>CM060932.1:133417829-143417829 GCA_030765085.1 Allium cepa
GTTACATCAGGGAAGTTATTGGGTTTCATCATAAACTCAAGAGGGATCGAAGCTAATCCGAAGAAGATCGAGGCTTTGAGGAATGTGAAGGCTTCAGAGACAATCAAAGAAGTTTAGATCCTGAATGGAAAGGTTGTCGCCCTAAGCCTTCCTATTTCAAGAGCCACAGATAAGTGCATACCATTCTTCGATGTTTTTCAGAAAGGGAAAAGGAACTTTGCATGGACGCAAGAATGCAAAGATGAATTTTAGGATTTGGTAGATCACTTGGAGAGGCCCATATCCTATCAAAGCCTTTAAAGGGAGAGGACTTATTCGTCTATCTCGCAGTGTTGATCCACAACTTGAGTGCAGCAGGATGCATGAGGAATCCAGAGTCCAAAGTCCATAAATTACGTAAGTAAGTGATTAACAAGGACAAAGAGTACCCATCCAAAGTTGGAGAAGCTAGCTTTTTGCTGGTTGATCGCTTCGAGAAGCACCTATGTCTGTACTTTCAAGTTCACCCAATTTAAGTATAGACTGAAAAACCTTTGAGACAAATTGTACAATAACCTAAGATTTCGAGAAGATTACTTAAGTGGAACATTTAACTTAGCTGGTACGATATATCGTGTCACCCTTAAGGAGCAACTCAGGGCCAGGCGTTGGTAGATTTCATTGTTGAATACATAGCTCGAGATGATACTACTTAGGGTAGTTCAAAATGAAGTGTTAAATGGAAGATGTATACTGATAGGGCATCTGATGATCATTGTTCGGGGGTAGGTGTTGTCCTAGTAACCCCTAAGGAATGCCTAATCTGCCATGCCTTGAAACTTTACTTGTGCACAATGAACAATGAGCCAAGTGTAAAGCACTGATGGAGGGACTCAAGATTGCGAAAAAGTTGGGAGTTAAAACTTGAGATGTTTTTTGTCATTCCCAACTGGGAGTGTGCCGAATATGGAAGGAATTTTAGGAGACAGGAGCAGTGCTAGCTCCTTACTTAACCAAGGTCCTGGAGTTGTTAAGCGACATTGAATACTATATGATAATGCATATTCCTAGAGCGGAAAATGTGAAAGATGATTCACTAGCCAATTTGACAAGTTCAGGAGATGCACAACTCATAGGCTTGGTTATAGTGGAAATATTATCAGCTCCAGGCATCGACAAAATGGATTTTGATTGAATCTTGGAGGCTAAGTATGAAAAGAAGTCTTGGATGACTCCAGTCAAGGATTATTTGATGATAGGAATCCTTCCCGATGGAAGGAATGTATGAAAAAAGCTCCTTCGCGAAACTTCATGACTTGTTATCCAAGGAGTCATGTACATGAAGGGATTCTCCATCCCTCTACTACAATATGTCACTGGTGACGAGGCCAAAAGAGTTCTAGCGGACGCCCATGAAGGGGTTGCGGTGACCATGTGTGGAAAACCTTAGAAAAGAAGATTCTTCGCTATGGGTATTTCTGGCCAACCGTCAATCGCGATGCAACCGATTACACTAGGAGGTGCATTCGATGAAAGAAGTTTGCGAAGTTCACCAGAGCCCCGCCGGTGGAGATTGCGCAAACGGTCAGTCTTTGGCCATTTACAGTTTAGGGAATCGATATCATTGGTGTATTGTCAATGTCTAAAGGTAGTGCAAAGTACACCATCATTGTAGTTGATTACCTCACAAAATAGGATGAAGCGGAAGCGCTGCCTATAATTAGCACAAAGTGAGTGATCAACTTTGTAGTTAAAAACATAACCTACCGTTTTGGGCTCCTATGAACTATTATCTTGATAATGGGACCCAATTAGTTAGCGCTAAATTCAAAACTTTTTGCAGCCATCATCATCTTGAGAAGAGATTTTGCAATGGTAGTGCATGTGTTGGAAAATGGACAGGTAGAAGCTGTAAACAAGATAAGTAAGTTCTTTCTAAAGAAACGTTGCAGAAGGCCATGGGTAAGTAGGTTGATGAATTACCATTAGCATTTTGGGCTTATAGAACAACCCACGAGTCCACGACCGACCACACTCCATTCGCTTTAGCCTATGGGTCAAAGGCTATGATTCTAATTGAATTGGAAGTGCCTTCTCATCAAGTAACTCATTAAAACTCTTGGACAAACGAGGAATTCTTGTTGGAGTCACTCGACGTAACTGATGAGAAGCATGATGAAGCCGACTTGAAATTGGTAGCACACCGAAGACGAGTAGCCTGATACAACAACACTAAGGTAGAAGCCATACCTTTGAGATTAGTGACCTCGTCTTAGAACAGATCTTTCCTGGCCCTATGAACAATGGGCCCGAGCTGAGAAGGTCCATACGTAGTTAAGAATAAGCTTGGAGATGGAACGTTCAGGTTGGCTAATGTGGATGGGATTTCAGTCTTGCGGATATGAAATGGCGAACATTTACAACGCTACTTCACTTGAAATCTGACTTTGTAAATTTTTTGATCAATTCTGATGTAACAAGATAGAATCTGTCATTTCTTGTGACATAAAATGGAATGACTTCCGATATCTATGGACATGTCCATATCTAAACATAAAATGTGAACTGTGATGAACATGAATGCATCTACATGTACATAATGTAATTACACATGTGACGACCCTGTAATATTAAACTAATTTAATAAAAATAGAAGCTTGTGAATTCGATTCCGACAATTATTATTTTTGAAATGAAACTATTATTCAATTAAAGTCTATATAATAAAGGATTTTGTTATAATAAAATTGAATTATTTAATGAATTTCTTTTTAGATAATATATTAGAATTCAAATGAATTGTTTTAGTAAATATAGAATATTTTAAAGTGTAAATAACTTTACGTAATTGAAATATATGAAAAGAAGTTTTATTTGATATTTAATAAAATCAATGAATCAACAAAGATGAATAAATTCATTTTTATATCAACAAAAGAAACAATTAAATAAAAGAATAGGTATTGAACTGAAAGGGATTTTTCGAGTTGTCGTGTATAATTTGTCGAATGAAGAGTAAAAGGATTTAAATTAAATTGAAATTTATTGATAAATAAGAAATTAGGTTATTTAAAAGAAAAGAAAATTTTATTTAATTGAAACTCAAGGCCCAAAAGTAACTAAAGCCTGAGCTCATTAACAAACTCAACCTCCTTTTCATTCCCAAAACATAGCGTTGATATAAAGAAAGGAACGATTTGACTTTCCCTATGTGCTAACCCCTAATTCCTAAATCATGACACATCAAAAAAGAAAAGCAAAAACGATGATGAGTGATGAATCGCGATGGTGCCTGTTGCATACAAGGGAGGCAGCTCATGGTCGAAATCACGGGGAGGAAGTTGCAGGATATAAGGCAACGTGTGTGAATGGACAAGTAATTGTGAGCACGAATTCATGCACGTAAGGTGTCGTCGACGTTCAGCGAGGGACGTGCCATCTTTGAGGTTGCTATTCATCAGGTGATGTGCAAAGAAGCGACATTTTCGATGTCGTCAATGATAGCTAGAGTTTTGTGAGACAAATTAGTTTGGGTTCTTGGGTGCGGGCTGAATAAAAATTGATGAATTTAGCAAGCTAATGGAAATAAGGTAAGTTATCCTCTTAACTCACACTACTGTGTCAAAATAATTAAATCCCTCTTTGCTTGCTCTGTTTGCCTTATGAATCGCTTATGAATTGCGTAAAATTTTAGTAGCGATTGGATGAAATTACTAAAATAAATTGCATGTTATGGGTTCAATTTGTTTGATGAATGAATTGGTTGAATTGTGTGTTTAACTGTAGAATTTGATTTGATTTTCAATTATTGAGAGTGCATGTATGTTGATAACCATACAATACACTCGATTTTGTAGCTAGACTATATTTTGATTTATTAATTCTTTGTTTGTAATGCAAATTTTGGCCTTATGATATCATGGAATTTCAGTTCTATGAATTTGGAATTTATTAGTGATAATATATATATAAATATATATATATTACGGTATTTTAAGAATATATTCTAGAAACATATGGTATAATATATATAATTTGAAATCGCTTTATAAATTATATAAATTATGTTTATGGTAATATTCACAAATTTAAGTGTTATTGTTAGAAAATATCTAAGATAATAATTTTATAAAGTGAAGAAATAATATATATATATAAATATATGTAAAATTCGATTTAAAGACTATATCTAAATAAGTAGTGTTTTCCAAAATATCTAGTATGGTTAGAAGACCAATATTTGAATGTTTTCAAGAGATGCAATATCTTTATAAAAGGTTTATGGACTTAAAAGAAGAGATTTAAAAGTATACGTAGTATTTTGAATATCATCTTATGGTTTGTAAAGTTATTACTTAGGCTTTATAAACAATTACTTCTGTTCTGAAACCTTATCGAATTTTCAAGAAAATTTGCCTTTGTGCTAATTATTTCCTTTTCTATAAAGTGGGAAATATACTTAAATAGTTTAGTAATAATAAGTGGTTATGGGACATTAGTTAACACTTTATTTTTTAAGTATACAACTTTTTGATAGATTATTTTATGCAGTGGAGTTTACTAGCTTATAGTAAATATTCAAGAGTCACTAAGTGGTCATGGGACATTAAGAAAATCTTCAGTATTTAATATTATCTAGTATATAACACTTTCGGTATGTGGTGACTCACTTTCAGTCTTGTTCGCTGACATGCTTTCACGTACGTCTTTGCATGTTGACTTGTTCTCAGACTTGTCTTCGACGTACTTTAATGTAGACATTGAGTTAAGATAACATTGGGCTCGTTTGTCTAGAAGGGGACTATGCTTGTATCAAGAAGGTAAGTTGTTGTGCACTTTCATGCATAATCGGGGAGTATCGGCTCTTCTTCTGTTGACTCGCTTTCATGCTTGTCATTTGGTTACCCACTTTCATGCTTGTCTTTTGGTTTTGATTTGCCTTCATGCTTGTCTTTGGCTTGGACTTGCTTTCATGCTCGTATTGTGTTTTGATTTCCTTTCATGCTCGTGATATCGACTTGCTTTCATGCTTATATTTGATTTCAACTCGCTTTCATGCTTGTCTTAAGGTTTCACTAGTTTTCATGCAAGCTTATGTTTAGATTGTGAGATATTTCGATTCACCGTATTTTGATAGGATTGCTTATACTATGCATGATATTATTTTATGACATGGTGAATTATTATGATTATGCCATTTAATATTTAGAGCATGACGTATTATGTATGGTTATGCCTCTATTATTGTTAGTCTCTTATATTCACTTATGATCTCACTTATGTTTAATTAGAGATAATCTAACCAGTTTATTATTTATTAATACTCGTGTCATGCCGAGACATTACATGTATTGAGACCCATTGACCATGGATGTTGGGATAGCTTATGGAGATAGTCACACACACATATATATATATATATTATATGTATCATTTAAGCTATAGTCCTTGTGTTTATGTTTTGTATGACTTGTATATGAGATATAATGACTTTTTGCATATATGTGAGTTTAGTATTCTCTTTTGTGGACTCACTCGACGTAATATATTTGATATATGTTATAATTTCCACTATGATATGTGATTTTGTGTTCTGTGATATATTATATATTATTTTTCTCTTATTAGAAAATGTATTTATTGCCTTGTACCGAGGCTATACACGTCAGTTATTCAGTTTGGATCCTCAAATTTTTAGTAAGAATGATGTGTCAGTGTTAGCCCAAGGGAGTATTCACATCTGGTTGCTCCTAGCCAGCCTTATTCTCCATATTAGTAGATAATATTACTATGTAATATTCTTTATTGGTATAGGTCTAGAGGTGGGGTTTCATAACATAGGAACCTAAAGTTAGGTGCCGACCAAACTTCTACAGTCCATGATCGGACTCACGAAGTTATACCGCTCTAGGTATTTGGAGATAGATACCGATCAGCTCCTCTAACCCATGGCTTGGGGATGGGAGTATAGATACTCAAGGCTAGAACGAGACATTTCACCCCAACAGCTCATGCCTAGATTTTGGCAGAGCATCAACACCTTGCCCAAAAAAGGCAAGATAGAATGTTAACTCCAATAAATGCCCGGAGATAGATGTGATCGGATCCGAACATCCTGGTGTGGGATGTCTAAACCACCTTCCCAGGTGATTACTCTGACAAACGCTCAAAAATAGGCATGATTAGATCCAAACATCCTGACATAAGATGTCCAAGTCACCATCCTAAGTAGCTAACATAGATTAACACCCAAAGTTAATTACAACTAGATGCAAACATTCTGGAGAGAAGTGTTTGAGTAGCCATCTAGGTGTTTGAGTTAATCGGAGCCCAAATGTAGGCATGACTGAACAAGGGTGCCAAAGGATAGGCAACCACGCTAGAAGTTCTCGACCAAAGGGCTAGTGTGATTCTGACTGCAGCTGCCAATCAAATGAAACTTAATTGGAAGCGAGTGAGATAGGCCATTAATTTGGCTTAGTGATAGCAAGGAAATAATTCATATACATACAAATGAGATAATAAGTGCATTTCTCGATGCTTAGATGAATCAACACAAGACTTGAAATAAAAACAAGCCTGAATTTTATCAACATGCCGTTCAAACCAAAAGCGAGGGCCGTACTCGCACAACTTTAGCATATGTTCACAAGACTCGAACAAAACTTAACATGACTAAAATAGGGAAAGGCATGACTAAGTCTTCTTCCTAGAGGTCATCTCCTCCTCCAGAGTATGAATCTTTTATACACCAGTTCTCGGGGCCGAGCCAGTTGGAACATCCAAAATAGTCTGAGAGGCTAACACGATCATGAACTCAGTGGTCCAAGCTTGTTAGCCTAGCACGTACCTCCTTTAGCAAGAGGAGCGATGAGAGGTTGACTTGAAACTTGAGAAATATAAAAGGAGAGGTCAGTGACATCGACCGGTCTCATGTGAGCCTTCTCAAATATAGGTGAAGTCAATGATATACCTTCACCAGATTTGAACTCAATGTGAGCCGGAGTACCATCAGATCTACCTTCCAAAATAGGGGATAATATAGTCGTCCTTTGGAAAGGGGCTCACTTGGATTATATCGAGCACCCATGGAAGGGATTGAAGCAGTTAAAGCCCCAAAAGTAAGGATTATTGTTATATCCTAGGGAATAGATCAAAGGCTTCACATCGATCTTTCTGAGCCCTAACAGCTAACTCATGGTGTAAAATAAGCTCGCTGGCTCTAAATGCTTCAATCTTAGCCTGGTCTAAAAGGTCAAGTTTCAACTGCTCTACATCAACCTCAGCTCCACCCAACAACTCCCATTCCACGTTCATAATTTCTTCCCATGCCAAGGCCATAGCCCTAGGACAATCATTGTCAAGCTATTTCAAGTTCCTGAATTTGATCACAAGCATTATAGCGAACTATTATCGAGTCAAACTCATTCTTGATCCGCTTTTCCGCAGCTTCGATTTGTTTCTTCGCATTTTTCACTCGAACCTTCCTGGCATCTCTTGCTTGGCAGGCATCTAGCGATTCCTCACAGTACCCCTAAGCTATATTAAAAGCATCATTTTTTCCTTTTTATCCACCTTTAGTTTTTCCTTCACTTACTCTATCTCCTTAGACAATCGATCGTTCTCCTCAGACAAGATATGGCTCCTATGGCGGGCGGCCTCATTCTGTTTCTCACGATTTTGTTGCTCTAGTTCGATCGACTTGGTCAGATCGTTAACCTTTTTCTTGGCTCTTCTAATGATGTGTTTAGTATCTCAACTTCTTAAGGAAAGTTGGCTATGATGTGTTTATCAGACTCTTTCTCGAGTTTCATTCCTTCGAGCTCCACCGTTCTTTTATAAGAACCTTTAGAGATTACCTCAGCAATAGGTCTCCATTTGAAGTACTTGTCATAATTTTCATCAACACAGGCCATAGTGCTTTTTTGGACATGTGGGGGAATGTCTTTCAAGTCGGGAGAAAATATGACATCGTCGAAAAAGACTTTTAGGAATTTGCATTTTAGACCCTCCAAGTAGGGATTGGTGGAAATTTCCATCTCTGTGGTGGTGGTGACCTTTTCGGTTGGCCCTCTACCAGATCTCTGATGGGAAGTGGCAGGTGCGACAAGCCCAAATGGTTGATCAAACTTTCGAGGAGCAAGAAGCTGTGTTGTTTGCTGTGCGGTTAAAGAAACCGAGGGAGGGGCACGTGAAACGTCAACACGAGGAATGTCGCCATGTCGGTCTAAGAATCTATCCAAACTTTTAGGCAGAGGCGACCTGGATCTAGATTTGTGCCTCAAGCAGGAATCATAAGACCGATAACCCATATCTCGGCCCTCTCGGTCCGGCCTAAGCATCTACTAGTATCAGAATCATGACTAGAACCATGAGAATATGTGTGTGAACTATGCCTCTTGTGCATGTTTGTTTGACCCTTAAGGGAATCATACATGGATATGTACTCCATTGAACCTGCAAGTGAAACGAGGAATAATTAACCCTAGAAGGATAAAATCATGATGCAAACTAAGCAAAGTGCGATATGTGTGTATGTACTAGTGTCTCCCCAATTGACTATGTATCTAGATTTTATTAATATGGGTAATTTCCCCGTGTCGTTAGTTGGCAATTCACCCGACACACGGATAAGGGGATCAATATCCCCAATGCTTATGTTACATAGGCTAAAAGAATCAAACTCATATGGACTCGGGTTTTCCATAGATGTCTTTAGAAGACAGAATAGGGTTTTCCTGTATTACAGTGGCTGGTGGAGCATGTGCCGGAGTCCGCATTGGGACAATATTTATTGTAGGTCTCCGCTTCAAGAGAAAATCCTGGTCACCATCACCGTCGTCATCAAAAGGATTATGACCCATATTGGAATCATCATTATTTCTTCCGCCGCTTTCTCCTCCCTTGGTGTTCTAATGCCTTTCACCGGTCTCCGTAATGGGACTTGGACTCAGGGAACTTCCTGGTTGTCTTTGCCATCCATCGACGAAGAACTCTCATCATCTTCATTAAAGACCTCAAGAATGTGGCTAACGCTACGATCCTCTACCAAAATATTATAGGCTTTTAAGTTCTTATCAGTGTAAAATGTCATTATGTCTCTATCCTCGATTGGGAGTTGGTGAAGAGGCATAAGAATATTCACCAAGGTTGTGCCACTAGGCCTTCCTGAACTATCTGCATTAACAAGGAACAATTATATGAGTAATTAAGGCTATGTTGTCCAAAAAAAGGATGAAAGTGAGACTTACGTCTGGATAACCACCTTTATGAAAAACTAGGAGGGCAATGCACGAAAAAGAACTCATTTTTTTATGTAGCTCAATTTGTTCCAAAGGCCCATTCCAATATGAAAACCCGTAGAAGATTCTAGATATATAAGCGAGGAGATCCTTTCTGATGTTTGAAGTTATACAAGTAGCAGATCTCCTAAGTGTTGGGCTTATAATTCAGATGGTGGGAAAATATGATATAAATGTTGTTCAAAGATGCATAGCTGATGGGATGCAACCAGGCTAGAGCTAGCTTCTTGGATTAGAAAAATCGGTGGATGAACCTACTAAACCGTAAAGCGCATCATACATGCACGTGTATCGGTTGCATGCAGTGTATCCGACTAGCAGGAGATGTGTTTGTTGATGCCGAGATGGAACTAACACATCTTCAAATGGGATGCGGTACCTCTCA
Organism: Allium cepa; assembly: GCA_030765085.1. NCBI lineage: Eukaryota > Viridiplantae > Streptophyta > Magnoliopsida > Asparagales > Amaryllidaceae > Allium > Allium cepa. The sequence continues at coordinate 133,427,496 of CM060932.1, forward strand.
CATATCCTTCTGAGATAACCTTCATCGATTTTCAAGGTAGGAGATTCAGAGGGGTTATCCAATATAATGGCATCATCACGACTAACATCCGTAGCGGCCTCCACTTCAGGACCTTTTGCTTTCTTGAAAGGAATTATTTGAAGAGGTCGCTCTACTTGATGACCAATGGAATGTGACAAGGACGGGTCGGTGTATGCCTTGCTGCAGAAACCATAGTCAAACCAGACTCGGTGTCAGATTCAGTGTATCTAGAAGTCAAAGGACCTATTGCCATCACAGAGAGATGCTTGAGATCCATAACTAACAAAACTTGATATATAAGAAATATCAGTCATAATAAAAGCTATGCCCCCAATACTAGAAAGAAAACCTGGTGAAGTGTCATGCAGTTAATAGTGTTGTGATAGGAAGTGCAATTGTGCATTCATGACTGAACAATGCTAGCACCAAACATCGTGCAATAGTTCATTGAAAGGCTAGCATATTATTCGAGGTGACCATCATCGTTGACCATCCCGATGGACCTCGCATCGTCGACCATGCATTGGTAATCTCATGGAAACACGTAGTAAACTTTCGCTCGAGTACAAAATACGTTCAATCACCTTGAATTATTCAAGTCAAAGTTTCCTAAATTCATGAAGGCTCAGATCGATATCGATCCCTGAATAAGGATCGGTACCGAACCTTAAACAGTATATATATATATATATATATATATAATGAATGGTGATGATATGCATATGTGTGGACACATGTACATGTGCATACACATCTCTTCTACTAATAATGTAAATTCACTCTACGGGTTCAACCGTGTCTTTTTGAAATTCCCAATCTACCCTCCGCAATTCACGTCACGCGCAAGTGAATGTAAATAGATGTGTGTGATCATATTGAGGGCAGCCAAATTGGCTATGCTATGTACGGTTACTGCTGCAACAATGTGTATGGTAGTATATCAGTCCTTTGCTATTAACATGAATAGGTTCTACGTTGTACATAACCTCCTTAGTAAGTAAGTTGTGTACTATCTGTTTGAACCGATGTATTAGAAGACGAAATTAATTTAAGTGTATTTAATTTAAAGTCACGTTCTACCATTACTGTACGAATAACTATGACTGTATTGCATTTTATTTTAGCACATACAATCTTTTGTCCAGTAATTATAAACTGAATGTGCTTATGGTAGTTATGCCTCCCTACAAATTTCAATTATATTAACTGATCGTTTGTATATCACTGATTTTTGAACATTAGCATGCTCTTTGTATTTTATTTTATTTTTTATTTTTATTTTTATTTTTTTAAGATCGGTTACTAAATAGTGTGGTAAACTGGTGAACTTTAATACAAATACATGTTGCACAACAGATTTTGTGCGTTTAACAACAATCTTTAATCTACCGATTCTAAAGTTTTAAATTTTTTTTAATCGTTTTACCTTTATGGCCGCATTATAACATGCAGCGACGACATTGGTCATATCTCTACTATTAATAAAGAGAATTCAATCAACATGATATTCATGGCGTGCTTTTGAAATTTGAAAATTACCCCTCTTCGTTAATGGAATCTTACTGCCATTTCCAACTATACACAATGGAATTTTACTATTAATTTGTCATTGATATCATCAACAAAACAACATGAACTATGTTGTAACTATAAAAACATTTGCATTTAAAACAAACATCCATCCAAGGTAAACATCGTTGGATATTATATGCACGTACGTGCGTTGCATACTTGTGAATTAAGGGAGAGTGACAAGCTTGCATATGTCAGCATGGAACTAGACTATTAGAATTCCATGGCTAAAGGTTCAAAACTATGAAGTCAGAGTGAGGGATCGTCAAAGCTTTTCGAATTTCGAATAACAAGCTTGAAGGGTGTGTTTCAACCTTTATACTGTTAGGAACTTACATGTCTAAGCCAAACAAAACATTGAGATGATTCGTTAAAGACATTACGCTTCACTAAAATATTCCAAAGACAAGATGACAACAATTCGACATGAGAACTGAAATGATATAGGAATTCTGATTTGTCTCATTTCAAAACGCATCATGTTGGAAACAAGATGTACATTGGGGGAAAATGCTATCCATCCATGTAATCAGGCCATATTTGGATGGCCCTGATAAGTCGAATTTGAAGGTTATTAAGTCAGAGAGCCAAGAGTGATAACTACCAAACTCAGATGCCAGGTGCAACCAATGGGACTAGCCTAAAATATAGCAAATGACCTCTAAGAGAAGGCATATACACCCCACACTTATGTGGAACAAAACACAAGCCGACAACAAAAGAAATGTTGAATCAGTACCAATTCCTATCAAGGTTTGGTATCGATCCATATATGCTTATCAAAGTCGCCTTTCACCCCATGCACCATCAAGCAAAGATGCTCACAACCATTGCCACGCCTTGTAGGATGGTTCGCAAGTCATTGTCATCAAGCACCACGTATACATGAAGTTAAGCCCTGCCATTCCATCCTCGAGCCAAGCACTTACTTCAAATCAAAGCCTCAAACAAAGCAAATAGAATGGAAGAGATGAAGGCACGAGAAAATCACACCTATGCTGGTCCAAAAGGAGACCTAAGGAGCCATTTCACGCTTCGGTATCGATCCCTAATTCTAGATTGGTACCAATTCCTAATTATTGCTGATTTAGCCATGATCATCCTAGCACTACTCCTCTTAGACGTGAGAAATGTAAGTGTGAATGTGGTGGAGACGATTTCAGCGATCTATAGCTATAAATGGAGGGGTAGGGTGATGGTTTAAAGGATCTTTTTTAAGTTGTTTACAAATTATAAAATCACTCTTGTAAATCCGAGGATCATCAACAATCTGTAAGAACAATTCTTATGAACAACTTTTAGAATCATCAACAAAGTTAAGTGGACTTAGGTAACAATTAGCATAACCACTATAAACCTTATGTGCCATGTTTTTCCTCTTTTTAATATACTTCTTTTTATAGTTCTACTGCTTCTTATATTTGGGTGTTGGTTCCTTTTTTGGTATAAACAACTACTTATCTCAAAAGTAACAATATTTTATATTAAACTTCAAAACTCCTTTTACTATGGTTTGCCTCAAAATAGTAATAATTTAATCCAATTCACTTTTACGAACATATCTTTACTACTACTATTATTTCAAAAATATCGTTTATTTTAATTGCTCAAACAATAATAATAATATTTTCTAATAAATACTTTAAAGTCCATTATATATTTACTTATAAAAAACCACATACAATTCCTAGAGCGAGTGATGGACTGGTCCGAGTTGTTGATAGTTCGTGGGTGATTGTCAATAGACTGACAAAGTTAGCCCACTTCATTCCTGTTTGATCGAATCGAACCATACTTCAATTGGCAAATATTATGTAAAGGAAGTTGTTGCATTGCATGGTGCCATAGTCAGTGACCGAGATCCATTATTTACCAGTGGATTCTGGAGGAGTCTTTAGAAAGCTTTAGGTACGAAGCTTAATCTTAGCACTACTTATCATCCTCAGTCAAATGAGTAGACGGAGTGAGTGAACCAAATTTAAGAGGGTTTACTCCATGCTTGTATTCTAGTATTTGGCAGGAGTTGGGAAGATCATATTCATCTTGTTGAATTTGCTTATAACAACAACAAAAACTTTCAATCCAGTATCAGGATGGCACCTTTTGAAGCTGTCTACGGAAGGCCATGCCGATCACCCTCTTATTGGTTTGAACTGGCTTGAAGTTGGCTTTTGGTCTTGATTCAGTTCATGAAGCTTCTGGGAAGGTTGATCTTATTAGGCAGAGGATGAAAGAGGCCTAGAGCAAGCAGAAATCCTATGTTGATAATAGAAGAAGATATTTGGAGTTTTTTATGGGAGACTTGGTCTTAATTCGTGTTTCACCTTCAAAGGGTATTATGAGATTCAGTCAGTCGAGGAAGCCAGCTCCTCACTACATTGGACCCTACCAAATCATTTGAAGCATTGGCCTAGTTGCTTGTAAAGGCTCTCTTCCAACTTAGTTTTCTAGTATTCATGATGTCTACCATGTATCTCAACTTTGGAAATGTCCTAGACATCATATTCTATTCTTGAGCCCAGAACCTAAAAGGGTTTGAGATCTCATAAGATTTGATTTATGAGTAGAATCCCATTCGTACTGTTGCTTCGAAGGTTAAACACCTTCAGAATAAAGATGTTTTGTTCGTCAAAGTTTAATGGTCCGATAATCCTAAGGGCTGCTCTTGAAAAACCAAAGAATTATTCAAGCGAACGCATCCTGAATTATTTTCTAAAGCTTGTCGATGGTGATTCTTTCATTTTAAAATTATATATTGTCCTTATCATATTTATCTTTTAAAAGATGTATCACTTTTGCATTGTTATTGACTTTCCTCTATGGAGAATTGGAGGGATGCAATTTTCATAAGGGAGAGAGTCTGTAAAAGCCCTGGTTTAGATTACAAGAAATTAAATTAGAATGTAATTTAAAACAGTAATAATTAAATATTTATGGGGCTTGGGGATTTTTATCCTATTTCTTTTTCCAAATTAAAGTGGAATTTGGATTATATTAGGAGTATATGTGTAAGTAATTTTTCAAGTGGAAAATAAAAATTTGATAACAATTACTATGTGAATTAATTCTTTTATTTAAAAAATAAAAGAAAATGGGAAACTAAATTGATGAAAAGTAATCCAAAAAGTTTGAAGATAAGGAATCAAAGTGAATTAAACTTTTTAGTTGGAATAAAAAGTATAGTTTTTGGAAAATATAGGATTAACATAATGAATGGTAATAGTTATTTTAAAATATAGGATAATAGAATAATGATGCATGAGATCATTTTTTTTACAAGTGAAATTACATAACTTATTTTATCACTATTAAAACATTGTAATGAATTTAATGAAAATGTAATTAATTTAAAGTGGTTATGGTTTCTTGTCTAAATAGAATATTATAACTTAATAGGCTATTTGTTTCAAATAATTAAGACCAAAAATAATAGTTTTATTATTAAATGTTGAGTTATGAATTTATTTCATTTGTTGCAAATAAAATGTAATGAATGAATTAGTATTGATTTTATTAAAGTGAAAGTAATTTGTGAAATCAATCCATATTTTAAATATTGATTATAAGAAGTATTTTCTTTTGTAATAGAAAAAAAGAAAAGAACTTATTTAGTTCTTTTGTTAAGTAATATACAAGCCTTAGCCCATATAGAATTAGTTAACTAAAGTAATAGTTGAGAAAAGAAAACTGTATTCTCATTTTTATTTTTCTCACTTCAATAAACTGAAAGTTTAGAACCTCACTTTCTCCCCTTATTTCAAACCCTAAGATAAAAACTCCCCTAATCAATCCAATTGTAAGTTAAATTAATTACTTTTTAAGCTAGAGAATTTCAGGTAATCATCTCTGACCTTGTATACATCTTATAGGAGATTTATTTCAGTGTTCCATGGTTTTAAAATAGGGTCTCTTAGTTTCTTTTGAGTTAATTACAGAAGCTGCTGCTAAGAAGTAATAGGCTGGGTTTCAAGTCATAAGCAGCCAATTCTAGAATAATAAGGTGAGTAAACTCACAAAACTAGTTCTAATCCTTGTGCATATGGTTCTTTGAATTACTGGTAAAGAAATTGTTTCAATTGATTTCGGTTTGGACTTTGTCTATTCTTCTATAAAAATGTTTTCTATGTCAGTAGCTAACTCATCTCTGTATACTAAAATCAAATTTGTTTTTCTCCTCTATTTGCTATTTCAGTTACTGATTATGTGCATGTAATAGTTTCATTCAATCATAAATTGAAATTAAACCATTAAATGAAGGGAAGGATCGGGCACTGCCTGGAGCAAGCTGCAGGCAGAATCACCGGTCGATCGATGGACTTTGACCGACCGATCGATCATGAACTTGGAGCTTGCTCAAGGTTATGCTCTTTTTACCCCACTTTGCTCTTTTTCATGCTTGTTAACCTATTGATTTTTTTACTATTTTCTTTAGTTTGATGCTAGTTTTCTGATGGTTTCTATTGCAAATTTCTAGGTTTTCATATCTATGTTCAATGCTGCCATTTTGATGCTTTTCTTCCATAGAAGTTGTTCTATGGAAACAATTCAACACACTTATTTTCTTGCGTTGATTTCAAACTAATTTCAAAAGAAATGCTTCGGAACCAAACTATTTTTAAAAACATATTTTGTTGAAACAAATAACTTTGAAAATTATATATATTTATGTAGATTTATTAACGATCTTAAGTAGTTAAAAAGGTATTAATTTTGCTAAATACATACATACATACATACATACATATATTTAGAAAGTTATACTTTATAAACTTTGTTAATAGATTTATAAACAATTATTTCTGAAGATAGTTTTCTAAACAATTTTTTTTATATAAATGTGCACACCCTCGATCGAATGAGGAATTGGATTAAATGGGTTAGTAAAATAAGTGGTACGGAACGCTTGCGTTTACTTTGTCAGTTAATTCTCGGACATGTTCGATTGAAACCCACTTACACATGAGTGGAGTTTACTAACTAGTAATAAATATTCGAGTAAACCTGTATGGTATGGGACACACGGTTGTTACTTGAATGATTACTATTCGGGTGTATTTGACACATATTCTGGAGATTTTATAGGTTTTCATGCCCATTTTAAGTTATGGGATTTCATGCCCATCCGAAGTTTATGGGATTTTATGCCCATCTTGTGGATTATGGATTTTCAAATCTATCTTGAGATAGCATGCATGTTCGATGAGTACACATTCTCATAAATCTGAACTATTTTAGGTGCCCCCTCCTTGTAATTTCTGGATTTCTATTACTGATTTCTAGACTCGGTGAGATTTGAATTTTTTACCAAAGATTTTTTGAAGTTTTTCTTTACAAAGCAAAATTTAAATTTAGGGTTTTGGTGAATAAATTTTGGAGAATAATAATATTTGTAATGACCCCACCGCTATACACATATTATGAAAGAACATTATAAATAATGTCATTTAGTAACACGAAGAATATAGCTTGTTAAGTGCGACCAAATGTGAATATATTTTAAACAAACGTCGACATGTCATACTTACTGTTTTACTAAATATCTGGGACAAAATTTGACATGTAAAGTCTAAGTCTAAAGTAATAAACATACGATTCTCAAAATCGGAACAATATAGCATATAAAACAATAGTCATAGATCATAGCGGAATAATATACATCATAAACAATACATATTATGAGTCTACAAAATATAATACTAGACCCACATATTAAACATCCTAGACAAGTCACTATCTCAAAATATACATCCCATCATATACATATATATCCTACAGAAGAAAATTTGAAAAGTCAAAATAGTCTAACTACATGCTAGCACATATGCCTAAAAGCCTACACGTCCTGTAACCAAAAAACTCTCGGGATGACCCGATTATTATAAAAATAATAAAAGGGTCAGACTATCTCTAAATATCTAAAAGGATGAGAATAAGAAACAACACAAGGGTATATGACATTATATATAAATATGGATGTCATAAATATGAACAAGTCACTAGAACGATTTAACTCGGAATTTCATCTCATGACACAAGAATATTTAAATCACAAAACATAGAATTGTCAGAAAGCCCAGAATTCTAGAATAAATAATAATCTCAAAATCCAAGAAAACTTGATCTTTACCGATAACAATGTTCATCCATACCAATTACAATGATTGTACTCATACCATGGAAAACAAAATCCTAATCCATACCAATTTGATACCAAGGATTGTCTATACCGTGAAATGCAAAATCCCAACCGATCTCAAGGATTATCCATACCGATCAAGATGATCGTAGAAAACATAACACAAAGACCTTAGCAGATATCATATAACTTGTACTAATCAAGATGATCGTAAAGAAATCCATAAGTATACCTTTTAAGGATTTATCGGCCTAAAATTTGAACACCAAAAGAGAACACATTCTAAAGTGCCAAATACTATCACTTTTAGTAATCATGAGAGCTTAACCAGAACGTTCCATGCCGATTGGTGAAATTCAAGTATTTACTAGAAGGTAATAGGTCTCACTCATTAAGGATATAACCAAAAAACCTGAACTATATATCTCTCAAGGATCTATCAATCTGAGATTCGAGCACCAAAAGGAAATATAACCCAAAAATGTTAAATACTTTCCCAAAGTCAATCACAAGAACTTAACCAAAGCATTTCATAGTACCTGGTGAAATCCAAGTATTTGCTAATAGGTTAGTAGACTGCACTCAAACATTCTATTCAACGAGTTATACCATATTCGATAAGTGTTACTTGAAAGCATTCAAACCAATCGATAACACTAACTCGATTATTAGTACTTCTCATATTATAGAATTAAGGCTCTCAAAATTTTATCTCAAGGTCTATTCCAATTCCTTAATTAAAAAAGAACTACCAAATCGAAGATTTATCTCAAGATTTATTAAAAATAAGGAATCATATTTTAGAGAATTATAAAATTGTTTTAAAATTAATATCTATAAATATAAATTCAAACAAGTTTTATTCAAAAATTTAAACTCACTTTCCTTTATAAAACCTTTCAATCCAAAATATACTTGTTATGAAACCAAATTAAGAGTTGTAACTAATTACATTATTACTTTAAAATACTTCCTTTCCTTTGAAAGTGTATGTATGTATGTATGTATGTATTAAAACTCAATTTGATTTCATAAAGATTATGGAAATCAATAACTATATTCGAGGCAATATTCTTGAATCTCAAGTCGAAAGCATATCAAAGGAATCAAAACCCTCACTAGAAAGTCATAGCGGAAACCACAAATCATCACAAGTCAAGAAGACAAACTAGAGCAAAATAGCTCTAGATTATAACCCACTAGCCAACTAGTTACTTCCACCAGTTGATAGGCACCAGTGACTGGTGGAGCTTATCAGTGGGCTCCTAGGTATCGTTCCTGGAGCAATCTGCTTCATGACGAACTTCCAGTTATGGTCAGATCATTTTCAGTGACCCCAAGCACTCTAATACAGTTTTAACTCGTTCCTAGTCCTGGTTAATGACCTGAACGAATAGAAGATTGCCAAAATCCAAATAGATGGCAACTCCTTTGTAATTCAAACAATTCCACTCATCACACATTCAATCGATGCAATCAAAACAAAAATCAATTCAACAATTGAAACACATGCAACCTTATTAGAGATAGTTGGTGAGGATTCCTCATCTTTATTACCTCCTATAGCTTGATAAACCTTGCTTCTAGCCTTACTATGCTTCACCTCTTTTCCAAACTACATAAAACCGAAAAACATAACAAAACCATCAAGCAGCATGATCAAAAAGAGATCAAAATCATACTTTTAAGGGTCTAGAAGGTAGAGATAGGGTTTAGAATACTTACTCCAATTATCTAGGATTCTGATTTTGAGGATTTTAGAGCTAGGTTTTTAAGTTTTTGGGTTTTATTCTTTGAAGAAGTTTGAGAACGGAATTTTGTACGGTGATTTTCTAATTTGGAGATAATGAGATGAGGCCGATGTAGGTCTAAGAGATCAAGGCAAAGATGACTAAAGCAAAATTACCCTAAGTGCTTAATCATTTTATCTTTATTTCCACTAAATGGAATTAAACACCAAACTTAAACCCAATCCAAATTTTATCACTAATCTCAAACTACAAATTACTTTAATAAAAATGAGAAAAATGGAATTTAAATTCTAATAAATTCCAAAAATCCACATTTAATAAATTAAATCTCTAAATTGTTTTCTAACATTTAATATATGTTAAAGGTCAAAATTTTGAGAAAATGAACTAATGCTGATTTAAAATACAAATTCATCCTCTATATCAAAAATTACCTTTTCTTTGAAAAATTTAAAATATTAACCAAAGCTAAATTTAATTCACAATTAAATCAATTAAATTCTCAAACCTAACCATTAACATTATTGTTAATTCCTCTTTAAAGAAATGGCGTCCTCACAATTTTGATTCGCAAAAACATTTATGTGAACTTTAATAATTTCTCGAATAAATAACATATGGTTTTATTAGCAAACCAATAGTCAGAGATCATCCATTAACTTAATAAACATTCAATCATCAACATACAATTTCTTTCAAATAATATTTAACTCACTTCAAAATTTATTTCATTTTAAATATTATATGCAACACCTTCATAGTTACTTATAATATTTTTTGAAACATTATAACTTACCAAGCAATGTCATTGTTTATCCAAATCATCTAAATATTACCTAAAGTGTACTTAAGTCAATACATTGCAATATTTTACTTATCCATTATATTAAGCCTTTATTACTTTTTGAAATTTTCTAAATTTTTTATTCCTCTCAATTTTAAGAATTTCAATCTAATTATACATATTAAATAAAAATGTTGCTCATTCTTATTTATCCTTCACTGTATACTGCATTAAACCTATTCAAAACCAAATTTTCCTACAAGTCCATAATATAAAATTTAACCTTTTATAATTTTAAGATTTTCATTCAAAAGACTTTCACATTTTAACTCAAATCTCTTTATTTTAAAATTTTGTAGCATCTAAAGAGGTTACTTTGGATTTAAATTCCTATACTTTGGATTAAAATTATCAAATTTCTAATAGTTTAATTATCTTTCCAAGAAAAAATTAACAGATTATATAAATGATTTGCTTATTTATATAAAAAAATTCACACTTTTAATCCATTATTTAATTTTCCACACAAATGATTAAATTATAAATTAAACTAAGTTTCATTTTCTTCTTTATTACTTACCATTTTCCTTCCGTAAACATTTTAAAACTTTATAAAATGATTTAATTTATCATTTCAAGAAATTTACACTATTTAACCAACCAATTTATTTAATTAAGAACTAAATTATCTCTCTGAATAAATAATGTTAAGCCATGAATTGTTGTGATTCACTTCGTCAATACAAGTTGATCGCATAAGCCATCAACATTGTCTTGGCAAGTCTCCCCACCTCACATAATTATTTTATGTCTAAAATATTATTTCAAGTCATCCCAAAGTTATTATTTTTCATGTCAAAATGCCATGTTCAATGTTTAAGAACTTCTTTCGATAGCATGGCATCCCATATATCGATCTAAATTCCTAAACAAGTCAATACAAATAAATCACAAGCTTGCGTAGCTATATATTTTTACCATCACTATCATCCATGCATCCAATATAAATAAATACGACCAAATAATCAATTCCTAATAATCAATCAAACAAAACCAAATAACTCTTTATCCTAAATCCTACAAAAACTTAGTTCTACTCCTCTTACACTAGCCTGCCGATCGGCAAAATTTTCTAGTTAAATCATAGACTACAAAGATCACACAAGTTATCTAACTTATACCCAAAACTAACTCCATTGAAACTTAGCAAAATAAAGAACACTTTCCAAAATAAAAGGAATTATATCTTCCTAAGTCGGTCTACTAGAAGTCCCCACGACATTTCCCTTTCCTTGGATGGGCCAGTTGTTATCAAGTGCCCCTCCTTCTTAAAATAAAAATAAACACCTACTGGAGAAGAAACTATAGGCTTACCACATTCATTTGAATAGTGGACTTTTGTCCCATAGTTAAAAGATGCTACCTGAGGTAGGGCTGCAGAACCAGACTCATTCTGCTTTCTCTTCTTATTTTTTGGCTCAGGATTACCTTACTCAAAAGCTGCTTCCTTTTCTTATTTAAATCTTGCTTTTATTTCTTAGAATTTTCCTCTTCCTCACAATCCTTCTGCCTCCTCGAGATGAAGTTCTGAAATCAACTAAAGACTAAAAGGATACATCTAAGTAAAGTAATAGAGCATTCTTCAGTGACTTTCATAATCCACAAATATACTTTTGATTTTTATTCCTTGGGGTATTAATGAAATCCAATCCGTACTAGGATAATGCTTCAAATTCTACTACATACTCCATAATGGAAGACTTATTATGCCTAAGATCAATGAATTTTCTAGCTGTCACTTCCTTTTCTTCCTCCGACAAAAACTTCTACTCGAACCTCTATATAAATTATGCCCAGGTAAGCTAAGCCTCCTTAACCTCTGCCACTAGTCAAGTGCCATCTCTTGCAATTAACCGGATGCCAATTGAACTCTTTTGGCATCTGTAAGATGTATGCAAGTAAAGATCCTTGCATACATCTTTATCCAAGTGTGATCTATAAGTTTCTTTGTTCCCTTAAATGGTCTACCTCCCATGTACCGAAAGTCACTACATAAGTGAGAAAAATCGGCATGAACCAAATGATCATTGGGGGTAATAGTTCGGGCAGCATGGACAATCTTTGCAATCTACTTGGGAGTCAAAAACATACCTCATGCACCAGGATTACTGGTCGACCCTAATGTAGCTCTAGATCTGCCCCCACCCACTCCTCTATTTTGCACTATCCAAACTCTAGATTAGAACCCAATTCTATCATTGTCTTGATATTCTTAAAAAAATACATCACAAACAATTATCCTTATAATCATTTTATATTCCTATTCCTATATAGATAATTATTAAATCTATCTACCACACACCCATTGGGATTAGACTCTAAGTCATTTAGGCCTCCGATTTATGATATTATACTCTATAATGCTTTGACTTAGCTCTAATACCAACTGTACAGCCCTACCGCTATACCTATATTATTAAATAATATTATAGATAATGTCATCTAATAGCATAGAGAATATGACTTGTTAAGGGCGAGCAAATATGAATATATCTTTAAACTAACACTGACACGCCATAACTACTATTTTATTGAATATTTGGAACAAAGTTTGATGCATAAAATCTTAGTCTAAAGTAATAAATGCACCAGTTTCTCAAAATTAAAACAATATAGCATATAAAACAAGTCACGGATCACAGCGGATAATATACATCATCAACAAAACATACTTCGAGTCTACAAAATATAATATTAGACCCACAAAATATACATCTAGGACAAGTCATTGTCTCAAAATATACATCTCGTCATATATATATATATATATATATATATATATATATCCTACATAAGATAAACTGAAAAATCAAAATGGTCTATCTTCATGCCAGCACACCTGCCTAAAAGCCTGCACGTCCTGTAACCTGAAAAGTCTCGGTCTGACCTGAGTATTAACAAATTAATAAATAGGTCAGACTATTTCTAAATATCCAAAATGGTCATAACAAGATATAACATAAGCGTACGTGACATTATAAATAAATATATATGTCATAAATATAAATAAGAAACTGGGATGATTTAACTTGGAATTTCATCTCAAGAAATAAGAACATTTAAATCACAAGACATAGAGTATTTACAAAGTCAGATTTCCAAAATAAGTAAAATTATATCAAATCCAAGAAAACCTAATCCATACCAATTACGATGATCGTCCATACCAATCATAATGATTGTACTCATACCATGGAAAACAAAATCCTAATCCATATTTATCCGATACCAAGGATCATCCATACCGTAAAAAACAAAATTCCAACCAATCTCAAGGATCATCCACACCGATCAAGATGATCATAGAAAACATAACATAAAGGTCTTAGCAGATATAACTCATACCAATCAAGACGATCGTAATGAATCCATGAGTATACCTCCTAAGGATCTATCGACTTGAAATTCAAACACTAAAAGAGAACACACTCTATAGTTCCAAATACTATCACTTTTAGTAATCATGAAAGCTTAATCAGAACGTTCCATACTGTGTTGTGAAATTCAAATATTTACTAGAAGCTAGTAAGCTCACTCATTACGGATATAACCGAAAAACCTAAACTATATTTCTTTGAATGATCTATCACCACGAAATTCGAACACCAAAACAGAATATAACCTTAAAGTGTTAAGTACTTTCCCAAAGTCAATCACAAGAACTAAAAACAAAGTATCCCATACTACCAATTGAAATTCAAGTATTCGCTAATGGGTTAGTAAATTTCACTCAAACATTCTATTCAATGAGTTATACCATATTCAATGAAGCGTTACATGAAAGCATTTAGACTAACCGATAACACTAACTCGGTTATTAGTACTTCACGTATAATATAATTAAGGCTCCCAAAATTTTATCTCAATGCCTATTCCAAATCCTTAAATAAAAATGAACTACCAAATCTAAGATTTATCTTAAGATTTATTAAATGATAAGAAATCAAATTTCAGATAATTATAAAATAGTTTTGAAAGCAATATCTACACACAGAGATATATGTGTGTGTGTGTATGTGTGTATGTATATATATGTGTGTGTGTGTATGTGTATTCCAACGAGTTTATTTAAAACTTTTAAACTCACTTTCCTTCATTAAACCTTTCATTCCAAAATATACTTATTTTTAAACCAAATTTAGAGTTGTAACTAATCATGTTATTACTATAAATACCCCATTTCCTTTGAAAGCATATATATATATATATATATATTAAAACAAATTTGATTTCATGACAATTATGGAAATCGATCACATTAAATTCAAGGAAATATTCTAGAATCTCAAGTCGAAAGCATATAAAATGAGTCGAAAGCCTCACCAGAAAGTCACGACAGACCATAAATCATAACAAGTCAAGAAGACAAACCTGGAGTGAAATAGCTTTAGATTATCGCCCAACAGCCGACTAGTTACTTCCACCTGTCGATTAGTTCCAGTGGATTGGTGGCACTTACCAGTCGACACCTGGGAATCGTTCCTAGAGCAATCTGCTCCATGATGAATTCCAATCACCGCCAAATCATTTTCGAAGACCCCAAGCACTCTAGTATAATTTTAACTCATTCTTAGACCCTAGTTAATAACCTAAATGAACTAGAGGTGGCCAAAATCCAAATTGACGACATCTCCGTGAAATTCAGACAATTCAAACAATTCAATTCGTCACACATTCAATCATGAACAATCAAAATAAAAATCAATTAAACAATTGAAACACATGCAACCCTATTAGAGATAGTTGGTGAGGATCACTCACCTTTATAACCTCCTATAGCTTGCTAAACCTTGTTTCTAGCCTTACTATGCTTCACCTCTCCTCCAAACTACATGTAACCCAAAAGAAAAACCTAACCAGTAAGCAGCATGGTCAAAAACGAGATCAAAATCATACTTTTAAGGTCTAGAAGGTAAAGATAGTGTTTAGAATACTTACTCTATTTATCTTGAATTTTCTAAGGATTTCTCTGAATTGATTTGAGGATTTTAAAGCTAGGTTTTTAAGTTTTTTGGTTTTCATTTTGAAGAAGTTTGAGGAAAAATTTGTACGATGCCATTCTAATTTGGAGAGAATGAGATAAGGTGTAGGTATAAGGAGAACAAGGCAAAGATGACTAAGGCAAAAGCACCAATTTGGCTAAGTGCTCATCATTTTATCTTCATTAATTCAACTAAATGGACTTAAACACCAAATTAAAGCCCAAACCAAAATTTATCACCAATCTAAACTAAAAATTACTTTAATAAAATTGATTTAAATTCTAATAAATTCCAAAAACCCAAATTTAACAAATTAAATCCCTAAACTATTTTCTAACATTTAATACATGTTAAAAATCAAACTTTTGAGAAAATAATCTGATTTCCTAGTTTAGAATAAAGTTGATCCTTTAACTCAAAAATTACCGTTTCTTTGAAAAATTTGAAGTATTAACAAAAGGTAAATTGAATTCACAATTAAATCCATTAAATTCTCAAATCATTGATTTATTGATTAGTTAATTATTAACAGGGTTGTTACAATGTTCTTTTATGATTTGACCCTATATATCTAATGATATTCTCGAGATCTACTTTACCATTATTATTACTATCTCACATTTATGGAATTAAAACTAGACTGACCCATTTAATGTTTTATGGCACTCGGGTCAGACCGATATGTTTCATATGCTTCAACTTGATGACTTCTAAAGTTGGATGTTTTAGGAGCTATTTAATGTTCCTTATCATTTTGAGTAGACCTATGTAGTAGCTTATTTAAATTGTTGAGATAGAGACCTATTTTTCTACTCATATGTTATTTTGGGTTGTTAAGTATGTATATCGAGTGGATCTTTTATGACCACTATTTTTTGGACTATCTCATTTATATGTCCGTTTTTCGCTCCAGTTATGTATTCTGTGTATATTCTGTTATACACTCTATTATCCTATGATTCTGTATATTGTAATATTCTATATTGTTCTGAATTATTTACCATGCCATATTATTGTTTTATGCCCAGATTATATACGTCATATCCACATTCGAAATGAAAGAAAAAAAATTTCTCACCCAATTTGACATATCGATGCTCGCCGAAAGCAATACCTACAGATGGTCGGTCCTAACCGGCCATGTCTCCACATTAGCAAACGATATTGCCTAACAATATTCTTTGTTAGTGTAGGGCATTACAGCTACAAAAATATATTATCATTTATGATATATCACTTAATTATATAAATAATAATAAACTTTCTAAATTCAGTTTAAAATAAAAAAACTGGTATTATTTATGAATTTGCCAAAAAATTCATAAATAATAATTTTATTACGCTTCTTAACTTAATTTCAGCTTAATTTGTTAAATCATTGTTATTTTACAAATATCACTCAAAATCTGTAAATAACCTTATTTTCCATTTACTCATCTAGTTT
Organism: Allium cepa; assembly: GCA_030765085.1. Classification (NCBI taxonomy): domain Eukaryota; kingdom Viridiplantae; phylum Streptophyta; class Magnoliopsida; order Asparagales; family Amaryllidaceae; genus Allium; species Allium cepa. The sequence continues at coordinate 133,444,246 of CM060932.1, forward strand.
TTCCTTTATTGCATAATTTCAACCATTTTATTTTAATTGATTACTTTCAAATTTTAATCCATAATTAATTACAATTAAACATCCCATAATACAATAGTCAAATTAGGACAAAACATGTCTGATATATTCATAATTTCTAGACAATAACCGATATAACATAACGCATATCAATAATTACAAATTTTCATCAATGGATAAGCATTTTATCCCTGTAAACCTTAATTAATTAAAATAAATGACCATACCGATGCTCTTTTTCAAATAGCTTTAAAACTCAACAAACCAAGCGCCAAACTGTTCGAAATTCTGCCATGAGTCTAAGAGAAGAAATTGTGCATATATTGGTATTCATATACCAAAGTTATGGAGATTAGAAGATGTCGGGTTTAATTTGCAGTTAAATAAAAAGGAAGGGCTAAAAGGTAAAATTACTTATTCTTCCTGCTCACTTTCGTCCCACAACCTATAGCCCTAGAGCTACCAATCCCTAACACCCTGCAAACCCTACGACGTCGCAATTTGTCATTGACAATGAGTTCATCCGGAATCCTAGAGCCAAAATTATCAGCGCTACACTGTATCATTATAGCTTCAACCGCCCCAAAATGTTCATCGTCGAATTCCAAGCAAACCTATATCTTCAGTTTCTACGATCATCGCCCGAATTAAAACCCCTCAAATCCACCTAGACCTTCATTGCTTGGAAGCTTTAACCGCCAATTTCGGTCAATTCCATCATTTTTACAACCTACAGATACTTGCCATATATTCTACACATCGAGAGCTTTGAAACAATATATTATTTGATGGGTTTTGGGTATTTCAAATTTTTAATTACTTTTAGTTAATTCTCTAATCACCACTAGAGAGAAATTAAGTCATTTTAGGATTAGGGAAGAAAAGGGAGAAGAAGATGATGGTTAAGGTTTCTTAACACTGTATTTATATGCAAAAGCGGTCACTTTTGGCCAAAGCGATCGTAAAGGCCTGAAAACCCATTTTCAAACTTTATCGAAAGTACATCATGCTATATATCAAAATACACATTTTTGATATTTCTAAACTCAATGGCACCATAAAAATCCTCAAAAAGACATTCCTACTTGGAGTTATCTTTTACTGCCCATTAATTTTAAATAATTGATCAATAATTGATGTGTCAAGTCTGTGGATCGTTACATTCTTCCCCTTTAATTGAATTATGCCCTCGCAACTCCTCAAATACAAACCTAAACCAAATCAATAAAGTATCATCAGTAGTTTAATCACAAAATTTGGAAAAGTACACTAATCAGAACCGACAAATTATAAAATAACGTATGACAACCACACAACACAACCAATGATGATATAACAAAATCCATTCACAATAATGAATTCAGCATATACTATAGTACCACACACATTTCTTCACTCATGTATATAGGCTACAGTATGTAAATAACACTCCATCAACAAAAAATGAAACAATCTCAATCATACGCTATTTTCGTTCATATGTCATTGCATGAATCTCAACAATCCAACCATACTAGTTCAAAATAGGGTTCACAACAAAACTCAGGTTGGCCCAAACATGCATGCACACATAAATAAATAGAAAAAAATCAGTATAACTTATCAATGTAAACCATACATACCTAAAATAATAAGGTATCTCACTAGCATGCCACCAAATAAAATACATGTCCTAATTCCTATATTGATCACGTATATGGTTGGAAAGTATAATCCACCATTAAGGTCCCTAACCAAGCACACCTGGATATGTTACAACTCATGTGACTATCATTAAGGTCAGTAACTACTTAACATCACAACCTCACAGATGCCCGAAGTAGCATCTTGTCATCGCTAATGCAAACTAGACTGTTACTAAGGTCCACGTCATTATGATCGTCGTTAAGGCTTCATATCATGATGACCATCACTAAGGTTGTGCCACCATGACCATCACTCTGGTCTCACATCACCACAGCCATCACCAAGGCTTCACATCATCACTAAGGTCTTGCATCATGATGACTATCACCAAAGTATCATGCTTTCATAACCATCCCAAGGTCTCGCATCACCAGGACCATCACCAAGGTCTCGCTTCACCAGGACCATCACCTAGGTCTTGCATCACCACCAAGATGCTCTTCGATGTATGATAACTCATGTAACCATCACCAAGGTCAGTGACATACCACATCACAATTTGATTCGGTAATCAATCACATACATACCTTATAAGTACTACCATCACCAAGGCAGGCTAGACCCTCACCAAAGTCTATGGTACATTAGTGAGCTTCCTTACATACTCTTGCCGCATGAAACACACTTCACGTCTGAAGTTATCAATCATCCTTTCAGCACATAACTCGATATTGAAAAACACCACGTTCCACCACATCTCTTCACATCGTCGAACGTAACTACTCGGACGACCACTAAGTCCCACACTGAATACTAATCACCACCGCTTAGGTGAATAAGAACATCACCAAGGTACACATCCACTTCAGAACCCATTTTGTTCCATTCTTCATATCGTATGCAACAAAAACCTTAGTCAACAACCCTTTTCTGGTAACTCCTTCTTTTATGATAGGGATCACTCACCCAAAATACCAAAGTAAAATAGCACCACTAAAGACGGATTTCTTTACCTTATATGTCAAAATGGGCAACCATATCCTCAATCCCTACTCTCTCTATCGGAGAGTAACTATACATCCCTAAAACACATTAGAGGATGTCACACATAATGGACATACAACTTACTTAAACAAAATGGGTTTAGTACAAACTTAAAATTCATATCGCCTAGCCATCTCACATCCCATGCTACTTAGTCTAGTTACATAGTCCTCAGAATATATTTTCTCTAAAATACTCTATAGCAGCCATCTTTGAGCTTTGTTATACATATCAAAATTTTACTTTTTCAAAATTCACTTTCGAATTGAATAATTTCAATCCTAGTAAAATGTTTTCTAAAGCACTTTTAAAATTAGATATTTTACAGTACACCATTTTATGACACAAATATTTTCACACATATTCTCAATAAATAATTTTTCAAATTAGGCACTTCCCTAATCAAAATACTAATTTGTATAAACTTTTTCCCTCCAAACATCATTTATCAAAAAGTATTCCTACATAAAAATAATTATGATTAAAATTAGTTTCCACGCAAAAGCATTTTAAGTTTCAAGATGTTTTTCTGAACAAAACACTTTTCCTTAAATAAAATATTCCTCTCACTCTTTACTCAAAAAAGTATTTATCAAAACAAATTTGACAAAAATACTTAAAATTTTCTCCACTAAAATAACTTCTCAAAAGTATTTTTTCAATATTCAAATATCTTTTTACTATAACTGCTTTTTCCACAAATTACCTACAAAAAATTCCCTTGATTTAAATATTTTATTACCCTTTTTAAATTTCAGTAAATCACTTTATGTCCAAAAACATACATTTTCCCTTCTTAAATAAAATACATTTTAAATTCCAAAAATTTATACTTTTAATATAACCTTTCTAGTCGAAACCCATAAAAATGGGCTCATCTATTAAGGTTAAATCTCATCATAATTTAATGTCATATATGTGTCATAGGGTTATAACAGAACTTAACCCCTCCTATTGATAGAGTTAAGGGTATGCCCTAGAGGCAATTATGTAATTTGTTAAATATACCTAACTTGTTGAACAATCTTGTTCATAATAAAGGTGTTTTTTTCTATTATATACTTGATATAATGTTGTTATATTAATCAATAATGTAATTAAAAGTAAATTTAATAGAAAATTCATAAATGACATATTTTGTGAAAGTAGTTACACAGTGTTGTAACCATGATTAACTTATCATAATAAAACAAATATACGATTTTAAATGTTTCTAGTCAAGATGCATCGGGACTGGATATTGATGTATCCGTTGAGACTGGAGTATGTAACGCTCTCCAAATATTGGACAGTGTATTAATCATGAGTGTTGGGGGCACATAGGGGTTACATACTGATAGTTATTTGGTAACAATGGAACGACTCACTCGGTAGTTTTCTATTAGTTAATATAACTAAGGTCAAACATAAAATATCGATGTGACTGACTTACACGGTTTCCTCGACTTGAGAATACTGTGGATCTTCAATATGAAAGCTCAGCTTTGATAATAGTCAAATCATGGAATGGCGTTCCATCGAGTGACTATATTGGTTCGAATGGAAGTATTGGAAGTACAGCACTATTCAAGAGAGGATTCATCTCAGTTATATGGGGTTAGTATCATGGTCAATTCAAGTCAACTCAAAGTCAAAGTCTCTAGCCAGAGCATTTTGGTTAATAATAATTGTTGTTATTGAATTAAGGACTTTGTATTTGGACTATAAAGTTGAATGTGGATGATATTGGAATTTTGACCACTAACAAATTCCATAAATCCAAAGTGATATAGTTTTGACGAAGAGAATTGGTGTAAATAATTGTCACTATCAGGTACTGCTTATAATAAGTAAAATTAGATTTTACTAAAAGATGTGTAAGCGATAAATTCAACCAAAATGTCACACCACTTGCTAAGTGAAATGTGAATGTTAATATTCAAATAGTTCAATATTAATTGCTGACTGAATTTAGACCTTTGAGTCGCACAATCGAAATGATGAATGCTTTAAATGAGCCACACGATTTAATTAATTTATAATTATTGTAAATTAATAAATTAATTAATATTTATGAAACATTAATTACTATTTTTTATTTAATCTATTTGAATCCCCTTAGCATTTAGTAAAGTGCGTATATATATGAGTTATAAACACGCGTATTGATATATGATATTACAGTGTTTAAATTTGATTGAAACATGAAAACTACTAAAAAAAAAGGGCTTTAAATAAATTAAATTAATTATTATTTGTGAAATATTAATTATTAAAATTTTATTTTAATTTATTTGAATAACATTAGCATTAATGGTGTTCGTATATAAAAGTTATAAATGCGTGCACATTTGAATTAGATTTAAATGGGATTGATGCTAATATGATTTTGGAAATTTTTGAGGTTTCATCTGGCATCATCTATGGCTAGCCATGCATGTAGAAGAGAGAGGATCTGATTTACATTTAAAAAGGAATTAATAGGGTAAAGTTCTATGGAAGGAATAGGAAAGGTTTCTGTCATTCCTTTAATACACATCTTCCTTTATTTTCTTATACAGTTGATCTATTTCCTGTCATAATCATCCCTCTTTCTCTTTCATCAGAAAATTTCGAATTTTCATGGCTTCCTAACCTATAAATTTCCAATATAAAATATCAAATAAACTTAATAACAAAACGTGGTTCTAATCTCTTAATTCTTGCAAAATTCGAAGATTGAATAATGGAATCTAAGAGCCTTTGGTTCATCATTCAAGGTGCATTCTCTTAGCAACATATCAAGGTGATATTATAATTTTATATATTCATCATTTAACTTGTTTGTGTAATTTAGATCCATCTCATATTTCATTTCGTCTGTGTATTTGATCATTTGGTCAAATAGATTAGATCCCTTTTGTTCCATTTTAGTTAATTACATATGTTCTCCATGTTATTTTAATTTGAATCTGCTTTAAGATATATTTTGATTGTCTGCCAATTCTTATTGTCATTGTTAGATCTACTTTATATGATCCCATATTTAATTATTTTTCATATTGCTTAATTGTTTAGATCTGATACCTTTATAACATATACATATATGTCTGATTTGTCCTATCTATTTTGTTGTTGTTTCAAGTTTGTTATTCAAAAAAACACTTTTTGATTAAAATCTAAGTCTTAATTAATAAGATATTTCTATTATTGATTCAAATAGAAAACATATGTTATTTATTTATGTTTGCATGTATGTTTTGTGTTCAATATTTCAAATTCAATCTTTTGGTTTTTTGCATACTGTTTAAAGTTATAAAAAAAGTTTTCTTTGTAAACATAACTGGATTTTATTGCAAAATGTCATAAACCCTTGGATTTCCTTTTAAAATTAAAGCTAGGCTTTAGTTGTTACTTTATATTGAAACATATACTAAATTATAAATTTTAACATAAAAATGTTTTAACTTTAAAACAATATTTACAATGATTTTTGTATGTGTGTATGTATACACAAATTTATGTGCGTGTGCATATATACATACGTATATATATATATATATATATATATATATATATAAAATTTGAATTGAACTAACATGATGGACTTTTATGTAAAATCATAATTTTTAATCTTAAATATTTTCAGTTTTAAAATTAGGTACAAAGTTACTGACCTTTTGGAGTTATAAAAGTGACACTTAATTTTATCTCATTTATATGTGTGTGTATATATATCCTATATAAATGTAAATATATGTATGTATATGTATTTTAAATAATATTATGGACAATAAAGACACATATGTAGGAAATATATCTCTATACATTATCAGATTTATTGCATTTGCGTAATTTACAGTAATGTACATTTGGGCAATAGTTACATTTATGCCATGAATAAATTGCTAATTAATATCATTTGATGACCCAATCAAATTAATTAGAGAGAGAGAGAGAGAATGGAAGGTTTCTCTCTTCGTATAATGTTTATTATACTCTCAATTAATTACCTGTTTTTAGGGAAAGAAATGAATGGTTTCCTTTCTTAAATTAACTCTTATAAACAATTGTTGAATGCGTTTGATGCACTATACATTTAAAATAAATTAATTTTAAACTTCCTTTTAACCTACTTTAAATAAAATAAGATTTTATTTAATGTTTTATTAGATTGGATCTAACATACATTTAGACTTCATGGGCTCATTAAAGATCCAAAATGGTAAATTTTTTGAAATTCATCCATTTCTTCCGCTGCAGGCTGTTCTAGTTCCTTCAATGGTATCAGAGCCCATTAGCCTATGTAGTCTAAATTAGTCGTGTTAGCTCTAACTAACTAAGCTTGTGCACTTAGTATGGTATCTAGAAAGGTGATGTCTAGGATCGAAATTGGGTAATCAAGTACCCTATCCTACTTGGTTACTTGCCTGGCCTGAAAGGTGATGTGAGCCCAAAGGTTGCCCCTAATAGAAAAGGCCCAATTTGAATTAGGCCTTGGGCTAATATTCAAAATAGTTTTGAAAATTAAGACATGATTTTAAATTTAAAAGTTAAAATTAAATAAAAACACGTTTATTATAAAGGTTATAATATAAGATAAATTTTCAAAATGTTTGAAAATGTAATGAAATTTTAAAATGTTTGAAACTGTTTATTTCGAACTTTAAAATTTATTAATAAGATTAATAAAATAAATTAATTCAATGAGTTAGTTAATTAATACTTATATGCATGTATTATATATGTTGATATATGTTATGTTATTTTAAAGTGTTAAGACGACATGAGTATATGTAAGATAAATTTTGAAATTGATATAATTTGGTTAAAATTGTTTAATTAAATATATTAATTAAAGGTTAACTAATTAAATAAAAAATACGCATATATAAGATATATGTGGTATACTATAAACGTTGTAGTATACACTAATAATGTGAAAGTAGATATGTCCAATATAAAAGTTGTATTGAAATACCAATTTAAAATTAATTAAAGAGTTAATTAATTAAAATTAATTAAATAAGATTTAATTAATAAAATATTATACATAAGACTATCATATAAGTAATATGAAATATAAAAGTTATATAACAATAAATATATGATATGAATGTATAAACTAAAAATGGAACATTAGAGAAACCCAAATAGACTTAAGGAGTAAATACGTAAGTAAATGTATGTATACTATGATTTCTGGTATGTCTGACACTTGAATCACGAGGGTACATTATTCCATAAGTCGGTATTAGTCAATACAATATATTTAAGATTATGAATCTTTAATATAATGTTATCCTCTACCATATATATGTTAATAAATTACCTGCATACTCCTTAGTTGTTAAGCTAACTCAAGCTGGGGATGTTATGCATAGTATTGTTAATATCTTGAACAGATGAGGTAAGATAACTATATGTATTTGTTAAGCAAACTCAAAGTATATATACTATACTTAGGTCACCATGATATGGTAGGCACGAGTGAATAATCTCTTTCGATTTTTTGAGCATACTCAAGGTCGAAATGAGATCAGGACAAGGAAAAATAGGTCAGGAGTTTTATGTGATACAACCGATAAGGAGTTATCCATCGTTTGTGGGGCTATGATTTAATAAGCAAACTCAAGGTCAGAATGTCAAGATAGACGGGTCCTAACACGCATTAGTGAAGTAGAAAGACTGCTATGTTTCATATTAGGGTTTGGAGAAACATAAAAGACTAGCGGGAGCCTTATTAGAAAAATGAAATGGTAACATTTAACCTTTTTAATATTATAAGAACATATGCCAAATAATATTATAATTATCTACAGTGATAAATGTGTGCATTTAATATGATTAATAAAATGTTTACCAATTAACATATGCAAATGAACTGAATTGAAAGTTGACAAATGGAAATATATTGCCCACTATTAAATTTCTATTGCATGTTAACATCTCAACACCTATGCAAGTGCCTGATTTTACAACTACTGAATACATTCGTGGTTTGGTCACTTATGCATTTATTTAGTCAAGACTGTATTGCATTCTATGAGTTTCGAACTCTAAAAGTAATACAAGATTATAGATATTTGATCCATATATAATTGCATATAAATGTTATATGGTGAATGTCAAAGTTTGTAATGTACAATATTTCGACGAAATTACTTCATTCGAAAAACCAAATAAACCTTAGTGCGAGATCGATTATTCAATCTAATTGATTACAAAAGGGATCATATTTTGTTAATGTAACACAAGACCAAAGACTACAAGATAGATATAAGAACTAGATCACTGAAATGTTATTTTGATCGGTTTACGTAAATAGCAACATATTTGATGTCCTTAAATGTTAAGAATAATCGAATATGCTTTTGTAAAGAGTTTGTTATGATACTGTAATATAGTTTTCTTTTGAATAGTTTGACGATTTGAAAGGAAAACGAATGTACATGAATATATGTAATTTAAGGTACAGTTGGGATGAAGAGAATGAGTAGTCACTTCTGCTTCATAGAAAAACATTGGAAACGAGAATTGTAATAATAATTGATACTTAATATTGGAATAAGAAATACGATTTATATTCTGAAATGTATTTTCATATAGAAAATTATTTTCTATGAGATTTATTTTTCTAAGCTCAAGATATTTCATCAACGAACTCTCAACTGTAAATAGTTGTAGTGTATGGAATAAACAAATTGTATTAAGTGAATGATGGACCTCCAAATTTACTACGCTGTTATGGTAATGATGGAAATAGTGGGAGCATGCCATATAGCACTTATTAATTGCATGATAGTACGAAAATTGTTTCTATAAAACTTACCGTGCATTATTTATGAAATAATGATTATTTTTGGGTATCGACTGGAAAAATAATAGACATAGCTATATTTCAAAATGAATATTATGAATTTTATTTAATTATGAAAACTATAATGTGGTTTTTTATCATAAGAGTGATTCATTGGAAAATACAAAAGTATCTAATATTATTTACGGTTGTTTTGGAATTATAGTCTAAGCCTTAGTTTTGAGAAATAATTTTGTTGAATAATTTTGAATCATATGATACTTGTTAATTATATCTCAAATAATAAAGGGTTATGCACCTATTTAGTGGGAGTATCATAAGAGTTGATGAACTCTTCGAATTGATACATATAGATATATGCAATAATAATTCTATAAATACCAAAACGATTCCATGTACTTCATCATATTCACAGATGAGTTATCATCGACATGGACATATGTATTTGGTACACATGTATGTCTATGGTAAACTTACAGAATTTAAAACAGAAGTAAATAAATAACATGCGATTGAAATGATTTGATTTGATTGAATGAGTAAGTATATTGGAAAATCTTCCGAACGTGCCTAAAATAAATAAAAATTTAATCCCAAAATTACTCCTCTATGTGATACATAATGATGCATCGATATTGAGTGATCGAACTTTGTTGGACAATGTACGATTAGTTGTGAGTGAAGTTGAGTTAGTTTCTTTCTATAAGGTAATGTACTTAAGGGTATTACACAATGTAAATATTGTTTCATTTGAATAATATTTTATAAAATTTTACAAGATAAGGGTTTCTAAGAAACTCCAACATATCCTAGGTCAAGGAATTGGCAGGTTGTGTGAGTCGAAAGATTGCACGTAATAATTATTCGTAAGGGATCTTGTGTGAATCTCCCTAAAAGAATTTTGAAAAGACTGTCATTGGATGACATATTTATGTTTCGAACATAATTTTTGTAATTAAAACCAAATCAGTTTTATAAATAAGAAATTTATAAAATGTTTATGAACACCTATTCTATTGCACTGAGAAACAATTGTTGTTTCAAGATATACCAACTTCATTGTGAAGAAATTTCTTTGAGGAATTATTGGTAGTAAAATGGAATTAGATACTATCCATGGATAAAACTGGTTATGTAACGAAATTAACTAACCTAAACGAACACATAGCATTAGAATGTCTAATGAGTATTCTTGCACATCGAAGAGAAACTATAAGTTTCTTATTAATGTTGAAAATATATAATCCTAGATTGTTTAATTAAACCATTAAAAGTGTTGACTCTACAACGTGTGATGCGCAAACCTAAAGAATTCCAAGTACGCTATCAATATATAGTTTTTGGTTGTCGTAACTCAAGGGATATGATCCATCGACCTCGACTGTGTCTTTATGAGTAAGACTGATCTAGTTGGAATTAAATGAGCATGGTTGATAAGAATAATATCTCAATTGTTGAAATTAACGTAATAGTTTCGATATTCAACATGTTCAAGTCAATTTTGATTTACTCACAAACTTATCGCTTGATAAGTAGTGTTTTGGTACATATGTATTGAAATGGAAAATTCTGAATAACGACTTAGAGTAAGCTGTTTACACATATTAACCAAAAATGTCTCAGAGTCGGTGGGAGTGATATTGAGTTTGTGAGTCTTTGGATATAATCTAAGAAATAATTCGAAAGTATCATTTTATAAGCATCAAGATTGAATAAGTATTTTGATAGAAATGTCAAATAGGTTGATTTTTAATCAAAATGCAGATGTAACGACCCAAAATTTTGGTTATTTGAAATTTGAATATTTAATTGATTTCAAATATTTAAAGTTAATTTATAGATTAAATAATTTGAGTTTCAAAATATAGTGGTTTATTGGATAATTTAATTGTTAGATTAAATAATTAAAATAGTTTAAATAATTTAAATCTTGGATTTTATTTGGATAAAAGTGATTTAAAGGCTTATTTAATTTATATTAAATAGAATGGAGGTAATAAAACTTTTAAATTGGATTTAAAATTGATTTACTCGATTTTGAAAATAACTTGTTTTAATTAAGGAGTAAATATAGCTTTCTAGAGCACAGTCTCGGATTTCAACGAAACCGATGTCGTTGGGTCCGTAATAATGAACTATAATACACCGACAAATTTCGTAGCGATCAGACATAATGTTTGGCCATACAAAATAGAAATGCATTGGAATTAATATCATAAATTTAATATAATAATTAGGTTTAAAAAGTTATCTTCTCCATACAATCGAATTAGGTCTCGAAACTTGTTCCATTGCGTATAGAATAGGGGTATAACATTAGGAACTTCAGGCTGCACACCTCGATAGGAGTTCAGGAATTTAAGATTACTTTAAACGAGATATTTGAACTAAATAAAATTTTAAAATTTTAAAGTCAAACCCTTAGCCATTTTAACATCTCCATCAACCACCCTACCCCCTAAAATGAGCCACCCTATCATTCCCACCTTCTTATTTAAATGCAGCATACAGGAAGGAAAAAAAAGAGAGTAAAGTTTAAAAATCAAAATCTCAGCAAATTAAAAATGAAAAATTGTGAAACCAATTTTAAAATTCAAATTTGATGAATGTCTATGCACAACCAAGGCTTAGGTGATGTTCGAGCCGTACTTGGAGCATGCGGTAGTGAGAGACGCGAGCAATTTTAGCTTGGATTTAGGGTTGAGCTCGATTTAGGGATTGATTGGTTGATTGGAGGATGGATTTGGATTCAACGAAGCAAGGCGCAGTTGTAGCCGGAGTTTGGGAACATCCGGCTACCATTGGGGTCGACGCGACATTGTACGGGTGCGTTTGAAGTAGTAGGTCGCGTTTCGCATGGGGTGACTGGAGTTTGGGAGATGGTGTGCAATCGAGGGAGGAAAGCAAAGCGAGTTCGCAGGTGGTCTCAGATCGTTTGACGGTGGAGTCATTTGCTTATGCATACGCATGTATATGTGCATGCATTCACTGGAGAAGAAGGAAAGGAGGAAGAAGGAAGGGTGTTTGGATTGGGCTGTGTGTTAGCGGGTCGGGCTGGAAATATTAAGGGTAATTAGAAGAAAAAAATATTTAGTGTTTAATTTAATTATATTTAAATCGAAGAACTAAAATTTTAATAACTCTCCAATACGAGGTCGAATTGAGCACGAATTTTATCGTGGAAAGCTTTGCGGTGGAGCTGGTTTGGATGGATTCGGAGCTTGTTTGAATTTTGGGTTAAAAATTGAATGCTAGTTCAATTTTAATTCAAAAACAAAACTTTTTGATGAATTAAAAATCAATGTGAGTAAATCTCGCTCACCATGGATAATTGGTTTGTTTTAAATAGTTAAAATTATTTCTTGGTTTATTTGATGGATTGATAAATTATTATTAGTTGGATGTTATATTATATATAGTAGCATATATATTAGTTGGTTTGGATGTATTCCCTCCTATTGCAGCAGATGAGACAATGCGTCCCGTATAATAGCGGACGACCCTTTTTATTTGCGATATCCGGCCTCGAAGCGGTGATTATATTTTTGTGATTATATAACATCTGTGGCTGCAGGGAAACTGGTTGGAGGGATCCAACTGGATTCCTCAAAAATGTTAATTTTATTTTCATATACATTGATATATGACGTTTTTGAATAATTTGTGATAGATTATGATATGATCTGATTTATTAGATGCTACGGTAGTACTTGCCTTAATTTTAGTATTTTAAAAATCATAAATATTATTTTGAATTTGAAAATAAATTTAAAAGGCAATTTGTAAGTGAAATATTTATTTTTGGATTAATTAAAAAGGAATTGATTTGGATAACATAAATGATTTGATTTTAGATTTTGTACTTGACTATTTCCTGAATATTTCAAATAGGAAGTTTGGTATAATGTATATAAAGGATTTTTAAACAATAAATCTTAAGTGATAATTGTTTAAATATAAAAAGGTTTTAAAAATCGATTTTTAAATAGAATGGGAGAATAAGGGTATTTTAAATAGGAACTGAGTTATAAATGGAATTATTTAATATGAATCTGTTATTAACATAGAAATGAGAGTTGAGTTTATAAACTTATAAACGATGTTTATAAATAAGTGGAATGATTATCATTTGATAAATTAGAAATATAAATTCACAATGTGAATTTAAAATGAGATATGGAAATCGGCTTCGAAGGAAATAGTAAATTCTATTTTAGAATTTGCGAATAGTTATGAAATTGGAAATGTAAATCGATTTGTGATAAATTGAGAGAGATTTATAAGTGTAAAATGGGTATGTTGAATTTTAAATGGTTTTTGACAAGAAGTTAAGGTTTGTTTTAGAAAAGGATTTTTATTTATTAAATTGTGTAGTTTAAAAACTATTAATTGCATAAAAATATTTCAAGAAGCTAGTTATTTAAATATTTAAATTGGTTGAAATGAATTCTAAGTTTTATAAACAAGTTTGTAAATCGATTAGAAATTTTATAAATAAATTGGAATTAGTTATTGACGTTTATTTTTAAAGTGCTTTGATATTTTCAATAATCATTTAACTATGTTTTTGAAATTTATTATTATATATATAGTTTAAAAGTAAGTGATTGCAATTTACTTATAAATGCTCTCGATATTTGTGAACCGGGTTTTATTTAATGGATGTGATTTTATAGGTGAAAATCTTATAATGGAATTCGAGAACTTAAAAATTTGAGAAAAGAAAATTTCCAAATTGTTAGATACGTGAACTTCGAAAATGAATCTGAATTCATTAAAGGAGTTATAAATGCTAAATTAGATTATAAATAAGTATAATCAATAATTTTTGGAAATTGTAAAGGGAATAAATAAAATTCTGAATATTTGTGGGAAAAGTACGAAATATTTTCTAAGTATGGATATTAGAAATGATTTTGGAAAAATACTCATAATATTTTCCTAAGTATTGAAATGAAGGGTTTTCGGAAATATTTAAACTACGAAATGATTTTATAGAAATATTTTTCTAAGTAATGAATTACAAATTGGAAATTTGAAATATTCCTAATTACTAATATGGATTGGAAATATCGTATTATGGATATAAGTATTCAAAAATGTTTTCAAATATTGAAATATTGAAAGAGATTTAAATATATGACCTTGTAAGGATATTTTGAAATAAATATTTGAAGATTTATAATATGGGCCTAGTGACTGCTTATGTGTGTAATTTGATAGTTAAATAACCGATTATCAAATCTAGCCAACTTCGTTTATCGTTTTGAAGAGACCGGGATCAGATCTGATTAGTGATAAGTTCACGCATGATAGGGGGTTCTCCCTTTGTGTTTGGTGGTGAGTAAGAGACTCTTACCCTTACTTGTCTCTGAGTAGTTGGTTTGCTAGGGGCTTATAGTCGAGGGGCTGGCCGTAAAATCAGATTTGAGGTACCATTGTATGCCACGGCTGATTTTAGCCGCTAATGTGATGGTTGAAAAGCCTACCGGTCGTTATAGTTGGTATCAGAGCAGAACGTTAAGCGAAAACCTTGGTTTTGGTGGGGCAACTCATTAGAGATAGGGTCAGTAGTACCCTAGAATGAGTTTGAGTGTATAAATATATGAGCGCGATTTGTTAGTGATATAAAAATTGTTTTATACAGTGTTGGTTGATTAGCTTAATGGCTTATAGATTCCGGTCAATACGAGTAATAAAGTTATTGAAAAGGATCTTTAAACTCATGAACAAAGCGATTCGACATAGTATTGCTTTGAAATTGGGTAAATGGATTAATTTTACCCTGATTATAGTTTTATATATAAAGAAATAATTTTTAGAAAATTATTATGGTATATATGGTGTGCTTGGTTGTTAGAGAATGATACTAACTGTAACGACCCGCTATTTCAAACCGTTCAAATCGACAGTAATCCACACATGTTAGACCTAAATTGCTCAAAATAGCAAATTGTTAATTTATATTTGGCAAAACTTAGCATATACAGTAAATAAATCAAGCACAGAATCACAGACATAGAGTTATATAGCAATAAATAGCGGAATAGATAAATAGTAGTTCATTAAGCTACTACAGAACATCAGAGTTTAAAACAAAATACAAAAAAATCCCAAATACAAGAAGTCTTAATACATAAACACATGACAAGACTGAACACAAAAATGGAAATAACTAAAATATAATAGATATAAGACAGATCTTCAAGCAAAACTCTGGGCTCCAAAGGCGAGTCTCAAATGTTGTGATACTCAGTCTGACTCGAGCATAAAGCAAAAATAAACCACTCGAGTCAGGATTAACATTCATATGCAAGTAAATCAACTCAAGTGAAATGTCCAAATGAAATGCAAATAACTTAAAGGATGTTGGGATTCCATCCCTTAAGGATCCATGAAACTATCTACATACCTAGTACAATATGCTATATATATAATGTCTACAGTAAAGTAACTATTAAAATAGCGTTAAGGCGTTACCCATATCCCTCTTAACACACTTTATATAAATGTCATAGTCTATATAGCACTGTAAACTCCACCAAGCCGGTGGGCTATCAGAGAGCACTCCATAGGTAGGACAAACCAAACTCGTAGTTGGTGCGAGAAGGCATGAGACAAGGCACGCGAGGAAATGCTCAAGGTAGGATACTAGATCAGGACTGGTGGTAATGCATAGCAGCTATTATCGCCCATCTTGAGACACACTCCCATAATCAAAGGTGACCCAATCAAATCACAAAGTAATAGAATGGTATCGAAGAAGCATTCTCGACTGGAGATGCGACCTCACTTGGCCCATATAGACCTCACGTGGCTCCAATTTTAGTCACATCAAGCAGACTCGCGGGAGTCAGGGCTGCATTCATGCCTTATATAGACGTTCGCCATACCATCCTACATCATTTTGGAATCTCCACTACATGCATAGTTGTTAAAGTGGTTTTCGGTATTGATAGAGAGTATGACAATATCAGATCCAAATTTCTTTAACAACCAAAAATTTATTTCACACCGTGGTCATGTTTATTTTAAACAGTTCATACTTCATATTTAAATAGCAAATTCATTTCTAAATCATATCACTTTAGAAATCATATTCATTTCCAAAAATCATATCACCTTTGAAATCATATTCTTTCCAAAATCATAACCACAAAATAGGTTAAACCATCATGTCAAAGTATTTGCATTTAAATCCATTGAATTTAAACCATAACACGTCTAATTTAAAACAGTTTGAATATTGAAATTAGTTTATATATTAGAGTAATTATACTTCAAAATAATTTATATTTAAAAATAGTTTATAAATTAAAATAGTTTATATACTAAAAATAGCTTATAAATTAAAAAGAGTTAAATCGAAAATAGTTTCAAATTAGAATTGTTTCTTCAAATTTCACAATTCAATTCAAATCAACTTTAGTCCTGATATTCAGTTTAAATCAATCTCAGTTCAACAATTTCAATTAAAAAGGTTAAAAGTTCAATTCAAATTCTCGTTAAAACCATTTTAATTTATATCGATTTCAAATCCAGGTTTGAACTACAAATTTAAACCACTTCCAATTCAATATGTTTCAAAGTTGAAATATTCAAAAAAATTACACTAACTCAATTTGATAAATTTCATTTATATTTCGAAATTCATCTTTAATTTTATTTAAATTTAAAAATATTCACTTAAGGATTTTTAATAACATTTAAATAAAATCTCGAATTACAAATTTAAATCAAAATTAAATATCTAACTTCAATTATATTTAATTTTGAAAATATTTAATCACTTTTAATTAAATCAAGTTCTAAATCCATATCCTTTAAAATCTCAAATCAGTAGGTTTCAAATTAATTCTGATTTAAATATAATTCTTAAACAAATAAAATTAGAACTCAATTTCAATTTTATTTAAATTATAAATATTCATTCAATCACCCTTAATTAAAATCAAATTATCAAGTTATAAAACTATATCTTTAAAATCTCAAAATCAATAAATCCAAATCAATTCTTATTTAAACACCATTCTTAACCAAGTTAAATTGCA
The DNA here is from genome assembly GCA_030765085.1 of Allium cepa. NCBI lineage: Eukaryota > Viridiplantae > Streptophyta > Magnoliopsida > Asparagales > Amaryllidaceae > Allium > Allium cepa. The sequence goes on from CM060932.1 coordinate 133,461,763, forward strand.
AACCAATTTTAATTTATCTTTCCAAACTTTATTTATTAAAAATTACTACAAAAACCTAAATATTAATATAAATTCAAATAAATAGTTTAAACAAAATACTAATATAAATGCAAAAAATAGTTTGAACAAAATATTAATATAAATTCAAATAAAGTTTAAGCATATTATATATATTAGTCAAATTAAATTTTATTATATTTGGTTTAAATAAATTAAATCTTATTATCAAATTTATTTTATATTAAACTTATTTTACATATTTAAAAATAATAAAATTATAAGTAAAATCTTAAAATTTACATTTTTCAAAACTTAGCTTATAATTTAAAATTTCCACTCTAATAATTTAAAATCTAAATTGTTATACATATTAAAATAAAAATAAAATCTTTATATTATATATTTTAAACCAAAATACATATATTTTCTTGCCCTAAAATTTGGAAATCATTTAAAAGTAGACCAATGGTGTCCGTATATAATTTTCTATCCTATGGTCAAGTGATACAGATATTTATCATTTCTATCCGCAATAATTTAATATTTATGGGTATATATCGTTTCAACTCACAATCCTAAATTTTCGAAATCAATAAAATCACTTGGGTTTATCATTTCAACCCATAACGATTTTCTCTAATCCATAAGATCGTTGGGTATGTATCATTTCAGCCGGTAGGGATTTTCCTAACTAACGGGGAACTTGCGGAGTAAGAACACTAAAATAAAAATACAAAATAACATAGCATATCAATGGCGAATATGATCATAATTAACAATTTAAACGTACATACTCAACAGGTCACGGTATCATATGTCAATTAACATAGGTTAACAAGTTTAAGTAATAACAGATCATACTTAACAATTTAATTACTAAAAAATTCAAATTTAACAAAATATTTCAGTCGTCGTTTCATATGAAATCAATTTACTAAACTTCAGAATGTCAATCGTAAGTGATCGCTCACCTTTCGAGACTAGAGAAATAATAAGAACAAGATGCGACGATCCGCAGATACGGACATGAACTAGTGCACATGGACACGCACACATGCAACAGGACAGCGACAAGCCAAGAGTTGCTGCAAAAATCATAGGATATAAATCAAAGCTAGCATGACGATGAAATACAAATATATATGTGATATATATTAACACACACATACCTTTTCCTCTTTTTTTTAATAATTGAGGAGGTTGGTCTGCTATTACATGGAGAAGAGATAGGTGATACGGCTGTTGTGATGAGATGTAGAGGGAGGTCGCAAGCATTTTTCTTCTCAAGCAACATACAAATGAATTATACTTAGGCAAATTAAAAAAATAAATGCAAGCTTCAGGAATTATATGCTTTCACCCTTTTTTTATAATAAGAAAAAAGGTCGCACGCATGCGGAGGAATAAAAGTTGCTACGTTGGTCAGGAGCTGCTAGGTACTCGAAAGTGGGTGGAGAATTTGGAAGGTCGAGTTGTGGTGGAGGGTTGTTGTATGGTTGCTCGCCAAAGGAGGAGGGAGACTCGGCAAATAGGGAGGAGAGTATAGCGGATGAAGGTGAGGCTGCAGTGGGATGGCCTTGGAAAGAAATATGGCTGTCAGGTCATGCGAGGAGTCTGTTGTGGTGGCATTGAAGAAAATAATAGTGTGTGGGCTGCTCGGTTCAGGTGAATGTGGTGGAAAGTGGAAGGTGGGAAGGGACGGCGGTTGGAGAGGGAGTTCGGCACTGCTTTGATTGGTTGTGTTCATGATGGAGTATGGCTGAAGTCAGAAGTGTAACAACCCGCACCCAATAGGCTTAAATTTTCGATGAACCAAAAATCCAAGTCGACTAAAGCACGAATTGCTGGCTTGGTATCCTGCAAATAATAAAGGCAAGTCATAGTAATGTTTATAAAATTTCACTACAGAATAATGATAAAGCATTTAACATATGGTTACTAATTAGGATTAGGCTACTTTCCCTAACGGTATTGAACCTTGGAGTGAAACTTGCCTTTTTATTAAATCCCCATAGTTGCTAAACTGTCTTCCTGTGATTTGGGGAAAATAGGAAAAATAGGAATGAGTCAAGCATAAAGCCTGGTGAATGAGAAATAAAATGAAGCAGAAAGAATAAGACAGTTTAGTTCTAGGTCTTCCTCAGATATCGCAGAGGGTGAATAATATAATGCAGTGAATCCTTTTTAGATATAGTTTCTAAGAATCCAAAGTCCAAGGTCACTCTATCAACCATGCAAAATACTAAACGTCAATCGGCCTGTCGGACCTGCTGTCCTTACCTATCCACGTGCTACAGCATGAAAGTCATGCTCTTCACCCGGGACTGTGAATGTCTATCCATGTGCTACAGAAAGTCATGCTCTTCACCCATGCACGGTGATTAAATGCCTTTTATGCCTGACCAGCGCTGTTAATCGATGGAATTTCTATCGGATTATAAAACCGTCGAAAAATTTAGAAATAAAAATATCCACAAGTGCACGGCGTACACTTGTAATACGTGACGAATACGGCTCGACCCGCATGGAATTGGTGATTTTAAAAATTCTATTCAATCAAATTATACCAAAGTCGAGTGAAAGTTAAACTAGAGAATTAGAAAATTAGCTAACTAAAAGAGATGCGAATATAAGAGTTAAATGACAATTTAGAGAATAAATCCACTCTCTAGATCACATAGTTCAACATATATGAAATCATGATCTCTTTTTTATGATCATTAGTGCTTTAATTGATGTGGTTATCATAAGTATGACGTATTTGTGCTATTGATTAGCCAACATAAGCCATCAACTATAACGCATCCCTTAAAGCCTTTGCTAACTTTCATGAAACATGACCAAAAAAATGAAATTAATTTTAAGTATGGTCTATCAACTATTGATTAGAAATATAGACCATCAAATTTTAATTTCAAATCACTTTCTTTTTCCATAATCATATTTTGACGAAGAGGTAATTAGTTTAGTGATTGTTTAAGCATAACCTATTTGGTGTCAGCAATATAGGCTATCAAATTCAAAGCAAAAACAACTAGCAAACCATTTTTATCATCATCATTAAGCACAAAAAGAGAGCATGAATTAATAAATAGTTGAAGCTACATAATTAGAGAGCTTTATTACCCCTAAATTGAAGGGGTTTAGTCTCTCATATTTGTCATTTGATTAACAAATGTAGCTAGCAACATGAAAGCAAAAAGAAAGGAAAAGGAAAGCTAATAGAAAAGAGAGCTAATTAACAGAATTAGAACTATTCTACTTGCATAAAAGTAAATCTACACTACAACATGAAAGGAAATAAACAAGAAAAGAAAAAGAACATGTATTAAATTGCATAAAAAAGTTATATGGAAAAAAACGGCTAAGTAGCCATGAAAAGAAAAGATAAGCTTTCTTTTATTTTGAGCCTAAACTAATGAAGAGGAAGAGAGACTAACTAAGAGGACCTAAGGGAAGAGATTACATTAAACATATGGGTATTTATACATATATGAAACCCTAATTCATCTTTTTGTGGAATGCCCAAAATGCCCTCGAGGTAGTGTGGAGGCCAAGTAATCATTAGCTTCTACTAATCATCATTTAAGTGTACATGAAGCCATTAACTCCATAAGCATGTGCATTAGCCACTAATTTGTACAAGAAGGTATCTGGGTAGGTGGGGTCCTCCTTTATCATGGCTTTGAATTATTTCCATCTTCATTTCTTTATCTTCACTCTTGTGCATGCATATATCATAATGAAACCACTTGTAAAATCCACTACATTTCCTACAAAACAACATAGAAAATTCCAAGTAAATTTTCACAATTTAATAGATGCACAAAAATAACCATTTTGCCCCTATATGAAGATGAATAAGTGGAAATTTGAAAATAATTTGAATTTGGTTTAAACAAGTAAAAATACCCAATATGATCATTTATTTAATTTAAATAGATTAAATATGGTGGTAAAAATATGCACATTTACGTGCACATCAAATAACCCCACATTTATCTTTTTATTCGTCATTGAATAAAGAAAAACTAAGATAAATCCGTTTTCATAGGAAGCACGATTGCATCGAGCGTACACAACAAGCCGTTAAACCTTTGGGTGTCCCCAGTAGGACGAGTGTTGTCTCGTGAGGGTTTTCAGCGGATACTACCTACAAATCTGAATGCAAAGTGAAAATATTTACAAAATGCGAGATTTATTTACAAAGAGATGAATGCGAGTTTTTGAAAATATTTACAAATGAAGGATTTATTTTTAAATTGACACGAATAAGTTAAATATAAGTTTTGGTTTTTATCTTGAAAATTTTTGTCATTTACTCGTCAAAATTTTCAACAAAAATCAAGTTATCATAACAAATAGACATAGTTTAACTTGTTGTTTTGGTTAATAACACAGCGTAACTACGAAATGGATCCTTAGTTGATTATCAAAGTTTATCAAAGTGGTATTTTCATTTCTTTTCAATAACAAATCAAATCAAATAAGTAAAAATAGTGCTTGATTTCATTTGCTTACACTCTCTTATTTTTTTTGAAAATTTTATTGATATCTACAATTTTTACATATGCCTAACTCAGATAAACTGAGGCCAGATATATTACCAATGCACAGCCTTGCGGCTTATGTGAGGGGAATACAGAGCGTGGCGAGTGAACACACGAGTGTGAACACCTATTGATTGTAGGCATTATTAAAAAGAATTTTTATATATACACCTAGCTCAGATAAACTGAGGCGAGATATATCGAACGTGAACTGCCTTCCAGGCTTATGTGAGAAAGGTACAGAGCATGGCGAGTGAACACACTAATGTGTACATCTGTCGACCGTAGGTGTTAATAGAAAATATTTACATATATAGAAATGTTCTTTTTTTCAAATTTTTTTTTTGGTTAAATGAGTTTTGCAAAATCATCTTAGCATCATTTAACTTAGAAGACAAAAAAATATTATATCCTTTACTTTAAATCAACCACTTTTTAAAACAAAGATTTTCAACTAGGATGTATTTCATAATTAACACATATGAATCTTCTTATATACTAGTTAAACCATTGTTATTTGCAATCAAACTTTATTTTTATTTTCGTTAAGACAAATAAATTTTCAAAATTTCAATTTAATAAGCCCAAATCATATATTTATCTTATAGTGTTTCTTTAAAAATAAATCAAAAGAAAATTTGTTTTTGGGTTTTTTATTTTTTTCATGATTTTAAAGGGAAATGCAAAAATAAGCCATGAAAAATAAAATAAAAATGAAGATAAGTCTCCCCCACACTTGATTTTGACTATGTCCCCACAGTCAACTCAAGTGGAAGAAGAAGAAAAATGACCTTTATTTAAATGAAAATTAAAGGTATTTACATGAGATCAGAAAGTATATCGTCAAAAAATAAATGAACAGTCTTCCAAAGACCGATTCATTTGTCTCATCAAGTATGCGAAACATAGCTTAAGTTTGAAAAATCAAACCATAGAAGATTTCAAAGTTGAATGTTGATTTGGAAAAACGAATGTCGTTTTATTAAAAATCGTACGAGTTGTTTTATTGTCGATGATTTTTGGGGTCAATAAAATATAATTAATGATTAGTAATTAATTAATCAAGTAATTATGAATTAATTAAGTTACAGTTAACACTTAATTAACTAAATAATTAAAGGTTAATTAATTGAATGTTAAAGATTAATTAATTTGAAATTAATAATGATTAATGAAAGTTAATTACTTAATAGAAGTAATTAAAATATGGTTAATTGGTCATTAACTTAAGATTATTTAACAATTAATTAATATGATTAATTTTTAATAATTAATTAGATTAATTAATTAATGATAATCATTTATGAATTATTTAAGTTTAATTACTAAATGAAAGTAATTAAGAAATTAATTACTTAATGTAATTAATGGAGTTTACTGTGATTAGTTTAAATTAATTAGTTAATTAAGTTTAATTAATTTTAATCACTTGATGATTTGATAATAATTACTTTATGTAATTAATGGATTGTAATTACTCCGTGAGTGGTTGAAATTCAAGTTTATTTTCACCACATTGAAATTTGTCATCGAAAACTTCTTCAAAATTATTGATTTCAAAATCAAAATGGTGATTTAAATCTACCCCTTCGGAATTCAATAACTCGCCTTCGAAAATTTCATAAAATTCGTGTTCATTAAATTCGTCTTCCATTATTGGATTATCAACGACTTTATTGCGTATCTCAAGTTCAAAATTCAAAGTTGTTGTATTCAAATTTTCGAAATCGAGAAAAGGAAGATCGAATTTTAAATTTGGTTCCACATCCTCAAAAGAATTGAAATCCAACTCAATTACCGTGTTTTCAACAACTTCATTAAGAATACTATTTTCAAATTCAAAAGTTGTTATTTGAAAATCATCGATTTGGGTAAAAGATGGATTATCATTTGACTCGTCACACGTCGGGATTTGATTTTTTTTCTCACTAAATTTTTTCGATGTTTTAATCAACAAATTCGTGCGATCATCGTAAATTTCATTCATTTGCTCAACAAAGTTAAATTTGTAATTATTAACTTGAAATTTTTTGATTTGGACTTGTTGAGGACAAGAATTGTCAATTTCGGTAAACAGTATATTATTATTTGATTCTTCGCAAGTTGGGATTTGGTTATGATTTTCGTGAAAAGTTTTGTATTTTTCAAGTAATAAATCCCCGTTATCTTTTTCCATTTGGTCAACAAAATCGAATTCATGATTATTAATTTGAAAATGTTCATTTTGAATTTGTTGATAACCATAGTTTTCAACCGTATTGTTATTGAAACTATTCCCATTGCCAAATTCTTTTGAAACGTTGTTTACATTTTCATTTTGACTTTGAAACTCATTTTGAAGATCGAAATTTAATTGGCATGATTATCCTCGAAATCGTTTGCATTTTGAAGTGAATTCAAATTTTGAAATCCTTGAACACTTTGACTTGAGTTATCTAGAAATACGAATTACACAAATCATTTATCATTTGATTTTGTTGTGTAGAGATTTCAAGTAAAGACGAAATGCTATTTTCAATATTTGAGGGTTGCTCGTTATTTTGAAAATTTTATGGTTCGATATTTGAATCGTTTAAACAATAGTTGGTGTTAAAATATCCATACGAATTTGGAGTGAAATCGTGTGGATTATATTGATTTTCACAAATATTGTAAAATTCACGTAAGTGGGAAAACTTGGAAATTTTCAAGAATGTTTTTGTTTTTTTCATAAAGGAAAAAAATATTACAAATAAAATTTGTTTTTCAAAAGGAAAATTGATTTTTGTTTTGCTTTTTATTTTCTTAATTTTTTTGTTTTTTTGAAAAGATTTTATATATATTTTTTGGATTTTTGATTTTCTAGAAAAAACTAAGTATTTTATTTGGATTTTTGGAATTTTGATTTAAAAAATTTTCAAAGGAAAAGGAAAAACTAAGTTAAAAAATATTTACAATTTTTTTAGTTTTGGATTTTGAATTTTTTTTTTTAGTTTTGGTTTTTGAACTTTCCTTTTGTTTTTTGTTTTTTTTTTAATATGCATAAAGTAATGCAACTAAATGAATGCAATGGTTATCCTAAGTTAACTCAAAATTGTATAGTCACAGATTGTCTTAAATCAACAAGATAGTTCTCGGCCAGGTGATGGGTAGGATTTATCGGTGCACCACGAATTACCGCAGCAATGAAGCCGAAGGTTTAAATACCTTTAGAGGAACAACCACTATAATATTTACGAATCACCATAATAATTATAAATGGTTATTACTCTGCCGCAGCCTAAACACCAAGAAATTAAATTGTTCAAAGAAGACAACTTGTCAATATACAATTAAAAGTTGTCGATGTCTAATCGTTGTTATTAACAAATTCTACGATAAAATGCAAAACAGAAATTAAACGTGAATTAACAATGCAACTAGAATGAATTTTTGTTTATGTTTTTGGTTTTATTTTTTTTTAAATGTAAGTAAACAACAATGCAAAAAAAATAAAAAAAATAAAAATAGAGGTTAAAAGCAGCAATTTTTTTATAAGCAAGCAAGCAGTTTTTTTTTTGGCAGTAGTTCTTCTCCTTTTGAAATTCTCGTCCTGAAATAAAAACAAGATATATACAATTTATATATATATCAAAGAAAGATTAAAAAAAATGAAAAATAGAACAAACTAAACCAAAACAAACTGTTTGTTTTTAGCAAAATTTCAAAGGTCCTTTTTAATCAAGGAAAAAAAAACAAATATAAAATTCTTTATTAAGAAATGAAACAAACGAAACAAAAACAACTTTTTTTTTAAAGATGGAAGTAGAAACAATTTGTTTTTTTAAGAAAACAAAACAAAACAAACTTGTTTTTTTTTTGAACCTTTTCCAAAAAAAAAGCAAATCAATTTACTCTTATTGAAAAAAACTCAAAACACAACATCAAAGCAAAGCCCACAAGTCAAAGAAGGCCCAAACCAGCTTGTCAAAATACGAAAGCCCAAATTATTCTTCTGGCAAAACCGATTAGAGCAAAACCAAAGTTAAAAAAATATTTTCTCAATTAAAAAGAAACGGAATTCAACTTGCAGTTCGCGATTTTGGTTTTTGTTACAAATGGAATCGAAGATTCGAAGGTCGATTGGGGCGGTGAGGTGGTCACGAGTTGATCGATGCGGTTGCGAAAGTGGTTGAATTGGCGATTCCGGGCTGCGTGTGTGATTTCTGGTCTTCTGGACGATTTGTTCGTGGTGGACTGCAAGTGTGGCTACTATTATATTTGGGTCGAGGCGATTTAGTCGCGATTGCAGTAGTTTTGTGGCGGCGTTCTGGTCACTTGGGGTTCAATGAAGCTGGGTTGCTCTGATGTGGTGCTGCAGTTCGATGAAGTTGAAATCTACAGGTGAAGTCGTAGAGGGTTTTGAAGGAAGTAGGTGAATGTAGAGGTTCAAGTTGAATGGCTGGTGAAGATGGCAACGCACAGCACGTCTGAGGATGTTTTGTCTGAGTGAGGGAGAGTGCAATGTAGTTCAGGTGCAAGTGATGTTGGTGGAGCTTCGGCAGTAAGGTAGTGATGTCAGAGAGTTGTTTGTGGGGTTCGAGGAAGAGGATGTTAGCAGCAGTGAGCGAGTTGTTTGATGGGTGATTTGCTCTGGCGATTGAGGGAGAAATGAATGTGTGGTTGAAGTTGCTGCGTATATTCGCTGAGGTAGTTTTGAGTTGAGGTGGTAATGGATTGCGAATTTGGGAGTGGCGAATTGGGAATTTGTGAGTAAAGGTTGCAATGGTTGGATCGGTGAGGAGCAAGCAGTGGGGGTTGGGAGAGGTTGATGTCGTAGTGTTCTGTAGTGGATGTGAGTGGATTGGCAGCTATGAAGTATGGTTTCGGCGATTGAAGGTGATTGAATGCGCGTGGTTCGAGGGTAGTTTGACTGTGGCTGTTGGAGATTGGCAATGTATGATGGTGTAGAGTGTCGAAGCAATGTATTGGTGAGTTGTATAATGTAGATGCTGTTGCAGTGTGGCAATGAAACTGAATTGGTTGCTCCGGGAGAGGGTTGGTCACTGACAGCAGTGTGGAAGCAGGGTGGAGTGGTGGACTTGGTGGAGTGCATAGTTATGAACTGAATAAGCAAAGGAGAGGTGTAATTGAAATTGTATTTGTATTTGTCGATGCAAATTGTTTTTGGTTTGCAACAGGGTATGTGAATGGAGGAGTTTGAAAAAATGAAGCTATATTCTAGGCAAGTATGGAATGTTGGTTGCCTTGATGTTTAGGCAGCACGCAAGGTTATGTAGTTGTAGTAAGTAGTGTAGAGGAATATGTTAGTGTTGTAGAGGAGGAGTGAATGAGAAGTGGCAATGTGAGTTGTTTGGTCTATTGTGACAAAGCAGTTGTCAGGGTTGGTTGAGCTGCAGCAGTGGGGCAGTGAAGTTTGTTGGCAAGAAGTGATGTTATGAGCAGAAATGGTAGTCGAGGGGAAGCGGTATGGTGATTGCTTGTATCACTGTGCAGAAAACAGTAAACAGTGGCAGTGTAACAGTAACAGAGAAGTGTGAAATGTAAATAGAAAATGAAAATTGATGAAATACGAGTGCAATTGAAAATTTAGAAGGCAATGTAAATTTGTACAATAAGAAATGAAATATAACGCAAATTTGGAGAAATGTTTGTGGAGTTTTTTCTTCTTTTATATCAAATGCAAAATGCAACTAGAACTAGAAAACAAAACACAAACACAATGTAAATAAAAATCACACAATTTTTTTTAATATGCAACACACACAAAATTAAAACACATAAAGCAAACGAAAATAATTCAAAAAATAGAAAATCAAAACAAATCTTCGGCAACGACGTCAAAAACTTGTTAATCGACGGAATTTCTATCGGATTAGAAAACCGTTGAAAAATTTAGAAATAAAAATATCCGCAAGCGCACGGCATACACTTGTAGTACGTGGCGAATATGGTTAATCCGCAGGGAATTGATGATTTTAAAAATTCTGTTCAATCCAATTATACCAAAGTCGAGTGAAAGTCAAATTAGAGAATTAGAAAATTAGCTAACTAACTAAAAGAAAAGAGATACAAATATAAGAGTTAAATGATAATTTAGAGAATAAATCCACTCTCTAAATCACATAGTTCAACATATATAAAATCATGATCTCTTTTGTGTGGTCATTAGTGTTTTAGTTGATTTGCTTATCATAAATATGACATATTTGTGCTATTGATTAGCCAACATAAGCCATCAAACTATAACACATCCCTTAAAGCACTTACCAACTTTCATGAAACATGACCAAGAAAATGAAATCTATTTTAAGTATGGTCTATTAACTATTGATTAGAAATATAGGCCATCAAATTTTAATTTCAAATCACTTTCTTTTGCCATAATCATATTTTGATGAAGAGACAATTAGTGTTAGTGATTGTTTAAGCATAGCCTATTTGGTGTCAACAATATAGAATATCAAATTCAAAGCAAAAACAACTAGTAAATCATTTTTATCATCATCATTAAACACAAAAAGAGAGCATGAATTAACAAATAGTTGAAACTACATAATTAGAGAGTTTCATTACCCCTAAATTGAAGGGGTTTAGCCTCTCATATTTTTCATTTGATTAACAAATGTAGCTAGCAACAAGAAAGCAAAAGGAAAGGAAAATAAAAGCTAATGGAAAAGAGAGCTAATTAACAAGAATTAAAACTATTCTACTTGCATGAAAGTAAATCTACACTACAACATGAAAGGAAATAAACAAGAAAAGAAAAAGAACATGTATTAAATTGCATAAAAAGTTACATGAAAAGAAAATGGTTAAGTAGCCATGAAAAGAAAAGAGAAACTTTCTTTTATTTTGAGCCTAAACCAATGAAGAGGAAGAGAGACTAACTAAGAGGAACCAAGAGAAGAGATTACATGAAACATATGGGTATTTATACATGTATGAAACCCTAATTCATATTTTTGGTAATGCCCAAAATGCCCTTGAGGTTTTGTGGAGGCCAAGTAATCATTAGCTTCTACTAATCATCATTTAAGTTTACATGAAGCCATTAACTCCATAAGCATGTGCGTTAGCCTCTAATTTGTACATGAAGGTATGTGGGCATGTGGTGTCCTCCATTATCATGCCTTTGAATTATTTTCATCTTCATTTCTTTATCTTCACTCTTGTGCATGCATATATCATAATAAAACCACTTGTAAAATCCACTAAATTTCCTACAGAACAACATAGAAAATTCCAAGTAAATTTTCACAATTTAATAAATGCACAAAAATGACCATTTTGCCCCTATATGAAGATGAATATGTGACAATTTGAAAATAATTTGAATTTGGTTTAAACAAGTAAAATACCCAATATGACCATTTATTTAATTTAAATACATTAAATATGGTGGTAAAAATATGCACATTTACATGCACATCAGGCGTCGACTCGAACAACCTCGCAGGACGCCGAAGTTGCGCTTTGGCTCCATCAAAATGGACTCCTATTCTTCTTTCTCCTCGGTCACCAATGTGGACTTGCCCATATCCAAAGTGTCGGATGGGTTGGCTACGTAAAATCCTCCAATGATGTGCCTAAAGAAACCTCCGTTGGAGCACGCTTGTCAAGTTCCATCCGCGTCGATCTTCCTGAAGAAGCCTACGATTGCAGATGTTATCTATCCTACATACTAGCAACCTATGAAAGGTAACAAACATCCTTTCAAACCTACTTACCCGCTTCTAGTACGTACAACCAAAGCTATTTTTTGATCTTAACTGTATGAAACACCTATCCAGACCTTTATAAGGTCTGCCTACCAAATCGCTTCCAGATTAATTAATTTTACCATTACAATTTACATACTGTTTATTTCCATTAATCTGATTTGGGCCTTTTTTACATTCGAATTGGTTATTTCACAATTTTCCTTTTTCTTTCATAAATGGTGTTTCAATTTCACATCCGTTCAGTCTGTATGCTTTGTCTGTAATTTTTATTCCATTTTGTTATAGATTTACACTAGCCTTTAAGGTCCATTTAATTTACATTTTTTTCACCCTAATTTATGTTCTCCTTTTAGAGATTTAATCTGTACAAAAATTTATCCAATAGCCACAAACCATTTAATTGCATAAAATTCCACTTTTTACGTTTAAGGCCGCATATGAAATAAACACATATACCAATTAAATTTCCTAATTTTGTTCCATAACTATATTCAGAATTATGTGATTATACCAACCAAATTTCCAATTTTATTCAAAGAACATATTCCGAATTTACCCAACTAACCAGTTGTGCCATTAAAAATTGAATAACAATTCTAATTCAACTTAATTAAAAGAATCTCATTTACGCCATATAACGTGAGTAAGCAATTTATACGTTCCATATTTAAACCAAACATGAATTAGAATTGAGAAGTGGTAGAAGAAGAAGTTATAATAATTTACATCAAACCTCAATTATTAACAGAAAATAATTAGTATTATCATGCAAGAAAAGAACTAAAACTAAGCTGCTTTATTTTTTTATTTCATATTAATTCCCACTCACCTGGCGATTGAGCTTATATAATTTTGAAAAGCTTTTCTTCTTCTTGTCTTCATCTTTTTAAATTCTTCAGAATTATTCAAATAACTCGTATATGTATTTTAATTTGATTTCGAAGAGAATTATTTATTTAGTGGAGAAAGGAGGAAGAAGAATACACATAAATTTTTCAATAGACTTATGGCAACGACAGAATAAAAGATTAGGTTTCTGGATAGATGGTTTATTTATAGATAGTGTGAGTGCATACAATCCATGAGATTTTCCTCGGTTAAATCACGTTCATCCGAAACACCTCATGGTTATCCAGTCTGGCTCATATACGTCACTGGACCAATAGGACACTAGGAAATCAAAAACCATGTCACTTAGTCCAATAAAAAACCACCATGTCAGAATAAAATCATCGTTTATTAATTATTCCCGTTAATTGATTGCATTGCACAATTTCATTTTTTGTTATTTGTGTGTATTCATTACACTTTTTGAGAGATTAAACTCTCCTCTTCAATTGACTTTACAAATTGTTTCCCATTTTATAAATCTCATTAGATCTTTATTTTAAATATTTGCATTTGTTAGCAATCAATCCATCTTAATTTGCCAACAATTTATTCCCAATCCTTATATATTCATCAATTAGGTATGTTACACATTTATTTACACTTTTGAATGTGTACAATTAATTAGGATATATGTATATGTATATAATTTAAACTAATCAATCCCTTGGTTAATTTTATTCATTCACAGTTAATTTTCTTAATTGATTGCTTACTAATTTTAACCACTCCCCGTTGATTCTTTTCCGTTACAATATTTATTTGTTAACTTTTTATCATCCTTTCTAAATCTTCTGTTTATAAACATTAAAGATTTAAACTTCAAGAATATATATATTTTATAAACAAATTTAGTTTCCTTACCTTACATGTTTACAATCTACGTTAATTTCCAATTAACATACATTAGTAAATGTTGTAACGCATGTTAATTACAATTGTAACGTATATTAATTACTAATAATGTGCATTTATTGTCAATAAATCTTTTTACCATTTCTGTCCTTATAAATACGTGTGTGTGTGTATTCATACAATACTCTTGTTTCCAATTAATTACACTAATCAAATTCAAACATTTTAATGTGCGCATAAACACACGCGTAAGCTATTGAGATAATTCCAAACTTTGTGTATATAATATGTTTCCCTTTTTAATTAATTCTACCGACTCATTATTGACTGTGTACATATGTAATTTAACAAAATCATCAATCAATCAATCAATTATAATTAATGTAGGTTACCAATTTCATACGTGTAATTGTTTCTGATGCCAAAACTTCAAACGGACAACTTCTTCGTTTGAACTCCGTTTGAAAAACATATATATGAAAATTAATCAGAAAATTGCCACGAACACAATGGTATAAGTTTCGTGACCGAATTCCAATATTTTCAAAATGTCCATTTTTCACATTTGTCTAAGCTTATTAATTATATTTCCATTAATTAATCAGTGTAAAAAAACGTGAGTTGTACTTTAATTTACACGTTTCTTTAAATTTTCTATTAATAATAACTTCTTCTATTTTAATTCCTTTTTAATTATTTTTCCCCTGAGATATCGGGGTGTTATATTCTCCCTCCTTAAAGGATTTCGTCCTCGAAATCTCCAACGACGAAAGAATGTGAATAACAACCGTCATCCAAAAACTACATCCATCTACTCATCCATCATCCGTTTCTACATTGTCTTATTTTTAACTAATGCAATTTATGATTTATGCAAAGTGAAATACATATGAATTTACCTAATGCGAAAAGGTAGTCGGTCCACTGATTCAGTTGACCTCCTGTAATGCAAGTATGTTTATGCCGTGCAACCAAATGTATGCAATTACCCTAGTATAATTGATAATTTTATATGTGTGTTTCAATCATTCACCCAAATGCACCATCAATACACACACACACACACACTCACACACACCCCCACCCACCCACACACACACAACCATGTGCATGTGCAATAGATAACATGCACGCATATGCAGGTGTGTATACCTAGTTGGCCGATTATCCCAATAAATGTCTATCTAGTGCATGCAATGTATCCATTAGCAAACATTGACATCCACTTGCAACCACAAGCAACCATCAAACATAACATGTCCTAATGACATGTTTACAAACATCCCTACCAACACAAAGTGTAACCTAAAAAGATCTATCAAAAGATCCTAATTAAGAAAAGATCAAAGATAGGATGTTCAAATGAAAACTTACCAACAAAAGATGTGGATATGAAATCATAATCCTCCCCTTCGGGGCCACATCCTAAACTGTAAGAGTAATCGACCGAGCATTATCAACAAGATATATCCTGAAATCAACCTCCCTCCATAGAGGAAGGCCAGTGGCCTCCTAAAAAACATCATGGAACAAAGAAACAACTAGAATAGAACTAAGATCATCGGGCGATACGTCTAAAGAATAAAGGTAGCTAAGCATAACAGACCCTCGCGGATCATATGAAACCTCAAAGGTACGCCCACTGCACATACCTAACAAGCCTCCTGTAACAATTTAAGATTGTTCCATACATCGACAACCAGTCCATACCCAAAATAAGACCAAAACTGGAGAAACCAAGAACGAATACCTCGCAGCCAAACTCTACTCCAATAATCAAAATTTTCAAACCTCGGAAAAGCGTCAATAAGTAAGCCAATCCTCCAACTGGGTTTGAGACTACTACCGGATCAG
Source organism: Allium cepa (assembly GCA_030765085.1). Lineage (NCBI taxonomy): Eukaryota > Viridiplantae > Streptophyta > Magnoliopsida > Asparagales > Amaryllidaceae > Allium > Allium cepa. The sequence goes on from CM060932.1 coordinate 133,477,613, forward strand.
AATGATGGAAACATCTAAATGAAGTCCCTCAACAAGAGAACTAGAGATAAAGGAATAAGATGCTCCTGAATCAAACAAGGTGTGTACTGAAATATCAAAAATGGAACACTAACCTTCCACCATAACTTTCTCATGCCCTTCCATTTGTTTTTCAAACTATATGGCCAACCTTATCCTAGTAGGCTACTTAATCCTATTTATCTAACATCAAATTTATTTCTTCCCTTTCTAAGTGAATATCAAAACATTTTTACTTCGTATTTTCAACAAAGATCATAAATTTCTCAAAGTGAATTAGTCTTTAACTATAAAGTCTGTTTTTCATTTCTTTTATAGTTTAGGTCAATTTTTGATTTTTACCATTTCAATACAACTAGTAAGTCGCCTAAGATTTTAAAATCTTCCTGTTTTCAAACTTCACAAAGCTAGAAAGTTTTAAAACTGCTAAATTCTATTTTAAAATTTTAACTTACTAACATTTACCCATGTTTTCGAAATATTATTTATTTCAAAGAAAATTTCAAAAGTAATGCTTTATAGACTTTTCAAATTCTCTTCTTATTTTTTTACAAAATTTCCATTTTTAAAAGTAAAATGCACATTGGAGATAAGTGCATCAATGTGCGAAATAAAATGCTAAACAATTATTGAAAAAATAGCTTTCCTCATGTTTTAGCCAAATTCTTTGAATTTACCCTTTTAATGAAATTTAAATGGTTTGTCTGATTATTTTATTGAACTAAAATATTAGACACCCACTACTTCCACTAAAAGCAAAATACACATTAAGGGTGAATATAACAATGTGCTTAAAAAGTTCTACGATGGTTATCGAAAAATAACCTATAACAATATCTTTTTACATAATTTCCATAAAATTTATTTGACAAATTTCATAACATTTTCCTTTCTCTTTTAAATATAAGGTTTCCACTATTTTTATTTTGAGAAAACACATTCACTTATTTACCATTTAAACTAGAGTAAATATTAGAAAACCTAAAAGTTTAAGCCCACTTTTATAAAATGCACAAATTTTCTTATGGTCGCAAAGCCTTTTCCTCATATTTATTTCCAACCTATATGTCTCCTAAAGGTTGCACTAGGCTAATCTTCTTGATTTACTTTCATGCCTATAATTCCTTTGCTACTACTAGCTTATACAAGAAACAACCATTAGCGTTTCTACAAAAATAACTAGGAAAGGTCCATCCTATCTCCTAAAACTTGTTTCCATTCCGTTTTCCATAGATATTGTAGGCACGAATAAAAGGAGTTTTGACATATGTAGATAAAACCTTTAAAAACTACTCTTAACAAAACTTTTTTCTATATACACACACACACACACACACACTTTCAAAACTCGATTTTGAATTTTTTTTGAAAGAATCCTCGAAAAAACATTTTTTTTCAAGTACGTTCTCTCAATACGTGTCTTAATCCTAGAGAATCCTTAACTCTAGGCTCCATTTCCTATCTACTCCATATTTTAAAACTTGGTTTGGCATTTATTTATTCCTTTTAAAAAGTAAAGCTTCAAAAATGTTTGAAATAACAAAATTCTTGCCTTTAAAAATGTTACCTAAAACTTCTTATTAAATCGATAAATACTTAATGGCTTTGCCTTACACTCTTTCGGTGTTTGAATTAAAATTATGCCCTAAATATAGTTGGGAATACTAACAATTCTAAGTTTAGAATTTAACCTATTTTTCCTTTTAAAGACCTTTATAAATTTCTAAAATTGGAATCTTTGATTCAACTTTTTCATTAAGTTTTTATTTCTCAAAAACTTATTTATTTTCACCAAACAATTTATTCCAAAGACATGCCTTATTTGTTTTCAAAACGCTCTTTCATAATTTTCATATTACAAAACTGGAGTAGATAAGAACAATAAATCTCTCAAGAGTTCCTTGACTTTTTTCCTATTACACTTACTAATATTTATTCCAATTACTACACTTTTAATTATACTAAAAGATTTTATAGTTTAATCTATTGGAACTACTACAAAAACCATTAAAAATCTTATATGAATCCTTTAAAGGAGGATGTATGTTTGTATGAAATTACAAGGATTTTTTTCCCTCATACTCCTTATAATTTCAACAAAACATGTTTATTTATAGCTTGGTTGATTCATAGAAAATTATGTCATTACTCCTTTCATTCCAATAAATTAATGTCATATCCCTACCTATCTACAATACTAATGTAGTCACTTAACTAAATTTTAGTTACTTAACAAAATTTTCAAGTTCTCCGTCTCCCTTTTTAAAACTTGTACTCTATTCCCAATTTCTACCTTTTATTTTGTTCACCCATAAAAATAATTTTCATGTAAAAATATTTCCAAGCTATATTACCCTTTTTACCTCTTTCATAAGAATAGAGTTTTACAAAATTTCTTTACTGAAATTTCTGGCTTCCAATTAACTTAAATTTAAATTCGTTTTGTTCTATAAAGAAACTAACAAGCTACTTATGTTGTATAATCTTACAAACAGAATTTTTCTTCAAATAGAAATCTTTATCATATAAAAACCATACCACTTTTCCAAAACCCATTATTTACTTTTTCAAATATATTTCAACTTTTTAATTTCAAAAATTTTCTTCTTTAATCGGTTAAACTTAATGTGGACCTTTACTTACTTCCTTAGGAATGTTCTATTTCTAATCTTGGAAATCCTTCCCCCCCACCTAAATCCTCTTTCTCTAAGGAATTTTTCTACTTGCGTAAAATATGGATTCTAATTCTTTTCCAATAAATGGACTATTGTACATATTCCATCAAAAATAAAAATAGGGAGTGAACTTCCTTGGGCTACTATGACCCAACTAGAACTGAAATACAAAATTTCTTCCTTTCCATGGACTTTTCATATGTTACTAATCTATAATTGGAATTAATTGCATTTAAGTATATTTATTTTTATAAATACATTCACTCATACTTCCTAATTTTTAGGATCTGCCAACCTAAGCTCAGATACCATATGTAACAACCCGCACCCAGTAGACTTAAATTTTCAATGAACCGAAAATCCAAGTCCATTAAAACACGAGTTACTGGTTTGGTATCCTGCAAATAACAAAGGCAAGTCAGGGTAACGTTTATAAAATCTCACAGCTGAATAGTGATAAAGTATTCAACATATGGTTACTGTAACGACCCGCTATTTTGAACCATTCAAATCGACAATAATCCACACATGTCAGACTTGAATAATTCAAAATAACAGATTGTAATAAAATTTGGAGCAAATAAAATCAATTACACAAAATCACAGACATAGAAATATTAGAATAACTTGCAGCGAAAATTAAAATACCATAGTAGTTCATGAAGCTACTATAACAAAGTCTCAAAAAAAATACATAATATCAGTCTGAAAACAACATAATAGAAATCCCAAATACATAGAAGTCCACAAATACAAGAGCTGAAATAGAACAACTGAAACTGAAACAGATAGATAACTAGATAAGCAGAAATTCCAACGATTCCTAGCTCCAGAAAGAGAAATCCAAAGCTGTGAATAATCATGTTGACCCGAGCGTAAAGCAAAAACAAAAAACACTCGAGTCAAGACATACATACTTATACAATATAAATCAACTCAAGTGAACTGCAGTAAATGAACAAGTAACTTAAAGGATGCTAGAGACTGCCCATCCTCTAAGGATCCGTTAAACTATTTACTTTGTAGTAATATTGCGCTATTATAATAATGTCTAACAGAAAAATAAACTTGCTTTAAAAGAGCGTTAAGGGGTTACCTGTAAGGAACCGATTCTTCGACTCCCAAATATCGACATTAATACGTCCATTGTATCAACTGCCGAACAATCGAAGGCCAAAAAACTGAACCCTTAGGGTTTAAGAAGAAGAAAAAGATAGAAGAAGTAAGAAAGAAGAAGCAATAGAAACAATATCAGAATCTCACAATCGCAGCGGAACAACATATAATAGATAAATGAATATCTTTAAAATAAAGAACTATATCAGTTATTACATTACATCACATTACATTACATTATTAGAGTTTACAACAACAAACACAATAATGGATAGTTATATAAACCTGTCCTCACAACTGAATACACAGCGAAAAAGATAATATCATATAAAAGCGATACGTTTCGCCATCCAGCTCGCCTTCTGAGTTCCACGGCAACTCATGAATTCCAGAATGACCTGATAACCTGACTCTAGGCTGCTCATGTGGAAAATGATGGGCACACAGAGTTTAGGAAGGGAACAATAAACTCCAGGTCAGTCATGGGACTGGTGTGAGATCTTAAAACAGTTATTTTTACAAAGAAAATAAAAAGAATCCACAATGCTTTTGGAAAATGAAACTACCATAAGGCCTCCCGCAACACACACAATGCAAACACAGAATTGGAGGAGATTTCTCCTTATAATAGTCAAAGATGCTAACTATGCAGAATCATTTGATTATTAGTATAAGTGCACAGAGGAAAACCTTTCGAAGGTATAATATAAATCTTAGCCAACATACGACCATTATCGTATGCCTACTATAGCTACCATCTAAACAGCGGTGACCACCATAAGTAAATGGCAGGTTCTACAACTAAAACCGTGCAAGGTGCGTATTGGAGTTTGGATTTTCAACAAATGGTCAGGCCAAGGAACTTCCCATTGCCACATGGGTACGCCTCTGGAAGGACGCCCCAAGAACCTAACCAGATCTCTGCCAACACAAGGCCGGGTTACCTCTGAACTAGGTAACTACTGACACGAGTATGCCATCCCCCGGTCGTAACCGACCTTTATCCCGGGATTCACCAACAACCACAAAGTAATAAATTTGAAGCAACCACATAGGTTAAGTATCTAGGCTCCATACCATGATACCACCTCTATCCAGAAGGAAATGAACATACCCTCAGGGGGCGCTATCCTTAAATAACCTTGCTGCATTCTTCCTGTTTTGACCATTACTGGGTTGTGAGGTTCGACGAAGTCTCGTCCACAAAGCTATGCTTTATATAAAGCCAGCTTTGATCAACAAATGACCAGCAGCACTCAGCATGCCACATTACCAAGTTTGGAATATATTACTGATAACCTTCAACTACATAACCTCTGAGCTCGTACGTCTCAGAGAAGGGTGTTAAGCTAAGGGAATAAATTCTCCGCCACCAACAGAAATGTATTTGAAAGAAATCTGTTTTATATCTCAAAATGTAATGTCAGACATACAATCCATACAAGTCTGTTCTGGGTTCGAACAGAACCGAAGGCACTTCCGAAGAATCCCTTGCAAATCCGGATAATCCCTAATCACGTCTGGACTTCCCATTACATATGGAGTCTCTATACCGGGGACCAGTCGATGCAAATACATTCGATGAGTTATCCTTTCGCTTTCGAAAATATTCGATCTTCACCACCGGTCTTCAAATGTTATTCATAACGTCGTATCACATATTCGGAATGAGCTATATGACACAAAGGTCCTCTCCTGGCTAAACCGAATAGTAAGCGCAATATTTACAAGAAGCATATGGATATTGGGGTCTCAGTTAAGTCACAGCTTAAAGCCCAAAACCTTTCATTCGAATGGTTAAAATAAATTACCATTTCTAATCTTTTAAACAAAAAGATTCATTTCAACAACCTTCAATGGTTTAAACAAATTTCCACACTTTAATCTTTTAAACATAAAGATTCAATTCACAAAGTTCACCCCATTCACAAAGATCCATTCATGGATTTCAAAACAATTTCCATTTCAATTGGATTAACTCGTTAAATCTTTAAATCAAGGTTTAACTTATAGCTTTCAAAATTCATTTCCAAAGATTCATTCATAGCCTTTCAAAACATTTCAATTTCAAACTTGGAACCTTTCAATAGAAATTGGAAGTTCATTTCTTATGTGACAGCTTTTATTATTTGAAAAAAAATAGTTTTCGTTTCAGAAAAATCCAATTTTATTTGCACGAGTTGAAGCCCTTGAATTAAATTCAAATTCCCAAATCAATACATTGAAAATGGTTTGACCCATACATAATTAGTATAACATCTTTAATCCCAAGTTTCCAAACATAAAATTCAATTTCAAATCTTGAATTCAAATTTAAGTCCAATTATTTCATTTCAAAACTTTATCAAGATATTCAAAAATAAATTTTATTTTGAAATTCCATTCCAAAATCTTTTCATTTTAAACCCAATCCATTTCCAAAACCATTTGGATTTAAATATTCAATTTTTTTAAACTATTTCAAAATCTGTGACTTAATCGATTTCCTCGTGAAATCCATATTTGTGAGTGTATAAGTGTGGTCCAGGGGTTTAACACAATAGTGCAACATCATTCAATCACCACAGATTAAAACACAAAAATATAGTTGATAAGAGATATAAACTATAATGCTTATCGTCCATCCACAGATTCATGGATAATATACAAATGTAAATAAATAAATGAATTATACACAGCTCAATCCACAGAACAAAATATCATAGATTAGATAGGACAATCAATTCAAGGCATCTCATATAATACAATCATTCATAAGTAAGGTCAAGCATTCAATAGTCATTTATAAGCAGAATTAATTTAATTGATTAATCCTAATTAATTCAGTTTATTTCCAATTAAATTCTTTTCTTATGAATTAATTATCCAGTCTCAATTAATTAGGATTTTCTTAATTAATCATATTAATTAAGTTAACATTTAAACCAATTACATAATTAATTAACCCCTTAATTAATTTTTTTAAGAAATTAACCCTTTAATTACTTACCATTAAGCAATCATCTCATACCAATAAATCATTAATTACCAATTAATCTTTATCAATAAATTAATCAAAATATCCAATTTTAATTATAATTAGTAATTAACCCCTTAATTACTTTCCTTAAGTAATTAACAATTTACAATTGATTATCTTAATTAATAAATCTAATTAATTATCAAAATTAATCACATTTATTTAATCACTTAATAATCCTTAGTAAAATTTCTTCATTAACTAATAACATTTCCTTAATTACTTTCTTAAGAAATTATCTTAGATTAATTCATTATTAATCATTTCTAATTATAAATTAATCTAAATTATTTATATATAAATTAAATAAATCATTCTTCAATTACCTTATTAATTTATCCTTAATTTTTTAATAAATTAAGTGTTAACTATAACTTAATAAATCCTTATTTTGAATAAATTCTTCAACTTTTAAATAATATTACCCGAAATCTATTTATTTAAGCTTTTCCCATATTTTGAAATTTTATTCAATAAAATTAAAAATAAAACTTTATTACTTTAGAATTCCTTCTTTTAAATTTATCCAATTCTCAAAAATAAATTTTAATATAAACTTTCAACCTAAATTTTCAAAAATCAAATTTTTATTTATTTCCGGTATCTGACGATACCAAAATTATATTCTACTAAATTTTAGCCTTCAACGATTTCAATCACAAAGATAATCACACAGAGATTATAAATAATCAACACACAACATTGAAACAAATTCAATTATTTGAGGAATCCAGTTGGATCCCTCCAACCTGTTTCCCTGCATCCACAGATGTTAGCACAATACCAATCCCGTTTCAAGACGGAATATCGCGGTACATGGGTTTATATAAAATATCATCCGCTATTATGCGGCGCAATAGGGTCTCATCCGCTATATAATGTGGGAAATCAACTCCAAGTACATATATAATACCAATTCCTCCTCAAGGTGGAATATCGCGGTATATATGTTTAATAAAATAACCTCCGCTTAATATGCGGTGTATAGGGTCTATTTCAACACAACATATAGCAATTTATCATCCAAGCATACAATCAACAAAATCAAGCAATTTTTTAAATCTAACTATTAAAAATTTAAATCGAAACAAATTCGATTGAGTGAGAAGTTCTCACATTGCTTCCAATAACAGTTGCAGTGTTTTATTTCGAATAAAATTAAACACACGTTTAATTTTATCCAAAATTCACACTAGCTCCAATCCATCCCAATCCAGCTCCATTGCGTAGTGCTCGTCCTAACGATTCCAACGCAATTCGTTTCGTCCAAAAGGGACCTCGTACGATAAAGATATCGCGTAGTTGCAAAGTTTATACGAATTAATGTACAATTCTTTTTATTCATTTTATAACCTAGATTCAATCACTACCATTGATTTCATTCCCATCAGATCTGGCCACACCTTCCTTTTCTTCTCCCTTCGTTCTTTCACGTACGCAAGTCCCATATGGCCGCCGCTTGCCCTTGATTTTCGCGACCATCCCAATGATCGAGACGTCGATCGAGCACCATCGTTTGACTCGTCGAAGCAAGCTCCAACCTCGGCTCAAATAGCATCAAGCTCGGTCACGTATTGGCCGTGAAAATCGTGTGCGACACGATGATGAACGCATGCCATTTGTTGTCGATACTCTCCATGAATTTCGATCAAAACGGTATGGATCGAAAGATCTCGTCTAGCATTTCGATGTTATAGTTGAATGATTTCGATGAAAGTAAATGGATTGGAAGAGATTAAGAGAAGAAAGTTGGCAATTTTCGGCCATTAAAATTTATGGTGGCGGCTGAAGAATAGAGTTAGGGTTTTGTATGCAAATGAAAGAAATGAACGTCCTTTTATAGAAAATATTCGCGCACTATTCACCCGAAATTTTTCCAAACTCCAAACGAAGCGTGCCGTCTGGCGTTTATAATGTTTTACCCTTATTCTGAACGCATTGGAATATATATCGGGAGCCAGTTCGATCATATTTGAAATATAGGTTTTCAAATCGACTATTTAAATTTAAATTCACTTAAATCGATTTCAGTGCGTTTTAGCTTGCCCGGACAAACCGTAAATCCGATTGACACGAAATTTGAAATCTTACAATAATTTAACATTAGGGATCCGATGAAACTAGTTTCGTCGAAATCCAAGACTGTTTGAAAAATGACTATTTTTACTCGTCAATTAAATATTAAAATATTCAATTTTCACAAATTAACTTTTAATTCAATTTTAAAAGTTCTATAACATCATTCTAACTCCAATATGATTTAATACAACTTTACAAATAAATTTTAATCACATTAAACCCAATTTTCAATTATTTCTGTAATTTCAAATATTAAATTATCGATTTAATTATCCAATTAAATCTAGATATTCGGAAAAAAATTACTCGACTTACAAATTTTACTTGTTAATATTAAAAATCAATTAAATGTACGAATTTCAAATGACAAAAATTCTGGGTCATTACATTACCCATATAGCCCTTAACACGTAATAGTGCTAATAGTCTATACAGTACCTGCATATCTCATGATCGGAAGACTATGAGAAGATACTCCATAGGTACGACGCAAATCAAACTCGTAGTAAGGCTCGCTATGGTAGGTGACACGGCATACGAGGCAATGCCAGGGTAGATATACCAATTACGGACACGGACTAGTGGTAACGTAGCAGCCACTACGCCCACCTCGGAACACACTCCCAAATCAAGGGTGGCCACCAAACAATCACAAAGTAATAGAATGTATCGAAGAAATGTGTCCGACTAGAGGTGCTACCCCTTTTGGTCCGAGATCGCTCCTGTTTTAGTCACCTTATGCCAACTCACGGGAGTCGGGTCCACATTCATACCTCAATAGGATCGTCGCCACCATAATACTTCATTCTGGAAACTCCACCGCGTACACAGTTGCTAAAGTGGTTTTCGGTATCGACAGAGAGTATGTCCATATCCGATCCCGGTCTCTTTAATAACCAATCGTTATTATAACCCGTGGTTATAAATTTCAAAATGGTATTTTATACTTCAAAATTCAAATATCATTTCAAATTCAAATATCATTTCAAATTCAAATATCATTTCAAATCCATTTCAAAATATCAAATTATCATATTCTTTAAAAAACCTCATTCAATTTTATTTAAAACACCATTTCAAATCACCTTTCAAAATGGTTTATATTTCAAATCAAAATGCTCCATTCAAACTATTTTAAAATGAAGTTATTATACTTAATAATCAAATATTAAATTCCTAAAATTTTAGCCTTTTCAGAGTTCATTTATTCACTTAAATACATTAAAACGGTGAAATTTCAACTTTCGCGGCACTTAGAAAATGCTACGGTGAGTTACATTTGAAAACAATTCAATTCAGCAAAGACATCAATTAAAACCGCTGTAATAATTCTGTTTTAGTTGAAAAATAGTTCAATTCATCAAAGACAGCATTTACAAAACTGTTGTAATAGCCCTTAGTTCATTTTAGCCTTTTAGTTCACTTGCATCAACCACAGCACTTACAAATGCTGCAGTATCCTTTACTTTAGAATTTAAGTTAACTTCAGAAATGATAGCAATTTTGAATGCTGTTAATTAAATTTTTAGATTTTCAATACAATTTCAGAAACAAGTAAACTCTGATTTTAACCCTTTAACTCATAAAAAAATCATATTTTTCAACTCAAAAATGTTCATTTAAATACCCTTTCACTTATGATTTTTATAAAGTAAAATTTCATACAAAAATCAAATTTTAAATAATTCACTAATTAAATTCAAGCATATCGATTTCTATTCTTTATATTTTCAAAATTAACTTAACACTTAAGTTTAAATTTCCATTCCAAAATATAACTTATTTTTCATTTTATTTACTTAATTTAAAATTCACTTTAAACAAAATTCTCAAATTTAAGTTATATTTCAAATTTCAACTTAACCATTTATTTATTTCACAATTTAACTTGTACAAAAATTATTAACACTTTATAAAAATCATTTTAAATTCAATTTAAATTGAATTATCGTAAATTTACATTTTTAAAATACTTTAAAAATTCCAGAAAATATATACGATAATCACGGGTCTGTATAATATGTTCTAACTTAGGTCAAGTGATACGGATAATATATCATTTCAATCCGTAATTTAAAAAGAAAATTCGAGTTCTATCGTTTCAAACCACAATTCCAAGTTAAATAAAAATAAATAAAAATCGCCCAGGCCTATCATTTCAGCCCACAACGATTTTTCCCTGTTCTAAAGTCCGTTCAGATATGTATCATTCAACCTATAGTGATTCTATTCTATTCTACAGGGAACTTGCAGTGTGAGAACAGAATAAAATAAACAATATAGCATCATATAGCAGTATCAAATGAGATGACAGATTTATAAACAAGGTTAACATCATATGATTTATATCACAGACAGGTATAACATGAAATAATTATTCTACACATTCACTTGCTATTAATTCACTAATTATATAAGTATAGATGTCATGAGTGAATACTCACCTCTTTACGCTCGAATTAGCAAATCAAGACACACAAATAAAACCCAAAAAGTACGATAGCATGACTACGGATTCAAGTGAGTGAAGAACCAAGATGATTATCTTGTAACAAAAACCAAAACAAGACATTGTAAACATATATTTAAAACAAAAAATATCATTGAAACAACTTGAGATTAAAAGCAACAAAGAGCTAAATAACTCGACCTTGCTTTTACCACTCATATGCTCGGCCATAGGGGTTTCTATGCTCGAACATGGCTGTATGTTTGGATCAGGTATGGGTCAATATAGCTCGGCTAGAAAGGAGATAAAGGGATAGTGGTGATAACATGAAGCATTCATAAGAACAAGGCAAAATAATGGAGTTTTGGTGCACACAAGGCTCGGCCATGGGCAAGTGGTGGCTCGGCCTTGAATGGTTCAGATCTGGTGATGGTGCAGCTGCGGCCAAAGATGATGTAGTCGCTGCTGGTGGTGGCTAAGGGGGTGGCCGAGATGAATATGTGAAGGGATGGTGAAGTTTTGTGGTTTAGGCATTGTTTTCAAGGGTGTTTGCAATTTTTGAGGAGTTTGCATCATAGGGATGCCATGGCCTGTCTTGGTCAGAGGAGGAGGAGGTGATGCTGCCGTGTATGGTAGTGGTGGAGGCGATGTGGTGGTGAAGGGGTCTGTGGCCGAGCAACAAAAGAGAAAACAAGGCATAAAAGCAATGAAAACTAAGAGGAAAAAGTAAGAAAAGAAAGAGACATGACTTACCAAAATTTTCAGGAAAAGAATGGCCGAAAGTTTTTGAAAGATGAGAAAATTTCTCATGTGAAAATGAAAAGTGATGTACAGCTATGCAAAGAAATGGATGGCTAAGTCCATTGAGAAGTCAATTGAAAAATGAAATGACAAAAGGTAAATGGAAAGTCACAAGCATATGAAAGGGTTTTGCCTCTTTATATTTCTTATTTCTTTTATTCAAATAAAACTTAAGTAAATAAAATAAAATAAAATAAAATGAAAAGAAAACAAAGTACAAAAGAAAATAAATAAATATTTTTAGCAAAATAGAAAATAATTAAGACAATAGCTTAATAATTGAAACTAGAATTTAAAAATTGTAAACAAAATACAATAAGCATTGGAAAATTATAACTTCGCTTTTAAAAATGTTTAAAAATAAAATCTTGAAATAAAATAAATTTTTAAATATTTTCAAAATGACATAAAATCAAATTTAAAAATGTTTCCAAAATCTAGGGTTGTTACACTCTCCCCCACTCAAATCTTTTCGTCCTCAAAAGGAACGAACAAGGAAAATAAGGAAAAGAAGATAGAAAAGCAAATAGTACCTGAAACCAACAATTACGGATTCAAAGCACGAATGCTCTCCTCCATCTCCCTGGTACAATCTCGATCATCAGTACTCCATTGTACTCTCACCAGACTAACAGATTTCCTTTTGAGCTGCTTCGTACCTCTGTCGACAATACAAAGTGGCTTCCTCTCGACAGTCAGATTAGGCTCAATATCCAAACCATCAAGAGCATAAGGCTGAACAATAAGAGATGGATCATGAAGATACCGACTAAGATGCGAGACATGGAATACATCATGCACTCCAGAAGGCTTCTCGGGCAAATCTAGACGATAAGCCAAAAAACCAACTCTTTCCACAATGCGAAAAGGACCAATGAACCTAGGAGAAAGCTTCCCTCTATTACCAAAGCGAATGACATTCCTTAAGGGAGAGACCTTAAGGAAAATCTGATCACCAACAGCAAACTCCAAACTCCGCCTACGCCTATCAGCGTACTTCTTCTGCCTATCCTGAGCAACTCTCAACTTCCTCTTACTCTCCTCAACTCTCTCAGAAGCCTCTAAAACCAAATCAGGACCAAGAATTAAACGATTACCGGATTCAATCTAGCGAAATGGAGATCTACAAGGTCGTCCATAGAGAGCAGCAAACAGAGACATTTTAATACTGGCCTGAATTCAGAGATGGAATGAGATAGATAAAGGATTAAGATAAGCTTAAAACAGAAGATTAGATTATACCTGATAACTATTATTGTAGGTGAAATTGACAAGATGGAGATGATCTTCCCAAGATCCTCCATATCAAGCACACAAGCACGAAGAAGATCTTCGAGAATCTGATTCACTCTTTCCGTTTGACCGTCGGTCTGTGGATGGTAAGAAGTGCTCAGATTCAGATGAGTACCCAAAGATTCCTGAAAAGCTTTTCAAAACTGTCTGGTAAAGTAGGATCACGATCACAAACAATACTGAGAGGAACACCATGGAGACGAACAATCTCTCTCATGTTGATCTCAGACAAGCTAGAAGCAGAGCGAGTTGACTTGACCGGAATTAAATAAGGGGACTTGGTCAGTCTATTCACAATAACCCAGATACACTCATTACCCCTCCTAGTCCTCGGTAATATATCAATGAAATCCATGGAAAACCGTTCCCACTTCCAATTGGGAATCTCAAGGGGCTGCAACAAACCAGGGGTCTTCAGATGATCAGCTTTGACTTGCTGACAAGTCGCAAACTGACTAACAAAGATAGAAATATTCTGCTTCATACCCTTCCACCAATAAAGCCTCTTCATATCCTGATACATCTTCAACACACTAGGATGAATAAAAAGTCTGATTCGATGATTCTCCTAAAGCAACTCTTTCCTCAAACCATCAACATTCGGGACACAAATCCTACCATTAATCCTCAAAATCTCACTATCATCGATCTGAGCTCCAGTACTACCACTACCAACCTTGCTACGAACACTCTCCTTCATCAATCTAAGCATCTCATCCTCATCATGCTTCGCCTTGATATGATCCAAAAGAGGAGAAGAAGAAACAACAAGCTGACACAACAAAGCCTTCTTCCAACTCAAAGCATCGGCTACAACATTAGCTTTACCGGGAGTATAGCCAATATCGAGGTCGTAAGAAGCTAGAAACTCAAGCCAACGAACTTGCCTCTGATTCAAATCCTTCTGGGTGAAGATATATCTTAGAGACTGATGATCGGTGCAAATCTCAAACTTAGCTCCCAGAAGATGATGCCTCCAGAGCATCAAAGCAAAGATAGCAGCAAGCAACTCAAAATCATGAGCAGCATAATTAGCTTCATGGGTTTTCAACTGACGGCTGGCATAGGCAATGACCCAACCATCTTGCATGAGAACAACTCCTAATCCCTCACGACTAGCATCAGTGTATACCTTCAATCCCTCATTTTCATTCGGAATGGTAAAAATTGGTGCGGAAGTTAGCTTGCTCTTTAACTCATCGAATGAAGCTTTACACTTTTTATCCTAGATAAACTTAGCATTCTTACGAATCAAAGCAGTGAGAGGTGCAGAAATCTGAGCAAAATTCTCAATGAATCTCCGGTAATAACCGGCAAGGCCCAGAAAACTACGAATCCTAGAAGAAGTCTTAGGAGTTTCCCAATCGTGTAACAGAATAGGGAGAAATAAGAACAACAGAAAAGACAGAATAATTAAATGACAAAGGGAAATAGAGAAAGAAAGAAAGACTTACATTGATCGCAGCGATCTTGAGTGGATCAACAGTGTTGGGGGAATTCTCACCACCGATCCAAGGCCCCACCGAACCAACTCACCCCTAAGACACTGCCAAACCAACTCACCTCTAGGCACTGCCGAACCACTCACCACCGGACCAAGCTACACCCTCACCACCGAACCAACTCCTTTCCCATGCACTACCGGTCCAACACATTTCCTATACATAGCCGAATCAAACTCCAACCCACCATGACCGGATCACTCACCATCGGACCAAGTCCCACCGAATCAAGGCATTCCGGACCAACTTCCCAGGCCAGATTGCATTAGCTAAGTCCCACCAGCTGCTATATACATCCAAGACCCCTGCCCCCAGCCTCACTCTATAAATAGAGGGGCAGGGGTACAACAATGGCAGACAAGTTTGAGAGCTCAAACACGGATAGAACTTTCAAACAACTTTCAGATACTTGTAACCAAAGATTTGTACTTGTAATCTGAACAGAAAACGAGAATAACATATAAAGTGGATGTAGGCACATTCTGGCCGAACCACTATAAATCTGTGTGTCTTTTACAGTTTAGTCCATCTATTTTATATATTTGCATAAATCACCCAAATCACTAGGAACAACATATAATCAACTAAATCATACGACTTGGAGGTGTTTGCCCATTTTTTGTGCAAACATTTTTGGTGCTTTCACCGAGAAATCGAGCTAGAAGCTTCAGCTTCTCCCACTCAACCTTCTTCCTAACAGCATCGCTTATTGCTTGGAAAACATGACTCCCAGGAAAAAGAAAGATGTTAGCAAAGGAAAGAACATCGCAACTAGCAATATCCCAGACCCAGTGATCACAGATCAAGAGAATCGCCCTGCTCCAACAGCAAATGGAAATCAGGCAAATCCGACAGCCCCTGCCATGGAGCAACCAATTACTAGGGCAGATCTGGATAAGGTTGTGGCTGAAGTAACTAACCGCTTCACATCCCAACAAAAAGCCTTGGTGGACCAACTCATGTCACGCTTAAGGGATGCTAAAGAATCCAACCGCAACACCAAATCATGGGGTGAGTCCCAGTCTTGAGGATCTGGAAGGCGACAAAGATATTTCTTCTTCGAAGAGGCTAACAACATACACAGCAATGGTAGGAGCCGAGCCCGGACTCAGCCCGAATTCCGACCCGAGGAAACACTTGGATCCGAACCCAACGGGGGAGGTACCAGGCAGAGGTTGGATATGGCTGAGCCTGTCATGCTACCTAACCATGGAAACACCAATGGACGGGGACAAGCTGGAGTCTAGCCCGAAGTTGGACCCGACGGAGTGCTTAGAGCAGAGCCCAGCAGGGGAAGATCGAGGCAAGGGCCAACTGTGGCTGATCCCAGCATGCTCCCAGAAGACCGAAGACCATCACCGGAGAATGTTAGGAGTAATAGACGATACACTCCCTACAGGTCATCTGGACGGAATCAATCCTGCAGAGAAGAACCACATTCATTTCTATCCGCTCCAAGTTCTGATGAAAGGATGGTGCGAATGTTCAGAGAGTGCGTCCAACGGGACCAAAGGGATCGGGGGATAGGCGCTAGGGTAACCAACCCCTTCACCCGCAATATCGAAACTGCCATCACCCCCGGGAATGGAAAATACCAACAATGGAACCTTACAAGGGAACCTCTGACCCCGTCGTACACTTACAGAGATACACACAGCATATGCTCATGAGCGGAGCGACAGAAGGAGTATTGTGTAAATGCTTTCCACTATTCTTGGCAGATCTAGCTACCTCCTGGTTCTGCCATCTACCCCAAGGGTCCATCAGCTCATGGGAAATGTTGAAAGAAAAGTTCATCAGCCAATTCCGCATTCATGTGGAACAGCCCAAGGATGCTTATTCCTTATCCAATATCAAACAAAAGCCCGGAGAGACAGTGCAACAATATCTAACCCGATTCAATGCCGCAGCGGCCGCAGTCGAGGATGCCGATGAGAAACTTATCCTAATGGCCCTCTGCAGTGGTGTGCATCCGGATACTAAATTTGCTAGAAGACTAACGAAAGAAAAGCCAGCTACCTTACCCGATTTCTTCCATGAAGCCGGAAAATATATGAGACTTGAAGACGCTGCCATTGAAAGACAGACAGGGCAACAAACTAAGGCAGCTCATGGCAATACACCCGCAGTAGCAAAGGACGTTCAAAGAAATGATTCCAGATATAGTGTTGGGGGCAAAAAGGGAGAAAAGCATTTATATAGGCCAGGACCGAGATTTGACTCTTACACTCCTTTGAATGAAACAATCGAAAACATCTTCTTGGCCACCCAAGACGAAGTTAGATACAAGCGCCCCCCACACAAGAAGGAATCAGATAACACAGCTAAGTCTGGAAAGTTCTGCCGCTTCCACGAATCTCATGGGCATGACACAAATGAATGCCATCACCTCCGGGACTTAATTGAAGAACACATCAGAAGGAAGAGGCTGGAGCGCTATGTGAAAGGTCAGAACAGGACTTCAACTTCTGCCAATGAGAACCCAGGGCTACCCCTCCCAGAAGTAGGCGGAGGAAATCACAACACCAGCGGCTCTAGTCAAGAGAAGATAGTGGTCCATACCATATCAGGAGGACCACACATTGCCGACAGAAGCTGGGCAGAGATGGAAAGATACGGTAAGTCACTTAGAAACGATAAAGGCTGCGTTAATTCTGTTATGGAAGAACGCCACCCGAAACGGAAAAAGAATGATGACATCACATTCAGTAGGCGTGATCTAGAGGGAAGGAAGTACCCTCACTTGGATCCTATGGCCATCTCTACCTGGTTCGGTCCAGCCAAAGTTTTTCGAATTCTAGTCGACACTGGCAGCTCAGTAAATATCCTATTTAAGCATGCTTTCGACAAAATGAAGCTGTCAATGAAAGATGTGTCTCCCTACAACAAACCATTACACGGTTTCACGGGGGATGCGAAGATGCCCCTCGGGCAACTGGACCTCTTTGTCGAAATAGGAAGTCATCCCCGCTCCGTTGTGCGGAAACAAACATTTGTGCTGATAGAAAACCACTCGGCCTACAACACCTTTTTTGGAAGACCAGCCTTGTCTGACTTCCAAGTTGTCTTGGCTCCATGGTGCCTAAAGATGAAATTTCCAACAGACAATTGAATAGGGGAGGTAGAGGGAGATCAAGATGCTGCTCGAGACTGCTATGTAACCGAACTTCGCAATAACCGCAGAAGGGATAAAGGGAAGAATGCAAAGACTACTCTCTGCGTGAAAAGCTTGAAAGCATAACAACTAAAGTGAGTCCCTCCTCTTCGATATACCAGTGATCCTTTCAACGAATTTGACCCCAGGGACAAAGAGGAGGAGGCTACCGCCGAGCCTGCAGAGGCTATGGAGTTTGTATCTGTAGACAAACATGACTCAAGTAGACTATTGAAAATCGGATCTCAACTAAGAACAGAATTGAGGGATCAACTCATTGATTTTCTCCGCCACAACCTGGATGTATTTGCATGGACGCACGCTGACATGACTGGAATCTCCCCAGACATGTCATGCCATGTACTAAACATCGATCCTACCAAGGCGCCAGTAAAGCAGAAAAAGATAAGCATGGGGGCAGAACGATCAGCAGTCCTCGATGAAAAAGTAAAGAACCTACTTGCCAATAACTTCATATGAGAAGCCATCTACCCAGAGTGGATCGCTAACCCGGTACTAGTAAAGAAGGCTAATGGGAAGTGACGAACATGCATTGACTTCTCCAACTTAAATGACGCTTGCCCAAAGGATTGCTTCCCACTCTCTCGGATCGATCAGCTTGTGGACAGCACAGCCGGGCACGAACTCTTATCTTTTATGGACGCATACTCAGGATATAACCAAATTCCTATGCACGCCCCCGATCAAGACCACACTAGTTTCATTACTGACCGGGGATTGTACTGCTATAGAGTAATGCCTTTTGGACTTAAAAACGCCGGAGCTACTTATCAGCGCCTCGTCAACAAGATGTTTGCGGAACTAATAGGACGAACCATGGAAGTTTATGTGGACGACATGCTAGAAAAGTCAAGAAAAGCCAACGATCACGTAAGCCACCTGGACGAGATGTTTCAAGTACTTCGTCGATATGGAATGAAGCTGAATCCTCTAAAGTGCTCCTTCAGAGTATCATCGGGAAAGTTCTTAGGATTCATCGTCCATGCCAGGGGAATTGAAGCGAACCCTGAACAAGTGCGGGCTCTGAAAGAAATCAGGATACCTTCCACTCGAAGAGAAATGCAAAGCCTAAATGGGAAAGTGGCCGCCTTAAGCAGATTCATCTCCAAAGCAACTGACAAGTGTGTCCCCTTCTTCGAAGCTATAAAGAAAGACAAGGGAAAGTTCGAATGGACTGACGAATGCATAACAGCCTTCCACAACCTAATCGAACACCTCCAGAGACCACCAGTACTCTCAACTCCAAATGAAGGCGAAGAGCTATACCTATATCTTGCTGTGTCATCTCATGCTCTAAGCGCCGCTTTGGTAAGAGAGGACAACCACGCGCAGCGGCCAGTATACTTTGCAAGCAAGAGTTTCACGGGGGCAGAAGTCAGGTATCCTAAACTTGAGAAGTTAGCATATTGTTTACTGATCACATCACGGAAATTGCGACACTATTTCCAATCCCATTCCATCAGAGTTCTAACCGATCAACCACTAAGGCAGGTACTCTATCGTCCCGACACCTCCGGGCGACTGCTTAAATGGTGCATTGAGCTAAGTCAATATGATATCACCTACCATCCTCGCACCGCCATCAAGGGACAAGCCATGGCCGACTTCATTGCCGAATTCACTACTAACGAAGGTAAGGAGCCATCTGAAATAGCAAAAGACATCAAGTGGAATCTCTTTGTAGATGGAGCATCAAACGAACAAGGCTCGGGGGCAGGTATTGTAATAAACACTCCCAGGGGAAGGAAGCTACACTATGCTCTAAGGTTGGAATTCACTACCACCAACAACGATGCAGAATACGAAGCAGTGATAGCCGGATTAGAACTTGCCTTAGAAATTGGAGTCAGCTCTTTATGTCTACATAGTGATTCTCAACTTATTGTAAATCAAATACTAGGAGAATTTCAGACCCGAGGAGAACGACTCACAGCATATCTGAAGAAGACCAAGCTGCTACTCAATCAATTGGATCACTATTTAATCAAACACATTTCTCGAGAAGAGAACCAAGAGGCCGACGAGCTGGCAAAGCAAGCTAGCCTGAAAAACGGCACTGTTTCCGGGACAATTGCCATCTCAAAGCAACTAGCCCCAAGCTTCGAGCAAGTGAATCTGATAGCTGTAATCGAAGAGGAAACTTGGGTGACTTCCATTCGAAAATACTTACAAGATGGCACACTACCCGACAAGCGTAACGAATTTAAGAAAATCTTGAGGAAAGCTTCCCGCTACACAATACAAGAAGGCATCCTCTATCGACGCGGCTTCTCTAACCCCTAATTAAGGTGTGTCGCTGGAAGGGAAGCCAAGGAAATCTTATCCAACATCCATCAAGGGAGCTGCGGAGATCACACTGGTGGACAGACTCTGGCAAAGAAGATACTCTGATATGGATATTACTGGCCCACCTTAAACAAAGACGCCTTAGACTTCGTCAAAAGATGTGACAGATGTCAGAAATTTGCTAAGATTCCTCGACTACCAACAAGTGAGATTACTCAAATGACCATCCCTTGGCCCTTTGCAGTATGGGGAATTGACTTGATTGGCGAACTGCCGATGGGCCGAGGCGGAGCAAAATATGCTATAGTGGCAGTTGACTATT
This sequence comes from Allium cepa, assembly GCA_030765085.1. Classification (NCBI taxonomy): domain Eukaryota; kingdom Viridiplantae; phylum Streptophyta; class Magnoliopsida; order Asparagales; family Amaryllidaceae; genus Allium; species Allium cepa. The sequence goes on from CM060932.1 coordinate 133,498,348, forward strand.
TCACCAAATGGGTGGAAGCGGAACCTCTGAATAAAATATCTTCGGCAAAAGTTATTAATTTCTTGATCAAAAACGTCCTATGCAGGTACGGGGTTCCACTCAAAATCATATTGGACAATGGACTTTAATTTGACAGCGAGAAATTCACCAACTAGTGCCAAGAGCACGGAATTCACAAAAGCTTCTCTTCTGTAGCTTATCCCCAGGCAAACGGACAAGTCGAAGCTGTCAACAAAATTCTCAAAACTCTAATCAAGAAGAAACTTGAAAAGTCAAAAGGCGCTTGGGTGGATGAACTTCCTACGACACTTTGGGCCTACCGCACTTTGGGCCTATCGCACTTTGGGCCTACCGCACATCTTACAGAACATCAACAAAGCATACTCCTTTCTCTTTGGCATACGGATCAGAGGCCATGCTCCCAGTTGAAACTGTAGTGCCTTCCCACCGTCGGATCCACTACAACCCAGAAGAGAACGAAGAACTCCTCCACATGTCTTTGGATCTAATTGAAGAGAGAAGAAACAATGCAGCACTCAAAGCGGCAGCTCACAAGCAAAAGGTGGCAGTGCACTACAACTCCAAAGTCAAGCACCGCAGCTTACAAGAAGGAGATCTTGTCCTTAAGCGGATCTTCCCACACCCCGGAGCGCTAGATCCAATCTGGGACGGACCCTATGTAATTCATAAAGATCTCCACAACGGAGCTTATATTTTGTCAACAGTGGACGGAGAGGTGTTCCAGAGGGCATGGAACATCCAACACCTTCGTTGATACTTTTCTTAACTTGTACTGCCCATATGAAGTGAATTAACAAAGAGAATCAGTGGACGTAGGCATTTTCGTGCCGAACCACTTTAAAAATCTTGTCTCTTTTTAACTTGTTCCTTTATATCTTGGCTGCTTATTAAGCTTTATCCTTTTCTGTGGAACAAAATCCCGTGTAACGACATTTCCATTCTGGACACTTCATGGCACAACCTCACCTGGACCAGACCTAACAGGTACTATACGGATCTATGCCATCGCCAATGAGACACTTTTGCTCCAGCATCCCTCTGCTGCGGGTTGACTCATTGCTCGTGACGGCCCTCAAAGCCAACTATAATGAGCCGATTATAAGCCACCGATGAGGTCGAAAATAGCCTAGGCAGCTCATTACGGCGTTCGGCTCGCCAGCAACCGTGAACCGATTATAAGCCCCAACATAAGGTGTGGCCAGGCAGGGGCAGTTCACAGTTGACGATCGGCACCCGCGCTAGCCGGCCACGGTAAAGCGAATAATACCCACAATTACGGGCCATAATGGCCCGGGTAGTTACCGTGCGCGATCTCGGCTCCGATGTGGCTTAAGTGCGGCTGTGGTAAAAAAGAAAACTCCCCACAGAGGCGTAAGATGGGTGACAAATGTCTCCAAGACCCACAGCTAGGGAAAGGCTACAAAACCTGTTTGCAACGAACTTAAGCACATCGAAGGCCTTCCGTGATTGGAAGTTTTACTATTTCTTATATTCCCATTTTATTTATAAAAACTTTCCTCTGATCCTCTATAACGATCACTAAAGTACAGGACACAGAGTAGGGGACACTCGCTAATGGGAATAAGAACTCACAGCTGGATGGCAGGTCATTCAGCTACATTCCATATTCGATTACATAAGGCATTTAAAGCTACCATCTACAGCTAAAACTTGAAGGGCAGTACTTTCTTCTCTTGTACATAAATATGTAACTGTAATTTATTCGCGCATCACACTAACATTGCAAGTCAAGAAATTATATTTTAAGCAAGAACTTAGCGTCAAACACAATTGAATTACTAACACGTGCACAGCTATATTTTATACAATACATCAAAATAACGACAGCATTCAAACATGACAAAATCAGCTTATGTTATAAAGTTACATGCCAAAAATCAAGTTGTTCGTTACATAATTACAGCCTGAAAATTACATTAATGTTTTAAGACTAACATAGACAGCAATGTCAAGTAAGCTGAAAAATGTCCAGATTAAGCCAAGGAGCCTACTGCATCGGGGCTTCGCCTCTATCCTGCTGGCCCTCCGAGATCTACTTAACCGCCGGATCAGAGCTCCCAGCATGCTGACCAGAGATAGTTGGCGCTTCAAAGGTCCCGCCTGTCCAATTCAGGAGAAGAATTCATTGAATAAACAATAAGCAACTAAGCTATGAAAAGACTAAAAGGGAAGACTTACCAGCATCTGTTCCTTGATCATCATCCCCCAACTGCACACCTACCTCCTCAGCAGCGAGCAGCCGCATGCCCTCCTTCACCGCCACTTTCTCCTCCTTAGTGAATTGGGCCATAACCACATCATTCTGAAGGCCATGCCACTCTTCTTATCCGCATCAGCCTTGGCCTCCTCCAGAGCCTGGAGATAAATCCTGGCCATGATCCGGGGATAATCATCCATCTAGGATAAGTTACCCTGCTTCCAAGTACGGAAATACATATCTTGGAGCATCTCATCCATCATCCCCTCGTTCTCCTCAAACTCCCTCATTCGGACCTCAGAAGCCAACGGCTTTGCAACGGCAGCATCCATCTCCGATCGGTATCGCGAGCGGTCAGCCTGAAGGGATTTCCTCATCACCTCCATCTCCTCCTTCAGCTTGGCTTGAGCAAGCTCCGCGGCTTCAAGCTTCTCAGATAACTCCTCTACCCGCTCGAGATCCGCTTTCCGAACCTCGTCTACCGTTGCAATGGCCATATCGATCCGTTCCTTGCAGATGGCCTCCATTTTCCGCAGCTCTGCTCTGCTAGCCTCTTCCATGGTTTTCTTTAGCCGTCTGGAGGCAGCCTCGTGCTGAGAGATCTGGATGGCCTGATCGGCGGGTTGCTTGGCCTGATCGGCAACCACTAACCGCAATCTTATGTTGGCACTCCCAATTTCCTCCCCGGCCTTGACCAGTCGGGCATGATTCCCCATCAACTTCCTAGTCTCCTCGGCAACCCGGTCGATATTTGCCTTAGCTTCATCCCCTATAGTTACAATCCGAGTAGTAAGCAAATCAAGGTCCAAAGAATTGGCCTCATCAAGCACCCTTACCATAGGATTGCGAGGGAGAAGGTGCTCACGGGTAACCTCATCAAAGGAAATATCATGAGAACCCGGATCCAGATCTGGATGACCCGCAAATGGATTACGGGATAAGCCGGGACGATCAATCTGAGTAACGGTAGGATTCTCAGACGGATGCGGAGAGGGTATGAACTCAGTATGCTCCCCCGTGATGTCGTGAATAGGCTGGGTTGGGGGCTGAGGGCCAGGTGAAGGTTCGAATAAGGAGCGACTCCTCTTTTTCTTTTGAATATCCTCTTCAATAACTCCGAGAAGAGGACTATAGCCGACTACGTCCCCGGAACGGTTGGTCGGAGGCTTTGGGGAGTTTGAATTGTTCGAGACGGTGCCGAATGTCTAATGTCTTGGCCACCTTACCCGTTCCTGGAATAAAAACCAAGTGTTACAAGCATGCATGGGACTAAAATCCAAGAAACATGTGGAGGTAAAAGAGGAGTCAAAAATTCACCTTGAATCGCCGGAGTTGCCCTAGCTGACATGATCTTGGAAGATGGATCGGCACCAGTCCCGGCCTTATCAGTTTTCTTTGGCTTCTCTACCAAGGCCGATCCTTCCCCCACCCCCTCAAAAGCCTGGTGGAAAGCATCATCTGTCCACTCTTGGATCTCACCTACTTGCCCAGAAGACAAAGCCCCGGTGCCATCACCGCTCTGTCCTTCGCCACCATCATCGCCGTGACGATCGTCATCACCTTCTCTACCACTTCCACTCTCCGCCTCGCCTCCTTCATCCTCACCTCTCTCCTCCTCCACGTTTTCCTCCTCCGGAACATCTGGACATGTGCTAGGGGAGGGTCCATCGGATTTCCTGAGCTTCTTCCCACCGGCGACTGGAGGTATCGAGAAGGGTTTCCTCTTGCCGCTCTTCGTCGTGGCCCCTCCTTTAGCTTTGGCAGGCCTCTCCTCGGCTGTATCTCTCTGCTTGACCACAGACTGACGTGGTAGAATAAAGTTGTGCTGCAGAAGAGTAGCATTCCTGATCAGGTAAGAAGCTGACCTCTCCCTTCTCGAAATGGCTTCTATCTCCGCAGCCATCTGAACCAGGCGATCGTTCTCCACGACTGCAAAGCCACCTGTCGCTAGCAAGAAATAAAAACACATAAGAAGAAGCATTGCATTCAGAACGGAAGTTATAGATAAGCTTCAACTTACAGCTAGAGGTGAAGCGACGGATAGAAACAGAGTCATCTTTGATAAAAAAACCATTCTTTCTTGAACATGCTAAACTTCGAATATAAGTCCAGGACCGGCTTGAAGGACACGGCCGATTCCAAGCTAATGTATAGAGACCCCTTCGTGTAGCCTCTCAAGTTGTACAAATATCGGATCTCCCGGTTGGAAGGGGGACGCCCGTATTTTCTCTGGAAAATGATGAATAGGCTCACCAAGATAGCGTAAGAGTTGGGATGGAGCTGGAAAGGGGCCACCTTTAGGTAGGTGATGAAGCTGACTATCCAAGCATTGATCGGGGGAATGGCCCAACACATACAATGGTACCTTCTTTAAGCAAAATATCCTTCAGAAGGGCCGTATGGCATAACTCCATTCCTTGGCAGCACCATGTGTGCTCTATCAATCTCTAAAGAACGAGATATAACATCAAGCTGCTCCTCTTTGAGGGAGCTAGGAAAGCAGTCAGGAGGAGAGTTCAAGAGCTCCCGAGGGCCATATCCATCTACTAGTGATCATGGGGTGGGTCCCTGTCGTCTCGGTCCTGGCTGGGCTGGGGGCACAACGGGGGACTCTCTTCTGTCCGTAGATTTCCTCTTTTCTGATCGAGTTTCCACTTTATGAGACATTTATCTGCAACACAAGAAAGTACATCGTTAAAACAGAAGATATAAACAAGCAAGTGTATGTAGTCTGGAATTTCACTCGTAATTCAAAACGTAAAAGAACATTGGCAGTTCAAGGCCAAAAGGTCATTCGGCACCCAAACTCCCGAATTCATTCGGTAAACCAAGGCAAAAGGCCATTCAGCCTTATACTCCCCAAGTTCATCCGGTAATTCAAATGTTTAAGTTCATTTGGTATTTGAACTCCCCTATCCCATTCGGTAGTCCAGCCATAAAAGTTCATTCGGTAGAAGGAAACTCACCTGGTTCGGCAGTTAAGTGTGGTTCGGTACTCGGTTGATTCGGCTGTTTCGAACAGTCAAGTTTGGTTCGGCACTCAATTGGTTCGGCTATCTCAAATGGTAAGGGAATAACAGTGGCATGATGCCCCTACTTATAGGCGAGCGCAGGATAACCGGACCGAACGATTCGGTACTTAGAACTGAATGAAGCTATCCCAACTGCAGGAAAACAAAGCGCGATACATGCAGGCATGTGCCCCACTTTGGGGGGCAAATGTTGGGGGAATTCTCACCACCGATCCAAGGCCCCACCGAACCAACTCACCCCTAAAACACTGCCGAACCAACTCACCTCTAGGCACTGCCGAACCACTCACCACCGGACCAAGCAACGCCCTCACCACCGAACCAACTCCTTTCCCCAGCACTACCGGTCCAACACACTTCCTATACATAACCGAATCAAACTCCAACCCACCATGACCGGATCACTCACCACCGGACCAAGTCCCACCGAATCAAGGCGTTCCGGACCAACTTTGCCAGGCCAGATTGCATCAGCCCAGGCCCACCAGCTGCTATATACATCCAGGACCCCTGCCCCCAGCCTCATTCTATAAATAGAGGGGCAGGGGTACAACAATGGCAGACAAGTTTGAGAGCTCAAGCACGGATAGAACTTTCAAACAACTTTCAGATACTTGTAATCAAAGCTTTGTACTTATAATCTGAACAGAAAAGGAGAATAACATATAAAGTGGACGTAGGCACATTCTGGCCGAACCACTATAAATCTGTGTGTCTTTTACAGTTTAGTCCATCTATTTTATATATTTGCATAAATCACCCAAATCACTAGGAACAACATATAATCAACTAAATCATACGACTTGGAGGTGTTTGCACATTTTTTGTGCAAACAAATAGAAACTCCATTACCAGAAACAATATGTCCAAGGAATCGGACTTCATCTTTCCAGAAATGGTATTTAGAAAATTTATCCTTCCAATTGATGATTTCTAAGAATTTTCAGAACAGATTTCAAGTGCGACTCATGCTCTTTCTTGGTCTTAGAAAAGACAAGGATATCATAAACAAAGACTAGAACAAATTTATTAAGCACATCACAAAAAACATGATTCATCAAATCAACAAAGAAAGTAGGAGCATTAGTCAAACCAAAAGGCATGACTAACCATTCATAGAACCCATTCTCAGTACGGAAAGCAGTCTTGTGAATACTTTCCTCAGCAACCCTGAGCTGGTGAAAACCTATGGCAAGACCAAGCTGAGAGAAAATAGTAGCACCATAAAGCTGATCAAACATATCATTGACACGAGGCATTGGATATCTGTTTTTCATAGTGAGCTTATTCAGCTCCCTATAATCAACACACATCCTCAATGATCCATCGGACTTGGTGACGAAAACCACCCTGCTCCCCATTTTGAATGGCTAGGTCTTATCAGACCTTTGGAGAGCAAGACCTCAATTTGCTTTCCCAACTCAACCTTCTCGCGTGGTGCCATTCTTCTAGGAGGAAGAACTACAGGTCGAGCTCCAGGAATAAGATCAATGGGGAAAATCAATTTTCCGCTTCGGAGGTAAAGTAGTGACTTCACCACATACATTGGGATAGAATCTGACCACACAGGTCGAATAAAGATCACCAGGAGAAGAATCCAAAGAATAAATAAAAATGCCAGCAAAATCCCGAGGCATGTGGCATTAAATAGTCAAGGAATTCCCTTGATCGTTAAAAAGTTAAACAGACCGGGCTTTACAAGAGATATGGGCATCATGCCTTCCAAGCCGATCACTTCCAAGCAATAAATCAAAAGCATCGAAGCCCAGAACATAGAAATCACCACTAAAGCAATTATTAGAATAGAGAAGTTTCACTTGCTTACAAATTCGATTAAGGTTTGCGAGACCCTCAATTGGATTTGAAACACATAAAGGTACAGAACCATACTCAGGAGAAAGGAGATGCTCGAACTTATCACACAAATCAATAGAAATAAAACTATAAGAAGCTCTAGTATCAAATAAAACATGAACAGGATGCTGAAATAAAGAAAAGGTGCCCTGAATAGTACCTTGGTCATCACTAGGAGCAGGAGCAGGTGCCGGATCTAGAGAAGATGCAGAGGTGACGGAAAATATACCAGAAAGCTTACCCTTTTACTGGGTAGGGCAATCCTTTTTGAAATGACCTGGCTGAAGACAGATATGGCATAGATCACGCCTAGTCAACTGAGTTGGAGGAGGAACAACAACACTAGCTAAAGTAGGGCAACTATTGGCATAGTGTCCCTTCTAATCACATCTGAAACAGATGATGGAAGAAAGATCAACATGCTACCTCTGAGAAGGAGAAGATGATGAAGATCCCAAACTCGGATTCTTTAGCCAATTCTTCTTCTGCTGGTGGTAATTAAGCTTTCGCTTCTTAGAGTTGGAAGAGGAAGACCGAGATAAAGGAGCACCAACAGTAGCAGGACCCTTAGAAGTAGGGTTCTCATATCGGATAGCCATATCCATAAGCTGGGTAAAAGTGCTATGAACATGAGAAATGAGACAATCATAATATTCGAGACGTGCATCAGCTATGAACTTCTCATTCTTCTTGAGAGGATTGTCTATCCGGCTAGGACCGAACTTGGAAAGTTCATTGAACTTCCTCCCATACTCAGAAAAGGACATGGTACCCTGCTTGAGATCCATGAACTCTCTATAAAGCTGGGATTTCCCGACCTCGGGCATCCACTTAGCAATGAAAGCATCCTTGAAAAGATGATAGATAAACCTAGAAAAGGCACGAAAGAGATAGAAGAACAGAATTCAAAGAAACACAAGAAGATACCTAAACTGCTCCCAAGTAAGATCAGCCTCGACGGTGTTAGCCGTAATAGACTCCCACCAATCAAGAGCAGCCTCCTACAACTGCCATGCTGCTAACTGACGCTTCTGAGCATAAGTAATCTCAAGAGCAGTAAATATCCTCTCTAAACTCCGCAACCATTGCTGAGCTTCAATAATGCTCTCTGAACCAATAAACTTGGTTCCACCAAGTTGAGAGAATTCCTTACAGAGAACAGTAAACCTAACATGTGCAACAAGCTGAGGAGTTGGGGCAATACCACGACCCCTACCTTTGGCATTTCCTCGATTCATCCTGAAAAATCAAGAATGAGTTTTAGGACAAAGGTAAAGAGAAGACAAAGATAAATTAAGATTAGACAAGATAAATTCACTTGGATGAATATCCTAAAGAAAGGAAAATACTAACAAGGTAGATACGAAAGGAAGGAAGTTTAGAAAGATAAAATTCCTTTAAAATAAGAAAATTTTATATCAAAATAATCTTTGGAAAAAAAACTTTTGAAAAATCATTTGAAAAAAAATCATTTTATGCTTGAAAATACGTTCTCTCACAAAGAAAATGATTCTTAGGTTGATTTCACTCATTCTAGGGTATTTCTACCTTATCTCTAATGAGTTTTTGCTCCGCAGGCTATGATTTGCCTAAAAACCAAAGCTTTGATACCAACTGTAATGACCCGCTATTTTGAACCATTCAAATCAACAATAATCCACAGATGTCAGACTTGAATAACTCAAAATATCAAATTGTAATAAAATTTGGAGCAAATAAAATCAATTACACAGAATCACAGACACAGAAATATCAAAATAACTCACAGCGAAAATTAAAATACCATAGTAGTTTATGAAGCTACTGTAACAAAGTCTCAATACAAATACATAATATCAGTCTAAAAACAACATAATAGAAATCCAAATACATATATCCACTAATACAAGAGTTGAAATAGAACAACTGAAATTGAAATAGATAGATAACTAGATAAGCAGAATCTCCAGCGAATCCTAGCTCTAGAAAGAGAAATTCAAAGCTGTGAATACTTAAATTGACCCGAGCGTAAAGCAAAAACACAAAACACTCGAGTCAGGACATACATACTTATACAATGTAAACCAACTCAAGTGAACTGCAGTAAATGAACAGGTAACCTAAAGGATGCTTGGGACCGCCCATCCTCTAAGGATCCGTTAAACTATTTACTATGTAGTAATATTGTGCTATTATAATAATGTCTAACAGTAAAATAAACTTACTTTAAAATATCGTTATGGGGTTACCCATATAGCCCTTAAAACGTAATATTGCCAATAGTCTATACGGTACCTGCATTTCTCCTGATCGGGAGACTATGATAAGATACTCCATAGGTACGACACAAATCAAACTCGTAGTAAGGCTCGCTATGTTAGATGATACGGAACACGAGGAAATGCCAGGGTAGATATACCAATTACGCACACGAGCTGGTGGTAACGTAGCAACCACTACGCCCACCTCGGAACACACTCCCAAATCAAAGGATGGCCACCAAACAATCACAAAGTAATAGAATGGTATCGAAGAAATGCGTCCGACCAGAGGTGCTACCCCTTTTGGCCCGAGATCGCTCCTGTTTTAGCCACCTTATGCCAACTCATGGGAGTCAGGTCCATGTTCATACCTCAATAGGATCGTCGCCACCATTCTACTTCATTCTGGAAACTCCACCGTGTATACAGTTGTTAAAGTGGTTTTCGGTATCGACAAAGAGTATGTCCATATCTGATCCCGGTCTCTTTAATAACCAATCGTTATTATAACCGTGGTTATAAATTTCAAAATAGTATTTTATACTTCAAAAATCATATATCATTTTAAATTCATATATCATTTCAAATTCAAATATCATTTCAATTTCAAATATCATTTCCTATCCATTTCAAAATATCAAATTATCATATTCTTTCAAAAACCTCATTCAATTTTATTTATTTAAAACACCATTTCAAATCACCTTTCAAAATAATTTATATTTCAAATCAAAATGCTCCATTTGAACCATTTAAAAATGAATTTATTATACTTAATAATCCAATATTAAATTCCCAAAATTTTAGCCTTTTCAGAGTTCATTTATTCACTTAAATACATTAAAACAGTGAAATTTCAGCTTTCGCGGCACTTAGAAAATGCTACGGTAAGTTACATTTGAAAACAATTCAATTTGGTAAAGACAGCTTTTAAAACTCCTGTAATAGTTCAGTTTTAGTTGAAAAATAGTTCAATTCAGCAAAGACAGCATTTACAAAAGTGTTGTAATAGCCCTTAGTGCATTTTAGCCTTTTAGTTCACTTGCATCAACCACAGCACTTACAAATGCTATAGTATCCTTTACCTCAGCATTTAAGTTAACTTCAGAAATGATAGCATTTCTGAATGTTGTTAATTAAATTTCCAGATTTTCAACCAATTCAGAAACAATTAAACTTCAATTTTCACCCTTTAACTTATAAAATCATATTTTCAACTCAAAAATGTTCATTTAAATGCCCTTTAACTTATGATTTTTATAAAGTAAAATTTCATACAAAAATCAAATTTTTAAATAATTCACTTATTAAATTCAAGCATACCAATTTCTATTCTTTATATTTTAAAAATTAACTTAACACTTAAGTTTAAATTTCCATTTCAAAATATAACTTATTTTTCATTTTATTTACTTAATTTAAATTCACTTTAAACAAAATTCTCAAATTTAAGTTATATTTCAAATTTCAACTTAACCATTTATTTATTTCACATTTTAACTTGTACAAAAATTATTAACACTTTATAAAAATCATTTTAAATTCAATTTAAATTAAATTATCATGAATTTACATTTTTAAAATACTTTAAAAATTCTAGAAAATATATACAATAACCACGGGTCTGTATAAAATTTTCTAACTTAGGTCAAGTGATACGGATAATATATCATTTAAATCCGTAATTTACAAAGAAAATCCGGGTTCTATTATTTCAAACCCGCAATCGCAAGTTAAATAAAAATAAATAAAAATCGTTCATGCCCATCATTTCATCCCATAATGATTTTTCCCTATTCTAAAGTCGGTTCGGGTATGTATCATTTCAATCCATAGTGATTCTATTCTACAGGGAACCTGCAGTGTGAGAACAGAATAAAATAAACAATATAGCATCATATAGCAGTATCAGATGATATGACAGATTTATAAGCAGGGTTAACATCATATGATTTATATCACAGGCAGGTATAACATGAAATAATTATTCTACACAATCACTTTCTATCAATTCACTAATTATATAAGTATAGAGTCATGAGTGAATACTCACCTCTTTACACTGGAGTTAGCAAACCAAGACAGACAAATAAAATCCAGAAAGCACGATAGCATGAATACGGATCCAAGTGAGTGAAGAGTTAAGACGATTATCTTGTAACAACAACCAAAACAAGACATTTTCAACATATATTTACAACACAAAATATCATTGAAGCAACTTGAGATAAAAAGCAACAAAGAGCTAAATAACTCGACCTTAATTTTACCACTCATATGCTCGGCCATAGGGGTTTCTGTGCTCGGCCACGGCTGTATGTTTGGGTCGGGTATGGGTCAATTTAGCAAGGAGATGAAGGGATAGTGGTGATAACATGGAGCATTCATAAGAACAAGGAAAAATAATGGAGTTTTGTTGCACACAAGGCTCGGCCATGGGCAAGTGGTGGCTCAGCCTTGCATGGTTCAGATCTGGTGATGGTGCAGCTGCGGCCAGAGATAATGTAGTCGCTGATGGTGGTGGCTAAGGGGGTGGTCGAGATGAATATGTGAAGGGATGGTGAATTTTTGTGGTCTAGGCATTGTTTTCAAGGGGTGTTTTCAATTTTTGAGGAGTTTGCATCATAGGAATGCCACAACCTGTCTTGGTCAAAGGAGAAGGTGGTGGTGCCGCCACGTATGGTGGTGGTGGAGGTGATGTGGTGGTGAAGGGGTCTATGGCCGAGCAACATAAGAGAAAACAAGGCCAAAAACAATGAAAACTAAGAGGAAAAAGCAAGAAAAGAAAGAGACACGACTTACCAAAATTTTCAGGAAAAGAATGGCCAAAAATTTTGGAGAAGATGAGAAAATTTATCACATGAAAATGAAAAGAGATGTATAGCTATGCAAAGAAATGGACGGCTAAGTCCATTGAGAAGTCAACTGAAAAATGGAAAGACAAAAGATAAATGGAAAGTCACATGCATATGAAAGGGTTTTGCCTCTTTGTATATCTTATTTCTTTTATTCAAGTTAAACAATAAAAATTAAGTAAATAAAATAAAATAAAATGAAAACAAAATAAAGTAGAAAAGAAAAAAAAAAATTAGGAAAAATAGAAAATATTTAAAATAGCTTAATAATTGAAACTAGAATTTAAAAATTGTAAACAAAATACAATAAGCATTGGAAAATTATAACTTCACTTTTAAAAATGTTTAAAAATAAAAATCTTGATATAAAATAAATTTTAAAATATTTTCAAAATGAAATAAAAATGAAATAAAATCAAATTTAAAAATATTTCAAAAATTTAGGATTGTTACAGTTGCTAACTAGGATTAGGCTACTTTCCCTTACAGTGTTGAACCTAGAAGTGAAACTTGCCATTTGTACTAAATCCCCATAGTTGCTAAAATGTCTTCCCGTGATTTGGAGAAAATAGGAAAAATAGGAATGGGTCAGATATAATGTCTGGTGAATGAGAAATAAAATGAAGCAGAAAGAATAAAATAGTTTAATTTTAGGTCTTCCCCGGATATCGCGGACGGTGAATAATATAATGCAGTGAATCCTTCTTAGATACAGTTCCTACGAACCAAAGTCCAAGGTCACTCTAGGGAAGTCGACCATGCAGTAATACTAAATGTCAATTGGCCTATCGGACTTGATGTCCTTACCTATCCACGTGCTACAGCGTTAAATTCATGCTCTTCATCCATGCACTGTGACTGTCTATCCATGTGCTATAGCGTGAAAGTCATGCTCTTCACCCATGCACCGTGATTAAATGCCACTTGCTTCTGACCGGTGCCGACTCAATAAACCTCGCCGGACCTTGAATTTGCGCTCAGGCTCTGCCAAACTAGACTCCTATCCTCCTATCTCTTCGATCGCCAACGTGGGCTCGCTCCTATCCAAAGTGTCGGTCCTCTAAAAGAGGATTGTAGATTGGTCGGTTGCGCAAAATCCTCCAACGATCTGCCTAAAGAAACCTATGTCGGAGCACGCTTGTCCTGTTCCGTCCTCGTTGATCTGCTTGAAGAATCCTACGATTGCGGATGCTATCTATCCTTAGCAATCTATGAAAGGTAACAAAAATCCTTCCGAACCTACTTGCCTGCTCCTAGTACGTACAACAAAGACTATATTTTGGTCTTAACTGCATGAAACATCTATCCAGACCTTTACAAGGTCTGCCTACCAAATCGCTTCCATATTAACTAATTTTACCATTGCAGTTTACATATTATTTATTTCCATTAATCTGATTTAGGCCATTTTTACATTCGATTTGATTACTTCACAATTTTCTTTTTTCTTACATAAATGAGGTTTCAATTTCACGCCCGTTCAGCCCATACGGTTTGTCTGTAGCTTTTATTCCCTTTTGTTACAGATATACACTAGCCTTTAGGATCCATTTAATTTACATTTTTTCCACCCTAATTTACGTTCTCCTTTTAGAGATATAATCTGTACAAAAATTATCCAATAGCCACAAACCACTCGATTGCACAAATTTCCACTTTTTACGTTTAAACCCGCATATGGAATATACACATATACCAATTAAAATTCCCAATTTTGTTCCACAACCATATTCAGAATTATGTAATTATATCAGCCAAATTTTCAATTTTATTCAATGAACATATTCTGAATTTACCCAACTAGATAGTTATGCCATTAAATATTGAATAACAATTCTAATTCAATTAGATTAAACCAATCTCATTTACGCCATATAACGTGAATAAGCAATTTATACGTTCCATATTTTAAACTAAATGTGAATTAGATTTGAGAAGTGGTAGAAGAAGAAGTTACAATAATTTGCATGAAACCTCAATTATTAACAGAAATTAATTCATATTATCAAACCAAAAAAGAACTAAAATTAAACTACTTTATTTTTCTGTTTCATATTAATTCCCACTCACCTGGCATTTGAGTTTGTATAAATTTGAAAAGCTTTTCTCTTCATATCTTCCTCTTTTTAAATTCTTTAAAATTCTTCAAATAACTCGTATGTATATTTTTAATTTGATTTGGAAGATATTATTTATTTAGTGGAGAAAGGAGGAAGAAGAACACACACAAATTTTTCTATAGACTTAAGGCACGACTGAACAAAAGATTAGGTTTTAGGTTAGATGGTTTATTTATTGATAGTGTGAGTGCATATAATCCATGAGATTTTTCTAGGTTAAATCATGTTCACTCGAACACCTCATAAGAGAAGAGATAGTGGAGGAGAGGAAAGGCATATGCGGATGACGAAGAGGGCGAGGTGGTTCGACAAAAAGCATGGAGTGGAGCCAAATGCTGAATGAAGGAAAAGGGTGGTGGGCAGCTATAGACAATGTAGAAGATGGGGTAAGTGGTGGACGTGGTCGGGTCTGGGGAGACTTGCGTGTGGCCAAAGGACGAAGAAGAAGCAGGTAGGTCACAGGTGATAGGTGCAAGCAAGTTTGAGGCAATATGAAAGCAGGCTTTATATTATTTTTCTTTTAATTTCAAGAACAGAATAATCAAAAGAGAAGAGAAATGGAGGATGAAGGGACGCACGACAATATATTCTGAAATAATAGAATAACAAAAGTCGTGCGGCTATTTCAGGAAATATTAAAAGCAAGCGACCATTTATTTTCTCACGATGGACAATGAATGGTCACAGGAAAAACAAAAAGTTTCAAAAATGGGTACCGATATGGCAAACTATTCCATATATTTTGCCATGTATCGGACACCGAAATGCACAAATGAATATAATACGGAGATCGGTACGATGAAACAAACAGAATGGTACACAGATATTAGAGATATGACAATCCTATCGAAACTTAATTTTTGCTGCCAAATCGCTACTAAAACGCCGAAAATAATATAATCGGGGCTAGAGCATTCAAAATTTGGCGAAAGGAAATACGACTCACTTAAAAAAAGGTTAACATTTTTCTTATGTAAATCTTCAGGTTTTAAAAATATTTTATTTCCATCAAATTAACTTATTTAAATTTTAAATTGAAATTTCACAACCAAACAAACTTTTATATTTTCCAATGAAAATATGCCACTTGCTATGCTTCAATAAACGCATGCCAAATATCAATTTTTCATTGCTAAAATTTAATTGTTTATTTTCTAGAAAAATATAGTTAATTACGCTATTCAAAATCATTAAATTTCCAGGTCATTACACTCTCCCTTACTCAAAACTTTTCATCCTCGAAAAGAAATGAGATAGGAGAATAGAGGCAACGGAAAGGAAAGGTAGATTCGAAATACATAGTATCAAATACAACAATTAATTCCAAACCAAATAAATTTCATTTTTTTTATTTCATTTAATGATAATATTACTATATTAAAACTTCAAAAAAATTATTTAATTTCAATGTTAACATTCCATATTTATTTACTTAGATGGCATTCTCTTTTATTATTCAATTTATTTCACTTAACATATCTTGCAACATAGAATAAGTGTATAAACATTTAGTATAACCACTCGATTTTTTATATAAATTTCATTAATCAAAATTTCATTTTTGGGCATCTTATTACTTACGTTTATATTGTGTACTATTCAATTACATGTTCTCGTTACATTCAAA
This sequence comes from Allium cepa, assembly GCA_030765085.1. Taxonomy (NCBI): domain Eukaryota; kingdom Viridiplantae; phylum Streptophyta; class Magnoliopsida; order Asparagales; family Amaryllidaceae; genus Allium; species Allium cepa. Next base: position 133,514,315 of record CM060932.1, read on the forward strand.
CTTTTTCCTAGGTAGATTTTATTAATGTTCTGGGTGTAATTGAGCACTATACAAATTTACTGTTTATATACAACATTTCTATAGAGCAAAATTTGGTGTGAACTTTTTATTACTTAAGTTTTCTCTTGTATAACCTTCAATTACATATTCGCATTCCATTTAAATTTCTAAATATTTCAGGTAAGCTATATATGTTTTAGAATGCAATTGAGTATTATACAAATTAATTTTATCCTAGTTCAACTGTTTCAAGTTGTTTCGACTCCATTTCTCATTTTAGACACTCCAATTATTCAAAAAAATTACTTCATTTCAAAAATTGAAAAGCATCACTTAACATAAAACTTATGAGTTAAATTTTTGGTTTCACTTCAAACCATTTTTGAAATATATATATATATATATGAATATTTTATACATTGAATCATACTCAAGAAATTCAAATCAAATCCATTTCCAAAACAAAAGCGCAGCAAAGCTACTAAGTGGTCTCCCCACTTTGGGACACGAAAATGAATGTCAATGATGTTGCAATCATCATCGAAATTATTTCCAACGACATAAGAGGAGAGTATTGACTTAATTCTTTTAAAAAAAATTGGAAACAATTTCCTTTCGAAAGTACTTTCAAATAATATAATTTTTTCAAAACTTTGAAAACCATATTTTGAAAAATACCAAAAATTAAATTCACAAATCCTTAATTTAAATTCATTTCATTTGCAAATCAGATTTATAAACCGTGTTTAAAAATTTCATCTCCTTATAACATATAACAATAGTTAAAAGTTTAGGATGTTGTAAAACAGTAAATGATGATCTGGTACTATCATTTCTAACAACCAATTCACTTAACTATCTAATTTTAGAAAATTATACTTTTATATATAAAATATAATCGTACATAAAATTATTTCATTTACCAATTGCGTTATGCCAGTTTGCTCTATTCAAGTGTTTTGGATTCCTATCGACCGTGTTGGCCAGTCGAATCGATCGAAACTCAAAATTCAAACTCAACACCTCAAATAACATAATATAAAACATTTTTATATCAATTACAAATATATTTTCTCATAGGATGATTCAAGAATGGATTTTAAAACAAGGATAGAGATTCAAATTTAAAGGGACCCTAACCAAAGAGAATTCTAACTAAAAGATAGGCTCAAAAGAAGATAAGATAATTAAATTACAAAAGAGGAAAGATGGATAGACTTATATTAATCACGGCGACCTTAACTGGGTCAACCGAGACTCCATTTTTAGAAACAATGTGCCCAAGGAATCGAACTTCATCCCTCCATAAATGCATTTAGAAAATTTGGCTTTCAACTGATGACTTATAAGAGTTTCAAGCACATAGCCCAAACGAGATTCATGTTTCCTCTCGGACCTAGAAAAGACGAGAATATCATCAACGAAAACTAGAACATCTTGTTGAGAACATCGTGGAAAACGCGATTCATAAGATCAATGAAGAAGGTAGGAGCATTGGTTAATCCAAAGGGCATGACTAACTATTCATAGAAACCATTCTCTGTTCGGAAAGCTGCCTCGGAAATGCTCTCCTCGGCTACACAAAGCTGGTGAAAACCGGTAGCAAGATCGAGCTCGAGGAATAAGATCAATATGGAGTTCAATTTTCCGCTTAGGATGTAGAGAAGTGACTATACCAAAACATCAGGATAATCCCTGGCTATCGGGGTAGAGTCCAGATCATTGGGCCGAGCATCTAGCGAAAAGATATAATTGCCAGTATAATCCTAAGGCATTCGACATTCAATCACAATAGAATTACCTTAGGCGTCTACTAGACAAACAGTTCGGCCTTTGCAAGAGTTAACAGCATCAAAATCGATGACATTGAAATCTCCGGTGAATTGACGCATGTTGTAAAGAAGTTTCACCTCTTTATAAATCGTACCAAGGTTGGCGGGACCGCCGATGGGATTAGTCGCACATAAGGATGAATTTGCCAATTGAGGTTGCAAGATGTGCTCAACATATCACAGAGATCAATAGAAATAAAGCTATGGGATGCATTAGTATCAAAAGAACACAAAAAGGAAAAGACAAGGATGGATTTTAGAACAAACGTAAAGTTCCAAAATTCAAAAGAAATCCTAATCCGGAGGATCCTAACGAAGAATTTCAAGCTCAAATTAAGATGATTCTGTAATTAATTTTACTCATTTTAGTGTATTGGTACCCTATCTCTAATGAGTTTTTACTCCATACGCTAAGTTTTGCCAAAACCAGAGCTCTGATACCAAGTATAACGATCTGCTATTTTGAGCCATTCAAATCGACAACAGTCCACACATGTCAGACTTGAATTGCTCAAAACAATAGATTGTTAATTTATATTTGAAAAAACTTAGCATATACAGTAAATAAATCAATCGTAGTATCATAGACATAGAGTTATATAACAATAAGCAGCGGAATAGATAAATAGTAGTTCATGAAGCTACTACAGGACATCAGAGTTTAAAACAAAATACAGCAGAAATACCAAATATAAGAAGTCTAAATACATAAACCATGATAAGACTGAACCTAAAACTGGAAATAACTGAAAGCGAAATAGATATAAGATAGATCTTCAAGCAAAGCTCCGAGCGTCAAAGGTGAGTCTCAAATGCTGTGATACTCAGTCTGATCCGAGCATAAAGCAAACAATAAACACTCGAGTTAGGGTTAATATTCTTATGCAAGTAAATCAACTCAAGTGAAATGTCTAAATGAAATGCAAATAACTTAAAGGATATTGAGATTCCATCCCTTAAGGATCCGTGAAACTATCTACATACATAGTACAATACGCTACATATACAAAAGGATATTGGGATTTCATCCCTTAAGGATCCGTGAAACTATCTACATACATAGTACCATACGCTACGTATACAGTGTTTACAGTAAAGTAACTATTAGAATAGCCGTAAGGCATTACTCATATCCTCCTTAACACATTTTATACAAATGTTGTAGCCTATACAGTACTGTAAACTCCACCAAACCGATGGGCTATCAGGGAGCACTCGATAGGTACGACACAAACCAAACTCATAGTGGACGTGATAAGGCATGTGACAAGGCACGTGAGGCAATGCCTAGGGTAGGATACTATCGTTTTGTGGATCCGGACCGGTGGTAACGCATAGCAGTTAATACCGCCCACCTCGAGATACACTCCCATAATCAAAGGTGCACCAAGTCAAATCACAGTAATAGAATGATATTAAAGAAGCACAGTCGATCAGAGGTGTGACCTCAATTGGCCCGACGTGGCACCTGTTTTAGTCACATCAAGCTGACTCGCGGGAGCCAAGGCCACGTTTATATCTCATATAGACGTTCGCCAAACCATCCTACTTCGTTTTGGTATCCCCACCACATGCACAGTTGTTAAAGTGGTTTTCGTTATTGGCAGAGAGCATGAAAATTTTCAATCTCGGTCTTTTTGACAACCAATCGCTTATTTCACACTGTGGTCATTTTTATTTTAAACAGTTTATACCTCATATCAAGAAGAAGCGAAACATAATCAACTTGAATTCGGGACAGCTATTCGAAATCTTAGGGAAAGACTTGATTTGTTATCTCATGTCTGCTTTTCGTGAAAAAAGGCCAATTGAAGGGGAGGGTTTCTTCAAACAACAAGGAGCTGAGGCAACTATTCAATCAAATGATATTGAGCACGTTTTCCATCTCTTCTCGAGAAACAAGTGGGGTATTTCTTTGCAAAATTGTGCTCAATTTCATATGTGGCAATTCCGCCAAGATCTCTTCGTTGGTTGGGGGAAGAATCAGCATCAGCACGAATCGGATTTTTTGAGGAACGTATCGAGAGAGAATTGGATTTGTCCTATCTATTATTTTGGAAATTTATAATTCTTCCGTTTTACTGGATGGAATTTCAATGAGTTAGGTTTATAAGAACTATGAACCTCTAGTTTTTCAATCAAAAAAGAATTTATTTAAAACTTGGATTTATAGACCTTTTTGGTAGTTCGGTTGTGGTATTTCTTTTTTGGGTATTTTCGGAATATGAGCGTGTGACTTGTTATAATTGATCCTATTGATAATACAGAGAAATAGTAAAATGATTATTCATCGAATGACTATTCATCTATTCTATTTTCATTAAATAGAATGAGGAGCAGGAAAACTCTATGAAAAAATGGTGGTTAAATTCGATGTTGTTTAAGGGGAAATTAAAACATAAGTGTGGGCTAACTAAATCAATGATATATCCGTTTCTTCAAATGGGTATTATTCCTGGTGCTTGGCATCCCGGTGGAAGTGAAGAAAAAGATACGAAAAATAAATACTGCATATTTGATTCCGTCCATAACTCTAGTCTATCTCTTTCTATATATGGAAAGTTAAGAAATCATCATATAATAATCGAGAAATTGAAATAGAAAAGAAAAAGGGGAGGTTTGTGATGATTTTAAATTCTTTTCTACTAGGTAATCTATTATCCTTATGCATGAAGATAATAAATTCGGTCGTTGTGGTCGGACTCTATTATGGATTTCTGACCACATTTTCTCCTTCTCTTTTTTTATAAAAAAATATTTTTCTACTTCAAAAATGAATATTTTAGTTAAAAAATTAATAACTAAAAAATGACTCTATATCGAGCTATTTGGACAAAGCATTTAAGCAACAATTTATAACTTTTTCAAAATTTTGAAATATCTGAAAAAAATAAGAAAAATGTATCATATTCATTTCAAAATCATATCACTTTCAAAATCATATTCATGTCCAAAAATCATATCACTTTCGAAATCACATTCTTTCCAAAATCATAACTATAAAGTAGATTAAACCATCATATCAAAGTATTTACATTAAATCCATTGAATTTAAATCATAATAGTTCCAACTGAAACAGTTTGAATATTGAAAGTAGTTTATATATTTGAGTAATTATACAATAAAATAATTTATAATTAAAAATAGTTTATAGATTAAAATAATTTATATATTAGAAATAGTTTATATATTAAAAAGAGTTAAATCAAAAATAGTTTCAAATTAGAATTTTTTCATCAAATTTCACAAATCAATTCAAATCAACTTTAGTCCTAAAATTAAATTTAAATCAATCTCAGTTCAACCATTTCAATTAAGAAGGTTAAAGGTTCAATTCAAATTCTTATTAAAACCATTTTAATTTATATCGATTTCAAATCCAGATTTGAACTACAAATTTAATCCACTTACAATTCAATAGGTTTCAAAGTTTAAATATTCAAAAAAATTACACTAACTCAATTTGATAAATTTCATTTGTATTTCAAAATACATCTTTAATTTTATTTAAATTTGAAAACATTCATTTAATTATTTTTAATATTTTTTTTAGAAGAAAAATTTTATTAATATTAATTAAGTCATTTTTCTTTGGGGTCGGGGAGGATGAAGTGTCAATGCTCAAGTTTTAATGAGTCTGATGCTATTAAGATTAAGATAGCATCGGATTTACCTTCGGACTTTTTCAAAATTACCCAACTTGAGTTATGAGTATGAATGATATTTCTTTTTTTTTCTTTTTTTCTTCAAACTCCGATTCGTATTTTTCATAGAAAAATCTCTAATCAACGATGCGGCCATGAATCAAACCATTCCGCTGTCAATGGACAAACTTAGCTAGAACGTCGACCAGGATGGCCATCTTTCCTATATAATCCTATTATTGACCAGAAATCGAGTGAATAGTGAGTCCATAGGAAAAAAAAGTTTCTTTTCCAAGAATCATAGGCTTAGTCCCACCTAGGGCTGGATCAGAACCGAGAAAGTAGGCTTCAGGTCGACTCCCTACCTAACTTAGAGGCTAGGTGCTAAATAAAATCTCAAATTACAAATTTAAATCAAAATAAAATACCTAACTTTAATTATATTTAATTCTAAAAATATTCACTTAATCACTTTTAGTTAAATCAAGTTCTAAATTCGTATCCTTTAAAATCTCAAATCAGTAGGTTTTAAATTAATTATGATTTAAATATAATTCTTAAACAAATAAAATTACAACTCAATTTCAATTTTATTAAAATTTAAAATAATTGTTTAATCACCTTTAATCAAAATCAAATTATCAAGTCATAAAATCATATCTTTAAAATCTCAAAATCAATAAATCCAAATAAATTCTTATTTAAATATAATTCTTAACCAAGTAATATTTCAAATCAATTTCAATTTATATTTCTAACCTTTATTTATTAAAAATTATTACAAAAACCAATTTTCAAAATATTAATATAAATTCAAATAAGTAGTTTGAACAAAATATTAATATAAATTCAAATAAATAGTTTAAACATATATATATATGTCAAATTAAATCTCATTAAATTTTATTATATTAGGTTTTATTAAATTAAATCTTATTATCAAATTTATTTTACATTAAATCTTATTTTATATATTTAAAAATAATAAAATTATAAGTAAAATCTTAAAATTTACATTTTCCAAAATTTAGCTTATAATTTAAAATTTCCAAACACATAATTTAAAATTTAATTTTTTATATATATTCAAATTAAAATAAAATCTTTATATTATATTTTAAAACCAAAATACATACATTTTCTTTCATAAAATTTGCAAATCGTTTAAAAATAGACAAATGGAGTCCGTATATAATTTTCTATCCTATGGTCAAGTGATGTAGATATTTATCATTTCAATCCGTAATAATTTAATATTTACGGGTATATATCATTCAATCCGCAATCCCAAAATTTCAAAATCAATAAAATCGCTTGGGTTTATCATTTTAACCCATTACGATTTTCCCTATAAGACTGTTTAGGTATGTATCATTTCAACCTATAGGAATTTTTCTAACTAACAGTGAACTTGTAGAGTGAGAACACTAAAATAGTAATATAAAATAACATAGCACATCAAGGCAAATATGATCACAATTAACAATTTAAATATATATTTAACAGGACATGTGGTTAAATGTCTATTAATATAGGTCAACAAGTTTAAATAATAACATATCGTAATTAACTATTTAATTACTAAACAATTCAAATTTAACAACATATTTCAATCATCATTTTATATGAAATCAATTTACTAAACTTAAGAATGTCAATCGTGAGTGATCGCTTACCTTTCGAGGCTGGAGAAATAACGAGAATAAGATGCAAAGATCCGCAGATACAGACACGCACTAGTGCACATGGACATGCACACACGCAAAGAAACAGTGACAAGCCAAGAGTTGCTATAAAATTCACCAGACAGCAATGAAAACAAATCAAAGCTAGAATGATGATGAAAAACAAATATATATATATATATATATATATATATATATATATATATTTGTATGTGTGATATATATATAAACACTTTTCCTCTTTTTTTATAACTGAGGAGGCTGATCTACTATTACATGGAGAGGAGATAATGATACAACTTTTGTGATGAGATGCGGAGGGAAGTTGCAAGAAGTTTTCTTCTCAAGCAACATACATACGAACTATAATTAGGCAAATAAAAAATGAATGCAAGCTTCAGGAATTTACATCCATTTTTTCTATAATAAGAAAGAAGGCCACAGGCATGTGGAGGAATAGTGGAAAGTGGCTTCGGTGGTCAGGAGCATCTGGGTATTCGGAAGTGGGTGGAGAGTTTGGAAGGTCGGGTAATAGTGGAGGTCTGTTGTGTGGTTGCTCGGCAAAGGAGGAGGGGAGACTCGATGGAGAAGGAGGAGAGTATGGCGGATGAAGGTAAGGCTGCAATGGGATGTCCTTGGAAAGTAAGGTGGCTGCCAGGTCATGCAAGAAGCCTGTTGTGGCATCAAAGGCGGATGGCGGAGAGAACAATGGTGTGTGGGCTCTTCGGTTTAGGTGAGTGTGGCGGCAAGTGGAAGGTGGGATGGGATGATGGTTGGAGAGGAAGTTCGGCACTGCTTTGATTGGACGTGGTCGTGATGGAGTATCGCTGATGTCAGATCTAAGTTGCTGGGTGGCAGAGAGAGAAGGCAGTCAAGGTGGAGGGTTATTGTGGCAGGGCGTTCGGGTTTGTGGAGGGAGAGGGAAGGCATAGGTGGATGAGGAAGAGGGCGGGGTGGTTCGGAAGGAAGCATGGAGCTGTGACAAAGGCTGGATGAAGGAAAAGGGTGGTGGGCGACTATAGACAAGGCAGAAGATGGGATAGGTAGTGGACGTGGTCGGGTCTCGGGAGATTTGTGTGCAGCTAAAGGACAAAGATGAAGCAGGTAGGCTAAAGGTACAACAGGTCTTACGCAATATGAAACCAAGCTTTATTTTATTTTTCTTTCAATTTCAAGAACAGAATAATCAAATAAGAAGAGAAAGCGGAGGATGAAGGGACGCACGACAATATATTCTAAAATAATAGAATAACAAAAGTCATGCGGCTATTTCAGGAAATATTAAAAGCAAGCGACCATTTATTTTCTCACGGCGGACAATGAATGGTCACAGGAAAAACCAAAAGGTTTAAAAACGGGTACCGATATGGCTAACTGTTTCATATATTTTGCCATGTATCGGATAACAAAATACACAGATGAATATACTACGGAGATCGGCACGATGAGACAAACAGAATGGTACGTAGATATTAGAGATACGATAATCCTATCAAAACTTGATTTTCGCTGCCAAGCCGCTACTAAAACGCCGAAAATAATATAATAGGGGCTAAAGCATTCAAAATTTGGTGAAACGAAATACGATGACTCATGTAAAAAAAGGTTAACAATTTTCTTATGTAAAAATATTCAGGTTTTGAAAAGATTTTATTTCCATCAAATTAACTGATATAAATTTTAAATTGAAATTTCACAACCAAACAAACTTTCATATTTTCTAATGAAAATCTGCCACTTACTATGCTTCAATAGACGCATGCCAAATATCAAATTTTCATCGCTAACATTTAATTGTTTATTTTCTAGAAAAATCTAGTTAATTATGCTATTCAAAATCATTTAAATTTCCAGGTCGTTACAGTCTCTCCTACTCGAAACTTTTCATCCTCGAAAAGGAACGAGATAGGAGAATAGAGGCAACGGAAAGGAAATTTAAAGGAGGAATTTAAAGGAGAATAGAGGCAACGAAAAGCATCATCAACGTACATTTTTTAGTTTTCAAGGGAGGAATTGCTACCATTGGAGTTTCGTTAGGTAAAACTGGTTTTGATTTTGAAAATCCAAAGGAATGATTTGATATACCAAGGGATTTGGTGTATATATGATTTAAAAAATAATTTGAAATACTTTAGAACGGGGTGTTTAAACTCTGGGTTTCTTATTTAAAATGTTTTATTGAAATATGAGAAAATCAGTTTGATAACTTGTAGAATTTGAAAAATTATCCTAAGTTAGGCTAAATGAAATAATTTTGGAAATGGAAATTATTGAGATTTATAATGAATTAGTGGATGAACTAATTAAATAAATTAGTGAGTTGATTGGAATGTTGGTTAATAGAATTGGATATTGAAATTGAAGAAAACGGATTGAGTCAGATGGAATTGAAGATTGACTTAAAAATGGTAAGTAGTAAAGTGGTAATAAACATAAGAATTTTTGTATAAAATGTTTATAATTGACTTAAGAAAATTTGATGGAAAAAAATTCTTAAGAAATAATTAGTATTGAAAGGAATATACAATGTGGATGAAAGGAAATGGGTGTGGCTAAGAATCAACATAAATAAATACGTAAGTTGTACATATATTACTTTATTCGTATAATGGTTCGATCCAAATTCGAGCACATAATTTTGAGAAAAATTTATACCGACCCGAGTTAGTATTTTTCATTCGATTCTCGACGGCGAATATTGGATATGGATTTTTAATTGACTCTGGAATTCTCTATTATAGTACGTGGCTATGCAAGGAGAATAATGGTTTCTGATCAAGGAACCGGATTTGAGTCCGTACTAGAGTGGTCGTATGAACGATACTAATTCGAAAGTGCAATAGTGTGATTAAGGGAGTGATCAAATTGAGATGTGCATATGGATGATATATATACATCATATGGGCTTTGGTGAGGTAAATGTGGGAAATTGAAAATGCAGAATAATAAGATTTTGAATTATATGATTGGATATTTTTGGTAAATAAGATATAGGTATATAAGAGCAAGTGCTAACTTGATGCCTTGGTTTCTTTAGTAAAAAATTGGGTTGCTCGACTTAAAGGTACATGTTTTAATTATTGTTTGAATTTGATGGTTTTATGATTGAACCACTTAGCTTTGGGTTTCTTTCATTGGTTGAGGCCCATAGTGGCGATTTGAAGTTGTTTTGATCTACCCATGCAAAGGAGATGCTGGTGAAATTTTTTGAAAATTCAATGAGTTAGAAATTTTGAATAAATTTGTGATAAATAAAAACTTAGTTTTGAATTATAATTTGAAATGATTGAATGGATAATATTAGTTGGAACCTATGAATTTAGGGACTTAGTAAAAGTAATAACAAGTTTCAACAAATTGATTTTGGGAAGTTGAAGGCTTAAATGAGTTTGGTAAGTTATTTCAACTAATTTTTTTAGAAAAAGAATGGGTTTGGACACTTTCTTATCTTGGCAATTTCAAGGACGAAATTCTTTTAAGAGGGGAAGAATATAGCGACCTAGAATTTTGATTATTTGAAATTGGAATATTTAATTGATTTCAAATATTCAAAAGTTAATTTGTAGGTCAAATAATTTAAATTTCAAAATATAATGGTTTATTGGGCAATTAATTGTTAGATTAAATAATTAAAATCGTTTAAACAATTTAAATCTTGGATTTTATTTGGATAAAAATGATTTAAAGGCTTATTTAATATCTATTAAAAAGAATGAAGGTAATGAAACTTTTAAATTGGATTTAAATGTGATTTACTCGATTTTGAAAATAATATGTTTTAATTAATGAGTAAAAATAGCTTTTCGGAGCACAGTCTCGGATTTCGAAGAAACCAGTGTCATTCGGTCCATAATAATGAGCTATAATACGCCGTCAAATTTCGTAGCGATCAGACATACGTTTGGTCGTATAGAATTGAAACACGTTAAAATTAATATTGGACATTTAATATAATAAATAGGTAGCTACCTTCTCTATACAATCGAATTGGGTCTCGAAAGTTGTTCCATTACGTTCGGAATAGGAGTATAACGTTAGAAACGCCAGGCGGCATGCCTCGATATGGGTTTGGGAATTTAAGATTACTTTAAATGAGATATTTGGAATAAAATAATATTTTAAAATTTTAAAGTCAAATCCTTATCCGTAACATCTCTATCAGCTACCCTACCCCCTAAAATGAGCCACCCTATCATCCCCACCCTCTTATTTAAATTTACAAGAAGAAAGAGAAAGAGAAGTTTTAAAATCAAAATCATAGCAAATTCAAAAATTTAAAATTGTGAAACCAATTTTAAAATTCACATTCGATGAAGGGCTATGCACAGCCGAGGCTTTGGTGATGTTCAAGCTAGACTTGAAGCATGCAACAAAGAGAGATGCAAGCAGTTTTAGCTAGGGTTTAGGGTCGAGCTCGATTTAAGGATTGATTGGTGGTTTGAAGGATGGATTTGGATTCAACGAAGCAAGGCGCAGCTGTAACCAGAGTTTGGGGAGGTTCGGCCACCACTGGGGTCATCACGAAATTGTACGGTCGCATTTGAACCATTAGCAGGTCGTGTTTCGCATGGGGTGACTGGAGTGTGGGGGATGGTGTGCAACCGAGGGAGGAAGGCAATGCGAATTCGCGATTGGTCTCATATCGTTGGATGGTGGAATCATTTGCTCGTGCATATGCATGTATACTTGCGTGCATTCACTGGAGAAGAAGGAAAAGAGGAAGAAGGAAGGGTGTTTGGATTGGGCTGAGTATTAGCGGGCCAGGCTGGAAATATCTAGGGTAATTAGAAAAAAAAATTACTGTTTAATTTAATTATATTTAAATCGATGAACTAAAAATTTAACAACTCTCCCATACGAGGTCGAATCGAGGCACGAATTTTTGCGTTGTGCTCGTATCGAGGAAAGCTTTGCGATATTGTTGGTTTGGATGGATTTGGAGCTTGTCTGAATTTTGGGTTAAAAATTGAATGCTCGTTCAATTTTAATTCAAAAACAAAAAAATTGGCGAATTAAAAATCAAGGTGGGTAAATCTCACTCATCTTGGATAATTGGTTTATTTTAAATAGTTAAAATTATTTCGTGATTAATTTGATGGACTGATAAATTATTATTAGTTGGATGTTATATTATATATAGTAGTATATATATTAGTTGGTTTGGACTATCTTCGCCAATTGAAGCGGATGAGACACTATGTGCCCTGCATAATAGCGGATGACACTTTTTTTTGTGATATCCCACCTCAAAACGGTGATAATATTTTTGCGATTATATAACATCTTTGGCTGCAAGGAAACAGGTTGGAGGGATCCAACTGGATTCCTCAAAAATGTTGATTTTAATTTCATATATACTGATATATGATTGTTTGAATAATATGTGATAGATTATGATATGATTTGATTTATTGAATGCTACAGTAGCACCGGCCTAAATTTTTGTATTTTAAAACCATAAATATTATTTTTGAATTTGAAAAGAAATTTAGAAAGCGATTTGGAAGTGAAGTATTTACTTTTGGATTAATTAAAAAGGAATTGGTTTGGATAAAATAAATGATTTTAGATTTTTGTACTTAACTATTTCGTGAATATTTTAAATAGGAAGTTTGGGATAATATATATATAAAGGATTTTTAAACAATAAATCTTAAGTGATAATTGTTTAAATGTAAGGTTTAAAAATTGATTTTTAAATAGACTGGGAGAATAAGGGGATTTTAAATAGGAACCGAGTTATAAATGGAAATGTAGGACATGAATCTGTTATTAACAGAAAAATGAGAGTTGAGTTTACAAAATTATAAACGATGTTTATCATAAGTGGAATGGTTATCATTTGATAAATTTGAAATATAAATTCGTAGTGTGAATTTAAAATGAGATATGGAAATCGGCTTAGAAGGAAATAGTAAATTCTATTTTGGAATTTGGGAATAGTTATGAAATTGGAAATGTAAATAAATTTGTGATAAATCGAGAGAGATTCATAAGTATAAAATTGGTATGTTGAATTTTAAATGGTTTTTCACAAAATGTTAGGTTTTTTTTGGAATGGATTTTTATTCATTAAACCGTGTAGTTTTAAAAACTGTTAATTGGATTAAAATATTTCAAGAAGCTAGTTATTTAAATATTTAAATTGGTTGAAATGAATTCTAAGTTTTATAAACAAGTTTTGTAAATCGATTAAAAAATTTATAAATAAATTGGAATTAGTTATTTACGTTTATTTTGAAAGTGCTTTGATATTTTAAATAATTATTTAACCATGTTTTTGAAATTTATTATATATATATATATATAGTTTAATAGTAAGTGATTGCAATTTATTTATGAATGCTCTCATGATTTATGAACTGGATTTTATTCAATGGGTGTGATTTTATAAGTGAAAATCTTATAATGGAATTCAGGAACTTAAGAAATTTGAGAAAAGAAAATTTTCAAATTGTTAGATATGGGAACTTCGAAAATAAATCTGAATTCATTAAAGGAGTTATAATTATTAGTTGGATTATAAATAAGTATAATGGATAGTTTTTGAAAATTATAGTGGGAATAAATAAAATTCCAAAGGTTTATGAGATAAGTACGGAATATTTCCTAAATATGGATATTAGAAATGATTTTGGAAAATATGCTCATAATATTTTCCTAAGTATTGCAATGAAGGGTTTTGGAAATATTTTAACTACGAAATAATTTTCTAGAAATATTTTTTCTAAGTAATAAATTACAAATTGGTAATTTAAAATATTTCTAAGTACTTATATTGTTTGGAAATATCCTTTTATGGATACAAGTATTCGAAAATATTTTCTAATATTGAAATATTGGAAGAGATTTGAATATATGACCTTGTAAGGATATTTGAAATAGAAGTTTTGAAGATTTATAATATGGGCCTAGTGACTGCTTATGTGTGTAATTTAATAGTTAAATAACTGACTATCAAATCTAGCCAAATTCGTTGATCGTTTTGAAGAGACTGGGATTGGATTTAATTATCTGAAAACCATTTCGATCCAATTTGAGTGTTGCGAATTGTGACATCGTGAAGATAATGATGACGATGATTTTAGAGATTCGGTTTGTTTAGACCCAGAATAACTTGTATGGATGAATGCTATCGTCACATTGTCATTGGAGGGCAACAAGCATTCTAAGTGTAAATTTCTTGAAAGGTAATCGTAGCCTCAAGCCTCATTAACCGGGAATGACTGAAAATCAGGGAAAATGCAGCAAGGCTAAGTGGGTCGCACCCATTAGGGTATGTTGTCACCTTAACCCTACATCTACATATTTACGGATTGGTTGTGCATGAGATCTCGATAAGAAGGGTTGCAAAGCAACCGGGGTGATGACATATTCGGTACTATCCAGGTCAGGGGTAGGTCGGTCTTGTGTTGGCAGGGGGATCCAAGCGTGGTCCTTTGTACATTTTCTAAAAGTGTATCGTGATAGGTTGTACCCTAGTGCCTAGTCGTTATTTGGAATCCATTCTCCAATATGAGCTTCTTGGTTTTAGTTGTATACAAAATATGCTAAAACGTGAGATGCAAGCATTTTAGTTATTTTACTGTTTACTTTCTATAGACACTATTATAATATCAGATGATTTTGATATAAAAGGTTTTGGTTATCGTAAAGTAAAAAACACATCGTATTTATGTGTGGCATGATCTTATGAGATATCTTTGTTTTTCAAAAGAAAATTGAAAATAATTAAATTCAAATTGGGTGTGTTTACTTATGCTAGTTTTCCAGACTGACTCGGATGTTATTTTATTATAATACTCAGATCAGACCGAGTATATTACGGACTAGTTTGGATACGTAGAGCTTCAGGAGACGAGTTGGAGACACAGAGATGTATTCACATAGATGGTTATTTTTCACTGTATTCATTGTTATGTTTATCAACAATTATGAGGACAGACTGTTATAACTGTCCAGGCTGAAATAGGTCAGTGTACTCTGATTGATATTTTCATATATAGATATATTACAGTTTTGTTTTTGTGTAAAGATTTATGGTATATTATAGATTATTGGTTCTGCTAAGAGATTCTATGTTGTTTAGTTTTCTTCTTATCTTCTTCCTTCTTTCTTATCTTCTTCCTTCTTTCTTTTCCCTAATCATCGGGTTTGACAATCGATTGCTCAGCATGTGATACGGTGGATGTATCATTGTCGATTTTTGAGGATAGAAAATCTGGTCGTTACATCAGAGGAAGCGTGTGTTGATAAGAAAGAAGGTTAGAAGATACAATGATATTTATAAACTATAAGTAAACAACACATTGTTGATTTTAACGTCGTACTTTTATTAAAATTAGCCTTAGTTGTTTTAATACTCAACATTGGATTAATAAATGATGACCTTTATAATAAGCATAAAAGATGTTAGGAATGTCCCAAATGATACGGAGGACACCTTATTAAAATGTTTTATAAGGAACATGTAAGATTGATTCCTTTGCATTGGCAAAAGGAGTTATCATACATGTTGTATTGTCCATGATATCACGAAGCAAATATCAAATCCAAATTGGTATCACTAAATGGTTGTTTGAAGTGTTCTCGTGTATTTATGAAATACTAGAGAATTGTTTACAAAAACAAAAACTTCTTACTAGGGAGTGTACAGACTCAAACTTCATAAAAGATATTGAGTATAGCATGTCAATAATAAATTCAAGTTAAGAATCTTGAAGTTGGAAAGGTTCCAAATGAAAGACCGTGGCTGATTCAATGAAAAGGCTAAGTACATCGCCTTGAATATTACCGTAATAAAAATAATGTATGCAAAATATAAGTGCAAAAATTTATAACCGAGCTGATTCCAAATGTTGAGAATCTCGTAACATTGTTGATAACAATGCCATGATATGTTTCGTAATAGAACTAAGAGCTCACCAGAGGTCGAGAGACATACTTCGAATTGTTCCATGGGATAAAGCAGTATATCACCGTCGGAGAGAATCAATTGACAGAGTAGATAATTGAAACATAATAGCATACCCATTCACAAAGGAACGGATCCAACTAGTTTTGAGAAACCGATTGAAGAATTTGGAATAGAATTTCAGAATTGACACCAAGTGCAATTGGGGATTGATAGAGTTAGAGGTATGACCTAGGGGCAATTATGTAATTTGTTACATATATCTAACTCGTTGAGAAATCTTGTCCATAGTAAAGGTATTTCTTTCTATTATATACTTGATATAATGCGGTTATATTAATTAATTAATTAATTTAATTAAAAGTATATTTAATAGAAAATACGTAAATGACATATTTTGTGATAGCAGTTACAAAGTGTTGTAACCGTGAGTAATTTATCACAATAAAGCAAATATACCATTTTAAATGTTCTTAGTCAAGATGCATCGAGACTAGAGTATGTAACGCTCTCCAAATGTTGGACATTGTATTACTCTTGACTGCTGGGGGCATCTAGGGGTTACGTACTGAAAGTTATTGGATAACTATGGAACGACTCACTTGATAGTTTTTTGTAGGTTAATATAACTAAGGTCAAAGAGAAAATATCGATGTGACATATTTGCACAGTTCTCTCGACTTGAGAATACTATGGATCTTCAATATAAAAAATCTGCTTTGATTATATTCAAATATGGCATGGCGTTCCTTCAAGTGGCTATAGTTGGGTCGAGTGGAAGAATTGGAAGTGAAGCCCTATTCAAGAGAGGATTCATCTCCTCGTTTATATAGGGTTTGTATCATGGTCAACTCAAGTCAATTCAAAGTTAAAGTCTCTGGCCATAGCATTTTGGTTAACAATAATTGTTATTATTGAACCAAAGACTTTGTGTTTGGATTATAAAGTTGAATTTGGATGATATTGGAATTTTGACCATTACTGATATCTATAAAACCAAAGTGATATAGTTTTGACCAAGGGAATTGGTGTAAATAATTGTCACTATCAAGTACTGCTTATAATAAGTAAAATTAGATTTTAATAAAAGATGTGTAAGCGATAAATTTAGCCAAAATGTCACACCGCTTGAGTAACCTATGAAGGTTAATATTCGAATAAGTCGATATTCATTGCTGATTGAATTTACACCTTTGAGTCGCACAACCAAAATGATGAATGCTTTAAACGAACCACATGATTTAATTAATTTATAGTTGTTGTAAATTAATTAATATTTATAAAATATTAATTACTATTTTTATTTAATTTATTTGAATCCCCTTAGCATTTAGTAAAGTGCGCATATATATGAGTTATAAGCGCGCATATTGATATGTGATATCTTTATACTGTTTAAATTTGATTTAAACATGTAAAATACAAAAAAGGTGGCCTTAAAAAAATAATAATTAGTATTTGTGAAATATTAATTATTAAAATTTTACTTTAATTTATTTGAATAACATTAGCATTTACTGGTGTGCGTATATAAAAGTTATAAACGTGCGCACATTTGAAATGGATTCAAATGGGATTAATGCTAATGAGATTTTGGAAATTTTTAAGGGTCCATGTGGCACTATCTATGGCTAGCCGTGCATGCAGAAGAGAGAGAGCATCCGATTAACATTTAAAAAGGAATTAATAAGGGAAAGTTTAAGGAAGGAATAGGAAAGTTTCTATCATTCCTTTAAGACACATCTCCCTTTATTTTCTTATATGATTGATCTATTTCCTATCATAATCATCCCTCTTGCTATTCTCCTAGAGAATCTTGAATTTTTATGGCTTCCTAACCACTAAATTTCCAAAATAAAATATCAAATAAAATTAATAATAAAAGGTGGTTCTAATCTCTTAATTCTTGCAAAATTCAAAGATTGGTTCATGGAATCTAAGAGCCTTTGATTCATCATTCAAGATGCATTCTTTTGGCAACATTTCAAGGTGATAATTCTAATTTTATATATTCATCGTCTAATTTTGTAACGTCCCGCCTTTTCGCATGCTTTAAATTGACACACGTGCCAATTCAAACCATACGGAAGGGCGGATTGTTATGGGGTAAATAAGAAAAAGCGGAGAAAGAAAAAGAATAAAATAGAATCTTGCAGCGGAACGATAAAATATAATAATCAAATATAAAATTTGTTTTACAAAATATTCGATTATACTTATACAACATATATTAGAGTTACACATACCAATAACAATGCAGTGAAACAGTATGAATATAGTGGAATACTATAATAAATAATAATAATATCTTCGTCTTCGTCCTCCAGAATACGGTCTTCCAAATCCTGAAATGCTCGGACTGACCAGAGCGAATTGAAAAGACAAAACGCTCGAGTCAGAACTAAAATATCTTATGTGAGTTAAATCAACAGAAATAAATATGAGTGCAGTAACTTAAGAAATGCTTGGGATTCATATCTCCTAAGGCTCCGTTAAACTATTTACTATGTAGTAATATTTCGCTATTATAATAGTGTCTACTAGTAAAATAAACTTACTTTTAAATAGCGTTAAGGCTTTACATTTTCCACCTTAATACGTAATAATGCAAATAGTCTATACAGTACCGTAATACCACCTGATCGGGAGGCTAACAGAGGATACTCCATAGGTACGACACAAATAGAAACTCGTACAAGGCACGCTAGGGTAGGTGACACGGCACAACTAGGCAATGCCAGGGTAGATATACCAATTACGCATCCCGGGCTGGTGGTAATGCGTAGCAGCTACTACCGCCCACCTCGGACAACACCCCCAAAAATCAAAATTCGAAAATCAAAAGTGGACGCCGAATCAATCCAAAAGTCAAAGTATAATATCGAAGGAGTGCGTCCGGTCAGAGAAATGACCTCATTGGCCCGAGAATCACTCCTGTTTTAGCCACCTTATGCCAACTCACGGGAATCAGGTCCACGTATTTACCTTAAAGGAAACGCCGCCACCATCCTACTTCATTCTAGAATCTCCACCGTGTACACGGTTGTTAAAGTGGTTTTCGGAGTTGGCAGAGAGTATGACAACTTCCGATCCCGGTCTCTTTAACAACCAAACGTTATTATAACACCGCAGTCTTTTCAAAATAGTTTATACTTTAAAACCAGAATAAATATTCATTTCAAAACCATATAAATACGATATCATTTCTATTTTAAAACCCAAATCAATATGATATCATTTTTATTTCAAATATATCCTTTTTCAAAAATAGTACTGCCAAATATATATACCTTAAACCCATGGCTTCGAAACAACATTTTCAATACTTAAATGGTTTAATAATAAATTACTTTATAAAGTAAATTAGCTTTTTAATTTCTCAAATCAATTCCAAATACAGATTTGAGTTCCCAAATAAACCATTTAAATTTCCATCTATTTGAAAGTTTTAAATATTCCACCGTTTCAAAATAATTTTTTATTCATATATATATATATATATATATGCCAAATTCACTTTACTATTATTTAGTTTTGAAATACTTAATTAATAAATCCAGTATCCTTTAAATAAAACTTCCAAATTCAACAATTGAAAAGTCCTCAATTTATTCAGATTAGATATATTCACTTAAATCATCTTAAACCCGAATTTAGTTATAACACCATATTCTTTTTAAATCTAAATTTCAATAAGATCTTGATTAAATAAAATCTCAAATCAATTTCAAAACTATCTTCTCAACTTTGATTTATAAAAATCAATATAAACTCTATATTGGAATATAATTTAAGTAAATACTTATCCATAATATATTTTAATAAATTCAACTTTATTATTTAACTTACTTCATACTTTAAATAATTTTATACATAGATTAAAACCAAGAATTTAACTATATATAAAATAACCTTTATCAAAAATCCGAAATCAATATCTCATAAAAGCATATATATATATATATATTTCTTTACAAAATATAGAAAATCATTTCAAAATATTTATATATATATATATATACCGTGGTGTCTGTATATAATTTTCTATCCTACGGTCAAGTGATACGGATATTTATCATTTCAATCCGTAATTTAAAATAAAAATTATGGTTATATATCATTTCAAACCGTAATCCTGAATGAAATGAAAATGCATGATAACTTGCAATTTATAACAGTATAAAATACAACATCCATTCATCCAACATTAACCATCAACCATTTATCACAATCATCATCAAATTTAAACAATAGCACCAATATAGAACGGATAATAAACAACACATATTAAATAGCAGTTTATATTCAATAATAATTTAAATAACTATTTAACTGGCATTTTATATGCGATGAATAATTAATTAACAATTTAACTGGCAGTTCAAATGGAATGAATAAATTAAATAGCAATTTAATTTAAATAAATTAAAATAACTAAGATGATGATTTAAAATATGCCAAACAACCATAAATAAATTTTAAATCACATCATATATCAATTTAACAAACATAAGAAATTTTAGAAGTTGTGAGTGGGTTAAAACACTCACCTTTTGAATTTAAATTGAATTTGAATCCAATTTAAACCCAAAAATATCCCAGTCTCAGCATTCGTCCGCACCAGCGCCAAAAAGTTCGGAATTCCAATACGAACGTAGCGGAGAAAACCGCGCGTGAAATGGAGTTCGTGAGTGAAAGTTATAGCGATTTTAGCGTTTGAAAATTTAATTAAATAAAAAAAAACAAGCATATATCATTCATTACCGCCACATAAGCGTCTCCCACGTTCTCCTCGCTCCAGAAAAACGCAACAAAGCCCTACTGCCTTGAACATGAACGTTGTCCCACCTTTGACCGGCCTGACCTCCCCCTACGCGCCGCCTCTGACCTCGAGACCCACGCCAACGAGCACGCCACGATGAGCCGCGTCCAGTGGAACCCATGTGACCCACAATTC
The DNA here is from genome assembly GCA_030765085.1 of Allium cepa. Classification (NCBI taxonomy): domain Eukaryota; kingdom Viridiplantae; phylum Streptophyta; class Magnoliopsida; order Asparagales; family Amaryllidaceae; genus Allium; species Allium cepa. The sequence goes on from CM060932.1 coordinate 133,535,348, forward strand.
TCACCGCCGCCGTTAGTGTTTAGCAACCCTAATCCTCGATTTCCAACCATCCCCAGCCACTATAGGTGATGCGACCACTTCAGATTGACTTCCAACCCCACTCTCCACAAAACTCATATCTCAATTTCTCTGATTGAGGCTGAAATCAAAACCCCCAAATTGATGTGTAGGGTTCGTGAATTTTGAGTTTTGACCGAGTTTTCAGGATGATTCGAGCATCATTTACAGAAATGAACACTTGACGTAGATTCGTATCGATGAGATCTACGACATATATTTTTTCAAATTTTTCTGAGGAGTTTGAATTTCATTTTGCTTTGGGTTTGAATTTGATTTGTGCTTGGATCTAGAACTTGTTTGTCTGCCATTGAGGAAGAAGGAGAATAGAATGACTAGTACGTACAAACAAATGTGAAGTAGGGAGGCTAGGGTTTATAACGGGGTTTATAAAGGTAGGTCAGAAATTAGAATGGATGGATAAGGTTGGATATACGTGCTAATGACAAAGTGGCCCAAAAAGCCTGTTCTGACTCCGGAACGAAATTGGGTAAACCCATATATTCAAATAGGTGTTTAAAAATATTTCAAAAGCAATGGAAAAAGTTTCACGTCCAAATTCCATCGTATGAAGAAGTTATGCTAAAATCAGTATTTTTCAAATTGATTTCAATTGATTTCAATTTATCGAATCAATGTGTTTCGAGTCCGTACGATCAAACGACAAGTCCGATCGCTACGAAACCTGAAACCCTATAATAATTCACCGTTACGAATCCGATGAAACTAGTTTCATCGAAATCCGAGTTAGTGGCCAAAATGGCTATTTTTCCATTAATTAAATAAATTAATAATTAATTAAATCAAATTTTCATTTTTATTTCGATAATTGACAAATTTCATCACTTATGATTCCTCAATCATTTATAATGATTTAAACAACTTTAAATGTCAATTTAGAGATGATAAATTTATAAATTTCAATATTAACCTCAATTTCAATATCTAATTTCAAATTTATTAAATTTAGAACTTATAAAATAAAACTCCAAAAATGCACTTATTAAATAAATTTATTATTATTCCATTCATTCCTGTCAAATAGATGGATTAAACCTTGGATTCAAAACCATTACATAAATATTCTCATATTCCATCTTTATTTCAAATAATGCATTATATATCTATACTCAATTTCATTTAATTGCAATTAATTCAATTATTGAACTTTACATTTCAATTAGATAAATAAAATCTTGGTTTCCATTTTTTTTAAATCAACCAATTCATATTGTGAATAAAAATAACATTACTTAAATTTATATTAACAAAACGTTAATTTGGATTTACTGTAATTGATTTCCAAAGTTTATTTACCCATTAAATGAATAAACAACCTATATAAACTTTGCCACCTATTTAATCCTAATTGCATTTATAATTTCGTTACTTATCAATCCAGATTACAATTCCATCTATAATGCTAATTTTATTTCATTACGTTAATACCCGCCTAATTACATCTTAAGTTGGATAAATATTATATTAACATCACTACTTTAAATCCAAACTCTTGTAAATTTTTACTTACAATTTATTGCAATTGGTTTCACTTAATTTAGATTTCGCTAAATTTATTTGCATTGCGTTATTTCATAAATCTACATCCAATTTCCTTTAATATGCCCAATAAATTCACTTACTGAACATTTATTTTATTCAATGACCATAAAGAAATTTTATTCCTTAATTTAATTCAATGCCTACGTTCTGTTTTCATATATTCAATTTGTAGCTAAGTATACGTCTTCATTAATTCCATTGATTTGCATTGAATTCACTATTCATTCTTATTATTCAATCCATCATAGTCAAATGGATGAAATTAATATTGGGTTCAAAGCTATTACATAAATATTATCCAATTTCTACTTAATTCTCAATTAACGTAATAATAAATGTTTAATTCTACTTAATTGCAGTAAACTCAATTACCTTAATTCTTTACATTCAAATAAATTAACAAATCTTGATTTACAATCTTTACATTAACCAATAATCATATTAAAAATGAAATTATTAATTACCATCAGTTAAGATCTTAACATTTGTTCCATAAATTTATTTGCACTAAATTAGTTACTGCATTAATTCTTATTTATATAACATTAAGGTTCCAATAAATAGGATTTATTCAATTCAACCTTTTTAATTAAGTCTACGTTAATCAATATAATATTTCCTAGGTTAATTCTTAACATTTAGGTCATTACAAATAATAACAATTATATTTCTATATAAATTTAATTTCAAAATCTTATTAATATGACAAATTTAATTAACGAAATTCATGAGTCGTTACACTCTCCGCCACTCAAAACTTTTCGTCCCCGAAAAGAAAAAAGAACGGAAAAGAAGAATTAAGAAATCAATATATCTTATTCAAAGCATTAACTTTATAAACAATTAAATTTACAATTTTTTTTAATTTAGATAAAATATACCAATTTATGACCATTAAATCTTTTTATACTCAAATTAATAAACTTTGAAAAACATTTTCAAAATATTTTCTAAGTCTAAAATTTACGGAAATTTTGGCAGAGTCTTCTTTGTACGGAGAGGCTCGGGAGAAAATATAATATCAATATAGCAATATAAAACAAATATTTTCCAAAATAATATATATCCCAACTCGGGAAAAATAATATAATAACGCTATAAATCCGTAATCCGAAAACTTACCTATTTGTCGGGCAATTAACGCTTAATTATGAAACCAAAAGCAGTAGCAATTGCTTCCATAACCTATATTTCACTTATATAATCCAAAAAGGTTAACAATTATATAAAATGAAATATTATTTTTGTTTCATCCACTAACAAACAAAGCAATGTCAAACACAACAATCACTTGCAATCACAACATACAACCATCATACAAAATCAATATAATCAATCGTTCGTTCATATCAAATAAAATAAATAGTTGTTCAGGTTCAACTTTAAATTGCACAGAATGGAAAATAAACTACTTGGTGCACCATTTACTCAAAAGTCTTAGATGAAACTAAATAGATTATTTATTCATCCAAACAATTTTAGAGTATCTTTGCCCAAACAGCTATAAGTCAAGCAAACAACAATTCCACACAATAAATTAATTTCATTTTTATTGATTTCATTCATATAATAATTTATCTTTTAATTTACATTTTTTTTCTCTCTTACAGTTTCATTTACTTTTATTCATTTCTAACAAAATCTCATTTCACTTATTTATAACATGAAATTTTCTTTTTATTGTATTACATTCATTTATTCACTGCTTAACTTCATTTATTTACAGTATTCATCTTTCTGATTATTTTCAAAATAAATGCCTTCAACGCTTACTTAAGTTTATTATCATTTCTTTATAACCTTTCTATTATATTTAATTAGTGGCTTTTCAGTCATAACTTAAGCATATAATAATTGTAACTTTAAATCCTTATTTATAAAAGCACTTCATTAATTACTTTCATTACCTAAAATTTATTACTTGTATAATATCTATTACATCTTCTTATTAACATTTCAACTTTTATTCTTTTGGTAAGTTATATATGCTTTTAAGGATGTAATTGAAAGTTACATAAGTTTATTTTATTTCTAACTTAATGCTTAATAATAATATCCTTTGTCTTAAAGGGTTCCAAATTTCAAATTTCTTTTAATCCCATTTATAACTTAGCATTCAATTTCTTTTATTTCCTTTAGAGGTTCCAATTATTAATTACTTACATTCTATTTCACTACAATAATTGAAATTACTAATTAACGGAAATTTAAGAAGTAAATACCGGGTTAAATTTCAAATCATTTAAGAATAATAGATAGATGCATATACTTACAATTAATATTTCTAATTATATTTAAAATAAGTTTATCAAAATAAATCTATAGCAAAACTACTACAGTGGCCTTCCCACTTCGAAACTCAAAAATGAATGTCGATGATGCGTGCACTCATCACCGAAATTATTTTCCAGCGACAGAGAGGGGAGTATAGAACTTATTTCTTTCCAAAGTTTCTTTTAAAACAATTCTTTCAAATTGTAATGAAATATTTATATCAAAAATACTTCTAAATAATATTATTATTATATTTCACAATCATTCAAAAGAAATTTTCAAATCCCCAGGACTTAAGTTCTAAATTCCCAATTTTCATTTATTTTGTTTTCAATCTCATTTCAACTATTATTTATAAATTTCATTACCTAACAACCAATATTTTACAACCAAATAAAATCTTTATAAAAATTTACTTTATATATATATAGAAAATATAATAGGAAAAATTATTTCATTCGCCTATATTAAAACCAAATATTATGTCGGTCTGTCCTATTAAGTGTTTAGAAATCCCTATTGATGTCATAGCGTCCTATGCATCAACCAGAATTTATAAATACAAAACGGAACAAATTAACACAATATTAAAACCTACAACACTAACAAATATGCTCTCTCATATATATGCTCAGCGACTCCCATAGGGTATTACTACCTTATTAGTAAAGAGTCGGACCCCACAAAGCTAAGGTTTATCGCTAAACCAAAACTCTGACACCAGATGTAACGTCCCGTCTTTTCGCATGCTTCAAATCGACACACGTGCCAATTCAAACCGTACAGAAGGGCGGATTGTTATGGGGTAAATAAGGAAAAGCAGAGAAAGAAAAAGAACAAAATAGAATTTTGCAGTGGAACGATAAATATAATAATCAAATATAAAATTTGTTTTACAAAATATTCGATTATACTTATACAACATATATCAGAGTTACACATACCAATAACAATGTAGCGGAACAGTATGAATGTAGTGGAATACTATAATAAATAATAATCATATCTTCGTCTTCGTCCTCCAGAATATGATCTTTCAAATCCTGAAATGCTCGGAATGACTAGAGCGAATTGAAAAGACAAAACGCTCGAGTCAGAACTAAAATATCTTATGTGAGTTAAATCAACAGAAATAAATATGAGTGCAGTAACTTAAGAGATGCTCGGGATTCACATCTCCTAAGGCTCCGTTAAACTATTTACTACGTAGTAATATTTCGCTATTATAATAGTGTCTACTAGTAAAATAAACTTACTTTTAAATAGCTTTAAGGCTTTACATTTTCCACATTAACATGTAATAATGCAAATAGTCTATACAGTACCGTAATACCTCCTGATCGAGAGGCTACCAGAGGATACTCTATAGGTACGACACAAATAGAAACTCGTACAAGGAGCGCTAGGGTAGGTGACACGGCACAACTAGGCAATGCCAGGGTAGATATACCAATTACGCATCCGGGCTGGTGGTAACGCATAGCAGCTACTACCGCCCACCTCGGACAACACCCCCAAAAATAAAAAATCAAAAGTGGCCATCGAATCAATCCAAAAGTCAAAGTATAATATCGAAGGAGTGCGTCCGATCAGAGGAATGACCTCATTGGCCCGAGAATCGCTCCTGTTTTAGCCACCTTATGCCAACTCACGGGAATCGGGTCCACGTATTTACCTCAAAGGAAACTCCGCCGCCATCCTACTTCATTCTGGAATCTCCACCTCGTACACGGTTGTAAAGTGGTTTTCGGAGTTGGCAGAGAGTATGACAACTTCCGGTCTCCGTCTCTTTAACAACCAAACGTTATTATAACACCGCGGTCTTTTCAAAATAGTTTATACTTTAAAACCAGAATAAATATACATTTCAAAACCATATAAATACGATATCATTTCTATTTTAAAACCCAAATCAATATGATATCATTTTTATTTCAAATATATCCTTTTTCAAAAATAGTACTTCCAAATATATATACCTTAAACCCATGGCTTCGAAACAAAATTTTCAATACTTAAATGGTTTAATAATAAATTGCTTTATAAAGTAAATTAGCTTTTTAGTTTCTCAAATCAATTCCAAATATAGATTTGAATTCCCAAATAAACCATTTAAATTTCCATCTATTTCATAGTTTTAAATATTCCACCATTTCAAAATTAAATTTTTAATTCATATATATATATGCCAAATTCACTTTACTATTATTTAGTTTTGAAATGCTTACTTAATAAATCCAGTATCCTTTAAATAAAACTTCCAAATTCAGTAATTGAAAAGTCCTCAATTTATTTAGACTAGATATATTCACTTAAATCATCTTAAACCCGAATTTAGTTATAACACCTTATTCTTTTTAAATCTAAATTTCAATAAGATCTTGATTAAATAAAATCTCAAATCAATTTCAAAACTATCTTCTCAACTTTGATTTATAAAAATCAATATAAACTCTATATTGGAATATAATTTAAGTAAATACTTATCCATAATATATTTTAATAAAATCAACTTTATTATTTAACTTACTTCATACTTTAAACAATTTTATACATAGATTAAAACCAAGAATTTAACTATATATAAAATAACCTTTATCAAAAATCCGAAATCAATATCTCATAAAAGCATATATATATATATATATTTCTTTACAAAATATAGAAAATCATTTCAAAATATTTATATATATATATATACCGTGGTGTCTGTATATAATTTTCTATCCTACGGTCAAGTGATACGGATATTTATCATTTCAATCCGTAATTTAAAATAAAAATTACGGTTATATATCATTTCAAACCGCAATCCCGAATGAAATGAAAATGCATGATAACTTGCAATTTATAACAGTATAAAATACAGCATCCATTCATCCAATATCAACCATCAACCATTTATCACGATCATCATCAAATTCAAACAATAGCATCAGTATAGAACGGATAATAAACACCAGGTATTAAATAGCAGTTTATATTCATAGCGGAGAAAACAGCAGGTACTAAATAGCAGTTTATTAATAAACAGCAGGTATTAAATAGCGGAGAAAACCGCGAGTGAAACGGAGTTCGTGAGTGAAAGTTATAGCGATTTTAGCATTTGAAAATTTAATTAAATAAAAAAAATAAAAACAAGCACATATCATTCATTACCGCCACGTAAGTGTCTCCCACGTTATCCTCACTCCAGAAAAACACGACAAAGCCCTACTGCCTTGAACACGAATGTTGTCCCACCTTTGATCGGCCTGACCTCCCCCTACGTGCCGCCTCTGACCTCGAGACCCACGCCAACGAGCACGCCACGATGAGCCGCGTCCAATGAACCCCGTGCGACCCACGATTCTCACTTTCATCGTTAGGGTTTTGCAACCTTAATCCTTGATTTCCGACCATCCCCAGCCACTATAGGTGATGCAACGACTTCAGATTTACTTCAACCCCACTCTCCACAAAACCCATATCTCAATTTCTCAGATTGAGGTCGAAATCAAAAACCCCCAAATTGACGTGTAGGGTTCGCGAATTTTGATCTTTGACCGAGTTTTCAGGACGATTTGAGCATCATTTACGGAAACCAACACTTGACGTAGATTCGTATCGATGAGATCTACGACATATATTTTTTCCAAATTTTTTTGAGGAGTTTGAATCTCATTTTGCTTTGGATTTGAATTCGATTTGTGCTTGGATCTAAAACTTGTTTGTCTGCCATTGAGGAAGAAGGAGAATAGAATGACTAGTACGTACAGACAAATGCAAAGTAAGGAGGCTAGGGTTTACAACGGGGTTTACATAGGTAGGTCAGAAATTAGAATGGATGGATAAGGTTGGATATACGTGCTAACGACAAAGTGGCCCAAAAATCCCGTTCTGACTCCGAAACAAAATTAGGTAAACCCATATATCAAAATAGGTGTTTAAAAATATTTTACATGCAATGGAAAAAGTTTCACGTCGAAATTCCATCGTATGAAGAAGTTATGCTAAAATCAATATTTTTCAAACTGATTTCAATTGATTTCAATTTATCGAATTCAAGGCGTTTCGAGTCCGTACGATCAAACGACAAGTTCGATCGCTAAGAAACTTGAAACCATACAATAGTTCACCGTTACGGATCCGATGAAACTAGTTTCGTCAAAATCCGAGTCAGTGGCCAAAATGGCTATTTTTCCATTAATTAAATAAATTAATAATTAATTAATTAAATCAAATTTTCAATTTTATTTCAATAATTGACAAATTTCATCACTTATGATTCCTCAATCATTTACAATGATTTAAACAAATTTAAATGTCAATTTAGAGATGATAAATTTATAAATTTCAATATTAACCTCAATTTCAATATCTAATTTCAAATTTATTAAATTTAGAAATTATAAAATAAAACTCCAAAAATCCACTTGTTAAATAAATTAATTATTATTCCATTTATTCCTGTCAAATAGATGGATTAAACCTTGGATTCAAAACCAATACATAAATATTCTCATATTCCATCTTTATTTCAAATAACGCATTATTTAGCTATATTCAATTTCATTTAATTACAATTAATTCAATTATTGAACTTTACATTTCAATTAGATAAATAAAATCTTGGTTTCCATTTTTTTTAAATCAACCAATTCATATTGAATAAAAATAACATTACTTAAATTTATATTAACAAAACGTTAATTTGGATTTACTGTAATTGATTTCCAAAGTTTATTTACCCATTAAATGAATAAACAACCTATATAAACTTTGCCACCTATTTAATCCTAATTGCATTTATAATTTCGTTACTTATCAATCCAGATTACAATTCCATCTATAATGCTAATTTTATTTCATTACGCTAATACACGCCTAATTACATCTTAAGTTGGATAAATATTATATTAACATCACTACTTTAAATCCAAACTATTGTAAATTTTTACTTACAATCTATTGCAATTGGTTTCACTCAATTTGGATTTCGCTAAATTTATTTGCATTGCGTTATTTCATAAATCTACATCCAATTTCCTTTAATATACCCAATAAATTCACTTACTGAACGTTTATTTTATTCAATGACCATAAAGAAATTTTATTCCTTAATTTAATTCAATGCTTACATTCTGTTTTCATATATTCAATTTGTAGCTAAGTATACGTCTTCATTAATTCCATTAATTTGCATTGAATTCACTATTCATTCTTATTATTTAGTCCATTATAGTCAAATGGATGAAATTAACATTGGGTTCAAAGCTATTACATAAATATTTTCCAATTTCAACTTAATTCTCAATTAACGTAATAATAAATGTTTAATTCTACTTAATTGCAGTAAACTCAATTATTTTAATTCTTTACATTCAAATAAATTAACAAATCTTGATTTACAATCTTTACATTAACCAATAATCATATTATAAATGAAATTTTCATTATCTCCAATTATTAATTACCATCAATTAAGATCTTAACATTTGTTCCATAAATTTATTTGCATTAAATTAGCTACTGCATTAATTCTTATTTATATAACATAAAGGTTCCAATAAATGGATTTATTCAATTCAACCTTTTAAATTAAGTCTATTTTAATCAATATAATATTTCATAGGTTATTTCTTAACATTTACTTCATTACAAATTATAACAATTATATTTCTATATAAATTTAATTCCAAAATCTTATTAATATGACAAATTTAATTAACGAAATTCACGGGTTGTTACAAATTTGATTGTGTAATTTAGATACATCTCCTATTCACCTCATCTGTGTATTTGTTTATATGGTCAAATAGATTAAATAACTTTCGTTCCATCTTAATTAATTACATATGTTCACCATGTTATTTTAATCCGAATCTGTTTTAAGATATATTTTGATTGTTTTCCAATTCTAAATTTCACTATTAGATCTACATTATATGATCCCATATTTAACTATTTTTCATATTTCTTAATTGTTTAGATCCGAAACCTTTGCAACATATACATATGTATCTGATTTGTCCCATCCATTTTTTTTTGTTTCAAGTTTATTATTTAAAAAAAAAAACCTTTTGATTAGAATCTAAGTCCAAATTAATGGAATATTTCTATTATTGATTCAAATAGAAAACATATGTAATTTATTTATGTCTGCATGTATGTTTTGTGTTCAATATTTCAAATTCAATCTTTTGGTTTTTGCATACTTTTGTTTAAAGTTATTGAAAAAGGCTTTCTTTATAAGCATAACTGGACTTTATTGCAAAATATCATAAACTCTTGGATGTCCTTTTAAAATTAAAATTAGGCTATAGTTGTTACTTTATATTGGAACATATACTAAATTATAAATTTTAACAAAAAAAATGTATTAAGTTTAAAAACAATGATTTTTGTATATGTATATATATATATATGCACACAAATTTATGTGCGTGTGTATATATACATACATACATATATACATATAATTTGAATTGAATTTATATGATGGAGTTTTATGTAAAATCATAATTTTTATTCTTAAAAACTTTTGGTTTTGAAACTAGGATCAAAGTTGCTGACCTTTTGGAGTTATAAAGTGAAAATTTTATCTCATTTTTTTTTGAAAATGGGTGAACTTTTATTAAGGCATTTCAGCCCAAAATGATAGCCCAAAAAAGGACCAGTACAACATATAGATAAGTTAATACAACTTAGTACAACTAGAGCCTTTCCAAATTAGACAACGCATACTTCTTCTTTCAACCTTCAGCTCGCAGATCATGGTGGCTGGTTCTGGCGACTTGTATCTTGGATTCCTGACAATGGAATAGTCTGATCCACTTCTTCAGTATGAATTAAGACTTGTTCCCACCTGTTAAGTTGATCATTCTTGATTCAGTTTTATCTCATTTATACGTATACATACATATATAAATGTAAATACTGTGGACAAGACATATATGTAGGAAATATCATCTCTATACATTATCAGATTTGTTGCACTTACATAATTTACAGTAAAATACATTTGGACAATAGTTACATTTTATGCCATGAATAAACTACCAATTAATATCATTTAATGACCCAATCAATTTAATTAGAGAGAGAAAATGAAAGGTTTCTCCCTTTATATAATGTTTATTATACTCTCAATTAATTACCTATTTTTGGGGAAAGAAACGAATGGTTTCCTTTCCTAAATTAACTCTTATAAACAATTGTTGAGTGCATTTGACGCACTATACAATTAAAATAAATTAATTTAAAACTTCCTTTTAACCAACTTTAAATAAAATAAGATTTTATTTAGTGTTTTATTAGATTGTATCTAATATACATTTAGACTTCATAGGCTCATTAAAGATCCAAAACGGTAAAAATTTTGAAATTCACTCGTTTCTTCCGCTGCAGGCTATCTCAGTTCCTTCACTTATAATTACTAATCGTACCCTATTCCTATAGTATTTACTTCTCACGTGATCACTAAAAAATGACATTTAAGGATGAGGTAATGGCGGTGTCACGCATAACCCATATATGGACAACATAGAATTGTTATTAAGAATGCTCTCTCATTCTATATTTTTAACCTAAACTAAGTGTAATCAATCCACCTTAAATGTTTAAGTTTGCCAAGGCTCAGTGAACCACTAAGCCTAAGCTCTAATACCAAGCGTGATACCTACTATTTTTGACATCTGGAATCAATTACAAGCATTATAAAATTTTCTTGAGACTGATTTCCAATATTGAAAATAAAGGATCGTTTATTTTATAATTTAAAATTTCAAAACTACGAAAGTAAATTTTTTAGATATCTTCATGTCGTACGATTGGAAGTATTCTAATGTTCAAGAAAATGGCGATCGATATTATTCATCTCCTTTCATTCATCATTCAAGCAACAAATTTCCATCTTCTTCACATCATCATGTGAACGTAATTTTCAACTCTAATTCATTTAATGGAGTATATAGGTTTTCTTATTCTCAAACTCAATCTCAAAAATATCGTAATTCAAATTGAAAAAGGGATTTTTACTGTTTTCGGTGTGGAGATAGAAATCACAAGGTTAAAAACTGTTCATATCCAACTCGCTGCTTTAATGTGGAGAGGTTGGTCACAAGAGATCGTCGTGCCCTTTAATTTCCAACTCGTTCCTCAATTCAAATCCTGATTTCCCTATTTTAGATCTTATATTCTCGAAACCCCTGAGTCATAAAGATCACCATTATTATTTTGTACTAGAATTCTTGAAATTAAGGAGTCTGTTCTTGGATTGTTGCGTATGAAATATTAAGGAATGTAGGTATACTGGCACTTCGACTGCTTAACTGCCAATAACATTGGTAAGTATTTGAACCATGATAATTGGAATGGGTTCTAAATTAAAGATTTTTCAAAAGATAATAATGTTGTTCATGATTTCGTGGATTCACAATGGATTAATTTTGAGAATTTATATGCAAACGATTCGAGTAGAGATTTACATGTTGACATTTTTCTACTGGATCCCGCTGTTAGAGATAGTTTTTTTCATAATACTGAGTTACTGGATAGAACTGCTAGTGAGTTTTCTGATTCAAATGATTTTATTTCATCTGTCATTGAAGTTAGAGGGATTCCAATCAACCCAGTTCTAGATGATCAGGTCAATGAAGTAGATGTTAAGTTTCATTAATGTAATCTTGTAACTGATGGAGAGATTCAATTATCAGATTATCTTGGTGAGGAAACATGTGTAGATAGTTTTTTTTGGCTAAGAGGTTTGATAATGAAGAGGATGGTGGATCCATTTTTGTTGATGGTAATTTGACAGTCGGGGCTTTTGTTGTGAACAAAGTTAGTGTTTCTTTAGGAAAGTCATACAAAGATAATGAGGAGATAATGTTGGTTAGCTATGTTTGTATAAAAGATGTTTCCATTTTTGAATGTGCACATAAACTTATTGTGATGCATTGTACAATTTGTATACAAAAGAAGATGTCTTTCAGAGAAAACATGCCGAAGGAAGGCTCGCAAATTAATGTGTAAGTTCCATGAACTAGAGGGGTGTTTGATTTTTCATGGTTTATGTTTTCCTGAGACAAAGATAAATAGTATTTCTGTTTTATACGGGGATGGTCTTGTGATTGTAGTAGCTGTTGGGAGCTTAATTTTTGATTTTTCTAGTATGATATTTCCTCAATTTGACATTCCTTTGGAGGTTATTGGATTTAAGATTGGTATTTCAATATGTGTCAGTGGATTGGAATTCACATTGGAGAATGATCATTTGGATAACGTTAGTTGAAGAACTGATTGAATCTGTTAATATTAGAGAAGTGAAAGGATCACAAGGTGAATTTTCTGTGGATCAAGATGTAAGTGGTTTGGAGAGCAATATTATTGTTAGCAATGTGAGCGGAGATTTGAAGAGTTCCAAATTGAAGCAATCTGATCGAGTTGTCCATTATTGGACCGGGGGCTTCAGATTTGTTATATATTGTTATCTTGTGGCTATAGGTAAATTTCCTCATTCTCCTGCCCATGCTAGAGAATTAATTCGTGAAGCCAAATTAAGGAAAAGAAATAGTAAGAGCTATTCAACTGGTAATATTAGAAGAAGTCCTCATACAAATCCTAAAGCTTTTTAGTCTTTTGATTGAGGCTTGTTGATTTTTTTTGGGGGATTTATTGTGATTTTTGTTGTTTTGGAGTTTGTTAGTAGTTTGTGTAGATGTTGTATTTTGTGTTGTTTCAACTTAATTGTTGAGGTTGCAGTTGCGGTTGCGAACATTTTTTTAGATGGCTGCTACGCTTTGGGTGTCGCTTTAGGCCTTGGTATTTGGATGGTGTCATCTCATTTGGGTTGGTTTTTAGTTTCTTAGGAGTTTGGGAGGGTTTGATTTTTCTTTTGTATGGGGGGAGGGGGTCTTTTGCTACTTGCCAGGCTTGTTGAAAGCTCCTTTACTATTGTTGTTATATATATGTGCACGCGTGCTCTCCTCTCCTGTAGAGGATCACAAATTTTTCTCAAAAAAAACTACAAAAGTAAAATGGAAAACCTCATAATGGAATCAAACATCAACATAAACGTATATTAAATCAATAATACTATTATTATACAAGATCATCACAATAATCCATATTTCAATACATTAATTATCACTAACTCGTAAATAATATAACTATGGTATAAAAAATATACCAAATCAGCTATCCGTGGTATAGACCACATCCACACATCTATTCCCTTCTATATTTGTACTTGCATTTTCACAACTATATATATATATATAATAAAAAGGGAAAGGTTATCATTTATGTTTGGACTGTGCATTATCCTATACACTACAGCTATAGGCTCAATGGCAATTGCATAGGGAAAGGTTGTCTGCAAAACCCTTTTGTGGGAATAAGCCCCTTTAGTTCTATTTCTTGCTCTTCTCCTACATCCACATACTTGTTAGAACATAACAGCCATACCATCTACACAACTAATGTGACAAATGCATGTAGGAAACACTACTTCTACTTATTCATCAAAATCAATCATCATGAATATAGGGAAATAATAGTAATGACAACACCTAGACATCGAACATCGCATAAATTTGACAATAGTTAATGAAAGCCCCAAACATCAAACAAACCAACAACAATAAATATGCCCACATACGTACTAATCACCAACTATTAGTAATACATCATCAATGCATGTATAAATCAAACAGATGTGTACTAACCTACTATGTTAGTAACACAAACACTAAATCACCAAATGTGTACTAACCCGCTATATTAATAACACAAACATCAAATCACCAAATATGTACTAACCCACAATATTAGTAACACAAACATCAAATAATAAAATATGTACTAATCCATTATATTAATAACACAATATTCACAACAACCAACTGCACACTACGTGGTGATAATGGTAAATTATTGCGCACACATCCCAATGTGATTTCGTCGTTGTAAAACAAAATATGTGACAATAAAATCGACAATTAATTTGAATTGAAATTCATCAAAAACATCATATGTACCCTACTGTTTTCTCCTAAGTATAAAATGCTTCTATTATTGTTTATTATAAAAGCACTTTCATTTATCTTAAAACAATAATAATTCTTCAAATGATAATATACTTTAAAATACTTCATTATACTTATATAACTTCAAATGCCTTAAACATCGTATTTTCCATCAAAAACAATAATCAACATCAAATTAATTTTCAACACAACAATATTATTATTTTACATCAAAAAAATAATATATATTAAAACCTTTTGATAATTTCCAAAACCATTTTATTACTATTTATCTCAAAAATAATAGTATTCTATACTAAATTTTAAAACTCCATTTTTTGCTGTTTACCTCTAAATAGAAATAATTTAACCCCAACCACTTTTGAAAACATATCTTTATTAGTATCATCAATATCATAATTATTACTATTTTAAATATATCTTTATTTTATTACCCAAATGATAATAATAATATTTTGCAATAAACATCATAAAATCCATTATATTGTCACTTACTCAAAACAACATAATTTCCACAAAATCATATTATTATTTATGAAATATCACTTTATTTTTTAAACAATAATAAACTTTCCAAATTTAGTTTAAAATAGATTTTTTTGGTATTATTTATGTGTTTCCAAATAAATTCATAAATAATATATTTATTGCATTTCTTACCTTGATTTTGGTTTAATTCATTAAATCATTGTTATTTTATAAGTATCACTCAAAATCTGTTAGTAACCTTGTTTATCAAATTTCCTATTGTTACATAACTTAATCCACTCTATTTTAAGTAATGTTGGTGAAGTTTTTCGACTTCACAACACTTAACTTGATCATGAAGAAATCTAGGCAATGATTGCATATTGAATTTGAATCAGCAGATTTAAATTATATTAATTCTGTCTTTAGGAAGTGAATATGTTGTTTAATGCTTACGTAGCCCTGTAATGCACTCCAAGTGTTTGTTAGAGTATTAAAATAGTTTTGCAAAGTAATCACAATTTACAGTCTAACACCATATATGAAAATAAAAAAGCAACGAAAGTAAAGGACACGGAATTTTTTAGGTGGTTTGGATTATTGTTAATTCTACATCCATGAGATAATCCATTATATATTATTTTTTGATACGAATGATTACAATTTCCTAGAAGCATACAATATTTCTCAATTTTTTATGATCAGCTTTCGACTCTAAAAGAAATTCCCTCTCTACGCCTCCTAGTGCCTTCTTTTATATTATGGAAAAGAGAACGATTAATTGCCACGATCGCCCTTTATCCTCTGCTTTAATCTCTGCCTTCAGATCTTGCCACCTATCATTCATCTATAGTGCCAATTTGTTGTGTCTAGATTAGTGATGCTTTCTTTGATGAGAATCCATGGCATTACTATGAGTCTAGGAAATTGAAGTTGGATGATTAAAAACTGGGTGGGAAGCCCAATCCTATGCGGGTCGGCCACTTTTCTCCTGAAGTGGCAAATTTCTTAAGAAGAATGTTGGGGGCCACCTGAGGCTTTAGGATGCTTTTGATGTATGCTAAGAGGTGTCATGATGACTATTTCTCAATGCTTATGTCATATTGCCATGCTAACATCTCTATTGTCTTTGCTCAACTAGCTATCATGTTTGGAAGAAATGGAGTTATGCTGCCCTATTTCACTCTGAGAGTTGATTTGACATATGTTAGAATTATATTCGGTGCTAGCCATAATCTATGCCGATTGCAATTTGAGTTTCCCTCATTATTGCAAGTGTGCTCCGGTTACTGATGAGAGAAAGAAGGAGCTCCATATCTTTGTCATCTACCTATAAGTATAGTTCTATATTGAAGAGTATCCGGAGTAGCCCTGCATGCATCCCTTTGGAGTGCTTTTGACCCTTTGTAGTACTTCCTAGGTTGCTCCCAATATGTGCTATGCAGACCTGTTCTTGAAGATGTTGACAAAGTATGTGATTTGGAGATGCAGTCAGCTTAGTTTAGCTTGTATTGCCTCATATACTTCATCACAGTATTCTTGTTCTGTTTTGATCTTATGTATTGCCATACTGGTCTACCCACCATTTTCTTACGAGTGGAATATCTATCCTCTATTGCATCTCTGTTGATTGCAGGGTTTAGGTTAGGTTAAGTATTGTAGCTTCAATATGGCTCTCTGTGCAGTATGAGTTTGATTGATTCAATTCCTTTTTCTTTACATCTCATCTTTTCAACATAATTGTAGTCTTCCCAGCCTCATGCCTTGCCTCATTTCCCATCAATGTAGCTCAGTATAAAAAGGGGTGTAACATTTGCTTCCTAAGTCTTCGATGACCGTAGGTCATGGTAGACTTGTCGCCTTAAGCAACTGGTCTACATATCCTGTTAGCTGTGTATAATCTTCCTTTCTATTCGGTGGTAGGAAACGTCTTTTCGGGTGTTATTGCATTTAATGCTCTTGCACACATGCCATTCCCTTATTGGTCTACTTTCAAACCCCTGTTCAATCAAGCTATTCATTTCTCTACGTAGATCCTCCTTATTCATTATACTTATTATTTTAGCATTCGATCAGCGTCTCATAAACATTCTTTATTACTTTGATCGTGCAGCCATTATCCAAACTAAGGTGTGTGTATCTTTTATTCATCATCCCTTAATTTCTTTCTACATTTTTGCTCAAAAAGAATTTCTTTTAGGTCGATTTCTAATTTCCAAATTTGGAGTTTTCTTTAGATTGAAAATAGGAGAAATCACCTCGATTCTCATTTTATCCTTCTTTAAAGTAAACTTAAAACTTTGAAATGGATTTCTTTTCATCTGCCTCTACACTTCTTTAACTGAATTAGTGGGTATAACTCGATCATAGTAGATTTTTTGGAATTGTCATATGTGATTTTAATATTGTTACTCCTTTTTCTTTATGGGTACAATGAATGCTGAAACTTCTGCTAGGCTTTGCAAGGCTTTAGGCTAGGCTTTGAAAAGACCACATGATGGATATGGTGGTTCTTCCATTTCTCCTAAAAGATTAACTACTACTCCCCCTCCCCCTGCTATGGATGTTCCACCACTTTCTATTAAGGTTATTTCTTCCATTACTATTTTGCTTCAACCATGCCGACCACTTCTTCTTCGCAGAATGATGCTGCCCTCGGTGCGGGCTGCTTGCCTATGCCCAAAGGGGCTGTATCTGATTTCAAAGAGAGAGTGGGAAGAACCATGGAGAAAACTTTGCCATAAGTTGTCTCATCTTCCCCACCTTCCTTCCTTCCTATCTTGGCTCCTGAGATGTCTTCTTCTGAATTTCTACGGGAACTGGAGAAACTCTGGCCATATGTAAGTGATCTTCTTTCTCTCCTTCTCCTCTTTCAGTTGCTTATCTGCTACTTATGTCTTTCAAACTTTACTTTCTTATAGCTTGTGGCCTTGATGGTCAAGGCACGTGAGAAGGAGAGTGCATAGGCCCTACTCCTAAGTCAGTTGGCTAAACTTGAGGCTGACCTTGCCTCATCTAATACTGAGAAGGCTACACTGGCTTCTGCTAAAGTCAAGGCTCAAGAATATGCTAGGATGTCCCAAGAGAGGGCTAAGAAGGAAGCCAAGGCTACATCGAATGTTCAAGATTCAAAAGAGCATGAGCTAGGGGAGAAGGACGAGCGTTGGCCAAGAAGGTTAAAGATTTGGAAGTGGTGATGGAGAAACCGGCCCAATCAGAAAAGGAGCTTATTAATTTCACTTCTAGGTTGACTTATGGTCTTTATGCTTTGACTAGATGTGACTTTAAGAGAGAGGTTAAGCTTGACTTCATAAGGGATGAGTCTCTGGTTAACTCGATTTATGAGTATTGTGAGATGGGTAGAATAGTAAAAAGGTTGCGGTGCAAGATGTTGCTTCTAGCCATTGTAAGCACTCCACTAAGAAGGAGGTAGTAGAGGGTAACCGTAGAGACCAACAATCTAAGAAGGAGAGAAGATGAGTGCATACAAGGTTATTGTTTTGTTTAGCCTTTTGAAGAGAATGTGTTCACAAAATTGTTGAGGGAGAGTGAGGCTAGGCTTGAGAAACAAACCTTAGAATGCCTCGATTTAAGCGTGTTGTTATATGCAGGCATGAAAAAGAGCTAAATAAGTCTTTTGAAAAGCTTAAGGATAAAACTCAGGGATTATTATCCAGGATAGATCAAGTAGTTCAAGAGAAGGAGGCCCATAGTGATTTCGTGTTGCGCTAATGGAAATACATGGTGGAAAATGGTTTGCTCCCATCTAAAAGCCCCCACTAAGAGTGGTTTAGACTCAGGCTTAGAACCTTGATTGATGACTAAGCTTTTCATACCTTTGTTATTTTACACATGATCTCTAAGTACATATATAAGTAGAGATAATGTAACCGATGGTGGATGTGCAATGTTAAAACTTTATCTGTTGCGGTTTGATCATGTAACCAAGTTATATTCTATTATTAATTTAGTTTGTTCTCACAAAGCTCTATGCAACACTAATGATTCCTTTCATCAGGATTCTTCTTTCTCCCATGTCATTCTTGACCTTAAAGGTTCTAATGCGATCGTGGCGGAGGATGCACCTAAAGATGAGGTCGCTCAACTTAGGGACGAGAACGAGAGACTTGACATAGAGTTGAAGTTTACTTGTGAGGTGCTCAGAAAGGCCAAATACATTTTTGAGCACCGGTATAATTGCAATAGGGAACTGCATGCATGGTCAGGGGGTGATGCATTAGAGGTGAAAGGGATAAAGTAATCCTTAGGGGAAGGTGAAGAGCTCTATGGTATTGTTTATAGAATTGAGGTTGCAAAATACAAGAAATAGGTGGAGGAGCTATCCATAGAAATTGCCTGACTGCTCAATGAGAAAGAGGCAGCTAAATAGAGGAGGACGATTACGATGTCCTGCTCAGTCACTTTTTGTTCCCTTCCTAACCTTTCTATGTTTTGGGCCTTCTTATCTTCATAATGATGAATGAAAAACCGACAGCCATGGGTTATTTGGTGAATTTGCAAGACGAACAAGAAAAAAAGGTCTCAACTAATTGAAACACTAAATGATACAAGGACAGAAGCTGTGTTAAAGATATGTGTACTTCAGGATTCACTACAAGTTGCTTGGGGCAGGACTACCTCTTACTCGAAAAAGCTTAAGAAAGAATGTATCAAAAGTAAGAGAGTAGAGGCTTTGCTAAAATGATTCCACGACATCCTAGAGTTTTTCTACCCTGTGCTACACTAGAATTTTCTAAACAACGAAGAGTATAAGGTGACAACCGAACAACCCATGGACTGCTAGGTAGGAGCTTGCTATGACCCTCACCGGATCTTTCCTACTAGCACCACCCTACCTTTTTTGGATGTTGCTTAGACATTATTTTAGTGCTTAATTATTAAACCTTAGGATATGGAATGTTTATTATAACTTGACGACGCTTGACATGATTTTAAAGTTTGTTTACTAAATAACATTTCTCTATGAAATTTATGAGCTTCTAGTACTCTCACATAGATTATTTATATTATTATCATTTAATCCTAATATACATGGACTTATTTAATCTTTTTGGTTGGCTCCTCTCTATTAAGGTTCGGAGGTAGCCGCCCCCAAAGAGAATTAGATTTTGCTCTAACCAAGGTAGAAAAATTGGAAGACTTATTAAAGAATGCCGAGAGAAGATATGAGGCTGCATTTAGAGATGAGATCGAGAAATTAAAGCAAAAGATTATGGAGAAAGACAAAGAGATTGGGTGTCATATGAGAGTAGAAGATGATCCTCTAACATCTTCAGCTACATGCGCCTCTCTCAAATCAGATGTAATTCCTTTGCCCCTTACGGGGCCAACCTGGAAGAGGTTCTCAAGTGGAACAATGATTTAAAGAGTTATTATGAGGCTAATATTAAAGAGTTGGAGGATTATTATAGGGGAGAGCTGAGCATGCCGCAAACCCGCGTCTCTCCATGTCTTTCCGATGTAGAGAGGCATTCTGACTCCTCCTTAAGAAGTGCTAATAAAAACAAAGAACAACTCTTGAATGAGATTAAATGAATTAAGCGTGTGGCTATAGAGCGGTGAATGCTTTTGAGAACAAGAATTCAACTTGAAAGGTGAGGTCCGATTAGGTTCCATCGCAGTTTCCTATGGTAGAATGGATTGGGTATCTCTTTAGAAGATCTTCATAAAGAGTAGGTGAAGAAGACAGTAGTAAAGATTGGCTAGCAACATGCCATTGATTTTCTTAGATGTTTGTGGCTTGAACTCGATTTTTCCTTCTTTCACAACCGTGCCAACTATAAGTTCATGTCTCAAGCTTATGAGAATGTTTGGGCTAGAGCCAATTATGATCCTTACATTACTTACCGCAGTTCTGCTCATGGTTGTGCCACTCGTGCTCAGTCATCGGTTGTTATTATCGAGCTGGATGATTAATCTCCAACTCTTCAGCTGATATCTGGTCCTTCCCAGCCTTTAGCATCGAATTCCTACAGGTCGTATTGACACGGAGCGGTCATAGCTAGCTCGTCTTATGATTCTGAGTTAGATTCTTAACATAGATTTTATTATGAAGTATCACTTCATAATGTAACCCATGTTATGACCTATTGTAAATTATATATGGATATTTAAAATAGAAAATTGCATTTTAGTAGGCATGTAAGGAGCTAACCAAATATTGATGTTAAACCAAAAGATGTATAACACTCTAGGTGCCAATCATGAAGAATTAGCTCTTGATTTGAACATATATAGGGATGTGTTCAAGTATGAATTTATCAATATCGCCCAAATGGTGTATCAAGAATCAACTCATCATTTGAGATTGATCTTATGATAGAATCATCATTCAATGGATGACAATAAGCCCTTGAGGGAAGTTATATGAAAGTTTATTAGTTATCCTAGAATTATTATGCTCGAGATCCTTCGAGTTCAGTAGAGTTAGACATCCTCTAAGGTAATAAAAGTCGATATGCCTGAAGTCCTTTAATTTATTACGTATATATGCTCATTTAGGCTTTTAAATGAGTAGTCCTAAAAGACCCATCTCATATCATATGTTTGATAGAGATATAGAAGATAACTGACAAATCTAGGCTATATGCCATTATGCAGGGTAATGGACAGATAATTGGTCAATATTCAGTCCTTATGTTTGAAATCCATGGTTCATATAATATAATGTCCAAAAAAGGTCATAGTCAAAGTCAATATGCATATTCAAGTCCTTGTTCACATAATTTGAATATGATTACAGTCAAATAAGGTTTATCCCCAATGGTTTATGGTTATAAGGCTTTGATTTAAGTAAAGAGAGAGAAATGAAAATTCGTCCTCTTCCATGAAGCCCCTAGATCCATATTTATAGGGTTCGGCAAGTGATAGGCTTTGACATGCATTGGCTTCGACATTAATTGCATCATTGATCATCAATGTTGGTACTTTATCTACTTCGACATTAGCAGCGTCGTTGAACATCAAAGCTAGCACTTTTATGTTCACATAGCTAAGCTTCAACATTGTTCCAATAGCTATACTCGATATTTCTAAATTCGACGTTGATAGTTCTTCTTCATTGATCGACTTTCTTTACCACCACATATTAACATTGATTAAAGCAATATTAGTAAAAGCAGCTTCGACAACACTTTTGGATGTATTAATGGTTCTCAACATAATTAATGAATATCAATGATGACCCCATATCTTGTGACCTTCTTTGATTGATGATTGGTGGTATTATGGGCATTAAACAACAACGACATTGATGACCCTCGATGTCGATGTTCAGTGTCTTGTGGTTCCTCTTTCAAAGTGACTTCAATGAATGACAATGTCTCAAGGAACACACTATCATTTTTTAATAACTTTGATCACATGCGGTAATGTAAGACTTCAACAATAGGCAGTGTGTGACCTAGGGGACTTCAACGGAAGGTGATGTTTTCCTTATTCCTTTTCAATGGAATGTGATGCCAACAAATCACGATGTGATGGAACATGGTGTAGATGAACATGGAATTGATGCATCATTTATCAAATTTGACTCAGATGCCTACGACATGGAAGAATGTCGACGTAGTTGAAGAGCGGTATGATCTTATGGTCTTCGTTGTTGTCTCAATGTCATTTCTTTGGTGTTACTTCCTTTTGTATTATAATCTATTTGTGTGGTGTTAATGTATTCGACGTCAACGGAGACCTTGAAGTTGACATTGATTTTGTAATGTTATCCTAGCATCTATGGCTTCGTAATTCGATGTAAACCTTCGACCTCGATGTTTATATCCTCTTAAAATTATATGGATAGCATTCAGCCCCGCTTGTTCAAAAGAAGGTTTTTACTCTCTAGGGTACAACCAAGAGTTCCTTTGTATCACCCATCCTTAAATAAGATTTCCTGACTGACCTTGTTTCCTGTAAAACACGATGTAGTTGATATTTTTTTAGCAAATACCCTTCTGAGTTCAATTGAATTTCAAATTAACATCCATTGCCTGTACTATCTATGTGAGTTTAAGTTTGTAATTTTGGTATAAGAGACCAATAAATAGTGATAAGTTTTCAAGCAAAAGCACAGTAGATTATCTGGCATGTTATCGACAAAGGCATCAAATTTTCTTTCCAGGTAATAATAGGAGATCAAAAATTCAGTTGATAATAAAATGTCCTTTTGGGAATGAGAGGA
Source organism: Allium cepa (assembly GCA_030765085.1). Lineage (NCBI taxonomy): Eukaryota > Viridiplantae > Streptophyta > Magnoliopsida > Asparagales > Amaryllidaceae > Allium > Allium cepa. The sequence continues at coordinate 133,558,931 of CM060932.1, forward strand.
TACTAGAAATCTATATTGGACCATCCAGTGATAATAACAGAAGACCAAAAGTTTTTATCCAATATCGATAGAAGACTAGAATTCTATATCTGATATTAATAGAAGAAGCCCAGGAATCTAATTTTTATGATAATAAAAGCCCAAAAATCCATGTTTGGAAATGCTAGAAGAAGGCTAGAAATTCAAATCTGGTAATAGTAATAGAAATCCAGAAATCAATATCTTAATAAAAGAAGACCAGAAATCCAAATCTAACAATAATAATAGAGGTTCGGGAATCCATATATGGAAATAATAGAAAAGGACCAGAAACCCAAATTTGGCAATAATAATTGAAGTCCATAAATCCATATCTAGAAATAATAGAAGAAGACCAAAATATCAAATTTGGTAATAATAATAGAAGTCTAGAAATCCATATTTAGAAATAATAGAAAATGACTAGAAATCCAAATCTAGCAATAATAATAGAAGTCCAGAAATCCATATCTGGAAATAATAGAAGACGACTAGAAATCTAAATCTAGCAATAATAATAGAAGTCCAAAAATCCACATCTGGAAGTAATAGAAAAATACTAAAATCCAAATCTGACAATAATAATAGAAGTCCAAAGTTTCTTATCTGGTGGTTGAAAATTGTTTTTGTTGGGAAGTATAAATAACTCATGTTTGATGATTTCTTCCTCCAGAAGATTAGTTGATCTGTAGCACTGCTTGGATCTGATTTTGGTTGAGTTGGGAGCACTTCTTGGCTCTAATTTTGGTTGACTTGGGAGCACTACTTGGCTCTGATTTTGGTTGATCTTCCTTTTGATGATTTTGGTGCTTTAGTGGGGTCTTTGATGACGGCACTAAAGGCTTACTTCGTCCTCCCTCTAGGAAGTGCTTCAGTGAGGCCTTTGATGACACACTGAAGGTTTTCCCGGTGCTTTAGTGAGGCCTTTGATAATGGCACTAAAGGCTTATCCAACCTTCCTCTAGGAGGCACTTCAACTAGGCCACATAGGCAAAGGTTGAAGGCTTTTACGCTGCTTTAGTGAAGCCTTTGATGGCAGCATTAAAGGCTTAGACCAACCTATCTCTAAAAGGTGCTTCAATGAGGCCTTTGATGTCCAGGGACCTCTTGCGGTCATATTCCTTTGATGGCTAGGACCTTTGGTGGCCTGGGACCTCTTGCGGTCATAAGCCTTTGATAGCTAAGACCTTTGATGGTCTAGGATCTCTTGCGGTCATAAGCCTTTGACAATCTTGGGAGAAACTTACTCCTTTCCGATAAATTCTTTTTATTCATCAATTGTTGGAAAGTATGGCTGCAAATGTTCAGCTTCCATTTGGTTGGCAAAGTTTATAGGTTCTAGATGGAATTACCTTATGTATGATTAAGGGCCCTTCCCAATTTGGCGCTAGCGGCCCATCTACCGGACTCTTGGTATTTTCCATGACTCTTTGGAGCATTAGATCTCCTTTATGAAATGATTTTCCTCTTACTCTTAAGTTATAGTACTTAGTTATTCTTCATTGATACTCATACATTCATATAGCTGCTTCATCTCCTAACTTATTGATTAAGTCCAAGGATTCTTTCTTTAATTCCTGATTTGGATCGAATGCATACACAATCCTTCAATGAGAAGGTACTTCAACCTTAATTTGGAGCATGGCTTCGCACCCATATGTTAGGGAATATGGGGTATGACAAAGTTCTATATGCCCATAGAACGAAAGATGGTTCATCTACCCAATTTCCCTTTGCCTTGTCTAACCTCTTCTTTAGAATGGTTTTTATCGTATTGTTGGAGGCCTCGATGGCTCCATTTGCCTTGAGATGAGCAATAGAATATTTTGTTAATTCCATTCGCAAAATAGGGTGAATTCTTCACTCTCAAATTGTGTTCCATTATCAGATATTATCTGGTATGGAATCCCAAATCTAGTAGTAATATTCTTGATTTTGAATTTGAGAACCTTTCCTAATGTAATATTCAAAAGTGGCTCAGCTTCTACCCACTTTGTGAAATAATCAATGGCCACCACTGCATATTTAGCCCCTTCTGTAGACATTTGAAGTAGTCCTATTAGATCTATTCCCCATACATTAAAGGGCCATGGACTTGAGATAGAAGTCAATTCACTTGACGTTAGGCATGGGATCTTGGAGAACTTTTGACACTTTTCACATCTTTCAATGTAATTAATGGCGTGACTAGTTATTTGGGGTTAATAGAAGCCTTGTCTCATAATTTTCTTAGCTAACTTTATATCATTGGAATGGTCCCTACAAAATCCTTTATGTGCTTCTCTTAATAGTTTTGCCCTGTTTCTAAATTAACACATCTTAGGTAAAGAAGCAAGTATCCCTTTTTAAAGAGTTTGCAATGTTAAAGGTCGGGGCTTGATGTTTTATCCTCCTTGCCTCCTTTTTATCCATTTGAATCATTTCTTTTGTTAAGTATTCGACAATAGGTGCCATCCAATTATCCTTCTACTAGTCACCTATTTCTATATGAGTGGGTCTTTCTTGATAAATATCAGCTTCATCTTCTTTTTCCTTGTTGTGTTTTAAGGTTTGAGATCCGGTCAACACTAAAGCCCCATTTTTAGGATTGGAGTCCTTCTTCTCTATACTGGGATTCGCTTGGTAGCCTACCGCACAAATTGGGCTTCTGGTGTCCCTCCCCGCTAGCTAACTTAGCTAAAAAATCAGCTTGAGAGTTCTTGCCTCTGAGTACTTAATGTACTGAGAAATCTTCGTATTGAGTCAGCACTATCTTCTTGAGTGTCAGTTTGACATCTTTCGTCTAATATTATAATTTAACTGGTTTACCACAATTGTGAATAACTAAAAAATTTGATTCTATGGATTTTCAACTAGAGGGCTAGAGTAATCTCGCTATCTAGATTCATATTTTTCCATATTGTTAGTGGCCAAAAATCCTAACTTCATTTAGTGTAAACGTTGTCCATCGGGAGTTATAAGACTCAAACTCCTTGCTCACTCGAAGCCCCATCTATGAACAATAGCCATTAGGTTTTAGGTCTTTGTTCTCTTTAATGAATCTGGTACATTCGTTGACAAAATCAGCTAGTGTCTGCCTTTTAATTGATGTTCAGAGTAGGAACTCGATATCGTATTTGGCTAAGTTTAATTTCCCACTTAACTAACCTTCCTGAAGCCTTTGGTTTACTAAAAACTTGCTAGAGTGGGAAACTGGTTTTGACTTTGATAAGATGTTCTTGAAAATATACTCTTGGTTTGCATGCAGTAAGCATTAAATAAGATGCCAATTTCTTTATAACTAGGTATCTATTTTCTGCATCTTTGACTCTTTTTCTAGTATAATATACTGTAAGCGTAATTCCCTTTTCTTCTCTTATCAGTATTAAGCTAACTGCCATATAGAGACAAAGCCTTTTTTCATCCATATGACTAGAGAGAATCGACGGCTTTTCCAAATAATCTTTTAGTTCTTGGAAAGTTCTTTGGCTATCCTCGCTCTATTTGAATCCATTTTTCTTCTTGATCATGTTGAAGAAGGAATACATTTGTCGATAGCTTTGGAAATAAATTGATTCAATGTTGCCACTTTTCCATTCAAGCTCACTATGTCTTTGTTTGTCTTTGGTTCAACCATTCCTCTAATAGCTTGAAGTTGGTCAGGGTTTGCTTCAATTCCCCTAGCACTGATGATATATCCTAATAATTTGCCGAACTGAATTCCAAAGGAACATTTTTGTGGGTTAAGCTTCTTCTCGTACCATCGCAACACTTCAAACATTTTTCAGGTCTTTTAGACGATTGTTCTTCTCTTGGGACTTGACCAATTTGTTATCTACATACACTTTCATGTTCCAACCATTTTGTTCGATAAACATTCTATTTACTACTCTTTGATATGTTGCTCCTGCATTCTTTTAGCCAAAGTGCATCACCATGTACCAATATGTTTCCCAGTCAGTTGTAAAGCTGGTGTTTTCTTCATCTGATTTGAAAATTGAAATTTGATTATAACCAGAATATGCATCCATGAAGGATAAGAGTTGATGTCCGCTCATTGCATCGACTAGATGATCTATCCTTGGAAGAGGGTAGCAGTCTTTTGGACATGCTTTGTTCATATCAGTGTAATCAACATACGTTCTTCACTCTCCATTGGACTTCGCGACCAGAACCGAATTAGCAAAGCATTTTAGGTAGAAAACTTCTTTGATAAATCCATTCTCAAGCAATTTTTTGAACTTGTTCTTTTAATGTATTAGACCGGACATATCAAACTGTCTCTTCTTCTGGCAAACTGGTATGATGCTTAGGTCTATGTTCAAGGCGTGACACGTGAAAGTTGGATCTATTTTGATCATATCTAAGTGAGTCCAAGCATTACGTCTTTACTAGATTGAAGAAATTACATCAGCTCTCCCTTGATTTTGCCATCTAATTCTTTTTCGATCTTAACTATTTTCGTTGTATCAGTCGAACGTAGACATACCTCTTCAAGATCCTCTATTGCTTTCATTCTTGCTTGCTCATTTCTACAATCCAGTTCGATTTCAATTCTTCATCTTCTAGTTCATCTTCTATCAATTTTTCTCCTATTCTTTCCCCTTTCTTTTTGGAGAAGTCAAATTTCCTCAACACATGTTTAGTTGCCTTATCAGGCATTGTGTTCGCTTTGGGTGATGAGTTTAAAGAAGCATCATCCAAAGGCTTTTTAATACCAGTTCCAATAAATTCATTTTTCTATGAACTGTAATAAAAAAGGATGTCTTGCTTATATTGCTCAACAATTGTAAAATACATCTCTCGAGCACCGAACTGCTTTCCTCTTATGGTCCGCCAACCATTTTTGGTTAAAAATTTCACCATTAAGTATTTCAGTGAAACGAAAGCATCGACCGCCTCTAGAGTCGACCTTCCAAAGAAAGTGTTATAATAAGACGATTAGTCCATAATGACAAAGAGGGTTTCAAAGGTTCGAGAACACGCTGACACCCCTATTTGCATGAGAAGCTTTACCTGTGCCACTAGAGTTGACCCTTTATTGTTGAACCAAAAGATAGGTTCCAAGCTCGGTTTAAGTTTCTATTCTGGTCAAATGCATGCTTAAAGATTATGTTGACTACACTCTCGTTATCTACTAATATTTTGGAGACCGCCAAAAGTCAAATTTGGGTGGTGATCATCAATGGATCATTATGCGGATGGCGAATCCCCCTTAGTTCTTATAGAGTGATGGTCAAAGCATGCATTTGGATTTGAAACCTTGGGTTCTTGATGGGTGGTTCTTCCTGGATAGAGAAAGGTCCCTCCTTCACTTCCCTAACATATCGAATCCTTGCTCCTTTGCTATTCCCAGCCAAATGTGGGCCTTCATGGATCACATCAATATGATTCGGAGGTGGAATAAAGTCAGGTCGAATATCATCTTCTACCATATTTACGACATTTCTTAGTGGTTTTTAGTTGTTATTTTCACACTGAATTTCCTTTTGACCATTTTTAATGAACTCCTTCAGTTGTCCGGAATGGATCATAAGCTGGATTATGCCTGCCAGTACTCGATAATCATCCGTTTCATGCCTATTCAGTTTGTGATAAGCGTAGTAATCCCCTCCTCTCGTTGGTTCAAGATCGGTTTTGGAATTGTAAGAGGTAGGGTAGTCGTATTTTTCATCTTTTTCTTTCATTATGGCATATATATAAGACATCGGTTTGTTTAGAGCAACATGGTTAGCATTCGAGTATTCTTCCCACTTGCCTTCTTATGGTTGCACTTGTTAATCTTTCCTATCTCCTTCTTGACTTGGGCCTTCTTTTTGGCATTATATAGTATATCCATGTAGTGAACTTATTGGCTTGGAAATGGAAATCATGTAAGTCCTTGCACCTGTGGATATAGAACTCCCTTCAAAATAAGGTTTATTCGATTATCCTAGAATGAACCGCTACCAGCTTATCTCTATCAGTCATGTTGTTCGCCTTCAGGGCTTCCGTATTAAGTCTCTTAAGATAGTCTTCCAACTGCTCTCCTGACTTTTGTTTGATATTACCTACAAAAGTGTAGTCAATATCGGGATCCTTGTAGATACAGAATTGCGTTGAGAACTCATAAGAAAAGTGGTTCTAAGAATAGATGGTCCTTTCTTGAAACTAACGGTACCAATTAGCTGCCGCCTCCTAAAAATTAGTTGGGAAAAGCCTGCATGCAAAGCTCTAGATGCATTATACAGGTCCATCAAGTTTTCAAAGGCTAATAGGTGATCATCTAGATCGGTTGTTCCATTGTATCAGATAGATAGGATCTTGATGTGAGAAGGAATCTTTGTGGCCATAATCTCATCTGTAAAAGGAGCCTCTCAAAGATTATCATTAACTCTATCATCTAGGGTTCTCAGTCCCTCGAGGTTGAGGATGTCTTTCACCATTTTTTCTGCCAAGTCTCTTAGGTAAGATCATCGTTATGATAGTTACTCCTTTCGGGTTTGTATCCTTCAGAAATTGAGCTTCCAAATTGTTCCTTGAGTTTCTCTTCTAATCTTCCCTAGTAGTTTACTTTAGCTTGTTGGTCGTCTCTTCTCCTTTGTGAAGTCAGGGTAAGTTTGCCTTTGCTTTTCTTCCTAAGAAAAGAAGCTTTTAAGTCCCTCCTTGGAGATTCAGCTTCATCTCCCCCTGTAGGCCTGGTAGTTTTGGAGGATTTCTAAGCAAGCACTGCTTCCAAAAGTACCTTTATCTCTATCACTTGTTGTTTTAGGTTCTTAATCTTGGCCTCACTGTTGGTTGGTTGTGTCGGTGCTGATGGTTTCCCAGTTCTGTACTTCCTAGGTTGAAGTTGGGAGTTACATTCTCTTCTAAGGTTGTTGTTTGGATAACCTCTTCATTTAGAACATTAAGTCATCTTGATCTCATTTTCCTGAAGCAAAAATTTACAAAATTAATTTACAGGGAGAGCTAAACAAGTTGGAGGTTCAGGCCCTCCTTCTAACGTCAAAAATGTAAGACTAAAAGATGGTATCACTCTAAATGCCAATCGTGATGAATTAGCTCTTGATTTGAACATTTATAGGGACATGATCAAGTATGAATTGATCAATATATGCCTAATGGTGTACAAGAACCAACTTATCATTTGAGGGTAATCTTATAATAGAATCATCATTGAATGTATGACATTATGCCCTTGAGGAAAGCTATATGAAAGTCTATTTGTTATCCTGAAACCGTTATGCTCAATGTCCTTAGAGTCATTATGCTCGACATGCTCTAAGGTCATACGAGTCGGTACGCCTGAAGTCCTTTAAGTTATTACATATATATGCTCATTTAGGCTTTTAAATGAGATAGTCCAAAAAGACCCATGTCATATCATATGTTCGATAGAGATATAGAAGATAAGTGACATGTCCAGGCTGTAGTCCATTATGCACGATAATGGGCATATAATTAGACATGATTCATTCCTTATGTTAAAAGTTTATAGTATATATAACTAGGCATATAGGAGTTTGTCATAGTTCAAAGCTCATCAATTATGTCCATGTTGAGTTTGATCATGATGAGTCCATAAATATGCAAGTCCATAAAAATAATGTCCAAAAAAGGTCATAGTCGAAGTCAATATGCATATTCAAGTCCTTGTTCATATAGTTTGAATATGATTACAGTCAAGTGAGGTTTGTCCCCCATTAGAATAGGGTTACAAGGCTTTGATTTAAGAAAAGAGAGAGAGAGAGAAATGAACATTCATCCTCTTCCACGAAGCCTCTGGGTCCATATTTATAAGTTTTAGCAAGTGGCAGGCTTCGGCACCCATTGGTTTTGGCATCAATTATATTGTCGATCGTCAAGGTTGTACTTTATTTTGTTGGACATTAGCACCAACGTCAAACATCAAAGCCAGCACTCTTATATTCACTTGGCTAAACTTCGGCATTGGTTTGTAGAGTCGATACTTGGTATTTCTAAACTCAACGCTAATAGTATCTTCTTTGTTGATCGACTTTCATTACCACCATATATTAACATTGATGAAAGGCAACATTAGTAAAAGCGGCTACGACAAACCTTTTGGATGTATTAATGGTTCTCGACATTGATGACCCTCGATGTCGAGGTTCAGTAGCTTGTGGTTCCTATTTCAAAATGACTTCAATGAACGATGACGTCCCAATAAACATACTATCATTATTTAACAACTTTGATCACATGCAGTGCTATAAGACTGACAATGGGCAGTGTGTGACCTAGGCGACTTTGACCAAAGGCGACGTTTCCTTTTCAATGGGATGTGATGCTGATGAATTGCGATGTGATGGAATGTGGTGGATAAAGGGAAGTTTTGCATCGAATTGATTTATCATTGACCAAGTTTGACACACATGCCTTTGATATAGAAGAATGTCAACGTAGTTGAAGAGCGGTATGATCTTTTGGTCTTCGTCGTTGGCATAGCATGTTTCTTCGGTGTTACTTCCTTTTGTATTATTTCTATTGGTTCGGCGTTAATGTCTTCGACATCGATGGAGACCTTGAAGTTGACGTTGATTTTTGAATGCTATCCTAGCTTCTGGGGATTCGAACTTCGATATAATCCTTTAGCCTCTATGTTGACTTTCCTAGTTTATACCCTTTGAAAATTATATGGATAACAATTGGTAACTCGGTTTTTTATATATACCTGACAAGCTTTGAGTAGTGTCTGGATCTATACCAGATCAATAAATTTTGGTATATTCCACATATTGTTCTTTCTTGCCAATTTAGAATAAGCTCCTGAGGTTGCTTATGTGCCACTGTCTTGACTCTTAGGCCGTGGTCTTTGCCCACACATTTGATATGACCTGACCTCTTATCTAAGGTGTAGTGTCTTATGCTGGCTTGGCTGTATGCATGGTATGACCTACCTTACTTGTCTGGGGTGTAGGGTCATACATACGCTTGGCCGCATCGTTATCTTGCATCACCGTTCTCATTTCTAAGGTTGTCGTTGTCGATCGTATATTGCATCGCAACTATAGAATGACCACGGTGAGCTATGAAGAGCAATTTATTCATTCGCTTGGCATAGTCTTCCCCACTGCTTGAGGGAGGACTAAGGAAAAATTTGACTGGGAAGTCAAGTCGTGTATTTAAACCTTCGCATATGGATGGTTTTTTATACCGGTTTTTGCTGTCCAGTATCCATACATCCAACGTGCTATGTCAGCTGTACTAAAATAGAGGGGTTTTTATACCGGTTCGGACCATCCAATATCCCTATGGCCAGTTAGGCCGAGAAGCCAAGCTGCATTATTTACAGCTCCGTTTTTGATAACTATTTTAGGCAGTTTAATATCCCTGTCTCCAGTGTGGTAATTTGGCCAAAGAGCTAGATTGCATTGATGCAATTCTATGTGTTTGAGTCCAGTTTCACCATTCTCATTATTGAAAGTGCCATTCTCATCTACTGACCTTACATGCAAAAGACTATTGGCAATGAACTATGGATGTGTATGGGTAGATCATTTAACCATAAAAAAGAGAGATAGTATATAGATTTTTGTATTGGAATGGGCTGTCTAATATCCCCACGACCAGTTTAATACATCAATACGTATATTTTAAAGGCTTATTACATAAGCGGTGCCGATCACTCAGAATGTGGTCTATGGTTTCCTATGCAATATCGAACGCTCATGTGTATGTAGCTTTTGACCTCGGTTTTCTTCTGACCTTGGCACTTCTCCTGCTCGAGACCTTCAATTCGGTTTGCAACTTAGCTATCCTAGTTCACTATTTGGTCAGGATGGTAGTTGATGTTGAAGACCCAGCACTTGAAATTCTTGTCCCTGAATGAGCAGTGCGAACACTCTTATTGACCTAGCCGTAGTAATGTTTTCCCAGATCCTCCTATCCCTTTATCGGGATCGCTATCCAAATCAACAAATACCTATGCATTTTGGCGGTCATTGGCTAGTAAAGGAGGACAGCCGAAGGAGGTAGAGGCAGTGAGTAAGGGAGATGAAAAGTTTAAAGGCACCAAGGACATACTACAACCATATTCTTTCCTCACTACAGTATTATCCTAAGGACATGTAAGGTTATCCGAGTTGCCGAACCTTCACTGTTTTTTTGCTTTATCTCTTCTTATTAGCTGGAAACATCATATCTAATGATTCTCTATGCATTTCTCTACTTGGATGAGTAGCAGCATCCTCGCCCTCGAGGGTAGATTGAGTTAGTCTATTAAGCAGTTTGTAGCCAACCTCACCACTTTCATATCTAAGAGTGTCATTATTAGTCACCTGCTGCATAACAGCACGATTACTAAGTAATGGTGGTGGGTCATGGATGATGGATGTGTCATTAATCGAAGAGTGGTGATTTGGGTCATCGTTCCATTTATCATCTTTTCCCATTGGCCTGTTTGGTTAGAGAGGGTCGGGACCGCGATATGGAGAGGATCCATAGGGGACATGGGTGACCACTTTTGAGCAAAGGAAAATGAATAGGTCAATGAGCACCATAGCTGCCAGAGGAAATATATGAAGGGAACGAATTTTTCGAAAGTTGGGAAATAGGGGTTAGGCAAATTCGTTGGGTATCAGGAAAGGGAAGGATGGTTTAGGCGGATTCGCTTGAAATCGAAAAAGGGAACGGTGGTTCAGGCAAATTTGCTTGAAAATGAAAAAGCGAAGGAGGTTCAGGCCCTCCTTCTAGCACCAAAAATGTGGGTGAAGTTTTTTAACTTCACAACACTCAACTTGATCGTGAAGTAATATAGGAAATGATTGCGCGGTGAATGTGAATCAACGGATTTATATTATACTAAATATGCCTTTAGGAAGTGACTATGTTAATGAATGTTCACATAGCCTTATAATCTCACTCCAACTATTTTTTAAAATGTCAAAATAGTTTTGCAAAGGAATCATAATTTATAATCTAACACTATATACGAAAATAATAAAGCAATGAAAGTAAAGGACGTAGAATTTTTTATGTGGTTTGGATTATTGTTAATCCTATGTACATGGGATAATCAAAAATGAAACATTTTTTTATACAAATGATTACAATTTCCCAAAAGCATACAATATATCTTAATTTTTTATGATCAGCTTTTGACTTTGGAAAAATCCCCGCTCTATGCCTCCTAATGCCTTCTTTCATAATGTGGAAAAGTGCACTATTGATAGCCATGATTGCCCTTTATCCTATGTTTCAATCCCGCCTTTAGATCTTTCCACCTATCTTTCATCTATTGCGCATGTTTGTTGTGTCAAGATTTGTGATGCATCTTTGGCGGGAAGCCATGGCACTGGCGGGATTTTAGGAAATTGAAACAAGATGCCTAAAAAATTGGGCAGGAAGCCCAAGCCCGTGCGGATTAGTCGCTTTTGCCTTGAAGTGGAAAATGTCATAAGAAGAATGTTAGGGTTACACCCTGAGGCTTAGGGACGTTGTTGATATATGCAAAGAGGTGTGGTGATGTCTATATCCTAATGCTCAGGTCATACTATCGTGCTGATATCTCCGCTGTCTTTGCTTAATATGCTATCATATTTAGTAACAATGGAGTTGTACTATCTTGTTTCACTCTCAGAGTTGATTTGACATATGCTTGGAACATATTTGCGGCTAGCCATGATATGAGATGATTGCAATTTGAGTTGCCTTCATTGCAAGTATGCTCGGGTCATTGATGAGACAAAGGAGGAGCTCCATATCTTTGTCATCTGCCTGTAAGTATGGTTCTATATTGAACCATGTACTGAGTGGCCCTGGATGCAACCCTTTAGAGTGCTTTTGACCCCTTGTGGTACTGCCTAGATTGCCCTAGGAATGTGTTGTGCAGACCCGTTCTTGTAAGCGTTGACAAAGGAGATGCGGTCAACTTAGTTCAGCATGTACATCCTCCTATACTTCTACGCAGTATTCTTGTTCTATTTTGATATTATGGATTACCATTATGGCCTTCCCCTGTTTCCTTATGAGTGCAGTACCTGTGTTTTGCCACGATTCCCTTGATCGTAGGGTTTAGGTCGAGTTAAGTACTGTAGATTCAAGATGGCTCCATGTGCATTATGAGTTTGATTAATTCAATTCCTTTTTCTTTATATCTAATCTTCTCAACATGAGGCCATCTTTCCTGGCCTCATGCTTTGCCTTATTTCCCGTTAATGTAGCTTGGTGTAAAAATGAGTGTAACACTTCATTACTTTCAAATTTTAAATCCATAATTAGTTACAATTAAACATTACATAATACAACAATCAACAATAGACAATAAAACCAAGGCACAACATGTCCTTATTTATAATATCCAAATAATCATCAGTATAACACAAAACATATCAATAATTATAAATTTTCATCAATGGATTTACATTTAATATTTTCAAACATTAATTAGTTAAAATAAATGACCACACAAACACATATTAGCAAACAACCTCAAAATTCAGCAAACCTAGCGTAGAATCGTCCGAAATTCTACCAAGAGTCCAATGGAAGGAACCAAGTGTGAATTGGAGTTCACTTGCAAAAGTTATGGAGATCAGAAGATCTTGGGTTTAATTTGCAACTAAATAGAAAAAGAGGGGCTAAAAGATTAAATTACCTTTTCCTGCTCACGTTCATCCCATAACCCATAACCCTAGTGCTGCCTCACAATGCTACTCAATGCATAAGATCTACTATCGACCACTCCCGACATCCTGCAACCCTTACGACATCGTAGTTTGCCGCCGGCAGTGGGTTCAGTTGGAACACTAGATCCAATATTGTTGGCGCTATAGTCTTTTGTCAAACCTCTGACAACCACCAAAATATTCGACATTGTATTCCAAGTAAAGGCATATCTTCAATTTCCCCAATCGTGGCCCAAATCAAAAAATGACCAAATCCACCTAGGGTTTCATCGTTTGGAAGCTTTAACCTTCAATTTTGGTCAACTCGAACATTTTTACGACAATCATACACTTTTAGTCTATTCTACTCGTCGAGTTCTCCAGAATGCTATATTATTTGGTGGTGTTTGGTTATTTCCAATTTCAAATCACTTTTTAATTAATATTCTAATCATGATTAGAGATGAATGAGGTGATTTCAGGATTAGGATAGAAAATTGAGAAGGAGATAATGGCTTGGGTGTCTAAACACTGTATTTAAAGGAAAAAATGGCCATGCTAGGCCAAAGCAGTCGTAAAGCCTAAAAAGCCCATTTTTAAACTTTATCAAAGGTATATCATACTATATACCAAATACATGTTTTTTATATTTATAAACTCAGTGGAATCATCAAAACCCCCAAATAGACATTCCTACTCAAAGTCAACTTTTACTACCTATATAATTTAAATAATTAACCAATAATTAATATATCAAGTTTGTGGGTTGTTACACCATTGTTTCAATTTATTTCTTCAGGTTGGCCTTTAATTTTTGTTCCTCTATACGTTTTGAAGCCCTTAACTTTGTTGCTATCTACTTTATTCCCCAAGATTTTGCTAATTTTGACTTTCCTGGTAGGAATGAATTTTTTGAGACCATTTTGGCTGCATCACTAATGATGTGGAGGCTATAGAAACATTTGTTATGGCAGAGATGATTCCAATCGCATTTCTATTGATTCGTAATTTTTTTGTTTGATTTATGAGCAATAGATTGTTTTAATATTTATGAATTATATAGTGAAACCATTTTAATTTCTAGGATAAAGGAAATTTTGATAAAAGACCTAAATTTTATTGGTGGTGGCAGAAAATATGGATGCACATTCTTCAGATGTAATTTTAAAATAACATCCGAGAATATAAAAAATTTAGGTTTTTCTTTAAACTAATTTACTCTATCAAAAAAACTAAATGTTATTCACATAAACACACAATAAGGTCATGTGCAAATAATAATAAAAAATTTGAATTCACCCACTTTACCCTACCCATATTGCACCTAATCGAGCAATGGTATCAGATCCCGCATTGTTGCTTATATGAATAATTAACACCCATGTAAGGCATGATTTTGGAAAATCCAAACTATATGGGTGTCCAAGAAAAAGATTCTTTAACTAATGGGAAGGTTATCCAAATTAAGGAACGTTCTTATGAATGGAAAACCTCTCGATCTCCTGGCCTTCACTTGGTTTGTTGAAATGGTATATTTCAATAATATCCTCTTATAGAAGACTTCGAAGAATTTTGAGTCTAAAGTTGCTACAAATAAGCAAATTTGAATAGTAAAAAATTAATTTAAAATTGTTTTAGATTAAAATAAAGAATTACATAATTTTATAAAGAGTAAAAAAAACTTAAAATTGTTTTAAATTTAAATAAATATGTATGTTATATTTATAATTAATTAAATTGTTTAATTAATAAAATAATATATATGATTATATATATATATATAACTTAATAAATTATAAATGTTATAATAATTAAATAAATATTATATGTACAAATAAAACATGACATTAAATAAATAAAACACATGAGACTTATGGGAGTATATTTTAAATGTATAAAAAAAGTATACGATATCATGAGTTACGTTGAATAAACTCATTTGTATAAGTAATATAAGCTATCAAACCCACTTGTATAAACTTACATCAAAATTCACTTTCATGAAGCACAAGCTAAAGAGACCATAAATCATAAAAATGTTGAAATTACATAATATTTTGGAGCCCATTGACCCTAAATTGAAGAGGTTTTGCTACTCATTTGTGCATCAAATCAAAACATGTAAGTTTCAACATTGAAAATGAAAGAAAGTAGAGAATAAACAAATAAAAATAAGATTAACTACAAGAAGGAAATTAATTAGACTAGTGCATAAATGTAAATCTAAGATATGAACATAAAAAGAAAGAGAGCATAGAAATAAACACTAACAATAAAACAAAGAAAAGCATGTAGAAAAGAGAGGAGAAAGAGGCTTGGAAGCCATTTTTATTTTATTTTGATTTTTGTTTACAACTTGCTAATTTCCTAAGCAAATTTATGAGAGAGTGGAAGATATTTACATGTACATAAGAGGGATATTTATACATGCATAAAAGCCTAATTCAATTTTTAGGGTGCTTCATAAAATTCCCTTTAGGAAGTGTGTCCACCAAGTAACCATTAGCCACTAAATAATCCATCATTTAATGTACATGAAACTTTAACCTCCACTTAGTTGTCCATTAGCTTCTAATTGTAGATTTATGTAAGTGGGTGGGGTCCTCCGTAATCTTGAACTTGAATTATTTGCTCTTCATTCCTTTTGTATTTCCTTGTGTATGCATATATCATCATGAATCCCTCTTCCATATGCATCAAAACTTTCTATAAAAATCATAAAATATGTCCAAGTAAAAATTCTCAAATTGATACATGCACAAAAATGACCATTTTACCCCTGAATGAAGTTAAACATACGATGATTTGAAAATAATTGAATTTTGGTTTTAAACATGTTAAATGCCCAAATATTATATTTATTTAAATAAAAATAGATAAAATATGGATGTCAATATATGCACATTAACGTGCACATCAAATACCCCCGTACTTATCTTTTTATTCGTCCTCGAATAAAGGAAAACTAAGATAAATCCGTTTTCGTAGGGAGTACGATTGCATTGAGTGTATGCAACAAGCCGTTAAACCTCTAGGTGTCCCGAGTAGGACGAGTGTTATCTCATGAGGGTTTTCAGCGGATACTATCCACAAAATCCAAATGCACAGTGAAAATATTTACAAAGTGCAAGATTTATTTACAATGGGAATAATACAAGTTTTTGAAAGGATTCACAAATGAAAGATTTACTTTCAAATAGACACAGGTTAAATATAAGTTTTGGTTATTATCTTGAAATTTTAAGTCATTTACTCGTCAAATTTCCAACAAAAATTAAGTTGTCATAACAGATAGACTATAGTTTGGCTAGTTGTTTCGATTGATAACACAATGTAATTATGAAATGGATCCTTAGATGATTATCAAAGTTTTTCAAAGTGTTATTCTCATTTCTTTAAATAACAATTTAAATCAAACAAGTTAAAATGGTGCTTGGATTTCAATTGTTTACTCTCTCTTACTTGAAAATTTCATTGATATTTACAATATTTACATATGCCTAACTCAGGTAAACTGAGGCAAGATATATTACCCGTGCACTGCCTTGCGGACTGATGTGAGGGGAATACAGAGCGCGGTGAGTGAACACACAAGTATAAACACTTATCGACTGTGGGCGTTATTAAAAAGAATTTTTATATTCATACAACTAACTCGGATAAACTAAGGCCATATATACCGATAATGCATTGCCTTTCAGGCTTACGTGAGAAAGGGTGCAGAGCATGGCGAGTGAACACACGAGTATGACACATGAATCTAGGTGTTAAAAAACATATATATGTATATACAAATTTTTTTTACTTATATATATATATATATATATATATATTATTTTTCTATATTTTTTTTAGAAAGAGAGAATTTTGCAAAATCATCTTAGTACCATTTAATTTAGAAGATAAAAATGTTATATCTTTTACTTTAAATTTACCACTTTTTTAAACAAAGATTTTCAATTAGAACATACTTCATAATTAACACATATGAACCTTCCTATATACTAGTTAAACTATTGTTATTTGTAATCAAACTTCATTTTTATTTTTGTTAAGACAAATAAATTTTCAAAAATTTCAATTTATTAACCAATACTTATACTTATCCCATAGCGTTTCTTCAAAAATAAATCAGAATGCTAAAAATTAAAAAGTTTTTGAGATTTAGAAATTTTTTTTGAGTTAAATGTAAATTCAAAAATGCCATGAAAAAATTAAAAAAATGAAAATGAGACTCCCCTCACACTTAATTTTTAACTATGTCCTTACAGTCAATGCACGATATAATGAGTGTAACGGGGAAAATATGTAAATATTTACAAAAGAGGGTTGACATTCTTACTAGAAGTAGCTTGGCTCATGAAGGATCATGAGCTCCTCCACTTGGTAACTTGGCAATTCCAAGAAAGGTTTCAAACGATGACCGTTGACTTTGAAAAACGATCCATCCCTAGGGTTTTCTGTTTCTACGGTACCATGTGGAAAAATAGTTCGTACCACAAATGGTCCGGTCCATCTCGATTTAAGTTTTCCACGGAATAAATGAAGTCTTGAGCCATATAAAAGAACATTTTGGTTAGGCGAAAACGTTTTTCTTAGGATTGACTTGCTATGAAAAACTTTTGTTTTTTTGTAAAGTTTCTCGTTTTCATACGCGTCGTTCCTAAGTTCTTCTAGTTCATAGAGTTCTGGTTTTTGGTTTTCGCCAGCTTTCTTAAGATCAAAGTTTAAGTTCTTTGTGGCCCATAATGCTTTGTGTTCGATTTTCAACGGGTAAATGGCAAGATTTACCGTAAACTAAACGAAATGTGGACATCCCAATGTTAGTTTTAAAAGTCGTACAGTAAGCCCAAAGCTCGTAGGTCAATTTTTGAAACCAATCTTTTCGATTTGTGTTAACATCTCCAAGATTTGTTTTATTTGATGATTTGAAACTTCAGCTTGCCCACAAGTTTGAGGATGATATAGAGTGGATAGCTTGTGGTTTATCGAGTATTTCTTCATTAAATTTTCAAAAGAATGGTTACAAAAATGGGTTCCGTTATCGCTGATTACCGTGTGAAGGGTGCCGTACCTCGAAAAAATGTATTCTTTGAGAAATTTAACAACAATTCTATGGTCGTTGGTTTTATAAGGAACGACTTTGACCCATTTTGAGACGTAATCGACAGCAAGAAGGATATACAAGTTTCCAAAAGAATAGCGAAAAGGTCCCATAAAATCGATACCCCAAACATCAAAGATCTCGATTGTAAGAATAGGGTTTAGAGGCATCATATTTGTTAAGAAATTCATCAAAGAATTTGACATCAATCGCAAGTTTTAAGAAATTCAAATAAGTCTTTGAAAAGAGATGGCCAGTAGAAACCACACTGAATCACTTTTTCCACGGTTTTTTGAGGACCGAAATGTCCACTGCATGCTTAATCATGGCAAAACGAAAGAACACTCCTGATCTCATTATTCGGAATGCAACGTTGGATGATTTGCTTAGGACAATATTTGAACAAGTATGGATCGTCCCAATAGAAATATTTCACTTGGGACATAAATTTCCATTTGTCATGTTTAGACCAAGATGAGAGAGTTTCTTTAGTGACTAAGTAGTTCGCTATATCAGCGTACCAGGGATCGATAAAAATTGAAAGAAGTTTTTCATCAGGGAAGTTTTCATTGATTGGCAAAGAAGATGGTGCGTTCGGAAGACGAGACAAGTGATCAGATATAACTTTATCGGATCCATTTTTGTCTTTGATTGTAATGTCAAAATCTTGAAGTAAAAGGATCCAGCGAATCAAACAGGATTTAGCATCCTTTTTAGTAAAGAGATATCGAAGCACAGAGTGGTCCGTGTATACAGTAATGTGTGAACCTATCAAGTTAGGTCGAAACCTTTCGAGCGCAAAAACGACAGTTAGAAGCTCTTTTTCGGTTGTTGTGTAGTTGAGTTGAGCGTCGTTCAAAGTCATACTTGCATAGTAAATGATGTGATGGATTTTGTTGATGCGTTGTCCTAAGACAGAACCAACTACAATGTTTGAAGCATCACACATTATTTCAAAAGTAAGATCCCAATTAAGTGCACAGATGATTGGAACAAAAATGAGATCGTTTTTGAGACGTTTGAAAGAAGAGATACAATAAAAGTTAAAATCGAAAGGAACGTCTTTTCCGAGAAGAGTGATGAAAGGACAAGCAATTTTGCTGAAGTGTTTCACAAAGCGTCGGTAAAAGCCAGCGTGCCCTAAAAATGATCGAATGTCCTTAACAGATTTGAGAATGGGTAGGTTTGCTATTACGTCAATTTTCTCTTTGTCTACCTCAATGCCTTTATTTGAGATGATATGTCCAAGGACTACGCCTTTTTTGACCATAGAGTGACATTTTTCCCAATTCAAAGTCAAATGTTTTTGTTTACATCAATTTAGAACTAACTTGAGATGATGTAAAGATTGGAAAAATAATCGCCAAAGATAGAGAAATCGTCCATAAAAACTTCTAGAAAGTGTTCAATCATGTCAAAAAAGATGCCAACCATGCATCGTTGGAAAGTCACATGAGCGTTACAAAGTCCGAATGGTATACATCTAATAAGCAAAGGTACTGAATGGACAAGTGAAAGTCATTTTCTCTTGATCTTCGAGATTGATTGCAATTTGGTTATAGCCGGAATAACCATCAAGGAAGCAGTAAAATTCAAGTCCAACCAAACGTTCGAGCATTTGGTCAATGAAAGAAAGAGGAAAGTAATTTTTTCATGTTGTGGCATTTAGTTTTTGATAGTCAATGCAAACATGCCAACCCGTTTGAGTACGAGTTGGAATAAATTTATTTGAAGCATTCTTGACAACGGTTAGCCCAGAATTTTTCGGTACAACGTGAATTGGGATAACTCATGAACTATCGGAGATTGGGTAAATGATTCTGTTATCGAGAAGTTTAAGAATTTCATCACGCACCGCATCTTTCATTTTTGGATTGAGCCATCGTTGCACGTCACGAACATGCTTGGCATCGTCGATTAAATGGATGCGATGTTGAACAAGAGCGGGACTAATTCCCTTTATATCGGAGATGGACCATCGCATTGCTTCCTTGTTTTTCGAAAGAATAGAAAGTAAGAAGGTTTCTTAATCAAGGGAGAGAGTTGAGGAGATTATGACGGGCAACGTTTCATTATCACCTAAGTATGCGTACTTAAGGTGATCGAAAAATGGTTTGGGGTCCAACTTTGAGAGTTTTCGATCAAGGAATTGGGTTAAGATTCAGACTCAACTGGAAGTGATTCAAAAGGAAGAGTGTATTCAATCTTGTTGGGAATTTCGTGAAACAATTTTTCGTACTCATCCTCGCGTTCATCGTTAAGGTCAAGTGTCTCATTTTCGAAGTTTTCGTAAATGACACTAACTTCCAATGTTTGGTCACAAGGTTCGTTCGATTGGAATTCAAGATTGAAAATATTAAGATCCAAAGTCATGTTTCCAAAAGAGATTTTCATCGAACCGTTATGACAATTGATTAAGGCATTTGAGGTGGCTAAGAATGGTCGGCCTAAAATCACAAGGATTTGAGTCGAAGGGTTTGTCATAGGTTGTGTTTCCAGAACGATAAAATCAACAGGGAATATGAACTGCCATACTCGAATGAGCACGTCCTCGATTTCTTCCATGGGATTCTCAATCGTGCGATCGACAAACTGAAGCGCAACTTTTGTGGGTTTGAGTTCACCTAAGCCTAATTGTTGTACACGAAGTATGGAATTGGATTAACACTCGCACCTAAGTCTATCAAACATTTGTTAATTGTCTTGTCTCCAATTGTACATGAAATCGTAGGATGGTCAGGATCTTTGTATTTAATGGGCATGAATTGGGATAAGACTTCACTCAACCCGGTGGCTAAGAAGACGTTTTTGGGCACTTTAGTGTCACTTTTGGGTACACAAGTCCTTAAGAAATTTTGCGTACGTTGGGACTTGCTGAACAATGTCAAGAAGCGGGATGTTCATTTTCACTTGTTTAAAACTTTCCAACATCGTTTTCATTTGGTCCGAGTGTTTCTTTGGTCGAAGACGATGTGGAAATGGAACACGATACTCAGTAGGTGGTTCTACTCGAGTTGAAGAAGAAGAGTTTTGATTGGCATTCGATTCAAAGTGTGGCTCCACGTTCTGTTCTAAATCGTTCGTTGTTTTAGAAGTGTCGATAGAGGTTTCTGGTAAATTGTTTGGATTAACGACTTGATTATCGATTTGTTTACCGGATAGAACTCAATTGGGTGACATTGCTATCTTGAACAACATGGGCTTGATTTGAATTTGCATTTTGATTTCTGGGATTTGGAATGGACTGGCTTGGGAATGTTCCACGTTCGCGTTCACTTACAGACGTGGCTAATTGACTCATTTTCATTTCGAGTTTTGCATATATGAGGTCAATAAATTTTGCAAATTGTTGTTTGATTGAAGGCTTTGAGTAGTTTCTTTAGCCAATGTTTCAAAAGTTTTCTTAAGCGAAGTTAAACGTTTATCATCTTGGTGAGGATTAACAACATTTGTTGAAATTTGCTTGTTGCGGTTAATTATGAGACATCCCCGCAAAGTTTGGTTGAAAATTGTTAGACTGAAAAGGAGGATTGGAAGCATTTTTCGAGAATGCTTGAAAATTGGACGAATCATATTCGTGTTGGGATTGTTTTAGTTCCACGTAAATTTGGATGATTTCTCCAACTAGGGTTGTACGTTGGAGAAAGCGGGTCGTTTTTGGCTTTATTGAAAGCATTGATTTGCTCTACAGAATTGGGACACTGATCAGCTATATGATTAGGATCGTTGCATTTATAACGCATCGTTTGGAAGGCTTGGTTCATTTGATTCGACGAGAAAACGTTATCGAATTTTTTATTCGTTGCATCGATCTTAGCTTCCAAAGTAAAAGAAGATTTTTCGAGTGTGCATTCGATCATGAGTAAATTGATTTTTTTGCTCGAACGTTCCCATTGGGACGACTTTTCAACGAGGTTTTCAAGAAATTGCCAAGCATCATCGTGATGTTGGCAAGAAAGTTCCCTTGGTACATTGATTCGAGCATGGTTTGTGAGCTGTTTTCGAGTCCATCATATATGATTGGGCAAATCGTCCATCTTTCGAATTTATGGCGTGGACATTTTATCAAAAGGTCTTTGAATCTTTCAAAATATTTTTCGAATGGTTCTCCTTTGAAATTGATGAAAATTTACAATTTCGTTTCGGATTCTACTCGTTTTCTCCAAGGGGTAGAACCTTTTAAGAAAGCTTTTACAAATTCTTCCCACGTTTTAATCGAGTTCGATGATACGCTGTACAACCATTTTTCAGCGTAATTCGTAAGAGCGAATGGAATTAATCGAAGTTTGATCTCATCATTGGAAAGTTGTTGGAGTTTAATGGTTGCACAAACTTGTTCGAATTGAGTCAAAAAGATGTATGAGTCATCCTGCTCGAAATCGCCAAATTTCGGAAGTGTGGCAATATGGTTCGAGTGAATTTCGAAATGGTTAGGGGCAGGTAACGTGATGCACGATGGAATAGAAACTCTATCGGGAAAGATTCTATCCGTAAGAGTTCAAGGGGCGTTTTCGTTCACTATTTCAGGAGGATCGTCTTTTCGAGTTACATGATTAATCGTTGAGTCACGAGTCCAACGATTTGTTATTGTGTCACGAGTCCAAGTACTCATGCACAAGTGAAAGTCGAGAGGAGAAAAAAGTTAGAATCAAGTTTAGAGAATGAATGAAGATTTGAAAAACGAAGTGAAAAATTTATTGGTTTTTTTTTAAAAGGAGGAAAACTATTTAACAAGTGAAATTTATTTTCAAAAGAGAAGTTTGATTTTTGTTTTGGTTTTTGGTTTTTCATTTTTTTATACGTTTTTGTATTTTTTTTGTTTTTTTATAATTTTCAAATATTCACCAAAAGGTTTTTTGTTTTTAAAAAATGGAAATTTGATTTTTGTTTTTATTTTTGAATTTTCAAAAAAAAATTGAAAAGATTTTTTTTGGATTTTTGTTTCTGATTGAAAATTTTCAAAGGAAAGGAAAAATGATTTTGTTTTTCTTTTCGAATTAAAAACTAGGTTAAATGAAATTTACAAAAAAAAAAAATTTGTTGTTTTTTTAAGTATGCATGAACTAATGAACTAATGAAAATGATTAATTACAGATTTATGTCCTTAGTAGCTCTTAACCCAAAACTGTATAATAACACTTTGTCTTAAATCAGCAAAAATATTTCTCGGCCAGGTAACGGGCAGGGGTTATCGGTGCACCACAAATTACCGTAGCAAAGCAGCCGAAGGTTTAAGTACCTTTAGAGGAACAACCGCTATAATATTTATGAATCACCATAATATTTATAAATGGCTATTACTCTGTCGTAGCCTAGACACCAAGAAATAAAATTATTCAAATAAAATAATTGTGAAGATACAATTAAGCCCTAGATGAGCTTGCAACACCCTTAAGTCCAACGCCTAGCCTTTATTATTAGTCAAACTCTACGATGAAATGCGTTTCTGAGCTAAAAAAATAGTGATGAAATCTCTCACCTTATGTGAATTAGGGTATTGCCCTTAGAAAATAAAACAAGATGAGATGAATGCAAAGCAAAAATTTAAACATGAATTTATAATGTAACTAAAATGAAGTTTGTTTTATTGTTTTTGGATTTTCAAATATTTTTTTATATACATACAAATGCAAATGCAAGCAACCAACAATGCAATTCAAAATAAAACTAGAGATAAAAGCACAATATCAGAGCCTGTAGATTATTTAGCAATATACTTTTTCCAAAGCGGCGATTTATTTTATAATCAAGTAAAGCAAAGCAAAGCGATTCTTCTTGATGTTCTGCTTTGGCAACCTGAAATGAAAAACAAGATATACACACACACAAAAAAAAACACACACGCGTGCACAGAGTTTTTTTAATTAAAGAGAAGGAAGACTAAAACAAATGGAAAATCAAAACAATTAAAATCAAATGAAACAAAACAAAACAAATGAATGAAACCTGTTTCTTTGTTTTTTTTTTTAAATGAGAAACTATTCAAAAAATCAAAACAATTCAAAAGCAAAGGATTTTTTTGAAGGACACTAAAAAAAAGAAATAAAAGGAGAGGAAAATCAAAGTTTTATCACAACCCTTTTTTTGGAACAAACGGGCCTTGCCCAGTAAAAATAAAAATTCACAAATGCACGCAAAGGAGAGAGCCTTCTTCACCGTTCAAACAAAATAAACAAAACAACCCTCCCAAACGCGCAAATCCACGGCCTCCTTTTTTATACGAAAAAAAAATTCTTTTATCTTCGTTAATTCACAATTGAATTCTGGACTACACACCGTCAAATATTAATTCAAAATAAAATATCAATTCATTAATTCGGTAGTTGAATTGAAGTGGCAATTGGGTTGGTTCGCAGTTTCAATTGGGTTTGCGGTTGAATTGAAATTATCGAAGCTAGGTGGTGAATGGGCTTCGGTTGAAGGCGATGGAATCTATGCAGGGTGTGGTGAACGGAATGTTGTAGTGATGTATGAAGGTCGCGGTTTGAATTGAATTGTTATGCGGTTGTTCGTGCTCGTGGCGTTGAAGATGTTGTGGTGGTCCGACTGTTGCAGTTGGGTTGCAGAGGAGTGGTAGGAGAATGATGTGCTTTGTGGTGAGGAGTTGTAGTGAATTGTATATGGGGGTATGCAGCTATTTGTCGAAGTTATGGAGGAAGGGCTGCTGTTGCTACTTGGATGTTAGTTGAAGTAGATGATGGAAGGGGAGTACTTTGTGGAGCAATGAAGAGTGGGTAGTTTGGGTTGTGCAATCGGTGAAAGTATTGCTTGTTGTGTGGTTATGCAGAAGTGAATATACGCAATTATGGTGAAGGATGGAGCAGAAGCGTGGGGGTATTGTGACAGTAATGAGGGAGTAAAGTGATGTATGTTTGTGACAGTGTTGACATGTGGTGGAGGCTGCACTTGTGGATGCAGTTGTAAGCAGTGAACAGAGAAATTAATGAAACAGTGAAGGAATGGTAGAAGGGGGTTCTGTCAGTAGTTTCACTGTTTGGTAGAGGATGGTAGATATTGCAACTGACAGTGGATAGATTTGTTGAAGGTTGGACACTAATTTGCAGGGGGGAGAAGATGGAGATATAGGGGATGTTGTCAGAAATGATGGTTGGCAGTGGTTCGTTTGCTGGTTGTTCACAGTGGAGTATGTGTTTGCTTGTGCTATGTGAATATGGACTGGGTGTTTTGGAGGGGAGTATGCAGGTGAAGGTGTGTCAGTTGCAGGGATGGTGGTTTGTTTCAGGTCGATGATGCAATAGTTTATTGGAGGTGAACGGGATGTCGGCAGGAGGTGGGAGGAGATGGTTGTGGATTGTTGAAATGACAGTGGCTTGAGGAGTGAATGAAGTGAAGTCGAAGCAGTTAACTATGGAAAGGTTGAGGAGGTGGTTGATGAAAGGCAGGATGGTGTTGTGAACTGTGAACTGGTGGTCTGGCATTGTAATTGCTTTGTGTTATGTGGCGAATGTGCACTGGCGTGGGGTGAATGATGGAGGAGTTTGGAAGGACTGTCAGGGGAGCTTGTGATAGAGGTGGAAATGATGGTATGCTAGAGGAATATTGATGAATGGTGAATGTTGAGGTAAGCAGTGGGTATGCATTGGCTGTAAGAATTGTATGGAGTTGGTTAGGGGGTTTGAAGTGTGATGAATTATATGTAACACAGGTGGTTGCGCAGAGAGGCAATGAACAGAGACCGAAAACAGGGGTTATGCACAGTGAAATGTGAAGAAGAAAAAGAAAAAAAGAAAGAAAGAAAAAATGTAAATGTAAAAATATGCAAATGCAAGTGTATTTGAAAATGGAATTAAATATATATATATATATATATATATATATATATATATATATATTCAATGGAAGTTGTTATTTTTTCTTTTTTCTTTTTAAATATGAAATGCAAATGCTAATCAAATAAGAAAAATTAGCACATAAACACATGCACATAAAAATCAAACAAGCACGTAATTTTTTTTTAATGCAAACACACACACAAAATAAAGTTCACACAAAAAATCAATCTAAAATAATTCAAAGATTAGAAAATCAAAAATCAAAACTATTCTCCGGCAATGACGCCAAAAACTTGTTTAACGGCAAAATTTCTATCGAATTCGAACTTTGCCGAAAAATTTCAAATTAAATTTACCGCAAATAATTTTAGTATGTAGCGAGTAGGGGTGATCCGCAGGGAATTTTGAAGATTTGAAAATTTTCAATTCAATCAAATTAGACCAAAGTGATATGAAAGTGTTAAACTACAAAAAAGAAACTAAAACTAGAATTAAAATGAGATTTAAAAACTATTAAATTAGAGAATAATTTAGAGGCAAATTCATTCAAATATTTTTGTAAATCAACAAACAAATAATTTATGATCTCTAGCTTTGATATTAAGTGAAATAGTTATTGTATTTATCATAATTACGGTTTGTTTATGTTATTAATTAACATAACTCAAACCATCAAACTATAATACAACAAATAAACCACTTATCAATTCTCATGAAAATAAAGCTGAAGCAAAAGCAAAAGCTATTTTAAGTATGAGCAATTTACTATTGTAACTAGTAATATAGATCATCAAGTTTTATTTTTACTTTCATTTCAAAATCAAAAATTAATTAGCAAATGATGATGTAAATTGTGTTTATGTTGAATAAGAATAGCTCATTTGCATAAGTAATATAAGCTATCAAACCCACTTGTATAAACTTACATCAAAATTCACTTTCATAAAGCACAAGCTAAAGAGATCATAAATCATAAAAATGTTGAAATTATAAAATATTTGAGAGCTTCATTACCCATAAATTGAAGGGGTTTAGCTACTCATTTGTGTTATCAAATCAACATATGTAAGTTTAAACATTGAAAATGAAAGAAAGTAGAGAATAAACAAAGAAAAAGAAGATTAACTACTAGAAGGAAATTAATTAGACTTGTGCATAAATATAAATCTAAGCTATGAACATAAAAAGAAAGAGAGCATGGAAATAAACATTAACAATAAAACAAAAAAAAAATATAGAAAAGAGAGAAGAAAGAGACTTGGAAACCATTTTTATTTCACTTTGATTTTTGTTTACAACTTGCTAATTTTCTAAGCAAATAAATGAGAGAGTAGAAGATATTTACATGTACATAAGAGGGCTATTTATACATGCATGAAACCCTAATTCAATTTTTGGGGTGCTTCCTAAAATGCCATTTAGGAAGTGTGGCCACCAAGTAATCATTAGCCACTAATTAATCAATCATTTAATGTACATGAAGCTTTAACCTCCACTTAGTTGTCCATTTGCTTCTAATTGTAGATTTCGATAAGTAGATAGAGTCCTCCATGATCTTGAACTTGAATTATTTTCTCTTTATTTCTTTGTATTTCCTTGTGCATTCATATATCATCATGAATCCCTCTTCCATATGCATCAAAACTTCCTATAAAAATCACAAAAAATGTTTAAGTAAAAATTATCAAATTGATACATGCACAAAAATGACCATTTTACCCCCGAATGAAGATGAATATATGATGATTTGAAAATAAATGAATTTTGGTTTTAAACATGTTAAAATGCACAAATATGATATTTATTTAAATAAAAATAGATAAAATATGGATGTAAATATATGCACATTAACGTGCACATCATTACATAACTCTCCTTAGGATATCATAAAATAATGGTTTCATGGTATATAATTACTTCATGATTTGTTTAGAAAACTCAAGGTTATGAAGATGGTCAGAAGCATAGTTAAAGTATGTTAGAAGTTATATATCATATATAATTAGTAAAGTGTTATATAGCATTTACGGTGAATATAATTTGTTGAGCAAACTCAAAGTTATGGTAATATGATAAGCAGATCCTAACACCCACTGAAGGAATTTATGAAATTCCCGTACCTCTTTTAGGATTCTTGAGAAATGAAGAATTCAATGGGAGCATTATTACATTGTTATCCCGCCTTTTGGCAAGGCCGAGATATTGAGAAATTGACTGAAAATCAAGGATCGCTAGTCTCGAATATCGAGTATGCACAGGTTCACTATGGATGTCGATAAATTTTGTTCGAGTTCGGATTAGGCTACAATTGGCAAGACATGACCGACAAAGCTAAGAAAGCCAACGTTTCAAGTTTCAAGTCAATCCGAGTTCGTATGCTCAAGTTATGATCGATGCAAGCCAAGAGGATTAACTTGTTCGTATCCATCAATCGGCCTTCTTCGCACCGATCCCATGTCGTATCCATCAGTGAACAAGCTCTATTTCGTATCCATTAGGTGAAGATCTTTGTTCGAATCCATCAGAAGCACGCGGCATCGTATCGATCAGGGGAACTGCACTTATTGTATCCATCTGCTTAACAGCCTTGTTCGCATCGATCGAGTTCCAGCAGTTCGCATCCACTGAATGGTCCTCGTATCATATCCATCAAATGACCACCATCCTACATCCTTGAGTAGGCATTGTACCATTTTCCATAACATCCACGTCCATTTCGTATCGATTAAGTTTTACACTCATTTCATATCGATCGACCACAGATCGATACAAAACCATGCCCCTTCTTGATACGAAGTGGCACGCAAGAAATCGATGCGAAGTAGGATACATTCGATCGATACGAACAGCGTGATACCATCGATATGAAATGGGCTGTGGTGCATCGATTCGAACTAGATCACACACTCGATACGAACACCACAGTCATGATCGAAACGGACAAAGCGAGAACCTTGGAATGAATCGGTCAACTCGGCGCAAAAAGTGGATCGATCGGAAGAGTGAGCGCCACAACAACTGGCTAATACATGCCTGGATCGATTCAAATAGAGCGATACAACAACATCGATTCGAACACAATAGCCCACCCAAGAACGCCAATTCGCATCGATTATAACCTGCAAACCACAAGTCCAATTGCTATGAAATTTTCACAGGCTTGCGTATAACCTAAAGAATGTTCCTGCCAAATTTCGACTCGAGTGGCTCAAATCTTGATCGATACGAAATTCGTTCATATCGATCACGGATCGAGTCGAAATCGCTTGGGATCGATTGCATGGGCCCACCCATGTGCCAGAAGAAGTCTCCCGAGATCTGAGCGAGATATTTGCCTCCTACGCCTATAAATAGAGCCCCAGGGCCTACAGAAGAAGGATCTTTTGGCTCTCTGACGTCCAGACTCTGCTGGATTCAACTTTGCACTCCATTGCCGCTGTTGTACTCGAATTTCAACATTTTAGTCTGCTGTAATCCATTGAAATCAGTTGTAATCAGCAAGTGAACATCAATAAAGTCATCAAACTTCATAGTGGACATAGGCAATACGCCTAACCACTCTAAATTGCTATGTTTCTACATGTTTTCATTTCTATTTTTAAAGTGTTTGTTAGATAATCCTCGTTTTACATTTCTATTCTTCATTTTTATCTCTCCAAATACTTCCAAAGAGTGTTGTCCCCATTTTTGGTACAAACACTTTGGTGCTTCCACTGAGAAAACACTATTTTTCTCCTACTCCTTGGATCCACTATCGATGCTGGATTGCACAAATCCAAGAAGAAGATCCAGATCTCAAGTTCAGAATCCTTCCAACCTATTTGGATTTGCATAAAATCTAGGAAAGGACTTCATCATCTACCATGGTTAGCACAAGGAACGCCTCCACAGCTGCGGATCAAGAAGCACGGGATAGACAAAATCTTGTACAACTGCCCCCATCCAGCCAGAATACTGCCGAACCATCAGATCCGTCTGGCCTTGTCACCCGACAGAAGTTTCAAATGCTTATGCAAGAACTGACTCAAAGTCATCAGCAACTTCCCGAACAACTGCGCGCCAACATAGAGTTGACTAATCAGCTAAACCGCCAAAGGCCCAGAAGATCCAGAAGGGATCATGCTTCTCATTCCTCCACCGAGAGTTTAGCCTCATCCGACTATCATCACCGATCTATGTGTCCACAACTAGACGGGAGTTACGCTCAAGCTACCGGACATCAATCCGCACCGAACTTCGGGCAACCCAGAGTTGGCCCGTTAACCAGCTACCAGGCTGGACCCTCCTCCCGGGGAGGTACTGCTCTTCATTATACTACAGACATCCGCGCTACCACCGCCACTTTTGAACCAAGGGTTGATGCTCAGAATCAACCAGATCTGAACCATCGTCAGCATGGACACACTCCCGAAGCCTAAGTCCCGGAGAACTTTGAGCCAAGGAAGGGAGATACAGACCGTCAATAGCGACCAGTCGAACCTCGTATTGTGAAACCGGACCACACCTTGGCCAAGCAAGCACAAAATGTATAGATGCCGAAAATTTCCACAATGATCTGTCAAATGATTCGAGAGAGTCAAGGCCTCACAAATGATGACTGGGGAATCTCCCAGAGTCATACTCCATTTACTAACGAAATACTTTATGCTGAACCTCCTCGGCAACAGGATGCCAACCTTACCAGTTTATGAAGGAAATTCAAATCCCAATCAACATATCCTGAAGTATGAAAGGTCGATGAGTGCTGCGAGAGCTGATGATGCAGTAAAATGCCGAAGCTTCCCGATCTCCTTCGGGGGGATCGTTACTATGTGGTTCACACGACTGCCACCTTGATCCATTTCTTGCTTCGACCAATTGGCCACTAAGTTTGTTGAACGATTTCGCATGCACGCTCCAAGGCCGAAGGACATTAACACCCTTTCTAGTGTCACTCAAGCTCCTGGAGAGACACTTCAGTGTTATTTAGAAGATCCCATGCTGCTTGTGCTGAGATCAGCAACCCAAATGATAACTCCATTCTCATGGCGTTGACTAAGGGGATTGACCTTGATTCTGAATTCGACAACCGGTTAGCCGAAAAACCACCTACGTCATTGGACCGTTTCTATTCCAAGGCAGTCCAATTCTTAAGAAGGGAGGATGTGAAACAGTCTAGGAAGCAAGATGACGCAGGGCCAAGCATGGATGGGATCCAAAGTAATGTTGCAGTTAAGAGTTTCGGGAAAGTTCAGTTGAATGTACAAAACAAACAAAATCATCAGCGGGAGAATGTGAACCAAAATAGAAGGTGAGATTAGAATCATGGTCCACAACGCAAAACTCCTATATTTGATAATTACACTTCATTGAATACATCGCTGAAGAATGTGTATTTACAAACTTGTAATACCATTCAATATAAGAAACCTACCCCAAACCATCGTCGGAGAGGCAAATCCAGACGGGAAAACTTTGTAGGTTTCACGAAAGCTATGGCCACAATACAAATGAATGTCTTCATTTGCAAGATCTCGTTGAGGATATGATTAGGGAGAGGAAGTTGGAACAGTTTGTGCGGACGCCACAGTCTGGGGGTGCGGGCCCATCGAATCAGAATGATACGCCCAATCAAGACAAGAGGAACCCGCTCGCACTGGCGGGAGGCTAGTGATAAATGCTGTTAGTGGCGATCCTACTTTGTCAAGTGCCTGGAACGGCGAGGATCTTCATCACTGCTACACATGACAGGCTTTATTTATTTAGTCTATTAATCCTTTGCAATTTGTTTTTGTATTTTTAAATTCGAATTTATAATAAAGCAACTGACTTTGTCATATTTTTCCATTTCTGCAATGAATTGCCATCTCTTTGAGCCAGAGCTGTTATTCATCGAATGTGACATACAACCATCACGACGCATGAAGAGCTAAGTTCCATAATACGGTGGAATTTATTCAAATAGGGCGTGACTGTGATATGACCGGCTACTCACTAAGTGAAATCCCAAGCTCGGGGGGAAAGTCACT
Organism: Allium cepa; assembly: GCA_030765085.1. Lineage (NCBI taxonomy): Eukaryota > Viridiplantae > Streptophyta > Magnoliopsida > Asparagales > Amaryllidaceae > Allium > Allium cepa. The sequence goes on from CM060932.1 coordinate 133,590,441, forward strand.
ACACAAAAGCCAAAAAAGGATTGATACACGACAATCCTTTAACTAACTCCAAAATCCCAGAGTTTAAGTTGGAGTATAAACTCATAAATGCGGTTCCGAAGAGGGTAGACCCATCCGCCTAACGATTTCGACCGTATCCTAACCAAGTTCGAGGAGGATGGATCTGTCCATCTAATGACCTCACTTGTTAACTCGAGGTGGATGTGAATCGACCGTCCATGATCCTGATAAATCCATCGTTCCCAGAGCGCAAACGAAATCCTAAAAGCTTAAATAGATGTGACTATCTATCGACCAACTCCAAATTTCCAGAGTGCGAATTGGAGTATAAACATCAACTCTAGGTTCCCAGAGTGCGAGCTAGAGTATAAACACCAACTCCAAGTTTCCAGAGTGCGGATTGGAGTATAAACGTCAACTCCAAGTTCCCAGAGTGCTAGTTGGAGTACAAACACCAAACCCAAGTTTTCAAAGTGCGAACTGGAGTACAAATGTTGATTATCTCCGAATTCTAAGAGTGCGAACCTGATTATCGATCGAAAATAACTCTGAGTCCTCAGAGTATGGTCAGAGTATGAACATAACTTGAGTGCGAATGACCACTCATAAACTAACCTAAGTTCTCAGAGCGTGGACACATTCTTAAAACTTAAATAGGCCTGACCGACCGCCGAAGTTAAAATACAAATTCCCAGAGAGAAGATGTGATAATTATTAAGTGAGCGAGTGTGATTAGACCACTCAACTCTCACCTGTGTTGGCATCGATTTAACGATGTTAAGCTCGAAGAAACGAAGGCGAAATGTGATCGTTAGCCGATCTTTGCAACTCATCCCCAGAACTGGGGGCAGAGCTTAAGTGTTAACCATTGATCAGAGCAGTGCAACGTCAAAGTTCAACTTAATCCCCAGTCATGACTCGTGTCTGTAATTTCTGGACTTGACAAATAAAAACAAACTCGACTTAAAGGTTGAAACTCCGCAAGTGCACTGGAATGAAATTCAATACTAGAACCCTTAAGCATAAAAGACAGTAATAGAGTCAAAGCCAAAAACAAAATTTCATTTCAACTAACTATAAATGAAGTTCATGTACAAGTTTTTCCAAAATTCCTACTAGCAAGGGCCGAACCCGCATCTATACACGGCCTACGAAAGGAAAGCAAAAACAAATTTCTGTCTACCAAAAAATGTGCTGAAGAGGCCTATCTACTCCTTTTTCTTTTTCAACTTCCTCTTAGGTGTCGATCCACTGGAGCCGCTAATGGTTTTCCACTTTGAGCCCTTGCCTTTGGGTGGACGGTCTCCAGGCGGAAGCATGATCTCAACGTTCTCCTCCGAACTCGAGTGTACCGGAATACTTTCTATAGGTGGAATCGGAGGGGTCGGATCTACTACATGGGGCATAATGGGCACACTGGTATCAACAATTGTACCACCAGGTGATATCATTCTCAGTGGAGCTGGGCCAGGCGCCGCCATTCCACCTCCAGAACTACCACCATGTGTCGATGCCTCCATTTCAGCATTGATTTTGACCAATATTTCTTCTTCGCGAATCGATTGAGCTTCGCTGGGGGCAGTGGTGGTCTACATTGAAGAGCCAGAAGCAAGCGCGAGTCCACTTATGACCAATGGTAGGTCCGTAAAGGGGTCACTATGGTGACCGAGGAGTTCATTCGTCATCTGCTCATTGAAAGAAAGTGCGCCTCCCTACATTCCATCGATCGGCGGCAGTTGTTGTCATGGTAGTCGCTTCAGTAATAATGGCTTCTGCGTTTGATGTGAATGGGTTGCAGGAGGCGCTATTAGTGTAACTCCTATCACTGGACAAAAAAGAAGAAAGACTGTTAGTAAATGCTTCATGACAAGTTCCTTATTTTGAACGCACATGAGATATGTTCAGAGTACCTTCCTCGGTTTGGCTCATGGAAGACTGAGCGGCTTCAGAGGTGTGTTCTTTGATAGGGGATAGCTGTGGCTATTCCGAATTATAAGAAGGGATAGAATGGAGCTCAACCGTTGGTGTAGGTTCAGATTGAGGTGGAGTAGGAATCTCAAGGCTTGTAGCATGATGCTCGACACCTGAACCTTCTCCAATCTCCGGATGTGGGGTGTTGAGCTTCTTCCTTTCATGTGAGATTATTGACTCGTGGAGAATCTTCCTTTCATCTTCAGTCAGCACGTAATTCTCGAGCTCGAACTCATCGAATGATTCACCCAGATGCACTGGCTTCTCCTCCTCGACTAATTGGTCCCAGGCGTTATAAAGATGTGTCAAATAATTTTCAAGCCATGCCAAATTTCTTTGTTTCAACACATTAGCATTGTAGGCGACGAGAAGATCTTCTATATAAACCTCCAGCCTGGATTCCTCTATCCGAACCTTCTTCTCAACCTCAGCCTTCACCGCGTGGACTTTCTCTACAGCCGCATCCTGCTTGCCTTGAAGCACAATCGCTTGATCACACGCCTCCTGTGCTGCGGTGTTGGCATCGTCCCTCTCTTTAATGATTTCAGAAAGTTTGGATTTAAGCTCGTTGAGCTCTTTGAGGGCTACATCCCGCTCAGTAGTAATGGTGGTGTTTCGATGACCCATTTCCTCCACCAAGGCGTAGTGTGATTGCCTCATCCTCTCCATGGCCAAGTTGGCCTCGTCGGCCTTTTTAAGGGCCTCCATTTCTGATTTTCGGGAGGACTCAGCTTCAATATTGAGCACCTGGATAATATGGTCCTTCTGAGCAAGCTCATTCTCTAACTTCTCAATGACAACTAGCCGCTCAAAGGCCACCTTCGATGCTTTTTTCATGACCTTCCCCCACTCCTTGTATTGAGTGTAAATGTCATGAATATAATCATGCATCGTGTTCTCAGCCTCTGTTGGAATTCTCTTCAAGTGCAGGGGGAAATATAACCATCAAAGAAGATATCTGAAAAATCTTTCTTCAATTAGGTGAATATAATCGCTCCTTCCCCCATAGGCTTGGTAGGGACCTACTCTGCAATTATGGGAGCCATTGCTTCAGTTCTGTGGTGGTGAGATTCAGGCCTAGAGACTTGAGAAGACGATTTCTGATGGGGAGGCTCTACCACTTGTTTTCTATAGTTTGAGGGGTGTGTAGAGATTCTAGGAGGTGGATAACGAGATTGGGATTGGTGTCTATACTTCCTATCTATGTCGTGTCACTCCTGACTAGAGTATCCACGGCCATAGTCCCTATCTGCCTCTCTCCTGCGCGACTCATAATATGTGGAAGATCGATGAGCTTTTTGAAGACTCCCTAGCATCGAGCCTCGACCGGACATTGTATCTGCAAAGTAAAAGAAGAACAGAGTTAATAATCTTCTAAAGTAAGCAACTTATGGTCGAGAATTGTGTAGTGCCGTGAAGTGTATATGTATATGCAACCCCCCGACCAACCGGAAATGTAGGCCATGCTTGTGGGCAGAGATTCTCTTAAATCTAACGCACAGTGAAGCTCATCCAACCTGGCGTCATCCTGGAGTGACACATAATCCAGGATTGGGATATCGACGAGCCCTTCGAAGAGATTTTCCACCTACGAAGGAGGGGCCTATGAAATTGTAATCCCAGGAATAGGCAAAGACACGACCACAGATTTCCGTCTCCCAGATTCAAAGCGTTTGAAAGCAGCTGTCTTGCCTTTTCTCTTTCCTTCGGAACCTTGAAAGGCATCAAAAGGCTCGGCCATAAGTTCATCACCGGTAGCAGTTCTTTCTGGATCAACCTCCTCGGTTATAACAACTCCAGGCGTCTTATGCTTAGCTCATTTCTTCAAGACAGCCCTTAGCGTTCCCTCCATCCTTATACTTTGGCTACACTTGATCAATCCAACGATTCCTAAGTTTCTATCTGTTAGAACCGAGTCGATATCCCTCTCTTCACTTGGAATTTCTTGAAGAACCCGAACTATCTCTTTAAAATGAGCGCCCTTAGGTCATGGAATCACAGCTGTGAAGGAAAAAGAGATATAAGTTTGGTATAAGTTATTATCATCTTATTAACTACTTGGGAAGACTGCGGTACTTATGTCTGAATAACCATCGAAAGGCGAATCCTGAGGGGCATCGAACATAAAACCATTCCGTTTTGAAGTAACTTAACCTGGTCCAAGACCCCGTTACTACTTGACAATTCTCGACCGCTTCAAGGAATGTAAAAGAAGGGTTATCTCCTCAGCTCTTGATGTTGAGTAAATATCTAATCTCGATTGGTGTCGGGGGTCGAAAGAGATACCCCATAAATACAATGAATAAGCTGTTCAGCAGAGCATAACCGTTGGGGTGTAGCTGAGATGGAGCGATTCCAAGAAAAGATAACACTTCCTTAATGTACTGGTTGAATGGGGGAAGTATTCCAGCTGTGCATGCATGGCGATTGAATGAGGTAAACCCTTTCGATGGATAGTACGGTCTATCATTCGGGCCCGGCAATAGCACATCGTTTAAAGACGGGCTGTGCCTTAAACATATTCATCCCAACATGTCTTCGGAAACATTGGACGGAATGTAGTCTGGTGGATTACCGATGAAAGAGGCGCTAGGTAGCTCATCCGGAGTTGGATCTATGACTTCGGCTGGGATGGTCGGTATCTCGATTATTAGGGGAAGTGAACTCTGAACTTCCTGCTATTGTAAGCTTGAAGGTTCCATAACTAACTAACTAACTTATGCGAAATCATCATTAGACGATAATAAGCCCATGCATCCCCCAGTGTGAAATGTGTGAATGTGTTGTGCAATGCAGTGCTACATATTACTTGAAAAATTATACAGTGTTTGAGAAAATATTCAAACAACGAGACTTCGAAGTTCAACCTAAGTGACCGTCATCGCTGACCGTCATAGCCGTGCCATCCAGACTTTAGCGACCGATCCAAGCTTAAAGTTCATTCTGTTCGTTTAAGTTATAGTTCCATCGACGAGCTTTGAAAGATAGTCAAATATGCCGTTCAACGGTCAAGTCCAATCATGCCAAATTGAAGCTCCCCGGAGTTAAGTGTTCAATTATTCAAATTTTCGTATCCATCAAGGTCAAGACTTGGATCGATCGCTAATGGCTCCATTCATATCGATCGTGGAGCAAGGGACTTAGTATTGATCACCTGAGGTTCCAGTTCGTATCGATAAGCAAGCATCTCATCTTCGTATCGATCGTGGAGCGAGGGATTTCGTATCGATCACCTAAGGTTCTAATTCGTATCGATCGGCAGAGTCCATTTCATGTCGATGAAGAATCCTCTTCCTCATATCGATAGTCGACAACGTCTTTGTATTAATTGCTTTGTATCAGTACGAAAATGTGTTACTCCCAAGATCGATACGAAGCATTCCTCTTGGATCGGTACGAAAGTGTTACTCCCTTCCTTTTCCCATCAATACAAAGCCAAGGTCAGTCATTACTCCATGGGTTCTACGTATCCATCACCACATCTTCTTCCCCAAACAGCCTGAATGCCGTTATTACTCCACTGACCTCGCTTCGACCTAACTCCGACAATAGTATCGCCGGAATCGACAATGAAGTTGGATGACGTGGTTCAAAACTTGAGTCTCGTCATTTCTGAGGGATTTTGATGGGTTGATTACCTAGTTAAAGTAATCAATTCGAGAGATCGATGGATTGTTTGGTTCGAAGGTATTTTCGTTTTCTATTCTGGTCGATACGATGGCGAAGGAAGTAAAATAAGCAAGTGAGAAAAAATGCTAAGTCTAAAGTGCTTTTATATGGGTGCAAAACCGAAGTAAAAAAGATGATTGGACTCCCGGTCATTTTAGCTGGTTCCAACAAGTCTCTTGTTGTATCGATATGAATTTTTTATTCATATCCGACAGCTCACGCTCCATCGATACGAAGTTTGCAACACAGATTTTGCTGAACTCTCGGATTCCATCGATGTGAATTACACTGTTCGTATCCATCGAGCCAAGGCTCCTAAAGGTTTGTATCCATCAATACGAATTGGCTGTTCGCATCCATCATGAACCGTCGATATGAACGATACATGATGAACCAACTGCTCTGTTTGTATCCTTCACAATTTCATCGATACGAGAACTGTCTTTTGACAGTTTACATCAATCCAGGAGAGGATCGATGCAAAGGGACATTCCGAAACAACCATCAAACGTTGTTACAACTCGAATCTCACGTCGGTTCAAGAGAGGATCGATATGGAATTCGGAGAAAGAAAGCTGACAACGACTTGTAAACACACGAACGTTAACGAGAGTCAGTTAACACGTGTGCATATATGTCGGACTAACTTTCAATTTTTAAAATTCATAGGTTGAATGCCTACCTGATGAGTGATTACAACGACAAACAGCTAATCACTATCATACAACAATCGGTTACAACGGTACACGGTGCAACAGTTGGCAGTCATCTGTTCATATTACTGAAAAATCAGACAAGAATTGCGACTTTCAACGAGAAGACGATAACTATTAAACAAGTTAAATGGAGCTATTCAAAGTGAAGATTATAGTTTTTCAAAGCACGTCATGTTCACACAAGACGTACTTTGGGGGGAAAATGTTATCCCGCCTTTTGGTAAGACCGAGATATCGAGGAATTGACTGAAAACTAAGGATCGCTCGTCCTGAATATCGAGTATGCGCAGGTTCACTATGGATGTCAATAAACTTTTTCCGAGTATGGATCATATACAATTGGAAAGACATAACCGACAAAGCTAAGAAAGCCAACATTCCAAGTTTTAAGTCAATCCGGGTTTGTATCTCAAGTTATGATCGATGCAAGCCAAGAGGATTAACTTGTTTGTATCCATCAATCGGCCATCTTCGCACCGATCCCATGTCGTATCCATCAGTGTATAGGCTCCATTTCATGTCCATCGGGTGAAGAGCTTTGTTTGAATCCATCAAGAGCATGCGGCATCATATCGATCAGGGGAACTACACTCTTCATATCCAACCACTTAACAGCCTTGTTCGCATCAATCGAGTTCCAGCAGTTCACATCCATCGAATGGTCCTCGTATCATATCCATCAAATGACCACCATCCTACATCCCTGAGTAGGCATCGTACTTTGTATCCATTGTCCATAACATCCGCATCCATTTCGTATCGATTAAGTTTTACACTCATTTCATATCGATCGACCACGGATCGATACGAAACCAACGCTCCTTCTCGATATGAAGTGGCACGCAAGGAGTCAATGCGAAGTAGGATACATTCGATCGATATGAATAGTGTGATACCATCGATACAAAATGGGCTGCAGTGCATCGAATCGAACTAGATCACACACTCGATACGAACAACACGGTCATGATCCAAACGAACATAGCGAGAACCTTGGAATGAATCTGTCAATTCGGCGCAAAAGGTGGATCGATACGAAGAGTGAGTGCCATGACAACTTGTTAACACGTGCCTGGATAGATTCGAATGGAGCGATACGACGGCATCGATTCGAACGCAACAACCCACCAAAGATTGCTAGTTCGCATCGATCATAACTTGCAAACCACAAGTCCAAATGCTGTGAAATTTTCAAAGGAGCTTGCGTACAACCTAAAGAATGTTCCTGCCAAATTTCGACTCGATTGGATCAAAACTTGATCGATACGAAATTCATTTGTATCGATCACGGATCGAGTCGAAATTGCCTGTGATTTATTGCGTGGGCCCATCCATGTGCCAGAAGATGTCTACTAAGATCTGAGCGAGATATTTGCCTCTTATGCCTATAAATAGAGCCCCAGGGCCTGTAGAAGAAGGATCTTTTGGCTCTTTGAGGTCCAGACTCTGCCGAATTCAACTTTGCACTCCATAGCTGCCGTTGTACTCGAATTTCAACATTTTAATCTGTTGTAATCTATTAAAATCGGTTGTAATCAGCAAGTGAACACGAATAAAGTCTTCAAACTTCATAGTGGATGTAGGCAATACGCTGAACCACTCTAAATTGCTGTGTTTCCGCATGTTTTCATTTTTGTTTTTGAAGTGTTTGTTAGATAATCCTCGTTTTAGATTTCCGTTCTTCATTTTTATCTCTTCAAATACTTTCAAAGAGTGCTGTGCCCATTTTTGGTACAACCATGCATAAATATAATAAACTAATCTAATAAGTATAAGCATATATAGTGCTATCTAGTTACTATAATAAAGTTGTGCATATCCAATTGCAATAATGAAGCTATTTTTAGAAAAGAACACACTAACTGGTGCAAACTATGAAGATTGGCTAAGAAACGTTAAGATACCAATCACTTGTGAAAAAGCTTTCGTATGTTTTCACCAACGTTCCATTAACTAAACTCGATGAGGATGCCGCAACTGAAAAAATAAGGCTTATGAAGGTTGGTCAATGGATCATGACCTTACACATTGCTATATTCTGTCAACAATAAGCATCAAGCTCCAAATATAGCATAAGAACTTGAATATTTAAGAAATATTCGGTCACCTACAAATGTTGTACGGTGAGAAATCTTGTACTATAAGGTATGAAATCTCATTGAAAATATTTCATGCAAAAATGAGCGAAGGGCATTTCAATCTAAGATCATTTACTCAATGATTGGGTACATTAAAAGGGTGGCCAAATTAGAAACTACACTAGATACTAAAGTTCAAATGATTTGATTCTTGAATCCCTAACTCTGTAGTTCGATCCATTTATATTGAACTTCAATATATACTTGTTGAAGTGTACTTTCAATATGTTAAGGATGACCGAGAGTACATTCACGAAGGAACTGAATGCAATGCTTGATATTAAGGATACCTCTTCCTCAAATAGTTCGAAGAAGAGAAAATGTAAGTCTAAGGGTGGTAGGGTTAAAGCGAATGCGCAAGCGAAAGTGAATGTCACTCTTGCTCGAAGAAGGGATACTGGAAGAGGAACTATCCAGTCTACTTAAACGTGCTGAAGCGGAAGGAATCACATTTCACTCCTAAAGGCATTCTTCTTATAGAAAATTATTTATTTATATGTCCTTCTAGTTGGGTTTCAAATATTGGATCTATAACTCATATCTGTAATTCGATACATGGACTTAGGAGCAAGCTACCTATGGAAAAAGCAAGCATGGAATTTAAGTTGCAAGTGGAGCTAATATAGCCGCCATCATGAAGGGAGAATACCATGTGAAGCTTTCTATTGGACACAATTTAGTTTTAAATAATTGCTATTATGTACCAAATTTTCATCGTGGAATAATTTCATTTCTCTTTTGATGAAAAATGGATATAATTTTTTGTTAAAGGAATAAAACTGTTAGATTTTGCGCTTTAAATAATGATATTTATGTTCCTAATATAAATTGTGTATTTGCTATTTAAAATAATATTATGACCAAACTAAATGATAGATACCATTGGCATTATAGACTATGCCATAATAATAAGAAATGGATGAATGATTTAAGAAACCAATGGTTTATACTATTATTTGATTCTAAATCATTTGATATTTGTTTGTCATGTCTAAAAGATAAAATGGACAAAAACACATTCAATGGGAGTAACGAAAGAGTTAACGAACTCTTAGGACTAGTATATACCAATGTCTGTTGTCCTACCTACAACTACCAAAGGTGGAATCTCAAACTTCGTAATGCTTACTAATGATTTATTTAGATATGGATATGTGTTTTTCATGAAACACAAATCAAACGTCTATTAGGAATTCATAGAATATATGAACGAAATAGAAAACAAGACTAATAGGAAGATAAAAATTCTTTGATTTGATCAAGGCCATGCATACACTGGATCTAAACTCCCGAAGCATCTAAAGGAAAATGCGATTCTCTCTCAAGTCGCTAGTTCGTACACTCCATAACATAACAATGTTTCTTAAAATAGAAATCGATCTTTGTTAGACTTGATTGGTTCGATGATAAGTGAAATCGAGCTGTTGCTTTCTTTTTAGTGATATATGATAGGAACCGCAATATATATGTTGAATCAAGTACCACCTAAATCAGTGCCTAAGACTTTATATGAGTTATGGATATGGAAGCAACCCTACCTTAATTAACTTAAGGCTTGGGGTTGTCCAGCTTACATTAAAAATGTAAACCCTGATAAGCTATAGGCGAGACAGAACTTATGTAAGTTTATAGTATATCCAAGAAATTCTCATGAATACATATTCCATCACATCGAGGAACAATTTTTGTTTTTTTTTGATACATTCCACCATTTTGAAGAAGAAATTCTCTCGTTAAATTAGTGGTAGTAACTAGTATGATGGACTTGGATAAGATCCAAGTAACTTTCTATGACAACCGCTCTACACCTTTGGCACCTAATATGCCCGAAAAGTGCGCTGCTAAGGTGCTTGACTGGTGTAGGACGATTGTCAAGGGTGAAAAGAAAAGAAATAAGCATAGAGCCTATTATATGTCTCACGGTGCATCAAATAGAATATAAGAATAACAAAGATATAAAACAGGCAAGAGAATAATGACTAAATGAACCACAATATTAGAGTACATGTGTTCACAAAGTTATATAAGATTGTAGTAGAGTTTATACAACTACTAAAATGCTCAACATAAACTGTCTATAATAGAATAGCTAAAACTGTCTAGGCTTCATAATGTCGTACAATGGAATAAGCAATAAGTCAATATATAATATGAGAAAGCACCATTCTAATCATCCTTTGCATAACCATCGCATACCGTCTAAACCCACTATTTAGTCTACTCATTTAAGAGTACCCTAAATAATAAGAAGCAAAGCATAAAACCTCGAGTCGGGCAACGGTCCGGTGTGAGCGATAAGAAATCTCAAAATACTACAAAAGTCAATATAGTAAGGAACATAGGTATAAGAATCATACCTGACATGTCCTTGCTTCTAAAGAGTTAGGACATAACATCTATAATATGCTACTCTATAGATATCATAATGTATGCAAATATCCAGGTATACCATCGGGCATCTAGGAATAAGTCTCTTGGATGCCTATATCATATGGCGTCCTAGGTGACAGACAACAAGTAAAGTATCCATAGCATACATAGCACTTATCAAACGATCATCACCATCACTCAATGTGCTTTGGATATATGATAACTCATATGACCATTCCTCTATCAGGGATTAATGGAAAAATCACAATTTTCAGTGTACTTGCCAACCAACCCATAGCTGACACTAGATCCATTCCACCGATCTGGGTATACAATTCCATTCATTTGATCCGGGATAGCCATTACAAGTACTCAATGAGCATCCTCACAATACCCTTGCTAACGAGAACATCAAAAAGCACTCCAAGTATCAATGATCCCTTCGCATGCATATCAGAGCCCTTTCCTCGCTCCCCTTTGTTTCCATTCATCCTTACGGAGCCCTTCCGTGTTCCTTTCTTTCCACAATAGAACCTATCAATGTTCTATTCACGGGTCACCCTTCCTAGAATCTGCCCTTGTGGATAATCATCCTCACAGCTCCATTAACATCGAGCCATCATCATTGGAACACAGCTTCATCATCATCGAGTTACCATCATCAAAATCTCGAAGTCATCATCCTTTATTATGCTGCCACATTAAAATCGAACGTCGAATAAATAAACAAATACCTTCAGCACGATCTACAGGACATACTCATCATTCTCAGGAAGTTTGTCCAAGATTGGCCCCCTCATTCATGTCAGTACCAAAATGAATCCATTCATGTTGATGACGATATGAATTGCTTAGCCAAGAATTAGTTAAGTACTTCTCACCCTGATCACTTCCTCCCTTTCTTGCCTGGAGCTCCCTCTTTCCATGCCTTAAGCTCCTAAGTTAATAGCCTCACTCCACATGCCAAAAAAGTGGTCGATACTGACCAAGAGAGGTCGGTACAGAGTTGTATAATTCCACCAAATTTTGGAGTTAAGCCCCAAACTCCTTTCATGCCAAAGCATGTCCTAAAGTTTTATAGTCCAAGTCCTGAAGTACTGCCTTCATCGACCTAAATCGCAACTTCCATCGACTTGATTTCATCTTGGTACTGACATGAATTTAGGTATCCTAATCACCTCCAAAAACTTATGACCTAAAGTGTAGGCTTCTCTCCTCCTGTAGAACCCCTCCTCTAAGCTACATTCGATTTTGAGCCTTTTTTACCTTGTTTTTCCCAAATCGACAACCGCATCATAACTACTTCAAAAGCACTAACAAACGTATTAAAGCGATACATGAAATAACAACCATCATTCATAAGCATACATTCAACATGTACAATTCATCCAAACATGATTAACATACAAGATTATGCCTGGATCTAATTTCATACTAAAATGACAATATAATTCATGGAGATATGTAAAAACATTTAAAAATCATTTATATCTTTCAAAATTAGGTCATAAACATATATGACCTTGACATGTTTCTAGAAAGCAAATGAATATAAAGACTCTCATGTTCCTATCTGCTAAATAACTCCACTGCATTTCAAAAAGGTTAATTGTACCCTCAAACATTAGAACCTTACATGAGCAACATAATCACGAACTCAAGCTACATTAATGTTCAAAGTTATTAAACCCAGATTCCACATAGATTAGTTAGGATAGAGAGGTTAAAGTGCAATGGAAATTTTGCTTCCGTTTAATATATATTTATTAAATAGCATCTATCTTCTATAATAAATTTATAGTAAGTTATGAAATCAAAATCAATTCCTCTTTCAGATTCGAACCTAATAATCAATGTAATAAAATTAAAAGCAACACAATATAAATGTAATTAAACCTAAAAATAATTAGGAAAGAATAAAATCATTAAAATATATTTGTATATGCAACTTCCTAGTATGTATTATAGAAAAGCAATCAATGAATAGAGAAACTCTAAACCAAGAAAGATGGGAATTCAAAATCAAAAGCAAACGAACCAAAATATATACAAACCTAAACTTGATATCTTTGATTATAGCTTTGTAACTTGGTTTGCATCATCAAGATTGGTCAAATAAGATAAAGTTGTGGTACCTTTGAACGTGCAGATTGGACGACAAAGGTGTAGGGTTTGTGTTTTATGATAAATGGATAAGAATGTGGAAATATAAATCAACTTCCACTACATTTTTCATGGAAAAAATAGCCTGACAAAACTATTGGAAATTTTTGGCAAAATGGTTGTTTTAGAGAACTCAAAAAAAGGCTTCACTTTGACTTGTTGACCAAGGTTTTGCTTTATAGTGTACAAATACCTTTGGCACATGCGATGCAGGTGCTATTAAAAATAAGTATTAAAAACACCTTTATTATACCATTCACTAACATTCCATTGCCTTAGGTGTAACTGATTACACTACAACATTAATGTCTATTATTTTATTCACATACATATATGTGTTATACACATATGCTCCATTTTACTGACATTTTTGCCGAGTTTATTTCAGCTTACACACTACTTGTAGTGGACTCTGTTGAAACAAAATAGTCGAAGTTGATTCATCTGTGGAGCGGTTTTATTCGACCGATAACTGTCTTTTAGTCTTTGTCTCTATCTCTTCTGTTTAATTTTGATTTTAGTTTTCTGTCATCCATGGAATTTCAAGATATTTTCTTTGGTCTTTAGGTTGCAAGGTAAGGGTTTTTTCTTTGTTTCGTATGGGTGATTTTTCTACCTGTCAGGTGGGTTGTCATCAATTTTTTGAGTGTATAATAAAATTATGCAAGTGCTCTCCTCCTCTTGGAAGAACACTCAATTCCTCAAAAAACTAATAGTACTTAAATTTTAGCATGAATATTTTATTTTGATGGTTAAAAGTATAAAATTTGTTAAAGTGTTCATCGCATACATAGTCGTAAGTTATGGAACTGATGGCTGGTTGGAAAAATACTTCAAAAATGAAATATTATACTCTCAATTGGTTTAACTTCAATTTCTTTTACAAAAGTGATTAAATAAACTATAAAGTGAAGTTTAATACTTTTAGCATTGTAACAGCCCGCAAATCCGTACCCCTTGAGTCAACACTATTCTACAACCATCAACTCAAGTTCTATAGAAATACGAACCATTTGGGTTAAAGAAGAAGAGGTAGAAGAAGAAAAATAGAAAACAACAACAGAATCTAACCATCGCAGCGGAATAAAATATAATAGATAATAAATACTCTTTACTCAAAACTTAAATATCTCTGTTTATATATTACATCATCAAAGTACACCAATCACAGCTCAACATCAATATCATACAAATGATTACACAACAACTCAACATAGCGGAATATACATATATAAACAAGTACGGTAGTACATATCATCGTCTAGCTCGCCTTCTGAGCTCCACAGCATCATATCCTATATTCTATAATACTCGGTCTGACCCGAGCATTACAGTTAAATAACACCCGAGTCAGTCTGGAATACCAGCGTGAGAAAATCACAACCAATTTATTATTAAAGTTTCAAAAAATCCTTTGAAAACAAAAGCATCTCATAAGACCACGCCACAAATAAACATGTCGGGTTTTTACCTTACGATAGCTAAAATGATTTTTATAGAAATCCTTTGATATTATAATAGGGTCTATATACAAATACTTATAAATAGCCGAAATTGTTACATGATTAAATTCCAGCTACTAGCCACAGTGTGGGTAATACAAACAAAACTCGTACAAGGCTCGTAGGGAGAATGGATTTCTAACTAATGACTAGGCACTAGGGTACCACCTGTCACAGTACGGGGCCTAGATCACCGTACCGAGGAGTACGCCAACTCCCCTGCAACACAAGACCGGGACTACCCCTTACTAGATAATCCTGAGTGAGATCACCCCGTGGTTGGGATCAGCAACCGCCCACTAAGCCGAAATAAAATGGGACGTCTAGACTGGAATGACCTCACCCTGCTTGGGTGCTACCCACCTAGCCTTGCTGCATAACCCCTGATTTTCAGTCATTCCCATTTGATGAGGCTTGAGTCTAAGCGTTACCTTTTATAGAACATATCCCTTAGAATGCCCATCGTCCACCTGACGATGTTTCGCAAGCATTCATCCATACAAGTCCGTTCCGGGTTCGAACGGAACCGAAGACACTATTCCTAC
Source organism: Allium cepa (assembly GCA_030765085.1). NCBI lineage: Eukaryota > Viridiplantae > Streptophyta > Magnoliopsida > Asparagales > Amaryllidaceae > Allium > Allium cepa. The sequence goes on from CM060932.1 coordinate 133,605,515, forward strand.
TACATCCATTTTGGAGATATCCTCAAGATTAGTAGCAACTAGCCCTTGCACTTCACTGCTCCATCTTCGAATCCAAATCCGTTTACACGAAAACGCACAAACCGGAATGAAGTGTTTTTCGAGAAATAAATCTCGATCCCAGTCTCTTCGAAACGATCAACGCATTTGGCCAATATTGATAGTCGGTTATTTAACTATCAATTAATATTCACAAACAACCACCCAACATAAATAATTTCACCAAATTATTTATTTACCTCAAAATATCTTCGCAAGATATATTTCTATTTTCAATCCTTTAAAAACAGTTTCAAAACCATCTTTCTTTTCAGAATAAACTTTCCTAAATATTTTCTATCTCCTCTGAAATCACCAAGCTCAAAACTATATTTCTAAAATAATTTAAAACACTTTACTTTGAAATATACTTTAAAACATTTAAGTTAAAACTATATCAATAATTTATTAAAAATACCATACTATATGAATATTTGAAAATAAGGTTACTTAATAAATATAAAAGTAGATTTATACTTTTAAAAACATAATATTAAGTCATTCTTTAAATAATTACTAATATAATAAATTAAGAGAAAATACTTACTTTAGAATTTAAATATTAGAAATAAGAAATTTTCCAAAACTTGCTTTTTAAAACAACTTTTAAACTTTTAACTTATATTTAAAAATTTACTTTGAAAACGTACCTGGTTATTCAGGGAGAATTCCAACTTCAATCACTTAAATCAAATTTTCCCAAATTGATTCCCAATTTATACTACTTGAATTACATCTCTTCACTTACTCAATTCCTTCAAAATTCATTAATTATGTGTAATGTTATTAATTTCTGTTTGATTTTAAATCTTTTAACTGAAATATACAAACTTCAGATCTTATCCCAATGTCTTCTTTATTCTTTCCAATATTTTAAATCTTAAATTTCAAATAAATGTTTTGTTTTTTTTTAAATAATAACATTGAATTTTTAAAATTCATTAATTCCCTGATTATTCAAAATTTCCTTCCTATACTCAAGATTTATTTACTAGAATTTTAAAGGACACATTAATTCTTTCCCAATTCATTCTTAAATTTTATTAAAATTTATATAATTATTTTACTTACAAATTTACTTCTTTTATTTTCTTTCCAGAATCCAATATATATATTTTTGGTAATTCACTATGTCCAGTTATATCCAATCGAACCATAGCATACAATATTCTAATATAATTCATCATAGAATATCAAATAATCACCACAGAGGATATTAAATAATAAATGTTGAGGGATCCAGTTGGATCCCACCAACCTGTTTTCCCCTGCATCCACAGACGTTAGCACAATATAAGATATCTTCACTATAAAATGAGGGTAATCAATCATTTCAAGGTGTAGTGTACTACTATATAACACAACAATCAATTCAATCATCCAAACAAGTATTTAAATTTAACTGAGTGAGATTAACTCACCTTTGATTTTCGTTTCGCAATCCACCCCATCTCATTTTGTTTCCCATGATTCAAACCTTGTAAAATCATTAGATGTTTTATTAATAGTTGAACAAATCAAATGATCAATTTATCACTTAAAGAACTTGAATAAACCAATTACTATTTTATTGATTTTTTTTTTCCAGAAAATTTCCTGTAAAAATCTTTGTCTATATTTACTACATTGAACATGTATATATCTACATATATACATTTATAAAGTTTAAACAAGAATACAATTTTTCTTTTAACATTTCTTTTAACCCAAACCATCTGGTTACTATAAACTTTTGCAGATTTATTTATTATTACTATTATTTAAAATACATAAACTGTATGTACAAGTTAAAACTAAAATAGATTTTATTCTATTATTTATTTATTTATTTATTTAAATTGAAGAAAACTACTGTACTTATATACATATTAATTAGTTTGGTTAAAACAACTTGTTAATTACCTTGCCCAGAGACCCACGAAGATCCAGATTCGGCCCCGCCTTCCAATTCGATCGCGACTACCCGCCACTGCCACACCGCGAGGCCCTTTTGCCTTGCCCGCGAGCACCACTCAAGCTCGAGTTCCCAGCACTGAACGCGTCGGTCTGATGCGACTCTCCTCCCCACGACAGCCACCTACAAGACGCCTCGAGGTTGCGCGCACCCTTGCTTCGACAGCCGACATGTTTCCCCCAACCCTGCTCAAACCCATCATCGCCAGATCCATCGCGACCAAGATTCCATATCGTCTTCCCCTTCGTCCTCACGCGCACGAGTAGCCGAGCCCACATCTGATTTTGAAATTGTCGTTCTCGATTTGTTGAGGAAAGGAATAGGAGGCTGCGGCCTGAACTTCGATCGGCCACTTTAATTTGATTTTCATTTTCATTTTTTTAGTTGATTTGAACGAAAGTGTTTGGCCCTATTTTCTTTTTTATTTCTTTTAGTTAAACGAGAGGGTTCTTTATCCTTTCATTCATTAGCTTATGAACGAAGCCTCTACCCCCTTTTTTTAGCTTGGAAGAGAAGAAACGTGAATAAGATTTCGTGATTTAAAAAGGAAAGAAGAGTGGCATGTAACACGATTTTTATTTATTATTATTATGTATTATTATTATTATTATTATTATTTTCCGTTGAGAAAGAACGAAGTCGATTTAAATTTTCGACATAGAATTTCTACGCATTTATATGCCGTACGCTCACACAACCACTCCAAATACTACAAAAATTGAAATCCGATAATAACTCAATATTACGGATCCAATAGATTTGGTTTCGTCGAATTCCGAGACTGTGCCTCGGAAGACTATTCTTAAATTCAATTTAAACTATAAAATTTCAAAACTAAACAAATCACTGTTAAATCTAATTTTAAAACTTTTGTTATCTTCAGCATTATCAATATAAATTTTATGAGCCTTCAAATTATTTTTAACAGGCTTAAAATCCTAGATTTCACATTTTACCCGATTTTAAATTATTTAATTTCAAAAATTAATTATCAAATAGTTAGTGATATTTGAATTCAAGGTAAAATTTAATTTTTAAATATTAAAATAAATTAAATATTTCAATTTAAATTGCTTAAAAATTCCGGGTCATCACATTCCTCCCCCTTAAAAGAATTTCGTCCCCGAAATTACTAATTAGGAAGAATGGTTCAAAACCCGTTTATTTTTCCCAAAACCAAACAGTTTCTAAGAATTCAACATCTTACCTACTATCTTTTTATAAAAGACCCATTATTATTCTTATTAACTTTCCAAACTTTTCCAAAACCTTCTATAGTTTTCAAATAACTTACTTGTTCAACTATTCAAATTATAATTCAAAACTAAATTTTGAATTATCAAAATTTCTCAAAAATTTTCTAACTCCCTAAATTCCCGAAAAAAAATTCCAGCGTCTCCTTTGCGCAGCTAGCTCGGTACAACTACAAAATGGCTCTACGGCCTCCCAAATCCAAAAAGAAAACAAAAAGTGTGACGACCGAACTTCCAAACTCCAGAAAGTCGCATCGCTAATAAGAAAGAAAGGTATAGAAAGAGAAAGAAAGAGAAGAAGAAGAAAACAACACTTCAGAATCTAAACAACGGAACGAATAAATTATATTAATAATCAAAAGTATTACATAGATATACAACAACTATCAGAGTTACATAGATAATACAACACATACTAGACAGTTATAAACACCTGTCTAGTTATTATAACATAGTACAACATTGCAAATAACTCAGAGATACCAAACACAGCGGACTACTATATAACTACAACGCAGAAGCCTCCTGCTCCATTTGCTCCTCCACATTTCGTTAAAGCTAACCTGAATCCTAACCTGAATCCCTTGGCTACTCGTAAAAATTTGAGTACCCAAGAGTTTATGAAAAACAAAAATAAACTCCGGGTCAGACATGAGTTTGGTGTGAGTAATAGGTTAAAGTTGCTTAACTTTCAAAAAAATCTTTTAAAAAGAAAGGTATCACGTAAGACTTCCCACACATAAACATGGAAAAGTTTTTACCTTACGCCAATCAAAACATTTGATAGGAAATCCGGTGATATTATAATAGGTCTAGGGTTTTCAAATAAATAAGAAATAGTCGAAATTGTTACATCTATTAAATTCCAGCTACTAGCCACAAAAGTGGGTAATACAATCAAAACCGTTGGCACTTATTGGATTTTGGATTCCATACAATGGCAGGGCTACTGGGGTACCGCCCGTCACAGTACGTGGCCTAGATCACCGTACCGAGGAGTACGCCCGCTCCCCTGGCAACACAAAGCTGGACCCATTCCTTACTGAACAGTTCCGAACAAGACAACCCCGGCAGTTGTCGCGACCAACCGCCCACACAGCCGAATAAAAAGGGACCTCTAGACAGGGGTAAATCTTGCTCTCCAGTGGGGGCTACCCACGAAGCCTTGCTGCACCTCCCCTGTTTTAGCCATTCCCGGTATGATTACCTTCAGAGAACACATCTCTTAGAATGCTCATCGTCCACCTGACGATGTTCTGAAAGCATTCCATCCATACAAGTTCGTTCCGGGTTCGAACGAAACCGAAGGCATTATCTCGTTACACTCATTTTGGAATCACCCACAGAGTTAACGACGATAACCCTTGCACTCTGAATCACCATCTCGAACCTATAAGTACTATTCCGTCAAACTCATTACGGAATCACCCACAGAGTTATATTGACTTATAGTTCTTACACCTCGAGTCTTCACTTGCTCCTCTTAAATTCACGACCTAACGTTAATTTGGATCGATGTGGTTTTCGGATCCCAAATATGGAAACCCGATCCCGGTCTCATCGAAATCCAAAGCGTGTCTTTTAGGTCCAAGTTGTTTTAAGTTTAAAACAATTCAATCTAATTATCTATATACACACAGATAGATAATTCACATCATCATAATAGATAATCATCATTATTATCATAAACAGGTAATCCATATTATCATCACAACTTGATAATCTACAATATCATCATCAATAGATAGCTCATATCATCAACACAATGCAACCAATGCATCCATATCACACAATATTAATCTCATATCTGAGATTCAAACCATCCAAGGTAAACAATATCATCCATTCATAAGCAAGATCTATAATCACACCATCTATAATTAATTTAAAATGAATTAAATTAATTACTTCTATCTCTAATTAATTTAAAGAGAATTAAATTAATTACCTATCTTTAATTAATTTAAAATGAATTAAATTAATTACTTCACCATTTAAAACTTGCTTACTTAACCCTTAATTGATTATCAATCAATTAAATCATTATCCTCAAATTAATTACCTTAATTAATCGCCCTTGATTAATTATCCTTTAATTATATTCAAGTAATTATCTTTAATTAATTTTACAAATTAATTATCCTTAACCAAAATTAGTAATTAGCCTTTAATTACTTCATTAATTAATTAATTATAATTAATTACATTAGTCTTTAATTAATTACATTAATTAATTACTTCCTTAATTACTTCTAAATTAATTACATTTAATAATTAATTATATTTATTAATCAATCTTGATTAATCTCATTAGTAATTAATCACTCTTAATTAATTACATCGCTTAATTAATTCAAATAACTTAATTAATAAATGTTTAAATTAATTACATTAAGTAATTAATTATTAATCCCTTCATAAAGGAATTATCTTCACATTAATTACACAAAGTAATTAATCCCAAAATACCATACGTCAATTAATTATCTTCAGTAATTTACTTATCTTAATTACTTCTCTAAGTAATTATTTTTCACTGATTACTCATCAACCCATCTAAAGACTATTCCAAATTAATTAAACTTAATTAATTAATTTAAACTAATCCAATTAATAAATTAACTACAATGAGTAATTAATATCTTTAATTATTTCCATAAAATAATCATACTTAGTTAAATTTCATAATTGATTATTTAAATTAATCAATCCAATTAATTATCAAAATTAATTACATTAATTAATTAATAAATACTCACAAGTTAATGACCTTCATTATCTTATTAACAAATTCTTAATTACCGTTCTTAAGTAATTAACTTAAATTAATTAATATTAATTTTCAAATTTAATTAACCTTAATTAATTTATTTCAAATCTTTAATTAATTAAACAAATTAATTAATTAAATTATTTAAATTACCTTACTAATTTAGTGAAACAAAAATCATTAAATCTTTTATTTACTTTAAAATAAAACACTTCTTATTAATGATTACTTTATCATTAACAAAGTACTTTAAAACAACTTAACTAAAATTGTTTTCAAATTACATTTTAAAATTTAAATTTAAATTGAAAACCAAACTTAACTTTATCAAAGTTTTAAAAACATTCTAAAACCTTTTTAAACTTATGCTAAATAATTTCTCATATTATAAAGAAGTTTTAAGGAAATTTAAACCCATATTTATAATACAAATCATATTTAAAATATGATTCAATATCAAAAGCTGCTTAAACATTTCAAAATTAAAAAAAAAACTTCTTTATTTTCAAAACATGATTCGAATTTGAATCTTGTTTCCATATTTAAACTTATGTTTAAATCTTCTACTTTAATTTTTAAGCTTTATCTTTAAATTCAATTATTTAAATTCTTTTAAAGGTTGTTTAAATATTTCAATTTAAATAATTTAATTAAATTAAAACATGAATTCAAATCCAATTTTAAAATTCATACCTTAACTTTAAGTTTAAAATTTATGTTTTAAAAAAAAACCTGCTCCAGATTTTAAAACTTAATTTTTCTTATGAACTGAAATTATACAGGTTTTCCAAAGAAACCTGTAAACATTTAATTTAAAAAGTTTGAATTAAATTTAAAAACTGGAATTCAACTTAGATTGAAAACCATACCTTTAAAATTTAAGTTTTAAATTCTTGTTTAAAACTGCTTCAGTTTTTAAATCAAATCTTTGAATTGAAAAGTACAGGTTTTCTAAAACCTGTAACCAACAGAAAAACCCGAGCTCCCTCCTCTGTTTTACTTCGAGTAAAACCAAGAGCTGCTTCGAGTAACAATTCTAATTACTCGAGTATTAACCCGAGAAAAAAAAACTTCTGCAAACCCAACAATACCCTGATACATCACCCCACCGTGCATATGCACGGTGGCTCTGGCCATCTCCGGCCACCACCAATACATCGAACAAATCGACGTTCAACCCTGAAACCCACCACGACCTTCAAAACCTCACTAGCATCACGAAATCAAAATTTGAACACCCAAATCAAAACTTGGCAGCAACAGGCAACTTTCTCGGATCTGAAAAACCTTCCTCATCCTCGCTCCTCCGGTAAGCGGCGGCCTAGGAACTCCGTCCAACCCTTCACCAATACCCAAGCTACCACCTCACCAAAAATCGCTGCACTCGGTCCCCTGAAGTCTTCCCACAGATCGAATCATTCAGTGCCTAAAAACGAGGTTTACAACCTTTCCCCTTTTTACTACCTAGAAGAAAAATAGCACTGCACAAAAATCCTAATTCTAAAAATTGAAATTTTGGTTATACAAATCACAACTTAGTTTTAGCTTCAGATCTATGCACCTGAAACTAAGAAAAATCAACCTGGATATGTCTGAATTAGTTCACGTTGTTGTTACCTTCTTCCAGTAAAACTATAGGTATCTTATTTTTTTTCTTAAACTTAAACTTATTATTTATGATGTATTGAACATATATTGTTCAAATCTCTTGTGTTATTACAGATTAATTTAGGAACACTTAAGTTTTTCTTTTAAAACTTTAGACCTGTAACTTTGTAAATACTGTAAAAATCATAAAACAGTAAGCCTATACCCATACACTCAATACGAATCATATTATAGGAGCAAACATACATCATCATAACTATTCTTGAGTTTTAAACTAATGAGGTAAATCATACAAATCAACATGAAATTCAGGAAACACATATAAGTCATAATCAGGCAACATTTTAATACTCAAAATTTTGAAAAGAAAAAGTTACTCACCTGAATACAGTGATGAAGCAGAGCACTATTTTTTTTCGAAAAAGCTTTTACTTTTATGCTTTAAGAAACTGAGTAGTTGAAACTTGATTTAACTTGAGTGTTTGTTGTTAAAACTTGCATGCAGGCCTCTGGTTTAAAGAATGCAGGTAAGCCTTTCTTTTGATTTCCAGAATGCAGAAGGCAAAAACCCAGATTTCATTTGAAAATACTTGAATTTGAAAACTTGCAGTTGCATGCATGCTACTTTTGAATCCCAGATTTGGAGTAATGCAGGCTATGTACAGGAATTTGTAATGCTTTGAAAATGTGCAGATTTGATTTGCAATTGTACAGGGTAGGGAATATGATCTTGATATGACGATTTGAAAAATGATTTTGCAGAGGATTTCAGACTTGAAGGTATGCATCTGATTGAGTTGAAGAAGAATGCATATGCTATTTTCTGGTTTGCTTAGAAATTTTACAGTTTTGAATATGCAATTATTTTGAATGGATTTGAAAACGTGGAGGGTTTTCATGCTTTGATCTCTGATTTTGGTTTCAAAGAAAGTGTTTTCAGATTTTAGTTTTTGAGAGTTTGAAAACTTTTCTTCTTAACTTGAGAAATGAAAATTAGAAAAGAATAGAGATAAAGTAAACATGTTTATATAAGTATGAATGATTTATTAAAAGAAAAAAAAATTAAAATGAAAAGAACACTTGTCTTTTGCAAGAGTTCATTTACTAACACATGTGTTTAGATAACTTAATATGTTTACACTTGTCTCATTAGTTGCTTAAAATGTTAATATTTGTTATATATATATGTTACTTATTTTTATTTAATTTAAAGATAAATAAAATCCTCTTTTCTTTATTAAATACATATATAGTAGTTTCATTAATAAATGTATATGTATTTCTTTTTAATGAAATAAAAAAATTCATAAAAAAATGAAAGCTTATTTATAAAATTTAACTATGTTAATTTATTTGAATTTCAAAAAGAATTCAAATTCAAATTCTATCTATATCTCAAAAAAACTCCAGTTCAAAACTAATTTATATTAATCATCTTTTAATTTTTAAAATAATAATATTGTCTTTTTAAACATATCTATATTTATACATTTATCATTATTTGAAAATAACATATTTATTAATTTAAATAATTTATAAATGAAATTATAAATTACATATCTTATTGAACATATTTAAATGCATAAATGTTTTAATATATAAATGGTATTTTAAATTTTTAAATAATTCCAAATTATAATTATTAAGCTATATTCAAAAAGAAATAAAATAAAATTTTGTTTATCTTATTAAAATTTAAACTATGTTTAAAATACAATTATACAACTTAAAACAATCTCTTTAAGTATTTTAAACCAATTAGTTATTTATTAAATAAAATAAAAATCTTCAAATTATTAAAATGAATATTAGAATATAAAAACAATATTTTATTTGTTTATTAATTTTCAAATCAAAACCTATCTATCTACAATATATACACAAATATATACATTATAAATAGAAAGCAATTTATTAGCTTTTAAAGAATAAAATTCATCAATTAAACATTTATTTAATTGGATTATTAAATCAAGTTAATTTTTATTAACAAAATTTTATCAAATCAATTTAATTTTAGTTACAGATTATTGAACTGATATTGCTAAAATTTCCGGGATATCACATTCCTCCCCTCTTAAAGAATTTCGCCCCCAAAATTTAAAAGCAAAGATAATTTAATAACCCATTTAAAATTCTAGATTTTAAATCACAAACATACATCAATCATATGCTAACAATCATAGCAACCAATTTATCTAATCAAACAAATTTAATTATCCAGATAAAATTTTGGTTAAATTTCTCGAGTTTCCCCAAGTATATATACCGGGATACTCGCCCTACAGAATCCAAACAATCTAAATTACGAAGCTACAGAGCTTCTACTCATCTAGATCTACAAAACTAGACAAGATATCAGACTACAAACGAGTCTGACTTAGCAACCAAACCTTCTGAACAGCTGGTCCCACAACCATAATAGCTCATACCCGTACTCCCTCAGAGATACGTGAATCTCCTCAAATCCCAGTTATCCATACTGGCAATTCAATTCTTGAAAACCAAACACCAATCTAACCAAAACACAGAAGAGATCCAAAACACCTTGGAGCTAGCTTCCCAAACTTATCAAAACTTTATAGCTCCTTGGATCGGAGAAAACTTATCCAAAACAAATCTCCGACTCCGGAATTCAAATTCCTTCATATCTTACCCACAAAACTCTTCTGATGGTCCCGGGCTGCCTACATCCCAACTGATCAGCTCAACTCTTGCTGATTCCTTTAGAAACAATCTAAACCAAAAACAACCCAACACAACGATCTCCTCAAGATCAACCAAGACTAAGATCACCAACTCTACTCTTCAAACATCAGAAGAACAAACTCACTTCTTCTATCCAGAAAAGACAAAACAGAAACATTCCCAAACTGCTTCCGCTGCACAACTCTGAATTGGCACAGAAGACACTGCTGATGAAGAATATGAGCACAAACTGGACATCACTTCCATATGGCTCAACATATCCAAGAAAACTCAGAAGTTTCACCAATCCTGAGCTGCCTCACCAAACCTATTTCGAGAAATCCTCCTTCTACTAGCTGATCCACCAGTAGCACTCCTGGAATTCGGTCGATAAGAAAACTCAATCTTCAGAAGTGGACAAACCTCCGACTTCTCAGAAGACAACCAAAAATTCTTCAATACCTCAAAAGAACACTCAAACTATCGCAAGTCACTTTTGCGATCAATAGAGACCAATTCCCAAACAAAACTGTTCTCTCTGTACCAAACAGAACAGCTTACTCTTAATTAGCCAATCCAATAAAGTATTGGGTCCACTCTGCTGCTTCTGAACTCCACCTTCAGAAACTACTCAGCCAGTAAACTTCTGCCAACGCAGACACTCCGAGCTGCACTGCTGACACCAAAGACAAAACTTCCTTAGCTGAAATTCTTCGAGAAACTCGGACCTCAAAGCCAACCACCACATCCTGCTGAACCCAGCCACAACACCGAAGCAGACACACTTCCCAAAACTTGTCCCAAAGAAAACATCTTCGGAAACATCCATATTTACTGCATCTCATCACGCAGCTATTACTTCCTGAGGTATCAAAATACCATCACACACTTCTGCCAACCAACAGATCCAAACTCTACTCATCCATCTTCAAAGATAAACTCTGAACCTTAACAGGTTTCCTTCCAGAGATCGATGAAATCTCTACACTCTGCACAACTCACTCGAGACGGTATTAGGTCTACAGTCTCGACAAATACACTTCCAACCTCAACATTCGAACTCCAACCAACAGTAGTAATCGTGTTACACACACCACTACCTTATCTACCTTTATAACTTATGTTGGAAAACCTGAACAGGTAACCCGACAGATAGGTAGAAATAAATATATTTGTATTTATATATTAAAATTACAAATACGCTCTCTCAAGATAGACATCACTCCAGAGCCTAGGTATTCACTCAACCTAATGCTCTGATAGCACTGTAACGACCCAACTTCCAAACTCCAGGAAGTCGCATCGCTAATAAAAAAGAAAGGGATAGAAAGAGAAAGAAAGAGAAGAAGAAGAAAACAACACTTCAGAATCTAAACAGCGGAACGAATAAATTATATTAATAATCAAAAGTATTACATAGATATACAACAACTATCAGAGTTACACGGATAATACAACACATACTAGACAGTTATAAACACCTGTCTAGTTATTACAACATAGTACAACATCGCAAATAACTCAGAGATACCAAACACAGCGGACTACAATATAACTACAACGCAGAAGCCTCCTGCTCCATTTGCACCTCCACATTTCGTTAAATCTAACCTAAATCCTAACCTGAATCCCTTGGCTACTCGTAAAAATTTGAGCACCCAAGAGTTTATGAAAAACAAAAATAAACTTCGGGTCATACATGGGTCTGGTGTGAGTAACAGGTTAAAGTTGCTTAACTTTCAAAAAATCTTTTAAAAAGAAAGGTATCACGTAAGACTTCCCACACATAAACATGGAAAAGTTTTTACCTTACGCTAACCAAAACATTTGATCGAAAATCCGGTGATATTATAATAGGTCTAGGGTTTTCAAATAAATAAGAAATAGCCGAAATTGTTACATCTATTAAATTCCAGCTACTAGCCACAAAAGTGGGTAATACAATCAAAACCGTTGGCACTTATTGGATTTTGGATTCCATACAATGGCAGGGCTACTGGGGTACCGCCCGTCACAGTACGTGGACTAGATCACCGTACCGAGGAGTACGCCCGCTCCCCTGGCAACACAAAGCCGGACCCATTCCTTACTGAACAGTTCCGAACAAGACAACCCCGGCAGTTGTCGCGACCAACCGCCCACACAGCCGAATAAAAAGGGACCTCTAGACAGGGGTAAATCTTGCTCTCCAGTGGGGGCTACCCACGAAGCCTTGATGCACCTCCCCTGTTTTAGCCATTCCCGGTACGATTAACTTTAGAGAACACATCTCTTAGAATGCTCATCGTCCACCTGACGATGTTCTGAAAGCATTCAATCTATACAAGTTCGTTCTGGGTTCGAACGAAACCGAAGGCATTATCTCGTTACACTCATTTTGGAATCACCCACAGAGTTAACGACGATAACCCTTGCACTCTGAATCACCATCTCGAACCTATAAGTACTATTCCGTCAAACTCATTACGGAATCACCCACAGAGTTATACTGACTTATAGTTCTTACACCTCGAGTCTTCACTTGCTCCTCTTAAATTCATGACCTAACGTTAATTTGTATCGATGTGGTTTTCGGATCCCAAATATGGAAACCCGATCCCGGTCTCATCGAAATCCAAAGCGTGTCTTTTAGGTCCAAGTTGTTTTAAGTTTAAAACAATTCAATCTAATTATCTATATACACACAGATAGATAATTCACATCATCATAATAGATAATCATCATTATTATCATAAACAGGTAATCCATATTATCATCACAACTTGATAATCTACAATATCATCATCAATAGATAGCTCATATCATCAACACAATACAACCAATGCATCCATATCACACAATATTAATCTCATATCTGAGATTCAAACCATCCAAGGTAAACCATATCATCCATTCATAAGCAAAGATTTATAATCGCACCATCTATAATTAATTTAAAATGAATTAAATTAATTACTTCTATCTCTAATTAATTTAAAGTGAATTAAATTAATTACCTATCTTTAATTAATTTGAAATGAATTAAATTAATTACTTCACCATTTAAAACTTGCTTACTTAACCCTTAATCAATTAAATCATTATCCTCAAATTAATCACCTTAATTAATCACCCTTGATTAATTATCCTTTAATTATATTCAAGTAATTATCTTTAATTAATTTTACAAATTATCCTTAACCAAAATTAGTAATTAGCCTTTAATTACTTCATTAATTAATTAATTATAATTAATTACATTAGTCCTTAATTAATTACTTCCTTAATTACTTCTAAATTAATTACATTTAATAAATAATTATATTTATTAATCAATCTTGATTAATCTCATTAGTAATTAATCACTCTTAATTAATTACATCACTTAATTATTTCAAATAACTTAATTAATAAATGCTTAAATTAATTACATTAAGTAATTAATTATTAATCCCTTCATAAAGGAATTATCTTCACATTAATTACACAAAGTAATTAATCCCAAAATACCATACTTCAATTAATTATCTTCAGTAATTTACTTATCTTAATTACTTCTCTAAGTAATTATTTTTCACTGATTACTCATCAACCCATCTAAAGACTATTCCAAATTAATTAAACTTAATTAATTAATTTAAACTAATCCAATTAATAAATTAATTACAATGAGTAATTAATATCTTTAATTATTTCCATCAAGTAATCATACTTAATTAAATTTCATAATTGATTATTTAAATTAATTAATCCAATTAATTATCAGAATTAATTACATTAATTAATTAATAAATAATCACAAGTTAATGACTTTCATTATCTTATTAACAAATTCTTAATTACCGTTCTTAAGTAATTAACTTAAATTAATTAATATTAATTTTCAAATTTAATTAACCTTAATTAATTTATTTCAAATCTTTAATTAATTAAACAAATTAATTAATTAAATTATTTAAATTACCTTACTAATTTAATGAAACAAAAACCATTAAATCTTTAATTTACTTTAAAATAAAACATTTCTTATTAATGATTACTTTATCATTAACAAAGTAATTTAAAACAACTTAACTAAAATTGTTTTCAAATTATATTTAAAAATTTAAATTTATATTGAAAACCAAACTTAACTTTATCAAAGTTTTAAAAACATTCTAAAACCTTTTTAAACTTATGCCAAATAATTTCTCATATTATAAAGAAGTTTTAAGGAAATTTAAACCCACATTTATAATACAAAACATATTTAAAATATGATTCAATATCAAAAGCTGTTTAAACATTTCAAAATTTAAAAAAAAAACTTCTTTATTTTCAAAACATGATTCAAATTTGAATCTTGTTTCCAGATTTAAACTTATGTTTAAATCTTCTACTTTAATTTTTAAGCTTTATCTTTAAATTCAATTATTTAAATTCTTTTAAAGGTTGTTTAAACATTTCAATTTAAATAATTTAAATTAAATTTAAAACATGAATTCAAATCTAATTTTAACATTCATACCTTAACTTTAAGTTTAAAATTTCTTATTTAAAAAAAAACCTGCTCCAGATTTTAAAACTTAATTTTTCTTATGAACTGAAATTATACAGGTTTTCCAAAGAAACCTGTAAACATTTAATTTAAAAAGTTTGAATTAAATTTAAAAACTGGAATTCAACTTAGATTGAAAACCATACCTTTAAAATTTAAGTTTTAAATTCTTGTTTAAAACTGCTTCAGTTTTTAAATCAAATCTTTGAATTGAAAAGTACAGGTTTTCTAAAACCTGTAACCAACAGAAAAACCCAAGCTCCCCCCTCTGTTTTACTTCGAGTAAAACCAAGAGCTGCTTCGAGTAACAATTCTAATTACTCGAGTATTAAGCAGAGAGAAAAAAACTTCTGCAAACCCAACAATACCCTGATACATCACCCCACCGAGCATATGCACGGTGGCTCTGGCTATCTCCGGCCTCCACCAATACATCGAACAAATCGGCCTCCACCAATACCTCACTAGCATCACGAAATCAAAATTTGAACACCCAAATCAAAACTTGGCAGCAACAGGCAACTTTTTCGGATCTGAAAAACCTTCCTCATCCTCGCTCCTCCGGTCATCGGCGGCCTAGGAACTCCGTCCAACCCTTCACCCATACCCAAGCTACCACCTCACCAAAAATCACTGCACTCGGTCCCCTGAAGTCTTCCTACAGATCGAATCATTCAGTGCCTAAAAACTAGGTTTACAACCTTTCCCCTTTTTACTACCTAGAAGAAAAATAGCACTGCACAAAATCCCAATTCTAAAAATTGAAATTTTGGTTATACAAATCACAACTTAGTTTTAGCTTCAGATCTATGCACCTGAAACTAAGAAAAATCAACTTGGATTTGTCTGATTTAGTTCACTTTGTTGTTACCTTCTTCCAGTAAAACTACAGGTATCTTCTTTTTTTTTCTTCTTAAACTTAAACTTATTATTTATGATGTATTGAACATATATTGTTCAAATCTCTTGTGTTATTACAGATTAATTTAGGAACACTTAAGTTTTTCTTTTAAAACTTTAGACCTGTAACTTTGTAAATACTGTAAAAATCATAAAGCAGTAAGCCTATACCCATACACTCAATACGAATCATATTATAGGAGCAAACATACATCATCATAACTATTCTTGAGTTTTAAACTAATGAGGTAAATCATACAAATCAACATGAAATTCAGGAAACACACATAAGTCATAATCAGGCAACATTTTAATACTTAAAATTTTGAAAAGAAAAAGTTACTCACCTGAATACAGTGATGAAGCAGAGCACTATTTTTTTTTTCTAAAAAGCTTTTACTTTTATGCTTTAAGAAACTGAGTAGTTGAAACTTGATTTAACTTGAGTGTTTGTTGTTAAAACTTGCATGCAGGCCTCTGGTTTAAAGAATGCAGGTAAGCCTTTCTTTTGATTTCCAGAATGCAGAAGGCAAAAACCCAGATTTCATTTGAAAATGCTTGAATTTGAAAACTTGCAGTTGCATGCATGCTACTTTTGAATCCCAGATTTGGAGTAATGCAGGCTATGCACAGGGATTTGTAATGCTTTGAAAATGTGCAGATTTGATTTGCAATTGTACAGGGTAGGGAATATGATCTTGATAAGAGGATTTGAAACATGATTTTGTAGAGGATTTCAGACTTGAAGGTATGCATCTGATTGATTTGAAGAAGAATGCATATGCTATTTTCTGCTTTGCTTAGAAATTTTACAGTTTTGAAATATGCAATTGTTTTGAATGGATTTGAAAACGTGGAGGGTTTTCATGCTTTGATCTCTGATTTTGGTTTCAAAGAAAGTGTTTTCAGATTTTAGTTTTTGAGAGTTTGAAAACTTTTCTTCTTAACTTGAGAAATGAAAATTAGAAAAGAATAGAGATAAAGTAAACATGTTTATATAAGTATGAATGATTTATTAAAAGAAAACAAATTAAAATGAAAAGGACACTTATCTTTTGCAAGAGTTCATTTACTAACATATGTGTTTAGATAACTTAATATGTTTACACTTGTCTTATTAGTTGCTTAAAATGTTAATATTTGTTATATATATATATATATATATATATATGTTACTTATTTTTATTTAATTTAAAGATAAATAAAATCCTCTTTTCTTTATTAAATACATATATAGTAGTTTCATTAATAAATGTATACGTATTTCTTTTTAATGAAATAAAACAATTTATAAAAAAAACTAAAGCTTATTTATAAAATTTAACTATGTTAATTTATTTGAATTTCAAAAAGAATGCAAATTCAAATGCTATCTATATCTCAAAAAAAATTCCAGTTCAAAACTAATTTATATTAATCATCTTTTAATTTTTAAAATAATAATATTGTCTTTTTAAACATATCTATATTTATAAATTTATCATTATTTGAAAATAACATATTTATTAATTTAAATAATTTATAAAAGAAATTATAAATTACATATCTTATTTAACATATTTAAATGCATAAATTTTTTAATATATAAATGGTATTTTAAATTTTTAAATAATTCCAAATTATAATTATTAAGCTATATTCAAAAAGAAATAAAATAAACTTTTGTTTATCTTATTAAAATTTAAACTATGTTTAAAATACAATTATACAATTTAAAACAATTTCTTTAAGTATTTTAAACCAATTAGTTATTTATTAAATAAAATAAAAATCTTCAAATTATTAAAATGAATATTAGAATATAAAAACAAGATTTTATTTGTTTATTAATTTTCATATCAAAACCTATCTATCTACAATATATATACAAATATATACATTATAAATAGAAAGCAATTTATTAGCTTTTAAAGGATAAAATTCATCAATTAAACATTTATTTAATTGGATTATTAAATCAAGTTAATTTTTATTAACAAAATTTTATCAAATCAATTTAATTTTAAATACATATTATTAAATTGATATTGCTAAAATTTCCGGGATATCACAAAAAGCCAAGTGGCTCAATCCAAAATCCCAATCAAATTTCACAGAAATTTAAACACATACCTTTTTGGTCGGGCAACTCAAATTTTTTTTTATCCTTATGAAGTCAAAACCAATTCACTTTTCCTTTATGTTACCTGCATATCCTGCTTAACACTAATATCCAATCACAATATTCCCAAAACATCATATCAACTTTATTGTAAAATGTCAGTATTTATTCATTCAAATATTAACTTAGATTATATATTTCTGGTATCACTCTTTCATTTAAGAATTCACCATTCCTTACTTAAGTTAGTATAAGCATTTTATATGTTTCTTATATTTATTTTCACTTTACCACTTTAGTTGATATCCATTTCTATTCAAATCGATTCTTTCATTTCCATATGAATTCAATTTATTTTCAATTCTAAATATTGAATTTTATTTGTCATTTAAAACTTATTTTGTGTCATTATTTTAAATTGGTTTCATTTACTAACTTATTTTAGTTTTCAATTTGAATTAGTTTGTCGTTAACAGAATTTTCCAAAAAAATTCAAAAAAATTTCTAACTCCCAAAATTTCTGAAATTTTTTGGCAGAATCTCCTTTGTACGGAGGAGCTTTTTGCAATTTGACAAAAGAGATAAATATACATACATCGACCCACACGGTCGGAAAAACCAAAAACAATTCATATTTCCTATTTTTATTGCGTAGGCGTACCTTATTTAGCGTTTTAAGCAAAAAGCTTATTTATTTAGCAATTAGCGTTTCCAAAATCCAGCCACACGGCTTCCAGGTACCTGTACTTACTCAATTTAAACATATAAGTGCCATATATATGAAGTTTATTAACATATCACTCTTTTAAAACAACTACAACACATGAATACTAAAAGCAATGTAACTAGACAATGTTTATAAGCAACTTATATGGTTTTTAACACTTACGCATTTGTTTCAACCAATCCACATGCCATTTCATTTAATTTTAATGGTTTACAATACCATTTCTTACCTTCAATTTATTTTAACCCCAAACAAGCTCATATTCAATTCAATTGATTTCAAAATCAATTCTATTTCACTTTTATCAATTTATAGCATCTTAATTACTTCCATTTACATCAAATGACAATTTATTCTATACAATTTGACGAGATCTATGTGAATAAATAAGTACTTATGTTTTTAACCAATTTAAATTGATTTCAACTAAATTTATACTTAATTCTATTCCATTTTTAAATTTATTCACAATCCATATATTCTCATTTCCATTGCATTTCAGATTTGAATCCATTCACTTGCATTTCATTTTATTAACCAAACTAGTTCATTATTCAAACAGGTTCCATTCAAAACCATTAACAACTTAGGTTCATCTTTATTACTAATTAAATTTCCTTTTTATTTTAATTCATTCACGACCATTTATTTAGCTCGACCTATTCAAAGCTTGCATATTACTAACCATTCCTGAATTAATTCAAACCAAGCTTCAATTTAATGGTCTTCCATATTTTTTTACTCTTAGTCGAGCTTCTAATTATTCTCAACCTAAGTTAGTTTACTCAATTTATTTCACTTCAAACTTCAGTTCACTTCCAGTTGATTCGTATTTATTCCATCCATTATTATTCAATATAATTAGTTTATCCACTCAATCCATTTTGAATTTTCATTTCCATACATATTATTTACAACCCACCAAATTCAATTCAATTTCAACTTAATTCGAATACAACTGGATATTATTTTCAGCCTATCCAATTCATTTCCAATCCAGTTAAATTTTTATTTCCCAATCCAAGTTAATTTCATTTTTAACCTTTCTCTTTAAATTTACATTCCAACATCGAAAGCTTATATTTCCTTCCTGATTTAAAAATCATCTCCATATATGAGCTTACAACTTAACTCATCAGGATCTTAAACACCCGACTTTTACTTTCAAATTATTTTGAAATTTCCAACATTCCCAAATCACACTTCTTAAAAATCAAATCCATCCTGGTTTTATTCCCAACAATTTTCTTTTGAAATTTCAAAAATAAACAGGTTTTCCCGAACAAATCAATTTGGCAGCAATTTGTCACTTAGAAACTCGAAAATGAACATCGATGATGCTGCAGTCATCACCGAAGTTATTTTCTAGCGACTGAAATGAATTCAATGCTATATCCCTTTCCAAAATTTATTTAAAACAAATTTCCTTTCGGAAATACCTCTAAACAATAATGTTATTATTTATCTTCAAAATACTTCCAAATCTCCGGGATTTAAATTTCCAAATTCTGCTTAAATCAATCTTAACTATAATTCATTTGTACAGTTTATGCTTATACAAATTTCCGTTTAATTTTATTTCAATTCATAAATTACATTTATAATTCACATTTATAAATTTCATTTTATAATGAATTTCTTGCCTTAAACTTTGGTTATATTTTCAATTTCTGGTTAAATTTTTACACAATGATGATAATAATTTAATATTATTCTTCCTAACATCCAAGCAATCATATATTAGCTAAAATAGCTTACAAAAACTTTTATTTATATCAAAATATATTTTGGAAAAAATTATTTCATTTACCCACATTTAAAACAATACCGTTTCAATCGTTCTATTCAAGTGTTTAGAAACCCTTTCGATACAGTTGCGCAGACTGTGTCGATGAAGGTTCATATGCCACTCAATAAATCAATCAACACAATATCAAAACAATTTATATTCACTAACAAATACGCGCTCATATCTATTAATACGCTCAAACTCATTCTAGAGTACTATGTACTCTATTTTATGAGTAATTCCCACTAGAGCCAAGGTTATCTCCAACCTAAGCTCTGATACCAACTGTAACAGCCCGCAAATCCGTACCCCTTGAGTCAACACTATTCTACAACCATCAACTCAAGTTGTACAGAAATACGAACCATTTGGGTTAAAGAAGAAGAGGTAGAAGAAGAAAAATAGAAAACAACAACAGAATCTAACCATCGCAGCGGAATAAAATATAATAGATAATAAATACTCTTTACTCAAAACTTAAATATCTCTGTTTATATATTACATCATCAGAGTACACCAATCACAGCTCAACATCAATATCATACAAATGATTACACAACAACTCAACATAGCGGAATATACATATATAAACAAGTACGGTAGTACATATCGTCATCTAGCTCGCCTTCTGAGCTCCACAGCATCATATCCTATATTCTATAATACTCGGTCTGACCCGAGCATTACAGTTAAATAACACCCGAGTCAGTCTGGAATACCAGCGTGAGAAAATCACAACCAATTGATTATTAAAGTTTCAAAAAATCCTTTGAAAACAAAAGCATCTCGTAAGACCACGCCACAAATAAACATGTCGGGTTTTTACCTTACGATAGCTAAAATGATTTTTATAGAAATCCTTTGATATTATAATAGGGTCTATATACAAATACTTATAAATAGCCGAAATTGTTACATGATTAAATTCCAGCTACTAGCCACAGTGTGGGTAATACAAACAAAACTCGTACAAGGCTCGTAGGGAGAATGGATTTCCAACTAATGACTAGGCACTAGGGTACCACCTGTCACAGTACGGGGCCTAGATCACCTTACCGAGGAGTACGCCCGCTCCCCTGCAACACAAGACCGGGACTACCCCTTACTGGATAATACCGAGTGAGATCACCCCGCGGTTGGGATCAGCAACCGCCCACTAAGCCGAAATAAAAAGGGACATCTAGACTGGAATGACCTCACCCTGCTTGGGTGCTACCCACCTAGCCTTGCTGCATAACCCCTGATTTTCAGTCATTCCCATTTGATGAGGCTTGAGTCTAAGCGTTACCTTTTATAGAACATATCCCTTAGAATGCCCATCGTCCACCTGACGATGTTTCGCAAGCATTCATCCATACAAGTCCGTCCCGGGTTCGAACGGAACCGAAGGCACTATTCCTACTACATCCATTTTGGACATATCCTCAGGATTAGTAGCAACTAGCCCTTGCACTTCACTGCTCCATCTTCGAATCCAAAACCGTTTACACGAAAACGCACAAACCGGATCGAAGTGGTTTTCGAGAAATAAATCTTGATCCCAGTCTCTTCGAAACGATCAACGCATTTGGCCAATATTGATAGTCGGTTATTTAACTATCAATTAATATTCACAAACAACCATCCAACATAAATAATTTCACCAAATTATTTATTTACCTCAAAATATCTTCGCAAGATATATTTCTATTTTCAATCCTTCGAAAACAGTTTCAAAACCATCTTTCTTTTCAGAATAAACTTTCCTAAATATTTTCTATCCCCTCTGAAATCACCAAGCGCAAAACTAGATTTCTAAAATAATTTAAAACACTTTACTTTGAAATATACTTTAAAACATTTAAGTTAAAACTACATCAATAATTTATTAAAAATACCATACTATATGAATATTTGAAAATAAGGTTACTTAATAAATATAAAACTAGATTTATACTTTTAAAAACATAATATTAAGTCATTCTTTAAATAATTACTAATATAATAAATTAAGTGAAAATACTTACTTTAGAATTTAAATATTAGAAATAAGAAATTTTCCAAAACTTGCTTTTTAAAACAACTTTTAAACTTTTAACTTATATTTAAAAATTTACTTTGAAAACGTACTTGGTTATTCAGGGAGAATTCCAACTTCAATCACTTAAATCAAATTTTTCCAAATTGATTCCCAATTTATACTACTTGAATTACATCTCTTCACTTACTCAATTCCTTCAAAATTCATTAATTATGTGTAATGTTGTTAATTTCCGTTTGATTTTAAATCTTTTAACTAAAATATACAAACTCCAGATCTTATCCCAATGTCTTCTTTATTCTTTCCAATATTTTAAATCTTAAATTTCAAATAAATGTTTTGTTTTTTTTTAAATAATAACATTGGATTTTTAAAATTCATTAATTCCCTGATTATTCAAAATTTCCTTCCTATACTCAAGATTTATTTACTAGAATTTTAAAGGACACATTAATTCTTTCCCAATTCATTCTTAAATTTTATTAAAATTTCTATAATTATTTTACTTACAAATTTACTTCTTTTATTTTCTTTCCAGAATCCAATATATATATATATATATATATATATATATATATATATATATATATATATTTGGTAATTCACTATATCCAGTTATATCCAATCGAACCATAGCATACAATATTCTAATATAATTCATCATATAATATCAAATAATCACCATAGAGGATATTAAATAACAAATGTTGAGGGATCCAGTTGGATCCCTCCAACCTGTTTTCCCCTGCATCCACAGACGTTAGCACAATATAAGATATCTTCACTATAAAATGAGGGTAATCAATCATTTCAAGGTGTAGTGTATACTACTATATAACACAACAATCAATTCAATCATCCAAACAAGTATTTAAATTTGATCATTTAAATTTAAATTTAACTGAGTGAGATTAACTCACCTTTGATTTTCGTTTCGCAATCCACCCCATCTCATTTTGTTTCCCACGATTCAAACCTTGTAAAATCATTAGATGTTTTATTAATAGTTGAACAAATCAAATGATCAATTTATCACTTAAAGAACTTGAATAAACCAATTACTATTTTATTGATTTTTTTTTTCAGAAAATTTCCTGTAAAAATCTTTGTCTATATTTACTACATTGAACCTGTATGTATCTACATATATACATTTATAAAGTTTAAACAAGAATACAATTTTTCTTTTGACATTTCTTTTAACCCAAACCATCTGGTTACTATAAACTTTTGCAGATTTATTTATTATTACTATTATTTAAAATACATAAACTGTATGTATAAGTTAAAACTAAAATAGATTTTATTCTATTATCTATTTATCTATTTATTTATTTAAATTGAAGAAAACTACTGTACTTATATACATATTAATTAGTTTGGTTAAAACAACTTGTTAATTACCTTGCCCAGAGACCCACGAAGATCCAGATTCGGCCCCGCCTTCCAATTCGATCGCGACTCCCCGCCACTGCCTCACCGCGAGGCCCCTCTGCCTTGCCCGTGAGCACCACTCAAGCTCGAGTTCCCAGCACTGAACACGTCGGTCTGATGCGACTCTCCTCCCCGCGACAGCCACCTATAAGACGCCTCGAGGTTGCGTACTCCCTTGCTTCGACAGCCGACACGTTTCCCCCAACCCTGCCCAAACCCATCATCGCCAGATCCATCGCGACCAAGATTCCATATCGTCTTTCCCTTTGTCCTCACGTGCACGAGTAGCCGAGCCCACATCTGATTTTGAAATTGCCGTTCTCGATTTGTTGAGGAGAGGAATAGGAGGCTGCGGCCTAAATTTCGATAAGCCACTTTAATTTGATTTTCATTTTCATTTTTTTTAGTTGATTTGAATGAAAGGGTTTGGCCCTATTTTCTTTTTATTTCTTTTAGTTAAACGAGAGGGTGCTTTATCCTTTCGTTCATTAGCTTATGAACGAAGCCTCTACCCTTTTTTTTTATTTTAGCTTGGAAGAGAAGAAACGTAAATAAGATTTCGTGATTTAAAAAGGAAAGAAGAGAGGCATGTAACACGATTTTTATTTATTATTATTATATATTATTATTATTATTATGATTATTATTTTCCGTTGAGAAAGAACGAAGTCGATTTAAATTTTCGATATAGAATTTCTATGCGTTTATATGTCGTACGCTCACACAACCACTCCAAATACTACGAAAATTGAAATCCGATAATAACTCAATATTACGGATCCAATGGAACTGGTTTCGTCGAATTCCGAGACTGTGCCTCGGAAGACTATTCTTAAATTCAATTTAAACTATAAAATTTCAAAACTAAACAAATCACTGTTAAATCTAATTTTAAAACTTTTGTTTTCTTCGGCATTATCAATATAAATTTTTTGAGCCTTCAAATTATTTTTAACAGGCTTAAAATCCTAGATTTCACATTTTACCCGATTTTAAATTATTTAATTTCAAAAATTAATTATCAAATAATTAGTGATATTTGAATTCAAGGTAAAATTTAACTTTTAAATATTAAAATCAATTAAATATTTCAATTTAAATTGCTTAAAAATTCTGGGACGTCACAAGCATTATACACATGACTTGTGAATGACTATTAAAATGTACTAGATCTACTCATTTATAAGCCAAAAATTAAAAGCATGGGGGAGTGGACATTTTAAAATAATGAGTAATAATTTAAGGACGTTTAATTTGGAATATATTAGGGAATAAAAAATACGTAAATGAAGAATAACGATGAAGCTTCATTGTATTGACAAAATGAATCTATAGTTGCTGAATTCGATATTTTGTTTTGAAATCATGAATATGGTAATCAAACTTTAATTCAGGAGGACAAATAAAATGATGAATGACCATCTATACTGAGTTTTTGTTTGTAATAGATTTTTCATATAGTAATAATATTTTGAAATTTGCAAACAGGTAAGGAAACATATCTTGAATGTTCTCTTACAAAGATTCACAACCTTACCAAACCAATGAATCAAAAATTAGATTTTCGACACTGATTTTTAAACCGATGAACAATAATTTAGATAAATGCCATAAATTGTTTTACTTTTATTTGTAATGGAGTGGAGGAAATTTCCAAAACAACAAAATATAAATGCAATTTTAAAACCCAACCATATATTTATTATCCAAAATATGTAAGGAAAGTGACTTCTTAATTTTATACCTAACTTTGTTTATATGATTCTTTTTAGTGGATCCTTGTAAAAATTTGAAATATATATAATCTTAATTTGCTAGATCAACATATCCATCTTAATTTCTAATAAAAAGGTATACATACACATACTTGTGTGCGTATGATTAATATGCACAAATTAAAATATACAAAATGTAAAGTGGCCTAAAATTTGTTTCAGTTGTCAATGTAAATGAAAGTGAAACTTTATAAAAATCAACTCATTTTTCATTAACCTACCTAACCATTATACGTGTACATGTTTATATCAATACGAAAAATCATATTATCCAAAAGACTGTACAAATATAACATAAAGATGGATAAAACCATGGAAATGCAATCAACTATACACAACCGCTCAAGTCTCTTGTTAACCACATATTCGTCCTTCTATCTTTTGTAGGCAAATTTTTATGGCATATATAATAACATGGTTAATGTAACACCCCATGGCTCTAGGCAACCCGAAAACCGGGCATGACTAGAAGCACGAGTGGTCAGGTAAAATAAAAATCCATAACATAGCATAGAGACTAAGGAAACAACATAAAATGATTAAAATATTACAGCGGAAGAATACTTTCACTAATTGTAAATTAATAGCAAAACAGCTTCATTAAAAACAACGTTATCCCAAATTTATTTCTGAAACCAAAAGTACCAAGTAATCTCCACTAAAACATAAAAACATAACAAAGTTCATAATAAAGGTCCCCATATATAGAGTAAAGTACGAAAAAGAAAAATGAAGTACATGAGACAAAAGAAACAAAGGATAAGACAACAACTTCTCCAATGACCCTCTAAGCTACAAAGAACTGCAACCTAGATCTGCCCTCCTGTGATTTAGGGAAAATAGTAATGGATCAGACATAAAGTTTGGTGAATGAGAAATAAGATGAAATAGAAAGAATAAAAAAGTTTAATTTTAGATCTTTCCCCGATATCATAGTGGGTGAATAATATAATGTAGTGAATCCTTCTTAGATACAGTTCCTAAGAAGCCAAAGTCCATGGTCACTCTAGGGAAGTCAACCATGTAGTAATACTAAATGTCAATCGGCCTATCGGACCTGCTATCTTTACCTATCTACATGCTACAGCATGAAAGTCATGCACTTCACTCATGCACTGTGACTAAATGCCTCTTACGTCTGACTGGCGGCGAATCAAGCAACCTCGCAGGACCCTGAAGTTAATCTCAAGCTTCTCCAAATCGGACTCCAATCCTCTGGTCTCTTTGATCACCAATGTGGAATTTCCCCTATCTAAAGTGTCGGTCCTCCGAAAGAGTGCCTGCAGCTGGGTCGGCTGTGCAATATCCTCCAACAATCTGCCTAAAGAAGCCTACATCAGAGCGCACTTGTCATGTTCCGTCCGCGTCGATTTTCCTGAAGAAGCCTACAATTGCGAATGTTATCTATCCTAGGTACTAGTAACCTATGAAAGGTAACAAACATCCTAGCGAACCTACTTGCCCGCTCCTAGTACGTACAGCCAAAATTATATTTTGGTCTTAACTACATGAAACACCTATCCAGACGTTTACAAGGTCTACTTACTAAAACGCTTCCAGATTAATTAATTTTACCGTTATAGTTTACATATTGTTTATTTTCATTAATCTACTTTAGGCCATTTTTATATCCGATTTGGTTATTTCACAATTTCCCTTTTTCTTACATAAATGGTGTTTAAATTTCACGTCTGTTCGGTCTGTATTGTTTGTCTGTAACTTTTATACCATTTTGTTACAAATTTACACCAGCCTTTAGGGTCTATTTAATTTACGTTTTTTTCCACCCTAATTTACGTTCTCCTTTTAGAGATTTAATCCGTACAAAAATTTTATCTAATAGCCACAAACCATTTAATTACAAAAAATTCCACTTTTACATTTTTAGGCCACATATGAAATAAACAATTATGCCAATTAGACTTCCCAATTTTGTTCCAAAACCATATTCAAAATTATGTGATTATATCAATCAAAACCATAATTTTATTCAAGTAAGATATTCTGAATCTATTCAACTAACATGTTCTACCTTTAGAAATTGAATAACAATTCTAATTCAATTTAATTAAGCCAATCTTATTTACGCCATGAGTCGTGAATAGCAATTTATTTGACCCATATTTTAAACCAAACATGAATTATACTTGAGAAGTTAAAGAAGAAGAAGAAGTTGCACTAATTTACATCCATTCTCAATTAATAACAGAAATTAATTCATATTAATGTGCCAGAAAAGAACTGAAATTGAACTACTTTACTTTTCTATTTCATATTAGTTCCCACTCACCTGGCACTTGAGCTTGTATAAATTTGAAAAAGCTTTGCTTTATTCTTTCTCCCTTTTATTCTTCTATATTCCCCAAATTGCTTGAATATATATATAGATAATTTGATTTGGTAGTAATTTGTTTATTTAATAGAGAAAAGGAGGAAGAATAATACACACTAATTTTACGGTAGAATTATGGCAACGACTGAATAAGAGATTATTTGAGAGAATATAATCTATTAGATTATTTTAGATTAGATCTGGTTCTTTCATACACTAATGGTTATCCACTCTAGCCCATACACATCACTCAACCAATAAAATTTAGCCATCTCATTTTATTACATCATTGGAGCGAATGGGAAGCTACCACATTTCAGAAACAACACTGAAATACGTAGAAAAGTTGCTAGAAACGAACCAGCTAAAAAAACATCACTTTAGATTTTGGGCGACAACGAGACTTGATCCCTTGTCACTAAGGAAGTCAACATGCGCCTTTACCACTATTCCAGATGCGCTTTTAATTTCTTTTTAATTATATTTATCGTAAAATATCGGGGTGTTATAGCTAACAATATAATTCATAAATTCCACCATGTCTCATGTTGGTTGACCATACACATTCCCTCTTAATCCCTAATAATCCCCAAACTCCATCCTACAAAGATTCTTCAAACTACTGATGCACTCCATCATAATCCTAAGAAATTAAAGTCCTATATTCTTCATCAAACTTCCGTATTTCAGCAAATCCTTACATCAAAAGCATCCACATCAAGCTTCCAAATCAAATAACTTTTAATGAGCATAATTAAACTTGTGAACAATTGAGAATAAACATATATAGCTAAAGTTCTGAGAAAATCTTGTCCTAAATGCAATGCTTATATTGTTTCAACAAATATAAGGAATGGAAGCTTGTAGTTAGGTGGTGCTTTAGAGGTTCATAAAAAAATACAACTTTCTGTACATATTAGAAAAGAAATGTTCCCCTCCAAATTTATGGTAAATTTTAGGATGTTTAAAATTCTAAGTTTCAAATCCAAGGTGAGCCAACTATGAACATAGAGGTTGAATCAAGTTCAAAACAGGCATGCGTTTCAATAAATAGTTGAGGTAATATTTTTCTACTTGCATATAGCAGTTTTCTAAGTGGGCATAGATTAGAAAAATAGGAATTCAAAACTACGATAAACTTTATCAGGACCACTAACTATAATATGGAAGAAAATAAATATGCATGCAACTATGAAAGAAAAAAATCATTTAATGATTGTCATGTTACTTGTCCATTTAAGAATGTAAGTAAAATAGTAAAGGAAAGAATAGTGGGCAGTGTAAATCCACTCAGTACAAAATACATTCTCACTCTATCATTGCCTAAATTAGTCATTGAAAAATAACTTTGAATTGAGAAACAGAGGGAACAAAATAAATAGCCCAAATAATAATAACAATACTAAGTCACAAAGGGTTTACTTTTTTCGACGACATCTCCGATGTACAGATTTCGGTCACTAAGTATGAAATTGCACAAATGTGGAAACTTCAAATCTTAGCTGTGAGCTCTTATGTATAGACAATTTTCACAAAAGGAATTTTATTAATTACTGAATATTCATATATGACAGTAATAATAAATTTGAGATTGAATTCATATACCTTTCCATTAATGTATAAAACTTGATGTGTTAATTTGATGTAATAAATTTTGGCAAAAAAGGTAATGTGCATTAGTTATTAAGAACAAAAGTTGAATAATGTAGCAGTATGAAACAAAATGATTGTATTTAAATACCAAGAATAATACTGAATCACTATGCTTTTACATTTCTTTCAGCCACAATCTCAAATGTACAAATTTTGTTAACTAATTATGAAATTGTAAATATAAAATTACAGAATATTTATATATAATGGTAATAATGAATATAAGATTGAATTCATGTACATTTCCATCATTGTATGAACTTTAATCGGTTAATTATTTGTAATTATTTTTGGTATAAAATCAGTGTAAAAAAAGTTAGCATTCAAGTGTTAGTAAATGTTACCATAAAACCTCAATAATAGGAAAATAATGGCACTTTTACTCCCTTAGAAGAATAGGATATGAATAATGTATATATGAAATAGTTATATTTCATCTAAGAATTCACACTAATGTTGCATGTGACTAGTAGAAAGTCTATAAGAAAAATGAACCATTAACAGACTATCACCTTAGCAATTAAAGCATATAATTATTGATAAAGTACAAAAACTCATGAATTCCAAGCAAGAAGCCACAATTGGCCATGTTGCCATTATGTATTACCTGGCCTTTTGGCCTAGCTATTCCAGATTGACTAGACAAGTTAGACTAGATGATCATCGAGGAAGACAACCTGGAGAGATGATTATTAGGCTCAAAGATCAAAAGCAGACAATGATATGAAGCGATGATCAACCGAGCCCAAGAGATAACTCCCTAGAATGCTCTAAGTATGAAATAATGCCTCCCTTATGTGGGGGGTCGGTGCCTATCCCTTCCACTTGGGGATCGGTACATATCCTCAATTTTTGTCCAAACTTGGTAAAATCGATATAGAATGATAAGGAAGGCTATATGATGCTACATTTCAAGTTTCAAGTGATTTGAAGTTTGTATGATCAAGTTATGGGCAAATTACTTCACCTATTAAACGGGATCGGTATAAAAGGCATTGTCCATATTCAATTTTCACTACATATTGGGACAATGATCGGTCAATAACTCAAAATCTACAGATGCTATCAACATGAAACTTGAAGTATAAGCTAATTAAGACATTTGGAACACACTATAGGGATCGCATCGCATTTGGAGCAAGTTGGAGGGGCAGAAATCAGAATTCAAGCAACACACTTCACGGAAATGCGATATCTCACAAACCATATGTCGGAATTGCATGAAATTTGGGGAGCAAGTAGCTAACATCATGAGGCATCCCTCTAGGGATCGCAGCCCATTTGGATGCATTAATAGGGATCAGTACTGATCCCTATTGTAGGCTTCGATGGGCTTGTAAATTTTTAGGTAGCCTCGTTCTGGTCTCCCGAACTTTCTGCCAAAATTTCAGTCCGATCCGAGCACGTCTTCCCCTATAAATACAGCAGGCATGGCATTAGAAAAGGGAAACTGCTTTCTCTTCTATGCCTCTGCCATTTTTATTCTTCACTTCTATACTAATGGATCCCAGCTGATCCAAACATTCTTATAATCATAATCAAGTGAAAGATCAACAAAAATATAAAGTGGACGTATGCCAACATTGCCGAACCACTATAATAATTTGTGTGTTCTTATGATTTTTATTATGTTTTAATTTCATTCTTCATTTGATCTCTATTAGATTCTATTGGATGGTGATGCCCATTTTTGGCGTCAACGTTTTGGTGCTTTCACTGGAAATGAATTCTCATCTTGATTGGATCTCATCATCTACTTATGGATTGCCATATTCGTGAGATAAATCTAGTTATTTATCGACAAACGTTCTATTCTACTCATATTTGAAGGAAATCTGAAGGA
This sequence comes from Allium cepa, assembly GCA_030765085.1. Classification (NCBI taxonomy): domain Eukaryota; kingdom Viridiplantae; phylum Streptophyta; class Magnoliopsida; order Asparagales; family Amaryllidaceae; genus Allium; species Allium cepa. The sequence continues at coordinate 133,636,935 of CM060932.1, forward strand.
AGCTAATAGCCACGGCTAGAGGAACTAAGTTTACTTCCCATTTTATTGGAGGATTTGATTGTGCAAGTGTTCTTGCTTGGAGTTGTTCATGTGTTCATGTCCATTCGAAAGGGATCAGATTCACTCGTGTATGCAAGTTCTTGGGATTAGATGTTGAAGTTTGCACTTAAGTTAGTGAAGAGGCGATCCCACTCTCAAGGTCATGATGGCTGATCCCTCTCACAAGGCCATGATGGCTGATCCCTCTCTCAAAGCCTAGAGGGATGACCCCTCTCTCAAAGCCAAAATGGCTAATTCCTCTCTCAAAGCCTAGAGGGATGACCCCTCTCTCAAGGCCAAAATGGATGATCCTTCAAAATAGCCAATCCCTCCGTCAAAGCCAAAATGGATGATCCCTCAAAATAGTCGATCCCTTTGTCAAGGCCAAAATGGCTGATCCCTCTTTCAAGGCGAAATTGGTTGACCCCTCCATACCTACTACTGATCCCTATTTATGCGTACATGCTCAATACTGATCACTCCCAAAGACATCAATACCAATCCCTCCAAAACAGCTATATAGATCCCTCTATAATGGGTATATACCGATCCGTCTACAAGGCATTTTTAACGATCCCTCTTCAAGGTGTACATACCGATCCCTCTCCAAGGTATGTATACCGATCCCTCTACAAAGTATCTGTACCGATCCTTCTGCAAGGTCTATATACCGATCCCTCCAGCATCTATATTGATCGCTCCAAAAGGTATAAGTACCGATCACTCTGCAAGGTATATATACTGATCCCTCTGCAAGGTGTATATACCGATCCCTCCACACACTTCGTATGTCGATCCCTCAATAATCCATATGACGGACCCATATACTACCGATCCCTCTCTCGAAAGCCCATGTGACCGATCCCTATACCTAAAAAAATATAGATTCGAAATTCAACTTAAAGACGATGCATTATATCCACTTCTCTTACATCCTGTGACTCATAGAGGATCAAGCGGATGCTTTTGAATTGCAACTAAGGAATAGACAAGCAACTGCTACTTAAAAGATACTCCCAAAGGTTGGAGAACATAGGTGACGAGACTCTAAGAAAACCCAAGAGACTTTGGCCCAAAGCCAAACTCGGGTAAAACTAAGATTTTCTCCAAGCAAACGCCTAGATGACTCCAAGCACTGTTCTTCACTGACCCAGCACTTCGAATTCAGTGACTCTAAGAAAACCAATTGTTGACTCCAAGAAAATAGTAGATTTTCTTGGGTCCGACTCCAAGTAACTTACCATTGTACCATCAATACCGTTCCATCTTACTTTGCTCATATCTCAGGCATGCATACATCATTCACAAGCATATCAAGTAGTTGTGACTTAAAAACGAACCAAATTGACAATACTGAAGCATCTCCCCTAGTCGAAGCCTATTCATTGAAACCATTCAGTGTGTAGAATATCCGAGGAGATTCAATATACCAATCATATCGGTTTACTCAGGGAAAACAGACCCTGAACTACATCTCATGAAATTCGAGTGGCATATGAATTCTTTCAGAGCGATATGTGCCACCGAATGCAGACGCTTTCCTATATTCCTCGAAGGTATATTGATCATGCAGTCTATGTGATTGTCACCCAAATCCATCTCCTCATTCAATCAACTAGATCAGAAGTTTTTCGAGCAGTTTAGAATGCATGCGACTCACACCAAGGATGTGATGTCATTGTCCAATTTATTCTAGATCCTAGGTGAGCCACTTAAAGACTTTCTTCAAAGATTCAATGTCGTCCTTATCATCACTAAAGCAACCAATCCTAGTAAGGATATCATACTGATGGCGTTGATGAGGGGAATCGACCCTCAGATAGATTTTGGCAGCTAGTTAGCTGGGGAACCTCCTACGACCTTGGATCATTTCTATTACAAAGTGAATCAAAACCTAAGCAAGGAGGAGGTAGAGCGGACTAGGAGAAAGAAAAGTGTAGGCTCGTTGGCTAAGGACTCAAATTCTAGGAGACGACCCAGAATCTCAAAATTCGACACATATACTCCTTTGAATGATTCAATCGATAACATCTACTTGGAGACTGACTACTCGGAGCGGTACTAAAAACCAGCCTCGAGAGAGTCCACCGAAGCCTAGAGAAAATACGTAGAATGTTGTATATTCCAAGATGCACACTGTCCTAACACTGGCAATTGCAAGCATCGCCGAGATGAGATTGGAAAGCTAACTAGGAAGGGAAAGCTTCAACAATATGTGCAAGCCCTGCAGAATGGTGGGAAAGGAACATCCGATGCCTATCAATAAAGAACTTTGATTGTCAATTGGACCACTGACGGTCAATATCCCGCTGAAAGGAGCTACGGGCAAAGTGGAATAGCAAGCATATGATGCTGCTTCACTTATCAATGAGATTTATTCCAATCTTCTTTGAATTATTTCTATTTCAATTTCAACTATGTTGTGAACTATGAGCAACTTGAACTAAACTACTTCCAAACGATGCAGGTGACCAAGCACTTAGAGTTAGGCACCAACCAATCTCTACGGCCCATGATCGGACCTTTGGAGTTTCATCAAGATAAACATGCTTCAACCGCTCATCAACTACCATTTGCCCCTGATTTAGAGCTAAGGAATCGAAGTAGAAAAGCCCGACAAGGTCAGGATCCAACAAAAAGTGGACACGACTGATCATCTACTCATCAACTTCTGCACCTGACTTGGAGACCAAAGAAAGACTTGGAGTGGATGCAACCCAAGCATCCACTCCCCATATCATACTTGAAGATTGCCAAAATACTTAAGCCTCTCCCAAGGCTCAGCATGACGGAGGTCCAACTAAAGTGGATGCAATTCGACCGTCTACACATTAACTCCTACCCTAAACATAGAAGGCAGTTCGAAAGCTTGACTTAAAGTAGGCGTGACTGACTGCCAACTCATTAACCACTACCCTCAACACGTGGACATGACTACAGCATGAGGTGGATTTGACATGACCGTCCAACCCAAGCATGGATGTGATTCGATAGTCATTCGCCTACTCCCTTCCTTGACTTGACAATAGAAGCTACAATCTCCAAGAGGATACGAATTGATCGTTCTACTTTCCAGTTCTATCCTTGATGTTGGAGGCAGAATTCCTTTTTATGAATAAATTGATTTGACTGTTCATTCGATAACCCTTACCTTCACTTGGCAGATGAAGTATAAACACAAAACGGGTGGAGACTAGCCACCCGCTAAACAACTCTAGGTCCCCAGAGTACGGACTAGAGTATAAATATAAATCGGATGAAGGCCGACCGCCTGCGAAACAACTCTAAGTCACCAGAGTGTGGACTGGAGTATAAACATAAATCAGGTGGAGACCAACTGCCCACAAAACAACTCTAACTCCCCAGAGTGCGAACTAGAGTATAAACATAAATCGGGTGAAGACCGACGGCCCGCGAAACAACTCTAAGTCCACAAAGTGCGGAGTGGAGTATAAACATAAATCTGGCTGGAGACCGACCGATCATCAACTAAATATTATCCCCAAAATATACAAACATGAATGAATGGATGAGTGAGTTCGATCGTTCTCTATTCCACAGGCTTGAAACCGACAGGAAGAGTATAAAATCACTACGGATGGAACTCGACCATCCATTAACTAACTCCATTAACCCAAGACCAGGGGTAGTAGTACAAATCACTAAAAGCTAAATACAGCAGCTCACTATAGCTTCGGCTTAGTGTTCTTTACAGCTTAAGGCAACGACCACAAGGATGCATTAATACAAAACCAACTGGAACGACATCCGAAGTTATGGGTGATCAACTATATCATACAATCAGATCGAGGGTCAATATCGATATGCACTAACTATAAATGGATGTAACCTAAACGTCCATTGAATAACTCCGGTCACCAAAGCATAGATAAGAGAATAAATCATGAATGAATGTGACTTGATTATTGATTCTCTAGCACCCTCCTTCGATCCATCAGGGGGAGTATGAAACCGGATGAGCATGACCCGACTGCATTTGAGCCAACTCTATCCCTAGATCTGGTGGGAGAATATGAATCAAAATGGACGTGAGTGACCGTTCAGCTCCGAATAAATGCGACGCAACTGTTCATTTGTTGACTCTTACCATAGTCCGACTAGAAGAGCAATACGCAACAGACTTGGCTCGAATGTCCACACACTGATCCTTGCCCTTGTTCCGGTAGGGAGAGCATCAACCACTGATTGGACATGACTTGCCTTCCTACTTATCGACGTATGCCCCAAAATTGGAGGCACGAGCGAGAAACAATATGAATTTGCATCGACCATTTATCGATCAACTCTAAGTCTTTGGAGCTTAGTGGGAGTATAAACATGACTAGGACGAGACTCGACCGTCCATGCTATACATTTATCAACTTGAGACCGTCGATGAAAGTGTGATAATCCAAAGACTGACTGCGATAGCTCAATACTATGGTTCATACCTAGTGTTTACAACAACCTGAGGCTACGACTGAAAGGATGCCTAGGGATAGAATCATCGAATCAAGGCCCAAGATCATAGGCAATTGATCATCACTCCAACCCGAATGACGAGTAAAGGATCATGAACACGTTGAATGGAAGCACGTTACTCGAATATACAAGCAGATTCAAACTTAAAGCAAGAGCCAGCTATGTAGTTGCGCACAACACGGCGTTGAACCCTACTCGACATTTGATTCAATGTGCTTCTAAGCCTGATCTTCAGCCATTTGCAGATAACTGCTCAAAGCACTTAGAGCCCTTCACTATCAGACTTAATAACTCATGACAAGACTCTGGGATTCGATAGGAGTAACCGTCATGAATGAACGTCCCAACCAGATTTCACATTGATTGCTACGTAAAATAGTTTAAGTTTGAACTCAAGGAATCTAAGGCTACACCCACTTTCATGGCAATCGACAATACAGTCAGTTATGGCAACCCATAACGGGTACTGAATATCGGATCATAGCTCGGTGCAACAATGATGAAGGAATTAGCTGATTTTCCCCGAATGAATCCTGATGTGTTCGCTTGGACCCATTTTGACATGTGTATGATCTCACCGACTATCACGAGCCATGCATTGAATATCGACTCGAAGCATGTCCCAATGAGATAAAAGAAACGCGGCATGAATCCAGAAAGATTTGCTTCATTTAAAGAGGAGGTGGATAAACTCAAAAAAAATGGTTTACCCATGACATCCTCTACCTAAAATGGGTATCCAATCCAAATCTTGTGAGAAAAGCTAATGGAACGTAGCAAACATGCATCAAATACTCTTACTTGAACAAAGCATGCCCGAAAGATAGCTTTCCACTTTCAAGGATCGACAAACTGGTAGACTTGGCCATTGGAAATGAATTACTTTCATTTATGGATTTGTACTCCGGATACAACTAGATCTTGATGCACATCCTCATTCAGAATCACACTAACTCCATTACCGATCTAGGGTTATATTGTTATGTTGTGATGCCATTTGAACTAAATAATGTTGAAGCTAATTACCAGAGACTAGCCAACCGGGTGTTCAAAGATCAAATCGGGCGATCAACGGAAGTATATGTGGATGATATGCTTATGAAGCCACGATGATTAAACGACCACATCGATGACTTAGCGGAGATATTTGGTTTTATCCGAAGATATAGAATGAAACTCAATCCCTTAAAATGCTCTTTCGGCATTGCATCAGGGAAGATCCTGGGTTTAATGTTCAACTCGAGCAAAATTGAAGCCAACCCTTTGAAGATTCAAGCAATTCGAAACATTTAGGCATCGAAGATGATTAAGCAGGCACAAAGCTTAAATGAGAAGGTTGCCGCCCTAAGGTGCTTCATCTCCTGGGCCGCCGACAAGTGTATTCCTTTCTTCGACTTGATCAGGAGAGGGAAGAGGAACTTTGAATGGATGCTGCATAACATAGATGCGGTTCAAGCTCTGGTAAATCACCTAAAGAGACCTCCCATCCTATCCAAGCCACTAGATCATGGAGACTTATACATCTTTTTAGTGGTGTCGGTACAAGCCATAAGTGCCATACTGTTAGGTGAAGAGAATCAAATCCAAAGGCCAGTATATTATGTTAGCAAGTGATTGACAAGTGCCGATAGAAACTACTCAAAGCTGGAAAAGCTCACATATTACCTATTGATTACATCACGAAAGTTTCTCCATTACTCCCAAGCTCACCCAATCAACGTCTACACCGACCAGCCATTATGATAGGTCCTACACAACCTTAGATGTCTAGAAGGATGCACAAATGGAATATAGAACTAAGCCAATTCGATATCACTTATTTCCCTCAAAGAGTTATCCAAGGATAGACATTAGCAGACCTTATATCTGAATTCTCTACATTAGACGACTATTCGAAGAGCAGAGGAGAACCAACCAACAGATGGAACATGTACACAGATGGATCATCCAATGATCGGTGTTAAGACGCTAGAGTTGTGTAACTAACTCCTGAGGAACGATCTATCTGCTATGCCCTGAAACTCAAATTCCCTCTAACAAATAAAGAAGCAAGATATGAAGCCTTGATCGCCAGACTCAAACTTTCTAGAGAACTGGGAGGAGAAATTTTACATATCTTTTGTGATTCCTAGTTAATAGTATGTCAAGTTAGGGGAGATTAACAGGCTAGGGGGTAGCAAGTTGCTCCATGTCTCGGCCGCATCCAAGAGCTACTGGTAGACTTCTAGTTTTACACCATTACACATACATGTAGAGGCCAAAAAGGAAAAGCCGACTCACTAGCCATGCTGGCATATTTTGGGCATGTACAACAAACGGGCTTGGTTCTAGTTGAAGTACTAAAAGCTCCAAGCATCAAGCAGATCGAGATCGACTGTAGGAGATGGAGCCGGACAAGGAGTCATGGATGACTCTTATGAAAGACTATCTATAATAGGGAATCCTTCATTACCAGAGGAGTGAAAAACCTTAGATCCTCCACAAAGCTTTACACTACGTCATCCGAGAAGGAATCATGTACAGGTAGGGTTTATCCTTCCTCTACTTCGATGAATTGCCCGCGACAAAATCAAATGAATATTGAGAGAAGTTCGACACTTAACATCATTTTCGAAGAAACACCATTCCTCTTACCATTAATACCCAAGCTCAACCATGCCCGCGATTGATTGAAACCACGGCTCATCTCATCTTCTACGTGATCAAATGTAGTGAGACATATTCAACCTCAAGACCGACCCATATGATTCAAACCCAAAATTGATCGTCATCAGCAATCTCTTCAACATCAACTTCTGCAATCCCTTCATCATGCGTCCACAAAGATTTGGAGCGAGAAGGATTGGTGGACAAAAAATTGCAAATTATTGAATTGCATTCCACCAAATTAGCAACGACCCATGAGCGTATGAACACATCCAAGAGCTAACATCAAAAACATGTACCTAAACAAGCACATGTATATCCTGAAAAATCGATAGATTTTTGATTCTCACATGGGAGAATCATAGAAAGAATTGGATCAGATAACCAAAGCATACTAACTCGACTAATCAACTCAATGAACTGAATGCAGATGTTTACCGACAGATTCTACTCTAGAATTTACATCATTTGATAACAACCAAATTTCACGACAAACATAGAGAGATTTGATTCTCCACAAAGTAGCTCAACAACAACGGAAGGGAAATGACCATTCGAGACACTGACTGGAATCCTCTCCGTCGACCCTTACCTGACATCAACTCAAAGCATGACATGTAAGCAAAAAGACATACTTTAGGGGGCAAGTGTTATCTAGACTTTTGGCATGGTTATATTAAAACCGACAATACAAATTAGAGTAGATGATCGTCGAGGAAGGGAGCCTAAAGAGATGATTATTAGGCTCAGAGATCAAGTGCGGACAATAAAATGAAGCAACGATCAACCGAGGCCAAGAGATAAACTCTCTAGAATATTCTAAGTATGGAATAGTGCTTCCCTTAGGCCGAGGATCAGTGCCTATCCCTTTCCCTAGGGGATTGGTACATATCCTCAATTTTGTCCCAAACTTAGTAAGATCGATATAGAGTGACAAGAAAGCCCCATGAGGCTACATTTCAAGTTTCAAGTCAGTTGGAGTTCATGTGCTCAAGTTATGGAAAAATTACTACACCTATTAAAAAGGATCGGTATAAAAGGCATCGTTCATATTCGGCTTTCACTACATACTACAACAATGGTCGGTCAATAACTTAAAATCCACATATGCTATCAATATGAAACTTGGAGTATAACGTTTGGAACTCCCCATAGGGATCGCATGGCATTTGGAGAAAGTTGGATGGATTGGTACCTATCCCTCTATAGGGATCAGTAGAAATAAGAATTCAAGCAACATTACTTCATGGAAAAGGCGATATCTCAAAAACCGTACGTCGGAATTGCACAAAATTAGGAGAGCAAGTAGCTAACATCATGGGGGCATCCCTAGGGATCACAGCCCATTTGGATGCATCAATAGGGATCGGTATCGATCCCTATTGTAGACCCCGATGGGCCTACAAATTTTTGGGTAGCCTCGTCTTGGTCTCTCGAACCTTCTGCCAAAATTTCATTCTGATTCGAGCACGTCTTCCACTATAATTATAGCAGGCATCGCATCAGAAAAGTGATCATGCTTTCTCTACCGATGCTCTGGTTTTTTATTCATCACTTTTGCACTAATGGATCCCAGCTGATCCAAACATTCTTGTAATCATAATCAAGTGAAAAATCAATAAAAATATAAAGTGGACGTAGGCCAAGATTGCCGAACCACCATAAAAATTTGTGTGTTCATTTATAATTTTTGTTATATTTTAATTTCATTCTTTATTTAATCTCTACAAGATTCTATTGAGTGTTAATGCCCATTTTTGGCGTCAACATCATGTTTGCACATTATATGCTATATTACAGTACATCAAGTGCAAGTTCATATGAAGAAACTCGTAATTGCTACTAATGTAAATGTTGTTGTGGTATAGAGAAAAATAATACAACCAAGTACATGAGAATTTGATTGTTTTATCAATCATTGGAGCAAGTTAATAAAGTAAAGTCATATGGCCATTATATAACCAAGTGATTTGGATAATTTTGTAAAAATAAATAAGAGTTAATACTAATGATATAGTTCTAAATTTATGTATCTTCCATCGTAGTTTATCGATTTTCACTATCATGTGAGTTAAGCACAAAGTTCAGTGAATGCAATATGTTAATACATAGATGACGATCAAAATTACATAAACCTTCTTACAGTCTTATGATTGTATTAAACTTAATTCAAATTTAATTGATATACATACAATCTTAATCTCAAGCATGATCTATGCATCATTTGTACAGGTAACTATAGTCTCAGATGCAAATTTCAACACTCGGGGTCATCAAATCAATCCTAGTTAAACATTCAATCCACTATATAAGTATATAGAAACTTTATACAAAGCCATTTTTAGTTATCAAGTGAATTAAAATGTTTGTTACATCCATCGAAAAATCACATCCTTCTCAGCAAAAGCCAGTTAAACGTCTTTTTGAATGAATTTTTTTATCTCAATTTCAAAAATTAACCGTGCTAACCATATTTCTCCATAACGTAATCCTAAACATGAACGAAAAATTCAACTTTTATCAAACATAATCAAACCAATATAATATGTTGTTAATGTCAAGAGAATGTAGTAAGTAAAAGTTCATATTTTTATGAATTTACCAGGAAAACAATGAAGTCTTTTTTCCCATCTTTCATCTCCATTACCGGACACCATTCAGATTCTCTGTTCTTGTCGACCTCCTGGAATCCTATGAATTAGGGAGATGCAATAATTTTTGACGCAAAATAGGTGAATCATTAAGGAATATGGAATAAACGTCAAAAGAGATAACTCCTCATGGGAAAATGTGAACATGGAGTCTGTACATTATAAGAATGTGCATTGGGACAACGACTAAAATGTAAAGAAGCGATGTTATAACATTAATGTCCATATGGGGCATCTTTGGAAGTTCGATAAGGGCTTCACTTTGACTAAGTTAACCTGGTATTTACTTTATATGTACTAACGTAAATTGCATATACGTGCATCTAATAGATAGAAATATTTACTTTTAATTTCATAAAAAATTTATGGCTGGATGTGTGATATAAGTGCAAAAGCTTTGGCGGTCACATCACTATTATTTCAAAAATATTTATCGTGAATTCCATTGATGTGTGGTTGGAAAGTCGGTGGTGATAGAGGTTGTAAACCGATGAATAAATTTCATTGATGGATGTAGGGTACTTTTAGAATTTCAAAAGCACACCGTGCAAATCTATTTATTGAATTCTCTTCGTGTATATATATATATATAAAATAATTCTATTTTAAATAATGAAAATAAAGGTCATACAAGGATAATAGTACCTAATAGGATCAATGTCACCAATTTCCTAGTTACTACCCATATTACTCAAACGATCACTCACTAAATCAGGTGTGTTCTCTAAATAATCCATTGACTTATCCTAATTGACTTATAAAGATAACCTATATATTTTATTTTAGGTAAGTGTTTTAAGTTTGCTCGCTATGTTTGTCTATACATGAGTATGTGTGTGTGTAATTTCGATATAAAATATGAAATAATCTTAATTTCTCCTACAAATTTGTGAGACTTCGCATTTACTTACCAAATAAATTGATTACCCTCAACTGGTTCCACCCAACCGCATCCAATGAAATTGCTAAATTGGTATATCTCTAGGTAGATATATCCTGATCGGTAGTAAGTAAAATTGTCGATCTACAATGTTGTTATGTTTATTTTCAAATCATTTTTTGTCCACAATAATTTGTATTTACACCCACAACAATTACCTCACAGGTATATGCTAGCTTACTCCTTAAGGGTATCCTCCTATCCATACAAACTCATAATTAAATTCCAAGGCGACTTATTAATGCTTACTAAATTGCACATTTTTTAATAAATAGATTTCAACATGCGAATATATCTAAATGATTTGTTGGTTAAGTCTAAAATGATATGGGTACATATATGATTAATAAGAGATGTTCGATGTTATTGTGAAGTATGGGTGGAGATTAAATCCACCCAAATTTGCATATGGAGTAACTTCAAGAATTTTTTTATACACATTGTCAATGCTTGAGAAATAGAAGTTAATCTAAAAAAATGTTATTCAAAATACACAATGACTGTAACACCTCGTAATTTGCATTAGTTATTTAATTAATTAGTTAATTAATAAGGCTCAAAAAGGGAATTTGTGCGAATAATGAAATTTAACCACCAAACTTAAACCATTACGTTTGTGGAAAAATTCTGAGCAACTTTCATATTTAAAGTTTTGTAATCAGAGTCCAAATGAAGAACTTACGGACGAATAACGAATTTGGAATGGAAATAATTCATTTAAGAAAATAACTTTTTAATTAATTGAATGTGATCTCCAGGTCGACCCACTTAGCGTAGCGGTCGACCTAGGGCAGTCGACCCCTATTGAGATGGGCAGTTGACCGCCTTAAGGCAGTGGCCTGGGTTTTCCCGGGCCAAATAGCCCATATCTATTATATTTCGATCTAACGGTTTCCAGATGATTCTACCATCTATAAATAGAGGTCTAACACTTCCTTCTCTTCTTATATTTTTTTGAATAAAGCAATGAAGCTTCGTTATCTCTTCTTCTCCACTTTCTTTTTAAATTATTAAGAAAAAAATATTTATACCTATATTCATACAAATTGGAGAAGAATAGAAATCTAATAGAAAGGAGAAGAGAAGAGAATCAACTATATGCGTATTTGAGGTAATTTATATATATTTATATATTTGTATCTATTTTCTCTTCCAATCTCAAATCTCTTCATAGATCTGTAATGTTAATATATGTATATACCTTTTTTATACGTATTCTTGGATTATAAAAGAATTTGGATATGATCAAAGGTTTTACTTCAAATTTGAAGATTTGCATCGCTGTTAAAAGGTGGGTGGAGAATTTAATATATTGTTTATGATTTTAAATCTATTGTGTTGGCATACGTTTGGATATTATGCATAAATCAATTTTATTTGTGAATTGTAGGCTTAAATTAGTGTAGAAAACTACTGTCTACATATTCTTGTTTTAATCTAATTTGAAATATGTTTACACCTAGATCTGGAAACCAGTCCTAAAGATTTTAGAATTTGATTGTTGTATATTTTTCTTCCAGATTTATACTTAAGTGTAAAATAGAATTTTTGGATTATTGCCCAATTTTTGCTATTTTGTAGATTTCCCATGGTTTAAATTACGGTAAGAACATCCATTTGATTTTAAAATCTGTTTACTTTTTCCACTCTTCATTCAATAAGGCGCTGTTTCATTTAACAAGGAATAAGAAATTATCCATTCCTTGTAATTTCAAACGGATTTAATCTTTACTCTTTGTGTTAAACCTGTTCATGGAAATTGTAGCGGAAAATCTTTCGAAGGAATTAATTCCAGCAAATTAAATATAGAAAGCATATTTTGGTTACATATTTATGACTAGAATATATTTATGAATAGGCAGTTTTATTAGGCAGTGTATATGAATTTATTGCATTAGTAAAGAAGAACGGTTTTTATTCATGCGTTATTTATGTGTAACGTTTGTTAGTTATTTTTAAATTTAGGGAAGTGAACAGTTAGAATAAGAAAAGGTAGTAATTCATATTAATGAAAAATAAATTAGGATTCCTATTAATTAATTAATAAGAAATGAAAGATTGTAACTTAAACTAGTAGGCAATTAATAAGGAATAATGGATAGTAGTAATTAATAGAGACAAATGGATTAATAGGATTGATAAAAATGGAATATATATATATATATAAAGGTTACTAATTTGAAATTAGTAAACATAAATAAATGCTTAGGAAATGTCCATTATGATTTTATGGATAAATTGACATTTATGAGCATTAAAAGAGGATTTATGGGTTGATAAGTATTTAAGGTAAATTTTATTGCCTTAAATGAAAAGGGATTTAGTAAGCTAAGTCCAATGTCAACATAAGATAGTATAATTAAAGACTTGGGATGATTAATTTGACTTAGTAGGTTAGCGATGTGAGGTCAGTAGAGTCACTCGACGGAAGACTGCTCTTCACTTTGAGGCTACCAACAGTCAAGTGCACTTAATACCAATGTCAGATATCACTAATCCTAGGACCCATGACCATATGAGAGATTGGACCTACTTTCTTAATTGAAAAGTATTAAATGGTCCAAATCTGGATTAGGATGCGGTAACGGATATCTCTAAAAAGGTTTACTTTAGTGTTGAGGTATTAAGTGGCTATCTTAGGGTCCGCTTCCTTGCCGAAATAAGTTACTTAGTGAAATTTCATATTTATAATTAAGAGTGATGATGGATATCCCCAGAAGGGTCTACTTTGGGTTTGAGGTACTAAGTAACTGATCTAGGGTTCGCCTCTTCCTTATAAAAGAAGTAGTAAGTAGCCCAATGAGATTTTCAGGCAATGCCAGCTAGATAGTAATAGTGAGGAGTCTGCCTTGAGGTTTGGTATTAAATGGCAAAGGCCTACCGATAAATAGGTGTTAAATGGTCAGTGACATGCCTAGTTCTTGTTGATGAGCTATTAAGTAACTTGGGTATAGTCTCTCACATTGCTAAGACTTTAGTAACGATAGATGCGCTAGTGGTATGGCTATTATAAATTATAAGTCCATAGATAGTGGTCAAAGGTTTATGTAGCTAGGACTAGTAGTCCAGTGAAGATGTTAGAAATGCTCATATTATTTGCAGGTACCAAATCCAACGATCTGTGATTTAATGGGCTTGGTTTTGATTTTTGTCGAAATTCAAGTCTGTTAAGGTACGGGTTGTTACATTTGGTAAAAAGCCTAGGTTAGTAGATCAGAGGAATTAGGATAAATTGAGAGAACGTATTCGTACTTTCCTATCTAGTGTTATTATATTTTTACGCTAGATTCTAAGAATTCCGACCGTAGAAGTAGTTGTAGTTCCACTCTGAAAGAACGAACAAAGAAACTATGGGTAGAAATATCTTAGAGTTATGATTTTCATGCTGATTCCGAAGTACCCCACGGAGTGCTAGCGATGCATAAGGCGCCGATGATAAAGAGCATAAGTACGACACAAGGTAGAATCCCAGAGACTAGAGATATTCGACTTAATAGTTGAGAATCTAACTACTTTGTGATTTTGGATTTTGATGAGTTTCAGTGGGAGAAAGACGTTTATATTAAATGGGTAGGAAATTAGAATCTATATATTGCAATTGTTCGAAGGCAGGTTTTTGCTAGGGTGCATTCGTTGATCACCTCTTTGATAGCAAGCCGGATTTTTATTTGAATAAGTAATTTCAATTCCTTAGTCTAAAACCTGTGAGAGAATTTTTATAAAGTATATTTGGAAATGCCTTAGATTTGGAAAAACCAGTTTTCAAAGGATTTCTTTTGTAAATTTTGTTTTGGGAAAGTTTTGAAATTTTAATTTTCAAAGAAACACGTATGCTACTACATTGGTCGTGTTAAGAAATTTTTTGTTTATAAAAGATCAATTCTTGTAATCCGTAAATGTTTATATCAGTAAACGCTTGATTTTGATTTTTGGCATGGAAATAGTATTCCAATTTAGGATATTTGTCTTTTTAAAAAAAGGTTTTCGGAAACATTGGAATATTCATACATATATAATTTTGATTTTTAAGAACCTTTTGGTATGAAATAGTTTCTATTATTTAGAATCAAAGATAAAGGAGTATATATTTAGCTCGGTAATTTTTTGGTTTATAAAATCGAGATTTTTCAAATCTTTTATCTTTAAGGTACAGATAAAATAGGAATAACATTCAATTTTATTGCATATGTATTTTGAACTGTTGTTGTACCACCAGCCATTGGAAGAAATATTTTCATGCGAAGTAGGCAGGAAATAGCAGTTGGAATATTTTTGGGTTTTTGGAATTATTGTTGGTCGCAGTAGTTTTGTTGGGACTACTGTGAATTATAATTGCATGGTTTGGGACTAGGCGGTAAGCTTTGACACCATCGTGATAAGGACGGGAATTTTTCGAATCGCGTTGAATCGAAGGGGACGGCACGATATTATTATTATTATTCAATCTGACGTTAATTGTGTCTAGGTTCAATTAACTTTCAAAGTTCTAGCGGTTGACCACCTAGCGGTAAACCTAGAGTGGTCTACCAGTTAATGAGTTTTGGCATAACATTAAATTGGAATGGGACTGTAAAAGTTGTGTCGAAATTCCCTCGGTTTCCTTCTTTCGTTCCTCCTTCCTCAACCAGCCATACCCAATCTTCATCCTCCTCCAAGTATCAGTGCCTCTCTTTCGTTCCTCCCCTAGGCAAGGAGCAGCAGCCTGCCTCCCCTTCGTATTGGTTTTGCACATTAGATCTCGCCCCACCACCACTCCAGATCTAAACCCTATTTCCTTCCTCCGACCACTTCTTAGCCCAAGAAACCATTCTGCACTTCCGGTTATTCCTCACATCATTATGGTCTCAAACCTCAAGATGCCACTTGGATAGACAGAAATGAGCAGAAGGTTTCCTAGCTTTTGTACTAGAAGAGCTATTCATCGCAGTAGGGTTTGGATTGATCCTCTGCTTTGAGACATTTGAGCGGGAATGTTACTCGTGCTGCATCTGCCTTTTCAATGTCCTGTTGGCATAGAATTTCAACGGAGACAATAGTTTGATTCGTTCGGAGGTGAAGGGTGTCTTTATTTAGCTAACTAATGAAGATCTCACTGATATTTTGGAGGCCTTCGTGAAGGTCATGAACTTGGATAATTTTGAATTGATCGACTCAAAGATTTTACAGTAGATCTTTTCCCAGGATGTCAGTGTTTGGAAAAGGATAATCTATGTCTGATTGCCCGTTAGATTGTGAGCATTATTCAGCATAGTGTTACCCCTGATGCAGGAAGTTAATACTGGATTTATCCCATGGTACGGAAGACCACCTATGCTAGTATTGGCAGCATCACCGTCAATGGACATGCACCATTATGATGCAATTTTTTGATCAAGGATTAGCACTTTGTAGAGTCACTTTCTGTATTTTCACCATCCACTCTCATCTTTATGTAATACAGGAGAACTTCCGTGGAGAGTTAGTTTAGTAGAAGGTTCCTTTTGTCATTTTTAGATCCTTCCTTATGGAGATGGCAATTCCGATGCTTTCAGCAACACCAATAGCACCAGCCGCACGAGATTGGATGTATAGCCGCCATGCTACAACTATTCAAGGGTCATAGTAATGGATCGAGCTTTAGCCGTGGAGCAAGGCACCTCCAACTCCGTAGGCATTGTTTTAAGATTTATGGTATTGTTTTCTTTTCCCTGCCAACATACATTCTTTTCTTTTAGGTTGCTTGGTTTGTAACTTGTCACTTATAAAAGGCATGAACAATATTATGAGTACCTATTTGTTTACTGTGTTATTGTTTCTAGACATGCAAACCGCTCTTACATATGCATAATGAAGAAGTGATATAAATATGAAAATCTTATAAAAGACACTTAGCAGAAAGTAAATGCAATATAAGATTAAAAATTTAGAATAGATTGAAATTTTTTAGCGAAGGACATGATAAAGTTGTTTTGGTATCACGGACCATTGCTCATGTTCCTTAAAAGTAAAAAAATTTAAGTAATTATGATGATGACATTTTTAAATAAAATATCAAGTTTTATGGGTAAAGATTAGTTATAGAATTTTAAAATTTTTGGTTATGCGTTTAGTGCATAACCGACTTTTTGTGGCTTATTTTATCAAAATTTTTGAAAAGGAAATATTTTGAGAATTTTCTCTTTTGAAAAAAGAAAAAGTTTTTAGTTTTAGTTATTTTTTTCTCTTAAATTATTTTTAGAATTCTTGTCCAAGAATTTGATTTCAAGGCAAAATGCGCCTCTAAATAATTTGGTATTATAGTTTTCGAATGACGTACAAATTTGAAATGTGGGAAAGATTTTTGTGAAATATTTGATTTTGAAGGCCACATGTTAAACATAGAGAAGACAAGTAGAGTTACAATTTGCAGATTTAGTAGTGCATTAGGATCGACAATGCGTTAAATGCAAGCGATAATAAGGAAAAAACTATTTTAACCTTAGAATTTCTATTTCCACACCTTGTTGACGATGCGCGTGAGTTTATTATTAGACTCAATTCCGTTTTAGAGCCTGAAAATAAGACTCCTTAAGCATTTTTTTCTTGGAAAATTTGAAGTAAATTTGAGGCATGGAGGAAGTTTCCACTATACTATGGCAACAAGAAGATTATAGAGTGGTAAGAATGTTAAATTATCCACCTAAATTCCTTTTTCCAGCATAGGAGTAAAGTTTAGAAAGCAATTTTCGACGCGTTAGATTTTTGAATAGTAGGATTTGGATGTAAAATTGGTTGCTTCATACTTCTACTCATAGAAGTATGCGAGTTTTGGTTGAAAAGATTTTTCAAGAGCTGCATACATGTAGAACTGCCAATACACACACACACACACACACACACACACACATATATGGGTTGTTTGCATCATATTTTTCAAATATGTTTCCATAGAAATGCATTCATATAGGAGGATCTAAATTAAATTATTCTGCATACATATTTCCTGTGTGGAAGTACAGTAATACACTATGTACTTGTACACATTTAGTGGTAAAATTGGTTGTACACTCATTAGTTGTGTATATAAGCCAAAATCATGACTTAGTCATTGGTGAAACTTCGGGGATAAAATTCTTTTAAGGGCAAAATGTAACACCCCATAATTTGGCGTTAGTTATTTAATTAGTTAGTTAATTAATTAGGCTGCAAAAATAGAATAGGTGCAGATGATGGAATATGTTCACAAAACTTGCACTATTGTGTTTGTGGTGAAATTCTGAATAACTTTCATACTTGGATTTTTGCGATCATAGTCCAAACGAAGAAGTTACGGACGAAAAACGAATTCAAAATGGAAATAGTTGTTTAAGAAATTAACATTTTTAATTAATTGAATGGGGAGCACAGGTCGACCCGCTTAGTGTTGCGGTCGACCACCCTTAAGGCGGGGGTTAGGGTTTTCCGTAGCCCAATGGTCCAGACCTATTATATTTTGATCTAACAGTTCTAGTTGATTCTAGCACCTATAAATATAAGAGAAGGAAGGGTTATGCCTATAAATGTAGGCATAACCTTCATTCTCTTCTCATATTTTTCTAAATAGAGCAATGAAACTCTGCCATTTCTTCTTCTCTTCTTTCTTTCTAAATTATAAAAATAAGATATTTATATTGATATTCGTATAAATTGGAGAAGACTAGAAATCTAATATGAAGAAGAAGAGAATCAACTATACACGTATTTGAGGTAATTTATATATATTTGTGTATTTCTATCTATTTTATCTCCTAAACCCAATTCTTTTCTCTGATTAGTAATTCTAAAATATGTATATACCCTTTTTATACATATTTTCCTTGGATTGAAAAAGGATTTGGAGACGAATCAAAGGTTCTACTTCAGTTCTGGAGGTTTGGATCGCTTTTAAAAGGGAGTGGGAAATTTTATATATTGTTTATGACTTTAAATCTATTCGGTTAGCATACGTTTGATTTCTATGCCTAAATCAATTTTATTTGTGAACTGTAGGCTAAAACTAGTATAGAAAACTATTGCCTACATATTCTTGTTTTGGATCTAATTTGAAATATGTCTACACCTAGATCCGAAAATCAGTCCCATAGATTTTAAAATTTGAATGTCGTATATTTTTCTTCCAAACCTGTGCTTGGGTGTAAAACAGGATTTTTGGATTATTGCCCAATTTATACTATGTTGGGGAAGAACATCCGTTTGATTTTTATAAATTTGTTTACTTTTTTCCACTTTTCATTCAAAAGAGTGACGTTTGATTTTACAAGGAATAAGAAATTATCCATTCCATGTAATTTCAAATGGAGTCGGTCTTTCCTTTTTGTATTAAACCAATTTATGGAAATCATAGCAAAAATCTTCCTAAGGAATTCAGTTGCATCAAATTAAATATAAAAAGCATATTCCAGTTGCATATTTATGACTAGAATATATTTGGTTACGAATAGGTAGTTTTATTAGGCAGTTTATATGTAATTATTTCATTAATAAAGAAGAACGTTTTTTCTGTGTTTTTTATGCGTAACGTTCATTAATTATTATTATATTTAGGAAAGCAGATAATTAGAATTAGAAAAGGTAATAATTCGTATTAATGGGAAATAAATTAGGAATTCATGTTAATTAATTGATAGAAAATGAAAGGTTGTAACCTAAATTAATGGGCAATTAATGAGAAAAAATGGATAGTATTAATTAATAGGGACAAATGGATTAATGAGACCGATAAAAATGGAATAGATATAAAAAGGTTACTAATTTGAAATTAGTAATCATACATAAATGTCTTAGGAAATGTCCGTTAGGATTTAGTGGATAAATTGACATTTATGAGCATTAAAAGGGGATTTATGGACAGATAAGTATTTAAGGTAAATCTTATTGCCTTAAAAAGGAAAGAGATTAGTAAGCCAAGTCCAATCTTAACCTAAAATAATATAAATAAAGACTTGGTATGGTTAATTGGACTTAATAGGTTGATTGGACTTAGTAGAGTTAGAAGACTGCCCTTCACTTTGTGGCTACTAGTAGTCGGGTGCACTTACTACTGATGTGAGATATCACCAATCCTGGGACCCATGATGGCATGAGATATTGAATCTGCTTTCTTAATTAAAAATTATTAAATAGTCCAAATATGGAATTAGGAAGCGGTGAGGGATATCTCTAAAAAGGTTTATTTCAATGTTGAGATATTAAGTTCCTATCTTAGAGCCCGCCTTCCTACCGAAAGAAGTAACCTAATGAGATTCCATATTCATAATTAAGAGTGATGATGGATATCTCGGGGAAGGATTTGCTTTGGGTTTGAGGTAATAAGTGACAGATCTAGGCTTCACCTCTCTCCTATAAAAGAAGTACTAAGTAGGCTAATGAGATTTCCCAGCAATGTTAGCTAGATAGTATCAATGAAGAGTCCGCCTTAGGGTTAGGTATTAAATGGAAAAGGACTACCAATAAATAAGTGTTAAATGGTTAGAGGCTTGCCAAGTCCATGTTAATGAGGTATTACGTGGCTTGGGTATGGTCTCTCCTTTTTCTAAGACTTTAATAACAATAGATGTGATGGTAGTATGGTTATTATAAATTATAAGGCCATAGATAGTGTCAAAGTTCTCTGTAGCTAGGACCAATAGGCCAATAATGACGATGCTAGAATCCACTTTGGGATTAAGCCTTAATTGACGAATTATACCTCGAGGCAAAGTCTGCATATTTCTCTTTTAAAAGTATTATGTCATGATAGTGGAAGCCCACTTCATATGTAGAAGTATTAAGTGGCAAATGGATATGGAAGTATTGCATGGTTGATAAGGTTTCGTCGGTATCTTTTACCTTGGGAATGAGTAGGTAAGTAATGTTTGTGTAATGCAAGGTTATATTAGAATTGCTAACCTTAATAGACATAAGAATTAAATGGAAACCAATTGGTATAAATATATGTTATAGACAGTTTATATATTTTCCAATCACCAGAACGTTGTTCTGACCCCTTCCTCATTACAACCCATAGAATAGATTTAGAGGAACAGATCACCGGAGCTGGATCTGTTTAGTTGTTGGAAAATTCTTCTTTTCTCTAATGCTCAATGCTGGTGCAATAATCTGCTATCCAAGGAATACCATTAATTCCAAGGTAGTAGTCATGATCAGCATTCTTGTCCTATTATTATTTCCGCTGTGATTTTAGATTTCTATCAATCTTCGATAATGTTCATGCTTATTTGCAGGTACCAAATCCAATGATATGTGCTTTGATGGACTTGGATTTCAATTTTTGTAAAAATTTAGACCTATCAAGGGATGGCTTGTTACGGTGACACAAGTGCAACAAAAACAATTAAAAACTTAAATGGAAAGATAAAATTATATCGTAACTGAATCAAAAGCTACATGAAAAGCATTTAATTTTTCGACCACTAAAAATTCCCATGCAAGTTTACGTGGAATAAGGAATGAGATTGAGAATTTTAGTCCATTCAACCTCACCTATCATAACCAACAATTATTTCTAAACCTATTAAAGTTGATGAATTATATTCATATATAGAGATCTTTAAGTTAGTACTTGGCGTGAGAGAGGAAGATCCGGTGTAATATCATGGTTATATATAAGAACAAGACTTTTACCAATTTACCTGGAGAAACTCGTCTTTTGTCTATTTACTGCCTGCAATAGATGCAATTTTTTTAAGTCCATCCTTTTAGAGTGTGTATGATCAATAACTTACATAGATGTTTGTTCATTCTAACACTTTAAGTCATCTCTCAAAATGAGTTATTGAACTTAGTCAAATTGACATATCCTACGTCCCACGAATGTCTATCAAAGGTTAAGCTTTGGTTCATCATCATTGAATGCATAGGAAGAATCAAGGAAAGCTCAAGTATGATACAAGAGAAACCTATTTGGAAATTGTAAATGCATGGATCATCCACGATTGAGGGAGATAGATCCTACATGGTATTTATCGCTCTACATAAGAACAAGCTCCTATTTAGTGTAAAGCTATATTTTAAGGCCATCAACAACAAAGTAGAATAGAAAGCATTTGTTCTAGGCCTTAAGCTCACATAAGAAGATAAAATAGAAGTATTAAAGATTTACAGTGACACACAACTCATTATAAATCAAAACTTTGGAACCTACCAAGTGAATGTTAGCTTAAAAGTTGTTGTCAAAGCTCAGTTGTTATTCAACTAAGCAAATCCCATGTGAAAAGGATGCTCAAGCTTATGCATTAGCTAATAATGCAAGACTTTGATATTAAAAACCTTAAGAGTTAATCCCATTACTTAGTAAGTCGGACCTAATGTAACATTTATAGTATAAAACTTCAAGATCGATGAAACCTCTCATAGATAACTTCAATCTTTTAGTAGTTAAAAATGCAGAGTGGCAAGTAGATAGGAAAAAGCTTGTAGGTTACGGTATAAAGAATCCTCGCATGTGATGGAAGAAAAGTGGCTCTTTAGAAAAGGATACTCGATTCAATTGCTAAGACGTGCTAAATATTTTGAAGTCAAAGTTATTTTGAAGGAAGTGCAAAAAGGCCTTTGTTGAGACCATTTAAGGACGATAGATTCTACGTTAATGAGACTTTTGACTAACCTATAATATAAAAGCAAAGGACCGTGTATGAAAATGTGTGAAGTGGCAAATATTTTTTTAAAATTTAATGAGCTCTAACCAAGCTTGAGCAATCTATAAGAAATTATAGTTTGGAGAATCTATCTTATTGAAAATCTACCTACAATAAATTATGAAGTCAAATTACCAATAGTGGCAACATTTTATTTCAATAAATGGATTAAGTTGAAGCCTTTGTTACAATTCTACATGAAAGATCACTAACTTTGTAATCAACATATAATATATAGATGTAGCCTACCATACAAGATCATTTTTTATAATGGCACATGTGAGGGTAATCCCATTGTTGGATTTGTCGCTAATAGTGGTATAATTGAAACATCCTCTCAGTTGCATATCCACAAGCCTCTGGCAAAGTTGATACCATTAATAAGACCCTTAAGATAGTTTAAGGAATGTTTTGAAATGCTAAAGAAAGTTGGTCGGATGAACTTCCATAAGTCTTATAGTTTTATCATAATTTCTGATATAGTTAATGGTGTGCCATATGAGCAACTAATAGTTATATAAATTTAACTCTATAAACAACCTTGCTCAAAACAAAGTCAATTTTTGGTTTTATTTTTAGTTATATGTGTTGTAATATATATATATATATATATATATATATATATATATATATAGTGAATTAATTACGACGAACACACACAAACACATATATAGGTATATATAGAAAAGACTTAGGAGAGGTGTTTTATTGACTGAAGTTAGAATGTATTCAAAACCATGGGTATTGAATCGATGTATATAAACACAAACTCCTTAAATATTCCTAGTAAAGATGTATCAAGAAAGGATTTTGTGACAACCTGCACCTCTGGACACACCGATCTAAAGCGCGATGGGCAATTTGAACTCACATCATGTCAAGAACCACGAAACATTAATTTTATGTTTTGCATGATACAGAGATAGATATAATTTTAGAACATTCTACACGTTTAGATCTTACGGTGAAAGGAAATAAAGTATAAATACCAAAAATACTCTAGACAAATATGGTTCCAAAATAACCATGGTGCATACAATGTCTGACATAAATAAAATCTCCAAATAACACCATAGTAAAAGTTTATCCATGATAACGAGAGAATGGCAATAAATATATGACTCTATGCCTCATGTACCATCTCCACAAGCCTTCCTAAATTAACTCACTTGCTACTCGGCCCTCATGTAATGGGTACTTGGTCCTCTTGTAATGGGTATTGTAACGACTCAATTTTTCGACACCTGAAAATCGACGTCAATACGTCCATTGTATCAAATGCCGAACAATCGAATGCCGAAAAACCGAACCATTAGGGTTTTAAGAAGAAGAAGGTAGAAGAAGAAATAGAAACAATATCAGAATCTCACAAACGCGGCGGAGCAATATATAATAGATAAATGACTATCTGTTTATAACATTACATCATCAGAGTACAACAAAATTCACAGCACACAACTGGACAGTTATCATAACCTGTCCTTACAGATCTAACAATGCAGTTAATCATACACAGCTGAATATTCATCAAATACGTGTGATACGTCTTGCCATCCAGCTCATCTCCTGAGCTCCACAATATCCTTTCCTGTATCTATAATACTCAGTTTGACCGGAGCATTATAGCGAAATAACACCCGAGTCAGTCTGGAAAACCAGAGTGAGAAAACACATCCAATTGGATTATTAAAGTTTCCAAAATCCTTTGAAATAAAATAAAAGGTATCTCGTAAGACCACGCCACAAATAAACATGCTTGGTTTTTACCTTATGATAGTGTGATATCCCAGAAATTTTAGCAATATCAATTTAATAATTTGTATTTAAATTAAATTGATTTGATAAAATTCTGTTAATAAAAATTAACTTGATTTTAATCCTATTAAATAAATGCTTAATTGGTGAATTTAATCTTTTAAAAGCTAATAATTGCTTTCTATTTATAATGTATATATATTTATATATATTAGAGATAAATAAGTTTTGATTGTAGTTTAATAAACAAATAAAATATTGTTTTTAAATTCTGATCTTCATTTTGTTAATTTGGAGATTATTATTATATTTAATAAATAACTATTCAAAAACTATTTAATAACTAACTATTTGGTTTTAAGATACTTAAAGAAATTGTTTTAAATTGTTTAAATATATTTTAAAGCATAGTTTAAATTTTTAAATAGGATAGGAAAAAGTTTATTTTATTTCTTTTTGAATATAGCTTAATAAATATAGTTTGGAATTATATATGAAAATTTAAATACCATTTATATATTGAACATTAATGTATAAATTCTTTTATAAATTATTTAAATTAATAAATATGTTATTTTCAAACAATATTAATAAATGTATAAGTATAGATAGATTTTAAAAGACAATATTATTATTTTAAAATTAAAATATGTCGATAAATTAGTTTTAAAATTGGAATTTTTAACTGTATAAATAGCATTTGAAATTGAATTTAATTTTGAAATTCAAATTAATAAACATATATAAATCTTGTAGGTAAGCTTTCATCTTTATATAAATTGTTTTATGTCACTTTCTTTAAAAAAGTGATGAATATACATTTATTTATGAAAACACTTTATATATATGTATTTAATAAATAAAGAGGATTTCATTTACTTTTAAATTAAATAAAAATAAATTAAATTACTTAAGACACATGTTATTAAACTAAGGAGTATAATGACAAGTGTAATTGAATTAAATGACTAGTGTAACAAGTATTATTTCTTTTTCTTACAAGTGTCTTTTATTTTTTTAATAAATCAATCACACTTATATAAAAGCATGTTTTTTTTCTTCAGTCTTCTTCTTATCTAATCTTCAAAAAAATTTCAAAGATAAAAAGATTTGTTTTCAACTGAATCAAATCTGAAACAATTTATTTCCAAACACTCAAAAACCAAATCAATATCTTGTAATCCATTTCAGATCCCTCTTCAAATCAATTTGTAATTCCTTTCTAAAGCAAATCCTCTGTAAAATCATTTTCAAAAGCAAAATGAAGGCCTCTGTATTTTTTTTAAATCTGGGAATCAAGTATATGTCACTGCATTTCTTTTATCTAGGAACATAAAGATTTAAATCTGAAGGTAGTTCAAGTTTCAAATGACCTAGCTGCAAGTTCAAATTCAAAAGTAAAAAAAAATCTGGGTTTGTCTTCTGCAATATGGATTTGTTCAAGCCAACATGCATGTTTAAAATCTGCAACTCAGTTATAATCAGAAGTAAAAGCTTTTCAAAACAGTTTTTAAAAAATATAGGCTCTGTCCTCATTTTCCCTGGTGAGTAACACTTTTAAAAATTTAAATATAAGTTTGTTGCTTAAATAAGTATGTTTGTGTATGTTTATATGAATTGCATGTTGATTAGTCTGCCTGTGTATATCATTTTAAATGCATTGCTGAATATATGCATATAAATGTTTGAATGTATGTGTTGTGTATTTGTTCTTTCCAGTGCTTAATTTCAGAAGCAAAGATTTTAATAAAAATACATTTTCTCTTAAACAAGTTATGTTAGGATTTAGACTTTAAATAACAAAAGTTTTGTTTCATCACAGATTAAGGTTTAAAATTTATTTAGATTAAATTAAATTTGAAATTTGCTCTGGAAATAAGATCAAAAGGAAACTTGAGCCTTTGAACAAAATTCAAACATATCAATTTTGTAATTCAGGAATCTGAATCAAATGTTAAAACTTAAATTTGATTTTTGGAATAATAATTACAATTTTTAATATTGGTTTTTGAGAGCTTCACTGTTTTTACTGGAAATTGGGAATGAAGGAAAATCAGTTGATCTCGGGGTTCTGGAAGGTTGGGTTTTCTTCTGGTGATGGATTAGTGGTCAGTGATGACGAGAAAAATAGTGGTGGTGGTGGAAATTCACTGTGGTGAAGGTGGTGGTCAAAATTGATCCCTAAAACTAGTTTTGGGGTTGAATAGAAATTTGATCGGTATGGAGACTACAGGGGACCGAGTGCCTTAATTTTTGGGGTGATGGCTGCTTGGGTGTCGAAGAGGCGTTGGACGGCGGTGCTAAGCCTCCGATGACCGGAGGAGGAGGAACGAACAGTTTTCCAGGTTGGGGTTTTATGATGAACTGGTTCCATTATTTGTTTTAGGTTTTGAATTGGAAACCAAAATTCAATTTATTGATGTTTGTGGAGTTTTGGATGATCGTTGATGATCTTTGGGCAAGCGTCGACTTGTTTGTTGCCCTTGTGGTGGCCAGAGGTGGCCAAGACCACCGTGCATATGCACGGTGCAGAGGAATGTGTCAGGTGATTGTTTGGGTTTGCAGTCTTTTTGTGCTCGGGTAATACTCGAGTAATTCGAGTTTTTGGCTCAAAGATGAATCAGGCTTTACTCGAAGAAATATCAGGGGAGGCTCGGGTATTTTGTTGGTTTCAGGTTTCAGAGAAACCTGTACATTTCAATTCAAAAATTTGTTTTAAAATCTGAATGTAGGTTTTAAACAGATTTTAAAACTTAAATTTAAAAAGTATGGCTTTCAATCTGAGTTGAATTCCAGTTTTTAAATTTAATTCAAACTTTTTAAATTAAAATGTTTAACAACTTTAAAGGAGTTTAATTAAATTGAATTTAAAGATAAGGATTTAAAAATTGGAGTAGAAGATTTAAATATAAGTTTTAAATCTGGAAATCAAATCCAATTTGAATCATGTTTTGAAAAAAAGAAGTTTTTAAAATTTTGAAATGTTCAAACAGCTTTTGATGTTGAATCATATTTTAAAAATGATTTGTATCTTAAATAAATATGGGTTTAAATTCCTTTTGTAAAATGAGAAATTTATTTAGCATAAGTTTTAAAAAAAGTTTAAAAATGTTTTGAAAAACTTTGTTAAAGGTTAAATGTGGTTTTCATTTTAAATTTAAAATTTAAAATGAAATTTGGAAACAAATTTTAAAAGTAAATTGTTTTAAATATTTCTTTGTTAATGATAATGAAATTATTAATAAGAAATGTTTTACTTATAATAAATCAAAGATTTAAATGATTTTGGTTTATTAAATTGATAAGGTAATTAGATGGATAATTAATTAATTTAATTAATTAAATAAGGATTTTGAAATTAATTAATTAAGGTTAAGGTTAATTAATTAAGATTAATTAATTTGGGAATAAGATCATTAATTAATCTAGTTATGATTTTAATTAATAATTGGAAATTAATTTATCAAGAGGTTAATATTAATTAAGATAAAGACTTAATTAATTAAATAATTAGTGATTAATTAAATGATCATTAAGTATTAATAAATTTGTGATTTATAAATGATTAAATTAAATTAATTTCTAAGCAAGATAATTAAGGAAATTTTGGTAAGTTAATGAAGGTCATTAACTTGGGATTATTTATTAATTAATTAAGTAATTAATTTTGATAATTAATTAGATTAATTAAATTAGACAATCATTATAGAATTTGGTGAAGTATGATTACTTTGTGAAAGTAATTAAGGATATTAATTACTCATTGTAATTAATTAATTAATTTGATTACTTTAAATTAATTAAGTTTAATTAATTAGAATAATCATTTGATGGGTTGATAAGAGATTAATAATTACTTAGGAAGTAATTAAGATGAGCAATTACTAGAATGTAATTTACTTTAAGTATGAAGAATTGAGGTTAATTGTTGTGTAATTATTATGGAGGATAATTTCTTTGTGAAAGTAATTAATAATTAATTACTGGGTGTAATTAATTTAAGCAATTATTGATTAAGTTATTTAGAAAATAATTAAGTAATGTAATTAGTTAAGGATAATTAATTACTTATAAAATGATATAATTAATTCTTAAATATAATTAATTTAGGAGTAATCAATTTACTCAATGCAGTAATTAAGAATAATCAATTACTGAAGTTAATTAATCAAAGTGATTAATAATTTAGGATTAATTACCTAATGAAGTAATTAGTATAAAATGTAATCATTAATTAATATAATTAATGATGTGATTAAGATTAATTAATTGAGATTAATTAATTAATGATAAGTGATTGAAGTAATTAATTAATATAATTAATTAAGGATTAATGTGATTAATTATAATTAATTAATAAATAAAAGTAATTAAAGGTTAATTACTGTATTTGATTAAGAATAATTAAATTGTGAAATTAATTATTTGAATATAATTAAAGGATAATTAATCAAGAATGATTAATTAGTGGTTAATTGATTAGTTGATTGGATTGTAATCAATGGTTATAATAGTAGGATTTATAGTTTGAGGTAATTAATTTAATTTACTTTAAATTAATTAGAGATGATGTAATTAATTTAATTCATTTTAAATTAATTATAAATGGTGTGATTATTAATCCTTGTATATATATGGATGATATAGATTTTCTTGAATGGTTTGAATCTCAGATATGAGATTAGTAATATTGTGCGGTATAAATGCATTGGTTGCATTGTGATGATGATTTGGATTATCTATGGTGATGATTATCTATTGTGAATTATCTATTTTTGTGTATATAGATAGTTTAAATTGAATTGTTTTAAAATTAAAACAACTTGGACCTAAAAGACACGTTTTGGATTTCGATGAGACTATGATCGGGTTTGCTACATTACAGCATGATAGGGAGTTCTCGCTTTGCGTTAGGTGGCGAACGGGAGACTCTTACCCCTACATGTCCCCGGGGGTAGTATAAGGCCTTTTGGGGTTGGTTGCGAGTCGAGAGGCTGGCCGTAAAAGCAAACCCGAGGTATCACTGTGAGCTACGGCGGGGCTGGGATGGTTGAAAAGCCTACCGGTCGAGTGAGCCACTGTCGATGTTTGAAAAGCCTAGATCGTCACAGTTGGTATCAGAGCATTAGGTTGAGTGAATACCTAGGCTCTAGAGTGGTGTCTATCTTGAGAGAGAGTATTTGTAATTATATATATATATTTAGCTATTTCTACCTATTTGTTGGGTTACCTGTTCGGGTTTTCCAATATAGGATATAAAGGTAGATAAGGTAGTGGAGTGTGTAACACGACTACTACCTTTGGTTGGAGTTTGAATGTTTGAGGATTGGAAGTATATCTGTCGAGACTGTAGACCTAATACCGTCTCGAGTAAGTTTTGTAGCTTGGTAAAAGAATTTCTTCGATCTCTGAAGGTAACCTGTAAAGGTTCAGAGTTTATCTTTGAAGATTGATGAGTTGAGTTTGGATCTATCGGTTTGGCAGAAGTGTGTGATGGTATTTTGATACCTCAGGAAGTAGTAGCTGCGTGATGAGATGCAGTGAATATGGATGTTTCCGAAGAAGTTTTCTTTGGAACAAGTTTTAGGAAGTATGTCTGCTTCGGTGATGCGGCAGAGTCCAGCTGGGTGTTTGTGTTTGGCTTTGAGGTCCAAGTTTCTCGAAGAGCTTTGGATTAAGAAGTCTTTGGCTTTTGTGTCAGCAGTACAGTCGGAGTGTTCTGTGTTGGCAAGAAACACTTCTGGTTAGCAGTTTCTGAAGGTGGAGTTCAGAAGCAGCAGAGTAGATCCGTTTCTTCGGTGGATTGGCTAATTAAGTGTAAGCTGTTCTGTTTGGTAAAGAGAGAACAGTTTTCTTTGGGAATTGGTCTGTGTTGATCGCAAAAGTGACTTGCGATTGTTTGAGTGATCTCTGGGGTTATCAGAGTCTTTTCTGGATGTCTTTTGAGGAGTCAAAGGTTTGTCTGTATCGGGAGATTGAGTTTTCTTATCGACCGGATTCCAAGAGTGCTACCGATGGAGCAGCTAGTAGAAGGAGGATTTCTTGAGATAGAGTTTGGTGAAGCAGCCCAGGATTGGTGGAACTTATGAGTTTTCTTTTATGGATCTGTTAAATCATATTCTAGAATGTGTTGTCCATATTGTACTCGTGTTCTTCATCAGCATTTCTTCTTCTTTTCCAGATCAGAGTTGTGCAGCGGAAGCAGTTTGGGAGTGTTTCTGTGTTGTCTTTTCCGGATAGAAGAAGTGAGTTTATTCTTCTGAGGTTTGAAGAGTAGAGTTGTGTATTTGGTTTTGGATTGATCTTGAGGAGATCATTGGGTTGGGATGTTTCTTATTCTGTTTGTTTTTGGGGACATCGGCAAAGGTTGAGCTGATCAGTAAGGTTGTAGGCAGCCAGGATCATCCGAAGAGAATTGTGGTATAGAGACCAAGGAATTTGGGTTCCGGAATCGGAGATTTGTTTTGGATCTCTTCTGTGTTTTGGTTGGATTGGTGTTTGGTTTTCAAGAGTTGAATTGCCAGTTTGGATAATTGGATTTAATGAGTTTCACGTATCTTTGAGGGAGTACGTGTATGAGTTATTTCTGGTAGTGGAACCAGTTTTTCAGGAAGGTTTGGTTGTTGAATCATACTCGTCTGTAGTCTGATATCTTGTCTAGTTTTGTAGATCTAGATGAGAAGGAGCTCTGTAGCTTCGTAGATTAGATTGTTTGAATTTTGTAGGGCGAGTATTCCGGTATATATATATATATATATATATATATATATACTTGGGGAAACTCGAGAAGATTTTATCCAGAATTTTTTCTGGATAATTAAATTTGTTTGATTAGATAAATTGGTTGCTTTGGTTGTTAGTATATATTGATATATGCTTGTGTTTAAATTAAATCTTAAGTGAGATTATTAAATTACCTTTGCTTTTAAATTTCGAAGATGAAATTCTTTTAGGGGGGAGGAATGTGATATCTCGTAAATTTTAGCAATATCAATTTAATAATTTGTATTTAAAATTAAATTGATTTGATAAAATTCTGTTAATAAAAATTAACTTGATTTAATAATCCAATCAAATAAATGTTTAATTGGTGAATTTAATCTTTTAAAAGCTAATAATTGCTTTCTATTTATAATGTATATATATTTATATATATTATAGATAAATAAGTTTTGATTGTAGTTTAATAAACAAATAAAATATTGTTTTTAAATTCTGATCTTCATTTTGATAATTTGGAGATTATTATTTTATTTAATAAACAACTATTCAAAAATTATTTAATAACTAACTATTTGTTTTTAAGATACTTAAAGAAATTGTTTAAATATATTTTAAAGCATAGTTTAAATTTTTAAATATGATAGGAAAAAGTTTATTTTATTTCTTTTTGAATATAGCTTAATAAATATGGTTTGGAATTATATATGAAAAATTAAAATACCATTTATATATTGAACATTTGATGTATAATTTCTTTTATAAATTATTTAAATTAATAAATATGTTATTTTCAAACAAAATTAATAAATGTATAAGTATAGATAGATTTTAAAAGACAATATTATTATTTTAAAATTAAAATATGTTGATAAATTAGTTTTAAAATTGGAATTTTTAAATGTATAAATAGCATTTGAAATTGAATTTAATTTTGAAATTCAAATTAATAAACATGTATAAATCTTGTAAGTAAGCTTTCATCTTTATATAAATTGTTTTATGTCATTTTCTTTAAAAAAGTGATGCATGTAAATTTATTTATGAAAATACTTTATATATATGTATTTAATAAATAAAGAGGATTTCATTTACTTTTAAATTAAATAAAAATAAATTAAATTACTTAAGACACATGTTATTAAACTAAGGGTATAATGACAAGTGTAATTGAATTAAATGAATAGTGTAACAAGTGTTATTTCTTTTTTTACAAGTGTCTTTTATTTTTTTAATAAATCAATTACACTTATATAAAAGCATGTTTTTTTTCTTCAATCTTCTTGTTTTCTAATCTTTAAATTTTTTTCAAAGATAAAAGGATTTGTTTTCAGCTGAATCAAATTTGAAACAATTTATTTCCAAACACTCAAAAACAAAATCAATATCTTATAATCCATTTCAAATCCCTCTTCAAATCAATCTGTAATTCCTTTCTAAAGCAAATCCTCTGTAATATCATTTTCAAAAGCAAAATGAAGGCCTCTGCATTTTTTTAAAATCTGGGAATCAAGTATATGTCACTGCATTTCTTTTATTTGGGAATATAAAGATTTAAATCTGAAGCTAGTTCAGTTTCAAATGGCCTACCTGCAAGTTCAAATTCAAAAGTAAAAAAAAAAATCTAGGTTTGTCTTCTTCAATATGGATTTGTTCAAGCCAACATGCATGTTTAAAATCTACAACTCAGTTATAATCAGAAGAAAAGCTTTTCAAAACAATTTTTCAAAAATATAGGCTCTGTCCTCATTTTCCCTGGTGAGTAACACTTTTAAAAATTTAAATATAAGTTTGTTACTTAAATAAGTATGTTTGTGTATGTTTATATGAATTGCATGTTGATTAATCTGCCTGTGTATATGATTTTAAATGCATTGTTGAATATATGCATATAAATATTTGAACGTATGTGCTGTGTATTTGTTCTTTCTTGTGCTTAATTTTAGAAGCAAAGATTTTAATAAAAATCCATTTTCTCTTAAACGAGTTATGTTAGGATTTAGACTTTAAATAAAAAAAGTTTAGTTTCATCATAGATTAAGGTTTAAAATTTATTTAGATTAAATTAAATTTGAAATTTGCTCTGGAAATAAGATCAACATGAAACTTGAGCCTTGGAACAAAATTCAAACATATCAATTTTGTAATTCAGGAATCTGAATCAAATGTTAAAACTTAAATTTGATTTCTAGAATAATAATTACAATTTTTAATATTGGGTTTTGAGAGCTTCACTGTTTTTACTGGAAATTGGGAATGAAGGAAAATCAGATGATCTCGGGGTTCTGGAAGGTTGGGTTTTCTTCTGGTGATGGATTAGTGGTCAGTGATGACGAGAAAAATGGTGGTGGTGGTGGAAATTCACTGTGGTGAAGGTGGTGGTCAAAATTGATCCCTAAACCTAGTTTTGGGGTTGAATAGAAATTTGATCGGTATGGAGACTACAGGGGATCGAGTGCCTTAATTTTTGGGGTGATGGTTGCTTGGGTGTCGAAGAGGCGTTGGACGGCGGTGCTAAGCCTCCGATGACCGGAGGAGGAGGAACGAACAGTTTTCCGGGTTGGGGTTTTATGATGAACGGTTCCATTATTTGTTTCAGGTTTTTAATTGGAAACGAAAATTCAATTTATTGATGTTTGTCGAGTTTGGATGATCGTTGATGATCTTTGAGCAAGCGTCGACTTGTTTGTTGCCCTGGTTGTGGCCGGAGGTGGCTAAGACCACCGTGCATATGCACGGTGCAGAGGAATGTGTCAGGTGATTGTTTGGGTTTGCAGTCTTTTTGTGCTCGGGTAATACTCGAGTAATTCGAGTTTTTGGCTCGAAGATGAATCAGGTTTTACTCGAAGAAATATCAGGGGAGGCTCAGGTATTTTGTTGTTTTTAGGTTTCAAAGAAACTGTACATTTCAATTCAAAAATTTGTTTTAAAATCTGAATGTAGGTTTTAAACAGATTTTAAAACTTAAATTTAAAAAGTATGGCTTTCAATCTGAGTTGAATTCCGGTTTTTAAATTTAATTCAAACTTTTTAAATTTAAATGTTTAACAACTTTAAAGGAGTTTAATTAAATTGAATTTAAAGATAAGGATTTAAAAATTGGAGTAGAAGATTTAAATATAAGTTTTAAATCTGGATATCATATCCAATTTGAATCATGTTTTGAAAATAAAAGAAGTTTTTAAAATTTTGAAATGTTCAAACAGCTTTTGATGTTGAATCATATTTTAAAAATGATTTGTATCTTAAAAAAATATGGGTTTAAATTCCTTTTATAAAATGAGAAATTTATTTAGCATAAGTTTTAAAAAAAGGTTTAAAAATGTTTTTAAAAACTTTGTTAAAGGTTAAGTCTGGTTTTCATTTTAAATTTTAAATTTAAAATGAAATTTGGAAACGAATTTTAAAAGTAAGTTGTTTTAACTATTTCTCTGTTAATGATAATGAAATTATTAATAAGAAATGTTTTACTTATGATAAATCAAAGATTAAAATGATTTTGTTTTATTAAATTAATAAGGTAATTAGATGGATAATTAATTAATTAATTTAATTAATTAAATAAGGATTTTTAAATTAATTAATTAAGGTTAAGTTAATTAATTAAGATTAATTAATTTGGGAATAAGATCATTAATTAATTTAGTTATGATTTTAATTAATAATTGGAAATTAATTTATCAAGAGGTTAATATTAATTAAGATAAAAACTTAATTAATTAAATAATTAGTGATTAATTAAATAATCATTAAGTATTAATAAATTTGTGATTTATAAATGATTAAATTAAATTAA
Source organism: Allium cepa (assembly GCA_030765085.1). NCBI lineage: Eukaryota > Viridiplantae > Streptophyta > Magnoliopsida > Asparagales > Amaryllidaceae > Allium > Allium cepa. The sequence goes on from CM060932.1 coordinate 133,671,597, forward strand.
TTACTAAGTAAGATAATTAAGGAAATTTTGGTAAGTTAATGAAGGTCATTAACTGGGGATTATTTATTTATTAATTAAGTAATTAATTTTGATAATTCATTAGATTAATTAAATTAGATAATCATTATAGAATTTGGTTAAGTATGATTACTTTGTGAAAGTAATTAAAGATATTAATTACTCATTGTAATTAATTAATTCATTTGATTAGTTTAAATTAATTAATCAAGTTTAATTAATTAGGATAATCATTTGATGGGTTGATAAGAGATTAATAATTACTTAGGAAGTAATTAAGACGAGCAATTACTAGAATGTAATTTATTTTAAGTATGAAGAATTGAGGTTAATTGTTGTGTAATTATTATGGAGGATAATTTCTTTGTGAAATTAATTAATAATTAATTACTAGGTGTAATTAACTTAAGCAATTATTGATTAAGTCATTTGGAAAATAACTAAGTAATGTAATTAATTAAGGATAATTAATTACTAATAAAATGATATAATTAATTATTAAATATAATTAATTTAGGAGTAATCAATTTACTCAATGCAGTAATTAAGAATAATCAATTACTGAAGTTAATTAATCAAGGTGATTAATAATTTAGGATTAATTACTTAATGAAGTAATTAGTATAAAATGTAATCATTAATTAATATAATTAATGATGTGATTAAGATTAATTAATTGAGATTAATTAATTAATGATAAGTGATTGGAGTAATTAATTAATATAATTAATTAAGGATTAATGTGATTAATTATAATTAATTAATTAATAAAAGTAATTAAAGGTTAATTACTGTATTTGATTAAGAATAATTAAATTGTGAAATTAATTATTTGAATATAATTAAACGATAATTAATCAAGAATGATTAATTAGTGGTTAATTGATTAGTTGATTGGTTTGTAATCAATGGTTATAATAGCAAGATTTATAGATTGAGGTAATTAATTTAATTTACTTTAAATTAATCAGAGATGATGTAACTAATTTTATTCATTTTAAATTAATTATAAATGGTGTGATTATTAATCCTTGTATATATATGGATGATATAGATTTTCTTGAATGGTTTGAATCTCAGATATGAGATTAGTAATATTGTGTGGTATAAATGCATTGGTTGCATTGTGATGATGATTTGGATTATCTATGGTGGTGATTATCTATTGTGAATTATCTATCTATGTTTATATAGATAGTTTAAATTGAATTGTTTAAAAATTAAAAAAACTTGGACCTAAAAGACACGTTTTGGATTTCGATAAGACCGGGACCGGGTTTCCATATTTGGATATCCGAAAACCACATCGATCCAAATTAACGATAGGTCGTGAATCTCAAGTGAAGGTGAAGATTCAGAGTGCAAGGGTTATCGTCGTTAACTCTGAGGGTGATTCCAAAATGAGTCTAACGAGATAATGCCTTCGGTTTCGTTCGGACCCGGAACGAACTTGTATGGATTGAATGTTTTCAGAACATCGTCAGGTGGACGATGAGCATTCTAAGAGATGTGTTCTCTAAAGGTAATCGTAGCCTCAAGCCTCGTCAACCGGGAATGGCTAAAACAGGGGAGGTGCAGCAAGGCTTCGTGGGTAGCTCCCACTGGAGAGCGAGATTTAGCCCCGTCTAGAAGTCCCTTTTTATTCGGCTGTGTGGGCGGTTGATTCGCGACAACTGCCGGGGTTGTCTTGTTCGGGACTGTCCAGTAAGGGATGGTTCCGGTCTAGTGCTGCAGGGGAGCGGACGTACTCCTCGGTACGGTGATCTAGGCCACGTACTGTGACGCCCCAGTAGCCCTGCCATTGTATGGAATCCAAAATCCAATAAGTGCCAACGGTTTTGATTGTATTACCCACTTTTGTGGCTAGTAGCTGGAATTTAATGAATGTAACAATTTCGGCTATTTCATAATTACTTGAAAACCCTAGGCACTATTATAATATCACCGGATTTGCTATCAAATATTTTGGTTAGCGTAAGGTAAAAACTTTTCCATGTTTATGTGTGGGAAGTCTTACGCGATACCTTTCTTTTAATGGTTTTCAAAAGTTAAGCAACTTTAACCCGTTACTCACACCAGACCCATGTCTGACCCGGAGTTTATTTCTGTTTTTTTTAAACTCTTGGGTACTCAAATTTTTACGAGTAGACAAGGGATTCAGGTTAGCTTTGACGAATTATGGAGGAGCAAATGGAGCAGGAGGCTTCTGCGTTGTAGTTATCTAGTATTCCGCTATGTTGGTATCTCTGAGTCATTGTTTGAGTCGTTTTGTACTATGTTGTAATAACTACATAGGTGTTTATAGCTGTCTAGTATGTGATGTATAATCTATGTAACTCTGATAATTGTTGTATATCTATGTAATACTTTTGTTATTAATATAATTTATTCGTTCCACTGTTGAGATTATGTTGTTGTTTCTTCTTTCTTCTCTTTCTTTCTCTTTCTATCCCTTTCTTTCTTAATTCATGATACGTCTTCTGGTTAGTGGAAGACGGGTCGTGACAGATAGCCAAAATATTTTTATCAAATTCGTCTGATATTATAATAGTGTCTATAGAAAGTAAAATAGAATCTAGCAGAAATGCTTGCATCTCATGTTCCAGCAATACTTAAGCACAATCAAAACCGTACAGGCACTTATTGGAGATTGGATTTCATACAATGATAGGGCTATTGGGGTACCGCCCGTCACAGTACGTGGTCTAGATCACCGTACCGAGGATCCACCCTGATCCCCTGCAGCACAAGACAAGAGCTACCCCTTACTAGATAGTCCGAATAAGATCACCCCGCGGTTGGGATTAGCAACCGCCCACACAGCCGAATAAAAAGGGACATCTAGACAGGGATGATCTTACCCTAATTGGTTGCTAGCCACTTAGCATTGCGTGCATCTCCCCTGTTTTAACCATTCTCGGTAGATGAGGCTCGAGGCTTTGCGTTACCTTTTTAGCACACATTTACATAGAATGCTCATCGTCCTTCTGACGATGTTCTGAAAGCATTCATCCATACAAGCCCGTTCCGGGTTCGAACGAAACCGAAGGCACTACTCCTACTACATACATTTTGGAATCACCCTCAAGATTATTAGCGATTAGCCCTTTCTCTCCACTGCTCCATCTTTTACTCCAAGCTCTTGTCTTTGTCATGGAAACGTTCAAACTGAATCGAAGTGGTTTTCGGGAAATTAAACCCGATCCCGGTCTCTTCGAAACGATCAGCGCATTAGCCAATATTGATAGTTTGTTATTTAACTATCAAATAACATCTACAAACAACCATCAGAATTAAATAATTTTCCAAATTATTTATTTCAAAATATCTTCGCAAGCTATTTTTCTACACTTCAAATCTCTGAAAATAATTTCCAAATCACTTTTCTCTCGTGGAATAAATTTTCAAATACTGTTTATTTCCACTAAAATTCACCAAGTCTTAATACTTAGATTTTAAAATAATTTAAATCACTTTATCCAAAATATTTACTTAAAACATTTAATATAATAACCACTTAAAACACTTTACTTAAAATACTAGTTATGAAACTTTATAATAACTTCTCATGTAAAACTTGAGCCAAAACAAATTTTTAAAATAAAATTTATTCTATAAGGTATAAATATTAAATAATTATCCTTAATTAATAATATTAGTTAAACCTTTAAAATACTTTACTTATATAATTAACTTAATAAACATTTACCTTTAAATTTTTTAAAACAATTAAATAATAATTTCTTTTTAAAACCACTTTAAAACCTCTGACTTATACTTGGAAATCTTTCTTTGAAAATATACTTGGCTTTTTAGGAAAATACATTTCCTTTCCACACCTTTAAAAATAAACCACTCTTTATTTTTAAACAAATCACCCTTTTCTTATAAATTCCCATCTTGACTTTATACTTCCAAAATTATCCTCTGATAAATATTTCTCTTTATTTATAAACCCTCTTTATAAATTTTACAATCTCATTTTCCTTTATTCACAGTTCCAACACTTAGTCGGTTTTCAAATCAATTTCCAAACCGACTCCATTTTAAAATAAATTCCTTTACTTATCCAAATTTATTTCAAAACCCAGTTATCCCATATTCACACCTTTATTTATGATTTTAATTCTTATTTAAATCGAAAATACCAATTTCATACTTTATTTCAAATTCTCCTTTTATTTTCCCAAACTCATTTCAAATCTTAAATTTTAAAAATATACTTCTTTGTACTTACAAAACAACATTGCTAAAGTTCTTATTTAAAAAAAAAAATCCTTTTCCCTATTTATTCAAAATCCCTACTTTTCCCATCCTTGAATTTATTGTATAGGATTTAAAATCAAACCTTTATTCCTTTTCCAAATTCATTCCTTTAATTTATTTGAATTCACTATAATTATTTTACTTAAAAATTTCCCTTTTTATTTCTTTTAAAAAAAAATCCAAACTTTATATATTTCATTTTTCTCAAATACCAATATATATTCAACCAAGCCATAGCATTTAATAAATTTCAATTCCTAATATAATCAATATAATCCATCACAGATTATCACATAAATCACATTACTGAATATAAAATAAATTCATCATTTTGAGGAATCCAGTTGGATCCCTCCAACCTGTTTTCCTGCATCCACAGATGTTAGCACAACAATTTAAAATACCAATCCCGCTTCAAGGCGGGATATCACGGTATAAAGGGTCATCCGCTATTATGCGAGGTGTATAGGGTCTCATCTGCTATATAACGCGGGAATTACTCACTCCAATATATATATATATATATATATATATATATATATATATATAATATCACATCCAATCAATTCAATCATTCAACTAATAATTTAAATTTAACCATTTAAATTTAAATTGTAATCCAAATGAGTGAGATTAACTCACCTTTGACATTTGTTTGCTATCCGATCCAAACCGTCTTTTTTTCATCACGATTCTGGACCTTGTATAACATTATATGATTTATTAATATCTGAAGTAATCTACAATAATTTACCGTTTAATAAATTAAATTGGCCAATAATTTAATTTAAACTAATCATTTGGTTTTTAAACTAATAGTTTGATTTTAAATTAATTTTCCTTTTAAAACCACATACGTTATATAAAATAATCTATATAATTTCCAAAATCTAAATTCTATATAACTTTCCAATTCAAAACATTTAAAGCTGCTGCCTTCATAAATCTTATATATATTTTTCAGTTTAAGCATGATAAAAATGGTATATAGCATGATTATCAAATAAAAAATTTATTAACAAATTATAAAATTAATTTCTGTAAATTTTCATTTTATTTATTTTTCTTTTAATATATATATATATATGTATATATATATATATCCATATTAATTATAGGATATACCTCCCTCCCAGATCCAAAGCACGCGACTTCTTCTAGAAGTAAGGCTGTGGCCGCCACCACGACGAGGTCGCGAATCATCATCCCACCCTGTTGCGCCCTCTCTACCCACATGCGCCCACCTCAATCGAGCAAACCCTGGAATCAAACGCCAGTGGCTTTACCAAATCTACCACAATCCTAAGCCCTAACCTTCCAATGCTTCACCCGCCGTCGTTGCCTTAGCTCGTTGATGCCCAGCTCCGCCCTCAAATCCTCACGTCTATTCTTCTAGAATGCGACCAATCCGTCTGCCCTTGCCGACGACTTCGGCCCAAATAAAACGAACAAGTAGTTAATGCACAGACTCTATTTGGTTGTTCGAATCGATTAACAAATAAATCTAATCTGAGTGGTAAAAATGAAGAAGAGAAAGGTGATTCGATATGAATTCGCAGCCATTAATTTCTGAAGCACGCTAAATTTTTGAACAAGATGGAAATCTCGAAATTGAAATAAAAGGGAAGGAGTCAGAAATTTGGGGAGGAAGGGAAGTTTTCGTTCGAACGATAGATATATATTATATTTTTTTATCGAAATTTTTTTTACTCTCTTACTCTCACACCTGAGATTTAAACAGAAAAGGGAAACATGTGTTTTAAATTTGCCTTGTGTGGCTGCAGGCTGCTACAGTGTTTTAATGCAAACTATATTATCTATATTTAAATTTAAATTCAAATTTAAATCATCTTCAATTCGAAGCTTAAAATTTAATATCCTATCGAGGTGTGCCGTCAGGCGTTTATAATGTTATGCCCCTATTCCGAATGCAACGGAAAAGGTTGCAAGTCCTAATTCGATCGTATGGAGAAGATAGCTTTTGGATCCAGTTATTATATTGAATTTTCAATATTAATTTCAGCGCATTTACCTATTGTACGATCACACGACAACTCCAAATGCTACGAAAATTGACCGACAATAATACACTATGACGGATCCAATGGAACTGGTTTCTTCAAATTCCGAGATTGTGCCTCGGAAGGCTATTTTTAAATATCAGTTTAAACGGTATATTTTTAAAACTGAACAAATTACCTTGAAATTCAATTTTAACACTTCTATTACCTGCAGTATTATCAATACAAATTTCATAAGCCTTTAAAATATTTTTAACATGCTTAAAACTCCAGATTGAATATTTTACCCAACTTTCAATTATTAAATCCAATAATTTAATTATCCAAATAAATAGTGATATTTTAAATTCAAGTTAAACTAACTTTCAAATATTTAAAATCAATTAAATATTTCAATTTCAAATATCTAAAATTCCGAGTCGTCACATTCCTCCCCTCTTAAAAGAATTTCGTCTCCGAAATTACTAGTTAAGAAGAATGGGCCATAACCTGTTAACTATTTCTCAATCCAAATAGTTCAACAACTTACCAGCCATCTTTTTATAAAAGATCCATTATCATTCTTACTAACTTCCCAAACTCTTCCATAGCTTCCAAAACAATATTATTTACTCAACCATTCAAATTGTAATTTAAAACCAAATTTTAAATTATTAAAATTTTCTCAAAAATTTTCTAACTCCCTAAATTTTCGAAAAATTTCGCTAGCATCTCCTTTGCGCGGCTAGCTCGGTACAGCTACAAAATGCCTCTACGGGCCTCTAAATTTCAAAAGAAAATAAAAGGCCAAGTGGCCAGATCAGAAAACCATCAAATTTCATATTCCAATTTAAATACATACCTTTTTAGTCGGTAATACCATTTTATCTTCTGAAATCAAAAACATCAATTCCTTTGCTTTAAAACACATGTATCCTACTTCGCAATAATATCCAATTACAGAATCCAAAACCATTTTATACATTTCTTTACAAAAGTTTCAATATCTATTTCTTTTAAACCCGTATGATATACACATATCATCCATATGCAATATCAAATCCGATCGCTCACTCGATCTCACAATTCCACTTCTGAACTAGTATCGTCCACCCGACTTCCTAGTGCTGACTCAGATCTGGTTTCTTGATCAGAAACCGTCATTCTCCTTTGATAGCCACAAACTATGATAGAGAATTTTCAGAATCAATCAAAAATCCATATGCAGGGTTCGCCGTCGAAAATCGAGTGAAAAATCCCAACTCGAATTGGTATAACTACCTCGAAATTCTGTGCCCGAATATGGATCAAATTGTTATGTGAACAAAAGAATATACGTACATCCTACATATTTATCTCAATGGATTATTAGCTATCAATTTTATTTTTATTCACATTCATTTTGATTTCCATGCTCCTATTCTCAATTATCCCATTTCATTCTTTATTTAATCTCCATTGAATATTTTTTTTCCCAATACCAATTTTTACTTAAGGATTTCACCCTAATTTCCTTAAGTTTATAAATATTTTATATAACTTCTTATTTTGATTTCCTCTTTATCACTTAAGCTTTAAATCCATTTTTATTCAATTTACAATTTCAATTCTATTTGAATTCAGTTTATCTTAAAATTCTGAATACTGAAATTTTATCAACTATCTTTCATTTATACCTAATCCATATCATTATTTTAAACTAGTTTCATTTACACCTAATCCATATCATTATTTTAAACTAGTTTCATTTACTAATTTATCACAAATTCCAATGAATTCAAATTCCCAGAACTTTTGTTCTTTTAGTCCAACCCGAACTAATTCTTCTACTTCACCTTATTTAACACAATTCAAATTCAACTCCAATGTTCAGCTTGAATTCCGTTTACTTACTCCTTTAAATTAACTTGTTCATTTACAGATTATTTCCAACTTGATCAATTTTATTTCAATGGCCATTTTTCTTAACCTACTTAGACTTTTTTTTTAAGTTTACTTTATTTAACTTAATTCAATTACGTTCCATTTCCATTCAAATTTTTAAACATATATAAGTTTTCCAACTTAATTACATTTCATTTACTAATCCCTTTACTTTATGTCATCTAATGGGTTTACTTCCCTAGCTTAATTCGTTTTCACACTTACTTTAAATTTGAACTCTTTTTCAAGTTGAATTTTATTCTGACCAATTTCAACACTATTTTATTTAGCCTGCTTAGGCTTAAATTTCCCATTTCCTTAATTTCTCCTAGTTCATGTTAATTTCCATTCCAATTAATCTTTTTCAAACTCTTATAAGTATTAACTTATTAATAATCCATAACCATTTTTATATAAGATTCCAGAGTTTAAATAATCACTTAAATATTTCAAACATTTTTGAAATCAATTATACCAAAATCAAACTATTTCAAAATCAAACTCATTTTAGCAAATAATCCCAATTCAAAACATTCGGGTAGTAATTCCTCCCTTGGAAACTCGAAAATGAACATCGATGATGCTGCAGTCATCACCGAAGTTATTTTCCAGCGATCGAAGAGAGTTCGGTGCTTTTATCCCTTCAAAAAAAATTTCCAAATATTTTTAAATTCCAAATCTCGCCAGATTTCATATCCAATTCAAAAAAATTTCCAAATAATATCACTATTATTTCTCCAAAACCTTTGAAAATCATTTTCAAACTCAAAGGAATTTAATTTCCAAAATTTTGAATTCTAAAACCATTCAATTCATATTAAATATTACTCTCGAATTTGTTATTTCATTTTCAATTATAAATCACATTTATAATTCACATTGACAAATCCCATTTTGTTATATAAATTTATTCCTTAACCTTTGGTTATAACTTTAATCAATGGTTCAATTTCCACACAACAGTGATAATAATTTAATATTATCACTCCCTAACAACCAAGAAACCATATATAGCTATAATAATTTACGAAAAATTATTTCTTTCATATACAAAAATAATTTGGGTAAAATTATTTCATTTACCCTATTTTAAAACAATACTATGTTCGGTTTATCTTGTTCAAGGGTTTAGAAACCCCTATCGATACGGTTGTACTTCTCGTACCGACCAGAATTCATAAATACTCAACCAATAAGTCAACATAATATAAAAACAGTTCTTATATTCATGAACAATTACGCGCTCATATCTGTTTATACACTTAAACTCATTCTAGAGTACCACGGACTCTATTTCTAATGAGCATTCCCCACCAAAGCCAAGGTTCTCGCTTAACCTTCAGCTCTGATACCAAATGTAACTACCCGATTTTTTGACGCCCAAAAATTGACATTTATACGTCCACTATATCAAATGCCGAACAATAGAATGCCGAAAAACCAAAACATTAAGGTTTAAGAAGAAGGAGGTAGAAGAGGAAATAGAAACAACATTAGAATCTCACAAACGCAGCGGAACAATATATAATAGATAAATGACTAATCTTTAAATCAAAAGAACTATATCTATTTATAACATTACATCATCAGAGTACAACCAAATTCATAGCACACAACTGGACAGTTATCATAACCCGTCCTCACAGAACTGACTATGCAGTTAATCATACACAGCGGAATATTCATCAAATGATACGTCTCGTCATCCAGCTCGTCTCCTGAGCTCCACAGCATCCTTTCTTATATCTATAATATTCAGAGTGACCCGAGCATTATAGTGAAATAACATCCGAGTCAGTGGAAAACCAGAGTGAGAAAACACACCCAATTGGATTATTATGTTTCCAAAATCCTTTGAAATCAAAGATATCTCGTAAGACCACGCCACAAATAAACATGCCAGGTTTTTACCTTACGATAACCAAAACATTTTTATCAAATTCGTCTGATATTATAATAGTATCTATAGAAAGTAAAATAGAATCTAGCTGAAATGCTTGCATCTCACGTTCCAGCAATAGTTGGGCACAATCAAAACCGTACAGGAGCTTATTAGAGATTGGATTCCATACAATGGCAGGGCTACTGGTGTACCACCCGTCACAGTACGTGGTCTAGATCACTGTACCGAGGATCCATCCTGATCCCCTGCAACACAAGATTGGAGCTACCTCTTACTGGATAGTCCGAATAAGATCAACCCGCGGTTGGGATCAGCAACCGCCCACACTGCCGAATAAAAATAGACATCTAGATAGGGATGACCTTACCCTAATTGGTTGCTAGCCACTTAGCCTTGCGTGCATCTCCCTTGTTTTAGCCATTCCCGGTTGATGAGGCTTGAGGCTATGCATTACCTTTTTAGCACACATTCACTTAGAATGCTCATCGTCTTCCTGATAATGTTTCGAAAGCATTCATCTATACAAGTCCGTTTCGGTTCGAACGAAACCAAAGGCACTACTCCTACTACATCTATTTTGGAATCACCCTCGGGATTAGTAGCGATTAGTCCTTGCTCTCCACTACTCCATCTTTGACTCCAAGCTCTTGTCTTCCTCACGAAAATATTCAAACCGAATCGAAGTGGTTTTCGGGAAATTAAACCCGATCTCGGTCTCTTCGAAACGATCAGCGCATTGGCCAACATTGATAGTCGGTTATTTACCTATCAAATAACATCCACAAACAACCATCAGATTTAAATAATTTTCCAAATTATTTATTTCAAAATATCTTCGAAAGCTATTTTTCTACACTTCAACTCTTTGAAAATAGTTTTCAAATCACTTTTCTCTCGCGGAATAAATTTTCAAATATTGTTTATTTCCACTGAAATTCACCAAGTCTTAATACTTAGATTTTAAAATAATTTAAATCACTTTATCCAAAATATATACTTTAAAACATTTAATATATAAACTACTTAAAAAACTTTATTTAAAATACTAGTTGTGAAATTTTATAATAACTTCTCATGTAAAAAGTCAAAACAAATTTTAAAATAAAAGTTATTATATAAGGTATAAATATTAAATAATTATCCTTAACTAATAATACTAGTTATGCCTTTAAAATACTTTACTCGTATAATTAACTTAATAAATATTTACTTTTAAAAATTTTAAAACGATTAAATAATAATTTATTTTTAAAACATTTTTAAAACCACTTTAAAACCTCTAACTTATACTTGGAAATCTTTCTTTGAAAATATACTTGGGTTTTCAGGAAAATACATTTCCTTTCCACACCTTTAAAAACAAACCACTATTTATTTTTAAACAAATCACCCTTTCCTTATAAATTCACATCCTGAATTTATACTTCCAAAATTATCCTCTGATAAATATTTCTCTTTATTTATAAACCCTGTTTATAAATTTCACAATCTCATATTCCTTTGTTCACAGTTCCAACACTTAGTCGGTTTTCAAATCGATTTCCAAACCGACTCCATTTTAAAATAAGTTCCTTTACTTATCCAAATTTATTTCAAAACCCATTTATCCCATATTCACACCTTTATTTATGATTTAAATTCTTATTTAAATCGGAAATACCAATTTCATACTTTATTTCAAATTCTCCTTTTATTTTCCCAAACTCATTTCAAATCTTAAATTTTAAAAACATATTTCTTCTTACTTACAAAACGAAATTGCTTAAGTTCTTTTTTTTAAATCCTTTTCCCCATTTATTCAAAATCCCAATTTTTCCCATCCTTGAATTTATTATATAGGATTTAAAATCAAACCTTTATTCCTTTACCAAATTCATTCCTTTAATTTATTTGAATTCACTATAATTATTTTACTTAAAATTTCCCTTTTTATTTCCTTTAAAAATCCAAACTTTATATATTTTATTTTTCTCAGATACCAATATATATTCAACCAAGCCATAGCATTCAGTAAATTTCAATTCCCAATATAATCAATATAATCCATCACAGATTATCACATAAATCACATTACTGAATATAAAATAAATTCAACATTTTGAGGAATCCAGTTGGATCCCTCCAATCTGTTTCCCAACATCCACAAATGTTAGCACAACAATTTAAAATACCAATCCCGCTTCAAGGAGGGATATCGCGGTATAAAGGATCATCTGCTATTGTGTGGGCGTATAGGGTCTTATCCGCTATATAATGCGAGAATCAATCATTCCAATATATATACATATACATACATACATACATACATACATATATATATACACTATTACATATATATAATATCACATCCAATTAATTCAATCATTCAACCAATTATTTAAATTTAACCATTTAAATTTAAATGGTAATCCAAATGAGTGAGATTAACTCACCTTTGATATTTGTTTGTTATCCGATCCAAACCGGCTTGGTTTCTTCACGATTCTGGACCTTGTATAACATTATATGATTTATTAATATTTGAAGTAATCTACAAATAATTTATCATTAAATAAATTAAATTGACCAATAATTTAATTTAAACTAATCATTTGGTTTTCAAACTTATAGTTTGATTTTAAATTAATTTTCTTTTTAAAACCACATACGTTATATAAAATAATCTATATAATTTCCAAAATCTAAATTCTATATAACTTTCCAATTCAAAACATTTAAAGCTGCTGCCTTCATAAATCTTATATATATTTTTCAGTTTAAACATGATAAAAACAGTATATAGCATGATTATCAAATAAAAAATTTATTAACAAATTATAAAATTAATTTCTGTAAATTTTCATTTTATTATTTTTCTTTTAACATATATATATATATATATATATATATATATATATATATATATATATATATATATCCAAATTAATTATAGGATATACCTCCCTCCCAGATCCAACGCACGTGACTTCTTCTAGAAGTAAGGCTATGGCCGCCACCATGACGAGGTCGCGAATCATCATCCCACTCCGTTGTGCCCTCTCTACCCACGTGCGCCCACCTCAATCGAGCAAACCCTGGAATCGAACGCCAGCGGCTTTACCAAATCTACCACAATCCCAAGCCCTAACCTTCCAATGCTTCCCCCACCACCGTTGCCTTGGCTCGTCGATGCCCAGCTACGCCCCCAAATCCATGCGTCTATTCTTCTAGAATGCGACCACTCCATCTGCCATTGCCGATGACTTCGGCCCAAGCGAAACGAACAAGGAGTTAATGCACAGACTCCATTTGGTTGTTCGAATCGATTACAAATGAATCTGATTCGAGTGGTAAAAACGAAGAAAAGAAAGGTGATTTGAAATGAATTCATGGCCATTAATTTCTTAAGCATGCTAAATTTTTGAACGAGATGGAAATCTCGAAATTGAAATGAAAGGGAAGGAGTCAGAATTTTGGGGAGGAAGGGAAGTCGAACGATAGATATATATTATTATTTTTTATCGATTTTTTTTTACTCTCTTACTTCCACGCGTGAGATTTAAACAGAAAAAAGGAAACACGTGTTTTAAATTTGCCTTGCGTGGCTGCAGGCTACTACAGCATTTCAATGCAAATTATATTATCTATATTTAAATTCAAATTTAAATCATCTTCAATTCGAAGCTTAAAATTTTATATTCCTATCAAGGCATGCCGCTAGACGATTATAATGTTATACCCCTATTCCGAACGCAACACAAAAGGTTCCAAGTCCTAATTCGATCGTATGGAGAAGATAGCTTTTGGATCCAGTTATTATATTGAATTTTCTATATTAACTTGAGCGCGTTTAGCTATCTTACGATCACACGACAACTCCTAATGCTACGAAAATTGAATTCCGATAATAATACACTATTACGGATCCAATGGAACTAGTTTCGTCAAATTCCGAGACTATGCCTCAGAAGGCTATTTCTAAATATCAATTTAAACAGTATATTTAAAACTGAACAAATTACCTTGAAATTCAATTTTAACATTTCTATTATCTTCAGTATTATCAATATAAATTTCATAAGCTTTTAAAATATTTTTAACAAGCTTAAAACTCCAGATTTAATATTTTACCCAACTTTCAATTATTAAATCCAATAACTTAATTATCCAAATAAATAATGATATTTGAAATTCAAGTTAAACTAACTTTCAAATATTTAAAATCAATTAAATATTCCAATTTCAAATATTTAAAATTCTGGCTCGTCACATGTATAATAAGAATAGAAGGCGATCAGAAAAAATCGGGTGAATCAATTATATTACTAGTGTATAGTGTTCAAAAATAACTAACTTCATCTAGAATCAATATGACCTAAAGTGTTCACTTGTGTTCGTGGACTATAAATATAAAGAAATAACAATCCACATATTGGAGTGCAACAACCTGATACCAAATATAACAATCACCCTAAGTGCATCTAACATCGAATAAACAGCCTCAATAATAAACCACCAACAAATATACTGAGTAAACAACCTATAATACGAACCTAAAGTATATGACCTCGACGGTCAACGTATCTTGTTGAGTATACCTCAAAATTCCTATTCTTACTTGCCCTAAAAGCATTGAATAATCTCCTCATTAACACTTATTTTTCTATGGGTGACACCGGGAATGCACCACAGTGTCTAGGTTTAATTGCTTAAAAAACATCGAGTAACCTCCCGTTAGTGCCCGATATCCTATTCTCTATGCAGTGCACCGGAAATATACCATAATGCCTAGACCCACTTGTCCCAAAGCATAGAGTAACCTTCTATAATTATCTATAACCATGCACAGCTCTTGGCATACACCATAATGTCTATGCCTACTTGCCTTAAAAGCAACGAGTAACCTTCGGTTAGTTCCTGCATCTTCCAAAGAATTTAATCGTGATAGAATCACGCACCATGTCAAGTTCCATACCTTATAACTTCATGAAGCGCGAATCTACGAAGTCACGAAGTGTGATACTATTCCATCTTGTTGCACGACTCTACTTAGTATCGTGGACTCCCCAAAGTCAAATAACTCAGAACAAGTCCCTGATTCGCTCTACTTGGCCTACACAAGGTCCAGGTTCGACTTAGGCATTTTCTCAGTCATTCAGGAGTCTTTTTTATTTAAACGTCCAAATCCTTGTAAAAAATTAGCTAAATGTTTTTAAACATTTGACTTTATATTGATACGTCTGACTTTGATTCCAAACATCTAAAAATAAATCCAAATGTCTGAATTAGGTCAAATCTGAATGGATTGCTTTCTGTTTTGTGTTTATTTGCAATCCAGAAGTCTAAAAAATAAATTCAGACGTCTGAATTGAGGTTTCCAAGTCTATTTCATTATTTGTTTTGTTCATCTTCTTTATGGATTCGAGTATAGATGCAAGGGTTCATTTTTAACAGTGTTTTGTGTTCAGTTTCTTTTTTTATACATGAGTCCAACAAGTTAATCCCCACAATTATAGATAACATTTCAATCGATTACCCATGAGTTTTTTAATTACCAATCTATGTATATTTCAAGTTTAATGGAATTAATTCAAGATAATCACAAAAGAGTATTCGATCGCTTTTTATTATTCCAAAATCAACCTAATATTATCATATAAAAATTAATATCTATAAAATTGGAGGTGAATTCCATATTCTACCCTTTTTCATGTTTTAATAACTATTTTTTGAAGTATCACCCAAGATTTTTCCATCATTTATACCCATATTGGTTCATAACTGACATTTTCAATTTAAATAAATTCTAGATTGAAATTATCGTTCTAATTTCAAAAACCTTATTGTTAATCTAAGTAGAGTTATAAAGGAAGTTAACTACACTACAAGAAATGTTTCTTCTTATAATGCCAATAGAGAACACTTTATTGCACAGTGTTGTCGTTTGTTTCAATTTCTTTTATTTAGACTAGAATTGGCTTCGCAACACTTAAGATAAAAGCGGCCTTCTCTAATTATTTTCATTCCAACTTATACTCAAGTTATTTCCCCTTTCCTTTGGTTCCATTTTTCCCCTCCTCCTCAATTCTCTCTCTCCTCCAAATCACCAAATCACTGCTTCTGGCCTTTCCAACCTTTGTATCCAGCTTGCCTAATCGCTTGAACGTAGCTTATAACATAGGTCTTCCTCCTGCATGATTATATGGGTTGGCAATCCATGTCCCAACTTCACTTCAGTTAGAAATCCAATGTCCTCAATTCGCGAACCCACCAGCTGCCGATCCCCGTACCCTGTCGTGAACCCCTTTGTTGTGAGCTCCAATAATCCACCCTATCTCTTTGGCCAGTATGAGTTGATACAAGTATGTTTTTATTATGATTTCCTTTTTAATGAATTTTTTTAACTTTACAGCTCCATGTTTGTGTAGAAATTTACTCTAAAAATCAAAAAATGTAATTTTGGTTGATTTATCTCTAAGCAAGTTTTCCAGCTTGCAAGCTTGTATCATATGGGCATAATATTTGAAGGACCGCTTATTTTGTTAGTGCTTACTAAATAAATGAGATTTGTGGATGATGTTAGAAATGTGAATATGAAGATTTTAAGATTGAAGATCATGATACTAACTTTTTTTTTGGGAAGCTATATTAGTTATTTTGATTTCTTGGTATGTCCCTTGTTCCAATATTAGTGAGGTTCCATGGCATTGACAATGTTTACTACCAGTATATGGGCCGATACATTTCTTTTATCATTTATGAAGTTATCTACTTAGCATTTTACCTCACATATTACAGTATACACCGATGTCATATGTGTTTGTGATGCAGGGACCTAAAGGAAGTATGAATCATATATGTTTCACTCATGGTTCTCTAGCTACGTCAAAGGGGAATTAAATAAGACATAGTTCCAAAGGAGCTGCCCTCACAGTAAAAGTTAAGCTGAAAAGAGAAGAGGTTGAAGCGGTCCAACTAATACTGCACTAAAAATCGACCGCGGTCATGACATCGGTTCCAACCAAAATAACTACAGCCAAAAAGCAGGAAGTGGTGATAGAATAAAGTACGACATCCATAAGGAAGGCCACAAAGACATCAGATCAGCACCTATACCTCAATTTCAATACTACATGATGACGCTAAAACCAAGATCTAACATAGTCATAAGGAGTGGGCAATGAAGTACTATGCTTACAAGCCACAATAAATGACTGATTGAACTATGCTGCTAACATCTCCAGAACTCATACTTTTTAACACCCTCAAGGCGGATCTGTATCGCGCATACTAGGGTCTACCTAAGTAGTATCTAACGAGGTCGGAAGCATCCTAAAGGGTTGCATGCAGGGCTCCTCAAACAATGCTCCAATGCAGATTCACATTTACAAGTAGATAGCAAAGATGTGAGTCACCCTTATTAATAACTCATGCATATTAGCAACCAGGGCGACTCGAATAATAGTCAGCTCAGATCAATGTTAGCTTGGATCATAATTAGCTCAGACCATTGCCGATTCAGGTGGTGTCCATACTGGTACTGAACTAGCCTTTAGAAAACCATTAGTAGCGCACCCTAAAGCTCAAAGCAGCTCAAAACGATCACATCTGGGTGTCAGGTAGGCACGGTAGCATCATACAGGCCAGAATATAGGCTATTTACTCTATCAAATTAAAATCTATAACCCACTAAGATCTCCCGACTCAATTTTAGGATTCTCCGCCTTCATCCCAAATTTCCCACCAGAAAATCGCAATTCAACCGCTCAAATTATACCGTTTCGCCAAAGGCATGTCAACAATCTAAGTGTATCAAATCAATAATGTGGATGAAAGACATGTGGCATGATCGGAAGGTGAAAACATAATGGCGAAGGAAAGATTGGTGGAAGCCAGACACATCCTCAACATAATAAATTGGAGATGATCGAGAATATGGAGGGGACTTTTCTTTTTCCTTTTCTTTCCTGGGTGATAAGAGAAATTGTATCTATAAATTTCATAAAATAAGTTGTATCAGAAGAAATAGAAATAAGATAAGAACTTGACTCGTGAATGTAGGATTCGACAGAATCCGAATCATTTAAACTCTCTGTGTTCCGTTATTTTCTTGCACCATTATCTGTTTACATTTGTATTGGAACCCATGATAAAAATGCGAATTGGACCTGACATTCTAATGAGTAGTTAGAGTGCAACTACATAATTACATAAGCATCCAATGAGATAGTTACTACTCTTAAAGAAAACTTAATAAGACTTGTTTGCGTAAAAAATGGCCACAAACACCCAATACCGTGAAAGCACCAGTGTATGAATATAAGTCAGCGATATTCAAACACAAATCACAGATCTCAGCAAATAACTCAAATACGTTTGCACAAAAGATGGGCAAAAAACTCCAAGTCGTATGATTTAGTTGATTTTATGTTGTTCGTAGTGATTTAGGTGGTTTATGCAAATGCGTAAAAAGCAGGGACTAAACTGTAAAAGACACACAGATTTATAGTGGTTCGGCCAGAATATGCCTACGTCCACTTTATATGTTATTCTCCTTTTCCGATCCGATTACAAGTACAAAGCTTGTAGTACAAGTGTATGAAAGTTGTTTGAAAGTTCCTTCCCGGTTTGAGCTCTCAAACTTGTCTCCCATTGTTGTACCCCTGCCCCTCTATTTATAGAGTGAGGCTGGGGGCAGGGGTCTTGGAAGTGTATAGCTGCTGGTGGGCCCGGACTGAAGCAATCTGGACTGGCAACTTTGGTTCGGCATTCTTCGGTTCGGCCGTGCTTTCATTTGGTATGGAACTTGGACCGGTGATGGAGTGGGATGGAGATTCATTCGGTGAGGAGGGATGTGGTAGGCTCGGTTGTGTTGGTCCGGCCATGAATGGTCCGGCGATGGTGGTTCGGTTGTGGGTCGTGAGGCAGTTGGTTCGGCGTTGGGATGTGTGGAGTACGTTCGGTGGTAGAAGTATGGTTCGGTGGTCCGGTGGTCACTGGGTTCGGTTGTTTGGTAGAGGGTGGTTGATCCGGTGAGGCTACATTCGGCATGGGGGGAAGTTTGGTTCGGTAGCCTTGTGGATCGGTGGTTGGTCCGGTGGAACTACCGAATGGATCTTATGTTGAGAATGCCGAGTGACCCTTCCTACTAGAGAATGCCGAATGAGCCATT
This sequence comes from Allium cepa, assembly GCA_030765085.1. NCBI lineage: Eukaryota > Viridiplantae > Streptophyta > Magnoliopsida > Asparagales > Amaryllidaceae > Allium > Allium cepa. Next base: position 133,690,858 of record CM060932.1, read on the forward strand.
ACCGGATAACTCAGGGAGATGGGAATGCCGAATGGTGGGAGTGCCGGACGAGCTCTTTGAAGTTCAATTCCGAATGGGCTATGCCGAATGAGATGCCGAATGCTTCTTTTTGCTCCTGGTCGTGGTGGAAACGCACACAACATTGATATTCCAGTTTTGTCCAAAAAATGGGATAACACTTTGCCCCCCAAAACATGTCTTGTGATAACAAGGCGTGTTTTGAATAGTCCCGAATCCAATATCCAATGTCAATAGCCATATTGCCAGAGTAGATCATCCTTGACTGCTCCGAGTCGATATCCAGTTCCAAATCCAATAACCAAAGCTTGAGCCAATTCCATGTCCATCCGAACTTGACAACGGAGTCCCAAACCATCCTTATCCAATGGCCATCAACCGAATCCAGGACCTCTTTGGGTCCATGTCCAAATTTATAACCTCTCCGGGCTCTTGCCAAGCGCAATCCACACCTGACGGTCGTGATCCAGGCGCAATCCACACCTGACGGTCGTGATCCAGCGTCCCTGGACGTTGAGCCATGCGTAATCCATACTTGACGATCTTGGTCCAGTGTCCCTGGACGTTGAGCTAACCTCTCCGGGTTCTTGCCAAGCGTAATCCATACTTGACGATCTTGGTCCAGTGTCCCTGGACGTTGAGCAAACCTCTCCGGGTTCTTGCCAAGCGTAATCCATACTTGACGATCTTGGTCCAGTGTCCCTGGACGCTGTACAATGCCATGGCTTAAGTCCTAAGCCGAATCCTGGTCTCTCCGGACCCTTGCCAAGCATAGTCCATACTCGACGACCTGAAAATAACGATTGATAATATAGGGCCTAAGTCCTAGGCCGAATCCTGGTCACTCCGGACCCTTGCCGAGCATAGTCCATACTCGACGACCTGAATGAGTCAATTTACCACGTTCGGGCAAAGCGACTCACCCCTTGTCAGGCATAATCCATACCTGACGACCGTTTATCAAAAGTCAGATAAAAATCCAATCAAAATCCAATTCAACATCCAAATCCAAAATCCAAATCCAAAATCCAAATCCAAAATCCGAATCCAAAACCAGAAAACCAGAAATCCAACCCAGCATCCAAAACCGAAAACGATCATCCAAAGGAAAATCCAAATCAAAAAGCAAGAAAAACCAGGAGCTCAATCGAAGCTCCAAAATCGAAAACCAAAAAGAAAAGCAGTGTCCAATCCAAAAGCAAAAGATAAATTTCACAAACCACAGCATCGCAATTTATTATCATTCAGAGCATGCCTAGGGGCTATCTCCGTCCCCGTACATGTGTAAATGACTTGGTTGCTTGCCAATAGTTTGCTACTTATTTCATATTAACCTGGTCAAGGGACGATCAACCGACCATCATTCCTGGGCCTCCCACCATCGTAGCTTGAGGTAGGCGGCGGTTGCTCCTGCCTCGCCGTTGCATTCCGCGGTCCAACATATTGCGGCAGTTGTCCATTCCTTACATGTTCCTCAATTATGTCCTTTAAGTGCCTGCAGCTGTTGGTGTCGTGTCCATCCAAATCATGAAAGAGACAGTGCCTTCCTGATGTCCTTTCCCGTTCTGTTGGTTCTCTCCTAGCCGGCCTCCGGTAGTGAAGGCGATTTCGAGTATTCAGGTATATCCGCTCCAGTGTCTCGTTCAATCCTGTGTATGTGGAAAACTTTGGATCCTTCCATTGCTTCCTAGCATTTCCAGAATCACTGTCCAACTTCCTTTTTCCTTTGTTTTTATCCGAACCATTGCTGGATGGTCCTCCCCCCTCAACCGCGTTAACCTTTTTCAGCTTTAAATCCGTACTCGCATCTTCTTGTCGAAGGAACCTTTCTGCCTCATGAAAAAATTCGTCGAGATTCCGTGGGGGATCTCGTATCAGAGATACCTTGAAATCCGAGTTCTCCCTGACTCCTGATACTGCTGCCATTAAAACCATCGATGGATCGGGCCGATCCACCGAAGCAACTGCGGCACTGAATCGAGTTAGAAAAGCTCTAAGCGATTCATCCATCCTTTGCCTTACCGACGTCAATGTCATCACATTCTTCGGTCTCTTGACATGAACCCGAAACTGTCCCAAAAACCTTTCCACCAATTCCCTCCAAGTCCTGATAGATCCTTCTTCCAGCTGCCTGAACCACATTGCAGCTAAGTCCGTCAAGTACAAAGGGAAGCATCGGGCCATCACCTCCTCCGATGCCCCCAGCACCTCCATGTGTCTGGTGTATCTCATCAAGTGATCCGTAGGGTCTTCCTTGCCATTGTATGCCTCCACGCTAGGTAGCTTGAACTTAGGTGGGTTCTGAGCCATCCTTATTTCCCGAGTGAACGGACTCCTGTTTACTCCTTCCAAGTCTCCGTTGGTCAAACCACCTCGCACAGTCTTCCTGATTATATCTACCAATCCACCGTTGTCTGTCGGGGGTTGCCCCCGAGGGAACTCCGGTACATACTCTTCGTGTGGCTCGTTAGCAGCAACGTTGGTTCTAGCCTGTTGAACTCCTTCCAAAGGTTCTCCTGTGTTGAATCCCGTGGGCCTGCCCCCAAGCCCTTGTTGATTGCTACCTGGCTCCGTATCTTGTCCTTCGTTGGGTTCCATAACCCTAGCTTCTTGTCCTGCATCCATAGCCGTTGTAGCTGCTCCTAAATTCTGCATCCCTGCAGCTCTCATTTGCTCCAAGAAAGTTTGCATCATTTCCTGTTGACTTTTCAGCAACCTCTCTTGCAGTGAATTTGTTATGGCTTCCATTTCATCCCGGGTTATGTAGATCGAAGCCGGTCCTTCCTCACCTCCGGAGGATGCTTGTTGACTTCCTCCTTGTTGGCTTCTCTCAGCCCTTAGCCTTCTACTGTTTTGCCTAGTCATCGTCTTCCAAATCTAAACCTCTATCCGATGTAGCGGGAGCTGGTTCCTCTCAATGAAAGCACCAAAATGTTTGCGTAAAAAATGGCCACAAACACCCAATACCGTGAAAGCACCAGTGTATGAATATAAGTCAGCGATATTCAAACACAAATCACAGATCTCAGCAAATAACTCAAATACGTTTGCACAAAAGATGGGCAAAAAACTCCAAGTCGTATGATTTAGTTGATTTTATGTTGTTCGTAGTGATTTAGGTGGTTTATGCAAATGCGTAAAAAGCAGGGACTAAACTGTAAAAGACACACAGATTTATAGTGGTTCGGCCAGAATATGCCTACGTCCACTTTATATGTTATTCTCCTTTTCCGATCCGATTACAAGTACAAAGCTTGTAGTACAAGTGTATGAAAGTTGTTTGAAAGTTCCTTCCCGGTTTGAGCTCTCAAACTTGTCTCCCATTGTTGTACCCCTGCCCCTCTATTTATAGAGTGAGGCTGGGGGCAGGGGTCTTGGAAGTGTATAGCTGCTGGTGGGCCCGGACTGAAGCAATCTGGACTGGCAACTTTGGTTCGGCATTCTTCGGTTCGGCCGTGCTTTCATTTGGTATGGAACTTGGACCGGTGATGGAGTGGGATGGAGATTCATTCGGTGAGGAGGGATGTGGTAGGCTCGGTTGTGTTGGTCCGGCCATGAATGGTCCGGCGATGGTGGTTCGGTTGTGGGTCGTGAGGCAGTTGGTTCGGCGTTGGGATGTGTGGAGTACGTTCGGTGGTAGAAGTATGGTTCGGTGGTCCGGTGGTCACTGGGTTCGGTTGTTTGGTAGAGGGTGGTTGATCCGGTGAGGCTACATTCGGCATGGGGGGAAGTTTGGTTCGGTAGCCTTGTGGATCGGTGGTTGGTCCGGTGGAACTACCGAATGGATCTTATGTTGAGAATGCCGAGTGACCCTTCCTACTAGAGAATGCCGAATGAGCCATTACCGGATAACTCAGGGAGATGGGAATGCCGAATGGTGGGAGTGCCGGACGAGCTCTTTGAAGTTCAATTCCGAATGGGCTATGCCGAATGAGATGCCGAATGCTTCTTTTTGCTCCTGGTCGTGGTGGAAACGCACACAACATTGATATTCCAGTTTTGTCCAAAAAATGGGATAACAAGACTTAAGTTTGTTGATTCAAATCTGGAAAGGAACTTTAAGCAGTTGCTTCCCTAATCAATAGAGGTGTTTGGGACGAAAAATCTCACTAAGAATTTTTGATGTTAGAAGGAGGGCCCGAACCTCCGCCAGCAAATCATTTTCCTCGAACACCACATCTCTGATCCCAAGCTTTAAACAAGAGAAAACCTATCAAAATAATCACCTCATGTACATCCATAGCTTACCACCAATAGTCGCTAGCCAAGCAAAGTGCGTGGTTAGTAGACAAAAAATGACAATTTCAGCATGGAAAACGGTGACACTGGATGTAAACACTTGAATTTGCATTAATGCAATCCGGCTCCTTAGACATATTACTGCATTGGACATAGGGATATTTGATGGCCCGAACCTACTATCGAAGCTATATGATGCAGATCGGCTTCTCAGCCAAACAGGACGTAAGGATATTAGATTGCCTGAACCAGTTATCAAAACAGAGCAGCTTATAAGGTAGCTAGACTTTTTAGCCAAACTGGTTGTAGGAATATTGGACAGCCCAAACCAGCGTAAATTCCCCTCTATGATTAGCTCTGCGAACATGGCACACTGGTCGTATAGATACTAGGTAGGAAGAACCAGTACAAAAAATCATACGCATGCGAAGGTTGTAAATATGCGACTTGACTTCACGTTCAAACCTCAATCTCCCCCAAAATGGTGGGGAAGACTTTGCCAAGTACACGAATATGGCACTGCACCCCAAACAGTGGGCGGATCATACCAAGTACACAACCTGACTTGATAGTCAAAACTCGATCCTACCCCCAAAGAGCGAGCAAGACCGTGCCAAGTGCAAGAACTGTGTTTTCTCAGTCACTTTCCTACTTTGGCCTCCATCTTCTTCCCTATGCTAGATCTATTCATGCCAGCCTCTAAAATCCTTCGTATGATTATTCAGTAACACTAAAAAAGATTGGCCTTTTGTTGGCTTAGGTTTTTGAAGTGGCAAATGTGGGCTCTAAATTGAATCTGGTATTTGGTTGTTGTGTGTCGGTCCCTTATTTAGGTCATTGGGTGCACGCGTTTGTACTATGTGGAGATTATTTCGCCTTCAACTTTATGCAACATTTTCGTTACTCGCAATTTTTGGGGTTATTGTTTCTTGCGTAAAAGATTCATCCAGCCAACTTTATTGTTTTCACTGCTTGAAGCCCCGACGCTTTCTCTGGCAACTAGGGTTTTCCCAGACAGTAGTCGCTTATGTGCTTCAATGTGTGTTAAGGCAATCTCTCAACAAACTTCTGAATCCCTTTTGTTATTCTAGTGGCACTTCTTGCTTTTGTATGGTAATGGCTTGTAGTTTTCTGTTGTGTTGATATTTGCATATGATGTCGTTTTGGATTAGGGTCATCTTTGTGTTGTTTAAGCGTTGTTTTCTTCTACTACTGGAATATGTCCTTTACATTCTACTACTTTAGATGTGCTTCTTTGGACATGATTAGATGCCTCATTCATGTTCTGGAATTGTAGTTCCATGCCACTTACCAAAGGCATTGGTAATTAATGAAATGTGATGGCATTGTCATTGGTAGTTTAATCGTATGTGATATGTTGATGCACGGTTGTTATTGTTCTTCTCTTAGTTAAGTTGCTCTTCTAATTCAGGTTGAGAAGGATATTGTTTTTTATTTTGGAATTTGGGGTTGCGGCCGTTTATGTCATTGCTTTAGTGTTATTGTGCTACTTTTGTAAGTGAAAATTTAGTTGTTATGTTATCAAATGACGTATCATGCCAAAAGTGCTTGTGCTAGTAGCAGCTAGTCTTTAAGCTTAGTAGGCGTATTTTGGTCAAATAGTGTTCCGTGAGTATTAGCCAAATAATGAAAAAATCATTACTTGCTTCCTGTTGTTTTAGTATAATTAGATTAAGCAATACATTATCAATACGCGGACGCGCATACATACACATAGATATATGCACACACATACACATACACACACCCCACATATACATATAAATTTGTGATATTGTTAGTCTGAATACAAATTTCATAACATATTAAATTCAAATTAAATAAGTTAATTTTAAAGTACATTATAAATACATTTATTTTAATATTAATAACAAATATTTTAATTAAAATAAGATTATATTATTACAAACCTCTTTTATTAGTCAAAGTACTAAATTCGATTTTAGTATAAACAAATATTTATTTACACAACCACGAAATAAATATCTTATGCAAATTAATAAAATGATTTTTTTTTTTAAATTTATCTTTTTAACCCCTCTCCTGGAACATCCAATCCAGCAGAATTGTGGTGATGATGATGGATCTTTGTCTTCCATTTGCCAATCGATCGAAATAGGCAGTGGTTAGATTACTATCTTTAGCCAGCTTGCCCAGGATCTTTGCTTCCATGCCAATTCTTCTTGCTTCATAAGTCTAGAAAGCTCATGTGTAAGGTTCCAAAAGCTAGCTAGAGCATCTCGAGAGAGAGAGGCCCTTCCTCCTCGATATTAAGATCTTGTATGAGATCTTATAGTTTTTCTTTTCTACTTTTTAAAATACCCCAGATCCCGATCGACCAGAATTTGAGACGCAACCTAAATCGACGGAGCTTAGATATAAGGATCTAGGTAGCGGATCCTTGTTCATAGATGGAGCTTCAAGTCTGCTCCACCATGGAGTCAAAACCATCATCCATCGTCCAGATGGTTTCAAATCTAAATGGGAGTCAAAGTGAGATTTGCCGCCTAATCTAAGAAGAATTGTGTGGTGGTCTAAGAGGATTGAGGGGTTGCCATGTTGGGAAGTAAACGGGTGTTTGATATCCTAAAAAATGATGAGGAAGAATCTAGCTTTATAAATGAGGGGTTTTTTTTTCGCCGAGTGAAGAGTCTGTTATGAATAGGGATATCTGTTAGTTGCATGCAGCAATAAAGTCATTGAAATGGTCCACGTTAATTGAAACATTGCCACTATTCCTCTCATCTCGGTATTTAGTGATATTAAAATCCCCTGTAAGCCACACTCATTGATTCTGCTGCCACATTCTACATGGGCATCAGCCAGTCTTTTTGTACTGGAATAGGGTCAGTAAACGTTGGAGAAGAAGTAATGCAACTTGAGGGATAGTGATTTAGAATGACATGTTAGACATTCTGTACTAGAAAATACAAGCCGAATGGATTCGTTCCACCTTGTGATAGTTCCCCCTTTACCACAATAGTGTTAAGGAAGGCTCATTACGTTAAATAACTCCCCCAAGAGAGTGCATCCTAATTGGGAAAGGACTAGACAATTTTAGATCTTGAATGAAAGTGACGTCTAAGTGTAAAGTTTGATAACATTTTCCACAAGTGCAAACTTGCTAGTTAACCTAAGCCCCTAACGTTCCAAGAAAGTATCTTCATCCAGAAGAGGTAACTCTCTCGGATTTAAGACTTTTAATATTTGTGACATCAAAGGTGGAAATATTAGCACCAAATGAGCATGCAACTAAAATTTAATTTAACAAATCAATAAGCTAAGTAAACAAAGGACTAAGGCACTACCTTTAAAAGGATGCCCCTTACTTCTGGCCATAAGTCTCCCATTGCATCTTATCATTGGAACTGAAACTGGGATCAGGTGTTAAAATGATGAACTTAATTTGATTTTTTTTATAAAGAAGAATGAAAAGGATTTATTAGTAGTACAACTATACATGGATTATATTATTGTCAAATCTACAAATGAAAATTTATGTGTAATTTTCAAATATTATGAAAAATCGATTTGAAATGTCTTATATGAAAGAACTTGACTATTTTCTTGGTTTACAAGTTTAACGGCTAAATAATGATACTTAACTCTATCAAGAAAAATATTTTAAATTTTTGGTTAGTCAATTCAGAATGAAAAATAAAAATAATAAACCAACTCTAATGAGCACAAGTTTACATTCAGATCATGAAAATGGAAAAGATTTTAAACAACCATTATACCATAGTATGATCGAGTCACTATACATAACTGCTAGCTGATTAGATATAATGATAAGTGTTTGCTTATGTGTCAGATTTCAAGCCGACCATAGCGAACCACACTAAAGAGTCATAACGAATATTACAATACTTAGCTGAAACTAAGGATTATATACTTTTCTACTCACAAATTGTACTTTTGAATAGTATCTTATAGTGATGCTAATTTTGTAGACCAGCACACGGATAGAAAAAGCAAGAGCACATGTCACTTTATTAGCTGGTCCTTTGTCTCCTGGTTTAGTAAGAAAAAAAAATTATGTATCCTTATCAACTTGTCAAGCAGAACATATTTCAGCAATTTTAGATTGTGTACATGCATTCACACATACATACATACATATATGCAACAAACACTTAAATATTTTGAAGAAAATTTTACCAAGTCTTCTATGTATTAAGGTAACACGAGTGTGATTAATCTATTTAGAAATCAAATTAATCACTCAAGAAAAATAAACATTGACATTAGACACCATTTTCTATGTGATCGGGTACAAAAAGGAGACTTTGATTTTGTTAACATGGAGAATCAAATTGAAGGACAAACTTGTGAATTTTTTGGTTTTAAAAACATCAAGTTTTAATTTTGGCTCTAAGGACAAACTTTTATTAATAATTCACCACAAGGACAAACTGATGATAGCTTATTTTTTAAAGTAACAACTGACAATGCTAAATATAACTAGTATTATTTATGTCGTAAAAGTGAATAACATATCACTAATTTTCTAATGCTAGTTATCTCGCATTTTATGAACTATAAAATGAATATAGCACTAGGTTTTTTATAATGTTAGTTTAATTTATTATTTATTAAAATACGAAAATGAATATAGCATTGTATTCATATAACTCTAGTATAATTTAACATTTTGTACTACTATTGATTTTTATTTTATTATTCGTCTATTTTGTTTTATTGGTTTGGGTTAGGTGAGGTGAAGTAGTGAGATCTAGTTTTCATATTTTTGGTAGAGACTTAAGGTTGAGGCATAATTTAGGGTTAAGGCGTAGATAATGGAGGTGGTGATGGTGATGGGGTGCAACTTCGGATGATGGAGGTGGAGGAGTTTTGGTGGCAAGGTGGTGAGGTTTTGGCTTTCGATGATGGTGGTGATGGCAATGGATTGCGGCTTCTGATGATGGAGGCGACTGAGGTTCAATGACAAAGTGGTGGACTGGATGCGGTCCTTCCCCTTGAATTTAAAAATTTTGTGGCCAAGATCTAAAATATTTCTGAAGTTTGTCCTTTTGCGTAATTCCTTCAATTAGAAATTTGTGCTTTTAACGACTTAAACTAAATTAACAACTTATCTTGATTATAACAATAAAAAATTACAACGGGAGAGATATATTTTACTAAGTACACATATATATTTACCAAATTTTGATTTCTTTTATTTGATGATAAAAGGGGAGGAAAAAAGCAAAAAAATCGAGCACATTTTACATAGATATAAAGGGTGTGATAATTCAGGAGGTGTTTTTAGTATACAAGTTATTTGGTTTTCATCATCAAAAGGGGGAAATGTTAGAAACATGATTCTAGTGTTTCGATGATACCAACCGTATAAAAATGGTATTAATGATTTTGTTGAGTAATATCAGGAACTGTAGCACAGTATAGAAGCTGGGTTATGATAGCGATTGGTAGAAGTTCAATGATAGAAAATATATCAAAAATGTAAAATAAATCAAATGGAGACGTCTATGATGGAGAATAATGAATTCAAAGATACCTAATGGAGTTAAAAAATCTATTAGAACACAGCAACGTTGAAGAAATACTCGAAGATGGACAAACAGGCACAAAAATCAAATATTTTATTTATCGAATCCTATTATTCTAGATTTATTAAAACCCCACAAATGATCTACAAATCATTCCAAATTTTGATACATCATTCTAATCATTATAAAATATTTTTTATAATTTTAGGGGATTTTTCTGAGTGTCAATAAGGCTTAAAAAGTCCAGACAAAATAATCTTTAAAAAATTGCATTTATTGGGCCACAAATGTCAACCCATGGTTTTACACAGGTCAACCTATGTGTTCATCGACCTATATAAAAGCAATAAGTTGACATGCATAAAGATTTTGGTCGTGCTTTTCGAATCTCGAGTCTACTTTGGGCATTCTTCTCTTCTTTACCAAATCTTTATCCTACCTGGCCCAAAGTTGAATTCTCAACCTCATCGTTTTCTGCTACCCAAGAAAACTCTTATGTTTGACCAAGTCTTCCCCAATGTCAGATCCGAAGTAGGCGCATGAATTCTGTGAGTTAATTTTATAGAACCCTTTTTTATTTTTGGTCATATCGCTTCACTTCTTCATCTTCGTCCAGAAATCACTTCTCTTCGTTTTTAATTGGAAGTAACCACTCAAAACATCCCTACATCATCTACATAAAGAATTACTCTCTCCCAGATCTGGACAGTAGTTCTTTTTCTGCTATTGTCTTTCTGACTCTGACTATTTTCTCTTTACATTCACTTCTTTCAAAATTCCTAAAGCAATCATGCTCCGATCATTCATTTTACATCTAAAATATTCAGAACAATTCTATATCACTTTTTCATTCAATTTGGATATTTTACTACGTGGGTTATAAGAGATTGTATTAAAAAGAAGACATCTATATAGTAAGATCAAAAGTCTATAAGTACATTTTATATTGAAGTTAAAGTCATGTAATGGAGTCTTAGGCTGTTTGTGAAGTCCTCTTCAGCAGCTCAGACAATGTCGTTGCAAGTCCTAGTCAAGTGAAGGTTAAGTTAGTGAAATTCTAGAAAGGACTACCAGGACTGGATGAAGGGCGGGAACTCGAACTAGCATAAAAAAATTAGTGTGATTTTTTTATTTACTTATTTATTTAGTGTTGCTTATTTTATTTTATCTAGTCAATTTATTCGCTTATATTTTTTTATAAGTTACGTAGTAAAGTTATTGGGCCCTCGGACTTTCAAGTAGTGCCACCATAATTGGATTTTGACTCCCTCGAACCAAATTTGGTCAATTGATAGTTGTTATTGTTTAAACTATGTGATTGTAGAGTTTTGTGATTAACTATAAACATTATTAGGGTATTGACGAAAAACCTAATCTTAAATGTTTAAGTGACAGTGTTGACGAAGATATAAAACACGCACAATATACCGTTGCTTAAGGGTGCAACATTGAAACAATTAGGAAATAGGATTTCACCTGGATGATCGATAAATGATGGTTTCAAGCCAAATACTGTGCTTTAGCGCAGTCCTCATAGGCTTTGATAATTAAATAATTTAAACATAAGCCATAGACAAATTCACCCCTATGAGTCACACAACAGAGAAATGTAGCATTGGACTGAAATGTCTTAATGATAATTTCTAATTTCCATAAATTAAAATGGAGATGAATGAATATATATAATGGTTATATAATTTATTTTTTAATTTAATTTATACATTTGATATATAAACTAATTTTGATTTATACATTTGATATACAAACTGTTTAAATTTATACATTTGATATATAAATTATTTTATACATTAAATTTATATATTTGATACATTTGACCGAAATGTCTTAATGGTATATAAACAATTTATTTGGTTATATATCAATGTTATATGTAACTATTTAATTTATAAAGGGCAATGAACAATTATAAAAAGGTTATATATATATATATATACAAGGGCCGAATTTATATATTTATATATATCCTAAATAAAAATATGTAGCGCTTTCCCTTTTATTGATAAAACGGATAAATATATTTTGTCTTGGCTTAGTTGAGATATGCAAGGCAATGTAAGATATTTCCCATGTGATCTCACCATAATAAATAAGATCCAAGAAGTATCATTTACTCATTCAATTTAAAGGGACAAAATATTATCATCTCTTTCATTAAAGTTCCTTAAGCTCTAGAGTTACAAACTACAGTTCAAATTGAGAAGAAAAACTCGAAACTTGTACTGAATTTTTGATGTGTATGAAATCAGTAGCATCATCAAGGTAATCATCATCCTTATTTCAAATTATATCGCCTTCCGTAAATAAATAAAATATAAAGTTAAATTTTTGGCTAAAAAATTGAACTAAAATCATTTTAAAACGTTAATAAACAAATTTTAATATGCACATATTATTATATATTTAAAGAATTATACACATACATATACACATGGTATATTGCATGTTTAAATATATAAAAAAATAAATTTAAAACCCTGAACCTATTTATTAAACATACACATTCACACGAGCGCTCGCACTCGTGCATACACATACATACACGCACACACATAATTCGGATTTAATAATAGAAAAATATCAAAATTTATAATCGTAAAGAACCATTGTCGGTAGTACTTGAAAATCCATGCACAATGGCACCTGCATTCCCAAGTATGAAAAACGAGAACTGATAAGGGTGATTAAAAGAAAAAAAAATAGAGCATGTCTATAATTGATTCATATGGAACTCATGACAAAAGGATAAAATATAATAATAACAACAAAGGCATGTGCAAGACTATCGAATATTATAACAATACGAATACAATTGGATCCATCACATAACACTTTGAATACATGGAGTTCAAATGATAGAACATCCTAAAATAATATGTCTTATGTACAAGATAAAGTCTGACATGTCTATATACAAAAAATACCGGATAGATAATCAAAGCAATTAAAAGCTATACCCAATAACATACTCCAATTAGTAATGTCTTCCTAATCTCTAATCCATACACACCTAAGATAGATAAAAAGGAAAATATAAAGGGTCTGACATAAAGTCTGTTGAAAACCAAAAATTACTATCGCACATGATACTAGATACATTAATGTAACATGAGTAAGTGATACCCCAGTACAAATAAGATATGTAAATCGATGTATATATAAAAAGTGATCAAGTGCCCTAGAGTAACGTTATATCATTCCTAGCCCTACTCTTCGCTTGCATCCAAAAAGTTAGAACAATAGGCAATGGTGCTAATATAATTTCTGTGAATATCATATAAAGACATACGCAAGCTTGCGTGCATATGACAACGGGCAAAAGATTGAAAATATCACCATATCCTACCTATATCCATAAATCTAAGGTTTGTATTGTACCCAAACGTATGTGAAACTAATTCCAATGAGTCAGGATGCCCTTTCATCTACATCTTGCAATCGAGTTTGTATATTTGACGATCCTTCAAGGGATGAAAACTACTTGAAGGCAATTCGACGAACCATCTCGGAATTCAAACGCATTATGTAACATCCCGCCTTTTCGTACGATTTAAACAGACACACGTGCCAGTTCAAACCGTACGGAAGGGCGGATTTTTATGGGGTAAATAAGAAAAACAGAGAAGAAATAAACAAATAGAATCTCACAGCGGAAGGATAAAATATAATAATAAAATATACAGTTTATAAAACTGTTTACAAAACATTTGATTCTTCTTTATACAATTAAATATCAGAGTTCACATACCAACAATGTCAATGCAGCGGAATACAGTGTAGTGGAATAAAATAGTAGGTAGTAATATTAAAATCTTCGTCTTCGTCCTCCAGAGCTAAACTTCAAATCCTGAAACGCTCGGACTGACCCGAGCGAATTGAAAAGACAAAACACTCGAGTCAGAACTAAAAGATCTTATGTGAGTTAAATTAACAGAAATAAATATGAGTGCAGTAACTCAAGAGATGCTCGGGATTTACATCTCCTAAGGATCCGTTAAACTATTTACTATGTAGTATATTGCGCTATTTATACTAGTGTCTAATTGTAAAATAAACTTACTTTTAAATAGCGTTAAGGGGTTACCCATATAGCCCTTAACACAGAATATATTCCCATAGTCTATACAGTACCGTAATCTCCCCCGTACTGGGCGTCGTCAGAGGGCACTCCATAGGTATGGTACAAAGCTAAAATCGTATAAGGCGCGCTAGGGTAGGTGACACGGCACAACTAGGCAATGCCAGGGTAGATATACCAATTACGCTTCCGGGTCGATGGTAACGCGTAGCCGCAACTACCGCCCACCTCGAACAAACTCCCCCAAAATCAAAAATAGAAGTGGCCACTGAATCAAATCCAAAGTCAAAGTATAATATCGAAGAGGAGTGTCCGATCAGAGGAATGACCTCATTAACCCGTCGATCGCTCCTGTTTTAGCCACCTTATGCCAACTCACGGGAGTTGGGTCCACGTATTTACCTTACAGGAAACGTCGCCACCATCCTACTTCATTCTGGAATCTCCACCGCGTACACGGTTAGTCAAAGTGGTTTTCGGTATCGACAGAGAGTATGTCCATATCCGATCCCGGTCTCTTTGCCAACCCATCGTTATTATAACACCGCGGTCATTTAAAAATAGTTTATACTTTAAAACCAGAATATAATCCATTTCAAAACCATAATATTACGATATCATTTCTTCTTTAAAACCCAAAAAGATTCATTTTGATATTTATTTTTATAAAACCCAAATCAATGATATCATTTCCCAATATAAATCTTTTCCAAAAATTATGCCACTTTTAAAATTTATAATTCCTTGTAACCAAATATTTGAATATTAACTTTCAACATAATACTTCGAAATCCATAGTTTTTAAAACCATTACTTTCAAACTAAATGGTTTGGATATTCAACAATATATAAAATAAGTGATTTAACTTTATGGTTACTTTGTACGGAAAATAATTTACATGGCTTTGTGAATATTTCTTTACTCAATGTTAAAACCATAATCCAAAATATTATTTCAAGTCCCAACCATTTCAATTTTATATATATTTATATCCATCTTGAGTGTTAATATTTCAACTAAAGTTGGATTTTTATTCTTTCAACAAATCAAATGTTCTATTAATTAGTTTTGAACATTCACATAAAATCCATAAATAATAAGACTTCAATTTCTAGTAATAAATTATATATATTTTCCAATTCAAATTAT
Source organism: Allium cepa (assembly GCA_030765085.1). Classification (NCBI taxonomy): domain Eukaryota; kingdom Viridiplantae; phylum Streptophyta; class Magnoliopsida; order Asparagales; family Amaryllidaceae; genus Allium; species Allium cepa. Next base: position 133,705,895 of record CM060932.1, read on the forward strand.
ACTAGAATATTCATTTCAATTTATTTTGGGAAAAATCCAATTGTAAATATACTATCTTAAAATTTCCAACTTAACATTTAAACATAGGATATAAATTATCAAACTCCATTTTCTAAATTTTCTTCCATTTAATAAAGAGATTTATACACCTTTTTATTTCAAATTTTTCAACTTCATATGTATATAAATATGGAAGAAAACATTTATTCAGTATAAAATTTAAGATTTTTATAAACCGTATTCCATCCAAACCATAGAAATCACATTAAAAATAGTTATATATAGACCGCGGTGCCTGTATATAATTTTCTATCCTATGGTCAAGTGATACGGATATTTATCATTTCAATCCGCAATTTAAAACAAACTGCGGTTGTATATCATTTCAAACCGCAGTCCCGAATGAAATGTAAAATGCATACTAACTTGCAGTTTAATGATATCAAATAAAACATCCATTCAACAACACATCCATCATCCAGTCACAAACATCAAGCAATATCAATCAATAACAATATATGTTTGGTAATATACAACAGGTAATAATTGGCATTTTTATTTCAAATTATATTTATCAACTATTAATCTAACAGTTTATTTTCAGTGATAATTGACATAACTGTTCACTAGCAGTTCATATGCAAACAATAATTTCTAACAGCCAATTTATACGCAATAAATCAATTTAATTGACAGTTAAATTCAATAAAATGCAATTCAACAGATATGAATGAAATAAACATGCCAAATACTCATAAATAAATTTCTATTCATTTCTAAAATTTATTTAACAAACATAAAAGCTTCTAGTAGTTGTGAGTGGGTTAAAACACTCACCTTTTGAATTTAAATCGAATTTAAACCCGATTTAAACCCAAAAATTCGCCCATATCAGAATTCGTCCAAACCAGCGTCATCAAGTCCGGAATTTAATTACGATCCTAATAAAAAAAATCTCGCGTCAATCGGATATCGTATGACGAAGTTATAGCGAAAAATCAAGTTGAAAAATCAAAAATTAAATAAAAGAGAATGGAACACAAATCACCTAAACTTTATATGCCACGTCAGCCACAAGGCTTCTTCCCCCAGAGGAAAACGCGCAGCACCAATTTGCACGCAACAGAGAGAAACGAACCCAACACGTCCCTTTTGACCAACGTTTGACCATCGACCGCGTCCACCACTGGCCACCGTTCATCAAGCTACCACCACCTCTAGCCTCCCCTTGCTGAGCCGCCTCCATCCCCCTAGGTCCGCCCCTCTCCAGTCATGGCCGGCCGCCACCAAAATAGCCCAGGCCGAAACCCTAACCCCTTTTTGACGAAAATCCGACCGTCGATTCGACCAACGAACCATATAGATCTAACCCCCTCAGTCCCCTCTCCAATACCCAGAAACCGTTTCTCGATCCGATGAAGTTTTGTGCGATGATGATGAATGGTTTTGGGGCTGTTTGAATTTATTCTGGATGAACGACAGCTCCAATTGAAAAACGAATTTCACCATGAGATTACGCGTATCGAATACTTCAACATATATTTTTTCTGGAATTTTCTGAAATTTTTGAGTTTTGACTTTTGATTTTGAACTGTGGATAGATCTGGAATTGGATCTGAGATGTATCCATTGAGGAAGAAAGAAGGTTGAAGAAAATGAACGTACAACAAATAGACAATAGGGTGAAGCTAGGGTTTATGATCGCATATATATAGGCAAATAGAAGAAGGCTAGGTGGGTCCGGATAACGAACGCGCTAGACGGTAGTTGGCCCAAAAAGCCCGTTCTGACCCCGGAACGAAATTTATCAAACCCATATATCCAGATAGGTATTTTAAAATATTATGAACGCGATGGAAAAAGTTTCACGTCCAAATTTGATCGTATGAAGAAGTTATGCTGAAAACAAGATTTCCAAATTGATTTCAAATTGATTTTAATAAAATCGATTTCAAGGCGTTTCGCGTCCGTACGATCAAACGACAAGTCCGATCGATACGAAACTTGAAACCCTATAATAATTCACCGATACGGATCCGATGAAACTGGTTTCGTCGAAATCCGAGTCCGTGACAAAAATGGCTATTTTTTAATATTTATTAAATAAATTAAATAAAAAAAAATCAATTTTATTTTTCAACTTCCAATATTGGCCAAACTTCATTACTTATATAATCCAATCAATTCCAAATGATTTATCAAGCCTGGATGTGAATTAAAATCTATAAATATATCAATTTGCAGTGTAAATTTCTGCACTTTCTTATTATTTGGAATTATAAATTTTATCCTCAAACCCAATTATTAAATCTTATTTTCTTATACTCTCATTTTAAGTCAAATTAAATAAATGACTTGAACTCCATTTCAACTCATTTGATTGCAATTAACCTTTTTACCATAAATTAAATTCCAAACTATTAATAAACTTTATCTCCATTTATTCGCCTTAATTTATTTAAGGCAATCCTAAATTAATATCTATTGCAATGATTTCAAATATCATTCCCTCATTTTTCTTAACTATTATTAATTCCAATCTTAATGAATTCAATATTATACGTTTGATAAATTTATTAAATTCACTCAATTGTTTACAAATTCCATTTTAAATTCAATAACGTGATATTTTACGTTTAATTCCATTTTATATGTAGTAAACACCATTTGTTGAATTTAATACTCAAATTATAGATAAAATCTTGCTTTCTAAAGTTATATCAACAATGGTCCAACTAAATTTGAATTAGCTTTAACTTTATTTTATGGAATTAACTATTTCAATAAATCCAAATTAATAAATAAGGCTTAATTCCTATATTAACTTCTTTGGTTTCAATTAACCTTTTATGGTGAATATGAATTTCAAGGTATAATTGAAATCTTATATCCATTTGATTTCATTGTTTCATTTTTATTATTAAATCCGTTATAGCCAAATGCATGAAATTAATATACACAAATATTTTAAATCCCAACTTAAGTTTTACTTAACGTATTAATAAACGTTTAAATTTTCTTAATTGCAATAACTCAATTACCTTCATTCTTTTTATTCACGTAGCTAAATCTTGATTTAAAAATCTTTACTATAACCCATAGTCTTATTAAAATAGGAATTTACACTACCTGTAACGTTAATTTCCATTAGTAAAGATCTTACACCCTTTGTTCCATAGATTTAGATTTCACAAATTTAGCTACTGCATTAATTCTTATTTATATAACATAAATGTTCATATACTTTGAATTCATTCCCAATTCACCAACTCAATTAATTATGCTTTACAAATGTGTTTCCAATATATAGGTATTTTATACTAATTGTTATCATACCCATAATTACACGCTTATAACTAATTCCCACATTTTCATAAATTTTTTAAGTTAGAATGTTTATTAAGGTTTATGCATTTCCAACTTGTACTGATTTTACACAATTATTATGATTTCTCACAGAACGTTAAATTTATTAATTGACCATTTATTATAATTAACTCCCTTAATTGAATCAATTGCTTATTATTATATTTTCATTCTTACCATTTCTTCCCATTATAAATTCATTTACGTATTTACACATCTCTATCTTTCAAATATTAATAACCAAACTGATTACAAACACTGTCCTTATCAACCTTCATCCATTTGCTCAGATCTATACTCTTTCATATAATTAAAGTTTATGTTTCTATTAGATTTTTCTCTTTCTACAGACATTAAATTTTTCTATCTACACTTATTGCATTTTTGTATACATGAATACTATTAAAGTTAATATTTATATTAACTTTTACAAATTCAACTTCCATTCGTTTCTTATCACTAACTTTCAACAAAATGTGACCATCTACATTTACCAAACCTATTGTCATAATGTTTTATTGTTACACTAAGTTACGCAACTACTATACCAAATTTCTACATTTATTCCTAAACAAATTAGAAATTATACTAATCTAATTTGTTAAATATTATTAATTTAACGGGTCGTTACACATTATACATCATACAAGTATAAGATGCTCAACAATCCATATGATACAACCACAAACCAACAACAATCATTCCTAAACAATACTAACAAGTAATGTTATCATCCATCAACTTCATTCAAGTTAAATCATATATTTAATTTCGTTGATTTGAGCTTATTATCTTGATTAGACCTCCATTCAACTCACTCAAGCATAGTTTCGATTAAACAAACCAATACTCAACATTCAACAAAAGGCAGAGTACTCATCGCTAAGTCCTAGTCCAACATAGCAGTTAACAAGCGTAAAAGCATAAAGGAAATCATATTAAGTATGGAATCCCACTCACCCGAGCTAGTATAAATTCCTCAAATCAGCTTGCAATCAATTTTTAAAATCCCTATTACAAAATTTTCATAATCAAATCTTGACTTCTAGCAAATTCTGGCTTAAGGGTATTATAGAGGACACTCTTACTTGAATTTAGAGTATTTACGTGTGATTTTAGGAAAAGGAATAGAGAAGTTACGAGGATAAGAAGGAGAGCTAAGGTTTGGAAGGAAGTTAGAGGAAGTGGGAGGAAAAATAAAATAATGAGAAAATGAGAGGTAAATTTCAAAATTTGTTCTCTTAAAGGCACTTCTCTAACTTATTTACAAGTCTGTCACTCTCCATCTCGATCCGCCTCTACTTCTTCCATTCTCCAATTCTTTTGAGTTTGACATATTCTTCGAATGTAAACGACATTCCGACTATGGAAATAATTTCGAATCCTAATTCTGTAATCTTAAAAAATTAGTTTTTTACGTCCAAAATCACTCATACCCTGTTTAACCTGGTTTTAACTCATTAAAACGATTCAATAAATTCCTTATTCTTGTTTAAAAACTGGTTCGTTATAGTGGCGATATATAATATAAGTGTGTGTATGTTAATATATTTACACTATCCCAAATATTATTACATTCTTAATTTGTAGAATCTACTTTGGATATTAACTTAAAATTATCAAATTTTGTAGTTGTTTATTGTATAATTATATGTATGTTAATATACTAATATTAACCCAAATATTATTATTTCCTTTATTTATAGATTTGTTATATGTTAAGTTAACATTATCAAATTTTGTAACCGCATACAATATAAAATTTTGTGAGTGTAATATATTATTATTTCCTTAATTTAAGGTATCTACTGTTAATACTTAAAGTTACTAATGTTTTCTCGAGTTATGTAGTATATTGTGCAAGCTATAAGCAATATTTAATAGATTTACACACAGCGTTAATTAAATAAAAGCTTGAAGAACCGACTAGTAAAGAATTTAAGTGTGATGGCCCGCCTTTCTCAACCCAGAAAGACGTTTCATCATTAAGAAAGAAAGGGGTAGAAATAGAAAAGAATAGAAAGAAAGAACAACAACATCAGAATCTCACAGCGGAATGGAACAAAATATAATACATCTCATAACTATCATATAGTTATACATACATCAGAGTCATACAATATCATACAACAGGACTGTCATATACATATATGTCCATACATACATCCAAAATACAGCATCACTAACCACACAGCGAAACTACATATATAGTTACATACGTCTGGTCTTCTCCCCAAAATAGTTCCTCCAGAAAATCAACACTCCCAAATACCTATCACTTGGCTACTCATAAAAATTTGAGTACCCAAGAGTTTATGAAAAACAAAATATAAACTCCGGGTCAGACATGGGTCTAGTATGAGTAAACAGGTTAAAATTTCTTAACTTTGAAAATCATTTGAAAATAAAGGTATCACCTAAGACTCCCCACAAATAAATACGGGTAAGTTTTTACCTTACGCTAACCAAAACATTTTATAGGACTTCAGTGATATTATAATAGTGTCAAGGGTTTTCAAGTAAATAAAAAATAGCCGAAATTGTTACATTCATTAAATTCCAGCTACTAGCCACAAAAGTGGGTAATACAAATCAAAACCGCAGGGTCTCGTAGGGAAAATGGGTTTCCAACAATGGCAGGGCTACTGGGGTACCGCCCGTCACAGTACGGGGCCTAGATCACCGTACCGAGGATCACTCCCGACCCCCTACAACACAAGGCCGGAACCATTCCTTACTGAACAGTCCCGAACAAGATAACCCCGCAGTTGTGGCCAACAACTGCTCACACAGCCGAAATAAAAAAGGACATCTAGACAGGGAAATATCTTGTCCTGCTTGGGCATGACCCACCTAACCTTGCTGCATCTCCCCTATTTTAGCCATTCCCGGTTGATGAGGCTTGAGGCTACGATTACCTTTGTCGAACATTATTCTTAGAATGCTCATCGTCCGCCTGACGATGTGTTGAAAGCATTCAATCCATACAAGTTCGTTCCGAGTTCGAACGAAACCGAAGGCATTATCACGTTACACTCATTTTGGAATCTCCCTCAGAGTTAACGACGATAACCCTTGCATTCTAAAACACCATCTCGATCACCACTTGATAAGTCACGACCTATCGTTTAATTTGGATCGATGTGGTTTTCAGAGAATCAAAATTGATTCTTCCGATCCCGGTCTCATCGGAATCCAAACGCCATTTTAAAGGCCAAGTTGTCTATTTAACTTAACAGTTCAATTTAATATCAGAATTCACATAACAGATATTACAGATAAATCATGTACAGTTATCACAGATATCCATAATATATTATAACATATCACAGAAGTATCATCAACAGATATCAAAGTCAATCAACAGAATTATCAATGCATGCCAAACAGTTTGGTTTTACTTAACTTAATTAATTGCTTAAGAATAAACTATTTTATTCTGTTTAATTAATTACTGATTAATTAACTTATTAATGATCAATTAATCAATTAGTTATCATTAATTATTAATTTATTAGTTATCTAATCTTTAATTAATTATTTAATTACTAAACTTTTATTCATTAACTGATACTTAATTACTCGGTTAATTAGTTGATTCTTTGTTAATTGTTAACTTACTTATTAAAGATTTATTTACTTATTTAATTATCACAAATTACTTTAAACTAATCATCTATTATCAATTTTATTAACTATATAATATTCAATTGATCACTTAAGCTACTTATCATTTATGAATTAACTTTTAAGTAATTAGCTAACATTTTTAAGATTTAAATTGTTTTAACATATGATTTATTTCTAATTACAAAATCAATTTAAAGTTATCAATTTAAAATTTCAAGTATAAATTGATTAACATTCTAATTACTTATTATTAACCACCTATCTTTACATACTTACCTTCTTAAGCTTTTAAATCAGATATTAACCTAACTAACTAATTGCTAAACTAACTTAGTTATAACACACACTTAAAACAAAAGTATACGTCCAAAGAGAAAGGTACCCGAGACAAACCCCTTCCCTACTCGAGACAGTCTCGAGACTTCCCTGCGTCTCTCTCTCTCACCCCATCTTCTTCTCCTCTTCCTGTTTCTTCTTCTCACTTATTTTTTTTTTAGTTATAAAATTTTTGAACTGCATAACAAAATTTCCCACACGCAACCCCAAGGAAAACTCGAAGCTACAACCAAAAATCACACGTACGAATACGCATCTCTCCCAGCAACTTCGACAGACACCACCTCACCACTGTGCACGTGCACGGTGGTCCACTACGTCTCCAGCGACTCGCGACAACATCCACAAACCCCAAATCACCAACATATCCAGCAACAAACCTCCATTTCCACGAATTAGCCGAAGAGCAAAATCCCACCTGAAACTCGAACAACCATACGAACGTACCGAGAAAAAAAAACGTTCGGCCCCACAACGACGATCACCGGAAGCGTTGGGTCTCCGGCTATAGCTCAACCACACACTCCTCTACCTTCACTCAAAATTTCGAGATACTTGATCCATCCAAGCTGCCGAAATCACGATTTAAACAGTGCACAGTAAAACGCAAACTTAAACACTATATTTGCTTCATCCAAAAATTTCTTGCATTTTAAAAATCATTTAGAATTTTTCCCATGTTAATACGTCAACAAGCTTACTTCACAGGAAATTTCAATAATTAAATTTTGTCGAATCAACCAATATTGATAAAAAATCAATTTCGGCTTCTCTTTGAACTGCACCTCAAATTTTGATCTAAAAATTATCGTTTCCATTTTAAAAATCCTAACTTTGCATGTTTATTTAATATATGAATTCGAATTAACAATTTAAAGTCTTTGAATTTTTGCACATATTGATTTCGTACTGCAAAACTTGAATATGCAGAGTCCATGTCTTATTGTAAAGCATCAAACAAGGTCTAGATTTTCTAATTGAAGATTAAACATCCTATCTTGTTTTTTGAAAAAAAAAATCATAGTTTAAAATGGTTTACAAGATAAAGTATAAATCTTTATCCTTTTTTCTTTGTTCAGAAATTTGAAATATTAAAGATCAATCCATAATAGAACTTCCAGTAACAACATCAACACAGAGCACCTTATATTCAGTGTATAGCAGGTATAAGGTTACATGATCTAAGTATCAGGTTTTATATTTCCAGAAAGTATGTTTACTCACCAAGTAAACTTTAAAACAGAAAGTAGGGTGTTGATGGAACTGCAGAAGAATTTCCTGAAGCCTTTCTTTAGTTTCTCTGTCTTGAATTTTATTTATGTTTACAAAGCAATACAATGTTTCTCAGGTTTTCTTTAGATTTTGTTCAAGTTTTTATAAATGAACATAATATATAGGTGTATATATATGTTAAAGCTACTTAACAGGTTGTAACTGGACAATGTCATTTGTTTGTATTGTCATTCTTTCTTTTAATTGGCTAAGTATATATGTTAAAGCTACTTAGCAGGTTGTAACTGGACAATGTCATTTGTTTGTATTGTCATTCTTTCTTTTAATTGGCTAAGTAATATTCTGCAGAAGGAAAATTATTACAGGATTTTGGCCGTAGTACTTATTTGAACAACAAGTTGTGCTTATTATTATTCATGCTCTTAATTATGATAACATATAATTAATGTTTACTGATACTCTTATGTGTTGTACAAAGATTTTTTTTTTATTATTTCGGCCAAGCATATCCTGTAAGACACATATTTTGTTTTATTATATTTGAAGTAAAACTTGTTTTTCTTATACATATAACCTGCATAACAGCACATAAGCTTTGTGCAAATCATGTTACAAGTTATCCCCTTTAACTTATGCATTGAACATGTTCACATGATATTCAATAATGTAAATAGCTTTTGTAAAAATTTATGTTATACAAATGAATTTTACAGGTTATTATTTTGACTTTATTGATTGTAATTTATTTGCACTTTAGATTCTTCAAGCATTTGATTCATAATATTGTGTTTGTATTTTTATACTTCAAGTTATAACTTATTTTTGTGCATTTATCTCTTTAGTTATATTGTATAATTTATAATTATGTTTTTATACTAGTTTTGCATGTTTATGTTTTAATATTACTATGTTTGTCTATTTTAAGCTTTATCATTTTAAAAACTACAATTGTATCCATATATATTAAATAATAAAAATATAGAGTCTTTGATTTGATTTTATTGAATAAGGCAGATTTTGTTTTAATGGTTTTGAAGCATTCTATGTTAAATTTTCAAATCAAAAATTTCTTTTATAAACACATATATGCTGTAAATAATTAAGATCTCATCAGTTTTAAAAAAACTGAAAAGCTTGTATTTAATTTAAATTAGATTAAATATTCATTAAAATATGCTGTCAAAAATTCCGGGTTGTTACATTCCTTCCCCCTTAAAAGAATTTCATCCTCGAAATTTAAAACAACAGTTAATTCAAAAGCTTTTATATTAACAATCCAAACATACATATCATTCATACAATAGCAAACAATCAAACAGTCTATTCTAACAAACAACAGTAGTTATCCGAACATAAATCCGGATAAGCATTCTTAAAACTATCGAGAGTTTCCCAGGTACAATCTCTGGGATCCTCACTCCATTGCACCTTGACGAGTTTCACCACTTTGTTCCTGAGTTGCTTCTCGTCTCGATCCACAATACGAACTGGATTTCTGACCACAGTTAAATCGGGTTCCACTTCCAAGTCTTCTCGAATTACCGGTTCTACAACCAGTGAGGGATCATGAACAAATTTCCTCAAATGCGATACATGAAACACATTATGAATCCCAGACATCTGCTCTGGCAATTCAATCCTGTAGGCTACAGCTCCAATTCTTTCCAATACTCGAAATGGTCCAATGTATCTCGGAGCAAGTTTTTCCGTCTTTCCGAATCTTATAGCACCTTTAATTGGGGAAACTTTAACAAAAACCAAGTCTCCGATCTCAAATTCCAATGACTTTCATCTTCTGTCCGCATATTTCTTCTGTCAATCTTGAGCAGCTTTCATCCTTTTCTTGATAAGCTCAACCTTCGCAGAAGCTTCTCGAATAAGATCGGGTCCGAGCACAAGACGATCCTTCGATTCAATCCAACAAGATGGGGATCTACACGGTCTTCCGTATAAAGCTTCATAAGGAGTCATCTTAATACTCGCTTGATAACTGTTATTATAAGAAAATTCCACTAGATGAAGATGGTCCTCCCAAGATCCTCCAAAATCTAAAACACAAGCCCGTAGCGTATCCTCGAGAATACGATTCAGCCTCTCCGTCTGTCCGTCTGTTTGAGGATGATAGGCTGTACTCAATCTCAAATATGTTCCCATTGCTAATTCCAGAGTTTCCCAAAATTTGCTAGTGAAAATAGGATCACGATCACTTACTATGCTGACTGGGACACCATGCAATCTAACTATCTCCTTCAAGAAAATTTCTGCCAAAGAAACTGCAGTGCGGGTTGCCTTTACGGGTATAAAATGGGCACTCTTAGTTAAACGATCCACAATAACCCATATATCGTCATTTCCTTTCCTGGTTCTAGGCAAACCATCAATAAAATCCATCGAAATCATTTCACATTTCCAATTCGGAATTTCTAAAGGTTGCAATAACCCGGCAGATTTCTATTGATCACCTTTAACTTGTTGGCAGATGGCACAACTGTTCACAAAAGCAGCTACATCTTCCTTCATGCCCTTCCACCAAAAGACTCTCCTCATATCTTTGTACATCTTCGAGATTCCCGGATGAATATTCAATTTGGAGCGATGACTTTCCGACAGCACTTCCTGTCACAACTCCTTATCATTCGGAACACAGATTCTCCCGTTAATCCTTAATGTTCCTTGGCCATCAATTTCAAAACTAGGACACTGACCCTTCCTGACTCTTTTAATGATCCTCCTCAACATCTTATCAGATTCTCGCTTGCTTGAGATCCTTTCAATAAGAGATGGAATCACTTCCAGAAGAGATAGAACTGCGTTCCTACTGAGAGCATCAACTACGACATTCGCTTTTCCCAGAGTATACAAAATATCCAAATCATAGGATGCAAGAAATTCAACCCACCGCTGTTGTCTAAGATTAAGATCTTTTTGAGAGAATAGATATTTCAACGGTTTGTGATCCGTGAACAATTCAAATTTCTCTTCCAAAAGATAATGTCTCCAAATTTTCAAAGCAAAAACAATGGCTAGCAGTTCAAGATCGTGCGTGGCGTAGTTCTTCTCGTGTGGCTTCAACTGCCAACTAGCATACGCAATAACCCTTCCGTTCTGCATCAGAACTGCTCCCAAACCAACAATACAAGCATCAGTATAAACCTCGAATTTGCTTTTCCCATCCAGAATAGCAAGTACTGGTGCACTAGTTAGCCTTATCTTCAATTCCTGAAAAGCTTCTTCGCATTGGGGTGTCCACTTGAATTTTGCTCCTTTTCTAGCTAGCTTAGTCAGATGTGAAGAAATCTTGGAATAATCCCTGATAAATTTCCTGTAGTAGCCAGCCAATCCTAGAAAACTGCGAACTTCCGTTGGTATCTCTGGCTGTTTCCATTCCAAAATAGTTTCAACTTTCGCTGGGTCTACAGAAATGCCTTAACCCGAAACAATGTGCCCTAAAAATTTAACCTTCGATTTCCAGAAATGACACTTTGAAAACTTCGCCTTCTGCACATGCTTCCTCAGAGTCTCCAATACAATCCTCAAATGTTCCCTGTGCTCTTCTTCAGATTTGGAATAGACCAAGATATCATCAATGAATACCAGCACAAACCTATTCAACACCTCCCTAAAGACTCGGTTCATGAGGTCAACAAAGTAGGCAGGAGCATTGGTTAATCCGAACGGCATAACCAACCACTCATAGAAACAATTCGGTTCCCTAAATGCAGTCAAGGGAATACTGTCTTCAGCTACCCTCAACTGATGGAAACCTGAAGCTAGATCCAATTGAGAAAAGATAGAAGCACCATGCAACTGGTCAAAAAGATCATCGATGCGAGGAAGAGGATATTTATTACGGATAGTCACTTTGTTCAATTCTCTATAATCCACACAGAACCTCAATGATCCATCCGATTTGATCACAAATACTGCTGCTGAACCCCAACAAGAAAAACTGGGTCTAATCAACCCTTTTTCCAAAAGATCTTGAGTCTGCTTAATCAACTCTTCTCTTTCCCTAGGAGCCATTCTCCTACTGGGCTGAATCACTAGCACGGCTCCTGGAATCAAATCAATACGGAACTCTATTTCTCGATGTGGTGGCAGACACTTAACTTCTTCAAACATATCAGCAAAATCTTGAACCACATCGATATCTTCAATCTTCTCTTCAGAAGTCTCAATTCCATGCAAAAGACTGCTCAAGTGAATTCCAGAATTATCACACGACACTCTGGCAATTCTACCCAGATCAATTTCCAACGAAACTGTTCTTTCACCACAATTCAAAACGGCTTTATACTTATCCAGCCAATCCATACCCAAAATAAGATCAAATCCTTTAAAATTCAACACATACGGATCACAAGAAAAGCTGTGGGATAGATAAGAGATCTTCAAGTCCTTACAGATAGTGTCTAATTTGGTCACCCCTCCTATAGGATTTGATACCAAGATAGGACTATCTACAGAACTAGGGGTAAGAGAGAACTTTTCAACAGAGTCCAAAGAAATAAAACTCAAGGAAGCACCCGAATCAAACAAAACTCTAATATATTTTCCATCGAAAAGTAAAGTACCATCTAAAACTCCTTTTTCGTTCGAAGAAGAAGATGGTCCGGCTTCCAAAGCAAAAACTTTATTCTGAGGTGCCCTCTGCAGAAGTGGACAATTCTTGATCATGTGTCCTGGCTGATGACAATTAAAGCACAAAGATCTCTGCACCATAGCTGATCCTGGGCCACTCTGATGTGGTTGCTGTTGTTGTTGCTGGAATCCTTTTCTAAGACACTTATTTGCCAAATGTCCTTCCTGATGACAAATGTAGCACTTTCGGGGTCCGTTGTTATTCCCAGGTTTATTCTTATTCGGCTTTCTCCATTTAGGATCAAACTTTCGCTTATTCGAATTGGTGAAATTCCCACCTGAAGCTGCAACTGGAGCCCCCGGTTTCTTACTCATCAAACTTTCATATCTCAATGCCATATCAATCAAATCAACAAAAGATCCCTTCAAAAGCACAGTCAATTTTCCATGGAATTCAGGCCTCAACCCTTGCACAAATTTCTCATTCTTTTTCAGAGGAGTATCGATGAGTCCTGGTCCATAACAAGAGAGCGCGTTGAATCTGGTTTCATACTCCGAAATAGACATACTACCCTGCTTCAAATACAGAAAATCCTGATACAATTGGGTTCTCCCTTCCGTTGGCACAAACTTCTCTTCAAACAACTCCTTAAATCTGTCCCATGAAATGTCATCCTCAGAAATATTTGCAATAGTTGAATCCCACCATGCTGCTGCCCCACCTTGCAATTGCCACGATGCCATATACTCATCAGACAATTTCATGCTCTTGAAAATACGTTCGCAAGAGCGTAGCCAGTCTTGAACTTCAATTATTGACTCCGAACCTTTAAATGGTTGGCCCCCGAGATTTTTGAAATCCTTGCATAAAGCTGCAAAACTAACTTGAGGCGGTACTAGATTGACAGCCTCACTAACATTTTGACTTCGTCCATTATCTGTTGAAGTACTGGCCCTAACTCTGCCTCTCCTTCCAGAACTCATGTCGGTCACCTGAACAGGTAACTCAACAAATTTAGATAGATATATATAATTATATGAAAATACAAATACGCACTCTCAAGATAGATATAACACAAGAGCCTAGGTACTCGCTCGACCTAGCGCTCTGATACCAACTGTGACGACCCGCCTTTCTCAACCCAGAAAGACGTTTCATCATTAAGAAAGAAAGGGGTAGAAATAGAAAAAGAATAGAAAGAAAGAACAACAACATCAGAATCTCACAGCGGAATGGAACAAAATATAATACATCACATAACTATTATATAGTTATACATACATCAGAGTCATTCAATATCATACAACAGGACTGTCATATACATATATGTCCATACATACATCCAAAATACAGCATCACTAATCACACAGCGAAACTACATATATAGATACCTATGTCTGGTCTTCTCCCCAAAATAGCTCCTCTAGAAAATCAACACTCCTAAATACCTATCACTTGGCTACTCATAAAAATTTGAGTACCCAAGAGTTTATGAAAAACAAAATATAAACTCCGGGTCAGACATGGGTCTGGTATGAGTAAACAGGTTAAAATTGCTTAACTTTGAAAATCATTTGAAAATAAAGGTATCACGTAAGACTCCCCACAAACAAATACGGGTAAGTTTTTATCTTACGCTAACCAAAACATTTTATAGGACTTCAGTGATATTATAATAGTGTCTAGGGTTTTCAAGTAAATAGAAAATAGCCGAAATTATTACATTCATTAAATTCCAGCTACTAGCCACAAAAGTGGGTAATACAAATCAAAACCGCAGGGTCTCGTAGGGAAAATGGGTTTCCAACAATGGCAGGGCTACTGGGGTACCGCCCGTCACAGTACGGGGCCTAGATCACCGTACCGAGGATCACTCCCGACCCCCTACAACACAAGGCCGGAACCATTCCTTACTGAACAGTCCCGAACAAGATAACCCCGCAGTTGTGGCCAACAACTGCTCACACAGCCGAAATAAAAAGGGACATCTAGACAGGGGAATATCTTGTCCTGCTTGGGCATGACCCACCTAACCTTGCTGCATCTCCCCTGTTTTAGCCATTCCCGGTTGATGAGGCTTGAGGCTACGATTACCTTTGTTGAACATTATTCTTAGAATTCTCATCATCCGCCTGATGATGTGTTGAAAGCATTCAATCCATACAAGTTCGTTCCGGGTTCGAACGAAACCGAAGGCATTATCTCGTTACACTCATTTTGGAATCTCCCTCAGAGTTAACGACGGTAACCCTTGCATTCTAAAACACCATCTTGATCACCACTTGATAAGTCACGACCTATCGTTTAATTTGGATCGATGTGCTTTTCGGAGAATCAAAATTGATTCTTCCGATCCCGGTCTCATCGGAATCCAAACGCCATTTTAAAGGCCAAGTTGTCTATTTAACTTAACAGTTCAATTTAATATCAGAATTCACATAACAGATATTACAGATAAATCATATACAGTTATCACAGATATCCATAATATATTATAACATATCACAGAAGTATCATCAACAGATATCAAAGTCAATCAACAGAATTATCAATGCATACCAAACAGTTTGGTTTTACTTAACTTAATTAATTGCTTAAGAATAAACTATTTTATTCTGTTTAATTAATTACTGATTAATTAACTTATTAATGATCAATTAATCAATTAGTTATCATTAATTATTAATTTATTAGTTATCTAATCTTTAATTAATTATTTAATTACTAAACTTTTATTCATTAACTGATACTTAATTACTCGGTTAATTAGTTGATTCTTTGTTAATTGTTAACTTACTTATTAAAGATTTATTTACTTATTTAATTATCGCAAATTACTTTAAACTAATCATCTATTATCAATTTTATTAACTATATAATCTTCAATTGATCACTTAAGCTAATTATCATTTATGAATTAACTTTTAAGTAATTAGCTAACATTTTTAAGATTTAAATTGTTTTAACATATGATTTATTTCTAATTACAAAATCAATTTAAAGTTATCAATTTAAAATTTCAAGTATAAATTGATTAACATTCTAATTACTTATTATTAACCACCTACCTTTACATACTTACCTTCTTAAGCTTTTAAATCAGATATAAACCTAACTAACTAATTGCTAAACTAACTTAGTTATAACACATACTTAAAACAAAAGTATACGTCCAAAGAGAAAGGTACCCGAGACAAACCCCTTCCCTACTCGAGACAGTCTCGAGACTTCCCCGCGTCTCTCTCTCTCACCCCATCTTCTTCTCCTCTTCCTGTTTCTTCTTCTCACTTATATTTTTTTTTAGTTATAAAATTTTTGAACTGCATAACAAAATTTCCCACGCGCAACCCCAAGGAAAACTCGAAGCTACAATCAAAAATCACGCGTACGAATACGCATCTCTCCCAGCAACTTCGACAGACACCACGTCACCACCGTGCACGTGCACGGTGGTCCACTACGTCTCCGGCGACTCGCGACAACGTCCACAAACCCCAAATCACCCACATATCCAACAGCAAACCCCCATTTCCACGAATTAGCCGAAGAGCAAAATCCCACCTGAAACTCGAACAACCATACGAACGTACCGAGAAAAAAAAACATTCGGCCCCACAACGGCGATCACCGGAAGTGTTGGGTCTCCGATTATAGCTCAACCACACACTCCTCTACTTTCACTCAAAATTTTGAGACACTCGATCCATCCAAGCTGCCGAAATCACGATTTAAACAGTGCACAGTAAAACACAAACTTAAACCCTATATTTGCTTCATCCAAAAATTTCTTGCATTTTAAAAATCAGTTAGCATTTTTCCCATGTTAATACGTCAACAAGCTTACTTCACAGGAAATTTCAATAATTATATTTTTTCGAATCAACCAATATTGATAAAAAATCAATTTCGGCTTCTCTTTGAACTGCACCTCAAATTTTGATCTAAAAATTATCGTTTCCATTTTAAAAATCCTAACTTTGCATGTTTATTCAATATATGAATTCGAATTAACAATTTAAAGTCTTTGAATTTTTACACATATTGATTTCTTACTGCAAAACTTGAATATGCAGAGTCCATGTCTTTTTGTAAAGCATCAAACAAGGTCTAGATTTTCTAATTGAAGATTAAACATCCTATCTTGTTTTTTGAAAAAAAAATCATAGTTTAAAATGGTTTACAAGATAAAGTATAAATCTTTATCCTTTTTTCTTTGTTCAGAAATTTGAAATATTAAAGATCAATCCATAATAGAACTTCCAGTAACAACATCAACACAGAGCACCTTATATCCAGTGTATAGCAGGTATAAGGTTACATGATCTAAGTATCAGGTTTTATATTTCCAGAAATTATGTTTACTCACCAAGTAAACTTTAAAACAGAAAGTAGAGTGTTGATGGAACTGCAGAATAATTTCGTGAAGCCTTTCTTTAGTTTCTCTGTCTTGAATTTTATTTATGTTTGCAAAGCAAAACAATGTTTCTCAGGTTTTCTTTAGATTTTGTTCAAGTTTTTATAAATGAACATAATATATAGGTGTATATATATATATATATATATATATATATATATGTTAAAGCTACTTAACAGGTTGTAACTGGACAGTGTCATTTTTTTGTATTGCCATTCTTTCTTTTAATTGGCTAAGTAATATTCTGCAGAAGGAAAATTATTACAGGAATTCGGATGTAGTACTTATTTGAACAACAAGTTGTGCTTATTAATGTTCATGCTCTTAATTATGATAACATATAATTAATGTTTACTGATACTCTTATGTGTTGTACAAAGATTTTTTTTATTTCGGCCAAGCATATCCTGTAAGACACATATTTTGTTTTATTATATTTGAAGTAAAACTTGTTTTTCTTATACATATAACCTGCATAACAGCACATAAGCTTTGTGCAAAACATGTTACAAGTTATCCCCTTTAACTTATGCATTGAACATGTTCACATGATGTTCAATAATGTAAATAGCTTTTGTAAAAATTTATGTTATACAAATGAATTTTGCAGGTTATTATTTTGACTTTGTTGATTGAAATTTATTTGCACTTTAGATTCTTCAAGCATTTGATTCATAATATTGTGTTTGTATTTTTATACTTCAAGTTATAACTTATTTTTGTACATTTATCTCTTTAGTTATATTGTATAATTTATAATTATGTTTTTATACTAATTTTGCATGTTTATGTTTTAATATTACTATGTTTGTCTATTTTAAGCTTTATCATTTTAAAAACTACAATTGTATCCATATATATTAAATAATAAAAATATAGAGTCTTTGATTTGATTTTATTGAATAAGACAGATTTTGTTTTAATGGTTTTGAAGCATTCTATTTTAAATTTTCAAATCAAAACTTTCTTTTATAAACACATATATGCTGTAAATAATTAAGATCTCATCAGTTTTAAAAAAATTGAAAAGCTTGTATTTAATTTAAATTATATTAAATATTCATTAAAATATGCTGTCAAAAATTCCGGGTTGTTACATTAAGAGTTGATCAAGATATATTTGAAGACTCGTGAGTTTTGAAGAGTTTGAGAATAAAAGCACGAAGTGCTTAAGAAATATATGTCAATTTTTTTTGAGTCATAGTTTAAGTGTTAAAGACATGTGTAGTATCGTATCTTTAACTATTCTTTACTTCAAAAATTATTATCTAACACTCAGAATGTTTTGTAAAAGAATAATGTTTATATAATAAAACCAATTTTAATAGAGTCTGCATAAGAATATTTATTTGAAATATATTTGAAGATTTTTTAAGAATATATAAATTATAATGCATAAATAAATAAAAACATATGTATATATGTCAACATAATGACCGTTGCTCGGCTTTTTAAAAATCAAAAAGAGGTAATTTTTGACGATACCCTTTCACTAATAGAGACATCTAATCAATCTTTATTTAAAGAGTTCTATATTCGAATTTTAAATAATAATTTTTATTACTTTCTTTATCTCCTTCCCTTTTATTCTCTTTAATATTTCAATAAAGTCCTACTGAATTCTACATCAATTCTCACTCTCTATATATACTCATAAGATTAGAGAAGACTCACTTTTGTTCTACACCATTAACCACTGATCTTCAATTTTTCTTCTCAAAAGCAAAGATGTTCCAGTACTAAAGGTCAATAGGAAACAATATCAATAAACTACTTGAAATTATGATTGAAAGGTTCAATTTCTGGTAATCCACTGCTACTACTTGATAAAGGGTGATCTTAACCACCCAAGTGAAAGTTAAAACGATTTTATAATCCTGTCTCTTGAGTCAATGACATAATAGATGTTGTAATTACCTGAGTCAAATTCTAGAAGATGTGCTAGTTACCCAAGTTAAATTCCAGTAGATGTTTCTTGCCACCTAAGTCAAAGTTAAGATGTGTAAAGGGCATTCTAGCCATTTAGTTTAAATTCAAGACGTGATTAGTGAAATTCTGTATGGGGTACAGGACTGGGTGTAAGATTGGAAATCCAAACCGGTTGAAAATTCTTGGTGTCTTCTTTACCTTTACTTTTACCACATTTACTTATTTCTCTTTGATTGATCTGTGATTATATTATTTACCAATGTTTGAAATTTTTGTGAAGAAGTTTGAAATATGCAAGTATATCATTAAAAAGTTTAAATACACTATTCACCGCCTACTATTGTAAAATAGCCTTAAGATCCATTCTGCTGTAGTATAGATTAGGTTATATCACCCTCTCATATTTGTATCTGAGCATACGGTTTTTAAAAACTCGTAATCCGATTTTTGAAAAATTTTAAATGTCCACTAACACTAGTAAAACATGGTTTAACACATTTGTAGAAAGCCAATCAACTGCTATAACCCCACTGTTTAACAGTAGTAATTATGCAAACTAGTTATGTAGAATGAAAATTTATTCACATTTTAATAGTTTTGATATTTGGAATATAACCATAATGAGTATAAGGAACCCAAGACTGCATTCGCTCAGTGGACAAACAAGCAAAAGGCATGGGAATGTAGTAACTCAAAAGCTATGAACATATTGTTCTGTTCACTATATAAAAATGAGTTTAATAGAGTCTCTGTATGTAAGTCTGCTTATGAAATATGGAGAACATTTCAATTTACATATGAAGGAACTATTAAGGTTTCAAACATATCGCATGCTTTAATTTCATTGGAAAATATTACATTGAAGAAGATCAAGTTCTAAAGGTTCTTAATTCACTTACAAGCGAACGGGATTGGAACACTATGACCCTGAAAGAAGCTAATGATATCAGTGTAACAAAGATAGAAGAATTAATAGGTAATCTAATGTCATATGAAGTGCAATTGTAGGGCGTAAAGGAAGCCAGTCAGGTGAGAAGAAAACACTGGCATTCACCACTACTCATGAAAATAAAGGATCAAACAACGACAAAGAAATGGCATTTATGACTAGGAATTTCAGAAAATTCGTGAAATATCAAAAAAGATACAAGTTCAAAAAGACTGGTGGAAACCCGAACAAAGTAGGGGGTGAAGATACCATCAAATGCTTTGAATGCAACAAAATTGGACACTTTTAGAGGGACTGTCTAAACCAAAAGAAATCGAAGTTTTCTCCCAACATAGACTCCTTCAAAAAAAGAGGAAATGAGCATACATTGCAACATTGAGAGGTTCAGAAGCATTAACTGACACTAACGATTCAGAGATGGAAAAAAATGATGTATGCTTCATTGCAAATGCTGAAAAGAAGGACAAGTGGATATTTATAAAGCTCATGATAGAAATCTAGAACTACTAAGGACATTACCTACAAAGGTAGAGGTACGATACTTTGAAGAAAACTTAAAGGGATACGTCATCGGCATCGGCAATGTTGTTAACTCTGAAACTCCTACCATTTCTAATGTTTTACTAGCTAAGTATTCAAAACATAACCTACTTAGTATTAGTCAACTTTGAGACAAAGACTTTAGGATAAAATTTGAAAAGGATAATTGTTATACCATAGATTATGACTCTAGGATTATTTTTGAAGGAATTAGGAAAATAAATATATATGTTCTAGGAATGAAAACCGCAAATGATAACCTTTGTCTTATGACTCTTGTATCTAGCATAAGCGTTTTGGTCACCTAAATTTTAAACACCTATTAAAGTTTGCAAAATACGAACTCGTTAGAGGACTACCAAAAATGAATTTTAAAGTTAATAACTTTTACGATACTTGTTAATTAAGAAAACTTCATAAGAAATCATTTAAATCCAAAGGTATGATTTCTACTACACACTCATTAGAGTTACTTCACCTAGATCTTTTTGGCCCAATGCAAATACAATTAATAAATCACAGTAAATATGTTTTTGTAATAGTAGATGATTTTTCCAGATATAAGTTGATAATTTTTATTAAACATAAAAGCTAGCTTTTGAAATGTTTAAAATTTTTGTCAAGAAAATTCAAAATCAAAAGTCTCTTAAAATTAAAATTATTAGAAGCGGCCACGGTGGAGAATTTGAAAACGAAAATTTTGAAAATTTCTGCAATAAGAAAGGAATAACACACAAATTTTCTTTTCTCGGAACTCCTCAACAAAAAAAAACGGAGTTGTAAAATGAAAAATTAGAACAATCCAAGAGTGTACGAGAACAACGTTAAAAAATAGCAATTTACTGAACTTTTTTGGGTTGAAACAATAGTTACAGCATGTTATATACTGAATAGAATTTTAATCAGACCCTTAACTAAGAACACACCTTATGAATTATTTAATAACAAAAATCCAAAAGTATGATATTTTAAAGTATTTGAAAGTAAATGTTTTATATTAAACACTAAAGATAATTTAGAAAATTTGAGGCCAATTCTGATAAAGGAATATTGATTGAATATTCGAATAGAAGTAAGTCATACAGTGTATTTAACATTATAACAAATAGCATTAAAGAAAGAATACATGTTTCTTTCGTTAAAATCTTTAAAGTTGTAAATGATAATAATAAAGACAATGAAGAAGAAATTACCAACACAAATTAAAATATATTCAATCTACTAATAATGAAAATGAAATAAATGGAGAAAAAATACAACTAAAATAACTAGTATATTAAAAAGATCGTACGAAAGAAAATATAATAAGAAATATCGACATTTTTGTAAAAATAAGAAATTAGTTAAATAAAATGGGTAATATGGTATTTATATCAACTATAGAACCAAAGAACCCAAATGATGCATCATCTGTTGATTCATGGATTTTTGTCATGCAAAAAGAACTGAATCAGATTACTAGAAATAATGTGTGGGAATTAGTTCTTCGACTAAAAAATCAATCTGTCATTGGAACTAAATGGGTATATAAAAATAAACTAAATAAACAAGTAGAAGTAATAAGAAAATAAAGCATGACCAATAGCATAGGTTATAACAAAGAAGAAGGAATAGATTTTGATAAAATATTTCTCCAATAGCAAGATTAAAAGCTATAACTACATTACTTGCTTTTGCGAATTTTAGCAATTTTAAATTATACCAAACGGATGTAAAAAGTGAATTTTTTTAATTGGAATAATTAAAGAAGATGTTTATTGTTTAACAACCCTTTTTTCATGGACGAAATATTTTCAAATCGCATTTATAAATTAAAAAGGGCATAATACATATTGAAACAGGCACCTCATGCTTGGTACGAAAGACTCAAGTCTTATTTAATCGCATCAAGCTTTGAAATAGGAAAAGCTAACATCGCATTATTTATAAAATGTGATATTAATGATATACAACTTATGCAAATATGTGTAGATGATATTATATTTGGTTCAACTAATGAACGACTGAATATAGAATTTTTAAAAATAATGACAAACGAATTTGAAATTAATCGCATGGGAGAATTAACATTCTTCCTTGGATTACAAAAAATGACTAAAAATGGAATATTTATATGTCAAGAAAAATATGCAAGAAATTTCGTAAAAAGATTTGGCATGTCAAACACGAGTGATAAACTTACTCCAATGGCACCTGGAGTAAATTTAAGTATGAAAGATAAATCTAAGAATGTAGATCAAAAACTATAAAGAGGCATGATAGTGAAAGAGTGTATGGATCATGTATTCATGTCTAATATGCAGGTGTAATAAAAAGCTAACCGATAGCTAATAGAGTAAAGTAAATAATAGTAAAGAAACAATACACCAGAGTTTTTATACTGGCTCGAACCTCCCATCCTACATGCAGTCCCGAAGCTCCTCTTCGGCTTTAACTGTTGAGTCACAGATTCTATGAAGTTTTTGATTTCTGATAAAGAAATAAAGGAGATCGACAAAACAAAGACATCATGGCTATAAAGAGGCACAAAAGAGCTACATATGGTACTCTAGATTATAGGTTGATTATTTGATATTGTAATAGTGATAAACTTGTTAAAATCTATCCTCAAAAAATCATGCACCTCAATATAATCGATATATATATACGTTTGAATAGCATTGCACATTCATTGAGCAATTTGACAGGGACCGGTCGATCGGTATTAAATCAGGCGGTCGGCCGTTTCTGTGTAAAATGCACAATGAACGTGCACACATGCACATAACGACTATATATTTGAAATCCTGTCTACTGGCCATTTTTTGACCCGTCGACCGTTTTTAAACAGAGAGCAACCTTTTCCAAAGGACACTTCTTTCTCCAATGGTTGCATCTCTTACCTTTCATCAATGATCATATCTATTAATGGCTACTGTTCACAAAGAGTTACAACCATTTTTCTCTATATAAACTCATCTAAATCATTGATTCAATATATATGAATATATATGTTTTTTACTCTAATTTCTGATCTTACTTTCTAAATACTCCTGCATTCTAAAAGCTCTCAATTAATTTAATTGCTTATTGAATCATTGAAATTATTTCATATCTTTTGATTCAATAAGTAATATACTTCCCTTAATCTTCACAAAACATCATTCACATATTTTGAGGATAAGATTATAGGAAGTTTGTACTACAAGTGACAAAACTGTGTTAGCAAGAACACATACCGTCAACAAACAATTATATTCATCTTTGTTGAAGTCCTCGGTGTTGTAAGAGGCAAGTGTTGAAGTCCTCGGTGTTGTAAGAGGCAAGTGTTGATGTCCTCAGTGTATTAGAGGCGTGAAATCCCGTTCGTTTGCTCGGGTGTTGTAAACCTGTTCCTCCGGGTGAAGCGAGGTAGTTAATAGTGAAAATCCAGATAGAAGTCTGGGACTGGACGTAGGACGGTGCTCCGAACCAGTATAAAAATCTCTGGTGTGATTTTTCTATTTTTATTTACTTTGCTACTATCATCTATTTCTGCATTTATATTACATTCCATATTACACGATCCGTGTGTACTATATTAGTACGTGCACTCGTACACATACTTTTCATTTGGTATCAGAGCACGGCCATCATATAACCGTAACACAGTTATTTGATATATTCTTGTAATATGGCAAATAACGCAAGTACTAGCACTCAAAACACCACTTACATGGAAGGTCAATCGACACAAAGACCTCCATTTTTCAATGGTCTTAACTATAGTTATTGGGCAACACGTATGTCATTCTTTATGCAATCAAATAGTTATGATGCTTGGAATGCAACTCAAAAAGAAATAGTGAATCCAACAACTGATTATTCAGAATGGACTGCGGCTGAGAAAACGGCAGCAACCGTAAATGCAAGAGCAATAAATATGTTGTTTTGTGCATTAGACCAAAATGAATATAACCGTGATAGTATCTGCACTACTGCATATCAAATTTGGCAAACGCTAAAAATCACTCATGAAGGTACTAACAAGGTTAAACAAGCCAAAATAGCCATGCTGAAAAGCCAATTTCAAAATTTCAAAATGAAACCAAATGAGACAATCAGTGATATGTATTCACGATTTCAAACTATCCACCATGCACTTATTGGCTTAGGACAAAAGTATTCTGATTTTGATGTTGTTTCAACAGTCCTACATTCTCTGACTAGTGAATGGGAAGGAAAAGTATTAGCAATTGAAGAAGCTAATGACCTTTCTGTCATGAAGCCAGATGAATTGATAGGAAATCTAATGTCCTACGAAGCTAACTTGCAGACTAGAAAGGAACAAAAAGAAGAAAAGAAAAACATGGCATTCCATGCTGAAAAAGACGAAAATGAATCAGAGTCTGAAGACGAAGATCTGGCATTCATAGCAAAAGGTTTCAAAAAATTCCTAAAATAGCGAAAAGCCAGTCGTTATAACAGAAAGAAATCTGGATCAAATAAACCAACATCATCCTCTATAGAATGCTTCAACTGTCACAAAAAGGGGCACATGCACAAGGATTGTCCGGAGCAAAAGAAGAAGTCAGAAAATGACAAATTAAGATATAAGAAGGACAAATCAAAGAAACGAGCATTCTCGGTAACATGGGATGATACAGACTCATCAGAAAGTGATAGTGATACGGAAGATGAACAAGCAAATGTATGTTTCATGGCAACAGAAGATGAGGTACAAATTCCTACATTCGATGAAATGCTTGATATTAATGCTGAATTGATAGTCAAATATAAAGACATAAAACGACAACTAAAAGAAACCAAAGCAGATTTGAGTAGAGCAGAATTTGAACGAGATATGTTAAAAGACGAGAAGAAAATATTAGAAGAAGAACTTGAAAATTTTCAAGAATCATCATCTAATGTTGACTCTCAACTAGTTCTTTTGAGTCAAGAAATTGAAACTCAAAAAGAGAAAAATGATGCTCTCACTACTAAAAATCATGAGCTTGAGGTAAAAGTCAAAATTCTGGACCTAGAAAAGGCTAGTTTACAAACTAAGTTAGATAACATTACTCAAAATGTTTCTAACTTTAACAAAGGTCGAGAAAATTTGACAAAAATCATTGAAAGTTAACAATCTATTTCAGATAAACAAGGTTTGGGATATAAGAAACAAGAAACCAAGAAACATCTTGAAAATAAAAGGAAGAAGAAAGTACAAAAAACTGAAGCTAAGAAAAATCTTAGTTTATTATACTCCAAACCAAAACCAGTTGTGAAATTTCAAAAGAAAAATGTCAAGACTATCAATATATGGGTTCCTAAAACAAATAACAATTTGATTAGGAACAAATATATTCATAATTTCATGAATACAGTACATCTTAATATTAATTATGTATATAAAGGGGATACCAGACCCGTATGGGTTTGGACTCCTAAGACCTAACTCTTAGGACCCCATAAAAAGTGGGTACCATGGACTTAATTTTATTTTTTGCAGGTCCCACTTAAGAAAAGAGGAAAGTGGATATTGGACAGTGGTTGCTCGAAGCACATGACTGGAGACAAGAGCTTATTAACGAATATTACATACTCAGATGGTGGCTCCGTCACTTTTGGAGATAATTCAAAAGGCTATATCATCGGCAAAGGCAATGTGAGCAATTGCGGTACATCTAACTTACCTCTCATTACAAATGTCATGCTAGTTAAAAATTTGAAACACAATTTACTTAGTATCAGTCAGTTATGTGACAAGGGGTTTACAATTTCCTTTTCGGATAATAAGTGTAGTATTTTAGATAAAGATCATAATTTAGCTTTCGAAGGTTATAGAGACAGAAATATATATATTCTGAATATGAATATTAATCATAATTCAGATATGTGTCTTGTGGCTAATGATAATGATCCATGGCTATGGCACAAACGCTTCTGTCATATAAACTTCAGAACTATTGACGAGCTAACCAAAAACAATCTAGTTAGAGGACTACCCAAAATGAGTTTTAAGGTTAACAACATTTGTGATGCATGTCAATTAGGAAAATTGACCAAATCATCTTTTAAATCCAAGAAAGTCATATCAACATTACAACCACTTGAGTTACTACACATGGATTTATTTGGACCTACTAGGGTTCAGTCAATAAATCACAGTCGATATGTGCTTGTAATTGTTGATGATTTCTCTCGTTACACATGGACAATTTTCTTAAAAAATAAAAGTGACACTTTCGATCATTTCAAATCTTTAGTCAAAAGAATTCAAAAATCAAAAGGGATTAAAGTTAAAAATATAAGAAGTGATCATGGCGGAGAGTTTGAAAATAATGAATTTGAACATTTTTGTACAAAGAAAGGTATATGTCATAATTTTTCGTTTCCCAGAACTCCACAACAGAACGGAGTTGTAGAACGGAAGAACCGAACTTTACAAGAATGTGCAAGAACATTATTGAATGGAACCACCTTACCAAAACATTTCTGGGCAGAAGCCGTCGCAACTGCCTGTTATGTTTTAAATCGTGTGTCCATAAGACCTCTTACCAAGAATACTCCTTATGAATTATTTAACAAAAGAAAGCCTAAAATCTCATACTTCAAAGTTTTTTGGTTCCAAGTGTTTTATTTTAAATACGAAAGACCAGCTTGGCAAATTCGATCCAAAAGCCGATGAAGGAATATTTGTCGGTTATTCGGAACGAAGTAAGGCCTATCGTATATTTAATAAACGAACCAAAACTATTGAAGAATCACTTCATGTCTCTTTTGATGAATTCTATCATCATCCTCACACTATATCAGATGATGACGAATCAATAGTCACTGACAATCCAATCATCACGAATATTGATTCTGACTCGGAAATAATTATTGAGAATATTCCTCAAATATGTGAGTTACAATCACCACCAAGGATGTTAAGAGACCATCCGGCCCAAAATATAATCAGTGAAGTAACATCACATGTCAGAACAAGGAGTCAACTCAACCAAATGGGTCATGTCGCTTTTCTCTCAAATATCGAACCTAAGAATCCAAAAGAAGCTGCTACAGACGATTACTGGATCATTGCCATGCAGGAAGAACTAAATCAGTTCGAGCGCAATGATGTTTGGTAACTTGTTCCAAGACCATCTAATCAGTCAGTTATTGGTACTAAATGGGTTTATAAAAATAAGGCTGACGAACAAGGAAATATCACCAAAAATAAAGCAAGATTAGTAGCACAAGGGTATAATCAGGAAGAAGGTATCGATTATGAAGAAACTTTTGCACCAGTTGCTCGACTAGAAGCTATTAGAATCCTATTATCTTTTGCTTGTCACCATAATTTCAAACTTTATCAGATGGATGTCAAAAGTGCTTTTCTCAATGGATTTATCAAAGAGAATGTCTATGTCGAACAACCTCCTTTGTTCGTACGTGAAAAATATCCTGACCATGTGTTCAAACTTAAGAAAGCTCTGTATGGTTTTAAACAAGCACCTCGTGCTTGGTATGAACGACTACATAGCTATCTTATTAACTCAGGATTTCAAATAGGCAAAGTCGATTAAACTTTGTTTATCAAACATTCTCAAAAGGATATTCTAGTTATCCAGATATATGTAGACGATATCATCTTTGGTTCAACAAACGATAAACTCTGCAAGGAATTTGCAAGTATTATGACAAAAGAATTCGAAATGTCTCATATGGGAGAACTATCATATTTTCTTGGACTTCAAATCAAGCAACTTTCAAACGGTATTTTTATCAATCAAGAAAAATACTGTGGAAATCTTATCAAACGCTTCGGATTAGAAAATACATCTGGTAAACCAACTCCTATGAGTACAACTACACATCTTGAAAAAGATGAAAATGGTAAGAGTGTTGACCAAAAGTTATATCGAAGCATGATTGGTTCTCTTCTTTATCTTACAGCTAGTCGTCCAGATATAATAATGTGTGTTTGTTTATGTGCTCGTTTTCAAGCAAATCCAAAGGAATCGCATTTACGAGCAGTGAAACGTATAATTCGTTATCTTAAAAATACAAAAGATTTCGGTCTTTTTTATCTAATAGAATGTCCATTCGAAGTAGTATCATATAGTGATGCTGATTTTGGAGGTTCTCGAACGGATAGAAAAAGTACAAGTGGTACATGCCATTTTATTGGAAAATCACTTGTCTCTTGGTTTAGTAAGAAACAGAATTGTGTTTCACTATCAACATGTGAAGCTGAATATATATCAGTGGCTCTCGCTTGTACTCAAGTACTATATATGCAACAAACACTTCAAGATTTTGATATTCATTTATCAAATTCTATTATATACTGTGATAACACAAGTGCTATAAATCTCTCTAAGAATCCAGTGAATCATTCTAGAACCAAACACATTGATATCCGTCATCATTTCCTTAGAGATAATATTGAAAAAGGATATATATGTCTTGAATATGTCCAAACCGATAATCAATTAGCGGACATTTTTACTAAGCCTCTGCTCGAATCTAGTTTTATTAGATTACGAAGAGAGCTTGGTTTAATTTCAAGAAAAGATCTTGACTAGTAATTACTAATGATTGTCTTTTCCTTTGGTTATATTTTAACTATAGCATTTTTTTTAAAGCTATTTATTTCTTTGAATAAGAGCCTCTGCTTGCTTTCATGGTAAAATTTCTTTATTCACTCTCATCCACAGGCTTATATATAAGGAATTTCTTTATAAGCTTGTCAAAATTTCTCTCTTTATTCATCTTTCCTTATCTAAGCATAAGGCTCTATACATAATTTTCTATGGCCCACATTTGTGATGAGTGTGCTCAAAAATCACACATTTCCCTTACAAGTTCTGAGCCAGAGGAGTATTATTCTCCTGAAAAACCAAAACAGAAACCGAAGTATCATCACCAATGCATTCGTACTCCTGGCAGTACACCAACCTCAAAACGAGTAAAGAAGGCGCTATTTTGTTCTCCTCGTAACAAAGCACAGATCGACGAGATTCACCACTATCAGAAACATCAAATAGATCTTCAAAGACAGCTCCATTATGGGCAAAGCCAACTTTATCATGAGCAACAACGGACATCGGCACGTTTATCAGTTTTAGAAAAAGTGGCATCATTCTTTTGTGGTTCAAACAAGCATGATGTGCATGAACCAATGCCGTCCAGGCCGTCAACATCTAGGAGTCCTAACTCTTGGGATCGGAATTATAACAGGAATGAAGGTGCTCAGAAAAACTGGAGTCCATGGACACAACGTATTGAAGATAATAAAGAAAATTCTAATGACGAATCTTCCACTCCTCATTAGATTTATATATACATGTTGTATCGTTTTCTCTCTATCACTCATGTAATAACGTTTGTATTTTATAATAAGAGTGAAAAATGAATTATATAGCCCGATATATTCTCAAAAATTGCAAAACAGACTATTTTTCATCAGGCAACAAATCCGATCGACCATCTATAATAGAAACGATCGACCGTTTAGACTCTGGATGAAAACGGTCGACCGGGCATATTATAGCGGTCGACCGGTATACGTAAATTCTGTTTTTATATATACATTGCATCATTTTTTTGTCCTTCCTCTTCCTCATTTGTTTCAACCGGTCATTTATCCACAAATCCCAAAAACCTTATTCTCTCAATTTCAAATTCCAATTCTCCAAATTTTCTAAAAATGGCTCCTCCATAAAAGAAATCCAAGAGAGGGTCATCCTCCGGAACTTCATCACTCAATATCTCCGCTAAGAAATGACTCGAAAATCCGGTAGCTATCACAAGATGGAATCAAATGACTAACTACAAATTTCATCCGGGTTCTTACATCAAGTTTGATGATTTCACATCTTATGGAATCCGTAGGTTAGCAAATAACTCCAATCTTTCTCCATTGATCGATTTTTCAGATAACAATGTGGAAATAAATCACTTGATTATAAAATTGTTCTATGCCAACATGAACCTGGACGAGTATAAACCTGATGATCCGAACGGAGTCATTTGGTCTGTCGTACGTGGCAAACAAATTTTTATCACTCATGATAGGATAGCTTCTATACTGGGTATTCCAAATCAAGGCAATGAGTTTTTATCACATTTCTGTGAAGTCTTCACTCGCAATAGCATCAGCCATCAATTCATGGAGGACAACAGTGATGGCACAAAATCAATTGGACTTCGACCCACCGCCAGACTACTACATCGCGTCTTGATGCTTTCTTTGTTTCCTAGACTAGGAAACTACGACGCTGTATACAAAGAAAACTTCAAGGCCCTTTATGCTATTTATGGGGATATCCAAGTCAATTGGGTTCATATGCTATTTGACGAGATTCTCAAGGTGAACAACTCTACGCAACCTCACTTTTTCTTCAATGAATATATCATGCGTATTTTCCTAGCTTGTGGCGTAAGGCCTCCTGACTCTGCCACCTCGAAACCAAAATGTATTGATTCCGTAACCATCAAACGCATGAAGCTCCCTCCTCCTTACCTTCAGATTATGCCGTTTGAGCAATGGCAACAAAGAGGTCCAAGAAAACAAAAAGCTACTTCCTCTCGACCTCGTTCCGAAGAAGTTAAACTATTGAAATCAAAATCCTCCACAAAAGAATCACTTGAAACTATTGCGCGTAATCAATTCTTGCTTGAATCAAGACTCAAGCGCATGGACACAAAAATTGATAAACGCTTCAACAAAGTCAAGTCGTTCTTTGGTATTTTATGGGATGCTATGTCATGTAGCACATCCATCTCTGCTCAAGATCAGGACCCAGGCAAACGTCCTGCTCCTCCTGTTTTCAACTGGTCATCAACTGAGGAGTCTGCTGGTACTAGTGGACATGGCCGTGGAGAATCATCTAGAGAGGACGATGATGAGGAAGATGATGATGATGATGATGTTGAGGAAGAAGATGATCAAGAGGAGACGGCATCTGACTCATCCTAGATTCTGTTTTCTATCTCTATATTTTGGTTTAGTACTTTAAAACATCATTCGACACTTGTACTAAACAGTGTCGTTACTTTTATTCGTATGATATTATGGTGTGTATGATACTCTGGTATGTTTGGATATGTTATATTTTTTGCTATGCATGGATATTCTGGTTGATATACTCCTATATTATTCCATTATCTATTATTCCTTTTTGTCGATGACAAAGGGGGAAAAAGTGCTAACAATTATTTGCAGGAATATATATATATATATATATATATAAAGAATACAAATAAAATCTCAGGGGGGAGATCACATATTCAGGGGGAGATTCAGAACTTCAGATATATGTTGTCATCAATCAAAAAGGGGGAGAATGTTGAGTCACAGATTCTATGAAGTTTTTGATTTCTGACAAAGAAATAAAGGAGATCGACAAAACAAAGACATCATGGCTATAAAGAGGCACAAAAAAGCTACATATGGTACCCTAGATTATAGGTTGATTATTTGATATTGTAGTAGTGATAAACTTGTTAAAATCTATCCTAAAATAATCATGCACCTCAATATAATCGATATATATACGTTTGAATAGCATTGCACATTCATTGAGCAATTTGACAGGGACCGGTCGACCGGTATTAAATCATGCGGTCGGCCGTTTCCGTGTAAAATGCACAATGAACGTGCACACATGCACATAACGACTATATATTTGAAATCCTGTCTACTGGACATTTTTTGACCTGTCGACCGTTTTTAAACAGAGAGCAACCTTTTCCAAAAGACACTTCTTTCTCCAATGGTTGCATCTCTTACCTTTCATCAATGATCATATCTATTAATGGCTACTGTTCACAAAGAGTTACAACCATTTTTCTCTATATAAACTCATCTAAATCATTGATTCAATATATATGAATATATATGTTTTTTACTCTAATTTCTGATCTTACTTTCTAAATACTCCTGCATTCTAAAAGCTCTCAATTATTTTAATTGCTTATTGAATCATTGAAATTATTTCATATCTTTTGATTCAATAAGTAATATACTTCCCTTAATCTTCACAAAACATCATTCACATATTTTGAGGATAAGATTATAGGAAGTTTGTACTACAAGTGACAAAACTGTGTTAGCAAGAACACATACCGTCAACAAACAATTATATTCATCTTTATTGAAGTCCTCAGTGTTGTAAGAGGCAAGTGTTGAAGTCCTCGGTGTTGTAAGAGGCAAGTGTTGAAGTCCTCAGTGTACTAGAGGCGTGAAATTCCGTTCGTTTGCTCGGGTGTTGTAAACTTGTTCCTCCGGGTGAAGCGAGGTAGTTAATAGTGAAAATCCAGATAGAAATCTGGGACTGGACGTAGGACGGTGCTCCGAACCAGTATAAAAATCTCTGGTGTGATTTTTCTATTTTTATTTACTTTGCTACTATCATCTATTTCCGCATTTATATTATATTCCATATTACACGATCCGTGTGTACTATATTAGTACGTGCACTCGTACACATACTTTTCATTAACTAGTAAACAACCCTCGTTTTGCCCAGAGGAATAGGCTTGATATAAAAGTTCATTGTAAGACAAGTATGTGTTTTGGGAAACACTGACTGTGCAGTAAAAATCTTCCTATAATCTCCTTTGAGTAGTATGTGTACGTGTAGCTTTGCTTTTAGGATGTGATAAAGACCGATAATGTTTGCTTCTAGAAATCAGAATATGCAAAGAATATAGATATGAGATTTAGAAAATTCAAGTGGGTTGATTCTTAGAATCTTACATATTTATTGATTTTGAAGAGTTTTTGTGAAAAGTAGTATCCATTAGAGTTTTCTATTTCAGTCTAAAGGTTGCAATCATTGAGTAGGAAGAGATGCGGTGAAGAGTTTATGGAAGCAACCATTAAAATGAAGCAAGTGACTATTCATAGTTTATGGTCCAACAAAGATGTATGTCCATAACGTTCGGACATTTGGGCATATTATATTTTTTAACAGAAGCCAGACATGGACGTATGAATGTTTTAACAGACGTCTGATATGTATTTTTTTAATCAAAAGCTATAGACAGATGTCTGATATACAATGTCAGACATCTGACATATGCTATTTTCTATAGTCAGCCTTTTTATATAAGAAGAGTTGAAAGAATTTTTTCGTGCAATGTTTGTGTAAGAAAACTACTAAAGGAGATTTTATCAGTTATATATCTATGACAATAACACACTATATTAGGCTTTCTAATATCGATGATTCTTCTCCTTTGGTAGTCGTCTTCAAGTTGACTTCTAAAAGCTTTTATCTGTAGGCAAATGAAATATATATTATATATGTATGATTGTATAGCTATTGTCATCGAAATTATAGAATAGTGGTTCTAACGTTCTCTTCTTTTTTGATGACAAATATATAATCGCTTTGTCGAATAAACATATAAGTCCCCTTGAATGTGATTCCTCCCATATATACATGCAGTATGATATTTCTCCCTCGCATTATCAAAAATACATGCAGATGGAGTAAAATATGAGAAAGTGAAAAAATATAAGTCCATATACAATCACAGAGAAGGATCAACAGTTTTATAGGCACATAGTTTTAGAACAAAGAAAAATAAGAATACATAAATAAATACTAACGGATTCACAAAGAAAATCTTACTGATAGTGATAATATCCCTAGAAGCTTGATGAGTCCTCATTATATGTACCTTAATGCCATTTAGACTGGTCAACATACTCCTTATCTTCCTGAATATAGACCTTGGAATGACGTATAGTAGCTATAGTCCTAGGGGTTTTGTGGAGCTGGAGGATCGTCTAAGGGAAATGATAAACCCTCACTCTCTTTGGTATCAAGACAAATAGATGCTTTGCCATGATGAGAG
Organism: Allium cepa; assembly: GCA_030765085.1. Classification (NCBI taxonomy): domain Eukaryota; kingdom Viridiplantae; phylum Streptophyta; class Magnoliopsida; order Asparagales; family Amaryllidaceae; genus Allium; species Allium cepa. The sequence continues at coordinate 133,740,692 of CM060932.1, forward strand.
TTTTGTGGTGGTTCTTGTGAAGGCCCTGCTCTTAAAGTTGGGCCTGAGTGAAAAGCTGCTGCTAGTGGTGGTGGTGTAGGGGACGAAGAAGACGAAGAGCGAGAGGAAGAATGACCGTGAACTTTTCGAAGAACCTTTCCCAAAGTTGAAACGACCTTTCTTAATGTATTTTCTACGTTGGTCATATGAGTAGAAAAGGACCATTCCAAACATGACATCTTTTTATCTAACTCCTATTAGTTTAAGGAGAGAAGAAGTTGGTTTTGTAGTGCGACATTTTGATAGTTCTCTCCTGGACCCACTGCTATTCTGGCTTCCTATATTTCGGAATCAGAGTAATACTTAATAGGCGCTGAAGCTTTGGAAGGTTGGGAAGGTCGAGTTGTAGGTGCTTGTTGATGTTGTTGAGGAGGTTGATATTGAGAAAAGGGAATTATGTTCGGCTGTTTCTGGGAGATGCATTAAGGAGAGAAATCTAATGTTACTATGTTTTATAGATATTTATTCATATTGGGAGAGATATAAAGGAATTCCTAATGACCGTAGAATTCTCATGATGTAGGGAGCATAAACAATGTTATGACCGGTAGGTGTCCAAAAACTTTTAATTTGGTCAAAAATGTATTGTGCCCAATTTACTTTAATTTGACCAAAAATAGCATATAAAGCTTTATGATTCGTCATCATAGACTTGTTTGTGACTATCTAGTCTAGAGATGATGGTGTTTATGAGCGTTTGGTTAAGAAGTTGAGCTCATGGATGGAAATTAGATGGTTTTAATTTCCAGAAGTCGTCATCCCAGATAAGATGAGTAATAGCATCTCCAGGGGCACAGCGTTTATCAAGAACTTCTTGTAATCAAATTCCCTCATAAGAGTAGTTAAGGATTTTCCTAATCATTTCAACATTGAGTTTTATCAAATGACCATAAGCACTATCCAGACCCAGTTATCCTCATCGGAAGGATTCCAAAGGGTTAGTGAACAAAGATTAACTAAAAATAGAAATACCGCAAGTTGGTCAATTTTTCCACCACTGTCATCATAATTGACCAAGCGGTAGAGCTGAGCATCCTCAAGCAGATCCATCGCATCGTAGTGGATGAAACGGTGGATAGGATAGAACAGTCCGGTGTGGAAGTATTTCTTCTCTAATTCTTGTAGCCTTTGTTTTCCATGTTCCTTCTCCATAATCCACTCCTCAATGTGGTGGTCGGTGATAAATTGTTGAGAGGATGATTGTGAGCTTTGGCTTATGGAAGCTATGCGACGTTCTGCAACCGGATTCTTAGGTTTAGGGGCCATTGATTTGGTAATTTGAGAGAGAAAATTGAATTGGGAATTCAGGATTTGCTAAGGGTTTGAAATAAAGAACGGTGAAAAAGGAAGAAAGTGTAAAAGATAATTTATAGAAGGGTGAAAGGTGGGGTAGCAGTCGAGCTCAGACAATGAGAATGGAAGGGTTTGTAGACAAAGAAGATATTCAGACATCAGAAAAGAAATACAGACATCTGTCTTCGAAAATGGTATGACGACTGACTATAATTTCAGATGTACATGCTGAAGCCAAGTGGTTTTTTATTTTACAAGGAGTATATACAAATGTCTGATGTTTTGTTCTAATGTTTGTGCTGAAGCTGCTAGTATTTATTGTTTCCAGAGAGTGTCTATAGACGTCTGGCTTTTGATATAGACGTCTGTGCTGAAGGAAAAATATTGTTCTTATTTTTTAGACGTATAAATTTATGGTAGAGGACTGACCTCAGAAAATATATTCCCGTGCATCTTTAGACGCCTGAATTTTGTTTAAGACGTCTGGTCGCATGAAAATTTTCTTATTGCCTCTGTAAATCTTGATATAAATATTTATTGAAAATGAAAGAATTACAAATGATTGCAAACATGCTTATTATATATATATTAGTCATCTGATGTGTATGAAAATACTTATTTCATTGTCAATCGGAGAATCAGAAGAATGGTGGTTTTGTTTCTCCCAAGAATTCGATTCAACCTTGGTATTCTCGGTTGATGGCCTAAGTGGAGACTAGTGAGGATGTACACGACTATGTTCTGTATTAGATGTCCCTTCTCCCCATAACCTACGTGGAATAATCTTATGAGCTCTTAAAGGAGTTTCTCGTGCACAGGGAGACCGCTGATGTAAGCAGTCTTCCATAGGTGAATGACCACATATGGCGATGATATATTTTTCAAGAAAGTTAAGATGAGCATCTTGACGGCATTGTTCATACTAAATCTCTTTTTGAACTCCTATCATTTCCTATTGATAATGATGGATATCGTCGACTTTGTCAGAGAGAGAGAGATTGATTGAAGGTCGATTCCATGTTTGGCTTTCTTTCCTTTTGGAGAAAAGCCAATATGGTAAATTGGTGAAGGAATTATATTTAGAGATGGAGATGATGTTGAGGAGACTTTCGTCGGAGAGACATAGGTGCTTCCGGAAGAAGGGGAGGCGTAATCATTCATGGAATATGTAGAATCATGATATGAAGATATTTTTGATATATTTGTTTTGAAAGTTGTTTCTTTGGTTAAGTACAAAGTTTAGATAAATTTTTTGATAAGGCTCTCAAATATATATATATACACACATATATATGTGTGTGTGTGAAATGTAACACCCCAAATTTTTGATAACATTATTTAGGATGTTTAGTTAGGTAAACTAAATAGAATAATTTGTTGATTAAGGGATTGAGATTTAATTTATTTAAGGTAGTGTGCTTTTTAAACTAATGAACTAAAAAGGGGTTAAAATGAATTCGAGGAGGGGTATTATAGTTAAAATGCCATTCCTATATCACCTTCCTTAGATCATGTGTTATACATGTATTCATTTCATTTCAAAATTTAGCCACCATTAACAAGGAAAGAAGAAAAGGAAACTAAAGAAACCTAAAGGATAAGTAAATTCAAATCAAACTCATTCAAATCTCAAGCTCCTTAATCTCTAAAGTAAAAGTGAATAATGTTTACATATCTAAATTTTTATGGTTTCGGTTTTAAGATTAAAATCCGAATAATTTTGCAAAGATTTGCTATGTTTTGAATGATAAAATGATTATATATACATGTTGATGATTTATTAATGTTCATATAGATTTTATGACATGTTTTAAGATGAAAACCCTATTAAATGACATCCGTTAGCCTTGCGAATTTTGATGATGGTCTAAAAAGTTATTTTAGAAATGGATTTCAATTTTCAGGTTTTCTAAATTTTTGGAGAATTATTATGAATTTTTTAAGGAAGAAAATGGTACTTTAGATTATAAAATTATTTAAGGGAAAATAACTGTTTGTTTGGATCGAAAAATTTTATATGTTGAAAAGAACATATTACTTAATTTTCTAGAATTTTTCTAGATTTTTCAAAGGTAATTTAATAGTTATATAAAATTATTTAAGGTATGGGACTTAAATGTTTTATATAATTATAAAAGAGAAAGGGGATTTTTCAAAATTATTTAAATTTCCAAACAAGGAAAGTCGACAACATTTTTGAATATAATATTCTGGCAACCAATCAGATTAAGACGAATAAGGAAGGTTGGGTACAAAAGAAATATTTTAAAGTACAAATAAATAGTTTTTTACTATTTTAAAGAGCTTTCGACAATGTTAAATGGTTTAATAAAAAAAGGTTTTGATTGGTTTGCTTTCTTGTTTTAATTGAAACCTTTCAATAAAGTCAAAAGGTATAGCTTTCGACAAGACCAAAAGCATAGTTTTTGCTTCCAATCCTTTCGACCTAGATGGAGTTGAAGGTAAACTTTTGTTTTCTAAAATTACCGCCTCTCATTGATTTCGAAGGGTTAGTTCTTACGCCAACACTTCATTGTACTCGAACGATATCGAAAGGTTTTGTAAGGGTTTTGAAGTAGTTGCTTTCGACTCCAATGTTTTTTTGATCCTTTTACTCTACTTGAGAGCATAATCCAAATGTTTTAAATCAAAACATTTTAAAGGTTTCTAAGTAGTCAACTTTGAATGGTTTCGAAAGGTTTCCGCTTGTTTTAAATTGAACCCAATGATTTCGAATGGTTTTAAGTTTCAATACTTTCAAAAGGTTTATCAATGATTTCACCGGGGTGGTTCCTCAGGCTTTCAACAAAGTCAAAAGGTGGGACCTTTCGACAAGGTCGAAAAGAAACCTTCCGACAAGGTCGAAAGGTGAGACCTTTCGACAAGGTTGAAAGGTATAGTTCTTTAATGTTTTTGGAAGGTTAAGGTTTAAAGGATTTAAAGGCGGATGTCATATATTTTAGAGCTATTAGAGAAATGGCTTTTATTATAGGTTTTGAAGGAGTTACCTTCAATGATTTTGAAAGGTTTTATTAAAGGATATGAAGGAGTTACCTTCAATGCTTTAGAAGGGTTTTATTAATGGTTTTGAAGGAGATGCCTTCAGTAATTTTGAAAGGTTGTTTCAATGTTTTAAACAAAGGTTTCGAACATAATAACTAGACAGATAACCTAAGTGTTTTAAGTTATAAAGGACTTTGACTTATTTTAAAAAGGATAGATAGTCCTTATTGAACATCATTAACATTATTTTGAGTAAAATATATATAACATGGAAAAAATTGCTTAGAGTAAAGCTAAAGATATATTTTCCTTATGTATATGATTTGACGGACTAAATGATTTTGAAAAGGTTTTCAAGGAAAATTAGAAGGGTGGTTAACCCAAAAGAAAATTCGGGCATTTAGCTTATTTAAATTCGGACAGTCGGTCCATTTTGAGGGTAGTCAGCCAAGAGGACAATTAGTTCAGAGGGCAGTTATACCAGATGTAAACAGTTAGTTCATTTGTTAGCATAACGGACTTTGCTACTTTTAGGACAATTAGTCCACCCTTTTACCTGATTTGGGCAGATAGCCCATTATTTAGCATAAATAATATTGCTATTTTGGTATAATCAGATTTTAGGACAGTTAGTCTAGAAAAGAGCAGATAGCTCAGATTTTAGACAGTCGGCCTATTTGTTTCCTGTATTAGCATAATGGATATTACTATATCATTATTATAATCAGTTGATTAACTAGTTTGGTTGTCGGAAAGGATTTGCAACATATATGTTTTGAAAAGAGATATTAATGAGGGGAAACCCGTTCTGCTAGCGACATGGTCTCACTAAATATTAGTAAACAGAGATGTACCAGAAATTATCCATACCAGGCTTTATGTTTGACTCGAAGTTTTTGTCTCCCCTTAAACTCTGGGTGCTTAAAATTGATTTGAGTAGGCTGAGGGTTTAGGTTTTCAGGTTTTAGAAGATTTTGGCAAATAAGCTTCCAAAGACGAGAAAGTGGCTGATGGATAGCTAAACTAGGAATTCTATTTTAAAATTGTTTCCGCTGTGTATTAAGACAGTTATGTCTATATTGCTTTGATCATCCAAGGAGGCATCATCATATGTCGCTCTTAGCATATTCTTTTAAATTATGTTTGATCATTGCCTGGGATTATGCTTGGGGATATTTTTCTAACTTGGATATGGTATTATCTGAAATGTAATCACTGAAATTATTATTATTTTACAAATCTGTGATTTTGTTCATATTCAAGTTCTTCTGATATTATGGATACCATTAACTTTACCATATTTCGTCACTAGAAGTTAATACTGTGGATGACTGCAGCATCCATAGCGCTTAGCTTTTGGCCTCCAGATCGAAATATTACAACTTGGTATCAGAGCATAGGTTTATGAAAAATTTAACTAAAAATTGGTTTAGAAAAACAAAATCCAAAGAAATTAGAGTAAGATTTGGGGTTGGTTTAGCACTATAGTAACGTACTTGTATTTATTTATTATATATAAGTATGTGCTTTATTATCTTTGATTAGGTTATCTTTCTATATCTCATGAGGTTTGAATACAGATATGGATGGTTAAAGAAGAAGAGTTAACCAAGTAGGGGAAACACTGAAAGGAATGCCGGACCTAATGCTGGGAGAAATCAAGGTCAGGCGGAGAATGTTGGTGTAGAAGTCCCACAGGTCGGAATGGAAGCCATGTATCAGTTCTTTAGAAATATGTTGCAGGCATGAGTTACAGCTGGAGTGTTAGAAGGAAATGCTGCAGGAACGGGGGTTCTAGAAATTCTGGTAGTTAATCATTTTGCTAAGATGAGTGGTGATTATGTGAAGCTATGAGGGAAGCCGTTTGTGGGAATAGAGGATGCCATTGAAGTTGAGAACTAGTTGTTGCACTGCGAAAGGCTTTTTCCATATCTAGGGCTCAATGATGAGTAGAAGAGGAGGTTGGCATCCAGGCAGCTTCAGGGAGCTGCATTGCTATGGTGGAACAGTGTAACAGTGACAGTTGATGAGGTGATAGTAACCTGGGAGGACTTCAAGAGGATATTCCAGGAGAGGTTTATGTATGTAATGGCATAATCAGTTTTGATTAGGCAGTTTGCTGAGCCAGTGCAGGGTAAGATATCTGTTGCTGAGTATGCTAGGAAGTTTGAAGATTTGGCCCAATATGGGTATGCTTCATTGGATACAGTATTTAAACGGAATGAGAAATTCATCAGAGGATTGTAGCTGGAGTTTGCTAGTGTTACTTTATCTCATCTAAGTGATCCTTCTGATATTGTTGTGGAGATGACTTAGAGGCAGGAAGAAGTCCTTGAGTCTCTGGAGAAGAGCAAGGCAAAAGGGGTCCAAGTTGGGCATGTCCAGAAAAGGAAGTTCTTTCCAAAGAAAGGGGCTCAGAAGGGTGGAGAAGCCAAGAAAGCGAAGTCTGAGGTTGTCTGCTATAAATGCGATAAGAAATGGCACTTTGCTAATGAGTGTCACTCAGGGAAAGCAAAGGTTGTGGCTAAGGGGAAGAATGTTAGGTGCTACAACTATGACCAGATAGGCCATTATATGAACCAGTGCAAGGAGCCCGTTAGAGATGGTAAGGGCAAGGTGTATGCATTGGAGCCTGTTGCTTCTAATCCTATAGACCAGGCGAAGGAAAAAGCTGTTCTTGGAGGAACGCTTTAGATTCATGGTATGTCTGTTGGAATTTTATTTGATACAGGTGCATCGCTTTCTTTTATATCTAGATGTTTAATAGATAAGCTCAACCTTGAACCCATATATTTAGTTACTTCCTTACGGGTTGCGAATCCAATAGAAGGGTATGCAACTCTAGGGTTGAGGTGTGACCAGTTTGAGTTTAACCTCTTAGATCGTAATTTTGTGTGCAATTTGCATGTGTTTGATTTTCTGGGGTTCGGGATCATCCTAGGTATGGATTGGTTAAGTGAGTACGATGCTAAGAAATTTTGTCAGGGCAGGAAGATATCTCTTAGACACCCAGATTGTAGCAATCGGATTGTTTTCACCGTAGGAGGTTCTAGCGGTACAGTGTTTTCTTTATTGGGTGCTTTAGATTCGGATGATGAGTTGAGCTGAGTTTTTGTGGTTAGAGAATTCACAGATGTGTTTGAGTCTGTAATAGGATTGCCGCCGAAGCGAGCCATTGAATTACGAATAAATTTGGTTCTGGGAGCTGAACCAATGAGTAGGCCATCAAGCAGGATGACCCCTTCAGAGTGAGGGAGTTGAAGGTGCAGTTGGTGGATTTAGAGGGCAAGAGCTTTATCAGGTCAAGCAGTTCGCCACGGGGTGCAGCGACAGCGTTTGCTAAGAAGCCAGATGGATCGTTGAGGCTATGTATCGATTATTGTAAGTTGAATGGGAGGACGATAAAGAATCGATATTCATTGCCCACGATTGACGATTTGTTCGACCAGTTGAGTGGAGCAAAGGTATTTTCCCAGTTGGATTTGGCAATAGGTTTCCATCTGCTCAGGGCAGCAGAGGACAATATACCTTTGACAGCGTTCAGGACTAGATAGGGGTCGTATGAATAGTTAGTTATGTCGTTCGGACTGACGAATGCGCCAGCTTTCTTTGTGAATTTGATGAACCGGATTTTCTAAGAGCTGTTGGATAGGTTAATGCTTGTTTACATAGATGATATTTTGATCTACTCTTAGGACGAAAGAAAGCATGAAGTTTATCTTAGAGTGGTGCTTGAGACGCTGAGGCAGCATCAGCTGAAAGCGAAGTTTTCGAAGTGCCACTTTTGGAAGGAGGTGAGGTTTCTTGGTCATGTAGTCTTAGAGGAAAGGTTCTCAGTGTATCCGATTAAGATAAAGGCAGTGAATAGTTGGAAGGGACCTAAGAAAATAATCAAGAAAAAAAGTTTTCTTGGGTTGGCTGTTTATTATCGGAGATTCATTAAGGATTTTTCGCAGATAGCGGCACCGATAACCAGGCTGATGAGGAAGGATGTAAAGCTTGTGTGGACCGATAAGTGTGAGGAAGCATTCCAGAAATTGAAACACTTATTGACCCATGCACCTGTGTTGGTCGTTCCAGAGGGAAATCAGGACTTAGTAGTTTATACCGATGCATGTGGAACAGGATTAGGAGCTGTGCTGTTGCGAAAGGTAAAGTGGTTGTCTATGCTTCTTGACAGCTTAGACCACATGAGGTCAAATAATTGACGCATGATTTAGAATTGGCTGTAGTGATTTTTGCATTGAAGGTGTGGAGACATTACTGTAACGACCCGTAAATTTTCAATAATTAAAATAGCTAATTTAATAAGATTTCGTGATTTAATGTTAGAAAAAAAAATTGTAATTCATTTGGAATAATAATAACTGGAATGAATTGCAACAATTATCCAAGTAATGAAAAATAAATGCTACTTAGTAAATTCCTTTGCAATCGATAGTTGAATAGGGTGATAAATGTTGAATTCATTTGGTATAAGAGAGTAGTTGATTGATAAGTAAAATCTATTTGAAATCAAATATTGAATATTGAACACGTAAATTGTTTAAATTAAATATTTAAAACTTATTGAATAATTGAATAACTGTAAAATGAAAATAGTGTTCTAAATTTTGAAATGGTTTTAAAGTTGAATCTTATAAGTTCAATTTCAATATTTCAAAAGATAATGAATTATTGGATAAACGAAATTGTCTAAATTAAATATTTGGAATTTATTGGATTAATTAATAACGGGTTTAATATGATTAAAAATGATTTGTAAAATTTTATTTTATCATATTGAAGTTATAGTGATGTTATAGAACTTTTAAAACTGAATTTAAAATTTATTTGTGAAAATTGAATATTTTAATATTTAATTTTCGACTGGAAAATAGCCAATTTTTGAACAGTCTCAGAATTGGACAAAACTAGTTCCATTGGATCCGTAATAGTTAGTTATTATCGGATTTCAATTTTCGTAGCAATCGGAGTTGTCGTTTGACCGTGGCAGCTCGAAACGCGTTGAAATTGTTTTAATATTAATTTGGCGAGTTAAAATAGTCATTTTTCAAACGGTCTCGGATTTCGACGAAACTTGTTTCATTGGATCCGTAATGTGATATTATTATAAGGTTTCAAATTTCAAGTCAAACGGATTTACCGTTTGTCCGGGGCAAGCCAAAACGCATAGAAATTCGTTTAATCGGTTTAATTTAAAATTGATCGTTTATTGCCGTAACTCACACATACGATCGAATTAGCTTCCGAAACACGTTCCATTGCGTTCGGAACGTGGGGTAAACCTTAGAAACGCCTGCCGGCACGCTTCGTTTGGAGTTTGAAAATTTTTCGGTGAATAGTGTTTTTGCAATTTTCTATAAAAGGACCCATCCTCTTTCATTTGCTCCAAACCCTAACTCATTTTGACCAGCCGCCACTTTCATTTCAATGGCCTGAAAATTTCGAAACTTCCTCCTCATTTTCCTCTCAATCCATCAACAATTAGCAAAAACTCTCAACTACAAAGTTGTAGAGCACGATGAAAGCTTCGAATCCATACGGAGATGATCGAAAACGGAGCCACGGATCAACGGGAAATCGTGTTGGAAGGAGCTGCGTTTTTCACGCAATTCGAGGCAGAGGATGAGGCCGAGCTTGGAGCTATTTGTGGTGAAGGTGGAGTAAGGCGGTGGCTTCGAAGTGGTGTAACCTGATCGTCTTCAAGTGGAGTGTGGTGGTCGCGTTAATTCAATGTTGAATGGCGGCTATGGGTTCTTGTAACCCTGGGCGCGTGAAACGTGATGAAGGAAGAAGATGGGGTGCGGCCTGATGCGTTGGATGCAGGGATCTTGCAGCTTGGATTGGTTAGGGTTTGTATATAAAAAAAAAAAATTGATCTGTATTTTTAAAATCGTGTAACTTTAAAATGACGTATTTTTTTTTCATACGAGGTCGAAAACGCGCGAAACTTTTTGCGTTGGAATCGTATCGACGAGGACTACGCAATGGAACTGGATTGGAATCATTTAGAGCTAGAGAAAATTTTGAGTTAAATCAAACGTCGTTCGATTTGATTTAAAATCGTAAAATCAAGGTGAGTGTTTTATAACGCTCACACCGTACTAAATATTTTTATGCTAGTTAAATTGACATTATGAAGTGATATGAATTTTATTGTCGTTGGTTGATACAAATTTAATTGTCATATAGCTTGTTATTTGAATTAACCGTTGAAAAATTAAATTGGCAGTTAAATTGAAATCGAAATTGAATTGCGATTTACTTACCTGACATCGATAACTATGAAATTGCCATGAATTGTATTGCTTATTGGATGATGTATTTCGATGGATGCTATTGGTTGATATTTGAGTGTTTGGATGTTTATTTGCTTATATATATCCTGTTATGCATACATATGATACTGTGATTTAATTTAAGTAATATATATTCATCCCTGACATTTAATTGAAATAAATAATTACTTGGCCATAGGATAGAAAATTATATACGGACACCGAATTGGCTAAATTAATAATTTTAAAAAATCGTCGATTTGAATTTTTTTTTTAAATGTTTTGATTTAAAAGTTATAAATAGAAATCAATTTATAGACGTCGAATTTATCGAAAATTTGAGTTTGGAATGTTGAAATTTATTTTGTTAAAAGAAATTGTTAAAAAAATTAAGTGGAGACTTTGGAATTTAAAATCAGGATATGATTGAATTTCGAAATTGATTTGTTTAAAGATAATTTAACCTTAATTCGAGCTTTGAATATTACTAAGTAAAAGTGATATAAAAATGATATTTTGAAATCGAGCTTGGAATTGAACCATATTTGAAATTTGGATTTAAACTTGAATATTGATGGAAAATTTGTTAAGTGTTATAAATGGATATTTTGAAACCAAGCTCCAAATCGATAAAAAAATTGAAATTGAATAAATTGAAGGTGAATGTAGAATTGAATTGATTTGAAGTTAAAGTTGACGTTGTTTTGAATTGAAATCGAAATTAAATCGGTAGAATGGAAATTGGAATTGATTTGAATTGGGAAGTTATAAATTGAAATGGATTGGTTTTGAAGCTGTTTTAGTTTGTTTTCCAAATTTCCGGTTATATAAACCATTTTTGAATACTTAAACTATTTTAATCTATTTTAAATCTACTTAACCCGATTTAAATTATTTTAAACTAATTTATCTATTTGAAATCCATTTTAAGATTTTAAGTATTTTTAACTATTTTAATTATTTAAAACTACTTTAAACTACTTAAAACTATTTTCTAAGATTCCAAACTGGTTAATAAGGTGGAATGTTTATATTTAAATCATGAATTTAAATACGAATTGAGTTAAATGAAGTTGCAACCTAAATTGAAATTCGAAATGATTTTGAAAACGAAATGGGATATTGAGACGAAAAAATGATTTTTGAAAGGAACCTTATATTTTGAATGGCTATGTCGATATTTGAAATGGATTTGATTTTTGAAGCGAATATGATATTTTGATATCAAATTATGAATCGATTTGAAATGTAAAAGAGCCAACGGTGTAATAATACGTAGTTATTAAAGAGACCGGGATCGGATATGGACATACTCTCTGTCGATACCGAAAACCACTTTAATAACTATTATACGCGGAGTGTTGATCCAGAATGAAGTGGATGGTTTGGTGAACGCGTTGACTGAAGAAAGAGAACGATTATTGGATGACCCCTGACATGACTAAAACAGGAGCCGCGCCGGGCCATTGAGGTTCGCCACCTCTAGCGGACACACTTCTTCGATACCATATCTATTACATTTGTGATGCGATTTGGGTGCACCCCTTGATTTGGGAGTGTTGTTTCGCGGTGTTGGGGTAGCTGCTGGCTATGCCCAACATCAGTCCGGATCACGCAACTACTAGTATCCTAGTTGGTATCGCCTCATGTACCTTGTCATACTGATTATCCTATTCGCGACCACTACGTTTTGATTTGTACCTTGAGTATATGGATTGCCCTCTGGTGACTTCCGGTTTTGGGGAAACTACGGTCTTGTATATGCTTTTGGGAATATAAAATGTGTTAAGGGGGATTATGGTAACGCCTTAACGCTATTTTGATACTTTATATTACTGATAGGCATTATCTACTTAGCGTATATTACTACATAGTAGATAGTTTAACGGATCCTTGAGAGATGGAAAATCCCGTAACATCTCTTAAGTTATTGCACGCACGTTGACACAGGATATGAGATGTCAAACCCCGTAAACATCTCTGACGCCGTTACACTCATATTTATTTACGATTGACTTAACTTACATGAGGATATTTAGTCCTGACTCGAGTGTTTGTCTTTTCATTACGCTCGGGTCAGTCCTGAGTTTTCAGTTTAGGTTGAAGATCATTTCCTTGGAGGACGGAGACGAAGATTTGGTATATTATCTACTACTATTATATTCATTCCATTCCGCTGCATTGTTGTATGATATTTGCTGTATATGTAACTCTGATAAATGTTGTATAATAATAATCAAATGTATTCATTTCAAATGTATTCATTTAATTAACAGCTTCATGAACTGTTATTTTATTATTATACTTTAGCCTTCCGCTGTGAGATTCTGTGTTGTTTCATTTCCTTTATTTCCCTTCCTTTTCTTTTCTTAATTACCCCAATAACTATCTGTCCTTTTAATGGTTTGGAATCGACATGTGTATTTGATCGTCGGTTTAAACTGTCAAAAAAGGCGGGTCGTTACAATTACCTTTTGGGAGAAAGGTTCGAGACGTATACAGATCATAAGTCGCTGAAATATTTATTCTCGTAAAAGAAGTAGAACATGAGAGAACAGAGATGGTTAGAGTTCATAGCTACTTATGATTTTAGGATTGAGAAAACACCAGGGAAAGGCAACAAATTTGCAGATGCACTTAGCAGGAAGCATCAGAATGCAGTGTTGGTTATGATGGCTGAGTGGAAAGATTTAGAAGCATTAGAAAATTGCAGAGTGCAGTGGAGATCCGAGGATTGGTCTAGTGGATATACAGTCGTATTGTCTTGTTTCGAAGTTCGACCAGTGTTGATCGAACGGATTGGTTCTAAGTAGATAGAGGATCCTAAGTTAGATAAATGGATCAAAAAGCCAAAGGAAGGAACAAAGAGCGATGACTTGAAAGATTTCAGTCTTGACTAGAATGGGTGGGTGAGAAAGAAAGGAAGATTATGTGTTCTGAGTGTAGGAAACATAAGGAAGGAAGTCTTAGATGAACGCCATCATTCGAAGTTCAATATACATCCCGGAGGTACCAAGATGTATCAAGATATGAAGAGGAGTTTCTTCTAGGAAGGAAAGAAGCAGGATATTGGTTTGTGTGTAATGGAGCGCTTGAATTCCCAACAGGCAAAGGCCAAACAACAGAAGCCAAGTGGTTTGCTTCAGCTGTTAGATATTCCAATATGGAAGTGGGATTCTATTTCTATGGACTATATTGATGGGTTGCTAAGGTCGAATAGGGGTAATGAAAGTTTATGGGTCATAGTGGACAGGTTAACCAAGGGTTCCATTTCATTCCGGTTAGGTCAACCAGGACGGCACCTGCTTTAACGAGATTATTCATGAAGAATGTGGTTAGACTGCATGAGATTTCGAGCAGTATAGTTACTGACAAAGATTCCTTGTTCACTAGCGAGTGTTGGAAGAGTCTGTAGGAATTTTTGGGAACCAAGCTCAAGATGAGTACCGCATACCATCCGTAGAGAGATGGGAAAACGGAAAGAGTTAACGAGATCTTAGAAGACTTGTTAAGATCTTGTGTTCTAGATTACAGGGGATCATGGGAAGACCATCTGCATCTATTGAAGTTTTCATATAACAACGGTTATCACTAGTATTGGGATCGCACTGTTTGAAGCTTTGTATGGAAGGCCATGCAAATCTCCTTTATCTTGGTTGAAGATCGAGGATAGGTTGATTCTTGGTCCAGATCTAGTTAAAGAGACTACAGAAAATATTGAGGTCATTCAGGCTAGAATGAAGGAGGCTCAGTCTAGATAGAAAAGTTATGCAGATAAGAGACGGAAACATTTGGAGTTCTCAGTTGGGGACCAGGTTTTCATCAAAGTATTACCGATGAAGGGTGTACTTAGATTTGGGAAATCGGGGAAGTTATCTCCTAGGTTTGTTAGACCTTTTCCTATTCTTGAGAGGATCGGAAAACTCATGTATAGACTTAAATTACCGAGCAATTTGCCAGGTATCCATGATGTTTTTCATGTTTCTCATCTTAGAAAGTATGTTGAAGATCTGGAGACTGCTATTGCACCGATAGTGCTAGATGATTTAGTGGTAGAACCGGACTTGTCCATAGTGAAAAAGCCAGTTCGTATTGCTGCGAGAGATGAGAAGAGGCTTAGAACCAAGATGGAAAGATTAGTCAATGTCCAGTGGAGTGACGATGACAGAAACTGTACTAGGGAGGTTGAGAGTAGGATTAGAGATACTTATCCTGACTTGTTTGATGGTATGTTTTACCTTCTTGTTTTTTCTATGTGTCTTACTGTAATTTCGAGGACGAAATTCTTTAAGGAGGGGAGTCTATAATACCCTAGATATAAGACACCACTTCTTAAGAGACCATATAAGCAAGGAGAGTATCACCTTAGAATTTATTAACACGGAATATCAAATAGGCGATATATCAACAAAATCATCAATTCAAAATAATTTTATTAAACAGAGAAGAGAAATAGAAAATCTTGTCATTTTCTAAAATATAATATTGATTTTTGTTTTTCTTGTGTTGTTTTGTTTGGGTTTTTATTTCTTAAATTAATCAAATGTACTTATGTCATTGTTTTACACACACATATGTAAATGTATTAATAAAATTAGTGATTTATAGCTTTTTGATGATTTATAGAATGATATTTCACTCATACTAAGATAAACTTATAACTCCCTGTATATAATCTATAATAATCATATATCCAAACGTTCATCACTTACAGAAGAAATAAGATAACTCCTTATATATTTTTTTCGTTTTACACAACTTATTCACCCTTTTTTGCTGATGATAAAGGGGAAGAAGTTATACAAAATATAGTAGGCAAAATGATTGGGGGAGTTGTATAGCATATGTTCAGAGGGACTTAAGGGGAGTTTAAACATCGTTATATTTTATAACAAAATATTTAGTGGTTGTCATCATTAAAAATGGGGACATTACCAATATTCAAGTTGTTGATTTCAATGACAACAACCATATAAATATTGTTACTAATATTTTCTCTAGTTATATAGCATAATATGTAGGATATTAGAAATATTTAACAGGTTTACACAAAGTATTGACCAAATAAAAGCTTAAACAACTGATTAGTATAAAGAATTCAATAGTTGATCAAGATATATTTGAAGTATCATGAGTTTTGAAGAGTTCAAGAATAAAAGTACGAAGGACTCAAGAAATATTTGTCAGTATTCATTAAATCTTAGTTAAATGTTAAAGACCTGAGGAGTATCGTATCTTTAGGTTTTTTTACTTCGAAAATTATTATCTAACACTCAAAATGTTTTATAAAAGAATAGTATTTATAGATTAAAACCGATTTTAATAGAGTTTTCATAAAAATATATTTTTGCGAAGGTAGCGGGGTTGATTGATCCCCTTCCATTTTTATTGCAAAGCCAAGAGAACAAAAACAACAGGCCATAATAAACTATGAGCCCTTATAGATAAACAAGAAGGGAAAAAATGGCTAAACTAAAACAAAACAAAAGAACAACCGGGAAAATAGTAAAGAAAGGACCAATTACAGCCAAAGAGAAATAAAGGAGGTATCAAACACGTTGACCAAGTCTTTCATTCCTCTAGCTATGTCATTTCACAATTCATGGAACAATAACATTCCTTAAAGGTCCACTATTAAGATATGGTTATTTCTTTATTTCCATATTAATTTGACAAACTTCTTCAAAATTGGCAACAATGCAAAGGATTGCATATTTTTCCATCTGGTAGCTCAGTAGATAAGATTCCATTCATTTAAGCTAATTCTGTTAGGATTCACCCTTCCAATTTTCGTCATTATTCCACTCCAAAGATCAAACGTGAAGGGACGGTTGAAAAATAAGTGATGATTGTCTTCAATCTCCTCATTGCAGAATACAGACATAAGTTAATTTCCATTCCTTTCAAGTACAAGTTTGCCTTTGTATCAAGAGCATTTCTCAAGATCTTCTACAACATGAAGTTCTCCCTTTCAAAGTTGTGTCTCAGCCAAATTCTCTTAATCCTCCCAAAGAGAAACAAGAGGTCATTATCAGAGTTAACCTTGTATGCCATTTTAATGGAGTGCTCCTTCCTTTTGTTGGACCATATTTTGTGTTCCTTATCTGCCATAGTGAGAGGAGTTTCATTCAGAGTGTTGCACAAAGATCTAACCTGAAGGTTACTAGAGAAAGGCAGGGATATTACACCATCAATAATGTAATCAATAGTTCTAGCTTATCTTCAAATGCCATTTTGCACAATTTGTTGATATGTTAAACATTTAGATAAGATCATTCCCAAAAGCTAGAAGAACCTTCAGTGGATGTGATCAGGTGATTGTAAGGAAGAAAAGACATATGAAGCTTCAAAATACAGCACCAAGTCCAACTACAATCATGAGGAATATCCATGATCCAAAAAAATTGCTTACCTATGTTGTGATTCAAAGTCCAATGAGCCCATATATTATCTTTTCTATTGAGCAGGTCGTCAAATATCTTACTAAATGCAGCCTTGTTCCATCAAGATAAATTCAAAATTCTCAGTCCACCTTTATCAAGAGGGAGCTCAATTTTACCAAACGCACAAGGGATCAGTTACCTAAAGTGCATATTACCATATCATAGGAAGTGGTACATTGCACTGATAATCAAGTTAATCAGATTCTTAGCCAAAAATATTTATTTTGAAACATATTTAAATAGTCCCTGAGAATATAAAAATTATAACGTATATGTCGACATATATTTATATGTATGTCGACAAAATGACTGTTGGTCAGATTTTTAAAAATAAAATAAAAAAGCGATTTTTGGCGCCACACTTTCACCAATAGACAAATATATTCGGTCTCTATTTAAAGAGTTCTGATATCAAATTTTAAACAGTATTTTTCATTATTTTCTTTATCTCCGCCTTTTCTTTGATTCTCTTTAATATTTCGACAAAGTTCTGTCGAATTCTACATCAATTCTCACTCTCTCTCTCTCTCTCTCTACATAACTCAAAAGATTAGAGAAAACTCACTTATGTTGTACACCATTAACTCTTTGATTTTCACTCTCTTTTTCTACTCAAAAGCAAAGATATTCTACTGCTAAAGATCTATAGGAAATTGTACAACAAACTACTTGCAATTGTGATTGAAATATTCAATTTTTGATAGTCAATTATTACTACTTCATAGAGGGTGACCTTAACCATCCGAGTGAAAGTTAAAATGGTTTCGTAAAGGGTGTTGTCCTACCTCCTGAGTCAAAGACAGGATAGGTGTTTTGGTTATCCGAATCAAATTTTAGAGGATGTGCTAGTTACCCGTCAAATTCCAATAAGTGTTCTTGCGATCTGAATCAATGTCAAGACGTGTAAATGATGTTCTGGCCACCTAGTTTAAAGTTAAGACGAGATTAGTGAATCAGTGAAATTAGGTATGGGGTACAGGACTGAATGTAGATTTGGAAATCTGAACCAGTATAAAATTCTTGGTATCTTCTTTACTTTTACTGCATTTATTTACTGTTCTCTAATTGATCTATGATTATATTATTTACCTGTATTTGAATGCTCTATGATAAAGTTTGAAATTTGCAAGTATATTATTAAAATGTTTAAATACACTGTTAACCCCCCATGTAAGATAGCCTTAAGATCCATTCTACTCTAATACATATAAGGTTATATCACTCCCTTACATCTACTTTATATATTAACTAATGATTAATTAAGTTTATTTTAAGTAAAAATTAATATATAATGACTAAATTATTTATAAACTAAAATTTGAATTTGAATAAATATTCATTAAAATATACACATATATTTTTGGTCAATTATATATTTAATAATAGGCCAAAATTAATAGTATAGTGTGTGTATGTGTATGTAAGTATGCATGCATGCATATATAATAATAATAGGATGAAAATAATTGTATATTATATATGTATGTGTGTGTATACTTTATAGTATTTATGCTTATGATGTCATTTTTTGCTACGTTGTATCATACACATTACAATTCATAAATGTTGAGCATATCGATACTCATAATCAAAGAATTAAATTATTTACAAAATAGTTTTCATATTAAATAAAAGTTGAAAACGGTATCAAATATTATTAATATAATAAAAAAATTGTTCTTAACAACATAGAAGATCCTTTTGTAAAATTAGAAAGGTAAACTTTTTCGATGCTACGTGATCATACAAATGTAAAACCAAATTCGAGAAAATGCAAATATTTGATCCGGGAAAATGGACACAGGGAAGAAGTTGCAAAAAAAATTAGTCTCAAGGACAACAATTTTATTTTTTAGTCTGAAAGACACTTTGTAGTTTAAATCACGGAACGATAGTTGTAACTATCGTTTTTTTGTTTATACTAAAATGTGTCATTCAGCATAAAAAGCAAACTTCTTGTCCCTGAAACTAAATTTTTCTAGACTTTTTCCTTGAGCCTATAGGCCCCTATTTGATCTTGCATGTAAAATGCAATATTCACATGCAAAATGTGAATATTTACAAATGTGTTTTGAATCATGACTAATTTTCCAAATATATATAGAACGTAAATTTACACCAAAACATATAACATATGAACCTTGTAGAAAATGAAGAACATTTATGATTTATTGATTGCAGATTTCAATAGAATGTTTCAAATAAGTAATTTCATATTTGACTTTATATGAAGGTCAGATTACCAAGAGGTGAACAGATATGATTCTGATGATTTGATTCTAACTATTTGATTAGTAAGGATTTTCGATGTAATAAGTTTGGAGTTTTTGTGGTATAAGTTAGAATGTGAAACTTATGTAAGACACCTTTAACTTTCAAAATACATAGTTGTCTCTGCTCAAAAATCTGTTATAAAAAATGCTATTATCTTTAGTTTCGGTTAAACTTCAAATATTTGTTGTTTCTAAAACTACAAATATTTGCAATTTTTTGCACCGTGGATATTTGCAAAATTAAAAAAAAGTACTTGTGTTAGTATGAACCAGCGATTAAGTGCATATTTGACTCTCTTTTTTTTGAATGTTTTTTATTAGAAAAAATTCTACAAGTTTAATTAAAATCCATTATTAAGAAGGGTTTTTTGTGTACCAAACATAAAATAAGAAGCACATAAATTTGGACTTTAGAATATGGACTTGATGCAAGGACATAGAACTAGGGCTGTTACGGTTGAACCATCACCGCTCAGCCATACCAACCGTTCATGCGGTTACCATCTGTAACGTCCTGCTTTTTTGTACGCTTTAAATCGACGATAAACCACACACGTCGGACTCAAACTATACAAAAGGGCGGATTGTTATGGGGTAAATAAGAAAAGGCAGAGAAGAAAAAAACAAAATAGAATATTGCAGTGGAACGACAAAATATAATAATCAAATAACAGTTCATGAAGCTGTTTTACAAAACATTTGATTATATACTAATACAATACATATCAGAGTTATACATACCAGAGAATAATAAATAATGCAGCGGATCCAATGAATGTAGTATAATAATAATAATAATAATAATAATAATAATAATAATAATAATAATAATAATAAAATCTTCGTCTTCGTCTTCGTCCTCTAGAAGTAAGTTCTTCCAATCCTAAAATGCTCAGGCTGACCCGAGCGAATTGAAAAGACAAAACACTCGAGTCAGAACTAAAAGATCTTATGTAAGTTAAATCAACATAAATAAATATGAGTGGAACGGCGTTAGAGATGTTTACGGGATTTGACATCTCCTATCTAGTGTCTAACGTGAGTGCAGTAACTTAAGAGCTGCTCGGGATTCACATCTCCTAAGAATCTGTTAAACTATTTACTATGTAGTAATATTTCGCTATTATAATAATGTCTATAGTAAAATAAACTTACTTTTTAATAGCATTAAGGAGTTACCCATATAGCCCTTAACACGTAATAGCCCCAGTAGCCCATCCAGTATCAACGCATCTCCAGATCAGGGGACTACCCTAAATACTCCACGGGCTACGGGAGAAAACCAAACTTGTACAAGGCGCGATAGGGTAGGTGACACGGCACACAAGGCAATGCCAGGGTAGATATACCAATTACGCTTCCGGGCCGGTGGTAACACGTAGCGCGCAGCTACCGCCCACCTCGAGCCACACCTCCAAATCAAAAAATCAAATGTGGCCACCGAATTAATCCAAAAGTCAGAGTATAATATCGAAGGGATGTGTCCAATAAAAGGTGCTACCTTCTTATCCCGTCGATCGCTCCTGTTTTAGCCACCTTATGCCAACTCACGGGAGTCGGGTCCATGTATTTACCTCAAAGGAAACGCCGCCGCCATCCTACTTCATTCTGGAATCTCCACCGCGTACACAGTTGTTAAAGTGGTTTTCGGAGTTGACAGAGAGTATGCAACTTCCGATCCCGGTCTCTTTAACAACCAAACGTTATTATAACACCGATCATTTCAAAATAATTTATACTTCAAAACTAGAATATAATATCCCTTTCAAAACCATATAAATACGATATCATTTTCCTTTCAAAAACCAAATAATATGATATCATTTTTATAAAACCCAAATCAATATAATATCATTTTTATTTCGAATATATCCTTTCCAAAATCATACACTTTCAAAATTTTAATATTCGAAACCAAACGCTTGAAATATAATCTTTCAAAACACAATACTTCGAATTTCATAGCTTCTAAACCATAACTTCCAAAACTTAAATGGTTTGGATATTCAACAGTATATAAAATAAAATAGTTTGAATTTAAAATCACTTTATAAAGTAAGATAGTTTCCTCGACTTCACAATATTATTCACTTAAATTAAATCTCAATTCATAACTTTCAACTCACTTTCAGTTTCAATTATCCATTTCAATTTCAATATAATTCAAACTTTGAGTATTAAAAAAAAAATTCAAAACTAAGGTTGATAATTACGATTCAACAATTCAATGTTCTATTTTTAGTTTCAAAATATTTGCATAATAAATCCATTTTCATTTAAATAAAACTCCAATTACAAATAACTAAATATTTCCTTCAATTTATTCATACTTGAAATATTCGTCTAATTCATCTTCAACCAAAATCCAGTTTTAAAAATCATGCCTTTAAAATCTCAATTTTATTAAATCCTAAATCAATTTAATATTTATCTTCCCACCTTATTCTCATTTAAGTCATTATAAACTCTAGAATATAATTAAATAAATACTTAACCATATTATACCTAAATCAACTTATTATTAAACTTATTTTATACTTTAACCTAATTTTTATAGATAGCTTAAAACCAAGAATTTAACTATATATAAAATAACATTTATAAAATTTCCAAATCAGTATCTCATAAAACCTTATATTTCTTTACCAAACCATAGAAATCATTTCAAAATATTTATATATATATATATGTAGACCACGGTGTCTGTATAAAGTTTTCTACCCTATGGTCAAGTGATACGGATATTTATCATTTCAATACATAATTTATAATAAAAATACGGTTATATATCATTTCAAACTGCAATCCCGAATGAAATAAAAATGCATAACAACTTGCAGTTTATAACAATATAAATACAACATCAATTCATCCAATACCAATCATCAAACATTTATCACAATCATCATCCAATTTAATCAATAACATCAATATAGAACATATAATAAATAACAGGTAATTACTGGTATTTTATATTCAATAATAAATTAAATAACAATTTAATTCAATAAATTCAATTTGAATGGAATGATGATAAAATATACCAAACAGCTATACATAAATTTTTAATCACATCATAAATCAATTTAACAAACATAAGAAATTTTAGAAGTTGTGAGTGGGTTAAAACACTCACCTTTTTGAATTTAAATTGAATTTAAATCCAATTTAAACTCAAGAATTGAACAGTCTCATAATCCATCCAAACTAGTGCCAAAATGTTCGGAATTTCATTACGATCCTATCGGAGAAAACTGCGTGCGAATCCGAATTCGTATGAAAAAGTTATTAACATAAGAACGTTAAAGTTTGAATTTAAATAAAAAAAATCACCACTCACGCATGAACACGTCAGCAACACGCCCCATCTTTCATCATGCACGCGAGCTCCAGCAGGAACGAAAGCAGAACCCTAGCCGCCATTGAATTCGATCAAAATGCCACCCCTACTCGTGTCATCGACGGGATCTGCCCACGCCACGAGCCTCGTCAACATGAACCTCCTCCACCGACCCCCCTTATGTAGGTTGCGACTCCATCCTCGGCTCACGGCCGCCGTGCCAAACATCAGCCAATCGCGGTGAATTTCCTCGACTACAACCCAGACTAACCGCATAGATCTCCACCACTCGACGACCTCTACGAGTACGTGCCCTCTGATCGACGCCAGAATCAAGATCCACCGTTAACCTTCCACGATGACACCCGAATGGCCGGAAATAAATCAGGGGTTTCTGGAAGAATTACCATTCAATTTCAAAAACGAATTGCAGAATTGGCTTGTGCTCGTCGAGTGCTTCGAATCCATATAAAATTTGATATTGTTTGTGGAGTTTGAAATTTTGATTTGAATTTGATATTGAAATTGGAACTGGGAATTTTTTGTTTTGTCTGCCATTGAAATAAGGAGGCGGGGAAGAATTATACGTACAGAGAAATGACAATGAGGAACAATTAGGCTTTATAACATGGTATTTATAAACAAGGCAGAAATAGAATAGATGGACACGATTTATATACGCGTTGAACGATTAAATGGCCCGAAAAGCCCGTTCTGACTCCGGAACGAAATTGGGATAACCCATATATCAAAATAGATGTTTTTAAATATTTTAAACGTGATAGAATAGGTTTCAAGTTCAAATTCCATCGTATGAAGAAGTTGTGCTAAAATCGTTTTTTTCAAATTGATTTCAATTGATTTCAATTTCATTGATTCTAAGCGTTTAGAGTCTGTACGATCAAACGATAAGTCTGATCGCTACGGAACTTGAAATCCAACAATAATTCACCATTACGGATCCGGTGAAACTAGTTTCGTCGAGATCCGAGTCAGTGGCCAAAATGGCTATTCTTACATTAAATAAATAAATTAACTAATTAAATCAAATTCTCAATTTCAATTCTTTAATTGACAAATTTCATCATTTTTGGTTTCTCAATCATTTACAATGATTTAAAAAAATTAAGATGTCAATTTAGAGTTGATTAATTTATCAATTTCAGTTTAACCTCAATTCCATTAAATTCAAAATTATAAATTTAATTTCCAAAATTCTATTTAATTTACTTTTCATTCTATTATTCAATTTATTATTATCAAACGGATGAGATTAACATTGGATTCATAAATCCATTAATATTCTCACATTTCATCTAAATTCTCATTTATGTAATATTTAAATATTTAGTTTCATTTAATTGCAATTAATTCTATTATCATAAATTAAATTCCAATATATTTCCTTAATTTGTACTAACATAACTTTTAGTTTAGATTTATTGCAACTGATTATCGGTTTTAATTTCACATACTAAATAAATGGTTAACTTACAAGACTTGTTACCATTTACGTTTATTCTCACCTATAAGCTATTAATAACAAACAAATGTTGCAACTGATTTAGATCTAATTCAATAAATTAAATGAATGGGTAAACAATTAATAATTATCACTATTGCCAAATTTACTCACATTCATACTTAATTATCAACTAACAATTATT
Organism: Allium cepa; assembly: GCA_030765085.1. Lineage (NCBI taxonomy): Eukaryota > Viridiplantae > Streptophyta > Magnoliopsida > Asparagales > Amaryllidaceae > Allium > Allium cepa. The sequence goes on from CM060932.1 coordinate 133,765,031, forward strand.
ATAATTACTTATCTAGCATTGATTCTATCAAATTGCCATTTATTACGTATTATTTCATTAATTAATATAACTTTTGAATTTATTTCCCAATTCACTAATTTCAATCAATTATAATCTTACAATTGTTTCAATTAATAGGTATTGCACTGAATTAGTTATTATTCAACTTGCATAAACCTTATTACATAAATTTACATTCAATTACTATTAATCAATATATTATTCCATTGGTTGATTCAATACTCTTACTCTTTTTCATACTTTTATAAGTTTTCATTTCCAAACAATATTATAATTACTTACAGGACATTGATTTTATTCAATTACTATTTATTATTATTAATTCATTAATTAATTCACTATTTACCTTTGTTTTCTTATATTCAATTCTTAGCCTAGTATAACAATTTACATTACTTCAATTAATCGAAATTTCATTTCAATTGTTAATACTTAGCTTTAATTTCCATGGTTGCATTTCATTTTAACATTTGCTTCATTATAAATTATAAAAAAATTATTCCTTTTTAAATTTAATTACAAAAATCTTATTAATTTAACTAATATTTAATCATTGAAATTTACGGGTCGTTACACTCTTCCCCACTCAAAATTTTTCGTCCCCGAAAAGGAAAAGAAGGAAAAAGAAGAAATAAGAAATCATTATATCTTACTTAAAATATTAAATATAAACAAATAATTTACACAATCAATTAATTTAGATAAAATAAACCAATTTATAACCATTAAATCTTTTTATACTCAAATTAATAAGGTTTGGAAAACATTTTCAAAGTATTTTCTAAGTCTAAAATTTACGAAAAATTTCGACAGAGTCTCCTTTGTACGGGGAGGCTCGGGAGAAAATATAATATCAAATATAACAATATACAACATATATTTTCCAAAATAATATGTCCTAACACGGGAAAAACAATATAATAGCACTATAAAACCGTAATCCGAAAACGTACCTATTTGTCGGGCAATTAACGCTTAATTATGAAACCAAAAGCAGTAGCAATTGCTTCCATAACATGTATTTCACTTATATAATCCAAAAGAGTTAACCATTATATAAAAATGAAATATGCAAAGTGGTTTCAACCATAAACAAAAAAAATCAATACAAACATCAATCACTTGCAACAAGGCATACAACCATAACATAGAATCAACACAAATCAATTATTCATTCATATCAAACAAAACAAATAGTTGTTCGGGTTCAAACTTCAAATTGCACATAATAGAAAATAACAACTTAATGCACCATTTACTCAACAGTCTTAGATGAACCTAAATAGATTATTCATACATCCAAACAATTTAAAGTATCCTTACCCGAACAATCATAAAGTAAAACAAACAACAAATCCAAACAATAAATTAAGTTCATTCTTATTAATTTCATTTCATACTATTTGTTGTTTGATTCCATTTTTATTCATATAATGATTTATCTTTTAATTTACATTTATTTCTTGCAAATTTTCATTTTCTATTCATTCATTTATTTTTATTTTTACTTAATTTCATTTATTTACAGTATTCATCTTTCTATTTATTTTTATTATAAATAACTTCAACATTTACTCCAGTTTATTATCATTTCTTTATAACCTTTCTATTATATTTAATTAGTGTCCCTTCAGTCAGGCTTAAGTTTATAACAATTATAACCTTAAATTCTTATTTATAAAAGCAAATTCATTGAATATTTTCATTACTTCAAGTTTTACTGGTAAAATTTTCCATTACATTTCTTTTAACATTTTAACCTTTTTATAGTTGGTAAGTTATATATATGTTAAAGAATGCAAATGAAACTTACACAAGTTTTACCTCATTTCTTTTAATTTAATCTAATATTCAATAATTATAACTTTTGGTTTATAAGTTACAAATTCAACTTTCTTATAGTTTCATTTATAACTCAACATTTAATCTCTTATTTCATTTAGGGTTTCAGTTATTAGTTAAATTCCATTTCACTATACTAATTGAAACTATCAATTAACGGAAACTTAAGAACTAAATACCGGGTTAAATTTCAAATCATTTTAAAATAACAGATAAATATATACTTACAATATATATATATATATATATATCAAACTATATTTAAAACAAATTAAAATTTACATTCGTTTATCAAAAAAAATATGTAGTAAAACTACTTCAGTGGTCTTCCCACTTCGAAACTCGAAAATGAATGTCGATGATGCGTGCATTCATCACCGAAATTATTTTCCAGCGACAGAGAGGGGAGTACAGAACTTATTTCTTTCCAAAAACTTCTTTAAAACAATTCTTCCAAATTATATTGAAATATTTATATCAGAAAATACTTCTAATTAATATCATTATTATATTCCAAAATCATTCGAAAGAAAGTTTCAAAACCCCGGAACTTAAGTTCTAAATTTTTCATTTTTATTTATTTTATTTTAAATCTCATTTCAACTATTATTTATAAATTTCATTACCTAACAACCAATATATTGCAACCAAATATATAGCCTTTATAAAATTTACTTTATATATAGAAAATATAATAGGCAAAATTATTCCATTCACCTATATTCAAAATAAATATTGTGTCGGTCTGTCCTATTAAGTGTTTAGAAATCCCTATTGATGTTATAGCGTCTCATGCATCAACCAGAATTTATAAATACAAAAAGGAACAAATGAACACAATATTAAAATCTTTTTATAACACTAACAAATACGCTCTCATATATATATATATATACACACACACATACACACTCAGCAACTCATCATCATAGGGTATTACTACCCAATAAATAAAGAGTCAGACCCCACAAAGCTAAGATTTATCACTAAACCAAAGCTCTGATACCAGTGTAACGTCCTGCCTTTTTGTACGCTTTAAATCGACGATAAACCACACACGTCGGACTCAATCTATACAAAAGGGAGGATTGTTATGGGGTAAATAAGAAAAAGCAGAGAAGAAAAAAAAGAATCTTGTAGCGGAACGACAAAATATAATAATCAAATAACAGTTCATGAAGCTGTTTTACAAAATATTTGATTGTATACTAATACAATATATCAGAGTTACGCATACCAGAGAATAATAAATAACGCAGCGTAATAGTATGAATGTGGTGGAATAATAAGATAATAATAATAATAAAATCTTCGTCTTCGTCCTTCAGAAGTAAGTTCTTCCAATTCTGAAATGTTCAGGCTGACCTGAGCGAATTGAAAAGACAAAACACTCGAGTCAGAACTAAAAGATCTTATGTAAGTTAAATCAACAGAAATAAATGTGAGTGGAACGGTGTCATAAATGTTTACAGAATTTGACATCTCATATTCAGTGTCTAACGTGAGTGCAGTAACGTAAGAGCTGCTAGGGATTCACATCTCCTAAGGATCCGTTAAACTATTTTCTATGTAGTAATATTTCGCTATTATAATAATGTCTATAGTTAAATAAACTTACTTTTTAATAGCATTAAGGGGTTACCCATATAGCCCTTAACACGTAATAGTCCCAGTAGTCCATCCAGTATCAGCGCATCTCCAGATCGGGAGACTACCGTAAATACTCCACAGGTTACGGGAGAAAACCAAACTCGTACAAGGCGCGATAGGGTAGGTGACACGGCACACAAGGCAATGCCAGGGTAGATATACCAATTACGCTTCCAGGCCGGTGGTAACGCGTAGCGCGCAGCTACCGCCCACCTCGAGCCACACCCCCAAATCAAAAAATCAAAAGTGGCCACCGAATCAATCGAAAAATCAGAGTATAATATCGAAGGGATGTGTTCGATAAAAGGTGCTACCTTCTTAGCCCGTCGATCGCTCATGTTTTAGCCATCTTATGCCAACTCATGGGAGTCGGGTCCACGTATTTACCTCAAAGGAAACGTCGCCACCATCCTACTTCATTCTGGAATCTCCGCCGCGTACACAGTTGTTAAAGTGGTTTTCAGAGTTGGCAGAGAGTATGACAACTTCCGATCCCGGTCTCTTTAACAACCAAATGTTATTATAACACCGCGGTCATTTTAAAATAATTTATACTTCAAAACCAGAATATAATATCCCTTTCAAAATCATATAAATACGATATCATTTCCCTTTCAAAAACCCAATAAATATGATATCATTTTTATAAAACCCAAATCAATATAAAATCATTTTTATTTTGAATATATCCTTTCCAAAATCATACACTTTCAAAATTTTAATATTCGAAACCAAACGCTTGAAATATAATCTTTCAAAACATAATACTTCGAATTTCATAGCTTCTAAACAATAGCTTCCAAAACTTAAATGGTTTGGATATTCAACAATATATAAAATAAAATAGTTTGAATTTAAAATCACTTTATAAAGTAAAATAGTTTCCTCGGCTTCACAATTTTATTCACTTATTCTCATTTATGTCATTATAAACTCCAGAATATAATTAACTAAATACTTAATCATATTATATCTTAATAAAATCAACTTATTATTAAACTTATTTTATACTTTAACCCAATTTTTATACATAGCTTAAAACCAAGAATTTAACTTTATATAAAATAACATTTATAAAATTTCCAAATCAATATCCCATAAAACCATATATTTCTTTACAAACCATAGAAATCATTTCAAAATATTTATATCTATTATATAGACCAAGGTATCCATATAAAGTTTTCTACTATATGGTCAAGTGATACGGATATTTATTATTTCATTCCGTAATTTAAAATAAAATACGGTTATATATCATTTCAAACCGCAATCCCGAATGAAATAAAAATGCATAACAACTTGCAGTTTATAACAACATAAATACAACATCCATTCATCCAATATCAATCAATAACATCAATATAGAACATAAATCACAGGTAATTACTGGTATTTAATATTCAACAATAAATTAAATAACAATTTAATTCAATAAATTCAATTTAACTAGAATGATGATAAAATATACCAAACAGCTATACATAAATTTTAATCACATCATAAATCAACTTGACAAACATAAGAAATTTTAGAAGTTGTGAGTGGGTTAAAACACTCACCTTTTTGAATTTAAATTGAATTTAAATCCAATTTAAACTCAAAAATTGAACAGTCTCAGAATCCATCCAAAACAGTGTCAAAATATCCGGAATTTCATTACGATCCTATCGAAGAAAACTACGTGCGAATCAGATTTCGTATGAGAAAGTTAAACATAAGAATGTTAAAGTTTGAATTTAAATAAAAATAAAAATAAAAAAAATCACCACTCACGCACGAACACGTCAGCAACACGCCCCATCTTTCATCACGCATGCGAGCTCTAGCGGGAACGAAACCAGAACCCTAGTCGCCACTGAATTCGATCAAAACGTCGCACCTACTCATGTCATCGACCGGATCTACCCATGCCACGAGCCTCCTCAACATGAACCGCCTCCACCGACCCCCCTTATGTAGGTTACGACGCCATCCTCAGCTCACGGCCGCCGTGCCAAACTTCAGCCAATCGCGACGAATTCCGTCGCCTGCAACCCAGACTAACCGCATAGATCTTCACCACTCGACGACCTCTACGAGTACCTGCCCTTCGATCGACGCCAAAATCAAGGTCCATCGTTAACCCTCCACGATGACACACGAACGTTGGAAATAAATCAGGGGTTTCTGGAAGAATTACGATTCAATTTCAAAAACGAATTGCAGAATTGGCTTGCGCTCGTCGAGAGCTTCAAATCCATATAAAATTTGATATTGTTTGTGGAGTTTGAAATTTTGATTTGAATTTGATATTGAAATTTGAATTGGGAATTTTTTGTTTTGTCTGCCATTAAAATAAGGAGGTGGGGAGGAGTTGTACATATAGACAAATGACAATGAGGAACAATTAGGGTTTATAACAGGGTATTTATAGACAAGGATGAAATAGAATAGATGGACACGATTGATATACGCGTTGAATAATAAAATAGCCCCAAAAGCCCATTCTGACTCCGGAACGAAATTGGGACAACCCATATATCAAAATAGATGTTTTTAAATATTTTAAACGCGATGGAACAGGTTTCAAGTCCAAATTCCATCGTATGAAGAAGTTATGCTAAAATCAATTTTTTTCAAATTGATTTCAATTGATTTCAATTTCATTGATTTCTAGGCGTCTCGAGCCCGTACGATCAAACGACAAGTCTGATCGCTACGGAACTTGAAATCCTACAATAATTCACCGTTACAGATCCGATGAATCTGCTTTCGTCGAAATCCGAGTTAATGGCCAAAATGGCTGTTTTTACATTAAATAAATAAATTAATTAACTAATTAAATCAAATTCTCAATTTCAATTCTTTAATTGACAAATTTCATCATTTTTGATTTCTCAATCATTTACAATGATTTAAACAAATTAAGATGTCAATTTAGAGTTGATTAATTTATTAATTTAAGTACTAACCTCAATTCCATTAAATTCAAATTTATAAATTTAATTTCCAAAAATTCTATTCAATTTACTTTTCATTCTATTATTCAATTTATTATTATCAAACGGATGAGATTAACATTGGATTCAAAATACATTAATATTCTCACATTTCATCTAAATTCCCATTTATGTAATATTTAAATATTTAATTTCATTTAATTGCAATTAATCTATTATCATAAATTAAATTCCAATATATTTCCTTAATTTATACTAGCGTAACTTTTAATTTAGATTTATTCCAATTGATTACCAGTTTTAAATTCACATACTAAATAAATGGTTAACTTACAATACTTGTTACCATTTACGTTTATTCTTACCTATAAGCTATTAATAACAAACAAATGTTGCAATTGATTTAGATCTAATTCTATAAATTAAATGAATGGGTAAACAATTAATAATTATCACTATTGCCAAATTTACTCACATTCATACTTAATTATCGACTAAGCAATTATTATAATTACTTATCTAGCATTGACTCTATCAAATTGCCATTTATTACGTATTATTTCATTAATTAATATAACTTCTGAATTTATTTCCCAATTCACTAATTTCAATCAATTATAATCTTACAATTGTTTCAATTAATAGGTATTGCACTAAATTAGTTATTATTCAACTTGCATAAACCTTATTACATAAATTTACATTCAGTTACTATTAATAAATATATTATTCCATTTGTTGATTCAATACTCTTACTCTTATTCATACTTTTATAAGTTTTCATTTCCAAACAATATTATAATTACTTACAGGACATTGATTTTATTCAATTACTATTTATTATTATTAATTCATTAATTAATTCACTGTTTTCCTTTGTTTTCTTATATTCAATTCTTAGCCTAGTATAACAATTTACATTACTTCAATTAATCGAAATTTCATTTCAATTGTTAATACTTAGCTTTAATTTTCATGGTCGCATTTCATTTTTAACATTTGCTTCATTATAAATTATAAATTTTTTATTTCTTTCTAAATTTAATTATAAAAATCTTATTAATTTAACTAATTTTTAATCATTGAAATTTACGGGTCGTTACACCATCTATAACGGTAACGGTTATGCAGGGCTGGTCCAAGGAGTTTTGGTACCTAAAGTGAAAAGCGAAAACAAAACTCATATACAGAAACTAATGCTATTATCTTTAATTAAATAATCAAAGTAATTTATATTGTTTATAAATAATGAAAAGAGGAAAAGAAGAAATAACTTTATTCCTAAAAATGATTCAAGTTATACAACAAAATTAATATTAATTACTTATGAACATTTTTCTAGCCCTACGAAAACATAGTTATTTATCAATAAATAGTTTAAGAATTTTTTAACTAAGGAAAAATAGTTTAAGAATTTTTTAATGGCAGTTAACGTATAATTTATAGTAGATTACAATGTTCATTTTACAATAGGTGTTCAAAGTTCATTTTACATTTGTAATTCATTTTAAAATTCGTAAACTAACCATCAAACTAAATTAAGAACGTTGAACATTAAATTTTAAAATGAATTAAAAACATTGAACATACAATTTTCAAATTTTAGAGTACCAACTTCAATCAGATTCTTCATTTTACAACATTGAACTAGTACCAACATTAATTAGATTCTTCATTTGTAATTCATTTTAAAATTTAATTTACAGTTGAACATTTACAACATTGAACATTGAACATCCAGATTCTTCATTTTACTTTAAAAGACTAAAAGTAACAATTTACAAATTTTAGAATGAATTAGCAACTATAAATTTGAAGCAAAAATTCATTTTAAAATTCTTAAATCAACCATTAATGATTTACAATTATAGAAACATCTGATTCTGACCCATCGTTGGTTCTTCTTTACAACAGCTTACAATTTACAAATCAAACCGCAAAGTATAAATTGCAATAAAACATGAATAACTAAATTAATTCAAGCATTAAATGTCTAAAACATACAAAACCTGAAATTATGTACCTTCAATTCAATTGAATTTGTACGTTCTTCGCTTCTTTGTGCCCTAGCTGCTGCCAAGATGGAGAGGAGAGGCTGGAGAGCTGCAGTCCGCCTAGATGGAGGTTGCCTATTCCTGATTCATGAAATCACAGATTCACTATCAATTTTTTTTCTTTTTTTACGTACGCGTTGGTTAGCGATTCGGTGCCGTAGGATTTTTGAGGCCCCAAGCGACCGCTTCTATCGCTTTGGGAAAGGGTCGGGCCTGCAGTTATGGTCGGTTGAAAAATTAGATAATCGCGGTTAAGCAAACCAACCATACATGTGCCTTCATGAGCTAATATTTAAGAATTAGTAATTTAAGTTAAATGAATAGCTTGTACATTAATATATGTGTCTTTATGAACTAATAACACATGCATACATATTGATCATTTTATAAACAAAAAACAGTTAGAACAATATGAATTTATCATCAGAAATGCATATAATTGAAAATATATATACAATATACTTCAAAATCGAAAATACAACAATTTACCATCATAGACGGTTGTGGTAACAGTTATTAGAATTTATAACCGTCATCAACGGTTACGGTTGATGGTAATAACAACGGTCACCGCAACCGTAACACCCGTACATAGAACAAGTAAATCTCAATAGACGAACGTTGTGGATTACGATTATAAAGAACCCTATACAGAAATATTGAGAGCGATGTGTATGTAACTGACACAAAATAAAATTCCACTAGATACAATTATTTGATTTTCACTCTTCCATTATTTACATCGCTGGATGTTATCCTTGCCGATTTCAACTTGGTAAAATGTAGAATGTCAAGACGTTCAATCATAATATTGCACAATGAATACATTCAATCATAATATTGCACAATGAATACGTACAACAATAACAAAATGATGACAGATTTCTTTTATGTTTCTATTAAACTGTCAAAACCAGTAAGTTATTCTTCATACTAATCCCTGATGGAGCTACAATATGATTATTTTCTCCAAATTAAATTATCGAATCAACCGATACAAAAAACAGCTTTAGCTCTCTAAAGCTTCACTCTTTTCGTGTTCAGTCCTGCAAAATGCACGTGCAAAACCCAACAGTAAGGCAATAATGCTATATAAATACATCAAATATGTTTGAAATGAATATATATGAAGAAAGCGCAGGACCAGAGTAAAAACGATATGTTAACAATATCAAGTTATCAACATGCCACCGCTGGCCATATGTTAACATCAATATATATAGAAACTTGACAATAAGCTGGGGGCCTTCCCAATTTTGCAGTGAACCAAAAACAGACCTCATAATTCATTTATAGCAGGCAAAATAAATAACCTTTATTATGGTTCATTCAAGTACATAGAGACCAAATATGAAATTAAACTACTTCGGCATTGTTTGTTGCCGTATTGAACTGAAAATTAATGAAATATAGTTTGGAAACATGCTAACTTTTTTGATACCTAGAAAATTTGTAAACTGTGAGAATATGCAATGCACTCAATCCATAGTACACACTCTATGTAAATTATAGGATTTTATTACCGATCGCGAAATTGTAGAATTGAAAAGAGGATTTTTGGTTTGGGGGGGGGGGGGGGTGTTGGGGGGGTGGGGGGAGGGAGGTTTGGGTTGTGTGTTGTAGTAGAGATGAAATCGGAGGGTGGATGATGGTATTACAATTTACATTGAAAAAGAAATCACAAATCAGGTCATCAATGATTCCCAAATCGATTAGTTTAACAAGACCTAAGTCCGCCATGTGCAACTTATGAAGAAATATTTTATCTTTAGATGGTGCGATGATCGTAATTTAGTTTTTTGTTAAGTTAATCATTTATGTATGCAATGATTGATAATTTAATCGTGATTGACAAGTGAACTAAAAACAAACTGGTGGTAGTTTTCTGAATGGATCTGACAACGTATTCAAACAAACTTAAATGACAAAATTCATAAAATCCTACTTTGATACCGTATTGAAATATTTAACAAGAACAAAAATTTAATATCAAAAAACAAACAAAAAGGAAAAAATAGAAAAGAAAAGGAGGGAGAAGAACACAAATATAATTCTACATCTTTACTAATCGATCAGAACCTATTACAAAGCATCTAGCTTTTAAGTATGTTTTGTAGATTAAGTAAACATGTAAAAGGAAAATACATAGTAAAAGGAAAATACAATTGAGGCAAATACAAATATAGCGATAAACGGAAATACAAAATAGATAGAGGGAATTAGGCTGAAGGAAAAACCTGAGAACACTTTTAGTCTGAAGGACAGAAGTTTTAAAATTTAGCCTGAAGGACAAAAAATGATATATTCATATAGCATTACACATCCATAATGCTATATTCATATAGCATTACACATCTATAATGCTATATACAACACAATTTTATAAGTTTCTGCATACACAAACAAGCAGCTGTGTAATGCTATATGAATATAGCATTATGGATGTGCAATGCTATATGAATATATCATTTTTTGTCCTTCAGACTAAATTTTAAAACTTCTGTCCTTCAGACTAAAAGTGTTCTCAGGTTTTTCCTTCAGCCTAATTCCCTGAAATAGATAACTATAGAAAATGTAATTTTAAAAAGGGCAATATTCTTTAACGCCGACATATCCTGGCGTATCATATGGTTCAAGTTATAATTTTGCTTGGACATTTCATAGTGTTATAGGCAAACATAGTACTCAAACTCATACTGTATATTGGGAGTTAGATATCGTAATTCCAAAAATAGTCGCAGGTGCCAGTTAAAAGAGAGCTTTAGTTTTGAACACCAAGCATCCAGAAGCCAGAACATGCATTATAGGTAAAAGGTACAAAATCCTGATTCTCCACGACCAAGCAACAAATCACTTACCCTAAAAGGACACAGCACGCTCAATGTCATATTCATTAAGACTCTTTTTGAAGTTTTTCACTACAATCACATACTAATTATATTTCTTAAAAAATGTATATAATCCATCTTTTGTTCTTAACAAAATAAACATCAATGTCATCGAACCCAACTTAATTTGAACTAACTTGATATGTTTTCCTAGTTGTATCCAGTACAATATTTTGAAGAGCATATTGAAATGGTAAAACAAACTAAAACCCCAAACAAGAAAATTTCTGACTATCAGTAAATTACCCACAGTTTCAGTCAGACATGCCTGTAAGCCAAGTCTTGAAATAAGGAACAGCGTCTGTTTCTGTATGTGAAAGAGCACTCAAAGGAGTGATTGTAATCTACAGTATGAACATTATTTCATGTCAATTTTACTAGTAATAGCACATGTTAAACTGTTCAAATAGTATAATTGATGAATAAACTTACATATCCTTCATTAAGAGCTATGTAATCTACATCTGCAGGGTCCTCTTCTTCCCCACGATAATATTCCTTGATCTAATAAAAAAATATAAAATTGAAAATGCACTATTTTGATGTGGTTGATATGAATTTCAATTCAGATTTATGTCGGCACGAGAAAATTAAGACTCAGAAGCAACATCATATACACCATATGACGATAAAAGTATAAAACATCTTGCATGACATCAAAATTGTAAAGATAAGGTGCAACTTACCACTCTCTTAAACAAAAGATCTTCTTGTGGAGGAGTTGGGAATGCACCACTTGCCGTATCAGCGACTGGGTCACTGTTTATAGTTGCTGTCTGATAGCTGTCTGTTACTGGGGCAATGGTATTTGTTGGCTCCCAACCAACTTTGATCATCGATCTTCCTTGTTTTGTTATTTTATAACCCTGAAATGGAAAATCAATAATAACTCTGGCCAAAACATTCAGGTAATTTGTGAAAAGTTCCCCTTACTAACACTTCAAATCAAAATTTCACTTGAAGAATCTTGTTAACATACGGACCAAGCTCATAAAGCATGACATTAGATATCACTATGTATTGGAAAGATACTGTAAACATCATTTGCAGTCAAAAATTAAACACAAAGACCATTTCTGTTCGGAAGACTTTTTCTTGAATGATATCAAAAGTATTCCTGGGACAGTTTAACTATTATAATAGTTGCCAAACGTAAAAATTATCAACAAAGGGTTTAGAGGTATTAAGGTTACCTTATTATGGACAGGATCTGTAGGCACATCTATATTTAGGAAAGAATCTTTAGGAAAAGTTTTCTTCTTCAGCTCGGCCAATACTCCATGTATGATGGGTATGCAGACTTCTGCTGCTTGTTTGAGTTCATCCACAGTGCTTTTACCTCTGATCCTGCATACAAGTAGTAGCAAAGCAGTATAAGCTACTATAAAATTACAGCAATCATGTTACTCAAAATTTAGATACAGGGTTAAGAATATCAAAGCAGTTTAGCAGTACAAGTTAATTTAAGAGCATACTGTGTAGCATTAACACAAACAATGCCTATGCTAGAAAAAGATACAAGTTGCTTCTTGATTAGTAGCATGATTATGATTTCTCGCATGTCTAACAATTGTAGGAAAACAATCCAAATATTGAACCAAAACATGCATTCAGATTTTTCAGCATTATAATCTTTATTAGCTAAAATATAACCATCAACGGTAGACTAAAAAGGAGTAGGGTTACCCTAGTATTTTTATAATATAGTGAATTTGTCTGTAGTTTGCATCAAAACAAGCAAATATATACGATCCAATTATTGAATTGGACCTATGCTCACTTAGGATGTATTTTTCCTTCCAATATAGATAGATAAATGTGATTCAACATGTTAATGAAGTTGCAGTGAGTAATAATTAGTACCAGTTCAACTCTTTCGTATATTATTATAATCTTTGCATATGTAATACTAATTATATACATTATCAAATTATCTGAACACTATGTTAGGTTCCATCTTGTTCTCGGTTCGAAAAAATATTAAAGAAAAATGACGATATTTTCATTCTAAAGGTATCAACATAATCCTAAAATGGACAAGAACATTAAGTTCTATTAATATTGAGACGTGATCTTTCCCGGAAGCCTTTTAACTGTAGCATTTTCTGAGCTTACTAGAAACATCATCAATATAGCTTTCCATTTGAAACTGGTGTGTGCATGTAGTAACCCAAAAATAACAAAGGAATTTGCATTGAATGAATTAAACAGTACAATTCACTGTAAGTCGATGATAAAGAAATGCAATTTCAGATAAGGCATTTATGAGCTCACCAGTTATGTGATAAAGCTATAGAAGGAACACCGTATAAAAAGGCCTCTCGAGCAGCAGCAACTGTACCAGAATAAACTCTACATTGAAATAATAGCACATGATATAAGCCGTATGAGAATTCTTAAAGTAGAAAGATAATGCAAGACTGATCCACCTAACATAAATAGTAAACCAGAAGGAAGAAATTTTGTTGCTAACTAGATTTAACACTAAGTAGCCGAAGTGTGTGTGTGCGCGATGTGCACATATGTGCGCGAATGTGCATGTGCAGCGTGTGGGTGCGTGCACACATGCATTTATGTGTGGAAGACAGCTATAATTGCTCAATATGGATGGATTTATACTAAAAATATAGGAATGTACAGTAAGAAGATGGAAATTTGATAACATCAATTGAAACTCAGATAATTAGGGCCAAGCTACAAATTTATAAAATATAGGTTGCCTAATATAACGTGTTCCCCATTCATCTAACAAAATATAACATTTTCAATACAGGCATTGACTATAGATGATTTTAAGAATAAAAAATGTTCATTATACTGACATATGATATCCACAGTTGCTACCAATATTGATGCCACTGACAACCTGTATTATGCAAAAGAAATAGTAAGTTATGATAAGAACAAATATTTGATAAATTAAACGTATGTAACTGAGGAACACAAGTTTAATTCGAAAAGAAAATTACAAATATTCTACATTAAAAAAATTGGACATGTCTGCAAATAAAAGAGCTCCCTAGCACTCAAAACAATTAGAACCATATGATCTAGTCCAAGGTTTGAGGTTTCGGCCAAAATTGTTTTGTTTAGGTTTCGATAGGGACTGAAACGAAACCAAATCGTTCCGGTTCAATTAAAACTATTGAACTTCAAATTTTACAACAAAAAAACTATTTCGGAAAAAGAATTAATTTGACTTTCAAATACATTAATATTCAAATTTAAAATTATAACTCAGAAAACATATAAATTCACAAAATATATGAATGATGTAACTAAAAAAGTTGAAAACGAAATAATAAACATTTTTTAGTATTATAAATATTTACAATTAATCAGTATTGTCCGTTTATATCTTAATTTTCAATTTAATATAAATTATACGTTTTGTTTCAATAAATTAAACAAATATTTGTGTAATTATATGAAAAATAAATAACGATATCCAAAACCGAAACTAGTATCGAAATTTCTGGATTTTCGCGAATTATATCGAAAATTTTAAAATTACAAAAGACAGAAATCAAGATTGAAATCGAGATCTCAAACCTTGATCCAATCCAATGCATCAAATACACAGAACCATCCATAAATTCTCTCTATATTTAACTATGTACAGATACATGAATATCAGCTATACCAGATCAGGGATAACGCCATCAAAAAGCTCCCCGGATATTCCTAAAGATGCACAATCTGCTGGAGTCCCTATAAAGATAATAACCATTCTAATCATAACCGTAGCTGACTACAATATTCAGAAAATAAAAGTCCAAAGTACAAATATCCAACATAAGCAGTCTATTACTACCATTAACTGCAAAAGCAGAAGCGCCATTGATTTCAACACGCCTGGCAGACAGAGGCACACGCCAAGTAATTCCATGACCTATGGCTGACTGGTCGCTGCATGTAACTTTCAGTCATTGCAAAATTGGCATAATCTTGGAATATTATGTGTAGCTTAGTATTAACAAATAAAACGCACTTTTTATACTCGTAGTTTTGGATGATCCATCTGGTCACATTGATCTAGCTGTAAATATTCGTTGTTATTCTGATTTGTGATGGCATGTTACTTCAAATAGGTACAAAAATGATTATCACGTAATTCAATTCATCCAACTTATAAACCTAATCCGGTTATAAAATCAATAATTAAGCACTAGTTGCAGATAAACAGAGAGTTACCGGTTACACCTAAAAAATGGAAGTAAAATGACAGAAAAATTACATAGCAGGAGCGCAAACTAGAATGCGATATCGATTTGAGGAGACAAGAAGATGAACAAGATGACGCAGTCCAGGCGCATCGATTCCATCGTCGTTTGTGACCAGCACTGTTTGCTTTGAAGCCATTGAAGAATCCATAAAAAAGACGATGTGAAGCAGATTTTGTGATATTTTGGGGAAAAAAACCGGAGACGGTCGTGTGTATTGATTTTTAAATAATTTCGACCGCATACCACAGGAATATTCTGTCAGCAATAATATATGGAATTACGAATTTTCATTGACCGAAAACTCCAAATTACCTGGTATGTCTAGTCATGTCCAATAGCCCTGTGCCAACCAGAGTGCGTTCCGGCGGAACAGATACGAAAGGTTGTGCTAGTTAGTTTTTTTTCATCGCTTGTAGATACAAAACTCCAAATTATCTGGAATGCACTATAAAGTTCAACAAAAGGGTAACGGTTTTTGGGTTGGAAACGGGGCAGCAGAAAAGGGTACCAGAGGAACGTTGTCTAATTATTTACAGTTGTACTGTAATAATGTTGCTAATGGTAATTGGTTGTTGCTAATTATAATTAGTTTGTAATTATGAAATATCATACAAATATTAAAAACATAACGGTTTATAATAAAAACTAATGTGTTCACGATATTTTTCTTTAAGGGTGGGTGCAGTCGGTTAACCGAGTCGTTCGGTTAAAATTTTCTGTTAACCGCAAAAGAACGACCGGTTCGGTTAACCGATTTCGGTTAATTTTGGTAATGGACCACCGACCGAACCGGTTAACCTTAACCGTGGTTAACCGATTTTTTTAAGTAGTTAACCGATTACTTTGACCGATTAACCGCTGCCCGATTAATGTTCAAGTTAACCGATTAACCAGTTTACAAATTTAAAATAGACAACATTTTCAACTGACTCAACTGATATACAATATATACTTGCTTCATTGTTCATACTAGGTCATACTTCATAATGATAGTAATTACAGTTGTTCATACTAATTCATACTTCATACTGACAGCGATTCCACACAAACTAGTCTGCAGCAATATTTATTTATAGCCAGCCCTAATAATTTTCACATGCTCATTTCACGATGATATGCAGTACTTCGAAGCAGCATCAATCCCAGTCAGAACCAAAGAAGCCAGCATTCTTCATCTCGGATAATATGTATTTTCCAATCGCATGTCTTCCTCCTGTATTAGACTAGTTGATAAAGGTACAACAAAAAGCAAAAGAAACATAAATAAATAAGACATGGACAAACGTCTATAACTAATCGCAGTTTAATGAATCCAAACCTGTAAAAATTCTGCTGAAATGTCATACATATTGTACAGGAAAGGAAGATAAAGAGCATGATAGCATATAGTTGCAAGATCAAACAACCTGCAAATGGCAAAAAAAAAAAATTGAACATTTCACGATTCAATTTATTTTGAGTAGCATCTTATGTGAATTGCATCCAAACATTAACTAATTAAAAAAATGGTATTATTGGGAAGTAAATTGCCATTTCTTTGACAGGTAAAATTAACAAAAATAAGCATTGCTGCAGGGTTTTAGGAAAATCTGGCATTCTATTAAAATAAAGCCATACTAATGAAACAAAGTGCACAAAGTTGAAGCAATAAAGTGTGAATAGTCGTTTTATGGCAAACAATTTGACATGAAAATATATTAAATATAAGATACAAATTGAGAAGAATATATGATGCTAACACTAAAATTCATTTCCAAAAGCAATGAATATTAACAAAATCCAATTTTTTGACAATTAAGTATTATAAGCATACAAATTTGTGAAAAGACAGTATAGAGAAACCACTTATCATTTCCATAATTGATGTCTAGGAATAATCAGTTAACTGAAAAGTGGTGAAAATCAATCAAATTTATCATTTGACAATCAATTTTACATGAGCAACAATAACATTGAAGTGGAATGATGAGATAACTGTGAAGAACATACTCTAATGAAAAGAAAGGTGTGTGGTTAACTCCTGCAGATAATAAACATAAGTCTTAAAATATGAAGAAAAATAATATAAATATTTTTAAGTTGATTTTAGATATAAATTGCAGGTCAGTGTGTGGGCAACTCCTGCAGATGATATTAGTATTATATTTAAATATATTTGTTCTATTAGAAAATAGGTTTTTAGCTTGTGTGCGGTAATATTATGATAAGATAATACATAACTCAACCCAAATGCTATGGATAGATATAAGCAAACGTTGATATGCACAACACGCTGGCATATCGCAAATTAATTTACAGCTTAGGATTCAGTTTGTTTCAATAACTATATAATAGCTTTTAATTATCATGCAACCTTTATTTCATTTTCAGTATTTGTCTTATTAGTAACAAATTGCAGGTTCTAGAAGCACTACGTAATCTTTATTTTTATATAAGAATTGTCAAATAAATGAAATGGCAAACAAAGTTTAAAACAAATTTCTATCATTTCTCTTGTTATTTTCTTCATCTTCGCTCACAATTTATTAATTTCCTAATAAGTTTTCAATATATCAATAATTCATCATATCAAAACAATCAATATATATATATATATATATATATATATATATTCGAATTTCAAATATTTTACATAATAAAACAATCAATATATATTCGATAATTCAATAATTCATCGTATCAAGGATTAGGTATGATAGTAATACGACCTCAAATAGTTATTATTTTCATATGTTATCAATATATTATAAATCATCACACATTAAATTTCATATATATATTATGTGAAATTTATTAATAACAATATAAAACATGGAATTAATAGATTACAGAAAGTTGTTGAAATATTATTAATACTACATATTTCAAATACAACATATTCAACTGATATATTACTAATATTTAAAATAATTTTTTATTTGATAACACAGTTTTCTCTTTAGTGTATTATTGCTCAATAGTAACATACACATTACTATAATATTGTCAATAACTTTATTTTAATTACAAATTTACAACACAGTAACAAAAAAGTGGCAAACGATGGGTGTGGTGTGTAAAGGCAGTACAATTCTTTGGAGGGTGACAAATCTACCTTTTTGGTGATGAAATTTCTAATTTAGAAGACATACCATCTTATTTCTAAGTAGCATGTTAATGCCCTTTTGAGTAACCTATATGTGCAAACGAGTTTGATCTTCCTACAACAAATGAAGTTGATAAACAGTATGCAAAAATTTATGATCCATACTTTATTACAATTTAGAGCAAGCTGTTAAGACCAGGAAATTTTCTTTTTTTTCTTTCTTCTTCTTCATTTTTAGGTTCATTTCATTCACTTGCCTGATATTTTTAAATTACAACATAGAAAGTACTAGCATACAATAAACATAACCTTGTTTATTGTTTTTCAGTCTTTAACTTTGAACATTTCAGCATCTTAATTATACGTGTTCATCAAATGCATACGACATTCTTAATTTAAGTTGGTTACTAATGTCAATATGAGTCAAGCCGACAAGCACCACTGTCCCAGTGGTTAAGTGCTTCGACTCTGGTGCGAGAGGTCATAAGTTTGAAATATGCGTAGCGTGATTTGAACATATATTGACATGTGATATGTGATTTGTTATATCTAAGTACCATATCACAAAAAAAAAAAACAGGAGCCAAGTCATCTGATTATTTCCAAATATGAACCTCTATTCAATAGACATCCTAGGTAACTACAACTGAATATTTAATCCTGTTATTACTGATGAAGGAAAATATTGAAAGAAAAAACTAATGGTATTGTACTCGATTCCTTACAATGTTGAAGATGCTCCAATAACAAAAACTTCTTTGTTAATGAGAAAAATAAATAAGTACCTGTTCAGTACAAGTTTTTGTCTCGTTTGTCATATTTATTTGCTGTGCTCCCAATAGTTTATCTGCATATCAAAATATAGAAAGAAGACGGTATTTAGTAACTCTTGTGTGTAAGAAAACTATTAACGTTGAAGTAGAATTTCATGATTAAAGCATCTCATAGTTCTGCATCAACTCATATATATGTATGTATGTATGTATGTATGTATGTATGAAAGCACCTCATACTTTTTTTTAAAAAGGTATTTACTTTCTTCCCCCATACTCACAGCACTCTCAATTATCACTCACGCATGAATAGGCTCACAAATGGAACTCAACACACACCACTATCTCATACACACACACACACATATATATTCTTAAGTAAATATATATACCTATATTCTAAATACAAAATTTTGAAACTTAAAAGAGTACAAGGCTGAACATGCCAAACGTATTTGACCAATTTATATTTAGTGATTTAGACCTTGACGGATATTCTTTTCATTGATTTACTGGTTGAGAATGAATCCAAAAAAGATAACTTTGATACATATATGCAGTAAATCATAATGAATCCAAAAAAGAAAACCTTGGTGGATATTCTATCAAAAACAATGATAAATTTGATAGAAGAATGAATCCAAAAAAGATAAATGTTACATATTGAAAGAAAAATTGCTTAAATTATGAAACTTACATCCGCTTCACCATTTCTACGTACCAAAAAAGATAAACACTAAATGACACAAATTAAAAATCAAACTCACATTTTTTTCTCTCTTACTGTTAGTATTAACCATTGCTTAAATAGATGATCTAGTGTGCAAAGAATGAAGAGCAAGGTGGCAAATTGGCAAGAGGATCGAGTCGATTATCAAATTTGATTATCACGACTGAGAAGAAGGAAAATGAAATAGATAAGATAACTAATTTGGGAACGAATTGTGTACTAGGAGCGGCTGGCTTTAGGCAAGCATGAACTGATTAGGGTTAGGAAAAAAGCGTTGGGTCGGGTTGCAAATTGAATTGGATTTTGGGGTATGCTAGATAATACAAAAAATAGTTTCGATTTACGGTTAACCGATATATAACCGTGGTTAACCATTAACCGAACCAATTTTAGTTGGTTAACATCGGCCGATTAACCTAAAGTTCGGTTAACCGATATTTTCGGTTAAAGCGGTTCGATTAAGATTGGTTCGGTCGATTAAGTCAGTTCGGTCGGTTAAATGCTCACCCCTATTTTTCGTCAACTTCGAAGTTCTAGTAATGCGTTATGAAAAGCAAGGTCTACTTGCTAATCATTAGACTTAATGATGAAAAAAGAAAGAAAAATAGCATTTGGAAGTAAAGGACACAGGATATTAATTCGTTCAGCCGAGTAGCCTAAGTTCATTATGAAGTTCTCTTACTATATGGCTCTCTTACCATTGCAAGAAATTACAAGAGAATAATAAAAAAAAAGATGATAAGACTAATGAAACTGCTAATCTCATGGAGCTAGTGATCTTAGGGAGCTTGAGAAGTGAACTATGAGTTCCAACTGAGGTCCCCTCCACCGAAGGCCCGACCAGCCTGGAGTCCCAATCAACCCCTTGGGAAGTGGTCATGCATGGGGTTGTTATAACAGTTGAATTGATGCTTGAATGACTAAGATCGTGCCGCAAAAAAGGCACGAAGCGTGTCTTATGATTGATCTGATCGAGTGGATCTGATTAAAGATAATCGACGAAAGAAAAGAATGTGTGGCTGAGATGAAGACCAAAAGAACTATACCAGGAAAAGGGACATGCTTTGCATTAAACGCACTTGTACGGACAATATGCTTGAAGGAAAAGGGACATGCTTCTTGTCAGAAGTAGATACACCGGATTGTACATCTTGTCATTTTGCTTCCGCATGCCTAGGTGGCAAAAGGGACCGAGCTAGTTTGTTGAGACATAAAGGAAGATGGGGAACCAACGAGAATTGAGGCATGTTAAGCCAAGTGAGACGAGATGGAGTATAATTCATCGGTGGTAGTATCAAAGCTAGATCGATAATGGACCACCCTTGAGGCAGTTTGAAACCATGCCGATTAGTAGATAGCTGAGGGAGAGATGCATGAGCAAGTGGGTTGGTCTGTTGCCGGTTTGCGAGCGGGTTGGAGAGAGAGTCGGCCGGCCAATGGGAGATGATTCGAGCTGGGCATGCGCCATTCATTGACGGACGATTTGGTCATTAGGGTTGCTGTGTTGGGAAGCTTCGTCGGTATAAGGCTTGACATGCAATTGAGCAGAGGAGCCGATGCGGGCCTAGGTTGGATTCGGACTATCACAAGACATGAGAACACCGATCGATCTGTTTCCAATCATGGCTGGCTTATGAGTTGACTTGGACCTAATCCGCTTGGACCGGACAGGACCAGACTGTGGTACCTTGATTAGTCTGCCTTCTTACTTACGAAAAAATTGAATAACATTTTTTCCCTAAGTCTGTACCCATGAACGGGCGTGGCCTTGTAAAAATCTCGATGACTGCATCGAATGACGATTCTGTCATGCAAGTAATGCGCCGCTCATGTGGCTTTGCACCGTTGGGTGCGGCGGTTGTGCTTTTCGGGACATGTTAGGGACATGTCATTTTTCTCACGTGCATATTGTGATATGGTACTTAACACTCTTGAATGGTTAAGATCATTTTTGTCTTTTTTATCATAATGGCTGTGCTTGAAAGATATAGTACTCGGAAATACCTCCATCCTTCCCTTTAAACCCATGGGGTTTTCAACATGCAATTTTTCTAGCAAACTTTAACTTTTGCATGGATCTTTATTAAAAACATACTAGCTTCGCCTTCCGCTTCCTCTCCATTCCTCTTAAGCGCTTGGATTTTTATCAAATTTGGTTAGGACCAAAGGAAGGAGTCAGCTTTATGGGGCCCGAACTGTGTTTATCGATTTTAGTTTTGACCGCTTGCTTGGATTTCTGCTTCTTGGGATGGGTCTTGCCTTTGGCTTGGACCTATGCTTCCGCTCTCTAGACATTTTCCCAATGGAGACTACTTTGACTTCTCGGACTAATGATCAATGTGAAAGTAGGGGACTTCCTTACTTCGGTGCTCTAACCTTCCCAACCTCAGGTCAGTTTGGATGTTTCAGCGCCTTGTTGGAAAGGGTAGTAGCCGTCACCTCTACTACTTCGATCATGGCTGAAGCCTTGATATGCTCCTTGGCAAGGTTGTCTAGAAGCTTTTAAGGGTCTCTCATGAGGTTCTATGTAGGAGGCTTCAAACGTGGCGACACCCTTAGTTTTCTTCAACAAGTTCTTGATCGTTTGAAGTGCTAGGGAATACCATCGATGCAGCGGGGCACATTCGGGGTGGTGATAAGAGCGTGAGCCAGATGGCCTCTGAAGAGCACTATTGATGTGCTTCTTCTTCCCTTTCTCCTTTTCTTCTTTTCAACTAATTAGCAAATGAAAATATTTTAAGCCTAGTGGGCACGGACAATGTGCCCCTACATTCTTTTAAACTGGATAAAAATAGATCTTTTGTTGAAATCTTATTGTCTATGAAACTAGTTGTCTTTGGTTGTTTGTCTGTGACTAGTGGAGTAGCGTACCTTAGATAGCTAGCAAAGTTCCTTGCGTTGGGCTGACGAATCTATTTTGACTGATAGGCCAGACCGATCAATGAACTCAGAAGCGAGCACTGACCGAGCAACCTGGTTTTTATCAAGTGCCGAGGCTGAAAAATGACGGTTGAGCTTCACTATGCAGCCTTTTGCATGGTAGTCCTAGCACGGATTTGAGCATCGAGTGACTCAAGGTCCTCTCGGACGATACGGTGGGAAGTTCTTGCATTATTTTTTAAAAAGGTTTCATGTTCAAGACATTTTAAATAGTAATACTATCATGCGATGGACTAAACACAAGCATTAATAAGAGCCAAGTGCCAGCCATGTATCAAGTAGAGGGTGGGATTAGAGTATAGTGAGAGCACATGTCGGTGTATAGGTTCTCTTGGGTGACAAGTAGTCACGTGTAGAGAGGCGGACGTGCCCGACTTAAACCGGAGCGCATGAGGGCTCGAGGGTTCTTTTGGATTACACGCCACCGGTCGTTCTGTGATCGTAGATCCCTGCTCAAACTAGGGCCCATAGTTGGCTCAAACACTCATGCATAAGGGTTTGGTGTAATGGCAAAACAAGAGGCATGCGTCATTGCTCAGAAGAATTTAGTAGATAGAAATAGTAAAGAATGAACTTATCTTTCTGTAGCTCGGCTGTTAGGAGGTTTCGGCATGAAACCTAAGCATTGAGGGTTGATTGCACTATTAAAGGAACCGGCACTTAATCAAATACTACATGGTGCAACATTTGAAGGTTCGGTTGAAGTTGTGTCGTTGAACTAACTTAATGGAGAACTGGTTAAGGGGAGAAGCCTAAGAAAGAGATGAGCCAATAGTAAGGCAAGCGAAAAGGGAATGAATCCAAATAAGGTCGGAAGAAGAAACCAACGATCACATGTAGGAGATGCAAGATGAACGGTCATATTTCAAAGGATTGTAGAGTGGACATATAAAAGATTAAGAGTTATAATTATGATTAATATGGTCAGATAAAGTAGGATTGCACAAGCATATTGATGAGAGGCTAAATAGTAAAAGCTTGTGCACTGGTAGAGGTCTCAAGTACAAGTATACCACCAATTGCTTAGAAGGAAGGGAAGCAGACTGTGATTGGAGGCAAGTCGTTACTTTTGATGCTGACTATTGTGGTAATATTATATGTAGAGAATATCATATAGTGCATAAATCCATTTTGGGGTCGATCCCGTCTTGAGGATCGACCTATCTATTTATGATTTTCCATGACTAGAAATTGGTTAGGCAATGTAGAGTCATTTAGTGATGCGCATAAACTAAGTCTTTTGGAGTACATAAAATAGATTGGATAAATCCTTATGAGATGATGTTTGATGGAGATAAGATTGTGGATCGAATGATGAGTAGAGGACTACGCACAACCTTATTGCATGTTGTGATCCCAATAGTCCAACAACTATGAGTCATCGTCCATCCTCTAACGTAAAAATCTCATATACCTATATTGAAGCTTCTGATCTTTCTCCAATAAAATAAAAGTAATTAGACCTGTTGACATGCCACTTAAGCATATGATTCTAGAAGGAACTCAAGAGTAAATAAAAGAGTTTTCAAATTATGAAAGGAGAAAATTTTATTGCCATGGATAAAGTAGGGAAAGGTAAGCTCAAATTGCTTTGTTGAAACATTAATTTCACGAGTAAATAATATTAACTGTCTCCACTATTAGCCTAGAATTTATTTGGACTCTTTGCTTCAAGAAAATGGCGATAAGACAACTTATTTTTTTTCTTCTCGTTTCTCTTCTAAAACGAACTCTTCAGATCAGAATAAAACATATGTGCAAGTTGTGAGTGAACCAAATACCCATCCTCCATTGAAAGTTTCACATTAAAATTCTATCTCAAAGCTCTAGATTGAAAGAATGTGAAGACCGCTCTACACCACCAGCACCTAATATACCTATGTGATGCGCTATGGAGGTACCCGACTGATGTAGGATGGTAGCCAAGAATAAAAGTAGAGAAAATCTAAACACAAAACCAATAAAACATCTCACAGTGTACAGGTAAAATATAATATAACAACATAAATATAAAATAAGAGAGACGGTGGTATAAATAAATGAACAATAAATAAGAACATTATAGTTTATTACGTTTGTAAACTACAAAAACTGAAGTAAAGAGTTTATATATCGTAAGTCTCCACAATAAACTCTATATATGTTACAAGTACCCACAAAGCTTCACAGTACTTGCGTATCGGAATATAAGCAATAATAGGCTCCAAGTATACATATACGAAAGCGTAGCCTCCTGCTAGTATTCCATATGGCTCCATGCACTATTCATACATGTTATCCCTAATTTACTCATTTAAGAGTACCCAAGGTAATAAGAAGCAAAGCATAAAATCTCGAATCAGAAAACAGTCTGGTGTGACCAATACATCATCTCAAAAATACTATAAAAATCATACATAGTAAATATGGTCAAAGGGTACGTAGAATCACACTTGAAATGTCCCTGCATCCAAAGAGTTAGCGCATAACAGTTGATATATACTCTCAAAGCCATATAAATGTACTACAATCAAAGTACAATGTCCAGTGTCTAGGCATACGGTCGAAAATATCAACATTGTGTGACACCCTACAGTAATAACAACCATGGCAACCATAACATCCATTAAACAATCCTCACAATCACTCATGTGCATTGGATATATGATAACTTGTATGGCATAATCGCAAATCAGGGACCCGATCATGATCTTAACTCCGTTGGTGCTCGAATCCATTCCACTCAGAAAGGCTAGGAACTAGGTACACAATCGCAAAAGCCTAGGGTAATCTACTAACGCAAGATTTGGACACAATCACAAATCCTGGTGGGCGTCCCTACATATCTCTTCTTTACGAGCACACTAGAAATCTCGGAGTTATCAACATCCCTTTGCAAGTGTCTCCAAAATGACTCGATTGTTATTTCATTACAGGTGTTTCCACAGTAGGACATAATCACAAATCCTACTTGCTAGCACCCCCATCGTTAAACTTGCCATTGTGGATCACCGTCACAACTTCCATCGCTAAGCGTCATCTTTGGATGCCTCTAGACACCTATCGTAAATCACAGAGCCATTGTGCCAAATTTCTAAAGTCATCGTCATCATCGACGCCGAAGCACCACGCTACTGCTTCATTAGTCGCTGCATGAAGTCCAAGGTCTTCCTAAGTTATCCCCGAGTCATCTAACCTTACTCTCCATTAACTTATAATACACCCCCATGCTTCACTTTTGTTAGATCCACGTCCTGTCAGGTCTACCACTATGCAACCATAAGTACCCTTCCTTGTTCAGTACTTGAATGTAGCCTACTGGACAGAGAAGTCCGTCCAGTTTCTTACTGCATCGTCGAACATCAATTGCTGTTTGACCCTTCATCCTACTACCGGATAGCAGATGATTTTGATCCCTTCAATGGCGAACTAAGGTATCACCAGATCGAAAACCCAGTCCAGCCCCTTCCTTCTACCGAACCAAATGCCCACTGGATAGGAACCACTGTCCAGTCTTCCACCATTGTCGAATTGCAGCACCCGAGCCAATCTCCTCCCAAACCTAAAGTTCAAGTCGAACCATCGAGTCATCGAGCAAGCCTACCACCGAACCAAACTCTTGTAATGACTTCTACTCATGTCATCATGTTAATTTCACTATTACACCCCATTCTTAGACCCTTGTGCATTCCATATGAAACGATACGACTCCCAACAATCCTGAGTTAGTCTGTCGAAGCTCGGTTTCACATTTCCTAACTTTAAGTTGCTTCGATCGTTATTTCAACCATACAAGCATTTACACAAACATAACACATGAACAATCACATCCAATCATCTAATCACCCAAACATACATCAAACCATAGCAAATCATCATGAAATTACATCTCTAATGAAGCTTATCACATACAAAGGTAGACGTACTCCAAAACGACATGATTAAAGCACTTTAAATATTTTAAAATTCGTTTTGCTATAGGTTTGACAGTAAAAATAGTTTTAAAACTTTAATTTGACTTCAAAAATGAGTTTAAAACGTATCAAAACCTATAGAAACATATATTGTAAGGTGAGAGATGATAATCACTCACCAAAACCCCAAAAAGTGACGATTTGCACTCAAATCGAGGCAGATCCGAGAACAAATAGCAAAGATGCAGTTTTACTTCCCTAAAAACATATATTTAAAGATCTTTAATGAATTCCCTTGCTAATCTAACTTAGTCCATGATTTGGACTTGATTTGGAGGAGAAAATAGAAGGTCTTGAATCGAGGATGAGTTAATGGAGGCTTGAATCTATGTTAGAAGGTGTAAAAGTGATTTCGGGATGCTAGTTCAACCATATAAGGTCTCCAAACCTGAAAAGGGTTAGTGGGCTTGCCTCCAAATTTACTAATTACCCACTAAGCTGCTTTAAAAATGTCAATGTTCAAACAACCATATTTTTTAGCCACGAAATCCAAATCGTTATTATGACCACTTTACGAAAATGGAAACCATGATATCTTGCCAATGGAAGTGGTCTCGAATGCTGATCCTTCTCCTATCAAAAGTTATGGATGATACATTTTTTTAGGGTAAAATTGTCTAGAAAAATTTCTAAATATAGGAAATGTCTCTAATAGGTATTTTCCAAAGTTATAGAGTCATATGACCTCATATGGATTTAAAAATAATTTTTCATGATTCTTCGATATGTAAAATATGGATGGTTAAACTTTTCCTGCTTTAGGGATTTCACCCTCAAAATCCTCAAACAACCAAGGTAAATCAAACATAGCTACTCCGCATGCCTATCATCCAAAAACAAACACGTCAAACATCAAACATGCATACAAAAGTGTTCAGATGGCTAAAGTTCTATGAACTAGAAAATAGCCAAACGAATTTTATAATAAAAATAACCATAAGCGCACGGTGTACGAATGTAGCACGTATGCGGGTACAGGTCAATCCGTAGAGAATTGATGATTTTAAAATTCTATTTAATCAAATTAAACCAAAGTCGATGGATTGTTAACTAACTAAAAGAAAGTACAAACAAGCTAAAACTAAGGAAAAAAAAAGAGATTAAAGAGCAATTTAGAGGCGAATCCCCACTCATGATCACATAAATCACCATAGTGAAATTATGATCTCTTTTTGGTCTTTGTGAGTTTAGTTGATGCATTTATCATAAGCATGGCCTAATTGTGTTATTAATTAACACACTTAAACCATGAAATTTTAATGCACCCTCTAACCCACTTACTAGCTTCAATGAAAATGATATGAAATTAAAAGTAGAATCTATTTTAAGCATGGCTTATTAACTATTGAATTAGAAACATAAACCATCAAATGTCGATTCTAAATCCACTTCCATTATCATGATCATGGAGGTGGGCATAAACCGCACCCCTATATGGAAACCGTCCGCACGGGACCGCAAAAGCGGTGCGGAAACCCGCACCGAATCTTCTAACCAAAGCTGATACCCCAAACCGGACAGACCCGCATCGATACGGTTCGGTTGCGGTTTGGACGATTGAACCAACCATATTAAACCGGACCGAACTGAAAATTTATATTAGGAATCTTATGATAAAAATATAAGCAACTCCTATCTTATTTTAGATTATATCGATGTACATTCTACTTTTAGCATATGTTGTTGTTATATTAATAATAATCGCTGACATAAAGGAAGAAGTTATAGTTTGGTATAATATTTTTCATCTCATTTTATTTGTGAATAAATGCTAGTTATAATCTTACTCTAGTCATTTTCCTTAATGATTATATATTGATTAATGTTGATGTTTGGTTAATCTACCAAAGATAATCTCACTTGTAGGTAAATGTAAAATTGAAATATTCATACAATTAAGAACTAATATTTCATTTAAGTATAACATTGTGTGTTTTAACCTTTAAATGTAAAAGTTTCACACAGTTGCCTTTGTAAATTGATTGCTGATAGAAGTAATTCTTTTATTTCATATTTAATACGGGTTCAAACCGGACCGGACCGAAACCAAACCGTTTTACATTCAAATCAGACCGAAACCAAACCGTTTAAAGGATTAGTATAATGTTTGTATTTTTGATTGACCGTTTGATGCGGTGCGGAAGCGGTTTGAACTCTGAACCGCACCAAACCGACCCATGCCACCCCTAATCATATGTGGATGAAGAGGTAATTAGTGATTCATATGACTAAGCATAGCCTATTTGTTTTGAACAACATAAGCTAGCAAACTCAACACAAAATCACACAAACATCTAACTTTCCATCAAGCACAAAAGAGACATAACATCAAAATGTTGCATCTACATGATTCAAGAGAGCTTCATTACCCCTATGTTGTAGGAATTAGCCTCTCATTTTTGTTATCATACCAACACAAGTAGAAAGCAACACGAAATAAACAAAACAACAAGAAGAGGAAAATGAAAGCTAATGGAGAAGAGAATTAATCTAATTGCATAAAATAAAATCTATACTATTAGCATGAAAGGAAATGAACATGTAATTAAGAGGAAATACTAATTAACATTTCATAAAAAGAAAAGAAAATTAATAAAGTAAAAATGGCTAAGTAGCCATAAAAAGAGAAAGAGAGCTTGTCTTTTTATTTTGAGCCTAAACTAAAACTAAGAGGATCTAAGGGAGAGGAGGGTTACATGAAACATAAGGGGTATATATACATGTGTTAAACCCTAATTCATATTTTTAGGGAATGCCCAAAATAAGCTTGAGAAAGTATGGAGGCCAAGTAATCATTAGCTTCTACTAATCATCTGTACATGAAGCCATTAATTCCATAAGCATGTGCATTAGCCTCTAATTCGTACATTAAGGTAGGTGGGTAAGTGTGGTCCTCCATGTTCTTCACTTTGATTTACTTCCATCTTCATTCTTTTGTATCTTCTTTGTGCATGCATATTCCTTCATGAAACCACTCCTATTTGAGATCAAATTCCTACAAAAATATATATAAATTTCCAATTAATTTTTTTCAAAGGAATATATGCACACAAATGACTGTTTTGCCCCTACATGAAGATGGATATGTGACAATTTAGAACTAATATGGATTTTGGTTAAAACAAGTTAAAATACCCAGTATGATCGTTTATTTAATTTAAATAGATTAAATATAGTGGTAAAAAATATGCATATTACGTGCATATCAAAAATCAATAAATGATATCTACGCCTACCCTGACATACAGGATGCTAAACTACCCTATATGATATCGAAAGTGAAAGTAAATGTGATAAACAGAAGTCTCACCAAGTAAATAGCTCCGGATAAGCATCTTCATACCCTCCTTGGTCTCCCAAGTGCGATCGCCTTCGGTCTCACTCCATTGAACCTTTATCGGCTCTACTATCTTCCTCCTAAGCTGCTTCATATCTCATCCGACGATACGAATGGGCCTATGGGGTCTCGATGCTTCTAATTCAACCTTGACATCATCAAGCTGATCTGGTTGAACTATCATGCTTGAGTCGTGCACAAACTTCCACAAATGAGATACATGGAACACATTGTGCACTCCCGCTATCTTCTGGGGCAAGTCAACTATATATGTTAGATTTTTGATCCTCATAAGTATCGAAAAACGGACCAATGAATCTTGGTGTCAATTTTCCCTTAGTACTGAATTGAACAACATTCTTATGCGAAGAGATCTTAACAAACACCATATCGGCAATGGAGAACTCCATGTCACGTCATCTCCTATCAATGTAACTCTATTGTCTATCCTGGGTAGCTTCCATTCTTTGTCGAATGATCTCGAACTTTTTCGAAGTCTCTCTAACCATATCTGGCCCAAGTATCAGTTTCTCGCTCGGTTCCCACTAACATGAAGGAGCGTTGCATGATCGACCATATAATGCCTCAAATGGTGTCATGTCAATGTTGGACTGATAATTATTGTTGTATGCAAACTCTATAAAGTATAGATGATCATCCCACGAGCCATCAAAATCGAGAATGCAAGCTCGCAAGAGATCCTCAAGAAAACTGTTCGCCCTCTCGGTATGCTCATCAGTTTGTGGGTGATAAGTTGTACTAAGATGCAGCTCTGTCCCCAGCGTCTGTTGTAAGCTCTTCCAAAACCCGCTAGTGAATAAAGGGTCTCGGTCATTCACAATGCTCCTCGGCACATCATGGAATCGCACAACCCATTTCACATACAACTCGGTCAATTTGGATGTCTTTCTACTTGACTTGATAGGTATGAATCAAACACTTCTTGTCATTCTATCGTCTATAACCCAGATGCTACCTTACCCTCCTCTAGTCCTTGGTAATCCATCGATGAAGTCTATCAACTCCTATTTCCACTTGGGAATCTCGAGCAGTTGCAGCAAACCACTTGGCTTCTTTTGCTTTGCCTTTACTAACTGACAGTTCATACATTTCGAGATGAATGTCCCAATATTCTTCATCGTCCTTTCTCGATGAAATATCTACTTCATATCATGATACATTTTATTGCCACCAAGATACATAGTCAATGACAAATGGTGGCACTAACATAGCAACTCATCTCTCAACCCATCGACATCGGGAACAAACAATCTCCCTTCCTTACAGAGCCAACCATTATGGTCGATCCCGTATCGCTTCATCTTCTTAGACTCTACCCTTTCCTCTATCTTCACCATGATCTCCTCTATGTTATCATCTCGCCTCTGACTAGCACCGACTCGCTCAATCAAGTTAGGTCAGACCAACAAGCTAGCCAACACTTCTAGTTCTATCCCATGTCGAGGTTTGAAATCATAGCCAACGATGAACTCCAACCGCTTCCACTCTAGGAACATCGCTCCTAAGCTAGCATATATTATACTCAATGCATAAGTGACTACATTTCCCTTACCAGACTTATAGGAAATGTCAAAGTCATAGGAGGCTGGGAACTTTAACCATTGCCGTTGACGAAGATTGAAGTAACGGTTGGGGATTTTTCGTCCACGAAAGCCGACATCAATACTTCCACTGTATTAACTGCCGAGCAATCGAAGGACGGAAAACCGAAATGTTAGGGTTAAAGAAGAGGTAGAAGATAGAAGAAGAAAGAAAGAAAAAGAAAACAACAGAAACAACATCAGAATCTCACAATCGCAACGGAACAACATATAATAGATAAATGAATATCTTTAAAACAAAGAATTATATCAGTTATTACATTACATTACAGTACATTATCAGAGTTTACAATAACAAACAGCGGAAAATAAATACTATATACTAATTGTTACGCCAAGCCATCCAGCTTGCCTCCCGATCTCTACAGCAACTCCTGAATTCCAGGATGACCTAAAACTTCCTTAATTCTAGGATGACCTAAAACCTGACTCTAGACTGCCCGTGTTAAAATTGGTGGGCACCCAGAGTTTAGGAAGGAAACAATAAACTCCAGGTCAGTCATGCGACTGGTGTGAGAACTTAAAACAGTTTATCTTTAAAATCAACAAAGAAATATTTTAATTTAGATTTGCAATGCTTTTTAGAAAATGAGACTACCATAAGGCCTCCCGCACACACACACAATGCAAACGCAGAATCAGAGGAGATTTCTCCTTATGATAGTCAAACATGCTTGATACGAGAAATTTTCTTTGATATTATTACTATAAGTGCAAACTGTAGGAAAATATTTCGAAAGTATAATATAAATCTTAGCCAACATAGACATTCCGAACTATGCCTACTATAGCTACCATCTAAATAGTGGGGCACCACCATAAGTAAATGACAGGTTCTACAACTAAAACCGTACAAGGTTTCGTATTGGAGTTTGGATTTCCAACAAATGGCCAGGCCAAGGAACTTCCCATTGCCACATAGGTACGCCTCTGGAAAGACGCCCCGAGAACCTAACCGGATCTCTGCCAACACAAGGCCGGGTTACCCCTAGCTGGGTAATTACTGACACGAATATGCCATCCCCCGATCGTAACCGACCTAAATCTCGAGATTCACCAACAACCACAAAATAATAAGTTTGCAGCAACAACATAGGTTAAGTATCAGGGCTCCATACCATAATACCACCTCTATCTAGAAGGAAATGACATACACTAAGGGGGCGCTGTCCCCTAATAACCTTGCCGCATCTTTTCCTGTTTTGACCAAGTTCGAGGTGTGAGGTCCGACGAAGTCTTGCCGAAAAAGCTACGCTTTTCATAAAAGCCACGCTTCGATCAACAAATGCTCAACAGCACTTCGTATGCCACATTACCAATTTGGGAATATGTCACTAGTAACCATCAACTACATACCCTCTGAGCTCGTACGTCTCAGAGAAGGGTGTTAAGCTAAGAGAATAAATTCTCCGCCACTAA
Organism: Allium cepa; assembly: GCA_030765085.1. Classification (NCBI taxonomy): domain Eukaryota; kingdom Viridiplantae; phylum Streptophyta; class Magnoliopsida; order Asparagales; family Amaryllidaceae; genus Allium; species Allium cepa. Next base: position 133,798,513 of record CM060932.1, read on the forward strand.
CAGAAATATATTTGATAGAAACCAGCTTTACATCTCAATTTGCAATGTCAGACACACATCCATACAAGTCCATTCTGGGTTCGAATAGAACCGAAGGCACTTACAAAGAAGCCCTTGCAATCCAGATATTCACTAATCACGACTGGACTTTCCATCACAAAGGGTGATAAAATTTCTATATCGGAGATCGGCCGATGCAGAAACATTCGAGGTAATCCTTCCGTTTACAAAAATATCCGGTCTTCAACACCGGTCTTCAAATGCTATCCACTTCGACATATCACTTATTCGGAATGGGATTTATGGCACAAAGGTCCTCTCCCGGCTAAACCGAATAATGAGCGCTTATTTAAAAAAAAAATAAGTGTAGCATTCAAATTCAAGAAATTGCAACAAATACCCATTTTAAGGTAAATATTGATAGTCGGTTATCTAATTATCAAAGCAAACCAACAAATATTCGGCACCATAACAATCATTAGGCCCTTGTTATTAAACTTCCATAAATTAAATAACTTGCCAAATATTCACTTCAATTTATCTTTGAAAAGATATATTCTCTAAACCATTTCAATTTCTACATTGGAAAACATTTCCAAATACTTATTTAACAATAAGTAATTCACAAATCTACTTATTTTCAATACTTAGAAAATATTCAATATACTTAAATCACAATTAAGTATATATTTTATTCTTTTAAGGAAAGCATTCTCTTAAACTATTCATTTATTTGGGTCCAAACGAATATTGCGTAAAGAACCGTTACGACAACCCAAAATCACTAGTATAGGGATTAGAAATTAAGATAGATAAATAAATCCCAATACTATACAAAACTTTTCCTTTTGGATCATTTACTATAACAACAGTGTTATCGTCCATCTTTTCCTTATTTCTCGAAAACGTCTATTTCAACAATGAATGTTGAGATCTATGGTTTCGATCCTTAACACATTTTAAAACAACTTCAAATCATTTTAATTCTATTTAAAACATCACTTCCTAAAACATTTCTTTAATATATTATTCACTGTCCAAAATCGTGAATATACTTCGTTAACCTAATTCAACACTTCTACATATTTAATTTAAAGGATTATCCACTGTCCAAAATCATGAATATCTCTCCTTTAATAAGCAATAATAATTAACTTATCAAAATAAGTCGATTTCGGATTTATAAAACAATGTTTATAAATTCCATTTATATATATTTTATAAAACTTCAACTTATAAAATCCCTCAATTAACAAATTCTATTTAAATCTCCTTTAAATGCCAAAAATCCAATTTATAAGTTAATTACTTATAAATCTTTTATTTTTCTAAATCTATTCATTTTATAACGTCACAATTTATAAATCTATAAATGTCATTCACTTATGAAATCCATTTATACTTCATTTTAACACTTATAAAAACTCGTTTTATAATTCCAATATTTTTAATTTATAAATATCAATTTTATAAATCTTTTACATAAACCGTTTATGATAATTTCAAAAATCTCAATTTAAACTATTTTATAAAATTCATTAACTCCATATTTCAAAAATAAATTTTCAACTATATTCCTCAAAAATCATAATTTTTATAACATTAAAATTATAACGTTTATTTATTTAAAATGAACCAATTCCAAAATTTAATAAAATGTATACTTTCAAAATTTCACTTTAAACATCTTTTTAAATTCAAAATCATTACTTTAACATTTTTAAAACTCCAAAATAGGCCCAATGCTGCAACAACACTAACTATAACAATTATGGCATCCAAAACATCATATATCATATGATAACAGAATATATCACAATATCTGTAAATAAATCAATACTGTTGAGGAATCCAGTTGGATCCCTCCAACATCTTTCCCTGCATCCACAGATGTTAGCACAATACCAATTCCATGTCAATACGGAATATCGCGGTATATGGGTTTATAAAAATATTATCCGCTATTATGCGGCGCAATAGGGTCTCATCCGCTATATAATGCGGGAAAATCAATTCCAAGTACATATATAATACCAATTCCACATCAAGATGGAATTATCGTGGTATATGTTTTTAATAAATAACATCCGCTTAATATACGACGTATAGGGTCTATTTCAACAATAGATAATAATTTATCATTCAATCACACAGTCAAACAATTTTAAATCAAACTATTTAAAATTTAAATCGAAACGATTTCGATTGAGTGAGAAGTTCTCACCTAGCTTTCGATAACAGTCGCAGTGTTTTATTTCGAATAAAATTAAACGCGCGTTTAATTTTATCCAAAATTTTCACTAACTCCAATCCAGCTCTATCGCGTAGCATTCGCAAATACGAAGCCAACGCAATTCGTTTCGTCCAATTCCGACCTCGTATGAACAAGTTATGGTATTTTAAAGTTTGAACGAATTATAATATAAACAAATTTGCTATTTTTATTAAAAAAATTTAAACCTAATGCATCCGGACCGTCCATTTCCCTTCATCAGATCAAGACCGTTGCTATGGCTTCTTCCTCCCCATGGTTTGCATGAAGATGTTAACCCATGGCCGCCACTTTTTGATTTATTTTCGCACCCACATCGACATGCCGGAGGTCGATCAACAACCGCCAGAGTGTTCGCCTACTCAAGCTCCACCCACGGCCACATCATCAGAGAGCTCGGCCTCCAAATCTTCTCGGAATACGTGCACGAATGACCGACCCTTAAACGAAGATTGCCGCCGATCCACCGCTTCTTTTCCGATCATAACCGTTGGAATTAAAGATCTCTTCGTCCTCTACAATATTGTAGTTGATAATTTTACAAAACGATGCGTGGATTGGAAGAAAATCGAAGAGGAACGAAATGAATTTTCAGCCATTGGAGGTTGGAGGTGGCGGCTGAAGTAAATTAGGGTTAGGGTTTTCTTTTGTGTTGCGAATGGAAATAATAGAGGGCTTTATATAGAAAATTTCCAAAACACTATTCATCCAAAATTTTCCGAACTATAAACGAAGCATGCCGCCTGGCGTTTATAATGTTTTACCCCCATTCCGAACGGAATGGAATATATACCTGGAGCCAATTCGATCAAATTTGGAAGATAAGTTTTTGAATCGACTATTTAAATTCAAAATTCACTCGAATCGATTTCTGTGCGTTTTAGCTTGCCCGGGACAAACCGTGAGTCCGATTGACACGAGATTTGAAACCATACAATAATATATACGGATCCGATGAAACTGGTTTCGTCGAAATTCGAGACTATTTGAAAAATGACTATTTTTATTCGTCAATTAAATATTAAAATATTCAACTTTCACAAATTAACTTTTAATTCGATTTAAAAGTTCTATAACATCATTCTAACTCCAATATGATTTAGAACAACTTTATAAATTATTTTTAATCACATTAACCTAATTTCATATTATTTCTGAAATTTCCAATATTAAATTATCGATTTAATTATCCAATTAAACCCAAATATTCAAAATAATATTTATTTGACTTACAAATTTTACTTGTGAATATTTAAAATCAATTAAATATACGAATTTCAATTGACAGAAATTCTGGGCCGTTACAAACTTCCCCCCTTAAAAGAATTTCGTCCTCGAAATTACCAAGTTAGAAAAAGTTACAGAATCCATCCTTCTTTTCAAAACCATTTGTTCAAATTAAATTTCAAATTCACTTAAGTGTTTAACTTTCCCAAAATCCAATAGTTAAACTTCTTACAATAACTTTACTAAGTTTTCAAATCATACTTAGTTATCTTTTCAAAACCAACTATATCGTTTAACTTTCATAACTCAAAAATCAAACTTTTATTTTTCAAAATTTTCCAATTTTCTCAAAAATATTCTAACGCCTTAAATTTTCAGAAAAATTTGCCATAGTCTCCTTTGCGCGGCTCGATCCGAAAAAAAATGGCAATATATATATCACAAATATACATCTCATCAAGTAATGAGGCATCCCGCAGGGAAAAAAGTGTAAAAATACGATATGTAATCCGAGATATGTACATTATATATTATTAGCGAGCATATACGGCTAATATAGCGTGAAAGCGATCTCCAAATGCGAAGCAATGTGCAATCCTCACCTACTAAACACTCAACAAACAAATGAGAACATGTATATATGCAAGTAATATCAATATACAACATATATCACTACAACAACTACATATGCTAATATAACAAATGCAATAAAGGCAACAAATCCAACCATCAACCAACTATCATTCAACTAACATCCAACCAATCCATAAACAAATCAATATTCATTCACTTCTCATTAACATTCATTGAATTGATTTTTCAATTAATCACATTTGATTCATTAACGTTGGATTTACTAGCATTCATTTATTCAATTAGTTTATATTCACTAATTTACATTCAAGTTAGTTCATTTTCATATTCAAATCAAATTTCATAGCTTCCATTTTTATCAATTCAACTTCATTAACACTTAATGAATTATATACAATCAACTAACAATCAAATAACAACTAAATCATAACCAAATTATTAAATTCACATTCAGTTTGGTTTAACACTTTTAATTAGCTTTAATGAATTAACACTTACATCCATTATTTCATATCAATTTGTTTATATTCAATTGATTTACATTCAATCCATTCATTAAATTCAATTGCTAATTCATTTAAACACAAAAGTTGAATCTCATTACATAACTCAAGTTCATATTCATCCCTTCATTTTATTAATTTACTTCGATACCAAAATCAACTTCATTCAACATTACTTAAGTTATATTCCATTTCAAACATCATTTGTTTATCTTAACTTACATTTCCACTTATAAATCCAATTTCTAATTCAGATTCCAATTCCAGTTCTATTTACTTACAAATTCGAAATGGATTTCAATTTCATTTTCTTGCACTTGCAAATTTTTATTTATTCATTCACAATTTATTTTCCAACTTAATAATTGTATTCCAATCATTTTATATAACATTCCAGAGTCTTTTCAATCTTTCAAAACCATTTTTGAAATTAATTCAATTATCCTTTGAATTTCAAAACCCAACCCAAATTTTCCAAACAACTTCCATTTGAAACAACTTGGAGCAATCCCTCTTTTAGAAACCCGAAAATGAACACCGATGATGTAGCAATCATTATTGAAATTATTTTCCAGCGGCCTAAAAGAGTTTATGCTTTTATCCCTCCAAAACAATTTTCCAAAACCCTTGAAAATCATTTTCAAACTTCAAAGAATTTAAATTTCCCAAATCTAAAAATTTCAAATTCTTTAAATTTGTTTTCAAATATTACTCTTGAATTTTACTTCAAATTACAAATCATATTTACAATTTATATTTATAAATTTCATTTGCTTATACAATTTATTCTTTTACAATAGGTTTCATTTAACTTATTCAAACATCTTTTAAATTAACTTATATATATTCTTACATTTTCAACAACCAAACAATCAGTTTATATACACTTTAATAATTTGTGAAAAATTATTCCTTTATATATAAAATATAACAAAGGTAAAATTATTTCATTTACCCAATTTTAAAATGATACTATGTCGGTTTATCTTGTTTAAGAGTTTAGAAACCCCTATCGAAACAGTTGTCCAGACTGCACCGACCAGAATCTATAAACAATCAACCGATAAGTCAATACAATACAAAACAAAATTTTATATTCACTAACAAGTATGCTCTCATAGCTATTATTACACTCAAACTCATTCTAGAGTACTACTGACTCCATCTCTAATGAGTAATTCCCAACAGAGCCAAGGTTGTCACTAAACCATATGCTCTGATACCAAATGTAACGGTTGGGGATTTTCGTCCACGAAGGCCGACATCAATACTTCCACTGTATTAACTGTCGAGCAATCGAAGGCCGAAAAACCGAACCGTTAGGGTTAAAGAAGAGGTAGAAGATAGAAGAAGAAAGAAAGAAAAAGAAAACAACAGTAACAACATTAGAATCTCACAATCGCAGCGGAACAACATATAATAGATAAATGAATAACTTTAAAACAAAGAACTATATCAGTTATTACATTACATCACATTACATTACATTATCAGAGTTTACAATAACAAACAGTGAAAAATAAATACTATATACTAATTGATACGCCAAGCCATCCAGCTTGCCTCCTGATCTCTACAGCAACTCCTGAATTCCCGAATGACCTGATAACCTGACTCTAGACTGCCCACATTATAATTGGTGGGCACCCAGAGTTTAGGAAGGAAACAATAAACTCCAGGTCAGTCATCGGACTAGTGTGAGAACTTAAAACAGTTTATCTTTAAAAATCAACAAAGAAATATTTTATTTTAGATTCGCAATGCTTTTTAGAAAATGAGACTACCATAAGGCCTCCCGCACACACACACAATGCAAACGCAGAAGCGGAGGAGATTTCTCCTTATGATAGTCAAACATGCTTGATACGAGAAATTTTCTTTGATATTATTACTATAAGTGCAAAGTGTAGGAAAACATTTCGAAAGTATAATATAAATCTTAGCCAACATAGACATTCCGAACTATGCCTACTATAGCTACCATCTAAACAGTGGGGCGCCATCATAATTAATGGCAGGTTCTACAACTAAAACCGTACAAGATTTCGTATTGGAGTTTGGATTTCCAACAAATGGTCAGGCCAAGGAACTTCCCATTGCCACATAGGTACGCCTCTGGAAAGACGCCTCGAGAACCTAACCGGATCTCTGCCAACACAAGGCCGGGTTACCCCTAGCTGGGTAACTACTGACACAAATATGCCATCCACCGGTCGTAACCGACCTAAATCCGGGATTCACCAACAACCACAAAATAATAAGTTTGCAGCAACAACATAGGTTAAGTATCAGGGCTCCATACCATAATACCACCTCTATCCAGAAGGAAATGACATACACTAAGGGGGCGCTGTCCCCTAATAACCTTGCCGCATCTTTTCCTGTTTTGACAATTTTTGGGGTGTGAGGTCCGACGAAGTCTCGCCCACAAAGCGACGCTTTTCATAAAAGCCATGCTTTGATCAAAAAATGCTCAACAGCACTTCGTATGCCACATTACCAATTTGGGAATGTGCCACTAGTAACCATCAACTACATAATCTTTGAGCTCGTACGTCTTAAAGAAGGGTGTTAAGCTAAGAGAATAAATTCTCCGCCACCAACAGAAATATTTTTGATAGAAACCAGCTTTACATCTCAATTTGCAATGTCACACACACATCCATACAAGTCCATTCTCGGTTCGAACAGAACCGAAGACAATTCCAAAGAAGCCCTTGCAATACGGATATTCACTAATCACGACCAGACTTACCATCACCAAGGGTGATAAAATTTCTATATCGGAGAACAGCCGATGCAGAAACATTGGACGGTAATCCTTCGTTTTCAAAAATATTCGGTCTTCAACACCGGTCTTCAAATGCTATCCATTTCGACATATCACTTATTCGGAATGGGATTTATGACACAAAGGTCCTCTCCCGGCTAAACCGAATAACGAGCGCTTATTTAAAAAAAAATGTAACATTCAAATTCAAGAAATCATAACAAATACCCATTTAAAGGTAAATATTGATAGTCGGTTATTTAACTATCAAAGCAAACCAACAAATATTTAGCACCATAACAATCATTAGGCCCTTGTTATTAATCTTCCATAAATTAAATAACTTGCCAAATATTCACTTCAATATATCTTTGAAAAGATATATTCTCTAAACAATTTCAATTCTACATTGGAAAACATTTCCAAATACTTATTTAACAATAAGTAATTCACAAATCTACTTATTTTCAATACTTAGAAAATATTCAATATACTTAAATCACAATTAAGTATATATTTTATTCTTTTAAGGAAAGCATTCTCTTAAACCATTCATTTATTTGGGTTGCGTAAAACACCGTTACGACAACCCAAAATCACTAGTATAGGGATTCAAAATTAAGGTAGATATATAAATCCCAATACTATACAAAACTTTTCCTTTCGGAAATCATTTACTATAACAACAGTGTTATAGTCCATCTTTTCCTTATTTCTCGAAAACGTCTATTTCAACAATGAATGTTGTGATCTATGGTTTCGATCCTTAACACATTTTAAAACAACTTCAAATCATTTTAATTCTATTTAAAAGATCACATCCTTAAACATATCTTTAATATATTATTCACTGTCCGAAATCGTGAATATACTTCGTTAACTAAATTCAACACTTCTATATATTTAATTTAAAGGATTATCCACTGTCCAAAATCGTGAATCTCTCTCCTTTAATAAGCAATAATAATTAACTTATCAAAATAAGTCGATTTCGGATTTATAAAACAATGTTTATAAATTCCATTTATATATATTTTATAAAACATCAACTTATAAATCCCTCAATTAACAAATTCTATTTAAACCTCCTTTAAATGCCAAAAATCCAATTTATAAGTTAATTACTTATAAATCTTTTATTGTTCTAAATCTATTCATTTTATAACGTCACAATTTATAAATCTATAAATTTCATTCACTTATGAAATCCATTTATACTTCATTTTAGCACTTATAAAAACTCGTTTTATAATTCCAATATTTTCAATTTATAAATATCAATTTTATAAATCTTTTACATAAACCGTTTATGATAATTTCAAAAATCTCAATTTAAACTATTTTATAAAATTCATTAACTCCATATTTCAAAAATCAATTTTCAACTATATTCCTCAAAAATCATAATTTTTATAACATTAAAATTATAACGTTTATTTATTTAAAATGAATCAATTCCAAAATTTAATAAAACGTATACTTTTAAAATTTCACTGTAAAAATCCTTTTAAATTCAAAATCGTTACTTTAACATTTTTAAAACTCCAAAATAGGCCCAATGCTGCAACAGCACTAAATATAACAATCATGACATCCAAAACATCATATATCATATGATAATAGAATATATCAGAATATCTGTAAATAAATCAATACCGTCGAGAAATCAGTTGGATCTCTCCAACCTGTTTCCCTGCATCCACAGATGTTAGCGCGATACCAATTCCGTGTCAACACGGAATATCGTGGTATATGGGTTTATAAAAATATTATCCGCTATTATGCGGCACAATAGTGTCTCATCCGCTATATAATGCGGGATCAACTCCAAGTACATATATAATACCAATTCCACATCAAGATGGAATTATTGCGGTATTTTTTTTAATAAATAACATCCGCTTAATATACGGCGTATAGAGTCTATTTCAACAATAGATAATAATTTATCATTCAATCATACAATCAAGCAATTTTAAATCAAACTATTTAAATTTAAATCGAAACAATTTCGATTGGGTGAGAAGTTCTCACCTCGCTTTCGATAACAGTCGTAGTGTTTTATTTCGAATAAAATTAAACACGCGTTTAATTTTACCCAAAATTTTCACTAAATACAATCAACTCCAATCCAGCTCCATCGCGTAGTATTCGTGAATATGAAGCCAATGCAATTCGTTTCGTCCAATTCCGACCTCGTATAAACAAGTTATGGTGTTTAAAAGTTTGAACAAATTATAATATAAACAAATTTACTATTTTTATTAAATTTTTTTAAACCTAATGCATATGGATCGTTCATTTCCCTTCATCAGATTAAAGCCGTTGCTATGCCTTCTTCCTCCCTAGGGTTCGCACGAAGATGTTAACCCATGACCGCCACCTTTTGATTTATTTTTGCACCCACATCGACATGCCGGAGGTATATCAACAACCACCAGAGTGTTCGCCTACTCGAGCTGTACCCATGGCCACATCATCAGAGAGCTCGGCCCCCAAATCTTATAGGAATACGTGCATGAACGGCCGACCCTTGAACGAAGATTGCCGCCGATCCACCGCTTCTTTTTCGATCATAACCGTTGGAATTAAAGATCTCTTCGTCCTCTATAATATTGTAGTTATAATTTTTCAAAACGATGTGTGGATTGGAATAAAATCGAAGGGGAACGAAATGAATTTTCGGCCATTGGAGGTTGGAGGTGGCGGCTGAAGTAAATTTGGGTTAGGGTTTTCATTTGTGTTGCAAATGGAAATAATAGAGGGCCTTATATAGAAAATTTTCAAAACACTATTCATCCAAAATTTTCCGAACTCCAAACGAAGCGTGCCGCCTAGCGTTTATAATGTTTTACCCCCGTTCTGAATGCAATGGAATATATATCGGGATCCAATCCGATCAAATTTGGAAGATAAGTTTTTGAATCGACTATTTAAATTCAAAATTCACTCGAATCGATTTCTGTGCGTTTTAGCTTGCCCCGGACAAACCATAAGTCCGATTGACACGAAATTTGAAACCGTACAATAATATAACATTACGGATCCGATAAAACTAGTTTTGTCGAAATCCGAGACTGTTTGAAAAATGACTATTTTTACTCGTCAATTAAATATTAAAATATTCAATTTTCACAAATTAACTTTTAATTCGATTTTAAAAGTTCTATAACATCATTCTAACTCCAATATGATTTAATACAACTTTATAATTTTTAATCACATTAACCCAATTTCCAATTATTTTTGAAATTTCCAATATTAAATCATCGATTTAATTATCCACTTAAACCCAGATATTCAAAATAAAATTTATTCGACTTACAAATTTTACTTGTGAATATTTAAAATCAATTAAATATACGAATTTCAATTGACAGAAATTCTAGGTCGTTACAATTGAGGTCCTTTTGAGAGAATAGATACTTCAATGACTTATGGTCCATATACAACTCAAACCGCCCCCAAGCAAATATTGCCTCCATATCTTCAAAGAAAATGCTATCACTATCAACTTCAAATCATGAGTTAGATACTTCTTCTCTTGCAATTTCAACTGTCGACTAGCATATATGACAACCTTTCTCATTTGCTTCAACACCGCACCAATTCCAGTATCACATGCGCCGTGTATACTGTCAGCACCTCATTCCCGCTCAGAATGACTTACACCGGTATGCTCATCAACCTCTCCTTTGAACTCTACATGCTCATACCTCCATTCCAAAAAAGCTTGATTCTTCTTCGTCAAGTTGTTTAACTACGCTGCTACCTTAGAAATGTCCTGGATAAAATGTCTATAGCATCCTGCTATTCTAAGGAAACTTCTCACATTTGTAGTAGTCTTGAGTCAATCCTAGTTTTGTATTGTTGCCACCTTCGCTGGATCTACAACAATACACTGCTCAGAAACAACGTGACCTAAAATTGCATTTTCCTCCTCCAGAAGTGGCACTTTGAAAATCTGTACTTCTTCAACACCTCAAGTACAATCCTCAAATGCTCCTTGTATTCTTCCTCCATACTTAAATAATAAGGATATTGTCCATGAACACATGTACTAACTTATTTAACTGATCCTTAAAACATGGTTCATAAGATCAGCAAAATATGTCGATGCATTAATTAGCCAGAAATGCATAATCAATCACTTATAGAATCCAGATGGCATATGGAATGTTGTAATCGTCACACTCTCCTTCATCACTCTTAATTCGCAAGGTCCAATGTAGAGAAAACCTATAACCATGAAGATGATCGAAGAAGTCATCAATACGCGGGGATGGATACATGTTCTTCTTCATCCCCTTATTCAGCACACAGTAATCTATGCATATCCTCAAAGAGCCATCTGCCTTAGTGACGAACACTACAAGTGCCTCCCACTCAGATATACTTCTACGAATGAACCCTTGCCTCAACAAGTCATTCACTTGCACCTCCAGCTCCTTCTGCTCTTTGGGTGCCATATGCCTCAAAGGCATAACTATGGGTCTAGTGTCCTTCACTAAATCCATACGGAACTCTATCTCCCTATGTGGTGGTAATCCATTCAGGTCCTCGAATATTTCTGGATACTCCCTCGCTATAGGCACAGATAACAACTCATCGTGTGGGAGCTCGAGCAAGTACAGAAAGGTAACCGTCACCTTATTATTAGATAGGTAGTTTATCTTCAACCCACGCCCATCATCCATCCCTATCTTCACTAACGGCCTCTCACAATCCACCACTACTCCGTACCTCTATAGCCAGTCCATCCCCAGTATAATACTGAATCCCCAAAAACCCAAAAAATAATCACATGCAAAAAAACACCCATGAATCGATAAGGCTAGGTCTCTACAAACCATGTAAAGGCTGTAGAGCCTCCAATTGGGTTTGTCACAAGGGCCAGTCAACAATTTTGGGTCTCAATCTCAATCTACATGCCAAATGTGACAATCCAGAAATTTTAAACAATTGAAATTGAAATATTTAATTAATTTTAAATATTTGGAAGTTAATTTAAACTTGAATTTCAAATCACACTGTCCATTTGGCAATTAAATTATTGAATTTAATTTATTGAAGTTGGGTAAAATATTGAATCTTCATTTTTAAGATGATTAAAAATATTTTAAAAAGCTTAGAAAATTTATATTAATGATACTGAAGATAATGGAAGCTTCAGAATTGAATTTGGAAATGCTTTGATCAGTTTTGAAGTTATATCATTTAAATCGACATTTAAAAATAGTCTTCCGAGGCACAGTCTTGGATTTCGATGAAACCAGTTCCATTGGATCCATAATAGTGTTTTGTTACCTGATTTCAATTTTTGTAACATTCGTAGTTGTTGTGTGACCTACGGATTATAAACGTGTTGAATTTAAATTGAAAAATCAATATAAATACTGGTCCAAAAAGCTATCTTCTCCATACGATCGAATTTGGACTCGAAACCTTTTCCATTGCGTTCAGAATACAGATATAACCTTATGAATGCCTGGCGGCACGCCTCGATTGAAGATCGAGATTTTGAGTTGGGTTTATTGAAGCGATTTGAAATTAAATTTAAATTAATATATATATATATATATATATATATATATATATATATTCATATATATGTCAAGTTGACACGTTGAGGAATTTATTACATGTGTTCTTTTATTCTGTGAAATTTTTACACGCGTATTCAAATAAAATAACGTAACAAAAAAATAAATAAAAGAGAAGTAAAACTCAAGCATTGCTTTTGTCTTCAAACAAAAATCGGAAACCCAAAAAAAGGGTAATAATGGCAGATGCCCCCTTCCTCTTCAATTTGAAAATAGATAAACATGTATAAGGTATCGATCGAAGAGGGTTCAATGCAAGCCCTAATTCCAGCCGCCTTTGTTAATCGCACGCCTCCATTCTTTCTCGGGTTCAATTAGGTCGGCCACGAGAATATCGACTGTAGTCAAGGAGGGGGTGGCGATTGTTGTCACTTTGAAGAAGAGAAGGAGAACTTGCTCGACAATTCACTCTGACCTAAAGCACTCAGAGGTTGTCTCGGCGTTGCGAGCAGTATCGCGATGGTTAAGGGGATTATGAAAATAACTGGAAGAAGTTAAGGTTTTGGTTTCGTAACAATGTCTTCTATCGAGGAAATTATGGCAGCTGTACAACAACTTAATGGATCTGAATTTCAAAGAGGTAAATTGTGAGTGAATTCCGGACCACCTCCACCAAAAGAAGATCGTGTACCAAGAAGCAGTTTTGGAAGTGGAGAGGGTTACAGAACGGAAGTGGATTTAGAAAAGTGAAAGGGGAGTCAGAATGAAGGCGAATTCAGGAGTGGAGTTGGATCTAAGTTTTGGGTTTCTCGTTGGATGGTGGTGCAACGCTGTCGGCAGTAGGGTGATAGCTGAAGGTATATAGCTGTCTATTTTTAATTTAATATATATATATATATATATATACATACACAGTTTTAAAAACATATTTTTAGTAAAGTATTAATTAAATTAGTTTTTGACTGGGTAAATATGTATATATATTTTGACAAGGTTTTAAAAGAAAATATAAAAATTTAAATTGTTGAAAGTTTTGTGGAATTAGTTTTTGAAATCTAGAGATTATTTTTGGTTTCACATTGGAAAATATATATGCATGTACACATTTATGTTTACTAGTTATTTAAAAAATATGTGTGTGTTAAGATGATTAATTTATGTAATAAACTTATTTAATTATTTCTGTCCCTAAAAAAATAATATATTAAGGGGAATTTAGTTTTAAATTTAATTTTTGTTAAATAAATTTGTTAAAAGGAATTTTTTTAAACTAAAAGTGTTAGTTTAAAATAAAATCACTGGTTAATTAAATTATCAAATGGAATTTATTAGATTGTTTGATTATTCGAATATTAACAAATTGTATAAATTATTTATACAAGGTCTAATACAGTGAAGAGAGCAAGCTGGATTGAAAATGGTTGCATGCGTAAGCAAAGGTGAGATCTTCTCACTCAAATTTGTTGCCTAGTTAATTTAAATGAATTGATTTAAATTATTGGGTATGCTTGGATGAATTTGATAATTTATCTATTGGTGATATTAGATATAGTAGTATATATATATATATATATATATATATATATATATATATATATATATTGGAGTGATTGATTTCCCGCATTATATAGCGGATGAGGCCCTATGCGCCGCATAATAGCGGATAATATTATATACCAATATACCGCGATATTCCACCTCGAAGTGGAGTTAGTATTAAATTGTTGTGCTAGCATCTAGGGGTGGGCATTTAACCGACTGAACGGACTTAACCGACCGAACCGATCTTAATCAAACCGCTTTAACTGAAAATATCTGTTAACCGAACTTTAGGTTAACCGGTCGATGTTCACCGACTAAAATCAGTTCGGTAAATGGTTAACCGCGGTTATATATCGATTAACCGTTAATCGAAACTATTTTTTGAATTATCTGGCATACCCCAAAATCCAATTCAATTTGCAACCCGACCCAATGCTTTTTCCTAACCCTAATAAGTTGTGCTTGCCTAATACCAGCTGCTATTCTCCTAGTACATAATTCGTTCCCAAATCAATTATCTTATCTATTTCATTTTCCTTCTTCTCAATCGTGATAATCAAATTTGATAATGGACTCGATCCTTTTCCCAGTTTGCCGCCTTGCTCTTCATTCTTTGCTCACTAGATCATCTATTTCAATAATGGTTAATACTAACAGTAAGAGAGAAAAAAATGTGAGTTTGATTTTTAATTTTTGTCATTTAGTGTTTATCTTTTTTGGTATGTAGGAATGGTGAAGCGGATGTAAGTTTCACAATTTGGGCAATTTTTCTTTAAATATGTAGCGATTATCTTTTTTGGATTCGTTCTTCTATCAAATTTATCACTGTTTTTGATCGAATATCCAACAAGGTTATCTTTTTTGGATTCATTTTGATTTACTGCACATATATATCGAAGTTATCTTTTTTGGATTCATTCTCAACCAGTAAATCAATGAAAAGAATATCCACCAAGGTCTAAATCACTAAATATAAATTGGTTAAATATGTTTGGCCTGTTCAACCTTGTACTCTTTTAAGTTTCAAAAATTTATATTAGAATATAGGTATATATATTTACTTAAGAATATATGTATATATTTGATTGAGTGGTGTGTGTTGAGTTCCATATGTGAGCCTACTCATGCGTGAGTGATAATTGAGAGTGCTGTGAGTATGGGGGAAGAAAGTAAATACTTTTTTTGATTTAAAAAGTATGAGGTGCTTTCACACACACACACACACACACTCTTTCTTTGATTTAAAAAGTACGAGGTGCTTATATATATATGAGTTGATGCAGAACCATGGGATGCTTTAATCACGAAATTCTACTTCAACATCAACAGTTTTCTTACATACAAGAGTTACTAAATACTGCCTTCTTTCCATATTTCGATATGCAGATAAACTATTGGGAGCACAACAAATAAATATGACAAGCGAGGCAAAAACTTGTACTGAACAGGTACTTATTTATTTTTCTCATTAATAAAGAAATTTTTGTTATTGGAGCATCTTCAACATTGTATGGAATCGAGTACAATACCATTAGTTTTTTCTTTCAATATTTCCCTTCATCGGTAATAACAGGACTAAATATTCTGTTGCAGTTACCTAGGATGTCTATTGAATAGAGGTTCATATTTGGAAATAATCAGAATGGCTTGGCTCCTATTTTTTTGGTGAAATGGTACTTAGATATAACAAATCACATATCACATGTCAATATATGTTCAAATCATGCTACGCAAATTTCGAACTTGTGACTCCTCACACCAGAGTCGAAGCACTTAACCACTGGAGCAATGTTGCTTGCCGGCTTGGCTCATATTGACATTAGTAACCAACTTAAATTAAGAACAATGTAGCATTTGATGAACATGTATAATTAAGATGCTGAAATCTTCAAAGTTAAAGACTGAAAAACAATAAACAAGGTTATGTTTATTGTATGCTAGTACCTGCTATGTTGTAATTTAAAAATATCAGGCAAGCAAATGAAATGAACTTAAAAATGAAGAAGAAGAAAGAAAAAAAGAAAATTTCCTGGTCTTAACAGCTTGCTCTGAATTGTAATAAAGTATGGATCATAAATTTTTGCATATTGTTTATCAACGCATTTGTTGTAGGAAGATCAAACTCGTTTGCACATATAGGTTACTCAAAAGGGCATTAACATGCTAATTAGAAATAAGATGTTATGTCTTCTAAGTTAGAAATTTCATCACCAAAATGGTAGATTTGTCACCCTCCAAAGAATCATACTGCCTTTACACACCACACCCACCATTTACCCCTTTTTTTTTTTTACCATGTTGTAAATTTGTAATCAAATAAAGTTATTGTCGATATTATAGTAATGAGTATGTTACTATTAAGCAAAAATGCACTAAAGAGAAAACTGCGTTATCAAATAAAAAAATTATTTTAAATATTAGTAATGTATCAAATGAATATGTTGTATTTGAAATATGTAGTATTAATAATATTTCAACAACTTTCTGCAATCTATTAATTCCATGTTTTATACCTTTATTAATAAATTTCACATAATACATGAAATTTAATGTGTGACAATTTATAATATATTGATAACATATGAAAAATAATGCCGATTTGAGGTCGTATTACTATCGTACCTAATCCTTGATATGATGAATTATTGAATTATTGAATATATATTGATTGTTTTATTATATAAAATATTTGAAATTTGAAATATATATATATATACATACATATTGATTGTTTTGATATGATGAATTATTGATATATTGAAAACTTATTAGGAAATTAATAAATTGTGAGCAAAGATGAAGAAAATAGCAAGAGAAATGATAGAAATTTGTTTTAAACTTTGTTTGCCTATTTCATTTATTTGACAATTCTTATATAAAAATAAAGATTACATAGTGCTTCTAGAACCTGCGATTTGTTACTAATAAGACAAATACTGAAAATGAAATAAAGGCTGCATGATAATTAAAAGCTATTATATAGTTCTTGAAACAAATTGAATCCTAAGCTGTGAATTAATTTGAAATATGCCAGCGTGTTGTGCATATCAACCTTTGCTTATATCTGTCCATAGCATTTGGGTTGAGTTATGTTTATCTTATCATAATATTACCGCACACAAGCTAAAAACCTATTTTCTAATAGCACCAATATATTTAAATATAATACAAATATCATCCGCAGGAGTTTCCCACACACTAATCTGCAATTTATATCTAAAATCAACTTAAAAATATTTATATTATTTTTCTTCATATTTTGAGACATATGTTTATTATCTGCAAGAGTTGCCCACACACCTTTCTTTTAATTAGAGTATGTTCTTCACAGTTATCTCATCATTCCACTTCAATATTATTGTTGCTCATGAAAAATTGATTGTCAAAAGATAATTTTGATTGATTTTCGCCACTTTTTAGTTAACTAATTATTCATGGACATCAATTATGGAAATGAATTTAAGTGGTTTCTCTATACTGTCATTTCACAAATTTGTATGCTTATAATACTTAATTTTAAAAAAAATGGATTTTGTTAATATTCATTGCATTTGGAAATGAATTTTAGTGTTGTCCAGCTGCATATATTCTTCTCAATTTGTATCTTATATTTAATATATTTTCATGTTTGATTATTTGCCATAAAACAACTACTCACACTTTATTTCTTCAACTTTGTGTATTTTGTTTCATTAGTATGGCTTTATTTTAATGGAATGCTAGATTTTCCTAAAACCCTGCAGCAATGCTTATTTTTTTAATTCTACCTGTCAAAGAAATGGCAATTTGCTTCCCAATAATACCATTTTTTTAATTAGTTAATGTTTGGATGCAATTCGCATAAGATGCTACACAAAATAAATTGAATCGTGAAATGTTCAAAATATTTTTTTCCCATTTGCTGGTTGTTTGATCTTGCAACTATGTGCTATCACGCTCTTTATCTCCCTTTCCTTTACAATGTATATATAACATTTCTAGAAGAATTTTTACAGGTTTGGATCCATTAAACTGCGATTAGTTATAGAAGTTTGTCCATGTCTTATTTATTTATGTTTCCTTTTCTTTTAGTTGTACCTTTATCAACCAGTCTAATACAGGAGGATGACATGCGATTGGTAAATACATATTATTCCGAGATGAGGAATGCTGGCTTCTTTGGTTCTGACTGGGACTGATACTGCTTCGAAGTACTGCATATCATCGTGAAATGAGCATGTGAAAATTATTAGGACTGGCTGTAAATAAATATTGCTGCAGACTAGTTTGTGTGGAATTACTGTCAGTATGAAGTAAGAATTAGTATGGACAATTGTAATTACTATCATTATGAAGTATGAACTAGTATGAAAAACGAAGCAAGTATATCTTGTATATTAGTTGAGTCAGTTGAAAATGCTGTCTATTTTAAATTTGTAAACTGGTTAATCGGTTAACTTGAGCGGTTAATCGGTCAACGGTTAATCAGTCAAAGTAACCGGTTATCCGGTTAAAAAAATCAGTTAACCGTGGTTAAGGTTAACCGGTTTGGTTGGTGGTCCATTACCAAAATTAACCAAAACAGGTTAACCGAGTCGGACGTACTTTTGCGGTTAACTGAAAATTTTAACCGGATGACTCGGTTAACCGACCGCGCCCATCCCTACTAACATCTGTGGATGCAGGGAAACATGTTGGAGGGATCCAACTGGATTCTTCGCATTGTTGAATTTATTTGTATATGTTGTGATGTAATAATCCGTGAATGATTATATTGGTTTGAATGATTATATTGGTGGTTGAAATGTATTGTAGGCTATAGTTTAGCTGAATATATATTTGGTATTGTAGGATACCAAAAATGTAAAATTGGATTTTTAGAAATTAAAGTAGAAAATTTTAAATAATTTCATTTTAGAGAATAAGATAAATTTAAAAGAAGGAATTTTAAAAGGGTGAAGATTGATTTTTGAAATCCTATCCAATAAATTCTAAGTATAGGGAAAATATTCTTATAATGAAAATAAATTGACTTTGACAGTATTGTTTAAAAGTTATGTTTTAAAATTCAGATTTTAAAATCTAAATGAAGGCGTGAATATTGGACTAATGATTTTTGAAATAAATATGGATGAATAAAAGAATAATTTATAAGTGAAGATAAATTTTAGAAATCAATTTGAAATTGATTTGGTGTCTGAAAATAAATTTGGAAATCATTTTGGAATCTGATTTGGTGTTCGAAAATCAATTTGGAATTTGATTTGGTGTTTGAAAGTGAACAGTTGGAAATCGATTTGAAAATCGTATATCAGTGGATATTTGGAAATTTAAATTCACAATGGGAATTTATAAGGAAAAGGAAATTTGTTTCAAAAATAAATATTGGTTTATTTTTAAGTGTGGAAAGAAAATTATCGATTTGGAATGTAAATTTAAAATAAATCGAGAAGGATTTATTAATTGATTTAAATGGACCATTTTAATGGAAGGCGTATATTTTCCCTCGGAAGCCGAGTATGTTTTTAAAGTAGCTTTCAAATATAAATTATAAGTTTTAAGATTAGTTTGCAAAAGAATGTTTTTAAAGAAATTATTTTCGTAAATTGTTTTTAAATCTTTAAAGTAAATGTTTATCTAGTTAATTATGGAAGTGGTTATTTTAAAGATTTAATTGATATTTGATTTAGAAAAGGGTTATTTAAATAATTATATTCTATCTAATAAATTTATTTTAAAAAAATTAGTCGGCTTGAGATTTATATAAAATATTGGTATAAAATTTCATAACTAATATTTTAAAAAAAAAGTTTTATAGTAATTTTTATTTTAAGTGTTTCCAAGTATATTTTTGAATAAGGGAACTAAATTATTTTGAAGTATTCGGACTCGGCAAATTTTCATTGGAAACAAATAAATATTTGGAAATTTATTCCGCGTGAGAAAAGTGGTTTGAATTTTTTTTTCAAAGTGTTGAAGTGTTAAAATATATCTTGCGAAGATATTTTGAAAATAAATAATTTGGGGAAATTATTAAATCTGGTAATTGTTGTGAATGTTGTTTGATAGATAAATAACCAACTATCAATATTGGCCTTTAAATGCATTTGAATTTCGATGCGACCGGGGGTTGGATTCCAAACGGTTATCCGAAAACCACATCAAAACTTTATGATGGATCTTTTGTTTAAAAAGATCAAAGTGGAAATTTGTTGTGATTTACTTGAAATCTGAATTTAACACTTATTTTTAAAATAAGCGCTCATTATTCGGATTAGCCGGGAGAGGGCTTTGTGTCATAAAACCCATTCCGAATATTGATACGACGGAATGGGATTGCATTTGAAGACGATGTTGAAGACCGGGTATTTTCAAAAATGAAAGGATTACCTATCGAATGTCTCTACACTGAGTTGCTTCTGTATAGAGATTATATCACCCTTTGTGATGGGGAGTTCAGACGTGATTAGTGAGCATCCGGATTTGCAAGGGCTTCTTTGAAGTGCCTTCGGTTCCGTTCGAACCCGGTATGGACTTGTATGGATGTGTGTCTGACGTTCCACTTTGAGATATAAAGTTGGTTTCTATCAAATACATTTCTGCTGGTGGCGGAGAATTTATTCTCTTAGCTTAACACTCTTCTCTGAAACGTACGAGCTCAGAGGTTATGTAGTTGACGATTACTAGTGATATATTTCCAATTCGGTAATGTGGCATGTTGAGTGTTGCTAATCATTTATTGATCGAAGTATGACTTTTGTGAAAAGCGTAGCTTTGTAGATGAGACTTCGTCGAACCTCACACCTCGGAAATGGTTGAAACAGGAAGGATGCAGCAAGGTTGTAGGGGTTGCACCCCTCAGGGTATGTACATCTCCTTCTGGATAAAAAGTGGTATCTGGTATGGTGTCCAGATATTTAACTTGTGTGGATTTAACAGTGGTATTCTGGTATGGAGCCCAGATTATTTACTTTGTGGTTGTTAGTTGACGAGGCGCCTCGGATAAAGGTCGGTCTAGACCGGGGGGTGGCATACTCGTGACAGTTAGTTACCTAGTTATAGAGGTAACCTGGCCTTGTGTTGGCAGAGAGCTGGTCAAGTTCTCGGGCCATCCCTCTAGGGGCGTACCCATTCGGTAAGCAAGTTTCTTAGCCTGACCATTTGTTGGAAATCAAATCATCCAATACGATCCCTTTACGATTGCAATTGTATAACCTGTCATTCTTAAATGGTAGCTATAGCAAGCATAATATAATGATACCTATGTTGGCTAAGATTAATATTATACTTTCGAAATGTTTTCAACACTATGCACTAATAATAATATCAAAAGATTTTGCGTATCAAGCATGTTTGATTATCATAATGGAAAACCTCCTCCAATTGTGCGCTTGCATTGTGTGTGTGTGGAGACGCCTTAAGGTAGTTTCATTTTCCAGAAGCATAGCGGGTTTCTTTTCCTTTTCTTTGTGAAAATAACTTTTAAAAATCTCATACCAGTCCCATGACTGACCTGGAGTTTATTGTTCCCTTTCTAAACTCTGGGTGCCCGTAATTATCCATATGGGTAGCCTAGAGTTAGGTTATCATTGTTTTGGAGCGAAGTCAGAAAAGTATGCTGTGGAGATCAGGAGATAAGCTTGATGGCGAGGCGTATCACTAGTATATAATATATATTTTTCGCTGTTTTTTTGTTGTAACACTCTGATGATGTAATGTATAACTGATATAGTCTTTTATTTAAAGATTATTCATTTACCTATTATATATTATTCCGCTGCGAATGTGAGATTCTGATATTGTTTCTGTTTACTTCTTCTATCTTTTCTTCTTTAACCCTAACGGTTCATGTTTTGGTATTCGATTGTTCGACATTTGATACAGTGGACGTATTGATGTCGACTTTCGGAAGTCAAAAAATCGAGTCGTTACGATGTGGTATCAGAGCATTTGGTTAAATGATAACCTTGGCACTGGTGGGGATTACTCATTAGAGAAGAGTCAGTAGTACTCTAGAATGAGTTTGAGTGTATTAATAGATATGAGCGCGTATTTGTTAGTGAATAAAAAATTGTTTTATATTGTGTTGACTTATTGGCTGATTGTTTAAAGATTCTGGTCGGTGCAGTTTGGTCAACTGTATCGATAGGGATTTCTAAACTCTTGAACAAGATAAATCGACACAGTATTGTTTTAAAACTGGGAAATGAAATAAGTTTACCCAAACTATTTTCGTATATAAAAGGAAATAAATTTCCACAAATTATTATAGTATATGGTTGCTTGGTTGTTAGGAAGTGATAATATTAAATTATTATCATTGATTATTGAATAAGAAATTGATATCATAACTAAAAGGCTAAGAAAATAAATGGGATTTGTAAATATAAATTGTAAATGTAATTTATAATTTGAAATAGAATTCCAGAGTAATATTTGGAAATAAAGTTGAAGGATTTGAAAATTGAAATTTTGGTGAAATATTTAAATTCCCTTGCGTTTGGAAATGATTTTCAAAGGTTTTGGAAAAATAATGGTGAAATTATTTGGAAAATATTTTGAATTAGATTTGAGATATGATGAGAATTGGGATTTAAAAATATTTGGAAATGTTTTAAAGAATAAAAGCATTAAAATCTTTTCGGTCACTGGAAAATAACTTCGGTGATGACTGCAGCATCATCAGTGTTCATTTTCGAGTTTCCAGGAGAGAAATTGCTGTCAAATTATTTTAAATGGGAGTTGTTTGCAAAACTGGGTTTGGCTTTTGAAATTCAAAAGATAATTTGAATTGATTTCAAAAATTATTTCGAAATGATGGAAAGACTCTGGAACCCTATTTAAAATATTTATTGAATATAATTGAGTTTGATAACTTGTAAAATTTGAAATTGTTGGAAATAAAATCTAACTTGAAAGGAGCTAAAATTAAATTAAGTGTGAAATATAAATAAGTTGGAAAACTTATCAAGGCTTAAAATTTGAATTGAAACTGGATATTTGAATTAAGTTAAAATTAAATGAAATGTAAATTTGTAAAGTTGAACCCAATGAAGCAAAGTATTGAAGTAAATTAGTAAGTGAAACGAATTGAAGAAATGAAAAATTAAATATGGTTTGAGTTGAATTCAATATTTATAAATGAAAGGTGAATTGAATTCATATGTAATTGGAAATCCAGTTTAAATATAAGTATGAATAAAACCAAAGTGGTGAAGTGAAATTAAATATAAGGTGTATATAGAATATTTGCGTTGAACTTAAGAAATAAAGTGTGAAATTCTTAAACAAAATCGGTATTGGAGAAAATATTCTCAGTTAAAATTTGAATGAAGCTTTAACAAAAGGAGTGTGAAATGGTAATTGTGAATAATGGAATGAAAATAAATGTGAATAAAAGAAAAGGAAATTGATATAGTTAATGATCAGTTAAAAATAAATACGTAGGATGTACGTATATTATTTTATTTGCATAACGATTTTATCCAGAATTTGAGCACAGAATTTCGAGATAGTTATATCGATCCGAATTGGAATTTTTCACTTGATTTTCGACGGCAAACCTGGATATGAATTTTTGAATGATTTTGGAAATTCTCAATCATAGTTTACGACTATGTAAGGAGAATGTCAGTTTCTGATCAGAAACCAGATCTGAGTCCATATTAGGAAGTCGGGTGGACGATATTAGTTCGGAAGTGAAATTATGTGATCGAATGAGCGATCAAATTAGTTATTGCGTACGAATGATATAAGTGCATCGTACAGGTTTGAAGGAAATAAATGTTGAAACTTTTGTAAAAAAAATGCAAAATGGTTTTGAATGTTGTGATTGGACATTATTGTTAAGTAAGATATACAGGTGATATAAAGGAAAAGGGAATTGGATTTTTTATTTTAAAGATAAATATTAATTTGCTCGACAAAGGTATGTATTTGAATCTCTATATGAAATTTGATGATTTCTTGTCTAACCACTTGGCGTTTTGTTTTCTTTTTGAAATCCGAGGGCCCATTGTGGCATTTTGTAGTCGTATCGAGCTACCGCGCAAAAGAGATTCTGGCGAAATTTTTTGAAAATTTAGGGAGTTAGAAAATTTTTGAGAAAATTTGATAATTTAAAATTTGAATTTGAATGGTTGAGAAAATAATGCTGTTTGGAAACTATGGAAGATTTTGGAAAGTTAGTTGAAGTAATAACGGGTCTTTAATAAAAAGATTTTTTTTGGCAAGTTGATACAACTATTTCGATTGGGAAAATGATAAGCGGATTAAGGATCATTCTTCTTCACTAGTAATTTCGGGACGAAATTCTTTTAAGGGGGAAGAATGTGACGACCCAGAAATTTTGAACATTTGAAATTGAAATATTTAATTGATTTTAAATATTCGAAAGTTAATTTAAACTCTGTCCATTTGGAAATTAAATTATTGAATTTAATTTATTGAAGTTGTGTAAAATATTGAATCTTGATTTTTAAGCTGATTAAAAATATTTTAAAAAGCTTAGAAAATTTATATTGATGATACCGAAGATAATGGAAGCTTCAGAATTGAATTTGGAAATGCTTTTGTGATGCCCCACCTCTATACCCACGCTAGCCAAGAACACTACGGTGTAATGCTGTCAACTAGCACGGAGAATAAGGCTGTTGAGGAGCGACCATCCGTGTAATTGCTTTGCGCGAGCACCGATATGTCAGATAGTATAACATGCATTTTATTTCAAGAGGAAATCCGACACACCGATACAAACACAAAGCTACTACATAGTGGTTATAATAATCTTCGGAAACAAATATAGAAATAAGCATAACACAAATCAGTCACGGATAATTCATATCATAAAGGCGGAAGAAGATATGAATATATAACTAACACATGAAAGTGTATATCAGAGTAGTGGTCAAAAAGATCCATAATAATACAAAAGAATAGCAACGCGTGCTATACAAATGAATGCATCTATGAGTCCACATCTCAAGTGTATACAACAAAATAAACTACTAATCTAAGTAGTTAGCCAAAAGTCAGAGTAATAAATCCCTGGGGAGAAGTCAAGCAGAAGCACCTGTAACATCTCGGTCTGACCCGAGTATTATTTAATAAGAAAATAATAAACGGATCAGTCTAGCTATAAATATCAGATGAAATGATATAGAATAAGAAATATGACTAAACGTATAATAATCACAATGCCAAGCTGTGATAAATAAATAATTGAAAAATCAAATCAATTGAAATCACTAAAATAGGTGAAGCATAAATTCCAGAATTCAACACAAGAAATCCAGAAATCACAAGAAAAGGATGGCCAATCCATAAAAATGAGCCAGAGCTCCTCCTGACAGGGTATAGTCCCCCATTGCGGACATTGAGCCGAAGCTCCTCCTGGTGAATCAAAACTCCTCCTGACAGGGTATAGTCCGCCATTGCGGATATTGAGCCGAAGCTCCTCCTGGTGAATCAAAACTCCTCCTGACAGGGTATAGTCCCCCATTGCAGACATTGAGCCGAAGCTTCTCCTGGTGAATCAAAACTCCTCCTGACAGGGTATAGTCCCCCATTGCGGACATTGAGCCGAAGCTCCTCCTGGTGAACCAAAACTCCTCCTAACAGGGTATAGTCCCCCATTGCGGACATTGAGCCGAAGCTCCTCCTGGTGAGCCGAAGCTCAATAAAAACGACGTACAGTCCTCCACGTGGACAAAGAGACATCGCATAATGCTAGTCTAAACCATAAAATGATCGTCATGATCACCGAGAAGTGTCAATTACAGTAAGCTAGTAAATATATGAGCTTAGCTTCATGTCCCATAACCACTAACTTAACTTAAATATTTACGAACAAATTGTAGATCTCCACTAGAAAATTGTCACAAGAGTTTCAATCGAACAAGTCCAAGAATTAACCGATGAAGTAAACGCAAGCCTTTCATACCACTTGTTTTACTAAGTCGTTTAATTAGATTTCTCATACGAGTGAGGTAAAGGTTTGTATATACTAATAGATTGGAAATCGGTTTGAGAAAACGAGCTTTGTTATAAAATAGTGTTGAAATCATTTGAAGAAAGAGTTTTGATATTTACTACTAGTATAGAAAACCTTTATATTCTTAAGTGACAAATCATAGAAGTGATTGTAGAAACAATCAATTCATAAAAATTCACATTCGAAGAAGTGAATAAAATCCAAGAAATCGATACCGAATCCATCAAAGTGGATATATCATAAATTCCCAAAGAAAATGTCATCAAAGTCGATAATAAATGATAGCAACAAATAGGAAACAACACGAATCGATTAAAGTTGGAAATTCAAGCAACTAGGCAAAAAAAGCATAGTAGGCAGATAGGAGCAGGTCGGTCAACCGGGCTCCCTGAGTCGATTGGCCGAACAAGAGGTTGGAAGTGCTCGGGCACCAGGTCGGTCGATCGGCCCAGGGGCTCGGTCGGTCGAAGCCTGTAACCAGCACTTCCAAAACAGAGGCAGGAAGTGCCTGGGTAGCAGGTCGGTCGACCGGACCCTGAGCTCGGTCGGCCGAACCTGTATACTTGCACTTCCTACCCTATTTCAAAAGAGGTGCAAACTCCCTCAATTTGCAAACCGTCGAGCAACGGCACTAAGGGTTTACGCCAATCGACTACCTGGCCATAGAAGCTCTTTGTTCATCACCAAAAACATGATCAAAACATCAAAGTTATGATTTTTAAAGAATTGAACTCAAAACACCAAAAATTGGAATATTCACAAAAGCAATCCAAATCAAAATCAAATGCACATGAATAAGTGTTAGGAATTCATACCTAACAATCAAAGTTAAATATAGACTAAGTTGTGAGATAAAAATCTCACCTTTGAACCCAAACAAATGAAGAAGAAGCTTGAAAGCAAAGGAGAATCAACCACTCTTCAATCCCCACTCAAGAAGCTTGATTCTAAGCTTAAAAGAGAAATATTTTCCAAATTAGGTTTAGGAAATTTCTAAAATTGGAAGGAGAATGAGTTGGAGAAGAAGAAGGAGATGCTTACCAATGGGTTCTCTTGAATTTGGAGCTAGAAGTTGGATTTGCAAAGAAAGCTAGGGCTTAGGAATTTCCATTTCCAATCTCTTCCACCATTTTTACTTTAGCTTGAAGTGTTAGGAATATGAAATGAAGTAATGAAGAGTTGGAGTGGAGCTAGAGTCTTAAGGTGGAACATTGGGCTGAAACCCAAACTCAAACCCAAAGTGAAAAAGTAGAAAAACTCGACTAACCCCAAACATATCGAAGCTTATACTCAAAAAGGTTGCAAACGGCATTTTGAACTCAATGGGAGGGGTCTCGAGTCCCAATTCGACTGTTTGCAAAAAGTAGGTTTTCGGACTAAAATCCGACGAACGATAAAATATTTAAATAAAATATTTAAATATACAATTGATAAATATGCGTTTTGTTACAGCTTTGATCAGTTTTGAAGTTATATCGTTTAAATTGACATTTAAAAATAGTCTTCCGAGGCATAGTCTCGGATTTCGACGAAACCAGTTCCATTGGATCTGTAATAGTGTTTTATTACCGGATTTCAATTTTCATAACATTCGGAGTTGTTGTGTGACCGAAAGGATTATAAACACGTTGAATTTAAATTGAAAATTCGATATAAATACTGGTCCAAAAAGCTATCTTCTCCATACGATCGAATTTAGACACATAACCTTTTCCATTACGTTCAGAATAGGGATATAACCTTATGAATGCCTGGCGGCATGCCTCATTGGAAATCAAGATTTTGATTTGCATTTATCGAAGCGATTTGAAATTAAATTTAAATTAATATATATATATATATATATATATATATATATATATATTCATATATATGGGCAAGTTGACACGTTGAGGAATTTATTACACGCGTTCGTTTTATTCTGTGAAATTTTTACATGCGTATTCAAATAAAATAACGTAAAAAAATAAAAAATAAAAGGGAATTAAAACTCGAGCATTTCTTTTGTCTTCAAACAAAAATCGAAAACCAAAAAACATGATAATAATGGTAGATGCCCCCCTTCCTCTTCAACTTGAAAATAAATAAACATGTATAAGGTATCGATCGAAGAGGGCTCAACGCGAGCCCTAATTCAAGCCGCCTCTGTTAATCGCACGCCTCCATTCTATCTCAGGTTCAATTAGGTCGGCCTTAAGAATTTCGACTGTAGTCAAGGAAGGAGGTGGCAATTGTTGTTGCGTTGAAGAAGAGCAGGAGGACTCGCTCGACAATTCACTCTGACCTGAAGCACTCAAAGGTTGTCTTGACATTGCGAGCGGCAACGCTTGGTTAAGGGGATTATGAAAACAACTGGAAGAAGTTAAGGTTTTGGTTTCGTAATAATGTCTTCTATTGAGGAAGTTGTGGCAACTGTACAACAACTTAATGGATCTGAATTTCAAAGAGGAACATTGTGAGTGAATTCCAGACTACCTCCACCAAAAGAAGATCGTGTACCAAGAAGCAGTTTTGGAAGTGGAGAGGGTTACAGAATGAAAGCGGATTCAGAAAAATGAAAGGGGAGTCAGAATGAAGGCAGATTCAGGAGTGGAGTTGGATCTAAGTTTTGGGTTTCTCGTTGGATGGTGGTGCGACGCGGTCAACGGTAGGGTGATAACTGAAGGTATATAACTATCTATCTTTAATTTAATACACATATATCTTTGTACAGTTTAGGTTAGAAACATATTTTCAGTAAAGTATTGATTAAATTAGTTTTTGATTAGGTAAATATGTATATATATTTAGACAAGATTTTATAAGAAAATATAAAATTTTAAATTGTTGAAAGTTATGTGGAATTAGTTTTTAAAATCTAGAGATTATTTTTGGTTTCACATTGGAAAATAAATATGCATGTGCACATTTAGGTTTACTAGTTATTTAAAAAAAATGTAAGTGTTTAAGATGATTAATTTATGTAATAAACTTATTTAATTATTTTTGTCCCTAAAAAATAATTTATTAAAGGGAATTTAGTTTTAAATATAAAATTTTGTTAAATAAATTTGTTAAAAGGAATTTTTTTAAAATTAAAAGTATTAGTTTAAAATAAAATCACTGGTTAATTAAATTATCAAATTGAATTTAATAGATTGTTCGATTTATTCGAATATTGATAAATTGTATAAATTATTTATACAAGGTCTAATGTAGTGAGAAAAACAAGCTGGATTGAAAATGGTTGCATGCATAAGCAAAGACGAGATCTTCTTACTCAAATTTGTAGCCTAGTTAATTTAAATGAATTGATTGAAATTATTGGATGTGCTTGGATGAATTTGATAATTTATCTATTGGTGATATTACATATAGTAGTATATGTAAATATATATATATATATATATATATATTGGAGTGATTGATTTCCCTCATTATATAACAGATGAGACCCTATGCGTCGCATAACAGCGGATGATATTATATAATCCGATATACCGTGATATTCCACCTTGAAGTGGAATTGGTATTAAATTGTTGTGCTAACGTCTATGGATGCAGGGAAACAGGTTGAAGGGATCCAACTGGATTCCTCACATTGTTGAATTTATTTGCATATGTTGTGATGTGATAATTTGTGAATGATTATACTGGTGCGAATGATTATATTGGTGGTTGAAAAGTATTGTAGGCTATAGTTTAGCCAAACATACTTTTGGTATCGTAGGATACCAAAAATGTAAAATTGGATTTTAAGAAATTAAAGTAGAAAAATTTAAATAAATTCATTTTAGAGAATTGGATAAATTTAAAAGAAGGAATTTTAAAAGGGTGAAGATTGATTTTTGAAATCCTATCCAATAAATTCTAAGTATAGGAAAAAGATTTTTATAAATGAAAATAAACGGACTTTGACTAGTATTGTTTAAAAGTCATAATTTAAAATTCAGATTTTAAAATCTAAATGAAGGCGTGAATATTGGATTAATGATTTTTGAAATAAATTTGGATGAATAAAGTAATAATTTATAAGTGAAGATAAATTTTGTAAATCAATTTAAATTGATTTGGTGTTTGAAAATAAATTTGGAATTTGATTTGGTGTTTGAAAGTGAATATTTGAAAATCGATTTGAAAATCGTATATCAATGGATATTTGGAAATTTAAATTCACAGTGGGAATTTATAAGGAAAGGGAAATTTGTTTTAAAAGTAAATATTGGTTTATTTTTAAGTGTGGAAAGAAATTTACGATTTGAAATGTGAATTTAAAATAAATCGAGAAGGATTTATTAACTGATTTAAATGGACCATTTTAATGGAAGGTGTATTTTTTCCCTGGGAAGCGGAGTATGTTTTTAAAGTAGCTTTCAAATATAAATTATAAGTTTTAAGATTAGTTTGTAAAAGAATATTTTTGAAGAAATTATTTTCGTAAATTATTTTTAAATCTTTAAAGTAAATGTTTATCAAGTTAATGATAGAAGTGATTATTTTATGAAATATTTAATTGATATTTGATTTAGAAAAGGGTTATTTAAATAATTACACTATATCTAATAAATTTATTTTTAAAAAATTAGTCGGGTTTGAGATTTATATAAAATATTGGTATAAAATTTCACAACTAATATTTTTTAAAAATGCGTTTATAGTAATTTTTATTTTAAGTGTTTCCAAGTATATTTTTGGATAAGTGATTTAAATTATTTTGAAATATTCGGACTCGGCAAATTTTCAGTGGAAACAAATAAGTATTTGGAAATTTATTCCACACGAGGAAAGTGATTTGAAATTTGTTTTCATAGTGTTGAGGTGTTAAAATATATCTTGCGAAGATATTTTGAAAATAAATAATTTTGGGAAATTATTAAATTTGGTAATTGTTGTGAATGTTGTTTGATAGATAAATGATCGATTATCAATATTGGCCTTTAAATAGCATTGGAATTTCGATGCGACCGGGGTTCGGATTCCAAACGGTTATCTGAAAACCACATCGAACCTTTGTGATGGATATTTTTTTAAAAGGTCAAAGTGGAAATTTGTTGTGATTTACTTGAAATCTGAATGTAACACTTATTTTAAAAATAAGCGCTCATTATTCGGATTAGCCGGGAGAGGACTTTGTGTCATAAAACTCATTCCGAACAATGATACGACGAAATGGGATTGCATTTGAAGACGGTGTTGAAGACCGGATATTTTGGAAAACGAAAGGATTACCTGTCGAATGTCTCTGCGCTGAGTTGCTCCGTTATAGAGATTATATCACCCTTTGTGATGGGGAGTCCGGACGTGATTAGTGAATATCCGGATTTTCAAGGGCTTCTTTGAAGTGCCATCGGTTCCGTTCGAACCCGATACGGACTTGTATGGATGTGTGTCTGACGTTACACTTTGAGATGTAAAGCTAGTTTCTATCAAATACATTTATGTTGGTGGCAGAGAATTTATTCTCTTAGCTTAAAACCCTTCTCTGAGACATACAAGCTCAGAGGTTATGTAGTTGATGGTTACTGGTGATATATTCCCAATTTGGTAATGTGGCATGCTGAGTATTGCTGATCATTTGTTGATCGAAGCACGGCTTTTGTGAAAAGAGTAGCTTTGTGGACGAGACTTCATCGGACCTCACACCCCGGAAATGGTCAAAACAGGAGGGATGCAGCAAGGTTATAGGGGTTGCGCCCTCAGGGTATGCACATCTCCTTCTGGATAAAAAGTGGTATCTGGTACGGAGTCCAGATATTTAACTTGTGTGGATTTAACAGTGGTATTCTAGTATGGAGCCTAGATTATTTACTTTGTGGTTGTTGGTTGATGAGGCGCCTCGAATAAAGATCGGTCTAGACTGGGGGGTGGCATACTCGTGATAGTTAGTTACCTAGTTATAGAGGTAACCCGACCTTGTGTTGGCAGAGAGCTGGTTAAGTTCTCGGGGCGTCCCTCCAGAGGCGTACCCATTCGGTAAGGAAGTTCCTTAGCCTGACCATTTGTTGAAAACCCAATCATCCAATACGAGCCCTTTATGATTGCAATTATGTAACCTGCCATTCTTAAATGGTAAACTATAGCAGGCATAATATAATGGTACCTATGCTGGCTAAGATTAATATTATACTTTCGAAATGTTTTTCACACTATGCACTAATAATAATATCAAAAGATTTTTCGTATCAAGCATGTTTGACTATCATAAGGGGAAATCTCCTCCAATTGTGTGCTTGCATTGTGTGTGTGCGGGAAGGCCTTATGATAGTTTCATTTTCCAAAAGCATAGCGGGTTTCTTTTCCTTTTCTTTGTGAAAATAACTGTTTAAAAATCTCATACCAGTCCCATGACTGACATGGAGTTTATTGTTCCCTTTCTAAACTCTGGGTGCCCATCATTTTCCACACGGGAAGCCTAGAGTCAAGTTATCATTGTTTTGGAGCAAAGTCAGAAAAGTATGCTATGTAGATCAGGAGACAAGCTGGATGGCGGGGCGTAGCACTAGTATATAATATTTTTTTTTTGCTATTTTGTTGTTGTAACACTGTGATGATGTAATGTATAACTGATATAGTTCTTTTGTTTAAACATTATTTATTTATCTATTATATATTGTTCGGCCGCGAATGTGAAATTCTGATATTGTTTCTGTTTTCTTCTTCTATCTTCTTCTATTTAACCAAAACGGTTCGGTTTCCTGGCATTCGATTTATTGGCATTTGATACAGTGGACGTATGACTTTCGAAAGTCGAAAAATGGGGTCGTTACGCCAAATCACTAAATATGAAGGAATATGATGCCTCGGTATCGAATAAAACACGTATATGGATATCATAAATAGAAAGCATACCCTTTATAATGACATCCTTCCCTTTCTCCTTCATCGATAGGGCGCTCGATGAAGCTGGAACAGCATTCAAAGCGTAAGCAGACACAACTTGCTTTTTCCTTGGAGGTTCCGGACAATCCTTCTTGATATACCCTAGCTTGTTGCAGTTATAGCACTTCTTGCCCTCTGCCTTATAGTCTCTGACAAGATGGTCTTTCTCCCTCACAAAGTAGCAAGTAGGCTCCCACTTGCCCTTCTTCTGACTACCCTTATGAAACTACTTCTTGTTGCTGTTGTCCCACTTCCTCTTGCCTCCCTCACCAACTTGCGGCTTTGGCTCATCCTTGGGAGCAACAACCCACTTAGGCTTAGGATACAAACTCTCATATCAGAGAACCTTCTCCACTAGTCTCTTGAAGGTCTCATTGATATGACTCACAAGCTTCTCCCCAAGATAATCATCCAAGCCCATGATGAACTTCTCATTCTTCTTAAGTGGAGTACCGATAAAAGATAGGCCGTACTTCGACAATGTGTCAAACTCGGTCACGTACTCAGAAATAGACATATCTCCCTGCTTCAAGTAAGCAAACCTTCGAAAGAGCACCAACTTCTGAGTGAACAGTATATACTTCTTTTCAAATCTCGCCTTGAACTGCTCCTAAGTAATTGGATCCTCGGGAGTAGTAATTTTGATAGCATTCCACCACCCCATAGATCTTCCTTGAAGCTATCTAGAGGTCGGCTTCCTCTTTATCGCATCCTCTAACTCCATATCCTCATAGACGAATTTGCAAGCGTCTAACCAATCCGGCACTTTGATGGCTGATTCATTCTAAGAAACAGTTTTCCACATAGAATATAAAAATCCTTGCTCAATTTGGCCAAGTCAGCCCTCGATGCTTGCACTGCAGCATCATCACCAACAGTTGCACCAGGAGTAAATTGGGCATTTTCTACCATGTTTCGCACCACCTCAATACATGTTCTTTAAGTTGGGGTTGGCAACCCCCGATCTCACCTCTTTTTAACTCCATAGATGGAGTTCCTAGCAGCATTCCTTTTTTTTCGGTTTATTCTTATAAGCTGTAATAAGAATAACCAGTCTCTCTAAAAGGATAAGTGGTGTCCATAAATGCAGTGCAACTTAAATATTATATATATACTACTATATAGTTTTGAAAACCAAAGTATAACAAGTACACTCTCTCATATATCGCTAAATCCATTCTAAGGCGATAGCTCCTTCCTTATCTCTATTGGATCCAGGTAATATTTTTGGTCGCCTGCGCAACCTAAGCTCTAACAACAATGTGATGACCGCCCTATACCTCCGGTACCTAATATACCTATGTGATGCGATGTGGAGGTACCCGATCGATGCAGGATAGTAGGCAAGAATATAAAAGTAGAGAAGATCCAAACACAGAACATGTAGAACATCTCACAGATAAAATATAATACAAAAATATAGATGTAAAATGGGCGAGATAGTGATATAATCAAATGAACCATAAATAAGAACATCAGAGTGTATAATGTTCATAGACTATACAAAAATTGCAATAAAGAGTTTACACATTCCAAGTGTCCATAGTAAACTCTATAACTATCTCTAATAATACATGTACTAACATAGCTCTATAGTACTTGCATAGTGGAATATAAGCAATAATAAGATCCAAGTATAGCATAGCCTCCTACTCATACTCCATACAGCTTCATGTGCTTTCCAGACATGTTATCCCCTAATCTACTCATTTACGAGTACCCAAGGTATTAAGAAGTAAAACATAAAACCTTGAGTCGGACAACATTCTAATGTAAGCTATACATCATCTCATAAACACTATAAATATCATATATAGTAAATGTAGTCATAGGGTATGTAGAACCATACCTGACCTGTCCCTGGATTCAAAGAATTAGCATGTAACAGTCGATATAGGCTAATGTACTATCAAAGCCATATAAGTGTACAATATCGAAGTATAATGTCCAGTATCTAGGTATACGGTCGAAATACCAACATCGTGTGACACCCTATAGTGATAACAACCATGACAACCATAACATCCATCAAACAATTCTCACAATCACTCATGTGTGTTCGATATATTATAACTTTATGGCACAATCGCAAACCAGGTACCTAATCATAATCCCAGATCCATTGGTGCTCGAATCCATGCTACTCTAAAAAGGCTAGGAATCAGGCTCACAATCACAAAATCCCAAGGTAATCTACTATTGAAAGATCTGGATATAATCGTGAACCAGGTGAGCATCCCCACATACCCCTTCTTTACGAGCGCACTTGAGGCCTCCAAGGTATTAACGATCCATTTGCACGCGTATCTAAAATGGAACTCAATCGTTATTCCATAATTGGTATTTCCTTAGTAGGACACAATCCCAAATCCCACTCACATGTAGTCCATCATTAAACTGCTCTTGTGGATCACCGTCACGACTTCCATCATTAAGTTGTCATCTTTGGAATGTCTCTAGACACCCATCGTATGTCATAGAGTTATCGTACCAAGGTTCCGAAGTCAACATTATCGTCGATTTCGAAGCACCACGCCACTGCTTCACTAGTCGTTGCACGAAATCCTAGGTCATCATAATTTTTCCTAGAGACATATAACCTTGCTTCCCATCGACTCATCAAAGACCTCTGTACTTCACTTCTGTTTAATCAATGTTTTGTCCAGCCTACCACTATGCAACTCCCTAAGTACCCTTCCTTATTCGGTACTTGGATGTAGCCCACTGGACAGAGAAGTCTATCTGGTTTCTTATTGCATCGCCAAATAGTAATTGCTATTCGGCCCTTCATCTTACTACTAGACATAAAATGTTGTCTGGCCCCTTCAATGCCAAACAAGGCATCACCGGACAGGAAATCCTATCCGACCTCTTCCTTTTATCCAACCAAATGCCCTTTGGACAAGAACTCCTATCTAATCTTCCACCACTGCCGAACCGTAGCAACCGAACCAATCTCTTCCCAAGCCTGAAGTTGAAGCCGAACCAACCAGTCACCAAGCAAGCCTACCACCAAATCAAAATCTTGTGCATAATCACATTGATTTTGCCATTACGCCGCTATTCGACCCTTGTGCATTCCATATGCAACAATAGGACTCCCAACAATCCAAAGTCAATCCGTCGAAGCTCGATTTCACGGTTCCTAACTCTAAGTCATTCTGATGAGCGTTTCAACCATACAAGCATTGACATAAACATAACATATGCACAATCACATCCAATCATCTAAACACCTAAACATACATCAAACTAGCAAATCATCATGCAATTACATCTCTAATGTAGCTTATTACATACAAAGGCAACCATACTCCAAAACAACATTATTAAAGCTCTTTAAATATTTTAATTTTGTTTTGCTACAAGTTTGACATTGGAAACAATTTCCAAACTTTAATTTAACTTCATAAATGAGTTTAGAGCATATCAAAATCTGTAGAAACTTATATAGTAAGGTGAAAGAATATAAATCACCCGCCAAAACCCCAAAAAGTGAATATTTGCACGCAAATCGAGGCAAATTCAAGAATCAACAGCAAAGATGTGATTGTTCTTCCCCAAAAATGTAGATTTGAAGATCTTTAATGAATCTCCTTGCTAATCTAGCCTTAATCTATGATTTCGACTTGATTTGGAGGAGAAAAGAGAAGGTCTTAGGTAAAGGATGGGTTAATTAAGGCTTAGATCTATAGACGAAGGTGTAAAAGTGATTTGGGGATGATGATTCAGCCATATACGGTCTTCAAATCCAAAATGGATTAGTGGACTTTTCCCCAAATTCACTAATTACCCACTTAGCTGCTCCAAAAAATGCCAATATTCAAATAGCCATATCTCCTAGCCATGAAGTCTAAATCGCTATTATAACTACTCTACGAAACTATCATATCTTTCCAATGGAAGTGGACTTAAATGCTAATTTGACTTCTATCAGAATTATGAAAAATACAAGTTTTCACTGGTAAAACCATTCTAAATTTTTGTAAATATAGGAAATGTCTCTAATAAGCATTTTCCAAAGTTATAGAGTCATACAACCTTATATGGATTTAAAAATAATATTTATGATCCTCCGATATATAAAATATCGGTCGTTACAAAGAAGAATAAGGGGTTTACACTATTTTAGATGTACATGAGAATATCGTATTGCCAAAGATTATCGTTAACCCGTTTGTTGCTTCAAATATGGATTTTGTGGGCATAAGAAATATTTGTATACAACTGCTCAACATTCGATGTAAGGAGCAGAGAAAAGGAATGTTGAAACACCATTCATGGTGCTAATTATTGCTGATCATGGTTTTTATTTTTTCCTAAAACGAGTGTTACTTGATTATCTAGTGATAAACAAATAATACAGGATTGAATCGCTCAAGGAAATGTTTTTTCACTTTGATGCCATCAATTTGATAAATAGTAGTGCAAAGCAGAATGATATTTTAGGTGATTAAGGATGTAGAAATAAATTCAAATAATGGAAAGGAAGATGGTACTGAAACGAAAGGAAATACGAGTTGAAATAGTAAAAAAAATGGAAGAAGAAAGGGGAACCAAGCATTTTTTGATGAAAGATGAGCGAAATTTAGGCGATGGTACTGTTACCGTCAATACTGATATTGATAGACAATAATAAGTGTTGAATATTGAAACTAACAAGACTTTGGTGTTGTGTGTTGATATCAAAGGCAAGGATTTTATGAATATCAATAAACATGTTGCCCAGAAGACAACTATGGATATTTTTAACGTTACGATGTTAAAAAAATTGGAATTTTAAGTAATATTGATGTTTATGAAATGGAAGAGAGGTAAGATTGTAAGGAATTGAAATGGGGCTCAATGAAAGAGATTTATGATAATAACGATTGTAATCACTAGTGTAAGGAAATAATCATGGTGGAGAATTATTCATGTGAGGAGGAAAATATGGAAATGCAAAAATTTGTAAACACATGGGAAAAAATGAAGCTGCTATTGATACTGATAAGAAAGAGCCATTTTAAAGTGAAGCCATGGCGTATGATATAATAAAGAAATCCAGCCGTTAAATGGTGGAGTTTAATTCAGTTTTAACTTAAATTGAATTGCACACTGAAACATGTACATATTAAAGGTGTTGGGTGATGAAATGGTGGAGGACTATGTGAATTTTTTGTTGTGTTTTGATGAAAATATTAATAGATTAGAGAAGACATAGGATAATGCTAAAATTAGGCTTTCTGAAGGGGCTGGTAATGTCAAAGCAATACAAAGAATCAGGTTGTTGTTTTGTGTATGGTTTTAAACATAATTTGGCTGGTAGGGATAAAGTTGTAGGCAAGATAAAAGTGTTGAGCAAGAGTGGAATTCTGAGCATATAAACATAAAGATGCACATGGATATGCATGGGAGGGCTGCTTCTCTTGTCCCAAATCGTGTAGTTTTTAAACAGGTGGATCAAATCAGGGGTTTAGGGATGGCCGGGCATGGTGGATCGTTTGTTTGGACTTGTTAGGGGAAGTGTTGGTAGACTCAGTAATGGATTGTAATGGGCTTGATGATGTAATGATGGACACAAGTGAACTAATTATTATTTCTGATTCTTCACCATATAGGGATACTCGAGATGTGTGATTATCTAGGAGGATCTCATTGATGGATTCGCATGGGGAGTCTTGCTCAAGTCGCTTCTAATCAATGGAAGGAGTGATCATCTTCGTGGAGCAGCCACTACCGCATCTGATGATTCTAGCTCAGGTCTGGATATTTTCTTTGGCAGTATTTATAGTCCTTGTGCTTTAAGTAGTTTTATCTGCCAGTGATAGGCATTATTTAGATAGGATCATGTTTACTTCGATGATGTTCAGTTAGATTATGAGCCTATCAGAAGTAGGGAGTTAGAGCAGATGAAATCGCTTAGATCATGGAATACATCGGTTGGAACATCAAGGGTCTACACGACTTACGAAAATGTAGTAAAATTAGGTCATTTTCAAAGACAATAACATTGATGTTACTTTATTACAAGAACAAAAATAGAAATCATTATTATTGATTTTATATTAGCCTATGCAGTCTTTAATTTAGTCTTTGATTTCGTCTTCCGATTAGGGGTTGGTCGGGGGGTTTGATGGTGGATTTGAAGAAAATTGCGTTAAATTTTTACTATCTATTGTTAAAGTTCATTCGATGCTTGCTATCTTCGTGGATCAAATTTCATGATAGGTCAAAGGGTTCTTTGGAGTATCTCGAGTTTAGATTTCTTGCTCTTGGTTAACAGATAATGGGTGAAGACTTCAACATCACTATATTTCTAGGGAAACGATCCCTAGAGAAGGCGATTTTGCCATTATGGAGGAGTATAATTAGTTTATTGTTAGTAGTAACTTAAAAGAGTTATAATTAAGTAATATACGGTTTATTTGGTTGAATAGTAGGGTAGATCCATTCATGGCACTTTTAGGTATTTTTTTATTAGTGATGAAGTGGAAGACATAATCCATGTTTGTAAAATTATGGGCTTTCGAATGTTGGTGTGGATCACTGTCCAATTATTTTATATTGCCTAACCAAAATATTAGTAATAAAAATTTCAGATTTGAAATGATGTGGTTGTTTGAAAATAATTTTACAAACTTAATTATAAACAAATGGCTTTTATAACTACTTATAAATCTGTAAGCAAGATCAGAGATTTAAGAATTTTTTCTTAAAAAAGGAACAAAGATGTATTTGGAAAAGTTAAAATTAAAATGGATAATTTATTAAGTGAAACTTTAAAGTTAAATAAAATAGAAGAATATAGAAATTTAAATATTTCATTAAATTTTTTTCTTTTAAATTTAAAGAAGAATTAAATAAAATTATTACGTAAGAGGAAGTGATGTGAACAAAGTTTTAGGATCTAGTGGATGGATGTGGGAGATAAGAATACTAAAAAGTCTCATGGACTAGCAAATGGTAGGAAACATAATAACACCATAAAATTAGTTTTAACTAATAATGTTAAGATTTTTGATTAGAAAGAACTAAATGTTGCGTTTACTTATTATTATAAAGGAATTTTTTGAATTAAGAAAAGACATTGGATTAAGGCTAAATGAGATGAATTGTATTCCAATAACGCTGGGACTGACTTGGAAGGATTGCATAACCCATTCAGGAAGAAGAGATTTTAAGAGCTATAAAGGCTATGACCAGTGACAAATCACCCGGTCCTGTAGATTTCCTATTTTGTTTTACAATTTTTTTTAAACATTTTAAAATATGAAATAATTAAAATGTTCAATGAATTTTTCGAGGGTTTTTTACAATTGGATAGGTTTAATTTTTCTAATGTAATTTTATTGCACACAAAAATTGGGGAGAATGAGCTAAAAGATTTTAGACCAATCTCATTATCAAATTTCTTATTTAAAATTATATCAAAGGTCTTAGCTAATAGATTAAGTTCTAAAATGAACGATCTTCTAGACATTACGCAAACAACATTTATTAAGGAAAGAAACATTACAGATAGGTAGTGGCAGTTCAAGAATTTATTAATAAAAATAACATTACTTATGCTCTTTAAAATTCATATTTTGCAAAAAGATATTAATTCAATTGATTGAGCTTTTGTGAATGATTTATTATTAGCTAGGGTTTCCGTATTAGATGGGTATGTTGGATTATATCTTTACTTAAAATGGGAAATTCATGCATTATGGTTAATGACACAATAGGTGTTGGAACCAGACCAATGCGCAGTGGAAGTTATGAGTGAATTTCAATCTTTTTTATCCTATTAGATCTTTATTGGGCCTAGGAAATCCAATTTATTTATAACATTTTTAAATTTTATTTGAATACATTCTTTTATTTTATTTAAATTTATAATATGATATAGTATTATTTGATTTATATTATATGCGTGTGTGTGTATCATATACATATATACGTGTGTGTGCATGTGTGGTATATCAATCTGTGCAAAATATAACATAAACGCGTACAGATGCTAGGATTTACATCGCAATGGACACATTAGCTTATCCAGTATACATATGTATTATCCAAATGTTTGTTTACATGCTATTACTTGTATATATAAAGTATTATACATATCTGCGTGTGTGTATACTATAATTTTATTTAAACAATTATGTATGAATATATATATATGTGTGTGTGTGTGTGTGTGTGTATGCATAAAAATATATATAATATTAATATTATATATACATATCAATATAATTATAATTAAATTGTAATTTATTTATAAATTCAAAACCAATATATACATAAAATACTAATTCTTTTTAAAATGATATGTACTAAATATTTACCCATAAATATATGTATAATAATACAATATTATATATATAATAATGTTTATTAAATTACATAAAATATTTTTGGCTGAATATTTATGACCATGTCTCGTGCACGGCTCTGCAAATTTCTATTTATTGTTTATTTTTATTTTTTTATTCATCCATACAAAAATTTAAAATATTAATTTTAAAACTTTATTTCGAATTTTAATTTTTCTCTAAATCCTAAGCGATGATTTTTTTATTTTGGATGTTTTTCATAATTTTAGGATCTAAAAATAATTTTTTATTCCAGGGTTTATTTAAAATAAATTTAAAAATAAAAAAATTGTTTCTTTAGTTTTTCTACGGAGAGTGTATTTTATGCTAATATGATTTTATAAAATATAAAACATATTTTTCATTATATACTTATGTAATTAATTTATGAGATGAATTAACTTAAATAATATTCAGATAATAACAATAAATATCTAAAAATTATTTTATCACTGTCGAAAATAATATATACTTAAACTTTATATATAACAATAATTAATTAGAGTGTGATGCTATAATTACATTATAAACAAAATATATCTATTTAATATTATATATTAAATCATTGAAATAAAAAATTCTCTTTTATTGTTGTAGAGCCGAGCTGATTTGAAACATACATAAAATATTTGTATGTAGATACATACAACCAAAACAATTTTGTGACAATATTGTTTGCATATCAGAATCATCAGCTAACTAACAGTGTAAAATGCATATATAATAAAACATTGAATCTGAGCATTTATGATCATATTTTGATTCGAAATATACTTCACTTTCAATGCCTTGAACTACACCTTGAAATGATGCTTTTGATTCAAAATATACTTCACTTTCAATGCCTTGACGTACACCTTGAAATGATGCTGTCTGCCCCTTGAAACAGTTTTTGATCCAAAAAAGTGCCAGTCCTTGAACTATTGACCACCATTTATCAAATATCAGTTGATTGATTTGATTTGAGCTTGGATACATAGAGAGATGATAAATGGAGTTCATGCAGCAAATGAGTAGAGATGGAGGCTCCAAAAAATGAATATCAAATGGAGGAAATGATGCTTAAATAGAGTAATGGAAGGAGAGAATTTGGGATCTCTTCTTTTACTCAATCTCTTTTGATATGAGCCATTTAAAATCAAGTCATCTCTCTCCATATAAGAGTCGCCTATACCCACTGTTATGACCACACATACCAGCCCCTTTAATGGGCAATGAACCCATCTATGGTCCGTACAAATAATTTGCATTTTAAATCTAATTTAAAATGCTTATCGATATCATATATCGATTAATATATTTATGACTTTTATAAATACATTTAATATTGCTTTATTAAATCAAATCAAATTTATAAATAATATTTTATAAATAGTAATTAATTTAACTAATTTATAATAATTATAAATTAACTGAATCTTTTGATTAAAGGAG
The DNA here is from genome assembly GCA_030765085.1 of Allium cepa. Classification (NCBI taxonomy): domain Eukaryota; kingdom Viridiplantae; phylum Streptophyta; class Magnoliopsida; order Asparagales; family Amaryllidaceae; genus Allium; species Allium cepa. Next base: position 133,841,566 of record CM060932.1, read on the forward strand.
AGTTCATCTTTTGATTATGTGACTTGTCAGGTGTAAATTTGGTTAGCAATTAATATCGAACTATTTGAATATTAACATTCATATGTCACTTAGTGGATGGTGTGACATTATGGCCAAATTTACTGCTTACTTGGTTTCGGTAAAATCCAATTTTACTTTGTTGAGCGTTACCCGGTTGTGACTAATATTTGCACCAATTCTCTTCGTCAAATCTATATCACTTTGGATCCATGGAATTTTGTAATGGTCAAAATTTCAATATCGTTCATTTTCAACTCTATTGAACAAACTCAAAGTTCTTGGTTCAATATTGAAAATTATTATTAAATGAACTATTCTAACCAAGGATTTTGACTTTGAGTTGGTTGTGATACTTACCCCATATAACTGAAATAATGAATTCTTTCTTGAATAGTGCTTCACTTCTAATACTTCCACTCGACTCAACCATAGTCATTTGATGGACATCATGCTATGATTTGGCTATAATAAAAGAAAAGCTTTCATACTGAAGATCAACCATATTCTCAAGTTGAGAGAACTTTGTATATCAGTGACATTGATAGTTTTTATTTGACCTTAGTTATATTAACCAACATAAAACTATCAAGTGAGTCGTTCCATAGTTATCTAATATCTATTAGTACATAACCCTTTGGTGGCTGAAGCAGTCATGAGTAATACATTGCTCAACATTTGAAGAGCGTTACATGCTCTACTCTCAACGGATAAACATATATCCAGCCTTGATGCATCTTAACTAGGAACATTTAAAATGATGTGTTTATTATATGTTGTTACATAATACTAATGATTACAACTATTTGTAATTACAGTCACAAACACACCAATTAGGGATATTTTTGTTAAATATACTTTAATTAAACATTTAATTATTTATAACACATCATAACAAATATATAGCAGAAAGAAAAACACCTTTATTATGAATGGGAATTGATTGCAGAGGTAATTAATTTACAATAAATTATAGAATTACACCTAGGGAATATCCTAACTCTATCAAACTTCCACTTTCGCTTGGGGCCAATTATGGAATCTCATTCCTTTTCCTTCAACCAACTACTAGAGAGCCGCTCGAGCTAGACCATTAGTGAATGGATCTGCTATGTTGTCCTTGGTATCAACATTTTGTATCATGGCCTCTTTCTTCTCAACGAGTTCGCTAATGAGGTGGAACTTCTAAAGAATATGTCATGACTTCTTGTGTACTCTGGGTTCCTTTGTGATCTGCGTCACTACATTGTTATCACAGAATAATGCCACATGATTTTCGATATCAGGAATCACTCCGAGCTCACTCAAAATCTTCTACATCCAAATTGCTTCTTTACCTGCTTCATTGAGGGCGATATACTCAGCCTTCATTGTCGAATCAGATACTATTTCTTGTTTGAAACTTTTCTAACTAGCGGCTCCACCATTAAGCATAAAAACATAACCAGACACCGATTTACTATCACCTTCATTACCTTGAAAGTTTAAATCTGTATAATCCTTCTATAGCATCCGCCTTTTTAACCCCTAATTATCGACACTAAAACGTCCATGGTATTTACGTGCCGAGCACCCAATTGCTGGAAATGCAGAACATTAGAGTAAAATAAAAGAAGAAAAGAACAAGAATAAGAAAGAAGAGAACATAATATAAGAATATCACTACAGAATGATAATATATAATATCAAAATGATACTATTACAAAGAAAAATTGTATAGATATAATAATCAGAGTAAACTAACCTATCATCAGCCTAGATAGTTATGAGCCTGTCCTCATAGTTGCTGATATTAAAAATAAACAAAGTAATGCAGCGGAAATAAAATCTACGTAGGCAGTCATACTCCTCTCCTAGAGCTCCAATGAATCATCAATGATATCTGGAAACATACACGGGCTAACCCGAGAATTATCAAAAGAATAACACACGGATCAGTCTGGTAAACCAGCATGAGAAAACTCAAGAAATTTGAATTACTATATTTGTAAAACTCTTTTAAAGAATGAAGGTATCTTGTAAGACCACGCCAAAATAAAAACGGATGGGTTTTTATCCTATGGTAACCTAATCATTTTGTATGAAAATTTAGTGATATTATAATGATGTCTATGGTGTTCAATATAAATATAAAACATAGCTGAAACGGTTAAATTGGTTACATTTGACAGCATATTTAGGTGTACAAACAAAACCGCTAAGGCATGTTCGTATATGGAATTTCAGTTGGAGGGTCCTTAGTACCTCGAGGAAAATCCCTTGGCAAGGGTCAGAAAGTACCATCCGAGCGCTATATCTCTAGATAAAATATATTAAATAAGGAAGTCATAGCTAGTTCATGCAGAGAACGTGTCCCGAATACGATCAACTCTCGCTAGCATCAATCGATAAGCATACTCTAGGTAATAGAGTTGATCAGTACCCTCTAAGGTTAGCTAACCGCGTTCTCTATGGCTACTCTGTTTTTAGCCATTTCCGATGTCGGGGTCATGTCCGACATCTTCACACGAGTTTTCAACAAAACTCGATCACATAATGAAACCTATATGGAATCCATCTTCTAAATGGATTCCAGAACCACGCATGAATTCTATCATTTGTTTCCAAAATAGAGAACCCGAATCTCAGCCTTGAAGTGGTTTTCGATAAATAGAACACTTAACGATCCTTGTCTGTCCAAGATCGAGTCGATGAATTCGGTCATATTTAACAATAACGAGAATGATCGTATGAGGGAACTAAGTCCCGAATACTTTCTCATAAACAAGTGAACATACCTGCACTATCATTTCATGCAAGGCATAGTCAAGTCACATAAATGACTTTTAATCCCTTTATAATTAATTTATTCTTATTAATTAAAACCCTTTTTATTAGTAAAACATATTTTTATCTAGTAAAACATGTTTTATAAATCAAGATTTCCTTTATTAATTAAAACTTCCTCTATATTCTTGTATAAATATAATGGATTTCTTTATATAAAAGATATACTTGTCTTTATAAATTTAACTATTCATTTATTCTTTTAATACTTAAAAAGTATTCATATACTTATTCCAATGCTATAGGTGTATTCATAAATTGTTTAACAAGTTTTACTTACTTGAAATATAATCAAAGAGGTTAAAATACTTACCACCAAAGCATTGATATAATACACTCCTTTTCTTTTATAAGTTAAACATATAACATTTTCTATGTAACTGCCCGGTATTTCGTGCCATTCGCACCCACACATGCTGGATTTGAATTTCTCAAAATATCAGATTGTTAATTTATATTTGGCAAAACTCAAGATATACAGTAAATAAAATAATCACAGAATTATAGACACAGAATAATATAACAATAAGCAGCGGAAGCAAATGAATAGTAGTTCATGAAGCTGCTATATGTATATAACAGAGATAAAACAAGATACAATAGAAGTCTCAAATACAAATAAGTCTCAATACAATAGTCAATAACAAAATCTAAATATATCAATGGAGTCAAGGCACAAGTAGGAAATTCCAGGGTAGATATACCAATTACACTTTCAGGCTTGTGGTAACCCATAGCCGCAACTGCCGCCCACCTCGATCCACCTTCCAAATCCGAGGGTGCACTCAATCGACCACAAAGTAAAAGAATGGTATCGAAGAAGTGTGTCCGATCGGAGGAACTACCTCACTTGGCCCGTCAATTGCTCTTGTTTAGCCACCTTAAGCTAACTCACGGGGTCCGGTCCAATATATGCCTCATATAGGATCGTTGCCAACCATCCTACTTTATTCCGAAATCTCCACTGCGTACATAGTTGTTAAAGTGGTTTTTGGTATTGGTAGAGAGTATGACAATAACCGATCATGGTCTCTTTAACAACCAAACGTTATCATAACCCATGGTTCTTTCATTTCAAATAGTTCATATTTCGAAACCAAAATATCATACCCATTTCAAAACCATATCAATACGATATCATTATTCGCTTAAAATATATCCATTTCCAAAATTTTAGAACTTTCCAAAATTATAACTCTTTCTAATTTATAAACCTTTGAGGCAATAACAATCTAGAAATCATAACTTTGAAGACATAACATTTTCCTCTTAAACAGTTTAGATATTAATAATAATATATAAAATTAAAGTTTATATAATAAAATAGTTTATATAATAAAATAATTAGTATATTAAAATATTTTAAAATTAAAATATTTTATTTTAAAATAATTTATAAAGTAAAATATTAAAAATAGTTTTAAATATATTTTAAAATTCTTTATATAATATAATAGTTTCATTGAATTTCATAAATCGATTCAAATCAACTCAAATTCCAAAATTCAATTTAATTCAATCTGTCATCAAATTTCATTCTAGTTCAACATCTTAATAAATTGTTTTCAAAAACAAATTTGAATCACAAATTAAACCATTTCAAATCTAATAGATTCCAAAGCTAAAATATTCAAACATTTACAAAACTAAATTTGATATTTTTATTTATATTTCAAATTCAATTTACTATTATTTAACTTTGAAATATTCACTTAATAAATCAAATAGCATTTAGATAAAACTTCAGATTACCAATTTAAATGAAACTAAATATCCTATTTCGATTCATTTAAATTTGAAAAAATTAATTTATTCACCTTTATTCAAAATCAAGTTATAATACCATGTCACTAAAATTTCAAATTCAATAAGCTTCAAATCTTTTTTATTTAAGTGTAATTCTTAAACAAATAAAATTTCAAATCAATTTCCATTAATCTAACCAACCCTTAATTTATTAAAATTATATAAAATCTATCATTTAAAATAAAGTTTTAAATAAATACTTAAAAATTATTATATACTAATTAAATCAAACTTTATTGAATCAAATCTTATTATTAAATTTATTTTAAATTAAATCTATTTATATATTTAAAAATATTAAAATTATAAGTAAATTTTTAAATTTATAATTTCAACTACTTTTAACTTTAAAATTTCCAAACATAAAATTTTAAAAATCAAGAATTTAAACGTAGATAAATAACATTTGTACGTATAATATTTTAAAATCAATATTTATATAAAAAACCATATATATTTCTTTTTAAACCATGGAAATCATTTTCAATATATATATATATATATATATATATATATAGACTAACGGTTTCTGCATATAATTTTCTATCCTATAGTCCGGTGATACAGATATTTATCATTTCATTCCGCAATTTAAATATCTACGGGTATATGTCATTTCAACCCGCAATCTCAAATTCAATGTCAATGAAAATTGCTTGGGTTTATCGTTTCATCCCATAACGATTTTCTCCTATTCTACAAGATCGTTCGGGTATGTATCATTTCAACCCATAAGGTTCTACACTAACAGGGAACTTGCAGAGTGAGAACATATATGGTAATAATGTAACATATCAGCAACATGCACATGTCGTCAATAACAAATTAAATTATAATATAACATACCGGTTATGGTGTCATATGTCACAGGTGAACACTTATAGATAATGGCATATATATAGCAATTAAATAATTAACAGCGGCATATTCCAATTACCGTTTCTAGTGAAATCAAATTTAATAAATATAAGAATGTTAATCGTTAATGATTGCTCGTCTTTCGAGGCTCGAGTTATTTGAAAAATGGAATGTGTTAAGAATCTAAGTACGAATTTCCCAAGTGAAGAAAGATAGACACATTCGACGAGCAAAGCTGATAAATTGGAGTCAATGCAAAAGTCAAAATCAACTCGATATAACTGAAATGAAATTATTATATAAAACCAAAATTAAATTTAAAACGAAATACAATTTTTTTCTTTTTTTAAAAATCTCCATATTATATATTATTATACTATAATTTAAAAACTCTATGTATATTTTAAAATCGAAATATCGCTAAAAATAAACTCTTGATATTTCTATACTATAGTTTGAAAATCAAATAAGAACTTATATGATATAACCTAGGATCAATACTTCCAGTATCACATGGCAATTATACATATGTACACGCCCAGACAACAAAATATACAAACACGCATGGATATATTCACCAAACTTAAAATTTATATTTTAAATCTAAAATGTGCTGACTCATACACATCATTATATTAAAACCACTATATCTACATATTATATATAAAACAATATAAAACACTTATATATTTATTATAATATAACATATACTCTTATATATAAACGTATAGATATATACCTTATATTAAAAATCAATACAAATTAACTCTATTGTAACATATACATATGTATGACTTAGCTGACCCTTTATAAACTTACAGAAACATATACACTCCAATGAACATATTATATATACATATATATCTACGTTTTAAATACTAACGTAACATGTTATGCATATATTCATTTCAAAATGTCAACATGAGCTTTATTTTTTTATTTTTTTATTTTTTTTATTTTAGAGAAGTCAGAGAAAGCAAGTTCTCAGGCCCGAGAATGCAACTTTATATAATATATATACATTTTTTTGCATAACAACATTATAAAACTTATAATATATATAATACTATAAACAAGATTTGTTTTAAAAATAAATCATAACATATAAAAAAAATCAAGATGAGAGAATTACCGAGGTTTGAAGGCAGAGGAGGAGTTAGGCTCTAGGTGAAAGGGAAAAATGGCGGGCCAGAGGAAGATATGGCCGAGACAGGGAAGGAAGGAGCCCAAGCAATGAGGGGACGAGGATGGTGACATGGAGGCAAGGAGGATGGGTTATTGTGCTTCGATAATAGGGCGAGCAAGGTGTGGCATGGGCTTGGCTGAATGGATTGGCGCATGGGGAAAGGAAGATGGTGGGTCGGGTTTGGGTAGTGGTGATAGCGGCACGGTTGGAGGGTGGTGGAAAGCACAGGGCTACTTCGGTTGCGAGTTCGTCTTGCACGAGTCGGTGACAGAGGAAATGATGCGGACTCGGGTTGATCGCTGGGTGTTGTGGTCGGGAATGGAGATGTGGGTGGCTTTGGAAGTTGTGCACGTGGGCATGCTCGGGTTTGCAGGATGATGGAATGAGGTGAGTGGTGAAAAACTCGAGCAAGGCAAAAGGTCAAGGGTACGGGCGTGAATGCTTGGTTTGGAGAAGGAAAATGGAAAGAAGGATGAGGAAGGAAATATAACTTTTATATGGCTTCGTTCAAAATGGAAAGATATAGCTGAACCAGTACTTACAGTGAAATAACCAAAAAAATTGAAAATGTGGAATTTCAAAAGTCAAAGATTAAATTTTTTGGAAATAATAAACAAGTAGCTCTTAGATATTCACGTGAAATCTGAATGGACTCAAAACTCAAAAGACCCGAACGGAAAATGATACGGTTATCGTTTCTGTGATAATCCAGATTTTTGGACATTTGATAATTGGATAATTAACTAGTTTTTACTATCAAGATTCTGATTTATATTTAGTTAAACAAATAAATTCTGATAATGAAAAATATCTGGATATATAAATGTATTTGGAACTATAATTTTTTTTGAATTATAAATATCTGGAAATGATAAATTTAGAGTAAACTAATATATATATATATATATATATATATATGCAAACTTTATATTGTTGAAAATTGTAAGTGCATACATATACAAGTATATAAATTTGTGAATATATAGGTATATAAATATGCCATGAGAAGTAGAATATATGGAAGTTTGTAAAAGTGTGAATATATATATATATATATATATATATATATATATATAAATTCACATAAGATATTTCTAATTATAATATATATATGTATATGTATATATATATATATATTGTGATTTGGAAGCATTGATTTGAATTCAATATAATAATTTACAAAAGCTATTTAAAAGTTAAATTCTATATTTTCAAAACACTAAAAATAAATATTTATTAATTAAAAAGTATAATAGTTTAAAATTTAAAATAAGATTTAATAAAAGGTTTAAAATACTTTCTTTTAAAATTTATACATGATATAAATATGGTTTGTATATATAAAATTTAAAAACATGAAAATAAAGCATAAGAAAATATATAATATTGGTTTTGACATTTGTAGCTTGGGTATAACATGCAAATACAAGTTGCATATCCTTTTTCTTTTAATTTGAAGTACAAATAGCATGTTAGAGAACTAGATTGTATATAGATCATATTTTTCTTCCTCTTTGTTTCTCATTTCTCTGAAACTAAAACTTTAAAAAAATATCCAAACAACAACTTCAGTTCAAACCGAGAAAAGCAAACATAGAGATTCAAAGACCAACTCAACATAAATCAAGCTTCGGTTCAAATTTATCTCAGCACAAGTAGATTCAAGTTCAAAATCAAGACTGTTCCAGATCAAAGAAAAACCTACTCTCTGTTCAGTGAGTAAACATAAAACTTATTAAATTTTAGCATATGTAATACCTGTGCATGCAACAATTAATCATAGAAATGATTCAAACATGTTTTGCATGAATATATTTACCTAGAATATAGTTGAACTGTATATAGGTGTGTGCATGTCTGTGTATTGATAAAACATGTCTCTGTTATCATTCAACAGATCAAACCTACTCAAAAACTAAATTCCTCTTCATATAATTCATTTCAGGTTTTGTTGATTAAAGAGACTATGTTTGCAGTAACTAAGTTTGATTTTAAAAAATATTTTTATATATAAATAACAACTAGGATTATTGGAAACAAGAATTGCAGTGGAAATCATTTCAAGTTAGAAAGATCAATTATCTTAATTTCACGTTTTGATTATATAAAATGATTCGTACTTGAATATGATGATTTTTGATGGTAATTTTATAATTTTTAGGTTTGTGGTTGTTGAGGATTTTGAGATGAACGAAAAAGGAATTACGTTGATTTCTGGTGGTAGCAAGGTTTTGTAGCCTCAGGGTTGTGGCCAGAGGAGGATCGGCGGCCTCGAGAAAAATGGTGTCGCATTTTTCTTATCATAGTGGCGACGAGGTGAGGGTATAGTAGGGTTTCAGTGTATGTTTGGGTCGACGTTGGATGCGTCATCGTGGTGGCACCAGAGTTGATCGGAGGTGGGGGAAAAGGTAGAGGGTTGTCAGTCGAAGATTTCGATAATGGGACGTGGTTTCCGATGCCTGTGGTGGTGGAACAAGGGGCGAGAATGCGATGGTTTTGGTTCAGGTGATGTTCGTTATGGCTCGATTTTGATTTCTTGAACGTTTTGAGATTTAGAATGGTCGGACTGCTAGAGAAGGTCATCGGTGATGGGTCGAAGGTAGTGGCGATGATCGGAGCATCTGCGTTCGCTTGTGCAGGTGCACAATGTCAGTATGTCAAGATGGGCTATTTTAGTTGCTGTAGTATTCGAGAAGAAGATAGTTGTCTAGGGTGGGATCTCGTGGGAGCATTTAGGTTGTGCTATGACGACAGTGTAACTCGATGTCACTGCGATCTACTGCGCACCATAGCGGAAGTCGAGGGACAACGATTTCCTATGGTCTACGTTTGATTTCGCTGGGAGAGCGACATAACATCGGTAGACTGCGATCTTTGAAGACATAGCGAAAGTCGTGTGGCATTGAGTGCCTACAGGCTACATTGGGACTCGACTGATGTAGTTTGCGATCTATGTGGTCTGTGTGGAGAAGTTTCATTTGGCAGCGAAATTCAACGGCGCTGATGCCTACAGTTACATGGGTTTTTGCCGTGATGGCGACATATGTAACGATCCCAGTTTAATGACAAATTTAAATTTGTCATTAAACTGGGATCGTTACAGTGTGACGACCCGAACTCGATGTCCGAAAACAACATCAAATTCGTATCGCGGGAGCTTGCAACACCCATTAGATGATAAATAACACAGCGGAAAAAAAAAGATGATATCACTGATGCAACATGAATACAATATCCGATACATCAATATGATACAATGATAATCATTAACATCAGAGAATATACAACACAGAATACAGCGGAACATGATACAATATGAAATAAGTCTTCACAGAATCCTAAAACTGCAGCACCAAACCAAACTCCAAAGTTAAAGCTCCAAAACTCCTAGCTCGATCCATTATCCAGATTGCTCCAAGATAAACAAGTGTAGTCCATATCCAAAAGACTGAACTAGCTCCATATAATCTACTGAACCTAACTATCTGAAAAAAAAACCAAACTCTAGACTGCCCGTGTGGAAAATTGTGGGCACCCAGAGTTTAGGAAAGGAACAATAAACTTCAGGTCAGTCATGGGACTGGTATGAGCAAACGAAAACGGTTTGTCTTTTAAAAATAATCAAAGATTTAAATTTCAAAATCGCAATGCTTTTGGAAAATGAAACTACCATAAGGCCTCCCGCCACACACACAATGCAAACGCAGAATCGGAGGAGATTTCTCCTTATGATAGTCAAACATGCTTGATACGCAGAAAAAATTTCTTTGATATTATTATTATAAGTGCAAAGTGCAGAAAAGCATTTCGAAAGTAGAATATAAATCTTAGCCAGCATAGACATTTCGAACTATGCCTACTATAGCTACCATCCAAACAGTGGGGCGCCACCATAAGTGAATGGCAGGTAATACAACTAAAACTGTACAAGGCTCGTATTGGATGAATGGATTTTCCAACAAATGGTCAGGCTAAGGAACTTCCTATTGCCACATGGGAACGCCTCTGGCGGGACGCCCCGAGAACCTAACCGGATCTCTGCCAAACAAGGCCGGCTACCCCCCTTCCCGGGGAATATACAGAACCTCAGATATGCCACCCCCGGTCCTTTGGGACCTTTATACGTGAGCTCTCTAACCAACAACATCACACAGTAATAAATAAAGTGTGTCCACATGAGTAAGTATCTGGGCTCCATACCATGATACTACCCTTTTCCAGAAGGAATGGTCATAGATTAAATTATAAATTTAAATTTGTCATTAAACTGGGATCGTTACAACATAAAACCTAGGTGTAGCTGCGATTTGTGGCAGGTTCCATGGTGTAATCGAAGGGTACGGAAGCCTAAAGTTTTCTATGGTTTTGCCAGGATGGCGACATAATCATCGGGTTAATTGCGACCATGGAGGGAGTGATGATTTCCAAAGCATTCTCACCAAAAATGTTTTCTATATTTTCAAAAATGTTTTCTATATTTTCATAAAATGATTTCCAGGTATTTTCACTAGGTGTTGAAAAAGGGTCTGCTAAGTACTTATAGATTTTCACTCCTACGCCTGATCAACGTACGACCGAATTTCTGTGAGAACAAGGATGGACTTGTTGAGACATCAACCTATAAAAGTATTTTTATAAAACTGTTTTGATAATATTATGTAGATTTTTAAAATGTTTTAAAATTTTAAATAAAAAGAGTTAAGAGTTAAAATGTTTAAGGATAATTTAACTGATAATAAGCATTGTAATTAAAATTCTTGCTTCTTTCCTTTTCAAGGACGAAAAGTTCTAAAGGGGGGAGGAATGTGATAACCCAGATTTTTGGACATCTGATAATTGGATAATTAACTGCTTTTTACTATTGAGATATTGATTATTATTTAGTTGGATAAATAAATTCTGATAATTAAAAATATCTGGATATATAAATGGATTTGGAACTATAATGATTTTTTTTGAATTATAAATCTCTGGAAATGATAAATGTTAGAGTAAATTAATATATATATATATATATATATATATATGCAAACTTTATAATATTGAGAATAATAAGTATGTATATATACAAGTATATAAATGTGTGTGTGTGTGTATGCCATGAGAAGTAGAATATATGGAAGTTTGTAAAAGTGTAAATATATATATATATATATCAAAAAAATTCGTATAAGATATTTCTTATTATAATATATATATGTATATATGTATGTATGTATATATTGTGATTTGGAAGCATTGATTTGAATTCAATATAATAATTTACAAAAGCTATTAAAAAGTTAAATTCTATATTTTTAAAACACTAAAAATAAATATTTATTAATTAAAAAGTATAATGATTTAAATTTTAAAATAAGATCTAATAAAAGGTTTAAAATACTTTCTTTTAAAATTTATACATGATATAAATATGGTTTGTGTATATAAAATTTAAAAACATAAAAATAAAACATAAGAAAATATATAATATTGGTTTTGACATTTGTAGCTTGGGTATAACATGAAAATACAAGTGGCGTATCCTTTTTCTTTTAATTTGAAGTATAAATAGCATGCCAGAGAACTAGATTGTATAAAGATCATACTTTTCTTCCTCTTTGTTTCTCACATCTTTGAAACTAAAACTTAAAAAAAATCTAAACAACAACTTCAATTCAACCCGAGAAAACCAAACATAGAGATTCAAAGATAAACTCAACATAAATCAAGCTTCAGTTCAAATTCATCTCAACACAAGTGGATTCAAGTTCAAAATCAAGGCTGTTCGAGATCAAAGAAAAACCTTTCTCGGTTCAGTGAGTAAGCATAAACTTTTAAAATTTAAGCATCTGTAATACCTATGCATGCGACAATTAATCACATAAATGACTCAAACATATTTTTCATGGATGTGTTTACCTAGAATATAGTTAATTTAATGTATATAGGTGTGTGCATGTCTGTGTATTAATAAAACATGTCTCTGTTAGTATTCAACAGATCAAACCTACTTAACAACTAAATTTCCCTTCATATAATTCATTGCAGTGGAAATCATTTCAAGTCAGAAAAATCAATTATTTTAATTTCACGTTTTGGTAATGTAAACTGATTCATACTTGAATATGATGATTTTTGATGGTAATTTTATAATTTTTAAGTTTGTGGTTGTTGAGTATTTTGGGTTGAATGGAAAAAGGAATTTCGTCGATTTCTGGTGGTAGCAAGGTTCTGTAGCCTCGGGTTATGGACAAAGGAGGGTCGGCGGTCTCGAGAAAAATGGTGTTGCATTTTTCTGATCATCGTGGCGACGAGGTGAGGGTATGGTACGGTTTCAGTGTATGTTTGGGTCGACGTTGTATTTGTGGCTTGTGCGTCGTCGTGGTGGCACCAGAGTTGAACGTAGGTGGGGGAAAAGGTAGAGGGTTGTCAGTCGAAGCTTTCAATGATGGGATGTGGTTTTCGTTGGCCTATGGTGGTGGAACAAGGGGCGAGAAGGTGAAGGTTTTGGTTCAGGTGATGTTCGTTATGGCTCGATTTTGATTTCTTGATCGTTTCAAGATTTAGAATGGTCCGACTGTTAGAGAAGGTCGTCGGCGATGGGTCGAAGATAGTAGCGACGGATGGAGCATCTGCATTCACTTGTGTAGGTGCACAGGTGTCAGTATGTTAGGATGGGTTGTTTTGGTTGCTGTAGGATTTGAGAAGAAGACAGTTGTCCCAAGTGGAATCTCGGGGGAGCATCGGGGTTGCATCGGGTGTGTACGTGTGTTTTGACTATGCATCAGCTTTAAATTTTAATCAAAACAAAGTTTAAATAAAAGAAAAAGAAGGAAGGGGTCGGGAAAGATGGAGATTGGCTCGAGTAACGGTTCGGGAATTCTTGAGCCTGACCCGAGTGTTTTTAGGAAGGAAATTGTGTTTAACCAGGCTTTTTAAAAATGTTATAGTAATTCAAAAATCCAATTTTAACAATTTTCTTAAATCTATTTCTTTTAAATAATAAATGTTTTAATTAAGTTTTGGGTTAGTTAAAAGTTATAAAGTAAGTTATTTTAAATTAATTAAGTTTTAAAATATTTTATTCTATGTTCATTACCTTATTTAATTCTTAAGTTTATTTAAATAAAAATTGAATAGTATAATCAAGTAGTTAATTTAAGAAGGTAAATGTTTTAATTATTAATTTAAAGATCTTAGTTAATTCATATGTTAATGATAAATTAATTCCAAAGGTTTATTAAATAAAACTTAAATAATAATTAAGTAAGGAATAAGATAAATAATTTATATTTTAGTTAACTAAGGTCTTAAGTAATTAAAGGTTAATTAATTAATGTAAGTGTTAAAGGTTAATTAGTTAATGTGAGCAATTTAAGGATAATTAATTAATGTCAATGATTAAAGGATGATTAACTAATTTCATAAATTAATGTAAATAATAATAAATGGTTTATACTTAATCAAATTAAGCAGGATTTAAAAGTAATTAATTTAATTTATTTGGTGATTAAATTAAATGGATTAGGATTTGTATGACAAATTAATATTTCTTATGAATGGTAAACTTGGATTGAACGTTTGGATTGATTAATATCCCTAGTCTATAATTTGTGATGCTCTGTGATACGAATGTTTTAGTTGAACTGTGATAATGTGATTTATCTATTTGTAATGAATTGCTATGTAAGTATGACATTCTGAATTTAAAATTTGAGTATTCACTTAAACAACTTAGCTTAAAGATGGTATTGGATTCGAAAAGACCGGAGTTGGATATCAGCAATATCCGAAACCACTTCGATAAGTAATCTGTAATTGTTTATAGATTTGATTATGAAATCAAATGGGATGGAATGGAATGAATCAAGTGAATTTGTCCATTTAAACTAGGTAACAGAACATAGATACACTTGTGAAATAAGTGTTGGCTTTAACAACATAAAAACTTGTAGTGATGAACGAGTTACCCTGGTATTCAAATAAGTTTTATAACTTAAAGTATATCATTATATGGGTTTACTCATGCTGGTCTCTAGCCTGACTCGGGTGTTACTTTAATGTAATGCTCGGGTCAGACCGAGTATTACAGCTTTTCAGGTTAGGACGTTATGAAGCTCAAGTGGCGAGCTGGATGGCTGGAACGTATGGAATATATTCCGCTGAGTACTGGAATTGTATCGATTGTTTTCCGGGGCAAGTTGTTATGACTGTCCAGTTAATTTATGAATGATTATACTCTGATATTTTGTATGTAAATTAAAAATTACAGCTTTTCTTTGTTTAAATGCTGTTATTTGATATTATATTTTGTTCAATTACATTTGTGAGATTCTGTGCTGTTGTTTCTATTTTCTTCTTCCACCTCCTTTTCTTCTTTACCCTAATGATTTGGAATTTTCGACATTCAATTGCTCGGCACTTCTACGGTGAATGTATTAGTGTCGAATATTCAAGGTCGAAAATTCCGGGTCGTTGCATTTGGTATCAGTGCGGAAGGTTAAGCGAGAACCCTAGCTCTGGTAGGTTTACTCATTAAGGATAGGATCAGTAGTACCGTAAAATAAGTTAAGTGTAATACACACACACACACACACACACATATATATGAGAGCGTACTTTTTATTTTCTTACATAAAGATTTTAAAATGATTTTAAAAAATGAATGATTTTTATATAAGCTTATGTTTTGATATATAAAGCAATAATTTTTCTAATTGTCATATATATTAAATAATTGGTTGATGGTAATTGAAATTAAATATATTAATAAGATTTAAGTGGTAATATATATAACTAAATAGAAATTGAATAATATGAACTATACAATAGGCCAAGCCAGAAATGGATTCAAACCATATATTATAATCCTGGAATTTGTAGAAGTGTTTTTAGAATGTTGAATCAAGTTATCCTGATTTTATTTTCCAACAAATTATGAGATAATATATATAGTGAATTGGTTTCCAGATATGATAATAAACAATGATAAAGCAAAATGGAATGTTTTAAGGAAGTAACAATTTAAATAAGTATGGCTTGTAAATTGGAAAGGATTTAAATTGTGAAGTTTTAAATCTAAGTCCAGAAAATTTAAATTATTTCAAAGTGTTAAAAGATATAATAACTAATATTTTTAAAAATGTAGGAATCTTGTCTTAAAACAAGAGTTGTTTTAAAATTTTAAAAGGATATTGGTAATAAGTTTAAAATTTTAAATGGAGAATTCAAATTGAGTAAGGTTGATTGGATTAAATAATTTGAGTTTAACTTAGGGGAAGTTAAATAAGTTTAACGAACAACCTGAATTGGAAATTTCAAGATGAAATTGAGATTTAACTTAGGGAAGTTAAACAGGTTGAATTGCAAGGGAGTTATGTGCAATCTCAATACGGGTTTGAGTTCTGGGAATTGGTAATGGATGCCATGGAAGGATGTTTTAGATAATTTGGATGTTTATTTACTTTGACATATCCTGCTATCATCATGCTGCTGTAAATAATCTGTAAAACTGTGAATAGGATTATTTTGAATAAATTAAAAGGTGGATTGAGATAATATATATCCATTCCTTAAATTAATAGGAATAAAACTTTAATTTTAAATTATTTAAATGATTTTGATTTTTAGAAATAAAATAGAAAATTATGGGAATGTAGTCACTTTGAACTTGAGATTTGAATGTTAAGTCGAACTTGCAAACAGAAATTGTTGAGAATTGGTTTCAAAGTTAAAATTCGGTAATAAATTTGATTCCGAAAGATTAAATTGTTTAAAAAAAATTGAGCTCTTACTTGAACCTTGAAATATGTTTATGTAGAAGCAAAGGTAATTTAAAATGAATATTTGAAATTTGGACTGAAAATTAAATTGTTTAAAAAAACTGAGGTTGTTAAATTAAAAGTAAAGATTAATTTGATTTAAAGGATTAAATCAACATTTAAAAATTTTAACTCGAATTTATATAATTCGAGATGGTTTAAAGTTGAGATTAGAATTGAAATTAGTTCAAATTGAATTTGATTTGAATAATTTGGAATTATGATTAAAGTTGAATAAGTTTAAATTCAATGGAAATTGATTTGAATTTGGGAAAGGAATTGAAGTTAATTTAAACTGAATTGGAATTGAATCAATTTAATGGGATGGGAAATTGATTGGAAGTGGAGATTGAGAAATTGAACCAGTTTGACTCTAAAACTATTTTGAATAAACTATTTAATATAAACTATCTTAAATCTATTTTTCCTAGCTATTTACTATACAATCTTTCTTTTTAAAACCCAAATTATCTTATACTTAATTTACAACTGTTTTGAAAAGTAATTTCTATTTTACATCTGTTTTATAAACTAATTACCATTTCATAACTATTTTGCAACTATCTAACTATTTTACAACTAGTTTATAATAATTACTTAATTATTCTACTGCTATTTGCAACTAATTACTATTTTACAATCTATTTTAAACTTTACAAGCTATTTTCCAAATTCCAGCTGGTCAGAGTGCAAACATTTTATGATTAAATACCAATGGAGATAATCATTGAAGTGAAAACCCAAACATAAACTGAGGAAATTGTGAATAAGTGAATAGAAATCACAATGAAGGTGGATAAAAGGAAGTTGATTTAGCTAATAATTAATGAAGGTCAATACGTAGGATGTATGTATATTATTCTACTCATATAGTGATTTGATCCAGATTCGAGCATAGAATTTCGATATAGTATATCGATCCGAGTTGGGATTTTTTACTCGATTTTCGACAGCGAACCCTGGATATGGATTTTTGATTGATTCTGGAAATTCTCTATCATAGTTATGGCCATGCAAGGAGAATGACGGTTTCTGATTAAGAAACCGGATCTGAGTCCGCCTAGGAAGTCGAGTGAAGGATACTAGTTCAGAAGTGAAATTGTATGACCGAGTGAGCGATCAGATTTGGTATTTCGTACGAATGATATATGTACATCGTACGTGCTTGAATGAAATAGATATTGAGAATTTTGAAAAGAAATGTAAAATGATTTTTGAATAGGGAAAAGTATATTTTGAGAAATATATGATGAATAATAGTGGAAGTTGGATATCTCTATAATTGAAATTCACTTTATGAAGAGTAATAAGGTGGTAAATAAGTTTATAAAAGAAATCAAACTTGAATATTTGATTTGGCATAAATGAAGTATGTATGTGTGTATATATATATATTTGTTATATATAATAAACTTCCCTTGTTGAATCTATAACCAAAAGAGAAGATCTTTGAAAAGTATTTTGTTCTAGTTAAAAGAATAAATTTATGTATATGTTTATATATATAAAAATGATTTTTATGAGGATGATTTTGGGAAAAAGGTTTTTGGAACCCATTGATTTTGAAAGGCTTTGATTTTTAGGAAAAATCAATTTTGGAAATTTGGAAAGCCAAGTTTGGAACTATCGATTTTGAGATATCGATTTTGATTAAAGGAGATTTATATGTGATACATATAAAGAGTATGGTTTGAAAGATACTATATATGTATAGTATTAAATGTTTCGAGAATGGCTATGGGGAAAAAGGTGCTCCCATTTAAATGAACTTCTAGTAGGAGATCCGCAGGGTGGTTCTGCCTTGAACCCTAAGGGAGGTTCTAAATTTAATCCTAGGGGGAAGTCCGGACTAACTAAAGTTCGTGAGGATTTTGTTTGGGTAGCGAAAGTCGAGGGCGTTGATGCCTACAGAGACATTTGGGTTATGCTATGATGGCAGTGTAACTCGATGTCACTGCGATCTACTACGCACCATAGAGGAAATCGAGGGGTAGCGATTGCCTATGGTCTATGTTTGATTTTGCTGGGAGAGCGACATAACATCGGTAGACTGCAATCTATGAAGACATAGCAAAAGTCGTATGGCAGTGAGTGCCTACAGGCTACATTGGGACTCAGCTGATGTAGTCTCTGTGTGGAGAAGTTTCATTTGGCAGCGAAATTCGAAGGCGCTGATGCCTATACTTACATGGGTTTTTGCCGTGATGGCGATGTAAAACTTGGGTGTAGCTACGATCTGTAGCAGGCTCCACGGTGTAATCGAGGGGCACTGAGGCCTACAATTTTCTATGGTTTTGCCGGGATGGCGACGTAATCATCGGATTAACTGCGACCACGGAGGGAGTGATGATTTCCAGAGCATTCTCACCAAAAATGTTTTCTATATTTTCACAAAATGTTTTCCAAGTATTTTCACTGGGTGTTGAAAACGGATCTGCTAAGTGCTTAGAGATTTTCAACCCTACGCCTGATCAACATACGACCGAATTTCTGTGAGAACAAGGATAGACTTGTTGAGACATCGAGCTATAAAAAGTATTTTTATAAAACTATTTTGATTATATTATGTAGATTTTTAAAGTGTTTTAAAATTTTAAATAAAAAGAGTTAAGAGTTAAAATGTTTAAGGATAATTTAACTGATAATAAGCATTGTAATTAAAATTCTTGCTTCGTACCTTTTCGAGGACGAAAGTTCTAAAGGGGAAGGAATGTGATAACCTAGATTTTTGGACATATGATAATTGGATAATTAACTAGTTTTTACTACTGAGATATTGATTTTTATTTAGTTGAATAAATAAATCTGATAATTAAAAATATTTGGATATATAAATGGATTTGGAACTATAATAATCTTTTTTTTGAATTATAAATCTTTGGAAATAATAAATCTTAGAGTAAATTAATATATATATATATATAGATATATGCAAACTTTATAATGTTGAATATTATAAGTATTTACATATACAAGTATATAAATGTGTGTATATATATGCCATGAGAAGTAGAATATATGAAAGTTTATAAAGTGTGAATATATATATATATATATAAAATTCATATAAGATATTTCTTATTATAATATATATATATATATGTATGTATGTATGTATGTATGTATCTATGTATATATTGTGATTTGGAAGCATTGATTTGAATCAATATAATAATTTACAAAAGCTATTTAAAAGTTAAATTCTATATTTTCAAAACACTAAAAATAAATATTTATTAATTAAAAAGTATAATAATTTAAAATTTAAACTAAGATCTAATAAAAGGTTTAAAATACTTTATGCTAAAATTTATACATGATAAAAATATGTTTTGTATATATAAAATTTAAAAAAATGAAAATAAAACATAAGAAAATTTATAATATTGGTTTTGACATTTGTAGCTTGAGTATAACATGCAAATATAAGTGGCATATCCTTTTTCTTTTAATTTGAAGTATAAATAACATGTTAGAGAACTAGAATGTATACAGATCATATTTTTCTTCCTCTTTGTTTCTCACTTCTCTGAAACAAAAACTTAAAAAAAATAATCCAAACAAAAACTTCAATTCAACCTGAGCAAAGCAAACATAGAAATTCAAAGATCAACTCAACACAAATCAAGCTTCAGTTCAAATTCATCTCAACATAAGTAGATTCAAGTTCAAAATCAAGGCTGTTCCAGATCAAAGAAAAACATGTTCTTGGTTCAGCGAGTAAACATAAACTTTTAAAATTTAAGCATCTGTAATACCTGTGCATGCAACAATTAATCATAGAAATGATTCAAACATATTTCGCATGGATGTATTTACCTAGAATATAGTTGAATTACTGTATATAGGTGTGTGCATGTCTGTGTATTGATAAAACATGTCTCTGTTAGTATTCAACAGATCAAACCAACTCAAAAACTAAATTCCTCTTCACATAATTCATTTCAGGTTTTGTTGATCAAAGAGATTATGTTTGTAGTAACTTAGTTTGATTTTAAAAATATTTTTATATATAAATAACAAGTAGGATTACTGGAAAGAAGAATTGCAATGGAAATCATTTCAAATCTGAAAAATCAATTATCTTAATTTCATGTTTTGATTATATAAACTGATTCGTACTTGAATATGATAATTTTTGATGGTAATTTTATAATTTTTAAGTTTGTGGTTGTCGAGGATTTTAAGATGTACGGAAAAAGGAATTTCATCGATTTCTGGTGGTAGCGAGGTTTTGTAGCCTCGTGATTGTGGCCAGAGGAGTGTTGGTGGCCTTGAGAAAAATGGTGTCGCATTTTTCTGATCATCGTAGCGACTCGGTAAGGGTATAGTAGGGTTTTAGTATATGTTTGGGTCAACGTTGGATTTATGGCTTGTGCGTCGTCTTGGTGGCATCGGAGTTGATCGGAGGTGGGGGAAAAGGTAGAGGGTTGTCATTCAAAGCTTTTGGTGATGGGACATGATTTTCGATGGCCCGTGGTGGTGGAACAAGGGCGAGAAGGCGATGGTTTTGGTTCAGGTGATGTTCGTTATGGCTCAATTTCAATTTCTTGATCGTTTCGAGATTTAGAATGGTCGGACTGTTAGAGAAGGTTGTCGGCGATGGGTCGAAGATTGCTCTGTTCAAGTGTTTTGGAATTCCTATCGATATCATTTATCAGACGAATCGATCGAAACCCCAAATCAACATAACAACTCAAACAACACAATATATAAAACATTTTTATATTAATTACAAATACACTCCCTCACTCGATGATACAAGAATGGATTACAAAACAAGGATAAAGATCTAAATTAGAGGTACCCAAATGAAAGAGAATTCTAGCTAAGGAGATAGGCTTGAATGGGAGATAAAATAATTAAATTTCAAAATAGAAAGATGGATAGACTTATATAAATC
Source organism: Allium cepa (assembly GCA_030765085.1). NCBI lineage: Eukaryota > Viridiplantae > Streptophyta > Magnoliopsida > Asparagales > Amaryllidaceae > Allium > Allium cepa. Next base: position 133,862,966 of record CM060932.1, read on the forward strand.
ACAGGAGACCTTAACCGGGTCAACCGTGACATTAAGAATAAGATCGATGTAGAATTCTAGGGCAAATCGCCATCTGATCGATAGAAATCGGGAAAAGCGGGAGATAGCAACATCTAAACCGAGGATACAGAAATCTTCAGTGAATTGATGTCAGTTGTAAACGAGTTTCACCCCTTTTCAAATCATATAGTGGAGCTATGGGATGCTCCAGAATTAAAGAAAATACGAATAGGGAGAGAAATAATGGATTTCAGAACAAAGGGGGAAGTTCCAAAATTTAAAGCAAATCTGAATCAAAGAGGAAGGAATTCAAGCTCGAACGAAGGCGGTTCTATAATTAAATTTAATCTATATGCTAAGTTTTTCCTAAAACCAGATACTCTGATACCGCATGTAACAGCCCGGTATTTCATGCATTTGCATCCACACATGCCAGATTTTAATTGCTCAATATAACATATTGTTAATTTATATTTGGCAAAACTCAACATATATGGTAAATAAAATAATCACAGAATCACAGACACAGAGTAATATAACAATAAGCAGCGGAAACAAATGAATAGTAGTTCATGAAGCTACTATATATATATATAACAGTGTTAAAACAAGATACAACAGTAGTCTCAAATACATAGAAGTCTCAGTACAATAGTCAATAACAAAATCTTAATATATCACTGGAGTCAACTGAATAATTGAAAGCTGAATAGATAGATGAAGCTCCCGACGAAGCTCCAACTCTAAAGGTGAGTCTCAAATGCTGTGACACTCAGTCTGACCCGACCATAAAGAAAACACAAAACACTCGAGTCAGGATTAACATTCTTATATCAATAAATCCAACTCAAATGAAATATCAACTGAAATACAAGTAACTCAAAGGACGTTTGGGATAACCATCCTCTAAGGATCCGTGGAACTATCTGCTATGTAGAACAATACGCTATTATAATATGTCTATAGTAAAGTAAAAGTATTAAAATAGCGTTAAGGCGTTACTCATATCCCCTTTAACAAATTTTATATTCCCATAGTCTATACAGTACCGTAAACTCCACCAAACTAGTGGACTAACAGAGGGCACTCCGTAGGTATGGTACAAAAAAAACTCGTAGTGGGCTCGATATGGTAGATGACACGGTACAACTAGGCAATGTTAGAGTAGATATACCAATTACACTTTCGGGCTGGTGGTAACGCATAGCCACAGCCGTCGCCCACCTTGATCCACACTCCCAAATCCGAAGGTGCACCAAATCAATCACAAATTAATAGAATAATATCGAAGAAGTGTGTCTGATCGGAGGAACTACCTCGCTTGGCCCATCAATTTCTCCTGTTTTAGCCACCTTAAGCTAACTCACGGGAGTTGGGTCCACATATATACCTCTTATAGGATCATCACCAACCATCCTACTTTATTCTAGAATCTCCACCGCGTGGTTTTTGGTATTGGTAGAGAGTATGACAATAATCGGTCCCAGTCCCTTTAACAACCAAATGTTATTATAACCCGTGGTGCTCTCGTTTCAAATAGTTCATTTTTCGAAACCAAAATATCATATCCATTTCAAACCATATCAATACGATATTATATTCGCTTAAAATATATCCATTTTCAAAATCATAGCACTTTCCAAAATTATAACTCTTTCTAATTTATAAACCTTTGAAACCATAACACTTAAAAAATCATAACTTTTGAAAACATAACATTTTCCTCTTAAATAGTTTAGATATTAATAATAGTATATAAAATAAAAAGTTTATATAATAAAATAGTTTATATAATAAAATAATTAGTATATTAGAATAGTTTAAAATTAAAATAGCTTATATTAAATATTTTATAAAGTAAAATATTAAAAATAGTTTTAAATATATTTTAAAATACTTTATATAATATAATAGTTTCCTTAAATTTCTCAAATCGATTCAAATCAACTCAATTCCAAAATTCAATTTAATTCAATCTCAATTCATCAAATTTCAATCTAGTTCAACATCTCAATAAATCATTTTCAACTTATATCGATTTCAAATACAAATTTGAATCACAAATTAAACCATTTCAACTCTAATAGATTTCAAAGCTTAAATATTCAAACATTTACAAAACTAAATTTGATATTTTCATTTATATTTCAAATTCAACTTTACTATTATTTAGCTTTGAGATATTCACTTAATCAATCAAAGAACATTTAAATAAAACTTCAGATTACCAATTTAAATGAAACTAAATATCCCATTTCAATTTATTTAAATTTGAAAATATTCATTTAATCACCTTTACTCAAAATCAAGTTATAAAACCATGTCATTAAAATTTCAAATTCAATAAGTTTTAGATCGGTTTTATTTAAGTGTAATTCTTAAACAAATAAAATTTCAAATCAGTTTCTATTTATCTTTCCAACCCTTAAATTATTAAAATTATATAAAATCCATCATTTAAAATAAATTTTTAAATAAATACTTAAAAAATATTATATACTAATTAAATCAAACTTTATTGAATCAAATCTTATTATTAAATTTATTTTAAATTAAATCTATTTATATATTTAAAAATAGTAAAATTATAATTAAATTCTTAAAATTATAATTTCAAACTACTTATAACTTTAAAATTTCCAAACATAAAATTTTAAAAATTAAGAATTTAAACATATATAAATAACATTTATATATATACTATTTTCAAATCAATATTTATATAAAACCTTATATATTTCTTTTTAAACCATGGAAATCATTTCCGAATTATATATGTGTGTGTGTGTGTATAGACCAACGGTGTTTGTATATCATTTTCTATCCTATGGTCAAGAGTTACAGATATTTATCATTTCATTTCATAATTTAAATATCCGCGGGTATATATCTTTTCAACCCACAATCCCAAATTCAATGTCAATGAAAATCGCTTGGGTTTATCATTTCAACTCATAACGGTTTTCTCCTATTCTACAAGATCATTCGGGTATGTATCATTTCAACCCCTAGGGAATTCTACACTAACAGGGAACTTGCAGAGTGAGAGCATACGGTAATAATATAACATATCAGCAACATTCACATGTCATTAATAACAAATTAAATTATAATATAACAGATAGGTTATAGTGTCATATGTCACAGGTGAACAGTTACAGATAATGTCATATATATAGCAATTAAATAATTAACAGCAGCATATTTCAATTGTCGTTCCAAGTGAAACCAAATTAAGTAAATATAAGAACGTTAATCGTGAGTGATCGCTCACCTTTCGAGACTAGAGATATTTGAATATGGAATGCTTTACGAATCCAAGTATGAATTTCCTAAGAGAAGCAAGATAGACACGAATTCTACGAGCAAAGCTGATAAATTGGAGTCAATACAAAAATCAAAATCAGCTCGATATAACTGAAATGAAGTATATTGTATAAAACAAAAATTAAATTTAAAACGAAATATAATTTTTTTTTAAATCTCTATATTATATAATATTTATACTATAATTTAAAAAATCTATGTATACTTTAAAAATCAAAATATCACTAAAAATAAACTCGTCAAAATTTCTATACTATACTTTGAAAATCAATAAGAACTTATATGATATAACTTAAAATCAAAACTTCCTGTATCACAGGGCAATTATACATATATATACGCCTAGAAAACAAAATGTACAAACACGCATGGATATATTCACTAAACTTAAAATTTATATTTTAAATCTGAAATGTGCTGACTCATACACATCATGTATATTAAAACCATAGTATCTACATATTATATTTAAAATAATATAAAACACATATATATTTATTATAATATAATATGTACTCTTTTATATAAACGTACAGATAAATAATTTATATTAAAAATCAATACAAACTTACTCTATTATAACATATACATATGTATGACTCAACCGACCCTTTATAAACTTACAGAAACATATACACTCCAATGAACATATTATATATACATATATATTTACGTTTAAAATACTAACATAACATGCTACGTATATATTCATTTCAAAATGTTAACATGACTTTTATTTTATTTATCTTTTTTTGTTTTATAGAAGTTAAATGAAGCAGGTTCTCAGGCTAGAGAATGCAACTTTATATAATACATATACATTTTTTTACATAGCAACAGTATTAAACTTATAATATAAATACTATAAACAAGATCTCTTTTTAAAATAAAACATAACATATATAAAAAAATCAAGACGAGAGAATTACCGAGGTGTGAAGGCAGTGGAGGAGGCATGCTCTAGGCAAAAGGAAAAAATGGCAGGCCAAAGGAAGATATGGCCGAGATAGGGAAAGAAGGAGCCCGAGTAATGAAGAGGCGAGGATGGTGACATGAAGGCAAGGTGGACGGGTTATTATGCTTCGAGAAGAGGGCGAGTAAGTTGCGACATGGGCTCGGCTAAATTGATAGACGCATATGGAAAGAAAGGTGGTAGGTCGGGTTTGGGTAGTGGTGATGGCAACATGGTTGGAGGGTTGCGAAAAGCACAGGGCTACTTCGGTTGCGGGTTTGTCTTGAGCGAGTCGGTGACAAAGGAAACGAGGCGGACTCGGGTTGATTGCTAGGCGCTGTGGTTGGAAATGGAGATGTAGGTGGCCTTGGAAGTTGTGCACGTGGGCGTGCTCGGGTTTGCAGGCAGTTGGACACGAGGCGAGTGGTGAAAAACTCGAGCAAGGAAAGAGATCGAAGGTACGGGTGTGAAGGCTTAGTTTGGAGAAGGAAAATGGAAAGAAGGATGAGGAAGGAAATATAACTTTTATATTGCTTTGTTCAAAATGAAAAAATATAGCTGAACCAATATTTACAGTGAAATAACCAATTTTTTTTTGAAAAGGTGGAATTGTAAAAGTCAAAAATTAAATTTTCTAGAAATAATAAAAAAAGTGGATATTATATATTCACGTGAAATCTGAATGGACTTAAAACTCAAAAGACCCAAATACGGACAACGATACGGTTACCGTTTCTGTAGATTCCATCGCGTATTAGACATCGAGCTACACAAACGAATATACTGTGGAGATCAACATGATGAGACAATCAAAATGATATACAAATATCAGCGATATGACCATCCTATCAAAATTCGATAATCAGTATCGAAAATGCTACTAAAACGCCGAAAATAAGATAAACGGAGCAATAGCAGCCCAAATTAGGTGAAACGAAATATGACGTCTCACTCAAAAGATGATTTACAAATTTATTATATAAAAGTATCCAGGTTTGACGAATATTTTATTATCATCAAATTTAACTTATTTAAATTGAAATAAAATTACGCAACAAAATAAACTTCCATACTTTCTGATGAAAATTTACCATTTGCTATGTTCATATAGACGTATTCCACATCAAATTTTCATTTCCAAATTCAAATATTTAAGATTTCACAAAAATTCAGTTAATTACGTTATTAAAACTGTTAAAATTTACGGTTCGTTACGTTATATCTCTTTATGAAAGATTTCAATACTTGTTATTATCTTTAAAATTCCATTGTTAAAGATTTATAATATTTCTTCCAAAATATAATTCAATGGTTTAAAACGAAATATTGCTAAAACATTGTTTACTACAAATCCAAAACCATTTCATTTAATCATTATCTTTAAAACTCTCCTTTTTAAAGGTTTAATTACTATTAAGGGTTAAACACAAGTGTTGCTGAAAACAATTGTCACAACAAACCCAAACATTTTATACTTTGAAAACATTCCTCTTCAAAACTCGCTTTTTATTTATATTTAAGGGTTAAAGACAAGTGTTGCTAATAACAATTGTCACAATAAATCCAAAATCATTTACATGTACTTTTTTCTACTAAATATCCATTAGTACATATCTAGTTATATTCCCAAATACAATTAATAATAAGGGTTAAAAACAAGTGTTGCTAAAAAAATTATTTACAATAACCCAAAGTTATTTACCTATCTATTAATAACTTTAAAAATTTATTTAAAGATCAATGCATATTCACACTTATTAATTAGTGCAAAACACTTTTAAGTAATTCCTCAAAATGATTTATTTTAACTTAAGTGTTAAAATACAAACTCCCTTTATTATATTTATTTATAAAATACTTAATTTAATATTTAAAACTTATATATATATATAGAAATATCTTTAAAATACTTTTTAATATGTTAAAATACTTCTAAAACTACTTAAAATATATGATAATTATGTATGTAGAATATTATGTAAAAATAGAGAATTTTAAAATAAATAGAAAAACAAGTTTTAATTTTAAAAGCTACATTGTTTAGAAATTCATAGTTTTTGTTAAAAATATATTTAAACTTGAAATAAAATTTTAAATCTCTCTATTATAAGTTATAAAACAATCCTAAAATGATTAGAGAAAAATATATAATTTAAATATCAGTTTTAACAATTTATAGTTCAAGATAGAAAATGTAGCATTTATAAAAGTGCTTCTAGAGTTTTGTTACCATTGTCAACATTGTTTTGCTAAAATTTTGAGCGTAGATATCATAACTTAAATAAATAATTTTTTGCACTATTTTTACATTAGTTAGCTTACTTTGGGTACTCGAAACCTTGAAGAAAAATCATAAAGAATAACTTCCAATTATTTTAGAGAATTTCCCAAAAACTGAGTACTTTACAGAACGCACTTATAGCGACTATTTTGCTATAATGTTTTGCATTTCATTCAACTAGCTATCAAATGAACCAGGCTTCAAAAATTTCCCAATAATAATAATATATTATTTACTCCTTAAATATGAAAAGAAACCTCCAAAGAAGTTTGTAGAAAAATATCGTTTTTTCGCTAAATAAAAAGAATCGTTATTGTGACCTTTTATTTCAATATTTTATTACTTTGATTTACTTCTTTTATTACTTTCCAAAACATATTCTTCACTTTTCTAAAAATTTGTGGAAATGTGAAGAATAACTAAACAAGTTATTATTAGGATATGTCATTAAATCTCCATTTTCATAAGTTACAGTTTAAAAGATTCAAAGTGCGCTTATATGGATTATCGATATACGTACAATTCCATATTCAATTCAATAACTTGTGTCACTTTATCTTTTATAAACATCTATGATTCTAAAATCTAACCATACCACTGCTAAACATATATTAACATATGTACTAATAATCAAATTCATTCTAGATGTATAAATGTGCTTAATTTAAAATACATAATCCCATTCTTTTTAAGGCAACTACTTTAACAAACAGTATGCTTTGAAAAGCATATAATAAAAGGTTATAATTTAACTAGTTAGTGTCTACTATTATACATAATAGCAAGCAATATCAACATGTTTATTTAACATGTAGTTATCAATATTCAATGTGAGACTAACTCACTTTTCTTTTACCTAAATACTTCCTACCAACATTCACTTCATTCAACGCTTCTACTGTCACTTCATCTTGCTCCTAGCCTACAGCCAAAGCCTCCTCCTTCCTCCCATTTTTCACATCCAAGACCTCCAACCCTCACATTTTGCTCACGGCCAAGATCATGGCTCAAGTGAGTAACTCCCTGTAACTCCATCATTTCCTCACTTTTTAGATGTTAAACCATGTTTCCAAGATGATACCAGGACTTTGGAAAAGTTTAGTGGAGATTGGAAAAGATTTGATATAAGATTAAGAAAGTTAGAGAGGAGGAAAAAGAAGACATGTTTTAGAAGTGGAGTTGTTGTAGAAAATGAAAAGGCCTTGCGTGCTTATTTATAGCATAAGGAAACGGATGGAAAATATTCAAAAACTCCCTCCTTAGCCATGAAGATAAACATTTAAGTCCATGCATTTACAAAAGCATGCATTCCCTAAATCAAAGAGTGATTTAAGGGTCCTTTAGTACTCTTTGTTCCTTACTAAAATATGTTTGATTTAGTTAATTTTCTTAGGAAAAAGACGTGTTTAATTCTTGTTTATATATGCATATGTTATCATATGATATCTATTCTAGTTGTAACATATTTACACAACTTGTATTTAATAAAAAGTTGATTTCTAACAAATGTTTTTTTCTGATCACATTTTCAGTATTTATCAAAAATGTATATTTTTGTAAACATATTTCAACAATAATTTTTCTATCATTGTTTATTAATTAAAAAATGTTTAACAAGGTTATAAAATCATATTAAATCTTGGACACAAATATTTAAATAATTCAGATATTTAGATATGAAGTGTATGAAATTTCAGACCGTTACATTCTCCCTCCCTACCCTCTAGAATATTTCGTCCTCGAAATTCTGACATAAGCAATCAAAAAAGCAACCATACATTAATACTAATAGTTTTATAATCCATAGAAACATAGCTTATTGTTTTCCTAGGTCAAAAGCTTCTCATCGCATGAGGATGATAAATAAACTATTAAGTGTACCTTTTGCTCAACCACCTCAGGTTACTACCTAGTCGAACATTTATTTTACCTTGAACAATCTGAAGATTTTTTCTCGAACTCTCCACAAGCTAATCAACATCATATATAATTATACTTAAGCTATATATCATCTCTATGCAATATTGATACGACCACTTGCTCAATCACATAGATTTCACATCCAAACTTGTATATCTCACTTGACTTCTTTAGTACGGACTCTGATTTAGTTTCTTGATTGGGCATCTCTATTCTCCTTTCATAGCGATAAGCTATGATGAAAAAATAGGGATCATAGCAAGAATCCATATCAAGTGTTCGCCGTCAAGAATTTAGTGAAAAATCCTTGTTCGAATCGGTGTATACCACCTTAAATTCATGTACTCGAATCTTAGATCAAGAACTGTCATGCAAACAAAATCATCTACATACAACTCATGCACTTAACTCAATTGGTAACTTAACCACACCAATTTCTTTCTAATTCTCATTTATTTACACAAAATTATTTCTTATGTTGTGTTAAAATCATTTAGACAACGTTTCTTAAAATATTACATTAGTTTATAAACATTTCATAAAGACTTATCTTTATAAAATATTACTTGATTACATAATCATTTCAAAAAGCCACAACTTTCTTTATGAAACATTTCATTGTCATAAGTTCATATTCTTTTACCCAAATAGTATCCCATTTTACTGTTCAAATTATTTATAAAACATTTCATAAAATATTGACTAAGTTTATAAACATTTTTACAGCAGCTTATCTTTATAATAAAATATTTCTTGAAGCATAATTTCAGTTTAAAACATTCCTACACTTAGACCCATTACTAGTATAATACGCTACTACTTCCTAAGAGTATATACAAAACCTTCTTTTACAACTTTACTTTCAAAAATTTCGACGAAGACCAAAATTAAATTTTGATCTTATAATTGAGTCTTCTTTATCCATTAAGCTAGGCAAGTAGCAAGTTAGAGTAGGACTCTAGCATCGAAACTCAAGACTAGAGTCTACTTTACTTGGAAGACCCTAAAGTAAAGACGTTTATCAGTTGGCCCAATAACATCGAGTGCCCTATTTAACAAAAAATGCAAAAAACTTTTTAAACTTGTTTTAAACTTACTATCTTTTCAAATCGAGAGTAATAAAAATTCAACTTTTCTATTTTCACAAAAATACTTAGCATTACTCATAACTGAAAATTTTATTTATTGAAAACTGAATTTTTTTAATTTTATTTCAATAACTGAAAAATAATAACATACCATAATAAGATGCACAACCAAACTACATTAATGCAAAGGATATACGTAACCATATATTTCTTTATTGAAAACTTACGAATTTAAACTCCGGGTTTTATTTCAAGTCATTTGATATAATAATATATACTTATATCTTTTTGAATATTAAGTCATACTTTTTAGGATTAAACCAAAATCATTTTCAAAACCAATTTCTGAAATATTTTCTTTAAAATCCATGGAAAATATTTATATAGATTGAGTAACAACAAAATAATACAAGGAGCTGGGTTCTACCAAACAGTATCGTATATCCCCTTTACTAAGAAGGGTAATACTTAAGAGAAGTGTTTTCCAACTGAATACGTCTCCTGCCCATTTTTATTCACTTTCAAATCACGCGAACTAGCTAACATAAAAATATTTTGTTTCCCAAATCGATTTGTTGTTTCTGAGATTAATCTCGAACTTGAACAAATCTTAAAGCTCTTTTAATAACGTTAGTCCTTTAGAATAGTTTTAAATCATATTACTATTGTTTTCTTAAAAAACCTTAGAAACCATTCCAAAAATACGGTATTTAAGTTCACAAATTCTCAGTTTAAATCCTTTATAATTCATATTTATACTAACCATATATATATGTTAAATTTATATAAACCATATTTTTATAAGTTATATCTATATAAACCATATTTATATAATTCATATCTATATAAATTTATTTTATTATATTAAATCATTTCATAAGTGTTTATCTTTTTAATATCTTACCTTCTTTTGGGTTATGCTAAAAACCAATTTTTAACCCAACATTAGCATCGAAAGCCTTATAGTCAAATTGTGAAACTTAATTCACAAGAAGTTCATTTTAATGTTTCCATAAATTACCATCTACCTAACCCATGTTGTTATAAAGGTAAATTTAACAAACATTAGCTAATGCCCATAAACTGGTCGAGCACGACTAATCAAGCAATAAATAATATAATTTAATATTATCATTTCCTAACAAACAAATATTATAAATAACTATGTTGATTATTTGAAAATTATTCTTTTATATAAAATATATTCCTATATAAAATTATTTAATTTATCAATTTTGAAAATAATACTATCGGTTTGTTCTATTTAAGTATTTAAGAATCCCTATTGATAACGCTAATCAAACACATTGACCAGAATCTATAAGCACTCAACAGACCAATCAACAAAATATAAAATATTGTTATGACACCAAAAAATACACTCGCATATGTATAATACACTTAACCTCATAATAAGGCATTTCGTTACCATGTCTCTTAATGAGCTTTACCTAATCAAAGCCAAGGTTCCTACTTAACCTTCAACTCTGATACCACGATGTAACATCCGCCTTTTTGACCCTCGATTGTCAACACTAATACATCCATGGTATTCACGTGTCTGCCACCCATGTGCCAAAAAGGCAGAACGTTAGGGTAAAATAAAAGAAGAAAAGAAAACGAATAAGAAAGAAGAGAACATAAAATCAGAATCTACCATGGAATATAACATATAATATCAAAATGATATTTTTACAAAGGAAAACTGTATAGATACAATAATCAGAGTAAACTAACATATCATTAGCCTGGACAGTTATAACAACATGTCCTCACAATTGTTGATGTTAAAAATAAACAAAGTAATGAAATTGAAATAAAAATCTATGGTAGGCAATCATCCTACTCCTCTCTTAGAGCTCCAACTAATCATCAATGATATCTGGAAATGTACACGAGTTGATCCGAGCATTATAAGAAGAATAACACCCAGATCAGTCTGGTAAACCAACGTGAGAAAACTTAAGAAATTTAAATTACTAAATTTATAAAACTCTTTTAAAGAATAAAGATATCTTTAAGACCATGCCGCAAATAAACACAGACGGGTTTCTACCTTACGATAACCCAACCACGTTATAAGAAAATTTAGCGATATTACAATAATGTCTAGGGTGTCCAATATGAATATAAATCATAGTTGAAATGGTTACATTGGTTACATTTGACAGCATATTTAGATATACAAACAAAACCTCTAAGGTACGTTCGTATATGGATTTTCCATTGGAGGGTCCTCGGTACCTCGAGGCAAGTCTCTTGGAAAGGGTCAGAAAGTACCTTCCGAGCTTCGTATATCTCCAGATAAAATATACCAAATAAGAAAGTCATAGCCGGTTCATGCAGAGAACGTGTCCCGAATACGATCAACTCCCGTTAGCAACAATCGATAAGCATACTCTAGATAATAGAGTTAATCAGTACCCTTTGAGGTTAGCTAAACCACATTGGCTATGGGCCTACTCTGTTTTTAGCCATTTCCAATGTTGAGGTCACGTCTGGCATTTTTTACATGAGTTTTCAGCAAAACTCAATCATATATTGAAACCCATATGGACTCCATCTTTTCAACGAATTCCAAAACCATAAAGGTTTCTATCATTTACTTTCAAAATAGAGAACGCACATCTCAGCCTTGAAGTGTTTTCGATAAGTAGAACACTTGCCGATCCAGGTTTCTCCAAGACCGAGTCGATGAATTTGGTCTTATTCAACAATAATTAGAACGATCATATAAGGGAACTAAGTCCCGAATACTTTCTCATAAACAAGTAAACAAATTTGCACTATCATTTCATGCAAGGCATGGTCAAGTCACTTAATGACTATTTATCCCTTTATAATTAATTTATCCTTTATTAGCAAAACATTATTTTACCTAATAAAACGTCTTTTATAAATCAAGTTTTCCTTTATTAATTAAAACTTGTATAAATATATTAGATTTCTCTATATAAAAGATATATACATGTCTTTATAAATTTAACTATTCATTTATTCTTTAATTACTTAAAAAGTATTCATATACTTATTCCAATGGCATAAGTGCATTCACAAATTGTTTAACAAGTTTTACCTATTTGAAATATAATCAAAGAGATTAAAACAATTACTGCCAAAACATTGACATAATAAACTCCCTTTCTTTTATAAATTAAATATATAATATATTTTATCTCCTTATAAAAGAGTTCAATACTTGTTATTATCTTTAAAATTACATTGTTAAGGATATAATATTTCTTCCAAAATATAATTCAAGGGTTTAAAAAATGCTGCTAAAACATTGTTTACTATAAACCCAAAACTATTCCATTTAATCATTGTCTTTAAAACTATCCTTTTAAATGTTTAATCACTTTTAAGGGATAAAGACAAGTGTTTCTAAAAACAATTGTCACAATAAACCCAAACATTTTATACTTTGAAAATATTCCTCTTCAAAACTCCCTTCTTAAAGATTTATTTATATTTAAGGGTTAAAGACAAGTGTTGCTAAAAACAATTGTCATAACAAACCCAAATCATTTACTTGTATTTTTTTCTAGTAAATATCCATTAGTACATATCTAACTATATTCCCACATATAATTAATAATAAGGGTTAAAAACAAGTGTTGCTAAAAACACTGTTTACAACAACCCAAAACGATTTACCTATCCATTAATAAATTTAAACATTTTTTTAAAGATTAATGCATATTCACACTTATTAATTAAGGCAGTCAACTTTTAAGTAATTCCTCAAAACGATTTATTTTAACTTAAGTGTTAAAATACAAACTTCCTTTATTATGTTTATAAAATACTTAATTCAATTTTTAAATGTTATATATATATAGAAATATCTTTAAAATTATTACTAATATGTTAAAATAATTTTAAACCTACTTAAAATATATTATAATTATGTGTATAGAATATTACGTAAGAATATGGTATTTTAAAATAAATAGAAAAACAAGTTTTAATTTTAGACGCTGCTTAGTTTAGAAATTCATAGTTAACTGTCAAAAATATATTTGAACTTGAAATAAATTTTTAAAACTTTCTATTTCAAGTTATAAAAAAATCCTAAAAAGATTAGAGAAAAAAATATATAATTCAAAAATCATTTTTAACAGTTTATAGTTCAAGATAGAAAAGGTAGCATTTATAGAAGTGCTATATAAAGTTTTGTTACCATTGTGAACATTGTTTTGCTACAACTTTGAGCCTAAATTTCAACACTTAAACAAATGATTTTTTTACATTAGTTAGTCTACTTTGGGCACTTGGAAACTATGAAGAAAAATACCAAAGAAGAACTTCCAATTATTTTAGAGAATTTCCCGAAAACATGTTATTTTACCGAACTACACTTATAGCAACTATTTCGCTATAAATTTTTGCATTTCGTTCAACTAACTATCAAATGAATTAGGCTTCAAAAAATTTCCAATAAGAATAATATATTATTTTCTCCATAAATATGAAAAGAAACCTCCGAAGTAGTTTCTAGAATACCGTTATTTTGCTAATAAAAAGAATCATTATACCGATCTTTTTACTTCAATATTTTGTTACTTTGATTTACTTTTTCTATAACTTTAGGAAACCTATTCTTTGCTTTTCCAAACATTTATAGAAGTGTAAATAATAACCAAATAAGTTATTATTAAGATATGTCATTAAATCTCCATTTTCATAAGTTATAGTTCAAGGGATTCAAAGTGTGCTTATAGCGACTATCGCTATACGGACAATTCAATATCGAATTCAATATCTTGTGTCATTATATCTTTATACACATCTATGGTTCCAAATTCGAACCATATCATTACAGAACTTGTATTAACATATGTACTAATAATCACGTCCATTTTAGTTATTTAAATGTGCTTAATTTAAACAACATAATCCCCTTCTCTTTAAGCAACTACTTTAAAAAATTATATGCTTTTAGAAGCATGTAATAAAAGGTTATAACTTTAAGTATTTTTTTATTATATATAACAGCAAGCAATATTTCAAGAAATATCAACATGTTTATTTAACATGTAATTATCAATATTCAACGTGAGATTAACTCACTTTTCTTGTAGTCGAACACTTCCTACCAACATTCACTTCATTCAACATTTCTACTATCACTTCCCCTTGCTCCTAGCTACGGCCAAAGCCTTCTCCTTCCTCCCATTTTTCACATCCAAGACCTCCATTCCTTACCTTTTGCTCATGGCCAAACCATTCTTTCCCTCCATATTTGCTCACGACCCAAGGGAGTAACTCCTTATAACTCAATCATTTCCTCACTTCTTACATGCTAAACCATGTTTCCTAGATGATATAAGGTCTTTGACAAAGTTTGGTGGAGACTGAAAAAGATTTGATATGAGATTAAGAAAGTCAGAAAGCAGGAAGAATAAGATATTGTTTTAGAAGTCGAGTTGTTGTAGAAAATGAAGAGGCCTTGCGTTCTTATTTGTAGACTAAGGAAATGGATGGAAAAAATTCAAAAATCCCTCCTTATTCATGAAGTTCAGCAGATAAGACCATGCTCTTACACAAGCATGCTTTCCCTAAATCAAGGAGTGATTTAAGGGTCCTTTAATACTCACTGTTTCCTTAATTAAATATTTTTACTTTAGTCAATTAGCTTAGGAAAAAATGTATTAATTCTTGTTTATATGTCCATATGTTATCATATAATAACTATTCAAGTTGCAGCATATTTACACAACATATATTGAATAAAAAGCTGATTTCTAACAAAACGTTTTTCTAGTCACATTTTCAGTATTTATCAATTGTATATTTTTGTAAAACTATTTCAAAAATAAGTTTACTACCATTAGTTATTAATTAAAAAGTTTTTAACCAGCTTATAAAATCATATTAAATCTTGGACACAAATATCTAAATAATTCAGATATTTAAATACGAAATGTTTGAAATTCTAGGTCATTACATTCTTCCCCTCTTAGAATATTTCAACCTTGAAATACCGACACAAGAAATTAAAATAAACAACCATACATTAATACTAACCAGTATTATAATCAATAGCAACATAGCTTATTGTTTGCCCAGGTCATAATCTTCTTATCACATGAGGCAGATAAATAAACTACTAAGCTTACCTTTTGCTCAACCGCATCAGGTTATTTCCTCGTCGATTATTTATTTACCTTAAACAATCCAAAGAGTCTTTTCTTGAACTCTCCACAAGCCAATTAACATAGTATGTAATTATACTTAAGCTCTGTGATTATATATATCATCTCTATGCAATATTGATCTGACCAATTGCTCAATCACATGATTTCACTTTCGAACTAGTATATTTCACTTGACTTCTTTAGTGCGGACTCTGATCTAGTTCCTTGATTAGAAATCTCGGTTCTCCTTTCATAGCGATAAACTACAATAGAAAATTTAGGGACCATATCAAGAATCCATATCAAGTGTTCGCCATCAAGAATCTAGTGAAAAATCCTTGTTCGGATCGGTGTATACCAGCTTGAAATCAAGTACTCGAATCTTAGCTCAAGAACCGTCATGCAAATAAAACGATCTACATGCAACTCACGCACTTAACTCAGTTGGTTATTTGACGACACCAATTTCTTTCTAATTCTCATTTATTTTACACCAAAATCATTTCTTATGTAGCATTGAAATCATTTATGCAACGTTACTTAAAACATTACTTAAGTTTACAAACATTTATAAAGACTTATCTTTTTAAAATATTACTTAATTAAATAATCATTTCAAAAAGCCACAACTTTATTTGCAAAACATTTTATTGTCATAAGTTCATATTCGTTTACCCAAATAGTATCCTCTTTTACTATTCAAATTATTTATAAAACATTTCATAAAATGTTGACAAAGTTCATAAACATTTTCATAGCAAAATAACTTTATAGAAAAGGTATTTCTAAAAATAAAGTTTCATTTTAAAACATTTCAAGACTTAGGCTCGTTACCAATATAATACTCTATTACTTCCTAAGAGTATATACAAAACATTCTTTTACAACTTTACTTTCAAAATTTCGACGAAGTCCAAAAATAAATTTGGATCTTAGAATTGAATCAACCACCTAAACTTCTTTATCCAGTAGGCTAGGCATGTAACAAGGTAGAGTAGGACTCTGGTATCCAAACTCAAGATTAGAGTCTACTTTGCTTAGAAGACCCTAAAGTAAAGACGTTTATTAGATGGCCTAACAACATCGACTTCCCTTTTTTACAAAAAATGCTAAACAACCTTTTAAATTTGTTTTCAACCTTCTTTTCAAATTAAGAGTTATAAAAATTTAACTTTTATATTTTCACAAAAATACTTAGCTTTAACCATATTAATTCAGAAGTTTTCGACTCTCCAGAATTATCGAAAATTTTATTTTATTTCAATAATTGAAAACTAACATAGCATAATAAGATGCACAACTAAATTATCTTAATGCAAAGGATACATGCAACCATATATATCTTTATTGAAAACTAAAGAATTTAAACTTCGGATTTTATTTCAAGTCATTTGAAATAATAATATATACTTATATATTTTTAAATATCAAATCATACTTTTTAGGATTAAACCAAAATCATGTTCAAAACCAATTTCCAATTTTTTTTTAAATCTATGGAATACATTTATATAGGTTGAGTAACAACAAAATGATACTAGGAACTGGATTCAAGCAAATTATATTGTATATCCTCTTTACTAAGAAGGGTAATACTTAAGAGAAATGCTTTTCAACCGAACACATCTCCTACCCATTTTTAGTCACTTTCGAACCATTCGAACTGGCTAACATAAAAAAATACTTCGTTTCCCGAATCAATTTGTTGTTTCTGAGATTAATCTCGAACTTGAAAAATCTTAAAGCTCTTTTAATAGCATTAGTCCTTTAGAATAGTTTTAAATCATACTATTATTGTTTTCTCAAAAACCCTTAAAAACCATTCCAAAAACACTGGGATTTAAGTTCACAAATTCTCAATTTAAATCCTTTATAATTCATATTTATACTAACCATATTTATATGTTGAATTAATTTAAACCATATTTATATAAGTTATATCTATATAAACCATATTTATGTGATTCATATCTATATAAACCATATTTATATGAGTCATATCTATATAAACCATATTTATATGAGTCATAAGTCATATCTATATAAATTGACTTATATTAAATCATTTCATAAGTGTTTACCGTTTTCACAGTTTACCTTCTTTTAGGTTATGCTAAAAACCATTTTTTAAACCCAACATTATCATTGAACGCCTTATAGTCAAACTATGAAACTTAATTCACAAGGAATTCATTTTAACTTTTTCATAAATTACTATCAACCTAACCCATGTTGTGAAAAAGGTAAATTTAATAAACATTAGCTGCCCATAAACTGGTCGAGCACGTCTAGTCAAGAAATAAATAATATAATTTAATACTATCATTTCCTAATAAGCATATACATTATAAATAACTATGTTAAGTATTTGAAAATTATTCTTTTATATAAAATATAATCCTAGGTAAAATTATTTCATTTACAATTTTGAAAATTATATTGTGTCTGTTTGTTTAGTTTAAGTGTTTAGGAATCCCTCTCGATAACGCTGATCAAACGCATCGACCAGAATCCATAAGCATTAAACAGATAATCAACATAATATAAAATATTGTTATAACACCAACAAATATGCTCGCATATGTATAATATACTTAAACCCAAAATAAGGCACTCCATTACCCCGTCCCTTAATGAGTTATACCCAATCAAAGCCAAGGTTCCCGCTTAACCTTCAGCTCTAATACTACGATGTAACGTCGCCTTTTCAACCCCTGATTATCGACACTAATACATCCATGGTGTTCATGTGCCAAACAGCCAAGTGCCGGAATTGCAGAATGTTAGGGTAAAATTAAAGAAAAGAAAACGAACAAGAAAGAAGAGAACACAATATCAGATCTACGACGGAACGACTACATAGAATATCAGAGTAAATTAACCTATCATCAGCTTGGATAGTTATAACAACCTATCCTCACAATTGCTGATATTAAAAATAAACAAAGTAATGCAGCGAAAATAAAATCTACGAGTCAACCAGCTCTTCTCCTGGAGCTCCAATGAATCATCAATGATATCTAGAAATATACACGGGCTGACCTGAGCAGTATAAGAAGAATAACACTCGGATCAGTTTGGTAAACCAACGTGAGAAAACTCAAGAAATTTGAATTATTATATTTGTAAAACTCATTTAAAGAGTAAAGGTATCTCGTAAGACCATGCTGCAAATAAACATATATGGGTTTTTACCTTAAGATAACCGAACCAATATATATTTTTTTTAGTGATGTTAGAATAATGTCTAGGGTGTTCAATATAAATATAAATCATAGCTAAAATGGTTACATTGGGTACATTTGACATCATATTTAGGTATAAAACAAAACCGCCGAGGTATGTTCATATATGGATTTTCCATTAGAGAGGGTCCTTAGTACCTCGAGGCACGTCTTCTGGAAAGGTCAAAAAGTACCTTTTGAGCATCATATATTTCTAGATAAAATACACCAAATAAGGTAGTCATACCTGGTTCTCATGTGTCTCGAATATGATCAACTCCTGCTAGCAGCAATCGATAAGCATACTCTAGATAATAGAGTTGATCAGTACCGTCTGAGGTTAGCTAAACCTGGTTGGCTATGGGACTACTATGTTTTTAGCCATTTTCGATGTCGAGGTCACGTATGACAATGTAACAATTCAAATATTTTACGATTGAGTATTTAAATATTTTATTTAAATATTTTATCGTTAGACGGATTTTAGTTCGAAAATTTACTTTTTGCATACGGTCGAATTAGGACTCGGGACTACTTCCATTGGGTCCAAAACGCCGTTTGCAATTTTTTTGAGTATAAACTTTGATATGTTTGGAGTTAGTGGAATTTTGCCACTTTTTACTTTGGGCTTTGGGTTTGGTTTAGCCCATTAGCCTAAACTATTAACTCTAGCTCAACCCCCTCTTCCCTTCATTACTTCACTTTCATTTCCTAACACTCAAGCTTCATCAAAAATGGAGAGAGGAATGGGAAATTAAAACTCCAAGCCCAAGTTCATTTGCAAATCCAAACATCTAACTCCAAATCCAAAGAGAAGCCATTGATTCAAGCTTCCTGTGTTGAGATTGAAGTGTGGTTGATTCTTCCTTTGCTTTTAGGCTTCTCCTTCATTGATTTTGTGAAAAGGTGAGATTTTTATCTCACATCTTTGTCTATAACTATCTTTGATTGTTGGGTATGAATTCCTAACACTTATTCATATGCATTTGCTTTTGGTTTGGATTGAATTGGTGAATATCCCAATTTTTAGTGTTTTGGGTTCAAATCTTTAAAAATCCTAACTTTGAAGTTTGAACATGTTTTTGGTGATGCATCGAGGAGCCAATAAGACCGGGTAGCCGATGGGCGTAATCCCCTAGCGTCCGTACTCGACCGGTTGCAAATTGAGAGAGTTTTTGCATTTCTGTTGCTTAGGTCGCTCGGCTTGCCCCAGTATGTTAGGTCGCTCGGCCTGTAAAGTCGCGCCATGCTATTGGTCGCGCCATGCTTTAAGTCATGCCATGCTTTAAGTCACGCCATGCTATAGGTAGGCTATGATTAGGTCGCTCGGCTTTCCCCAGTATGTTAGGTCGCTCGGCCTGTTAAGTCGCGCCATGCTATTGGTCGCGCCATGCTTTAAGTCACGCCTTGCTATAGGTCGGCTATGATTAGGTCGCTCGGCTTGCATTAACTTAGGTCGGCCATGTTAGGTCGCTCGGCCTGTTAAGTCGCGCCATGCTATTGGTCGCGCCATGCTTTAAGTCGCACCTGCTATATCTCGCAACCAGTTAGGTCGCTCGTCCCTTAAGTCGCTCTGCTTGCCATAGGTCGCGCCAAGATTAGGTCGCTCGGCTTGCATCAACTTAGGTCGCTCGGCCTGCTTACATCACTTAGCTTGCTCGACCTGTTAAGTCGCTCGTTCCTTAGGTCGCTCGCCTTGCTATGAGTCGGCCTGCTTTAGGTCACTGACCACTTAGGTCGCTCGGCTTGCTTGCAACCCCTTAGGTCGCTCGCCCTGCTTTAAGCTGCACTTGCTTTAAGTCGCACCAACTTAGGTCGCGCCATGCTATAGGTCGCGCCATGCTATAGGTCGCGCCATGTTAAGTTGCTCTGTTAGGCCGCATGCTATTTCTTAAGTCGCTGATCTCTTAGGTCATTTGCCGTGGAGTTGAATGGGTTGAGCCCGACCCATGGTCTTCAGGCCGTTTTGTGGAGCTTCGGCTCAAAATTAATGGTTAGCAACCATGGAACAGCGTTCCATTTTGTGATACACGTGTTGGTGAGTTTTCATGCTCCCGTTTTGTGATAGGCCTCCCTCTTTTTGTGATATCTGGATTTCTATTGATGATTTCTAGAATTTGTGCTTCATCAATTTTCGTGATTTTCATTGATAAGTTTTATCAGCTATTGTGCATTGGTGAATTTTTGAGTCATTAACTTTTGTGATTGGCATTGATATATTATCAATATTTATGGTTTGGTAAATAAAAATAAAGAGTATGACATTCTTTTTGATCTTTGAGAAGATTCTTGTGATATTGATTAATCTCTTGTTGATTTTCAATTACATACTTATCACAATATGGTTTTATGGTTATCATACGTTTTTGTCATATCTCTTATGCTATATCATTTCATCTGATATTTATAGCTAGACTGATCCGTTTATTATTTTCTTATTAAATAATACTCGGGTCAGACCGAGATGTTACTGGTGCTTCTCTTGGCTTCACATATGGGATTATCATCCTGTATTTTGGCTAACTACTTAGATTAGTAGTTTATTTTGTTGTATACATTTGTGATATAGACTCCAGGATGTATACTTATTCTTCTATTTAGCACTTGTAACTATTCTTTTGTGATATTGTGGATCTTGTTTGACCACTACTCTGATGTACACTTCTACGTTTAATATTCATATCTTTTTCCGCCTTTGTAATATGGATATCTGTGACTCTGTGTTATACTTATTTCTATATTTGTTTTCGAAGAATATATATAGCCACCGTGTAGTAGCTTTGAGTTTGTATCGGTATGTCGGATCTCCTCCTGAAACCAAATGCATGTTGTACTGTCTGACATATCGGTGTTCGCACAAAGTAATTACACGTATGGTCGCTCCTCAACAGCCTTATTCTCCTCGCTAGTTGACGGCATTACACCGTAGTGTTCTTGGCTAGCATGGGTATAGAGGTGGGGCATCACAGCTTGGTATCAGAGCCAAACTTCGAAACAATGTAGAATAATTTAACAAGGATCATCGTCCTAAGTCCACCTTAGGAGTCGTGCATTAGGATTTTATTCGGGTCTTTGAACCGTTCTATCCTATTTTCTTTTGTGATTCCTTGTTTTAACAATCATTAACGCTTGATATTCAATTTGTGAATAACCTTTTTCTTCTTCCTTCTTCCGTCTTAAGGAAGAGAAATGATTAGACCAGACCGTCCCAGCGTCGGTCAATCTTGAGCTACTCCCCAAGATGGAGTATTTATGTCTGCCCAGTAGCTTCTTGATCTCGTAAAGAATGCTCAGGCAGCCGGTTCAAATCCGGAGTCTACTCACCCTAAGTCTGGATTTGCACGTTTGTACAGCGATTATACCAATTTGGGTGGGAAGCCATTCAAAGGATCTGAAACTATTATTGAAGTCCAGGCTTGGCTGAGAGCGTGCGATCGAATCTTTTCTCGCATGAATCTTGTTGATCTTCACCGTGTTCAGGTGGCCTCTAGCATGCTCCAAGAAAGAGCATTAGATTGGTATGAGCTTCTTATTTCTGAAATAGTTGAAGCGGATCTTACTTGGGAGAAATTCCGGGAACGCTTCGAATTAAAATTTGTCCCAGAAGCTGAGAAGGTGACATTGGCTCGTTGTTTTATAGACCTTGTTCAAGGTAAATCCTCTGTGGCAGACTATGTCGCATCCTTCGAGTCACTTTCTAAATACGGCGTCGAATATATAAACACCCCATTGAAGAAGAACCAAAGATTTGTCTATGGCTTGAACAAAAATCTCAAGAAGCAATTACTTCTAAAGTTAGAAGTTTCTTTTGATCAACTCATTAATATCGTTATTAGTCTTGAAGAGGCAGATAGGGAGAGTGATGTCGAAGTTATGCGTGCCAAACCAAACTTCAACAATAGGAAAAGGCCTAATAAGTTCAAGGGTCCTTATCCCAGTAAGAAATGGAAGCAAGCAACTTCGGTGGCAAAGACTTCTACCTCTAGTAGTGGGCAATGCTACAATTGTGGTTCTAAGGACCATTATGCGAACAAGTGTTCAAAGCCTCGTGCTTGTCGCTATTGCAAAAGCCCGGATCATTATTTATCTTCTTGTCCCAAACTTCAAGGCAAGAAGGAGGGAAAGCTTAATGTTGCTCAAGCCCCTGGCAATACATCTCTTGGTCAAGGTATTTCTCCTCCTATCCTTGATGGCATTATTTTATTTCGTGATCACCCTATTCGAGTTCTTTTTGATACGGGTGCGTCCCATTCTTTTATATCAAAAGAACTTGTTGATACTTTTTCTTTGAGTGTTGTCGCTTTAATGACTTCTTTGTGAATTGCAAATCCGGTTGGTGGATCCGCAACAATTAGTTTGCTTTATAAGGATATCGAGATTATTTTGTGTGATTTTTCTTTCTGAGCCGATTTGCATGTTATGCGCTACTTAGGCTTTGGAATGATTTTGGGAATGGATTGGCTTAACCGCTATAAAGCCCAAATTCTATGTCCTGAGCGGAATATTCATCTTCGACATCCTCAATCTGTTAAGCAGATTTCTATTGACCTTAAAGATTCGGATTCCAGCTTGGTTGCATCTTTATATTCTTGAAATCCTCATGATAACGATAATGATGATGAGGAGGATATTATTTCTCTTATTCACGTTGTTCGTGAATTTTCCGACATATTTGAGCCCGTTTTAGGATTACCACCTAAGTGAGCAATTGAGCTCAAAATTAATCTCATCCCTGGAGCTCAACCTATCACTCGTCCTCCTTATCCTATGTCCAATAAAGAAAATGATGAGATGCGCAAACAATTATCCAAATTGGAGACGAAGCAATTTATTCGCTCTAGTTTCTCGCCTTGGGGAGCTTCGGCTATTTTTGTGAAGAAATCCGATGGTACACTTAGGCTTTGCGTTGACTACCGCAAGCTTAATGATCTTACTATCAAGAATAAATATCCTTTACTTCGGATTGATGATCTATTCGATCAACTTATGGTGCTAGAGTCTTTTCACAATTATACTAAGCTACCGGTTTTCATCAGCTTCGTATTGCAGAGGATAGCATTCCTTTGACATCGTTCCGTACTCGTTATGGATCTTATGAATGGCTTGTTATGCCATTTGGTTTAACGAATGCTCCGGCTTATTTCGTTGACCTTATGAATCGAGTTTTCAAAAATTTCCTCGATCGTTTTGTTCTCATCTTCATTGATGATATTCTTGTGTATTCAAAAACCGAGGAGGAGCATGAAATGCATCTTGGGATTGTGTTGAAAACTCTTAGGAGTAATCAATTAAGAGCAAAATTTTCTAGATGCCACTTTTGGCAATCTCGTTTGAAGTTTCTCGGTCATATTATTTCCGAATCTGGGATTTCCATGGATCCTTCGAAGATTGAAGCGATTCAAAATGGGAAGAGACTGGAGAGTGTGATGGAAATCCGTAGCTTCCTTGGATTTGTGGGCTATTACCGTCGTTTTATCAAAGACTTTTCCAAAATTTCCGTGCCTCTTACTAGTTTGAGAGTTAAATACTTTTGGTCGGACAAATGTGAAGCTTCTTTCCAAAAACTTAAAGAACTCCTTTCCGATGCTCCTATTCTTATTATTCCCGAGGGGAATCAAGATTTTATTATTTATACCGATGCTAGTCGCATTGGTTTGGGTGCTGTTCTTATGCAAAGAGAACGTGTTATTGCTTATGCTTCTAGGAAATTGAAGCCAGCCGAGACTAGATATGCCACTCATGATTTAGAGCTCGCGGCTATTGTTTTCGCCCTTCGTATTTGGCGTCATTATCTTTTGGAAGAAAAATTTATTCTCTATACCGATCATAAAACTTTGAAGTATTTATTTTCCCAAAAGGAACTTAGTTTGCGTCAACAACGTTTGCTCGCATTCCTTGCATCTTATGATCTTGATATTCTTTATACTCCCGGAAAGAGAAATCGTGTTGCCGATGCACTTAGTCGCAAGAAACAAGCGGTTTTTTCTACGATGATATCCGAATGGAGCGATCTCGAGATATTATCCACTTGTGAGGTTCAAGATGATGTATCCAATTTTTGTTCATCTCTTGTTTTATGTAGTCTTGAGGCTCATCCTTCTCTTTTAGACCGCATTCTTGAAGCTCAAAAGCTAGATCTCGAATTGGCTCTTCTTGGCCAAAATTTTAGGTATAAAATTAATATTGAAGGTTTGAAAGACTTGGTATGTGCCAAATATTAGTAATCTTCGCAAAGACATTTTCGAAGATTCTCATCGTTCAAAATTTACCATTCATCCCGGTAGTAGTAAAATGTACGCGGACATGAAACGACTTTATTACTGGGAGGGAATGAAATCTGGTATTGCTAACTTTGTTAAGTGTTGCATGACTTTCCAACTCATTAAGGCCGAGCATCAAAGGCCCGGTGGGTTATTGCAACCTTTAGAAATTTCAATTTGGAAGTGCGACCAAATTTCCATGGATTTTATAAATGGCCTTCCCCGTTCTCGTTCGGGTCATGATAGCTTATGGGTGACAGTCGATAGACTTACTAAATCTGCCCATTTTATTCCCGTTCGGTCCAATCGAACCATTCCTCTCTTGGCCAAACTCTTTATTAAAGAAATTGTAAAATTGCATGGAGTTCCTTCTTCTATTGTTAGTGACCATGATCCATTGTTTACTACTGGATTTTGGAAGAGTCTTTAAAAAGCTTTGGGAACGAAGCTTAATTTTAGCATCGCTTATCATCCCCAGTCCGATGGACAAACTGAGCGAGTGAATCAAACTCTTGAAGATCTTCTTCGTGCATGTGTTCTTGATTTTGGTGGAAGTTGAGAAGATCATATTTCACTTGTTGAGTTTTCCTATAATAATAGCTTCCAATCTAGTATTGGTATGGCACCTTTCGAGCCACTCTATGAAAGACCATGCCGATCTCCTTCTTGTTGGCTTGAGGCCGGTGAGAAGCTGGTTTTAGGTCTAGATTTTATTCATGATTCCACAGAGAAGATTGACCTTATTCGTCATAGGATGAAAGAAGCCTAGAGTAGACAAAAATCCTATGCCGATAACCGAAGAAGGAAATTAGAATTTTCTGTGGGAGATCTTGTGTTTATTCGTGTTTCACCTATGAAGGGTGTGGTACATTTCAGTCAATCGGGAAAGTTAGCACCTCGATATATTGGTCCATTTCCCATCAATGAACGTATTGGTTCCGTGGCTTATCGCCTTTTATTACCGGCTCAATTTTCTGCTATTCATGACGTGTTTCACGTTTCTCAATTATGGAAATGCCTTCGAGATTCTGATTCTATTCTTGAGCCCGGTGTTGTGGAAGAAATTGAAGTTTCGCCTAATTTAACTTATGAGCAACATCCTTTTCGTATTATTGCTTCGGAGGTCAAACACCTTCGAAATAAAGATGTTCCGCTTGTTAAAGTTCAATGGTCCTCAAATCCTAAGGATTGCTCTTTGGAATCTAGAGAGTTCATCGAGCGAACACATCCGGACTTACATTCCCGTGCTCTTTAATGTGATGACCCGCCCTTCTAACTACCAGAAAGACGCATCATCATTAAGAAAGAAAGGGATAGAAATAGAAAAGGATAGAAAAGAAAGAACAATAGCATCAGAATCTCACAGCGGAATGGAACAAAATATAATATATCACATAACTATTACATAGTTTTATACATATCAGAGTCATACAATATCATATACATGACTGATATACATACATCTGTCACTATAAACATCAGAGATACAGTATACATCAACTAACACAGCGGAACTAGATAGATATCTACAACGCTGAAGCCTCCTGCTCCATTGCTCCTCCAGAAGTCGTCAAAGCCAACCTGAATCCCTTGGCTACCCGTAAAAATTTGGGTACCCGAAAGTTTATGAAAACAAAAATAAACTCCGGGTCAGACATGGGTCTGGTATGAGTAAACGGTTTAAATTGTTTAACTTTGAAAATCTTTTTAAAACAAAGGTATCACGTAAGACTCCCCACAAATAAATACGGGTAAGTTTTTACCTTACGCTAACCAAAACATTTTATAGGAAATCCAGTGATATTATAATAGTGTCTAGGGTTTTCAAGTAAAATACAGAAATAGCTGAAATGCTTACATCTCACATTTCAACATAGTTGGGCACAATCAAAACGTACGGCGCTTATTGGAAATTGGATCCCATACAATGGCAGGGCTACTGGGGTACCGCCCGTCACAGTACGTGGTCTAGATCACAGTACCGAGGAGCCACCCTAACTCCCCTGCAACACAAGGCCGGAACCATTCCTTACTGAACAGTCCCGAACAAGATAACCCCGCAGTTGGTGCGCAATTCCAACCGCCCACACAGCCGAAATAAAGGGACATCTAGACAGGGGTATATCTCGTCCTGCTTGGGCATGACCCACCTAACCTTGCTGCACCTCCCCTGTTTTAGCCATTCCCGGTTGATGAGGCTTGAGGCTGCGATTACCTTTATAGGACATATCACTTAGAATGCTCACCGTCCGCCTGATGATGTGTTGAAAGCATTCAATCCATACAAGTTCGTTCCGGGTTCGAACGAAACCGAAGGCATTATCTCGTCACACTCATTTTGGAATCACCCTCAGAGTCAACGACGATAATCCTTGCATTCTGAAAGCACCATCTTGATCTTCACTTGGGAATTCACGACCTAACGTTTAATTTGGATCGATGTGGTTTTCGGAATATCAATTGGATACCCGATCCCGGTCTCATCGAAATCCAAACGCCATTTTAAAGGCCAAGTTGTCTAATTAACTTAACAGTTTAATAATTTAAATTCATCAATTGAATTAATATAGCACTTATCACAGATAAATCATATCCAAATATCATAGATATATCACAGCATATCACAGAGCATCACAGAATATCATCAATAAACATCACAAACAAATATACAACACAAATAACATCCATAAGCAAACATCTTGAATTCTCAATTTAATCAAGTCAATTAAATTAATTACTTGAGAATTAACCATTAGTTAATAACTCATTACTTAATCCATTTCAAATTATTTAATTAATAATTAACTCTTAATTAATAATTATATCTTAATTATTTAGTTAATTACAAGTAATTATTAATTAATAACTTTAATTATTAATTTATAGAACTTAATTATCAATTACTTAATTACTTTAGAGTTAATCTCTTAACTCTGTTTAATCACTTATTTCCCTTCAAATTATTTAATCAACAAATCATTTCTTAATTAGTATATATGTGTGTCTTAATTGCTTTATTACTTAATTATTTTATTCACATTATTTAACTAATTACTTTCTTACTCAAGTTATCTAATTTTAATTACTTAAGTAATTATCTCTTAATCACTATTCTTTGGCCTAAATAGAACTTAATCACTTGTTTATTTATTGCTAATTGCTTCATTAATCATTTTTCAATTCTTAATTAAATCACTTGATTAATTAACTGTTACTCGTTTATTAATTAATTAAGTGATTAATTGCAATTTCACTTATTATTTACAATACATTACTAATTAAAATTACAAAGTAATTACTCTTAATTACTTTTGAATTCAATCAATCACTATTGATTATTCTTAATTAACATTCGAGTTTTCTTAAACTTGATATCAATTATATTACTAACTGAACATTATTTGTTAATTCACTTAATTTATTACCAAGATTTTAAAACATGGTTAAGCTTAAACAAAATAATCTGTTAATTCAAATAGTTAACCACGAGTTAAAAACTCATGTTAATTCTTAACTAGGCTAATTAATACTTGGATTAAATTTAAACTAAAACTTTGAACAGTATTTGTTTTTCACTGTGATACCTTACTGAATCCCATATTTATTAACAAATTTTATAAACAGCTTACACTCAGAAATAAAAGACCCGAGGTCTCCCCTGCAAAAACGCAAGCATTGCTTCGAGTAAATCGTCCCTTCACCCGAGTAACTAACCAGAAACGCGACTTCTCCTTCTTCCCTCAGTTTGATTTACAGCAAGCTTTTATAAAACTTTAATTATAAAGTAAACATCAGAGGATATACTCACTCAAACTCACACGAAAACCCGAAGTGAACCACCCAGTTTCTCGAGAATAACTCGAGGCAGCGTCCCACCCCCTTGCAAACGCTGATACGCCACCGTGCTGTACACGTGCACGGTGGTACGGCCTAACTTCGACGATCAGCAAACCTTCCAGCATACCACAAATCCCACGCCAACTCGTAAATCAACTCGAATTGCAACAAAGGAATTCAAATCGAAAATTTAGTCTCCAGCTCGAAGACAGAAAACTCGGCCATCCACCAAATCGCTTCGCCACCGCCGCATACGCCACCGGTGTTGCCGTAACTTCGTCCATACAACAACATCATGCCACACAACCTTCCACCAGAAATTCGTGCATCTCGGTTGCGTGAAGACACCGATCATACTTTGTTACAGACATGAACAGAAACCTACACACAAGCCCTAATTTACATTTATTTGATAAATTTTTGAATTATAAAAATTGTTCGACATTTTTCCCAACATCACGTAAGCTCATACTAGCTCCAAAACAAATTTCAATATTTATGAATGTCCCAATTGTCAGAGATTGAGAAGAATGCATACTTATTTCAATTACAAACTGCTCTTGAAATATTTAATTAAAAGACTTCGTTTTTGTTTCAAAAATCATAAATTCCAGTTATATTTCAAATTATAAACTTGAATTAATTTATTTCATCAGTTGAATTTATAACATTTTCTTACTAGTTTGCTGTTAACATGGTTTCAGGGTTACTGTGTTTGCAATATGCTTAGAACAAAATTTAAAAATCTTGGTTTAGTTTTAAACATCTTGTTTGAGACAATAAAACTCTAAGCTTTACATAATTAGATGAGAATGATTTGAGTTTGATGAGACTGTAACACACAGATAAGTACAGAGCATCTCATAATTTACACAGAATTATATTCCAGTCCTAAAAAAATGCAATATCACATAATAAATGAATTATCTTTACTACTTTTAATTAAACTTAAACTTAAACTTGATGTTTACTCACCTCAAATAATGGTTGAATAGAAAACCCTTTTAATATCGTGAACACTGCAGTTTCAAAACTGTCTGTAACTTTGTTTAAGAATCTGATTTTCCTTTAGGCTTGAAAACTGCAGATGGAATACCTGAGTTTATCCAAGAATCTGCCTTTTTCTTTTTGATTTGCATATGTTTTCTCTATTTTCTTATTTTAGCTTCTTCTGATTTTCATTTTGTTTTTCTTTTTTTCCTTGGAAGTTATGACTGAACTAGATGATAGGAACATATGAATGCATATTTATAACTTTGAACAGTATCTCTTCTTGAACAAGCTTTTACTTGACAAAATATCTTGCTTTATTTTTATTTTATTGTTATGTACTAAAGCCTGAGATATATTATGAAATTTCGGCTGAAAAGTATATTGTTTCAGATTTAAGGTTGCTAATTAAATGTTCATGTTTGTGAATTAGTAAACACCAATAAGTATTGACTGACACATACATTAAGTACAAAGATATTGGCAGATTTTATTCCTTTACACTTGCAGACTAACAAAGCTTGCATATGAAGCCATTTCTTTGTTTATATTTGTATTGTACCTTAATTTGTTTGCATAATTATTAACATATTTACATAGTTATCATGTTTGCTATATCTTCTCTGTCATTAAATATTTTATATGAAATTGATTAGTATACTTGCAAGTAGGTCTAAGGCTTGTGAAAGAAGATGTGTTCATATATATTTGTTTTTGACAGCCTCTAGTTTACATATTTTGCATATTAGTGTCATATTCCATTTAATTTTGCTTACACATTTTAAAATTATGTTGTATGGTTGTTTATTTATTTAAATTCTACTTGTGTTATTTTATTTTATATATTGTTTTTATTTTACTTTATACCTTGTTCTTAATCATGTGTTATAGTTAATATTCTTATATTTATAATTTAACTGTCCATATTTAAATTAGATTCGTGAGTTTATTCCTTCTTTATATTTATTTTATTTGTATTTCACTATAAATCTTTAAATTATGAATAATATGATTTATTTACATTTATACTTATTTATCTCCATTTGTATTTTATTTAAATTATAAGGATAAGTTAACTTATATTTCACATTTATATTTTAATTCTATTTCAAACATTATCATTCATATGTGTTCTTACCAAATATAAACAAAGTAAGATATTTTAATTCAATCATAAAAGACAAATTTTATTATGAACATTGTTGAGAAAATTTATTAAACTTCTGAATCAATTTCCATTTAAAATAAATACCATTTATATAAACAATGGCAATTATCTCAAAATTATATCCGTTTCAAATGATTAAGTATACATTTTATTTAAATTGATTTGACTATTTATAAAAATAAATAGGGCCAAAATCCAGGGTCGTTACATTCCTCCCCCCTTAAAAGAATTTCGTCCCCGAAATTTAAAACAAAGATAATTTAAAAAAAAAAAAAATTTGTCATAACAACCATTCAAACATACATATCATTCATAAATTAGCAAACAACCAACATCTATCCTAACAAACATCGCTAGCCATCCAGACAAAAATCTAGATAAGCTTTTTCTAAAACTATCCAGAGTTTCTAGGTGAAATACCTGGGATCCCCGCTGCACTACACTATGATAAGCTATACTACTATACTCCTGAGTTGCCTCTCACCTTAACTAATAATCCGAACTGAATTTCTATCCACAATCACATTCGGCTCATCTTTCAAGTCTTCCTGTACTATTGATTCTACAACTAATACAAAGTCAAGAACAAATTTCTTTAAATAGGTCACACAGAATACACTATGAATTCCAAACATCTATTCTGACAATTCGACTCTGCAAGCTACAGTCCCAATCTTTCCAATATCCGAAATGGTCCAATATATCTCGAGTCAAGTTTTTCCCGCCTTTCGAATCTAATAGTTCCTTTTTAATAGGGAAACTTTGGCCAAAACAAATTACCAAACTCAAATTCCAATTGTCTCCTTCTTATCTGTGTACTTCTTCTAACGGTCTTGAGAAGCTCTTATCCTATCCTTTGATAAGCCTAACCTTAGCAGAAACTTCACAAAACAAAACTTGGTCCAAACACAAGATAGTCTTCCCATAATCTACCAAAATCCGAAACTCAAACTTACCGCATATCCTTTAGAATACGGTTCAGTCTCTCTGTTCGTTCAAGGATAATAGGCTGTACTAAATTTCAAACTCAATCCCAAAGCCAATTGTAGAACCTTCCAGAATTTTGCTGGTGAAAATTAGGGTCACGATTACTTACTATACTAACAGGAACACCAAGCAATTTTATTATTTTCTGCAAGAAAATTTTAGCCTGAAACTATAGTCCAAGTTATCTAACTAGTATAGAATGACCACTCTTAGTTAACCCATCTACAATAATCCATATTCCATTGTTTCTTTTTATTTCTTGGCAAACCGTCGATGAAATTCATCGAAATCATCTCTCACTTCTATCTGAGATCTCTAAAGATTGCAATAGTCCTAGACAACTTCTATTGATCACCTTAACTTGTTGATAGAAAGTACAACTATAAACAAAAACAACTACGACTCTCTTCATGCTCGATCTCCAGAAAATCTTTTCATATCTTTATACATCTTAAAGATTCCGGGTGAATATTCAGTCTGGAGTGATGTCATTCAGCTAAAACTTATTGCCTCGATTCATCCATATCAAACACACAAACGGCCACTAATCCTTTAAGTACCTTGATCATCCACTTACAATCTAAACACCTTCCATCCTTAGTTTAAGAATCAATTTCTTAAAAGATCGATCCTTCCTTAGCTTACTTATGATTCTGTCCTGGAGAGAAGAAACAGCTTCTAAAAGAACAATACCGCATTCCTACTAAGAGCATCATCCACAACATTTGCTTATCCTGGGTATACAGCATATCCATATCATATGAGGTTAGAAATTCGATTCGCCACGGCTGCCTCAAATTAAAATCCCCTTAGAGAGAAAATTCCAATAGTTTGTGGTCCGTATAAATTTCAAAGATACCCTTCACTTTCGGAATAACAATCACTGGAGCTCTGGTTAGCCTCGTCTTCCACTCTTAGAATAGATTCTCCCTTCGCTGGGTCTAAAGAGATATTTTCACCCAATATAATGTGCCTCAAAAATAACTTCCGATTTCCAAAAATGGCACTAAAAGAACTCTCCTTCAAAACACGCCTCTTCAGTGTCTCCAACACTATCTTCAAATGTAGCTTGAGCTCCTCTTCAAACTTAGGATATATCAAAGCAAATTTATTCATACTCTTATCGATCCTAAATCTGCTCAACTAACTCTACTTCCTTCTCGGAGCCATTCTCCAACTAGACTGAATCACTAGCACTACCTTGGAATCGAATCAACACGAAACCCTATCTCTCTTCCAATTTGGATTACAAAAATAACTTAAATCTTCTTTTTGAGAAGCCTCAACTCCTAATAAAGACTACTCAAATGTATTCCAGAATTGTCGCACAACATCCTGGTAATTCTACCCAAATAAGTTTGTTCTCCCTTCACAATCCAAAACAGTCATATGCTATTCGGTAATGAATCCACTCTGCTACTTCCGAAATCACCTTAAGAAAACTGCTAATCATCAAACCTTCTCGACAGCACACAGAACGCTTCAGGCTATAGGGTTAACCTCGATGACCAAAGACTTCCATTCAAAGCTCTTCGAGAAACTCGGGCCTCATCCAAACAAAAAATACCCTTCTGGACTTAGTCACCATTCCGAAATGGACATACTTCCTTAACTAGTTCCAAACAAACATCTTTAGAGACACTCAAAATCACTTTGTCTCATTATATAACTACTACACCTTGAGATATCAAGATATCATGATTTGGTCATGTCCATCCGATAGGTCCAAACTCAAGTTCATCCAAAATTACATTTCAAACAATGAAATCCTCACATCACCCACAGTTCTCTCGAGACGATAATAGGTCTACAGTCTCAATAGACACACCCCAACTACAAATATTCAAAACTCCAATCATCGATAGTCGTATTTCACACACCACTATCTTATCTACCTATATAACTTATATTGGAAAACCCGAACAGGTAACCCAATAAATAGGTAGAAATAAATAAATAAATATATAGCAAAATTACAAATACGCTCTCTCAAGAAAGAAATCACTTAAGAGCCTAGGTACTCACTCAACCTAGCGCTCTGATACCAAGTGTGATGACCCGCCCTTCTAACTACCAGAAAGACGCATCATCATTAAGAAAGAAAGGGATAGAAATAGAAAAGGATAGAAAAGAAAGAACAATAGCATCAGAATCTCACAGCGGAATGGAACAAAATATAATATATCACATAACTATTACATAGTTTTATACATATCAGAGTCATACAATATCATATACATGACTGATATACATACATCTGTCACTATAAACATCAGAGATACAGTATACATCAACTAACACAGCGGAACTAGATAGATATCTACAACGCTGAAGCCTCCTGCTCCATTGCTCCTCCAGAAGTCGTCAAAGCCAACCTGAATCCCTTGGCTACCCGTAAAAATTTGGGTACCCGAAAGTTTATGAAAACAAAAATAAACTCCGGGTCAGACATGGGTCTGGTATGAGTAAACGGTTTAAATTGTTTAACTTTGAAAATCTTTTTAAAACAAAGGTATCACGTAAGACTCCCCACAAATAAATACGGGTAAGTTTTTACCTTACGCTAACCAAAACATTTTATAGGAAATCCAGTGATATTATAATAGTGTCTAGGGTTTTCAAGTAAAATACAGAAATAGCTGAAATGCTTACATCTCACATTTCAACATAGTTGGGCACAATCAAAACGTACGGCGCTTATTGGAAATTGGATCCCATACAATGGCAGGGCTACTGGGGTACCGCCCGTCACAGTACGTGGTCTAGATCACAGTACCGAGGAGCCACCCTAACTCCCCTGCAACACAAGGCCGGAACCATTCCTTACTGAACAGTCCCGAACAAGATAACCCCGCAGTTGGTGCGCAATTCCAACCGCCCACACAGCCGAAATAAAGGGACATCTAGACAGGGGTATATCTCGTCCTGCTTGGGCATGACCCACCTAACCTTGCTGCACCTCCCCTGTTTTAGCCATTCCCGGTTGATGAGGCTTGAGGCTGCGATTACCTTTATAGGACATATCACTTAGAATGCTCACCGTCCGCCTGATGATGTGTTGAAAGCATTCAATCCATACAAGTTCGTTCCGGGTTCGAACGAAACCGAAGGCATTATCTCGTCACACTCATTTTGGAATCACCCTCAGAGTCAACGACGATAATCCTTGCATTCTGAAAGCACCATCTTGATCTTCACTTGGGAATTCACGACCTAACGTTTAATTTGGATCGATGTGGTTTTCGGAATATCAATTGGATACCCGATCCCGGTCTCATCGAAATCCAAACGCCATTTTAAAGGCCAAGTTGTCTAATTAACTTAACAGTTTAATAATTTAAATTCATCAATTGAATTAATATAGCACTTATCACAGATAAATCATATCCAAATATCATAGATATATCACAGCATATCACAGAGCATCACAGAATATCATCAATAAACATCACAAACAAATATACAACACAAATAACATCCATAAGCAAACATCTTGAATTCTCAATTTAATCAAGTCAATTAAATTAATTACTTGAGAATTAACCATTAGTTAATAACTCATTACTTAATCCATTTCAAATTATTTAATTAATAATTAACTCTTAATTAATAATTATATCTTAATTATTTAGTTAATTACAAGTAATTATTAATTAATAACTTTAATTATTAATTTATAGAACTTAATTATCAATTACTTAATTACTTTAGAGTTAATCTCTTAACTCTGTTTAATCACTTATTTCCCTTCAAATTATTTAATCAACAAATCATTTCTTAATTAGTATATATGTGTGTCTTAATTGCTTTATTACTTAATTATTTTATTCACATTATTTAACTAATTACTTTCTTACTCAAGTTATCTAATTTTAATTACTTAAGTAATTATCTCTTAATCACTATTCTTTGGCCTAAATAGAACTTAATCACTTGTTTATTTATTGCTAATTGCTTCATTAATCATTTTTCAATTCTTAATTAAATCACTTGATTAATTAACTGTTACTCGTTTATTAATTAATTAAGTGATTAATTGCAATTTCACTTATTATTTACAATACATTACTAATTAAAATTACAAAGTAATTACTCTTAATTACTTTTGAATTCAATCAATCACTATTGATTATTCTTAATTAACATTCGAGTTTTCTTAAACTTGATATCAATTATATTACTAACTGAACATTATTTGTTAATTCACTTAATTTATTACCAAGATTTTAAAACATGGTTAAGCTTAAACAAAATAATCTGTTAATTTAAATAGTTAACCACGAGTTAAAAACTCATGTTAATTCTTAACTAGGCTAATTAATACTTGGATTAAATTTAAACTAAAACTTTGAACAGTATTTGTTTTTCACTGTGATACCTTACTGAATCCCATATTTATTAACAAATTTTATAAACAGCTTACACTCAGAAATAAAAGACCCGAGGTCTCCCCTGCAAAAACGCAAGCATTGCTTCGAGTAAATCGTCCCTTCACCCGAGTAACTAACCAGAAACGCGACTTCTCCTTCTTCCCTCAGTTTGATTTACAGCAAGCTTTTATAAAACTTTAATTATAAAGTAAACATCAGAGGATATACTCACTCAAACTCACACGAAAACCCGAAGTGAACCACCCAGTTTCTCGAGAATAACTCGAGGCAGCGTCCCACCCCCTTGCAAACGCTGATACGCCACCGTGCTGTACACGTGCACGGTGGTACGGCCTAACTTCGACGATCAGCAAACCTTCCAGCATACCACAAATCCCACGCCAACTCGTAAATCAACTCGAATTGCAACAAAGGAATTCAAATCGAAAATTTAGTCTCCAGCTCGAAGACAGAAAACTCGGCCATCCACCAAATCGCTTCGCCACCGCCGCATACGCCACCGGTGTTGCCGTAACTTCGTCCATACAACAACATCATGCCACACAACCTTCCACCAGAAATTCGTGCATCTCGGTTGCGTGAAGACACCGATCATACTTTGTTACAGACATGAACAGAAACCTACACACAAGCCCTAATTTACATTTGTTTGATAAATTTTTGAATTAGAAAAATTGTTCGACATTTTTCCCAACATCACGTAAGCTCATACTAGCTCCAAAACAAATTTCAATATTTATGAATGTCCCAATTGTCAGAGATTGAGAAGAATGCATACTTATTTCAATTACAAACTGCTCTTGAAATATTTAATTAAAAGACTTCGTTTTTGTTTCAAAAATCATAAATTCCAGTTATATTTCAAATTATAAACTTGAATTAATTTATTTCATCAGTTGAATTTATAACATTTTCTTACTAGTTTGCTGTAAACATGGTTTCAGGGTTACTGTGTTTGCAATATGCTTAGAACAAAATTTAAAAATCTTGGTTTAGTTTTAAACATCTTGTTTGAGACAATAAAACTCTAAGCTTTACATAATTAGATGAGAATGATTTGAGTTTGATGAGACTGTAACACACAGATAAGTACAGAGCATCTCATAATTTACACAGAATTATATTCCAGTCCTAAAAAAATGCAATATCACATAATAAATGAATTATCTTTACTACTTTTAATTAAACTTAAACTTAAACTTGATGTTTACTCACCTCAAATAATGGTTGAATAGAAAACCCTTTTGATATCGTGAACACTGCAGTTTCAAAACTGTCTGTAACTTTGTTTAAGAATCTGCTTTTCCTTTAGGCTTGAAAACTGCAGATGGAATACCTGAGTTTATCCAAGAATCTACCTTTTTCTTTTTGATTTGCATATGTTTTCTCTATTTTCTTATTTTAGCTTCTTCTGGTTTTCATTTTTTTTTTCTTTTTTTCCTTGGAAGTTATGACTGAACTAGATGATAGGAACATATGAATGCATATTTATAACTTTGAACAGTATCTCTTCTTGAACAAGCTTTTACTTGACAAAATATCTTGCTTTATTTTTATTTTATTGTTATGTACTAAAGCCTGAGATATATTATGAAATTTCGGCTGAAAAGTATATTGTTTCAGATTTAAGGTTGCTAATTAAATGTTCATGTTTGTGAATTAGTAAACACCAATAAGTATTGACTGACACATACATTAAGTACAAAGATATTGGCAGATTTTGTTCCTTTACACTTGTAGACTAACAAAGCTTGCATATGAAGCCATTTCTTTGTTTATATTTGTATTGTACCTTAATTTGTTTGCATAATTATTAACATATTTACATAGTTATCATATTTGCTATATCTTCTTTGTCATTAAATATTTTATATGAAATTGATTAGTATACTTGCAAGTAGGTCTAAGGCTTGTGAAAGAAGATGTGTTCATATGTATTTGTTTTTGACAGCCTCTAGTTTACATATTTTGCATATTAGTGTCATATTCCATTTAATTTTGCTTACACATTTTAAAATTATGTTGTATGGTTGTTTATTTATTTAAATTCTACTTGTGTTATTTTATTTTATATATTGTTTTTATTTTACTTTATACCTTGTTCTTAATCATGTGTTATAGTTAATATTCTTATATTTATAATTTAACTGTCCATATTTAAATTAGATTCGTGAGTTTATTCCTTCTTTATATTTATTTTATTTGTATTTCACTATAAATCTTTAAATTATGAATAATATGATTTATTTACATTTATACTTATTTATCTCCATTTGTATTTTATTTAAATTATAAGGATAAGTTAACTTATATTTCACATTTATATTTTAATTTTATTTCAAACATTATCATTCATATGTGTTCTTACCAAATATAAACAAAGTAAGATATTTTAATTCAATCATAAAAGACAAATTTTATTATGAACATTGTTGAGA
Source organism: Allium cepa (assembly GCA_030765085.1). NCBI lineage: Eukaryota > Viridiplantae > Streptophyta > Magnoliopsida > Asparagales > Amaryllidaceae > Allium > Allium cepa. The sequence continues at coordinate 133,901,969 of CM060932.1, forward strand.
AAATTTATTAAACTTCTGAATCAATTTCCATTTAAAATAAATACCATTTATATAAACAATGGCAATTATCTCAAAATTGTATCCGTTTCAAATGATTAAGTATACATTTTATTTAAATTGATTTGACTATTTATAAAAATAAATAGGGCCAAAATCCAGGGTCGTTACATTTAAGGTGAATTTCTTATTTCAAATTTCTTTTGTGTTGATATGCTTTCATGGTTGTTACCTTATATTTTCTTCTTAAATATTGCATGGATGCAATTTCTTTAAGGAGGGGAGTCTGTAACAACCTGCATATTTTACGATTGAGTATTTAAATATTTTATTTAAATATTTTATCGTTAGTCGGATTTTAGTCCGAAAAGTTACTTTTTGCATACGGTCGAATTAGGACTCGGGACCACTTCCATTGGGTCCAAAACGCCGTTTGCGATCTTTTTGAGTATAAACTTTGATATGTTTGGACTTAGTGGAATTTTGCCACTTTTTCACTTTGGGCTTTGGGTTTGGTTTAGCCCATTAGCCTAAACTATTAACTCTAGCTCAACCCCCTCTTCCCTTCATTACTTTACTTTCATTTCCTAACACTCAAGCTTCATCAAAAATGGAGAGAGGAATGGGAAATTAAAACTCCAAGCCCTAGTTCATTTGCAAATCCAAACATCTAACTCCAAATCCAAAGAGAAGCCATTGATTCAAGCTTCTTGTGCTGAGATTGAAGTGTGGTTGATACTTTCTTTGCTTTTAGGCTTCTCCTTCATTGATTTTGTGAAAAGGTGAGATTTTTATCTCACATCTTTGTCTATAACTATCTTTGATTGTTGGGTATGAATTCCTAACACTTATTCATGTGCATTTGCTTTTGGTTTGGATTGAATTGGTGAATATCCCAGTTTTTACTCTTTTGGGTTCAAATCTTTAAAAATCCTAACTTTGAAGTTTAAACATGTTTTTGATGATGCATCGAGGAGCCAATAGGACCGGGTAGCCGATGGGCGTAATCCCCTAGCGTCCATGCTCGACCGGTTGCAAATTGAGAGAGTTTTTGCATTTCTGTTGCTTAGGTCGCTCGGCTTGCCCCAGTATGTTAGGTCGCTCGGCCTGTTAAGTCGCGCTATACTATTGGTCGCGCCATGCTTTAAGTCACGCCATGCTATAGGTCGGCTATGATTAGGTCGCTCGGCTTGCCCCAGTATGTTAGATCGCTCGGCCTGTTAAGTCGCGCCATGCTATTGGTCGCACCATGCTTTAAGTCACGCCATGCTATAGGTCGGCTATGATTAGGTCGCTCGGCTTGCATCAACTTAGGTCGGCCATGTTAGGTCGCTCGGCCTGTTAAGTCGCGCCATGCTATTGGTAGTGCCATGCTTTAAGTTGCACCTGCTATATCTCGCAACTAGTTAGGTCACTCGTCCCTTAAGTCGCTCTGCCTGCCATAGGTCGCGCCATGATTAGATCGCTCGGCTTGCATCAACTTAGGTCGTTAGGCCTGCTTACATCACTTAGGTCGCTCGGCCTGTTAAGTCGCTCGTTCCTTAGGTCGCTCGCCTTGCTACGAGTCGGCCTGTTTTAGGTCGCCGACCACTTAGGTCGCTCGGCTTGCCCGCAACCCCTTAGGTCGCTCGCCCTGCTTTAAGCCGCACCTGATTTAAGTCGCACCAACTTAGGTCACGCCATGCTATAGGTCGCGCCATGCTATAGGTCGCGCCATGTTAAGTTGCTCTGTTAGGCCGCATGCTATTTCTTAAGTCGCTGATCTCTTAGGTCGTTTGCCGTGGAGTCGCATGTGTTGAGCCGTTGATTTCTTGTGTTGAATTATGTTAAGTCGTAAGTCGTGGCTGTTAAGTCGCAAAGGTATTTCCACTTTGATGGATTTGGAATCGAATTCTTTGTATTTTATTCACATCTTCGAATGTGAATTTTTATGACTTATTGTTTCTACAATCATTTTTGTGATTTGTCATTTTAAAAATACAAAGGTTTCAATATTATTAGTAAATATCAAAACTCCTTCATCAAAACGATTTCAATCCTATTTTATTACAAAGCTTGTTTCTTAAACTGTTTTTCAATCTACTAGTATATATAAACCTTTACCTCACTCGTACAAGAAATCTAATTAAACGGCTTAGTAAAACAAGTGGTATGAAACGCTTGCATTTACTTCGCCGGTTAATTCTTGGACTTGTTCGATTGAATCTCTTATGACAATTTTCGAGTGGAGATCTACAATTTGTTCGTAAATATTTAAGTTAAGCAAGTGGTTATGGGACATGAAGCTAAGCTTATATATTTACTAGCTTACTGTAATTGACACTTCTTGATAATCGTTGATGATCATTTTTGTGATTTAGACTAGCAAATGTGCGATGTCTCTTTGTCTACGAGGGAGACAACCCCGTTTCTGTGGAGCTTCGGCTCAATTTGGTGGGGTAGCGACCCATGGTCTTCGGGCCGTTTTGTGGAGCTTCGGCCTAAAATTAATGGTTAGCAACCATGGAATATCGTTCCATTTTCTGATACATGTGTTGGTGAGTTTTCATGCTCCCGTTTTGTGATAGGCCTCCCCCTTTTTGTGATTTCTGGATTCTATTGATGATTTCTAGAATTTGTGCTTCACCAATTTTCATGATTTTCATTGATAAGTTTTATCAACTATTGTGCATTGGTGAATTTGTGTGTCATTAACTTTGTGATTGGCATTGATATACTGTCAATATTTATGGTTTGGTAAATAAAAATAAAGAGTATGACATTCTTTTTTATCTTTGAGAAGATTCTTGTGATATTGATTAATCTCTTTTTGATTTTCAATTACATACTTATCACAATATGGTTTTATGGTTATCATACGTTTTTTGTCCTATCTCTTATTCTATATCATTTCATCTGATATTTATAGCTAGACTGATCCGTTTATTATTAAATAATACTCGGGTCAGACCGAGATGTTACAGGTGCTTCTGCTTGACTTCACATCTGGGATTATCATCCGGTCTTTTGGCTAACTACTTATGTTAGTAGTTTATTTTGTTGTGTACATTTGTGATATAGACTCTAGGATGTATACTTATTCTTTTGTCTAGCACTTGTAACTATTCTTTTGTGATATTGTGGATCTTGTTTGACCGCTACTCTGACGTACACTTCTACGTGTAATATTCATATCATTTTCCGCCTTTGTGATATGGATATCTGTGACTAGTCTGTGTTATGCTTATTTCTATATTTGTTTCCGAAGAATATATATAGCCACCGTGTAGTAGCTTTGAGTTTGTATCGGTATGTCAGATCTCCTCCTGAAACCAAATGCATGTTGTACTATCTGACATATCGGTGCTCGTACAAAGCAATTACACGTATGGTCGCTCCTCAACAGCCTTATTCTCCGCGCTAGTTAACGACATTACACCGTAGTGTCCTTGGCTGGCATGAGTATAGAGGTGGGGCGTTACAGACACCTTCATGTGAGTTTTCAACAAAACTCGATCATATAATGAATACCATATGAATTCCATCTTCTCAATGAATTCCAGAACCACACACGGTTTCTATCATTTTCTTCCATAATAGAAAACCCATATCTCAGCCTTGAAGTGGTTTCGATAAGTAGAACCCTTACCGATCCTCGTCTCTCCAAAACTGAGTCGATGAATTTGGTCTTATTCATCAATAATGAGAATGATCGCATAAGGGAACTAAGTACCGAATACTTTCTCATAAACAAGTGAACAAACCTACACTATCATTCATGCAAGGCATGGTTAAGTCACATAAATGACTTTTAATCCCTTTATAATTAATTTATCCTTTATTAATTAAAACCCTTTCTAGTTGTAAAACATTTTTTATCTAATAAAACATCTTTTATAAATCAAGATTTCCTTTATTAATTAAAACTTCATCTATATTCTTGTAGAAATATATTGGATTTCTCTTTATAAAAGATATATACTTGTCTTCACAAATTTAACTATTCATTTATTCTTTTAATACTTAAAAAGTATTCATATACTTATTCGAATGGTATAAGTGTATTAACAAATTGTGTAACAACTTTTACTTGAAATATAATCAAAGAGATTAAAATAATTTCTACCAAAGCATTGATGTAATAAAGTCCTTTTCTTTTATAAATTAAACGTATAACATTTTCTATCTCTTTATAAAAGATTTCAATACTTATTATTGTTGTAGGCATTCTCGCCCACCACGTGGTGAACATGAAAAGCCGGGAGGAAAATTGTCACAACCCTGACATATGCTCTAGGCTAATTAGAAATGTTTGCAAGGTCAACATGTAAGCATAGGTTCGCTTCTCAATCCGAATAACGGTTTAAAAGATATTATTATTCTAAGATTTTCCTCACGCGGTAATAACAGTGAAGCCAGCCCAACAAGCTCGGACCCGCATAGGTCCGGCCCAGCCTATTCCAGCCTAGCAGGACCGGACTTGCCAGACCAGACCCACCTAGGTCCTGCCCGGCATGACCGAACCTGCACAAATCTGGCTCAGCAGGGCTGGACCTACACAGGTCCGGCCCCGCAAGTCAGACAGCCTGGTCCGGCCTAGGAGGGCTGGACTCGCACAGATCCGACCCTCTAGGATCGGATCAACCATCTAGGACCGGACCACCTGGTCCGGCATCGGTGCAGGACAAAACCTAGTCCGGACCCTGGCTGGACCCACTTGGTCGAGCCCTTCTATGGTGGACCCACTGGACCTACTTGGTCCAACCATTCTAGGGCTGGATCCACCCATTTCGGTCCTCCTGGGGTCAGACCTACCTAGCCCGGCATTCGGATTACAAGGTTGGGATATGCGACTGAAAGGAGCTACCAGGATGGTATTCAAGTAGCATCCCAAAGCAATGGAACAAACAACGAGGTAGAACCAAATTTCAAGAGAAGGAAGGTTGAATCAAAGCCTATAAGCCATGTACTCAGCTGCCTCTCCTCACAATCTCACTCTATAAATACTAGGCATATGGCATCATAAAAAGGATGGAGAGATAAATAGTGAAGCTTCCATCAACAATGGCAGACAACTTTGAAAGAGAAAGTCCTTTGTCCGAACGACAAGTTTATTCATATTCAAAGTTTTTACTTGTAATCAGATATAAAAGAGATAATAATAGAGGAGCAGTGGACGTAGGCATATTCAGGCTGAACCACTATAAATTCTATGTCTTTTTACATTGCGGTCCTTTATTTATTCTTTATTGCAAACTATTGATTTTCTACTACATACACTCATAACTAAAATCCATCAAATGATAGCTGTATTCTACAAACAGTATTCACAGCCCTATTACGTCTTGGAGGTGATTGTCTATTTTTTGTGCATACTTTTTTTGGTGCTTTCACTGACAGATCGAACTTTCTTTTTTAAAAGGAAATTCTATCTTTCTTACTTTTCGTTTTATTTTGAAACTACTATTTCTAATCTTCTAACTTGAGATTATCGTTTCCTCTCTTAAGAAACTCTCTCCCCTTTTCTAAGATCTGAAATCTACGTTTCTTTTTAGATCTACCTGACTGTTCTACACAAAATAAAAAATAAATCTTCCTTTTCTCTTCAGATATAAACATCCATTTTACCACATAGAGAAATTCTCTTGTCCACTTTTTAGATCTTACCTTTACTACTTACATACACTATTTATTAGCAAAAAAAGTCATCTCTTAGATTTGAAATCCTTAGATATTCCTTTTACTATTCCGAGTCCATAAACACATGTCTCTTGACCAAAAGAAACATGTACCTATTCTTTGGATCTAAAATCAAGCCACCTCTCTTTTCCCGTTTGGAATCCAAAAACATGGTTTATTGGCATAAGAAACCCATTTTCCCCTCTGTTTAGATATGGATCATTATTTTCTTTCACAAAAGAAAAAAATGTTTATAGTCTTGAGATCTGAAATTGTATTTTTTAGTAAAATTTATACCCTTTTCTTTTCAGATCTAAAGTCACTGTCTCCTTGGCATGAGAGATTCTCTTTTTCTTACTTTCCCAGTTTAAGACCATTGTTTCTTGAATTAAAATACTCTATAGCTCACAGATCCGGAACCGTTACCTTAAGAAAATCTATTTCTCTTTTCAGATCTACAATCACTATTCCTTGAAGATAAAAACATTCTATGTTTCTTTTCTCTTATTTCAGATCTACAAACGCTGCTCCTTAACCAACAAGAATCATGCATTCACTTCTTAGATATGAAATCACTCTATCTCCTTTCAGATATGAAAACACTATTTTTCAACCAAATAGAAACATGTATTTATTTCTCAGATCTAAAACCGTTCTATGTTCTTTTTCTCATTTCAGATCAAAAGACACTGTTTTGATCAAAAGAATTTCAGATCTAAAATCAAAACTTATTCTCTTTCCATCTGGAAGCATTGCTTCATTAACATAAGAAAACTATCTTCCTCTTTTGTATAAGAGGAACCAATTCCCCAAGTAAAATATAAAGTTATGGTTCTAAGAAAATCCTTTTCTCCCTCCAAACTTGAAATCCTTTCTTCTGATCTAAATTCATTTTCTTTTTTAAATTAGAGTTTTTTGTCCTTTTCTTTTTTCCAACTTTGCAATCACCATTTCTCGGATTAAGAAGCTATAAATCCTATCTCAAGATTCTCTCTTTATTTTAAGATTTGGACTATTAACGCTTCGAAGCTTAAAAAACCTCCCAATCCTTTTTGAAACTGAATTATGTTTCTCGAAAAGTACAAACTCTCTATGAAGGGAAGGAGAACAACTTCCCGATATGCTGCCTAAAGTGAGAGAACCCCACTGCAAAGAATGCAACAACTATCCAGATGTGAAAAAGCAGGAAGACTAGTCTAATAACCTCCCCGTGCTAAAAATTATCGAACACAAATTCGACATGGTTGTGATTGAAATCAGTAAATACTTCACTGCTTAACATAAATTTTGGTGGATAAACTCTTGACATGCTTAGGGAAGACAGATGTATTCGACCTCAATGTCATAATGCAAGGAAACTTCTAGTCTAAAGAACACAGAAGGTAATCCACATAATCAAATGAACCCCAAGCGCAGCCCTTTTTCCATCCAACATCACATCAAAGTACTACAATTGGGATCCCATCGATGGATCGAAATATCACAACTTGAAGACCGAAGTCTTGATGATTGAATGCTCAAAGTCTAGATGTGAAAAGAACGATACTTCATCACTCCTATCATGCATGAAGGCATCACCAATCCAATGCGTATTGGACATGATTCAAATAATGTCAGTAGCTCTCCTTACCTAGGTATATGTTCAACAAATATGAAAAGGGAAGGAGATAAGACCAAGTGTTACTAGTCCACCCGCTAGGAAAACAAAAACTTTTGAGTGCCCACAACAAACCTTTATAAGGGGCTAACTCGGCTCCCTAGACACTTTCCAAGATCTCCGTACTTGTTGATAAACAATGGGCACAAAGGAGGTATTATATAATTACTTTTCTTTCATTCTAATCAATCTTAAGCTATTGCAAGGCTCTACCAACTACTCTTGGATCTCCATCCTTGGAAAAAGGTGAAGGAAGGGCTCGTAAATCCATTGTATGTGCCGATCGACCAGAGGGTGCTTACATGCTACACGAAGCAAAGACAAAAAATCAAACTAGCCCTTACAACTATGCATGACCTCTCCATTGGATAAGCAAGGCACACAAAGATGAGAAAACATCACTGTTGGGAGTTCAGATAGATGGTCACCCTGGGAAGCTAGCATAGCTTACATTACAATGTTATAGCAAAATGAAGAGATACAACTCTCTGCCTCTGGAGATCGACTGATCAATGATCAGAGAGAAGCCATCCACTTGAGTATGGTGTTACCTCAAAGGGTAAGGAAGAGGATACAATGGAAATGACATTTGTCGAGAATTGGGATAACACAATAGTTTGTACAGAAAAGCTTTGAAAGGCTAAGCTCCAGCAATTCCAACATGTTTGGCCTGCAACAGAAAGGCGAGGTATATCCAGAGCCATCACTACTCCTCATATCACAATTCAACACGAATCAACAATATATGTAGTAAACAGCTAGGACATTGCAGTCACCAATCACGATACTAGGTTCACCACTCCATTATGATACAATAATCAAAAAACACAATTCAAATTGATTAAGAACTAAGGATAGTAGAATGCACACTGGGAACATCCACTATAAGTCCACCAAACTAGCTAGAATCAACCTGACAAAATGACTAGACAAATGACCGCTAGGAGGGAGCATTAAAACGCCAAACAAGAATCTTGGCCCAATAAATCCCCCGTTATCAAATAGATTACTTGCAGAAAATCCTTATGAGGAGCTCTACGATCACATAGTATGCTTGCATAAACATGTCATACGCGTGACAACAGATGGTCTTGCAAAGGAGGTACCACAACAAGCCTCTTCTTTCATTTTTATCTAACTTGGTTGTTTCCAATTTAGGACAATGCCATCGGCTCCTAGGTTCCATAGAGTTTTAGAAAAATACCAAGCGAGAATTCCTATCCAAGAGAACATCTTAAACCAGGCATACTACATAACCTAGTACTTTATGCTTCTTTCGAAGTAGCAGGTTTGGTCTTAACTACTCTTTCCCTTTAACCGATACAAGAGACTAATGTGTTCACTTAACACATATCAGTTATATTCACTTAACACATACGCAGTTATATTCACTTAACACCTATGCTATTATAGCCATTACTTTTTTATTTATTAGCAAGCCAGATCACAAGCATGTGTTGGCAGCAGTGAAAATAATATATCCATGACTAAGGGCACTAGCATGGGGACTTTAGTACTGACAACCACCCCTTTCCCTGGCAATGACACACCGATCGGGCATCCAGGCACAAATCTTACTTGAGTAACTCAAAAAATAAATGCATTCGAAGCCAAGCATGGATTGGCTCATAATAAGAGTTGCCCCAAGCTAATGGGTTGGTTGAAGCTGTCGACAAAGTCTTGCAAACACTAGTTAAGTAAAAACTAGATAAATCCAAAGGAGCATGGGTTGACGAACTACCCACGACACTGTGGGCCTACCAAGCCATCTACAAAAACAGCAACATAACATATTCTCTTTTCTCTAAGCATAGAGGGCTACGACCATGCTTCCGGTCGAAATAGTTGTCCCTTCACATCGTAAGACATATTATAATCCAAATGGAAATGAGGAGCTCCTCAACATGTCATTAAACCTGATTGAAGAAAGGAATAACACCGCTCTCAAGACCGCCGCACACAAACGGAAAGTGGTAAAACAATACAAATCTAAGGTGATGCCCCAACAGTTACAAGAGTGAGATATTGTTCTTAAGTAAGTCTTTCCCCATCCAGATCCAATTTGGAAAGGACCCTTCGTTGTTCATAAGGATCTCCACAACAGAGCTTACATTCCGTCGACAGTTAACGTAAAAGGTGTTTCGGAAAGGAAGGAATCTCTAGCATCTCAGCCATTACTTCTCTCAGCTTTACAAGCATGTATCACCTTGAAAAAATAAAAGAAAGACAGTGAATGTAGGCATACTCTGGCCAAACCACTGTAAAAATTGATGTTTTGCTTGATTATTTGTCTGATAATTTTCTAGTAGTGAAAGCAAGATAACCACGACTAAGGGCACGAAAATAGCCTGGGTAGTTCACCGTTGACGATAGGCCCCCTAACCAGCAATGATAAATCTACTATAAGCCAGGGATTAGGCATGATGATAGCCTAGGAAGTTTATCATTGGCGATTGATTCGTCGGTAACTGCGAACCAATAATAATCCCACGATTAAGGCATGGCTATAGCCAGGGATAGTTAACAGTTGATGATCGCCACCCACGCTAGCCGGACCATAGTAAATCGAATAATACTCATGATACAAGCCATAATGGCCAAGGTAGTTATTGTGTGAGAATCCAGGCTCTAAATCTTAAGTATGGCAACCGCAAAAGTTACACTCCCTTAGAACATAGGTTGGGCTGACAAACCATATGCCATCAAAATCCAAAATTAGGGTAAGTAACTTATGTGCCATGAATCTTAAGTTTAGAAGGACACCCTTAACGGAGAATATAGTTCGTTGTACTTAAACTAGAAGCTTTTGACAATTTCTTTGTCTTGTGGCATTACATACAGATGGTAGAAATATGAATACCTCTCTGCCAACCACAACAGGATATTCATTCGCTTCCACTACACCAGAGGAAACGGAGCATCGACTCAACTCCGTCAGAGATAGCGGAACATCAATCCAACATTACCACAAGAATTAGAATATCCCTTCCAACCAACTTCTCTCAAGAAACTGTAAGGATTCTCCCAAAGCTGAGCATACTTATGGAACCTGAGAAAAACTTAGTACAAAGGTATGAATAACTTTTGTAAGATAAGCTAAATTCGATAAAAAATACTTGGGGGCATAACACCACCTCACCCCTTGATTATACACATACACTACCGCTCAGCTAGGTAATAGCACACTGGATTCATGACCTATTCATGATATAAGGTAGCATGTCGTAAGAAGCAACGAAGTGCACTATACTGGAGGCAAACCCAGACAAATAATGAGAGGTCCCGACCGACTTTTGACAATGTTGCTAGAGGGTGCTCTGGAGGTTGTGATGAGTATTTGCAGACTGCCACATCCCTTAAATTACTCTCTAAACCTTAGTAATAGGGAATCACTTCGAATGATAAGGACCTCTCTAAATAGAAGTGATTTGATCTCTAACCTTCTAAATGTAATTAATTTATATCAAAGCCTATTTTAACACAAATAGCTTGATACCTTTACCTAATAAATCAATCCCATGGACACGTAGGATGACTCTAACACATACCTATGGTAAAATTTCAAACGAAAATGTATTAACAGTATGTCAATAACTCAAAGGCAAAAATGAAAATCCTTGACCACCCTAGGTCCAAAAGGACCTTAAACTTGTATGTAAAATCAACCAAATAGGATGCTCCTCTACCGCCAAAGTCAATAGGACATTTGAGTTGAAAGATTGATTTCACCTGATCAATGTAGGGATAGCATGCCGAAGACACCAGTAAACACCCTACACTGGAGGCATTTGACAGCAATAACCGGCATAAACCGGGCCGACAATAGAACTCCTAATTCTCAATGCCGACAAATACCGCCCTACCAAATGAAGGATAATTGAAGACGTCGTCAAGTGACCAGCAGGCCCTCCTTAAAACAAATGGAGCATCGCACCCAGCCAACGAAAGAATACTCATCTGAGGGACAAAGATGAGATGTGAATGGTCAAGCACCAAGATGACCTAAATCAAACAAAACATACTTTGCATTTGCGAAAGTATACTTTGGAGGCAAATGTTGTAGGCATTCTCGCCCACCATGTAGTGAATATGGAAAGCCTGAAGGAAAATTATCATAGTCCTGAAATATGCTCTAAGCTGATTAGAAATGTTCACAAGGTCAAAATGTAGGTATAGGTTCAAACATCATCTCAATCCGAATAACGGTTTAAAAGATACGATTATTCTGATATTTGCCTCATGCGGTAACGACAGTACAGACCCGCAGATCCAGCCCTACAATCCCAGACCTACATAGGTCTGGCCCAGCCGAGTTTGGCCTAACAGGACCGGACTTGCTATACCGGACATCCTAGTTTGGCTTAAGAGGGCTGGACCCACACAGGCTCGGCCCCGCAGGCTGGATCCGCACAGTTCTGGCCCTCTATGACCGGACCACTGGTCCGACGCAGTGCCAGATCGAACTGGTCTGACATATGCCAGACCAGATTCCTTGTCTTGCACAGTGCTGGACCAGATTATTGGTTCAACACCCTCGTGCTGGACCAGGCTGGTCCGACACCCTTGTGCCGGACCCGCCTGGTTCGGACCCTAGCGGACCCACCTGTTCCTTTTGGGGATGGATCCACTCATTTCTGTCCTTCCAGGGCTGGGCCTACCAGGCTCGGCATTAAGGATTACAAGGTCGGGATGGGCGACTGAATGGAGCTACCAGGATAGTATTCAACTAGCATCCCAAAGCAATGGAACAACATCAAGGTTGAACCAAATTTCAAGAGAAGGAAGGTTGAACCAAATCCTTGAAGTCATGTACTCAGCTGCCTCTTCTCACAACCTCACTCTATAAATACTAGGCATATGTCATTATAAAAAAGGATCGAGAGATAAATAGTGAAGCTTCCATCAATAATGGCAAGCAACTTTGAGAGAGAAAATCCTTAGTCCTAACAACAAGTTTATTCATATTCAAAGCTTGCACTTGTAATCAGACATGAAAAAGACAACAAAATAGAAGCAGTAAACGTAGGCACATTCAGGTTGAACCACTATAAATTCTTTATCTTTTTACATTTCAGTCATTTATTTATCCTTTACTGCAAATTGTTGATTTTCTACTACATACACTCACAACTAAAATCCATCGAATGATGGTTGTATTCTACAAGCAGTATTCACAGCCTATTACAATGTATTGGAGGTGTTTGCCCCTTTTTCGTGCAAATTATTATTATCTTTAAAATTCCATTGTCAAAGATTTATAATATATCTTCCACAATATAATTTTAGGGTTTGAATATAAATGTTGCTAAAACATTGTTTACTACAATCCCAAAACTATTCCATTTAATCATTATCTTTAAAACCCTCATTTTAAAGGTTTAACTACTTTTAAGGGTTAAAGGCAAGTGTTGCTAAAAACAGTTGTCACAACAAACCCAAACATTTTATACTTTGAAAGCATTCCTCTTCAAAACTCCCTTCTTAAAGATTTATCTATATTTAAGGGTTAAAGACAAGTGTTGCTAAAAACAATTGTCACAACAAACCTAAAACCTTTTACTTGTATTTTTTTCTACTAAACATCCATTAGTACATATCTAATCATATTCCTAAATATAATTAATAATAAGGGTAAAAAAAAGTGTTGCTAAAAACACTGTTTACAACAACCCAAAACTATTTAACTATCCATTAATAACTCTAAACATTTATTTAAAGATCAAAGCATATTCACACTTATTAATTAAGGTAATATGCTTTTAAGTAATTCCTTAAAACCATTTATTTTAACTTAACTACTAAAATACGAACTCCTTTTATTATATTTATAAAATACTAATGTAATATTTAAAACTTATATATATAGAAATATCTTTAAAATATCGATTAATATGTTAAACTAATTTAAAACTACATAAAATATATGATAATTATGTATATAGAATAATATGTAAAAATAAGGAATTTTAAAATAAATAGAAAAACAAGTTTTAATTTTAAAAGCCACTTAGTTTAGAAATTCATAGCTAATTGTCAAAATATATTTAAACTTGAAATAAAAAATTTAAACTCTATAAAAAGATTGCAAAAATGGCGGCTGAAAACCCTAGTCTAAAACCGATTCCAGATCCCACTACAACCTTCGATCCGGGAGACGGATGGGTGGAGGTGAAACGCAAGGGGCACGGAATGGAGAAAGAGGGAAGGAAGGAAACATTTGCGGCAATTTTACAGAGGAATCATAAACCAAACCCTAGATCTTGGATTGAAGCAATTGGAAAACAGGTTGAAGTCAAAGGTGATCTGAATTACATAGAACCGATTATCGAAGGAGAAGACATCTATCAACTAATAGATGATGAAGACTACGCCGAAGCTCAAAAAATCTGGGAAAACTCGATGTACATATATATGTCGGGGAAAAAGCCATATATCGTCCATCTGAACGCTTACATAAAACGTGTCTGGGGGCCTAAAGGAACATGGGACGTTTTTCCGAGAGATAATGGATTTTACCTAATAAAATTTGAAAAAGAAGAAGATTTTGTTAAAATTCTAAACGGTGGCCCATGGTTTATGGATAGCAGACTCATTATAATGAAAAAGTGGGAAGCTGAATTCAATTTTGAAAAAGAAATGTTGTCATCTTATCCAATTTGGATTAAAATGCACAAACTTGACTTAACCTTATGGAATACAAGATGCATTAGTAAGCTTGCAAGCATGATTGGAAAACCCTTGGCAATAGACGGGAATACAAGGAAAGTGAAGAGAATTAATTATGCCAGAGTTCTTGTTGAAATAAAAGTAGACAGTCTTCTACCATCAAATGTAAAAGCAAAGAACAATAAAGGAGTGGTATACACACAGGAGATAGAATATGAATTTGTTCCACCCAGATGTACTGATTGTAAGTGCTTTGGACATGCTACTTCATATTGCAAGAATAAAAAAGATAAGCCAGAACAAATTTGGGTAGAGAAAAACAAAATACAAAACTCCCCACCCAGTTACCCAAAAAATAATACAGATGATGAGACAATTCAGGAGACAGTTAGTTCCACAGTTACATAAAAAACTATACAATTACAAAAAGATTATATACAAGATGATACTAAGTCAGTCAGATCTGAGGACTTTGCAAGAGTGCTAGCAGTTCATCCAGCTCGGGATCAGTCTGTAAATTTGGAAGGGGATCAACTCCAGGATAAGGATGATAATTTGCCAGATTCTCTGGAGGAAATCCAGAAAATGAATATCCAGATAGAGTCGTCTGCAGAAGAAAGTGATGATGATATAGAAGACATCAGTAAATACACAGAAGCTCATAAGAGCTATAATGACATGTTTAGTAACAAACCAAATACAGAAACATCTAAAAAGGTTGTGGTTGGGGATGCTCCAATTACTAGGAGCAAAGCCAACAAAAATAAATGACGATTCTATGTTGGAATGTGAGAGGTCTAAACAATGACATTCGTCAGTTTGACCTCCACAATATACTGGCTTTTCATAAGCCATCTATTGCAGGATTACTGGAAAATAAATGATCAGATAATAGTTTGGAATTATTCAAAAATCAAGTAGGTGTTCAGTGGGATATGGAACATAACATATCGCAGAATATTAAGGGGAGAATTCTTGTAATTTGGGAAAAGAATATATGGGAAGGATCTATTATTGATAAAAAAGACCAACAATTGACTATGTTCTTTAAAAACATAGGAGGTATGGAACTATACATTTCGTTTGTATACGCTAAAAACTTGGCTTCTGAAAGGACAGTGTTATGGCAGCAAATAATAAGTCTTTCTCGACAGATTAAAAAACCTTGGTTAGTTATGGGGATTTTAATGCAGTTTTAAAAACCAAAGAAAAAGTTGGAGGTAATACACTGACCGTAGCACAAGTAGCTGAGTTCAATGAATGTGTACTTGCGAGTGGATTACTGGAGACATCCTACACTGGCCTGCATTTCACATGGAAGAGTGGTGAAGGAAAAAATATATCTTCCAGAATTGGCAGATGCTTATGTAATTCAGAGCTAATAAACACTATCCCTATAATACAAACCATAGTTCTTCCCAGTTCGACAAGTGATCATTGCCCTTTACTTGTAAAATTTAATAAAGATGGGAACAACAATAAGGGTAAACCATTTAGATACGCTAATAATTGGCATTTATTGGAAGGATACAATGAAGCTTTAAGTATAGAAAATATTATACATCCTCCAGGAAATAATATGTACAGATATATAATGATGTTAAAGACAATGAAGCAGAGACTCAAAAATTGGAACAAGAAAAGGCCAAAAAATAGTGACTCTATTGTGAATATTCAAAATAAGCTTCAGACTATTCAAGATTCTCTAGACAAAGACCCATTAAGTGAGGAATACAACAAATAATTTTACCAATTAAAGGGAAAACTCAAAGAAGAAATTCAGAAACAATCGATGGAAATCAAACAAAAAGCAAAAGAAAATTGGATAACTCAGGGGGATGAATGCACTAAATATTTCTATACTAAAATGTCTCAAAGATCACAACAAAATAATATATTGAATTGTTTAAATGAGGAAGGAAACCTGGTTACTGATTTAAAGGAAATGGAAAACAAAGCTCTTACATATTTCTCAGATCTATACAATGGTGAAACAACTCAAGTTTTACCTGTAGTTCAATGTAGAAGGAAGATTACCCAAGAGGGATGCTCCATGCTCACAGCTAGGGTTACGAAAAGGGAATTGAGAAGAGTTGTTCAGTCCATCCATAGTGATGCCAGCCCTGGTCCAGATGGTATGGGGGCAGCTGCTTTCAAAATGCACTGGGACCACCTGGAAAAAATTATGTTGGATGCTTATCAGGAAGCTTTTGACTGTGGTGAGTTTATTCAAGAAATTAACCACACTTTTATTTCTCTTATTCCAAAAATCAAAAAACCAAACAGAATTGAAGACTACAGACCCATATCTTGTTGCAATGTATCTTACAAAATTTTGAGCAAAATTATATGTTATAGACTGAATAAGGTTCTTCCAAATTTGATTGCCCAAAACCAAAATTCTTTCATAAAGGGGAGACTAATTTCAGAAAATTTCTTATTAGCTCATGAACTTATCAGAGATTTTAACAAACCAGGAGCAGACAGATTGTGCCTTAAAATAGACCTACACAAAGCTTATGATAAAGTGAATAGACACTTTATTATTCACATGCTCAAAGAAATGGAGGTGCCAGAGAGTCTATTAAAATTGATTAAATGTTGTATTTTTATCCCAACTTTCTCAATTCTGATTAATGGAATTCCTAGAGGACACATTTCTATTGAAAGAGGTTTAAGACAAGGGGATCCCCTATCCCCTTATTTATTTGCTGTGGCAATGGAGTGGTTTTCCCTTCAAATGGAAATAGCTTGTCATAATAACAAGATTATCCCGTGCACAGAAATTCACCTAAGGTAAATCACCTTATATATGCGGATGATCTACTAATTGTCATGAAAGCTACTATATATGCAATGGATGAGCTTAAAGAAATATTCCACAAATTAGAAAAGATTGCAGGCCTGAAACTTAATGAAGGCAAAACTAAATGCTACTTTAACAAATATTGCAAAAATAAGCAGGCTCTGATAAACAGAATTGGAGTAGCAGAGGGGACTCTCCCTGTGAAATATTTGGGCATACCATTATCTAATAACTCAATTACAGATAAAGAGTGTGCAAATTTGATAGACAAAATAAGAGAGCAATTACAGGGTTGGAGATCCAAACTGTTATCATTTGCTAGAAGGGTTGAGCTAGTTCACACAGTGATCACTTCTAAAGTCAGATATTGGCTCCAAACGTTTCAAATTTCAGATTGTTCTATAGGGAAAATAAACTCAGTTTGTGCGGATTTCATTTGGAGAGGGAAATTTCACAAAATCAGCTTCAAAGACTTGTGCAGACCAAAAAAGGAAGGCGGAGTAGGTCTTAAAAATCTATTTGATCTCAAAAAGGTCTATGGAATTAAATTAGCATGAAATATAATATCATCAGAAAATTTATGGCCAAAATGGATGAGATCTAGATACATTAAAACAAACTTTTGGACAGATACAATAGATAATAATGCATCTGTGATATGGAAGAATGTCATGAAACATAGAGAAGTCTTGAAACCTTTGATTGAAAGGAGAATAACGAATGGTAATACAACTGATCTTTGGAGAGATCCATGGTTCGGTGGGAAAAGCCTAATTGATAGATTGGGGATGGAAAGTTTCTCAGACTATGGACAACCAAACTATGTTATTTCAAGTATAATGGAAAGAGGGGTTTGGAAATGTGAAAAACAACTGGCTACAAGGAATTACACACGAGAAATTCAGAACATTCCCATTCTTTCAGATAAAATATGTGATGAGTGGAGCATGAAACAATCTAAGACAGGAAAATTTCAATTCAGTAAAATCATGGAAGAAGTCAGATCGAAGCATCAAATAGTAGAGTGGTATAGTTTTATCTGGAGTAAATCAATTGCACCAAAAATGACACATACAACATACAAGGCCATACTTGGCAGACTTCCCACGAAAGATAGGTTAAAAAAATGAGGAATTATAGAAGATGACACATGCGGACTATGTAATGAATAGACTGAAAATCGTGAACACTTATTTTTTGAGTGTAATTTCACTAAGCTAGTCTGGAAACTTCAGAAAGAGAAATGTACGGGAGCAACTGAAATTAAAACAATAAAGGAGGAAATTTGCTACCTGAACAATCGGAGAAATTGTACGAATCTTCTGAACGAAATATTCAAAATTAACTTCGCAGCTACCGTGTGGAACATCTGGCGTGAAAGGAACAACAGGGATTTTAACAAAAAAGAAACAAATATTTTATCAGTGAATGCTCAAATTGATCGGGATGTTAAAATGATGATTTTGAGAATCAACAAGAAATTGCTTACCAGCCTAAAGGAACAAGGAAAATCACTACTGGCGAAGTGGAAGGCAGATGATGTAGGATGTCTAGCAGAAATTCGGGAGCCGCCATGACTGTCGAACAGCTTGCTTTAGAGAGGAGCTCAGATTTGGAATGTTTCGAGTTATGTATTTAATTTTAATCATTGTAAACACTTGGATTAGTATTCGCTGTAAACAATTGGGCTTCGGCCTTTATACGAAGTAATAAAGATTAACCAATTTTCAAAAAAAAATAAAAATTAAACTCTCTATTATAAGTTAGAAAACAATTCTTAAAATATTAGAGAAAAATAAAAAATTTAAATATCATTTTTAACGATTTATAGTTCAAGATAGAAAAGGTAGCATTTATAGATGTGCTGTCTAAAGTTTTGTTGCAACATTGTTTTGCGACAACTTTGAGCCAAGATTTCAATGCTTAAACAAATAATTTTTGATTCACTCTTTTTATATTAGTTAGTCAACTTTACGAACTTGGAAATCATGAAGAAAAATCTCAAAGAATAATTTTCAAATATTTTAGAGGATTTTCCAAAAACAGGGTATTTTACCGAACTACACTTATAGCAACTATTTCGCTGTAACTTTTTGCATTTCGTCCAACTAGCTATCTATTGAATTAGGCTTCAAAAATTTTCCAATAAGAATAATATATTGTTTATTCCTTAAATATGAAAAGAAATGTTGGGTATGTTTCCAGCACCACCGAGTCGAAGAGGGGAAGCACCACCGAATCAACGCTAAACCCCAACTACCGAACCAAAGTAAAGACAGCCTCTACCGAGCCGAAGCTTCACCGGACCAGACCTACCACCGAACCAGGTGACTACCGAACCATCCCCTCCCTATCACTACCGAACCATCCATCGTCGGTCCAAACTCCACTGGTCCAACACCACACCCTGCATAGCCGGACCAGAACCCACATCCACACTCCTACCACCGAACCACCTCACTGCCAGTACCACCGAACCAAGAGCAAGGGGGCTACCACCGAACCAACATGACGCCGGACCAACGTATCACCGGACCGAATCAACTCTCCATCGAGGCACTGCCGAACCAACGCTACCAGGCCAGATTGCTCCAGTCCAGACCCATCAGCAGCTATATACATCCAGGACCACTGCCCCCAGCCTCACTCTATAAATAGAGGGCCAGGGGTACAACAATGGCAGACAAGTTTGACAGCTCAAGCACGGAAGGAACTTTCAAACAACTTTCATATACTTATATACAAAGCTTTGTACTTGTAATCTGAAAGAAAAAGGAGAATAACATATGAAGTGGACGTAGGCACGTTCTGGCCGAACCACTATAAATCTGTGTGTCTTTTACAGTTTAGTCCCTGTTTTTTATATATTTGCGTACATTCCCCAAATCACTAGAAACAACATAAAATCAACTAATTCATACGACTTGGAGGTGTTTGCCCATCTTTTGTGCAAACATTTTTGGTGCTTTCACTGAGAATCGAGCTAAAAGCTACGGCTTCTCCTACTCAACCTTCTTCCTCACAGCATCGTTCCTCGCTCCGACAACATGACTTCCAGGCCGAGGAGGGATGTTAACAAAGGAAAGAACGTCGCAACTAGCAGTATCCCAGATCCAGTGGCCCCAAATCAAGAGAATCATCCCGTTTTAACGGCAATACCAGATGAAAATCAGGCAAATCCAACAGCCCCCACCGCGGAACAATCAATTACTAGGGAAGATCTAGACAGGGTTGTAGCTGAAGTAACTAACCGCTTCGCATCTCAACAAGAAGCCTTGGTGGACCAACTTATGTCACGCCTAAGGGATGTTGAAGAATCCAACCGCAACACCGAATCATGGGGCGAGCCCCAATTTGGAGGATCTGGAAGGCGACAAAGACCTTTCTTCTTCGAAGAGGTTAACAACAGAAACAGCCATGGTAGGAGCTGAGCCCGGTCTCAGCCCGAAGTCCGACCCGAGGAAACACTTGGAGCCGAACCCAACGGGGGAGGTGCCAGGCAAGGGTCGGATGTAGCTGAGCCTGTCATGCTACCTAACCATGAAAACACCAGTAGACGAGGCCGAGCTGGAGTCCAGCCCGAAGTTAGACCCAAGGAAGCACTAAGAACAGAACCCAACAGAGGAAGATCAAGACAAGGGCCAACTATGGCTGACCCCAGCATGCCCCCAGAAGAGCAGAGACAGCCTTTGGAAAATGTTAGGAGTGGCAGACGATACCATCCCTATAAGTCATCTGGACGGAATCAATCCCGCAGGGAAGAACCAAGCTCATTTTTGTCCGCTCCAAGTTTTGATGAAAGGATGGCGCGATTGTTCAGAGAGTGCGTCCAACGGGAGCAAAGGGATCGGGGGATAGGTGCTAGGGTAACCAGCCCCTTCACCCGCAATATTGAAACTGCCGTCACCCCTCGAGAATGGAAAATGCCAACGATGGAACCTTACAAGGGAACCTCTGACCCCATCGTACACTTACAGAGGTACACCCAGCATATGCTCATGAGCGGAGCAACAGAGGGAGTGTTGTGTAAATGCTTCCCACTATTCTTGGCAGACCTAGCTACCTCCTGGTTCTGCCACCTACCCCAAGGGTCCGTCAGCTCATGGGAAATGTTGAAAGAAAAGTTCATCAGTCAATTTCGCGTTCATGTGGAGCAACCCAAGGATGCTTATTCCTTATCTAATATCAAACAGAAACCCGGAGAGACATTGCAACAATATCTAACCCGATTCAACGCCGCGGCAACCACAGTCCAAGATGCCGATGAGAAACTTATCCTAATGGCCCTTTGCAGTGGTGTACATCCAGATACTAAATTTGCTAGAAGACTAACCAAGAAAAAACCAGCTACTTTACCTGATTTCTTCCATGAAGCTGGAAAGTATATAAGACTTGAGGACGCTGCCACTGAGAGGCAATCAGGGCAACGGGCTAAGACGGCTACAGACAGGTTCCCCGCTGCAGCAAAGGATGTTCGAAGAAATGACTCTAGAAACAATGCTGGGGGCAAAAAGGGAGATCAAGACGCTGCTCGAGACTGCTATGTAACTGAACTTCGCAATAATCGTAGAAAAGATAAAGGGAAAAATGCAGAGACTACTCTTTGCATGAAAAGATTGGAAGCATAGCAACAAAAGAAAGCCCCTCCTCTTCGATATACCAGTGATCCTTCCAACGAATTAGACCCCAGGGACAAAGAGGAGGAGGCCACCGCCGAGCCTGCAGAGGCTATGGAATTCGTATCTGTAGACAAACACGACCCGAGTAGACTGCTGAGAGTCGGGTCTCAGTTAAAGAGAGAATTAAAGAATCAACTCATTGATTTTCTTCACCACGACATGGATGTATTTGCATGGACGCACGCCGACATGACGGGAATCTCCCCAGACGTAGCATGCCACATGCTGAACATAGATCCCACCAAGGTGCCAGTGAAGCAGAAAAAGAGGAGCATGGGGGCAGAACGATCAACAGCCCTCGAGGAAGAAGTAAAGAACTTACTTGCCAATGACTTCATACGTGAAGCCATCTACCCAGAATGGATCACCAACCCGGTTCTGGTAAAGAAAGCTAATGGGAAGTGGCGAACATGCATCGATTTCTCCAACTTAAATGACGCTTGCCCGAAAGACTGCTTCCTACTCCCCCGAATCGACCAACTCGTAGACAGCACAGCCAGACACGAACTCTTATCCTTTATGGACGCATACTCAGGATATAACCAGATCTTTATGCACGCCCCCGATCAAGACCACACTAGCTTCATCACTGACCGAGGATTGTACTGTTACAGGGTAATGCCATTTGGACTTAAAAACGCCGGAGCTACTTATCAGCGCCTCGTCAACAAGATGTTTGCAGAACTGATAGGGCGATCTATGGAAGTTTATGTGGATGACATGCTGGTAAAATCGAGGAAAGCCAACGATCATATAAACCATCTGGATGAGATGTTTCAAGTACTTCGCCAATATGGAATGAAACTGAACCCTCTAAAGTGCTCCTTCGGAGTATCATCGGGAAAGTTCTTAGGATTCATCGTTCATGCCAGGGGGATTGAAGCAAACCCCGAACAAGTTCGGGCTTTGCAGGATATCAAGATACCATCAACTCGAAGAGAGATGCAAAGCCTAAACGGAAAAGTGGCTGCTCTAAGTAGGTTCATCTCTAAAGCAACCGACAAATGCATCCCTTTCTTCGAAGCTCTAAAGAAAGACAAAGGAAAGTTCGAATGGACTGACGAATGCTCGACAGCCTTTCTTAACTTAATCGGACACCTCCAGAGACCACCGGTACTCTCAACTCCTAATGAAGGCGAAGAACTATACCTATACCTTGCTGTATCGTCCCACGCTTTGAGCGCCGCTTTGGTGAGAGAAGACAACCGCGCGCAGCGACCCGTATACTTTGTAAGCAAGAGATTCACAGGGGCAGAAGCCAGATACTCTAAACTTGAAAAGCTAGCATACTGTTTTCTTATCACGTCACGGAAACTGTGACACTATTTCCAGTCTCATTCCATCAAAGTTTTAACCGATCAACCGCTACGGCAAGTGCTCCATCGCCCCGACACTTCTGGACGATTACTTAAGTGGTGCATCGAACTAAGTCAGTATGATATCACTTACCATCCTCGCACCGCTATCAAGGGGCAAGCCATAGCTGATTTCATTGCCGAATTCACTACTAATGAAGGTAAGGACCAATCTGAAATAGCAGAAGATATCAAGTGGAATCTCTTCGTAGATGGGGCGTCAAACGAACAAGGCTCGGGGGCAGGTGTTGTGATAATCACCCCCAGGGGAAGGAAGCTGCACTATGCCCTAAGGTTGGAATTCGCTGCCACCAACAATGATGCAGAATACGAAGCGGTGATAGCTGGATTAGAACTGGCCTTGGAGATTGGAGTCGGCTCTTTGTGTCTCCATAGTGATTCTCAACTCATTGTAAATCAAATACTGGGAGACTTCCAGACTCGAGGAGAATGACTTACAGCATATCTGAAAAAGACCAAGCTGCTGCTCAATCAATTGAATCACTATCTAATCAAACACATTCCTCGAGAAGAGAATCAAGAGGCCGATGAACTAGCAAAGCAAGCTAGTATGAAGAACATCACTATTTTAGGAGCATTAACCATCTCGAAACAGCTGGCACCAAGTTTCGAGCAAGTGAATCTGATAGATGCGATCGACGAAGAAACCTGGATGACTCCTATCCGGAAATATTTACAAGTTGGCACACTGCCCGACGGGCGTAACGAAATCAAGAAAATCTTAAGGAAAGCTTCCCGCTATACATTACAAGAAGGCATCCTCTATCGGCGCGGCTTCTCTAATCCCTTATTAAGGTGTATCGCTGAAAGGGAAGCCAGGGAAGTCTTATCCAACATCCATCAAGGAAGTTGCGGAGATCACACTGGAGGGCAGACTCTGGCAAAGAAGATACTCCGATATGGATATTACTGGCCCACTTTAAACAAAGATGCCTTGGACTTCGTCAAGAAATGCGACAGATGTCAGAAATTTGCCAAGATTCCTCGATTTCCCATGAATGAGATTACTCAAATGACCAGCCCTTGGCCCTTTGCAGTATGGGGAATTGACTTAATTTGCGAACTGCCAGCAGGCCGAGGCGGAGCCAAATATGCTATAGTGGCGGTTGACTATTTCACCAAATGGGTGGAAGCGGAACCTCTAAATAAAATATCTTCGGCAAAAGTTATCAACTTCTTGATCAAAAATATTCTGTGCAGGTACGGAGTCCCACTCAAGATCATATCAGACAACGGACTTCATTTGACAGCGAAGAATTCGCCGATTGGTGCCAAGAGCACGGAATTCACAAAAGCTTCTCATCTGTAGCTTATCCTCAAGCAAACGGACAAGTCGAAGCTGTCAACAAGATTCTCAAAACCTTAATCAAGAAGAAACTTGAAAGGTCGAAAGGTGCTTGGGTGGACGAACTTCCTACGGCACTTTGGGCCTATCGCACATCTTACAGAACTTCAACAAGGCATACCCCTTTCTCTTTGGCATATGGATCGGAGGCCATGCTCCCAGTTGAAACTATAGTGCCCTCTCACCGTAGGATCCACTATAACCCGGAAGAGAACGAAGAACTCCTCCTCATGTCTTTGGATCTAATTGAGGAGAGAAGAAACGATGCAGCACTCAAAGCAGCAGCTCACAAGCAGAAAGTCGCAGCACAATACAATTCCAAAGTCAAGCATCGCAGCTTACAAGAAGGAGATCTTGTCCTCAAGCGGATTTTCCCGCGCCCCGGAGCATTAGACCCCATCTGGTACGGACCATATGTAATTCATAAAGATCTTCACAACGGAGCTTATATTTTGTCAACAGTGGACGGAGAGGTGTTCCAGAGGGCATGGAACATCCAACACCTTCGTCGATACTTTTCTTAACTTGTACTACCCATATAAAGTGAATGAACAAAGAGAATCAGTGGACGTAGGCATTTTCAGGCCGAACCACTTTAAAAATCTTGTCTCCTGTTAACTTGTTCCTTTATATCTTGGTTATTTGTTGAGCTTTATCCTTTTCTATTGAACAAAATCCTGCATTTCTATTCAAGACGCGTCACAGCACAGCTACACCTGAACAAGACCTAACAGGTACTATGCGATTCTATGCACTCGCCAATGACACTTTTGCTCCAGCATCTCTCTGCTGCGGGTTAACTCATTGCTCGCGACTGCCCTCAAAGCCTACTGTAATGAGCCGATTATAAGTCATCAAAAAAGGCCGACTATAGCCGATGGCAGCTCATTACGGCGTTCGGCTCGCCGGCAACTGTGAACCTACTTTAAGCCCCAACATAAGGTGTGGCCAGCCAGGGGTAGTTCATGGTTGACGGCACCCACGCTAGCCGGCCACAGTAAATCGAATAATACCCACGATTACGGGCCATAATGGCCCGGGTAGTTACTGTGCGCGATCTCGGCTCCGGTGTGCCTTAAGTGCGGCTGTGGTAAAAAAGAAAACTCCCCGCGGAGGCGTAAGATGGGTGACAAATGTCTCCAAGACCCACAGCTAGGGAAAGTGACTACAAAACCCGTTTGCCACGAACTTAAGCATATCGACGGCCTTCCGTGACTGGAAGTTTTACTTTTCCTATATTTCCATTCCATTTAAATACTTTTCTTCTATCCTGCATAACGGTCCCCAAAGTACAGGACACTAAATGGGAGGCACTCGCTCACGAGAATCTGAGCCCACAAACTGGGTGGCAAGGCACTCAGCCACATCCACGGTCAATTACCCAAGGTGTCCAAAGCTACCCCCTGCAACCAGAACATGAAGGGCGGTACTCTTTTCTCTTGTACATAATCATGTAGCTAGGACTTATTCAAACATTGCAAGATATGAAATTATATATTAAGTAAGAACTTAGCATTAAACACAATTGAATCACTAGCACATACACAGCTATGTCTCTTATGCAACACATCAGAATAACAAAAGCACTCAAATATAACAGAATCTGTTTATGTTATAAAATTACAGAAAGTCATTCTTTACAAATAATATAATTACGAGTTGCATTAATGTTTCAGACTAACATAGACAGCAACCAAAATATGTGCGAGTCAAGTCAAAAAATCGGAGCTTCGCCCCCATCCCGCTGGCCCTCCGGATCTACTTAGCTGCAGGATTGGAGCTCCCAGCATGATGACCAGAGGCCCCACCTGTCCAATTCAGAAAAAGAGTCCATTAAATCGACAACGAACGATCAAGTTATGAAAAGCTAAAAAGGGAAAACTCACCAACACCCGCTTCTTGGTCCTCATCCCCCAACTGCACACCGGCTTCCTTTGCAGCAAGTAGCCGCATCCCCTCCTTCACCGCTACCTTCTCCTCCTTTGAGAACTGGGCGGCAACCATATCCATTCTGAATGCCGCTCCACCTTCCTTATCCGCATCGGCCTTGGCCTCCTCCAAAGCCCGAAGATATATCCTAGCCATGATCCGGGGATAGTCATCCATCCAGAATAGATTACCCTGCTTCCAGGTACGGAAGTACATTTCCTACAACATCTCATCCATCATCCCCTCATTCTCCTCAAACTCCCTCACCCATGCCTCGGAGGACAGAAACTTAGCAACGGCAACATCCCTCTCTGATCGATATCTCAAGCGGTCAGCCTGGAGAGTCCTCCTCATTTCCTCTATCTCTTCCTTTAGCCTGGCCTGAGCAAGCTCTGCGGCGTCAAGCCTCCCATATAACTCCTCTACCTGCTCGAGATCCGTCCTCCGAACCTCGTCCACCGTAGCAATAGCTATGTCAATCCGCTCCTTGCAGGCGGCCTCCATCTTTCGCAACTCAGCCTTGCTAGCCTCCTCCATGGTTTTCTTTAGTCGTCGGGAGGCCGCCTCGGGCTGGGATATTTGGATAGCCTGATCGGCAAGCTGTTTGGCCTGATCAGAAACCTGTAGCCGAAACCGGATGTTAGCACTTCCGATTTCCTCCCCAGCCCTGGCCAGTCGAGCGTGATGCTCCATTAGCCTCTTGGTTTCCTCAGCCACCCGATCGATGCTTGCCTTGTCCTCATTCCCCATGGTCACAATCCGAGTAGTAAGCAAATCGAGGTCTAACGACTTAGCCTCATCAAGCACCCGTACCACGGGATTGCGGGGAAGAAGATGCTCACTCGTGACCTCGTCAAAAGAGATATCCTGAAAACTCGGGTCCAGATCAGGGTGGCCGGCAAATGGGTTGCGATCCAAACCAGGACGGTCTATCGGAGTGACGGTTGGATTTTCGGACGGAGGGGGGGAAGGCATAAACTCAGTATCCTCCTCAGTCATATCATGGATAGGTTGGACTGGAGGCTGAGGGCCAGGAGAAGGTTCAAACGAAGATCGGCCCCTCTTCCTCTTTTGCATATCTTCCTCAATGACTCCAAGAAGGGGGCGATATCTAACTGCATCCCCAAGACGGCTAGTTGGCGGCTTTGGTTTGGCAGAAGCCTTGAGTAGCTTGTACTGTTCGAGGCGGTGCCGGATATCTGATGACTTGGCCGCCTTACCTGCTCCTGGAATAAAAACCAAGTGTTACGAACATACAATGATCCACAATTCATGAAATATGTTAAGATAAAAAGAGTGAGAAGGCACATCTATTATACAAACCCTGCGGAGGAGTAGGATACTGCAATAAGTCCTGAATCTCATTCCAGGACGGAAGCGAACCATAAAATATTCCTAAGTCCCTACCGTAAATGGAGTCTGCAGAAGTCAAAAGTTCACCTTGAATCGCTGGAGTCGCCGTAGCTGAAAAACTCTTAGAGGATGAATCGGCGCCAGCCCCAGCCTTACCAACCTCCTCTTCCTTCTCAACCAAAGCCAATCCTTCCTCCGACTCCCCAAAAGCTTGACGGAAAGCATCGTCCGTCCACTCATGAATCTCTCCCGATTTCCTGGAGGTTAAGGCGCCAACACCACTACCGCTCTGTCCATCTCCTCCTTCACCCTCACCTTTATCTTCCTCCACATCTTCCTCTCCGGAGCAATTGGGCAAGAACTAGGAGAGGGACCATCAGGCTTCTTAAGTTTCTTACCTCCAACAACGGGAGGCTTTGTAAAAGGTTCCCTCTTGCCACTCTTTACCGTGGCCCCTTCCTTGGCTTTGGCAGCCTTCTCCTCAGTCGTGTCTCTCTGCTTAACCACGGACTGGTGTGGCAGGATCAAGTTGTGCTCCAGGAGAGTAGCATTCCTGATCAGGAAAGAAGCCGACCTGTCCCGTCCCGAAATGGCCTTTATTTCCGCAGCCATATGGACCAGGGAATCACTCTCTACGACTGCAAAGCCACCTGTCGCTAGCAAGAAGTAGAAGCATATCAGAAGGAGCACTGCAGTCGGAACAAAGAAATTGTAAATAAAGTTCAACTTACAGCCAGAAGTGAAGAGGCGGAAGGAGACAAAATCGTCCCTGATAAAAAACCATTCTTGCTTAAACATGGTGAACTTTGAGTATAAGTCCAAGACCGGTTTGAAGGGCACAACCTCTTCTAAACTAACATACGGAGACCCCTTCTTGATGCCTCTCCGGTTATACAAGTATCGAATTTCCCGGTTGGAAGGGGGCGCCCGTACCTTCTCTGGAAAATAATGTATAAGCACACCAAGATGGCGTAGGAATTGGGCTGAAGCTGGAGGGGAGCCACCTTCAGATAAGTGATGAAGCTGACTATCCAGGTATTAATGGGAGGAATGGCCCCACACATGCAGTGGTACTTACTATACGCAAAATATCCTTCAGGGGGATTGTACGGCATCACTCCGTCCCCCGGCAACCGCATAAGCGCTCTATCAATCCCAAAGGAGCGGGATATAACATCAAGCTGCTCCTCTCTGAGAGAGCTAGGAAAGCAGTCAGGAGGAGAGTTCAAGAGCTCCTGA
Source organism: Allium cepa (assembly GCA_030765085.1). Taxonomy (NCBI): domain Eukaryota; kingdom Viridiplantae; phylum Streptophyta; class Magnoliopsida; order Asparagales; family Amaryllidaceae; genus Allium; species Allium cepa. The sequence goes on from CM060932.1 coordinate 133,930,674, forward strand.
GGACCATATCCGTCCACTAATGACCTCGGGGCAAGTCCCTGTCGTGCTGGTCCTGGCTGGGCAGGGGGCACAACGGGAGGCTCACTTCGGTCCGTAAATTTTCTCTTTTCTGATCGAGTTTCAACTTTACGAGACATTTATCTGCAACACCAGAAGAACATATTGTCAGAACAAGGAATATGGGAATAAAAATGAGCAAGGTACATGCAGCCTGGGGTCTCAGTCGCAATTCAAAACACAAAAATTTGAGACCAAAGACCATTCGGCCTCGCACTTCTCAAACACATCCAACAGTACAAGGTCGAAGGACCGTTCGGCGCTATGATCCTTATCACATTCGGTACTTAGAACCCACCGGTCCCATTCGGTAAATCGAAGACTATAAGGTCATTCGGTAGTTCCAACCGAAGCCCATCCGGCACCTGAGGGCCCCGAGCTCACTCATGTTCGTTCGGTACAGAGAACTTTCGAGTTCATCCGGTATTAAGTACATTCGGTATTAAAACTTCAAGCTCATTCGGTAAAACAAAGTGTAACGAAGAAGCCATTCGGCAGTCACCTGGTTCGGCAAAGTTGTTAATTCGGCGAAGTTGTTGATTCGGCGAGAAATTCTTATCCGGTCCGGTAGGGAATAACGGAAGCCCTAGGCCCCTACTTATAGACAAGCACGAGATAACCGAACCATTGGTTCGGCACTCGAGACCGAGCGAAGCCATTTAATCTGAGGAAAACAAAGCGCGACATATGCTAGCATATGCCCCACTTTGGGGGGCATATGTTGGGTATGTTTCCAGCACCACCGAGTCGAAGAGGGGAAGCACCACCGAATCAACGCTAAACCCCAACTACCGAACCAAAGTAAAGACAGCCTCTACCGAGCCGAAGCTTCACCGGACCAGACCTACCACCGAACCAGGTGACTACCGAACCATCCCCTCCCTATCACTACCGAACCATCCATCGCCGGTCCAACACCACACCCTGCATAGCCGGACCAGAACCCACATCCACACTCCTACCACCGAACCACCTCACTGCCATTACCACCGAACCAAGAGCAAGAGGGCTACCACTGGACCAACATGACGCCGGACCAACGTATCACCGGACCGAATCAACTCTCCATCGAGGCACTGCCGAACCAACGCTACCAGGCCAGATTGCTCCAGTCCAGGCCCACCAGCAGCTATATACATCCAGGACCCCTGCGCCCAGCCTCACTCTATAAATAGAGGGCCAGGGGTACAACAATGGCAGACAAGTTTGAGAGCTCAAGCACGGAAGGAACTTTCAAACAACTTTCATATACTTATATACGAAGCTTTGTACTTGTAATCTGAAAGAAAAAGGAGAATAACATATGAAGTGGACGTAGGCACGTTCTGGCCGAACCACTATAAATCGGTGTGTCTTTTACAGTTTAGTCCCTGTTTTTCATATATTTGCGTACATTCCCCAAATCACTAGAAACAACATAAAATCAACTAATTCATACGACTTGGAGGTGTTTGCCCATCTTTTGCGCAAACAAGAAACCTCCAAAGAAGTTTGTAGAAAAATATCGTTATTTCGCTAAATAAAAAGAATCGTTATAGCGACCTTTTTACTTCAATATTTTATTACTTTGATTTATTTCTTCTATAACTTTCCAAAAATATTCTTTAGTTTCTAAACATTTATATAAGTGTAAATAATAACCAAACAAGTTATTACTAAGATATATCATTAAATCTCCATTTTCATAAGTTATAGTTCAAGGTATTCAAAGTGTGCTTCTAACGACTATCGCTATACAGACAGTTATGTATTCAACTCAGTATCTTGTGTCATTCTCTTTTATTATGATTCCAAATTCAAACCATATCATACTAAACATGTATTAACATATGTAATAATTATAACGTCCATTTTAAATGTTTGAATGTGCTTAATTTAAACTTAATCCCATTCTCTTTAAGGCAACTACTTTAACAAATCATATGCTTTTCGAAGCATATAATAAAAGGTTATAATTTTAAGTAGTTAGTATATATAATATCAAGCAATATTTCAAGCAATATCAACATGTTATTTAACATGTAATTATCAATATTCAACGTGAGATTAACTCACTTTTCTTTTACCCAAACACTTCCCACCAACATTCACTTCATTCAACACTTCTACTATCACTTCCTTTTGATCCTAGCCTACGGCTAAAGCCTTCTCCTTCCTCCTATTTCTCACATCCAAGACCTCCATCGCTCACCTTTTTCTCATGGCCAAAACATCCTATGCCCTACACATTTGTTCATGGACCAAGTGAGTAACTCCCTATAACTCCATCATTTCCTCACTTCTTAGATGCTAAACCATGTTTCCTAGGTGATATAAGGACTTTGGAAAAGTTTAGTGGAGATTGTAAAAGATTTGATATTAGATTAAGAAAGTTAGAGAATAGGAAGAAGAAGACATTGATTTAGAATTGGAGTTGTTGTAGAAAATAAAGAGGCCTTGCATGCTCATTTATAGCCTTAGGAAATAGATGAAAAATATTCGAAAACTCCCTCCTTAGCCATGAAGTTAAGCATGTAAGACAATGCTCTTACACAAGCATGCTTTCCCTAAATCAAGGAGTGATTTAAGGGTCCTTTGGTACTCTTTGTTCCCTTAATTCAATATTTTTACTGTAGTTAATTTTATTACGAAAAAGATGCGTTTAATTCTTGTTTATATGTGCATATGTTATCACTTGATAACAATTTAAGTTGCGATAGATTTACACAATTTGTACTGAATAAAAAGTTGATTTCTTAACAAAATGTTTTACCGTTAACATTTTTAGTATTTATTCGAAGTGTATATTTTAGGAAACATATTTCAAAAATAATTTTTCTATCATTAATTATTAATTAAAAAAGTGTTTAACAAGATAATAAAATCATATTAAATCTCGGACACAAATATTTAAATAATTTAGCTATTTAAATATAAAGTGTTTGAAATTCCATGTTGTTACACTTTCATACGGATTAAGTCTCGAGTATTTCTTAAATGCTTCAATATACATTTTACAACCGTCCAATGTTTTTCTCGAGCATTAGACTGGTATCGTCTTACGCTTCCTAATGCATATGCCATATGGTCTAGTACATAACATAACATACATTATGGATCATATGGCTGAAGCATAGGGAATTATCTTCACACATTATTTCTTCTTATTAGTATGAGGAGCGTTCTTCACATAAAGGAAAAATCTAGACTACATTAGAACGTGTCCACACATGGAATTATACCGAACCTTTTCAGTACGGTGTCTATGTGTAGGGATCGAGACAATTTCAATAGCCTCCTATATCTATCTCTATATATCTTTATACCTAGTATATAAGCTACTTCTTATAAATTCTTCATAGATAAGTTCTTGGAAAGCCAAGCTTTCATTGATTGCAAAATGAAGTGTTATTGCCAATCGTTAATAAATCATCAACATATAGCACTAGGAATGCCATAGCATTGCCACGTTACTTTCTATATACGCATGCTTCCTCTATGTTCAGATAAAAACCAAACTGTATGATTATTTAATTAAAACACTTATTCCAACTCCTTGAAGCTTGTCTAACCTATAAATGGACTTTAACAACTTCAAGCCTTGCCCTCACTCCCACTGACCGCAAAACCTTGGGCTACGATACATAAATGGTTTCTTCTAAATCACCATTTAAAAAAGTCGTCTTTACGTTCATTTTTCATATTTCATAGTCATATAATGCAATGATGGTTAGCGTAATCTAAATGGACTTAAGCATGGCTATGGGAGAAAAAGTCTCATCTTAATTAATGCCTTGAATTTGATGAAATCCCTTCACTACTAGCCTTGCCTTATAGGTCTCTATTTCCCTATCTGCATTTAGCTTTTTCTTAAAAATCCATGTATAATGGCTAGGTTTTATCCCTTTGGGTACGTCTAATAAAGTCCAAACTTTGTTTTTGTACATGGAATCCAACTCAAATTTCATTGCTTCAAGCCAGAGTACATCGTCTTAACCCTACAGTGCTTGTTGGAGAGACATAAGAGTGTAGTCATCCAAGATATAGTCCTCCTTCTAGCCATCCATTAGGAAACCATAGTATCTTTCTGGTGCACGAAATTCCCTACTAGACCTTTTAATAAATTGCATGTTTTTGTATACGGGTGAACTTGGTTCTGCTTCAATCTCAATGTTAGTTTCTCGAATCTCATCCAAGTCTACAACATCATTGTTAATTTTCGTTGATAAAAATTACTTCTCTAAAACGAAAGCTTATGTGGAAACAATCACTTTTTGTTGCTTTATGTTATAGAAAATATATCCTCTAGAATTCTTAGGATGTCCTATAAACTTACACAAAGCTGATCTCGGCTAAAGCTCATTATGGCCAATGTTCTTAACACAGGTCGGACAAACCTACACCATCAAATTTTGAAGTAGGGTTTCTTCGCATGCCGTACTTTATGCAGCGTCTTATGCATAGATTTAGTTGGAAACATGTTCAAACATATGCACCATGGATTTTAGATCATATTCCTGATAGGACAAAGGCAACTCAATTGTACTCATCATGGAATGAACCATATCCAATAAGGTTTGATTCTTTCACTCTGACACACTGTCGTATTGTAGAGTATATAGTGGAGTAACTTAAGAGATAATCCCATTATCTTTTAAGTATTGTTGGAAATCCTGTCCAATATACTTGCCTTCTTGATTTAATAGAAGAATCTTAAACTTACTACCCGTTTGGTACTACAAATTTTACATTCCACAAAATTCTTAAAGATATCGAATTTGTTCATCATAAGATACATAATTTTAGTCTCGAGAAATCATCAGTGAAGGTAAAAAAGTAAGAACTATTATCTTTTACGATTATAGGCATCAGGCCATATACATCACTATATACTGGGCCTAAGAGTTCACCAACTCATTATTTGCTCTCACTGAAGGGGTGCTTGATCATTTTGCCTTTGAGACACGACTCACACTTGTCAAATGAGTCCGAATCAATTGATAGTAGAAAACCATTGGTTTTCAATTTATGTAGTCATTTTTCACTAATGTGACCTACAATGCCAAAAATAACTATAATCTATATTATTGGAAAAATTATTCACATAACGCATATGAATAGTATTAATCACATAGATGCTATTTTCAAGATTACCATCACAGACTTTATTTCCATCTAAACTAATATTCATAACACAATTTGCACAATGAAATACATATCCAGTCTCAAACAATCTAGAAATAGAAATAACTCTACAAATAAAATCTTAACAAATAGCAATTATTTAATATTAATACTAATCCACTAGGCAAATTTAAATGGTAGTCTTTAACTATTGTTGCATCTATCATAGATCCATAAAAAACTTGGAACCTTATCTCTCCTCTTGACATGCAGGGCCCGTTCCTAAGCCCTTATAACGAATAACATATATGAGTATTAGATGCAGTACCTAAAACCCATGAAATTTTATCGAGTACAAAATAATTTTGAATCATAAACATACCTGAAGGATTTGCATAACCATTTGCTTCTTTTCTCTAACAATCTTTAAGTCGTCAGGACAATTCCTTTTGCAGTGCCTTTCTTGTGGCAGTGGTAACGTTCACCTTTTTCATCGGTCTTCTTAATTTTCTTTTTCTTACTTATCTTTTCCACTTCTTCAAACTCTTCGAAGATGATGGACAACCCTTTACAACAAGTACAAGCTCGTAACAATCCAAATTATGAACACTTCATATTTAAATATCTGTATTATTTAAATATTTGCATCTTGGATTAAATATGATTAAATTGATTTAATAACCTTCTTAACCCCTTTTTTAATCTTAACTAATTATGATAAGCTTGTTTTGGAAAATTATTTGCCAAAATTAATACTTTGAAGAAAAATCGATAATGTGACCGAAAATCATTTTCTTGATAAACAGCTTTTTACTCGTCAAAAGTTGTTTAGATTTTCTTACACATTTATTTGCTAAAGAAATCAATATGAAAGGGTAATTTGCTAAATGGATATTTTTCTTACGAAATGAGGTGTAACGGTGGCATGTCAGGAGGAAGCTCTTTTGTGACCTTTCATGAAGGGTAAAAGGTGGTAGTGACCTCTTGTTCAAACCTATAAATACACCCTTAAGATTAAGACTAATCACTTTCTATAAATTAAGAAAATGGTAGAAACTAATTAGTACTAATCCACTACTATCTCCACTAATCTTTCTCTAATTAGTCCAAATCTTTTACAAACTTCACCAAATTTTCACCAACAGCTTAACAAACCTAAGGAAACATGGATGTAAAGTCAAAGTGGAAGGAATGTGAGGAGGATGGGGGATTTTAGTAAGGCCTTGAGCAAAGGAGGAGAGGGGGAGGTTGGCTTTGTGATTTTAGAGCTAAAGCTTGGATTTTTATGCTTTTGGTGATTATAGGAAGTGGTTCTTTGATTCTTGTGTATTTGGACTTGTTATAGGCTTGGATTACGGGTGAGTAATTTCACCATCTTGTATGTGTATATTGTGTGTGCGCGTGTGTGTATATATATCTGTGTGTGTTCCATGCAAATATCAAGTTAAAGTGATATTAACTAATTAAAGTTATAAACTTTGGACCCCTCTTGCTTTTGAAAGCAACTGACAACTTTATATTATATAACATCACTTATATTAACCTCTTAAAAAGTGGTGTGGCCTTGACTTGATGTTCAAATGGTTGTTTGGATTGTATATTGAATTGAAGTGTGTTTGAAAAAGTTTGAAGTGAGAATAGTTGTTATAAGTGCACTTCGATATCCCTAAACTTTAACTTGTGTAAATGGTAGATTTATGATCTTAAATTGGAATAACTTGTTTTTTTGTTCTTGGTATGGTACTTAGTGTATGGATCAGTAAGGAAATGGTTTGAAAAGTTGTAGAAATTATGGACCAAAGTTGTGAAAGTTAGAAGCGAAAAGGTCACTATGGATGCACTTTGAAAATGCCTTATGTTCGGCATTTTTCAAAGTCAACTTTGGATGACATTCTAAAGGCTTCTTTGCATTTTTAATAATTAAAATAAGTGTTTTATTTGTAGGAAAAATTGGAGTTAAAAAGGTTTAGGGGCTGGTCAAACATAATGGCTAAATTTGGTGTAAAAATGTCTCTAAACAAACACATTAGTAAATAACTTGTTTTCCAGATATTTTTATAAATAAATTCGAAGACATCCTTAGGGCTTCTTTCCATCATTTTTAAGTAACCTATGTGTGGTACTTTTTGTAAAAATCACAAGTCTTAAGTAATTTATTGAATGGTTAAAACTGGTTTTAAAGATGAAGCTTTTCTATGTTGTTCTTTATCAAGGACTTTTAACAGTATTAATAAATGCTGTAGTAAGTCGCTTATGGTTTAAAGTGTCTAAAAATTAATTTTGGTGTCTTCCTTATTCTTTTTAAGGTTGTTTTCTAACATATTTTACAGTATTATAAAATTGGTTTGAAGTTTAAATATATTTTTAATAATTATATATGTAGTTCCCAAGTAAAGATGATTTATAATATATATAAAACGTTCTTAATTAAATTATAAATTAGTTATTTCCAAAAATATTTTACATAGATATTTATACACTATTTCCAAGTATTTTTAAAGTATTTGTATATATATAAGTTTTGAAAAAGGTAATTAGCTATGTTTAACACAAAAAGATGACGAAGTAGATTTGTCTATTTGTGAGAGTTAAGTTTAATGTTCAAGTAGGGATAGAAGCAATAGTGCTCTAACCTACCGGCTTCCTTCTTGATTGAGGAATTATTAATTCTGAAATGTCAAATGTATTTTCTCATTTATGAAAGTCATTTATACTATACTTAAGACTAAAAGCTGACATGGTATGTCTACCTAAGAGAGTTAAGAATGAAGTGTCTAAGCAAGACTTGATATGCAACTAGTGCTCTAAATTACCTGGCTTCATTCTTTATTAAGGGATAGTATAGGTTGGAATGTCTAAAACATGTTAGGTATACGAACCTTGATTTCTATAAGCGATCATTTTTAACTGGATGATTGATTAGCTGACCATAGAACTTAACCAAATGATAACTTTGATCTTTAAAGAATGTTTTTAAAGATAATATCAAGTGTGGAATGATTTTGGGTTTATTATGACAATATGTTAATAACATTTATCTTTAACCCTTTTTTATTATACTTATAAATGTATATATATCTTTAAATGAATATTTTAAAGATAAGCATAAGCGAAATGTTTTGAGTTTATAGTGACAATGTTTAAGTAACATTAGTCTTAAACCTTTTTCAATGGATTGGAAAGTACTTAGATCCTTAAAATGGGCATTTTGAAGGAAATAATAAGTATGGAGTCTTTTAGAAAAAGTAATGGTATAAATTAAGAAATCCTGTTAATGATTTGTCAATATACTTATATCAATTGAGATAAGTATATGAATACTTTTTGAAGTATTGAAAGAGTAAAAATGAATAATAGTGATTGATTAATGAAATTTTTTTAGATAAAAGAAGTTTTACTAATGTTTGCATCAAAATTGGCACATACACCCAATACATTGCGTAAAGAATAAAAGCGATGAAAAAGTAAATGAAAATGAGTAGAAATGGTGCATACAAGGTTTATAGTTCGGCTAATCGTTGCCTACGTCTACTTGAGATTTGATTTGTAATATATAAGTTTTTACGATAGTTGTTCTTATTGTTCGTTACCATTCGGTAGCCAATTACAAGAAATAAGTGCACAGATATTTGAGAGCCAAAAGATCCTCGAAATGAAGCCTTTAGCCCTTATTATAACCGTAGGTCAGCGAGAAAGGCTTCAACATGTCCTCCTCCATGTTCTCCATGATGTCTCGGTAGTTGCTCAAGAGAAGACGTTGCCAACTCAGCAATATGGATCATTTGGTATTGATTCATAGAACTTAGTCATGGATTACTTTAGTTGCCTTGAGGTGGATCACCATATCAATTGCTACATGTTTTTTGATTCGTTTGCATTGTTATGAACTAGATTTTTGATCACTGGGATGGATCGGTGAAGGAGGTAAGTCACTAGTTCATCATGTTTGAACTATTCGATGTCATAAAGCATGTGAATGATCTATGGGGCTGTAAATGGGCTTTTGACATCAATATTAGGTATCACAGAGAAAATAGGATATTTCTAAGGAGATCATAAGGATCGGTACCAATCCATAGCTATGGATCGATCTTGATCCATCAGATTAATGTATCATGCCTCTAAACTTTTTCATCGGCCTTGTTTGTACCTTTGGATCTTAGTTGTGCTTAGTTTTCAGACTTTATAGCTATCTCTTCAGGACTCGTGCTTTGATAGCTTCCAAGTCTGAATTATTAATTAATCTTGGTACCACTTGGCTAAAAGGCTGGATAACACTTGCCCCACAAAGTGTATTTTGTTGCAAACACGATGTGGTTTGAATCGAGATAAGTCTAAATTGCCATATTGGACTCTAATCCTTGCTTCGAACAGTTATTATCATTTTCAAACCTTTTCGATGAAATTTCATGTCTCTAGCTGCATGTCACGATTCTTCAGTAGCATTTGGCATTATAAAGCTGGAGTGTGTTCTCTTGATCAGTATCTTGAGCCGGAAAAATTTTGATCCAGTTCTTTTTCTGGATTATTCAGGTTTGAGTTTTCTTTTTAGCTTGGATGTTAATAACACTTGTACTCATCTTAGATGTGAATGCAAAGACTTTTTTGTTTTATTTATGTCTTGTGTGAATTTGAATTTGCCTAGGTGTATGAGAAGTGTGCTCTATATTCAATGCACAATTCGCTTCTCGTTGTCTTCATCGGACTAAGTCTTTAGTCCTTATCGTTACTTGTGAATAAAGAATAATCTCTGGAATGTCTATCTGCATATGTTCATGTTCAACTCCAGAATTGGTCAAATTACAATTACTTTAAAGGGTTGTCCTAAAATTCCTTTTAAGGATATTTCACAGGGATTGTGCCTAACTCCGGGTGTTAAACACGGTAATTTGCCTTTAGATGTCTCTCTAGATATCCTTCTTCAAAATTCTGAGTTGATCATGCAAAACTCTGGCATCAACAAGATTTAACCACTTAATCATAGCGGTTTTAACATCCTTCCAGGATGTTTGCCTTCGATCGTACCTAACTATGGGCATTAATCAAAATTTGCAAATAAGATCCTGCCTTTCTCCTAGCATAGACCTTTCGTCTTGCTTACTCAAGGCAAGATGTGGATGCTCTACCAAACTCCGGATAAGAGTAATGACGGAAAATTATCTCATTCAACCTTTGAGAATTTATACTCATGCCTTTAAGTTCTGGGTTAAAGGGTTGCTTGTTATCTATCTCCGAACACCAAATGTGATTGGACTTCATGCGTCCGATCATGGAATGTGGAAGTTTAGTCGGCACCTACCTCTAGCTACTTGCACACCTGCATTTTACATATGCAAGTTTATTTAAATATAAAACCATTCATAGTGTAAAATTGAGTACAGATAGGCTTACGAGCTTCGAAAGTCATTCCTTTTATAAAACTATAAGAAATGACAGATTCTGTCTAGTTACACGACTTTGATTTAGTAGGTACAAATTTACGTCGAAGTGAAATAATGTCGTATGTGTTTTCTATTACATGCATGCAGGAGTGAGTGTTGCCAATTTGAACGTTCCATCTCCAACTTTTTGCTCGATCACCTATGGACCATCCCAAGTCGGGCCCTAGTTCCCAGGAACGGGGAAGATTTGTTTAATGACGAGATCATCGAATTCAAAGGTTTGAGTTTTGACCTTGGTATTATAATATCGGACGACCCAGTTTTGATGTGCAACTACCCTCAGTTCATCTTCGTTGCATCTCACATTAATCATGTTGAGGTACTCGAAAAGGACTTCCTTATTTGCCTAGGGATTATAGCGAGTCACTCGATGAGAAGGTACTTTAAGTTCAGTTAGGATCATAGCCTCTAATCCGTAAGCTAGGGCAAATGAGGAGTGACCAGTCGCTAACTTGTTGGTCGTTCGGCAAGCCCAAAGTGCCAACAATAACTCATCAGCCCACTTTCCCTTAGCCATCTCCAACTGCTTTTTCAGAATGGACTTGATAATCTTGTTCGTTGCTTCAACCTACCCATTCGCTTGAGGGTACAGAGAATCTATTCTTAATACTGTGCCTGCGGCAAATTTCCTTGAATTCACACTGTCGAACTAAGTCCTATTATTGGAAATGACTGTTCATGGAATCCCAAAAGGGAAGATGATTTTTCTAACCATGAAGTTGATTGCTTTCTTTGTGGTGATTGTAGCTAATGGATTCTCCTTAACTCATTTAGTGAAGTAATCAACCGCAATGATGACGTACTTTGTGCCTCCCTTAGATATCGATAATACGCTAATGATATCGATTCCCCAAACTGCAAATAGCCACAGGCTGACCATATGATTTATCTCTATTAGTATGGTTCTCGGTATCTTAATGAATCTCTAGAATTTATCACACTTTCTAGTGTAATTAGCTGCATCTCGATTGACAATCAGATAGAAATACCTGTACCGAAGGATCTTCTTCGCTAGGGTTTGCCTTCTAGTGTGGCCACCACAGGCCTCTTCATGAACTTCCTCCAAGACTTGCTTGGCCTCACTGTTGGTGATAAACTAAAGCATGAGGATAGAGAATCCTTTTCTGTAAAGTACCCTTCTTGCAAGATAAATCTTGTAGCTTTACGAAGGTGTTCACGTCATCGTTCTTCCAATCTGAAAGGATTCGTCTCTTCAAATAGTTCTTAATCGGAGTCATCCGTGACTCTTTCTCAGGTTTAGCCTCCAAGATCCAATCAATACTTCCACCAGTAACAGTCCCATTAGCTGCGCATCTCCAGACTGGCTAACTTAGCTAACAAGTTAGCCTTCACATTTTCCTCTATGGGAATATGCATTATCGTGTAATATTCAATATTACTAAGTAGCTGAAGGATTCGGTTTACATAAGGAGCTAGCCTTGCTCCTTTTGCTTGAAAATCTTTCTACACTTGACATACCACCAGTTGGGAATCATAATAGATATGCAAAGTCTTAACTCCTGGCTCCTAGGCAATATTTAGTCCTGTAATCAAGGCTTTGTATTCCATTTCATTGTTTGTTGTGGGAAAGTCGAGTTTCAAGGCATAACAAATCGGACATTCGTCAAGAGTCATTAGCATGACTCCAGTGCCAGAACAGCGTTCATTAGATGCACCATCCGTGTACATTTTCCACTTGGCATTATGTTCTCTACTGCTCTCTGGAGTATCATCTTACACAGTGTACTCAACGATGAAGTCCACCAAATCTTAACCCTGATAGCTCTCTAAGGGTGATAGGTAATGTCGTGTTGGCTCAATTTAATGTTCCATTTCAACAGCCTTCCAAAGGTCTCGGGTAGTTGCAAGAATTGTCTCAAAGGCTGGTTGGTCCGAACTTTGATTGGATAAGCCTTAAAGTAGTGGCGGGGCTTTCTTGAAGCAATCAACAAACAATATGTGAGCTTTTCTAGCTTTGGATAATTTCTTTCTTCTCCCATCAACTACTTACAGATGTAATATACTGGTCGCTAGATTTGAGATTCTTCACGTACGATTGCGACACTCAAAGCATCTACCACATTGCTAAATAGATAAACAAATCCTCATCATCCAGCGGTTTCAACAGAACGGGAGGTCTCTCTAAGTGATCCACCAGAGCCTAAAACGTGTCTCTATATTCTTATACCCAAGCGAAATTTCTTTTCCCTTTCCAGATCACATCAAAGAAAGGTATGGTTTGTCAAAGGCTCTGGAGGTAAATCGACTCAGGGCGGCGACCTTCCTATTCAAGCTCTAGACATCTTTGATTGTCTCTGAGGCTTGGATGTTCCTTAGTGCTTTGATCCTCTTCGAATTGCTTCGATCCTATAAGAGTTCATGATGAAGCCTAAGAATTTCCCTGACGTAATGCCAAATGAGCATTTCAAGAGATTAAGCTTCATTCCGTATTTCCACAGAACACCGAACATCTCATACAAGTTATCAATGTGATTCCTTGATCTCCATGACTTCATGAGTATATCATCCATGAATTTGATCTGGTCTTTAAACATCATGTTCACCGGCCATTGATAGGTTGCTCCAGTGTTCTTTAAACCTAACGACATAATGAGATAGCTCTACAGTTCTAGATTGGTTATGAAGTTGGCGTGTTCCTAGTCTAGTATATGCACCGAGATTTGATTGTATCCAAAGTATGTTTCCACAAACGATAACAACTCATGTCCAACCGTTGAATCCACCAATTGATTTATTCTAAGGAACATGAAGCTATCCTTCGAGCATGCCTTATTCAAGTTAGAATAACGAGATGAAACTGTTATACTAGAACTTCTCCACTTCTTCATTAAGTGCAGTAGATCTCTCCGGATCCAGGCTGCGGCGTTATGTTTCATACGAATGCACTTTGGATTTATATTCAATGCATGCTTCGCTATATTCGATGATAATCCACACTTGTCTGAGTGTGTCCAGGAGAACACATCTAGGTTCGCCCAAAGAACATAAAATTATTCATTCACTATCCCCATATGAGCTGCGATCCGACCTTCTCGACCCATGTGGGATCATCGAGGCTGATTGGGATGTTGATCCTTAGCTTGGCTGGAGCCGCCCTTCCGTCCAATGGCTCTTTCCTTGGATCCATATCCATATGGAACTGACTGTGCTTCCCGAGCTAGGGATGAGGCGGTGGTTGCGATGCATTCAGAACCTTGATGCAGAGAGTTCTCTCTACACCCTTTCCTTTCTCTCTCCTCCTCGCCTCTTTCAATTCGACGACGTAGCATTCGTGGAAAAGCTCCTGATCACCCTAAACTATCCCCACACCATTATTGGTCAGGAATTTCATCATTAAACACCAAGAAGCGATGCCCACTCTTAATTCAGCAAGGGTTGGCCAGCCCAGAAAAGCATTGTAGCCAGAATAAATGTTCAACGCAATAAAAGGTGTAACTCACACTCTCTTGCGATCGCCCTCTCCAAAAAGCATTGGTAGATCCATGCATCCCACTGACTACATAGCTATCCCGTTAAATCCTTGGATCTGAGATTTACATGGCTTTAAGTCCATTGCCTCCAGAAGCATCTAGTCCTAAGCCCTTTTAAACAGAATGCTGACTAAACTCCCATAGTCAACCAAAACCTTTCTCACTACAATAGGTCTGATCATGGTCGAGATAACTAGTGGATCAATAGTCAGACGCTCTATCTCATCAGCATCTCTATTATGGAAAACAATATCACCTGTCACAATCCCGAGTTACTTTGTCAGAGTACCATCTTCAACAATGAAACAATTCTGATTCACCGCATGTTTTTAAAACGGATGCGGTCCACCGATTATAGAATTTATCACAAGACATTTCTAAAGCCGTATAGGTTCATCAGCACTGGTCCCAGTTTGCCCCCGTTGGGATATCGACCTATAGGGGTTTGAATTTCCTTTCCCACCATCTTGCTGGGCTATCACAAACTACTACAACTTCTTTTTGTGATTTAGTTCCTCGATTACATCACGTAAATGTCTGCATTCATTGGGAAATTTTATAGATCTTTATAAATAATGGAATATATATGTATAAGTATGAGGATATATATTACTAACTATGTTAACTAGAGAAAAATAATTAAACATAAATAAGATAAATAATAGAAATGATCACACCAAATATTTTATATTAGTTCGGACCTCCTGTCCTACGTCCAGTCCTGAAGCTCCCCTTCAGTATTTCTATTAATCAACTAACCCTCGCTTCGCTCTGAGTAATAGGCTAACACAAAAGTTTATCTCTGACAACTTTATGTTCCAAATAACATGGATTTTGACTGATAGTACAAATCTTCCTATAATCTTCTTTGAGTATGCGAATGTGAATACTCTGAGTTGTAGGAAGCGGTTTAACCAAAATTATATTTTATTTATGATAGATAGAGAATATGTAAGCAATTGTATGCACAAGAGAGTAATAAGAAATCAAGAGAGAATATTTTAACTAATTCAATTCAGTAATCTCTAAATCTCAATCATGGTTGTATTTATAGATTTAAAGAGATGCAGATGAAGAGTTGTTACTATTAGATAAGGTCTATTCATTATTATGGATGCAATCTTTCGATGAAGAGTTAATTTCTATTTGTTCAACAGAAGTGTCTATTCAAAATTGTGTAGTTTTCAGATGACAGACGTCTGTGGTAAAACCTCAAACGTTTATAACTTCAAGAAATAATTTCCTAAGGATTGTCATAGACATCTATGATTTTTTTCTCAGACATCTGTGAATGCTAAATGCAGTTTTTCACTTTATGTTCAATGTGCATGAAATTGTGTGTGATTATGTGTGCATTTATACTGAAGGAGACCTTACAACATTTTATCTAAGACTCTTTTCACTAGAATAACTTTACTAATTACAGTATGGTCGATAAATCTTTGTTTATCTTCGAGTCCTAATATCTTCGAGCATGATGTCTTCTTCTAGTATATACCTATCAAGATATATATATAATATATACGATTGTATAGTTATTGTCATTGAAACATTGAACGGTGGTTCTAACACTCTCTCCCTTTTTGATGATGACAACTATATAATCAAGTTAGAAGAAATATTAATCAAAATAGAGAATGTTCGCATAAAGTAAATTTTGTCTCCCCCTATGTATATGCATAAGTTTATCCCCGTTTTCCATTATCAAAATAGAACAGAGGATATAGAATATTTTGATAATACCATGTTATAGATAAGATCATGAACAATTAAAAGTTAATAAGTAAGCCCAAGCAGAAACAATCTAAAGTAATGTAGCAGGAGTTTAAAATTTAAATAAACAAACATAAACATAAATTCTAAAAAATAACAAAGAGATGCTAGTTGTGTTGTTTGGAAGAGCAAGAAAGGCTTCCATAATTTTCGTAGTATTCCTAATAAGATGAAGGATCTTGGTCATATGTTCCTAGCCAGTTGGTTTGATCATTATACTCCTCATCTTCTTGAATGGAGTGCCTTTGGAATGCCATGTATGATTGATGTTGAAATTGTAGAGTATCAAACACGTAGATATCATCAGTGTCTTCTTCCTCATCAGGTTGTTCTTGCATAGGAGTCTTCCCTCTATAATGAGAAGATCCTTCAGGAGAAGTATGAGGCCTATAAACTGGTGTCTATGCTCGAGGTATTGGTGTACGTAATCTTTAGTGTTTGTTAAATACCTTAAGTTTGTTTTACCGCTCGATGATGTGACTCTTTTGGTTGTGCTTGAAATCTAGCACATAAGCATACACTAATCATAATATCTGGTCTAATAGCTGTTAAGTATAATAGAGATCATATCATACTTTAACATAATTTTTGGTTGAAATCTTTTTCATTTTCATCTTTATCTAAATGTTGAGTAGTGCTCATTATAGTTGGTTTACTTGAAATATTATCCATTCCAAAAGGTTTTAAAATATCTTGACAATATTTTTCTTGATTTATAAAAATTCCATTTTCTAATTGTCTTATTTGCAAACCTAAGAAATAGTTCAATTCTTCCATATGTGACATTTAAAATTCATCTTTCTTTATGTTAGAAAATTTAGTACACAATTTTTCATCAGTCAGTGGATCGAAACATAATATCATCAACATATATTTGTATGGCTAAAAAGTTACTATTTATTTTTTATGAATAAAGTGGAATCGATATTACCAATTTGAAAACCAAAATTTTGTAAATGTGTTTTTAATCTTTCATACCAAGCATGGAGTGCTTATTATAATGCATATAAGGCCTTTTTAAGTTTAAATACATGATCGGGATATTTTTCATGAACAAATAAAGGAGGTTATTCAACACACACTTTTTCTCTTATGAGTTCATTTAAAAATGCAATTTTTACGTCCATTTGAATTTTTTTAAAATTATGATGACATGCAAAAGCCAGTAATGTTCATATTACTTCGAGACGTGCTGCATGAACAAATGTTTTGCCATAATCAATAACTTCTTCTTAATTATATCCTTGAGCTACTAACCTTGCTTTATTTCGAACAATATTTTCATTTACATCCGCCTTATTTTAAAAACTCATTTTTTTCAATCATAGTTTGATCATTTGGTCTCGGTACAAGTTCCCAAACATTATTTCTTTCAAATTGATTAAGTTCTTCTTGCATTCAATAATCGAAAAATCATATTTTGATGCTTCTTTATAATTTTTTTGGTTCAAAATTTGATATAAATGCAACATGACTCATTTGGTTTAACCATTTTCTAGTTGACACTCTTGTATTTAAATCCCCAGTAATATTATTAATAGGATGGTCTCTTAATATTTTAGGTGATGATATTATCATATTATCACAATTGTTATTGACATTGTTATTATTTTCATGTATAGGTATATGAGATTCATTTATAATTTCTACATCATCGTCATTTTTATTATGTTTAAAGTTTTTATCAAACGAGACATGAAGACTTTCTTCTATAATATTTGTTCGCTTATTAAAGATTCTATAAGATTTGCTTCGATCCGAATAACTAACAAAAATTCCTTCATTAGCTTTAGAATCAAATTTTCCTAGATAATCTTTGGTGTTTAATATGAAGCATTTTGACCCAAATACGTGAAAATACTATATTTTTGGTTTCTTTTTAAAAAATATTTCATAGCATGTGTTTTTAGTCATGGGTCTAAGTGTTACACGATTCAATACATAACATGAAGTAGTAATAGCTTCGGCCCAAAAATTCTTTGGTAGGTTACTAATATTTAGTAGAGTTCGTGCACATTCTTGTAAAGTTTAAATTTTCCTTTCTACAACACTGTTTTGTTGTGTGTTCAAGAAAAAAAAAATAATGACTACTTCCCTTTTTGTTACAAAAATTTATAAACAGTTCATTTTCAATTTCGCCTCTGTGATCACTTCATATACTATTAATTTTTAATTCATTAAATTTTATATTTTTTTTGCAAAAATTTTGAACATTTCAAAAGTGACACTTTTATGTTTTAAAATAATGTCCAAGTATATCTAAAAAATCATCAATAATTACAAAAAGTATTTATTATGATTTGTTGAACGTACTTGAGTTGGTTCGAATAAATCTAGATGGAGTAATTTGAGAGGTGGTTTTGTGGAAATTTCCTTTTTAGATTTAAAGGAGCTTTTCTTTAATCTACCAAATTGACAAGCGTCATATAGGTTTTTAACCATGTAGTTGACATTAGGTAATCCTTTAACTATTCATTTTAGCTAGTTTATTGATATTCTTAAAATTTATATGACAGAAACGTTTATGCCATAACCATGGATCATCATGATTCGCGCTAAGCATAAATTTGTATTGTTTTTGACATTCATGTTTCAAAACATATATGTTTCGATTTCTAAATCCTTCAAAAATTAAAATTTATTTTGATAAAATATATTGCATTTATTTTTCTCAGTATCGATTTTAAATCATTCATCACATAATTGACTTATATTTAATAAATTATGTTTCAAATCTTCTACCAATAAAATATTAGTAATTATAGGAGAGTTAGAAAACCGATAATGATGACTTCTCCATTGACAAATCCTTTTGAGTTATCTCCGAATGTTATGGTGCCACTATCGATATACGTTATATTTGATAACATATTAGCATTTCCAGTTATGTGCTTAGAACAATCGCTATCGAGTATCCATTTTTCTTTATTCTTTATTTTAATTTTGGGTACCTACAAAATAAGAAAATTTTAATTGATATCCACCTTCTTTGGTGGAGGAAGGTAGACATATCCACGAGGATTTTGTTCCTTTAGAAATGTAATTATTTTATATACAACTTTCTATAAATGTTCATCAATATATTTTTCTCTAATTATTTTATTATTTCCTTTTGTAATCCATACTCTGACCATATTTGCATATGAATTCTTAAACTTAGTTTCTAATTTTACCATTTTGAATTTTGTGTAAAATGTGCTATGTTTCTTCAACTTTCGTTTGTTGTTAAAACCTAATCCATTTTGATTTTCAGATGGTTTAGATATTGTAATCAAATTTTCAAAATTTTGTTTTCCTTTGTTGAATTTTGCTATATTTTTTGTTACTTTATCTAATTTACTTTTAAGATCATAAGTTTCAATATTTCTAGAATCAAAATTTTCTTGTAATTGTAGTTTTTTTTTCCAGATTAACTTTTTCTAACTTATAATTTTCTAAATCGTTTAATAATTTATCATTTTGAGATAATAATGTTGCATTTTTTTGGAACAAATTTCTAGTTCTTCTTCCAAAATAACTTTTTCATCTTTTAATAATCCGATTTCTAATTCTGATCTAGTTAACTTTCCTAGATATTCCCTAATTTATTCTTTGATTCTCTATATTTTATCGTATAATTTAATGATTACTTCCATTATTTCATCATAAGTAAGTTCAGGACGTACCTCATCAGTGTTAGCCATAAAACACACATTTGCTTGTTCCAAGTCGCTTTCATTATCACTATTTGAAGAAGAAGACAAATTCGAATCTTTCCATGTTACTTAAAAAGCTCTTTTCTTTTTCTTGAATTTGCTTTACTTTTTATCATTATTGAGCTGTGGACAATCCTTCTTCATGTGGCCAGATTTTTCACATTCATAACATTTATTCGATGTATGATTTAAGGAGTTTGGTTTGTCGCAATTTTGAAATTTGGTCATCTTCTTGAATTTATTGTAGTTCTTGGCAATAAAGACAATATCCTCTTCGTATAAGTCTGAATCTTCATTACTTGCTTGGAAAGCTATGTTTTCTTTTCGTGATTTTGATCCATTCTGGGCTACAAGTTAGCTTTGTATGACACAAATTTCCTATTATCTCTTCGAATTTAAGTTGAGAAAGATCATTATCTTCTTCGATGGCTAAAATTTTTCTTTCCCATTCATTTGTCAAAGAGCTTAAAATTCGCTAAATCAAAATCTGTGAATTTGACTCCAAGTGTCATGAGATCGTGTTAAATGGTTTGAAATCTTGCATACATACTAATAATTGATTCACTTGTTTTCATTTTGAAAGATGAGAATTGATATTGTAAAATCAAAATTTTAGTTTGCTTGACTTTATCCATGCCTTCATGTGTGAATTACATAGTTTGCCATATATTTTATGCAGTCTTGCAGAGTATGACACGTGAAAACTCATTTTTGTCAAGTGAGCAAAACAATACATTCATAGCTTTGGCATTGTTAAAGGCCTCTACTTTTTGTGCATCGGTCCATGTGCTAATATCGTTGTCAGGTGCTTTATATTTGTTTTGAGTTGCTAGCCATATATCTAAGCCATTAGCGTCCATAAAAATTTGCATACATGCTGACCAATAAGCATAATTAGAACCAGTAAATTGTAGAGGATGAGCAGTAGATTGACCAAATATTCTTGCCATTTTAATGATTTTTCAATTACGTGTTACTATAGATTGAAATGACCTTGCTCTGATACCAAATTAAATCTACAAGATCTTTACAAATAATGCAATTTATATGTATACGTGTGAGGATGTATATTACTAACTAGGTTATGTAGAGAACAATAATTAAATATAAATAAGATAAATAATGAAAATGATCACATCATATATTTTATACTGGTTCGGACCTCCCGTCCTACGTCCAGTCCCGAAGCTCCCCTTGGGTATTTCCATTAACCAACTAACCCTCGCTTTGCCCAGGAATAGGCTAATACAAAAGTATATCTCTGACAATTTTGTGTTCCAAATAACATGAGTTTTGACTGATAGTACAAATCTTCATATGATCTCCTTTGAGTATCTGAATGTGAATGGTTTGAGTTATAGGAGGTGATTTAACTAAAATTATATTTTGGTTATGATAGATTGAGAGTATGTAAGCAATTATATGCACAAGAAAGTAATAAGAAATCAAGGGATAATAGTTTTAACTAATTCAATTCAGTGAATCTCTAAATCTCAATCATTGTAGTACTTATAGATTTAAAGAGATGAAGACAAAGAGTTGTTACTGTTAGATAAGGTCTATTCATTTAGTAGCTGCAATCGTTCGATGAAGATTTAATTTCTATTCGTTTAATCGTTCGACTAACCTTAGACGTCTATGACTTCAGGAAATAATTTACTAGGGGTTGTCATAAACGTCCGTGAATTTTCCTCAGGTGTCTATGAATGTTAAATGCAGTTTTTCACTTTATGTTTAGTGTATAATAAATTGTGTGTAATTGTGTGTGTATATATACTCAAGGAGAGCTTACGACATTTTATCTAAGACACTTTTACACTAGAATAACCTTACTAATTATAGCATGGTCGATAGATCTTTATCTGTTTTCGAGTCCCAATATCTTCAAGCATGATATCTTCTTGTAGTATATGCTTGTTGTCTTGATCAGATGGATATAATATATATGATTGTATAGCTGTTGTCGTTAAGACATTGAATGGAGGTTCTAACTTGTAGCGTCATGACCATGTGTCTCGTGAAACCTACAGAACCTGCCATATATTTTCTCCTTCCCAATTGAATCCCTCGGAAACGGCTTCCAATACAGCTCAGTAACTTGAGTTGTCAAATAGATATTATCCTTTGAGTGATTCAACTCGGTATACCTGCCATATTTAGGGATCTAGGACGATTCCTATTTTCTGGCTTTTGCTTCCTAGCTCGTTATCATTTCTCTTTTGGCAATCATTCTTATCGTCCACATTTATATCTATATTCCTAAAATTCCCACTTAACCCCTTTACCACAATGTTGTTCTGCATCACTTCGACTGAATGCCTAACATTATCCTTTTGGGGATGAGTACGTGCCTCTTCTAAGCATAAGAACCGATTAGATTTTCTATAAAAGATATCCATCATCAATTGAGGTTTCATTTACAAACATCTTCGAAATTATTATTGAGATGAATTCCCCTAATCAGCGCTACCAATACGACGTCCTCCTAAGCATTGGTTACTTCCACCATTGCAGTATGAAATCTATGCAAGAAATCCTTCAAAATCTCTCCCGCTCCCTAGAAGAGGTTAGAAAGTGACATCACATCTTTCGGACATGTTGTATGCATGCGGAATTGCTATATGAACTTTCACATCAGCTTATTAAAGGACGATATATATCTTGGTGGTAACTGAGTGAACCACATCATTGTTCCCCCTCTAAAATATCGAGAAACAATGATATCTAGTGGCATTAGTAAACCTGGTCGAATCCATATGCTAATCATACTTCATCAAATGTTGTCTCAGTTTCGTCTTTCCATTATACGATGACATCATCGGCATTACAAACCTGTGTGGGTATTCCTCGCACATGATATCTTCCTTGAATGGATTCCAGCTTGGGAGGAGCCCCACGCATCATTTTTCTGACGTTGACTATTGCTTATCAGTCTCTTGACCATTTCGGTCAAATCTACTTTAGATGGCTCTAATCAACAGTGGTGAACATAATCTACCTCGATTTTTTGGCCTGACAAGCACTCTTGGTTAGTCAAATGATACTTGGGCTCCCCTAACTTTGGAGGAACCGTTTGTTCAATAGTACATTGCACATAATCTCTCTGCAACATATTTATAGTATCCAACCGTATTCCAACATTTCGACCGTCGATAGCATGCCCTAAAGCCAAACAACATCATCCCCTAAGAGTCAAGGACCGTGACCTAAGCTTGATGGTTCGGTATCAAACCTTCTTGATGGTTCATACTGATCCATGAGCCTTGGCCGTGGCTCAGTCTCGTCTTCTATTTTGATTACTCGGTTTCCTTCCTTAGCATCTTTTGCTTTCTATCCCTCTGTCTTTGATCCGACAATGAGGAACTATTAAATTTTGATTCAGATGGAGTTCTATCCCTCCCGCTTGTCTTTGACTTAAGGTTAGTTGATTCAACAAGTCCAAGTTTTGCTTCATATGTGCATTCAACTCATTGCAGCATTTTGTAGCTTGTCTTCCATTTGTTTCATCATGTGGTCCTTCTCAACTCTGGTGACCACATCAATTGGGTCCTGGACATCCATGGCAATTACTTGTGCAACCTCATCAACTTGCTGGAGATCAGTCTCCTCAACATCTTCAGCAGCACATGTAGTGGTAGAGCACTCTCTCTTAAGGGGCGCTATAGAAAGCATTGTGTAGATTTACGAAAATCTGAGTAGTTAAAGATTCCAAAGGAAACTAGATCTATCTCTCAGATTTAGGCAATACAATAGTTGATGATTGATCCAAACAGATCTGAGAATCGGTTCTCTGTGAAAGCACCAAAATATTTGCATCAAAATTGGCACAAACACCTAACAGATTGTGTAGAGAATAAAAGTGATGAAAAAGTAAATGAGAATGAGTAAAAATGGTATACACAAGTTTACAGTGGTTCGACTAATCATTACCTACATTCACTTGAAATTTTATTTGTAATATATTTGCTATTACCACTGCTACTCTTATCGTTCGGTACCACTCGGTAGCCAATTACGAGAAATAAGTACAAAGTTTTTTGAGACCAAAAGATCCCCATAATGAATCCCCTTAGCCCTATTTATAGATGTAGGTTTCCGAGAAAGGCTCCACCACATTCTCCTCCATGTTCTCTATGATCTCTTGGCAGTTGCTCAAGAGAAGACATGGACGATTCAGTAATATGGATTGTTCGGTATCGATCCATGGTTATGGATTAGTACCAATCCATAAAACTTGTTCACGGGTTACTTTAGTTGTCGTAAGATGGATCACCATATTGATAGTTGATGTTTCTTGATTCCATAGGCATTAACAATGAAACCCAAGAACTTTCCTGATGCAACGCTAAAAGAAAACATCAAAGGATTCATCTTCATTTTGTAATATTGGAGGATATCGAACATTTCTACCAAGTCTTTATTATGGTCACTAGATCATCGTGTCTTCACGAGCGTATCATCCACGTACACCTCCATTGTCTTTCCGATCTGATCTTTAAACATTCTATTAACTAGACATTGACAGGTTACTCCAGCATTCTTTAATCCAAATGGAATCGCCACATAACAATATAATCCAATGTCGGTAATGAAGCTGGTTTGCTCTTGATCGGGAATGTACATCGATATTGGGTTATGTCCTGAATACACATCCATGAAAGATAGCAATTCGTGTTAAGCGGTTGAGTCTACCAATTGGTCGATCCATGGAAGGGGAAAATGTCTTTTAGGCATGCCTTGTTCAGATCCGAGTAACCAACGCATGACTACTATTTCCCATTTTCCTTTCTCACAATTACAGGATTAGATACCCATTTAGGGTAGAGGGCGTCGTGAATAAATCGATTGTCGTTGAGCCTATCCACCTCCTATTTAAGAGCGGTAGATCTCTTCGGATTCATGTCACACCTTTTTTGTTTCACCAAAACGTGCCTTGGATCGATATTCAATGCACGGCTCGTAATGGTAGATGATATCCCACACTTGTCAGAGTGGGTCCAAGCGAACACGTTGAGATTCGCTCGAAGAAAACCAGCAAGTTCTTTCATCATCAAGGGGCTGAGCTGTGATCTGATCTTTAGGACCCGTGATGGGTCATCGTGACTGACCGTGATGTCAATCGTCAACTCAGTTGGTGCAGCCTTGGTCTCTTTGGATCCTCCATAACATCACTTGGATCTATGTCTTTATAGAACCGACAGTGGTGCCTAAGCCAAGGCTCAGGTGCTGGTTATCAATCTTCGGTGGCTTAGATGCGGAAAGACTTATCACACCCTTACCATTCTCCTTCTATTGAGCATCCCTCAATTCAACTACATATTAGGAATGTCCAGTCGCCTTATCACCATGAACAACTCTGACACCATTATCTGTTAGAAACTTCAAAGTCAAATACCATGAGGCAAGAGCTGTCTGGAACTCATCTAGAGCCAGTTAGCCTAGAAAAGCATTGTATGGAGAGTTGACATCAAAAACAACAAATAGAAAAATCCACGCTCTCTTGCAGTCACCTTCTCCTAACTCCATGGGAAATTCAACATAACCAACAGCTTTGGTTGCAGCACCGTTAAAGCCATGAATATGTGCTTCGGACGGTTTCAAGTCCTTGGCTTCTAATCCTCATCTGATCATAAGCATTTTTGAAAATTATATTCATGAAGCTTCCACAATCAACCAAAATCCTCCTCACCAAAGTTAAGACCGATCATGCTAAATGACCATTGGATCGATCGTTGGTGCCTCTACCTTATCTACATCTATGTTCCTGAACACAATGTCATCTGTCATTATATGTTGCTACTTTGTCGGAGCTCCATCTTCTGTACTCGAACAACATTCAAAATTCACATGTTTGATCACGCTAGTATAGCACTCCATATCATGCCAACTCTTATCAGCTGGATGTGCTCCTTTGATTATTGTATTGATTACTAATCTACCACTAGTCCGTGTAGGATCCTTAGCCATGTGCGGTGTTTGTCATCGGTTGGGGTCGGATGTCCCCTGCACGCCATCCTGTAGGGCTCTTACAAACTGCTATAACTTTCTCTTTCATATTAGTTTTTCGATAATATCCTGGAGATGCCTACACTCATTTGTGTTATGACCGTAACGTTTGTGAAACCGACAATATTTTTTGATTTTTTATGCTTCCCCATTGATTCTTTCGGAGGCGGCTTCTTATACTACACGGTATTACAGGTAGATAAATAAAAGATAGACATTCTCTGGAGATGTGTTAAGTGGTATGTAGGTATCATACATTGGAATCCTAAACTTTCCTCCTCTAGAATCCCTCTTTCGTTCTTGGCTCCTATCGCCACCTTTCTTTTGATGATTTGGTTTATTTTGGACATTCACTAGAACTTTTCTAGAACTATTACCAGTCTGCTTCACTACAATGTTATTTTGTACTCCCTCTCCACTTGTTCCCACAATATTCTTCCTTCTCGAGCATTTAGCTTCCTCTTTCTTCAAATACTGTGCTACCTTTGCATAGAAGCATTTCAATGTTGCGGGTGGCTTCGTAACTAACCGATCGCCAAATCTGATTCTATATTAATCCCTCTTATTACCACCATCAAGACTGCATGATCATTTGGATTACTGATTTCTGTGATGGCTGATTGGAATCTCTCTAACTAATCTTTTAGCAATTCTATCAGAGCTTGGATCACGCTGGATAAGGAGATTACATCTTTGAGGTGAGTTTCTTGCATACAGAACTGCTCCACAAACTTTATTGCTAAATCCTCAAATCTAGCGATCGACCGTGGGGGTAGTCTCGTAAACTACATCATTTCTATTCCAGAGAGAGTAATTGGGAAACATCTACACTCGGTGACATCATCTGCTCGTGTGGAATTCATCGACCATTCATATCTTAAGATATGCTTCCTAGGGTCGGTCTTTCCCTCGTAGGCAGGCATCGACGACATATTGAACCTCCTTGGATGCTCGACGTGTAAGATATTATCAGTGAATGGAGTATGGCTTCTCAAAATCACCCAATCATCATTAGTCAAGCCTTGGCTTTCCCTTACTAGCTGTCTAACCATGGTTGACAAGTCCAAGGTTTAGATAGTTGGAGCCAAGCGGTAATCATGCTCCACCTCGCGAAAATGGTCCGGTCGATGTCTATGGGTCATTCCGTGCCTTCTTGGCTAAACATCTTCTCAGTGTATGTCACAAACATTCACTTCATCATCATTTCGAGGAAGCAACTGGCCAACATCCACTTGAATTATTGCTTCCAAATCAGTCGCAACAGCTCCAGTATGGATAGGTAAGTTCCCTCCTTTGGAGAAGGGATCAGTATCGATCCCTATTAAGGGATTAACATCAATTGATCTTGGCAGATGGATAGGTAGGTTCCCTCCTTTGGAGGAGGGATCAATACCGATCTTTATAGAGGAATCGAAACCGATAGGTCTTGGCAAACTGGGTAGGTTTGCCTGCTGATGCCTCGAAGCTTCTATGTGATATTCGTCAATTCTACGATGCCTGCATCTTTGATACTCTTCCAATGAACTAAAACTCTCTGATGTAGAGTAAGAGGTAGGGTCCCTCCTAACTTTCCCATGCTGTTGTTTACTGAGTTAGTTTATTAGACTAATATTAGCTTGAATCTGTCGATTCCATTATCGATGGCTATCCACTGGCTCTCTCATTAGATTTTGGAATTCAACACTTATAACGGAATCAACTGGATTCTGGAAATCAACCAGAGTGGTAGCATTCACATCCACTGGTTGATTACTCAGGCCTTCCTGTTGGATGCTAACGTTCTCGTTTCCTTCTGCGTTTTAAGAAGTAGATCTAGTGTTCCTAACCGTTGTTCATAGCTTTATTTAGACTTTGTAAATCTAAATAGAATAAGCAAGTCTCTTGAAGATAGTTATGTATCTCCTTCAGGGATTTATGCAATCCAGTAGCAACAAAGGGATACGAAAAGGCTGAGAATCAAGTTTGTTAATGGAAGCACCAAAATGATTACATCAAAAAATTGGTACAAACAAACAATAAAAGTTTTAAATAGAAATAAATGAAGATTATAAAATGAAAACAGAGGAAAAAAGTAATGAAATAGCTACAAAAAAAGCAATAACACAAACACGATGATTTATAGTGGTTCGGCATTGTATGCCTACATCCACTTTTAATACAAAACTTTATTAATCACTTTTATTCTGAATACAGTAGGGATTAGATGAAAATCCTTAGTTACAATAGAGTACAAAGTAACCAGCAGCGTAAAAGTCATGAAAATGAACAACCAAGCCTGTT
Source organism: Allium cepa (assembly GCA_030765085.1). NCBI lineage: Eukaryota > Viridiplantae > Streptophyta > Magnoliopsida > Asparagales > Amaryllidaceae > Allium > Allium cepa. The sequence continues at coordinate 133,958,520 of CM060932.1, forward strand.
CTTATAGTTTAAGATGATGAAATATCTCCCTGAAAATTTGACAGAAGGATCTCCAAAACCATACAGTCCCGTAAGAGGAATCGCATGGCCCAAATCCCCAAGAATAGGGATCAGTATCGATCCCTCTTTTGGTTAGTGTTTACTTATCAAAAACCACTTTAAGATTGGGATACATGTCCCATCTCTTGGAAGTAGATCTGTTTGAAATATTAGAATTCATGTATGGCTTTTGAGATCTATTTGAGATGTGGGAATCCCGTTAGGGATTCTTGTTCTATTCGAGTGATGAAGCCTTATGTAAAGATGCCGAACGTAACCTCAACAGTGAAAATGGTTAAAAATGGAGTAAAATTCATAGCATGGGGTCTAGCTAACCCATGATTGGATATATCAACTCTATATCTAGAGATACTCATTGATTGTTGGGTGATGGGAGTTGATAATATATGGGATCATGTGTTCGTTGTGGACCAGCTATGTTTACCTAAAGGTATATTTTATCTAGAGACATATGTCGCTCGAAGGTACTTTCTTATCCTTGTGCAGGAGATTGGCTCTGGCTCCATCGGAGAGATCTCCATGGAAAATCCAATATACGAACGTTCCTTATCTGATCCGATTGTACTCCTAATATGTTGTTGAATGTAACCATTCAAGCTATGTCTTAATATTTATATTCTACACTATAGACATTATCTAATATATCACCTTATGTACTTATTAAATGGTGGTTCTTTTGAGGGGATAACAGTAATGGAATTCCATGTGGTCTCAAGTAGTGTTATGTACTAGCTACTAATTTCTTGAGTTTCTCATACCAAACTTATGTTTGACATATGGCTTTTGTTTTCCCTAAATTCCTTTTGTGCTCTTTCAAGTAGTTTGAGGAAGGAAGGTTTTCATCGAGGTTCATTGGAGCTCAAGAAAATGAACTGGATGTTTCAACTATCATAGTATTCTTATTTACACTTCATTACTGTTTGATATATCGGTATTTGTGAGGATAAGTTGTTATGACTGTCTAGGCTGATGATAGTACTTAGGTTTTGTAACTTCAAAATTTATGTATCGAAGTAACCCTTTGTACTATTCTTTTGATATTATATATAACCATTCTACTAGTAAGATTTTGATATTGTGTTATCTTCTTTCTTGTACTATTTCTTTTTCTTTTTATTTCATCCTAACAATTCGTCCTTTTAGCACTTGGATGCTCGGTACACGAATACCATGGATGTATGAGTATCGACATTTGAAAGTCGAGAGAGTGAGTCGTTACAGCTAAGTTGCTCACCAAGGGATATGTTTTACTACTTAAAGGTGACATGAGTTCACTATCATGTTCATTATGCTAGGACATTTTTCATTTATTATGTTCCTAGAGGTATTTTAGAAGTAAGAGGCTATTTAGATTTTTGAAATATGATTATTGGATTGATACAGAGAGCCACCACCCCTATAAGTTTTCTCATACAAAATGCTACGAAGGTAAAATATTACGAAGAAATACGTGGAAATGGAAGCACTAGAAGGTTTGTGTAAAAAAGATAATTGATGTTTAGAAAACCAAAGAATGATAGAAATGTTGACTTTCATGGGGAAAGAGATTGGAATAAGATCGAAAATGAGATTATAAGAGGAACTATGCTCGATTTAAGAGAAGTGGTGTAAGGTCATTTTCATAAAACAAGTTTGAAGGGTCAAAGAAAAGATAATACATAATTACATGCATTAAAACGTGAAGGCAATTTCTATGAAGAATGATATTTGGAGATTGGAGGATAAAGTAGAAAAATAATAGATGGATTCTTTTGAATCATCTCTCGAATTGAAAAGAGACTGTCTATTCAAAAAAACTTATTTGGAGCAGCGAGTAAAAGTTGCATAGTTTATGTTGATAAGGTGAACATGAGCAATGTACTACATAGTCTATCGTACGCAAACACTACTTTAGGATTTCACTTAGAGTATATTTTTGCTTAGGTCTAGGAAATTAGTTGCTCTGTTTGAATGTTTGAATATAATATGATTTCCCTTGTTTGAATGTTTGTTTGTATGCAATAGAACTTAGGATAAACTTTGGTGTATTGAGAAGGTGATATTTATTATCAAAATTTGTTGGATATTTGGAGAAGTGATGTCATAAGAAAAGTGATACCATTTATGTTGGATTGGAATTTGAAATGGGACATATGTGATATTCATCAGGTTACGACATCACTTGATTTTGATGTCTTAGGGGAAAGAAAGAATCATTTAGTGATTCAATATGTTATTTTACTTAGGCGAGACGATGTCCGCTTTTGAGTTTTCATACTGTAGCATCCAAATATGAAGTGACAAGTTCACTGCTAGGATTAGCAGAGTATTGGGTATATGCAATAAGAAGGTTATGATGCTATATTTTAATTGAGACATTTATAAGTGTAACATGCCGTACAATTTACGGCAATTAATAAACAATTATTAAGGCTCAAAAATGAAATTTGAGAAAATGTCGGAAGGGAAGAAAATAAAAGGGAAGAACAGAAGGAGTGATTACATACCGTAGAAAAGGTTAAATTTCATACTTATAAGTTTATATTCACCTTAACCTCAAGTCTCTTCTTAGATCTGTAATTCTAATAGTGTGTGTGTGTGTGTGTGTGTGTGTGTGTGTATCTTGTTATACATATTCTTTTAGATTAGAATGGAAAAAAAAGTCAATTAAATGGATAAATTTGGATTTAGGTGATTTGGAAAGCTTGAAAGGTAAGTAGGAAATTACATGATTTATTTTTAAAATTGAAATTTATCTCGTTGAGTTTTAACTAATTATTATGCTTATATATGATTTGTGGAGTTATAGGCTTAGAAAGAACATATTCAATTGAAATCCCGTTTATATATTTTGTAAGTTAGGTGCTTGGAATAGGAATGGTATTTACACCCTGATATGGAAATTTGGAAATCAATCTCTAAATTTGTTAAAGTAGAATATTGATAAGATTGTAAGATTTATTCCAGATTTATGATAATTGGGTTTAATTTGTTAGCATTAATTTAGGTTGTTCTAATTTGACTTGAAATGTGTATTTATATATTTTTGCAGATACAATTTAGTTGTATCTACTTCCGTGTAATTTCCATAAATTGTCTAATTTCACAACTATGAATAAAAAGTGTGTCGTTTGAAATAATCAGGAATGTACCTAAAACGGAAAGAGAAGTGAAAAGTGCGGATGTTCTCATCTATAGTTTCACTGTCTATTTCAATAAAAGAAAAGAGGCAATTCCTTATAATTTCAAATGGAACAAAAGTTTCACTTTTGGGTAATTTATGGAAAGCTACAAAGGTATTCTTTTTTGGGAAGGATTATTCTAATACATTAAAAAGTGGAAATCTATGTTTCTTATAGAATGTACATATAAGTGTATGTTATGGAAGTCTTAAGCGTAGGAATTAATGAGTTAGAAATATGAATACACACACACATACAAGTTTAACCGTGCCTATCGATTAAATATGTATATAATGCGCACACATGTAGCGTAATATACAACAATGTTCATATCAGTTATAACTAAGAGGACGACTAAGTATTAGTTGCATAGTAAATTATAGGACTAGGAGATTGGAATGGAAAAGATATAGTAATTTCACAATTAGTAGGGTGAAAAATGTGCATTTAAAAGGGAGTTGCAGGAATTAAGTGAGGACGTAAATGCGTTTAATGGGACTGATTAAAGAGTTTATAGGCCATATATAGGGAAATGAAATATGCATAATAGATTGAATTGGAATGAATAAATAATGCATTAGTGATTGTCCAATCTAAATAATAATGATCCTTTATTATAAACAGCTGACATTTATTGGACGTAATAGGAAAATAAAGAATATACGTAATAAGCGTATAACAGAGGAATTAAATTCTAGAAGGCAGTATAATTTTCTTAGTAGAAAATCATATATTCTTAATAATACATTTAGGACAAGCGTGAATTAACGGGCTTAGCCTAATATTTAGGGCTAGGATAAATGGTTTGGTTTAGTATGTGTTGGGATGCGAAGTAATTAAAGTTATACAAAAAAAGTCTACCATTCACCTAGAGGCTACCAACTATTGTATATACTTACTACCGATGTAGGACACCTCCAACTATAGGACCCATGGGAGGGGATATGTGTTTTCATATATAAATGGGAAAATATACCAAGGATTCACCTCGGATTTGAAGTATTAAATTACTCAGTACCTTTAGAGATGTTATGGGGTTTACTTCAACGTGGATGGTATCAAATGGTTGTTGGTTTTTCCCCCTTCCTATATAAGAAGTCTTAAATAACTTACAATGGTACCTAATAGGGAAATAGTGTCTGCTTCATTTCTAACAAGAGGTCTTTGGTAACAAGAATGTGCATTTTCCTTGACTTATAGTAAATTAGACTAAACGGGATTTCGATGGTGGAAGGCAGGTGGGCTATGCCAGTATTTCTCTTGGACTGGTATGTAGGAGTAGGGATTACATATAGGCTAGTCCACCAGCAGTCCTGAGCTGCCATTAGCAAAAAATTGGGTTATGCCCTGACTAATTTCGCTATCTACTAGTATTGAATCTATATTGGGTACTCAAAGACGTCATTATTTAATTAGTTGACATCATTATTGAACTTGTATCAGAGATGGGCTAGTTAACCCTTAGATAAATCTTTGAGATACATTAGTAGTACATAAATTAAATTATAAAACTATATCTAGAAGTCATCTATCCCTGTACCTAGGGACGATTGACCAGCGATTACGTTACAGAGGGCCCGCTTCAAGGTTGAAGTATTAAAGGGCCGTTAGGTCGGCCTCCTCCCTATTTAAGAAGTACTAAGTAGCTGGAGTTTTCTTTTAGGTAGTACAACATTTAAATATGTATGTATATAGGCATACATATATAGTTATACCTTGGAGAAGATTAGGTATATCATACACAAAGATGGAGTTACACGGAATAGCCATGCATAATAGACATAACACTTAAGTAGAAATTAATCAACATAAATGAATGTTATTGATAAAGTATGTATTTTTTCAATCACCAGATAGTTGTACTGATCCCCTCCTTTGTAACGACCCGCCTTTCATTCCACAGAAAGACGCATCATTATTAAGAAAGAAAGAGATAGAAAAGAGAAAAGAAAGAACTAAACAATATCAGAATCTCACAGCGGAGCGAATAAAATATATTAATCACATAGTTATTACATAATATACAACATCTATCAGAGTTACACAGCTTTATATCACAATACATTAAACAGTTATAAATCATGCCTATCATACATCTAAAAATACAACACAGAGATACCAACACAGTGGAAAAACTAAATAAGCTAAAGCCTCCGGCTCCATATCTCCTCCAGAATTCATCAAACTAACCCGAATCCCTTGGCTACTCGTAAAAATTTGAGTACCAAGATTTTTAGGAAACAAAAAATAAACTCCGGGTCTGACATGGGTCTGGTGTGAGTAAATGGGTTAAAGTTGCTTAAGTTTGAAAACCTTTGAAAACAAAAGGTATCTCGTAAGACTTCCCGCATATAAACACGGAAAATTTTATACCTTACGATAACCAAAACAGTAGATAGGAAATCCAGTTATATTATAATATGGTCTAGGGTTTTCAAGTAAAATACAGAAATAGTTGGAATGCTTACATCTCACGTTCCAACATAGTTGGGCACAATCAATACGTATGACACTTATTGAAGATTGGATTCCATACAATGGCAGGGCTACTGGGGTACCGTCCGTCACAGTACGTGACCTAGATCACCGTACGGAGGATCCACCCTAAATCCCCTGCAACACAAGCCCGGAACCATCCCTTACTGGATAGTCCCGAACAAGACAACCCCACAGTTGTTTACAACCAAACTACCCACATAGCCGAATAAAAGGAACCTCTAGACAGGGGAAATCTCATCCTACTTGGGTGCTACCCACTTAGCCTTGCTGCACCTCCCCTGTGTTAGCCATTCTTGGTCGATGAGGCTTGAGGCTACAGTTACCTTTTCAAAACACATAACTTAGAATGCTCATCGTCCTTCAATGACGATGTTCTGAAAGCATTCAATCCATACAAGTTCGTTCCGTGTTCGAACAAAACCGAAGGCACTATCTCGTTACACTCATTTTGGAATCACCCTTAAAGTTAACGACAATAATCCTTGCACTCTGAATCTTCATCTCGAACTTCACTTGAGATTCACGACCTATCGTTTAATTTGGATCGATGTGGTTTTCGGATATCCAAATTTGGAAATCCGAACCCAGTTTCACCAAAATCCAAAACGCCGACTTTTAAGGTCAAGTTGTTTTTAAGTTAAAACAATTCAATTTATTAGCTATATTCACACGGATAGATAATTCACATTCAAAGATGGATAATCCATATTATCACAATTCAACCAAAACATCTCATATCACAAAGCAACCTATATCATATATCAAAGATATCACATAATCCAAGGCAATCCAAAATCGTTCAATCATCCATAAGCAAGAATAATTAGTTACACCATCTCTAATTAATTTAAAATAAATTAAATTAATTACTTCCATCATTATAAATCCTGCTTACTTAACCATTAATTAATTACAAACCAATTAATTAATCATTCTTCAATTATCCATCTTCATTAATCATCCTTGATTAATTATTCTTCCATTACATTAAGTAATTAGCCTTTAATTAATTACAAAAATTAATTATTCTTAATCATTACAGTAATTAACCTTTAATTACACCCATTAATAAATTATCTATAATTAATTACATTGACCCTTAATAATTACATTAATTAATTATTTATAATCACTTATATTGATTAATTATCCTTTAATTAATCACATTACTTAACCTTTATTTACTTTCACTAACTTAATTACTCTTTTTAAATTAATTACATTTAATAAGTTTTCTTTAATCAATTAAATTAATTAGTCAACATTGATTAATCACATCAATAATTAACTATCCTTAATTACTTACATTACTCAATTAACTCCTTGATTAATTATATTAATTAATCCTTTAATTAATTACACTGAGTAATTAATCCTTAATTATTCCATTGAGTAATTATCCCTCAATTACTTTCCATTAAGTAATTCCCCTTTAATTAATTACATCTAGTAATTACCCATTAATTACTTACTCTAAGTAATTACACTCTATTAATTACAATAAGTAATTATACTTAATCAACCATCAAGTGATTATCTTTAATTAAAAAACTAGTTAATTAACTTAAATTAAACACATTAATTTAATTAATTACATTGAGTAATTAATCTCTTTAATTACTTCCATTAATTAATTACTCCTTAATTAATTACCCTTAACTACTAGATTAATTAACAACTACTAGATCAAGTAATTAACTATCCTCACTTAATTAAACAAATTATCTTAAATTAATCACATTAACTAATTAACTCTTAATCATTAGTTAATGATCCTTAAATTAATTACATTCATTAACAATTCTTTAATTACTTTCCTAAGTAATCACACTTTATTAATTTTATTAATAAATTAACTTTAAATTTGATTTCACTAAGTAATTATTCCTAATTAATCACAATCTTGATTTAAAAACAATTTCTTATCTTAACCAATCATTCATCTAAACCTTGTTAATTTAAAACATGAAAATTGATTTATAAAAACCAAATGAGATCTTTTGATTGATTTAAAATCTAAAACAACTACCTTAATTATTCATTAATTACAACATATTTACATTTTAAAAATACTTCGGAATTTTATTATAAAATTAACCTATCATATAATTACTTTAAAATTAAAGCAATTTAAACATTGCTTTATCAAAAAAACTTGTTTAAACTTGTTTAAAACATTCGCTTGGAAAACTAATTCATTTGGAATAAACTTTAAATCTTGAAACTTGTTTAAAACATTTGTTTTTATAAAACTTTATTTTCTTCAAACTAGGTTACAAAATTTATTGTTGAAACCCATACATTCACTTAAAAACATGATTAAATATTTTTGAGCCTCAAATTTTTAAATCTGGAAACCAGATTTACTCACAGAACAAAACTCGAGCCTAACACGATCACTACCCCGTGTAAATCCCGAGTCTCTCGCGTAACCTCCTGCTTTGAGACAATCACAGGAAAAACTCGAGTAAACCCTGATGCCACAAGTTCTTCCTAAAGCTAACGCTACCCAGACCCAGCAAGGTGCACCATGCACGTGCATGACGATTAGGCCTAGTTCATCACCTCGCTGAACCTGCTCACAAGTCGACGACGACCTCTACAATCTTCCCGACCACCCAGCTTCGCCATAACACCGAAGAAACGGAAACGAACCCCAATGACCCAAACCTGGAACAACGCACATCGGAAAACCACCCTTCAACGCCGATCCCGACCTCGAAGAACCCCGCCATTCTCACTGCAGATCCGCCTCGACCTCCATCTTCGACTCCCTATCACGCGATCACCTTCGATCCACCCTAGACGTCGCCATTGCCTCGAAAACATCGACGTCCCAAATAGTCGACGAAGCCCTACTCCGACCTCCTTTGGGCACCACGGCCAACAATAAAACACTACACCATTTTTCTCACGATCCACAACCCACTGGCCACCTCCAGATCAAACTGCGATGCATCACTTGCCGATGATCGATGGCAATGGACGAAAACCCAAATTCAGGTCATCTCAAGAACTCTCCACAAACCTAAGCCTAAAAATCACGATTCCTGTCCCTAAATTCATTACTAACAATAACGAATCTGATCGTGGATTTAATTCATGAAATCGAAATGTTTAAATTTTCTGATTTAACAGGTTTTTACTACAAAAAAATTATTTTCGAATATTAACTAAATAATTCCACCTGAAATTATTTTTAAAAATTAATTTGCCTTGTGATAATCATTTTCTATTTTATGATTATAGCTTGAATTTACTTAGGGAAGAAGATAATAATTTGTTTGCTTATCCTTGAGTCTATGAATACAACAAAAAAACAGAGGCCATAGATATATGCATACAGACATATATACCTTATATACAAAAAAGTTTAAACTATACTCAAACTTAAAACGTCCATGCACACCATATATATTCATTATCACTACATAGATCTAACACATGCATCAAATAAATAAGAATTCTTAGCTTTAAAAATTTCTGTTTACTCACCAGGCATGTAAAAACAGAGAGAAGTTTTGAATTTGATCCCGGAACTCTATTTTTAAATCTGTATTTGATGTTGATTTGATTGTTAGCTTGATCTTAGGTTTTAAAAAACTTGAAAACTGATGTTGATTCTTGTTCAGGTTAAAGTTGAACTTAGTCTTGAAGCTTTAGTTGAAGATTTGAAAGACCTGTTGAATTTGCTTCTTGTTATTTGACCGGTTTTATTTTTTTATTTTTTATTTCAGGGTGAAAGAAGATAAATTTGAAAAGGTATAAACTGAGATCAAGGGCCAGGTTTCACAAATTCTATTAATTATATAATTAAATTATAAATGAAGCACAATTGTTATTTGTTCATTTGCATGTTACTAAGGCCTACACATGTTTATTTGGAATACAAATGTCAAAACAAAATCTTTCATGCATAAACCTTTAATTTAAAAAGTATTTAAGTTTTTTTAATTATGTGATATGAATTTGTAGTTATATTTATTTATATATATTACAAACTATCTTAATTCATGAAATATTCAAAAGAAAGAATGTTTTAAACCTATACACACACACACACACATATATGTATAAAACCCTTTTAGTTTTAAGTGGTTTTTTTAAAAAGCATTTTAAAATCAAAAGAATTGAACCCTATATTAAATAAATTTTCTTACATTTTATATGTTTTAAATGTTTGTTTTATTACGGTTCAAACTTTTATATATATTTACAAATCATATCTATCAAGCAATATTTAAAAAGAAAGTAAAACAAACTTTTTTGTCAATCTTATTTAAATCTTATGCTATGATATTTTTAATTACATATATAACGGTTTATAAAGTATAGAATTTAAATTTTAACTAGTTTTGAAAATTGTTATATTGAATTTTTTTTTTGAATTTTCAATTACAATGCATATTCATATATATAAAATTAGACAACATATTTATATTAGCTTTGAAAAACTATTGTATTATTTTAAATCTAAAACAAGGCTTCTAATCACAATATATATACATACATACACACACACATATATATATATATTAAATTAGAAAAATATTTTTATTAAATTCAAACCAAAACTTTCCTATTTATAATATATATAAATATATATACATTAGAAATAGAAAACATTTTTATATTAGCCTTGAAAATTATTATATTAAATTTTATAACTTCAAATCACAATAAATACGTACATATATATTACGACTTCCTATTTACAATATATATACCAATATATATACATTATAAATAGAAACAATTTTATTAACTTTAAAAGATAAAATTTACCAATTAAATATTTAGCTTTGAAAAGAATAAACTTGAAAATTTTAAAATAACTATTAAAAAAAATTATCGAGCCGATATTACCAAATTTGAATGATTATAAAAGATATTATTAAATCAATATTGCCCAAATTAAATAGTTATAAAACAAGATTATCAAATTATATTGTCTATTCAAATTATTATAGATAAAGACTATCAAATTGTTATTGCCAAAAATTTTCAGGTCATCACATTCCTTCCCCGTTAAAAGAATTTCGTCCCTGAAATTTAAAAGCAAAGATAATTTGATAATCTATCAGGGATTTTAATTTCAAACAACAAAGCATACATCACAGCCAAATACTAACAACCATAGCAACCATTTTATTCAAACAAATCTAACTATCCAGACAAAATTCTGGATAGGACTTCATAATACTATCTAGAGTTTTCCAGGTACAAACACTGGAATACTCGCTCTACTGAATCCAAAATAGCTACACCACTCTGATCCAGAGCTCCTTCTCATCACGATCTACAATCTGCACACAATATCAGACCATTGCCAAGTCTGGCTCAACTTCCCCATCCTCCCGAAGTACTGGTTCTACAACTAGTGATAGATCTTACACGTATTGTAACGATCCTGACTCGACCTACGAAAATCGACACCCGTACTTCACTTGTACTCGAATGCCGTAGATTCAAACGTCGAATCTGGCTCGTGAAGCATGTAACACATTAAGTATAACAACATAGCGGAAGAAAAGAATGAATACCATATACAACTCCAATGATACAATTTCCAAATATACAACAATGATCAATATCAGAGATACAATGAAATGCTACAGTAGAAACACCAATGAACTAACAGTAGAGACAACCAAAACTTGAAACTCCAAAAGAAACACCAATATCGGCAATCTCCATAGATAGCTTGAACCACCATCAAGTCGTATCAAGCTAAGCGAGGTCAGTCGTCCTAACCAAAGACTTCAATATCCAAAGTCTTCAAAGAATTCCAAAGAGAAAGATGGAAGCTACTAAATCGATATCTACTATCTGAAAAACCCAACTCTAGACTGCCCGTATGGAAAATGATGGGACACCCAGTGTTTAGGAAGGGAACAATAAACTCCGGGTCAGTCATTGGACTGGTATGAGCAAAATAAAACAGTTTATCTTTAAAACAACAATAAAAGATTTTAAAACAATGAAAACCGCAATGCTTTTTGAAAAATGAAACTGCCATAAGGCCTCCCACCACACACACAATGTAAGCGCATACTTGGAGGAGATTTCTCCTTATGACAGTCAAAAATGTTTGATAGCGAAAACCATTTGATATTATTATTAGTGCATAGTGCAGAAAAAATTTCGAAAGTATAATATCAATCTTAGCTAGCATACCACAATTTGATGTATGTCTACTATAGCTACCATTTAAGAATGGTATGTTACACAATTGGAATCGTAAAGGCGCGTATTGGATGATTGGATTTCCAACAAATGGTCAGGCTAAGGAACTTCCTTACCGAAGTGGGAATGCCTCTGGAAGGATGCCCTCGAGAACCTAACCGGATCTCTGTTAACACAAAGCTGAAGCTACCTCACGCTTTAACCAAGCGGTAACATAGGTAACTAACACACAAGTATGCCAGCCCCGGTCGTTACCGACCTTTATCCGAGAGCTCTCAACACCGACAACCACAAAGTAATAAATTTGCAGTAACCACATAGGTTAAATATCTGGGCTCCATACCATGATGCCACTTTTATCCAGAAGGAAATGGACATACCCTAAGGGCGGACCCCTAAAAACCTTGCTGCAACATTCCTGTTTCGACCATTTTCGTGTTGTGAGGCTCGATGAAGTCACGTCCACAAAGCTACGCTTTTCCACAAAGCGATGCTTCGATCAACAAATGATCAGCAGCACTTCATGTGCCACATTACCAAAATGGGAATGTATCACTAGTAACCATCAACTACATAACCTCTGAGCTCGTACGTCCCAGAGAAGGGTGTTAAGCTAAGAGAATAAATCTCTGCCACCAAACAGAAATGTATTTGATAGAGACCAGCTTTACATCTCAAAGTGTAATGTCAGACACACATCCATACAAGTCTGTTCCGGGTTCGAACAGAACGGAAGGCACTTCATAAAGAAGCCCTTGCAAATCTGGATAATCCCTAATCACGTCCAAACTCCCGATCACAAAGGTTGCTCAAATCTCTATACCGGGGGCCATTCGGTGCAGAGACATTCGACGGGTTATCTTTTCGCTTTCGAAAATATCTGGTCTTCATCACCGGTCTTTAAATTCTATCCATAACTTCGTATCATTATTCGGAATGGGTTATATGACACAAAGTTCCTCTCCCGGCTAAACCGAATAATGAGCGCAATATTTAAAAACATATGGATATGGGATCTCAGTTAAGTCACAACTTACCACCCAAAACTTTTCTTTCAAATGGTTAAACAAATTACCATTTACAAATCTTTTTGAATAAATGATTCACTTCACAAAGTTCATAAAAGTTTACCAATCTTTCACAGAGATTCATTAATATCTTTCCAATTCAAATCTTTTATACAAAAGATACGCTTTTCAGATCCCTTTTCAATTTGAAAACAAACTTCACCAATCTGTAACAAAGATTTATTAATAGCCCTTTCTCAAAACAATTTTCCTTTCAAATTGGATTAACTCATCCAATCATTAAATCAAAAATCCAATTCGTAGCTTTCAAAATCATTTTCACAAAACAATTCCATTCCAAAAAATTTATATAAAAGATACACCATTTAAAATGCTCTTCAATTCAAATCAAGGTTTGACTTTCTTTCACAAAGATTAGTTAACAGTTTTCAAAACTATTTCAATTCTAATTGATATATTTCAACACAAATTGGAAACCCATTCCATATATGAAAGCTATTATTAATTGAAAACAAATAGTTTTCATCTTAGAAAAATCCGATTAGATTTGCACAAGCTAAAGCCTTTCAAGTATAAAACTTGGGTTAAATTCAGACCTCCAAAGTAATGCTCTTGAAATACTTTAAAGATGATCCATATATATTATATAAAATATGCAAAAACCTTTCAAACCAAATTTCCAAACATATATTCCTTTCAATTTCCAAACATATACTTATGGAACTCAATTCCAAATCTTTAGTTTAAATTTAAAACAAATCATTTTGAATTCCAAAACTTTAACAAGTTATTCAAAATAATTTCATCTTTAAACCTATTTTTCAAAAGCTCTTCTGATTTAAGCCAATTCCATTTCCAAAACCGTTTGGATTCAAAATTCAACTTTAAAACCATTTCAAAAATCTGTGACTTAACCGATTTCCTCGTGCAATCCATATTTATGTGTGTGTAGTGTAGTCCAGGGGTTTAACACAATAGTGCAACATCATCAATAATTACATATTCAAGCATATCAATATCGATAAGTGGTATAATCCACTAACGCTTATCTCCATTTACAGATTCATAGATAAAGTAAATTTATCAATCACAAAGATTCATCATTACGATTCAATGTGGGTTTCGGATAACCGACTAGAATCCGACTCCCTAACGCATCAAAATTCAAATGCCCTTTTAAGGGCTAAGGGGTTTTCTTATTCACACAGAAACAAATCACAAATATCACAATTCAGCACAAAGTAATTCACGTCACAAAGTATAAAAATCACAACAGAGGTATTAATCATCTCAAGGCACTTCAATAAAAGTCAATCACTAACAATGAGATGAATTAATAGTGTGCTTATAATCAATTAATCATATGATTATTTTCATTAATTATTTTTAATTAATTTTATAAATTTAATTAACCGTAAGTTAATTACATAATAAACTAACCCTTAATTAATTACTATTAAATTAATTACCCATAATAAGTGATTATCCCTAATCACTCTCATTAATTAATAATTAATTAATTATCCTAAAATTACATAATTAAGCACACAAATTGATTATCTTTAGTTAGTTATGCTTTAATTACCCGACTAATCAACTTTAGTAATTAATTAATTACTTTTAATTAAATAATTACCTTTAAGTAATTAATCTTCTTTAATTATTTTCATTAAGAATTTTAAATCCATTATTTAATCAACTCATTAAATCACGTTTGAAAACATTTGGAAATCAAACTATTATATAATTTCCCTTTTTAAACAAATAATCCCAAAATATTTTAAAACTTTGTAAAAAAAATTATTCCAAATTTTGAAAACTTGCAGCATTTCGAATAGCCCGAGCCAACCTGTTGTTTACCCGAGCCAAACACAGGTTTACACGCATTCAACTTTGGGTTCCCCCACCATTTACCTGCTTCGAGCTATCTCGCCATTTTCTTCGAGACGAACCCGAGTAACCCATATCCTTCCCAAAATTCCAATAATGCAACCTGATACACCATGAATGTAACAACCCGTAAAAAAATTTAGTAGTTTTAAATGGTTTTATTTTATGTATTTAATCGAATTTTTGGTGAAACTTTCAAATAATAATATTTTGAAATAAAAGAATTTTTAATATTTGGATTACGTATAATTAAATATAGAAAATGGTAAATTTTCAATTAATTTTATGAAAGTTTATTTATTATGTAATTCTATAAAATGCAAACCAGTTAATAATTGATGGTAATAAATTAATTTTCAAACCTGAATATTTTCCTATAGAAAAATTCTAAATCCTCTTCTAAGTAAGACGTCAAATTTCGTTTCATCAAATTCGGACTATTTTAGCTTCGTCGATCTTATCTTTCCGCATTTAGTTGCATTTTCCATTAGGGCAAATTCGAATTTTATAATTAGATCGTACTACTGATATATGTGTACCGTTTTGATCGGCTCGTCGTGTTGATTTCTACTGTATATTTATTTCTGTGTTTTGAAGTCCGGTACACAACGGAATTCACAAAACCGGTAACCGTATCGATACCAGATCCGTGACCATCTGATTTCTTTAGCGTTTCAAAATTTAAACGCGCATCAATCAATTGCTTTAATGAGTCATCTAAATCTGGGGTGACAGTTGCTAGTCAATTCACTTTATATTTATTCGTGACTTTGACTCTGCTCAACGTGTTCACTGTTGCATTTTTCTAATTCTCTCTCCTCTGCTCATCTAATTCACGGTTCATTTTTTTCCATTTGCCTTTATAACTTGCATCCACCTCTTCCCTTCTACGATTATATTCTAGCTATCATTATAACAATTATTTCATCAGTATCCAGCTGTTGAAATCTTATAAACGTGGAGAAAAATCAAGCGTACGTTTGCATTAATTATTTTTAAAACGTTCCATACTTTTATTGTTTTACTTCATTTGCTTTCATTGCGTCCCTTTATATTGCCTGAGAACAGACTTCTTCCACTTTCCTTCGGTTTCAAATTGAAACGTGCTACCCAAAAAAATTTATTACTTTAAATTTCCAGCTAAATCATAGTTTTTTTACCGTTGCTCTTACATTTACTTTATTTTATAAGAGGTACGCTCCCTGTAGCTCTCGGTTCCTTTCCCTTCTTATTATATACTTACGTTATCAAATAAAATATAAGTAGAGTATATATTAATAATCTAGCTGATGCATAACTTCCAGATCTCCTTCCCCATCTTGTTTTAAATCCTACCCTTCTTTACAGAACGTGCTTATCCCCTTCCTCACGCCCAAAGCTAGCCCGTAGCCACCTTCCTTTGTCCCGAACATGACACCAAGCCTCACCGGACCCACGCCTTCACCTCTTCACACACGCAGCCTGCTCCACAACGTCCATGGCCGCTGCCGTGAGAGCACGTGCATCTCCTCCGCCCCTGCCTCCTCCAGTCACCACCGCCCGCTATACTTCCCAGACCGCGTTCGACCCCACCTCGGCCTTCGCTTGTGGCCGAACTTTCCTATCACCTCGGGCCAGAGCTTCCTCTTTCCCTGTGTTGTGCGTGTCTACGGGTGTATATTGTGGTATGTGTAGTTCTTATTAAATTTTATATTATGTGTTTAAAGTAATTTATATTTGTTTTACATTATTATATATATATAGTTTATATTTTGCACTGTCTTAGTCTGATAGTTGAGATAAAGGCCGTGTCGCATGTATTACAATATATGCTTTTTAAATATTGGGTTGTTCATATTATATGTACTATAGGTGTATAGCATATACATCACTAATATAGGAAGTAGTTAGTTGTCGGACCCATATTTAAACTTATTTAAAGACTGTGTGCTATGTTTGAAATATAGAGTTTCCTGATAAAGAAAATACTGTATACAAATATAGCAGTTAGATATATATTGTGTTTACTAATTGATAATAACAAATGGCACTTGTTCCAGCATATCTACATACTCATGCGGAAAGCTAAATTCCTACATGTTCCAGTCTATGTCTATTCGTGTTTTGGTTTGAACTGTATGTTGCCATTTATTTCATCACATGTTTTAAGTATTTATACATTGTGTAGTTTGTAATATTAGCTAAAATTTATGCCTGAATTCTCTAGTATAATATGTGGTTATATATCAAGGTTTACTTTTGTGTATGTAAGGCATTCGTATCTAATATATACAAGGTTACGTATGTAGAAATACTTTTCCTATCGGTCTTGTAATATATAGATATTATGGATTTATGAATATATGTTATAAAATGTTGATATTTGAGAAGTATAGATATATATAAGTTATGATAATATTAGGTTTAAATCTATATGTATATATGAGTTGCAGAGGTTACTTAAGTCATAGGTATATATTATTTAAATATGATGAGTCCTTTAAGTTTATGAAAGTATACATTTATTTTATGTTTAAAGTGTCTGCATGAATGTTTAAAGTATAGTTATATATACATGGTTATATACTATTTTACCTAGGTCGCATGTCAATAAGTAGATATGTACAATATAAGTTTACTACGATAATAAAATGTTAGTTTGCATATGAATATATATATAAGTTTATGTGAATTCATATAATTCATATAACCTGTTGTTAGCTCAGCCATGCAAGTTTACACATTGCGTGTCATTTACCAAAGGATGTATACATATGTGTTATACATTTATTTAATTATATATTGTCTTCTATATGTGTGTTGAAAGGTTGCTTACTGTCTTGCTTTTATAACAACGTTAATATTAAATAGTGTACGCGGCTCTCAATTTTTATAGAAGAGGCTACCTTGTTAGAATTGTGTTGTTATAAGAATAATGATTGGAATAAATTTTGTAACAAATTTTAAAAAGTATATATATATTTATATGTTGTTTTTGATATATGTGTTTTGGTTAAAACAATGATTGAAATATATATATATATTTAGTTAACACGTGTTTTAATTTATTTGTACATAAGTATAATATATTCATCTTATTTTTATATATGTCTGGATTTAGAATATGACTTGATATATATATATATATATATATAGTATATAGTTATATATGAGTCACTCGTACCAACTGTCTTCATCGATCCTGTTCTGACTTGATTTCGTCAACTTCTATTTATCAGCTTCGTTCGTCAATTCGAGTTCAATCTTGCCTTGTTTTGAGATTCGTGCCTGGATTTCGTAACCTATCTCATTTTCGTTCATCCCTAGCCTCGAAAGATGAGCAATCACTCATGATTAATATTCTTATATTTATTAAATTTGATTTCAACTGAAACAACAATTGAAATATGCTGCCATAGTTATTTAAATTGTTATATTTGTGCTATTATCTATAACTGTTCACTTGTGGGATATGACACCATATCCTATTGTTTATATTGTACTGTTATTAATGATATATGCATGCTTTATTATTATTATAATATGTTATCACTCTGCAAGTTCCCTGTAGTTTAGAATTCACTTTGGGTTGAAATGATACATACCCGAACAGACTTTAGAATAGGAGAAAATCGTTATGGGTTGAAATGATAAACCCAAGCGATTTTCATTTAATTGAATTTGGGATAACGCGTTGAAATGATATCCACCCGTATATATTTAGTATACGGATTGAAATGATAAATATCCGTAGCGCTTGACTATATGATAGGAAATATATACAGACACCGTTGGTCCATATAAATATTATGAAAATAATTTCTATAATTTTGGAAAGAAATATATGGTTTAATAAATTTGATTCTTAAGATATTATATAAATGAAAATTGTATATATGGATTTAGTAGTAATATTTGATTTAAATTAGATTGATTTAATACATATAATATGGTTAAGTATTTATGTAAATCTATATTTCAAATAGATTCTCTTGTAATGAATTGAATAATTAAGATTGGAAGATAAATTTGGGTTTATAAAAATGGTATTTAAATAAGGATTTATTGAATTAAATCGATTTGAAATTTTTGAATGGGAAATTTAAAGGGTATGATTTTATAACTGGATTTTTGATTTAAGTTATTTAATGAATATTTCACGTTTAAATAAATTAAAGAAAATATTGAGTAAAATGTAATTTAAGGTTACTTAAATGATATTGAATCTAATAAGGGAGTATTTCAAGACTAAATAATAATGAGGTTAAATCGAGATCTATATGAAACTGTTATATAGAACATTTAAATATTAAAGCCTTGAACTATATTGGAATTTAAATGGTTTATGTTGAGATTCGGATCTGTATTTGAAATCAACGTAGTTGAATTTGTTATTTAGCAACTAAATTGAATTAAAATGAAAATTTAGGTTGAACTAAATTTGAATTTATTATTTAGAAAACTAAATTGAATGAAAATTTAGATGAAACGTTGAATACTTAAAGTTTTGAAATATATGGAAATATAAAGGGGTATTTGTGATTATAAATCCGAATTTGAGATCGATAAAATTTAAGCGGTTATTTTAGAAATTGAGTTGAATTTAAATTGATAAATTGAGATTGAATTTAATTTGAATGGGAAGGTCGGGTGGACGTTGGAACGTTTTGTTAAGTTGAGGAAATTGAAAATACTTTACTGTATAAATTATTTAATATATATAAATACTATTTTGGGAAATATAGAGATATTTGAACTGAAAATGAGATTTGGTTTTGAATTATAAATTAAGCTGAAATGACCACGGTGTTATAATGTATATTTCTACCGTGTAGAAAGTTCCATGGACCCTTAGAGGATGGTTATTCCAAACATCCTTTAAGTTATTTGCATTTCAGTTGATATTTCACTTGAGTTGGATTTATTGATATAAGAATGTTAATCATGACTCGAGTGTTTTGTGTTTTGCTTTACACTCGGGTCAGACTGAGTGATACAACATTTGAGACTCACCTTTGGAGTTCGAAGCTTCATTTGGAAATCCAACTATCGATTCAGATTCCAGCCTTCCAGTTGATTGGTTCAGAGAAGTCATCTGTTGCATTGGAGACTTCACTGCATTTGAACTATTCGGTTGTATTTTTCTAACTCTGATGTATATAGTAGCTTCATGAACTACTATTCTTTTTCTAATCCACTGTATTATATTACTCTATGATCTGTGATTGATTTATTCACTGTATATTTTAAGTTTTTCCAAATTTTAATTAACAATTCGGTATTTTGAATTATTCAAGTCGGATATGTATAGTTTTATTGTCGATTTAAATGGTCCAAAATAGCAGGTCGTTACAATTGGTATCAGAGCTTTGGCTCTAGGCAAAACTTAGAATATATGGTAAATTAAATCACTTTCGCTCGAGTTGCATCTCTTTCTTTTGACTCGATTTCCTTTGAATTTTGGAATGTCCCTCGATTCCGAAATTCATTCTGTCTCTCCCTATTTATATTCGTTTGATTCCGGAGTATCCCATAACTCCACTGAATGATTTGTAAAGGGGGTGAAAACTCCTTTTCAATTGGCATTGACTCACCGAAGATTTCTGTATCTTCGGTTTACGATGCTGCTATATCATGTTATGCCGAATTTTATATCTCTGGCGATCGAATGTCGAATTTCCTCAGAATTCTACACCGATCTAATTTTGGAATCACGGTTGACCGGTAAAGGTCGCCCGTGACTTATAGAAGTATATCCATCTTCTATTTTGTAATTTAATTATCTCATCTTCGATCGAGTCTATCTTCGAATCAGGATTCTATTGATTGGAGTTCCTCTAAAATTAAATTGCTATCTTTGTTTTGAAATCCATTCTTGAATCATCGTTTGAAAATCGGGTTTTGTTTGTATTTTTGAAATTGTTTATACCGAAATTTTATAACTATGATTTTTGTTTATATATATATAAAAGTGAAAATATTTTCGATAAGGATTATATACCTATATATATAAAGCAAATAAGAAATGTTATTCTGTATAAAAAGGTTTTGAAATGATTTGAAATTTTAAACAATTATAAGAAATTGATTTATATTAAAATGATTTATAACTGTAGAGTTAAATTTGAAATTCGAGAATTGAATTCCGGTATTTTGTAATTCGTTTTAAGATTTTGGAAAATATATAAAAATAATACGATTTAAAAGTATTTTTCCGAATAAGAAATGTTTCAAATGAGTTCAAATGAATTCCAATAATTTTGAAGAAATTTCAAAGAAGTTTTCCAGAAAATAGAAGTCCAGAACTCACTTATGTCGCCGGAAAATAATTTTGGTAATGAGTGCATGCATCATCGACATTGGTTTTCGAGTTTCAAAGTGGGGGAGAGTCCACTTTAATAGCTTCGCTATGCGAGTGATTTTGTAAAACCATTTTTGATTTCAAATTCCGAAGTATAATTTGATATTTTCGAAAGACATATGTATATGTTTGAAACAATATAAAGTGAGACCGGTATTCAGTCCTTGAGTTTCGGATTTGATTTAGTATAATCCTATCTATTGAAATTGATTATTTGATTTATGCCGATTTTCAACTCTTGAATTTGGAAATTTGATTTGCCTAACTATTTTGAATGTTCGAACACTTCCAAATTGAGATTAAATTTTCAAAGCTAAGAAATTTCGAAGAATATAAAATGTTTGATAAAGAATATAAATTTAGTTTTGAAATGTTTTGAAAAAAAAAGGAAAAAATAGCTTTGAATAATGGTTTTCAAAAAGGTAAATTGGATATTTCAAATAGAAATAGATAGTTTAAAAGTTTTAAAGGGATAGTTATAAAATTTGGAAAGAGAATTTTATATAATCGAAGTCTATATAAGTATGATTTGATATACTATTGATTTGGAAAGTATTCGATTTGAAAATGGAATCCTATATATATGGACTTTATATAAGTATGATATTTGAAAGTGATTTGAAAAGGTACTATATGATACATATATCGAAGTAAAGATATGGAAATTGCCTTCTGCTTGATATCCGCTTTGTGGCCACATCGTGGATTCATTCTATTGATATTATTCTCTCTGATTTTTGGTTTTACGGATGTAATACTCGAGTGTTCCCACCGTGGCGTAACCCATGGTTTTTTTTCTCTCGCGACTGTATAGCGCAGTTACCTGACTGAGTCTTGCCTAGGGGTACGGACTATTTCCTGGGGGATCCAGGCGTAACCATTGTGTATCCTGCAATCTGTGTAGGTCGTGAATAGTAGCGCAACTTCCTGGCTGAGTCTTGCCTAGGGGTACGGATTGTTTCCTGGGGGATCCAGGCATAACCATTGTGTATCCTGCACTCTACTAGTCATCATGGCGTAACTCGCAGGGCTGAGAAAGCTTACGGATACGGATTGTTTCCTGGGGGATCCAGGCGTAACTTGTAACGACCCAAGATTTTTAATAATTAAAATTTGAATATTTAATTAATTTCAAATATTAATAAGTGAATTTATAAGTCAAATAAATTTTTATTTGAATTATTGGATTTAATTGGATAATTAAATCAATAATTTAATATGTTAAATTATGGAAATAATTGAAAATTGGGTTAAATATGATTTAAAATAATTTGTAAAATTTTATTTTATCATGTTGGAGTTAGAACGATATTTTAGAACTTTTAAAATCGAATTAAAAGTTAATTTGTGAAAATTGAATATTTTAATATTAAAATCGACTAGTGAAAATAGTCAATTTTTGAACAGTCTCAGAATTGAACGAAACCAGTTCCATTGGATCCGTAATAGTTAGTTATTACCGGATTTCAATTATCGTGTCAATCGGAGCTATCGTTTGATCGTGGCAGCTCGAAACGCATCAATTTATTTTTAATTTTAATTTGGCGAGTTAAAATAGCCATTTTTCAAAAAGTCTCGGATTTCGACGAAACCAGTTTCATCGGATCCGTAATGTGATATTATTGTAAGGTTTCAAATTTCAAGTCAATTGGATTTACCGTTTGTCCGGTACAAATTAAAACGCCTAGAAATCGATTTAAATCGGTTTAATTCAAATTGAACGTTTATAGCCATAACTCGCACAGATATCCGAATTAGCTTTCGAAACCTGTTCCGTAGTGTCCGGAACGCGGGGTAAACCCTAGAAACGCTGGTTACGGCGCGTGAATCAGAGTTCGGAATTTCCGGATGAATAGTGTTCGATTTTTTTTTCTATAAATACACCATTCACAATTAAAAAAATAAATAAAAAGAAACCTAACCCTAATAATAACGCAGCCACCACCCTAGAAACGAACGGCCGAAAAACTCCAACTTTCCCCTTCATTTATCTTTCAATCCATTAATCGATTCGTGAAAGTATCAACTACAATATCGTTAAGCACGATGAGAGCTTCGATGTGAACGGCTATGATCGAATATGGTGTCGCGTGGAGGGAGCTAGGGGAGGCCGTTTGTGGTCAGCTGCGCACGAAAATCGAGGAGAAATAGAGGGCCGAGCTTCATGTGCTTCAGGCCGAACATGGAGGGAGGTGAAGGCTTCAATTTGGCACCTGCTGATTGATGTGAAGTTGAGTATCTTGCTCGCGATATTTAACCCTAGTTTAGGCAATGGGTTCGGCGGCTTCGTTAGTGACCTGTAGAAAGTAACGTGAGGGGAGAGGGAAGAAGGAGTGGACGGCAGGGATTCAAAGTGATGGAATCTACGACCAGATTAGATTTAGGTTTAAATTTTTTTTTTAAGTTGTAAATTAGTTATAAAAATTGTGTAAAACTTCAAATATTCATATCTTTTTCATACCAGGTCGAAAACACGCGAAACCAGTTGCGTTGGAATCGTATGGACGAGCACTACGCGATGAAATTGGATTGGAGTCGTTTGGAGTTAGTGAGAATTTTGGGTAAAATTAAACGTCCCTTTAATTTTATTCGAAATAAATCGCTAAAACGGAAATAAAATCAAGGTGAGAACTTCTCACTCAATCGAATTAGTTTCGATTTTATATTAAATAGTTAGATTTAAAATATTTGAATGCATGTTTGAATGATGATTGTTATCTATTGATTGTTAAAATAAACATTATACGCCGTTAGTAAGCGGATGTTATTTATTAAAAACATATACCGCGAATATTTCATAAATAGTGAAATTGGTATTATATATAATAGCAATATATATATATTGGCATATGTATATATTGGAGTTATTGATTTCCCGCATTTTTTGTTTAGCGGATGAGACCCTATTGCGCCGTCTATTAAACGGATAATATTTTAAATCCCATATACCGCGATAGTTTCGTACTGGAGCGAAATTGGTATTGTGCTAATGTTTATGAATGCAGGAAAACAGGTTGGAGGGATCCAACAGGATTCCTCAACAGTATTTATTTGATTTCAAATATTTTGATATTTGATGGATTATCATATCGATATATGATATCGTTGTTGTCGTGATTGACTATAACGGTGTGTAGCATCATTGGACCAAATTTTGAAATTTTAAAATGATTTTAAAGTGATTTTTGAAAGTATAAGTTATAAAATAATTTTTGAAATTGATCCATGTTAAATAAATAAACGTTATAATTTTTAAAGTTATAAAAAATTTATTTTTGAGAAATATAGTTAAAAACTGATTTTTTGAGAATATGATGCTAATGATTTTATAAAATAGTTTAATCGGGATTTGAGAATTTATTGTGAAAAGTTGAAAATATAGAATTTATAAAATTTGATTATTTTATAAATCAAAATGGTGAAATTATAAAGGAAATTAAAGATGTTTTAAAGAATAATATAAATTGATTTATATTAAGAGATTTATAAATGGATATTTATAAATTGAAATATTGACATTATAAAACGAGTTTTTATAAGTGTTTGAAAGAAGTGAAAATGAATTTCATTAAAGAATGGAATTTATAGAATTATAAATGGTAAAGTTATAAATGAAATTTATAAATAGCGAGATTTACAAATTTTGTGAAGTTATTAAAGAATATATTTGGACAAATAATTGAATCTTATAAGTTATAAGATTTATAATTATGAAGTTCAAAGGAACGATTTTGCAAATAAATAAATTATAAGTATTTAACTTATAATATGAACCTTTGTTTTATAATTGAGTTATAAATCGAATAGGTTAATAAAGGATGTATAAAAAGGAAGTAGCTATAAAACAAATAGAAATAGAATTTATAAACGTTGTTTTATAAATTCGCAAACGACTTATTTTGATAAGGAAATTGTTGAAACCTATAAATGAAGTTATATTCACGTTTTGACAGTGAATAACCTTTTGAAATAAAATGAATGGAAATGATGATATTTGTTAACGTAGTATATTCACATTTTTGAATAGTGAATAGTATGTTAAAGAGATGGTTTAGAATGTGATATTTTGAACTGAATTTAAACGATCTAACGATGTTTTAAAAGGTGTTAAGATGCGAAACCATAGATTTCAACATTCATTGTTGAAATAGACGTTTTCGAGAAATAAAAGGAAATAGTGGACTATAACACTGTTGTTATAGTAAATGATTTCCGAAAGGAAATGTTTTGTATAGTATTGGGATTTATATATCTATTTTAATTTCGAATCCCTATACTAGTGATTTTGGGTTGTCGTAACGATGTTTTACGCAACATTCGTTTTGGCCCAAATAAATATGGTTAAGAGAATGATTTCCTTAAAGAATGAAATATATACTTAATTTCGATTTAAGTATATTGAATATTTTCTAAGTGTTGAAAATAAATAAAATTCGTGAATTACTTATTTAATAAGTATGGAAATGTTTTCCAGTATAAAGTGAATATTTTGAGAATTTATCTTTTTGAAGATAAATTGAAATGAATAATTGAAATCGAATATTCATACATATTTTGGATTATAAATTCACTAAGGAATTTATAAAAGGAAAGGATAATTGGTTTAAAAATAAATATTGATTTATTTTTGAAGTGTTGAAAATATATATCTTGTAAAGATATTTTGGAAAATAAATAATTTGGAAAATTATTTGGAAACTGGTGATGTTGTGCATATCCATTGATAGTTCAATAACCGATTATCAATATTTCCCTTTGAATGGGTAATTGATGTGATTTGTTTGAATGTGAATGCCACACTTATTTTTGAATAAGCGCTCACTATTCGGGTTAACCGGGAAAGGACCATGGGGTCGTATAACCCATTCCGAATATGTGATACGTCGTTATGAATCGCATTGAAGATCGGTGTTGAAGACCCGGTATTTGCGAGAGCGATAGGATGACCTATCGATTGTCTCTGCACTGAGTTGCAACGGTATAGAGACTCCCTAAGTGATGGGAAATCCGATCAGGATTGTGAATATCCGGATTGCAAGGACTTCTTTGTAAGTGCCTTCGGTTTTGTTCGAGCCCGGAACAGACTTGTATGGATAGTATGCCTGACATTACAAGTTGAGATATAAAGCCGATTTCTTTCAAATATATTTCTGTTGGTGGCGGAGAATTTATTCTTTTAGCTTAACACCCTTCTCTGAGACGTACGAGCTCAGAGGTTATGTAGTTGAATGTTATCAGCGATATATTCCCAATTTGGTAATGTGACATGCTGAGTGTTGCTGTAAATGATCATTGTGTTGATTATTTGTGATAGGATCATTTATTTGATCGTCTATCTTGGTGATCATTTCTATGATCATTTGTTGACCCAAAGCATGGCTTTTGTATAAAGTATGTTTTTGTGGACGTGACTTCGTCGAGCCTCACACCTCGGGAATGGTCAAAACAGGAAAGATGCGGCAAGGTTATGAGGAGTAGCGCCCTTTAGGATGTGTGCATTTCCTTCTGGAAAAGGGTGGTATCATGGTATGGAGCCCAGATACTTACTCATGTTGAAAACACTTTGTTATGATTGTGTGAATTGATTAGAGAGCTCTCGGTTGAAAGGTCCCAAAGGACCGGGGGATGGCATATTCGGTCAGTTGTTACTCAGTTAGGGGTAACCCGGCCTTGTGTTGGTAGAGATCCGGTTTGGTTCTCGGGGATGTCCATCCAGAGGCATTCTCATGTGGCAATGGGAAGTTCCTTGGCCTGATCATTCGTTGGAAATCCAAAGAAACAATACGAGACTTGTACGGTTTTAGTTGTATAACCTGCTATGGAATGTGGCGGTAACCTGCTATTGAACATAGTTAGCTATAGTAGGCATACGATAATGGTCGTATGTTGGCTAAGATTTATATTCTACTTTCGAAATGAATTTTTCCTACACTATACACTAGTAATAATATCAAATGTTCTTTTAAATGCGTATCAAGCATCTTTGACTATCATAAGGAGAAATCTCCTCCGATTCTGCGTTTGCATTGTGTGTGTGTGCGGGAGGCCTTATGGTAGTCTCATTTTTAAAAGCATTGCGAATTGACTTTAAAAATATTCCTCTAATTTTGATTTTAAAGATAAATAAACTGTTTTGAGTTCTCACACCAGTCACATGACTGACTTGGAGTTTATTGTTTTCCTTCCTAAACTCTGGGTGCCCACCAATTTCCACACGGGCAGTCAAGAGTTAGGTTTATCAGGATATTCTGGATATTCTGGAGTTGCTGGAGGCAAGCTGGATGGCATGGCGTATTACTAGTTTATATAGTATTTCTTTTTCCGCTGCACTGTTTGTTGTTGTTGTTGTACACTCTGATGATATGATGTAAAGTATAAAATGTAATAACTGATATAGTTCTTTGTTTAAAGATTATTCATTATTTATTATATGTTGTTCCGCTGCGAATTGTGAGATTCTGTTATTGTTCTGTTGTTTTCTGTTCCGTTCTATTTTTCTATTCTCTTTTCCCTCTTATCTCTCCATTTTCTACTATCTTCTTTTCTTTCTTCCTCTTTTCTTTTTCTTTAAACCCATAACTATTCGGTTTTTCGGCAACGAAAAATTGCGTACGTTACATTTGGTATCAGAGCTTATGGTTAAGAGACAACCATGGTTCTGTTGGGTATTACTCATTAGAGATAGAGTCAGTAGTGCTCTAGAATGAGTTTGAGTGTAATAATAGCTATGAGAGCGTATTTGTTAGTGTATATAAAATTGTTTTATATTGTGATGATTGGTTTGTTGAGTGGTATATAGATTCTGGTTAATACGAGTAATTAACGTTGTTGATAGGGATCTCTAAACACTTGTATAGAACAATTCGACACAATATTGTTTTTAAATTTGGTAAATGAAATAATTTTACCTAAATATATTTTACATATAAAGAAATAATTTTTCAGAATTATTAAAGTGTATATAAGTTGATTGTTTAGTTGTTTGAATAATCTAAATTAAAGAAAAATTGTATAAGTAAAGAATTATAAGAATTGAATTATAATTAAAGTGATTTACAATTGTGAAATAAACTTATATATATGAGAAGTGAAACTATATGAATATATTTATGAATATGAGTTGTAAATAAAAATGAATTTAAAGTTAAATGAAATTCAACTTTAGTAATTGAATATGAATTGAATTAATGGATTGAATGTTAATCAATTGAATGTGAATAATTGATATGAAATAATGAATATAAATGTTAATTCATTAAAATTTAACGTTATTGGAAGTTGAATAATTGAATGAAAATCAATTTATTAAACCAATTGAAAGTGATGGTGTTAAACCAAATTGAATAAATATAAGCAAAGGAATTTGGTTGTAATAAATAAACATTGGTTGTTATATGATTGTTAGTTGATTGTATGTAATTCATTAAGAATTAATGAAATTGAAAGCTGAAGTAATTGAAATCCAATTAGAAGTTAAATGAATCTTAAATAGAATTGAATTTGATTTGGAAGTGAACCAACTTGAATATGAATTAGTGCATATAAACTAATTGAAAATGTTAGTAAGAACATCCACTGTTAATGAATCAAATTTGATTATATTAAAAACCAATTCATTGAATATTAATGAGAATATGAATGAATAATTATTGGTTATGAATGTTGTTGGATGATAGTTGGTTGATGTTTGCATTTATTGTTTTACTACATTTGCTATGTTGGCATATATAGTTGTTATGTTGCTATATGTTGTATGTTGATACTATTGTCATATATGCATGATTCTCATGTTGTTGTTGAGTGATTAGTAGGTGCGGATCGCGTTGCTTCGCATTTGGAGCTCGCTTTCGCGTTATATTAGCCGTATATGCTTGCTAATAAAATATAAGGTACATATCTCGGATTAAATATCGTACTTTTATACTTTTTCCCTGCGGGATGCCTCATTACTTGATGAGATGTATATTTGTGATATATATACTGTCATTTTTTTTTCGGATCGAACCGCGCAAAGGAGACTATGGCGAATTTTTCCGGAAATTCAAGGCGTTAGAAAAATTTGAGAAATTGGAAAATTTTGAAAACTTTAACTTTGATTTGAAATTAAAAGTTAAACAATAGTAATTGTTTTTGAAAAGATAACTAAGTATGATTTGAAAACTTAGTAAAGTTATTATAAGAAGTTTAACTATGAATTTTTGGAAAGTTAATAGATTCTGTAACTTTTCTTACTTGTTAATTTCGAGGACGAAATTCTTTTAAGGGGGGAAGATTGTAACGACCCAGGATTTTTAATAATTAAAATTTGAATATTTAATTAATTTCAAATATTAATAAGTGAATTTATAAGTCAAATAAATTTTTATTTGAATTATTGGATTTAATTGGATAATTAAATCAATAATTTAATATGTTAAATTATGGAAATAATTGAAAATTGGGTTAAATATGATTTAAAATAATTTGTAAAATTTTATTTTATCATGTTGGAGTTAGAACGATATTTTAGAACTTTTAAAATCGAATTAAAAGTTAATTTGTGAAAATTGAATATTTTAATATTAAAATCGACTAGTGAAAATAGTCAATTTTTGAACAGTCTCAGAATTGAACGAAACTAGTTCCATTGGATCCGTAATAGTTAGTTATTACCGGATTTCAATTTTCGTGTCAATCGGAACTATCGTTTGATCGTTGCAGCTCGAAACGCATCGATTTATTTTTAATTTTAATTTGGCGAGTTAAAATAGCCATTTTTCAAAAAGTCTCGGATTTCGACGAAACCAGTTTCATCGGATCTGTAATGTGATATTATTGTAAGGTTTCAAATTTCAAGTCAATTGGATTTACCGTTTGTCTGGTACAAATTAAAACGCCTAGAAATCGATTTAAATCGGTTTAATTCAAATTGAACGTTTATAGCCATATCTCGCACAGATGTCCGAATTAGCTTTCGAAACCTGTTCCATTGTGTCCGAAACGCGGGGTAAACCCTAGAAACGCTGGTTACGGCGCGTGAATCGGAGTTCGGAATTTTCGGATGAATAGTGTTCGATTTTTTTTCTATAAATACACCATTCACAATTAAAAAAATAAATAAAAAGAAACCTAACCCTAATAATAACGCAGCCGCCACCCTAGAAACGAACGGCCGAAAAACTCCAACTTTCCCCTTCATTTATCTTTCAATCCATTAATCGATTCGTGAAAGTATCAACTACAATATTGTTAAGCACGATGAGAGCTTCGATGTGAACGGCTATGATCGAATATGGTGTCGCGTGGAGGGAGCTAGGGGAGGCCGTTTGTGGTCAGCTGCGCACGAAAATCGAGGAGAAATAGAGGGCCGAGCTTCATGTGCTTCAGGCCGAACATGGAGGGAGGTGAAGGCTTCAATTTGGCACCTGCTGATCGATGTGAAGTTGAGTATCTTGCTCGCGATATTTAACCCTAGTTTAGGCAATGGGTTCGGCGACTTCGTTAGTGACCTGTAGAAAGTAACGTGAAGGGAGAGGGAAGAAGGAGTGGACGGCAGGGATTCAAAGTGATGGAGTCTACGGCCAGATTAGATTTAGGTTTAAATTTTTTTTTAAGTTGTAAATTAGTTATAAAAATTGTGCAAAACTTCAAATATTCATATTTTTTCATACGAGGTCGAAAACACGCGAAACCAGTTGCGTTGGAATCGTATGGACGAGCACTACGCGATGAAATTAGATTGGAGTCGTTTGGAGTTAGTGAGAATTTTGGGCAAAATTAAACGTCCGTTTAATTTTATTAGAAATAAATCGCTAAAACGGAAATAAAATCAAGGTGAGAACTTCTCACTCAATCGAATCAGTTTCGATTTTATTTTAAATAGTTAGATTTAAAATATTTGAATGCATGTTTGAATGATGATTGTTATCTATTGATTGTTAAAATAGACATTATACGCCGTTAGTAAGCGGGTGTTATTTATTAAAAACATATACCGCGAATATTTCATAAACAGTGAAATTGGTATCATATATAATAGCAATATATATATATATATATATATATATATATATATATATTGGCATATGTATATATTGGAGTTATTGATTTCCCGCATTTTTTGTTTAGCGGATGAGACCCTATTGCGCCGTCTATTAAACGGATAATATTTTAAATCCCATATACCGCGATAGTTTCGTACTGGAGCGAAATTGGTATTGTGCTAATGTTTGTGAATGCAGGAAAACAGGTTGGAGGGATCCAACAGGATTCCTCAACAGTATTTATTTGATTTCAGATATTTTGATATTTGATGGATTATCATATCGATATATGATATCGTTGTTGTCGTGATTGACTATAACGGTGTGTAGCATCATTGGACCAAATTTTGAAATTTTAAAATGATTTTAAAGTGATTTTTGAAAGTATAAGTTACAAAATAATTTTTGGAATTGATCCATGTTAAATAAATAAACGTTATAATTTTTAAAGTTATAAAAAATTTATTTTTGAGAAATATAGTTAAAAAACTGATTTTTTGAGAATATGATGCTAATGATTTTATAAAATAGTTTAATCGGGATTTTAGAATTTATTGTGAAAAGTTGAAAATATAGAATTTATAAAATTTGATTATTTTATAAATCAAAATGGTGAAATTATAAAGGAAATTAAAGATGTTTTAAAGAATAATATAGATTGATTTATATTAAGAGATTTATAAATGGATATTTATAAATTGAAATATTGACATTATAAAACGAGTTTTTATAAGTGTTTGAAAGAATTGAAAATGAATTTCATTAAAGAATGGAATTTATAGAATTATAAATGGTAAAGTTATAAATGAAATTTATAAATAGCGAGATTTACAAATTTTGTGAAGTTATTAAAGAATATATTTGGATAAATAATTGAATCTTATAAGTTATAAGATTTATAATTATGAAGTTCAAAGGAACGATTTTGCAAATAAATAAATTATAAGTATTTAACTTATAATATGAACCTTTGTTTTATAATTGAGTTATAAATCGAATAGGTTAATAAAGGATGTATAAAAAGGAAGTAGCTATAAAACAAATAGAAATAGAATTTATAAACGTTGTTTTATAAATTCGCAAACGACTTATTTTGATAAGGAAATTGTTGAAACCTATAAATGAAGTTATATTCACGTTTTGACAGTGAATAACCCTTTGAAATAAAATGAATGGAAATGATGATATTTGTTAACGTAGTATATTCACGTTTTTGAATAGTGAATAGCATGTTAAAGAGATTGTTTAGAATGTGATATTTTGAACTGAATTTAAACGATCTAACGATGTTTTAAAAGGTGTTAAGATGCGAAACCATAGATTTCAACATTCATTGTTGAAATAGACGTTTTCGAGAAATAAAAGGAAATAGTGGACTATAACACTGTTGTTATAGTAAATGATTTCCGAAAGGAAATGTTTTGTATAGTATTGGGATTTATATATCTATTTTAATTTCGAATCCCTATACTAGTGATTTTGGGTTGTCGTAACGATGTTTTACGCAACATTCGTTTTGGCCCAAATAAATATGGTTAAGAGAATGATTTCCTTAAAGAATGAAATATATACTTAATTTCGATTTAAGTATATTGAATATTTTCTAAGTGTTGAAAATAAATAAAATTCGTGAATTACTTATTTAATAAGTATGGAAATGTTTTCCAATATAAAGTGAATATTTTGAGAATTTATCTTTTGAAGATAAATTGAAATGAATAATTAAAATCGAATATTCATAGATATTTTGGATTATAAATTCACTAAGGAATTTATAAAAGGAAAGGAGAATTGGTTTAAAAATTAATATTGATTTATTTTTGAAGTGTTGAAAATATATATCTTGTAAAGATATTTTGGAAAATAAATAATTTGGAAAATTATTTGGAAACTGGTGATGTTGTGCATATCCATTGATAGTTCAATAACCGACTATCAATATTTCCCTTTGAATGGGTAATTTATGTGATTTGTTTGAATGTGAATGCCACACTTATTTTTGAATAAGCGCTCACTATTCGGGTTAACCGGGAAAGGACCATGAGGTCGTATAACCCATTCCGAATATGTGATACGTCGTTATGAATCGCATTGAAGATCGGTGTTGAAGACCCGGTATTTGCGAGAGCGATAGGATGACCTGTCGATTGTCTCTGCACTGAGTTGCAACGGTATAGAGACTCCCTAAGTGATGGGAAATCCGATCAGGATTGTGAATATCCGGATTGCAAGGACTTCTTTGTAAGTGCCTTCGGTTTTGTTCGAGCCCGGAACAGACTTGTATGGATAGTATGCCTGACATTACAAGTTGAGATATAAAGCCGATTTCTTTCAAATATATTTCTGTTGGTGGCGGAGAATTTATTCTTTTAGCTTAACACCCTTCTCTGAGACGTACGAGCTCAGAGGTTATGTAGTTGAATGTTATCAGCGATATATTCCCAATTTGGTAATGTGACATGCTGAGTGTTGCTGTAAATGATCATTGTGTTGATTATTTGTGATAGGATCATTTATTTGATCGTCTATCTTGGTGATCATTTCTATGATCATTTGTTGACCCAAAGCATGGCTTTTGTATAAAGTATGTTTTTGTGGACGTGACTTCGTCGAGCCTCACACCTCGGGAATGGTCAAAACAGGAAAGATGCGGCAAGGTTATGAGGGGTAGCGCCCTTTAGGATGTGTGCATTTCCTTCTGGAAAAGGGTGGTATCATGGTATGGAGCCCAGATACTTACTCATGTTGAAAACACTTTTTTATGATTGTGTGAATTGATTAGAGAGCTCTCGGTTGAAAGGTCCCAAAGGACCGGGGGATGGCATATTCGGTCAGTTGTTACTCAGTTAGGGGTAACCCGGCCTTGTGTTGGTAGAGATCCGGTTTGGTTCTCGGGGATGTCCATCCAGAGGCATTCTCATGTGGCAATGGGAAGTTCCTTGGCCTGATCATTCGTTGGAAATCCAAAGAAACAATACGAGACTTGTACGGTTTTAGTTGTATAACCTGCTATGGAATGTGGCGGTAACCTGCTATTGAACATAGTTAGCTATAGTAGGCATGCGATAATGGTCGTATGTTGGCTAAGATTTATATTCTACTTTCGAAATGAATTTTTCCTACACTATACACTAGTAATAATATCAAATGTTCTTTTAAATGCGTATCAAGCATCTTTGACTATCATAAGGAGAAATCTCCTCCGATTCTGCGTTTGCATTGTGTGTGTGTGCGGGAGGCCTTATGGTAGTCTCATTTTTAAAAGCATTGCGAATTGACTTTAAAAATATTCCTCTAATTTTGATTTTAAAGATAAATAAACTATTTTGAGTTCTCACACCAGTCACATGACTGACTTGGAGTTTATTGTTTTCCTTCCTAAACTCTGGGTGCCCACCAATTTCCACACGGGCAGTCAAGAGTTAGGTTTATCTGGATATTCTGGATATTCTAGAGTTGCTGGAGGCAAGCTGGATGGCATGGCGTATTACTAGTTTATATAGTATTTCTTTTTCCGCTGCACTGTTTGTTGTTGTTGTTGTACACTCTGATGATATGATGTAAAGTATAAAATGTAATAACTGATATAGTTCTTTGTTTAAAGATTATTCATTATTTATTATATGTTGTTCCGCTGCGAATTGTGAGATTCTGTTATTGTTCTGTTGTTTTCTGTTCCGTTCTATTTTTCTATTCTCTTTTCCCTCTTATCTCTCCATTTTCTACTATCTTCTTTTCTTTCTTCCTCTTTTCTTTTTCTTTAAACCCATAACTATTCGGTTTTTCGGCAACGAAAAATTGTGTACGTTACATAACCATTGTGTATCTGCGAACCATGGTCGGTCAAAGGTTTTGGTTTGGTTGTTTTGTTTGGATTGTACTTTCCATATCTGTTTTAAGGGTTTTCAAGTATTTTCACTGGTGTCGAAACAAGTCTACTAAGTATTTGAAGAATTCTAGCTTTGCGCCTGATCAACGCATGGCCAGAGTCTGCAAGAACAAGGATAAACTTGTTGAAACATCGAGTTATAAAAGGATTTTCGAATAGAAAATTTGTTTTGATATAAAAGTATTCTATTATAAAAATATTTCCAACAAGAAAATTCTGTATTAGTTTTGAAATTAAAATTCTTATGGTTTGAAATTAATTATTCATGCCTGATATTATCCTTTCGAATCTACCTTATCTGCTCAGCTTTAGTTATCTACCTAGATTCGGTTTTCCGAATCTATATTCTTCCTTTTTGAATATATCCTTTTAAAATATTGTTGTGTATATACTGCATGGTTTAACAATAAATTTTTAGTGTTATAAATACTTTAGAAGTTATTAATTAAATAAAACAAATTTAAAGTAAATGATTATTGATTTATTTATAATATTTGAAAGGTATTAAAGTATTAAAGATAATTGATTTGCAAACAAAACTTTCAAATGAGTATTTCAGGTAAAATTTATAAAGCTTCAGATTAATTGTTAATTTTAACTTTTAACCTAATTTTATGTCTGGTTGTTCTTTTCTCCTACCTCCTTCCTTTTCGGGGATGAAAAGTTTTGAGTGGGGGAGAATGTAACAACCCGTAAAAAAAATTATTAGTTTTAAATGGTTTTATTTTACATTTTTAATCGAATTTTTGGTGAAACTTTAAAATAATAATATTTTGAAATAAAAGAATTTTTAATATTTGGATTACGTATAATTAAATATAGCAAATGGTAAATTTTCAATTAATTTTATGAAAGTTTATTTATTATGTAATTCTATAAAATGCAAATCAGTTAATAATTGATGGTAATAAATTAATTTTCAAACCTGAATATTTTCCTATAGAAAAATTCTAAATCCTCTTCTGAGTAAGACATCAAATTTCGTTTCATCAAATTCGGACTATTTTAGCTTCGTCGATCTTATCTTTCCGAATTTGTTGCATTTTCCATTAAGGGAAATTCGAATTTTATAATTAGATCGTACTACTGATATCTGTATACCGTTTTGATCGGCTCGTCGTGCTGATTTCTACGGTATATTTATTTCTGTGTTTTGAAGTCTGGTACACAACGGAATTCACGAAACCGGTAACCGTATGATACAAGATCCGTGACCATCTGATTTCTTTAGCGTTTCAAAATTTAAACGCGCATCAATCAATTGCTTTAATGAGTCAGCTAAATCTGGGGTGACAGTTGCTAGTCAATTCACTTTATATTTATTCGTGACTTTGACTCTGCTCAACGTGTTCACTGTTGCATTTTTCTAATTATCTCTCCTCTGCTCATCTAATTCACGATTCATTTTTTTTCCATTTGCCTTTATAACTTGCGTCCACCTCTTCCCTTCTACGATTATATTCTAACTATCATTATAACAATTATTTCATCAGTTACTGTAAAAATCCAGCTGTTGAAATCTTATAGACGTGGAGAAAAATCAAGCGTACGTTTGCATTAATTATTTTTAAAACGTTCCATACTTTTATTGTTTTACTTCATTTGCTTTCATTGCGTCCCTTTATATTGCCTGAGAACAGACTTCTTCCACTTTCCTTCGGTTTCAAATTGAAACGTCCTACCCAAAAAAATTTATTGCTTTAAGTTTCTAGCTAAATCATAGTTTTTTTACCGTTGCTCTTACATTTACTTCATTTTATAAGAGGTACGCTCCCTGTAGCTCTCGATTCCTTTCCCTTCTTATTATATACTTACGTTATCAAATAAAATATAAATAGAGAATATATTAATAATCTAGCTGATGCATAACTTCCAGATCTCCTTCCCCATCTTGTTTTAAATCCTACCCTTCTTTACAGAACGTGCTCATCCCCTTCCTCACGCCATAGCTAGCCCGTGGCCACCTTCCTTTGTCCCGAACATGACACCAAGCCTCACCGGACCCACAACTTCACCTCTTCACGCACGCAGCCTGCTCCACAACGTCCATGGCCGCTGCCGTGAGAGCGCGTGCATCTCCTCCGCCCCTACCTCCTCCAGTCGCCACCGCCCGCTATACTTCCCAGACTGCGTTCAACCCCACCTCGACCTTCGCTTGTGGCCGAACTTTCCCATCACCTCGGGCCAGAGCTTCCTCTTTCCCTATGTTGTGCGTGTCTACGGGTGTATATTGTGTGTAGTTCTTATTAAATTTTATATTATGTGTTTAAAGTATTTTATATTTGTTTTACAATATTATGCATAGTTTATATTTTGCACTGTCTTAGTCTGATAGTTAAGATAAAGGACGTGTCGCATGTATTACAGTATATGCTTTTTAAATATTGGGTTGTTCATATTATCTGTAGTATAAGTGTACAGCTTATACATCACTATATAGGCAGTAGTTAGTTGTCGAACCCATATTTAAACTTATTTGAAGACTGTGTGCTATGTTTGAAATATAGAGTTGCCTGAGAAAGAAAATACTGTATAAAATATAGTAGTTACATATATAGTGTGTTTACTAATTGATAATAACAAATGGCACTTGTTCCAATACATTGTGTAGTTTGTAATGTTAGCTAAAGTTTATGCCTGAAATATCTAGTATAATATGTGGTTATATATCAAGGTTTACTTTTGTGTATGTAAGGCATTCGTATCTAATATATACATGTTTATGTATGTAGAAATACTTTTCCTATCGGTCTTGTAATATATAGATATTATGGATTTATGAATATATGTTGTAAAATGTTGATATTTGAGAAGTATAAATATATATAAGTTATGATAATATTAGGTTTAAATCTATACGTATATATGAGTTGCAGAGGTTACTTAAGTTATAGGTATATATTATTTAAATATGATGAGTCCTTTAAGTTTATGAAAGTATACATTTATTTTATGTTTAAAGTGTCTGCATGAATGTTTAAAGTATAGTTATATATACATGGTTATATACTATTTTACCTAGGTCACATGTCAATAAGTAGATATGTGCAATATAAGTTTACTACGATAATAAAATGTTAGTTTGCATATGAATATATATATAAGTTTATGTGAATTCATATAATTCATATAACCTGTTGTTAGCACATCCATGCAAGTTTACACATTGCGTGTCATTTACCAAAGGATGTATACATATGTGTTATACATTTATTTAATTATATATTGTCTTCTATATGTGTGTTGAAAGGTTGCTTACTGTCTTGCTTTTATAACAAAATCAATATTAAATAGTGTACGTGGCTCTCAATTTTTATAGAAGAGGCTACCTTGTTAGAATTGTGTTGTTATAAGAATAATGATTGGAATAAATTTTGTAAATTTTTTTAAAAAGTATATAGATATTTATATGTTGTTTTTGATATTTGTGTTTTGGTTAAAACAATGATTGAAATATATATATATATATATTTAGTTAACACGTGTTTTAATTTATTTGTAAATAAGTATAATATATTCATCTTATTTTAATATATCTCTGGATTTAGAATATGACTTGATATATATATAGTATATAGTTATATATGAGTCACTCGTACCAATTTTCTTCATCGATCCTGTTCTGACTTGATTTCGTCAACTTCTATTTATCAGCTTCGTTCGTCGATTCGAGTTCAATCTTGCCTTGTTTTGAGATTCGTGCCTGCATTTCGTAACCTATCTCATTTTCTTTCATCCCTAGCCTCGAAAGGTGAGCAATCACTCACGATTAATGTTCTTATATTTATTAAATTTAATTTCAATTGAAACAACAATTCAAATATGCTGTTATAGTTATTTAAATTGTTATATTTGTGCTATTATCTATAACTGTTCACTTGTGGGATATGACACCATATCCTATTGTTTATATTGTACTGTTATTGATGATATATGCCTGTTATATTATTATTATAATGTGTTATCACTCTGCAAGTTCCCTGTAGTTTAGAATTCACTTTGGGTTGAAATGATACATACACGAACATACTTTAGAATAGGAGAAAATCGTAATGGGTCGAAATGATAAACCCAAGCAATTTTCATTTAATTGAATTTGGGATAACGGGTTGAAGTGATATCCACCCGTATATATTTAGTATATGGATTGAAATGATAAATATCCGTAGCACTTGACTATATGATAGGAAATATATACAGACACCGTTGGTCCATATAAATATTTTGAAAATAATTTCTATAATTTTAGAAAGAAATATATGGTTTAATAAATTTGATTCTTAAGATATTATATAAATGAAAATTGTATATATGGATTTAGTAGTAGTATTTGATTTAAATTAGATTGATTTAATACATATAATATGGTTAAGTATTTATGTAAATCTATATTTCAAATAGATTCACTTGTAATAAATTGAATAATTAAGATTGGGAGATAAATTTGTGTTTATAAAAATGGTATTTAAATAAGGATTTATTTAATTGAATCGATTTGAAATTTTCGAATGGGAAATTTAAAGGGTATGATTTTATAACTGGATTTTTGATTTAAGTTATTTAATGAATATTTCACGTTTAAATAAATTAAAGAAAATATTGAGTAAAATGTAATTTAAGGTTACTTAAATGATACTGAATATAATAAGGGAGTATTTCAAGACAAAATTATAATGAGGTTAAATCGAGATCTATATGAAACTGTTATATTGAACATTTAAATATTAAGGCCTTGAACTATATTGGAATTTAAATGGTTTATGTTGAGATTCGGATCTGTATTTGAAATCAACGTAGTTGAATTTGTTATTTAGCAACTAAATTGAATTAAAATGAAAATTTAGTTTGAACTAAATTTGAATTTATTATTTAGAAAACTAAATTGAATGAAAATTTAGATGAAACGTTGAATACTTAAAGTTTTGAAATATATGGAAATATAAAGGGGTATTTGTGATTATAAATCCGAATTTGAGATCGATAAAATTTAAGTGGTTATTTTAGAAATTGAGTTGAATTTAAATTGATAAATTGAGATTGAATTTAATTTTAATGGGAAGGTCGGGTGGACGTTGGAACGTTTTGTTAAGTTGAGGAAATTGAAAATACTTTACTGTATAAATTATTTAATATATATAAATACTATTTTGGGAAATATAGAGATATTTGAAGTGAAAATGAGATTTGGTTTTGAATTATAAACTAAGCTGAAAGGACCACGGTGTTATAGTGTATATTTCTACCTTGTACAAAGTTCCATGGACCCTTAGAGGATGGTTATCCCAAACATCCTTTAAGTTATTTGCATTTCAGTTGATATTTAACTTGAGTTGGATTTATTGATATAAGAATGTTAATCCTGACTCGAGTGTTTTATGTTTTGCTTTACGCTCGGGTCAGACTGAGTGATACAGCATTTGAGACTCACCTTTGGAGTTCGAAGCTTCATTTGGAAATCCAACTATCGATTCAGATTCCAGCCTTCCAGTTGATTGGTTCAGAGAAGTCATCTGTTGCATTGGAGACTTCACTGCATTTGAACTATTCGGTTGTATGTTTCTAACTCTGATGTATATAGTAGCTTCATGAACTACTATTCTTTTTCTAGTCTGCTGCATTATATTACTCTGTGATTTGTGATTGATTTATTCACTGTATATTTTAAGTTTTGCCAAATTTTAATTAACAATTCGGTATTTTGAATTATTCAAGTCGGATATGTATGGTTTTGTTGTCGATTTGAATGGTCCAAAATAGCAGGTCGTTACAATTGGTATCAGAGCTTTGGCTCTAGGCAAAACTTAGCATATATGGTAAATTTAAATCACTTTCGCTCGAGTTGAATCTCTTCCTTTTGACTCGATTTCCTTTGAATTTTGGAATGTCCCTCGGTTCTGAAATTCATTTTGCCTCTCCCTATTTATATTCATTTGATTCCGGAGTATCCCATAACTCCACTGAATGATTTGTAGAGGGGGTGAAAACTCCTTTTCAATTGGCATTGACTCACCGAAGATTTCTGTATCCTCGGTTTACGATGCTGCTATATCTTGTTATGCCGAATTTTATATCTCTGGCGATCAAATATCGAATTGCCTTAGAAATCTACACCGATCTAATTTTGGAATCACGGTTGACCGGTAAAGGTCGCCCGCGATTTATAGAAGTATATCCATCTTCTATTTTGTAATGTAATTATCTCATCTTCGATCGAGTCTATCTTCGAATCAGGATTCTATTGATTGGAGTTCCTCTAAAATTAAATTGCTATCTTTGTTTTGAAATCCATTCTTGAATCATCCTTTGAAAATCAGTTTTTGTTTGTATTTTTGAAATTGTTTATACCGAAATTTTATAACTATGATTTTTGTTTATATATATAAAAGTGAAAATGTTTTCGATAAGGATTATATACCTATATATATAAAGCAAATAAGAAATGTTATTCTATATAAAAAGGTTTTGAAAGGATTTGAAATTTTGAAAAATTATAAGAAATTGATTTATATTAAAATGATTTATAACTGTAGAGTTAAATTTGAAATTCGAGAATTGAATTCCGTTATTTTGAAATTGGTTTTAAGATTTTGGAACCCAAAACGGAGACGAGCCTGAAAATCAAATTTGAACATTCTCATACTCCACTGGAACAACACCCACCGACCAATGATCATCCCTACTCGATGCCACAGACCACCAGAGGTCGTGACCTCTCGCCTGATCCCTTGCCTGAGCTCCACGCTCCCATTCCCCTGGCCGCGATCACCTCTGATGAACCATTGGTTTCGCACGACTTCAAGAAACCACGATGACAAAACTAACTCCTTGAACCCTATTTTAACCTCGTACCATCAATTTGACCATTGATAAATTTAATCCGTATTTTCCCATAATCTACATCCGTCCACCTACCTTCGCACTGAAGCACAACCCCCAAAACGTCGGCGTTCGTCAGATATCGAAAAAACATGCTTTCTGTTCAACTCGAGAAATCTCGATCAACCCAATCTTAAAAATCATAATTTCTTTTTCTAAATTCACTATTTACAAGCACAAATCATATTATAGAATCATAATGTGAATTTAAATCGTTTGATTTTCTGACAAATATTGATTATCACTGTGATCTAATTTTTGAATTATTTTCTTAATATAATTGTTTGGAATTATTTTTAAAAATAAATTCTGATAAATACTAAACCTTATCATTTAGAAAACAAATCTTAAGAGAGATTGGAAGAAGAGGAGTTTATTTTTGAAATTATTGAGAGCCTGTAGGTTCTAACAGAGGTATACACATACCTATATAAAGACATGCACAATATTTCTATAGATTCAGGCATGTAATTACAATCCATATGGCCCATTTTTCAATCACATTTCAATAATAAATCCAAGCAGAAAGATATATGGTCAATTCTAAGTCAGTTTGCTCACCAATATATGCACAGAGCAGAGAAGCAACAGGCCTGGAAATTTATTTTTAAACTTGAATCTGGAAACTCGTTTTGATTTTAATCTAGAATGCTTTACTTTGAAACTGGATTTGCTTTCTAGGTTTGAAAACTTGATTCAGGTTTTTCTTCGATCTGAACTTTAACCATTTGAAATTGGAAATTGCTTTTAAACTTGCCCGTTCTTTTCATTACACTTTGATGTTTCCAGGTTTAAGTTTACTTTATTTGATTTTCCTGGCTTTGCTCTAATTTCAGTTTGAAAACTGGAAGCTTGATGATGTTGAATTTGAAATCTTTGAATTTGTTTTTAATGTTGACATGATTTCAGGCTTTTGATTTGAATCCTTATCTTCTGGTTCATAAATTTTCTTGGTTTACAGGTTTGAGAAAACCTGAGAATAGCCTGGTCCTTTCTCTTATATATGTTTTATATGATTTTCATATTTTAAATTTTTTAAAAGAAAAATTTGTTTTGCCACATGTATTCTTTGTTAACATTTGTGAAATGCATGTCTCAATTCTTGTACACTTGTTTAATCCACATAAATTTATGTAAAGACCTTCTTTTTAATTTATTTATAATTTGTGTTTAAACCCTTGCTTTGAATAAATTTTTTTAAACTTTGTTTTAAACCCTCTCTTTATTTTAGGTTATGAAATAAGTTTCATGTTTTTACGTTTAATTATGAATTATATCTTCATATGTTTATATTTTAGTTTTAAATCCTTACTTTATCATAATTATGTGATATGTTTGTCTATTTTGTTTCCTTACATTTTATTTTGTACTTATACAATTTAAAACAAATGATTTGAAATAAAATTATTCATTACAAATAAATAAATAATTATATATATATATATATATATATATATATATATATATATCGATATATATATGTGTACATCCATATATATTAGTCCTTTGGAAATATAAAATTAATAAATCTAATTTTATTTCTAAAATATTCATTCTTGAATTCCAAATCAAATTTATTTTCGATACATTTATATTCAGACTTCGAATCAAATTTCAAATGATAACCCATTCATATAATAAATAAACGTACATCTAATTAAATTTGGAAATTCCAACACAATTTAGATTTTTATTCCCAAATCTTCCAATTAATTTTTAATTAAATTTAAAATTAATATCTATAAACAACTAATATTTTATTTTATTTTGAAAAAAACTCTATTTAATTCACAATTTAATTTCAAAAATTAATTCAATTATCAAATTAGACTGGGCTAAAATCCGAGGATGT
The DNA here is from genome assembly GCA_030765085.1 of Allium cepa. Taxonomy (NCBI): domain Eukaryota; kingdom Viridiplantae; phylum Streptophyta; class Magnoliopsida; order Asparagales; family Amaryllidaceae; genus Allium; species Allium cepa. Next base: position 134,002,323 of record CM060932.1, read on the forward strand.
TACAGATTCCCCCCTTAAGAAAATTTCGTCCTCGAAATTTGAAAGCAGGGAGACTACAAAGAATATAGAAAGATCGAGAGATGAATCACCAGATCAAATTGAATATCTATTCGGCATTTGGCTTCTCAAATTAGAATATCAATTATGGATACAAGAACAAATCAAGATACTCGGGTCACCAGAACTACGAAATATACAGGGGTATTGGTTAGTTCGAAAGATAACTAACCACTTGTTGAATATACCTGGACCTAATAGAATAAACAGATATATGGATGCAATACAAAACTTTTAGTTTAAACAATTAAAATATACCCATCAACCATATCAACCAATTCATCCAAATAAACAATTCTGACCCATCTGGAGTTTGTGTCCCATGCGAATATATCAAAACTTCTTCCTGGAGCTGCTAGGAACCATCAAAGAATTGTGTAGAGATGATGAACAAAAGAGATTGATAGGAAAAGATTGTTTCCGTTGTTGTTACATAGCATTGACCGTATGAAGTGGTACTTCCCTGTCCCCTATCTCATCCTCTTCTTGCACTCATACTCACTATTAGTGGATAGTAAGAGAATTTACTGAGGCATACAGACGGATATCTTAGGGACATACTCATTCTAGGGTATACTTCACCCCATCTCTAATGAGTTACTTAATGTGTTATACTCCCAACCTAAAGTTTTAACCTTCATCTCTGATACCACTGTAACGATCCTGACTCGACCTTCAAAAATCGACACCCGTACTTCACTTGTACTCGAATGTCGTAGATTCAAACGTCGAATCTGGCTCGCCGGAGCTTATAACACATAAAGTATAACAACACAGCGGAAGAAAAGAACGAATACCATATACAACTCCAATGATACAATATCCAAATATACAACAATGATCAATATCAGAGATACAATGAAATGCTACAGTGGAAACACCAATGAACTAACAGCGGAAACAACTAAAACTTGAAACTCCAGAAGAAACACCAATATCATCAATCTCCATAGATAGCTCGAACCACCATCAAGTTGCATCAAGCTAAGCAAGGTCAGTCGTTCTAACCAAAGACTTCAATATCCAAAGTCTTCAAAGAATTCCAAAGAGAAAAATGGAAGCTACTGAATCGATATCTACTATCTGAAAAACCAATTCTAGACTGCCTGTGTGGAAAATTGTGGGCACCCAGAGTTTAGGAAGGGAACAATAAACTCCGGGTCAGTCATGGGACTGGTATGAGCAAACAAAAATAGTTTGTCTTTAAAACAACAACAAAAGATTTTAAAACATTGAAAACCGTAATGCTTTTTGGAAAATGAAACTGCCATAAGCCTCCTACCACACACACATGTAAGCGCACACTTGGAGGAGATTTCTCCTTATGATAGTCAAAAATGCTTGATACACGAAAAACATTTGATATTATTAATACTAGTGCATAGTGCAGAAAACATTTCAAAAGTATAATATCAATCTTAGCCAGCATACCACAATTTGTCGTATGTCTACTATAGCTACCATTTAAAAATGGCAGGTTATAATTGAAATCGTAAAGGCGTGTATTGGATGATTGGATTTTCAACAAATGGTCAGGCTAAGGAGCTTCCTTACCAAAATGGGAACGTCTCTGGAAGGACGCCCCCCCGAGAACCTAATCGGATCTCTGCTAACACAAGGCCAAACCTACCTCACGCTTTAACCAAGCTGTAACATAGGTAACTAACACACAAGTATGCCATCCCCGGTCATTACCGACCTTTATCCGAGAGTTCTCAACACCAACAACCACAAAGTAATAAATTTGCAGTAACCATATAGGTTAAATATCTGGGCTCCATACCATGATACCACCTTTTATCCAGAAGGAAATGGACATACGCTAGGGGCACGACCCCTAAAACCCTTGCTGCAACATTCTTGTTTCGACCATTTTCAGGTTGTGAGGCTCGACGAAGTCACGTCCACAAAGCCACGCTTTTCCACAAAGCCACACTTCGATCAACAAATGATCAGCAGCACTTCATGTGCCACATTACCAAAATGGAAATGTATCACTAGTAACCATCAACTACATAACTTCTGAGCTCGTACGTCTCAGAGAATGGTGTTAAGCTAAGAGAATAAATCTCCACCACCAAACAAAAATGTATTTGATAGAGACCAACTTTACATCTCAAAGTGTAATGTCACACACACATCCATACAAGTTTGTTCCGAGTTCGAACATAACCGAAGGCACTTCACAAAGAAGCCCTTGCAAATCCGGATAATCCCTAATCACGTCCAGACTTCCCATCACAAAGGGTGCTCAAATCTATATACTGGGGGCCATTCGGTGCGGAGACATTCGACGGGTTATCCTTTCGCTTTCGAAAATATCCAGTCTTCATCACTGGTCTTCAAATGCTATCCACAATGTCGTATCATTATTCGGAATGGGTTATATGACACAAAGGTCCTCTCACGGCTAAACCGAATAATGAGCGCAATATTTAAAAACATATGAATATGGGATCTTGGTTAAGTCACAAGTTATTATCCAAAACATTTCTTTTAAATGGTTAAACAAATTACTATTAACAAATCTTTTTGAACAAAACATTCACTTCACAAAGTTCACAAATTTTACCAGTCTTTCACAAAGATACATTAATATCATTCCAATTCAAATATTTTATACAAAAGATAAGCTTTTCAGATCCCTTCTCAATTTGAAAAAAAGCCTTCACCAATCTTTAACAAAGATTTATTCATAGCCCTTTTTCAAAACAATTTTCCTTTTAAATTGGAGTGACACATCCAATCTTTGAATCAAAGATTCAATTCATAGCTTTCAAAATCATTTCACAAAACAATCCCATTCCAAAACTTTTATATAAAAGATACACCATTTAAAATGCTCTTCAATTCAAATCAAGGTTTGACTATCTTTCACAAAGATTAGTTAACAGTTTTCAAAACTATTTCAATTCTAATTGAATTCTTCCAACACAAATTGAAAACCTTTTCCTTATATGAAAGCTATTATTAATTGAAAACAAATAGTTTTCGTCTCGGAAAAATCAGATTAGATTTGCACAAGCTAAAGCCTTTTAAGTATAAAACTTGGGTTAAATTCAGACCTCCAAAGTAATTCTCTTGAAATACTTTAAAGATGATCCATATATATTATATAAAATTCACAAAAATCTTTCAAACCAAATTTCCAAACATATATTCATATCAATTTCCAAACATATACTTATGGAACTCAATTCCAAATCTTTAATTTAAATTTAAAACAAATCAATTAAATTCCAAAACTTTAACAAGTTATTCAAAATAATTTCATCTTTAAAAGTATTTTTCAAAAGCTCTTCTGATTTAAGCCAATTCCATTTCCAAAACCGTTTGGATTGAAAATTCAACTTTAAAACCATTTCAAAAATCTGTGACTTAACCGATTTCCTCGTGCAATCCATATGTGTGTGTATAGTGTAGTCCAGGTGTTTGACACAATAGTGCAACATCATCAATAATTACAGATTCAAGCATATCAATATCGATAAGCGGTATAATCCAATAACGTTTATCTTCATTCACAAATTCACAGATAAAGTAATTTTATCAATTACAAAGATTCATCATCACGATTCGATGTGGGTTTCGGATAACCGACTGGAATCCAACTCCCTGTCGCATCGAAATTCAAATGCCCTTTTACGGGCCAAGGTGTTTTCATATTCACACAAAAACAAACCACAAATATCACAATTCAGCACATAGCAATTAACATCACAAAGTATCATAATCACAACAGGGGTATTAATCAGCTCAAGGCACTTCAATAAAAATCAATCATCTAACAATGAGATGACTTAAAAGTGTGATTATAATCAATTAATCACATAATTATTTTCATTAATTATTTTTAATTAATTTCATAAATTTAATTAACCTTAAGTTTATTACATAATAAATTAACCCTTAATTAATTACTATTAAATTAATTACCCATAATAAGTAATTATCCCTAATCACTCTCATTAATTAATAATTAACTAATTATCCTCAAATTACTTAATTAAGCACACAAATTGATTATCTTTAGTTAGTTATGCTTTAATTACCCGACTAATCAACTTTAGTAATTAATTAATTACTTTTAATTAAATAATTACCTTTAAGTAATTAATCTTCTTTAATTACTTTCATTAAGAATTTTAAATCCATTATTTAAACACCTCATTAAATCACCTTTGAAAACATTTGGAAATCAAACTATTATATAATTGTCCTTTCTAAACAAATAATTCCAAAAAAATTTAAAACTTTGTAAAAAAAATTCTAAATTTTGAAAACTTGCGGCATTTCGAATAGCCTGAGCCAACCTCTTGTTTGCCTGACCCAAACACAGGTTTACACACATTCAAATTCGGGTTCCCCCACCATTTACCTGCTTCGAGCTATCTCGCCATTTTCTTCGGGACGAACCCGAGTAACCCATATCCTTCCCAAAATTCCAATAACGCAACCTGATACACCATGAACCAGTGTAACGTGCACACCACCACGACTCACTATGATCGACCTCACCGACGTCTACAGGTCAACGTTGACCTCTTCCATTCATTCCAGCAACCCAAAACGGAGATGAGACTGAAAATCAAACTTGAGCATTCTCGTACTCCACTGGAACAGCACCCACCGACCAGTGATCATCCCTACTCGACGCCACAAACCACCAGAGGTCGTGACCTCTCGCCTGAACTCTTGCCTGAGCTCCACGCTCCCATTCCCCTGGCCGCGATCATCTCCGATGAACCATTAGTGTCGCACAACTTCGAGAAACCACGACGACAAAACTAACCCCTTAAACCCTATTTGAATCTCGTGCCATCAATTTGATCATTGATAAATTTAATCTGTATTTTTCCCATAATCTACATCCGTCCACCTACCTTCGCCCTGAAGCACGGCCCTCAAAACATCGGCGTTCGTCAGATATCGACAAAAACATGCTTTCTGTTCAAGTCGAGAAATCTCGATCAACCCAATCTTAAAAATCATAGTTTCTTTTTCTAAATTCTCTATTTACAAGCACAAATCAGATTATAGAATCAAAATGTGAATTTAAATCGTTTGATTTTCTGAAAAATATTGATTATCACTGTGATATCTAATTTTTGAATTATTTGCTTAATATAATTGTTTGGAATTATTTTTAAAAATAAATTCTGATAAATACTAACCCTTATCATTTAGAAAACAAATCTTAAAAGATATTGGAAGAAGAGGAGTTTATTTTTGAAATTATTGAGAGCCTGTAGGTTCTAACAAAGGTACACACATACCTATATACAGACATGCACAATATTTCTATAGATTCAGGCATGTAATTACAGTCCATATGGCCCATTTTTCAATCACATTTCAATAATAAATCCAAGAAGAAAGATATAGACTCAATTCTAAGTCAGTTTGCTCACCAGTATATGCATAGAGCAAAGAAGCAATATGCCTGGAAATTTATTTTTAAACTTGAATCTGGAAACTCGTTTTGATTTTAATCTGGAATGCTTTACTTTAAAACTGGATTTGCTTTCCAGGCTTGAAAACTTGATTCAGGTTTTGCTTTGATCTGAACTTTAACCATTTGAAACTGGAAATTGCTTTTAAACTTGCATGTTCTTTTCATTACACTTTGATGTTACCAGGTTTAAGTTTGCTTCATTTGATTTTCCTGGCTTGCTCTAATTTCAGTTTGAAAACTGGAAGCTTGATGATGTTGAATTTGAAATCTTTAAATTTGTTTTTAATGTTGAGATGAGTTCAGGCTTTTGATTTGAATCCTTATGTTCTGGTTCATAAATTTTCTTAGTTTACAGGTTTGAGAAAAACTAAGAATAGCCTGGTCCTTTCTCTTATATATGTTTTATGTGATTTTCATATTTTAAATTTTTTAAAAGAAAATTTTATTTTTCCACATGTATTCTTTGTTAACATTTGTAAAATGCACGTCTCAATTCTTGTACACTTGTTTAATCCACATAAATTTATGTAAAGACCTTCTTTTTATTTTATTTATAATTTGTGTTTAAACCCTTGCTTTAAATAATGTTTTTTAAACTTTGTTCTAAACCCCTCTTTATTTTAATATATGAAATAAATTTCATTTTTTTACTTATTAATTATGAATTATATCTTCATATGTTTATTTTTTAGTTTTAAATCCTTACTTTATCATAATTATGTGATATGTTTATCTATTTTGTTTCCTTACATTCTATTTTGTACTTATACAATTTAAAACAAATGATTTGAAATAAAATTATTCATTACAAATAAATATATAATTATATATATATATATATATATATATATATATATATATCCATATATATTAGTCCTTCGGAAATATAAAATTAATAAATCCAATTTTATTCATAAAATATTCATTCTTGAATTCCAAATCAAATTTATTTTCAATACATTTATATTCAGACTTCGAATCAAATTTCAAATGATAACCCATTCATATAAATAAATAAACATACATCTAATTAAAATTTTAAATTCAAACACAATTTAAATTTTTATTCCCAAATCTTCAAATTAATTTTTAATTAAATTTAAAATTAATATCTATGAACAACTAATATTTTATTTTATTTTGAAAAAAAACTCTATTTAATTGACAATTTAATTTCAAAAATTAATTCCATTATCAAATTAGACTGGGCTAAAATCTGGGGATGTTACACGTATTCCCTCATGGATACGTGAAACATAATGTGAATCCCAGTCATCCAAATTGGTAATTCAATTCTGTAGGCCAAAACACTTATCCTAACAAGAACACAGAAGGATCTAATATACCTCGGAGCTAGCTTCCCAGTCTTAACAAATCTTATAGCTCCTTTGATCGGAGAAAACTTATCCAAAATCAAATCTCTGACTTTGAATTCCAAATTCCTCCGTCTTTTATCCCCTAAACTCTTCTGACAATCCTAGGCTACCTTTATCCTTCCTGATCGTCTCAACCTTCACCGATGCTTCTTGAAACAAACAAGACCAAAAACAACCTAACAAAATGATTCTCTCAAGATCTACCGAGATCAAGAACATAAACTCTACTTCACAATCATTAGTAGACTTCAAACTTACTTCTTCTATCCAAAAAAGAAAAAACAGGCGCATTCTCCAATCTGGCCTTTAGATCCCAAAAAAATTCCTGAAGAAACTCGTTAATCCAAGAAAACTACAAACTTCTGAGGAGTTCGAGGTCGCTTCCACTCTTGCACAACTACTACCCCGCTTCCGCTGCTCAACTCTGATTTGGAGTAGACGAGAATACTGATGATGAACATGAGCACAGACTTGTCCAACACATCCTGGAAGACACGGTTCATTAGATCCAAAGAGAAAACACAAAATTTCCATGGAATCTTGAGCTACTTCAACAAATCCTCTCTCTAGGAGTCATCCTTCTACTAGCTGAACCATCGATATTGCTCCTGTATCCAAGTCGATATGAAAACTCAATCTCCTGATGTTAAGGCAAACCTTAACTTCTTTGAAGACATTAGGAAAATCTCTGATCACTTCGATAACTCCTACATCCACTAGAGATGCCTTATTCCAGGAAAAAGATTACTCAGATGACCTCTTGGAACTAATCGCAAGTCATTTTGCGATCCTACCAAGTTTAATCCCCAAGACACTATTCTCTCTTCACAAATCAGAACAACTTAGTGCTTGACTAACCAATCCATTGAAGTTCCAAAACAAGGTCAAATCCCTCAAGAACACCTTGCCAAATAGAAGAAGTTGTCGATCCATTCTGCTGCTTCTGAACTCCATCTCTAGGACACTGCTAAGCCAAAAGATCTTCTTGCTAGCACACAAAACACCTTCGAGTTGTACTTCTACCATAGATGCCAAAGACTTCCTATCCATAAGCTCTTCGATCCTCAAAGCCATAACATCCAATCCTACACAAAGCCGTGAGATCGGCAGACATCTTCTCAGGAAACTCGGCCTCAAACTAAGCACAATCACCTTGTTGAACTTAGTCTCATTTCCGATGCAGACAAACTCCTTTGCCTGAGATCCAGAAAATCCTTAAACAGCTAAGTCTTCCCTGCGGTAGGAAAAACTGCTCCTCAATACTTTCTTAATCTTGCTCCAAAAGAAAACACCTTCGAAAACATCCATAGATACTGTGTCTCATCATGCAGCTGCTCCTTCCTAAAGTTTCCAAGATGCTAACACTCGCTTCTGCTCATTCGAGAGATACAAACTCTTGAAAATTCATTCACATGAGCATAACCAAACTTGCATTCCAAAGGTGGAATCCATACCTTCTTAAAAAGACCATCCTCTAAAATTAATGAAATCCTTACACCATGCTGCAAAGCTTACTCGAGGCAGTATTAGGTCTATAACCTCGGCAGATACTCTTCCAACCTCAACACTCGGACTCCTTCCATTCGGGGTAGTCGTGCTACTCACACCACTACCCCATATACCACTAGAACTCATATTGGAAAACCCGAATAGGTAACCCAATAGATTAGGTAGTTATATATATATATATATATATATATATATATATATAATTACAAGTACGCTCTCTCAAAATAGATATCACTCCAAAGCCTAGGTATTCTCTCAACCTAGCGCTCTGATACCACAATGTAACGACCCGCCTTTCATTCCACAGAAAGACGCATCATTATTAAGAAAGAAAGAGATAGAAAAGAGAAAAGATAGAAAAAAAGAACTAAACAATACCAGAATCTCATAGCAGAACAAATAAAGTATATTAATCACATAGTTATTACATAATATACAACATCTATTAGAGTTAGACAACTATATATCACAATACATTAGACAGTTATAAAACCTGCCTATCATACATCTCAAAATACAACACATAGATGTCAACACAGTTGAAAAACTAAATAAGCTAAAGCCTCCTGCTCCATATCTCCTCTAGAATCGTCAAACTAACCTAAATTCCTTGCCTACTCGTAAAAATTTGAGTATCCAAGAGTTTTAGGAAATAGAAAATAAACTCCAGATCTGACACGGGTCTGGTATGAGTAAAAGGGTTAAAGTTGCTTAACTTTGAAAACCTTTGAAAACAATAGGTATCTCGTAAGACTTCCCACACATAAACACGGAAAAGTTTTTACCTTGCGATAACCAAAATAGTAGATAGGAAATCCAGTTATATTATTCTAGGGTCTAGGGTTTTCAAGTAAAATACAGAAATAGCTGGAATGCTTACATCTCACATTCCAACATAGTTGGGAACAATCAATACGTACCGCACTTATTGGAGATTGGATTCCATACAATGGCAGGGCTACTGGGGTACCGTCCGTCACAGTACGTGGCCTAAATCACCGTAACGAGGATCCATCGTAAATCCCCTACAACACAAGGCCGAAACCATCCCTTACTGGATAGTCCTGAACAAGACAACCCCATAGTTGTTTGCAACCAACTGCCCACGCAGCCGAATAAAAGGAACCTCTAGACAGGGAAAATCTCATCCTACTTGGGTGCTACCCACTTAGCCTTGCTGCACCTCCCATGTTTTAGCAGTTCTCGGTTGATGAGGCTTGAGGCTACGATTACCTTTTTAGAACACATAGCTTAGAATGCTCATCATCCTCCAATGATGATGTTCTGAAAGCATTTAATCCATATAAGTTCGTTCCGAGTTCGAACGAAACCAAAGGCACTATCTCGTTACACTTATTTTGGAATACCCTCAAAGTTAATGACAATAGTCCTTGCACTATGAATCTTCATCTCGAACTTCACTTGAGATTCACGACCTATCGTTTAATTTGAATCGATGTGCTTTTCGGATATCCAAATTTGGAAATCCGACCCCTATCTCACCGAAATCCAAAACGCCATCTTTTAAGGTCAAGTTGTTTTTAAATTAAAACAATTTAATTTATTATCTATATTCACACAGATAGATAATTCACATATCAAAGATGGATAATCCATATTATCATAATTCAACCAAAACATCTCATATCACAAAGCAACCCATATCATATATATAAGATATCACATAATCCAAGGCAATCCAATATCATTCAATCATCCATAAGCAAGATTAATTAGTTGCACCATCTCTAATTAATTTAAAATAAATTAAATTAATTACTTCCATCACTATAAATCCTGCTTACATAACCATTAATTAATTACAAACCAATTAATTAATCATCCTTCAATTATCCATCTTAATTAATCATCCTTGATTAATTATTCTTCCATTACATTAAGTAATTAGCCTTTAATTAATTACACAAATTAGTTATTGTTAATCATTTATAATAATTAACCTTTAATACACCCATTAATTAATTATCTATAATTAATTACATTGACCCTTAATTAACTACATTAATTAATTATTCTATAATCACTTATATTTATTAATTATCCTTTAATTAATCATATTAATTAACCTTTATTTACTTTCATAACTTAGTTACTCTTTTTAAATTAATTACATTTAACAAGTATTCTTTAAGTAATCATATTCATTAATCAACCTTGATTAATCACATCAGAATTAAATATCTTTAATTACTTACATTACTCAATTAACTTCTTGATTAATTATATTAATTAATCCTTTAATTAATTACACTGAGTAATTAATCCTTAATTACTTCCATTGAGTAATTATCCCTCAATTACTTTCCATTAAGTAATTCTCCTTTAACTAATTACATCTAGTAATTACCCATTAATTAGTTACTCTAAGTAATTACACTCTATTAATTAAATTAAGTAATTATACGTAATCAACCATCAAGTGATTATCTTTAATAAATAAAACTAGTTAATTAACTTAAAATTAATCACATTAAGTTAATTAATTACATTGAGTAATTAATCTCTTTATTTACTTCCATTAATTAATTACTCCTTAATTAATTACCCTTAATTACTTAGATTAATTAACCCATACAAAATCAAGTAATTAACTATCCTCACTTAATTAAACCAATTATCTTAAATTAATTACATTAACTAATTATCTCTTAAACATTAGTTAATGATCCTTAAATTAATTACATTCATTAACAATTCTTTAGTTACTTTCCTAAGTAATTACACTTTATTAATTTTATTAATAAATTAACTTTAAATTTGATTTCACTAATTTATTATTCCTAATTAATCACAATCTTGATTACCTAAAAATAATTTCTTATCTTAACCAATCATTCATCTAAACCTTATTAATTTAAAAACATGAAAATTGATTTATAAAAACCAAATGAGATCTTTTGATTGATTTAAAATCTAAACCTTAATTATTACTTAATTACAATATTTTTACATTTTAAAAATACTTAGGAATTTTATTACAAAATTAACTTATTATATAATTACTTTAAAATTAAAGCAATTTAAACATTGCTTTATCAAAAAAACTTGTTTAAACTTGATTAAAACATTCGCTTGGAAAACTAATTCATTTTGAATAAACTTTAAATCTTGAAACTTGTTTAAAACATTTTTTTATAAAACTTTATTTTCTTCAAACCGGGTTACAAAATTTATATTTGAAACCCATACATTCACTTAAAAACTTGATGAAATATTTTTGAGCCTCAATTTTTAAATCTGGAAACCAGATTTACTCACAGAAAAAAACCCGAGCCTAACACAATCACTCCCCTGTGTAAACCTCAAGTCTCTCGCGTAACCTACTGCTTCGAGACAATCATTGGAAACTCGAGTAGACCTTGATGCCACAAGTTCTTCCTAAATCTAACACTACCCAGACCTAACAAGGTGCACCGTGCACGTGCACGATGATTAGGATGACTCCGTCACCTCGCCGATCCTGCTCGCAAGTCGATGGCAACCTCTACAATCTACTCGACCACCCAGCTTCGCCAAAACACCAGAGAAACGAAAATTGAACCCCAATGACCCAAGCCTGGAACAACGCACATAGGAAAACCACCATTCAACGCTGATCCCGACCTCGATGAACCCCACCGTTCTCACCGCAGATCCACCTCGACCTGCAGCTCTGATTCCCTATCACGCGATCACCTCTGATCCACCCTAGACGTCGCCATTACCTCGAAAACATTGACGTCCCAAATAGTCGTCGAAACCCTACTCCGACCTCCTTTGGCCACCACGGCCAACAATAAAACACTGCACCATTTTTCCCGCGATCCTCAACCAACTGGCCACCTCCAGACCGAACCCCGATGCATCACTTGCCGCTGATCGACGGCAATAGATGAAAACCCAAATTTAGGTCATCTCAAGAATTCTCTACAAAGCCAAGCCTAAAAATCATGATTCCTGTCCCTAAATTCATTATTAACATTAACGAATTTGATCATGGATTTAATTCATGAAATTGAAATGTTTAAATTTTCTGATTTAATGGGTTTTTACTGTAAAAATACTTATTTTCGAATATTAACTAAATGATTCCACCTGAAATTATTTTTAAAAATTAATTTACCTTGTTATAATCATTTTTCTTTTTTATAATCATAGCTTGAATTTACTTGGGGAAGAAGATATGAATTAGTTTTCTTTTCCTTGAGTCCGTGAATACAACAGACAACCAGAGACCATAGATATATGCACACAGACATATATATCATATATATAGAGAAGTTTAAACTATATTCAAACTTAAAAACACACATGCATACCATATATTCATCATCACTACACATATCTAACACATGCATCAAATAAATAAGAATTCTTAGCTTTAAAAATTTCTGTTTACTCACCAGGCATGTAAAAATAAAGAGCAGTTTTGAATTTAATCCTGGAACTCTGTTTTTAAATCTGTATTTGATGTCGATTTGATTGTTAGCTTGATCTCAAGTTTTAAAATTTTTGAAAACTGATGCTGATTCTTGTTTAGGTTAAAGTAGAACTTAGTCTTGAAGCTTTAGTTGAAGATTTGAAAGACTTATTGAATTTGCTTCTTGTTATTTGATCAGTTTTCTTTTTTTTTATTTCAGGGTGAAAGAAGATAAATTTTAAAAGGTTTAAACTGAGAATAAGGGCCAGGTTTCACAAATTCTATTGATTATATAATTAATTTTTAAATGAAACACAATTGCCATTTGTTCATTTGCATGTTACTAAGGCCTACACATGTTTATTTGGAATACAAATGTCAAAACAAAATCTTTCATGTATAAACCTTTAATTTAAAAAGTACTTAAGTTTTTTTAATTATGTGATATGAATTTATACATTTATATTTATTTATATATATTACAAACTATCTTAATTCATGAAATATTCAAAAGAAAGAATGTTTTAAACCTATATATATATAACCCTTTTAGGTTTAAGTGGTTTTTCTTAAAAAAAGAAAGCATTTTAAAATCAAAAGAATAGAACCATATATTAAATAAATTTTCTTATGTTTTATATGTTTTAAATGTTTGTTTTATTATGGTTTAAACTTTTATATATATATTTACAAATCATATTTATCAAGCAAATATTTAAAAAGAAAGTAAAACAAACTTTTTTGTTAATATTATTTAAATCTTATGCTAAGATACTTTTAACTACATATATAATGGTTTATAAAATATAGAATTTAAATTTTAACTAGCTTTGAAAATTATTATATTGAATATCTTTTAAACAAATTTTCCAATTACAATACATATACATACATATATAAAATTAGACAACATATTTATATTAGCTTTGAAAACTATTGTATTATTTTAAATCTAAAACAAGGCTTCTAATCACAATATATATATATATATATATATTAAATTAGAAAAATATTTTTATTAAATTCAAACCAAAACTTTCCTATTTATAATGTATATCAATATATATACATTAGAAATAGAAAACATTTTAATATTAGCCTTGAAAATTATTATATTAAATTTTTTAACTTCAAATCACAATATATACATACATATATATTATAATTTGAAAACATCTCTTTATTAAATTAAAAACAAAGACTTCCTATTTACAATATATATCAGTAAATATACATTATAAATAGTGATAATTTTATTAACTTTAAAATATAAAATTTACCAATTAAATATTTAGCTTTGAAAAGAATAAACGTGAAAATTTTAAAATAACTATAAAAGAAAATTATCAAGCCAATATTACCAAATTTGAATGATTATAAAAGATATTATTAAATCAACATTGCCCAAATTAAATAGTTATAAAACAAGATTATCAAATTATATTGTCTATTCAAATTATTATAGATAAAGACTATCAAATTATTATTGCCAAAGTTTTTCGAGTCATCACATCCTTATTTTAACCCAGATTATAGATTTAGAGAGACAGGCTATTGGTGTAAGGTGATGGGAACTGCAAATAGTGAAGTCTTCTCATTCATGCTTAGTGCTAGGAAGGCAACTAGATACTAAAGGAATAATATTGATTTCGATGTAGCCGCCTTACTCAACATAAATGTTCTATTATATTTTGCTATTTTGTTATGAGTTCATTCTCTGATATACTTGTGTTTATTACAAATTTTCAAAACCAACGATCGTATCCTAACAGACTTGGTTTTAATTTAGTCAAAATTCGAGTCTGTTAAGGTGCGAGTTGTTGTATTTGGTATCAAAGCTTAAGTTAGTCGATCATATGAATTAGGATACATTGAGTGAATGTATTTGTATTTTTACCAATAATTATATATATGTATGTAAGTCGGTATGTTTTGTTTATGTACGTATGTATGTATATATATTATGCCAAACTTTATCAATTTTGACTATAGAAGTAGTTTTGACCATATTATGAAAAGATGGACCGGGCACCTTTGAGTTGGAATGCTTAATAGAGTTAAATTTATACCACTACCCTAAATATCCCATGGTATGTAGATCATACCGCAAAGCATGGACCAAGAAGAGCATGAGCACAACATGTAGAAGGATCCATAAAGCTGGATAGTACTTGACTCCTTTGTTGGGCTTGAACTGCATTTCATATAAACAGATGGGAATATAAGTCTACATGTTGCAAGCATCCGAAAGTAAGATATAAAAATGATTGAGCAAATTCTCACATGGACGTGTGCATTAATCACCACAAGAAGATAGCTACATTTTAATGTATACTCTTAATAAGAAATGGTTAAGAGTAAAGGGAAAAAAGAAAAGTCTAAAAGGAAGGATGATTAAAGTCCATTTCTCAGTTCGATCCTACATGAAAGAATTTGACCAAAAAAAAATTCTTTTTGAAAATTCCTTGAAACATTATGAATAGTTTTTAAAGGATTTATTTTAATGAAAAGGACCTTACCATTGAAAAAATTTTGGTTTCGCAAAAGCAAGAAAATTTGGAAGTTTTAAAGTGCTGGTTAGAGATTACTAGTGAAGTTTAAAATTGGTTGGGTCGAAAATTTCCATTATAAATATTTTTGGTAAATTGGTTTTTCATTTTGAAATAAATGGAAAAAAGAGCATATATTTGCTCGATAATTTTTCCTAATTTTGTAAATTTGGATTTTCCTTTTTAAAATTCTTTGTAAGGGTTGGATAATTGGAGGTGCTACTTGATCGAAATCGGGTAAAGAGTATAGAAGGGTAACAACCGTTAACAAAGACATGAGGAATATTGTTGTATAAAGAAAATGCGGAGAGAAACAGCTGAAATATATTTAAACATATTTCTTTTCATATTAATGAAGAAAAACCTAATGACTAAAGCAGTAGGCGAATGTACTACAATGAGTAATAGGGAAATAAGAAAAGAGGAAAAGAGTTATGTAAGGAGAAGCTATTTGAAAGCAATTTAGTTAGGAGAAATTTTGATAGTAGTAGTATTAGGGAATTTGAATAGAAATCGTATTAGGAATTAGTATTAAAATAGAATTAGTAGTCTAATTAAAAATGATATAGGATAATAACAATAGGAATATGATAGAAAAAAATGGAAATTTTGCATAAAAAGCAGCAATTGAGCATATCTTTTAGTAGTCCCCTTCATGTGCTATTAGAATCTTTGCTAAGGTTGAAAGCGAAAATAGTATGAGTAGTAGGCAAATAATATGATGGAAGTTATCCCTGTCTACTACAGTTTTTATTTTTTTTAAGTTGTAGAAGATGTTTTTGCAAAAAAGTTTGGTGTGACAATTGGTTTTCTAAATGCAAACAAATCTCTGGACTTAAAAAACCTCTTTTTAAAAGAAGTGAATCTTTGTTGTTGAAAGTCTTTGAAAATGGAAATTTGGTTATTATTTGAAATTTTCATGGCTCCTTTTAGAAACTAAACTATTTTGGAAAAAAAGTTTCTAAGTTTATATTTTTAAAGATAAAAGTTTTGAATTAAGTAATTCATGACTATGAAGTTTTAATTTTATAAAGAGTGGTGAAAACCAAACGAATTTTTGATATGGAGTAGATAGGCATGACTGCCTAAGTAAAATGAGGTAAAGATCCTGCTACGAATAAAATAGTTACGACTGCTCGTAGGGCAAGGAATTCTTGTTGAATATATGGAATATTGTTATGAACCAAGGAATGTTTTATTAGAGATGTGTGAAAGCCGCAAGAAGAACCTTCGAAGGAATGAGAAATGGTATCAAATTACACTTTTGCGAGTCCTAAGGTATGCTCTTATGAAAGATTAAGGATAAAATAAGTAAGTACCAAAATTTGATAATTCTATCAAAATATTTTGACTGAAAGGAGATGGTAATATGATTGGGGAAGAGGGTAATGAGAGGGCAAACAAACAAAAGGTTGTTAATTTGGTTGGGGATAAATAAGGTAGATAGGTGATAGGAAATTAATTTCACAAAGCCAATTTTTTCAATGAGTTATTCTAAATGTTCATAGCTTATATTTCTTACCTACTATAGTGTGTGAATTCACCATTTATCACATAGTCAGGTGTAATAATTAAAGTGATTAATGGATCGTATTTATTAGGAGCCAATAAGGCAGGTTAAGGCCTGTGGGTTATAGTACAATGACATACTAGAAATGTCCATTTTAATTGAGTAAGGAGTGATAGGGTCACAACATCAATACCACCAGTTGATGTTCAATGGAAGCTTCCAACAATTGTTCCTTTTAGGTTATTTAGGTTGCAATCGCTAATTGTCTCCCTTTGGATATTGGAAAAAGCGTATTATATGATATGAGATATATTACTATCTTATTAATGTGTTGATAATTAGGATGAGCTTTGACTGCTATATATATGTATGTATGTATTGGGAAATAGTGTAAATAAGTACCTATAGGAATACTTATAGCGATGCATATGAGTAAAGCTGGAAGTTTATAAAACGAATTAGGAAATTAAGTTAGCGACTAGAAATAAAAAATTATTGAATTCCAAAAACTTTAGAATTTTGGGAAAAATAAATTTTAGCAAACGAAGGATAGGAAAAGTTTATCGTGAAATCATGGGTCGCTATCCCTATGTCTTAGAAGCTAATATGCTTGTGTGTTGTTTGTTATTTTGTAGCAAAAGGAAAGGGTCACCAAGTCTAAGATTAACTGGACATTGTTAGGGTCAATCAAATGCATTAACTCATTGATCGAATCCTCATTACGTTAAGATGTGTCTTGATTTGTTTTAAAGATAGCGAGGCAAGTGTTTTGAAATTTTTTATTCAAACATTTTGAAAAGTTGTGTTCAAATTCTTTTGAAAATTTTTGATCAAATGCTTTTGAAAAGTTATGTTAAATGCTTTTGAAAAATTATGTTCAAATGATTTTGAAAAGTTGTGTTTAATTGCTTTTAAAAATTGTGTTCAAATGCTTTTGAAAAGTTATGTTTGAACGCTTTTGAAAATTTAGCTTTCAAGCTATTTTGGAAGTTCGACTGAAAGGGGAAAAAGGTTTCTTTTTTTTGGAAAATGAGAAAAACTCTGATTTTCAATACAACATGCTTAGCGTAAGGAGGGTTGATGTGTTAGTGAATATGAATTTTGTTAGAACCTCCATTCTATGATTGCAATAACATCAACTATACAATCATATATATAATAACTTATTAAGATTATTGGTAATACTACAAGAGATCGTCGTGCTCAAAGATATCGAGACTCGAAGACAAATAAAGACTTATGGACCATGCTATGATTAGTAAGGTTATAATAGTGTATTAAGAGTCTTAGAAAAACATTGTAAGGTATCATTGAATATATACATGTACATATGTATTCATATATTCAACATTGGCATATAAAACTATAATATTCAAATACGGTCATCCATAGACGTCTATGGAAAAGCCATAGACGTCTGTGAATATTTTTAGGGATTTAATTCCTTAAGTCACAGACGCCTGAGGTTGTCCCACAAATGTCTATCATATAGCAACTGCTCCATTTTTAAAGGATGCTTCATTTCATATTGAATAATAACATCCCTTCTTTAACGGTTGCAGCCATTAAAACAAATAGATTTTATTTTAAACAATAACAACTCCTCAAATGCATCTACTCAAACCTATATATACTTCAAAGACTGAGAATTGGATTAATAATTCTAATCTATTCTCTTGATTTCTTATTGCTCTCTATTTACGTATTTGGGCATACATTACTCGCATATTCTCAATCTATCATAATCAAAATATTATTTTGGTTAAACCACTTCTTACAACTCAAAGTACTCACATTCACATACTCAAAGTAGATCATCGAAAGAATTGTACTATTGGTCAAAATCCATGTTATTTGGAACATAAGGTTGTTAAGGAAATACGTTTTGTATTAGCCTATTCCTCCGGACGAAGCGAGGGTTATTTGATCAAAGGAAATACTGAAGGGGAGCTACGGGACTAGACATAAGACGGGAGGTCCAAACTAGTATAAAATTTCTATTGTCATCGCTTTTAATATTTACCTTCATTATATTCGGTTATTATTCTCTGCTTAGTGTAATTTGTAACATACACTCTCACACTTACATATATAAGTTCCATTATATAAAGATTTTGTACCAACTTTTATTTGGTATCAGAGCACGGTCATTTCAATCTACAGTAACATGTAGTTTAAAAGTCATTAATATGGCAAGCATTTTCAAGAAGGTCAATCAACTGCTCGTCCTCCACTATTTATTGGTTCGAACTATGCTTACCGGTCAATTCGTATGAGAATTTTTATGGAAGCAAATAGGTTAGAAATGTGGCTTGCAACTCAAAACAAATATGAAGCAACTCACAGCGACATTAGCACTTGGACAGATGCATAGAAAGCAACTACATCTAACAATATCAAAGCTATGAATGTAATGCATATGATATATGGCACACTTTATAAGTCACACATGAAGGAATAACTAAAGTCAAGCAAACTAAAATCTCGATTTTATTAAATCAATTTTCATCTTTCAAAATGAAAGCAAATATATATATATATATATATATATATATATATATATATATATATATATATATATATGCTAGGTTTCAAACCTTCAACACGATCTCATGTCTCTTGGAGTAAAATTCATAGATTTTGATTCAGTCACACGAATTTTAACTCTTTGACAAATGAATAGGAAAGAAAATTTTTAGCCATCAAAGAAGCTAATGATCTTTCACAACTCAATATCGAGGAGCTAATAGGAAATCTGATATCGTATGAAGCTAGCTTGCAGGCTAGAAAGGATCAAAATCATGAAAATAAAAACATAGCATTCCAAGCAAGTAACGAAGATTCGGACTTAGATGAAGTTGTGTGATGCTTGTCAAAAGTTCTTTTAAATCTAAAAAGGAAATCTCCATAAATTAATCTCTCGAACTACTTCATCTAGATTAATTCAGACCGACTCAAGTACGCTTTATAAATCATAACAAATATGTTTTTGTAATTGTTGATGATTTTTCAAGGTATATTTGGACATTATTTTTATAACATAAAAGTGGCACATTTGAAATATTCAAAAAATATGCTAAATGAATTACAAATTTGATGAACTTATAAATTAAAAGTATACGAAGCAATCGTGGAGGAGAATTTGAAAATGAAATATTTACAGATTTTTGCAATAAAAAGAGAATTAATCATAATTTCTCATTTCCATGAACGCCTCAACAAAATGGTGTTGTAGAAAGGAAAAATCGAACTTCACAAGAATGTGCATGAACCTTACTAAATAGTAGTAACCTACAAAGAAGTTTTTAGGATGAAGTTGTTACTATCGCATGTTATGTATTGAATCGAGTAACACTTTCACCAATGACTAAAAATACATTTTATGAAGTATTTTTCAAAAATAAATCTAAAGTATCGTATTTTTGGGTGTTTGGATCAAAATGTTTTATCTTAAACACAAAAGATTATCTAAAATATTTCGGTTCTACAACCGATGAAGGAATTTTTGTTGGATATTTGGATTGAAGTAAAGCATATAGAATTTTTAATAAACGAACAAACATTATAGAAGAAAATCTACATGTATCATTTGATGAAAACTTTACAAATAATAAAAATGATGATGATGAAGAAGTTATAAATAAAACTAATATACCTATACATGAAAATAATAACAATAATAATGTCAATAATAATAATGAAATTGTGATAACTTCACCACCTAGGATATTAGAGGACCATCTGATTAATAATATTATCGGTGATTTAAATACAAAAGTATCAACAAGAAAACAGTTGAATCAAATAAGTCAAGTTGCATTGATATCAGATTTTGAAGCTAAAAATTAAAGAAGCATCCAAATACGATTTTGGATTATTGCAAGTCAAGAAGAACTTAAACAATTTGAAAGAAAAAACATATGGGAATTTGTGGCTAGACCAAACGATCAGTCTGTAATCGGAGCAATATGGATTTTTAAAAATAAAGCGGATGAAAATGAAAACATTTTTCGAAATAAAGAAAATTAGCAGCTCAATGATATAATCAAGAAGAAGGAATTAATAATGAAGAGACAATTGCCCCGGTAGCACATCTCGAAGCAATACGAATATTACTTGCGTTTGCATGCCATCATGATTTTAAACTTTTCAAATGGATGTAAAAAGTGCTTTTCTAAATGGCTTCATAAAAAAAGTTTATATTGAACAGGCTCTGCTATTTGTTCATAAAAAATATCTTAATCATGAAATTAAACTTAAAAAGGCTCTATACGGATTTAAAAAGCACCTCATGTTTGGTACGAAAGATTCAAAACTCATTTACAAAATTCCAGTTTTCAAACTGGTAAAAAGAATATACTTTATTTATAAAAGGAGAAAACAATGACATGTTATTCCCACAAATATACGTTAAATTTTTTGTTCAACTAACGAAAAACTATGCAATGAATTTTCTAAAAATATGAAAAATGAATTTGAAATGTCACATATGGGTGAACTAAACTATTTTTGGTGTTTGTAAATAAGACAATATTATCCCACCTTTTGGTCAAGGCCGGGACATTAATAGATTGGCTAGTAAAGATGGATATTAGGATTGGAGGTCGACTGGAAATAGGGCTATGATCGATATCGTCAAAATTTTGCCGAGCTCCAATTAAGACGGGATCGATGAGGAACGGTGAACAAGGCTACAAAAGGCTATGTTTCAAGTTTCAAGTCAAATGAAGTTCGTTTGCTAGAGATAATTGATGGATATGTGCACAAGGATGTTTCATTCGAATCGATACGAATTCATATCGATTGGCATGGATACGAACATGTCATTCATATCGATCAGCATGAATACAAACACGTCATTCGTATCGATCGGCATGGATGCGAACACGTCATTCGTATCGACCGGCATGGATGCGAACACATAATTCATATCAGTCAAGAAGAGGGGTACTGTGTACATGTTCATATCGATCAAGATATGATCAACGCGAAAAAGATCAACGCAAAGGAAGGGAACCCAAGATAGGACATAAGGAGCAGGATCGATACGAATAAGAGAGCAGAGGGTCGATGCGAAAGGCAGGTGTTTAGAAGGCGATATGAAGTAGAGAGCAGTGGAATGGATATGAAAGTTGTTGGATGGATACAAATAAGAGGGAGACTGACTCAGTCGCATGGCATGAAAAATGGATCTTCCCTCGATCTTCTAGACACATCTTCAATGCGAACTTGATCGATTCGAAGAGAGAAGAGTATGGAGACGAAGTGATGGATACAAACGCGACAGCCAACCGATAAACACGAAGTTGCATCGATCATATCTCACAATTTACAAGTCCAAATGCTACCAAATTTTCACAGGAGCTTGCATACAACCTAAAGAATATTCATGATCGATCTCAGCTCGATTGGACAAGATCTTGATCGATGCGAAATTAGTTCGTATCGATCACGGATCGAGTCAAAATCACCTAGTGGGCCCACTCACTTGCTATAAGAGGTCTCCCGAGATCTGAGCGAGACATTTGTAGCCTACGCCTATAAATAGCATCCCAAAGCCTATAGAAAATGGACTTTTGATCCTACAATGTCCAGACTCTGATGAATTCACCATTGTACTCAAATTTCGTTGTTGTACTCGAAAATTACTGCTGTAATCCGCTGTAACCAGCAAGCAAAGTTTGAAGTGGACGTAGGCCAAAGATAGCCGAACCACTATAAATCTTATGTCTCCGTCTATTTCTTTCTGTTTTAAGTTTGTTAGTCTTCATTTTTATTCTCTATATTACTTAGATATGTGATATATGATTATATACTGCTGATTTGTGTTCATACGCTGGTGCTTTCGTAATATTTGGGGTTTGTGACGAATTTTGGCGCAAACAGCAAATAGAAAATGGAATTTTTATAAATCAAGAAAAATACTGTCGAGATTTATTAAATGCTTTGGAATGAAAAATATTTCAAGTAAAACGACACCAATGAGCACTACTCTATATTTCGATAAGGGTGAAAATGAAAAGATGTCGATCAAAACTTATATCAAAGTATGATAGGATCTCTATTATATTTAATGGCTAGCAGACCAGATATCATGATGAGCGTATGGTTATGTGCATGGTTTCAAGCACAACCGAAGGAATCACATCACCGAGCGGTTAAACGAATTATAAGACATTTTACCAACATTAAAGATTATGGTCTTTTCTACCCAAAAGACGGCTCGTTCGAACTCATGTCTTATAGTGATGCTGATTTCGAGGGTTGTAAAACAGATAGAAAAAGCACAAGTGGCACATGTCATTTTAACGGTCAATCTTTGATTTTGTGGTCTAGTAAAAAGCAAAACTGTATTTCACTCTCGACATGTGAAGCCGAATACATCTCAGTGTCTTTAGCATGCGCAGAAGTTATCTATATGCAATAAACTCTTCAAGAATTTAGTAAAATCATAATAAATTCTCCTATATACTGTGATAATACGATTGCTATAAATTTATTAAAAAATCATATTAATCATTCTCGAACAAAACATATTGATATTCGTCACCATTTCTTAAGAGATAACGTTGAAAAAGGAAATATATCACTTGAATTTGTGAATGCCGAAAATCAAATTGCAGATATTTTTACCAAACCATTGAATGTATAACTTTAACAAAATTAAGTGAAACCTTGGAATTTGTTCTTACAATGAATTAGTAAATTAAAATTTATATAAATTAAATAGAATACACAAAATTTTATAAAAGTGTTAGCGCCAAAATTGGTCACTAACACCCGAATCCATATGAAAGCACCAAATCACTATCATAGATCATAGATAGATAGAGAGTGTGAATGTGAAGAACAATTAAAATTAAAAAGAAAGCAATAATAAAATAGGATTTATAAGTGGTTCGGCTAATTTCGGCCTACGTCCACTCCAGAAATTTTCTTTCTATTGATATCTGAATCAATTACAGTTACAATCCAAAGTTTTTAAAGCAACAATGGCAGAGTAGCCTTAATAGGGAAGAAGAAGGGAAGCAGAATGAAGACCCCCCTTTTATGAAGCCCCACATGCCGTATTTATAGGCAAAACCCGAGCTGCTGGGTTTCCTGAGTGGTCCGGGCCCACCAAGACCCTAACCGATCCAAACCTGAAATACGACGATCAACCCCGAGTTCGCAATATGCCGACCCGATTTTCCCTGGTAATGACTCATAGCAGGCCTGTCCATGACTCGAAGCAAACAAGGCTAGAACTCGGAGCATAATGAAGCTGATCCCTTACTTTAACATGGTGATCCATAGTTTGTCGAGCCACACTACTACTGAGCCACCTCCATCACCGATCTATACCACCGAGACCGACCCACTTCAACATGCCAACCATATTGGTCGACCACACATGGCCGATCCTAAGTAATGCAAACACATTGAACCCATCCTATAACATGCCGTCACATAACGTTGTTGCCGAACAACTCCTCTATGCCAAACCGGGAGTATGCTAATGCCGAATGAAGTAAACGACTCACACTTGATCATGCCGAGCCAATCTCATCCCAACCGCCTTGGCTAAACCAGAAAGTGACTAACCACCAAGGCTGATCCCATCGTGACCGAACTGGCAATGTCGAACCATATCTCCTAGACCGAACGACCCCATCCTGAGCGACACTGAACCATCCATGACTGATCGTCTTTCCATCCAGCAGGCTCAAACCCATCGAATTCCAATCTCGATAAACAAGTAGTCCATTTACTTAACATGTCCATGGCCTTGAAAAAAGGCG
Source organism: Allium cepa (assembly GCA_030765085.1). Taxonomy (NCBI): domain Eukaryota; kingdom Viridiplantae; phylum Streptophyta; class Magnoliopsida; order Asparagales; family Amaryllidaceae; genus Allium; species Allium cepa. The sequence continues at coordinate 134,026,980 of CM060932.1, forward strand.
GGTCAACATTTTCCCCCCAAAACATGCCTTGCTATAAGAAGGTATATTTTGAATAGCTTTTGATCTAATACCAAAGTCCATAATTTATCCATAGCCATATCTTTTGATTCATAATCTAATCCATTTTACCCAAGTGCCATTGCCATATCCTTATTCAAATCTATGAATGCTCTGAGCTGATATCAGATTCCTATCTAGTAACCAAATCGTCATCCAATTCCACATCCATCCGAACCCGACAACTGAGTTCTAATCTATCCATATCCAATAACCAAAAACCGCATCCATGACCTCTTCGGGTCGATATCCAAATCCGAGACCGCTTCGGGTCCATGCTCAAATCCTTAGTTGTTCATAGGCAATATCCAAATCTGTAACCTCTTTGGGTTCTTGCTAAGTGCAACCTGCACCCGACGACCTATGTTAAGTAATGCCATAATGTTCCCAGTTCTGTGTTCCTGGACATTGATTAATGTCGGGGATTAAGTCCTAAGATGAATCCTGGTCACTCCAGACCCTTGCCAAGAATAATCCATACTTGATGACCTATACAGTAACCGATAGTTATTATGGTGCCTAAGTCCTAGGCCGTATCCTGGTCTCCTACATCCATGCCAAGCATAGTCCATGCTTGATGAACTTTTGACCAAAAACCTGAAATAAAGTCAACCAAAATCCAATTCGAAATCCAGATTCAAACCAGAAAACCAAAAAATCCATATTAAAATTCCAAGTCAAAATCCAAACTAAAAATCAAGCATCCAAACCAAAATCCAACCTAAAAACCAACAAAAACTGGGAGTTTAAATTGAACTCCTAAACCAAAGCATAAAAAGCAAGTGTCTAAGACAAAAAGAAAAATGATTTCACAAATCAAAGCGTCATGGTTTATCGTCATCTCAGAGCATGCCTAGGGGTTGTCTCCGTCCACATACATGAGTAAGTGACTTAGCCGCCTACCTAGAGTTTGTTACTTATCCCAAACCATCACGATTAGTCGACGACCAAACGGCCACCATTCCTGGGCCTCGTGCAATCGTCGTTCAAGGTAGGCGGTGGCTATTCCTGGTCCACCGCCGCACTCTAAGTTTCGATATATTGCCACAACTGACCATTCCTTACATGCTCCTTAATTATATCCTTTAAATGTCGGCAGCTGTTAATATCATGTCCATCCAGGTTATGAAAGAGACAGTGCCTTCATGATGTCCTTTCACGTTTTGAGGGTTCCCTGCTTGCCGGCCTTCGACAAGGGAGGCGATCCCGAGTGAGACGACCTGACTTTCCACTTCCGGAAAATTGCGTCATCATTAAGAAAGAAAGGGATAAGAAAGAGAATAGAAAGAAGAGAAGAAAGAAACAACACATCAGAATCTAACAGTGGAACGAATAAACTATATTAATAACATAAATATTACATAGTTTACAACAATATCAGAGTTACACAGCCATATAACACATACTAGACAGTTATAAACACCTGTCTAGTTATACAAATCCATAAAACATCTCAGAGAAACACACAGCGGAATATTCTATAGCTATACGCAGAAGCCTCCTGCTCCATTGCTCCTTCAAAATTCGTCAAGCCAACTTAAAATCCTAACCTGAATTCCCTTGGCTACTCGTAAAAATTTGAGTACCCAAGAGTTTATGAAAAACAAAAATAAACTCCGGGTCAGACATGGGTCTGGTGTGAGTAAACGGTTAAAGTTGCTTAACTTTAAAAACCTTTGAAAGAAAAGGTATCACGTAAGACTTCCCACACATAAACCTGGAAAAGTTTTTACCTTACGCTAACCAAAACATTTGATAGGAAATTCTGTGATATTATTATAGTGTCTAGGGTTTTCAAATAAATAAGAAATAGCCGAAATTGTTACATGATTAAATTCCAGCTACTAGCCACAAAAGTGGGTAATACAGTCAAAACCGTTGGCACTTATTGGATTTTGGATTCCATACAATGGCAGGGCTACTGGGGTACCGCCCGTCACAGTACGTGGCCTAGATCACCGTACCGTGGATTACTCCCTTCATCCCCTGCAACACAAAGCCGGACCCGTTCCTTACTGAACAGTTCCAAATAAGACAACCCCGACGGTTGTAGCTATTCAACCGTCCACACAGCCGAAATAAAAGGGACCTCTAGACAGGGGTAAATCTTACTCTCCAGTGGGTGCGACCCACGAAGCTTTGCTGCACCTCCCCTGTTTTAGCCATTCCCGGTTGATGAGTCTTGAGGTTACGATTACCTTTATAGGACATATCACTTAGAATGCTCATCGTCCACCTGACGATGTTCTGAAAGCATTCATACAAGTTCGTTCCGGTTCGAACGAAACCGAAGGCATTATCTCGTTATACTCATTTTGGAATCACCCTCAGAGTTAACGACAATAACCCTTGCACTCTAAACCACCATCTCGAATCTATAAGGTCTATTCCGTCAAACTCATTACGGAATCACCCACGGAGTTATACTGACGTATAGCCCTTACACCTCGAGTCTTCACTTGCTCCACTTTGACTCAGACCTAACGTTATTTGGAATCGATGTGGTTTTCGGATATCCAATTATGGATCAGATCCCGGTCTCATCGAAATCCAAAGCGTGTCTTTTAAGGTCCAAGTTGTTTAAAAGTTTTAAAACAATTAAATTCAACTATCTATATACACATGGAATAGATAATTCACAAATCATAATTGATAATCATCATTATCAACTAACAGGTAATTCATATAATCCATGTCATAATAGATAATCCATATATCAACATTCCAAATTGATAATCACAATTCAACCAAGCATTCATATCACACAATCATACTCATCTCATTACTGAGATCACACAGCATTCAAGACAATCAATGTCATCCAATCATTCATAAGCAATAATTAACTCAACCCATAACATAATTAATTTAAAATGAATTAAATTAACTATCTCCATCTCTAATTAATTTAAAGTGAATTAAATTAATTACCTAATCACTTAATTAATTTAAAATTAATTAAATTAATTACCTTCATCAAAATAAATCTTGCTTAAATTAACATTAGTTAAATCAATTAGTTAACCCTAATCAACCTTGATTAATTAACTCTTAATTCAAGTAATTAATTCTTAATTATTCTCATTAATCATATCAATTTATGAACCTTAATTAATTAATCATGCTTATATTAATTGCTTTTAATTAATCAACTTAAATATAGTAATTAATTATTCTTAATTACTTCTTAATTACTTTATAAATCCTTTGATTTATTACCCAAGAAATAAACCTTTAATTACTTTAACAAGTAATTATTCATTTAACAATTACTTCCAACCAGTAATCTACCTAACTCAATTACCTCTGTAATTAATCAATTACTTATCTTAAGCAATTAACCTTATCAAAACTTTATTAAGTAATAATACTTAATCTTTTATCAGGTGACCATATTTAATTAATTAACAAATTAATTAACTTACTTGATTTCACTCATCTCATAAAACAACATTGAATAATCCATTCATAATTACTCATTAACCCAAATTAATCTTAAATTATCAGATTAATTATCTCCGACTATTAATTAATAAAACTTAATTATTAATCAATCCTTTAATACAAAGTAATCAATCACTAATTACTTTTATAATTAATTAATTAAACTTAATTAACTAATTAATCAACTCTTAATCCTTAATTAAAATTAATTAACCTTAAATAAAAATAGTTAATTAATTCTTAATTAACTAGCATTATATTTTAATAATTCTTTTAATTATTAATTAAGAAAACCCAATTAAAACTTAATAAAACATTTATTAATTAATTACTATTTTAATTAACCCTTAATCACTTAGTTAATAAGTAATTACAATTTAATTAATCATTTGTCATTAATTAAATCATCATCTTAATTAACAGTTAATTAAATAAATATTATACTTAATTAATTACTTAATTAACCCCTTTCTAAATAATTAATTAAATTAATTAATTAACTTAAACTTCTTTAATTAACTAACTAATTACAAATTATTAATGCTTAATTATTATTTAAGATAAAATATTATCTTAAATAAATCTTGAAATCTTAATTTAACTTAATTCCTCAATTAAATCAAATTATAAAAAATCATTAATTTCTTTCACTAATTATTAATTAATAAATCTAATTCCAAGTTAATATGTTATCTTAAACATTATTTGTTAATCAATAAAAACAATTATAAATTTACTTTATTATTTCCAAAAGAAGTTTGAAAACAACATTAGCTAAAAACATTTAAACAAATCATAAAAATTTCATCTATAAAACAATTCAATTTCATAAACAAGAATTTTACTTTGATTTAAACTATTTAAAGTTTTAAACCTATTCATTAATTTTGAAAGTTTTGTTAACACTTTAGTACGGGTTTACCCTTTATTTACTGGGAACAAAGCACATGGATTTTAAATCCTAAAAAAAAACTGTTTTAATCTAAAAACTCAAAACTGTTAAACTAACAGTTTAACATAGCACATCATTACCCAGATCACACGAGTATAAACCCGAGCCACGACCTAAAATGCACGAGTTTTCCCCGAGCCCTGCTCCCTTATTACCCTAACTATACCCAGTATCCAACTCCAAAGCACAACCCAAAACAACTGACACCACCATCCCCACCGTGCAACCTGCACCGTAGCCCGACCTCCTCAGTCAACGGCAACACCTCCAGCAAATCACCCTAGCCCCTCGCAAGCGCCTACGACCAACAGAACGACACTTCAAACTTTGAATCAAAATCGAGTTCATCAGGTGACTGAACTCAAAAACCCCTCACCAGAAAACCCAAAAATCGTCGCCGCCGATCATCAACAAATGCTACAACTCCGTCCATAGTCCATCCACCGACCAAGCTTCCTTCACTCCAATTTCCACCCAACTCGATGCAACTATGTGGTTGCAGTGATCAATTTTCCAGACATCTTCTAAACTAGGTTTACAACAAATTCCTATCAAAATCAATTTCCACAATGATTTAAAAATCCTTCTGCTATTTTTCCTATACTCTCTGATGAATCACCTAACTCCTTGAAGAATCTCAAGTATTCCAGTTACAAAGATCATAAGTTACAGACCAAAACCCAATTTGCAGTAAAAACCCAAATTCATACTTAAAACAGTTTTAAAAATTTTGAATTTATTTTCAAAATTCATAATTACCAATGATACTTTGATTTATGTAATTGTTTTAGTCAAATTAAATACTTGTTTCCAAACATTAAAGATAAATTTGTTTACTGTATTTTTGGTTTCCAGGTAAACTTCAAAATCCAGAAACTTTGATTGATTTTTCTTGTTTTTCTTTCTTCACTGTTTATACTTGAGTTAACTTGTTTTTAGTTTGAATCTATGTTCTAATAGTTGTTTAACAAAATAACTTGAAGTTTAGTTTTAAACTTAACTCTGCAGTAAATAAAAACAGAGATGATCAAGGCAATAAACATGCACAGTTTATAACCAACATATTAACATTTTATCCATACAGGAGCAAACTTATATGTATATAAATATCATCATAAACTCATAGCAATCAGTTACTTAACTAATTAAATTTTAGTAAAATGTTTACTCACATTATTTATGAAGTGCAGAGCCTCATGAAGAAGAGCAGGAAATTGCAAAAGAATTGAACTTGAAGCTTTTCAATCAGGAGCTTTGAAACTGAATCTGTTTTCAGGTAATGCTTTTTGACATGTTTGCTATAAAAACTGGATTTACTTGCATGCTTCTTGAAAGTTTTGAGACAGACATGGATTGAAGATTTTCTGTGATTTTGTTTTGAGGAAATCTGCAGGCTTTTATTTTCTTTTCTTTCTGAAAGTGTTTGAGTTGAGGAGTGCTTCAGGATTTAATATGAGCATGGATTGAACTGAGGAATTGCTTGAGAAATTGTTTTGAAGATTTTAGGTTTACAGATTGTTTGAAATCTGGGTAATGAATTTACAGGTTTTAGATTTGAATTTCAGAAAATTCCATGTTTTGGTTTGAGGATTTACAGGCTTTGCATAAAGATAGTTACAGGGAAAACATTCAGATTTGAAAATTTTGATTTCTAGTTTAGATTTTGTTTTTGGAAAATCTGAAAATGGATCAAAGAAAATGGTAGGGAGGAAAGGATATAGGTTTATATAGATTTGTTTTAGATTTGTATTATAATTAAATAAAAATAAAAAGGAAATATGACACTTGTCTCCTATGTTACTAATTACTTAACACATGTACTTAATATGCATATAAAATTAACACATGTCCTAGTTTATTTAATTTTATTCTAAAAGAAATCTAAAACCCCTTTAAAATTAATTTCCTAATTACCAATATGTTTTTCTAAATTTAAAAATGCTTTTCTAATTAAATTTCTAATAAACAAATATATTTATATATTTAGAAATGTATGCTAGATTTATAATACAATCTTTAAAAAGAAATGAAACCAAATATAATTTAAATATAAAGTTATATACAACATTGCAAACTTATTTTTAAATGCTATTTCAAAAGCCTTGCATTTATTTTACAAATCAAATTTCTATAAAAGAAATAAAACAAATCTTATTTTAATTAAAAACATTACCTATGTAATTTAAAACCAAACCATATTATCCTTTATTTAAATATGAATGTATACCTTTAAATTCAAATTTATATTCCTTTACAAAGTCTAAATTAAAAATCAAACCTAAAATAAATTTAAATCAATATAAATAACTATTTTAAAATAAGCTCATTATTATTTACAAATAATATATTCTATTTTAAAATCAATTTAAATTATACAGATTTAAATACACAGATATTAATGTATTTAAACATACATACAAATTTTGAAAATAAATCAATTTAGAAATTTATTTACACAAACAAAATAATTAATCTTATTTTAAAACCAATTTATAACAAAAATTAAAATATTACTTGGTTAAATATTTTTGAAAATAATAATTTTTAAATTCAAATAATTTAAATTAAGAGATTATCAGCATTTTAAACTCCTGGAAATTTCCGGGATATTACAATCCTCCCCCCTTAACAGAATTTCGTCCTCGAAATTTAAAACAGAGATAATCCAAAGTTTTTATTTTATTTTCAACTAATTCAAATATTCATAACAGCCATACACTATCAATCAAACAACAATTTCATCCAAACAACCAATTCAAATAAACAACACTAGCTATCCGGACACAGATCCGGATAGACTTCCTAAAATATCTCGAGTTTCCCTAGTATAAACACAGGGATACTCGCTCTACTAAACCCAAACTAGCTATATATATAAGCTACTGAGTTCCCACTCAGCTAGATCTATAATCTACCCAAGATACCAGACCATAGACAAGTCTGATCAACATCTAAAACCTTCACAGAACTACTAGTCTCAAAACCAGTGATGACCAAACACGTACTCTCTCAGAGATACGTGAAATAATTTGAATTTCAGTCTTTCAAACTGACAATTCAACTCTTCAATCCAAAACACTGATCCTACAAAAACTCAGAGGAATCCAATATACTTGGAGATCACTTCAAATCTCATTGCTCCCTTTACCAGAGAAATCCCAACAACATCGAAGCCTCCAACTTCGAATTCCAAATTCTTCTAATACTTAATCTCAAAAACTTCCCAGATGATCCGGGCTGCCTACAGATCCTTCCTGATCAGCTCAACCTTCACTGATACTTCTACAAACAAACTGGATCAACTCACAAACTGATCCTCACAAGATCAATCCACAATCAAAACCAAACTTTACTATCAACAGAAGAAAACAACTTCTCCTATCCAGATAAGACAGAATAGAATCACTCGCCAACTTGCCTCAGATTCTGAAAATTCCAGAAGAAACTCACTAATCCAAAATACTGCAATTCCCAGTTGCTTCTATTCAAGAACAACAGTCAGCTTGCTTCCGCTGCACAACTCTGACCTGGAGCAGATGAAAATGCCATAGAAGAACACAGGCACAGACTAAACAAAACATCCCAACAACAAAGTTCAACAGAAGTTCCAAGAGATACAGAGCTGCTTCACCAAGCCACCAACCTAGGAGACAACCTTCTACCCAATTGAATCACCAGTATCACTCCTGACATCAAGTCGATTCAGAACTCAATCTCCAATGCAGAAAATCTCTAACTCTCCTGAAGATATATCCAGAAAAATCTTCAGCAATCCCATAACTCTCACATCCTCTAGAGATGCCACAAATCCAGGCAAAGACCATCTGAGATAATCACCAAACCATCGCAAGTCACTTTTGCGATCAACCCAATCCAATATCCAAGATACTGTCCCTTCTCTACCAATCAGAACAGTTTATCCTTAACCAACTAATCCATCGAAGAAACAGATCCTCACTGCTGCTTCTGAATCCACCTCCAAGAAATTTTAAGCCAAAAAGATCTTCCTGCTGAAGCACAGAACACTCCCAAGCTGCTCCGCTAACACAGATGCCAAAGACTTCTTATCCAGAGTTCTTAGAGAAACTCGGACTTCCAACCAAACACATACATCCTGCTGATCTCAGCTACAACACCTGAAACAGACACACTTCCTTAAACTTGCTCCGAAAGAAACGTCTTCGGAGACATCCATAGTCACCGCATCTCATCACGCAGCTACTACTTCCTGAGGTTGTCAAGATACCATCACTTACTTCTCCCCAACCGACAGATCCAAATCCTCAAAAATCTGCTCACACGAGTGCAATCAAATCTATACTTCAAAGATAATCTCCGAACCTTAACAGGTTTCCTTCAGAGATCAATGAAATCCTTACACCAAACTACAAAGATTACTCGAGACGGTATTAGATCTACAGTCTCGACAAATACACTTCCAACCTCAAACATTCCAACTCCAACCAATGGTAGTTGTGTTACACACACTACTACCTCATCTACCTTTATAACTTACATTGGAAAAACCGAACAGGTAACCCAAAAGATAGGTAGAAATATATACATATATAGTTATATATAAAAATTACAAGTACGCTCTCTCAAGAAAGACACCACTACAGAGCCTAGGTATTCACTCAACCTAATGCTCTGATACCAACTGAGACGACACGACTTTCCACTCCCGGAAAATCGCGTCATCATTAAGAAAGAAAGGGATAAGAAAGAGAATAGAAATAAGAGAAGAAAGAAACAACACATCAGAATCTAACAGTGGAACGAATAAACTATATTAATAACATAAATATTACATAGTTTACAACAATATCAGAGTTACATAGCCATACAACACATACTAGACAGTTATAAACACCTGTCTAGTTATACAACTCCATACAACATCTCAGAGAAACACACAGCGGAATATTCTATAGCTATACGCAGAAGCCTCCTGCTCCATTGCTCCTTCAGAATTCGTCAAGCCAACTTAAAATCCTAACCTGAATTCCCTTGGCTACTCGTAAAAATTTGAGTACCCAAGAGTTTATGAAAAACAAAAATAAACTCCGGGTCAGACATGGGTCTGGTGTGAGTAAACGGTTAAAGTTGCTTAACTTTAAAAACCTTTGAAAGAAAAGGTATCACGTAAGACTTCCCACACATAAACATGGAAAAGTTTTTACCTTACGTTAACCAAAACATTTGATAGGAAATTCTGTGATATTATAATAGTGTCTAGGGTTTTCAAATAAATAAGAAATAGCCGAAATTGTTACATGATTAAATTCCAGCTACTAGCCACAAAAGTGGGTAATACAATCAAAACCGTTGGCACTTATTGGATTTTGGATTCCATACAATGGCAGGGCTACTGGGGTACCGCCCGTCACAGTACGTGGCCTAGATCACCGTAACGAGGATTACTCCCTTCATCCCCTGCAACACAAAGCCGGACCCGTTCCTTACTGAACAGTTCCAAATAAGACAACCCCGACGGTTGTAGCTATTCAACCGTCCACACAGCCGAAATAAAAGGGACCTCTAGACAGGGGTAAATCTTACTCTCCAGTGGGTGCGACCCACGAAGCTTTGCTGCACCTCCCCTGTTTTAGCCATTCCCGGTTGATGAGGCTTGAGGTTACGATTACCTTTATAGAACATATCACTTAGAATGCTCATCGTCCACCTGACGATGTTCTGAAAGCATTCAATCCATACAAGTTCGTTCCGGGTACGAACGAAACCGAAGGCATTATCTCGTTATACTCATTTTGGAATCACCCTCAGAGTTAACGACAATAACCCTTTCACTGTAAACCACCATCTCGAATCTATAAGGTCTATTCCGTCAAACTCATTACGGAATCACCCACGGAGTTATACTGACGTATAGCCCTTACACCTCGAGTCTTCACTTGCTCCACTTTGACTCAGACCTAACGTTATTTGGAATCGATGTGGTTTTCGGATATCCAATTATGGATCAGATCCCGGTCTCATCGAAATCCAAAGCGTGTCTTTTAAGGTCCAAGCTGTTTAAAAGTTTTAAAACAATTAAATTCAACTATCTATATACACATGGAATAGATAATTCACAAATCATAATTAATAATCATCATTATCAACTAACAGGTAATTCATATCATCCATATCATAATAGATAATCCATATATCAACATTCCAAATTGATAATCACAATTCAACTAAGCATTCATATCACACAATCATACTCATCTCATTACTGAGATCACACAGCATTCAAGACAATCAATGTCATCCAATCATTCATAAGCAATAATTAACTCAACCCATAACATAATTAATTTAAAATGAATTAAATTAACTATCTCCATCTCTAATTAATTTAAAGTGAATTAAATTAATTACCTAATCACTTAATTAATTTAAAATTAATTAAATTAATTACCTTCATCAAAATAAATCTTGCTTAAATTAACATTAGTTAAATCAATTAGTTAATCCTAATCAACCTTGATTAATTAACTCTTAATTCAAGTAATTAATTCTTAATTATTCTCATTAATCATATCAATTTATGAACCTTAATTAATTAATCATGCTTATATTAATTGCTTTTAATTAATCAACTTAAATATAGTAATTAATTATTCTTAATTACTTCTTAATTACTTTATAAATCCTTTGATTTATTACCCAAGAAATAAACCTTTAATTACTTTAACAAGTAATTATTCATTTAACAATTACTTCCAACCAGTAATCTACCTAACTCAATTACCTCTGTAATTAATCAATTACTTATCTTAAGCAATTAACCTTATCAAAACTTTATTAAGTAATAATACTTAATCTTTTATCAGGTGACCATATTTAATTAATTAACAAATTAATTAACTTACTTGATTTCACTCATCTCATAAAACAACATTGAATAATCCATTCATAATTACTCATTAACCCAAATTAATCTTAAATTATCAGATTAATTATCTCCAACTATTAATTAATAAAACTTAATTATTAATCAATCCTTTAATACAAAGTAATCAATCACTAATTACTTTTATAATTAATTAATTAAACTTAATTAACTAATTAATCAACTCTTAATCCTTAATTAAAATTAATTAACCTTAAATAAAAATAGTTAATTAATTCTCAATTAACTAGCATTATATTTTAATAATTCTTTTAATTATTAATTAAGAAAACCCAATTAAAACTTAATAAAACATTTATTAATTAATTACTATTTTAATTAACCCTTAATCACTTAGTTAATAAGTAATTACAATTTAATTAACCATTTGTCATTAATTAAATCATCATCTTAATTAACAGTTAATTAAATAAATAATTATACTTAATCAATTACTTAATTAACCCCCTTTTTAAATAATTAATTAAATTAATTAATAAACTTAAACTTCTTTAATTAACTAACTAATTACAAATTATTAATGCTTAATTATTATTTAAGATAAAATATTATCTTAAATAAATCTTGAAATCTTAATTTAACTTAATTCCTCAATTAAATTAAATTATAAGAAATCATTAATTTCTTTCACTAATATTAATTAACAAATCTAATTCTAAGTTAATATGTTATCTTAAACATTATTTGTTAATCAATAAAAACAATTATAAATTTACTTTATTATTTCCAAAATAAGTTTGAAAACAACATTAGCTAAAAACATTTAAACAAATCATATAAATTTCATCTATAAAACAATTCAATTTCATAAACAAGAATTTTACTTTGATTTAAACTATTTAAAGTTTTAAACCTATTCATTAATTTTGAAAATTTTGTTAACACTTTAGTACGGGTTTACCCTTTAGTTACTGGGAACAAAGCACATGGATTTTAGATCCTAAAAAAAACTGTTTTAATCTAAAAACTCAAAACTGTTAAACTAACAGTTTAACACAGCACATCATTACCCAGATCACACGAGTATAAACCCGAGCCACGACCTAAAATGCACGAGTTTTCCCCGAGCCCTACTCCCTTATTACCCTATCTATACCCTGTATCCAACTCCAAAGCACAACCCAAAACAACTGACACCACCATCCCCACCGTGCAACCTACACCATAGCCCGACCTCCTCCAGTCAACGGCAACACCTCCAGCAAATCACCCTATCCCCTCGCAAGGCCCTACGACCAACAGAACGACACTTCAAACTTTGAATCAAAATCGAGTTCATCAGGTGACTGAACTCAAAAACCCCTCACCAGAAAACCCAAAAATCATCGCCGCCGATCATCAACAAATGCTACAACTCCGTCCATAGTCCATCCACCCACCAAGCTTCCTTCACTCCAATTTCCACCCAACTCGATGCAATTATGAGGTTGCAGTGATCAATTTTCCAGACAGCTTCTAAACTAGGTTTACAACAAATTCCTATCAAAATCAATTTCCACAATGATTTAAAAATCCTTCTGCTATTTTTCCTATACTCTCTGATGAATCACCTAACTCCTTGAAGAATCTCAAGTATTCCAGTTACAAAGATCATAAGTTACAGACCAAAACCCAATTTGCAGTAAAAACCCAAATTCATACTTAAAACAATTTTAAAAATTTTGAATTTCTTTTCAAAATTCATAATTACCAATGATACTTTGATTTATGTAATTGTTTTAGTCAAATTAAATACTTGTTTCCAAACATTAAAGATAAATTTGTTTACTGCATTTTTGGTTTCCAGGTAAACTTCAAAATCCAGAAACTTTGATTGATTTTTCTTGTTTTTCTTTCTTCACTGTTTATACTTGAGTTAACTTGTTTTTAGTTTGAATCTATGTTCTAATAGTTGTTTAACAAAATAACTTGAAGTTTAGTTTTAAACTTAACTCTGCAGTAAATAAAAACAGAGATGATCAAGGCAATAAACATGCACAGTTTATAACCAACATATTAACATTTTATCCATACAGGAGCAAACTTATATGTATATAAATATCATCATAAACTCATAGCAATCAGTTACTTAACTAATTAAATTTTAGTAAAATGTTTACTCACATTATTTATGAAGTGCAGAGCCTCATGAAGAAGAGCAGGAAATTGCAAAAGAATTGAACTTGAAGCTTTTCAATCAGGAGCTTTAAAACTGAATCTGTTTTCAGGTAATGCTTTTTGACAGGTTTGCTATAAAAACTGGATTTACTTGCATGCTTCTTGAAAGTTTTGAGACAGATGTTTTGAGGAAATCTGCAGGCTTTTATTTTCTTTTCTTTCTGAAAGTGTTTGAGTTGAGGAGTGCTTCAGGATTTAATATGAGCATGGATTGAACTGAGGAATTGCTTGAGAAATTGTTTGAAGATTTTTGGTTTACAGATTGTTTGAAATCTGGGTAATGAATTTACAGGTTTTAGATTTGAATTTCAGAAAATTCCATGTTTTGGTTTGACGATTTACAGGCTTTGCATAAAGATAGTTACAGGGAAAACATTCAGATTTGAAAATTTTGATTTCTAGTTTAGATTTTGATTTTGGCAAATCTGAAAATGGATCAAAGAAAATGGAAGGGAGGAAAGGATATAGGTTTATATAGATTTGTTTTAGATTTGTATTATAATTAAATAAAAATAAAAAGGAAATATGACACTTGTCTCCTATGTTACTAATTACTTAACACATGTACTTAATATGCATATAAAATTAACACATGTCCTGGTTTATTTAATTTTATTCTAAAAGAAATCTAAAACCCCTTTAAAATTAATTTCCTAATTACCAATATGTTTTTCTAAATTTAAAAATGCTTTTCTAATTAAATTTCTAATAAACAAATATATTTATATATTTAGAAATGTATGCTAGATTTATAATACAATCTTTAAAAAGAAATGAAACCAAATATAATTTAAATATAAAGTTATATACAACATTGCAAACTTATTTTTAAATGCTATTTCAAAAGCCTTGCATTTATTTTACAAATCAAATTTCTATAAAAGAAATAAAACAAATCTTATTTTAATTAAAAACATTACCTATGTAATTTAAAACCAAACCATATTATCCTTTATTTAAATATGAATGTATACCTTTAAATTCAAATTTATATTCCTTTACAAAGTCTAAATTAAAAATCAAACCCAAATTCATACTTAAAACAGTTTTAAAAATTTTGAATTTCTTTTCAAAATTCATAATTACCAATGATACTTTGATTTATGTAATTGTTTTAGTCAAATTAAATACTTGTTTCCAAACATTAAAGATAAATTTGTTTACTGCATTTTTGGTTTCCAGGTAAACTTCAAAATCCAGAAACTTTGATTGATTTTTCTTTTTTTTCTTTCTTCACTGTTTATACTTGAGTTAACTTGTTTTTAGTTTGAATCTATTTTCTAATAGTTGTTTAACAAAATAACTTGAAGTCTAGTTTTAAACTTAACTCTGCAGTAAATAAAAACAGAGATGATCAAGGCAATAAACATGCACAGTTTATAACCAACATATTAACATTTTATCCATACAGGAGCAAACTTATATGTATATAAATATCATCATAAACTCATAGCAATCAGTTACTTAACTAATTAAATTTTAGTAAAATGTTTACTCACATTATTTATGAAGTGCAGAGCCTCATGAAGAAGAGCAGGAAATTGCAAAAGAATTGAACTTGAAGCTTTTCAATCAGGAGCTTTGAAACACTACAAGAATAATTGTCATTAACTGCATGTGCTTACAGCGTTGTATTATAACCTGCTGTTGTCATTCTTATAATCCATAGGACGATACGAGAAAATGAAGTATAGACGCTGTGAAAAAAATAATAGTACAAAACTATAGGCGAGCTTCTAAATTATGTCATGGCCGCTAATTTTCCAAATTCTTCCCTCTTCCTTTTCGCTCCTTTCCTACTCTCCATTTCCTCTCGTTGTCAATCATGAAAACCCTAAAATACACTCCTTCATTCATCTCTCTTCTTACATCTCACGTAATCAATTCCCATGTCTTCTCCGCCTCCACCCACCTCCGCAGCTACGTCTTCAGGAATCATCTTTGCAACCTCTCAAAAAAGCTCTTGCCCTTTGTCGATGCAGGGTTGTCTCACGCAAGTTGTCTATTCTCCGGTTGCATCCTCGGTTAGAAAATCATATTTTCTATTTTATTTGTTACGCATTTTGATTTTTTTTTTCCAGAATCATATTTCTTTGCCTGTGATAAAGACTGAGAGGAGCTGGTTAAATTTAATCCAAAAACCAGTTTTATTTTTTTTAACTATAATCATCGTTTTTACCTTTGTTCAATTTTATTTTGTTTTCAATTTGGCAAAAAAAACTCTTTTAGGAACAGTTGTTATGTGTCTGTTGAATGGACAAGAATCTTTCAAAATGGATGTGATTTATTCATTCTATGGACTAGACAAGGGAAAATTAATTACTAGAGTAAGATTGCGGCCTAAGCCATTGGAATTAGAATTACGCACTTGATATATTCAAATTGGTGCAATGTTTGATACAATAGCAAACTAATAAGTTACATTTGCAGACAGTAAAAGCAACTCGAGCTCTACTTTGAACACTATAGTTTTTCAATGTCATATTTATATTGAAAACATGTGGAAATGCATTATGTCCTATCAGTGGCACAATTTGCTTAGTTCATTGGGTGGTCAATTTTTGAACCAGGTTTCAATTTGCTTTTTTCCCCAAGGTTCATGTTGAACATGGGTTGATCTAGCTTCATATACCATTTAACAAATCTGTCATATAATGAGACACACACAAATACATACAAGGATGTATTGCTATTTGGAAGTGAAGTTGATTCTTAACCTTTAGATAAATCACATTATGATTATTTGCATAGCAAGCTATTTCTTTTCAAACAGAAGACCAAATTATTTTTCCTTTAGGAAAATATTAAGGAAATTCAAGTTATTCCTCCATCACTTGTGGAAATTGCTATTTCAGTTGAATCGATTAGTTAGGAAAATTGGGTTGATGGCTGGGATGATCCATGTTTGTTGACACTGTCTGGATTAAGACGTCATGGAGTTTCTTGTACAGCTATTAACTCTTTCATTCGTGGAATGGGAATCATAAGAAGGTTAGAGTTCATCATAAAAATATTTGTAAACAGCATTATTTAGGTTTCTCAATGGTTTTCCCATGGTTGCATTAATGGCTGGCTTCAGAAGTATAGTAGGCAAAGTTTATTAAGATGAGAACAATTATGAAGTGGTTCCTTTAAAATTCTCTCTTACCTTCCTTTACTGATTTATGACTCTACCAGGCTATGCATGTACATATTAGTGAGCTTACTCCTTGTGAACACCCACGCATTTGAATCTATAGCATATCAAATATATCTAAACTGTTTCATTAGTCATGCAATGCCTTTCATATAAGTCATCTATTCCTTACTCTGTCTACTTGCCACATTTATGAATTTTATTAAAGGGAGAGGAGTCTCTGTGGAGATTGAAGTTAAATCATAACTAAAAAGACTCGAGTCCATTAAATTGTGCTCTAAACCAGTTATCTCAAATTATACTTTGGATAATCTCCTTACCATTTTAAGTAAATCCAGAAATTGATAACACTCATGGAATATTTTTTTAATGCAGTGATGGTAGCATGATACATATCAGCCGACTTGAATATCACATTCGAAAAGAGCTAAATAAAACTGCACCGCGTGTAATGGTTGTGTTGCACCCTCTTGAGGAAGATGTTGAGACATTAGCTATTCTTTTTCTCTGGTAAACTTTTATCCGTGTTAATCACTGTTGACATTAGACTAAATTTCCAGGTTGTAATAACAAATTGATTCTGGTTTGACAATCAACCTTGATGCTAAGTTGTGGCCTGATGCTCCAGCAGAAGATGCATCTTCTTTCTATAATGTACACACTTTCCTTCGATAGCTAACTGGATTTTCTTATAAGTAGCTTGATCAAAATTAAACGCTAATAACTCTAAAATTAAATAGCGTTTTGCTTTCATTTCTTTATCATTTGATTCTTGCGTCTTCCATTTTTGAATTTTTTTATAGTTACTAATATAGCCTATTCGGTTGAACATGTTTCACCTTTATGCTCTATTCCAGTAAGGTGGGAAAACCTTATCGACACATTATAAGTTGATGCCAAACAATTTTCTTGTATAATTTTTTTCAATAAGTTACCTGCCTTGTTCAGATCTAAAGGTCAAATTATATTATAACATTTTAAAAAATGGAAAATAATTTGTAGTGAAAATGTATTATATCAGTGTCATGTAAGTATCATTTAAAATGATCAGATTATATAAAAATTCGGTAGATAAATGTTTTATTGAATCATCAAATGAAATGCTAATTGTACCTTGTTCATAATTGGGTAATAATTATTGAATTTTGGTAATCATTTTTTTCTTTCTTAATTAATGTCTTGTAAATATTAGTTGGAAAATTGTTCATCTAACATACCTGCAAATAAGTATTTGATTAAGCTAATTAAATGACATGCTAATTGTTCCCTTATTTGTTAATTAATAATTTCTTAATATGAAATATCTCTGATGCTGGATTCCTTGCCAAAATAGTTGCTCTTTGTTTTCAAAACGGTACGAATTTCTTTTATATAAAATGAATACTTGGTATACTTTGGTAGTTTGGACATAAGGGTAAGTTCAAAAGTTCTATATTATGTGGACTTCAGTTCTTCTAAATGTTAACCCAATGCTTTGCACTATGAAATCCATATTTTATTGACAAAAAAATAGTTGTTGCTGGAGTAAGTGTTTTAACTGTTTGATTATACAATCTTGAAACATCGACTACATTTTTTTTCATTGTTTGCGTATTTCATTGTTGCTCTAATTCAGTATATTTTACTCTTTGTATTTTTAGGTAACAATGTTGCTTCCCAAACCTCCTTTCATGGACAAGAAGTGACCAAAACAGATGGGTAAATGCTTTGCTTCCTGTTCGTATTTTTATTGTCAACTTCTTAATGAAGAACCTTACAAAAATAAAAGGATAGTTGTCATCTTTCGTTTAGCGAAATTTTATATGCCACTTATTATTTATCATGTTTTTCAATAAAAACATGTTTGCACCTTTTTGGTTAACTAGTCAATTCACAACCAACATGTTTATCTCTTATATTTGTCAACAAAATTTAAAATATGCATATATTTGCAAATTTCTATGTCAGGGTCATATGGTTGTCAGTACCTGAATTTGAATTGATTGCTTCCTTGCATCCATTATCCTTATAATGGAGCTTCCAAAAGCTATTGTATATTGCAATTTCCTTTATAAAATCATAACTCTGGTTTCTAGATCTTTTTTATTTATCTTTTGTAGAAATCTGTAAATTGCTAGTTGTGCATCCACATATATTAGGAATCGAGTATGAAATTTTATCCTTAATGGAAGTTATTATATTAACACGCACACACATACGTATATTAAAAGAACACTATTTTATTTAATCTCACTTTTTCAATTTGGTTCTGTCATTAGTTTCTTCCTATGTCCACGAATTGATGTCGCAGATTTCAATCCCTTTCCATAGTATTATTCAGTTTCAATATCTACCTACGCTAATCTTCATGATTCCTTGCATAACGCACACACAAAGATATGTATATGTGTTACATATGTGTATGTGTATGTGTTTATACGCACACATACTAGTATGAGACCCGTGCTTCACAGATAGGTATCTAAGATTGGAAGACTAGCTTTGAATTAAAAGTTGATTATTTTGTACTATACAAAACATAAAAAGTATCATTTATCATCAGTATATGAATGAATATAGTTTCATAAATTGGTCATTTTCTACATGTTATAGACCCAAAGTTATATTTGTTTGATGAGTCTAGTACGTATACATAGGAATTAAACATATACAAAAACTCAACAGTTGAATTCCATTCATATCAACCTTGCATATATTTACTTTCAAACGTGCATTATAGTAGAAAAGCATGAAACGGTCTTAAAATAAGAGGAACCAAGGTAGGAATATGTCAGCAAGAACATAATATTATGGATAGGACTTAAACTTAGTAATGGATAGTAGTTTGGTGAGATGTAGTTTCAAATCAAAAGCATAAGCAAACATAGTTTATGTACAATGCAATGAAATAACAGAAAACTAATGAACTGAAATGAAAACTTAAGTAGCTGATAGGTTGAAATGTTCACACTTCATTCCTACATTGTCTATCCTGATTCACAATGGTAGTGTTTGTGGTTATGCTTGTTATTTCCTGAATGCCTGCTAACAAACGAAGTGTCATTCTAATTTTTATAGCAAATTATACAGCAGTAAACGTGGATACTTTTAATCTGCGAGTGATAGACGACTTAAATAAAATTGGAAATCATGCTCTTCAATAAGATGTAAGATCCAGAATAGAGCCACATGATGTTAAATTAAGGGTGGACATGAGGTAATTAACTTTATATCCATCCTTAATTTAAGTTTATTATCATTTATGTTTATCATCATGGACATTTGTCTTGTTTATGCTATTTAAGTTTATTTAAGATTATCATCATGCCGCACCAAATTATGAATCCTCAAATTGAGGATGTGTATTTTCCCCTAAGTTTTAAAGTTCAAAAGCTGTTAAACTGCACAAGTTAACTTAAATTGTCCATTATTTTGATCCAGAGCACAAACTAGTACTTTAAGATCAAATATTAGTTTCAAATTAACATGGTGAAGCTAAAATAGAAAATAAGAATAACTTTAATTCAACTCCAGGTCGAAATATTTTCTAATTTATTCTATATTGACAAATCTGTCACTGCTAATGGTTTCAATTTGCAAACAAAGCTGCTTAAATAATCGCTGAGTTCACCAAACTATGGCATCTTTACTAGCAGCACCAAAGGTTAGTTCACATGTAAATAGTTGTAACTGTGTATGTGGGTGGTATGTTTAACTTCACATGATGCACATGGTGGAAACAGTCGGTTGCTGCCTATTTCTCAAAACTCTGCTAGTCGTTTTGGACAACAATCCGGTCAACGTTACAACCAACACTCTAATAGCTATAACCATGCTGAGTGAACATATTATAAAGGTTGGCTACCTTGCAGTAATTTTGCTGCATCAGAATTGCATTCTGGGTCCCATAATATTTTGGGCAGCAGTGGGGGCATGTCATGGGGTAACTTTTATTCCTTTTATCCTTGATTAGACTTTAGTTGAGATTTAGGTTCGCTTTTTGTTAAAATATTTAATTCAGAACAGAATCATTAAGCAACAACTGAACGATCCAAGTCCGCATGAGGTATTTTCTATTATGCTTCTTTTTCCTTTGAAATTTTACTCGCTTATTCTACCTATACATATGCATATTCGATGTTCTTTGGAGTTCAGTCATTAATTCCTATAGTTTATAACATATACGTTTGCTAAGAAATTTGTTCGACTAAATAGGATAAGAAATGGTGTGGGCTCGAATCCCAGCAACCACACCAGAATGATATGATATGGTGCGGGCAGGCAGAAGTGCATAAGTTAGTTTAAGTGCAGAAATTTAAATTTGGTTGATGAGGAGGATGGTTAATGGATGATGAGGAGGGTTTGAATTTTAAGTGCAGAAGTTTAAGTGAAATGCTGACAGTAGTGGTCAGGGAAGGTTATGTAGTAAGGAAATGCAAGTATGCAGCAGGGTATGCAAGTAAGGAGTAGGCACTGTTGTGTGTGATGAAGTATGGTGTTGTTTGGTGTTAGGGAAGGTTGGTAGAGGCAATGTTATAGGATGGTGCTATGTTTGGATGTTTGTAGGCAATGTTGATAGAGAGTATGTTAAGAGATACAGAGGTGAGTATGAAGGGTGGAGCAGTTTGATATGATTGACGGTAAGATGGCTGTAGTGGGTTTGCAGTAGTGATTGTTGTGGGGATGTGTCTGTTGATAATGGCAAGGTGGTTGGAAGGAAATGAAGTTCTGATGACTGGGTTTGTTGACAGCAGTTTTGTTGTTGGAGGGGGTACGTCCGCAGACAGTGTTTGTATGTGAAATACTTGTGGCTGATAAATGAATGAAGGCAGAGGGTATTTGTAGATGGTGGAAATGTTGTTAAAGGATGGTCAGCGTTGACAGTTGTATGCAGTGGTGACTGAGGATGTTGAGAAGGAAATTGAAGGTTGGACAGAAGCTTGTGGTTGAGGAAGTGTAACAGTTTTGTGTTTCAATGAAGCATGGCAGAGTCGTGGCAGAATATGCAGGGTGGCAGATGGTTGTACGGCTGTTGCAGGCATAGGCTATAGAACTTTAGCTAGAGTTCCACGATGAGGTAAGAAAAGCATAGGCCTAACATCCTAAGCTTGCTCCATGGTTTTTCATCATATCAACATTAATAAGTTAGTGAATATTAAGTATAAAAGAAACATTATCCAAGTAATATTTTTCCACCTCATCGTGTTCATCACTTGCATATCTTGTTGTCATTATTTGAATTATTTAACTGTTTGAGAAAATTCTCATCTAACATAGACTGAATTGATGTAGGTTGGATTTGCCGATGATATGTAATGGGATGGTTCTAAAGAATGATACTATAAAGGATATTAAAAGACTCATTTATATTATGTTTATTAGATTCATTCGATTTCATGTTTATTGATTCACTGATCTCAACTCTCATCCTAATTTAGGTACTTCACCTAAAATCAAACTTTGTTCACTCATTTTGCCAGAATTCGGATGTCACACATGCAAAGAGCACCTATGATGTCACAACATCTAAGGCCAAACTTGCAAGTTCAGATGAGGCAATCTCCTGTTAGAAGCATTTTTGATGGTGGTTTGTGAAGAAGGCTTATGCAGTACATGTATCCCCAGGGTCAGAAACTAACTGTAAGTTAGATCTTCATGTTTCACATTTGCATCTGCATAGGGTCATTAGATTTTGTTCCATGACATAACTAGGATTTCTGTTTGTATATTAGGGTATAGATTGATCACAATAACAGATTCATTAGGGGTTATGCTAGTTTTAGTAACTTAGTCTTTGGCGATGCATCTTTTGTACTTATACATACTTGTATACATTGACTAACATATGTATGTTTGTGTTTCTTCTTCATAGGTGTTGTATGATGCTTTTGAGGTTGATACATGATGATGTCGCACTCTTTCTCCTTTAAATCAGTCATGCTTATCGACGGTCATTAAAATATTTTTAGTATGTATCGTTTTGGTATGCTATACTCAATTTATGTACTTGTGTTTAATTTTTATCACAAATATTTTTGTTTAATTCTTCATGTATGAAATATTATGGATATATATATTTTGTGATTTGGCTTATGACTCAATTTGTGTACTTATGTTAATGTGATGAATGTGGTTTTCTGAGTTATAATATATAAATAGAATTGAAAATTGTAAGCTTTGAATGTTATAACAGCAAAAAATGTGCAATAGAATTTTTTTATAGCGTTCTAACTATGCAATAAAAAGAAAATTTGTTCAGCTTTGTTATGCTATAGCATCATGTTAGTGCTATACAAAATATTTTGCAAAGAGTAAATAGTTTTCATAGCAATAAGAAGGTGCTATAATAGATTGTAGTGAATTTTCTATAGCATTTCAATGTATCGTAAAAGGTTGACACGATGATTCCATAGCGCGTTCAAATGCTATAATAATATAGCATGTCGACATATTTATAGCAACTAAAATGCGTCATAAAAAGTTCTATAGCACGTTTCATAATGCTATAGAAAAGCAGTTGAACCAATATGGCCTATTTTAGATGGCAAGAAAAATAAGTTTTCCATTGCAAGTATGACACGCTATAAAAAGTCCTTTTGTTGTAGTGATAGCAGTCATGAAAACGCTATAGTTTCACTTCATAGCGACTTTCCAAGGCTATTAAAAGTCATGTTTACAGCACTCATAAAACGCTATGAAATGTCCTTGTCCATAGCGTCTCTTATAGTGTTTTGTATGTTGCTGTTATAGGTCACTGACCTATTACAACATGTTAATATACAGCGTAAGAAAAAACGCTATAATAGCTTCAAATAGCCTTTTTTAAACGCTATTAAAGGGTGTTTTTGTTGTAGTGAAACTGAATCTGTTTTCAGGTAATGCTTTTTGACAGGTTTGCTATAAAAACTGGATTTACTTGCATGCTTCTTGAAAGTTTTGAGACAGACATGGATTGAAGATTTTCTGTGATTTTGTTTTGAGGAAATCTGCAGGCTTTTGTTTTCTTTTCTTTCTGAAAGTGTTTGAGTTGAGGAGTGCTTCAGGATTTAATATGAGCATGGATTGAACTGAGGAATTGCTTGAGAAATTGTTTTGAAGATTTTGGTTTACAGGTTGTTTGAAATCTGGGTAATGAATTTACAGGTTTTAGATTTGAATTTCAGAAAATTCCATGTTTTGGTTTGAGGATTTACAGGCTTTGCATAAAGATAATTACAGGGAAAACATTCAGATTTGAAAAGAATGATTTCTGGTTTAGATTTTGTTTTTGGCAAATCTGAAAATGGATCAAAGAAAATGGAAGGGAGGAAAGGATATCGGTTTATATAGATTTGTATTATAATTAAATAAAAATAAAAAGGAAATATGACAATTGTCTCCTATGTTACTAATTACTTAACACATGTACTTAATATGCATATAAAATTAACACATGTCCAAGTTTATTTAATTTTATTCTAAAAGAAATCTAAAACCCCTTTAAAATTAATTACCTAATTACCAATATGTTTTTCTAAATTTAAAAATGCTTTTCTAATTAAATTTCTAATAAACAAATATATTTATATATTTATAAATGTATGCTAGATTTATAATACAATCTTTAAAAAGAAATGAAACCAAATATAATTTAAATATAAAGTTATATACAACGTTGCAAACTTATTTTTAAATGCTATTTCAAAAGCCTTGATTTATTTTACAAAACAAATTTCTATAAAAGAAATAAAACAAATCTTATTTTAATTAAAAACATTACCTATGTAATTTAAAACCAAACCATATTATCCTTTATTTAAATATGAATGTATACCTTTAAATTCAAATTTATATTCCTTTACAAAGTCTAATTTAAAAATCAAACCTAAAATAAATTTAAATCAATATAAATAACTATTTTAAAATAAGCTCATTATTATTTACAAATAATATATTCTATTTTAAAATCAATTTAAATTATACAGATTTAAATACACAGATATAAATGTATTTAAACATACTTACAAATTTTGAAAATAAATCAATTTAGGAATTTATTTACACAAACAAAATAATTAATCTTATTTTAAAACCAATTTATAACAAAAATTAAAATATTACTTGGTTAAATATTTTTGAAAATAATAAATTTTAAATTCAAATAATTTAAATTAAGAGATTATCAGCATTTTAAACTCCTGGAAATTTCGAGATATTACACCGAGTGTCCAAGAATATCCGCTCGAATATTTCATTCAATCTTGTATAAGTGGAGAATTTTGGTTCTTCCCTGTGCTTCCTCTTCCCTTTGTTCTTGTCTTTACCCGAGCTTTCACCGGCCGCTTCTCTATCCTTAACCACGTTTACTTCCTTTGATTTTGTATCCAAACATGCATCCTCTTGTCAAAGACATCTCTTAACTTCATGAACGAATTCCCCGAGATCCACTGGTGAGTCCCATATCAACGATGCTTTGAAATTTGAATTATCCCTGACTCCTCACACTATCGCTATTAGAACCATTGATGGATCCAGCCGATCCATCGATGCAACTACTGCATTATACCGAATTAAGAAAGTCCTAAGTGATTCATCCACCCTCTGCTTAACTGACGTTAGAGTCATCACATTCTTTGGTTTGATGTGGGCTCGAAACTGTTTCAAAAACCAATCCATCAATTCTTTCCATGTTCCAATTGATCCATCTTTTAACTGTCTGAACCACATAGCAGATATATCGGTCAAGTACACGGGAAAACACCGGGCCATAACCTCCTCTGATGCCCCCAACATTTTCATATGCCTTGTGTATCTCATCAAGTGGTTAGTGGGAACCGCCTTACCGTTATATACTTTCAAAGCGCGTAGCTTGAAATTAGGTGGATTCCTAGCCATTCTAATGTTACCGGTAAACGGATTTTTGTTTACTCCCTCCAAATCCCTGTTTGTCAGACCACCACGAATAGTTCGCCTGATGATGTCAGCCAATCCAGTGTTATTTTCCAGGGTTGCCCCCATCTACATTTCCTAAGCGCCTTCCAAGTCCTTGAGGGAATTCCGGTACATAATCTTCGTCACGCACTCCTGCATTCCTATTGGCGTCGGACTGTGCAGCGTCATCTGGTATCTCTTCATGGGCTAGTCCAGCATTACTTGGCGTCATGCCCCTAAGCCTGGGTCCACCTGGATTGATAGTTGATTGCTGATTGGGTGCTGCTCTCTGTTGAACCACTCCATCTACTTGTCGGTTGAGTCCTTCTGATCCAGCTCCACGGATCTGAGCTTTTGCAATTCCTGCTTGTCCAAATTGTCTGAAAAGTGCCTACATTATTTCCTCTTTCATTTTCAACTGTTCCTGCATGGAATTCATCATGACCTGCATCTCGTTCCTAGTGAAGTAGACGAAGGCTTGATTAGCTCCAGAGGAAGCCTCTTGACTTCCCTCTTGCTAATTTCTTTCTATTCTTTGTCTCCTAGTTGATTTCATTGCCATAGTCTCCAGAATCCAAGTTCCTAAGCCTTTACATCCAAAATCCAAGCTTCAGAATCCCTGAGTGCTAGATTTCTCAATGAAAACACCAAAATGCTTGCACCAAAATTGGTCAATAACACCCGAATCCGGATGAAAGCACAAAATCACAGTTACAGATCACAGGTAGAATGTATGTAGAGAGTATGAATGTGAAGAACAATAAAAATTAAAAAGAAAGCAGTAAAAACACAGGATTTATAGTGGTTCGGCTAACTCCGGCCTACGTCCACTCCAGAAATTTCCTTTCTATTGATATCTGAATCAAGTACAGTTACAATCCAGAGTTTTTAAAGCAACAATGGAAAAGTAGCCTTAATAGGGAAGAAGAAGGGAAGCAGAATGAAGATCCTCCTTTTATGAACCCCCACATATCGTATTTATAGGCAAAAGCTAAGCTCCTGGGCTTCCTGAGTGGCCCGGGACACCAAGACCCTAACCGATCCAAACCTTAAACACCACGACCGACCCTGAGTTCACAATATGCCGACCCGATTTTCCCCGGGCATGACTCGAAGCAGGCCTGTCCACGACTCGGAGCGAATAAGGCTAGAACTCAAAGTATAATGAAGCCGATCCCTTCCTTTAACATGCTGATCCATAGTTTGTCGAGCCACACTACTACCAAGCCACCTCCATCACCGATCTACACCACCGAGACCGACCCAGTTCAACATGCCGAACCACCTCAGCCAAACCATCTTGGCCAACCCACACATGGCCGATCCTAAGTAATAAAAACACATCGAACCCATCCTATAACATGCCATCCCATAACGTTGTTGCTGAACTACTCCTTTATCCCGACCCGGGGAATATGCTTATATCGAGAGAAGTAAACGACTCACACTTGATCATGCCGACCCAATCAGCCCACCTGCCTTGGGTGAACCAGAACGTGAAAAACCACCAAGGCCGATCCCATCGTGGCCGAACCACCAATGCCGAACCATATCTCCTAGACCGAATGACCCAATCCTAACCGACACCGAACCATCCATGACTGATCGTCCTTCCATCCAGCTGGCTCAAACCCATCGTATTCCAGTCTCAACAAATGAGTAGTAGATTTAGTTAAATCCGCTTGTTTATGGCCTTGCCAAAAGGCGGGTAACAAAAAGTGTTTATAAATGTTTTCTTTTTGTCCATACAAAAAATAACCAATAATAACTTCAGTTAATATTCTATGGTTAGAATTCTATCACCCTAATAAAATGCTAAAATAGTAAACAACTCTTATATTAAAGAAATATTCTATGAATTAAGTACCTATATTCTTATATTTAAAACCTTACACCACTTATATTCAAAATGTCTTCCGATCACGACTCTACTTATTCGACCATTGACTATAGCTCACCTTCATTGAATAACACATACGTATCACAAACTAAATCCACACCTTCATCAAATCAGCCTTCTTAAACATCATTGCATCACCTCGTATCACATTGGTTTTTCTACTATAGAAAAGAAAGACAAATGGTCAATTGATCTACAATCGACATCTCTCAACAAAAAAGTTGATGAAATATATCACTATCAATAAGAAATGATGGGATTTCAACAAAAAATGTATTATGAACAATGACGTCAAGGATCTCATCTTAACTTTCTAGAGAAATGCATTATAGCAATTGGTGGTCATTCACCAACAAAAAAAAGCATACATCAAAAGTCTCCTCGTTTGCAAGAGACTCCTATAATAACGTATCAAATTACTCCAACAAATTTCTGCAAGCCAGGACCATCAAACCAAGACTGGATTGACACTCCAGCTCACCCAAGTTGGTCCCCACTAAAGCTGTTAATCGACGACACAAAGGTTGAATTGAATTCATGGGACGTATAATAAATTAAAAAATCCAACCCCTCTAATAAAAACTAAAATTATGATAGATTTCTTCTAAAGTATATTCTTAATATTGTAATTATTTTATATTGTTGTCTGTAAAAGTTCTCTTGAAATTTTAATAAAAAGTTCAACATTTTTGCATTTAAAGAAATATATTATGAAAACACGAACAACAGACGTCCATGATAACATCATAGACGTCTATCAATGGTTTCAGGGAAATAATTTTCTAAAACCACAAACGTCTGCGGCACACCACAAGTGTCTATTGTAGGTTTCGGGAAGTTATTTCTTAAAACCACATATGTCCATCACTAGTTTCCAAAAAAACTTCTGAAACCACAAACGTCTGTTGTACCCACATAGATGCCTGTCACTGCTATCAGGTTCCATTTACAATAGCCTTATATAATCAATTTTTTGCCCCTTTCTACTATTCACCAAGCTATTTTCAATCTTCACTAAAACCCTAGTTTATAAAAGTTCCAATTGCTCAAAAAATGGCTGCCGAGACTCCCATTTACAAAAGATCTAAGAAAGGTCAATCTTCATCTTCTCAATCACCCTTAGTCACTGATGCCCACATCCAAGACTGGCTTTGAAATAGCATGGTTGCTAACAAAAGATTTGAAGAGCTAAAATAAAAGAAGCTTCATTCCAACCCTTTCTACGGATTATGCAAGTTTGGCGAATATTGAATTCAAGAATTAACCATCGCCTCTGGCTATCGAGATTGATCAATTTTGACGAAAACGAGGTACAAATCGATCAACTTGCAAAATTTATTTTTTATGCCAACTTATGTAGCAATAATATCTAGACTCGTAAAAATGATGACGGTTGGTTATGGACAAGTGTTTATGGTTGCATTCTGAAAATAAGTGTAAATACAATTGGTGGATATTAGATTGTTCTTCGTCCAGCCTCGATTTAAAAGAAATTCCTGACCAAAGAAATTTGCCCTATGATGAAATCACACATCAAATTTGGAAAGATGGAATGCCATGGTGGAAACCTATTTACTTACGACCAAAGACTCAGTTATTAAATCAAACGATAGTTAATACAATAATTCCCCACTTAGGAAGTCATGAAACTTTTTGTGAAAGCGATCACAAAGCCCTCCCTCTATGCTTTATTTGGTGGAATACAAGAAAATTGGGATAAGATTATCCATGATGAAATAAAAAGCATTTGGTCTCATCATCGATGCACAATTATATATGCACCGTATATTATGCATCTTTGATTGGCCTCAAGGTACCTTCTTATATCTCTCATTTTGAAGAAATCCCTGTTAAGGAGAGCGGTATAAGATTTTTATTTTTAATGCACCTTCCCCATCGACCACCTCTAATCGTCTCACTGGCCCAATGGACCTTGCAACAACATCATCAACTGTATCCGGGTCCTCAACAACCTCCTGCTCCTCAACAACAAACCCACTCACCTCATCCTTCATAGCAATCTGCCTCTTTCAGCCATACTACCCAATGTTATTCCGATTCAGATATTCAAGAAGCTCAAACCAATGCAAAATGAATCAATCCATGATTCAACACTTAAGAATCAAAAGTAAATCATGGCCAACCAGCGGGCCTTGAACAGTAAAATGACTAACTTGGAATGAACATGAATGACTAAGATGGATTTTTTTTTGCAAAAAGTCGTCTCCACCTTAGAAAAAGTAATGAGAAAGGTACATGTAAGATCGTCCTCTTCTCCATCACCTACACCACCTCTTCGAACTCAAAAACAAGTTTACCATGCTCATACTTCTTGCATGAAGGAACCTCGTAAGACAAAGGGAAAACTATTGAGTAAGAACAACATGAAGAGAAGGAATAAGATAGTGATGATATATCCTTATTCTACCCTCACCAATTTCAACATCAAACTTACACAGCTTTCCAAGGACTTTCCATTTCAGAAAATGAGGAGTATAACGATCAAACTAATTGGCCAGAAGTATAAGAGCAAGATCCTTCAGCATACGGGAGTATTACAAAAATTATGGTGGATTTTCCTATTCGTTAAATCAATATAAATAACTTCGTCTATTTAATCATTTATGTTATTGTATGACCTATGTTATTTAACTTCTATTTGCATATTGTTAATTGTTAAAACTTTATTTTATGGCCTAATTTTTTGTTGACGTCTATGATTATATATCTCTTTTATGTGTGCATAATTTCTTTACTTTTGTTTTTATAATGACAAAGGGGGGAGAAATATATGCACATACATAGGGGGAGATAAAATTAAGCATAAGTTATTATTATAACTAACGATTGTATAGTTGTCATCGTCAAAAAAGGGGGAGAATGTTAGAACCTCCATTCTATGATTTCAATGACAACAACTATGAAATCGCATATATTATGTCTTATCAAGATTATATGTATATACTATAAGAGGTCGTCATGCTCAAAGGTATCAAAACTCGAAGATAAATAAAGACTAATGGATCATGCTATGATTAGTAAGGTTATAATAGTGTATTAAGATTCTTAGAAAAACATTGTAAGGCCTCCTTGAATACATATATGCACATATGAATTTATATATTCAACATTGGCATATAAAAACTGCAATATTCAAATATGGCCATCCTATGATGTCTATGGAAAAGCCATAGACATTTGTGAATATTTTTAGGAATTTAATTCCTAAATCCACAAACGTCTAAGGTTTTCCCATAGACATCTGTCATATAACAACTACTCCATTCTGAAAGGATTCTTCATTTCATATTGAATAATAGCATCCCTACTTCAATGGTTGTGGCCATTAAAACAAATAGATTTTATTTTAAACAGTAACAACTCCTCATATGCATCTACTTAAACCTATATACCTCAACGATTGAGAATTGGATTAACAATTCCAATATATTCTCTTGATTTCTTATTACTCTCTATTTACATATTTGTGCATACATTGCTTACATGTTCTAAATCTACATTAATCAAAATATTATTTTGGTTAAACCACTTTCTACAACTCAAAGTACTCACATTCACATACTTAAAGAAGATCGTAGGAAGAATTGAACTAATAGTCAAAATCCGTGTTATTTGGAACACAAGGTTGTCAGAGAAATACTTTTTGTATTAGCATATTCCTTCGGGAGAAGTAAGGGTTATTTGATCAAAGGAAATACTGAAGGGGTGCTTCGAGACCGTGCATAGAACGAAAGGTCCGAACCAGTATAAAATATGTGGTGTGATTTTTTTATTATTTATCTTCTTTATATTTGATTATTATTCTCCGCTTAGTGTAATTTGTAACCTACACTCTCACATTTACATATATAAATTGCATTATATAAAGATCCTGTAGCGACTTTCAAATTTTACTTTCTGACAAGGGTGACAATATACAAAGTGTAGATAATAACAAGAGCATAAACTATTTGAGCTTTGGCATTTCTATTTCCATACCATGTTGATAGTGAAAAAAACTTGCGTTTAGACTATTTCCGTTTTAACATCTAAAAATAAATGCCATTTATGAAAATTGTACTTGGATAAGTTGGAAATATTTTGAGGGAAAAAGAGAAGGTTCCAAGGTGCAACAGAATACAAAAGAAGGGTGAAAATATGAAATTTTCCA
This sequence comes from Allium cepa, assembly GCA_030765085.1. NCBI lineage: Eukaryota > Viridiplantae > Streptophyta > Magnoliopsida > Asparagales > Amaryllidaceae > Allium > Allium cepa. The sequence goes on from CM060932.1 coordinate 134,058,608, forward strand.
TATAAATTCCTTTTATGGCATATGAGTATAGATTTAGAAAAATTAGATTTTCAATATTTTGGATATTTGAAATTTCATGTTAGCTATTGGATGGCAGAAATTAGATGTGAAATTGTTTGAATCATGAGGATTTTTAATTTTGAAAACTTTTATATATATAGAAATGCCAATATATAGGTTATTTGCATCATATTTTCAAAATGCTTTTAAATGAATGCATTCATGTAGAGGCGTCGACTCAGAATCATTCAGCATGCATATCTTATATGTTATGACACACTTTGCATTTATACACCTTTGGCTGCATAATTAGTTGTACACTAATTGGTCTGATAGTTTAGAATTGTTGTGTGCTATGTAACATAATTCAACCCTTGATGAATTTCAAGAATAAAATTCTTTTGAGAGGGAGAGAATGTAACACCATGTAAAATTTATAGTAGTTAATAAATAATTACTAAGGCTCCAAAATGGAATTTAAGCTCATAATTTGGCCATGAAACTTGCATCATTATATTCATGGCCATTTTCTAAGCAACTTTCATATTTCAAGTTCCGCGACCGCAGTTCAAACGAAGAAGTTATCAGCATTTGACGTTTTTAAAACAAAAATAATTAAAAAGGAACAAAAGGAAATAAATAACATTAAATGTATGGACCCTACTGGTGAACTCCCTCCCTAGACAGGTCAAAATGGTGGCAGCTAGGGTAGAACTTTAGCCGAATGACCTGAATTTAATTATTTTAATCTAATTGGTTCGAATGCCTATAAATATAGGCCTAACAACTCACATCTCTTCTTATATTTTCTGATCAAAGCAGTGGAGCTCTACCATTTTTCCTTCTCCACTATTTCTATAAATTATAAATTATTATGTTATATATGTATATATAAATAGAGAAGGGAAGAGTAAAAAAGGGAAGAAGAGAAGAAGAGAATAGATACCGTGTAAAAAGGTAAATTTCATAATTACAAGTCTATATTCCCCTTAACCCCACATATTCTTTTGAATCATAATGGAAAAAGGAGTCAATTATGAAGTAAGATTTGGGAGATTTGGAAAGCTTGAAAGTTGAGTGGAAAATTATATGATTTATATATAACATTGAAATTTATCTCTTTGATTTTTATATCATTATTATGCCAATGCAAGATCCATAGAGTTGTAGGCTTAGAAAGAACATATTCAATTGAAATCTCGCCTACATACTCTGTAAGTTAGGTAATTGGAGCATGAATGGTATTTACATCCTAATTTGAAAATTTGGAAATCAATCCATAAATTTATTAAAGTTTAATGTTGATAATATAGTAAGATTTATTCTAGATTTAGGATAATTGGGTGTAATTTGTTTGTATTACTTTAGGTTGACCTAATTTGACTTGGAATGTGAACTTATGTTCTAATTTATTAAGGGCTTTGCAGGTATAAATTAGTCATATTTATTTCCATGTACTTTCCATTAATTAACTAATTTCACAACTATGAATAAAAAGTGTGTGCTTTGAAGTAATATGGAATATACTCAAAAAGGAAGGAAATGTGTAAAATACGGATGTTCTCCTTCGTAGTCTGCACAGCCTATTTCAATAAAAGAAAATAGATAATTCCTTGTAATTTCAAATGGAGAAAAAGTCTCACTTTTGTATAATTTATGGAAAGTTATAAAGATAATCTTTTTTGGGTAGGATATTTCTAATACATTAAAATGTGGGAATAAATGGGCCTTGCAGAATGTACATATAAGTGCTTGTTTTGGAATTCCTAAGCGTAGGAATTAGTGAGTTAGAAATAGGAATATATATACATGTATAACCATGCCTATCGATTAAATAAGTAAATACACACACATATAGTGTAATATACAACGATATTCGTATTAGTATAATTAGGATGACTAATATACAACAACGTAACTCTCATTTTTGGTAATTTATGGAAAGTTATAACGGTAATCCTTTTTTGAAAATAGCTCTAATACATTAAATGTGAAAATAAATGTTCCTTACAGAATATACATAAAAGTGTGTGTTCTGGAATTCCTAAGCTAAAAATAAACGAGTTAGAAATAGGAATAGATAGGTATATATACTTATAACCATGCCAACTCATTATCTGTGTGTGTATAGCATAATATATGATGATATTCATATTAGTTATATTTGGTGAACTACTTATTAGTACTGTAATAAATCATAGGTCTAGGAGGTTGAAATGGAAAAGAGATAGCAACTCCAAAATTGGTAGGGCAGTAAATATGAAGTTAATAGCGAGTTACAGGAATTAAATGAGGACATAAATGCATCTAACAGGACTGATTAAAGAGTTTAATATGACGTTTATAGTGAAATGAAATAGGCATAATTGGTTGAATTTGAACAAATAAATAAATGTCATTAGTGATTGCCCAGTTTGACATTTATGGCACGTAATAGGAAAATAGTGAATATACATGATAGGCGTATAGAATATGAATTAAATGCTACAAGCCAGTATTGTTTTCATACCAGGAAATTATTTAGCTTTGATAATATGTTTAGGACGAGCGCGAATTAATGGGCTTTGCACAATATTTAGGCCTAGGATATTTTTGGTTTGGTATGGGTTAGGCAGTGAGGTCAGTAGAGTTACACAACAGACGTCTGCCATTAACCTAATGCCCACCAGCAATTGTGTATACTTACTACAGATGTAGGACATCTCCAACCATAGGACTTATGGGGAAGGGATATGTGTTTGCATATAGGAAAAGGAAAATGTACCAAGGGTTTGCCTCAGATTTGAAGTACTAAATCACTTTATCCCTTTAGGGATGTCAAGGGGTTTATGTTGAGATGGAAGGTATTAAATGGTCATTAGGTCTGCTCCTCCCTAGACAAGAAGCCTTAAATAAACTAAGGTGGTACCTAATAGGGAAACGGGGTCTTCTTCATTTATAACAAGAAGTATTAAGTAACTAGGATATGTATTTTGCTTGACTTTCATTAGGTTAGTCTAAACGGGATTTCGCTTGTGGGAGGTCTAGCGAGCTATGTCAGTGTTGTTGTTGGACTGGTGTATTGTAGTAGGCCTGGCATATAGGCTATGACCACCAATAGTCTCAAGCGGTCGTTATCAAAGTCTTGGGTTATTCCCTGACTGATTTCGCTTCCTAGCAATGTAGAATCTGTATGGGATACACAATGACCTCATTATTTAATTAGTTATTTGTTTATCGATGTAAGGCTAGTTAACCCTTAGATAAGCCTTTGAGATATGTTACTAATACGATAATTAAATTATAAAGCTATATCTACGGGTCTTTTGTCCTCATAGCTAAGGCTGCTTTACTAGCAATTACGTTGCGGAGGGCCCACTTCGGGGTTGAGGAATTAAGTGGTCGTTTGGTCTGCCTCCTCCTTATTTAAGGAGTATTAAGTGGTCGAGGTTTTCTCTTAGGTAGTACAATGTTTAGATATATATGCATATAGATATGCATATTTAGTTATACCTCGGAGAAGGTTAGATATACTATACATGTAGATGGAGTTACATGGAATAGTCATGAATAATAGACATAACACTTAAATCAATCGATATAAATTAGTGTTATGGATAAAATATGTAATTTTCCAATCACCAGAACACTGTTTCGACCCTCCTCACTATAACCCACATGATAGATTTAGATGGATAGGCTACTAGCGTAATACGTCTAGAACAATAGATGGTGAAGTCATGATTGGTGTTTGCTAGGCAATCAGATACGAAAGAAATAATATTGATTCCAAGGTAGTAGCCTTGGTCAACATATACGTTCTATTATATTTTACTTTTCCATTATGAGTTTGTTCTTTGATATATTATGTTTAATATAGGTTACCAAAACCAATGATCTGTATCCTAATGGAATTGGATTTCGTTTTAATCGAAATTGGCTTCATTAAGATGCAGGTTATTACAATAAGCTAAGGCTACTAGTTTTTAGGCACTTTGCCATCTGATGTTTTAATTAGCGGCATGGAGTACAGAAGCAATAGAGTGCACATACATTTGAGATAGGAATTTGGAATCGAGTATATGTACTAGCAGTGGAGCTTGTTTAGTTAAGATAAGATGAGCGATCTAATTAAGGGAATTCAAGGATCCAATTAGAGGACCTGAAATTCCCATTCTCTCTTTTCTAGAATACTAAACCATTAATATGTTTTAGGATATCATATCAACTAGCTATAAATGAATGATTCTTATACATATTTATTTTGTGCTTACTAGAGTTGGATATATTACTTAGATTATTTTATCTTGGTTGTTGATTTTTTTGTTTAACCTAGTTTGATTTCTATTAATATGTTACAAACAGTGTTATGATTTTAACCGATGCATTCATAGATTTTTCATGTGAAGATATTAGGATTTATTGCATTAATGCTTAATATGCCATGATCTTTGCATTCAACTTAGAGGTCATAGTTGAATATTCGCATCTTATCCAGTGTATCATATGCAATTATCATATCATAGTTTATATGTTATGCTATAAAACTGTTGGTGATATGGTTCTCACCAACTATATGTCATACTTGTTTGGATAATTAGTGGTGTTTTTTTATGTGTAGATAGTTGTTTAAATATCTAAATTAATTGTTGTGCATGTTGCGCATATATGGTGTCGTGTATGCAAAGTGTGATACGCGAGAGAGCGATACCTTCTTTCTCCCTCGGGAGTTTTGAAGACAAAATTCTTTTTCAGGGGGTGTAGGGGATGTAATATCTGATACTTATATAATGATAATAAAAAAAATTAAAAGGTATTTTAGTTAATTTAAAAATATAAGTGCAAAATGTTCATTTTATAGAAAAATGGAATCCAGTGATGAATTCAATGCCATTGCGACTGGCACGTTTTTCTGATCAGAATGGTATATAGATCTGTCTGAATCAAAGTTCATATAATGGTGATATGAGCTTGGCTTTATGCCAAGCGAAGTGAGCTAGGCCCAATATTTTGAAAACTATGAAACAAAGGTTCCCTCCAATATAAAAATGCACATTAAAAAATAACGTATATTCCTTTTCTCATTTTCCTTCTTCTTCACGTCGTCAATTTCATTCACTACTTCCAACCAAATGAGTGTAACTTCCTCATTTCTTAATGAAATCATGCAAATAATATATCTAAATGAGATCATAAGAGTGAGGGATACAATTTAGGAAAGAATTAAGACCAAATTATGAACTTAGTGCATGTACTAGTCTGGATAACGAAGGATTTCGGGATAGGATATTCAATCGGTTAGTGAGCCTATCTCTTTCACCTATAAATTAAATTATCCCTAATAATATTATTTTAACCTATTTTAGAAATGGATTTCATATTTTTTTTAAGTGTTCACTCTCATTTTAGTCAATAATTGTTTGAAAGGAGAGCTGGGTTGGATTAATGACTATAATTGAGAGTTGAATTGGTTAATTATGGCTTAAAGTTTTCGATTTGGGGCTAGACTAAATGATTAATAAGTTAGAATAGTAATTAATAATTTATATAATCTGAAATAAAATGATAGTTTGATTATTGTAATAAATGGAAACGAAATTATTTTTATGTTTAGCCAAACTAGTGAATATTGAGATGAGTGTTGATGAACTATGGTTAGAATTCATATTAGAATGAATGAATGAATGAATGGTAAATGAATTGTATGATGATAAACAACATATAACAGAGAATACTACTCAAATTTTATATAATTTATATATACATATTATATATGTAAGTTGATACAAACAAAGGAAATGTAAAAATATAAGTTTCAAGAAATATACAAGTATATTACATGAAAATTACCTTATGAATTTAAGTAAAAATATTATGTAATGATTTTAGAGATGATATGATTCATTTTATAAATTAAATATGAATTAAAATGGATTTAAAATGATTTACATGGTTTTTTTTGCAAAAAGTTGAAAATAGTGTTTTATGTGATAAATTATGTTTATACCGAAATAAACATATAAATGTATACAAAATTTATGTAAAATTTTTTTGTAATGTCTCATAATACATTTAAAGCGTTAGTATAATTTTAAAGGTATTTTGAAGTATAAAGGCTAAAATGCTATATTTTTATCTTTTGAAAACTAGTTTTGTAAACAACGATTTATAGAGCAATTTTGAAATGATTTCAACACAAACTTTTTAGATGAAATTAAAATAGAAAGGCGGTAGAGAAACATATTTAAATTTGAATGAAAATAGATGGAAAATTGGATCAAAAGCGAGTGTGAAGGGATAAAAACAAAAATTGAAATAAAAAGTAAAAAAAATAGTAGTGCTTGGCCTACAGATAGAAGGGGTTGACCAGTTCTACCTAAGGAGTCGATTGGTTGTTCCTATCGGGTCGTATATTAAACATAGACCTAGCGTGGTCTGTAGTAATAAAAGGGGAATCGAAGTAGGGTTTTTTGGGGTTCTTTAGGCAACATTTAGGCTACATGATGTGATTTTCTACGTAATTGAATGAAATGAACGTGTATATGATGGACTTGTATAGTGGTGTAAATATATGGTTGTCGAATATAGATATTAATGTTTGATATTCAAATCGATTCCGTATTTACGTTAGTGGATTTGATTGATTTACCATGGCGTCACGGATCGAACGTATCACGCATGCGGATCGTAAGAGAATGGCAACATCCATATGCAGGCTTATACGTCCTTCGACGGATCGTACCCATGGCTATGTCCACCAATCAAAGTATAGCGAGCATAAGAAATTCTATATAGTGTCATTAATGTATATATGATGTTAGATGAATATGTTAAGAAGTTAGGTGCAACACTAACCTTAATTGAGTAGTTAACTCTTGGATGTTGATGTTATTGCTCTCATATACATGTTGGCAGGTTAAGGTATTCTTACACAAGTTAAATAGATTAAAATGATGTTATAACAATATATTAGAAGTATATATGGAATATATTAGTTTCACTCATTCAGACATAAGTCTAACAACCTCTATAGATTGTTTTTATATTTTACCGATATGTTAATGGACTATGGAGTCAAGTTGACTTATGGTTTCGATGGTGCGGATGATGAAGGCATTACCTATGCATACATTGTGTGTGTGTGTGTGTATTAATCTGACAATATAGCGTGTCGTATGTAGTTTGAAAAGTGTACGTTGTATGGATCTATGACTTTGAGTATGTTATAAAGGTTTGTTTGAATATAAGTTAGTTTTATATTATGCACTACTCCTTCCGTTGTGAGTTCAAAAAGATATAATTAGAAGTATCGATCATTTTCTTGTTATCACAACCTAATGATCTACCATTTTTTGTTTTCGTGATTTAAACATCCATTAAGGAGTTAAATATGAAGAGTCGAAAAAGGTCGATTGTTACAGCAGTTGTAGCTATCAACGACTCAACATGAAGTTCCCTATCAAGAGAAGTATCAATCATGTCTACATTAATCAGCACACCGTCGAGAATTGCTACAACATCTCGTTGCAATAGATCAAAAAAGGAGTTCTAATGTTACAACAAGAATTAGCCACGCCCACCGATGGTCAACCAAAGAGAATGTGAGAGTCATTTATCAGTACCACTCAAGTTGGGATGACCTACAACACAGAAGCAAGTTGGGAAACCACCACATCTCTCCGTACCCCTTAGAGAATGCAAGAACCATGCAACGCTCTTATTCATGCCTGGGGTAGGGATGATAGGGCCCGTCTTTCCTTGGACAGCCTCGATAAGGTGAGATAACCACAACATATAGAATGAGCAAGTTCAACCCCATTGGAAAGTGTTCTTCCAGCACAATTATTCCATCCCTCAAAACACCGGTGGATTCAACGGTGAGAAACGGGGGGCAACCAAGGCTCCTAGATTCGTGAAAAATGTCTGTCACGACCAAGGACCTCATTGAATGCATGATCCATGCATTGAATCCATGTGACCTAAAAACAAAAGCAGAAGACACCAATGATGACCCACTTGAACCCCTTTTGGAAGACTCAAACCTAGATGGCGGTCCTGCCACACCACTTGACTCTAGTGTGATAGATAATAACGACCCCAACAAGGTTGTCCAAATCGACACAAAGTTAGACCCAAAAGTCAGAGATAAGCCGATACATTTCTTGAAACAAAGCAAAGATGTTTTCACTTGGGGCACTCCGATGTGAATGGCATAAACCCTAAAATTTCATTTCTTTCAATAAATAAGGTGATCTCTCTACCCGGGGAGATACAGAGCACTAAAGCGGGAAGTTGACAAGTTCTTTAGCAATGGCTTCATCTTTGAATCAGACTACCAACATTGATCCTATAGCTCGTCTCATTCGAAAAAAGTGGCGGCCTCTCAACCTAGAGAGATATAGAGTGCTAAAGGAGGAGGTGGAAAAAACCCTCGACAATGGCTTCATTTGTGAATCAGAATACATGGTATGGGTGGCCAAAGCGATATTTGTTCGGAAATCGATGGGGACTTGGGGAACGTGCATTGACTTATTCAACCTCAAAAAGCCTGCCCGAAGGACAACTTTCCTTTGCTATGAATTGATATCCTTATAGTTGAACCAATGAGTATGAGCTTCTAACCTTCTAATAGAATCAAATATCCATGCATGGTCCGAAACAAGAGCATACATCATTCATCACCAATGTGGGATTGGGCTACACAACGCTGGCACAACATACTCATGACACATGAATAAAACATTCGTAGAACAAATTGGAAGATCAACGGAGCCTACGTGGATGACATGCTTGTCATATTTGAGAAGGTCGGGAGCATTCATAGAACATGGCCAACACATTTGGCATTATCCATCGATACAACATGAAGCAGAAGTCTCAGAAATGCTTGTTCGTTATCCACTTCGAAAAATCCTTGGGTATGTGGTCAGCACGAAGGGGATCGAAGCCAACCCAGGCAATTCAAGCCATGCAGATCCACCACACTGTTAAGCACATACAAAGTTTGAATAGGATGGTCATGACACTTAGCCGCTTTATGTCCTGAGCAGTAGATAAATGCATCATATTCTTTGAATTGATCAAGAATGGAAAATCATTCACAAGGACCGATCATTGCACCAACATATTTAAAGAATTGAAACACCACCTAGATACAACCCTCATCCTCTCCAAGTCCATGGACAAGGAAGGCCTCTATGTTTTCATTGCAATCACTGACCATTCGGTTAGCATCGCACTAGTATGAGATGAAGAAAAGATCTAATGGTCCATTTACCATGTTAGCAAAAGACCATCGGGTCTAGAAATAAGATACTCATTGTTAGAAAAGCTAACCTTTTTTTCTGTCAATGATGACCTACAAACTCCGCTTGTGTTTCTAGATATATCCCGCAGAGTCTTCAAAAATCGTCCCTTGAAGCAGGTACAAAGCCAACCTAATACGACAAGTCGCCTCCTGAAATGGGCAGTCAAGCTCGGGCAACACTATACCATCTTTCATCCCTTGAAGCAAGTATTTGAAGAACTAGAAGTATATCATCGTTTTTAAAGAATTTTTTTTTTGAGATGAAATAAATAAAGATGCAAATATGTTATTTATATGGTTGTAGAATATGTGATAAATTGTTAATTGTGATTATCACATTTGTTTTTTGTATAATTAGGAAATTACATTTTAATAAGTGTGTGATATCTTACCACTATTACGACGATAGCCCTATACCTTCGATACCCAACGAGGCTAGTAGATTGCACCGTGAAAGTACTTAGCTGATGTAGGACGACTGTCAAGAGCTTAAAGTAAAGAAAATCCAAAAACAGTACTTGTAAAACAACTCACAATGCATAGATAAAATATAATAATAAAATAGGTGTGAGACAGGCGAGATGGTAATATAATCAAATGAACCATAAATAAGAATATTCGAGCGTAATAGGTTCAAGATTATACAAAATAGAAATAATAGAGTTAATACATCCCGGACCTCTAATAACTCTATAATTATCTCTTAAAAATACAAGTACCGACATAACTCTATAGTACCGCACAGAGGAATTTGAGTGGGGTAAGTTCCAAATTATAGATATATGAAAGTGCAGCCTCCTGCTCATACTCCATACAGCTCCATATGCTATCCAGACCTGTTATCCCTATTCTATACATTTAAGGGTACCAAAGATAATAAGAGGCAAAGTATAAAACCTCGAGTCAGACAACAGTCTAGTGTGAGTGATATATCGCCTCAAATACTATAGAATTTATATATAGTAGTAAGAACATAAGGTGTGTAAAATCATACGTGACCTATCCATGCATCCAAGGAGTTAGCACATTACAATCAATATATGCTAATCTACTATCATCATCAAAATGTAGGTATACTACAATGGAAGTACAATATCCGGTGTCTAGGTATGCGGTCAATAATACCTACGTCGTGTGACACCCCAGAGTGATAAAAAAACCATGACAAACATAGAATCTATCAAGCAAACCTAACAATCACTCATGTGCGTTGGACATATGATAACTCATATGGCATGATCATAAGCTAAAGAGCCAAACAAATCCCAGTTTTTTGATGCTTGAATCCATGCACTTCGTAAGGCTAGGAACCTGACTCACAATCATAAAAGTCCAAAGTAATCCACAATCGTAAGATTTGAATACAGTCATAATCCAGATGGACGTCCCTACGTACCCACTCTGTATGAGCACACTGAAACATCTGAGTTACCAATGACCCCTTCTACATACGTCTCCAAAATGGAACTTAATCATTATTCCATATCAATCATCTCTACAGTAGTACTCAGTCGTTATTCTACCCACAAGCCCCATCCTATAATTTTCCTTTTTAAATTACTATTATTACTCCAGTCAATGAGTCGTCGACATAGAAACACCTCTAGACCTCCATCGTAAGTCGTAGAGCTACCATACTGAAGTTTTAAAATCATCGTGTCGAAGCATTACGTTATCACTTCATTTTTTTCTATACAAAATCAAAAGGTCATCTTGAGGCATCTTGAAGTCACCTACCTTAACCCTAAGTAACTAGCAAGAGCCTTGAAGCAAGCCACGAAAATCCTCAAAGAATCACCTCTCCAAACTTGAGTTTCCTCGAGACCCCAAATTTTGTCTGGGTCAACACTTAGTTGGACTCGAAGTCAAGCCACAAATGTCTCAAAGCAACAGCCTCAAAGCCTTGGAGAAACTACCCTCGGACCAATTCCTTGTTCGACCCCTGAGTCATAGCTCCACCTGACAGCATTTGTTGTCCGATCTTTAACAGCACCGAACAGTAGCACCATCGGATAACGTTTGATGTTCGGGTCTTCCCATCACCGAACTCGAAGACACACCCTAGCAAACTTCCTCCGGACCCGAAGCCAACCCCGAGAAAACCCTAGCCAGACCAAGTCCACCAAACCATAATGTTGTAGTATTTCTAAACTTCAATTTCATGCTAATTTCAACATTATGATCTATATATGACCCACATGCATTTCATATGTATAGATACGGCCCCAAACATCCTGGAGCCTATCCGTCGAAGTCCGATTCTACGTTTACGAACCTCCCATAGTTTTTTTCAGCAAATCAAAGAGCACATCCCTACCCTTTCTATATGGAGACCCTTGACTATAGAATCATCCATCACCTTTATTTCACTCCGATGAGCGTTTACAACCATTCAAGCATACAAACAACATCCAAACAAGCATCAATAACATTCAAACATCATCCAAACATGAAAACATCGACAAAAACATGGCAATCACCATAAAATGAATTTATAACATAGCATAACATCTGTATAGGCAATCACAATCACTTTAAATCATTTAAATCTCGTTTCTACGTCAAATTGAGTTTTAAAACAACATAAAATTGTAAATTTGACTTTCAAAATGAATTCAAAATATATTAAAATCTATATATACATATATAATATGAGATGAGATGATAAATCACTCACTAAACACCCAAAAAGTAGCGATTTGCATGCAAAACGAGGCAAATCTGAAAATAGACATCAAAACCCCATATTTTCCTTTTCAAAAATGTAGATTTAAAAGTCCCTAGCAAATCCCTTTATTAATCTACAATAGATCTAAGGATTTGGCAAGATTTGAAAGAGATTTTTAGAGATGGAAGATTTTGGCTAAGAGAGGGTCAATGGAGCTGGTTATCTGTTCTAGGATGAAGGAAAACGATTTGGAGATATCTATTTTGCCTATAATAACTCCCAAACCTGAAATGAGTTATTGGGCTTGCTTCGAACCTCACTAGCTACCTATTAAGCTGCCGCAAAATCATCTAACTTCAAGCAGTTATATTTCCCAAACGGTAAGTCTAAATCACTATTATGACCATTCTACGGAAAAAGAAACCATTGTATCTTATCAATGAAAGTGGATTGATGACCTAATTCAACTCTAGCAAAAGTTATAGGCATTACAAGTATTCAAGGGTAAATTGTCCAATAAAATTTCTCGAGATAAAAAATGTCACTTCTCAACATTCCCCGAAGTTTTAATATTATACGACTCAAATTGTATTTAAAAATAATGCTTCATGATCCTCTAATACATAAAATATGGGTAGTTACAACGATTACTACTAGATGATTGGTAAATACAAATTTGATGATTGATTAATAATCGATGTTTGTGTTACTAATGTTAATGGGTTGGTGCACATTTAATGATTGATGTTTGCATTGCTAATGTTAATGGGTTAGTACACATTTGATGATTTGATGTTTGTGTTACTAATGTTGTTTGGGCAGTACACATTTAACGATATTGATGTTGTGGTACTATTATAAAATAGTTAGTATAAATTGTTCGATTACATGAGTAGTGTTTCTTTCATGCATTGGTTGCATTGATTTCATGAATGTGATGGTTGTTATGTACTAACAAGTATTGGGATGTAGGAGAAGAGCAGGAAATAGTACCACATAGGCTTGATCTCCAAAAGGATACGTAGGCGGCCTTTTCCTATGCGATAGCTTTTAAGCCTATGGTCGGAGTGTATTAGGTTTGGCATAGTCCTAATATAATTAAACATTTTTTCCATCCATACAATTGTGAGGCATACAGATTGGAGTGAAGAAGGGTGCAACAAGCCACAATTAGGTCGTACTCGTAGGATATTGATACGAAATATTTCTTTTGCATCGTGGATAGATTCTCTATTTATTTAATGATGCTTACTTTATTATAAAAAGAAGATGTAGATTGATGTATTAGACCTTGAATGATCTCAAAAATGTGATATTTATATTTCTATTCCACAACGAGAATGTTCTTTTTACCCATATCTACTTTAAATTTTAAAATTATAAATCTATTGTCCGCTTTTGTTTATGTGTGAAATTAATATGCAAGGATATTTTGACGGTGTCGGTCATTGATTTAGATGAAATAGTGGGTCATCACTATTGCCCTTGCAAAAAGAAGTAATGACTCAGCAATCTTCCACTAAAAAGATTAGCATATATGACACTGTTCATCTGATAAAGGAGAAACTATGAAAAAACTATCTATTGTCCCTCAATGTCCACATGGCAATGTCATCACTGTTCAACAACGACTCAAGGTCCTCATGTCACCTTTTTGACAAAGTCATGCCTTAGTACGGTCTACCAACTGGCCTTTGTCTAGGCCATCCAATCCATCTTGCATCAGAGCTGGCATGCATCTGAACCATAGAGTGTCATCAGCGACAATAAGGGATCACATGGACTGCCGCACTAATGATTTCAACTGCTATACATACACTGCTATATGCACTTGCACAAGGATTGAGTTTTGAATGAACACTACCACTATTATTTCCTGTAAAATAAGCAATTATACAATACCTCCACCTCTATACTTGTACTATCCAAGAGTACTGCAGATAATACTGTCGGATTATACAGAGAATAAGGCAATATTGGGTATAAACGTGAACGTTCCCTTGCGCTAATACTAGTACATATTTAAACATTGAATAAATAGCTCATCTATACGTATATAGTATCGACACAAAGCAATAAATATGTGTGCCTCCGAAATAGAATAATACCCAATATATAGTAAATATCATAAACCATAAAGTCAATCATAGCGATAATATATAATATACAATATATGTAATATGTCCAATGTACATATCAGTAATATACACACAAGAAGCTATACAATATAGGATGATAATCTATAATATTGAATATCTAGTATCCTATATGATATGCCTTGTAAACACAAGCTGGTCATACTGTTCCTGTACCTGAAACGTCTCGACTAATTCGGGTACTATATAAATAATAAATGGGTCAGACTATATTTAAATCTAACATCAATAAACATAAGGAACTCTCTATATATATTGGGTGTAAATATAATAATTTTATCTCAAACCATTCCAAACATCATATAACATAGAACACCACAAAACCAGCATAAAATGTCTTCACTCATATAAATCACATCAAATCAGAAACCACAAAATCAACATCGAATAGGTGAATTATATATATCTAGAAATCATAATCAAAAACCAGAGATCAATAGTAAGTGAGATATTAACAAGCATAATCATGCTAGCTCACGGCATTGCCAAAATACATCTCCCAATCTCAAGTAATAAAATATCATCATCAATATAAATATAGAAATGTAGGTCGCCTATCAAAGCATCACATATAATAAAAGAAATGATAGTCCACTATACTTTGGACGCTAACGTATTATAAGTATAATTTCTTTTCCCCATATAGAAATAAATAGTGATGGGAATCAAACCATAACGTATGGGTTACACCACCTAATAACCTCATAATATTTGGGTTACGCCACCCCATCAAACCACAACATAGCTATCTGCCATATTTAAGAGCTCCTAGGCTATTCATCCAGATCCTCTCTAATACTTAGGTTAGGTATATAAATAATACGCACCCATCTACCAATCCGTGGAACCAAAAGGGAGATTGACAGCTACCCGACGGCTCTAGGAGCCCAGGGCTAAACCGCCCAGATATGCTCCTATAGTCTTCAGTTACCTATTAGTATTGTGGCTATATCCAACACATGTCATAAACATGCTTATAGACTACTCTATGGATAGATCACAACCTATATCACGCCTTTAAAGCAATAGACTATTGGCCTTCATGACTGAAGGGGATAGGGCTACACCACTATAAAGGCTACTCCACCTTTCTCCAACATCTTAAGATGTTCATCTGATATATATAACCAAAGTGTCGCAGATCTGGGGCGTGAACTCATATCAGTCCATTAGGGTGGACACTGGCCATCTAATTCTTGTTAATTCCTAATCATATCCCGGAGTACGTCACGATGGACAACACACATATGGGTACACCCCATAGCTCAATCATCTATAATGCTCTACCCCGAGCATATAATCTTGCTCTATACCGAGCATATAAACTTGCTCTACACCGAGCGCATAAACTTGCTCTACATCGAGCATCGCCTTATGTAAGTATAATCCAGGTTTCCATCACTTAAGTGACATCTACTTACAATGAATAACCGAATAGGTATCACATCAACATCTCACACCCCTACGTGATGCTCAATTATTTATTCAATGCTCGTAAACTACACTCAATCTCTACAAATATTCTATATAATAAGTCCAAAGAATAACTGGAGAAATATTACCGATTATTTCATCCGAAATGGTATTATAACTTCGTTTATTCAGATTTCTTGTCCATAGAATGAAATATCACAAAATCAAATAGAAAGATGTCATCATCGAAAGAATCACATCAATATTATTTATCAAAATAGATATGGTGAATCACTAATATAATCTCATTCAATATATAAGAAAAGAGAAACCAGAAAATATAGAAATTATATATGTGTGTGTGTGTGTGTATCACAATTTAATTCGAAAATGAAATAATAATAATAAACTTTAACAAAATATTTTTTAATCATTTAAAACGAATGTTCAAATATATATATATATATATATATATATATATATATATATTTAAAACATTCAAAATTCCTTAACGAATCAAATATATTTAATAAAAATCACTTTATAATTTGGTTTAATTAAATTCTATTTTGAAATAATTTACTACTTCCAAAATCACATTATACATCAAAAATAATTACACAAACTATTTCATAAGTTTCTATAACCAAATAATACTACAAAACTATATTTATAAATCTCCAAAATAATTCTTGTTATTTCAAACCATAATTTATAATTCACACCTTCGCTATATTAACAAATCTCAAATAGCTCATATTGGAAATCATCTAATATCGCCTCATTTTATTTAATGATCTTCTATAATTAAATAGTATTTCAAAATAAATTTATAAATTACAGAATAAATTATATTTATTTCAACTATATAATATAATTAAAAATCTTCACTTTATACTCTAACAGTTAAAATAAAATATTTTCCATTTTCAGAACAACTTTTATATTAATATCTAGGAAATCATTTTATTTACCAACCAATTTTATTTATTTATCAGTACACTTCAAATAAATTTTAAAACACCATAAATTATTTCCCAATGCTTTCAAAAATATTAAGCTTTCAAAAATATTTAAAATGGAAAAATCTTTAAATTATCTAAAATATAATTCCTGAAATAAAATTCTCCAAATTCAACAACAAATCATTAATAAAAAATTTATCATGTGGTCAAGTTGAATTCCATCGTATTTCGACCATCGATACACTATACACACAATATAAATAAATTACACAAATTGATATGCAAGCAGTCAGCATATCCTTTGCATTTCAAATATCTAACAAACACAAAATGCCACTATCAAACATCAAATAACATTCAATATCACAACAATCAACCAACCATCCCAAACAAGTATTTCAAGTAAGAAATCTAATTGATACAGGGATAAATATATGTATATAAAGAGGTTGATAATATTGATATATTTGTGAGTGATGAACTCACTAAAACGACACTCGAGCTCTAAAACCAACGACAACCAGTTGCATTCGAGCTTTATCCTTCAGCTCTGCGCCCACTTTCACCATCCATAGGTGCTCCTCTACTTTGCATGCCATCCAAGACTACACCATCACCTGACAATCATACACATACCATCAAGGCTGCACCCTTCTCCAAAATCGTGCATCACCGACTACCTACAATGGCTTGCCACCACTCCAGACCATGTCGCCTGCCATCACGTGCGACATCGAGAACTACACTCCCAATCGCAATGCCAAGTTGTAACCTAGCTTTGCAGTTCCATATCGCAACTTCGTCCCTCTTAGCATCGACCACACACGAATTCATTGTCGTGCCATCTAGATGGGTCGCCTATGCCTCCATCAAATTGCGGCTTCCACTTTGGCGTTCGCCAACGTCACTACGGTCGCCGTGTAATTTTTTCAAATGCTATCGCGATTTTCCCCTTTTGATTTAGGATCAAGATTCATTAAAGAGGTTTGGGTTTTTAATTTTGAAGGGTATGGCCAGATAATACTAGAATAGGATAGAAAGGTTTGGGCTTGGACTATTAATTGATTTTGGCCCATTTATTTAAATCTATTCACTTCTCTCTTTTATTTTCTTTAACTAATTCTTGTATTTATTTATAAGTATATTTCAACTGATTTAATCTAATTTATATTACATTATACATATTATACTTCCATAGTACACAATTTATTCAATTCAATGTTTTTATGTTTCTATTTAACCGTTCATTGTATTACCGTAAAGTAAATTTATTTTAAACTATTTTGATCGTTATAAAAATATTCACTATACAAAATATTTCATACTTATTAAAACATTTTGTTCGATTCCAATATATTCTCCAAAAAGGAATTATTGGTTTAATTTAATCTATTAAACAAAAAAATTCTATCAAGTAGAATTTAATTAACTAAAAAATTATTTTAAAATATAAATGATCAAATATCAAATTCAATACAATTTTTAATTTATTTATTTATACAAGGTAGAAAGTAGGGTTGTTACAAATTATAGCTATAAATTAAAGCAATAAAAACTACCATAATGGACATAGGTCATTCTTGATCAAATCACTCTAAATCTTGTATCTCTTTACTTGTTTTGCTATTTACTATCTCACAATCCCCACATTCCCCATTGATTAATCATGATATTAGTAAGTGACCATTACTGATATCAACTTCCATTTGCAATTCCGAAGGTGTATATCCTGAATCAAAATTAATATTGAACCGATAGCTGATGTGGAAAGTTTGAGTTACGATCGTTGATTACGGAATTACAAACTATACCATTAAGTGTTGCACATTACCAAACATCTATGACATATATAGATACGCATTACACCATATAGGTAATTTGCAACGCTTCCTTATAAAGAATTTACAACGAAGCTGAGCTGTTGCAAAATAGTTAGCAACAACCAACTAGTGACCGTTGCAAATGCCCACTCCTTTTGTTCGAGTTTTGCGACCCCATGCATACGCCTCCAGGTACAAAATAATACACTCCCTAACCTTCCTAAAATAATACACCTATGTGCCCTAGTTCCACTCCTCTCTCTCTTGCCTTTATCTTTTTGGAAAGTTGAGAGCCACCAACGTGCCTCTAATTCCACCGTAAAATTCCACCCTCGTGCCTAATTCCACCCTATGCCATTTAAGTCCTCCTTCCACCCCAAAATATGTATTTTGTTACATCCAGGCTTTCATCATCGATGTTTGGAAACATCATAGTGAAGCAACTTATTTAGAACAGCGTATTTTCAGGTACAGTTCTATTGCAAGTACTCCAATTTTGTGTTCTTCATAAACTTTTTTAGTGGTAGATTCCAAAATTTAACTTCTATACCATTTCATCTGAAAATTGTGCTCAATTTTCCCTAAAATTTAATATTGGATATATTTAAAGATGGTTAGGTTACTTTTTGTTTGCCAAGCCTTGAAGAACTATTGTGTTATCTGTTGTAGAGTAACCCAATTCATTTCACATGTTATATGTTGTACAATATTGGTTTTTGGTGCAAATATTTTCATGATGCCGTATTACTCACACTTTACAGTTACTGTCATGACCCGTCTTCCATAGCCCTGAAAGACGCATCATGATTTAAGAAAGAAAGGGAAAGAAGAAGAAAAGATAGGAAAGAAGAAACTCAACAACAATAGATACTCACAGCGGAACGAATGAAATATAATATATCACATAATATATATTTCATAGTATCATATTCATCAGAGTTACACAACCTATACATCTCAATTTAGAGAGTTATAAATTTCCGTCTATCATATAACTCAAGATATCATAGAGATACAGACACAAACACAAACACAGCAAAACCACTATATATCTACTTCTGAAGCCTCCTGCTCCAATTCTCCTCCAGAATTCATCAAGGCTAACCTGAATCCCTTGGCTACTCATAAAAATTTGAGTACCCAAGAGTTTAATAAAACAGAAAATAAACACTTGGGTCAGACATGGATCGGGCGTCAGTAAAGGAGTTAAAGTTGCTTAACTTTAAAAATCCTTTGAAAAGAAAGGTATCACGTAAGAATTCCCACACATAAACATGGAAAAGTTTTTACCTTATGCTAACCAAAACATTTGATAGGAAATCCAGTGATTCTATCATACTAACCACGGAGTGGGTTATACAATCAAAACCGTAAAGGGAACGTAGGAAGAATGGGTTTCCATCAATGGCAGGGCTACTGGGGTACCGCCTATCATTGTACGTGGCCTAGATCAGCTACCGAGGACCCCTCCCGATCCTCGGCAACACAAGGCCGGAACCATCCCTTATTGGACAGTCCCAAACAAGACAACCCCATGGTTGGCACGACCAACCACACACTAAGCCAAAATAAAATGAGACCTCTAGACAGGGGTAAATCTCATCCTACTTGGGTGCTACCCACTTAACCTTGCTGCACCTCCCCTGTTTTAGCTATTCTCGGTTGATGAGGCTTGAGGCTATGATTACCTTTAGAACACGTCTATCTTAGAATGCTCATTGTCCTCCATTGACGATGTTCTGAAAGCATTCAATCCATACAAGTTCATTCCGGGTTCGAACGAAACCGAAGGCACTATCTCGTTACACTCATTTTAGAATCACCCTAAGAGTTAACGACCATAGCCCTTGCATTCTGAATCTCCATCTCGAACCTGAAAGTACTATCCCCGTTAACCCATCTTGGAATCACCCTTAGAGTTTTAACGATGAATAGTTCTTATACTTCGAGTCCTCACCTTGATCCTCACTTGCGTTCACGATCTAACGTTCAATTTGGATCGATGTGGTTTTCGGATATCCAAAATGTCATTTTAATGTCCAAGTTATTTAAGAGTTTAAACAATTAAACTTATATTCAGAATAACATATACAGATAGATGATTCACATTATCATAGATAGATAATTCATATTAACCAAACATCTCACAAAGCAGCACAAATTAATCTTCCTTGATTAATCTTCCATGATTAATTATTCTTTAATTACATTACGTAATTATCCCTTTAATTAATTGCACAAATTAATTATTCTTAACCATTTATAGTAATTAACCTTTAATTACTTTCATTAATTACATTAATTAATGACCCTCCATTTACTTCCATTAATTAATTAACTATAATTAATTACATTGGTCCTTAATTAATTACGATCAATTAGTCATACTTTAACGAATCACTTACATTAATCAGCCTTGATTAATTTCATTAATTATATTAATAAATGATTCTCTAATTACTTCATTAATTATCCTTTTAAGTAATAAAATAATTAATCTTTAATTAACCAAACTCATTAATTAGCTTTAATTTATCATAAACAGTAATTAACCATCCTGTAATTACTTACCTTAATTAATTAACCTTTTTAATTAATTATATTAATCTGTCGATTAATTACAATAATTAATTAATCCTTAATTACTTCATTAAGTAATTATTAAATTATTACATTAGTCAATAATCCTTAATTAATTACTTCATTAATTAATCACACTTTTAATTAATTACATTTAGTAATTAATCTTAAATTAATCACATTAATTATTAACTAAATAAATTACACTAAGTAATTAACCCTTAATTACTTCCATTAATTAATTATCCTTTAATTACTTCATTAAGTAATTTTAATTTCAAATAGGTAATTAACTTCAAAATTTATTTCACTAATTAATTATCTGGAATTATTCTCAACTTTTAAAGACAAATTCTTCATTTATATTAAATACTTATTTCTATTGTTAAACTCATTATAACCAATTTAGAAATCAGCTATATATTTGAATATATAAAATTTTGCTTAAGAACGAAACAATTTAAACATTTAATTTTGATATATTTAAAATGTTTGAAACCTTTTCAAACATGTTTAATTTAAATTTAACAAATATTTATCTTTGAAAACTTGATTATCATATCTTTAAACTTATCCACTTAAATATAATTTAAAAACTTAGTTTTTAAACATTACTTTATAATTACTTTGAATGTAACTTTATAACTTGAAACATTCTTATTTAAAACTTGTTTGAATTACTTAAAACTTTGATCTAATATTTTAAATTGAAAACACCTTTGAATTAAAATTCAAAATTAATTTAGTTATTTAGTTTTAAAATCAACTATCATAAAACATTTTAAATTTGAAAATATATTTAATTACACTCTTGAAAACTTGATTAACATTTATTTTGAAAAGAACTAGCTTTTAAATTTGTAAACTTGATTTCTTTTTCCAAAACTTTTGCTTAAATTTCTTTAAACACCTGGCAAAACATCCTTTTACAAATGAAAACTGTTGCAAAATCAAGGTACACGAGACAAATTCGATTCCTTCCCGAACAAACAATGCGCTCGCGTTCGTCGTTTACTGCTCCGAGACAAGTCCCCACCTTCTTCGAGAAATGACCCGAGCAAGCTTCTTCTCCTCCACTCAAAAAAAACAGACAAATAGATGTGCACCGTGCACATGCACGGCCACCAGAATGACATCGGGCCCATCACCGACGATGTTCACTAGTCAACGACTGCCTCAACTCAAGGTCCGACCACCCAGAAACCAAATTCCAACAGCGAAACAAAATTTCGATCATCGATTGATATCTGGAGCAAAGCTCGATCCATAAAACCTTCTGCCGCCACCAATCGCGTCGACTGGAACCTCCAGTACTTCTCCCATAGCACCACCATTCCTCGACTCGCGATTGTACCCGGTCCTTCACCCACGTCGAAAATACCTCGTCAACCACGACAAACAAAAATCAAACCTAAACTCTAGTTCACCCATTTTCGATCGCCACGGCCGATGAAAAATTCCTCCAGTATTTTTCCTGAGACTCTCATCCCTCGGACCATCTTCGACTACAACCTCGCCTCCATCCACCGCGTCGATCAACGGCAGTCGACCCAAATGCCAAAATCATTCAATTAGAAAATTCCAATTGAATATCAAACTAAAAATCATGAAATGCATATTAAAAATCTTGATTTTCGATCACGAATCCATTCATGCAATTCAAAATAGAAATTGAACTGGTTGATTTTAACATATATATCTATTTTTACTATTATTCCCAATTTAAAAATTATTTGTTGAAGTTAAAATTTAGAGACATTTTTATAATCATCTGCAAACTTCAACAAGCAACTTTCATTCGAATATCAAAGGCTAAAATGGATTTGATTTTGAATTTTTGAAAGCTAAACAGAACTATAAATCAATAAGAGACCAGACTTTCTATATATATATATATATATATATATGCTCACACAACATATATATAAAATTCCAAATGAATTCAAGCTGCAAAACTTCCATACCAATCAATATCATCACATGCATCCAAATCAAACTGTTTTTTTTTTTAATTTACTCGCCATTGTATGAAACAGAGACCATATTTTCTTGTTCCAGGCTTGTTTGATTTTGAACTTCTTTTGTTTTGAACTTTGCTTACTGTTTGTTGAATTGATTTTGAATTCAACTACTGATCTGATATTTTGTATTTTAATTTGAAATCTTACATTGTTAAAGCTTTGTAAACCGATGAAGTTGATGGCTGAGTTGAATATAGGTTGAGTAGAATCTTTGCTCAAGTTTTATTCTTTTAGAAATGAAAGAAGAAGAATGGGAAAGCATTTAGTCTGAAGAAAATAGATTTCTCAAAAATATTTTAGTATATTTGATTAAAAAAATGTATTGCCATTTGTTCACAAATTAGACAAATGTCAAAAAAAAAATTACTTAGCTTACAAATGTTACAAAAATGCCTTCTCATGCTTACAAGTGTTTTAAATGCTTTACTATT
Organism: Allium cepa; assembly: GCA_030765085.1. Taxonomy (NCBI): domain Eukaryota; kingdom Viridiplantae; phylum Streptophyta; class Magnoliopsida; order Asparagales; family Amaryllidaceae; genus Allium; species Allium cepa. The sequence continues at coordinate 134,081,948 of CM060932.1, forward strand.
GTTTTACAAATGTTTTAAAAACAGGTTTAAATAAATTTTTATATTTTAATGTTAATAAATATATATATGTATGTATTGGAGTTTAAACTATGAATATACACAACTTAGTCTAATACATGTATGTTTTTATTTGTTTATATATATATATATATATATAAACACACAAATTGTACTTAGTTCATAAGATAATTAGAAAGAAAGAATATTTTAAAACTTTATTTATATATTTATAAATTATTTAGTTTAAGCAAAATAAAATTTTATTAAATCTTATTCAAACTAAAACCATTATACTTTTTAGATAATTAAACATTTACTTAAAGTGTTCTGAAAATAAATGATAAACTTTTAAATAACTTTTGACAAGTTTTATATTAAATTTAACATATTTTCCAAATCACTATATAGATTAAATTTTGAAAACTTGTTTTATTAGCTAAATTCAAATCAAAGCCTTCATATTTACAATATATATTATAATTATAATATATTTTAATATTAATTTTGGAAATTATTATATTGAACAACTTCAAATCATAATATATATATATATATAATATAATATAATTTAGAATCACATCTTTAATTAATTAAAAGACTTCCTATTTATAATGCATATATATACATATATATATTATAATTGGAACGCAATTTATTAGCTTTGAAAATTATTTTATTGAATTTAAAAAAATCTTCCAATCACAATATATACATACATATATATATATATATATATATATATTTAATTAGACAACATATTTATTTTAGCTTTGAAAAGATAGAATTTACCAATTAAATGTTATTAGCTTTTGAAAAGATTGAATTTTTCCGCATTAAATATTTATGAAAGAAAATTATTTAACAATATTATCAAATTTAAATCAATATTGTCAATTTAGATAATTTTTAAATGAAGATTATCAATTGCTATTTTCCAAAATTCCGGGTCATCACATTCCTTCCCCCTTAAAAGAATTTCGTCCCCGAAATTTAAAAGCAAAGATAATTTAATAGTCTATCTAAGGTTTTTATATTAATTCAGCAACCATATGTATCAACCAGATACTAACAACCATAGCAACCAATTTATTCTAACAAACAAATCTAACTAACTATCTTGACACAAATCAGGATAGATCTTCATATCACTATCTAGAGTTTCCCGATTACAACACTGGGATACTCGCTCTATAGAACCTTAACTAGCTATACTACTACATAGATCTTGAGCTCCTTCTCATCTTGATCTACCAATCTGAACAAGATATCATACTATAATCAAGTCTAGCTCAACTTCCAAATCCTTCTGAACTGCTGATTCCACAACCAGAGATAAACCATACACGTACTCCCTTAGAGATACATGAAATACATTGAATCCCAGCCATCCAAACTGGAAATTCAATCCTATAGACAAAAGAACTTATCCTATCAACAACATAGATAAGAAATCCCAAATACCTCGAAGCTAGCTTTCCAATCTTACCCAATCTTACTGCTCCCTTAACCAGAGAAACCTTAAAAACAACGAAGTCTCCAACTTCGAATTCCAAATTTTTCTATCTTATCCACATAACTCCTTCTGACCATCCTGGGCTGCCTATCTTCTTCCTAATCGGCTCAACCTATGATGATGCTTCTTTAAACAAACTGGACCAAGAACAAACCAATCTCCGGATCCTACTCAACAAAATGGTCTTCCAAGATCCGTCGATATCCAGAACACAAGCTCTACTTCCCAAGCATTAGAAGACCGAACTTACTTCTCCAATCCAGAAGCCATAATAGGTGTACTTTATTAGCTTGCCTTTAGATCTGAAAACTTCCTTTAGAAATTCTTTAATCTAGGAAAAACTATGACTTCCGCCTGCTTCCATTCTAGAACAGCTTCTACCACCTTTCGCTGCACAACTCTGATTCTGAAGTAAATGAGAATGCTGATGAGGAACACGAGTACAAACTTATCAACATATCCCGAAAACTCTGTTCATCAAATCCACAAAATCTTAGTGACCAATCTGACTCAGTCACACAACCTTCAGCAGAATCCAAATTTGAAAACTAGATCTGACCAATACATTTTCAAAAATTCCTGAGCTCCTACACCAACTCTTCTCTCTCTCTAAGAACCATCCTACTACCGAGCTAACCACCGATATCGCTTCTAGAACCAAGTTGATATGGAACTCAACTCCAGATGTAGACAAACTTCTGACTTCCTCGATGACATCCAAAAAATCTCTGACTATTACAATAGCTCCTACTTCCTTATGAGAAACCTCAATCTCAAACCAAAGAATTTCCCAAGATGAACTCCCAAACTAATCACAAGTCACTTTTGTGATCCTACCTAGTCAGATGAAGAAACTGCTCTCTCTTCACCAATTAGAATAGCCTTAAGTTTCCCCAAACAAGGCTAACCCTTCAAGAAAGCTTCACTATCAGCCCGGATTGCTGATAGAAGAACCACAAAGATTTCTGAATCATCGAAGAAACGGGGCCACTCTGCTGCTTCCAAATTCCAAGCTGCACTGATGCCCTAAACATTAGAACTTCTTATCCATAAGCTCCTCGAACTCCAAGGCCAACAATAAACTTCACAAAAGACCCCTCGAGATGGGAAGACATCCTCTGAAGAAACTCGGCTCCAAACCAAGTATCAACATCTCGCTCTCCTTAAGGGGTATTAATGAGACCGTGTCATAGCGAAGCAACTTATAGGCCTTAGTCTCATATTCCAAAACAGTCAACCTCTTTGCTAGAGGTCCAGAAAACTCCTATACAGTCGAGTCTTCCCTACAGCAGGAAAAGACTGTTCCCCGAGTACTTCCATAACTTGCTCCATGAGAAATCACCTACGGGAATACCCATAGATACTGCATCTCATCACACAACTGCTCCTTCTTGAAGATGCCAAGATACCATCACTTGCTTCTGCTCAACCGACAGGTCCAAATTCTACTCAGCCAAATTTTCACTTCAAAGATGGACTCTAAACCTTTACAGGTTTCCTTCAGAGATCAAAGAAATTATTACTCCAAGCTGCAAAGCTCACTTGAGACGGTATTAAGTCTACAGTCTCGACAAATACTCTTCCAACCTCAACATATGGACCACTTCTATTAGTAGTAGTCGTGCTACACATACCACTACTTCATCTACCTTAAGAACTTTGTTGGAAAACCCAGACAGGTAATCCAACAGATCGGGTAGATATATAAATACATGTATATATAAAAATACAAGTACGCTCTCTCAAGAAAGAAATCACTCCAAAGCCTAGGTATTCACTCAACCTAGCGCTCTGATACTAACTGTCACGACCCGTCTTCCATAGCCCAGAAAGACGCATCATGATTTAAGAAAGAAAGGGATAGAAGAAGGAAAGATGAGAAAGAAGAAACTCAACAACAATAGATACTCACAGCGGAATGAATGAAATATAATATATCACATAAGATATTACATAGTATCATATACATCAGAGTTACACAACCTATACATCTCAATTTAGACAGTTATAAATTTATGTCTATCATACGACTCAAGATATCACAAAGATACAGACACAAACACAAACACAGCGGAACCACTATATATCTACTCGCTGAAGCCTCCTGCTCCAATTCTCCTCCAGAATTCATTAAGGCTAACCTGAATCCCGTGGCTACTCATAAAAATTTGAGTACCCAAGAGTTTAATAAAACAGAAAATAAACACTTGGGTCAGACATGGGTCCGGTGTGAGTAAATGGGTTAAAGTTGCTTAACTTTAAAAATCCTTTGAAAAGAAAGGTATCACGTAAGACTTCCCACACATAAACATGGAAAAGTTTTTACCTTATGCTAACCAAAACATTTGATAGGAAATTCAGTGATATTATAATAATGTCTAGGGTTTTCAAGTAAATAAGAAATAGCTGAAATTGTTACATGATTAAATTCCAGCATACTAGCCACAGAGTGGGTTATACAATCAAAACCATAAAGGGCACGCAGGAAGAATGGGTTTCCATCAATGGCAGGGCTATTAGGGTACTGTCCATCACAATATGTGACCTAGATCAACGTACCGAAGATCCCTTCCGATCTCCTGCAACACAAGGTTGAAACCATCCCTTACTGGACAGTCCCGAACAGGACAACCCTATGGTTGGCACGACAACCACACACTAAGCCGAAATAAAAAGGGACCTTTAGATGGGGCTAAATTTCGTCCTACTTGGGTGCTACCCACTTAACCTTGCTGCATCTTCCCTGTTTTAGCCATTCCTGATTGATGAGGCTTGAGGCTATGATTACCTTTATAGAACATATCTATCTTAGAATGCTCATCTTCCTCCATTGACGATGTTCTGAAAGCATTCAATCCATACAAGTTCGTTCTGGGTTCGAATGAAACCGTAGGCACTATCTCGTTACACTCGTTTTGGAATCACCCTAGGAGTTAACGACCATAGCCCTTGCACTCTGAATCTCCATCTCGAACCTGAAAGTACTATCCTCGTTAACTCATCTTGGAATCACCCTCAGAGTTTTAACGATGAATAGTTCTTATACTTCGAGTCTTTACCTTGATCTTCATTTCGATTCATGACCTAACGTTTAATTTGGATCGATGTGGTTTTCGGATATCCAAATTTGAAAATCCTATCCCAGTCTCACTGAAATCCAAAACATCATTTTAATGTCCAAGTTATTTAAGAGTTTAAACAATTGAACTTATATTCAGAATAACATATACAGATAGATGATTCGCACTATCACAGATAGATAATTTATATTAACCAAACATCTCACAAAGCAGCACATATCACATATCAAAAATATCACATTCAAATCATCCAATATCAATCAATCATCCATAAGCAGGTTTGATTCACTCTTAATCAATTTAATTAACCTCTAATTAAATTAATTACTAACATTTAATCACTTGGATTACATTAATCATGCTTACTTAACATTAATTAATTACAAATTAATTAATTAATCATCTCTTAATGATCTACCTTAATTAATCTTCCTTGATTAATTATTCTTTAATTACATTAAGTAATTATCCCTTTAATTAATTACACAAATTAATTATCCTTAACCATTTACAGTAATTAACCTTTAATTACTTTCATTAATTACATTAATTAATGACCCTCCATTTACTTCCATTAATTAACTAACTATAATTAATTACATTGTTCCTTAATTAATTACAATTAATTAAACATATTTTAATTAATCACTTACATTAATCAACCTTGATTAATTTCATTAATTATATTAATTAATGATTCTCTAATTACTTCATTAATTATCCATCTAATTAATTAAACAATTAATCTTTAATTAACCACAGTAATTAATTAGCCTTAATTAATCATAAATAGTAATTAACCATCCTGTAATTACTTACCTTAATTAATTAGCCTTTTTAATTAATTATATTAATCCTTTGATTGATTACACTAATTAATAATCCTTAATTACTTCATTAAGTAATTATTAATTTATTACATTAATCAATAATCCTTAATTAATTATTTCATTAATTAATCACACTTTTAATTAATTACATTTAGTAATTAATCTTAAATTAATCACATTAATTAATTAACAAAATTAATTACACTAAGTAATTAACCCTTAATCACTTCCATTAATTAACTATCCTTTAATTACTTCATTACGTAATCTTAATTTCAAATAGGTAATTAACTTTAAAATTTATTTCACTAATTATTTATCCTTAATTATTCTTAACCTTTAAAGATAAATTCTTCATTTATATTAAATACTCAAGCCCAGAAAGCAAATTCCAACAGCGAAACAAAATTTCGATCATCGATTGAAATCTGGAGCAAAGCTCGATCCACAAAACCCCCTGCCGCCGCCGATCGCGTCGATTGGAACCTCCAGTACTTCTCCCATAGCACCATCATATCACCAAGCCACTATTCCTCGACTCGCGATCGCACCCGGTCCTTCACCCACGTCGAAAATACCTCGTCAACCACGACAAACAAAACTCAAACCTAAACTCTAGTTCACCCATTTTCGATCGCCACGGCCGATGAAAAATTACTCCAGTATTTTTCCTGAGACCCTCATTCCTCAGACCATCTTCGACTACAAACTCGCCTCCATCCACCGTGCCGATCAACGGCAATCGACCCAAATGCCAAAATCATTCAATTTAGAAAATTCCAATTGAACATCAAACTAAAAATCATGAAATGCATATTAAAAATCATGATTTTCGATCATGAATCCATTCATGCAATTCAAAACAGAAATTGAATTGGTTGATTTTATCGTATATATCTATTCTTACTATTATTCCTAATTTAAAAATTATTTATTGAAGTTAAAATTCAGAAACCATTTTTATAATCATCTGCAGACTTCAACAAGCAACTTTCATTCGATTACCAAAGGCTAAAATGGATTTGATTGAGATATTTGAATTTTTAAAAGCCAAACAGAACAGTAAATCAACAGGGACCAGACTTTCTATATATATATATATATATATATATAGACCTGCTCACGTAATATATATATATATATATATAAAATATTTCAAATGAATTCAAGCTGCAAAACTTCTACAAAAATCAATATCATCACATGCATCCAAATCAAACTGTTTTTTTAAGTTTACTCACCATTTTATGAAATAGAGACCAGATTTTCTTGTTTCAGGCTTGTTTGATTTTGAACTTCTTCTTTTTTGAATTTTGCTTGCTGTTTGTTGAATTGACTTTGAATGCAACTGCCGATCTGATACTTTGTATTTGAATTTGAAATCTTGCATTGTTAAAGCTTTGTAAACTGATGAAGTTGATAGTTGAGTTGAATATAGGTTGAGTAGAATCTTTGCTCAAGTTTTATTCTTTTAGAAATGAAAGAAGAAATGGGAAAGCATTTGGTCAGAAGAAAACAGGTTTCTCAAAATTATTTTAGTATATATGATTTTAAAAAAAATATTGCCATCTGTTTACAAATTTGACAAATGTCAAAAACAAAAATTACTTAGCTTACAAATGTTACAACAATGCCTTCTCGTGCTTACAAGTGTTTTAAATGCATTACTATTGTTTTACAAATGTTTTGAAAACATTTTTAAATAAATTTTTATATTTTAATGTTAATATATATATATATGTATGTATGTATGTATGTATGTATGTATGTATGTATGTATGTATGTATTGGAGTTTAAACTATGAATATATGCAACTTAGTCTAATACACGTATGTTTTTATTTGTTTATATATATATATACACACAAATTGTACTTAGTTCGTAAGATAATTAGAAAGAAAGAATATCTTAAACCTTTATTTATATATTTATAAATTATTAGTTTAAGCAAATTAAAATTTTATTAAATCTTAATCAAACTAAAACCATTATACTTTTTAGATAATTAAACATTTACTTAAAGCGTTTTGAAATAAATGATAAACTTTTAAATAATTTTTGACAAGTGTTATATTAAATTTAACATATTTTCCAAATCACTATATATATTAAATTTTGAAAAGTTGTTTTATTAGCTAAATTCAAATCATAGCCTTCCTATTTACAGTATATATTATAATTAGAATATATTTTAATATTAACTTTGAAAATTATTATATTGACAACTTCAAATCACAATATATATATATATATATACATATATATATTATAATTTGGAATCACATCTTTAATTAATTAAAAGACTTCCTATTTACAATGTATACATACATACATACATACATATATTATAAATAGAATACAATTTATTAGCTTTGAAAATTATTATATTGAATTTAAGACAATCATCCAATCACAATATATATATATATATATATATATATAAAATTAGACAACATATTTATTTTAGCTTTGAAAACATAGAATTTACCAATTAAATGTTAGCTTTTGAAAAGATTGAATTTTGCCACATTAAATATTTATGAAAGAAAATTATTAAACAATATTATCAAATTTAAATCAATATTGTCAATTTAAATAATTTTTAAATGAAGATTATCAAATTGCTATAGCACAAAATTCTGGGTCATCACATTTACATCAATGTCCTTCTTTATGGTAACTTTTCCTACTGTTAATAGTTTTTATTAAAACGTTGTTCCTTCTTTGGAATTAAGTTGAAATTAATGGTACTTTCAGGTTAAAATAAGTTAGTTATGGTGTTTGGTTAACCTATAGGAAATTATATATACATATACACACACACGCATATATATATATATATATATATATATATATGAAATTACATAAAGGAAAGAAATAGAATGGTAATATATTAAATAGTGAGATATTGGTATAATTTGTTTGACAAAGGAAGGGTATTTTAAGTATCTGCTTAAATTTTTCATAAGTTAAAAGCTATAAATAACTCATCTCAATGTGTATGTTTATCCTTACATGCAATAGATGCAAACACATGACCTTAAGGTTGAAACTTGAAACACAACGACGTATATCTCTACTATTAATAAAGATAATTCAATGAATATGATTTCCACGGTGTCGTTTTGAAATTCCAAAAATGCTTACATCCATCAACGGGATTCCACCACAGGGTTTGCAATCTCCATCATCGTTCTTTTACCAACCACACATCAATAAAATTTCACTATCAATTTGCTTGAAATAAATGATGTGACTAGCAAAGCTTTTGCACTTATAGCATACATCCGTCCATAAAAAATTTATTTAATAAAATGCAAATATTTCTAGCTATTAAATGCACGTATTTGCGAATTACACTAGTTATAACCAAATGCATGTCAAATTATAATGCTATAGAAGTTGTTAATTTATTATGCCACAGCTTTTGCACTTATAACATACATCCGTCCATAAAAGAATTATTTAATAAAATGCAAATATTTCTAGCTATTAGATGCACGTACTTGCGAATTGCGCTAGTTATAACCAAATGCATGTCAAATTATAATGCTATAGAAGTTGTTAATTTATTATGCCACAGCTTTCCATCTCTAGCAGAAGAAAAGTTAATTGAAATTTCAAGGCAAACAGACTACATGTATCCTATAGTGAAAATATAATTGCAAACTAAACTACTCAGAATAAAAAGTTATTTACTTTTAACTGTACAAAATAGTTTGGTTTTAAAAACGATCCACAAGAATGTTTTTGTCTACAGAAAGAATACAGCATAAGTCAACTAAATTTAATGAGCATTTCCATATATGCAAAGAACAGTTTAAAGGTAAAATGCCTCTATGAGTAAGACTCACCGAACAATCATCAAGATCAATATGCGATCCTTCCATGTCACCCAGGTCTTTGATGTTAATCTTATTTAATATATTCCAATAGCTTAATAGCGATTGTTTGGTGCATTTTATAAAGATGTATAATGCGTTCGACCTTGTTATTTGAGGAAGCATGTAATTATCTTGCGGGGAATAATATGCATCATAGGGATGGGATTGAAGGCCATTATTCTTCATTGTTTTACGATTATTTTAGGATTTTAGATCTGATTAAGTGTATAATAAGGCAGAGTTAGAGATTAGTTTTGATCTTTGCTAGCATAGTTAAATGATGACGACGACTCTGTTGCTTTTTTTAAATCTGGTTACCTTCAGTTTTAGAATAATGAAGTGAATAAACTGTATTTGAAGTTAAGCTGGATTGTGTAGGTTACGTTTAAGTTGTAGTTGACTTTACTGGCCATATAAACTGAAATATGGAAGGATAAATATGGTACTTTTTTAAACACTGCTTATGTGGTTTTGATTAGTGTGCTGGGAGAATTGTTCCTTGCGATAACTGTTTGCGAGCTATGTAATTTTCCTTTTTCTTTTTCTCTCTCGGTTCTAAATTTTTATGTTATTGAAACAGAGGGGTATTTAATTGTTACTTACTGATTGTATAAGGTGAAATGGAGGAATAAATATGGTTTTATTTCCACTATTTATATGGACATCATTTAAGAATTGTTATTTAGGATAATTGTTGGCGTGATATGTTAATTTATTTCTCAGTTTCAAATCCATGTACTACTAAAATTGAGCAGGTAAAAAAACAACATTATTATTTCTTTTCTCATATGTATGAATTTTGAAATGTGGTCAGTAATAGAAGACAATAGTTTAAGAGCAAATTTATTACCTGGATTAAATAACATATTCGCAGCTCAGTTAACATTGAAATTAGGTAAACATCAGTTTGATATATACATACATACAGATATTATCTTGTAGGTTTGTCTGCTTTATAATACTAGTTAAATTGTTAATGATATCAGATGTATATTGCACATGCTATGTAACGTTGTTGAAGTTTGAATTGTGTTATGTGTTTTTATGTGATAGTACAGTATAATGAGCTGGAAGAAAAATAATCGATGATACACACATATATTATATTGCAGTGGAATATGTCTTTTAGTATACATAAACATAGCCGTCGCTAAAAAAACGACGGCAAGCAACGACAACGTACACGTGTCAACGCCACGTGGCAGTTAGTTTGTTTCCCGGAAGTCTGTTACTTGCCGTTACTAGCCGTCACTTGCCCTCACTAGCCGTCGCTAGCCGTCGCTATGTTTGCCCAGAAAGTCGTTACTAGCCGTTGCTAGCCGTCGCTTTTCTGGGCAAAACATGCGTGCACACAGCAGCTATTCTTCCATCAAACCTCCTCCTAAATCTCAAATCTCATCTCAAACCTCAATAATATCAACAATAACACATCTCAACAATACCCACAACATCAATATTCAACAATATAACAAAAAAAACACAAAAACCAACCAAACCAACATGATATACAAAACCAAACCAAGTATCAAGGTACAAGGATCAAATCCAAATATAACCAAACCCAAACATCATCCAAAATACCAAGTATCCAAGCCCAAGTATCAAATCTAGTCTAAATATGTACATAAATACATACCCACAAGAATAGTAAAACTATGCATCATCATCCTCCTCATCATCCTCGGCATCATCAGGTCCATCTCCCTGCTCACCAGGCATAGAGCCGTGCTCCTGATAAAATGCTGCAATGCGTTTATCTATCTGCTGTGCCAATTGGCCCTTTCGCCAATCGTTGAGCTCATCCAGCTGCCTCTGCATCTGAGCAATACGCTCCTCCTCCATCGATTTGCTATAAGCTCTTTGGAAATTAACAGCCTGTGAAATAACTGAAGTTAATACGATAGCATTTTACATGAATTTTGAATGAATTGGATAGCATATAAATAATTCTTTTGATGTGAGAATAATGTGGATCTTTTAATATGAAGTTAGTGAAATGGTTTACCTCCTGATCGCCGAAACCATAACGCCTATTTCGAGTAGGCGGTGCAATAACGGAATCCCAAATCCTGTTGGACTCCTCAACTGTAAGCTCTGCTCTTCCACTCGCCTGTGTCAATGCCGATGCCTTTGCCTCATATCGCCCCTGCAATTACAAACATAATTTTGAAACAATTGGTATACAATTTACATATATACAATTTGAATCACGAGTTAGCATATTTACCATCGCTTCTTCAGCTTTGCTGTCGGTCCAATCATAGGTCGCATTCCCCTCATCATCAACAGACTCAACTGCGTGTGTGGCTCTAAAACCCTCAGCCATTGTAGGCTCCCTTTCGTACTTTGCAAACTGAAGATATACACGAATAAGATATATTGAAAATAAGCATAAATGTTACACATGAAGATATGCATCACCATATGCTAAATATATTTTATATTTACCAATTCTCTCCTATGCTGTTGGAAAGATTTAGAGCCACCTCGATGTAAACCAGGATTCTTATTCCTATTGGCTTGGTTTCTTGCTGCTACTTCCTATTAATTTAGATACACGATTAAAATAATGCAACTAACATAATTGTAAGCATTCTCATCATAGCTTACTTTAGCTGCTTCTGACTCTCAATATGTGAGAAATCCGTTCCATACTTCATCGCTCATCCAACCTGGCTTTTTGCCAGCCTTCTTCGCCCTTGATATTGTCTCTCCATAATTCTTCCGCATTTTTTGGTTCCAATTATTGCTAAAAACATCTAAATCATGCGGCTCCACTCGTACAACAGCCTGCACATTGAATTTATTTTGAATTACATACAGCATATTATTTTCAATAGAAATATATAAATTGTAATTACCATCAAGTCGGCCCATATAGCATTTTTAATATGAGCTGGAATGCTATCCCAATGCGGCCAAGCTGCTGACATCCGACTCTTATATGAATTCTTCGAGACATCTAAAATAAACTATGATGGTTCCACCTTGAACCCCCTATAATTGTTAACGTGCATAGTTTATATATTTTAAATAATATAATTGAAATAAATTTGACATTTACCCAACACTCTTCGGAATAATCTCTGCAACTCGGCGTGTATCTGCCTCTAAGCTACTAGGACCCGCTGCAGCTCCAGGAGACTGAGATGGAGAAGGCTGAGATGTACTCCTACGTCTTCTATCAGTCATATCTGCCACAATCATATATTATATATAAAAGCATAATGATCAAATGAGCATCACATAATCATACAATAAAACGATAACGCATAAATCAGAATAATGCATCGCTCAGAATAGTACATCGCTCAAAATATTACATAGCATAAGTGAATACATAGCTCAGAATAGTACATTGCATAAGTGAATACATCGCTCAGAATAGTACATTGCATAAGTGAATACATAGCTCAGAATAGTACATTGCATAAGTGAATACATAGCTCAATATAACACATGACATAACTAGATACATAGCTCTTAATATAGTACATCACATAATACAACAAACGATGCCATCTGTGATCATTCTTCATCATCTTCTGATTCAGACTCGGTCTCGTACTCTATATCGTTTTCTTCGTTACTAACAAATGCATCTATTAAAACATCCGCTTCATCATTCAACGATCCTACATCGATGTCATCGGCTATTATTATTTCGGTATTTGGCTCAAGATCTGCTTGATACGCTGCTTCATCTGGAATATTATTTCCATCAAATGTAAATCTTGCCTTTGTTTTAAAAACAGCCCACCAGTCTGCTTTATCTTTTTTTAAGGATGGATACGGAGCAAAATAAACTTGTAATGCTTGCTTAGCTAACACGAAAGGATCATATTTATAGTAATGTGACGTATGCTTTATTTCAATTAACTTATAATCCTTATGTACGTTAATTCCAGAACCGGGAACGTTGTTAAACCAGTTGCATTTGAATAAAAAAAACTTTCTCTAGCGGTTGTGTATAATAAGTCAACTCTAAAATTTGTGTTAAGACGCCATAAAAATCTTTTATATGCTCTTCTGGATCATCGCTGCCTTTGACAAATACACCGCTGTTATACGTTGATTTTTCAGCTCCATAATCTTTGGTGTTAAATTTAAATCCGTTGACGAAGTATATAGGGTAGGTCTTGACATTTCTTCTTGGTCCGATAGCAAGGTGTCGTATTCCTTCGTCAACAACACTGTTATTCGGATCGTGAACATAGCTTGCAAACCACCCAGCAAATTGTTTACTGAAATCACCAGATGGATGTTGTGATTCGTATATGCTGCAAATAAATGTATTATATTCCCCTAATTATTAATATATAAATATACGTATAATTGAACTGTACAATCATTCAGTATTACCTGATAAATGGTGCAACTTCAACACAATTTAAAAGAACATATGTGTGTGCCACATGGTAGTCTCTATCATCTAACCATATTTCCACACATTTTCCAGCAGGTCTTCCATGTTGTCTAAAAACAGATAACATTGTTTGAGAAGAATCATGCTCAACAGCTTCTTCATTACGGGGAACACTTACAAACGATAAGTTCACATCGTCACTAAAGTAGTGTGAGAAAAAAAAAAGCTTCCTCTTCAAGGTATGATTTGCAAATCGAACTTCTACTCGTGCTTTTTGTCTAATTTTTTTCTTCAAATGATTCAAGTACCTATAACAAAAATAATTAATTTAGTATATTGGTACAAGAATATACATTTTCAACTAATCAACAAGAATATTGAGGAGTTTAAAATCACCTCTCAAATGGATACATCCATCCATATTGCACAGGACCTCGAAGGAGTGCTTCGGATGGCAGATGCACAGGCAAATGCTCCATTACATTAAAAAAACCGGGCGGAAATATTTTCTCGAGTTTGCAGAGCAATACAGGAATTTCTACTTCAAGTTTACGTAAATGATCTACCTTTAACGTGGTCGAACAAAGCTGTTTGTAAAACATACTTAATTCTGTTATAACACTCCATATTTTTGTTGGCAACAGTTCTTTGAATATCGCAGGTAAGAAATATTTCATCATGATATGGCAATCATGACTTTTCATCCCACTCAATTTATTGTTTTTCAAGTCAACACATCTGTGAAGGTTAGAAGAAATCCCATCAGGACATCTTAGTCCTTCCACCCATTTGAGTACGAGTTTTACTTGCTTGTTGTCTAGCTCATAACATGCTTTGGGTTTTTTGTTATCGTCGTACAACTGAAGTTCGGGCCGCTTACAGAAATGTAATATATCACGTCTCGAATTCGCATTGTCCTTGGTTTTCCCCTTTACATTCAAAACTGTATTAAAAACGTTATCAAACACATTTTTTCATTGTGCATGACGTCAATATTATGTCGCAGTAAGAGATTTTTCCAATAAGGTAACTCCCAACATATACTTTGCTTGCACCAGTTATGAATGTCCGATTTACCCGGAATGTCGACTTGTTTCCCAGTTTCATGAATCTTAGGATAGTCTTTCACGATTTCATATATCTCTTCACTTGTCCAAACTTTAGGTGGTAGCATATTCTCTACTCTGTTAGCTTTAAAGTTCATTTTATCCATTCTGAATTTATGATTAATATGTAGAAAACACCGATGACAGTCAAACCAGGAAATTTTCTTGCCGTACTTTAATGAAAATGCTCGTGATTCTTCCATACAATATGGACAAGCTAGACGTCCAGCTGTGCTCCAACCTGAAAGCATGCCATATGCGGGAAAATCATTAATAGTCCATAATAAAGAAGCGAACATACGAAAATTTCTTTTTCTCAAAATGTCATATGTTTCAACTCCTTCATGCCATAGTGTTTTCAATTCTTCGATCAACGGTTGTAGATAAACATCAATTCCTTGAGTCGGATCATCAGGACCGGGAACGACAATCGTTAAAAACATATATGGAGTTTTCATACACATCCATGGAGGTAAGTTATAAGGAGTGACAATAATAGGCCATGATGAATATTTACTACCAAATTGAGAGAATGGCGAAAATCCATCTGTACATAAACCGAGCCTAACATTACGGCTCTCTCGAGCAAATTCAGGATACGTCCTATCGAAATGTTTCCATGCTTCTCCATCAGCTGGATGTATCAATGTTCCTTCTACTGGTGTTCTCACGCTGTGCCATCGCATATGACATGCTGTAGCAGAAGAAGCATATAGCCGTTGAAGTCTGGGAGTGATGGGTAAATAATGCATTCTTTTATAAGGGACTTCTTTTTCTTTCTTTTTCCTTGGTTTGTATCTTTCCTCGTTACATATTCTGCATTTTCTAAGGTGAGCGTCGTCTTTCCAAAATAACATGCAACCTTTAACACATGTATCTATCTTCTGGTATGGCAATCCAAAAGCAGACATAATTTTTTTAACTTTATAATGACTATCGCACATCAAATTATTGGGTGGCATGTGTCGTTTAGCAGTTTGTACAATTGCTGTAAACGCTGCTTCTGTAAGGTTGAATTTTGATTTTATCGTGATGTATTCAGCGGTTACAGATAATTCGGTTCCACTTTCACATCCATCCCACAATGGTCTCTTAGCGGAATCCAATAAATCATAAATTTTTTTAGCTTCCATAGTCGGTTCTTCACCATTTTCGTTTTCAATGTCGTCTTGATCAATGGATGGAAACATTGATCGGACTGCATCTTGCACCATATTTTCTATTGGATTTGCCGCTGTATTATCATCCTCTTCCACTACAGGATTAGGTGTATATTGAACAAACTCTCCGTGACGATCCCATAAATAATAATTCGGTACACAACCAAATTTATACAAGTGAACTTCTACTACATCTGCCTTCCAATGCTTCAGATGTTTGCACTTAGCACACGGACAACGAATGTCTACGTTATTTCCATTATTAGATTTAACAAATCTAATAAACTCGTGTACACCGTTAACAAAATGTTCCTTTATTGATCCTTTCATACCTTTTCGGGATTCATATATCCAACTACGATCGAGAAAATAATCGAACATATCTCATGATTTGCAAAAATTACATTAGACAATTCAAACAAACACTTCACTGAAACAAATTAGACTGGAATTTAGTAAATTTTATTAATTTAGTAACTTTATTAATTTGACAAATTAGATTGAACTTTAGTAAATTTATTAATTTGGTAAATTAGACTAACTTTATTAATTTGGTAAATTTTAAACTAACTTTAGTAAATTTTAAACAAACTTTAATAAATTAGACTGAACAAATTTATTAGTTTCAAACTAACTTTTAAATTAAATTTATTAGTAAATTTATTGTTTAACGGCCGGTCATCCTATTTCTCATTACAAACACAATAACGTAATCATATTTTATAAATCATTTCAGATTAAACGATTCAACAAAATTTCGGCAGCACTTCCCTTTATTCCCTGTATCGTACACAAATGCATGTACACAGGGAAAAAAAGGAAGTGCCATCGAAATTTCGTTAACCGTTTAAACTGAAATGATTTATAAACTGCGATTACGTTATTGTGTTTGTAACTTGTCCAATACTAGGACAAATCTAACAAATATTGTATCAGATGAATATAGATGTCCGTTCTGTGTAAAAACGAACATCCATATAACGATCATATACAACACTTGTCAGACGGGGCCAAAAATTGTCTAAGGGGTTCACACAAATAAAACAAATTTTCTAATTTATATTTTAACAACTATAAAATTTTTATCAATACGTTCAATAAATATTTGTCAAGTAAATTTCACATTTTGACACGTACTTTAAAATTTGGCTAACTAAGTCAAATTTTAAATAACGAATTTTTCTAAATCAAATTAGAAGTTAGCACTTATAATAAATTGAATTATTTTTATTTTAAACTATATACGTTTAATTGGAAATTCCACAATGAGACAAAAGTGAATCATTGTAATTCTTTTAGGCTATGAGTACTTTAGCATGGCCATTGCAAGTGAGCATAAATGATATATTTGAACAAAATACACAATTGTAGTGTACTTACACTTATAACTAACGCATGCTAAATAATTAAATTTTCACCTAATCGACAACCAACATTGCATAAACTTATCAATAAGCATCTTAAACATGTTATCACCATCTTAATCCAAATCACATCACCAATCATTAATTCTACAATAACCAACATCACAATAGTATGCGTTAATCATCATTTTCAACTTCGAAATAAAATGATTTTATTCTCAAATCAACCTACAATACTACTATCACCATACATATACCACATAACTACCAATCTCAAACCCATAATCATGCCATTAACAACCAATTTATAAACTCAATTAACATGCAAATAAACCCAAATTAAACCCTAATTGAATACAAAATAGGGTTATAACACATACCGGATCAATTTGGGAGGTAGGGAGCGAATTTTTGAGCACCGAATCGGCGGGGCGACGGGTAGGGTTTAGTTTTTTTTTTCGGTTTGCTGAATGGGGAAGAAGGAAGTTCGGGTTGGCAGATATACAGGTCGAGCAACGGCTAGCGACGGCTAGCGACGGCCGCTTTTTTTAGCCATCGCTAGCCGTTGCCCCTGTCCGAGGCTATTCGAGGCGTTTCCTGTAGTGAACATACGTAACATACATACCTCTTGCTTCCATCTCCATAGTAAGAAATTTTACCGAAAGAGAGAAAGGCCTTTCTAATTTCAAAAGATCAAAATTGGTCTGGTGTTGTCTATACTAACCATGATCTCTGCATCATTAGTGAAATAAAGCGACTTCAAATGGTAAAATGGGGTTCCTCTTTAAGCATTCTATCGCTAATTCCTTGGTAATTTTTAGTAGAAACAGCAGAAGCATTTACCTTTATTGGGCTGCTTGAATTCTTTTACGAGCAGGTTCCTGATGCTATGAGGAGCTTGTGCTCCGCCTTATACCTTTTGGCTACTACTTTCGTAGTTATTTGAGTGCTTTGATTCTTACTATGGTAAATTATGTGACGACTAGAGTGTTAGAAATGAATGAATGAGAAAGTGGGGAAGAGAAAGAATTAGAGTGTGTATTGAAACAAAGTCTCACATCATGGGATATTTGTTTCAATATCACTTTATATATCACAACCCATTATACTTAATCAAAAGAAAAAGAAGAAGGAGACATGAAGACTTGTGGCAATGTAGGCTTTGGGCCTTCATATTAAATTTAAAATGTCAAAGATTGGGCCTTGGGCCTTGGGGCTCTTGGCGTCTCGTGATTAGATGGGTCTGCTGCGCTAATTTGTGCCTTCAAAATTAGACCGTTGCATCTGTACGCGTGCGCCTGTCGGTTAAAGGGTCGCAACCTTTCCAACAGTCACGACCGCTCCGAATAGGCACCTCCTCCATCCTATATATAGGGTTCGTCGTCGCTCCGTCTGCCCGCACAGCAATATAAAGGGATAAGTAACGTTATTGAAGTTACTATCGGATTCGTTACACTTTTGTGTCCTTACGAATTAACATTGAGGTGGTGGGCTTGAGTGGATTTAGGATAATTTATACGAAGGACATCTGGGTTTGTTCTTGTTGATTGCACATATGAGTTTTCTGAATTTCTTGGTCTTTAATTGGAGTGGGATTAACTATAAAAGTAAGAAGACTCCTTAGCTAGCTATTACCCGGAACGCATATTGTGATTATGGAATTTTAGGGTACTGGTTCATTTTTTTACATTAATTGATTTGTATATAATATGATCTTGTTAGTATATGTTTGCAATTGTATATTGTATATAAGTTGCATATGCTATGTGTAAATACAATCAAATATATAATGTCTTTCCAGAATATTTGACTTTTGAGAAGATTTGAGGTGATCATATTGTACTTCTGAATGAAAATGTTCTCCATAGTGCATGAATTTTCTCATGCTTCCTAATCTATGGTATCCAATGCACTTGAAAATTTATGCTTATCTGCCATATATCTCTGTGTCCACGGACTTGTCTGCAGTCTGCACAGACTTTATTTATCATATCTACCATCTGTAATACTCTCCAATCACTCTAATTTTTCCGCATATTCTTATTTGAAAACCAATATAGCTATAAGGGTGTTAGTATTTTTTGCTTCACAAGCACTGAATTCCAAATTGGGAAAATTAACATTGTTCTTTGAAGCTATGTTTAGCATACAATGCTTTGTTTGTGAGAAAAGAATGGAGAAAAATGAACAATTGCAAGCAAAATTATGGTGATCATCTTCCTACTTTATTGATGAACTTTCTCAATTTGTGCAGATATTTTGTTATGCTTATTGGGCCATATTATCCAATCAAATTGAATATTTGCTCTTGTGTAATGTCCATTTCTGTGTCAATACACTTATTTGTACTCTCATTATTTACCAGATATAGTTTGGGTAGGCCAAGATGAGAACCGTTTTAATTGGTCGATTATAAATCAGTTTTTAATCACCATGAAAAATTAATGTATCCCCAATTATGTATCACACAACAGAACTCGTATTTTTGTTTGGGATGGGAGGCTACCAGATTTAGATGGTAACGATTTATCAGATAATTAATTTTGGCCTGTGCAAGTGTTTGGTCATATAGTTGCCAGTAACAGACTTCTTTCTCCTTCCTTTCTTTCTTTTCAGGTGACAATCAAATAAAACTAATAACATGAAAATTTTATTCCGAAAGCTTTTGGTTCTTGAAATATATATGTGTCTATATGTGTGTAAAGGGAAAGTCTACTTGAACATATATACGAAATCCAAAGTACATAACATTTGGGATAGAAATACACCATCAATTTATTAGATATTATGATTGCTTGGATTAATCTAAGAGAGGCAACTGATTCCAAGAAGTAAAATCCACCAAAATAAATTTTAATAGCCTTTGATTTATTGATTTTTTTAATTATTTTTTTATCGTTTTTCAAGATTTTTATTATATACACACACATCATTTAGAAAGTATAGTTTAAAGTTTATTGGTCATGGTCATGTACATACGCACATATATACATATGCATAAACACGTAATTATTTCAATTCATCCATCTAAATATTCCCTTTTTTTGTAGCTAACATAAATTTGTTGTTTGTCTGATCCACTAGCAGTCCAAACCAAGCGCCTTTGGTAAATTTGAATCTAGTTTTAGTTACCAATAGCATCAATTTTATTTTCTATGCTATTCTTTGTAAAGGTTCTTCTGGAGCTAGAAATGTTTGACACATACGATATTTGTCTTATCAAAAATGCATAGAAAACTTGCCCATGCAAGCCATTGGGCAAAAGTCACTGCATGAAAATTTGTCTCTAGTTGCAACAAGTGATAGTGTGTGCAACTAATAATATTTTATCCTAGTTTATAAACGTAACCAAATATTTTCCGTCCACCCCGTCTTTTAAAATTTTCATGGCTCCACAAAAATTTGTTCTGCTTTGTTCTGCTTTGTTCTGTCACGTTTTTCCTTTCTCTATACTTACAAAAATTAAACCCTACCTTTATTACTCTTCAATACTTGAATTTTTTTTTGCTATTTCACTTCAGCATAATTCACCTCGTCCTATAATTCCTCCATCATCATCGTCGCACTAGCGCTCTCCATCATCGTCGTCGTGCTAGCGCTCTCCATCGTCATCGCTTTGCTATCCCTCTCTGTCATGTCTAATTTCTCGAGGTTTCTACATAAACCCTAAGTAGGTATGAATTTTGTACAATTGGATCAACTATTTTTGTTTGATTTTGTGATTCAACTATAAATTATATGATTCGACTATTTGGTTATGTAGATTTTATCCAAATGATCAATGATTGCTTCACAGAGATTAGATTCATGGATGAGATGAAGAAAGCAGAATCTGTTAATGCTAAGCCTGTAAAATTTACAAAGCCTGAAATGCCAAGAATATCTTTGGATGTGAGCATCTTTAAATAATATTTTTAGAGAATTTCTTTAAGCATACTTTTTGGTTCTGTCAACTTGGATTCGGCGTTTGAGTAACTATTTTCTTATGTGCTTTTGTAATATAAAAGCTAAAAATACATCGTTTGAGAAATTTTAGGTAACATGAACTAGTTATTATATATTGTATAATATAGATGTGATGATAGCACCATAAATAACAACATAACCTAACTGGATCTCAACTAGATATATGAGATATATATGGTATTTATTGCATTGATAATTTTACTGTGTTATAACAAGATTTGCTATTCTTATTAGGTGTATATTCACAGCAAAATGCATCAAAAAACTTAATTTTAAATGTTTGGTATTTTGCTAACCACTAAACCTTAAGTCGACAAGTTATATTCAATTCATGCTATGTTATCTTACCATATGGATATAAACCATGTTGTTCATGAACATCACATAGTCATACGGGTTTTAGGTTGTGCAGGTTCTGTGTATTTTAATCAGGCAACTCTTTGAATATATATATTGTATATTGATGTTGCTTTCCAGATAAAGATTCTTATAGCATAACCTTTATCTGAATTCTGAATAACATTTTTTTACTTCTACATTGACATGTCCAAACTATGTACTAGGTTCAACCTTACAGAATCAGGGTTATTCTGTGTTCTTCCCTGGTTTACAATGGCAATCTTTGCAAATATTGGAGGTTGGATAGCTGACACACTTGTTTGTAGGGAGGTATCTATCACTGTAGTTGGAAAGGTATATAAGCTGTAGTACTTTAGTGTTTTCTTCCAGTTAAAAGTTAATGTGACAATCATATAAGTCCACCGTAGAAATATGTACATAACTTTGGAAGTTTTACCATGTGTTCCCGTAGTTTATTATTAGATGAATCTTTGAGATTTCTAAAATATTTTCCTTATAGATATGCAATCAATAGGATTTCTTGGACCAGCTTTCTTTCTAATGCATCTGAGTCATGTTAACTCTCCTGTAATGGTTGTATTATGCGTGGCATGTAGCCAAGTGAAATGATATGTACATCAATGAGATTGCTAATATTATGACATACAAAATATTATATATTAAGATAGACCAATGCTGAAATATTGTTTACTAAATTTTAGTACAGGGGATTGATGCATTTTCCCAGTCTGGTTTATATTCCAACCATCAAGATATTAGCCCGCGTTACTCTGTATGTATTATTACTATAGTCCTGTAAAGAAATACCTTTGGCTAGAAATCAAGATTTATACAATAAATCATGAAGTTATAAATAAATATGTATTACCGTTATTGCACTAAACCTTTTGCAGGGTGTATTGCTTGGGCTTTCAAACACTGTTGGAATTTAAGATGGTGCCTTAGGCACAACAACCACTGCTAAATTTTGCAACATGGTTTGATCATCCCTTTCTTTTCTTTTCAATTTTTAGTATAAATCTCTATGCACACATGACACCTAAAGCGATTGATTGGTTATATTCAGTTCAATTCGGTATAAGCCTGTATGATGTTTTGGTTGTGGAAACTTCGGTCTTAAAAGAGCAGCTTGCAACTAATCGACAAATCAAAGATTAGGCACAGCGCAACCATCTACAATGTCGAAGGGAAAACATGGCTTTCTTTGCATGCCAAATTGTATGAAACTCAAGAGGATTCTGCTCGATATGGAGATACAGGAATGTGGGAATATGGCTGCCGGAGGAAATCTTTACACATTTCAGTGCTGTTTTTTGGGATGCCAAAGGAGGACAACATCGGAGGTTGAAGCTTTGTCAGTGTGGCACAAATCAAATGTCAATGATTACTCGAGGGTTCCAAATGAAGTCAGACTAAACAAGAAAAAGGATAAGCACTTCTTTCTCGACGAAATGATAGACTTCTCTCTATTCAATTACTCACCTCTGCCTATAATGGTCAATCCTCTTTGTTTCGACCCATCATTCATTGGTCAACTCTATCTCACCTTAATTCTACTGCCAAAGGCTTAGTGGTAGACATAAATGCCCATAAAAAGGATGACTTTCTAAAAGTTTTACTTTATCAAATAGCATCATGCAGTTAGAAGAGATGTCACAAAGTGAAAACAACATGATTTTCCATGAATGTCCTAATCTTGATCTAGACCTTGATAGAGAGCTTTGGATCCTAACATGCATCTACACACCACATGACATTCCAACCATTCTTGATCTAATTCAGATCTTTAGTGGCACGGATCGGCCCGCTTGCTCATTGCCTCATGCATCTGATCGAGTTCATTGGGCATGCTAATGTTACATTGCTTTATAACCAGACGAGTGATGATGTTGTCGATGTCCACAGTCAAAATGTACAGCAGATATGCATATTTAACAAAGCTACACTGTTTTTGAATCTGTTGAAATATTTTTCCTTTAGAAAAATGTTTTTATGTTAATGTATTGTACACCAAAAAAAATTGGAAAGAAATTATACTTTGTTCTTCGATCTTAATTGTTGGATAGAAAGTTCAGTGAAAACTCGATAAAAGATTCCTCTGTTAGTTCTAAAAACTGGATATAGAACTATTGGTTTTGATTCATTAAGTCCACTCCCTTAATAGCCTTTGGTTTTGTTTTTATTGATACCCTTCTTTTCGCATTTCCCACCCATTTCTTAGATAAAAAATATCATCCCCTGTAATTTGATTTTCCCACCCCAAAATATACCATATTTCCAGTAAAACTTTTATAATGAACACGAAAAAAGAATATTAAATTATTAACTCATGATATCACTTATTTAATTTCGTAAATGTGGTCTAAAAAGGATGGGTCATTTATTACGCACCCTACAAGGTTATGTCAAAGTGCATATTTTGAAATTTGAGCATGAATTTGTTCATCAAACTTACAGTTATACTACATGACTTTTTTATGAAATGTGATGCAGTGCAGGTTTGCATGAAGTTCTTGGTTGGGGTGAAATTCAAGGAAATGCAGTCACCTAAATTCAACTTCCAAACACCCAATTAAAAATAGGTATTTGAGGTTGCATAAATGATTACTAGATAACAGTGGAAAGTGTAATGAACAGTGGAAAGTGTGGCGAAATCGATCGAGATATCTTCCCATATTTGACTGGGATTGGGTAAGGGTTGGAGAAGCGCTTTAGTTGGTGTGTTTCCTGGTTTAGCTTGCAAGCAAATAGAGCATCTCTGAACATACTCGTGGATAGGTTTTGGTAAGTTAGGCTGGTAAAAGTTACTCACAATTCTAGCCGTTGTAGCCTGATTCCCAAATAGCATCGGTCTTAAAAGAATAAAATGCCTCGGTTATGTCCTATAGTACTGTTATATTATTTGGTATAAAAAATCGTTTATCTTTGAATAACAGACCATCACGAAACACAAATTGCGTTGAGTCATTTCCTGTTGCCTGTGCTTTATTGATAAAACTGCACCATCCAGTCATTTTGCAGGGCATTTTATATGTGTTGTTAATCCATTGCTGGAGAAGATAGTGTTGCCATTGTTGCTTCAGAATCCATCCATATTAACCGCCAGCTACACTTTTCTCATTTCCAAGTATAAGTTGAAAAAATGTCAAAACCCAAAAGTTTGGATGAGCATTTTTATTGCTTATGTGGTTGAATTGTCTGGGTGAGTAGCTGTTATAGGCCTTAGTGGTCGGTCGTGATTGGAAACCGGCATCCAAGGAGATCATTGTGCCATTTCTAGACCGTCGTGGTGATTGTAAACATTTATGGACTAACCAAAATCATGTGATGCTAAATTTACTGTTTTGCATTTTTTGTCATTTCTTGTCATGCTAGATTTCATGTTTAGTTATTTTATTTTTACTTCATGTTAAGCTCATTTACCTTTTATTTTGTTTACAATATTTTATGTTTTACTGCTTAAAGCTAAAGCTTTTAAGCAACGGTTTCAGGTTGCTAAAAGTTGGTGGATCAATTCTTTGCAGTCCTTGTAGGGTTCTGGTTATTTTGCAATATATGTATTGTAGATTGTCATGGCTTATCTATACTTATACGTTATTGCTTTTATAAACACTTTACTCTACATTTGGCATAAAACTTATTGTTTTTTTTCTCCTTTTGTTATGCAGCCTAACGATTTCTTGGCTAAAACTCCTGCTGGAGATTTTTTTACCCATTATTTGTTACTAAGAAAAAATAGTGTATCTTCTCAATATATATTTATTTGGTATTCCATGCTGCAATGGATATCAAGAAATGTATATCCCATCATGTGATCCAACAATTAGTCAATTATCGTTGTTGGTAGGGAATTGTTCATGTAAAATGATAACTCATCCCTATATTTTTGGTAGTGTCGGTTTGTTTATATCATTAACATGAAACCAATCCCTTTATATTTGAAATATGTGCGGTTCATGAAGTTATAGATGGTGCTAGTAATTGTCCTTGCTGAAGCGGGAAAATTCCAAACTTGTAAGTGTAACATTTTGGTTTTGCTTCTCATTTAATACAATATGTTAAATAATATCATTTATCAATTAATAAAGTTTATAAAAATTAACTAAGTTTATAATAATAATAATAAAATTAAGTTAACTGAGTTTTAATAATAATAACAATAACAATAAATTAACTAAGTTAATTAAGCTAATAAAAGTTAACTAAGTTTTGTTAAAATTAAATAAGTTTTGTAAAATTGACTAAGTTTAAGTTAACTAACATTTATAAATAATAATATAATTAATTTAACAAAGCTTTATAAACGATGATGATGAATTTACTAAGTTTACAAAAATTACTAAGTTTATAAAATTTAACTAAGTTAATAATAATAATGATACAATTAAGTTAATCGAGTTTTAATAATAATCATGATAATAAATTAACTAAGTTATGTTAAAATTAAACAAGTTTTATAAGATCAACTAAGTTTAAGTTAACTAAATTATATAAATAATAATATAACTAATTTAACAAAGATTCATAAATGATGATGATGATGATGATGATGATGAATTAACTAAGTTTATAAAAATTAACTAAGTTTATATTTATAATAATAGTAGTAGTAGTAATAATATAATTAAGTTAGCTAAGTTTTAATAATGATAATAATAATAAAAATTAACTAAGTTAATTAAGCTAAAAAAATTAACTAAGTTTTGTTAAAATTAAACAAGTTTTATAAAATTAACTAACTTTAAGTTAATTAAATTTTATAAATAATAATATAACAAAGTTTTATAAATTACAATAATGATGATGAATCAAATAAGTTTATAATAATAATAATATAATTAAGTTAACCAAGTTTTAATAATAATAATAATAACAATAATAAATTAACTAAGTTAACCAAGTTAATAAAGTTAACTAAGTTTTGTTAAAATTAACTAAGTTTAAATTAACTAAATTTTATAAATAATAATAATAAAATAATTTAATAAATTTTTAGAAATAATGATGGTGATGATAAATTAACTAAGTTTATAAAAATAACTAAGTTTATAATGATAATACTAATATAATTAAGTTAATCAAATTTTAATTTTAATAATAATAATAGATTAACTAAGTTAACAAAGTTAAAAAAAATTAATTAAGATT
The DNA here is from genome assembly GCA_030765085.1 of Allium cepa. NCBI lineage: Eukaryota > Viridiplantae > Streptophyta > Magnoliopsida > Asparagales > Amaryllidaceae > Allium > Allium cepa. The sequence goes on from CM060932.1 coordinate 134,108,726, forward strand.
TGTTAAAATTAAACATGTATTATAAAATTAATCAAGTTTAAGTTAACTAATTTTTTGATAAATAATAATAATATAATTAATTTAACAAAGTTTTTTATATAACTGTAAGATTGGACTTCATTTATTTCATTTCGTTTATAACTTTGATTATTTATATGATATGATTTATAGTATGATATACCTGTACAATTTTGTAAATGTTTGATATCAGATTTGAAGTCCTAGGAATTAACATAATTATTTGACTATATCATATGCTTTCACTTATGTAGGTATTGGACTTTCGAAGAGAGAAAGGTTAAACTTTTATGGTGCTAGTTTTCACTTGCATGCAACAAAGAATTATGTGTATTCAAGTGTTTTGTTAGCACTAGTTAGGTATAAAATTTTGTTAGTACTAGGTGTGTAAATTTGTATACGAATGGTTATTGTATACGAGTTTGGTCATTTTGTAAAAAATCTATTGTATCGGAATGGTTATGGATATCTTATTAAATTATATCGTTAATATGTTTTTTTAATTCTTTGAATGTGATGCTTATATGAATGATTGTTAATTGATACAGTAGAAACAAAAAAACCATTAATAGGGAATAATAGCATGAAGCCATGCTGCAAAATAATTAACAACTTTTAGTAGCCTTTCAAAAACGCTACAAAAATTATAGTGGCGTTGAGTAAACGCAATCGTAAAGTAAGGATAAAGTTGGAAACTCTACTAGTGGCGTCAAAAAGCCTTTTGGTGGCACTTTTAAAACACTAGAAAAAGGTTGATGGTTGCCTTTGAGAAACGATGTAACAAAAGGATTTATAATGACGTTGAAAATCATGGATTTTTAGTTGCGGGTTTTATCGCGTCATTCGTTAAAACGCTACCATAAATTTTGATAGCATTTTTTATGCGCCACCAAATATACATTTTCTTGTAGTAAGTATGACCATCGATTTGAATAAATCAACAAAATAAAAAACAACGAAAATATTAGCACAGGTTTATAAAAATTGGTTGCTGATATATAGTTTGCATAAGGATTAGATATTATTTTAGTTAATGGCAACGATTTATAGTCGGTAGGTTAGGTATCAACTGAATTGAAAAATTAACAACATACATATAACTAGGTACTTTGGTTACCAGTAAGGTTATAAAATGGTTCTAAGATGTGTATATGTGTGTATTATTCGATATACACTTTATTTTTCTTACTTGTGTCAAAAGGAAATTTATAACATATTCGTCTTTAACCATCGCTAGGGTCAAATCTCAAATTCTAGATAAGATCTTGGATTATTTTTCATTAATACATATTATATATATTGCAATTCTACTACAATATTTCAAACTGATACATTATTGGATTTTTCTACTCTTACTTATAAGCATTCTTTATTATGTTCAATATTTAGATTCTCGCCAAGCTATTTTCATTAAAAACCGCAATATTCATATGAATAGTTTTGTTTTACTGCAAAAGCATGGCTTGGTGGCTTCTTAGGTATGTTTATTTTCGTGCAAGTGAAGTGAGCCGGAACATAGACCTTGATGATGAGACAATAACTATGGTATGTAAATTCATAGTTTTTGCATTGGATACATCAATCATAAAGAAGATTGGCTCCGATCTTCAAGGTTGGTTTTTCAGTGATAGACATCAATGATACCTTTTACAAGTTTTTTTGGTCTCGTTTATATATCTTACGAATTTGTTTTAACAGGGTGGCTAGATGATGTCATAGTCGATAGTGTGGAGTACATGCTTGAAGATGAAGTGAAGAGTGGAACTACAGAGAGGCTAAAAGTTTCAATGGAAAGGATAGCTATACAAAAGGTTGCAAGACCAAAACCTTAAAACTCGAAGAAATTGAGGAAGAATGAGGAAAGCCAAGGGAGATGTTGATGAGAATGGCTTACCTAAAGAACCTTCCACTATATATGCTCTTACAGCTAAAGAAGTCGAACATCGCACTTTACAGGCCGCAGTTATTCAATAATGGCACTTGTTGTGCAAGAAGAAAGCTGTCGGAGTTAACTAATAAAACACCCTCACACTCTTTAGTATATACAAAAAGGTCACACTAAAGAATGTGGTGCATTATAGGTATAGCTAAACCACAGAGACTAAGTTTCACAAGACAAATAGGAAAAAACAGTGGAAACTTTTAAATAGCAATTCATTATTCTTTATCAATAAGTTATAAAAACAAAATATGTCTAGAAACCTAAATTCTGGTATCTTGCGAAAAATAAATCTCAGTCTCACATCATCAGAGTACATAAATATTAATAATTATTCCTCTCATAATTACCAGTACATCAAAAGCCAAATGAAGGAAAAAAATGAATAGAAGAAGAATGCATGAAGAACTCCCGGAATGTATCTCCAAGAAATCCGAATCTACTATCTTTGGCTCTACTGGCCTATGGGGAAAAGGGGAAAATAGAGGAGTGGGTCAGATAATAAGTCTAGTGAGTGAAAGTAATTATTAGCATTTTTAAGCAAGATAAAGACAATAGACTAAGCAATAGTTCTAGTATGGAAAGAAATACTGAAATGATAAAACTGGGTTCAGCTGCTAATTTGATTAGGCAGAAATCCTAGTTCTACCCGTTGATCGGCCTTCTATCACTATTGTGCGATTGTGAACCAATCATGTTGGTCATAGCAAAAGACATAGCGCTTGGAACGCAGTAGTGAATTATTTACACTGATCGATGCCGCATGCTCGGTCATCGTCGGTACAAACTAACTATCGCCCCCTATTTTGACCTCTTATTTACCCTAATCAGTATAAGCATGCCCAGCCTCACCTAAATGTTGTGAGACCATCAGTCCTAGTCTGAAAGGGAATGCTGCCCAGCCTCATCTAAGTGTTGTGTGACCATTAGTCCTAGTCTAAAAGGGAATTTGATGCCGGTACTGGTCGTAACAAACAAACTCTTTGTGCCCCTTGTACAAATCTCCAGATTTGAGTTCTATCTATTGGCCACTTATGTACCCTAATTAGCATAAGCGTGTCCCGGCCTCACCTAACGATTGTGAGACCATCGGTTCCTGACTGAAAGGGAATGTTGTTGGTACGGGCCCTTCTTCTATGTTTGCTTATTAACTTAGTGTAAGTTTTAAAATAAGCCTCTTTTGTTATTTCTGCTATATTTGCTTATTAACTTAATCTAAGTTTTAAAATAAGCCTTTTCTGTTCTTTCTGCTTGATTATAACCTATCATATAATTACTATTCCTCTATTCTATCTTTTTAGTTATAACCATTAGTTATAAACATGCATGCAAATGTCTCAAGTTTTCCTATTTCAGTCTATCTTCCTTTTATTACAGTTCTTTCTTATTTTACATCTAATTTTTGTGAATTCGGTGTTTATTTCTATTTAATCCATATTAGCGAATTCTTTTATTTTTAATATTTTATTCGCGTAAAAAGGAACAAAATAAACTAACATTTACAGGCTAAATTTTAACGTAAAAAAATGTGAATAAATACAAATAAATGTAAATAACTGAATAAAAATAGCTGAATAAAATAGACTGAAAAGAACTTTAAAAACTAACTGTAAATAACTTATATAAAAACTATCTCAAAATTGTAGAAAAACTACAACTATTGAGAACCCTATTATTATAAATTACTTAAAAATCTAAAATAATTATAATACACTCACCTGTGGTCCTTAGCTTTATTCCTTGGCCTTTCCGGATCCATTTCTAGGGCATAGAATATTTTCATTAAAAAAATCTCCTCCCAAGAAAAAAATTCCTTTTAGGGTCCAGCCTCAGGAAATGAACCCAATTGGGAGAAAATCTGAATGAGAAAAATAGCTAAGTCTAGGGTCTTATTTATATTGTAGCTTAGGGATCTCAAGCCATTGGATTTGAAGATTAAATCTAGTGCAACCACGTCATCGGCTCGCTAGGAACCGCCGAATCGAAGCACGAACGCACCGGATTGAAGAAAAATAAAAATATGACGTGTACGAATGAAACAGCGTTTAAGAATTAAGCGCGTCGACCAAATACCTATAGGTGTCGACCTGCTGGTCAACCTATGGCCTTTGGGGGTCGACTTGGCCTAGGCTTGTGTCGACCTGACCCTTCGTTATTTTTTTCATTTTATTTTTGATTTCTTATTTCTCTCATATCTTCTCCATAATGACTCGGATTTCGACAAGTTACATATGGAAATCGATCAGAAAATCACCATGGGCATAATGGTGCAACTCCTATAGCTCAATTTTGAAAATTTCACAAATTTATTTTATTATTTAATTAATTCGTTAATTATTTATTATAGCTTAAATTTTTAGTTGTCACAACTAAAATCATATTTTTTTTACCTTCCTTTTTTTATCTTATTGGCAAGGCATGAGATTTTTGTAATTTCATTTGTAGCCGTGTTGATGGATTTTGGTTTAAAATATGCTTGTAAAATGCCGATTGACTTGTTTTTTATATGGCTTATTTGATTTGGACTAACCTAATTCAATTGAACTATAATTTCACTAAAATTATAGCTCATATATCAAGAATATCCTAGGCTATTACATTTATACATAGCTACAAGGTCAAATGGTATTATAGAAAATCAAATGAGTGGCCATTACATTGCAGATGTAAGCACGTACACTTAAATAGAAAAAAGCTACAATATTTTGCAACGACGTCAAGCCGTTGCTAATGAAAATTTTGCAATTGGTAGAAGCCATTGCAAAATATAAATTAGCAATGGCTCTTAGCCGTTATGAAATAAATATAAATTCGCAACAGCTAAAGGCCATTGTTAAAAATGAGCCACACCCCATTTTGCAAAGGCTTAGGGCCGTTACCAAACGTTTTAGTAACAGCTCAAATCCATTGTGAAATATCCTTTTTGGTGTAATAATAGCTAAGAATTTTGTATGCCATATCCTTTTCACCTAAATAGTTGTGCATTGCTATAAGGTAAGTATGCAACTATGTGTGTACTGCCTATTGCTCCGATACAATTTTTGAAAAAGGGATAGTATCGATTAGAATTTGAAATTTGGTCTAGTACATTGTTAAACTGTGGATTATTGGTCTAATTATATATTTTGTTATTAAAATAAAATATTCTAGAGCGGTATGAAGTTAAACACAAAAGGTAATATCTGATTGATTGGAATTGTGTAAATCTCACCATATCTCATATTGAGCATGAGTGATAAATGACCTACTTTATATGCCTGAAATCTAGTCCTAAAATAAATAAAGTCGGTGTGTGATCATACCATAGACCCTGAGTCACATCCAGAGTGATCGAACTCATGTAGATCTTATCATACCCCATATTGAGCATAAGTGATATATGACTTACTCTACATCCCAGAGATTTTTGTGGATCTTACTATACCCCATATCGAGAAAAAGTGAAATATGATCCCTTAGTAGATGATTGTCATCAAAAATGTCATCTCCCCCTCTAAGTCAGCGGAATAGGGATCATAAGGCTAAATTAGCACTAGAGGGAGGGCCAATACTTTTACATTGATTATGTGATTGTTTTTCAAATTCTTTAAGATTCTACTTGGAATGATGTAATTAACAATCATAGAAACAATCACAAAATGAAAGTACAGATAAAAGTAACTATAGTGAAAGGAAAACGGAACGAACACACTTGGATTTTATACTTGTTCGGAGTTACGCTGCATACAGTCCCGCACAATTCTTTGTACGAATTTCTTTTCAACTAGTAAATGCAAATGCAATCTCGATTTTAAAGCTACGAGACACACCCTCCAAAATCCCGACCTCAGGGTGAAGTCACTTGATTTCCAGGCTACAAACACATCCACCAGATTAGGGCTATCAAGCACACCCAATTGATTTTACGAACCATAATGACACCCATAAGTATAACAGTATGATTTGATAGAGTTTTACAGACTCAGATCTTCGATCTCGATTACGAATGTTGCTATAACTCTTGAATAGCACTTTGATCTTGGTTAGACGGAAAGAGATGAAAGAAGTCAAAGAGTAGATGATGGAGAATCAAACTAGCGATGATTGAATTTGATTCTGATTGAATTTCGATAGAGTTTGGGTACATTTTGATTTAAAATATTAGAGAATGGGAATAGGATAGAAGAATAAGAAAGTAGATGATAAAATTAGTTTGGAAGTTTGGCATATATAGAGAAACAATTATCATATCCATTCGCGAAGAGTGTAACGAGTTGGAATTTTATCAGTTTGATTTTCGGAATATCTAACTGGTTTTAAATATTTGATTTGTGTTTCTATAATCAAAATTTATGTTTCAAACTGAGACATAATTTTCAATGACAAATTTTTAGTTTAATTTATAGAATTCTTCTGTAATTTTTAATATGGAAAATATTTGAATTTCCTTCGATGCATTTTACGTCGAACGATAGTATTTTCGAGATTTAATAGGATTTGATAACTGATGTGTTTTATCTTTGTTTTGCGACCACATCACATTTCTGTACTCGATATATATTTTATTTTCTGTCGTGCATAAATCGAACGTAGAAGCAATACTACGTGAGGGGTACCGTGGTTTATTTGAATTAAATGAATATTTAAAAGTATAGGTGTAGTCAACTTATTTCCCATTTCCCTTAGCAAAATGCCATTGTCTTTCCTTCCTCCGGCCATCTACCACTGTCCTCCTGCACCATAGCTATTTTTTTCCTTTATCCCCTTGGTTTAGAGATTGATCGAGTATATAAGTACTCATATGTAAGTAAGACTGGCTTCTTCTTCTCGGTTAACAGTGAGCATTCGAAAACAAATGAAGATTAAAAAAAACTCCACCTTCGATTCAAAAATAAAATTTTCTCAATTTACTCGTTTTTAGCCTTAGCGACCAATATGAAAGTTGTCCATATTGGTCTCAGTTATATTTAGAAATTGGTTTCAATTGATTTCAACAAAAAACGATCGTGATATCATCATAAATAAGTAAAGAGGGAAGATGATCATCAAACTTCAAAAATTGATATCTCCGTATCCGCTTCGAATTAGAAGTCATCATAAGCACTGTTCAGTTCATATGAAAGCATAGTATTTTTGGTATAATTTCGGTGGCATTCCATGGCGATAATCAACGACGGTCAGAAACTAGGTTTGAGGCTAATCGAAACTTCGAGCATCGATTCACGAATCAGATCTTGGCATTATGTTCATGGAGAAGTGTACTTACACAAATTTTTTGGCGAGAATTATAATTTTTGTCGCAACTTTTAGCACCTGAAGCAATGTGTTTTGGATTGCGATTTGTACCAGAGGGCCGAAGCTCCGGCGATGGGGTGCAGCGGAGAGAGGGGGAGGAGAGCAATGTGATGGTGGTTTCGGGTAGCGGGTTTATGGTTGCGGCCGCATGTGCACGTGCAACATGCACGGTGATATATGGGTTCAGTTTGTTTGCTGGAAATGGTGGAAGAAAGGAGGGAAGAAGAATAGAGCAGGTTTGGGTTTGAGAAGATTGGGATCGACCCGTTGACATTGGGTGAGATTTTAAATTGGTAATTTAATTATATAATTTAATTTTTCAAAATTTTGGAATGTCATATCTTGCTCGTATGAAATCCGATTAACAGATAAATTTTTACATTGGGTTTGCATGGATGAGTATAACATTGTAATTTAACTTAATGATAGCTTTCGACAAGTATAAGTTTATAAAATATGGAAAAGGACAGGATTTAATTACGGTATTTTAATTAATAACGTCGTTTAAATTAATATACCTTAATTATTGATGATTATTTGGCTAAATAAAATTCTATTGAGTTAAATTGGGTTAAATATAGAATTGGACATTTGTTTAGCGGGATAAAACACTGTTTCGCTAATTAAATTAATTGGACATCTGTTTCGCAGAATAAATCATTGTTTTGCTATTATTAATTGGACAGTTTAAATTTGGGCATTCATTTAGCAGATAAATATCGTTCTACTATTACATTAGTATAGACACTTTTGTGCCTTCTAGTTGATTAATATTGGTTAAGTGTTATATTTACAATTTCTTGTTAATTATGGAGTAATTTACATATCTGATGTTATGTAAATGCCTGGATTATAACTTGGATAGTTAATGGAATAAATGGTGACCTGATTCAGTACCGTTGGAATTCCTAAGCCTCTTTCTAAATTTGAAAGCTAATTTTTGAATCAAAGTTATTTTTAGATTAATTATTATTTCTTAATAAAGTTTTAGAGGGTAATTATTATTTATTAATAAGGTTTTAAAGATAATTAATATTTGTTTAATAATGATTTAAAGTAAACTATTTCATTAATTTAGTAATTTAAGTTATTTGATTATATTAATTTAAATTATTTAATTATATTAATTTAAGTCATTTAATTTTATTGGTTTACGTTATTTAAATTATTTTTAAAATTAATAAATTTTATATTAATAAATTTTTAACTTAGTTGATAATTATAGTAACATTGTTTTGTAATTAATTGTTTATTTTATTACTATTGATTCAGAAGTAAATTATTAGTATAATAATACTATTTAAAGTCAATATAATATATTATTAATGGTATTCTAAAGTTATTGATTTGAATAAGGATTAAAAATAATTAAACGAAGAATGTTAGTTAATAACTTGGTTGAAAGGTGTTTTAAATTATTAATTGTATCAAAGGAACTTTATTGATAGAAGTTCATGCAGGTAGTTGGTTTAAAAACAAAGATGTTTATTAAAGGAGTTTTATAAATTAAAAAGAGATCTTGGAATTGGAAAAAGAGTTTTGTAAATGACTCGGATATTTATAAGGGGATTATAAATGGTTTGATATTTATAAAGGAGATTGGTTAATTAACTTGGTGATCTGTAAAGAGTTTATAAATAGATTTGGAGATCTATAAATGAGATATTTATAAGATAAAAGATATTTATGCAAGGTGCTGGGTCATATGTTATTTATATCTCCATTTAATATGATTTTGAATAAGAAATATCCCTAAGTGATAGTTAATATGCTTTTACCATTTTATAAGCATGTAAAAGTAGTTTTATCAAGTTTTTTGAAAGTAAATTGGTTTGTGAATACACTTATTCCATTGAGATAAGTATATGGTTATATTTTCTAAGTACTGAAAAATATAGGGGTTTATGAATATACTTATCCTGTCAAGATAATTATATGGAAATGATTTCCAAGGATTTATAAAGTGATTTTATTAATGAAAAATTTATTTATGAGGCTTAGTGGTTGCCATGGGAAATGTGATCCGTGTTTGAATGATTGTTATTTGATAGTTAAATAACTGACTATCAAAATCTGGAAAAAAAATGCAACTTTAGAAATATATAGATGAAACACTGAAGTTATATGGTACAGTTACCATCGTGGTGCAATATTGTACGTATAAACTCGTTTCGTTCTCCTAAGCCAAATGATGAGGAAATTCGTCCACTAAGGGGAGGTGGTGATCTCCATTCTTATCTTTGGTTGTTTATTTCCTAAAGAACCGAGGTTGAGTTTACTAAAAACTGTTGAATGTTGTTTCAAGAGACCGGGATCGGATCTATTATCTGAAAACCACTTCGATCCAACTCAAGAGTTTCGAGGTAATGACACCTTAAAGATGATGGAATTGAAGGCAGAGCTTTCAAGCATTTTGTTTAGTCCCAAAACAAACTTGTATGTATGAATGATGGTATTGAATTGTTTCCTGGAAGACAGTGTTAGCATTCAAGTGGGAAGTGCTATATAAAAGGTAAAACACAGCCTCAAGCCTCATCAACTGAGAATGACTAAAATAGGGAAGATGCAAAAGGGCTAAGTGGGTCGCTTCCGAGTAGGGTATGATCATCCCTATCTAGAGTCGGTATTATCTCTCATTTGTATGCTTCGAAGCCCATTAACGGAGGGGTGATCATATTATGTACTACAAGTCAAGTGGTAGTCCGATCATGTGCTGGCAAGGGATCACGACGAGGCCCTCGGTGTTATTTTATCTAGAGATGCACCATGACAGACGGTACCCCAGTAGTCCAGTCATTGTATGGAATTAATTCTCAAACTAGCGCCCTATGGACTTAATTGTACCCCACTATTTTGAAATGTGAGATGCAAGCATTTTAGCTACATTCATATTTTACTTTGACCATTGGACATTACTGTAATATCAATGGATTTTCTATAGAAAATATTTTGGTCATCGGAAGATAAAAACCCGTCCGTGTTTATGTGCGGCGTGGTCTTACAAGATACCTTATCTTTAAAAGATTTTAATAAACATTAAAATTTCAATTGAGGCATGTTCTCTCACGTTGGTTTTCTAGACTGACTCAAGTATTATTTTATTATAATGCTCGAGCTAAACCGAGCATATTTTCTAGATTTAGCTTTGGATGATTTTGGAGTTCAAAAGAAAAGATGGATGGCCAGGACTTATTCACGTATCTTATATTCTTCCGCTGTTTAATATTCTTAGATTTTCTTATTATATTTATCAAATTATGAGGATAAGTTGATATAACTGTCCATGCTAACTTTTAGTTAGTATACTCTGATTGATATCTGTATGTATATTACTGTTTTGCTTCATTATAAAGATTTGTTTCATATTGTACATTAATCATTCCGCTGTGAGATTCTATGCCATTAGTTTCTTCTTCTCTTCTTTCTTCTTTCTTTCCCCTAACTATTTGCCTTTCCATTCAATTTGAGTGGGTTATGTATGGTTGATTACCTGCTTAAACAGTCCAAAAAAAGTAGGTTGTTACAACGTGGTATCAAAGCGCAAGGTTAAGCGAGAACCTTGGCTTTGGTAGGGTAACTCTTTAAGAGATAAGGTAATGGAATGCCATATTATGAATTGAATGTATATATGACATCGCTTATTTGTTAATGACATCAAAATGTTTTATATTGTGCTGTTTGAACGGTTGAGCGGATTATGAGTTTATATCGATGTGTCTGGCCCACATTATCGATAGGGATTCCTAAACACTTAAACAATGTCAAATCGTCGCAATATAGTTTAAAATGGGTAAATGAAATAATTTTACCTAAAGATTATATTTTATATATAAAAGAACAATTTTTCAAAAACATAGTTATTCTTGATTGTGTTTGATTGTTAAGAAATTTACTAATGTTTGTTCATTATCATCTAGGATTTGATTATTCACGTTCGCCCAGTTCTGAGCATTGACTATTGTCTGTTGGTCTATCTGGATTCTTCTTTTTGAAATCCGGGTTCGGCGGAATGTTGGAAACATTAAGACGAACACCTTGTGAATTAAATTTCACAATTTGACTATAGGGCATTCGATGTAAATGTTCGGCTAAAATTTGGTTTTGATAAGAATTGACTAATTAAAAAATTTAGAATATTATGAAATAAATATTTTAGAAATGATCTTATATAAAAATTTGATTGTACAAAACTGGGTTTTGATAAAAGGAGTTTAATAAAAGAAAAGAGGAATATTTCTGAGATAAATACTGGAAAAATGATTTGTATAAGAAGTTGATTTTATGAGAATTGATTTATAAAATGTGCCCTATACATAAATGGAATTTGAATATTTTAAATCCCGATGATTTTGGAAAAATGGATTCCTGGGTTTAAAAGTTACAATATTATTTGTCAATATTTCTGGGACAAAAATATTTCTAAGGAATTTCAAGAAGATAAAGCATTGAACTCATTTCAATCGTCGGAAAACAATTTCTGACAATGATTGCAACATCTTCATTGTTCATTTTCAAGTTTCTAAGTGAGGGATGACTACTGTAGGAATTTTCTACGAAATTGTTTTGATAAAACAATATTTTTGACTTGATACCAAAAGAATGTTTTGGTTTACCAAATGAAATTATGTAGATTATTATTTCAAATGATTTTGGAAATGGTAATAATAGTTTACTTAAGTTATTTTTAAGTACAAATTCTATTGAAATGGAGAATTTTTAAAGAAATGCGTGTTCCTTTGGTTTTGGTTTGGGCAATGAGTTCTCATTTGTTTTGTGATCTTCTAAGTGATGATCCGATATTTTCTTAGGCTAATGGTATTGTGCGCTTAGTAAATAATTCCTTTTGTCATTGTATGGTAGAGACGGGTTTGAATTCGAACGAATCCAAGGCAAGTTAGAACTGGATAATTTTTGTAAAATAATTCATTTAGAGGTTTATATAGTGTTGTTTCGAAAATGGGCTGAGGAAGAAGGAAATTGTTTTTAAATTAACTAGTTCGAGCGGCTCGAAATAATTAAAAATGGGTAAGAGGTGTGTTTGGATGGTAAACGTTTCTCTCATATATTACCCTTCTTGGTAAGGAAATATATAATATTGTTTGGTAGTACCTAGTTCCTTGGTTTATTTTAGGGCCCGGTGTTTAAAATTCTTAGGTGAATTTAAAAGAAAGGTTTGAATATGATTGTATACCCTAGGGTATGATTGAATATTTTACAAGTTTTACAGCCTAAGTTGTGTGGTGTAAAAATGTTTTCCAAAAAAATTTTTAGTGGAAATATAATTGGTATTAGAAAAATCTAATTAAATGAGCATGCAGGGTAGACGTAGATCGTTTCTCTTCCATTTAGTTTTGATCTAAGATTCAAGTACATGTTTTTGAGGTACTTTACACCATTCTAAATAATGATCTATTACTTGATTTTTTACGACGAGCGCTTGATGAGGGTTTTCGATATGCGACCAAGGTTTTCTTTCATAGCTATAGCTATGTAAGGAGAACTTAAGTTTCTAATCAAGGAACCTTATCAAAGTCTACACCAGTGAATCGGGTATAGCATACTAGTTTGGAAGTGAAGTTATGTATTCAAGTACTGATCGAATCAGATTTTGTATATGAATGATCTATGAACATCCTATGAACATATAAATAGTACTGGGTGTTCATGTGGTGAAATTTCAGGGATGAAATTCCTTTCAAGGGAGGAAGAATGTAACGACTCGAAATCTTATCACTTTGATATCTGGAATATTTATTTGGTTTTAAATATTTGATTTGTGTTTTTATAATAAAAATCGTTGTTTCAAACTGAGACCTGATTTTCAATGACATATTTTTAGTTTAATTTATAGAATTTTTCTGTAACTTTTAGTTCGAAAAATATTTGAATTTTCGTTGACGCATTTTTAGTCAAACGATGGTATTTCCGGGATTAAATATGATTTGATAACTGTGTGTTTTATCTTTGTTTTGTGACCATGTCACATTTCTATACGCGATTTGTATTTTTTTTCCTATCGTGCGTAACTAGAACGCGGACGCGATACTGTGTGAGGGGTACTAGGGTTTAATTGAATTAAAAATAAATATACAAGTACAAGTGCAACCAACTTGTTTCCCATTGTACTCAGCAAACTGCCATTGTCTTCCCTTCCTCCGACCATCTGCCATTGTCCTTCTGCACCATAATCATTTTTTCCTTTGTCCCCTTGGTTTGGAGACTGATCAAGTATATAAGTATTCACACGTAAGTAAGATTGGCTTCTTCTTCTCGGATTGACAGTGAGCATTTGAAAACAAATGAAAATAAAAAACTCCATCTTCCATCAAAAATCGAATCCTCTCAATATACTTGTTTTAGCCTTACCGACTCAAACGAAAGTTGTCCATTTTTACCTCAGCTATTTTTAGAAATCAGTTTCACTCGATTTTGTTGAAAAACAATCGCGATATCACCATAAGTCAGTAAAGAGGGAAAATGATCATCAAACTTCAAAAATTGATATCTCCCTATCCGCTTCGAATTGGAAGTCGTCATAAGCACCTCGAGTTCATATGGAAGCATACTATTTTTGGTGTAAGTTCGATGGCATTCCATATCGACGATTGACGATGGTCGAAAACTAGGTTTAAGGCAAATCGAATCTTCAAGCATCAACTCATGAATCAGAGCTTGGCTTGTGTTCACGGAGGAGTAGTGCACATACCAAAAATTTTTAGTGAGAATCTATAAAAAAAATTGTCACGACATTTAGCACCTGGACGCGATGGGGTTCGGGTTAAAATTTATACCAGAGGGTCGGAGCTTCGGCGATGGAGTGTAGTGGAGAGGGGAGTGGAGAGCGACGTGATGGTGGATTCGGGTAGCAGGTTCGTTGTCGCCGCCGCATGTGCACATGCACCATGCATGGCGATATATGGGTTTGGCTTGTTTACTAGAAATGGTGAAAGGGAGGAGGGGAGAAGAAGAGAGCAGGTTCGGGTTTGAGAAGATTAGGCTCAGCCCGTTAACATTGGATGAGATATAATTTAACTTGTCGAAACTTTGGAATGCTATATCTTGCTTTAATGAAATCCAGTTAACAAATGTATATATGCTTTGGGTTCGTATGGACAAGTACAATATTGTAGTGTAACTTATTGATCGCTGTGGACAAATATAAATTTATGACAAATAGAAACAGAAAAGATTTAAATTACGTTAATTTAATTAATAACGTTATCTAAATTTATATACCTTAATTATTGATGTTGATTTGGCTAAATAAAATACTGTTGAGTCAAATTGGGTTGAATATAGTAATTGGACATTCGTTAAGTGGTATGAAACACCATTCCGTTAATTAAATTAATTGGACATTTGTTTAGCAGAATAAATCACCGTTCTGTTATTATTATCTGAATAGATAAATTTGGGCATTTATTAGCAGAAATGAATCACATTCTGCTATTATATTAGTATATACACTATTTGTAACGATCCATAATTTTCGATGTTTAAAATTTGTTAATTTAATAATATTTTGGTAATTAAATCTAGGATAAATAAGTATTTGTAATTTGTTAATGAATTTATAACGGGAATGAAATGTAAGAATGTTAATGCAAGTTAATAAATAACTAGTTTAGCGTAATCCCAATAAACTGAACAATTGTAAGGTAAAATGGATGGTAATTAGTAAATTGGAAATAATGTAGATGTTATAGTTAGCTACATATTCAATATAAGAAAACAAATGTAAGCATTGAATTAATTAATGAATTTAAATTAAAATAAATGGTAATTGAATAAAATCAATGTTCTGGAAGTAATTATAATATTTGTTTGAAAGTAATAAACTTGAAGGTAATTTAAGTTTAATGGTAACAATTGTTATAAGTTACCTATTTGTTAGTTCATAAAATTTAATTTAAAATCAATTGCAGTTAATTGACTTAACTAATGCAGTTAGGGTAGATTTAATTTGTCATTGAAGATTGTTAATTCAACAAGAAGTAACTAATGTAAACTCTATCCATAATATGGTAATTTATTGAATGAAAACAATTGAAATTCATGTTTGATTAATTTATTGGATTTTGAGCTGTAATAAATGGATTATTGAAATTAAATGAAATAAAATATTTCGTTAATTGAAATTAAGACGGAATATGAGAATAGTAATGTAATAGATCAAGAGTCCAATGTTAATTTCATCCATTTGACATCAATGAATTGAATAATGGAATCAAAAGTAAATTGAGTGGAATTATTGTAAATTAAATTTATAATTTCTGAATTAATAAAAATTAAATTTAACACTGAAATTGAAAAAGTAATCAACTCTAAATTGACATCTAAATTTATATACATTAGTGTAAATGATTAAGGAATTTGAAAATGATAAAAATTGTCAATTATATTGAAAATCTGATTTAATTAATCAATTATTAATTCATTTAATTAATAGGAAAATAGCCATTTTGGCCACTGACTCGGATTTCGACGAAATCAGTTTCATCGGATCTGTAATGGTGAATTATTGTAGGATTTCAAGTTTCGTAGCGATCGGACTTGTCGTTTGATCGTACGGACTCGAAACGCCTAGAAATCGATTTAATTGAAATCAATTGAAATCAATTTGAAATAACTTGATTTGCGCATAACTTCTTCATACGATGGAATTTGGACTTAAAACCTATTCCATCGTATTTAAAATATTTAAAAACATCTTTTTTGATATATGGGTTGGCCAAATTTGGTTCCAGAGTCGAAACGGGCTTTTCGGGACATTTATCATTCAACGGTCCAAACCAATCGTATCCGTTCCTCTATTTTTCAGCTTGTCTATATATACTTTGTTATAAAACCTAGCCTATTTCTTATTTCTCATTTCTGTACGTACAATTCAGTTGTCTCTCCTCAATGGCAGACAAACAAATACTCACTTCTAAATCCAATTGCAATTCAAAACCAAATCAAAATTTCAAACTCTTCAAACTATATCATTTTTATATCATCGGAAAGCTTTCGACGAGCACATCTTAGATCTATGATTCATTTTCCAATATGAATCTCAGTTCATCTAGAAATTAAAGAACAAAGCACATCCGTTCATCGTGCCACAATCAACCTCGTCCGATCGTCAAATCAATTTATGAGTTTTGTAGAGATCGCCAAGCTAAGTTCATCGGCAGTGTTCGTTCTGCAAATCAACGGTTGGATTTCGCATGATAATTCGATTAGCGTTATGAATTATAGGTGGTGAAAGCCGATTTTGGCCTTATTCGTGACGGCGATGGTGGGCCGCGAGGCATGTGGAGGCACAAGCAATTCACCTTGGTGTGGCCGCGATGGTGTCAGGCAGCGGCGACGTCGAAGTTTGAAGGGTGGTTGCTATTCAATTCGCATGCATGAGTAGTTGACTTGGATGTGAACGACTGTGGTTTGCGTGCGTGAAGAGAAGTGACATGGCCTTTGTGTGAGTGAGGCTTCTCTTTTTTAATTATTTATTTTGAAATTTTATTTCGAAGGTTCTAAAATGTATAACTTTTGCATACGGACTCAGATTCACGTGCGGTTTTCTCCACTAGGTTCGTCTTGGAGTTTCGAACATTTTGATGCTGATTTGGACAAATTTTGAGACTGTTCAAATTTTGGTTTCAAATTGAATTTAAATTCAATTTAAATTCAAAAGGTGGGTGTTTTAACCCACTCGCAACTTCTAAAATTTCTTATGTATGTTAAATTAAATTCTGGTGTGATTAGAAATTTATTTATGGCTGTTTGGCATATTTTTATCATCATTCCAGTTAAATTGAATTTATTAAATAAAATTGTTATTTAAATTATTATTGAATATAAACTGCCAGTAAATACCCGTTATTTATTATATGTTCTATATTGATGTTATTGTTTGAATTGGATGATGATTGTGGTAAATGGTTGATGATTGATATTGGATGAATGGATGTTGTATTTTATATTATTATAAACCGCAAGTTGTTATGCATTTTTATATTCATTCGGGGTTATGGTTTGAAATGATATATAACCGCATTTTATTTTAAATTACGGATTGAAATGATAAATATCCGTATCACTTGACCATAGGGTAGAAAATTATATACAACACCATGGTCTATATCTATAATATTTTGAAAATGATTTCTATGGTTTTGGAAAGAAATATATGGTTTGATGAATATTGATTTTTGATATTATATGAATATTATTTTTATATATAGTTAAATGCTTGAATTTAAGCTATGTATAAGTTTGTTAAATAAAAATTAAGTTTAATAATAGAGTTTGATTTTTATTAAAATAAATGTGAGTAAGTATTTTAATTTTATTT
This sequence comes from Allium cepa, assembly GCA_030765085.1. Classification (NCBI taxonomy): domain Eukaryota; kingdom Viridiplantae; phylum Streptophyta; class Magnoliopsida; order Asparagales; family Amaryllidaceae; genus Allium; species Allium cepa. Next base: position 134,126,293 of record CM060932.1, read on the forward strand.
TAATATAGAGTGTATAATGATTTAAATAAATTAAGATGGGGAGATAAATTGGAGATTTATTTGAAATTAAATTTATTTAAGAATTAAACTCAAAAGTTGATGTGGAATTTATTAAATCTGAAATTTTAAAAGGTATAATATTATAACTTGATTTTAGGGTCAAGGTGAATTAAATGAGTATTTCAAGTATAAATGAATTGAAGGAAATATTTAGTTATTTGAAATTTGAGTTTTTATTTAAATGATAATGGATTTATTATGTAAAATATTTCAAAACTAAATAATAGAAAATTTAATTGTTGAATCGAAATTATCAAATTTATTTTTGAAATTTTGGAATATTTAAAGCCTTGAAATATATCGAAATTGAAGTGTTTCGAGGTTATGAATTTCAAAGCATTATGTTTTAAAAGTGTTATAATTTCAAATGTTGGTTTCGAAGTGTATAAATTTGAAATTGTTATGATTTTGGAAAAGGGATATATTTGAAACAAAATGATATTATACTGATTTGGGTTTTAATAAAAATGATATCATATTGATTTGGTTTTTGAAATGGAAATTATATCGTATTTATATATTATATTATGGTTTTGAAGTATAATTATTTTGAAATGACCGGGGTGTTTCTTGCCAACTCCAAAAACCACTTTAACAACAGTGTACTCGGTGGAGATTCCAGAATGAAGTAGGACGATGACGGCGTTTCCTTTGAGGTATATACGTGGACCCGACTCTCGTGAGTTGGCATAAGGTGGCTAAAACAGGAGCGATCGACGGGGTAAGAAGGTAGCACCTTTTATCGGACACACTCCTTCGGTACCATTCTATTACTTTGTGATTGATTTGGGCCCTTTTGATTTTGGGGGTGTGGCTCGAGGTGGGCGGTTGTAGCTGCTATGCGTTACCACCGGCCCGGAAGCGTAATTGGTATATCTATCCTGGCATTGCCTAGTTCTACCGTGTCACCTACCCTAGCGCGCATTGTACGAATTTGGTTTTCTCCTGTAGCCCGTGTGGTATCCTCTGGTGGCTATCCAATCATGATGGACTATGATACTGGATTGACTACTGGGACTATTACGTGTTAAGGGGAATATTGGGTCACTCCTTAACGCTATTTAAAAGTAAGTTTATTTTACTGTAGACATTATTATAATAGCGAAATATTACTACATAGTAAATAGTTTAATGGATCCTTAGGAGATGTGAATCCCAAGCATCTCTTAAGTTACTGCACTCATGTTAGACACTGGATAAGAGATGTCAAATCCCGTAAACATCTCCGATGCCGTTTACACTCATATTTGTTTACCGTTGATTTAACTTACATAAGATCTTTTAGTTCTGACTCGAGTGTTTTGTCTTTTCAAATCGCTCGGGTCAGCATGAGTATTTCAAGATTTGAAGACTTTCCTTCTGGAGGATGAAGACGAAGATTGTATTATTATTATTTATTATATTATTCAACTGCATCATTGTTCCGTTGCATTATTTATTATTCTCTGGTATGTGTAATTCTGATATGTACTGTATAAGTATAATCAATTATTTTATAAAACAGCTTCATGAACTGTTTATTTGATTATTATATTTTATCTTTCCATTGCAAGATTCTATTTGTTTATTTCTTTCTTCCTTTTTCTTATTCACCCCAATAACTATCCACTCTTTTGTATGGTTTGAGTCTGTCGTGTGTGGTTAATCGTCGATTTAAAACGTACAAAAAGGCTGGATGTTACATCTGATATCAGAGCTTTGGTTTAGCGATAAACCTTAGCTTTGGGGGGTCTGACTCTTTATTAATAGGGTAGTAATACCCTATGATGAGTCGTTGAGTGTGTGTGTGTACATATGAGTGAGCGTACTTGTTAGTATTGTAAAAAGGTTTTAATATTGTGTTAATTTGTTCCGTTTTGTATTTATAAATTCTGGTAAGTGCATAGGATGTTGTGACATCAATAGGGATTTCTAAACACTTAATAGGACAGACCGACACAACATTTGTTTTGAATATAGGTGAATGAAATAATTTTGCCTATTATATTTTCTATCTATCAAAATTTTTTTTGTAAAGATTATATTTGGTTGTAATATAGTGGTTGTTAGGTAGTGAAATCTATAAGCATAGGTTGGAATTAATATTTGAAAAGAAAAAAATAGATTAGAAATTGGAATTTTGGAATCTAAGTTCCGATGTTTTGAAAATTTCTTTTGAAAATATAATAATAATAATAATATTTAGAGGTACTTTCTGATATAAATATTTCAGAATAATTTGAAATAATTGCTTTAAAGAAATTTAGAAAGGAAATAAGTTCTGTACTCCCCTCTCTATCGTTGGAAAATAATTTCGGTGATGAGTGCACGCATCATCGACATTCATTTTCGAGTTTCGAAGTGGGAAGGCCGCTGTAGTAGTTTTACAGCAGGTTTAATTTGATAAACGAATATAAATTTCAAATGGTTTTGAATATAAATAGGACATATAAATTGTAAGTGTATACATCTATCTATTATTTTAAAATGATTTGAAATTTAACCAAGTATTTAATTCTTAAGTTTCCGTTAATTAATGGTTTCAATTATTGCAATGAAATAGAATGTAAATAATTAATAATTGGAACCTCTAATTAAAATAAGAGATTTAATGCTAAGTCATAAATGGGATTAAATGAAAGTTGAAATTGTAACTTATAAAACAAAAGATATAATTATTGAACATTAAACTAATTTAAAAGAAATAAGATAATCTAGTATGATTTTCAATTGCATTCTTTAACACATATATGACTTACGAGCTATAAAAAGTTAAAATGTTAAAAGAAAATGTAATAGGAAATTTTACAAGTAAAATTTGAAATAATGAAAGTATTCAATTAAATTCTTTAACAAATAAGAATTTGATGTTATAGTTGTTATGAACTTAAGTATTATAAATAAATAAATAAATAAGAGGAATTAAGAAGTGAATGAATGTAATGCAATAAAAAGAAGATTTGTACGATATGAATAAATAAAAATGAATTTATGTAAGTATAAGTGCAAATAAATGAAATAAGCACTGAATCAATGGGTGGAAATGAAAATTTGCAAGAAATAAATGTAAATTAAAAAGGAAAATCAATATATGAATGAAAAAGAAATCAAACAACAAATGTATAAAATGAAATTGATATAAATTTAACTTATCCATTGTTTGCAATTGTTGTTTGTTTGGTTTATGGTTGTTTGGGCAAGAATACTTTAAAATTGTTTGGATGTATGAATAATCTATTCAGTTTCACCTAGGTCTGTTGAGTAAATGGCGCACTAAGTAGTTTATTTTCATTCTGTGCAATTTAAAGTTTTGAACCTAAACAACTATTTGTTTGTTTGATATGAATGGATGATTGATTTGTGTTGACTTTATGTAATGGTCGTATGATTTGTTGCAAGTGATTGTTGTTTATATTGTTTTGTTTGTTAGTGGCTAAAACAACTTTAAACATTTCATTTTATATAATTATTAAGTCTTTTGGATTATATAAGTGAAATACAGGTTATGGAAATAATTGTCGCTGCTTTTGGTTTCATAATTTAAGCGTTGTTTGCCCGACAAATAGGTACGTTGTCGGATTACGGTTTATAGCGTTATTATATTACCCGTGTTGGGATATATATTATTTTGGAAAATATATGTTGTATATTGTTATATTTGATATTATATTTTCTCCCGAGCCTCTACGTACAAAGGAGACTTTGCCGAAATTTTCCGTAAATTGTGGACTTAGAAATTATGGAAAATATTTTTCAAACTTTATTAATTTGAGTATAAAAAGACTTAATAGTTATAAATGGATATATTTTATTTAAATCATTAAATTTTGTAAATTTGTTTGTTTATAAAATTAATACTTTGAATAAGATGTATTGACTACTCAATTTCTTCTTTTCCCTTCATTTTCCTTTTTGGGACGAAAAGTTTTGAGTGGGGGAGAGTGTAACGACCCATAATTTTCGATGTTTAAAATTTGTTAATTTAACAAGAATTTGGTAATTAAATCTGGGATAGATAAGGATTTGAAATTTGTTAATGAATTTATAACGGGAATGAAATGTAAGAATGTTAATGCAAGTTAATAAATAACTAATTTAGTGCAATCCCAACAAATTGAACAATTGTAAGATATAATGGATGGTAATTAGTAAATTGGAAATAATGCAGATGTTATGCTTAGCTACAAATTGAATATAAGAAAACAAATGTAAGCATTGAATTAATTAATGAATTTAAATTATAATAAATGGTAATTAAATAAAATCAATATTCTTGAAGTAATTATAATATTTGTTTGAAAGTAATAAACTTAAAGGTAATTTAAGTTTAATTGTAACAATTGTTATAAGTTACCTATCTGTTAGTTCATAAATTTTAATTTAAAATCAATTGTAGTTAATTGACTTAATTAGTGCAGTTAGGGTAGATTTAATTAGTCATTGAAGATTGTTAATTCAACAAGAAGTAACCAATGTAAACTCTATCCATAATATGGTAATTGATTGAGTGAAAACAATTGAAATTCATGTTTGATTAATTTATTGAATTTTGAGCTGTAATAAATGGATTATCGAAATTAAACGAAATAAAATATTTCGTTAACTGAAATTAAGATGGAACATGAGGATAGTAATGTAATAGATCATGAGTCCAGTGTTAATTTCATCCATTTGACATCAATGAATTGAATAATATAATGAAAAGTAAATTAAATGGAATTATTGTAAATTAAATTTATAATTTTTGAATTTAATAAAAATGAAATTTAACACTGAAATTGATAAAGTAATCAACTCTAAATTGACATTTAAATTTATATAAATTAGTGTAAATGATTAAGAAATTTAAAAACGATAAAAATTGTCAACTATAGAATTGAAATTGAAAATCTGATTTAATTAATCAATTGTTAATTTATTTAATTAATAGGAAAATAGTCATTTTGGCCACTGACTTGGATTTCGACAATACCAGTTTCATCGGATCCGTAATGGTGAATTATTGTAGGATTTCAAGTATCGTAGCGATCGAACATATCGTTTGATCGTACGGACTCGAAACGCCTAGAAATCGATTTAACTGAAATCAATTTGAAATAACTTGATTTGCGCATAACTTGTTCATACGATGGAATTTGGACTTGAAACCTATTACATCGCGTTTAAAATATTTAAAAACATCTATTTTGATATATGGATTGACCCAATTTTGTTCCGCAGTCGAAATGGGCTTTTCGGGCCATTTATCGTTCAACGGTCCAAACAAATCGTATCTGTTCCTCTATTTTTCAGCTTTGTCTATATATACATTGTTATAAACCCTAGCCTATTTCTTATTCCTCATTTCTGTACGTACAATTCAGCTGTCTCTCCTCCTCAATGGCAGACAAATAAATTCTCACTTCCAAATCCAACTGCAATTCAAAACCAAATCAAAATTTCAAACTCTTCAAACTATATCATATTTTATATCATCGGAATGCTCTCGACGAGTGCATTTTAGATTTGTGATTCGTTTTCCAATCTGAATCTCGTTTCATCTAGAAATTAAAGAACAGAGCACGGCTGTTCATCGTGCCGCAATCAACCTCGTCGGATCCTCAAATCAATTTATGGGTTTTGTAGAGATCGTCAAGCGGAGTTCATCGGTGGTGTTCTTTCTACGAATCAACGGTTGGATTTCATGTGATAATTAGACTAGGGTTTTGAATTATAGGTGGCGGCAGCCAATTTTGGCCTCGTTCGAGACGGCTATGGTGGGTTACGAGGCATGGGGAGGCGCAAGCGAGTCGCCTTGGCGTGGCCGCGATGGTGTCAGGCGGCGGCGACGTCGAAGTGTGGAGGGTGGTTGCTGTTCAATTTGCGTGTGTGGCTTGCTGACTTAGGTGCGAACGACTGGGGTTTGCACACGTGAAGAGAAGTGACGTGGACTTTGTGTGAGTGAGGCTTCCCTTTTTTATCTATTTTTTTTTAATTTTATTTCGAAGGTTCTAAAATGTATAACTTTTGCATACTTACTTAGATTCACGCGCGGTTTTCTCCGCTAGGTTCATATTAGAATTCCGGACATTTTAGCACTGGTTTGGATGAATTCTGAGACTGTTCAAATTTTGGGTTTAAATTGGATTTAAATTCTATTTAAATTCAAAAGGTGAGTGTTTTAACCCACTCATAACTTCTAAAATTTCTTATGTGTGTTAAATTAAATTTTCGCATGCTTAGAAATTTATTTATGAATGTTCGGCATATTTTTATAATCATTCCAGTTAAATTGAATTTATTGAATAAAATTGTTATTTAAATTATTATTGAATATAAACTGCCAGTAAATACCCATTATTTATTATCTATTCTATATTGATGTTATTGTTTGAATAGGATAATGATTGTGGTAAATGGTTGATGATTGATATTGAATAAATGGATGTTGTATTTTATATTATTATAAAGTGCAAGTTGTTATGCATTTTTATATTCATTCAGGATTGCGGTTCGAAATGATATATAACCGTATTTTATTTTAAATTACGGATTGAAATGATAAATATCCGTATCACTTAACCATAAGGTAGAAAATTATATACACACACCATGGTCTATATCTATAATATTTTGAAAATGATTTCTATGGTTTTGGAAAGAAATATATGGTTTGATGAATAGTGATTTTTGATATTATATGAATATTATTTTTAGTTAAATTCTTGAATTTAAGCTATGTATAAGTTTTTTAAATAAAAATTAAGTTTAAAATTGAGTTTATTTTTTTAAATAAATGTGAGTAAGTATTTAAATTTTATTTTAATATAGAGTGTATAATGATTTAAATAAATTAAGATGAGGAGATAAATTGGAGATTTATTTTAAATTAAATTTATTTAAGAATTAAACTCAAAAGTTGATGTGAAATTTATTAAATTGGAAATTTTAAAAGGTATATTATTATAACTTGATTTTGGGGTCAAGGTGAATTAAATAAGTATTTCAAGTATAATTAAATTGAAGGAAATATTTAGTTATTTGAAATTTGAGTTTTTATTTAAATGATAACGGATTTATTATGTAAAATATTTCAAATCTAAATAATAGAAAATTTAATTTTTGAATCGAAATTATCAAATTTAGTTTTGAAATTTTGGAATATTTAAAGCCTTGAAATATATCAAAATTGAAGTGTTTCGAGGTTATGAATTTCAAAGTATTGTGTTTTAAAAGTGTTATAATTTCAAATGTTGGTTTCGAAGTGTATAAATTTGAAAGTGTTATGATTTTGGAAAAGGGATATATTTGAAATAAAATGATATTATATTGATTTGGGTTTTAATAAAAATGATATCATATTGATTTGGTTTTTGAAATGGAAATTATATCGTATTTATAAGGTTTTGAATGGATATTATATTCTGGTTTTGAAGTATAATTATTTTGAAATGACCGGGGTGCTATAATAACGTTTAATTGTTAAAGAGATCGGGATCGGAAGTTGTCATACTCTCTGCCAACTCCTAAAACCACTTTAACAACCATGTACGCGGTGGAGATTCCAGAATGAAGTAGGACGGTGGCGGCGTTTCCTTGAGGTATATACGTGGACTGGACTCCCGTGAGTAGGCATAAGGTGGCTAAAACAAGTGCAATCGACGGGCTAAGAAGGTAGCATTTTTATCGGACACACTCCTTCAATACCATTCTATTACTTTGTGATTGATTTGGGCCCTTTAATTTTGGGGGTGTGGCTCGAGATGGACGGTAGTAGCAGCTATGCGTTGCCACCGGCCCGGAAGTGTAATTGGTATATCTACCCTGGCATTGCCTAGTTGTGCCGTGTCACCTACCCTAGCGCGCCTTGTACCAGTTTGGTTTTCTTTCGTGGCCCGTGTGGTATCCTCCGGTGGCTCCTCGATCAGGAGGGATTATGATACTGGATGGATTACTGGGACCATTATGTATTAAGGGGAATATTGGGTCACTACTTAACGCTATTTAAAAGTAAGTTTATTTTACTATAGACATTATTATAATAGCGAAATACTACTACATAGTAAAAGTTTAACAGATCCTTAGGAGATGTGAATCCCAAGCATCTCTTAAGTTACTGCACTCACGTTAGACACTGGATAAGAGATGTCAAATCCCATAAACATCTCCGGCGCCATTTACAGTCATATTTATTTACCGTTGATTTAACTTACATAAGATCTTTTAGTTCTGACTCGAATTTTTTACATTTTCAATTCGCTCGGGTCAGCCTAAGTATTTCAGGATTTAAAAACTTTCCTTCTGGAGGACGAAAACAAAGATTTTTTTTTTATTATTTATTATATTATTCCACTGCATCATTGTTCTGCTGCATTATTTATTATTCATTGGTATGTGTAACTCTGATATGTATTGTATAAGTACAATCGAATATTTTGTAAAACGACTTCATGAACTGTTTATTTGATTATTATATTTTATCGTTCCACTGCAAGATTCTATTTATTTATTTCTTTCTTCCTTTTTCTTATTCACCCTAATAACAATCCGCTCTTTCATATGGTTTGAGTCTGATGTGTGTGGTTTATCTTCGATTTAAAACGTACAAAAAGGCGGGATGTTACACTTTTGTGCCTTCCAGTTGATTGATATTGGTTAAGTGTAATATTAACAATTTCTTGTTAATTATGGATTTAATTTACATATCCGGTGTTATGTAAATACCTGGATTATAACTTGGATAGTTAGTGGAATAAATCGTGACTTGATTAAGTACCATTGAAGTTGCCAAGTCTCTTTCAAAATTTAAAAGCTAATTTTTGAATCAAAGTTATTTTAAGAATAATTATTATTTATTAATAAGGCTTTAAAGGATATTTATTATTTATTAATAAGTTTTAAAGATAATTAATAATTGTTTAATAATGATTTAAAGTAAATTATTTCATTAATTTGATAATTTAAGTTATTTAATTATATTTATTTAAGTTATTTAATTACATTAATTTAAGTCATTTAATTTTATTAGTTTAAGTTATTTAAATTATTTTTAAATTTTAATTAATTATTATATTAATAATGTTTGAAATTAACTGATAATTATAGTAACAATGTTTTGAAGATATTTATTTATTTATTTATTTTATTAGTATTGATTTAGAAATTAAATTATTAGTACAATAATACTATATGAAGTCAATATAATATATTATTAATGGTATTCTAAAGTTAATATTTTGAATAAGGGTTAAAAATAATTAAACGAAAAATGTTAAATCATAACTTGGTTATTAAAAGTGTTTTAAATTATCAATTGTATCAAAGGAACTCTATTGATAGAAGCTCATGTAGTGAGTTGGTTTAAAAACAGAGAAAGTTTATTAAAGGAGTTTAATTAATTAAAATGAGATCTTGGAATCGAAAAAGTGTTTTGTAAATGATTCGGATATTTATAAAGGGATTATAAATGGTTTGATTTTATAGAGGAGATCGGTAAATTAACTTGGTGATTCATAAAGAGTGTAAATAGATTTGAAGATCTATAAATGAGATATTTATAAGATAAAAGAGATCTATGGAAGGATTTAGGTTGTGTGTCATTTATGTCTCCATTTAATATGATTTTGAATAAATAATATCCCTAAGTGACAATGAATATGTTTATACCATTTTTTATGTATGTAAAATAGTTTTACCAAGATTGAAAGTAAATTGGTTTGTGAATACACTTATTCCATTGAGATAAATATATGGTCATATTTTCTAAGTATTGAAAATACGGGGGTTTATGAATATACTTATCCTGTCAAAATATGTATACGAAAGTGATTCCCAAGGATTTACAAAGTGATTTTATGAACTAAATATTTATTTAAGAGGCTTAGTGGTTGCCGTGAGAAATGTGATCCTTATTTGAATGATTGTTATTTGAGAATTAAAAAATCAACTATCAAAACTGGACAAAAACATAACTTTGGAAATATCTAGGAGAAACATGGGAATTGTATGGTATAATTACCATTGTGATGCTATACTATATGTATAAACTCATTTCATTCTCCTTGGACAAATGATTAGGAAATTTGTCTACTAACAGTTAGAAGGCGATCTCTACTCGTATCTCTGACAGTTTATTCCCTAAAAAACCGAGGTTGAGTTTACGGAAACTATCAAATGTTGTTTTGAACAAACCGAGATTGGATCTGTTATGTGAAAACCACATAGATCTAATTGAAGCATTTCAAAGTGAAGACATCTTAAATATGATGGAATTGAAGACGAAGCTCTCAAGCGTTTCGTTCAGTCCTAGAATGAACTCGTATGGATGAAAGTTGACACTGCATTGTTGCTTGGATGGCAGTGTTATCATTCCATATGGGAAGTTCTATATAAAGGGTAAAACGTAGCCTCAAGTCTCATCAACTGGTTATGACTAAAACATGGGAGATGCAGCAGGGCTAAGTCGGTCACTCCTAAGTAGGGTATGATCATTTCTATCTAGGGTCGATATAATCTCTCATTTGTATGCTTCGGGGACCACTAACGAAGGGGTGATCATATTCGGCACTACTAGTCAAGTGGTAGGCCGGTCCTTTGTTGGTAGGGGATCCCGGCGATGTCCTCGGTGTTATTTTATCTTTAGATGCACCGTGACGGGCGGTACCCCACTAGCCCAGTCATATTTGGAATCCATTCTTCTATAAGCATCGTACGGATTTAGTTGTGCCCAACTATGTTGAAATGTGAGATGCAAGCATTTTAGCTATATTTAAATTTTACTTTGACCTCTAGGCATTATTATAGTATCAATGGATTTTCTATAGAAATTTTTTTGGTTTGTAAGGTAAAAACCCGTCCGTGTTTATGTGCAGCATGGTCTTATGAGATATCTTATTTTCAAAAGATTTCAATAAACATTAAAAATTTAATCAAGATGCATTCCCTCACATTTGTGTTTCAGAATGACTCGGTTGTTGTTTTATTATAATGCTCGAGTCTGATCAAACATATTTTCTAGATTTAGCTTTGGATGCTTTTGGTGTTCAAAAGAGAAGCTGGATGGCCAGGACATATTCATGTATCTTATATTCTTCTGCTGTTTATTGATCTTGGGTCTGCTTATTGTATTTATCAAATCGTGAGGACAAGTTATTATAACTATCTAGACTGACTTTTAGTTAGTATACTCTGATTGATGTCTATACGTATAACATTTTATTTCTTTATAAAGATTTGTTTCATATTGTATATAAATCGTTCTGCTGTGAGATTCTATGTTGTTAGTTTCTTCTTCTCTTCTTTCTTCTTTCTTTCCTCTAACTATCTGCCTTTCCGTTCAACTTGAATGGGTCATATGTGGTTGACTACCAGCTTAAACTATACGAAAAAGTGGGTTCTTGCAAAGAGATATGGCGTAAAGACACTCTTGTTCAAATTTGAATTTTGAAAATTATGGCCACTGTTTCGACATATGCCTATAACGTATGTCGACATACTCTTCACAAAATTGAAACAGAATTTAAAAATATTATTTTGAAAATACATTGTTCTGTAAAATAATTTGACACTTTGTCGAATTATTTAAATATATTTTATACATATTTTAATCAAAATATAACTTAATAAAATTTTATAAAATAATTTGTAAAGATTTAATAAGGATATTTAATAATACATATAAATGAATATAATTATAACTTATTAAAGTACAAACAAAAATTCAATATATATATATATATATATAAAAACTTAAAAACCCTAAAATAATATCTGTATAACTATAGGAAATTGAAAATCATTTCGGGAAATATTTTGAAAATATATTTTAAAACCATGATATTTGAAAATAAAAAAAATTAAAACAAATTAGATAGGGGGGAGAAATCAGAAAAGTGCTATTAAGGTTTCAACATATATTTTATGAATCTATAACTTATCTGGAATATCTTGAAATCTTGAACTCTTCAATACTCATAAGTCTTCAACTATCATCATCTTGAGTCCACTCTTGATATCAGCATCTTGAATCTACTATTGATACCATACAGTCTTCTTCATCAACATCTATTTAATGTCCAACATTATATATTATATATATCTTGATAAAACATTAGCATCCCTATTTTACATAATGTTTTATATTTTTTATCATCAAAACCAAAACCTAAGGTACTAACACCCCCTTCTTAGTCGTCATGGATTTCTCAGCTAACTTGCGTATGCCTCTATCAAAAAGAGAATGATGGGTATGTCCTATATAATACACCATCAAGAGCTATAAAAGAGCACCGGTGCCATATATGTACACACACGTATCAAAATATACATCACGTAATCATATACGCTTGCTACGAAGGAAGACCACTATATCGTTATCGTCTATCTATACATATGATCACTGCTAAAAGACCAATAACATATACGGTCACTAAAATAAGACTAATACTGACATGATCATAAATATAAGACCAATACCATTCATCAAAGTATATCTATCCCAAGGTCCAAACCAAAAGGCATAGACTTGATGGAGTTAGGAGTATGCCTTGGGGGTAGTTTTATAATTTATTGCAAATTATTAACTCTACTATCAATTCTCGTTTGTAACAAAAGGTGTTTTCTTTATTTTATTTTTTATATTGTGTTATAATTAATTAATTGTTAAATTTAAATATATCAAATCCACAAATGATGTGCTTTGTGATAGTAATAACAATATATTGTAATCATGAGTATTTTATTACAGTTTGAATATACTCATCATTTTAAATATTCCTAGTCAAGATGTATCCAGACTGGACATCGATGTATCAGTTGAGACAAGAGTACGTGACACTCTTCAAAGGTTGGGTGGTGCATTAATCATGACTGCTAGGGGCATCAAGTGTTAATTACCAATAATTTTAGATAACTATGGAGTGACTCACCCAAGAGTTTTCTGTTGGTTAATATAACTAAGGTCAAATAGAGAATCTTGAAGTGACAATATTACACAGTTCTCTCAACTTAAGAATACTGTTGAACTTAAATGTGAACACTCCACTTTGATTATAGTTAAATCACGGCTTGATGTCCATTGAATGAATGTAGTTGGATCTGAGTTGATGCATTGGAAGTAAAACACTACTCAATATAGGATTCGTCTCCCTAGTTATATGTGGTAGAACCTCTAGTATATGTTTCAGTGGTAACAACTATACATTATATATATATATATATATAAACACATAGGTAGTTTATTAAAATTACAGTTATATGATACAAGAAGATACCATGCCCAAAGCTATTGAGACTCAAAGAGAAAGGAAGATCTATCGACCATACTATAGTTGGTAAGGTTATTCTAATGTAAAAGAGTCTTAGGTCTCCTTGAGTATATATGCATACGCAATCATACATTATTTCATATGCATTGAAATTAAGTTGGAAAAATGTTTTTACTACTCATAGATGTCTGAGGTGAAATCATAGACATCTATGACAATCCTCAGGTAATTGTTTTCTGAAGCCATAGACGTTTGAGGTTTTACAACTAATGTCTGTCATATGAAAAACTACAAATGCTAAACAAACACTTCTACTGAGACAAAAAGAAATTACTCTTCACCGAAAGGTTGCAGCTATTATAGTGAATTGAACTTTTCTAATAGTAACAACTCTCTTTCTGCATCCTTTTGAATCTACAAATTCTACTTTGATTGAGATGTAGAGATTAAGGAACTTAAATTAATTAAATATTTTCTCTATTGATTTCTTAATACTATCTTGCGCATACATTGCTTACATACTCTCAATCGGTTATAACCAAAATATAATTTTGGTTAAACCACTTCTTACAACTCAGAACAATAACATTTAAATACTCAAAGGAGATCATAGGAATATTTGTACTATCAGTCAAAAATCATGTTATTTGGAACATAAGATTGTCAGAGATGTACTTTTGTATTAGCCTATTCTATGGCCATCGACGGATGCAAACGGATGCAAAGATGGCTATATTCGCATCCACATCCGAAAATTTAAATCAGCAACCGAATTCGCATCCAATATCCGCAGATATCGGAGAACTAACATCTATATCCCCATCCACAGATATTTTTTGGATATCCGAAAATATCATATTCGAAAATAAAGAGTGGATATTCCAAATTATCCGCATGCGAAGTTGAATAAGATTTTTATTATGCTAATATTTTTGAACTAAAACATCACAGCTAAAATAATTACTTTCTCAAACGACAATACACACAAACTATAATAATAATCAGTTTTTCAAATGACAAAATAGAAACACACATAGTGTCAAACAAGTTTATACGATACTAAAACAATTCAAATGACAAAATAGCAACATACATAATGTCAACAAGTTCACACAATATTACAACAATTCAAATAAACAAAAACAAATTAAAACAATAGATAATATTTGTTTTCAATTCTCATATGTTTTCATCTTAGCCATCTTAGATAAAGTGACTAATAATCTAAACAAAATAAATTAAGTAAAGAAATAACATACATTTTCCTCTAACATAAATTTAGATCGATATTGTCATCAGGAATTTATTTCACATGAACGATAATTCAAGGTTAGCCTACAATTTTGGTAAAGTTGCCAAATTTGTCGATTAAGGAGGGGAAAAAATATTGCCACATGCTATTGCAAATCCTAACAGATGTCATTTGCTATATCTCAACATCTCATATCAACTTCCAAATTCTATTTACCAATATCTTAATGCTTATTAAACTTATGTTATAACTTAATTATCTATTGAACATTTGTATATCATGCAGGATACTGATCCATTCATTCTGGTATCAAAACAATATGAAATAAATGCAAATAAAATTAAGTTTCAAACTATATAAAAAGGTGAAGAGCAACATCAGTCAAGCATAAGCAGTGTCGAACGTGAGCAGAGAGCAATGCTATGAGAGGTGGAGCTATGACAGACAAGGTGGATCTCTGATACTTGGATCGGAGCAAAGCAGGGCTATGACACTTGGATCTGAGCTGAACGAGGAAGAGATGAACGAGGTGAGCGCGACGATGACAAGGTGAGCTGAACGAGGCTGAGCAACAATAAAAGGCGGAGCGCGAAAGCAATTTAGGGTTTGGAATTGGAAATGGCTGAGGAAATAGAAATAAGGGTTTGAAAAAATTGAAATAGGAAAGCGAAAGCATGAGTGACGTAACTTATTGTTCCTTGCTTAGCTAGGGTTTTACTTTTTTGTTGAGCAATTTGGTTGGACCAATTCATTTCTAAATATATTTTAGGGTACTTTTGGCACAGGTCCTTGATAGGTTTCAAAATTCACAAAAATCCCAGTGGAAAAAAGTATGTAAATTAGGTCCTTGTTTTTTGAAAATCATCAAAAAACATAAAAAACAAAAAAAACTTCCAAATTTTAAAACTTATTTCAATTTATATTTATCTTCGTATTCATGTCAAAAAAATCAAAAAACAAGGATGAAAATTGAAAAAAATGACACACGTTATGTTTCAGAAATACTTGCAAACATGAACGCAATTTTAGAGAATAGTTGTAGACATGTTTGCACTTATTCTGGATAGCATGCCTTTGCAACTAAAAATTGCAGATATATCTGCAATTTTAAGGAATAAGTGCAGATATTTACATAAATATCCCGATTGTTCAATCAAGGTTTGTTATTCAGCGATTAATTGCATACTTGTCTACAAATATATCGAATGATTGCAGACATGTCTGCAATTATATAAATTTTATTCAACGTAATTACTCAGTGAATAATTGCAGATGTGCCTGTAATTATATGGAATATTGCATAAGTATATCTGCAATTATTCATATGCTTATTGAATGCAATTTTTCAGTGAATAATTGCAGACATATCTACAATTATATGGAATAATTGCATATATGTCTGCAATTTTTTTGGCAGAAAGCTAGTAATAATTTTAAAAAAAAATTTAGGCACTGGCGCAAAAAAAATATAAAAAATACATCCTGCTGTAGTAAAATAATTATAGGGACCGGCTTTACAACTTTTTTTAGGAAGGGTGCCGTTTGAATTAATTTTGGTTTTAGAGATGCGTAACTAATATTCACTATATTTTAACTATAATTTAGGGTCATATTTAAAAAATAAATCAATAATAATATAAAAAATTATTATAATTAATTTCAGATCGGACGGATGTTTTTTGGATATAGATATGCCCATATCCGCATCCACATTCGATTTTCTTTTCGGATATCAGATATCCTCATCCGCTTTTCGGATATAAGATAATATCCATTTTTTTGGATAAAGATCCAGACGAATTTTGAATTTTCAGGTACCCATTGATAGGCCTAGCATATTCCTCCGGACGAAGCGAGGGTTGGTTTGTTAAAGGAAAAACTAAAGGGGAGCTTCAAGACTGGACATAGGACAGGAGGTCTGAAACATTATAAAATATCTGTTGTTCGTTTCTATTATTTATCTTGCATTTGGTTATTATACTCTGCTTATCATAGTTAGTAATACACACACACATATATAAGTTGCATTATTTATAAAGATCCTATAGACTTTCAATATAGGGTTAGTATCACGGTCAAATCAAGTCAACTCAAAGTCAAAATTTTAGACCAAAGTAGTACGACTAATAATAAAAGTTACTATTGAACAAAGGACTTTGTTTTGGACTTATGAAGTTGAATGTGGACAATATTGAAATTTGAACCAAAACCAAATTACATTAGTCCTAGTGTGAAATAGTTTTGGTGAAGAGAGTTGGTGAAAATAATCGTTATTACAAGGGACAGTTTATATAAGTAAAATTGGATTTTATAAAAGATGCGTAGTTGATAAATTCATCTAAAATGTCACACCACTATCTAAGATGGCATGTGAATGTTAACATTTGAATTGTTCAATATTAATTGTTGATCGAATTTACACCTTTGAGTCACACAACAGAATGATGAATATTTCGAGTGAACCACACGATTTAATTAATTTTAAATTGCAGAGAATTAACTAAATTAATTAAATTAGTTAACAATTATGAAATATTAATTATTAAATTTAATTTAATTTGTTTGAATGCCATTATTATTTAATAAAATGAGTTTATAATTATAAACATGCGTATAGATATAGGATGTCTGTAGAATGTTAAATTCTATTTAAATGTAATAAATACTCAAAAAGGATTTAAATCAATTAATATTTGTGAAATATTAATTGTTAAAAAATTCTTATTTTATTTGTTTGATTACCATTAATATTTAATAATGTGCTTATATAAAAGTTATAAACGCGTATTGGTATACGATATCGATAGAAAATTTAAATTCCATTTATATAAAGTAAATACTAAATTGATTTTTGGATAAAAATTTGGACCAAAGCCCATATGTATTGGCCGTCCATTGTGTGTGGAAGAGGAATGGTTTTTGATATTGAAATGAAAGGGGATTCTTGATTAAAATAGTGGAATCACCGTATCTTAATTACACTTTTATTTCCTCCTTTAATTAGTATTTCTCTATCATTTTTCTCTTCTTTATGACATCATAGCCAAATTTATATGGTAGGAGAAGCCCTAAAATTCCAAAACTTATTCAAAAAGATTAAATAGAAAGAGGTGATTATCTCTTGATTGTTACAAAACTAGAGATTGGTTTACTGGATCTAAGAATTATTCTATCATTCTAGGTGTTCTCCTGGTTACATCCTAAAGGTAAATTCTTTATTTTATTTATGTATTATTTTACTATGTTTACATGCCTTTGATTCTCTACATCTCTCTGACATTCATCTATACGAATTTGGATTATAATTTGAATATCTTATTTCTTCCCTTTGAATCAGCTATATTGTTATCATGTTGATATACATTTGAAAATCGCTATGTTATTCTCTCTGTTATTTATATGGTATCAATGATATTACTTTTTGATTCATTATTTTTTTATATGTTTGTTCATTTTATATGTTTAACTTAGATCTAGATCTTACTATCATGAATTTGTATATGCTTATTTCGTCTATTTTGTTTAAATTACTGGTTGAATAAAAATTTGAAATAATCTTATTAATAAGTCAGTTTTCATGATATTAGATTGAGATTTGTATGTTTCTATATAAATAAGTCAGTTTTCATGATATTAGATTGAGATTTGTATGTTTCTAAATAAATTATTGCGTAAATGAAACTTAGGAACAATTTCATTAATTAATCAAGATTCATAACATAAGATTGAGGTCCAAATGTCTTAATTTTCAATTATTTTGGAAACTAAGATTGGTTATTGCAAAAAAAAGGGAAATTAAAGGGAAACTTTAAATTTGTAATTTGTTTCTTATTTTAACAATTGGATCTAGATTGGAATAAAATCTCTATTTAATAGGTATGTATTCTAATTTACAAACTATTTGAATGTAGGTTTAGTTTTTTTCATTTGAAAAACATTGATTTGGTTTGTGTGTGTATGTGTATATATATAATACACACATATAAGCACACGTGCACGTGCACACACACACTCATATCTCTGTGTGTGCTTATCTCAAGGTCTTCAAAGGGTTTTTATATAAATATAACTATAATATTTTGAATAATCTTTTAATTAAAATTGATTTCATATTGTATACATTGATTTATTACATGTTATAATGTCTAGTCTAATACAAACAACTATGTGTGTACACATACACACATGCATAATCAATCATACGAGATTAATCTTATTAGAAAAAACTTTCTTGTTTTGGATGATAAAGGCATATATAAAGGAGAAACATGTCCATTATGGCATAAATCTTAGCACCAAAACAATGTTTGCACTAACCATGTATACTACTCATATGTTGCACTTACACGTTTTACACATAGGTGCATTTGATGCTCTCATTATAACATACAAACAATTTAAAATTAACTTAAACTAATTCTAAACAATTGGATTTTTTAGATTGAAAATTAATGTAGGCTTTGTAGGCTTAACTAGGATTAAATTGGAAATTATTTTGAAATTCACCCATTTAACCCGCTTTCGACTGGCTCGGTTCCAACAATGGTTTCAGAGCCTAATAGTCTATACAACCTAAGTTAGTTATGTAAGAGCCAACTAATTAAGTTTACCATTTAGTAGGGTATCTAAAAATGTATTGTCTAAGTTGGATTTGGGTAATCAATTACCCTGCCTTCCCCGGCTGCCGCCCTGGCCCGAAAGGTAAAGTGAGTTCAAATGTTATGCCTAATAGAAAAGGCCCAATTTGAATTTGGGCCTTGGACTAATTTTCAAAATCTATTTTAAAATCAAAATGAAATTTTAAATTTAAAAGTTAAGTTTAAAATGAAATGTATATTGTAAATGTTATAATAAGATTCCTTTTCAAAATTGTTTTGAAAATTTATAAATTAATTTTCAAATGAATTAAATTATTAATTAGATTAATAAATTAAAGTAATTGATTAAGTACTTAATTAATGAAATCGTATATATATATATATTAATATATGTTACATTATCTTGAACTACGTGAGATAATGTAAGTATATATGAAATTTTCAAAATTAAAAATAATTGATTAAAATTTGCTAAATTAAATAAATTAATCAAAGGCTAATCAATATAAAGGTTACGGTACACATATTCAATATAAAATGTTACAATTGAATAGTGCAAAATCAATTAATTTGTTAATTAAATAAATTAACTAAATAAGATTTAATTAATATAATGTGATACATAATACTATTATATAAGTAAAGTAAAATATAAAATTTATATAATAATAAAACTTGTATAACCTGAATGTATTAATTGAAGATGGATCAATAAGTAACCCTAACAAGATTTAAGGAATAAATACCTACGTGTAGTATGTATACTATGATTTCAGATGTGTTTAATACTTAAATCAAGATGGTGTTTCAAACGAAATACGTTATTCCATAAGTTAATATCACTCAATTAAGTTTGTTAAAGATTATGAGTCTTCAATATAAAGTAATCCCCTACCATTTATATATTAATAGATTATTTGCATATTCCTCGGTTGTTTCTATTCCTCCAGCTACAGATGGTATGAGTAGTACTATTAATATATTGAACAGATGAAGCAAGATATATGTATGTATTTGTTGATATTCCTTAATGTATGTAGGCCGTTGCGAAATGATAGGTACTAGTGAATAATCTCTTTCAATCTGTTGATATTTCTCAAGGTCGAACTGAGATTAGGATAAAGAAACATGGGTTAGGAGTTGTATCTGATACAACCGATAATGTGTTACCTATCATTTGTAAGAGTATGAATAGTTGATGTTCCCCAAGGTCAAAATCCTAAAGAAAATGAGTCCTAACACCCAGTAATGAAGTTGAAAGACTTTTATGTTTCCTTTCAAGGTTTCGAGAAACATAAAAGACTAGTCAGAACTTATTAGTAAAATGAAATGTAATGTTTAACCTTACTAATATTCTAAGAACATCTATTATGATAATGTCTTAATTTACTAAAATTTGCAAAAAAATGCCTACACCCAAGTTGTTTTTTAAAAATGACAAACTCACCGGATCCAACTACATTGATTCACTAAGAGCGATTAAGATAGCATTGACTTATGAATATCTTTGGTCGTCAATAACTGAACTTCCAAAAGAACAACCCGTTGATGATGCGGACCTCGAACTTAGGCTTTTATGAGAAAAGGGTTTCGGACCTAGAGATTGCCTAAGTTTTCGTGCTATCTATGTTAGGCAAGTCGTTACAAGGCAACAAGAAAACATGTCTATCCATGAGATTTTTGATAGTCTCAAAGCTCTTTTTGGTGAATAGTCTTGTTTCGCAAGGTATAAACTTTCAAAAAAACTATTCAGTACAAAAAGAACCAAGGGATATATTACATTCTAATGATGAAAGGCTATATTGATAAACTTTCACGGTTAGACGTAGTGACAAGCAACAAAATGCAAGTAGACTTGGTCTTGGTTCTCATAATCTCCAGTATGAGCTGCTCATATTAAAATATGATATAAACTATTAGAATGTAAGCCTTGTGATGTTGTTTAATATGTTGAGTTTACTCGAATCTTCATCTAAGGATCAAGGAGACGGACTTTCTATTAAAGGCAACGTGTCATTTTTGAAAGGTTCGAAGAAACGAAAGATGGTTAATAAGAATAATAAGCAAACTATTGTCGTTGAAAAGGGTGACCGTCATCACTATGGCAAGAAAGATCATTGGAAACGAAACTGTTTGGAGTACTTAAATATTGTTAAAGAGGAGAAATAGAATAGTTATGATACTCCATAAAATTCATTTATGATTCAAAATTGTTTTGCAATCAAAAAATTAACTTGGGTTTTGCGTGCTAGATTTGGAAATCATATCTATAATTCATTACAAGGACGTAAGAACAGATGTCATGCGGCGAAGGGAGAAATGAGACTTCAAGTTGCTAATGGAAAGTTGGAGATTATCATTTATTTTGCCAAATGGATTGGTTTTAATATTAAATAATTGCTATCATTTGAAAGACTTTATTAGTAATATCATTTCTGTGTCTAGATTATTTGAGAGTGGTTATGTATTTCACTATGCTGATAATGTTATGAATATTATGTTGAATGCTAATAAAGTCTATGATGGTATTTAGATAACTGCATTAATGTGATTAATACTAATTATGTCCATGCCATAAGCAATTCTTCTAAGGTTAACATAAATAAAAACTATCGTTGGAATTATAGGCAAGGTCACATAAGTGGGAAAGGACCACACAAATTAAAAATTGAAGGTTTCCTGCCATCTTTTAATTCTAAATCATTTGATATCTGTGAGTCATGTTTCAAAGGAAAAATGACCAGGTACCCCTTTAGTAGGAGCAATGAAAGAATTGATGAATTCTTAGGTTTTGTACATAGTGGTGTATGTGGTCTGATGCCTATAATCACTATGGATAATAGTACTTACTTCATAACCTTCACATTTTATTTCTCTAGACTAGGATATATGTATCTTATGAAGAACAAATTCGATTTCTATGAGAAATTTATTGAATAAAAGAACGAAGTTGAAAACTAGACGAACCAAAAGATTGAATAACTACGATCCAATCAAGGAGGCAAGAACATTGGACAAGAGCTCCAACGATACTTAAAAGATAATGAGATTATTACTCAGGTTATTTCACTATGTACTCCACAACACAATGGTGTTTCGAAGCGAAGGAGTCGAACCCTATTGGATACGGTTCATTCCATGATGAGTAAAGCTGAATTTCCTCTGTCATATTGATGTTATGTGCTAGAAACCGTTATGCATATGTTGAATTTTATACCCATGAAATTTGTACCCCCATATAAGATGCAGCATGGGAAGAAACCCACCTCAAACATTTGAAGGTGTTGGGTTGTCTAGCTTCTGTTAAGAATGTTGGCCTATATAAACTTGAGCCAAAATCGGTCTTGTGTAAACTCATTGGATAATCCCAAAAACCCTATAGGATATATTTTCTACAACACCGTGAAAAGAAAGTTTACTGTTTCTCAACATGCTATGTTTATAGAAAAAGGATTTCTATCAAAAGAAATTAACAGTGAAGTTATGGAATTGGACGAGGTTCGAGAGTCTAACCTGGAAACTGAACCAGTGGAAGAACCAAGTTCACTAGTATACGAAAACACGTAACCTATTAGAAGGTCTAGTAGGAAATATGGTGCACCAGAAAGATATTATAGTTTTCTCATGGATGGGGAGAAAGAGGATTGCATCTTTTATGATGATGCTCCTCTATCATTCCAATAAGCACAAAAGAGTAAAGACTATGCACTTTGGCTTGAACCTTTGAAATCCAAAATGGATTCATGTATGAAAACGAAGTATGGACTTTGGCTGATATACTTAAAGGAGTAAAACCCTTTGGTTGCAAATGATTTTTTAAGGAAAAGCTAAATGCAGATGGACAAGTGGAGATTTACAAAGCAAGGCTAGTTAGTGAAGGACTTTTTCGAAGTCAATGAGTTGATTATGACGAAACCTTTTCACCCGTAGCAATGCTTAAGTCCATTCGGACAATGCTAGCTATTGCTGCATTTTATGACTACAAAATATGACAAATGGACGTAAAGATGACATTTCTACATGGTATTTTGGAAGAGACCATCTATATATTGCATCACGAGGATTTCGAGGTCAGTAGAAGTAAGGACAAGGCTTGGAAGTTGTTAAAGTCCATTTATGAACTTAAACAAAATTCAAAGAGTTGGAATAAGTGTTTTAATAAACTAATTAAACTATTTTGTATTTATCTAAACACAGAGGAATCGTGTGTATACCAAAAGGAACAAGGAAATGCTATCGTATTCTTAGTGTTATATGTCGAAGATCTTTTGTTGATTGGCAATGACATTTCATTATTGCAATCAGTGAAAGCTTGGCTTCCCAAGAACTTCTCCATGAAGGATTTAAGTGAAGTGACTTATATACTAAGTATAAAGATCTATAGAGATAGATCTAATAGGCTTTTGGAATTGTCTCAATCCCATGCGTAGATATGATATAGAAAAGGATAAAAAATGGAGAATTCTATGCATGGAAATATTCCAACACAATCTGGAATTATCCTTTCTAGGATGGACGCTTCTCAAACTGATGAGAACAAGGAGCGTATGAAGTGGATACCGTATGCTTTGGCAATTGTTTCACAATGTACACTATGCTATGTACTAGACCGGATGTGGAATATTGATGCGCAAGCTAATATCATTTAATCCTAGAGAAAAGCATTGGACAGTTGTGAAATGTATACTAAAGTATTTAAGAAATACCAGGGACTTACTCCTACTATACGAGAATGAGACTTCCTTGTGAAAGGGTATACTGACTTTAGTATTCAAAGTGACATCTATGATAGTAAGTCGTTGTTAGGTTACATCTCTACTATAAATGGTGGGGCCTTCAATTGGAAAAGTTCCAAATAGGTGACAGTACGTAGTTGAGAATCCAATGGCATTATTCTGTGATAACAATACAGCGATGCAGATCGAAAAGGAGCCTAGAGTTCACTAGAAATCGTAACACGTTCTTAGAAAATTACGCCTAATCTGAAATTCATTGAGCGAAAATAGGTCGTGATACAAATGGCAGATACAAAGGACAACAAAACGGATCCATTCACAAAGGGACTAGCTCGGTCGGTTCTCATCAGGCTTATCAAAGGGATGAGGTTAAGATTTAATAATTAGCCCTAGTGCAAGTGAGAGATTAATGGGAGTTAGAAGTATGCCCAAAGAACAATTTTGTAATTTATTTTGAGATAGATGTTATATTCAAAATTGCAACAGTTTAAAATCTAACTAATTTCCAAAATATAATAAGTACCAGATTCATTAGCATGCATGTCAATTAAAAAGATATTTGAACTGCTATTATTATTTCTATTTTTAAATACTACATTTTTTCAACTAAATTACTACGAGATTTAACCCTTTTAAACTATTCACTGAAACTAATATTATATCTTTATTATAACTAGGGTTTGAAATCCAATTAACATAAAACAAAGAAATTATGTATATTAAATTGTCTACTGGAGTATTCATATTATTAAAAACCCTTTGATTCCTTTTAAAGCATAAATACTGACATATTATAGTAAAAATAGTATTAATTACTAATGTATGAAAACCATTATAACAGAACCTAACCTTATTCCAAAATAATTCATAATTAATATCATTATTAATTACAAGTACATAAGCATGCTCAAGTGGGCCTGCATTTAACCACAACGTGCACACATTTTTAGTTGTACCTGTGGAAGTAGATTTGATAGTAGCATCTTCATATTTGAACTCCGCCTAGGCAGAAGCTGCTATTTTTTGTTTAGACTACAATAACTTTTTCATACTAACTCGAAATCAGGCGAGACTTCGACCGATAAACTCTCATCTAAATTACAGACAATAAGGAACACTCAAATACTTCATCTAGTGAACGTATACCGTAGTTCTCCATGGTGACTAACAGTTGTATTTAGAAAATAACAGGCTACATCCCCGTATTTAAACTTCACCTAGGCAGAAACCGCTATTTTTTTGTTCATACTGCAATAACTTCTTCATACTAATTCGGAATTGGGCGAAATTACGACTGATGAACTCCCACCTAAATTGCGGAAAATATAGAACACTCAGATACTTCAACTTATGAACGTATACCGTAGTTCTCCATGATGATTAACAGTTGTACTTCGAAAATAATAGGCTATATCTCCAATTCAACGCTTATTGTAGTTCTCTGTGATGACTATATGTTGTACTTAGAAAATAACTAGCTACATCCTCATATTTGGACTCTACTTAGGCAGAAGGCGCTATTTTTTCTTCAGACTGTAATAACTTCTTCATACTAACTCAAAATTAGGCAAAACTTTGACCGATAACCTCCTAGCTAAATAACGAACAATATGATACACTCGGATACTTCATATTGTGAACGCGCACTGTAATTCTACATGATGACTAATAGTTTGTACTTAGAAAATAACATGCTACATTCTCGTATTTGAACTCCGTCTAGGCAGCAGCCGCTATTTTTTTTGCTCATACTGCAATCATTTCTTCATACTAACTCGAAATCAAGCAAAACTTCGACCGATGAACTCCCCCATAAATTACAGACATTTTGGTACACTCGGATACTTCATCTTATGAACGCACACTGTAGTTCTCTACGGTGACTAACAGTTGCAGTTAGAAAATAACTGGCTATATCGCCACTTCAACACTCACTGTAGTTCTCCATGGTGACTAATAGTTGTACTTAGAAAATAACAGGATACATCCTCATGTTTAAACTCCGCCTAGGCAGAAGCCGCTAATTTTTTCTCCACACTGAAATAACTTTTCCATACTAACTCGAAATTAGGCAAAAGTTCAACCGATGAACTCCCACCTAAATTACGGAAAATATGGTTAACTCGGATACTTCATCTTGTGAACGCACACTATAGTTCTCCATTGTGACTAACAGCTATACTTAGAAACTAACAGGCTACAACCTCGTATTTAAACGCTGCCTAGGTAAAAGCTGTTATTTTTTTGTTTATACTGCAATAACTTGTTCAAACTCACTCGGAATCGAACCAAACATCAAACGATGAACTTCCACCTAAATTTCAGATAACGCGACACACTTGGATACTTCATCTTGTGAATGCACACTATAGTTCTCCATGGGGACTGACTGTTGTACTTAATAACAAGCTATATCCCCACTTCAGTGCTCACTGTAGTTCTCCATGGTGAGTAATAGTTGTACTTAGGAAATAACAGGCTACATCCTCATATTTGAACTCCGCCTAAGCAAAAGCCCCTATTTTTTTCTTCAGACTGCAATAACTTCTTCAGACTAACTCAGAATCAAGCAAAACTTTGATCGATGAACTCCTATTTAAATTATGGATGATACGGTACACTCGGATACTTCATTTTGTGAACGTACACTGTAGTTCTCTATGAGGATTGATAGTTTACTTAGAAAATAACATGCTACCACATCTCCATATCTGAATTCCGCCTAGTGTAGAAACCGCTATTTTTTTGTCCAAACTACAATAACTTCTCCATACTAATTCAAAATCTGGTGAGACCTCGACCAATTAACTTTCACCTATATTATGGACAATACGGAACACTTAGATACTTCATCTTGTGAACGCACACTGTAGTTCTCCATGGGGATTGATAGTTGTACTTAGAAAATAACAGGATACCACATCCCCATATTTGAACTCCGCCTAGTGCAGAAGGTGCCCTTTTTTGTTCAGATTACAATAACTTCTTCATACTAACTCGGAATTAGGTGATACTTTAACCGATGAACTCCCACCTAAATTACGGACAATATGGTACACTCAACTACTTCATCTTGTGAACTCACACTATAGTTCTCCATGGTGACTAATAATTGTACTTAGAAAATAACGGGCTATATCCTCATATTTGAATACTATTTCTCTATGAGATGTAAAAGGGTATATTCGGAATTTCAAAACGACACCGACTAAATATATTCAATGAATTCTCTTTATTAGTGGTAAATATATTAAGTAAAAAATATTAAGACAAGTTATAAGAATATAATTAGTGATATAATACTTAAAATATAAATACAAAATGTTTTCCATTCCCACATTACAAAAAAACATTAATTATCAATAACAATATTTTCCTTTTTTAACAGTTCTATAGTATTTAATTTTCCATGTATAATTAACCATATATGTACTTTAGCTTTGGGTAGAGTATTACCTTTCTAAATATATTTAGATATATTCGATTTTGTACCTGAAAAATTAAGAAATTTATAAAATGAGTGTGTTGTATAAATTTTACTATTATCCTAACAACATATTTTAATGTCATTTTTATTATCAATGTTAGTATAATTCTAATTTAGCAAAAAGTAAGGAAACTTTGATAATGTATTTCCAATAACAGTACGATTAAAATTAAATTCCCACGGAAAATATAAGTTTGGCCAACATATTTCTGAAATCAGCACATTTTTAATATTAATGATTTCATTAAGTTCATTCAATCCTATTTTAATAGGAATTACCAATATTCGACTATCATGCCAAAATGAGGTATTATTCTCCGAATGTACCACATTATTAATTCCAAATTTATAAATATCATGATTATTTATTATTGATTTTCAGAAATGAGAGATATTATTTGTACTATTGGTACAAATATGTTATGTATTATAAGTACCATTATATCATTGGTTTGATCTTATTTCTTCCCAAATTAAATTCTCATTACTATTTGTAAATTTCCATAATTATTTTCCTAATAAAGAAGTGTTTAAATTATCGAAATTGATAATACCCCACTCTCCTTCATCTTTAGATTCGCACACTACTTCCCAATTAACTAAACAATTTTGAACTATTAGTAGGATTATCACTACTCCATAAAAAATCCCTCCTAATTTTATCTATTTTGTCAATTATCCATTTTTGAAAGCGATAAAACGACATCTAACAAATGGGTAATAATGAAAAAACAAAGTTAATAAGGACTATCCTACTTACTCTTAACAAAATCGGCCACTCCATTTAGTTTATCTTTTGTTAATTTTGTTTATTATGATTAACCAGTCATCGTGTTTGAGTTTAGTTGGTCTTATTGACAATTCTAAATATTCTATGGGAAATTTCATAGTTTTACAATTTATTGTACAAGCGACTTGATTTTGTATCCTATCTATATCGTAATTCTATAATTTATTATAAATTATTAACTCTGCTATCAATTCTCGTTCATGGTAAAAGATGTTTTATTTTCGTTATAATATGTTATAATATGTTATGATTAATTAATTGTTTGCTTTAAGTATATTTAAGAGAAAATCCATAAATGATGTGTTTTGTGATAGTAATTACAAGATTTTGTATTCATGAGTATTTTAGCACAGTTTGAATAAATGCATCATTTTAAATATTCATACCTAAGATGTATCGAGGCTCGATGTGTCCATTCAAACTAGAGTGTGTGGTGCTCTCCAAAGGTTGCACAGTGCATTACTCATGACTGTTGGGGGCACCAAGGGTTACGTATTGATAGTTAGATTGGAAAACTGTGGAATGACTCACTCACGTGTTTTCTATTGGTTAACATAACTAAGGTCAAACAGAGAGTCAAGAAGTTATAATATTACACAGTTCTCTCGAACTATGACCTATTAAACTTAAATGTGGATACCCCACTTTGATTATAGTTAAATCATGGCACGATTTCCATTGAATGACTATAGTGGAGTATGAGTAGAAGAATTGGAAGTAAAACACTATTCAATAGAGAATTCGTCTCCCTGGTTACATGGTGTTAGTATCATGATCAACTATAGTCAACTCAAAGTCAAAATCTCTGGCCGGAGTAGTATGGTTAATAATAAAAATTATTATTGAACCAAGGATTTTTCTTGGGCTTATGAAGTTGAATTGGACGATATTGAAATTTTAACCAAATCTGAATTTAATAAGTCATAGTGTGTTATAGTTTTGATGAAAAGAATTGGCATAAATAATCATTACTACTAGGGGGTGCTTATAATAGGTGAAATTGGATTTGACCAAAAGATATGTAAGCGGTAAATTCAGCCAAAATGTCATATTACTAGCTAAGGTGATGTGTGAACATTAATATTTGAATTTTTCGATATTAACTACTGACTGAATTTACATCTTTGAGTCACACAACCGAAATGATGAATATTCCGAATGAACCCATGATTTAATAATTTTTAATCATTGAAAATTAATTAAGTTAATTAATATTTATAAATATTTATTATTAAGTTTTATTAAATTTGTTTGAATGTCATTAGTATTTAATAAAGTGCGTATATAAAAGTTCTAAACGTGTGTATCGATATGTGATGTCGATAAAATGTTTAAATTAAATATAATTAGAGTAAACATTAAAAAGGGATATAAAGAAATTTAATCAATTAATATTTGTGAAATATTAATTGTTAAAAAAAATTCTTGTTTGATTTGTTTGATTACCATTAGTATTTAATAATGTGTGTATATAATAGTTATAAACGTGCTATGGTATACGATATCAATAGAAAATTTAAATTGGATTTAAATATGGTTAATACTAATTGATTTTTGGAAAAAATGGTTGGACCCAGGCCTACATGTATTGGCTAGCCATTGTGTAGAGAATAGGGGGTGGTTCTTGATTTTGGTATGAAAGTGCAATCTTAACTAAAAAGATGGGAATCACCATATCTTACTTACACATTTATTTCCTCCTTTAATTAGATATTGCTATGTTAGTTTTCTCTTCTCTATAGAAGACGTCATAGCCAAATTTTCATAGTGGAGAAGCTTTAAAATTCCAAAACTTATTCAGACAAAGCAAAAACTGAAATAGAAGGTTATCTCTTAATCGCTGCAAATCTAAAGATTGATTTACTATATCAAGGAATTATTCTATCATTCAAGATGTTTCTCCTGGTTATATCTTAAAGTTAATTCTTTATTTTATTCATAAATTGTTTCACTATGTTAAAATGCCTTTGATTCTCTACATCTCCCTAATATCCGTCTATGTGAATTTGGATTATGTTTAGAATATCTTATTTCTTCCCTTTGAATCGGCTATATTCTTATCATGTTGATATACATTTGAAAATCTCCATGTTTAATTCTCTGTTATATATATGGTACCAAATGATATTAATTTTTGGTTCATTTTTGTTTTACATGTTCGTTCATTTTGTACGTTTAACTTAGATTAAGATCTTACTATCATGAATTTATATATGGCTATGTTATCTAATTTTCTGTATTATTGATTGAATAAAAATTTGAAACATTCTTATTAGTTAGCCAATTTTCATGTTATAATATGTAGATTTGTGTGTTTCTTTTGTTTAAATGAAACTTTGGAACAATTTCATTAATTAATCAAGGTTCTTAACCTAAGACTGAGATTCCAATGTCTTAAAAATTGTCAACATATTTTCTAAAATATATATACTTAAAATTGCTTGTAAAATACTTTATAATACTTATAAAAGATTTTAAATAATTATCCAAAATATTACTTAAAATTACAACTTTATAATTTTTTAAAAAGCTTGGGGAAAATAAGTTTTTTATTTTAAAATTCTCTTCTTTAAAAATTCATAAATATCTCAAACCACTTTTGAAATACTCTAATATAAGTAAATAAACAGTTGTAAAAAGAATGAAATAAAATACTTAAATTTAATATCTTTTCAAACCTTTGAAGTCCAAAAATAAAGGCTACATGGTCAGTTTTGCATAAGTGAAGTTTTAGCAATTTTTCGAGATGTTACTTAACTTTTCACTATCCAAGCTTTTAATAGCAATAGAAATATGTATTAAAAGTTTTAAATATTACAAGAAACCTTTAAGGATCTCTCTATAAAATCCCGTTGAATCGCCAAAAACAAGGCAATTCCAAAGTGCATCCACGGCGACTTTAATCACATGTATCTTAATGAGCCGAAATTAA
Source organism: Allium cepa (assembly GCA_030765085.1). Lineage (NCBI taxonomy): Eukaryota > Viridiplantae > Streptophyta > Magnoliopsida > Asparagales > Amaryllidaceae > Allium > Allium cepa. Next base: position 134,157,371 of record CM060932.1, read on the forward strand.
GAAAAAAATTAAAACCCAAGTCAATCAAAGAACAGATCGTTGAATTTCGTACTTGCAAATAAGCATGAGCACTACAAAAGATTGATAGATCTAAACTCATGGCAAAAACAACAATAGGAAAAGAATACTGACTATGACTACTACCTTAGAATTAATGGTATTTCTTGGATAGTAGATTGTCACATCTGCATCGAGCATGAGAGAAAAGAAGACTTCTTCGATGACTAAACACGTCTGGCCCCAATGACCTGTTCCTTTAAATCTATCCTGTAGGTTGTAATAAGGAGGGGATCAGAACAACTTTCTGGTGACTAGAAAATCTAAAAATTGTCCATAACATAAATTTATCTGATTGGTTTCCATTTAATTGTTATGTTTATCAAGGTTCGCAATTCTAGTCTAACCCTGCATTGCACACACGAGTACTAACCTACCCATTCCCAAGGTATGAAATACTGAAGAAACCTTATCAACCACATAATACTTCCTAGTCCATTAGCCACTTGATACTTCTAAATATGAAGCAGGCTTCTACTATCGTCACATAATACTTTTAAAAGAGAAATAGACAGACTTTTCTATTTAGGACCTCAATCGAGGCAGACTTTGTCATTTCAGACCTGTTCCCAAGGTGGACTTATAACGCCGTCATTATTGGTCCATTGATTATAACTACAGAGGCCTTTGGCCACTATATATACCTTATAATTCATAATAGCCATACCACTGGCGCATTTATCGTTATTAAAGCCTAAGAAATGTGAAAGACTGTACCCAAGCAAATTAATACCTAATTAATAAGGACTAGGCAGACTTCTGACCATTTAACATCTATTTATAGGTAGGCCTTTGCCATTTAATACCTAAGCCCAAGATGGACTCCTACTATCTAGCCGACATTACTTGGGAATCTCATTGGGCTACTTAATACTTCTTTTATAAGAGAGAGGCGGACCTTATAGTCGCTTAATACCTCAAATATGAAATGAACTTATCCTAATATATCCAGCACTCTTATAAATATGGAATCTCACTAGATTACGTCTTTTGGTTGGGAGGCGGGCCCTAGAATAGCCACTTAATACCTTAGAACCAAAATAAACCTTTTTAGAGATATCCCTCATCGCTCCTAATTTCGAATTTGGACTAGTTAATACCTTCCAATTAAGAAAGCAAGTCCAATCTCTCACGTCGTCATGGGTCCTTGGTTTAATGATATCTCAAATCAGTAGTAAGTGCATCCAACTACTGGTAGCCTCAAAGGGATGGGCGGTCTTCCATTGAGTGATTACACTGATCTCGCATCACTACCTACTAAGTCCAATTAATCATCCTAAGCCTTTACTTATACTATCTTAGGTTGACATTGGACTTAGCTTACTAATTCCTTTTTTATTCAAGGTAACAAGATTTACCTTATATACTTACCTACCATAATTCTCTTTTAATGCTAATAAATGTCAATTTGTCCATAAAATCCTAACGGACATTTCCTAAGACATTTATGTATGATTACTAACTTTAAATTTGTAACCTTTTTATATCTATTTCATTTTTATCAATCCCGTTAATTCATTTGTCTTTATTAATTGTAATTTTAATTTAATACTATCCATTATTTCTCATTAATTGCCTATTAATTTAGTTTACAACCTTTTATTTCCTATTAATTAATTAATAAGAATTCCTAATCTATTTTCCATTAATATGAATTACTACCTTTTATAATTCTAATTATTCGCTTCCCGAAATATAATAATAACCAACGAATGTTATGCATAAATAAAGCATGAATAAACGCTTTTTTACTTTATTAATGCAATAAATACGTATAAACTGCCTAATAAAACTACGTATTCGTAACCAAATATATTCTAGTAATAAATATGAACTAGAATATATCTTCCATATTTGATCCGCTGGAATTAAATTCCTAAGGAAGATTTTCTGCTATGATTTCCATAAATTGGTTTAACACAAAAACGAAAGATTGATTCCATTTGAAATTACAAGAAATGGATAATTTCTTTTTAATTGGAATAGACAATATAAGCTACGGAGAATAAATCTATACTTTACACATCTCTTTCCTTTTTGTTTGTGGGTATTTCTTGTTAAATCGAGTATCGCTCTTTTGAATGAAAAGTGGAAAAAGTAAAAAAAATTATAAAAATCAAACCGATGTTCTTCCCACAATTAATCTGTGGAAAATCTAAAATATAGCACAAATTGAGCAATAATCCAAAAATCCTATTTTACACCCAGGTGCCGATCTGAAATAAATATATACAACATTCAAATTTTAAAATCTTTGGGACTGATTTCTAGACCTAGGTGTAAACATATTTCAAATTAGATCTAAAGTAAGAATATGTAGGCAAAAGTTTTCTACAATAATTTAAGCCTACAATTCATAAATAAAATTGATTTTGGCTTAAAAATCAAATGTATGCTAACGGAATAGATTTAAAATCATAAACAATGTATAAAATTTCCCACTCGCCTTTAAAAAGCGATCCAAATCTCCATATCTGAAGTGGAACCTCATATTCATCTCTAAATCCTTTATAATTCAAGAAATACGCATAAGAAAGGTATCTACATAGATTAAAATTATAGATCTGAGAAGAGATTTGAGATTATAAGAGAAAATAGATACAAATATAGATATATAAATTATCTCAAATAAGCGTATAGTTGATTCTCTCCTCTTCTCCTTTTCATTTTATTTCCATTTTTCTCCAATTTGTATGAATATAAATACAAATATCTTATTTTTATAATTTAGAAAGAAAGTGGAGAAGAAGAAACGGTAGAGCTTCATTGCTCTATTCAGAAAAATATAAGAAGAGAAGGGAGGGTGGGGCCTATAGGCGCCAGGATCAACCAAAACCGCACGATTTAAAATCCATGTCGTATATGGCCTAAGGTTACTGAGTCGCCACATAGAGGCGGGTCAACTGCCCACTGTCGACCGCTTATACACGGCGGTCAACTTTGGGGCCAGGCAATTTTGGTTAATTTCTAATTTTAATTATTTTCTTTTTGAATTCGTTTTTCATCCGTAACTTCTTCATTTGGACTCTGATCGCAAACTCCATGTATGAAAGTTGCTTAGAATTTTGCCACGAATGCAATGGTGTAAGTTTCATGATCAAATTTCATCATTTCCACAAATTTCATTTTTAGAGCTAAATTAATTAACCAACTAATTAAATAACTAACGCCAAATTATGGGGTGTTACATTCATCCTTCCTTAAAAAGAATTTTGTCCCCGAATTTCACCAATGACTAATTCATGGTTTTGGTTCCTAATTAATCCAAAAATAAATAACCAGTGATGGTACAATCGATTTTGCAACCAACGTGTGCAAGTGCGTAATGTATTATCGTAACACCACATAGAAAATATGTATGCAGAATGATTTTAAATCGGATCCTCATATATGAATGCATTTCTCTTGAAAATATTTCTAAAACCATGATGCAAGAACCCTATTATATGTTGACAGTTCTATACATTTTTTTAAAAAAAAAAATCCTTTCAAGCAACCCTCGTACTCCGATGAATAGAAGTATGAAGCAACCAAATTTGCATCCACTTCCTACCATCTAATAATCCAACTTATCGAAAAATCGTGACCTAAACTTTACTCCTACGCCGAAAAAAAATTAGGTAGAGAATTTATCATTCTTACCACCCTAAAATTTTCTCATTCTCGTAGCACAGTGGAATTTTTTCCGTTGCCTCGGATTTACTCCAAATTTTCCATGTGCAATACGCATAAGAAGTTATTTTCAAGCTATAAAATGGAATTGAGTCTAAAAACAAACTCACATGCATTGTTGACAAGGTATGAAAATAGAAATTCTGAGGCTAAAAAAGATTTTCCCTTGTTACCGCATGCGTTTCATTGTATTGCCGGCCCTAACGCACGGCTAAGTTCGCAAATTCCAACCCTTTTTGTCTTCCTTATGCCGAATATATGACCTTCATGAACAAAAATTTCACAATTTCTTTTGTTTTTCAAATTTGTACATCATAAGAAAATTAAATCCCTAAAATATTTAGACGCACACTTTCTATCGAAATCAAATTTTTGGACAAAAATTCTAAAAATAATTTAAGAGCAAAAAATAATTAATAAAATACTTGTTTAAAGAGAAACATCTCATAATACTTCGTGCTCTAAATTTTTGATAAATTAAGCCATAATTCAGTATAGTCCGAAGTCGTTGATGTGCTACACGCATAAACCAAATTCTAAAAATTCTATAACTAACTTTTACCCATAAAATTTGATATTTTATTTAAAAATGTCATCATGCGCATTTACCCAAAATTTTTAGTTTTTAATGAACATGAATAATGGCCCGTGATACCAAACAGCTTAAACCTGTCCATCGTTAAAAAAATTCATTTATTCTAAATTTCTAGTCTTATATTACATTTATTGTTGATTAAGTGTCTTTTATGAGATTCATATATTTACACTATTTTATTCATATGCAAAAATAAGAGTTGTTTGCACAAATAGAAACAGTAACGCGGTAAATAAATAGGAACATTCTCATAACGTCATGCGTGCATTTTCAAGGGACAACCAACTATTTACAACTCAAATATACCTTAAGAAAAGGGGAAAATGCTAGAAATAAAAAGATGCAATAATTCTAAATAAATCGCAACCTACAAACTATGAGAAGATATCGCTCCGCAATTGGAGCTCGAGCTAGTGCCACGGCCGTGGAATGGTCCTAGCATGGTGGTTATGCACCCAACCTCACGTCCCTAGCACTGCTGCTCTAACTTAACTTCTCGGAGCTCTGCCTGAACTTGATGGATGGCAACAAGCTTTGGACTCAGGTATCCCTCGGCGCCATCCACAACCCCCTATTGCTGGTGCTGTTGTAGCAGCTATTGCTCTGGTGATGGTATAAGTGGCATCGCTAGCGGTATAGGAATATTCATCCTCTTAATAGTGATCCGGTCGACGACGGGAGGGGCCTTCCTTACTACTGGCTCTCCGCTCAATTTACCTCGTAATTCCTAAACATTTGAGTAAGAAAACAGCAAAATGGAATGGGTGTCCTTGAAGTACCAAGTCCCCGATCGACCATATGAAGCATCAAAATAAGAGCCCAATTGACATCTACACCACCAATTATATCATAGGCGGCTCTCAGCACTGAGGTATAAATCTGGTCGAGACTTCTCGTCTTTGGAATGATATTGTTCTGAATGATGCACATGACAAGATGGGCAATCGGTCGCTGATTGTTAGTCCTCTAATCACTGACATTTCCGAAAAAAGATCTACTATAGAATCTCAGGATCAGTCATATCTATGTCATCCAAATCTGCGCATATTGTACATATCTTCAAAATCCCAACGAGATCATCATCTGTCATTTCGATTCAAGCTCCCTTCACCTTGGACTCAATATAGTTGTTGCCATCATCAAAATCCTACGACATCTATGCATCGAAAATATGGACGTAACGTAGGTAATATTCTCGCTTATCGGTGTTGAAGCGGAGGATCAGTGCAAATCTACCGCAACGAAAAGCACTTCAGCCCCAAGAGCGGCGAAATCTCCGAATTTCACTAGTCATCCATGGAGAAAATCAAAGTCTGTCATTCCTAGATAAGTGGCGATCTTCCACTCGCTCTGGTCAAACCAAGCGACTTCTTGCAAAGTGAGGTCAGGATGACGAGAAGAAGAGCCACAAATGCAAGGTGTTGCCATGGGCTAAGAGGCGGTTGAAAAGGGGAGAAAAGGGTTTAGATCTAAAGTGGTGGTAGGGCGAGATCTGATGCGCAAGAATTTTGACGTCAATTGGTGGAAGAATGGAGGAGGGAGGCTTTGATTTGGCGCAAGGAGAGGGAGGTGGAAATGGGATTCGACTGAAAATGGAGAGGAAGAAGTGAATAAGGGGATACGGCGGCTGCTATTTTGGACGTGACTTATAGTCGCGTTCCAATTTCACGTTCTGCCCGAATCCACCTAGAAATCGACCGCCGTTAGGGCAACTGATCGACCGTAAGCGGTCGACCCCCAAATTTGGGCGCGGTCTGAACCTAGACCAAATAGGGATGGGTTAAGTTAATTAATTAATTAATATTTTAATAATTTTTTCATACACCATCTTCTGCTTGACTCATCCAAAAAAATTCTACCTTCCACATGACGGGATCTACATTATAGTGTAGCCCCAACAAAACTGTTGCGACCAACAACACTTCCAAAATCTTAAATACATTCCTGCTGCTATTTCCTACCTTCTTCGGACAAAAATATTTCTTTCAATAACCAGTGGGTACAACAAGACTTCAAACTACATACCCCAATAAAATTGAATGTCATTCCTATTTTGTCTGTACCTTAAAGAGAGACAATTTTAAAAACTTCAACAACGGAAAAATCATTGGGCTAAATATTCACCTCTTGAAACTCGTTTTCCAAATCGAAAAACTATTTTCTTACCAAAATAAAATCAACCATTATTAGTAAATATATACAAGGGTTTCAAAACTTACTTCTTTATAAATCGATATATAAGGGTTTCAGAACTTACTTCTTTATAAATCGAAATTTCTTAACACAAGCATCTTAGTGTTATACATGTTTCTTTGAAAATTAAAATTTCAAAACTTTCCAAAATAAAATTTCCAAAACAAATCCTTGGGAAAAGAAATCCTTTGAAAAATCCTTTCTCCAAAATCTAAGGCATTTCCAAAAAAACTCTCTCACATGTTTAAAACTAAGGAATTGACATTAATTCCAAAAAATCCGGTTCGCCATTGAAGAGGTAATCGATGGACAATCTCTTGCCAAATTGGTTCCCGGATATTTGCAACATATAGACTCCAATTTCCCGCCCATCTGGAATATGTGCCTCGGACTGGAATTCATCACAAAATCCAAAATCACGAGGTAGCTAAATCTCAACCATCAAGTCGGACATCTCCAATCTCTAGTTTTCAGCCATATGTCATACTCATGCTTTCTATCAATAGAACCTTACGCATCGCCAGCACTCCATGGTGTACTTCAAAGCCGGCTAAAAAAATTTAACTTTAAGATATTTCTAACCTATAGTTTCTTTGCCCGTTCCTTCGAAGTGGAACTACAACTACGTCTATAATCGAGATTCTTGATATCTAACATAAAAATATAATAATACCAGATAGGAAAGTCGAATTCATTTTCTTAATTTATCCTAATTCCTCTAATTTATTAACCTAGGCTCCGATACCAAATGTAATCACCCGTACCTTAATAAGCCTAAATTTTGGAAAAAAGAATCGAAACTTAAGTCCATCAAAGCACATGTTGTTGAATTTGATACCTGCAAATAAGCATAAGCATTATAGAGATTGATAGAAATCTAAACTCGCAGCGGAAACAATATTAAGATAAGAATATTGACTATGATTACTGTCTTGGAATTAATGGTATTATTTGGATACCAGATTGTCACATCGGCATCGAGCATGAGAGAAAAGAAGGCTTCTCCAACAACTAAACATGTCCAGCTCTAGTGACATGTTCCTCTAGTTCTATGACATGGCTTGTAATGAGGAAGGGGTCAGAACAACGTTCTGGTGATTGAAAAATCTATAAACTGTCCATAAATAAATTTGTAGCGATTGGTTTCCATTTAATTATTGTTTACTAAAGTTTGCATATATGATTACTTACCTAACCATTTTAAAGGTACAAAATACTGACGAAGCCTTATCAACTACCCAATACTTCCAATTTTATTAGCCATTTGATACTTCCAAATATGAAGCGGGCTTCTACTATAGCCAAATAATACTTTTAAAAGAGAAATAGACAGACTTTTCCATTTGAGATCTCGATCTAGGTAGACTCCATCATTTAAGGCCTATTCCCATGGTGGACTTCTAGCGTTGTCATTATTCGTCTATCGATCCTAACTATAGAGACCTTTGACCTATGACCTTATAGTTTGTACTAGCTATACCACTAGTGCATCTATCATTATTAAAGTCTAAGCAATATGAGAGATTATACCCAAGCCACTTAATACCTCATTAATACTAAGAAGGCCTCTAATCATTTAACATCTATTATAGGTTGGCCATTGTCATTTAATATCTAACCCCTAGGCGTACTTCTCACTGGTACTATCTAGTTGACATTTCTTGGAAATCTCATTGGACTACTTAATAAATATTTTAACTGGCCTTATAGCCACTTAATACCTCAAACTAGAAGCGAACCACTTTCGAGATATCTAGTATCACTCTTATAAATATAATCTCATTAGGTTACTTCTTCTAGTAGGGAGGCAGGCCCTAAGATAGCCACTTTTTACTTCGTTGAAGAAAACCTTTTTAGAGATAACCCTCATCGCTCTTAACTCTAAATTTGGACCATTTAATACTTTCCAATTGGGAAAGCAAGTCCAATATCTTGCATCGTCATGGGTCCTAGGATTAGTGATGTCTCACATCAGTAGTAAGTGCATCCGACTACCGGTAGCCATAAAGTGAAGGGCTGTCTATCGAGTGACTCTGCTGCCCTCGCATCAATAACCTACTAAGTTCAATTAACCATCCCAAGTCTTTACTTATACTATCTTAGGTTAACACTGCACTTAGCTTACTAATTCATTTTATTTAAGGCAACAAAATTTACCTTAAATACTTGTCTACCCACAAATTCCCTTTTAATTCTCATAAATGTCAAATTGTCTATAAAATCCTAGCGAACATTTCCTAAGACATTCATTTATGATTACTAGTTTCAGATTAGTAACATTTTTATATCTGTTTTATTTTTGTCAGTATAATTAATCCATTAATCTCTATTAATTATAATCCCTAATTTAATATTATGCATTATTTCTCATTAACTGCCCATTAATTTAGGTTACAATCTTTCATTTCCTATTTTTAGTTAATAGGAATTCCTAATTTATTTTCCATTAATATGAATTACTACCTTTTCTAATTCTTATGTAACAACCCGCATATTTATCGATTTTATATTTAAATATTTTATTTAAATATTTTATCGTTCGTCGGATTTTGGTCCGAAAAGCTACTTTTTGCAAACAGTCGAATTAGGACTCGAGACCACCCCCATTGAGTTCAAAATGACGTTTGCAACCTTTTTGAGTATAAGCTTCGATATGTTTGGAGTAAGTCGAATTTTGACCTTTTTCACTTAGGGCTTTGGTTTGGGTTGAACTCATTAATCACTTACTAACTCAGCCCCAACCCACTCTGACTCTTCATTACTTCATTTCATATTCCTAACACTCAAGCTTAAGCAAAAATGGTGGAAGAGAATGGGAATTAGAAACTCCAAGCCCTAGTTCCTCTTGCTAGCTCAAGTTCTTGCTCCAAAATCAAAGAGAACCCATTAGTAAGCATCTCCTCCTTCTTCTCCAACTCATTCTCTTAATCAATTTCAGAAATTCCTAAACCTAATTTTGGGAATGTTCTTCTTTTAAGCTTAGAATCAAGCTTCTTGAGTTGGATTTGAAGAATGGTTGATTCCCCTTTTGCTTTCAAGCTTCTTCTTCAATCGTTTGGGTTCAAAGGTGAGATTTCTATCGCACATCTTAGTCTATATTTATCTTCAATTGTTAGGTATGAATTCCTAACACTTATTCATGTGCATTTGATTTTGATTTTGATTGCTTTTGTGAATATTCCAATTTTTGGTGTTTTGGGTTCAATTCTTTAAAAATCATAACTTTGATGTTTTGATCATGTTTTGGTGATGAACCAAAGAGCTTCTATGGCCGGGTAGTCGATTGGCGTAAACCCTTAGTGCCGTTGCTCGACGGTTTGCAAATTGAGGGAGTTTGCACCTCTTTTTGAAATAGGGTAGGAAGTGCAAGTATACAGGTTCGGCCGACCGAGCTCAGGGTCCGGTCGACCGACCTGCTACCCAGGCACTTCCTGCCTCTGTTTAGGAAGTGCTGGTTACAGGCTTCGGCCGACCGAGCCCCTGGGCCGGTCGACCGACCTGGTGCCCAAGCACTTCCAACCTCTGGTTCGGTCAACCGACTCAGAAAGTCCGGTTGACCGACCTGCTCCTATCTGCCTACTATGCTTTTTTTGCCTAGTTGCTTGAATTTCCAACTTTAATCGATTCGTGTTGTTTCCTATTTGTTGCGATCATTTATTATCGACTTTGATGACATTTTCTTTGGGAATTTAGGATATATCCACTTTGATGGATTCGGTATCGATTTCTTGGATTTTATTCACTTCTTCGAATGTGAACTCTTATGAATTGATTGTTTCTACAATCACTTCTATGATTTGTCACTTAAAAATATAAAGGTTTTCTATACTAGTAATAAATATCAAAACTCTTTCTTCAAATGATTTCAACACTATTTTATTACAAAGCTCGTTTTCTCAAACAGATTTCCAATCTATTATTATATACAAACCTTTACCTCACTCGTATGAGAAATCTAATTAAATGGATTAGTAAAACAAGTGGTATGAAATACTTGCGTTTATTTCGTCGGTTAATTCTTGGACTTGTTCGATTGAATCTCTTGTGACAATTTTCTAGTGGAGACTTACAATTTGTTCGTAAATATTTAAGTTAAGCTAGTGGTTATGGGACATGAAGCTAAGCTCATATATTTACTAGCTTACTGTAATTGACACTTCTCGGTGATCATGACGATCATTTTATGGTTTAGACTAGCATTGTGCAATGTCTCTTTGTCCACGTGGAGGACTATACGTCGTTTTTATTGAGCTTCGGCTCACCAGGAGGAGCTTCGGCTCAATGTCCGCAATGGGGGACTATACCCTATCATGAGGAACTTCGGTTCACCAGGAGGAGCTTCGGCTCAAAGTCCGCAATGCGGGACTATACCCAGTCAGGAGGAGTTTTGACTCACTAGGAGGAGCTTTGGCTCAAAGTCCGCAATGGGGGACTATACCCTGTCAGGAGGAGTTTTTGACTCACCAGGAGGAGCTTCGGCTCAAAGTCCGCAATGGGGGACTATACCCTGTCATGAGGAGCTTCGGTTCACCAGGAGGAGCTTCGGCTCAAAGTCCGCAATGGGGGACTATACCCTATCAGGAGGAGTTTTTGACTCACCAGGAGGACCTTCGGCTCAAAGTCCGCAATGGGGGACTATACCCTTTCTGGTGGAGCTCCGGCTCATTTTTATGGGATTGGCCATCCTTTTCTTGTGATTTCTGGATTTCGTGTGTTGAATTCTGGAATTTATGTTTCACCAACTTTTACGATTGGCATTGATATATATGTCATTTATTGTGGCTTGGTGAATGAAATTAGGAGTATGACATTCCTTTTTATCTTTGAGAAGATCTTTGCGATATTGATTAATCTCTTATTGATTTTTTTCAGTTATTTATTTATCACAGCTTGGCATTGTGATTATTATACGTTTAGTCATATCTCTTACTCTATATCATTTCTTCTGATATTTATAGCTAGACTGATCCGTTTATTATTTTATTCTTAAATAATACTCGGGTCAGACCGAGATGTTACAGGTGCTTCTGCTTGACTTCTCTTCTGGGGTTATCATATGATCTTTTGGCTAACTACTTAGATTAGTAGTTTATTTTGTTGTATACACTTGAGATATGGACTCATAGATGTATTCTTTTGTATAATACGTGTTGTTATTCTTTTGTATTATGGTGGATCTTTTTTACCACTACTCTGATATACACTTTCATGTGTTAGTTATATATCTTCCGCCTTTGTGATATGAATTATCTGTGACTGATTTGTGTTATGCTTATTTCTATATTTGTTTCCGAAGATTATTATAGCCACTGTGTAGTAGCTTTGTGTTTGTATCGGTATGTCGGATTTCCTCTTGAAATAAAATGCATGTTATACCATCTGACATATCGGTGCTCGCGCAAAGCAATTACACGGATGGTCGCTCCTCAACAGCCTTATTCTGCGTGCTAGTTGACAGCATTACACCGTAGTGTTCTTGGCTAGCGTGGGTATAGAGGTGGTGTGTCACAGCTTGGTATCAGAGCCAAACTTCGGAACAATGTAGAATAATTTAACAAGGATCATCGTCCTAAGTCCATCTTAGGAGTCGTGCTTTAGGATTTTATTCGAGTCTTCGTAACGATTCATCCTATTTTCTTTATGATTTCTTGTTTTATCTATCAATATTTCTTGATATTTATTTTGAGAATAACTTTTTTTCCTCTTCTTTCTTTCTTTCTTAAAGAAGAGAAATGGTTAGACCAGGCCGTCCCAGTGCCGGTCAATCTAGTGCTACTCCCCAAGATGGAGAATTTATGTCTTTCCGGTTGCTTCTTGATCTTGTAAAGAATCAAGAGTTTATCTCTGCTTTGAGTAAGAACCCCGAAATGGTTCTACCTTTGAAACTTGAAGTTTCTTACAATCAGCTTGTGGATATTACTCTTCTTCATGGAGAGGTTGGTAAAGGAAGTGTTTGTGATATTGGGACTTTCAAGAAGAGGCGTATTAAGTTCAAGAGCCTTAATCCCAATAAGAGATTGAAGCAAACTACTTTTGTAGCAAAGACTCCAATCCCTAATCGTGGAGGATGCTACAATTGTAATTCTAAGGAACACTATGTGAATATGTGTCCAAAACCCCATTCTTGTCGCTATTGCAAGAAAATGGGTCATCTTTTATCTGCATGTCCCAAACTTTTGAACAAGGACATGAGAAAGCTAAATATTGTGCAAGCCCCTAGAAACTCTTCTCTCGGTCAAGGTATTTTTCACTCAATCATTGATGGCATTTTCTTATTTCGTGATCTTCTTATTTGAGTTCTTTTTTATATGGGTTCCATCTCACTATTTTATATCAAAAGAACTTGTGATTCTTCTTCTTTAAACATTTCTTGGCTTGATGACTTCTTTGAGGATTGTGAATCCGGATGGTAGATCCGCAACACTCAATTTGCTTCTATTTGATGTCGAAAATTATTTTATGTGATCTTTCTGTCCGAGCCGATTTTTACTTAGGCTTCGGAATTGATATTTTAAGGATTGGCTTAATTGTGAAGCCCATATCCTATTTTTTTTGTATGGACTATTCATCCTCGACATTTCTAATCTGTTAAGCAGATTTTTATTTCTCTTTGTGATTTTGATTCCAATTGGATGACATCATTTTATTCTTTAAGCCTTCATTGATAAGGAAAGTGTTGTTTCTCTTAACTAAATAGTTTGTGAAATTTTTCGGTATTTTTGAGCTCATCTTAGGATTATCACCTAAGTAATCTTTTGTGTGGTGTTAAGGTCTTTTCAGCTCGACCTTGCCACCGGTTTTCATTTGCTACGAGTTGCGGAAGTTAGCATTCCACTTACCGCATTCCGCACTCATTATGATTCTTATGAATGACTTATTATGTCATTCGGTTTATCCAGCTTATTTCATCCATTTTATAAATCGAATATTCTATGAATATTTCGATGAGACCATTCTTGTATTTATTGATTTTGGATGAAAAGAGTAATTTAAAATTTTGCAAATCTTTTCCATAAGATTTATTTATAAGTAAAATTGGATTTTGTTCTTGAAACGAACGAAGAATGTTCTTAAAAGTTTTTAAGAAACATGTTTATTATCTAGAAGACGATTTTGTGATTTTATTTCCCGTTGAGTGCTTTAAGAATTTTGGTCGATGCGCTTGATCAACGTTATCGATAGGAATTTCCTAAATGCTTTGATGAGACAATCAAACATAGTAAAATTCACTTCAAATAAGTAAAATTTTCTAAAAAGATGATTACATAAGTTAATTGTAATTTTGAAAGTTTTAGTTTTTAGGAAAGAAGATTATTTGAAAGAATTCTTTTCCGATACTCTTATTCTTGTGTTTTCCGAAGGGAACCAAGACTTTGCTATTTGTACCGATACTAGTCGTATTGGTTTGGATGCCATTCTCTTGTAAAGGAGAACGTGCTATCACTTGTGCTTCTAAATCATTAGAGCTTATCGAGACTAGATATGCCACTCATGATCTAGTGCTCGCGGCTATTGTTTTTACTTTTAAAATTTGGCATCACCATTTTTGGATGAGAAATTTGTTCTCCACCTCGATCATAAATCTTTGGAATATTTATTTCTCATAAGGAACTTAATTTGCGTCAACCTCGTTGGCTCGAGATTCCTTGTATCTTACCGAGTTCATCGGGCGTTTTGACGTACTTCGTTTTATTGAGTTTCATCTCATCTCTTTTATGGACTAGAGTACGATGTTCTTTTATGGTGTTCGGTTCATCGGAGGTATTCTTATTATACTACATCGATGTTCCGTCTTATCTGGATCAATGGATGTACCATTATTTTACTACATCGTTATTTCGGTTTATCGGTTCATTGGGCGTACCGTTTTTGTACTACGCTGATATTCCAAATTATTTGAGTTTCTAGTTTCTCGGGCGTACTGTTATTATACTACGTCGTTGCACCAGCTCAATTTTCTGCTATTCTTGACGTTCTCCATGTCTTTATCTACGGAAATGCCTTAGGGATTCCGGTTTTTATTCTTGAGCCCGGTGATATTATAGAAATTGAAGTTTCACCAGATTTGATTTATGAACATTCTATTCACATCATTTCTTCGGAGGTTGGGTGCCTTCGAAATAAAGATGTTTTTTTTGTGAGAGTTCAATGGTTCTCAAATCTTAGGGATTACTCTTGGAAATCTAGAGAATACATCGAGCGATCCCGTTCGTGCTAACTCTTTCGTGCTCTTTATGGTGAACTTCTTATTTCAATTTTCTTTTGTGTTGATATGCTTTTATGGTTGTTACTCTTTATTTTCTTCTTAAGTATTGCGAGGACGCAATTTCTTTAAGGAGGGGAGTCTGTAACAACCCGCATATTTATCGATTTTATATTTAAATATTTTATCGTTCGTCGGATTTTGGTCCGAAAAGCTACTTTTTGCAAACAGTCGAATTGGGACTCGAGACCACCCCCATTGAGTTAAAAATGACGTTTGCGACCTTTTTGAGTATAAGCTTCGATATGTTTGGAGTAAGTCGAATTTTGATCTTTTTCACTTAGGGCTTTGGTTTGGGCTGAACCCATTAATCACTTACTAACTCAGCCCCGACCCACTCCAACTCTTCATTACTTCATTTCATATTACTAACACTCAAGCTTAAGCATAAATAGTGGAAGAGAATGGGAATTAGAAACTCCAAGCCCTAGTTCCTCTTGCTAGATCAAGTTCTTGCTCCAAAATCAAAGAGAACCCATTAGTAAGCATCTCCTCCTTCTTCTCCAACTCATTCTCTTAATCAATTTCAGAAATTCCTAAACCTAATTTTGGGAATGTTCTTCTTTTAAGCTTAGAACCAAGCTTCTTGAGTTGGATTTGAAGAGTGGTTGATTTCCCTTTTGCTTTCAAGCTTCTTCTTCAATCGTTTGGGTTCAAAGGTGAGATTTTTATCTCACATCTTAGTCTATATTTATCTTCGATTGTTAGGTATGAATTCCTAACACTTATTCATGTGCATTTGATTTTGATTTTGATTGCTTTTGTGAATATTCCAATTTTTGGTGTTTTGGGTTCAATTCTTTAAAAATCATAACTTTGATGTTTTGATCATGTTTTTGGTGATGAACCAAAGAGCTTCTATGGCCGGGTAGTCGATTGGCGTAAACCCTTAGTGTCATTGCTCGACGGTTTGCAAATTGAGGGAGTTTGCACCTCTTTTTGAAATAGGGTAGGAAGTGCAAGTATACAGGTTTGGCCGACCGAGCTCAGGGTCCGGTCGACCGACCTGCTACCCAGGCACTTCCTGCCTCTGTTTAGGAAGTGCTGGTTACAGGCTTCGACCGACCGACCTGGTGCCCGAGCACTTCCAACCTCTGGTTCGGTCAACCGACTCAGGGAGTCCGCTTGACCGACCTGCTCCTATCTGCCTACTATGCTTTTTTTGCCTAGTTGCTTGAATTTCCAACTTTAATCGATTCGTGTTGTTTCCTATTTATTGCTATCATTTATTGTCGACTTTGATGACATTTTCTTTGGGAATTTAGGATATATCCACTTTGATGGATTCAGTATCGGTTTCTTGGATTTTATTCACTTCTTCGAATGTGAATTCTTATGAATTGATTGTTTCTACAATCACTTCTATGATTTGTCACTTAAAAATATAAAGGTTTTCTATACTAGTAATAAATATCAAAACTCTTTCTTCAAATGATTTCAACACTATTTCATTACAAAGATCGTTTTCTCAAACCGATTTCCAATCTATTAGTAGATACAAACCTTTACCTCACTTGTATGAGAAATCTAATTAAGCGGCTTAGTAAAACAAGTGGTATGAAACGCTTGCGTTTATTTCGTCGGTTAATTCTTGGACTTGTTCGATTGAATCTCTTGTGACAATTTTCTAGTGGAGATTTACAATTTGTTCGTAAATATTTAAGTTAAGCTAGTGGTTATAGGACATGAAGGTAAGCTCATATATTTACTAGCTTGCTGTAATTGACACTTCTCAGTGATCATGACGATCATTTTATGGTTTAGACTAGCATTGTGCGATGTCTCTTTGTCCACGTGGAGGACTGTACGTCGTTTTTATTGAGCTTTGGCTCACCAGGAGGAGCTTCGGCTCAATGTCCGCAATGGGGGACTATACCCTGTCATGAGGAACTTTGGTTCACCAGGAGGAGCTTCGCCTCAAAGTCCGTAATGGGGGACTATACCCTCTCAGGAGGAGTATTGACTCACCAGGAGGAGCTTCGACTCAAAGTCCGCAATGGGGGACTATACCCTGTCAGGAGGAGTTTTTGACTCACCAGGAGGAGCTTCGGCTCAAAGTCCGCAATGGGGGACTATACTCTGTCATGAGGAGCTTCGGTTCACCAGGAGAAGCTTCGGCTCAAAGTCCGCAATGAGGGACTATACCCTGTCAAGAGGAGTTTTTGACTCACCAGGAGGAGCTTCGGCTCAAAGTCCGCAATGGGGGACTATACCCTGTCTGGAGGAGCTCCGGCTCATTTTTATGGGATTGGCCATCCTTTTCTTGTGATTTCTGGATTTCGTGTGTTGAATTCTGGAATTTATGTTTCACCAACTTTTACGATTGGCATTGATATATATGTCATTTATTATGGCTTGGTGAATGAAATTAGGAGTATGACATTCCTTTTTATCTTTGAGAAGATCTTTGCGATATTGATTAATCTCTTATCGATTTTTTTTCAGTTATTTATTTATCACAGCTTGGCATTGTGATTATTATACGTTTAGTCATATCTCTTATTCTATATCATTTCTTCTGATATTTATAGCTAGACTGATCCGTTTATTATTTTCTTCTTAAATAATACTCGGGTCAGACCGAGATGTTACAGGTGCTTCTGCTTGACTTCTCTTCTAGGGTTATCATATGATCTTTTGGCTAACTACTTAGATTAGTAGTTTATTTGTTTGTATACACTTGAGATATGGACTCATAGATGTATTCTTTTGTATAGAACGTGTTGCTATTCTTTTTTATTATGGTGGATCTTTTTGACCACTACTCTGATGTACACTTTCATGTGTTAGTTATATATTCATATCTTCTTCCGCCTTTGTGATATGAACTATCTGTGACTGATTTGTGTTATGCTTATTTCTATATTTGTTTCCGAAGATTATTATAGCCACTGTGTAGTAGCTTTGTGTTTGTATCGGTATGTCGGATTTCCTCTTGAAATAAAATGCATGTTATACTATCTGACATATCGGTGCTTGCGCAAAGCAATTACACGGATGGTCGCTCCTCAACAGCCTTATTCTCCGTGCTAGTTGACAGCATTACACCGTAGTGTTCTTGGCTAGCGTGGGTATAGAGGTGGGGCGTCACAGCTTACTATTCGCTTCCCTAAATATAATAATAACTAATGAACATTATGCATAATAACGCACGACTTGTAATGACCCGAAATTTTCGATTCCGAAAATTCCAGATAGTTAGGAAAAGAAGAAAGAGATAGAAGAAGAAAAAATAGAAAACACAACACAGAATCTCACATTCACAGCGGATCAAAAAATATTATCAAATAATAACAGTTTACAAAAGAATACTGTATCTGTCAATTATATTTTAATACATCAGAGTTACAACATCCCATAAAAACTGGATAGTATAACAACTTGTCCAGATAACAACAACAATGTCATAGCATAATACACTCCAAACGCTTCTTCCATCCAACTCACTTCCTGAGCTCCAGAACATCCTATCCTGAAAATCTGTAATACTCTTTCTGACCCGAGCATTACATCAAAGTAACACTCGGGTCAGGCTGGAAACCAGCGTGAGTAAACCTATCGAACATGGAATACAGAAGCGTACAACTTATGTGAACCCGGGGTAACTTATATCAAATACAAAATTCACAAATTGTTATAGATATCACTTATTTCACTCACAGATTTCTAAGTACCAAACATAGATTAAATGGCCCAATTCACTTAAATCTTTCCATCTCAGCCTATTGATTTCTCATATCAAATTTATATAGAATTATTTCATATTATAAATCGAAGTGGTTTCGGGTATTTACTAATACCCGACTTCGTTCTCTTCGAGTTCAATACCATAATAACCCATGTTATTCAAGTGAATATAATTCAATCTTAAATATATAATGTCGCTTTCACACAGCATTTCCTTGTAGATAGCCACATTATCACTGTACAACCCAACATTTCATATTACAAAACATTTCGTATTTCATAACATCACAATCACATACTAGGGTAACAAATAATCCAAGCATTCCATATTATTCAATCATCTAAAAGCAAGGTTAATTAGTCGTACACAAATTAATTTCATAAATTAATTTCATATTATTCAATCACTACACGTCCTGCTTACTTAACCATAAATTAATTTCAATTAAATTAATTAATTATTCCTTAACTATCCACTTAAATCAACCTTCTTTAATTAATTATTCTTAATTAATCATCTTTGGTTAAGTATTTCTTAATTACGTTTAAGTAATTGCACAAATTAATTAACCTTGCCATTCACAGTAATTATCCTCAGTTAATTACTCAAATTTATTTATCTTATAACCACTTATATTGATTAACTATCCTTAATTAATCACTCTCATTAATTTGCTAATCCTTAATTAATTTCCTTAATCAATCAATCAATCCTTTAATTAAGTAAACCTTAATTAATAAATTCCTTGATTTATCAATCCTATAATAAATTACACCAAGTAATTAGTCCTCAATTACTCCCATTAAGTAAACTTCCTTTAATTATTTCCATCCAGAAATTTATTCTTTTGGTTAATTATCCTCAATTAACTAACCTCTAATCATTAATTAATTTAACCTTTAATTCATAATTAAATTAATTAACTTCTAACAATTTATCCTTTAATTACTTACATTGAGTAATTAAATATTTAAGTAATTGATCTCTAATTGCTTACATTAATAGATTTCTAATTTCCAATTAATCAATCTTAATTTAATTAATTCATCACCCTTAATTATTAATTTATTAATCCTTAATCAAAATAAATTAATTTCCCTTTAATTCCTTAATTTTTATTAATCTTTAATCACCAAAGTCCTTGACTTACTTAAAAATAACCCATTTATTCTTATTTATCACTTAATCTTCGTTAACACATAAATTAACTTCTTAATTACACACTTTAAGTAAGTTTAAATAAATTTCAAGAATGAATTTAATTTAAGTAAAAATTATTAGACAACTTCCTAAACTAAAATTAATAACATTATTATACTAAGAAAATAAATTTTAAAAGAAAAACAGTTAAACTTGATTACTCAGAGTTTAACACAACCCTTATTTATTCATTAAAACTGTTAAATCTCACTTCGGGTTCAACCCGTAATCATCCCGAGTTCCCCCATAGAAAACTTCCCTTCCTCTTCTTCTTCTTCTTTTTATATAGAACTTAGTTTAAGTCAAAACTGTTAACAACCACATACACGAACCCGTAGCCCAACTCACCACGATACAAACCCGATGTTGACTTCAAGATGAAAACTCTCCCCCAAACCAAGCTCAGACAGATACAAAACCTTCGTGCATATGCACACGCCTTCGATGGAGTTTCGATCAACTACGCCGGTGCCTGTCGGTCGTCGACAACCCACTTGAACTCCTTGACTAGCCAGCTCCTCCATATACGACGGAAATCAACGATCGAACAAAATCGATACCATAGAAACCTAACCCATAACATGCCATCAAATAAATCAGCTTCGCACCACCGTCGTAATCCACCGGACACCATGTCATCCACCCAAAACTTTGCCAGAACCATACACTACCATTTCCCCTAACCCTGATCGATTCTAATGCATCATCGGAGCCGCAATGACCTTGGGAACAACCACGACAAATTCCAAGCTTAAACCCTATATCCACCTTGATTAGTAAATCCATTTATCAAAAAATATCAAACCCAATTTTTCTAGATTCGCAACCCTTCCAGCTATCATTTGGTCAAAAATATCTCCTCATCTACGATTGGATCATCGGAATTTGGTGAAAAACCAATTTCCGTTCAACCCTTAAAATCTCGGCAATCACAAGCTTAAAAATCTTGAATTTTACATTAAAAATCATGAATTTCCAGACCGAACCCGATGATATAGGTAATTCGAATGATTACGATATTCGAATTTAAGACCTAGTTTGAAATCTTGCTGCAAATCATCTTCCTTGGCCAAATTTGTCCTCGTCTTTATCTTAAAACATTTTTAGAACTTAAAACTTGATTTTACAAATTTCATTTGTTTAGATCCCAAAGCCAAACATGGATTCTAGGAGAAGAAACTTGATTTTTAAACAAGTTTTGAATCTTGGAACTAAGAACAGTGAGCTATACAGACATGCTCAACTTAATACTTCACATACATATACATAAATTTTTCTTAAATCATCACACAGGCATATTTTCAACTTATTCTTCATAAATTTTCACATACTACACAAGATATAGCAAGTTACAGAATTTACTCACCTGTACATACTGAACAGAGGAGCAAACAAAATTTGAAAAAAATCTGGAAGTTGTTGGAATGATCTTGAATTTATCTGATTTATGGTCTGAGTTGGATCTGCTTTGATGATTTGTTTCAGATTGAAAATTTGTTGTTGCTGTTTGATTTATCTTTTTGTTTCAGCTGAAGTTCTTTAGTTTGATTCAAGAGGAAAAAAAAGAAATAAAGAAGGAGAAAACATAAGTATTTAAAATAGCTGAAATGATTAATTTAAAAAAAATTAAAAGAAAACAAAAATTTTGACATTTGTCATTTGTATACGCTTATTAGTTTACACATGTTATAAGAAGACTTAAGATAATAACACTTGTCTCTTTAAGTATTTATTTTAATTTTAAATGTTAATAAAAAATGCTTTTACTTAATTTATAAATTTATAATACTTATTTATATATATAAATAGCTTTAAAGAAATAAAATCAATTTTATTTATAAATAAAAGCTTATACAAATATCTTTAAATTCAAATATTTCAAAATGTCCATCCTTTGAATTTCAAAACTTTAAATTCGGATTCAAATTCAAATTAAATTCTAAAATCCAACTTACAAATCAAGTTATACATATATATATATATATATATATATATAATATAACTACTTATTCAATTTAAAAATAACAATTCTATTCCTATAAAATCTATTTATATCTATATATATGCAAACAATCATTATTATTTGTTTGACATCAATTTTGCCAATTTAATTAATTATACTAGAAAGATTATCAAACCAATACTTATTCAGATATATACTTTCATTACCAGAATAATTTATTTAACTTATAAATCAGTATTTCCATTAGTTAAATACAAATTACAGTTATTCTAAAATCCGAATTATCACATTCCTCCCCCCTTTGAATCTTTTCATCCTCGAAAAGGAACGAAGCCAGAATTTTTAATTATCCTTTAAACCATTTTATCTATAAACTCTTTTTTTTAAATCAAAACTTGAAAACGCTTTAAAATCTGTATAATATTACCAAAATAGTTTTATAAAAATACTTTTATAACTCGATGTTTCGACAAGTCCGTCCCCGTTCTTACAGAAATTCGGTCATACGTTGATCAGGCGTAGGACTGAAAATTTATAAGTACTTGGTAAACTCGTTTCAACACCCAGTGAAAATACTTTGGAAAGTAATTTTATTGAAAATATATAAACATTTTTTTTAAAATAGAGAGAATATATTTGGTGAGAATACTCTAGAAATCATCACCCCCATCCATGGTCCCAGTTAACCCGATGGTTACGCTGTCATCCCGACAAAATCCATAGATAACTGTAGGCCTCCACGCCCCTCGATTACCCCATGGAACCCACTGCAGATCGCAGCTACAACAGGGGTTACATTGCTATCACAGCAAAAACCTATATAACTGTAGGCCTCGGCGCCCTCGAATTCCGCTGCCAAAAGAATGAAACTTCTCCACTCCACTTGACCATAGATCGCAGCCTACCGATATTACGTAGCCTTCCCGGCAAAGTCAAGTGTAGACTGTTGACACTCACCTCCACACGATTTCCGCTATGATCCACATAGTACATCGCAGCGACATCGAGTTACACTGTCGTCACAGCGTAACCCAAATGCCTCTGTAGGCATCAGCGCCCTCGATTTTCGCTACCCAATAATCCTCAGGAACTAGTTTGTCCGGACTCCTCACTGGATCAACTTTAGAACCTCCCCCTTAGAGGCTCAAGACAGTACCAACCTGTGGTACTCCTGAGAAGTTCATCCCAAGGGTGCGCCTTTTTCTCCAGAGCCATTTTCAAAACACTTTATACTATACACATATAGTATCTTCCAAATCATACACCTAGTATGAGTCTCATATAAATCTCCTTTCTCAAAATCGATTATCCCAAAATCGATAATTCTCAAACTAGGCCATCCAAATTCCAAAATTGATTTTACCCAAAAATCAAAAAGCCTTTTTCAAATTCATAGGTTTCCAAAACCTTTTCCAAAATCATTCTCATAAGATCCTTTATACGTGTGTGTGTGTGTGTGTGTGTGTGTGTGTGTATAATGTGACGACCCAGAATTTTTAAGCCTTTAAAATCAGAATATTTAATTGAATTAAATATTCAATGGAATAATTTTAACTTGAACTCAAATATCACTATTAATTGTTAATTAAATTATTGAATTAAATAATTTAAAATCGGCTAAAATATGAAATCTAGGATTTTAAGCCTGTTAAAAATAATTTGAGGGCTTGTAAAATTTATATTGATAACACTGAAAATAATAGAAGTTGTAAAATTGAAATTAACAGTGGTTTGTTCAGTTTTGAAATTTTAAAGTTTAAGTTGAATTTAAAAATAGTCTTCCGAGACACAGTCATGGATTTCGACGAAACCAGTTCCATTGGGTCTGTAATATTGAATTATTATCGGATTTCAAATTTCGTATTGATCGAAGTTGTTGTGTGAGCGTACGTTATATAAACGCGCTGAAATCTATATCGAATCCAATTTAATAACTGGGTACCTAAACAAGATATTTTTGAATATAAAAATATTAATTTTAAATCAGCTGCTACCCTGTAATCCTTTTAGCCAACAAACCTCTGTTGCAGCCATCACGTAGAAACAATTTTCACACGAGCGTCTTTCCCTGTTTCCTTGTTATCCGTTTTATAATGCAACCCTATGGATCTCGTACCTTTTGTCACCCAAACGAAGCTTTAACCAAATCAAAACAATAAATAAAAAAAATGGCGGATGTATATGAATGAATCGAATTCGAATTCGATTTCGAGGCAGAAGTGACTCGACTTCAATAGGAATCAGGCGCGACTCGTATGGCCGAGCTCGAGAGCATCACGGTGTCGATGGGTTCTCGCGAGTTGTTCGATTTGGGGGCGATCGACTAGGGTCTCGCGAGACTTGAAGGCGACAGCAGATGATGGTGACGAACGAGGTAGCTCGAACTTGATTTTGGCGACAAAGGGAGACTCACGATAAGTCATCATCGTGTAGATTGGAGAGGAGGTCGGCATGCTCATTTGGGTTGTCGCAGAGGGCTGCATTAGGGTTTCGGTGTCGAGTAGAGGTGTGCATCTGATCTAGTAAGTGAAATCTATTTTAATTTTAATTCGATTTTTGTGAATATGTTCAAAAAAATGGGTGTTTACTGTCTAGTTTTAAAATTCTAGAGTTTACATATATATGTGTGTGTGTTTGTTTTTGTGTGTGTGTGTGTGCAAGAAATTTATACAGTTACAGTAAGGTAGGTTATATAAATATATATATATATGTGTGTGTGTGTGTGTGTGTGCGTGTGTATGTATAAAAGATTGTAGGTCATTTGGTATAAGGAATTTCGAAATAGGAAATAAAATAATTTATGTATATAAAAATTTGGTTTCTAAATCTCTGTGGATCTTTGGTATTATACAGTTTAAAAGGAATTGAATTTACTTGTACATGTTCATAATTTGCTAGGTTATTTTTAAATAGTGTATTTCTGGAAAGTAATTTATTTAATTAACTTATTAAATTAATTGGTTGTTAAAATAATCTGTTAAAAGGGGAATTAGTTAAATTTAAATTTAATTGTTAAAAATGAAATTGATGGTTAATTTAATTATCAAATGGAAATTTAAATCGCTCAATGGACTCTAATATTAATAAAATATCTGATATTTTTACAAGGTCTGAAATCGAGAAATCAAATCAAGAATGAAGTGGATTGCAAATGTAAAAGGAAAGGTGAGTTAATCTCACTCAGTTAAATTTAAATTTAAATGATTATATTTAAACAATTGTTTGAATGGTTAAGACTGATTGATGTGCTATAGTATGTATATTCTGGAATTGGCATATTATTGTGCTAACTTCTGTGGATGCAGGGAAAACGGGTTGGAGAGATCCAACTGGACTCCTAAACATTTATTATACAATATTCTCTGTTGTGATTACTTGATATTCTATGATGAATATATTGGAATATTGAATGTTATGATTTGATTGGATATATATGTGTATAATGAATTACCAAAAGAATATATAAATTGGGTTTTGGAAAGAAAATAAAGAAAGTAAAGTTGTAAATGAAATAATCTTAGAAGATTTAATAAAATTAAGAATGAATTGAAAAAGAAATGGAAGTTTGTTAAATACTAAAAAATAACTTCGAGTATGAAAAGAAAGGGGTTTGAATAAACAGTAATTAATGAATTGTGAAATTATGTGATATTAATTTAAATGGATAAAGAATTATTTTCAAACTTAAAGTTTTAAATTTATTCAAAGGAATAAGAAGTAAATTAAGAAATCTAAATTGGTATTTCAATTAAAAGTATTTTAAATTGTAATTAAGGAATAAAATATGGAATTAAAAGATTTTTAAATAAATGAAGTGAATTGGAAATCAATTTGGAAATTGATTTAAGTGTTTAAAATTAGATATTTGGAAGAATAAATTCAAGGTGGTAATTTATTAAAGGAATGAGGAAAATTGTTTAAAAATAAATAGTGATTTATTTTTAAAGGATGTGAAGAGAAGTATATTTCTCTGGATAGCCAAGTACGTTTTCGAAGTAAGTTTTTAGAAATAAAATAAAGGTTTTAATGTTGTTTTATGAAGTATGTTCTTGGAAATTTATTATTTCTAAATGTTTAAAATTCTAAAGTAAATATTTATCAAATCTATTACCATAGTAATAATTTATAAAGAGTAACTTAGTAATTTTGTTTTAAAGGTGAAACCTATTTATATTTATAAAGTAACCTTATTTTCAAATATTCTTATAGTATATATTTTTAATCAATTATTGAATTAGTTTTAATTTAAATATTTTAAAGTAAATTATAAAGTAAGTAATTTGTTAATCTATTATCGTAATAATTATTTAGAATGATTTGGTATTTTGTTTAAAGAAGAAAATCTAATGTATAGTTACAAGGTAACCTCACTTTAGTTATTTCTAGAGTATTATTTTAAATTAAAGTACTAAAGTAATTTTTCTATATTGAATGTTAAATATATTTTACAATAAAGTGTTTTTAAATTATTTTAAAAATCTAAAGTTTTGTGCTTGGTGATTCCAGTGGAAATAGAAATACTTGGAATTTATTCTGAGAAAGGCAGATAGTTTTGAAAACTGTTTTCAAGGAGTTTGAAAAGTGAAAATATATCTCGTGAAGATATTTTTGAGATAAATAAATAATTTGGAAAATTATTTATTGTGTGATGGATGTTGTTAATATTAATTGATAGTTAAATAACGGACTATCAATATTAGCCAAATACGTTGATCGTTTCGAAGAGACCGGGATTGAGATTTATTTCTCGAAAACCACTTCGATCCGGTTTGTACGTTTCGTGAAAATGAGTTTGGATTCAAAGAGTAGTGAAGTGCAAGGGCTAGTCGCTACTAATCCTGAGGATATTTCCGAAATGGATGTAGTAGGAATAGTGCCTTCGGTTCCATTCGAACCCGGGACGGACTTGTATGGATGAATGCTTGCGAAACATCGTCAGAAGGACGATGGGCATTCTAAGGGATATGTTTCTTAAAAAGGTAACGCTTAGCCTCAAGCCTCATCAAATGGGAATGACTGAAAATTAGGGGTTATGCAGCAAGGCTAGGTGGGTAGCACCCAAGCAGGGTGAGGTCATTCCTGTCTAGATGTCCCTTTTTATTTCGGCTTAGTGGGCGGTTGTTGATCCCAACAGCGGGGTGATCTCACTCGGGATTATCTAGTAAGGGGTAGTCCCCGGTCTTGTGTTGCAAGGGAGCGGGCGTACTCCTCGGTACGGTGATCTAGGCCCTGTACTGTGCCAGGTGGTACCCTAGTGTCTAGTCATTAGTTGGAAATAAGCCTCGTACGAGTTTTGTTTGTATTACCCGCTTTGTGGCTAGTAGCTGGAATTTAATAATGTAACAATTTCGGCTATTTTATAGGTATTTGTATATAGACCCTATTATAATATCAGAGGATTTCTATAAAAATGTTTTAGCTATCGTAAGGTAAAAATCCGATATGTTTATTTGTGGCGTGGTCTTACGAGATGCTTTTGTTTTTCAAAGGATTTTTTTTGAAACTTTAATAATCAATTGAGTGTGATTTTCTCACGCTGGTATTCCAGACTGACTCGGGTGTTATTTAACTGTAATGCTCGGGTCAGACCGAGTATTATAGGATACAGGAATTGATGCTGTGGAGCTTAAGAGCCGAGCCGGATGACGATGCGTATTACGTACTTGTTTATATATATATTTCGCTGTGTTGAGTTGTTGTGTATCCATTTGTATGATATTGATGTTGAGCTATGATTGATGTACTCTGATGATGTAATATATGAACAGATATATTTGATTTTGAGTAAAGATCATTATTATCTATTATATTTTATTTTGCTGCGATGGTTAGATTCTGATGTTGATTCTTATTTTCTTCTTCGTCTACCTCTTCTTCTTTAACCAAATGGTTTGTATTTCTATGCAACTTGAGTTGATTTTTGTAGAATAGTGTTGACTCAAGGGGTACGGATTTGCGGGTCGTTGCATATAACTTCTTAAAACTTTGGATCTCTTCAAACTTGTATAAAAACCCTTTTATACTTCATAAAAAACTTTCAAAAATCCCTTTCTTCTGGCTATAGATTCACAAAGGGAGATTTATCTTATATAACAAAAATACATAACTTTGTTTATCCCAAATCAAATATTCAAATTTAATTACTCTATAAAGTCACTTACCAAATTACTTACTTCCATAAAGTAAATTTCTACCATAGAAATATTCAATTTCCACTTTATTTCATCATATATTTCACAAAATATACCTTTCATTTTAAAAACAATTTCACATTTTTTATCCACAAATTCCCAGTATTAATTTCATTCAAACCCGTACGACGTACACATATCATCCGAACGCTATACCAATCTGATCGCTCATTTGATCACACAATTTCACTTCCGAACTAGTATCGTCCACTGGACTTCCTAGTGCGGACACAGATCTGGTTTCTTGATCAGAAACCATCATTCTCCTTGCATAGTCATAACTATGATAGAGAATATCCAGAACCAATCAACGATCCATATGCAGGTTCGCCATCTAAAATCGAGTGAAAAATCCCAACTCGAATTGACATAATTATCTTGAAATTATGTGCTCGAATCTGGATCAAAGCACTATACGAATAGAATAATATACGTACATCCTATGTATTTATCTCATTGAGTATTAGCCAAATCAATTTCTTTTCTATTCACATTCACTTTAATTTTCATTCACTTATTCACAATTGCTTCAATCCCATTTGGATTATCACCTTTACTCTTATCTCAAATGGGCATTCAATCATAAACAGTTTAAACTCTATCCTGTTTAATTAGCTTGAAAAGTTAAAAATAGATAAGTAATTGAAAAATAATTATTAGTTTGTAAAATAGCTACAAAATAGTTAAGTAATTGTAAAATAGTTGAAAAATAGTCAAATAGTTACAGAAATTTTTAAATAATTGCAAAATAGCTATAAAATAGTAATTAGTTATAAAGTAGTTGAAAAATAGTAATTAGTTTATAAAACAGTTGAAAAAATTGTTAAATAGTTCCAAAAATAATTGTAAAACAAGTATAAGATAGTTTTAGGTTTAAAAAAGGAAAAGCTGTATAGTAAATAGTTTGGAAAAATAGATTTGTACTAAAACAATTTATTTTGAAATAGTCCAGAGTCAAACTGTTCAATTTCCAACCTCCATTTCCAATCAATTCAATTTAAATTTCCACTTTCATTTAAATTGACTTACTTCTAATATAAATAACTTCAATTTCCACTGAAATTGATTTAACCCCAATTCAAGTTGAATTAACCTCAGTTTCTTTCCAAATTTAACTTTATTCAACTTTGATCCCAAATTCTGCTAATTCAAATAAATTTCAATTGAACTAGTTCCAATTTCAATTCATTTCAACTCCAGTTTGAATTAATCCCAATTCCAGTCTCCATTTTGAATTTGAACTCATTCAACTTCAATTTCTTTTCAAATTATCCAATTTAAATTTTCCATTTGAAACTTATCCATCTTCATCAAAATTCTAATTAATTCAAATTTAATTTAATTTAAACCGATTCAATTCAAATTTCAATTTTAAACCATCCTGAATTATATAATTTCGAGTTAAATTTTCAAATGTTGATTAAATCCTTTAAATTAAATTAACTTATATCTTTAAACCATTTAATTCTGAATCCAAATTCCATTTTTGACTTATTTCAAAGTTCAAATAATAATTTTAAATTCTTTTTAAAAAAAACTAAATCTTTGAAATTCAGTTTTGAAACCAAATTTCTGTTTTGAAACCAAACCTTTGAAGTTTTATCTTAAACATTCAAAATTTAAGTCCAAAATGATTCCATTTTATCTTAATAATGCATATATTACCACACCTCATTTCGTCATTCATTTTAAACAAATCCGCATTAAAGATTAATAACAATAGGATGGTATCGTTCAAATTACTTTAAAACATCCATCCATTCCCAATTTCCAGATCTCAAACCTATTTTGAGATCACACAAACTCCAATTCAAATTAACCATTTAACTTCCCAAGTTAAATCTTAATTTCTTCTTGAAATTTCCAAATCAGGTTGATCATTCAAACTTATTTAACTTCTTCCAAGTTAAATTCAATTTACCTAATCCAGACAAATTTACACAATTTGAATTCCCATTCAAATTTTAAACTTCAGATTAATATCCTTCCTACTTAAGTTTAAAACCTACTTCACTTTGGGTTTCACATAACATTTCAAGGAAAATTCAAAACTCAACCTTAGAGTTTATTTCCTTTACACACTTGGTTACTTTTGAATTTTAAACCACCTTTGGTTTTAAGTTCAAACAAATTCCTTTAAAATTTCAAACAACCCTTGTTTGAAATAGGACCCTTTCATTCGAATATATTAAATGACATCTCTCATTTTTAAAATATGATCATATTCAAAATAGTTTGAATAATATTATTTCCTTTCAAATTTACAAGTTACTCTCTTTAAATGGTTACTTCTTTAAAACATTTTATTGTTTATTGGAAAACAATCATCCTATTATTAAACACAATAACCATTCTATTTCTCTGGTTTGAAACCAATTCTAATTCATCTTATTTTGAAATTCTTCCCCAACTTCAAGATTTAATTTCAGTTTCAATCCATTTCAAACTTATCTTTAATTTAATTTCAATTTGGTTGTATTTCTATTACCACTTAATTTAATTCCAAAAATTTAACAACCAATTACCATAATATTTATTAGAAAGAAATATTGCTTTATATATCAAATATATTCTTATATAAAATAATTTAAAATCTTTATATAAGAAAATAACAAGTACGCTCTCATATATATACACACTAAACTCATTCTAGGGTACCATTGACCATATCCTTAATGAGTAATCCCACCAGAGCAAAAGTTCTCGCTTAACCTTCAGCTCTGATACCAACTATAATGACTCGAAATTTTCGATTCCGAAAATTCCAGATAGTTAGGAAAATAAGAAAGAGATAAAAGGAGAAGAAAAAAAAGAAAACACAACACAGAATCTCACATTCGCAACGGATCAAAATATAATATTAAATAATAACAGTTTACAAAAGAATAATGTATCTGTCAATTATGTTTTAATACATCAGAGTTACAACATCCCATAAAAACTGGATAGTATAACAACTTGTCCAGATAACAACAACAATACCATAGCAGAATACGCTCCAGACGCTTCTGCCATCCAGCTCTCCTCCTGTGCTCCAGATAGTCCTATCTTGAAAATCTGTAATACTCGGTCTGACCCGAGCATTACATCAAAGTAACACCCGGGTCAGATTGGAAACCAGCATGAGAAAATCCATCTACATGGAATATAGAAGCATACAACTTATGTGAACCAAGGGTAACTTATATCAAATACAAAATTCACAAATTGTTATAGATGTCACTTATTTCACTCACAGATTTCTAAGTACCAAACTTAGATTAAATGGCCCAACTCTCTTAAATCTTTCCATCCCAGCTTATTGATTTCTCATATCAAATTTATATAGAATTATTTCATATCACAAATCGAAGTGGTTTCGGGTATTTACTAATACCTGACTCCGGTCTCTTCGAGTTCAATACCATCTTAACCCATGTTATTTAAGTGAATACAATTCAATCTTAAATATATAATGTCACTTTCACACAGCAATTCCTTGTAGATAGCCACATTATCATTGTACTACCCAACATTTCATATTACAAAACATTTCGTATTTCATAACATCACAATCACATACTAGGGATAACAAATTATCCAAGCATTCCATATTATTCAGTCATCTCAAAGCAAGGTTAATTAGTCGTACCATTTCTAATGGATTTAATTAATTACCTCCATCACTACACATCCTACTTACTTAACCATAAATTAATTTCAATTAAATTTATTAATTATTCCTTAATTGTCCACTTAAATCAACCTTCTTTAATTAATTATTGTTGATTAATCATCTTTGGTTAATTATTTCTTAATTACGTTTAAATAATTACACAAATTAATTAAGCTTACCATTCACAGTAATTATCCTCAGTTAATTACTCAAATTTGTTTATCATATAACCACTTATATTGATTATCCTTAATTAATCACTCTCGTTAATTTGCTAATCCTTAATTAATTTCCTTAATCAATCAATCAATCATTTAATTAAGTAATCATTAATTAATAAATTCCTTGATTTATCAATCTTATAATAAATTACACCAAGTAATTAGTCCTCAATTACTCCCATTAAGTAAACTTCCTTTAATTATTTCCATCCAGAAATTTATTCTTTTGGTTAATTATC
Organism: Allium cepa; assembly: GCA_030765085.1. Classification (NCBI taxonomy): domain Eukaryota; kingdom Viridiplantae; phylum Streptophyta; class Magnoliopsida; order Asparagales; family Amaryllidaceae; genus Allium; species Allium cepa. The sequence continues at coordinate 134,189,308 of CM060932.1, forward strand.
CTCAATTAACTAACCTCTAATCATTAATTAATTTAACCTTTAATTCATAATTAAATTAATTAACTCCTAACAATTTATCCTTTAATTACTTACACTGAGTAATTAAATATTTAAGTAATTAATCTCTAATTACTTACATAGATTTCTAATTTCCAATTAACCAATCTTAATTTAATTAATTCATCACCCTTAATTATTAATTTATTAATCCTTAATCAAAATAAATTAATTTCCGTTTAATTCCTTAGTTTTTATTAATCATTGATCACCAAAGTCCTTGACTTACTTAAAGATAACCCATTTATTCTTATTTATCACTTAATCTTTGTTAACACATAAATTAACTTCTTAATTACATACTTTAAGTAAGTTTAAATAAACTTCAAGAATCAATTTAATTTAAGTAAAACTTATTATACAACTTCTTAAACTAAAATTAATAACATTATTACACAAAGAAAATAAATTTTAAAAGAAAAACAGTTAAACTTGATTACTCAGAGTTTAACACAACCCTTATTTATTCATTAAAACTGTTAAATCCCACTTCGGGTTCAACCCGTAATCATCCTGAGTTCCCCCATAGAAAACTTCTCTTCCTCTTCTTCTTCTTATTTTTATATAGAACTTAGTTTAAGTAAAAACTGTTAACAACCACATACACAAACCCGAAGCCCAACTCGAGTACCACGATACAAACCCGATGTTGACTTTGAGATGAAGACTCTCCCCCAAACCAAGCTTTGACACATACAAAACCTTCGTGCACATGCACGGGCCTCCGATGGCATTTCGATCAACTACGCCGGTGCCTGTTGGTCGTCGACAACCCACTTGAACTCCTTGACCAGCCAGCCCTCCATATACGACGGAAATCAACGATCGAACAAAATCGATACCATAGAAACCCAACCCAAAACAAGCCATCAACTAAATCATCTTCGCGCCACCGTCGTAATCCAACGGACACCATGCCATTCACCCAAAACTTTGCCAGAACCCTACACTACCATTTCCCCTAACCCCGATCGATTCTAATGCATCATCAGAGCCGCAAGGGCCTTGGGAACAACCACGACAAATTCCAAGCTTAAACCCTATATCCGCCTTGATCAGTAAATCCATTCATAAAAAAAAATCGAACCCAATTTTTCTGGATTCGCAACCCTTCCAGCTATCATTTGGTCAAAAATCGCTCCTCATCTACGATTGGAACATCGGAATTTGGTGAAAAACCAATTTCCATTCAACCCTTAAAATCTCGGCAATCACAAGCTTAAAAATCTTAAATTTTACTTTAAAAATCATGAATTTCCAGACCGAACCTGATGATATAGGTAATTCGAATGATTACGATATTCGAATTTAAGACCTAGTTTGAAATCTTGCTGCAAATCTTCTTCCTTGGCCATATTTGTCCTTGTCCTTGTCTTTATCTTAAAACATTTTTAGAAGTTAAAACTTGATTTTACAAATGTAATTTGTTTAGATCCCAAAGCCAAACATGGATTCTAGGAGAAGAAACTTGATTTTTAAACAAGTTTTGAATCCTGGAACTAAGAACACAGAGCTATACAGACATGCTCAACTTAATACTTCACATACATATACATAAATTTTTCTTAAATCATCACACAGGCATATTTTCAACTTATTCTTCATAAATTTTCCACATACTACACAAGATATAGCAAGTTACAGAATTTACTCACCTGTACTTATTGAACAGAGGAGCAAACTAAATTTTTAAAAAAATCTGGAAGTTGTTGAAATGATCTTGAATTTATCTGATTTATGGTCTGAGTTGGGTCTGCTTTGATGATTTGCTTCAGATTGAAAATTTGTTGTTGCCGTTTGATTTATCTTTTTGTTTCAGTTGAAGTTCTTTAGTTTAACTCAAGAGAGAAAAAAAGAAATAAAGAAGGAGAAAACATAAGTATTTAAAATAGCTGAAATGATTAATTTAAAAAAAACAAATTTTTTGACATTTGTCATTTGTATACGCTTATTAGTTTACACATGTCATAAGAAGACTTAAGATAATAACACTTGTCTCTTTAAGTATTTTATTTTAATTTTAAATGTTAGTAAAAAAGCTTTTATTTAATTTATAAATTTATAATACTTATCTATATGTATAAATAGCTTTAAAGAAATAAAATCAATTGTATTAATAAATAAAAGCTTATACAAATATCTTTAAATTCAAATATTTCAAAATATCCATCCTTCGAATTTCAAAACTTTAAATTCAAATTCAAATTAAATTCTAAAATCCAATTTACAAATCTAGTTATACACATATGCATATATAACTACTTATTTAATTTAAAAATAACAATTCTATTCCTCTAAAATCTATTTATATCTATATATATACAAACAATCATTATTATTTGTTTGAAAACATCAATTTGCCAATTTAATTAATTATACTAGAAAGATTATCAAACCAATACTTATTCAGATATATATTTTCATTACCAGAATTATTTATTTAACTTATAAATCAGTATTTCCATTAATTAAATATAAATTACAGGTATTCTAAAATCCAGTTTATTACACGAATAAACGATGTTCTTCTTTATTTACGCAATAAATACATATAAATTGCCTAATAAAACTACTTATTTGTAACTAAATATATTCTACTCATAAACATGTAAGTAGAATATGCTTTCCGTGTTTAATCTGTCGAAATTAAATTCCATTGGAAGATTTTCCTCTATGATTTTTATAAATTGGTTTAACACAAAAAGGAAAGATCGACTCCATTTGAAATTACAAGGAATGGATAATTTCTTTTGTAAACTATGAAAAATAAATCTTTACTTTACACATCTCTTCTCTTTTTGTTTGTGAGTATTCCTTGTTATATTAAGCATCGCTCTTTTGAATGAAAAGTGAAAAAAGTAAACGAATTTATAAAAATCGAATAGATGTTCTTTCCATAATTGAAGTACAGAAAATCTATAATATAGCACAAATTGGGCAATAATCCAAAAATCCTATTTTACGTCCAAGTACAGATCTGGAATAAAAATATACAACATTCAAATTTTAAAATCTTTGAGACCGATTCTAGGTCTAGGTGAAAACATATTTCAAATTAGATCTAAGATAAGAAAATGTAGGCAACAGTTTTCTACACTAACTTAAGCCTACAATTCACAAATGAAATTGGTTTTGGCTTAAAAACAAAACGTATGTCAATGGAATAGATTTAAATCTTAAATAATATATAAAATTTCCCACTTACCTTTTAAAAGCGATCCAAATCTCTATATCTAAAGTAGAACCTTAAATTCATCTCCAAATCCTTTTTAATCTAAGAAATATGTATAAAAAGAGTATATACATACATTATAGTTACAGATCTTAAAGATTTGAGATTGAGGATTGGAAGAAAAAATAGATACAAATATACTATGTATAAATTTTCTCAAATACGCATATAATTGATTCTATTCTCTTCTCATTTTCATTTGATTTTTATTCTTCTCCAATTTGTATGAATATAAATGCAAATATATTATTTTTATAACTTAGAAGGAAAGTGGAGGAGTAGAAATGGTAGAGATTCATTGTTCTATGTAGAAAAATATGAGAAGAGAAGGGAGGGTTAGGCCTAAATTTATAGGCGCTAGAATAAACCAAAACTGCGGTTTAAAATTCAGGCTATGGCCTATGGTTATTGGAGCCGCCACATAGAGGCAGGTGGACCATCCCCCATCAACTGCTTATACACGATGGTCGACATGTAGGCCGAGGCTATTGTAACAGACAAGGATTTTCGACTTCAAAAATCGACATTAATACATCCATTGTATAAATGCCGAGCAGCCGAGTGCCGAAAATACCAGTTCATTAGGGGTGAAGAAGAAAAAGGTAGAATAAAACGAACACAGCAACACAGAATCTCACAATCGCAGCGGAACAAAATATAATATATAACAACAGATTTTTATACAAAAGAATCTATTACCGTTTAATACTTACAATCTCATAGTACACAACCATTTCATCAAATCTGGACAATTTAATAACTTGTTCTTACACAGCGGAAATACAAATCTACGGAAATACGCCTTGTCATCCTACTCTTCTTATGAGCTCTACAACATTATATCCTGAATCTATAATACTCAGTCATACCTGATCATTATAATAAAATAACACCCGAGTCAGTCTGGAAATCCAGCGTGAGAAAATACAGTCAACTTGAATTATTAACTTTTCAAAATCCTTTGAAAACAAAGGTACCTCGTAAGACCATATCACAGATAAACCTAATGGGTTTTTACCTTACGACAACCAAAACAATTTTTATCAAAATCATCTGATATTATAATAATGTTTATAGAAAGTAAATAGAAAATAGCTGAAATGCTTGCATCTCACATTCTAGCATAATTGGGCACAATCAAAACATACGGCGCATATTGGAGAATGGATTCCAACTGAATGACTAGGCACTGGGCTACCACCTATCATAATACATGTCTAGAAACACTATACCAAGATCGAACCTATCGATCCCTGCCAACACAAGACCGGACTATTCCTGACCTGGATAGACCGAATATGCTATCACCCCGGGTGTTCCCACCTTTTTCGAGCTCCTTTCACACGTAGTGATAATATCCGAGGTTAACAAGAAGGGTGATATACATACCCTACTTGGGTGCTACCTACTTAGTCTTGCTGCATCTCCCCTACTTTCACTCATTCCTGGTTGATGTGGCTAGAGGCCACGATTACCTTTTTAGAAATATTCACTTAGAATGCTCATTGTCCTCCAATGACAATGTTACCGATAGCATTCATACATACAAGTTGTCCTGGGTCTGGATAAACCGAATCACCGTCTTCATTATCTTCACAGTATTCATTTGTAACATTCAAACCTAATCGAAGTGGTTTTCGGATAATTAAATACGATCCCGGTCTCTTTAAAAAAGGTTAACGAAATTGGCCAAAATTGATAGTCGTTATTTAACTATCAATACACATCCATAAACAATCATAAGGCCTTATTATAGATTTTCCAAAATTTATCTCAAAATATCTTTATAAGATATTATTTCCAATTCCTCAATATTTGAAAATAGTTTTCAAATCCTTTTTATTTTCACGAAACATTTCCAACCTTCCCAATACTCAGAATATTTCCTTCACTTTATTCAACACTTAGAAAATACTCCTTTTATTTCCTATTTCTCTTTCTCAGAATCATTTACAATTTTTTTTGTAAATTTCCCAACTCATTTTACACGAATTCTATAAATTTAGAAATTCCTTAATTAATTCCCTTAATATTTTCAAAACCAATTATACTTGCTTATAAACTCAATTCCCTTTATACTTCTTTATGAATTTTATTTTCATTTTCAAAGTTCACTTTCATCTAACTTCTTCTAAAATTTCCCTATTTTTTCCAAATTTTTGTTTTGAGAATTCTCTAATAAGCCTATCTACTAAATAACCATTTTCCCACCTTCGAGAAGGTTTACAAATACATTTAAACCATTTTCAAAAAAACTTTATACACACACACACACATATGTAAATAAAAATAAGTATTTAAACAAAAATAATTATTATTTATTTTTAAAACATGTTTAAATAATTATCTAATATTAAAAACACTTTTACAACATCACTTTCCAAAGCAGGCTTTAATCTAGGATTTATTAAGATAAATATTAAGTGTTTGAAAATTTACTTCTAGAGTATTTCAATACTAACTAACTTTGAAATTTATATAGTTTAATAAATAAGAATTTTCCTTCTGAAATGAAAATTTGGCTTGCAGATAAAATAAATTTTTAATCTCAATGACCAAATTTTCAATTATAAATCTCCTCGACTTCCATTACATTACTTCCGTTCCGGTCTCCTTAACTATTTTACTTAAAAAAACAGTATCCACTATTTTTTTCTCTCACCCCATTTCCATATTCAACTATAAATTCTTCTTATAAATTTATCTTCCAATTTTTCATCTGATTTCGATTTCTTTTATTTATATACATCGTTTATAGATCCATATAACTCCTTTGAGATCACCTAAATTAATCTCATTTATAAAATTCCATTTTTATAAATTTAATTTCTTATAAATTCCATTTATTTCTACCAATCTATTTTTAACATCGATTTCAAATTCTTTATATATTTCCAGAATATTAATTTTAGTTCCCAAACTCAAAAATTCCTTTATATAATTTTATTTTTAAATCTCTGTTTAAAATATATTTCCTACATGTTTTTGTATGATCAATAACCTATTTTTGCTTTATCAAATTAGCCTCTTTAAAATACCCAATTTTCGATGAATATATTTTTAACTTAAAGATCTCTTTTTAATTCCTTAAAATTTTAAAATAACATTTATGGTATCAAAAATTAATTTCCATGTCAATATAACATTTAAAATTTTCATCACATAAAGTTCCAACAAGTTTATTCATTCACATCAGATATTTTAATATATATATATATATATATATATATATATATATATATAAACACTAAATATTTTTGAGGAATCCAGTTGGATCCCTCCAACCTGTCTCCCTGCATCCATAGATGTTAGACAACAATAAAAATACAAATCCCACTTCAAGGGGGATATCACGGTATGTAGGGTCATCCGTTATTATGCGGGGCGTATAGGGTCTCATCTGCTATAATGTACGGGAATATCACTCCAATACAAATATATATACTATATATATATATATATATATATATCCAACAGATAAATTTAAATTTACCAATCAATCAAGCATCCAATAATTTAAATTTAAACATTTAAAATGGTAATCCAATTGAGTGAGAGATTCTCACCTATGATTTTTATTATTTAGCAATCCATTTTCATCTTGACTTGTTGAATGATTTTTGGACCTCGTATGCACATGTTATAGCTTTTATAAAATTATAAAAATTTAATATAATTAAATTTCAAAAATTAATTCTAATTTCATTATCTAACAAACTAGAACCGAAGGATAACTCCCCTGCAACCGATCAATAAACCCCCTTCGATGCTACAGCCACTGCCCAGTATAACCCCACTACTGCCGAACATGACAATAGTGGCAGACGCCTCTTCCATCTCTGCTAGCACTTGCTACAGCCTGCCACACGGTTCGCCTTCGACCTCCGTCACTCGTGAATCCCTCCACCTCCGCTATCGACGTCACTAAATCCATTGTATGCCGCCGTGCCTGACCTACCATTGCCGCCACCACTAGAACGCCACCCGTCTACCCCACCAATCACGACCCCTAACTTGATCGACTGGCAATGCCAATTTTAGTTCGACTCGCCTCCCTTCACCGCGAACCCAGGCCTAACCCTATTCCGTGAATCGATGGTAGAGCCTTCCTCCCCCTACGTGCGCAAACACGAGCGGCCTTCCAAGTCGCCTACATCATCTCCCTTCCTTTTTATGAAAGAATTTGCGAGCTCGAAGTTTAGGAAAAGGAAGAGAAATAAGCAATTTCGTTTTGTATCTATTTTTTATTTATTTAACGAAATTGATTCTGTGAATGGCCCTATAGATTTCAACGAAGGAGAGAGGGATTTTGATTTTTGAAAGTAGATAGGCGTGATTTTAAAACGAGGGAAAGATGCCTTACGTGTTGCTTGCTGGCAACAGTAGATAGATGGAAAAGAAAAGCAGCTGATGGAATATGGTCAAGTCAACAAATAATATATATGTATATATTATTTAAATTTAAAAACGTCTCGATTTCGCCGCTTAAAATATTGACCTCCTATCGAGGCGTGCCGCTAGGCGTTTATAATGTTATACCCCTATTTCGAATGCAATAGAAAAGGTTTCGAGTCCTAATTCAATCGTATAGAGAAGATAGCTTTTTGAACCAAATTATTATATTATATTTATGGTATAAACTTCAACACGTTTCTGTTCCGTACGACCAAACGATAACTCCAATTTGGAATCCGATAATAATACACTATTACATATCTAATGGAACTAGTTTCGTCAAATTCCAAGATTGTGCCTCGGAAGGCTATTTTTAAATGTCAATTTAAAAGATATATTTTTAAAACTGAACAAACCACTTTTAATTTCAATTTTAAAAGTTGCATTGTCTTCGGTATTTTTAGTATAAATTTTACAAGCCTTTAAATTATTTTTATCGAGCTTAAAACTCAAGATACGATAATTTACCCAATAACTAATTATAAAATTCAATAATTAATTTACCCAATAACTACTATATTTAAATCCGAATTTATTTTATAAATAAACTCAAGTTCTTCATATTCAAAATTAATCCATAGTTCAAATCCAATATTTAAACCATTTAAATATTCAAAATCGAACACAAAAAATTTGGATCGTTACGGCAATTTTAGTTGATTTTCTTATTTTTAATTATTTTTGTTCCAAATTCGTTTTTTGTCCATAACTTCTTCGTCTGGACTCCGATTGCAAAAATCCAAATATGAAAGTTGCTCATAATTTTGTTCCAACTGCAAGGGGTAAGTGTCATGGTCAAATTTTTGTTTACATAAATTCCATTTTTGGAGCTAAATTAATTAACTAACTAAATAAATAACTAACACCAAATTATGGAGTGTTACAATGACTATCATTTTAAGTGCACTTTCAAATCCAAGTCCGATCTAAACGTAAGTCCATCTTTAACCTATGTGCTTTGTTCCAAGGTATTTTCATAAGTTCGTTCGAGTCCATTCCAAACCCATAGACATGGATCACTTATGCATCTTGTTTTCAAAAATATGAACCAAATCATTGTTTCAACAACGTCAATAAAAATCGAACAACTTAAACATAATCAAAACACAACATGTATGTGTTATATTTTCCATTCAAAGAGGTGTGTTAACTTATCTTTTATCTAATATATAACTAAGATCCAAGCAACCAAGTCAAACATCCACCGTGCAACGACCTTTCCTTCCTCCTTCCTCCTCTTTTCACTTGCTCAGCCTCTACCACCCTCCAATTGCTCATGGCCAGTCCAAGTGAGGAGAGTTTGACTTTCAAACTTCAAGATCTAACTAGGTAGGATGTGTTGTAATACCGTCCCAAGACTTCACTCCAAATTTGAGTTGATTTGGCTATGATTTACAATTATTTTGCTTTAGGAATCTAGAGAGGAAGAAGAAGACATTAAAGAGCTTGTTTTTAGCTTTGAAAATTAGTGATTTTTACATAAGGATAGCCCCTCCTTATATAGGCTCAAGATGGTGTTGTCTAAGCTTGTTCTCACCCCATTTCTTGTCATATAAGGCTTACCTCTCTCACTTCACCTTTATCATCTCTTAGCACTTGAGTATTTCCATTTAAGCTCGTTTTGAAATCTCTTTGATGACATCACCCATGTCACAATCCAAAAGGTTTATTTCCAAAAATGATAAAAAAAATTATTTTATTTTTTTTGATTTCCTGAGCAAATAAATGTATGTAAAAAAAAATTGAACAACTTAAGATGGTTAAAAAGCTCTTTATCAATAAAATAATTTTTGATCACATTATCGATATTTTTCCAAAGAATAAATTTTTATAAACAATTTTCAAAAACAAGTTTTTTATCATTATCTACTGATTAGTTCATGTCTATCAAGCTTATAAAATCACATTTATAACACTTAATTATATTTCAAAACTTTTCGATATTCAAAAACGAAGTGTTCGAATTTTCGGGTCGCTGCACCTTTTTTCTATATTTTTTATTTATAGTATTTTCATTTGGTTTATATTTCTACTTCTCGTATGAGATTTTTAGCACCCACATGTGCATTAGAAAAATCTGAAAAATTATGATATTTCAGATTGCAGTGGATGTTAAATGACAAATTTTTCCACTTTACCCTTTAACAGTAGAATCTCTATTTCTTCTGCTTCATTTAGTTCCATTCATTTGGATGTATGGAGGCCATCTTAAGTTTGCGGTACAATTTTTTTTATTTTTTTGGTTATTTCTCATCTTTATCTTTTTTCTTTCCATTTCACTTTCTCATAATGTCATCTCTCCACTTTTCAATGTACATTATAATTCAACAAACATTTTTATCATTCTAAATCAAATTATAGGTACTTTTCGAATAATTTTTATTAGTTTCTTTAATTTTTTTTGGTCCTACTCAACCTTGATTGAATTCATCAAAAGTTTTTAACTTTTTATTCATCTTAATTTTCTTATTATTTTATCTATGTTTTGTAGAGATAGTTTTTCTATCCATTGCTTTCAAATATTATTATTTTCATGGAAAAAAATTTAGAAACCTCCAAAAACATGAATTATCAATCAATCGCTCTCAATTTAAAAGTTTGTTTTTTATTTTATTATTCGTCCTTTCATTTAATTTGAGGTTGAATTTGTCTTTATATTCTAAATTTATGGGTTATGCTTCAAGTTTTGTGTCTAAAATTTAATTTTCTTTTTATTTTTGTATCAATCTGTATGATCATGAAATTGATTTCGTTTGTACTTTACAAGGTTTGTTTGATCTTTAAATACATAGATAACATACAACTTCGATTTTTTTGTAAAATCTATTATAGTTAAAGTTGAAATAATGTTCGTTTTCAAGTTTTGTATCAACATCGATGTACATCTTATTTATGATTTTTAATATGATTATGAATTTCATTTCCTTTATCCATTGTGCAAGGAATGGTTGGTTTAGTAACATAGAAATACCAAGAATCTTCAATTTTTCATAATCTATTAGAGGTAAAGTTGATTTTTTTTGTTTTGAAATACAAGTATATAAGAAAATCAAGTTTTAAAAAATATCATATATTCTTCTTATTTTTGTTTCAATTTGTATAACTATAAATTTGCTCTCCTGCCTATCCTGCAATTGAATTGTTAATATGTGATACCATATAAACTTTAATTTTTTGGTGCATACACTCATAAATTTTCCTCATTCATTTTATAGGGAATAATTGATTTACCAATACATAGATACCAAAGAATCTTCGATTTTGCAAAACCTACTAGAAGTGAAGCTGATATTATATAAATATATAAGACTCAAGTTGGAAACAAACCATATATCAAGTAAAAGATTGTCAAATAACAAATTTCCATACCATATTTTGCATGTAAGAAAATTATAAATATATTGATGGTACTTTTATTTGGACTATGATAACAAATAACTTAGTTGTAAATATGTGTTTCATAAACTTAATTTTAATTGAATGTTCGTATCCACCCCAAAATTTCCTCTTTATAATACCTGAATAATCTTTTTGAAAAAGCGTTTTTAATACTCTTCATTATGTTTTAGTTACCATTCAATTATCTTGCTAATTAGAAGCTTTAACCCTAAAATTATCTTCTTTAACAATTCATCAAAATCTCTTAGAAAATTTCATATTCAAATGACGGGAGAAGAAAATCAAGAGGAAGACTGCAATATGAAATCATATGTAGTTTTGAGCTATTTAATTTTAATTTTTTATTTATTTTAAATTTGATTAATAATTCAATTGTGGTTTGGAGATGGTAAAATTAAACTTGAAATGACATTATTAATTATTTGCATAATACATTAGTCGATGTTACAATGTATTACGTAAAGTGCATCGGTTATGTTGTATATCACCGAGTGACATGTTTATGTTTTTTTGCACAACTCCTGAATTGTTTACATAGCCTCTTTATTGATAGGAAATAAATATTGATTTAGGTGCATGGAAATGTAGATGGAGTTAATCGATTTCAGCATTGGATGTTGCATTTGAAAATGAGATTTTTTTAAATTAAGACTGTGATTTGAAGAGAAAGGGATTTTTTAGTTTGGGTAATGAATATGTGTATTAGAGAGTGGATGTGGGTAAAAGGGATAATAATTAATATAGAGTGAAAAATTAGTGGTGTATGTTAATACTATTTTTATTCGTATGTTTTATTTATTTTTACTCAACCCAAACTTATTGTAATGACCCATAAGTTAATCACTTTGAATATGAATGTTTAATATATTTTTAAATAATTAATTAATGGATTTTAAAACTCAAATAAATCCTTTTTTAATAACAACTAGTGATGGTGATATTGTTTTCAAAATTTATTTACAAAAATAAATAGTTCGAAGAAAAATATAAAATGCAACTGGAAATCATTTTCCAAAGTTTTTATTTTTCATCATCTAAAAGTTATTATAAATGTTGTGCACATTTCAATAAACATATACACACATATTTATATAAACATAAGTATGGATAAGGTATATAACATGGTGAAAATGTATTTACTTAAATAAATATAAGAAGATGTGATATTATTTCAAAAATTTAAATAAAAATAAATTAAGAATGAAAATGTCACATTATACTTACACATCATGGTATAAGGGAAGTGGATTATATAGTGGGAAAAAGGGTGGAGTTGCCTTGTGCGTGGGTTAAGGAAGGAGGGGAGTGGAGAGATATGGCAAAATATAGATGGAGGGTACGTACCTAAAGGTTAATTTGGTAATTAGGTTATTTCATTTTATATTAAAAATAATTCCTAAATTTCTCTCTCTCTCTTTTCCATTTCATTTCTTCTTTTTCAAACTTCATCCTCTTTTTCTTTAAGTTCAAATTTTTTTAATGGCTTCCATGTCTTTTTCAAAATTTAAAAATCATGCCTTTTCCACTTTTAAATTCTTAAAAATCATTTAAACACCTCATCTTCTCTTCCTATACATCCTCCTTCTCAAAACAAGCCCAATACCACCTAAAACAACTTCGGCCAAGCCCTATAACCACGAAGGTTGAACCATTTAAACACCATGTAGGTCCTAAAGTTGATTTTTTATAAAGGGAAACTCCGTCCTTATGTTGATTTAAGGCGTGGTGGTAGTTTGACGTGTTTTGGTTGCTTTTTGGTGAGCAAAATCTCACCTTTCTAAAGTTTTAAACTTTGTTATAGTTGATAATGACGGTTGTTAGATGTGCATTTATATGTGTTAAAAAGTAGCAATTGTTGGTTAGGTTTCCTCTTTAAAAAGACGACATCTTCGGTAATTAGTTAACAACTTGAGATTAGCCGAAAAGTTTAAGTAATTGTTTGCAAGTGATGCTCTCCATGCTATATGGTTGTTATTTACTTTTGTACATATGTCTATTTTATGTTATGTGATTCATGGTTAAATGTATATATGAAAGTGATTACAGAAGTGTCCATACGGTGACTATCGCTATATCGACACTTCGAAAAATACACCATCTTTTTTGAAATCTTTTAGTTTAATCTTGTGCTTAGGTTTTACAAAGCTAATTAATTATTCTAATAATGATATGTTTAAAATTGATTAATTTTTTAATTATGGCATTTAAAATTAATCAATATTTTTAAATAATGGTGACTAAGGTTAATTAATTACTTAAATAATGATGTGTTTAAAGTTAATTAACCATCTTACTAATGATGTTTAAAATTAATTAATCATTTAACTAATGATGTTTAAGGTTAATTAATTATTTAAAAAAGGATGTATTAAAGTTAATTAATCATTTTGCCAATGATGGTTTAAAATTAATTAATCACTTTAAAAATGATGTTTTAAAATTAATTAATCATTTTAATAATGATGTATTAAAATTAATTAACCATTTTATAAATGATGGTTTAAGGTTATTTAATAACATTAATAATGATGTTCTAAAATTAATTAACCATTTTAATAACGAAGTTTTAAGGTTAATTAATCATTTTAATAATGATGTTTTAAAGTTGATTAATCACTTTAATAATGTAAAGATGTTAAAGTAATTAACCATTGTTTAAATTTGATAAATCATTTTAAATTAATGATATCGAAGAAATTTATCGTGTTTTAAAACTAATTAATCATTTTGATAATGTTGTTTAAAGTTAATATCTACAATATGAAATTCCGGCACAAGTCCGGTTTTAAAAGTTAAAAGGTTGATTTGGTTATGGAAACGATAAGGAATTTAATTTCAATAAACGATATCACTTACATGGAAACGATTTTGTCTTACTCTTCGCACTAAACGTTGAGTTATGGAAACTCGTCCCTATCTTTAAAGGTTAAAATGTCATCAAGGCAATACCTAGAGGAAAAACTACCTTTACTTGCCCGACTTCATTTTCAACGAAGAAATAGTACAAGTTTGAAATCGACGAGTAGTGATAAGAATATGAGATTCAATTTTTCCATATACATTATTTTAAATATTCTCGATAGTTGACCTATTGACCATCGATTCAGCTTTTTTCTTTATGTATCGTCAATTTAAGATGATTTGTTGCTCATTGAAACATTGATGTACTTGTTCCGAAATGACTAAAACTAAAGCACGAACGGGGGCCAAGTTATGTGGGGTTGCTTCCATTAGGGTATTATTACATCCGCTAGAGATCGATTCTGGATATGTGCACACTAAGATTGAAATACTTGCATTCTCGGTAAGCTTGGCAAGATCTGGCTTGGAGTTCTCAAGAGAGTTCCAAAGTATATAACTCTCTCAAGTATACTTTCTAGAGGTATACTTTCGATGGGGGGTAGCACCCTCCTAGTCATATGTTGGAAAATTTCCCTTGCCTTTGACTTTGGTTCTTTCTTAATTACATCGGGAAATGTCTTGCATACTTTGCAATAATTAATTATTTATGCCCATTTCTTGTCACTGGATGTTGTTATTGTGAAGGGAAACCCGTTCCATATTTGGCTGTGTGGTCTTACATATTGTTGTTTGTTTCCACCCTTTTCTTAGAGATTTACTCATACAAGACTTATTGTCCAACTTAGCTGTTTGTTTTCCCTAAACTCTCGGGTACTCAATTATTTTTGAGTAGTCTAAGAGTAGCGGGTTACTTTGGATTCTTTTGAAGATGATGGATGAGCAGGAGGCTCCTTATCCATTTAGTTATCTATTTCTGCTATTATTTTTACTATGTGTGTATTCTGGAATAGCAAGTGTAAAGGCAGGGTGTATAACTGCTAGGCTGATAGTATAAGTACTTTTGTATAAATCTAATAACTCCATGTTAAGGGGTAACCTTATGTACTATACTATTATTGTATTATATTTAACCATTTCGTTGTGAAATTTTCTACTATATTCTATTATGTTCTTTATTTTACCGCATCACAACCCATCTTTCAGATGCTTGGGCAATGGCATACGGACACCAAGGATATGTTAAGTACGTTCTCAAGGGTCAGAAAGGTGCGTTGTCATAGTTGGTATCAGAGCTTTGGTTGAACGAACACCTTAGCCTGTTTGGGGTATAATTCATTAGATATAGGACAAGTGATTCCCTTGAATAGGTAAATCATGAGAAAGCATATTTGTAATTATTATAATAATAATATCTATCCTCTAAAATCTTGTTTTAGATCCTTTAGTATTGTTTCCTTAAACCCTTTAATCCCATTCTTGTATTTTAAAGATATCTATTATTTTTCTAGGTAATAGAAGATGGATATAAGAAGAGGAGGAAGGAGAGGATTTGGAATTAGCATAGCTACCAATGGAAGGGTACCTAAAAATGCTACTATAACAATTGTAGACCTAATAGAGGAAGTGGTGCTGCAAGTTCAACCCTATATAAACTTTGTGACTTTGTACAAAAATTACACTACTTTGGGAGGAAACAATTCTATGGAACTGAAGATATTCTTGGAGTGCAGACATGGCATTGTTCGTGTGAAAGGATATTCGGAGATCTTCAATTGTAGATGCGGAGAAACGGTAATTGGCATCGCGACAACTTCAAAAGTTGGCGATGGATTGGTGGGATTCTGTAATATCTACTACCCCAAAGGAAGAGTTCTTTTAGGCTCAGGTTAAGGAAGTCTTTGAGGTGTAAAAGCCGAAAGGACTCAGTTGTTTAGGAGTTTCTTGGATTTGAAGCAAAGTATATTACGGTGGCACAGTACAAACATAAATTTAACGCTTTATCCCATTCCAGACTTGGATTGATAGGCACACCACTTAAAAAGAATGAAATGTTTGTGAATGGGATGAGACCAGAGTTCCAGCAAGAAATGACTAATCATCTTGCGGGTACCTTCACCAACCTTATTAGTTGGCCTTAAGGGTTGAAGCTCTGGATATTAAGGAAGGAGTCTAAAAGGGAGAGTGCCCATAATTAGTGCCAAGCCTTTATTA
This sequence comes from Allium cepa, assembly GCA_030765085.1. Classification (NCBI taxonomy): domain Eukaryota; kingdom Viridiplantae; phylum Streptophyta; class Magnoliopsida; order Asparagales; family Amaryllidaceae; genus Allium; species Allium cepa. Next base: position 134,205,464 of record CM060932.1, read on the forward strand.
GTTATACCACTTAAAAGCAAGACAAATTTCAAGCATAAGTTTAAGGGCACGAAGCAGCGGACAGGAAAGAAACCCGGTGGTGCGGCTCTAGCATAGAAGCCGCTCTACTTGGTTAGTATTACTTGTTTCAAGTGCAACAAGATGGGACACTACTCAACCCATTGTCAAACTATCTCATGTTGCAACTACAGCCAGATAAGACACATGAAAATTAGTTCCCTTTTCCAAAAAAGGGTTCTCAGGGACAAGTGTTTGCTACAGAGGAGGTATCATCTACTTTTTCAGAACAGAAGGAGAAGGAGGTGTTACAAGGTACATTACCCATTTATGATACTCCTATTAGAGTATTATTCGATACGAGCGCTTCCCATGGTTTTATTTAGTTAATCTTGTTGATAAAATTAACTTTAAACCCGTCATTCTAAATAATCCCCCTTATGTGTCAAACCCAATTGGGAGTCCGACAAATCTTGACACTATGTGTCTCCATATGCCTATTGCTTGTCAAAGTTATTTCTTTCCCTTTGTTTGTTTGTTCTTGGATTCATGGGTTTTGGACTGCTGTTGGGAATGGATTAGCTGTCTAGGTTTACAGTGATCTTTGATTTGTTCAAAGGATAGTTAGGGATAGGGATTATGGAGATGTTGGTGTGGATGTATGTTATAAAGAGCCTGACAAGTTAATGAGCAGTTTTCTCTATTTTCTCGAGGTGGCTAAGGAGAAGCTAAGAGTTATACTAGTTGTTCAGAATTTCGCTGATAAATTTGATGAAGTGCAAGGTTTACCTCCTCACTGTGAAGTGGAGTTTCGAATTGATTTGATTCCAGGAACCAAACCCATTGTACAAACTCCTCGAAGGTTGGCTTCTAAAGAGAATAGGGAGTTGGAATGCTAGACATTCGACTTATTGCAGAAGGGATTGGTAAGACATAGTACCTATAGTTGGGGATCGCCAGTTGTCTTTGTTACAAAGGCCTTAAGTTGAATAAAAGGACTATCAGGAATAAATACCCTTTACCAAGGATTGATGACATGTTTGACCATCTCCACGGTGCCCGGATATTTTTTTCAGTTGGACCTTACCACCGGTTTTCACCAATTAAGGGTAGTAGAAGAGAGTGTGCCTTAACAACTTTTAGGAATCTAGATAGTTTCTATGAGTGGTTGGTTATGCCGTTTGGGATGACTAATACACCCGCTTACTTTGTGGACATAATGAATCAAGTATTTCAAGATGTTCTTAATAAATTTGTTCTTTTATTTATTGATGACATTCGTATCTATTTAAAAACGAAGGAGGAGCACAAGTACCATCTCTAAGTCATACTCAATTATTGAAGGCTAAGTTTGTTGAGTACCTTTTTGGAAATTCGAAGTTAGGTTATTGCGACATATTGTTACGGAAGAAGGAATATCTATTAATCCAGATAAAGTTGTTATAGTTCAAGATTGGAAGAAGCCTGAAGTGGAACGAAAGTTAGAAGTTTCTTAGGATCAAAGATTTCTTGAAGATTGCTTCTCATCTGACGAAGTTAAAATAGAAAGATGTTAAGTTCGTGTAGATGCTTAAGTGTGATCAAGAATTCAATAATTTGAAGGAAAAGTTGACTAGCACTTTTATTTTGACTGTTCTAGATAGGAGCGAAGGTTTAACAATATATATGGATGCTTGTAGTACCGGTTTGGGAGCAGTTCTGATGCAGCAAAGGAAGGTTATCACCCATGTAAGTCGACAGCTGAACCCATATAAGAAAAATTATGCGACACATGATTTGAGGCTTTTGGTTGTTGTCTTCACACTTAAGATGTAGGGGCATTATCTTCTGAGTGAAAAGTTCGAGTTATGCATGAACCAAAAATCCTTAAAATAACACTTTACCTAAGAAGACTTGAATTTGAGGCAGCAGAGATAGTTGGAGTTTCTCACTTCTTATGATTTAGAGATTCCTTATACCGTAGGGAACTCAAATGCTGTTGCAGATGCGTTGAGTAGAAATGCAGCAAGGGTTGCTAACTTAGAAGTCAAGCTAGTATTGATGAAGAGGATTGTGGCTAGTCAAGAAAAAGACCCTATTTTGTCTTGACTCAAGAAAGATGCTCAAAAATGTATTTCCTCTAATTTTGAGATTGACCCTTAGGGCATATTGAAAATAAATGGGCGTATCTATGTTCCAAATGTTAATAGGCTTGGGAAAGAAATGTTAGTAGAATGTCACTCTTCAAAGTTATCTTTCCATCGAGGAGTGACCAAGATGTTCAAAGACATAAAGAGGGTATTATGGTGGAAGGGGATGAAGCAAGATGTTTCGATCTTTGTGAGTCAGTGTTCAAACTGCCAATAGATTAAGAGTAACCACTAAAAGTCAGCTGGACTGCTTCAGCCACTTGAGATCCTAGAGTGGAAGTGGGAGCATATCTCTATGTATTTTATTGATGGGCTTCCTAGTTCAAGAAAAGGAATGAGGCATTTGGTTATGGTCGATCGGCTGACCAAGAGTGCTCAGTTCATTCTTGTTAAGCCGACCAAGAATGCTGCAAGTCTGACGAGTTTGTATGTGAAGGAGATTGTGAGGCTCTACGGTATTCCTCGTAGTGTTGTAAGTGACAAAAACCTAATATCCACTAGCAGTTTCTAGGAGGGAGTACAAACTACCTTAAGGGGTCGACTGAGTTTGAGTATAGGTTACTAACCATAGGCAGATGGGTAAATAGAGAGACTGAACCAGATCTTGGAAGATTTATTGTGAGCATGCATTCTCAACTTTGGAGGTTTTTGGAAAGATCATTTACCCTTGGTTGAATTCAGTTCCAACAAAAGCTACTAGAAAAGCATTGGCATGGCCCCTTTCGAAGCTTTATATGGTCATCCGTGCCATTTTTCTTCATGTTGGGTTGAGTCTAGTGATAGAATTATTCTTGGACCGGACATGATCTTAGAAGCTAGTGAGAAAACAACTGATATAAGAAGGAAGTTGAAGGAAGCTTAGGATCGGTAAAAGTTTATGCAGATCGAAGGCATATGGATCTTGAGTTTTCAGCAGAGATTCGGTATTTGTTAAGGTCTCTTAGTTGAGAAGTGTTGTGAGATTTGGGAAATCAAGGAAGCTAGCTCCTCGTTTTATTGGTACTTTTCCCATATTGGACCGGATTACTAGCCTTGCATATAGAGTGAAGTTACCAAATAGACTATTAGACGTGCATAATGTATTTCATGTATCTCATTTACGTAAATACGTATACGACCCTTCGACGATAGTGAAGCTAGCACAACAAGAGGATTTGGAAGTTCAGCCTAACCTAACCATTCTTAGATGGCCTATTCGTAACATTTCTCGAGATATGAAGGTGTTGAGGGTGAAGGATGTGAATCTTATTAAGGTTTAGTGGAATGGGGATGAGAGAGATAATAATTGGGAAACCGAGGATTATATTACGGATCTGTATCCCGAGTTGTTGTCATAGTTGTTTGTATGTTGTTGTATCTTTTTAATGTTCTAACCTATTGTCGTAGGTCAATTTCTGTATACCTGTTTTTTGGTTCTTTTGAGATTTTTTGTTGTGTGTGATAAACTTTGGGGACAAAATTTCCTATAAGGAGGGAAGGATGACACGACCTATAATTTAATCACTTTTAAATGATTATTTAATGTATTTTTAAATAATTAATTAGTGGATTTTATAACTCAAATTAATCCCTTTTTAATAATAACTAATGATGGTGGTATTGTTTTCAAAATTTGTTTATAAAAATAATTAGTTTCAAGAAAAATATAAAGTGTGATCGAAAATTGTTTTTCGAATTTTCAATTTTTCGTCATCTGAAAGTTATCGAAAATGTTGTGCACATTTTAGTAAACATACACAGACATGTTTATATTAACATAAGTATGGATAAGGTAAATAATATGGTGAAAATGAATTTACTTAAGTAAATATAAGAAGATGTGACATCTTTTCAAAAAAATTAATAAAAATAAATTAAGAATGAAATGTCGCATTATCACTTACAAATCATGGTACAAAGGAAATGGATTATATGTTGGAAAAAAGGGAGGGTGGAGGTGCCTTGCGTGTGAGTTAAGGAAAGAGGGGAGTGGAGATGATGTGGCAAAATATGGATAGAGGGTATGTAACTAAAGGTTAATTTGGTAATTAGGTTATTTCATTTTATATAAAAACAAGTCCTACATTTCTCTCTCATTTTTCCATTTCATTTCTTCTTTTTCAAACTTCTTCCTCTTCTTCTCTAGGTTTAAAACTTTTTAATGGCTTCCATGTCTTTCTCAAAATTTAAAAATCATGCCTTTTCCCACTTTTAAACTCTTAAAAATCATTTAAACACCTTCTGTTCTCTTCCTACGCATCTTCCTTCTCAAAACAAGCCCAATACCACCCAAAACAACATTGGATGAGCCCTATAACCACCAAGTCCAGACCACTTAAACCCTATATAGGTCCTAAATTTGAGTTTTTGCAAAGGGAAACTTCGTCCTTGTTTCGATTCAAGGCGTGGTGTTAGTTTAACGTGTTTTGGTTCCTTTTTAGTGAGCAAAATCTCACTTTTATAAACAAAAGTTTTAAACTTTGTTATGGTTGAAAATGTTGGTTGTCAGTTGTATATTTATATGTGTTAGAAAGTAGTAATTGTTGGCTTGGTTTTCTCTTTAAAAATATAGCATCTTTGGTAACTAGTTAACAACTTGAGATTTGCCGAAAAGTTTAAGTAATTGTTTTCAAGTGATACTCTCCATGTTGTATGGTTGTAAGTTACTATTGTATATATATCTATGTTTGTGTTACGTGATTCATGGTTAAATGATTGACATATGAAATTGGTTATGGAAGTGTCCGTCCGTATAGCGACTATCACTATATCGACACTTTGAAAAAAAGCCATCTCTTTTGAAATCTTTTGGTTTAATCATGAGCTTGGGTTTTACAAATTAATTAATTATTCTAAAAATGATTTGTTTAAAATTAATCTATTATTTTAATAAGGATAATTAAAATAAATTATCATTTTAAATAATGATGACTAAGGTTAATTAATTATTTAAATGATGATGTGTTTAAAGTTAATTAATCATCTTATTAATGATGTTTAAAATTGATAAATCATTTTGACTAATGATGTTTAAGGTTAATTAATTATTTAAAAAAGGAAGTATTAAAGTTAATTAATCATTTTACTAATTTTATCTTTCAAAATTTCTATTATAAACTAACTAAAACCTAATATCTTTATGTGCAGTATTGGCTCAACGACATATCAAATATAATTGCTCTAAAAAAAACTATAAACAAAATGGACCCACTTATGCAAGATGGACTCTATAGGAAGTAGCCCAAAGGAAAATTAAGTCCTTTCTTGACAAAAAGATAAAACTAGAAACAATACCATTGAAATTTCTATAATAAAAGTGAATGACAAATATTTGTCCAGTAAATATCAACCTAGCAAATGTTTGCCTGGCTGTCTAGCTACCTGGATGATATTTGAAAACTTTAGTACTCATAATTTCTAAATAATTGCAAAAAAAAAAATTCTAAATTGGTATTTTAATTATGAAAACGGTAAAATAAAAATTTCTAATTTGCAGAAAAATAAAGAAAGGAAAAGAGCTAAAATCCGACAAAATTACACTGCTAAAGAAAAATTTTCAGTTGTCGATGAAAGATACGAAAAAATCAACAAACAACCGAAGGATATAAAATTTCAATTAAAGAAGCTAAAAAAAAGATAATGCTTCTCTAAAAAAAGAAAATACGCCGCTGAAAAAAGAAAATGAAAATTTGAAGAAAAAAAATAAAGGAAAAGAGAAGAAGATGATAAAAATCAAGTAGTTGGAAAAAATAATCATGATAATGAAGATGATGATCGTGATGATGACAAAGAAACAAATGATGAGGAGGAGGAGGATTATGATGGTGATAGTAATGAAGATGAAAATGATGATTAAGGTGATGACGACGAAGTTGATGACGACGATGCTGATAATGATGATGAAGAAAATGACAATGATGGTGATTGCTCTAATGAAAATGAAGGTAAAGATGATGATGAAGAAGAAGGTGTTAAAGGTAAAGGTGGTGATGATGATGGTGATGTAAGGTAAAAATGGTGCTAATATAGAAGAAGGTAAGGTGCTGATGAAGGTAAAGGTGAGGGTGCTGCTAATGATGACGAAAAGAAAAAGAAAAATAAAGATGGTGATGCTAACGATAAGGATGATCATGATGATGATGAAGAGGATAACAACAAAACAGATGATAATCAAAAGGGACATTTCACTAGAAGGACAAACTTTGCAGTCCAATTAGTTTCTAGGACATACATCCACAGAAATTAATTTCAAGACCAAAGTCAGCGGAATAATTACTTTTAAGGACCAAGTCAGCAGTCCAATTACATTCAAGGACATAATTTCATAGGTTTTTAGGCCTTAGAAATTAATTATTTTGCATTTTATCCTTAAAAGTAATTATTTCAGTTGTGTGTCCTATAAACTAATTGCACTTGCTAAAGATGCCCTTGTGGCTAATTTCCACTAATCAAAAGGTGTCTGGAAATAAAGCTATCGATGTAACTACAGATGTAGCTGTAGATGTAGTTGGAGAAGTAGTTGGAGATGTAATTGAACTTGAAAAGGAAATAATAGCCCAAATAGATAACAGCGATAACTAAAATATCAACCAATATGAAGTAACTATCATATCAAAGACAACAAATTGCAATGAAGAAAAAGAGGATACCTAAGATAAATAGAAAAGTCTGCTAAAAAAACCCAGAAATGGTAAATGTATAGAATGTAAATAAATTTACTATAAAAAATTTAGTTAGGAAAATATTTTATTGACAAATATTACCTAGGCAAATATTTGGAAGGGCTGCCATCCATATGCTAGAAAACAAAGTAGTTAACAATTGAAAACTTTTGATAAACTAGATGAAGTAAAAAAGACACTTTGAAACTTATTAAGCTTTGGGGCAGAAAGAAGAAGATACTTTGAAGCAAAAAGGTAAGTGGATAACAAAAAATATTTCCTTATGTAAAATAATTATCAAGCACCGATGATAGATTTTTGTAAAAATTTAAGAAAACTAAGACAAAACAAACATTACACATAAACAAGCTTTGATTATAGATGGACATCAAGAAAAAATAGTACAAAAAAGAAGAAAGTTATATACATTATGTAACGTCCCGCCTTTTGCACGCTTTAAATCAACGATAAACCACACACGTCAGACTTAAAACATACAAAAGGGCGGATTGTTATGGGGTAAATAAGAAAAAGCAGAGAAAAAATAAAATAATATTGTAGCGGAACGATAAAATATAATAATCAAATAAATAGTTCATGAAGCTGTTTACAAAACGTTTGATTATACTTATACAATACACATCAGAGTTACACATACAAGAGAATATTAATAATGCGGCGGAATACAATGGTGTGGTGGAATATATAACAAATAGTAGTAACAATTCTTCATCTTCGTCCTCCAAAAGCAAGGCCTTCAAACCCTGAAATGATCAGGCCGACCCAAGAAAACTAAAAAGACAAAACACTTGAGACAGAACTAAAAGATCTTATGTAAGTTAAATCAACAATAAATAATATGAGTGGAACGGCGTCAGAGATATTTACGGGATTTGACATCTCCTATCCAGTGTCTACCATGAGTGTGGTAACTCAAGAGATGCTTGGGATTCACATCTCCAAAGTATCCATTAAACTATTTACTATGTAGTAATATTTCGCTATTATAATAATGTCTTTTAGTAAAATAAGCTTACTTTTAAATAGCGTTAAGGCTTTACATTTTCCACCTTAACACGTAATAGTGACAATAGTCTATACAGTACCGTAATACCTCCTGATCGGGAGGCTACCAGGGGATACTCCGTAGGTACGACACAAATCAAACTCGTACAAGGCGCGCTAGGGTAGGTGACACGGCATAGCTAGGCAATGCCAGGGTACCAATTACGCTTCCAGGCCGGTGGTAACGCGTAGCAGCTACTACCGCCCACCTCGAGCCACAACCCAAAATCAAAAATCAAAAGTGGCCACCAAAATCAATCCAAAAGTCAGAGTATAATATCGAGGGGATGTTTCCGATAAAAAGTGCTAACTTCTTAGCCCGTCGATCGCTCCTGTTTTAGCCACCTTATGCCAACTCATAGGAGTTGGGTCCACGTATTTACGTCAAAGGAAACGCCACCGCCGTCCTACTTCATTCTGGAATCTCCATCGCGTACACGGTTGTTAAAGTGGTTTTTGGAGTTGGCAGAGAGTATGACAACTTCCGATCCCGGTCTCTTCAACAACCAAACGTTATTATAACACCGTGGTCTTTTCAAAATAGTTTATACTTCAAAACCAAAATATACTGTCCATTTCAAAACCATATAAATACGATATCATTTCTTTTTTAAAAACCCAAATCAATATAATATCATTTTTATTTCAAATATATTCTTTTTCCAAAATCATAGCACTTTCAAATTTATATACTTCGAAACCAAAACCACTTGAAATATAACACTTCCAAATTATAATACTTTGAAACTCAAAACTTTGAAACATAGCTACACCACTTAAACGGCTTAAATATTAAATTCTTTTATATAATAAAATAACTTCTTCAATTTCACAAATAAAATTCCAAATACAGATTCGAACCCAAATAGCCTTTTTAATTTCCATATATTTCAAAGCTTTAAATATTCCGCCATTTCAAAACTAATTATTTGATAATTCCATTTCTATCAAATTCAATTACTATTATTTAGATTTGAAAAGTTTACATAATAAATCAAAAATCATTGAAGTAAAACCTTTAAACTTTAAATAACTGGATATTCTTTCAATTTTATTAACTTGATATATTCATTTAAATCAACTTGATATTTATTTAAATCACTCTAAACCAAAATCAAGTTATAAAAATCATACTCTTTAAATCTAAATTTTTGTTTAAATTTCACATCAATTTTATTCGAGTATAATTCTTAAATACTTTAATTCAAAACAAATTCATATTTATCCTCCAACCTTAAATTTTTTTTATTTAAGTCATTATAAACTCTGTATACTAAAAAATTTGAACAGATACTTAACCATTTTATATAAAAGCAATCAAACTTTATTATAAACTTGTTTTTATTAAACAAATTAATACATAGCTTAAATTCAAGAATTTAACTATATATTAAATAATTCAAAAATCAATATTTATTAAACCGTATATTACTATCAAAACCATAGAAATCATTTTAAAATATTTATACATAGACCGACGCGGTCTGTATATAATTTTCTATCCAATGGTCAAGTGATAAGGATATTTATCATTTCAATCCGTAATTTAAAATAAAAATATGGTTATATATCATTTCAAACCACAATCCCAAATGAAATAAAAATGCATAACAATTTGCAGTTTATAACAACATAAAATACAGCATCCATTCATCCAATATCAATCATCAACCATTTATCACAATCAACATCCAATTCAAACAATACATCAATATAGAACAGATAATAAATAACAGGTAATTACTAGCAGTTTTATATTTGATAATAAATTAATTTAACAGACAGTTATAAGCAAAATAAATTAAATAATAATTTAGCTAGTAGTATTAAATTAAATAACAATTAAATCAAACAAATTAAATTTAACTGGAATGATGATAAAAATATGCCAAATAGTCATAAATAAATTTCTAATCACATCAGAAATTAATTTAACACACATAAGAAATTTTAGAAGTTGTGAGTGGGTTAAAACACTCACCTTTTGAATTTAAATTGAATTTAAATTGAATTTAAATCCAATTTAAACCCAAAAATTGAACAGCCTCAAAATTCATCCAAACTAGTGTCAGAATGTCCAGAATTCCAATACGAGACCTCGTACGCGAAAGTTATTCGAGTTAGAAGCTACATGATTTAAAATAGAAATAAAGGAAAAGGTACCACGTCACCTTCTCCCAATCGTTCACGAACCCTACAGGCCACGCAACCGAGCTTTTGCTCGCACCAACCACGCCACATCCCTCGTCGTTCGCCGCTGCCACGGCCAGTCAAGACCAACCGCGCCACCTCCAAGCGAAGCACCACCCTCCGAGACTCCACCACGTCGACGATCGATGCCCCAAACCCCCAACAACTGCAGCCTATATATAATCCTAATCGAATTTTTCTCGACAATCAAGCCATTAACATCCCCTACAAACCACCTAGAAGTCATCCCCTCGATGATCTCTATACAACCCCTCAATCGATTTGATGATCCGTCGCAGTTGATTACGACGCAACGGACGGCCGAGAATTCATTCTGAAATTCTAGACAAACGATGCAACGAATCGAAAAACGAATAGCAGAATTGACATGCACTCTTCGAGAGCTTTGAATCCATATAAAATTTGCTATGGTTTAAGGAGATTGAATTTTTGGCGTTGGATTTGATTTGGATTTGTATTTGGGAATTAGGGTTTGCAACCATTGGAAAGAGGAGCTAATAGAACATACAGAAATGAGGAATAAGAAATGAATTAGGGTTTATAACAAGGTATACATAGGCAAAGTTGAAATAGAATAGATGGACCCGATTTATACACGTTGAACGATAAAATGGCCCGAAAAGCCCGTTATGACTCCGGAACGAAATTGGGTCAACCCATATATCAGAATGGATGTTTTAAAATATTTTAAAAGCAATGGCACAGGTTTCAAGTCCAAATTCTATCGTATGAAGAAGTTATGACAAAATAAAATTATTTCAAATTGATTTTAATTGATTTCAAGGCGTTTCGAGTCCGTACGATCAAACGACAAGTCTGATCGCTACGAAACTTGAAATCCTATAATAATTCACCGTTACGGATCTGATGAAACTAGTTTCGTCGAAATCCAAGTCAGTGGCCAAAATGGCTATTTTTACATTAATTAAATTTATAATTAATTAATTAAATCAAATCTTAAATTTCAATTCTATAATTGATAAATTTTACCCCTTTAAATTTTCTTAATCATTTACACTCATTTAAACAAATTTGTATGTCAATTTAGAGTTGATAAATCTATAAATTTCAGTGTTAACTTCCAATTTCATTAAATTCAAAATTATAAATTTAATTTCCGGTAATTCAATTTAATTTTCTTTCCATTTATTATTCTATCAATTTCATATTATGGTATAATTATCATGATTTATATCTTAGTGCGTTAAAAATCTCCAATTTCATCTAATTTCAACTAACGTAGTAATTAATCTCATTAAATTGCAAAATTTGATTTCCAATTCTATTTAATAGACTAAATAAATATGTAACACAAAATAATTGATACCATTAACTTTTTATTTCATTTATAAGTTTATTGCTTACAACAAATGCTACCATTAGTTTCATAACACTAATTCATTCCATTTCCATACATTATACATTATTTTATTAGTAAGTTAACATTTTAAATTATTAATTTACCTTTTATATCCTATTATAAATTAGTGCACACATTAATTAAGATTTTAAATCAAATTAATCATTTCATCTTGGTTCCATTCTTTTATTACATCAACTATTACTTTATGAATGAAATTAGCATTTCTTATTCATTTTGTTACATTCACAGTCTCTGTTATTGTCTTAAATTTGCTAATGTAACATTAAAGTTCATTTAATTCTAATTGATTCCCTATTTTAATTTAGAAGACCAATTAAATAGGTAACTTATAACAATCATTATCATAACTTTTAATTACACGTATGAATTCACAATTCACAAATAAATGTTACAATTCTTATATAATATTGATTTTATTCAATTTCCATTAACTATCTATTGTCTCATTAATTAATTCATATTTACATCCACTTTCGTATATTAATTTTGTAACCAAGTTATAACATTTACATTGTTCCACTTATTGGAATTACATCCAAGTTATTAACAATTAACTTACATTTATACTATTGCTATTCATTCTACTTATTATTTCCATTAATAATTCACTAAATTTTTATTTCCTTCAATACTAAGTTACCAAAATCTTATTAAATTAAGAAATTTAATAATCGAAAATTTACGGGTCGTTACACTCTCCTCTACTCAAAACTTTTCATCCCCGAAAAGGAAAATAAGGGAAAAGAAGAATTAGAAAATCAATATATCTTATTTAAAACATTAAACTTATAAAAAATAAATTTACAAAATTAATTAATTTAAATAAAATATACCAATTTATAACCATTAAATCTTTGTATACTTAAATTAATAAAGTTTGGAAAACATTTTCAAAATATTTTCTAAGTCCAAAATTTACGGAAAATTTCGGCAAAGTCTTCTATATACGGAGAGGCTCGGAAGAAAATATAATATCAAAAATAACAATATACAGCTTATATTTTCCAAAATAATATATATCCCAACCCGGGAAAAATAATATAATAAGGCTATAAACCGTAATCCGGAAACGTACCTATTTGTCGGGCAAACAACGCTTAAATTATGAAACCAAAATTAGTAGCAATTGCTTCCATAACCTGTATTTCACTTATATAATCCAAAAAGGTCAACAATTATATAAAATGAAATATTTAAAGTGGTTTCAACCATAAACAAATCAAATCAATACAAACATCAATCCCTTGCAACAAGGCATACAACCATTATATAGAATCAACACAAATTAATCATTCATTCATATCAAACAAAACAAATAGTTGTTCAGGTTCAAACTTTAAATTGCACAAAATGGAAAATAAACTACTTAGTGTACCCTTCACTCAACAGCCTTAGGTGAAACTAAATAGATTATTCATACATCCAAACAATATTAAAGTATCCTTACCCAAACAGGTATAAACTAAAACAAACAACAATTCCAAACTATAGATCAAGTTCGTTCTGAACAATTTCATCTCATAACAGTTGTTGTTTGATTTCCTTTTATTTATACAATGAATTATCTTTTTACTTTACATTTAACTTCTTACAATTTTTATTTATTTTCATTATTCATTTATTTAATATACTTACCCTTCAATTATACTTAAGTTCATACCAACTACAACTTCTAATTCTTTTTTATTAAATAATTTCATTGAATACCTTCATTATTTCAAATTTTTACTTGTACAATATTCTATTACAATTTCTAATTAAGCATTGTAACTTTTATTATTTGGTAAGTTATAGCTATATGTTTTTAAGAATGCAAATGAAAGTTAAACAAGTTTATTTTATTTCTTTTAATTAATTTAATGTTCAAAAATCATATCTTTTGTTTTTATAGGTTACAATTTCAACTTTCTTGAAATTTCATTTATAACTTAGCATTAGATTCTATTATTTCATTTATAGGTTTCCATTATTAGTTAAATTCTGTTTCACTAAGGAAATTGAAACTATTAATTAACGGAAATTTAAGAATCTTAAATACCGGGTTAATTTCAAATCATTTTAAAATAATAGATAAATGTATACTTACAACTTATATATCCAATTATATTTTAAAACAATTAAAAATATATATTTGTTTATCAAAATAAATCTGTAGTAGAACTGCTACAATGGCCTTCCCACTTTGAAACTCGAAAATGAATGTCGATGATGCATGCACTCATCATCGAAATTATTTTCCAGCGACAGAGAGGAGAGTACAAAACTTATTTCTTTCCAAAATTTTCTTTAAAAATAATTCTTTCAAATCTTATTGGAATATTTATATAAGAAAATACTTCTAAATAATATTACTATATTCCAAATCATTCAAAAGAAATTTTCCAAAATCCAGGAAATCAAGTTCTAAATTTCCAATCTTTCGTTTATTTTATTTCAAATCTTATTTTCAACTAATATCTAAAATTTCACTAACTAACAATCTAATATATTACAACCAAATATACCATTTATAAAATATATTATTTTATATATAAAAATATACAATAAGAAAATTTATTTCATTTACCTATATTTTAAAACAAATATTGTGTCGGTCTGTCCTATTAAGTGTTAAGAAATCTCTATTGATGTCATAGCGTCCCATGCATCAACCAGAATTTATAAATACAAAAAGAAACAAATTAACACAATATTAAAACTTTTTTATAACACTAACAAATACACTCTCTCATATATATACACTCAGCGAACTCATCATAGGGTATTACCACCCTATTGATAAGAGTCAGACCCCACAAAGCTAAGGTTTATCGCTAAACCAAAGCTCTGATACCAAATGTAACATCTCGCCTTTTTGCATGCTTTAAATCGACGATAAACCACACACGTCAGACTTAAAACATATAGAAGGGCGGACTGTTATGGGGTAAATAAGAAAAAGCAGAGAAAGAAAAAAACAAAATAGAATCTTGCAGCGGAACGATAAAATATAATAATCAAATAAACAGTTCATGAAGCTGTTTACAAAACATTTGATTATACTTATACAATACATATCAGAGTTACACATACCAGAGAATATTAATAATACAGCAGAATACAATGGTGTAGTGGAATATATAACAAATAGTAATAATAATTCTTTGTCTTCGTTCTCCTAAAGTAAGGGATTCAAACCCTGAAATGCTCAGGCTGACCCGAGTGAATTGAAAAGACAAAACATTCGAGTCAGAACTAAAAGATCTTACGTAAGTTAAATCAACAATAAATAATATGAGTGGAACAGCGTCAGATAAGCTTACGGGATTTGACATCTCCTATCCACTGTCTAACATGAGTGTAGTAACTCAAGTGATGCTCGGGATTCACATCTCCTAAGGATCCGCTAAACTATTTACTATGTAGTAATATTTCGCTATTTTAATAATGTCAATTAGTAAAATAAACTTACTTTTAAATAGCGTTAAGGCTTTACATTTTCCACCTTAACATGTAATGGTGCCAATAGTCTATACAGTACTGTAATACCTCCTGATCGGGAGGCTACCAGAGGATACTCCATAGGTACGACACAAATCAAACTCGTACAAGGCACGCTAGGGTAAGTGACACGGCACAACTAGGCAATGCCAGGGTAGATATATCAATTACACTTCCAGGACGGTGGTAACGCGTAGCAGCTACTACCGCCCACCTCGAGCCACATCACCAAATAAAAAATCAAAAGTGGCCACCGAAATCAATCCAAAAGTCAGAGTATAATATCGAGGGGATGTATCCGATAAAAGGTGCTACCTTCTTAGCCCGTCGATCGCTCCTGTTTTAGCCACCTTATGCCAACTCATAGGAGTCGGGTCCACGTATTTACCTCAAGGGAAACGCCGCCACCGTCCTACTTCATTCTGGAATCTCCACCGCATACACGGTTGTTAAAGTGGTTTTCGGAGTTGGCAGAGAGTATGACAACTTCCGATCCCAGTCTCTTCAACAACCACATGTTATTTAACACCGCGGTCTTTTCAAAATAGTTTATACTTCAAAACCAAAATATACTATCCATTTTAAAACCATATAAATTCGATATAATTTCTGTTTTTAAAACCCAAATCAATATAATATCATTTTTATTTCAAATATATTCGTTTTCCAAAATCATAGCACTTTCAAATTCACATACTTCGAAACCAAAACCACTTGAAATATAACACTTCCAAATTATAATACTTTGAAACTCAATAATTTGAAACGTAGCTACACCACTTAACGGCTTAAATATTAAATTCTTTTATATAATAAAATAACTTCTTCAATTTCACAAATCAAATTCCAAATACACATTCGAACCCCAAATAACAGTTTTGATTTCCATATATTTCCAAGCTTTAAATATTCCACCGTTTCAAAATTAATTCTTTGATAATTCTATTTCTATCAAATTCAATTACTATTATTTAGATTTGAAAAGTTTACTTAATAAATCAAATATCATTTAAGTAAAACCTTTAAACTTTAAATAAGTGGATATTCTTTCAATTTGATTAACTTGATGTATTCATTTAAATCAACTCGATATTATTTAAATCACTCTAAACCAAAATCAAGTTATAAAATCATACTCTTTAAATCTGAATTTTTATTTAAATTTCACATCAATTGTATTCGAGTATAATTCTAAAATACTTAAATTCAAATCAAATTCATATTTGTCCTCCAACCTTAAATTTTTTTATTTAAGTCATTATAAACTCTGTAGACAAAAAATTTGAACAGATACTTAACCATATTACATAAAAGCAATCAAACTTTATTATTGAACTTGTTTTTATTAAACAAATTAATACATAGCTTAAATTCAAGAATTTAACTATATATAAAATAATAGTTATATAATATCAAAAATCAATATTTATTAAACCGTATATTACTATCAAAATCCATAGAAATCATTTTAAAATATTTATATATAGACCGACGGTGTCTGTATATTATTATCTATCCTCTAGTCAAGTGATAAAGATATTTATCATTTCAATCCGTAATTTAAAATAAAAATACGGTTATATAACATTTCAAACTACAATCCCGAATGAAATAAAAATGCATAACAATTTGCAGTTTATTACAATATAAAATACAGCATCCATTCACCAAATATCAATCATCAACTATTTATCACAATCATCATCCAATTCAAACAATACATCAATATAGAACAGATAATAAATAACAGGTAATTACTGGCAGTTTTATATTTAATAATAAATTAATTTAACTCGCAGTTGTATGCAAAATAATTTAAATAACAATTTAACTAGCAGTTATATGCAAAATAAATTAAAGAACAATTAAACCAAATAAATTTAATTTAATTGGAATGATGATAATAATATGCCAAATAGTCATAAATAAATTTCTAATCACATCAAAAGTTAATTTAACACACATAAGAAATTTTAGAAGTTGTGAGTGGGTTAAAACACCCACTTTTTGAATTTAAATTGAATTTAAATTCAATTTAAACCTAAAAATTGAACAGCCTCGGAATTCATCCAAACAAGCATCATAATGTCCAGAATTCTAATATGAACCTAGCGGAGAAAACCACGCATGAAATGGACCTCGTACGTGAAAGTTATTCGAGTTAGAATCTAAATGATTTAAAATAGAAATAAATAAAACAGAAATAAAGGAAAAGGTACCACGTCACCTTCTCCCAATCGTTCACGAATCCTACAGGCCATGCAATCGAGCTTTCGCTCGCACCAAACACGCCATGTCCCTCGTCGTTCGTCGTTGCCACAGCCAGTCAAGGCCAACCGCGCCGCCTCCAGGCGAAGCACCACCCTCCGAGACTCCACCACGTCGACGATCGACGCCCCAAACCCCCAGTAGCCGCCGCCTATATATAAGCCTAATCAAATTTTTCTCGACAATCAAGCCATTAACATCCCCTACGAACAACCTAGATGTCATCCCCTCGACGATCTCCATACAACCCCTCAATCGATTTGATGATCCGTCGCAGTTGATTATGACGCAACGGACGACCGAGAATTCATTCTAAAATTCTAGACAAAAGACGCAACGAATCGAAAAATGAACAGCAGAATTGACATACGCTCTTCGAGAGCTTCGAATCCATATAAAATTTGCTATGGTTTGAGGAGATTGAATTTTTGGCTCTGGATTTGATTTGAATTTGTATTTGGGAATTAGGGTTTGCAGCCATTGGAAAGAGGAGCTTATAGAACGTACAAAAATGAGGAATAAGAAACGAATTAGGGTTTATAACAGGGTATATATAGGCAAAGTTGAAATAGAATAGATGGACCCGATTTAATATACGCGTTGAACGATAAAATGGCCTGAAAAGCCCGTTCTGACTCGGAACGAAATTGGAACCCATATATCAAAATGGATGTTTTAAAATATTTTAAATGCAATGGAACAGGTTTCAAGTCCAAATTCTATCGTATGAAGAAGTTATGACAAAATTAAATTATTTCAAATTGATTTCAATTGATTTCAATTTCATTGATTTCAAGGCATTTCGAGTCCGTACGATCAAACGGCAAGTCCGATCGCTACGAAACTTGAAATCCTATAATTATTCACCGTTACGGATCCGATGAAACTAGTTTCATCGAAAGCCGAGTCAGTGGCCAAAATAGCTATTTTTACATTAATTAAATAAATTTATAATTAATTAATTAAATCAAATCTTAAATTCAATTCTATAATAGATAAATTTTACCCCTTAAATTTTCTTAATCATTTACACTAATTTAAACAAATTTGTATGTCAATTTAGAGTTGATAAATCTATAAATTTCAGTGTTAACTTCCAATTTCATTAAATTCAAAATTATAAATTTAATTTCCAGTAATTCAATTTTATTTGCTTTCCATTTATTATTCTATCAATTACATCTTATGGTATAATTATTATGATTTATATCTTAGTGCGTTAAAAATTCCCAATTTCATCTAATTTCAACTAACGTAGTAATTAATCTCATTAAATTGCAAAATTTGATTTCCAGTTCTATTTAATAGACTAAATAAATATGTAACACGAAATAATTGATACCATTAACTTTTTATTTCATTTATAAGTTTATTGCTTACAACAAATGCTACCATTAGTTTCATAACACTTATTCATTCCATTTCCATTCATTATACATTATTTTATTAGTAAGTCAACATTTTAAATTATTAATTTACCTTTTATATCCCATTATAAATTAATGCACACATTAATTAAGATTTTAAATCAAATTAACCATTTCATCTTGGTTCCATTCTTTTATTACATCAACCATTACTTTGCGAAAAAAATTAGCATTTCTTATTCATTTTGTTACATTCACAGTCTCCGTTATTGTCTTAAACTTGCTAATGTAACATTAAAGTTCATTTAATTCTAATTGATTCCCCATTTTAATTTAATAGACCAATTAAACAGGTAACTTATAACAATCGTTATCATAAGTTTTAATTACACATATGAATTCACTATTCACAAACAAATGTTATAATTCTTATATAATATTGATTTTATTCAATTACCATTAACTATCTATTATCTCATTAATTAATTCATATTTACATCCACTTTCGTATATTAATTTTGTAACCAAATTATAACATTTACATTGTTCCACTTATTGGAATTACATCCAAATTATTAACAATTAACTTACATTTATACGGTTGTAATTCATTCTATTTATTACTTCCATTAATAATTCACTAAATTTTTATTTCCTTCAATATTAAGTTACCAAAATCTTATTAAATTAGGAAATTTAATTATTGAAAATTTACAGGTCGTTACACATTAAACAAAAGTCTTTTTTTATATAAAAAATATATGTCAAATATTTGACTTATGCTAATTTTACAATTGTAACAAATGGTAAAAGGTTAGACAAGCCGGGTATTGACTACCCAATATTATATATACTAATACCTTCAAGAGGAGCCAAGAAAGCAGCCAAAAAGTATCCCAAGAATCAGAAAACATTCAATAAAATGTGGTTGCAGATTAAAATAAAGCTTGAGAATAAGAAGAAAAGGTTGAAAAGAAAACAAACAAAAATTTCTCCTTCTTCCCTCTTAAATAGAATAAAAAAGAAACAAAAAGAGAAAAGTAAATGATCTAGCTTTCCAATATGAACTTCCGACACAAAAAGACCATAACGGAAGAAATCAGATAAAATCAACGTCAACAAAAAAGATGAAAAAGCTCCTAAACCTAAAACGGTATCAAGAGAAAGCACAGAATCTGATCGCGATAGGTTTGAAATAAAAGAAAACACATAGATATTGGTTAAAAAAAGCAAGCTTGCAAGAAAACGGCTCACAAAAAACAGATTCATGAGCTTAAAGCTTTTTATAAAGTAGTTTAAAATATGTAAGTATTTAATCAAAATATAAAATGAAAATATACAAACAAACATACATAAATGTCTGTATGCTTGGGTAATATCTTTTAGGCATATATTTACCTAGATAATATTCACATACTATAGTATCAATTTCGTACATAAACCATTACTGAAGTTCATATATTATATTCTAACTTACTTACCATAATACATACTAATATACTACCTATTATTAAAACATGAAAGATGCATACTATAACTTGGACAATGGCACTCAAATAAGAGGAGTGTATAGTTCTAAAATGTTATTCAATAGATTCATAGACTTAAAGGTACATAATTCAATATAATATCATTCACTAAAAATAAGAAAATTAATATATTAAATCTAATTTCTATACATGATATAGATCGGTTTTCCAAAATAAATTATAAAGATATCATACATTTAAAGCCGCATCCTGCGATGTGAAATACTTAAAATTAAAATATACATCACATGAAAATTTTAAAGCTAATTAAACTAGAAACACAGGTATCAATAATTCAAGATAACAAATCAACATATGAAGCTTTGGTAGTCAACTTATTGGAAGAAAAAGCAATGGATTGCATAAAAATATTGATAACACTACATAACAAAAAAATCACAACTCTTTGCTGAAATTTAATATGTTGAAAAAAAACCAAGAAACACTATGATTCCCAAATACCAAGAAGGAAAAACTCTAACTGCCCACACAAATAGAAAGCAAGAATAGTGTTGAGGTTTAAATATATTAATAATTACCGCTATCAATTATTTGTCTTGTGGCAAATATTTACCTAGAAATTATTTACCATGCAACCGGATCTATATATCAAATATGTTAACTTGTTTAATATTTGCAAAGAGACAAAATAATAGTGGTTCTAAAATTAGTTTATGTAAAATATGGCAAGCAACGATCAGAACCACAAAAAAAATAAGACAGTTTTGTGAATTGTCCATAACAAAACTATTATTCGTAAGTATACACTTATAATTTACAAGAGTAAATTCAAGAACATGGTTTTTTCAAATGATGCAGAATTGATTATGCAATATTTTTTATGAGATATATAGAGGATCTATCAAACTATTGATCTGGTTTTTAGCCAAGCAGATTTCAGCTAGACTTAGAAGATCAAAGGACGAAATGGTTCACGGACTTGGAAAATGCTTGGAAGAACAAAAGAATTATACTCAAAAAGTTTAAGGAAAATTGGGTTGAGTGGACCACTAGGTACCCCAAAGGAACCTCACGGTACCGAGAGGCTTTTCTTCCACTTGTGTCCTCTCAATCTCCTTACACTCCAAGTACTTCTTCAAGCGACCATGGTAAAGTGCTTTTCCCAGAATATTGGACTCAAGAAGTTTAACAAGGCAAAAGGACTTCTCGGTGTCGAGAGGAACCACTAGGTACAAAGAGCTTTTGGTTGCTTTTTTGATCCCCCAAGTTCCATAACTCAAGTCCAATCTTAAATAATTGCGATCAAGTGCTTTTCTTGAATATTGATAAGCAACACTAAGGATTTATGAGAAGAAGGAAAAGAAAGTAGGAAAAGACAAGTGATAACCAAATCATCAAAAAGAGCATGATTGTTATGAAAAAGAGTTAGAAACACATTGAATCAAAGATAGAAGAAATAAGCAAGAGAAAACAAGAAGTTTCCACCATAGCAAACCACTCGGTACTGAGAGGATTTTATCAAAGATTAGGCCAGCATATTCCTTCCTGTACACTTGGAGTACATTTGGGCTTTATCCTACATGGGCTCCTGAGTCCACTAGCGAGTTTCTTTATAAATACCTTCCCTACAACATCCAAAGAGGGTGTTCACACTCTGCATCTTCTCCACTCTTATCTCTTTCCCCAAATATAATCTAGAAGCTCCATTGTAAATCAGAGATCCACTAAATTGTGGTCAGATCTGATAAAGTTAGTTGTAATCCAAAGAGGAAATGACTAATAACAAAGATTAAAGTGGATGTAGGCTAGAGGTTGCCGAACCACTATAAAAATTCTTGTGTGTTCTCTTATTTTCTTCTGGTGTTTACTTATTTGATTTGGGTTTATCCACTTTGGGGTGTTTGTACCATTTTGGTCCAAAACACAAACAATATAGAGATGGAGGGAAAGATAGATTTATTTGAAGATGAAGAAATGCAAGAACGAAGAACTCAGATTCAATATGATACCATCACAGACAAAAATCATGGCTGGAAATTAGAACTTCAAACAATGAAATATATTAAAGATTGTATAGCTACAGATAATTATGCTTAAATAATTGCCATTTATCTAACATTACTGAATGTAATGTACTATGGGACATTGGTTGTTGGATGTTACATATAAATGTTGGATGTTTAATTAACACTTGCTGAATGTTAGATGTTGGATATACAATTTTAGACAGTTTTATCAAAATGTAATGTAAAGTAATTTATATCTGAACTGTAAAGTCCTATATTAAAAAAATGTGGTCACTGTGAAGTATAAATTTGTATAAATTTGATGTTCAGCTCAATTAAGTTGGATACTTAATTTTAACTACTTTCAATAAGATGTAATGTACAATATTTTATATATAAAATGTAATGTACTATATTCAAAGGCAATGTTGTTGTTATTACGAAGTATAATGTTGTATAATTTCTAAATTCAACTTAAATGTAGCAAATATATGTATGGCAAGTATTTGCCAGTCTGATATTTCATAAATACTAAAAGAAGTGATAAGTAATATTATAATATTGGTTAACCAATCTTAGCAGCAATATCATAACATAATCAATTACCATACCATACCATAACATAACTAAGTTAAAAAATGGTTAACTGAATGCCCAACCTAATCGAGTGCATATATATGTAACTGGATGCCAATCTTATCATGTACGTATGGATGAAAATGTTAATTGAATGCCCAACCTAATCAGTTATGAATGCAAACCAATCTTAACTAAGATATATTTTTAATTGAGCAAGCCACCGAATGTAAAAGCTAACCGGATACATGTAGATACAAAAGCTAACCGAATGCATAACCTAATCAGGTACATATAGATGCAAAAGATAACTAGATGCCTAACCTAATTGGTTACGTATGGATGCAAAAGCTAACCGAATGTCAAATCTTATTAGGTATGTATAGATACAAAAGCTAACCAAATGCCAACTTAATTGGGTACGTATGGATGCAAAAGAAAACTAGATGTCGAACCTAATCAGACATATATGAAAACCAATCTTTAACCGAGATACATTGTTTAACCGATCATACTATCAAATGCAAAAACTAACTGAATGTCAAACCTAGTTGGGTATGCATGGCTGCAACAGCTAACTAAATGTCAAACCTAATTGGGTACATATGGATAAAAAAGCTAACCGAATGTCCAACCTAATCGGATATGTATGGATACAAAATTGAGTACATATGGATACTAATCTATAACTGAGATATATTGTTTAATCAAGCATATTACCAAATGAAAAAGCTAACAAGATGACTAACCTAACCGGATATGTATGGATGCAAAAGGTAACCGAATGTCAAATCCAATTGGGTACAAATGGATATCGAAGCTAACAGAATGCTAAACCTAATAGGGTACATGTTGATACAAAAACAAATCGGATGCCAAACCTAATCGGGTACTTATGAAAACCAATCAATAACCGAGTTATATTGTTTAACCAAGCATATCACCGAATGCAAAAGCTAATCGGATGTCAAACTAATAGGGTATATATGGATGAAAAAGTTAACCAGATGGCCAAACTAATTAGGTATGTATTGATGCAAAAGCTTACCGAATACCAAGCCTAATCAGGTATGTATAGATACCAAAGCTAATCGAATATACAACCTAATCGGATATGTATGAAAACCAATCTATAACTTAAATATATTGTTTAACTGAGCTTACAACTAAATGAAAAAGCTAACTGGATGCACAACGTACTTGGATACATTTAGATGCAAAAGCTAATCAGATGCCCAACCTATAACCTATAATCAAATATTAACAAAGTTAATAAATAAATATTCTAACCGATATAATCATGAAATAAAAAGCAAATATTTTTCGGGCAAATATCTGCTAGGAAAGTATTTGCTTGAAAAAGATTTAGCTGACGTAGAACCTAATGCAGAACATATGAATGCAAAATCTAACCAGATGCAAAACCTACTCAGATTCGTATGGATGCAAAAGATAACCGAATTAGAATAATGACTATTTATAACTGAATTAGAATAATGACACAACTTGATAAAGTACAAATATAAAACTATTTATAACCGAATTAGAAAAATACTATCCAAGCTTATCTTCAAAAACAAACACCTTAAAAAAAATATTATCATGAAAAAAAATATGCATGACAAATGTATAACAAGTAAACATAAACTACTGAATATATCACTAGCGAATATTTGCTTGAGAAATATTACACGGGCAAATATTGCCAGATTGATAACGGTTAGACTATTATTAACCAAACAAACTAAATTACAGTGTTAACCAAACAAATAAGTAAAATAAAAAAACCATTTAATTCAATAAAACAATATATAAAATTACATTATTAGTCTTCACAATAGAAAGCCAATAATGTATAAAAATTACACTTGATTTCTTAACAAACAAGATCTATTGTTATGAACTAATTTCTTACACAAGCTATAATGTTTGTACTTATTCACTAGCTGACTTAATCCATTCATAAAAAAATGAGGCCTTCCTGCACCACATCTTCTCTTAAAATGATGAACTTCAACTTCTTCAGGTAAGATATCTTCCATTTGAAAACGAACAAGTTGATGAAT
The DNA here is from genome assembly GCA_030765085.1 of Allium cepa. Lineage (NCBI taxonomy): Eukaryota > Viridiplantae > Streptophyta > Magnoliopsida > Asparagales > Amaryllidaceae > Allium > Allium cepa. The sequence continues at coordinate 134,230,143 of CM060932.1, forward strand.
CAAATGAGAATAAGATATTCAAAAAAAACAATACTTTGAAATAGCCCTTAATATAAGAATTAACATCCAAATCAAAGCAAGAATGCATTTAATAGCATGAGCACGTGGAAACCCACTAAGCGCCATAAGTTACAAGTAAATCGCCGAGCACTCAAATCAACACGATAAGGTTGAGTTGATTAAACTTCATAAACATCGACAGTGGATTTAGTAACTTCCCATTGAATACCCGTAAGGTATAAATCCCTTAAATGCTTCTCCATAACAAGACACGATTGACTATTCTAAATTTTATTTAACTCTCGTCGATCAGACATATGTTTCATGAGCTCCAAACGAATTCTATCTAAACATGGAGTAATAGGTAAATATCTTTCCTCTACATCGATTAAAACTTTCTGCACAATTAGAACTCATTTTAGCATATCGATTGCCAATCAAAAAAACATTAGCAAACTTTTCAAAAGGCAAACCATACAAGAAACACTTCAAATCCACCAGCACTTTTAATTCAAACAAAGCTTAATTAAATAGATCTATTGTAGTAGCACTAGCAACTCGATAAAACAATGAAATAATCCATTTCCTTTTACCTTTAGGACAACTTTTTGTCCAAAAAAACTCTTCAAATTATTCTTCAGTTGAGAATTACAAGAACCATGAGATGGATCTGAAAAAAATTGAGGAACAACAAGCAAAAGACCAAGATGCCGATTAGATACAAAGGTGAAATCATGATCATCATCACATAACATTTCTCTAAACTTTGTTAAAAACCAATATAAGTTAGGTCCATCTTCACCTGATACAATGTCAAAAGACTATAGTGAAAAAACCTAAAAAGAAAGAAAAATACATTTATCGCATAATCAAAATAACAATAAATGCATAAAATATACAAATTGCAATAGCACAGGAATGTCAAATATTTGCCATCAGAATATTGCAAATATTTGACATTGAAATATATAAATGCTAAAATATCAAATATAGCAAATAAATTAAATATACAAAAAAAGTTCTCTAGGTAAATAAAATAACATTTATAATATTAATTTAAAATAAAAAATAAATAGACAAAATGAATAAACTGCGACATCAAAGGTATGTCAAATATTTGCCATAAGAATATGACAAATATCTAACACTGAAATATTTAAAACCTTAACCATCCAATATAGCAGTGAAATTAAAACATATAGAAAAGTTTGCCAAGTAAATAAACTAACATTCATAATACTAATTTAATAAGTAAATTAAAAAAGTAAACAAACAAAATGAAACAACAAAGGTATGTCAAATATTTGCCATAAAATAAGTCAAGTATTTGACAAGCAAATATTTCGCTAAGTGAAATACTAAACAATTATATTATAATTTTCAAGACTAAATCATACCTTGATTACCATTCTTACCTGTAGGAGACATAATACATCATTGTCCTCTACCTCTAGTAAAAGTCCTATCAATAAAAATCAAACGACGACAATAATGAAATCTGTATTTGCATGCTTCAAATCAAATAAAAACCCTCTCAAATTCATGACTAACAGAATCACTTTAAAGTCAAACAGTACTACTAGCGTTACAAATAGTCACGACTTCACAAAAAAATTTCAAATTATGGTACGAAAGCAAATCATTCTCGTGATTTCTTCCAACGCCAATTTTTTTTCATTTAAGCAAAAATGTATTTTAACCCTATATTGTACTCGATATGAAATAAATGAACAATATTTTTCGTTTTCCTAAGAGGGTTTGAACAAATAAAATCAACAACCAATTTCTTAACTAATTTGCTAGAAACGGGTTGATGGTTAACAACTACAATACCATCTCTACATGAATGATTAGGTTGCATAGTTTTAATAACAAAAAACCTTGGTAGGTTAAACTTACGAGAAGCATGGATACGAAAAGTACAACCTTCTTGTGACTGTAAATTGCTTCCTATCATTTTTAACAATGTTAACTTTATATCCATTTTTAATACAATATATCATAAGATACAGGCAGAACTCCTCAATATCACCGGTAAATATTTGACCAACGCCGGTAAATACTAGATTGTTAGAATCGTTTTTTAACAGCCGTTTCAAAGTAGAACTAGAATCAACTAAAGAACAAACCATTGAAAAAGTAGAAGAGCGACACTCTGCAAAAGAACCAACAAATAAAGAACTATAAGAACCAACATCAGCCGAAATGCTTTTACACTGCTTAGATATAACCGAAACAAGAAGAAATTCATAGCGGCTATGAGAAACAAGTAACGGTATACTATGCACATCAGAACTAAGTTCAGTAACTTTTTCCCTGTCCTCTCTTTTATAAACCAATTCAATAGAACCAAATGTTAATTCAAGCCAATGTTCACATCATTTTTCAATCTAAATACATAATCACTCAAACCAAGATGCCTACTACAAGTATCCTTACCTAACAGGAAAATGACAAGAACATCAATAGGATCAAGCCTGAAAAAATACATATGATATTAAAATAAAAGCACTACAACATAAAAAATAGAAAAATCCAATATAACAAATATTTGTCAAAAAAATATTATCATGGAAAATATTTGTTGGGCAAACATTCATATATTTTCCTAGCAAATATTTGTCATAGCAATAATAACCTGCATAACAATTCATTAGCACATCCTAATAATTTCATGTCATTTAACACCAACAACATACTTGAACTACAACAATAACAACTTAAGCATAATAACCAATTACAATGATAAAAAACACACAATAAATTCAACATAGGCAAATATATGCCATACAAATAATTTCCTACATAAAACTTTGTTGACATATCCTGCAGTTTTCATATGTTAAATACCAACAACGAAGCTGAACTATAAAAATTTACAACATAATCAATCATAAATTACAGCTACAACAAAAATAATTAAATTTATTCAGCATGATGTTATGACAAAGATTAAACAAATAAAAATAACTGTGACCTAAAAATTAACCTTGAACTCATATTATTAGCGCAAAATAGATGAAGAAGATGACCAAATCTAATGAAATTCAGTAAAAAACTTTTCTAATCGACAATAACTCGAGATGTAGAAGAACTAAAGATGCCGACAATAGCTCAAGATGTATGCGCAATAGATGAAAGCAAGAAAATTCGAACGAGATTAGGTGTACAAATTAGAACGAAAATTGCAACGAGCGAAATAAAAGTGGGCAGCGGGGGAGTTAGTTTTAGAAGAAGGGGGGTAAAAATGGGAACGACGTATTTGAGAAAAAAATGAACGTAAAACATAACATGAAATTGGTAGGGATGTAATTTATAAAAAAATAAAAAAATAAGGATGTGTAATAAATTTTCACTAAAAACTATTACCCATGCAATAGATAAAAGTGTCAATATGAATTTAAACTAACTAATTATTTAGTTATATTCAATATAAATTATAAAAAAATTAATGAATTAACTATAGTTAATTTTCTTTGATTCTAATAAAATTTAGTAAAAAATGGGTTAAATTCTCGTTAATGCTAATCAATTAGAGAATTGATTTGCATGAATTAATTCACATCAATTAACTCCTATTATGAGTAACGTTACAGACCAATTATAAACTCCAACTTTATGAGAGAACATGTTATATGAATTGTTTTATAACTTTAACTAGATGCTTCGTTAACATAGATAAATAGTAAAGTAGGAACATTTGGCAAAAGAATGAAACTAACATAAACGAGAAAAATACTTATAGTCAATCTTTTTCAACAAAAGAACAAGATATTATTAGGGTAATATTTATTTATACTTTTAAAGGTAACGTTATATTTTACATATATGAAATATTATATAAACAATATATAAGAAAACATCTACATAATCTTTATCTTACATGCATATCAAGAGGATTGGGTTATAAAATCCTATATTGTGTTGTCGTTAGGATATAAAAATAAAAAAATATAACAAGAATTCATACTGATGTCGAATTATATTCCAAAAAAAATTCATATCAACTATTCGAATGAATCTCCGAAGAAAAATCACGATCAGTGTTTGGGATCATGATGTCACATGAAAAATAAAAACGAATTAAGGATAATTACATAAAAAAAAAGACAAAATGAATGTGGTGAATTATTAAATAAGAGTCGAATTTAAGAAAAATATGACTGAATGTAGAGATAGGTATTAAGCAAAATCAGTTTGTTGAAGGATCGGTGGAATGACAAATATTACCATTCAATTAATTATTTTGAAGAATTTGTAAGAAAACAATTAAGTTTAGAAATAGACGTAATTGACATTGAAGTTTTAACATTGCTTTTTATGTAAGAAGACGTAATTTATTTTTAGTAACCCACGGTTTTTATAAATTTTGGTTTACGGTAACACAAAATAAATTTGACTAGCGACTTGCATTTCATAAATCATTATTTTACTACAAACTATTCCTACATTCATTTTAATATTTGTTGTTTGTATGCATATGTAGGTGCATATATTATATAATACTTTGTTCTAGCCTATAGATTAACTGCCAAAATAAATTTACTTCAATAATAATATTATTTTAATAGTTTTCTCCACTGGTTGTATTTTTTCCACATTTTGATCAATAATTTACCTTTAATGTCACGCAATTTTTTTTGTGTATCCACACACATTTTGTTTAATAATGATATTAAATTTCTTTGAATTGTGCTTATGATCGTATTATTTTTAGTTATTATGTTTGCATGAATATTTGATGTAAAATCGAAAAATTACTTGGATATTCCAAAAATGTGACTACACCATGTATATATTATATACAATTCTCACGTCATGTTACATTATATGTAATAGAAATATGATGTTTCGAACTGACTATAATATTTTCTCTGATTTATTTAGTATAATGGCATAAAGTGTAATAAAAAAATCTTCAAATGTTGTTTCATTGAACCGGAATTGAAATATTACTTTGGTGGGGAAAATCACTTTAGATGATCGGTCTAAAGGAATAAAAAATAGAACGTAATGGAAAAAAACTAACTGGATCATGATTGTAGTAAGACGGAATAAACAGAGATAAACACTAGAACAGACAGTCATAGATCTATGCAATGCAAAAAAATAAATAACACCAGTATTTATAGTGGTTCCACTACCGCGAGACAGTGTACGTCTACTTGGAAAGAGGAGATTTTATTAATCACTGAAAGTTAAGAGTTACAAGACTGATTCTCTTTTGGAGGCTACACAAGAAGAATTTACAATACAAACAAAAATTCTACAGAGCTTTAGCTCTCTGGGATGGCTCTAAAATTGGCTAAAATTAGCTCTCAATTTCGGCTGCCATTGTTGTCCAGAAGATACTCTATTTATAAAGTGAAGAAATGAGGAGGGATGGATGCTATATAGCAGCACTGGGGTTTGGTTCGGCAAAACGCTGAGCAAAATTTTCGGACTGGCATTAATATACCGAACGAGAAATTTCATTCGACAAATCACCGAGCGGAATTCTTTGTTCGGCAAAACCCCACTTCAAATTTCCAAACGAAGCTTCAACTATCGCTCCAAATCTCGAGCGGCATCTACCTCTTCACGCACCTTTTTTATTTTATTGAACATAGCCTTTTACCGCTCCAAACACATCCCTAGCTTCACCAAATCTCATTGCTTCTTCTTCTTCACGTTACTTCATCTTCGATCGGCAGTTTCAAGGTTAGGGTTTCTCTTGGTTGGAGAATTTAGGTATCAAGTTCTAACAATCTCCACCTTGATACTAGATTTCCAAACAAGCCTTTCAACTTCATCTACACCTTTATGCTCCAAGCAGTGGATACTTACCCAATGAGCTTCGACAATGCCATCGCCCATTATACTTTATGAACGAACTTCGGTAAGGCCACCTCCCGTCAAAAATGTGTTCAAAGTATCCAGTCCGTGTAGAACTTATCAATCTCTACCATGAAAACAAACGTCTTCATGAACCTCTCAACTCTTGTCCCATGCCACCCCGTGGCACCTAACACTTCATTAAGCAAATCAAGTTCGAGCAATGCTCGAACTTAGAAACAGGCAACGACTTGGTAAACATGTCTGCACATACTCATTTGTATGAACTTTTTGAAGACGAACTAGCTTCTCTTCACTCATCGAGACAAGGAGTGACTCCATCAACTTAATGTGCTTCGTCCTCGAGCTAAATGCTAGATTTTCAGCTAAGTGGATTGCACTCTGATTTTCACAGTACACATCCACGCCTTCATATACGAAGCCCAAATCACACAACAGTCGCCTCAAATAAAGCGTTTCCTTAGTTGGTTCAACCATAGCTATGAGCTCTACCTTTGTACTAGACAAAGCCACAATCGTCTACAACCTCGCTCTCCAACTGATCGTTGTCCCCCAATGGTTAACACATATCTAAAGGTTGATTTCTTTCGATCTCTATCACTGGCATAGTTGGAATCAAAAAATCCAACCAAGCTGAAATCTCTTCCTCTACCGCCAAAGGCAAGTCCATGGTTTGGAGTTCCTCTAAGGTATTTTAAGATACACTTCACCGCTTTCCAATGTGTCTTCCCTGTATTCGCCATGAATCTACTCACCAATCTAACAGCCTGTGCAATGTCAGGCCAAGTGCAGACGTGACATACATCAAGTTGCCAACTGCACTTGCATAGGAGACCTTTATCATATATAAGTGTTGTCCCTCCGAGATCGGAGAGCCTTTACTAGAAATTTGTATGTGCAAAGGCATGAGTGTGCTGATTGCCTTTGCTCCTTCCATGCTAAACCGAGAAAGCACCTTTCGAATGTACTCCTTTTGAGTGAGGCTCAAAAGTCCTACCTTTCTATCCATTTGGATTCCATACCCAAAATTTTGTTTGCTTCTGCAAGGTTCTTCATTTCGAATTCTGCTTTTAGCTTTCGCTTTAAACTATCGATTTCATCTTATCCTTGGAAGCAATCAACATACCATGCACATACAAGAGTAGGTACACCCATTTACCATTCTTTAAATGCTTGAAGTACACACAAGCGTCTTTGATGCTACGATCAAAACCAAATGAAAGCATAAAAGAGCCAAATCTTTTGTATCATTGTCTAGGTGACTGCTTAAGTCCATACAAAGACTTCTTCAATTTGCAAACTCAATTTTCTTTTCCATTTACAAAAAATCCTTCTGGCTGCTTCATGTAGGTGGTCTCATCCGAGTCTCCGTGAAAGAAAGCGGTTTTCACGTCCAGTTGCTCTAGCACCAAATCATGAGCTGTGACGATAGCAAACAAAATGAGGATGGATTTATGCCTCACTACTGGAGAGAATATCTCATCATACTCCAATTCCTTTATTTGTGAAAACCCTTTAGCAACTAGTCTAACCTTGTATCTCCCATTTTCCTTCACCTTGAACACCCACTTGCAGCCTAGCTCGGCTTTCTTCAGGAGGTGGTACCAAATCCCAAGTCTTATTCTTCTTCAATGACTCTAACTCCTCTTCCATAGCGCACATCCACTTCGAACTGTCCCAAGACTTCAAAGCTTTATCAAGGTCAAGTGGCTCCTCATGAACCACATGTAGGGCACAGTCAAACTGATCACCAAGGCTAAGATTCTCATACTGCCAATCACCATACCTTTCGGGCGGCATAATAGTCCTACGACTGACCCTGATAGGTACCGCTTCGCCTAAACTCCTTTCAGCTCCACCTTGAAGTAAACTTCCTGTAACGACCCATAAATTTAGTGGATTAAAATTGGTTAAAATTTATAAGTTTTGTAATTTAATTTAGTAGAAAACTTCAAATTATAAACAATTTCAAAATAAACACTAAATTTAATTATGTAAATGGTGTCTTAAGACCTATTTATAGAAATTGGAATAAAATCCAAATGAATTAAGTAGAAAAAGGATTTGATTAATATATATGTTATTTGTTCAAGGTATTGAATAAAAATGGGAATCCAATTATAATTAATGATAATAACGTTGGTATTAGTTAATATATAAATTTCAATGCAATGCCCATAAATGAATGTATGAAAATGTATATTAGGTTATTTATCAAACAGAAGGAAAGAAGAATAAATATCGAATTGATTTATGAATAAACATATATTGAATAGTAATGAAATGTAAAGTAAATGGCGATTGTATAAAATCAGCACAAGTTGGTAATGTATAAACTTTAATGAACATTCCAATTTAATAAATTTATTCAAATGTAGGACTTAGTTATAAACGTAGAATTATGGGTATGATAACAATTAGTATAAATTTCCTAATTAAGTGGCATGTTAAAATGGGTGATTTAATTTGGAATTTACATTTAATTTTGATGAAATTATTTAAGGTTTACAATAACACAAATTTAGGTAGTAAGGTTTGAGAAAGCTGATAAGTAATAACCAAAACAAGGAAATAGCATTAATAAATAAAGTTGGAACAAATAGGATATAGAGAAATGAATGTAAGGATTTAATGTATTAATTTATGTTGGTTTATGATAACGTTACTTGGTGATTAATTATAGAGTAACGGAAGTGTGAACGTAAAATAATGAAGCATAGATTTATGGTAGGACTTAATTTGTGGATTTGGGAATTTAAATCCAAAGATTTATTTTATTTGAGAAATAATACGTATTAAATTTCAATTTGATGTAATCAATGCAAATCTAGTAATTAAAAATAAATTGTAAGTCGGTGATTTAGGATTAATGTGAGATAATTGGAAAATTTAACCATTCATGTAATTTATTTTGTTTTGTTAATATGATTTAGCTAATAAAGGGAAATTTGTATAAGATGAAGCATGCATGAGAAATGCATTTTAATTCAAATGTTATGTTTACCCATTTAATGTATTTACTGGATAGCAAAATTTTAAAATCAATAAACGAAATTTATTGATGTTCAACTTTAATTAATAACAATTAATGTGGGGTTGAGAGTCTTACAACAACTATTTTGAGTAATATACTTAGTTCCTTCAGTTAAATTTGAAATCATTGCAATAAATATAAATTTAATGTTACGTACATAAATTTAGGCAATTAATGGAAAATAAAGTCTATAAATATATCGGAATTTAATTGATGATAAAAGGTTAATTGCAATCAAATGATAAATGTTTAAACGGGAATCAAGCTTTATGTATTCCTTTGGATCTATTGCGATTAATTAAGATTAAATATAAAATTTTACATAATTGGAAATTAAGTTGGATACGGGAAATATCTATGTGATAATCTTAAATCCAAATGGTAAACCCTTCTATTTGAGATTTTGAATGGGATAATAATTAATTTATTTAGCTAAACGAAATTTTAGGATATTATTTATAAAATGGGAATTTATTTATACATTTTAAATTCATTTAATCAATATAAAAATAGTCATTTTGGTCACGGACTCAGATTTCGACGAAACCAGTTTCATCGGATCCGTATCAGTGAATTATTGTAGGGTTTCAAGTTTCATATCGATCGGACTTGTCATTTGATCGTACGAACGCGAAACGCCTTGAAATCGATTTAATTGAAATCAATTTGGAATCAATTTGAAAATTTGTTTTCAGCATAACTTCTCCATACGATCGAATTTGGACGAGAAACTTTCTCCATCGCGTTCAGAATATTCTAAATTACCTATTTTGATATATGGGTTTAACAAATTTCGTTCCGGGGTCAGAACGGGCTTTTTGGACCAACTATCGTTTAGTACGTTATAATTCGTGTTCACCTATTCTGTTGCAGTTTGTTTATAAATAGGTTGTAATAAACCCTAGCCTCCATTCTATTCTCTTTTGCTCTACGTTCATTTCTTCAACTCTTTCTCTTCCTCAATGGATGAAATTCTAGATCCAAATTCAAAATTCAAATCAGATCCAAAGCTAAAAATTAAAAGTCTTCAGAAAATTCTAAAAAGATTATATATCAAACATCTCGATGATACGAATCAGCATCTGCTGTTCGTTTTTCGAAATTGCGCTTCGATCAGTGGCAAATAGCGGTCAAAGGTCAAAATCACGAAACCCTACGTGTCGTTTTGGGCGTTTTCATTTGAGGCAGAAATCGAGAAATCTGTTTCTGGGTTTCGTAGATGACAGCAAGGGGAGGCTGTTGATGGTGGCCATTTGAATTTTAACGAAGTGTGGTGTTCGAATTTGGTGGTTCAAGGGCTGAAATTCGGCGGCGGCGGCCAGGGAGTTGGGCGGTCGCGCCCTAGGGGATGTGGCGGCCGATCGAGGGGAGGCTAATGGTGGTGACCGCAGGGCATAAGTCGACCTCTGGTGAGCGCGGCAGCCGGTCAAAGGCACGGTCAAGGGGAAGAGTGCGTGCGTGCCTGTAGCTATAAACGCGTGAGGTATTTGGGAAGGTTTGAGTGATGATGACGTGGCCTTGATGAAGAGGTGAATGTTTATTTTTCTTGTTTTAAATTTAATTTTTGATTTCATTCGCAATTTTCGACAGAACTTTCTCATACGAACTCCGTTTCACGCGCGGTTTTTTTCGTTAGGATCGTAATAAAATTCCAGACGCGATGACGCTTGTTTGGACAGATTTGAAGACCGTCGAATTTTTGGGTTTAAATCGGATTTAAATTCGATTTAAATTCAAAAGGTGAGTGTTTTAACCCACTCACAATTTCTAAAATTTCTTGTGTTTGTTAAATTAATTTTAGATATGAGTAGAAATTTATTTATTACTGTTTGACATGTTTTATTCATTATCTCTGATAAATCGCATTCATTTAATATAACTGTTAATTAATTTTATTTATTGCATAAATTTGACAGTTAGAATTTATTTAATTGCATATTAACTGCCAGTCATAGTTATGTTAAATTTTTATTTCATATTAACTGCCAGTTAAATTTACATTTATTTTTGCATATAAACTGCCAATTAACAGTTATTAAATTTATTTTGAGTATAAACTGATAATTGATACGATTATTTATCACCTGTCATGTATTGATGATTGTTTGAAATTAGATGATGACTGTGATAAATGGATGTATGATTTGATGGATGAATGGATGATTAATTTTATTAATTGCAAGTTGCTATGCATTTCATTCATTCGGGATTGCGGTTTGAAATGATATACAACCGCATTTTTATTTTTAAATTGTGGATTGAAATGATAAACATCCGTATCACTTGACCATACGGTAGAAAATTTTATACATGCACCGCGGTATATATATAAAATATATTTTGGAATGTTTTTATGGTTTTGTAAAGCTATATATATGGTATATGGGATATTGAATTAGTTATTTATTTATATATATATATATAGAAATTTTCGGGTTTAAGCTTTGTATAAATTTGATTTGAAGTATAAAATAAAGTTTGATTTTTAAGAATCAAATACGATTAAGCATTTATTTAAAATCTAATTTATGGAGTTTTATGAGTTAAATGAGAATAAGATTTGGAAGATGAATATTAAGTTAAATTGGAATTTAATAAAAAGTTAGAATTTTTAAAGGATATGATTTACAACTTGATTTTGTGTAGAGTGATTTAAATGAATATCAGGTTGATTTAAATGAATATATAATAAATTGAAAGAATATCCAGTTATGTGAAGATAAAGGTTTTACTTAGATTATATTGAATTCATTAAGTAAACATTTCAAGTCTAAATAATAAGTAATTGAATTTGATATATATGGGTTTGTCAAATGAGTTGTTTTTAAAATGGTGAAATATTTAAAGCTTTGAAACATAAGAATTAAAATGGTATTTGGAAGTTTAAATCGATATTTGGAATTGATTGTGAAATGTAAAGAAGCTATTTTGTTTTATAAAAGTAATCTAATATTTGGCCATTTAAGAGATGGAAACTTGTTTCAAAGTTATGATTTTCAAGGTAGTATCATTTGAAATTTTATATTCAAGAGTTTTGACCTCTAAATATTTACTTTGGAAACCCTATGATTTGGGAAAGTATATATATTGGAATAAAATGATATCGTATTAATTCGGGTTTTAAAAGGAAATGATATCATATTTATATGGTTTTGAAATGGATATTTTATTCTGGTTTTAAAGTATAATTATTTTAAATGACCATGGTGTTATAATAACGATTGGTTGGCAAAGAGACCGAGATCGGATATGGACATACTCTCTGTCGATACCGAAAACCACTTTGACTAACCGTGTACGCGGTGGAGATTCCAGAATGAAGTAGGTTGGTGGCGGCGTTTCCTGTAAGGTAAATACGTGGACCCAACTCCCGTGAGTTGGCATAAGGTAGCTAAAACAGGAGCGATTGACGGGTTAATGAGGTAGCACCTCTGATCGGACACTTCCCTTCGATACTATACTCTGACTTTGGATTTTTCGGTGGCCACCTTCACTTTTGATTTCTTTGATGTGGGGAGTTTGTTCGAGGTGGGCGGCAGCTGCGCGCTGCGCGTTTCCATCGGCCCGGAAGCGTAATTGGTATATCTATCCTGGCATTGCCTAGTTGTGTCATGTCACCTACCCTAGCGCGCCTTATACGATTTTGGTTTTGTACCATACCTATGGAGTGCCCTCTGACGACGCCCAGTACGGGGGAGATTACGGTACTGTATAGACTATGGGAATATATAACTGTGTTAAGGTGGAAAATGTAAAGCCTTAACGCTATTTAAAAGTAAGTTTATTTTACAAATAGACACTATTATAATAGCGCAATATATTATATAGTAAATAGTTTAACGGATCCTTAGGAGATGTAAATCCCGAGCATCTCTTGAGTTACTGCACTCATATTTATTTTTGTTAATTTAACTTACATAAGATCTTTTAGTTCTGACTCGAGTGTTTTATCTTTCAATACGCTCGGGTCAGTCCGAGCGTTTCAGGATTTGAAGATTTAGCTCTGGAGGACGAAGACGAAGATGTATATTATTATTATTTATACTAGTGCACTACACACTGTTCCGCTGCATTGTTGTTGGTATGTGTAACTCTGATATGTATTATATGAATGTTTGTAAACAGATTTATAAACTGTATATTTTATTATTATATTTTATCCTTCCGTTGCGAGATTCTGTTTTCTTTTATTTCTTTCTTGTTTTTCTTATTTACCCCATAACAATCTGCCGTTCCGTATGGATTGAATCGGCATGTGTGTCTGTTTAAATCGTGCGAAAAGGCGGGATGTTACATCTGGTATCAGAGCTTTGGTTTAGCGATAAACCTTAGCTTTGTGGGGTATGACTCTTTACTAATAGGGTAGTAATACCCTATGGGAGTCGCTGATTGTATATATATGAGAGAGCGTATTTGTTAGTGTTATAAAAAGGTTTTTATATTGTGTTAATCTGTTCCGTTTCGTATTTATAAATTCTGGTTGGTGCATGGGACGCTATGACATCAATAGGGATTTCTAAACACTTAATAGGACAGACCGACATAATATTTGTTTTAATATTGGTGAATGAAATAATTTTACCTATTATATTTTCTATAAAATAATTTTTCAAAATAATATCTATATTTGGCTGTAATAGATTGGTTGTTAGGTAATAAAGTGTATAATTAATAATAGAAATAAGATTGAAAAATAAAATCAATGAAATTTGGAAATTTAGGACTTAAGATCCGGGGTTTTGAAATTTCTTTCGAATAAATTTTGGAATATAATAATATTGTTTATAAGTATTTTCTTATATAAATATTTCAATATAATTCGGAAGATTTGTTTAAAGGAGATTTTGGAGAAAATAAGTTTTGTACTTTCCTCTCTGTCGCTAGAAAATAATTTCGGTGATGAGTGCACGCATCATCGACATTCATTTTCGAGTTTCGAAGGGGAAAGGCCACTGTAGTAGTTCTACTGCAGATTCATTTTTGAAAAATACACGAATTTTTAATTGTTTTAAATATAATTAGAGATATATAAGTTGTAAGAATATAATTGTCTATTATTTTAAAATAATTTAAAATTTAACCCGGTATTTAATTCTGAAATTTCCATTAATTAAATTGTTTCAATTATTGTCGTGAATTGAAACATAGGAAATTAATAAATTAAAACCTCTAAAGGAAATAAGAAATTTAATGATAGGTTATAAATGGTATTAAATGAAATTGGAAATTTGTAACCTATGAAATAAAGATTATTATTATTGAACTTTAATTTAATTTAAGGAAATAGAACAAACTTGTATAACTTTCAATTATACTCTTAAATAACATATATAACTTACCAAATGTTAAAAGTTGAAATGTTTAAAAGGAAATGTAATGAAAATTATACAAGTAAAAGTAGGTAATGAAAGTATTCAGTGAATTTGCTGTTATAAATGAGAATTAAATGTTATAAGCTTAAGTTGTGAATTGAAATTTTACCCTAATTAAAGGTAAGTATTATAATTAGATGATTTTATACTTAAGTAAATAGAATGAAATTCTATAATAAATGAAACTGTGAGAAATAAATGAATAAAATTTAGAAATGCATAAATGGAATGCAATGAAAAGAAACTTACAGGACATTAAAATAAAATAAAATAAAAATGAATATTGTAAGTAATAAATGAAAATAAATGAGATAATCACTCAATGAATGAAAGGAAGGAAATCAAACAACTAAAGTATGAAATAAAGATTTATAATAAGTTAAATTGATTGTTGGGTTGAATTGTTATTGTTGATTTATGTTTGGTTGGGTAAGGAAATTTGAAATTGTTGGATGAATAAATAATTTATTTTGTTCCATCTAAGACTATTGAGTAAATGATGCACTTGATAGTTATTTTTCATTCCGTACAATTTCAAGTTTTGAACCCAAACAACTATTTGCTTGTTGATTGTATAGTTGCTTTGTAATTGTTGTGTATACTGTTGTTGAAATTGATGGTTGTTGTATTGATTTGTTGTTAGTGATTGAAACTACTTAAAAAAAATTTTTAAATAAATGGTAACCCCTTTGGATTATATAAGAAATTACAGTATCTTAGAAATATTTTGAAAATGTTTTTCCAAACTTTAATAATATATATATAAAGGATTAAATAGTTATAAATTAGGATATCGTATTTAAAGTAATTAATTTTGTAAATTTAATTGTTTATAAGTTAAATATTTTGAATAAGATGTATGGTATTTAATTCTTATTTTCCCTTCTTTTCCTTTTCGGGGACGAAAAGTTTTGAGTGGGGGAGAGTGTAACGACCCGTAAATTTAGTGGATTAAAATTGGTTAAAATTTATAAGTTTTGTAATTTAATTTAGTAGAAAACTTCAAATTATAAACAATTTTAAAATAAACACTAAATTTAATTATGTAAATGGTGTCTTAAGACCTATTTATAGAAATTGCAATAAAATCCAAATGAATTAAGTAGAAAAAGGATTTGATTAATATGTATGTTATTTGTTCAAGGTATTGAATAAAATTGTGAATCCAATTATAATTAATGATAATAACGTTGGTATTAGTTAATATATAAATTTCAATGCAATACCCATAAATGAATGTATGAAAATGTATATTAGGTTATTTATCAAATAGAAGGAAAGAAGAATAAATATCGAATTGATTTATGAATAAATATATATTGAATAGTAATGAAATGTAAAGTAAATGGCGATTGTATAAAATCAACACAAGTTGGTAATGTATAAACTTTAATGAACATTCCAATTTAATAAATTTATTCAAATGTAGGACTTAGTTATAAGCGTAGAATTATGAGTATGATAACAATTAGTATAAATTTCATAATTAAGTGGCATGTTAAAATGGGTGATTTAATTTGGAATTTACATTTAATTTTGATGAAATTATTTAAGGTTTACAATAACACAAATTTAGGTAGTAAGGTTTGAGCAAGCTGATAAGTAATAACCAAAATAAGGAAATAGCATTAATAAATAAAGTTGGAACAAATAGGATATAGAGAAATAAATGTAAGGATTTAATGTATTAATTTATGTTGGTTTATGATAATGTTACTTGGTGATTAATTATAGAGTAACGGAAGTGTGAACGTAAAATAATGAAGCATAGATTTATGGTAGGACTTAATTTGTGGATTTGGGAATTTAAATCCAAAGATTTGTTTTATTTGAGAAATAATACGTATTAAATTTCAATTTGATGTAGTCAATGCAAATCTAGTAATTAAAAATAAATTGTAAGTCAGTGATTTAGGATTAATGTGAGATAATTGGAAAATTTAACCATTCATGTAATTTATTTTGTTTTGTTAATATGATTTAGCTAATAAAGGGAAATTTGTATAAGATGAAGCATGCATGAGAAATGCATTTTAATTCAAATGTTATGTTTACCCATTTAATGTATTTACTGGATAGCAAAATTTTAAAATCAATAAACGAAATTTATTGATGTTCAACTTTAATTAATAACAATTAATGTGGGGTTGAGAGTCTTACAACAACTATTTTGAGTAATATACTTAGTTCCTTCAGTTAAATTTGAAATCATTGCAATAAATATAAATTTAATGTTACTACATAAATTTAGACAATTAATGGAAAATAAAGTCTATAAATATATCGGAATTTAATTGATGATAAAAGGTTAATTACAATCAAATGATAAATGTTTAAACGGGAATCAAGCTTTATGTATTCCTTTGGATCTATTGCGATTAATTAAGATTAAATATAAAATTTTACATAATTGGAAATTAAGTTGGATACGAGAAATATCTATGTGATAATCTTAAATCCAAATGGTAAACCCTTCTATTTGAGATTTTGAATGGGATAATAATTAATTAATTTAGCTAAACGAAATTTTAGGATATTATTTATAAATGGGAATTTATTTATACATTTTAAATTCATTTAATCAATATAAAAATAGCCATTTTGGTCACGGACTCGGATTTCGACGAAACCAGTTTCATCGGATTTGTATCAGTGAATTATTGTACGGTTTCAAGTTTCATATCGATCGGACTTGTCGTTTGATCGTACGAACGCGAAACGCCTTGAAATCGATTTAATTGAAATCAATTTGGAATCAATTTGAAAATTTGTTTTCAGCATAACTTCTCCATACGATCGAATTTGGATGAGAAACTTTCTCCATCGCGTTCAGAATATTTTAAATTACCTATTTTGATATATGGGTTTAACAAATTTCGTTCCGGGGTCAGAACGGGCTTTTTGGGCCAACTATCGTTTAGTACGTTGTAATTCGTGTTCACCTATTCTATTGCAGTTTGTTTATAAATAGGCTGTAATAAACCCTAGCCTCCATTCTATTCTATTTTGCTCTACGTTCATTTCTTCAACTCTTTCTCTTCCTCAATGGATGAAATTCTAGATCCAAATTCAAAATTCGAATCAGATCCAAAGCTAAAAATTAAAAGTCTTCAGAAAATTCTAAAAAGATTATATATCAAACATCTCGATGATACGAATCAGCATCTGTTGTTCGTTTTTCGAAATTGCGCTTCAATCAGCGGCAAATAGCGGTCAAAGGTCAAAATCACGAAACCCTACGTGTCGTTTTGGGCGTTTTCATTTGAGGCAGAAATCGAGAAATCTGTTTCTGGGTTTCGTATAGGACAGCAAGGGGAGGCTGTTGATGGTGGCCGTTTGGATTTTAACGAAGTATGGTGGTCGAATTTGGTGGTTCAAGGGCCGAAATTCGACGGCGGCGGCTAGGGAGTTGGGTGGTCGCGCCCTAGGGGATGTGGCGGCTGATCGAGGGGAGGCTAATGGTGGTTACGACAGGGCATAAGTCGACCTCTGGTGAGCGCGGCGGCCGGTCAAAGGCACGGTCAAGGGGAAGAGTGCGTGCATGCCTGTAGCTATAAACGCGTGAGGTATCTGGGAAGGTTTGAGTGATGATGACGTGGCCTTGATGAAGAGGTGAATGTTTATTTTTCTTGTTTTAAATTTAATTTTTGATTTCATTCACAATTTTCGACATAACTTTCTCATACGAACTCCGTTTCACACGCGGTTTTTTTTGTTAGGATCGTAATAAAATTCTAGACGCGTTGACGCGGTTTGGACAGATTTGGAGACCGTCGAATTTTTGGGTTTAAATCGGATTTAAATTCGATTTAAATTCAAAAGGTGAGTGTTTTAACCCACTCACAATTTCTAAAATTTCTTGTGTTTGTTAAATTAATTTTAGATATGAGTAGAAATTTATTTATGACTGTTTGACATGTTTTATTCATTATCTGTGATAAATCGCAATCATTTAATATAACTGTTAATTAATTTTATTTATTGCATAAATTTGACAGTTAGAATTTATTTAATTGCATATTAACTGCCAGTCATAGTTATGTTAAATTTTTATTTCATATTAACTGCCAGTTAAATTTACGTTTATTTTTGCATATAAACTGCCAATTAACAGTTATTAAATTTATTTTGAGTATAAACTGATAATTGATACCATTATTTATCACCTGTTATGTATTGATGATTGTTTGAAATTAGATGATGACTGTGATAAATGGATGTATGATTTGATGGATGAATGGATGATTAATTTTATTAATTGCAAGTTGCTATGCATTTCATTCATTCGGGATTGCGGTTTGAAATGATATACAACCGCATTTTTATTTTTAAATTGCGGAGTGAAATGATAAACATCCGTATCACTTGACCATAGGGTAGAAAATTTTATACAGGCACCGCGGTATATATATAAAATATATTTTGGAATGTTTTTATGGTTTTGTAAAGCTATATATATATATGGTTTATGGGATATTGAATTAGTTATTTATATATATATAGAAATTTTCGGGTTTAAGCTTTGTATAAATTTGATTTGAAGTATAAAATAAAGTTTGATTTTTAAGAATCAAATACGATTAAGCATTTATTTAAAATCTAATTTCTGGAGTTTTATGACTTAAATGAGAATAAAATTTGGAAGATGAATATTAAGTTAAATTGGAATTTAATAAAAAGTTAGAATTTTTAAAGGATATGATTTACAACTTGATTTTGTGTAGAGTGATTTAAATGAATATCAGGTTGATTTAAATGAATATATAATAAATTGAAAGAATATCCAGTTATGTGAAGATAAAGGTTTTACTTAGATTATATTGAATTCACTAAGTAAACATTTCAAGTCTAAATAATAAGTAATTGAATTTGATATATATGGGTTTGTCAAATGAGTTGTTTTTGAAATGGTGAAATATTTAAAGCTTTGAAACATAAGAATTAAAATGGTATTTGGAAGTTTAAATCGATATTTGGAATTGATTTGTGAAATGTAAAGAAGCTATTTTGTTTTATAAAAGTAATCTAATATTTGGCCATTTAAGAGATGAAAACTTGTTTCAAAGTTATGATTTTTAAGGTAGTATCATTTGAAATTTTATATTCAAGAGTTTTGACCTCTAAATATTTACTTTGAAAACCCTATGATTTTCGAAAGTATATATATTGGAATAAAATGATATCGTATTAATTCGGGTTTTAAAAGGAAATGATATCATATTTATATGGTTTTGAAATGGATATTTTATTCTGGTTTTAAAGTATAATTATTTTAAATGACCGCGGTGTTATAATAATGATTGGTTGGCAAAGAGACCGGGATCGGATATGGACATACTCTCTGTCGATACCGAAAACCACTTTGACTAACCGTGTACGCGGTGGAGATTCCAGAATGAAGTAGGTTGGTGGCGGTGTTTCCTGTAAGGTAAATACGTGGACCCAACTCCCGTGAGTTGGCACAAGGTGGCTAAAACAGGAGCGATTGACGGATTAATGAGGTAGCACCTCTGATCGGACACTTTCCTTCGATACTATACTCTGACTTTGGATTTTTCGGTGGCCATCTTCACTTTTGATTTCTTTGATGTGGCGGCAGCTGCGCGCTGCGCGTTTCCATCGGCCCAGAAGCGTAATTGGTATATCTACCCTGGCATTGCCTAGTTGTGCCGTGTCACCTATCCTAGCACGCCTTATACGATTTTGGTTTTGTACCATACCTATGGAGTGCCCTCTGACGACGCCCAGTACGGGGGAGATTACGGTACTGTATAGACTATGGGAATATTAACTGTGTTAAGGTGGAAAATGTAAAGCCTTAACGCTATTTAAAAGTAAGTTTATTTTACAAATAGACACTATTATAATAGCGCAATATACTATATAGTAAATAGTTTAACGGATCCTTAGGAGATGTAAATCCCGAGTATCTCTTGAGTTACTGCACTCATATTTATTTCTGTTAATTTAACTTACATAAGATCTTTTAGTTCTGACTCGAGTGTTTTGTCTTTCAATACGTTCGGGTCAGTCCGAGCATTTCAGGATTTAGCTCTGGAGAACGAAGACGAAGATGTATATTATTATTATTTATACTAGTGCACTACACACTGTTCCACTGCATTGTTGTTGGTATGTGTAACTCTGATATGTATTATATGAATGTTTGTAAATAGATTTATAAACTGTATATTTTATTATTATATTTTATCATTCCGCTGCGAGATTCTGTTTTCTTTTATTTCTTTCTTTTTTTTATTATTTACCCCATAACAATCCGCCCTTCCGTATGGATTGAATCGGCATGTGTGTCTGTTTAAATTGTGCGAAAAGGCGGGATGTTACACTTCCTCTAGATTCATGCACATCACCAGCACTGCTAGAAGGTACCTGCGGACTATTCTGTGATGTTTCATCAACTGTGTTTTCCTCGATAGCATCAAGAATAACTCTACTCCTTGGCGGGAACACGGGAACTTCTTCCATCTCCTTAGGCCTATCAGAATCTTCTGATGTGGTAGGTAGCTTCTCCTTCGGATGAACGTAGCAGTCTCATTAAAAGTAACATGTCTGGAATGAACAATCTTCCAATCAATATGGTTCCAAATTTGATACTCTTTGATACCATCGGTGTATCCCATTAGTATGTCCTTATATGCTCTAGCCTCCAACTTATCATCACCTGTATGGTGAACGTGCACAGGACAACCAAAAATTCGAAAGTAACCAAGATACATTGCTTTACCTCTCCACTTCTCCTTTGGAATCTTCCCATCTATGGCTGAGCATGGAATTCGATTTATGATATGCACTGCAGTTGGTAAAGCCTCGGCCCAAAAGCCTCTAGACAAGCCTACCGTCAATCTCAAGCAACGAGCCTTCTCCAGTAGAGTCATGTTCATCCTTTCTGCAAACCCATTGGATTGCGAATCGTCGGGTCTAGTGAAATATCTCTGAATGCTATGCTATCTACAAAAGTTAAGGAACTTCCTAGTGACAAATTCACCGCCATTATCAGATCGCAGTACCTTCAAGCTATAACTAGATTGATTCTCAACAAGCGCTTTCCAGTATTTGAACTTCTCAAAACTCTCTGATTTGGCCTTCGTCATATACATCCATACTTTCTGAGAAAAGTCATCAATGAATGAGATAAAATACTTTGCTCCTCCAAGAAAAGGAGTAGCAACTGGTCCCCAAACATCCGTATGCACGTACTCAACGCTTCGATCTATGGAGTCCAACTCCAAAAAATACTTTAGTTTGCTTGCCTAACACACACTCCAGGCAAAATTCCATCTTGTCAAAGCTTTCTCCTTTGATCATCTTCAGTCTTCGAAGAAACTCTAACCCCTTCTCTGAAATATGAACCAACCTAAGATGCCAAATCTTTGTGGCATCCAAATCACGAGAATTGTCTACTCCAACACACAACTCTCCAAGAACTGTGGTTTCTTTCAGCAAATACAGATTTTGGAACACATCTCCTTTCATAAGAACCAGTGCACCTCTCGAAACCTTTAGAATATCCTTCTCGATAGTTACCTTGCATCCTAAAGATTCCACTTGTCCTAAAGAAATTAAGGACTTCCGAAGACCTGGAACATATCGGACACCTGTCAAAGTGTGTATCACTCCGTCAAACATCATGATCCTTACTGTACCTTCGCCTGTTGCTCTACAGCTAGCATCATTACCCAAAAGAATAGATCTTCCCTCTCGTACAACAAAAGAACTTAAGTAATCATTATTAGGCATCGTATGGAAAGACGCCCCCGAATCCAGCACCCAATGGTCTGAGACATTCGACACTGCAACAGACAACACATCGTCAGATACAGACTTCTCCACCACAAATGGTGAAGATTCGTTTTCTTTCTTCTTCTTCAAATCTGGACAATCCTTTTTCCAGTGACCAGGTTTCTTACAGATAAAGCACTTTCCGTCCTTAGACTTTCCTCTCCTGCCATTACCGGGCTTCCTAGACTTGGGACGCCCTCTAGAGTAACAATTCTTCTTATTTTCTCTATCTCTTTCAACAAATAGGTCATGACTACTACTTCCACCTCTACTTCCTTCACTTATCTCCTTCATCTGATCTCTCAAACCGTCAGATAGAAGGCCTGACTTTACATCTGCCACTGTCGATGTGTCTCTAGCGAAGAGAAGGCTATTAGCAAAACCAATGTATCGCTCCGGAAGAGAACACAAAAGAATCACTGTCATTTACTCCTCATCCATCTTCAAGTCAACAGTCTTCATTTTCGTCACGAGATCATCAAAGAAATTAAGATGTTTCTTCATTGAAGTATCATCTCTCATCCGCATGGTGAAAAATGTCTTCAGCAATACCAGACGGTTAGTCAGAAATTTCTTCAAGTAGAGATTTCTAACTTGGTCCAAATTCCCTAGCGGTTGTCTCACTGCTAATCTCTGAGATGACATTCTCTCTCATAGCTAGTTGTAAAGTAGTAAACGCTCATTTCTCCATCTCCTTCCGTTCTGCGACTAAGATGTCAGTCGTCAACTCTACAGGGGCAAACACTACTAGATGGACTTCATTCCTCATCAGAATAACTTTCATCCTTCATTGCCACATCCCAAAGGCTATATCCCCATTCTATTTCTCAATTGACAACTATGATCCTGACGTGATATACATCCCTCTAGTATAGGGTCTTGTAACAACTAGAGTCGCTTCATTTCCTGCCATAGCTCTAACACTCCTCAGTCAACCTTGCAGCTTCGATACTAGACTGTTGGGGAAAATCCCTTCTCTGATCAG
Organism: Allium cepa; assembly: GCA_030765085.1. Lineage (NCBI taxonomy): Eukaryota > Viridiplantae > Streptophyta > Magnoliopsida > Asparagales > Amaryllidaceae > Allium > Allium cepa. The sequence goes on from CM060932.1 coordinate 134,253,169, forward strand.
TCTAAGGGAATAAAAAAAACCCAATGCAGCAGAAAAACAATGAACTGGATCTTGATTGTAGTAAGATGGAACAAATAGAGATAAACATTAGAATAGGCAGTCACAGGTCTATGCAATGCAGAAAAATAAATAACACCGGTATTTATATTGGTTCCACTACCGTGAGGTAGTGTCATCCACTTAGACAGAGGAGATTTTATTAATCACTGAAAGGTTAGAGTTACAAGATTAATTCATTTTTGGAGGCTATACATAAGAAAATTTTATAATACAAATAAAAATTCTATATAGTTTCAGCTCTCTAGGATGGATCTGAAATTGGCTGAAATTAGCTCTCAGTTTCGGCTGCCATTATTGTCCAAAAGCTCCTCTATTTATAGAGTAAAGAAACGAGGAGTGGTGGCTGCTATATCACTCCTCAATTTTTGGACCGACATTAATATACCGAACGAAAATTTTTGTTCAGTGAATCACCGAACGAAATTCTTCGTTCGGTAAAGCCCGACTTCAAATTGCGGAACGAAGCTTCAACTACTACTCCAGATCTCGAGTGGCATCTGGCTCTTCACATGCCTCTTTTATTTTTTCGAACGTAGCCTTTTACCGCTTCAAACACATCCCTAGCCTTCACCAAATCTCATTGCTTCTTCTTCACGTTGCTTCATCTTCGATCGGTAGTACCGAGTTTAGTGTTTCTCTTGATTTGGTAATTTAGGTATCAATTTCTAACATATTTCACTTCTATTCTGTTATATAAGAAAGAGAATATTGAACTCTTAGTATTCTTATCTCTCATTCACTCTCAAACTGTAGTGCATTCTCCTTAGTTTTTGGTACAATTTTTCTTTTAGACCCTCTAAAAATTTTCAATATTCCACAAAACTATAATCATTAACATAGAAATTAATGTTATAATTATTCCTTTTTTATAAATACTCTTATGTATGTTTATTTCTTTTGATAAACTCATAATCATTATTTCTTTGTGATCTAATAGAGATCTCATCCTCTTCTCCATGTTATCATTGCAATTTTTTCTTTTCTTGTTTTTTTTCCTATCATTTTTTTACATTCCTCCCATTTAAATTATTTTCATTATGTTATCCCTTCCCATATATCAGTTTCATACGTATACTACACTTCAAAAAAACTAAAATATCTATTTCCAATCTAAGTCAACTTAAAGATTCCATCTAAATAGCTTTCAGTTGATCTCTTTATTTTTTTTTAATCTAACTATAATTTGGTTGAATTCACCTTTAGTATTTTAATTTTTATTCATTTAAAAAATTATCATTTTAATCATGCTTTGCAGAGATTATGTTTTATCTGTTGCTTTCACTGTTGTAGTTTTCATGAAAAATTTGTCTAACAGCCTTCAAAAAACCTTGCTTACCGATCTATCAAGCTGGATTTAAAGGTTTAAATTTATTGTTATCGTTATTATCATTTCTTAACGTTGAAACTTTTTTTAGCTCTAATAAATTACTGCAGATTTTACTTTAAATTTTTTATCCCGAAAATTGTTTTCTCCTTATTTTTATTATAATTTGTATGGATAAGAATATGGTTTCCTCTATATTTTTAGAAGGTTATTGGATTATTAATACATTGATATCATATAATCTTTGGTTATTTTGTAAAAACTATAATACATGAGGCTTGACTATTTTTTATTCTTAAGTTTTCTACTTACATTGATTTTCACCTTATTCGTAATCGTTTAGTACGATTATGATTTTCATTTCATTCATTCATTTTGTAAGGAATAATTGGCTTACTAACATATAGATATAAAATAATCTTAAACTTTTTATAATACATAAGAGGTAAAATTGGTTTTTTATTTTGAAATATAAGTGAATGCAAAAATCAAGTTGGGAAAAATCTTATACTTTCTTATTATTTTAGTTTTAATCTATACCATTATCAACCTGATTTGCTTCGTATTCTACAGGAAATTACTGAATTGATTATATATCATAGATCTTATTTATAAAATCCTTGATATGCAATGGTGAACTAATTTTTAGTTCTCAAGTTTTATATTTACATCGACGCTCATCTGATTTGTGTTTCGTTGGTACGATAATGAATTTTATTTCCTTTATATATTTTAAATAGCATAATTATTCTACTAACACGGTATACCAAACAATCTTAAATTATGTATAATCTAAGACAAAATTGATGTTTATCCATTTTTAACGTATGTATTTAAGAAAATCAAGTCGGAGTAAATATCATATATGAAGAAAAAATGGTCAAATAATAAATTTTTATGTCGTATTTGAGAAAGAAATATAAATATATAAATATTACATTAGTTCAGTCTACCTTATATAACTTTATGTTGAAAATTTAGTTTTACAAAAGGTGTTATATGAACTTAATTTTTAATTAAATATTTTATTTTTTATACTCAACCTAGAATCTTTTTTGTAATATGAGATATTATCCATTTTAAATGTCCTATGGTTTAATATATTTTCCTATCGCAATGCTTCATTGACCAAGAAATGTACACAAATAGAACACAGTTCCTATTTAATGCATGGTTAACACTGAATTCTTGGAGATCTTATGGAATGTATTAGCAATTATCTTTTATTTTCTACAAAGATTATTCGATGTTATATTGTTTTGATTTTATTTTGCAGATTGAAGATGTTTATAAATCATTACGAATTGAAAATATGTTATTACTAATGCCAACAAGTAAACTAACTTCAAATGGAAACAATTGTATTTAAAAGGAATAAATTGATAATATTCATTCACTTCAAATTCAATCTAATTATATAAATATAACAGTTAATTCTATTTTATTGAAATTTATCGTTAGAGAACAGTTACATACTAATCTTCATTAATCATAATCAATTAGTGTCCACTTTTAGTAAATATAGCATTTTTCTTTTATGATGGATTAAGACTAATTTTTTAATCTACTTAATTGTATATCTCTAAAGTATACTTTTATTAACATGTTGTGTATCTCTCATTCGTATTATTTGTACATTTCCAAACAAACTAGGATCATATTCAAGTAGTTGGAATCATCAAAGTTAGAATTTGCATAGTTAACAGGTCAATTTTTTTGGAAAGGCATAATATAATAAAAATAATACAAATAGATGATACATACATAATTATTAGTCAAAAAAGTATTGCATGATCTATAGACCTAAATGTTACTCTAGATACAAAAGATAGAAGTCAAATGGTTATAGTCAACTACTAATTCCCATTTATATTTTCAGTTTTGAAAATAATGGTATGTTTAATTCCTATAATATTTTTAGTTTTAAAGATAAATGCTTTATTTCAAAAAAAAAAATAAACTCAATGTAAAGTATATGTAATTTAGTTATTTTGATAATCTGGTAATATGTTTATTTTGACAATTCGGCTGTTTGATGTTATAATAGAATCCAACCAAATTTTGTAAAAATTAATACGATCGTAATTATGGCAAATTAGTTTCTTAGTTTAGCATCGAAGATAATATAATACATAATAAATTCTCTAATCTGTTTTGTATTTGTTTAGTACGATCATGAATTTCATTTCCTTCATAAGGCATAATTGGTTTACTACACATGTACATCAAAGAATCTTTAATTGAGTATTATCTGAGATAGAGTTGATATATTTTTCATTTTGAACTATAAGTATTTAAGAACCAAGTTGGGAAAATATCATCTATGATGTAAAATAATAATCAGGTAATAAATTTCTATATTGTATTTGGAGAAAAGTATGTTGAAAGTTTAGTTCTAAATAGGCTTCTACAAACTTAACTTTTATCTATATAATTTATTTTTTTATACACAACCTAGACTTATTTTTGTAATATTAGATATTATCCATCTTAATCGATCTACAATAATACATTTTTCTATAGTAATGCTTCATTGACCATGAAATGTTCATAAGTAGCACATATTTTTCTATTTGATACATGGTTTACACTGAATACTTGAAGATCTTATGGAACATCTTAGCAATTATTTTTTGTTTTCTATAAAGATTGTTTATGCTATATTGTTTTATTTTTTTGCAATGTGGAGATGTTTATGGATTATTACGAATTGAAGATAGGCTAATAGTAATGTTCACGAGTATGCTAACTTCAAACGGAAAGAATTGTGTTAAAAATGAATAAATTGCTGCTAATTTTATTTGGTTCCAATTCATACTAACTTGAGAATCATTACAGTTAATTATCTTTTATTAATATTTAATCTAATCTCTCCACTCTAAGTTTAGCACACTATTGTCAAAATAAAATTATTCACATATTTAAATTTATATGTTAAAAATAGGATAAAACTATGCTGAACCAATGTAAATTACATTTGAAAATTAATTGAATGACATGCTTAGTAATATACTGCTTACCAAGTTAGGAACAATAGATAGTTGATGTAACCTTTTCTATATAAAGACATTGTGCTCTAAATTATTAATTATATTCTATATGCTCCAAGACTATTTAAGCAGATTTATCAACGCATTTTTGTTAGTAGTTTTCACGAAAAAATTAATCTAAAAATTTACATCCCATAAATATGTGATTTCATCTTCATATACTATAAAATCTAAAAAATACACCGTTAACAGAATTATATACTAACCCGCGCATGTGTAGCATGTGTTCGCACTCGTTTATCACAATTTCTCGATTCTAGGTTGAGAACACTGCTATCAAATCAATTTATATACAAATTAAAATTACATGTTAAGTGTAGAATGAAACAAGGATGTACTTATACCGCATACATTTGAAAATTAATATGCATGCTTAATAATGTAATGTTTACCGAATTAGGAACAACCGATAGTTGATGTTTTCATTTGCTACATAAAATTATTGTGCTCTAAAATATTAATTATACTTTATATGCTCCAAGGCTATTTAAGTAGATTTATCTACATATCTTTGTCTATAGTTTCAAGAAAAAAAATCATCTACAAAATTACAATCCACAAACATGTGATTCCAGCTTCGTAGTACTAAAAATTCTAAGATAAGCATTGTTAAATACATAATATGATGTACCCCATGTGGATGAGATGACTTCGCACTAACGACAAAAGTATGGATGACAATTAGACATGAACTAATGGACTTGGACCTAATTCGATGAATCTCGTTTCTAGGTGGATCGGGTTTTGTTCAAACTTTACATTTTAAAATCTAGATCCGACCTGACTCGATTCGAGATTCGATTTTGGGTCAGGTTGGGTTGGTTCGGATACGGTTGAATAATGGTACTTAAAATGCATATATGTCAACGTTTCGGGTTAGGTCGGTTCAGATCGGATCTTTATGGTATTTTTCATCATCTAAACCCGACGCGAGACCCATCGGGTTTAGTTCGGCTTTGGGTCATCTTAGGGTTGTTCGATTCGAGTTTGCGTTTCTCAGTTCTAATTGTCAACCTTAAACAAAAGAGTAGCATAAGGCTCTGCTTGTATGTTTTTTCTATCGGTTTTGACTGATTTTGAATGACTTTGTATTTTAGGTATTGTGACAACTTGTAAGTTTTTTTACACCGATTATTGTTGGTTCTAAAACCGATAAAAATCGATATAGTGTAATTTTAATGGTAATTCTCAACCCATCAAATTATGGTGTTTTGAAGGATTGTAACTTTTTTCTTCAATTATACCCTTACTAATCATATTGAAAAATTAATCTTCATAAAATTAGAGAACAAATATAAGAGTATATATGTAATATTACTTTAGTATAAAACTCTTATAACCGGTCTATGTTAAACTCTCAAATGTGTAATGATCGGCTATAACAACACTTAATGTTAGTCAATCAAAACCACTATGATCATTTAATGTTAAAACTAGAAATTTTAAAAACTCTCATAATTGGTGCTACAAAAATCTCAAGTGGAGACTAAGATTCAAGCAACAGACTTCTGGTCGAATGGTAAAATTTCTCTTTTCCAAGGAGAAGATGCGGGTTCGATTCCCACTATCCGCCCATGATGAAGCAATGTACTATAATTAGAACAAAAAAAATGAAAAAATAAGTAAAAATCTAGTATCCATGATGAAGTAATGTACTATACTTAGAATAATAAAAAAATAAAAACATAGTAAAAATTCAGTTTAGTTTATCAAAGGGATTGATCGAGAAAGATCTCTTATTCTTATTAGATTAGAATAGAAGATCGTGATTTGATTCGCATATGTTTGGTAAAAAGAATAATTTTCTTCTTTGATCCTAAATGGAAAGTGTTCAATTTTTTATTAACCCTCGGACGTATATTCTTGATGTCCTCACCAAAACTTCTACTTCGTAGAGAAATAAAGAAAAAAATTCTCTATCTTTTTTTTCGTCTTATTGAAAGATTGATTATTTTTATTTAACAATAAAATCAAAAATCCATCTTTATTCAATTTCATATATGTCTGAGGATCCGCATCGCCCTCGATTTATGTGTTATTTATACCAGATCTTTGTCTAGTAACCATGAAACTTAGGAGTTTTGAGATCAACCAGAGAGGTCTTCTTGCACCTATGGTCCTTCCTCAGGTCCTCTTCCAGTCCCGTATTTGAACACGAGGAGGTATTATCCGTCAAAGCACAAGCGTTATGAACTATGTCGCCTAGACTACTAGGTTGTTTGGAAGGGGACATGAAACATAGAACTTGGCTGAATCCGGGCTGGGATAGTGGCGCCCATTCCTCGTCCGTTCCGGTTCGATCATGGCCCACTTAGTGGTAGGTCTAATATATATATATATATATATATATATATATATATATATATATATATAATTAAGATAAATAATATAAATTTGAAACATGCTAAATACAAAAATAACAGCAATGTGAGGCTTTGCCGATTGAGAAAAGATTGCATTGTTCTGTATCATTCACTACTTATATGGTGTTAGGATCCGGAAGTGGTTCCAAGGGGCCTACTCTGGTGCTGGGACCATGTTCTTTCATCGATTGGTTATTCCTCTCCGTTCGTATCTTCAACTCCAATTTCGGTCTCAATTAGTTCACAAGATTGAAAGTCCTTTTAAACCTAGCCAAAGCCTAGATTCTATTTTTTTTCCAAGAATGGGGCCTGGGTATGTAAGCCATGTATTTGGGAAGAACTTAAAAAAATTCTTTTCGATCGTCAGATGAAGAATTATGCCAAAAATTATGATACATTCCGGGAAAATGCAATTCTAGTCTAATGGAATTTTTTTTTTTAATATCCTTCTCTTTTTTATAAAAAAAATATTTTTCTACTTCAAAAATGAATATTAAGCCTCTTATCCATTCTCGCTCGATCGCTGCGGGGAGCAGGTCAAAATAGAAAAACTCCTATTGGGTTTAGGGATAATCAGGCTCGAACGATCCTATGTAAGTGATAAAGGATTTACTAGGTCTCATTTCTGAAGTTGCACCTATTCATATCAGTGCAAATGATTTAGTTTTTACAGATAAATGCTCAATATCCAAGCAAGCTTAAAATTTTAGTCAACTCCATAAATCTATTTCAAACGTATGAACGGAGATGGAACGGCGGAATAAAGAACTTGTTCAAGAGAATCTTCTGTTCTTCCATCAAATATTCTGTTTTTTCCCGGTAACTCGGGTTTAAATACGCATGAGTTTTTTGTTTGCTTACTAGTTTCATATAATTCGAAAAACACTCGTTTTCTACGTGACATACGCGTAATATTAGTCTTTTACTTAATAGGCACATCATTACATTTCCTATTCGAAAACTTTGTCGATTACTTGCTGCAACATATTGTGTTCATAGTGTGTAATTTGACATTGGAGATGCCCTTTATCATCTTAAACTTCTCGAAACAGTGACGCTAAATGCGCCTCAAATCTGTCACTAAATTAACGAAAAAAGTTAGAAAAATCATCTCTACAAATTATCCAACATCATGTCGTCGATCGAATTGAAAAGTCTAAAAAATTATGTATCCAGTTCGACATGCATCGTTTGGTGTACTGTTGTTCTAACCGGGTAATTTTAAAATAATATATGTGGTAAATTGGAGTTTGCGAGAAGAACGGTGCGGGGAATGTTCATCGTGCTTAAAATGAGAAACAAATACTTGGTAAAATGTTATATTTTTAGGCTTACAAGCCAGTCAATTCTAAAAGCCTTGTTTCCCGGCAATTGTGTTATTTATTCGCCATCTTTCTGATTAACAACAAAATCGATCATCGAGTTAAGAAAATGGAGGCATTCATGAAATGGTTCATGAACCCGAACAAAAACCCATTAGCACGTATTCATCGCGACACGATCGCACGCCGCTTGAAACAATACGGTAAAGCTAACCCCAATTTCTTCCTTTGTAGGATGTCAGAACTGACTGTTGATATTCTGTTCGATTGATATTTTAGGGCTGCGTTACGACGATTTGTACGACCCGTACTACGATTTGGACATTAAGGAAGCGTTGGGTCGTCTTCCGAGGGAGATTGTTGATGCTAGGCATCAGAGGCTGAAGAGAGCCATAGATTTGTCCATGAAGCATGTATATTTGCCTGTGGATCTGCAGGTACTCTTTATTGTTGTTGTTATTATTATTATTTTCTGTCGTCGTTAATGCAGCAGGATTATCCGTAAAATTCTGAAAATTTTAATTGGTTGCGATACATGTAGTGCAATTAGATAAAGTATTTAGTGTACTGAAATGATAGGTGTTCATGTGAATTTATGGTTGCCTTGCATTATGCATCTCAGCATATTAGTGCTAACTGACATAGTTATATACTTAAAAGCATTCCCAACACCATGGCAAGGCCCATGTGGAGTTCCTTTTCTAATGTTTTGTTACGGTTACACCTCAAATTCCCAACCTATCAACTTTGGGATGTTATGAGGAGCTTTTCTTTTTTTCTTTCCCTTAAGTTATACCTTTGAGAATCATATTGGAAACATTAATTTTCACGTTCATATATAAATTAGAAAATAAAATTTAATGATATATATATACACACAAACACATACATATATGTGTGTGTGTGAGAATACTATTGCGAAAACTCTCAAACATGTGCCGAACTGGAAATCGGTGGTAAAATACTTCGAATAAACAAAACAAAACCGCTATAATTATTAAGGATCATAACCGGTACTCAAAATCCTTCATAATCGATACTACAAAACTCTCAAGCGAAACCTAATGTGTTAGGTTGTTTGGAAAAAGGGTCCATTGACCACTTATTCACGGATAAAAACATGAAAGATGAGGTGTTAATTAGCATTATGGACTAACCAACTTGTTTGATGAATAAGTGTTACACTTTGATGTGTAAAGGCAGATGGTGTAATACCTTTTTTAAACCTTCTTTTATTACGTAGTTATCATTATCAGATGAACGAAGAATACTGATATATTACATAGATATAATGCCTAGTATTAATATGCTGACAATTTCTCTAATGTTTTGATTTTTGACCATAATATCGAAAGGGGATTAAAAAAAATTGGTAAGACCCAAAACTCAATATGCATCCTATAAGTTTTGGATAATTGTACCAATTTGACATGTGGTACCCGTGTCGGATAAACTAGGGGATGTATCACATTTTTTATACAGCTCTCTATGCAATTCTTGGTTTAAAGCATGCAATTGAAAAGTTCGTCCATACCAGCTTACAAGAGTATTCTATTTGTTAAGCACACTATCAAAACTTGTTATACCTTACTCGATCTCATCACACACTCAATTTGAATCTAAACATATATCTCAAGTCTTAACGCAACCCTGTAATTTTGTGTGTAGACGTTCAGTGTTGGTGTATATACCGTGTGTGTAGACTGGCAGTAACTTTCAAATTTCACACACACACATCTACCTATCTATGTATGCGTGTATTTCGGAATCATAAGAAAAAGTAATTTTGCTTTTATTGAAAAGGTTTTTCAATTTTAGAAATCAATCACCGGAAAAATCAATTTTCGAATTCTTCGTTGGTTTAGTTGAAATGTTTTCTTTCAAAGTTAAAAAGTAATGTTAAAAGCGTCACGAAATTTTCTGAAAGAAAAAAAGAAATGAATTATTAAAATATGAGAAAAGTACATATAGGCTCATATTTGCGAATAGTTCCTCATCGTAGGGAACTACAAAAGAATCCTATTTAAATATGGGATTATCAAGAGGAATGTTGGACCATTTGGACATGTAATGTTTTCTCTTATGTCGAGAAGGAAGACCATACATGACTATCACACGCACGTGTCGACTGACTGACTCGACTTGTTGCAGACTGAGCTAGTATATCACGCTTTATTTTTGATAGGAAATTTTTTAATATTTTCAAACCGTAACAGTATTCAACGTTTCTTTTATTTTGACTTGGTAAGATCAGATCCGTCCTACATTCTCCCACTATTTAGTAACATGTTCCGTAATTTTATATCTCCGTTAGAAATTCCCATCTGTTTATTCTTTTATAAACAGACGGACTGAGACAAAGCACTACACAAATTTTCTCAAACGCCTTACCTATTCCTCTGCCATTAGAAATTTCTTTTTCAAACAATATCATAAAACAAAAGCTGAGGGTGTGACCGAGTCGATGGTTTTTGGTGTAAAAGACCGCCGATACAAAAGGACTGGGTTGTTTTATCCTGAAGGCGGCGCTGCATTCAGACTGCCTTACACAACTTCGGCGGAACAACGAAACATTTTAAAGAAAGCGATAAAGTAAGTGATTTAGCCATGCAGACAAGGTGACAGTTTAATTCAAAAGATTGAATTTCAAAGGAAGTGTCTATTTGTCATATCTCTTCACGAATGGACATGCTTGTTGTTCTACTATAAATATGGGCTGTTTTAAACGAATTTACATTAATATATTCTTTGATTTTACTCCTCTTCTTTTTCCACATTTCTTTATATACATTTTTACTATTACTCTGCCGAAATCACCATTGAAGCTAACTAGATCATCTATGGTTTGATTCTCCATCACTATTTCAACAAGATCCCAGTGCTATTCAGAGTTATAGACTTCTTTGTAATCAATCGAGTGAGAAAAGATGTGATTGTAGCCTGGAAAATCAATCAAGCGAGAAAAGGTGTGATTGTAGCTTGGAAAATCAATCGGGTGAACTTGTTGCCCGTAAAATCAAGTATCTCTACCCAGAGGATTGTGAATCTGGAGCGGTGTATCTCGTGGCATTGAAATCAATGGTGTAATTTTAAGAATTGATTTTGAAAGGAAATCCGTACTTGTGTTGCGGGACTGGATGTAGGGTAACTCCGTACCAGTATAAAATTCGATGTGTTCTTTCCTTTATTACTTTTACTTTATATCTGCATCGGTGTTTGATTCTGTAATTATATCTGTATCTGAATATTGCATACATTTGTGTTCAAATTAATATGAACTAAAAAACAATTAGTAATTCCTTTAAACACTATTCACCCCCATCTAGTGTTAATTCTAGCCTTAAGACTCGTAATCCGCATTTCTCACGTCTTTTATTTTGACATGGTAAGATTTGGTCCATTCTACATTTTTTCACTGCTCATTAACGTGCTCCATTATTTTATATTTCCATTAGGAAATATTTTGTTTGTTTTTTTTTAAAACAGACGGATTGAGACAGAGTATTACACATAATTTTTCTCAAACGTCTTTCTTATTCCATTGCAATTACAATTTTTTCTCGAGCAATATCGTTAAATAACAACCAAGAGGGTGATTGAGTCGACGACCTTTGGTGTTAGGCCTGTCATTGGATGCTTTCGGACGCGGATAGTGTCATATCCGTATCCGAAATCATTTTTGAATATCGGATATCTGCATCCGAAATCATTTTCGGATATCGGATATATGCATCCGCGGATACGAACGGATATCGGATAATTATCATATCTGCTAACGACCGATAAATCATGAATTACAAAAAGAAAATTTTAGTTTAACATAAATATTTTTCAATCTCATTGATTATAAAAGTATTTTAAATTAACAAATATGATGATAATAAATAGTTTCGAGCAGTTAATAAGCATTAAGCGCATATCATATAAACTAATAACTTAATAAAATAATAAACGAATATCATTTCCTGCATCAAAATATACATAATCTGAACTATAATCTTGACATAAACCAAACGATAATTTCGAATGTGGATGTCTTCGTATCCGTTTTTTCGGATATCGGACACTATCCGCTTTTTGGATGCGAATGCAGACGGATGTCGAATTTTTCGGGTATCCATTGACAACCCTATTTGGCGCAAAAGACTGTCATACAAAGAGATTGGGTTGTTTCATTCTGAAGGTGGGCTTCAGATTGCCTCGCACAACTTCCCCGGGGAAACTTTTAAAAAAAAGGACAAAGTACATGACTCAGTCACGCATACAATTCAGTTCGGTGATCAACTAAAATCAAAAGATCATTTATTTTCCCATATCAAGGTTAACATTTTAATTTTTTTTGCTTAAATAAGTTGCTTTTTAAAAGCTATCTGAACGGAACCCTTAGGTTGTGACTTCTTCACTTGCCATCGCCTCTATTTACCCAAGCGAGGGCAATTTTAACCTCCTACGTTGGCAGCATGTCCTCTATCATATACTGAAGGATTTAGCACATGAAATAATTTACTTCTGATCTTATTCGTCTTGATACGTTGACACATATTAAAACGTACATTTTTGATGTGAACATAGGTACAGCAACATAGTTTTGTTATCCTTGAAACTCAGTATGCTTTTAACCCTGTACAGGCAAAGCAAACGCCATTCAGAAGCTATCTTCAACCTATGCTGGCGCTTGTAAGTATTATCTGCATTTTCCTTTCAGTTCTGTTTCGTATAAACATTAACCTTTGTACAATTTTATTAACTGATTTATATTATAAGTTTTTACCTTATTTAAATGCTTTATTTACATCAAACCTGTGTAATTTGCTGACCATTCATGTCAGATATAATAATTGAAAGTTTTAAAAGTTAACGATAGTAGTTTGGAAGAGCTGCTATATTACTGATGATCTACTTTTAATCACCTTTGAATTTACAGGAATTGTAAAACGATAGGGTAGCATATGGTTTTTAATGGTTTTCCACCTGTTTAAATTGAGAATATCAGTTAGGCTTTATGGTGGGAAACCGATCGTTTCCTAACTTTTCCATGTCTAGACGGATTTCTCCAAGATCTTTTTTGTGTTTTTTTTTTCTTTTTTCTTTTTTCTGGAAATTGTTATGCAAAGTCGTGTAAATAAAGATGGACTATATTAGTTATCATGATTCTTAAATTATAGCGGATGTATGACACTTAATGCATAAATGGGCCAAGAAGCGTTTTCCACATGCAAATGTGGCCTTATTTTAGCCCTGTTTAGCGATAGCATTATTTGGTTGTTTGTTCCCAGTTATTGCATTCTTACTCTGACCCTACCAACATAAATGCAATTCAACCCTTCAATGAAATTCAGGTACAACTAAAACACCATTTAGGAGAAGTTATGTGCAACAATTTAAGATATTCCAACTACAGTCAACCTTAGAATTTGTATGAAGGATCGCGTCAGTTCACTACCATATCAGAAAATTTTCGAGTTTTAAATATGTTGTTCTTTTTTTTTGGTATTGTGGGGATACAGGTAAAGAAAGAAAGAGCAGAGCGAGAGGCTTTGGGAGCTCTTCCCTTTTACCAGCGCACTTTCCCTTAAGCTTGTGTTGTATCATTTAACTGCACTGAATAAACCAAAGCAACAGCCTTCAACTATTTTCTGGAGGTACATGCAATATGCAGTCGAGGTGACACCTAGATAATATTTTGTTTTTTTATTGCCTAATTTGGTGTTTCTTTTTGGTGCTTTGATTATGTTGTTTGAATGCTGACGTTCATTATTTTTGGAGCTGTATAATATATATATATATATATATATGCATATATATGCATGCAATGTTTTGATTCCTGTTGAATACATTATGTTGTTGGTTTAGTTTATGTGCATCTTTCCACGTACACGAATGTGTTTAAGAGGTATAAAACTTACATAGACTGAGACTAAGGAGATACAAAAATGAGGTGGGTTGATATATGTGACGATTTGTGTGGTAATATTTGGTCATAGTAAGCTACTTCATTTATTTACATCCTTGCAAGAATTATACTGAAAAGTGTACGCATTTTTCCTTTCTCAAGATATGGTGTGTTTTACACATGAATTGGACAAATAAGCCACATGGAACGCTTGAAATCCAACTGATATATTTAGATTTTCTAATTTTAAATAAATGAAAAGGCTAAATGAAACGATGAAGCATAGAAATTTGTTTGGCTCATTCGACCAGGTAGTTCAAATTTATTAAGAATACTTTGAAATCACTGTTTGGGCCAACCGAAACAACAATAGTCCACCAGAGTTATTAAATTTGCAAACTCAATGTAACTTGTTCGACTTTACGCGGAAATTGTGGTGGAAATTAATTCCAACGTGAACTAGACGCAAGAACTTTTGTTTATTACTTTAAATCTTAAAGATCAAGGCACAACATGACAACTTGTCACGTTGCAGTGTAACGACGGTATCCTGATTAAATATATAGAAATACAATCTCATTTTTTATGTTCGGTAGCTAGATCTTGTCGTCTAGTACAAGTTCAAAATTCTTCAATTATTGGAGTGTAGTATGTTACGTAATTGATTAGACTACATGCTGCAAAACTTATGCTAAAGTTCCACGTTATTCCTTCCTACCATAAGGATAACTTCGGACTTAAACACGCTCTGTTTTAGATACTTCCTCTGTTTTAGGGTAAATAAAAATAATCATCTCGGCATATTTTCAATGGTCTCATGTGTTCTTGAAATCTATCCACTCATTTTTTACTTTTATAATTTTTTATAAATGAAAAAGGACGAGTGAATGGTGGAGATTTGTGTAGGCCTTGAAACCATATAAAATATAATAAGGGGATTTGAACGCGTCTTGAATATAAACATTGAGAAAATCAATCGTTGAGTGCATGTTAAATGACAATAGAATTTCGCTAATACTTCTTGAAGAGTTCAAATCACCGATCTCAGTGCCGATAATTACATAACAAATAATATATCATATAGAGTCAAGGGGTTTCTTCCATTATTAAAAATCACGATCATTTTTACAAAATGCATCTCTCCAGAAACTCTAGTGTAAAATGGGTATTGTTATGAATGTCTCTTCTTAACTGATTTGGAAAGTATCTTCTTTATTTTCTTTTAAAGTCTCCTTGTAAGTAACAACAAAATTCATATACTTATATTTTAAACAAATGACAAGAAAAAGAAAGAAACAAATATTAGAAGAAGTAGATGTATTTTTTCAATAAAGCTCACAAACAAAAAATATTGAACTTTATATTTTTCATAAAGAAAAGTTCAAGTTTTAGCATAAAATTCCGTTTAGAAAATTTAACTTTATCAATAGAATAAATATGATTCAAGCATACCCTTTTTAGTTGAAAATTTCATTCGTTCTCAAATGATTTGAAAAAATATCTGAAAGATGTTCTAAATTTTTTTAAGTTTTTATTTAAATGATGGTTCATAGAAAATATTCAGAAGAATTAAAATTGCACAAAAAGTACTTGATTTTTTTCAAAGATTTAGAAACAAAAATTCAAGTTTGTTTGTCATAATTCATAAAATATTAAAAAATATATATACTATAATTCATTTTCTAAAAAAAATCACTATTTTTAATAAGAAATGACTAAAATTATCGATTTTTGAAAATACTCAAAATTTGTGGAACTCTTTAGAACTTCCACCTTTGTTTACATTTTTCATGCAATAAATTATTGACATTGTTAAAGAGATTCAATTTTTTTGACAAGAGGGACGAATTAGGGGACTACACCAAAACAAAATATTGTTATGGGGATCTGCCCGTTAAAAGGATTTACTTTTTTACTCCTTGTGTAAAGCAAAACGACAACGATCCATAAAAAAATGACGATGGTTCATTAAAAATCATTTTTGGCAGCATATAAATGGACATAAAGTCAAAATTCAACAGAGAGTCATCGAAATACCAATGGTAGTTACTAAAATATCAAGAGTTATGAAAAAATCATAACCCCCTCCAAAATCGGAGTCGCTTAACAATGCTAAATTAAATGTTAAAACAGATCATTAGTTGATTTATGCTGTAAGGTATGCAGTGGTAATGGTATCAGTGTGTATCTTCTAGTTTCCAATATTCAATGTTTACATGTATAAGTTGAATTTTCACCTTCTATCATATTTAATTAATAAGAAAATAAAAAGGTAAAATATCCAAATGTTGGAACAAAGATGATAAAATGAACATGGAAAAATGGGACTAGCCGATTATTTCCAATCTTTCCATTAGTATGAAACACATACTGTTGCACATGATGATATTGTAAAAAAATGTGAAAATTTTAAACATTCTAAAATAGTTTAATTTTTTTTATTTAGATATATATGGTTTTATATATGATTTTATCATTGTTTTAATTAAAAGATTTATGCGTAATTTTTTTTAGTTTTGTTAAAGTAAATGACAATAGTAAAAATGTGTAAATTTCATAGGTGGGATTATTGACGCTGTACCGATGCCAAAAACCGATGTCGGCTTCGGCGAGTCATAGGTAAAAATCATCTACGAAAACTTTACCGACGTCTAGCCGACGCCAATTTTAAGAGGTCGGCATGTCGTCTTTATGTCGTCACCCCTAAAATTAATCCCACCAAAATCCCGTTTATTCCTCACTTCACTACTTTCAGTTTTCTATTCCCAACCAAAAAATGCTATTAACCCAAAAAAATGAATCAACGCCCTAAATTGAGTGTGAAAGCATCAGCCATGTTTATCAAGACAAATGAAATAAAAAAAAGCAACGATAAATTGCAGAAAAAATAAAGAACCAAGAGATTTTTATAGTGGTTCT
Source organism: Allium cepa (assembly GCA_030765085.1). NCBI lineage: Eukaryota > Viridiplantae > Streptophyta > Magnoliopsida > Asparagales > Amaryllidaceae > Allium > Allium cepa. The sequence continues at coordinate 134,270,100 of CM060932.1, forward strand.
GTTGTTAATGACACGTGCGTCACTTTATAGCTTTTATTGGCTGACTACTATTACAAGATTGATTTGGTTTACAATGTGATTGAATCACCTAAGTTAAATCTAAATCACAAGTACTTGGAGGCAACCAGGGGATCTTAGTTGCTAATTTATGGCTGTTGTGTGGGAGAAGAAGAGTGAAGAATAATAATAACGATAGAGTTGTAGCAGCCAGTTCAGAGATCCCCTTTCTATTGCAGAGATGATATTTATAGAAGTTGGAGAGCACTTGGGTCAGAGCCACTTCGCTAGAAGCCTGTATCCATCTTGCAGAGCCATCTTAGAAAATTTGGATGTTTTTGGAGCTAACTTTTCGGATCGATGATGATACAATTGGATCGGATCGGTACCGATCCGAAAAGTTGTGCAATTTTTGTACAACCTTCATCCGGTTGGCTTCCTTGTGTTGGTTTTGATGTTCTCCATGCATTTTCATAGTTTGTTGATTTGTTTTGATAGTGATTCATCTATGAAGTTGACTGAACTGCAGTATGAATCGAATAAATACTTCTTGTATTTGGATGCTTTAATGTCACTAAACTTGATAGATAAGTAAGGCTGAGCCATATGACTGCGTGGGAAGTGATTTGGTGAAGAAATAAGGCAATACTTTGTATCAGATCGGTGCCGATCCGAATAGTTTGCATATTTTTTTCCAAAATTCTTGGGGTCCATCCTCTAGTTGTTTTAGGCCTTCGGGTCAAGTCCTACGTCATTCTGGCTTAATATGAATGTTCTAACTCCTATTGAATTCTACGTGGATTTAACCGGGATTTCACTCGGATTTGCTAACAATAACTTGTTAGCAAATCTCATCTTAATCCGTCACTCGATTTAAGAAGAATAGTTATTGTTAGTGACCGATCCAGGTCACTGTATCTAATTCCACTATATCCGTCACTAACAATAATATGAATCAAGACTCGATTTGCTAACAATAACTTGTTAAATTTATTTAGAGAATGAAACTTTTCATTTCCTATCTTTTAAATTATTCAATTAATGACGGGGCATAAATTTATTTAAAGAATGAAACTTTTCATTTCCTTCCTCTTAACTTATTCAACTAACGAGGGATCATAAATTTAGTTAGAGAAGAAAGCTTTTTATTTCCTTCTCTTAATTAAATTATATAATTTATTAATAAAATAACATTGATGACTAACCTAAATATTACATGAATTGTAAATATATTCACAGCAAATACTGTGCAAGTGCAACATATAGGGAGTGTGCATAGTCAGTGGTAATTGATATGTATACATAAAATAAAAAAGGAAAATTCAAATGATTATTACATAGAATTGAAATGGAAATAAATAAGGTATGACAAGTGGGATTGATACAGTCTCCCTTTTAGTAAACTTAATTAATGCAACATATTAATGACAATCAATAGGTACCATAATGTTAGAATATGGAAGGTAAACAACGAAATGTATGTATATATCATTGTCTTAATTAAAAAAGAGAAATAATTTCGTACTATGACAATATATGTAAAGAAAAATAATTTTTATATGAACATATTTAAGTAGATCCAAATATGTATATATGGAATTCAATCAAAGCTTTCTCATAATATAAATTAGATAGTTATTACAGTCAATTTCAAGACTTTGATTTGTTGTTAAAATTTCTTTTATTCATATGTAAATATCTTATGCAATAAAAAGTGCAAGTAATACATGCAAACATAGATACAAACATGATTCAAAACTAAAATTACACTTTGTTATGAAAGATTAAAACATAAATTTATAACCGAAACATTGTATTGATTCCATATAAATTTCATTTTAACTTTAAATATAATTCAACCAATCAATATGAAAATGTAAATTTCCAGATTTAACGAAATGGAATTGAAATTAAATGTCAAAACACAACATTGTATTTTAATATATATAGATTTAGTTTCGATTTAACGAAGTAAAGAAAATCAGCTAATCAATTCGAACATGTAAACATTCAGATATAAAGAATTACAATTTAATTAGAATGTTTAAAAACATAGATCTACACTTAAATATTGTTTTTAAACATAAATAGATTTAATTTTGATCTATCAAATGAAAACTCAATCATACTACTCAACAAATAATTCAATCTTCACAAACAATTTTTAATCAAGCAAAACAGTAATACATCATACAAATTATGAAAGTCAAATTAAATTTCCATCAAACATTGCAAAATAACCATCTATATATAGAAAATGACATACCTTACTACCCAATCCTTAAAACACACATTGTTGATGTTGCCTTTTATTTGCACCTTGAATGTAGAATGCTTCTAGATCTGATTGAATCACCTTAGTATAATTTCTAGAAACCACACCTTGAATGATGATATCTCCTCAGATCTTCAAGATCCACATTTTATCCTTGCAAAAGATAGATGAACCACTTTTGTTTTGTTTTATTTGATTTTTTTATTTGGAGTTGAAAGATTTTGAAAATTCATTTTTTTGGTTTCTACCATGAAAAGTTAGGAGGAGAGAAAGGGAAAGAATGAATGAGAAAGAATTGAATTGTACGTACATAATGAATTAGAGAATGTGTTTTATTTGAAAGAATGAAACTTTTTCTATTCTTTAATTAAAACTTTCCTAATTAGTTCCCTTAATTGTTTCTCTCTCTCTCCAATCCTTTCATTACATGTATGTCATTCAATGACATAAAATTTCCACAAAACATGTCATCAAATGACATAAAATTTCCATAAATCATGTCATCAAATGACATAGAATTTTTATAAATCATTTCATGCAATTATCTTTAAATTACATCGATATTGTATATTAATGCGACAAATATAACTTTTACAAATGCATTAAAATAATTACAAAAAACTTCCAAACATCAAATAAATAATAATTAATATTTCTCAAATATCAATTAATTTAATCAATTTACAACATTTTATAAATTAATTAAATCATGTGGTTTTTTAAAGAATTCATCATTACGGCTATGCGACTCACATGTGTAAATTCAATCAGGGATTAATATCGAACTATTCTAATATCAATGTTCACACGCCACTTAGTAGGTGGTGTGATATTTTGGCCGAACTTATCGCTTACACATATTTTGGGCAAAATACAACTTTACTTATTAAAAAGGTACCTAATAGTGGCAATTATTTACATCAATTCTCTTCGTCAAAACTATATTACTTTTGATTTATGGAATTTGGTAATGATCAAAATTCCAATATCATCCACATTCAACTTTATAGCCCAAACACAAAGTCTTCGGTTCAATAATGACAATTATTATTAACCGAAATGTTTTGGCCAGAGATTTTAACTTTGAGTTGATTTTAGTTGACCATGATACTAACCTCATATAACCGAGAAGACGAATTATCTCTTCAATAGTGTTACACTTTCAAAGTTTCCACTCGATCGTTCGATGGACGCCATGCCACGATTTAACTATAATCAAAGCAGAGCTTTCACATTGAAGATCAATAGTATTCTCAAGTCGAGAGAACTGTGTAAATTAGTCATATCGATATTCTCTACTTGACCTTAGTTATATTAACCAACGGAAAACTATTGAGTGATTCATTCCATAGTTATCTAATAGCTATCAGTATGTAACCCATTAGTACCTCCAACAGTCATGAGTAATACATTATCCAACATTTGGAGAGCGTTACATACTCTAGTCTCAACGGATACATCGATATCCATTCTCGATGCATCTTGACTAGGAACATTTAAAATGGTATATTTGTTTCATTGTGATAAATTACTCACGGTTACAACATTTTGTAACTACTATCACAAAACATACCATTTATGGATTTTCTATTAAATATACTTTTAATTAAATTGATTAATTAATATAACCACATAATATCAAGTATACAATAGAATGAAAATACTTTTATTTCAAACAAGATTGGTCAACGAGTTAGATATATGTAACAAATTACATAATTTCCCCTAGAGCATACCTCTAAATCTGTCACAAGGGCCTATAGTTTAGAGATTAGGCATACCTGACCATTTTGAACACAGGCTTTCTTATATAGAATGACATGAAAATCTTCTCAGTGCAAATCATTTGAGGTGAACTCACCTCATTCTAAAGCGGAGTCATTGTCGACCCCAGCTAGATCTTCTGCTTCCATAACTTTAGGTCAATATGGTCGTTTGATTCTAGTTGGTCCCACCGTCGGCCGCACTCTTCCTAATTTCAAAGTCTTGCTTGATCCTTCGGGGAAAGCTCCTATAACTCTTACATATAGGATGTTGCAAAGAATTTGCTCGCAGTATGTATCCTAGAGGATGATATGCTTCTACCATCGAGAGGAGAATTTACCCTTGCCATCGATATATGTGCATGTACGGTGCGATGTCCCTGTTCAATCATTTCTTACTGACAACACTTTAGACCGTAGGGTTGGCCCTATTTTCGATTCTTCCAAATGGATATGTCATTCTGATGTACTTATATGTTCTGTTCATGCGGACACTTAATCGTGCCTCGAGCTTTGCCGAGCTACGGTATCTTATATTATTTAAGAAGAGAGACACTAATCCATCACTTGTTTATATTAAAGTGCAGTGCAGCCAAAAACTCATATTGGATCTTCCCAGCGAAGTTCCTTCATTTAAGAATTAGTTCTTCTTTGCTAAATGTCCAGAAGGATTCACCTGTTTATGGACTACGGTGGTTGTGTCTCCTTCACCATGGTCGGAGTTTCCTTTAGTTGCTATAAGTTTTCTAAACGGTCATATATTCCTTGCAATTCTTCCAAAAATTAACAAGGACCCGACACTGTTCTTAGCATCTTGAAAACGGTCGATGCTCAAGAGCGCACGATTAGATTCTTGCTCACCGACGAGACCTTCGTCGATGTGGGCATTTACACTCTAGGAGATCTGTTAGATTCATTAGCATTCCTTACCACTCTAGAGTCCGAACCCATTCTGTTTCCTCTTCTATGACTCCGATAAGGATGATGATAATGATAAAGAAGAAATGGCTCATCTGATGGGTCAGAGAAGACCCCCGAGGGGATTTGAATTCAAGTTGGGGTTGACAGCCCATCCAAAATTCCATCGATTTCAAAAGAGAAAGAGGAAGAATTTATTCAACGGAAGGGCAAGGCTCCTATTATTAAAGAGAAGGAAGAAGGAGAAATCAGTGAGGAGTATTCTCTAAATGAGGAAGAAATAGAATAGGACACTGATGAGGGCGACGTCAAATTAGGCGACAAGTCCTCAGAATTAAGCCTCGGTCATGCACCCTCACCTTCTTTGAAAGAGCCTATTGAAGGAGCTTCTCACAAGACTGAGCATGTATCCAGCTCTCTACCGGAAGGTGTTGACATTGATTTGTGAGATACGAATGACATTTTTGTGAATATGGGTGACTTGATGGATGACTTCACTTCAGAAGGATTGCCTTCCTAGTCTACTCAAATTGTCCCCATTGGAAGAAATGTTTTGACATTAGTTGGTGACCGATCTGGTTTTTGGATTTTGCCACGGTCGTTAAATTATAACAAACACTTCACTAGGATTGCGCATTATTATTATTATTATTATTATTATTATTATTATTATTATTATTATTATTATTATATATTAGGATGTTTTAGTTCATCAAATGCCTCTTTCCTGAAGCCATTTTATCGCTTGCTGCAGGAATCACGTCTCATAGTTTTTACAGCGATCTTGATCGAGTTTTTAGTTTTAGCATTTGTGAGGATACTCTTCAAGGTACTATGCTCCCCAGGAGACTGATGAGGAGAGGAAAGGGAGGCGAAAAAAGCATCGGCATGTCGAGATAGATCAAATCCGTGATAGGGGAAGTGGCTGCGAATAGGGGAAGAGCCCGATTGAGTAGGGAGATCGTCAAAGAGGCCAAAAAGAGACCAAAAGCGAGAATATGCTTCACGGCTTCCTGCTTCCACTGGATAAATGTCCCTGCTTCCAGTGTCATGACCTACTTCACTTATACTATCATGACCTACTCTCCCCAGATTTCTAGATGTACGCCTTACATTCTTCCTACTGGTACCCCGCATCTGCAAGTTGCATAACCTAATTTATTCTTAAAGGGGATTGGATGCTACTATTTTGGGCTTCTATCTCAACTCCATGCTGCATCAGAGGAGTCTTAGTTACTTGGGTCCATTATTTCCTCATATGCTTATCGTAGTCTGGGAAGAGATTCTGACCCAATTTCAAAACATGGGTGGTGGTTATACCGAAGAGGGGTAGGTTCAAGCATATCTGAATGAAGAGTCCCGCCAAGATTTAGGGGAGGGCCAAGAAATCTTGAGACTGGAGAGGGAATGGGAAGCTATTGATGCCGCGACCGTCGCTAAGGCTATAACCAGGCGATTTCCTTCAAGCCCCGATGAGCCGTCTTTGCAACTTTGCACTGATGAAGGGATCATTTCTACTTCTCCCATGATTATTGCAGCCATCAAAAGAGGGCAATGGCAAGGGCTTCGAAGTTGTGGCGCATGAACAAACTCCTACAGCTGGTAATTTTCTTATCTATCTCGTGTTTGAAGATTTTAATGTACGCCTGATGAAATTGACAAGAAAACCGCCCTTCAATCTGATATTATTGGTCGATCGTCTCTTCCTGTCGAGTTGTCTCCTCTACATGGTGCTGGATCTACTACCATTCTAACTACATCAACTATTGTCTATGCATCTCCATCGCAGCCAGTTTGCACTTTGAGAAAATTGCAGCGCTGTATGGTTTGGATGACCCCTCTGTACCTCAAGAGGAGGGTCTAGCAGCTCCTGACACATGGGAGTAGGCAGATCATGCCAGCTAACCAGAAAAAGTAGAGACCGAGCAGTCGTTGATCGAGCAGCAGATGGTAGCGGTGAAGAAGGAGAAGGTTGAAGAGAAAAAAAGTCATCAAAGAGTTCTTACAAATCCCACAAGCACAAAGGTAAAAGAGGGTCTAGCAATGGTAATGTTTAAGAAAGCGAGATCACCTCGAGAGGGGAGAACTTGAAAAGTTGCCGATCAGAGGCGGGAAAGGCGACATGGGAGGTAGTGACAAGAAGTCATGATCTATCCGTGTACTCGTGAAGCAGAGCTTTTTCTTTTTTAGTTGCTTTTTGTACAAGTGCAGAGTGTGCACTTAGCATTTCTTCTTGTTGTTGCAACAGTGGTGTCTATACTTTTCTTTTTTACTTGATATTGTATGGGTACCGCCCTCGATGTTTGTTGTTGTATATGAAAAATATATAAGTAATAAAATTGTTGAAATTTTGATTGTAATTTCACTTGTCTACTTATCTACATCCCAAGCACTGTTACCTTTTTATACCAATGTTTTTTCCTATACTTTTTTATCTAGTCCTATAATTAATGCTAAAATTCTTTGCTTGGAGTAACAGAACCGTGAAGTATTTGCAATTTTGGTTGAGTGTTGGTGTGTGCATGCGCCCCCTAGTTCATGGGACTATTTACTCCGAACACTTATACTAGATGGGATCCTGGTAGTCTTCCAGATGCCCCCAGTCGGGTCTACACTGCAACTCTTATCTTTGGGAACTTCTGGTTTTATTATCCCCATTTTAGAATCCTATTTTGATTTGTGACTTGTGATATCCGTGAAGCTTTTTAGCGGCCTTAAGGCGAGTGATTTACACACTTAAGTGATCGGCAATGCCGAAGCAACATCGATTACTTGAAATTCTGTTAAGTGATTCCATCGTAATGCTGACATTTAGGCTATTGTGCAAACGTGTCACTCCTTGGAGTGCTATTTCCTTAGCCCTATAGGCGATGCGTGACTTTTTGTAATATGAGAGTTCCTCATATTTCAATGCAATTTTGCTGATCCAAGTAGTGGTGCACGGTATACGAAATGCGCACAGTGGGATCAAGACTTGCTCGGTCGTAGTTTTTCAAACCAAGAAGCGATGGGAGGCTTACACGATGCGCAGCTTAGATAATTGTGTTCGCTTAGATGTGATTCCATAATCTAAAAAGTAGTGCATGACTTATGAAATGTGTGGCTTAGATTCAGACCTTTTGGTGCCGCCGGAGCAACACCTATTCTCAGAAGGCTGGAATCGAGTTTCGTCGATCAGTGGTTTGAGTCGATTTACTTTCGTTGACTCAATGGGTAGATGGGTTGTACTTGACCATGATTCCACTACCTCAAGCAGCGATCGTGTGGTTTTGATTCGATTTGACCCCATGGACTTGACAGGTTACTTATGCGAACATGGTTTGATTGGTTCAGACAACAAAGCAATTTCATCAACTGAATTAAAAGTTTGGCAAGTTCTTCCTATTTACAATGCCTTCGGTATCCCAGGGTGGCTTATTTGCAAAAATAGGAAATGCGTAAGATATTCTTAGATAAAGTAATGACAAAACAACTCACTATTCTAAGCACGTGGAATTTGGGTTCCATCAATGGTTGTTAGCTTGAACGTGCCATCTCTGAGCTTCTGGCCAATTACATACGCCCCTTCCCAGCTTGGTCCAAATGTTCCTAGTACAGGGTAGATTCGTTTGAGGACAAGGTCTCCTACTTCAAAAGTATGGTTACAGACCTTGGAACTAAAATGTCGTGCGACCCTTTTCTGGTGAGCGATAGTCCTTAGCTCGGCTTCTTCCCGCTTCTCATCGGTAATATCAAGTGACTTGAGCAAAAAGTGCTCGTTCTGCCTTTGATTGAAGTTCTGCCTTCGATGAGAAGAGACTTCCAGTTTGACTGGGATCATTACTTCTGAACCATATGCCAGGGTGAATGGAGAGTGCCCGATCACAGATTTGTGCGCTGTTCTATAAGCCCATAGTGTAAGTGGAAGTTCATAAACCCAATTTGTTTTAGCTTTAGTTAGCCGCTTTTTGATGGTGGACTTGATGATCTTATTTACTGCCTTCACTTGCCAATTTTTCGATGAATGTGCAGCAATAGAAATGGTTTTCTCGATTCGAAAGCGTTTGCGAAAGTATTTGAACTTAGGGCTTTCGAATTGAGTCCCGTTGTAAGTGATGATTTTTTGTGGCACTCCAAACCTGCAAATAATATTTTTAGTGACAATGTTAATAACTTTCTTATTGGTAATGGTGTCCAGCTGTTCTTCTTCGGCCCATTTGGTGAAGTAGCTAACAACAACGATAGCGTATTTGGCACCATCTTTGGCTTTTGGAAATACACACATCAAATCGATCCTCTAGATTGCGAATTGTGCTGACCATCTGTGTTAGCTTTATTGAAGGAGTTCTTTTGATCTTGTTGAATCTTTGACATTGGTTGCACCATTTGGCATAATTTGATGCATTGCGGTTAACCATTGGCTGAAAATACCCATACTGGAGAACTTTCTTTGCAAGTGTTTGTCCCCAATGTGATCTCCTCAGTCATCTTCATGAACTTCCCTTGGATTCTTCAAGTTTAGCCATTAGTCACACACCTGAGCAAGGGGTAGAGAATCCCTTTTGGTGGAGTATTCCATCCTGTATTACAAATCGTGGCGCCTTTCGAAGAAGCTTTTTCCGTTAATTCTTATCTGCAGGGAGTGTTCCTATGAGCAGATAGTCCTTGATTGATATCATCCATGTTTTTGGTTCTTTGATCATTTCGAAAATCTAGTCGATATCCATCTTCCCTATGCTCAAAGAAATCAAATTTTCAACTGAAACCAGTCCCATTGACCGATCTGTAACTGGCCAATTTAGCTAGACAGCCCGCCTTTGTGTTTTATTCCCTCGAGATATGAGTTATGGTGTAATGCTCAATGTTTTTTAGCAATTCCTACACTTTGGATAGATACAGGTTGAGGTTCTCTCCTTAGGCTTAATATTCCCCTCTTACCCGATAGACGAATAGTTGAGAGTCGCTATAGATATGTATGGACATTATCCCGATCCCTTCACAATTTTCAGCCCGGCTATCAATGCTTTATGTTCTGCTTCATTGTTTGTTGCAGGGAATTCCAAGCGTAAGGCATGGAAAATAGATTGTCCTTTGAGAGTTTTGAGCATGACTCCTGCCTCGAGCAAAAGTTGTTATATGCTCCATCGACGAACAACTTCTAGTGTGTCTCCACTTCTAGAATAATTTCTTCTTCATTATCTCGTATTGTAAACTCAAAAATGAAGTCTGTCAGTGCCTGCCCGTTGATCGCCCTTCGAAGATGGTAAATGATTTCATATTAAGTTAATTCTTTTCCATTTGATAAGCAGTCCAGAGATTTATAGGCGGAAAAGTTCCTGCTTCAGGGGTTAGTCTATTGGTACTTTAATCGAGTGTGCCTAGAAGTATGGTCGTAATTTTCTAAATGCAATCAAAGGCAATAGGATAGTTTTTCCAACTTCAGATAACTCCTCTCGGCTCTAGTGAGAAATTTACCGATGTAATATACGGGTCATTGGACCTAGCTTCTTCAAGTACAAACATAGCACTTAATGCATGGGGCAAGACTGCTAATTAGATAAACAAGTCTTCTCCGTCTATAGCTTGGATAAACTTGGGGGAGTCTCTATATGCCACAACAGTTATTTGAAGGTAGTCTGGTAAGCATGATTCCATTCGAAGTTCTTCATTCCCTTCTTTAGCGCGTCAAAGAACGGTATACATTTGTCCGTTGCTTTTGAGATGAACCGGCTTAGCATTGTAACTTTTCTGTTCAAGCTTTGCAACTCTTTCTTATTCCTTAGGGCCTCGACTTCCTGTAAGGTAATAATTTTTCTGGATTAGCTTCGATGCTCCAGCACTTATAATGAATCCTAGGAAATCTCCAGAGGCTACCCTAAAGTGACATTTAGGTGGATTGAGTTTCATTCTATAGTTACGAAGTATCTCGAACATTTCAACGAGGCTGTCCAAGTGATTTGTGGCTATATGCGATTTAACCAACATATCATCTACATAGATTTCCATAGTCTTCTAGATTTGATGATTGAACATGGCGTTCATCAGCCGTTGATAAGTTGCCCCAACAATTTTTAAACCGAATGGTTTCACTTTGTAGCAGTATAATCCCATATCAGTGATAAAGTTGGTGTTTTCCTAGTCTTGTTCGTGCATCATGATTTGGTTGAATGTCGAGTAAGCATGAATAAATGATAAAAATTCATGTCCTGCTATCCCGTCCACAAGTCGGTCGATTCGAGACAATGGAAAGCTATACTTTTGGCAGGTTTTGTTTAGGTCTGTGTTGTCGATACAAGTTTGCCATTTTCCATTGGATTTCTTGACCAAGACCGAGTTGGATGCACATTTGGGATAGGTTGCATCCTGGATAAAGCCATTCGCTATCAGCCTGTCCACTACTTCTCTAAGCGCTTTGGACCGTTTGGGTCCTAAGCTGCGCCTCTTCAGTTTCACTGGTATAATTAAGATCGATATTGAGTCCGTGTCATGCAATCTCCTGCGACATCCCACACATATCAGAATGCGTCCAAGCGAATACATCCAAGTTGGCATGAAGAAATTTGACTAATTCCTATCGCATATTGTTTCCAAGATATGATCCAGTTTTCAGGACCCAAGTTGGATCATCCATATGGACAGGCACAGGCACCGTCAATTCGGCGAGTGCTGCTCGATCCTCCCCAGATCTCTTCTTTCTAGGGTCCAAAGCCTTATCGAATTAACTATGTTCCTCAAGCCTGTGGCGGCTCCATAATTTCTATGCGGTAAATTCACACATGTGGAGAGTTCTTCCCATATTTTTTCCTTTTCTTTTCTTCTAGATTCACATAGTTCTGCGATGTAGCATTCACTAGCAACAATTTGTTCTCCTTTGATCACCCGAACTCCATTCTCTTTTTGAAATTTCATGCTTAGACACCACTGAGATAAAGCAATCCTGAAATCTGCCAAACCAAGCCGGCCTAAGAAAACATTGTAGGCGGGCATTTCATCTACGATCATAAAGATCTAGATAAGGATGACTCTTCGGTCGCCTTTCCCAAGTTCTACGAGCAAATCAATTGTTCCGACAGGTTGCTTAGGTTCACCAGTGAATCCCTAGATCTTCGTTCGACAAGTGGATACATCTTTCATACCCATCTTCATCTGATAAAATGTGTGTCTGAACAGGATATTGACAGGGCTGCCACTGTTCACCAGTACTCGCCAGACAGTGGCTGGTCCGATTTCTACCGTCACGACCATAGGGTCGAAGGTTGAAGCTTCTATTCCCACAACGTCTTGATTCTGGAATACCATATCATCATTCAGGGTTCTCTATTGCTTAGCAGGAGTTTCAACTTCAACCGTGAAGCACAAATCTTTTGGAACATGTTTCAGTGAGCTTACATATCGCTCTATTTCTCCCTAACTCATCTGCACGAAATGAGGTCCTCCATATATTGTTTCGATGATGAATCTTTGGTCGGTCCGTCAGGATCCCTCTTTACTGGTTCCAGCTTGGTTTTCCTGGTCTTAGGAGCTTGGAGTGCAGTGGGCTGGTCAGGATTTTGTGGTCTCCTCACATGCTGCTGAAGCTTGTATACCCGAATCAGCTCTTCAATCGGGTTCTTCAGGTGTTGGCATTCATTCATGTTGTGACCATGTGTTTCATGGAAGCAATATAGTTTCAAAAATGCTTTTGCTGTTCAGTCGCTTCCTTTTAGGTGGCGTCTTGAAATCCTCTTTCCCTTGTGTTGCGAGGTAGATGTTTCCTAGAGTTTCACTGACTGGGATGTAGTCTTCGGGCCTCAAGCCTTTAAGTCGCTTGTTACCTCCGTTCCACTTGTTGGAATTCTGGTTTTTCCTTTTTTAGTTCCCATCCTTCCCCATGTTTCCTACAATGGTCCCGAAGGTGTTTGCACCTTGGTTAGCCGCCCTTCCATTCTAGCCAGCGTTGGTTGGTTGTGGGTTCGCTTGACTTTCGATTAAAGTCCTTCCTAGTGGTAGGTTATTTCATTTTGATCCATTTTCCGAATTCAATGTCGTAGTTGATAGAGCGGACCAGGGCCATGAATACTATATCTTCGTTTGGGTTACTTACTTCAGTCACTGTGGTGTTGAACCGACTCATAAAGGATTTAAAAGATTAATTTTGTCCCTGGAGTAGGCTAGATAAGGACATCATGTTTTTTGGTTGTGGCGTGTGAAGCCTAAGCTGATCAAGGAATTTCGTTGCTAATTCATTGAAAGTAAAGATGGATTTTGATGGGAGCCTGGTGAACCACATAGAAGCAATTCCCTCTAGGAAGATAGGAAAACATCTATATAGAACTACATTTGAAGCATTTTCTCTGTCCATATACCAACTATAATTTTACAAGTAAGGTTTCAGATCTCTAGTTCCATCGTAAGATGGGATAGTCAGCATAGTAGACTTTTTAGGGTACCGTTCATTCAAAATGTCATCAGTGAAGGAGTCAGGCTTGGAGCAGATCCCCATTTCATCTTCCCAATCCTTACTTTCGTCCATCAAAGTGCATGATCATATCCGCGATATATGTCTCTGATGTCCGGTAGTTTGTGGGTTGACTGTCGGCGAATATGCCAAGTGCTTGATTTGCAAACAATCTTGGTAAGTGGGACGAAACTTAGGCTCTCCTGTCTTTGGGAGAGCCACTCCCTTGGAGTTCTATTGTGTGATGGTCCACAATTCTATACCCTTTGAGCCGACAATAAACCATACATGTCAGACCTAAAATGCATGGAAGAATGGATTATCAAGGGTAATAAAGAAAAATAGACAGAACAGAATATCACACGAATGGAATAACATATAATATTGAACAATAATCTTTACAGTGGAAAACTTAAATTACAAATATCAGAGCCTAACCTAAATTCAATTTGGATAGTTATAACAACTATCCTTACAAATGCTGACAAACATCAAACAACAACAAACAACAACGTATAATAGAATACGTCCATACATAGATGGATATCTCCAGCTCTCCTCTGGGAACTCCAACCATCTTTACTAAACCTGAAACTACTCAATTCTGACCCAAGTATTGAAAATACCCAGATCAGGCTTGATAAACCAGCGTGAGAAAAACTCAATAATAAATGAAAGTTTCATATATCAGCCTTGGGAATAAAATCCTTTGAACATAAAGAGTATCTCATAAGACCACACTACAAATAAACATGGACGGTTTTTACCTTAAGGTAACTCAAACACTTTTGTATTAAAACATGTCATATTATTTTTAATGACATTTTTGAAAACCTTTGCAAATAAACTTATTAATCTTAGCCAAAATTGTTACATTGATTAAATTTCAGCATACTAGGTTCTACTAACAAAACTGCAAGTTCTTATTGGTGAATGAATTTCCAAACAAACTACCGTGTGAAGGGATTACTTTCCGATAGGTACACCTCTAGATGGATGTCTCAAGGACCAACACCAAGGATTCTCTGCCAACACAAGACTAGCCTATCTCTATAACTAGATATCATCCCCCAATCGTTACCGACCTTTATCCAAGACTTCTCTTAGCATACTTTCCATAATGATTAGATACTCGAACGTCATAGCAGGTAAAAATCTATCTAGAAGGGGATGATCATATCCTAATTGGGAATGACTGACTTAGCCTTGCCGCATCTAACCTTGTTTCGGTCATTTCCGATTGATGAGGCGTGAGGCAATGATTACCTTTTCACATATCACATCTCTGAATGCCACATTACCATTTCCATTGACTACTAATTGCCTTCCACAAAAATATAACCCTTGAGCTCGTACGTCCCAAGGATGAAGTTAAGTTAAGAGAAGTTGCCTTCTCCGCCACCATAAATGTATGCTTGTAAAAATCAATGTACTTAATCTCAGAAAATGCACTGTCGGACATTCATCCATACACGTTCGTTTTAGGACTGAGCGAAACCGAAGGTACTCTCCTACCATATCCTATCAGGAATTAACCTTAGGGTTAGTGGCGAGAACTCCTTCCAAACCAAATAATTTAAAAATCGAAAGGACCACTGCTACTTAGTATTTGGGAGCTAACCAGAATTATCAACAAGCCGTCTTTCATCCCAAAAATCCCCAGTATTCATTCTTCATTCTATCTATCAAGTCTTCATCTTTTCGAACATGGAAATTGGTTCGAAGTGGTTTTCGGATAGGATCACCTAGATCCGACCCTGGTCCCTGCGAAATTCAGTTATCGATAAGAAGTGAATATGAGTATATAGGATTTATTAAGTCACTTTTCACTTTAATTCTTTTTAGATAATTACAAAATCTCTTCCTTTTGCCTTAGAAAAATTCTACGTTAATTCATTCTTTTGCTTTGGATAATATTTCAAATTTCCTTACTTATCATTGATCTAAATTTCTTAACTTTAAGGCGTCATTTACTGTAAACCCTAAAAACAATCTTGGCAAACATTATTGAGTAAATAGGATCATAGAAATCATTCTAATTTTACTCAACATCAATTTTCGTATTCAACAAGTGCTATACGGGAATTACGTGAATCACCTATTAAATTACACGAATAGGACGAGTTACCTCTTCATAATTTAATACCAAGTATAAGAAGATTATCTTTATGCAATCCAAGTTGTAGTTTATTCATTTTAGAGATTGGTCTTTTCATACTTAAATTGCTTAACTTCTGGAAAATAGTAATTCTCTTTTATTTTGGAAAAACTTAATAAAATCTTTTAGAGCATACGGGCTTTCCTTTCGATCTATTCCATCCGTCACCTAAGAAGAAAATATAGACCATGTAAGTTCAGGGCACTGATTGCTCCATCCCTAACCTTAGTTAAACACCTTGTTTTTTCTTCCCATATCTCACAGGCGAGACAAATGTATTAGTCGTTTCCGCAAACTCAGTTATTAGCTTTTATTTTGGAATTGATTATAAAAATTACAAATTAACTTTTAAACGCTTAATTTTCCTTTTAAAAACATTCATAATTGATTCTAGGAAAAATCATTAAGTTTAAACTCATATTTCAAAAGTTATAGAATTTACGGCAGGAAAGTGCTGTGGAAAGTGCCATATATGGCTTATTTGATTTAATAAATTTTTAATGTTTTAAAATTCATATTTTCCAATTTAAATCTCTTTAAATTATTTAAATAGATTTATTAAATTTATTTCATATTTTTTCATAATTAAAAACGCCCATTTAAACTGATTTTACGTTATGGTCACTTAATTGTACAAGCATGGTTTTTCTAGAAAATTGATTTGGACATAATTCAAAATCTACTTAAATAATCTAGATTTTCTTTCTTCTTTTGGAAGATATGGATATAATAGTCCTAAATTTTCTTATCTCGAAGAATTTCGAGCTATATTCTCCTCTATACACTTGTTTGAACTTTTCGGCATGAAATCGCAGACTACCGTTGTGCGATGCGCCAAGTTTTAACTTATTTTTCAATACTTTAAATAACTTATTCAAATTGAACTTTATTACTTATAAAATTATTACAAATAATTTTAAATCAATATTTTTACTATTTGAAGTATTTAAAGTATATTTTCACTATTTCCATATTATAATATTATTATATTCCTATTATTTTATTATTAAATTTTAAAATCCAATTTCAATTCTAACTTCAAATTAAACTCAATTAAAACTTCAATTTCAAATTTGATTTCAAATCCATCTTTAATTTCAACTCAATTTCGATTTCGATTTCATTTTCAATTTCACTTTCATTTTCACTGGTCATCTCAAATTCAATTTCTAATTCAATTTCAATTTTGATTTTACTTTCAATTTCAATTTTGAAAGAGACTTATTCATTCCAATATATCTCAAACGAAAATGGGTCTTATTTAATAAAGGGGTTACTTAATCAATACTGATAGTAATTGATGTCCATATTAACATAACAAACATACAACCAATCATATCACATTAACATATACAATAATGGATATAATACGATAAGTGTCGTAACATTAAAATGGATCATCCAACATATTCAAACATAACATAAACATAGCCAGACATCCATAACAACATTAAAAGGGGTGTATACTTGCATATGTCATAAGACGATTATTATAACAAAATCAAAATACGATCTTTTTAAAAGCGATGAGAATTTCTTACCTTCATTTCCACTCCGTCAATCTTTATATGAACTAGCATGCTTACGCCTTACGAACTAACGCCTATTCTTCTCTTTCCTTCTTTTCTTTTCACTTTTTTTTCTTTTTTTTATATGGAGGAGGGTATGGCCGTGTAGAGGAGGAGGAGGTGGGAAGCCATGAAAATTGAGGAAGAAGAAGATGGAGAGAGTGAAGAAGAAGAGAAGAGTTTGAGTAGTGAATTTTGTGAGAAATGTGTGTGCTATTTATACTTGGGCTTTGGATGACAAACAACTATAGTACCCATATCTACTTTTTGATTTTGGTTAAGCATAATAAGAGGTGCATTAATGGTGGATACGATGATAGGATTTGATTTATGTACTTATGAAATGATTTTGCCTCTTTTTTTAGTTTCCAAATTACATAAAAACCCTTTTTCTCCTTTTCCATGCATGGATAAGACCTATGCATTAATGAGATGAGATATGTTAGTTCTTTGTGTAATGATAATGGTTTTATAAACTAATTTTAATTACAAATTGTCAAATCATGTTCTTTTATCTTTTTTTAATGTAAGCTTTCTTAATATAAATTTTGTCTTATATGCTAAATGTAATTGTGTTTTATAGCTTATGAAGTCGTATTATATAAGTTATAAAGTGAACATGTTCATTCAACGCTGCAACAACTTGTTACAGTTGAAAACATCATTTTATTGACAAATTTTACAGTCAAAATTTGATGCTTTTGTTAAGTTGTACATTAAAGTAAACTAAACTTAAAAATAAACTTCTTACTTCCTTAAATAAATTTAAACATGTCTATTCATATTTAAATAATATCAAAATCTCCATTTTACAGTATATGTAAAAACTAATAAAATACAATAAAATTTGGACTTTTGTAAACCAATTAAAATTATGTTTCACAAACCTTATTAGATTTTAATTATCATTACTAAATAATTTTAATGTGAATCTCTTTCTTTCTCAAATCGATTTACACTTTCAAAAATACCACTTTTGTTGATTTTGGAGTTGCATTGACAAAATATGATATATTTTGAATATTTTTATAAAACGATTATAAACATATTTTTAAATCCTTAAATATACTTCTATTATCTTTATTAAGTGATTTTAATAAGATTTAACTTTTTAAATAAATATTTATTTAAGCATTTATTTATTTTCTAACAAAACTTAATTTTTGCCAATTTGTTCTAAAACCCAAATTTATACTTTTTAATTATTTATTATAAGACTAAATAATTCATTTTTTATTATTTATTATATGTAAATTATTTATTTAAATTTTAAACCTTTTAAAAATTTTAAATAAATAAAACCTCTCATTTTCGATGTAGCGAAATTACGGGTCGTTACACCTTAGCTTGCGGTTGGTCGGGAAGGGGCAATATGGGCCTCCCTTTTGGTATTGAGTGCATTAGAATTTTCTTCCAACCCATCGTCATCAAGTTGCTCACCATTTTAAGAGTCGGAGAGGTCCACCGGCATATCTTCGTGTGGGGCTTTTGCCCATAGATTCAAGTTTGTAGCGGGCCGCTTTACAGTTGGTGGAGTGCTTATGCTCCCCTCTACGACGATTCCTACGGCTCCATCCACCACTCCTTTCTGCTTCTGCTTTCGTTTCTTCTTTTTAGACCAGAAATGGAAGATTTTTTCTACTCCATGGTAGCCGTGCATTCCAGCATGGTTCTAGCAGTAGTTAGGGATTGCAAGGTTAGGAAGGCATTTAATTTTTCCATAAAAGCTTTTTGGTTGTTCCTCATCTTTCGGTTGATTTCATCAACCATCTTATTCAATTCACCTTTTTTTACAACCTAACACCTGATCTCTTGTGTTATCTCCAGAGTTTGCTCCGATTAATGGATTATTGGCGTTGTTGACTTTAACTTGCTAAGGATTGGTCTCTTCTCCAACTACAACAGCTACTATGGATCTTCCAGAAGCGCTTCTCTTTCTCTCCACCATTGGTCTTCCATGGCAAGCTTCAGACTTCCTAAAGTTGATTTTATGGATCTAATTTCTAGATCTGGCGGATGCAAAGAGGGAAACTAGATCTATGCTTGAGCTCTATTTTCAATGAAAGCTCCAAAATGTTAACCCATAAAATGGATCAACACCTTGGATTGAGTGTGAAAGCACTGACCCTGTTTATCAAGACAAATGAAATAGAAAGAAGCGACGATAAATCGTAGAAAAAAGTAAAGAGGCAAGAGATTTTTATGGTGGTTTGGCTGTTAATGAAGTCTTCGTCCAATTTATAGCTTTTACTGGCTGACTGCAGTTACAAGATTGATTTGGTTTGCAATATGATTCAATCACCTAAGTTAGATCTAAATCATAAGTACTTGGAGGCAACCAAAGGATCTCAGTTACTCCTCGGTGACTGTTGTGTGGAAGAAGAAGAGTGAAGAATAATAATGGTAGATTTGCAGCAGCCAGTCTAGAGATCCCTTTTCTATTGCAGATGGAATGGTATTTATAGGAGTTGGAAATCACTTGGGTCAGAGCCACTTCACTAGAAGTCCATATCCATCTTGTAAAGCCAGCTTAGGAAATTTGGAGGTTTTTGGAGCTAACTTTTCAGATCGATGCCGATCTAATTGGATCGGATTGGTGCCGATCCGAAAAGTTGTGCATTTCTTGTACAAACTTCATCTAGTTGGCTTCCTTGTATGGTTGTGATGCTCTCCTTGCAATTTCATAGCTTGTTGATTTGTTTTGATAGTGATTCCTTTATGGAGTTGACTAAACTATAGTCTGAATTGGATAAATCTTGGCTTATTGGATTTGGATGCTTGAATGTCACCAAGCTTGATAGATAAGTTAGGCTAAGCCATAAGAATGTGAGGAAAGTGATTTGTGAAGAAATGCGGCAATATTTTGAATTAGTGCCGATCTATTGGATTGAATCGGTGCCGATCCGAATAGTTTGCATTTTTTTCCTAAAGTTCTTAGAGTCCATCTTCTAGTTGTTTTTGGCCTTAGGGTCAAGTCTCACGTCATTCTGGCTTAATCTGAATATTATAACTCCTGTTGAATTCCGCTTGGTTAAAAACCTCGTTAACAATGTCCTCACTCCATCCTATATTACAGTTGCTGCCACGTAAGTCATCAACACTTTCCATTACCGCTCAACTCCTCCTCCATATGCGTCACCCTGTCCTCAATGATCATGCATCTATCCTCATTCATGCAGTGCCGCCTTCCCCATCAACAACTCCTCCTATGGTAAAATTCCTATTGCTATCATGATTTATTGACTGTTTCTCAACCTTATTTATGACTATCATGACTAATAAATACAATTTTGAAATTGGATTCCATTGCTTGCCATTCGTATCAATAGTTATTGCTCAATTAGTCAGCAAAATATTTTGTACATTATACATTACATAATAATTTTTGAATATCTATGTTTTTACAAATTCAATTCGTAAATATCAAAATTTTAAAATGTTTATAATTTAATTTGGCTTAGTTCATATTTTTTCTTCATAATTTTAGTTATCCAAAATTTAAAAAATAATTCAATATTGAAATCGTTCGATTAATAATAATATATCATCACCTATTAAAATTAGTAAGTTAATAATTTGTGACACTCATGGTATTAATGGTGAAACCCCTTAGATATTTAATTTGGCCGTACCTAACAAGTTCCATATAATATTTTATATAAATATTCCTTTTTAACTAAAATGGAAATCAATATTCATTTGATATATTATTTGTCAAATATATTCCAATATTACACAAGTTATAAATGTAATTATATTTATGTTTCGTAAATCATTTCAAACTGAACGGTTAAAAAAATTTCAACAACGCTTCCTTTATGTTTCCTATGTACGCTCTTTTGCGTTCGACATGGGAAAAAGAGGAAGTGTTGCAGAAATTATGTTAATTGGTTTGAAATGATTTACAAGACATAAATAACATTCCATTTGTAATGGCAAGTACGATAAATGGCCATTTAAAAAATGTGTGGTAATCATTAAGAATTATTTGTAAACTCCATTGTTTTGAACAATGAATTATTGATAATACAAAAAAATATTAATGATATAATTGATTAAAGTTAATAATGTAAGGTATTAAGAAAAATAATAATAATATATTGGTTTATTGACAGTAATAAAAATAATAACAATATATGGTACTGTTGCTTTATTAGTAAACAATAAAAAATTAGATGATCATAATATGATATATTATTAATAATGTTTTTTTTTATTAAAATGGAATAATATACTATTGTGTGAAAATTAATATAATTTTGTTTACATATAGACAATAAGTTGGATTATTTGAAAGTTCAAAATTGGATGGACTGTAAAGAGAAAAAAGAGGAACGATATTGTTGCACTTTAAAGATGGAGTGGAAACATTCATGGAAGTGAAATCTTATAATAAAATTTATATGAAAGAAGTCTGATATCCGTGTTTGAAATTTTATCATGTGAAACTCCTGTATTATATTGTGATGTTACATTTATGTGAATATGATTTTATGTCAAATTATCATATATGGAAATATCATAAAGATGATGATATTATACAAGAGAAGACCATAAACATAGATGTAGCTGCAATGAACCCCCTTTAAAGAAAAAAAAGATGTAAAAAGTAGAATGAATGAAATTGTTCATGATGTTGCTGGTCTGAGTATGTGGACTGATCAACCAGATTCGAAGGAAGAACTTGACTGAGAAGTGAATTTTTTTTCGATTTGTTAGACGCATCACAATGACCACTGTATAAAGGCTGTAAAATGACACATTTATCAACAACATCTAGGTTAATCATTATAAAATATGAATACTACATATCGAAAAACCTAATAAAAACGATTCTTAGCTTGTGTAATGAAATACCTCAATCTAACAATGTGTTGTGTAGCAAACCTATACTCACTTAAAAATATGTCCATGTCTTTGGATTGCCGGATGAAAAAACTGACATTTATCTTAGTGGATGCATGATTTATTGGAAGAAAAATAAAAATCCGACGTTGTGTAAATTCTGTAAACAACCTAGATATAAGTTGACTGTCCAGCCAAGTGACCATGTCAACAGTCGAATCTGTTTTGCATGATCAGCCCAATATAGCCGGGTCAAGGTATCGAGTAACACTTTCCCCCCCAAAGTACGTCTTGTGAGTAA
Source organism: Allium cepa (assembly GCA_030765085.1). NCBI lineage: Eukaryota > Viridiplantae > Streptophyta > Magnoliopsida > Asparagales > Amaryllidaceae > Allium > Allium cepa. The sequence continues at coordinate 134,292,341 of CM060932.1, forward strand.
CATGACGTGCTTTAAATTGGAAAAAGTCTGAGTCGCTAGAAAGGAAACCATCCAACTTCCTGATTGATGTCTATTCTTCATCGACTTATAAACCTTCTTCTATCTGAACCAATCTCGAACTTGAATGTTTTAGGCCTGACTACAATCTCTGTTGATATTAAAAAAGCTGAATTTTTAAACCATCCCCATGCTTATTAATATGCATGGTTCTGTGGTTGGCTCCCGGACATGTTCGAATGTTCACAGGTCATTGCCAATTTTAATAGCATTATGTACGCTCATGCTTGCAGCTGAACTTTCATAATTATTCATCATTCATCATCCATCATTTCTCTTCTTTCATTGTTCATTTTTTTTTAGTTTTTCATGGAGGGATCGGCATATGACATGTTGATCCCTTGGTGGTTATTCGTGACTAGGGATCGACAACTCCTCTTGCTGATCCCTCTCCGATTCCTTGACCAAGTCACCCGAAATAAACGTTTCCACTTCCCTTTATACACACACACACATATATATATATATAAGTGTAACTTTTTCGTCTTCTTCCTTTTACTTTTTTACTTCACAGCTTTTACTTCATTGTTTTTATCTTCCCTTACATACTTCTTTTGCTAAACCTGAATTAAGAAATTTCTTCAATCCCATATTTTAACTCAAACTCGAATTTGGTTTGCTCCTTAAAGCCGCTCCTCCTTCATATTCAGCCCCTAACCTTGAACGCTCGCTCTTCAGACTTAAACCTGATGTACATATAGGTATGAAACCCTCTCTTAATCATATAATGGAGTTATCAGTCTCGAGCATGGGTGAGCATCAAATTTCTTTTGAGTGTATGGATCAGTGGGTTGTAGTTAGACACGCAGGAGAGGAGGAGAGGTGGAGATGAGGAGAGGATAAAGGAGGAAGGAAAGGGAAAGAAAGAGGAGGCATCTGTTGGCATCTTTGAAGGGATAAAGGAAAAGTGATGTTTTAGGATTGGAGAGGAGGTATTTTCATAGGGTATGGTATTGGATAAGAAGGCGATGGGATGAAGGGAAGTCATGTTAGGATCGGTGAAGAAGTTACAAATAAAGGGATTTGTATATGAAGTAGTATTTTTGTGAGAGGGATTGGTGGGAGATGGCTTTATGAGGGATTGGTAGGAGTCAACTGTATAAGGGATTGGTGCTTGTAGCCTTAGTGTATGGTTCGGTAATGAAGCTGGGATGAGGGATCGGTAGTAACTAATTGTTAAAGGGTCGGTATAGAGGTTTAAATGTAGGGATCAGAATTGAGGCTATGATGTAGGGATCAACACAGAAGTTGGAGGTAAGGGATCGACATAAGGAGTTGAGGGATCAGCTTTGTCAATGAACGCTAACTTAACTTAAACCATTTAAACACCGAATTTCACACTGCCTTGCCCGAACATAAAATGACTTGGACCGCTGGACTTGAGTTGAAATGGACATATTTCCAGACTCTAAACATGGACCAAGTAAAAAACTGGATAACAAAAACTTCATAATTGAATACGTTGATAGTCGATCCTAAAGTTTTCTTTGTCGATCAACTTTCTTGTTGATTGAGACGGTCAGCGATGACGGTTTCTCTAAATGTAATTATAAGTCTTGTCATTTCATTCTAGCTTTTATGATTCCAAGTTATTCATATTTGTTTCACATTGCACTGCACTGCAATAGTTCACACACGACATGGGGGAACAGTTATTATTTCTAATGTCGATTATTTACTGAATATAGCTTACATATATCTCAAGTTACATGGAGCACTCAGTCATAATGCCTTCTGAATCAGCCGCAAGACACGTCAATTCTGAGACAAGATCAAGCACCATGACCATATCTAAAAAACCTTCTCCAAGCCACCATATAGAACAAGCAGAGGCGTCCAACGTGCAAATGAATCTCTTTTCAGACATTTCGGGAAGCCATCAGTCTGGCTCCCGATGCAATCGAGGGTGCCATCATTCTAGATAACCCTGTCGACACACAAGCTTCCAGAATTGGCGAAGCCACCCATCGTCGATTGTGCTTTATACACGGAATCCCGTGATGTTTTAGTTCCATCGAGGCAAGACAGACCTCACTTGTCCCCAGCCGGATATACTGCTTGCATCAAATTTATGTGCTGGGCTAGATGTGTGCCACCTTTCAACTCCTTCGTTCGGAAAATGTTGCGGTACCTGGGGACGCTCCTACCCAGTTACATCCAAACAACCATGCCTTCATCCATGGAACCTTCCTTCTCTTTATGATTGTTCTATTTCGTCCACCGACCCCTGAAGACATCAGATATATCTACAACTTCAAAAGATGGTCAATGAGTCCCTCATATGTCTTCTTTGAAACCTTGCCTAAATGCCAAGTCTTGACGGGCACATGGAATAAGCTCTTCCTATTTAAGCGAGAGTTGTTCTATGTACGAAGTCCTTCTGGCTTCTCAATGTGATGGTTAGAAGGACGTAAGTGTTACTCCTACCTTCGCCTTTAGTTCGATAACTCACGTCATAGCTTTTTCGTTGAATGTACTAACGTCCCAAGTTCTTTCAGGTATTTGTCCTCGACCCCAAGGCATCGAGTACTCTAGAGCCGTCGTCGCTATCCGTGCCACTCCCGTTGAGGATTGGAACATAGAACTCCTTGTCACTGATGAGCTGCTTTCATTAATCGGGCTATTGGAAGATGAACGCAAAATCGAACTTCCCCGGAGCAAAGCAGCCTCCGACAATTGTTGCCGAAGAAAGAGCAGAAACAAGCAACCTCGTTGTGTCCATACTAAAAGGACCCTGGAAGACATCGAAGAGGGGGAGATTGAAGAATCTCAAAATGTTAGGCCGAGAAACGAAGATGTAGGCCATGGGAAAGCGCCGGTAGCTGAAAGGCCGTAGGTTGGTCAAATGCAACACCTCCGAAGAGGAAGAAAAGGTTGGTGTACAAGCTGCGAAAGAGAAAAGCCTGTGCAAATCCGAAATTCTTCATTACCCCGGTTGAAACGGAGTCTCTTCCCAATAAATAGAAAGCTCGCTGAAGGGATTCTTCGACCTTCCAATTCCAAACGACATGCTAACTTACGACTTTCCTAACATCAACATCGAAGGGCTCAACTCCCCCAACAGAAGCAGCGAAGGCATCCAACCTTCAAGTAGAGGGGTGAATACTCCGATGAGTAAAATAACCATTACCGGACCATCGGGTGGAGCACTGGGAGAAACGCTAACAGTCGCACCCCACTATACATGTTATTAATTCCTTTTTTGACAACTTTTAACATGCTCTTATTTGATTCTTTACAGGTGCAATGTCACAGTCCTACACCTTCGACCGTCTTTGGGGTTCTTCTACTTATTATCACTCAAGACGAGATTTCGAATCTGGGAGACGCAGAGAAAAAGATGATGGGCGAAGGAAAGATTATTATTCACGAGAGTCTTCTTCCTTGTCCAAACGGAAGTCTCAATCACACGCTCCTCATCATGTTGATCACCCAAACGATCACGCTCAGAGTGGAGATAAGTCTTCACATCGTGGCTCTCATGCTATCGCGCCTCATGATCAACATTCTGGGTTGTCAAGTTCGAGGCAATCGGGCGAGTGTCGTTCTAGCAAATACCCAATTGTTACTTCTGATCTGCCTCCGTAGGTTCCCACTCCTAACTCTACAACAACGGAGAAGCTAACCGAACTTAAAGCTACCTTTCCAAGAATCTACTTTGATGGACCCTTCCACACACGTCATTCCCGAAAGTGCCAATGAGAGCCCACTAGCATGCATGAACAATGTGCACGTCCAGTAGGAATCATTTACTCACTTGGACGAGAAAATCTCCAAAGTCCCTGTCGTGCCCAAACATGAAATTGACCGCCTCAAGTTGGAGGCTATTCATGACAAGGATATCATCAAGCATAAGGATACCGAGCTACTTGAGTATAAAACCCAAGTTTCCAAAGCAGAGAAGAATGCAAAAGAATTGGCAAAGGCGGTAAATTTCCCGAAGACTTTGCACAAAAAAGAACTAGACACGACGCTTCACTGCAGTGGCACTCTAGCCTTAGAAAAAGATACCTTGCAAAAGGAGAAAGATGTCCTAGCTCGCCATGTCGAAGAGCTAGAAAAATTATTAAATAAAGAGATGGAGGAAAAGATTGAGGCGTAGGAAGAATCGCAAAGATACTACGAGGCGATCGCGAGGCAAGAAGCTTAAGAACAAAGCTCGACGAACAATTTGCCAAGATGGAAACTTTGAAGGAAGAGGCCTGCAAGGAGGACAGAAAGGAAGTGCTCGAAGAAGCTGACTCCCGGGTAGAAGCTGCCACCGAGTCGGCAGAAATGAGATCAAGAACTTATTCGATCTACTTATCATCGAATATAATGCGAAAGTTCTTCTTCACTGTGACTTGATCTTTCTAAGCGAAGGTTATCATGAATCACTTGCTGAAGCCTGGGAGCTCATTACCAGAATAAAGAAGGAAGAATTGGGAGGAGCAGAGCTTAATGAAGTGGCACTCGTGCGAGAGGTGCTTCGAGGGAATGAGCCATCAGATCTGGCGCTGCCAAACTTCAATTCTTTAAGGCTTCTTCACAGGCTAAGGAAAGAGAGGATATTGTTGAATCTTCTGGAATTGATCCTAAGGATTCCTCTCCTACCCAAATGGCTAGACCATAATCTTCTTACACTTCGGAGAAAAATATTGGCTATGATTCGTATAGACCCAGCCTTGGTCCGCAGATGCTGTCCCTTATTCTTGAAGGAAACACTTCCTTAACTACCGAGAGCCAACCGGATGTCGGTATTGTACTTAAATTTCTTCAGATTTACAAGGACGTTTTTCTCCACATATAACGCACTTCAACTAATGTCCATGTTTTAACAAATTTTTAGGTCACCCTGGTTCTGAACAAACTCCTTGGAGCGATGCCGCCATGGAGAAACAGGAGAGAGATGCAGAAATTCCGATCGCAGTGGATATTCCAAGGCCCGATGCTCAAGTCATCGAGGCACTTGACGAAGACAAACTCAAAGACGCATCTCTTACTAAGGAACTGAATGACATGATGATTACGGGTACTTCGGAGCACACTGCCAAAATCTGCATGAAGAAGCGATTGAATAGGAGGAGAAATCGAAGCATGAGGACAAAAGCAAGCCCCTTGAGGTGGTAGTTGGAGATCCCGATCTTGTACCTCTGTAGGTCATTCCACCCGGCGGGACGATCCTTGGTGAAATCCCCCTACTTCTTCAAGTGTTCCATCTAAGAGCGGCAAATGGTCCCGAAAAAGATGCTCAACTAATTCTATTCCTGAGAAACCAAAGAAGAGAAGAAGTTGAAGAAATAGTTACCACTTTATGTTGTTGTACATAGCTTGAATAATTTTAATGTGCATTTTGTTTTAGTATTAAACGTACGGACATGGATATTGAACTTTTGGAATAACTTGTAACGGAATTTTGTGTCTAGTGAATAATTTTTTTAGTTTTTGACCAGTCATTGTGTGAATTATTACTTTGATGACTGAATAATTACTTTCCATTCCATGTACTTGTAATTTTACGATTGCAAATCCCATTAATAATTTACCATCTCCATCTCATGGGCTCTCGGCGTCATTGCCTTAAGTTATAAGGGATGTCAAGCTGGAATATTATTGAGCTACCGTATCCAGCCTTTAATCATTTGAACCCCTTCCATCGATTTTAGGTTAGAATCTATGGGATAAAGAACAATCGAAATCCATCCATCTGCCCAATGAGCTTACAAGTCAGTCTGTGCTTTGGGGACTTCGTGCTATTCCGCATGGGGTTGGTTCACACTTGACTTATACTTTTTCTTTAGTCCACACTTTGGGGACTTAGAATTTTCTCGTGGGCAGTTGTGTATCCGCCCGATGCAGTTATTTTTCTGCCGGGTTGTCTACACTCCAGTCCGCACTCTAGGGACTTAGAGTTTTCTTATGGGCAGTCGTGTACCCCCTACCCCCCGGGGGTAGTCCTTTTCTGCCCTAATTGTTTACACTCTATTCCACACTCTGAATTAGAGTTTTCTCATCGGCAGTCGTGTATCTGCCCAGGGCAGTCGTTTTTCCGGCCGGATTGGCTACACTGTAGTCTTCACTTTGGGGATTTAGAGCTTTCTTATGGGTAGTCGTGTATCCCCTTGAGGCAGCCATTATTTCCGCCCGGATTGTCTATGATCCAGTCCGCACTCTAGAGACGTAGAGTTTTCTTATGGGCAGTCGTGTATCCACCCAAGGTAGTCATTTTTCCACCCGGATTGTCTATACTCTAGTCCACAGTCTGAGGAATTAAAGTTTTCTTGTGGACAGTCGTGTATCCATCTAGGGAAATTATTTTTTTGCCCAAATTATTTAACTCTAGTCGTGCTCTGAGGACATAGTGTTTTCTCGTTGGCAGTCGTGTATCCATTCAGGGCAGTCATTTTTCTGCCCGAATTGTCTACACTCCAGTCCGCACTCTGGGACTTAGAGTTTTCTTTTAGGTAGTCATGTATCTGCCCGAGCCAGTCATTTTTCCATCCGAATTGTCTACACTTCAGTCCGCACTCAAGGGACTTAGAGTTTTCACGCGGGCAATCGTGTAACCGCCCAAGGCAATCGTTTTTTCGCCCAGATTTTCTACACTCTAGTCAGCACTCTGGGGACTTAGAGTTTTCTTGTGAGCATTCGTGTATCCGCCCAGGGCAGTTGTTTTTCCGCCCGGATTGTTTTTCAATCTCCAAATTACATGTGACCTTTGTTCTTCTTGCAAGTACCACCTGTGGGTTCATCTACAGGAGTCATCGACCAAGCAAATTTACGGAGCTCGATCCCATCGGGGATTGGGATGATCGATCGATTTCAAACTTCACGAATCTAGTCACACATCACACATATCAATATCGATCAACTTCATTGTACATTTAGCTTAAAATGTAATAACAGTCGTTTATGCAAAAGGAGTTCAGGATTTTATTCATCGCATAGAAAAAACAAACTAACTTGTCTTATTACATATCCTAAAGATCAAATACTAAAGCAAATGTCGAAAGCAACTAGTATTAGCGTAGCTGGAATTTCTTTTTGGTCCCTTTCCTAACCAAAGGAAATATTCTAAGTGAAATAGCGTGTAAGTGCTCGCTATTCCACGCCATCGGAAGAGTCGCGCCATCAACAATCGCTAGCCTAAAAGTTCCTTCTCTAAGTCTCTGTTCAATGACGTAAGCTCCTTCCTACGCTGGATTCATGTGCGATGGGACAAGAAAAACTCATTTCAGGACACGATCTCCAACTTCAAAGGTTGTCGACCAGACTTTCATGTTGTAATATGAGGTGACTCGATGACGCCGCTCTCAGGTCAGCTTCCTCGCGTTTCTCATCGATAAAGTCCAAAGATTCCAAAGGAAGATCTTGGTTCATTTAGGGGTCCTAGTCGGTCACTAGGTGAGAAGCGACTTCAAGTTCTACTGGAATTACTGCTTTGGCCCTATAAGCAAGAGCGAATGTAGTATGGTCAGTCGCGGACTTGTGAGTGGTCCTATAGGCTCAAAGTGCCGTAGGAAGTTCATCCACCCACTTTCTTCTAGCCTTATCCAAAGTTTTTTTAGAATAAATTGTTAATATTGCTTACAACTTTAACCTGTCCATTGGCTTGAGGGTTAGAGACCGCCACAAACATCTTTTCGATACGATATCTCCGATAGAATTCTTTAAATTCAACACTATCGAATCACATTATCTTTCATGATAGTCCATGGAAGACGAAGCGACATATGATGTTTCGAGCAATGAAGCTGGTAACTTTCTTTGTTGTGATTGTAGCTAACATCTCCCCTTTGGATCATTTGGTGAAGTAATCAACTACGACAATCATGTACTTCATGCCACCTTTGGAGATTGGAAAAGAGACGATGATGTCGATACCCCACATAGCAAATGGCCATGGACTGACCATTTGTATAATCTCTGTCGATGGGGCTCTTAGGACTTTTGCATATGTTTGGCACTTATCCCATCACCTCACATAATCAGTAGCATCCCAGTTCACAATTGGCTAGTAAAATTTGTAGTAGAGTATCTTCTTTGCTAAAGTTTGCCCCTTGATGTGATCGTCACATTCTCCCTCAGTGACTACTTTCAAAACGTGCTTTATCTCGTCATGGGTGATACACCATAGCAGAAGGATGGAAAACACCTTTTTATACATATTCCCTTCTTCGACAAGATTCCATGCAATAATTCATCTTTAAATGGAGTCATCCATGACTCCCTTTCGGGCTTTACTTCCAGTTCTTGATCAACTTCCATCATATTTATGCTTGGGGTATGCATTGTCTCAACTGGGACCAATCTCATCTATTGTGCATCATCAGTACTTGCGAACATTGCCAATGAATCGGCTACTTCGTTCTACCTACATGGGATATGCAAAATATCATAGTAATGGATGCCTGCCAACAGCTCCTGAACTCGGATAAGATACGGGGAAAGTCATTGTCCCTTAGCCTGATAATCTCCTCTACCTTGATAAACCACCAGTTGTGAGTCACAAAAGATTTCCACAGACTCTACTCCGAGTTCTTTAGCGAATTTAAGCCCACCTAACAATGTTTCATACTTGGCTTCGGTATTTGCAGCAGGAAAATCAAGCTTCAATGCTAGCAAATTGACCGGTTCTCAGAGCTTACAAGAACAATCCTAGCTCCGGAACAATGCTTCCATCACATAGTAAGGATTATACCACTCTCTAGAGATCCGTCCTATATGGACTCTGCTATGAAGTATGCCAATGCTTGTCCCCGGATTTCTTTTTGCGAAAGATATGTAATGTTGAACTGGCTGAGCTTAATGTTCTATTTAAGCAACCTTCTAGACGTCTCAGGTCACTTTAGGACCTGTCGTAACGGAGGGTCAGTGTAACTATTAATCGCGTGCACTTGGAAATACGAGCGAAGTTTGCGAGATGTGATTAGCAAGCAATATGCCAATTTCTCTATCTTTGGATAGTTTCTTTCTGCACCTGTTAATCGTTTACTAATGTAATACACCGGTCTCTGAATTTGGTTCTCCTCACGAATCAAGGCGGCACTTATAGCATGTGACGATACAGACAAGTAAATATACAATTCCTCTTGATCAACTGGCTTTGACAAGACAGTGAGTCTATTCAAATGATCCACCAGAGCTCGGATGCATCTTTACAATATTGTGTCCACTCAAACTTCCACTTTCACTTCTTGTCAGGTCAAAGAAAGGAATGCATTTATCAATTGCCCTAGAGATGAATCGACTCAAAGCAGCGACTTTTCCATTCAAACTTTGCACTTGTTTAATGGTTCTAGGCGCTTGTATATCCCGAATGGCTTAAATCTTTTCTAGATTAACTTCAATTCCTCAAGTATTGACAATTAAACCCAAGAAATTCCTGACGCAACACCAAATGAGCACTTCAGAGGGTTGATTTTAATGTTATAGAATCGAAGGATATCAGACATCTCCTCCAAGTCTCGAATGTGGTCATTTGATGATCGTTACTTCACGAGCATATCATCAACATAGACATCCATCGTCCTCCCAATCGGATCCTTAAACATTCGGTTAATTAGACGTTGATAGGTTGCTCCAGTGTACTTTAATCCGAATGGCATCACCACATAACAGTATAACCCAACATCTGTCACAAAATTAGTATGTTCCTGATCTGGGACATGCATCGGGGTTTGGTTATATCTTGACTACACATCCATAAAGGACAATAATTCATGCCACGCAGTTAAATCAACTAGCTGATCGATTCAAGGAAGAAGAAAACTGTCTTTAGGGCATGCCTTGTTTAAATCTGAATAGTCTACACATGTTCTACACTTCTTATTCGTATTCTTCATCGGCATGGGGTTGGATATCCATTCGGGTTAGAGGGCAACGCTAATAAACCCATTGACTTTAAGTTATCCACTTCTTTTTAAGAGCAACAGATCTCTCCGGGTCCATGCCCCGCCTTTTATGTTTCATTGGAACGTACTTCGGATCAATGTTAAATGGATGGCTCGCGATGGCAGGCGAGATCCCACACATGTCGGAACGTGTCCAAGCGAATACATCTAGATTTGCTCGAAGAAAATCAGTTAGTTCTCTCATCATCGAAGGGCCGAGTTGCGATCCAATCTTCAACACCCATGATGGATCATTGTAGTCGATTGTTATATCAATCATCAGCTCAACAGGCATCGCCTTGGTCTTCTTGGGCTCCTCCTTATCGTCCACTTAGATCTACATTTCTATAGAACCGATTGTGGTGCCAGAGCCAAGGCTTAGGCGCCATTTGTCAATCTTCAGTAACTTGGATGCGGACAGACCTGTCCACACCCTTTCCCTTTTCTCTACACTGAGCCTCTTTCAACTCAGCCACATAACAGGCACATCCAATCGTCTGATCCCCATGCACAACTCCTACTCTGTTATCAGTTGGGAATTTCAACTTCAAACACCATAGGGAAAGAGCAGTCTGAAATCCAGCCAGGGCCGGATGGCCCAGTAAAACTTTGTATGGTGATTCGACATCCAAAACAATGAATGGTAGGAACCTCACCCTCCTATGTTCAACTTCCCCTAACTTAACCTGCAATTGGACATAACCAACTGCCTCAGTCACTACACCGTTAAAACCGAGTATTTCAGCTTTAGTCCTTGGCCTCCATTCTCATATGATCATAAGCTTTCTTAAAGATAATGTTTACAAAACTTCCATAATCAATCAAAATTCTTCTTACTAGAGCGAGGCCAATCAAGGCTGAAATGACCATAGGATCAATAATCGGGCCTTATACTCTATCGGCATCCCTGTCCCTGAACACTATATCATCAATCATCGTCTACTGTTGCTTGGTAGGAGATCCACTTGTCTCGTCACACAGGCATAGTGCTCCATTTCCTGCCAACTTCTTTCTGTAGGGTATGGTCCACAAACTGTCATGTTTATTACCAATCTTTCTTCGGTTTATGCAGGCTCATCAGCCCTACGTGAAGCTTTCCCTCAATTGTGGTTAGATGTCCTCATCCTCCATCCTATGGATTTTTCACTAACTAATGTGACTTCTTCTCCCGAATCAATTTCTCTATAGCATCCAGGAGTTGCCTACAATCGTTCGTGTTGTGCCTGTAACATTTATGGAACCGAAAATACTTTCCAGTTTGCTTTTGTGTCTCTATTGAATCCTTCGGATATGGCTTCTTATATTAAAATGTATTACAGGTGGATATGTAAATATGCTCCAAAGATGCCTTAAGAGGTATGTAGCTGTCATATATAGGAAACCTAGGCTTCGGCCTTCCGGGCTCCCTCTTTCGGTCTCGAATCGTTTTACTATTTCTTTTCTGTTGATTCGGCTTGTTTTGAACATTGACCTGAATCTTCTCAGAACTCTCGTCAGACTGCTTTATTGTGATGTTGCTTTGCACTGCTTCCTCATCGGGCCCTTCAGCATTACTCTTTCTAGACAATCTAGCTTCCTCCTTCCTCATAAAGATCTTTGGATAAAAACATTCCAGTATGGCCGACGGTTTTCCAACTAGCCAGTCGGCAAATCCATATTTCGGATCAACCCCTCTCATCACAACCATAAGTATCGCACGGTCATTTGGGTTACTAACTTCAGTGGCAGCAACATGAAATCTCTAGCGATTCCCTAGAGCCTAGATGACACTGAACAATGACATCGCATCTTTAGGGCGAGTAGCATGGACCCAAAACTGCTCCATAAATCTTGTTGTCGGTTCATCCAATCTTAAGATTGATCACAGGGTAACCTTGTGAACCACATCGTGGTGATCCCAAAGAGAGTTATAGGGAAGCATCTACATTTGGTGGCATCGTTTGTTCTCGCTGAGTCCATCAGCCATTCGTACTTCATATTGTGCTACTTAGGGTAGGTTTTTCCCTCGTAATAGGCATCGTGGGCATGTTAAGCCTTCTAGGATACTCGACATGCAAGACACTGTCAGTAAATGGGGTATGGCTCCTCTAGATTCCCTAATCATCATTCGTCATACCATGGTTTTCCCTCACCAGCTATTTGACCATCATCCATAAGTCCGATGTCAAGATAGGTGGGGTTAAGTGGTGGTCGCGCTCTACCTCATGTGAATGTTCCAGTCCATGTCTATAGGCCATCTCATGCCCCCTTGGCCTATCATCCTCCTGATGCATGCCGTAAATATTCATCTCATCATCGTTTCAGGAAGGTAGTTGGTCAGCATCCAAACATACCCCAGTTCCAACTTTTCGAACTAGCTCCGGCATGGCATCCCCATTGCTCTTAAGGGACAACCCCTCTGGCTGAGGGATCGGTATCGATCCCTAAGGAGGGATCAACACCGATCTGTCTGGGCAGACCATGTTGGTCTATCAAGCATTGCTTTGACGTCCCTGTTCGCTCCGCTTTGACTCTACGGTGCATACGCCTGTGATGTCCATCCGATGAGGCTGAACTATCTGATACCGAGTAAGAAGTAAGATCCCTTCTGGTGCTTTGACGCAGCTATTGAGAAATCCGTTTCATAAAGTTGGCATTAGTTCGGATTTTCTCGTTCAGCTGCCTACGGCTCTCTATCAGCTCCCTCATTAGGTTGTTGAATTTGGCACTTGTATTAGAATCAGCGGGATTCTGGAATTCAGCAGGCTCCACACTCACATTAACAGGCTGGTTACTTGGAGCTCCTTGTTGGGTGCTAACAGTTTAATTTGCATCAATGTTCTAGGAAGTTGATCTGGTATACCTCACCATTTTGAATTTCTTTGCTTAGATTTTGGTAAATCCGATTAGTATTTTCAAACTATGAATAATGAATTTGGACCTCCTTGGGGGATTTCCTCAATCCAGTCTCAGCAAAGGGATCCTAACAGGTTGAGAATCAAGGTTCTCAGTGAAAGCACCATAATTTTTATAGCCAAATTGGCCACAATCACCCTAGAATAGGTTTAAGTAGTGAAATAATTGAAGAAATTAAATGAAAATAGAGGAAAATCACAAAATAACAAGAAAACACAACAGAAAGCAGAAATAAAAAGATTTGTAGTAGTTCGACTTTAATTGCCTACACGCACTTTGAATGTTCTCTTTATCACTTTTCAATTAACTTGATTACAATTACAACTAGCGAAAAATAGTAGGTGACAAGAAAGGAAAGGAGGAAGTTGATTATAATAATGGTGGTATCTAACCAACAGTGTAAGACCCCCCAGAATGACCCCCTAGCCTTGTATTTATAGGTGAAGGTGACTCCCCACAAATACCCTAGGACCTCCTCAGCCACATGGGCCTATCATAGGGAGGGCTAGGCCCAAATTACAATGGAAAGGGATCGGTACCGATCCCTCCATAAATGGAATTCGGGGCAATAATCCCTATGGTAGCTTTCTCATGCTCGAATATGATGATATCTCAAATACTAAGGTGTTTGGATGGGTGGAGCTCTTGCTTTTGCTCAATTCTTGGTTTAGTCTCATGTTAGCCTGAAGAATGCCGACCCGTTTTTAGGGTGACATGCTAAACCCTTTCTCATGCCTTTGTTTACTCCATCATAGCTTATCGTGCCGATCCCTCTAGTTTCCTATGCTTATGCCGCTCTAGTTCCTTCAAGAGTTCATTATATCGATCCACATTATAAAACTATATTATGCTGACCCATCCACCATGAACAATGCCAATCCATCCATTTGGAATGTTATGCCAACCCATAGCACTTAGGGCGCTTTGTCGACCCTTTAGCAATAGAGATATATACCGATCCCTCTATATGTTGAATGCTATGCCGATCCATCTAACATTATCAAATCATGTTGAAATATGTAGTACAACTTATACCCATCCCTCAACATTTCCGTCTAAGTTGACTATCCAGCCAAGTAACCATGTCCATAGTTGAATTTGTCTTGCGTGATCAGCCCAATATAGCAGGGTCAGGGTATCTGATAACAATATATGACCATTTTATTATTCTCGATGGTTTATCTATCGGCTATCGATTCTGCTATCTTCTTTGAATTTCATCAATTTAAGACGATTTGTTGCTCATTTGAGCGTTCGTATCCTTTGTTGGAAATGACTAAACCCAAAGAGCGAGTTGAAGCCAAGCTATGTGGGGATGCTCCCATCATGGTATTATCACATTTACTTTATATTGGTTTCGATTATATGCACGCTGAGATGTGAAATACTTAGATACTCAATATTGTTGGCTTGGATGTGTCCGAGAGCCATTATAGTTCTCAAGTATACTTCTAGAGTTATACTTTCGGTAAGGGTTGTACCCTCCTAGTCATTGCTGGAAAAAATTCCTTTTCATTATTTGATTCAAATCTTTAAATCATTTTTTGAATTGCATCAAGAAGTGTATGGAGGTCTTTTCGATGTTTGATTATTTGTTTCCATTCTTTCAAGTCTAATTTTGTTACATCTTGTTAAAATACTTTCATCTATGGATGTTGTTCTGGTGAGGTAACAGCCCGTTTCATGTCTAGCGGCGTGGTATCATAGAATTATTATGTGTTCACCATATTACTTAATTTTCTCATGATGATTTTCCAAATTGGTTCGGGTGTTATTTTATTATAATGCTCGGGTCGGACTGTGTATTCTTACAGGTTGCTATTGGTTGGACATGGAGCTCATAGAGTAGAGCCGAAGGTACAACTATATTTACCCATCAACAGTTGTAAGGTCAGAAAGTTATAATTGTCCAAGATGATAAGGTTTGTTTTTAAGTCTGATATACCATGTATCTTAGAGTGACAGTTTTTACTATCTTCGTTATATCATATGTGGTCGTTCTACTATGAGGTTCTATTTTCCCTATTATTTTTTTCCTTTTCCTTTACCATAAAAATCAGCCTTTCCAACACCTAGTGCTTGACATTTGAATACTGTGGATGTATTGAGTGCCGATTTTCGAGGGTTGAAAAGGCGGATCGTTACATTTGGTATCAAGCTAAAAGGCTAAATGAGAACCTTGGCTTTAGTGGGATAAACTCATTAGAGATGGTATAAGTGACACCCTAGAATGAGTTGAGAGTATTATATATATAAGAGCGTATTTATTATTGCTATAAAAATGTATTATGTTAATTTGTCTATTGAGTTTTTTATGAATTCTGGTCGAGATATGGGACGCCACGTTGTCGATAGGGTTTCGAAACACTTGAACAAGGCAAACTGACACAATATTGATTTTTGAAAATTGGTAAATGAAACATTTTACCTAGGATTATTTTTTATATATAAAGAAATAATTTTCAAATTTATAAAGTTATTTATGGTGAATTTGTTTAGTAATGATAATATTTTTTTTATTATTATTGTTTGATTTGTCATGCTCGAATAGTTTATGAGCATTGACTATTGCTTGTTGATTGTTAATTCATGCCCGACTAACTTATGAGCATTTTTTGTTTGATGATTGTGAGTCGTTAAAATAAACCTCTTGTGAATTGCGTTTCATAATTTGACTATAAGGTGTTCAGAGAAATTGTTAAGTTTTAAGTCATCTTTTAATAAAAGTTATTTAATATAATCTAAGTGAGAAGATAACAGATTTAGAGGATAAATATTTGTGAGAAGTTTATTATAATAAAGGAAAGTCATTAAAATATAAGATGATTTTAAAAGGTATATTTTATGTGAGTATTGCATTTAAAATGATCTATAAAGAGTTTTTGAGAAATTTAAATCCCAGTATTGCTTAAATTGATTTCAAACGGATTTTGAGAGACATGTTGGCAAGATTACTAGAAAGTGTTTATGAGAATAAATATTTCAAAAAGAATTTTCAATAAGGATATGGTTTCTTTGGATAGTCTGGCGGGAACATCTCGTTTAATTTTGTGGTAATCTGAATAACCTTCTAAGTGACGGTCGAATTGCTTAGGCGAACATTATAGTGCAGTTAGCAAATTATTCTTTTTGTTATTGTATGATCGAAATGAGTTCAAATCCGAATGAACCCAAAGTCAGTATTAGTGAATAAATTGTTAAAGTTATTTTATATAAAAATATATGTAGTATGATTTCAAAACGGGTTCTGAAATAAAAATAGGGTATCTAGTTCTTAAGATTCCTTAAAGGAAATTGATTAAAAATAAAAAGGTGTTTTTAAAAATAATTCGATGAATGAAATTTTTTAAACCCTTGGATAGAAAAGAGATAATTTAACTTAAGTTTTTTAAAAGGGTAAAATCGATAGGAAGGTTTTAATAAGCCTTGTTTTATTAACATTGTAGTTTTGTTTAAATATCTAAGTCTCATAAACTATTTGATGTTATTGAAGCGACTAATAAAAATCTTTACCGCTCTTAAGTCTGAGAAAAATAGGTCCTAGGAATGAGTTTGATACTAGCATACTACTGTTCTTAACTACTTAATGGACTAGATTGGTAATGGGGTCGAAGTAGTCGACTCGGTTTTAAGATTAGGGCCTCCATTTGAACTTTGAGAAAAAAATCGACATTTTGTATACACTCCTAGGTTTTAGAAGATTATTATATGAGTAAATAAAAGTGGAGTATGTTTTTAATTTAATGATTTATATAGTTGTGTCTTTGTAGAATGTTTATAAACTTTAGTGGAAATTTGTGAAAATATTCATAAATATTTTTAGTGTTGAATGAAATACTTGAAATGAAAATGAAGCGATTCATGAAGTATTGGTGTAATTAATAAACCAATTAGATTAAATACGTAAGATATACGTATATCATTTTTCTCACATGGTTCTTGATCTAGGATTCAGGTACATAACTTTAGGTAATTCACAATAGTCCAAAAAAAGATATCTCACTTGATTCTTGTTAGGAACATGTGATTCAGATTCTCAAAATGAAACCATGAATTTCTATCATATTATATGGCTATGTAAGGAGAACAAAGTTTTCTAATCATGGAACATGATCGGAGTCCATAGTAGGGAGGTCGATGAGTGATACTACTTCGGAAGTAAAGTCTATGTATCAAAGCAAGTGGTTGGATCAAATATTTCGCAAGAATGATTTATGTACATCTTACGGGCGTAAGTATATTTGTATGCTTTTTTGTGTGGCTTAGGAAAGTTTGGTAGTGACTTTCAATTTTGTTTGATGGAGCTTAGATAATCCTTCAAGAAATGACCAAAGGTTGATGGGCGTAATGGTACACTTAGGAAACTATCTATATCCTTGAACAATCGAGAAAGTTATGAACCTAAGTAATATTCTAAATCTTATTTGTTAGTCATTTAACATTTTAAATGATATTAAGTGTTAGCTTATTCCTTTATGGAATTTAATGTAATTGATAATGTGATTTTATAGACTACGATTTATAGAGCTGTTGTTTATTAGGACCTAAATCCTGGTGCTTTTTAAAAAGTTATTTCAAAAGAATATGTAAAATAAATAATAATATTATTATTTTTGAAACATTGGTAAAGTATTATTATTTCTGGATACTGGAAAAGAGTTTTCGTGAAGTGATTTATCAAATATTTTTTGTTATGGGTAAAGTTGGGTGATTGGGAATTTTTTGATTTGGAAGACTCGCTAGGTATATTTGTTTGCCTTGGTTATTATTGTAGGAAGAGTTCCCTCCTTTTCATAATTGATTTTGGTTTTGATTTATTTCTCTCTGGAGGAATGTTGAAAATATATTTTTAATTTTAAAACTCGGGCATTCAGTCTAAATTTATCTTTTGAAAAGATTGGATGCTTAGTCTTTTATTATAGAATATTCTCTGTAATTTTGATTGCGTATAGTTGTTATATTGTTTATGTTGCTATTGCTTATGATAGAAATAGATTGTATAATTCTCTTTTGTCAATAGGGTTCTCTTTTAAACTATGTAAGTACATGATAGGTACAGGAAAGTAAGAGATTACTATTAGATTTCTTGTGCACCTACATTCGCATTGAGATATTGAGTTGCTTGCAAAAATAAAAATCAAATGAAAAGGATGTATGTAGTAGATTTAGAAATTGATGATTTTATGCCCCAGATATGAGAGGTCACTTGGCTTTTAGTTTCTTTGTTGATCTGGGCCATTTTTGGCAAGTTCTAGTTTTTTGGATTTAGAGATGCTATCGGAATTCTCCATAACATAACATAAGGGACTTTAAAGGTTTAGTAACTCATTTTAACTAACAGATTTTAAACCTTAAGTGTTTGGGAACAATTTCTTCCTTTGGGAATTTCGGGGATGAAATTCTTTTAAGGCATGAGAATGGGGAATCTCAGAATTTAATCATTTTAATTTTGAATATTTAATTA
The DNA here is from genome assembly GCA_030765085.1 of Allium cepa. Taxonomy (NCBI): domain Eukaryota; kingdom Viridiplantae; phylum Streptophyta; class Magnoliopsida; order Asparagales; family Amaryllidaceae; genus Allium; species Allium cepa. Next base: position 134,310,629 of record CM060932.1, read on the forward strand.
ATTTTATTTTTTAAATAATTGGTTTATAAAATATAAAAAAACCGAAATTCAAATATATAGATTTGATTGAAATTTTGAATTGTAAATTAAATATTACTGAAAAGGATTTGATAGCCTTATTTAACACCTTTTAATTAATAAATAATAATATTGAACTCATTATGTAAATTTATTTAAATTGATAAATAGTTTGAATAAATAACAAGAAAATCAATCATTAATAAAACGACTTGATTTTTAATTTAATTTATTAGATTTTTCATAATTTTTAATTTGAAAAATATTTAACCTATCGTCTAACGTAAAAAGTTTCACAGAACAAAATAATATGTGGATTTTATTATTGATTTGTGATCGTGTCGTATTTTGACAAACGATCGTATCTTTATTTCTATCGTTCGCGGTTCATACGTGAATGAAGTATTATGTAGAAAAATACCGCAAAACCTTCTTTTCAAAAAAATTATATCAAATCAAAATTTAATTTTTTTAATGGTGTTGTGATAGATGGCTTGAGAATTTTGTTTAACTTGTGATTGAAGTAAGAAAGCAATTTTATTTATAAACTAGGCAACTTCAGCATGCTCTTTTCCCTCTTTACTTTCAACAATCCCATTTCCCTCTTTCTCTTCTCTTTTTATTTTTCCGTAAACAAAAAATTAAACATCCATAAGCAAAAATAAAAATCTAATTATTTACTTATCAAAAAAATGTAAGTTTGGATTCATTAAACTTGGAAAAGGGTAAGCTTTGAATCTACGTTAACATTGTTGGGTGCGGTTTCGATTTGAGAGGATCGACATTATGGCCGTAGGTTGATGCAAATCTAGGGTTTGAGTTTTCTCAAGTTTAGTGAGGCGAGAGGCAATATCGAGTGTGGATTTGAGTTGCTCAGATGATGGAGCATCGGTTGTAGAGTTTTGGTGAGGTCAGATTCACCGAGGATGAAAGTGACATCGCTAGAGTACTTGAGTGTGCTGTCAGGTCACATTGGCAAAGAGTGGATCGAGTTGGGTAACGTTGGGTCCGACGAGTCAAATCGAGGAGAGGAGTTCAACGGAATTGATGGTTTGAGATTTAGTGGAGCGTAGCTCCATGTCCTTGCTTGCATGTGCATGGCAATGTAAGTTTTATGTACAGGCTTTGGATTTTGATGGTATTTAGGACGGAAGAAGATAATTTAGGGGTAATTAATTAATATAATTTGTAAGTAGTGATTTAATTAAAGTTTTAATTTGAAAATCATACTAAATCAATATCTCACTCATACGAGGTCGGATTTGGACGAGGTCTTTTGCATTAGACTCATATTGACATTATCTACGCATTGGAGTTCGATTCATTGAATTTAAAGCTAGTGCGATTTTTAAGCTAAAATCGAACGTCGTTGATTTTAGCTCAAACCAGAATGCAACAGTGTCAGCTTGAATTTCAGTGAGTTTACTCACCTCTAAATAAACTATAAGATATCTTTGTTGTTATAGAATATTGTTGAATGCTTGGATGATAGTTGCTGGTTTTAATAAATTATAAATTAATGAAAAATTATAGTGATTTAATTTAATTACCTTTGATGTTTTTGAATTGATTATACTTCGTTGTGACGTCTATTTAGCAGAATAAATCATCTTCCTACTATAATTAAATTGAATAGATTGTTTTGGTCATTTATAGAGTACAGTAAAGAACCTTTATATGCTTGCAAAGTAAAAGGATTATTTTATGATATGATGATTGCAAATTATTGTTAATAATATGTTTATTATTACTGTTTGATTGTATTTTGGATTTGAATTCCCATTTGGAAAGCAAATTTCAAAAATAACCATTGTATTGCATGAGACCTTTGTAGAGAGACCATAAGGGGTTTCTTTCCATTATTAACTTACTGTTATATGCATCTTACGTATATTCTTATGTTGTATATATTGAAGTTTGGTTGAAATATCTGTGACGTACTATGTGAAATATCATCTCCTTAAACCTTTAAGTGTGTTGAACTTGATCTTGTAATTTTACAAAATAAATATTTGGTCGCGTTTGTTTGCACCTTGAAAGTTGTTTAAACTATATTTTCAAATATTTTGAGAATTTTGAAAATAATGGATAAGTGTTGATTAAAATTTATATAAGGGAGTTATAAATTAAATTAATTACCTTTCGAGATAATTAATGCTATTTTAAATTTATAAAGAGATTATATATTTGATTAATTATCTTTCAAGATAATTAATGTGTTTTAAAATTATAAAAGATTGTAAATTGGATTTAATTATCTTGAGGGATAATTTATGTTGTTTAAATTTATGAAGGTTATTTACCTTAAATATTTTGTAAAATCTTTTAAAATGATTTTGTAAGGATTATATAAGTATTTGAAAAAATTGGAGGTTTAAATATATATTTAATTATTATTTAAGTAGTTAACTAATAAATTTATTACTGATGTTTAAAGTTAAAAAACTGGCTTGATAAAAGTGTTTTATAATTAGTTAACTGATTTGATAAAGTGGTTAAAGTTAATTAACTAATTCAAAAAGGTATTTAAATTAATTATGTAAAAGTCCGCAAATCTGTACTCCTTGAATAGACATTAATCTCCATCGATTAACTCAAGATGAACGGAAATACGAACAATTAGGGTTTAAGAAAAAGAAAGAGGTAGAAGAAGAAAGAAAAAGATAGAACAGAACAATATCAGAATCTCACAATTCGCAGCGGAACAACATATAATAAATAAATGAATAATCATTAAAACGAAAGAACTGTATAATTTACACATTACATCACACTACATTCATTATCAGAGTTTACAATAACAAAAAGCGGAAAAGAAATACTATACTTAGTAATATGCTACGCCATCTAGCTCGCCTTCAGATTTCTGTAGCAACTCCCGAATCCAGAATGACCTGATAACCTTAACTCTAGACTGCCCGTGTGGAAATTGGTGGGCACCCAGAGTTTAGGAAGGGAGACAATAAACTCCAGGCGAGTCATGTGACTGGTGTGAGAACTTAAAACAGTTATTTATCTTTAAAACAACAACAGGATAATTTTTTTAGATCAATTCGCAATGCTTTTGAAAATGAAACTACCATAAGGCCTCCCGCCACACACACAATGCAAACGCAGACTTGGGGGAGATTTCTCCTTATGATATTCAAAGATGCTTACTACGTAAAATCAAATCATTTTTGATATTATTATTAGTGCATAGTGTAGAAAACATTTCGAAAGTAGAATATAAATCTTAGCCAGCATAGATACCATTATATTATGCCTACTATAGCTACCATATTAGATGGCAGGTTCTACAACTAAAACCGTACAAGGCTCGTATTGTTTCTTTGGATTTCCAACAAATGGTCAGGCCAAGGAACTTCCCATTGCCACATGGAAACGCCTCCGGAAAGACGCCCCGAGAACCTAACCGGATCTCTGCCAACACAAGGCCGGGTTACCCCTAACTGGGTAACTACTGACACGAATATGTCATTCCCCGATCGTAACCGATATATATCCGAGGATTCTCGATTTCCAACAATCACAAAGCAATAAATTTGCAGCAACAACATAGGTTAAGTAACTGGGCTCCATACCATGATACCACCTCTATCCAGAAGGAATGACATACACTAAAGGGGCGCTACCCCCTAATAACCTTGCTGCATCCTTCCTGTTTTGACCATTTCCGGGGTGTGAGGTCCGACGAAGTCTCGTCCACAAAGCCACGCTTTATATAAAAGTTGTGCTTTGATCATCAAATGCTCAACGACACTTCGTATGCCACATTACCAATTAGGGAATGTATCACTAGTAACTATCAACTATATAATCTCTAAGGGTGTTAAGCTAAGAGAATAAATTCTCCGCCACCAACGGAAATATATTTGATAGAAACCAGCTTTACATCTCAAATTGTAACGTCAGACACACCTCCATACAAGTCCGTTCCGGGATCGAACGGAACCGAAGGCACTTACAAAGAAGTCCTTGCAATCCGGGTATTCACTAATCACGACCAGACTTCCCATCACAAAGGGTAATAAATTTCTATATCGGGGATCGGCCGATGCAGAAACATTCGACGGTAATCCTTCCATTTTTATAAATATCCGGTCTTCAACACCGGTCATCAATGCTATCTATTACGACGTATCACATATTGGGAATGGGTTATATAACCCCAAGGTCCTTTCCCGGCTAACCCGAATAGTGAGCGCTTATTTTTAAAAATAAGTGTAGCATTCAAACTCAAGCAATCACAACAAATACCTATTTAAAGATAAATATTGATAGTCGGTTATTTAACTATCAATAGGTATGCACAACATCACCAGATTCCAAATAATTTCCCAAATTATTTATTTTCCAAAAATATCTTTACAATATATATATATATATATATATATATATATATATATATAATTTCCATACTTCAAAAATAAATCGATATTTATTTTTAAACCAATTTTCCCAATCTCATTTATAAATTCCATATTGAATTTACATTTCCAAAATATCTGTGAACATACGATTTTCAAATCGATTTCAAATATTCACTTTCAATTTATCTTTAAAAAGATAATTCTCAAAACGTTCATTTCATATTGGAAAAACATTTCCCTACTTATTTAATAATAAGTATTTCACAAATCTATTTATTTTCAGCATTTGGAAAATATTCAATATACTTAAATCAAAATTAAGTATATATTTCATTCTTTAAGGAAAACATTCTCTTAAACACATTCATTTGAGTCAAAACGAATGTTACGTAAAACATCGTTACGACAACTCAAAATCACTAGTATAGTGATTCGAATTTAAGATAGATATATAAATCCCAATACTATATAAAACATTTCCTTTCGGAAATCATCTACTATAACAACAGTGTTATAGTCTACCATTTCCTTCTATTTCTCGAAAACGTCTATTTCAACAATGAATGTTGAAATCTATGGTTTCGATAGTTAATACATTTTAAAACAACTTTCAAAACAATTAACTTCATTTTAAAATTTCACTTTTCCAAATCATACCCGTTTTATTCAATAATATATTCACTGTCCAAAATCGTGAATATACCTTATTTACCAAATTCTGCACTTCCACATATTTAATTAAAGAATTTTCCACAGTCCAAAATCGTGGATAAAATTCCTTTAATAATTTCTATGTTTCCTTATCAAATTTATTTGATTACGGATTTATAAAACAACGTTTATAAATTCCATTTCTATTTCATAACTACTTCGATTTATAAATCTCCTTTAATAACCAATTCTAATTATATTTCGTTTACATGTCGAATCCAACTTATAAGTAAATTACTTATAATTCATTTATTCACAAATCCATTCTTTTATATCATCATTTATTTATAAATCTAAAATTATCATTTACTTATAAAACTAGGTACAACTTTATTTTAATAGTTATAAAAGCTCGTTTTATAATTCCAATATCTTTAACTTATAAAATATCAATTTTATAAATCTTTTATATGAACCGTTTATAATAATTCAAAAATCCAAATTTAAACCATTTTATAAATTTATCAGCTATTTATTTTCAAAAATCATGCTTTGGTTATATTTCACAAAAATATAATTTTTATAACATAAAAATTTATAACGTTTTAATTATTTAAAATGAATCAATTCGAAAATTTAATGAAACATATACTTTCAAAAATCGCTTAAAAACCCTTTTATATTGGAAACCATTACTTTAACATTTTTAAAATTTCAAAATAGGCCCAGTGATGCAACACACCAAATAATCAATTACGGCATCCAAACATCATATATCATCATATGATAATCAACAAATATCACAATATATGTAAATAAATAAATACTGGTAGGAATCCAGTTGGATCTCTCCAACCTGTTTCCCTGCATCCACAAACATTAGCACAATACCAATCCCGTTTCAAGATGGGATATTGCGGTATATGAGATTTATAAAATACTATCCGCTTAATAGGCGGCGAAATACGGTCTCATCCGTTATAATGCGGGAAATCAACTTCAAGTACATATATAATACCAATTCCACTTCAAGATGGAATATCGCGGTATATGTGTGTAATAAATAACCTCCGCTTAATAGGCGGCGTATAGGGTCTATTTCAGTCAAATATATATTAATATATATATATATATATATATATATATATATATATATATATATAGACACACACACACACAACAATCATCATTCAAGCAAACAATCACACAATCAAGCAAATTTTAAATCTATCTATTTAAAATTTAAATCAAAACCATTTGAGTGAGAAGTTCTCACCTTTATTTCCGTTTGCAGTCCATTTCTTTTACGACTTGATTTTCTTCACAACTTCGACCTTGTATAAACATTTATACACAATTGATTAATATTTGAATGCTTTAATTAACCCGTGATTTTATTTTAACCCAGTTTCCTTTAATAAATTTATTTAAGTAAAAATTAATTTAAACAATTAAATTTCTTTTTTTTTAAAAAAATTTTATTAATCAAAAATTATAATTTTGACTAATATCCTTTAACCATTTCTAAAACAAGTATTTTAAACAAATTTTCTTCTTATGAAATATTTTCAGTGATTTATAAGATAATCTATATAGATTTAAAAATCTATTTTTTTGCATAAACTTCTCACCTTCAAAATTTCAGCCTTTTTAAAACCTTATCTATGACTATATATATATATTTAAACAAAAATACGAATGTGAACATATTCATTCCTACTGCTCAACATTAAAAATTTATATTTCCAAAACTTATATATTTACATATATTCCTACTGTCTTAGTTTAAATGTGTATTTGAATGTATGTGTATTTATAATTAGAAAATTCTGTAAAAATAAAACAGGAATTAACATTACTTTTTACACATTTTTTTTACTGTAAATTCACTTATACATTTATAAAAACAAATACACATATATGCCTTACTGTTTTAAAAATTAAAATGCGTATCCATCATTTTCTGTTTTGAACAAATTACCCTTTTGCAATTTATTTTAACATTTTTTTTTTCTTTCTCTGTAAATATACAATACCAAATCTAAATCGAATGAGACAAATCAAATGATTACCTTACGGACTCGATAAATGTCGAGAAGATCAAGCCCTAGAAGTCGCGGCCATCTCAGCTTGCCTCACGCGCCATCAACGCGAACTCGACATCAAAGTTTCTCGAGTCGTACGCGAAATCCCCACGGCCTTCGTCCCACTGTTCCCATGAGAAACTCCAGCCATTGCCGTTCGAAGGCGCACCCCACCATCACGATTCCAATCGAAGTCAAAATCGACTTCGATTCAACTTCGTTCGCCATTGCTTCACGTGCGCGGCCAAATCTCGGTCGAACGATTCGAATTCGTTTCGAATACTGGAGGAGGAGAGGCGGCCATAGATTCTTGAGCTTTGATTTTGAATTTCGATTTAGGGAGAGGTTGTTTTTTTTTCTCGAACGTACGAATTAGGGGAGCGGCTATTGATTTTGAAACGAGAGAAAGGGTATGCGGCCATTAACAATTTGAACGAAGATTTCTTTTTCTTTTTTCCTTCTGCGTTTGAAATGATTTCTGGAAAGAAGAGGTAGGGTTCGATCCTTAAAGAAACATATTACGTGATTTTGCAGAGAGAAAGTGTTTGCATTACCTCTACAGTGTTTGATTTACTTTGCTACAGCATTTTGATGGAAAGGTAAAGTACTGATGTTGACTAAATTTAAAAATTAAATTTGAATTTAATTCGATTTAAGTTCAACGCGTTTATATGTCGTACGCTTACATAACAACTCCGAACACTACGAAATTTGAAACCTGGTAATAATTTAATATTACGGACCCAATGGAAATGGTTTCGTCGAATTCCGAGATTGTGCCTCGAAAGGCTATTTTTAAATATCGATTCAAACGATATAATTTCAAAACTGAACTATTCACTTTCGAATTAAATTCTGAAGCTTCTAATATTTTCAGTATTATCAATATGGATTTTACAAGCCTTTGAAATATTTTTAATCAGCTTAAAATTGAAGATTTAAATTTTTATTCAACTTTCAATAGATTAAATTCTAAAATTTAATCGGTATATTCATAGTTATATTGAGAATTCAAGCTAAACCATCATTCAAATATTTAAAATTAATTAAATATTTTCAAATTAAATTGTTCAAAATTCTGGGTCGTTACAATCTTCCCCCCTTAAAAGAATTTTGTCCCGAAATTACAAGTTAGGAAGAAATGGTTCTTAACTCGTATACTATTTTTCACAATCCAAATAGTCTTATCAACTTACTAACCTAAATCTTTTTATTAGAGATTCATTATCATTTCAACTAGCTTTCCAACTTCACTTATAAGTTTCAAACAACATTGTTTACTTCACAATTCGAATTTAGATTCAAATTTCAAAACTTTCAAAATTTTCTCAAAATTTTTCTAACACTCTGAATTTTCGAAAAATTTCGCCAGCATCTCCTTTGCGCGGCTAGCTCTGTACGACTACAAAATGGCACCACGACCCCTCAGATTCAAAAAGAAAACGAAAAGCCAAGCGGCTGGACAAGAAAATCACCAAATTTCGTACTGAAATTGAAATACGTACCTTTTTGTCGAGCAATTCAATTTTATCTTTGAAATCAAAATCCCAATTCCATTTCTTTTAATACACCTGTATATCCTGCTAGCCACAATATCCAATTGCAATATTCAAATATCATTTTTCTAATTCCGTTACAAAATTTTTAATATATGCTTCTTATACATTTTTACTTCAGCATTGAAGTTACATATTTATTTTCATCCAATTTTGCATTTCAATTTTATTTGAATTCAATTCACAATTTCAATTCTATTTGAATTCAGTTTATCTTCTATTCTGAATATTGAATTTTATCTTTCAATTATAACTGATTCATATTACTATTTTTAATTAGTTTCATTCACTAATTTACTTCAATTTCAATTTCGAAATCGTTTGTCGCTAACAAATTTTTTTTCTACTATTTTCAAAAAATTTCTAACTCCTAAAATTTTCGAAATTTTTTGGCAGAGTCTCCTTTGTACGGAGGAGCTTTTGTAATTTGACAATAGATATAAATATATATACATCGACCCACACGGTTGGAAAAACAAAAAACAGTTCGTATTTCCTATTTTTTTGCGTAGGCGTACCTTATTTAGCATTTCTAACCAAAGCGGCTAATTATTACCTTATTAGCGCGATCAAATCCAGCCATACGGCTCCCCTGTACCTGTACTTACTTAATTTAAATACGTAAGTGACATATATAAGAAATTTATTTGCATTTCACTTATTTTCAATAGCAAAACATATGCATTTCGTGAATAATGTACATAAAACAATTTCCGTAAGCAATTTATATGGTTTCAATACAAATTTAATCACTTACAACTACATTCCATACCATTTCTATTTCATTCAAGTGATTTACAACACACTTTCTACATTCTATTCATTTTTATGTCCAAACAGCTCGTATTCATGTCAATCGATTCCAATATCAATTCTATTTGTTTTTATTAAGCCATAGAAATTTATACAACTCATTTGCGTCAAACGACAACCATTTCTATGCAAATTTCGACGATATGCACTTAATAGAATATCCATTCTACTTTATAACTAATTTTAAATTGATACTAACTTAATTTACATTTTATTCTATCTTATTTCCAATTGATTTCGTTTAATTCAATTTGCATTTCATATTCACATTCATTTCAAATTTATTTTATCAACAACAAGGTCATATCCAATTTATTTCAACTTACTTGAATTTATCTGCAATTTCGAACCATTTTTATTTAGCTCACAATTCAAGTTTTAATTTAATTAATTCAACTTCCATTTCAGTATTTCATGAATTAATAAATGTAGGATCTAGATTAACCCTAGAGGGGGGGGGGGTGAATAGGGTTATAGCAAAATTTTCTCGATTTAAACACAAAAATAAATTGCAGAAATAAATATACTGAAAAGTAAATCACACACAAAATTTACCCAGCTTCGGCAACCCCTGCCTACTGCTGCATTCCCAGATTTCTATTAGAATTAAACAGTATCACGCTTACAAACACTCTAACAGACTTGCAAACCCTGCTACCGCCTATAGAGTTTTGCAAACTCGCAACCCCTGCTTACTGAACTAATTCTAAATAGACAATCAGACACTACCTAAACCCTAGGTGGTGATTTACAAATTCTTTGATTCGTAAAATAAAAACAATAATTAAAAACCCTAAAACTAATTAACAATATAATAAAGCCTTATTATAAAAATTAAAAAAAACAAAACCCCTTTTTAATAATAAGGCCAGCCCACTCCCTTATTTCACCCGATCCTTTTGTCTCGTTCGTGAGAATAATGGCGGCTTCGTCCTGTTTAGGGCTTCGTTCCCTATGTTCCAATTAGGGTTTCGGCTCTTGTGTAAATCAGGGCTTCAATTTCTTTGATCGATCTGAGATATGTTGCCCTAGCTTGCTGCTTCTCTGATGGTTGACTATCGCTCGTTTGCAGTTGCTTGATCGAGTTCGTTGTTTGTGAATTCGGTATGTACTGTTTCCTTTTGCTTTACTAAGTTGATACTTGAACTCGATACTTGAAATTGCCAGTGATGATTGGGTTATATATGCGTTCGAATTCCTTGAATTACCTTCGTCTAAATATATTTGAATTCGTCAATGGCCGTTCGATCTTGTATTGATGCTTGGGATTTGATCGGACTTTGTCAATTTCGTATTTTTTGGTAGCTTGATTCACACGGCATTGATTTGATTTCGTGATTTGTGACATTTGACTTTGTCACACGTATATTTTCGACTGTTGATTTCTTTGCATTGCTTAATGGTGTCACTGTTTTTGACATGGTCTTTGTAGTTCTTAAGATTGGTTCCTGTTGCATTTTTGTATACTATTGACAATCAAGTTAGGTAGCTTCATCAAGGCTTGTTGTTGGCTACTGGTCGTCTGCACCTCTGCATTCATTGTAGTGTATCCTCAGTTGTTTGTAGTTGCATTGAGCTTTTTACTTGAACCTGCTTTTGAGGATGATGCATCCTGTCTTGGTTTTGGGTTTGTATAACTTTTGCATGCTATTCACTTTCTCTGGTATCATTTTTGGTTTGCATTGTTTATGTTACTTTGACATGTTGTATCTGCATTCACCATAGTTTGTACATGCATTTGCCATACTGTACATATATTCTTGGCTCTGGTTCATTTTTGTTGTTTAAGTTAGTATGTTGCCCTTTTACTTGAACTTGGTCTGGTGCACCTTGTTTCATTATCTGTTGCATACATGAGATTGACACTGTACTTTATTCATGCTTGTTGCGTTCAGTTTGCACTTGTTCATCATGTAGCTTGTTGGTCTTCATTTGAAGTCGTAGCATTCATGTTTGACATATATGCACTGTGTGGTCTTGAGCATTTGCACATTTGTTCACCTGCACTGTTTCCTTGTTGACTGCATCACCATACTCTCTGTTTTGATTTGCATTTGCATTGCATTGCATTTCTCAGTGTCATCTTCACTTGCACTGTGGCATTATGTTCATTTGTTGTAGTTGTATTCATGTACACTACTTGATGGTTGCTGTGCACTTTTGATGCATTACTTGTCTCTGCTCCATCTTGGTTGCTTCCCTGACCTTGTATCACTTGATGTCTTGAACATTATTTTGATGCCTGATGCATATTACTTGACCATCGTTGCTGCATTTCTTACTGTCACTACTGCTTTGAGTTAGTTTCATTGTGTAGCCTTTTTTTGTTGTTGTTTGTATGTGTGATACTTTGGACCTTTTGCCTTCAGTTGCTTGTCGAATTTGCTTGTATCTGTATCACTTTGGTATACTGCAGCTTGTATTCTGCCTTGAGTTGAATCCCATGTGTTATTTGGGTTTGACCTTGTGCAGAATTGTTAACAGTGCTTTTGTTCGATTTGTGCACACGAGTTGGCGAGGTAGTGCACACATATACGAATGTACACGTGCGTACTGCAGCCACTTATAATTGCCTGTCCCTGATAAAAATACTGATATGCACAGATATTGCACAGTCAAAAATGATGACGAACAACCCAAATAACTGAGGCAAACAATGTTTTCAAAATCATCGTTTCTTTCAAATTTCAAAAATATTTCTCTTTCAATTTTACTGCGTTTGAGAATATTTTTGCAGATAACTCAGATGCTGGATTCAAACCGGAATGCAGTTGAAGACAAAAAACACGAGTGTGAGTGATATGTAGTGAGGTTAACTGTAAATGTGAAATGTGATGTGATTGTAATAAAAAATGTATATGTATAGCGAGAGCATGAAATTGTACTATTTAAAATTGTAATAAATATTAGTTTGAATAAAATATCGGTTTGAATTCAAATTCTGTGTCATTTAATTTTATTCAGCAAATATTTATTTATTCTATGAAAAATAAAATAGTACATTAACAAATACATTTAAACGAATGTATATATGTTTATTATCATCAAACAAAAATCATATAAGCGCAAAGCGCATATTCAACAATCTCCCCCTTTTGATGATAACAAACATATATTTAAGATTTTGAATGTATTAAATGTATTTGATCATTCAATTTGCTCCCCCTATTTGAATGCTCCTCTCTACACAATACTCCCCCTTCATATATGCATACAAATAAAAATATGTAAATGAGCCTATATGCAAATTGAAAATTATTTAACCTTTTCTTGATTCTATTTGACAAAATCTTAACTTTTCTCTCCCCCTTTTGTTATCAGCAAAAGAATAACAGTGTTATAAAAATAAGGATGAAGTGATAGACATGAATCAAACATTTAACTCAATTAAATATAAATATCAAATTTCAATAAAACTCAAATAAAAATCATAATTACCCTTGTCAAGCGCATATTCCACTTTCAGAAGTGATGGGGATAAAATCATCAAAAATCATACAATTCTGTCTATTTGTGGTATATTTATTTCAGGAAATTTGAATATCTACTAACCATGCATAACCGTTAGGACTTTTAAATGAGATTAGTAGTATTCCAATTTAATTTAAAAAATGAAATCAAGTATCTTCTAACCACGCATGACCGTGAGGACTTTTAAATGGGATTAGAATCAACTTGTCTATTTGAATCAATTAATTTTGATATACGTTCCATACATGCATAACCGTGAGGACTTTTAAATGAGCATGGAAGCACATAATCAAAAAAAATCCAAGTAATTCACCCATGCATAACCGTGAGGACTTTTAAATGAGAGTGAATACTTTGGATATTTTATTTTTATTGCTAAATATAATAAGTTGAAGCACAAATAATTTCCTTCACAGATTTAAAGATATTGAAGAACAAATGATTTCCTTTGTAAACTACCACAAATTTACATACTAAATATGATCTTGATGAGTGATGGTCGATAGAAAGATGATAGAAATAGAAATGGTCATGGAATTTTTACCAACAAAAAGTTTTTATAACTCTTGTTATGAAATTCTAAAGAAATTTTCTGATTATACTTTCTCGAGTTATAATATATGATAAATATCAACACTCATCTCTTTTTCAATCACTATTCATCTTTTCGATAATCAAAGGGAGTCAGATTAGTCAAAATTTGTCATTTAAAATCAAATTACAAAATCAAATTTTTTTAAAAAAAAAATGATTAGTCAATCTCTATAATTCCCAAATCCAAACGTAATTTGGAAAATCTGTCTTCGGGGAGAGGTTTTGTGAAAATATCAGCAAGTTGAGTTTCAGTTGAAATATATTCAATGCAAATGTCTTCTTTAGCAATGTGATCTCTAAGAAAGTGGTGTCTCACATCAATTTGTTTTGTGCGTGAATGATGAACAGGATTATTTGACAAATCTATAGCACTCCTACTATCACATTTTAATAGAACTTGTTTATAGACTAAGCCAAAATCAGAAAGAGTTTGCATCATCCATAGAATTTGAGCACAACAACTTCCCAAAGCAATATATTCTGCTTTAGTGGTGGATAATGCAACACAATTATGTTTCCGACTTGACCATGAGACTAATGAATGTCCTAGCATGAAACATGTCCCACTAGTGCTTTTTCTGTCAACTAATGAACCAGCATAATCAGCATCGGAATAACCTACTAAATCAAAATTTTCACAAGAAGGGTACCATAGTCCAAATTTGTGTGTGTGTGTGTGAAAGATATCTCAAAATTCGTTTAGTAGCTTTTAAATGAGATTCTTTGGGATTAGCTTGAAAACGTGCACACAAGCACACAGAAAACATAATATCAGGTCTAGAAGCAGTAAGATAGAGAAGTGAACCGATTATCCCTCGATATTTCTTTTGATCAATTGCAATTCCTTTCTCATCTTTGTCCAACTTTGTTGATGGGCTCATAGGAGTTCTCAATGGTTTGGAATTTTCGATTCCAAATTTCTTCAATAGCTCCAACACATATTTGGATTGTGAAATGAAAATACCATCACTGCTTTGCTTAATTTGAAATCCAAGAAAGTATTTCAATTCACCAACCAAACTCATCTCAAATTTAGCCTGCATGACTTGTTCAAAATTCTCACACAAGAGCTCATTAGTAGCACCATAAATAATATCATCCACATAAATTTGAACAATCAAAAAATCACTTTCTTTATGTAATAGAAACAGTGTCGTGTCAGCACTGCCCTTTTTAAAACCATTTTCCAAAAGATATGTACAGAGGCAGTCATACCAAGCTCTTGGAGCTTGTTTAAGACCATATAATGCTTTTTCTAGCTTATACACATGATTTGGAAATTCATGATTTTCAAAACCGGGTGTGTTGAGGTGTTCGTGGAGCAGAAAATTAATGTTTTAAACCATTTTCTTCACAAAAATTTTCAAATTCCAAATTTTCAAATTCGCCTCCATGATCACTTCTCAAGGTTTTAATTGTAACTCCTTTTTCATTTTGAACAAGTTTTGCAAATTTTGAAAAATACTCGAAAGATTCAGACTTTTTGGCTAAAAAGTAAACCCATGTAAATCTAGAATAATCATCAACCAATACATAACAATAACGTTTTCCATTCAAGCTTGAAATTTCATTTGGTCCAAATAAGTCCATGTGAATTAGTTCAAGAACCCTTGATGTGCTAACAATGTTTTTAGGACGAAATGATGATCGACTAAGCTTACCCAAGGAACATGCTTTACACACTTTATTATTTTTAAATTTCTGATGTGGTAACCCTCTGACTAATTCTTTTGATTCAAGTTTTTCTAAGAGACTCATGCTAGCATGTCCAAGTCTCCTATGCCATAAATATGCCTCTTCGTCAGTGGCTACCAAACATCTAGAAAGATTTAGATTATCAAATGAAAGTGAGTAAACATTCCCTTTTCTTTTGCCCATAAAAACAATGTTATTAGAAGATTTATCAATGATTTTGCAAGTACCACTATCAAAAATCACGTTCATACCTTTGTCACATAGTTGGCTAATAGAAATGAGATTGTGATGCAAATTTTCAACGTATAAAACATTAGTCAAGGAAAAAATACCGTTACCAACTTCACCTTTGCCAATAATCTTACACTTGCTATTGTCTCCCATGATCACATTTCCACCTTTAAAATTCTCTAAGCTAAGGAACTTCGATTTGTCACCTGTCATATATCTAGAACAACCTGAATCTAGAAACCATTCTTGTTGTTCCTTAGCTCGCCAACAGACCTACATAAAAAGAGAGGAAGATGACCTAGAGAAACTCTTAGGTCCAACGTTATTAGTGATAGAAGCATTGTGAATAAACAATCCCTTTGGAACCCATACTTGTTTATTCCTTTTATTTTTATTCCAATAGACATGAAATTTGTTTGTAGAATTCTTAGGAAGCCAAACTTGTATAAATTTTGTGTTCTTGTTCCTATGACTATAATTTTCAGCACGACATCTAAATATTTCACATCTATCAAAGACATTCTTATATTTTGCATTATCATCAACTTGTGTTTTCCCAAAACCTAGTCCTTTTACGTTGTTAGCAAAAATTTGATTTCTCGATAACATGTTGAATGATTTTTCTCCTCTTGAAAAGTTATTTAGAGATTTTTCAAGATTTTGGACTTTGGTTTTTAGTGTTGTGTTTTCAGTTGCAAGTGAGGTGCACCTATTTATAAAATCCTTTTTCCTAGTGTCAAGGTTTTCCTTAAGACTTAAATTTTCTTTTTCAAGATTTACAAAGCTATTTCTAAGTCTTGATAATTCTGAATCTAAAGTTTTATATTTTTTACAGTCTAGGTTTTTAATATTTTCAATTTCAGTTTCTAACCTAGAATTTTCATGGACAAGTTCTCTCCTATCAGATTTTAGTTTTTCAATTTTAGATTCAAGAGTATCAATCATTTTAGTAAGATCACAACACATTGAAACAAGTTCTTTATAAGAATAGTCACTTACCTCACTAGATTCCTCTAAGCTTGCTTCTGAATCCGATTTTGACATAAGACACAAGTTAGCCTCCTTTGAGCTATTATTCGAAACTTCCTCTCCTTCTTCATCATCCCAAGTTGCTGCAAAGGCCTTCTTTTTCTTTTTCTTTCCTTTGTTGTTTTTGAGAAGTGGACATTTTTGTTTGAAGTGGCCAGGCTTCCTGCAGTTATAGCATGTCAATTCATTATCGGAATCGTCAGAATTCTTTGACCTATTACCACTTATTTTCTTCTTTCGTGACTTGAATCTTGACCATTTTTTAAGATTATTGACAGCCATTGCAAGCTCTTCAATTGGATCTTCTTCTTCTTCATCGCTTTCTTCTTTGCTCTTTAAGGCAATCGTCTTCTTCTTTGGTTCGGAGTTGTTGCGTTCTTCCTTTGCTTTTAGCTCAAGCTCATATGTCATCAAGTTGCCAATCAACTCCTCCATGCTTAGCTTACTCAGATCTTTCGATTCTTGTATTGCCGTGACTTTTGCCTCAAAGTTCATCGGTAGGACTCGTAGTATCTTCCTCACAAGCTCTACCTCAGTGAATACCTTCCTAAGCGCTCTAGCGTTGTATACCAAGGTTGAAAAACGTCCAAACATATCCTTTATGTTTTCGCCTTTGTCCATCACAAAGTTTTCGTATTCATTACTGAATAGGGCTAGACGAGACTCCTTGACTTGAGAAGTTCCTTCGTGTGTCACCTCCAAAGTGTGCCAAATTTCCTGTGCTGTTGTACAATAAGAAATTCTATTAAATTCATTTTTATCAAGAGCACATATCAAAGCATTCATGGCTTTAGCATTTGTCGTTTTCAATTTCTTATCGTTAGCATCCCACCTATCCTTAGGTTTAGGAATCTCAGTATCACCAACGATTATAGTGGGAGGTTTATAGCCAGTTTCAATAATATCCCAAACATCATAATCAACAGAACTAAGATAGATACCCATTCTAACTTTCCAATAAACATAATCGTTCCCATTAAACATGGGTGGCCTAGCAATAGATTGCCCCTCATAAAAAGCATTATTCGGTGAATTCATGACTCTAGAGTTAAAAACAAAATACCGGGCTCTGATACCACTTGTAGGATCTAGATTAACCCTAGAGGGGGGGGGGAATAGGGTTATAGCAAAATTTTCTCGATTTAAACACAAAAATAAACTGCAGAAATAAATATACTGAAAAGTAAATCACACACAAAATTTACCCAGCTTCGGCAACCCCTGCCTACTGCTGCATTCCCAGATTTCTATTAGAATTAAACAGTATCACGCTTACAAACACTCTAACAGACTTGCAAACCCTGCTACCGCCTATAGAGTTTTGCAAACTCGCAACCCCTGCTTACTGAACTAACTCTAAATAGACAATCAGACACTACCTAAACCCTAGGTGGTGATTTACAAATTCTTTGATTCGTAAAATAAAAACAATAATTAAAAACCCTAAAACTAATTAACAATATAATAAAGCCTTATTATAAAAATTAAAAAAACAAAACCCCTTTTTAATAATAAGGCCAGCCCACTCCCTTATTTCACCCGATCCTTTTGTCTCGTTCGTGAGAATAATGGCGGCTTCGTCCTGTTTAGGGCTTCATTCCCTTTGTCCCAATTAGGGTTTCGGCTCTTGTGTAAATTAGGGCTTCAATTTCTTCGATCGATCTGAGATATGTTGCCCTAGCTTGCTGCTTCTCTGATGGTTGACTATCGCTCGTTTGCAGTTGCTTGATCGAGTTCGTTGTTTGTGAATTCGGTATGTACTGTTTCCTTTTGCTTTACTAAGTTGATACTTGAACTCGATACTTGAAATTGCCAGTGATGATTGGGTTATATATGTGTTCGAATTCCTTGAATTACGTTTGTCTAAATATATTTGAATTCGTCAATGGCCGTTCGATCTTGTATTGATGCTTGGGATTTGATCGGACTTTGTCAATTTCGTATTTTTTGGTAGCTTGATTCACACGGCATTGATTTGATTTCGTGATTTGTGACATTTGACTTTGTCACACGTATATTTTCGACTGTTGATTTCTTTGCATTGCTTAATGGTGTCACTGTGTTTGACATGGTCTTTGTAGTTCTTAAGATTGGTTCCTGTTGCATTTTTGTATACTATTGACAATCATGTTAGGTAGCTTCATCAAGGCTTGTTGTTGGCTACTGGTCGTCTGCACCTCTGCATTTATTGTAGTGTATCCTCAGTTGTTTGTAGTTGCATTGAGCTTTTTACTTGAACCTGCTTTTGAGGATGATGCATCCTGTCTTGGTTTTGGGTTTGTATAACTTTTGCATGCTATTCACTTTCTCTGGTATCATTTTTGGTTTGCATTGTTTATGTTACTTTGACATGTTGTATCTGCATTCACCATAGTTTGTACATGCATTTGCCATACTGTACATATATTCTTGGCTCTGGTTCATTGTTGTTGTTTAAGTTAGTATGTTGCCCTTTTACTTGAACTTGGTCTGGTGCACCTTGTTTCATTATCTGTTGCATACATGAGATTAACACTGTACTTTATTCATGCTTGTTGCGTTCAGTTTGCACTTGTTCATCATGTAGCTTGTTGGTCTTCATTTGAAGTCGTAGCATTCATGTTTGACATATATGCACTGTGTGGTCTTGAGCATTTGCACATTTGTTCACCTGCACTGTTGCCTTGTTGACTGCATCACCATACTCTCTGTTTTGATTTGCATTTGCATTGCATTTCTCAGTGTCATCTTCACTTGCACTGTGGCATTATGTTCATTTGTTGTAGTTGTATTCATGTACACTACTTGATGGTTGCTGTGCACTTTTGATGCATTACTTGTCTCTGCTCCATCCTGGTTGCTTCCCTGACCTTGTATCACTTGATGTCTTGAACATTGTTTTGATGCCTGATGCCTATTACTTGACCATCATTGCTGCATTGCTTACTGTCACTACTGCTTTGAGTCAGTTTCATTGTGTAGCCTTTTTTGTTGTTGTTGTTTGTATGTGTGATACTTTGGACCTTTTGCCTTCAGTTGCTTGTCGAATTTGCATGTATCTGTATCACTTTGGTATACTGCAGCTTGTATTCTGCCTTGAGTTGAATCCCGTGTGTTATTTGGGTTTGACCTTGTGCAGAATTGTTAACAGTGCTTTTGTTCGATTTGTGCACACGAGTTGGCGAGGCAGTGGACACGTATACGAATGTACACGTGTGTACTGCAGCCACTTATAATTGCCTGTCCCTGATAAAAATACTGATATGCACAGATATTGCACAGTCAAAAATGATGACGAACAACCCAAATAACTAAGGCAAACAATGTTTTCAAAATCATCGTTTCTTTCAAATTTCAAAAATATTTCTCTTTCAATTTTACTGCGTTTGAGAATATTTTTGCAGATTACTCAGATGCTGGTTTCAAACCGGAATGCAGTTGAAGACAAAAAACACGAGTGTGAGTGATATGTAGTGAGGTTAACTGTAAATGTGAAATGTGATGTGATTGTAATCAAAAATGTATATGTATAGTGAGAGCATGAAATTGTACTATTTAAAATTGTAATAAATATTAGTTTGAATAAAATATCTGTTTGAATTCAAATTCTGTGTCATTTAATTTTATTCAGCAAATATTTATTTATTCTATGAAAAATAAAATAGTACATTAACAAATACATTTAAACGAATGTATATATGTTTATTATCATCAAACAAAAATCATATAAGCGCAAAGCGCATATTCAACAATAAATTATCATACTAGTATACTTGAATTCAATCTATTTTATTTTACCCAAGTTTGGATTTTATTCAACTTTATTCAAATCTCATTCTATTTTTCAATTTCAATTCATTTATTTACAAATGTTACTTCATTTGTTCATTTACAAACACAATTTAATTTCAGTTCACCATTTTGATTTATAACTACCTATATTTAAATTGGACTTCAATTCTATGTGAATTCA
The DNA here is from genome assembly GCA_030765085.1 of Allium cepa. Classification (NCBI taxonomy): domain Eukaryota; kingdom Viridiplantae; phylum Streptophyta; class Magnoliopsida; order Asparagales; family Amaryllidaceae; genus Allium; species Allium cepa. Next base: position 134,331,096 of record CM060932.1, read on the forward strand.
ATTCTTTTAAACCATATTAAATTTGTCATTTCTTCAATTAGTTTTGCTTACTAATTTTTTTATTTCAATACTTCACTTTGTTTATCACAAATCAAATCTAATTTCCAATATTCAGCTTGAATTTCATTTACTAACAAATTCAAACGATATAATTTCAGTTTTAATTTTATTTACTTGCAATTGTAAATTCGTTTATTCATTCACAATTTACTTCCATAATTCAATACTCAATTCCAATTTATTTTAATTACCCTAAATTTTTTTTTAACTTAATAAATTTTCTTTAAGTAATCATTTCACTTCGTGTCCTTAGACATTTCTTCCAATTCACTTTATTCAAATTTATTCACTTATACTTACTTTAATTTAACTCCATTCTTTAAATTAAATTTATTCTATCAAAAATTAGTTTTTATAAGTTAATAACTTATTTATTATTCCCATAAATATTTTAAGTAGGATTCCAAAGTCTTTTCTATCTTTCAAAACCATTATTGAAAACAATTCAAACTATCCTTTGAATTTCCAAAACCAAACCCAAATTTTCCAAACAACTTTCACTTAAAACCATTATTGAAAATAGTTTAGAGCTTTTCATTCCTTCAAATTTTTTTTCCAAAAACCTTTGAAAATCATTTTCAAATCAAAAAGGAATTTAATTTCTAAAATTTCCAAATTCTTTCAAAAACATTTCCACATACTTCCCTGGAATTCTATTTCTAATTATAAATCACATTTATAATTTACATTCTCCAATTTCATTTGTATAAGAATTTTATTTCTAAACTTTGGAGTTATGATTTCAATTTCTTATTCAATTTCAATGGTAATAATTTTAATATTATCACTTCTTAACAACCATGTTGTTGGGGATGCAGATTAAGGATCTTAAGGCAGAAATAACACTAGAGGGGGGGTGAATAGTATTTTAAATAATATATGAACTATATGACTAAATTAAAACTTTCAACACAAATCTAAACAGAATTCTAACACAGAATGATCACATAACATATAACAAATGCAAATAGTAAAGTAAAGCAAGTGAAAGGAAAGAACACACCGGATTTTATACTGGTTCGGAATCCTCCTACATCCAGTCCTGCACCAAGGCAATATCCTTGTACAGATTTTTATAAGCCAATATCCAAATTACAACCCTCAATTTCTAAGGCCTTGAGGAACCCTCCTATCTCCGAGTCTGGGGTAAACTCTCTTGATTTACGGGACACAAGATCACCATAATACTTCTTAATAACAATCCTTTTGAATGGATAGACTCTATGGACTTTTTGAATACAAATTAATCCTATAACTATGAATAGCACTTTGATCTTTAAGTAGAATGATGGAGAATCAAATAGAGAGAGTATCTAAATGATTTCCTATTGAGAGTTTGGCAGAATGACGGCACGATCTTGAAAATATGAAGTTTTATGGATATGGAATGGTGGAGAAGAAAGAGTGAAGAAAATAAGAAAGTAGTTGTTAAAAAAATTCGTTTTGGAAGCCTTTATATAGATGCACAACAGTCATAACCATTGGCGAAAGGTTTTTGAAGGAATGGACACTTCTTTTGAAATTTGAATTTTTCTGTCACCATGTCAACATGGGGTATCCCCATATGTCGACATCCCTCAGTTCAAAATTGTAGAGATGTTGTCTTGTAAAAGCATTTGAATTTAAAACAAGTTGAAACTTCTCTGAAGCAAAATAAAGTGTTTAAATAATATTTTGAGATAGATAATGAATACAAAACATTATTTTATATATATATATATATATATATATAATTGATATAGACTGTCAATTATATAAGTAATATTTAAAATTAGAATAAGTTTTGATGTTTTAAAAAATAGAATTTTTTAAAATCAGAATGGAGGAATATTTTAAGGCTAAAACAAAGTTTGAAAACATTTTTGAAAACATGATTTTGAAAGCTAAAACATTTTGAAAACAGATTTAGAAACATTTTGAAAAATCTATTCAAACTGAAATTGCAAGAACCTTCCTACAGAGCTCCTCCATAGGACTCGAGAACTTGTACAAAGTAGTTTAAATGATTTTGATTTTGGTGGGTTTGTAAGCCACTTGTCGTAGGTTTGTAAGCTACTTGTCGTGGGTTTGTAAGCCACTGGTTTCGACAGAAATTGGGTTCCATCCCAAAAGAAAATTGGAAGAAAGATGAGAATGCTATTATGAAGTTTTAACAAAATACTAGACACTTATCTTGAGATCTTGAAATCTTGATTCTCTAGAGTCTTGAACCTTGAATCTCTAATCTTCATCTTGATGCTTGAGTCTTTATACTGACCAGTCTTCGATAATACCTGCATATACTTCCTATATACATATGTGTATATATATATATATGGAAATGTTAGTATATATTTTATAAAGTAAAGTATAATAACTATATAAGGTTGTTGTCATCAAAACATCATCAACTCAGTTCCTAACAATCTCCCTTTTTTTGATGATGACAACCTTTATTTATAAAATATTCTTACCATATCATAACTCTCCATAACTCCCCCTTACTCCGTGACTTCTTCTTTAAACTACAACTCCCCTTTATTCCATGACTCCCCCTTACACCAAGCACATATATTTTTATAACTTTCTCCCCCTTTGTCATCAGCAAAAAGGAATAAAAAATTTACCTGTTCTAAGATAATCAAGTATATATAGAATAAAAGTGTAAAGTGAACGTGTAAGTGATCAAGTGTGTGAGCATATATATAAGTGTAACTTGACAATCAAATCAATATCATGCATAGCAAACCAATCATGTATAGTATATGAAGTTATATACAAACCAAATTCAAATCAAACTTAATCAATCAAATCCTAATCAAATCTAAGTCAAATCAAATCAAACAAACAAACATACATAATGATCAGACATTCCTTGGGACTTCCACCCATCCATCTTCTCCAAAGATAGGATCAGTTTTGATAACATCCCAATTATCTTTGTCGAGAGTGACCGGTGGATTTGCTTCGGGTTCGTCTTTGCTAAGGCTTGAGATCATCCAACGAAGTGCGTCGAAGTGTCTCTCTTGCTCTTTGATCATCTGCATTTGGCTTAATTATAAGTGCCTTTGATTTCTAAGTATAAAAGAGAGAATATTCTTGAAAGAAGTAAGAGTTTCTTCAAGATTTTCACTTAAATTCTTAATTGGAGAAGCCATAATTTAAGAAATAAGTTGAAGTATGAGAGGAGATGAATAGAAATGGAGGTAGAGAAGTTTTTCTGGAAAAAATAGGTATTTATAGGAGTTATTGACCGTTCAAAATTAATTGTCACTTGGTAGTTACAAGAATTTGAAGTTAGAAATTGTAACTACTTTCTGACTGTTATATGTCGAATGGGGGGATGGGGCATGTCGACATGGTCAAGACAGAATGACCAAGTTGAGTTATTTTTTGATTTCTAAGTTTATTTTTATACTAGTGGACCTATATAAACTTAAAATAAATAACTATCAGAGATATATAAAGCTGGAAAACAGAGAATAAGATAGCATTACTTATATTAGTTAACATTACATAATATTAACTAAAAAAAGTAGAAAATACAAAGATAGATAAACGATAGCTAGAGAGATAATGGCTAGGATTAGTTTGATGAAAATGATGATGAAGACAAGCCAAGTTTCCTGCCTATCTTCCCAAAGAACTTGTCGATCTTGGTGGAGATTTTATCCATTTTCTTGCTAATAGATCTCTTAAGAACCTTTTGGTTTTGAGCAAGTATCTTTTGGTTCTTGAGTATGGTTTTGTTGGATGGATTGGCGGGTGTATGTGGATACTCTATACTTTCCAAAGAGGTTTCTTCATCTCCCTGTTCTTCTTCAATTTCCATTCCTTCCCCTTCTTCTTCCTCTTCTTTTTCCTCTTCTTCCATCTCTTCATGAGCAAGTCTCTCTTCCTTTTCGGCAAGTGTTTCATATGGTTGAAACATAAGTGGGATTTTCATAAGAGAAATGTTCCCATGATTGAACACTTTCCTACTTACAAACTCTTCCTTTTTAACATCCACACCAAAATAATTGAAAATCCGAGTAAGATAAATTCCATGATAAAGAGTGTTTTCTCCCATATTAGAATTTTTGGGTCTTAACTCATCCAAAATAGTTTGTGCTCAATTAATATCATATTTTTCAAAAATAGCAAAAAGAGCTTTACACACTTTTGAGGTGGGATTATTATAGTTTCCCGACCTAGGAATAATTGTGTGTTGAATAAGAAGGTTGACAATTCTTGCTTTTGGGCGGAAAAAGCGATTCTTAAAATCCATGTGGTCATCGCTTTCAAAAATGTGATGAAAAGTCTCTCGATCGGTTTCATTGATATGAAATTCCGAGAGATTCATACCGGTAGATTTGCAACCCAAAATAGTACCCAAAATATCGGAATCCAAAACAATAAGTGTTCCTTTAACACTACTCCAAATTTGATCTTCATTTCCATTATAAAATCCACGATTTAGGTTTGCATAAAACATTTTGACAAGGTTTGGATAACAAACGAAATCATTTTGCTTGTTATCAATCAAGCTAAGAATGGATTTTTCTTCAAAAAGTTGATCGATTTCATAAGAAGAAAAATCATCAAAAATGGCAAATTTTCCCGTATTGACTTTACCATAGTTTGCATAGCTTATGTAAGCTTTGATAGCCTCCGGGTCATTGAAAAGATCATTTTTGATGGATTTGGGCAGCCTCATAGTTGATGGGTTACTTGAGGAAGCCATTGATGAGTGTTTGAGAGGAGTAGAAGATAATGAAGAAGGTTTGAATTATGAGAATAATGTGAAAAGAGATGATAAGAGAAGTATGTTAAATAGATTCTCTAAAGTCATTTTCTCTGGTCAAGAGGTATCTTTTCAGAATTTTGAAGTAAGTGAAAAGATGGAGGGAAATTCAAAAGTTTGAATTCAAATTTTGAAATCAAATTTCTGAGAGGCATGTCGACATGGGGTATTATGGCATGTCGACATATGCCTGTTGAATTTGAAAGGAGGTGTCTATTTCTAATAATCTAATAAATTCCTAAAATCCTAAGAAAACTAATCTATATTCTATATCTATATTTAATTCCAGTAATAATATTAAATATAATAATATTAAAATATTTTAATATTTAAAATATTATTAAAATAATATTATTTTGAATTTAAAAATTCAAATTTCAAAGGGTGATTTTGAATTTAAAAATTCAAGAAATTGCAAACAAAATCAAAGCAAGCAAGCATCCAATAAAATTAAAAATAAATGTGTACCTATTTTTAGATCCAAACTTCGATCATCTTCTGATTCGAGAATAGCCGTGAAGCACAGATTTGAATTATCAGTTTTCTTCTCGTCATCACTGGATAAATCTGAATCGTCAAGAGTTGCTACATATGCCTTCTTTCTTTTCTTTGGTTGCTCGTTGTTTGGTTGAAATGTCTGTTTGTCTGGATATGGACAATCCATCTTGTAGTGCCCTGTTTTGTTGCAGTTATAGCATCTATCACCATTATTGTTATTGTTGTAGTAGTTGTTGTTGTTGTGGTTCTCCGAAGTATTTTTGGAATTTCTTTGATCATTTCTTTTAAGGTTATTCATCTTTTTATACTTCAGAAATTTCTGGTCATGAAAGCAATTTCTTCATCACTCTCTTGTTCTGAATCTCCAGTTGTTGCTTTAAATGCGATCGATTTCTTTTCCGTTGCCTTAGATTCTTTTCTCCCTTGTAGTTGAACTTCATAAGACATTAGATTACCGATTAACTCTTCGATCGTCATTTGACTAACATCATTTGCCTCTTCAATAGTAAGTGTCTTTTGATCCCATTTTGGAGTGAGTGAATTGAGTATTTTTCTGACTTGATCTTCTTATGAGAAACCCTTTCCTAAAGCAATCAATGAATGTAGAATATCTTGAAATCGACAATACATGTCGGAAATAGACTCATTTTCATGCATTTTAAACAATTGAAACTGGTTAGTTAATATGGAAATTTTAGTCTGTTTAACTTTGCTTGTTTCTTCATGAGTTACTTGCAAAGTTTTCCAGATTTCAAATGCAGACTTACAAACAGAGACTCTATTAAACTCATTCCTATCTAGTGAAAAAAATAGTATATTCATAGCCTTATAATTGTTTTGTGCAACCGTCTTTTGCTCAGTAGTCCACTGGGCAAAATTAGTAGTTGGTTCAACATATTCAGTTTGTGTCATATTCCAAGTATTTAAACTTATGGATTGTAAATAATTTTCATCCTACATGCCCATGCATACTGCCATTAAAAAGTGGTGGTCTGACAGTAAACTGACCTTCTACAAATGAACTAGTGTTAGTACTTGTGTTAACAGAAGTAGTGATGACAGGAGTGACATTATTAGTGTGTTGTGCCATTAAAACTTTTCAAAATTTCAGATTATGAAAATAATGAAAACTAATGCTCTGATACCAATTGTTGAGGATGCGGATTAAGGATCTTAAGGCAGAAATAACACTAGAGGGGGGGTTGAATAGTGTTTTAAAGAATATATGAACTATATGACTAAATTAAAACTTTCAACACAAATCTAAACAGAATTCTAACACAGAATGATCACAGAACATATAACAAATGCAAATAGTAAAGTAAAGCAAGTAAAAGGAAAGAACACACCGGATTTTATACTGGTTCGGAATCCTCCTACATCCAGTCCTACACCAAGGCAATATCCTTGTACAGATTTTTATAAGCCAATATCCAAATTACAACCCTCAATTTCTAAGGCCTTGAGGAACCCTCCTATCTCTGAGTCTGGGGTAAACTCTCTTGATTTACGGGACACAAGATCACCCTAATACTTCTTAATAACAATCCTTTTGAATGGATAGACTCTATGGACTTTTTGAATACAAATTAATCCTATAACTCTGAATAGCACTTTGATCTTTTAGTAGAATGATGGAGAATCAAATAGAGAGAGTATCTAAATGATTTCCTATTGAGAGTTTGGCAGAATGATGGCACGATCTTGAAAATATGAAGTTTTATGGATATGGAATGGTGGAGAAGAAAGAGTGAAGAAAATAAGAAAGTAGTTGTTAAAAAAATTCGTTTTGGAAGCCTTTATATAGATACACAACAGTCATAACCATTGGCGAAAGATTTTTGAACGAATGGACACTTCTTTTGAAATTTGAATTTTGAATCCAACTGTCACCATGTCGACATGGGGTATCCCCATATGTCGACATCCCTCAGTTCAAAATTGTAGAGATGTTGTTTTGTAAAAGCATTTGAATTTAAAACAAGTTGAAACTTCTCTGAAGCAAAATAAAGTGATTAAACAATATTTTGAGATAGAGAATGAATATAAAACATTATTTTAAATATATATATATATAATTGATATAGACCGTCAATTATATAAGTAATATTTAAAATCAGAATAAGTTTTGATGTTTTAAAAAATAGAAGTTTTTAAAATCAGAATGGAGGAATATTTTAAGGCTAAAACAAAGTTTGAAAACATTTTTGAAAACATGATTTTGAAAGCTAAAACATATTGAAAATAGATTTAAAAACATTTTGAAAAATCTATTCAAATTGAAATTGCAAGAACCTTCCTACAGAGCTCCTCCATAGGACTTAAGAACTTGTACAATGTAGTTTAAATGATTTTGATTTTCGTGGGTTTGTAAGCCACTTGTCGTAGGTTTGTAAGCTACTTGTCGTGGGTTTGTAAGCCACTGGTTTCGATAGAAATTGGGTTCCATCCCAAAAGAAAAATGGAAGAAAGATGATAATGCTATTATGAAATTTTAACAAAATACTAGACACTTATCTTGAGATCTTGAAATCTTGATTCTCTAGAGTCTTGAACCTTGAATCTCTAATCTTCATCTTGATGCTTGAGTCTTTATACTGATTAGTCTTCGATAATACCTGCATATACTTCCTATATACATACATATATATATATATCTATATATCTATATGGAAATATTAGTATATATTTTATAAAGTAAAGTATAATAACTATATAAGGTTGTTGTCATCAAAACATCATCAACTCAGTTCCTAACACATGCAACCATATACTATAATAATCCATGGGAAATGATTTCTTTTTTTTATACAAAAATATTTTTGGCTAAAATTATTTCATTTACCCGATTTTTAAGACAATACGGTGTCGGTTTATCTTGTTTAAGAGTTTAGAAACTCCTATCAACACAGTTAGCTAGACTGTACCGACCAGAATCTATAAAACAATCAACCGCTAAGTCAACGCAATACAAAAAAAAATTCATGTTCACTAACAAATACACGCTCATATCTATTATTACACTCAAACTCATTCTAGAGTACTACTGACTCTATCTCTAATGAGAAATACCCAACAGAGCTAAGCTTGTCGGTTAACCATAAGCTCTGATACCAAATGTAAAAGTCCGCAAATCTGTACTCCTTGAATAGACACTAATCTCCATCGATTAACTCACGATGAACGGAAATACGAACAATTAGGGTTTAAGAAAAAGAAAGAGGTAGAAGAAGAAAGAAAAAGATAGAACAGAACAATATCAGAATCTCACAATTCGCAGCGGAACAACATATAATAAATAAATGAATAATCATTAAAACGAAAGAACTGTATAATTTATACGTTACATCACATTACATTCATTATCAGAGTTTACAATAACAAACAGCGGAAAAGAAATACTATACGTAGTAATATGCTACGCAATCTAGCTCGCCTCCAGATTTCTGTAGCAGCACCCGAATCCAGAATGACATGATAACCTTAACTCTAGACTGCCCGTGTGGAAATTGGTGGGCATCCAGAGTTTAGGAAGGGAAACAATAAACTCCAGGTCAGTCATGTGACTAATGTGAGAACTTAAAATAGTTATTTATCTTTAAAACAACAACATGATAATTTTTTTTAGATCAATCCACAATGCTTTTGAAAATGAAACTACCATAAGGCCTCCCGCCACACACACAATGCAAACGTAGACTTGGGGTAGATTTCTCCTTATGATAGTCAAAGATGCTTACTACGTAAAATCAAATCATTTTTGATATTATTATTAGTGCATAGTGTAGAAAACATTTCGAAAGTAGAATATAAATCTTAGCCAGCATAGGTACCATTATATTATGCCTACTATAGCTACCATATTAGATGACAGGTTCTACAACTAAAACCGTACAAGGCTCGTATTGTTTCTTTGGATTTCCAACAAATGGTCAGGCCAAGGAACTTCCCATTGCCACATGGAAACGCCTCTGGAAAGACGCCCCGAGAACCTAACCGGATCTCTGCCAACACAAGGTCGGGTTACCCCTAACTGGGTAACTACTGACACGAATATGTCATTCCCCGATCGTAACCGATATATATCCGAGGATCCTCGATTTCCAACAATCACAAAGCAATAAATTTGCAGCAACAACATAGGTTAAGTAACTGGGCTCCATACCATGATACCACCTCTATCCAGAAGGAATGACACACACTAAAGGGGCGCTACCCCCTAATAACCTTGTTGCATCCTTCCTGTTTTGACCATTTCCGGGGTGTGAGGTCCGACGAAGTCTCGTCCACAAAGCCACGCTTTATATAAAAGCTGTGCGTTGATCATCAAATGCTCAACAACACTTCGTATGCCACATTACCAATTTGGGAATGTATCACTAGTACCATCAACTACATAATCTCTAAGGGTGTTAAGCTAAGAGAATAAATTCTCCGCCACCAACGGAAATATATTTGATAGAAACCAGCTTTACATCTCAAATTGTAACGTCAGACACACCTCCATACAAGTCCGTTCTGGGATCGAACGGAACCGAAGGCACTTACAAAGAAGTCCTTGCAATTCAGGTATTCACTAATCACGACCAGACTTCCCATCACAAAGGGTAATAAATTTCCATATCGGGGATCGGCCGATGCAGAAACATTCGACGGTAATCCTTCCATTTTCATAAATATTCGGTCTTCAACACCGGTCATCAATGTTATCTATTACGACGTATCACATATTCAGAATGGGTTATACGACCCCAAGGTCCTTTCCCGGCTAACCCGAATAGTGAGCGCTTATTGTTAAAAATAAATGTAGCATTCAAACTCAAGCAATCACAACAAATACCTATTTAAAGGTAAATATTGATAGTCGGTTATTTAACTCTCAATAGGTATGCACAACATCACCAGGTTCCAAATAATTTCCTAAATTATTTATTTTCCAAAAATATATTCACAAGATATATATATATATATATATATATATATATAATTTCCATACTTCAAAAATAAATCGATATTTATTTTTAAACCAATTTTCCCAATCTCATTTATAAATTCCATATTGAATTTACATTTCCAAAATATCTGTGAACATATGATTTTTAAATCGATTCCAAATATTCACTTTCAATTTATCTTTAAAAAGATAATTCTCAAAACGTTCATTTCATATTGGAAAAACATTTCCCTACTTATTTAATAATAAGTATTTCACAAATCTATTTATTTTCAGCATTTGGAAAATATTCAATATACTTAAATCGAAATTAAGTATATATTTCATGCTTTAAGGAAAACATTCTCTTAAACACATTCATTTGAGTCAAAACGAATGTTACGTAAAACATCGTTACGACAACTCAAAATCACCAGTATAGGGATTCAAATTTAAGATAGATATATAAATCCCAATACTATATAAAACATTTCCTTTCGGAAATCATCTACTATAACAAGTGTTATAGTCTACCATTTCCTTCTATTTCTCGAAAACGTCTATTTCAACAATGAATGTTGAAATCTATGGTTTCGATAGTTAATACATTTTAAAACATCTTTTAAAACAATTAACTTCATTTTAAAATTTCACTTTTCCAAATCATACCCGTTTTATTCAATAATATATTCACTGTCCAAAATCGTGAATATACCTTATTTACCAAATTCTGCACTTCCACATATTTAATTAAAGGATTTTCCACAGTCCAAAATCGTGGATAAAATTCCTTTAATAATTTCTATGTTTCCTTATCAAATTTATTTGATTACGGATTTATAAAACAACGTTTATAAATTCCATTTCTATTTCATAACTACTTCGATTTATAAATCTCCTTTAATAACCAATTCTAATTATATTTCGTTTACATGTCGAATCCAACTTATAAGTAAATTACTTATAATTCATTTATTCACAAATCCATTCTTTTATATCATCATTTATTTATAAATCTAAAATTCTCATTTACTTATAAAACTAAGTACAACTTTATTTTAATACTTATAAAAGCTCGTTTTATAATTCCAATATCTTTAACTTATAAAATATCAATTTTATAAATCTTTTATATGAACCGTTTATAATAATTCAAAAATCCGAATTTAAACCATTTTATAAATTTATCAGCTATTTATTTTCAAAAATCATGCTTTGGTTATATTTCACAAAAATATATTTTTTATAACATAAAAATTTACAACGTTTTAATTATTTAAAATGAATCGATTCGAAAATTTAATGAAACATATACTTTCAAAAATCGCTTAAAAACCCTTTTATATTGGAAACCATTACTTTAACATTTTTAAAATTTCAAAATAGGCCCAGTGATGCAACACACCAAATAATCAATTACGGCATCCAAACATCATATATCATCATATGATAATCAACAAATATCACAATATATGTAAATAAATAAATACTGGTGAGGAATCCAGTTGGATCCCTCCAACCTGTTTCCCTGCATCCACAAACATTAGCATAATACCAATCCCGTTTCAAGACGGGATATCGTGATATATGAGATTTATAAAATACTATCCGCTTAATAGGCGGCGCAATAGGGTCTCATCCGCTATATAATGCGGGAAATCAACTCCAAGTACATATATAATACCAATTCCACTTCAAGGTGGAATATCGCGGTATATGTGTGTAATAAATAACCTCCGCTTAATAGGCGGCGTATAGGGTCTATTTCAATCAAATATATATATATATATATATATATATATATATATATATATAGACACACACACACACAACAATCATCATTCAAGCAAACAATCACACAATCAAGCAAATTTTAAATCTATCTATTTAAAATTTAAATCAAAACCATTTGAGTGAGAAGTTCTCACCTTTATTTCCGTTTGCAGTCCATTTCTTTTACGACTTGATTTTCTTCACAACTTCGACCTTGTATAAACATATATACACAATTGATTAATATTTGAATACTTTAATTAACCCGTGATTTTATTTTAACCCAGTTTCCTTTAATAAATTTATTTAAGTAAAAATTAATTTAAACAATTAATTTTTTTTTTTTTTATTAGTCAAAAATTATAATTTAGACTAATATCCTTTAACCATTTCTAAAACAAGTATTTTAAACAAATTTTCTCCTTATGAAATATTTTCAGTGATTTATAAGATAATCTATATAGATTTAAAAATCTATTTTTTTTGCATAAACTTCTCACCTTCAAAATTTCAGCCTTTTTAAAACCTTATCTATGACTATATATATATATATATTTAAACAAAAATACGAATGCGAACATATTCATTCCTACTGCTCAAAATTAAAAGTTTATATTTCAAAAACTTATATATTTACATATATTCCTACTGTCTTAGTTTAAATGTGTATTTGAATGTATGTGTATTTATAATTAGAAAATTCTGTAAAAATAAAACAGGAATTAACATTACTGTTCACACATTTTTTTTTACTGTAAATTCACTTTTACATTTATAAAAACAAATACACATATATGCCTTACTGTTTTAAAAATTAAAATGCGTACCATCATTTTCTGTTTTGAACAAATCACCCATTTGCAATTTATTTTAACATTTTTTTTTCTTTCTCTGTAAATATACGATACCAAATCTAAATCGAATGAGACAAATCAAATGATTACCTTACTGACTCGATAAATGCCGAGAAGATCAAGCCCTAGAAGTCGCGGCCATCTCAGCTTGCCTCACGCGCCATCGACGCGAACTCGACATCAACGTTTCTCGAGTCATACGCGAACGCCCCACGGCCTTCGTCCTGTTGTTCCCATGGGAAACTCCAGCCATTGCCGCTCGAAGAAGCACCCCCCATCGCGATTCCCATCGAAGTCAAAATCGACTTCGATTCAACTTCGTTTGCCATTGCTTCACAGATATTGATTTTAGAAGGTGGAAAGGAGCACGGCCAAATCTCGGTCGAACGATTCGAATTCGTTTCGAATACTGGAGGAAGAGAGGTGGCCATAAATTCCTGAGCTTTGATTTTGAATTTCGATTTAGGGAGAGGTTGGGTTTTTTTTTTCGAACGTACGAATTAGGGGAGCGGCCATTGATTTTGAAACGAGAGAAAGGGTATGCGGCCATTAACAATTTGAACGAAGATTTCTTTTTTTTTCCTTCTGCGTTTGAAATGATTTCTGGAAAGAAGAGGTAGGATTCGATCCTCAAAGAAACAGATTACGTGATTTTGCAGAGAGAACGTGTTTGCATTACCTCTACAGTGTTTGATTTACTTTGCTACAGCATTTTGATGGAAAGGTAAAGTACTGATGTTGACTAAATTTAAAAATTAAATTTGAATTGAATTCGATTTAAGTTCAACGCGTTTATATGTCGTACGCTTACATAACAACTCCGAACGCTACGAAATTTGAAACCCGGTGATAATTTAATATTACGGGCCCAATGGAACAGGTTTTGTCGAATTCCGAGACTGTGCCTCGGAAGGCTATTTTTAAATATCGATTCAAACGATATAATTTCAAAACTGAACAATTCACTTTCAAATTAAATTCTGAAGCTTTTAATATCTTCAGTATTATCAATATGGATTTTACAAGCCTTTGAAATATTTTTAATCGTCTTAAAATTGAAGATTCAAATATTTATTCAACTTTCAATAGATTATCTAAAATTTAATCGGTATATTCATAGTTATATTGAGAATTCAAGCTAAACTATCATTCAAATATTTAAAATTAATTAAATATTTTCAAATTAAATTGTTCAAAATTCTGGGTCGTTACAAATTAATTGATTTATTAAAGGAGTTACAAATTTGATTGTCTCTTAGGATAATCAATGTGGTTTTAGATTTGTAAAAGAATTATATCAATTATCTTTCAGGATGATTGACATTGTTTTAAATTTATAAAAGTGTTTTAATTGATTTATTATCTTTTAGGATAATAAATGTTGTTTAAAATTTAAAAAATAGGAAAAATAAAGCTAAATGTAAATTGTTTTCATGTTTATAGTAAATAACGTTTTATTAACTTTTGATTTGATTATTCTTTTTATTACACTTAGAAATATAAATTTGATCTTTTAAAAGAATATTTTTGCACAGTATTTTTAAAAGTTTGAAAATCAAGCACAAGGTTAGTTAAATGTTTTAAGAGATTTAATTTTCATATATGACCATTATTTCCGATAGTTGATTTATTGGCTCTCGATTTTGTTATCTTCATTGAGTCTTATCAATTTAAAGACGATTTGTTGCTCATTTGAGCGTTGATATCCTTTCGAAAACGACCAAACCCAAAGAGCGAGTGGAAGCCAAGCTATGTGGTGTTGCTCCCATTGTTAGGGTATTATAACATCTACTATAGGTTGTATTGGTCATATGCGCACTGAGATGTGAAATATTCAAATACTTAGTAAGGTTAGTGGGGTCCGGCTTCGGTGTGTTCGAGAGCCATTGTAGTTCTCAAGTATATACTCAGTAAGGTTGGCGAGGGGAGGGGGTTGCACCCTCCTAGTCATTGCTGGAAAAAAAAATTCTTTTCCTTATTTGACCCAAATCTTTTAACCATTTTCTTAATTGCATCAAGATGTGCTTGAGCTCTTCTCATTGTTTAATTATTTGTTTCCATTCTTTCAAGTCTGATTTATTCTGACTTGTTACCATTCTTTCATCTATAGATGTTGCTCTGGTGAGGTAAAAACAAGTTCCGTGTCTAGCGGCGCGGTCTCATAGAATTGTTGATCACTATATTACTTGAGTTTTGTCACGTTTTTTTCCAAACTGATCCGGGTGTTATTTTATTATAATGCTCGAGTTAGACCAAGTATTTTTCTAGGTTGTCATTAGTTAAACATAAAGCCCATAGAATAGAGCTGGAGGTTCATCTACTATATTGTGTATAATGGAAAGTCACGACATATTCGTCGACGCCATAATACAGTTAGGCAGTTACTCTCAAATGGAACTATTTCCATAGATTATGTGAGAACAAATGATAACCTAGCGGATCCATTTACTAAAGGTTATCAAGAGAGAAAATTGACCGCGCATCGAGGGGAATGAGTTTAAAAGCCTAAACCAACAAGTGTTACCTTATACGAAAACCTATCCTAACGACTGGAGATCCCACGGACTAGGATCAACAGGCAAACCAGTTATGAGTAACTCAAGAAGTAATGCATTTGTCTGGACTTGGTCCTACTCCATTCGTATGGTGCAAAATATAATGAATGCCTACAGAAGTTTTAAAGGTTAAAACTATGTTTTTTAATGATGGCCATATCTTGGAAATAACAAGTGGGGTATATGTTGGATACTCTTAATGGTTGCGATCACCTATGTTAGTGTGAGCTGGGTCGGCTCTATGAGAATAATAAAAGGCTTTTATTCTCTAAAAACACTCGTAGAACCAAAAATTGTTCAGGACCAAAATGAACACAACCAAGAGATTGGATGAAAAGGGAATCAATGCTTCGTAAAGTTATTGTCTGGATATACAATAAAGGCCGACGGTTCAAGATGAAATAATTCACCGATTAGCCAAGTAGATCCGATAAGTTTTAACTAGGGAAAGTTCAAAGTGAAATATCTACTTATCCACGATAAAGCATTATTCCATATGTACTCTGTGATATTTCGCTTTGTGTGGGGGATATGTATATTATCGTTCATGTGGGGGATTGTTGGAATTCCTTAAGAAATTGAGTGAATGAGAATATACAAAGTCCCACATCGCCTAATTGTTGAGAGCTATATTGGTTTATATATGGCTTTTTCATGAGGAGGTTGGGGACCTGGGGCTCCCAAATGTATGCTTCGTTGTGAGGAGGGAGATCATGCATCACCAACACACACGCGCGCGCGCGCCGTCTCCGCCGTCCGTCCGACCGAACCGGGCCGGGTACGGGTCTAAAATGACCATTCTTTTTACTAGGCCACTGTTTAACGGTTTTGGACTTTGTCTGAAACTGGGTTAGGCCTGGAATTTGAAGAGAAGCGGGCGAGCGGGGTTTTGCCTGAGGAGATGCGACTGTTCATAAGCGGACGCGAACAGTAACAGGTGCGACCCGTTAGAAGCAAATGGGTGCGAACCGATTGAAACGGACATGGGCGAACAGATGCGGCGCAAGCGGGTGCGACCCGACTGAAGAGGCGCGCTCGAAACAGAACCGTTGGATGGGCGGGTGCGACCCTTTAACGAACAGCAGCGACCAAAAGGCAACGGGTGCGACCCGTCAAGCAGACGCGATTGTTTGAAGGGATGCGGACGAAATTATAAATAGGAGAGAATACTGATCACATTCTCATTCGATTCCAATCTAATTTCTTCTGCTTCTTTGCTCCACTGCTCTATATTCCATATATATCACAGAGTTGACATACTCATTACAATCTCGTGCAGATTACGTCTGTTGTATTTTGGAAGAGTTTTGAAATAAAATTCTTAAGGAAATTGTTACGACAAGCCTCAGACGGAATTTCTTTTATATACTGGTTAGATTCACTGTAATCTTTCCCGTTTATAAGTTAAACTATTTCTTACAATAGTATAACGTTGTTGTAATTTATTTACAACGTAACTTATTGTTACATTTATCTAATACAGAATCCAGCGTAGTGGAATTCTAATTAATAAACTTGTGCGACGAGTTTATTATAGCGTGTTATCTGTTTTAGTACACTAGACTTATAACATCTTAAGAATTTTACTGTTTTACACTAAAACAGAGATGTTAACAGTTGACAACATGAAAATGGATAAGTCCAACTTTTCAGTGGTTATTTTTGAATGCAATTTGATACAGAACCCTAACCAATGGTGGGTTGACACAGGAGCTACTCGTCATGTTTGCTCTGAAAAATCCATGTTTTCAACATACCAGAAATTCGATCAGAAAGAAAGAATCTACATGGGTAATTCTGCAGTTTCCATGATCGAAGGCAGTGGCACAGTTATCCTCAAGTTCACTTCTAGAAAAACTGTCAAATTGAATGACGTGCTTCACGTTCCAGACATACGCAAGAATCTCATCTCTGGTGCAGTCCTATCAAAGAAGGGATTCAAGATGGTGTTTGAGTCAGACAAGATGGTTCTGTCCAAAGCTGGAATGTATATCGGAAGGGGATATTTATGTGATGGCCTATTTAAGGCAAATGTAGCCGTTACCGGCAATAAATCTATGCATTCTGATTATGCTAATAATAAAATCGAAGTCTCTTACTTGCTTGAGCACGAAATTTTACTATGGCACGATAGATTAGGACACATAAACTTCCAAAAAATGAAGAAATTATCAAACTTGGGATTGATTCCAAATTTCCAAGTAGATAAGAACTACAAATGTGAGACATGTGTAGAAGCAAAAATGGTCAAACAACCATTTAAATCTGTTGACAGAAGCACCGAACCATTAGGTTTGGTACATACAGATTTATGTGATTTTAAATCACTACCTACAAGAGGTGGGAAAAAGTATTTTATTACTTTTATTGACGATTATACGCGATATTGCTATGTATATCTTTTAAATAGTAAGGATGAAGCAATAACCGTGTTTATAAAATACAAGGCTGAGGTTGAAAATCAGTTAAATAAAAAGATCAAGATATTGACATCTGATCGAGGTGGAGAATATGAATCACCATTTGAACAGTTCTGTGCCAAAAATGGTATAATTCATCAAACAACAGCTCCATATTCACCACAACAAAATGGTGTAGCCGAGAGGAAGATCAGAACGTTAAAAGACATGATTACTGCCACGCTTTTAACTTCTGGTCTACCGACGAACTTGTGGGGGGAAGCCTTAAATATGTCTAATCACATATTAAACAAAGTTCCTCACAATAAAACAGGAACAATTCCATATGAGATATGGAAAGGACACAAACCAAGCTTTAAATACCTCAAAGTGTGGGGGTGCTTGGCAAAAGTTCCAGTTCCGCCTCCCAAGAGAGTCAAACTTGGACCAAAAACAGTAGATTGTTATTATCTTGGGCCAGCCCAAAATAGTAGTGCCTACAGATTTTTGGTATTCAAGTCTAATATAAATGATATTCATGTAAATACAATCATGGAATCAAGAGATGTCTCGTTCTTTGAAGATGTGTTTCCACATAAAAGAAACGATGGAAATCCTGTCCCAAAAAGGACAAGAGATAACAAAGATGAGACATGTGAAGATGAAACTCATCAGGACAACGAGAAGGTTGAACCAAGAAGAAGCGTAAGGGCAAGAACTTCCAAAACATTTGGTTCGGATTTTTTAACTTATATGTTAGAACACGAACCTCAAACGTACAAGGAAGCAATGTCATCTTCTGAATCTTCATGTTGGAAAGAAGCAATTCAAAGTGAGATTGATTCAATTCTAAGTAATAAAACTTGGGAAATTGTTGATATTCCACCAGGAATAAAACCAATTGGCTGCAAATGGATTTTCAAGAAGAAAATGAAAGCAGATGGCTCTATCGACAAGTATAAAGCTAGATTAGTAGCCAAAGGATATCGTCAAAAAGAAGGAGTAGACTTCTTTGATACCTATTCACCGGTTATACGAATAACCTCTATAAGAATGTTAATAGCAATTGCATCCATTTATAATCTAGAGATTCATCAAATGGATGTAAAAACAGCATTCTTAAATGGAAATCTCGATGAGGAGATTTACATGGAGCAACCTGAGGGATTTGTTTCCAAAGGAAATGAATACAAAGTCTGTAGATTAGTCAAATCATTATACGGACTAAAACAAGCTCTAAAGCAATGGCACGCAAAATTTGATAGTGTCATGATGAAAAATGGTTTTCGTATAAATGAATGTGATAAATGTGTTTATTACAAACAGGTTGGACAATCATATGTGATGATTTGTCTATATGTAGATGATATGCTAATCTTTGGTCCTAATACTAAAGTAATAGAGACTATAAAGAAGATGTTAATCAACAATTTCGATATGAAAGACTTAGGAGTTGCGGACGTTATTTTGAGAATCAAAATAATAAGAACACCTAATGGAATTGAACTATCTCAGTCACACTATGTAGACAAAGTAATTGAAAAATTCCAAGAGTATGGAATTAAAGGAGTGAGACCTTTTAATCCATCGGAAGTACTGCATAAAAACACTGATGAGAGTGTAATGCAACTGGAATACTCTCGTGTAATAGGATGCTTAATGTATCTGATGAATTGCACCAGACCAGATATAGCTTATGCAGTAAGTCGATTGAGCAGGTATATAAGCAATCCAGGGAAGGAACACTGGAAAGCACTAATGAGAGTGCTTGGATATTTAAAAAATACCACTAACTATTCCTTACATTATGGAAAATATCCTGCCGTCTTAGAAGGATATAGTGATGCAAACTGGATTGCAGATTCAGAGGAATCAAAATCAACGAGTGGTTATGTCTTTACCCTATAAGGGGCAGCGGTGTCATGTAAATCTACTAAACAAACATGCATAGCTCGATCCACTATGGAATCAGAGTTCATTGCATTAGATAAAACATGCGAAGAAGCAGAATGGGTTCGTCACTTTTTAGAAGATATTCCGTTTTGGCCTAAACCTGTACCGGCCATATGCATACACTGTGATAACCAAGCAGCGCTAAGCAGAGCGCAAAACTTTGTGTATAATGGAAAGTCACGACATATTCGTCGACGCCATAATACAGTTAGGCAGTTACTCTCAAATGGAACTATTTCCATAGATTATGTGAGAACAAATGATAACCTAGCGGATCCATTTACTAAAGGTTATCAAGAGAGAAAATTGACCGCGCATCGAGGGGAATGAGTTTAAAAGCCTAAACCAACAAGTGTTACCTTATACGAAAACCTATCCTAACGACTGGAGATCCCACGGACTAGGATCAATAGGCAAACCAGTTATGAGTAACTCAAGAAGTAATGCATTTGTCTGGACTTGGTCCTACTCCATTCGTATGGTGCAAAATATAATGAATGCCTACAGAAGTTTTAAAGGTTAAAACTATGTTTTTTAATGATGACCATATCTTGGAAATAACAAGTGAGGTATATGTTGGATACTCTTAATGGTTGCGATCACCTATGTTAGTGTGAGCTGGGTCGGCTCTATGAGAATATTAAAAGGCTTTTATTCTCTAAAAACACTCGTAGAACCAAAAATTGTTCAGGACCAAAATGAACACAACCAAGAGATTGGATGAAAAGGGAATCAATGCTTCGTAAAGTTATTGTCTGGATATACAATAAAGGCCGACGGTTCAAGATGAAATAATTCACCGATTAGCCAAGTAGATCCGATAAGTTTTAACTAGGGAAAGTTCAAAGTGAAATATCTACTTATCCACGATAAAGCATTATTCCATATGTACTCTGTGATATTTCGCTTTGTGTGGGGGATATGTATATTATCGTTCATGTGGGGGATTGTTGGAATTCCTTAAGAAATTGAGTGAATGAGAATATACAAAGTCCCACATCGCCTAATTGTTGAGAGCTATATTGGTTTATATATGGCTTTTTCATGAGGAGGTTGGGGACCTGGGGCTCCCAAATGTATGCTTCGTTGTGAGGAGGGAGATCATGCATCACCAACACACACGCGCGCGCGCGCCGTCTCCGCCGTCCGTCCGACCGAACCGGGCCGGGTACGGGTCTAAAATGACCATTCTTTTTACTAGGCCACTGTTTAACGGTTTTGGACTTTGTCTGAAACTGGGTTAGGCCTGGAATTTGAAGAGAAGCGGGCGGGCGGGGTTTTGCCTGAGGAGATGCGACTGTTCATAAGCGGACGCGAACAGTAACAGGTGCGACCCGTTAGAAGCAAATGGGTGCGAACCGATTGAAACGGACATGGGCGAACAGATGCGGCGCAAGCGGGTGCGACCCGACTGAAGAGGCGCGCTCGAAACAGAACCGTTGGACGGGCGGGTGCGACCCTTTAATGAACAGCAGCGACCAAAAGGCAACGGGTGCGACCCGTCAAGCAGACGCGA
Organism: Allium cepa; assembly: GCA_030765085.1. Classification (NCBI taxonomy): domain Eukaryota; kingdom Viridiplantae; phylum Streptophyta; class Magnoliopsida; order Asparagales; family Amaryllidaceae; genus Allium; species Allium cepa. The sequence goes on from CM060932.1 coordinate 134,352,399, forward strand.
TTGTTTGAAGGGATGCGGACGAAATTATAAATAGGAGAGAATACTGATCACATTCTCATTCAATTCCAATCTAATTTCTTCTGCTTCTTTGCTCCACTGCTCTATATTCCATATATATCATAGAGTTGACATACTCATTACAATCTCGTGCAGATTACGTCTGTTGTATTTTGGAAGAGTTTTGAAATAAAATTCTTAAGGAAATTGTTACGACAAGCCTCAGACGGAATTTCTTTTATATACTGGTTAGATTCACTGTAATCTTTCCCGTTTATAAGTTAAACTATTTCTTACAATAGTATAACGTTGTTGTTGTAATTTATTTACAACGTAACTTATTGTTACATTTATCTAATACAGAATCCAGCGTAGTGGAATTCTAATTAATAAACTTGTGCGACGAGTTTATTATAGCGTGTTATCTGTTTTAGTACACTAGACTTATAACATCTTAAGAATTTTACTGTTTTACACTAAAACAGAGATGTTAACAGTTGACAACATGAAAATGGATAAGTCCAACTTTTCAGCGGTTATTTTTGAATGCAATTTGATACAGAACCCTAACCAATGGTGGGTTGACACAGGAGCTACTCGTCATGTTTGCTCTGAAAAATCCATGTTTTCAACATACCAGAAATTCGATCAGAAAGAAAGAATCTACATGGGTAATTCTGCAGTTTCCATGATCGAAGGCAGTGGCACAGTTATCCTCAAGTTCACTTCTAGAAAAACTGTCAAATTGAATGACGTGCTTCACGTTCCAGACATACGCAAGAATCTCATCTCTGGTGCAGTCCTATCAAAGAAGGGATTCAAGATGGTGTTTGAGTCAGACAAGATGGTTCTGTCCAAAGCTGGAATGTATATCGGAAGGGGATATTTATGTGATGGCCTATTTAAGGCAAATGTAGCCGTTACCGGCAATAAATCTATGCATTCTGATTGTGCTAATAATAAAATCGAAGTCTCTTACTTGCTTGAGCACGAAATTTTACTATGGCACGATAGATTAGGACACATAAACTTCCAAAAAATGAAGAAATTATCAAACTTGGGATTGATTCCAAATTTCCAAGTAGATAAGAACTACAAATGTGAGACATGTGTAGAAGCAAAAATGGTCAAACAACCATTTAAATCTGTTGACAGAAGCACCGAACCATTAGGTTTGGTACATACAGATTTATGTGATTTTAAATCACTACCTACAAGAGGTGGGAAAAAGTATTTTATTACTTTTATTGACGATTATACGCGATATTGCTATGTATATCTTTTAAATAGTAAGGATGAAGCAATAACCGTGTTTATAAAATACAAGGCTGAGGTTGAAAATCAGTTAAATAAAAAGATCAAGATATTGACATCTGATCGAGGTGGAGAATATGAATCACCATTTGAACAGTTCTGTGCCAAAAATGGTATAATTCATCAAACAACAGCTCCATATTCACCACAACAAAATGGTGTAGCCGAGAGGAAGAACAGAACGTTAAAAGACATGATTACTGCCACGCTTTTAACTTCTGGTCTACCGACGAACTTGTGGGGGGAAGCCTTAAATATGTCTAATCACATATTAAACAAAGTTCCTCACAATAAAACAGGAACAATTCCATATGAGATATGGAAAGGACACAAACCAAGCTTTAAATACCTCAAAGTGTGGGGGTGCTTGGCAAAAGTTCCAGTTCCGCCTCTCAAGAGAGTCAAACTTGGACCAAAAACAGTAGATTGTTATTATCTTGGGCCAGCCCAAAATAGTAGTGCCTACAGATTTTTGGTATTCAAGTCTAATATAAATGATATTCATGTAAATACAATCATGGAATCAAGAGATGTCTCGTTCTTTGAAGATGTGTTTCCACATAAAAAAAACGATGGAAATCCTGTCCCAAAAAGGACAAGAGATAACAGAGATGAGACATGTGAAGATGAAACTCATCAGGACAACGAGAAGGTTGAACCAAGAAGAAGCGTAAGGGCAAGAACTTCCAAAACATTTGGTTCGGATTTTTTAACTTATATGTTAGAACACGAACCTCAAACGTACAAGGAAGCAATGTCATCTTCTGAATCTTCATGTTGGAAAGAAGCAATTCAAAGTGAGATTGATTCAATTCTAAGTAATAAAACTTGGGAAATTGTTGATATTCCACCAGGAATAAAACCAATTGGCTGCAAATGGATTTTCAAGAAGAAAATGAAAGCAGATGGCTCTATCGACAAGTATAAAGCTAGATTAGTAGCCAAAAGATATCGTCAAAAAGAAGGAGTAGACTTCTTTGATACCTATTCACCGGTTATACGAATAACCTCTATAAGAATGTTAATAGCAATTGCATCCATTTATAATCTAGAGATTCATCAAATGGATGTAAAAACAGCATTCTTAAATGGAAATCTCGATGAGGAGATTTACATGGAGCAACCTGAGGGATTTGTTTCCAAAGGAAATGAATACAAAGTCTGTAGATTAGTCAAATCATTATACGGACTAAAACAAGCTCTAAAGCAATGGCACGCAAAATTTGATAGTGTCATGATGAAAAATGGTTTTCGTATAAATGAATGTGATAAATGTGTTTATTACAAACAGGTTGGACAATCATATGTGATGATTTGTCTATATGTAGATGATATGCTAATCTTTGGTCCTAATACTAAAGTAATAGAGACTATAAAGAAGATGTTAATCAACAATTTCGATATGAAAGACTTAGGAGTTGCGGACGTTATTTTGAGAATCAAAATAATAAGAACACCTAATGGAATTGAACTATCTCAGTCACACTATGTAGACAAAGTAATTGAAAAATTCCAAGAGTATGGAATTAAAGGAGTGAGGACACCTTTTAATCCATCGGAAGTACTGCATAAAAACACTGATGAGAGTGTAATGCAACTGGAATACTCTCGTGTAATAGGATGCTTAATGTATCTGATGAATTGCACCAGACCAGATATAGCTTATGCAGTAAGTCGATTGAGCAGGTATATAAGCAATCCAGGGAAGGAACACTGGAAAGCACTAATGAGAGTGCTTGGATATTTAAAAAATACCACTAACTATTCCTTACATTATGGAAAATATCCTGCCGTCTTAGAAGGATATAGTGATGCAAACTGGATTGCAGATTCAGAGGAATCAAAATCAACGAGTGGTTATGTCTTTACCCTAGAAGGGGCAGCGGTGTCATGTAAATCTACTAAACAAACATGCATAGCTCGATCCACTATGGAATCAGAGTTCATTGCATTAGATAAAACAGACGAAGAAGCAGAATGGGTTCGTCACTTTTTAGAAGATATTCCGTTTTGGCCTAAACCTGTACCGGCCATATGCATACACTGTGATAACCAAGCAGCGCTAAGCAGAGCGCAAAACTTTGTGTATAATGGAAAGTCACGACATATTCGTCGACGCCATAATACAGTTAGGCAGTTACTCTCAAATGGAACTATTTCCATAGATTATGTGAGAACAAATGATAACCTAGCGGATCCATTTACTAAAGGTTATCAAGAGAGAAAATTGACCGCGCATCGAGGGGAATGAGTTTAAAAGCCTAAACTAACAAGTGTTACCTTATACGAAAACCTATCCTAACGACTGGAGATCCCACGGACTAGGATCAATAGGCAAACCAGTTATGAGTAACTCAAGAAGTAATGCATTTGTCTGGACTTGGTCCTACTCCATTCGTATGGTGCAAAATATAATGAATGCCTACAGAAGTTTTAAAGGTTAAAACTATGTTTTTTAATGATGACCATATCTTGGAAATAACAAGTGGGGTATATGTTGGATACTCTTAATGGTTGCGATCACCTATGTTAGTGTGAGCTGGATCGGCTCTATGAGAATATTAAAAGGCTTTTATTCTCTAAAAACACTCGTAGAACCAAAAATTGTTCAGGACCAAAATGAACACAACCAAGAGATTGGATGAAAAGGGAATCAATGCTTCGTAAAGTTATTGTCTGGATATACAATAAAGGCCGACGGTTCAAGATGAAATAATTCACCGATTAGCCAAGTAGATCCGATAAGTTTTAACTAGGGAAAGTTCAAAGTGAAATATCTACTTATCCACGATAAAGCAATATTCCATATGTACTCTGTGATATTTCGCTTTGTGTGGGGGATATGTATATTATCGTTCATGTGGGGGATTGTTGGAATTCCTTAAGAAATTGAGTGAATGAGAATATACAAAGTCCCACATCGCCTAATTGTTGAGAGCTATATTGGTTTATATATGGCTTTTTCATGAGGAGGTTGGGGACCTGGGGCTCCCAAATGTATGCTTCGTTGTGAGGAGGGAGATCATGCATCACCAACACACACGCGCGCGCGCGCCGTCTCCGTCGTCCGTCCGACCGAACCGGGCCGGGTACGGGTCTAAAATGACCATTCTTTTTACTAGGCCACTGTTTAACGGTTTTGGGCTTTGTCTGAAACTGGGTTAGGCCTGGAATTTGAAGAGAAGCGGGCGGGCGGGGTTTTGCCTTAGGAGATGCGACTGTTCATAAGCGGACGCGAACAGTAACAGGTGCGACCCGTTAGAAGCAAACGGGTGCGAACCGATTGAAACAGACATGGGCGAACAGATGCGGCGCAAGCGGGTGCGACCCGACTGAAGAGGCGCGCTCGAAACAGAACCGTTGGACGGGCGGGTGCGACCCTTTAACGAAGAGCAGCGACCAAAAGGCAACGGGTGCGACCCGTCAAGCGGACGCGACTGTTTGAAGGGATGCGGACGAAATTATAAATAGGAGAGAATACTGATCACATTCTCATTCGATTCCAATCTAATTTCTTCTGCTTCTTTTCTCCACTGCTCTATATTCCATATATATCACAGAGTTGACATACTCATTACAATCTCGTGCAGATTACGTCTGTTGTATCTTGGGAAAGTTTTGAAATAAAATTCTTAAGGAAATTGTTACGACAAGCCTCAGACGGAATTTCCTTTATATACTGGTTAGATTCACTGTAATCTTTCCCGTTTATAAGTTATACTATTTCTTACAATAGTATAACGTTGTTGTTGTAATTTATTTACAACGTAACTTATTGTTACATTTATCTAATACAGAATCCAGCGTAGTGGAATTCTAATTAATAAACTTGTGCGACGAGTTTATTGTAGCGTGCTATCTGTTTTAGTACACTAGACTTATAACAGTAAATTTAGTCCCTATTTTTTGAAAAACAAAAAACGCAAGGTGCTTTGCACTTTTTTGTCAGAAAATGCAAGCTAACCCGCAACTTTAATCAGAAAAGCGCAAGCTAGTTTGCGCTTTTTTATTTTGAATTTTTTTTAAAAGTTTTGAAATTTTCAAAAAAAATTAAATTTTTGAAAAGCGCAAGTTAACTTGCACTTTTATAAGAAAAACGCTAGATAGTTTGCGTTTTCTGATTTACAAAAAAAGGAACTTAATTTACATACTTATTATCATAGGGACTTTTCTTACGACAACATCGAAAATAGAGACCTTTGGTGCAAAACCCCTCCTACTAAACCACATTTTAATACTAATTTTTAAAATTGATAATATAGGAGAAAAAGATAGGTAAACCCCTTTTTATCCTTTGGACTTGAAGCATTATAAAAATCTCCCATTATAATCCATGTCAATTCTATGGTCGAAGTATTCAAACATAAGTACTTTCAAATTCTATCTCTCTCTATAAAAATTACTTGCATATACAAAATTGAAAACATATCGAAGGCCTCCTCTATTTATCATTTATGCAGCGATGTGTCATTCACTTTTGTGAAGGACTTCGAAAGACCATATTGCTGAATCAACAAGAATTAGAGTACGTCGCATACACCCTAAGTCATTATTATGAATTATTTTCCACTATCTTGGTAAAAGTGACCGTAACCTGAACATGTTTGTTGTGTGTAATTTATTTTCCAACAAACTCAAAATTGTGAGTTTATGGGTATACAAAAGTTTGAATACACGATACAAAAATTGTATCAGTATTCATCCCTCTGATATTCCAAGATATAATTTTCATTTAACCACAATCAAGCTCCTTGTTCATCTTTTAGGAGGAGCTATACTTTTGGGAGTACTTTTATGGAACTTGGCTACATGTTTAAGATTTGCTGAAACCATGTGGGAAACATTTTTTTCTCTGTTACTTTTGGGTTTTCTTAAATGTGCTATAACATTTTCCACAAGTTGTTGAGTAATATCGAAAGCATCCACTGTTGGAGTGAAATTTCTCAAGCCTGAATCAATGCACTGCTTATTTTATTTGATTGTGCAAGTGGGACATCTAGATGCTCATGTTAAACTTGTGTAGAATCTGGAGGGTCATTTTGAAGTAGTGCAAAAGTTGATGTAGAGGAAGTATGTTTAGCACCAAGGCAATCAAACCTGTTTGAAGTGGGTATATCTATAGCTGCCTTGTTAATAGATTCAGTCATCTTTCCTTTTCCTTTCTATATTCCCAGTCTTGTGCCTCTATTGTTGATTGAAATAGATCTATAGCTTTACCAGTATCATCATTAACTAAAGTTGAGTAACTTTGTGTATTTAGGACTGTGTTTTGGGTTGCCACGATTATTTCATTGATACTATACAGTGCTCTGAATCGTGGTTATTTAGCTTGCAAGATGTGTAACTTCTAGGTTTATATTCATATGATAACTCTATATATTCGATCTGATTATTAGATCGTCTTACTTTAACCTTTTCCGGGTAATTGAAATCCGCATCAACTTACACAAGAACCCTAGCATAGCTTAGAGGTAACTCTTGTGGTTGTATTATCCATTCTAATCTGATTACCAAGAGCACTAGCCACTCAACTAATTCCTTCCTTACTCCAATAGGCTAAGTTTAGATCAAGAATCCTAATCCATGCAGGAATTGTGGTAAAGTAATCTCTAGTTAGCTTCAAATCTGGTGTCCATTAATTAAGAATGATGATTTTTGAATTAAATGTATAAGGACCACCCGTAAGTATGTTGTCAACATCAATGTAGGAAGATAATCTAATATGTATAAAACCATTCGGCTTGTAGAATATTTCAAAACCTGACATTGGTTTTATAACCTTTGTACAAACTGCTTGAAATGATCTAACACTCGCCGTTGCAATTGTATTCGACCATTTGCCTAAGTTTTCATGAATCACGTTGTCTGGCATGAAGATAGTTAGACCATCTTCTTCCTTGTTTGCTGCGTAAAATTCGAATCGATTATGCATTCCTAAAAAATTGTTGCTCCATGTTACTTAACCATCTCAGCCTAGGTTTTTGATCTGGTCAATGGTGTAGTAGTGTTTGACGGGGTAATGTAGCAACCAAACCAGAAGGCTTTGGTGGTGGTTCCTTATCAATAACCATTCCCTCTAAAGAAGCCATTTCTGCTCAGTTTTTTACTATATATATATATATATATATATATATATATATATATATATTCCATAGCCATTTGGATTGAACCCTGAAATAAACTACTTTACTTATAATAAGCCTTTTCGAAAACAAGCTGTTATATTTTTGATGTGTACAAATAGTAATTCTACTAAATGTTTCATACCGATATAACAATGTATATGCTATACCTTGAAGTTTAAATAATTATAAATTATTTAAATATAATTCAACTTAATCATCATTATCTAACCAAGGACGGAGCTATGTGCCAGAGACCCTGGGCTATAGCCCAGGTAGGATTTGTAAACATGCATTTTGTACATGTACAGTGCTAACCCATATAATAATCTCGGCTCGATTATACTTTTAGCATGCATTCATTCAGTAAAACAATATCGTTAGTTCTTGGATTAAGTCCAACGTTGGGATTTTATATTCAAATTCTCTACTCTTTTATATTTCATAAAAAATAATAAAAACATAATGACAAGCGAGGAAAATACAAAGAAAAATAAGAAATCAGAAGTAATCCGTTATCAAATTTTATAATTCATGTTTCTAAGAAAGTACATCTGTTTGCATTTTCACATTCGCCTCAAATCTTTTACTAATTATATCTTTCTATTATCTATACATCTAACTATTAAAGAACTGTAATTATGTCAATAATTAAAAACATTATTAATATCAATTTTTGCAGTTTTTACAGTCAATGTCATTTCGATTAAGTACAATCCTATCCCAGGACGATATAAAATCTTGGCTCCGTCCCTGTATCTAACTATGTCACTTGTTATCCTAAATTGGTAACACCTTAAAGTGCGCTTTTATTTTAATCATTTTCTAATAGTACCAACAAATGTATATTATAACAATAATCTTCATTGTATAGATATACTATTTGAAATTTAAGTAAATTTTTATTATTAGATAAGTATTCTTAAAAAAAAAAAAAAAAAAAACAATAAACATAATATGAACTTCCTGAAGTTCATATACTATAAAAGCCCATCTCCTTTACTACTACAGGACTCCAGACGTAATTAATTGATGAAATGAAAAAAAATATATATATATATATATATATATATATATATATATATAATAGAAAAATATTATATATGAACATACATACATATATAAAAGGATAATAAAAAAATCGTTGATCGAATAATATATATCCTTCATTGTCAATCAAACATAAATTTTAATACTAAAAAGTACCGATTAACTTTTAAAAACAAGAAAACAATAATAGAGTTAGATGAAAATGTAAATCGTATTGTTAGAAATAAGAAAATTTTCATTAGCATGTATTGGTTAAATTTAACTTAATTAAGCTTAGGCATTATACAGTTGAAAATACAATAGTCATAAAAAGTACAATACATTTCTTTATAGTAATTCTAGTATTTAAATACAATTGTTGAAATAAAATTTTCCTTATTGTTAACAAACAACATTGGTTAAAATGTAGAGATCGATAGAAAGAGGTATTAAAATTAATGCTAAAGAACTTGAAAAACCTACGGTTATAGTCAAAGGTTAATAAGCTGGAGAAGTCTCAAAAACTCACGGATGAATTGGTTCGACACTTCCCAGGTGAAAAGATTCTTAATTATGATGTTAATGATAATGAAGCAAAGTGTGCAAGTTGTGAGTGAGTATGTATTTGTAGCGGTTAGAGTTTTTTATGTCAGATATTGTTTATTATGTTGGATAAGTTGATCAGGTTGGATATTGCGATTATGTTAGAAATTAATGTACTATGTAGTGTTTGGATGTTGTTTGGACATTGATGCTGTAGTATATTTGTTGGATTTTTTTAGTTGACTATGTTGGATATTGGTTTTTATTTAGCTGGTATAACGATATTTATTTTTCATATGAATGTATGATCGACGGTGAGAAATATAGTAGAAACGCTGCAAAAATATTTTAGAATGGGCATCAGTACGACGCCGATAAATACAATTTAGACATTTTTAAATGATGTCGGTATGGCATTGGTGAGGCATCATTAAATATTTTTCTGACATTTTAATAAGGCATCGGTAGTTTTTTCCATATGGCACCGGCATGGTGGCACTATGGCGTTGGTAAAATGTGGTTATTGAAACTAATCATATTTTACCTACAGGAGTATTGTAAAATATTATTTTTAAATTCATGTTGCATCGTAAGACGCTATAATTTTGGATAATGTTGAGTAGTGACATTTTGACACTTACATATTATATTGGGCGATTTTAATCCTAAAAACTTTTAATTCTTTTAACTTTGATATGAGTCGAATTAAGAATCGAGACATCTGCCAATGGAAAGATATGATGGTTTCTATTTCTGTAGAGAGATCATAATAGCTTTCTGGACTTACTATTTAGGAGATATGACCCTTGAAGTTTAGACAGTTTTTAGGCATTTAAGTAGGTAATTAGTGAAGTTAGGGTTAAGCCCAAAGTCTCATTTTGGGATTAGAGACGAATGGGGCTAACGAGAAATTTCCCAATCATTATTCCACTTCCCAAAAAGGTTGGGGACCATCATTAGTCTTTCCCATAGCCTAAGACAACCAAAAGGTTTACTTTTCTTAGGTTAAATAAGTGATTAAAGGGTGATTGTCAAAAGGATTAGCCTAATTAGTGATTAGACACCTAAGATTCATGAAGGCACTGTTTTACTTTAGATATTACATAGGAATTGTGCTTGATTCTATATAGGTGAGTGGTTTTACACATCTCACTATCATATGCATGTTTATATAGTAAAATGATGATTTTAAAGATGGCTTTGAATGTTAAAACATTTTCAAACTTAGATCTAACCTTAATAACACTTTTTAAATGGTTTTAAAATGATAAATGCGTATTTTGAGTTGCTTTGACCTTTTGATAAACTACTTGTCATTTGTGCATGGTAGATCTAGGGTAATGTAAATGTTAAAATGTTGTTTGGATTACTAGTTTGTATTGTGTGTATGTTATGCATTGCGTATATATGATTTTTGTTTGTATTTTTAACTCATTTTATTGTATCAGAGTGTGGTTTTCGTTTGTGAAAATCGAGAAGTAAAAGTGTTCGAAATAATGTGCTTCTAAAATATGTTATTCTCGGTGGTCTAAGGAAATATGTTATTGGTTGCAAGTCATTTGGCTAAGATTTAATGGAGTTCAAAGGCTAAGGAATACAAGTCAGTGGTCACAGTAGAACCATGTTATGGCTAAGTTGAATTCATAGATTTTGGTATTTTGCTACGGGCCGAAGGAACATAAACTTCAAGGGAGCAAATTGGATGATAGATTTTGTAAGTTGGGTGGAAATCAGCTACGTATGATACCATCGAGAATTTTTGCATGTGAGGCTTTGGGTTGCGATCATGCTTGCTTTGAGATGTAGGGGATGGAGCTTAGGCTGGAATTCATATGAAAGGATTTTACGACTATGGAATTGGAAATTTTTGGCCAAGTCAATAACTCCAAACCGACTTGATTTACTTCGAGGTTACTTCATGGCATTGAAAGGGAGACTTCAGAGTGAATGTGCATTTTAGAACTTAGTTGATTTCAACTAATTGAACATTTCATGACCGACCTTATATGGTTAGTGCTGGCTTGTGGGGTCGAAGAGGATTCAAGGCATGAACTTTGGAGTTTCTACCATGATCGTTCATTCAATGTTCAATTTTCGACATTACGATGCTATGATGAGCGATTTTGACGCTTAAGTGAAGATGCGATGCTTTGATGTGATGGCTTAGGAACATTGATACGAAAACCTCTATAAGTCAGAAAGCGTGTCTAGAGTTTTTCCAATTATGTAGGCTCCATGATTGGAGTTATGATGATAATCTATACAGACAAGTTCGAGGATAAGAATGTTGGTCAGAATGAGGAATGTATTCTACTATAGCAAAGAATGGAGTTGAATGAGAATTGAGTTTGACTATGGAAATGCGTGCGAGGAGATTTCTGATACTTAGAGGTTATTAGGTGCACTCGTAAAAAAGGGGTACGTGGGGATGTTCATTTGGATATAAGGATACGCTATCCTGAATCATCTCTATAGGTCTGCGTACCTTGAACCTTGTGGTTCTGATGGTTTAATCCTGGCCTTATTATGTGGCATGGATTCGTGTGACGCCCCACCTCTATACTCACGCTAGCCAAGGACACTACAGGGTAATGCCGTCAACTAACACGGAGAATAAGGCTGGTTAGGAGCGACCATCTATAGCCTTGCTCTAACTATCTATTTAATACATCGACAATAGACATACCAAGCAGGTCGACATACCCAATGAATACTTAAAACAAAACCATAAGTGGTAGGAGGATATATCAGAACAGAATATAACAACTCAAATGTAATATACATCACAGAACAGTAGGTCATCATATACACATATATTGATACATAACAGAGTATACAAAATAATACATGTAAAGTGGTATAGCAAACCACAACATACAGACGAATCCCAAAAGAATACATATATCAGAGTTACAATAAAAGGACTACACAAAAAGCTTTAACAAAAAGGAACAAGCTGGATAGTCCATGCGGAAGCAAAATATGTTAAGTCCAAAAGCACCTAACCTGAAACATCCCGGTCTGACCCGAGTATAAAATACACGGGTCAGTCTAGCTAAACAAATCAGTTAGATAAACTGAACAACAATAAACTGCAAGGTCATAAAGTATAACACATATCTCTGAAAGAGATAACACAATCATCTAACAAAAGATGAATCATATGATAAAAAGCCTCATATCATCGGCAACTCAGTGAAACAAAGGATAGGAATATCCCAAAACAAGCCATAAAGGCAAATAACAAATACCAATGAAGGTAACACAAGTTCCACAAGGTAATCGCTACATATCATGCGGCTCAAAAAGACCAACACCGAAGGGCGATACCTAGGGAATATACATATCAATGAAACATCATAAAATTTGCACGTGCTCAGTAATGTATAAACAAGGATCCATAAGCCCGAAGACTCCAAACCCAAATATCACTCGAGCGGCTCATAAGACCTAACTCCGAAAGCGATACAATAGGGCAACAAACCCGAAGGCACAAACCCGAAGGTACAAACCCGAAGGCAACCTACCCGAAGGCAACATACCCGAAGGCAACAAACCTGAAGGTGCAAACCCGAAGGCAACACACCCGAAGGCAACAAACCGTAGTGGTGAAGGTCCGGAGGCCCAGTACTGGACACCACTAATTGGCGGAATGTGTCATAACTCTCAAAAAGGAATCCGAAAAGTGGTAACGTGAGTCCTATAACCACTTGTTCGCACTAAACGGTTTACTATCCGTTAGTTAATTTCACACTCAAAGCAGTACAAAGTTCACCTCATCTCATCGGTAAACCAAACCAAAAGGCCAAAACGATCAATCGAATAGGTCGGGGACTAATCGAAAAGATAAACGCATGGATTCATGGTCCGTGTTTTACCCAACCATTTAATCTCCCTTCCACTCCGCTCGAAGTGCGAAATTGTGTGTGTGCGTTTTAATAGAATTTATAAATTAGAGAAACGAGCTTTTAATGTAATTTTAGAAGATTATTTATAAAAACCCGTGGATGAAGTCAAAAATAAGTTATCAAAGCCAAAGATGCAATGACAACCACTAAGAACCAACTTGAATCGATAAAATTTGAAAAACCAATCAAAATGAGCGAAATAAGCAAAACAGCAAAATAGGAGCAGGTCGGTCGACCAACTACAGGGCTCGGTCGACTGGCTAGAAGTAGAAAAAATGCTCGGGGTAGCAAGTCGGTCGATCGGCTAGAGGGCTCGGTCGGCCTAAGTTTCTGCAGTTCCTGCCCTTTCTCATCGAAATGCAAGCTCTTCAAAAACGCAACCGGTCGAGCAATGGATCTAAGGAGCCTTAGCCAATAGATACCCCAGCTCCATTATCTCTTCGATTCGCCAGCAAAAACATGTTCAAATATCAAAGTTAGGATCTTTAGAGAATTGAACCCAAACACTAAAAATTTGGATATTCACCAATTCAATCCAAACCAAAAGCAAGTGCATATGAACAAGTGTTAGGAATTCATACCCAACAATCAAAGATAGATATAAGCATAGATGAGAGATAAAAATCTCACCTTGCATCAATAATATCAAGAGAAGTAGATGTGAGTTCAAAACTCACCTTTTATCACAAAACAAAGAAGAAGAAGCTCAAACACAAGAAGGAGATTAGTCACTCTTCACATTAACTCTACAAGCTTCAATCTAAGAATAAAACACATTTCCCAAATTAGGTTTAGGAAAATTTCTGAAATTGAAGAGGAGAAGAGTTGGAGAAGATGAAGAGGAGGCTTACCAATAGCTTCACTTTGATTTTGGAGCAAGAATTCAAGTTGCAAGAAGAAACTAAGGCTTGGAATATCTAATTCCAATTCTCTTCCCCCATTTTCAGTTTTTAGCTTAAGTTTTATGAAATGAAATAAGTGAGTGGAGAGGAGAGGGACTGAGTTAGGGTTAATTAGTTAGTTAGTGCGCTGAACCCAAACCCAAACCCAACTAGAAAAGGTTGCAAAATTCAACTTACTCCAAACATATCAAGGCTTATATTCAAAAAGATCGCAAACGCCATTTTGGACTCAATGGAGGAGGTTTCGAATCCTAATTCGGCCATTTGCAAAAAGTAATATTTCGGACCTAAAAATCCGACCAACGACACTGTATTTAAATAAAACATTTAAATATGCGGGTTGTTACAGATCTCCCCTCCTTACAAAATTACATCCCCGCAATTCCTAGAGACGATACTTGTAACAACTACATAAAAACAACATTCAAAAGAAAAGGAAATAAGCTTAAGACGAAAAGATATTCTCACCGTTGCCAAGCAAAGATAGAAAACCCGGATAAGATCGCTCGATATACTCTCTGGTTTCCCAAGTACAGTCATTGGGATTAACGGACCATTGAACTTTAACGAGCGGCACATTCTTGTTCCGAAGGTGTCGCACCTCCGTGTCAAGTACACGAATAGGTTGCTGTACAATAGATAAGTCCGGTGAGACCTTAAGCTCTTGCAAATTAGGAGAAGCGATAACAGAATTCGACTCCCGAAGACACTTCCGAAGTTGAGAGACGTGAAACACGTCATGAATGCCAGATAAATGAGCAGGAAGTGAAACTCTATAAGCCACAGGGCCAATACGTTCAGTAATAGAAAATGGTCTTATAAAGCGAGGAGCCAATTTCCCAGTCGTACTGAAATGCATAACCCATTTCAAAGGAGAAACACGAATAAAAACAAGATCACCAATCGAGAATTCGAGAGGCTTCCTACGGTTGTCAGCGTAGGACTTCTGGCGGCTCTATGCCTCTTTCATTCTCAACCGAATAAGATCAATCTTCTCAGAAGAATCACGAATAAAATCTGGACCAAGAATAAGCTTCTCTCCAGATTTCAACCAACAAGAAGGTGATCGACATGGCCTTCCATATAAAGCTTCGAAAGGAGCCATACCGATACTAGACTGAAAACTATTGTTGTAGGAGAACACTACAAGAGGTAGGTGATCCTTCCAACTACCACCAAAATCAAAAATACAAATACGGAGAAGATCTTCCAAGATACGATTCACCCGTTCAGTCTTTCCGTCAGACTGCGGATGATAAGCTGTACTAAAATTAAGCTTTGTTCCCAAAGCTTGCTGAAGACTCTTCCAAAAATGACTCGTGAATAAAGGATCACGATCACTCACAATAGAACTAGGAACACCGTGAAGTCTCACAATTTCCTTGACATACAACTTAGCCAAAAGCGAAGCAGTCCTATTAGACTTAATAGGGACAAAATGAGCAGACTTAGTGAGGCGATCAACAATAACCCAAATGCTAGAATGGCCTGATCTCGAACGAGGTAGGCCGTCAATGAAATCCATAGAAATCTGATCCCATTTCCACAATGGAATCTCAAGAGGCTGAAGAAGACCCGAAGGACGCTGATGTTCGGCCTTAAAATGCTGACAAGTTATGCAATTACTCACATAACTCGCCACATCGCGCTTGATGCCTTCCCAATAATAAAGACGACGCATATCCGCATACATCTTACTACTACCAGGATGAATGGTATACTTAGAACGGTGACAGTCATCAAGAATGTCATGCCTAAGCGCAAAATCAGAAGGCACAAAAAGACGGTTCTTCCTGCGAAGACACCCATGAGAATCAGTGATGAAATCCCGTAACGCCTCATCACAGGATCCAGACTCACAAAGCTGAATGAAATGCAACAAATCAGGATCACGCCGTTGGGCATCGGCAATACGATCCAATAAAATGGGTCGAGCTCCCAAACTAAATAATAGAATAGGAGAATCAGAAGATGAACCTCGATCACGAATTTCACAAAAAAATAGAGTCTCAAGAATATCCCATTCGGCAAGCATCTTGGAAATAACAGCCGAATGTTTGCGACTAAGCGCATCAGCAACACGATTACCCTTTCCAGGGGTAAACTGGATATCAAAGTCATAGGAAGCAAGAAACTCGAGCCAACGTTGTTATCTCATATTGAGTTCCTTCTGAGTGAACAAATACTTCAAAGATTTATGATCGGTATAGAGAATGAAGCGCTCGCCCAATAAATAGCGTCGCCAAATCTTCAAAGCGAAGACAATGGCGGCTAACTCAAGATCATGAGTGACATAGCGAACTTCATTCGGACGCAGTTGCCTAGAAGCATAAGCAACTACCCGATCCTTTTGCATAAGAACAGCACCGAGACCACTACAACAAGCATCGCTGTAGACAACAAGATCATGATTCCCCTCGGGAACCACTAAAATAGGAGCATTAGTGAGAAGTTCTTTCAATGTCTGAAAGGAAGCTTCACACTTGTCGGACCAAATAAAACGAATGCCTTTTTGAGTAAGGCTGGTGAGAGGAAGCACAACACGTGAAAAATTCTTAATGAACCGACGGTAATAACCCGCCAATCCAAGGAAACTACGAATCTCATGCACATTCTCAGGCCTCTTCCAATTCTGGATGGCTTCGATCTTTGAGGGATCGACAGAAATGCCATCGAAAGATACAACATGGCCTAAGAACTTAACCTTATTCTCCCAAAAGTGGCATTTGGAGAATTTGGCTCTAAGCTGATGATGACGGAGAGTACTCAAGACAATTCTCAAGTGATTAGCATGCTCAGCTTCAGACTTAGAATAAATAAGGATATCATCAATGAAGACAAGGACGAACTTATCGAGATATTCCCGGAATACTCGATTCATGAGATCAACAAAGAAAGCAAGAGCATTCGTCAACCCGAACGGCATAACGAGCCACTCAAAAGAACCATAACGAGTGCGGAAAGCTGTAAGCGGTATGCTATCCTCCGCGACTCGTAATTGATGAAAACCCGTGGCAAGGTCAAGCTGAGAAAAGACCTTAGCACCACTCAATAGATCAAACATATCATCGATCCTAGGCAATGGATACCTATTCCTAATGGTTAACTCTTTAAGCTTGCAATAGTCTATGCAAAGCCTAAGAGTTCCATCGGATTTCTTCACGAAGACGACCGCGGATCTCCATGGAGAAAAACTGGGCTGAATCAACTGCTTGGACTCAAGCTCTAAAAGATGCTTCTTGAGTTCCTCATTTTCCTTTGTAGACATCCTCGTGGGAGGACGACTAACTGGCTGCGCGCCTGGAATGAGATCAATGCGGAACTCAATTGCCCGCTTGGGTGGCAAACCCGAAACAGGTTCAAAAACATCAGAAAAGTCACAAGCAATAGGAATACGAGATATATCATCATCATCTCGCGAGTTAAGAGAACATAAAGCCATTTCAGAATTATCCACATCCCGAAGAACCAGAGATAACTTAGTAGGCGAATCCGGATGTCGAAGATACAAAATTCTCTCCGAACAAATAATCCTGGCAACATATCTCACTAGCCAGTCCATTCCTAAAATCATATCAAATCCCAGACAAGAAATAACATGCAGATTCGCACGAAAAGAAAAACCACATGAAACAATCTCAACATCATCACAAAGCATACTAAGGGTCGTGGATCCCCCAATAGGATTCACAATCCTTAAAGAAGTAACCAAACAAGAAACATCCAAAGATAAATCATGGACGAGCTTTTTCGATACGAAAGAATGTGAAGCACCCGTATCGAAAAGAACTCGTATACTATGGTTATGAAATAAAATAGAACCTTCCAAAATAGATGGAGATATACCTTTGGGCTGAGAAGGACCCTCAGAAGCCTTAGCAGCATAAAGCTTGCTAGACTTGGCAACAGCCGGAATAGTAGGGCAAGTGGAAACATGATGACCTTCTTTCTTGCAATAACGGCAGAAGAGAGGCTTGAAACAAGCTCGAATAATATGATCAGGAGAACCACAATTGAAACACTTCCGAACGAAAGGTGTTCCAGAAGACTGAGGCTGAGAACTAGAACTGCCAGTCTTCTTCTTCTTAGAAGGAAAAGACCTGGACTTCTGAAATGGAAACTGCCTCTTGTTGGGGTTCTTGGAAACCTCAACATCAACATCACTATCACACTCCTTCTCGACGGTCTCGAGATGAAGTGCCGGATCAACCAACTCCTCAAAAGAAAGCTTAAGCTGGAGCAACAAAGACTTCTTAAGATATTTCTTAAGACCAGAAACAAACTTCAAATTCTTTTTATAAGAAGTGCTAATGAATTCAAGACCATACTTAGATAAATCCTCGAATGATGCAACATACTCAGAAACAGAAGATTTCCCTTGCTTCAACTCAAGGAAGCGACGGGTCAATAAAACTTTTTCAGATTCAGGAACGAACTTGAGTTCAAATCGCTCCCGAAACTGAGTCCAAGAAAGAGTAAACTCATCAATTTCGGCTACAAGAAGCTCATACCAATCAAGAGCATGCTCTTGTAATAAGCTGGAAGTTACAAGAACTCTATCATGGTCAGAAAGATCCATGCGAGAGAAGATACGCTCGCACGTGCGAAACCAAGCTTGGACTTCAAGAACAGACTCGGAGCCTTTAAACGGCTTTCCTCCAAGATGAGAAAAATCACTGCACAGACGTGCAAAGGCAGTCTTGCGAGGTGGAGAAACTCGAGGAGGAACTGGAGGCTGAGTGCTCCTAAACAACTCCAAAAACTGATCGGCAGACATATAAACGCCATCCGGATGTGAGCCACTGGATTTCCCAGCATCCGAACGTCGTCCCCTGCCTCTTCCAGCCATACGGGAAAGTAAGATAAGAACAAGATTATTCACAAGGTAGATGATTCAAAGATTTGTATCACTTATACACTTTGATGTACCTGAATATGTATATCTATTCTGTGTTTATCATACTTTGTTCTGAACTCAGCTCTGATACCACGCTGTGACGCCTCACCTCTATACCCACGCTAGCCAAGGACACTACATGGTAATGCCGTCAACTAACACAGAGAATAAGGCTGGTTAGGAGCGACCATCTATAGCCTTGCTCTAACTATCTATTGAATACATCGACAATAGACATACCAAGCAGGTCGACATACCCAATGAATACTTAAAACAAAACCATAGGTGGTTGGAGGATCTATCACAACAGAATATAACAACTCAAATGTAATATACATCACAGAACAGTAGATCATCATATATACATATATTGATACATAACAGAGTATACAAAATAATACATGTCAAGTGGTATAGCAAACCACAACATACAGACGAATCCCAAAAGAATACATATATCAGAGTTACAATAAAAGGACTACACGAAAAGCTTTAACAAAAGGGAACAAGCTGGATTGTCCATGCGGAAGCAAAATAGGCTAAGTCCAAAAGCACCTAACCTAAAACATCCCGGTCTGACCCGAGTATAAAATACACGGGTCAGTCTAGCTAAACAAATCAGTTAGATAAACTGAACAACAATAACCTACAAGGTCACAAAGTATAACACATATCTATGAAAGAGATAACACAATCATCTAACAAAAGATGAATCATATGATAACAAGCCTCATATCATCGGCAACTCAGAGAAACAAAGGATAGGAATATCCCAAAACAAGCCATAAAGGAAAATAACAAATACCAATGAAGGTAACACAAGTTTTACAAGGTAATCTCTACATATCATGTGGCTCAAAAAGACCAACACCGAAGGGAGATACCTAGGGAATAAACATATCAATGAAACATCATAAAATTTGCACGTGCTCAGTACTGTATAAACAAGGATCCATAATCCTGAAGACTCCAAACCCAAATATCACTCGAGCGGCTCATAAAGACCTAACTCCGAAAGCGATACAATAGGGCAACAAACCCGAAGGCACAAACCCGAAGGCACAAACCAAAAGGTACAAACCTGAAGGCAACATACCCGAAGGCAACATAACCGAAGGCAACAAACCCAAATGTGCAAACCTGAAGGCAACACACCCGAAGGCAACAAACCGTAGTGGTGAAGGTCCGGAGGCCCAGTACTGGACACCACTAACTGGCGGAATGTGTCATAACTCTCAAAAAGGAATCCGAAAAGTGGTAACATGAGTCCCATAACCACTCTTTCGCACTAAACGGTTTACTATCCTTAGTTAATTTCACACTCAAAGTAGTACAAAGTTCACCTCATCTCATCGGTAAACCAGGCCAAAAGGCCAAAACGATCAATCGAATAGGTCGGGGACTAATCGGAAAGATAAATGCATGGATTCATGGTCCGTGTTTTTCCCAACCATTTAATCTCCCTTCCACTCTGCTCGAAGTGCGAAATTGTGTATGTGCGTTTTAATAGAATTTATAACTTAGAGAAACGAGCTTTTAATGTAATTTTAGAAGATTATTTATAAAAACCCATGGATGAAGTCAAAAATAAGTTATCAAAGCCAAAGATGCAATGACAACCACTAAGAACCAACTTGAATCGATAAAATTTGGAAAACCAATCAAAATGAGCAAAAATAGGCAAAACAAAAAAATAGGAGCAGGTCGGTCGACGGGCTACAGGGCTCGGTCGACTGGCCAGAAGTAGAAAAATGCTCGGGGTAGCAGGTCGGTCGACCGGCTACAGGGCTCGGTCGGCCGAACTGCAAGTTTCTGCAGTTCCTGCCCTTTCTCATCGAAATGCAAGCTCTTCCAAAACACAACCGGTCGAGCAATGGATCTAAGGAGCCTTATCCAATAGATACCCCAGCTCCATTAGCTCTCCGATTCGCCACCAAAAACATGTTCAAATATCAAAGTTAGGATCTTTAGAGAATTGAACACAAACACTAAAAATTTGGATATTCACCAATTCAATCCAAACCAAAAGCAAGTGTATATGAACAAGTGTAGGAATTCATACCCAACAATCAAAGATAGATATAAGCATAGATGAGAGATAAAATATCACCTTACATCAATAATATCAATAGAAGTAGATGTGAGTTCAAAACTCACCTTTTATCATAAAACAAAGAAGAAGAAGTTCAAACACAAGAAGGAGATTAGCCACTCTTCACCTTAACTCTACAAGCTTCAATCTAAGAATAAAACACATATTTCCCAAATTAGGTTTAGGAAACTTTCTGAAATTGAAGAGGAGAAGAGTTGGAGAAGATGAAGAGGAGGCTTACCATTAGCTTCACTTTGATTTTGGAGCAAGAATTCAAGTTGCAAGAAGAAACTAGGGCTTGGAATATCTAATTCCCATTCTCTTCCCCCATTTTCAGTTTTTAGCTTAAGTTTTATGAAATGAAATAAGTGAGTAGAGAGGAGAGGGACTGAGTTAGGGTTAAGTAGTTAGTTAGTGGGTTGAACCCAAACCCAAACCCAACTAGAAAAAGTTGCAAAATTCAACTTAATCCAAACATATCAAAGCTTATAGTCAAAAAGATCGCAAACGCCATTTTGGACTCAATGGAGGAGGTTTCGAGTCCTAATTTGGCCATTTGCAAAAAGTAACATTTCGGACCTAAAAATCCGACTAACGACACTGTATTTAAATAAAACATTTAAATATAAAATCGTTAAATATGCGGGTTGTTACAATTCGAGTACCGAAAAACGAGACTTTCCCCTGGTCTTTGACAATGTGCATATAACATCCCGCCTTTTCGCATGGTTTAATTTGACACACATGCCGATTCAAACCATGCGGAAGGGCGGATTGTTATGGGGTAAATAAGAAAACAGAGAAGAGAAAAACTAAACAGAATCTCACAGCGGAAGGATAAAATATAATAATAAATATACAGTTCATAAAACTGTTTACAAAACATTTGATTCTTCTTTATACGATAAATATCAGAGTTCACATACCAATAAATATCAATGCAGCGGAATTAATTTAGTGTAGTGGAATAATATAGTAGATAGTAATACTACAAATCTTCGTCTTCGTCCTCTAGAATAAAATGTTCAAATCCTGAAATGCTCGGACTGACCCGAGCGAATTTGAAAAGACAAAAACACTCGAGTCAGAACTAAAAGATCTTATGTGAGTTAAATTAACAGAAATAAATATGGGTGCAGTAACTCAAGAGATGCTCGGGATTTACATCTCCTAAGGATCCGTTAACTATTTACTATGTAGTATATTGCGCTATTATAATAGTGTCTAATGGTAAAATAAACATACTTTTAAATAGCGTTAAGGAGTTACCCAATCTCCCCCTTAACACAATAATAGTCCCAGTAGTCCATCCAATATCATAGTCCCTCCTGATCGGGAAGCCACCAGAGGATACCACACTGGCTACGGGGGAAATCCAAACTCGTACAAGGCGCGATAGGGTAGGTGACACGGCACAACTAGGCAATGCCAGGGTAGATATACCAATTACGCATCCGGGCTGGTGGTAACGCGTAGCTGCTACTACCGCCCACCTCGGACAAACTCCCCCAAAAATAAAAGAAATAAAAAGTGGCCACCGAAACAATCCAAAGTCAGAGTATAATATCGAAGAGGAGTATCCGATCAGAGGAATGACCTCATTGGCCCGAGAATCGCTCCTGTTTTAGCCACCTTATGCCAACTCACGGGAGTCGGGTCCACGTATTTACCTTTAAGGAAACGCCGCCACCATCCTACTTCATACTGGAATCTCCACCGCGTACACGGTTGTTAAAGTGGTTTTCGGAGTTGGCAGAGAGTATGACAACTTCCGATCCCGGTCTCTTCAACAACCAAACGTTATTATAACACCGTGGTCTTTAGAATAGTTTGTACTTTAAAACCAGAATATAATTATCCATTTCAAAACCCATAAATACGATATCATTTCCATTTCCAAACAACTCATTTTGATATTATTTTTATAAAACTCAAATCAATAGTATCATTTTTATTTCAAATATATTTCTTTTCCAAAATCATACTGTTTTAAAATTAATATCTGGAAACCAAACATTTGAATTATAATTTTCAGAACATAATACTTCGAAATCCATAGCTTTAAAACCATAACTTCTAAAACTTGAATGATTTGGATATTCAACGGTATGTAAAATTGTTGATTTTAAATTACTCTATAAAGTAAATAATTTCTACGCCTTTACCATTTATTCACTTTAATTTTAGCCTAAACCCATAAATTTAGATTTACTTTCAGTTTCAATAAACACTTCGATTTCAATATATTCAGATTTTGAGTATTTAACAATTTCAAAAGTAAGGTTGGAATTTTCTATTTAACAATTTATGGTTCTATTATTTAGTTTGAAACATTCACATACTAAATCCATAATATAAAACTCAAATTTCTAACAATTAAGTATTTCCTTCAATTTGTTAATACTAGAATTTTTCATTAATTTATCTTGAATAAAAATCCAGTTATAAATATCATACCTTTAAAAATTCCAATCTAAATAAGTTTAGACCGACTTGTGGAGTTTAATTTTTAAATATGCTCAATTCCAAATAAATTTCCAATTTATTTTCCAATCTTAATTGATTTGAACCATTTAAAATTCTATATATATACAATATTTTAAAACTGTACTTAATCATATAATATAAACTATCAAACTCCAATATTCAACTCATTCATTTTTATTTAACAGATTTATACATATTTAAATTCAACAATTTAACTATATATGTATATAAAATAATATTTATAAAATATCAAAATTTAATATTTATTAAACCATATCCAATCCAAACCATAGAAATCATTTTCAAAATAATTATATATATATATATAGACCGACGATGTCTGTATAAAATTTTCTATCCTATGGTCAAGTGATACAGATATTTATCATTTCAATCCGTAATTTAAAAATAAAATCACGGTTATATATCATTTCAAACCGCAATCCCGAATGAAATGAAATGCATAACAACTCGCAGTTAATATAAATAAACATCCATTCATCCATCAAAATCAAACATCCATTTATCACAATCATCATCCAAATTCAAACAATACATCAGTATATAATAGGTGATAAATAACTGGTATCAACTATCAGTTTATATTCCAAAATAAATTATAATTGTTTAACTGGCAGTTTATATGCAATGAATAATAAATAACAAGTGAATTAAATGAATGCAAATTTAATTGAGAAAATGATGAAATATATGCCAAACAGCTATAAATAAAATTTTAAACACATCATAAATCAATTTAACCAACATAAGAAATTTTAGAAGTTGTGAGTGAGTTAAAACACTCACCTTTGGGATTTAACTTGAATTCAAATCCAATTTAAACCCAAAATTTCAACAGCCTTAGAATCTGTCCAAACTAGCTCGAAATCTCTGGAATTTAAATACGATCCTAAAGCAAGAAACCGTGTGAAATTCTGATATCGTATGAAAAAGTTATGCTCGTTAGAACATTATCGTTTTAAAATTGCAACAAAATAAACAAATAAATAAAATCACCTCTCTCTCCCCTGTAAGCCACGTCATCGCCTCAAAGAAACGCAAAACCCTATCACATGAACGAAAATGCAACCCTACATGGAACAAAGCTATCTACTCCACGATCCACGGCCGAGACCTGCCCAAACGCGATTGGACCTCGGCGACCCTCTCCCCTACTTCGGCCGACCCCTGGCCGTCCACGCGCGGCACCCACGAATCGCCCAGCCACCACCGGCGCCGCCATGAAGTCCGGCCAATTCTGGCGAATTCCCCTACCTACACCACAAACGAACCATACAGATCGACGTCTCTCAACGTCCTCTACAGTGCAACGCAACCCAATCGCCTTCAAATCAACGATCTACTGTCAAAACCAATAACCCAAAACGAACGGCCGAAACTAAACGCCCAATTTCTGGTCAAACCACCACCCAAATCAAAAAAAAATTACATCATTGAATTTCGCTCGTCGAGAGCATCAACATATAATTTTTTGGAATTTTCTGAGAACTTTGAACTTTGAATTTTGACTTTGATTTTGAAATTGTAATTTCATTTAGGGTTTGGTTTGCAGCCATTGGAAAGAGGAGGAGCTGAGGAAATGAACGCACAAACAAATGCGAATAGATGGAGGCTAGGGTTTATAACTGGGTTTATATAGGTAGGTCAGAAATAGAGTAGATGGATCTGATAAACAAAAGTGCTGAACGATAATTGGCCCAAAAAGCCCGTTTCGACTTCGGAACGAAATTGGGTCAACCCATACATCGATTAGGCGTTTTAAAATATTCCGAACGCGATGAAAAAGTTTTACGTCCAAATTCTATCGCATGAAGAAGTTATGCTGAAAACAATATTTTCAAATTGAATTCAATTTATTGATTTCAAGGCGTTCCGCGTTCGTACGATCAAACGACAAGTCCGATCGCTACGAAACTTGAGACTCTACAATAATTCACTGATACGGATCCGATGAAACTGGTTTCGTCGTAATCCGAGTCAGTGGCCAAAATGGCTATTTTTATATTAATTAAATAAATTTAAAATAAATTAATTAAATCAAATTTCGCGTTAAAAAATTCTGAACTTTACAATCTTTATCACTTTATAATTTTCAAACATTTACAATGATTTAACCAATTTTAAAAAGTCAATTTATTTAAGATTAATCAATAGAAATCTTTAATTTCATAAAATTCAAAATTATAGATAAATTTCCAAAATTTCCATTAAATTGAATTTACCCATAATTATTCCCTCCATAATTTCAAATAGAAGGGTTTACCATTGGATTTAAAATTATTACATAAATATTTCCCAATTATATTAACGTAACATAAAAATACGGATATATTTCAATTGGTTACCCGTTTTAAATTAAATAGATTGTCGTTATCATAACCCTTAAATTACATATATGGATCCACTATTTACAACAAATGTTACAGTCCCATATAATATTGATTTTTATTTAATTTATTACGTATTTCTTCCTTAGTTAATAACCTTTCTATTTCCATTTATTTTACCTAAGCAAATTATATCCATAAATTACGATTTACCATTCTAAATAAATCGATTCACTTGGTTTCACGCCTCTTTATTACATCAAGTATCCTATCATGATTGGAATTTTACCTTGGTTACATCTTATTGAACCCGACATTCTTCACTTTCCAATTTGTTCCACATTAACTGCCATAATTTAGTGAATTAATTGAAATTGATTACAAATTAACTTGACAACCTAATAAAATAAGTAATGTACAATAAATATTGTCATTAACTCTTAATTACACTTTTAGAGGTTCATTATTTACACCCCAAATATTGTAATTACTTACATAACACTGGTTTTACTCAATTAACATTTATTACAAACTATTCCAAAATTTATTAGTTCTCTTATATTATATTTATAACCAAGTGTAACTTTTAACCTGAATTGGTTGGATTTCCTTTCAAGTTATTAATAATTAATTTATACTAACGTATTCCTTAATTTATTCCAATTACCGTTACAATGTTTTTTTTATTACATAATCAATTAAATACTTTCCTTTCTCGTATTAAATTATACCCCTATATAATCCTTTCCACTATTCATTCATTAGAATTCTATTTAAAATTTCAATCTCTTGTAATAACTCATTTATTATACTTTTGCATATCGATAAATAAGGTCCCAAATAAATAGGGTTTATTAAATTCAATTTTTATAATTAAGTCTATTACAACCAACGTAATATTTCATAGGTTAATTATTAACATTTACGTCGTTACCAATTATAACAATTATATTTCTATATAATTTAATTCCAAAATCTTATAAATATGACTAATTTAATCAACGAAATTTATGGGTCGTTACAATCTCCCCCACTCAAAACTTTTCGTCCCCAAAAAGGAAAAGAAGGGAAAAGAAGAAATGAGAGATCAATATATCTTTCTTAATTTTTTTTTTTTTGGAACTAGGGAAACCTGTTCAATCACTACCGACCAGCGATTCCTGAACAGTAAACCTAGAGAATAGCCGGAAAGCCCGCCACAACCAACTATTCCGGGCAGCCAGACCTTTTGGTTGGCTTGGGGCAGGAGGCGCGAAAATGAACCGGATACCTCCCAAGTGAAAAGTTGTTTCTCCTCCTACACAAGGTGGGACTCGAACCCCAAACCTCCCACTTGGGAGCCGCATCATCCCACCACCGCACCAAGCCCGCGGACATCTTTCTTAAATATTAAATTTATAAACAAATAAGTTTACAAAATAAAATAATTTAAAATAAAATATACCAATTTATACCCATTTAAATCTTTTATACATAAATTACTGAAGTTTGTAAAACATTTTCATATTTTTCTAAGTCCAAAATTTACGGAAATTTTTGGCAGAGTCTCCTTTGTATGGAGAGGCTCGAAAGAAAATATAATATCGAAATATAACAATTATATTACATATATTATCCAAAATGTTATATCCCAACCCGGGAAAATATATAAAATAGCGCTATAAACCGTAATCCGAAACGTACCTATTTGTCGGGCAATTTACGCTTAATTTATGGAACAAAAACCAGTAGCAATTGCTTTCATAACCTGCATTTCACTTATAAAATCCAAAGGGTTAACAATTTATGTAAAGTGAAATATTTAAGTGGTTTCAATCACTAACAAAAAATCAATACAGCAACCATCAATTTCAACAAACAGCATACACAACAATTACAAAGCAACCATTCAATCAAACAAACAAATAGTTATTCGGGTTCAAAACTTTTAAATTGTACGGAATGAAGAATAAACTACTAGCGCATCATTTACTCAACAGTCTTAGATAAAAATAAATAGATTATTCATTCACCCAAATCCAATTTTTAAAGTATCCTTGCCCAAAGAACCATCAACTAAACCACAACAAATCCAAACAACAATCAACTTAACTTATTATTAATTTCATTTCAGTATTCATCTTTTATTCAAAAGTAATTTCTACTTATCTACTTAAGTTTATAATTACTTACTTTCTACCATATTTTTATTATGGTACATTTCAAGTTCATAATAGCGAATTCATTGAATACTTTCATTACCTCAAGCTTTACTTGTAAGATTCCCCATTATATTTTCTTATTAACATTGTAACTTTTAATATGTGGTAAGTTACATATATGCTTTAAGAATGTAATTGAAAAATTATACAAGTTTTCTCATTACCTATGATTAATTTAATGTTCGATAATGATATTCTTTATTTCATAGGTTACAATATCAAATTTCATTTAATACCATTTATAACCTATCATTAAATCTCTTATTTCCTTTAGAGGTTTTAATTCATTAATTACCAACGTTCCAATTCACTACAGTAATTGAAACTATTAATTAATGGAAACTTAAGAAATTAAATACCGGGTTTTTTAATTCAAAATCATTTTAAATAATAGCTAAATATACTTACAACTTATCTATATCCAAGTATATTTAAAACAAATTAAAAATTATATTTGTTTATCAAAATAAATCTGTAGTAAAACTACTACAGTAGCCTTCCCACTTCGAAACTCGAAAATGAATGTCAATGATGCGGCCGCCATCACCGAAATTATTTTCCAGCGACAGAGAGGGGAGTACACTTATTTTTTCTAGAATTCCTTTAAAACCATTTCTTTCAAATTATATTGAAATACTTGTATTAGAAAAATATTTCCTTTAATAATATCATTATTTATATTTCAAAATCATTCAAAGAAATTTCAAAAACCCCGAAAATTAAGTTCTAAATTTCCAATTTTCATTTATTTTAATTTGAATCCTATTTCAACTATTACATATAAATTTCATTACCTAACAACCAATATAATACAACCAAATATAATCTTTATAAAATTTATTACTTATATATAGAAAATATAATAGGCAAAATTATTTCATTCATCTATATTAAAACAAATATTGTGTCGGTCTGTCCTATTAAGTGTTTAGAAATCCCTATTGATGTCACAGCGTCTCATGCACCAACCAGAATTTATAAATACAAAACAGAATAGATTAACACAATAATAAAACCCTTTTATTACACTAACAAATACGCTCTCTCATATATACACTCAGCGACTCCCATAGGGTATTACTACCCTATTAATAAAGAGTCAAATCCCACAAAGCTAAGGTTTATCGCTAAACCAAAGCACTGATACCACGTTATAACATCCCGCCTTTTCGCACGGTTTAAATCGACACACATGCCGATTAAAACCATGCGGAAGGGCGGATTGTTATGGGGTAGATAAGAAAACAGAGAAGAGAAAAACTAAACAGAATCTCACAACGGAAGGATAAAATATAATAATAAATGTACAGTTCATAAAACTGTTTACAAAACATTTGATTCTTCTTTATATGATAAATGTCAGAGTTCACATACCAATAAATATCAATGCAGCGGAATTAATTTAGTGTAGTGGAATAATATAGTAGATAGTAATACTACAACTCTTCGTCTTCATCCTCAAGAATAAAATCTTTAAATCCTGAAACGCTCGGACTGACCCGAGCGAATTTGAAAAGACAAAAACACTCGAGTCAGAACTAAAAGATCTTATGTGAGTTAAATTAACAGAAATAAACATGGGCGCAGTAACTCCAGAGATGCTCGGGATTTACATCTCCTAAGGATCCGTTAAACTATTTACTATGTAGTATATTGCGCAATTATAATAGTGTCTAATGGTAAAATAAACATACTTTTAAATAGCGTTAAGGAGTTACCCAATCTCCCCCTTAACACAATAATAGTCCCAGTAGTCCATCCAATATCATAGTCCCTCCTGATCGGGAAGCCACCAGAGGATACCACACCGGCTACGGGAGAAATCCAAACTCGTACAAGGCGCGATAGGGTAGGTGACACGACACAACTAGGCAATGCTAGGGTAGATATACCAATTACGCATCCGGGCTGGTGGTAACGCGTAGCTGCTACTACCGCCCACCTCGGACAAACTCCCCCAAAAATCAAAGAAATCAAAAGTGGCCACCGAAACAATCCAAAGTCAGAGTATAATATCGAAGAGGAGTATCCGATCAGAGGAATGACCTCATTGGTCCGAGAACCGCTCCCGTTTTAGCCACCTTATGCCAACTCACGAGAGTCGGGTCCACGTATTTACCTTTAAGGAAACGCCGCCATCATCCTACTTCATTCTTGAATCTCCACCGCGTACACGGTTGTTAAAGTGGTTTTCGGAGTTGGCAGAGAGTATGACAACTTCCGATCCCGGTCTCTTCAACAACCAAACGTTATTATAACACCACGGTCTTTAAAATAGTTTATACTTTAAAACCAAAATATAATTATCCATTTCAAAACCCATAAATACGATATCATTTCCATTTCCAAACAACTCATTTTGATACTATTTTTATAAAACTCAAATCAATAGATCATTTTTATTTCAAATATATTTCTTTTCTAAAATCATACTGTTTTAAAATTTATAATATCTAGAAACCAAACATTTGAATTATAATTTTCAGAACATAATACTTCGAAATCCATAGCTTTAAAACCATAACCTCTAAAACTTGAATGGTTTGGATATTCAACGGTATGTAAAATAGTTGATTTTAAATTACTCTATAAAGTAAATAATTTCTACGCCTTTACCATTTATTCACTTTAATTTTAGCCTAAACCCATAAATTTAGATTTACTTTCAGTTTCAATAAACACTTCGATTTCAATATATTCAGATTTTGAGTATTTAACAATTTCAAAACTAAGGTTGGAATTTTCTATTTAACAATTTATGGTTTTATTATTTAGTTTGAAACATTCACATACTAAATCCATAATATAAAACTCAAATTTCTAACAATTAAGTATTTCCTTCAATTTGTTCATACTAGAATTTTTCATTAATTTATCTTGAATAAAAATCCAGTTATAAATATCATACCTTTAAAAATTCCAATCTAAATAAGTTTACACCGACTTGTGGAGTTTAATTTTTAAATATGCTCAATTCCAAATAAATTTCCAATTTATTTTCCAATCTTAATTGATTTGAACCATTTAAAACTCTATATATATACAATATTTTAAAACTGTACTTAATCATATAACATAAACTATCAAACTCCATTATTCAACTCATTCATTTTTATTTAACAGATTTATACATATTTAAATTCAACAATTTAACTATATATGTATATAAAATAATATTTATAAAATATCAAAATTTAATATTTATTAAACCGTATCCTATCCAAACCATCGAAATCATTTTCAAAATAATTATATATATATAGACCGCGGTGTCTGTATAAAATTTTCTATCCTGTTGTCAAGCGATACAGATATTTATCATTTCAATCCGTAATTTAAAAATAAAATTACGGTTATATATCATTTCAAACCGCAATCCGAAATGAAATGAAATGCATGACAACTTGCAGTTAATATAAATAAACATCCATTCATCCATCAAAATCATACATCCATTTATCACAATCATCATCCAAATTCAAACAATACATCAGTATATAATAGGTGATAAATAACTAGTATCAACTTTAGTTTATATTCAAAAATAAATTATAACTGTTTAACTGGCAGTTTATATGCAATGAATAATAAACAACAAGTAAATTAAATGAATGCAAATTTAACAGAGAAAATAATGAAATATATGCCAAACAGCTATTAATAAAATTTTAAACACATCATAAATCAATTTAACCAACATAAGAAATTTTAGAAGTTGTGAGTGGGTTAAAACACTCACCTTTGGGATTTAAGTTGAATTCAAATCCAATTTAAATCCAAAATTTCAACAGCCTCAGAATCTGTCCAAACCAGCGTCAAAATCTCCGGATTTAATTACGATCCTAACGCAAGAAACCGTGTGAAATTCTTATATCGTATGAAAAAGTTATGCTCGTTAGAACATTATCGTTTTAAATTTGCAACAAAATAAATAATAAAAAATCACCTCTCTCTCCCATGTAAGCCACGTCATCGCCTCAAAGAAACGCAGAACCCTATCACGTGAACGAAACTACAACCCTACATGGAACAGCGCTATCTACTCCACGATCCACGGCCGAGACCTACCCAAACGCGATCGGACCTCGGCGACCCTCTCCCCTACTTTGGCCGACCCCTGGCCATCCACACGCGGCACCCACGAATCGCCCAGCCACCACCGGCGCCGCCATGAAGTCCGGCCGATTCTGGCGAATTCCCCAACATATACCACGAACGAACCATACAGATCGACGTCTCTCGACGTCCTCTACAGTGCAGCGCAACCCGATCGCCTTCAAATCAACAATCTACCGTCAAAAGCAATAAACCAAAATGAACGGTAGAAACTAAACGACCAATTTCTGGTCAAACCACCACCCGAATCAAAAAATGAATTACATCATTGAATTTCGCTCGTCGAGAGCATCAACATATAATTTTTTTGGAATTTTCTGAGAACTTTGAATTTTGACTTTGATTTTGAAATTGTAATTTGATCTAGGGTTTGGTTTGCAGCCATTGGAAAGAGGAGGAGCTGAGGAAATGAACGCACAAACAAATGCGAATAGACGGAGGCTAGGGTTTATAACCGGGTTTATATAGGTAGGTCAGAAATAGAGTAGATGGATCTGATAAACGAACATGCTGAACGATAATTGGCCCAAAAAGCCCGTTTCGACTCCGGAACGAAATTGGGTCAACCCATATATCGAATTAGGTGTTTTAAAATATTATGAATGCGATGGAAAAAGTTTCACGTCCAAATTCCATCGTATGAAGAAGTTATGCTGAAAACAATATTTTCAAATTGATTTCAATTGATTTCAAGGCGTTCCGCGTTCGTACGATCAAACGACAAGTCCGATCGCTACGAAACTTGAGACTCTACACTAATTCACTGATACAGATCCAATGAAACTGGTTTCGTCGAAATTCGAGTCAGTGGCCAAAATGGCTATTTTTATATTAATTAAATAAATTTAAAATTAATTAAATCAAATTTCGCGTTAAAAATATTGTGAACTTTGCAATCTTTATCACTTTATAATTTTCAAACATTTACAATGATTTAACCAATTTTAAAAAGTCAATTTATTTAAGATTAATCAAAAGAAATTTTCAATTTCATAAAATTCAAAATTATAAATAAATTTCCAAAATTTCCATTAAATTGAATTAACCCATAATTATTCCCTTCATAATTTCAAATAGAAGGGTTTACCATTGGATTTAAAATTATTACATAAATATTTCCCAATTATATTAACGTAACATAAAAATACGGATATATTTCAATTGGTTACCCGTTTTAAATTAAATAAACTGCCGTTATCATAACCCTTAAATTACATATATGAATCCACTATTTACAACAAATGTTACAGTCCCATATAATATTGATTTTTATTTAATTTATTACATATTTCTTCCTTAGTTAATAACCTTCCTATTTCCATTTATTTTACCTAAGCAAATTATATCCATAAATTACGATTTACTATTCTAAATAAATTGATTCACTTGGTTTCATGCCTCTTTATTACAGCACTTATCCTATCATGATTGGAATTTTACCTTGGTTACATCATATTGAATCCGACATTCTTCACTTTCCAATTTATTCCACATTAACTGCCATAATTTAGTGAATTAATTGAAATTGATTACAAATTAACTTGACAACCTAATAAAATAAGTAATGTACAATAAATATTGTCATTAACTCTTAATTACACTTTTAGAGGTTCATTATTTACACCCCAAATATTGTAATTACTTACATAACACTGGTTTTACTCAATTAACATTTATTACAAACTATTCCAAAATTTATTAGTTCTCTTATATTATATTTATAACCAAGTGTAACTTTTAACCTGAATTGGTTGGATTTCCTTTCAAATTATTAATAATTAACTTATACTAACATATTCCTTAATTTATTCCAATTACCGTTACAATGTTTTTTTTTAATTACATAATCAATTAAATACTTTCCTTTCTCGTATTAAATTATACACCTGTATAATCCTTTCCACTATTCATTCATTAGAATTCTATTTAGAATTTCAATCTCTTGTAATAACTCATTTATTATACTTTTGCATATCGATAAACAAGGTCCCAAATAAATAGGGTTTATTAAATTTAATTTTTATAATTAAGTCTACTACAACCAACGTAATATTTCATAGGTTAATTATTAACATTTACTTCGTTACCAATTATAACAATTATATTTCTATATAATTTAATTCGAAAATCTTATGAATATGACTAATTTAATTAACGAAATTTATAGGTCGTTACAGTGCACTACCATACGAGTTATCATATATCAAATACATCCAAGTAATGTGAGGATTATTTGATGGATGCTATGTTTTTTGTGTTTTATATGCTTATCTTATCATCCCAGGGATGTTATATTACATAGGTACTATATACTTTGGTACCCAAACACCTGATATTTTATTTAGACTTGTGGTACACTCAAAGGATGATGATGGTAGTAGTTTAGCATATACCGTAGTGTGCTAACTGTTTAGTTGCAGGGATAGGTCAAGTAGCATTGTCAATGGTAAGGGTTTCAGGCCAAGCCCAGCCCGAGCCTACCCTGTTAATTTAGGTATGGGTTTTGCCCTAACTACCTAGGCCCAACTCGGTTACTTTTAAGGTTGGGTAGATTTTATCAAAATCCAGCCCAATTTGGGCCCGACCCGATTATCAGTTTTCCGTAGTATTAAAACACGACTAATGTTTATGTTATTTGTTTACCATTTTGTTTGTTTGTTTATAGATGTTTTTGCTTTCTTTTGTTGTGAACTTGGCTACATAACCACCCAATTAGTATGTTAACATTATTTGTGTATAAATTTTACTAAAATTTCAAGTTTGATTTTAGCATAAATATATGAGTTTGATATATGGGTATCACCCGAAGGGCTAACGCAGCGGATTATTAACAAAACGATATGGATCGGTGAAAGTAGCAATCGGTGGATTGAAGATACTTAAATGCCCAAATTCGTTGATCACAAGGATACCGAATTCTGGCTATCTTCGACACGTTGATCGCGCACGATACCGTGAGAGAAGATCTTCAATTCTTCAAGCATTGATCAAGCGCACTTGATTCCGCGAATCGGCTTCAACAATCGTTGATTCGAGCGCACTCGAATAACCGAAAGTGGAGATAGGAGATTACACTCAACTACCAATTTAAGATGAAAGCACACAGCAATCAACAAGAATTTTATTCAAAAATCAACAAGCTTAAAATGTACAACACACTCCCTATTTATAGCACTTTACAACACAGCCCCTTAAGTCGTCCCCAACTCACGACTTACGACTTAACTAAGGTCGCGCGCGACCTAAACATTCAGCGACTCACTTATTACAATGACCTAAGACAGTACAACATAAGTACATCACGACATACGACTTAAGGAAGGTCGTCTCCGACCTAACACAACATTACATGTGCACATATACACAGCACAGCAACATAACATGCCCAATACCCGACTTACCATTACAACGACTCACGACTTAAGGTTTAACAGCTTATTACAACCCAGCATTCACGACTTAAAATAGCTGCGACCTACGACTTAGTCTTCAACATGGCAACAGGTACTTCTTCCGCGACTTAACACACTATAGCGACTTACGACTCATCCATATACAAGTTACAACGCCTCAAGCTCCCAAGCTCATAGCTTCTGCGACTCAAGCTCCCAAGCTCCCTGCGGCATATCTCCTCAAACGACTTAACTAGGTCCTGCCCTTCCTCCGACTCAAAGCTTTTAATAGCCGGAACTTTCCCCTGCTTCATGATAAGTTGTGGACGACTTATAGATGAGTCGTTGGGTCATGTACGACTCATCAAACTCGAACAACTCAAGCTCCCGTTAAGTCGTAACCCTGTCCCCCTAGATTTGTTAAGTCGTGGGTGACTAAAACCCACCTCCTTAGGTCGTAGACGACTCAAGCCCTCCTTAAGTCGTGTACGACTTACTCCTTTGACCTGAGCTGCATCATCCTCCCCTGGTTGAGAAAAATTCGTCCTCGAATTTGTAAATTCTTCAACATCTGATTGTCCATCCCCATAATATGGTACAAGATGCTTAACATTGAACACGTCAGAAGTATATACATCCTCCGGCAGCTTCAACTTATAAGCATTTTCATTGATCCATTTCACAACTTCTACAGGACTAATTTTTCTAGCTTTCAACTTGTTATAAGCGCCTACTGGAAAACGATCCTTCGTTAACACAGCATATACCATATCTCCTTCATTAAATTCAACAGTTATTCGTTTCAAATCTGCAAACCTCTTATATTTCTCATTCGACTTTTCCAATCGTTCCTGAACGATTCTATGACATTCCGTCAAACTTTCAACAAAATCAGTAGCTCGTTTAACTGTCCCCTTCGGTTGTGGTACTACTGCTAAATCCAACGGTCCCCTGGGTAAATTTGAATATACAATCTGAAATGGACTGAAACCCATACTACGATTCACTGCATGATTATGTGCAAACTCGGCTTGGCATAACTTCATGTCCCAACTCTTCAGATTGTCCTTCACAAGACATCGTAACAAATTTCCCAACGATCTGTTAACAACTTCGGTCTGTCCATCTGTCTGTGGATGATAAGCACTGCTAAACTTCAACTTCGTTCCAACCATCTTCCACAAACTTAGCCAAAAATGACTTAAAAATATGGTATCCCTTTCCGAAACAATAGACTCCGGCAACCCATGTAAACGATAGATTTCTTTAAAAAACAACTGAGCAACACGAACAGCATCCGCTGTCTTCTTACAAGCAATAAAATGTGCCATTTTTGAAAATCTTTCAACTACAACAAATATTGAATCGTTACCCCTTTGAGTTCTAGGCAAACCCAACACAAAGTCCATACTGATATCAACCCATGGTTTGTTAGGTACTGGTAACGGCATATATAATCCTGCATTTGTCGCTATTCCCTTCGAAACCTGACAGATATGACATCTCTGAACAAACCTTTCAACTTCCTTCCTCATCGATGGCCAATAGTAGGATTGAGAGATTAACTGCAATGTTCGGTCTCTACCCACATGTCCTTCCTCATGAAGCTCCTTGATAATCTTCATTCTCAAACTGCTCTCTGGTATACATAATCGATTTCCTTTAAACAAGAATCCATCAACCAACATAAATTCATCAGTATCTCCATCCTTAACTTTCTCAACGAACTTTGCAAAGTAAGGATCTTCGTCAATCAACTCTGGCAATAATTCAAACCCTATCACTTCAACTTTCATTGTAGTCAACAAATGACTCCTCCTACTCAAAGCATCAGCCACACGATTCGTTGCCCCAGATTTATGTTTCACGACAAAAGTAAACTGCTGCAGATAAGCAATCCATGATGCATGTCTCGCAGAAATCTTATCCTGTCCTTGCAAATGCTTCAACGCCTCATGATCAGTGTAAAGAACAAACTCTTTCTGAAATAGATAATGCCTCCAATGATTAACAGCTTGCACAACGGCATAAAACTCAACATCGTATGTACTGTATCTCATCTTTGCCCCTGATAACTTCTCACTAAAGTATGCAATTGGACGTCCCCTCTGACTCAACACTCCCCCAATTCCAACCTTTGATGCATCAGTATGTAATTCAAACAACAACTGAAAATCTGGTAAAACCCGACTTACCATTACAACGACTCACGACTTAAGGTTTAACAGCTTATTACAACCCAGCATTCACGACTTAAAATAGCTGCGACCTACGACTTAGTCTTCAACATGGCAACAGGTACTTCTTCCGCGACTTAACACACCATAGCGACTTACGACTCATCCATATACAAGTTACAACGCCTCAAGCTCCCAAGCTCATAGCTTCTGCGACTCAAGCTCCCAAGCTCCCTGCGGCATATCTCCTCAAACGACTTAACTAGGTCGTGCCCTTCCCCCGACTCAAAGCTTTTAATAGCTGGAACTTTCCCCTGCTTCATGATAAGTCGTGGACGACTTATAGATGAGTCGTTGGGTCGTGTACGACTCATCAAACTCGAACAACTCAAGCTCCCGTTAAGTCGTAACCCTGTCCCCCTAGCTTTGTTAAGTCATGGGTGACTAAAACCCGCCTCCTTAGGTCGTAGACGACTCAAGCCCTCCTTAAGTCGTGTACGACTTACTCCTTTGACCTGAGTTGCATCAAGGGCTTAAAATGTCTGAGATGTCGGACATGAGTATTAGTTATGAAATACCATGCGGGTTTGGGCCAAGCTTGGATTTTGATTATTGTAATCAGACCCAGATCTGGGTATTAAGGTACCTAGATCGAGTCCAGCATGTTGATAGGCTTAAGGTTAGGTATGTTCTCCATGCCTTATGTCCAATAATATATCGATCTTTATAATATTTTGAGATTTTCTTATTGCTCACACTAAATCGTTGTCTAACTCGAGGTTTTATGCCTCATTTCTTATTATCTTAGGTACTTCTAAATGATGAGGCTAGATAGCAGACGTGTGATAAAACATGACATTGTGCAAATGGACTAGTAGTAGAAGCCCATCTTTTCTCATACTTATATTTAGATTATTATTTTTTATTCTGTTGTGCAACATTATAGAGCTTTGATAATGTTTGAATTTTGTTAGAGATGGGTATTTGAGTTTATTTATTAGTTGTATAAACACACTATTTTGTGTAACTGTGATGGATCTATGCTTTGATCTATAATGGTTCATATAGTTATTTTCTGTCCTATTTGTATATATCTGTGATGAATATTACATTTTATACTTGTGTTGTGAGATATATGATAGGTTTGGCGATTGTTTTATTTACTTTACCATTTGACTACCATCCTACATCTTTCGGGTATCGTTACAATGCATGATACATGTATATTGGATATTGGAGGTGTAGGATGGCTATCACATTTGGTATCACAGCTTAGGTCACATAGCTAACCTAAAGGATAATAGGATCCATCAAAGATAGCATATCAATTTTCACTCTACGATGGATCGAGCGTATACGAGAGTGTGTACTTTTTAAATATTTTGATTTTCAAAATTATATAATAGTATATATAGTATATAAGATGCGCTACACACATGAGTACATTGATGCAACTTTTCTTTTTGAGAAATTGAATATTCTTATTATAGATTAAGAATGAGCCAGCATACTAGAAATGTTGCTAGAAACTCCAACTTTGGATTTGAGGTGGGGGGAAGGTTTGGGGGTGCCTAACTGCTACATATAGAATATGTTCTCTAAGATGGTGTGAAACATGGTTCAGAATACTCAAGTTACTCCTAATGCTGACAATGCTCAAGTGAAATTGCCCAGAGTCAACTTTTGCTAAGTTAAATAGAGATTATTTTAGCTCAGGAGGTAAACCATTTCTTGGAACAGAGTCGTCCATGTAAGTCCAAGATTGGATCAACAATTATGAAAGGATCTTTGAGGACTTGAAATTAGAAGATGCCATGAAGAAGAAGCTGGCATCTAGACAGCTTCAAAGTCGAGTAAAGGGTTGGTGGAATGTCATTAAGATTACTATGACCGAGGACCCGATTACTTGGAAAATTTTAAGGTGAGGTTTGAGAAGAAATTCATACCAACTGCTCAAAAGCTAATGTTGTTTTGTATGTTTATTGACTTAAGGCAAGGCGATATGTCGATCTTGGAGTATGTGGCTGCATTCGATATGCTTTTAAAGTATGGCCTATCTTTCATTAATAATCTTCTCAAAAGAATGAAAAGTTTATCATTGTGTTAAGAGATCATTCTTGGGAGCAATTGATTGGTCATGTTGACGAGAGTCGAGAA
This sequence comes from Allium cepa, assembly GCA_030765085.1. NCBI lineage: Eukaryota > Viridiplantae > Streptophyta > Magnoliopsida > Asparagales > Amaryllidaceae > Allium > Allium cepa. The sequence goes on from CM060932.1 coordinate 134,392,081, forward strand.
GTTGGCTGAAAAGGACTCATGACATGAGAGCCTATACTAGTGCTAAAGGCTGTTGTTCCAAAGTATGAGCCAATGCCGTATGTAGGAGGGGAAGGCAAAAGAAAGTGGAACAACAACAAAAAGATGAAGCAGTTTCAGAAGGATGACCAAAAGAAGGGCAAGTAGGAACCTATTTTCTATTGCTATAGTGATAAAGTCCATCTAAATAAGGACTATTAAAATGAAAAGAATGATATAACAACAACAAATATGGGCATATTTAGAGGGACAGTCTCGAACTAGTGAAGCTGAGGTGAATAGTGAAAGAATATGCTCTCAACTCTGTTCCATTTTCATCAAATGCTCCATTGGCGAAGTAGAAAGTGAAGGGCATCATCATTCAAGATATGCTTTACATTTGTGATGTTTTCATATGTTTTCTTATGCGATATTAGGGATCCACATTCCTTTTTATCCAGTGACTCGGTAGATGGATTAGGATTGGGACTCGACTTACTAGACAGACCCTTGATTGTGTCAAACCCAGTGGGAGATTCAACTAGTTTGATATGGTTTGTCATGATGTAGTATTATCAAGTCATGGATGCATTTTTTTGTGATTATTTTGTTTTGGGCTTTTTGGGGTATGGTATAATTATGGGAAGTGACTGGATGAAGAAGTACGGAGTAGTGGTGGATTGTGAGAGCTTTTGTTGACGATTTCGACTAAGGACAGGCAAAGTATAGAGTTAGGATGCCTATTTGACAATGAGGTGATGGTTAATTTTCAATATTCACTCGGAATCCCACATCATGAGTTGTTATCTGTGCTTATAGCTGGAGGATATTCGAATATATTGGAGGAGGTTATATTATTACCACTACATAGAGAGATATAGTTCCATATATATAGTTGGAAAAGAATAACAAACCGACAGTTATGCCATTGAGGCGTATGGCACCCAAAGAGAATAGGAAACTAGAGGTGAAAGTGAATGACCTATTGAAGAAGGGGTTTATTCGACAGGGCATATCTGAATGGGGAGCACTTGTAGTATTTTCCACTATGGTAGATGGCTCTTTAAGTTTGTGTGTAGATTATTGTAAGCCGAACAAAGCAATGAAGAAGAAAAAGTATCTACTCTTGCGTGTTGGTGACTTGTTTAACCAGCTCCATAGTGCTAAGGTGTCCTCTCAGATGGACCTAGCGATAGGATTTCACCCAGTGACAGTAGCTAAAGAGAGTGTGCCAATAACAACGTTACATATACAGTTTGGATTTTATGTCCGATTGATTATGTCGTTTAGTGTAACGACCCGAAATTTTCGAAGCCGAAAATTCCAGATAGTTATGAAAAAGAAGAAAGAGATAGAAGAAGAAGAACAAAAACACCAAACATCTCACAGTCGCAGCGGATAAAATATAATAATAAATAATAATAGCTTACAAAAGAATATTATATCTGTCGGTTACATTTAATGTACATCATAGTTTCACATAATATACAGTCAATGAATAATTACCATTATCATGTCTCAGATTAACAATAATATAAATACAGCGGAATACTCTATACGATATTGCCATCCATCTCGCCTCTTGAGCTCCAGAACGTCCTAACCTGAAAATCTGTAATACTCGGTCTGACCCGAGGATTACGTCAAAGTAACACCCGAGTCAGGATGGAAACCAGCGTGAGTAAACCCAACTAACATAGAATACCAAAGAAATCAACTTTATAAACCCGGGATAACATATATCAATTTATCCAATTCACAATTTACTATAGACGACACTCATCCCACACCTCAATTTTCTAAGTACCAAACTTAGATAAAATAATTCAATTCACTCAAATCATTGCATTCCAACCTATTGATTTCACAAATCAATTTATTTAAAATTCGAAGGGGTTTCGGGTATTTCCCAATACCCGACCCCGGTCTCTTCGAAACTCATGTTATCCTAACCCAAGTTATTCAAATGAAATACACATCATTTCATATCAGAGATATCACTCATTCAAATCATCCAATACCATTCAATCATCCATAAGCAAAGCTTAACCACATACAAATCAATTTAATTGATCTTAAATTGAATTTCAAACCTCTATCACTTAGATTACTTCATTTAACATTAATTAATTCCAAATCAATTAATTAGTCAACCCATCATTATTCATCTTAATTAATCACCCTGGATTAATTTTCTTCCAATTCCATTCAAGTAATTATCCTTAATTAATTTCACGATATTGATTGTTTTTACCAAATCAATGAGTAATCTTTAATTACTTCATAAATTAATTAACTATTTTAATTATGTCAATCCTTAATTACTTATACTAATTAACTTCCCGTAAGTCACTTATTACTAATTAATTCATTTAATTAATCAACCTTTAATTACGTCATTGATTATAAAATTAATGATTGCCAATCATAATCTAAATTAATTACTTTAATTCAACCACAACATTAATCACTCTCGATGAATCTCAACCTGAAATTAATTATCTTTTTTTTCATTAAATACATTAATTTCTCCTTTATTTAACTATCTTAATAAATATCTTGATTAATTACACAAAGTAATTATATTTTATTAATTATATTAAGTAATTACTTATTAAACCACTCAATGATTATTCTAAATCAATTTTCACTTCATTAATTAACCTAAAATTTCATTAATTAATTCAAATCCTTAATTACTAAATTAATCAACCCAACTCATTAATTAACTGCATTAATTAATCATCCATTTTAACCACCCTTATATTTCTTCCAAACGTCCAATTATATATTTCGATAACTTAGGGTACCGAAATATTCAAGCAAACCACAGCATTCAGCTGTCCAGTTACCAAATATTTATCACAGAATATTAATAATTCCAGTATGTACTACATAGCACATTAATCCAATTCCACCAATCATTTAAATTTAACCATTTAAATTTAAATAAAAATTCAGAAGCGCGAGGTTTACTCACCTTTGATTACTAGCATTCCATTTCCAATCCAGTTTGCTTCTTCTCAATTTTTACATTGTATAAACATTTATACAGTTTATTAATATTTGGATTGACCAAACAGTTAATCACCATTTACTTATGTAATTTTCACTTATAATTTGATTTAAAATTTTTAAACTAATAATTGCCTTTAGTAACTTATTTTTAGCAACCCAACAATATACGCTTTATTCAACAAAAATCCTCAAATATCAACTTAAAAATTTGATTTAAACTAAATCTTTATATAACTCCATTGTATATCTTAACCCTTCTTATTTTCAAACTCTTATAAAATAATTTACACATACATACATACATACATACATACATACATACATACATACATACATACATACATACATACATACATATATACTTAAAAACTGTTTCCTATGAAAACACATATTAAAATAGCCTAATACATTTTTTTTAAAGAAAGGAAACTACGGTTCAAACTTCACATATTTTCATCTTCATCCTTAAACATCTTCTGTAAGTAAAAAAAATAGATAGATGGAACTACCTTAGCAAAACAGAGGACCAAGGTCACCACGCGACCCCAAACTTCCATCGACGCTGAGCTTCAGCCACTGCCGCGCCTCGAACCACCTCACCATCCGAGATCATCGCCTCCCTACGAGCTGTTCTTCACCAATACCTCATCCATTCAATGTCGTGCACCTCGAACGCGCGTACGTCCCCTCGAGCTTGCCATTGATTTAAACACAGCTATAACCTCTCTTTGACTATTTCGAACGAAATCATTCGATTCGACAGAAAGGAGGCTCGCGACATCGCTTCGAACGTTTCCAGATTTTAGATCTGAACATGAGGATATCTCAAGCATCGGCACATCTCGAGGTTGAAATCGAATTGGGAATTCGACGAGAAGAGGAAGGAATGAAGATCACTACGCGCGATTAGCGATTTGAACGAAATCGTTCGGCCATTTTCTTTCTGGTTTCGATTTTTTTTTAACTAGGTTCGACTTTGTTGAAGGGGAGAGGGGGGTTGATAAATACGGATGTGGGTTAGCTTCTTGAATACGATTGTTAATTAAATATTTAAAAATATTGAAAATACTCTCTCGTTGTATAACGCGAAATCCCAAACCCCAAATCAGACATGCCGATAGACGTTAATAAGGTTCTACCCGCATTCCGAACACAATGGAACAGGTTTCGCAAGCTAATTCGTTCATATACACGAGTTATAGAAGGAACCGATCAATGAAAAATTAAATTGATTCAAATAGTTCTAAGCGTTTCGAGCTGCCAAGGTCAAACAACAACTCCGATTGCTACGAAAATTGAAATCCGATAATAACTAACTATTACGGATCCAATGGAACTGGTTTCGTCGAATTCTGAGACTGTGCCTCTGAAGTCTATTTTTAAATATCGATTTAAACGATATACTATTAAAACTGAACAAAACACTTCCAAACTCAATTTCAACACTTTCACTATCTTCGGTGCTATCAATAACAATTTTATAAGCCTTCAAATTATTTTATCTGGCTTAAACTCCAGATTCAGCGGTTTACCCAATCTTCAATTATTAAAATCAATGTTTAAATTATAAAATTCAATGATTTAATTATCAAGTAAATATTGGCATCCTGAATTCAAGTTAAAATTAACTTTTAAATAATTTAAAATCAATTAATTATTCCAATTTTAATTTGTTAAAATTTCGGGGTCGTCACATTCCTCGCCCCTTAGAAGAATTTCGTCTCCGAAATTACTATTTAGGAAGAATGGTTCCAAATCCGTTTACCTTTTCCCAAAACTCCCAATTCAACATCCTACCAACTATCTTTTATTAAAGACCCACTATCAGTTGGTACTAACTTCCCACACTCTTCCACCGTTTCCCAACAATACTCTTTTCCTCAAATATTCAAATTTCAATTTAAAATCAAGTTTGAAATTATCAAAATTTTCTCAAAATTTTTCTAACTCTCTAAATTCCCGAAATTTTTTGCCAGCGTCTCCTTTGCGCGGCTAGCTCGGAACTTCTACAAAAGGCCTCTACGGGCTCCCAAATTCCAAAAGAAAACAAAAGCCAAGTGGCTATATCAAAAACCCAATCCAATTCTTACAGAAATTAAAATACATACCTTTTTGTCGGGCAATTCACATTTATCTTTTGGAATCAAATCCAATTTTCTTTTCCCCTTTTTATACCTGCATATCTTACTTAGCAATAATATCTCATCATAGCCCTTTCAAATCTTTACATACTTTTCCTTACAGAAGTTTTCATACCCATTTCTTATCAAACTAGTTTTCCCCACTTCATACGATTTCAATTTATTTTAAAATTTTCATATTGAATTTTATCTTCAAGTATATCTGATTCACATTAGTTTCATCTACTAATCTATTTTAATTTCCAATTTGAAATTGTTTGTCGTTAACAAAATTTTCCAAAATTTTCAAAAAATTTCCAACTCCCCAAAATTTTCGAAAATTTTTGGCAGAGTCCCCTTTTTTTTGGCAGAGTCCCATTTGTACGGAGGAGCTTTGGCAATTTGACAAGAGATATAAATATATATACATCGACCCACATGGTCGGAAAAGAAAAAACAGTTCATATTTCCTATTTTTATTGCGTAGGTGTACCTTATTTAGCATTTTAAGCATGCGGCTTATTTATTTAAGAAATTTATGCAATCCAAATCCAGCCAAACAGCCTTCAGGTACCTATACTTACTCAATTTAAATATGTAATGCCATATATAGAAAATTTATTAGCATTTCACTTATATTCAATAGCTAAACACATATATATAATAAGCAACAAGCACCAAAACGCTTCCCATAAGCTATTTATATAATCTTAAAGCTAATTCAATTGCTTTCAACCAATTTATAAACCATTTCATTTAATTTCAATGGTTTGCAACCCAATTTCTTACATTCCATTGATTTTTGACCCAAACCAGCTCATATTTACTTCAATTAATTTTAAAACCAATTTATTTAATCTCTCTCAACCCAAAGAATTTTAATTTCTTTTATTTGCAACAAGGACAATTGTTTTTATATACAATCGGCGATACTCGCTTAAAAGAGTATCTATTTCAGTTTATAATCTACTTTAAATTAATTTTCAACTCATTCTGAATTTAATTTCATTTCATTTCTAATTTATTTATCAACCGTACATTGCATTTTATTCATCCCCACATTGGATTCATTCAAAACAATTTATTAAGCTTGGCACATTCAATACTTATAAATTAATAACCATTTCTCAAATTAATTCAATCCAAGTTTTTATTGAATGGCCTTTCACCCTTATTCGAAGCCAAGCTTCCATAAATTTTTAAACTTAAGTTAATTTACTTTAATTTATTCCAACATCAAAATTAAGTTTACTTTTATTTGATTCTCATTTAATCAACTGCCATTAAATTCAGTAAGCCCATCCATTTAAATTTTAATTTTAATTCATCTTCTCAATTTATCAAAATAGTATCCAACCACATACTGAACTCATTTATACTTCAAATTAATATACCACCAAACTTAAGTTCAGTCTGATAACCCAATTCCAATCACAACTTTGATTTAGTTTTTATTCAATCGGACTTCGTCCAATTATTAATTAACCCATTTTAAAATTTTCATTTACTTAATTCATTTCTGAATTTATTCTATTAATATAAGACCATTCTTAATTTATTTCTATTCACCTGAGTTTTGCCTTGCAACTCAACCAGTTTCGATTATAATCACTTCTCTTATATCCAATTTACATGCAAATTTCATTAAATATTATTCAAATCACCCTTGGATTTTATTTGCAATTCAAACCATCACATTTTCAATCCAACTCTATTTTATTTTTATTTTACAACATCTCTTCTTATGTAATTCATTATCAAATCCAAGTCGAATTCTATTTAAAATTCGAATTCACTACCAAGTTCCATTATTAATTTACAACCATTTGTTTACCCAAGTTAAATTTTATTAACATACTCAATCAAACAATTATTTAACCAATTAGCTTATTTCCAATTTCTAAATCAATTACAAAAATCACTTCATTAATTTAATTTTTTTTTCTGAGTTCAAATTTTTGTCTTCCATATTTCTAGTTTGGATTTATTTCATCTTTCACAATTCCAACACCTTTATTTAAAAATTTAAAAATGCCTTTAAATTTAGATAATACTATTTAAAATAGCTTTTAATAAAAATACTTTTATAACTCGATGCCTCAACCAGTTCATCCTTGTTCTCATAGAAATTTAGTCATACGTAGATCAGGCGTAGGACTGAAAATCTATAAGTACTTAGTAAACCCGTTTTCAACACCCAGTGAAAATACTTGGAAATAAATTTTATTGAAAATATAGAAAACAGTTTTTGAAAAATAGAGGAAATATCTTTGGTGAGAATGCTCTGGAAATCATCACCCCCATCCATGGTCACAGTTACATCCCAGGGTTACGTTGCAGTCACAGCAAAAGTCCATGTAACTGCAGGCTCTCCGCGACCTCTCGATTACGCCATGGATCCCACACAACAGATCACAGTTACATCCAGGGTTACGTTGCTGTCACAGCAAAAGTCCATGTAACTGCAGGCTCTCCGCGGCCTGTGATTACGCTATCGAAATGAAACCTCTCCACTCCTACATAGGTCGCTCTGCCGATATAAAATCAAACACGGACTGTTGGCTCTTAGCGGCACACGCGACTTTCGCTATGTTATACCATAGGTCGTAGTCTACCGATATAAAATCAAACGTAGACTGTTGGCTCTCAGCGGCACACATGACTTCCACTATGGTATACACTACTCATAATCCTCAGGAACTAGTTTTGTCCGGACCCCTCACATGATCAACTTTAGAACCCCCTGGGCTCAAGGCAGCGCCACCCGGTGGCACTCCTGAGAAGTTCATTTCAAGGGAGCACCTTTTTCCCCAGAGCCATCATCAAAACACTTTATACTATACACATATAGTATCTTCCAAATCATACACCTAGTATGATATCATACAAAGTTCCTTTACACAAAATCGATTATCCCAAAATCGATAATTCTCAAACTAGGCTTTTCAAATTCAATTTTGATTTTACCCAAAATCAAAAGCCTTTCCAAATTCAAAGGTTCCCAAAACCTTTTCCCAAAATCCTCATAAGATCCTTTATATATATATATTCAAATATATAGAACTTCCAAAAATTTGGATCATTTCAATCTCGTATAAAACTCCTTTTATACTTCAAACATGCTCAAAAATCCTTTTCTTCCAGCAATAGATTCAACAATGGAAGATTTACCTTATATAACAAAGATATATAACCTTGTTTGTTAAAAATCAAATATTCAAATTTGATTACCCTTTTTCCAAGTTCAATTTCCTTTCTATTCACATTTCCTTTAATTCCCATTGAATTGTCACTTTGATTCTTACCTCTGTTGGGTATTTAAACCAATTAACAGTTTGAACTACGACCAGTTTTAGTAAATAGCTTGAAAATTTTAAAAATAGATAAGTAGTTGAAAATAATTATTAATTCACCAAATAGCTACAAAACAATTAACTAATTGTAAAATAGTCGAAAACTAATTGAATAGTTTCAAAGATTCCAAATAATTGCAAAATAGTTGTAAAATAGAAATTAGTTTGTGAAATAGTTGAAAAATAGTAATTAGTTTAAGAAACAGTTGAAAGATGGTTAAATAGCTCCAAAAATAATGGTAAACAAATATAAAATAAGTTAGCTTTAAGAAATAAAAGTTGTATATATTTAATAGCTTAGAAAAAAAATAAGTTTATATCAAAACAATTTATATTGAAAATAGTCAAGAGCCAATTGTTCACTTCCCCAACAATTCAATTTAAATCTCCATTTAAATTGACCCAATTCCGATTCAAATAACTCCAAATTCTATTGGACTTAATTCATTCCCAACTCAATTGAATTAATTTCCAATTTCATTCCAACTTCCAATCAAATTCCATTTGATCTTAAAACAATTCCCCTTTAATTTTAAATCCAAATTATTCACATAAATCTGGATTAATATCAATTGAACTCTCTTCAAGTTCAATACCCTTTTCAAGTTAATCCAATACAAATTTTCCATTTGAATTTTAAACTTGTACAACTTTAATTATAATTTACATTTTTCATCTTCTATTTATAATCAATTACATTCACATTTTGCTTTTAACTTGGAGTTATACATTTTATTTATCCAATATATTTTTATTATTCCATAAACATTTTAAATCAAGATCCCAGAGTTTAAACAAATTTCCAAAATTTCAATATTACCTTAGCGTTCAACTATATCCACAATTCTTTGGCAACCTCAATTATCCCTTTGAATTTCAAAACCAAACTCAGTTCACAAAAATTCCAATTTAAAATAATTTGGTAGCAATTTCTCTTCTAGAAACTCGAAAATAAACATCGATAATGCTGCAGTCATCACCGACGTCATTTTCCAGTGACCAAGAGTTCAATGCTTTTATCTCTTAAAAAAAACATTTCCAAATATTTTTAATTTCAAATCTCCCAGGTTTCAAATTCAACACCAAAAATATTTTTGAAATAATACTATTGTTTTTCCAAAACCTTTGGAAACCACTTCCAAATCCAAAGGAATTTTAAATTTCCCAAAAATTTCAAATTCCCAATCCATCCAAGTCATATTTAAACATTACTCTGGAATTTTCATCTTACTTTATTTCAAATATTCTCTGGAATTCTATTTCAATTTATAATCTCATTTATTTATGAAGTTTATTTCAATTTATCAATTACATTCACAATCTATATTTCAAATTCCATTTTGTTATATAAGTTTATTCTTCAACTTTGGTTATAAGTTTCATTTTGGTCGTATTTTATATTACTTCTTAACTTAATTCCAATAATTTGATAACCAATCACCTAAATATTCATTAGAAGGAAATATTGCTTTATATAACAAAATATACTTTTACATAAAATCATTTAAAATCTTTATATAAGAAAATAACAAGTACGCTCTCATATATATATATATATATATATATATATATATTCTCAACTCATTCTAGAGTACTACAGACTCTATTAAATGAGTAAGCCCCACAAGAGCCAAGGTTGTCGCTTAACCTTTCAGCTCTGATACCAAATGTAACGACCCGAAATTTTCGAAGCCGAAAATTCCAGATAGTTATGAAAAAGAAGAAAGAGATAGAAGAAGAAGAACAGAAACACCAAACATCTCACAATCGCAGCGGATAAAATATAATAATAAATAATAATAGCTTACAAAAGAATATTATATCTGTCGGTTACATTTAATGTACATCAGAGTTTCACATAATATACAGTCAATGAATAATTACCATAATCATGTCTCAGATTAACAATAATATAAATACAGCGGAATACTCTATACGATATTGCCATCCAGCTCGCCTCTTGAGCTCCAGAACGTCCTAACCTGAAAATCTGTAATACTCGGTCTGACCCGAGCATTACATCAAAGTAACACCCGGGTCAGGCTGGAAACCAGGGTGAGTAAACCCAACTAACATAGAATACCAAAGAAATCAACTTTACAAACCCGGGATAACATATATCAATTTATCCAATTCACAATTTACTATAGACGACACTCATCCCACACCTCAATTTTCTAAGTACCAAACTTAGATAAAATAATTCAATTCACTCAAATCATTACATTCCAACCTATTGATTTCACGAATCAATTTATTTAAAATTCAAAGGGGTTTCGGGTATTTTCCAATACCCGACCCCGGTCTCTTCGAAACTCATGTTATCCTAACCCAAGTTATTCAAATGAAATACACATCATTTCATATCAGAGATATCACTCATTCAAATCATCCAATACCATTCAATCATCCATAAGCAAAGCTTAACCACATACAAATCAATTTAATTGATCTTAAATTGAATTTCAAACCTCTATCACTTAGATTACTTCATTTAACATTAATTAATTCCAAATCAATTAATTAGTCAACCCATCATTATTCATCTTAATTAATCACCCTGGATTAATTTTCTTCCAATTCCATTCAAGTAATTATCCTTAATTAATTTCACGATATTGATTGTTTTTACCAAATCAATGAGTAATCTTTAATTACTTCACAAATTAATTAACTATTTTAATTATGTCAATCCTTAATTACTTATACTAATTAACTTCCCATAAGTCACTTATTACTAATAAATTCATTTAATTAATCAACCTTTAATTACGTCATTGATTATAAAATTAATGATTGCCAATCATAATCTAAATTAATTACTTTAATTCAACCACAATATTAATCAATCTCGATGAATCTCAACCTAAAATTAATTATCTTTTTTTTTCCATTAAATACATTAATTTCTCCTTTATTTACCTATCTTAATAAATATCTTGATTAATTACACAAAGTAATTATATTTTATTAATTATATTAAGTAATTACTTATTAAACCACTCAATGATTATTCTAAATCAATTTTCACTTCATTAATTAACCTAAAACTTCATTAATTAATTCAAATCCTTAATTACTAAATTAATCAACCCAAATCATTAATTAACTGCATTAATTAATCATCCATTTTAACCACCCTTATATTTCTTCCAAACATCCAATTATATATTTCGATAACTTAGGGTACCGAAATATTCAAGCAAACCACAACATTCAGCTGTCCAGTTACCAAATATTTATCACAGAATATTAATAATTCCAGTATGTACTACATAGCACATTAATCCAATTCAACCAATCATTTAAATTTAACCATTTAAATTTAAATAAAAATTCAGAAGCGCGAGGTTTACTCACCTTTGATTACTAGCATTCCATTTCCAATCCAGTTTGCTTCTTCTCAATTTTGACCTTGTATAAACATTTATACAGTTTATTAATATTTGGATTGACCAAACAGTTAATCACCATTTACTTATGTAATTTTCACTTATAATTTGATTTAAAAATTTTGAAATAATAATTGCCTTTAGTAACTTATTTTTAGCAACCCAATAGTATACGCTTTATTCAACAAAAATCCTCAAATCTCAACTTAAAAATCTGATTTAAACTAAATCTTTATATAACTCCATTGTATATCTTAACCCTTCTTATTTTCAAACTCTTATAAAATAATTTATACATACATAGATATATATATACTTAAAAACTGTTTCCTATAAAACCATATATTAAAATAGCCTAATACATTTTTTTTTAAGAAAGGAAATTACGGTTAAAACATCACATATTTTCATCTTCATCCTTAAACATCTTCTGTAAGTAAAAAAAATAGATAGATGGAACTACCTTAGCAAAACAGAGGACCATGGTCACCACGCGACCCCAAACTTCCATCGACGCTGAGCTTCAGCCACTGCCGCGCCTCGAACCACCTCACCATCCGAGATCATCGCCTCCCTACGAGCTGTTCTTCACCAATACCTCATCCATTCAATGTCGTGCACCTCGAACGCGCGTACGTCCCCTCGAGCTTGCCATTGATTTGAACACAGCTATAACCTCTCTTTGACTATTTCGAACGAAATCATTCGATTCGACAGAAAGGAGGCTCGCGACATCGCTTCGAACGTTTCCAGATTTTAGATCTGAACATGAGGAGATCTCAAGCATCGGCACATCTCGAGGTTGAAATCGAATTGGGAATTCGAAGAGAAAAGGAAGGAAGATCACTCCGCGCGATTAGCGATTTGAACGAGATCGTTCGGCCATTTTCTTTCTGGTTTCGATTTTTTTTTTTAACTGGGTTCGACTCTGTTGAAGGGTAGAGGGGGGTTGATAAATACGGATGTGGGTTAGCTTCTTGAATACGAGTGTTAATTAAATATTTAAAAATATTTAAAATACTCTCTCGTTGTGTAACGCGAAATCCCAAACACCAAATCAGACATGCCGACAGACGTTAATAAGGTTCTACCCGCATTCCGAACACAATGGAACAGGTTTCGCAAGCTAATTCGTTCATATACACATGTTATAGAAGGAACCGATCAATGAAAAATTAAATCGATTCAAATAGTTCTAAGCGTTTCGAGCTGCCAAGGTCAAACAACAACTCTGATTGCTACGAAAATTGAAATCCGATAATAACTAACTATTACGGATCCAATGGAACTGGTTTCGTCGAATTCTGAGATTGTGCATCAGAAGTATATTTTTAAATATCGATTTAAACGGTATACTATTAAAACTGAACAAAACACATCCAAACTCAATTTCAACACTTTCACTATCTTCAGGGCTATCAATAACAATTTTATAAGCCTTCAAATTATTTTATCTGGCTTAAACTCCTGATTCAGCGGTTTACCCAATCTTCAATTATTAAAATCAATATTTAAATTATAAAATTCAATGATTTAATTATCAAGTAAATATTGATATCCTGAATTCAAGTTAAAATTAACTTTTAGATAATTTAAAATCAATTAGTTATTCCAATTTTAATTTGTTAAAATTTCTGGGTCGTCACATTTAGGCTGACCAATGGACTGGTATACTTGGTTTATCTTATGAATGTGTCTTCAGGAACTAGCTAAACACGTTCATGCTTATGTTCATCAATGGTATTATTGTCTTTTCTCGGACTGAAGAGGCATAAGACACATTTAAGTATTGTTTCTTAAGGCTTTGAGAATGCACCTATTAGAGGTGAACGTAATGTCACTGCTAGAGGAAGGAACTATGGCCTGGATCACATTACTTTCGAGCAGGGCATTGTAGCAGACCCTGCAAAGGTAATATCAGTTTAGGATTGGAATCAGTAGAATTCTATAGTTGTGAGGAGTTTTCTTGGACTGGAGGGATAAAATATACATTTTATCAAGTACGTCTCTAAGGTGATGCATCGTTAACCAATTTAACGAAGAAGAATCAGACTATTGCTTAGGACTTTGATGTGAGCATGCACTTGTGAGTCTAAAGGAAAGGTTGAAGATGCACTAGTGTTAGTCATACCGAGTAGGAATGAGGAGTTGATAGTATATATAGACGCTTATGACAATAAACTAGGGGCGATATTGATGTAGCGGGGTAAGGTTGTTGAATATGCTAGTTAACAGCTAAAAGTGCAGAGTAGAAGTATCAAACTCATGATTTTGAGTTGGTTGCTCTGATAGTCGCTTTAAAAGTTTGGAGGCACTATCTGTTTGTAAAGAGGTTTGAGTTTTTTACTGACCATAAATCATTGAAGTACCTCTTCTTCCAAAGGATTTCAACCTTCATCAATAATGATTGTCAGAATTCTTAGCCTTTTATGACTTCGACATTTCCTATATGCCCGATAAGGGAAATGCAGTTGCCGATACTCTGAGTAAAAGCCATGTCACTTTAGGTGCGATGTTCTTAGAGTGAACACAACTTGAGTTTTTTGTTGGTTATGACTTCTGATTTGGATGTGAGATGGAGCCATAGATTTTGGCATGTTTGATTGCCAGCCTACTTTGATTGAGAGGATCAGTACTAGTTAGAGGCAGGATGCTAGGCTAGCAGGGATCAAAGCTAAGTTAAAGGAAGGAGTAGAGTCAAAAGATATGAGGCATACAGACTCTATCGAGATGGTCGGCTCTGTAAGGAGAGGAGGTTGTTTGTAACAGATGTCGATAGATTAAGGGATTGTGTGCTACGAGAGTGCTATCATTTGGTATTAACTATATATTTCGAAGGTAATAGAATATATAGAGATATGAGGCATACATTTTATTGGGAGAGGATAAAGAAGGACATCGGTGCATTCATCTCGAGATGTATGAACTATCTACTATTGAAAGCTGACTAGAAGAGACCAAGTTGTTTGCTGTAAGTAGAAGTGGAAACATTTATCGATGGACTTCATCGATGGATGCTAAGGACCAGAGGAGGATATGATAGTATTTGGGTTATAGTTGATTGATTGATGAAGAGTACTAGATTTATGCTCATAATATCAAATAGAATGGCATACAAACCAGCCGAATTATAGTGAAGTGGATTGTTTGATTACATGGTGTGCCAAAAAGCATAGTGCGTGATTGGGACCCATCATTCACTAGTGGGTTTTGGAAGATTTTACAAGAGGCATTGGGGACAGAGCTGTATCTGAGCACACCTTATTAACCACAAAATGAAAAGCAAACCAAGAGCGTGAATCATATCTTGGAGGATATCTTACAAGCTTGAATACTTGATTTTGGAAGTTCGTGGGATGATCGCTTACATTTAGTGGAGTTCACATATAACAACGGTTATCAGTCTAGCATCTTTACGACACCATTTGAGGCATTATGTGGTTATCCATGCAACACTCCCTCGTATTTATAGGAAGTAGATGAGAAACTAACATTGGGGAAAGATATGATTAGAGATATTTTAGAGAAGATAAAGATCATTCGACCACGAATGAAAGCTGCTCACTATAGATGGAAGTGCTAAGCTGATAAGAGATGTGACATGGAGTTCTTTGTCAGTGATAGGGTGTTTGTTTAGATTTATCCATTGAATAATGTTGTTTGGTTCGGTACTAAAGGGAAGTTGGAATCGAGGTACGTGGGTCCTTTTTCAATACTCGAAAGGATTGGATAGTATTGCACAGTGACATTTTTGACCCATAGAAATTTTATTTGACGATTTTGTCCCTAGAAAATAGTAAGGTTTATAGCTTTTGAAAAGGGTCAAATTAGGAACCTTGACCGCTTCCATTTGAAAGATATGATAATTACTCTTTCCTTAGAGTGGTCATAGTAGCTTTTTAGATCTAATATTTAGGATATAGACTGTTTGAAGTTTAGATGGTTTTTGGATAGTTAAGTTGGTAATTAATGAAGTTTGGGTTAAGCCCAAAGACCCATTTCGGGATTAGAGTTAAGTGGGGCTGATGAGACCTTTCCCAATCATTATTAAAATTTCCAAAATAGTTATAAACCACCATTGACCATCTCCGTAGCTTAAAACAACCAAAAAGCTTAATTTTCTTAGTATAAAAAAGGGATTAAAGGGTAATTGATGAAAAGATTGGCCTAATTAGTGATTAACACCTCAGGTTCATGAATGCACGGTTCCACTTTATATTTTACTTGGGAATCGTGCTTGATTTGATCTCGATGTGCGATTTTACAATCGTCACATTCCTATGCATGTTTATATAGTAAAATGATGATTTATAAGATGGTTTAGAATGTCAAAACATTTTCGAACATAGATCTACCCTTAATATGACTTTTTAATCAGTTGTATAAAGATAAATGTGCATTTCGATTCTTTTTGACCATTTTGATAAACCATTCATCATTTTTATGCATGATAAATCCTGGATAATCTGAATGGTTAAATGATGTTTGGATTGTTTATATATGATGAATGGATGTTATGTGTTGCTTGTATATGGTTGTTTGTTGTATTTTTAACTCATATTAGTGTAATTAGAGAGTGGCCGTTATCTGTGAAAAATCGATGAGTAAAAGTGTTCAAATTTGCATTTATCCGAATGATTTTTTTCATAGGGATATAACAAACTTGTGTTTTTGTTAGTGAATTATTAGTTGAGATGTAAAGGAGTTTTTAGGCTAAGGAAAACAAACTAGTGGTGGTGCTTAAATCAAGTCGAGGCGGAATCGGGACCCCAAGGAAAATTGGGCATTTTTACTTGGACTATATTTGTGGTTTATTCACACACTAGAAAATTTTTTCGAGGATTTTGGTGTTCTACTTCATGCCGGAGGAACCTAGGCTTCGTGGAAGCAAGTTGGATGAGAGGCTAATGGAAGTTGGAGGTAAATTAGTTAAGTACTCTACTAATAAGGGGTCTGTGGGGAAGGCTACGATCGCGGTCGCGCTTGCTTAGAGATGTGGGGGTTGGAGCTATGGGTCGGATTCATACAAGAATTTTTATGACCATGGACTTGGAAGATTTCGGATAAGTCAACAATTAAGCACCGACTTGATTTTCTTCGAGGTACGTTTGTGTAGAAACTTTAGGGTATTGAAAGGGAGACTTCAGGGTGAATGTTAGTTGTAAGAATTGAAGTACTTAGTTGATTTTTGACTAATTGAACAAGACATGACCGACCTTATATGGTCGGTACCGACTTGTTTATGGCTAGTGGTGACCTTTTAGGGTTAGAGGGGATTCGAGAAATGGACTTTAGACTTCACTCCATGCTCATTCGTTCGACATTTAATTTTCGACGTTATGTCTTTACGACAAGCAATCTTGGTGGTGAAGCAAAGACTCAACACTTTGATGTGATGGATTTGGAACTTTGATGTAAAGATTTTATAACTTAGAAAAGTGTGCCAGAGATGTTCCAACGATAGTGGCTCGATTGTTGGAGGTGCGATTATGATTTGTAAGGACAAGTTCGAGGATAGGAACTTGTGGGTAGAATGAGGAATGTATTCTACCATAAAGATGAATCAAATGGAATGAGGATCGTGTTTGACTATGGAAACGCATGCAAGTGGATCCTTGATATTTGAAGGTTTCTAGGCGTGCTTGTAAAGAGGGGGGGTATGTGGGGATGCCTATCTGGATACAAAGATATGGTAACCCAGATCATCGATACAGATCCGTGTGCCGTGGACCTTGTGGATACAGTGGCCTAGTTCCAGGCCTTATTATGTGGCATGAATTTGAGTATCGAGAAACCAAGTCTTTTCATTAGTCTCTGGTAGAGGGCATAACCATAAGAGTTATTATTTATCCAATGCACTCGGTTGATGTGAGGACTGCTTGATGGGTGCTATGGTTGCTGTGTTTGCTATGCTTGTTATGCTTCATTTATCACCCTAGGAATGCCATATTACATTGATATTATGGACTGGGATATCCGGACACCCAATATTGTACTTAATCTTGCAGTACCTCCATAAGATAATGATGATAGGAGTTTAACATATATGTGCTAACTCTCTCGATGCAGAGATAGGTCAGGTTTGATTCTCCATACCCTAAGTCCTATACTATATTGAATTTCATACTATTTTGAGATTGTTTTATCATTCAGACTAGACTGTTATTTGACTCCAGGTTTTATGCTTTGCTTCTTATTACCTTAGGTGCTCTTAAATGAGTAGAATAGATAATAGGTGTGGGATAGCATGTGGTGTTGTGTAGATGGACTAGTAGACGGTTATGTTTTCTCATACTTATATTTTGATTATTATTGTTTATTCCACGATATGATGTTGTGGAGATTTGACACTATTTGAATTTTATTAGAGACAGATATTAGAGTTTATTTATCAGTTGTATAAACTCTGTCATTCATAATACAAAAGTGATGAACCTATGCTTTGATCTGTGATGTGTTCATTTAATTATTTTTTATCTCGCCTATTTAGATCTACGATGATTATTATATTTTATCCTTGCGTTGTGTGATATATGACTGGTTCTATGATTGTTTTTGTTACTTTACCAATTTACTATTGTACTACATTGGCCGTTTACTGTAAAAGCACACTATACATGTGTATTGGATAATGGAGGTGTATGGCGGTCATCATAATTGCGATGGCATCGAATTGACATCGTCTTGGCATTTGTAATTTAGCATTGGCATGGCATTGGTAAGGAGCCTTACGAAGGCCATCGGTAAGAATTTTTTTACCGTCAAGGCATTTATTGATGCCATCTAAGGCATTGGCGCATCATTGACAATAGGTTTACCATTATCATGCCAATGCCATATTGGCGTCGATAAACCTATTATTTATTCGAAAATTCTAATATGTTCTCTTGTGGAGATACTAAATAATATTTGAAAATGTTACTAGATATATAATCATTTTGTTTAAAGGAGACATGGATAAAAATGAATAAAAAATATAGTGGTATCTCTCTTCCTCTGAAACTCGAAGTAAACTTCACATATCATTTCACCTCTTCGGCTCCTTAATCCTCCCAACGCACTTTATCGTGCACCCTATCCACTTCCAACTATCACTGCCTATCTTCTATATGTCGTTACCCTCTACCAACCTTAATATTATGTCTTCTTGTTACCTTAGAAGCCTCACCCTCTCGCTTCTAGCTAATTCTATACTGTTCCCTCGGCTTTCACCTAGTCCCCACTTCCCTCTCTCTCCCTCTTTAGTGGATATCCTCCTCACTTCGCTAAAACCATTCCCTCTCCTTTAGCATAGAATTATTTTGGTTTTGATGACCTAAGGCTCTCATCTATTGCACTATAGGATGTAATTTCCTTCTCTCTTTTGAAATATTCCTTTTTCCTCAACCTCGAAACTCAATCTTCTATAGACTTTATGGTTGCCTCCAACTCTATTATGTTAGCTATAACACCACCTCTGATATAGTTAAGTGTAAGACCTAAGGGAAAATATGTAATTTATTGTAAATTATTAACTCTATAACATGTATGAAATAGAATGTATTCTAATATATACTTATCATATTGTATGATAGGTTAATTAATTATTTGTTTTACGTAAATTAGATAGAAAATCCTTAAATAGTGTATTACGCGATATTAATTATAGTTTGTTATAATTTCTTTCACATTAAGAATAAAATATTATTTTAAATATTCCTAGTCAAGATGTTTCAAGACGATATCAATACATCCGTTAAGACTACACTACAAATTTCTCTCCGAATGTTGGGTAGTGTATTACTCATGGCTACTAGGGGCACCAAGGGATTATGTATATTTGTTAGATAATATCACAATGGAAAAAAAATGCATCAGATGACGGATAAGCTCTGTTGTCTGCTTGCATATCTAATTATCGTTAAATCATATGTCGTCTCATTGCACATCGAACAACAGATATGACCCATCGTCTGATATGCACTAACACAACAAAAAACCGTATGTTTTCTGATTTTATAGTACCATTTCTAGAATTTCCTATTATAAAACATACATATTGACTAATATGCATATCAATACACTTGTACTGTATTTTCAGAATGAAATAACGGATCATAATTTTATTTAAACAGATATTTTAATTCAAATCAAATTCAAATACAATACAACTTTCACTATACTTACATTTTCAAATACAATACAACTTTCACTATTACTCTCATATATACAACTTTTCTTTACACTCTTATATATAGCATTTTTTACTAGCACTCATTCATACTCACTCGAGTTTAATTTTGATGTTGATCTTGGTTTGCTTGCTCCAGCTTGTGTCTGGCCATCTCCTATACCTGTCAAATAAACAACGAAGTAAAATGGAAACGGAAATAGACCTAAATTGCAAAAATAAAATTGAATTTGAATATTAATGTTCACTAGTACAAAAAGTGCATAGTGTTTCGCCTCATTTGCATCGGTTGAAGTAAAAACTGATGCAAATAGAACTATTTGCATCAGTTCTATCTTAGTAACCAATGCAATTGGTACGTGGAAAGCAATAGGTAATAAAAAAATTAAATTTGCATCAGTTCTCACCAACAACCGATGCAAATACTTTTAATCGCATCGGTTTTAAAGTCAACTGATGCGACTAAATGTTGATGGCAATATGAAATTTAGGTGGGAAATAATGAAAAATTGGCTCCAAAGTTACTCCTTTGGAGAAATGTAGTCCTTCCTCCTCAATAACCCACTCCGAAAAAAATTCTTCTCCTCCTCAGAATCCTCGGTGCCAGAAAATTTATTTTTTACTTCTTTTCTTCTTCAACAAATTAAACGAGATGCTAAAATAGATAGCGGAGGTGGGAATCAGAAAATAAATGGACCCGCGCTTCAGATCCGACTCCGGAGAAATGATCATCTTCAGCTATATATTGGCTCTTGCTCCTCATTGATCACACAACAAATTGGATACCGTCGACCACCGTTCATCTTCGTTTCTCGGGTCAGTTTGAAATTTCTCGCATCCAAATCTAATACTTATATGGGATTTGCTAAATTCCTAACTATGATTCAAGCCCAATTCTAGAAAATTGGAAATGGAGACGTTTGAATTCCAAATTGTCAAATCAGATTTGTTTGATAATGTTTTGGATATCCATTAAGTGTACAGTGGTTACCGAATGTTTTTAAGTTGCTTCTTGATGTATGTATATATAACATAATTGTTGAACAAGGTTTGGGTTTGCAAGTTGTGAGCAATCCAGATGATGCAGATTTTATTTTAGCACATGGTACTGAAGCAATCAGAGTGCCATCTGAGGATGCAATACCTAAAAAATTAGAAGAGCTCAAACAAATCATAGAAATATGCGCCCAAAGAAAAATCCCAATGGTGGTAGCAAATCCAGATTACGTTACAGTTGAGGCTAGAAACCTCCGTGTAATGCCAGGTATGGTTGACTGCATTTTCAAATAAAATGCCATATGATTCAAATTGTATTTCAAATTGTATTTCAGATTGTATTTTCATATGCTTCTTCCCCTAACATTACATGCAAATTGTATTTCAGCTTCTTATCATGTATATATATGCGAATACAGGATTGATGTCAGCAATAAGGACAGAAAAATAAAAATACATCTCTTATCATATTTTGTATTTGACTGTGCATGCATTTTAATGCTATTTGTATAATGTTATTTACTAAAAGGGATCACTGTAGAATATAAATGATTTTCCCACATTCATTCCCATTAAAAACCATTGTTGAATGAAGCTTGTTAGCCGCTTCTTTGTAACTAAATTCTCATGACCATAAGAAACGGAATCATGGGTAAAGCTATGGAAATGAATATTTGTTGGAATATTTAGAAGAACCATAACAGTAAACAGTAACATTGTAAATATATTTTCTAAAATGCCAAGATTTTTGGTGTGCGTGTTTTAAAACATCCAATGTTCAAGTGGTTTTGTTAGTTGTTTCAATTTTCTACAAATTGCAGTCCAAACTCATGTTCCTCATCCTCAATCTATTTATGTCATTTTTTTCTCATTTTCTCTTAGAAATCGACTAGAGCAATCAATATACTAGGATTTGCAGTGGTTAGACAGAGTGGAAAGATAGCGCACAATGGCTGCCAATATCAGCGATCTGTTTAGCCTATATAGTTTAAAGCAGAAGCTCAGAGCACTCGTTGTGAAAACAAAAAAGATATAAAACTTAAGGATATAAATTAATACTAACGAAAACAACTGTAGGCTATGGTCAAACATGTTAAACGGGCCAATTGATTAGGAAACAACTACACAGTATACCACAAAACTTGATCATTTTAGATACAAAAAAATTATTTTCAAAATTAGATCTTGAAAAAGTCAACATTGGAAGCACAATTTCATGAAGTCCAATGCCATGAAGTGTTTTCAACATGCATGTGCAAAAGAAAAGTCGGTAAGATTAGTACTGCCATACTCATGCAAAAAAGGTTCATCAAAGTCACTAATACTCACACATTTTGGGCCATGCAAGTGCTTGTATCAACCTTTAAAAATAGCACAGAAAAATTTAGAAGTACCATGGCTGGAACCCTTCTCGGTTACTTCATGAATTTGTAATTTTACCACACATTTATTTTAATCGTAGCGATAACACCTCTAGTGTTTACCTAGGTCCAGGCGCAGCCCTGATAAAACATCATTATATAATTCAGAAATGGATGATGCGTCATGCTTGGTAAGTAAAAGTGAACATAACTTTGCTGTCACCTGAACAATGCAGTAGTTAATTAGGCATAACATAAATCTTTGCCTTAATGATGTAAAAAAAAGAAGGAAAAAACATTACTATACATTACCACAATTATAACTGAAATCAAATTAACAGAGGAAAAATCAAACAAAATCCTCAATCTATTTATGTCATTTTTCCCCATTTTATCTTAGAAATCGACTAGAGCAATCAATATACTAGGAGTTGCAGTGGTCAGACAGAGTGGAAAGACAGAGTAGAGTTGCCTACTCAGTTTCAAATTGAGCTGCAAAACTCAATTGCAAGTTTTGCAACTGAGCTTACAACTCAGTTTTGTATAACTTAGCTTCAATTCAATTTTAAAACCGAGCTACAAACTCACTTTTGAAACCGGTAAGTCAGCTTTGCAAAACTTGCTATAGCTCAACCATTTTTAATTAAAACTTAGTTTCACTTTCTAAATGCAGGCACTAGCTATTAGTGAAAGAGGAGGACAAGAAAGAGTTGGAAGTTAATGGTGATGACATAGCAAGCTTATAAAATCTTGAAATTGGTCTTATTGCTAGAGTTTTGTAAAATTTACAAGACTTGTGTACTCTAATTTTAAAGAGTAGTTTCAAATTGGTGGACGATGTAATTTATATCAGGGCAGTATGCTTCATTTTATGTACGAAGGTTGGGAAATACATGGTGATGATTGATATTCTTCAAACTCTTCCAATAAAGGCATTTTGTAATTTGGTGTCAAAGAAATATTGGCTTCTAAAGTTGAGCTTCATCCTAATTATCCAAGGTGGTGATGTGTTGTTTCTACATCCAAAGAGTGAGCGTGCAATTCCTCTGTCCCATATGCATGGTATGGATCCTCCTTTTCAGGTTTCACTCTTTAACCCTGTCACTGGTTCCCAATTCCAACTTCCACCTATAACGGCTTCGGTTATATGATATTTTAATAGTGACGACCTAAGAACAATGTGCTCTTGTTTAGTCTGAATTATTTTATCTTTGTATGATCGTATTGTATTAGTAAATTCATGTGTTGACTCAATGGTAATGTCTCATACAGAATATATCAAAGTTCTAGCCTTGATCGTATATGATCGTATTTTATCAAAGTTCTAGCCTTCATTTGTCCACTGCATTAAGCATCTAATATCCTTTTTATTATTATTCCAGGCATGAGAAGAGGCACTCAAACATACCAGCACACGTTTCTCCCTGTTTTCGTGTTAAGGAAGGTGACAATGTGATCATTGGCCAGTGCAGGTGATGTGTTGATTTTGTGCTTATTTCACTTGCTGTCTTACCTTTTGTTTTTACTTGGTATATACTTAAAGTTTGGGTTAATTATTCGTTAGAGCATGTTTGGCAAATCTTTATAAGTAGTGAAAATATTTTCTAAGCAAGTATGTTGGAATAATTGCAATGGTTGATGTTGTTCAATGGTTGTGGTGAGGCAGGTTTAGGAAGTGTGCTGAAATAGCTTGTATATGGAAGTGGGTACTTTGTTGTCGGAGAAGGTTGTAGGTAATTGTATGTTGATGTAGTAGAAGTATTTGGTTAGTGAAGTGATTCAGGGAGGTGGAGATGGTGATGATGTTTTGGTTAGTGTAGAGGAGAACAGAGTTAAAGCAGGTGAAGTGTGGGGGTATTGGTAGCAGTGCGGTGTGTTTAAGAAGGTTGCTGTTGAAGGAGTGTTGTATATGGAAGTGGCAACTAAATGAATATAGAAGGCAGTTTGTTGAAGATGGATGGTAGTGTAGCTATATTTGGATGTTGAAGACTGTTGAAGTAGCAGTTTAGGTAGGGGTGGTTTTGGTAGTGGCAGAAGTTTGTATAGTAGGAGAGTTTGTATAGAGTGGAGAAGGTGATGGTGTAACACAAGGCGGTTGCAGCAGAAATATGGAGTTTCAGGTTTGGGATGCAGGTTGAAGGATAATGTATTTGGTTCTTAAGTTTGGTTGGCTATGGGTTAGAGTTTGAAATACAGAGTTGTAGGAGGAGATGTGTAGTTTGCAGTACTGTTTGGCAATGGTGTTTTCAGTTGAAGTTGTAGATGATGGAGGGAGGATGGTTAGGGGTGAGGGTTGTTGCTATGTGTAGTTGTGGGTAAACTTTCAGGAGGAGTTTGAAGACAGTGGAAAGGCAGGTTAATGATGGTTGAATGCAATGCAATTGTAAAATGTAAAATGAAGAGGGGAGAGTTGTGTTTGGTGATGATGTATATATGACAGTGGTATATGTTATTAAGTTTAATTTGGTATTATGTTATTCAGTTTAGTTTGGTGATGATGTATAGATTATTAACACTTTAATTGATATATGTTTATTTTGGTATTATGTTATTCAGTTTGTATTTTCCATCAAATTTAATTTTGAATGATTGTAATATTGCATGCAATAATTGTTTGTTATAACCAATAAGAGACGGATTAGTTTGCATCGGTTTTCAACAGCAACCTATGCAACAAGTTCCTTTGTTGCATCGGTTTTCAGTACAACCGATGCAACATGGGGGCTGTGTCCAAGCTACCAACCATGATATTTTGCATCAATTGTTTGTAACAACCGATGCAAAAAGGACCATTTTGCATTGATTTTAGAACTGATGCAAAAGTGTTAAGCCTGTTGCATCGGTTGCATATGCATCGGTTGTTTAACTGATGCAAAAGGGGGGTAAACAACCGATGCAAATGGCCTGTTTTGTAGTAGTGGTTGCCTCAGTTTATGGGTTTATTTTCTTTTCATGTTTTAGATAGGGATAAATATATATGTTCATAGACAATTTATGATATGCGCAATGTATCACTTTGAATATCACAAGGTCGGGCATCGATTAAATCTCACAGACTATTGCAAAGGTCAAACCCGAAGACTCAACATAGTGCAAATATGCACAAGGTTAAGCCCAAGCCTCCTCGAGCTCAGCCTAGGTGCACATATCATAAAACAAGTTTCAACAATTCAATAACTCAAGAGTACATAGTGCATATAAGGCAAGAAATCTCAAAATTGTTTAAGCATAGTGCGTATAGGAGCAGCTCAAGGCAGCATGAACAAGGATGAAGAGCACATGTATAAACTAGACAAAAAAAGGAGAACAAAGTATATGGAACATGTATAAACTAGACAAAAACTAGGCAAGAATTCAAGATAGTGCATATACTCAGGCAACTCGGCATGGAGATGCATAAAGTCAAAGCAAACAACAAACAGATTCATGGAAAACCAGCAAGCAAGCAAAGGCAAAATGCACAAACAATTTTAGTGCACATGGAGATGCACAAAGTCGAGAACCAGCAAACTAGATTCGTGGCAGAATCAAAAGTATCTCAACACTGCCTTGAACTAGACAGCAAAACCAAGCACACACATTGACTAAAATGCAATTCAAAATGGTTCAAAACTGAAAACAAGTTCAACTAAACCCAAAAATGGTTCAAGCATGAAGTTCATACATTGAAACAGCAAATTGTAAGTGTAACAAGTAATCATAATGCAAAAGAAAGTGCCACAAATCAAAATAGCAGGAGCCACAAATTAAAACAACATATGCCACAAATTGAACAAGGTAGTGCCATAAATTAAAACAAGGTGGTGCCATAAAAAGCAAGTGCCAGTAATTACATGATATGAAGCAACAACAACATTCACACACACATACATACATACATATGTACGTATACACATGGATGTCTCAAATTACTTGATATGAACCATATCAGACTCATGTACAAAAGGAATGTCACACATATATATGCAGATAAAAGAACATTCCCACATATATACATACATATGCATGTTCATATGTACATGGAAGTTCACACATATACACACATATATGCAGTGATATGCAGATATAAACATACAAATATATGAAAACATTCTTACAGATAAACATAAACATAGTTTGTTTTGCTTGAGCCTGTTTATGGGTCAGAAATAAAATTGCCTTAGTTTGGTGTACACATAACCAAAAACAGACACATGAAAACAACTGTATATATACAGGGCCAAAGAGTAATGAAAAATCAGTGCACTGGTTTGTCAAATGAACATTGCAAAGATATGTATACGATGTATATACTTGAATAAAAAGAACATTCACACACATATATATGCATGTATATACATGGATGAACCAACAGCCAACATAAGCATCAAAGCTCCAAGAAAATCGAACATTCACATACTAGAAAATGGCAGTGCTACAAATTAAAAAATTTGTTCAAGTGCCAATGAAAATGCAACTCAAAACAAGTTCAACTCAAAATGGTTCAGAAAATGGCTCAAGCTTAAGTAATTCAAAATGGTTCAGCTCAAAGCAATTCAACAATTGGTTCAGTTCAAACCAGTTCATAAACGTGCACAAACAAATTAAACAAACAAATAAAAGCAAGGCAGCGCCATAAACTAAAGCAAGGCAGTGCTAAAAACATTCCCACATATATACATAAGTGTATGTACGTATATAAGTTCAATTTCAAACCATTGAGAATACAACAAGCACAAGGCAGGGAAAAGTGCACACATGAACTCAAATGTACACTAACTTGAACATGAACTTAAGTGTACACATGAACTCAGACATGATAATGCAAGTGGAACTCAAGTGTACACATGAAATATCAAATGAATTACATATGTATGTATATACATGGAACAGTAGCACATAATAATAAGTCCAGGCAGTTCAATAAGGCAAGGATGTGTGTATGGGTTCAACAAGTGCAATACTCAAGTGCACCAAACATAACTTCAGTCATGTGCACATATATACATGTATGTATATACATGTATACATGTGCACAGTTGCACCAATGAAGTGGCCAACAAAAAAGGTAAGGATGTATACATGTATATATGTATACATAACTTCAACAAGGCAAGGATGTATATATGTATATACATGTATACATGTTCAACAATACAAAAAAGGACAACTAGCGAAACAATGAAGTGGCCAAAGATCAAACTGTCTATCATGTTATATAATGAGTACAGAGCATCCTCTAAGAAAGCAAATAGTACAATTAAATGAAGCAAATATAGTAAAATAATCAGATAAATGCAATATAATGTAGTGATACTAAGCTTATTATACAAGCATAAGAAAATATATTAATTCTAAAACCGATGAAGTAAAAAAAATAAGCAAACAATTAGTTTGAATTAAACAAGGAAATAATAAAAGGTACAACAATTCAAAAATCATAAAACCAATGAAAATTCAAAAGAAACCATTACAAAAATTATCAAGTTCAGTTACTTTTTACTATTAACAATGAACAAGTTAAGTTTTAGATAATCAAATATACTAAAATCATTATAGGCAAATCAAGTTGATATCAATACAAAATCACAGGCAAAAGTATATACAAATATATAGGAAATTGATTCCTATATAAACACCCAAATCATCAGAGGCAAATCAAGTGAAGATCAATACAAAATCAAAAGGGGGCAAAAATGGTATCATATATCAATGGAAGAATACTTGACAAATTGAACGAAGCCTAATTACAAGCGGCTTTAATTCAGCGTTATTGATTGAAAATACTCGACAAATTTATCCAAGATTACTCGAGAAATTTAATGAACCTTCCCAAATTGAATGAACACTAATTACAAGCGGCTTCAATTCGGTTCCATGAGATTATGTTTTGAGACTGAGAGCGTCAAGTTGTCTGATTTTTTATAAGAGGGAAAATAATTGAAGGAAATAAGGAGGCCACGAATAAACTGAAGGAACGCCATTTTTTTCCTTTTTGAAAAGGAAGATAGATGGGGAAACAAGTGAAGGAATGCAGCCACGAAATAATTTTGGCAATATTGAGGGGGAAACCAAAATTTTGATAAGGAGGCAAAAAAAAATTTCTGATAATTTCAATCAAACAATAGATAAATTTTATATGAAAGCAAATGTTGTCTGATTTCTGTTGTATTACATAACAGATGATTTTTCCATGTGTTGTGTGAAAAAGTGGAATGACAGAGAATCTACCTTATGTTGTGTAATTACTATTGTCCGATTCACTTTGTGGCATAGTGTATCGAATGACTCACTCGAGAGTTTTCTATTGCTAAATATAACTAAAATAAAACAAAAAATCTCAAATTGACCGTATCACACAAATCTCTAGACTTGAGATTTCTATTGAACTTCAGTATGGACACTCCACTTTGATTATAGTTAAATCGTGACATGATATCCATTGAAGGTCTATAACCGGTTCTGAGTAAATGTGTTGGAAGAGAAACATTATTTGATAGGGAATTCATCTTCTTGGTTATGTGAGGTTAGTATCACGGTCAACAATAGTCAACTCAAGGTCAAAGTCTAGTTGAAGTGGCACGGTTAATAATAATTGTTATTATTGAACCAATGATTTTGTGTTTGGATTAGCCAAGTTAACTATGGACAATACTGGAATTTTGGCTACAACAAATTCCATAGGTCCAAAAGAGATATAGCTTTGATGAAGATCGGCGTAAATAATCATTACTACAGGGTTGCCCTTAAAATGGTAAAATTAAATTTTACCGAAATATGTGTGAGTAATAAGTTTGGCCAAACTATCAAACCACTAGCAAAGGTGACTTGGGAATGTTAATTTCTCAATTGTTCGATAACAATCGCTGGCTTAATTTACACCATTGAGTCACACAACCATAACAATGAATACTCAGATATGCCGCATGATTTAATTAATTTATAATTATCGTAAACTAATCAAATTAATTAGTATTTATGAAATATTGGTTACGAAATTTTATTTGATTTATTTAATGCCATTAGTGTTTAATGAAGTGCATACATAAAAGTTATATATGTACTCATCGATATATGATATCGATAAATATTTAAATTTGATAACTTAATTAAATATTAAAACGACTTTGGAATTACTGAAGACCCATGTGGCCTCCAGTATAGTCGATCATAGAAGGTAAGAGGAGGGGGTTTAAGTATTCAAATATTGACTTAAAATGACAAACAAAAGCTAAGTAAAGAAAGGAGAAACGATGTTCACTTTTTCCTTAATCTAAATGCTTGCTTAATAACCTTGTTCTCATTCATTTTGTGATTTGTCTTCTTGCTATCTTCTAGCTAAAATACCAAGCGTCCAAATTCCTAAAGGAAAATTCAAACCAAATCAATTAAAAAAATATGATAGAGGTGCTTTAGATTGTTATAATTTCTGAAAGCTAACTTGGTCAGATCTAGGAGTGATTCTTCATTTAAGGTGCATATCATAAGCTCCATCTTAAGGCAATCTTTCCAATTTCCTTATTGTTTATATATACATCTTTTGATTGTGTAGATTATACCTTATATATACATGCTTTAATGAATTTATGTAAAACCCTGCATTTTTTTGACAATTAATTTAAATAGAAAATAAATTAATAAATAATAAATGGTGAAAAATAGAACTTTTGCAAATGTAAGATTTTGGCTAAGAAACTTACACCGTTGGGTTCATGGCTATTTTTTGATCAGTTTTTCATATATATGTTTTTTTGATTGGAGTTCAAACGAAAAAGTTATTAATGTTTAAAATTAAGAGTTGGAAATAATTATATATGTAAATGAGGAAATATATAATGATTAACTAACATTAATCACAAACAGTTAAGTTTAACGGTAGCTTAGAAGTTAAGAATGTGACTAACAGAAATAAATTATAGCGATCAAGTAACCGAGGAAATAATACGAAGAAATAATTGGAACGAAGGAAGTAAATAAACAAATCAAGCAATGTAATAAATTAACGCTTTGAACATGGCATAGGTCAACCTAAGATATACCTAGGTTAACGGGTAGCAGTCGACCTAAGGGCATGGTCGGTCGACCTGTGTCCATGTTAAAGCGTGAATGTAAAATTTTAGATGGATGAACATGCTGCATTGCTTGTATGCTAAGAAATTAAGGGGTGTCTAGGATTTAATTTAAAGATTTCTAACTAAATCTAACGCTCCATGTTAACCCCAAGCCATTATAAATACAAGCCTAGTTTAGACTTCTCTTCTCATTTTTTGTGTCACGGAGTGGAGCTTTGACATTCTCTTTTCTCCGCAATTTCAAGATTTCTAAAAGCAAAATATTATATTATATATGTTTGTAAGTGGAGAAAAGTGGAAACTAAGAGAGGAGAAGGGTCGAAGAGAATTAGAACGGAAACAATGGTAAAATTATAAATCTAAAACTCAAATTCAATTCAATCCTTTCTCCAGATCTGTAGTTTAATAAGCGAATTTTATTATTGGATTTAAATTAAGAGGGAGTCAAATAAAAAGGGAATGGATCTAGATCTAGAGAATGCAAAAGCTAAAAATAAGGTAAGTGGGAAAATTACATGTTTTGTAATAAGGTTAGATTTATATCGTTGTGATCAATTTTAATTACCTATGTATAACCGGTTTATATTCAAGTGTAATTATGCAATGGTTAGATATAAATTTCATGTTGGATAATTATTGTATACACATAATGAATCGATGAAAGTAGTGAATTTGATAATAAATTATATACACGTAATGATTATAGAGTCGATTTAATGGAATTGGAAAACTCGCCTAAATTTATTGTTAAGGAATATGGAATTATGAATTTGTTATAAATTTGATAATAATGAATTGATATTTGAACATAGAAAAAGAATGTAAATGAACAAACTTTGTTTTAGGAGTGTAAGAGATATTTTAATTTCTTGGAATTTGGGATTAGGGATATCAATGGTACCTGAAAAATCAGAAATCCGTCTGCATCCGCATTCGAAATGCAGATAAATAACCGATGTCCGGAAAAAAAGATGCGGATGTGGATATGAAGACATCCACATCCGAAAATTATCCATCCAGTTTATGTCAAGATTATAGTTCAAATTATGTGTATTTTAATGTAGTAAAAGATATTCGTTTATTATTTTATTAAATTAGCAGTTTATATTATATGCACTTAATGCTTATTAACTGCTCGAAACTATTTATTATCATCATATTTGTTAATTTTTAACATTTTTATAATCAATGAGATTCAAAAATATTTATGTTAAACTAAAATTTTCTCTTTGTAATTCTTAATTTTTCAATCGTTAGCGGATAAGATAATTATCTGATATCCGTCCGTATCCGCAGATGTGGATATCTGATATCCAAAAATGATTTCGGATGCAGACGCGGATATGGAACTATCCACATCCGAAAGAATTCGTTAACAGGCCTATTTGGGATTTTGCATGTAGATTTCTGTATTATAAAAGTTAAATAAATAAAAGTGCGATGTTTGAAATGACAAGAAATACACATAAAAAGAAAGAAATGTACAAAATAAGGATTATCGTATTTTGTACCATCTTTTTCAAGCAATAAAAAGATAGTTCCTTGTAATTACAAACATCACATAAATCTCTCTTTTTGGATAAGACATAAATTTACGGTGTTAACACTTTTAGAATAGAAACGTAGTTCCAACGCATCGAGATGTAGTAAACCCCAAAAGTCAAATGGTAGGACATGAAAAAAAATAAAAGGATCCTAAAAGGTTAATATGTGAGATACCAATAAAATTTATATGAAATGAAAAGAAAATATGAAAGATAAGCAAGAAGAAATAAAAGGATAAAATGGGAATAGAAATGGAAAATAGAGAACGGATAATAAGGATGGGCAACGATATTATGAACCTAATAAGAGAAAAACAATAAATGAACCTAAAGTGAAAAATACAAAGAAAGTGAAATGCATAATGAAATGAAGACATACGGTCAATGGTAATTCTATAGAGGTATGATAATTAAGTATTGAAGAATATATATACATATATATACATATACATATATATACATATACATATATATACATATACATATATATATACACATATATGTATACATATATATAAGTAGCCTCGAATATGTGTTTATGACAGATGTGAACTTTTATAATTAAAGTATAATTAAAGGAATGATATGGCAGATGGTCAATAGAGTAGGTTGGAACATGAGGTCAGTAGTGCTACATAATAGGAGCTTGCCTACTGTAAGGAGCTACTGGCAGTTGTGTAACATAATATTGATGTGAGACATGTCCAACCATAGGATATATGGAGGACATACGTTTGCGTATAGATAAATGAATACCCCTAAAATAGAAAGATGGCGGAAAAATATTTGAAACTCTGCCATTAGATAGAGGAGTCTACTTCAACAGTTGATAGTGGGGGGTATTGCCCTAATTGCATTAGAATATCTAAATGGGATGGTAAGCAGGATCGGTTACTATGCAGCCACGGCTAATGCATTTGGTACCAAATACATAGTCGTAGTGTAATGACCCTGTCTCGACCTTCGAAAATCGGCACCGAATACGACACTCGTATTCAAATGCCGCAGATCCAAACGTCGAACCTGGTTCGCCGGAGCTTATAACACATTAAGTATAACAACACAGCGGAAGAAAATGAATAATACATTTGATACACAGCGTTTGATACAATATCTGATACAACTGAATACAATAGAATTATACAATACTATCAGAGATACAAAGAATAGCAGTGGAAAGATAATGTCTTCACTAGAATGCATCTCCAAAGGAATCCAACTCCATAATGCAACTGCAACTCCATCTTCCCATCATGTTTCACCAAGATAAGGATGTGCGGTCCGTGAATGCTGAAGTGTAGCAAATGCGATCCACAAATCCAAAAGGCTTCGAAGGCTAACGAATCAATTCCTACTATTGACTATCTGAAAACCCAACTCTAGACTGCCCATGTGGAAAATAGTGGGCACCCAGAGTTTAGGAAAGGAACAATAAACTCCAGGTCAGTCGTGGGACTAGTGTGAGCAAATAAAAAAATGGTTTTATCTTTTAAAACAAACAACAAAAGCTTTTAAAGTTCAAATCCGCAATGTTTTTTTGGAAAATGAAACTACTATAAGGCCTCCCGTCACACACACCATGCAAACGCAGAATTGGAGGAGATTTCTCCTTATGATAGTCAAAAATGCTTGATATGAAAAAGTCATTTGATATTATTATTAGTGCATAGTGCAGAAAAACCTTTCGAAAGTATAATATTAATCCTAGCCAGCATACAACCATTATTGTATGCCTACTTTAGCTACCATGTTCAATAGCAGGTTACCGCAACAATCCATGGCAGGTTATACAACTAAAACCGACAGGGCGCGTATTGTTTTGTTTGGATTTTTCAACAAATGGTCAGGCCAAGGAACTTCCTATTGCCACATGGGAACGCCTCTGGAGGGACGCCCCGAGAACCTACCCGGCTCTCTGCTAACACAAGGCCGGCTACCCCCTTCCCGGGGAGTAAAACCTAAGATATACCACCCCCGGTCGTTCGCGACCTTTAACCGAGGATCCTCTACACCAACAACATCACACAGTAGTAAATATACTACAGTGTCCACATGAGCAAGTATCCGGTCTCCATACCATGATACCACCCTTTTCCAGAAGGAATGGTCATACCCTAGGGGAGCTACCCTTGAAAGCTTGCCGCATCTTTCCTGTTTCGACCATTACCGGTTTGTGAGGCTCGATGAGGTCTCGTCCACAAAGCTACGCTTTTTCACAAAGTCATGCTTTGATCAACAAATGATCAGCAGCACTTCGTACGCCACATTACCAATTTGGGAATGTATCACTAGTAACCATCAACTACATAACCTCCGAGCTCGTACGTCTCAGAGAAGGGTGTTAAGCTAAGAGAATAAATCTCCGCCACCAAACAGAAATGTATTAGATAGAAACCGGTTTTACATCTCAAAGTGTAATGTCAAACATACATCCATACAAGTCTGTTTCGGGTTCGAACAGAACCGAAGGCACTTCCAAAGAAGCCCTTGCAATCCGGGTATTCACAATCCCGACCGGACTTCCCATCACTTAAGAAATCTCTATACCGACGTGACTCAGTGCAGAGACAATCGACGGGTTATCCTTTCGTTCTCGAAAATACCCGGTCTTTACCACCGGTCTTCAAATGCTATCCATAACGACGTATCATTATTCGGAATGGGTTATATGACACAAGGTCCTCTCCCGGCTAAACCGAATAATGGGCGCAATATTTAAAAACATATGGATATTGGATTTCAGTTAAGTCACAACTTATTATCCAAAACCTTTCTTTAAATGGTTTAAAACGAATTACCATTCCAAATCTTTTAAACAAAAAGGTTCATTTCACAAACTTTGCCAATTTTCCACAAATGTTCATTTACGGCTTCTCAAAACAATCTCATTTTAAATTGGATTAACCTATCCAATCTTTAAATTAAATATTTAATTCATAACTTTCAAACCCTTTCCAATTCAAATCTTCAATATGAAA
The DNA here is from genome assembly GCA_030765085.1 of Allium cepa. Taxonomy (NCBI): domain Eukaryota; kingdom Viridiplantae; phylum Streptophyta; class Magnoliopsida; order Asparagales; family Amaryllidaceae; genus Allium; species Allium cepa. Next base: position 134,427,061 of record CM060932.1, read on the forward strand.
GATATACCATTTAAAATTCTCTTCGATTTCAAAACAAGGTTTAATGATCTTTCACAAAGGTTAATTCATAGTTTTCCCAAACTATTTGCGATTCCATTTCAAACATAAAATCACTCGATACAAATTGGAAATCTTTTCTTTTTATGAAAGCCATTTTTTATTTGAAACAAATAGTTTTCGTTTTGGAAAAAACTAATTACATTTACATAAATTAAAGCCATTTAAGTAAAAACTTGGGTTTAAATTTAAGTTTCCAAAACAATTTTTTTTAAATGGTTAAAAACCCATATGAACACCTTTATAACTTATATAACCATTTTAAACCATAATTTCCAAATTATTGAATTCAATTTCAAATATTGAATTCAAATTCAAATCAAATTATTTAAATTTCAAAACTTTATTAAGTTATTCAAAATAACTTTTATTTTTGAAACTCATTTCCAAAAGCTTCCAATTCCAATTCCAAAACTATTTTGGATTTAAAAATTCAATCTTTAAAGTCATTAAAAATCTGTGACCTAACCGATTTCCAAATGCGATCCATATTTGTATGTGTAAGGTGTAGTCCAGGGGTTTTACACAATAGTGCAATGACATCAATCATCATGGATTCAATCATATCAATATCGATAAGCGGTATATTCCAATAACGCTTATCTATATACACAGATTCACAGATAAATAAGTTACATCACGAATGAATAAAATTACATCACATATGAATAAATTACATCACAGTTTGCAGCACGAATCAGAATACAAAGCATCACATATGAGGAATATCAAACCATTCAAACATTCAAAAGAATCCAAAACATTCATAAGTGAAATTTATTAATCAACTGATTAACTTAAGTCAGGTTAATTACTTATGAATAATTTACTAATCCTGGTTAATTAATATTAATTAATTACAAATTAATTTGATTAATTACTCTTTGACCATTTATTAATTAACCTTCACTTAATTAACTATTCTCAAATTTATTACCTTAATTAATTAATCACATAATTAATTATTCTTTAAATTAATTAATCTCAAATTATTTACCTTAATTAATTAATCGCATTGATTGATTATTTTTTTAAATTAATTAATCTTTAAACACTTGATTAATTACTCTGTAATCATTCAATATTCATCCTTAATTACATTAATTAATTAACCTTTAATTAATTAATTATTCTTAAATTTTTTGCTTTAATTAATTAATCATATTAATTAATTATCCTTTAATTAATCACTTGATTTTAAATTAATTTTAGATCTTGATTAATTAAAAGATAAAACAATTTATCTTTAAAATTTTCAACCTTTGAAAACTGGTTTTGTAAATAATCTTCGAAACTAACTTATCATAAATTATTTAAGACCCAAAGGTTAAATAGTAATTAAAATCAATCTAACTATTTAGTTTCATTATTTAAACTTATTTAAATAACTTAAGGATTAAAATAATAGGTACAAAATAAAATACCTTAATCTTTATTAAGTTAAAATAAAATTTATTTTTAATCCTTAAACTAATTCTAACCTAACGTTCATTATGTTAAAAAGGATTAATCAAGAAAATGCTAAAAACTTAATTTGATTTTGAAAACCTGTTTGAAACGCTTACGTGAAACCCACAAACCCGATTGAATGGTTGAAATTCCCGAGCATCTTCTCAATCGAGTTCGACCCGAGGCTAACCTCTTCTTCCCCCTTTTTATTTTAAACTTTGTTTTCAGTTTTAAAATTTCAAGACTGTTGTAACACACTCGAATCTCCTTGAAACGAACTCGAGGCATAATTCCATTTTCCCGAGACGATCTTCGACGCAACGAATCTAATCCAAAACCAACGCCGACACACACAGGATGATTGTGCACGTGCATCAGAGTTCAGTTGAACTCTGACCGACCCAGCCACCTTCAACATATCACCGATTATCCGTTCAAGCGTTCAAACAACCCAGGGATTTGTAACGACGACGAACTCGAAAATTCGCCATTTATCCCATACTAGAATAACATTCAATCATCAGAAAATTGCTTCGCTTGACCGCCACAAGCCACCAAAAACAACGCCACTTTGGTCAAAGCTTCGCCTACCTTCCCTGGTCCAATCGCCGCCGGTGCGATGACGAGTCAACAGCGATTCAAAATCTGATCCTAACTAAAACATGGGATAGAACCCTAAATTAATTTCGTATGATCAGCCTGGTTTCTAATAAATTCGCTGATTATTTTTCCAATAATCTACAACACTCGAGTTACCTTCGACGTAAGTATAGAAGCTCATTATCTCCTCGTTCATCAGAAATTACTTAATCTACGTTTTCTGTTCTACTTGCAATTTCGCTTGAAATTCGAGCTTAAAAATCATGATTATAATTTTAAAATTCATGGATTTTGATAACAAATCAATTTATATACTTGAAACAACGAATTATTCTAGTCGAGATTTTCGATATAGTTTAAAATTTCAACGTTTTCCTACATTTCCAAAAAAAATTATAAACAAACCTACTTTAACCGTTCTTAGAGATTTTAGTTTATGTTCAACAAACATGACTCGTTCAAATAGTAAAGGTTATCAGAGATTAATTAGAGAAAACCTGAGTTTTCTTGGATCTATTTGAAAGCCTGTAACTTGAAATCAGAGAAGTATATGCATATTACAGACAAGCATACACTAAACAGACATGCAAACATGATACACATTCATCCAACATTTCTCATAATAACCACTTAACCGAACATCAAATATATCATAGATTTCAAATTTAATTAAGTCAATTTGCTCACCTGTGCTTGTTGGAACAGGGCCTGAAAGTTGATTAAGTAGAGATCAGGCTTTAGATTTGCTTTTCACTTTCCTCTTTGATCAGGTTTGTATTCTTGTTTTTCCAGGTTTGAATTCCAGATTTTGAATTGCTTTCAGTCTTTGAATTTCACTTGTTTACTTGCTTAATTCCCAGATTTTCTTTGTTTTGGTTATCATTCCCTTAGATTGAAAATGATAAAGTTAATTAAGGTTTTAATTGCTTCAAATACTTAATTTTTTTTTAAATTTTACTCATGAGTTTTCTTGAATTTACCTAAGAAAGGACAGAGCAGAGAACAAAGAACAGAGAGTGATTTGTTTGATCTGGATCTGATTTCTTCAGGTTTTGAAACTTGTAGTTCGATTGCTGAGAAACTTTGCTTCTTTGATTTTTCACTCTGGTTTTGTTGTTTCTAGGCTAAAAGCTTGAACTTGCATTTGTTTGAATTGCTCTGTTCTTTAAGTTGCTTCAGATTATTTTCCAGGTTGAAGATTTGCATTCTATCTTTTGATTTCCAGGATTTAATTCTTGCCTCAGATCTACATTTCTTTTTTTCTAGTTTTAAACTTTGTTTTAGATTTGAGAAGAGAAGGGATTTTGAATTTTTTTTAAGTTGAAGATGAATTTTTTTTTCTACTTTTCAGATTTTAGAAGTGAATGTGCTAGTTATAGTTTTCAAAATTTGATTCAAAAGGAAACAAATTTCCTTTGCCACTTGCTTACTTTTTAATTGCATGGTTTACACTTGTATATTTACTTATGTGCACGATCTACACTTGTCAAAATTTGTATTTTTATGTTGAAACCCCTTAGTTTAAATTAGCTTCAAAGCTTAGTTTTTAAACCCTTGTTAAAATCACTCGATACAAATTGGAAATCTTTTCTTTTTATGAAAGCCATTTTTTATTTGAAACAAATATTTTCGTTTTGGAAAAAACTAATTACATTTACATAAGTTAAAGCCATAAGTAAAAACTTGGGTTTAAATTTAAGTTTCCAAAACAATATTTTTTTTTAAATGGTTAAAAACCCATATAAACATCTTTATAACTTGTATAACCTTTTTAAACCATAATTTCCAAATTATTGAATTCAATTTCAAATATTGAATTCAAATTCAAATCAAATTATTTAAATTTCAAAACTTTATTAAGTTATTCAAAATAACTTTTATTTTTGAAACTCATTTCCAAAAGCTTCCAATTCCAATTCCAAAACTATTTTGGATATAAAAATTCAATCTTTAAAATCATTAAAAATCTGTGACCTAACCGATTCCTAAGTGTGATCCATATTTGTGTGTGTAAGGTGTAGTCCAGGGGTTTTACACAATAGTGCAACGACATCAATCATCATGGATTCAATCATATCGATATCGATAAGCGGTATATTTCAATAACGCTTATCTATATACACAGATTCACAGATAAATAAGTTACATCATGAATGAATAAAATTACATCACATATGAATAAATTACATCACAGTTTGCAGCACGAATCAGAATACAAAACATCACATATGAATAAATTACATCACAGTTTGCAGCACGAATCAGAATACAAAACATCACATATAAGGAATATCAAACCATTCAAACATTCAAAAGAATCCAAAACATTCATAAGTGAGATTTATTAATCAACTGATTAAATTAAATCAGGTTAATTACTTATGAATAATTTACTAATCTTGGTTAATTAATATTAATTAATTACAAATTAATTTGATTAATTACTCTTTAACCATTTATTAATTAGCCTTCACTTAATTAACTATTCTCAAATTTATTACCTTAATTAATTAATTACATAATTAATTATTCTTTAAATTAATTAATCTCAAATTATTTACCTTAATTAATTAATCACATTGACTGATTATTTTCTTTAAATTAATTAATCTTTAAACACTTGATTAATTACTCTCTAATCATTTATTATTCATCCTTTATTACCTTAATTAATTAACCTTTAATTAATTAATTATTCTCTAATTATTTACTTTAATTAAGTAATCATATTAATTAATTATCCTTTAATTAATCACTTGGTTATAAATTAATTTTAGATCTTGATTAATTAAAAGATAAAACAATTTATCTTTAAAGTTTTCAACCTTTGAAAACTGGTTTTGAAAATAATCTTCGAAACTAACTTATCATAAATTATTTTAAGACCCAAAGGTTGAATAGTAATTAAAATTAATCTAACTATTTAGTTTTATTATTTAAACTTATTTAAATAACTTAAGGATTAAAATAATAGGTATAAAATAAAATACCTTAATCTTTATTAAGTTAAAATAAAATTTATTTTTAATCCTTAAACTAATTCTAACCTAACATTCATTATGTTAAAAAGGATTAATCAAGAAAATGCTAAAAACTTAATTTGATTTTTAAAACCTGTTTGAAACGCTCACGTGAAACCCACAAACCCGAGCGAATGCTTGAAATTCCCGAGTATCTTCTCAATTTTCTTGAGTTCGACCCGAGGCTAACCTCCTCTTCCCCCTTTTTATTTTAAACTTTGTTTTCAGTTTTAAATTTTCAAGACTGTTGTAACACACTCGAATCTCCGTGGAACGAACTCGAGGCATAATTCCATTTACCCGAGACGATCTTCAACGCAACGAACCTAACCCAAAACCAACGCTAACACACACACAGGATGATCATGCACGTGCACCAGAGTTCAGTTGAACTCTGACCGACCCAGCCACCTTCAACATATCGCCGATTATCTGTTCAAGCCTTCAAACAACCCAGGGATTTGTAATGACGACGAACTCGAAAATTCGCCATTTATTCCATACTGGAATAACATTCAATCATCAGGAAACTGCTTCGCTTAACCACAAGCCACCAACAACGCTGCCACTTTGGTCAAAGCTTCGCCTACCTTCCCCGGTCCAATCACCGCCGGTGCGATGACGAGTCAACGGTGATTCAAAATCCGATCCTAACTAAAACATGGGCTAGAACCCTAAATTAATTTCGTATGACCATCCTGGTTTGTAATAAATTCGCTGATTATTTTTCCAATAATCTACAACACTCGAGTTACCTTCAACGTAAGTATCGAAGCTCATTATCTCCTCATTCATCAGAAATTACTTAATCTACGTTTTCTGTTCAACTTGCAATTTCGCTTGAAATTCGAGCTTAAAAATCATGATTATAATTTTAAAATTCATAGATTTTGATAACAAATCAATTTATATACTTGAAACAATGAATTATTCAAGTCGAGATTTTTGATATAGTTTAAAATTTCGCTGTTTTTTATAAACAAACCTACTTTAACTATTCTTAGATTTTAGTTTATGTTCAACAAACATTACTCGTTCAAATACTAAAGGTTATTAGAGATTAATTAGAGAAAACCTGAGTTTTCTTGGATATGTTTGAAAGCCTGTAACTTGAAATCAGAGAAGTATATGCATATTACAGACATGCATACACTAAACAGACATGCAAACATGATACACATTCATCCAACATTTCTCATAGCAGCCACTTAACCAAACATCAAATATATCGCAGATTTCAAATTTAAATAAATCAATTTGCTCTGCTTGTTGGAACAGGGCCTGAAAGTTGATTAAGTAGAGATCAGGCTTTAGATTTGCTTTTCACTTTCCTCTACGATCAGGTTTGTATTCCTGTTTTTCCAGGTTTGAATTCCAGATTTTGAATTGTTTCCGGTCTTTCAATTTCACTTGTTTACTTGCTTAATTCCCAGATTTTCTTTTTTTTGGTTATCATTCCCTTAGATTCAAAATGATAAAGTTAATTAAGGTTTTAATTGCTTTAAATACTTAATTTTTTTTTTAAAATTTTACTCATGAGTTTTCTTGAATTTACCTTAGAAATGATAGAGCAGAGAACAAAGAACAGAGAGTGATTTGTTTGATCTGGATCTGATTGCTTCACGGTTTGAAACATGTAGTTTGATTGCTGAGAAACTTTGCCTCTTTTATTTTTCACTCTGGTTTTGTTGTTTCCAGGCTAAAAGCTTGAACTTGCATTTGTTTGAATTGCTCTGTTCTTTAAGTTGCTTCAGATTATTTTCCAGGTTGAAGATTTGCATTCTATCTTTTGATTTCAGGCTTTAATTCTTGCCTCAGATCTGCATTTCTTTTTTTTCTAGTTTTAAACTTTGTTTCAGATTTGAGAAGAGAAGGGATTTTGAATTTTTTTAAGTTGAAGATGAATTTGTTTTTCTACTTTTCAGATTTTAGAAGTGAATGGGCTGGTTATAGTTTTCAAAATTTGATTCAAAAGGAAACAAATTTCCTTTCCCACTTGTTTACTTTTTAATTGTATGGTTTACACTTGTATATTTACTTATGTGCATGATCTACACTTGTTGTAACAACCCGCATATTTATCGATTTTATATTTAAAATATTTTATCGTTAGTCAGAATTTAGTCCGAAAATCTACTTTTTTGCAAACGGTCAAATTAGGACTCGAGACCACTTCCATTGAGTTCAAAACGCCGTTTACAATCTTTTTAGGTATAAACTTTGATATGTTTGGAGTTGGTGGAATTTCACTACTTTTTCGCTTTGGACTTTAGTTTGGACTTAGCCTATTAGACCCATCCTCCACTTCCTCTTCTCTTCATTCCATCATAAATTTCCTAACACTAAAGCTTCATCGAAAATGGTGAGTGGAATGGGAAATTAAAATTCCAAGCTCAAATTCTCTTGCAAATCCATCATCCAACTCCAAATCTAGAGAGAAGCCATTGATTCAATCTCCTTGTGTTGAGATTGAAGTGGGATTGCTTCTTCTTTTGCTTTCAAGATTGATTTTCGTTTAAATTGTGAAAAGGTGAGATTTTTATCTCACATTCTTGTCTATAACTATCTTGGATTGTTGGGAATGAGTTCCTATCATTTTAGCATGTACATTTGCATTTGGTTTGGATTGGCGAAAAACCCCAATTTTTAGTGTTTTCGGTGAATTTCTGGCCTTAGGTCGTTCTGGTCGAAAAGTCTCCTCGGAATTAGGTCGCTAGGCCATAGGTCGTTTTCGGCCTTAATTCTCTCGCATGAGTTAGGCCGCTCGGCATATATAGGCCGCACCATGCTACTGCTGTTAGCCCGCTCCGCTAGGTCGCTCTCCCATTCACCAAGTTAGGTTGCTCGACCCCATTCCACCTTATGTCGCTTGACCCCACCTCCACTTTAGGTCGCTGGCTTCTAGGTCGCTTCACTTTGGGTCGCTCGGCTATGCAATCGTTCCAGTTGGTCGTGACTCGTTAGGTCGCTCGGCCCTGTTTCTTAGCTCGCTCAACCCTTAGGTCGCCCGCTCATGTCACTTGGCCTCACTTCCATTAGGTCGCATGACCTCGTTTCTACTAGGTCGTTCGAACTGTCTTTCCCTTAGGTCGGTCGCCTAGTTAGGTCGTTCCATTTGCATATTTCTCGGCCACATTAGGTCGGCCATGTTGGGCCGTAGCCTTAAGCCGTTAACTCCTTAGTTCGACCTCGTTAGGTCGCTCCCCTATTATGTCGCACCATTTGTCGCATGCTAACTTCTTGGGTTTCGCCGTGTTAGGTTGCGCCAATTTCTTATGTTGAATTATGCTATGTCGCAGGGGTATTTCTACTTTGATGCATTTGCAACTGATTTCCTTGGATTTTATTCACGCCTTTGAATGTGAATTTTTGTGACATATTGTTTCTACAATCATTTTTTGTGATTTGTCACTTTACAAATATAAAGGTTTCAATACTAGTAGTAAATATCTAAACTCTTTCATCAAAGCGATTTCAACACTATTTTATTACAAAGCTCTTTTCCTAAACCGTTTTCCAATCTATTAGTATATACAAGCCTTTACCTCACTCGGATGAGAAATCTAATTTAAACGGCTTAGTAAAACAAGTGGTATGAAACGCTTGCGTTTACTTCGTCGGTTAATTCTTGGACTTGTTCGAGTGAACCTCTTGTGACAATTTTCTAGTGAAGATCTACAGTTTGTTCGTAAATATTTAAGTTAAGCAAGTGGTTATGGGACATGAAGCTAAACTTATATATTTACTGACTTAGTGTAATTGACACTTCTTGATGATCATTGACGATCATTTTTGCGTTTTAGACTAGCAATTATGCGATGTCTCTTTGTCTACGAGGGAGACTAACCCCGTTTGTGTGATGTTTCGACTCACATATATGGGGTAGCGCCCCATGGTCTTCGGGCCGTTCGTGTAGAGCCTCAGCTCAAAATTAAGGGTTAGCGACCCTGAGATAGCGTCTCATTTGTGTGATAAACGTGTTGGTGAGCTTTCATGCTCCCGTTCTTGTGATAGGCCTCCCTCTTTTTGTGATTTCTGGATTTCGTGTGTTGATTTCTGAAATTTGTGCTTCACCAATTTTCATGATTTTTATTGATAAGTTTTATCAATTTTTGTGCATTGGTGAATTCGTGTGTCATTACCTTTTTGTGAATTTGGATCTTTGAGAAGATTCTTGTGATATTGATTAATCTCTTGTTGATTATCATTTACATACTCATAGTAGTGTGCCATTATGGTTATTATACGTTTATGCCATATCTCTTATTTCATATCATGTCATCTGATATTTATAGCTAGACTGATCCGTTTATTATTTTCTTATGAAATAATACTCGGGTCAGACCGAGATGTTACAGGTGCTTCTGCATGACTTCTCTCCAGGGATATATTACTCTGTCTTTTGGCTAACTACTTAGATTAGTAGTTTTTTGTTGTATACATTTGAGATATCGACTCATAGATGTATTCTTTTGTATAGCACATGTTGCTATTCTTTTGTGTTATTGTGGATCTTTCAGACCACAACTCTGATGTACACTTTCATGTGTTATATATTCATATCTTTTTCCGCCTTTGTGATATGGATGTTTGTGATTGATTTGTGTTATGTTTATTTCTATATTTGATTCCAAAGATTATATATAGCCACTATGTAGTAGCTTTGAGTTTGTATCGGTATGTCGGATTTCCTCCTTAAATGAAATGCATGCTATACTATCTGACATATCGATGCTCGCACAAAGAAATTACATGGATGGTCGCTCCTCCACAGCCTTATTCTCCATGCTAGTTGACAGCATTACTCCGTAGTGTTCTTGGCTAGCGTGGGTATAGAGGTGGGGCGTCACAGCTTGGTGTCAGAGCCTAACTTCGGAACAATGTAGAATAATTTAACAAGTATCATCGTCCTAAGTCCGTCTTAGAAGTTGTGCTTTAGGATATTATTCGGGTCTTCGTACCATTCTATCCTATTTTCCTTTATGATTCCTTGCTTCACATATCAAGAATGTTTGATATTCATTTGGTGAATAATCTTCTTCCTCTTCTTTCTTTCTTATGGAAGAGAAATGGTTAGACCAGGCCGTCCCAGCGCCAGTCAACCTAGAGCTACTCCCCAAGATGGAGTATTTATGACTGCCCAGCAGCTTCTTGATCTTGTTAAAAATGCTCAGGCAGCCGGTTCTAATCCGGAGACTACTCACCCTAAGTCTGGATTTGCACGTTTATGCAACGACTATACCAATTTGGGTGGGAAACCACTCAAAGGTTCTGAAACCATTATTGAGGTCCAGGCTTGGCTAAGAACATGCGATCGAATCTTTTCTCGCATGAATCTTATTGATCTTCACCGTGTTCAGGTGGCTTCTAGTATGCTCCAAGAAAGAGCATTAGATTAGTATGAGCTTCTTGTTTCTGAGATAGTTAAAGCGGATCTCACCTGGGAGCAATTCTTGGGGACGCTTCGAATTAAAGTTTGTGCCAGAAGCAGAAAAGGTGACATTGGCTCGCCGTTTTATTGACCTTGTTCAAGGCGAATCTTCTGTGACAGACTATGTCGCATCTTTCGAATCTCTTTCCAAATATGGGGTTGAGTATATCAACACCCCATTAAAGAAGAACCAAAGATTTGCTTATCGCTTGAAAAAAAATCTTAAGAAGCCATTACTTCTAAAATTAGAAGTTTCTTTCGACCAACTCATTGATATCGCTCTTCGTCTTGAAGAGGCGGATATGGAAAGTGATGTTGAAGTGGTGGGTTCCAAACCAAACTTCAACAACAAGAGGCCAAACAAATTCAAAGGTCCCTATCCCAACAAAAAGGGTAAGCAAGCAACTCCTGCTGCAAGGACTTTTTCCTCTAGTGATGGGAAATGCTTTAACTGTGGTTCTAAGGACCATTTTGCGAACAAGTGTTCAAAGCCCCGTTCTTGTCGCTATTGTAAAAGTCCAGATCATTTTATGCATGTATGTCCCAAACATCAAAGTAGGAAGGAGGGAAGGCTGAATGTGGCTAAAGCCTTTGGCATCACATCTCGTGGTTAAGGTATTTCTCATTCTATCCTTGATGGCATTATTTTATTTCGTGATCATCCTATTCGAGTTCTTTTTGATACGAGCGCGTCCCACTCCTTTATTTCGAAAGAATTGTTGATACTTTTTCTTTGGATGTTTTGTGTTTAATGACCTCTTTGAAAATTGCAAATCCGGTTGGTGGATCCGCAACACTTAGTTTGATTTGTAAAGATGTCGAGATTATTTTATGTGATTTTTATTTCCTACCCGATTTGCATGTTATGCGTTACTTAGGCTTTGGAATGATTTTGGGAATGGATTGGCTTAACCGTTATGAAGCCCATATCCTATGTCCCGAGCGAACTATTCATCTTCGACATCCTCAATCTGTTAAGCAGATTTCTATTAATCTTGAAGATTCGGATTCCTGCTTGGTTGCATCTTTATATTCTTTAAATCCTCATGATGACGATAATGATGATGAGGAGGATATAATTTCTCTTATTCACGTTGTTCATGAATTTTCCGACATATTTGAGCCCGTTTTAGGATTGCCACCTAAGCGAGCAATTGAGTTCAGAATTAATCTCATCCTTGGAGCTCAACCTATCACTCGTCCTACTTATCGTATGTCCAATAAAGAAAATTAGGAGATGCTCAAACAATTATCCGAATTGGAGACGAAGCAATCTATACGCTCTAGTTCCTCTCCTTGGGGAGCTTCGGCTATTTTTGTGAAGAAATCCGATGGTACACTTAGGCTTTGCGTTGACTACCGCAAGCTTAATGAACTTACTATCAAGAATAAATATCCTCTACCTCGGATTGATGATCTTTTCGATCAACTTAGTGGTGCTAAAGTCTTTCACAATTAGACTTAGCTACCGGTTTTCATCAGCTTCGTATTGCAGAGGATAACATTCATTTGACGTCGTTCTGTACTCGTTTTGGATCTTATGAATGGCTTGTTATGCCATTTGGTTTAACGAATGCTCTGGCTTATTTCGTTGACCTTATGAATCGAGTTTTCAAAGACTTCCTCGATAAGTTTGTTCTCATCTTTATTGATGATATTCTAGTGTATTCAAAAATCGACGAGGAGCATGAAAAACATCTTCGGATTGTGTTGGAAACTCTTAAGAGCAATCAATTGAAAGCAAAATTTTCTAAATGCCACTTTTGGCAATCTCGTATGAATTTTCTCGGCCATATTATTTCCGAATCCGGAATTTCCATGGATCCTTCAAAGATTGAAGCGATCCAAAATTTGAAGAGACCGGAGAGTGTGACGGAAATCCGTAATTTTCTCGGATTGGCAGGTTATTACTGCCGTTTCATAAAAGACTTTTCCAAAATTTCCGTGCCTTTTACTAGTTTGACAAAGAAGGGTATTAAATACATTTGGTCCGACAAATGTGAAGCTTCTTTTCAGAAATTAAAAGAACTCCTTTCCGATGCTCCTATTCTTGTGATTCCCGAAGGAAATCAAGATTTCATTGTATATACCGATGCTAGTCGCGTTGGTTTGGGTGCCGTTCTTATGCAAAGAGAATGTGTTATTGCCTATGCTTCTAGGCAATTAAAGCCAGCCGAGACTAGATATGCCACTCATGATTTAGAACTCGCGGCTATTGTTTTTTCCCTTCGTATTTGGCGTCATTATCTTTTGGGAGAGAAATTTGCTCTCTATACCGATCATAAATCTTTGAAGTATTTATTTTCTCAAAAGGAACTTAATTTGCGTCAACAACGTTGGCTCAAGTTCCTTGCACCTTATGATCTTGATATTCTTTATACTCCCGTAAAGGGAAATCGTGTTGCAAATGCCCTTAGTCGCAAGCAACAAACGGTTGTCACTATGATGATATCCGAATGGAATGATCTCGAGATTCTATCTACTTGTGAGATTCGAGATTGTGTTTCTGATTTATGTTCATCTCTTGTCTTGTGTAGCCTTGAGGCTCATCCTTCTCTTTTAGACCGCATTCTTGAAGCTCAAAAGTTAGATCCCGAATTGGCTCTTCTTGGCCAAAATTTTAGGGATAAAACTGATATTGAAGGTTCGAAAGACTTTGATATTGATTCTCGTGGCGGTATTCGAAAATTTGGTAGACTTATCGTGCCAAACATTAGTGATCTTCGTAAAGATATTTTAGAAGATTCACATCATTCTAAATTTACCATTCATCCTGATAGTAGTAAAATGTACGCAGATATGGAACGACTTTATTATTGGGAGGGAATGAAATCTGATATTGCTAACTTTGTTAAGTGTTGCATGACTTGCCAACTTGTCAAGGTCGAACAACAAAGGCCTGGTGGTTTGTTGCAACCTTTAGAAATTCCAATTTGGAAGTGGGATCAAATTTCCATGGATTTTATATACGGTCTACCCCGTTCTCGTTCAGGTCATGATAGCTTATGGGTGATAGTTGATAGACTTACTGAATCCGCCCATTTTATTCCCGTTCGGCCCAATCGAACTGTTCCCCTTTTGGCCAAACTCTTTGTCAAAGAAATTGTTAAATTGCATGGTATTCCTACTTCTATTGTTTTTGATCGTGATCCATTGTTTACTAGTGGATTTTGGAAGAGTCTTCAAAAAGCTTTGGGAATGAAGCTTAAGTTTAGCACCGCTTATCATCCCCAGTCCGATGGACAAACTGAGTGTGTAAATCAAACTCTCGAAGATCTTCTTCGTGCTTGTGTTCTTGATTTTGGTGGAAGTTGGGAAGATCATATTTCTCTTGTTGAGTTTTCCTATAATAATAGCTTCCAATCTAGTATTGGTATGGCACCTTTTGAGGCACTCTATGTAAGGCCATGCCGATCTCCTTCTTGTTGGCTTGAGGCCGGTGAGAAGCTGGTTTTAGGTCCAGATTTTATTCGTGATTCCACAGAAAAGATTGATCTTATTCGTCGTAGGATGAAAGAAGCCCTGAATAGACAAAAATCCTATGCCGATAACCGAAGAAGGGAATTAGAATTTTCTGTTGGAGATCTTGTATTTATTCGTGTCTCACCTATGAAAGGTGTTGTACGTTTCATTCGATCGGGAAAATTAGCACCTCGATATATTAGGCCATTTCCTATCACCGAACGTATTGGTTCCATGGCTTATCGCCTTTTATTACCGACTCAGTTTTCTGCCATTCATAACGTGTTTCACGTTTCTCAATTATGGAAGTGCCTTCGAGATTCCGATTCTATTCTTGAGTCTGGTGTTGTGGAAGAAATTGAAGTTTCGGCGAATTTAACGTATGAACAACATCCTGTTCGTATTATTGCTTCGGAGGTCAAACGACTTCTAAATAAAGATGTTTCTCTTGTTAAAGTTCAATGGTCCTCAAATCCTAAAGATTGTTCATGGGAATCTAGAGAATACATCGAGCGAACACATCCGGAATTACTTTCTCATGCTCTTTAAGGTGAACTTCTTATTTCAAATTTCTTTTGTGTTAATATGCTTTTATGGTTGTTACTTTTTATTTCCATCTTATATATCGCGAGGACGCAATTTCTTTAAGGAGGGGAGTCTATAACAACCCGCATATTTATCGATTTTATATTTAAAATATTTTATCGTTAGTCGGAATTTAGTCCGAAAAGCTATTTTTGCAAATGGTCAAATTAGGACTCGAGACTACTTCCATTGAGTTCAAAACGTCGTTTACAATCTTTTTAGGTATAAACTTTGATATGTTTGGAGTTGGTGTAATTTCACTATATTTTCGCTTTGGACTTTAGTTTGGACTTAGCCTATTAGACCCAATCTCCACTTCCTCTTCTCTTCATTCCTTCATAAATTTCCTAACACTAAAGCTTCATCAAAAATGGTGAGTAGAATGGGAAATCAAAATTCCAAGCTCAAGTTCTCTTGCAAATCCATCATCCAACTCCAAATATAGAGAGAAGCCATTGATTCAAGCTCCTTGTGTTGAGATTGAAGTGGGATTGCTTCTTCTTTTGCTTTCAAGCTTGATTTTCGTTTAAATTGTGAAAAGTTGAGATTTTTATCTCACATTCTTGTCTATAACTATCTTGGATTGTTGGGAATGAATTCCTATCATTTTAGCATGTACATTTGCATTTGTTTTGGATTGGATTGGCGAAAAACCCCAATTTTTAGTGTTTTCGGTGAATTTCTGGCCTTAGGTCGTTCTGTTCGAAAAGTCTTCTCGGAATTAGGTCGCTAGGCCGTAGGTCGTTTCCGGCCTTAATTCTCTCGCATGAGTTAGGTCGCTCAGCATATATAGGCCGCACCATGCTACTGCTGTTAGCCCGCTCCGCTAGGTCGCTCGCCCATTCACCAAGTTAGGTTGCTCGACCCCATTCCACCTTATGTCGCTTGACCCCACCTCCACTTTAGGTCGCTGGCTTCTAGGTCGCTTCACTTTGGGTCGCTCGGCTATGCAATCGTTCCAGTTGGTCGTGACTCGTTAGGTCGCTCGGCCCTGTTTCTTAGCTCGCTCAACCCTTAGGTCGCCCGCTCATGTCACTTGGCCTCACTTCCATTAGGTCGCATGACCTCGTTTCTACTAGGTCGTTCGACCTGTCTTTCCCTTAGGTCGCTCGCCTAGTTAGGTCGTTCCATTTGCATATTGCTCGGCCACATTAGGTCGGCCATATTGGGCCGTAGCCTTAAGCCGTTAACTACTTCGACCTCGTTAGGTCGCTCCCCCTGTTATGTCGCACAATTTGTCGTGTGCTAACTTCTTGGGTTTCGCCGTGTTAGATTGCCTCAATTTCTTATGTTGAATTATGCTATGTCGCGGGGGTATTTCTACTTTGATGCATTTGGAACTGATTTCCTTGGATTTAATTCACGCCTTTGAATGTGAATTATTGTGACATATTTTTCTACAATCATTTTTTGTGATTTGTCACTTTACAAATATAAAGGTTTCAATACTAGTAGTAAATATCAAAACTCTTTCATCAAAGCGATTTCAACACTATTTTATTACAAAGCTCTTTTCCTAAACCGTTTTCCAATCTATTAGTATATACAAGCCTTTACCTCACTCGGATGAGAAATCTAATTTAAATGGCTTAGTAAAACAAGTGGTATGAAACGCTTGCGTTTATTTCGTCGGTTAATTCTTGGACTTGTTCGACTGAACCTCTTGTGACAATTTTCTAGTGAAGATCTACAGTTTGTTCGTAAATATTTAATTTAAGCAAGTGGTTATGGGACAAGAAGCTAAACTCATATATTTACTGACTTAGTGTAATTGACACTTCTTGATGATCATTGACGATCATTTTTGCGTTTTAGACTAGCAATTGTGCGATGTCTCTTTGTCTACGAGGGAGACTAAACCCCGTTTGTGTGATGTTTCGACTCACATATGTGGGGTAGCGCCCCATGGTCTTCAGGCCGTTCGTGTGGAGCCTCGGCTCAAAATTAAGGGTTAGCTAACCTGAGATAGCGTCTCGTTTGTGTGATACACGTGTTGGTGAGCTTTCATGCTCCCGTTCTTGTGATAGGCCTCCCCCTTTTTTTGATTTCTGGATTTCGTGTGTTGATTTCTGGAATTTGTGCTTCACCAATTTTCGTGATTTTTATTGATAAGTTTTATCAATTTTTGTGCATTGGTGAATTCGTGTGTCATTACCTTTTTGTGAATTTGGATCTTTGAGAAGATTCTTGTGATATTGATTAATCTCTTGTTGATTATCATTTACATACTCATAGTAGTATGCCATTATGGTTATTATACGTTTGTGCCATATCTCTTATTTCATATCATGTCATCTGATATTTATAGCTAGACTGATCCGTTTATTATTTTCTTATGAAATAATACTCGGGTCAGACCGAGATGTTACATGTGCTTCTGCTTGACTTCTCTCCAGGGATCTATTACTCTGACTTTTGGCTAACTACTTAGATTAGTAGTTTTTTGTTGTATACATTTGAGATATCGACTCATAGATGTATTCTTTTGTATAGCACATGTTGCTATTCTTTTGTGTTATTGTGGATCTTTCAGACCACTACTCTGATGTACACTTTCATGTGTTATATATTCATATCTTTTTCCGCCTTTGTGATATGGATGTCTGTGACTGATTTGTGTTATGTTTATTTCTATATTTGATTCCGAGGATTATATATAGCCACTGTGTAGTAGCTTTGAGTTTGTATCGGTATGTCGGATTTTCTCCTTAAATGAAATGCATGCTATACTATCTGACATATCGGTGCTCGCACAAAGAAATTACATGGATGGTCGCTCCTCCACAGCCTTATTCTCCATGCTAGTTGACAGCATTACTCCGTAGTGTTCTTGGCTAGCGTAGGTATAGAGGTGGGGCGTCACACTTGTCCAAATTTGTATTTTTATGTTGAAACCCATTACTTTAAATTAGCTTCAAAACTTAGTTTTTAAACCCTTGTTAAAATTTTTACTTACAAATTCATGTATATATATATATATATTTTCTAACTATATTCATCTTTAATTATATAAGAGGAAAGCATTTTAAAATTTAGATTAAATCTTACTTTATTTCAGATTCAAAATTTTATTTTAAATCCTTAAATCAATGTATTCATACATTATATTTATACAACTTTTGAAATCCATTAAATTCAAATAGCCTTATATTATTTTCTATTTATATTTCCTTCTATAACTATTTATACAACCATAAGAAAATGATTCTTATCTATCTAACATGTTTTTATTTATATATTTATATTTAAAATATTCAATTTAATTTATATTTAGATCCTTAGTTAGTTTTATATTTTCAAATTTTATTTTCTTATATATATACTAACTATGTTTATTTATATTTTTGTACATGTATAAAATTCAAATCTTGTACTTATTCCTTATATATATATACAACTACATTTATTTTCAAAATGTTTATAATTGAATTCTAGTCCAAAATACTATTTTATAGCACATACTTTTAATTTATTCTGGGATCTTCATATTTATTCCAGAATAAATCCAATTTGTTTTCAAGTTATTCATTTTAGTATTTTCAAATCAACAATATTTATTGTCAATATATTTATTAAATTTCAAAATCTAATTTCCTAATTATAATTCATTTGTATAACTAAATTAACATATATATTATTAAATTTGAAGAGTTCAATTTTATTCTTATATCTTAAATGCCAATAAATTCTAAATAAATTCACAATTAAATCCAAAATTTAATTTGATTTCCAATTTTTTTAAAATTTAATCCCAAATATTAAATCAGTTATCAAATTATTTTTAGCTTAATTCCAGGAATGTTACACGTAGGGTTGCGCAGGGCGATACGTCATCAGCCTTTAGTAGTCAACTGGAAGGATGGGGTTACACCTAACTGATATTCCCGCCAACCAAGGTAGATTAAGTTAGGCCATTCAACGCCATAGTTGTTTGCTAGTTTGTTTGGTTAGGCAAGGCAAATTAACCCAAAAGGAATTCC
The DNA here is from genome assembly GCA_030765085.1 of Allium cepa. Classification (NCBI taxonomy): domain Eukaryota; kingdom Viridiplantae; phylum Streptophyta; class Magnoliopsida; order Asparagales; family Amaryllidaceae; genus Allium; species Allium cepa. The sequence continues at coordinate 134,445,645 of CM060932.1, forward strand.
TTTATAATAGTTGGGGTGGTCCATGGAGCCGAGTCCATAATAAGAAGCAGACAAACTATAGCGAGATAGAGAATAAAAAAATGTATGAAAAGCCAACATTAGACACTATGGGAGTCCCTCGAGTTTTATGGAAATGAGAACATGACACGGCGAGGGTGTTGGATCCTGATGGGGTACTGATTGAGAGATAATAGTGGGAATTGTATCTAGGTCAATTTGGGGTCCATGGGATACACACACCCTTAGCTATGATTCCATAAAATGTAGGTGATGTGGAATCGAGATGACTAATTAAATAATAAAGGACATAACAAGAGATAGAAGGTAATCGACATAAGCTAGTGTTATATACAAAATATATAATTTACCAGTCATTAGAACGTTGTTCTGACCCCTTCCTCATTACATCCTTCAGGATAGCTTGAAGGATGGTACTGGTGCTAAGCATATTTGGTGCTGACAAGGACACTTGACTTTAGAAGTGTCAATCCTGGCCAGTAGTTATGTAGCTTATTATATTTTGTTATTTCGTTGTGAATTGTATCATTAGTGCTCTGATATACATTCTTTTTTTTATTTACATGATACCAAACCAACAATCCATACATTAGTTGACTTAGGTTTATGATTTAGTGGAAATTCAGGCCCACCAAGGTGCAGACTGTTATATTTAGTATCAGAGAATACGTTAGTCATTTTAGAAAAATTAAGAAATGTTGAGTGAATGTATCTATATTTTTCCTTGTTTGCAACCAAATTGGCTACAAACACCGAAGAATAGGTCTAAGTAGTGAAATAAATGAATAAATTAAATGAAAAAGAGGAATATCTCAATATAACAAGAAAAATACAGCAGAAGGCAGAAACAACAAGATATGTAGTGGTTCGGCTCTGATTGCCTACGTCCACTTTGAATATTCTCTTTATTGCTTTTCAATTAACTTGGTTACAATTAGAAACAGCAAGAGATAAGAAAGTAATGGTGGAAGTCATTACAATAATGGTGTTATCTAACCAACAACGTAAATCCCCACCCCTTAGGGCTATATTTATAGACAAAGACAGCCTCCGATTTGACTAGAACTTCGGTAACAGGACCTCCTCAACCATATAGGCCCACCACAGGAAGGGTTAGGCCCAACTCTTAACGGATAAGGATCGGCACTGATCCTCCATGTGTTTATTTTAGGGCAGCGATCCCTATATATGGTAGCTTCCCTATGCTCTAATATGAAGGTGTTCCAAATATCAGGGTGTATGGATGTGTGCAGCCCTAGGTTTGGTTGATCTTTGGTTCGAATCTCATTCTAAATAGGGGAACGCCAATTCCTCCAAATAATAGCATCGAAACCTCTTGGTTTCTTAACGTATACCGATCTTACTACCCAGAAAATTATGCCGACCCATACTTTGTAAGCACGCCGATCCCTCTGTCTGTTGCATACTATGTCGATTCATAGTTCCTTAGAGGCGTATGCTGAACCCTATGGTCTCCCTTCACTTTGTTGACCCCTTCTTGAATCCATCTACACTGACCATCCACCAAACTCATTATGTCGATCCATATGTTTGTTGCATGCTATGTCGATCCCTATAGTCTCTCCCTACTATACCGAATGCTTTAGCATCTCATCCGTATTAACAAAACACTATGACGACCCCTACCTCACACAAGCTAATTTCCATCTTTCTGACATCCCGTGTTGTCTATCTATCAACTTTGTCCAATCCAGGCTTCATATAACTATCCGAACTTTATATCTAGGTCATGCAGCCGTTGCCTCATGATTATTCTTCTCATCAATCATCGAATCTATCTTGCGCGATCGGTCCAATATAGTTGGGTCAGGGCGCCGGGTAACACTTTCCCTCCAAAGCACGTCTTGTCAATAACATGACATGCTCTGAATTGAAAAAGGTCTGGGTTGCGGGGAAGAAGTCTATCTAACTTCCTGATTGATTTATGTTCCTTTATGATCCTAAATAATGCAAGTCTGATATCGTACCCCGTTAACATGTACAAATTTGGTAATGCGAGACTTATAGGCTTTCCTCTGAATCGATCTCAAACTTGATTGTTTCTGGATTAACAGCAATTCCAGTTGATTTCAAAATGTTGAATTCTTAAATGAATTTCATGCATATTCACATACACATTTCTGTTGTTGGCTCCTGGACGTGATCGTAGCCAAGTTTTTTATATTATGTACGCTTATGTTTTGCAGCTTAACCTCCATGATGATGGCCGCTATTTGGTTTTCAGTTGTCTACCATTTCCCTTGGCATCCATTCATTACCATCATTATTCTCTTTTTCTCCCCCTTTTTATTATTATCAATATTATTTTTCCCTTTTTTAAGAAGTCCTCACAGAGGGATCGACAACCAATATGCCGATCCCGCGCTAGATACATGCTACTAGGGGTCAGCAAATCCCAATGTCGATCCTTATTTGCTTCTAGACTTGGTCTACCTGTGCTAACCAGTTGGACTTCCTTCCCAATCGCTCATATATAAAATCACCACCCTTTCTTCCCCTCCTTACTTTTATACTTCACAGTTCTCAACCCTCTCTTCCCGTCCTTTACGAAAACACACAACGGAGCCTTCTCATCGCCATCCCTTTTTTTGTCGAACAATAGAAAAAAGAAATCTTCACCTTGAACACTAAATCCAAACAGGAAACATCATTCTCAATCTAAATCATCAGTAGTTCACCTCTAATCCCAACTTCCAACCACTCGCTTATAACTTTATTCATATACGTACGTTTTCCTCTTTTAATCGTGTTAGTCAATTCGTTTTTAGGCGAATATTTTGATGGGTTCTACCAAGTTAGGAGAGAGTAGAGGAGGAGATGAAGAAGATGGAGAAGGAGGAAGAAGGAAGAGGTTTTGGTTGGGTATCCCTAAAGGCTTGGAGGGAAGTTAGTGATGGTAAATGAGATAGAATGGCTTTGGGTAGGTTAAGCGAGGGGTCGACAATGCGGTGGCATTGGACGAGGGATCGGCACGGGTTGGTTTAGGAGCTAAAATTGTTTGTTTTGTCCAGTGATTAGAAATGTTTGCGGAAAGGGGTCGGTAGTTGGTCTTGAGTTGAGGGATCGGTGTCGAAAGCTGAATTGTTGGGTTTGGTAAAGAAACAGGGATGAGGGAACGGTAGGAGTTAATCATTTAAGGGATCGGTATAGAGGTTGAAGGTAAGGGATCGACATAAGGAGTTGAGGGATCAGTATTGATAATGCAGGCTAACATAACTTAAGTCATTTAAACATTGAATTGCACACTGCCTTTCCCAAACATAAAATGACTTGGACTGCTAGACTTAAGCTGAAATGGACATATTTCCAAACTTCTTAACATGGACTAAAACTGGATAAAAAACTTGGATAAGAGGAAAAAAAACTTCATAGCTCAATATGTTGATAACCAATACTAAAGCTCTTGTTTTGATCAACTTTCTTATCGATTGAGGCGGTCGGCGATAATGGTCTCTTTGGATGTAATTCTAAATCTTGTCATTTCATTCTTGCTTTTACGATTCCGAACTTTTCGTACCTGTTTCACACTGCACTGCACTAGTTCACACACGACACGGGGGGAATAGGTTATTATTTCTATTGTTGATTGTCTACTGAGTATAGCTTACATAGATCTCAAGTTGCACGAAGCGCTCAGTCAAAATGTCTTCTGAATCAGTTGCAAGACACACCAATTTCGAAGCTAGATCAAGCTTTGCCACTATATCTTAAAAACCTTCTTTGAACCAGCACATAGAACAAGTAGAAGCCTCTAACCCGCAAATGAGTCTCTTTTCTGATATTTCGATCCTACTTGCAGAAGTTATCAGTCCGACTCCCGATGCCATTGAGGGTGCTATTATTCTAGATAATCATATTAACTCATAAGCATCTAGAATCAGCGAAGCTGCGTTTTGTCGATTGTGCTCCATCCATGGAATCCCGTTCAAGATGTTCTAGTTCCAATGAGGCAGGACATACCTTACTTGCCCCTAGCCAAGTACACTACTTACTACAAATTTATGTGCTAGGTTGAATATGTGCCACCCATCATCTCCTTCGTTCGGGAAATGTTGATGTACCTAGGGATCGCTCCTAAACAATTTCATCCCAACAACTATACTTTCATCCATGAGACTTTCCTTCTTTTTATGAAAGTTCTGTTTCGTCCACCGACCCCTGAAAACATCAGATATATCTCCAACTTGAAAAGATGGTAAGTGAATCCCTCATATGTCTTCCTTGAACTCTTGTCTAAATGCCAATTCTTGATGGGTGCATGGAATAAGGTCTCTCTATTCAAGCATGAGTGGTTTTATGTACGATGTCCTCTTGGCTTCGCAAGGAGGTGGTTAGAAGGACGTGAGTGTTATTTACGCTTTCCTTTTTAGTTCGATGACTCATGTCATAACTTCTTCTTTGAATATTCTAGCATCCTAAGTTTTTTCAAGCGTTCATCTACGAACCGAAGGAGTCGAGTTCTCTAAAGCTGTTGTTGCCATTCATGCCACTCCCGTTGTAGATTGGGATATTAAACTTCTTCTTAATAATGAGTTGCCTTCATTATTCGAACTGTTGGAAGGCGGTCGAAAAATTGGACACCTAAGTAGTAAAGCGGCCTCAAAAATAATTGCTGAAGAGTACAGACAAGCGACCCTATTGTGCCTCCGTCAAAGAAACTCAGGAAGACACCGAAGAGGGGGAGGTCAAAGAATCTCAAGATGTTGGGCCGATAAATGAAGAGATAGGCCTACGAAAAGCGTCGATGGATGAACCGCCGTGGGTCGGTCAAACGCAAGCACCCCTGAAGAAGAAGAAAAAGTTGGTGTAACGACTACGCAAAAGTAAGGCCGAGGAAAATCCAGAGTTTGTCATTACTCCAATTGAAAAGGATTCATCCTCTCAGCGCATGGAAAACACATTGAAAGGATTCTCTGACCTTCCAATCCCATATGAAATAATGACCTACGACTTTCCTAACATCAACATAGAAGGGCTCAACTCCCCCATTACAAGTGGCAAAGGCATCCAACCTTCCAATAAAGGGGAGAATACTCCAATGAGTAAAGCCACCGTTACCAGTCTTTCGGGGGGAGCACTAGGACACACATAAACACTTGCGCTACACTATATACTTGTTATTAATTCTTCATGCGACAATTCTTGATATGCTTTTGTTTGGTTCTTTACAAGTGCAATGTCACAGTCCCGCGCCTTCGACCGTCTTCGAGGTTCTTTTACTTATTATCGCTCGAGATGAGGTTCCAAATACAAGAAACATAGAGAAAAAGATGACGGGCAATGTAAAGATTACTATCCAAGGAATCTTCTTCGTCATCCAAATGGAAGTCCCAACCACATGCTTCTCGTCACGATGATCATTCTAACTTGCCTGTTCACAGCGGAGAGAGGTCTTCACATCTCGACTGTCATGTTGCTGCTCCTTATGACCAACATTATGGGTCATCTTGTTTAAGAAGACATGCAAATGCCGCTCCGGCAAGCATCTACTTGTTACTTTTGATCTGCTTCTGCCAGTTCCTGCTTCTGACACTGCGACAGCAGAGAAGTTAGTCGAACTTAAAGCTACCTTTCCAAGAATCTTCTTTGATGGGGTTAAGTTCCTCCCTTCCATACACGTCATTCTCGAAAGCGCCAAGGAGAGCTCACTAACATGCATGAACGATGTGTACGTCAAGCATGAATCATTTATTCACTTGGCTGAGAAAATATCCGAAGTCTCCATCAAGCGCGAACATGAAATCGACCGCCTTAAGTTGGAGGCTATTCATGACAATCACTTCATCAAGCATTAGGACGCTAAGCTGCTTGAGTATAAACCCATCTTGCTAAAGCAGAGAAGAATGCAAAAGAAACAACAGAGGCGATAAATTGCCAAGAGACTTTGCACAAAAAAGAACTTGATGCGGCACTTCATCGCAGCGGCAAAAGGACTCCTTGCAAAAGGAGAAAGATGCCCTAGCTTATCGTGTTGAAGAGCTTGAAAACTTATTAAATAAAGATAGGAAGGAAAAGATCGAGGCATAAGAAGAATCGCAGAGATACTGTGAGGAGATCGTTGAGGCAAGAAACTTAAGAACGAAACTCGACAAACAATTTGCCAAGATCGAAGCTTTAAAGGAAGAGGCCAGCGAAGAGGGCAGAAAGGAAGTGCTCAAAGAGGCTAACTCCTAGGTAGAAGTTGATGCCGAGTCCGGTAGGAATGAGATCAAGGATTTGTTCGATCCGCTTATCGTAAAATATAATGCGAAAGTCCTTCTCCATCGTGACTTGACCTTTTTTGGCGAAGGTTATCTTGAATATCTCACTGAAGCCTAGGAACTCATTATCAAGAAAAGGAAGGGTCGGGAGAAGCAGAATTCAATAAAGAGGAGCTCATGAGACAAGTGCTTCGAGGTGATGAGCTGCCTAATCTAACCATCGCCAAACTTCAATTCTCTAAAGCTCCTGCACGGACTGTAGAGGGACGGGATATCGCCGAGTCAGTTCGACCCGAGCTTAAAAGTTCTTCTCCTATCCAAGTAGCAAGACCATCTTCTCACGACATGGAGAAAACCCTTGGCTATGATCCATATAGGCTCGGCTTTGGACCATAGATGTTGTCTTCCATTCTCGAAGCAAACACTCCATTGACCATAGAGAGTCAACGGATGCTGGTATCATCCTCAATTTCTTCGACTTTGAAAAGTTTTTTTCTTCATGCGCAATGGATTTCAACTATTGTTCATGCTTTAATATATCTTTACAGGTCATCTGAGTCCTGATCAAACTCCATAGAGCGGTGCTGACATGGAGCAACAAAGAAAGATGGCCGAAGATCCAGCCACCATTGATATCCTAGGACCCGATGCTCAAGTCATTGGCGCCCTCAATGCAATAAGCCCAAAGACTCTCCCCTTGCTGATGAATCAAAATATGTAGTGATCATAGGTGCTTCGGGGCATCTTACTGAAACTAGCATGAAAGAGCAGATCAAGGAGGAGGAGAGATTAAAGTGTAAGTGAAAAGTGAGCCCATCGAGGGGGAAACTAAAGATCTTGATCTTTTCCCACTACAAGTCCTTCCACCGTGCAGAACAATCCCAGGTGAAATCCCTCCTCCTTCTTTAAGCATTCTGTCCAAGGGCGGCAAAGGGTCTCGGAAGAGAAGCTCAACCAGCTCTACTAATGAAAAGACGAAGAGGGAGAGAAGGTAAAAGAAGCAGTCACTACTTCATATTCTTTTATATAGTTTTACTAGTTATTTCTTTCCTTAGTTATGGGTATTCGAGTACAAATCCTGTTCTTTTGAATAACTTCTTGAGTCTAGTGAATAATTTTTATTCTTTTGATTAGTCATCACATGAATTTTTGCTTTGATAGTTGAATAATTACTTTCCATTCTATGTACTTGTAATTTTTTGATTGCAAATCCCGTTTATAATTCACCATCTCCATCTCAAGGCCTCTTCGCAGTCGTCGCTTTAAGTTGTAAGGAACGTTAAGGCAGAACTGTAATGGACTGCCATATCCAGCCTTCTGTAATCTGAATTCCTTTCGCCAATTTTAGGTTGGAATTCGTCGGATAGGAAATAGTCAAAATCCGGCCATTTTCTCATTGAGTTTACAAACCAGTCCACACTCTAAGGACTTAGAGTTATTTTGCGAGCGATCAGTCCATGCTCGACTTATGCTTTTACTTCAGTCCATATTTTGAGGACTTAGAATTTTCTCATGGGTGATTTATCACACCCGACTTGTTCATATTCCAGTCCGCACTTCAAGGACTTAGTATTTTCTTGTGGGTAGTCGTATTTCTATTTGAATCGTTTATACTCCAGCCCGTACTCTGGGGACTTAGAGTTTTCTCGCGTGCAGTCGTGTTTCTGCCCGAATCATTTATACTCTAGTCCACACTCCGGGGACTAAGAGTTTTTCTCGTGTGCAGTCGTATTTCCACCTGGGGTAGTCGTTTTTCCACCCGGAGCAGTCTTTTTTCTGCCCGAATCGTCTATAATCTTACCTGCACTCCGAGGACATAGAGTTTTTCTCATGGGCAGTCATGTTTTGGCCCAGGCAGTCGTTTTTTCACCTGGGGCAGTCGTGTTTCTGCCTGAATCGTTTATACTCCAATCCACACTCCGAGGACATAGAGATTCCTCATGGGCAGTTGTCTCGCCCGGGGTAGTCTTTTTTCCATTCGAGGCAGTTTTTTTCTGCCAGGGGCAGTTGTTTTTCCATCCAAATAGTTTATACTCCAGCCCGCACTCTGGGGACTTAGAGTTTTTCAACCTCCAAATTTCCAACGATCTTTGTTTCTTATTGTGAGTACCTCCCTTTGGTTCATCCATAGGAGTCATCAATTGAGCAAATTTACGGAGCTCATCTTGTTCTATCCCATCGAGGGTTGGTATAATTGATCGATTTCAAACTTCGTGAATCTATTCACACATCACACACATCGATATCAATTAGTTTCATTTTATATTTAGCATAAAATGCAATAAGAATCACTTACGCAAAGGAAGTTCAAGATTTTATTCATCATATGAAAATGAACAAACTATCTTGTCTTATTACATATCCAAAAGGTCAAAGGCTATAACAAATGTCGAAAGTAACTAGTATTGAAATATGAAGGAAATATTCTAAGTGAAATAACTTTCGTAAATGTTCGCTATTCCACGCTCTTGGAAGTGTTGCGCCATCAACAGTCGCTAGTTTGAAAGTTCCTTCTCCAAGCCTCTGTTCAATGGCATACAGCCCTTCCCATGCTGGATTCATGTGCGATGGGACCGAAAAAACTCGTTTTAGGACAAGATCACCGACTTCAAAGTTACTTAATCGTACTTTCGTGTCGTTATATTGGGTGACTCGATGTCGATATGTAGCTGCTCTTAAAACAGCCTCCTCGCATTTCTCATCGATAAAGCCCAAAGATTTCAAGAGAAGATCTTGGTTCGTTCTGGGGTCGTAATAAGTAACTCGATGAGAAGGGACTTCGAGGTCCACTGGAATAACTTCTTTCAGCTCTATAAGCCAGAGCGAATGGAGTAAGGCTACTCACGGACTTGTGGGTGATCCTGTAGGCCCAAAGTGCCATAGGAAGTTTATCCACTCACTTGCCTCTAGCCTTCTGCAAATGCTTTTTCAGAATAGATTTGATTATCTTGTAGCTTTAACATGTCCATTCGCCTGAGGGTGAGCGACCATCGCAAATATCTTTTCAATATGATGTCTTTGAGAAAATTATTTAAATTCAGCGCTATTGAACTAAGTCCCATTATCTGTCATGATAGTTCGTGGAAGACCGAAGCAATATATGATGTTTTAAAAAATGAGTTGATAACTTTCTTGTTTGTGATCATGGTTAATGGTTCCGCTTTGGCCTATTTAGTGAAGTAATCAACCGCGACAATAGCGTACTTCACACCTCCTTTGGATATTGGTAAATAGCCGATGATGTCGATACCCACATAGCAAATGGCCACGGACCGACCATTTGCATAATATACCACGAAGCTTTACAAAGGACTTGCCACTTTTCGTTTCTCCTCTCAAGCAAAATTTCGTGCAACAAGTAATCTTTAAATAGGGTTATCCGTGACTCCTTCTGGGGCTCCGTTGCCAGTATTTGATGAACTTCCATCATATTTATGCTTGAGGTATGTAATGTCTCGACTGGAACCAAGCCTATCTATTATGCATCACCAGTACTAGCGAACTTTGCCAATGAATCGGCTTCTCCATTCTGCTCGTGTAGGATGTGCGAAATATCATAATATTCGATATCCGCTAACAACCCCTGAACTCGGGTAAGATACGGGACAAGCCGTTATCCCTTAGCCTGATAGTCTCCCCTGACTTAATACACCATCAATTCCAAGTCGTAAAAAATTTCAAGGGACTTCAATCTACGCTCTCTAGCGAGCTTAAGTCCATCGATCAACACTTCATATTCGGCCTCGTTATTTGTTGTGGGAAAATTGAGCTTCAAAGCATAACAAACTAACCGGTTTTTAGAGTTACAAATACAATCCTAGCTCTGCAACAATGATCATTAGATACTCCATCAGTTTACATCTTCCATCACACGGTAGGAATTACACCACTCTATGGAGGCTCGTCTTGCACGGTAAATTCCACTATGAAGTCTGCCAATGCTTGTCCCAGGATTGCTCTCCACGGTAGATATGTAATCTCGAACTGGTTGAGCTCGATCTTCCATTTAAGCAAATTCCTAGATGTCTCGGATTGTTGTAGGACCTATCGTAACAGCTGGTTGGTGTAAGCATTGATCGGATGTGCTTGGAAGTACGAGCTCAAGCGAAGTTTACATTATGCGGTTAGCAAGCAGTACGCCAATTTCTCTATCTTTGGGTAATTTCTTTCTACACCTATCAATCGCTTAATGATGTAATACACCGACCTATAAATCCGATTCTCGTCGCGAATCAAGGCTGAACTTATAGAATGCGACGATGCAGCCAAGTAAACATACAACTCCTCGTGATCAACTGGCTTTGACAAGACAGGGGGTCTCTCTAAATGATTTACCAAAGATTGAAATGCGTCTTCCCAATTCTGCGTCCATTCAAAGTTCATCTTTCCTTTTTTATCAAATCAAAGAAAGGAATGCATCTGTCGATTGCCTTGGAGATGATTCGACTTAAAGCACCAACCTTCCCATTCAAACTATGCAATTGCTTAATGGTTCTTGGCGCCTGAATGTCTCGAATAGCCTGAAACATTTCTGGATTAACTTCGATTCCCTAAGCATTGACAATAAAGCCCAAGAACTTCCCTGACACAACACCAAATAAACACTTCAAAGTATTAATCTTCATGTTATAAAATCGGAGGATGTCCAACATCTTTGCCAAGTCTTGAATGTGGTCGTTTGATCACCGCAACTTCATAAACATATCATCCACATAAACATCCATCATCCTTCCAATCCGATCTTTTAACATGTGGTTAACTAACCATTGATAGGTGGCTCCAGCATTGTTTAATCTGAATGGCATCACCACATAATAGTATAATCCAACATCCGTCGCAAAGTTGGTATGTTCCTAATCTGGAACATGCATTGGGATTTGGTTATACCCCGAGTATGCATCAACAAAGGATAACGAATCATGCCCTATAGTTGAATCAACTAGCTGATCAATTCTAGGAAGGGGAAAACTATCTTTAGGGCACGCCTTGTTTAAGTCTGAATAGTCAATGCACGTTCTACACTTCCCATTCGCTTACTTCACCAACATAGGATTAGATGTCCCTTTAGGATAGAGGGTGTCGCGAATGACCCATTGGTTTTAAGTTTATCCACCTCCTCTTTAAGAGCAATAGATCCCTTCAGATCCGTGCCTCATCTTTTCTATTTTACTAAAATATACTTCAGATCAATGTTTGATGCATTGCTCCTGATGGCAGGCAAGATCCGACACATGTCTGAATGAGTCCAAGCGAATACTTTTATATTTTCTCGGTGAAAATCAGTAATTTCTCTCATCATCGAAGGTCTGAACTGCGATCCAATATTTAAGGCCCATGATGGGTCGTCATGGCTAACTGTTATATCAATCCTCAGCTCAGCCAGCGCCACCTTGGTCTCCTTGGGCTCCTCCTAGTCGTCCCTCGGATCTATATCTCTATAGAACCGACTGTGGTGCCCAAGCCAAGGCTTAGGAATCATTTGTCAATCTTTAGTAACTTGGATCCAGATAGACTTATCCACACCCTTTCACTTCTCTTTACACTACGCCTCTTCAACTCAGCCACATAACAGGCACGTCCAGTCGCTTGATAACCATGCACAACACCTACTCCATTACATTATTAGTTAGAAATTTCAAAGTCAAACACCATAGGGCAAGAGCTGCTCGAAATTCAGCCAAGGCCGGATGGCCTAGAAAAACATTGTACGGTGATTCAACATCTAAAACAATGAATGGCAGGATCCACACCCTCCTACGTTCACCTTCCCTAACTCAATTGGCAATTTGACATAGACAACTGCCTCTGTAGCTGCACCGTTGAAACCGTGTATACGAGCTTTAGATGGTTCCAAATCCTTATCCACCATTCTCTTTTGACCATAAGCCTTCTTAAAGATAATGTTTACAGAACTTCCACAATCAATCAAAATTCTTCTTATTAGAGTAGGGTCAATCATGGCGAAAATGACCATTGGACCAATAGTAGGGGCCTCTACTCTATCGCATCCCTGCTTCAAAACACTCTATTGTCAGTCATCGTACACTGTTGCTTGGCTGGAGTCTTGGCCTCTGTATTTAAACAACATTCAAAATCCACATGTCTCATCGCATTGGCATATCACTCCATTTCATGCCAACTTCTATCCGTGGGATGTAGTCCACCGATTATCGTGTTTATTACCAATCTTCCTTCGGCACGTGCAGGCTCCTTGGCGCTACGTGGAGCTTGTCCTCGGTTGGGGTCAAATGTCCCCTTGTTTGCCATACTATTGATTTTTCATAAACTACCGCAACTTCTTCTTCTGAATCGATTTCTCAATAACATCCTGGAGATGCCTACACTCATTCATATTATGCCCATAACATTCATGAAACCGGCAATATGTTACGACTTACTTTTGTGTCTTTACCAACTCCTTCGGATGCGGCTTCTTATATTAAAAAGTGTTATAGGTGGACAGATAAATATTCTCTAAGGAGGCATTCAGAGGTGTGTAGCTATCATATATAAGAATTCTAGGCTTTAGTCTTCCAGGCTCCCTTTTTCGATCTTTATTCCCTTCACCATTTTTTTTTGTTGATCCAGCTTGTTTTGAACATTGACCTGAACTTTCCCAGAACTCTCGTCAGATTGCTTTTTTGCAATGTTGCTTTGCACCTCTTCCTGTTGTCCCTATAGCATTGTTCTTTCTGGAAAACCTAGCCTCCTTCCAAATAAACCGAGCCGCCTGTGAATAGAAACCTTTCAGCGTGGCCGGTGGTTTTCAAGCTAGCCAATCCCCAAACTCGAATTCTGGGTCAACCCTGCTCGTCACAACCATGAGTATAGCGTGGCCATTTGGATTACTAACTTCACTGGCAGCAACATGAAATCTCTGCAAGTAGTCCTTCATTGATTCCCCCGGATCTTGGATTACACTGGATAGTGACATCACGTCTTTTAGGCAAGTAGGGTGGATCCAGAACATCTCCACTACCTTTATTGGCAATTCATCAAACCTCAAGATCAATCACGGGGTAATATTGTAAACCACATCATTGCGATCCTAGAAAGTGTTATAGGGAAACATCTACATTTGGTTGCATCATTTTCTCTTGTAGAGTCCATCAACCATTCGTACCTCATGATGTGTTGCCTGGGTCAATTTTTCCCTCATAGACAGACTTCGTATGTTGAATATGCGAGTATATGATTTTTGTTAGATGATAATAAACATATATATTCATTTAAATGTATTTGTTAATGTACTATTTTATTTTCAAATAAATATTTGCGGAAAAAAATAAATAACACAGAATTTAAATTCAAACAGATATTTTATTCAAATAAATATTTATTACAATTTCGAATAGTACAAATTTGAGCTCTCACTATATACACAATTTTCAAATAATACAATTTTGATTACATCACAATTTTTCTTTTACAAATGCTCCTCACCACATATCACTCATTCACTCGAATTTATCTTCAACTCCATTCCAGATTGAACCAAGATCTAAGAAATCTACAAAAATAAATACTGACGTGGTAAAATTGGAAAGAAAATATTTTTGCAGTATAAAATAAAATGTAATTTTGAAAATATTATTTGCCTCAGTTATTTGGGTTGTTCTTGTCATTTAATTTTGAATTCATCACACACAAACAGCTTGTGACATGCATAGTGTATCACTATACATGCCACATGGCCATGCACACCAATATATACACTTAATAAAATTGCAGGGACAGGTGAGCACAAAATCAAACCCAAATCAAAAGCCGGGTTCAACTCAAGTTAGTGTCACGATATAAGCACGAGGTCAAACCGGAACTTTAAGCTAGATTCAACACAAGTGCAAATTCAAATAAAACGACCACGACAACTAAAACAAGCCTCGACCAAAAAGTTCAATGATATACACATGAAGCAGAGACTAGACAGTCTAAATCAGGCTCAAGGAAATGAACTGGTCAGAACAAAGGCAGTGCACATGTATACCAGACCAGGGATGAAACTCATCATAATTCAAACTGCAACAGATGATAATAATGGTGCAACAAAACCAATGCAATGAACTACATGATGAAAAAATATGCAAATGAAAATAACAAGTGCACCAACATTTACAACATACATATACTCAGTGCAAACAAGCACACGAGCTAATCCAAACTGTACATGAACCAAACCAAGTGCGGATAAACATGCTCAGTTCTAACATGAACATAAATGCAATGACAAAAGGCAAAAATATATATCAAGTGGTTAGATGACCATAGGCAACTCCAAGCATGCAAACGTAAGTGATACTGGAGACTACAAGAACAGCAAACAACAATGTTTGGACTAAATATTTGTGAATTCCAAGCAAGAAAGTGATCGAACATACAAATCAGAAATGCTCAAATCTAATGAATACAAGTTGAAATGCCCAGATCAAATGGAACAGACAAACGGTAAAATTCACATGGCAGTGAAACAAAGACTAGATTCCATGCAGATCTGACTGCAAGTGCAAAGAAACATTGAAGTAACTCGAGCTCAAGACAATACACAAGTGACTGACAACATGTATGTAATTTCAAACAGAAGACTTATACAAGTGCATTGAATCACAATGCATCAGAAGTCCAGACATTACAAGTTTACACTGATTCAAAGACAAATAAAATAACAACATAACATGCTTGAGACAATCAAAGAGTTCTAAATGCATATGAACTCATATATCAGTGGTAAACCATGAAGATAACCAAAACTGAAATGCAGCCAGCACTCAGGTTAACAGAAGTAACAGTTTCAAACCAAAGTCAGAGAAGTCATCAAATTGTGACAAGATCAAAATGGTGGGACAGCAAGAATAAAATCACCATGAAACAACAGCTACATGAAGACCAACAGCAAGTGGATATGACCATCAAGCCATAAGTCAATCAAGTTTCTCAGCAAATTCAAAGTACCAAAGAATCAAAACCGTGATAGCCAAGTAAACAAACCAAGTCAGAAATCAACAACGTGATAAACAAGCTACCAAAAAATATACGAATTTGAACAAGTCAAAAATAAATCATAGAATTCGATCAAAATCAAACGTCCAAGCATAAAATCATCAGACGAATTCGTATAGAATATACGAACAAAATTATAGGAGATTGAACCTTATATAAACCCTAAAACATCATCGGCATTAACTATTCGAGTTTGAGAAAAACTGAGAAAAATAAATCAATAACTGGAATCATCGATCGAGTTCAAGCAAGCAAACCATAAGAAGCAAAGGCATAAATTACATACCGAAGTCAGGAGTCGAACTTGATCAAAAATTGGGGCAGCCGTGTACAAAGCAGAGAGATCGTCGATTGACGAAGCAAGGAACACTAAACCATCATTCAATCGAGAAATCGAAGTCGACAACCCTAATTTCACAAGCCCTAATTATCACAAAGAGAAAAGAGGAACGAATGAAGAGAAGTAGCTATGTTTTAGCTCAAAGAATCAAACGAAGAAATAAAAGAGATACGACCGAAGAAATTAAAGAGAAAGGGGATTTAATTTTATCACTTATTTATTTTGGACCGGCCTTGTTATCGGGCTTTAGTTAAAATAAGGGTTTTGATTTAAATTATTGTTTTAAATTTGTATTTCCTTTTTAAACTTATGTAATTTCTAGTCGTGTGACTAGGAGACGAGCTACGGTGGTGTAGTTCGAGTATTCGCAACTCAGTGGCTGAGTTGTGGTAGGGTTTTGAGCGTAGAGTTAAGGCTAGTCGATAGCGAGTGTCGTGAGTTTACGTGTGTATCCTTTTCCTTTATCGTTCGTTCCTCTGTGCGAAATTAGGGCTTGTGGATGAAATCACCGCTTTGTCAAATTGATTGCGATGATGCTTCGAATCCGTTCTTCGTTGATTATATGTTCGCGGCTTCTTTAATTGGGTCGAGTTCGATTGTCAAAAACGGTATGTGATTTTTTCCCCTTTTTCGACATGATTCCGCTCGACCTAATTCGAGTTACTAAATTGATTCTTCTCTATCGTTCTTCAACTCGAATGCTTTATTTGCCGATGATGTTCAACCTTTATGTAGGGTTCGAACCCCTGTATTTTCATTCATCTGTAATCATTTGAATTCGTCTATTGATTTATCTCGGCCACTTGATCTTGCATGGATGAACGTGATGATTTCTGACCTTTTCAAATTTGTATTTATTTTGATTTCTTGGCTCTCACAGCTTGTTTGATTTCATGGCCACCACGGCTTGATTTTCAGTTGACTTCGTATTCTCTGATTTTTTGAATACCACGGCTTTGTGTTTTTGCATTTGAACTTGACATTGTTTATTCATGTTAACATAACTTGACTTGTTCGATTCTTTGCCTTTGACTCGGCCACGATTCTGAACTGTTTGATCTTTCCTTGGTCATTACGGTTGTGGATCTCTGGCATTTGAACTGGTTGCCTCGAGTATGTTCCATTCACCACTGTTGCATCGATTGATCGATATATATATGTGCATGCTTCTCTGAACTTATGTTGATATGGAACTTCATCATTTTATTGCTCCTTGATGTTCTGGATTAGTGCAGTTGGTTATTTGAGTCATGTTGCATTTTGTTGTGTCTGATCTTCGTATTACCGGTGCACGTGCTTATGCCTTCTTGTGATGATCACTTCTGATTCGGTTGACAATTTCCTTAGGTATAATTTGATTTCACATTCATGATTTGTTGTTCCATGGTTTATGTGCATTCATGTTGTCCAGTCTTGCATGTGTTGTTTGTGCACTCACTAATGTCCCTAAGCTTGTTTGCAACTGCAGCTTCATTTTGGCATTTGCTTTGTATTTATTTTCCCTGTCCACTACTTGACTCGAAGTCTAGTGCTTCACCATTGACTGTTGCATTGTACATTTGGATTTTTGAGTTCAATTTTTGAGTTCATTTGACTTGGTTTTCATGTATGCGTGCAGTGGTTACTGTAGCCACCTCAGTTTTGTCTTGGCCCATTGTTTCGTACTTGCACCTGTGTTGATTCCAGCTAATAGCTCGGGTTTGACCTAGTGCTCGTGTCGTGAATTTATTTGTATTGCACTTGAGTTGAACCCGGCTTTTCATTTGGGTTTGACATTTGCCCACCTGTCCCTGTAATTTTATCAAGTGTATATCTCGGTATGCACGGCCTTATGGCATGTACAGTAATACACTGTGCTTGTCACAAGCTATACATGTATGAAGAATTTAAAATTAAATGATGACGAACAACCCAAATAAATGAGGCAAATAATATTTTCAAAATTACATTTTATTCTATACTGCAAAATATTTTATTTTCAATTTTACTGTGTCAGTGTGTATTTTTGTAGATTGCTCAGATGCTGGATTCAATCTGGAATGAAGTTGAAGATCAATTTTGAGTGAACGAGTGATATGTAGTGAGGTGCATATGTAAATGATAATGGTGATGTGATTGAAATTGTATATATATAGTGAGAGCTTGAATTTGTACTATTCAAAATTGTAATAAATATTTGTTTGAATAAAATATCCGTTTGAATTTAAATTCTGTGTTATTTATTTTATTCAGCAAATATTTATTTAATCTGTGAAAATAGTACATTAACAAATACATTTAAATGAATATATATATATATATATATATATATATATATGTTTATTATCATCAAACAAAAATCATATACCCGCATATTCAACAATCTCCCCCTTTTGACGATAATAAACATGTATTTAAGATTTTGAATTTGTTGAATGTATTTGATCATTCAATTTGCTCTCCCTATTTGAATGCTCCCTTTCTAAACAAAGCTCCCCCTTCATATATGCATGTAAATAAAAATATGCAAATAAGACTAGATGCAAATAGAAAATATTTGACCTTTATTTGTCAAAATCTTAACTTTTCACTCCCCCTTTTGTTATCAGCAAAAGAGTGATAGTGATAGAAAAATAGAGATAAAGTGATAGACATTAATACAACATTAAAACTCAATCGAATATAAATATTAAATTTAAATAAAAAATAAAAAAAATCATAAATACTTTGTTTGACGCATGTTCAACTTTAGAATGACAGAGATGTTGTCATCATATAAAACCATATAGTTGTGTCTATTTGAGGGATATTTATTTCAGGAATTTGAATATCTACTAACCATGCATAACCGTTAGGACTTTTAAATGAGATTAGTAGTATTCCAATTTTTTCTTTTAAATAAAAAAATGAATTCAAGTATCTTCTAACCACGCATAATTATGAGCACTTTTAAATGGGATTAGAATCAACTTGTCTATTTAATTAATCAATTTTAATATGTGTTCCATACATGCATAACCATGAGGACTTTTAAATGAGCATGGAAGCACATAAAAAATTCCAAGTAATTCACCCATGCATAACCGTGAGGACTTTTAAATGAGAGTGGATACTTCAGATATTTAAAAAAATAATATAATGAAAAATGAATGATTTCCTGTTTAAAATAGCACATATGGACAAACTATATTGAATTTTGATGAGTGATGGTCGTTAGAAATACGATAGAAATAGAAATGGTCATGGAATTTTTACCAACAAAAAGTTTTTTAACTCTTGTTTAAATTTCTGAAGAAATTTACTAATTATACTATCTCGAGTTATAATATATGATCAATATCAACACTCATCACTTTATCAATCACCGTTTATTTTTTCGATATTCAGCAGGGAGTCAGATTAGTTAATGTAATCATTTAAGATTAAATTCAAAAATTATTAACAAATTTTCTGAAAATGACTAATCTGAAACAATGTCAAAAAATGATTTTCTAGAAGGGGTTTTATAAGAAAATAATCTCTGCTGTTTGAAAATTATTTAAAGTGAAAAATATGCAGATATTTTCTTTGAAAAATGATGTAGTTACTAAATGTCTCAACATAAATCACGTTTCGCTAGAAATTTTTCTATCAACTAGATTACCATTGTAATCTACATCTAAATTTTTCTTTCACTCGAGATTATCATTAGTTGGATGCTATAGACTAGACCGTGATGTTGCAACAAATTCTTGAAGACCTTTTTAAATGAAATTCTTTTCAATTTTAATTGAAGCCGTGTAAATGAACAAAAACCATGAATATAAAGTCAGCCAAATGTATTATCATCAACCAATAGAACACCATAATTATTCAAATTAATATATATGAAGTATTTCAAGGATTGTAGTGTTCTCAACATAAAAGAATAATTGGCCAACAATTTTGAAAATGTCAGAATCATTATCATCTGTAGGATCGATTTCACCCTAGAGGGGGGGGGTTAATAGGGTGATAGTATTAATTATAAAAAATTAATTGCGGAAGCTTATAAAATCATTTCAACACAGATATATCAAAATTATAGCAGCACAGATAATAGCAGATAATAAATGCAGAAATAGAACGACACAGAATTTACCCAGCTTCGGCAAAACCCTGCCTACGTGCTGCCCCCAAGGTTTCTACTAGAAATTAGATAGTCAGAAGTTTACATACGTAAACTCGCGACACCCGCTATCGAAAAATCTAACTCTACGCTCATAACCCTGCCACAACTCAGCCACCGAGTTGCAAATTCTCCAACTACGCCACGTAGTTTGTCCCCTAGTCACACGACTAAAATTTACAAGGATTTAAAAAGAAAATACAAATTAAAAACAATTTTAAAATTAAAATAACCCTAATTAAAAAAATTAAAAGCCCTTATTAAAAGAGAAAAGCTGGCTCCTTTATTCTTCTATCTATATCGGCCCGCTTCCTTGTTTTTATGTTAATGGTGACTTTGTCTTTGCAAATTAGGGCTTCATCCCTTCGATCCAAATTAGGGTTTTGAAACAGAAGATGCTGATAGTTGATCGAGCGTATGATTGATTCTGGTCCTCTCTTTGTCGATCGTCTATTTCTTTGAGTTGCTCACTGCTGCTTCTATTTGATCGATTTCGACGTTTGCTTCGGTATGTAATTTTCCGCTTTTGTGCTTTTATGATTTTCGTATTCGAACTCGATGATCATTGCCGATGATGTTGATTGCAATTTATAGGAGTCGATTTCCTTTATTTGCGTTCGTCTGATTTGTTCAAAGTTATACTTTTGGCCATTCGATTAATTTTCAATGTTGATGATTTTACTGACTTAATCAAATTCGTATATTTGATGCTTGATCCTCACGGTATTGATGTTTAACTCGGTCAATTATCTTGGCCACCACGATTTCGAATTTGACTTGTTCATACGCTTGATTTCTGACTTGGTCAAAATTGATTTTGATTCGTGAATTTATTGTACTACTTCGGCCTTGTGAATTCATTATACTGCTTCGGCCTTGGCTTGAGATTTGTTGCGTGAATTTCTTGTTGGCTTCGACTTTGATTCTTCACTGTCTGTACATGTTGTTACCATTTGTGTCAACCTGGACTTGCACGACTTCACCTTGATTTTGTTATAACTATTAAAGGCTTTGAAGTCTCACTTCAACCACATTGTCACTGTATTCATTGAGATTGTATTTGAGTCATAGCTGATCATTCACTATTCCTTGGGTTAAGTCTAGTTTATGTTGGTCTGGTTCCAGTTTGTTATTTGAATTTGAGACTTCCTGTTGTTTTGTTGATTCGACCCAGATCATTGATGTTGTGACTTTGATACACCTGACTTTGGTTTTGTTTGCTGGTCCAGTTTCGTTTGAACTTTGTTGTTTCATTTGTTTTCAGTTGCATGCTGTATCATTTCTTTTCATTCTCTGATTTTTTTTGCACTTTGTAACATTTCTTTGGTTCAATGCTTATATATGTACACTGATATACATGTCTTTAAGTGTATAGCATTGAATCTTTTTAGTCGAGACTGTGTTTTTGTGTGTCGAGGTTGTTGTGCACTGACTTGAGCTTCTGGCCTTGATGTCATGGTGTACATGTAAGTTTGTAATTTCTGTTGGCTTTGGTTTTCACTGTCCACACATGTATATGCTTCACTACGGTGTATTGATTGCATTCATATTCTTGCTTGTGCATCACCATATAACTATTGCATTCGTTGGTCTATTTGCATATATCACATGCTTAAGCCTTGCACATGCTCTTTGATACATGTTTGAACTGACTCTGTCATTTGCTTAGTGCATTGTGCATTAGTTTGGACTTGCAGTTTGAGTTGCAGACTTCATGTTGCCTTGACTTTGGTTGTTGCATTGAGTTGAGTCATGATTGCAGTGACTTGACCTTTGCATTTTATTTTTCGAAATTTCACTTGAGTTGAATCCAGCTTGTAGCTCGGATTTGACCTTGTGCTGAAAGTTGTGACATTATTTTATTGCACTTGAGTTGAATCCGATAATTTGGGTTTGACCTGTGCTCACCTGTCCCTTTAAATTTATCAAGTGTGTATATCGGTGTGCACGGCCTTGTGGCATATACAGTGATACACTGTGTATGTCACAAGTTGTTCGTGTATGATGATTTCAAAGTTAAATGATGACGAACAACCCAAATAACTGAGGCAAATATTATTTTCAAAATTCACATTTTACTTTATACTGCAAAAATATTTCCTTTTCAATTTTACTGCATCAAAATTTATTTTTATAGATTGCTCAGATGTTGGATTCAATCTGGAATGAAGTTGAAGATAAATACGAGTGTGAGTGATATGTAGTGAGGTCAACTATAAATGTAAAATTGTGATGTAATTGAATTTGTATCAAAGTTGTATAGTGTATAGTGAGAGCTTGAATTTGTACTATTCAAAATTGTAATAAATATTTGTTTGAATAAAATTTCTATTTGAATTCAAATTCTGTGTTATTTAATTTTATTTAGCAAATATTTATTTAACCTGTGAAAAATAAAATAGTACATTACCAAATACATTTAAACGAATATATGTATGTTTATTATTATCAAACAAAATTCATATAAGCACATATTCAACAATCTCCCCCTTTTGATGATAACAAACATATATTTAAGATTTTGAATATGTTAAATGTATTTGATCATAGATATTCTCTAATTGCTCCCCCTATTTAAATGCTTCCTCTCTACACAAAGCTCCCCCTACATATATGCATACAAATAAAAATATGCAAATGAACCTAGATGCAAATAGAAAATTATTTGACCTTTGCTTGATTTTATTTGACAAAATCTTAACTTTTCTCTCTCCCTTTTGTTATAAGCAAAAGAATAATAGTGTTAGAGAAAATAGAGATAAAGTGATCGATATTAATCCAACAATAAAACTCAATTGAATATAAATATTAAATTTCAATAAAAAATCAAACAAAAATCATAAATATTTTGTTAGGCGCATATTCCACTTTTAGAATGATGAAAATGATGTCATCATATAAAACCATACAGTTGTGTCTATTTGTGGTAAGTTATATCAGGAATTTGAATATCTACTAATCATGCATAACTGTTAGGACTTTTTAATGAGATTAGTAGTATTCCAAATTTATTTAAAAAAATAATAATTCAAGTATCTTCTAACCATGCATAACCGTGAGGACTTTTAAATAGGATTAGAATTAACTTGTTTATTTTAAAAATCAACTTTTGATATGCGTTCCATATATGCATAACCGTGGGGACTTTTAAATGAGCATGGAAGAACATAACAGATTCCAAGTAATTCACCATGCATAACCGTGAGGACTTTTAAATGAGAATGAATACGTTAGTATTTATTTATTATTAATTTTTTTTAAAAGGTAAAATGAAAAACGAATTATTCATGTTTAAAGTACCACATATCGACAAACTATATAGAATTTTGATGAGTGATGGTTGTTAGAAATATGATAGAAATAGAGATGGTCATGGAATTTTTACCAACAAAAGTTTTATAACTCTTGTTTAAATTTCTAAAGAAATTTACTAATTATACCGTCTCGAGTCATAATATATGATAAATATCAACACTCATCACTTTTTCAATCACTATTTTTCTTTTCAATAATTATTAGAGAGTCAGATTAGTCAAAATAGTCATTTAAAATCAAATTCAAAAATAATTATGAAATCAATTTTTCAAAATGACTAATCTGAAAATATGGTCAAAAATGATTTTATCGAGGGGGTTTTATAATAAAATTTTCTGCTATTTGAAAATTATTTGAAATGAAAAATATGCAGATATTTTCTTTGAAAAACGATGCAGTTACTAAATGTCAAACATTACGTTCGAATAGTAATTTTTCTATCAACTAGATTACCAGTGTAATCTGCATCTGAATGTCCTTTTCACGCATAATTATCACTAATTGAATTTGATCAACCAAACCATGAAGTGTGCAACAAAAAAATTCAAACTCAATTTTAACAGCATTTTAAATGACATTCTTTTGAATTTGAATTGAAGCCGTGTAAATAATCAAAAAACCGTGAATAAAGAGTTAGCCGTATTATACCCAAATGTATTATCATCCAACAAAAACACTATTTTTAACCCAAACTGATATATATGAAGTAATTCAAAGAATTTAGAGAATTTTATAGCGTTTTTGGCATAATAATATTATTTGGCCAACTATGTTGCATAAGTCAGAATCAAAATCATCATCTTTTCATCATCTCAATATTGGCTGATTTTAATTCAGAATATGGTGTAGATTATCACATTTAATATATCGTTCAAATAAATATAACATTACCTGTTTTACCTTTATGATATTTTTCGTTGTTTTCCATTGTGATTCTGTCACCTTTATACTAGGCTAAGGAACTTTGTTTTGTCGCCCGGTTTGCTCTCGGAATAGCCAGAATCTAAGTAGCGCTATTGTTGTTCCTTAGCCTGCCACCACACCTACATGATGAAAGATTTTTGTGACCTATTTGTTTTTATAGGTCCATGGTTGTTAGTGGCAAAATATTTTGAAAAATAATTTTGTGGAGACCCAAAACTATTTATATATGTTCCTTTCGGCACCCAAATTTGTTTAACTTTAAGAGATTTTATATTTGTGCCTTTTGGAACCCAAATCGATATAGTTTTCGCACGTTTGGGTCTATACCAACAATTATTGTGATAGTGTCCATATTTTCTACAAATTGTGCACATAGAATTAACTCGGTTAATATTGCTTTCAAAATTTTCAGATTGATTGTATCTAAGTCCTTGTCTAACCGTATTAACAGTTTGTTTCCCTAAGAGCATATTCAACGATTTTTCATTTTTGGAAAATTTATCTAAAGTCATTGACAATAGTTGGACTTGTGTTTTGAGAGATTCATTTTCGTTTAATAATTGTGTGCACTTTTTAATAGAATTTTCTCTCCTAGTATTTTCACTTTCTTTTAAAATCAGAATTTCATTTTCAAGTGATTTTATATTAATTTCTAATTTTTTAATTTCTTCTTCAAATGTTGGACACTTATCACACTTAGGGATCCTACTTTGATAGGTTTTAACTAATTGGTCAAGTTGTTCATTTAATTCTATCGAAGTCTCTTTTTGTGATTCAAGTTTAGCGTATTTTTCCCTAAGTCGTTCAAAACAGCCATTTACTTCGTGGAAATATATAAGTAATTCTGAGTGGGTGAGCTTTGATACCTCGCTTGGCTCGTCATCGTCGCTATCAGTTATATTTCCATGAAGGCACATATCTGCTTTCTCACTCTCACTGCTAGAACTTTGATTATCTTCGTCACTTGTATTCCATGTGGGTGCAAAACTTCTCCGTTTTGAATTCTTTTCTTTGCCGTGTTGAATTCGATGATAATTGGGCTTGATATCACCGGGTTTGTTGCAAATGATCCCGTGTTCTTCTAAGTTGTCTAGTGCTTTAATTATTCTGCCTTTCGATTGTTGATTTAGAGCCGGATTTCCGTATTTGTGGTTCCACTTTTTGAATTTCTTCATTAGTAATGCCAGCTCGGCTGCTCCATCATCATCATTCTCATCACAACTGCTTTTTACCAATCCTGTTAAGTACATTTCTTTAACCGAGTCGGTTGTGGAGGACTTCTCATTGTTGTTGACATTTGCACCATATATTGCATCGAAAGTATTCCACATTTCCTGTGCATTTTCACAATGAGAGATGAGATTAAAATTATCTTGATTAATATGAGAATATAATATATGCATAGCCATAGCATTAATCGAGATAATTTTCTTATCTGTTATATCACACCCATTTTCAATAATATCCCAACATTTAACATTAACAGATTTTAAATAAAATTCCATTTTCAATTTCCAATTCAAAAAATCTGTTCCATCGAAAATAGAAGGAATAATATTGGAACGACCCTCAACAAAAGTATTATTAAAAGAAGCCATTTTTTAAAAATTCAAATTTTTAAAACAAAAACTGATTTTTTGAAAAACGAATTTTTAAAACAAATGTTGACCTCTAAACCTGGCTTTGATACCACTTGTAGGATCAATTTCACCCTAGAGGAGGGGTGAACAGGGAGATAGTATTAATTATAAAAAATTAATTGCGGAAGCTTATAAAATTATTTCAACACAGATATATCAAAATTATAGCCGCACAAATAATAGCAGAATAATAAATGCAGAAATAGAACGACACAGATTTTACCCAGCTTCGGCAAAACCCTGCCTACGTGCTGCCCCCAAGGTTTCTACTAGAAATTAGATAGTCAGACGCTTACACACGTAAAATCGCGACACCCGCTATCGACTAAATCGAACTCTACGCTCAAAACCCTTCCATAACTCAGACACTGAGTTGCGAATTCTCAAACTACGCCATGTAGTTTGTCCCCCAGTCACACAACTAGAATTTACAACGATTTAAAAAGAAAATACAAATTAAAACCAATTTTAAAATTAAAATAACCCTAATTAAAAAATTAAAAGCCCTTATTAAAAAAGAAAAGCCGGCCCCTTTATTCTTCTATCTATATCGGCCCGCTTCCTTGTTTTTTTGTTAATGGCGGCTTTGTCTTTACAAATTAGGGCTTCGTCCCTTCGATCCAAATTAGGGTTTTAAAACAGAAGCTGCTGATAGTTGATCGAGCGTATGATTGATTCTGGTCCTCTCTTTGTCGATCGTCTATTTCTTTGAGTTGCTCACTGCTGCTTCTATTTGATCGAGTTCGACGTTTGCTTCGGTATGTAATTTTCCCTTTTTGTGCTTTTATGATTTTCGTATTCGAACTCGATGATCATTGCCGATGATGTTGATTGCAATTTATAGGAGTCGATTTCCTTTATTTGCGTTCGTCTGATTTGTTCAAAGTTATACTCTCGGCCATTCGATTAATTTTTGATGTTAATGATTTTACTGACTTAATCAAATTCGTATATTTGATGCTTGCTCCTCACGGTATTGATGTTTAACTCGGTCAATTATCTTGGCCACCACGATTTCTAATTTGACTTGTTCATACGCTTGATTTCTGACTTGGTCAAAATTGATTTTGATTCGTGAATTCATTGTACAGCTTCGGCCTTGTGAATTCATTGTACTGCTTCGGCCTTGGCTTGAGATTTGTTGCGTGAATTTCTGGTCGGCTTCGACTTTGATTCTTCACTGTATGTACATGTTGTTACCATTCGTGTCAACTTGGACTTGCACGGCTTCACCTTGATTTTGTTATAACTATTAAAGGCTTTGTAGTCTCACTTCAACCACATTGTCACTGTATTCGTTGAGATTGTATTTGAGTCGTAGCTGATCATTCATTGTTGCCTAGGTTAAGTCTAGTTTATGTTGGTCTGGTTCCAGTTTGTTATTTGAATTTGAGACTTCCTATTGTTTTGTTGATTCGACCCAGATCATTGATGTTGTGACTTTGATACACCTGACTTTGGTTTTGTTTGCCGGTCCAGTTTCATTTAAACTTTGTTGTTTCATTTGTTTTCAGTTGCATGCTGTATCATTTCTTTTCATTCTCTGATTTTTTTTGCACTTTGTATCATTTCTTTGGTTCAGTGCTTATATATGTACACTGATATACATGTCTTTAAGTGTATAGCACTGAATCTTTTTAGTCGAGACTATGTTGTTGTTTGTCGAGGTTCTTGTGCACTGACTTGAGCTTCTGGCCTTGATGTCATGGTGTACATGTAAGTTTGAAGTTGCTATTGGCTTTGGTTTTCACTGTCCACACATGTACATGCTTCACTGCAGTGTATTGATTGCATTCATATTCTTGCTTGTGCATCACCATATATCTGTTGCATTCGTTGGTCCATTTGCATATTTCAAATGCTTAACCCTTGCACATGCTCTTTGATACATGTTTGAACTGACTCTGTCATTTGCTTAGTGCATTGTGCATTGGTTTGGACTTGCAGTTTGAGTTGCAGACTTCATGTTGCCTTGACTTTGGTTGTTGCATTGAGTTGAGTCATGATTGCAGTGACTTGACCTTTGCATTTTATTTTTCGAAATTTCATTTGAGTTGAATCCAGCTTGTAGCTCGGATTCGACCTTGTGCTAAAAGTTGTGACATTATTTTATTGCACTTGAGTTGAATCCGATAATTTGGGTTTGACCTATGCTCACCTGTCCATGTAAATTTATCAAGTGTATATATCGGTGTGCATGGTGGCCTTGTGGCATATACAGTGATACACAGTGTATGTCACAAGTTGTTCGTGTATGATGATTTCAAAGTTAAATGATGACGAACAACCCAAATAACTGAGGCAAATATTATTTTCAAAATTCACATTTTATTTTATACTGCGAAAATATTTTTTTCAATTTTACTGCGTCAAAATTTATTTTTGCAGATTGCTCAGATGCTGGATTCAATCTGGAATGAAGTTGAAGATAAATACGAGTGTGAGTGATATTAGTGAGGTCAACTATAAATGTAAAATTGTGATGTAATTGAATTTGTATCAAAGTTGTATAGTGTATAGTGAGAGCTTGAATTTGTACTATTCAATATTGTAATAAATGTTTGTTTGAATAAAATTTCTGTTTGAATTCAAATTCTGTGTTATTTAATTTTATTCAGCAAATATTTATTTAACCTATGAAAAATAAAATAGTACATTACCAAATACATTTAAACGAATATATGTATGTTTATTATTATCAAACAAAATTCATATATGCGCATATTCAACATCATCAATTATTTCTTTATCAATAACTAGCTGAATTAAATCAAATTATGGTGCTGATTTTCACATATGTCGTTCTATATCGTACAAAATATCTTTATCTATTTTACCTTTACGATAATTTTTCATTGTTGCTCGTGGTGATTCTGTCACCTTTATACGAGGCTAAAGAACTTGGATTTGTGCTCGTGGTGTCCTTGGAACAACTAGAATCCAAGTAACAATATTGTAGTTCCTAAGCCTGCCACCACACCTACACAATGAAAGATTTTTGTGACCTATTTATTTTTATAGGTCCATGATTGTTAGTGGCAACAGATTTCGAAAAATAATTTTGTGGAGACCCAAAACTATTTATGTAGTTCCTTTTGGCACCCAAATTTGTTTAACTTTCAAAGTTTTTATATTTCTGCCTTTTGGAACCCAAATTGGAATGATTTTAACGTGTTTGGGTCTGTACCAACAAATAATTTGATTGTGTCCAATTTTTCTGAAAATAATGCACTCGGATTTAACTTGATTAATTTTTCTTTTAACAGATTTAGATAGATCATATCCAAGTCATTGTCTAACTGTATTAACAGTTTTTTTCCATAATAGCATATGCAACGATCTTTCACTTTTGGAAATTTCTCCTAAAGTCATTGACAGTTGTTGGACTTGTGCTTTTAGTGATTAATTTTCGTTCAATAATTGTGCGCACTTTTTAATGGAATTTTCGCTTCTTGTATTTTCACTTTCTTTCAAAATCAGAATTTCATTTTCAAGCGATTTAATTTTGATTTCTGATTTTTTAATTTCTTCTTCGAATGTTGGACACTTATTACCTTTAGGGTTTTTGCTTTGATAGTTTTTAACTAATTGATCAAGCTGTTTATTTAAATCTATCAAAGTATCTTTTTGTGTTTCAAGTTTAGCGTATCTCTCCCTATGTCGTTCAAAACAGCCGTTTACTTCGTGGAAATATATAAGTAATTCAAAGTGAGTAATTTTTGATACCTCGCTTGGCTCGTCATCATCGCTATCGGTTATATCACCTTGAAGGCACAGATCTGTTTTCTCACTCCCATTGCTGTTGCTTTTATAATTATTATCGCTTTTATTCCACATGGCTATAAAATTACTCCTTTTTAATTTCTTTTCTTGGCCATATTGATTTCGAGGATAATTGGGCTTGATATGACCACGTTTGTTACACTTGTGACAAATGATCCCGTGTTCTTCTGAGTTGTGTAGTGCTTTGATTATTCTTCTTTTCAATTGTTGATTTGGAGCTGGATTTTCGTATTTGTGGTTCCACTTTTTGAATCTCTTTGTTAGTAGTGCCAGCTCAGCTGCTTCATCATCATCGTCCTCATCACTACTGCTTTTTACCAATCATATTAAGCTCATTTCTTTAACCGAGTTGATTGAGGAGGATTTCTCATTGATGTTGACTTTTGCACCATATATTGCATTAAAAGTATTCTAGATTTCCGTGCACTTTCTCAATGAGAGATAAGGTTAAAATTATCTTGATTAATATGAGAATATAATATATTGCATTAAAATTATCTTGATGTTCTCGTTTATATAAGGTTCGAACCCCTGTATTTTCATTCGTATATATAATCATTTGAATTTGTCTATTGATTTATCTCGACCACTTGATTTTGCAGGGATGAACGTGATGATTTCCGACCTTTTCAAATTTGTATATATTTTGATTTCTTGGCTCTCATGGCTTGTTTTATTTCATAGCTACCACGACTTAATTTTCAGTTGACTTCGTATTCTCTGATTTTCTGAATACCACGGCTTTGTGTTTCTGCATTTGAACTTGACATTGTTTATTCATGTTAACGTAACTTGACTTTTTTGATTCTTTGCCTTTGACTTGGCCACAATTCTGAACTGTTTGATCTTTCCTTGGTCATTACGGTTGTGGATTTCTAGCATTTGAATTGGTTGCCTCGAGTATGTTCCGTTCACCACTGTTGCACTGATTGATATATGTGTGTGTGTGTGTGTGTGTGTGTGTGTGTGTGTGTGTGTGTGTGTGCATGCTTCACTGGACTTATGCTGATTTGGAACTTCATCATTTTGTTGCTCCTTGATGTTCGAGATTAGTGCAGTTTGTTATTTGAGTCGTGTTGCATTCTGTTGTGTCTGATATTCGTATCACTGGTGCATGTGCTTATGCCTTCTTGTGATGATCACTTCTGATTCGGTTGACCATTTTCTTAGGTATAATTTGATGTCACATTCATGATTTGTTGTTCCATGGTTTATGTGCATTCATGCTGTCTAGTCTTGCATGTGTTGTTTGTGCACTCTCTAATGTCCCTGAACTTGTTTGCAACTGCAGTTTCATTGTGGCATTTGCTTTGTATTTATTTTCCCTGTCCATTGCTTGACTTGAAGTCTGGTGCTTCACCATTGACTGTTGCATTGTACATTTGGATTTTTGAGTTCATTTTTTGAGTTAATTTGACTTGGTTTTCATGTATGTGTGCAGTGGTTACTGTAGCCACCTCAGTTTTGTCTTGACCCATTATTTCGTACTTGCACCTGTGTTGAATCCAGCTAATAGCTTGGGTTTGACCTTGTGATCGTGACGTGACTTTATTTGTATTGCACTTAAGTTGAACCCGGCTTTTCATTTGGGTTTGACCTGTGCTCACCTGGCCCTGTAATTTTATTAAGTGTATATCTTGGTGTGCACGGCCTTATGGCATGTACAGTGATACACTGTGCATGTCACAAGCTGTTCGTGTATGATGAATTCAAATTTAAAAGGTGACGAACGACCCAAATAAATGAGGTAAATAATATTTTCAAAATTACACTTTATTTTATACTGCAAAAAATATTTTATTTTGAATTTTAGTACGTCAGAGTGTATTTTTGCAGATTGCTCATGTTAGTCCGTGAGATGATTGTTTTGATGACAACAACCTTAGAATAGATTAGAAAATATAAATACTAACATTTTAAGTTTAGATATATATGTATATGCTGGTTTTAATCATGAAGATACCAAGAATGAAGTCTGTACAGTATAGAGATTCAAGATATCAAGATTGAAGACTCATGAGTATCAAGAATATCAAGAGTTCAAGAATTGAAGTAATTTATTCTTCAATTAGAAATTTTGTTAATACTCATGGAAAAGCACTGGCATCTTAAAATCCAATTTATTCGTGGAATGGAATCCACTTTGAGCCTGTTAAAGGGATGGAACCTACGAAAAATCTAGTGGAACATTGTTTTGTATATGCTAACTTTTTATTCAAAATGATTTTTCAAAATTGTATCCTGTTTTCAAAATGTTTTCAAAACCTTCC
The DNA here is from genome assembly GCA_030765085.1 of Allium cepa. Classification (NCBI taxonomy): domain Eukaryota; kingdom Viridiplantae; phylum Streptophyta; class Magnoliopsida; order Asparagales; family Amaryllidaceae; genus Allium; species Allium cepa. The sequence continues at coordinate 134,477,279 of CM060932.1, forward strand.
TTTTAAAAGCATCAAAAACCTCTATCTTGATTTTAAATAATTTTAGCCTCAAAATTATCTTTAATTTCAAAGTCAAAATTACTCCTGATTTTAAACTATCTTTTAAAATAATATATTTAAACTTTAAATATTTATACTTAAGATTTAAATATAAAATTATTGTTAAATTTTATATATATATTATTCTCTATATTTACTTATGTATTTTAACTATAGTCAAGTCTATTAGAAAAGTTTAAAATAGTTTTAATATAAGATAAAGGTTATTTTTCAAAGAAAATCAAATCATCAAAAATTGCTTTGGGATGTCGACATGCCTATGGTGACCATGTCGACACGGTGTCAGTTAAGCTCAAAATTTAAATTTCAAAAGAAGTGTCTATTCGCCATAACTCTTCATGAATGTACATGGCTGTTGTTCTTCTATAAATAGGGGTTAGTTTCAACGAATTTTATATCATATTTTCATGTTTTTCACTCATCTTCTTCTTCCACATTTCTTAATACATACTCTTACCATTACTTTGCCGAAATCAGTATTGAATCATACTCGATTACTTCTAGTTTGATTCTCTATCACTATCTCAACAAGGTTCTCAGTGCTATTCAGAGTTATAGACTTCTTTATAATCTATTAAGCGAGAAAAGGTGTGATTGTGGCCTTGAAAATCAATCAAGCGAGAAAAGTGTGATTGTAGCCTTGGTAAATCAATTGGGTAAACTTGTGGCCCAGAAATCAAGTATCTCTACCCAGAGGATTGAAATTCTGGAGGGTGTACCTCGTAGCCTTGAAATCGAGGGTGTAATTGTACAATTGCTTTTGAAAGGAAATCCGTACATGTGTTGCGGGACTGGATGTAGGGTAACTCTGAACCAGTATAAAATCCGGTGTGTTCTTTCCTTTACTGCTTTTATTTTATTTCTGCATCTGTGTTTGTTTCTGTGATTATCCCTGTATCTGTAGATTGCATACATCTGTGTCTAAATTAACATAAACTCAAAAGGATTTAGTAATTCTTTATAAACACTATTCACCCCTCTAGTGTTAATCCTAGCCTTAAGATCCGTAATCCGCATTTCTTTCAGCTCAGATGCTGGATTCAATCTGGAATGAAGTTGAAGATTAATTTTGAGTGAACGAGTGATATGTAGTGAGGTGCATATGTAAATGATAATCGCTATGTGATTGAAATTGTATATATATAGTAAGAGACTGAATTTTTACTATTCATAATTGTAATAAATATTTATTTGAATAAAATATCTATTTGAATTTAAATTCTATGCTATTTATTTTATTCAACAAATATTTATTTAATCTTTGAAAATAGTACATAACAAATACATTTAAATGAATATATATATATATATATATATATCTTTATTATCATCAAACAAAAATCATATACTCGCATATTCAACAAGAAGTAAAATTAATCAAGTTAAATCCGAGTGCACTATTTGTAGATAAATTGGACACGATCAAAATGTTTGTTGGTATAGACCCAAACAAGTGAAACCATTCCAATTTGGGTTCCAATAGGCACAAATATAAAATCTCTCAAAGTTAAACAATTCTGGGTGTCAAAAGGAACATATATAAATAGTTTTGGGTCTCTACAAAATTATTTTTCAAAACCTATTGCCACCAACTACTATGGACCTATAAAAACAAATAGGTCATAAAAATCTTTTATCGTGTAGGTGTGGTGGCATGCTAAGGAACTACAATAGTGTTACTTGGATTCTGGCTGTTCCAGGGACACAACGGGTGACAAAGCAAAGTTCCTTAGTCTAGTACAAAGGTGACACAATCACAATGGACAATAACAAAATATTATCGGTAAAGGTAAAAAAAAGGCAATTGTATATTCATTTTGAATGATATATTAAATGTGATAATCTGCACCGTAATCTGAATTAAATCAGCCAGTAATGCAATGTTGAAATGAATGTTGATATTGATTCTGACTTTTTCAAAATTGTTGGCCAATTATATTCTTATGCCAAGAACACTATAAAAAAGTCTAGAGTCTTTGAACTACTTCATATAGAATAGTTTGGACTAACGATAGTGTTTCATTGGTTGATGATAATACATTTGGTTATTTTACGGCTGACTCTATATTCATGGCTTTTGTTTATTGGCACGACTTCAATTAAATTAAAAAGAATTTCATTTAAAATGGTCTTCAAGAATTTGTTGCAACATCACGGTTTGGTTTATAGCATCCAACTAATGATAATTACGAGTGAAAGAAAAATTCAGATGTGGATTACACTGGTAATCTAGTTGATAGAAAAATTACTATTAGAACGTGATTTACGTTGAGACATTCTGTAGCTGCATCGTTTTTCAAAGAAAAAAATCTGCATATTTTTCATTTCAAATAATTATCAAATTGCAAATATTTATTCTTTTATAAAACGCCTTCTAGAAAATCATTTTTTTTACATTGTTTCAGATTAATTATTTCGGAAAATTTGATTTTATAATTATTTTTGGATTTGATTTTAAATAACTACATTGACTAATCTGACTCCCTACTGATTATCTAAAAGATAAATAGTGATTGAAAAAGTGATGAGTGTTGATATTAATCATGTATTATAACTTGAGACGGTATATTTAGGAAATTTCTTTAGAAATTTGAACAAGTGTTATAAAAACTGGTAAAAAATTCCATGATCATCTCTATTTCTATCATACTTCTAACGACCATCACTCATTAAAATTCAATATAGTTTGTCAATATGTGGTATTTTAAACGGAAAATCATTCTTTTATCATTTCATTATTTGAAAAAAAAGGATCCAAAGTATTCACTCTCATTTAAAAGTCCTCACGGTTATGTATGGGTGAATTACTTGGAATTTTTGATTATGTGCTTCCATGCTCAATTAAAAGTCCTCACGGTTATGCATGTATGGAACACATGTCAAAATTGATTTATTAAATAGACAAGTTGATTATAATCCCATTTAAAAGTCCTTACGGTTATGCGTGGTTAGAAGATGCTTGAATTCTTTTTTTATATATATAAAAAATTGAAATACTACTAATCTCATTTAAAAGTCCCAACGGTTATGCATGGTTAGTAGATATTCAATTTCCGGACATAAATATACCACAAATAGGCACAACTATATGGTTTTATATGATGACATCATCCCTATCATTCCAAAGTGGAATATGCGTCAAATAGAGTATTTATAATTTTTGTTTGATTTTTTATTGAAATTTAATATTTATACTCGATTGAGTTTTAATGTAGCATTAATGTCTATCACTTTATCTCTATTTTTCTAACACTAATACTCTTTTGCTGATAATAAAAGGGGGAGAGAAAAACTAAGATTTTGACAGATAAAGGTCAAATATTTTTTATTTGCACCTAGGCTCATTTGTATATTTTTATTCATGCATATATGACGGGGGAGCTTTGTGTAGAGAGGGAGCATTCAAATAGGGGGAGCAAACTGAATAATCAAAAACATTTAATAAATTTAAAATCTTAAATATACGTTTGTTATCATCAAAAGGGGGAGATTGTTAAATATACAAGTATATGATTTTTGTTTGATGATGATAAACATATATATTCATTTAAATGTATTTGTTAATGTACTATTTTATTTTCACAGATTAAATAAATGTTTGCTAAATAAAATAAATAACAGAATTTAAATTCAAATAGATATTTTATTCAAACAAATATTTATTAATATATACAATTTTCAAACAATACGATTTCAATTACATCACAATTTTTCTTTTACAAATGCACCTCACTACATATCACTCATTCATTCGTATTGATCTTCAACTCCATTCCAGATTGAATCTAGCATCTAAGCAATCTGCAAAAATAAATACTGACGTAGTAAAACTAAAAAGAAAAATATTTTTGCGGTATAAAATAAAATGTAATTTTGAAAATATTATTTGCCTCAGTTATTTGGGTTGTTCGTCGTCATTTAATTTTGAATTCATCAAACACGAACAGCTTGTTACATGCACAGTGTATCACTGTACATGCCACAAGGCCGTGCACACCGATATATACACTTGATAAAATTGCAGGGACATGTGAGCACAAGGTCAAACCCAAATCAAAATCTGGGTTCAACTTAAGTTAATGTCACGATACGAGCACAAGGTCAAACCTGAGATTTAAGATGGATTCAGCACAAGTGCAAATTCAAATAAAACGGCCACGACAACTAAAACATGCCTCGACCAAAATGTTCAGTGATATACACATGAAGCAGAGACTAGACAGTCCAAATCAGACTCAAGGAAATGAACTAGTCAGAACAAAGGCAGTGCACATGTATACCAGACCAGTGATGAAACTCATCATAATTCAAACTGCAACAGATGACAACAGTGGTGCAACAAAACCCAATGCGGTGAACTACATGATGAACAAATATGAAAGTGAAGATAACAAGTGCACCAACATTTACAACATACGTATACTCAGTGCAAACAAGCACACGAGCTAATCCAGACTGTATATGAACCAAATCAAGTGCAGAAAACATGCTCAGTTCTAACATGAACGTAAATGCAATGACAAAAGGAAAAAATATATATCAAGTGGTTTGATGACCAGAGGCAACTCCAAGCATGCAAACACAAGTGATACCAGAGACTACAAGAACAGCAAACAACAATGTTTGGACTAAATGCGTGTGAATTCCAAGCAATACAGTGATCGAACATACAAACCAGAAATGCTCAAATCAAATGAATACAAGTTGAAATGCCCATATCAAATGGAACAGGCAAACAGTAAAATTCACATGCCAGTGAAACAAAGACCAAACTCCAGGCAGACCTAAGCGCAAGTGCAAAGCAACATTGAAGTAACTCGAGCTCAAGACAGTACACTAGTGAATGACAACATGTACATAATGTCAAACAGAAGACTTATACAAGTGCATCGAATCACAATGCATCAGAAGTCCAGATACTACATGTTTACCTGACTCAAAGACAAATAAAATAACTACATAACATGCTCGAGACAATCCAAGAGTTCTAAATGCATATGAACTCATATATTAGTGGTAAACCATGAAGATAAACAAAACTAAAATGCAACTAGCACTCAGGTTAACAGAAGTAATAATTTCAAACCGAAGTCAGAGAAGTCATCAAAAGTCATAGAGGACAAGATCAAAACGGTGGGACAACAAGAATAAAATCACCATGAAATAGAAGCTACATGAAGACCAACATCAAGTGGATATGACCATCAAGCCGCAAGTCAATCAAGTTTATCAGCAAATTAAAAGTACCAAAGATTCAAAACCATGATATCCAAGTAAACGAACCAAGTTAGAAATCAACACCATGATAATCAAGCTACAAGAAAATATACGAATTTGAACAAGTCAACATTCGATCAATATCAAATGGCCAAGCATAAAAGTATCAGATGAATTCGTATACAATATACGAGGGAAATTATAGGAGATTGAACCATATATAAACCCTAAAACATCATCAGCGTTAACTATTCGAGTTCAAGCAAAACTGAGAAAAATAAATCAATAACTCGAATATCGATCGAGTTCAGGCGAGAAAACCAGAAGAAGCAAAAGGCATAAATTACATACCGAAGTCAGGAGTTGAACTCAGTCAAAAATTGGGGTAGCCGTGTACAAAGCAGAGAGATCGTCGATTGACGAAGCAAGGAACACTAAACCATCATTCAATCGAGAAATCGAAATCGACAGCCCCAATTTCACAAGCCTTAATTTTTTCACAGAGAAAAGATGAACGAAAGAAGAGAAGCAGCTATGTTTTAACTCAAAGAATCGAACGAAGAAATAAAAGAGATACAGGTCGAAGAAATTAAAGAGAAAGGGAATTTAATTTTATCACCTATTTATTTTGAGCCAGCCTTATTATTGGGATTAAGTTAAAATTAGGTTTTTTTTAAATTATTGTTTTAAATTTGTATTTCCTTTTTAAACTTGTGTAATTTCTAGTCGTGTGACTAGGGGACGAGCTACGGTGGTGTAGTTTGAGAATTCGCAAATCAGTGGCCGAGTTATGGCAGAGTTTTGAGCGTAGAGATAAGGCTAGTCGATAGCAGGTGTCGCGATTTTATGTGCGTAAGCGTCTGACTGCTTAATTTCTAGTAGAAACCTTGGGGGCAACACGTAGGCATGGTTTTGCCGAAGCTGGGTAAATTCTGTGTTGTTTTATTTCTGCATTTATTATTCTGCTGTGATCTGTGTTGAAATTATTTTATATAAACTTCCAAAATAATTTTAATAACTAATAGTATCACCCTATTCACCCCCTTTTATGATGAAATCGATCCTACATCGTAGGCATATTGAACCTTCTCGGGTACTTCACATGTAAAACACTGTAAGTAAATGGGGTATGACTCCTTGAAATTTCCCAATCATCATTTGTCAAGCCTTGGTTCTCCCTCACCAGTTGTCTGAATATCGTCGTAAGTCCAGAGTCTGGATAACCGGTGCCAAGTGGTGGTCGTGCTCCACCTCGTGCAAATGTTTTGGTAGGTGTCTACCGGCCATCTCACGCCTCCTTAGTCTATCATCCTCCTGATGTGCACCATGAGTATTCACCTCATCGTCTTTCCAAAGAGGTAGCTGGTTAGCATTCAAATGTACTTCAACATCCAAGTTTCCAGACCTAGCTTCAGCATGGCTCCCCATTTGAATTTGAGGAACAACACCTCTGGCTGAGGGATCAATATTGATCCTTAAGGAGGGATCGACACCGATCCGCCTTGGCAGGCCGTGTTGGTCTGCCAGGTGTTGCTCTAGTGTCCCTGATTGCTCTACTTCATCCCTGTGATGCCTATGCCTATGGTGCTCCTCTTTTGATGAGGATGAACTCTCCAACACCGACTAAGAAGCAAGATCCCTTCTAGCACTCCGACGCTGCGGTTGAGCAATCTGGTTCATTAGATTAGCATTAGTATGGAGCAGCTCGTTCTGCTACCTACGACACTCCATCAACTCCCTCATCAAATTGTTGAATTCATCTCTAATTATGGAATCAGCGAGCTTTAGGACTTCAACAGGCTCCGCATTAATGTTAGCAAGCTGGTTACTTGGAGCTCCTTATTGGATGCTGGCAGTTTCATTTGCATCAACGTTCTAGGAAGTTGATCTGGCATGCCTCACCATTCTGAATTTCTTTGCTTAGATTCTGGTAAATTTGAGTAGTATCTACAAACTTCTTAACAATGAATCTGGATCTCCTTCAGGGGATTTCCTCAATCCAGTAGTAGTAAAGGGGGCCCTAATGGGTTGGGAATCAAGGTTCTCAGCGAAAGCACCAAAATGTTTGCAACTAAATTGGCCATTAAAACCCAAGAATAGGTTTAAGTAATGAAATATATGAAGAAATTAAATGAAAATGGAAAAATATCTCAAAATAACAAAAAACATAGCAGTAAGCAGAAACAACAAGATCTACAGTTGTTGCGCATTGATTTCCAACGTCCACTTTGAATATTCTCTTTATTGCCTTTCATTTTACTTAGTTACAACTAGAAATAGCAATAAATAGCAAGATATAAGAAAGTAATAGAGGAAGTGATTACAATAATGGTATTATCTAACCAACAGCGCAAAGTCCACAGAATGGGCCCCTACGCCTATATTTATAGACGAAGCCAACCTTCGATCTGACTAGGACTTCGACAATAAGACCTCCTCAACCATATAGGCTCGCTATAGGAAGGGCTAGGCCCAACTCTCAATGGATAGATCCCTTCATGTGTCGAGTTTAGGGTAGCGTTCCCTACGGTAGCTTCCCTATGTTCTAATATGATAGTGTTTCAAATATCAGGGTGTTTGGATATGTGGAGCTCTAGGTTTGGTTGATCTTTGGTTCGAATCTCATCCTAATTAGGGAAACGCCGATTCCTCCAAATAATAGCACCGAACCCTCTTGGTTTCTTAACGTATACTGATCCATACTACCTAGAACATTATGCCGACCCATCCTTCGTGAGCAGCGTCGATCCCTCCATCTATTGCATACTATACCGATCCATAATTCCTGAGAGACATATGTTGAACCCCATAGTCTCCCTTCACTGTGTTGAACCCTTCTTAACTCCATCTACACTGACCATCCACCTAATTCATCATGTCGATCCATATGTTTGTAGCACGCTATGTCGATCCCTATAGTCTCTCCCTGCTATACCGAACCCTTTAGTATCCCATCCATGTTGACAAAACACTATGTTGACCCCCTACCTCACACAAGCTAATTTCTACCTTTTTGACTTCCCTCGTCATCCATTTGTAAACTTTTTCCATTCTGGGCTTCGTATACAGTGTGGACATTATGTCTAGGTCATGCGGCCGTTGCCTTATGATTATTCTTCTCATCAATAGTTGAATATGTCCTGCGTGATCGGTCCAATATTGCCACGTTAGAGCATTGAGTAACATGCCTATAAATATAATATACGTTAAATCCTAAGAATTTAAACTGTAGAGTAATTGTATATGAAAAGTCCCTGAAGCTGGATAGTACATGACTTCCAAGTCGGGCCATGATAGCCTAGTGATTGTAGATCCCCGTATGATTGTCGATTGATGAAGCATGGTAGGTCTAGATGAGGGGAAATAAGAATCCATATGGTGTAGATATCTGAAAGTAGATGGTTTTGCAAAGGTTGGTGTGAAGTAGTCACTCCAAGTTAATAGGAAAATTTCTGATATTGGAAGGAAGATAAGTCGGTTTATTGGAGAGAAGAATTTCTATAGAGGGAACAAATAGAAATCCACTTTGAGTCATAGAAAGTGGTCTTAAAAGTTGAAAAAAACACATAATTAATATACTTGAAAAAGTGAACAATACTGGATTTCAATATATATATATATATATATATATATGAATACAAATATTTTTTAAATTGGAAATTTTACATAAATGGGTTTATAAAAGCCAATGGCTTAAAATTAATAGAGCACATATAGCTCGCTAGTTTCTATGTAAAGAAAGAAAAGGATAAATACAAAGTACTAGTAGCAGGTAAAACAAAGTTGAAAAAACTATTTCTACGCAATGAAAATTTTAAAGCTGTTAAATTTTTTATGGCTGGACAACAGGAAGTGGTACAAGTTTGAAATATGGTAAAGGGTATGGAAAAAAGATTTAGAATCCTAAAACAAAGTTGTAGGTGAACACACTACAATGGTCTAAGCAATAAAACAGTAAATTTAGAGAAAAATGATTAGAATAAGGGCGGTTTAGGTAGATGAAAGTTGGATAATAATACCATTGTAAAATAAAAATACAATATTTGGAATTCAAGTAAAATAATGTTAGTAATTAGAAACAATGTTAGCATATTATGATAAAAATAATGCAAGCAATCTAATTAGAAGCAAAATAGGAAATTAAAGGAAAAACAAAGAAAAATAGACATTTTCCATTGTTATGTGCATTTATTGCAATTATCTTTTAAAAGTCCCCTTCAAAGGATATTAGAGACTCTGCTAAGGATTGGAAGTGGAGATGGTATGAGTGATAAGAAAATATTGGAATGTGATTTGCCCTTGTCTACTCCAGCTTTACTGTTAAAAATTATAAAAAAATGGTTTTAAAAAATTGTAAAGCACATTTTTAAAAAGAAATGATTTGGTGTAATGAATAAGTTTTGAAAGGAAAATTTAATGAATACTTTGCATCAAAAATCCCAATAATTATAAAGTAAAAGTTGAATGGTGTATAAAAGAAAATGTTGATTTGAAGAAAAGGAAAATAATTTCAAAAAAAATTAGATTTGCCAACAATTTCTTTCAGATTTAACATATAAGTTAAATTCAAAAATCATAAATTATAATTTCAGAAGTTAAGACATCAAATATTTTTGAATTGATAAAATGTTTCTAAGTTGTAATTTTCAAAGAGGCAAAGGATTTGGGATTAAGTATTTAAATTTTGAAGTTTTTAATTTTTGAAAAAAAAAATGAGAAAAACCAAATCTGAATTTTAAATATGGAGTAGATAGGAATGAGTGCCTAGGTAAGCTGGAGTAAATGGTAAAGCTATGAAGAAGATAGCAATGATTGCTCATGGAGTAGTAATAAGGAATCCCCAAAAAGTGTAAAGAATAATGGTGAGAACATATGAATATTTTGTTAGATATATGTGCAAGCCATACGAAGGTTCGAAGATAAAGGAAATAAATATCAAGATTTGAGAAAATCATCAAAAGATTTAGGTTAAAAGGAGATGGCAATAGATGGCAATGAGATAACAAACACACATAGAGGATATTGGTAGGCTCAAAATTATAGGAGTAAGATTGGGGTTGGAAAAGTTATTCAACCAAGCCAATTTACCAATAGGTTATTAAAGATGTGCATAGATTGTATTTCTTGTCAACTACAGTGTGGGGAAGCATAGTTTATTCCATAATTGGGTATGGTAATGGAAGAAACGAATAGGCCTTATTCATTAGAAACAATAAGGGAAAAGTAAGATATGAGGATTGCAGAAGGATGGCATGTTAGAAAGGTCCATTCAAGTCAAAAGTGATAGAGCCGCAACATCATTAGTGTTAGTTGATGTTGAAGGGCAGCTTACAGTAGCCGTTCTTTTTGGGTTGGGTTGTAAGCATCTGTTATCTTTATAGGGGTAAAAGCACATATGAAATTATAAGGAATGTTCATTTTATCTTGTTTACAATGTGGACCGCAATGTTATGAGACAACAATAGGATAATGAAATTTCAGAAAAGAAAGTAAACTAATGCAAAAGAAAAGAAAATAATAAAGGCTGGAAGTTAAGAAATAAATTAAGAAAATTTATTTAATTGGCTGCTAAAACGGGAATGAAACAAGATTGAAAGTCCAAAAAATTCGAGAAAGAAATTCCAATGAGCGGAGGACAGAGAAAGGATGTTGCGTAGCCACAGGTCAATGTCCTTGTACCTTAGTGGAAGGAATTTATAATTAAACTAGGTTGCTATTTACTATTATAAATAAAAGAAAAGTTTTTTAAACTTAAAATTTACCGCATAATCAAACTTGGTTAGTGCCAAATTCTGTAGAGGAAATCCGTCCAGCTAATCTGGCCACCATATCCTACGAATAGCGGACTAATGTGAGATGTCATTATGAGTATGGGCCATAAGACGAAGGGCCTGCTTTGTGGTTTTTAGGTATTAAGTGGTTGGACCCGCCCCTTTTCCCCAGATAAAGTATTAAATGGACAATGGGATACGTTAGGTGGTATCTCTACAATTGTCCGCTTTTGGAAATAAATTTTAAATGATGGGGTCTGCCTTAAATAACGCATTAAATGACCAGAGTCTGCCTATTTTCTTTTTGGAAGTGTTAAGTGGCCTATGAGATTCCATATGACGTTACCTAGATAATACCATTGAGTAGTACACCTTAGAAATAGGTCTAAAATGATGGAGTCTTCCTTATTTAAGGTATTAAATTAGCAGAGTTTTCTTATTTTTCAATAAAAGGTATTAAGTGTCTTGGGTATCATCTCTCATATTATTAGTTATTTATGACCTATGATTGGGATATGATATTTTAGAAACCTGCTTTTGGAATTTAAGGTATTAAGTGGTTGGACCTGCCTCCTTTCCTTATAAAGAAGTATTAAATGACTTTAATGGTTTTTTGATCATAAACATATTCTTATTTTGAAGTATACTGTCCAAGTACTGAAAAGTTAAGACTTAAAGTTTTTATTCACCAGACACTTGTTCTTCTGGCTCCCTCCTTATCACAACATAGGTTATGGACAAAGTGATGGCGGTGGCAATACTTAGAGATGGAGAAGCTTGGCTTGCGGCAGTATTTTATTATTATTATTTTCTTTTATGTGTACCCAAAGAATTATACAATTGTTGTAATGGATATCATATTACGGTTTTTATGAAATTTTGTGTTATGACATTTTTAAGTTTTTGAAATAAATGGGTTCACCTTACTGTTATATTTTGTTCTGTCTGCTATGAGTTCTGAAATTTTAGTTATGTCTCTACAATGTTATTCCTTTGACTACCAACAGCTTGCCTTAGAATGGATCTAAGTTTTAATGGGCCTTTTCTGGATCGAAATTCGGGCACGTTCCGGGGTAGGTTATTACAAAGTATCTCTGCAAAATGTTTTGAAATATTTTTAAATTTAAAACTTTTATGGATATTTTAGAAAGCAATATAAATTTCTTTTTCAAATTTTGGAAATCCCACATACCTGACATTGGGGAGTAGTTGGCAGGTGGATTTGTATGAATTTAGCTGTACAGTAGAAGTGGCAGTAAAATAAAATATGGTTAGAAACATGGTAGAAATCTGTTATAGATAGGGAATCATTTTCTCTATATCTTGTTAGTAACAAAAGGTTTATTTTAAAATAAACCTTGTTTTAAAACTTTAAGATAAGAACTAACTATGCAAACTATGCTCAAAATTTCTGGAAAAGAATTGGAAGCAAAAGCGAATCTTCCAAGACACAATGGAAAAAGGGTACATATGAGAAGGATGGAAATATGAAATTTTCCGTTTAGACCCTTTTTGAGCATAAGAAAATACGTTTAGAAAACTATATAATTTTTATAAATTAGGATGTTAGCAATGATGTGCTAGGATTTTTGATGGTTGGAATTAGATGAAAAGTGGGTTGAACTACACTTCTATTTGTATGAGTATGGGAAAATTTGGATGAAAAATGGTTTTTGATTTTCAAAGAGTTGCATATATGTAGAACTGGCAGTATATTTAGGATGTTTGCATCATATTTTTAAAAATTAATTTAAAAGAAAGCATTCATGTAAAAGACGCCAGTTAGAATCACTATGCATGCATATCATATGTATTGTGATAAACCATGTACTTATACACGACTGGTTGTAAACTCATTTGCAAACTCATGATTTGTTACTTTAGAATGGATGTATGTTAGGTTACATGATTGATCCCTTGAGAAATTTCGAAGACGAAATTCTTTTAAGGTGAGAGAATGTTAGGCTCCATGATTTTTGCAATAATTAATTTAAATAGAAAATTAATTAATAAATACTAAACAGTGAAAAATAATTTTTTTTCTCACACTAAGAATTTGGCTACGAAACTTACACCATTGGGTTCATAATGATTTTCTGAACAATTTTCATATTTAAACTTTTCCGATCGGAGTTCAAACGGAAATAAAAATTAACATTTGAAATTTAAGAGTTGAAAATAATTATATGTGTAAATGAGGAAAGAAATAATAATAAACCAACCTTAATTACAAATGGTTAAATTTAATGGTAGCTTAGAAATTGAAAATACGATTAACGGAAATAAGTTATAACGACCAATTAACAAAAGAAACAAATACGTAGAAATAATTTATATGAAGGAAGTAAATTAATAAATCAAACAATGTAATAAATTAACGCATTAAACATGGCATAGGTTGACCAAAAATATACACAGGTCAACCGGTTGGCAGTCGACCCAAGGGTATGGGTGGTCTACCCATGTCCATGTTAAAGCTTGAATGTAAAATTTGAGATGGAGGAATGTGACGCATTATTGTATGCTAAGATATTAAGAGGTGTCCATGATTAAATCAAAAGATTCCTAAGTAAATCCAACGTTCCATGTTAACCCCAAAACACTATAAATACAAGCCTAGTTTACACTTCACTTCTAATATTTTTCGGATCACATAACGGAGCTCCTTCATTCTCTTGCCTCCACAATTTCAAGATTTCTAAAAGTAAAATATTATATATGTATGTATGTAAGTGGAGAAAAGTGGGAAATAAGAGAAGAGAATCAGAACAGAAACAAAGGTAAAATTATAAATTTAAAACTCGAATTCGAATTCAATTCCTCTCTCTAAATCTGTAATTTTAACAAGTGAATACCCAGTTTATTGTTAGATTTGAAGTAACGAGTCAAATAAAAAGGGAACATGTCAAGATTTGGAGAATGAGAAAGTTAAAAGCAAGGTGGGTGGAAAAACTACATGTTTTGGAATAAGATTAGTATCGTTGTGATCTATTCTAACTCTGCCTATGTATAAATGATTTGGATATTCAATTATAAGTGCATTATGATTAGGTATAAATCTTTTTGGATAATTTATTGTATACGCATAATGAACTAATATAAGTAGTGAATTTGATAATAAATTGTATATGTGTAATGATTATGGTATAAATTTAATAGAATTGGAAAACTTGCCTAAATTTATCATCGATAAATATGGAATTATGAATTTGTTATAAATTTGATAATAATGAATTGGTATTTGAACATAGAAAAAGAATGTAAAATAAAGAAACATTATTTTAGTGGTTTAAGATATATTTTAGTTCGTTAGAATTTAGGATGTTGCAAGTATGTATTATCAATGTTGAACATATAAAAGTGCGCTGTTTGAAATGACAAGGAATAAACCTTAAATGAAAGAGATGTACAAAATATGGATAATTACGTATTTTAAGCCGCCTACTTTAAGCAATAGGAAGACAGTTCCTTATAATCATAGACACCACATAAATCTCTCTTTTTGGATAAGATGGAAATTTACGATGTTAACATATAAACGCAGTTCCAACGCATTATAACGTAGTAAAGACGTGAATGAAGTAAAAGGATCCTAAAAAGTTAAGTTGTGAAATACCAATACTATTTAGAAGTAAATGAAAAGAAAATATGAAACATAGGCAAAAAGAAATAAAAGAATAACATAGGAATAGAAATGGAAAATAGAGAACGAATAAAAAGGATGGGCAACGAAATTATGGACATAATAAGAGAAAAAAGGTAAATGAATTTAAAGTGAAAAATAAAACGAAAGTGAAACGCATTATGAAATGAAGGCAAGGGTCAACTGTAAAACTTTAGAGGCATGATAATTAAGTAAGTTATGAAGAATATATATATATATCTTTGTGTATGTGTAAAATATATAAGTAGCCTCAAATATGCGTTAATGATGTATGTGAACTATTATAATTAAAGGGATGATATGATAGATGGTTATTAGAGTAGGTTGGAATGTGAGATCAGTAGCGCTACCTAATAAAAGTCTTTCCACCATAAGGGGCTACCAGCAATTGTGTAACATTATACTGATGTGAGACATGTCCAAACATAGGATCGGTGGAGGATATACGTTTGCGTATAGTTAAAGGAATACCCCAAATAGGTAGAGGAGGACAAAATATTTCAAAAATTCTCATTAGATAGAGGAGTTCTCTTCAACAATAGACAGAAGGGGAATACTACCTTGATTGCACAAGAGAAGCTAAATGGGATAGTGAGCGAGATCGGACACTATGCAATAACGGTTGATGCATTTGGTACCAAATAGTTAGAGGTAGGGCTGCATATGGTGATACGTCATCTATCCTTAGCGATCAACGAGAAGGATGGGGTTACACTTAGCTAACCTTCACCACCTACTAGGGTAGATCAAGTTGGGTCATGCAATGCCATAATTGTTTGCTAGCTTGTTTACTAGGGCATGGCTAGTTAACCCAAAAGGAGTCCCGTCAAAATGATTGGGAAGGTTTGTGGAGTCGAGTACATAATAGGAAGCACACAGAATAGTAAATCTCTAACGTGATATAGAGAATGGAAAAATATATGAAAATCCATCATTATGCACTATGGGAGCCTCTCAAGTTATAGGGTAACGAGATCATGACACGGTGAGGGCGATGGATCCTGACAAGGTGTTGATTGAGAGATACTAGCATGGATAGACCTAGGTCCATTTGGGGACCATGGGAGATGTGTATGTGTGTATGTTTGTGTGTAGTTATGATTCTATAGAGGTTAGATGGGAATGGATCGTATGTAGACGTGGAGTCGAGATGACTAATTAAGTACTAAAAGACATAATAAAAGATAGAAGACAATCGGCATAAACTAGTGCTATGTACAAAGTGTATAATTTATCAATCATCAGAATGTTGTTCTGACCCTCATCTCATTACAACCCATAGGATGACTTGAAGGACAAATACCGGTGATAGGTGTGCTCGGTGCTAACAAGGACGTTTGACTTTGGAAATGTCAAATCTTGGTTAGTAGTTATGTGACTTATTATATTTAGTAGTTCTGCTTTGAGTTATATCGTAAGTGCTTTATATGCATTCTTTTGTTTTATTTCTAGGATACCAAACCAACAATCCATACTTTAGTGGACTTGGGTTTTCGATTTAACGAAGATTCAGGCCTACTGAGATGCGAGTCTTCACAATTTATATATGTTTGTGTTGTCTAATTTAAATTGTTTAAAAAAACATAAAGACTTCATTTAATACATATAATATTTTCGGCCATATTTTAAATAATTATACATTTTTTTGAAGTTTAAAATTAATTTTAATTAGCTTTAATGATTTTATAATATTAGAAATAATTTAATATATACAGCTATTTTATAAAAATATATACACTTTTGAATTGTAAAAACTAAATTCCATTCACATTTATATTATTTAATATATATTTTAAATTCATTTAAATACATTAATGGATATATCATACTTAAAAACAAAAAAAGAAATCCATACGAATTTGATATAAAAATATACACTTTTTTAAAAACCTTCTGGTTGCAATAGATTATGTATATTTGCCATATTTGTAATTTATTTGTAATTTATCTAGATCTGATTTTGAATTAAAATTAACATAATATTTTTAAGATATAATTCAAAATATTTTCAATTTGTTAAAACCATTCAAATAAACTTTTACTATCATTATATGTATTATTTTCAGAATTAAAATACGGACAACAAAGGCATATATAGAAGGACAAATGTATATGTTGTGGTGTAAATCCCAGCACCTATGTAGTACACACCATGTACGCTATTTTAGCAGTTGCACTATAAATATAAGTATAGTTGGACATACTCAAATTCAAATGGAATTACATTATTTAATTAAACTAATAATTTAAATAAAATAAGATTTTATTTAAATAATATTTTAGAATGGATCTTAAATCAATTAAAATTCATAGGCCCAACAAAGATTCAAAATGATAACAAAATTAAAATTCATTCTTTTAACTTTCTACGACCCCACCTAGTTCCCTCAATGGTATTAGTGCCAATCAGCTTATACAGTCTAAATTAGCTGTATTATGGCTAACTTATTAAAGCATACCATTTCATAAGGTGTCTAGAAAGGTAGCGTCTAAGGTTGAGTTTGAGTAATCAAGTACTTTACCCTATCTAGCTATTGGCCTAAGACGAATGATGATGTAAGCTTAAAGGTTATCCCCGATGTAAAGGTCCGAATTGATTTGCGCGTGGGGCTAATTTTCATTTTTTTTGAAATTTAAAATTATATTTTAAATTGAAAATCTAATATTGAAATATAAAATAAAATTTTATAAATGTTATATATATTTTTAAATTTGTTTTGAAAACTGATTAATTATTTTTGAAATTTTATTTCAATTTATTGGACTAATTGAATAAATAAATAAATAAAAGTTAATTGATTAAATCAAAACATATATAAAGGTACATCTATGCTTATCTTAAAATGTTTAAGGTGAATAATAATAAATTTTCAAAATTAATTTATTTTAAGTAATATTGTTTAATTATTTCAATTAATTAAATGTTAATTAATAAATAATATACATGTATAATGATATATGTATATATAATTAATGTAAATGTTATAGTCAATATTCAATTTTAAAATGTTTAGAATGAATAAAATTAAATTAATAAAGTGTTAATAAAATACTTAATTAATTTATTGAATAGGACAACACTGAAGATGATGGTTATAATATCCCTAACAAGGATACTTTAATCAATTTGATCGAAGGAAAAAGAATTTTCAGTAAATTCGACTTAAAATCAGGATATAACCAGTTAAAACTTGAAGAAAGTTTTAAACATTGGACAACATTCTTGTCTTCAGAAGGACATAATGGAATGTTTTAAATTTTGGCTTGAAAACAACACCATCCATCTTCCAACGTTTAATGGATAGTATATTTAAAAAATACGACTTTTTTTAGTTTACATTGATGACATTTTAGTAGCAAGTAATAATTTAAAAGAACATGAAGATCATTTAAAGACAGTCCTTAAAGAAATAAAAAGTAACGGAGTAGTTATTTCCAAACGAAAAATGGAACTCTTTAAACAAAAGATTTCATTCTTAGGATTAGAAATTGGCAACAATAAAATAGAATTACAACCACATATATCACAAAAAATAATTGATTTTCCAAAAAAATTAGACAGTAAAAAGAAGATACAAGCATTCTTAGGTTTTGTAAACTATGCCAAAAAATTTATACCAGACTTGGCCAAATTAGTTGGACCATTGTACGGAAAAATTTCCAAAAACGGTGAATCCAGGTTTAATACAGAAGATATTAAACTAGTCAAAAAATCAAAAATGAAGTAAAAGGAATTAAACCTCTAGAACTGCCTTTAACAACAGATTGCATTATCATTGAATGTGATGGATGTAAGGAAGGATGGGGAGCTGTCCTCAAATGCAAACCTTCTAAATATTGTGATAAGTCAGCGGAAAGAATTGCTGCTTATTCTAGTGGTAATTTCAATCAAGTATCTTCATGGACCAGCTTAGATTATGAAATATAGGCATTAATTAACGCTTTAGATAAATACAAAATTTACTTAAACAAAGATTTTATAGTTAGAACTGACTGTGAGGCCATAGTTAAGTTCATTTCAAATGAAAATTCCAAGAAAATTAATAAAACTATATGGTTAAATCTACAGAATTTGATATAAGGAAATGACTATTCGATTCATTTCGAGCAGATTAAAGGCAAAAATAATCAGCTTGCCGATATATTATCTAGGAAATTATTATTTATCTTTAAATCTGACTAAATTTTCTTTATGCAGGATAATAATTTTATGAACAAAGAAACAAATTATGAAATGAACAGAGGCAAAGATATAGAAACCAGCAATAATAAAACAACTGTGGAAGTGAAAACTCCAATAGTAAAAATAGAGATGGACAGTTTCTCACCATAAAAAAGGCCACCTACAGGAGCAAGTTCTCCACCACAATCAAACAATGGGAGTTAATACCCCATGCATGAATTTTAAACAGATTTCTCTTATACAGTTCAAAAATGATGATCCTAGAAAATTCAGACCTCTGGTCAAGATTAACGATCCTTCACAGCAATGTCTTTTAGACCACTTGTGGAATCTAAAGACAATTGAACAAGAACGATGAAGTAAGCAACGATTAGGCAATTGCATTGCTCATTACTTTTCAAATATACAACAGAAACCACTGTCAAAAAATTTCTTTTTCTACGTTGTTTTTAAAGGAATTTTTATAGGAATTTTCAAATACTATAGTCAAGTGCAGATGGCTATACAAGGCTTTCAAAACCCAATTTTTAAAGGTTTTTATGCTTTGTAACATGCCTTAGATGAAGCAAGAAATTGCTTTGGACCAAACTATTTTATCAACCTAGATTGTCATTAATCATATTCTCAGACAGCCTCATCAACTCCACAATCACCAAATGACCTTATCAACAACCAAGCATTACAATTAAACGATCTTCAGAAACTCTACCAACAAAGCCAATCTCAAATTTAACAACTCATACAATGCAACCAGTTCCTTGAAAATTACCACCAGACCCCCTTCTTCAAAAATGAATCCAATAACTTGTGGCAGAAAGAGATGAACTTCATCAGCAACTTCCAAAACGACCAAAAACCCTAACGCATCAGCAACTTTCCAATCATCTCAAGCTAAGACCAGCGCCAATTTTTGAAGAATTAAGAAGATATGTAGACCAAGAAATTGTCTTAAAAATTGAAAAGCTTGCTTATGACAGATGGAATCTACACCAAGCAGAATTACATGAGTTACTTATGAACTATCACAAGAGGATAATTGAAAATACGCAGTTCAAGGTTGTACAGGATAGAAGATCCAATATGCTTAGAGTCAGAGTGGACAGTTCACAATTACCATGTGAGATGGACAAGATTATAGATCTGTTCGACCATGGAATGCTTTCACGTATCACTTTCCAGAATTCAACAGAACCATCAGTATTAGAACGCTTTGGTAACAGGTTTGCAATGGTAGCAATGCAATATTTACGTGTTTTTCCAGCCATTATAGTATGTATAAGCTCGAAAACACCAACATCTAAGTTCGATAAACAACATAGAATTATAGAATTGAACCAGCCATGCATACAAAGGAAATCTTTAAACATGTAGGCTACACAAGGCATAATGCATTCAGATGTCTAAAATGTTACTTTTAGATGTACGAAGGTACTCCAATATGGTTTGGAGCAGACAAAACATGGAAATATCATCATTCAAAGTTAACGTTAAGTGCTCCACCTAATTGGAAACAATTAATTTTACAAGCAGAAAGTTCACGTTATCAGATTTGGGGAGAATTAGAGCTTAAACTCTTAATACCCTTACGAGGAGCAGAAGTTATGTTCGACCCAAATAATGATGTTATAATATATGACCAGGAAACATCAGAACCAAAACTTGAATCAATCCATGATTTGAGTTTCAGAAACAGACAAGCTATAGATGACTTTAATCTAATGGATGAAATGGATGATACCGACTAGCATTACAGTTGTAATAATCCAGCACAAAATGGCCGACAAATAATATTCCCAATCTTATCAAAAACGCAACAAGACAAAACTAAGTGGAGCACTTATTTTAAACTTTCAGTTATTTAATTTTTCTTTTGCTTTAAGTATGTACGATTGTAATAATGCGAAATATGTTTACCGCTTAGTGTGTGTTATGAGTAACATTGTAACCTGCTAACCCCAGATATATAAGGAGCTAGTTTCATTGTAAAAACCATTTGAAGAAAAATATATATTTTAAAGCTTTAATGGCAGCTTAATTTCCTCCTTCATTTGTCTATGCAGACTTCTATTCTTCTTCCAAAACTTAAAATTTTGAGAGCGTATAAAAAAAGGAAAGGCAAACTCCGATATTTCCGCTCCACCACATTCAACAGTTGAGTTTACATGGATAGAAAAAAGGTAATGCTCTACTCCATAATTCCTTTTTTATCTATTATAGCAGAAATATTAGACTTATTTGTAATTATGTCTTTGTATTTAATTGGAATATTAGAAATTTTTTCTAAAATTTTATTTTGTGCAATTAATTTATTGAATAGGGTCCTTAAATCTTTAATAAGAACTAAAAGTGGTTCAATATTTATAACATAAACATCCAACAAATCAAATAAAAACACAGGCCAAACCAAAATACAGCTTAAAACAAAACAAGCCAGCCTAGAACACAACTCCATACAAACAAGTAAAGGTAACCCGATCCAATATTAAGAATC
This sequence comes from Allium cepa, assembly GCA_030765085.1. Lineage (NCBI taxonomy): Eukaryota > Viridiplantae > Streptophyta > Magnoliopsida > Asparagales > Amaryllidaceae > Allium > Allium cepa. The sequence continues at coordinate 134,498,665 of CM060932.1, forward strand.
GTATACTCGTAGCTTCATGGACGCATATCTTCAGTTGCGTGAGAAAAGAGAGTTTATTTTGCCTTCGAACTCATCTTTCAAAAAATAAGAAAAATCTCCAATATTGGCAAACTCTCATATCCAAGATATCATTTCACTATAAAACGTCAGATTTAAGAGATTAGAAATATCTGAACCCACTCTACTTCAAAATCGCCAAGACAATGTTATAACTTCTTCGGTAGTTAATTCTATTGTTGAAGATATGGAAATCTATAGAAGCTAAGTAACCATTCCCTTCACTTTATTTTACCATTGAAGACCGGTGACTAATTAATCTTATTTCGATTGATGGTGTTCCTGCAGGTAAAACAACCTTCCTTCCATAGCTTTGATGAATAAGACTCAAGTAGTGATATTATTATCATGGTCTGTAAAATTATTATATGCTATAAAGAAAATGTAAAATAATTTAGGGAGGATCGCTTATCTCTTCGCTGGACGATCACTCGAATTGGAAAGAAAATTCAATCACTGCTTCACCACCAGATAAATGGTGGCAAGTATGAGTTCTACAGGACCCGTTCATTGTAAAGAAGAATATATGTGATGCTTAATCTGTGCGTGCTACTATTCATACCCTATTTACACTTCTGGCCACCAATACTAAAGGCCTCCTTGTTAAATTGAACTACCTTCTTCCAGCCACCTAAAACACAAACACGCTAAAATGGAGAGGCACCAAAATTCGAAAAGAAAAATTCCTTCTTCACTACTGCGTCCTTGTCCACCGTCGCATCGCCAAAAATGAATAACCTCAGTTCGAAGTAGATGGTCGCCGCTTCTCAACAGCCCACAGCTACGAGTAAGTGTTTCCGTTTCAAGCATACCTAAATACATCGAGTAAGCGATTCGATTCGATTTGTTTAAACCCTATTTTCGTTTAAACCCTAATTTTCAAGCAACAATCGGTTATTTGACCCCTAATTTCCAAACAACGATTGGTTATTTATATGATTTTTGATTTAGGGGAGTATTTAATATTGATTTGATTGTATATAGCCGGAATCGTATTTTTTCTTCGATTGGACATGGCCGAACATACATATTCGGTTGTTTATAGTTGAATTTTTTTTTTTCAGTTGGACATGGCCGAATAGACATATTTTGAAGCTAAATCGAAAATTTGATGAACTAGAATTTATTGTCTGAACAAATTATATGTTTGGAAAAATGATGAACCAGAATTGAATGGATTTTTGCAAGGATGATGGTAGCTATGGATTTTTGTGTGGATGAACATAACATGGTTTAAAAAAATTATCAATTAGAATGGTTCATAATGATTAGCATATCGTGTGGATTTTTATGTGAACATAATATGCTTTATTTAGGGTAATGTTTTTTGTGTTTCTACTGTTAGGTAATTTCCAAATAGTTATTTATGTTTCTAATTTTAGCAATCATGCAATATAACTGTAAATGTCATTATATTGGTTATAGAAAAGGAGAAGCAAGCCATGACAACTTCATTGAGACGTAAACATGCTATGGAGGTAGAGAAGAAAAAAAGAGCGGTTAGTAGAAACTGAAAACATAGAAATTAGGAATGACAATGAACTGACAAATGGATCCGGTGAAGATGATTCGGGAAATGAGTCTAGTTCTGATGGTTCTAGAGATGGATTAGAGAAAGATGGTTCAGACAATGCACAAACAGAAATGGAAACATATTTGCCTTCTTCTGCTGGTCCTTCTTCTAGCCAAGGTATTGCTTCTGTACCGGTGAACACTTCCATAATAAAAGCTTTGAATCACATATTGCATTTTCTATTTGGTGTACGGAACAGGTTAGTTGGATTTCACAAACATTTTTTCATATAATATTTTAAATATAATTCGAATTATAATTTCTTTTGATTTAGGAGAAAGGCCCGCTCAAATGCATTTCATATACAACGAAGATGAAGGAATGGAGTATCGACGATATGCCAACTCAAGTTGCACATAAAATTAAAAATTCTGGGTTTTATTCATTGGCATAATACTCATACAACCATGATGACTATTTAACTATTTCCGCTTTCGTAGAGAGATAGCATCCTAAAACTAATTCTTTTCACATGCCTTTCGGAGAAACGATAATAACATTAGATGATGTGGCACAAATTTTGAAAGTTCATGTTGTTGGTACTTGTATTTTTAAGGACTCAGATGATCGTAACCCGATCGATCTTTTAGTTGATTGCCCTGGCGTTGCAAGAGATATAGCTATAGAAGAATAAATTATTCGAATTCAGTGAAGCTTAACTTCTTATGGACACATTTGAAGAGAAGGAAAAGAAAGAAGATGCAACTTAAGGTTATTATGAAGTTGTCGTCCATGCCTACCTTCTTTATTTATTGGGTTGTACTTTGTTCTATGATAAGTCATGCATTAAAGTTCCGTTAACTACATGGAATGTTTGGACAACGTCAATCAATTGAATGAACAAGCTTGGGGGATGGGAGCGTTAGCCTTTTTATATCGACAGTTTGGTCTTGTTTCTTGACAGGATGTCAGACAAATGGTCGGTTACTTAACACCATTGACCGTAAGTATTTCTATTATTGTTTAATCTTATCAATCTGTGTACTAAAATAAATGCATTTTCGTATAGGCTTGGATGTACGATCACTTTCCTATGCTTTCAAATGCCATTCCCAGTAAAGACTATAATGACACGATGCCTAGGTTGTGCAGACGGAAACCTATGAAACAATCCAGTGATACAACTTCGGCTATTATATGATTACGAGATCAGTTAGATGATTTAACTATACGAGATGTAAGTATTGAAAGTGACTACTGTGTGGCTGGTTATCACTTAGGATCATGTAATATGGAATGTATTATAATCTAAATGCGGAAACAGATAATAATAGTAAAGTAAATAAGAATAAGCACATCAGGAGTGTTTATATTGGTTCGAACTTTCCGTTCTATGTCCAGTCCAGACTTCCCTCTGGAATTTCTCACAAGAACCCATCACTTAACCCGGAGGAATAGGTAAACAACACCTGAGTAACCGATCAGGAATTTTCCGCCTCTAACAACCGAAAGAGGACTTTTACCGCCTGAGCAACCTAACAGGACTTCAACAGTTTCAATAAAATTGTTTTGACACTTTGTGTACTTGATAACACTGATTTGTCTTTGACAGCTCACCCTTTCTATAATCTTTTCCTCAAGAATATATTTTGTATGTGTAAAGATTTAGAAAGAAAAATATTGCTTTGAATCGACGAATAAGTTAATTGATTCAGAGACTCAAGCAATATATACAAATTGTGATTGCTTGTGGAATGCAGAGATAGTAGAGAATATGATTATAAAGAAAAATAAAATTCGGTGGTTTGAGAAGTGAATCTCATGTTTTTATATAGTAGATAAATAGCTACAACTATTGACGAAGAATTTTGGTCAAATGATGCAATCATACCTCTTCAAATTGGATCGTATCTCTTGGCAAATTGAAGTGTCTGTTCAGAAAAATACCTATTAGAATAGCTCAGTTGACTGACTCAAAACGACCAGTCAACTGAATAATCAAAGTTGATGTAAAACAGAGTGTATTTGTGCAACGGAACGGGTTCAGTCGACTGGTCATTTTTGGTCAGTCGACTGACCTAATTGTCAGTGCATAATTCTCACATTTTTTTAAAGAATTTTGAATTTAAAACAACTTTGATTTTGTGTAAACTACTTGAGGATAGATGTTAACAATTTTTAGACTAAAAAAACTTCAACAAATAAACACACTATACCCAGTTTTGAAGTCTTGTCTCCTTTGTAGTTTTAGTATCATATCTCTTTCTCTTTTTGTCACTTGATCATATAGTCTCATCACTGATTTGTTTAAGCTCTTTATCATGAATCAAAACTTAAAATTCAACATTCTCCCCCTTTTTGATTGATGACAAACTGTTTTAGATGTCACTATAGTATAAGAAATATATAACAGAAGTTATATATATCTCCCCTCGAATATCTGGCGAAATATCTAATCCTGCAAGAAATGGTTAATCATACAAATTTCTCTCCCTTTTTCATCGACAAAAAGGAAATAAACAATAATTTCATCATTGAACATAACAACATAACAATCACAAAATAATGTTTCGAAGTGTACTGTGCTATTTTGAAAAGCTCATAAAAAATAAACAGTAGTAGAATGTTTGAAATAAATAAAGATAACTTACTACCATCAAGAAATATCAATATCACTCATCAGAGTCAGACTCTATTTCTTCTTCCACTTGCATTAGTCCTTTGCCTGTTGAAGAACTTTTCACAAATTGTCCGCCATCCCCATTTCCGCTTGTGTCAGAACTTATGTATTTTTCGGATGTGGACCAAGTAAATCGAGGAGCTGGACGTTTACCCGGATCCCAATGTGAAGTGTCTGTAGCTGTGGAAGAGGAACGAGAGATTGCATCCCATAAAATCCAAAAAAAGCTTTCAATTTTGTCAAATTTCTCGTCGATCTTCTTGTCGAGATTTTTGATGCGAGAATCCAAAATGACTTGATTTCGCACAATTAGATCAATGGATTCTCGTGTGCTTTGGGATGGGGTTGGTGTATGAATGTCATCCCTTTGCTGCTGTGGAGTACCAGTTTGCTGACGAGGTCGTGATTGCCAGTCTTGGAAAGACATGATAGTAAGAGGTCTAGGAGGCAATTTCATTAGACTTATTGTGCGGCTATTTAAAGTTTTAGGAATGGAAGTATCAGATTCCGGAATAGGAAATTGCAGGTTCATAAGTAGCCGCATAATATACTCGCCATAATAGATGATGTTCATTCGACGTTGGTTAGAAGACAAGAACTCATCAAGAATAAGCTTCGGTCAATTGGTTTGGACATCTCCCAAGATAGCATACAATGCCCTATAATTTTTCGGATATACAAGCTCATAAGAACCAGTACGAGGAAGAAGTGTACGCATTAAGTCTCGATGCATAATTCGAGCTGTAGGGCGTAAACTGATAGATTTTAGTTCAGTCATGTCATCTTCCAAAAACCTATGACTTACTTCATCTCTTTCGCCTATAGGAACATTTAAATCTTCCAACGAAATACCATTGGTTGGTGTGTGGAGAATGTGTCTAATGACAAGAATATTTGTTGACCACAAACTAAACTCCATATGCAGTTGTCACGATTTCGTGGATTATGATGACCCAAATTTAAATTTGCATAAAAGAGTTTTATCATAGTATGATTAATTTTGAGATTATTTTGATTGTGGTCAAGAAGAGATTCCAGATGACTTCTCCTGTGCAAGCTCTTGAATTCTATATGAAGAGAAGTCAGAAAACACAACAAAAGATCCTTCGAGAAAACATGCCTCTTTCATTTTGTTCCATCTTTGGACAGCTGTAGCATCATAAAGCCATTGAGCTATCTGAGTGTCAGTTGGCTCAGAGGAAAAGTAGAGGCTTGTCTAGATCTTTTAGGTTGCCTTGAAGCCAATTGAAATTATAATTGAGTAAAGGAATTTGAAAATTTTGAGAGTTAGGGTTTTGAAAATCTAACGAGTGGAAGTAAAAGTGAAGAGTGAAAAAGTGAAGGTGGGCTAAAGGGATAAAAAGGTAGGTGAAATAGCGTAAAATGCTCAGATTTATCATTCAGTCGACTGGTTGTATTTGGTTAGTCGAATGATCAGTATCCCTAAGCTCTCTGTTTCATGATTCAGTCGACTGGCCAAATTCGTTCAGTCGACTGAATACAGTATGAAAGCTCTCTGTTTCTAGATTCAATCGACTGGTCAAATTTGTTCAGTCCACTGAATTCCTTTTTTCATCATTTTACAGTATATTTTGCATGAAAAAGATATTTATTCAATATATTAAAATAATGCATACAAAAAAATGAAATTGACAAGTATAAATAAATTAAAAAATTATTTTGATGAAGAAGTGGATGAAGACTTGGAGTCGTTTGGTTCAATCTTTGTCTTCTCTTCGTATGGTTTTAATGGCGACCATCGATTTCCACGCTCCCATGAATTCGGAGACACAGGTGGAGTTTGTGGTGACTGATCACATGGATTCTGAGAGGAAGATGTTGTAGGTTGATGAACAGTAGATGAAGATGACCCGTAGAATTTCCATCCAAGTTGCTCCAGAAAGCAAAGTCGTCTTGAACTCGTCTTTTGTTCATAGTACATTTCATGTTGAATTGCTATTGATTCCCTTTGATAATGATGTAAATCATCAATCTTTTTCTTTGTTTATAGAGAACCAAAAAATAGAAAATGACGTGCCATCTTTTTTTCTGGAGTATGGCCAGTATGATAGTTGGATGGTTTGGCTGGTTCATGAGATGGTGTAGGTAAATTTGATGTTCCAAAGGTAGGTGTCGAGAAATCGACCGAGGAATATGCAGAACAATTTGATGAGTTTTCTTGTGAAGGCTTTTTTGTAGAAAGAAATAATATATGATTAAAGCAAATTAGATTGAAGGAATAAATAGAAAACTTTTAAGGTATATATAAGTGAAAAAATAGTTAAAGATGGATGGATTAATGGATAACCTAAAAAGTAATTAGAGGATGAAAACAAAACACAATTTTCATGGCTAAGAAAGTTCATGAGAAGAGTGAAAATAGATAAAATAAATTATAATAGAATCAGTTGTGAAACGACAAATGGTGAAATGGCAGAGATATAGGATTTTCGAACTAGGGGTGCTGAGTTCAAGTACCAGCAAAAAAAAATATTTAACAAAAAATTTATTACAGAATTTTTTTAATTCTTTTAAAGAAATTATACCTAGTTCTCTTCATAGTTTTATAAAACAATTTTCATTGAGTGGTTTCGTGAGAATATCAACTAACTGATGTTCAGGATTTACAAATTCTAATTTTATTATATCCTTCTCAATATTATCACGAAGAAAATGACGTCGAATGTCATTGTGTTTAATTCGTGAGTGATTGACATGATTTTTAGACAAATTTATTGCACTGGTGTTATCACAATATATTATAGATTTATCTAATTTTATATCAAAATCTTGCAACGTTTGTTGCATGCAGATTACTTGAGCACATGCTAAAGCCACAGATATATATTCTGCTTCACAAGTCGATAGTGAAACATAGTTTTTTTCTTGCTAAACCAAGATACTGAGAATCGTCCAATGAAATGACAAGTTCCACTTGTACTTTTTCTATCTGCCCGACTTCCTCCAAAATTAGCATCACTATAGGATATTAATTCAAAAGGACATTCTTTTGGATAAAACGGTCCTAAATTGTTGGTCTTGCTAAGATAATGAATTATACGTTTTACTACTCGCATATGTGATTCTTTAGGATTTTCTTGAAATTGAGCACGTAAACAAACACCCATCATAATGTCAGGTCGACTAGCAGTTAAGTAATCCAATCATGCTACGATATAGTTTTTGGTCGACATTCTTACCATTTTCATCTCTGTCGAGATGTATAGTTGTACTCATAGGAGTCGGTTTGGCAGAAGTGTTTTCCATACCAAAACGTTTAATTAGATTATTACAATACTTTTCTTGATTAATAAAAATTCCATTTTATAATTTCTTGATCTGTAATCTAAGAAAATATGATAGTTCTTCCATATGTGACATTTTAAATTCATTTGTCATGATAGTCGAAAATTCCAAACATAATTTTTCAGTTGTTGAACTACATATTATATCGTCAACATATATTTGTATAATTAAAATGTCTTATTTAGATTTTTAATAAATAAAGTTTGATCAACTTTTCCAATTTCGAAACAAGATTCTAATAGATAGTTTTTAAGTCGGTCGTACCAAGCACGAGGTGTCTGTTTTAAACCATATAAAGCTTTCTTAAGTTCATAGACGTGATCTGAAAAATTTTCATGAGTAAAAAGAGGTGGTTTTTCAACATAGACATTTTCTTTTATATATCCATTTAGAAAAGCACTTTTAACATCCATTTGATATAAATTTGAAACGACCCTGACTCGACCTTCGAAAATCAGCCCCGAATACGACACTCATATTCCAATGCCGCAGATCCAACGTCGAATCTGGTTCGCCGGAGCTTATAATACAATTTAGTATAACAGCACAGCAGAAGAAAAATAAATATCATATACAATTCCAAATGAATACAATATTCAATGATACAACAATGATATCGATACGATACAAAAATATCAAAGACAATAAACAACAGTGGAAAACAGATAGCCAAGAGATAACTCCAATGATCAAACTGCAACTCCAATCCAACAATAGCTCGAACCACCATCAAGTTGCACCAAGCTAAGCAAGGTCGGTCGTCTAGACCAAAAACTTCAATATCCAAAGTCTCCAAAGAATTACAAAGAGAAAGCTGAGAGCTACTGGATCGATATTTATATCTGAAAAACCCAACTCTAGACTACCCGTGTGGAAAATTGTGGGCACCCAGAGTTTAGGAAGGGAACAATAAACTCCGGGTCAGTCATGGGACTGGTATGAACAAACAAAAACAGTTTATCGTTAAAAACAAACAAAAGAATTTAAATTCGAAATCTGCAATGCTTTTTGGAAAATGAAACTACCATGAGGCCTCCCGCCACACACACCATGCAAACGCAGAATTGGAGGAGATTTATCCTTATGATAGTCAAAGATGCTTGATACAAGAAAATTTCTTTTATATTATTGTTATAAGTGCACGGTGTGCAAAATCATTTTGAAAGTATAATATAAACCTTAGCCAGCATAGACATTCCGAACTATGCGTACTATAGCTACCATCTAAACAGTGGTGACCACCATATGTAAATGGCAGGTTCTATAACTAAAACCGTACAAGGCACGTATTGAAGAATGGATTTCCAACAAATGGTCAGGCTATGGAACTTCCTGGGCCGCATGGGTATGCCTCTGGAGGGACGCCCCGAGAACCTTACCGGATCTCTGCCAACACAAGGCCGGGTTACCTCTGTAACTAGGCAACTACTGACACGAGTATGCCATTCCCCGGTCGTAACCGACCTTTATCCGAGCGCTCGATACCAACAACCACAAAGTAATGCATTTGTAGTAACCACATAGGTTAAATATCTGGGCTCCATACCATGATATCACTTCTATCCAGAAGGAAATGAACATACCATCAGGGGGCGCTACCCCCAAATAACCTTGCTGCATTCTTCCTGTTTCGACCATTCCGGGTTGTGAAGTTCGATGAAGTCTCGTCCACAAAACTACGCTTTTTACAAAGCCATGCTTTGATCAACAAATGATCAGCAGCAATTCGTATGCTACATTACCAAATTGGGAATGTATCACTAGTAACCATCAACTACATAACCACTGAGCTCGTACATCTCAGAGAAGGGTGTTAAGCTAAGAGAATAAATCTCCGCCACCAAATAGAAATGTATTTGATAGAAACCGGTTTTATATCTCAAAGTGTAATGTCAGACACACATCCATACAAGTATGTTCCTGGTTCGAACAGAACCGAAGGCACTTCCGAAGAAGCCCTTGCAATCCAGGAATCCACATTCCCGATCGGACTTCCCATCCCTTAGGGAATCTCTATACCGTAGCTACTCGGTGCAGAGACAATCGATAGGTCATCCTATCATTCTCGCAAATACCCGGTCTTCACCACCGGTCTTCAAATGCTATCCATAACGTCGTATCACTATTCGGAATGGGTTGTATGACACAAAGGTCCTCTCCCGGCTAAACCGAATAATGAGCGCAATATTTAGAAACATATGGATAATGAGATCTCAGTTAAATCACAGCTTAAAGCCCAAAACTTTTCATTCAAATGTTAAAACAAATTACCATTCCCAATCTTTTAAACACAAAAGATTCATTTCAAAAACCTTCAATGGGTTAAACAATTTCCACATTTAAATTTTTAAACAAAAGATTCACTTTTAAAACCTCTTTCAATTTTAAACAAGGTTCACCAATCTTTTAAAAAAAGATTCACTCTTAGCCGTTCAAAACAATTTCCAAAGATTCATTCATAACCTTCAAAATAATTCTGTTTCAATCTTATATATATATAAAAGATACACCATTTAAAAATCCTCTTCAATTTCAAAATAGGGTTCAACTATCTTTCACAAAGATTCAATTTTAGCTCTCAAAGCCATTTCATTTCAAATTTGAAATCTTTTTATCATAATTTGGAAATTCTTTCCTTATATAAAAGCTATTATTATTTGAAACCACTTGTTTCCATTTCAGAAAATCCGATTATAATTGCACGAGTTAAGGCCTTTCAAATATAAACTTGGGTTAAATTCAAATTTTCAAAACCATACTTTTGAAATGGTTTAAAACCCCATATAAACTCATTTATAGCTTGTATAACCTTTTTACATCATAAATACCAGATATAGAATTCAACTTCAGATATTGAATTCCAATTTAAATCAAATGATTCAAATTTCAAATCTTTATTAAGTTATTCATAATAACTTTCATTTTTAAAACACCTTTTCAAAAGTTTTCACTTTAAACCCAATCTATTTCCAAAACTATTTGAATTTAAAATTCAAATTCAAAACTATTTAAAAATCTACGACTTAACCGATTTCCACGTGCAATCCATATTTGTGTGTGTATAGTGTAGTCCAAGGGTTTTACCCAATAGTGCAGCAACAATCAGCACATCACAGATTAAAGCGCATAAATATCGATAAGCGGTATAAACTCTAACTCTTATCTTCATTCACAGATCCATAGATAAAGTAAATTTATCAATAACAAAAATTCATCGTTACAATTCGATGTGGGTTTCGGATAACCAACTGGAATCCAATTTCCTGTCGCACCGAACTTCAACCGCCGTTTTACGGGCCAAGGGTTTTTCATATCTACACAGAAACAATCACAAATATTACAATTCAGCACAAAGCAATTCATATCTCATAGCATTACAATTACATATCAAATATATCAATCCATCATACAACATTTAATAACAATCAACATCTTTGATTAAGGTGAATAAAACGTGTGGTTTTAAAATTTATTACCCACATAATTACTTTCATTAGTAATCTTTAATCAATGATTAATTATCATTAACTACAATTGATTAAGTCTTAATCACTTTCATTAATTAATCATTTCTTTAACTAATTATCTCAATTAATTAAACCTTAATTGTAATTAATTAAACCTTAATTACTTATTCCTTAATTAATTACTTTAATTAATAAACCTTTAATTATTTATTAATTAAATCTTAATTATAATTAATTATCCTTAATTGATTAATTAATATATTTATTATTCCTTAATTAATTACAATAATTAATTATTCCTTAATTAATCATGGTTTCTTAATCGCTTTTGTAACGACCCAGAATTTTTATTTATTAAAATTTAATATTTAATTAATTTTAAATATTAATAAGTGAATTTATAAGTTGAATAAATTTTTATTTTGAATTATTGGATTTTATTGGATAATTAAATCGATAATTTAATATGTTAAATTATGGAAATAATTGAAAATTGAGTTAAATATGATTGAAAATGATTTGTAAAATTTTATTTTATCATATGGAAGTTAGAACAATATTTTAGAACTTTTAAAATCGAATTAAAAGTTAATTTGTGAAAATTGAATATTTTAATATTTAAATCGACTAGTGAAAATAGTCAATTTTTGAACAGTCTCAGAATTGAACGAAACCAGTTCCATTGGATCCGTAATGGTTAGTTATTACCGGATTTCAATTTTCGTGTCAATCGGAGCTATCGTTTGAGCGTGGCAGCTCGAAACGCATCGAATTATTTTTAATTTTAATTTGGCGAGTTAAAATAGCCATTTTTCAAAAAGTCTCGGATTTCGACGAAACTAGTTTCATCGGATCCATAATGTGATATTATTATAAGGTTTCAAATTTCAAGTCAATTGGATTTACCGTTTGTCCTGTACGAATTAAAACGCCTAGAAATCGATTTAAATCGGTTTAATTTAAATTGAGCGTTTACAGCCATAACTCGCACAGATGTCCGAATTAGCTTCCGAAACCTGTTCCATTGTGTCCGGAACGCGGGATAAACCCTAGGTACGTCAGTTTCGACGCCTAAATCGGAGTTCGGAATTTCCGGATGAATAGTGTCGTTCAAAACTCTATAAATACACACCCACAACCTTCATAAATTAAAAAAAATATCAAAACCCTAATTTTTTAACCCTAGCCGCCACTTATACAACCAAGGGCCAGAATTTGTTAAAATTCATTCATTAATCTCTCTCAATCCGTAAGGAATTAGCCAAAGTGCTCAACTATAAAGTCGAAGAGCTCGACGAGAGCTTCAATTTCATGCGGAGATGATCGGAAACGGCGCGACGTGGAGGGAGCAAGGGGGGGCCGTTATCTTCAGGCCACGCACGCAAAACGAGGCTAATTTGACAGCCGAGCTTCAGGTGGTTGAGGCCAGAGGTAGAGGAAGTTGAGAGCTTTCGCGTGGCGGTGGTTTGATCGGGTTTCATCGAGTATTGACGGAGTATAATTAAACCCTAATCTAAGCAAGTGGGTTTTGTTGTGCGGCCTCAACCTGTAGAGGAGTAACGTGGGAGAAGATGAGGGGATGGAGGGCTGTGATCAGGTTGGAGATGGATCTTGTGGCCAGAAATTGAATAGGTTATAAATTATAAAAGAAATTGTGAAATTTGTTAATATAAATACGTGTAACTTCAAAAATCAATATCTTTTTCATACGAGGTCGAAAAAATGCAAACTCAGTTGCGTTGGAATCGTATGGACGAGCACTACGCGATGGAATTGGATTGGAGTCGTTTGGAGTTAGTGAGAATTTTGGGTAAAATTAAACGTCCGTTTAATTTTATTCGAAATAAAAGCTAAAACGTGATTTAAAATCAAGGTGAGAACTTCTCACTCAATCGAATAGGTTTCGATTTTATTTTAAATAGTTAGATTTAAAATATTTGAATGCATGTTTGAATGATGATTGTTATCTATTGATTGCTAAAATAGACATTATGCGCCGTTAGTAAGCGGATGTTATTTAATAAAAACATATACCGCGAATATTTCATAAACAGTGAAATTGGTATTATATATAATATCAATATATATATATTGGCATATGTATATATTGCAGTTGTTGATTTCCCGTATTTTTTAGCGGATGAGACCCTATTACGCCGTTATTAAGCGGATAATATTTAATAAGAACATATACCGCGATAATTTCGTACTGGAGCGAAATTGGTATTGTGCTAATGTTTGTGGATGCAGGAAAACAGGTTGGAGGGATCCAACTGGATTCCTCAACAGTATTTATTTGATTTTGAATATTTTGATATTCGTTGATTATCATATCGATATATGATATCGTTGTTGTCGTGATTGACTATTTGGTGTGTAACATCATTGGACCCAGATTTTGGGATTTTAAAATGATTTTTAAAGTGAGTTTTGAAGTATAAAATAATTTTGGATTTGATCCATTATAAATAAATAAACGTTATAATTTTTAAAGTTATAAAATTATGGTTTTTGTGAAATACAGTTAAAAGCTGATTTTTGAGAATACGATGCTAATGGTTTTATAAAATAGTTTAATTGGGATTTTAGAATTTATTGTGAAAAGTTTAAATATAGGATTTATAAAATTTAATTATTTTATGAATCAAAATGGTGAAATAATAAAAGAGATTAAAGACGTTTTAAAAGAATAATATAAATTGAATTATATTAAGAGATTTATAAATGGATATTTATAAATTGAAATATTGAAATTATAAAACGAGTTTTTATAAGTGTTTGAATGAAGTGAAAATGAATTTCATAGATTGAATGAAATTTATAGAATTATAAACTGTGAAGTTATAAATGGAATTTTTAAACAGTAGGTTTATAAAATTTGTGAAATTATTAAAAGAATGGTTTTGGATAAATAATTGAATCTTATAAGTTATAAGATTTATAATTATGAAGTTCAAAGGAACGATTTTTGTGAACGAATAAATTATAAGTATTTAACTTATAATATGAACCTTTAGTTTATAATTGAGTTATAAATCGAATAGGTTAATAAAGGAGATTTATAAAGGAAATAGTTATGAAATAAATAGAAATGGAATTTATAAACGTTGTTTTATAAATTCGCAAAAGACTTATTTTGATAAGTAAATGGTTATAACTTATTTATGGAGTTATATTCACATTTTTGACTGTGAATAATCCTTTAAAATGAAATGTATAAAAGAATGAAATTGTTAACGTAGTATATTCACGTTTTTGATAGTGAATAAGATGTTAAAGAAGTTATTTAGAATGTGATGTTTTAAATAGAATTAAAACGATCTAACGATGTTTTAAAATATGTTGAGATTCGAAACCATAGATTTCAACATTTATTGTTGAAATAGACGTTTTCGAGAAATAAAAGGAAATGGTGGACTATAACACTGTTGTTATAGTAAATGGTTTCCGAAAGGAAATGTTTTTGTATAGTATTGGGATTTATATACCTATTTTAATTTCGAATCCCTATACTAGTGATTTTGGGTTGTCGTAACGATGTTTTACGTGACATTCGTTTTGGCCCAAATAAAAATGTTTAAGAGAATGATTTCCTTAAAGAATGAATTATATACTTAATTCGATTTAAGTATATTGAATATTTTCCAAGGTCGAAAATAAAAAGATTTGTGAATTACTTATGAATAATAAGTATGGAAATGTTTTCCAATATGAAGTGAATAATTAGAATTTATCTTTTTGAAGATAAATTGAAATGGATAATTGAAATCGTATATGCATGGATATTGTGAAATGTAAATTCACTAAGGAATTTATAAAAGAAAGTGGAATTTGTCTAAAAATAAATATTGATTTATTTTTGAAGTATTGAAATAATATATCTTGTAAAGATATTTTTGGAAAATAAATAATTTAGAAAATTATTTGGAAACTGGTGATGTTGTGCATATCCATTGATAGTTCAATAACCGACTATCAATATTTCCCTTGAATGGGTATTTGATGTGATTTGTTTGAATGTGAATGCCACACTTATTTTTGAATAAGCGTTCACTATTCGGGTTAACCGGGAAAGGGCCATGGGGTCGTATAACCCATTCCGAATATGTGATACGTCGTTATGAATTGCATTGAAGACCGGTGTTGAAGACCGAGTATTTGCAAAAGCGATAGGATGACCTGTCGATTGACTCTGCACCGAGTTGCTCTGGTATAGAGTTCTCCATATGTGATGGTGAATCCGATCAGGATTGTGAATATCCGGATTGCAAGGGCTTCGTAAGAAGTGCCTTCGGTTTTGTTCGAGCCCGGAACAGACTTGTATGGATTGTATGTCTGACATTACAAGTTGAGATATAAAGCCGATTTCATTCAAATATATTTCTGTTGGTGGCGAAGAATTTATTCTTTTAGCTTAACACCCTTCTCTGAGACGTACGAGCTCAGAGGTTATGTAGTTGAATGTTATCAGCGATATATTCCCAATTTGGTAATGTGATATGCTGAGTGATGCTGAAATGATCATTGTGTTGATTATTTGTGATAGGATCGTTTATTTGATCGTCTATCTTTGTGATCATTGTGTTGATCATTTGTTGACCCAAAGCATGGCTTTTGTATAAAGTATGTTTTTGTGGACGTGAATTCGTCGAGCCTCACACCCCGTGAATGGTCAAAACAGGAAAGATGCGGCAAGGTTATGAGGGGTAGCGCCCTTTAGGATGTGTGCATTTCCTTCTGGAAAAGGGTGGTATCATGGTATGGAGCCCAGATACTTACTCATGTTGAAAACACTTTGTTATGATTGTGTGAATTGATTACGAGCGCTCGGTGAAAAGGTCCCAAAGGACCGGGGGATGGCATATTCGGTCAGTTGTTACTCAGTTAGGGGTAACCCGGCCTTGTGTTGGTAGAGATCCGGTTTGGTTCTCGGGGATGTCCATCCAGAGGCATTCTCATGTGGCAATGGGAAGTTCCTTGGCCTGATCATTCGTTGGAAATCCAAAGAAACAATACGTGACTTGTACGGTTTTAGTTGTATAACCTGCTATGGAATGTGGCGGTAACCTGCTATTGAACATAGTTAGCTATAGTAGGCATACGATAATGGTCGTATGTTGGCTAAGATTTATATTCTACTTTCGAAATGAATTTTTCCCCTACACTATGCACTAGTAATAATATGAAATGTTATTTTAAATGCGTATCAAGCATCTTTGACTATCATAAGGAGAAATCTCCTCCGATTCTGCGTTTGCATTGTGTGTGTGTGCGGGAGGCCTTATGGTAGTCTCACTTTTAAAAAGCATTGCGGATTGACTTTAAAAATATTCCTCTATTTTGATTTTAAAGATAAATAAACTGTTTTGAGTTCTCACACCAGTCACATGACTGACTTGGAGTTTATTGTTTTCCTTCCTAAACTCTGGGTGCCCACCAATTTTCACACGGGCAGTTAAGAGTTAGGTTTATCAGGATATTCTGGATATTCAGGAATTGCTGGAGGCAAGCTGGATGGCATGGCGTATTACTAGTATATAGTATTTCTTTTTCCGCTGCACTGTTTGTTGTTGTTGTTGTTGTACACTCTGATGATATGATGTAATGAAATGTAATAACTGATATAGTTCTTTGTTTAAAGATTATTCATTTATTATTATATGTTGTTCCGCTGCGAATTGTGAGATTCTGTTGTTGTTCTATGTTCTCTATTCTCTTTTTCTTCTATTTTAAAATTTTCTATCTTCTGTTTTCTCTTCCCTCTATTATCTATTTTCTCTCTTCTTCTCTCTTTTTCTTTTCTTAAATTCTTTTTCTTAAAAACCATAACATTTCGGTTTTTCGGCAACGAAAAAATCCGCAACTGTTACATTTGGTATCAGAGCATATGGTTAAGCGACAACCATGGTTCTGTTGGGTATTACTCATTAGAGATAGAGTCAGTAGTACTCTAGAATGAGTTTGAGTGTAATAATAGCTATGAGAGCGTATTTGTTAGTGAATATAAAATTGTTTTATATTGTGATGATTGGTTTGTTGAGTGGTATATGAACCTTCGTCAGCGTGGTCTCGACAACTATGCCGAAGGGGTTTCTAAACACTTGAATAGAACAATTCGGCACAATATTGTTTTAAATTGGGTAAATGAAATAATTTTATCTTGATTATATTTTATATATAAAGGAATAATTTTTCAGAATTATTAAAGTGTATATAAGTTGATTGTTAGGTTGTTTGAATAATCTAAATAAAGAATATTGTATAAGCAAAAGAATTATAAGAATTGAATTATAATTAAAGTGATTTACAATTGTGAAATAAACATATATATATAAGAAGTGAAACTATATGAATATATTTATGAATATGAGTTGTAAATAAGTTAAATGGAAGTATAACTTAAGAGTTGTTAAATGAAGTTGATATTAGTATCAAAGTAAAATTATTAAAGTTAAGTGATGAATGTGAACTTAAGTTATATATATGAATTCAACTTTAGTAATTGAATTGAATGAATAGATTGAATGATAATCAATTGAAAGTAAATTAAGTTGATATGAAATAATGAATATAAGTGTTAATTCATTAAAATCTAATGATATTAGAAGTTGAATAATTGAATGAAAATCAATTTGATTAAACCAATTGAAAGTGATGGTGTTAAGCCAAATTGAATGAATATAAGCAAAAGAATTTGGTTGTAATTAATAAACATTGATTGTCATATGATTGTTAGTTGATTGTTTATAATTCATTAAGTATTAATGAAATTGAATTAATGAAATTGAAAGCTAAAGTAATTGAAATTCAATTGGAAGTTAAATGAATCTTAAATGGAATTGAATTTGTTTTGGAAGTGAACCAACTTGAATATGAATTAGTAAATATAAACTAATTGAGAATGAATGTTAGTAAGAACATCCACTGTATATGAATCAAATGTGATTAAATTGAAAAATCAATTCATGGAATATTAATGAGAATATGAATGAATATTTATTGGTTATGGATGTTAGTTGGTTGATGGTTGAATATATTGCATTTGTTGTTTGTTTCATTTGCTATGTTGACATATATAGTTATTATGTTGCTATATGTTGTATATTGAGATTATTATCTATATGCATGATTCTCATGTTGTTTATTGAGTAATTAGTAGGTGCGGATCGCGTTTGCTTCGCATTTGGAGCTCGCTTTCGCGCTATATTAGCCGTATATGCTCGCTAATAAAATATAAGGTACATATCTCGGATTACATACCGTACTTTTATACTTTTTCCCTTCGGGATGCCTCATTACTTGATGAGATGTATATTTGTGATATATATACTGTCATTTTTTTTCGGATCGAGCCGCGCAAAGGAGACTATGGCGAATTTTTCCGAAAATTTAAGGCGTTAGAAAAAATTTGAGAAAATTGGAAATTTTTTGAAAACTTTAACTTTGATTGTGGAATTGAAAGTTAAACAATAGTAATTGTTTTTGAAAAGATAACTAAGTATGATTTTGAAAACTTAGTAAGTTATTGTAAGAAGTTTAACTATGAATTTGGGAAAATTAATAAATTCTATAACTTTTCTTACTTGTTAATTTCGAGGACGAAATTCTTTTAAGGGGGGAAGATTGTAACGACCCAGAATTTTTATTTATTAAAATTTAATATTTAATTAATTTTAAATATTAATAAGTGAATTTATAAGTCGAATAAATTTTTATTTTGAATTATTGGATTTTATTGGATAATTAAATCGATAATTTAATATGTTAAATTATGGAAATAATTGAAAATTGAGTTAAATATGATTGAAAATGATTTGTAAAATTTTATTTTATCATATGGAAGTTAGAACAATATTTTAGAACTTTTAAAATCGAATTAAAAGTTAATTTGTGAAAATTGAATATTTTAATATTTAAATCGACTAGTGAAAATAGTCAATTTTTGAACAGTCTCAGAATTGAACGAAACCAGTTCCATTGGATCCGTAATGGTTAGTTATTATCGGATTTCAATTTTCGTGTCAATCGGAGCTATCGTTTGAGCGTGGCAGCTCGAAACGCATCGAATTATTTTTAATTTTAATTTGGCGAGTTAAAATAGCCATTTTTCAAAAAGTCTCGGATTTCGATGAAACTAGTTTCATCGGATCCGTAATGTAATATTATTTTAAGGTTTCAAATTTCAAGTCAATTGGATTTACCGTTTGTCCTGTACGAATTAAAACGCCTAGAAATCGATTTAAATCGGTTTAATTTAAATTGAGCGTTTACAGCCATAACTCGCACAGATGTCCAAATTAGCTTCCGAAACCTGTTCCATTGTGTCCGAAACGCAGGATAAACCCTAGGTACGTCAGTTTCGGCGCCTAAATCGGAGTTCGGAATTTCCGGATGAATAGTGTCGTTCAAAACTCTATAAATACACACCCACACCCTTCATAAATTAAAAAAAAAATATCAAAACCCTAATTTTTTAACCCTAGCCGCCACTTATACAACCAAGGGCCAGAATTTGTCAAAATTCATTCATTAATCTCTCTCAATCCGTAAGGAATTAGCCAAAGTGCTCAACTACAAAGTCGAAGAGCTCGACGAGAGCTTCAATTTCATACGGAGATGATCGGAAACGGCGCGACGTGGAGGGAGCAAGGGGGGGCCGTTCTCTTCAGGCCACACACGCAAAACGAGGCTAATTTGACAGCCGAGCTTCAGGTGGTTGAGGCCAGAGGTAGAGGAAGTTGAGAGCTTTCGCGTGGCGGTGGTTTGATCGGGTTTCATCGAGTATTGACGGAGTATAATTAAACCCTAATCTAAGCAAGTGGGTTTTGTTGTGCGGCCTCAACCTGTAGAGGAGTAACGTGGGAGAAGATGAGGGGATGGAGGGCTGTGATCAGGTTGGAGATGGATATTGTGGCCAGAAATTGAATAGGTTATAAATTATAAAAGAAATTGTG
Source organism: Allium cepa (assembly GCA_030765085.1). Taxonomy (NCBI): domain Eukaryota; kingdom Viridiplantae; phylum Streptophyta; class Magnoliopsida; order Asparagales; family Amaryllidaceae; genus Allium; species Allium cepa. The sequence continues at coordinate 134,518,642 of CM060932.1, forward strand.
AAATTTGTTAATATAAATACGTGTAATTTCAAAAATCAATATCTTTTTCATACGAGGTCGAAAAAATGCAAACTCAGTTGCGTTGGAATCGTATGGACGAGCACTACGCGATGGAATTGGATTGGAGTCGTTTGGAGTTAGTGAGAATTTTGGGTAAAATTAAACGTCCGTTTAATTTTATTCGAAATAAAAGCTAAAACGGGATTTAAAACCAAGGTGAGAACTTCTCACTCAATCGAATAGGTTTCGATTTTATTTTAAATAGTTAGATTTAAAATATTTGAATGCATGTTTGAATGATGATTGTTATCTATTGATTGCTAAAATAGACATTATGCGCCGTTAGTAAGCGGATGTTATTTAATAAAAACATATACCGCGAATATTTCATAAACAGTGAAATTGGTATTATATATAATATCAATATATATATATTGGCATATGTATATATTGCAGTTGTTGATTTCCCGTATTTTTTAGCGGATGAGACCCTATTACGCCGTTATTAAGCGGATAATATTTAATAAGAACATATACCGCGATAATTTCGTACTGGAGCGAAATTGGTATTGTGCTAATGTTTGTGGATGCAGGAAAACAGGTTGGAGGGATCCAACTGGATTCCTCAACAGTATTTATTTGATTTTGAATATTTTGATATTCGTTGATTATCATATCGATATATGATATCGTTGTTGTCGTGATTGACTATTTGGTGTGTAACATCATTGGACCCAGATTTTGGGATTTTAAAATGATTTTTAAAGTGAGTTTTGAAGTATAAAATAATTTTGGATTTGATCCATTATAAATAAATAAACGTTATAATTTTTAAAGTTATAAAATTATGGTTTTTGTGAAATACAGTTAAAAGCTGATTTTTGAGAATACGATGCTAATGGTTTTATAAAATAGTTTAATTGGGATTTTAGAATTTATTGTGAAAAGTTTAAATATAGGATTTATAAAATTTATTTATTTTATGAATCAAAATGGTGAAATAATAAAAGAGATTAAAGACGTTTTAAAAGAATAATATAAATTGAATTATATTAAGAGATTTATAAATGGATATTTATAAATTGAAATATTGAAATTATAAAACGAGTTTTTATAAGTGTTTGAATGAAGTGAAAATGAATTTCATAGATTGAATGAAATTTATAGAATTATAAACTGTGAAGTTATAAATGGAATTTTTAAACAGTAGGTTTATAAAATTTGTGAAATTATTAAAAGAATGGTTTTGGATAAATAATTGAATCTTATAAGTTATAAGATTTATAATTATGAAGTTCAAAGGAACGATTTTTGTGAACGAATAAATTATAAGTATTTAACTTATAATATGAACCTTTAGTTTATAATTGAGTTATAAATCGAATAGGTTAATAAAGGAGATTTATAAAGGAAATAGTTATGAAATAAATAGAAATGGAATTTATAAACGTTGTTTTATAAATTCGCAAAAGACTTATTTTGATAAGTAAATGGTTATAACTTATTTATGGAGTTATATTCACATTTTTGACTGTGAATAATCCTTTAAAATGAAATGTATAAAAGAATGAAATTGTTAACGTAGTATATTCACGTTTTTGATAGTGAATAAGATGTTAAAGAAATTATTTAGAATGTGATGTTTTAAATAGAATTAAAACGATCTAACGATGTTTTAAAATATGTTGAGATTCGAAACCATAGATTTCAACATTTATTGTTGAAATAGACGTTTTCGAGAAATAAAAGGAAATGGTGGACTATAACACTGTTGTTATAGTAAATGGTTTCCGAAAGGAAATGTTTTTGTATAGTATTGGGATTTATATATCTATTTTAATTTCGAATCCCTATACTAGTGATTTTGGGTTGTCGTAACGATGTTTTACGTGACATTCGTTTTGGCCCAAATAAAAATGTTTAAGAGAATGATTTCCTTAAAGAATGAATTATATACTTAATTCGATTTAAGTATATTGAATATTTTCCAAGGTCGAAAATAAAAAGATTTGTGAATTACTTATGAATAATAAGTATGGAAATGTTTTCCAATATGAAGTGAATAATTAGAATTTATCTTTTTGAAGATAAATTGAAATGGATAATTGAAATCGTATATGCATGGATATTGTGAAATGTAAATTCACTAAGGAATTTATAAAAGAAAGTGGAATTTGTCTAAAAATAAATATTGATTTATTTTTGAAGTATTGAAATAATATATCTTGTAAAGATATTTTTGGAAAATAAATAATTTAGAAAATTATTTGGAAACTGGTGATGTTGTGCATATCCATTGATAGTTCAATAACCGACTATCAATATTTCCCTTGAATGGGTATTTGATGTGATTTGTTTGAATGTGAATGCCACACTTATTTTTGAATAAGCGCTCACTATTCGGGTTAACCGGGAAAGGGCCATGGGGTCGTATAACCCATTCCGAATATGTGATACGTCATTATGAATTGCATTGAAGACCGGTGTTGAAGACCGAGTATTTGCAAAAGCGATAGGATGACCTGTCGATTGACTCTGCACCGAGTTGCTCCGGTATAGAGTTCTCCATATGTGATGGTGAATCCGATCAGGATTGTGAATATCCGGATTGCAAGGGCTTCGTAAGAAGTGCCTTCGGTTTTGTTCGAGCCCGGAACAGACTTGTATGGATTGTATGTCTGACATTACAAGTTGAGATATAAAGCCGATTTCATTCAAATATATTTCTGTTGGTGGCGAATAATTTATTCTTTTAGCTTAACACCCTTCTCTGAGACGTACGAGCTCAGAGATTATGTAGTTGAATGTTATCAGCGATATATTCCCAATTTGGTAATGTGATATGCTGAGTGATGCTGAAATGATCATTGTGTTGATTATTTGTGATAGGATCGTTTATTTGATTGTCTATCCTTGTGATCATTGTGTTGATCATTTGTTGACCCAAAGCATGGCTTTTGTATAAAGTATGTTTTTGTGGACGTGAATTCGTCGAGCCTCACACCCCGTGAATGGTCAAAACAGGAAAGATGCGGCAAGGTTATGAGGGGTAGCGCCCTTTAGGATGTGTGCATTTCCTTCTGGAAAAGGGTGGTATCATGGTATGGAGCCCAGATACTTACTCATGTTGAAAACACTTTGTTATGATTGTGTGAATTGATTACGAGCGCTCGGTGAAAAGGTCCCAAAGGACCGGGGGATGGCATATTCGGTCAGTTGTTACTCAGTTAGGGGTAACCCGGCCTTGTGTTGGTAGAGATCCGGTTTGGTTCTCGGGGATGTCCATCCAGAGGCATTCTCATGTGGCAATGGGAAGTTCCTTGGCTTGATCATTCTTTGGAAATCCAAAGAAACAATACGTGACTTGTACGGTTTTAGTTGTATAACCTGCTATGGAATGTGGCGGTAACCTGCTATTGAACATAGTTAGCTATAGTAGGCATACGATAATGGTCGTATGTTGGCTAAGATTTATATTCTACTTTCGAAATGAATTTTTCCCCTACACTATGCACTAGTAATAATATGAAATGTTATTTTAAATGCGTATCAAGCATCTTTGACTATCATAAGGAGAAATCACCTCCGATTCTGCGTTTGCATTGTGTGTGTGTGCGGGAGGCCTTATGGTAGTCTCACTTTTAAAAAGCATTGCGGATTGACTTTAAAAATATTCCTCTATTTTGATTTTAAAGATAAATAAACTGTTTTGAGTTCTCACACCAGTCACATGACTGACTTGGAGTTTATTGTTTTCCTTCCTAAACTCTGGGTGCCCACCAATTTTCACACGGACAGTTAACAGTTAGGTTTATCAGGATATTCTGGATATTCAGGAATTGCTGAAGGCAAGCTGGATGGCATGGCGTATTACTAGTATATAGTATTTCTTTTTCCGCTGCACTGTTTGTTGTTGTTGTTGTTGTACACTCTGATGATATGATGTAATGAAATGTAATGAAATGTAATAACTGATATAGTTCTTTGTTTAAAGATTATTCATTTATTATTATATGTTGTTCCGCTGCGAATTGTGAGATTCTGTTGTTGTTCTATGTTCTCTATTCTCTTTTTCTTCTATTTTAAAATTTTCTATCTTCTGTTTTCTCTTCCCTCTATTATCTATTTTCTCTCTTCTTCTCTCTTTTTCTTTTCTTAAATTCTTTTTCTTAAAAACCATAACATTTCGGTTTTTCGGCAACGAAAAAATCCGCAACTGTTACAGCTTTAAGTTAATTAACCTTAATTAATTATTTTTGATTTAATTACCTTAATTAATTAACCACATTTCTTAATTATTCTTTAAAGTAATTAACTCTTAATATTGATAAATAAATCTTTAATCTTTAATTATCCTCCCTTAATTACTTTGACTAAGTAATTATTATTTTTATTTAATCATTCATTAATTACTTGATTTATTAACTCGAATTATTAGTTAATTTACTTTAATTACTTACATTAAGTAATTCACTTCAAATAATAATTATTTCCCCTTAACCAATATGTTAACCCAATTTTGAAAATTAATTTAACCATTTTAAAACATCCTTTTTAATAATTATTTCTTTATACATTATTAAGAAGATACGCTTCAAATAAAAATCAATTTATTTAAACCATTTAGATTTAGGTTAATTAAAACAATTATTTAAAAAACCCTCCTTAACTATTTTAAAACTAAGGAAACGTTTAAATATTGAAAAGAATTTTAGTTTAACAAATTTTATTTTCAAAACTTGAACTTCCTTAAAATTTCAAACTGTTTTGCATGCTGACTCGATATAATCACTGGCTGCTTCGAGTCGAACCCGAGCTCAAAGCTCCATTACTTCGGGTTTTCTGCAAATTCAACCCAAGAGCCACGTTTTCCAACTAATTTTTTTTCTAAGTACTTCTACAATGACGCGCTAACATATTACTTGAGTTATAACTCGAGCTTGAACCCTTCACGCACGATACATGCTTCGAGTTTGACATTAAATTTTTTTCGAGTTCAACTCCGAGTATCCTCCCTTGTCTCCCCCAAACAACTCAACGAATACCAAAGGCAAGAAAACGTGCACGTGCAAGGTGCACACCATTCCGTCCATCTCCGACCCACCATGCCACCTTCAACGTACCAACGATGATCCCCTCACCTCAACCAACCCTCGAGATCGACGAATTTAAGCAAGGATTGAAATCGAGCTGATGGGTTCAACCTGGAAACCCAACCCAGAAACACACCATCACCTAAATTGATCTCACACTGTCGTCGTAGATCATCTGAAACCTCGCCGCCTCGCTTGGAGCTACGCCACCCTCGACACTCTATTTTCCCCTAGTCGCGATGAAACCCGACATTACTGATGACGCGGTACCCAAATTCCTAACGGCAACTAAAACCCGGCTTAAAACCCTAGTTTGATTTAAATCTCAAACTATAATGAATTAAAAATCTTCTAGTATTTTTCCAACAATCTATGATCAACCTAGTATCTTCATGCCAAAATTCGATTTTCAAAAGTTAGCCGATCATCATAAATCGACCAAAAATCAAATTTCAGTCAAACTTAGAATTCACATTCAATACTTCACTTAAAATCGTGATTTTGATTTCAAAAATCATAACTTCCCGAGAAAATTCAAGTTATGTAATTAAATTAAAGAATTGTATCAATTGGTTTTTAACATATTTATAAGTTTTTACTGTATTTTTTATTTTTCCAGAATATTACTGATATTTTTGCTTGAAAATTATTTTTAAAATTTAATTTACAATGTTCTGAACATTTTGTTTTTAGAGATCAGAGCCTAATTTGAATTGTATTGGGATGATATACATTTCTAAACAGGTTTATCAACCCTGTGATGAAAAGAATCAGAGGCACATTTGCCTGGAACCAACATGCATATCTTACTTCAAATGTACAGACATGTTTTCAATCATCACAAACATTATCAAAGCATCACACCAAGTATAAGAGGGTAAAAGGTATTAGTTTACTCCCAAACAACAGTAACAGATTCAAAGTAGAAGGTTTGCTCACCTATCAATGAAGAACAGAGGAAAACAATTGTTTTGAATGTGGTTGCTTGCTGTGATCTTACTTTGGTTTTGATGCTCTTGAATTTTTCTTCCAGGCTTAATAAATTGATTTGAAATTCTCCTGTCTTCCAGGCTTCTCTGGTTTGATCTTTGTTTGGTTGTAAACTGAAGCTTTCCAGTATTTTTCTTTTATTTGCCAAATCTTTGTTTCAGATTTTTTTTTCTTGAAGAGTTATTGGATTTCTTTTTCTTTTCCAGGTTTAAAATTTTGAACTTACTATTTTGATTCCCAGATTGAAAGCTTATGAGAGTTAAATTGCTTTCACGTCTGCACTTGATTTTGATTTAGTTGCATAAAGTTTTTATTTCTTTGTTTTGATATGGTGACTTATTTGTGATATTGAATCTGAAATCTTTGGTTTCAGGTTGAAGATAAGGAAAAAAACATGCATTAGACTGAATTTTCTCTTTTGATATTTATTTGTTTATAAAAGTAAGGATGCCACTTGTATCATTCATGTTTAAGATGATTACACATGTACTTAAGAGGTTTATAAATTTTAACACTTATAATAATTTATTCTTATATATTTTTTTAAAATTAATATTCCTAATAAACAAATACATTTATAAATTAATAAATGATTTCTAAATTTGTTTTAAACCATACTTCATTAAATTTGAAGTTTGTATTTTAAATCCTTTAATTAATTACATTTATATATATGTAAATGTTTTTACATTTTGTATTCATGGATATACAACTATTGTTTATATGTTCCAAGATTTTTAAATCTTTTTATCAAATCTAATTTTACATCTTAAATTCAATTTATTAGGAATATTCATACTTATATAACTTTTTAAAAGGAGATGAATTGAAAACAATTTATTTTTAAATTTCCAAATTCAAAATTTAATATACAGTCAACTTGTACTTATAAATGAATAAATAATCAAATACCTTTTTATAATATATTTTTATATTCTATTTATCATTTATTTCTCTTAAATTCCAAATCAAATTTTATTTGTAATCCATTGGATCTCAAATAAATTAATTTTATTTACAATCTTTTTCAAATCTTTAAATTAATCCATAATTAAATTTGTAAACTAAAACATTATTCAAAATATTTATTTCAGAATTTCGAATTAGAAATTCTATTTAAAAATCATATTCACATTTATTTATATTAATAAACAAACAAATATCTATTAAATTTTGAAAAATACCAGATTAATCCATAGTTTAATTCTAAAATTTAAATTTAATTCCAATTTCAATTTGATTTAAAGATGGGAATGTTACAACTTCCCCCTCTTAAGAAAATTTCGTCCTCGAAATTTGTAAGGGAGACAATCAAGAACAGATGAAAGATAGAGAAATGTCTTTCCGATAAATTTGAATATTTATTCTGCATTTGGCTTCCGAAATCAGAATATCAATAATGGATACAAGAAACGAATCAAGATACTTGGGTCAGCAGAACTACGAATATACAGGAATATTGATTAGTTCGAAAGATAACTAACCATTCGTAAAATATATCGAGACCTAAAAGAATAGACAGATATATGGATATAATCCCAAAATTTTTAGTTTAAACAACCAAAACATACCTATCAACCATAGCAACCAAAGCAAACGATTCATCCAAACAAACAATTCTGACCCATCTGGATTTTGTGTCCTATGCAAATATATCAAAGCTTTTTCCTGGAGCAGCTAGGAATCATCAAAGAATTAAAAAGACGATTCAAAGGAGATTGATAGAGAAAGTTGTTTCCACTTTTGTAGGGTATCGACCATTTGTAGTGGTACTCCCCTGTCTCCTATCTCGTCCTCTTCTTGCACTCATGCTTACTACCAGTGGATAGTAAGAGAATTTACTGAGGCATTCAAACGGATATCGTAGGGATATAATCATTCTAGGGAATACTTCACCCTATCTCTAATGAGTTACTTAATGTGTTATACTCCTGAGCTAAAGTTTCAACCTTCAGCTCTGATACCAAATGAAACGACCCTGACTCGACCTTCGAAAATCGGCACCGAATACGACACTCATATTCCAATGACGTAGATCCAACGTCGAGTCTGGTTCGCCGGAGCTTATAACACAATTTAGTATAACAACACAGCGGAAGAAAAATAAATATCATATACAATTCCAAATGAATACAATATTCAATGATACAACAATGATATTGATACGATACAAGAATATCAGAGACAATAAACAACAGCGGAAAACAGATTGCCAAGAGATAACTCCAATGATCAAACTGCAACTCCAATCCAACAATAGCTCGAACCACCATCAAGTTGCACCAAGCTAAGCAAGGTCGGTCGTCTAGACCAAAAACTTCAATATCCAAAGTCTCCAAAGAATTACAAAGAGAAAGCTGAGAGCTACTGGATCGATATCTATATCTGAAAAACCCAACTCTAGACTGCCCGTTTGGAAAATTGTAGGCACCCAGAGTTTAGGAAGGGAAGAATAAACTCCGGGTCGGTCATGGGACCGGTATGAGCAAACAAAAACAGTTTATATTTAAAAACAAACAAAAGAATTTAAATTTGAAATCCGCAATGCTTTTTGGAAAATGAAACTATCATAAGGCCTCCCGCTACACACACCATGCAAACGCAGAATTGGAGGAGATTTCTCCTTATGATAGTCAAAGATGCTTGATATATGAAAATTTCTTTTATATTATTATTATAAGTGCATGGTGTGGAAAATCATTTCGAAAGTATAATATAAATCTTAGCCAACATAGACATTCCGAACTATGCCCACTATAGCTACCATCTAAATAGTGGCGACCACCATAAGTAAATGGCAGGTTCTACAACTAAAACCGTACAAGGCGCGTATTGAAGAATGGATTTCCAACAAATGGCCTTCATATGACCCTTTTTATGACATTCATAACACTCCGTGATAGAAGATGATGGTTTATTGCTATTATTGTTGTTGTTAGAGTTATTTTTGTAACTCCTGAACTTGTTATTCTTTTTGAATTTCAAAAACTTCTTGAAATTTTTAGCAATAAGTGTCATATCCTCTTCATTTAAATCAGAATCATCTTTTTCTGCTTGAAATGCTAGATTCTTCTTATCTTGTGCTTGAACTTTCTTTGCCTTCAAATTCACTTCATATGACATTAGATTTCCTATTAACTCTTCTGCTTTCATAGTGGAAAGATTGTTTGCTTCATCAATAGTTAGAACCTTTCTTTCCCATTCATCCATTAAAGAGTTTAGGATTTTTGATACTATATCAAAGTCAGAAAATTTTTCTCCTAGTGCCAATCTTGAGTGATATATATCTTGAAATCTAGAGTACATGTCATTTATACTTCCGTTTGATTTCATTTTGACATTCTAGAACTGATTTTTCAACGTAGAAATTTTGCTTTGTTTGACTTTGTTAGTTCCTTCATGAGTTACTTTTAGATTTCTCCATATCTCATAAGCAGTTGTACACATGCTGACTCTATTAAACTCATTTTTATCTAACGCACAAAATAACATGTTCATAGCTTTAGAATTTAAAGTAGCATCAGTTTTTTTGTGCAGTAGTCCAAGTTGAAAAATCTTCTGTTGGCATGGTATATTCATTTGGAGTAATATTCCAGGTTTCAAACCATTAGCTTACATGTATATTCTCATTATAGTTGACCAGTAATTATAATTCATGCCATTAAATTGTGGATGTCGTGTAGTAGATTGACCTTCAATAAAACTAGTGTTAATGACAGTGCTTGTGCTAGTGTTGTTTTCCATATTAGCAAAATAAATTATCAAATAACTATGTTACGGTTATAGGATATATTGCTTTGATACCAAATGAAAGTGACTACCGTGTGGCTAGTTATCAATTAGGATCGTGTAATATGAAATGTATTATAATTTAAATGCGAAAATAGATAATAATAGTAAAGTAAATAAGAATAAGCACACCAGGAGTTTTTATACTGGTTTGAATTTCTCGTTCTACATCAAGTCCAAGACTTCCCTATGGAATTTCTCACAATAACCCCTCACTTAATCCAACAACACCTGAGTAACCGATCATGAATTTTCTGCCTCTAACGACTGAAAGAGGACTTTTACCGCTTGAACAATCGGACAGGGTTTCAACAGTTTCAATAAAATTGTTTTAACACTTTGTGTTCTTGATAATACTGATTTGTCTTTGATAGTACACCCTTTCTATAATCTTTTCCTTAAGAATATATTTTGTATGTGTAAAGATTTAGAAAGGAAAATATTTCTTTGAATCTAAGAATAAGTTAATTGATTCAGAGATTCAAGCAATATATATAAATCGTGATTGCTTATGGAATGTAGAGATAGTAGAGAATATGATCAGAAAACAAAATAAAATTCGATGGTTTTGGAAGTGAATCTCATGTGTTTATATAGTAGATAAACAACTACAACTATTCACGAAGAGTTTTGATCAAAAGATGCGGTTACAAGTCTTTAAATTGGATCGTATCTCTTGGAAAATGGAAGTGTCTGTTCAGGAAAATAGCCGTTAGAATAGTTCAGTCGACTTTTCCAAAATGACCAATCAATTGAATATTCAAAGTTAGTGTAAAACAGAGTGTATTTATGCAACTGAACAGGTTCAGTCGACTGGTCATTTTTGGTCAATCGACTGACCTAGTTGTCGGTGCACAATTCACACATTTTTTTTATATAATTTTAAATTTGAAACAACTTTAATTTTTTGTAAACTACTTGGTGATATATTTTAACAATTCTAAGACTAAAAAAATTTCAACAAATAAACATACTATACACAGTTTTGAAGTCTTGTCTCCTTTGTAGTTTTAGTATCATATCTCTTTCTCTTTTTTTCGTTTGATCATATAGTCTGATCACTGATTTGTATAAGCTCTTTGTCATGAATCAAAACTTATGATTCAACAAGTATGCCAATTGTTTTCTTTAAGACAATCATAAAATAACTTAGTAGTAAATGAAATTATTATTTTAATGAGTTATTAGGTATGTTAGGATACATATCATAACTTAAGATCGAATTACCCCTTGACCGAAGTTGCATTTTATAATGGTGCCATTCTATATTTTGATATTGAAGAACCGTACTATCCTCACTTAGTGCTCCGTCAATTTGGTATCACTCAACGAATTCCAATAAATCCAATGGAGCCATGTAAATGCCGTAGAGGTAAAAAAGCCAACCAATACAAAATTGAATTTGACAACAGTTATTGGTATTCAGAAAATTAGCAAGATCATGTCCTATATATGAAATCGCAGTCTATTCGGGTAATTGACCCATGGGATTGTGCTGCTGTATATATGTCTTGATATTTGTGTATTTCTCATGCCATTGTTTAATACCCGGATGTGAGGAAAAGTAGCTCAAGGAAAGTGGACAGCAATGAGAAGTTGGTAAGAATAATAATCTTTTGTTATGTAATTACCAATAAAATTAAAATCAACTTATATATATGTGCATGCACACATATATTTATTTGCAAATGTTGTAGAGAGTTGCTGCTGGGAAAGCGGTAGAAAAGTTGAAAGAAAATTTGAGTTCCCATCAAAAATCCATTGGTCAGTGTCTTGATGTTGAACATGCAGCAGTTGACTTGTTGACGGAAGCATTAAATGAACCGGATAAAAGGAAAAAAACATGAAAAAGGAAAGAATGATCGTAGGATGTGATTGTATGTTGTTGAAGGAAGCATTGAATTAACTATAAGTTAACATGTGCAAAAAGGAAAATCCATTGTATGTTGTTTCTGTTTAACTGTAATAGCTACTGATATAATTGTAGATGAACTTGCGATGTAATTTTGGATGAACTTGTAATGAACCATAGGATGTTTTTTCTGTTTAAATTTGGATGAACTGTGTTAGCATGTTGAAATGGATGGAGTTTTTGGTATGTTCAGTTTTGGTATGATCAGTTTGATAATTGTATGTATTTGATCGGTTTGATAGTTTTATATGTTTGATTATTTTATATGTTTTGATTACTTTATATGCTTTGAATGTAATTTCTTTTGGTCGATCATTTAGATCATTATTTGGCTGGTTAATATGTATTTACATGTATGTTGTACATATCTGCTGATGTAATATTTAGCAGGTTAAAATATATGTGTTTGCGCCAAAATTGGTTACAAACACCCACTAGTTGATTATTTCATAGTCATAGATCTCAGATGAACAATAAGTACTAAAATCACTCAGCAAATTCACAATAAAGCTGTAAATGACACAAGATTTATAGTGGTTCGGCGATCTTGCCTACGTCCACTCTGAAGTTGGTGACTTTAATGATTCACTTAATGATTTCAATCAATTACAGCAGATTACAGTAAGCTATAGCTCTGGTGTTCGAATACAATGATGATAGAAGGATGTAGGGTTGAATCCGGCAGAGTCTGGACATTGAATGGCTAAAAGATTCCTTTTCTGTAGGCTTCAGGTGGCTATTTATAGGCATAGGAGGCTGAGATCTCGCTCAAACTTCAGGAGACTTCTTCTGGCACGTGAGTGGGCCCACGCGACCGCCCCCACCAAGTTTCGACTCGATCTGTGATCGACACAAAATGATTTCGTATCCATCAAAAATTCATCCAATCGAGCTTAAACTTGGCAGGAACATTCTTTACCTTGTGCGTAAGCTTCTGTGAAAATATCGTAGCATTTGGATCCGTGGTTTGGGAGATATGATCGATACGAGCTAGAATGTTTCGGTTGGCTGATTATTTCGAACCCATCTCTTCGAATCGATACATTCGAATCGATCTTCTCACGTGGTTCTCTGATGACGTGGCACACACCCTTCGCCTCGATCTGAGTTTCACTCCTAGTTGACCGTGTCGACTCCATTATTTTCGCCTTGTTCGTATCGAATTTGACACGTCACCCGAGCTTGTTGACTCGGTGGATACGAAGTAGTCATCAGCCATGGATTCCAACAACAGTTACGTTGATGGATACGAGCTAACGAAGGTCGATGGTTACGAACAGGCCTTTACTCGATGGATACGAGCCACACAGCTCCTTAATGGACATGAAGTCAATCGATGCGAACCGGAGTCCTTTGATGGATACGAAGTAAGGTAACCTGATGGATACGAATTGCTCTGCCCAGATGGATTCGAAGAGAGGCTTCCACGATGGATACGAAGCAGTAACCGTTGCCTTAGTTGATGGATGCGAAGTAGACTATCTGCCAATGGATACGAAGTAGGGAGATGCCAATGGATTCGAATAAGGAGGAGCTGATGGGTACGAACGAGATCGAGTCGAACCGAGGCTTCCCGATGGATTCGAACTTGATTGACACGAACTGAGGCTCTTCGATGGATACGAAGTCGCTGGACCCCTGATCGATAAGAACGTGATCGATTCGAACCGGAGTTCGATGATGGATACGAAGACGGAGCTTTTCCCTTCAAATTGTATTGGCCATAACTTGAGCATACGAACTCGGATTGACTTGAAACTCAGAAGTTGGCTCTCTTGGCCTTGCTAGCCGTGTCTTATCAATTATAGCTCAATCCGGACTCGGACAAAATTTATCGATATCCATGGTGAAACAAAATATAACCAGTCTTTGAGACGAACTATCTTTGGTTCTTCGATCAATCTTTTGGTATCATGGCCTTGCCAAAAGGCGGGATAACAATATGCTCGGTCGTTAGTGACCGATTGGATTTGAGAAGTCCCGACTGTATACAACCTTGGGTATTTAGTTGCTAAGCCATTATCTTGGTCCATCTCCTAGTCTGTTACCAACAGCTAAAATAAATTTGTACACTCGTTTAATAACATGTATGCAGTTGTTTACTTAAAAATAGAGAAATTCTCTGTTCGGTCGTTAGTGACCGATTGGTTTAGATAAGTTATGGTTATATGCAACCATACTAATTCAGTTGCTAAACCCTTTATTGGTCCATCTACTGGTCGGTCACTAACAACCGAAATAAATATTTACCATCGTTTATTAACAGTCATGCACTTGTTTGCTTAACATTTGAGAAATTCTCTGTTCGGTCGTTAGTGATCGATACGTTTTGAAAAGTTCCGGCTGTATATAACTGTGCCAATTCAGTTGCCAAACCATTATATTGGTCCATCCCCTGCCGGTTACCAATAGCCGAAAAAAATATGAACCCTTGTTTAATAAGAACCGTGCAATTGGTTGGTTAAGAATATAGAAATTCTCTGTTTGGTCATGAATGACCGAAGTTTTGAAAAGTTAAACGGATGTTTTGAACCATTTATTTGAATCTCTTGAGTTTAATTTAGAAAATGACGGTGGTGTTCAACCGAAATTTTCAATTACTCTCGATGTATGGCCACCGAACAACTCTTGTGCTGTTCTATAGGAAACCATAGTAGTGTTAGGCCGAAATTCATTATTAAGTATGGTGTCTAACCACCGTGATGATGCTACTTTCAATTCACAGTGCATTAGTTGTTCTGTTTGGTTGCTAACAACTGTGTTTTTTGAAATTCTTTGGTTATTTCTGGCACTCGCCCTATTAATTGATGAGATTATTGCAATTTTCTATGTTTTGACCATTTCATATATGAATGCACAATTAATTTTCACAAACATTAATTATTAGTTTATATGCAGTTACATGAATATCAATCAATTTTCAATAAACAACAAATTAATCCAACACCAAACACAAAATTAATTTTCACTAAACTTGAATCGGTACACAAAATTTTCAGGTTTATATGCAATTACATTGGTGTTATTTGCTGAAAATAAAAAGCAAGTAAATTTGAGTTAAAAGTGAACATCCTTTGTGGAGTTTAGCAAACTCAATTTGCCGATCGACATATAGTTCGCTCCAAAGTTTAACTTCCTCGGTAGCCAACCTAAACCAAAAGCTAGCAACCGGTGGAATGGGTGCATTTTCCATCAACGTCAATTTGATAAAGTGGTAGTCTAAAATACTTGCAAAAATAATGAATTGTTGCTCTTCTCCAAGACCAGGGCCTCTTTCATGTGGAAAAAATATCAAACTCTTAAGAATGGATATATAAACCACAACCCAATTGAATGCGTTTGCAACCAAGTATCCAGTTTTAGGCATTACCATCCATTTAGCATTATTACAAGAACTAGGTTCACAATCTGTACTCGACTTTAATACTTCGCAGTTTGTTTTATCAAAATGTCTAACATATAAATCTCAATTTTTCATCAAATCCTTTAAAATTGATTGCTTCTCTCCAATCAGAATTTGATTCCTTAACTTGTTCAGCTATGCAACAAAATCCATAATTGCCATCTCCTATAACATCTTCAACATTAACAATATATTGGTATAGGAAAGCTGGTAGATACGCTAAATTCTTTAAACCACTATTTGTAGTATTTAAATCACTCTTATCAAGCTTCACATCGAGTTTTTTCTGTTGGGGATGCAGTTTCTGGTTCAAGATAGCTTAAGAAAGCATTTCGTTACTAGTTTTCGCATTTTCAAATGCGGAGGGGTTCCTTTTGGTAGTTTGACGTTTGGTTTATTTGCTAGTTAATTTGTTCTTACACTAATTGGTCTACATTTGTGTTTCTCTGTTTATGTTCCAATGTAGATTTCGTGGCCGATAATCCAATTTCTCCTAGCTTCAATAGTAACACTTTCCTCTCCTCAGCCGTACTCGAATCAAAAAGTTTTTTAACGTAAGCAAACTCGGGCGTATGGATAAACTCGAGTGACTCTTCAACTTTTGGAATATAATTTAATTGTCTCCAATGATCATCTATGATTTCAATTGGGATTGGAAGGCCATCACTGTGATATTTGTATATCTCATGTGCACATGAAAGATATACACAAGTTGATTCAAATGATCGCAAACTGATGCATCCAAAGCAACACAACTAATTTTTTTTCATTTCTATCACAATCAAATCCAATGCAAAAAAGATGTCTTACCTTGTAGTTATTTTAACAATGGAACTTGATATGCAATCCGTACGACTCCTAAGCTTCTTTCAAAAGTGGATTTTATTTCCATATGTTGTAAACACAACATATTATCCATTTTTGGCCATACTATGGAAAATGTTGCTCTAGACGTACCAAGATGTTTTTTCAATTGAGCATGGGAAGACTCAGCTCGAGTTGTTGTTCTATTATCGCGGTGTTTATTTTTATTTGTCCATGCGTCAGCAAAATATTCTTTGTATTCCAAACAATTATTACGAATATACTTCAAGATTTCAGGATAATCTATCCAACCTTTTTGAAAATCATTGTAATATATCCAAAATTCGTCTTCGGTGGGTGCGTGAACCACCTTCTTCTAACTTTGCAAAAACATTTCAAAAACTTCATTTGTTTTAAACTCTAGTTTGCAATTCGTAATGACATATTTCCCATATGCCATAAACACATAATCAACGTTGATTCTGGAAAAAATTTCTTGATTCAATTTATCAATGCCCACTCTCTATTTGTTATTATTACCTTGGGTAGTTTATCGGGCATATAAAAAAAATTTAACTTGATTAGCATCCATTTGTAATTCTCCTCCCTCTCATGTGCTAGAAATGCATGCGTAATACTAAATGTTCGGCCCATAGAAGTCCTACCAACCATTTCTAACAAGGCATATTATACAGGTTTGTTTTATATGTACAACCAAGAAGAAGAATTGATGGAAAACACTTACACGATACAGACGATTTCGGTTGAGACCGCATTATACCTATCAAGTGATCAGTTTTCGTGTTAGACCTATCAAAATACACATAATGCTTCTTCGTAAGCAATTTCATTAAATGTTGCATGGCGGATCTACGTTCCATAGCTGACCGTCGCATTTTATATTTGGCATTGTAGATGGTTTTAAAAGTTGATGTATTTTCTAGAAAGGACTTCTTAATGGTTGGTAACACCTCACTTGGAGGAACGTCTACAATACTCATGTCTTTAAAGATTTTTTTTCTCCATGTCAATCAACTGTGCAGCATACAGATGTGTAACAACCCAATATTTTGTGATTATTTTAATTGTCTATTTTAATTATTTAAATTGAAATCCTGATTTAAAAATTTTTACTCTATTTATTAAAATGAATAAATTTTGTTATTTTAAGAATATATTTTGATTTTTGTGCGAATTATAATTTCAAACCTGAATAAATATGATATTTTCAAAAAATGTGGATTTTGGTCAAATTGGTCAAACTTTGACTTTTAAATTTAAAATTTAAACATTAGAATTTTCTAATTTTATATTTTATTATGAAAATAAATTTAATTTCAAGAATACTGCTTTTCGTTTCGTTGAAATCAGATTTATATTGTGAAGGTTATGCTTTTTACAATATTGTATGTAAATTGATTTATTTAGTAAAATTGTCTATTTTAATTTATATAAATAATATTTTTATTTGTAAAATTATGTTCTAATATGTGTTATATGACATGTTAGGTATATATATTATTTTAAAACACATTTTAAAGTGATGTTATAATTTTTCCAAAGCTTAGTGCATTTATTTCTATTTTAAAGCCTAGTTTCTATTTTTCTGCTATTTTCTTCATTTAATTATATTTAATTAAAATTTATTTATTTATTTTTCTGAATGCATTTTAATTTTTGTGTTCTTATCTTTATCTATAAATATTTCTCTCAAGTACATAGAATTTTTCCAAAATTTGTTGCATTTATTTTTATATTTTTAAGACTAGTTTGCAATTTTTGCCATTTTTCTTAATTTAATTATATATAATTAATATTTATTTATTTATTTTTGTTTATTTACTTTATTTTCGGGTTTATATCTGAATTTATAAGTATTTTTTAGTTATTTAAAAATTTCAGAAGAAATTATAGAAATTTGAAGAGTTTTGTGACTTTTGTTATTTCTTGACCTTTTGTATTCACACCTCTTCATTTTCGAACAACACCTTTTCATTATTGCCTGCCATAACTCACTACCTTCAGCCGACCACTTCTCCATCTCATTTTCATGTGAATCCTCTTTCTCAAACTCTGAAAAATTCGGCCTCTTCTTTGTGGAAAAAAAAGTTTGGTAAAATTATACTTTCTTTTTATTGTTTTATGCTTGAATCATGTAATTTGCACTTGCTTCTTCCTCATCAGGCTTGGCCTCACCACTCCAGCCACCTTGCCGCCTCCACCACCACTTGAACCTGTCACCACCACCTCCTTTTCACTGACCATCCCATGCCGAGCCACCCTAGGTTGAAGATCCACCACCATCTTGCACAAATTCCTCTTGAATGTCCATAGCCGATCACCATAGTCTTCCACCACCTCAAATTCCCCCTTGGACGACCATCCACCACCACCACCACCTCAAACCTGAGCTGACACCCTCTGCCACATCACCCCTGGTCCACACCAGACCTGGCCGTGCCCATATAGCCTTGGGCCGTGACCCATTGTTTCCTTGAACCTAAGTTTTGATGCATTGGCTTGTAGTTTCATGCACCACCACTTTTGCACCATCATCTTCCCATGTTTGGCCGACCATATGAACCCAAAGACCATATCCTAACCCATGCTTAGCCGTGTGTTTCTGACCCTAGGCTGAAGCACAAGTGGTTGAAAGCAAGTGCAAATATTTTGGTGATGTTTTATGCATTCATTTCTAACATTGTTTTATTATATTCAGGTTGAAAACTTATGTAGATTGTTTTGTTTGTTTGAATGTATTCAAAGTGATTAATCTTTGGCTCTCCAAATCTAAAATCTTGTTCGTACTTTTTTGCCTTCGAAGATCTCATTTTGTGTGTTTCAGTTGTCGTCTCCAACTTATACCTGTGAGTTATTCTCACCAGACAGTTCTATACTTATATAACTAGTAAATCGATCACATTTGAATCTTCTAAATGCATCACCACATTATATCTGCTATATTATGACCATATGATGTTCACCCATGTTTAAAAACCTGTTATAACATCTGTTACTGTTATATAATGTTATCTTTTATTTATATCAGTTTATCACACTGCAAGTTCCCTTTAGATTAGAATCACTATGGGTTGAAATGATACATACCCGAACGGACTTTAGAATAGGGGAAAATTGTTATGGGCTGAAATGATAGGCCTAAATGATTTGCAATTATTTCATTTTACTTGGGACTGCGGGTTTGAAACGATAAAACCCAGGTTTTCTTTGTAAATTACGGATTGAAATGATATATTATCCGTATCACTTTACCTAGGCTACAAAATGAAATACAGACCCGTAGCTAAAATATGTTTTTCTAAAAATTTTAAAATATTTAGAAATGTAAATATTATAATATTTTGGTTAAAACTTAATGAAAAATTATTTTTGTAAAGTATTATTGATTTTCTGAAAATTTATAAGTGAAATAAGTTAATGGTAAAGTTAGAAAATCTGAAATGTAAGTCATTTTGTAAATTATAATTTGGTGATAAATGGAATTTAAATTAAATCCGAAAATATGATAAATTTATGATAATTTGTATTAAAATGAATTTAAAATGATTTTATAATATATTAATAATTTTTGAATAAAGTTAAAATGTGAAATGAATGAATATTTAAGTTGAAATTTGGAAATATAACTTAAATTGAAATTTATGAATTTTGTTTAAAAGTGAATTTTTGAAGTAAGTAAATAAAATGAAAATAAGTTATATTTGAAAATTTGAACTTAACTGTTAAGTTAAAAATTTAATTTAATGAATTTAAAATTGAATGTTGGAATTTAATAAGTGAATTATTATTAAATATTGATTTTTGAATGGAAATTTAACTTTATAAAATCGTGAATATAAGGGTATTTGAATGATTGTTTTAAAAGTGAAAATATGTGATTTTATAAGTTAAAAATGATTTAAATAAAAATATAATTGTTTGTGAAATTATATTGAATATTTGAAGTTAATTAACAACATTTTGAAATGCTATTATTTCTAAAGTAAAGGATATTACAGCATTTGTAAATGCTGTAGTTAATATAAATGAACTAAAGGGATAAATTGAATTAAAGGCTATTATAGCACTTTGTAAGTGCTATAGTTTTTGAATTTAACTAAGGTTTTATTTGAATTAATGTAACCCTATTACAACATTTTGTGTGTTGTCTTTTGTTAAATTGAAGTGTTTTAAAAGTAACTTTCTGTAGCATTTTTCTAAATACCGCGAAAGTTGAATTTTCATTGTTTTATTAAATTTAAGTGAATAAATGAATTTTGAAAGATTAGAATTTTGGAAATTTAATAATTTAATTATTAAATATAATAACTTCATTTTTGATTTAAAATGAAGTAATTTGTTTTGAAATATAAACTATTTTGAAATGTGTGTTGAAATGGTATTTTAAATACCTGAATGAGGTTTTGAAAGATATGATATTTTGAAATGGATTTCTGAATGATGTTGAATTTTGAAATGATATTTGATTTCGAAGTATAAACTACTGTTTTGAAATTTTAACTACGGGATGTATTTAATTTATAGCTTAACTGATCCTTAAAGGATGGGCGATCCCAAGCATCCTTTAAGTTATTGTACATTACTACTACAGTTCACTTAAGTTGGTTTACATTATATAGGTATATATGTCCTGACTCGAGTGTTTTGTGTTTTACTTTACGCTCGGGCCAGCCTGAGTATTTACAGCTTAGCTTTAGATTTCTTTCCTGGAGCTTGGAATCGCTGGAGATTCTGTTTGTCTAGTATCTATTCCCTTTCAGTTTCAGTTTTTCTATTTCAGTTCTGGTATTTAGAAAGTGCTATGTATTTGAGATTCCATTGTATATTTTTTTCAGACTGATGTTATGTATAATTTTTTGAGAGTTGGTTATAGTAGCTTCATGAACTACTATGGTATTTTAATTTCCGCTGCGAGTTATTCTGATATTTCTGTGTCTGTGATTCTGTGATTGTATTTCATTTGCTCCAAATTTATTTAAAATGCTGTATTTTGAGCAATTCAAGTCCAGCATGTGTGGATGCGAATGGCGAAAAATATCGAGTTGTTACAGTTGGTATCAAAGCTTTGGTTTTAGGCAAACCTTAGCCAGCGGAGCAAAAACTCATTAGAGATAGGGTAGAAATACCCTAGAATGAGTGAAATCAATCTCATAATCATTTCCTTGTGAGAGAACGTATTTTCGAAGTATAAAATAATTTCCAAATGATTTTTAAAGGATTTTCAAAGATTATTTTGGTATAAAAATTTTCTCATTTTGAAACCAAGATTTTCAAAACATCATCCCTTCGGTGTCCACCTTGTTAGAAATCTCTTGGTTAGGATTCTGATCGATTGGGATTCCTTGAACTTTGGAACGCTTCCACTTGTTCTGAAATCCAGTCTTGTCTTACCTATTTTATCCTTTTGATTTTGGGGCATTCCATAACTCCACTTTGGAATGACTTCTCTAAAGATCGGTGATTCCGCCAATCTTTGAATGATTTGTAAAGATGTGAAACTCCTTTACAATTGACGTTGATTCACCGAAGATTCTTGTATCCTCGGTTTTCGATGCTATCTATTTTCTGCTATATCTGGATTCTATCTCTAGCGATCGAATGTTGATTTGCCTTAGATTCCGCATTGATTATATTCCTGAAGTCATGGTTAACCAATTAAGGTCGCCCGCGATTTATAAAGGCTTATCCATCTTCTATTTGGTAACTAAATTATCTTATCTTCGTTCGAGTTTATCATCGATCCAGAATCCTATTTGATTAGAGTTCCTCTAAAATTGAATATCTGTTTGTTGGAAATTCATCCTTGAATCATTCTTTGGAAATTTGTGTTTGGTTGTATTTTGAAATTTTGCAAACATTGAAATTATTATTTTGATAAGGACGATCCTATTTTATATAAAAGTGAAATGTTTTCAATAATGATTTTTATCTTTAGAAAATGGAAATTTGAAACTTTGAAAAGATTTGAAAATTTGAAAATTTTAAGAATTTGGCTTTAAAAAAAGATTTATAATTGAAGGGTTTTAAATTTGAATTTCGAGGAATCGAACTCCGGTGTTTTGAAAATTGGTTTTTTAAGATTTTGGAAAATATATAATAATAATATGATTTAAAGATATTTTTCGAATAAGAAATGTTTCAAATGTATTCGAATGGATTCAAATGATTTCGAAGAGATTTCAAAGAAGTTTCAAGAAAATAAAAGTCCAGAACCTACTTACGTCGCTAGAAAATAATTTCGGTGATGAATGTATGCATCATCGACATTGATTTTCAAGTTTTTGAGTAGGGGAGAGGCCACTCTAGTAGCGTTGCTATGCGAGTGATTTTTGTGAAACCAAATTTTGATTTCAGTTTTTGAAGTATGGTTTGATATTCGAAAGATGTGTGTGTGTGTGTGTGTGTGTGTTTGAAATAATTTAAAGTAAGCCGGTGTTCAGTCCTCGAGATTCAGATTTGTTTTGGTATAACCCTACCTTTTGGAATTGGTTTACTGATTTGTTGGTGATTTCCAACTCTTGGATTAAAAATATGATTTCTTCGATTATTTTGAAGGTTCGAGCACTTCCAAGTCAAGGTTAACTTTTCAAGGCTAAGAAATGTTCAAAGGTATAAGGTATTTGATAAAGAATATAAGTTTAATTTGATATGATTAATGTATAAAGTAATATAATTTATATATGTTTGAAACTGTTTGTTGAGTGAAATAAATAAGACTAGGTTGAATTATACTGGTATGAAATATAGATTTGAAATGTTTTGAGTTAAGTATGTATAGAATAATAATCTTTCCAATAGTAAATTGGATTTTCCATGTAGAAATAAATAGTTTGAAGGTTTTGTTGAAAAATTAAATTGAATTGAAATTGATGGTTTGAATTGAATTAAAATTGGAAATTTTAGATTTGGGTTTAATTGAATAAATTCATGAAATGTAAAGAATTAAAGAAATGTTTTATGATTTCAAATGTATGATTTAGAAAGGTTATGATTTTCAAAGTGTAATGATTTCAAGTATTTGGTTTCGAAAGATTTATAACTTTGAAAGTATTATGATTTTTGAAAGGGAATATATGTTTGAAATGGAAAAGAATTTGTTTGACCTAAATTTTGTTGATTTGGAAATTTGGATTATTTTCTAATTCTATTGTTTTAAGAAACGTTTAAACTAAATATATGTAATTTGAAAGAAATGATTTGGCAAAACCATATATGATTGTGAAACTGAAACGTTATTGAAAGGAATTGAAATTGAGAATCTTGATTTAATAATACTTGATTTGGGAGTTATCGAACTAATATAAAAATTGATTTGTATAAGTATGAAGTGATTCGAAACTATTGATTTGTAAAGGTACTAAACTTGTAAATTGAAATCCTATATAATCGAAGTCTATATAAGTATGATTTGATATACTATTGATTTGGAAAGTATTCGATTTGAAATGGAATCTTATATATAATGGACTTTATATAAGTATGATATTTGAAAGTGATTTTGAAAGGTACTATATGATACATATTTTCAAAGTGAAGATATGAAAAGTGCCTTCTGCTTGATATCCGCTTTGTGGACACACTGTGGATTCATTCTATCGATATTATTCTCTCTGGTTTGAGTTTTCCGGATATGATACTCGAGTGTCCATCGAATTCCATAGCGATCTACATGGTCTTATGTTTGCGACTGCATAGCGTAATTCGCCTGGCTGAGATGGCCTGGGGGTACGGATGTTTCCTGGGGAATCCAGGCATAACCATTGTGTATCCTGCGATCTATGTAGGTCGTAGTAGTAGTGAAATCCGCTGGCTGAGATAGCTTAAGGGTACGGATGTTTCCTGGGGGATCCAAGCGTAACCATTGTGTATCTGCGGTCTATTGGTCATCATGGCGTAATTCGCAGGCTGAGATAGCTTACAGGTACGGATGTTTCCTGGGGGATCCAGGCATAACCATTGTGTATTTGCGATCCATGGTTAGACAAATGTTTGATTTGGTTGATTTGTTTGGATTGTACTTTCCATGTCTGTTGTTTTAAAAGGTTTTCCAGTATTTTCACTGGGAGTTGAAACAAGTCTATTAAGCACTTGGAGAATTCTAGCTTTGCGCCTGATCAACGCATGACCAGAGTCTACAGGAACGAAAGTAAACTTGTTAAGACATCAAGTTATAGAAGTATGTTGATAAAGTATTGTATAAAGGATATTTTGATCATTTACTTTACTTTCCTAAATAATTTAAAATGCTTTAAAATATTGTTTACTTCGAACTATCAGATTTGAATCAAATGACTATTCATCATATTATAAAATGTTTAAAATGTTATAACTATAAAAAAAATTAAATTGAAATGTACATGGTTTTAAAATATAGTCCATCCTTGTCTTCCAACCTATTTTTCTTTCTAGCTATTCCTACCTTCTTCCTCTTCGAAGGTCCTTTCTGCATTGCGGAAAGAATCGGTTCTTTGGCTTATCGTTTAGATTTGCCCGAGAAACTTTCTGGAGTGCATGATGTATTCCACGTCTCACATCTTCTCTGGTATCTTCTTAACCTATCTCTTTTGTTCAGCCTTCTGCTCTTGATGGTTGGGATATTGAGCCTAATCTGATTGTCGAGAGTAAGCCACTTCGTATTGTCGACAGAGGTACGAAGCAGCTAAGAAGAAAATCTGTCAGTTTGATCGAAGTACGATGGGGTACCGATGATCGAGATTGTACCCGGGAAACGGAGGAGAGCATTTGTGCTTCGAATCCGAAATTGCTTTTCCAGGTGCCATTTGTTGTCTATAGTGCTTTTCCTTATTTTCCTTGTTCGTTCTTTTCGAGAACGAAAAGATTTGAGTGGGGGAGAGTGTAGCAACCCAGTATTTTGTTATTATTTTAATCGTTTATTTTAATTATTCAAATTGAAACTCCTGATTTAAAAACTTTATTTTATTTATTAAAATTAATAAGTTTTGTTATTTTAAGAATATATTTTGATTTTTGTGTGAATTATAATTTCAAACCTGAATAAATAGGATATTTTCAAAAAATGTGGACTTTGGTCAAATTGGTCAAACTTTGACTTTTAAATTTAAATATTTGAATTTTATCTTTTATTATGAAAATAAATTTAATTTCAAGAATACTGCTTTTCGTTTCATTGAAATCCGATTTATATTGTGAAAGTTATGCTTTTTACAATATTGTATATAAATTGATTTATTTAGTAAAATTGTCTATTTTAATTTATATAAATAATATTTTTATTTGTCAAATTAGGTTCTAATATGTTTTATATGAAATTTTAGGTATATATTTTATTTAAAACACATTTTAAAGTGATGTTATAATTTTTCCAAAGATTAGTGCATTTATTTCTATTTTAAAGCCTAGTTTCCATTTTTTGCTATTTTCTTCATTTAATTATATTTAATTAAATTTTGTTTATTTATTTTTGTGAATGCATTTTATTTTTTGTGTTCTTATCTTTATCTATAAATATTTCTCAAGTACATAGAATTTTCCCAAAATTTGTTGCATTTATTTTCTTATTTTTAAGACTAGTTTGCAATTTTTGCTATTTTTCTTAATTTAATTATATATAATTAATATTTATTTATTTATTTTTGTTTATTTACTATATTTTCGTATTTTTATCTGAGTTTATAATTATTTTTCAGTTATTTAAAAATTTCAAAAGAAATTATAGAAATTTGAAGAGTTTTGTGACTTTTGTTATTCCTTGACATTTTTTATTCACACCTCTTCATTTTCAACCAACACCTTTTCATTATTGGCTATCATAACTCACTACCTTCAGCCGACCACTTCTCCATCTCATTTTCACGTGAATCTTATTTCTCAAATACTGAAAAATTCGGCCTCTTCTTTGTGGAAAAAAAAGTTTGGTAAAATTCTACTTTCTTTTCATTGTTTTATGCTTGAATCATGTAATTTGCACTTGCTTCTTCCTCTTCAAGTTCGGCCACACCACTCCAGCCACCTTGCCGCCTCCACCACCACCTGAAACTGTCACCACCACCTCCTTTTCACTAACCATCCCATGCCGAGCCACCCTACATTGAAGATCCACCACCATCTTGCACAAATTCCTCTTGAATGTCCATAGCTGATCACCATAGTCTTCCACCGCTTCAAACTCCTCCTTGGCCGACCATCCAACACCACCACCACCTCAAACCTGACCTGACATCCTTTGCCACATCACCTATGGTCCACACCATACCTGGCTGTGCCCATATAGCCTTGGGTCGTGACCCATTGTTGCCTTGAACCTAAGTTTTGTTGCATTGGCTTGTAGTTTCATGCATCACCACTTTTGCACCATCATCTTCCCATGTTTGGCCGACCATACGAACCCAAATACCGGATCCTAACCCATTCTTAGCCGTGTGTTTCTGACCCTAGGCTGAAGCATAAGTGGTTGAAATCAAGTGTAAATACTTTGGCGATGTTTTGTGTATTCATTTCTAACATTGTTTTATTATATTCGATTGAAAACTTATGTAGATTGTTTTGTTTGTTTGAATGTATTCAAGGTGATTAATCTTTGGCTCTCCCAATCTCAAATCTTATTCGTGCTTTTGTGCCTTCGAAGATCTCAGTTTGTGTGTTTCAGTTGTCATCTCCAGCTTATACCTGTGAGTTATTCTCATCAGACAGTTTTATACTTATATAACTAGTAAATCGATCACATTTGAATATGTAAAATGCATCACCATATTATATCTTCTATATTATAACTATATGATGTTCACCTATGTTTAAACACCTGTTATAACATCTGTTACTGTTATATAATGTTATTCTGTTATTTATATCAGTTTATCACACTGCAAATTCCCTTTAGATTAGAATCACTATGAGTTGAAATGATACATACCCGAACGGACTTTAGAATAGGGGAAAATCGTTATGGGCTGAAATGATAGGCCTAAACGATTTTTAATTATTTCATTTTGCTTGGGACTGCGGGTTTGAAATGATAAAACCCGGGTTTTCTTTGTAAATTACGGATTGAAATGATATATTATTCGTATCACTTTACGTAGGCTAGAAAATGAAATACAGATCCGTAGTTAAAATATGTTTTTCTAAAAATTTTAAAATATTTTAGAAATGTAAATATTATAATATTTTGATTCAAACTTAATTAAAAATGATTTTTGTAAAGCATTACTGATTTTCTGAAAATTTATAAGTGAAATAAGTTAATGGTAAAGTTAGAAAATCTAAAATGCAAGTTATTTTGGAAATTATAATTTGGTGATAAATGGAATTTAAATTAAATCTAGAAATATGATAAATTTATGATAATTTGGATTAAAATGAATTTAAAATGATTTTACAATATATTAATGATTTTTAAATACAGGAAATTATTGTCAAGGACAAAATTTCACAGCTTTTTTACCTCAAGGACAGACCTTCAATATTTTATCCTGAAGGACAACTTACTGTAGGTATCAGTTTTTAGTTATTGATAGCAGTTTTTAGGTATCAGTTTGTAGTTATCGGTAGCATTTTTTAGGTATCAGTTTTTAGCTCGGTATCAGTTTTGTTGTCCTTATGAATAATTTTGGAAAATGTTTGTCCTTGTGAATAATTTTTTGAAGAATGTTTGTCCTTGTGGTAAAAATATTGAGGTCGTGTCCTTGAGGCAAAAAATATAGAAATTTTTGTCCTTTAAATTAATTCCCCCTTTTGAATAAAGTTAAAATATGAAATGAATGAATATTTAAGTTGAAATTTGGAAATATAACTTAAATTGGAATTTATGAATTGTGTTTAAAAGTGAATTTTTGAAGTAAGTAAATAAAATGAAAATAAGTTATATTTGAAAATTTTAAACTTAAGTGTTAAGTAAAAAATTTAATTTAATGAATTTAAAATTGAATGTTGGAATTTAATAAGTGAATTATTATTAAATATTTATTTTTGAATGGAAATTTAGCTTTATAAAATCATGAATATAAGGGTATTTGAATGATTGTTTTAAAAGTGAAAATATGTGATTTTATAAGTTAAAAATGATTTAAATAAAAATATAATTGTTTGTGAAATTATTGAATATTTGAAGTTAATTAACAGCATTTTGAAATGCTATTATTTCTAAAATAAAGGATATTACGGCATTTGTAAATGTTGTAGTTAATATAAATGAACTAAAGGACTAAATTGAATTAAATGCTATTATAGCACTTTGTAAGTGCTATAATTGTTGAATTTAACTAAGGTTTTATTTGAATTAATGTAACCCTATTACAGCATTTTATATGCTGACTTTTGTTAAATTGAACTGTTTTAAATGTAACTTTCTGTAGCATTTTTCTAAATGCTGCGAAAGTTGAATTTTCATTGTTTTATTAAATTTAAGTGAATAAATGAATTTGAATGATTAAAATTTTGAAAATTTAATAATTTAATTATTAGATATAATAACTTCATTTTTGATTTAAAATGAAGTAATTTGTTTTGAAATATAAACTATTTTGAAATGTGTGTTGAAATGGTATTTTAAATAACTGAATGAGGTTTTGAAAGATATGATATTTTGAAATGGATTTCTGAATGATGTTGAATTTTGAAATGATATTTGATTTCGAAGTATAAACTACTATTTTGAAATTTTAACCACGGGATGTATTTAATTTATATCTTAGCTCATCCTTAAAGGATGGGCGATCCCAAGCATCATTTAGTTATTGTACATTACTACTACAGTTCACTTGACTTGGTTTACATTATATAAGTATATATGTCCTGACTCGAGTGTTTTTTGTTTTACTTTACGCTCGAGTCAGCCTGAGTATTTACAGCTTAGCTTTGGATTACTTTCCTGGAGTTAGGAATCGCTGAAGATTCTGTTTGTCTAGTATGTGTTCCCTTTCAGTTTCAGTTTTTCTATTTAAGTTCTGGTATTTGGAAACTGCTATGTATTTGAGATTCTATTGTATTTTTTTTTTTCAGACTGATATTATGTATAATGTTTTGAGAGTTGGTTATAGTAGCTTCGTGAACTACTATGGTATTTTAATTTCCACTGCGAGTTATTCTGATATTTCTGGGTCTTTGATTCTGTGATTGTATTTCATTTGCTCCAAATTTATTTACAATGCGGTATTTTGTGTAACTAAAGTCTGGCATGTGTGGATGCGAATGGCGGAAAATATTGGGTTGTTACAAGATGCCCTTCTAAAGAATAAGGAAGTTTGTGATTTTGTACTCCGTTGATAACATATATTTTCCATTTATCTTCGTCTAGATTTACGCCCTTCAATTTGAAAGGACAATTGCATTTTCTACTGGCGCTGCGTCTGGTTCATTTTACATTGTTTTCCTTTTTTATTGACTTTGCTTGGTGACTACGATAAAATCCGGCCCTTTTACACCCCAGCTGCAGCTTTGGTTCCTTCTAGGTCCTAATTTATCATACTTTAGAATTACAAAGATAGTATTCATCTTTTTTCTTGTTGTTTTACACTGCTGGATCAATGTGTTCTACGAATCAAATACCTAAAATTATATAGTTAAACAAAAAATTAACCTGATTCATTTTAGCAACCACATTAGCGTTTTTTTAATGAATACTTACTTTTCAGTTGTAAAATGAATTGTTAGATCACATTTATGTCTTCTGAGTCATTTGATCGATCATCTTGCATCATATTGTCACAACCAACATATTTATCATCTGAAACAATAAGGGCATTCTCCATTTTATTATCATTCAAATTCTCCATCTAACAAATGGAAAAACAAAATGTCATCAAATTGTAAAAAAAACATGTAAGCTTTACGGAGAAAAACCCTAACAGTCAAAGACATATTTTCATTCTCTATTACAACATCGTCAAATTTAATGTCCTCCAAGCTTGAAATATCTAAGGGAGCGGAAAAAATATCCTAAAATGCAATGGAAAACCATAATCAATGAAAAACCCTAACAGCATTTTCCACAAAACAGTGGAAAACAATAAAAATCATGAAAAAGCAAATCTAACCTCCTTTTGATCTTCATCTTCCATCATCTATTAGGCAAAAAAAAAATCTTCTTTTGTTAGGGTTTAGGATTAAAATTCCAAAGAAATACGTACTTTTTTGAGAAGAAGAAGTACGACGGTAAATAACTTAATGAAGGTATATGATATGGTGGCTAGAAGGAAATACAAAATAATCATCTGTATTAAAATAATAAAGGCGATTAGAAGTGTAAACTGGGGTGCAAGTAGAAGCACACAAATCTGTGAAACAATTTGATTTGAAAGCTCAAATCGTCACCATGCTTTTGATAAATTTGCATACGTGCTGTTTGGTTGTAATGATGTTGGTTGTAATGATGCCATTGAAAATGATATTATTTCTCTCTTTCCAGATACACCAGAAGTAGACAACACTAATATAGCCATTGCTGAAATTATTACTGTTAAATTTAATAGCAAGGTTAAAGATTTATGTTTCTAAGTTAAGCACCTTAGTGTGGCCAGCTGGCCAAGAATGTTTAACATGACACCATTTCCAATAGTATGCCATGTAATTATCGCTCAAGAAAATATGGTGAATCATTTCTATAGTGTATTGAGAAAGAACGCATAGCTTATCAACGTTTATGTGTTTCGAAATGAGTCTTTGCTTGCTAGGAAGCAAGTTGTTAACTGCAGAGAATAAACAGTTTGCCGTTTTAAGGGTGTTGATTTTGTACCAAACTATTTTGGACCATTCAACTCGGGGTACTGATTCCTGATAGAATTCTAAATGATTTTAAATTTGAAACATCCATCTCTCGTACATGGTCAATTTTGAAAGTCTTCTCCATGATCAGTATGAAATTTAACAGACTCAATGTTGTTTTTAACATTTTGTAAAAAACTACATGAATCAGAGTTCCATCCCCTATTAGTTAGGAGATCCTCACTAACAAATTCTCCGATCTAGAGATGAACATTAAATATTTGCCTAATTTATCAATCATTCGTAACCTGAAACCATGGATCAAACCAAAATGAAGTGGAGATGTCCACTATTTGTTTATTCATGCACCTCAAAGCAATGTTTCAGATTTTCAATAGAAATTTCCAAGTACCTGAATAATCGCTTATGCTGCTAATTTACCAAAAGCAGTTATCCTTGATGTGTTTTTTCACATCCAGTTGGTCCATATTCCTTGCTTGTTAAATTAATATCCAAATTAAATTTAATTCTAACAACCAGGTTAAGGTCCTCCAATTTCCATAATCCCGTCCCTCCTTCTTTGCACTTACATAACGTGTCCCATGAAATACTATGATATTGTCCGCATATATAAGATGGAAAATGTTATTGGTTTTGTCTTGAATGAGGTTTAATTTCCCATTATGAACTTGTACTTTCATACATAGAGAGAAGCACTCTAATACCAATGTAAAAAGGATAGAAGAAAGGGGTTACTTGTCAGACTCCATTACCACTTTCAAAGTAACCTTTTGGAGATTCTTGACATAATAGGGAAAAACCGAGTATTGATCAGATCAGAAATGATTTTGGATCATTTTTCCAGAAATTGCTTTTTCCTTTATTGAAATTTCTATTGAATGAAAATATACATAAGTCCCACATTACCAAAAATTGCTAAGCTATACTAGTATATATATAGCTTTGCAATGAAGAAACTAAAGGTGAAGGGTACCCAAATGTATGCTTCATTGTGAGGAGGGATATAATGCATCACCATTACATGCGCACGACGCTGCTGCCGTCCGATTGGGTTTGATTTGGGTTTAAATGATCATATTTTTACTGCAAAACTGGGTCGGAGGTTTTAACGGTTGCAGGCTATACGAACAGACGCGACTGTTCAGGTGCGACCCGTTAACGAACAGTAGCGGTTCAAAAGGCAATGGGTGCGCCCCGTCAAGCGGACGAAATTATAAATAGAAGAGAATCCTGATCACATTCACTACAAGACACACAATGTATTCCAACGGAGCCTTCCAACGTCATTGACCAACGTCTTCTAACGTCCAGTGTTTTATTGTATATTTTATTAGTTAAAAACTGTAGGACGTTGGAATGTGGACGTTGGCGGCCTTTGATAGACGTTGGAAAGTCGCGAGCAAAACTGAAACCCTTCTTCCCCTTCGTTTCATTCGGCTGAACCCATTTTATTCCCCCAAATTCCCAAGCTAGCTCCAATTCCCCCCCCCCCCAAGCTGCTCCGACGATTAACAGCTCCTCCGACGACTCCAAGCCTCCCTCTCGTCCTCTCTAACTCACTAATCTCTCAAGAAAATGTATAAACCCTAATTCCTATATTTAATTAAATTTGTTAAATTAGTGTATTAAATGTTTGTATTGCCTTACTTTATGTATAATCTAGTTTATTGAGGCACAATTTATATTATTAACTTATGTATTGCAAGATTATATATATTTAAGTTTGTATTAACAATAGAATAATGTGCGCATACAATTAGTTTTAGGTTTGTTTGGAAACTTTCGTTGTTAGTGAGCATACAATTAGTTTATGTATTTTAGAAAATTTCGAAAACGATATTTTATATTCATGAAACCCTTAGAGTGTCTTTCGGCCCCGTCTGATAAGTATTGTATCTGGTCGTTATGTGGATATTCGTTTTTTAACAGAACGGACATCTATATTCATCGTATACAATATTTGTTGGATTTGTCCCTGTATTGGACAAGTTACGAACACAATAACGTAATTAAATCTCGTAAAACATTTCATTTAAATGGTTCATAGAATTTCGACAGCGCTTCCTTTATGTTCCCTGTGTACACGCAAATGTGTACTGTTCAGGGAACTAAAGCGAAGTGCTGCCGAAATTTTGTTTAATCGTTTAAATTGAAATGTTTTACGCGATTTAATTACGTTATTGTATTTGTAATGGGAGGTAGGATGACCCATCGACAAAGTGTCAATGATCTATTAATATAAAATTCACCAATAATATTGTTTTAATAAAATGTCAATTTTTTAAATTTATATCATACTTTTTAATTATATACGTAGGTAAATAGACAATTATTTTACTGATCGAAGCTGGATGTACAAAAAAAGAAGGGTCGAAAATGGAGGCTCAATAAGTGAACAGTTTAATAACGGTGTTCGCGTATTTATTGATTTCGCTTTAAGTAATAACAGAAACGACGAAGAAATCCGTTGTCCATGTACTAAATGGAAAATGTTAAAGCATTTGATAGCAGAAATGGTTAGAATTCATTTGCATCAATATGGTTTTGTGCCGAAATATTTGGTTTTGCATCGTCATGGAGAATCGTTAGCATCTAATCATGTACAAGCTGAGGAGGTAGTGTGTACTGAAATTGATACGACGAATCTCGTAGAACATATGGTTGAAGATGCTGCACGATCAATGTTTCCAGTTCCTCAGTTAATTGATGATGATGGTAATGCTGAAGAAGAACCAAATATTGGGACAAAATAAAATGATTTATTAGATGCCACAAAGAAACCCCTTTGGGAAGGCTGCACAAGCGGAACCCAACTATCAGTAACTGCTGAATATATTGCGATGAAATCTAAATACAACTTCACAGAAGCTGGATTTACAGCTGTTGTACAAGCTGCGAAACGGCATATGCCTCTCAATAATTTAATGTGCGAAAATCATTATGAAGTAAAAAAATGATGTCAGCTTTTGGTTTACCGTATCATAAAATAGATACATGTCTAAACGGTTGCATGCTATTTTGGTAAGAAGATAAACCTTAGAAATTGTAAAATATGTAATCAGGAAAGGTATAAATCAAGAAAGAAAAAAGGAAAGGAAGTCCCGTATAAACGTATGCATTATTTACCAATTACTCCTAGACTTCAAAGGTTATATGCATCTTCTGTAACCGCGCAACATATGAGATGGCATAGTGTTAGAACACGGAAAGAATGTACGTTAACACACCCAGCTGATGGGGAAGCATGAAAGCATTTTGACCACAAATATCCTGATTTTGCATCTGAGAGTCGTAATGTTCGACTTGGTTTATGTACGGATGGATTTTCACCATTTTCTCAGTTTGGTTCTAAATATTCGTCATGGCCTATAATTATCACATCTTATAATTTACCTCCATGGATATGTATGAAAACTCCATATATGTTTCTCACAGTTGTCGTCCCTGGTCCTAATGATCCGACATAAGGAATCGATGTTTATTTACAACCTTTGATTGAAGAATTAAAAACACTGTGGTACGAAGGAGTAGAAACATACGATATTTCAAAAAAAATACTTTTGCATGTATGCTTCTTTGATGTGGACAATCAGCGATTTTCCTGCTTATGCAATGCTTTCAGGTCGAAGTACGGCTGGTCGTCTAGCTTGTCCGTACTGCATGGAAGATACACGAACATTTTCTTTACCTCATGGAAGAAAATTTCATGGTTTGACTGTCATCGATATTTTCTTCATATTAATCATCCTTTTAGAAGAGATAAGAAAAACTTTACAACTAATAGACATGAAACATTGAGACCACCTATGGTTTGGTCAAATGAAGATATTTATGAACTTGTAAAGGATTATCCAAAGATACATGGAACCGGAGAACAAATTGAAATTCAAGGTAAATCATCGATTCATAACAGGTGCAAATAAAGCATATTTTGGGAGTTGGCTTATTGGAAAAATATCCTGATTTGTCATAATATTGACGTGATGCATAATGAGAAAAATGTGTTTGACAATGTTTTTAATACACTTTTGAATGTCAAGGGGAAGACAAAAGATGATTTGAAATCAAGACGTGATATCGAAGTAATATGTAATCGTCCCGAGCTTCATATAAAGCCAAATGACACAAAAAAGCCAAAAGCTTGCTATGAGCTAGACAATAATCAAGTTAAAGTACTTTTAAAATGGGTGGAAGGACTAAGATTCCCGGATGGTATATCTTCGAATATTCGTAGATGTGTCGACTATAAGAACAATAAACTTAGCGGGATGAAAAGTCATGATTGTCATGTTATGATGGAAAATTTATTACGCGTCGCTTTTAAAGAACTGTTGCCCGTAAAAGTTTGGACTGTTGTAACAGAACTTAGTCTTTTTTATAAAGAGATTTGTTCTACTACATTAAAAGTTGATCGTCTACGTAAACTTGAGGAAGAAATCCCGATATTGCTCTGCAAAATGGAAAAAGTATTTCTCCAGGTTTTTTCAATGTTATGTAACATTTACCTATTCATCTTCCATTAGAAGCATGTCTTCGAGGGCCCGTGCAATATGGATGGATGTATCCATTTGAAAGGTATTTAAATCATCTAAAAAAGTGAGACAGAAAGCTCGAGTTGAAGGTTCGATTTGCAAATCATACATCGAAGAAGAAGCTTCGTTTTTTTCTCTCTCATTATTTTAGTGACTATGTGAACATATCATTTGAAAGTGCTACGCGTAATGATGAAAACATTGATCAAGATGATTTTCAAATGACCTTATCTATTTTTTTAAAAACAAGGTCAGCCTGCTGGTGCTTGTGTGGAAGTATGGTTGGATGATATAGATTATCATGTTGCACACACATATGTTCTTCTCAACTGTGCCGAAGTTGCACCGTTTGTTAGGTAATTCACTTATATATATATCATCAACACGTGTGTATACACAAATATATGCACACATGTGTATCTTAATCATAATGCAACATTTGTTATATAATTGCAGTATTTACGAATCACAACATCCTAACGGCGATATCGGAAAAGAATTCGCTTCTTGGTTTTCTAAGTACGTTTTTGATACAACAAATTGTGTTGTAGACGAAGGATTGAAACATTTAGCTATGGAACCAAAAAGGAAAGTGAGGACCTATCCAATATTCTTTCTCAATGGATATAAATTTAATACCAAGGAATACGGTGCCGAAAAATTAACTAACAATACTGGTGTATTTGTTAAAGGTAGTGATAATCCAAATGATCATATACATGATTTTTATGGCGTACTAACCCAGGTTTTGCAATTGACATATTTCACACGACCCGTAGAAGAAGTATTTTTGTTTAAATGCAACTTGTTCAGCAACGTTCAAGGTTCTGGAATCAACGTGCACCCAAAATATAATCTTATAGAAATAAAACATACTTCGCGTTATTATAAATACGATCCTTTTGTACTTGCCAAACAAGCTCTTCAAGTTTATTATGCTTCTTACCCATCTCTAAGAAGAGATAAAATAGATTGGTCGGCTGTTTTTAAAACAAAGGCATGGTTTACATTTGATGGATGGAATATTCCCGAAGAACAAGCTTACCAAGCAGATATCGAGGAAAGTAGAGGAATAATAATAACCGACGATCAAACAGATTTTGGACCTCTAAACGATGAATCAAATGCATTAATTGAAGCATTTGAGAGTACAGAGGAACAAAATATAGAGTGCGAAACATAATCTGAATCCGAAAATGATGAGGACTGATCAACTATCTACATTTTGAGAAGGTAAATTTATATTTTTTTAAACATTATCATGTTTTCATTAAAAATTAAATGGTATGCTAATATATGATATGTATCACATCTCGTTTTTATGTTACGCCATACTGTATGTTTTACATATAGTCATTTTATTTTCTGTTATAATGTGTGTTTGTAACATGTATTATATAGGTATGTCGTCACGTAGACGTATCAGTGGACATTCTGGGTCTCCCTCTTCCTCACAGAGAGGGCATGCTTGTCTGGATAGTGGTGATGACGGTGGTCCATCACAGGAGCTACAGCGTCCTGTGGTGTGGCTAAAGCCAAAGGCAGATCAGAGGTAAGTATTAAATTTCAAAATAAAATTTCATTTTCGTACAATCTATTCTGAAAATATATAGTAGTCATGAAATATTAATTGTTTTTTCTCTGTTTAAACAAAGTGGTTTCTCTTTGGAGCCGACTCAAGTAGTTCTATCTATATCTCGACGGGCGTACATTGGTCGTATGACCGAATGTTGGCCTAAGTGGACATCGATTCCAGATAATTTTAAAGAGACTATTTGGTAGGATTTTTTGGTATGTCACTTTATATATTAGGAACATGATATATCAATTCATGTTTAAATTATTTATAAAAGCTATATAACTCTTATTTTGTCAAACGTGCAGGCGGAAGTGGACCTTCAGGATGCTGATATTTCAGTCGTATATCGCCACTGGTGCAGCAAAGTTGCAAAGAACTACCGGGAAACAGTA
Organism: Allium cepa; assembly: GCA_030765085.1. Classification (NCBI taxonomy): domain Eukaryota; kingdom Viridiplantae; phylum Streptophyta; class Magnoliopsida; order Asparagales; family Amaryllidaceae; genus Allium; species Allium cepa. The sequence goes on from CM060932.1 coordinate 134,555,857, forward strand.
AACAGCTTAAAAACAGCGGGAAAGAAGCCTCAGTGGATGAGCGTAGCTGTGTGGGATGATTTTGTGAAATGGTGGGGAAACGAGGAGTTTCAGGTAAATTTATCACATGTGTAATTTACATTCTTCTACGCAAATACTAACTAGAAATGTTAAACAATTTTTGTTTTTGAATTAAATTTATAGAGGCAGTCGGAGAGGAACTCAGCCAATAGGAGCAAGAACCCTGTCACACATCGTGGTGGTTCCAAGTCATTTCAGCATCACGGAGAGGACTTGGTATATTTATTAATTACGATAATAATTTAAAGATTTTAAGTTCTAAGTTGTAGATAATGTAACAATTTATATATATAATATATATGTATATGGACATATTTCAGGAGAGATAGCGTGGTGGTGTTTCTGTGAGTTACTGGGATGTTTTTGCGCATACTCATACGTTGAGCCAGGTCGACGAAGAAGGCAACGTTTCATACTCCTGGGATCACGATGCCAAAGCGCAGTCCGCATATGTAAGTAACATAATGACTTAACACTTATATAAGTTAATTAAAATAATGTTATCTAAATTCAACTTATTTTGCATAACAGCATAAGTTTCAGCAAGCACGGACTTCCATTCTCGAGGGCTCTGGGCGCGACGAGTTGACCGCCGATGAGGAGGACGTAATTTTTGAGTCTGTTATGGATCCAGTGGCACATGGCAGACGCTATGGTTTTGGGAATCAATCGGTAATAACTTTAACTTAAATTTTAAAATAATTATTCTGAACCAACTGTTGCACATTGTGATGGGTTATAGTAAACACGAATTACAATTATTAAACACTCATAATTTAAATTTTATTTACAGGCTAAGATGGCTCAAATTGAGTATCAGAGGGCTCAAGATAAGGAGGAGATTGCACAGCTCAGAGCTCAGGTCGCCGCGGTCGAGGAACGCAATATCCGCACTGAAGCCAAGACGAAGGAGCTGAACAGGCGTCTTACGGAGTTTATGGAGCAATGCGGCCGGTTTCCGTCTTCTGGTGGTTCTGGAAGAGAGTGATTTCAGGTATGATTTGATTTTTTTTGCTATGGACATGTATATATGGAGAGTGTGAGGATTTGATACATTCTGATCTTTTGGATGTTGGTTTGGATGTGATTTTTGAGATGTTGACGTAGTAGTTTGGATATTGTTGGATGTTGATGTTTTGTTAGATGTTGATGTTGGATTGGACGTTTTGTTGGATGTTGATGTTGGATGGTTTATGTTGTTTATGTTGATTTGTATTGTGTATATTGATTAGTATATATGCTTATTACCTTAATTTACTATTATGATTGATTATATGTGAGATATGCTGTTGTATATGTGCTCGAAATTGAGCTTTTATGAGATATACGATGTTGGAGGTGGTTGGAAGCATGCATTGTTGGTTCTGTAAAAACAAATACCCAGATTTCCAACGTCCTCCAACGTCCACCAACGGCTTGTTGGCACAATTATTCTAACATCTTTCAACGTCCTCCATCGGATTTTCCAACGTCTTCCAACGTCTCTCCAACGTCCAATTTGGTCAACATCTTCTTCCACGTGGACAACTTGAACGTTGGAAGACGTTGGTATAAGCGCGTTGGTTCCATTGGTGGACGTTGGATGCCGTTGAAATGTATACCAACGGCGTTTCCAACGTCTACCAACGGCTTTCCAATGGCCTCCAACGTCCGGCCGCCGTTGGAATACACTGTGTTTCTTGTTGTGATTGTCATTTCAATTTTAATTTCTTTTGCTTCTTCTTTTCTACTGCTCTATATTGTGACGACCCGGAATTTTTAACAATTTAAATTGAAATAATTAATTGATTTTAAATATTTAAAAGTTAATTTTTAACTTGAATTCAAATATTATTATTATTTAGCAATTGAGTTATTCGATTTAATAAACTGAAATTTGGTGAATTTTTGAATCTTCAGGTTTTAGCCTGTTAAAAATAATTTGAAGGCTTATAAAATTTATAATGATGACACTGAAGATAATAGAATGGTTGAAATTTAATTTAAAGGTGATTTGTTCAGTTTTAATAATGTATCGTTTAAATCGATATTTAAAAATAGCCTTCCGAGGCGCAGTCTCGGAATTTGACGAAACCCGTTCCATTGGATCTGTAATAGTTAGTTATTATTGGATTTCAATTTTCATAGCAATCGGAGTTGTCATTTGACCCTGACAGCTCAAAACGCTTAGAAACTATTTTAATTGATTTAATTTAAAATTGATCGTTTTCTTCTATAACTCGCGCATATTATTGAATTAGGTTCTGAAACACGTTCCATCGTGTTCAGAATACGGGTAAAGCCTTATAAATGCCTGGCGGCATGTCTGATTCGGAGTTCGAGATTTCGAGTTATGCGAAACATATATTTTGGAAATTTAATAAAATAAATAAATTAAAAGGTCAACTCAGCCACCCTATAATTGTACTCGAGCCACCCTAGAACTGAATTGCGTCGACCTAGCTATCTCCTTTCTTCTTAGGAAAGCCGAGTACTTTGAAAACCGAAAAAGAAAAAAATCTTTAGAACAAAAAAAATGTCTTCCTCCTTTTTCAAATCGCGACCGCTCCCATTTCTTCCTCCCTCTTTCCTATAACCTCGCGACTCAATGCTCGAATTCGAAACCCACTTCAACTCAGGCTCGGTGGTGGCTTTGTGGGTCGCGAAGATGGTGGGAGGCTGCGACAGTAAAGGCGCTCGCATTGCACGAAGGTTGGTCGGAATCGCTTGAGCAACGCGCGTCAAGGGGGACGGCGGCGGCGTTCGATGCTGGGTGAGCATCTGGTTTGGAAGTCGCGACTTAAGGTCGCGCGCGAGCTAGGGCTTCGCTTTAATTTTAGGGAAGAAAGGCAACGCAAAACAGTGGAGTTTCTTCAGTGGAAAGCCGGCAGTGTGAAGTCCGGCTAGGGTTGCCTCGGTTGGAGGTCGCGGTGGTGAGGGCTTAGTCCTCTGGGATCGTTCTTGTTCGAGTAAGGTAATCTCTTTCTAATTTAATAAAAATGTATTGATTAAAAATAGAAATTTGCATACTGACTCACTGTTTAAGAAAAAAATTATATATATTTTAAGGTAATTTAATTTTTATGTCATTCAAAAATTTAATGATAAATAGGTATAAACTTGTAAATTAAATTGTTTATCAAAATATAATAGTAAAGTTAAATTTAGAGTTTTATTATGCCAGTAGATTTCATTTCAAAAATGAGAACCATTATTTAGAACTAGTTAATTAAAATTTATTTAATGTTATAAAATAAATTGTCAAATTAGATTAAATTATTAATAAATTACAAGTATATATGCCAGGTTAACCTGCATCAAGGCACTCAGGTAATTTGGCTTTATATACCAAAACATTTATGTTATTATTGTTGATTACAACCTATTTGATGACTACAGTGTGCATGTAGATGAGCCAAACCAACTATTTCAGTTAGGTGTACCACAAATGCATTGAAGAGCATCGATTTGGATGGACACAACTACTAGAAATTTGGTATAGGAGACAATTGACAATGCATCGTATCACATCAAATCCATCAAAATTTTAAAACCAACTAACTACAAAAGGTCTGCTTAATTTATCGATAGCATAGTTAAAAAAAAGAAAAAAGAAAAAAAAACACATCCTACAACCATTACTTAAAGGTCAGATGATAGAGAAATTAAATAATTTATCAAGCTCTTTTTCGAACCTGTCTATTTTATGGAAATTTTGCAAAAATTAAAAAATTGTAACCCATTTCTTAGTTTATGGAAATTTAAATAGACAGGGTCAAAAACACATCCCCGCCTTCATTTTATCTAGAGACCTACATTATAAAAAAAATTAAATAATTATAAACCATGAATTAGATTACTAAAAAGAAATGATGAAATGGTTACCATGCAAAAAAAATGATTTTACTCTTCTGGCATTTTTCAACAGCAACGAAATCAAAATCAAAGACTGGGCATCCACACTCATCTTCAGGCATGTTGGCAGTAAAATCATTGTAGTTGTCTCCAGGTTCTCCGAGCTTCTCCATCGTGACTCTCTGGGCATTTTCATCGATTTTGAAGACAATGTATCGGTATTTTATAAATAAAAATATAAATACATAGGAATACTCTTTGAGCTTAGTGAAGACACGCCTCAAAAATCGGGCAGGGCTGAAGCAGGACTCATAGCTCTTCCAAAAAAAATTATGGTGTTCCCTAAAAGAAAATGAAAATGGCAAAACTTATATGAGGTCGGATGGTTGTCAGAAAGTGATTATTCTATGACATTCAGATGTGTTTTCAATATAGATGGAACACTGAAGGTATGTTCAAATTCCAAATAATTGACTTTATGCTGTGCATTTATCTTGAATTTTTGTAACTTCAATGTTGTGAAATGTATCAATATAATTTATCTCTTTAATGTATATTCCTATTTATGAATTTGTATGCAGGAGTTGTGAGCTACAGGAAACTTCAACACGGAAGGAGCTTGTCTAACTTCCTGTAACACAACTTGTACACATTTGAAATGCCTTGTATATTTTTGATTGTTAAGGTGTATTATAGCTTTTATGCAAAATCATGAATAATTGTATAATCCTCTAAATTCACCAATATCTTATGTATATCTTTCACAGTTAAGGCTGTATAATAGGTTTTGCTGATCCCTTTTTTCCTTTATCCTATGTTCAATGACTCCTAATTTTGTTTTATAACCAAACATGTAGGCTTTTGGTTTCAATTTTTTTAGCAGCACTGGCAAAAATGAATGAATCGTTATTCGGTAATACATGTATCTTAGTAATAAACAATAGTCATGGTATAACAATGGGGCATGTTCAGGTGAGTGCGCAGTGCCGACCAACTGTCTTCTTCAATCCGGTAGGAAGATGACGGCGATGAGATTTCCTTATGCGATTTCAACTGAGTTGACAGTAGCCATCGTATAACAACAGGGGTGTTTTCTGATGAGCGTACTGCGCTGGTAAATTGTCTACTACAATCCGGTAGCAAGATGATGAAGGCGAGATTTCCGTTCTACAATAGTAGTTGTGCGATGGAATCGATTTAGGGCACTGGAAAGAATGGGGTGGAGAGAGGGCAGATGGAGGACGAAGGGATTTGGATCTGACACTGTTTAGGGTTTTAATGGGAAGCAACGAAAGGCAATTTTTGGTGAAGGGTAATTACGGCAATTCAAAAAGACGCGGTTGAAATTAGTTGAAGGAATTTTCATTATTAGTAGTAAAGGTAAAATGTTTATACAAGGTCAAAACCATTAAGCCAAGCCGAGAATGGATCGGATTTGCAAATCGAAAATCAAAGGTGAGTAATCTCAAGCTTCTGGATTTTTATTTAAATTTAAGTAGTTAAATTTAAATGATTGGTTGAATGGTTGAATTGAATTGATGTGCTATATTATATAATAGTATATACTATATACTGGAATGATTGATATTCTGTGATGGATATTTTTGGTAATTGGAATGTTGAATGCTGTGGTTTGCTTGAATATTTCGGTAACCTGAGTTATCCAAATATATAAAATTGGATTTTTGAAAGAAATGTAAGGGTGACTTTTGAAGGTGAAATAATTATAGAATAAGAATGTATTGGAAAGAAAAGAAAGTGATATTTAAAAACTGAAGCTAAATTGTAAAGTAGAGATTTAAAAACAAGTTTTAAATCAAAGTTAAATCTGGCATTTGAGTTAGCGAATCTCAGTTTTTAAAACAAATAAAGTTTTAAATATTGAGTGTTTTAACAACTCGAATGTTAAAGTGCATTTGTAAATTGATTTGTATTTAAAAATAAATTTGGTTTTAAATTCCTTTAAGCTTCTATTATAAAATGAGAAATTAATTTATTTAATGAAGTAAATAAAATGGTAGATAATTACAGGATGAGATAAATCAAGAGTGATATTATTTGTAGTTTAATTACTGATTAATTATTTAATGTAATTAAATTAGATTAGGATAAATTGAAAAGTAAATGAGAAATCATTAATTTATATAATTAATGATGTAATTAAAGATTGATTAATTAAGATTAATTAATCAATAATAAGGGACTTATGAGAAATTAATTAATATAAGTAATTAAGGATTAATGTAATTAATACAGTTAATTAATTTATGAAGTAATTAAGATTACTTATTGATTTTTGGTTAAGAATAATTACTATTGTGAAACTAATTAAAGTTAATTACTTGAATGTAATTGAAGGATAATTAACCCAGGGTGGTGAATTAAGATGAATAATGAAGGGATGATAAATGAATTGATTTGTAGTTAATTAATGTTAAATAAAGAAAACTAAGTAGTTGAGGTTAGTAATTCAATCGGGATTAATTAAATTAAATTTGTATGTGATTAAGCTTTGCTTATGGATGACTAAATGGTATTGGATGCTTTGAACGAGTTGATATCTCTGATATGAAATGTTGTGTGTTTCATTTGGATAACTTGGATTAGGATAACATGAGACTCGAAGAGACCGGGGTCGGGTACTAGAAAATACCCGAAACCACTTCGAATGTTTATAGATTGATATGTAAAACCTATTGGTTGGAATGAAATGATTTAAGTAAATTGGACTATTTAATCTAAATTCGGTAAATAGAAATTGATGTGTGAAATAAGTGATGTTTATAACAAAATAGTGACTTTGTAAATTGATTCGAGTTACCTCGGGTTCTATATAAGTTATATGCTTTGTATTTCATGTTGGATGGGTTTACTCACGCTGGTTTCCAGCCTGACCCGGGTGTTACTTTGATGTAATGCTCGGGTCAGACCGAGTATTACAGATTTTCAGGTAAGGACGTTCTGGAGCTCAGGAGTCGAGCTGGATGGCAGGAACGTATAGAGTATTTCCGCTGTGTTATATTATTGTATATCTGAGGCATGGTAAATTGTTTATATCCAGTGTCTGTATAAATGTGTAACTCTGATGTATTATAAATGTAATTGACAGATACAGAATGCTTTTGTAAACTGTTATTATTTATTATTATATTTTATCCGCTGCGAATATGAGATGTTGATGTTTCTGATATTCTTCTTCTTCTTCTATCTCTTTCTTCTTTTTTCTAACTATCTGAAATTTTCGGGATCGAAATTTTTGGGTCGTTACAGTTGGTATCAGAGCTGAAAGGTTAAGCAAGAACCTTGGCTCTGGGGGGATAACTCATTAAACAGAGTCAGTAGTACTCTAGAATGAGTTGAATATATATATATATATATATATATATATATATATATATGAGAGTGTACTTGTTATTTTCTTATATAAAGGTTTTAAATGATTTTATATAAAAATATATTTTGATATATAAAGCAATATGTCCTGCTAATAAATATTAAGGTGATTGGTTGTTAAATTATTGAAATTAAATTAAGGAGTAATATAATACAACCAAATTGAAATCTTGAACTGGAATTAAATTAAGTGGTAACAGAAATACAACCAAATTAAAATTAAATTAATTGAAATGAAATTCTAGAATTAGAACTCAGAAATTAAATTGTTTAAAAACTTTAAATAAAGGTTAATTTGGTTTAAAAAGTTAAACCAACCTTTGAGAATTTAACTCGAATTTATATAATTCGAGATGGTTTAAAATTGAGATTGAAATTGAATTAGTTCAAAATTGAATTTGTTTTAAAGTAATTGGATTTGTGATTGAAGATGGATAAGTTTAAAATTTTAAATGGAAAATTTGAATTGGATTAAATTGAAAAGATATTGAAATCGAAGTGAGTTCAATTGATATTAGTCTGAATTGGTTGGAATAATTTGAAATTATAATTAAAGTTGAACAGGATTAAAATCAAATGGAATTTGATTTAAATTGGGAGAGGAATCAAGATTGATTCAACTTGAATTGGGGTTAAATAAATTTCAATAGAAATTGAAGTTATTCAAGTTAGAATTAGGTCAATTTAAATAGAAATGGAAATTTAAATTGAATTGATAGGAAGGTGAACAGTTTGACTCTAGACTATTTTTAAAATAAATTGTTTTAGTACAAATCTATCTTTCTAAGTTAATTATTATATATACAACCTTTCTTATTAAACCCAGAACTATCTTATACTTATTTTATAACTAATTTTGGAGTTATTTAACTATTTTGTAACTGTTTTATAAACTAATTACCGTTTTTCAACTATTTTATAACTAATTACTATTTTAAACTATTTTGTGATTATCCAACTATTTAATAACTATTTAACTATTTTCCAACTATTTTACAATTAGTTAACTATTTTACAGCTGTTTTGCAAACTAATAATTATCTTCAACCACTTATCTATTTTTAAAGTTTCCAAGCTATTTTCTAAAAATAAACTGGTCGGAGTTCAAACTGTTATTGATTAAATAACCAACTGAGATAAGAATTGAAGATATAATCTAAATGAGAATTAGGGCAAATGTGATTAAGTGAATAAAGTTCAATGTGAGGATGAATAGAAAGGAAATTGATTTGGCTAATAATCAATTAAAAAAAACGTAGGATATACGTATATTATTCTATTCGCAAAGTGATTTGATCCAGATTCGAGCATAGAATTTCGGGATGGTTATATCGATCCGAGTTGGGATGTTTCACTCGATTTTCGACGGGGAGCCTGGATATGGATTGTTGATTGGTTCTGGATATTCTCTATCGTTGTTATGGCTATGCAAGGAGGATGAAGGTTTCTGATCAAGAAACCAGATCCGAGTCCGCACTAGGAAGTCAGGTGGATGATACTAGTTCGGAAGTGAAATTGTGTGATTGAGTGAGCGATCAGATTGGTATAGCGTACGAATGATATGTGTACATCGTACGGATTTGAATGAAATTGATATTGAAAAGAGTAATCAAATTTGAATATTTGATTTTGAATAAACAAAGTTAAATATCTTTGTTATATAAGATAAATCTCCCCTTGTTAAATCTATTGCCGTAAGGAAAGGATTTTGAAGGTGTTTGAAGTATAAAAGGAATTCGGTACAAGTTTGAAATGATCCAAAGATTTTTTATCAAGGATTTTATATATATATATATATATAAAGGATCTTATGAGGATTTTGGAAAAAGGTTTGGAAACCTTTGGATTTGGAAAGGCTTTTGATTTTTGGGTAAAATCAATATTAGAATTTGGAAAGCCTAGTTTGAGAATTATCGATTTTTGGATAATCGATTTTGTGTAAAGGAGCTTTGTATGAGATCATACTAGGTGTATGATTTGGAAGATACTATATGTGTATAGTATAAAGCGTTTTGATAATGGCTCTGAGGAAAAAGACGATCCCTTGAAATGAACTTCTCAGGAGTGCCACCGGGTGGTGCTGCCTTGAGCCCCAAAGGGGGGGGGTTTCTAAAGTTGATCCCGTGAGGAGTCCGGACAAAACTAGTTCTTGAGGATTATGAGTAGTGTGTACCAAAGCGGAAGTCATGTGTGCCGCTGAGAGCCAATGACCTACGTTTGATTTTATATCAGCAGACTGCGACTCATGGTAACCTTTCGACTTAGACCTTCCCACAAAGTCAAAAGGTTATAGCTTTCGACAAGGTCAAAGTTCAATGCATATGGTATCAAGTTACATGGTATATAGTGAATTGAACAAGGCCGAAGAGTACTTAGTCGAAAGTTGGTTGCCAAAGAGGTTGGGATATGTTTGTTTTATAAACCAAAAGCTTACACCTGCTTGCTTTCCAAAAGGAGCTTTCAACTTGGTAGCTTTCGACTGGGTCAATTATTTAAAATAAAGGTTTTAAACCTTTGGACAAATTCGAAAGGTTATGCCGCTTTATTATTATTTTGTTTTGAACCTTCCGACAAAGTCGAAAGGTTTATCGGTTTTCAAATGCAAGTCGCTTCTACATGCTTTCAAAAGAAAGCTTTCAACTTAGACATTTTAACCCTGTTTTTAATTGAAGAATAACCCAAGCTTTCGAATGATTTGTTTTAAAGGAAGAGGCTTATTGTTTTAAATGATATGTTTTAAAGCTTTCGAATCGACAAAGCTGAAAAGTTGCTTCCAATGAAATCGAAAGGTTCTAAAAGTAGATTCTCTACATGTCTTAAATTGAACCAAGTAAGATTTCGCAAGGTTTATGTTTTAAAAGGATGAATGCTTTCGAAAGGTTTTAGTTTAATGGTTTCAAAAGGTTTTTTTTTCAATGGTTTCGAATGGTCAATGGTTTTGAAAGGTTTTAGTTCAATGGTTTCGAAAGATTTAAGTTCAGGTTTTGAAAGCTTTTAGTTCTATGGTTTCAAAAGGTTTAAGTTCAATGGTTTTGAAAGGTTTGAGTTTAATGGTTTCGAAAGGTTTTATGAATAGTTTCGAAAGGTAAGGTTTTGGCCTTTTGGCTTAGAAAATTAAAGGATTTCGTTTGATTTTGAATGAGATGTTTTCAAAACTTTGGAAAGAGGCACTTTCAAATGTTTAAATGTTTTCATCAACTAAGGTTTGAGTAAAGAAGATACATATAACATGGTAATAAGATTTTTTGTAAAGCATAAAGATTATATATTTTCCTTGTTTGAGTTTGATTTAAAGGTTTTAAATCAATTTGAAAATGTTTTCAAGGAAAACTAATGGAGGAGATCCTTAAGTGAAAATGACTCGGATATTAGAATACCAGACGGGACTAGTATGGGGTCGCGCCCTATACATTAGCTATTAGCCACAGCTAATTATGGTCCAAAATTCCAGTGTGTAGGGCTTGGTCAAAGGTAGACTAAAATTATAACTTTACCCATGAAATCAAAAGCATCAAACTAGCATTTTCTTCCATGAACCTGTAACTCAGTTACAAATGATATACAACAAAACAACTTCCATTTTCTAATTTCATAAGCACATCAATTATATTAAAGCATATACGATGTACATATGCCATTATCACGCAATATCAAATGTAATCACTCACTTGGTCACACAAATTTCATTTCTAAACTAGTATCGCTCACTTGGCTTCTTTAGTGTGGACTCCGATTAGGTTCCTTGATTAGAGACATTCGTTCTCCTTGCATAGCCATACACCTTGGTAGAAAACTTCGGAATCCAATCCAAAATCTGTATTGAGTGTTCGCTGTCAGGAATCAAGTGAAAAATCTTAAGTTGGATCGGCGTAATCCACCCCGCAATCATGTACTCGAATTTGGTCAAAATAGTTATGCGAATAAAATGATCTACGTAAAATCTACGTATTTATTCCAATTAGTTTCATTATTATACCAAGTATTCCTTAATTTGCATTCATTATAAATACCATTTAATTATACGAATATTATCTCTTCTTAATTAATATTTATTTACTTAAAATAATTTTCCCTTTAATATTAAAATCATTAATGAATCATTTCTAAAAACTTTACTTATGTTTATCTACATCTCAAATCACCTTTATTATCACATGTAGTATTTCTCATTTAATACTAAATTTATTTGCGAAGCATTCCACAAAATATTTACTCGAGTTTATAAACATTATGTAAAGATTTATCTTTACTAATAAAAGGTATCACTTAATTTCATAATTTACTTCAAATAGCCACAATTTTATTTATATAACATTCCATTGTCTTAAATTCATAATTATTTATCTAAATAGTACTCTCTTTTACTAACTCAAATTATTTGTAACACATTTCATACAATGTTTACTAAATTTATAAATATTCTTATAGCAATTTAACATTATTTATAAATACTCTAGAAGCACATTTTCAATTTAAAACATACCAAGAATTAAGTTTATACTTGTACAATACTATATTACATCCAAAGAGCACTTCCAAAACTATCTTATTCATTTTGTTTAATCATGGATATTCAATAAATTTAAAATCTTTTTAACTTACTAAAATTCCGATGAATGTCCAAGACAAATTTGGATCTTATTACCGAGTCAACTTTCTAGACTTCTTCATATGTCGGGTAAGGCAAGTAGCTAGGAAGAGTCGGACATTGGTATCCAAACTTGTGACTTATGTCTACTTTCCTTAGACAACCCAAAGGTAAATACGTGTATTAGTTGGCCCAATAACATCGAATGTCTTTATTTATAGTTATAAAAATTAATAGTTATAAACATTCAACTTTTTTAATTTTACAAAATTACTCAGTTTCAATTCCTATATTTATTCGGAAGTTTTCGACTGTCAAAATTACCAAAAATTCAATTTTAATGTCAATAAAACTACAAATTAGCGGATCAAACAAAATGCATAACTAGTCTACCCAAATGCATATGATACGTGTGTCCATAATATATCTTAACCAAAAGCTTAAGAACTAAATACCGGGATTCATTTCAAATCATTATAAAATAATATATATATATATATACTTATAATCTTTGTATATCAAATCATACTTTCAAAATTTAAATCAAATTATATTTTACTCCACTACAATTTTGCATAACTACTATAGTAGCATTCCCAATTTTGAAACTCGAAAATAAATACCGATGATGTTATAGTCATCACCAAAATCATTTTCCAATGACAGAAGCGTGTTTCGTATTTCTGACTCATGCCACTCGGACTTAACCCAAAATCATTTCTAAAGTGGTACCAAATACTTTGTAAATGTTAGTAGTACTATGATATTAATTTCATAAACCACTTTCCCAAATATTTTCTTTCAAATAATACTATTATTATCTTCCAAAATCATAGGAATCAATTTCCAAATCACTAGGATTTAAGTTCTCAAATTCTCAGTTTAAATCCTTTTTCTTTATAAACTATATTTATAAACCATATTTATATAAGTTAATTTCTATATAAAACTATTATAGTATTGTTTACCTTTAAAATTTCTTACCTTTCTTTAATACTATAATAAACCACTTTTATTGAAATTAACCCAACATTATCACCGGATGCCTTATAGCTAAATTATGAAAATTAATTCACAAGATGTTCGCTTCAATGTTCACTTAAATTATAATCTACCAATCCCATATTGTATAAAGGTAAATTAATTATAAACTGATTAAATATAATTCAAGAATCAACAACCAATATTCAATGCTCATAAATTGGACGGGTACAAATAATCAAACAACAAATGAAAGTAATTGAATATTATCATTTCCTAACAATCAAACACACCATAAATAACTATATTAGTGTATTACAAATTATTCTTTTATATATAAAATATAATCCAAGGTAAAATTATTTCATTTACCAATTTCATAAATAATACTATGTCTGTTTTCCCTGTTTAAGTATTTAGAAATCTCTATCGATACCATGGCATCCAATATACTGACCAAAATTCATAAATCACATAATATGCCAATTAATACAATATAAAATATTTTTATAGCATTAATAAATATGCACTCTCATATATATAATACACTTATTCTAAATAAAGCATTCCATTACCCTATCTCTTAATGAGTTATACCCCTACAAAGCCAAGATTCTCGCTTAACCTTCAACTCTGATACCACAATATAACAAGCGCCTTTTCGACCCCTGAATGTCGACACTAATACACCCATAGTATTTACATGTCGAGCACCCACGTGCTGGAAAGGCAGAACATTAGGGTAAAATTAAAGGACGGAAAGAAAATGAACAAGAAAGAGGAGAACAGAAACATCAAAATCTCACAGCGGAATCATGACATATAATACGTGAAAGATACTTTTAAAAAGAAAATAGCATAAATACAATAATCATAGAAAATTAACATATCCTCGGCCTGGAAAGTTATAATAGCCCATCCTTACAATTGTGGATAAATAAACAAAGTAATGCAGTGGAAAAAGAAAAACTATGGTAGGTACTCATCCTGCTCTTCTCCATGGGCTCCATTGAACATCAACGAAATTGGAAAATATGCATGGGCTGACCCGAGCATTAAAAGAAAAATGACACCCGGATTAGTCTGGTGAACCAGCGTGAGAAACTCAAGTCATTTGAATTAATTAATGTTATAAAACCTTTAAAAATAAAACTATCTCGTAATACGCATTGCAAATGAACACGTATGGGTTTTACCTTATGATAATCAAACCATTTCTATTAGAAACTCCAATAATATTATAATAATGTCTATGGTGTTCAATATAAATATATACATAGCTGAAATGGTTCCATTGGTTATATTTAACAGTATATTTAGGTATACAAACAAAACCAGTAAGTCACAAAAAACCAGTAAGTCACGATCGTATAAATAGATTTTCCTTAGAGACCTTATCAGAAAACTAAGACCGATCACCTATGACAAGGATCAAAAGATACCTTTCCAAGAGTGATATATATCTAGATAAAAAATACATAAGGAAAATACAACCAGCCTATGCCCTAACACGTGAACCAAGTATCATCAACTCTCTGTGCACAACATATCGATAAGATACTCTAGATACAGGAGTTGATGTACCCCCTATTTGGGTTAGTTAAACCTGGAGTTGTTTAGCCTATTTATGTTTAGTCATTTTTCGATGTTGAGGCTATGTTCGACATCTTCAACACGAGTCTTCAATACTCAATCAAATAATGAATCCCACATGGATTCCAATGTCTCAATTGAATTCAGAAACACACATGGTTTCCATCATCTCAACAGAATTCAAAACCACACATGGATTCCATCGTTCCGCTTTCAAAACATAGATCCCATATCTCAGTCTTAAAGTGGTTTTCGATAAGTAGAACACTTACCGATCTCAGTCTCTCCAAGACAGAATCTATGAATTTGGTCTTATTCACCAATAATATGAATGATCACATAAGGAAACTATTTCTCGAATACTTTCCATAAGCAAGTAATTATACATGGACCATCAATTCATCCAAAGGATGATTAAGTCACACAAACGACTTTTAATCCCTTTTTAATTAATTTATCCTTTATTTAAAACTCTTTCATTTAGTAAAACACATTTTTCCATCAAATTAAACTTCTTTTACAAATCAAGACTTTCATTATAAATTAATACTCCCATTCTTAGATAAACTTTCTTTATATATTTGTACGTATAAATATATTTAATTTCTCTGTATAAAAGACATATACTTGTATTCATAAATTTAACTATTCATTTATACTCTTTTGATACTTAAAAAGTATTCATATACTTATTCCAATAGTATAAGTATATCCATAATTTACTTAACAAATTTTACTTACTTTAAAATAGAATCAAAGAGGTTAAAAACAAATGTTTCTAAAACATCGCTACTGTAAACCCTTTCTCTTTTATAAATTAGACATATAACCTTTTCTATTTTTTTATAAAGATTTCGGTACTTGTTACTATCTTTAAATATCCAGTATTAAATATCCAATTTCATTTATAATTTAGTTCCACTTAAAAATATAATTCAAGGGTTTAAAAACTAATGTTGTTAAAACATTATTTGCTACAAATCCAAAACACTTCACATTTAATCATTATCTTCAAAACTTGCCTCTAAAGATTTATTTATACATAAGGGTTAAAAAAAAAATGTTGTTTAAAACATTGCCACAACGCCCCCAAAACCATTCATTTACTTATCTTTAAAGTATTCATCATTAAATATATAGTTAGATTCCAAAGTATAATTAACAATAAGGTTATAACAAATGTTACTAAAACATTGCTTATCACAACCCAAAACCATAGTTATACTTATCATTAACTTTAAAACATTTATTTAAAGATTAAAACATATCTACACTTATTAATTAAGATAATACGCTTTTAAGTTTTTTCACTAAAACCATTTATTTCAACTCAAGTGTTAAAAATCCAAACTCCTTTTGTTACATTATAAAATACTTAGTTTAACATTTAAAAACTTATATATGTATATATATATATAAGATTATCTTTAAATTACTTACTAATATGTTAAAACACTTCTAAAACCATTTTAAAATGATATCTGTATAACATCTTATTTGTAAGATAAAATATTTAATAAAAATAAAAATTCAAAACGATATTAAGTTACATAAACTTTTATTTACTTTAATAAAATATTTAACAAATTATCTAAAACTATATGTACTTCAAAATACATTAAAAACTATTATATTACTAGAAATATTTTAAAAACATTTATATTATGCTTTATGACATTTATATAGAATATTTCTTAAAAATACTTATTTATAATTTCTTTAAAATCCATAAAAACATATTTAATATAAAATCATATATACTTGAAATTAAGAAATAATTCTAAAACCTTTTAAACTTTAAAAATTCTTTCTAAAATACTTTAATAAATTTTCACCAAACTACTTTAAATGATTTGAATAGATATTTAAATTAAAAACCTTTTTTATACTTTACTAAAAACATGGAATTTCAGCTCAACTTTGTTTCCCAATTTCTACAACTTCCCAAAACTATCCATTTATGCACAACATGCCAATACATGTGTAAAGCAATCCAATAGATATATATATATATATATATATATATATATATATATATATATATATATATTCATTCACAATATGTCATGATTTATCCAATTTATACACATGTTAATTATCAAGGATTTCAAAGCACGTTTTTAACGACTGTATTGGTTTAAACATTCATAATATAATTTCCAACTGAACTAAATAGCAATATCAAACAAGTAAACAAATCTGGACCATGATACATGTTATAGAGGATATATAAGAGAGATTACACTACATATATTGCTATTATTTGCCTTTATGATCAATGAGGATTCCAAATATAATAATATGCATTGTTATCAATTCTAACTTATATTTTTCACAATAACAATTATTATAACAATAACCAAATAATTGATGAGAATCTCACCCAAGCTTCAAATCTTACGCGTTTCTAAATTGTCCGAAATTAAACATTGACTAAAGTTCAAGTGAGCTCCAAACTCAGCAAATCCAACTCCAACGCGTAGATTTCATCGCTACGAGTCTAATTCAAAAGACCGTGTCCCAATCCGACCTCATATGGACAATAAAATAATTAGTAAACATTTTAAAATTGATTAAATTATAATTCACTAAATTAACCAAGGATAATTACCTTAATCACCTTCACGAACCCAACCAACTCTCTCTCAAAACCCTCATTGCAACTTTCATCATTCACCATTGCCACCACGTCGCCTCTCCAGCTGCCACACCTTCACCGCAAGTAGCCACGACTACAAACAACCTATCCCTACCGGTATCACCTCCCCTCGTCACCTACATCTTTCCATCGAGCTCTAAATTGCCACTGCCTTCATCTCGAGATGCATGTCGCCATGCTTAACCTATCGCCGATCCATCTCCGTCGATGAACTCCTCATGGCCCCTAACACCTTTTTGCAGCTGAACGCTTCGCCTAAAACGGCTTCGATCGTCGAGGATAATTTTTGTTGTTGGATTTAGGATTCATCTAGGCGGAAAGGTTTTAATTCTAGAAAATGCAGAAAATTAAGGTCCATATATAGAAAAGCTAACCGACACTATTCACGCCCAAAATTCACGGACTCCAATCGAGGCGTGCTTACTGGCGTTTCTAGCCAATTCCCATATTCTGAACATATTGGAACTAGTATTGGGATCTAATTCCATCATATACAGTAGTTAGCTTTTAAGATCAAGTTATATTATTTTAAATTTCTGAAATTAATTTGATACGCGTTTCGAGCTTGCACGACCACACAATACGTCTGATCGTCATGAAACTCGTCGGCATACAATAATTCATTATTCTATATCTAATGGCACCGCTTTCATCAAAATCATATACAGTAGTTAGCTTTTAAAATCAAGTTATATTATTTTAAATTTCTGAAATTAATTTGATACGCGTTCCGAGGTCGCACAACCACACAATGCGTCCGATCGTCATGAAACTCGTCGACATACAATAATTCGTTATTCTATATCTAATGGCACCGCTTTCATCAAAATCTAAGATAGTGCCTCAGAATGATAATTTCACACATTAATTAACACAAATTATTACTGAAACCAAATTAATCACTTTTAAATCTAAATTAAAAGTTTATTATTACTATTCTTATTTAAAATGAATTTAATTAAGCTTTAGATATCATTTTTATTTACTTTAAATATAAGATTCAATTATTTAGATAATTCTTATTTTTGATTGTTAACTATTAAAAATTCGGGTCATTACAGTAGGTGAGTCACATCTTGTTCGAGAAGATTCATTGTTTCGTTTCACTATGCTTGGGTGAGTAGCAGGCACCTTCTTGTTTGTAGATAGATTCCCCTCTATTGTTGCATCTCTCTAAGGAACCTTTCCTTTCTTCTTTGATTACTTTACCGTGCTCTTTTAAAATGCTTGGTGTGTTTATTTCCATATTATGAAGAATAGATTACTTTACTTGTAATAGTTCCTCAATAGCCCGCTCTACGTTTCTAAGTGCTTTTAAACCTTTACTCAAATCAAAACCTAAAATTTGGTTATCCTTCTCTTTATCAATCAGCTGCATTGTGATATCGAATTTTGCTGCTTCCTCTAAATTCTCCAAGTTTAAATATAGTATCTTTTGCTACACATGATTAACATATGTCTTTTGTAAGTCCGAACAGTTCTCACCTATCTATATTCCTTTGTGTTCCAAGTGATTTGTATTAGTTTCATTGATCTGTTTCTCTTTAGGGATCCATACTTTGCTCATCGGGCATTAAGATTTAAAGGGGCCAAAACAATGGCAATTATAACAAAAAGGTGGAGGGTTTTCATATACGATCTCCTATGAATAAGATTACCGCTATCATTTATGGCTTCAATTTTGTTGGGAAACCAAATTCAGCTTTGACTTTAACTAAAACTCTTGTAGACGAAATCCTTTTTCTATTTTTAATTCCATCATCCATTTTAATAGGAACTCTTATCTTAGTCATTAATGCACTAATAGCGCATAACACCTGAAGTTTGAGACTCAATCCTAGAAATCTGACCAATAATGGCATGGTAGTGAGTAAATCTCTATCGGTCTTCATGTTAGGATTGAGTCCTTTCATCGCTATTAATCTCCTATTAAAGAACTAAGGCCCCTCGCTAAAGATTTTATCACAATCCCATTCCAATTCAAATCCAACCATTAAAGAAACCATTGTCGCTTATTTGCACATCAAAGTTCTTCTCAGTTTTCCATACTCTTTTTGTGTAAGATTCAAAGGTTGTAAAGAACGACCTATTTCCCATGACATATAAAATAATAAGATTTCTCCAGTTGCCTTTTGCCCTCTAATAGCATCATTAGAAATCCATCCTCTTCTTTTTCAGTCTTCCAGTTTAGGTTTAATATATATATCTGTATTATGATTAGACAAATCTCCTTTAACAGCTTTATAGTAAGTGGATTTTTTGGTGCCAGAAACTAAAGTTAACTTTAGTTCCAGCATGGATTCAGGGATATTTCCTCTTAAACCGCCAACTCCAACCTCCTGCCGACCTCCTTGGAAAAACATCTCCTTCCCAACCCCACTTTTTTCCCCTTCCCCTTCCATCTATGATGCCAACATCTGTGCCATCCTCCTACCTAGAACTCCTGAAAAGTATTTCCCTCCTTGCCTCGCCTTTGTCGCCTTCAGTTGCAACGTGCTAACCTTTCCTCCTCCTGACCTAGTTCCATCCATCCTCCTCGTCATTTTTAAAAGCGTGTTCCATAAGATATTTAGCATTAGTTTAAAGAATTAGAAGAGAAATAAGAAATAAAGAAAAAGGATTGATGAAATTAAAAAATAGGAATTAGCTGCCTCCCAAGGCTAGGGTTTTTGAAATTATTGTTCAAGGGAAAATTAATTGATCAATTAATTAAATTAATCAATTATGATTTAGTTAATTAACTAAAATCAAAATTAAATGTGATTTAACTAAATAGAGTGGAACTACAATCACGAAGGTATTATACCGTGACTATAGATGTGTCAGACACTTGAATCATGAGGGTATTCATAAAAAATACATTATTCCATAAATTGACATCACTCAAATAAACATATTAATGATTATGAATCTATAATATAAATGTTCTTCTATGTTATTTATATATTAAAAAATTGCTTGCATACTCTCTAATTGTTTAGCAAACTCAAGCAAGAGATGTAGTATGTAGTATTATTATTATACCGACTAGCCAAGGTAAAATAACTATGTGTATTGTTGTGAAAACTCAAAATACATACATTATATTTAGACCATCTGGTAGGTACAAGTTAATAATCTCTTTAATTTGTTGAGCAAACCCAACGTTGAAATGAGATTAGGATAAAGCCATGAGTTAGGAGTTGTATATGATACAACCTATAAGGTGTTATCCATCGCTTTTGGGCCTATGATTTATTGAGCAAACTCAAGGTCAAAATCATATGGCAAGCGAGTCCTAACACTCACTAGAGAATTTGAATGACTTCTATATAGTAGCAACCCACCTTTTCGATGCTCATAGGTTGACACTAATACATCCATACTGAATATCCAAGTGTCAGAAAGATAGATCGTTAGGGTGAAAGAAAATAAAAGATAGAATAGAATCTCAAAACATAATGGGTAATCTATAATATATCAATGAACTTTACAAAAAAACTTTTATATTCATACATCAATCAGAGTACTATCCTATCATCAACCTGGATATTTATAGCAATATATCCTTACAATTGCTGATAAATACAGATAATAATAAACAGCGGAAGATAAAAGAAAATATGAGAGCACATCTTGGAAGCATCCAAATCCTCTTTTGAAGCTCCAAAGTGTCCAGCTAGATCTTAAAAATAAGCTCGCATTGACCTGAGAATTATAAGAAAAAACGCCTTGATCAGTCTGATAAAACTAGCGTGAGAAACAAAATCACATGGATTCTTACATCTTATAAAATGCTTTCAAAAATGAAAAATATCTTGTGAGACCACTGTAATGACCTGCCTTTTTGACCATCGAAAGTTGACACCGAACACTACCACCGTGCTTAAATGTCATGCATCCAATTGACAAAAGGGTAGATTATTAGGATAAATAAAAAGAAAAGAACGAAGAATGGAGAAAAATAAAATCTCACCGCAGAATCTGTATTATATAATGTAACAAGGACAGTAAAACTATTACTCCAAAAATACAGAGTACATCAGAGTTAAAAACAAACCTTATCAGCTAGACAATTATAAATTCCTGACCTTACAAATGCTGATAGGGATACTATATAATACAATAGAAAATAAAACACTACGATAGGAGAATCTCCATCTCCCCTCAAGATCTCCATAACACCAAAGCCAACCTGGGAAAATACTCGGTCTGACCTGAGCATCATAAATAAATATCATCCAGATCAGATTGGAAATACTAACGTGAGATAACTCAAGTAATGGAGAAACATATAAAAGTTCCGTGAGACTACGCCACTGACGCGGAACGGGTTTTTACTTCACAAGGATAACATCCATAGAGAAAAGTGTGGAGATAGACAACATGAAATAAATCTAATTTAGAATGGGCATAAATAGTATTAAAAATCCAGTCTTGGAATAATCGAAATAACCCGAGTAAAATCCAAACTGGATAGAATAGACAAAACAAGGAAACTGTCCAAATTTGATTGAATGACTAAATAAGGTAACAGTCCAAACTAGATAGAATGGACTAAATCAATTCTTAAATGCCATGAAGAGTGGTTGACTCTTCTCATATCAATTTAAAAAATAAACAGATTCAAGGATTCGAATCAAATAGGGAAAGGAAAATTTCCAACAAATGACTAGGAAGGTGCACCACCCTTGAAGTATATGTCTAGTAATATATTTCTACGAAGCTCATATACTCCTTGACACTTCTTGAAAATGTACCTGTCGGACCCTGCCAAATCTTACCCGAGAATCCAAATATTTCACATCTAAATGTACAAATGAACCGATCTAGATGAGATGTGTAATCCCACATAGTTGGACGCCCTTTATTGCTTTCCGTTCAGTCATTTACCGACAAAGGATAACAAAGCTCAAAGACCAACAAATCATTTTTAAGGCGATGATACACCATAAAGAAAGCTGAATCTAATAATTAATAATCAACTATCAAGATTAATTAAAATAATCGTATATGGAAATTAAATATCATATATTACCACTACTGATTAATTCCAAATAAGTGCTACCTCTCGGTTTATAATGAAGCCAAACAAGTTGAGGTAGTGTTACCTCTAGGCATCATCTTGACGACATTTTTAACCTTTAATATAGAAAAGAGTCCAAGCCTCAACGTTTAGCGTTAAACGTATTTTCTCATACATAAATCATTATTTATAAATTTAAAACAATATTTATTATTTCAAAAGGCAATAAAGCAATTTAAATACCTTTATAAATTTAGAACAATATTAATTATCTCGAAAGATAACTAATCACATTTATAATCTCTTTCAAGTAAAAAATACATTGTATTTAATAAAATAGATATTAAATAGACAATTATTTCTAAACACTTTTATATTATCATTAAATTAACTTTTAAACCTTTATTACTTTAATTTTTTTTATAATATTAGTTAATTTACTTAATTTACTTTTTATTAAATCAATTTATTAACTTTAAATATCATTAGTTGAAAAGATTTATTCAATTCAAATAATCATTAGTTAAAAAGAATAATTCACCTCAAACATCATTAATTAAAATGATAAGTAAATTTTAGATACTATTAATTAAGTTCAAATAATCATAAATTAATTGAATTAATTAAATTCAAACCTCAATTGCAACGATTAATTTAGGACATCATTTATTAAAAATGACTTATTTAATTATAAAACATCATCAATTAAAATGATTTAACTAAATTCCAAATATCATTAGTTAAAACAATTAGTTATATTCAAAACAATCATAAATTAAAATGATTAATTAAATTTAAGTATCCTTATTTAAAATGATAAACTACTTTAAATATCATTGATTAAAATGCTTATTAATTTTAATTATCATTAATTAAAATAATTAATTAAACTCAAGTAATCATTGTTTAAAATGATTAATTAAATCCAGTCTCATTTAAATCAAAGATAAACCCAATTTTAACACCATTAATTAAATTGGTTAATTAATTTCAAAATCATTAGTTAAAATGATTAATTATTTTAAATTATCATTAATAAAAATGATTGATAAATTTTAGCATTCTATTTTGTGAAATCCCAAGATCAAGTTCAAAAGCAAAAACAGGGTTTTGGGGATAAAAATTAATAAACGACGATATAGCAAAATCGCTATGACGACATTTAACAAATTAAATGGAATATCAGGATTTATTTAATTAACCATTAACATAGTAGCATAAGGATGTAAATAAATAATTATTGGCAAGAAACCCTTTTGGGTAAAACAATGGTTGTGGATAATATATATATAATCATATGGGTTCATATCGATCAAATTAATATGTCATTCATTTTCCAAATGGAAATTCAACCAAACAATCGATAAAACAATCTATCCAAGCAACCAGTAATCACTTATAACAACATAGATATGATATACTGAAATTTAATGTGAGTTAAACTCACATTGATTTTTGGTTTCCGCTGAAACGTTTCGATTTTTGAACTAAAACAACATTCAATTTTAACCAAAAATTCCAGTAGCCACAAATCCAATCAAACCAACTCCATTGCGAATATCTCGATGACATGAGTCCAACACAAAGAATGGCGTTCGATCCTGACCTCGTACGCAAAAGTATTGGCTTTTATAAGTTATCGAATCAAATTAACTAACTAAATAACTTGATAAAATAATTACAATTTTACCCTTAAACAAAACATTTTCTTCCCCAACTCAATATCACCTTCCTTTACATGAAACCCAATGCATGATTGGTCATCGCCAAAGCATACTCAGATCGAAGCATATGGCTCTACTTGTGCAAATGTAATTTTTTTTTATTTTTGGTTGAATGTGGAGTTTTATTTTGTATTTTGAACTTTGATTTTCAAAGTGGGAAAGCATTCTTATTTACAGGCAAATGTTTAAATATGGTGAAGGGGTATGGTTGAGTACGTGGCGGTTATAGGCAAGGTAGCAGTGGGTATGACCTGATTATGGTGAATATATGTATGTTATTTTTATTTAATAAAATATTCAACATAACATACCCAAAAATCTTGAACTCCAAATGAGACGTGCCGCTAGGCATTCTATATGTTGTACCTTTATTCTGAATACAATAGAACTATTCTCGAGGCCTAATTCTATCCTATACAGAAGACGGCTTTTCAAACCCAATTATTATATTAATTTCTGAAATTAATTTCTACATGTTTCAAACTCGCATGACCAAAGATACATCTAATCGCCGTGAAATTTGACGGCATATTATAATTTATTATTACGGATCCAATGAAATTAGTTTCGCCGAAATCCGAGAAAGTTCCCCGAAAGGCTAATTTCACAGATTTAGACATTGTTTTATATTTAATTCTTTATATTTATCCGATCTATTTATATTTGCAAATAATTTACAAATTTAATTCACCAATATTATTTATTAATTAAAAGGACTGGAATAAAATTATTAGATCCATTTAATTAAGGTTTAATTCACAATTCAAATATTTAAACATCTTCTATATTTGAATTAGAAGATATTAAATTCTAAAATCCAATTATTTAAATATTTCAATTTAATTAAACCTTTAAAGTCAATTGATTAGAATTTTAGGTTGTTGCAACCATTTCGCACATAAACATGGGTGATTTTTTACCATACGATAACCAAACCATTTGATAGAAAATACAGTGATATTATAATAATGTCTAAGGTTTAAAGTAAATTATGAATATAGCTGGAATGCTTGCATCTCACGTTCCAGCATAGTTAGGCATAACAAAGTCGTATGGTGCTTAGTGAAGAATGGATTCCATATAATGATAAAGCAACCGGGGTACCATCTGCCCACAGTACACCTCTAGAAAATGTACCGAGGTCAAAAACCTTTGGACCACTGTGAATTAGGACCGACCTATCCCTTACTGGGTAGTACTGAATATGCCACTACCCTGGTTGCTTTGCAACCTTTTCCCGAGAGTTCTCATGCACAATCAAATCTATATATGTATATATATATTAGAATGATAGCATGCCCTAACGGTAGCGAACCACATTGTCTTGAAACATATCCTATATTTTAGTTATTCCTCATCGATGAGGCTTAAGGCTACGTTTTACCTTTTAGATAGCAATCTCACTTGGAATGCTAATATTGCCCTCCAAGTGACAATGCAATGCCAGCATTCGTTCATATAATTTTTTTAGGATAAATGAAACCCTAGGCACTACTTCTACTGCATCCTTTTTGGAATCACGCTAAGGATTAGTAGTAAGTAGCCCTTACTTACACTACAAAGTGCTCCATCTTCAATACCATCATCTTCAAGATCTCTTCAATTTAAATGCTTGAGTTGGTTCGAAGTGGTTTTTGGATATTTCATACTTATCCAATCCCCATCTCTTCGAACCAACATTCAATAGTTTCTGATAAACTCAACTCCGGTTCTTTCGAAAATAAATAAACAATACATAAGAGTGGGGATTACCCGCTAACCATTTAAATGGATGGATTTTCTTATCATTTGTCCTAGGAGAACACAACGAGTTTATACATACAGTAGTATCAATAAAGACAACTGTGCTACATAACTCTCGTCTTTCTCCTAGATATTTTCGGAGTTAAAAATGAGTCCCGATTTGATAATCAGTTATTGAAATATCAAATAAACAAACATAGATTTAATTCAATGTGGGATTCACTAAGCCTCTACTAATTAATCTTCTATTAATTAAATCTATTTCACTTATTTGATTTAACATTACCCCTTATACTCCTTTCAATACTTGGAAAATGTTTATATACTTATCTCAGTGGTATAAATATATTCACAACCCATTTTATTTTCATTACTTAGAAATATATCCATGTACTTATCTTAATGGTATAAGTATATTAATAAAACTTGAGGAAAATTTTCTCTTATCCAAATTTATATTTAAGTGGGCCTCAACAAATATAATTTAAAGCATTACTTACTATAAATCCAACCACTTATCCTTCGATGTTAAGTAATTAAAGAATGTTTCCATACCACCATATTTAAGAAGGATTAATCAACGAAATTAAATCTCATTACTTTATAGAACTCCATTTCTATAAGCCTATTTCATATTTACAAATACTTATATAAATCTCCAAATTAATTTATAAAACCTCTTTTATAAATCTCTAAAATGATTTATAAAATCCCTTCCTATTTATAGAACTCTTATATAGAAATCTTCCTTTATAACTCCTTTATAAAATCCTTTATAAACTATCATTTACCAAATATCATTTGAAAAATCTCCTTTAACAAATCCTTTTATTAAGTAAAATCCCTTCTTATAAACAGATTATTATTTATAAATACCATTATTTAATTAATTGATTTCCTTTAAACATTAAAATTAAATATTTAATTAAATTTCAAACTTCATTAAATAAATAATTAACTTACTTTAAAACATCATTTATAAACAATTAACCTCAAATTGATATAGAATTGAAGTTAACTTAAATCCATAACTTTGAAATTGGGGAAGAGGCTTAGCGACCATAATGTTACTCAATCAAGTTGCAATTTTAATTTGCCAAGTCACATAATTGGTATTTACATAAACAAGCATATATGTAGAAAAAGTTAATAACTAACATCTACATTTAACACATCTCTTTCCATATATTATTTAACTGGCATATGAATAAATGTCCAAATTAATATAATAGCAGAATGTGGATTTATTCTGCTTAACATATATCATTAGTAATCTATTCCATTTATTTATTGTTGAATGGGGATTTATTCTGTTAAACGGATGTCATCAATAATCTATTCCATTTGATTATAGTAGAACGAGGATTTATTATGCTAAACAGATAGCATTAGCAATCTATTCCATTTTTGTGTGGCTACTTAATGGCACGGACAAAAAGAATCCCTTGTATTTAAACCATTGTTTTAAAAAAGAAAGCTACTTTTTAAACAAACCTATCCTTGGAAATATAATAATTAAAAGCAAAACATTTATTTAATAATAATTAAATCTTAATTAAATTTTAACTAAATCTTAACTTAATTATAATTAATTAACCCTACCGGATTAATAATTAAACCTTGATTAATTAGTAGTTAACTAATAATTAAACCTTACTTAAATAATAATTAATTAAATAATTAACCTTTATTTAATTAATAAAAATTAAACCTTTCTTAACTAACTAATTATAGTAGCCTACTTAATTAATAATTAAGATCTAATTACTTTACTTAATTAATTAATTAAGTACAAATTACCTTAACTTAAATTAATGAATTAAAGAATCATTAAAACTTACCTAATTAATAAGTAATAATTTCCTTTTAATACTTATGGAATGTTTTGAAAATACCTTTCAAAAATATTTAAAATGAAAACACCTTTAGTTTAGAAATAGTGTCTCATTCCACGAATTGTATCCATAGTAATTATCGCTATAGATACAATAACTCCATACCAATTTACATATCCAATACCCTCCAGGGCCTTAACTTTTTGGTTTAACTTACTTAAAGACTTATATAAGAATTTTGGAAACTAAAAAACAAACTTTCTAGAGAACTCTTAAGTAAAATGAGTTTGAAACAAAGAATATCGATATCGCAATCAAGCAAATTTAAGTGCTATTTTCTTTTAGCATACAACAACATAGCATAAGCCCATACATTTACACATGCCATAAAATTATACAAAGTAAAAATTACTGCTTTTGTCATCAGTTAACATCCAAACTATATTTCCAACTTTATAACCAAATAATATATATAATCCCACATATATACAACACCAAACTGAATATATTTTCAACTAAGATCACCACAATTATTACTAATAACATAAAGTTTTAAGATTGTTTAAAAATGTAAGCTTTACTCACACAAAAGTTCATGAAACAAACCGAGCTTCTACTATGCATTGAATTTGACCTAGATCTTGGATTCCTTTAAGTAAAAATTTGATTTCGGACCTTGGGAAGTGGGTTTTGGGTTCGTTGTAGAGGAGAGTAGGCTTGGCCTTGGGTGGAAGGGATGTTTAGGCTAGCTTTTGGACAAGATGATATGGAGGAATGGAAAGAAGGGCGTTTAAATGATTTTTTAAGAATTAAAAGTATAAAAAGATTGATTTTTAAATTTTTGAAAAACCATGGAAGCCATTAACAAGTTTTAAAGCTTAGAAAAGAAGATGGTGTTTTTGGAAATGAGAATTGCAAAATGAAAAATGAGGGAGAGAGAAAATAAGAAATTGTTTTTATATAAAGTGAAATAAACAAATTACTAAGTTACCCTTTAGGATATATCCTCCACTCATTCTTTGCCACATCATCAACACCATCCTCCATCCCTTCTTATACATGCAAGTCGCTAAGAGCCCCCCTTTGTCCACTATATTTTCCACTTCCTAGTACTTTGATGTTATGTGAAAGGTGACATTACATCTTATTTTATTTTTATCTAAGTTTTGAAATAAAAGTCATCTCTCATTTTCATTTAAACTAAGTAAATATATATTTACCATATTATTAACTTAACCACACTTGTGTTATAAGTATATATTCATTTATATATATACTAAATTGTACACAACATATTCGACAACTTTTAGACGATGAAAAGTCAAAAATTCGAAAAATGATTTCTAGTCACATTTTTGATTTTTCTTCGAACTAATTATTTTTGTAAAAAAATTCAATAATGAATTTCTATCATTAATTACAAATTAAAAGAGGTTTATTTAATTATTAAACCATTAATTGAATATTTAAAATAAATTAATAATCACAAATCGAAGCGATAAAACCCAGGTCGTTACATATACTTCCCTTTAGATTTTAAAAATGTTGAAATTTAATGGGAGCTTATTAGTAAAATAAAATAAATATGTTTAACCTTATTAATAATATAAGAACATTTTTATGTATAAAATGTCCTAACATAATTAAATTAAATTTGCAAAAAATGTCCACATTAAAATTATTTTCAGTAAAATGACAAACTCACTGGACCTAACTACATTGACCGGTTAAGAGTAATTAAAATACAACTAACCTATAAATGCTTATGGTCATCCATACACGAACCTCCGAAATACAAACCTATAAAAAATGTGGATTTTGAATTAGTGATTGCTTGTAATAAGGGGTAGCAGATCTTAAAATTGCACAAGTTTACTTGCTTTCTGCTTTAGACAAACCATTGCAAAGACGGAATAAAAGGATGGTTGTCCATCAAATCTTCTATAGCCTAAATGTTTTGTTTGGGGAGTAATCTCGTTCTACAAGGTGCAAGATCACTATGAAATTTTTTAATGTACAAAAATGGCAAAGGGCGCTTATGTAGATGAATATGTCTTAGTGATGAATGGCTATATTAATAGGCATTTGAACTAGACATTACTATAAGTAATAATTTGCAAGTGGACTTGATTTTAGGATCTAGTACTCCATAGTTTGAGCCATTCATATTGAATTACAATAATACTATTTAAATGCGAGCCTTGTGGACTGCACAACATACTTAGATTAATCGAGTCCCCATCCAAAGATTAAGGCACTGTGCTCGCTATAAAGGTAAAGGCATCGCCTTCGAATGGTTCGCAAATGAGAAAGCATGTAATCAAGAATAGTAAGAAGTGCATTCTTAATGGCAATGGTGAATGTAATTGCTGTCATAAGAAGGGGCATAGAAAATGGAATTGTTCAAGCTACCAAAAACTAGTCAAAGTGAAGAAAGAAAGAAATGGTTCTACCACACATACGGTATCTTTATAATTCAAAATTGTTTTGTAATAAATAAATTATCTTGTATTTTAGAAACTAGTTTCAATACTCATATTTATAACTTGCTATAGGGAATTAAGAATAGGCGG
This sequence comes from Allium cepa, assembly GCA_030765085.1. NCBI lineage: Eukaryota > Viridiplantae > Streptophyta > Magnoliopsida > Asparagales > Amaryllidaceae > Allium > Allium cepa. The sequence goes on from CM060932.1 coordinate 134,585,845, forward strand.
CATGTAGCAAAGGGTGAAATGAGGCATTGAGTTGCTAATGAATCTCTTGTAGATGCAACTATAGTTGGAGACTATCATTTGACTTCGACAAATGGATTTGATTTAATTTTCTAATTTTATTATTGTGTTAAAAAACTGCATTTATGGAATAATTTATGTGTCTAGATTGTCTAAGACTATATATAATTTTCATTGTGGTAATAGTGTTACGAACATTTTGGTTGATGGAAATATAATCTGCAACGGTGTTTAAGGTAATGGCATTTATGTACTTAATTATATCTTTATTGTTAATACTTCTTCTAATGTTTACATTAATAATAATTATTAGTGACATTATAGACTATGTCATATAAGTTACAAACGATTACACAAAATGAAAACCAAAGATTTTCCACCCTCATTTGATTATGATTCATTTGATACTTGTCAGACACCACTAAAAGGTAAAATGACCAAACTCCCTTTAGTGGGAGCAATGATAGAGTGGATGAACTCTTGGTCCATGTACACATTGATGTATGCAGCCAAATGCCTACAGTTTCCAAAGATTATTCTTCTTATTCTGTAACCTTAATTGATGATTTCTCATATATATGTATGTATGTATGTATGTATGTATGTATGTATGTATGTATGTATGTATGTATGTAAGCATGTATGTATATGTATTTAATGAAGAATAAATCTAATGTCTATGAGAAATTTAAGAAGTATGAGAATGAGGTTGAAAATCAAACAAATCATAAGATTAACAACCCTATACTCCATAACAAAATGGTGTTTCGAAAAGAAAGAATCGAACCCTATAAGGTATGGTTTGTTCCATGATAAGTAAACCCGAGTAACCTCTATCCTATTGAGGATATGAACTGAAAACCACATTGCATATTTGAATTCGATGCATACTAAATCTATGTCTAAGAACCCATACAAGATGTTGTGTGGGAAGAAACCCCAACTTGAGTATTTTACGGTATTAAGTTGCCCAGCCTACGTCAAGAACGTTGGCCTAAATAAAATTGAAGCAAGATCGATTTTGTGTAAATTTATAGAAATTACAATAATTTAATAGGGTATATTTTCTATAATACAGTGGAACAAAACGTTTTTGTTTCCCATCATCCTCTCATTTGAAAAAGGAAGTTCTTATAAAAAAAAAATACTGAGATCGTAGACTTGGATGAGATCCAGGAAATTAACATAGAGGCTAAACCGACAGATGAATCAAGTTCTCCAATATATGAAAACATACTACCTATTAGAATGTCTAATAGAGAATATCGTGCACCAAAGAAATAATAAGGTTTTCTCATGGACGGTGAGAAAGAGGAATGCGTTTTGGAAGATGATATTCCTCTCTCATTCCAACAAGCGTTGCAAAGTAAAGACTCTGCATTGTGGCTTGAAACTATGAAATCTGAGATGAATTCTATGTATGACAACAAATTTTGGATTATGAATGACAACCATGAAGGGATAAAACCCATCGGCTACAAATGAATTTTCAAGATAAAACTAAATACAACAGATAGTGACCTATAAGGCAAGGCTAGTTGCAAAAGTGTTTTATCAAATTCAAGGAGTTGACTATGACGAAATGTTTTCACTCATACTCATGCTCAGGTTTATTCAGATAATGCCTGTCATTTCCGCATTCTATAAATATGAACTATGATAGATGGATGTGAAAGTGACATCTCTAAATGGCGATTTTGGAGAGACTGTTTACTTCTCATAGCTTGAGGGTTTCGAGGTCAATGGAGTAAGGGAAAGACATTCAAATTGTTAAGATATATTATGGTCTTAAACAAGCTTCAAGGAGTTAAAATAAGTGTTTTGATAAAGTAATCAAATAGTTTGGTTTATTAAAACACAAAGGAAGTGTGCATATATAAGAAACAATAAGGATGTGCTATAATATTCTTAGTCCTATATGTCAATGATTTCTACTGATTGGTAACAACATTACGCTATTATAATCAGTGAAAGCATGGTTTTACAAGAACTTATCAATGAAGAATTTGTGAGAATAGTTTTGTTACTTGGTAATAAGATTCATAGAGATAGATCTAAGAGGCTGTTAAGATTGTCCCAATCCATGTACACACATACCATACTGAAAAGGTTCAATATGGAGAATTCTGTGCCTAGAAATGTTCCAACGCAATCTTGGATCATCCTTTCCAAGAAGGACGATCCTCATATTGATAAGGAGAAGGAGAACATGAAGAGGATATCGTATGCATCTGTAGTCAGTTCCATAATGTAAGATATGTTATGTACCAAAATGGATGCGGCTTATGCATTAGGATACACAAGCCGATTCTAGTCTAATCGCGATAAGAAATATTGGACTGCTATAAAATGTATGCTTAAGTATTAGAGAAATAAAGGACCCGTTCTTTCTATACGGGAATGAAAACCTCCATATGAAGGGGTATACTGATTCCAGCTTTCATAGTAATATCAAAGATAGTGAGTCTGTATCTAGTTATGTTTTTACACTAAACAGTGGGGATATTAGTAAGAAAAGTTTCAAGCAAGAAATAGTAGCCGATTCAATGATGGTGATTGAATACATTACCCTCAACGAAGCAGTAAAAGAAGTGGTATGAATGTGCAAATTTATTGCTGAGCTAAGAGTGATTCTGAACATTGAGAATCTAGTGACATTGTTTTGTGACAATAATGTTATGATGCAGATCGTAAAGGAACCAAGAGCTTACAAGAAGTCAAGGCATAATCTTCGTTGGTTGCATCTTATTAGAGAATTCATCGCTAATAAAGGTGTTGTGGTAGGTAGAGTAGATACCAAGGATAACATAGCAGATCCATTCATGAAGGTTCTAGCTCGGTCAGTTCTTAACAAACAGATCAATGGGATGGTATTGGGATTCCATAATTGGCCATTGGTGGAGGGAGATTGATAAATTTAGGGGTTTGCACCAGGGGAAATTATGTACTTTATTGTAAATTATTAACTCTTTAATAAAATCTCGTTCAGAATAAAAGGTATTTTTCTTTCTATTATATACTTTTCATATTGTGGTATGTTAATTAATTATTGAATATAAGTATCTTAAACAGAAAATTCTTAAATAGTATGTTATACAATATTAATTACAATATGTTGTAATCATGATAAGTTTTTCACATTAAAAATAACATATTATTTCAAATATTTCTAGTCAAGATGTTTCAAGACAGAATATCGATACATTCATTGAGACTAGAATATGTAACGCTGTTAAAATGTGGGGCAGTGTATTACTCATGGCCACTAGGGCACCAAGGGTTATGTACAAATTATTATTAGATAACTATGAAATGAATCACTCGAGAGTTTCCATTGGTTAATATAACCAAGGTCAAAGAGGAAATCTCAAAGTGACTATATTACACAATTCTCTCGACTTGAGAATACTGTTGAACTTCAATGTGGACACTCCACTTTGATTATAATTAATTGCAACACCCCATATTTGGGAGTGCCTTAATATAGGGAATTAATTAATTAACCAGTCAAATTAATTTCTGATATGATAATAATAAATGTAAGTTATTTAATAAAGTAAATGAATGTAAGATGAAGAGTTAAGGATTATACAGAATAGGATGGAATTGGATTTTAGCCCAATGCCAAATTACTAAACCCTAACACCCCAACAGTTGTTTGTTCTCTCATTCACTTCATTCCAAAAAAAAGCAAGAATGCTAAGGTTGACCATAGAGAAAGAAAATTCGAAGGAAAAGGGAAGAAGTATTCATTTCCAAGAATAATAAAAGCTTTTAAACCGAGTTCTTTCAAACCAAAGGTGAGTAATCTCTAAGATGTTCCAAACTAATTTCAGTTAGAATTATACGCAAGTTGGATGTTTTGAAGGAAAATGAATAAATATATGGATGTTAATCTTCGTACATGTTTAAGAACTTAAAGATAATGATTTTTGATGTGTTTAAGGCGAAAATATGAAACAAACGTTCCTCCAACCGACTTGTAATTTTCATGTGTGGAATAATAATATGAAGATTGGTTTTTAGTTTTGTAATTTAATGAAATTGTTTGGAATTTATATGAATTTTCTAAGTTGATAAAATTCTTAGTTTAGGAAATTAATTAAGTATAAAAATAATTATTTCGACTTAAAAATTTTGTATGAGACAAAATATAATGATTCATAATTTTGAGATTTTTTCCATGCTTTTTTAAATTGTACAAATTACCTAGCGAAGGAAAGTTCTAACTACAAAAGGGTTATTAATTAATTAAGAAACTGATTAAAAATTTATTAAAAAGAAAACTATAAAAGCACTTGTGAACCAACGATAATTCAACATATAATACCGGGTTAGGTGAGATGCAATTATTTTTAATGGAAGTAAAAAATTTTTCAAGATAAATAGAGAATCACCACACCAACTTGCGATAGCTAAGTAAAGATAACATGCGATAGCTTGAGACATAGCATGTGATAAATTAAAGAGATAACATGTGATGGCTTAACACCATTAGCCATAAAATTAACATGTGATGGCTCTAAAAATAATAACACACGATAGCTATAAAATTAACCGGCGATAGCTTCAAAAATAACACTTGATAGCTTTAAGGTTAACATGCGATGACTCTAAAAATGTTAACACATGATAGCTCATTTAAGTCTTAAGACATGGTAACTAAAGTTATTAACAAGTGATAGTTCAAATTGTTAACATGCGAAAGATTAAAATGCTACATGCTATATATTTCCTAGATTAATATGTGATAGCCCTAAAATAATAACACTCTGTAACTAATGGCATTTAATATGTATAAGCGTACAATACCCCCATGAAGCTCGATAGTTGTAGGCATGCGATAGGTTTTGGCATGTGGTAGCAATAAAACTTTTAACATGTAATAGCCTATTGTCAACATGTGATAGTTATATGAGACCATTATGAGTTATCACTTTATTAACATGTGATAATCATGTAATGTGAACATCTAATAGCCAATAATGCAAACAATTTCTAAGTATGTAATTGACTTTTGGTAACACTTTGAAAGCCATCTTTTAAAGAAATGGTTTAAGAATTTCATAGCGATAAAATGTCCATAGAGTAAAAAGTTAAAATGAAATAACGTGTTTAAATAGGAAAATTGAGATTAAGCTTAAGATGATAAGCACTATCAATTGAAATGATAAAATGTTGGTGTAAGATCTATATGCGAACCATTTTTTTAAAATGACATTATATTTGATGATTGGTGGTTTAAAACCTATGTGACAACTATTTGTCTAAACATGACACTATATTTGATAATAGGTAGAATAAGGCCTCTGCAGCAACCGTTTTTCTAAACATGACATTATACTTGATGACTGGCGGCATAAGGCCTAAGTGGAAACTATTAGTCTAAAAACAACATTATATTTAATGGAGGGTGGAGTATGTAACGACCCACTATTTGTACCATTCAAATTCGACAATAAAACCACACATGTTAGACTTGAATAATTCAAAACAATAGATTGTAATATAATTTGGAGAAAATAAAACTAATCACAGACATAGAATATCAAAATAACTCGCAGCAGAAATAAAATAACCGTAGTAGTTCATGAAGCTACTACGAACATAGTCTCAAAACAAGTACAAAATACTAGAGTCTGAAAGTAAGTACAATAGGAAGTCCAAATACATATATCCACTAACACAAAAGCTGAATAGAAATAACTGAATAGAAATAAACAGACAACTAGATAGATAGATAATCTCCCGAAATTCTCTAGCCCCACTCAGGCTGACGCAAGCGTAAAGAAAAACACAAAACACTCGAGTCCAAACATACATACTTATACAATGTAAACCAACTCAAGTGAACTGTAATAGAAATACACAAGTAACTTAAAGGATGCTTGGGATCGCCCATCCTTTAAGGATCCGTCAAACTATCTACTATGTAGTAATATACGCTATTATAATAATCTCTAAAGTAAAGTATAATATATTTAAAAATAGCGTTAAGGCGTAACCCATATCCCGCTTAACACATTTTATAGTGCCAATAGTCTATACAGTACCGTAGTCCCTCCTGATTGGGAGGCCACCAGAGGATACTCCATTGGTACGACACAAATCAAACTCGTAGTAAAGCATGTTAGGGTAGGTGACACGGCACAACTAGGCAATGCTAGGGTAGATATACCAATTACGCATCCGGACTGGTGGTAACGCATAACCGCAGCTACCGCCCACTTCGAGCCACACTCCTAAAAATCAAAGATGTGCACCAATCAATCACAAAGTAATAGAATGGTATCGAAGAAGTGTGTCCAATCAGAGAAGCTACCTTATTGGCCCGAAATCGCTCCTGTTTTAGCCACCTTATGCCAACTCACGGGAGTCGGGTCCACCTATATACCTCAATAAGACGTCGCCACCATCCTACTTCATTCTGGAATCTCCACCGCATACACAGTTGTTAAAGTGGTTTTCGGAGTTGGCAGAGAGTATGACAACTTCCGATTCCGTTCTCTTTAACAACCAAACGTTATTATAACCCATGATTATTCATTTCAAATGGTTTATGTTCCAAAACAAAACATATCTATTCCAAAACCATTAAAAACTAAATGCTATTACTCTTTCAAAAATAATATCCATTTCAAAAATGGTAATATTTCCAAATCCATATATACTTAGTTATAGCACTTAAAAATGTAATAATTTAGAAATCATAACACTTAAAAAATGTGACCCTTATATAATAGCATTTCAAAATGTAATCTTTTAGAAATACAACATTTTTAAAACATAACCTAAAATAGTATAGGACTTTTAACAGCATAACTTAAATAACATAGCATTTTGAAATGCTACAAATTCTACCATAACATTTTAAACATAATACTTTAAATTTTATCATAGTTTTATTTATACAAAACTCGTTCTTTTTTTACTTTCTATGGCTGCTCCCGCCTATCCCCTATCCCATTCCCCATCTTTTCTAATTGTCCCACCCATATCTTCAACTGTTCTTCCTCCCCCTACTCCAACGGCCCCCCTACCTAACTCTCCTCTCCTTACCACCGCCTGTTCCACCCCCTCTCAAGCCTAAACCATCTTCAGACTCTTCTTCCACATCAACTGCATGGTCCTCTCTTTTCAAAACCAAACCTCGCAATGTTGCCTATACTGCCCAATTGATATTCCTCTTATTTACGATGGACTTGCTTTAGTTTCTCCGAGTGAAGTGATTAAAGCTGGTAATGATATTTGGGGTGAATGGTTGGTAGGCTTCTTTCTTGATAAACCCCTTTCTTATCTAACTGTAATCAATCATTTGAAGAAGCTTTGGAAGCTCAAAGGGGAAATTTCAGTTAAATCTGATGGAATCTTGTTCCTTTTCCATCTGTCTTGTGCCAATGATATTAGGAAAATAATTGAATCCGACCATATAATTCTTAGGAACAAGATTTTCATTGTAAAGGCTTGGGATCCAACTATTGGAAACAGCTGCAGTACCATTAGATCAGTTCCAGTATGGTTAAAATTATCCAGATACCTCTGTTTGCTTGGTCTCACTTAGGTATTAACTGGCTTGCCTCAAGAATTGGAAGAATTTTATGTATGGATCCTTCCATTGGAAGAATGGAGAGGATTGGATTTGCTAAGCACTTGGTAGATGTCACTCCAGATTATGAATTGGTTGATGAGAATCCTGTGAAACTTCTTGATGGATCTACACAAATGGTGTAGGTTAGCTACCTTTGGAAACCTGAAATATGTACTCACTATAAGGAATTTGGCCACTTGACTACTAATTGCTTGAGGGAAAGTGGGGAAAATGATAGGAATGGGGAAGAAAAAGTTTCAAAGAAGAAAATGCAAGAAGGTAAAAATACAGAGCATGGGGTAGGCAAACAGTTAAATAAAAGCAAACAAGTCTGGATGGAAGTTGCTAATAAAAAAGCAAAATCCAGGGAAAGTAACATCTAGAAATTGCCAGAACTGAATGAGAATAAGGTGTTTGATGAGAGAGATGATGGAAATATTGAAGTGCAACAACAAATGGTGAATAAAAAAAATGTTGATAATAGTGGAAATAAAAATTATGTGGAAGTTGGAACAGAAGACAATGACCAAGAATGTGTCCTGACATATAATAAATTTGAAGTATTAAGTGATATGAATGATGCAACCAATGTGGAGATTGAAATAACTGTTGGGGAGGAATTTGATGAGGAGGAAGTAAATGTAGTTGAGGAAATTAATTCAAATAAAGGAGTTATGGTTGATAAGCAAGTTGGAAATGAGCATATAGCATGCAGAATTGATGAAGCTCAATTTATGCAGATTCAAATGTTGAGCATGGGAACCAGTTTTTGCAAGCATCTAATAATCTTCAGATGCAAGCAAAACAATCTGAACAAAACAAACATAAACATGCCCAAAGTCCAAAAACAACCCACACCATGCAAAATTCCTTTACCTCACTTCAAACAAAATCCAAACCCTCCCCAGTTCCTAATCAAGAAGAGTTATTATGTAGTTTATTGCAACGGAAAATATCTGATTTAATCTTCTCCATGCAACCTTCTTCACTCGCCTCAGTTCCTTCTGCCTCTACACTTTCAGCACCTCCTAACAAACCTCCCTCAAGTCAACCTTATGCCTTTGTAGGCACAATACCAGTATGGATTACACCCCCTTCTTCTCTAAAAGTTCCATCATATGACAACCGTGTATCTACTAAAAATGAAAAATCCAAGAAGAATAAAAAATTGAAGAATCAAAACCCAGTCGTAACAAGAATACATTATCCCATTACTAGGTGCAGGAAAGAAGCTGATCTCCTCTCTCTAGTTTAATCTATGATACACAATATTGGTGCATGGAATATTAGAGGAACTCATAACTTCCTCAAGTTAGATCAGGTCAAGCATTTAATCACCACTCATCATTTAACCATTTTTGCAATCCTTGAAACTAAGTTGAACCTACCCTTAACAATTTCTACTACCAAGTACATAAACCCTACTTGGTCCCTTTCTCACAACCTTCCTGAAGCTACCTATGGTTGCATTATGGTGCTTCACAATCCCGGAGCTCTCCCTTGAACTTCTTCTTGCTACACCATAATTAATGCACTTTCACGCTAAGTATTTCAATCCCTCCTCCTCATTCTACATTTCTTTTGTCTATGCTTCTAACTCTCAATCCTCTAGACAATCTCTTTTCATCCTTTTACCTGCTCTCAGGCAAGAAATGCGCCCTTGGGTTATTGTTGGTGACTTCAACAGTCGCTTATCCTTGTTCGACAAGCATGGGGGCCTGCCTCTCATGCCAAGGGATATCCTCCCTTTGAATACTGCCATTAATGATTCTTCTTTAATACCTATTCATAAAGTTTGTGCTCTCTACTCTTGGAACAATAGGTGTAGGAGTGGAGCTAGAACTTTTACCAACATTGATCATTCCTTTTCCAACTACAAATCCCTTACCACATGGCCAAAAATATCTACCTTCCTGCCCAAACCAATCCTTTCTGACCATTCTCCCCTCATCATAACCACTGGGAAGCAGCCCCAAGGAGTCAAAAGGGGATTTAAATTCTATAATACTTAGGTCCTTGACCCTGAGTATAATAATATTATAAGGTCTTATGATTTTATTGGAAACTCTATGTACATTTTTTGCAGAAAGCTCAAGGCAACAAAAGAAGCTTTAAAGGTTTAGGCAAGAGCTAAGTTTGGCAATGGCAATCTAAAATCAACCAACCTTAAGGTTCAGCTTAAGGAAGCTCAAGACCTGATGATTGCTCAACCAGACAACGCCGATCTAGCTGAAAAGGAAGCTGCTCTCTTCAATGACCTCAACCAAGCCCTGGCAGCTGAATGTGATATGAAGAGATAGAAACTAAGAATCAAATGGGCAGCTGAATGTGATATGAAGAGATAGAAACTAAGAATCAAATGTGCAGCAGGGGACAAGAACTCTAAATTTTTTCATGCCTCCTTAAAGGTAAAACAATCAAAAAATAACATCAATTCCATATATGATGAAGCAGGAACCTTGAACTCTACCCCTGAGATAGTTGACAAAGCTCTTCTCCTGTATTATACTGCCCTCTATGGAAATGAAAATAATTTTGACCCAGAGCTGGACCAACTCTCTAATATTTCTCTTCCTAGATTTAATGATGATGAAGCTAAAAATCTGGTGGAAAAAATGGCAAATGAAGAAATAAAGAACACCCTATTTTCTATGAATAAGAGCTCTAGCAGTGGACGTGATGGTTTCAATGTGGTTTTTTTTACTTCAAGTTGGGATATAGTAGGTGGGCATTTCTGCAAGGCTATGCATAATTTCTTTGATAAATTTAAGCTTCTTAAATCTATGAATGCTACGAATCTGGTTTTAATCCCAAAGAGCATGCCTACATCATCAGTATCTTCCTTTAGGCCCATTTCCTGTTGCAATATTGCTTACAAGTGTATTTCAAAAATTATTACTTCGAGGCTTGTTGCAGTTTTGGAAAGAATTATATCCAAAAATTAGGTAGCTTTTTTACCTAAAAGAAACATTCTAGACAATATTATGCTGGCCTATGAGCTTTTAAAGGGATATCGCTATGTTAACACAACTCCAGGAACTATGTTAAAGCTTGATTTAAAGAAGGCATATGATAGCATTCAGTGGAAATCTGTTATTAGAATTATGTCACTCATGGGATTTCCAAAAGTCTTTGTTGCTTGGATTTATGAGTGCATCTCAACTCCCTCTTTTTCTCTGATTTTTAATGGTACAAACACTGGTTTCTTTGCTTCTAAGCAAGGTATAAGGTGAGGGGACCCGCTTTCCTCCTGTATCTTTATCATGGTTATGGAAGTTTTTACTTGCTTGATAAGACCCTTGTATCATAACAAGCATATACAATATTATTCCAAATGTAAAGACCTCCAAATAACTTCCCTTCATTTTGCTGATGATATCATGATATTCTCCAAGCCAAACCTACCATCCATTGATTGTATTAAAGTCTCTTCATATCTTCTACTTGATGACAGGTCTTATGCTTAATCTCAATAAATCAAGTATTTTGTTCTCTGGGATTTCAAGCTTGCAGGAACATAATCTTACCTCCTATGCTTGAATGCAGTCAATGAATCATGATATGACTTACCTTGGGCAGCGTCTCTTTACATCTAGAGTAACACAAGCTAACTATCTATCTCCTTATTGAAAAATAACTAGTGTCATGGGGCGTTGGGCAAACAAATTTCTGTCTCGAGCTGGCAGACTTGTTCTCATCAAATCTGTTAGCTTCTCCATGATGGTCTATTGGGCAAGAGCATACATACACCTATTAAGCTTTTGAAAATGGTTAGAAGAGCTATGATGAGACTTTTTTGGTTTGGTTCTATTCATTCTAAGAAAACGGTTCCATGTTCCTTCTCTATTTTTGAGAAACCAAAAAGAAAAGGGGGCTTGGGCTTGTACAACTTAGGAGTATGGAACAAAGCTGCATATAGTCATCATTTTAATGCTCTGTTGCGGAAGGAGGACACTTTATGGGTCAGGTGGACTCTCAGGTATAATGTTGGGGCAAAGAACTTTTGGCTTATGGAGGTTCCTCAATGTTGCAGTTGGATATGGAGAAGTATATTGAATCTGAGAAACACTTTAAAACCTTTTGTTCAGATCAAACTTTCTGACAGAAGCACTTGTAATTTTTGGAATGAGCCATGGATAAGTAAGGGTGTTATTCTAGATTAGCTTTTCACTTCTCAGCAAAAATTTCAATCTGGAATTGGTTCAAATGCTCTGGCTGTTGACCACATAGATAATGGCGTGCTTGTGCTGCCCTATACAAGCAATCAGATTGTCAAAGCCTTCTGGAATCAATATGTTACAAACAAATATGAGTTTCAAGATCACGACACAGTTCAATGGAATGGTAAAGCTCACACTATCTCCTGTATATATGAGGCCTTACTAGGAATGGATTCTTTGCCCAACTATAGGTGGAGCAAGGTTACTTGGGCTTCCACTTCTAGCAGCAATGATAACCTGATGCTCTGGAAGGTTAGGAACAAGGCTTTGTTAACAAGAGATAAGCTGATCAGGTTTGGAATGACAGTGCCATCCTTATGTGAGCTATGCTATATTCACAGTGAAAGTATCTAGCACTTGTACTTTGAATGTCCTTACGTTCATCATCTCTGGAGGAAAATGATGAGTAAAATTAGGAGGGTTGATGTTTCTTCTATATCTACTGTTCAATGGGGTACAATTGAGAAAGCAACTAGGTGGAGGGATGAGAAAAAATTTCTTTTTTCTTCATTTTGAAAAATCTTTTGAAGGTAATATGGAAAGAAAGGAACATGAGGTGTTTTGATGGAATCAAGAGGATCCATGAAGTGTTATGGAATGACTTAAGGCGTGAAATTTTGATGGGAATAAGGGCTAGTGTGCATGCTTTTCTTGATCACCGGTTCGAGCCATGGATTCCATAGTTTCTTTGCTTTTCCCTGTGTTTTCTTTTCTTCTGTTCTTTGTTTCTCTTGTGTGGCTGTTTTCTCCCTTTTTTAGGTTTCTTTTCTTTTTCTTGTCTTAGCTTGTTGTGCTGCTTTTCCTTTTACTAATAAATCTGGTAGGAGTCCAGTCTAACCCCGCTTGTTCTGGAAAAAAAATTATTAAGTTATATATCATAGATAAAATCTTTAAGTTTACTTTTTAAACCAATTATTTACTTACAAATTTTTTAACTTACTAGAACCAATATATATCATTTAAATCAAAATTTAATTTAAAATTTCATATATTTAAAGATTCAAAATACTTAATAAATTTTGGAAAATTATTATTTAAAAATTAACCATGGGTCTGTATAATATTTTCTAAGCTAGGTCAAGTGATATGGATATGTATCATTTCAATCCGTAATTCATAAAAATTACGAATTTTATCATTTCAAACCCGCAATCCCACGTCAAATAAAAATAAAAATCGCTTGAGCCTATCATTTCAGCTCATAACGATTTTTCCCTATTCTAAAGTCCGTTCGGGTGTGTATCATTTCAACCCATAGTGATTCTATACTAAAAGGGAACCTGGAGTGTGAGAAACAGAAAATAAAATGAACAGTATTGCATAGCATAACATATCAAGTGATGTAACAAGTATATAATCAGGTTATAACATCATATAAAGTCATGTAACAAGCATATATGAACTTAGATCATTATAGCATATCAACTACTACATATTCACATGTCATTGTTTCACAGTTATATAAGTACGAATATCAAGAGTGATAACTCACCTTCTAAAGCTAAAGATGACAATTTAAGACACACAAACAAACTCCGAAAAGCACAACAAAGCTCGAATTAGATTTGAGTGGATGAAGAGCCAAGATTCAAATCTTGCAAACAAACAAGTATACACATATATAAGTATAAAATTATACGAAATAATTTGAATTAAACAAACGCAAAAATATGGACAAAATGAAGTGGATATGGCTTATCTAAAACAAGTGGGCTCAGCCACTTCTAAAATAGGTTTGACCATCATCAAAATTGGCTCGGCAACTTTGGTTCTGAAGCAACCATGCTCGGCCAAGGCAAGACAAGAGGCATGGCTATGGACTGGAAAGTGAAGAGATAGGATAGATAAAGGCAAAAGGTCAAGGCAAGTGAAAAGTCAAGTGCATAAGTGGTTCGGCCCTAAACTAGCATAGCTTGCCCTAGGTTGTTTGGGCTTGGATTAGGTCAAGTCATCATCACCTGGTCACGGCTATGGTGGAGGATGGTCACGGCAAGGCAAAGGAGATGGAAGAATTGGTGGTGGCCGAGGCTAGCAAATGAAAAATGGTGATCAAGGAAGCTCGGCTAGGGTTTCTATGGTTTTGGTGATGGGGCTTTGAATCATGGAAGTCACGGCATATGGCATGCTGGAGATGGGGTGAAGGCCAATCATAGGTGATGGTGTGGTTGAGAGATGGTCGGCATAAGGAGGACTACGGTGGCCGAACATAGCTTGAAAAATAAAAGAAAAAAAATATGAAAAAGAAAAAGAGGAAGAAGGAGGAAACTTACTGAGAAAAAGTTTTGTTCAGGAAGCAAATGAGAAAAAGATGAGAAGAAAAAGAGTTTTGAATGGCTTGCACAAATAAATGGGCACCTTTTCATCTTGAAAAGGCAATCAAGTGGCTATTAGGAATTTCAAAGCCCAATAGCAAAGCCCACTTCAAAACAAGCTCAACAACCCAAATAAAAATCAAGCTCAAACAAAATATAAAATAGAAATAAAATAGAAAATAGAGAATAGAAAATAAACAATAAAATACTGAAAATAATTGCGTGTACAACGCTGAATTTTATCAAATTTAACAAGTATAAAATAGAATTTGACGAAACGAAAAGCAGAACGAATATCAAAATCAAATTTAGCTTCAAAGAAATATATTGGAAATTTAAAATTCAAATTTAAAAATTTCAACTGAAAGTCAAAATTTGAATGACCAAAATATAAAATTTTTAAAAAATCTAAATTTTATTTTATTTCGAGCAATAATTATAAACAAAATCCAAAAATTCATTGGAAAATTCCAAAAATCCAATTTTTAAATGATTTAAAATCAAAGTTTCGAATAAATTGAATTAAAAATATTTACAAAATTTATGGGTTGTTACACTCTCCCCCACTCAAAACTTTTCGTCCTCGAAAAGGATGGAGACATGAAAACGAAGAAAGATAAAATAGAATAGCGAATAGCACCTGAAACAAACAATTCCACATTCGAAACACGCATGCTCTACTCCGTCTCCCAAGTACAATCCCGATTATCCGTACTCCACTGCACTTTGACCAGGTTGACAGATTTTCTTCTCAACGGCTTCGTATCTCTATCGATAATACGAAGTGGCTTCCTCTCGACAGTAAGGTTTGGCTTGATATCCAAACTCTCGAGTGTAGAAGGCTAGATAATCAAAGATGGATCATGTAGATATCGACGAAGATGCGAAACATGGAATACATTATGCACTTCAGAAAATTTCTCAGGCAAATCCAAACGATAAGCTAAAGAACTAATCCACTCAGAGAGACGGAAGGATCAATGAACCTAGAAGCAAGCTTCCCTCTCTGACCAAACCAAGTCACATTCCTTAAGGAAGAGACCTTAAGGAAAACCTGATCACCAACAGAAAACTCCAAACTCCTCTATGCCGATCAGCATACTACTTCTGCATATCCTAAGCACTCCTTATCTTCCTCTTAATCTCCTTAACCATCTCAGAAGCTTCCGGAATAATATCAGAACCAATAACCAAACGATTATCAGATTCAATCTAGCAAGATGGAGATCTACAAGGTCGTCCGTAAAGGGCAGCAAACAGAGACATTGCAATAATAGGATAAAAGATTAAGATAAGGTTAAAATAGAAGATTGAAAATCTACCTGATAACTGTTGTTATAGGTGAATTCAGTAAGATGGAGATGATCTTCCTAAGATCCTCCATAATCCAGAACACAAGCACGAAGTAGATCCTCTATCTGATTCACTCTTTCTGTATGACCGTCGGTCTGTGGATGGTAAGCAGTGCTCAGATACATATGAGTACCCAAAGATTCCTGAAACGCTTTCCAAAACTGAATGGTAAAGATGGGATCTCTATCACAAACAATGCAAAAAGAAACACCATGAAGACGAACAATCTCCCTCATATAGATCTCAGATAAACTAGAAGCAAAACGAGTATACTTGATCGGAATGAAGTGAGATGACATGGTCAATCTATCATCAATAACCCAAATACTCTCATAACCCCTCCTAGTCCTTGGTAATCCATCAATAAAATCCATAGAAACCTGTTCCCATTTCCAATTGGGAACCTCAAGGGGCTGCAATAAACCAGGGGTCTTATGATGATTGGTCTTAACTTATTGACAAGTCACACACCTACTAACAAGGATAGAGATATCACACCTCATACCTCTCCACCAATAAAGCTTCTTCATATCCTGATACATCTTCGACACACTAGGATGAATAGAAAGTCTGGATCTATGGTTTTCCCGAAGTAATTCTTGCCTCAATCCATCGACATTCGGGACACAAATCCGATTATTAATCTTCAAAATCCCTCTATCATCGATCTGAGCTCCACTACCATCAAGACTACTACCACCATGCTACAAATATTATCCTTCATAAGCCTAAGTATCTCATCCTCATCCTGCTTAGCTATGATACAATCCAAAAGAGGAGAAGAAGAAACAACAAGCTGACACAACATCGCCTTCTTCCGACTCAAAGCACCCGCCACAACATTAGCTTTCCCAGGGGTATAGCTGATGTCGAGTTCATAAGAAGTAAGAAACTCAAGCCACCTAACTTACCTCTGATTCAAATCCTTCTGGGTGAAGATATATCTCGAAGATCGATGATCAGTAAAGAGCTCAAACTTAGCACCCAAAAGATGATGCCTCCAAAGCTTCAAAGAAAAAACCACAACAAGCAATTCCAAATCATGAGCTGCATAATTGGCTTCATGGGTCTTTAACTGACGACTGGCATAAGCAATGACCTTCCCATCCTGCATAAGAACAGCTCCCAAACCCTCACGACTAGCATCAGTATATACCGTTAATCCCTCATTTCCATTTGGAACGGTAAGAACTGGTGTGGAAGTAAGCTTACGCTTCAACTCATTGAATGCAGCTTCACACTTATCATTCCATATAAACTTAGCATTCTTACGAGTCAAGGCGGTGAGATGTGCAGTAATCCGAGAAAAATTCTCAATGAATCTTCGATAATAACCGGCAAGGCCTAGAAAACTATGGATATCTGATGGAGTCCTAGGAGTTTCCCAATCTTGCAACAGAATAGGGAGAAATAAGGAATACAAGAAAAGATAGAATGATAAATTACAGAAAGAGAAGAGAAGAAAGACTTACATTGATCACAACGATCTTTACTGGATCAACAAAAACTCCATTACTCGAAACAATATGCCCGAGGAATCAGACTGCATCCTTCCAGAAATGACATTTAGAGAATTTAGCCTTCAACCGATGATTTCTAAGAGTCTCCTGAACAAATTTCAAATGCGACTCATGCTCATCCTTTCACTTAGAGAAGACAAGAATATCATCCACGAAGACTAGAAAATATTTGTTATGAACATCATGAAAAACACGATTCATCAAATCAACAAAGAAAGCTGGGGCACTAGTCAAACCAAAAGGCATGACTAACCATTCATAGAAACCATTCTCAGTATAGAAAGCAGTCTTGAAAATACTTTCCTCAGCAACTCTGAGCTGGTGAAAACCTGTTGCAAGATCAAGCTGAGAGATAACAGTGGCTCCATGGAGCTGCTTGAACATATCATTGATGCAAGACATAGGATATCTGTTTCTCATAGTGTGCTTGTTCAGCTCCTTATAATCAACACACATCCTCAAAGAACTATCAGACTTAGTGACAAAACCATCGCTGCTCCCCATTCGAAATGGCTAGGTCTGATCAGACCCTTGGAGAACAAGTCCTCAATTTATTTCCCTAACTCAACCTTCTCACGGGGTGCCATTCTTCTTAGAGTAAGAACTACAGGTCGAGCTCCATGAATAAGATCAATATGGAAATCGATTTCCTACTTAGGAGGTAAAGAAGTGACTTCACCAAATACATTGGGATAGAGTTTGACCACACGAGTCGAATGAATATCACCAAGAGAATAAATAAAGCTTCTAGCAAAATCCTGGGGCAAACAGCACTGAATCACTAAAGAATTTCCAAAATCATCAACAAGAGAAACAGTCCGGGTTTTACAAGAGATAACGGCTTCATGCCTCTTCAGCCAATCACCTCCAAGCAATAGATCAAAAGCATCAAAACCCAGAACATAGAAATCACCACTGAAATGGTGATCAAAATAGAGGAGTCTCAATCGATTACAAATCCTATTAAGGTTTGCAGGACCACCAATAGGATTTTTAACACACAAAGGTTCAGAAGCATACTTGGGAAAGAGAAGATGTTCAAACTTGTCACAAAGATCCACATAAATAAAACTATGGGAAGCTCCAGTTTCAAATAAAACAGGGACAGGACAATTAAGCAGAGAAAAGGTGCCCTGAAGAGTACCTTGGGTATCACTAGGAGTAGGAGCAGGAGCAGGAGCAGGTGCAGGTGGAGCAGGTGAAGAAGCAGAGGTGACAGCAAATATGCCAAAGGGCTTGCCCTTCTATTAAGTAGGACAATTATACTTGAAATGGAAAGGCTGCAAACATATATAGCAGAGATCAAGCCTAGTTAACTAAGCTGGAGGAACAGCAGCACCAACTGAAGTAGGGCAACTGTTGACATAGTGTCCCTTCTGATCACACTTGAAGTAGATGATGGAAGATAGGTCGATAGGCTTCCTCTGAGAAGAAGAAGATCCCAAACCTAAAGTCTTGTTCCAATTCTTCTTCTGCAGATGAAAGTTAGGCTTTCTTTTCTTAGGGTTACCAGAGAAAGGCTGCGATGAAGGGGCATGAGCAATAGGAGGATCCTTAGAAGTAGGATTCTCATATGTAATGGCCATATCCATCAGACCAGTGAAGGGCCTATGCACATGAGAGATGAGACGATCATAATACTTCGGGCAAGCACCAGCTATGAACTTCTAGTTCTTCTTAAGAGGGGTGTCAATCAGGCTAGGACCAAATTTGGAAAGTTCATTGAACTTCTGGTCATACTCAGCAATTGACATGTCACCCTGCTTAAGATCCATAAACTCCTGATAAAGCTGAGACTTCCCTACATCGGGCATCCATTTTGCCACAAAAGCATCCCTAAAGCATGATAGCGAAACATAAGAAAGATTCAAAGAGAGAAAACTGAATCAAATTCAAAAATGACACAAGATGATATCTAAACTGCCCCTATGAAATAACAGCCTCAATAGTGTGAGCTGTAACAATCTCCACCAATCCAAGGCTGCCTCCTTCAACTACCTAGCTGCCAACTGACGCTTCTGAGCATCTATGATCTCAAGACCGGAGAAAATCTTTTCCAATCCCTTCACCACTGCTGAGCCTCAATAATGCTCTCTGATCCAGAAAACTTGATATCCCCAAGCTGAGTGAATTCCTTATAGAGAGTAGTGAACTTAACAGGTGTCGCAGGCTCAGGAACAGGGGCAACACCATGACCCCTACCTCTGGCATTCCTACGATTCATCCTGGAAAAATCAAGATTGAATTTTAGGACAAAGGTAATAGAGAACAAGATAAGATAAGATAAGATAAGATTCACTAGAATGAATATCCTAAACAAAGCAATTACTAACAAGATGGATAAGGGAAGGAAAGAAATTAAGAAAAAATTGGTTTCAAAACAAGAAGAGTTTATATCAAAATAATCTTTGAAAATCCTTTTTAAAAATCATTTGAAATTCGTTTTATACTTTAAAATGCGTTCCCTCATAAAGAAATGATTCTAACATTGATTTCACTCATTCTAGGGAATTTCCACCCTATCTCGAATGATTTTTTGCTCCATTGGCTAAGGTTTGCCTAAAACCAAAGCTTCGATACCAAATGTAATGACCCACTATTTTTTACCATTCAAATTCGACAATAAAACCACACATGTCGGACTTGAATAATTCAAAACGATAGATTGTAATATAATTTGAAGCAAATAAAACCAATCACAGAATCACAGACACAGAATATCAGAATAACTCGCAGCGCAAATAAAATAGCCATAGTAGTTCATGAAGCTACTACAAACATAGTCTCAAAACAAGTACAAAATACCAGAGTCTGAAAGTAAATACAATAGGAAGTCCAAATACATATATCCACTAATACATAAGCTGAATAGAAATAACCGAATAGACATAGATAGACAACTAGATAGATAAATAATCTCCAGAAATTCTCTAGCTCCAGAAAGTGAATCCAAAGCTGTGATACTCAGGCTGACCTGAGCGCAAAGCAAAACACAAAACATTCGAGTCAGGACATACATACTTATACAATGTAAACCAACTCAAGTGAACTGTAATAGAAATACACAAGTAACTTAAAGGATTCTTGGGATCGCCCATCCTTTAAGGACCCGTTAAACTATCTACTATGTAGTAAAATACCCTATTATAATAATGTCTAAAGTAAAGTATAATATATTTAAAAATAACGTTAAAGTAAAGTAAAGTATAATATATTTAAAAATAGCGTTAAAGTAAAGTAAAGTATAATATATTTAAAAATAGCGTCTAAAGTAAAGTATAATATACACTACCATAGTCCCTCCTGATCGGGAGGCCACCAGAGGTTACTCCATAGGTACGACACAAATCAAACTCGTAGTAAAGCATGCTAGGGTAGGTGACACGGCATAACAAGGCAATGCCATGGTCGATATACTAATTACGCATCTGGACTGGTGGTAACGCATAACCGCAGCTACCGGCCACCTCGAGCCGCACTCCCAAAAATCAAAGGTGCGCACCAATTAATCACAAAGTAATAGAATGGTATCGAAGAAGTGTGTCCGATTAGAGGAGCTACCTCATTAGCTCGGAATCGCTACCTGTTTTAGCCACCTTATGCCAACTCACAGGAGTCGGGTCCATGTATATACCTCAATAGGACGTCGCCACCATCCTACTTCATTCTAGAATCTCCACCGGGTACACCGTTGTCAAAGTGGTTTTCCAAATTGGCAGAGAGTATGACAAATTTCGATCCTGGTTAACAATCAAATGTTATTATAACCCATGATTATTCATTTCAAATGGTTTACATTTCAAAACAAAACATATCTATTCCAAAACCATTTAAAACCAAATGCTATTACTCTTCCAAATCTAATATCCATTTCAAAAATGGTAATATTTCCAAATCCATATATACTTAGTTATATGGCTTAAAAAAATGCAATAATTTAGAAATCATAACACTTGAAAAATGTGACCCTTATATAATAGCATTTCAAAATGTAATCTTTTAGAAATACAACATTTTTAAACATAACCTAAAGTAGTATAGCACTTTTAACAACATAAGTTAAATAACATAGCATTTTGAAATGCTACAAATTCTACCATAACATTTTAAACATAATATCTTCAAATTTTATCATAGTTTTATTTATACAAAACATATCTATTTCTTAAATAAAATTTGTTTTTAAACCAATTATTTACTTATAAATTTTTTAACTTATTAGAACCAATATATATTATCTAAAGTCATTTAAATCAAAATTTAAGTTAAAATTTAATATATTTAAAGATTCGAAATACTTAATAAATTTTGGAAAATTATTATTTAATAATTAACCGTGGGTCTGTATAATATTTTCTAACCTAGGTCAGGTGATACAGAAATGTATCATTTCAATCCGTAATGTATAAAATTCTGGGTTTTATCATTTCAAACCTGCAATCCCAAGTCAAATAAAAATAAAATCGCTTGAGCCTATCATTTCAGCTTATAACGATTTTTCCCTATTCTAAAGTCTGTTCGGGTATGTATCATTTCAACCCATAGTGATTCTATACTAATAGGGAACTTGCAATGTGGGAAACAGAAAATAAAATGAACAGTATTTCATAGCATATCATATCAGTTGATGTAACAAGTATATAGTTAGGTTATAACATCATATAAAGTCATATAACAAGCATATATGAACTTAGATCATCATAGCATATCAACTACTACACATTCACATGTCATTATTTCACAATATGTGTACGAATGTCATGAGCGATAACTCACCTTCTAAAGGTAGAGATGACAAATCAAGACACACGAACAAACTCCAAAAGCACGACAAAGCATGAACTAGATTTGAGTGGATGAAGAGCCAAGATTCAAATCTTGTAGACAAAAAAATACACATATATATAAGTGTAAAATTATACAAAATAATTTGAATTAAACAAATGCAAAAATATAGACAAAATGAAGTGGAGTTGGCTTATCCAAACAAGTGGGCTCGGCCACTTCCAAAATAGGCTTGACCATTATCAAAATTGGCTCGGCCACTTTGGTTACGAAGCAAGCATGCTCGGCCAAGGCAAGAAAAGAGGCACGACTATGGACTGGAAAGTGAAGAGATAGGGTAGATGAAGGCAAAAGGTCAAGGCAAGTGAAAAGTCTAGTGCATAAGTGGTCCGGCCCTAAAGTAGCATAGCTCGGCCTGGGTTGTTTGGGCTTGGATCAGATTAAGTCATCATCACCTGGTCATGGCTATGGAGGAGGATGGTCACGGCAAGGCAAAGGAGATGAAAGAATTGGTGGTGGCCGAGGCTAGCAAATGAAAAATGGTGATCAAGGAAGCTCGGCTAGGGTTTCTATGGTTTTGGTGATGGGGCTTTGAATCATGGAAGTCACGACATAGGGTATGGTGCAGATAACGTGAAGGCCAATCATAGGTGATGGTGTGGTGGAGAGATGGTCGGCATAAGGCGGAGCATGGTGGCCGAACATAGCTTGAAACAAAAGAAAAAAATATGAATAAGAAAAAGAGGAAGAATGAGGAAACTTACTGGGAAAAAGTTTTGTTAAGGAAGAAAATGATAAAGAGATGAGAATTAAAAGAGTTTTGAATGGCTTGCACAAATAAATGGGCACCTTTTCATCTTGAAAAGGAAATCAAGTGGCTATTAGTAATTTCCGAGCCCAATAGCAAAACCCACTTCAAAACAAGCTCAACAACCCAAATAAAAATCAAGCCCAAACAAAATAGAAAGTAGAAATAAAATAGAAAATAGAAAATAGAAAATAACTAATAAAATAATGAAAATAATTACGTGTAAAATGCTGAATTTTATCAAATTTAAAAAGTATAAAACAGAATTTGACGAAACGAAAAGCAGAATGAAAATCAGAATCAAATTCAGCTTCAAAGAAAAAGATTGGAAATTTAAAATTCAAAATTAAAAATTTCAACTGAAAGTTAAAGTTTGACCAAAGTCGACCAAAATATAAAAAATTTAGAAAATCCAAATTTTATTTTATTTGGAAAAATTATTATAAACAAAATCCAAAAATTCATTGGAAAATTCCAAAATTCCAATTTTTAAATGATTTAAAAGCAAAGTTTCAAATAAATTGAATTAAAAATATTTACAAAATTTATGGGTTGTTACAGAGTATAGCCTTGGTGCCAACCTAATTATATGTTCATGATACAATCAAGAGAAAGTACCTAAGTGATAACCATAAGTGTCAGGCTCCTTTGTAAAACTTTAAGAGTAAGGCCTAAGTGGCAATTTAGAATGAATTGACTATAAAAGCTTGTCGGAATAGGCTATGAACGAATATGTGACACCCTATATTTTATTGCACAATATTTAAAGTTGTTAATGTAGGATTTAGAAATTAATTAATTTCGAGTGGCCTTGGTAAATATAATAAAAAGACTAGTCTAATAGAATTAGGTTGATAAACATAAACATAGAAGGGTAGAAGAAGAAGGGTAAATATACTACACTCATCCCACTCCCTTATCAATTTTCAATTTCATTCTCAAAAAAACCTAACTAAATACACCCAGCCACCATTAAGAAGAAAGGAAATTCAAGAGGAAAAAGAAGATATGCTAAAGAAAGAAAGTAAAGGCAAATTCCAACATTTCAACAAGATCAAAGGTGAATAATATTACCATCTCACTTAGTTGTTGTGTTTGATTCAGGTCTATATAGAATCCGAATTTTATTTGATTTTTTACCTTGCATCTTGAATGAATAATCATGAATATGATTAAGTGGTTATTAATTAGGAATTTATGGAATTTTCCTAAAGGGTTTTGATATGAAAATCTAGATTTTTGATCTTTAAATATTTTGAATTTTTGATATGGTCTTGGAATATTATTTTGAAAATGAGTTATAAATTTCAGAATTTTCAAATTACTTTTAATACTAATTTTCTAGGTGGGAAATTGGGAATTTTTGGAATTCAATTATTTGAAGAAGAAAAATTAATTTTTTTTTTTAAAAAATTTAGTATGATGTTAAGGAGGTAAATATTGATTTTTAGGAATATTTTTCGATTTTTCCCATGTAATTACACTTTAATATAAATTGTTTTGTGCCAAATGGGTTTAATTCCAAAATGCAATGGATAATATAATTTGAGGAAAACTATATTTTTGGAAAACAGAAGTAAACTTTCCATACTGAGAATTCTACAAGAACTCTGTAAAGATTATGTTGACCAATGAGGTTTTGATAATTAATATTGGTTTGGTTAAAAGTTTATGCTTTAAAGAAAATTTCAGTTTTGGAAAATATTTCAAAAATGTCATTTTAACCCATGAAAGATATCGCTTTATTCCACGATAGATTTATTTTCCGGCCTTCAAACACTCACTTTGATAACACACAAAAGCTTACTTCAATTCACAATGACACGTTTTTGCTAAAGCATAAAGGCTTCGCTTTTATTGTGCCACACGATGGCTGTATTTTCATCATCGCACGATGACCATCTAACTCGAAGCTTCGGTTATATCAACCTTAAAAGCCTTGTTTCTACTCATGAAGGCTTTATTTTCAATAACTCACGAGGATGTCATTTTTATAACCCACGATGGTTATGTTTTGATTATGCCACGATGATAGTGTTTTATAAAGGTATGAAGGCTATGTTTTTACTAAGTCATGACGACTGTGTTTTATAAAGGTGGGAAGGCTATGTTAATATTAAGTTATGATGATTATTTTATAAAGGTATGGAGGCTATGTTTTTATTAAGTAATGATGACTATGTTTTATTAAAAGGCACAAAAGTCGTGTTTTATTCAAAGCTCGATGGCTAGTTTAGATAATAGGTAGTAGCCTATATTTTAACCCACAAAGGGAAAAAAATTCAAGACATGATGGCATTGTTTTGAAAGAAAGGATAGCGAAGTTTTATAACATAGGAAGGATTTTGACTCTATGTTAGGCTGATCTTTACCTACACAAAAAGGATGATTTCATTAAGTAATTGTAAAGATTTTCCAAGGAAGGAAAAGATATTTTGGCCTAGTTTATAGAGTTTTTTTTTGGAATAGACAGCGAGGTTGACTGGGCCCCTACCAGATTTATTTATACGAAATAAAAGAGAAAACACGGGGAACAACAACAACACAAAACAAGAACTAGAAAAACACAACAAGAACAAAACACAACTACATGTACACAATACAGGGATCGAAGGAAGAAAACCTAAGAAGAAGATAAGTGAAGACAGAGCACAAAACCCACCACAGAAAGCTTGCAGTGGCCATGCACAATGCAACTCCCGGACATATCAGAGAACTAACACCACATATCATTCTGATGTGGGGAGAAGCTATGGCCAGAAACACAAATACCATACTTGATTTCTCTCATCAACTTCTGCCATATATTAATAGCAGGAAGAAGCACAGATTGAAAGCAACACTTATTCCTCTCCATCCATACGTTCCGTATGTATATTTTCATAACATAGAAAACAATATCCCATCTACTGGATCTCCATCGCGTTGCTTTGCGTAGAACAGTCCAGTCAGAAATCGTGACACCCTGAATGCCATTAACCCCTACTTTTTGCATGATAGTTAACCACATATTAATAAGATAACTGCACTCAAAGAGTAAGTGATCAACAGTTTCTGGAGTGATGTTGCAAAAAACACAAAGATTGTCCACATCCATTCCAACTGCCTCAAGCCTATCCCTAGTCAACAAAGCTTTATTAACAGCCTTCCAAAACAACAGATTATCAGAGCTAGATGAATAAGTAGTCCAAGCGACTTTAGCCCATAAGAATACCGGCATTTCCCCAACCTTGGCAAGAAGATCATAGACTGCACTGATGCTATGTGAAGTACCCCTCCAAAAAAGAGCATCATCATGCGCAGTAATAACAGTGTGGTGAGCCAAGTTTCTCCAGAGTGTATTAACAGTTTGATTACTTGAATAAGGAACGTTTATTTTCCCATGAGCAATAAAATTGACAGCCCTTGCATTGAATCCAATCCCAGATTGAGCTTGATCATGAGTAGACAACAGAGAGGATAATACACAACCATAGCTGACCCAAGGATCCTTCCAAAAGCTCACAGTACTGGTAGGGGACAATTTGTACTTAATCAGAGGGAGCAGCAAGGCCCGTATACCCAAAATCTTCCGCCATATCCAACTACTACCCTGAGTGACCTCCATAGACCAAAAATCTTTGTCCTTTATATGATATCTCCAAGTCCACTTCACCCATTGACTATCTTTCTTAACCAAGATGGCGTTGACATGAGAACTAACCGCCGCAATATTCCAGAGTTTGATGCTTTTGATTCCAAGGCCACCATTTCTTATTGGCCTTTCCAGGGAAGAGTAGTGATCTGGAATAATCTTCCTATTATGTATAGTTCCAGTCCATAAGAATCTCATCATGGCAGCCTTTATCATGTGGAGAAGCTTGGTAGGAAGAATGAAGCGTCTGGCCCAATAAACAATCATCGAAAAACACACAGCTTTGATAAGAACAAGTCTTCCCGCCATTGATAGAAACTTAGTTGACCAAGAGTTTAACCTGTTAGTGATTCTATTGAAAAGAGGAAGGCAAGCAGTTTTAGTAACTCTCGAGGTGCACAATGGTAGACCTAAGTATGTCATATTATTATTCATAGGTTGAAGACCAGACAAACCCTCAATCCTCACCCTATCAATGTTGTCTATCCCTGCAAGAAGGATCTGGGATTTAGTTGCGTTTAGCTTGAGGCCAATGGCTAGGAAAAAGGTGTTCAACGTTTGAAGAATATAAAGAATGGATTGATCAGTCGGCTTAGTAAAAATCATGATATCATCTGCGAAAAAGAGAGATGTTATGTGAAGGGGTTGGCATTTAGGATGATACAAAACACTTTTGTCATCAAACTTGATGGATAGCATGCTGGAGAGAGCTTCCATGACTATAATGAATAAGTATGATGATATTGGGTCCCCTTGCCTCACACCTTGTTTCCCTTTGAAATACCCAGTTGTTTTCCCATTATAACAAAGAGTGTAAATGGGACTGAAAATGCACACATACACCCAGGCCACAAAAACTTTAGGAATCCCATTGCGGACATAATTCGAACAATAGATGACCATTGGATACTATCATATGCTTTACTTATATCAAGTTTCATCATTGCACGTGGGGAGGTCTGAATCCTACCTTAACCATTATTTAATTCATGAGCCAGCATGACATTGTCAAGAATGTTTCTTCCAGGAATGAAGGCAGATTGATTTGTTGATATAACTGAAGACAAAACATGGACAAGCCTAGAAGCGAGGATTTTTGATATACATTTGTATACAACATTACAGCACGATATAGGTCTAAAGGATGTTGCATTGATAACAGGTCTAACTTTCGGGATGAGAACAAGATTTGTTTCATTAACTTCACTCAACAACATAAATTTGTCGATTATTACTTTGAATATTTAATTCTATGAATAAAATTGGCTATCACATTGAACATATATTTGGATGATTGCTTATGTGTTATATGTTCATCTTTGCATTTTAATCAGTTATTATTGTGTATAATAAATTACGGACATACTCACTTATGCCTTGAATGCAATCACCCAATAATTTGACATTAGGGATTTGGGAACTGATGAATAGTTAAGGTTATTCTAGTAGTGGGTATGGTCAAAGTTAATGTTTTGAGTTAGTATAGCATCCAGGATATCGAGAAGATCAAACTGTGTTTGGATAACCTGGACTGATCAAAAAGACATGACTCAAACTCTTTTAACTCAGATGTTGGTAATGAATGAAGTATGGCTACGCCCTATCCTCCAAGCATTAAGCCCTAGGTTAGTCAGGTTTGTGATTCCAATTCATAAGCCATTGCCGATTTAAGCTAAATTTTGGAGTTACGTATTTAAAGGAACTTATAGAAGTTTGCTAACCTATATTTTCTCCTATCTTTCTTAGGAGACTGTTGATATTTTCTCGTACCTTTCTTAGGAGACTGCTGTTTTCCTCCTTCCAATTTTAGAAGACCGTTGAACTTTTCTCCTAGTGATCTTAGTGGACTATTTTTATTTTCTTCTAAATAGACTAGGAGACCGTTAGATCATTTGATATATCTTGGCCTAAGTGAGCCAGATAGGTTTATAGTTGGCCTGAGAAAACTAATTTAGGTTCATAGTGACCTTTGGAAAAGCTATGTAGTTGAGTGAACCATTTGATGGGATTGGGCAATTATGGGAATGAGTAACCTTTTGACCCTTGTGAATGACGGATTATTCATTTTTACCCGTACATGCATGATATATTTTTGTTGTTATGATTATATTCTAATTATTTTGGATGCATGGTATTTTGTAGATCATATGTTATTGACCAGGTATTAGTGAGGAGCGTTCAGCTCAGCGGTGTGGTCACACAAAGTACCTATATTTTGGTTTGAGATGGACTAATATTATTTACACCAGACTTTTTGTCTGACCTGAAGTTCTTTATTTCCCCCAAAACTCTCAGGTGCTCAATTTGGAATTGAGTTGGCTGAGAGTAGGGTATTTTAGGTTTTGACAAATAAGATTTTAGAGAAATTCAGGAAGCAAGCTACTAATTAAAGTTTAGTTCCATTGTACAGTAGTTTAACTTCTTTTATTGTTGTTGGACGTATGTAATTACGAGCACTACAAATGTCTATGTAGTTTACACTCTGATCATCTAAAGAGGCATCGCCATGTGTCTCTCTTAGGATTACATTTGTAATTATTATATTCTATCTGAACAATGTGATTGTGATGTTATGAGGTTAAATTGTAATGAATTTGCAACTTAATGAATGAAAATGTTTCCAGTGCTCTTGATGATAATGATATAATAAATGATCTTATTTTGTCATTGGGAAATAATGTTAAGCATGATTGCGGCATCACTAGTATTTATTTTCAAGCCTTAAAATTAGGAAGTTATAACTTGGTATCAGAACAGAGAATTACATAAAATTTAATAAGATTTTGAAAAAACAACATAATCCAAATGAAAAATGGGATATATGATAGCGATATAATGGCATACTTGTTATTTGTTATACACATAAGTATGTATACCTATCTATACTCTCTCCTATGTCTTCGACCATACTTCAATATCTTGTGAAGGCTCATATGCAGATTATGAGGATGGATAACAGAAGTAGAAAACTGAACTTAGGAGGCGGAAGCACCAGAACCGATGGAAATGTCTGGGCAAATGCTAGGAATACTAACTGAACCACCAACACGAATGCGAATGAAAACTCTAATGCTAATGTAGATGCTAGAACCACGCCAGTTGATATACGCCATTTGATATGGGAACTAAGTATTAGTTCTTTGTCAATATGGTGCAAGTTGGAGCAGCAGTTGGTTTGACTAAAGGTAAAGCTAGTAATGGCTACTGCACCAAATGTGGTTGCCCATAATAATCGCGCCGCGTTAAGTCGAGATTGACTAGCTTAGGAGGAAAGCCATTCTTGACGATGGAGAATGCTATCGAGTAAAGGATTAGCTTCTTAACTATAAGAGGATCTTTTTTGATCTACCGTTGAATGTCGATCAAAAAAAGAGATTGGCATCAAGGTAGTTGCAAATAGCCACTTTATTTGGTGGAATAGTGTTACTATAGGAATTCCAAAGGAGAAGCTTACTTGGGTAGACATTAGAGTGTGGTTCAAGGAGAAGTTTCTTTCTAAAGTAGCTAAGTCAACTTTATTTAGGAAGTTTTTGAAGCTTGAACAAGATTAAATGAATGTGTTGGAGTATGTTACGAAGTTTGATGAGCTTTCCAGGCATATATAGGCTATCATTAACACTTTGCTTAAGAAGAACGAGAAGTTCATTAGAGCGTTGAAGCTAGAGATTGCTAAGCCAACTATACCACACCTTAGAAATCCATTTAATATCATGGTGGACATTGCTATGAGGAATGAAGATTTACCCACAATATTAGGGAAGAACAAGTTTGTGGAGGTATGGGTCTTCAAGGCAAGAAAAGAAAGTTCTTTGGCAAAAAGGAAGCTCAAAATGCGAGGATCCGAAGAAAGGAATAGCTTAGATGACTAGCTATAAATGTGATAGCACTTCATTAATTAGTATCACTCTGGTGAAGGAAAGAAGGCTGTTGATAATAAAAGCGTAGGGTGCTATAACTACAATATGATGGGGCATTTGAAGAAGGAATGTCTTGAACTGATCAAAGCATAGAAAGGAAAGGTTTTCACTTTGGAAGCTGTAGCTTCTGGACCAAGTGCAAAGGAGAAGGGAAAGGCTATGTTAGGAGGTACATGTAACGACCCGATTTTACGACGCCTAAAAGTCGACATTTATACGTCCACTGTATCAAATGTCGCACAGTCGAATGTCGGAAAATCGAATCGTTAGGGTTAAAGAAGAAGAAGATATAAGAAAAACAGAAACAATAACAGAATCTCACATTTCGCAGCGGAACAATATATAATAGATAAATGAATAATCTTTAAATCAAAGACTCATCACTGTTAATACAATACAACATTAGAGTTTACAACGACATCATACATCACTAACAGTTATTATAACTTGACTATATGAAAACTGATTTGCACTAACCATATGCAACAGACACTACATAGTAAAGAGATACGTCTCGCCTTCCAGCTTCAACTCCTGATCTCCACAACAACTCTTTTCTGACTTTGCTCCCGAATAACTGATAACCTGACTCTAGGCTGCCCATATGGAAAATTATGGGCACCCAGAGTTTAGAAAGGGAACTATAAATTCCAGGTCAGTCATGGGACTGTTAGTGAAACTACCATAAGGCATCCCACCACACACACAATGAAACTACAATGGGCACCCAGAATTTAAAAGAAATCCGCAATGCTTTTTGGAAAATGAAACTACCATAAGGCATCCCACCACACACACAATGCAAACGCAGAATTGGAGGAGATTTCTCCTTATGATAGTCAAACATGCTTAATACGCAAAATCCTTTCGATATTATTATTATTAGTGCATAGTGTGGAAAATATTTCAAAAGTATAATATTAATCTTAGCCAGCACATGTTCAATAGCAGGTTACCGCCACATTCCATGGCAGGTTACACAACTAAAACCGTACATGGCGCGTATTGTTTCTTTGGATTTCCAACAAATGGTCGGACTAAGGAACTTCCTACTGCCACATGGGTACGCCTCTGGAGGGACGTCCCGAGAACCTAACCGGATCTCTGCCAACACAAGCCCGGGTTACCTCTGCAAAAATAGGTAACTACTGACACGAGTATGTCATCCCCCGATTGTAAACAACCTTTATCCGAGGATCCTCAACAACAACAATCACAAAGTAATATATAATTGCGATATCCACATAAGTTAAGTATATAGGCTCCAAACCATGATACCACTTCTATCCAGAAGGAAATGCACATACCCTAAGGGGCGCTACCCCCTATAACCATGCTGCATTCTTCCTGTTTCGACCATTCCGGGGTGTGAGGTCCGACGAAGTCTCATCCACAAAGCTACGCTTTTCACAAAAGTCATGCTTTGATCAACAAATGATCAGCAGTACATCATATGCCACATTACCAAATTGGGAATATATTACTAGTAACCATCAACTACATAACCTCTGAGCTCATACGTCTCAGAGAAGGGTGTTAAGCTAAGAGAATAAATTCTCCGCCACCAACAGAAATGTATTTAATAGAAAACAGCTTTACATCTCAAAGTGTAACGTCAGACACACATCCATACAAGTCCGTTCCGGGATCGAACGAAACCGAAAGCACTTCAAAAGAAGCCCTTGCAATCCGGATATTCACTAATCAGTCCGGAATCCCCATCACAAATGGTGATAAAATCTCTATACCGGAGCAACCTGGTGCAGAGACATTCGACAGGTAATCCTTTCGCTTTCGAAAATACCCGGTCTTCAACACCATCTTCAAATGCAATCCCATTTCATCGTATCTTTATTCGGAATGGGTTTTGTGACACAAGGTTCTCTCCCCGCTAATCCGAATAACGGGCGATTATTTAAAAAAAATAAGTGTTCATTCAGATTCAAACAAATCACAACAAATTCCACTTCGATCTTTTAAATAAAGATCCATCACAATCACAAAGGTTCGATGTGGGTTTCGAATATCCATTTGGAATTCGACTCCCGGTCGCATCGAAATTCAAATGCCGATTAAAGGCCAATATTGATAGTCGGTTATTTAACTATCAATCATCATTCACAACAGTCATTGGATTTCAAATAAATTTTCCCCCCAATTATTATTACTTTCAAAATATCTTCGCAAGATAAAATTTTACTTTTCAACACTTTGAAAATAAATTCAAATCAATTTTTTCACACTTCAATCCTTCGAAAATAAATTTCAAATCAATTTTTCCTTACGCGGATAACATTTTCAATATTTATTCATTTCCACTGAAAATCTGCCGAGTTCAAATATTTAAAATAATATAAAATACTTATTCAAAATATACTTGGAAACATTTAAAATAAACTATTTTAGAATATTTGCTTAAATATTAGTTATGAAAAATATTATACTAATATCTCATATAAAAATTCAAGTCCAAAACTAATTTTAAAATAAAAATCTGTAAATAGAGTATAAATATTTAAATAACTATTTTCTAAATCAAATGCAATTTAAATCTTTAAAATAATCCCTTATATAATTAATTAAATAAATTTTTTACTTTAAAACAATTTCCAAACTAATTTCTCCAACAATATTATTTTAAAACCAAATCTAAAACTTTTAAATTTTATTCGAAAGCTATTTTAAAAAATATACTCGGCTTTCCAGGGAAGAACTCTTTTTCCATTACAAAATGGCCCATTCCAATAAATTAATAAACCTTCTTGATTTATTTTAATTTACATTCCAAATTTGTAAATTTCTTTCCACACTTTAAAAATAAACCAATATTTATTTTTAAACAATTTCCCTTTTCTTTACAAATTCCCGTTGTGAATTTACATTTTCAAATATCAACTAATATACGAATTTTAAATCGATTCCCAAATATCATCTTCGAACCCAATCAAATCCCAAATTGATTTCCAGTTTATTTCAAACACAAAATCAAATTCCAATTTGATTTTACAAATTAATTTTCCAATATCAAATCAATTTCAAATTGATTTTCCAAGTTATTTCCAAAACACCTGACCAAATTTCCAAATTGATTCCTAAGATTTATTCTAACTCCAAATTAATTCCTGAATCGATTTCTAAAATTAATTTCAACTCCAAATTAAATTCCAAATTTAATTTCTAAATTTATTTCCTTTTGAAATAAATTCTTTTATCTCTTTCAAATATTTAAAATACGTATCTTAAATAATTTCTTCAACCATTAAACCATATTACTCGAAATTCCTTTTTATAAAATATTTTTCCATGTTTTTTGAATTAATTCGATCGGATTATAAAAATCAACTTTAATACTTTAATTGTAACGGTCTAGGCTTTTCTACTTTACTTTTCCAAAAATCCAATTTCATATTTCTGGTATCCTACGATACCAAAAATATATTCGGCTAAATTACAGTCTTCAACGGTTTTAATCACAAATAATCACACATAGATTATAAATAATCATCACACAACATAAGAAACAAATTAAATATTTGAGGAATCTAGTTGGATCCCTTCAACCTGTTTCCCTACATCCACAGATATTAGCACAACAAATTAAATACAAATTCCACTTCGAGGTGGAATATCGCGGTATATAGGATCTATAAAATATCATCCTCTATTATGCGGCGCAATAGGGTCTTATCCGCTATATAATGCGGGAAATCAACAACTCAAAATACATAAATAATACCAATTCCATTTCGAGGTGAAATATCGTGGTATATGGGTTTAATATAATATCCTCCGCTATTATGCGGCGCATAGGGTCTAAACTAATATAACTAATAATAAATTAATTATCCAAACACACAATAAATCAATTTTAAATTTAACTATTAAAATTAAATCAGAAAAACAATCGATTGAGTGAGAAGATCTCACCTTTAATTTGCATGCAAATCCATTTTCCATTCCGGACTTGATTTCACCATTTTAGACCTTGTATAAATAATTATACAATTTATTAATATTCAAATAAATCGAACAATTAATTTCTTTTAAACAATCTAATTAACTACTTATTAAATTTTAAAATTAAATCCCTTTAAATAAATCAATTAGTTAACCCTTCCATTTCAACTAAAAATAATAATATTTCAACCACAATTATCCTAAAAAAAATAAACAATAGATTTTGAAATTTAACTTTTACCAATTCCTCAACATTTAAAATCTCTATATTTTTTTCTTCTCTCCAGTAAATAACAACAATAAATTTTCTTCATTGTATAAAAAAATCTTACTGTATATATTTATATTTACACGAACATATGTTAATTTTAAATCGAAGAAATAAAATAATTTACCTCACCTGTCAAAATCGAAGTCGATTTCATCCACGACGAACGCAAAACCATCGCAATGCGTGCACGAGCTGCTGCAGTCGTGACCCCTCCAGATCGTAGTCGCCATCGACTCGTGAACATCGCTGCTATCCACCTGCTCGAGCATGCAATTCCAGAAACCATCGCGGCTTCCACCACATATCACCTCCCATTGAAGAACCCTCCAAAGCCACAGCCACCCCTCGAACCTACCTCGCGCACACGTCTACAACACACGACCTATTCGAGCCCAAAATCCCCTTCAAATGATTCCCAGGTCGCCTCGAAGTCACTCGCGAACTCACACATCCCCAAGATCGGCTGCCATTTTTATCGATTTCAATTTTTTCGAGCGAGAAGGAGGGTTTCTTGTTCGTTTTTTATTTGATTTGTTTCCAAGCTAAAGCAAAGCTCGGTTGTGTGATTTATTTATTTTCTTTATAAATGAATTCGAGATTATACTATCTCAGCTGAACGATTATTATTTTCTTCTTCAACGCATGTGAAGATTTAACAGAGTAATAGAAACACGTGTACGAAAATTCAATATGTGTAATTACCCTTTGAAATATTATTGTAACAAACATATATATATATATATATATATATATAATATTTTAAATTTAAATTTAAATTCATATTGTATCAATTTCGCAACTCACAATCTCGATATCCAATCGATGCGTGCCACTAGGCGTTTATAACGTTAAACCCCTATTCTGAACACAATGGAAAAGGTTCCGGGTCCAAATTCAATTGTATGAAGTTAGATTTTCGAATCCAGTTAAAACATTGAATTTTCAATTTAAATTTCAACGCCTTTGCTTATCGTACGGCCACACAACAATTCCGAATGCTATGAAAATTGAAATATGATAATAAAACACTATTACGGATCCAACGGAACTGGTTTTGTCGAAATCCGAGACCGTGCCTCGGAAGGCTATTTTTAAATATCGATTAAACGATATAAATTCAAAACTGAACAATTCACTTTCAAATTCAATTCTGTAGTTTCTATTATCTTTAGTATTATCAATATGAATTTTCTAAGCCATCAAATTATTTTTAATAAGCTTAAAATTGAAAATTCAAATTTTTACCCAGTCTCAATAAATTAAATTTAACAATTAAATTGCCAAATTTATTCTGATATCTGAAATTCAAGTTAAAATAACTTTCAAACATTTAAAATTCAATAAAATATTTCAATTTCAAACGTTGAAAATTCTGGGTCGTCACATCCTTCCCACCTTAAAGGAATTTCGTCCTGAAATTACTAGTTAAGAAGAATGGTCCTTAACCCGTTTGCTATCTTTTCAAAACTAAACAGTTTTATCAACTTACCAAACAAATCCTTTTTATTAACAACCCATTATTGCTTCAACTAACTTTCCAAAATTAATCATAGATTCCAAACAACACTGTTTTCTTAACAATTCAAATTTTAAAATTTTAAAATTTTCTCAAAATTTTTCTAACTCCCTAAATTTTCGAAAAATTTCGCTAGCGTCTCCTTTGTGCGGCTAGCTCAGTACGACTGCAAAAATGGCACCACGGCCCCTAGATTTTAAAAAGAAAAGAAAAAGCCAAGCGGCTGGGCAAGAAAATCATCAAACTTCATACTGAAATTCAAATACGTACCTTTTTGTCCAGCAATTTCAAATTTTATCTTCAAAAATCAAATCCCAATTCCTTTGTCTTTAACACACCTGTATATCCTGATATCCATAATTTCCAATTTCAACATTCAAAAATCATTTTTGCACATATCTTTACAAATTTTTCAATATTTACTTTACTATTGAAGTTATATATCCATTTTCATTCAATCTTGCATTTTCACTTTCATTTGAACAATTTCAATTCTATTTGGATTCAATTTATCTTCTGAATATTAAATTTTATCAATCATCTTTCATTCATAACTGATTCAGGTTACTATTTTAAATTAGTTTCTTTACTAATTAATTACAAGTTCTAATTCATTTCATCTCAAACCATTTTTAATTTCCACCTTTATTTTCTTTAGTTCACTTCGAACTAATTTTACAACTTCATTTTATTTCACACAATTCAAATTGGTTCTCAATATTCAGTTCCAATCCCAATTTTATTCTTTTGTTCATTCCCAAACATAATTCAATTCACTATTCTGGTTTATAACCACTTATATTTAAACTGGATTTCCAATTCTATATAAATTCAATTTACCCTTTATTTATAATTATTGAATTCATTTCAAACCATGTCTATTATGTCTTTTCTTCAATTAGTTTCACTTACTACTTTTTATGTCAATATTTCGCTTTGCTTATAACAAATCAAATTCAATTCCAATTCAATTCTATTTGCTTAAAAATTCGAAATGAATTTCAACATTCAATTTTGCTTTCATTTAATGGTAATTGTAAATTTATTCATTCATTCACAATTATATTTTCCATCTTTATATATTTTATTCCAATCATTTAGTCTATAAGACTTCTCAAAT
This sequence comes from Allium cepa, assembly GCA_030765085.1. Lineage (NCBI taxonomy): Eukaryota > Viridiplantae > Streptophyta > Magnoliopsida > Asparagales > Amaryllidaceae > Allium > Allium cepa. The sequence continues at coordinate 134,622,864 of CM060932.1, forward strand.
CCACCTTCACACAAATTAACTCAAATCTTCAATTTCAATTTCATTTTGAATCCAAATCATCATTTTATTTGACTTAAATTTTCAATCTCGATTTTTTTTAATTCCACTTGATTTAAATTTTTCCTTCCAACTTATTTTATTTCCACATCTACCTTTTTATAAATAATTTGGTAACTAAATAATTGAAATAAGTTTATTAACCACATAAGTTATCTTAATAAATTATTTTTATTTTAACAATTTTAAACTTTACAAATTATCAACTTAATGATATTCCATAACTATTTTTTATAACATTCCAGAGTCTTTTCAACCTTTCAAAATTCATTTTTGAAATCAATTCAAATTTTCTTTTGAATTTCCAAAATCAAATCCAGTTTGCCAACAACTTCCTTTTAAAACTAATTTGGTAGCAATCCCTCTTTTGGAAACCTGAAAATGAACATCGATGATGCTGCAGTCATCACCGAAATTATTTTCCAGCGACCGAAAAGAGTTTAGAGCTTTTATCCCTTCAAAAACATTTTCCAAACCTTTGAAAATCATTTCCAAACTAAAAAGGAATTTGATCTTTCTCAAATCTCAAAATTTAAATCCTTTCAAATTCTTTTAAACATTCCTCTGGAATTTTATTATAAATCACATTTACATTTACAATTCTCATTTGTATATAAATTTTATTTCTCAACTTTCAATTATGATTTCAATTTCTTATTCAATAATCAATGATAATAATTTAATATATCACTTCCTAATGAACGAGCAGCATATACTCTAATAATTTTCAAAAATTATTTCCTTTTATATACAAAATAGTTTTGGGTAAAATTATTTCATTTACCCTATTTTAAAACAATATCATGTCGAATTGTTCTGTACGAGTGTTTAGAGATCCCTATCGATAGAGTTGTACGGACTATATCGACCAGAATCCATATAGCACTCGACAAACCAATCATCACAATATAAAACTATTTTTATATTCACTAACAAATACGCGCTCATATATATTATTACTCTCAAACTCATTCTAGAGTACTACGACTCTATCTCTAATGAGTAACACCCAACAGAGCCAAGGTTGTCGCTTAACCAAATGCTCTGATACCAAAATGTAACGACCCGATTTTACGACTCCCGAAAGTTGACATTTATACGTCCACTATATCAAATGTCGCACAGTCGAATGCCAAAAAACCGAACCGTTAGGGTTAAAGAAGAAGAAGATAGAAGAAAACAGAAACAATAACAGAATCTCACATTTCGCAGCAGAACAATATATAATAGATAAATGAATAATCTTTAAATCAAAGATTCATCAATGTTAATACAATACAACATCAGAGTTTACAACGACATCATACATCACTGACAGTTATTATAACTTGACTATATGAAAACTGATTTGTACTAACCATACGCAACGGACACTACATAGTAAAGAGATACGTCTCGCCATCCAGCTTCAACTCCTGATCTCCACAGCAACTCTTTTCTGACTTTGCTCCCGAATAACTGATAACCTGAATCTAGGCTGCCCGTGTGGAAAATTATGGGCACCCAGAGTTTAGAAAGGGAACAATAAATTCCAGTTCAGTCATGGGACTGGTGTGAGATCTTAAAAATAGTTATTTTTAACTAAGAAAACAAAAGAATTTAAAAGAAATCCGCAATGCTTTTTGGATGTAACAGCCCGCAAATCCGTACCCCTTGAGTCAACACTATTCTATCTAAATCAACTCAAGTTGTATAGAAATACGAACCGCTTGGGTTAAAGAAGAAGCGGTAGAAAAAGAAAATAGAAAACAATAACAGAATCTAACCATCGCAGCGGAATAAAATATGGTAGATATTAACATATCTTTACACCAAAACAAATATAACTGTTTATATATTACATCATCAGAGTACCTCAATTGCAGCTCAACATCAATAACATATAACTGGATACATAGCTACTCAACACAGCGGAATATATACAAACAAGTATGGAAGTACGTATCGTCATCCAGCTCGTCTCCTGAGCTCCACGGCATCATATCCTGTATCCTATAATACTCGGTCTGACCCGAGCATTACAGTTAAATAACACCCGAGTCAGTCTGGAATACCAGCATGAGAAAATCATACTCAATTGATTATTAAAGTTTCAAAAATCCTTTTAAAAAAACAAAAGCATCTCGTAAGACCACGCCACAAATAAACATATCGGGTTTTTACCTTACGATAGCTAAACAATTTTTTTATAGAAATCCTCTGATATTATAATAGGGTCTATATACAAATACTTATAAAATAGCCGAAATTGTTACATTCATTAAATTCCAGCTACTAGCCACTGAGTGGGTAATACAAACAAAAATCGTACAAGGCTCGTAGGGAGAATGGATTTCCAACTAATGACTAGGCACTGGGGTACCACTTGTCACAGTACATGGCCTAGATCACAGTACCGAGGAGTACGACCGCTCCCCTGCAACATAAAACCGGGACTACCCCTTACAGGATAATCTCGAGTTAGATCACCTCGCGGTTGGGATAAGCAACCTCCCACTAAGCCAAAATAAAAAGCGACTTCTAGGCAGGGATGACCTCACCCTGCTTGGGTGCTACCCACCTAGCCTTGCTGCATAACCCCTGATTTTCAGTCATTCCCATTTGATGAGGCTTGAGGCTAAGCGTTACCTTTTTAGAACATATCCCTTAGAATGCCCATCGTCCACTTGACGATGTTTCGCAAGCATTCATCCATACAAGTCCGTCCCGGGTTCGAACGGAACCGAAGGCACTACTCCTACTACATCCATTTTGGAAATATCCTCAGAATTAGTAGCGACAAGCCCTTGCACTTCACTACTCCAACTTCGAATCCAAAATCATTCTTCATGAAACGTACAAACCGAATCGAAGTAGTTTTCGAGAAATAAATCTCGATCCCAGTCTCTTCGAAACGATCAACATATTTGTCCAACATTGATAGTCGGTGATTTAACTATCAATTAATATTCTCAAACAACCATCCAACAATTAATAATTTTCCCAAATTATTTATTAACCTCAAAAATATCTTCACAAGATATATTTCTATTTTCAACCCTTTGAAAACAGTTTCAAATCATCTTTCTTTTTAGAATAAACTTTCCCAAATATTTTCTATTTCCTTTGGAATCACCAAGCACAAAACTAGATTTTTAAATTAATTTAAAACACTTTACTTTGAAATATAATTTAAAAATATTTAAATTGAAAGCCACTTCAATAATTTATTCAAAATACATACTTTATGAATTTTTGAAAACAATGTTACTTAATAAAATATAAAACTAGATTTTCACTTTTAAAACAAAATACTAAATCACTCTTTAAATAATTACTGCTATAATAGATTAAAGGGAAATACTTACTTTAGAATTTAAATATTTAGAAAAAATATATTTTTCAAAACATACTTTTTAAAACAACTTTAAAACCTTTAATTTATATTTAAAAATTTACTTTGAAAACGTACTTGGTTATTCAGGGAGAATTCCAACTTCAATCACTTAAATCAGTTTCCCAAATTGATTTCCAATTTATTCCATTTGGAATAAATTTCTTTACTTATCAGTTCATTTCAAAATTCATTAGTTATGGATTTTATTATTATTATTTTCTGTTTGATTTCAAACCCTTTTAACTGAAATATACAAATTTCAGGTTATTCCCAATTTCTTCTTTATTCTTTTCAATAATTTAAATCATGAATTTTAAATAAATGTTTTGTCCTTTTTAAATAATAACACTGAATTTTAAAATTCATTAACATTCTGTTTATTCAAATTTTCCTTTCTATACTCACAATTTATTTATTAAAATTTTAAAGTCACTTTATTTCTTTTCCAATTCATTCTTAAATTTATTCTCTAATTATTTTACTTACAGATTCACTTCTTTTATTTTCTTTCCAAAATCCAATTTATATAGTTTTTGATAATCCATTTTAACCAATTATATCAATCAAGCCATAGCATTCAATTTTTCCACATAATTCATTATAGAATATCAAATAATACGAACAGAGAATATTAAATAATTTAGATAAATATTGAGGGGTCCATTTGGATCCCTCCAACTTGTTTTCCTGCATCCATGGACGTTAGCACGACATAAATATCATTCCCAAAATATACCATACTATAGCACATCAATAAATTCAACCATTTCAAACAATTATTTAAATTTAATCATTTAAATTTAAATTTAACTGAGTGAGATTAACTTACCCTTGCTTTGCTGTTTGCAATCCATTCCAAACTGACTTGTTTCCTTGATTTTTAAACCTTGTATAACAATTCACAGTTTATTATTATTTGAACCAACCAAACAATTATTCACCATTTATTTATTTTGTTTACAAATGATTAAATTTTAACCTTAGATTTAATCTAACCGAAGTAGTAAATTTTAAACTAATTTTCCTTTATATATTTTAATTCAATTTAATAATTTGTACTTAAACTAATTCCTATAATAAATTATTTCCAACAACTAGGATAAATTAAATAAGTTCATTAAGTACATATAATTTTAAATTCATTTTAGATTAAAAATAAAAATAAACTAAAAATTGAAAAGAACAAATCAAATATACCTCTGTCGAACCCAGCTCGTTTATACCTCCCCCAAAAATCGCGAACGGCCTACTCCTGCCCAATCCATCGCGATGTCGATGCCGTCGCCTCCTCCTAAAGTCGTGCCGCTGTTGTGCTCTTATCGCGCCTCAATCACCAACTCGACCTTGCAATTTTTACCCTCAGTCGACGCTTCTTGCTCCATCATTGACCACGATTTCTCAAACACCAACTCGATGACGCCATGCCTTGCCTAAATCTCGAGCTCTATCCCATCTTTGTGCGCAAACTCAGGGTCGCGAGTGCCTTAAAGAGTTAAAATCGCAAACCCTAGTTCGCGTTCCTACTGTCGGCTATCGTGAGCGACGCGACTGCTCCTCCTCACGATGGCACTCTCCAGGCTGCCTTGTCTCGGTTATGATTTTATCATTTCATTTTTTTTTAAAGAAGTGAGATTGATTTTGGAATGAAAAGGGTTTCGGCCATACCTTGAGTTCGAACGAAGAAATAGGGTTTTGCTGTGGATTTCGTGAGGGAGGATTCAAATTGAATAAAGGAGAGAAGGAATTGAAGGGGGAGGCACGATTATGAATTTAGGTGCAGTCGCCATTATTATTTTTTCGAATTGGGAAATGAATTAGGATTAGCTGATAAGAAGGAAAGGAGGTGACATAATAAGTAAAGGAGATGGCGTATACAAGAAGCTTGACCAATTAAATTATATTTTATTGGATTATTATCAATTAAATTTTCAGCGCGTTATATATCATACACTCACACACTAACTCCGATCAATACGAAATTTGAAACCCATTAATAATTCAATATTACGGACTCAATGGAACTGGTTTCGTCGAATTCCGAGACTGTGCCTCGGAAGGTTATTTTTAAATTCAATTTTAAAACGAATAAAATTTCAAAACTGAACAAGTCACTGTTAAATTTAATTTTAACACTTTCATTATCCTCAGTATTATCAACATAAATTTTATAAGTCTTCAAATTATTTTTAACAAGCTTAAAATTCCAGATTCAATATTTTACTCCTTCAAATTTTATAATTCAATCATTTAATCATCAAATAAATTGTGATATTTGAATTCAAGTTAAAATTAACCTTTAAATGTTTAAAATTAATTTAAATATTCCAATTTTAAATGCTTAAATATTCTGGGTCGTCAGATTCCTACCCCTTAAAAGAATTTCGTCCCCGAAATTACTAATTAGGAAGAATGGTCTAATACCCATTTACCCTTTTTCCCCAAATCCAAACAATTTCTAAGAATTCAACAACTTACCAACCATCTTTTTATAAAAGACTCATTATTATTCTTATTAACTTTCCAAGCTTTTCTATTGTTTCCAAATAACTTTATTTATTTAACTATTCAAATTATAATCCAAAACCAAGTTTAAAATTTTTCAAAATTTCTCCAATTTTTTTTCTAACTCTCTAAATTTTCGAAATTTTTTGCCAGCGTCTCCTTTGCGCGGCTAGCTCGGTAGAACTACAAAATGGCACAACGGCCCCCAAATCCCAAAAAGAAAACAAAAGGCCAAGTGGCTAGATCCAAAAACCCAATCAAATTTCACAGAAATTTAAACACATACCTTTTTGGTTGGCAATTCAATTTTTATCATCTGAAATCAAAACCAATTTTCCTCTCTTTATAATACCTGCATATCCTGCTTAGCACCAATATCCAATCACAATATTCCCAAAACATTTTTCCGACTTCCCCACAAAATGTCAGTATCTATTCATTCCACTATTAACTTAGATTATATTTGTATCAATTTTTCATTTAAGAATTCACCATTCCTTTCTTAAGTTAGTATAAGCATTTTATATGCTTCTTATATTTATTTTCACCTTACCACTTTAGTTTATATCTAATTCTATTCAAATTGATTCTTTCATTACCATATGAATTCAATTTATTTTCAACTCTAAATATTGAATTTTATTTTTCATTTATAACCAATTCATGTCTTTATTTTAAATTAGTTTCATTCACTAATTTATTTCAATTTCCAATTTGAAACCGTTTGTCGTTAACAAAATTTTCCAAAATGTTCAAAACTTTTCTAACTCCCAAAATTTCCAAATTTTTTTGGCAGAGTCCCCTTTGTACGGACGAGCTTTTGCAATTTGACAAAAGATATAAATGTATATACATCGACCCACACGGTCGGAAAAACCAAAAACAGTTCATATTTTCTATTTTTATTGCGTAGGCGTACCTTATTTAGCATTTTTAAGTAAACAACTTATTTATTTAGCAGTTAGCACAACCATATCCAGCTACACGGCTTCCAGGTACCTGTAGTTACTTAATTTAAACATGTAAGTTCCATATATATGAAGTTTAACAATATTTCACTTATTTGCAATAGTTAAACACCTGAATTCTAACAGCAATGCACACTAAACACTTTTTATAAGCAATTTAAATATTCCAACATAAATTTCAATTGCTTACAACCAATCACATATCGTTTCACTTGATCCAAATGGTTAACAACTCACAAGCTTATATTAATTTATTTTTAAGCAAAACGAACTCATATTTAATTCAATTGATCTCAAATTCAATTTATTTTACTCCTATCAATTCATACCATCTTAATTACTTACATTTACATCAAATGACAATTTATTCTATGCAATTTGACGAGATCTATGTGAATAAATAAGTACTTATGTCACCAAATTAAATTGATTTCAACTAAATTTATACTTAATTCTATTCCATTTTTAAATTTATTCACAATCCACATATTCTCATTTTCATTGCATTTTAAATTTGAATATATTCACTTGCATTTCATTTTATTAACCAAACTAGTTCATTCAAAACCATTAACAACTTAGGTTCATCTTCATTACCAATTAAATTTTATTTTTATTTTTATTCATTCATAACCATTTATATAGTTCGATACATTCCATTTCAATGTTATTCATAATCCATTCATTTACATTCCATTCCATATTTGTTTATTCCAAACAATTTTATTTAGCTCGAAGGTAATCTAAGCTATTTCATTCAATAACCATTTAAATTTTATTCATGATCTATTCATTTGCGTTTCATTTAAAACCATTCTATTTTTCTTATTGACTACAAGTTATTTCAATCCCTTAACAATTTAAATGGTTTTCAATTATTTATTTAAGAATTTCATTCCATTAAATATTATCTGTAACTCACCGAATTATATTTCGATTAAAATTTATTTTCACTTGATTTAAAACCAATCCAATATTATTAAACTTAGTTTAAGTTGAATTCAATTCAACTCTCCTCCATCCATTTAGCTTAAGTAAATTTTCTTCAATTTATTCAAATTTTATACTTAAGCTCATTTTCATTTTACAAGCAAATTTTCTTTTCTATTCAACTTAACTCTATCACAATCAAATCTCGTATTAAATCTACAATTTCAATTGATTAGCTATTATAAAATTTAACTTTTCAGATTCAACTCATTCAACTGATTACAAGGCTATTTCCAATGTATTTCCACATATTTGGATTTTATTTGCAATTCAAACTATTACTATTTTAATACAATTTCATTTTTTATTCGATACATTTCCAATTATATTTAATTTGTTAACACTTCAAGTTAAATTTTAATTTATAACTCAAGTTCTGAATCCACTATCCATTTTCAATTTACCACCAAATTTCATGAACTCACAATTCAATTACATTCTCAGTTCATTTAATTAATTGCAAGGCCACTTTCAATTGTATTTCTTCACTAATGATTCAAGTCGAATTTGATTTATAACTTGAGTTTTATTTTCCAACTTCATCATAAACTCACAATTCAGCTTCTATTTAACTACATTAGGTTTCCATTAAATATTTCATTGTCTAATTTATTATCTAAATAGTCTTTCCCCAACTTATAATCCATAACTTGATTTTAATCTCAAAATCTCTTCATAAAATTTTCTTAAGTTCAATTTATTTTATAATTCAAGTTTAGATTTTCATTTTATTTTTCTATTCATCAAAATATTTATTTTGGATTTTGTATTCCATTTCCAAATTTTATAAGTCGCAACTTATTATTCCACACATTCCATTCATCCTAGGCTTGAATATATTCATCTTTTATTTTTAATTCAAGCCTTATGCTTATTTATAACCCAAGCATATTTTATTCTATGGATTTTTAATTCTTTTATAAGTTATTCTGATTTATTTCAATCCAATCCTTATCCCACTTATTTTCCAATTATTCAGGTAAGAATCTAATTCCATTTAATAACTCAATTGAATTTTTATTCTAATTCAATTTTATTTAAACTCAGATTTATTTAACTCAATTCGATTTTAACTTAATTCGAACACAACTGGATATTATTTTCAGTCTAATTTAATTAATTTCAATCCAGTTAAATTTTATTTCCCAATCCAAGTTAATTTCATTTTTAACTTTACACTTTAAATTTAAATTTCCAACATTCAAAGCTTATATTTCCTTCCTGATTTAAAAATCATCTTAATTTATAAGCTTATAACCTATCTCATCAGGATTTTTAGACACCTGGCTTTGGTTACAAATCATTTTGAAATCTCCAATATCACAAACCACACTTCTCAAGAGTCAAACTAATCCTGGTTTTATATCCAACAAATTTCCTTTGAGATTCTAAAAAACAACTAGCTTTTCTGAACAAATCAGTTTTTGGCAGCAATCCTTCACTTAGAAATTCGAAAATGAATACTGATGATGCGACCGTCATTATCAGAATTATTTCCCAATAATCCAAGTGACTTCAATGCTATATCACTTTTAAAATCCATTCAAAACACATTTCCTTTTAGAAATACCTTCAAAAGAATAGTGCTATTGTTTATCTTCAAAATACTTCCAAATCTCTGGGATTTAAATTTCCAAATCCTACTTAAATCAATCTTAACTATAATTCATTTGTACAGTTTATGCTTATACAAATTTCCATTTGATTGTATTTCAATTCATAAATTACATTTATAATTCATATTTATAAATTTCATTTTATAATGAATTTATTCCCTTAAACTTTGGTTATATTTTCAATTTCTAGTTGAATTTTCACTTAACAATGATAATACTTTAATATTATTCTTCCTAACATCCACACAACCATATGTTAGCTAAAATAGTTTACAAAAACTTTTCTTTATATCAAAATATATTTAGGGTAAAATTATTTCATTTACCCACATTAAAAACAATACCGTGTCGATTGTTCTATTCAAGTGTTTAGAAACCCCTTCGATACAATTGCGCATACTGTGCCGACGAAGGTTCATATGCCACTCAATAAACCAACCAACACAATATTAAAACAATTTATATTCACTAACAATTACGCGCTCATATTTATTAATACGCTCAAACTCATTATAGAGTACTACGGACTCTATTTTAAATAAGTAACTCCCACCAGAGACAAGGTTATCACCAACCTAAGCTCTGATACCAAGTGTAACAGCCCGCAAATCCATACCCCTTGAGTCAACACTATTCTATCTAAATCAACTCAAGTTGTACAGAAATATGAACCACTTGGGTTAAAGAAGAAGCGGTAGAAGAAGAAAATAGAAAACAATAACAGAATCTAACCATCGCAGCGGAATAAAATATGATAGATATTAACATATCTTTACACCAAAACAAATATATCTGTTTATATATTACATCATCAGAGTACCTAAATTACAGCTCAACATCAATAACATATAACTGGATACACAACTACTCAACACAGCGGAATATATATAAACAAGTACGGAAGTACGTATCGTCATCCAGCTCGTCTCCTGAGCTCCACGGCATCATAACCTATATCCTATAATACTCGGTCTGACCCGAGCATTACAGTTAAATAACACCCGAGTCAGTCTGGAATACCAGTGTGAGAAAATCACACTCAATTGATTATTAAAGTTTCAAAAATCCTTTAAAAAAACAAAAGCATCTCGTAAGACCACGCCATAAATAAACATGTCGGGTTTTTACCTTACGATAGCTAAACAATTTTTTTTTTATAGAAATCCTCTGATGACATTATACAAATACTTATAAAATAGCCGAAATTGTTACATTCATTAAATTACAGCTACTAGCCACAGAGTGGGTAATACAAACAAAACTCGTACAAGGCTCTTAGGGAGAATGGATTTCCAACTAATGACTAGGCACTGGGGTGCCACCTGTCACAGTACGTGGCCTAGATCACAGTACCGTGGAGTACGCCCGCTCCCTGCAACACAAGACCGGGACTACCCCTTACTGGATAATCCCGAGTGAGATTACCACGCGATTGGGATCAGCAACCGCCCACTAAGCCGAAATAAAAAGGGACATCTAGGCAGGGATGACCTCACCCTGCTTGGGTGCTACCCACCTAGCCTTGCCGCATAACCCCTGATTTTCAGTCATTCCCATTTGATGAGGCTTGAGGCTAAGCGTTACCTTTTTAGAACATATCCCTTAGAATGCCCATCGTCCACCTGACGATGTTTCGCAAGCATTCATCCATACAAGTCCGTCCTGGGTTCGAACGTAACCGAAGGCACTACTCCTACTACATCCATTTTGGAAATATCCTCAGGATTAGTAGCGACTAGCCCTTGCACTTCACTACTCCAACTTCAAATCCAAGATCGTTCTTCACGAAACGTACAAACCGGTTCGAAGTGGTTTTCGAGAAATAAATCTCGATCCCGTTCTCTTCGAAACGATCAACGTATTTGTCCAATATTGATAGTTGGTGATTTAACTATCAATTAATATTCTCAAACAACCATCCAACAATAAATAATTTTCCCAAATTATTTATTAACCTCAAAAACATCTTCACAAGATATATTTCTGTTTTCAACCCTTTGAAAACAGTTTCAAATCATCTTTCTTTTTAGAATAAACTTTCCCAAATATTTTCTATTTCCTCTGAAATCACCAAGCACAAAACTAGATTTTTAAATTAATTTAAAACACTTTACTTTGAAATATAATATAAAAATATTTAAATTAAAATCCACTTCAATAATTTAATCAAAATACATAATATATGAATTTTCGAAAACAAGGTTACTTAATAAAATATAAAACTAGATTTTCACTTTTAAAATAAAATACTAAATCACTCTTTAAATAATTACTGCTATAATAGATTAAAGGGAAATACTTACTTTAGAATTTAAATATTAAAAAAAAATATTTTTCAAAACATACTTTTTAAAACAACTTTAAAACCTTTAATTTATATTTAAAAATTTACTTTGAAAACGTACTTGGTTATTCAGGGAGAATTCCAACATCAATCACTTAAATCAGTTTTCCAAATTGATTTTCAATTTATTCCATTTGGAATAAATTTCTTTACTTATCAGTTCATTTCAAAATTCATTAGTTATGGATTTTATTATTATTATTATTTTCTGTTTGATTTCAAACCCTTTTAACTGAAATATACAAATTTTAGGTTATTCCCAATTTCTTCTTTATGCTTTTCAACAATTTAAATCCTGAATTTTAAATAAATGTTTTGTTCTTTTTAAATAATAACACTGAATTTTATAATTCATTAACTTACTGTTTTTTCAAATTTTCCTTTCTATACTCACGATTTATTTATTAAAATTTTGAAGTCACTTTATTTCTTTTCCAATTCATTCTTAAATTTATTCTATAATTATTTTACATACAGATTCACTTCTTTTATTTTCTTTCCAAAATCCAATTTGTATAGTTTTTGATAATCCATTATAACCAATTATATCAATCAAGCCATAACATTCAATTTTTCCACATAATTCATTATAGAATATCTAATAATCCGAACAGAGAATATTAAATAATTTAAATAAATATTGAGGGGTCCAGTTGGATCCCTCCAACCTGTTTTCCTGCATCCACAGACGTTAGCACGACATAAATATCAATCCCAAAATATACCATACTATAGCACATCAATCAATTCAACCATTTCAAACAATTATTTAAATTTAATCATTTAAATTTAAATTTAACTTAGTGAGATTAACTTACCTTTGCTTTGCTGTTCGCAGTCCATTCCAAACTGACTTGTTTCCTTGATTTTTAAACCTTGTATAACAATTCACGGTTTATTATTATTTGAACCAACCAAACAATTATTCACCTTTTATTTATTTTGTTTACAAATGATTAAATTTTAACCTTAGATTTAATCTAACCGAAGTAGTCAATTTTAAACTAATTTTCCTTTATATATTTTAATTCAATTTAATAATTTGTACTTAAAGTAATTCCTATAATAAATTATTTCCAGTAACTAGGATAAATTAAATAAGTTCATTAAATACATATAATTTTAAATTCAGTATTGATTAAAAATAAAAATAAACTAAAAATTGAAAAGAACAAATCAAATGTACCTCTGTCGAACCCAGCTCGTTTATACCTCCTCCAAAAATCGCGAACGGCCTACTCCTGCCCAATCCATCGCGATGTCGATGTCGTCGCCTCCTCCCAAAGTTGTGCCGCTGTCATGCTCTTATCGTGCCTCAATCACCAACTCGACCTCGCAATTTCTGCCCTCAGTCGACGTTGCTTCCTCCATCATCGACCATGATTTCTCAAACACCAACTCGATGACACCATGCCTCGCCTAAATCTCGAGCTCTGTCCCATCTTCGTGCGCACACTCAGGGTCGCGAGCGCCTTAAAGAGATAAAATCGCAAACCCTAGTTCGCGTTCCTACTGTCGGCTATCGCGAACGATGCGAGTGCTCCTCCTCACGATGGCACGCTCCAGGCTGCCTTGTCTCGGCTATGATTTTATCATTTCATTTTTTTTAAAGAAGTGAGATTGATTTTGGAACGAAAAGGGTTTCGGCCATACCTTGAGTTCAAATGAAGAAATAGGGTTTTGCTTTGGATTTCTTGAGGGAGGATTCGAATTGAATAAAGGAGAGAAGGAAACGAAGAGGGAGACACGATTATGAATTTAGGTGCAGTCGCCATTATTATTTTTTCGAATTGGGAAATGAATTAGGATTATTTGATAAGAAGGAAAGGAGGTGACGTGATAACTAAGGAGATGGCGTATACAAGAAGCTTGACCAATTAAATTTCAATTAGATTATTATCTATTAAATTTTCAGCGCGTTTATATATCGTACACTCACACACTAACTCCGATCAATACGAAATGTGAAATCCGATAATAATTCAATATTACGGACTCAATGGTATTGGTTTCGTCGAATTCCGAGACTAAGCCTCAGAAGGTTATTTTTAAATTCAATTTTAAAACGAATAAAATTTCAAAACTGAACAAATCACTGTTAAATTTAAGTTTAACGCTTCCATTATCCTCAGTATTATCAATATAAATTTTATAAGTCTTCAAATTATTTTTAACAAGCTTAAAATTTCTGTTAAATTTAAGTTTAATGCTTCCATTATCCTCAGTATTACCAATATAAATTTTATAAGTCTTCAAATTATTTTTAACAAGCTTAAAATTTCAGATTCAATATTTTACTCAACTTCAAATTGTATAATTCAATCATTTAATCATCAAATAAATTGTGATATTTGAATTCAAGTTAAAATTAGCCTTTAAATGTTTAGAATTAATTTAAATATTCCAATTTTAAATGCTTAAAAATTCTGGGTCGTCACATTGGAAAATGAAACTACCATGAGGCCTCCCGCCACACACATAATACAAATGCAGAATTGGAGGAGATTTCTCCTTATAATTGTCAAACATGCTTAATACGCAAAATACTTTCGATATTATTATTACTAGTGCATAGTGTGGAAAACATTTCGAATGTATAATATTAATCGTAGCCAGCATAGGCATTTTGCACTTATGCCTACTATAGCTACCATGTTCAATAGCAGGTTATCGCCACATTCCATGGCAGGTTATACAACTAAAACCATACATGGCGCATACTGTTTCTTTGGATTTCCAACAAATGGTCAGGCTAAGGAACTTCCTACTGCCACATGGGTACGCCTCTGGAGGGACGTCCCGAGAACCTAACCAGATCTCTGCCAACACAACGCCGGGTTACCTCTACAAAAATAGGTAACTACTGACATGAGTATGTCATCCCCCGGTTGTAAACAACCTTTATCCGAGGATCCTCAACAACAACAATCACAAAGTAATATATATTTGCGATATCCACATAAGTTAAGTATCTTGGCTCCATACCATGATACCACTTCTATCCAGAAGGAAATGAACATACCCTAAGGGGCGCTACCCCCTATAACCTTGTTGCATTCTTCCTGTTTCGACCATTCAGGGGTGTGAGGTCTGACGAAGTCTCGTCCACAAAGCTACGCTTTTCACAAAAGCCATGCTTTGATCAACAAATGATCAGCAGCACTTCGTATGCCACATTACCAAATTGGGAATATATCACTAGTAATCATCAAGAATCCCCATCACTAAGGGTGATAAAATCTCTATACCGGAGCAACCCGGTGCAGAGACATTCGACAGGTAATCCTTTCACTTTCGAAAATACCCGGTCTTCAACACCATCTTTAAATGCAATCCCATTTCGGCATATCGTTATTCGAAATGGGTTTTATGACACAAGTTCCTCTTCCGGCTAATCCGAATAACGGGCGCTTATTTTAAAAAAATAAATGTTCATTCAGATTCAAACAGATCACAACAAATTCCACTTCGATCTTTTAAATAAAGATCCATCACAATCACAAAGGTTCGATATGGGTTTCGAATATCCATTTAGAATTCGACTCCCGGTCGCATCGAAATTCAAATGCCGATTAAAGGCCAATATTGATAGTCGGTTATTTAACTATCAATCATCATTCACAACAGTCACTGGATTTCAAATAAATTTTCCCCCAATTATAATTACTTTCAAAATATCTTCGCAAGATAAAATTTTACTTTCCGACACTTTGAAAATAAATTCAAATCAATTTTTTTCACACTTCAATCCTTTGAAAATAAATTTCAAATCGATTTTTCCTTACGCGGAAAACAATTTCAATATTTATTCATTTCCACTGAAAATCTGCCGAGTTCAAATATTTAACATAATATAAAATACTTATTCAAAATATACTTGGAAACCTTTAAAATAAACTATTTTAGAATATTTTCTTAAATATTAGTATTGAAAAATATTATACTAATATCTCATATAAAAATTCAAGTCCAAAACTAATTTTAAAATAAAAATTTGTAGATAGAGTATAAATATTTAAATAACTATTTTCTAAATCAAATATCACCTTAAATCTTTAAAATAATCCCTTATCTAATTAATTAAATAATTTTTTTACTTTAAACGATTTCCAAACTAATACCTCCAACAATATTATTTTAAAACCAAATCTAAAACTTTTAAATTTTATTCAGAAGCTATTTTAAAAAAATATACTCGGCTTTCCAGGGAAGAATTCTTTTTCCATTACAAAATGGTCCATTCCAATAAATTAATAAATCTTCTTGATTTATTTTAATTTACATTCCGAATTGGTAAATTTCTTTCCACACTTTAAAAATAAACCAATATTTATTTTTAACAATTTCCATTTTCTTTACATATTCCCGTTATGAATTTACATTTCCAAATATCAACTGACATACGAATTTTAAATCGATTCCCAAATATCATCTTCAAACCCAATCAAATCCCAAATTGATTTCTAGTTTATTGCAAACACAAAATCAAATTCCAATTTGATTTCCCAAATTAATTTTCCAATATCAAATCAATTTCAAATTGATTTTCCAAGTTATTTCCAAAACACCTAACCCAATTTCCAAATCGATTCCTAAGATTTATTATAACTCCAAATTAAATCTCGAATCGATTTCTAAAATTAATTTCAAATCTAAATTAAATTCCAAATTTAATTACTAAATTTATTTGCTTTTGAAATAAATTCTTTTATCTCTTTCAAATATTTATAATACGTATCTTAAATAATTTCTTCAACCACTAAACAATATTACTCGAAATTCCGTTATTAAAATATTTTCCCATATTTTTGGAATTAATTCGATCGGATTATAAAAATCAACTTTGATACTTTAATTGTAACGGTCTAGGATTTTCAACTTTAATTTCCAAAAATCCAATTTCATATTTCTGGCATCCTACGACACCAAAAATATATTCGGCTAAATTATAGCCTTCAACGGTTTTAATCACAAATAATCACACATAGATTATAAATAATCATCACACAACATACGAAACAAATTAAATATTTGAGGAATCCAGCTGGATCCCTCCCACCCATTTCCCCGCATCCACAGATATTAGCACAACAAATTATATACCAATTCCACTTCGAGGTGGAATATCGCGGTATATGGGATTTATAAAATATCATTCGCTATTATGCGGCGCAATAGGGTCTCATCCGCTATATAATGCGGGTAATCAACAACTCCAAATACATATATAATACCAATTCCACTTCGAGATGGAATATCGCGGTATATGGATTTAATATAATAACCTCCGCTATTATGCGGCGTATAGGGTCTAAACTAATATAACTAATAATAAATCAATTATCCAAACACACAATCAATCAATTTTAAATTTAACTATTAAAATTAAATCAGAAGAACAATTGATTGAGTGAGAAGATCTCACCTTTAATTTGCATGCAAATCCATTTTCCATTCCGGACTTGATTTCACCATTTTAGACCTTGTATAAATAATTATACAATTTATTAATATTCAAATAAATCGAACAATTAATTTCTTTTAAAAAAATCTAATTAACTAATTATTAAATTTTAAAATTAAATCCCTTTAAATAAATCAATTAGTTAACCCTTCCATTTCAACTAAAAAAAAATATTTCAACCACAATTATCCTAAAAAAATAAACAATAGATTTCAAAATTTAACTTTTACCAATTCCTCAACATTTAAAATCTCTATATTTTTTTCTTCTCTCCAGTAAATAACAACAATAAATTTTCTTCACTATATAAAAAAAATCACACTGTATATATTTATATTTACACATACATAATTTTATTTTAAATCGAAGAAATAAAATAATTTACCTCACCTGTCACAATCGAAGTCGATTTCATCCACGACGAACGCAAAACCATCGCAATGCGTGCGCGAGCTGCTGCAGTCGCGACCCCTCCAGATCGCAGTCGCCATCTACTCGTGAACATCGCCGCTATCCACCTGCTCGAGCATGCAATTCCAGAAACCATCGCGACTTCCACCACATATCGCCTCCCATTGACGAACCCTCCAAATCCACAACCACCCCTCGAACCTACCTCACGCACGCGTCTACACCACACGACCCACTCGAGCCCAAAATTCCCTTCGAATGATTCCCAGGCCGCCTCGAAGTCACTCGCGAACTCACGCATCCCCAAGATCGGCTGCCATTTTTATCGATTTTATTTTTTTCGAGCGAGAAGGGGGTTTCTTGTTCGTTTTTTTATTTAATTAGTTTCCAAGCTAAAGCAAAGCGCGGTTGTGTGATTTATTTATTTTCTTTATAAATGAATTCGAGATTATACTATCTCAGCTGAACGATTATTATTTTCTTCTTCAACGCATGTGAAGAATTAACTGAGTAATAGAAACACGTGTACGAAAATTCAATATGTGTAATAGCCCTTTGAAATATTATTGTAACAAACATATATATAATATTTTTAATTTAAATTTAAATTCAAATTGTATCAATTTCGCAAATCACAATCTCGATGTCCAATCGATGCGTGCCGCCAGGCATTTATAATGTTAAACCCCTATTCCGAACACAATGGAAAAGGTTCCGGGTCCAAATTCGATTGTATGGAGAAGTTAGCTTTTCGAATCCACTTAAAACATTGAATTTTCAATTTAAATTTCAGCGAGTTTGCTTATCGTACGGCCACACAACAATTCCGAATGCTATGGAAATTGAAATCCGATAATAAAACACTATTACAGATCCAGCGGAGCTTGTTTCGTCTAAATCCGAGACCGTGCGTCGGAAGGCTATTTTTAAATATCTATTAAATGATATAAATTCAAAACTGAACAATTCACTTTCAAATTCTATTCTGTAGTTTCTATTATCTTCAGTATTGTCAATATGAATTTTCTAAGCCATCAAATTATTTTGAATAAGCTTAAAATTGAAAATTCAAATTTTTACCCAGTCCCAATAAATTAAATTTAACAATTAAATTGCCAAATTTATTAAGATATCTGAAATTCAAGTTAAAATAACTTTCAAACATTTAAAAATCAATTAAATTTCAATTTCAAACGTTGAAAATTCTGGGTCGTCATAGTACACAACTTATTTATAGCATTCCTGCCGGTGTTCGATACTAGAGCATCATACAATTTTATCTCTGGATGTTTGGTAGATAAATTAAACCTTGAACCAACATACCTTATTACCTCTTTGAGGGTTGCGAATACAACAGGCGACTATGCAACTCCTAGACTAAGATGTGACCATGTAGAGTTTGAATTGTTAGGTCATTTGTTAGCCTATAATTTGTATGTGCTTGATTTTGTGGGTTTTAGGATAATTCTGAGAATAGATTGGTTAAGCCGATATGATGATAGGATATTTTGTCAGTATAGAGTATATCATTAAACCACGCTGATTATCATAGCCAAATTATATACTCATTTGAAGAATCGAGTTTCGACGTCTATGCAATGTTAGGTGCGATGTAAGGCGTGAAGGATAGAATTGATCGGGTTTTCATTGTAAAGGAGTGTCTTGATATTTTTGAGCATGTTATGGGACTACCATCGAAACATGCTATAGAGTTTTGAATGGATCTCCTACCTAGAGATGAATCTATAAGTAGACTACCTAACCACATGACATCTATGGAGATGAAGTAGTTAAAGGTGCATCTAGTGGATCTAAAAGGTAAGAATTATATTAGACTCGGTAGTTCACCTTGAGGAGCTACATCAATGTTCATGAAAAAACCAAATGAGTCATCGAGCATGTGTTTTGACTATAGGAAGATGAGTGAGAAGATGATAAAGAATCAGTATCCTTTACCCAGATTGGATGACTTGTTTGATCAATTAAGTGGAGCCAAGGTGTTCTCAAGCTAGATTTAGAAAGGGTTTCCACTAATTGAGAGTGTTGGAAAATAGTATACCCTTGACAAAGTTTTGATTAAGATATTATTTGTATGAGTGGTTATTTATTCCCTTCAGACCGACCAACGCTCTCGCTTTCTTTGCAGACTTGATGAACCACATCTTCCAAGAGAATTTGGATAGATTCATGTTGGGGTTTATTGATGACATTTTGATATATTCTAAAATGAATAAGAGCATGACGTTTAATTTGGTATAATGCTATATATGCTGAGGCAATGTCAGCCAAAGGCAAAGTTTTCAAAATGTCATTTCTAAGAAAGGGAGGTGAAATTTCTTGGGTATGTAGTTTTTTAAAATGGATTATCTATAGATCCATTGAAGATAGAAGATGTTAGTAATTTAAAAAGACCCAAGACCATAATTAAGGCTAGAAGTTTCTTGGGATGGGATGGCTACTATCAGAGATTTATTAAGGATTTCTTTTGTGTAGTAGCACAGATGACTAAACTAACATGGAAGAATGTAAAGTTTGTTTGGACTGATAAATGTTGAAAAAGAATTTCAGAAGCTACAACATTTATTGAACAATGTGCTTATGTTAGTTGTTCCAAATGGGAATCAAGATTTGGTGGTATATGCCAATGCATGTGAATTTGGAATGGGAGTAGTGTTAATGCTGAGAGGAAAAGTTATTACCTTTGCTTCTCAACAACTCCAACTGCATCAAGTTTGATATCCTACGCATGATTTGAAGTTGGTATCGACGATCTTTGCACCGAAGGTGTGGAGGCACTATATATTTGGATAATGTTGAGTTGGTCACAAATCATATGTCCTTGAAGCATTTATTCTCTCAAAAGGAGTTGAATATGAGACAACAAAGATAGTTGGTGTTCTTAGCAGCATATGGCATTGGGATTGAGTATACGCCGAGGAAAGAAAATAAAGTGGCAAATGCACTTAGTATAAAACATTAGAATATGGTGTTATCGATGTTGTTTGAATGGAACAATTTAGAGGATCGGCATCATGTGGAATTAGAATAAGGCCGTCGGCCAATTTTAGTCAGAGTACCACAATGATATCTTATTTAGAAGTTCGATTAGCATTGATTAAAAGAAATGCAGCAAATAAAAAGATGATACAATACTCCCAATCGAGTTAAGAGACTAGAAGTAGGAGGCGAGATTGATGATTTGAAAGGCTTTGTACTTACCAAATAGAATGATTGAGAAATAAGGGATGGTTGTGTGTTCTAGATGTGGATGCCATCGATCGAAGTTTATTATTTATCCCTAAGGTACGAAGATGTACCAGGATATGAAGAGGAATTTCTTTTGACAAGGTATGAAGAGAGATGTAGGCTTATAGGCGAAGCATTGTATAAATGGCCAACAAGTAAAAGCCAAGTATCAAAAGCCAAATGGATTACTTCAACCATTGGAAGTCCCATAGTGGAAATGAGATTCTATATCTATGGATTTTATAGATGGATTGCCGAAGTTGAATAGGGGAAACGAAACCATTCAGGTCATGGTTGATAGACTGACCAAAAGCGTACACTTTGTCCCTACTAAGCCAACAAGGACAACATCCAGTTTGGCGGAGTTATTCATGAAGAATGTTGTGAAACTTCTTGGAGTACCGAGTAGCATTATAAATGATAGATATCCTTTATTTTCCAGTGAGTTCTGAAAATGCTTACAAAATGAATTGGATACCGAGTTGAAGATGAGTACTACTTATCATCCACAAAAGAATGGGAAAACATATAGGGTTAACAAGGTACTCAAAGATTTATTAAGAGCTTGTGTACTAAACTTTGGAGATTATGGAAAGACCATTCGCAATTAGTCGAGTTTGCCTATAATAATAGTTGTCAGACTAGTATAGGAATGACACCTTTCGAAGCATTTTATAGAAACCATGTTAATCGCCTACATGTTGGTTGAAGATTGGTGTTCGACCAATACTAGGTCCGGTTTTGGTGAAAGACAAGACCGAAAAGATTGAGTTAATACGAGCAAGATGAATGAAGCTTAATTAAAGTAGAAAAGCTACGCAGATAAAAGGCGTAAGGTGTAATAGCCCGCAAATCCGTACCCCTTGAGTTAACACTATTCTACAACAATCAACCCAAGTTGTAAAGAAATACGAACCATTTGGGTTAAAGAAGAAGAGGTAGGAGAAGAGAATAGAAAACAACAACAGAATCTAACCATCGCAGCGAAATAAAATATAATAGAAAATAAATAATATTTACTCAAAAATCAAATATCTCTGTTTATATATTACATCATCAGAGTACACCAATCACAGCTCAACATCAATCTTATACAAATGGATACACAAGAACTCAACACAGCGGAATATATATATATAAACAAGTACGGGAGTACGTATCGTCATCCAGCTCGTCTCTTGAGCTCCACAGCATCATATCATGTATCCTATAATACTCGGTCTGACCCGAGCATTATGGTTAAATAACACCTGAGTCAGTCTGGAATACCAGCGTGAGAAAACCACACCCAATTGATTATCAAAGTTTCAAAAATCCTTTGAAAACAAAAGCATCTCGTAAGACCACGCCACAAATAAACATGTCGGGTTTTTACCTTACGATAGCTAAAATAATTTTTATAGAAATCCTCTGATATTATAATAGGGTATATATACAAATACTTGTAAAATCGCCGAAATTGTTACATCTATTAAATTCCAGCTACTAGCTACAGAGTGGGTAATACAAACAAAACTCGTAGAAGGCTCGTAGGGAGAATGGATTTCCAACTAATGACTAGGCACTGGGGTACCACCTGTCACAATACGGGGCCTAGATCACCGTACCGAGGAGTACGCCCGCTCCCCTGCAACACAAGACCGGGACTACCCCTTACTGGATAATCCCGAGTGAGATCACCCCGCGGTTGGGATCAGCAACCGCCCACTAAACCGAAATAAAAAGGGATATCTAGACAGGGATGACCTCACCCTGCTTGGGTGCTACCCACCTAGCCTTGCTGCATAACCCCTAATTTTCAGTTATTCCCATTCGATGAGGCTTGAGGCTAAGCGTTACCTTTTTAGAACATATCCTTTAGAATGCCCATCGTCCACCTGACGATGTTTCGCAAGCATTCATCCATACAAGTCCGTCCCGGGTCCGAACGGAACCGAAGGCACTATTCCTACTACATCCATTTTGGAAATATCCTCAGGATTAGTAGCGACCAGCCCTTGCACTTCACTGCTCCATCTTCGAATCCAAAATCGTTTCCCATGAAACGTACATAGCGGATCGAAGTGGTTTTTGAGAAATAAATCTCGATCCCGGTCTCTTCGAAACGATCAACGTATTTGTCCAATATTAATAGTCAGTGATTTAACTATCAATTAATATTCACAAACAACCATCAATTAATAAATAATTTCTCAAATTATTTATTTATCTCAAAAATATCTTCACAAGATATATTTTCACTTTTCAAACTCCTTGAAAACAGTTTTCAAAACTATCTTCCTTTCTCAGAATAAATTCCAAGTATTTCTATTTCCACTGGAAATACCAAGCACAAAACTAGATTTTTAAAATACTTTAAAAATACTTATCGTAAAATATATTTAACATTTAATATAGAAAAATTACTTTAGTACTTAATTTAAAATAATACTCTAGAAATAACTAAAATAAGGTCACCTTATAACTATACATTAGATTTTCTTCTTTAAAATACCAGATCATTCTTTAAATAATTATTACGATAATAGATTAAACAAAATACTTACTTTGGAAATTTACTTTTAAACATTTAAGTTAAAACTACTTCAATAATTGGTTAAAAATATGCACTATATAAATATTTGAAAATAAAGTTACTTAATAAAATATAAAACTAAATTTCTACTTTTAAAAACAAATTATTAAGTTACTTCTTAATAATTACTGCTAAAATAGATTAAATAAAATACTGACTTTAGACTTTAAATATTAGAAATAATAGATTTTACAAAACTTGTTTTTTAAAACAACTTTAAAACATTTAATTTATATTTTAAAAATTTACTTTTAAAAACATGTACTTGGCTATCCAGAGAAAATTCCAATTTCAATGACTTGAATCAATTTCCCCCGAATTGATTTCCAAATTACTTTATTTCAAACAAGTTCCTTTAATTACTCAATTCATTTCATAATTCGTTAGTTATGGACTTATTATTATTGTTATTATTCACCCTTTGATTTAAAATCTTTTAACTGAAATATACCAATTTCATATTTTCCCAATTTCTTCTTTATTCCTTTCAATGATTTAAATCTTAAATTTTAAATAAATGTTTTTGTTCTTTTTAAATAATATCACTGAAGATTAAAATTCATTAACTTTCTGTTCATTCAAATTTCCTTTCTATACTCAAGATTTATTTTTTATAATTTTAAAGTCACTTTATTTCTTCCCAATTCGTTTAAAAATTTATTCAAATTCCTATAATTATTTTTCTTACAATTTCACTTCTTTTATTATCTTTCCAAATTCCAATTTATATAATTTTGGTAATTCATCATACCCAATTATATCCAGTCGAACCATAGCATTCAATATTCCAATATAATTCATCATAGAATATCAAATAAATCACAACAGTGGGTATTAAATAATTTAAATAAATATCGAGGGATCCAGTTGGAACCCTCCAACCTGTTTTTTCCTGCATCCACAACGTTAGCACAATATAATATACCAATTCCAAATTACACCATACTATAGCCATCAATCAATTCAACCATTCAAACAAATTATTTAAATTTAATCGTTTAAATTTAAATTTCAATATAACTGAGTGAGATTAACTCACCTTTGCATTCGTTTGGCAATCCAATTCCATCTCGACCATTATCTCCCTATTTTGGACCTTGTATAAATATTTTATGATTTATTAATATTCGAACAAATCGAAAATCATTTACCGTTTAAATAAATTTATTTAGATTAATAATTTATTTTTAACTAACATTTTCTTCTAGAAACTTTTTTGTAACTAAAATAAATTAAATAAGTTAAAATAAGCCAAAAGTCCAATTTCTCTTGTAAACTTCACAAATCATAACATTTTAAAATTCCTGTCCTCTAAATCTTGTCTATAAATTATCCTATGCTTACCAAATATATATTTAAACTAAAATACAAATGTGAAATTTTTTTTTACTGTTCAACATTAACAAATTATATTTCCAAAAACTTACATATACTCATTTACGTATTATTTTAAATTAATTCAAATCAAAAGAAATAACAAGCGATTACCTCACTGCTCGACGCGGCCATCCCATCACAACCCAGTTAAGCCCTCGACCTGACCACATCGGCTTCTAAATCGCTTCATCGTCCAACGCTGATTGCCTCATCGAACACAAGCCCTTCCGAGCCAACTAAGTCGTCGATAACTGCTCGACCATGTCGAGCCTGCTTCCTCCACGAATCCATAACCCAAGCCTCGATTTCGGTAAATCACGAGCACCTGCCTCTACAGAATACGTACGACCACCCACCGCTTGAACGTCACCACCACCAGAATTTCGAGCTATCGCGACTTAGTCGCTCGATCTGGGCATGGACGAGACTTCAATTCGAACGATGATTTGGGGCTGTTCGACTTGAGGAGCGGTTAAAGGTTTCGATTTAACTAAAATCGAATTAGAAGAGAAAAAGACTGCCATCTCTCTCTTTATTTTTTTGAATCTGATTTCGATTTCTACTGAGGAAGAGGGATTGGAATTTATTCATGGCTTTAGTTTCGAACGGAAGAAGAAAGAGGGGATTAGATTCACCTTGATTTTGAAAATAAAGGTTTCGGCCATGAAGGAGTGAAGAGAAAGGAAAGAATGTTACGTGCGTTTGTGCTAAGGAAAAGAAAAAGGTCGCGTGATATAGAAGAAGAAGAGGAGGCAATACGTGATGTTGAGCAGAAAGTGGCGTGCAGAAGGAGACCAAAATCTCTGAAAAGCAAAAGACGATGAGAAAGAAAAAGTTTTGATGGTGAAAGAATCGCGGCTGGAGGTGATTAATATGTACATTATAAATTATATTTAAATTTTAAGTTTAAATCGTCTCGAAAGGTCAGCTCAAAATCTCGACCTCCTATCGAGACGTGCCGCCAGATGTTTATAATGTTATACGCCTATTCCGAACGCAATGGAAAAGGTTTCGGGGTCTAATTCAATCGTATGGATAAGATAGCTCTTGGATTAGTTATTATATTTAATTTTCGATACAAATTTCAACACGTTTATACATCGTATGCTCACACAAAAACTCCAAAGCCTACGAAATTTGAAATCCGATAATAATAAACTATTACAGATCCAATGGAACTGGTTTCATCGAAATTCGAGACTGTGCCTCAAAAGGCTATTTTTAAATTCAATTTAAACGATAAAATTTCAAAACCGAACAAATCACTATTAAATTCAATTTTAAAACTACTATTATCTTCAGTGTTATCAATACAAATTTTATAAGCCTTCAAATTATTTTTAACAGGCTTAAAACTGAAGATTCAATATTTTACCTACTCAAATAATTTAATTTACTAATTTAATTATCAAATAAATGGTGATATTCTTAATTCAAGTTAGAATTAACATTTAAATATTTCGATTTTAAATGCTCGAAAATTCCGGGTCGTCACATTCCTCCCCCCTTAAAAGAATTTCGTCCCCGAAATTACTAGTTAGGAAGAATGGTCCAATACCCGTTTACTTTCCCAAAACCCACAATTCAACATTTAACCAACTATCTTTTTACAAAAGACCCATTATCACCCTTATTGACTTCTCAACTCTCCCATGGTTTCAAACTATACTATTTGTTTAACTATTCAAGTTTCAATTTAAAACCAAATTTTGAATTATCAAAATTTTCTCAAAAATTTTCTAACTCTCTAGATTTCCGAAAAATTTCGCCAGCGTCTCTTTTGCGCGGCTAGCTCGGTACAACTACAAAATGGCTCTACGGCCTCCCAAATCCAAAAAGAAAAACAAAAGTCAAGTGGCTAGATCCAAAAACCCAATCAAATTTCACAGAAATTTAAACACATACCTTTTTGTCGAGCATTTCAAATTTATCTTTCTGAAATCAAAATCAATTCTCTTTTCTCTTTATAAAACCTGCAGGAGCTTAGTACTAATATCCAATCCCAGCATTCCAAAAATCATTTAATCGACTCCTTACAAAATGTTCATATTTGCTCATTCAAATATTATCTCAGAATATATTAATAGTATCAATTTTTCATTTAAGAATTCACCATTCCCTCTTAAGTTAGTATAAGCATTAAATAGTATCCTTATATTTATTTTCACCTTACCACTTTAGTTTATATCTATTTCTATTCAAATCGATTCTTCCATTTCCATATGAATTCAATTTATCTTTAACTCTGAATATTTGAATTTTATTTTCCATTTATAACTATTTCATGTCATTATTTTAATTAGTTACATTTTCTAATTTGTTTCAATTTCCCGTTTGAAATTGTTATGTCGTTAACAAAATTTTCCAAAATTTTCGAAAATTTTCTAACTCCCAAAATTTCCGATTTTTTTTGGCAGAGTCTCCTTTGTACGGAGGAGCTTTTGCAATTTGACAAGAGATATAAATATATATATCGACCCACACGGTCGGAAAACAGTTCATATTTCCTATTTTTATTACGTAGGCGTACCTTATTTAGCATTTTTAAGCAAACAGCTTATTTATTTAGCAATTAGCACAACCATATCCAGCCACACGGCTTCCAGGTACCTGTACTTACTCAATTTAAACATGTAAGTGCCACATATATAGTTTTATCTATATTTCACTTATTTGCAATAGTTAAAACATATGAATTCTAAAAGAAATTCACACTAAACATTTTTCCATAAGCAATTTATATAGTTCCCATGCTAATTCAACTGTTTCAATTAATTTATAACCATTGTCATCTAATTTGAATGGTTTAAAACTCAATCACTTACATTTTATTTATTTTTAAGCAAAACGAACTCATATTCAATTTAATTGCTCTCTAAATCAATTTATTTTACTCCTAGCCATTCATAGCATTTAATTACTTTCATTTACATCAAATGACAATTTATTCTATCCATTTATTTATTAAATATAATTAGTTTATCCATATTCACTTAAACCATTCTAGTAAACTTGAAACATTCTATTTTTCTTATTGTAAATTATTTCAGATCCTTAATAATTTAAATGGTTTACAATTATTTATTTAAGAATTTCATTCCATTAAATATTACCTGTAACTCACCGAATTTTATTTCGATTAAAATTTATTTTCACTTGATTTAAATCCAATCCAATATTATTAAACTTAGTTTAAGTTGAATTCAAGTCAACTCTCTTCCATTTATTTAGCTTAAGTTAATTCACTTCAATTTATTCAAATTTTATACTTATGCTCATTTTTATTTTACTAACCAAACTAGTTCATTTAAAACCTATTAACAACTTAGGTTCATCTTCATTACCAATTAAATTCCCTTTTATTTTAATCCATTCACGACTATTTATTTAGCTCGAGACCTTCCAAGCTTGCTTATTACTAACCATTCCCGGATTAATTCAAACCAATCCTTAATCTATGGTCTTCCATTTCATTTTTTTTTACTCCTAGTCGAGCTTCTAATTATTCTCAACTTAAGTTAATTTACTCAATTTATTCCACTTCAAACTTAAGTTCACTTCCATTTGATTCTCATCTTAATCAAATTCTATTTAATTTTAATTCACCTTCTCAATTTTATCAAAACAATATCCAAGCACATACTTAATTCATTTATACTCAAATTTGGTTTTATTTGCAATTCAAACCATTTCTATTTTAATCCAATTTCATTTTTATTCGATACATTCCCAATTTTATTCAGTTTGTTAACACTTCACGTCAAATTTTTATTTATAACTCAAGTTCTGATTCCACCATTCTCTTTTAATTTACCATCCAGTTTTATTAACCCATAATTCAATTTCATACTCGATTCATTTAATTAATTACAAGGCCACCTCCAATTATATTTTCTTTTTATTCAGGTAGGAATCTAATTCTATTCAATAAATCAATTGAATTCTTATCCCAATTCAAATTTATTTTAACTCGTATTTATTTAATTCAATTCGATTCAATTTTCTTCATCAATCCAAGTTAATTTTAATTTTAACTTCTCACTTTAAATTTAAATTTCCAACATTCAAAGCTTATATTTCCTTCCTGATTTAAAAATTATCTCAATTTATAAGCTTACAACCTATCTCATTAAGATTTTTAAACACCCGACCCTTAGTTTCAAACTATTTTGAAATCTCCAACATCTCAAATCATATTTCTCAAAGGTTAAACCAATCCTGGTTTTATTCCCAACAAATTCCATTTGAAATTTTCAAAAACAACTAGAATTTCTTAACAAATTCATTTTGTTTTGGCAGTAATCCGTCACTTAAAAATTCGAAAATGAATACTGATGATGCGGCCGTCATGATCAGAATTATTTTCCAATAATCCAAGTGATTTCAATGCTATATCACATTCAAAATCCATTTAAAACTGATTTCCATTCAGAAATATCTCCAAAACAATAATGCCATCATTTATCTTCAAAACACTTCGACAAACACTTCCAAAATCTCCAGGATTTAAATTTTCAAATCCCGCTTAAATCAATTCTAACTATAATTCAATTGCATAGCTTGTGCTCATACAAATTCTTATTTGATTATATTTCAATTTATAATTCACATTTACAATTCATATTTATAAATTTCATTTTATAATGAATTTATTCCCTTAAACTTTGATTATATTTTCAATTTCTAGTTAAATTTCCTTACAATAAGGATAATAATTTAAATCTCATCATTCCTAACATCCGAGCAACCATATATTAGCTAAAATAGTTTACAAAAACTTTTCTTTATATCAAAATATATTTTGGGTAAAATTATTTCATTTACCCACATTTAAAACAATATCGTGTCAATTGTTATATTCAAGTGTTTAGAAACCCCTTCGATACACCTGTCCAGACCGTGCCGACGAAGGTTCATATGCCACTCAATAAAACAATCTATACAATATTAAAACATTTTATATTCACTAATAAATACGCACTCATATCTATTAATACGCTCAAACTCATTCTAGAGTACTATAGACTCTATTTTATGAGTAATTCCCACCAGGGCCAAGGTTATCACCAACCTATGCTCTGATACCAGCCCACAAATCTGTACCCCTTGAGTTAACACTATTCTACAACAATCAACCCAAGTTGTACAGAAATACGAACCATTTGGGTTAAAGAAGAAGAGGTAGGAGAAGAGAATAGAAAACAACAACAGAATCTAACCATCGCAGCGGAATAAAATATAATAGAATATAAATGATATTTACTCAAAATTCATATATCTCTGTTTATATATTACATCATCAGAGTACACCAATCACAACTCAACATCAATCTCATACAAATGGATACACAACAACTCAACACAGCGGAATATATATATAAAAAAGTACGGGAGTACGTATCGTCATCCAGCTTGTCTCCTGAGCTCCACAACATTATATCATGTATCCTATAATACTCGGTCTGACCCGAGCATTATAGTTAAATAACACCCGAGTCAGTCTGGAATACCAGCGTGAGAAAAACATACCCAATTGATTATTAAAGTTTCAAAAATCCTTTGAAAACAAAAGTATCTTGTAAGACCACGCCACAAATAAACATATCGGGATTTTACCTTACGTTAGCTTAAACAATTTTTATAGAAATCTTCTGATATTATAATAGGGTCTATATACAAATACTTATAAAATAGCCAAAATTGTTACATCTATTAAATTCCAGCTACTAGCCACAGAGTGGGTAATACAAACAAAACTCGTACAAGGCTCGTAGGGAGAATGGATTTCCAACTAATGACTAGGCACTAGGGAACCACCGGTCACAGTACGGGGCCTAGATCACCGTACCGAGGAGTACGCCCGCTTCCCTGCAACACAAGACTGGGACTACCCCTTACTGGATAATCCCGAGTGAGATCACCCCATGGTTGGGATCAGCAACCGCCGACTAAGACGAAATAAAAAAGGGCATCTAGACAGGGATGACCTCACCCTGCTTGGGTGCTACCCACCTAGCCTTACTGCATAACCCCTGATTTTCAGTCATTCCCATTTGATGAGGCTTGAGGCTAAGCGTTACCTTTTTAGAACATACCCCTTAGAATGCCCATCGTCCACCTGACGATGTTTCGCAAGCATTAATCCATACAAGTCCGTCCCGGGTCCGAGCGGAACCGAAGGTACTATTCCTACTATATCCATTTTGAAAATATCCTCAGGATTAGTAGTGACTAACCCTTGCACTTCACTACTCCATCTTTGAATCCAAAATCGTTTCCCACGAAACGTACAAACCGGATCGAAGTGGTTTTCGAGAAATAAATCTCGATCCCGGTCTCTTCGAAACGATCAACGTATTTGTCCAATATTGATAGTCGGTGATTTAACTATCAATTAATATTCACAAACAACCATCAATTAATAAATAATTTCTCAAATTATTTATTTATCTCAAAAATATCTTCACAAGATATATTTTCACTTTTCAAACTCTCTGAAAACAGTTTTCAAAACTATCTTCCTTTCTCAGAATAAATTCCAAGTATTTTTATTTCCACTGGAACTACCAAGCACAAAACTAGATTTTTAAAATACTTTAAAAATACTTTATTGTAAAATATATTTAACATTTAATATAGAAAAATTACTTTAGTACTTAATTTAAAATAATACTCTAGAAATAACTAAAATAAGGTTACCTTATAACTATACATTAGATTTTCTTCTTTAAAATACCAGATCATTCTTTAAATAATTATTACGGTAATAGACTAAACAAAATACTTACTTTGGAAATTTACTTTTAAACATTTAAGTTAAAACTACTTCAATAATTGGTTAAAAATATGCACTATATAAACATTTGAAAATAAAGTTACTTAATAAAATATAAAACTAAATTTCTACTTTTAAAAACAAATTACTAAGTTACTTCTTAATAATTACTGCTAAAATAGATCAAATATAATACTAACTTTAGACTTTAAATATTAGAAATAATAGATTTTACAAAACTTTCTTTTTAAAACAAATTTAAAATATTTAATTTATATTTTAAAAATTTACTTTTAAAAACATGTACTTGGCTATCCAGAGAAAATTCCAACTTCAATCACTTGAATCAATTTCCTCCAAATTGATTTCCAAATTACTTTATTTCAAACAAGTTCCTTTAATTACACAATTCATTTCATAATTCGTTAGTTATGGACTTATTATTATTGTTATTATTCACCCTTTGGTTTAAAATCTTTTAACTGAAATATACCAATTACAGATTTTCCCAATTTCTTCTTTATTCCTTTCAATGATTTAAATCTTAAATTTTAAATAAATGTTTTTGTTCTTTTTATATAATATCATTGAAGATTAAAATTCATTAACTTTCTATTCATTCAAATTTCCTTTCTATACTCAAGATTTATTTATTAGAATTTTAAAGTCACTTTATTTCTTCACAATTCACTTAAAAATTTATTCAAATTCCTATAATTATTTTTCTTACAATTTCACTTCTTTTATTATCTTTCCAAATTCCAATTTATATAATTTTGGTAATTCATCATACCCAATTATATCCAATCGAACCATAGCATTCAATATTCCAATATAATTCATCATAGAATATCAAATAAATCACAACTGTGGGTATTAAATAATTTAAATAAATATCGAGGGATCCAGTTGGAACCCTCCAACCTGTTTTTTCCTGCATCCACAACGTTAGCACAATATAATATACCAATTCCAAATTACACCATACTATAGCCATCAATCAATTCAACCATTCAAACAAATTATTTAAATTTAATCGTTTAAATTTAAATTTAAATATAACTGAGTGAGATTAACTCACCTTTGCATTCGTTTGGCAATCCTATTCCATCTCGACCATTATCTCCCTATTTTGGACCTTGTATAAATATTTTATGATTTATTAATATTCGAACAAATCGAGAATCATTTACCGTTTAAATAAATTTATTTAGATTAATAATTTATTTTTAACTAACATTTTCTTTTATAAACCTTTTTGTAATTAAAATAAATTAAATAAGTTAAATTAAACCAAAAGTCCAATTTCTCTAGTAAACTTCACAAATCAAAACGTTTTAAAATTCCTGTCCTCTAAATCTTGTCTATAAATTATCCTATGCTTACCAAATATATATTTAAACTAAAATACGAATGTGAATATATTTTTTTACTGTTCAACATTAACAAATTATATTTCCAAAAACTTACATATACTCATTTACGTATTATTTTAAATTAATTCAAATCAAAAGAAATAACAAGCGATTACCTGCTCGACGCGACCATCCCATCACAACCCAGTCAAGCCCTCAACCTGACCACATCGGCTTCTAAATCGCTTCATCGTCCAACGCTGCTTGCCTCATCGAACACAAGCCCTGCCGAGCCAACTAAGTCGCCGATAACTGCTCGACCTTGTCGAGCCTGCTTCTTCCACGAGTCCATAACCCAAGCCTCGATTTCGGTAAACCATGAGCGCCTGCCTCTACTGAATACGTACGACCACCCACCGCTTGAACGTCACCACCACCAGAATTTCGAGCTATCGCGACTTAGTCTCTCGATCTGGGCATGGACAAGACTTCGATTTGAACGATGATTTGGGGGCTGTTTGATTTGAGGAGCGGTTAAAGGTTTCGATTTAACTGAAATCGAATTAGAAGGGAAAAAGACTGCCATCTCTCTCTTTATTTTTTTGAATCTGATTTCAATTTCTACCGAGGAAGAGTGATTGGAATTTATTCATGGCTTTAGTTTCGAATGGAAGAAGAAAGAGGGGATTTGATTCACCTTGATTTTGAAAATAAAGGTTTCGGCCATGAAGGAGTGCAGAGAAAGGAAAGAATGTTACATGCGTTTGTGCCGAGCAAAAGAAAAAGGTTGCATGATATAGAAGAAGAAGAAGAGGAGGCAAGACGTGATGTTGAGCAGAAAGTGGCGTGCAGAAGGAGACCAAAATCTCTGAAAAGCAAAAGACGATGAGAAAGAAAAAGTTTTGATGGTGAAATAATTGCGGCTGGAGGTGATTAATATATACATTATAAATTATATTTAAATTTTAAGTTTAAATCGTCTCGAAATGTCAGCTCAAAATCTCGACCTCCTATTGAGACGTGCTGCCAGATGTTTATAATGTTATACGCCTATTCCGAACGCAATGGAAAAGGTTTCGGGGTCTAATTTGATCGTATGGAGCAGATAGCTCTTGGATTAGTTATTACATTTAATTTTCGATATAAATTTCAACACGTTTATACATCGTATGTTCACACAAAAACTCCAAACCCTACGAAATTTGAAATCCGATAATAATAAACTATTACGGATCCAATGGAACTGGTTTCGTCGAAATCCGAGACTGTGCCTCGAAAGTCTATTTTTAAATTCAATTTAAACGATAAAATTTCAAAACCGAAAAAATCACTGTTAAATTCAATTTTAAAACTTCTATTATCTTCAGTGTTATCAATACAAATTTTATAAGCCTTCAAATTATTTTTAACAGGCTTAAAACTGAAGATTCAATATTTTACCTACTTCAAATAATTTAATTTACTAATTTAATTATCAAATAAACTGTGATATTCTTAATTCAAGTTAGAATTAACATTTAAATATTTCGATTTTAAATGCTCGAAAATTCCAGGTTGTCACATAAAGGACATGGATTTCTCGGTTGGAGATACTGTTTTCATAAAGGTATAACCGATGAAGGGTGTTATACGATTTGCAAAGACATGCAAATCCACATGAAAATATGTTAGTATGTTTCCTATTATGGAGAGAATCAGGAAACTCACTTACCGTATCAGGCCATTGTGTAGTTTGGTAGGAGTCCATAACATTTTTCATGTATCTTATCCAAAGAAGTACATGCATGATCCAGGGACTACTATAGAAAAAACACTTTTGGAAGATTTAGTAGTGGAGCCCGGTATGACTATCATCGAGTGACTTTTTCTTATAGTTAATAGAGATATGAAGGAATTGAGAAACAAGACAGTCAAGTAGTAAAGGTCCAGTAGAGTGATGATGAACAAGACTGTACTTGAAGACAAAGGATATGATTAAGGAGGTGTATCCCATTCTATTTTTATTGTATGATCTATACTGTTGTATAAACTTTCGACTAGTACCTATGACTGGTATTTTTGCTTTTATATGCCTATGACATATGGTTATATGGTTGATGTGCATGTTGTTGTTTATCTTATCGTAGTTTCGAGGATGAAATTATTTAAAGAGAGGAGCATGTAACACTCCAAATTTTTATTGCATATTATTTAAAGTTGAAAATGTGATATTTACTAAGTTGATTAATTTTGAGTGGCCTTAGTAGATATAATAAAGAGAATAGTTTAAAGGGATAAGGTTTAATAAAATTAAACTTAGAAGGGTAGAAGAGAAAGAGCAAATATTATACTGCACTCACCCTTCTTCCTTATTCATTTTCCATTTCATTCTCAAAACAAATCCTAACTAAAATAAGGTCAGCCACCATTAAGAAGAAAGAAAATTCAAGACGAAAAGAAGATAAGCTAAAGAAAGAAAGCTAAGGCTAATTCCAACATTTCCACCAGATCAAAGATGAATAATATTACCATCTCACTTTTTTGTTGTGTTTGATTTGGGTCTATATGGAATCCTAATATTATTTAATTGTTTATCATGCATATTGAATGAATAGTCATGAAGATTAAGTGGTTATTAATCAGAAATTTATGGAATTTTTCTAAAGGGTTTTTATATGAAATATTAACTTTTTGATCTCTAAATATTCTAACTTTTTGATATACTATTTGATATTTTATTTTGGAGATGGGTTTTAAATTTTAGAATTTTTGGAATTATTATGAATTTGATAAGAATTTTATTGGTGGAAAATGAGAAATTTCGGAATTTAACTTTTTAAAATAAGAAAATTAATTTTTTTGTCCAAAAGTTTATTATGATGTTAAGGAAGTAAATATTATTTTTTGGTAATTTTATAGAGTTTAATTCCAAGTAATTACGATTTAATTCAAATTGTTTTACGTAAAATGGGTTTAATTGCAAAATGCAATGGATAATCTAGTTTAGGGAAATTTATATTTTTGGAAAACGGAAGTAAACTTTCCACTATAAATTTTTTGCAAGAATTCTGAAAAATAATGTTGACCAATGAGATTTCGAAAAATAATATGGGTTTGTTAAAAAGTTTATGCTTTCAAAGGAAAATTTTAAATTTTGGAAAATATTTCAAAAATGCAATTTTAATCCACAAAAGCCATCGCTTTAGCCTATGATGGCTATAACCGCAATAGATATGCTTTTTGGCTTTCAAATGCTTACTTTGATAACACATAAAAGCTTTAACTTTAAATCATGATGACATATTTTTGCTAAAAGGCAAAGTTTTTGCTTTTGTTTTACCATACAATGGCTCTGTTTTCATCATCGCATGGTGACTGTCTAACTCACATAGGCTTTAGTTTTATCAACTTTTTAAAGCCTTATTTCTATAATGAAGGCTTTATTTTCAATAATCATGAGTACTTCATCTTTATAACCCGCGAAGGCTATGTTTTTATTATGTCTCGATGACTGTGTTTTATAAAGGATGAAGGCTATGTTTTTACTAAGTCACGATGACTATATTTTATTATGGTACGAAGGCTATGTTTATGTTATGTCATGATGACTATTTTTTTACAGGTATGAAGGCTATATTTTTAATAAGTCGTGATAACTATGTTTTATTAAAAGGCATGAAAGTCGTGTTTTATTTAAGGTTCAATGGCTAGTTTTGATAATAGGCAGTAGCCTATATTTTAATCCATGAAAAGTTAAATAATTTCAAGACACGATGGCATTTGTTTTGAAAGAAAGGATAGCTAAGTTTTATAACATGGGAAGGATTTTTGCTCTATGTTGGACTAATCTTTACCTACACAAAAAGGATAATTTCATTAAGTAATTATAAAGATTTTCCAAGAAAAGAAAAGATATTTTAGCCTAGTTTAAAAGTTATTTATGAAGAAGACTATTACTTTCAATAATTAATTTTATGTATAAATTGGCTATCACGGTGAGCATATATTTGGATGATTGCTTGTGTGTTCTTTGCTCATCTTTACATTTAGATCGGTTATTATTGCATATAATAAATTGTAGACATACTCACCTATATGCTGAATGTTATCATCCAACAATTTAACCTCGGGGATTTGAGAACTAATGAATAGTTATGGTTGTTCCAGTAGTGGGTATGATTTGACTTAAACTCCTAAGTGAGTAGAATAGCATCAAGGAGATATGGAAGTCAAATTGTATTAGGTTGCCCTGGGTTAATGAAAAGGCATGATTCAAGCTATGTTAAACCAGATTTTAATTGAGACTGGGTGGGTTCGCAGCCTATCCTCCATCTGTTAATCACCCAGTTGGTTCGGTCTACGGGTCCAATTAGTAGCCTTTGCCGATTAAGGCTAAATTTTGGAGTTACACATTCGAAGTAAGTCATTGTAGTTTTCTCATCTATATTTTCTCCAATCGTTCTTATGAGACCTTTGATATTTTCTCTTACAATTCTTAGGTACCACTGTTTTTCTATACCGATTTTGGGAGATCGTTGAACTTTTCTCCTATCGATCTTGTAATGACTTGGTATTTCGAAGCGTACACATCTGCATATGTCAGACTTGAATTGCTCAAAACAACAGATTGTTAATTTATATTTGGCAAAACTCAACATTCACAATAAATAAAGCAATCACAGAATCACAAACACAGAGTAATATAACAATAAGCAGTAGTTCATGAAGCTATTATAAACATCAGAGTCTGAAATAAAATATAACAGAGTATCTCAAATACAATGTAGTCTCGAATACAACAAATGACAAGTCTAAACAAAAAAACTGGATAGCTGAAGCTGAATAGATATAGATGGATCTCCAAGTGAAGCTCCAACTCCAAAGGTTAGTCTCAATTGCTATGACACTCAGTCTGACGCGAGCATAAAGCACAACGCAAAACACTCGAGTTAGGATTAACATTCTTATATAGTAAATTCAACTCAAGTGAAATGTCAACTGAAATATAAGTAACTTAAAAGATATTTGGGATTTCCATCCTCTAAGGATCCGTGGAACTATCTACTATGTAGTAATATACGCTATTATAATATGTCTATAGTAAAGCAAACTATTAAAATAGCGTTGAGGCATTACCCATATCCGCCTTAACACATTTTATATAATGCCGTAGTCTATACAGATACTATAAACTCCACTCGCAAGTGGGCTATCAGGGAGCACTCCATAAGTACAACACAAAACAGACTCGTAGAAGGCGAGACAGAGCATGTGACAAGGCACTCAGGGCAATGCCAGGGTAGACATACCATTTGCACTATCAGACTGGTGGTAACGCATAGCAGCTGCTACCGCCCACCTCGCGACACACTTCCAAATCAAAGGTGCACCCAATCAAATCACAAAAGAAATAAAATGGTATCGAAGAAATGTGCCCGATCGGGGGAATGACCCTACCTGGCCTGATATAGCTCCTGTTTTAGCCACATCAAGCTGACTCACGGGAGTCGAGGCTACGTAAATACTATACAGAATCATCACCAACCATCCTACTTCGTTCTGGAATCTCCACCACATACACGGTTGTAGAAGTGGTTTTTGGTATTAGCAGAGAGTGTGACAATATCTGATCCCGGAATCTTTAACAACTTAACGCTTATTTCACACCATGGTCATTTTATTTCAAATAGTTCATACTTCATATCAAAATCATATTCATTTCAAAAACCATATCAATTCGATAACATTATTCGCTTAGAAAAAATATTCATTTCCAGAATCGTAACACTTCCAAAATTATAAAACTTTCGAAATCATAACAGTTTTGAAATCATAGCACTTTTAAAACCATAAAAGTTTAAAATCATAACACTTTTAAAATCATAACACTTCCAACTTAACCAGTTTAGATATTTAAAATTGTATATATATTAAAGTAGTTATAAATTAAATGGTTTATATATTAAAATAACTTATATATTAAAATAGTTTATAAGTATTAAAAATACTTTATATAATAGATTTAGTTTCCTCCAATTTCGCAAATCGATTCAAGTCATCATAAATTCCAAAATTTCAATTTGAATCAATTCTAGTTTAACCATTTTAAATTTAAAGTTCAAAGATTCAAGTATATATATTCAAACATATACAATATAAATTTCATTTATATTGCAACATTTTACTTTAATTTATTTTAAATTGGAAAAAATATTTTCACTTAGTCATGTTAATAAAAATTTGTTTGATTCATAATTTATAGATTATAAATCAATATTACATATTCAACCTCAACATTATTTAAGTTAAGGATATTAATTTAATCATCTTTATCAAATCAAGTTATAAATCATATCTTTCAAACCTCAAAAATCAATAAGTTTAAATAAATT
Organism: Allium cepa; assembly: GCA_030765085.1. NCBI lineage: Eukaryota > Viridiplantae > Streptophyta > Magnoliopsida > Asparagales > Amaryllidaceae > Allium > Allium cepa. The sequence goes on from CM060932.1 coordinate 134,662,291, forward strand.
CTTATTTAAATTCACTTATTAACAAATTTAAATTCCAAGCCAACATTAATTTATCTTTCCAGCCTTTATTATTAAAGTTATAAAATCTATTTTTTGTAATAATATAAATAAACACATAAACATATTATATACTAATTAAATTACATATTACTAAATTAAATCTTATTATTAAAGTTATTTTATATTAGATCTATTTTTATATATTTTAAAATGGTAAAATTATAAGTAAAATCTTAAAATTACATTTTCAAAACTAACTTATAAATTTGAAATTTCCAAACCTATAATTTAAAAATATAATTTTACAAAATAAAATATCTTTATATTATATTTAAAAATCAATATTCAATAAAATTCTTCCTTCTAAAACTTGGAAAATAATTTCATAATATAGACCAACGGTGTCCATATAAAATTTTCTATCCTATAGTCAAGTGATACGGATATTTATCATTTCAATCCGTAATTTAAATATCTATATGTATATATCATTTCAACCCGCAATCCCAATTCCAAATCGATGAAAATCGCTTGGTTTATCATTTCAACACATAACGATTTTCCCTTATTCTATAATATCATTCGGGTGTGTATCATTTCAACCCATAGGGAATTCTAAAATAATAAGGAACTGGTAGAGTGATAACAAATATGGTAATAACATATCAACAACAGACATATATCATCAATATCAAACGTAAATATAATATAAACAACATGTGATGATGTCAGGTGTCATAGGTGAACAATTGCAAATACTGGCATATCATATTTAACAATTAAATAACTAGCAATTCAAATTTAACAGCATATCTCAATTGTCGTTTCAAGTGAAATTAAATTTACTATATATAAGAATGTAATTCATGAGTGATTGCTCACCTTTCAAGGCTATAAAATAATGGGAAAGAGAAACAACAGACGTGGACACATCCATGGGACGGACACGACACGGGACATGACATAGGACACGACAAGTCAAACATCTACGACGAGCCCAAAAGAAGATTTAGCTTGAGAATTTGTTGAAAACAAATATATATGCATATACAATATATACATTTGTTTTATAGATATTAGAAGGAACAAATATATGTATATATGCAATGTATATATCCTCAATCGACAAGATAAATGCAATAGACACGCTTCCTATCGACCGATATACATATGTACAACATACATAAGCTTGTATTTAAAAAAAAGTAGGTATAACTTTCTACCAATACTTAAAACCAAACGCATATATATGCATATGTATATAAACTAATATATAAACATATATACTTATATACCTATTATATATAAAAAATCAATATAAGGTTACTTTATTATAATTGTATATAAAATGACATATATACAAGTGATGTAAACTTTTTATATAACTAACATATATATTAGATACAAACTTACATATATTAGATATATAGGTCAATATATATTCAAACGTACAGAGGCAAAGTGACATCAAATAATATGAACCGCGCATATATTTATATATAATATATATATGTTTCATGCAAGAGCAAAGAAAAGGATTTAAGCTGCAGCCAATATATGGTCAAGGTATATATGAAATATATATCATATGTGACACAATATTTAATTTGAAACGCGTATAAAGTAGAATATATATATATATATTATTTATAACAGACAGCACATACCCAAGTCATATTTTTAAACATATAAGTATGCCAATATATATATATATATATATATATATGTGCACGTTTCTTTTTATTATTAGGATAATGTAGTGGTGGGTAACAGGCGGTGGGCGGATGAGAGCTGACGTGTGACATTTTCTAGTGAGATGGATCAACAAAGAAATGTGAGGTCTGTGAGGAAAATCAGGAAGAAGGAGATAAAATCATGTTTCCAAAAAGAAAGAAGATGCACTGAAAATATAAGCTTCAATATGGGAATGCAAACTTGAATGCAATTTCATATACAAATATTTCAAAAACAAGATCGGATTTGAATGAGCAAGGAAAATGGGTTATGGCAAATTGTGGGAGGACGAGTAGCAGCTATAAGGCCGAAATTGGTACTGCTTTTTGTTTTTTTCCTATAAGGTAGAACGAAAAAGACTAAGTGGAGTGACAGAAGTCATATGAATGAACTAGCAATATTAAAATGAACCAATATATAATTGAATATAGCTAGAATATGAAAAAGCACGTACGTTGAATTTCAGATAATATTAACTGCTAATGGCTGTTGGGTTTATATAGTGGAAAGTTGAATGGTCACGGGAAATAAATAGACTCGAACGAGTACCGATACGGTTGACGGTTTTGATTTTGGGATATCTGATACGAACATAATGGTACACAGATATCAACTATGATGGTTTTGATTTTGGGATATCTGATTAATTGGTGATTAACTGATTTTTACTATTAAAATACTGATTTTTAAAGTTGAACAAATAAATCTGATAATTAATATTTATATCTTGATAAATATTTATTTGATAATCTTCTAATATAATTATTTATTATGGGCAAAACTGATTATTTTCAAATAAATTAAATATCTATTTATATATATATGTATGTATGTATGAGTTGATTTTAAATTGAATTTGAATTTGCGGTTTGAAATTCAAAGAATAAATATGTATGATTATTATTAGTGTATAATTATGATTTTAAAATCTTCTCTTTTGAGAGTTATATATGCACAAATACTAGAAAAGGTATGAATGTAAATATATAACATAAATTGATAAAAAGAAATGTATTTATCTAAAAATTGAAATGTAAAATAAAAGACAAGGATAAATAAAAGCTTTAATACATATATATTAATAAACTTAGAGATAAAAGATAAGGAAAACATATAATTTGTATACAAAACTAAATAATAAATATAATATTAAATTGTACCAAAACATATTAAAATCATTAATACATGCATATTTAAAAATGTAAAAGATTGCAACTTACATTTAAACATGTGTAATATTATCAACATAAGGTAAATATAATATAAAAGTTTTATTAACATATTTAAATATTAATGCATAAATAAAATAAAAGTGTAAATCATGTAATATACTTAAAACACTTGTAAGTTAATTTTATCACAAAATTTATCATTTGTAAGTTGATTTAGCATGCAAATATACTTGTTTGATCTAAAAACTTAAAACTTGTTTGTAATGACAAGTTTATTGATCTAAAAGCAGTTCCAGGTAAATATACCTAGTATTTATTTCGAAAAGAAGAAATTTACTGTAAAAACAAGATAAAGCAGGAATTTCGTTGATCATGGTTTTGTGTTTCACCTATACGGTTGGATTCGATTGGGAAAATTGGAATTTTTGGTATGAGTTTTGTAATTTATAGTTTAGAATTTGAGGGGATATTGTATGTTAATCGGAATTGGGTGCAAAGCCAAATTTCGACGGGCTAATGGATTTGGCGGTGTACTGTTTGGCGTGGAGGAGCTTTAAGCCATGGTGCATCAGGGAATTAGTACGAGAATGCATAAGGGATCGTGGAGACGGGTTGAGGTTGATTTATGGTTTAAGCTTGGGTCTGGGTCGATGTTGGGTTCATGGTCAGTGGGGCGTCGTCATCGTGCCGGACTCGATCGCATGAGGGGGAAAAGGTTCGTTGTGTCATGGCACAGCTTTGGGTTGGACGGCGTGAGTCTCGGAGGTCGGAGGTGATGGCCTGAGGAGGTTTTCTGATGGGATGGGTTCTAGATTTTGGATCGTTGAGCTTGATTTTGATTGGCTGTCGATTTCGGGTTTCTGGGTGGTCGATTATGTCGGGGTTGTCATCGTTGACTTGCGAAGGGTCATGGTGATGATCGTAGATGGTCAGGGCGGTCGTACACGTGCACGCGTGCATTGGATGTCTGGGTTGATGTTTGATTTGGGGAAGACTGTTAGTCCTTGATATGATGGTTTTGATGACAACAACCTTAGAATAAGATTATAAAATATAAATACTAACATTATAGTTTAGATATATATGTATATGCAGGATTTAACCATGTAGGTACCAAGAATGAAGACCGTACAGTAAAGAGATTCAAGATATCAAGATTGAAGACTCCTGAATATTAAGATTATCAAGAGTTCAAGATTTCAATAATAAGTAATTTTGTTAGGAATTTTGTTAAAACTCCTAGAAAAGCACTGGCATCTTAAAATCCAATTTATTCGTGGAATGGAATCCACTTTGAGCCTGTTAAAGGGATGGAACCCTAAGTAGGATGGAACCTATGAAAAATCTAGTGGAACATTGTTTTGTATCCACTAACTTTTATTCAAATGTTTTTTACAAAATTATATCTTGTTTTCAAAATGATTTTAAAACCTTCCTTTTAAAAGAATCAAAAACATCTATCCTGGTTTTAAATATTTTTAGCCTCAAAATAATCTTTATTTTCAAAATCAAATTATCCTTGGTTTTAAACTATCTTTTAATAATAATATATTTAAATTTTAATATTTTTACTTAGATTTAAATATAAAATTATAGTAAAATTATATATATACATATCAAAATATTATTCTCCATATTTACTTATATATTTTAACTATAGTTAAGTATATTTATAAAGTTTAAAATAGTTTTAATACAAGATAGAAGTTATTTTGAAAGAAAAGAAAATTACCAAAAATACCTTAGGCATGCCGACATCCTCAAGTACCCCTTGTCGACATAGTAGCAGTTTATTTAAAAAATTTGAATTTAAAAGGAAGTGTCTATTCGTCATATCCTTTCACAAATGGACATGGCTGTTGTTCTACTATAAATATGGGTAGTTTTGAACGAATTTGTATTCATATTTTCTCTAGTTTCACTCCTCATCTTCTTGCACATTTCTTTGTTCATATTTTTATCATTACTCTGCCGAAATCAACATTGAATCTAACTAGATCATCTCTGGTTTGATTCTCTATCACTATCTCAACAAGATCTCAGTGCCATTCAGAGTTATAGGCTTCTTTGTAATAAACTAAGCGAGAAAAGGTGTGATTGTAGCCTGTGAAATCAATCAAGTGAGAAAAGGTGTGATTGTAGCCTTGGAAATCAATTGGGTGAACTTGTTGTCCGTGAAATCAAGTATCTCTACCCAGAGGATTGTGAATCTGGAGTGGTGTACCTCGTGGCCTTGAAATCGATGGTTGTAATTGTACAATTGCTTTTGAAAGGAAATCCATACTTGCGTGCGGGACTGGATGTAGGGTAACTCCGAACTAGTATAAAATCCATTGTGTTCTTTCCTTTATTGCTTTTACTTTATTTCTGCATCTGTGTTTGTTTCTGTGATCATATCTGTGTTTGAATATTGCATACATTTGTGTTCAAATTAACAAAAACTCAAAAAGATTTAGTAATTCCTTAAAACACTATTCACCCTCCTCTAGTGTTAATCCTGGCCTTAAGATCCGTATTCTGCATTTCTCACATTTGGCATCAGAGCAAGGTTTTCAAAGTTATCATAATCTAAATTTTGAAAAAATTTCAAAATAGCTACCAACACTGGTACTATTAACACTACCAACATTGGTTCTATTATCCCTGTCACTAGTTCATTTGTAGAAGGTCAGTCGACTGTCAGACCACCACTTTTTAATGGCAGTAACTATGCATATTGGGCATGTAGAATGAAAATATATTTACAATCTATACGACTAGACACTTGGAATGTCACACAGACTGAATATTCTGAACCCACAACTGATTTTGCATAGTGGACTGCCGAGCAAAAGAATGTTGCACAAAATAACTCTAAAGCTGTGGATATTCTGTTTTGTTCACTTGATAGAAATGAATTTAATAGTGTCAGTTTGTAAGTCTGCATATGAAATATGGAGAACTTTGCAAGTTACTCATGATGGAACAAGCAAAGTTAAACAGACCAAAATTTCCATGCTCACAAACCAGTTTCAATTATTTAAAATGAATTCTAAGGAGTCTATTTTGGATATGTATAGTAGATTTCAGAACATTGTGCATTCTCTAATATCCTTTGGAAAGGAATTTTCAGAAGAAGATCAAGTCAAAAAAAAATCTTAAATTCTCTTACTCCAGAATGGGATCAAAAGACAATTGCAATCGAAGAGGAAAAATGACATCGATACCTTAAAGATAGAAGAATTAATTGGAAATCTAATGTCGTTTGAAGTCCAAATGATTGAGAGAAAAGAAAGCAAAGCATCTGAAAAGAAATCAATGGCGTTCAATGCATTAACCGATGGATCAGTCTTAAACAGCGATAATGATGAAGAGATAGCCCTTATGACCAACAATTTTCGAAAATTCCTGAAATAGAGAAAGATGAACAATCTCAAGAGAAACAACTATAAGAACCCTGGAATCAGAATGTAGTGCCAAAAAATATCAAATGTTTAAACTATGACAAAGCAGGTCTTATCAAAAGAGACTATCCGTATCCAGATAGACAAAATCTTTCTATAAACAATGATTCCGTAAAGAAATGAAAACGTGCATTTACTGCGACTCTAGATGACTCAGACTCGTCCTCATGAAATGATGATCAGAAGACAGATAATTCAAATATGTGTTTCACGGTAGTTTACAACTCCGACGAATTCAGAGAAATGGACTCAGAAAAAGGTACACATTTACAATACAATTGGTTACAAATGCATACTTAGAATTCGATGCTTGATTGATTGATTTTGAATCGGTGTGTTGTTTGAATTTTTTATTTTTTATTTTTTTTACTATTATTTTATTATTACTATTATTTTTATTATTTTTAATAGTATCATAATATTTTATGGAATATACTATAATTCTAGTAATATTCCAGATATATATATATATAGACATTAAAAATAATATATATATATATATATTAGAATACTTAAGCAAAACAATAATGGAAATTCAAAGACACATGTCGACATGGTCCCCACCATGATGTCGACATGGGTATAGAAATTTGAAATTCAAAATTTGAATTCAAATATTGGGTTTCCCTCCATCTTTTCACTTCATTCAATTCTCTAAAAAGCCACCTTTTGACCAGAGAATATGTCCTTTGAGAATTTATTTATTCACTATCTCTTATCATAACTTTTCACTCTCATTTTCAAATTCAAACTCCTATCTCAAAACTTCAAGCTCTCTACTCTCTACTCTAATGGCTTCTTCAAGCAACCTTCCACGATGATAATTTCCAAAAAGATAAAAGAGCAACTCTACAATGATCCGGAGGCTATAAAAGCATATATCAACTATGCTAACTATGGAAAAGTCCGTCCCGGGAAGTTTACTTTATTTCAAGATTTTTCTACTTATAAAATCGATTCTCTTTTTACAAGTAACCAAGTTCTTAGTCTTGTTGATGCTTCTCAAAATGATTTTGTTTGTTATCCAAGTCTTGTTAAAAATTTCTATGCAAATCTTAACAGCGGATTTTATAGTGGAGTAGTGTCAAAGGCACTAGAATCGTTTTAAATTGTGATATTTTGGGTACCATTCTCAATTGCAAAAGCACGGGAATGGATCTTTCTTGTTTTAATATCGATGAAAATGATCGTGAGACATTTCATTACATTTTCGAAGGAAATGATAATTCTGAATTCAAAAATCGAATTTTTCGACCAAAAGCTAGAATTGTTAATCTACTTTTACAACATACTTTGACCCTAAGATCAGGGAATTTTAACAATCCAACTTCAAAAGTTTGCAAAGCACTTTTTTCTAATTTTGGAAATTATGATATTAATTGGGCGCAAGTTAGTTTGGATGAATTTCGTCCCAAAAATCTTGAAATGGGTGAAAACACTTTGTATCATGGAATCCATCTCACTCTTATTTTTGACTATTTTGGAGTAGATTTCAAAGGAGAAGAATTTGTTTCAAGAAAGGTTTTTAATCACTCAAACATTTCTCTTATGAAAATTTCATTTGTTTTTCAACCTTATGAGACTGTTGCCGAAAAGGAAGAGCATTTGGCTCATGAGGACATGGAAGGGGAGGAAGAGGAAGAAGAAGAAGAAGGGGATGAAATGGAAATAGAAGAAGAAGAAGGTGAAACCTCTTTGGAAAGCATTGACTATCCTCCTAATCCAACCAACAAAACCTAACTCAAAAATCAAAAGACTATTGTCGAGAATCAACGGATTCTTTAAACGGCATGTTAGTAAGAAATTGGATAAAATGTCATCGAAGATGAACAAGTTTTTCTCCAAATTCAGCAAGAAGCATGGATTATCTTCATCTTCATCATCCTCTAACTAATTCTACCTTTTCATGTCTTGTTGTATTTGTTTTAGTTTGTTTTGATTTGAATGTTCATGTAGTTCTTAATGTTTAACCATTTATCGTTCTATTATGAAATGAAATTGAATTACTTTTCTGTTATCTAGCTTATCTTATCTCCAGAATAAATGTTGATATATTATATAAACATACACACACAGACACAGACACACAATTATTCACAAAATCAAAATAAGTCATCAAAATTTAATGAACCATGTCGACAACCCCCTTTGACCATGTCGACATGTACTGGTTAGAAATGACTTGTCATTTTAAATTTGAAATTTGAATAACTAATTTATATATATTCATTTCAAACGAATTTCTACACCAATAAATACCTATTTCTTCCAGAATTCATCACCCAAAATCATTTCTTACCTACCTTATCTACATTTCTTCTCACAAACTCAAAAATGGCCAATCCAATTCATAATTTAACCAATAATCTTGAAGAGACCCTTAATTCTTTCAAGAATATTCTCTCTTTCATTCTTCCTAACTAGCGACACTTAGAGTTGAGTCAAATGCAGATGATCAAGGAGCAAGAAAAGCATTTCGATGCGATACGATGGATGATTTCCTCCCTGCACAAAGATGATAATGAAGCACATCCTCTTATCTCTCTCACCAATGATAATGAAAATTGGGATGTCATTAAAGCAGACCCTATATTTGGAGAAGAAGAATGGGTGAAAGTTCCTCGTAATGTTTGATTGTATTTGATTGCTTTAAATTGATTACTTGGATTGATTTGATTTGTTTTGATTTGGTTTGATGTGGATTGATATTTGGTGTGGATTGATATTTGGTGTGGATTGATGTTTGGTGTACCAAACATGTCTTTAATTAGTTATCAGTATAGATTGATGTTTGGTGTACCAAACATGTCTTTGATTAGTTATCAGTATAATTATCTCTTAATCTATCTATTACATACTATGTCTTTGATTAGTTATCAGTATAATTATCTCTTAATCTATCTATTACATACTCCATTGAATATAATATTAATGTAGGTATTTTAGTACAATAATAAAGGGGAGTTATATAGTTTGGAGTTAGTTTTTGTTGATGACAAAGGGGGAGAAGTATAAAATAGGATAGATAGGCATAGATTAAGGGGGAGTTATTAGGATAGAAGTAATATTTTATAAACAACGGTTGTCATCATCAAATAGGGGGAGATTGTTAGTTCTTAAGATGATGGTTTTCATAACATCCCGGAATTTTAACAATATCAATTTAATAATCTGTAGCTAAAATTAAATTGATATTGATATTCTGATGATAATTATTCAGATAAATTTAATAATCTTCTTCAATAAATATTTAAATTGGTTATTTTATCTTTTAAATAATAATTTGATTTCTATTTACAATATAAATATTTGGTTTATATTTTAAATAGATTGGTTTTGTTTTATTTAATTTTAGCTTTTCAAAATTTAATAAATGATAAATGAATCATGTTTTAAAATTGTAATATATAAATTGGGAATTTTGATTTTTATTAGTATTGAGTTTTAAAATTATTTCATAAATAAATATATGATTGATAAGAAAATATTTAAATATTTTAAATAAATTGGTATTGTTTTAAATTTAGAATAAATTTAACAAATGGGTTTTATGGCTTAATAAAATGAATATTTTGTAAAATGATCTTAATTTAATAAAAAGAGATATTTAAAAACAATATTAATATTGTATTGACTTTTAAATAAGAATTTGTAATTTTTATTTCAAATTGAATTTATATGTATAACTTGATTTGAAAAATATTTGATTTTGAATTTAGTTGAATTTAAATTTAAAAGTATAAAATTTTATATTGTTTGATTGTCTTAATTTTTGATATGTATAAGTTCATTTATTAACATAGTTTGTTTTATTTTCATTTGTAAATTTATACACATGTTTACATATAAACTAACAACTTAAACTAAGCTAATACATGCATTAACTTGTAAATATAAATACTAATTACTTTTAAAAGAGAAAACAAGTGTTAAATTAATATGCATTCAAGTGGACAAGTGTTGTTAAGTTTGACATGTGTTAAATTTTAGTTTTTCTTTTTCTTTTATTACATTAAAATCTGAAATACATTTGTATAGTATGCATCTTCATTTCATATAACATTTTCTTTCCTTAATCAAATGAAGACCAAAAATCATTTTCACATTTACAATCCACAAAAATCTGCATATACCAATTTATCAAACCCTGTACAAATCTGCATATCTTATTTCTGCATTCCTCAAATCCTTCAGCTGCATATTCAATCCAAACATCAGCATATCTCACTTCTTTTACAAAATCAAATCAACCTCTTTTTATCAAATCTGCATTTCCTCTTCAAACTCAAATGAAGACTGCATGTTCCTGCATTCTGTTTAAACCTGAAAATGGAAGTCTCTGCCTTCATGTGAAGATTTAGCAACTTAATCTACTTGCATGCTAGCATTTGGGTCAGTGAAATCAAATAGGCAAAATTGCATATCAATTCAAAAGGAAGCACACCTGCATTTTTATAAAGACAAGCCTGCAACTTTTATTTTCTGCAATTCAAAGAATCAGCATGCCTGCATTTTTGAGTTTTCTGCATTTGTTTTCTGCATTCATCAAAGGTGAGTAACATTTAAAACCTTAAATTATATTAGGTTGCTTGATTTAAATGTTTGAGATAAAAAAAATTATGTTTGTGTGCTATGAAATGACTGTGGTAATGATGATTGTTTATGCATGTTGATTATGTTGAGTAGTATTCCCAGATTCACACACTGTTTAGAAGAATCTTTACAAATTGATTTAATTTGAGATTTATATCTGTGTTTTAGGATAATAAAAAGAAGATTGTATATCAGAAATTAGAATTCAGATTTATAAAGTAATGTGTTTTTATTTTCTTAAGTTAGGTTTTAAATTTTTAGGTGAGTTAAATACAGGGTATTATCTCTGTAAACACATGCAATCCCATTATAAGTTGATCTTGATCAAAAGCAAATCATATTAATTCTAATATCCAGATTCAGAAATTAAAAAGCATTTACTGGAAAATGTTTTTTTTTAATCAAGTATTAAAATTTTAGAGTATAGTTCCATATACAGTTTGTTCTTGAACAAAAGTGTGAATTTGTGCAATACTTGCAATTTGTGAATTAAGTATATTTAGAATCTTTTTGGGTTTTAAAGTAAGGATCATTGATCCTCGAAAAAAAATCTAAGATGAATTTATAATTGATTAGAGTAAGTGTAGTTTGGAAATTCTTCAGTTAACCCTAGTTTTGAATTGGGTTTGTGCATTGAGATGGTTTGAAGTATAGGATGGATCGAGTGATGTAATAAATGGTGACTGTGTAGTTGAGGGGTGAAGGAGTTAGATGCCGGAAGGTGCGGGTGTCAGATGGTCGGAGAAAGGCGCAATTGACCGTTGACAGGTTGGGACTAAAGCCTGAAAACATGATTAAGGTTTAGGCTTTTAATGCTAATTTTGAATTCTTATTCTTTTGTTCGAGATGAAAGTTTATGTGGGTATATTTGGGTTTATGGTAGTTGTTGGATGATCACTGGGGTCGCCAGCGGTGGTGGTCGCCGTGCATATGCACGGCGACATGTTTTCTGGAAAATTGTTGGGTTAGGAATTGTTTCAGGGGAAGGTCTGAAATTTACTCGAAGTAAGTTGGTTAGTAACTCGAAGTGGGATAGCATAAAACCCGAAGTAGAAATGGATTTGTCTCGGGTTGAACTCTGTAGTTTTCCAGGTTTCAGAAAGATACAGTTTTGTTGTAAAATCTGGGTTTTCAAATTTTAAAATCTGTAGTTATATGTTTAAATAAGGTTCAGGTTTAAAATTAAATTCAGATTTGAATTACTAATTTGAATTTAAATTCCAGGTTTCTGAGTTGAAACCTTTTTTTTCTGTTTTCTTTAAAATCTGAGTTTTGAGATTTAAAAATCTGGATTTTTAAAACATTGAAAATTCTGCAGATTTATTTTAAGTAAGAATTAAGTATAAATTCAAATGCAAGTCTGAATTTTAGATTCAAACTTAAATCCCAGGTTTTGAAATAAAAGTTTAAATTCTTAACTTAATTAACTATTTCAATTTGGGTAAATAGTTGAAATTTTAAATAATGAAGTTTTAAAATATGAAGCAAGATTTAAAGATAAATTTTAAAATCTGGAAATCTGAGTTTAAAATGAAGCTCAGTTTTCAAATTTAAAAGAAGATTTAAAGTTGAAAGTTTTAAACTAAAAATGAATTGAAACTTCTAAATTTTGAAATAAAATTTGACTTCAAATTCTTATGATTTGATTTCTAAGACAAACTTGTGTTTTGTCTTGAAATTTAAATAAGTCTTAATTTTTTTTAAACTTTGATAAGTTTAAATTACTTTAAATTTAAACTTGTATTTAAAAATGGAGATTTAAAAATAGTTCAAAAAGCTCTTGTATTAAATTAAATTGTTTTAACATAATTAAGTTATGTTTTATTCTGGAAATTTGATTAAGATTTATGTTTTAAAATTAATTAATAAGGTAATTAAGATTAATTAATTAATTTAATTAATTAAATTTGGAATCAATAATTGATTAATGATTAATTAAATTTGAAATTAAGATCATTAATTAAATTTTTAATTAATGATAAATGAATATTAATTATATAATTAAGTTTTAAATTAAGGATAATTAATTTAATAATTAACTTTAATTAATAAATGATTAAAGATATTTTTATTGGTAACTAATTTAAGTTAATTACCTTATAAAATAATTTGAGGATGGTTAATGAAGGTCAATAACCAGGATTATTCAACAATTAATTAATGTAGTTAATTTTTATAATTAATTAGATTAATTAATTTAATAATAATCAATTGTGAAGGGTTTGAGTATAATTACTAAAATTAATTAAGAAATTGATTACTTAATGTAATTAATTTAATTTAATGAGATTGTTTAATTTAATTAATTAAGTTTAATTAATTTTAAACATTTGGGTTAAGAATAATTACTTTATGTAATTAATGATTTGGAAATTACTTAGTTAAGTAATTGTTTAATAATTACAGATTGTAATTAAGGAGTGTTTAAGAATGAGTAATTTGGATTAATTATCTAGTAACAAATGATTAATTAAGAAATTAATTTGAGGACAATTAATTTGGTTTAATATATTAATTAAATTTGTTAATTACTTTGAGTAATCAATTTAAGAAATAATTAAGGATCATTAATTATTTTAATTAATGATGTAATTAAAGTTGATTAATTACGATTAATTAATCAATAATAAGTAATTAAAGGTAATTAATTAATGTAATTAATTAAGGATCAGGATTAGGATAATTAATTAATTATAATTAATTAATTAATTGAAGTAATTAAAGGTTAATTACTGAGGATAATTAATTTGTGTGAAATTAATTAAGGATAATTACATGAATATAATTAAGTGTAATTAATCAAGAGTGATTAATTAAAGTAATTTATGGTTGATTAATTGATTGTAATCAATTAAATAGTAAGCAAGATTTATATTGGTGAAGTAATTAATTTAATTTATTTTAAATTAATTAAAGATGGGTAATTATTTTAAGTCATTTTAAATTAATTAGAGTTGAAGATAGTTAATTTAATTCATTTCAAATTAATTATAGGATGATGGGTAAATCATTGCTTGTGGATGAATGGTTGAACTTGATTGTTTTGTGATCTCAGTAATGAGATAAAAGATATTTTGTGGTATGGATGTTTGATTGTATTGTGATGATAACTTAGATTATCTATTGTGATGGTGATATATGGAATATCTATGTGATATTGATGATATGAATTACCTGTTATGTGATAATGTTAATTATCTATTATGTTGATGTGAAGTATCTATCTGTGTGTATATAGATAGTTTAAATTAAATTGTTTTAAAATTAAAACAACTTGGACCTAAAAGACACGCTTTGGATTTCGATGAGACCGGGATCGGGTTTCCATATTTGGAATCCGAAAACCACATCGATTCCAATTAACGTTAGGTCGTGAATCTAAGTGGAGCAAGTGAAGACTCGAGGTGTAAGGGCTATACGTCAGTATAACTCTGTGGGTGATTCCGTAATGAGTTTGACCGAATAGTACTTATAGATTCGAGATGGAGATTCAGAGTGCAAGGGTTATCGTCGTTAACTCTGAGGGTGATTCCAATACGAGTGTAACGAGATAATGCCTTCGGTTTCGTTCGAACCCGGAACGAACTTGTATGGATTGAATGCTTTCAGATCATCGTCAGGTGGACGATGAGCATTCTAAGATGATATGTCCTATAAAAGGTAATCGTAACCTCAAGCCTCATCAACCGGGAATGGCTAAAACAGGGGAGGTGTAGCAAGGCTTCGTGGATAGCACCCACTTGAGAGCAAGATTGATCCCTGTCTAGAGGTCCCTTTTTATTCGGCTTAGTGGGCAGTTGTTAGTGCGCACCAACTGCGGGGTTGTCTTGTTCGGAACTATTCAGTAAGGAATGGGTCCGGCCTTGTGTTGCAGGGGAGTTAGGGTGGCTCCTCGGTACGTTGATCTAGGCCACGTACTATGACGGACGGTACCCCAGTAGCCCTGCCATTGTATGGAATCCAAAATCCAATAAGTGCCAACGGTTTTGATTGTATTACCCACTTTTGTGGCTAGTAGCTGGAATTTAATAGATGTAACAATTTTGGCTATTTCATATTTACTTGAAAACCCTAGACCTACTATAATATCACTAGATTTCCTATCAAATGTTTTGGTTAGCGTAAGGTAAAAACTTTTCCATGTTTATGTGTGGGAAGTCTTACGTGATACCTTTATTTTCAAAAGGTTTTTGAAAGTTAAGCAACTTTAACCTGTTACTCACACCAGACCCATGTCGGACCCGGAGTTTATTTTTGTTTTTCATAAACTCTTGGGTACTCAAATTTTTATGAGTAGTCAAGGGATTCAGGTTAGGATTCAGGTTGGCTTTGACGAATTGTGGAGGAGCAATGGAGCAGGAGGCTTCTGCGTTAGATATTAGTATTCCGCTTTGTGTTCTCTGAGTAGTTTGTCTTTGAGTTGTATTGAGTTGTATAACTAGACAGATGTTTATAACTGTCTAGTATGTGATATATCTGTGTACTCTGATAGTGATTGTAAACTATGTAATATTTATGTTATTAATATAATTTATTCGTTCCGCTGTTTAGATTCTGATGTGTTGTTTCTTCTTTCTTCTCTTTCTTTCTATTCTCTATCCCTTTCTTTTCTTATTAACGATGCGACTTCCTGGAGTGTGGAAGTTGGGACGTTACAGTGGTATCAGAGCATTAGGTTGAGTGAATACCTAGGCTCTGGAGTGGTGTCTATCTTGAGAGAGCGTATTTGTAGTTTTGATATATATATATATATATATATATATATATATATATATATATATATTTAATTCTACCTATCTATTGGGTTACCTGTTCAGGTTTTCCAATATAAGTTATAAGGGTAGATAAGGTAGTGGTGTGTGTAACACGATTACTACCATTGATTGGAGTTTGAATGTTGAGGTTGGAAGTGTATTTGTCGAGATTGTAGACCAAATACCGTCTCGAGTGAGTTGTGCAGAGTATAGAGATTTCATCGATCTCTGAAGGTAACCTGTTAAGGTTCAGAGTTTATTTTTGAAGATGGATAAGATGAGTTTGGATCTGTCGTTTTGGCAGAAGTGTGTGATGGTATTTTGATACCTTAAGGAAGTAGTAGCTGAGTGATGAGATGCAGTGACTATGGATTTTCCCGAAATGTTTTCTTTGGAACAAGTTAAGAAGGTGAGTCTGCGTCAGTGTTGTGGCTGTGTTCAGCTTGAGTTTCTGTTTGGTTTGAAGTCCGAGTTTTTCGGAGAGCTTTGTTTTGGAATTCTTTAGCATCTGTGGCAGCAGCGCAGTTTGGAGTGTTCTCGGTGTTGGCAAGAGATCTTCTGGCTTAGAAGTTTTTCTGAAAAGGAGTTCAGAAGCAGTTTAGTGAACCCGTTTCTTCGATGGGTTGACTAATTAAGTTTAAGCTGTTCTGTTTGGTAAGGGAGAACATTTTTTCCTTGGATTTGGTTTGGGTGGTTCGCAAAAGTGACTTGCGATTGTTTGAATGTTCTCTTGGGATATCTGAGTTTCTTTGGATGTCTTCAGGAAGTTAGAGTTTTGTTCCCATCTGGAGTTGAGTTGGTGTAGTAGCTCAGAGTTTTGGAGGAACTTCTGAATCTTTTCTTATGGATTTGTTGAATCATATCTCTGGAGTGTGTTATCTTGTTTATGCTAGTATTCTTCTTCAGCATTTTCTTCTACTTTGGATCAGAGTTGAGCAGCGGAAGCAGTTTGGAGGTGTATCTGCTTTTCTTTTTCCGGACAGGAGAAGTGAGTTGTTGTCTTCTGATATTAAGGAGTAGAGTTTGAGTTGTTGATTTTGGTTGATCTAGAGGAGATCATTTTGTTGTTGGTCTAGTTTGTTTCTAGAGCATCGGCGAAGGTTGAGCTGATCAGTGAGGTTGTAGGCAGCCCAGGATCGTCTGAAGAGATTTTGTGGATAAGAGGCGGAGGGATTTGGACTCTGAAGACGGAGATTTAATTTTGGATAAGTTTTCTCCGATCAAAAGTGAGCTATAGGTTTGGGTAAGTCTGAGAAGTTAGCTCTGAAGTGTTTTGAATCTTTTCTGTGATCTTGGAGATTGAGTGATTGATCTACAGGCTTGGATTGCCAGTTTGGATAACTGGGATTCGATGAGTTTCACGTATCTCTGAGGGAGTACGTGTATGATCTGTTTCTGGTTGTGGAACCAGCAGTTTGGGAGTTTTGGTAGTTGAGTCAGACTCGTTTGTAGTCTGATATCTTGTCTAGTGTTATAGATATAGTTGTATAGGAGCTTTGTAGCTTCATAGTATTGTTTGTTTGGATTCTTTAGAGCGAGTATCCCGGTATATATATACTTGGGGAAACTCGATAAATTCTATCCAGAATTTATCTGGATAATTAGATTTGTTTGATTGGTTGTTTTTGGTTGTTAGCATATGTTTGATATATGCTTGTGTTTTGAAAATTAAAATTTAATAAGATTATTAAATTACCTTTGTAATAAATTTCGCGGACGAAATTCTTTTAAGGGGGAAGGATTGTAACATCCCGGAATTTTAACAATATCAATTTAATAATCTGCAGCTAAAATTAAATTGATATTGATATTCTGATGATAATTATTCAGATAAATTTAATAATCTTCTTCAATAAATATTTAAATTGGTTATTTTATCTTTTAAATAATAAATTGATTTCTATTTACAATATAAATATTTGGTTTATATTTTAAATAGATTGGTTTTGTTTTATTTAATTTTAGCTTTTCAAAATTTAATAAATGATAAATGAATCATGTTTTAAAATTGTAATATATAAATTGGGAATTTTGATTTTTTTTAGTATTGAGTTTTAAAATTATTTCATAAATAAATATATGATTGATAAGAAAATATTTAAATATTTTAAATAAATTGGTATTATTTTAAATTTAGAATAAATTTAACAAATGGGTTTTATGGCTTAATAAAATGAATATTTTGTAAAATGATCTTAATTTAATAAAAAGAGGTATTTAAAAACAATATTAATATTGTATTGACTTTTAAATAAGAATTTGTAATTTTTATTTCAAATTGAATTTATATGTATAACTTGATTCGAAAAATATTTGATTTTGAATTTAGTTGAATTTAAATTTAAAAGTATAAAATTTTATATTGTTTGATTGTCTTAATTTTTGATATGTATAAGTTCATTTATTAACATAGTTTTTTTTATTTTCATTTGTAAATTTATACACATGTTTATAAACTAACAACTTAAACTAAGCTAATACATGCATTAACTTGTAAATATAAATACTAATTACTTTTAAAAGAGAAAACAAGTGTTAAATTAATATGCATTCAAGTGGACAAGTGTTGTTAAGTTTGACATGTGTTAAATTTTAGTTTTTATTTTTCTTTTATTACATTAAAATCTGAAATACATTTGTATAGTATGCATCTTCATTTCATATAACATTTTCTTTCCTTAATCAAATGAAGACCAAAAATCATTTTCACATTTACAATCCACAAAAATCTGCATATACCAATTTATCAAACCCTGTACAAATCTGCATATCTTATTTCTGCATTCCTCAAATCCTTCAGCTGCATATTCAATCCAAACATCTGCATATCTCACTTCTTTTACAAAATCAAATCAACCTCTTTTTATCAAATCTGCATTTCCTCTTCAAACTCAAATGAAGCCTGCATGTTCCTGCATTCTGTTTAAACCTGAAAATGGAAGTCTCTGCCTTCATGTGAAGATTTAGCAACTTAATCTACTTGCATGCTAGCATTTGGGTCAGTGAAATCAAATAGGCAAAATTGCATATCAATTCAAAAGGAAGCACACCTGCATTTTTATAAAGACAAGCCTGCAACTTTCATTTTCTGCAATTCAAAGAATCAGCATGCCTGCATTTTTGAGTTTTCTGCATTTGTTTTCTGCATTCATCAAAGGTGGGTAACATTTAAAACCTTAAATTATATTAGGTTTCTTGATTTAAATGTTTGAGATAAAAAAAAAATTATGTTTGTGTGCTATGAAATGACTGTGGTAATGATGATTGTTTATGCACGTTGATTATGTTGAGTAGTATTCCCAGATTCACACACTGTTTAGAAGAATCTTTACAAATTGATTTAATTTGAGATTTATATCTGTGTTTTAGGATAATAAAAAGAAGATTGTATATCATAAATTAGAATTCAGATTTATAAAGTAATGTGTTTTTATTTTCTTAAGTTAGGTTTTAAATTTTTAGGTGAGTTAAATACAGGGTATTATCTCTGTAAACACATGCAATCCCATTATAAGTTGATCTTGATCAAAAGAAAATCATATTAATTCTTATATCCAGATTCAGAAATTAAAAAGCATTTACTGGAAAATGTTTTTTTTAATCAAGTATTAAAATTTTAGAGTATAGTTCCATATACAGTTTGTTCTTGAACAAAAGTGTGAATTTGTGCAATACTTGCAATTTGTGAATTAAGTATATTTAGAATCTTTTTGGGTTTTAAAGTAAGGATCATTGATCCTCAAAAAAAAATCTGAGATGAATTTATAATTGATTAGAGTAAGTGTAGTTTGGAAATTCTTCAGTTAACCCTAGTTTTGAATTGGGTTTGTGCATTGAGATGGTTTGAAGTATAGGATGGATCGAGTGATGTAATAAATGGAGACTGTGTAGTTGAGGGGAGAAGGAGTTAGATGTCGGAAGGTGCGGGTGTCAGATGGTCGGAGAAAGGCGCAATTGACCGTTGACAGGTTGGGACTAAAGCCTGAAAACATGATTTAGGTTTAGGCTTTTAATTCTAATTTTGAATTCTTGTTCTTTTGTTCGAGATGAAGGTTTATGTGGGTATATTTGGGTTTATGGTAGTTGTTGGATCATCACTGGGGGTCGCCAGCGGTGGTGGTCGCCGTGCATATGCACGGCGACATGTTTTCTGGAAAATTGTTGGGTTAGGAATTGTTTCAGGGGAAGGTCTGAAATTTACTCGAAGTAAGTTGGTTAGTAACTCGAAGTGGGATAGCATAAAACCCGAAGTAGAAATGAATTTGTCTCGGGTTGAACTTTGTAGTTTTCCAGGTTTCAGAAAGATACAGTTTTGTTGTAAAATCTGGGTTTTCAAATTTTAAAATCTGTAGTTATAGGTTTAAATAAGGTTCAGGTTTAAAATTAAATTCAGATTTGAATTACTAATTTGAATTTAAATTCCAGGTTTTTGAGTTGAAACCTTTTTTTTCTGTTTTCTTTAAAATCTGAGTTTTGAGATTTAAAAATCTGGATTTTTAAAACATTGAAAATTCTGCAGATTTATTTTAAGTAAGAATTAAGTATAAATTCAAATGCAAGTCTGAATTTTAGATTCAAACTTAAATCCCAGGTTTTGAAATAAAATTTTAAATTCTTAACTTAATTAACTATTTCAATTTGGGTAAATAGTTGAAATTTTAAATAATGAAGTTTTAAAATATGAAGCAATATTTAAAGATAAATTTTAAAATCTGGAAATCTCAGTTTAAAATGAAGCTCAGTTTTCAAATTTAAAAGAAGATTTAAAGTTGAAAGTTTTAAACTAAAAATGAATTGAAACTTCTAAATTTTGAAATAAATTTGACTTCAAATTCTTATGATTTGATTTCTAAGACAAACTTGTGTTTTGTCTTGAAATTTAAATAAGTCTTAATTTTTTTTAAACTTTGATAAGTTTAAATTACTTTAAATTTAAACTTGTATTTAAAAATGGAGATTTAAAAATAGTTCAAAAAGCTCTTGTATTAAATTAAATTGTTTTAACATAATTAAGTTATGTTTTATTCTGGAAATTTGATTAAGATTTATGTTTTAAAATTAATTAATAAGATAATTAAGATTAATTAATTAATTAAATTAATTAAATTTGGAATTAATAATTGATTAATGATTAATTAAATTTGAAATTAAGATCATTAATTAAATTTTTAATTAATGATAAATGAACATTAATTATATAATTAAGTTTTAAATTAAGGATAATTAATTTAATAATTAACTTTAATTAATAAATGATTAAAGATATTTTTATTGGTAACTAATTTAAGTTAATTACCTTATAAAATAATTTGAGGATGGTTAGTGAAGGTCATTAACCAGAATTATTCAACAATTAATTAATGTAGTTAATTTTTACAATTAATTAGATTAATTAATTTAATAATAATCAATTGTGAAGGGTTTGAGTATAATTACTAAAATTAATTAAGAAAATGATTACTTAATGTAATTAATTTAATTTATGAGATTGTTTAATTTAATTAATTAAGTTTAATTAATTTTAAACATTTGGGTTAAGAATAATTACTTTATGTAATTAATGATTTGGAAATTACTTAGTTAAGTAATTGTTTAATAATTACAGATTGTAATTAAGGAGATGTTTAAGAATGAGTAATTTGGATTACTTATTTAGTAATTAATCAAATGATTAATTAAGAAATTAATTTAAGGACAATTAATTTGGTTTAATATAGTAATTAAATTTGTTAATTACTTTGAGTAATCAATTTAAGAAATAATTAAGGATCATTAATTATTTTAATTAATGATGTAATTAAAGTTGATTAATTATGATTAATTAATCAATAATAAGTAATTAAAGGTAATTAATTAATGTAATTAATTAAGGATCAGGATTAGGATAATTAATTAATTATAATTAATTAATTAATTGAAGTAATTAAAGGTTAATTACTGAGGATAATTAATTTGTGTGAAATTAATTAAGCATAATTACATGAATATAATTAAGTGTAATTAATCAAGAGTGATTAATTAAAGTAATTTATGGTTGATTAATTGATTGTAATCAATTAAATAGTAAGCAAGATTTATATTGGTGAAGTAATTAATTTAATTTATTTTAAATTAATTAAAGATGGGTAATTATTTTAAGTCATTTTAAATTAATTAGAGTTGAAGATAGTTAATTTAATTCATTTCAAATTAATTATAGGATGATGGGTAAATCATTGATTGTGGATGAATGGTTGAACTTGATTGCTTTGTGATCTCAGTAATGAGATAAAAGATATTGTGTGGTATGGATGTTTGATTGTATTGTGATGATAACTTAGATTATCTATTGTGATGGTGATATATGGAATATCTATGTGATATTGATGATATGAATTACCTGTTATGTGATAATGTTAATTATCTATTATGTTGATGTGAAGTATCTATCTGTGTGTATATAGATAGTTTAAATTAAATTGTTTTAAAATTAAAACAACTTGGACCTAAAAGACACGCTTTGGATTTCGATGAGACCGGGATCGGGTTTCCATATTTGGAATCCGAAAACCACATCGATTCCAATTAACGTTAGGTCGTGAATCTAAGTGGAGCAAGTGAAGACTCGAGGTGTAAGGGCTATACGTCAGTATAACTCTGTGGGTGATTCCGTAATGAGTTTGACCGAATAGTACTTATAGATTCGAGATGGAGATTCAGAGTGCAAGGGTTATCGTCGTTAACTCTGAGGGTGATTCCAATACGAGTGTAACGAGATAATGCCTTCGGTTTCGTTCGAACTCGGAACGAACTTGTATGGATTGAATGCTTTCAGAACATCGTCAGGTGGACGATGAGCATTCTAAGATGATATGTCCTATAAAGGTAATCGTAACTTCAAGCGTCATCAACCGGGAATGGCTAAAACAGGGGAGGTGCAGCATGGCTTCGCGGGTAGCACCCACTTGAGAGCAAGATTAATCCCTATCTAGAGGTCCCTTTTTATTCGGCTTAGTGGGCAGTTGTTAGTGCGCACCAACTGCGGGGTTGTCTTGTTCGGAACTATTCAGTAAGGAATGGGTCCGGCCTTGTGTTACAAGAGAGTTAGGGTGGCTCCTCGGTACATTGATCTAGGCCACGTACTGTGACGGGCGGTACCCCAGTAGCCCTGCCATTGTATGGAATCCAAAATCCAATAAGTGCCAACGGTTTTGATTGTATTACCCACTTTTGTGGCTAGTAGCTGGAATTTAATAGATGTAACAATTTCGGCTATTTCATATTTACTTGAAAACCCTAGACCTATTATAATATCACTGGATTTCCTATCAAATGTTTTGGTTAGCGTAAGGTAAAAACCTTTCCATGTTTATGTGTGGGAAGTCTTACGTGATACCTTTATTTTCAAAAGGTTTTTGAAAGTTAAGCAACTTTAACCTGTTACTCACACCAGACCCATGTCTGACCCGGAGTTTATTTTTGTTTTTCATAAACTCTTGGGTACTCAAATTTTTATGAGTAGTCAAGGGATTCAGGTTAGGATTCAGGTTGGCTTTGACGAATTGTGGAGGAGCAATGGAGCAGGAGGCTTCTGCGTTAGATATTAGTATTCCGCTTTTTGTTCTCTGAGTAGTTTGTCTTTGAGTTGTATTGAGTTGTATAACTAGACAGATGTTTATAACTGTCTAGTATGTGATATATCTGTATACTCTGATAGTGATTGTAAACTATGTAATATTTATGTTATTAATATAATTTATTCGTTCCGCTGTTTAGATTCTGATGTGTTGTTTCTTCTTTCTTCTCTTTCTTTCTATTCTCTATCCCTTTCTTTTCTTATTAACGATGCGACTTCCTGGAGTGTGGAAGTTGGGTCGTTACAGTTTTGATGACAACAACTTTAGAATAAGATTATAAAATATAAATAGTAACACTATAGTTTAGATATATATGTATATGCAGGATTTAACCATGCAGGTACCAAGAATGAAGACTGTACAATATAGAGATTCAAGATATCAAGATTGAAGACTCATGAGTATCAAGATTATCAAGAGTTTAAGATTTCAATAATAAGTAATTTAATTAGGAATTTTTTTAAAACTCCTAGAAAAGCACTGGCATCTTGAAATCCAATTTATTCGTGGAATGGAATCCACTTCGAGGCTGTTAAAGGGATGGAACCCTAAGTATGATGGAACCTAAGAAAAATCTAGTGGAACATTGTTTTGTATCCACTAACTTTTATTCAAATGTTTTTTACAAAATGATATCTTGTTTTTAAAATGATTTCAAAACCTTCGTTTTAAAAGAATAAAAAACATCTATCCTGGTTTTAAATATTTTTAGCCTCAAAATAATCTTTATTTTCAAAATCAAATTATCCTTGGTTTTAAACTGTCTTGTAATAATAATATATTTAACTTTTAATATTTTTACTTAGATTTAAATATAAAATTATAGTAAAATTATATATATATATCAAAATATTATTCTTTGTATTTGCATATGAATTTTTACTATAGTTAAGTATATTTATAAAGTTTAAAATAGTTTTAATACAAGATGGAAGTTATTTTCAAAGAAAAGCAAATTACCAAAAATACCATAGGAATGTCGACATCCTCAAGCACCCCTTGTCGACATAGTAGCAGTTTATTTCAAAATTTTGAATTTCAAAGGTAGTGTCTATTCGTCATATCCTTTCACGAGTGGACATGTTGTTGTTCTACTATAAATAGAGGTAGTTTTGAACGAATTTGTATTCATATTTTCTCTGATTTCACTCCTCTTCTTCTTCCATATTTCTTTATACACATTTTTACCATTACACTGCCGAGATCAACATTGAATCTAACTAGATCATCTCTAGTTTGATTCCCTATCACTATCTCAACAAGATCTCAGTGTTATTCAGAGTTATAGGCTTCTTTGTAATAAACTAAGCGAGAAAATGTGTGATTGTAGCATGTGAAATCAATCAAGTGAGAAAAGATGTGATTGTAGCCTTGGAAATCAATTGGCTGAACTTGTTGCCCATGAAATCAAGTATCTCTACCCAAAGGATTGTGAATCTGGAGTGGTGTACCTCGTGGCCTTGAAATCGAGGGTTGTAATTATACCATTGCTTTTGAAAGGAAATTCATACTTGTGTGCGGGACTGGATGTAGGGTAACTCCGAACCAACATAAAATCCAGTGTGTTCTTTCCTTTATTGCTTTTACTTTATTTCTACATCTGTGTTTGTTTCTATGATCATATCTGTGTCTGAATATTACATACATTTGTGTTCAAATTAACAAAAACTCAAAAAATTTGTAATTCCTTAAAACACTATTCACCCCCCTCTAGTGTTACTCCTAGCCTTAACATCTGTATTCCGCATTTCTCACAAAGACGATGTTTGTTTGGGGTCTGGCTCGAGTATGTTTAGATGTTGCCTCGAAGTAGTGAGTTGGCGCGTGTGACTCGTGAAATTTGTGGGTGGGACCGGGGGAAAACAGGTATGGGCTCGAGTTGCTTGTTGGTAGTTAATCAAGTTTTAAATTTAAAGACAATGTACCAGGTTATTATGTAATCTTTAATCAAGTTTAATTTTAAAAGATGCATAATCAGGTCTAAAGTATATTGAAATATACATTTCAAAGGATTGTAAACCAAGATTCAAAAGTAATTTGTTAAAATAAGATTTCCAACAATGATTTGAATTTAAATTGGTTTGTTTTGGAATAATTAAATATTAGTTAATTAATTTAGATAAGTGATTTCAAGTATTTAATTTAATAAGATTCAAATGATATAAATCAAGTAATTAATTTAGATGTAGAGGTTTATCTTTAATTAATTTAGATGGGTAACTAAAAGATTAATTAATAGATTAATTAATTAAGGAAAGTAATTAAAGAATAATTACTTAATTAAGGATAGTTAATTATTTAATTAAGGATTAATTACTTAGTGTGTGTAATTAAAGGTTATTTAATTATTGATTAAAGGTGAATTAATTAATGATAAAAGGATTATTAATGATTAAAAGATAATTACTAAATGTAATTAATTACGTATTTAAAGTTGATTAATTTATTTATGTGATTAAATATGGATGATTAATTAATTAAGGATGATAAATAAATTAATTGATTTGTAATTAATTAATGTTAAGTAAGCAGGATTAAAAGTGATTGAAGTAATAAGTTAAATTTATTTAAATTAATTAGAAATGGTGTGACTAATTAATCTTGCTTATGGATCATTGAATGATATTGAATGCCTTTGATTATTTGATATCTCTGATATGTGATTTGTGATGCTATGTGAGATGATATGTTTGGGTTGAACTGTGATAATATGGAGTATCTATCTGTAATGGAATCGCTGTGTGAGTATGTTACTATGAATACAAATTGAATTATATTTACCTTAACAACTTGGGTGAAAGTTGTATTGGATTTGAAGAGTCCGGGGTCCAGTAGCTATCGAAACCACTTCGATTTGTAATCTTAAAAAATTCTTTGAAGATTTGTTATGTGAATCTATAGGCTGGAATGGAATAATTTAAGTAAACTGGACCATTGAAACTAATTAAGGGTACTTAGCAACTGTTTGTGAGATAAGTGTTGGTTTTAACAAGCTAAGAACTCGTTGTGAGGTAGGAGTTACCCCAAGTTTTCAAACAAGTTTTAAAGCTTAGTGTTTAAAATTTTATTGGTTTACTCACGCTGGTTTCTAGCCTGACCTGGGTGTTACTTTGATGTAATGCTCCGGTCAGACCGAGTATTACAGATTTTCAGGTTAGAACATTCTGGAGCTAAATAAGCGAGCTGGATGGCAGAAACGTATGGAGTTTACCGCTGTGTATTTGTGTTTGATTTGATAGTAGTCCGGGACAAGTTGTACAACTGTCTAGTTTAAGTGTAAATGGTTGTAACTATAATGTATTGTTATAAAATTGACAATTACAGCTTTCTTTATATAGATGCTATTATTTGTTATTATATTTAATCCGCTACGAATGTGAGATGCTGTTGTTTTCTGTTCTTCTTCTTCCTTCTTTCTTCTTCTCTTTATCAATTTCTTCTTCTTCCTTCTTTCTTCTTTTCTTTATCAATCTGAAATTTTCGATGTCCAAATTTTCGGCACTTTTACAGTGAACGTATTAGTGTTGAATTCTCGAGGTCGAAATTTCGGGTCGTTACATTTTGGTATCAGAGCTGAAGGTTAAGCGAGAACCTTGGCTCTGGTGGATTTACTCATTAAGGATAGGGTCAATGGTACCCTAGAATGAGTTGAGTATATGAGAGCGTACTTGTTATTTTCTTATATAAAGATTTTAAATTGGTTTTAAAAATAAATGATTTTTATATAAGATTATATTTTGATATATAAAGCAATATTTCTTTTTAATTATTATAAATATTAAGGTAATTGGTTGTTGAATCATTGGAATTAAATGAAATAATGAGAACTGAGTGGTAACAGAAATACAACCAAATTGAAATTGAATGAAGATAAGTTTGAAATGGATCTAAACTGAAATTAAAATCCTAAATTTGTAGAAGTGTTTTCAGAATAAGATAATAATGAATTGGTATCCAGATATGATAATCTTGGTTATTATCATAAATGGCTGTTGTGTTTAATAATGAAATATTTGTTAATGATTAAGCAAAATGAAATATTTTAGGGAAGTAAACATTTATGTGAGTATGACTTATAAATTGGAATTGAAGATAATTTAAGTTGTGAAGTTTTAAATCTAGGTCCAAAATTATGAAATTGTTTCCAAGTGTTAAAAGAAATAATAAATAGTAATTATTTACAATGTATTTGAATGAAAGGGTACTGTTTCAAATTAGAGTTGTATGAAAATTTAAAAGAAATTTGTTTTAAATTAAAACCAAAGATGGTTTAAAATTTAAAACATGTCTTGGGTGCAAAAGAAATGGATATGTATATATGTGGAATATTAATAAAAGTTGATTAGAAGTAAACACTAGGTGTTGAATTTTGAATTCCTGATATGTGATGTAATAACCCAAAGTGGAGTAAGTTTTTGAACTTACAAGTAAGAAGGGATATTGATAAGAAGTTTGAAATATAAATGGGAATTCAAGTTGGGTAAAGTTGACTGGATTAAATAAATTGAATTTAACTTAGGTGAAGTTAAATAAGTTTAACAAACAACCTGAATTGGAATTTACGAAATGAAATTAGATTTAACTTAGGGAAGTTAAATGGGTTGAATTGAAGGGGAGTATGTGTGATCTCAAGATGGGTTTGAGATCTGGAAATTGGAAATGGATGCTATTGAAGAATGTTTTAAATAATTTGGATGTTTATTTATTATGACTTATTCTGATATCATCCTGCTGTTATTAATAATCTATGAAACTGAGAATTGGATTATTTTGAATAAATTAAGAAATGGATTGAGGTAAATACATACATTACTGAAATAAAGTAGAAATATGATTGAACTTATGAAAAGAAATCATTTTGAACTTAAAGATTTAAATGCAAGAAATGAGCTTGCTGAAAATTTGTTAAGAATTGGTTTTGAAGTCAAAATTTGGTAATAAATTGGATTCTGAAGATTAAATAAGTTTTTGAACTCTTATTTGAGCTTTGAAATAAGTTAATTAAAGGTAATTTAAAATGGAATTTTGGAATTTAGATTCAGAATTAAATGGTTTAAAGATTTAAGTTGTTAATTTAAAAATAAATAAAGGTTGGTTTGATTTAAAGGATTAAATCAACAATTAAAAATTTAACTCGAATTTATGAAATTTGAGATGGTTTAAAGTTGATATTTGAATTGAATTAGTTCAAATTGAATTTGATTTGAATTAATTGGAATTGTGATTGAAGATGGATACGTATAAAATTCAAATGGAAAATTTAAATTGAATTAATTTGAAGTGAAATTGAAGCTGAATATATTTAAATTTCAAATGGGAGTTGATTTGAACTTGGGATAGGAATTGAAGTTAATTTAAATTGAATTGAAATTAAATCAATTTAAATGGAAGTGGAAATTGAAAATTGATTAGAAATGGAGATTGGGAATTGAACACTTTGACTCTGAAACTATTTTCAAATAGAATTGTTTTAATATAACTGTTTTAAATATATTTTTCCTAGTTATTTACTATACAAACCTTCCTTTTAAAAACCCAAACTATCTTATACTTATTTTACAACTATTTCGAAACTAATTATTATTTTGCATCTGTTTTACAAACTAATTGCTGTTTTACAACTATTTTACAACTAATTACTATTTTGCAACTACTTTATAAACTAATTACTATTTTATAACTATTTTGCAACTATCTAACTATTCTATAAACTATTTAACTGTTTTACAACTATTTTAAAATTACTTCACTATTTTATTTCTATTTTACAACTACTTATGAATTTTAAACTTTTCAAGCTATTTTCTAAAGCAAGTGGTCAGAGTGCAAACTGCTTATAATTAAGGTGATTAATCTAGTAGAATGAAGCAATTGTGAATAAGTGAAGAATCAAAGTGAAGGTGAATAGAAAGAATATTTATTTAGCTAATAATCAATGAAGATAAATATGTAGGATGTACATATATTATTCTATTCGCATAGTGATTTTTTCCAGATTCGAGCACAGAATTTCGAGATAGTATATCAATCCGAGTTAGGATTTTTCACTCGGTTTTCGACAGCGAACACTAGATATGGATTTTTGGTATTCTAGGAATTCTCTATCACAGTTAAGACTATGCAAGGAGAATGACAATTTCTGAACAAGAAATCAGATCTGAGTCCGCACTAGGAAGTCGGATGGACAATACTAGTTCGGAAGTGAAATTGTATGATCGAGTGAGCGATCAGATTTGATATTGCGTACTGATGGTATATGTACATCGTACGTGCTTAAATGAAATAGATATTGAAATTTTGAAAGAAATAAAAATGATTTTTGAAATATATTTTGAGAAGTATATATGAATAAAGGTGGAAGTTGGATAGCTTTTGAAATTCACTTTATGAAAAGTAAGTGATATGGTAAGTAACTTTATAAAAGAAAAACAAAATTTGAAGTTGATTGGCATAGTAAAGTTATATATATATATATATATATATATATATATATATGATAGGCTCCCCCTATGTTGAATCTAGAACCGAAAGAAAGGTTTTTTGAAAATATTTGAAGTATAAAAGGGGAATCTATATAAGTGATCCAAAGATTATTTTCAAGTTGGAAAGGACAAGTTGTGTGTATATATATATAAATGATTTTATGAGAATGATTTTTGAAAAGGTTTTGGAACCTATGGATTTTGGAAAGGCTTTTGATTTTTGGGAAAATCAAATTTTGGTAGTTTGGAAAGCCAAGTTTGGAACTATCGATTTGGGATATCGATTTTGTGTAAAGGACATTTTGAGGTGAATCATAAAGGGTATGATTTGAAAGATACTATAAGTGTATAGTATAAAATGTTTTGAGATTGGCTCTGGGGAAAAAGGCGCTCCCATTGAAATGAACTTCATAGGAGATCCACGGGGTGGTTCTGCCTTGAGCCCTAAGGGGGAGGCTCCAAATTGAATCCTGGGAGGAAGTCCGAACAAACTGAAGTTCCTATGGATTTTTTGTTGGGGTAGCGAAAGTCAAAGGCGCTGATGCCAACAGAGACATTTGGGTTATGCTTTGACGACAATGTAACTCGATGTCACTGCGATCTACTGCGGACCATAGCGGAAGTCGTGTGTGCTGTAAGAGCCAACGGTCTATGTTTGGTTTTGCAGTGATGGCAATGTAACATCGGTAGACTGCGATCTATGAAGACATAGTGAAAGTCGAGAGACCGTGAGAGCCTAAGGCTACATTGGGACTTGACTGATGTTATCTACGACCTATGTAGGAGTGGTGATGTTTCAATTGGCAGTGAAATTCGAGGGCGTTGATGCCTACAGTTACATGGATTTTTATCGTGATGGCGACGTAAACCTGGATGTAACTACGATCAATGGCAGGTTCCAATGCGTAATCGAGGGGCGTGGAGTGCCTACAGTTATACATGGATTTTGCCGGGATGGCAACGTAGCCATCGGGTTAACTGCGGCCATGGAGTGGGTGATGATTTCCAGAGCATTCTCACCAAAGATGTTTCCTCTATTTTCAAAAATGTTTTCTATATTTTCAACAAAATGTTTCCCAGTATTTTCACTAGGTGTTGGAAACGGGTTTACCAAGTACGTATAGATTTTCAGTCCTATGCCTGATCAACGTATGACTGACTTTCTGTGAGAACGAGGATGGACTTATTGAGACATCGAGTTATAAAATGTATTTGTATAAAACCTACTTTGGCAATATTATGTAGATTTTAAAGCTGTTTTAAAAATTTTAAATAATGAGAATTGAGAGTTCAAAATGCTTAAAGTATAATTTAACTGATAATTAGCAATATAATTAAAATTTTGGTTTCGTTCCTTTTCGGGGACGAAAGACTCAAAAGAGGGTGGAATGTGATGACCCGGATTTTGGGATATGTGATTAATTGGTTATTAACTGATTTTTACTATTAAAATATTGATTTTTGAAATTGAACAGATAAATCTGATAATTAGTATTTATATCTAGAAAAATATTTATTTGATAATCCCCTAATATAATTATTAATAATGGGCAAAACTTATTATTTTCAAACAAATTAAATATGTGTTTGTTTATATATATATATATATATATATATATATATATATATATATATATGAGTTGATTTTAAATTGAATTTGAATTTGTGGTTTGAAATTCAAAGAATAAATATGTATGACTGTTATTAGCATATAATTAAGATTTTAAAATCTTCTCTTTTAAGAGTTATATATGTATAAATACTAGAAAAGGCATGGATATAAATATAAAACATAAATTGATAAAGAGAAATGTATGTACCTA
This sequence comes from Allium cepa, assembly GCA_030765085.1. Classification (NCBI taxonomy): domain Eukaryota; kingdom Viridiplantae; phylum Streptophyta; class Magnoliopsida; order Asparagales; family Amaryllidaceae; genus Allium; species Allium cepa. Next base: position 134,693,908 of record CM060932.1, read on the forward strand.
AAAATGGAAATATAAAATAAAAGACAAGGATAAATAAAAGCGTTAATACATATATATTAATAAACTTAGAGATAAAACATAAAGAAAACATATAATTTATATACAAAACTAAATAATGAATATAATATTAAATTATATCAAAAATATATTAAAATCATCAATACATGCATATTTACAAATGTAAAAGATTGCAGCATACATTTAAACATGTGTAATATTATAAACATAAGGTAAATATAATATAAAAAATTTAATAACATATTTAAATACTAATGCATAAATAAAAGACAAGTGTAAATCATGTAATATACTTAAAACATGTATTAGTTAATTTTATCATAAAATTTAACATTTGTAAGTTGATTTAGCATGCAAATAAACAAGTGTCTTCTTTCTTTTAAAAAAAATGAAATGACTTTTGCACATATATATCAAGTAGTTTTTTCTTTCTTCATTTTTGGGAAAAAAGCAGGGTAAAACTGAGTAAAACTACAAACCAAAAAAAGAAAAAAATCAAAGAAATCAAATTTAACAACAATCAAACTGCTTTAAGCTAAGGCAAGTTCAAATTAGTTTCCAATTATAGTCAAGTAGCAGTTTCAAATTCAAGTATTTCCAGTTTCAAGAGCAAAAGCAACCTTCAGTTAAAAATAATTTCTCTGTTGTTCAAAATAAAAGGTGAGTAAACAATGCTTTTAAATCTTTTTTAAAATCTTGTTGCATGCAGTAAAACTTGAAGTAAACTGGTGATAAATGGTTTTCTTGATTGTTTACATGATTACATGTATGTGTGTGTGTGTGTCTACATATATATATATATATATATATATATATATACGAATATATTGGAGTGCATGTCTATATACAAACAGTTACTCAGTTCTTGTTTCACTGTTTTAAAAACTTGAAAAAAATTTCAATATTTCCTTCCCTGATTCCTTTTAGACCTAGTGGTATAAACCAAACTTGTTTGTAATGACAAGATGTTTGATCTAAAAACAGTTCCAGGTAAATGTACCTAGTATGTAATTCGAAAAGAAGAAATTTATAGTAAAAACAAGATAAAGTAGGAATATAAAGTAGGAATTTCGTTCATCATGGTTTTGTCTTTCACCTATATGGTTGGATTCGATTGGGAAAATTGGAATTTTTGGTATGATTTTTGTAATTTGTAGTTTAGAATTTGAGGGGATATTGTATGTTGATCGGAATTGGGTGCAAAGCCAAATTCCGGTGGGCCGATGGATTTCGTGGTGTACTGTTTGGCGTGGAGGAGCTTTGAGCCATGGTGCATCAGGGAAAATTAGTTCGAGAATGCATAGGGGATCATGGAGTCAGGTTGAGGTTGATCTAGGGTTTAAGCTTGGGTCTGGGTCGATGTTGGATTCGTGGTCAGTGCAGCATCGTCATCGTGCCGGACTCGATCGCATGAGGGGGAAAAGGTTCGTCTTGTCATGGCGCGGCTTTGGGTTGGACGGCGTTAGTCTCGGAGGCCGGAGGTGATGGCCAGAGGAGGTTTTCTGGTGGGATGGGTTCCAGATTTTGGATCATTGAGCTCGATTTTGATTGGCTGTCAATTTTGGGTTTCTGGTTGATCGATTAGGTCGGGGTTGTCGTCGTTGACTTGCCGAGGGTCATGTTGACGATCAGAGATGGTCAGGGGAGCCGTGTATGTACACACGTGCATTGGATGTCTGGGTTGATGTTTGATTTGGGGAAGACGATGTTTCTCTCGGGTGTGGCTCGATTATTTTTGGATGTTGCCTCGAAGTAGTGAGTTGACGCATGTGACTAGGGAAATTTGTGGGTGAGACTCGGAGAAAACAGGTGCAGGCTCGGGTTGTTTGTTGTTAGTTAATCAAGTTTTAAATTTAAAGGCAATGTACCAGTAATGTAATCTTTAATCAAGTTTAATTTTAAAGGATGCATAATCAGGTCTAAAGTATATTGAAATATATACATTTCAAAGGATTGTAAAACCAAGATTCAAAAGTAATTTATTAAAATAAGATTTCAAACAATGATTTGAATTTAAATTGGTTTTTTTGGAATAATTAAATATTAGTTAATTAACTTAGATAAGTGATTTCAAGTATTTAATTTAATAAGATTCAAATGATATAAATTAAGTAATTAATTTAGATATAGAGGTTTATCTTTAATTAATTTCGATGGATAATTAAAAGATTAATTAATAGATTAATTAATTAAGGAAAGTTATTAAAGAATAATAACTTAATTAAGGATAGTTAATTATTTAATTAAGGATTAATTATTTAGTGTGAGTAATTAAAGGTTATTTAATTATTGATTAAAGGTGAATTAATTAATGATAGAAGGATTTTAATGATTAAAAGATAACTACTGAGTGTAATTAATTATGGGTTAATTAATTATGTAATTAACTTAAAGTTGATTCATTTGTTTATGTGATTAAATATGGATTGGTTAATTAAGGATGATAAATTAATTAATTGATTTGTAATTAATTAATGTTAAGTAAGCAGGATTAAAAGTGATTGAAGTAATAAAATAAATTTATTTAAATTAATTAGAAATGGTGTGACTAATTAATCTTGCTTATGGATGATTGAATGATATTGAATGCCTTGGATTATTTGATATCTCTGATATGTGATTTGTGATGCTATGTGAGTTGATATGTTTGGGTTGAACTGTGATAATATGGATTATCTATCTGTAATGGAAACGTTGTGTGAGTATGTTACTCTGAATATAAATTGAATTATATTTACTTTAAAACCTTGGTTTAAGATTGCATTGGATTCGAAGAGACCGGGGTTGGGTATCAGTAAATACCCAAAACCACTTCGATTTGTAATCTTCAAAAGTTCTTTATAGATTTGTTATGTTAATCTATAGGATGGAATGGAATAATTTAAGTAAATTTGACCGTTGAAACTAAGTAAGGGTACTTAGCAATTGTTTGTGAGATGAGTGTTGGTTTTAACAAGCTAAGAACTCACTGTGAGGTACGAGTTACCCCAAGTTTTCAAACAAGTTTTATAGCTTAGTATTTAAAATTTTATGGGTTTACTCACGCTGGTTTCTAGCCTGACCTTGGTGTTACTTTGATGTAATGCTCGGGTCAGACCGAGTATTACAGATTTTCATGTTAGAACGTTCTAGAGCTCAGGAGGCGAGCTGGATAGCAGAAACGAATGGAGTTTACCGCTGTGTATTTGTGTTTGATTTGATAGTAGTCTGGGACAAGTTGTATAACTATCTAGTTAAATTGTAAATGGTTGTAACTCTGATGTATTGTTATAAAATTGACAATTACAGCTTTATTTGTATAGATGTTATTATTTGTTATTATATTTAATCCGCTGCGAATGTGAGATACTGTTGTTTTCTGTTCTTCTTCTTCCTTTTTTCTTCTTTTCTTTATCAATCTGAAATTTTCGACGTTCGATTTCTCGGCACTTCTACGGTGAACGCATTAGTGTTGAATTCTCGAGGTTGAAATTTCAGGTCGTTACCTCAACGATACGATCATCTTATCAAAAGTTGATATTCAGTACCGAAAATTCCACTAAAACGTCGAAATTAAGATAAACAGGGATAGAGAAGTCCGAATTTGATGAAACGAATTATGACGTCTCACTCAGAAAACGATTTACATTTTTATTGTATAAAAATATTTAGATTTCAATAATATTTTATTTACGTCAATTTTAACTTATTTAAATTGAAATTGAATTACACAACAGAACTAACAATTGTAATTATCAACAAAAAATTTGTCATTTGCTATGTCCAAATAGACGTGTTCTAAATATCAAATTTTAATTTCAAAATTTATTATTTAATTTCAACTTAAATTTCAGTTAATCATGTTATAAAAACCGTTCAAATTTATGGATCATTACAGATCTTAGGTTATAGTTGTTATATTCTTCTTAATGGACTAGAAAACTATTAGATCATTCCATATGAATTGGCCTGAGCTAGTCGGATAGGTTTTCAGCTGGCAGAGAAAACTAATTTAGGTTCATAGTGACCTTGGGGAAAGCTATGTTGTTGAGTGAACCATTTGATGGGATTTGGAAATACGGGAATGAGTAACCCTTTGACCCTTGTAAATGACGACTATTCATTTTATGGTACATGCATGATATGTTATTGATGTTATGATTATGTTCTAATTAATTTGGGTGCAAGATATGTTATGGATTACATATTGTTGACTGGATATTAGTGAGAGAAAACTTGTTCCAGTCAGCGTCGTCGTCCTACCAAGTACTTATATTTTGGTTTGATATCACCAATATTATTCACACCGGACTTTTTATCCGACATGAAGTTTTTGATTTCCTCACAAACCCTTGTGTGCTCAATTTGGAATTAAGTACGCGAAGAGTAGGGTATTTTCGGTTTTGATGAATAAACTTTCGAAGACGTTTAGGAGGCAAGCTTCTAATTAAAGTTTATTTCCGTTATGCAGTAGTTTAACGTCTTTTATTGTTGTTGGATGTATATACTGACAAGCAGTAAAACCGTTTACGTAGTTAAGGCTATGATCATCCAAGGATCATTCCATATTTCACTCTTGGGATTATATTTGTAATTATTATATTTTATTTGAATGATGTAATCGTGGGGTTATGAGGTTAAATTGTAATGAATCTGCAAATTGATGATTGAAAATGTTTTGTTAAAAGTTCGTAAATTCTAGCGCTCGTAATGTTAATGATATAATAATCGATCTTTATTTGTCACTAGAAAAAATGTTAAGAATGACTATAACATCACTGGTATTAATTTTCAAGCCTCAAAATGAGGGATGTTATAAAATACCTCACATTTATGTTGAAATCGATGATCTAATGTATAACATTATGTAATTGACGTTGATTGGAATGGTGAGGGAAAACTTGATCTGTGCTTTAGCGGCATGGTGTCACATATAATTATTTGCTTAAGGCAATGTATTACTCATACCTGACTTTATGTTTAGTCTACATTTATATTATTTTCCATAAACTCATGGGTACTCATTCGAGCAAGATGAGTTTATTATATAAACATGTAGCTTTGGAAAGGATGTATAAGGACGTCGAAGTCAAAATATGAGGCTTTTTTGCAATTAACATTTATTTTAAAAGTTCTACCATGTAAAACCAGAGTTACAATTGGTTAGTTATTAAAATCGGCATCTCCCTATGTCACATATGACACTATATTTATATTTTTATATTTTCCCCTATACGGGAATGAGATGGGTTAATGGTAATGTAATGACTTAAGTAAAACATTTTGATGTAATTTATTTAGCTACTATGTTTACTAAATGTTGTGAAAGTATAACGATCTTACTTTGTTGTTTGAAAATAATTCCGGTGATAACTGCAACATCATTGGCGTTCATTTTTAAATCTCGAAGTAAGGGACATTACATTGTGTTGTAAGAACCTAGGTTAGGGTACAGCTTAGTAAAATAGAGCTAAGTATATATTAGATAATTAGGAAACAACACCTTGGGAGGGGTATACACTATGTATATAATGCTCTTATATTTTGATATAGATATATAGGTAGATATATCAATCCCTCTACTATTAATCCTATGCCATTTACTTTCATTTCTTACGAACAATTACTTACACAAAAAGCTAGAATGGATCTACTAAGTGGACGTTTGACTTTAAGAGGTGGAAGATCAAACGCTAGTAGGGGAACTGATAGTTTTTAACCTAACGGCTAAGGAAGGAAGGCAGCCCCAAAATTTCGTACTAAAGTTGGTTATGATCTACCTGCCCCGGCTATAGGGAATATAGATATGAATGCACTCTTTCATCAGTTTTTAGCAAACCTAGTGCAACAGCAAGTGCCACCACCGGCCCTAAATGTAAATAGATGCCCGATGTAACTAGTCAACGCAGCAGGGTAAATATGTAAATTTCAAAATTTTATTTCATTCGGTACCTTATTGGGCCTATGAAGTCCAAATTTATTTAGATCTTATCTAAATTTTGTGTTAAACAAAATCAATATTTTATTATTTAATAAATAAAGTTTTATGTATTGTATAATTTGTATCGTACAATATATGTATGTATTTGTGCCAGAATTGGTCACAAATACCCAATTGTGTATGAAAGCACCCACTTACAATTCCAGATCACAAATAGTAGAAATGTAGGGAAAAATATGAAGAACACTCAAAATTTAAAAGGAAACAAGCAGAAACACAAAGGTTTAGAGTGGTTCGGCATGTTGCCAACGTCCACCATAAAATGGTTGATCTTTATTAACTTTTGCTTACTGGTTACAATGAAATACAACAATGAATTTCGAGTACAACGGTGATTTTCGAGCACAACAATGGCTTAGGTAGAGTCCGGACATAGGAGAGCCAAAATGACCCTTTTCTGTCGGTCCTGTGGTGCTATTATAGGTGTAGGCTGCAAATATCTCGTCCAAATCTCGGAGGACCTCTGCTCTCACGTGGGTGGGACCACACGATCGATCCCATGACATTTGTACTCGGTTCGTGATCGATACGAACAAATTTCATATCAATCAAAATTTTGTCCAATCAAGTCGAGATCGACCATGAACATTCTTGAGGATGCACGTAAGCTCCTATGAAAATTTGGTGGTATTTGGATTTATAGATTTTGAGTTATGGTCGATGCAAGATAGGATTTATTGAAGGCTACTGAATTCGCATCGCTGCTGTTCGCATCGATGGTTCTGCACCAGTGATTCTGCACATGATGCCAGTTGACGCGGCGCTTGTTTTTAGGATCGATTCACTCTCGACGCCGAATCGACGGAGTCTTTCCAATGTTTATGCCTCGATCGTATCGACCTATCTTGGCCCTGTTCATATCGATGGGAAGCGTTCATTTCGTATCGATTGCTTAACTATCACTTCATATCGATTGCTTAATGGTCCCTTCGTATCGGTCACAACGTAGTGTATTTTGTATCAATGTGAGATAATGACTTCATATCGACCTATAGTCGATTGATACGAAGTGTGCTTGAAAACTAGATCGATGCGAAATGGACTTCCTCATCACTACCAATGGATACGAAGTAGATAGTGGCCGATTGATTCGAAGTGAGCTTGCTTGCTGATGGATACGAAGAAGATCGACTTCGATGGAGGCGAAGACGAATGGATAGAGATGAGGTCCAAGGGTCAATGGATACAAATAGGATGGCTAGATGGTGATGGATACGAATAGATGGATGCTTGATGGATACGAAACTGATCGATGCGAAATGATGGATATGACCTGATCGATGCGAAATGGCGGATGTGAGTGAGTTGATTTCCTTGGTTTGTGTTAATCATATCTTGAGCATAAGAAATCTGATTGACTTGAAATTTGGGACGTTGACTATTATAGCTTTTCTTGTCGCACCATATCAATTGTAGCTCGATTGGGACTCGGGTAGAATTTGTTAGCATACGTAGCAAACGAGTGTATAACCGATCTTCAAGGACGATCTGTCTTTGCTTTCTAGTTAGTTTCTTGGTGTCATGGCCTTGCTCAAAGGCAGGATAACACTTGCCCCCTAAAACATGCCTGGCGATAGGAGGGTGTGTTTTGTGATGCCATAAGCTGGATGTTCGTATCCTGTTAATGACTTGTAAAATGATTGATAATCTTACCTGACTGTGAATAGTGATCATTTTCGATCGTGTGCCATTCGTGGTGGTATGTGACCATTCAAGGTCGAACGTCGTTCAAGGCGAATTTTGACCGTTCGCGGTCGGGTGCCTTTCGAGGCGAATCGTGACCGTTCGCGGTCGGGTGCCGTTCGAAGCGAATTGTGACCGTTCGCGGTCGGATGCCGTTCGAGGCGAGTTGTGTTTGCTCGACGGGGACTTAGTATCATTAATGTCAGAGTTAACATTCGAGTGATTTTCTAAATTGTTTGTTATGGCGGTTTATCGCCATCTCAGAGCATGCCAGAGGACCATTCATGATCCCTTATATGTGTAAATGGCTTAGCCGTTATGGAATCACAAATAGCATATTTACATTCAAAATGAGTCTTTCAACAAAAATGTCTAACAAAATCAAGTCCAAACATGAGAAATAGAAGAAAAAAAAAGCAAAACAGGACATTAAAGTCCAAACACCAACACTGATGCAATTCATAGTCGTATCAGAGCATGCCTGAGGACCGCTCGTCATCCTGTACATGTGTAAATGACTTAATCGTGTTGGTGTGGAGTTTGCCACTTATTCACCATTATTTCAACTAGTTGATGACAAGCTGATACCTCGATCCTGAGCCGTTCCCAGTTTGTGTAGGTGATGGTCGTTCTTGCTCCACCGTCGTGGCTCGCCTGCTTATGTATTGTAATAGCATGCCATTTCGAATATTCCCTTCTTTCTCATCCTTCAAGTGCCTACAATCATTTGTTTCATGGCCGCTTATCTCAGGGAATAAACAGTATTTGTCCGATTTCCTCTCATTGTTGGTCGAATCCCTCCTCATTGGCTTTTGATAAGGAACCTGCCCCCTGGCATCTTGGTAGATCCGTTCCAAAGTTTCATTCAACTCCATATAAAAGTTGAATCTTGGTTCCTTTCGCGGCCGCTTTGGTCCATCATCATTATGCTCAGCTTTTTATAAACCCTTATCCTTTCCTGAATCATTTTCGGGCGGATCTCCGCTTTTGACTGCATAAACATCAACTCCTTCACCTTCCTCTCTCTCTCAGCATTTGCATCCTCTTGCCATAGGAACCTTACTGCTTCATGATAATGTTAGTCTGTGAGATGATGGTTTTGATGACAACAACCTTAGAATAGATTATGAAATATAAATACTAACATTATAAGTTTAGATATATATGTATACGCAGGATTTAACCACGCATGTACTAAGAATGAAGACTGTACAGTATAGAGATTCAAGATATGAAGATAAAATATCAAGATAGAAGACTCATGAGTATCGAGACCATCAAGAGTTCAAGATTTCAAGGATAAGTATTTTTTTATTAGGAATTTTTTTTAAAACTCGTAGAAAAGCACTGGCATCTTAAAATCCAATTTATTGGTGGAATGGAATCCACTTCGAGCCCGTTAAAGGAATGGAACCCTAAGTAGGATGGAACCTACGAAAAATCTAGTGGAACATTGTTTTGTATCCGCTAATTTTTATTCAAAATGATTTTTCAAAATTATATCCTGTTTTCAAAATGTTTTCAAAACTTTCCTCTTAAAAGATTCAAAACCCTCGATCCTGGTTTAAAATAATTTTAGCCTAAAAAAAATCTTTATTTTCAAAGTCAAATTACTCCTGATTTTAAACTATCTTTTTAATAATATATTTAAGTTTTACTTATACTTAGATTTAAATATAAAATTATGGTTAAATTCTATATATATTATACTTTATATTTACTTATGAATTTCAACTATAGTCAAGTATATTTATAAAGTTTAAATTAATTTTTATATAAGATAAAGGTTATTTTCAAAGAAATTCAAAACATCATAAAAAGCTTTGGGATGTCGACATGCCTATGGGTACCATGTCGACATGGTGACAGTTTGATTCAAAAATTCAAATTTCAAAAGAAGTGTCTATTCGCCATAACTCTTCATGAATGGACATGGCTGTTGTTCTTCTATAAATAAGGGTCAGTTTCAACGAATTTTTAATCACTTTTTTTTGGTTTTCACTCCTCTTCTTCTTCCTCTTTTCTTAATACATATTCTTATCATTACTCTGCCGAAATCAACATTGAATCATACTCGATTACTTCTAGTTTGATTCTCTATCACTATCTCTACAAGATTCTCAGTGCTATTCAGATTTATAGACTTTTTTGTAATCTATTAAGCGAGAAAAGGTATGATTGTGGCCTTGGAAATCAATCAAAAGGGAAAAGGTGTGATTGTAGCCTTGGTAAATCAATTGGGTAAACTCGTGGCCTGAAAATCAAGTATCTCTACCCAGAGGATCGAAATTCTGGAGGGCGTACCTCGTAGCCTTGAAACCGAGGGTGTAATTGTACGATTGCTTTTGATAGGAAATCCGTACTTGTGTTGCGGGACTGGATGTATGGTAACTCCGAACTAGTATAAAATCTGGTGTGTTCTTTCGTTTACTGCTTTTATTTTATTTCTATATCTGTGATTGTTTCTGAGATCATATCTGTGTCTGTATATTGCATACTTTTGTGTCTAAATTAACATAAATCGAAAAGGATTTAGTAATTCTTGATTAACACTATTCACCCTCCCTCTAGTGTTAATCTTAGCCTTAAGATCCGTAATCCGCGTTTCTCACAATTGGTATCAGAGCAAGGTTTTCAAATTTTCATAATCTGATTTTTGAAAAGTTTTCAAAATGGCTACCAACACTGGTACTGTTATTAACACTAGTATCCCTGTCACTAGTTCATTTTTAGAGGGTCAGTCTGTGAGACCGCCACTTTTTAATGGCGGCAACTATGCATATTGGGCATGTAGAATGAAAATATATTTACAATCTGTAGGATTAGACACTTGGAATATCACACAAACTAAATATTCTGAACCCACAATTGATTTTGCATAATGGACTGCTGAGCAAAAAACTGTTGCACAAAATAATTCTAAGGCAATGAATATTCTATTTTGTTCACTAGATAGAAATGAATTCAATAGAGTGTCAGTTTGTAAGTCTGTATATGAAATCTGAAAAACTTTGCAAGTTACTAACGAAGGAACAAGCAAAGTTAAACAGACCAAAATTTCCATGCTCACAAATCAGTTTCAATTATTTAAAATGAGTGCTAATGAGTCTATTTCAGATATGTATAGTAGATTTCTGGATATTGTGCATTCTCTAATATCTTTGGGAAAGGAATTTTATGAAGAAGATCAAGTCAGAAAATTTTTAAATTCTCTAACTCCAGAATGGGATCAAAAGAAACTTGTGATCGAAGAGGCAAATGACATCAGTATTTTGAAGATAGAAGAATTAATTGGAAATCTAATGCGTATGAAGTTCAAATGATCGGGAGAAGAGAAAGTAAAGCATCTGAAAAGAAATTAATGGCATTCAATGCATTGACTGATGGATCAGACTCAAACAGCGATAATGATGAAGAGATAGCCTTTGACCAGAAATTTTAGGAGATTCCTGAAATACAGAAAGATGAATAATCTCAAGAGAAACGACTATAAGAATTCTGGAGATCAGAATATAGTGCCAAATAATGACAAGTGTTACAACTGTGATAAACCAGGTCACTTCAAAAGAGACTGTCCGCATCCAGAAAGGCAGAATCCTCCTATGAATAATGAACCAGCAAAGAAACGGAAGCATGCATTTACTGCTACTCTAGATGACTCAGACTCGTCCTCAAGTGATGATGATCAGAAGATGGATAATTCGAATTTGTGTTTCACAGCTGTTCACGACTCCGACGAATTCAGAGAAACGGACTCTGAAAAAGGTACACGTTTACACTATAATTGGTTGAAATTGATTGCTTAGAATTAGTTGCTTGATTATTAGATTGATTGATTTTTGAATTGGTGTGTTGTTTGAATTTTAAAATTTATTTTCTATTTTTTATTATTTTTATTATTTTTAATACTTTCTGAAATATATTATAAGTATAATAATATTTCAGAAATATATAATAGACATTAATAATAATATATATATATTAGAGATCTTAGAAAAAATAAATTCATGAAAATTCAAAAGCAAATGTCGACATGGTCCCTACCATGATGTCGACATGGCCACTTGAATTGGAATTTCAAAATTTGAATTCAAATGTTTGAACTTCCCTCCACCTTTCACTTCATTCAATTCTCTGAAAAGATACCTTTTGACCAGAGAATATGTCCTTTGAGAATCTATTTATTCACTATCTTTTATCATATCTTTTCACTTTCATTTTCAAATTCAAACTCTCTCTTCATAACATCAAGCTCTCTACTCTCTACTCTAATGGCTTCTTCAAGCAACCCCTCAACCATGAGAATTTCCAGAAAAATCAATGAGCAATTATTCAATGATCCGGAGCCAATTAAAGCATACATCAATTATGCTAACTATGCCAAAGTCCATCCCGGAAAATTTGCTATTTTTCAAGATTTTTCTTCTTATGAAATTGATTCCCTTTTTGCAAACAATGGTGTTCTTAGTCTTATTGATGCTTCTCAAAATGATTTTATTTGCTATCCTAATCTTGTCAAAAATTTCTATGCGAATTTAAATCGCGGATTTTATGTTGGAAATGAAGATGAAATTTGGAGTAGTGTCAAAGGCACTCAAATTGTTTTGAATTGTGATCTTTTGGGTGCCATTCTCAATTACAAGAGTTCGGGAATGGATCTGTCTAACTTTAAAATCGATGAACATGATAGTGAGACATTTCATCACATTTTCGAAAGAGATGATGATTTTGATTTTAAAAATAGAAATTTTTGACCAAAAGCAAGAATTGTTAATCTTCTTTTGCAACATACTTTGACCCCAAGATCGGGAAATTTTAACAATCCTACTTCAAAAGTTTGCAAAGCTCTTTATGCTATTTTCAGAAACTATGACATAAATTGGGCGCAAATTATTTTGGATGAACTTCGTCCTAAAAATCTTGAAATGGGTGAGAATACTTTATACAATGGAATTTATCTCATTCGAATTTTAACTATTTTGGAATGGATTTCCAAGGCGAAGAATTTGTTACTAGAAAAGCTTTCAATCATTCCAACATTTCACTTATGAAAATTCCATTTGTTTTTCAACCTTATGAGACACTTACCGAAAAGGAAGAGCGTTTGGCTCATGAGGAAATGGAAGAAGAGGAAGTTGAAGTAGAAGAAGAAGGGGATGAAATGGAAATTGAAGAAGAAGAAGAAGGAGAAACGTCTTTGGAAAGCATTGAATATCCTTCCAATCCATCCAACAAAACCCTTCTCAAAAACCAAAAGATAATTGTGGAGAATCAACGGATTCTAAAATGATCCGTTAGTAAAAAGTTGGATAACATTTCTTCGAAGATGAACAAGTTCTTTTCAAAAGTCAATAAGAAACTTAGACTATCTTCATCATCTTCAACCTCTAACTAGTTTTATCTTTTCGTATCTTGTTGTATTTGTTTTAGTTTGCTTTATTTCGAATGTTCATGTAGTTTGTTGTGTGCTTAATCATTGTATTATCGAAGTACGCAATGAAATGAAATTTTCTTTCTATTATCTACCTTATCTTATCTCTAGAATAAATGTTAGTATATTATATATATACACACACAATTATTCACAAAATCAAAATTAGTCATAACATTTCACTAACCCATGTCGACATCCCCTATGTGACCATGTCGACATGTACTGGTCAGAAATGGCAATTGATTTTGAATTTGAAATTTGAATAACTACCACATGTCTATTCAATTCAAACGAATTTCTACACCTATATATACCTGTTTCTTCCAGAATTCTTCACTAAATTTTTTTCTTATAATCTATATCCTCCATTTCTTTCACAAACTCAACTATGACTAATCCTATTCACAATTTATCCGAAAATCTTGAAGAAACTCATAATTCGTTCAAGAATATTCTCTCATTTATTCTATGAAACCAGCGTCATTTAGAATTAAGTCATATGCAGATGATAAAGGAACAAGAAAGGCACTTTGATGCAATACGATCGATGATCTCCTCTTTGCACAAGGATGATAACGAAGCACATCCTCCTGTCTCTCTCACCAATGACAATGATAATTGGGATGCTATTAAGGCAGACCCAATCTTTGGAGAAGAAGGATGGGTCGAAGTTCCACGTAACGTTTGATTTTTTATTTACTTTTTGATTTTTTTGAATGGATTTGGTTTGAATTGATGCTTTGTGTGGATTGATTTCTTGTTGATTTGAAGATTGGTGTGTAAAACATATATATATATACATTGAATTAGTTATCATGCTTAGAAGTATAATTATTTCCTACTCTATATATATTCCGTTGTATAATTTATCAACGCAGGTACTGAAGTCCAAGAATGAGGGGGAGTAAGTTTTTGTTGATGACAAAAGGGGGGAAATATAAAATAGGGTAGTTGGGTATAGATTAAGGGGGAGTTGTTAGTTCTAGGGGGAGTTATTAGGATAGAAATAATATTTTATAAGCAAAGGTTGTCATCATCAAAAAGGGGGAGATTGTTAGTCCGTGAGATGATGGTTTTGATGACAACAACCTTAGAATAGATTATAAAATATAAATACTAACATTATAAGTTTAGATATATATGTATATGCAGGATTTAACCATGTAGGTATTAAGAATGAAGACTGTAGAGTATAGAGATTCAAGATATCAAGATAAAATATCAAGATAGAAGACTCATGAGTATCGAGACTATCAAGAGTTCAAGATTTCAAGGATAAATATTTTTTTATTAGGAATTTTTGTTAAAACTCATAGAAAAGCACTGGCATCTTAAAATCCAATTTATTCGTGGAATGGAATCCACTTCGTGCCCGTTAAAGGGATGGAACCCTAAGTAGGATGGAACCTACGAAAAATCTAGTGAAACATTGTTTTGTATCCGCTAACTTTTATTCAAAATGATTTTTCAAAATTATATCCTGTTTTCAAAATGTTTTCAAAACTTTCCTCTTAAAAGATTCAAAACCCTCGATCCTGATTTAAAATAATTTTAGCCTCAAAAAACATCTTTATTTTCAAAGTCAAATTACTCCTGATTTTAAACTATCTTTTTAATAATATATTTAACTTTTACTTATACTTAGATTTAAATATAAAATTATGGTTAAATTCTATATATATTATTCTTTATATTTACTTATGAATTTCAACTATAGTCAAGTATATTTATAAAGTTTAAAATAATTTTTATATAAGATAAAGGTTATTTTCAATGAAATTCAAAACATCATAAAAGCTTTGGGATGTCGACATGCTTATGGGTACCATGTCGACATGGTGACAGTTTGATTCAAAAATTCAAAAATTCAAATTTCAAAAGAAGTGTCTATTCGCCATAACTTTTCATGAATGGATATGGCTGTTGTTCTTCTATAAATAGGGGTCAGTTTCAACGAATTTTTAATCACTTTTTTCTGGTTTCACTCCTCTTCTTCTTCCTCTTTTCTTAATACATATTCTTATCATTACTCTACCGAAATCAACATTGAATCATACTCGATTACTTCTAGTTTGATTCTCTATCACTATCTCTACAAGATTCTCAGTGCTATTCAAAGTTATAGACTTCTTTGTAATCTATTAAGCGAGAAAAGGTGTGATTGTAGCCTTGGAAATCAATCAAAAGGGAAAAGGTGTGATTGTAGCCTTGGTAAATCAATTGGGTAAACTTGTGGCCTGGAAATCAAGTATCTCTACCCAGAGGATCGAAATTATGGAGGGTGTACCTCCTAACCTTGAAACCGAGGATGTAATTGTACGATTGCTTTTGAAAGGAAATCAGTACTTGTGTTGCGGGACTGGATGTAGGGTAACTATTAACCAGTATAAAATCCGGTGTGTTCTTTCCTTTACTACTTTTATTTTATTTCTGTATCTGTGATCATATCTGTGTCTGTATATTGCATATTTTTTGTCTAAATTAACATAAATCGAAAAAGATTTAGAAATTTTTGATTAACACTATTCACCCCCCCCCTCTAGTGTTAATCTTAGCCTTAAGATCTGTAATCCGCATTTCTCACAGATAAAACTCTCCTAAATCCATGGATGGATCCCTTGTTAATGAATTCTTGAATTCTGTGTCATCAGCTATGTCGGATACAGTTGCCATTAAAACCATGCATGGATCTGGTCGATCCACAGATGTTGCCATTGCATTGAATCATGTTGGAAAGCTCCTCAAAGATTCCTCGGCTCTTTGCTTCAGTGTCGTCAAACTCATCACATTCTTCGTGTTTTGAAATATGGACTTTGAATTGCCTCATAAACTTCTCTATCAACTCGGTCCATGTTCTAATGGAACCGCTCTCCAATTGCCTGAACCATAGTGCTGTTATGTGCATCAGATATAGTGGGAAACATCGGTCCATGATATCCTCTGATGCCTCAAGTACTTCCTTATGTCGCATATACTTCACAAGATGAACAGCAGGGTCCATCCTTCCATCGTACATCTCCAATGTCGGTGCTTGAATTCTGGTGGATTCCTAGCCTGCCTAATCGTAGGAGTGGAGGGGCTCCTTTTAACATCTTCCAGATCTCTATTCACTAGTCTACCTCTCATGCCTTGTCTGACCATCTCCGCCTATCTGTCACTATCATCCAGTTGTAATCCTTGTCTGTTGCCTCCAATCTGCCACCCCGAGTTCACGAGGGAATTCTGGAATCTGCCATCCTGGACGAGCATCCGCTCCTCTATCAATGCCGCGTTTCCCAGTTTCAGCTGGTATCCTGCCCGAGATTCGATCAACTTGCTCCTTGGGTGTGCCTTCTAGCTCTTGGGTTGCCCCTGATGGTCCTATTCTTTTCTGGATCCTGGTTGTTCCATGCAACTGATCCCTATCTCTAGCACCCCTTGTAATGGCATTCTCTTGACTCTGCACTGTTGCTTGTCCAATCTGCTGGAGTAGGTTTTTGCATCACCTCTTGTTGCCTTTTCAACATTCCCTCCTGCATAGCTTCCATCATCATCTCCATCTCATCTCAGGTGATGAAGACTAAGGCCTAATTCACTCCAACGGAAACCTCCCGACTTCCTTCATGCTGGCTTCTTTCTGCTCTTGGTCTCCTTGCTGATTGCTTCACCATAGCTTTCCAGATTTAAAGTTCAAGTTGTAGAATTCCTAAGTTTAATTTTTAGTGAAATCACCAAAATGTTTGCGCCAGAATTGGTCACAAACACCCAATTGCCGATGAAAACACCCGCTTATAATTCCAGATCACAGATAGCAGAAATGTAAAGAAAATAAATGTGAAGAACACTCAAATTTTAAAACGAAACACACAGAAACACAAAGGTTTAGAGTGGTTCAGCGTGTTGCCTACGTCCACTATGAAATGGTTGATCTTTATTAACTTTTGCTTGCTAGTTACAAAGAATTACAATAGTGACACAACAATGGTTTCGGTAGAGTCCAGACGTAGGAGAGCAAAAAGTCCCTTTATGTAGGTCGTGGGGTGCTATTTATAGGTATAGGCTGCAAATATCTAGCCCAGATCTCGGAGGATCTCTTATCTCATGTGGGTGCGACCATTCGATCGATCCATGACATTTGTACTCAGTTCGTGATCGATACAAACAAATTCTGTATCTATCAAAATATCATCCAATCAAGTCGAGATTGATCATGAACATTCTTGAGGATGCACGTAAGCTCCTGTGAAAATTTGATGGCATTTGAACTTGTAGATTTTGAGTTATGATCGATGCAAGTTAGGATTTATTGAAGGCTGCTGAATTCGCATCGCTTTTGTCTGCATTGTGATTCTTCACATGATGCCAAATGATGCGGCGCTTGTTTTTAGGATCGATCCACTTTCGATGCTGAATCAATCGAGTCTTTCCAGTGTTTACGCCTCGTTCGTATCGACCTATCTTGGTCCTGTTCGTATCGATGGAAGCGTTCATTTCGTATTGGTTGCTGAAAGATCACTTCGTATGGATTGCTTAATGGTCCCTTCGTATCGATCACAACGTAGTCTATTTCGTATCAATGTGAGATAATGACTTCATATTGACCAGTGGCCGATCGATTCGAAGTGTGCTTGAAAACTAGATCGATTTAAAATGGACTTCCGTGTCACTGCCGATGGATACGAAGTAGACAATGGCCGATCGATTCGAAGTGAGCTTGCTTGCTTATGGATACGAAGAAGGTCGACTTCGATGGAGGCGAAGATGAATAGATATGAGATGATCCAAGGGTCAATGGATATGAATAGGACGGTTGGATGGTGATGGATACGAGTAGATGGATGCTTGATGGATACGAAACCGGTCGATGCGAAATGATGTATACGACCTGATGATGCGAAATGGCGGATGCGAGCGAGTTGATTTTCTTTGTTTGCATTGCTCATATCATGAGCATACGAACTCCGATTGACTTGAAATTTGGAACGTTGACTATTATAGCATTGCTTGTCATACCATATCAATTGTAGCTTGATTCAGACTTGGGCAAAATGTTAGTATCCATAACGAACGATTGTATAACCAATCTTCAGGGATGGTCTATCTTTGCTTTCCAGTTAGTTTTCAAGTGTCACGGCCTTGTTAAAAGGCGAGATAATAGTATATGTGTCATATACACATATGTGTACATGCACGTGCAACATAAATAGTGGATATAGTTTATATTCCTGTATGTCAGTGCTGTAATTTAATCCACAAAAGACATGTTTGCCCCTCTATATACATGTGTTTTGTCTAGGGTATGTGTGTGTATGTATATACCTGTGTGTGTGTGTGTATGTTAATATATACATTGTAAAATAAGATATATATATATATATATATATATATAATATATTTGTGTGCGTGCAATGTAAGTGATTTACATTGTATTTATTTATATATAATAAATATATACTTTATTGTAAAATTAAATAATTGATAATGATAATATAAACAACTACAAGATTAAATTCAAAATTAAAATTCAGTTTTGCATTTAGATCTAAATAGACTTAATAAAATCTAGTATCTACAAAATTCAAATTTAATGTATTAAATTTGAATAAATATCTATATAATATTTATATACATTTCAAAATCAATTTTTTAAATATATATATACAAATATATATTTACATATACGTCCTAAAGTACTATCTATAAATACTGTATACACATACACATAATCCATACATATAAACATGTCTAATGTAAATTAATTATTAAATGTATATAAATATATACTTTAGCATACGTGACCATAAAAAATATTTTTTTGGTTTACAATTGTTTTTCTGAAAAAATTGATTTTGTTTTAATTATTGTTTTCGTATGAAAATCGATAATAAATAATATTTTAATTTTGAATAATAATATAAACAAGTTTATATTTTATAAAATAGTTTTCCTGTATGTATTTTATAATTTTATACCTATACTTATCTATATTTAAAAAGTACAATGTTCAAATTAAACCATATATACTAAATTCAGATTTAAAATAAAAAAAATTAAATTTTATTTTTCTTAATCAATGGTGATGGTGGACTTACTAGCGATTACATATTCGCACCCAAAATCGCCCCCAAATTCAAAATCCCATTCCAATCGTCGCTTCATTTTCTCAATTGCATTCTTTCGATCCAAGCTCCTTCGTAGGTTCACGTCCTCATCTACTCTCCCACTAGTTTGATTCCTAGAATTTGGCATTTTTCCGCTCTCATCGTCTAGAGTTTGATTCTTTATGGCTACGCTCAATTCCAACTTCCCTCCAATTCCAACCTCCATTACACTGCCTCCTATCGCTTGGAGTCTTTTGGTGCTGGGTCATCTGACCCAGTAGTTTCAATTGATGGGTCAGCTGCTGTTCTGGTGGAATGTTCTGCTCCATCTGCTTCATGGCTAGTTCAACTTATGCTTCAATTCTGGTGGAGGGATTGGTCGCTTCTACGCCAATTTTGCCTTCTTCAGCTGCTCCGTTGCCTAAGGTAACCACTGATCCACCTTCATTCCTTTTTCGTTAGTGATGTGAATATCCCTGGTCCCACTGGCACTGTTGAGCTGCTCGGACCTGTTTTTTGGTTACGCTTCTTTGTTCAAAAAGAAGTCGGGAAATGCAGGTTCATTTGTACCAAAGCAATATTATGTTTATAGACGATGGTATCACTTTTTGGAAAGACTATTTTGTTGGTTTCTTTTTGGATGGTGCTCCCTACTACTTTATTGTGAAAAAGCAGGTCCTTAGGATTTTGAATTTGCAAGGTTCGGTTTTTGTTGTGTAAGATAACTCGATGTACTTTTTAAAATTTTCTAATCCTCTTGAGAGATCTCGTATTTTGGAAATAGATCCTATTATTATTGAAGGTAAAGTATTTATCACTGCCTAGTGAAGTTCATCTGGTGATCTAGCCCATGAACAAGTTTTATAAATTCCCATTTGGGCTCATTTTTCTAATATCCCCTCTGTTTTCCAATCGCTTGAGGGGATAATGTAACGACTCGTAATTTTCGATAATTAAATTCGCTAATATAATAAGATTTTGGTAATTTAATATTGAAGAAATAAAAAAATTGTAATTTAATAATGAAATGAATAGGGAAATGAAATGTAACAAATGATAACTAAAGCTAATTATTAACAATTTGAATGTAATTCCAATAAATAAAATAATGTAAATGTTATACTTAGTTATCAAGGGAATGTAAGGAAACAAATGTAAATATTTAATTTAATGGTAATTGAATAAAGCCAGTTCTGTGTAAAGAATTATAATATTTGTTATATTAATGTGTGCATTGATTTATAATGGGATATAAAAGGTAACTGATAATTTAAAATGTTGATTTATTGATAAAATAATGTATAATGAATGAAAATGGAAAAAAATTAGTGTTCTGAAAGTAATTGTAACATTGGTTTTTATGTAATAAACTTATAAATATGATTTAAAGTTAATGGTAACAATTAATCTACGTTACCTATTCATTTAGTCTGTTATATTAAATTGGTAACAAATTGCAATAAATGTAATTAAGTACTACGTTAATGTAAATTAACGTAATATTTGGTAATAATGTAAATTTTATCCATATTAGGTCAACTGGTAGGATAATAAGAATGGAAATCAAGATTTAATCAAAGTTTGGTATATAAATTATAACAATTAGATTTACTGCAAATAAATGTAATTAAATATTGTGCTATTATAAGTAAAGATGATATTGGAAATATTAATGTAATAAGATATCAACTAATGTTAATTCAATAAGAAT
Organism: Allium cepa; assembly: GCA_030765085.1. Taxonomy (NCBI): domain Eukaryota; kingdom Viridiplantae; phylum Streptophyta; class Magnoliopsida; order Asparagales; family Amaryllidaceae; genus Allium; species Allium cepa. Next base: position 134,714,814 of record CM060932.1, read on the forward strand.
TCAATAAGATAAAACCAATGTAAATTCTATCTCATAATATGATAATTGATTTAATGAAAGAATGAAATCAAGATGAATGAATTAATTGGGATTTAAATTTTAATTAATGAGTAAAACTGAAAAAATTCAATATAATGGAAATATAGTAGTTAATACAAACTAAAGATGGAAATTGGATATATTTATGTAATGAAATGTAAAACAAATGTTAACCACATTTATAGATTAATAATGGATTTATTAGAAGGTTGAAATTGAATTAAATCAATTATTGGAGTTAATTTTAAATAATTGGATTTAATTACAATTGAAGTTAAACACTTTAATTGGTAAATTAATTTAAATTTGAATTGTTATCTCAATTGTTTAGAGTATTGTAATTTTTTAACAAATCAAAAATGATAAAATTTGTTAACTACGGAATTGAAATTGAAAATTTGATTTAGTTTAATTTAATAATAATTTATTTAATTAATGTGAAGAATAGTCATTTTTGCCACTTAGTTGGATTTCGGCGTAACCGGTTTCATCGAATCCGTAATAGTGAATTATTATAGGATTTCAAGTTTCATAACGATCGGACTTGTCATTTGATCGTATTGACTCGAAACGCCTAGAAATCAATTTAATTGAAATCAATTTGAAATAAGTTGATTTTTTCATAACTTATTCATACGATGGAATTAGGACTTGAAACCTGTTCCATTGAGTTTAAAATATTTTAAAACATCTATTTTGATATATGGTTTGACCCATTTTTGTTCCAGAGTCGAAACGGGCTTTTCAGATCATTCAATTTTCAATTCAGTCTTGTCCGTTCCTTCTATTTTCAGACCTACCTATAAATAACTTGTTATAAACCCTAGTCATTCTTAATTTCATTTGTCTATACGTACATTTCTTCTCAACTCCTCATTCTAATGGTAGACAAACTTCAAATCCCAATTCAGTTTCAAATCAAAATTCAATTCCAAAATCAAACTCCTCAAACTATATCGAATTATATATGGATTTGAAGCTCTCAAACGCATCTCGGATCTGTAATTCATTTTCCAATTTGAACACTGATTGTCCACAAATTAAAGGACAAATCATGGTCGTTTATCGAGTCACGATCAACTGCGATCGATCATCAATTCGCTGGTACAGTTTTGTGGAAAATGGCTTGGGGATCGCAACAGTGGTGCTCATTGGGGTGTGTGACGGCTGGATCTAGCGAATTTCGTGATTAGGGTTTCATATTCATACGGCAGCGTGGCGTTTAGGGAGGCCGAGAGGCTCGGGGTGGGGGTCTGCTCATGCGGCTCAGCGTAGGCAAGGCATTGGTAGCGGCGGTGCGGCGATTAGGGGTCTGGATTGGCTAGCGTTCGTGGTCAAAGGTAAGGATTTGGGCGACTACTGGTTGAAACGAATGAACCCTGTAGAATGAACGTGCGTGGTAGATGTAGTGACGTGGCCACTAATGTTTGGGTAATTCTTTTATTATTTTATTTATTTAAATTTAGTTTTCAAAACTTCTAACGATCATAACTTCTTCATACGAGGTCCATTTCACATGCGGTTTTATCTGCTGCGATCCTATCGAAATTCCGGACCTTTAACACTTGTTTGGAAAGATTCTAAGATTGTTTGAATTTTGGGTTTAAATTGGATTTAAATTCAATTTAAATTCAAAGGTGAGTGTTTAACCTACTCACAACTTCTAAAATTTCTTATGTTTGTTAAAACTAAATTTATGATGTGATTAGATATTTATTTATGGCTGTTTGGTATAGTTTAAATCATCATCTCAGTTAATTTGAATTTAATTGAATTAAATTATTATTGAATTGAAGTTGCCAGTTAAATACACGTTATTGATTATCAGTTCTATACTGACATTTATCGATTGATTTGGATGATGATTGCGATGGATGTTGATTGTTGATATCAGATGAATGGATGTTGAAATGATACATACCTGAACAATCTATAGATTAGGAGAAAATCATTATGCGTTGAAATGATAGATTCGAGCGATTTTAGGGATTTTAATATTTATTCGGGATTGCGGTTTGAAATGATATATAACCGTAAAATGTTATACTACGGATTGAAATGATAAATATCCGTATCACTTTACCCTAGGGTAGAAAATTGTATACGGACACCGGATTGGTTAAATTAAATGATTTTAAAATCACTAAATTTTTGGATTTAATTAAATAAAATTTTGAAATAAAATTTGATTTATATAAATTGAAGTATTATTTCAAAATCAAGTTTTGTGTTGATATGTGAATTGGTATAAAAAGGAATAGCTTTAAGAAATTAAATTGGAAGTTTAGAGTCAGACTTTTAAGTATAAATGAAATTCTATCGAAATTGAGTTATTGAATTTGTTTGAAATATAACTTTGAAATCTTTTAAAATTGGAGTAATTCAAATTGATATTTGATCATGGATTGAACGATATGAAATTCAATAGTTTATTGAAATTTTAAAATTGGAAGGTTTGGAATTTGGTGTTGATTTGGATATTTAAATTGGTCAAAATGTGTTGAAATGAAATGAATAGTTTAATTTGATATTAATTCCAAACTCATATTTTAATATAAACTGTTTTAAAAATACATTATTTTAAAATTTCTAATTATTAAGATTTTCAAATATATTAATCTATTTAAACTAATATTAACTATATAAATTATTTTAACCTATTTTAGACCAATTTAATTTATTTTAAACTAATTAATCCATTTTAATTTATTTTAAATATAATTAATCTATTTTAAAGCTATTCAATTTAATTTAATTATATTTGACCTAATTTAAATCTATTTAACTATCTTATATCAATTTAAAAGTATTTTTAACTCATAATTAAACTATTTTAGAGTATTTTAACTATTTATAACCACTTAAACAAATTCCTAAATTTCCAGACTAAGTGACATGGAAGCGTTTATATTCATTTCAATTGGTTTAAAAGAGAATAAAGTTAAATGATGTTATAACCTAAGTTGGGATTTAAATGTTATAATTAATTGAAAATGATGATTTTGAAGTAAGGATTTAAATATCACTACGCCATAAATGGCCTTCTACAACACAAAAAAAATGTTGGGTCAGGCCCAAAAAATGTTGCCATAGGTCTATGGCAACACCTTTGGGGTGATGCAATTTTTGCCGTTGCCTTAGACCTCAAAGGCAACATTTTTACTATCTAAGGCAACATAAGTAATATTGTTGCAATAGAACCATATTTGGGTCAATAGCAACATCCATAGGTGTCTGTAGCAACATTCCAAAATGTTGCTATAGATATTAACTTTCTGAATTTGTGGGGCCCACAATGTAGAGCATATTTGATTTTTTAATAGAAATAAATATTTATTTAATAAAATGCTATTGCACAGAATTTGATATTCAAACAGTAATTTATTTAAATAATATTTTATTTCAACATTTGAAATAGTACAAATTCCCGACTCCACTATTTTACAATTCAATGATATATAACACTGATATTCACATATACAGATATTCCTCGCTACATCACTCAGTTCACTCATTACATATGCAGTTTCAATTTATACAGACATTGACACTGACAAATATATGACGAGCCGAGTGCCGAGCCGAAGGCGAGCCGAGTAGCGGGTCCAGTCTTCAAGCTCATGCACATTTGATTTGACTCTGTCTTCAAGCTTGTATTCAGCTATCCAGTCTTCAATACCTGTCACATATAATTCAAAAGCAGTAATCGGGAAAATAATATTTAACTCGAACAGAAAATGAAAATATTTTTGTTATATTATTTGCCTCAGGTATTTGGGTTGTTTCTTTTCATATTTTTTTCTGCCAAGGACCAAATATTTGCACGGACAACCTTGAATGCACAAGTCAGCTGTTCACAAGTGCATAAGCCAAACATGAATGCAACACAAGGATACAAGACAGTATGGAAGACAGTAAGCAACAGTTCAGGCAAAAATGCACAAAGGATAAGCCAAGTGCACAAAGTAGTCCTCAACACAGCAAGCAACATAACATGACCAAGAAATGCATGTACATGGATGAACATACATGCATCATAAGGCTTGGTACAAGAAACTACTCAAGTGCAACTACTCAAGTGCAAGTTCATACTCAAGTGCAGCCAGATATGTAGATAAGCCAAAAAAAATGGACACGGCACAAGTTCAAACCCGAGTCATCGACTGGATTCAACTCAGGGCCAAGCAACCAACAAAACAAACAAGTACTAGGTTCAGCAAAATGTAGACAAGCTAGTGCAAGAAACACAGCAGTACACATAGGCAGCCCATCAAGCAAAAACAGTGAATGCATCAGGCATGTACAAGAGAAACATAGGCAGTAATATGATATACAGAGGACTTGGAGCATTAGTTCATGTTAAAGAACAAGGTTAGCATGATACCAGTTCAGTCCAGACCAAGCAAAACCAACAAAGCTCAACACACATATGTTTATATATATCATGGAAATCAAAACTCAATGTTTAGATTAGTCAACAATTTAATAAAACCAAAGATCACTTTCAAAGTTCTGATTTTCAAAAATGCAGAAGTTTTCAAGTGAAGTAGTTTTCAAGAGGATAGCAGAATACAAATACTTCAAGTTCTGGTTTAACAAATGCAGCAAGGTACAAAGGTATGTGAACAAGTTTAACAAAGGTTCAAGTTCTGGTTTAACAAATGCAGCAGAAAGGAGCTAACAAGCTCAGATCAGAAATCAAAAACAAGCCAGTGAACCAAAATCCAACATACCAAATAATATCACATCGCAATTCATCATCGGCAAAGCAAAATCAAGCCAGTGGACCAAAATCCAACATACCAATACATCATCGCAATCCAACATACCAGATTTCTCAAAGTCCAACAGAAAGATTAAACTCGAGATTATAGGAAATAAAGCCTATAAATAAATCCCAATTCATCATCAGCAAAAGCGTGCGAGTGTAACCAAAATTGAGAATAATCAAGTAAACCAGAAGGCAGAAAACATACCAAATAATATCACATCGCACCCGACGATGAAGTCAAAGCAATTTGAGCAATCAATCAAGGAGAACGAAGGAGCAAGCTACCAGGAACGTTTCTTGTAAAGACCCGTAAATCCGTACTCCTTGAATAGACACTAATCTCCATTGATTAATTCAAGATGAACGAAAATACGAACCCTTAGGGGTTTAAGAAAAATTTAGGAAAAGAAAAAGGCAGAAGAAGAGAGGAAAGAAAATAGAAAATTTTTTAAAATAGAAAGAAAAGAGAAGAGAAAGAAAATAGAGAATAGAACAAAATTTTAAAAATAGAACGGAACAGAAAGAAAACAACAGAACAACATCAGAATCTCACAATTCACAGCGGAACAACATATAATAATAAATGAATAATCTTTAAACAAAGAACTATATCAGTTATTACATTACATCACATTACATTACATCATATCATCAGAGTGTACAACAACAACAACAACAAACAACAGTGCAGCGGAAAAAGAAATACTATATAAACTAGTAATACGCCATGCCATCCATCTTGCCTCCAGCAACTCCAGAATATCCAGAATATCCTGATAAACCTTAACTCTTGACTGCCCGTGTGGAAATTGGTGGGCACCCAGAGTTTAGGAAGGAAAACAATAAACTCCGAGTCAGTCATGTGACTGGTGTGAGAACTCAAAACAGTTTATTTAACTTTAAAATCAAAATAGAGAGATATTTTTAAATTCAATTCGCAATGCTTTTAAAAATGAGACTACCATAAGGCCTCCTGCACACACACACAATGCAAACGCAGAATCGGAGGAGATTTCTCCTTATGATAGTCAAAGATGCTTGATACGCATTAAAAAGAAGCATTTGATATTATTACTAGTGCATAGTGTAGAAAATTATTTCGAAAATAAAGATATAAATCTTAGCCAACATAGACATTTCGAACTATGCCTACTATAGCTACCATCCAAACAGTGTTGCGACACCATAAGTGAATGATAGGTTCTACAACTAAATCCGTACAAGTTTCGTATTGGGAATTGGATTTCCAACAAATGATCAGGCCAAGGAACTTCCCATTGCCACATGAGAATGCCTCTGGAAAGACATCCCCGAGAACCAAACCGGAACTCTGCCAACACAAGGCCGGGTTACCCCTAACTGGGTAACTACTGACACGAGCATGCCATTCCCCGATCGTAAACGACCTTTCTCACGGGATCCCGATAGCCAACAACCACAAAGTAATAAATTCGCAGTAACCACATAGGTTAAATATCTAGGCTCCATACCATGATACCACCTCTAACCGAAGGAAATGTACATACCCTAAAGGGAGCTACCCCTCATAACCTTGCCGCATCTTTCCCGTTTTGACCATTTCCGGGGTGTGAGGCTCGACGAAGTCACGTCCACAAAAACATACTTTATACAAAAGCCATGCTTTGGGTCAACAAATGATCAACACAATGATCACCAAGAAAGACGATCAAATAAATGATCCTATCACAAATAATCAACACAATGATCATTTACAGCAACACTCAGCATGTCACATTACCAAATTTGGGAATATATCGCTGATAACCTTCAACTATATAACCTCTGAGCTCGTACGTCTCAGAGAAGGGTGTTAAGCTAAAAGAATAAATTCTCCGCCACCAACATAAATATATTTGAAAGAAATCGGCTTTATATCTCAACTTGTAATGTCAGACATACAATCCATACAAGTCTGTTCCGGGATCGAACAAAACCGAAGGCACTTACAAAGAAGTCTTTGCAATCCGGATATTCACAATCCTGATCGGATTTCCCATCACTTAGGGAGTCTCTATACCGCTGCAACTCAGTGCAGAGACAATCGACAGGTCATCCTATCGCTCTCGCAAATACCGGGTCTTCAACACCGATCTTCAATGCAATTATAACGATGTATCACATATTCGGAATGGGTTATACGACCCCATGTCCTTTCCCGGTTAACCCGAATAGTGAGCGCTTATTCAAAAATAAGTGTGGCATTCAAATTCAATCAAATCACATCATATACCCATTCAAAAGGGAAATATATCATATACCCATTCAAAAGGGAAATATTGATAGTCGGTTATTGAACTATCAATGGATATGCACACATCACCAGTTTCCAAATAATTTTCCAAATTATTTATTTTCCAAAATATCTTTACAAGATATATAATTTCAATTCTTCAAAAATAAATCAATATTTATTTTTAAACAATTCTCCTTTTCATTCATAAATTCCATAGTGAATTTATAATCCAAAATATCTATGAATATTCGATTTCGATTATTCATTTCAATTTATCTTCAAAAAGATAAATTCTTAAGATATTCACTTTATATTGGAAAACATTTCCATACTTACTTATTCATAAGTAATTCACAAATTTTATTTATTTTCAACACTTAGAAAATATTCAATATACTTCAATCGAAATTAAGTATATATTTCATTCTTTAAGGAAATCATTCTCTTAAACATATTTATTTGGGCCAAAACGAATGTTACGTAAAACATCGTTACGACAACCCAAAATCACTAGTATAGGGATTCGAAATTAAAATAGATATATAAATCCCAATACTATACAAAACATTTCCTTCCGGAAATCATTTACTATAACAACAGTGTTATAGTCCACCATTTCCTTTTATTTCTCGAAAGCGTCTATTTCAACAATAAATGTTGAAATCTATGGTTTCGAATCTCAACACATTTTAAAACATTGTTCGATCGTTTTAATTCTATTTAAAACATCCAAATCCAAAACAATTTCTTTAACGTGTTATTCACTATTCAAAAACGTGAATATACTTCATTAACAATTTCATCCTTTTATTCATTTTAATTCAAAGGATTATTCACTATTCAAAAATGTGAATATAACTCCATTTATAGGTTTCAACAAATTTTCTTGTCAAAATAAGTCATTTGCGAATTTATAAAACAACGTTTATAAATTCCATTTCTATTTATTTATAAAAACTTCCTTTTTATAAATTCTTTTATTAACCTATTCCAGTTTATAACTCAATTATAAACTAAAAGTTTATATTATAAGTTAAATACTTATAAAACGATTATTTTACAAAATCGTTCCTCTAAAGACTTTCCAAACCATAAATCTTATAACTTATAAGATTCATTTATTTAACCAAATCTATTCTTCAAATAACTTCACAAATTTATAATTCTTACTATTTATAAATTTCATTTATAACTTCACCGTTTATAATTCTATAAATTTCATTCTTTAATGAAATTCATTTTCGCTTCATTCAAACACTTATAAAAACTCGTTTTATAATTTCAATATCTCAATTTATAAATATCCATTTATAAATCTCTTATATAAATCAATTCATATTAATATTTTAAAAACGTCTTTAAACTCCTTTATAATTTCATCATTTTGATTTATAAAATAATCAAAATTTATAAATCCTATATTTAAACTTTTCACAATTATTTCAGAAATCCCAATTTAACTATTTTATAAAGTCATTAATTCCTTATTTTCAAAAAATCAGCTTTTAACTATATTTCTTAAAAATCATAATTTTTATAACTTTAAAAATTATAACGTTTATTTATTTATAATGGATCAATTCCAAAATATAGTATATTCTCAAAAATCACTTTAAAAATCATTTTAAAATCCCAAAATTTGGTCCAATGATGCTACACACCAAATAGTCAATCACGACTACAACGATATCATATATCAATATGAAAATCCATCAAATATCAATATATGTGAAATCAAATAAAAACTGTTGAGGAATCCAGTTGGATCCCTCCAACCTGTTTTCCTGCATTCACAAACATTAGCACAGTACCAATTTCGCTCCAGTACGAAATTATCGCGGTATATGGGATTTAAATATTATCCGCTTAATAACGGCGTAATAGGGTCTCATCCGCTAAATAAAAAATGCGGGAAATCAATAACTCCAGTATATACATATGCCAATATATATATTGCTATTATATATAATACCAATTTCACTGTTTATGAAATATTCGCTGTATATGTTTTTAATAAATAACATCCGCTTACTAACGGCGTATAATGTCTATTTTAACAATCAATAGATATCAATCAACATTCAAACATGCATTCAAAATATTTTAAATCTAACTATTTAAAATAAAATCGAAACTGATTCGATTGAGTGAGAAGTTCTCACCTTGATTTTATTTTCCGTTTTAGCGATTTATTTCGAATAAAATTAAACGGACGTTTAATTTTACCCAAAATTTTCACTAACTCCTATCGACTCCAATCCAACTCCATCACGTAGTGCTCGTCCATACGATTCCAACGCAACTGGTTTCGCGCGTCTTCGACCTCGTATGAAAAAGTTATGAATTTTTAAAGATTGTACACGATTTATATAAACTTTTTACAACATAAATTAACTAATTTATAACCTAACTAATTTCAGCCCTTGATCCATCACACATGCAAATCTGGCCGTGCACCCACCCCTCTGTTCTCTTCCCTCTCGTTCGCTCCCTCCTTTGCAGCCGAACCCATCTTAGATTAGGGTTTCAATTTTTTCAACCCCAATACGTGATGATAACTCGATCAAGTTACTCCATGTTGAAGCCCCATCCACCACGCACGAAAGCCAGGGAGCACTTGAAGCTCGGCCTCCATCCTAGCATGAAAATCGAGAATGAACGCGCGGCCTTTGCGGCCTGATTCCCATCAATTTACAGCTCCATACGCGATCATATCCGTTGAATCTGTAGAGCTCGTGATGCTCTACGATTATCTAGTTAGAAGTTCGTCGAATCGTTGCACGGATTTGAAGAAATTTGGAGATGAAGATGGGAGCATTTCGGCCGTTCATGGGGAGGGTGGCGGCTGTGCATTGAATTAGGGTTTAGGTTTTTAATTTTTTTATTTTTTTGTGAATTTAGGTCTATTTATAGAGAAATTTTCGAACACTATTCATCCGGAAATTCCGAACTCCGATTTATGCGCCGTAACCAGCGTTTCTAGGGTTTACCCTGCGTTCCGGACACAATGGAACAGGTTTCGAAAGCTAATTCGGACATCTGTGCAAGTTATGGCTATAAACGTTCAATTTAAATTAAACCGATTTAAATCGATTTCTAGGCGTTTTAATTTGTACCGGACAAACGGTAAATCCAATTGACACGAAATTTGAAACCTTACAATAATATCACATTACGGATCCGATGAAACTGGTTTCGTCGAAATCCGAGACTTTTTGAAAAATGGCTATTTTAACTCGCCAAATTTAAATTAAAAATAATTCGATGCGTTTCGAGCTGCCACGATCAAACGATAACTCCGATTGACACGAAAATTGAAATTCGGTAATAACTAACTATTACGGATCCAATGGAACTAGTTTCGTTCAATTCTGAGACTGTTCAAAAATTGGCTATTTTTACTAGTCGATTTAAATATTCAATTTTCACAATTTAACTTTTAATTCGATTTTAAAAGTTCTAAAATATCATTCTAACTTCAACATGATAAAATAAAATTTTACAAATCATTTTCAATCATATTTAACCCAATTTTCAATTATTTCTATAATTTAACATATTAAATTATCGATTTAATAATCCAATTAAATTCAATAATTCAAATAAAATTTATTCGACTTATAAATTCACTTATTAATATTTAAAATTAATTAAATATTCAAATTTTAAATTAATAAAAATTCTGGGTCGTTACATTTCTTACACAAGATTCGATCAATCAGAGCATCAAAGCAACTGGAATCGCATGCCCTAGTTTTCACAGAGAGGAACGAGAAAGAAAAATCGCGTGCCCTAATTTTCACACAGAGAGGAATGAGAAAGAAAAGTAAAGCGGGAAATGGAAATTGGTAAGGTGTGGATCGATGGTGTGAATCGACGGTTGAGATTTTGTTTTAAATGGTGGTGTGGATCGCTGAGGTGTAATTTTTTTTTTAATTTTTTTAATTAGAATATATCTATGGCAACACTATATAAAAATGTTGCATCGTGTTACACTTGCGTTGATGGAATGCACTGTTATATAGTGAATGATTGGCTGTTGAATTTGAATTCAACAGTCAATAAAACGTACCGTTTTGGACGGGGCGCTGCCCCCGGACCCGTAGCGGGGGCGTTGCCCCCGCACCCCCGCCTTGAGGGGTTGCCACCCCCCTGGACCCCCCCCCTTCGTAGGGTATCTTATTTGACAAAAGTTTTTTGAAAAAAACATTCAACACCAAATAGCGAAGAACTAAAAGAATGCTAGTGTAATTACACTGGCGCATTTGACAGATGCGCCAGTGTAATTTTGTATGGGCGCATTTCACAGATGCGCCCCGTAATATTTTTTAAAAAAACTGGCCTAAACTTGCAAATAGTTTGAAAACTAGCCTATTTATGCCAATAGTTTAAAAAACCAGCCTCTATTGAAAATTTGTCCTTTTTTTAATTAGAATATATCTATGGCAACACTATATAAAAATGTTGCATCGTGTTACACTTGTTTAGCTAGAGCAACACATTTTTATGGCTAAGGTAACACCAAAAATACAAAGTTGCAGTAGGGCCAAAATTTTATAGCTGTCGCAACATTTTAGCTCGCAACAGCTTGCAAAAATGTTGCAGAAGGTCATCTATGGCGTAGTGTATGATTTTTGAAGTGAAATTATGACCTTTGAAAGGAAATATAATCTCGAACTATGATTTGAAAATGGATATGATTTGAAAGTGAATATGATTTGAAAGTGAATACGATTTCGAAAGTATTATGGTTTTGAGAATATGATATATTGGTATAAATTGTGAATTGACTTTTGAAATGTAAAAGAACCATCCGGTGTGAAATAAGCATTTGGTTGTTAAAGAGTCTAGGATCGGATATGGTCATATTCTCTTCCAATATCGAAAACCACTTTAACAACTGTGTACGTGGTGAAGATTCTAGAAATGAAGTAGGATGGTTTTGTGAACGATTTCTGTATAAGGTATGACGTGACCTGACTCCCGTGAGTCAGCTTAGATGTGACTAAAATTAGGAGCCACGCCGGGCCAAGTGAGGTCATTCCTCCAATCGAGCACACTTCTTCGATACCATATTCTGACTTTGTGATTGATTTGGTAGCCACCCTTGATTTTGATTTGGGAGTGTGTTCCGAGGTGGGAGGTGGTAGCTGCTATGCGTTACAACCAGTCCAGATACGCAAATGGTATATCTACCCTGGCATTGCCTCGAGTGCCGGGTTCATATGCCTTGGTGCGCCTTCTACGAGTTTGTTCTGTACCATACCTATGGGATGCCATCTGTGTAAACCTCTCGAAGGAGCGTATGGTACTGTATAGACTATGGGAATATATAAAATGTGTTAAGGGGGTTATGGGTAATGCCTTCACGCTATTTTAGTGCTTTTACTTTACTATAGACATATTATAGTAGTTTATTGTACTACATAGTAGATATTTTAATGGATCCTTGGGAGGTGTGAATCCTGAGCATCTCTTAAGCAACTACACCCATGTTAGACAATGGATAAGAGATGTCAAACCTCATAAACATCTATGACACCGTTACACTCATATTTATTGATGATTTAACTTTCATAAGATCTTGTTGGTTTGACTCAAGTGTTTTCTCTTTTTCAATTTGCTCAGGTCAGCATGAGCATTTCAAGATTTGAAGACCTTATTTCTAGAGGACAAAGACAAAGATTTGTACTATTATTATTTATTATATTTAATTCACTTCATCATGTGTTCCGCTGCATTATTCATTATTCACTGGTTTGTGTAACTCTGATTTGTATTGTATAAGTAAAATCAAATGTTTTGTAAAACAACTTCATGAACTGTTTATTTGATTATTATATTTTGTCATTCTGCTACGAGATTCTATTTTTATTTTTTATTCTCTGCTTTTCTTATTTACCCCCAATAACTATCTGCTCTTTGTATGGTTTGAGTCTGACATGTGTGGTTTATCGTCGATTTAAACTGTCCAAAAATGCAGGTCGTTAAGTGGGTATCAGAGCTTTGGTTTAGCGATAAAGCTTAGCTTTGTGGGGTCTGAATCTTTTATTAATAGGGTAGTAATACCCTAAAATGAGTCTCTGAGTGAATATATATAAGAGAGCATATTTGTTAGTGTTATAAAAGGTTTTTATATTGTGTTAATTTGTTCCGTTTTGTATTTATAAATTCTGATTAGTGCATAGGAAGTTATGATATCGATAGGGATTTCTAAATATTTAATAGGATAGACCGACACAATATTTGTTTTAAAATATAGGTAAATGAAACAATTTTACCTACTGTATATTTTTATATATAGAATAATGATGTATAAATGATATATATGGTTGTAATATGCTGGTTGTAAGGTAGTGAAATTTATAAATATTGGTTGGAAATAAGATTTGAAAATAAAATAAATGAAAATTGAAAATTTAGAACTTAAGTTCCGAGGTTTTTGAAAATTTCTCTCGAATGATTTTGGAATATAATAATAATATTATTATAAGTATTTTCTGATATAAATATTCCAATATAATTTTAAAAAATTGTTTTAAAGAAATTTTGGAATGAAATAAGATCTGTACTCCTCTATCTGTCGCTGGGAAATAATTTCGGTGATGAGTGCACGCATCATCGACATTCATTTTCAAGTTTCAAAGTGAAAAGACCACTGTAGTAGTTTTACTATAGATTTATTTTGTTAAACAAATATAAATATCAAATTGTTTTAAATATAATTGGATATATATAAGTTGTAAGTATATACGTCTATCTATTATTTTACAATGATTTGAAATGGAACCCGATATTTAGTTCTTAAGTTTCTGTTAATTAATAGTTTCAATTATTGTAATGAAATGGAATTTAACTAATTAATAATTGGAGCTTCGAAAATGAAATGAGAAATTAAATGTTAGGATATAAATGAAATAACAAGAAAGTTGGAATTTGTAACCTATAAAACAAAGGATATGATTATTGAACATTAAGTTAATTAATAGAATTAAGATAAACATGTGTAACTTTAAATTACATTCTTAAAGACATATATATAACTTACCAAACATTAAAGTTGTAATGTTTAATAAGAAAATGTAACGAAAGATTATACAAGTAAAAAAACTTATGTATTGAAAGTGTTCAATGAATCACTTTTATAAATAAGAATTTGATGTTATAGTGTTATAAATTTAAGTTATAATTGTAATTCTACTAAATAGAAGGTAATAGAAAGGTAAGTACTGTAAGTAAAGGATTATGAACTTAAGTTAGTGTTGAAACTATTGATAATTAAAGTAAGTGACAAAATGAATACCATATTAAAAATTAAATTGATATAACTTCAAAACAGCTGAAATGATTTAGAAAATAGATTTAATATTCAGTAACATTATATAAGGAAATTAATGTAAATAAAAAGATAAGAAACATAAGTTTGGACCTATGCACAAATTAATATGATTATCTAATGGAAATCAAGTATATAAATTTATAAATGTAAACCGCAATAAAATGGATGTAGAAATTGAATAATGAATTCATGGGTTATTGTAAACAAATGAATGGAAATAACTTGTGTAAGAAACGAATGTAAAGAAATAAAAAGACATTTCCATTATGTGAATAAATGGAAATGATTTTGTAGGTAACGAACGAAAGTAAATGGAATTAAGTGCTGAATGAATAAAAGGGAATAAGATTTTGTAAGAATAAATGAAAATTTAAAGAAAGTATTCATTGAATGAATGAAAAATGAACAGCAAATCTTATGAAAAGAAATTAAAAAGAATCAACTTAAATAATATTTGGAATCTGTTATTTGTTTTGGTTTATGGGTTGTTTGAGCAAGGATACCTCTAATTGTTTAGATGTATGAATAACATATTGAGTTTTATCTAAGACTGTTGTGTGTAGGGAATATTTAATAGTTTATTTGACATTCTATGCGGTTAAAAGTGTCTAAACCCGAACAAACCATTGTTTTGCTTGATACGGATGAATGGTTGATTTCATTGGTTTCATATGACGATGTTATGCTGTGGTTGCAAGTGATTGTTGTTTTATATTGATTTGTTTGTTAGTGGTTTAAACAACTTTAAATATTTCATTTTATATAACTATTAACTCTTTTTGGATTATATAAATGAAATACAGGTCATGGAAGTAATTGTTACTGCTTTTGGTTTCATAATTAAGCGTTGTTTGGCCGACAAATAGGTACGTTCTCGGAGTACGTTTTTCTAGCGATAATATTGTTTTTCTTGCCATTGGGATATTTATTTTGAAAATTTATGTTCTATATTGTTTTATTGATATTATAATTTCTCCCGAACCTCTCCATACAAAGGAGACTGTGCCGATACTTTCCATGAATTTTGGACTTTGAATTTTTTTAAAATGTTTTCCAAACTTTATTTACCTAAATATGAAAGGATTTAACTGTTAGTAAATTTATATATTTTATTTAATTTATTTGATTTTGTAAATTAATTGTTATAAAGTTAATATTTTGAACAAGATATATTGATTACTTAATTCTTTCTTTTCCTTTCTTTTTCCTTTCGAGGACGAAAAATTTTGAGTAGGGAAGAGTGTAACGACCCGTAATTTTCGATAATTAATTTGTTAATATAATAAGATTTTGGTATTTTAATATTGAAGAAGTAAAAAAGTTGTAATTTAATAATGAAATGAATACTGAAATGAAATGTAACAAATGATAAATAAAGCTAATTATTAACAACTTGAATGTAATTCCAATAAATGAAATAATGTAGATGTTATACTTGGTGATAAATGGAATGTAAGGAAACAAATGTAAATATTTAATTTATGAATGGTAATTGAATAAACCAATATTGTGTAAAGGATTCGAATATTTTTGTATTAATGTGTGCATTAATTTATAATGGGATATAAAAGGTAATTGATAATTTAAAATGTTGACTTATTAATAAAATAATGTGTAATGAAAGGAAATGGAATAAAATTAGTGTTCTGAAAGTAATTGTAACATTGGTTTGTAAGTAATAAACTTATAAATGTGATTTAAAGTTAATGGTAACAATTAATATACGCTACCTATTTATTTAGCCTGTTATATTAAATTGGAAACCAACTGCAATAAATGCAATTAAGTATTACGTTAATGTAAATAAACGTAATATTTGGTAATAATGTAAATTTTATTCATATTATGACAATTGGTATAATAAGAATGGAAATCAAGATTTAATAAAAGTTTGGAATATAAATTATAACAATTGGATTTATTGCAATTAATGTAAATAAATATTATGTTATTGTAAATATAGATGATATGGGAAATATTAATGTAATATGATATCAACTAATGTTAATTCAATAAGATGAAACCAATGTAAATTCTATCTCATAATATGATAATTGATTTAATGAAAGAATGAAACCAAGATGAATAAATTAATTGGGATTTAAATTTTAATTAATGAGTAAAACGAACAAAATTCAATATAATGGAAATATAGTAGTTAATACAATTTAAAGATGGAAATTGGAGTATATTTATGTAATGAAAGGTAAAACAAATATTAACTATGTTTATAGAGTAATAATGGATTTAATAGAACGTTGAAATTGAATTAAATCAATGTATTGGAATTAATTTTAAATAATTGGATTTTATTACTGTTGACGTTAAACATTGTAATTGGTAAATTAATTTAACGTTGAATTGTTATCTCAACTTTTTAAAATATTTTAATAGTTTAAGAAATCAAAATGACAAATTTTGTTAATTATGGAACTGGAATTGAAAATTTGATTTAGTTTAGTTTATTAATAATTTATTTAATTAATGTGAAAAATAGCCATTTGGCAACTGAATCGGATTTTGACGAAACTAGTTTCATCGGATTCATAACAGTGAATTATTGTAGGATTTCAAGTTTCATAACGATCGGACTTGTCATTTGATCATATGGACTTGAAACGCCTAGAAATCAATTTAATTGAAATCAATATGAAATAAGTTAATTTTAGCATAACTTCTTCATACGATGGAATTAGGACTTGAAACTTGTTCCATTGAGTTTAAAATATTTTAAAACATCTATTTTGATATATTTCGTTTCGGAGTCGAAACGGGCTTTCCGGGTCGTTCATCGTCTAATTTTCAATTCAATCTTGTCCATTCCTTCTATTTTAGCTCTACCTACAAATAACCTGTTATAAACCCTAGCCACTTCTTAATTTCATTTATTTGTACGTAATTTCTTCTCAACTCTTCATTCCAATAGCAGACAAACTTCAAATCACAATTCAGTTTCAAATCAAATTTCAATTCCAAAATCAAACTATTCAAACTATATCGAATTATATGTGGATTTGAAGCTCTCAACGAGCGCATCTCGTATCTGTAATTTGTTTTCCAATTTGAATCACTATTTTTCTAGAAATTGAAGAACAAATCGTGGTCATTCATCGAGTTGCGATCAACTACGACTGAACATCAATTCGCTGGTACAGTTTTGTGGAGAATGGCTTGGGGATCGCATCAGTGGTGTTCATGGCGCGTGTGATGGCTGGATCGAGCGAATTTCATGATTAGGGTTTCATATTCATACGGCAGCACGGCGGATAGGGAGGCCGAGAGGCTCGGGGTGGGGGTCTGCTCGTGCGGCTCAGCGTACGCAAGGCAATGGTGGCGGCAGCGCGACGATTAAGGGTTGGGATTGGCTAACGTTCATGGTCAAAGGAAGGGATTAGAGCGGCTACAGGTTGAAACAAAACGAAGCCGGTAGAACGAACGTGCGTGGTCAACATAGTGACGTGGCCACTAATGTTTGGGTAGTTCTTCTATTTGTTTATTTATTTAAATTTAGTTTCTAAAACTTCTAACGATCATAACTTCTTCATACAAGGTCCATTTCACGCGCGGTTTTCTCCGCTGCAATCCTATCGAAATTCCTAATATTTTAGTCCAGTTTGGACAGATTCTGAGACTGTTTGAATTTTGGATTTAAATTCAATTTAAATTCAAAGGTGTGTGTTTAACCCACTCACAGCTTCTAAAATTTCTTATGTTTGTTAAAATAAAATTTATGATGTGATTAGAAATTTATTTATGGCTATTGGGTATAGTTTAAATCATCATCTCAATTAATTTGAATTTATTTGAATTAAATCGTTATTTAATTTATTATTGAATTGAAGTTGCCAGTTAAATACTTGTTATTGATTATCTGTTCTTTATTGATATTTATCGATTTATTTGGATGATGATTGCGATGGATGTTGATTGTTGATATTGGATGAATGTATATATTTTATATCGTTATAAACTGCAAGTTCAGTGTGGGTCTAAAATATACATATCCGAACGATCTATAGATTAGGGGAAAATTGTTATGGGTTGAAATGATTGACTAAAGCGATTTCATGGATTTCAATATTTATTTGGGATTGCGGTTTGAAATGATATATAACCGTAAAATGTTAAATTGCGGATTGAAATGATAAATACCATATCATTTTACCCTAGGATAGAATATTATATATGGACACCGGATTGGTTAAATTAAATGATTTTAATATCCTTAAATTTTTTGATTTAATTAAATGATATTTTTAAATAAAATTCGATTTATATAAATGGAAGTATTATTTGAAAATCAAGTTTTATGTTGAAATGTGAATTTATTTAAAAAGGAATTGCTTTAAGAAATTAAATTGGAAGTTTAAAGTTAAACTTTTAAGTATAAATGAAATTCTATCAAAATTGAGTTATTTAAATTCGTTTGAAATATAACTTCGAAATATTTTGAAATTGGAGTAATTCGAATTGACATTTGATCATGGATTGAACGATATGAAATTTAATAGTTTATTGAAATTTTAAAATGAGATGGTTTGGAATTTGGTGTTGATTTGGAAATTTAAATTGGTCAAAATGTGTTGAAATGAAATGAATAGTTTAATTTGATATTGCTTCCAAACTCATACTTTAATATAAACTGTTTTAAAAATACATTATTTTAAAATTTCTAATTATTAATATTTTCAAATTTATTAAACTATTTAAACCAATATTAACTATATAAATTATTTTAACCTATTTTAAACCAATTTAATATATTTTAAACTAATAAACCATTTTAATTTACTTTAAATATAATTAATCTATTTTAAAACAATTCAATCTATTTTAATTATATTTGATCTAATTTAAATCTATTTAACTATCTTATATCAATTTAAAAGTATTTTTAACTTATAATTAAACTATTTTGGAGCATTTTAACTATTTATAATTATTTAAACTAATTTCTAAATTTCCAGACAAAATGATGTGGAAGCGTTTATATTCAATTCAATTAGTTTAAAAGAGAATAAAGTTAAATGATTTTATAACCTAAGTTGGGATTTAAATGTTATAATTAATTGAAAATAATGATTTTGAAGTAAGGATTTAACTTATTTTGGAAATATGATTTTTGAAGAGAAATTATGACATTTGAAAGGAAATATAATTCCGAACTATGATTTGAAAGTGGATATGATTTGAAAGTGAATACAATTTTGAAAGTATTATGGTTTCGAGAATATGATATTTTGATATCAATTGTGAATTGACTTTTGAAATGTAAAAGAACCATCCGGTGTGAAATAAGCATTTGGTTGTTAAAGAGATCGGGATATTGTCATATTTTCTACCAATATCGAAAACCACTATAACAACTGTGTATGTGGTGGAGATTCCAGAAATGAAGTAGGATGGTTTGGTGAATAAATTTCTATATAAGGTATGACGTGACCTGACTCCCGTGAGTCAGCTTAGATGTGACTAAAATCATGAGCCACACTAGTCCAAGTGAGGTCATTCCTCCGATTGGGCACACTTCATCGATACTATATTCTGACTTTGTGATTGATTTGGTACCACCCTTTGATTTTGATTTGGGAGTGTGTTCCGAGGTGGGCAGTAGTAGCTGCTATGCGTTACCACCAGTTCAGATATGCAAATGGTATATTTACCCTGGCATTGATACGAGTGCCATGTTCACATTCCCTGGCACACCTTCAACGAGTTTGTTTTGTACCATACCTATGGGGTGCCATTTGTGTAAACCTCCCGGAGGAGCGTACGGTACTGTATAGTCTATGGGAATATATAAAATGTATTAAGGGGGATATGTGTAACACCTTAACGCTATTTTAATACTTTTACTTTACTGTAGACATATTATAATAGCGTACTATACTACATAGTAGATAGTTTAACGGATCCTTAGGAGGTGTGAATCCCGAGCATCTTTTAAGCTACTGCACCCACATTAGACATTGGATAAGAGATGTCAAACCCCCTACACATCTCTGACGCCGTTACACTCATATTTATCGATGATTTAACTTACATAAACTCTTTTAGTTTTGACTCAAGTGTTTTGTCTTTTTCAATTCGCTCGGGTCAGCCTGAGCATTTTAAGATTCGAAGACCTTATTTCTGGAGGACAAAGACAAAGATTTGTACTACTATTATTTGTCATATTTAATTCACTTCATCGTGTGTTCCGCTGCATTATTCATTGGCTCTAGTATGTGTAACTTTGATTTGGGTTGTATAAGTAAAATCAAATGTTTTGTAAAACAACTTCATGAACTGTTTATTTGATTATTATATTTTTCAATCCGTTGCGAGATTCTGTTTTGTTTTTTCTTTCTCTGTTTTTCTTATTTACCCCAATAATTATCTGCTCTTTTTATGGTTTGAGTCTAACGTGTGTGGTTCATCGTCAATTTAAACTGTCCAAAAGTGCATGTCGTTATAGAAAAACTGGATTGCTAATCACATTAGCCAGCTTGTACTACGCAATGACGATGAGTTTGGTGCCAATAGCGAAGGGATTCTAGCTGCTTCGGACTGGGACTGGAAAAATATCTTTTCGCCTCGCTCTATTGGTTACTACCGTAAGCATCTCGGTTGGTTCTGTCGTTGTGCTAGAATTTTGTTTTGAGGTTGTCTTGGTATATTCCATTGGTTCGTTATATTATGGATGTTATTTGTTCATACTGTTATGTTGTTGTAGGGCCTGGTTAGTTTTTGTGCTTATTTGCTTGTTCTTCTATCTAGCCAGGCATGTCGGTAGATTATTCGGTATGGGCTCCTTCCCTCGTACTTCGGTACCTTTTTATTATATATATGCTTAGTATGGCTACATGATCCTTACATCATACACCCTTTATGTCATTGTTTTTTAAATTCCATGAAATTTAAATTATGTTTATAATTAATAAAATGATAAACATATATTATATATTATTGCATTTGAACTTAAAAACTAGTTTATTAAACAATCATTTTATAATATTGTCATATACAAAAATAACTTTTTTCTTTATTAAACTATAGCCGTAGGGTTTATGATATAAGTATAAAAAAACATAATTACTATACACATATATATGTTGTCATCAAATGACGATGGAACTAACGTATGTAGATTCATGATAAATGAACATACTGTTAATACCTCAGTTATTGATTTTAATGACAACAACCATATACAATCATATAAAATATAGATACTAATATTTCATTAAGCATATAGTATATAATGCAGAATATTACAAAGACTAAGATATGAAGATCTTAAGATTATAATTTAATGTATAGAGTCGTAGCTTATATTGTTTGAGTCCCTGGTTGCAATCTTTGATCTCAATCTCCTATTTTTTTATCCATTATATTTTAAATAAATTAAAGTTTAAAAATATTTCAAAATATTTTATAAAAGTTTTCCAAAGTCCAAAATCTTTACAAACTACGTTCAAACTATTTAACAAAGTATATAATATTAAAAACATTTTAAAACAAAACAATTTTCAGTTTCAACTAAGGTATGTCGACATACCTATATATCATATATCGGCATATATGCCGACAAGTGGTTTTTTGAATTTTGAAAGGAAGTGTTTATTCATCGTAACTCTTCACGAATGGACACATCTTTTTATTCACTACATAAAGACGAGTTTGTATGAATTTTTTGAAAACTACTTACTCATTTTCTTTCCTCCTCTTACTCTCTTGAAAACTCTATTGAAAATATACTCCATTCAAAGATCAAACTGCTGTCCAAGAGGCTTTAAGATCTTTCGTATCCAAAGTTCAAGAAATTATCTTTGGAAAAACTACCAACTCTAATTGTAGTTTCTATGGGTGTGCTTGTAGCCTGTTTTGATTAATTGGGTGTGCTTAGTAGCCCGAAAATCTAGGGCATGTGCTCGTAACCCATTCAAATCAAGTGGGTGTAACCCTGAGTCTGGAAATTCATAAGGGTGTGTCTTGCAGCCTTGGAATTGATATTGTATTTGGATTTGCCTTCTACCGATTTAAAGATTGGTATTTGAAAAGAAATCAATATAAGTAATTGTACGGGACTGGATGTAGCAGAAATTTGAACCATTATATTATCCCTAGTGCCATCTCTCTAATTTTTACTTTACTTACAGGTTTTATTTTATCTGCGATTGCATTTGTGACTGGTTGATAGTATAATTATGTGTTGTTAATCTGCGATTTAATATTTAATTTGAAAGAAATTTAAAAAATATTTACATATGTTAGAAAATACTATCCACCCTCCTCTAGTGTTTAATTAGCCTTAAGATCCATAATTCTCCAATCCACATTTGGTATCCGAGCGCTAGGTTTTCAAAAACTTGTAAATTGATTTTGAAAACGTATAAATGTCTGGCAACACTGTTAGTACACTTGTAGAGGATAATCTACTGTTAGATCCTACTTTTTAATGGCGGAAATTACACTTATTGGTCATGCAGGATGAAGATTTATTTACAGCCTATTGGTTTAGGTATTTGGAATGTTACACAAAATGAGTACACAAAACCCCGAATAAATTTTGCATAGTGGACTACTGACCAAAGGGCACTTGCATAGAATAATTCTAAAGCCATGAATATTTTGTTTTGTTCACTGGATAAAAATGAATTTAATAGTCTCCATTTGTATATCTACATATGAAATTTGGAGAACACTGCAAGTTACAGATGAGGGCACTAGTAAAATTAAAGAGACCAAAATTTTAATGTTAATTAATCGGTTTCAGTAATTTAAAATGAATCCAAATGAGTCTGTTTCTGACATGCATTGTAGTTTTCAAGATACAATGCATTCCTTAGTAGCATTACTTAAAAACTATTTTGAAGAAGACCAAGTTTGAAAAAAATCTCAATTTACTCTTTTTAGAGTGGGATCAAAGATACTAGCAAGAAAAGAGGATGATGATATTAGTAATCTGTAAATTGAAGAGTTAATAAGCAATTTAATGTTCTACGGTGCACAATTGCAGGGCGGAAAAAAAGCAAAGCAATAAAACAGAAATACATCACTTTCAATGCAATAACCGATGACTGGAATTCAGACGATGACAATGATAAAGAAATTACTTTAAAGACTAGAAATTTCAGAAAATCCTTAAAGTATAGAAAGATGAACAATTTTCAAAGATCTAAAAATAAAACTCATGGAACTAGAACTACAATTTGAAGTTTAAACTGCCATGAACTCGATCATCTACAAAGAGACTGTCTACATCAGAATAAATCAAAGATCTCACCATTTGCAGATTCATCTAGAAAAAGAAAGAAGACATACACAGCAACATTGGATGATTCAGATACTTCCTCAAGCGATAATGAACCGGATACTGAAGACGCAAACATGTGTTTCATGACAATAGTTGATTAATCAAAACAGATCAATGAAAAGGAGCAAAAAATGATACTTTTTACCATTCATTTTTATTTCCTTTTTGTTTTGTGTGTTTTTAAGGAAAAATATATATACTAATAATAATATATGATGAATATAAATGTGTGTGTGTGTATAGGAATATTTTATCTGAAGTTTTAGTTTTGGATTTTAGGGCCTATATGTCGACATATAGCCATCCCATATATTGACATACCTGCCAGTAATTTGAAATTTCTTTTCAAATTCAAAACTTGAATTTCCTTCTCTTTTGTACTTATCCCCATGTTCTAAAAAGGTATCTTTTTGACAAGAGAACACGACTCTTCACTTCCTATTATTTCAATCTATCTCTATCCATTCATTCATTCCTTTATTTCAAAATTTCAATTATCTCTTCATTCTTTTATCTCTTCAAAATCTAAAAATGGCATCCTGAATTCAAACTCCCAAAACCATAAGACTTTCAAAGAGAACCAAATGCTTTCTCTTCAATTTGAACATATGTGGAACGTGCTACTTTCGAAAAAGTTTTTCCCAAATGATTTGCGGAATTCAATGAGTTTTCCTCTTATGGTCTTCAAGATCTTTGCTTACAGATGAAATTCTAGGTTTAGTTGACTCTTTTCAATATGATTTTGTGTGTTATCTAGATTTGGTTAAAAAAAACTGTGCAAATATAAATGGAATTTTTTTTCAAGGACAAGAGGGATAAATTTAGGGTAGTGTAAACGATACTCAAATTGTTTTACATTGTGAACTTTTGGTTCATATACTTGGTTGCAAATATAATGGAACTAACCTCTCCACTTTTCAAACTTATGAACAAAATTTTTTTTTTTTTTAAAGATATTTTTGAAAGTGATGAAGAATTTGATTTTAAAAATTAAAATTTTAGACCAAAGTCAAGACTTATGAGTCTCACTTTACAATAGAGATCATTCCGATGATGGGTAATTACAATAACCCTACTCAAAAGATTATAAAGCACTTTATGCCATTTACGAAAACTACGACATCAATTGGGATAAAGTCATCTTAGATGAATTTATTCAAAAGAATATTTCTAGACATGAGAATACACTCTACCATGGTGTGTATAGAACTAGAGGTTCGATATATTTTGATACTGATTTAAGAGGAGAATAAACTCGTTCCTCGAAAAGTTTTCGATAAGGTAGACATTTCTCTTATGCATATTTCACCTTATTTTGAACCATATGAAATTCTTGTTGAATTAGAAGAAAGATTGGCATAGGAAGAGGAGCAAGAAATACAAGCAGAAGAAGAGGAAGAAGATGGCGAAATGGATGTATAAGAAGAGGAGGAGGAGGAAATGAATACTTCTTTAGAAAGATTCAACAAACCATCTCACCGTTCCAATAAAGAAATTCTAAGGATCAAGAGAATATTCTTATAAACCAAAAGAAGCTTGAACGTTCCTTTAATAAAAAGTTCACGTCCCTGTCTAACAAAGTGGACAAATACTTTGTGAAAATTATTCGTAAGCTTGGTGAAAATTCGTCATCATCATCTACATCTTTCCAAGCCTATCTAGTTATTTCCTTATGATGTCTAGCTTTTATTTTGGTGTATTGTTCTAGTTTCATTTCTGTAATTTTTATGTATTTCGCTTACATGTTATTTACAATTTTTTATTATCAATGAAAATCATTATTGTGGTTACATATAGTTCTAATAGTCTCTACAAATTATAAATATATTAAGATTTAAGATAAAAGCATTGTATTTTTAGGTGTACATATAATGTATACGTCGACATATGTTAGCCATTGCGAAAAATTTAAAAATAAAATAACAACTACCATTCAATCTTTTCAAACAACTTTTCACTCGTATATAAGCCTATTTCTTCCAAAAATACCACTCATCGTTTTATTCTCTACTCACTTTTCATTCTCAATTTTTTTTAACAAAAATGCCTTTTCCACACCAAAAATTATGCGAAAACCTTGAACAAACACTTCAATCTTTCAAGGATGTTCTTACCTTTTTCTTAAGAAATGAAAAGCACTTAGAATTAAGTCAAATGGAGATGATCAAAGAGCAAGCAAGGTATTTCGATACCCTTCGATGGTTGATTTCTTAACTAATCAAAGGTGATCAAACAAATAACCTAGAATGCTCCATCGATAAAGATAATAAAGAATGGGAAGCCATCAAAGCAGATCCAATCTTTGGATCCGATAGTTGGGTTGAAGTTTCAAGAAATGTCTTGTTATTTGGTTTGTTTTAAATTATAAATATGTGTACATATAACTTATTTTAATACTCTTAGGATTTGGTTTGATTTGGTTTCTGTATTCAGATTGATATTTGGATTTGCATATTTTTGGTTTGATTGAATGTTTTGGAGCTATAGTGTGGTTTGATATTAAATGAATTAAAATAGTTTATGTTATCTTATTTATCATTTATATCATAATTGTAACGGGCCGAAATTTTCGATCCAGAAAATTCCAGATAGTCAGGAAAAAGAAGAAAGAGATAGAAGAATAAGAATAACAGAAACACCAACATCTCACATTCGCAGCGGATAAAATATAATAACCAATAATAACAGTTATACAAAGGAAAAATATACTTGTCAAATTTCACTTCAATACATCAGAGTTACAAATATATACAAACACTGGATATGCACAATCATCATGTCTCAGATATACAACAATATAATACAGCGGAAACACTCCATACGTTCTTGCCATCCAGCTTGCCTCTTGAGATCCAGAACGTCCTTACCTGAAAATCTGTAATACTTGGTCTGACCCGAGCATTACATCAAAGTAACACCCGGGTCAGGCTAGAAACCTGCGTGAGTAACACATCTAATATAGAATTCAAAGCATACAATTTATATAAAACCCGGGATAACTCGTATCAATTTACAAATTCACAATTTTTTATAGACATCACTTATTTCACACATCAATTTTATAAGCACCAAAATTTAGATTAAATAGTCCAATTCACTTAAATCATTTTATTCCAGCCTATTGATTTCATATATTAATCTATAAAAATTCGAAGTGGTTTCAGGTATTTTCTAACACCCGTCCCCGGTCTCTTCGAGTCTCATTCAAGGCATCCAATACCATTCAATCATCCATAAACAAACTTGATCACTTCCAAATCAATGTATTTAAGTCTAATTGAATTACTAACCTCAATCACTTATATTCCTTCACTTAACATTAATTAATTTCAAATCAATTAATTAATCATCCCTTAATTATCCATCTTAATTAATCACCCTGGATTAATTATCCTTCAATTACATTCAAGTAATTATTTTTAATTAATTACACAAATTAATTATTCCAAACCAAAAACAGTAATTAATCTTTAATTACTTCACAAATTAATTAACTATAATTAATTACATTAATCCTTAATTACTTATATTAATTAATTTCTCATATATCACTTATTATTGATACATAAATCTTAATTCATCAACCTTTAATTACATCATTAATTATATAAATTAATGATTTCTAATTACATTTTAATTTATCCTAATCTAAATTAATGTCATTAAGTAATTAATCATTAATTAAATCACAAATATTAATCACTCTTGATTAATCTCAACCAGTAATTAACTACCCTTTTATTTACTTCATTAAATAAATTAGTTACTCATTAATTAATTATCTTAATTAATCTCTTGATTAATTACATAAAGTAATTATACCCAATTTACTTCTATTAACAAATCATCATTCAACTAATTACATCCAGTAATTATTTATTAATTACTTCCCTACGTAATTATATTTTATTAATCACATTTAGCAATTACCTATCAAACCACCCAATTTATTTTATTTATATTTTAGAATCCCATATTATACTTATCCAATCATAACACAGCACAATTTAATTCCCAAATAAATATTTCACGGTATATAAATAAAATGCATCATCAATTATGGAAATAATTTCTATATTGTGAGGAATCCAGTTGGATCCCTCCAACCTGTTTCTCTGCATCCACAGATGTTAAAACAATACCAATTCCACTTCGAGGTGGAATATCGCGTTATATGGGATTTATATAATATCATCCGCCATTATATAGCGCATAGGGTCTCATCCGCTATAAAATGTAGAAAATCAATCACTCCACTATATACTATATATATACTGCTATATATATTATAGCTGTTGAGACGACCCGACTTTCTACTACCAGAAAATCGCATCATCTTTAAGAAAGAAAGGGATAGAAAAGAGAATAGAAAGAAGAGAAGAAAGAAACAACACATCAGAATCTAACAGCGGAACGAATAATCTATATCAATAACATAAAATATTACATAGTTTACAATCATTATCAGAGTACACAGATATATAACACATACTAGATAGTTATAAACACCTGTCTCGTTATACAACTCAAAGACAACAACTCAGAGATAACACAGCGGGAAACTATATATATCTACACGCAGAAGCCTCCTGCTCCATTTGCTCCTCCACAATTCGTCAAAGCAAACCTGAATCCTAACCTGAATTCCCTTGGCTACTCATAAAAATTTGAGTACCCAAGAGTTTATGAAAAACAAAAATAAACTCCGGGTCAGACATGTGTCTGGTGTGAGTAACATGTTAAAGTTGCTTAACTTTCAAAAACCTTTTGAAAAGAAAGGTATCACGTAAGACTTCACACACATAAACATGGAAAAGTTTTTACCTTACACTAACCAAAACATTTGATAGGAAATTCGATGATATTATAATAGTGTCTAGGGTTTTCAAATAAATAAGAAATAGCCGAAATTGTTACATCTATTAAATTCCAGCTACTAGCCACAAAAGTGGGCAATACAATCAAAACCGTTGGCACTTATTGGATTTTGGATTCCATACAATGGCAGGGCTACTGGGGTACCGCCCGTCACAGTACATGGCCTAGATCAACGTACCGAGGATCACTCTCGACCCCCTGCAACACAAAGCCGGACCCATTCCTTACTGAATAGTTCCGAACAAGACAACCCCGTGGTTGTAGCTAGCAACCACCCACACAGCCGAATATAAAGGGACTTCTAGACAGGGATAAATCTTGCTCTCCAGTGGGTGTGACCCACGAAGCCTTGCTGCACCTCCCCTGTTTTAGCCATTCCCGGTTGATGAGGCTTGAGGCTACGATTACCTTTATAGGACATATCACTTAGAATGCTCATCGTCCACCTGACGATGTTCTGAAAGCATTCAATCCATACAAGTTCATTCCGGGTTCGAACGAAACCGAAGGCATTATCTCGTTACACTCATTTTGGAATCACCCTCAGAGTCAACGACAATAACCCTTACACTCTAAATCACCATCTCGAATCTATAAGAACTAATCCCGTCAACTCATTACGAAATCACCCACAGAGTTATACTGACTCATAGTCCTTACACCTCGAGTCTTCAGAAAGCTCCACTTTGAATTCACGACCTAACATTATTTGGGATCGATGTGGTTTTCGGATATCCAAATATGGAAACCCGATCCGGGTCTCATCGAAAACCAAAGCGTGTCTTTTAAGTC
The DNA here is from genome assembly GCA_030765085.1 of Allium cepa. Taxonomy (NCBI): domain Eukaryota; kingdom Viridiplantae; phylum Streptophyta; class Magnoliopsida; order Asparagales; family Amaryllidaceae; genus Allium; species Allium cepa. Next base: position 134,744,185 of record CM060932.1, read on the forward strand.
CAAGTTGTTTTAAAGTTTTAAAACAATTAAATTACAGTATCTATATACACACAGATAGATAATTCATAAACCATAACTGATAATCAACATTATCACATAACAGGTAACCCACATTATCAATATCAAATAGATATTCCATATATCACCATCACAATAGATAACCTATGTTATCATCACAATACAATCAAACATCCATACCACGCAATATTATTTATCTCATTACTGAGATCTCAAAGCATCCAAGACAATCAAGTTCACCCATTCATCCATAAGCAATGATTTATCCATCATTATATAATTAATTTAAAATGAATTAAATTAACTATCTCTATTACTAATTAATTTAAAATGAATTAAATTAATTACTTCATCTTTAATTAATTTAAAATAAATTAAATTAATTACTTCATCAATATAAATCTTGCTATCAAATTCATTTATTTGATTACAATCAATTAATCATTCCTTACTAATCACTTAATTAATCACTCTTGATTAATTATCCTTAATTACATTCATGTAATTATCCTCAATTAATTTCACAAAATTAATTATCCAACTAAACAGTAATTAACCTTTAATTACTTCAATTAATTAACTATAATTAATTGCCTTAATCCTTAATTAATTACATTAATTAAATACCTTTAATTACCTATTATTGATTAATTAATCATAATTAATCATCTTTAATTACATCATTAATTAAAATAATTAATGATTCCCTTTTTTTTAATTACCTTAAGTAATTAACTTATAATTATTAAACATCCTAGATTAATTACATTTAGTAATTAACTAACTTAATTACTTTATTTAAACCAAATTAATTATTCTTAATTAATTTCTTAATTAATCCCTTGATTAATTACTAAATAATTAAACCAAATTACCTCATACTTAAACATCTTCACTTAATTACAATCATGTAATTATTAAACAATCACTTAACTAAGTAATTTCCAAATCCTTAATTACATAAGTAATTATTTATAAAACCCAAGTGTTTAAAAATTAATTAAACTAAATTAATTAAATTAAACAATCTCATTAAACTAAATTAATTACATTAAGTAATTAATTTCATAATTACTTCATTAAGTAATTACTCTCAAACCTTTTATAATTGATTATTATTAAATTAATTAATCTAATTAATTATAAAAATTAACCATATTAATTAATTATAAATAATCCTGGTTAATGACCTTCATTAACCATTCTCTAATTATTTAATAAAGTAATTAACTTAAATTAATTACAAATTAAATTATCTTTAATCATTCATTAATTAAAGTTAATTATTAAATTTATTAACCTTAATTTAAAAACTTAATTACATAGTTAATATTCATTTATCATTAATTATTAACTTAATTAATGATCTAAATTTTAAATTGATTAATCATTAATCAATTATTAATTCCAAATTTAATTAATGAATTAAATTAATTAATCTTAATTACCTTATTAATTAATTCTAAAACATAAATCTTAATCAAATTTTCAAAATAAAACATAACTTAATTATTTTTAAAATAATTTAATTCAAAACAAAATACTTATGAAATCCTTTTAAATTTTCATTTTAAATACAAGTTTTAATTAAAAGTAATTTAAACTTATCAAAGTTTGAAATTTTTAAAAACTTATTTAAATTTCAAATTAAACAAGTTCCATGAAAAATTTAAAGTTAAATTCATTCCAAAATTTTGATAACTTCCATTCATTCTTAGTTTATAACTTTTAAATTTAAATCTTCTTTTAAATTTAAAACTAAAGTTCATTTTTAAACTTAAATTTTCAGATTTAAAATCAATCTTTAAATCTTACTCACATTTTAAAATCTCATTACTAAAAATGTTTAAACTATTTACCAAACAAATAGTTAATTTAAATTAAATTCCTGAAACTTTTATTTTATTTAAAAAAACTGGAATTTGAATTCAAATCAAAAATACAAACTTGAATTTAAATCAAAAATACAAACTTGAATTTGATTTTAAACTTAAACTTTTCTTTAAACATAAACTTCAGAATTTTAAATTTCAAAAACCCAGATTTATTAAAAAAAAAACAGGTTTCTGAAACCTGAACATTAGCAGTGACCCGAGAAAACAAGATTTTTACTTTGGGTTTCATACAGCCTTACTTCGAGTTCTACATCTACTTACTTCGAGCCAACTCCCACTTTCCCCACATCTCCCCTGTAACATTCCCAAACCCAACAGTTCATCAGAGAACTCATCGCCGCCACCTTTGCCGATCATCTCAGGTGATCAAGCCACAACCAGAAACTCATGAATACCCTAACACCAACACAAGATCTACCAAATAAACAGGAATTCAAAATTTTGGTTCTGAACCCCAAATTCAAAACCTGGAAAAAGTATTACAAGTTTATGCTCAAACCTGTCAACAGCCACATTTCTCACCTCCGACCACCAGACATCCAACCTCTCCGGCCACGAATGCTTCTACACACCCTCTACCCCTTTCCCAAACACCAAAGCACTCGGTCAATCCATTTTCCTGAAATGCCCAATTCTTTCTTACCTTATTAAAACTAGGGTTTAAAAATTTAAATTCAAACTGCAACTATCCTACCCAATTATATTCATATTCCTGATTTTTCTAAGGATCTATGATCCTTATTCTATAACTTAAAAGAATCTTGAGTTCCCTCAAACAACAGATTGCAAGCACTAGCTTAAATTCATTTTTAATTCAAAAACAGACTGTAACCACATCTTATACCTAAAAATCTTAATACCTGATTTAAAAATCAAGTTACAGATTAGATATTTGATTTATTATACTAAATTACAATATCCATTTGATTGGGTAGTGATAAGAATAAACATGCATGATGCTTTTCCCTATTTCCAGAGTCAATCTCATATTTTAACTTTCTTGACATTTTTAAACATGAACTTATGAAAATAATACAACTTTACTTTGCATCTAAACATGGATTAGATCTTGAGTTCATGAAATTCTGAATATATCTAAAGTCTGGAATCTAGGACAGAAAAGAATTCATCAATAACAAACAGGAATTCAATCTCATACATATACACAGACATATTTATCATACTCATCAGGCAACAATTCAAGCAACTATATTAATTTAAATTAGTTTTAAAAATAATTTGTTACTCACCTATTAAAAATGCAGACCTCTGTTGTCCTTTTGAAATTTGCAGGAAACAAATGCAGGCTTGACCCCTCTGTTGTTCATTTATGCAGAAATAAAATATGCAGAGCTTTATTGATCACTTTGAAATTTGCAGAAATAAGATATGCAGGCTTGCTCCTTTATACTTTATGTCTGGAATGATATGTAGTTTGCCTAAATTTCCTGACCCAAATGCTAGCATGCAGAAAGAAGATGCTATTGCCAATTCCCATATGCATGCAGATGCTCAACATCCCAGATTTTAAAAACAGAATGCAGAAAAACAACCGTGCAGGCTTCATTTGATTTTTGCAGATTTGAACATAGTATTGGATATGCAGATGTTGGATTTGAATATGCAGGTTTATGAAAGATTTAGTTTTGATGAGGAGTTACAGGAATTTGCAGATTTGTGTATTTGAATATGCAGATTAGAACATGGTTTTGGTGAATTTGTATATGCGGATTTTTGAGGAATGTTGTAAATTTTGAAGATGAGTTCATTATTTCTCCTCTGATTAAGGAGAATGAAAAATGCAATATGAAATGAAGATGTAAACTTAACTAATGTATTTTCAGATTTAATGAAATAAAAGAAATATTAAAACTAAATTTTAACACTTGTCAAAAGTTAGACACTTGTCTATTTGTTAATGTTAAATTTGAACATTTGTTTAAATCAATGCTAATGAATGCAACACTTGTTTTCTTTTAAAGATAATTAGCATTTAAATTCACAAAGAAAAGTGTGTATTAGCTTAAATTAAGTTGTTAGTTTATATTTGAATATGTGTATGAATTTATAAATGAAAACAAACCATGTTTACAAAACTTACACAAATAAAAATTAAAACAATTAAACAATTTAAAATTTATACTTTTGAATTTAAAATCAAACTAAATTCAAATTCAATTATTTCAAATCAAGTTATAAATATAAATTCAATTTGAAATAAAAAAATTACAAATCTTAATCAAAACTTAATTAGAAAGATAATACAATATTAATATTGCTTTTATAAATCTCTTATTATTAAATAAAAATCATTTTTCAAGAAATTATATTTTTATCAATAAAATATCCATTTTATTAAGTCATGAAATCATTTTGTAAATTTATACTAAATTTAAAACTCAAGCCAATTTAATTAAAACATTTTATATTTTTCTTATCAATTTTTAAAATTATTTTTTTATTTATGAAATAGTTTTAAAACTCAATACTAATTTAAAACAAAATTTTCCCAAATTAAAATGTCTATATTAGAAATTTAAAACATGATTCAATCGCTAAATTTAAACCAAAATCATTTATTTAACTTTGAAAAGCTTAAATATTAAATAAAACAAATTTTCCAATTTACTACAAATATTAAAACTAGAAAATATGCTTTACTTATTAAAATTAAAACAAATGCTAATCTATTTAAAATATAAACCAAATATTTGTATTATAAATAGAAATCCATTTATTATCATTTAAAAGATAAAATAACCAATTTAAATATTTATTGAAGAAGATTATTAAATTTATCTGAATAATTATTAACAGAATATCAATATCAATTTAATTTTAACTATAGAATATTAAATTGATATTGTTAAAAATTCCGGGATATTACAGCTGTAACGACCCGCAGTTCCGTACCCCTTGAGTCGACACTATTCTCCATCAATCAACTCTAGACGTATGGAAATACGAGCCATTTGGGTTAAAGAAGAAGAGGTAGAGGAAGAAGAAAATAGAAAACAACATCAGAATCTAACCATCGCAACGGAATAAAATATAATAGATATTCAATGATCTTTACACACAAGAAAACTGTATCTGTTTATACATACATCATCAGAGTACCTTAACAACATCAATAACATACAACTGGACAGTCATTTAAACTTGTCCTCAAACTGAATACATAGCGGAATAATAATCAACCACAGTAGTACGTATCGCCATCCAGCTCATCCTCTGAGCTCCAAAGCATCATATCCTGTATTCTATAATACTCGGTCTGACCCGAGCATTATAGTTAAAAAACACCCGAGTCAGTCTGGAAAACCAGTGTGAGAAATCACACTCAAAATGATTATTAAAGTTTCAAAAATCCTTTGGAAACAAAAGCATCTCGTAAGACCACGCCACAAATAAACATGTCGGGTTTTTACCTTACGATAACTAAAACACTTTTTATTAAAATCCTCTGATATTATAATAGGGTCTACATACAAATACTTATTAAAATAGCCGAAATTGTTACATTATTAAATTCCAGCTATTAGCCACGGAGTGGGTAATACAAACAAAACTCGTAAAAGGCTTGTAGGGAGAATGGATTTCCAACTACTGACTAGGCACTGGGGTACCACCTGTCATAGTACATGGCTTAGATCATAGTACTGAGGATTACTCCCAATCCCCTGCAACACAAGACTGGGACTACCCCTTACTGGATAATCCCGAGTAAGATCACCCCACGGTTGTGATCAGCAACCGCACCACTAAGCCGAAATAAAAGGGACATCTAGACAGGGATGACCTCACCCTGAAATGGGTGCTACCCACCTAGCCTTGCTGCATAACCCCTGATTTTCAGTCATTCCCGGTTGATGAGGCTTGAGTCTAAGCGTTACCTTTTAGAATGTTTCACTTAGAATGCTCATCGTCCACCTGACAATGTTCTGAAAGCATTCATCCATACAAGTCCGTCCCGGGTTCGAACGGAACCGAAGGCATTACTCCTACTACATCCATTTTGGAAATATCCTCAGGATCAATAGCGACTAGCCCTTGCACTTCACTGTTCCATCTTTGACTCCGAACTTGTTTTCCCACGGAAACGTACAAACCAGATCGAAGTGGTTTTCGAGAAATTAATCCCGATTCCGGTCTCTTCGAAACGATCAGCGCGTTGTCCAATATTGATAGTCAGTTATTTAACTATCAAATAACATTCACAAACATCCATCAACATAAATAATTTCTCCAAATTATTTATTATTCTCAAAATATCTTCGCAAGATATATTTCCATTTTCAACCCTTTGAACATAGTTTCAAATCATCTTCTTTTATGGAATAAAGTTCCCAAATATTTTCTATTCCCACTGAAATCACCAAGTACAACTCTTAGATTTTAGAACAATTTAAAAACACTTTATTATAAAATATACTTTAAAATATTTAAATTAAAAACTACTTTAATACTTTATTAAAAATATATATACTTTAAGAATATTTAAAATAAAGCTACTTTATAAAATATAAAAATAAATTTCTCTTTTAAAACAAAATACCAAGTCACCTTAAATGATTACTACGATAATAGATTTGAAAAATACCTATTTTAGAATTTAAAAATTTAGAAATAATAAATTTCCTAGAACATGCATTTTAAAACAACACTAAAGCTTTTAACTTATATTTAAAAATTTACTTTGAAACGTACTTGGCTATCCAGGGAAATATACTTTTCTTCACATCCTTTAAAAATAAATCACTGATTATTTTTAAACAAGTTTTCTCATTTCCTTAATAAATTCCCACCGTTAATTTATTCTCCAAAATATCCACTGATATATTACTTCACTTTTATAAACCCAGTTTATAAATTCCATTTGAAAATTGAGTTAAGTGGTTGAAGTTGGAACTTTAAAAGAGAAGTGGGACTTTGAAATTTATAAACTGGGTTCATAAAAGTAAAGTAATATATCAGTGGATATTTGAAGAATAAATTCACGATGGAAAGTTATTAAAGGAATGAGAAATTTTATTTAAAAATAAATAGTGACTTATTTTTAAAGGATGTGAAGAGAAGTGTAATTCCCTGGATGGCCAAGTACGTTTTCAAAGTAAACTTCTTAATATAAGTCAAAGGCATTAATGTCATTATAAAAAGAATATTTTAGAAGATTTATTATTTTTAAACATTTAAATTCTAAAGTAAGTATTTTTTTTTAATCTATTATAGCAGTAATTATTTAAAAATGACTTGGCATTTGTTTTAAAGGGAAAATCTAGTATTATATTTTATAAAGTAGCCTCATTTTTAATATTCCTAATATATATATATTTTTAATAAAGTATTGAAATTGTTTTCAATCTAAATGTTAAAATATATTTTATAATAAAGTGTTTTAAAGTTATTTCAAAAATCTAAAGCTGTGTACTTGGCATTTTCAGTGGAAATAAGTATTTGGGAATTTATTGCATAAGATGAGTGTGTGTCGAAAACTGTTTTCAAAAGGGTTGAAAATGGAAATATATCTTGCGAAGATATTTTGAGGTCAATAAATAATTTGGTGAAATTGTTTATGGTTGATGGTTGTGTTAGGAACTGAGTTGATAATGTTTTGATGACAACAACCTTATATAGTTATTATACTTTACTTTATAAAATATATACTAACATTTCCATATATATGTGTGTGTGTGTGTGTGTGTGTGTGTGTGTGTGTAGGAAGTATATGCAGGTATCATCGAAGACTGATCAGTATAAAGACTCAAGCATCAAGACGAAGATTAGAGATTCAAGATTCAAGACTCTCGAGAATAAAGATTTCAAGATCTCAAGATAACTGTCTAGTATTTTGTTAAAACATCATAATAGCACTCTTATCTTTCTTCTAATTTTCTTTTGGGATGGAACCCAATTTCTATCGAAACCAGTGGCTTACAAACCCACGACAAGTAGCTTACAAACCTACGACAAGTGGCTTACAAACCCACGAAAATCAAAATCATTTAAACTACTTTGTACAAGTTCTCGAGTCCTATGGAGGAGCACTGTAGGAACGTTCTTGCAATTTCAGATTGAATAGATTTTTCAAAATGTTTTTAAATCTGTTTTCAAAATGTTTTAGCTTTCAAAATCATGTTTTCAAAAATATTTTCAAACTTTGTTTTAGCCTTGAAATATTCCTCTATTCTGATTTTAAAAACTTCTATTTTTAAAACATCAAAACTTATTCTGATTTTAAATATTACTTATATAATTGACGGTCTATATCAATTATATATATATATATATTTAAAATAATGTTTTATATTCATTCTCTCTCTCAAAATATTGTTTAAACACTTTACTTTGCTTCAAAGAAGTTTCAACTTGTTTTAAATTCAATTGTCTTTACAAAACAACATCTCTATAATTTTGAACTAAGGGATGTCAACATAAGGGGATACCCCATGTCGACATGGTGACAGTTGGATTCAAAATTTAATTTTCAAAAGAAGTGTCCATTCGTTCGAAAACCTTTCGCCAATGGTTATGACTGTTGTGCATCTATATAAAGGCTTCCAAAACGAATTTTTTTAACAACTACTTTCTTATTTTCTTCACTCTTTCTTCTCCACCATTCCATATCCATAAAACTTCATATTTTCAAGATCGTGCCATCATTCTGCCAAATTCTCAATAAGGAATCATTTAGATACTCTCTCTATTTGATTCTCCATCATTCTACTAAAGATCAAAGTGCTATTCAGAGTTATAGGATTAATTTGTATTCAAAAAGTCCATAGAGTCTATCCATTCAAAAGGAATGTTATTAAGAAGTATTAGGGTGATCTTGTGTCCCGTAAATCAAGAGAGTTTACCCCAGACTCGGAGATAGGAGGGTTCCTCAAGGCCTTAGAAATTGAGGGTTGTAATTTGGATATTGGCTTATAAAAATCTGTACAAGGATATTGCCTTGGTGCAGGAATGGATGTAGGAGGATTCCGAACCAGTATAAAATCCGGTGTAATCTTTCCTTTTACTTGTTTTACTTTACTATTTGCATTTGTTATATGTTCTGTGATCATTCTGTGTTAGAATTCTGTTTAGATTTGTTTTGAAAGTTTTAATTTAGTCATATAGTTCATATATTCTTTAAAACACTATTCACCCCCCCCCCTCTAGTGTTATTTCTGCCTTAAGATCCTTAATCCGCATCCCTAACAGGTTGCTTGTGAATGTTAATTGATAGTTAAATAACCGACTACCAATATTGGCCAATGCGTTGATCATTTCGAAGAGACCGGGATCGGGATTAGTTTCTCGAAAACCACTTCGATCCTGTTTGTACGTTTTCGTGGAAAAACGAGTTTGGATTAGAAGATGGAGAGACGAGGTGCAAGGGCTAGTCGCTACTAATCCTGAGGTGATTCCAGAAGGGATGTAGTAGGAGTAGTGCCTTCGGTTCCGTTCGTACCCAGGACGGACTTGTATGGACGAATGCTTTTGGAACATCGTCAGGTTGACGATGAGCATTCTAAGTGAAACGTTCTAAAAGGTAACGCTTAGCCTCAAGCCTCATCAACCGGGAATGGCTGAAAATCAGGGGTTATGCAGCAAGGCTAGGTGGGTAGCACCCATTTCAGGGTGAGGTCATCCCTGTTGTGACGCCCCACCTCTATACCCACGCTAGCCAAGGACATTACGGTGTAATGTTGTCAACTAGCGCGGAGAATAAGGCTGTTGAGGAGCGACCATCCGTGTAATTGCTTTGTGCGAGCATCGATATGCCAGATAGTATTACATGCATTTCTTTATCAAGAGGAAATCTGGCATACCGACACAAACTCAAAGCTGCTACACAGTGGCTATAATATCTTCGGAAATAAATATAGAAATAAACATAACATAAATCAGTCACAGACAATTCATATCACAAAGGTGGAAATAGATATGAATATTACACTTAGAAGTGTACATCAGAGTAGCGCTCTAAAAAGATCCACAATATCACAAAAGAATAGTTACAAGAACTACACAAAAGAATAAGTATACATCATGGAGTCTATATCTCAATTGTATACAATCCAAAAACTACTAATCTAAGTAGTTAACCAAAAGTCAAGAAGGTAATCCCGGATGTAAGGTCAAGCAGAAGCACCTGTAACATCTCGGTCTGACCCGAGTACTATTTAATAAGAAAATAATAAACGGATCAGTCTAACTATAAATACCAGATGAAACGATATAGAATAAGAGATATGACTAAACACATAATAATCACAATGCCAAGATGTGATATATATAAGTAATTGAAAATCAACAAGAGATTAATCAATATCACAAAATCTACACAAGAATCAAAAAAATGTCATACTCCTTATTTCGTTCACCAAACCATAAATATTGACGATTATATCAATGTCAATCACAAAAGTCAACGACACACAAATTCACCAACGCACAAATATTGATAAAACTTATCAATGGAAATCACGAAAATTGGTGAAACACAAATTCTAGAAATCATCTCAAGAAATCCAGAAATCACAAAAAAAGGGGAAGGCCTATCACAAACGGGAGCATAAAGCTCACCAACACGTGTATCACAAACGGAACGCTAATTCCATGGTTGCTAACCATCACAAATTGAGCCGAAGCTCCACAAACGGCCCGAAGACCATGGGTTGCTACCCCACCAATTTGAGTCGAAACTCCACAAAACGGGGTTTAGTCTCCCTCGCAGACAAAGAGACATCGCACATTGCTAGTCTAAACCACAAAGATGATCGTCATGATCAACGAGAAGTGTCAATTACACTAAGCTAGTAAATATATGAGTTTAGCTTCATGTCCCATAACCACTTGCTTAACTTAAATATTTACGAACAAACTGTAGATCTCCACTAGAAAATTGTCACAAGAGATTCAATCGAACAAGTCCAAGAATTAACCGACGAAGTAAACGCAAGCGTTTCATACCACTTGTTTAACTAAGCCGTTTAATTAGATTTCTCATACGAGTGAGGTAAAGGTTTGTGTATACTAGTAGATTGAAAAACGGTTTTATAAACGAGTTTGATATTGAAAATATAGTTGAAATCGTTTTGATGAAGAGGTTTTGATATTTAATACTAGTATTGAAACCTTTATGTTTTAAAGTGACAAATTACTAAAAATGATTGTAGAAACAATCAATCATCGAAATTCACATATGAAGACGTGAATCAAATCCAAAGAAATCGATACCATATCCATCCAAATGGATATTTCCAAAAATCCATAAAAAGAAGTCATCAAAGTCGATAGAAAGTGATAACCACTATTCGGATCCACATAAATCGATTAAAATAGTGAATCCACTCAAAAACATAAGCAAATAGGCACTATGCACAATTCTAGGCGTCTGGAGGTCCATTCCAGGCGTTTGAAAACTAATCAGACGTCTGGTTTAGAATCCAGACGTCTGGATTTGTTCTCTGGGAATAATCCAGAGAACACCCAGACGTCTGAAACTTCAAGTCAGACGTCTGAGACCTATCCAGACGTCTGATCCAAAATTTCAGACGTCTGGAATTAGTCTCTGCCTTTTTTTATATATTCTGCGTGGTTATATTTTTTCTCTCCAAGTCCAAACCAGACGTCTGGACTTGGTGACCAGACGTCTGGTCACCTGGTCTGGGCAACAATTTGCCTAGGCCAAAGTGGCCAAAACGTATCAGGAGCGATCGGACGAGCAACGACGACTAAGGATTTATGCCTAGCGACAACCCAGCCTTAACGGCTCCTCAATACACCCCGAATATCATTGTCCAAATATTCATAATAGGATTTTCATAAACTTGGACCAAAACACCCAAATTAGAAAAATTCACCAAATCAATTCAAATCAAAAGCAAATGAATATGCACAAATGTTAGGAATTCATACCTAACCACAAAGATAGATATAGAAAAAGATGTGAGATAAAAATCTCACCTTTGAACCCAAACGATTGAAGAAGAAGCTCGAAAGCAAAGGAGAATCAACCATTCTTCAAATCCAACTCAAGAACCTTGATTCTAAGCTATAAAAGAAGAACATTCCCAAAGTTTGGTTTAGGAATTTCTGAATTTGATAAGAGAATGAGTTGGAGAAGAAGAAGAGAAGCTTACCAATGGGTTCTTCTGTTAGTTTGGAGCTAGAGCTTGATTTGCAAAAGAAAACTAGGGTTTTGGAGTTTTGATTTCCCATCTCTCCCACCATTGATGCTTTAGAACTGAAAAGAGGAGAAATTGAGGGTGAATGGGGAGGAGTGGTTCAGATTTGAGTATAAGTTAAACATAGGGCTGAACGCAAACCCCAAATCAAACGCGCCTTTTACGGTTTTTGTTTGTATTACGGCTTTTACCGCCAGCCTTCGACTCGCAACCAACCCCAAAAGGACTTATACTACACCTAGGGACATGTAGGGGTAAGAGTCTCCCGTTCTCCACCTAACACAAAGCGAGAACTCCCTATCATGTTGTAATATAGCAAACCCGATCCCGGTCTCTTCGAAACGATCAGCGCATTGTCCAATATTGATAGTCGGTTATTTAACTATCAAATACCATTCACAAACATCCATCAACTTAAACAATTTCTCCAAATTATTTATTATTCTCAAAATATTTTCGCAAGATATATTTCCATTTTCAATCCTTTGAACACAGTTTCAAATCATCTTCTTTTATGGAATAATGTTCCCAAATATTTTCTATTCCCACTGAAATCACCAAGTACAACACTTAGATTTTAGAACAATTTAAAAACACTTTATTATAAAATATACTTTAAAATATTTAAATTAAAAACTACTTTAATACTTTATTAAAATATTTATACTTTAAGAATATTTAAAATAAAGCTACTTTATAGAATATAAAACTAAATTTCTCTTTTTAAAACAAAATACCAAGTCACCTTAAACAATTACTATGATAATAGATTTGAAAAATACCTATTTTAGAATTTAAACATTTAGAAATAATAAATTTCCTAGAACATGCTTTTTAAAACAACATTAAAGCTTTTAACTTATATTTAAAAATTTACTTTGAAACGTACTTAGCTATCCAGGGAAATATACCTTTCTTCACTTCCTTTAAAATAAATCACTGTTTATTTTTAAACAAATTTTCTCATTTCCTTAATAAATTCCCACCGTTAATTTATTCTCTAAAATATCCACTGATATATTACTTCACTTTTATAAACCCAGTTTATAAATTCCATAGTCACATTCTCCTTCAAATTTCCAATTTCAAACGCTTGTATCAATTTCCAAATTGATTTCCAATTTACTCCATTTTGAAATAAATTCCTTCTTTATCTATTTCAATAAATTTAAACTTGGATTTTAAAATAAATTCTTTATTCCTTTAAATAATGTCACTTAAGGTTTAAAATACATTATTTCTCTGTTTATTCAAAATCCCCTTTCCATACTCGAAATTTATTTATTAGAATTTTAAATCACTTTTATTCTTTTCTAATTTATCCTTCAATTTATTCAAATTCTCTATAATTATTTTACTTACAAATTCACTCTTTTATTTTCTTTTCAAAAATCCAATTCTATATATTTTGATAACTCATTGTACCGAAATGTTCAAGCAAACTATAACATTCAATATTCCAATATAATTCATCACAGAATATCAAATAATCATAACAGATAATATTAAAAAATCTAAATAAACGTTGAGGAATCCAGTTGGATCCCTCCAACATGTTTCCCTGCATACGCAGATGTTAGCACAATACCAATTCCACTTCGAGGTGGAATACCGCGGTATATGGGATTAATATAATATCATCCGCTATTATGCGGTGCATGGATCTTATCCGCTATACAATGCGGGAAATCAATCATTGCAAGATTTATTATATACTATAATATAGCACATCAAATCAGTTCAACCATTCAACCAATTATTTAAATTTAATCATTTAAAATTTAAATTATTACCAGATGAGTGAGATTAACTCACCTTTGTTATTGATTTGCAATCCATTCCATCTTGACTCGTTTTTATGATTTTTCATACCTTGTATAACATTAGATGTTTTATTAATATTCGATCTAATCAAACAATTAATTATCATTTAGTATATTTACTTAACTAACATTTATATAAACCCTTATATATTTTTCCAAAGTTCTATATATATATTCATATATACTTATTTTCTATATTAAAATATGTATGTACTCTTATATTATATATGAAAATATGCTTTCTTCAATAAATAGAAAAACTGTAGTTTTGTTACAGTAAACTTCCTCTAATAAATTATTTTTAGGGACTAATATAAATTAAATAACTTATTTAAATAAGATAATCACTATAAAACATATTCTAAAATTTAATAGTAGTTTAATATGTGTATATACAGATTTATTTTTATTTTTTTGAAAACACTTACATTTATAAAAATAATCTATATTGATTAAAAATCAAGTTTTTATACAAATCCTTATATTTCCAAAAGCTATAAGAAAATTTCTGCTTTAACATTTTCCTTTACTGCATATATATACTTAAATAAAAATTCTATATAGATTTAAAAATTAATTCATATAAATTCTTATATTTTCTAAATCAGATGTATATACTAATTTCCACTGTTCATTTAAACAGCAAGCTGATGTATACAATATAATCAATATATATACATATAAATTAAAAACCAAACTGCAGATAACCTTACCAAACAAGTTGCACAACACCCAACCCCTCGCGCTGACCACAACCACCCGCGAACCTCCACCAATGACGCAGCTCACCCCTTGAACCAAAGAATTATCCTTCGGCCATGACTGTTGCATCATTATTAAACGCCACCATCCCAGGCCCGTTGCTCCAGGCAATCGAACACCCACCCTCCTTCCATCGACTTCGATCGTGACCCAGTCACAAACTCCACTTCCAGGTGGTGGTGGTTGGAAGCTTATTAGCGCAACCCTAAACCAACCACAAAAACCCATCTCGCCCTGTCGAAGTCGAACGCGATTCGGCAACACCCTCGAATTAAATTGAATTTGATTTCAATATTACCCTCTTAACTATGAACTGTAGCACTCGGCAACCCTCGGTGATACTCGTGAATCGAACTCGGTCTGCCATTCTTTCTTTTTCTTTTTTCCGAAACATCAAACTCGATTCGATCGAGCGAAAGGGGGTAAGTTGATTTGAACAGGTAGGGGAAGAAAGGAGGTAGTATTTTGGAAAGCCCGGCCAAAGAATTTTTTCTTCAATTAGAATTGAAAGAGGAGAAAGCTTTTTTTTGAACTGTGAAAGGAAAAGGAAGTTGATTCTGTCTTTGGAAAGGCAGTACCATATCTTTTAGCTCGGCTGTTAATATTAAAGAGGGGAAGCGTGTTGAAGACGCTTTGCTACAGTATCTCGCTTATATTACTTATATAAAAAAAGATTTAAATTCACATTTAAATCGTTTCGATTTCTGCAGCTCACAATCTTGGTCTCTAATCGAGGCGTGCCGCTAAGCATTTATAATATTATACCTCTATTCGGAACGAAATGGAACAAGTTTCGAGTGCTAATTCAATCGTATGGAGAAGATAGCTTTTTGGACCTTATAATTATATTGAATTTCCAATAAAAATTTCATCGCATTTATATATCGTATGCTCACACAACAACTCCAAACCCTACGAAAATTGAAATCCAATAATAATACAATATTACGGATCCAATGGAATTAGTTTCGTCAAATTCCGAGACTGCGCCTCGGAAGGCTATTTTTAAACGTTAATTTAAACGATATATTTTCAAAAACTTAACAAAAAAATTCCAAATTCAATTTTAACACTTTTACTATTTTCAGTATTATCAATATAAAATTTACAAGCCTTCAAATTGTTTTTAACAGGCTTAAAATCCCAGATTTCATATTTTACCCAATTTCCAATTATTAAATTCAATAAATAAATAGTGATCTTTTTAATTCAAGTTAAAATTAACCTTACAAATATTCAAAATCAATTAAATATTCCTATTTCAAATGCTCAAAAATTCTCGGTCGTCATAATAGCACATCAATTCAATTCAACCATTTAATCAACCATTTAAATTTAACCATTTAAATTTAAAAAAAAAAACCCAGTTGAGTGAGATTAACTCACCTTTGATTTTTAATTGCAACCCATTTCCATCTCGACTATCTTCATACGATTTCAGACCTTGCATAAATATTATATAAATTAATTAACACTTGAATTTTAAATCAAACAATTTATTATCATTCACTTATTTAATTTAACTTATAATTTGACTTAAATTCTTAAACTAAAAATTACCTTAAACCAATTATTTTTAGTCGAAAAATTAAATAAGTTAATTGAAACAGTTTAACCACCACATCCATCATTTTTCATTTAAATCCTTATATTTTCAAAATCTATAGTAACTTCTGTTACCTAAATATGTATATACATTATATAAATTCATATAAACTCTATAGCATTTAAAATCCTATATTTTTCTTCCTTGTTCACATCTATATTTCTGTTTAAACCTTATAAAAACAAAACTGTTTGGAAATCACAACTTTAAACTCGCTGTTTTGAAAATCTACCTTATTGTATATACATAAACTTAAAGTCCTAGGAGAACAAACTGTTCTATAAACTTAGGGTTGCATTCATTTCCTGTTTTAACCCTCATATTTCTGTATGTATATATATATATATATATATATATATATATATATAATTATGCGATAATAATTTAGGTAAAAGATTACCTCAGAAACCCTCCAGTGTCGACTGATCCCATCGATCGCTCACCTCCCATCGCGCCTCCGCGTTGCCTAAAACCCTCCACTCACCTCGAATCACACACGTGCTCCCCTGACATCAGTACTTCACCTCGAATGATAACCCTAGTTCTACCCCAAGTCGATCACGAAAATCGAGGATGCCACTACAACGAACCCCCAATCGCGAGTGAACCCTAGCCACGGCCTTCAATGCCGCCGCACCCATCTCCAGACGAAACCCTTTTGCTATCGCGAAACTCGACACGAACCCATGGCCACTTCGACCCCTCCTCCTCGCGTACGATTTTGCCTTCGCGTTCGAACGCGGCCCCTTTTTTTCTGTTGAGGAATCGGCCATTGATTAGGAAGAACGAGCACTGCTCGAGTAGATTTAGGAGGAGACGAAGATTTAAATTGATCTGGTTCGTTTTCTTCTTTTTTCAAAAGGGAAGTCGCGGCCATTCTTGCTTGAATGATTTTAAATTTTAAAGTAATGAATCCAGCAGCGTGATATACTGGAAGAGGGGGCAAGATGTGATGTTGAAAAGGAGTTCGCGTGCTTAAGAAAAGCTGCACTGATTTCAGAGGAGACAAAGGACGCTGAAGAGAAAAAGTTTGATGTGTTATAAATTCAACTAAATTTGACCAGGATAAAAACATAGTTTAAATTTAAATTCAAATTGTCTCGATTAACGTAACTTAAAACTACAAACCCCTATCGAGGCATGCCGCTTGGCATTTACAATGTTATATTCCTATTCCGAACGCAATGGAAAAGGTTTTGAGCTCTAATTCGATCGTATGGAGAAGATAGCTTTTTGAACTCAGTTATTATATTAAATTTCGATAAAATTTCAGCGCATTTATATATCGTATGCTTACACAACAACTCCAATCACTACAAAATTTGAAATTTGATAATAATACAATATTACGGATCCAATGACACCGGTTTCATCAAATTCCGAGACTGTGCCTCAAAAGGTTATTTTTAATTCAATTTAAACGATAAAATTTCAAAACTGAATAAATCAGTGTTAAATTCAATTTTAAAACTTTTATTATCCTCGACATTATCAATATAAATTTTACAAGCCTTCAAATTATTTTTAACAGGCTTAAAACTCCAGATTCAACATTTTACCCAACTTCAAATTATTAAATTCAATAAATTCAATCGCCAAATTCAAACTGATATTTGAAATCCAAATTAAACTGTCTTGCAAATATTTAAAATTAATTAAATATTCCAATTTCAAATGCCTAAAAATTTCTGGTCGTCACATTCCTCCCCCCTTAAAAGAATTTCGTCACCGAAATTACTACTTAGGAAGAATGGTCCAATAGACGTTATTATTTTTCCAAAACCAAACAGTTTTATCAACTTGCCATAACCTATCTTTTATTAAAGACCCACTATTACTTCAACCAACTTTTCCAAAACCTTCCATAGTTTCCAACAACATTATTTACTCCACTTATTCAAGTTCAAATTTAAATTCAAATTCAAATTATCACAACTTTCTCAAAAACTTTCCAACTCCCTAAATTTTCTAAAAATTTCGCCAGCGTCTCCTTTGCGCGGCTAGCTCGATACAACTACAAAATGCCTCTACGGGCGCCCAAATTCCAAAAGAAAACAAAAAGCCAAGTGGCTAGATCAAAAATCCAACCAAATTTCATACAGAAATTTAAACACATAACTTTTTGTCGAGCAATTCAAATTTATCTTCTGAAATCAAAACTAATTTTCCTTTCCCTTTATAATACCTGCATATCCTACTTAGCAATAATATCCAATCATAGCTTTTAAAATCATTTTATACATTTCCTTACAGAAGTTTTCATATCTACTTCTATTCAAATTAGTTTTCCCCATTTCTATATGAATTCAATTTATCTTCAATTCTGAATATTGAATTTTATCTTCCATTTATAACTGACTCATATCATTATTTTAATTTAGTTTCATCCACTAATTTATTTCAATTTGAAATCTTTTTGTCGCTAACAGAAAATTTTCCAAAAATTTTCAAAAGTTTTCTAACTCCCAAAATTTTCAGTAAATTTTGGCAGAGTCTCCTTTGTACGGAGGAGCTTTTGCAAATCGACAAGAGATATAAATATATATACATCGACCCACACGGTCGAAAAAACAAAAACAGTTCATATTTCCTATTTTTATTGCGTAGGCGTACCTTTATTTAGCATTTTTAAGCAAGCGACTTATTATTTAGCAAGTAGCGCGACCAAATCCAGCCAAACGGCTTCCCGGTACCTGTACTTACTCAATTTAAATATGTAAGTGCCATATATAGGAAATTTATTTACATTTCACTCATTTTCAATAGCTAAACACATGCATTTCATAAGCAACATGCACCAAACAATTTCCATAAGCGATTTATATGATTTTAAAGCTAATTCAATCGCTTTCGACCAATTCATGTGCCAATCCATTCAAATTATAATGGTTTACACTTCAGTTTCTTACATTCAATTTATTTTTAATCTAAACAACTCACATTTATTTCAATTGATTCCAAAAATAAATTTTATTTAGCTTTACCAATTCATAGAATTTTTATATACTTCCGTTTAAGTCGAACGACTAATTTATTCTATGAAATTTGACGATATTCACTTAATAGAATATCCATTTTAGTTTTTAGCCACATCCAATTTATTCCAGCTCATTTTATACTCGAATTGGATTTTATTTGTAACTCAAATCATTTCTATTATAATCTAATTCCATTTTATTTTTACAACATCTCCACTTATTTTAATTCATTATCAATCCAAATCGAATTCTATTTATAATTCGAATTTATTTCCAAACTTCATTATTAACTTACAATCCATTTTATTTAACCGAGTTAAATTTTATTAACATAATCTATCAAATAATTTATTTAGCTAATTAGTTTACTTCCAACTTTTAAATCAATATTCGATTTTATTACAACGATCACTTCATTAAATTTTCCTGAGTTAAATTTTTTTTCTTCATAATTCCAATTTGGATTTTCTTTCATTTCCCAAAATTTCAACACTTTTATTTTAAAAAATTTAGAAATAGTTTTAAATTCACTTAATACAATTAAAATAGCTTTTTATAAAATTATTTCTTATAACTCGATGTCTCAACCAGTCCGTCCTCGTCCTCACGGAAATTCGGTCATACGTTGATCAGGCGTAGGACTGAAAATCTATAACTTGGTAAACCCGTTTTCAACACCCAGTAAAAATACTTGGGAAACTAATTTTATTGAAAATATAGAAATCAGTTTTCAAAAATAGAGGGAATATCTTTGGTGAGAATGCTCTGAAAATCATCACCCCCGTCCATGGTCGCAGTTACATCCGGGGTTACGTTGCCATCGCAGCAAAAGTCCATGTAACTGTAGGCACTCCGTGCCCCTCGATTAGGCCATGGAACCCACAACAGATCGCAGTTACATTACAGGGTTACGTTGCCATCGCAGCAAAAGTCCATGTAATTGTAGGCTTCAGCGCCCTCGATTTACGCTGTCAAAATGAAACTTCTCCACTCCCATTAGGTCGCAATCTACCAATATAAAATTAAACGTAGACTTTTGGCTCTCAGCGGCACACACGACTTTCGCTATGTTACCATAGGTCGCAGTCTACCGATATAAAATCAAACGTAGACTGTTGGTTCTCAGCGGCACACACGACTTTCGCTATGGTCTGCAGTAGATCGTAGTGACATCGAGTTACACTGTCGTCATAGCATAACCCAAATGCCTCTGTAGGCATCAGCATCCTCGACTTTCGCTACACACTACTCATAATCCTCAGGAACTTGTTTTGTCCGGACTCCTCACAGGATCAACTTTAGAACCCCCCTTAGGGTTCAAGGCAGTACCACCCTGTGGCACTCCTGAGAAGTTCATTTCAAGGGAGCGCCTTTTTCCCCAGAGCCATTATCAAAACACTTTGTACTATACACATATAGTATTTTTCAAATCATACACCTAGTATGAATCTCATATAAATCTCCTTTACTCAAAATCGATTATCACAAATCGATAATTCTCAAACTAGGCTTTTCGAATTCCAATATTGATTTTACCCAAAAATCAAAAGCCTTCCCAAATCCAAAGGTTCCCAAAACCCTTTTTTTTCCAAAATTCTCATAAGATCCTTTTTATATATATATATATATATATATATATTAAAAAAAACTTTGGATCATTTCGAATTTGTGTAAAACTCCTTTTATACTTCAAACACTTTCAAAATCCTTTTCTTCCAGCAGTAGATTCAACAAGGGGAGATTTATCTTATATAACAAAGATATATTGTTTATTCAAAATCAAATATTCAAATTTGATTACTCTGTAAAGTCACTTACCATTTTACATTTCTTTTCCACAAGTTTCCAATATCGTTTTCATTCAAATTCGTACGATGTACACTTATCATTCGTACGCTATACAAACCTGATCGCTCACTCGATCACACAATTTCACTTTCGAACTAGTATCGTCCACCCGACTTCCTAGTGCGGACTTAGATCTGGTTTCTTGGTCAGAAAC
This sequence comes from Allium cepa, assembly GCA_030765085.1. NCBI lineage: Eukaryota > Viridiplantae > Streptophyta > Magnoliopsida > Asparagales > Amaryllidaceae > Allium > Allium cepa. Next base: position 134,765,447 of record CM060932.1, read on the forward strand.
CGTCATTCTTCTTGCATAGCCATAACTATGATAGAGAATATCCAGAACCAATTAACAATCCATATCCAGGTTCGTCGTCGAAAATCGAGTGGAAAATCCCAACTTGGATCGATATAACTATCTCGAAATTCTATGCTCGAATCTGGATCAAATCACTATGCGAATAGAATAATATGCGTACATCCTACATATTTAACTTCATTGATTAGTAGCCAAATCAATTCCCCTTCAATTCATCCTCACTTTGATTTATTCACTTACTCACGTTTGCCTTAATCCCCATTTGAATTATCACTTCAATTCTTATCTCAGTTGGGTATTTAACCAATAACAGTTTGAACACCGGACCAGTTTATATTTATAAAATAGCTGGAAATTTTTAAAAATAGATAAGTAGTTGAAAAATAATTAATAGTTTGCAAAATAGCTGTAAAATAGCTAACCAATTGTAAAATAGTTGGAAAATAGTTAAATAGTTTCAGAGGTTTTAGATAATTGCAAAATAGTTGTAAAATAATAATTAATTTGTAAAATAGTTGCAAAATAGTAATTAGTTTATAAAACAGTTAAAAATTGTTAAATAGTTTCAAAATAGTTGTAGAATAAGTATAAAATAGTTTAGGGTTTTAAAAGAAAGGTTGTACATAGTAAATAGATAGGAAAATATATTAAAAACAGTTTATATTAAAATATTTTATTTGGAAAAATATTTCAGAGCCAAATTGTTCAATTCCCAATCTCCATTCTCATCAATTCAGTTTAAATTTCCACCTCCATTTAAATTGACTCAATTCCAATTTAAATAACTTCAATTTCCACTGAAATTGATTTAACCCCAATTAAAGTTGAGTAAATCTTGATTTCTTCCCCAATTCAAATCAAATTCCATTTGATTTTAAACCTATTCAACTTTAATTACAATTCCAAATTATTCCAATCAATTTGGACTAATATCAGTTGAATCCACTTCAATTTCAAATCATTTCAATTCAATCCAATTCAAATTTTCCATTTGAATTTTTAAACTTCACATTATTAATCTTTATAAGTTCAAAAACTTATCACCTTGGGTATCACATCTAATTTCAAATTTTAAACTCAACATTTAGAGTTTATTTCAAATTATCTTTGATATTATGTATATCCCTTATATATACAAGGTTATTTCCCTTGCACACCAAGTTACACCTTAAAATTTTAAACCAATTTTGGTTTTAAATTCAAAACAAATTCCTATAAATTTTTAAGCAACTCTTGTTTGAACCAAGCTCTTTTATTCAAATAATACTATTTATATTATTATTTTTTCAAACACTTGGAACAAATTTCCCTAAATTTTCTTGACTTAGATTTAATACTTCAGTATTTAAACCCGTTTTCTATTTCAATTCATAAGTCATACTTACCTAAATGCTTACTTCCTTAAAACATTTCATTTTGCTTACTCATTAATACACATTTTATTATTAAACACAACAATCAAGGAAACCAACTCATTATTATCTTATTTTGAAAACTCTTTTCCAAATTCAAGATTTTAATTTTCAATTTGGTTACATTTCTATTACCACTTTGTTCTCATTGTTTCTATTTAATTCCAATGATTTAACAACCAATTAACTTTATATTAGAAAAATTATTGCTTTATGTATTAAAATATAAGCTTATATAAAATCATTTAAAATCTTTTTATAAGAAAATAACAAGTACGCACTCATATATATATATATACACACATATATATACAAACTCAACTCATTCTAGGGTACCATTGACCCTATCCTTAATGAGTAATCCCAACAGAGCCAAGGTTCTCGCTTAACCTTCAGCTCTGAAACCAACTGTAATGGCTCGAAATTTTCGATCCCGAAAGTTCCAGATAGTTAGGAAAAAGAAGAAAGAGATAGAAGAATAAGAAGAACTGAAACACCAACATCTCACATTCGCAGCAGATAAAATATAATAACAAATAATAACAGTTATACGATGAAAAACTATACTTGTCAAATTTCACTTCAATACATCAGAGTTACAAATATATACAGACACTAGATATACACAATCATCATGTCTCAGATATACAACAATATAATACAGCGGAAACACTCCATACGTTCTTGCCATCCAACTCGCCTCCTAAGCTCCAGAATGTCCTTACCTGAAAATCTGTAATACTCGGTCTGACCCAAGCATTACATGAAAGTAACACCCGGGTCAGGCTGGAAACCTGTAACAACCCGCATATTTATCGATTGTATATTTAAATATTTTATTTAAATATTTCATCGTTCGTCGAATTTAGTCTGAAAGCCTACTTTTTGCAAACAGTCGAATTAGGACTCGAGACCCCTTCCATTGAGTTCAAAATTCCGTTTGCAACCTTTTTGAGTATAAGCTTCGATATGTTTGGAGTTAGTAAAGTTTTGCTACATTTTCACTTTGGGTTTGAGTTTGGGTTTCAGCCCAATGTTCTATCCTAAGACTCTAGCTCCACTCCAACTCTTCATTACTTCATTTCATATTCCTAACACTTCAAGCTAAAGCAATAATGGAGGAAAGAAGAGGAAATTAAAACTCCAAGCCCTAGTCTTCATTAGCAAATCCAACTTCTAGCTCCAAATTCAAGAGAACCCATTGGTAAGCATCTCCTTCTTCTTCTCCAACTCATTCTCCTTTCAATTTCAGAAATTTTCTAAACCTAATTTAGGAAATGCTTCTCCTTTAAGCTTAGATTGAAGCTTCTTGAGTTGTTATTGAAGAGGAATTGATCTTAGCTTATTTTAAAAGCTACTCCTTCATTGATTTGGGTTCAAAGGTGAGATTTTTATCTCACATCTTAGTCTATATTTACCTTCGATTGTTAGGTATGAATTCCTAACGCTTATTCTCGTGCAATTGATTTTGGTTTGGATTGATTTGGTGTATTTTCCAATTTTTGATGTTTTGAAATCAAAATCTATGAAAATCCTTTTATGGATAATTGGACATTGAAATTTGAGGCGTATCAAAGAGCCGTTAAGGCTGGGTTGTCGCTTGGCGTAAATCCTTAGTCGTTGTCGCTCGATCGATCACTTTCGGTATCCATTTGGCCATTTTTGGCCTAGGTTCAGGGAATGCCCTGAACCCCAAATTCAGACGTCTGAAATGTAATATTCAGACGTTTGAATATTGTTCTGGGAAGATTTCTATTCCCAGATTCAGACGTCTGAATATATGATTTCAGACGTCTGAATTGGTTCATTTGGAACCAGAAAGGAAATAGGCTAAAATGTGCCTATTTCAGACGTCTAAAATCAAAGATTCAGACGTCTAAATTCTGTTTTGGAAAATATTTTATTTTCCAAATTTAGACGTCTGAATCCTTGATTTCAGACGTCTGAATCTGCACTCTTTTGCCTATTTGCCTATTTAGCTTGAATTTCCAACTTTAACCGATTCGTGTTGATTCCCTTTTGTTATTATCACTTATTATCGACTTTGATGACATTTTCTTCGTGATTTTGGGAACATCCATTTCAATGGATTCAGTAATCGATTTCTTTGGATTTTATTCACGTCTTCGAATGTGAATTTTGATGATTGATTATTTCTACAATCCTTTCTATGATTTGTCACTTTAAAAATATAAAGGTTTTCTATACTAGTAGTAAATATCAAAACTCTTTCTTCAAATGATTTCAACACTATTTTATTACAAAGCTCGTTTTCTCAAACCGATTTCCAATCTATTAGTATATACAAACCTTTACCTCACTCGGATGAGAAATCTAATTAAACGGCTTAGTAAAACAAGTGGTATGAAACGCTTGCGTTCACTTCGTCGGTTAATTCTTGGACTTGTTCGATTGAACCTCTTGTGAAAATTTTCTAGTGGAGATCTACAATTTGTTCGTAAATATTTAAGTTAAGCTAGTGGTTATGGGACATGAAGCTAAGCTCATATATTTACTAGCTTACTGTAATTGACACTTCTCGATGATCGATGATGATCATTTTATGGTTTAGACTAGCAATGTGTGATGTCTCTTTGTTTATATGGAGGACTGTACTTCATTTTATTGAGCTTCGTCTCATTTCTCACATGAGTCGTACCTATTTAGGTGCATTGATGTTTATTTACACATGGGTCGTATCTATTTAGGTGCGTCGATGTTTGTTTACTTCGTGGAGCAATCGGTTCAATAAGTTGGGGCATGGGGCGTATCTTTCTAGGTGCGTCGATGTTCGTCTTTGCATGGGACGTATCTTTCTAGGTGTGTCGATGTTCGACTTTGCATGGGGTGTATCTTTCTAGGTGCATCGATGTTAGACATTATATGGGACGTATCTTTCTAGATACGTCGATGTTGATCTATGCATGGGGAGTATCTTCCTAGGTACGTCAATGCTTATTTATGCATGGGGTGTATCTTTCTAGGTGCATCGATGTTAGACATTACATGGGGCGTATCTATTTAGGTGCGTCTATGTTTTCCTTTGCATGGGTTGTACCTTTCTAGGTGCGACGATGTTTGACTGTGCATGGGGTGTATCTATTTAGGTGCGTCGATGCCCGGTTTATGGAATAGTGTTCCATTTGGGATTGGCCATCCTTTTCTTGTGATTTCTGGATTTCTAATTGATGATTTAAAGAATTTTGTTTCACCAATATTATGCTTGGCATTTATATGTTGTCAATATTTGTGGCTTGGTGAATGAAATTAGGAGTATGACATTCCTTTTGATCTTTGAGAAGATTTTTGTGATATTGATTAATATCTTGTTGATTTTTCAATTACTTATTTATCACAGCTTAGCATTGTGATTATTATACGTTTAGTCATATCTCTTATTCTATATCATTTCATCTGATATTTATAGCTAGACTGATCCGTTTATTATTTTCTTATTAAATAATACTCGGGTCAGACCGAGATGTTACAGGTGCTTCTGCTTGACTTCTCCCCAGGGATTCATTACTCTGACTTTTGGCTTACCACATAGATTAGCAGTTTTTGTTGTATACATTTGAGATATAGATTCATAGTTGTATTCTTTTGTATAGCACGTGTTGCTATTCTTCTGTATTATTGTGGATCTTTCCGACCACTACTCTGATGTACACTTTCATGTGTTGGTTGTATATTCATATCTTCTTCCGCCTTTGTGATATGAATTATCTGTGACTGATTTATGTCATGCTTATTTCTATATTTGTTTCCGAAGATATTATAGCCACTGTGTAGTAGCTTTGAGTTTGTATCGGTATGTCGGATTTCCTCCTTAAATGAATTGCATGTTATTCTATCTGACATATCGATGGTCGCGCAAAGCAATTACACGGATGGTCGCTCCTCAACAGCCTTATTCTCCGTGCTAGTTGACAGCATTACTCCGTAGTGTTCTTGGCTAGCGTGGGTATAGAGGTAGGGCGTCACATCTTGGTATCAAAGCCAAACTTCGGAACAATGTAGAATAATCTAGCAATGATCATGTCCTAAGTCTTTCTTAGGAGTTGCGCCTTAGGATTTAATTCGAGTCTTCATACCGATTCATCCTATTTTCTTTATGATTCCTTGTTTTATCTATCAAGAATGCTTGATATTCATTTTGTGAATAACCTTCTTCTTCTTCCTTCTTTCTTTCTTAAGGAAGAGAAATGGTTAGACCTGGTCGTCCCAGTGCCGGTTAATCTAGTGCTACTCCCCAAGATGGAGTTTTTATGTCTGCCTAGCAGCTTCTTGATCTAGTAAAGAACGCTCAAGCAGTCGGTCCCAATCGAGAGCCTACTCATCCTAGATCCGGTTTTGCACGCTTGTGTAGAGACTATACCGATTTGGGTGGAAGGCCATTCAAAGGATCCAAGAGTGTTATAGAAATTCAAGCTTGGCTCAAATCATGCGATCGCATCTTTTCTCGCATGAACCTTATTGATCTACATCGAGTCCAAGTGGCTTCTAGCATGCTCCAAGAAAGAGCACTAGATTGGTATGAGCTTTTAATTTCTGAAATCGTTGAAGCGGATCTCACTTGGGGGAAATTCCGAGATAGATTCGAATTGAAATTCGTGCCGGAGGCTGAAAAAGTAACTTTAGCACGGCGTTTTATTGACCTTGTTCAAGGTGAATCTTCTGTGACAGACTATGTCGCATCTTTCGAATCTCTGTCCAAATACGGGGTTGAGTACATTAATACCCCATTGAAGAAAAATCAGAGATTTGTCTATGGCTTGAATAAGAATCTTAAGAAGCTATTACTTCTGAAACTTGAGGTTTCTTTTGATCAGCTTGTTGATATCGCTCTTCGTCTTGAAGAGGCCGATAATGAAGGTGATGTTGAAGTTGTGGGTGCCCAACAGAACTTCAACCATAACATGAAGAGGCCAATTAAATTCAAAGGCCCCATTCCCAACAAGAAAGGGAGGCAAGAAACCCCGGTAGCAAAAGTTCCTACCTCTAGTCGTGGGCAATGCTACAATTGTGGTTCCACGGACCACTATGCAAGGGAGTGTCCGAAACCACTTTATTGTCGCTATTGCAAAAATTCGGGTCACCATATAACTGTATGTCCCATACTTCAAAGTAGGAAGGAGGGAAAGCTCAATGTAGTGCAAGCTCCTGGTAACACTTCTCATGGTCAAGGTATTTCTCATTTAATCCTTGATTATATTTGTTTTGTGATCATCCTTTTGAGTTCTTGTTGATATGGGTTCATCTCATTATTTTTGTATCAAAAGAACTAGTTGATTCCTTTTCTTTAAACATTTTGGGCTTAATGACTTCTTTGAGAATTGCGAATCCGGTTGGTGGATCCGCAACACTCAATTTTCTTTTTATTGATGTCGAAATTATTTTATATGATTTTTCTCTCCGAGCCGATTTTTACTTATGCTTCGGAATTGACTTTTGTGAAGATTGGCTAATCGTTGTGAAACCCATATCCTATTTTCCGTGTGGACTGTTCATCTTCGATATTTTCTATCTGTTAAGCAGATTTCTATATTTTCTTGTGATTCCGATTTCAAATTTTTGAAGGCATCATTTTATTCTTTAAGCCCTCAAGATGAGAAAAGTGTTATTTCTCTTATCTAAATAATTTGTGAAACTTTTCCGGTATTTTTGAGTTTGTCTTAGGATTATCACCTAAGAAATCTTTTCTGTGGTTAAGGTCTTTCAGCTCGACCTTGTCACCGATTTTCATTTGGCTACGAGTTGCGTGAGTTAGCGTTCCACTTACGCACTCCGCACTCGTTATGATTCTTATGAATGACTTATTATGTCATTCAGTTTGCCCATCTTATTTCATCCATTTTATAAATCGATTATTCTATGAATATCTCGATGACTTCATTTTTTTTAGTATTTATTGATTTTGGATGAAAATAGAAATTTAAAATGTAAATCTTTTTCATAAGATTAATTTATAAGTATAGTTGGATTTTGTTCTTAAACGAGCAAAGAATATTCTTAAAACTTTTTAAGAGATATTTTTATCATATAGAAGATGATTTTGTGATTGTATTGCCCGTTGAGTGCTTTAAGATTTCTGGTCGATGCGCCTGATCAACGTTATCGATAGGAAATTTCCTAAACGCTTAGATGAGACAATCAAACACGATATATTGACTTGTAAAAATGTAAATTTTTCTAGAAAGATTTTCACATCGAGATAATTGTGATTTTGAAAGTTTTAGCTTTTCGGGAAAGAAAAATTATTTAAAAGAAGTTCTTTCTTTCCGATACTCTTATTCTTGTGATTCCCGAAGGGAACCAAGACTTTATCTTTTGTACCAATGCTAGTCGTATTGGTTTGGGTGCCGTCCTCTTGCGGAAGAGAAAGTGCTATCACTTGTGCTTCTAAAATCATTAAAAGCTGATTGAGACTAGGTATGCCACTCATGATCTAGTGCTCGCGGCTATTGTTTTCGCTTTTAGAGTTTGGCATCATCATTTTTGGGGGAGAAATTTGTTCTCCGCCTCGATCATAAATCTTTAGAATAATTATTTTCTCATAAGGAACTTCATGTTGACTCGAGTTCCTGGCATCTTATGATCTTGGTAATCTTTTTATTCGCGGAAGGGAAATCATGTTGCCAAATGCGCTTAGTCGTAAGCAACAAGTGGTTGACTCTTTGATGATGTTTGAATGGAATTATTTTTTTATTAATTTCATTAGACGTTTCGATATACTTTGTTTTATTGAGCTTTATCTCATTCCTTTTATGGACTAGTGTCTGATGTTCTTTTATGGTGTTCGGTTCATTGGACGTACCGTTTTTGTACTGCGTCGGTGTTCCGAATTATTTGAACTTTGGTTCATTGGACGTACCGTTTTTGTACTGCGTCGGTGTTCCAAATTATTCGAGTTTCTAGTTTCTCGGGCGTACCATTTTTGTAGTACGTCGTTGCATTGGCTCAATTTTCTGTTATTCATGACGTTTTCTCACGTCTTTCTACTACGGAAATGCCTTAGGGATTCCGATTTTTATTCTTGAGGCCGGTATTATTAAAGGAAGTGAAGTTTTACCAGATTTGACTTAGGAGTTATATTCTATTCGCATCATTGCTTCGGAGATTGAGTGCCGTAGAAATAAAGATGTTCTTTTTGTGAGAGTTCAATGGTTCTCAAATCCTAAGGATTGCTCTTGGGAATCCAGAGAATTCACCGTGTGAACCCGTTCAGGCTTACTCTTTCATGCTCATTATGGTGAACTTCCTATTTCAAATTTTCTTTTGTGTTGATATGCTTCTATGGTTGTTACTTCTTATTTTCTTCTTAAGTATTGTGAGAACGCAATTTCTTTAAGGAGGGGAGTCTGTAACAACCCGCATATTTATCGATTGTATATTTAAATATTTTATTTAAATATTTCATCATTCGTCGGATTTTAGTCCGAAAACCTACTTTTTGCAAACAATCGAATTAGGACTCGAGACCTCTTCCATTGAGTTCAAAATGCCGTTTGTAACCTTTTTGAGTATAAGCTTCGATATGTTTGGAGTTAGTAAAGTTTTGCTACTTTTTCACTTTGGGTTTGAGTTTGGGTTTCCGCCCAATGTTCCATCTTAAGACTCTAGCTCCACTCCAACTCTTCATTACTTCATTTCATATTCCTAACACTTCAAGCTAAAGCAATAATGGGGGAAAGAAGAGGAAATTAAAACTCCAAGCCCTAGTCTTCATTAGCAAATCCAACTTCTAGCTCCAAATTCAAGAGAACCCATTGGTAAGCATCTCCTTCTTCTTCTCCAACTCATTCTCCTTCCAATTTCAGAAATTTCCTAAACCTAATTTAGGAAATGTTTCTCCTTTAAGCTTAGATTGAAGCTTCTTGGTTTGTTATTGAAGAGGAATTGATCTTAGCTTGTTTTAAAAGCTACTCCTTCATTGATTTGGGTTCAAAGGTGAGATTTTTATCTCACATCTTAGTCTAATTTATCTTCGATTGTTAGGTATGAATTCCTAACACTTATTCTTGTGCAATTGATGTATTTTCCAATTTTTGATGTATTGAAATCAAAATCTATGAAAATCTTTTTATGGATATTTGGACATTGATATTTGAGGCGTATCGAAGAGCCATTAAGGCTGGGTTGTCGCTTGGCGTAAATCCTTAGTCGTTGTCGCTCTATTGATCGCTTCCGGTATCCATTTAGCCATTTTTGGCCTAGGTTCAGGGAATGCCCTGAACCCCAGATTCAGACGTCTGAATATTGTTCTTGGAAGATTTCTATTCCCAGATTCAGACGTCTGAATATACGATTTCAGACGTCTGAATTGGTTCATTTGGAACCAAAAAGGAAATAGGCTAAAATGTGCCTATTTCAGACGTCTGAAATCAAAGATTCAAACGTCTGAATTCTTTTTTGGAAAATATTTTATTTTCCAAATTTAGACGTCTGAATCCTAGATTTCAGACGTCTGAATCTGCACTCTTTTGCCTATTTGCCTATTTAGCTTGAATTTCCAACTTTAATCGATTCGTGTTGATTCCCTTTTGTTATTATCACTTATTATCGACTTTGATGACATTTTCTTTGTGATTTTGGGAATATCCATTTCAATGGATTCGGTAATCGATTTCTTTGGATTTTATTCACGTCTTCGAATGTGAATTTTGATGATTGATTGTTTCTACAATCCTTTCTATGATTTGTCACTTTAAAAATGTAAAGGTTTTCTATACTAGTAGTAAATATCAAAACTCTTTCTTCAAATGATTTCAATGCTATTTTATTACAAAGCTCGTTTTCTCAAACCGGTTTCCAATCTATTAGTATGTACAAACCTTTACCTCACTCGGATGAGAAATCTAATTAAACGGCTTAGTAAAACAAGTGGTATGAAATGCTTGCGTTCACTTCGTCGGTTAATTCATGGACTTGTTCGATTGAACCTCTTGTGACAATTTTCTAGTGGAGATCTACAATTTGTTCATAAATATTTAAGTTAAGCTAGTGGTTATGGGACATGAAGCTAAGCTCATATATTTACTAGCTTACTGTAATTGACACTTCTCGATGATCGATGATGATCATTTTATGGTTTAGACTAGCAATGTGTGATGTCTCTTTGTTTATATGGAGGACTGTACTTCATTTTATTGAGCTTCGTCTCATTTCTCACATGAGTCGTACCTATTTAACTAATTATCTTACACTTGATTAATTACACAAAGTAATTATACCCAATTTACTTCTATTAACAAATCATCATTCAACTAATTACATCCAATAATTATTTATTAATTACTTCCCTACGTAAATATATTTTATTAATCACATTTAGTAATTACCTATCAAACCACCTAATTTATTTTATTTATGTTTTAGAATCCCAAATTATACTTATCCAATCATAACACAGCACAATTTAATTCTCAAATTAATCTTTCACAGTATATAAATAAAATGCATCATCAATTATGGAAATAATTTCTATATTGCGAGGAATCCAGTTGGATCCCTCCAACCAGTTTCCCTACATCCACAGATGTTAGCACAATACCAATTCCACTTCGAGGTGGAATATCGCGGTATATGGGATTTATATAATATCATCCGCTATTATGCGGCGCGTAGGGTCTCATCCCCTATAAAATGCGGGAAATCAATCACTCCACTATATACTATATATATACTACTATATATAATATAGCACATCAATTCAATTCAACCATTCAATCAAACATTTAAATTTAACCATTTAAATTTAAATAAAAACCCAGTCGAGTAAGATTAACTCGCCTTTGATTTTTAATTGCAACCCATTTCAATCTCGACTATCTTCATACGATTTCAGACCTTGCATAAATATTATATAAATTAATTAACACTTGAATTTTAAATCAAACAATTTACTATCATTCACTTATTTAATTTAACTTATAATTTGACTTAAATTCTTAAACTAAAAATTACCTTAAACCAATTATTTTTAGTCCAAAAATTAAATAAGTTAATTGAAATAGTTTAACCACCACATCCATCAATTTTCATTTAAATCCGTATGTTTTCAAAATCTATAGTAACTTCTGTTACCTAAATATGTATATACATTAAATAAATTCATATAAACTCTATAGCATTTAAAATCCTATGTTTTTCTTCCTTGTTCACATCTATATTTCTGTTTAAACCTTACAAAAACAAAACTGTATGGAAATCACAACTTCAAACTCACTGTTTTCAAAATCTACCTTACTATATATACATAAACTTAAAGTCCTAGGAGAACAAACTGTTTTATAAACTTAGTGTTGCATTCACTTCCTTTTCTAACCCTTGTATTTCTATTTTTTTTTAAATTATGCGATAATAATCAGGTAAAAGATTACCTCAGAAACCCTCCATTGTCGACCGATCCCATCGATCGCTCGCCTCCCATCGTGCCTCCGCGTTGCCTAAAACCCTCCACTCACCTCAAATCACGTGCGTGCTTCCCTGACATCCAGCACTTCGCCTCGAATGATAACCCTAGCACAACCCCAAGTCGAGCACAAAAATCGAGGCTGCTACTACAATGAACCCCCAATCGCGAGTGAACCCTAGCCACGGCCTTCAATGCCACTGCGCCCATTTGCTATCGCGAAACTCGACATGAACCCATGGCCACTTCGACCCCTCCTCCTCATGTAAGATTTTGCCTTCGCGTTCGAACGCGGCCCCTTTTTTTTCTGTTGAGGAATCGGCCATTGATGAGGAAGAACGAGCACTACTCGAGTAGATTTAGGAGGAGACGAAGATTTAAATTGATCTGGTTCGTTTTCTTTTTTTTCAAAAGGGAAGTTGCGACAATTCTTGCTTGAATGATTTTAAATTTTAAAGTAATGAATCCAGCAACGTGATATACTGGAAGAGGGGGCAAGATGTGATGTGGAAAAAGAGTTCACGTGCTTAAGAGAAGCTGCAGTGATTTCAGATGAGACAAAGACTGCTGAGGAGAAAAAGTTTGATGTGTTATAAATTCAACTGAATTTGACTAGGATAAAAATATAGTTTAAATTTAAATTCAAATTGTCTCGATTAACGCAGCTTAAAACTGCGAACCCCTATCGAGGCATGCCGCTAGGCGTTTACAATGTTATATCCCTATTCCGAACGCAATGGAAAAGGTTTTGAGCCCTAATTCGATCGTATGGAGAAGACAGCTGTTGAACCCAGTTATTATATTAAATTTCGATAAAATTTCAGCGTGTTTATATATCGTATGCTTACACAACAACTCCAATCACCATGAAATTTGAAATCCGATAATAATACAATATTATGGATCCAATGACACTGGTTTCGTTGAATTCCGAGACTATGCCTCGGAAGGTTATTTTTAAATTCAATTTAAACGATAAAATTTCAAAATTAAGCAAATCAGTGTTAAATTCAATTTTAAAACTTTTATTATCCTCAACACTATCAATATAAATTTTACAAGCCTTCAAATTATTTTTAGTAGGCTTAAAACTCCAGATTCAACATTTTACCTAATTTCAAATTATTAAATTCAATAAATTCAATCGCCAAATTCAAACTGATATTTGAAATCCAAATTAAACTATCTAGCAAATATTTAAAATTAATAAAATATTCCAATTTCAAATGCCTAAAAATTTCGGGTTGTCACAATAATCATCATATAGTCATCATAATTTATATCATATTACATCATGCTTAATATGCTTCAATTATTTTAGTGCTTAGTTATTGATTTTGACTCAGTAGTTCACAAGTATTTTATTTATGGGGATTTTTTATTTTTGATCCATTTTTGTTGATGATAAAGGGAAAGAAAAATAAAAAATATACGTGCATATATTTAGAAGGAGTTATCTAACTCGGAGGGAGTTATATCATATTATTTATACAGAAAATATTTAATGGTTATCATCGTCCATAGAGGGAGACTGTTACTACCTCAATTATTGACTTTGATGACAATAACCATATACAATTATATAAAATATAGATACTAATGTTTTTCCAAGTTATATAGTATATAGTGCAGAATATTACACAGGTGTTGAATCAAAGACTATACAGTATAAAGACTTAAAAGATGGACAAGAAGACTCATGAGTACAAAGGCCAACATATGAAGATCTCAAGATTATAATTTAGTGTATAAAGTCATAGCTTATATTATTAAAGTCTACGGTAGCAATCTTTAATCTCTATCTCTTAATATTTATCCTTTATATCTTTAGACAAAATTAATTTGAATTTTTTAATATATTTTATAAAAGTTTTTCAATGTCCAAAATGTTTATAAACTATGTTCAAACTATTTTATAGTAAAAACATTTTACAACAAAACAATGTTCAATTTTAACTTAGGTATGTCAACATACATATACATCAAATGTCGACATATATGCTGCCAAGTGGTTTTTTGAATTTTGAAAAAAAGTGTCTATTCATCGCAACTCTTCATGAACTGACATATCTATTTATCCACTATATAAGAGGAGTTTAAACAAATTTTTTGATAACTACTTACTCATTTTCTTTCCTCCTCTTACTCTCTTGAAAACTCTATTGAAAATATACTATATTCTCTTCAAAATCAAATAGAATTAATTCATGCTCCTTTGTATTGATTCAATACTACTTTAGAAACATCTCTTACTTAATTCAAAAATCAAAGTGCTGTCTAAGAAGCTATAAGATCCATTATATCCAAAGTTCAATAAATTGTCTTCGGAAAAACTATCAAGTCTATTTGTATTTTCTTTGGGCGTGCTTGTAGCCCATTCAAATCAAGTAGGTGTGCTTAGTAACCTGAAAATGTAGTGGGTGTGCTTGTAGCCCATTCAAATCAATTGATGTTATTGATTGAATTGGATGATGATTGTGAAAAATGTTTGATGATTGATATTGGATGAATGGATGCTGTATTTTATATTGTTATAAACTGCAAGTTGTTATCGATTTTATATCATTCGGGATTGTGGTTTGAAATGACATATAACCGTATTTATATTTTAATACGGATTGAAATGATAAACATCTGTATCACTTGACCATAGGATAGAAAATTTTACACAGACACCATGGTCTATATATAAAAATATTTTGAGATGATTTTTATGGTTCTATAAAGAAATATATGGTTTTATATAAATATTTTTTTGATTTCATATAAATGTTATTTTATTATAAATTTTAAGCTATGTATAAATTGTTTTAATATAGAATAAGCTTGATAATAAGTTTGATTTTATTGAGGATAATATGGTTAAGTATTTATTTAAATTATATTGTATATAGAGTTTATAATGACTTAAGTAAAGTTAAGGTTGGAAGATAAATACGAAATTGATTTGAATCAAATTATTTAATAATTTTACTCGAATAAATGTGATTTGAAATTGAAATAAAATTGAGATTTCAAAGGGTATGATTTTTGTAACTTGATTTTGGTTTAGAGTGATTTAAATGAATATCAAGTTGATATAAATGAGTATGTCAAGTTAAATAAATTGGAAGAATATCCAGTTTTTTGAAGTTTAAAAGTTTTATTTAAATGATATTGGACTTATTCGGTAAACATTTCAAATCTAAACAATAGTTATTGAATTTGATATAGTTGGAATTATCAAAGAATTAGTTTTGAAATTGTGGAAAAATATATGGAAATTGAAATGGTTTATTTAGGGGTTCAAATCCGTATTTGGAATTCATTTGTGTAACCGAAGAAGCTATTTTATAATACAAAGTAATTTAATATTTACTCCGTCTAACTGATGGAAGTTATGTTTCAAAGTTACAAGTTTCAAAGTATTATGATTTGAAAGTGTTATAATTTCAAGTGTTTGGTTTCGAAGTGTATAACTTTGAAAGTGCTATGATTTTTTGGAAAAAGGATATATTTGAAATAAAAATGATATTATATTGATTTAGGATTTCATAAAAATGATATCGCATTGATTTATTTTTTGAAACGGAAATGATATCATAATTATATGGTTTCGAAATGGATATCATATTCTGGTTTTGAATTATAATTATTTGAAATGACCACGGTGTTATAATAACGTTTGGTTGTTAAAGAGACCGGGATCGGAAGTTGTCATACTCTCTGCCAACTCTGAGAACCACTTTAAAAACCGTGTATGCGGTGGAGATTCCAGAATGAAGTAGGATGGTGGCGGCGTTTCCTTTGAGGTAAATGCGTGGACCCGACTCCCGTGAGTTGGCATAAGGTGGCTAAAACTGGAACGATTGACGGGCTAAGAAGGTAGCACCTTTTATCGAACACACTCCTTCGATACCATTCTATTACTTTGTGATTGATTTAGGCCCTATTAATTTTGGGGGTGTGGCTCGAGGTGGGCGATAGTAGCTGCTATGCGTTACCACCGGTCCAGAAGCATAATTGGTATATCTACCCTGGCATTGCCTAGTTGTGCCGTGTCACCTACCCTAGCACGCCTTTTACGATTTTGTTTTGTACCATACCTATGGAGTGCCCTCTGACGACTCCCAGTACGGGAGAGATTATGATACTTTATAGACTGTGGGAATATAAAAGTGTGTTAAGGTGGAAAATGTAAAGCCTTAACGCAATTTTTAAATTATATTATATTTTGCTGTAGACACTATTATAAGAGCGTATATTACTACATAGTAGATAGTTTAACGGATCCTTAGGAGATGTGAATCCCGAGCATCTCTTGAGTTACGGCACTCAGGTTGACACTGGATAGGAGATGTCAAATCCCGTAAACGTCTTTGACATCGTTCCACTCATTTTATTTACCGTTGATTTAACTTACATAAGATCTTTTAGTTCTGACTCGAGTGTTTTGTCTTTTCAATTCGCTCGGGTCAGTCTGAGCATTTCAGGATTCGAAGACTTTATTTCTGGAGGATGAAGAAGAATTGCGTTACTATTATTTATTATATTATTTCACAGCATTCATATTGTTCCGTTGCATTATTTAATATTCTCTGGTATGTGTAACTTTGATATGTGTTATATAAATATAATCAAATGTTTTGTAAAACAGCTTCATGAATTGTTATTTGATTATTATACTTTGTCATTCCGCTGTGAGATTCTGATTTGTTTTTTTTCTTTTATTTTCTTTCTGTGCTTTTTTTATTCACCCCATTAACAATTCTCCCTTTTGTATGGTTTAAGTCTGACATCTGTGGTTTATCGTCGATTTAAAGCGTACAAATAGGTGGGATGTTACATGTGGTATCAAAGCTTTGGTTTAGCGATAAACCTTAGCTTTGTGGGGTTTGACTCTTTATTTATAGGGTAGTAATACCCTATGATGATGAGTCACTGAGAGTATATATATGAGAGAGCATATTTGTTAGTGTTATAAAAGGTTTTGGTATTGTGTTAATTTGTTCCGTTTTGTATTTATATATTCTGGTTGGTGCGTATGACGCTATGACATCAATAGGGACTTCTAAACACTTAATAGGACAGACCGACACAATATTTATTTTTGAATGTAGGTGAATGAAATAATTTTGCCTATTATATTTTATATATATTTTATATATATAAAAAAAAAATATAAATGATGTATATTTTGTTGTAATATAGTGGTTGTTAGGAATTGAAATTTATAAATATTGGTTGGATTAAGATTTAAAATAAAAGTAACTGAAATTGGAAATTTAGAACTCAAGTTCTGGGGTATTTGAAATTTTCTTTCAAATGATTTTGGAATATAATAATATTATTATTTAGAAGTTTTTTCTAATATAAATATTTCAATATGATTTGAAAGAACTGCTTTAACAAATTTTGAAAAGAAATAAGTTTTGTACTCCCCTCTCTGTCATTGGAAAATAATTTCGGTGATAAGTGCACGCATCATCGATATTCATTTCCGAGTTCGAAGTGGGAAGGCCACTGTACTAGTTTTACTACGGATTTATTTCGATAACCAAATATAAAATTTTAATTGTTTTAAATATAATTGGATATATAAGTTGTAAGTATATATTTATCTATTATTTTTAAATAATTTGAAATTAAACCCGGTATATAGTTCTTAAGTTCTGTTAATTAATAGTTTCAATTATTGTAGTGAAATAGAATGTAACTAATTAATAATTGGAACCTCTAAATGAAATAAGAGATTAAATGCTAGGTTATAAATGAAATAACAATAAAGTTGAAATTTGTAACCTATAAAAACAAAAGATATGATTTTGAACATTAAATTAATTTAAAAGAAATGAGACAAACTTGTATAAATGTCAATTGCATTTTTAAAAAAAGCATATATATAACTTACCAAAGGATTTAAAAGTTGAAATGTCTAACAAGAAGATGTAATGGAAATTGTGCAAGTAAACTTATGTAAAGAAAGTGTTCAATGGATTTGCTTTATAAAGAATAATTTAATGTTATAATTGTTATAAACTTAAGTTATGGTTGAAATGCTGCTAATTAAATATAATAGAAAGGTTATAAATAAATGGTAATAAACTTAAGTAAATATTAAAGTTATTTATAATGAAAATAAGTAGAAAGATGAATCATTGCATGATTGAAAAATGAAAAGAAACGAAAGAAAAATTGTAAGAATAAACTTAAATAATGATAGAATTTGTTGCTTGTTTGATTTATGGTTGTTTGGGCAATGATACTTTAAAATTGTTTGGATGTATGAATAATCTATTTAGTTTCATCAAAGACTGTTGAGTAAATGGTGCACTTAGTAGTTTATTTTTCCTTCTGTACAATTTGAAGTTTTGAACCCAAACAACTGTTTGTTTTGTTTGATATGAATGGAAAATTGATGTGTGTTGATTTCATTGGCTTTATATGATGGTTGTGTGTTGTGATTGCAAGTAATTATTATTGATTTGTTTGTTAGTGGTTGAAACAACTTCAATTATTTCATTTTATATAATTATTAACCTCTTTTGGATTGTATAAGTGAAATACAGGTTACGGAAGCAATTGCAACTGCTTTTGATTTCATAATTTAACGTTGATTTCCCGACAAATAGGTACATTCTCGGATTACGGTCTTATAGTTTTATTATATTGTTTTTTCCATGTTAGAATATATTATTTTGGAAATTATATGTGATATTTTGTTATATTTGATATTATATTTTCTCCCGAGCCTCCCGTAAAAAGGAGACTGTACCGAAATTTTCCGTAAAGTTTAGACTTAGAAAATTTTCTAAAATGTTTTCACAAATGTTTGTAACCTGAAAATAAAATATTTAATTGTTTATAAATTTACATATTTTATTTAAAATATTTTATGATGTAAATTAATTGTTTATAAATTTAATATTTTGAATAAGATATACTGATTTCTTAATTCTTCTTTTCCCTTCTTTTTCCTTTTCGGGGTTGAAAAGTTTGAGTGAAGGAGAGTGTAACGACCCAAAATTTTCGACCATTAAATTTGTTAATTTAATATGATTGTTTGATTAAACACGGAAAGAAATAAAACTTGGGAATCATATTATGAAATAATAACTAGAATGCGAGGTAAACAATGCTAATTTAAGTTAATAATTAATGAATGGAAAGAAATGCCAATTAATGAAAATAAATTTAAATGTGATACTTGACTATAAATTGAACATAAGTGAATAAATGAAATATTGGATTAACCAAGGAAATAATAGATTGTTAATGAAAATTAAATGAAATTTGTATTATGAAAATAAGTAGTAACATTGACTTGTAAGAAACAAAAGATCATTAAGGGAACTAAAGGTTAAAGGTGGCAAACTATTGTAGGTTACCTATCTATATAGCCTGTTAATGTAAACTAGAAATAAATTTCAATAAATGTAATTAAATATTGTGTCAATGTAAATTAAGTTAATATTTGGAAGGAATGTTAATTTTATTCATAATATGATATGATAATTGGAAATCAAGATTTATTTATTTATTGGAATTTAAATTATAGTAATTGGGTTAATTGCAAATAAATGAAATTAAATATTTAAATATTACGTTAATAGAGATTGAGATGGAATCTGAGCATATTAATGTAATGGATCATGAACCAATTAGAAATTTCATCCATTTGATAAAAAATTATTGAATAACAGAATGAAAAGTCAAATAAATGGAATTATTGGAAATTTAATTTATAATTTCTAAATTTAATGAAATTTAAACTAAACACGTAAAGTGATGAATTAATCAACTTTATATTGACATCTAAGTTTGTTTAAATTACTTGTGAATGGTTAAGAAACCAAAAATGATAGAAGTTGTAAATTATTAAAATTTAAATTGGAAAGTAATTTAATTAATTAATATTAATTTATTTAATTAACTGGAAAATAGCCATTTTGGCCACTGATTCGGATTTCGACGAAACCAGTTTCATCGGATCCGTAACGGTGAATTATTATAGGATTTCATGTTTCGTAGCAAACGGGCTTGTCGTTTGATCGTACGGACTCGAAACGCCTAGAAATTTGTGAAATTGATATCAATTGAAATCAATTTGAAATAACTTGATTTTTAACATACCTTCTTCATACGATGGAATTTGGACTTGAAACCCGTTCCATTGATTTTAAAATGTTTTAAAACATCTATTTTGATATATGGGTTAACTCAATTTCGTTCCGGAGTCAGAACGGGCCTTTTGGGCCATTTATCGTTCAACTTTCGATCCAAATCATCCGGTCGATTCTAATTTCAGCTTTGTGTATATATATATATACATATATATATATACACACACACACACACCCCGCTACAAACCGTAGCCTATTTCTTATGTTCATTTTTCTATCCGTACAATTCCAATTGCTCCTCTTTTTCAATGGCAGACAAATCCTAAATTTCACAACTCAATTTCAATTCAAAATTCAACTCCAAAAATTCAAACTCCACAAAAAAATTCAGAAAAATTATAGGATCGAAGATCTCGACGAATGGAACCTACGTCAAGTGATCATTTTTTGTAACAGTGCACGAATCGAGCAGAAACCACGGTCAAAGTCTTGAAATCGCAAAATCCTAATTTCAATTTGGGGGATTTTGATTTCGATGTCTATCGGCAAATTGATTTGTGGGTTTAACGGAGCTTACTGCGTACAGCTGTTTGATGGTGGTTGCATCGCATATGGGTGTTGGAGGTGGCCGAATTTGTCGATTTAGCATTTGAAACCCTAAACCGTAGGGTGGCGGCGCGGCTATCTAGGGGGCAGCGAAGGCTTGCGGCCTCAGGCCGAATGTAGAGGCAGAGGAGGCGAGTTCGTAGGTGGTGGAGCCATGGCTTATGGCGGCGCGTAGAGAGAAAAAATTGAGGTCAATGCGAGGGTTTAGGTGGTCAATGGAGGCGCTATGTTGAGTGTTCGAACGCGATGTACAAGGGTAGGGTTACTGTAGTGATAGGTGATGACGTGAATTGCTTATTATTATTATTTTTAAAAATCATTTAGCTTCTAGCTGCTATATTTTCACATACGAGGTCCGTTTCATGCGCGGTTTTCTCCGCTAGGTTCTTATTGGAATTCCGAACATGTTGACGCTAGTTTGGACAAATTCTGAGACTGTTCAAATTTCGGGTTTAAATTGGATTTAAATTCATTTTAAATTCAAAAGGTGAGCGTTTTAACCCACTCACAACTTCTAAAATTTCTTATGTTTATTAAATTGATTTATGATGTGATTAGAAATTTATTTATGACTGTTTGGCATATTTTTAATCATCATCTCAGTTAAATTGAATTTTTTTGAATTAAATTGTTATTTAATTTATTATTGCATATAAACTGCCAGTTAAATAGTTATTTAATTTATTATTGCACATAAACCGCCAGTTAAATAGTTATTTAATCTATTATTGCATATAAACTGCCAGTTAAATAGTTATTTAATTTATTTTTGAATATAAATTGCTAGTAAATGCCTGTTATTTATTATCTGTTTTATATTGATGTTATTGATTGAATTGGATGATGATTGTGATAAATATTTGATGATTGATATTGAATGAATGGATGTTGTATTTTATACTGTTATAAACTGCAAGTTGTTATGGATTTTATTTCATTCGGGATTGCGGTTTGAAATGATATATAATCGTATTTATATTTAAATTATGGATTGAAATGATAAACATCCGTATCACTTGACCATATGATAGAGAATTTTACACAAACACCGTGGTCTATATTTAAAAATATTTTGAAATGATTTATATGGTTTTGTAAAGAAATATATGGTTTTATATAAATATTGATTTTTGATGTTATATAAATGTTATTTTATTCTAATTTTAAGCTATGTATAAATTGTTTTAATATAGAATAAGCTTGATAATAAGTTTGATTTTATTGGGGATTATATGGTTAAGTATCTGTTTAAATTAGATTGTATGTAGAGTTTATAATGACTTAAATAAAATTAAGGTTGGAAGATAAATATGAAATTGATTTGAATCAAATTATTTAAGAATTTTACTCGAATAAATTTGATTTGAAATTGAAATAAAATGGAGATATCAAAGGGTATGATTTTATAACTTGAATTTGGTTTAGAGTAATTTAAATGAATATCAAGCTGATATAAATGAGTATATCAAGTTAAATAAATTGGAAGAATATCCAGTTTTTTGAAGTTTAAAAGTTTTATTTAAATGATATTGGACTTATTCAGTAAACATTTCAAATCTAAATAATAGTAATCGAATTTGATATATTTGGAATTATCAAAGAATTAGTTTTGAAATGGTGGAAAAATATATGGAAATTGAAATGGTTTATTTGGGGGTTCAAATCTGTATTTGGAATTGATTTGTGAAACTGAAGAAGCTATTTTATTATATAAAGTAATTTAATATTTACACAGTTTAAGTGATGGAAGTTATTGCGATAACCCGAATTTTTGGACATCGGGTATTTGGAAAATTATCTGATTTTAACTGTTATTAACACTGATTTTAAGTTGGACGAATAAATCTGATAATTAATATTTATATCTGGGAAGATATTTATATGACAATCTCCTGATATAATTATTTAAGATGGCAAAACTTATTATTTCTAAAATATGTGTTGTTTACATATGTATTTAAATAAGTTGATTTTGTATGGAATTTGGATTTAAATTTGAAATTCAATAGATAAATATTTTGAAATAAAATCGAATTTAAATATATAAATATGAAAATGTGATTATTTAATTATGTATAGAGTAGCTTTAAACTTATTTTCTCAAAAGGGTACATAAATACAAATAAAAGAGAAGTATAATTATAAATTTAAAACATATATATATGATTAAAATATAAATAAGTGTAATATAAGTAATATTAAGAGTATACACATTTTAAAATAACAATCCTCATGCTAAAATAAAAAAAAAGTATTAACATACAAAGCAACAAATGTAAGTTATTTAACTTAAGAAATAAACAAGTGCCACCCATATTATTTTTATTTTAAGGAAATTCTAATTAAACCCATTTAGACCATCTCCTCTTTTAATTCTTTCCATTTTTCCCACTTTCAAAGCAAAAGAACAAAGCTGCTCTGAAAATTATTTTTACAACAACAACAAAATGCTTGGAAAACAGAGATGATGGAAATCAAAATAAATCAAGTTGAAACAAGCTAAGTAAGGGATCAATTCTAACTTCAGCAGATTTGTTAAGAAAATTTCAGAGTTTTAAATTCCAGCCTTTTAAAATTAAATACAGACTTGTTCTGCTCCTCAAGTCAATGTGAGTAAACATCACCTTCTACCCGGCTTATCTCTGTTTTATCTTGATTCTTGTGATAAGGTTTTGTGTAATGTTGTAGGTATGATACTATGGATAGATTTAAACTCTTGCATGTGTATATTTAGTTAAGTCTTGTCTGGTTCACATGTTGTTATACCGTGTACATACCTGGATCAAATAATATGTCTCTGTTCCAAAACTAAATGGGTTAAACAAGTTTTATTGTTCATTCCGGTTTGAAAATATAAAATCTCTTAATCTAGTTCATGGTTGATGATGATATCAACTAGAAAATCGTTAAATTTTCTGAAGAGTTTAAGTTAAAAATAGTTTGATAGTGAGAATTGTTATATAATTAATGAAAGTTAGACTTTACAGTGGAGATCTGGGTTTTTGTGGAAAATCTAAATAATGGAATTAAAGATTCAAACATGCAAGTTGAATTACTTGGCGAAATTGGAATTTTTAGAGGGCAAATCATGATTTATAACATCCTGGATTGTAAGAGATTTGGGGATAAACGATTTCACTTCGAAAATTTATTTCTGGTAATCTAACTATCATAAGGTGGTGTAGCTGGGTTTGGAAGGGTCTGGTGGATGTAGCGAAGGTCCTAACCGTGGCGAAAATTATGTTAAAGTCTTTGATTGAAGAGAGAAGGTTGTTTTAGGGTTTAGTGTGTGTCGACCATGGGTGAAGTTCGCGGTGTTGCAGTAAAACGAGCAGACGACCGGAGGTTAGGGGCTCTGGCACGGTGATAGCTGCGCATGTGAGTTTTCGTTGGAGGCCGGTGGTGTGTGCAGTAGGGGCCGGTTGGCGATGGGATTGGTCGATTTGTGGTGGCGGCATGGCTTCGTGTTCTGGAATTTGAGTGCCTGATGATCCGTTTTTGATCGAAGGCATAGTTTGGATCGGTGACGCGGCGAAATTGAGATTGGGACGATTGTGACTTGTGGATGTTGGCGCGGTGGAGAGATGGCCTGAGATGGGGTTGTGCACGTGCACTGTGTCGCCATGCATGTGAACTTTCTGGCCGATTGTTCAAATGTCGATTTGTTGCGTACATTTGTATGATGGTATCGAGTTTGTCTTAATAGTTCTCGAATTCGAGTCCAAGTGGTTTGGTTTTCTCTTTTTCCTGATATCGGTTGAGGCAATCAAGATGTTGAATCAGGATTTGGCAAGGAAGGAGGTTATGGGTGGAGAGGAAGGATGTGGGAATGATTGGGCTTCGGCCCAATTAAAATTATTGACGTATGTATTCTTGTATTGGCTTCGGGCCATTTGCATTAGGGCTGGAAATTATTTCGGCCAATAAGTCTAATTTGGTTTGTGGATTTATGGGCCAAAAGGGGGGGCTTTTTGTATAAATTAAGCAAGTTTTTATTTTATTTTATTTTTCTAAATAAATCTAGTTTGAAAGTTATTTTAAAATTTTCAAAATGTATTTCAGTGTTTAATTAAAAATAAAGGTTCATCCTTAAGTTAAATTAACATTTGATAATTAAGGATTAATTAAATAATTAAGGGTAATTCATTGGTTTAATTAATTAATGATTAAAATCTAATTAGTTAATAATTGAGGGATTATATTTAATTAAATAGAGATTAATTAATTGATGATTAAGGTTAATTAATCAATAATAATAATATATAACAAAAATTAATTAATCTACAATCAAAGATTAATTAATTGGTTTTTAAGGTAATTAAGGGATGAATTACCCAGTTATAATTAATTAAAGATAGCTACTAGGTAAATTGATTACTTAATGCGATTCAAAGTGTAACTACTTAGGAAGTAATTAATGGATAAATTATTGGATGAAATTAATACATGGAAATTACTTGATAATGATAATTTAAGGTTAATTACTTAAGGGAAGTAATTAAGAATTAATTACTTAGTGTAATTAATTAGAGGACTGATTTAATTTAAGAGAATTTATTAAGGATTTAGTTGATTTATGAGTGTGAATAAATTAAAGAATAATTATTTAATGTGATTGTCGGATACTTAATTTGGGAAATTAATTAAAATGGTAATTAGAGGTTAGTTAATATGATGGGTTTGAGAATAATTAATTTGCATAATTAATTAATGGTAAATTATTTAATGTAATTAAAAAATGATTAATCAAAAATGGTTAATGAAGATGAATAATTATGGGATGATTAATTAGTTAAATATAATTATTTAATGTAAGCAAGATTTATAAGTATTAAGTAATTAATTTAATTCATGAGCAGATAATTAAATTAATTAGGATGGTTTGACTAATTTATCTTACTGATGGATAATTGAATGATATGTGGATGCCTTGAATTAATTGTTATCCCTGATATTTGATCGTGATGCTAGGTGACATGAATGTTTTATGATATGTTGGGTTGAACAGTGATAAGGTGGTTACCTATGATGAATTGTTGTGTGAGAGTAACGTCCAGTATTTAATATTTAATCACTTGAAATAAGATGACGTTGAATCCGAAGAGACCGGAGTCGAGTATTAGTAAATATCCGAAACCACTTCGATTCTATATAGACTTGGTATGTGAAATCATTAGGCTGGTACAAAATGATTTAAGTAAATTAAACCATTTAATCTAAGTTTTGGTACTTAGAAGTTGATGTGTGAAATAAGTGATTTCTATAACAAATTGAGAATTCGTAAATTGATACGAGTTACCCGGGTTTATTTAAAAATGTATGCTTTTGTATTTCGAATTAGATGAGTTTACTCACGCTGGTTTCCAGCCTGACCCGGGTGTTACTTTGATGTAATGCTCGGGTCAGACCGAGTATTACAGATTTTCAGGTAAGAACGTTCTGGAGCTTAGGAGGCGTGCTGGATGGCGGGTCGTATGGAGAGTTACACTATGTTATTAGATATATCTGAGACATGTTAAATTGTATCTGTCTAATGTTGTATAAAATTGCTGTAACTCTGATATATCGATGTAAAATTGATAGATACAATTTTCTTTGGTATAATTATTATTGTTGATATTATATTTTATCCGCTGCGAACGAGAGATTGTGTGTTTCTTTTCTGTTCTTCTTCTATCTCTTTCTTCTTTTTCATAACTATCTGGAATTTTCGGGATCGAAAATTTCGGGTCGTTACATTTGGTATCAGAGCATAAGTTTAAGCGAGAACCTTGGCTCTGGTGGGATTACTCATCAAGGATAGGGTAAGTGGTACCCTAGAACGAGTTGAGTGTGTATATATACACGAGAGCGTACTTGTTATTTTCTTATATAAAGATTTTAAATGGTTTTATATAAGAATATATTTTGATATATAAAGAAATATATCTTTCTAACAAATAGTAAAGGAATTGGTGTTAAATTATTGAGTTAAATTAAGAAGTAATAGAAATGCAACCAAACTGAAATTAAATCTTGGATTTGGGAAAGGTTTCAGGATAAGGATAATCAATTTATGTCATTAATTAAACTTTATTTAATGAGATTATTTAATGGATAATAATTGGAAATGATAAATTAAGAGGAAGTTACTTAATGAAGTAACTAGAGGAAAGTAATTTAAAGGACAATTACTTAATGAAGGTAATTAAGAAATAAGTTAATTACCGAATGTGATTAATTGAAATTAATTAATTACGTAATTAATTTAAAGAAACAATAAATAATATTATTTAGTGCATATGAATGAAATGGTCCTATTTCAAACAAAAGTTGTTTGAAAATTTAAAAAGAAATTTGTTTTGAATTAAAACCAAAGGTGGTTTAAAATTTTAAAGTATAACTTGGTATGTAAAAGAAATTAATATGTATATAGGTGGATATACATAGTATCAAAGGTAGTTTGAAATAAACTCTAAGTGGTGAGTTTTGAGTTTGGAATAAGATGTGATACCCAAGGTGATAAGTTTTTGATCTTTTAAATGGGATAATTATTAATGTGAAGTTTAAAATTTGAAATGGAAGTTCAAATTGGGTAAGGTTGACTGGATTAAGTGAATTGAGTATAACTTGGGAAAAAGTTAAAATAAGTTGGAATGATCAACCTGATTTGGAAATTTCAAGATGAAATTAAGATTTAACTTAGAAAGTTAAATGGTTGATTTGAATTAAGAAGTTTGAGTGATCTCAAAATGGGTTTGAAATTAGAAGTTGGAAATGGATGGAGGTTTTTTTTTAAATAAAGGCTAATTTGATTTGTGGTATAATATGTTAGGTCTGAACTGTGAATTGAATTGTTTAAAACTTTAAAGATAAATTGATTTAAAGGAATTGAATCAATATTTGAAGTATTAACTCGAATTTATATAATTGAGATGGTCTAAATCTGGAATTTGAATTGAAATTAGTTCAAATTGAATTTGATTTGAATTAATTGAAATTGTGATTGAAGATGTATAAGTATAAAGTTCAAATGGAAAATTTGAATCGGATTAATTTGAAACTGAAGTGGGTTCAATTTGAAATTAGTCCGAATTGATTTGAATAATTTGGAATTGTAATTAAAGTTGAATAAGTTTTAAATTCAAATGGAATTTGAATTGAATTTGGAATGAAATCAAGAATATTTCAACTTGAATTGGAAATGGAGTTTGAAATTGAGATTAGTTCAAAATGGAGTAGAAATGAATTAAAACTGGAACTAATTCAATTAAAATTTATTGGAATTAGTAGAAATTTGATATCAAGGTTGAATAAAGTTAATTTTGGAAAGAAAATGAGGTTAATTCAACTTGAATTGGGGTTAAATCAATTTCAATGGAAATTGAATTTATTTAAATTGGAATTAGGTCAATTTAAATGGAAGAAGAAATTTAAATTGAATTGATGAAAATGGAGATTGGGAAGTGAACAGTTTTGACTCTGGACTATTTTTAATATAAATTATTTTAATATAAACCTATTTTTCCAAGCTATTTATTATATATACAACCTTTCTTTTAAAAGCCAAACTATCTTATACTTGTTTTACAATTATTTTTGAAACTGTTTAGCAATTTTCCAACTATTTTATAAACAAATTACTATCTTACTATTATTTTGCAATTATCTAAACTTTCTATAATTATTTTAACTATTTTCTACCTATTTTACACCTATTTTACAAACTAATAATTATTTTTCAACTACTTATCTATTTTCAACTTTTCAAGTTATTTTCTAAATTTAAACTGGACAGAGTTTAAACTGTTAACGGTTAAATACCCAATCGAGCTAGGAATAGAGGTGATAATCCAAATAGATTGAAGCAATTGTGAGTAAATGAATGAAAATCAAAGTGAACGTGAATAGAAATGGAATTTATTTGGCTAATAACCAATAAGACAAATACGTAGTGTACGTATGTTATTCTATTCGCAGAGTGATTTGATCCAGATTCGAGCACAGAATTTCGAGATAGTATGTCGATCCGAGTTGAGATTTTTCACTCGATTTTCGACGGCGAACCTGGATATGGATTGTTGATTCGTTCTGGATATTCTCTATCATAGTTATGACTATGCAAGGAGAATGACTGTTTCTGATCAAGAAAACAGATCTGTGTCCGCACTAGGAAGTCGGGTGGACGATACTAGTTCGGAAGTGATATTATGTGATCGAATGAGCGATCAGATTGGTATGGCGTACGAATGATATGTGTACATCGTAGGAATTTGAATGAAATTGATATTGAAAAGAGTAATCAAATTTGAATATTTGATTTTGAATAAACAAAGTTATATATCTTTGTTATATAAGATAAAACTCCCCTTGATGAATCTTTTGCCGGAAGAAAATGGTTTTTTTTGAGGTGTTTGAAGTATAAAGGAGTTTTATACAAGTTTGAAATGATCCAAAGTTTTAAAAATTATATATATCTATATATATATATGCGTATAAAGGATCATATGAGGATTTTGGCAAAAAAAAGGGTTTTGGGAACCTATGGATTTGGAAAGGCTTTTGATTTTTGGGTAAAATCAATATTAAAATTTGGAAAGCCTAGTTTGAGAATTATCGATTTTGGGATAATCGATTTTGTGTAAAGGAGCTTTGAATGAAATCATACTAGGTGTATGATTTAAAGATACTATATATATAGTATAAAATGTTTTGATGATGGCTCTGGGGGAAAAGGCGCTCCCTTGGAATGGACTTCTCAGGAGTACCACCGGGTGGTGCTGCCTTGAGCCCCAAGGGGGGGTTCTAAAGTTGATCATTTGAGGAGTCCGGACAAACTAGTTCCTGGTGATTATTGGGTAGCGAAAGTCGAGGGCGCTGATGCCAACAGGGGCATTTGGGTTATGCTGTGACGACAGTATAACTCGTTGCCACTGCGATCTACTGTGGGGACCATAGCGAAAATCGTGTGGAGGATGAGTGCCAACGGTCTACACTTGATTTTGCCGGGAAGGCAACGCAACATCGGTAGACTGCAATCTATGGTCAAGTGGAGTGGAGAAGTTTCATTCTTTTGGCAGCGAAATTCGAGGGCGATGATGCCTATAGTTATATGGGTTTTTGCTGTGATAGCTACGTAAACCCAGTTGTAACTGCGATCTGTAGCGGGTTCCATGGTGTAATCGAGGGGCGTGGAGGTCTACAGTTATCTATGGATTTTGTCGGGATGGCAACGTAACCATCGGGTTAGCTGCGACCATGGATGGGGGTGATGATTTCCGGAGCACTCTCACTAAAGATATATCCTCTATTTTCAAAAACTGTTTTCTAAATTTTCAATAAAATTATTTTCAAAGTATTTTCACTGGATGTTGAAAACGGGTCTGCTAAGTACTTATAGATTTTCAGTCCTACGCCTGATCAACGTATGACCGAATTTCTGTGAGAACAAAGATGGACTGGTTGAAACATCGAGTTATAAAATGATATTATTATAAAACTAGTTTGGAAATACTATATATATAGATTTTAAAAGTATTTTAAAATGATCAAAAAAATATTTTAACTGGTTTTAAAATATTTAATAAATTCTGGCTTCGTTCCTTTTCGAGGACGAAAAGATTCTAGGGGGGAGGAATGTGATCACCCGAATTTTTGGACATCAGGTATTTGGAAAATTATCTGATTTTAACTGTTATTAACAATGATTTTAAGTTGGACGAATAAATCTGATAATTAATATTTATATCTGGGAAGATATTTATATCTGGGAAGATATTTATATGACAATCTCCTGATATAATTATTTAAGATGGCAAAACTTGTTATTTCTAAAACATGTGTTGTTTACATATATATTTAAATAAGTTGATTTTGTATGCAATTTGGATTTAAATTTGAAATTCAATGGATAAATATTTTGAAATAAAATCGAATTTAAATATATAAATATGAAAATGTGATTATTTAATTATGTATAGAGTAGCTTTAAACTTATTTTCTCAAAAGGGTATATAAATAAAAATAAAAGAGAAGTATAATTATAAATTTAAAACATATATATATGATTAAAATATAAGTAAGTGTAATATAAGTAATATTAAGAGTATACACATTTTAAAATAACAATCCTCATGCTAAAATAAAAAAAAAGTATTAACATACAAAGCAACAAATGTAAGTTATTTAACTTAAGAAATAAACAAGTGTCACCCATATTAATTTTATTTTAAGGAAATTCTAATTAAACTCATTTAGACCATCTCCTCTCTTAATTCTTTCTATTTTTCCCACTTTCAAAGCAAAAGAACAAAGCTGCTCTGAAAATTATTTTTACAACAACAACAAAATGCCTGGAAAACAGAGATGATGGAAATCAAAATAAATCAAGTTGAAACAAGCTAAGTAAGGGATCAATTCTAACTTCAGCAGATTTGTTAAGCAAATTTCAGAGTTTTAAATTCCAGCCTTTTAAAATTAAATACAGACTTGTTCTGCTCCTCAAGTCAATGTGAGTAAACATCACCTTCTACCCGGCTTATCTCTGTTTTATCTTGATTCTTGTGATAAGGTTTTGTGTAATGTTGTAGGTATGATACTATGGATAGATTTAAACTCTTGCATGTGTATATTTAGTTAAGACTTGTCTGGTTCACATGTTGTTATACCGTGTACATACCTGGATCAAATAATATGTCTCTGTTCCAAAACTAAATGGGTTAAACAAGTTGTATTGTTCATTCCGGTTTGAAAATATAAAATCTCTTAATCTAGTTCATGGTTGATGATGATATCAACTAGAAAATCGTTAAATTTTCTAAAGAGTTTAAGTTAAAAATAGTTTGATAGTGAGAATTGTTATATAATTAATGAAAGTTAGACTTTACAGTGGAGATCTGGGTTTTTGTGGAAAATCTAAATAATGGAATTAAAGATTCAAACATGCAAGTTGAATTACTTGGCGAAATTGGAATTTTTAGAGGGCAAATCATGATTTATAACATCCTGGATAGTAAGAGATTTGGGGATAAACGATTTCCCTTCGAAAATTTATTTCTGGTAATCTAACTATCATAAGGTGGTGTAGCTGGGTTTGAAAGGGTCTGGTGGATGTAGCGAAGGTCCTAACCGTGGCGAAAATTATGTTAAAGTCTTTGATTGAAGAGAGAAGGTTGTTTTAGGGTTTAGTGTGTGTCGACCATGGGTGAAGTTCGCGGTGTTGCAGTAAAACGAGCAGACGACCGGAGGTTAGGGGCTCTGGCACGGTGATAGCTGCGCATGTGAGTTTTCGTTGGAGGCCGGTGGTGTGTGCAGTAGGGGCCGGTTGGCGATGGGATTGGTCGATTTGTGGCGGCGGCATGGCTTCGTGTTCTGGAATTTGAGTGCCTGATGATCCGTTTTTGATCGAAGGCATAGTTTGGATCGGTGACGCGGCGAAATTGAGATTGGGACGATTGTGACTTGTGGATGTTGGCGCGGTGGAGAGATGGCCTGAGATGGGGTTGTGCACGTGCACTGTGTCGCCGTGCATGTGAACTTTCTGGCCGATTGTTCAAATGTCGATTTGTTGCGTACATTTGTCTGATGGTCTCGAGTTTGTCTTAATAGTTCTCGAATTCGAGTCCAAGTGGTTTGGTTTTCTCTTTTTCCTGATATCGGTTGAGGCAATCAAGATGTTGAATCAGGATTTGGCAAGGAAGGAGGTTATGGGTGGAGAGGAAGGATGTGGTAATGATTGGACTTCGGTCCAATTAAAATTATTGACGTATATATTCTTGTATTGGCATTGGGCCGTTTGCATTAGGGCTGGAAATTATTTCGGCCAATAAGTCTAATTTGGTTTGTGGATTTATGGGCCGAAAGAGGGGGCTTTTTGTATAAATTAAGCAAGTTTTTATTTTATTTTATTTTTCTAAATAAATCTAGTTTGAAAGTTATTTTAAAATTTTCAAAATGTATTTTAGTGTTTAATTAAAAATAAAGGTTCATCCTTAAGTTAAATTAAGATTTGATAATTAAGGATTAATTAAATAATTAAGGGTAATTCATTGGTTTAATTAATTAATGATTAAAATCTAATTAGTTAATAATTGAGGGATTATATTTAATTAAATAGAGATTAATTAATTGATAATTAAGGTTAATTAATCAATAATAATAATATATATATAAAAAAATTAATTAGCCTATAATCAAAGGTTAATTAATTGGTTTTTAAGGTAATTAAGGGATGAATTACCCAGTTATAATTAATTAAAGATAGCTACTGGGTAAATTAATTACTTAATGTGATTCAAAGTGTAACTACTTAGGAAGTAATTAATGGATAAATTACTGGATGAAATTAATACATGGAAATTACTTGATAAGGATAATTTAAGGTTAATTACTTAATGGAAGTAATTAAGAATTAATTACTTAGTGTAATTAATTAGAGGATTGATTTAATTTAAGAGAATTTATTAAGGATTTAGTTGATTTATGAGTGTGAATAAATTAAAGAATAATTATTTAATGTGATTGTCGGATACTTAATTTGGGAAATTAATTAAAATGGTAATTAGAGGTTAGTTAACATGATGGGTTTGAGAATAATTAATTTGCGTAATTAATTAATGGTAAATTATTTAATGTAATTAAAAAATGATTAATCAAAAATGGTTAATGAAGATGAATAATTATGGGATGATTAATTAGTTAAATATAATTATTTAATGTAAGCAAGATTTATAAGTATTAAGTAATTAATTTAATTCATGAGCAGATAATTAAATTAATTAGGATGGTTTGACTAATTTATCTTACTGATGGATAATTGAATGATATGTGGATGCCTTGAATTAATTGTTATCCCTGATATTTGATCGTGATGCTAGGTGACATGAATGTTTTATGATATGTTGGGTTGAACAGTGATAAGGTGGTTACCTATGATGAATTGTTGTGTGAAAGTAACGTCCAGTATTTAATATTTAATCACTTGAAATAAGATGACGTTGAATCCGAAGAGACCAGAGTCGAGTATTAGTAAATATCCAAAATCACTTCGATTCTATATAGACTTGGTATGTGAAATCATTAGGCTGGTACAAAATGATTTAAGTAAATTGAACCATTTAATCTAAGTTTTGGTACTTAGAAGTTGATGTGTGAAATAAGTGATTTCTATAACAAATTGAGAATTCGTAAATTGATACGAGTTACCCGGGTTTACTTAAAAATGTATGCTTTTGTATTTCGAATTAAATGAGTTTACTCACGCTGGTTTCCATCCTGACCCGGGTGTTACTTTGATGTAATGCCCGGGTCAGACTGAGTATTACAGATTTTCAGGTAAGGACGTTCTGGAGCTCAGGAGGCGTGCTGGATGGCAGGGTCGTATGGAGAGTTACACTATGTTATTATATATATCCGAGACATGTTAAATTGTATCTGTCTAATGTTGTATAAAATTGCTGTAACTCTGATATATCGATGTAAAATTGATAGATACAGTTTTCTTTGGTATAATTATCATTGTTGATATTATATTTTATCCGCTGCGAATGAGAGATTGTGTGTTTCTTTTCTGTTCTTCTTCTATCTCTTTCTTCTTTTTCATAACTATCTGGAATTTTCAGGATTGAAAATTTCGGGTCGTTACAGTTATGTTTCAAAGTTATGATTTTCAAAGTATTATGATTTGAAAGTGTTATAATTTCAAGGGTTTGGTTTCGAAATCTATAACTTTGAAAGTGCTATGATTTTTTGGTAAGAGGATATATTTGAAATAAAAATGATATTTTATTGATTTGGAATTTCATAAAAATGATATCGCATTGATTTAGTTTTTTAAACAGAAATGATATCGTAATTATATGGTTTCGAAATGGATATTATATTCTGGTTTTGAAGTATAATTATTTTGAAATGACTGTTGTGTTATAATAACATTTGGTTATTAAAGAGACTGGGATCGAAAGTTGTCATACTCTTTGCCAACTCCGAAAACCACTTTAACAACCGTGTACGCGGTGGAGATTCCAGAATGAAGTAGGATGGCGGCGGCGTTTCCTTTGAGGTAAATACGTGTACCGGACTCCCGTGAGTTGGCATAAGGTGGCTAAAATAGGAGCGATTGACGGGCTAAGAAGGTAGCTCCTTTTATCGGACACACTCCTTCGATACCATTGTATTACTTTGTGATTGATTTAGGCCCTATTGATTTTGGGGGGTGTGGTTCGAGATGGGCGATAGTAGCTGCTATGCGTTACCATCGGTCCAGATGCATAATTGGTATATCTACCCTGGCATTGCCTAGTTATGCCGTGTCACCTACCCTGGCATGCCTTTAACGATTTTGTTTTGTACCATACCTATGGAGTGCCCTCTGACGACGCCTAATACGGGGGAGATTACGGTACTGTATAGGCTATGGGAATATAAAAGTTTGTTAAGGTGGAAAATGTAAAGCCTTAATGCTATTTTTAAATTATATTATACTTTAGTGTAGACACTATTATGATAGCGTATATTACTACATAGTAGATAGTTTAATGGATCCTTTGATGATGTGAATCCCAAGCATCTCTTAAGTTACTGCACTCATGTTGACACTAGATAGGAGATGTTAAATCCCGTAAACATCTCTGATGCCATTCCACTCATATTATTTATCGTTGATTTAACTTACATAAGATCTTTTCGTTCATACTCGAGTGTTTTGTCTTTTCAATTCGCTCGGGTCAGTCTGAGCATTTCAGGATTCAAAGACTTTATTTCTAGAGGACGAAGACGGATTGCATTACTATTATTTATTATATTATTCCACTGCATTCATACTGTTTCGCTGCATTATTTAATATTCTCTGGTATATTTAACTTTGATAGTGTTGTATAAATATAATCGAATGTTTTGTAAAACAGCTTCATGAACTGTTATTTGATTATTATATTTTATCATTCCGCTGTGAGATTCTGATTTTTTTTTCTTTCACTGCTTTTTCTTATTCACCTTATTAACAATTCGCCCTTCTGTATGGTTTAAGTCTGACGTGTGTGGTTTATCGTCAATTTAAAGCATACAAAAAGGTAGGTTGTTACAATTTGTAAGAATGTAAATACAAATGGATGACCTTTATGGTAATAAGAAGGATAAACCCAGCTTCTTATTTGATGATGATTGACGTAAGGCCTTTGTAGCAATCACATGTCTAAATATGACATTATAATTAGGGAAGGGACCGAGTGGAAAGTGATGGCATGTGTGGCTACCGAATAATTGATATTGTTACGTACTTTGTGGCTATCGAATATGTAGTGTCGTTAAGGCCTGAGTGGCTGCTGAATGTCAAACCCATGATGTTATTATTATTATCCTCAAGGCCTAAGTGACTACCAAATGTCAAACCTACGACATTATAATTGGTATCATTGATCAAAGTCCTATGTGGCTGCCGAGTGTCAAAACATGACATTGAAATTAGCATCATTGGTTGAAGGCTTGTGTAGTATCTGATTGTCAATTTACGATATTTAAACGAGTATGGTGAAGTAAGGCTTATGTAGCATCCAATGTCTGTTCATGATAAATAAACGAGAAGGGGGTAGTGAGGCCTGAGTAGCATTCAGTGGTCTATTCTCGGCTAAACTCGAGGGTAATGATTTGAGGCCTATGTAGCAACCAAATTATTGTTGAGGATAAAATAAATTAAGACACCCTAAATAAACTATAAGGTTAAGAATCAAACATTGAACCGATAAAGATAGGCCTATGTGGCAACCTCAATTAAGAATACAATGGTTAGTCCGGCTTATATAAAAAGAAACCTCATTTGTATGTTGTATTGAAAGTGTAGAGTACACTCATGTATTGAAGTCATGCACATTTTGCTTTCTATTATATATATTGTATGTTATTATATATACTGATGTATATTGATGATGATAAAGTGAGGGGGAAAACCACTCCGCGTTAGCGGCGTGATCTCACTATGGATGCTTAGGATAAAGGTTTTTCTTATACCGGACTTATTGTTTGACCCGCGTTTTTATTATTTTTCATAAACTCACGGGTACTCGCTCAAGTAGGCTAAGTTTATAGACTGGACATATATCTTTTGAAATATAAATAAAGATTCTAAAGACGAAGCAGGAGGCTTGTTATTTAATAAAAGTATTTTGTAATTCCGCTGTGTAAACCAGGATTTATAACTTGTTAGGTGCGGTGTTGGCATCTTCACATGTCTAACACAAACTACTTTGATTTTCTTATTATACATTTACCCTAATGTGGGAACAATTTGGGTTAAAACTATTGTAATGAATTATGTAAACTAAATTGATGTAATGAAAAATATATTTAGCTACTTCATTTACTTATGTTATGCAAAATAATACTAAAATCACTTTGTCGTCGGAATGATTTCTGTGATGACTGCACCATCACCGATGTCTATTTTCGAGTCTCGAAGTGGGGAATTTTGTAATTTAAGTTATATGGATAAGCATAGTTTAGGAAATCAAGGAATGACAGAAGTATGGCTTCATTCGTAAAAGGTATTTTAGATTGAGTTCGTGTTGTGATTATATAAAGAAGGTATTACCAATCGTTTTATAAAAAGAATTTCTACTTGTTTGGATAAGAGAGAATCTAATAAACGAGGAAGAAGATATCTCCGTTTACGTGCATTAAGATGCCAAGACGTTTTTTGGTGAAAATTAAGATTGAGAAATTTGAATGTGGCTTAGAGAAATTGTTAGGTAGATTTTTTTCAATCATCCCTTGTATAGAGAGAATACCTATTCAAGGAATCTATTGTGAAGAATCGACTTAAGGGTATATAGTTAATGTTGCAAACCTGGTGCAAATGAATGTTATATAACTTAGTCGATCACAATTTGCACAAATAAAATTTTATGTTAGAATTTCACTTAAATTTAAAGCTTCACTTAGATTTAGGATTCTGTTTGCTGTTTTTGAATGGTTCAATAAAATAGGATTTACTTTATTTGATTGCTGGAGTGATTGCTTGTTTTTGTATTTTAGAACTTGGAATGGGATTTGAAACTCCTGTGAATTGAAGACATGGTACTTCGGTATCATGATTGTTGGATTATTTAGTAGTGATATCATAAGTGAAATAATACTACTTAAATTAGAATGAAATTTGGAAGAGAAGATAAGTTAGTTTCACCAGGTTAAGATATCGCTCGATTTTGATGTTCTTAGGTGAAAGGAGGAATTATATAGTGGTTCAAGTTATTATTTGCATAGGTAAGACACTGCCTACTTTTGAGTTTTCTTACTCTAGCATCCAAAGGACGATGTGATGTATATGCTACTAGGATGATTATGGAAATATACTAGCAGTGGAGCTTAGTAAGTTGGGCAAGGAAGAAAGATCTGGTCGGAAATATTTGGAAAGTGGAGGAGAAAATCTAATATTTTCATTTGACTCCTTTCGGAATGTTTTTTCCATTTATTTGCTTATTAGTGTAATTATATTTGCTAGGTATGGTTGCATGGTTGTTGTTGATAATTGCCCTTTTTAGATAAAATTGTTGGTTCGTTGATTTACTTGTTTTAGTTGTGCTATAGATTTTGCCTGACCTTCGATTTTCCTGCTATGTTTTGATTTATGTTATTATCTTACTTATGATATGCTGCATTGGATATTAGTTGCATACATATAGAGATTATATATCCACATTAGGATGTACTACATCATGCTTATATGTTATATATATTGCATACATTCAAAA
This sequence comes from Allium cepa, assembly GCA_030765085.1. NCBI lineage: Eukaryota > Viridiplantae > Streptophyta > Magnoliopsida > Asparagales > Amaryllidaceae > Allium > Allium cepa. Next base: position 134,803,723 of record CM060932.1, read on the forward strand.
GGTCGACTGGTTGAGGAGGCCGAATACCAATTGCATTTTCGCACTAGTTAAGTATCACACATCTCATGACCATGCATCCATATATATATATATATATATATATATATAATGTTTCTAAGTAAGTGTTTACTAAGAAAATTCAATGAAAGAATTATATGTTATAAGCATGAATGATTGTTTAAATAGTTGCTAAAGTATACACTAGTATGTTTGCTTTCAAATTAATGTTGTGATTGTTTGTTTTAGATGCAACGTTAGTAATTTTGAGGGCGATATCCCTCTTAAGGGAGGGAGGGTGTAATAACATGTATCTTTTTGATAACTTAAAATAATAAAACAATTTAAATAATTTTTGACCAAAGGGAAAAATCATCATTTTTCAAACTATTGAATTTGAAAATGGAACTGGTGTCACTATGACCATCTTGTTTTCTGATGCGCGTTTTATATTTTTTTGAATTAGAGTCCGGATGTGAGGAATATCGCGATTTTTGTGTTCGAAATTGTGTATTTATGAATTGAATTGACTCAACTTAATTTAAATGGAACATCTCGCTTTGGCTATAAATTCCAGGTCATTTCTCACATTTTAAACGAAAAAAATCATTTTTTACTTACTCTTTCTTTTCTTCTTGCCGTCTCAAAAACTAGAAACCTTATCTATAATTCAAATTCAAATTCAAATTCAAATTCCTCTTTCAATACTTAATAAAAAATTCAACAATTCAACAACCATACCGAAGAGTAAGGCAAGGGTTGTAATAAAATACTTATTAAAGTCACAGATACATCGATTTAAAGCGAAGACTGAATCCATAGAACGAGTAATTATGGGTAAATCTAATATATGTGAGTTGTTTTCGCCTAATTCACTATATAACTAGTTATTCCCTCTTAGTTCTACGATAATCTTTGTATTAGGATTTTAGTTTGGGTTAATTTATAAAAATTATCGAGTTTAAACAGCAATTAAATTAATATATGTGATATAAAATAGTTAATTAATTTTATAATCAATAATAATGATGATTTGTTATTAATGACCAAACTAGTGAATAAGCAATCGATGTTTTGGCAAATGCTTTTAGATTTTGGTTTGAGTTCATGTACGGATGAAGGAATTAATAGAAACTAAGGATAATTTATATTATCGGAGAATAAATTTCAGAATTATTGTAACTTATACATATATTCTATATATAGTGGCATAAATGAAGAAAATGGTTAAAATATATATATGGTACATATGTATGTGTGTATGCAAAATGCACGATAAATACAATAGTAAATCAAAGAAAAGTATTACAAAATAATATCTAGGGTAATATGATACACTTTAAATATTAAATATGATTTTTATATGAATTTCTAATGATCAATAAGAATGATTTAGAGAGAAATGGAAAAACAATGTTTTTGAACTATGAAATGAATTATATTGAAATAAATATATAAAATATGTGTAAAAATTTAATAAAAATAATTATAAAGTTCTAAATGATATTTTAGGTCATATTATGATTTAGCTCAAATTAATATTATTTTAAGTGTATTTTGAAGTATATATGTGAAATGTCAAATTTTTATTTTCTAAAGACTAGTTTTCTAAACACTGATTTCTAAAGTGATTTTGAATTGATTTTGATATAATATTTTCATTAAATGGAAGTAGAAAGATAGTAGATAATCATATCTAAATTTGAAAAAAAAACTGATCGAGAATCAGATAAAAAAACGAGTGAGAAAGAAGCAAAATAAAAAATTGAAACAAATAAATTAAATGATGTCAATAGGTGCAAGCTACCTTGTCTAACAAGTACCCACCTGTACATCAGTGGGTCCACTAGTGTGCCTTGGTCGATGCCTTTTGGGCCATTTTTATCGACCTAACAAGTCTTGATCGATGGGGTTTTGACCGAGGGTTCTTCCAGGGTATTCGAACAATGCTTAGGCTATATTTTTGACTTAAATTCCATGTTTGAATGAATGAATTGAATGGATATGAAATAGGCATATAAAAGTAGTTATGTTCATTTGGATTATATGTATTGATATAATTTCCTAGCTAGATAAAATGAAATTCTTGGATGTATATATATTGGGATGTATATACTGTATGTGTTGATATACTTGGATATATACGTATCAACAGTTGATTATTATCCGTGATGTTTTACTATTTATATTAGGATCCTCTATTGGTTATCATGGTAACACGATCACTCAAAGAGTGTTGAAACACTGAGGTGCGTATTATTAGCAGGATTAAGCCCGTAAGTCGTATATTGATTGTGTCCATTCGATGATTCAAGCATGTGTTAATGCTATAGGGTGAGCTTGGCTTTGTATATGGGTTAAACCATGTCATCGACCATTTTAACTATATGGATTTAGACCTTGTTTAACAGGGTTAGCCATGTGTTATTGTAATATTTGAGTAAATTGTTGGATGAAGGTGAAGTAGGGTTAAGGTATGATTGTTTACCATAGTTATCTTTGTGTTACTTAGGAATGACTAAAGTATGTAGTAAAGTAGTTGTATATCACTCACTAAACTGTAGTCTGACCACTCCATATATTTTTTTCCTTTTTGCTTCATAATAGGTTGATGGAAAATGATATTTTGTATCGAGTGACGCTTGAAGATGCGGATGATGAAGGCGTTATGTATGTATGTAGACTTGTGTACAAATAATCATCTGACATTGGCCCTAGCTAATTGTATATATGTGTATATGGATTTGGGTTGGGATTGGATTTGACTATTTTTGACTTATATATATATATATACATTGAACATATTGATTTGATATAGTGTGATATTTGATTATATTAAATGTGTGACCTTTCATTGTGAGTTCAAAACCAAATAGATAAAATATATGTATTGTTTGTTCTCTTGTTACCAAATCATCATGACATGTAGTTATCGGTTTTTGGGGTTTACACATCATAAGTTATGTTAAATCAGAAGGTTCAAAATGGCAGTTCATAACAAGTTGAGTGGATTTCGAATATTATTACAGCTAGATTTTGTGATGGGATTCCATCAGCTAAGGGTAGTAGAGGATAGTGTTTCATTGACTACATTCAAAAAAGATATAGTTCATATGAGTGGTTATTGATGTCATTTGGACTGACCAATGCCCATGCGTTCCTCATAGATCTTATGAACATAATCATTCATGATCAGCGGTATATATCTGTTTAGTCTTCATTAATGACATTTTAGTGTATTTTAAGAAAGAGAGGGACCATGAAATCCATCTCAAATTAGTATTGGTGACATTGAGACAATACGAATTAAAGGCGAAATTTTCCTAGTGACACTTTTGGGTACAAGAAGTAAAGTTTCTTAGTCAAGTGTGTTGAGAATGGATTGGCAGTGACCCATTGAAGATAGAAACCATTAACTTTTGGAAGATGTGGATACAATCACAAAGATGAGAAGTTTCTTAGGATTAAATGGCTATTATCGTAGATTCATTTAGGATTTCCCACATACAGCCGCACCTTTGACTAAGTTGGCAAAAAAGAACGATAACTTCATATGGATCAATAGGTGTAAAATGTTGTTTCAAGAGTTGAAGAAATAATTGGCAAATGCTCTTGTCTTGATCATGCCTGATGGGAATCAGGATTTGGTAGAGTATATCTATGCTGGTGGAAGAGGTTTGGGAGCGGTGCTGATGCAAAAAGTACGAGTGATAGCTAACGCATTAAGGCGGTTGACAACGAATGGAGTTAGATGTTTGACTCATGACATAGAGTTAGCAGCGGTAGTTTTTGCATTGAAAATTTGAAGACATTGTCTTTTAAGAGAGTGGTTCGAGTTACATGCATATCATAAATCCCTTAAGTATATATTCTCTTAGAAAGAGTTGAATACGAGGCAACAAAAATGGTCAAAATTCTTGGTGACATTTGAATTGGTATAAAATATATGATAGGAAAGGGAAATAAAGTAAAAAATGCTCTGAGTAGAAAATATCAGAATGGAGTGTTGGGCATGATTGAGGAATGAAAGATGTTAGAAACATTGGCGTCTTGTGGGGTGCATTATAGAACAAATCTCAATCAAGTCGAGGTCCAGGAATGGTTGCAAGTTTGGAAGTACGACAACCCTTGTGGATAGGATTGCTACAAGGCAAATAGAGGAATCATTGTTAGCAAAAAGATGTAAGAAATTGAGGATGGATGCAGGATTTGAAGATCTAAAAGGATTCGAGATAGACTCGAAAGGATGGCTCAGGAAGAAAGGAAGACCAGGGTTCCAAATGTGGGAATCCTTTAAAAGAAGATCTTGGAAGAAAGTCATCGGTCTAAGTTTACTCTTCATCATAGGGTGCATGAAGATGTATCATGACATGAAGAGAGTATGCTTTTAGGAAGGAATGAAGAGAGATGTTTGTGAGTGCGTGGAGAGATGCTTTCCAGGTCAGCAGGTAAAGGCTGAACATCAGAAGCTAAGCATATTACTTCTACCCCTGGACGTACTGACTTCGAAATGGGGTTTAGTATCCATGGATTTTATTAATGGGACGCCTTGGTCAAGAATGGTAAATCAAAGCATTTGTAAATAGTCGATAGATTGACCATGATTTTCCATTTTATGCCGGTAAGGTCGACAAGAACGGCTGCTAGCATGACAAAGTTATACCTGAAAAATGTTATGAGACCGCATGAGATTTTGAGCTGTATTCTAAGTGATAGAGACACATTGTTCACTGGTGAGTTTTGGAGAAGTTTGCAGAGTATATTGGGTACATAAGTGAGCATGAGTACGGCTTACCACCTGTAGACTAATGGTCAAACCGAAAAGGTGAACCATGTGCTCGAAGATTTGTTAAAGAGGCTTGTGTTTTAGACTTCGGAGGATCTTGGGAGGATCATTTACACTTAATGGAGTTTGCACATAATAAAAGTTACTAGTCGAGTATCAAGAAGTTATGTTTGAGGCGCTTTATGGTAGACCGTGTAAGTCACCTATTTATTGGTTGGACATGAATGATAGGATCATGTTGGGATCTGATTTGATAAGAGATGCTACTGAGAAGGTAGAATTGATTCTCACCATAATGAAGGCAACGCAACCAGGGCAAGAGCATTATGTCAAGAAGAGGAGAAAAGAGTTAGAATTCGCAGTAGGCGTCAATGTGTTTATGAAGGTTTCTATAATGCGAGGAGTTATGTGCTTAGGGAAAGCAGGGAAATTGGCACCTAGATATGTATGACCATTTCTCATGATTGAGAGGATTGGTAAACCTGCTTATTATAACGACCCAAAAATTTTAACGTTTCGAATAAGAATATTTAACTTATTTAAATATTTAGATTTGATTCAAATTAAATAAATAATAAGAAAATAAATTATTGATAATACTACTCGATTTTTACTGACATATTTTTAGCTTAATTTATAGGATTCTCCAAAATTTTAATTTGAAAAATATTTAAATTATCATTTGATGCATATTGTGGCAAATATTAGTAATTTTTGAAATTTCATAAATAATATAACCAGTTATTTTATTATTGTTTTGGGACCATGTCCCATTGTTATGCACGATCATATTTTTGTATTGTCGTTTGTGGTTTGTACATGAACAAAATTTTAAGCAGCAAAGTGTCGAAAATCATACTATAAACTAAAGTAAACACTTAAAAATTCAACACACTTGACTTTTCCTTCTTTCTTTTATTTCATTTTCCCTCATTCCATACATAGTAAACCAAAAATGGCTTCCATCTTTAAAAATTCAAAATCAAATCATTTATTTAACCAAAAAATATGAAACTGGATCCATTGGGTTTTTTTTGGCAAGATCTTCAAATCCACATAAGTGTTGTGGAGTGCGATGATGTTTTCAGGTGATCAACGTGGCAAGGCAATAACTAGGGTTTGGGAGTGCGGGAGTTTTAGGCGGTGGGAAATCATGGCGTTTGTTGAATTGAGTTTTTTGCGCAAGGGAGCATCGGCGGTCGAAGTTTGGGGACGTGCGTCACCACCTAGGAATCGTGAAATTTAGGTTCGTGCATGTCGACCATTAGTTTGCATTTGGCTATAGGTGATCGAGTGGTGTGATTTAGGATTGGTTGGGAAAGGAAGATGATTTAGGGGGTAGGATTAATTATTAAGGTTATTAGTGTATAATAAGTTAATCAATTAATTTAATTAACCTCAAAATATTATAAAATGAATATCTCCTTCATACGAGGTCCAATCGATGCATGGACTTTTGCGTTATGCTCATAGGAGCGTTATCTACATCTGGAATTGGTTTTGTTGAGTTTAGAACAAGTGGAATTTTAAGCTAAAATTCAATGTCGTTTGATTTCAGATCGAACCGAAATGTTTAAGCATCAACTGAAATTTTGGTGAGTTATCTCACCTTTTCATGAATACTATATGATATACAGTAGATATAAATTATTATTTTGTGCTTGAATGATTTATTGGTTTGGTTCGGTTGAATTTTTGCATTGAAAACCAAATGCCATTTAAAATGAAATATAGGGAATTTTGTCAAGAAATCCGGATTCCTCGCTATTATTGATTTTAATTTATACTAATGTTATAATTGTTGAATGTAAAAATTTGGTTGTTTGGCTATATTGGATATGACATTGATATGTGTTAAAAGTTGAACATTTTAGTGATAAAGGTAATAGTAGCATTAGCTAAGGGCTATGGCAGCTATTTTGATTTGAAAATTGTCTTGATTCGGAGAAAGAATTTAAATCTGACTTTTGAATTTTTTGTGATATTTTATTTAAAAAATAGCTTTTTTACTTCTCTATTTTACTCCATCTTTTTTATTCGTCTTTTCTAATATATATGGAAATGTTTTAAAAGTATTTTGAAAAGTATTTATTTTAGAGAAAAGTATTATAACGGATGTTTCTTTTAATGAAAAGGGGAATTTATCTTTTATAATAAAGTGATTCTGTTTTAAAAAAAGGTAGAAATATTTTAAAATAAATATGTGTGATTTTTTTTACAGAAAATGTTATATAGAAAGACAGATTTACAAATGGGGTTTTAAAACAAAAGAATATATTTATAAATGATATTTTATAAAAGGAAAATTAATACCATTTTGATAAATTGGAATAATAAATCACATTTGTGAACTTGTAGTGATATATGAAAGGATCGTTTATGGAAACTATTTGTTCTTATCTTGCAATCAGATATTAGGATAAGTATAGGAGATTTAAAACTTAGAAATCAATTTATCAAGAAGTTTTATAAATTAATTTGGCGACTTATAAAAGGATTTTTATAAATGAATTTGGGGATTTATAAAATGGGTTTGTAAATGTAAAAAAGATTTATAAAAGGATTTGTATAAGAGGAATGAGATTTTATTTCCATAAATGATCGTTTTAAATTATGGTGGTATGGAAAGTATTCTTTTCATAGTTAACACCAAATCCAAGGTATGGAAACTCGTCTCTATCTTGAGAATTAGAATGTATGTCAAGGCAAGAATAATTTTCTAATTTATCTGCTATCATTGTTAATCGAGGGATAAAAACTATTTGAAATCGAGAAGTAGGGGTAAGTATATTTGGTTAAATTTCTACGTGATCCATTTACTTAAACCAAAAGTGCTTTGGGATTAATCTTACCAATGTTTAAATGTTATTTGTTTTAATCCAAATAAATATGGTCTTGGAAGTGAATTCTTTCTTAATATCTGTAAATATATTTATACTATTAATATAAGTACATGGAGACGTTTTCTAAGTACATAAAGTGAAATGGTATATGAATATACTTACACCTTTAAGATAAGTATATGAATATTTCCAAGTATTGAAAACAGTAGAGAGGGTTTGTGAATATATTTTTGTAAAGGTATTTTGATACAAGTATTTACAAAGTGGTTTTAATTAATGACTTGATTAATTTAAAGAGGCTCAGTGGCCTCTTATGTGCTTAACCATGTTATTATGCATACTAAATTAAATCTGTAACGACCAGGAATTTTCGATCTCGAAATTTCAGATAGTTACGAAAAAGAAGAAAGAGATAGCAGAAAAAGTAGAAACAGAAACACCAAAACACATATTCTCACATTTGTAGTGGATCAAAATATAATATCAAATAAATAGCAGTTATACAAAGGAAAATTGTGCTTGTCAAATTACACTTCAATATATCAGAGTTACAATATTTACACAACACTGGGAAGTTAAATTCAACATGCCCAGATAAGCTACAATAAATCACAGCAGAATACTCTCCATACGTTCCTGCCATCCAGCTCGTCTACTGAGCTCCAGAACGTCCTTATCTGAAAATTTGTAATACTCGGTCTGACCCGAGCGTTACATCAAAGTAACACCCGGGTCAGGCTGGAAACCAGCGTGAGTAAACCCATCTAACATGAATGACAAAAGCATACAACTTATATATATATATATATATAACCCGGGTAACTTGTATCAATTACAAGTTCACAAATTTCTACAGACATTACTTGATTCACTCACAAATCTCTAAGTACCAAAACTTAGATTAAATAGTCCAATTCACTTAAATCATTTCATCCCAGCTTATTGATTTCACATTTCAATCTATAATGAATCGAAGTGGTTTTCGGGTATTTACTAATACCCGACTCTGGTCTCTTCGAATCCGATGTCATCTAAAGCCACGTTATCCAATTAAATACAATTCAACTTTAATTATCGGATAACACTTTTACATAGCAATTCATAACTGATCATCATCCATCCAACATATCATATCACAAAGCAATTCAAATCAGAGATATCAACCATTTCAAAGCACTCATCATCATTCAATCATTAATAAGCAAGATTGATCACTTCCATTAATTACATCAATTAATAATCCTCTAGTTACTCTCATTGGTTAATTATTCTTAAATTTCATTTAGTAATTACCTTTAACTTAATTGCATTCATTAATCAACCTTGATTTATCACAATCAGAAATTAACTTTCCTAAGTTACTCCATCAATTAAACCAACTCCTTGATTAATTATATTAATTAATCCTTTAATTACACTGGTTAATTATCACTTAATTCCTTTCACCCAGTAATTATCCTTTAATTACTTTGCATCAAATAATTCTCTTTTTAACCTATTATATCCAGTAACTATCCACTCATTACTACACTAAGAAATTACACCTCATTAATTGCCTTAAGTAATTATACTTAATCTTTAATTAATTATTTTTATTAATCACATTGGTTAATCTCATTCTGTAATTAATTACTCTTAATTAATTACATTACTTAATTAACTTCCCATAATTTTTATTAGTAAATTATTAAATTAATTACACTAAGTAATTAATTATTAATTACTTCTACTAAGTAATTATTCTTCATATTAATTACACCAGGTAATTAATCCAAAACCAACCACTTTCAATCTTCAATTTATTACACCCTGTAACTACCATTACTAATTTCTTCACTAAGTAATTACACTTTTTATTATTAACATTTATTAATCAACCTTTATCCATTTCATTTAGTGATTAGCTTTTAATTAATTTCACTAATTAATTATCTTAAATTTATCACAACCTTAATAAATTCTTCATCTTAATTAATTACTTAATTATACCATTATAAAATCATTTAGGGATCAATGATTTAAAATATAAAAAACAAAATGTAATATTTTAACAAATCAAAACTAATTTTTGTAATAAAATTTTAAATTTTAAAATCCAAACTTTAAAACTTATATTTGATTAAACATTATTTTCTAAACATAAACATTTTATACATTTAAAATATAGGTTAAAAGTTTTATTTAAACTTGCCTTTAAAAATTTTGAAATCATTAAGTTTTAAAATATGGACTTGTCAAAACTGGAAACAAAAATGTTTCCGAACCAAAACCAAAAATTCTCGAGACATGCTCGAGACAGCACTTGAGTAATTCATAGCAGCAAAACAACAAGGCCGCCCCATAACGACCTCGACATCATTCACGACCATCCAGATATCGCAATTTCAGCTTGACTCAAAATCGAGCCTTCGAACGACGACAGAACCCAACCACAAAGGCAAAAATCTGGATCGCCACGACGATCATGGCAACTAGAATTCACATCCCTCTGACTTCGGCCTCGTCAACGACCCATGCAGCCATACCAACACTCACGGTCGAACTCGATGCTTTGATTTAAACGAAAACACCTTTCCATTACACTCAGCAGAACCTCACCCAAAAACCCTAGTTCGTCAAAAATCGATCGACACAGCCAAAAGAAAAATCCAACAATATTTTTACATCAATCGACCATACTTCAGCCTACTCCAAGCCAAAACTTGCACCTCCGGTCATCGTCGATCATCGACAAATGGCCAAAACCGATAGAACGATCAACATGCAAAATCTCGGCCTATACACCATTAAAAACTACAAAGTTTATTTCAAAATTCACTATTCGTATTTACAATCCAGATTATAAAATTAGATATATAAATTATCATATTAGATTTTTACCCATTTTCTTATTTTTACTGTAATCTTTAAACTTACAGTATATTCAACAAACAAAATAACTTAAAATTATTTTTAGAAACAAGAACTCATTGTTATTAACAATTTCTTTTCTATAATCAAAGTCTAATTTTGATTTTACAGAGAGATAGGTATTATTTTGTGATGGTAGTTAGCCTATTACTAATAACAGAGCACAAGTATAAATATTTACAGACATTCACCCATGAAACCAAGCATCTTCATACAAATATTCAGATGGAATGAAGCATGCAAACAATATCACAACTTTATCACACAAAATCATCACATGCAACATCTAAAACTGTTCTTAAATAAGAGTTTTACTCACCTTTGAAAATGCAGAGAGTTTTGAAGAGAACAGGAAAGTTTCTGAAAAATTGGAAATTGCACATTGATACTTTGATTTCTAAAACTTGTATTGCTGAACTTAAGAACTGAAATGTTAGATACTTGATTACTTTAAGACTGGAATATGAAGATATGATCAAGACTTTGAAACTTTGTTGTTTCTATATTGCATTATAAAGCTGGAAGCTTGGTTGATAGGTTTGAAAATGTCTTGATAAATCTCACATGATTTTGTTTTCAAGGAGATGATTCAGATTTTCTGGTTTGCATATGAGAATATCTCAGGTTGATTTTGAGAAATTGAATACAAAACTGGCCATTGATTCCTTTCTAGAATTTGAAAGAAAAAGAATGAAGAAAGAAAAATTATGTATTTTATGGTTTATCAGAAATAAGAGAAAGACACTTGTTAAATTCTATTACATTTGTCACAAACCTTCTTCATTTAAATACACATGTTAATCATGAGCTTATAAAAATTAACACTTGTAATTTCTTATTTTTAAGTTATTATTTTTAAAGGATTTAAAAGTTTTATTATTAATTTTCCTAATTAATAAGTACTTTACTAATTTATAAAAAAATTCTCTTATTTGATAAAAATAAAACTTTTAAAAGAAAATAAAATATAAATTAATTAGATTCTAAATAAAATCATATAAAACTATTTAATCCATTTTTACATGCTAATATAAAAGCTTTTGCATTTATTTACTATTAAATAAATAGTTTCCAAATTTATATAAATATTCCTTTATTTAAATTAATTTAAAAGGTTTTTATATTCAATTATCGAATGACCAAAATCTGGGCTATCACATTCGTCCCCCTTTAGAATCTTTTCGTCCTCGAAAAGGAACGAAGCCAGAATTTGTTAAAAAGATTATTATCAGAAAAATTACCCTTTGATAAATCTTTAAAACACTTTAAAAATATTATAAATTAGTTTTTTTCCTTTGAAGATACTTTTTATAACTCGATGTCTCAACCAGTCCATCCTCGTTCTTACAGAAATTCGGTCATACGTTGATCAGGCGTAAGACTGAAAATTTATAAGTACTTGGTAAACCCGTTTTCAACACCTAATGAAAATATTTGGAAAACAATTTTATTGAAAATATAGGAAACATTTTTGAAAATAGAGAAAACATCTTTGGTGAGAATGCTCTGGAAATCATCACCCCCATCCTTGGTCGCAGTTAACCCGATGGTTACGTTGCCATCCCGGCAAAATCCATAGATAACTGTAGGCCTCTGTGCCGCTCGATTACACCACGGAACCCGCTATAGATCACAGCCACAACTGGGGTTACGTTGCTATCACAGCAAAATCCCACATAACTGTAGGCCTCAGCGCCCTCGAATTTCGCTGCCAAAAGAATGAAACTTCTCCGCTACACTCGACCATAGATCACAGTCTACCGATGTTATGTTGCCTTCCCGGCAAAATCAAGCGTAGACCGTTGACACTCACCTCCACACGATTTCCGCTATGGTCCACATAGTAGATCGCAGAGACATCGAGTTACACTGTCGTCACAGCACAACCCAAATGCCTCTGTAGGCATCAGCGCCCTCGACTTTCGCTACCCAATAATCCTTAGAAACTAGTTTTGTCCGGACTCCTCACAGGATCAACTTTAGAACCCCCCCCCCCTCCTCCCTTAGAAGCTCAAGGCAGTACCAACCTATGGTACTCCTGAGAAGTTCATTCAAGGGAGCGTCTTTTTCTCCAGAGCCATTTTCAAAACACTTTATACTATACACATATAGTATCTTCAAATCATACACCTAGTATGAATCACATATGAATCTCCTTTCTCAAAATCGATTATCTCAAAATCAATAATTCTCGAACTAGGCTTTCCAAATCCAATATTGATTTTACCCAAAAAAATCAAAAGCCTTTCCAAATCCAAAGGTTCCCAAAACCTTTTTCCAAAATCCTCATAAGTTCCTTTATATAGATGTATAGATATATATAACTTTAAAAATCTTTGGATCATTTCAAACTTGTATAAAATTCCTTTTATACTTCAAGCACTTTCAAAATCCTTTCTCTTTTGGCTATAGATTCAACAAGGGGAGATTTATCTTATATAACAAAGATATATAACTTTGTTTATTCAAAATCAAATCTTCAAATTTGATTACTCTTTTATAACGTTGTTTCAAGCTTACTTATCATCATAAAAATATCCAACCTTCACTTTTATCCATTGTATATTTCACAAAATATACTTTCTTTTCAAAATAATCATTTCACATTTCTTATTCACAAATTATCAATATCAATTTCATTTAAACCCGTACGATATACACATATCATTCGTACGTTATACCAATCTGATCGCTCACTCGATCACACAATTTCACTTCCGAACCAGTATCGTCCACCCGACTTCCTAGTGCGGACTCAGATCTGGTTTCTTGATCAGAAACCGTCATTCTCCTTGCATAGCCATAACTATGATACAGAATATCCAGAACCAATCAACAATCCATATCCAGGTTCACTGTCGAAAATCGAGTGAAAAATCCTAACTCGGATCGACAATACTATCTCGAAATTCTGTGCTCGAATCTGGATCAAATCACCATGCGAATAGAATAATATACGTACATCTTATGTATTTAAATTCATTGATTATTAGCCAAATCAATTTCCCTTTTCTATTCACATTCACTTAAATTTATATCCACTTATCCACAATTGCTTAAATTCTCATTTGGATTATCACCTCAGTTTATATTTCAAATAGATGCTCAATCCTAAATAGTTTGAACTCTGACCAGCTTATATTTAGAAAAAGTTTGAAATTTTTTAAAATAGATAAGTAGTTGAAAAATAATTATAAATTTGTCAAATACCGTAAAATTGTTAAGTAATCGTAAATAATTGAAAAATAGTAAAATAATTGCAAAATAGTGTGAAACAGTAACTAGTTATAAAGTAGTTGAAAAAAAGTAGTTGAAAAATTGCTTAATAGTTCCAAAAATAATTGTAAAATAAGTATAAGATAGTTTGGCTTTTAGGAAGAAAGATTGTATAGTAAGTAGCTTGGAAAAATAGATTTATAGAAAATAGCCCAGAGCCAAACTGTTCAATTCCCAATCTCCATTCTTATCAATTCAATTTAAATTTCCACTTCCATTTAAATTGACCCAATTCCAATTTAAATAACTCCAATTTCCATTGGACTTGATTTGTCCCCAATCCAAGTTGAATTAATTCTCAATTTCTTTCCAACTTCAAATCAAATTCCATTTGATTTAAACATATTCACTTTAACTACAAATCCTAAATTATTCAAATTAATTTAGACGAATTTCAAATTGAATCCACTTCAATTTCAGATCATTTCAATTTCTATGAATTAGTCCCAATTCCCATTTGAACTTGAACCCATCAAACTTCAATTTCATTTCAAATCAACTCAAATTTTCCATTTGAATTTTAAACTTATCCTTCTTCAAACAATTCTAATTAAATTAAATCAAATTTAATTTGAACTAGTTCAATTCAAATTTTCCAAATTTAAACCATCTCGAATTATATAAATTTGAGTTAAATTTTTAAATGTTGATTTAATCCTTTAAATCAAATCAAATCAACTTATATCTTTAAACCATTTAATTCTGAATCCAAATTTCATTTCAAACTTATTTCAAAGTTCAAATAATAATTCAATTTTTTTTTAAACAACTAAATCTTTGAAATTCAATTTATTATGAAATTTCAATTTTGTAACCAAACCTTTGAAGTTTTATCTTAAACATTCAAATCTTAAGTCCAAAATGATTCCATTTTACCTTAATAATGGATATATTACCACACCCCATTTCTTTAAAAAAATCCAATTCACAGTTTAAAGATTATTAATAACAATAGGGTAATATCATCCAATTATTTTAAAACATCCATCCATTTCCAATTTTCGGATCTCAAACCCAATTTAAGATCACTCAAGCTCTCAATTCCAATCAACCATTTAACTTCCCAAGTTAAATCTTAATTTCATCTTGAAATTTCCAAATCAGGTTGATCATTCAAACTTATTTAACTTCTTCCAAGTTAAATTCAATTTACTTAATCCAGTCAAATTTACACAATTTGAATTCCCAAATTTTCAACTTCAGATTAATATCCTTCCCACTTAAGTTTAAAACCTACTTCACTTTGGGTTTCACATCACATTCCAAGGAAAATTCAAAACTCAACCTTAGAGTTTATTTCCTTTACACACTTGGTTCCTTTTAAGTTTTAAACCACCCTTGGTTTTAAATTCAAACGAATTCTTTTAAAATTTCAAACAACCCTTGTTTGAAATAGGACCCTTTCACTCGAATATATTAAATAACATCTCTTATTTTAAAATAAGATCATATTCAAAATAGTTTGAATAATATTATTTCCATTAACATTTTGAAACCAATTCAAATGTTTAAATTTAGAATTCAGATCTTCACAATTTGAAACCCACTTTAATTTACATCCTTTCAAATTTACAAGTTACTCTCTTTAAATGGTTACTTCCTAAAAACATTTTATTGTTTGTTGGAAAACAATCATCCCATTATTAAACACAATAACCATTCTATTTCTCTGGTTTGAAACCAATTCTAATTCATCTTATTTTGAAATTCTTCCCCAACTTCAAGATTTGATTTCAGTTTGAATCCATTTCAAACTTATCTTTAATTTAATTTCAATTTGGTTGTATTTCTATCACCACTTAATTTAATTCCAATAATTTAACAACCAATTACCTTAATATTTATTAGAAAGAAATATTGCTATATATATCAAAATATATTCTTATAAAATCATTTAAAATCTTTATATAAGAAAATAACAAGTACGCTCTCATATATATAGACTCAACTCATTCTAGGGTACCATTGACCCTATCCTTAATGAGTAATCCCACCAGAGCCAAGATTCTCGCTTAACCTTCAGCTCTGATACCAACTGTAACGACCAAGAATTTTCGATTCCGAAAATTTTAGATAGTTACGAAAAAGAAGAAAGAGATAGCAGAAAAAGAAGAAACAGAAACACCAAAACACAGATTCTCACATTCGTAGCGGATCAAAATATAATATCAAATAAATAGCAGTTATACAAAGGAAAACTGTGCTTGTCAAATTACACTTTAATATATCAGAGTTACAATATTTACACAACACTGGGTAGTTAAATTCAACATGCCCAGATAAGCTACAATAAATCACAGCAGAATACTCTCCATACGTTCCTGGCATCTAGCTCGTCTCCTGAGCTCCGGAACGTCCTTACCTAAAAATTTGTAATATTAGGTCTGACCCAAGCATTACATCAAAGTAACACCCGGGTCATGCTGGAAACTAGCGTGAGAAAACCCATCTAACATGAATGACAAAAGCATACAACTTATATATATAACCCGGGTAACTTGTATCAATTACAAGTTCACAAATTGCTATAGACATTACTTATTTCACTCACAAATCTCTAAGTACCAAAACTTAGATTAAATAGTCCAATTCACTTAAATCATTTCATCCCAGCTTATTGATTTCACATTTCAATCTATAATGAATCGAAGTGGTTTTCGGATATTTACTAATACCCGACTCTGGTCTCTTCGAATCCAATGTCATCTAAACCCACGTTATCCAATTAAATACAATTCAACTTTAATTACCGAATAACAATTTTACATAGCAATTCATAACTAATAGATAATCACGTTATCATCATCCATCCAACATATCATATCACAAAGCAATTCAAATCAGAGATATCAACCATTTTAAAGCACTCATCATCATTCAATCATTAATAAGCAAGATTGATCACTTCCATTAGTTACATCAATTAATGATCCTCTAATTACTCTCATTGGTTAATTATTCTTAAATTTCATTTAGTAATTACCTTTAACTTAATTACATTCATTAATCAACCTTGATTTATCATAATTAGAAATTAACTTTCCTAAGTTACTCCATCAATTAAACCAACTCCTTGATTAATTATATTAATTAATCCTTTAATTACACTGTGTAATTATCACTTAATTCCTTTCACCCAGTAATTATCCTTTAATTACTTTGCATCAAATAATTCTCTTTTTAACCTATTATATCCAGTAACTATCCACTCATTACTTCACTAAGGAATTACACCTCATTAATTGCCTTAAGTAATTATACTTAATCTTTAATTAATTATTTTTATTAATCACCATTGATTAATCTCATTCTGCAATTAATTACTCTTAATTAATTACATTACTTAATTAACTTCCCATAATTTTTTATTAGTAAATTATTAAATTAATTACACTAAGTAATTAATTATTAATTACTTCTACTAAGTAATTATTCTTCATATTAATTACACCAGGTAATTAATCCAAAACCAACCACTTTCAATCTTCAATTTATTACACCTTGTAACTACCATTACTAATTTCTTCACTAAGTAATTACACTTTTTATTATTAACATTTATTAATCAACCTATATCCATTTCATTTAGTGATTAGCGTTTAATTAATTTCACTAATTAATTATCTTAAATTTATCACAACCTTCATAAATTCTTCATCTTAATTAATTACTTAATTATACCATTATAAAATCATTTAGGGATCAATGATTTAAAATATATAAAACAAAATGTAATATTTTAACAAATCAAAACTAATTTTTGAAATAAAATTTTAAATTTTAAAATCCAAACTTTAAAACTTATATTTGATTAAACATTATTTTCTAAACATAAACATTTTATACATTTAAAAATATAGGTTAAAAGTTTTATTCAAACTTGCCTTTAAAAAATTTGAAATCATTAAGTTTTAAAATCTGGACTTGTCCAAACTGGAAACAAAAATGTTTCCGAACCAAAACCAAAAATTCTCGAGACATGCTCGAGATAGCACTCGAGTAATTCATAGCAGCAAAACAACAAGGCCGCCCCATCACATCTTCGAGTCAACATTGCAAATCACGCGAGCACGACCCGAGTGATGTGCTTCTTCCCCAAAAATTCCTTCAGCACCTGATACTCAAACATGCATGGTGCACGTGTACCGAAGCACCACCCTCCTCGGGCCATTATTCTGGTCTCCGACAAGTCGATAACGACCTCGACATCATTCACGACCATCAAGATATCGCAATTTCAGCTTGACTCGAAATCGAGCCTTCGAACGATGACAGAACCCAACCACAAAGGCAAAAATCTAGATCGCCACGACGATCACGGCAACTAGAATTCACATCCCTCTGACTTCGGCCTCATCAACGACCCATGCAGCCATATCAACACTCGCGGTCGAACTCGATGCTTTGATTTAAACGAAAACACCTCGCCATTACACTCAACAGAACCTCACCCAAAAACCCTAGTTCGTCGAAAATCGATCGACACAGCCAAAAGAAGAATCCAGCAATATTTTTCCATCAATCAACCATACTTCGGCCTCCTTCGAGCCAAAACTCGCACCTCCGGTCATCGCCGATCATCGGCAAATGGCCAAAACCCAAAGATCGATCAACATGCAAAATCTCGGCCTATACACCATTAAAAACTACAAAGTTTATTTTAAATTCACGATTCGTATTCACAATCCAGATTATAAAATTAGATATATAAATTATCATATTAGATTTTTACCCATTTTCTTATTTTTACTGTAATCCTTAAACTTACAGTATATTCAACAAATAAAATAACTTAAAATTATTTTTAAAAACAAGAACTCATTGTTATTAACAATTTCTTTTCTATAATCAAAGTCTAATTTTGAGTTTATAGAGAGATAGGTATTATTTTGTAATGGTAGTTAGCATGTTACTAATAACATAGCACAAGTATAAATATTTACAGACATTCACCCATGAAACCAAGCATCTTCATACAAATATTCAGATGAAATGAAGCATGCAAACAATATCACAACTTTATCACCCAAAATCATCACATGCAACATCTAAAATTGTTTATAAATAAGAGTTTTACTCACCTTTGAAAATGCAGAGAGTTTTGAAGAGAACGGGGAAGTTTCTGAAAAATTGAAAACTGCACATTGATACTTTGATTTCTAAAACATGTATTGCTGAACTTAAGAACGGAAATGTTAGATACTTGATTGCTTTAAGACTGGAATATGAAGATATGATCAAGACTTTGAAACTTTGTTGTTTCCAGATTGCATTATAAAGGTGGAATCTTGGTTGATAGGTTTGAAAATGTCTTGATAAATCTCACATGATTTTGTTTTCGAGGAGATGATACAGATTTTCTGGTTTGCATATGAGAATATCTCAGGTTGATTTTGAGAAATTGAATACAAAACTGGCCAATGATTCCTTTCTTGAATTTGAAAGAAAAAGAATGAAGAAAGAAAAATTATGTATTTTATGGTTTATCAAAAATAAGAGAAAGACACTTGTTAAATTCTATTACATTTGTCACAAACCTTCTTCAATTGAATACGCATTTTAATCATGAGCTTATAAAAATTAACACTTGTAATTTCTTATTTTTCAGTTATTATTTATAAAGGATTTAAAAGTTTTATTATTAATTTTCCTAATTAATAAGTACTTTAATAATTTATAAAAAAAATCTCTTATTTGATAAAAATAAAACTTATAAAAGAAAAGAAAATATAAATTAATTAGATTCTAAATAAAATCATATAAAACTATTTAATCCATTTTTACATGCTAATATAAAAGCTTTTGCATTTATTTACTATTAAATAAATATTTTCCAAATTTATATAAATATTCCTTTATTTAAATTAATTTTAATGGTTTTTATATTCAATTATCAGATGACCAATATCTGGGCTATCACAAAATCTCTGATTTGATTGTTTATTTATTTGATAGTTAAATAACCGACTATCAAATGCTTTCCAGTTTTGAAAAATATCATTTGTAGGTTCGAAGAGAGGGGATCAGATATATTATCCGAAAATCACTTTAAGCCGACATAAGCACTCAAATTGCAAATGATTGAAGACCAAGTTCTTTAAAGTGCAAGGGTTACTTGCTACTAATCTTGAGGATGTAGTAGAAGTAGTGCCTTCGGTTTTCTCATATCCTAAACAACTTAATGAATGCTAGCATTGGCATTCCAAGTGGAATTTGCAAAAATGGTAAAATGTACGTCAAGCCTCACACTCGGTAATGACTAAAACAGGGGATATGCAGCAGGGCTATGTGGTTCGCTACCATTAGGGTACGGTCGTCATCCAATCTAAATCGATGTTGATCCATTTATATATACTAGTGACTCGGTATGATTGTTGGTCGACGACTGGGTGGTGTCATATTCGGTACTATTTAGGTAGGGGTAGGCCAGTTATGTATTGGAAAGGTGCAAATTTTTGCGACCTTAGTACATATTTCTAGAGATATACTGTGACAGGTGGTACCCCAGTAACCTTATGTTGTATGACATTCATTCTCCAACACGTTCCCTTAAGGAATTAGTTGTATACCTAATATTTGGAATGCAATTAATGTGACAATTTTGGCTATGATTAAATATTTATTTTAAGCCTTAGACATTATTATAATATCAGAAGTTTTCTTATGAAATCGTTAGGTTACCATAAGGTAAAATTCCATCTATGTTTATGTGCGGCGTGGTCTTATGAGATTCCTTTATTTTGAAAGGTTTTATAGCACTAACGATCCATATGATATGTGTTTCTTCGCTGGTTTTCCAGACTGATCCTGGCATTATTTTGTTATAATGCTCGGGTCTGCCCGAGCATATTTCAGATTTAGGTTTGGATGATTTGGAGCTTCAGGAGATGAATTGGATGCTTCCAAGATGCATTCACTTATCTTTATTTCCGCTGCATTTGTTATTTTGTAGTTATCAGCATTTGTGAGGACAGCTTGTTATAACTGCCAGGCTGATGATATGTTAGTTTACTTTGATTGATGTATGTATATAAAACTTCTCTATTGGAATGATCTATTGTAAATTGTATATTACTCTTCATGATGTGAGATTCTGTTCTGTCCTTTCTTTCTCACCCCAACAATCTGTCTTTCTGGCACTTGGATTCTTGGCAGGTGAATACCGTGGATGTATTAGTGTCGACTATGGAGGGTCGAAATGGCGGGTTATTACAGTGGGATATCAAAGTTCAGGCTGAGCGAACACCTAGGCTTTGGTGGGGTACATTCATTAGAAATAGGGTTAGTAACACCCTATAATGAGTTGAGTGTATGCGCGCGTGGGCGCGTGTCTATATATATATATATATCATGCATGTATATGTATATGTATATTTATATGTATGTATGTATATATGTATGAGAGCGTGTATTTGTTAGTGCAATGAAATTATTATATATTGTGTTTAATGGTTTGTTGAGTGGTTTATGAATTTTGGTCGAGATGTGGGATACGAGGTATCGATAAGGGATTCTAAACACTTAAACAAGGAAAACCGACACAGTATTGTTTTGAAATTTGGTAAATGAAATAATTTTACCGAGAATTATATTTTAAATATTAAAGAAATAATTCAAAATTAATATAGTTATTTACGATTTGTTTGATTACTCAATTTTTATCATTTATTGATTGATTAGTGAGATCCTACGTAAATGTCGACGGCCCAGTTTGAGTGAATATTCGAGATGATTGATGATCCCGAATATATATATGTGTGTGTGTGTGTGTGTGTGTGTGTGTGTGTATGGAGATCTATTTTTATTGGATAGAGTGGGAGTGGGTTGATGTTAATTTATAATGTGGTTATAAATTAATTTAACCCCAGTTTATAGTTTAAATTGGTGATAGAAATATCGGTATACATTTTATTACTGATCAGGATTTAAAAGTACGACTTTTTTTAGATAAGCATAAAGACTTAAAAGAAATGATTGAATAATTTTATAGATTTTATAAATAGATTTACACTTAATTTAATCTGACAAATTAAGTGTCTTAATTATTTAAAAGTTAGTTTTGAGTAGATGGAATATTTTATGAAAAGGCTTATACTATTTTATAAAAATAGTGTGATGGAAACCTACCTGATTTAATTTGATAAATTAAGTATATTGTGGCTTAAATGGGTTTTGAAATGAACATTATATTTTATAATAGGATTTATGGATTTATAAAATATTATGAGGTGAAATATATTACTTAATCGGTTTTGAGTATATAATGATATTCTTATAAAAAGATTATGATCTTATAAAAAGAGTATGAAGGTGTATATTTAATTATAATTTGACAATTGAATAATATTAAGCTTTTAAATGATTTATAAGCTCATGATTGTTTCATAAATAATATATTATGGTTAAAAACAATACATTAATAGAGGGATCATCTCCTAAGTAGATTTTCCTGCATATAGTTTACGTGGGTTATATATGTCTATATTTATATATAATTTTGGTATGTCCGACTTGGGACTACTAGAAGGAGGCACGGAATATTTTATTTATATTCATGGATATGCGGTTTAAAGCATGTATATACTGTTTTGATATGTCTGACTAGGGACTATCAATTGGTGTAAGGGAATCCATTGTACCTTGGGACAACACGACCTACTTACGTGGTTTGGAGCTGGGGCGGAGAGAGAGTGGGATGCTAGTCTAGAGTAGGTCATATACTATTGTGTACTACTCTTGGGGGGCTACGACAGGATCTACAGGCCAAC
This sequence comes from Allium cepa, assembly GCA_030765085.1. Taxonomy (NCBI): domain Eukaryota; kingdom Viridiplantae; phylum Streptophyta; class Magnoliopsida; order Asparagales; family Amaryllidaceae; genus Allium; species Allium cepa. Next base: position 134,826,303 of record CM060932.1, read on the forward strand.
TTATTTTGATGTGTTGATTTTCAGGGGAGTCCACAATATAGTTATGGCTCTCGATAGACCTCATAGGTAGTTAATGGCAATTCAGGATGATTTATCAGCCCAGACGAGAGTGGTAATAATTTGGCATTGTATACCCATGTGGAAATGATGTACGCAAGTTTGACGTTTACATACATTTTCGATATGTCAGAATTGACAACCTAGAGCAAAACATGCTAGCAAGGGAATCCATAGCACCAGTGAGACGACACGACTTGCGGACATGATCTTGGAGCAAGGGCGAAGAGAGACTGGAACACCAGTCTAGAGTAGGTCATACACTATCGTGTTGTACTCTTCGAGGCTATGACGAGACCTACAGGCCAACTTCTTTTGAGTTGTTGCTTTTCAAGGAAGTCTGCAAGTTGGTTATGGCTCTCGATAAGTCTCACTGGTAGCTGAAGGCAGTTCGGGATGGGTATCAATTATGGACATCCGTATTTTGGTTTTTTGGTATGGAGATGCTATGTTAGTAGCATTGCTAAATAGCCGTGTTTGTTTTGCACTTCAGATGCTTTTATGGGGATCGTTTGATCGATTAGTGTCTACAGTGGACCGTACCCACTAGGAATGATAGGTATCATCTTATTCTGTAGGCGTTGGCTATTGTTATGATTGTGCATGTTATATTGGTTGTTTGATTGCCATTATTGAATATTGGTTGTTAGACTTATATGGAGATGTTTATATATTACTCCTACGGTGATACATTAGGTTAACTCTATCATAGAATGTTGTTACGTTTCAGTCACATTATATTGGTTATGCCGACTTATTGGGTGCAGGAGAAGAGCAGGTTATAGTATGAACCCCTACTTTTGAGTTGGGTGCACTACTTGTTTAAGAGTAGTCCGGGTTATCCCTGAGCCACATTTATGGAGAGGACCGTTTGCACTACACTAATTTCTTATATATTTGTATATGGATTTGATATAAAGTACTTTGAGATTTTTTCCCCTCACTCCAGGCTTTATGTCTGACCCGCATTTTGTCATTATCTACTTGTGTCATGACAATTCTTGGGTACTCGATTGATTAGTTCGATAGTCAGGTGCTTTAAGAGATACGCTTTCAAGACAGCTGGAGCACTTTGGAGGCGAACATGGTACTTTGGATACATACTTGATGTTGTAGTAATACATGACAGATAGGCTACTCATATACGGGACTTGTTGTATCAGATATTGTATTCTGACTTTCTATATTGATATCCATTTATCTGTTACTTCCATCCATATCGTTTCTTATATATTGTTTATCCTATTGCTCATGTATATTCAATATATTATATGTCATCATTCCGCTGTGAGATTTTACCATTGTTCCTAGATGATGTTTAGCATTTTTTTTATTTTACCCGAATGGACTATCTTTTGTGGTATTCAGGAGTCAGACGTTGTCATTCAATGTTGATTTGGGGTATTACAAACGGTGGGTCGTTACACTCAGAGCTTAGGCTCAACATTTAGGACCAGATATACTAGTTTAATTAACCAAACTGGTAGAGGAGATACGTTGAGAGTGCATACTTGTATTTTCTACTATATAATATTGCATACACCACTTGTCCTATGGACTTATATTTATTTTAATCGTTTATTGTTAAGGTATAATCGTTCTGGCTATCAGTATTAGTGGACGGAATACAAGAGTGAGTACGAATAGGCAGTCTAAGATGTCTGTTTAGTGCAGAGATTATTTTGCCATGCATGGGATGTTCAGCTGAAGGAGAAGGTTTCAAACGGCCGCAGAAAGTTTTGAATATGGTGTAGTCCTTTGGGCATTGTAACAGAATAGATTGTCTGTTAGACTATAACTTGGATTATGTATCCAATTAGGATTCGGTGGTTACCCAGAATTGAGCAAAGACCGAACGGGTGACTTATACATTATGCGTTGAGTCATTAGTGTTAGAAGAGTTTTCCTGGCATTAGTAAAACTTAGGCAACGGGAGAAATCCTATGTGTTGAAGAGGTATTTTCTAAATTTTAGTCCAATCACGTACCAGTTCTTAATCCTTAGTTTGAGCGCAACGTCTGTAAGTGATTTCCAGTAGTTGGACAAGGGTTTCTCACTTGATTCTTAAAGATAAGCGTTTGAGTTGGATTCTTGAGACGACTGGGTGATTTCCAAAGTGTGACTCTGGTCGAGCGAGGAAAATTTGGTACTCAGAATAAGGGACCGGATCAGAGTTCGCATGAGAGAAGTCAGGTGATCGACCCTAGTTTAACAAAGGGACTTTGCGAGCAAACAAAGGATTTGATCATGCATCGTATATTATTCGGAATGACCTTTATTCACTGTAAAATTGTTTGGTATGGTATGGTTAGGATAGCTTGTGATAGTTCGGGAAGGAACTCCTTGGCTATTTTTGTGACAATTTGGATAAGCTTCTAAGTAGCGATATGGTACTTGCCTAGGCAAACGTCATAGTACACTTAATGTATTATACTCATTATCATTGTGCGGTTGATGTAAGTTTAAACCCGAGCGTGCCTAAGTATTTAGAGAACGTCATTTGATGATGATTTAATTATAAAGTTTTCTCCTTTGGAGAATAAGTTCTGTTTGGAGGGAAAAGAAAATTGAGACTTAGTTTGCTTGATTTATTCTAAAGTTTTGAGAATAGGGATCCAGCATATCATCTTAGTTCTCCTTATCAAGCGGGAGGTATGGTTGTCTTTCACGTATGGCATTTGAGAAAGGAGTTACACCACTTAGGAAATTGTGTCTTCTTGGGTGTCAAACTGGCTCATCGGAGTTTATAGTTTACCATGCACATTTGGGCTATGTAAGTCACCGTGCGTGTCGGTATAAACTCTTTGGCATGTTTCATTATTGTATATGCTTGTTGTGGTTTATTATTGCTTGCTATTATTTGATGGTTGATGTACTGTTTTTGCTTGTTATTGTTTACTTCTGTTAACTACTGATTGATTGTTTATTTTTGATTGATTGATTATTGTTGTTGCTTGTTTCGTATAATTGCACATGGTAAACTGATTGTTATTTTTATTCTTGATTGATTTTGGTTGTTGTCGTTGTTTATTAATTTTCCATTTGTATAAGTGGGTAATTCTAGTGACGTCATCATGATGAGTCGAATAGATGAGGTGTAAGTGATTGGAGGTGGCTTAAACTCAAAGGCCTATTTATTTTAGGGATAGGGCTATGTGACTTCGGATCGATGGGGTTAAGTTTGTCCATGTTTGATGGAGCTTTATATGTATATACCTCTAGTTATGGAGGGAAATTTTTTATTTTTTTTTGTTTTTTTCCTATTTGTTTCGTTAGAATGTAAGAAAATGTGGTGTAGAGCTAGCTTTTTTGTTGTTTGTGTTTCATAATTGTCCTAGTTGTTTTTGATAGCAACATATTTATTTGGGATGCTTGTTGCATTGGATATGTTTGTTGCACAGTTTATTGCAACATATTTATTTAAGATGCTCGATGCATTAGATGTGTTTGTTGCATAGTTAGTTGTTATTTGAGATGTTTGTTGCATTAGATAAGTTAGTTACAACATATTTATTTGAGATGCTTAATGCATTGGATGTGTTTGTTGCATAGTTAGTTGAAACATATTTATTTGAGATGCTTGTTGCATTGGATGTGTTTGTTGCATATTTAGTTGTAACATATTTATATGGGATACTTGTTGCATATGGATTTATGTCGTGCTAGAGTTTACATGTAGATATGTACTAGGCCATAGTTGCATTCATGGTAGGGTTGCAAGCGGCATTCATGTAGAATTGCAAGTTGTAGCATGTTTTGAATTGCATTCATGGTAGGGTTGCAAGTTGCATTCATGTAAAATTGCAAGTTATAGCATTTTTTAAATTGCATTCATGGTTATGTTATGCATGCTTGGTTGTCATTCATGCTTTGATTGCCATGTTGTGGTGGTATGTATGCATTTATTATTTGGTAAGCACATTGTAATGATTTTGCTACTTATGCTTGTATGTGTTGCATATATGGGAGTATATTGATTCTCTTTGATATACATGACTTTCTTTATGGTTATGTAAGTGAAATGTAGGTGCATGGATGAAAAGACTTGCTTTCTACTTTTAGTTTCATGGGTTGAGTTGGCTTGCTCGCAGTATGGTACGTGCTTATGCTTAATGGGTGTGTTTGCTATTGACATACTCTATAAGATATATCATACGTACATATTGTTGTTGTGTTTTCCCTAGATATGGAAGGTCCCAGAAATGGACTTGTATTGTTGTTTTGTAAGTGGTTGTGGTTTTTTAGATCAAGCCGCGTAAAGGAGTGCTGTCGAAAATTTTCGTAACCTAAGCCGAATTGGAAAAAAAGTTAACAAGAAAGTTATTAGGCATAGCCGATGGTCGAGAGAGTCGGTAGCATAGCTAGTTAACTTCTCTTTTGAATAGAAAATTTGCACTTCGTTTTCCGTTTCCATTTCTTTAGAAACGTGTGTAGATTAGGCGTTTGGTTTAGTCGAAAGGACTTCGGTATACACGATTGTAATTAGGGAATGAGGATGAAGGCCTAGAGACTAGTCCAAGTCTTTTTTCCATTGTTATGATCGTTTGAAGTTAATGGTTCATTGTTTACATTTCTAGTAGCTGCAGAGGCTCGATTAGTGAGAGGCATCATGTTGTAGACATATGTATTTTCATATGAGTTCCCATGTTTGTTTTTGTGTAGGCTAGTGTCGAGGTGTGATGGTATAGGACCTGCTGGTTTTGAGTTACTATACATTGCATGGGCTAAACCAGCGAATGATTGTAATAACATACGAATAAGCGATGATTTGATTGTAATGTCGTATATGACGGGGTGTTAGGATGGAGTTACATATTTTCTTTGGAATTTCGAGGACGAAATTCTTTTAAGGGAGGAAAAATGTAACAACTCGTATGTTTATACACGAGGATATTCAAATAATTGATTTATTTAAATATTAAATTGTTGATTTTGTCCATAGGTTGAAAACTCGACTTTCGCAAATGGATGAATTAGGACTTGAGACCACTTCCATTGAGTCTTGATCGTTCGAGCAGTTGAGAATGAGTATAAGCATTGGTTGTTTCGACTAACGAATTTTTTAGCTAGTAGCCTACGTTCGGTTCGTAGATCGATCCAAAAGGCTAACTTTTGCATATGATGGAATCAGGCATCGAAACCTTTTCCATTGAGTCTGAAATATGTATATTTGGTTATGAACAACATAAGGCACGCTTCCTTGGAGTAGCAAATTTTTCGATAGATATTTGTGAACGATACGTGTGAAATTAACTATCCGGTGAGCCGTCTAGGACAATGTCGTATTTTATAACATCAGGGCCGGAAAAATGCATGGAGTCGTGAGGAGCGAGAATCGTCTCAATCTGAGCAAGCTAGAGCACGTGTGAGTTGAAAACATAGGGAGAAAATTGGATATAATACAATTTTCTTTAATTTTATTTTCAGAAAATAATATCATTCTCTCTCCCTCAATCGATTAGAAAGCAACGATCGAGAATTTTCCTGCCTTCGATCTCCTCCGACACCATATTTCGAGCGGCGACCCTAAAGGTGGAACATGCAACTCGATAAGGGAGAGAAGTAGGCGGAGGTGAGGATTTGGCTTTGAACGACAAGGTTGGGGCTGGGTTTTTAGAAGGTGATGAATGAACGGAGGTGACAAGGCTTGTCTCGATGGACGAGACGTAGAAAGGAGGTTCAGGTGGTGGCCTCTGATGGGACTCTCGTTGATCGATGCGGCATGGGGTACGCAGTGAACAGAGGCTGGACTTGGACGAACTCGGGGGTGTGCCTAGGTGTTAATTTGGGGATTGGGGTTGATTAATTTGTAAGTAATTATTTAGTTAATGTTATAATATTTGAAAACTCGTATCTTGTTTATAAGAGGTCGGATTGGAATGCGGTTTTTTGCGTTGGACTAGTGTGGACATCATCTATGCAATGAAACGGCTTTTGTCACCGTCCGAACGACTGAAAAATATGGCTAAGGTGAGCGGAACGATAACTCTACAATTAATTATCGAATAAATCCCATTGTTTTTGTATACAATTTTATATGATTAGAGTGACGTAGGCTAATGTGGTTCATTGATATATAATGTTCGGATGGATCATTATCGACATAGGATAGTTGTTGAGATCCTACGTAAACATTGACGACCCGGTTGGGTTATTTATTTAATAATAATCCTTGTTTGATTGGATTGGTTTGAGTGAATATTTGGGATGATTGATTTAGATCCCGAATATATATATATATGGAGATCTATTCGTATTGGATAGAGTGGGAGAGGATTGATATCATTTTGTAACGTTGTTATAAGTTAATTTAACCCCAATTTATAGTTTAAATTAGTGATAGAAATATTGGTTTATATTTTATTACTAATCGAGATTTAAAAGTATGACTTTTTTGGATAAGCGTAAAGACTTAAAAAAATGATTGAATAATTTTATAGATTGGATAAATATATTTACACTTAATCAGATAAATTAAGTGTAGTAATTTCTTAAAAGTTAGTTTTGAGTAGATGGGATATTTTATAAAAGTACTTATATGATTTAGTAATAGTGTGATAGAGACATACTTGATTTAATTTGATAAACTAAGTATAGTGTGGCTTAAATGGGTTTTGTAATGAACACAATATTTTATAAAAGGATTTATGAATTTATAAAATATTATGAGGATAAATATGTTAATTAATCGGTTTTAAGTAACGATTACGATTTTATAAAAAATAGTATGAAGGTGTATATTTAAATAATTGTATAATTGAGTAACATTAAGTTTTTAAATAATTTATAAGCTTATTGCTTTATAAATAATATATTATGCTTAGGAATAACATATTAATAGAGGGATCATCTCCTAAATTACCGTATGGTATAATGAGTTGATTAATGATTAAAATGCATTGTTTCATATCATTGTTTTAAATGGGCTGGATTGGCAGAATTGATTGTAGATTAGAGTTGAATGATAAATAAGTAGATTTTTGATTTGTTGATTAGTTCCATATAGATGGACTTGTTGTATATTTACCCATAGATAGTTTATATTGGTTATATATATATATATATATATATATAGTTTTGGTATGTTCGACTTAGGACTACTAGAAGGAAGCACGGAATATTTTATTTACATTCACATATATGCGATTTAAAGCATGTATATATAGTTTTGGTTTGTCCGACGAGGGACTACCGATAAGTGCAAGGGAATCCATTATATCTTGGGGCGATACGACCTGCATACGTGTTTCCAGGAAGGGGCAAAGAGAGATTGGAACGCTAGTCTAGAGTAGGTCATATACTATTGCATAGTACTCTTGGAGTGTAATGACCCATATTCTTGATAATTAGAAATATCCAATTTAATAAGAATTTGAAATTTAATATTGTCAGAAATAAAAATTAATGAGTTATTAATATATAAATTTATTAGAATTTAAAGCTTAATCTTAAATAAATGCTAAAATAACTAATTTTAATAAGGTAGAGGATTATAATCCATATTCGAATATAATTTAATAATACTGATTTGAATACGATTTATTTAATAATTGTTTGAATGAAAGTTCCATTGATTGTAATAATAGATGTTAATATAAGAATAGATTAATTTAACAAGTAAATGTTGGAAATTATAAAATTAACGTTTGAATAAGAACTTACGTTTTAAATTTTAAAATTAAATTAAAATAGACATTGTAAGAGAATTAAGCTTTGACTTGGAAAGAATAAAATGAATGTTTGTCTCTAATTGAAATATAATTGTAAAGTTAATTTGGTTATAATTGTAAATAAGGGATAAAATCAGTGATGTATAAAATAGTGAAATTATATGTTATTTAATTTAAATTGGTTTTAATATGGAATATGGAATCAATTATTTAGTAAATAAATTTATTAATATTTGTTTTTAAATAATAAATTATAAATGTATGAATTACTAAGTTGTAACAATTATTTTATTTCTCATCTCGTTATTTAATCCGTTTTGAAATTTATTTGGTAATCAATGGAATTTAATGTAATTGAAATATTACAGTAATATGAGAAAGGATGTTACTGTAGACTAATGAGTGAAATAAAATGGAAAATAATGTTTAATAAACACATAAGATATTGTTTGATTTAATATAAAGAACATTCAAAAAATATAATAAACAAAAGAATATGTTGAAAACTAAATTGTAATGAACTAGAATTTTATTACGGTTGTAATTAAATGTTGGAATTAATTTAGTGCATAGATAATGGGTTTAACATGGAAAATTAGATTTTGAAGGAAAACAATTGGATTAATTATCTTCCCTATATTAAGATATGTTTTAAGATTTATTTACTGTAATTAATAGTAATTAAATCTTGCCATTAATAAGAAATAAAAGTAAATGGTAATTAATTAGCAATATCAACTTACATTTTGCATTAAAAATATAATGAGAATTTTTATGGGAAATATTCCGTTCAAATTGTAAGTACTCAAATTTGTAACAAATATAATGATAATAGGAAATCAATTGATAAAGAAACGACGTGGTTGTAAGACATATTATTTCTGTAACGCTTTGATGGGATAATGTGATATTTCGGAATTTCAAACCCAATTTAAATATGATAATCTTTGCAATAAATTAAATTAAATTGATAAATTTGTTATATTTAAACAATAATAATAAATAAGTTGTAAGTGTATATTGATTCTAATTAAAATTAATATATACAAAAGGGTAATGAATGTGTCAAAATTGTACTCATATCAAATTTGATTTTTGAATTGAATTTGAAATTTAATTTGAATTGTTAGATTAAAAGACTCAAAATAGGTTAATTATATTCTAAATTATACTTTGATTTAAAAAGGGCATTTTTATGATTTTATTTAGGATATAACATTTGATTTATATTTATTTCTTTAAGAAGAATTGAATTATATGAATTTAAATGTGTTTTAAATTTACAAATTTATTAAGAAAAACATTTTAAAATTTCTTTTTGCATGAAATTTACACTTGTTTAAATTTAAAACACACTTATAACATGTGTTAAGGAGATAACAAGGTATAATGACAAGTGTCAAAGTTTTTAATTTATTTTCTTTAAATTTTTATAAAACAAAACTATTTCTATAAAAAGCCACTTCCTATTCTTTCTCTAATTTTCTCATTCTAATTTTTCAAAAGCAAGAAATTTTTTTTTATTACACCTCCATTAACAAATCTGAAAATTCTTCAAATCTTCACTTCAACCAAAATTAATCAAACTCAAGCCTCTTTTCAAAACTTCAATCTGCAAAACAAGTTACAGCAAATCTGAAAAGAAAAATCAAGTTCTTAAAAAAAAAAATTCAAGTGCAAGGCAAATTCAAAGTTCTTTTATCCTAAGTACTGATTGATTAAAGATTGAAGCATCATTAAGCAAACAATTGGATCAAGCAATTTAAAGTAAAAAACTGCAGTCATTTTCCAGAATTAATTGGTTTCTGCTTAAAAACAAAACAGGTGAGTAAATTTTAATCAAAAAAATTTAAGTAAAGTAAAAATTGTGCATGTGAAATTTTTGAGCTAGTGAATGTCATGCATGTTTAAATATATGGATGAAATTGGTGTTTATATTGTTTTATAACTGTGCATGTTCAATTTGCTGATGCTTCTCTGCAATTTCAAGTTACAAAGTAAAATTTAAACAGAAGCTTCAAAATTTATTCAACGAATCATTGTTAAGTTTGAATTCCCAAATGAAGTAAGTTTATTAAATAAGAATTAAGGTTTAAAAACTTATTCAAAAAGAATTTTGTTTGAAATCTTCAGTATCAGGATAATACGGTGGAAATTTTTAATGTCACGATAATATCATGCATTGAATTCTGTTGAATCAAGTTTACATCTTGAATCTACTTTGTAAACCATGATTTTTAAGACAAAGTTCAGAATTTTTAAATTGGAATTGAAGGAGTATTTTGTTGATAACCTGAAATTGGTCTTTGAGCAAATTTAGGTGACTGTGATGGTTTTAGGCTTTGAAATTTGGGGCGAAGTTGTATTGTAGATGGATTAACTCGAGAAAAATAGTTGAAGTAATAATTATTCAGCAGGGAGTTTGGAATTTAGGATTCTAGGGTTTTAGTTCTGTGTTTGTTCGAACTCGAGAAATTCGTGAATGTGAATTTTTGAATGGGTCGAGTCGCGTGTGGATTTAGGTGAAGCTGCGTCAGTGTCTTACGATGTTATGGCCGGATTTGCGAGGCGATCGATGGTCGGCGTTGTGGGGTGAAGGGGATTTTCTGATGAGAGGTTGTGCTGGCTGATGGGTTCAAGCCGTCTCGATTTTGATTTAGCTCGTGTAATTGAGGATTGAAGGCCGGAGACGTGTCGTTGGTTGATGTGGGGTCTGCGCATGGTGTCGTGGATGGTGGCGACGGTGTCGGCGCGACGTGCACGTGCACGTGTCAACGACCGTGTCAGTGAGGTTGGGGGTTGTGGTAACTCGAAGCGGCAATCGAGTTGAAGGGCTTGTGGCTCGTGTTTATGCACGGGGAAATATCTCTGTTGCTCGTGAAGGGTTTGGGGGAGGATAGTGTTCTTTCTAGTATTTTTGTTTTGGGGTTAGTATTAGCTTAAACTAAAGAATAGAAGGGAAGGAGAGGTTTGGTGTTCAAGCGATCGAGTTTAGGTCGGTCGAAACCTGAAACTAGTTATGTTTTAAAAGTTTTTTCAAATTTGTTTTAAGTTTTAAACTTTAAAATTTTATTTAAACTCCTTTGTAAAATGTTTAACTTTTTAATTGAAAGTATTTCATATTTTGATAGTTGAAGTTTTTAAATGATTTACATTCATTTAAATTTAACTTTTAAAAAGGTAATTAGTTTTTTAACAAAATTGGAAATGTTTTAAATATGTAATAGTTTTTAATAATTAATGAAATTGTTTGTTTTGAAAATTAATTAACTTTGAAATTAAAGTTTACTTTAATTGATAAAGTAATTAAGATTAAATTAATTCATAATTTTAGATTAATTAATTTATTAAGATTTAATTAATTAATTATGGATTAATTGTTTAATTAAGAATTAAATTAAATAATAAATAATAGATAATTAATTAAACAATTAAAGATTAATTAATAAGTGATTAGTAACTAATTAATTAAGTAATTAGTGATTAATTAATTAGTGATTGAGAATTAATTAATTGATTGATTAAGGTTAATTAATAAAGTAATTACACATTAATTAATTTATAATTAATAGTTAATTAATTAGTGGTTAAGGCTTAATTAATTAAATAATTATGGTTAACTAATTTATAATTAATTAAGTAATTAAGATAAATTAATTTAAAATTTGTAATTAATTATGCAATTAATTATGCAATTAAGGGTTAATTAATAACCAATTAAAGAATGATTAATTTTTAATCAAGGTTTAATAATGATTAATTAGAGTAATTAATTTATAATTAAAGGATTATTAATTAATTTAAGATTAATTAATTGATAATGAGGTTAATTAAAAAGTGATTAATTAATTAAATGATTGTGATTAATTAAGTAATGATTGGTTAAGCAAGATTAAGTGATTAATTCTTAAGTAATTAATTTAATTTGAATTAATTAAATTAATTATAATATGAATTAAAGATGTGCTTGTTTATGGATGATTGTTTGAATTGAATATCTGAATATGGTTGATATCTATTGGATCATAGTCTAAGATATTCTGTGATGAGATTTGTATATATCTGAATTGGATGATTTTTATTATCTGTGGATAATGCTGTGTGGATTCAATGTTTAAAATTGAATTGAATTGTTTAATTATCTAAACAACTTGGCCTTTAAGACACGTTTGGATTTCGATGAGACCGGGATCGGGAATCAAATTTGATTTTCCGAAAACCGCATCGATCCAAGTTAAACGTTAGTTCATGACATCTCAAAGGAAGATCGAGATGGAGTTTTTAGAGTGCAAGGGATACCGTCGTTAACTTTGAGGGTGATTCCAAAATGAGTGTAACGAGATAATGCCTTCGGTTTCGTTCGAACCCGGAACGAACTTGTATGGATTGAATGCTTTCAGAACATCGTCAGGTGGACGATGAGCATTCTAAGAGATGTGTTCTCTAAAGGTAACCGTAGCCTCAAGCCTCATCAACCAGGAATGGTTAAAACAGGGGAGGTGCAGCAAGGCTAAGTGGGTCATGCCCAAGTAGGACGAGATTTTCCCCTGTCTAGAAGTCCCTTATTATTTCGGCCGTGTGGGCAGTTGTTAGCCACAACTGCGGGGTTTTCTTGTTCAGAGCTGTCCAGTAAGGAATGGTTCCGGCCTTGTGTTGCAGGGGAGTTAGGGTGGCTCCTCGGTACGGTGATCTAGGCCCCGTACTGTGACGGGCGGTACCCCAGTAGCCCTGCCATTGATGGAAACCCATTTTCCCTACGAGACCCTACGGTTTTGATTGTATTACCCACTTTTGTGGCTAGCAGATGGAATTTAATAGATGTAACAATTTCGGCTATTTTCTATTTATTTGAAAACCCTAGACCCTAGTATAATATCACTGGATTTCCTATCAAATGTTTTGGTTGGCGAAAGGTAAAAACTTACCCATATTTATTTGTAGGGAGTCTTACGTGATACCTTTTGTTTCAAAATGATTTTAAAGTTAAACAACTTTAACCGATTTACTCACACCAGACCAATGTCTGACCCGGAGTTTATTTTGTTTTTTCTAAACTCTTGGGTACTCAAATTTTTATGAGTAGCCAAGTGACTAGGTTGGGATTAGCAAATGTTTTGGAAGCTGGAGCTGGAGTCCAAGCGTACTTATCTATCTCTATCCGCTGTAGTGACTTTTGATGTTGTATTTTGAGTTGTATGGTTTGGCAGACTCTTATAAATGTCAGATGTAATGAAGTCATATTATTTTGTGCACTCTGATATGTAAAACTATGTAATAGATATGTGTAATATTATATTTTGTTCGTTTCCGCTGTGAGATTCTGATGATTGTTGTTCTTTTCTTTCTATCTTTTCTATTTCTATCTCTTTCTTTTCTTATTGATGATACATCTTTCTGGGTATTGAAAGATGGGTCGTCACAGTTGGTATTAGGGCATAGGTTGAGAAACACCTAGGCTCTGGAGTAGTATCTATCTTGAGAGTGCGTATTTCTAGTTTTCTTATATAACTATATCCCTATCTAAATTGGTTGGGTTACCTGTTCAGGTAGCCAGTATGAGTTCAAGAGGCAGAAGGGGATGGGTTGTAGGAAGTGCATCAACCAGTAATAGGAGAGAGCAGACTGATAATGAGGCTGTTTATCCAGTATCGTCTCTAGTCAGTTTTGCTGCATTATGCATGGACTTTGTAAATCTTGGAGGAAAACCATTTCATAGGTCAGAAACTATAATAGAGGTCCAAGCATGTCTTCGCTCGTGTGAGAAAATCTTTAAGAGCATGAGATTATCGGATGAGAAGAAGAGAATAATGGCTTCGTGGCAATTACAAGGTGGTCCCGCAGTCTGGTGGAATTCAGTGACTGCAAATGTCTCGGAAGATGATGTCTTGGGAAGAGTTCAAGGAGATGTTTGAGGAGAAGTTCATGCCTGCTGCAGGGAGAACTCGTCTTTATCAGGATTTTCTGAATCTAAAACAAGGAAACATGTCTATAGCTGAGTACGAGACTAAATTCAACAAGTTATCTTGCGATGGTCCAAGACTTATAGACACCCCTCTTAAGAAAAACAAGATGCTTGTCCAAGGGTTGAGGCCAGAGTATCATGAAAGAATGACAACACATTTGAAAGGGTCTTTTGTGGAGCTTATTTATATGGCGTTAAGATATGAGGACTTGATGAACAAAAGATCTGAGGCACGAGTAGCTGCATCTGGAGGAAATTCTTCCAACCCTAATAAAAGAAAATTCAATCCTAATTGGAAGAAGCAAAACAAAAAGAAGTCCGGAAACAACAATGGACCCCGAAAATGCTATAATTGTCATCAAGTGGGACATTTGGCAAATCATTGTCCTCAAGAAAGAAAGCAGCATCAACATTGTAGTGGACCAGGTTCAGCTTTAGTTCAGAAGTCTCTTTGCTTTAACTGCCATCAACCGGGACACATGATTAAAGATTGCCCGCTCCTTCATAAAGTCCAGCAGAACAAAGTATTTGCTTTAGAAGGCGCACCATCAAACCCGTCTAAGGGCAAAGGAGTTTTAGAAGGTACCTTACTTCTAAATGGAAAATATACTAAAGTCTTGTTTGATTCTGGTGCTTCTTTAAGTTTTATTTCTCTGGAAACTGTAGAGAATTTCTTTCTTATCCTTAGTACCATAGACAATCCCATGTGTGTATCTAATCCAATAGGGGGGTAACCAAATTAGATAGGATCTGTAAGGATTTGAGAATCTCCTATCTATCACATAGTTTTTCCTGTGACCCTTATCTATTGGATTTTAAGGGTTTTGACCTTATATTGGGAATGGATTGGCTTGACAAATATAAGGCTATCTTAAATTATGATGAGAGAACGGTTTCGTTGGAAACTGATCTGGGTAGGATTGCCGGAGTAATGTGTGATAACTCTGGAATTCACTTGAGTAGTCTTTTACATGGAGTTGAGACTTCTAAGAGGAGGATGGAGATATTGAAGTAGTCCGAGATTTCTCAGACATATTCGAGGAAGTTAAGTGTTTGCCTCCGCACCGAGAAATAGAGTTTCATATAGATTTGGCTCATGGAGCAGTACCCGTAATTCAACCTAGTAGGAGGATGGCTCCAAGGGAGAGGGAGGAACTAGTGAAGCAAACTCAAGATCTGTTGGAGAAGGGTTTGATTAGACCAAGTTTTTCTTATTGGGGTTCTGCTGCAGTATTTGTCACCAAGTCGGATGGGTCGCTAAGGTTCTGTGTAGACTATCGTGAGTTGAACAAAGTGACCATTCGAAATAAGTATCTTCTTCCTCGTATTGATGATCTCTTCGACCAGCTTCATGGAGCTTCAGTCTTTTCTCAGTTAGATTTAGCATCAGGTTTCCATCAGTTAAGGGTAGCTGAGGACAGTATTACCTTAACTGCATTTAGGGGACCTAATTGTTTCTATGGGTGGTTGGTTATGCCTTTCGGGTTAACCAACGTTCCTGCCTACTTTGTAGATCTGATGAACCGAATCTTTAGAGATGTTTTGAATAAGTTTGTTTTGGTGTTCATCGATGATATTTTGGTTTATTCTAAGTCGGAAGAAGAGCACAAGCAGCACTTGAAATAGTTTTGGAAACTCTGAGAAGGCACGTTCTGAAAGAGAAGTTTTCTAAGTGTCATTTTTGGAAATCAGAAGTAAAATTTTTGGGGCACATTGTTTCTGGTGAGGGAATCTCTGTAGATCCAGCAAAAGTTGAGATTATTTTGGAGTGAAAGCAGCCTCGGACACCGACAGAGATTCGCAGTTTTCTGGAATTGGCCCGTTACTACAGGAAGTTTATTAGGGATTATTCTAAGATCTCTTCTCACCTAATAAAGATGACAAGGAAGGGAGC
This sequence comes from Allium cepa, assembly GCA_030765085.1. Classification (NCBI taxonomy): domain Eukaryota; kingdom Viridiplantae; phylum Streptophyta; class Magnoliopsida; order Asparagales; family Amaryllidaceae; genus Allium; species Allium cepa. The sequence goes on from CM060932.1 coordinate 134,841,886, forward strand.
TAAATTCAAGTAGGCACCGGAATGTGAGGAGGCTTTTCAGAATCTGAAGGCAAGGTTGACAAGTGCTCCTGTATTGGCTATTCCAGATGGGAAGAGCAAGTTTGAAGTGTATACTGATGCCTGTATTGTTGGATTGGGAGCTGTGCTTATGCAAGATGGTAGGATCATTACGTATGCGAGTCGGCAATTGAAGCCACATGAGAGGAACTACACTACGCACGATCTAGAGCTGTTGGCCATTGTTTTTGCTTTAAAGATCTGAAGGCACTATCTTTTAGGAGAAAAGTTCAAGTTATTCACGGATCACAAACCGTTGAAACATCTTTTCTCTCAAAAAGATCTTAATCTAAGACAGCAGCGATGGGTCGAGTTCTTGGCATCATATGATTTGGATATTCTTCATACTCCGGGAAAGGCGAATGTTGTAGCAGACGCTCTTAGCAGAAATGCAGTTCTATCTCTTTTGGAAGTGGTTCCATCTCTTATGGAAAGGATTTCAAGCAAGCAAGAATCTGATATATTGTTGAAAAGAATCATCAGAAGAGTTAGGAAGGGTCAGTGTCCTAGTTTTGAGATTGATGACCAAGGGACACTAAGGATCAACGGAAGGATTTGTGTTCCATATAATAGGGATCTACGACAGGAAGTATTGTTAGAAAGTCATCGCTCCAGATTGAATATCCATCCAGCAATCTCGAAGATGTACAAGGATATGAAGAGAGTTTTTTGGTGGCCGAAGATGACGAAGGATGTAGCTAGATTCGTTAATAGTTGTGCAATCTGCCAGCAAGTTAAAGGAGATCAGCAGAAGCCAGCCGGTTTGTTACAACCTTTGGAGATCCCGACGTGGAAATGGGAAATGATTTTGATGGACTTCATCGACAGTTTGCCTAGAACAAAGAAGGGAAATGAAGGAATATGGGTGATTGTTGATCGTCTAACCAAAGCGCCCATTTTATATCAGTTAAGGCAACCCGTACTGCAGCTTCTTTGGCAGAAATTTTCTTGAGAGAAATAGTCAGATTGCATGGTGTTCCAGTCAATATTGTAAGTGATCGAGATCCTATCTTCACCAGCAAATTCTGGGAGGCTTTGCAATCGGCAATGGGACACAAGTTTGATATTAAGTACAGCATATCATCCCCAAACAGATGGGTAGACGGAGAGGCTAAATCGAATTCTAGAAGATATGCTGAGAGCCTGTGTATTGGATTTTGGTGGATCGTGGGAAGACCATCTTCATCTAGTGGAATTGTCTTATAATAACAGTTACCAAGCAAGTATTAAGATGGCTCCTTATGAAGCACTGTATGGAAGGCCGTGTAGATCCCCAACCTATTGGATAGAGTCGAAAGACCATCTTGTGCTTGGACCAGATCTGATCCGTGAAGCATCTGCTAAAGTTAAGCTTATCAAGAAAAGGATAAGAGCTGCTCAGGATCGTCAAAAGAAATATGCAGATAAAAGACGAAGACAATTAGATTTCTAGATTGGTGATTTAGTCTTTGTCAAAGTTTCCCCTATTAAAGGAGCAGTAAGATTTGGGAAGACAGGGAAACTCGCTCCGAGATATATTGGTCCGTTCCGAGTACTCGAGAGGAATGGTGCTGTAGCATACAGGATTGAATTGCCAGTCTGGATGGCTGGAATTCACAATGTTTTCCACGTATCTCATCTACGAAAATATGTGCACGATCCATCTCTTATTGTAGAGCCAGCTGTGCAGGAAGACTTAGAGGTTGAGCCGGACTTATCAGTTGTTAGACATCCTGTTCGAATTGTCGATCAAGATGAGAGGCAACTCAGAAGCAAGATAGTGAAGCTCGTTAAAGTCCAGTGGAGTGAGGATCCCAGAGATTGTACCTGGGAAACTCTAGATAGTTTTAGGGAGGCTCATCCGGATATGTGTCCGGATAGCTAGTGGTGTTTGTATTAGATGTATGGTTGTTTGGATGTTTTGTTTGTTGATTTCTTATGTATGGATGATATGTACGCTTGAATTGTTGAAATGAAATGAAATTTTGGATTATCCTTTGTTCAAATTTCGGGGACGAAATTCTTTTAAGGGGGAAGGAATGTGATATTCCGGAATTTCGTACCCAATTTAAATATGATAATCTTTGTAATAAATTAAATTAAATTGATAAATTTGTTATTTTTAAACAATAATAATAAATAAGTTGTAAGTGTATATTGATTCTAATTAAAATTAATATATACAAAAGGGTAATGAATGTGTCAAAATTGTACTCATATCAAATTCGATTTTTGAATTGAATTTGAAATTTAATTTGAATTTGAATTGTTAAATTAAAAGATTCAAAATAGGTTAATTATATTCTAAATTATACTTTGATTTTAAAAGGGCATTTTCATGATTTTATTTAGGATATAACATTTGATTTATATTTATTTCTTTAAGAAGAATTGAATTATATGAATTTAAAATGTATTTTAAATTTAGAAATTTATTAAGAAAAACATTTTAAAATTTCTTTTTGCATGAAATTTACACTTGTTTAAATTTAAAACACACTTATAACATGTGTTAAGGAGATAACAAGGTATAATGACAAGTGTCAAAGTTTTTAATTTATTTTCTTTAAATTTGTATAAAACAAAACTATTTCTATAAAAAGCCACTTCCTATTCTTTCTCTTATTTTCTCATTCTAATTTTTCAAAAGCAAGAAAAAAAATTATTACACCTCCATTAACAAATCTGAAAATTCTTCAAATCTTCACTTCAACACAAATTAATCAAACTCAAGCCTCTTTCCAAAACTTCAATCTGCAAAACAAGTTACAGCAAATCTGAAAAGAAAAATCAAGTTCTTGAAAAAAATATAAATCAAGTGCAAGGCAAATTCAAAGTTCATCTATCCTAAGTACTGATTGATTAAAGATTGAAGCATCATCAAGCAAACAATTGGATCAAGCAATTTCAAGTAAAAAACTGCAGTCATTTTCAAGAATTAATTGGTCTCTGCTTAAAAACAAAACAGGTGAGTAAATTTTAATCAGAAAAATTTAAGTAAAGTAAAAATTGTGCATGTGAAATTTTTGAGCTAGTGAATGTCTTGCATGTATAAATATATGGATGAAATTGGTGTTTATATTGTTTTATAACTGTGCATGTTAGATTTGTTGATGCTTCTCTGTAATTTCAAGTTACAGAGCAAAATTTAAACAGAAGCTTCAAAATTTATTCAATGAATCATTGTTAAGTTTGAATTCCTAAATGAAGTAAGTTTATTAAATAAGAATTAAGGTTTAAAAACTTATTCAAAAAGAAATTTGTTTGAAATCTTCTATATCAGGATAATGTAGTGGAAATTTTTTATATCATGATAAAATCATGCATTGAATTCTATTGAATCAAGTTTACATCGTGAATCTACTTTGTAAACCATGATTTTTAAGACGAAGTTCAAAATTCTTAAATTGTAATTGAAGGAGCATTTTGTTGATAACCTGAAATTGGACTTTGAGCAAATTTAGGTAACTGTGATGGTTTTAGGCTTTGAAATTTAGAGCGAAGTTGTATTGTAGATGGATTAACTCGAGAAAAATAGTTGAAGTAATAATTATTCAGCAGGGAGTTTGGAATTTAGGATTCTAGGGTTTTAGTTCTGTGTTTGTTCGAACTCGAGAAATTTGTGAATGTGAATTTCTAAATGGGTCGAGTCGCGTGTGGATTTAGGTGAAGCTGCGTCAGGGTCTTACGATGTTATGGATGGATTTGCGAGGCGATCGATGGTCGGCGTTGTGGGGTGAAGGGGATTTTCTGATGAGAGGTTGTGCGGGCTGATGGGTTCAAGCCGTCTCGATTTTGATTTAGCTCGTGTAATTGAGGATTGAAGGCCGGAGACGTGTCGTTGGTTGATGTGGGGTCTGCGCGTGGTGTCGTGGATGGTGGCGATGGCGTCGGTGCGACATGCACGTGCACATGTCAACAACCGTGTCAGCGAGGTTGGGAGTTGTGGTAACTCGAAGCGGCAATCGAGTTGAAGGGCTTATGGCTCGTGTTTATGCACGGGGAAATATCTCTGTTGCTCGTGAAGGGTTTGGGGGAGGATAGTGTTCTTTCCAGTATTTTTGTTTTGGGGTTATTATTAGCTTAAACTAAAGAATAGAAGGGAAGGAGGGGTTTGGGTTCAAGCGATCGAGTTTAGGTTGGTCGAAACCCGAAACCAGTTATGTTTTAAAAGTTTTTTCAAATTTGTTTTAAGTTTTAAACTTTAAAATTTTATTTAAACTCCTTTGTAAAATGTTTAAATTTTTAATTGAAAGTATTTCATATTTTGATAGTTGAAGTTTTTAAATGATTTACATTCATTTAAATTTAACTTTTAAAAAGGTAATTAGTTTTTTAACAAAATTGAAAATGTTTTAAATATGTAATAGTTTTTAATAATTAATGAAATTGTTTGTTTTGAAAATTAATTAACTTTGAAATTAAAGTTTACTTTAATTGATAAAGTAATTAAGATTAAATTAATTCATAATTTTAGATTAATTAATTTATTAAGATTTAACTAATTAATTATGGATTAATTGGATAGAATTAAATTAAATAATAATTAATAGATAATTAATTAAACAATTAAAGATTAATTAATAAGTGATTAGTAACTAATTAATTAAGTAATTAGTGATTAATTAATTAGTGATTGAGAATTAATTAATTAATTGATTAAGGTTAATTAATAAAGTAATTAAACATTAATTAATTTATAATTAATAGTTAATTAATTAGTGGTTAAGGCTTAATTAATTAAATGATTAAGGTTAACTAATTTATAATTAATTAAGTAATTAAGATAAATTAATTTAAAATTTGTAATTAATTATGCAATTAATTATGCAATTAAGGGTTAATTAATAACCAATTAAAGAATGATTAATTTTTAATCAAGTTTTAATAATGATTAATTAGATTAATTAATTTATAATTAAAGGATTATTAATTAATTTAAGATTAATTAATTGATAATGAGGTTAATTAAAAAGTGATTAATTAATTAAATGATTGTGATTAATTAAGTAATGATTGGTTAAGCAAGATTAAGTGATTAATTCTTAAGTAATTAATTTAATTTGAATTAATTAAATTAATTATAATATGAATTAAAGATGTGCTTGCTTATGGATGATTGTTTGAATTGAATATCTGAATATGGTTGATATCTATTGGATCATAGTCTGAGATATTCTGTGATGAGATTTGTATATATCTGAATTGGATGATTTTTATTATCTGTGGATAATGCTGTGTGGATTCAATGTTTAAAATTGAATTGAATTGTTTAATTATCTAAACAACTTGGCCTTTAAGACACGTTTGGATTTCGATGAGACCGGGATCGGGAATCAAATTTGATTTTTCGAAAACCACATCGATCCAAGTTAAACGTTAGGTCGTGACATCTCAAAAGAAGATCGAGATGGAGTTTTTAGAGTGCAAGGGTTATCGTCGTTAACTCTGAGGGTGATTCCAAAATGAGTGTAACGAGATAATGCCTTCGGTTTCATTCGAACCCGGAACGAACTTGTATGGATTGAATGCTTTCAGAACATCGTCAGGTGGACGATGAGCATTCTAAGAGATGTGTTCTCTAAAGGTAATCGTAGCCTCAAGCCTCATCAACCGGGAATGACTAAAACAGGGGAGGTGCAGCAAGGCTAAGTGGGTCATGCCCAAGTAGGACGATATTTTTCCCTATCTAAAAGTCCCTTATTATTTCGGCTGTGTGGGCAGTTGTTGGCCACAACTGCTGGGTTGTCTTGTTCGGAGCTGTCCAGTAAGGGATGGTTCCGGCCTTGTCTTGCAGGGGAGTTAGGGTGGCTCCTCGGTACGGTGATCTAGGCCCCATACTATGACACGCGGTACCCCAGTAGCCCTGCCATTGATGGAAACCCATTTTCCCTGCGAGACCCTACGGTTTTGATTGTATTACCCACTTTTGTGGCTAGTAGCTGGAATTTAATAGATGTAACAATTTTGGCTATTTTCTATTTATTTGAAAACCCTAGACCCTATTATAATATCACTGGATTTCCTATCAAATGTTTTGGTTAGCGTAAGGTAAAAACTTACCCATATTTATTTGTGGGGAGTGTTACGTGATACCTTTTGTTTCAAAATGATTTTAAAGTTAAACAACTTTAACTGATTTACTCACACCAGACCCATGTCTGACCCGGAGTTTATTTTGTTTTTCATAAACTCTTGGGTACTCAAATTTTTATGAGTAGCCAAGTGATTAGGTTGGGATTAGAAAATGTTTTGGAAGCTGGAACTAGAGTCCAGGCGTACTTATCTATCTCTATCCGCTGTAGTGACTTTTGATGTTGTATTTTGAGTTGTATGGTTTGGCAGACTCTTATAAATGTCAGATGTAATGAAGTCATATTATTTTGTGTACTCTGATATGTAAAACTATGTAATGGATATGTGTAATATTATATTTTCTTTGTTTCCGCTGTGAGATTCCGATGATTGTTGTTCTTTTCTTTCTATCTTTTCTATTTCTATCTCTTTCTTTTCTTATTGATGATACGTCTTTCTGGGTATTGAAAGACGGGTAGTCACAGTTTGTATCAGAGCATAGGTTGAGAAACACCTAGGCTCTGGAGTAGTATCTATCTTGAGAGTGCGTATTTGTAATTTTCTTATATAACTATATCCCTATCTAAATTGGTTGGGTTACCCGTTCAGGTAGCCAGTATGAGTTCAAGAGGAAGAAGGGGAAGGGTTGTAGGAAGTGCATCAACTAGTAATAGGAGAGAGCAGACTGATAATGAGGCTGTTAATCCAGTATCGTCTCTAGTTAGTTTTGCTGCATTATGTAAGGACTTTGTAAATCTTGGACGAAAACCATTTCAAGGGTCGGAAACTATAATAGAGGTCCAAGCATGGCTTCGCTTGTATGAGAAAATCTTTAAGAGCATGAGATTATTGGATGAGCAGAAGAGAATAATGGCTTCGTGGCAATTACAAGGTGGTGCCGCAGTCTGGTGGAATTAAGTGACTGCAAATGTCTCGGAAGATGGTATGTCTTGGGAAGAGTTTAAGGAGATGTTTGAGGAGAAGTTCATGCCTGCTGCAGGGAGAACTCGTCTTTATCAGGATTTTCTGAATCTAAAACAAGGAAACATGTCTATAGCTGAATACGAGACTAAATTCAACGAGTTATCTTGCTATGGTCCAGGACTTATAGACACCCCTCTTAAGAAAAACGAGATGTTTGTCCAAGGGTTGAGGCCAGAGTATCATGAAAGTATGACAGCACATTTGAAAGGGTCTTTTGTGGAGCTTATTGATATGGCGTTAAGATATGAGGACTTGATGAACAAAAGATCTGAGGCACGAGTAGCTGCATCTGGAGGAAATTCTTCCAACCCTAATAAAAGAAAATTGAATCCTAATTGGAAGAAGCAAAACAAGAAGAAGTCCGGAAACAACAATGGACCCCGAAAATGCTATAATTTAATTAAGTGGGACATTTGGCAAATCATTGTCGTCAAGAAAGAAAGCAGCAGCATTGTAGTGGACCGGTTTCAGCTTAAGTTCAGAAGTCTCTTTGCTTTAACTGCCATCAACCGGGACACATGATTAAAGATTGTCCGCTCCTTCATAATGTCCAGCAGAATAAAGTATTTGCTTTAGAAGGTGCACCATCAAACTCGTCTACGGGCAAAGGTGTTTTAGAAGGTACCTTACTTTTAAATGGAAAATATATTAAAGTCTTGTTTGATTCTGGTGCTTCTTTAAGTTTTATTTCTCTGGAAACTATAGAGAATTTCTTTCTTACCCCTAGTACCGTAGACAATCCCATCTGTGTATCTAATCCAATAAGGGGGTAACTAAATTAGATAGGATCTGTAAGGATTTGAGAATCTCCTATCTATCCCATAGTTTTTCCTGTGACCCTTATGTATTGTATTTTAAGGGTTTTGACCTTATATTAGGAATGGATTGGCTTGACAAATATAAGGCTATCTTAAATTGTGATGAGAGAACAATTTCGTTGGAAACTGATCTGGGTAGGATTGCCAGAGTAATGTGTGATAACTCTGGAATTCTCTTGAGTAGTCTTTTACATGGAGTTGAGACTTCTCAAGAGGAGGATGAAGATATTAAAGTAGTCCAGGATTTCTCAGACGTATTTGAGGAAGTTAAGTGTTTGCCTCCGCACCGAGAAATAGAGTTTCATATAGATTTGGCTCATGGAGCAGTACCCGTAATTCAACCTAGTAGGAGGATGGCTCCAAGGGAGAGGGAGGAACTAGTGAAGCAAACTCAAGATCTGTTGGAGAAGGGTTTGATTAGATCAAGTTTTTCTTGTTAGGGTTCTGCTGCAGTATTTGTCACCAAGTCGGATGGGTCGCTAAGGTTCTGTGTAGACTATCGTGAGTTGAACAAAGTGACCATTCGAAATAAGTATCCTCTTCCTCATATTGAAGATCTCTTCGACCACCTTCATGGAGCTTCAGTCTTTTCTCAGTTAGATTTAGCATTAGGTTTCCACCAGTTAAGGGTAGCTGAGGACAGTATTCCCTTAACTGCATTTAGGGGACCTTATTGTTTCTATGAGTGGTTGGTTATGCCTTTCGGGTTAATCGACGCTCCTGTCTACTTTGTAGATCTGATGAACTGAGTCTTTAGAGATGTTTTGAATAAGTTTGTTTTGGTGTTCATCGATGATATTTTGCAAATCCATTTCCTAAAGCCTCCTTCCTCCATGCGTGAGCCATCGTGTCATTTTTTCCCTTGATTCTCCTGGCTTTAGAAACATGAGCAACGCTCAAAATTCTTAATGTGAGTAACTAATTTGTTTTATTTTATTATTAAAATGTGTTTATATGTTTTTATATTTCATTTTCATAATATTCTTATAACTTGAATATCTTTCGCATATGAACTCCGATTGATACGCGATTTCTTCCGTTGGATTCATATCAAAATTCCGGACAACATAAAACTAGTTTGGTTGAATTTGGAGGCTGTTGAGATTTTAGGCTTTTATTAGATTTTTAACGGGCTTTAAATCAAAGGTGAGTGATTCAACTCACTCACGTAATACTAAAATTTCCATTGCAAGTTAAATAAAATTTATAATGTGATATATAAATTTTTGATTACTGTTTGTTGATTTAAATTGACATCTGAATTGATATTGAATCTGAATTGACATTTAATTTTATATTGGAATTTAACTGATATTTAAAACCTGATATTGATAACTATTATCTGTTGTAATATACTGGATGATTTGGATGTTGTTTGAAATAGATGCTTATTGATTGATATGTTGGATGTATGGTTGTTTATTTATTTTAATATGTCTTTGTTATCGCCTTGTATATTATTGACATCATTTTAGTGGTCACCTGAATCATGTTAGAATTGTATAACTAAGACATTTAAATTATGGGTTGAAATGATATATACCGATGCAATTTATTGAATTTGGATTATCTATTGGAAATTGAATTATTTGAAAGGTTTTAGTTTTTAATTTAAACTGGATTTATTTTACTTAAAGTGGTTAAAGTTGGTATTTCGAATTATTTGAAATCTCTTAAATTATTATATTCATGTTGTACACTTGATAGGAGGAGGAAAATCCCGTAACATCTCTAAAACCATTGCACTCATAATTTTATTTGATATTGATTTGACTCACGTAGGATTTTTTAGGACTGACTCGAGTGTATTGTTTTTCATTATGCTCGGGTCAGCCTGAGTATTTCAGTGTTTTGAAAAAGTTATCCCTTGAAGATGAAGATTGGTGATCGTTTTCATTATTATCATTCCACTACATTATTTGATATGTTTGTTTATCGTACTCTGATTGATGTTGTAAAAATGTGTAATCAAACATATATTGTAAAACAGCTTCATGAACTGTTTTATTTTATTATTATATTATATCATTCTGCTACGAGATTCTGTGTATTATTTTCCTTCTTTTCTCTTATTTTCTTTATTAAACCACATTGATAATCTGCCCTTTTAATAGTTTGAGTCAAACATGTATGGTTTATCGTCGACTTAAGTTGTCCAAAAAGTTGGATCGTCGCAGTTGATATCAGAGCTTAGGTTTAGCGTATACCTAAACATGTAGGACAAGCTCATTGAGTGTATATATGTATAAGAGAGAGCGTATTTGTTGGTGGTATAAAAAAATTGAAATTAATAATTGAAATGATTTTTAACCTGGGTTATATATAGAATACAAAATAATTAATTCTATAAACTGATAAATTCATATAAATGTGCATGATGATAACAAATATAAATGCATATGGAAATATATATATATATATATATATATATATATATATATGAATCCCATCAATTAAATTAAAGATAAAAGATTCAAACATATATATCTCTATACTTATGTATGTCTAATCCTCATATATATACATACCAATGTACTTATGTATATTTGTATTTTGAACATCATAAGACTTATCCACATGTTTATCTATGTATATATATATAGAATTCGAAATGTCCAACCAAAAATTGGAATATCACCGTCTCCTTCGACCACCTCACCTCGACAACCCTGGCCATCGTGCATCATCGGACTTCGTCGAAGCGAGCACCACGACCCCATTCTTCTTTTCCCACTGGTCCGCACCTCCCCCTCGCCGCACCCGATTGCCTCAAAAACGAAACAACCCAAAACTGCCCCAAAACCCTACTTTGACCATGTCCCCCTTACATACTCCACTAAATGTCGCCTCACCATTTTTCTAACCTTCGCCTACCCCCAACGCTCTACCATGACCAACGAATTGCTTTGAAACCCAATCCATCGCCTGGATTTGACCTTTGTCCAATTTCATTCATCTTGACATCCCTTCCTCACCCATCACTAAAAATTAGCAGACAAGGTTCAAAATTCATGATTTTAAACAACGAATAGGGTCATATAATCCAGTTAATTTTTTTTGCCAATCTTGAGTTATTTACTGTAAATATGATTTTCCCTATCCATACTTCATGAAATGAAATAAAACAAATTTTCACATATTCTTTACTCAAAAACTAATAACTTTTGTTTTGAGATCATAATTTTAAACAGCTTAGATAATGAGGTTTTGGTTTTTTTTTCCAAGTTCGATGGTTACTGCTCTCACCAGAAACCTGTAATAGATTTGATGAAAGATGTAGAGGGTTTGTTTGTGTTGCAGGTGAAATTTATCTATGCATAACACATCACACATTTACATATTAACCCAATAATTCTAGGACATTCACTACAGATTTATTATGCAAATTTACTGATAAAATATACAGATACGTAACATTGGGAATGTTTACTCACCATTTTCTTCTTCTTTCGAACAGAGCACTTAATTCTTTTTTTTTCTACTGCCTTGATTCTCTTAATGTTTTAACAAGAAGCTTGTATTTTTCTTCTTATCCTTTCGAATGCAAGAAGATGAACAAAGGACGAGCCTTATATAAAGAGAATTGTTGTAGCTTCTCATGCACAGCAATTTCATTTTTATTTTTATTTTGAAAATATGTGACCTGATTTGATTTTACATGAAAAAGCTTTGATTTTTACACGCCTTGATTTTTGTTTTTTTACAAATATATATTGAACCAGAATGATATATGTGTAGATAGCCTAGGGTATGTAGATGAGGGGAATTAGAAACTAAGAGGCTGGAAACTATTGCTTACATACAGGTTTTACATTTTTATTTTATTTTCTTTTGTTTATTTTTAGTTAGTAGATATTTTGACCTGACTTAACCAAAAGGTGATTTGATATTATGTAAAAGCCTTGATTTTTTTATCTTTTTTTTGACATAGATAAAATGTTTTGTAAGCTTGAAATGATGTATTATATGCTTGAGTTGAAATGTCCATTGAATCCTTGTCACCCTATGTTCATACATATATATCTCTATACTTATGTATGTCTAATCCTCATATATATAAATACCTATGTACTTATGTATACTTATATTTATATTTTGAACATCATAAGACTTGTCTCATGTTTATATATATATACACACACACACATATATGTTTGAACCTTTTATCTTTAATTTAATTGATGGGATTCATATACACACACACACACATATATACATACATACATACATACATACATACATACATATATATATATATATATATATATTTCCATATGCATTTATATTTGTTATCATCATGCACATTTATATTTATATTCATACATATCTTCCTTTACTTATATGTATGGTTATATACACATATCTATTTATATAAATTACTTCGTATAGGCAATATATATATTATTCATATGCTATATATATTTTTAAGCATCATCTAGTTGTATATGTATGTATAATTTTTAAATGGTGGAGTTTATATGTATTTTTCCATAAAATTTATCATATTCAAAAATTTAAAATTAAATACTTAATATAGTTTTTAATCATTTATAGACATAGATATTTTAGTCATCAGAAATTTATTCATTCGATTAATCAAAATTAATCCCGATAATTTAAATCAGCTAATTACCCAATTAACAGACGTTAAAAATCCCGGTCGTCACATATATTGTCTTTTATCGTGTTTAATTCTTTTGAATTATGTAAGTAAGATACAAGTTTATGGAAATAATAGTAGTTTCTTTTAGTTTCATAAATAGAGTTTTATTGCCCGACAAATAGGTATGTTTTCGATTTATGGTTTTATAGCGATATTTATTGTTTTTCATGATTTGGAATACTTTATTTTTGGAATATGATATATACAATGTAATTATCGATATTGTTATTTTTCCGAAGCAATCCACGCAAAGGAAAAGCTGCCGAAATTTTTAACATAGGCCTTAAATTTTTTGTGGAAGTCGAGTTATTTTCAAATTTTATTAAACTTAAATATGTAAGATAAATTGTTTATAAATTGACTATTTTGAATACAATATGTCATATCTCTTGTTTAATTATTTATAAATTGACTATTTTAAATTGTTTATAAATTGACTATCTTAAATACAATATTTTGAAAAGTTTTGAGTGGGGGATATTATGACGACCCGCGTTTTTGATAATTAGAAATATTCACTTAAATAAGATTGTGGAATTTAATATTTAATAAAAATTAATGAGTTATTAATGTAAAAAAAAATTAGAATTTAAAGATTGATCTTAAATAAATGCTAAAACAACTAATTTTAATAAGTAGAGGATTGTAATCCTTATTAGACTATAATTTAATAATATCGGTTTGAATACGATTTATTTAATAATTGTTTGAATGAAAGTTTCGTTGATTGTAATACTAGATGTTAATATAAGAATGGAATAATTTAACAAGTAAATGTTGGAAAATATAAAATGAACATTTGAATAAGAACTTACATTTTAAATTAAATTAAAATGAACATTGTAAAGAGAACTAAGCTTTGACTTGGAAAGAATAAAATGAATGTTTATCTCAAATGGAAATATAATTGTAAAGTTAATTTTCTAATAATTGTAAATAAGGGATAAAATCAATGATGCATAAAACGGTGAAATAATATGTTATTTAATTTAAATTGGTTTTAACACAGAATATGAAATCAATTATTTAGTAAATAAATTTATTACCTTTGTTTGTAAAGAATAAATTATAAATATATGAATTACTAAGTTGTAATAATTGTTTTATTTCTCATCTTGTTATTTAATTCGTTTTGAAATTAATTTGATAATCAACGGAATTTAATATAATTGAAATATTTCAGTAATATGAAAAAGGACGTAACTGTAAAGTAATGAGCGCAATAAAATGAAAACTTATTTTTAATAAACACATAAGATATTGTTTGATTTAATATAAAAAACACTTGAAAATAATAATAAACAAAAGAATGTGTTGAAAACTAAATTGTAATAAACTAGAATTTTATCACGATTTTAGTTAAATGTTGGAATTAATTTAGTACGTAGATATTGGGCTTGACATGGAAAATTGGATTTTAAAGGAAAACAACTGGATTAGTTATCTTCCTTGTATTAGGATATGTTTTAAGATTTAATTATTGTAATTAATAGTAATTAAATCTTGCCATTAATAAGAAATAGAAGTAAATGGTAATTTATTAGTGATATGTGCAACTTACGTTTTATGTTAAAAATATAATGATAAGTTCAATGAGAAATATTACATTCAAATTATGAGTCCTCAAATTTGTTACAAATATCTTTACTATTAATAATAATAATTCAATGACCTACATTCAACCATGTCTTTTGGGATTTCCGATAATACCCTTTTATCCTAATCTCATTTCCCACCGCATTTCATTTCGTCTCGCGCAAATTACTATTCTTGATAGGCTAAACTGGTGCAGACGAACGCCAAGCAATACTGCATGCAAATGTGTTGTGAAAAAATATATAGATGCCTGTATTTTCACATGTAAATATATATACAAATGTGCAAAGCCAGACAACATTAACATGAAGGAAAGTATATAAATATTTTCACATGGACACATTGTAATAACACAGATCTTTGGGGATCAGGTAATTGGATAATTATCTGATTTTAGCTATTGAAAACACTGATTTATAAGTTGAACAAATAAATCTGTTATTTGATAATCTCCTAATATAATTATTTAGAATGGGCAAACTTATTTTTTTCAAACAAATATAAATATGGGTATGTTTAAGTGTATGTATATATGTATACGATTTTATTAGTATATAATTTGTTTTATATTATTTTCTTTAAAAGATCATATTTATGTAAATAAAGGAAAGCAATTACTAAATAGAAAATTTAATATAAATTTTTATGAGAAACATTTAAAAATATAAATACTGTATAAATAAAGTATATATAGAATTAGTATATTTGTATAACTATTTATAAGTATATAATTGGAATTTTATATCATCTACTTTTAAAATTATAAATAGATAAATATAAGAGAAGTCTAGATATTAAAACACTTAAGACATTTATAAAATAAAAATAAATTAAAACTGTAATACACACATAATAAACATAAGAAAATTATTTTTAATAAATGTGAGTTAAAGGATACATGCATATTACATGTGTAGTTTGTACAAGCCTTGGAAATTACAAGTGGCGATATGTTGAAAAAAAATATGACTTGAGAATCAAAGCTGTAAACAGTTCAAAATTTGTCTGTATTGTCATTTCTCGATCCAGATTTTCTTTCATCTTCCTTTAGAACCAAACCAAAAATTTAAGCAACAAAAATAAATCTAAACTAATCATCTGTCTGGCTTACAACTGAAGCAATTCAAGATCATCTAAAACAAATTGTGAATTCAGACTCAACTAACAGTAGATTCAAATCAACAAATCGAGTTCAATTCAAAATCAAGTTTCAAACAACTATTAGGTTTCAGAAATGGGCCTCTGTTCAACAATAAGGTGAGTAATTTGATGAACTTATTTTATATATGGGTAAATTTATCTGTACTTCTGGTATCTGGTAGTAATTCGATAGATTCAACTCTATTTATTGTATTATGTTGTTGAGCTTATTGGGAAAGTAACATATGTTGATTTAACTAAGTAAGCTGCAAATGACACAGCTCCAAAGATAAGGTACAGTGGATTTTCTACTATACAGCTAAAATAAGAGAAATTTGTTACGATACGAACTTGCTTTAGTTCTTGCTCTTTTATCACATTGTAGTATTTACTTAGCAGCAGGGAGCAACCTATAAAAAAAATACTAGTTAAATTACTTTGTGATGTTGGAAACAATGGAACGTAATGTAGCTTGGTTATTTAGAGGTAAGAAGGTGTGAAAGTATGTGTGTGCTTGGTACACTTTTCGAGTACAAGAATTGACTACAATAGAGAACCGTAACCTAATGAGAAAAGCTATTACTGGGTAGCAAAGATGCTTAGACTGCTTTCTACCAGTAAATTTCAATCAATGATTTCAGAAGCATAGTTGCTTATCTTTGTGTGTGTTGTTTGCGCTTTACGTTATGTTTGGAGTGATTTAAATGTAGATTACCTGAATGTAATTTAGTAGCTATGTTTATGGATCTAGACACAGAAGTAGAATTTGGTTTCCTGAAATATATTTTGGTTGCCATGTTTACGTATGCTGAAACATTATTATATGTTGTATTTATTTATGAGTGCCGATGAATTTGAAACATGACTCCTTACTATGTTTGTTTATAATTTAGTAAGTAAACACTGTAACTAAATAAGAAGTGAATTCGATAACCTTGAAACATGTTTTTGGCTGGATTATGAATCTACATCGAATGATTTCCAGACATGATTCCTTGCTGTGCATATTTTGTAATTTGTTTGAGTTGTGAAGCAAGTAATAAAAAGGCAACTAAATATAATCTGACAATTTGTACATGTTTGTAAAGGGTGTAATGCAAGTAGAAGAAATATTAATAACCTTGAGATATGAATTTAGTTGCTGAGTTGAATTGGTCATAGCACAATGTGTGGGAAAAGATATGCTACTAATCAACATAAGATAAATGTTTTTAATTCATTTCAGAAGCAAGTGGAAGAAATACTAATGACTCTGGGACATGAATTTAGTTGCTGAGTTGGCTTTATAATTCAGTGGCCTGTAGAAAAAGTAACAAATTGTACCTGTTGTAAATTATGTTCACGTTTCGGTACAAAGGAAAAAAGGGCTGCAACTGTTTTGTGAAATAAAATTTAAATGTACTGTAGTAGCCTGTATAATTTCTTCCTCTATGAGTGTGTACAGTTGCTCACTCTATATATAAGATTGGAATTAGTAGTAATTTCATATAAGCTAGGCATGGTAGGAAAAAAAAAGAAGAAAGACATTTGGGCCGAAGAAGGATGGGCCAATATGCTAATTTAATGAATTTAAACTTAAATTTAATTAAGTTGAGATAAATAGTTATATTATTAGTTAATTACAAAATGCTATTAAATGAAGTTTAATGATGTGATTAACTAAATAGTTAAGATAAATGGTTTTAACTGATAGTTAAATCAAGGGTCATAAGTTATTGTATGTGTTAATCAATTCCAAACATTTGATTTATATAAATATGAATGGTTTGTAAATTATAAATGTTAAGTAAGCAGGATATGGAAGTAACTAATATATTACGGGTTAATTTAATTTGATGGGACTAACTAATCAAACTTTAACGTGTTTAATTTAAATTGAATGTTTGGATTTTATCAATATTTCTAGTATGTTAAATTATGGCATTCTAATGTTTAGTTAACTTGTTATTTGTCAACTGGGTCTTAAAATGATAGTTAATTACTTAGTATAAATAATTAAAGAATAATATTGAATGTAATTAAATAGAGGATAGTTAATTACTTATTGAGATTTATTAAAGGTTAATAAATGCATGAGATTAATTAAAGTAATAACAAATGGTTTGAAATTAATATTAATTAAGCAGGGTTAGGTAATTAATTTATTTGGTTTAAATTAATTGTGTGATTAATTAACCTCGTTTATGGATGGATTATATTGAATGCCTTGAATTGGTTGATATTTCTGATATGATCGGGTTGAACAGTGATAATGTGGTTATCTATTGAGATGAATTGTTGTGTAAGTGACATCTTGTATTTAAAATTGAATTGTATTCACTTGAATAATTTGGGTTAAGATGATAGAGGGTTCGAAGAGACCGAGGTCTGGTATCAGCTAATACCCGAAACCACTTCGATTTGTAATCTAAAATAGTTCTATATAGATTGATATGTGAGATCTATAGGCTAGAATGGAATAATATAGACCTGTAAAACTAAGTAAATGTTGGGCATATTCTCACCACCGAACCAAGGCCCTACCGAACCACTACCGGACCAGATCACCTACTCCTACTACCGAATCAAGGCCCTACCGAACCACTCACCACCGGACCAGATCACCTACTCCCACTACCGAATCAAGGCCCTACCGAACCACTACCGGACCAGATCACCTACTCCCACTACCGAATCAAGGCCCTACCGAACCACTCACCACCGGACCAATCCACGCTCCAACCATCACCAGACCAAGGCGTTACCGGACCAACATTTCCAGGCCAGATCACGACAGCCCAGGCCCACCAACAGTTATATACATCCAAGGACCCTACCCCCAGCCTCGCTCTATAAATAGAGGGGTAGGGGTACAACAATGGGGAACAGTTTTTGTGAGCTCAAGCACAGACAGAATTTTCAAACAACTTTCGTACACTTGTAATCAAAGCTTTGTAATTGTAATCTGAATAGTGAAAGAGAATAACATATGAAGTGGACGTAGGCACATTCTGGCCGAACCACTATAAATCTGTGTGTCTTTTACAGTTTAGTCCCTGCTTTTTACATATTTGCATAAAATCGACTAAGTCATACGACTTGGAGGTGTTTTCCCATTTTTTGTGCAAACATTTTTGGTGCTTTCATTGAGAGCAGGAGCTCGAAGTTTCAGCTTCTCCCCCTTAACCTTCTTCCTAACAGCATCGCTCATTGCTCAGAAAACATGTCTCCCAGGCAGAAGAAAGATGTTAACAAAGGAAAGAACGTCACAACTAGTAGTATTCCTGATCCAGTGATCCCAGATCAAGAGAATCGTCCCGTTCCAACAGCAGTACCAAATGAAAATCATGCAAATCTGACAGCCCCTACCACGGAACAGCCGACAGCAATTACTAGGGCAGATCTAGACAGGGTTGTGGCTGAAGTGATTGACCGCTTCACATCCCAACAAGAAGCCTTGGTGAACCGACTCATGTCACGCTTAAGGGATGCCGAAGAATCCAACCGCAACACTGAATCATGGGATGAGTCTAAGTCTGGAGGATCTCGGAGGCGACAAAGATCTTTCTTCTTCGAAGAAGCTAACAACAGAAACAACAATGGTAGGAGCCGAGCCCGAACTCATCCCGAATTCCGACCCGAGGAAACGCTTGGAACTAAACCCAACGGGGGAGGTACCAGGCGAGGGTCGGCTGTAGCTGAGCCCGTCATGCTACCTAGCCATGGAAACACCAATGAACGGGGCCGAGCTAGAGTCCAGCCCAATGTTGGACCCGAGGAAGTGCTCGGAACAGAACCTAGCAGGGGAAGATCAAGGCAAGGGCCAACTACAGCTGACCCTAGCATGCTCCCAGAAGACCAGAGACAGACACGGGAAAATGTTAGGAGTGATAGACGATACCATCCCTACAGGTCATCTGGACGGAATCAATCTCGCAGAGAAGAACCAAACTCATTTCTATCTGCTCCAAATTCTGATGAAAGGATGGCGCGATTGTTCAGGGAGTGCGTCCAACGGGATCAAAGAGATCGATGGATAGGCGCTAGGGTAACCAGCCCTTTCGCCCGCAATATCGAAATTGCCATCACCCCCCGAGAATGGAAAATGCCAACAATGGAACCTTACAAGGGAATCTCTGACTCCTTTGTACATTTGCAGAGATACACACAGCATATGCTCATGAGCGGAGCCACGGAAGAAGTATTGTTCAAATGCTTTCCACTGTTCTTGGCAGATCTAGCTACCTCCTGGTTCTGCCATCTACCCCAAGGATCCATCAGCTCATGGGAAATGTTGAAAGATAAGTTCATCAACCAGTTCTGCATTCATGTGGAACAACCCAAGGACGCTTATTCCTTATCCAATATCAAACAGAAGCTTGGAGAGACAATGCAACAATATCTAACCCGATTCAATGCCGCAGCGGCCGCAGTCCAAGATGCCGATGAGAAACTTATCTTAATGGCCCTCTGTAGTGGTGTGCATCCGGACACTAAATTTGCTAGAAGATTAACGAAAGAAAAACCAGCTACCTTACCTGATTTCTTCCATGAAGCCGGGAAGTATATGAGACTTGAAGACGCTGCCAATGAAAGGCATACGGGGCAACAAACTAAGGCAGCTCATGGCAACACACCCGCCGTAGAAAACGAAGTTTGAAGAAATGACTCTAGAGACAATGTTGGGGGCAAGAAGGGAGAAAAACGTCTATATCGGCTAGGACCGAGATTTGACACTTACACTCCTTTGAATGAAACAATCGAAAACATCTTCCTGGCCACCCAAGATGAAGTTAAATACAGACGCCCCCCGTACAAGAAGGAATCAGATAAAGCAATTAAGTTTGGAAAGTTCTGCCGCTTCCACGAATCTCATGGGCATGATACCAATGAATGCCATCATCTCCGGGACTTAATTGAAGAACACATCAGAAGGAAGAGACTGGAACGCTATGTAAAAGGTCAGAACAAGACCCCAGCTCCTGCCAATGAGAACCCAAGGCTACCCCTTCCAGAAACAGGAAGGGGAAATCGCAACATCAGCGGCTCCAGTCAAGAGAAGATAGTGGTCCATACCATATCGGGAGGACCACACATCGCCGATAGGAACTGGACAGAGATGGAAAGATACGGAAAGTCATTTAGAAACAATGAAGGCTGCGTTAATTCTGTTATGGAAGAACGCCACCCGAAGCAAAAAGAGTGTGATGACATTACATTCAAAAGGCGTGACCTAGAAGGAACGCAGTACCCTCAGATGGATCCTATGGTCATCTCTGCCCAGTTCGGCCTTGCCGAAGTTTTTCGAATTCTAGTAGACACTGGAAGCTCAGTAAATATCCTATTCAAGCATGCTTTCGACAAAATGAAGCTGTCAATGAAGGATGTGTCTCCCTGCAACAAACCACTACACGGTTTCACTGGAGACGCGAAGATGCCCCTCGGACAATTGGACCTCTTTGTTGAAATAGGAAGTCACCCCCGCTCCGTTGTGCGGAAACAAACATTTGTGCTAATAGATAACCACTCGGCCAACAACGCCTTTTTAGGAAGACCAGCCTTGTCTGACTTCCAAATTGTCCTGGCCCCATGGTGCCTGAAGATAAAATTTCCAACAGACAATGGAATAGGGGAACTAGAGGGAGATCAAGATGCCGCTCGAGATTGTTATGTAACTAAACTTCGCAATAATCGGAGGATGGATAAAGGGAAGAATGCAGAGACTACTCTCTGCATGAAAAACTTGGAAGCATGGCAACTAAAGAAAGCCCCTCCTCTTCGATATACCAGTGATCCTTTCAACGAATTAGACCCCAGGGACAAAGAGGAGGAGGCCACCGCCGAGCCTGTAGAGGCTACGGAGTTTGTATCTGTAGACAAACACGACTCAAGTAGACTGTTGAAAATCGGATCTCAGCTAAGAGCAGAATTGAGGGATCAACTCGTTGATTTTCTCCGCCACAACTTGGATGTATTTGCATGGACGCACGCTGACATGACTGGAATCTCCCCAGACGTGGCATGCCACATACTAAACATCGATCCTACCAAGGTACCAGTAAAGCAGAAAAAGAGAAGTATGGGGGCAGAACGATCAGCAGCCCTCGATGAAGAAGTAAAGAACTTGCTTGCCAATAACTTCAAACGACAAGCCATCTACCCAGAGTGGATCGCTAACCTGGTACTTGTGAAGAAGGCTAACGGGAAGTGGCGAACATGCATTGACTTCTCCAACTTAAATGACGCTTGCCCAAAGGATTGCTTCCCACTCCCCCGAATCGATCAGCTGGTGGACAGCACAGCCGGGCACGAACTCTTATCTTTTATGGACGCATACTCAGGATATAACCAAATTTCTATGCACGCCCCCAATCAAGACCACACTAGTTTCATCACTGACCGGGGATTGTACTGCTATAGAGTAATGCCTTTTGGACTTAAAAACGCCAGAGCTACCTATCAGCGCCTCGTCAACAAGATGTTTGCGGAATGGATAGGACGAACTATGGAGGTTTATGTGGATGACATACTAGTAAAATCGAGGAAAGCCAACGATCACGTAAGCCACCTGCGCGAGATGTTTCAAGTACTTCGCCAATATGGAATGAAGCTGAATCCTCTAAAGTGCTCATTCAGAGTATCATCAGGAAAGTTCTTGGGATTGATCTTCAATGCTAGGGGGATTGAAGCAAACCCCGAACAAGCTCGAGATTTGAGAGATATCAGGATACCTTCCACTCGAAGAGAAATGCAAATCCTAAATGGGAAAGTGGCCGCCCTAAGAAGATTGAATCTCTAAAGCGACTGACAAGTGCATCCCTTTCTTCGAAGCTCTAAAGAAAGACTTAGGAAAGTTCGAATGGACTGACGAATGCTTAACAGCCTTCCTCAACCTAATCAAACACCTCCAGAGACCACCAGTACTCTCAACTCCAAATGAAGGCGAAGAGCTATACCTATACCTGGCTGTGTCATCTCATGCTCTGAGCGCCGCTTTGGTGAGAGAAGACAACCGCGCACAGCTGCCAGTATACTTTGTGAGCAAGAGGATTACGGGGGCAGAAGCCAGATATCCTAAACTTGAGAATCTAGCATACTGTTTACTAATCACATCACGGAAACTGCGACACTATTTCCAATCTCATTCCATCAGAGTTCTAACTGATCAACCGCTAAGGCAGGTACTCCATCGTCCCGACACTTTTGGGCGACTACTTAAATGGTGCATCGAACTGAGTTAATACGATATCACCTACCATCCTCGCACCGCCATCAAGGGACAAGCCATGGCCGATTTCATTGCCTAATTCACTACCAACGAAGGTAAAGAGCAATCTGAAATAGCAGAAGACATCAAGTGGAATCTCTTTGTGGATGGAGCAACAAACGAATAGAGCTCGGGGGCAGGTATTGTAATAATCACTCCCAGGGGAAGGAACCTACATTATGCTCTAAGGTTGGAATTCGCTGCCACCAACAACGATGCAGAGTATGAAGCAGTAATAGCTGGATTATAACTGGCCCTAAAGATTGGAGTCAGTTCTCTATGTCTTCATAGTGATTCGCAACTTATTGTAAATCAAATACTAGGAGAATTTCAGGCTCGAGGAGAATGACTCACAGCATATCTGAAGAAGACCAAGCTGCTACTCGATCAATTGGTTCACTATTTGATCAAACACATTCCTCGAACAGAGAACCAAGAGGCCGACGAACTGGCAAAGCAAGCTAGCATGAGAGATGGCACCATTTCCGGAACAGTAGCCGTCTCAAAGCAACTAACCCCGAGTTTCGAGCAAGTGAATCTGATAGTTGCAATCAAAGAGGAAACTTGGATAACTCCCATCCGAAAATTCTTACAAAATGACGCACTGCCCGATGGGCATAACGAAGTCAAGAAAATCTTGAGGAGAGCTTCCCGCTACACAATACAAGGAGGCATCCTCTATCGGCGCGGCTTCTCTAACCCCTTATTAAGGTGTGTCGTTGGAAGGGAAGCCAAGGAAATGTTATCAAACATCCATCAAGGAAGCTGCGGAGATCACATTGGAGGGCAGACTCTGGCAAAGAAGATACTCCGATATGGGTATTTCTGGCCCACCTTAAACAAGGACGCCTTAGACTTCGTCAAAAAATGTGACAGATGTCAGAAATTCGCTAAGATTCCTCGACTACCAACAAATGAGATCACTCAGATGACCAGCCCTTGGCCCTTTGCAGTATGGGGAGTTGACTTGATTGGCGAACTGTCGGTGGGCCGAGGCGGAGCCAAATATGCTATAGTGGTAGTCGACTATTTCACCAAATGGGTGGAAGAGGAACCTCTAAATAAAATATCCTCGGCAAAAGTTATTAACTTCATGATCAAAAATGTTCTATGCAGGTACGGGATTCCACTCAAAATCATATCGGACAATGGACTTCAGTTTGACAGCGAAGAGTTCGCCGACTGGTGCCAAAAGTACGGAATTCACAAAAGCTTCTCATCTGTAGCTTACCCCTAGGCAAACGGACAAGTCGAAGTTGTCAACAAAATTCTCAAAACTCTAATCAAGAAGAAACTTAATAAGTCAAAAGGAGCTTGGGTGGATGAACTTCCTACGGCACTTTGGGCCTACTGCACATCTTTCAGAACATCAACGGGGCATACTCCCTTCTCTTTGGCATACGGATCGGAGGCCATGCTCCCAGTCGAAACTATAGTGCCTTCCCACCGTAGGATCCACTATAACCTAGAAGAGAATGAAGAACTCCTTCACATGTCTTTGCATCTAATTGAAGAGAGAAGAAACGATGCAGCGCTCAAAGCAGCAGCTCACAAGCAAAAGTGGCAGCGCAATACAACTCCAAAGTCAAGCATCGTAGCTTACAAGAAGGAGATCTTGTCCTCAAGAAAATCTTCCCGCGCCCCGGTGCACTAGATCCAATCTGAGACGGACCATATGTAATTCATAAAGATCTCCACAACGGAGCTTATATTTTGTCAACAGTGGACGGAGAGGTGTTCCAGAGGGCATGGAACATCCAACACCTTCGTCGATACTTTTCTTAATATGTACTGCCCATATGAAGTGAATTAACAAAGAGAATCAGTGGACGTATGCATTTTCGTGCCGAACCACTTTAAAAACTTGTCTCTTTTTTGACTTGTTCCTTTATATCTTGGCTGCTTGTTAACTTTATCCTTTTCTGTTGAACAAAATCCTATGTAATGGCATTTCCATTCAAGACACATCACAGCGCGACTTCACCTGGACAAGACCTAACAGGTACTATACGAATCTATGTCCTCGCTAATGAGACACTTTTGCTCCAGCATTCCTCTGCTTCGGGTTAACTCATTGCTCGCGATCGGCTCTTAAAGCCAACTGTAATGGGCCGATTATAAGCCACCGAGAAGGCCGACTATAGCCGAGGCAGCTCATTACGGCGTTCGGCTCGCCGGCAACCGTGAACCTACTTTAAGCCCCAACATAAGGTGTGGCCAGCCAGGGGTAGTTCACAGTTGACGATCGGCACCCACGCTAGCCGACCACGGTAAATCGAATAATACCCACGATTACGGGCCATAATGGCCCAGGTAGTTACTGTGCGCGATCTCGGCTCCGAGTGTCTTAAGTACGGCTGTGGTAAAAAAGAGAAACTCCCCGCGGAGGCGTAAGATGGGTGACAAATGTCTTCAAGACCCACAGCTAGGGAAAGTGACTACAAAACCCGTTTGCCACGAACTTAAGCACATCGCAGGCCTTCCGTGATTGGAAGTTTTACTATTTCTTATATTTCTATTTTGTTTAAAAACTTTCCTCCTATCCTCTATAACGATCCTTAAAGTACAGGACACAAAATAGGAGACGCTCGCTAATGAGAATAGAAACTCACAATTGAATGACAGGTCACTCAGCTGCATTCCATGCTCAGTCATACAAGACATTCAAAGCAACCATCTACGACTAAAACATGAAGGGCTGTACTTTCTTCTTTTGTATATGAATACGTAGCTGTAATTTATTCGCACATCACACTAACATTGCAAGATATGAAATTATATTTTAAGAAAGAACTTGACATCAAACACAATTGAATCACAGGAATGTGCACAGCTATATTTCTTATGCAACACACCAAAATAACGATAGCATTCAAATATGACAGAATCCGCTTAAGTTAAAAATTACATGCCAAGAATAAAGTCGTTCTTTACGAATAACATAATTACAGCCTAAAAGTTACATTAATGTTTTGGGACTACCATAGACAACAATGTCAAGTAAACCAAAAGATATCCAGATCAAGTCAAGGAGTCGGCTGCATCAGAGCTTCACCTCTATCCTACTGGCCCTCCGAGATCTACTTAACTGTAGGATTGGAACTCTCAGCATGTTGACCAGAGGTAGTTGGTGCTTCAGAGGTCCCGCCTGTCCAATTCAGGAGAAGAATCCATTAAATAAACAATAAGCAATCAAGTTACGAAAAGCTAAAAGGGAAGACTTACCAGCATCTGCTCCTTAATCATCATCCTCTAACTGCACACCTACCTCCTCAGCAGTAAGCAGCCACATACCCTCCTTCACCGCCACTTTCTCCTCCTTGGTGAATTGAGCCGTAACCACGTCCATTCTAAAGGCCATGCCACCCTCCTTATCTGCATCGGCCTTAGCCTCCTCCAGGGCCCTGAAATAAATCCTGGCCATGACTCGGGGATAATCATCCATCCAAGATAAGTTGCCCTGTTTCCAAGTGCTAAAGTATATATCCTGAAGCATCTCATCCATTATCCCCTCATTCTCCTTGCCCTTATTCGGCTCTCGGAAGCCAACAGCTTTGCAGTGGCAGCATCCCTCTCCGATTGGTATCGCGAGCAGTCAGCCTGAAAGGATTTCCTCATCGCCTCCATCTCCTCCTTCAGCTTGGTTTGAGCAAGCTCTGCAGCTTCAAGTTTCCCGAATAACTCCTATACCCGCTCGAGATCCGCTGTCCGAACCTCATCCACCATTACAATAGCCATATCAATCCGTTCCTTACAAACAACCTCCATTTTTCGTAACTCTACCCTGCTGGCCTCTTCCATGGTTTTTTTTAATTGCCTAGAAGCGGCCTTGTGTTGAGAGATCTGAATGGCCTGATCAGCGAGTTGTTTGGCCTGGTCGGAAACCATTAACCGCAGTCGAATGTTAGCACTCCCGATTTCTTCTCCAGCCTTGACCAGTCGGGCATGATGCCCCATCAGCTTCCTGGTTTTCTCAGCAACCCGGTCAATGTTTGCCTTAGCTTCGTCCCCCAAAGTTACGACCCGAGTGGTAAGCAAATCAAGGTCTAGGGACTTAGCTTCATCTAGTACTCTTACCATAGGATTACGAGGGAGGAGGTGCTCACCGGTAGCCTCATCAAAGGTAATATCATGAGAACCCAGATCCAGATCCGGATGACCCGCAAACGGATTACGAGCCAAGCCGGGATGATCTATCTGGGTAACGGTAGGATTTTCAGACGGATGCGGAGAAGGTATAAACTCAGTATTCTCTTCCGTGGTATCCTGAAGAGGCTGAGTTGGGGGCTGAGGACTGGGTGAAGATTCAAATAAGGAGCGACTCCTCTTCTTCTTTTGGATATCCTCTTCGATAACTCCAAGAAGAGGACGGTAGCCGACTACGTCTCCAGGGCGGTTAGTCGGAGGCTTTGGTTTAGTAGAAGCCTTGAGAAGTTTGTATTGTTCAAGACGGTGCCGAACATCTGATGTCTTGACCACCTTACCCGCTTCTGTGATAAAAACCAAGTGTTACGAGCATACATTGAGCTATAATTCAAGAAATATATCAAGTTAAGAAGAGTAAAGCGACGCTTTTGTTATACAAACCCCGGAGAGGAGTAGGATATTGCAATAAGTCCTGGATCTCATTCCAGGACGGGAGCTGACCATAAAATATTCCTAAATCCTTATCATAAATGGAGTCGGCAGGAGTCAAAAATTCACCTTGAATCGCAGGAATTGCCTTAGCTGAAGCGCTCTTAGAAGATGAATCGGCCCCGGTCCCGGCCTTGTCAGCTTTCTTGGGATTCTCCACTAAAGCCGATCCTTCCTCCAACCCTTCAAAAGCTAGGCGGAAAGCGTCATCTGTCCACTCCTGGATCACACCTGCTTGCTAAGAAGACAAAGCCCCAGTGCCATCACCGCTCTTTCCGTCGCCACCATCATCGCTATGACCATCATCATCACCTTCTCCACCACTTCCACTCTCCGCCTCACCTCCTTCATCCCCTCCTCTTTCCTCCTCCACATCTTCCTTCTTCGGGACATCTGGACATGTGCTGGGGGAGGGTCCATCGGGCTTCTTAAGTTTCTTCCCCCCGGCAATTAGATGTTTCGAAAAGGGTTTCCTTTTGCTGCTCTTCGTCGTAGCCCCTCCTTTAGCTTTGGCAGCCTTCTCCTCAGCTGTGTCTCTTTGCTTGACCACATACTGGCATGCTAGAATCAAGTTGAGCCCCAAAAAAGTAGCGTTCCTGATCAAATAAGAAGCCGCCCTCTCGTTTTCTGGAATGGCTTCTATTTCCGCAGCCGTCTGAACTAGACGATCGTTCTCTACAACCGCAAAGCCACCTGTCGCTAGCAAGAAATAAAGCACATAAGGAGGAGCATTGCAGTCAGAACGGAAATTATAAATGAGATTCAACTTACAGCCAGGGGTGAAGCGGTGGAAAGAAACAGGGTCATCCTTGACAAAGAACCATTCCTTCTTGAACATGCTAAATTTTGAATATAGGTCCAGGACCGACTTGAAAGACACGGCCACCTTCAAGTAGGAGTTGGGCTGAAGCTGTAAAGGGGCCACCTTCAAGTATGTGATAAAGCTAACTATCTAAGCGTTGATCGGAGGGATGGCTCTGCACATGCAGTGATACCTACTGTAAGCGAAATATCCTTCAGGGGGCTTATACGGCATCACTCCTTTCCCCGGTAACATCATATGCGCTCTGTCGATCCCAAAAGATCTAGATATAACGTCAAGCTGCTCATCTTTGAGGGAGCTGGGAAAGTAGTCAGCCGGTGAGTTCAAAAGCTCTTGAGGACCGTACCCGTCTACTAACGATCTCGGGGGTGGTCCATGTCATTCTGGTTGAACTGGGGGCACTATGGAGGACTCTTCTTTGTCCTTGGATTTCTTCTTGTCAGAACGAGTTTCTACTTTATGAGACATTATCTGCAACAAGAGAAAACATATTGTTAGAACATGGAGTGTAGAGATATAAACAAGCAAGTACATACAGTCTGGAATCTCATTCATAATTCAAAACATAAAATTTCATTCGGTAGTATGAATCTGAGGATCCATTCGGCACTCATACTCCCTAATTTCATTTGGTAGTTCGAGTCAAAGGATCCATTCGACACCCATATTCCCCGATCTCATTCGGTAGTTCAAGCATAAAGTTTATTCGGCAAAAGAAAGCCTCACCTGGTCCGGCAGTCGAATCTGGTTCGGTGATATGATTGATTCGGCTATTTCAAACAGTAAAGAATGGCAGAGGCGTGAAGCCCATACTTATAGGCAAGCATAGGAGGACTGGACCAACTGGTTCGACACTTGGGCCGAATGAGAGTGTCCAAACGGGAGAAAACAAAGCGCGACATATGCAGGCATATGCCCCACTTTGGGGGGCAAATGTTGGGCATATTTTCACCACCGAACCAAGGCCCTACCAAACCACTACCGAACCAGATCACCTACTCCCACTACCGAATCAAGGCCCTACCGAACCAATCACCATCGGACCAAATCACCTACTCCCACTACCGAATCAAGGCCCTACCGAACCACTACCGGACCAGATCACCTACTCCCACTACCGAATCAAGGCCCTACCGAACCACTCACCACCGGACCAGATCACCTACTCCCACTACCGAATCAAGGCCCTACCGAACCACTCACCACCGGACCAATCTACGCTCCAACCATCACCGGACCAAGGCGTTACCGGACCAACATTGCCAGGCCAGATCACGACAGTCTAGGCCCACCAGCAGCTATATACATCCAAGACCCCTACCCCCAGCCTCACTCTATAAATAGAGGGGTAGGGGTACAACAATGGGGAACAGTTTTTGAGAGCTCAAGCACGGACAGAACTTTCAAACAACTTTCATACACTTGTAATCAAAGCTTTGTACTTGTAATCTGAACAGTGAAAGAGAATAACATATGAAGTGGACATCGGCACATTCTGGCCGAACCACTATAAATCTGTGTGTCTTTTACAGTTTAGTCCCTGCTTTTTACATATTTGTATAAAATCGACTAAATCATACGACTTGGAGGTGTTTGCCCATTTTTTGTGCAAACAGTAAAGATACTTAGGATCGATTTGTGAAATAAGTGTTATCTATAACAAGTTGTGAACTTGTAGAGAAGTATGAGTTACCTCGGGTTTTTAAAATAATTATGCATTAGTATTTCATGATAAATGGGTTTACTCACTCTGGTTTCCAGCCTGACCCGGGTGTTACTTTGATGTAATGCTCGGGTCAAACCGAGTATTACAGATTTTCAGGTAAGCACGTTTTGGAGCTCAGGAGGCGAGCTGAATGGCAGGAACGTATGGAGTGTATTCTGCTGTGATATATTATAGTTTATCTGGGATAAGTTAATCTTAACTGTCCAAAGATTGTGTAAATGTTGTAACTCTGATGTATTAAAAATGTAAATTTACTAATATAGCTTTTGTTGTGTAAATGATATTATTTGATATTATATTTTATCTGTTGCGAATGTGAGATCTTGGTATTTCTGTTCTTATTTTTCTTCTAACTCTTTTCTTCTTTTCTCTAATTATCTGGAATTTTCGGGATTGAAAATTCCGGGTCGTTACACACACATCACTAGCAATAAAGAAATGATCAAATGCATGCGAAACTATATATATACACACACCTATAGCAACACTCACGAAATATATATAAAGAGACATATTATATATATATGATTGCGTGAAAATAAGAAATTATGGCCTTAATTAAATACGCAAAGCATAACTAGACGTGATAACTATACAAGTGGCCATAAAATGAACACGAAGTATGGCGTGAAGGCTACAAAATGTATACAAGTTTTGCAGACGTGAAGGAAAATATGTACAAGCTTCACACCGTATTAAATTTGAAAGCCTAAGTGCGAAGGTTACAAAATGTACGTGAATATATATATATATATATATATATATATATATATATATATATATATATATATATATATCCAGGCGACAGCTTTGCAAACGTTGGAATAAATTGGCATAATGGTTCCACGCTGAGACGACGTGGTTCATCTCTACTGTTAATAAAAAGAATTCAATAAATAAGATTTTCATAGTGTCTTTTTGAAATTCTAAAAAAGCTCTACATCAATCAACAGAATTTCACCATCGGTTTGCAACCTCCATCGACTTTCCCTTACCAACCACCGATCAACGAAAATTCAGTGTCAATTTGCTTACAATTAAAGTGTTGTGACAAACAAAGCTTTTGCACATACAAGCACACATCCGTCCATAAAATAATTTACTACATAAAAAATAAACATTTCTAATTATTAAATGCACGTACGTGTGATTTACAATAGTAATGCTAATAGGAAATCAATTGATAAAGAAATGATGTGGTTGTACGACGTATTATTTCTGTAACTCTTTAATGAGATAATTTTAAATATAAGTTGGCTTTAAAGGTGGAGCTGTTAATTGTAAATTAATGTGTAATAAAAAGAAATATGTTTCAATAAAAATAGAAGAAAAATATTGATTTATTGAAAAGAATATTTTTATCAAATAAAGTGAATTTTCATTTGTGAATATAAATTTAATTTCATTGAAACAAAGAATTGAATTTTATTGTCTGTTTCTGGTTGGTATATTTGATTTATTTAAATAGTCAAACTTGATTTGAATCTAATTTATAATAAAATTTACAATAATAAAATGGTTGGAGAACAACTTGAAGGTTTGGTTGAAAATTTGATTTGGAATTGTTAGCATATTTACATAGGAAATTTATTTCGTTCCAAATTTAAATTTGGAGTCTCGATTCATCTTTTATTGTGTGTAGTGGTGGTCCCCATTACGTTAATTGCAGTGTTTAATTTTATTTACTATGTACTAAATAAAAATATACATGTGTGTGTAAATTTGAGCGTATTAGGGTTAATAAAATATGTTAAAATGAACGTTTTTTAATTTCAATATATTGGAGTTGTGATTTCCATGTACGGTCTACCTTCTGAAATTTAAATCGTTGCTTTCATTTATTTTATTTTATTATTATTACTTTCTTTTATTAAATACATGCCTCATTTTGTTTTCCAGTAAGTTTTATTTGTTTACACGTGAGCATTGCCTTGAAATGTTTCATGTATGTTAATGAAATTAATTGAGGTAGCGCATGTTTTGGAATTTTATACCAAAAGATTTGCTTGCTATGTAAACATGTCTTATCAAATTCCAATGTGTGTCTTTCATCCTTTGTTAGTTACCTGCATGTTAGTCTCTTTTCATTTCCCAAATTTACATCTTCTTATATTCTTCCCTTTCATATTCCAATTTCCAAACGTGCTTTACCCATATTCATTTCCTATTTCATAAATCTCTTCCTCTAAATTTCCATTTTCAAGACATGCTTCCATTATTTCTTTTGCCCGAAGTTTTCTTTCTCTTCTAAAAAATAAATAAATGTGAGCAACTTACTATCATGAAGCCAATCTTTTGCATTTGTTTGCAAATCCATTTCCTAAAGCCTCCTTCCTCCATGCGTGAGCCATCGTGTCATTTTTTCAGTTGATTCTCCAGGCTTTAGAAACATGAGCAGGCTTCAAAATTCTTAACGTGAGTAACTAATTTTTTATTTTTTTTATTAGAATGTGTACATATTTTTATATTTCATTTTCATAATATTCTTTTAACTTGAATATCTTCCGCATATGAACTCTGATTGATACACGGTTTGTTCCATTGGATTCGTATCGAAATTCCGGACAACATGAAACTGGTTTTGTTAAATTTGAAGACTGTTGAGATTTTAGGCTTTATTGGATTTTTAACGGGCTTTAAATCAAAGGTAAACGATTCAACCCACTCACACAATACTAAAATTTCCATTGCAAGTTAAATAAAACTTATAATGTGATATATAAATTTTTGATTACTATTTGTTGATTTAAATTGACATTTGAATTGATATTGAATCTGAGTTGACTTTTAATTTTATATTGGAATTTAGTTGATAGTTAAAACCTGACATTGATAACTATTGTCTGTTGTAATATATTGGATAATTTGAATGTTGTTTGGAATGGATGCTAATTGATTGATATGTTGGATGTATGGTTATTTATTTATTTTAATATGTCTTTGTTGTCACCTTATATATTATTGACATCATTTGAATGGTCACCTGAATCATGTTAAAATTGTACAACTAAGACATTTAAATTTTGGGTTGAAATGATATATACCCATACAATTTCTTGAATTTGGATTATCTGTTGGAAATTGAATTATTTGAAAGGTTTTATTTTTTAATTTAAACTTTGGATTTATTTTAATTAAAGTGGTTAAAACTAGTATTTCGAATTATTTGAAATCTCCTAAATTATTGTAATCACTTTGTACACTTGGTAGGAGAATAAAAATCCCGTAACATCTCTGAAACCATTGCACTCATAATTTTATTTGATATAGATTTGACTTACATGGAAATTTTTAGTTCTAACTCGAATGCATTGTTTTTTATTATGCTCGGGTCAGCCTGAGTATTTTAGTATTTTGAAGACGTCATTCATTGAAGATGAAGATGGAGATTGGTGATCATATTTATTATTATCTTTTCGCTGCATTATTTGATATGTTTGTTTATTGTACTCTGATTGATGTTGTAAAAATGTGTAATCAAATGTATATTGTAAAACAACTTCATGAATGGTTTTATTTGATTATTATATTATGTTGTTCCGCTGCGAGATTATGTGTATTGTTTTCCTTCTTTTCTCTTGTTTTCTTTATTAAACCTCGTTGATAATCCACCCTTTTGAATGGTTTAAGCCATACATGTGTAGCTTATTGTCGACTTATGTTGTCCAAAAAGGTGGGTCGTCACACGGAGGCTACGATGGGACCTACGGGCCTATTTTTTTTGAGGTGTTGATTTTTCAGGGGAGTCCACAATATAGTTGTGGCTCTCGATAGGCCTCACATGTAGCTAATGAAAATTCAGGAAGATTTACCGGCCCATACGAGAGAAACAATACTTTGGCATTGTATACCTATGTGGAAATGATGCATGCAAGTTTGGCGCGTACGTACATTTCCGGTATGTCAGTATTGACAACCGAGAGTAAAAGATGCTAGCAAGGGAATCCATTGTACCAATGAGACGACACGACCGGCCGACATAATCCTGGAGCAGGGGCGGAAAGAACCTAAAACACCAGTCTAGAGTAGGTCATATGCTATTGCGTAGTACTCTTGGAGGCTACGACGGAATCTACAGGCCAACTTCTTTTGAGTTGTTGGTTTTAGGGAAGTCCATAAGTTAGTTTTGGCTCTCGATAAGTCTCACTAGTAGCTAATGGAAGTTCGGGATGGGTATCAATTATGGAGGTCCGTATCTTTTTTTTTGGGTATGAAAATGCTATGTTAGTAGCATTGCTATATAGCCATATTTGTTTTGCATTTCAATGCTTTTATGAGGATCGTTTGGTCAATTAGTGTCCATAGTGGACCCCACCCACCAGTAATGATGGGTATCATCTTATTCTTTGGGCATTGGCTATTATTATGATTGTGCATGTTATATTGGTTGATTGATTTCCATTATTGGATATATTGGTTGTTAGACTTATATAGGGACGTTTATATATTACTCCTACGGTGATACCTTAGGTTAACTCTATCATAGAAAGTTGGTACGTTTCATTCACATTATATTGGTTATGCTGACTTTTTGAGTGTAGGAGAAGAGCAGGTTACAGTATGAAACCCTACTTTTGAGTTGGGTTTACTTTAAAAGCAGTCCAGTTTATCCCTGAGTCACGTTCATGGAGAGGACCGACTATAATACACTAATTCCTTATATATTTGTATATGGATTTGATATAAAGTACTTTGTGATTTGTTCCCCTCATACCAAGCTTTATGTCTAACTCACGTTTTGTCGTTGTCTGCTTATGTCATGATAACTCTCGGGTACTCGATTGAGTAGTTTGAGAGTCGGGTGCTTTTGGAGATACGTTTTCAGGACAGTTGGAGCACTTTGGAGGCAAAAACGGTACTTTGGATTTATACTTGTTGTTGTAGTAATACATGGTAGATAGGCTACTTATATACGAGATATTTTGTATCAGATATTGTATTTTGACTTTCCTTATTGATATCCATTTATCTATTATTTCCATCCGTACCATCTCTTATATATTGTTTATCCTGTTACTCACGTATATTCAATATGTTATATATCATCATTCCGCTATGAGATTTTACCGTTGTGCCTAGATGATGTTTAGCATTTTTTTATTTAACCCGAACAGACTATCTTTTTTGGTATTCAAAAGTCAGACATTGTCATTCAATATTGATTTGGGGTATTACAAAGGGTGAGTCGTTACAAAGGCCCATGTGGAAACTGTTTTACGACATGATAAATAATGATTGTGGTGTAAGGCTTGTGTGACAACCATTTACCTAAACACGATATTATGTTTGCGATTAGTGGTGTAAGGCCTTAGATGCTACCTAACTATCTATTCATGATATAATTGAGAGAAAGTAAGAAAAAAAACACCTAAGTGATAACCATAAGTGGCAAGTAACATTATTGAACTGATAAGTGTAAGGCCCGAGTGCCAATTTAGAATGAACTGACTATAAAAACAGGTTGGAATGGGTTGTGAAGGAATACCTCATAGCTATATTGAAATTGTAGTGTTATGTAGTTGATGTTGATTGGAACAGTGAAGAGAAAACCATTCCGTTCTTTAGAGGCATAATCTCACTATATGATTGTTTGCTTAGGGTAAAATATTACTCACACTTAAACAACTCATTCTCATTCATTTTGTGATATTGATTTGAAATGGAAAAGAATGACCGAGTAAAGAAAAGAGAAAAGGTCTCCACTTTTTCGTCCACCTAAATGCCTACTTAACATCTCATGCTCATTCATTTTGTGATCCATATTCTTGCCCTCTTTTAGCCTAGAAGTTGATTCGATCAGACTTAGGAGTGATTTTCCAATCAACATTAATATCGTAGGCTATCACTTAAGGTAATCTTTCTAATTCATTGTCGTTTATATATACATATTTTGATTGTGTTGGTTAGAAATTTTACATATACATATACATATTATATATGTATATGCTATAACGAATTTATATGCGCCTTCGTTGTCGAATTTAATTTGTATATTCAATTATTTGAAAAAAAATGAAACTTCATTATAATACATATCTTTTATTCGTTCATATTTTAAATTATTAAATGTTATTTTATGAAAATAAAAATTAATTTTAGTTAGGTTTAATGTTTTTATAATATGATAAATAATTTAATATGTATATATGATATATAAAAGTATATTATAGATATATATGCCTATTGGGATAACTTTTTCGCTTCTGTGTAATAATAATTAATATATTTTTAAATTCTTTTAAATACATTAATTTATATATTATAGTTAAAAATAAAATATATTTTTCCAAACAAAGGATTTGACATAAAAGTATATATTTTTTAAAACCTTTCGGCTGAAAACAAAAATCATATATATATACACAGTAATTTAATATTTTATATATAAATAAATAAAATTAAAATTAAAATATAAAACACACACACTATATATGTGTGTGTGTTTGTTTGTGTGTATTTCAAATATAATATTTTAATTTTTTTAAGATTGTTTGTGTATGTGTGTAATTTGTAATTGTAATTTAAAATTTATAATTATTACTTACTTCAATCTAGATCTGATTTTGAATTGCAAATTAACACAAGATTCTTAAGATATTATTTCAAAATATTTTGAATTAGTTAAAACTATTTAAATAAAATTTTACAAACATTACATATATAATTTTCAAAATAAAATTATAGATAACAAAGATATATAAAGGGACAAATATGTCCATTATATTGCGGTTAAATGCCAACACCAATAAATGTACACATTAAACATGTGCACTATATATATGTTGCACACTCATTATACATATGAGTATATTTGAATATACTCAAATTCAAATTCAAATTCAAATTTTAATTCCATTAGTTAATTAAATTAATAATTTAAATAAAATAAGTTTTTATTTAAATAATATTTTAGATTGGATCTAAAATCAATCAGGTTTCGTAGGTCCATTAAAGATCCAAAATGGTAAAATATTTTGAAATTCACCCATTTAACCCGTTGCGACCCAAACCAGTTCCTTCACCCTCTTTAAGCCCTTGAGCTTTGTTCTCCCTTCCTTCTTGTAGTTTGTTGCTGTCGAGTGGAGTTCCTTCTTTAAGCATAAGCTGAAAAATGTTGCACCCTTTGTTCCTAAGTTGTTTGATTTGGGGTATAAGGATGACGTTTTGTCTCAGTCCCGCGAAGTCGTTGAGGTTGGCATCATCTTTTAGAAAGACTATATGTCAAATTTTTCCTTGATTTTTGTCGCTCTAACATAATAGTATTGAACCATCTAAGGAAGGTTTCGAAGCCTAAGGGCTTCATGCAGATTAAGTTCGACAAGACAATGTTTGTTTTGGAGTTCTCGGACATAGAGGATTGGAGACATTTTAGAAGTTGATCTGATCATAATCAATGGCAAGGTCTTCATTATTATCCAATAGAATCCCTTTTTCCACTTAATCATAGAACACATGCGCTCCATTTTGACATGGTTCCATTTCTATAAAATTCCTTTTGTACATTGGGTTTTAAATGATAGAAATTGGTTAGACTGTCATACTAGAGACCCCGTTGGTTTTGACGAGTCAATTTACAGGTAGTGTAAAGTAAAATATCAAAAGCACAAATGAAGATTAAGCTGGTAGCCATCAAAAATAAAAGATAGGCCTGAGGATAATGAATTTACACTTGTAATGTCTCTCACATGTCGAAGCCAACTACATATTTATTCTTTCAAACCTTTTCCTACAACATTTTAAGTTGTCCTTGACCCACCACCTGATGCCCTGCTAGTTTGTTATTCCAACCCTGTTTCCCTATATGATGCCTTTGACTAAGCTCAAGCCTTCTTGCGTTGCCACAATGTGGTTACGTCCAAACCCCTCTAGCCCCTAAGGCACCATGTCTCATATAAGATCCCTCTCACCCAAACATGTTTCCCAATGACGCAACCTCCTCCCAAACTATTCAAATCCCACCCTCACTAATCTAGAACCCCCTTTTCGACCAAATAAAGCAACAACTTGTCCTAGCCTTGATTAAAGATGATCGTCTAGAGGTTTAAGTTTGTCAAAAGTGTTTGTTGCTAAAATCTCACTTGACATTTCTCTTAGCTAGCGCAAAAAGGAGAGGACTTGGTATTATGAAGCAGACTGGGCTACTATTGTACTCCAAATATTCTCACCAAATGGGCCTCTGATAATAAAAAAATGAAGGAAAAGTTCTTTATATGTTGAAGGATGACGAGTTGGTTTTATGCACCGAGGGAGAGTTTATACCAACTAATGATTAAGTTCTTGCAACCGCATATTGGGATATGAAATTTACCTTCTCATCGAGCACATTTGGCTATTCTTTTAATCTCATCGGTTTGTTTCGTAGGTGCCTTGGTCTGTAGTTTACGCTTGCCTTGTTCATCTATTTCTTTTTTTGACTCATGCACTATGTAGTGATTGTGGTTTTTCCGTAGACTCTGATTCTCTTATGTCATGTAGTTGCATAATTTTTTTCACTTCCTTTTACTTCATATTTGCCATAAGCGATCCAAAACTTTTTTGTGCTATTTATAATTATAATGCAGTTGTTTGGTTTCTTGAGTTGTAATTTTTTTTAATTACAATTACGAATCATACAAGTGATATGAAACTTTTTACATTTTTTTTACTTAAAAAAGGCAGTTGAAATGTTTTTGTTCTAATTATTTTAGTAGTCGTGATTTTACTACTGTAAAGAGCGTAAGTGAAAAGACGGTATTCTATGATAAATGAAATAGCTGAAAATTTAAAGTTGTTGATAATTTAAGTTAAATCGGTGATGGATAAAAAAAAAGTAGACTGTATAATATTAATGTAAGTAGAGTAATTTAAGGGAGAATTTTAAATTACGGGGGTTTAATGTTGAAAGAGAGAAATAAAAAAGGAGATAACAAAGTAGATTTGGTGAATATTAATTTCGAGTCCCTATTTATTGTTTAAACATAAATTGGATCTGTATTTATAATTTTTTGTAAATTAAGTTTCTACTCATTTAACGTCACACCTGATAGCCATTCGCCAATTCATTTAATTCTAATCTTAAAAATGTGATAACCTTTTGTAGATTCATCGGATTTAAGAATTATTTTCAATATTGAATCATAAATTTAATAAACTGTCCAATGATACCAATTGTTGGTACCAATTATTTTAGTGTAGACAAGCACCTTTGTCCAAGTGGTTAATTGATTCGGCTTTGGTGCAGGATGTCACAAGTTCAAAACTTGCTTTCGAACGTTTATTTGACATGTGATATGTTGTCCCAATGATTTGTTGTATATAAAGTACCAGTTCAAAAAAAAAAAAATTGTTGAAAATTATAATTTTACATAGCAGTTTTGGCCTTATTTACGTAATACAGTTATTTATATCACTACTTTATATAACCGCATCTATGTAACTGCATTTATTTTAGATGACCAAAATATTTTATATAGTTGTTTCCGTATTAAGATAATGCAGTTATTATCTTATAACCTAATTAAAAGAAATTTGTTTTTGAATTATGTAATAGTAATTGCATTTGAATGTTTTAACTCCATTTATTTGATAAAGTAATAAATTTGGTTGTATTTGATAATTTTGTTTAATATTAATGCACTTTATAATTTAACCACACTAAAATAATGCTATTAAATTTAAATGCTTTAAGAAAATACAATTATAATTCACTAGCATTTTCTAACTAATATAACTTCATTTATACGATGTAGTAATTATTTTAGCTGCATTTTATAATTTTATTTAATTTTAATGCACTTTATATTTAATTGCATTAAGAGAATGCGGTATATTTAAATGTTTTAAGAAAATACAATTATAATTTAATGGTATTTTTGAATTGATTTAAATGCATTTATGCAATGCAGTAATAAATTTGGCTGCATTTCATAATTTTTATTCTATTTTAATATAGTTATAATTAACTGCATTAAGAAAATGCAATTAGTTTAACTGCCTTAAAGAAATGCAACTACATTTTTTGAATTAATTTAACTGCATCTAGGTGATTTAGTAATAATTTTGATTGCATTTGATAATTTCATTCAATATTAATGCACCATATAATTTAACTGCATTAAAGAAATGCAGTTAAATTCGATCTTAATGCATAATTTAACTGCATTAAGAAAATGTTGTTATAATTGTACATCAAATGTGAATTGACAATTAACTGCATTTTTTTTGAATCCAATGATTTGAATGGTATAATTATAGTTGCATCTGATCAACGTAGTTTTAAATACGTTGTTTATATGAAAAGTAGCATTTTTTCCAAAAAAGGAAAAAGAAAAATAATGAATGACATATGTGTAACACACATCATTAAAAAATAAAAAAAATTATGATGTAATGGTGCAAACGGTTTGTCGATGCAATGTTCCTATACAAACTTATTCCATTTTTAATATTTAAATCAAAATAAGATGTGAAATATTAATATGGACGTGAGTATAGCAACTGATTGTAATGTACAGTGGCGGTGGCGGTCAAAGACATAATTTACATAAAATTTACAAGAAATAATATTTAGTTTATTAA
Source organism: Allium cepa (assembly GCA_030765085.1). Taxonomy (NCBI): domain Eukaryota; kingdom Viridiplantae; phylum Streptophyta; class Magnoliopsida; order Asparagales; family Amaryllidaceae; genus Allium; species Allium cepa. Next base: position 134,882,185 of record CM060932.1, read on the forward strand.
AAATATTTGTTGGCGCTGGTGTTAAAACGTCCTTGATTTTACTTCAACTTTTATGCCTTCCGTAATTTGACAGAAGCTTAAGATACACAAGCTAAAGCATATGCCATTATTAAATTCTCCGCCAAGTTATATTTTTGGAAACGTTGACCTTTAATAGAATAAGAAACAGTGGATACAGTGGATGTGGAGAAAATATTATTTAATTGAATACAACAGATTAAAGCCTTAATTAATTAATTAAGCAATTTATTTAGCACATTTTATTCATCTTCTTCTACCTCTCAAATCCCCAAACCAAAATTCCCATTTCATTTCGCTACCAAAAAGAAAAATCATATAAACAGCTGAAATTTCCCAAAATTTCGAAGGGAAATAAAAAAAATAGAAAAAGGGTAAAGGGAAGGTAGAAGAGAAGAAATGGTATTCAATAGCGCAACAGTAGGAAGAGTAGCGAGAACATCAGCAGATCTTTGCCAGTACATCGCCTGCAACCCTGAAAGATTGTCCACCGATCAAGTCCTCGACCTTTTGTGTTATTTGCCGTTCTACCATCTTCGTCGATTAGCAGCATGCATATTCTCATTCTTTTGCTTTCCGATCAATACCCCTTTCGATTCTTTCAATTACAATACCAGCAATACTTACTATCGCTACTCGTCTTCTTCCTCCTCCTCCTCCGATTCCGATTCCGATGACCTTGCATATGGAAACTACGATTCACATTCGGATTGATTTTGGTGGTCGACTTCTGAGCAATTTGTAAAGTACGTGCCTTTTATTTTTCTTCGTTTTAGGTTGTTGTGTGTTTGTGATTTCAATTTGATTATTGTTTGGTAGTAGTTATAGCTGTATCTGTTTTATGTATTCATTCAATGTACCAAAAGCGTGTTTCATTTAGTTGAAGATATAGTATTATGTTCATAATATTAGGTGTTGTTTTGTTGATGTTTTAAGAAATTAAACAATTCTAAGGTTATGCATACAGTGATGGAAACTAGACACTTAGTGTAAATATCAACTTAAAACAGCATGATAGTGAGCTTGATTTCCAGTTTCCCGATGTATGTGCCTCCATGTTCTAAACCAATCACAATCTATGTTCATTTTGTTATACCTTAATTTACTCATTCAATTACTAAAGTTGTATCGATATGGACACATGTAGTTGGAAGATCGAGGATTTTAAGTGTATGATGTCAAATAATGAGCGATAACAGTATAGGATTGTATTGCGGTAGATAAAATGTTAGCTTATACCAATGGACACAGATTATTTAGTTACAATTATATTGGTAAAATATGAAAATAAGGAAACAAACTGCGGTACCAGTTTAGAAATTAAAATATATTCGTAATTTCCAAATTAAACTAATTAATTAATTTTAAAAGGAATTGATACACATCTCAAATATTTGATTGTATCAATTTTTTTGGGTGAAACGTCTGAAATTTGTTTTGCTTGGATTGACTGTTAAGAAACTTGTGCACTGCAAACTCTTGGCATTGAATAAATTATGTACATGATGCTGATATGAAGGGCAACAGAGTAAAGTGTAGATTAAGCAAATGAAAATGCTTTTAAATGTTTCAAATGACCCGCAACTAAGTAACGCTTTATTATAACACATAGACTTGCTAAAGCCGTGTTATGGGTCAAGGCTTACTCTATGACACCACGGTAGTTGCTTTGCAGGAAAATTATTAGTAGTTGAAAATTGTTCATGTCTGAATCAACTTCGTAGAAATATACTGAAACGTTTGGACATTTGTATCTGCATTAGGTTTGTGGTTTAGTCTTGTATTTTGTTAGGCAAAGATGAAATCGATATAAAAAAAATCTTTGACATTTAGCTTTTTTTATGGCATGGTGGGTGGTTAAATATCATGTTTTATATGCACTGGTTAACATCACTGGTTACCGTAACTGTGTGCTTGTGTATTTTATTATCTGGGGACAGTAACAAATAGCAAGGCTAAAATGCATGGGAAAAATAAATTGTACGAGTTCACGGTTTCTTTGCCAAATAAATGAATGGATGGTTGTAGACTGTAGCATAATGCTGTTTATGAGTCAGACCTACCAATGTCCTATACATAATTGTTCTGCGTGATTGTCTTGGCCACGTTCATTTTCAGAAACCAATAAATGATGGACCATTCATAAACTTTACTGTGTTTATCTTATAAAACTTTTGTACATCTTCAGCTTGTGTGCTTCTCTATTTGAGCTTTTTTGTCTGTTGCTGTTTCTACTTCCTGCACCATTTACAATTGCAACAGCCGCGAGTATCCTTAGCATATCTGTTACAGAAAAGAAATTACAATCAACTTTATTTGATTGAAGGTATCTGTTGGGTCAAAGTGTAAGATATTAGGATTTTTTTTGGTGATACAATATTTCCAAAATTAATAGATTTTGGAGATATTCTCGGTATTTAGTTACCCGTTCTGTGCATGAAGGAAATGGAAAGAGAAATTAAAGAGATAGGGATGTAGAGATATTTGTCATATATATTTGATTGCCATATTTTGTAAAAGGAATCAAATAGGGAAATAATTGATTGATGGAGAAAATGGAATATTATCAATCAATTACATGGCAAGACAATTAATGGGAATATTATTATTCCATGAATTGATTTATTTACATAAATCAATTGTTTCATCCCTAAGTAACTTTTCTCTATATATAAAGAGAGGTATAGAGAATGTTAAGACATCAGATATGAGAGAACAATCTCTTGTTTATTTTTCTTCATTTCTTTACTCTGTAATATCTTCAAATAGTAATAAATCTCTTCCCCATTAAAGTGGACATACACTATCTCGCGATGGTGGAACCACTATAAATCTGTGTGTTCTCTTTTGTCTCTATATTTTTTTTTCTGTGATCTATAACTATCTGTTTGTTCTATCACGCCAAATTGCAAGATCCTATTTTTCTGCTGAGAGGGATTGATCACCCCTCCCCCTAACAACTGGTATCAGAGCTAGATTCGCAAAGAAGGTGTTTGGTAGAATGGCAGGAGGAGATGAAAATAGTACAAATAGTACTTTAGCGCCAGTAGTTGCTCCATACGTTAGAGGCTCCTATGTGGCTTTAGGATCACAGTTGACGATAGAGAAGTGGAATGGTGAAGGAGATTTTGAAAAATGACAATGGATGATGAAAGCAGTTTTGAGGAGAAATCGCGTTCATCGAGTAGTATTTGATACAGAGACACTGCCTGCTGATATTTCATCAGTGGAATTAGAAGAGATGGAAGAATGGGCCTTTACTACTCTCCAGCTTGCTATGGGAAAGAATGTAATTTCTGAAATCAGTCAGGAAACCACAGCCAAAGGCATTTGGAAGAAGTTGGAGGACCTCTACATGAAGAAATCCCTAACTAACCGTCTGATCCTATTGAAGACTTTTTTCACTTATAAAATGAAGGAAGGTTCTTCAATTAAAACACACCTAAGTGTGTTTGATGACCTGTTGATGAAGATGAAGTCTGTTGAGTTGAAAGTTGATGAAGAACAGAAAGCAATGATTCTGTTGTGTTCGCTTCCAGAACGATACACTGGTTTCGCTAACAGCCTTATCTATGGTAGAGATACATTGACATTAGATGATGTGAAGACATGTTTGCTCAGTGAGGAGTTGAGAGATCAGATGAAAGAGTTTGGTGTTGGTGATAGTAGTGGAGGAAGTAATAGTAGTTCAAGTTTATTTGTTGAGAGAGGTAGAGCAGAGAAGAAAGTGAAGAATTACAGGGGGCGTTCCAATTCTAGGAAGCCTCATTGGCGGAGTAAGTCAAGAGATGGAAGGTGTCATCATTGTAAGAAACCAGGCCATTGGAAAAGAGACTGCTCAGATCTGGAGAAGAAGACTGAAGGTTCTTCATCTATTGCGATGGAGAAAGATGATAGCGATTTATTGACAGCGGTTGTATCAGATGTTGCAGACCACTGGGTATTAGATTCTGGAGCATCATTTCACATGACTCCTAATAAGGATTATTTTTCTTCCTTTGATGCTAAGGAAGGAAGTTCCATCCTTATGGGAAACGATGCTACATGTAAGTCTATGAGAGTTGGTTCAGTTCGCATTCGCATGTATGATGGGATTGTTCGCACACTTTCAGATGTTCGCTATGTTCCTGGTCTTCGAAAGTCATTGATATCATTAGGCCAATTGGCATCATTGGGATGCAAGATAACCATTGTCAAAGATGGTTTGAGAGTTTCTAGAGAGGCACTTGTATTGATGAAGGGTGTTATGGTAAGAAATCTGTATTTGCTGATGGGTACCACTGTTCATGGAGAATTATGTGTTGGAGTTGATAGTTCTAAAAGTTTGGATGCTACCAAGCTTTGGCATATGAGACTAGGTCATACTTCGGAGAAGAACTTAGAGTTGCTTCGTAAGAAGAAAAAGATCAAGGGAGAAATCTTCAACAAGTTGAACTTTTGCAAGGAGTGTGTATTGGCAAAGCAAACCAGAGTTTCTTTTGGTGACGGTATGCATACTTCTAAGAGTGTACTTGATTATGTACATTCAGATGTTTGGGGGCCATACCCTACTGCTTCCATTGGTGGGGCTTATTATTTTGTTTCATTCATTGATGACTACTCGCGCAAGGTTTGGGTGTATATAATGAAAGCTAAGTCGGAAGTATTTCAGAATTTCAAGGTTTGGTTAGCTCTTGTTGAAAACCAAATAGGAAAGAAATTGAAGATTCTTAGATCCGATAATGGTGGCGAATATGTCTCCAAAGAGTTCCTCGACTACTGCAGACAACGCGGTATTAGAAGACATTTTACTACACCTGGTGATCCGCAATCCAATGGGGTTGCTGAGAGGATGAATAGGACTCTACTTGAGAAGGCCCGTTGCTTGATATTGACTGCGGGTATGTCTAAGGGTTTTTGGGCTGAAGCTGTTTCGACTGCAGCACATATTATTAATCGGATTCCGTGCTCAGCCATTGGTGGGAAGATTCCAGAGGAGTTATGGAGAGGTAAAAGCACTTTATTAAGTTATTTTCGTATATTTGGATGTCCAGTTTATGTTCACAATACAGGACAAGATAAGTTGGAGCCTAGGGCCTCCAAGTGTATTTTTCTTGGTTATACAGATGGAATAAAAGGATACAGAATTTGGAATCCAGTTACGAAGAAAGTTATACACTCCAAACATGTGACTTTTGACGAGTCAGCGATGTTTAAACCTTTGGAAGGTTTATCAGACGGTTCAGATTCAGTTGATGAGAAGGCCGAAAAGACCGAGATTCCCAACTTTCAAACCCGAAGTACAGCTATTACTATTGGCAATAGTGATAGAACAGTTGATGATACATCACATGATAGTCCACAGATTTCCTCTAGTAGTGATGGAGATGGTCATGAAGCTAGAGAGGATTCAGCTCAAGATGGAGCTCAAGGTGGAGCTGAAGGAGAGTCAGGCGATATAGTCATTCGGGCTAGTCAGAGACCAAAGAGAGCTCCAATTAGATATGGAGATTGGGATTATGCAAATTTGAGCCTTGATGATCAGTTTGAGTATGCTTTACATGTTGTTCATGATGAACCATTAAGCCTTGAAGAAGCCATGAAGTCGAATGATAATTCGAAGTGGAATTGCGCTATGGAAGAGGAGATACAGTCTTTGCAGAAGAACAAGACTTGGGATTTGGTACCACTACCTCAAGGAAGCCGAGCCATAGGTTGCAAGTGGGTGTTCAAGCTGAAAGACGATGGTAGATACAAGGCAAGATTGGTAGCCAAAGGGTTTTCACAAAAAAAGGGGTTGCAGTATGATGAAATATTTGCTCCAGTTGTTAGACAAACTTCAATTCGAATCCTACTTGCGATAGTTGCTGCTCACGATTTGGAGTTAGAACAACTTGATGTGAAGACTGCTTTCTTGCATGGTGATTTGGAAGAAACCATTTACATGAAGCAGCCAGAAGGATTTATTGTAGATGGAAAATCAGATTGGGTATGCAGGTTGAAGAAATCTCTTTATGGTCTAAAACAGTCGCCTAGACAATGGTACAAAAGGTTTGATTCTTTTATGCTTTCACATGGTTTTAATCGTAGTACTAAAGATGCATGTGTTTATTTCAAGCATTTAAAGAATAGTAATTGGGTGTATTTGCTTTTGTACGTGGATGATATGTTGATTGCTTCTAAGGATAAAGCTGGAGTTGATGAGTTGAAGTTGAAATTAAAAGCGGAATTCGAAATGAAAGACCTTGGAGAAGCAAAGAAAATTTTGGGGATGGAAATCCAAAGAGATAGAAAGCTTGGACTTTTGAGACTTACTCAAAAGGAATATATTCAAAAGGTGCTTGCTCGGTTTAGCATGGATGGAGCAAAGGCTATCAGTACACCCATGCCTTTGCATATACAGCTCTCTAACAAAGGCTCTCCGATCTCAGAAAAGGATAAGGCCTACATGAAAAAGGTGCCTTATGCGAGTGCGGTAGGTAGCTTGATGTATGCTATGGTGTGCACTAGACCTGACATTGCTCAGGCTGTTGGATTAGTTAGTAGATATACAGCAAATCCAGGAAAATCGCATTGGGAGGCAGTGAAGTATATTTTTAGATATCTTAGAGGAACATCAGATTATGGTCTTGTCTTTGGCGGCAGAAATAAAGATTTCAACTTGATTGGATTTTGTGATTCAGACTATGCCGGAGATAGAGATAGAAGGAAGTCAATCTCAGGCTATGTGTTCACTCTTGGAGGAACGGCTATTAGTTGGAGAGCGAGGTTGCAGACTATAGTTGTTTTGTCTACTACAGAGGCAGAGTTGATAGCTGCAGTTGAGGCAGCTAAGGAAGCACTTTATTTGAAGAAGTTGTTGTGTGATTTGGGCTTTGTACAAGATAATTGTTTGGTGAATTGTGATAGTCAGAGTGCAATTCATTTAGCTGAAAATCTGGCTTTCAGCTCTAGAACAAAGCATATAGAGGTAAGAGAGTCTTTTCTTATCTCCATGAATGAAGAGAAGTTAGTTCGCCTTCAGAAGGTTCATACAAATGACAATGCAGCAGATATGTTTACGAAGGCCTTACCTGCTACTAAGTTCGAGCATTGCTCGAACTTGATTCACTTGATGAAGTGCTAGGTGCCACATGGTGGCACTATGGGGAAGAGAGTAACTTGGTTGAAGTTAAGAGAAGATGTGGCATTCTTCTTGTATGAAGAGATATGAGTTTATTTTTGGTTGCACAACGTATGCCTTATTTTTTTTGAGTGTTTCCAACACTTTGTTGGTGGACGGTGGCCTTGCCGGAGTTCATTAACAAAGTGCAATGAGAGGTGGCTTTTTGCAGGAACTCATTGGGAAGCATTCATTTTGGAGTATCTTGGTTTGAAAGAGATATTGTATCAATGTGGAGATTATTAGGATTTTTTTTGGTGATACAATATTTCCAAAATTAATAGATTTTGGAGATATTCTCGGTATTTAGTTACCCGTTCTGTGCATGAAGGAAATGGAAAGAGAAATTAAAAAGATAGGGATGTGGAGATATTTGTCATATATATTTGATTGCCATATTTTATAAAAGGAATCAAATAGGGAAATAATTGATTGATGGAGAAAATGGAATATTATCAATCAATTACATGGCAAGGCAATTAATGGGAATATTATTATTCCATGAATTGATTTATTTACATAAATCAATTGCTTCATCCCTAAGTAACTTTTCTCTATATATAAAGAGAGGTATAGAGAATGTTAAGACATCAGATATGAAAGAACAATCTCTTGTTTATTTTTCTTCATTTCTTTACTCTGTAATCTCTTCAAATAGTAATAAATCTCTTCCCCATTAAAGTGGACATACACTATCTCGCGATGGTGGAACCACTATAAATCTGTGTGTTCTCTCTTGTCTCTATATTTTTTTTCTTTGTGTGATCTATAACTATCTGTTTGTTCTATCACGTCAAATTGCAAGATCCTATTTTTCTGCTGAGAGAGATTGATCACCCCTCCCTCTAACATAAGATTTGATTAATTAAACATACCGATGAAAGTGATTTGCTTGAAGGTCTGAAACTAAAGTTGGAAAAATGAACAAAAATAAAAATGTAAGAACAGTCGAACCTTAAGAAGCTATCACGTTGACCGTTTCATTAGCATGTTTATTTGATCTGATAGGAAGAAATACATTTCTTATCATTTTGCTAATATGTGTAAATTACATTTTAACAATGATTCGATCTCTTTTATTATCCATATGAATTCAAATTGAATGATGCAGTGCTTTTAAATAATAGAATGTTAATCTTGAGTCACTATTTCATAATTGAATTGTTCATCGAGTTCCTTAGTCATTAATTATATAAATCAATATCTACTTCTCTATGTCACACTCCACAATTATTAGCATTTGTCAACTCTTTTATTTTCAATCTTTAAAATGTGCTAAATTTTTGTAGATTAATTGGATTTAAGAGTAGATTTCACCATTAAATCACAAATTTAATAAACTTTTCAATGATACCCATTGTTGATATATAAAAATAATATTTTGAAAAACATAATTTTACACAGCAATTTTTAGCTGCATTCTAGTAATACAATTAAAAATTGCATTTTAATAGTGCAGTTTTTAAGTGCATTAAAAAATGCAGTTTTAACTGCATTTTAGCAATGCAGTTAAAAAATGGATTTAATATGTGCATTTTGTAACTGCATTTATAAACTGCACCAATTAAATGCAACTTTTAATTGCATTTTAGCAATGCGGTAAAAAAATTGCACCTAATGTAGTTAAAAGCTACTACTAAATTTTCAAAATTTGAAAAAATTATTAAGAAATGTAGTTAAAAACTATACTTTTGTTTCAACATTTTGAAATGTGGTTAAAAAATATGATTGTGTTTCAAAAATTCAAATTTAAATAATTGAATTTTGAAAATTTTATTTTTACATATGCATAATATCCATCATTAAAAGATAATAAAATTTATGATTAAAGCTGAAAACAGTGTGTTAATATGATATTTCCTTAAAGAAGTTATTACGTTTTAAATATTGATAATAAATGAGGTGTGGATTTTAAATAAGAATGTGAGAAGAACAATATATATAAAAGATGCATGTGCACAGGAATAATTTACATAAATTATTAAGTAGGGCTGTCTTATTCATTTTAATTAAAAATTTAGATTTGTTGTACATAGCCCCTTTAGATAAAACACCGTTGAATATTTTCTTTGACCTTACGGTACATTTTATCATTTGCATAAAAAGTTTGGTAACAATATATGAATGGGATATAATTTGAAATCATTACCAAGTGCAATCCTATGAATAAATGATGAGTATAGGAATACGTCATGTATAATTGAGAGGTACCGAGTAAAAGTTTTTGTTTTTATTTTCTTTTGGGATTAGAATCAGAGTGAGGGTTGAGAGCTAATGACAAATTGAGTATTAAAGTTTGTAAAAACGTATGAATCGGTTTCCACCGTATACTGAACTAGTTTTAAAAAAATGATGAAAATTGGCTTGAGAGTATAACTTCGGCAACTTTTTTTTATAACGAATGTTATAAGTTTTAAAATTTAGTCTGAAAAACACTGAATGCTATATCAATATAACATTATGTCATATGAACCATGACAACGAATACCATATGAACTTAGCATTATATACGTGTAATGCTATATGAATTTAGTATTATATACATCAGCATAGATTCGTGCTTCGCACACGGACTGTTAGTGTTATTGTAAACGGAAAGAAAGAGCATTTTTGAAATTTCAAAATGACACCGAGTAAATTAGTTCAACAAATTTTCTTTATTAGTAGTAGAGATGTAATGTTATGTTAATTTTGCATTACTTTAACCGTGGAAATGAATGTTACTTTAGATCATATGGTGTAGTTCATGCGATGCTAATTTGGTCTAGCATTCGGTTTATTTAATTGTAGTTTGATATAGCATTCTGTTTTATCTGATGCTATATAAATATAATATTCAATGTTTTTCAGACTAAAATTTAAAACTTGCGTTCTTCAGACGAAAGCCGTTAAAGTAATGGAAATTAGTCTAAAGGAAAAAGCTAAGGCTGATTTTAATCTAAACGGCATAAATTTTAAAATTTAACCTAATTAAGTTAGTATAGCATCAAATAAAGCAAAATGTTATATTAAACTAGCGTTCGATAAATAAAATGCTAAACTAAACTAGCATCGAATGAATTACGTTAGATGAACTCAAATAGCATTCATTTTCACAGTCAAAAAAATACTAAGTTAATCTAACATTACACATGTATAATGCCAAGTTCATATAACTTTTCTTTTATCTGATGTATATATAATTCAAATTAAATTTTGAAACATATATCTTTTGTTTAAAAACATGGTCGAAGTTTTTTATCTTATTTCTATTTTCACTAATTCCATCGATCGGTTTTGAAAATATAAAATAATTAATCTATCAAGACAACAAACTTACGTTGAACTATTTGTATTTTGATTCTATTTAATATCCCTAAGGTTCTATATCTTTTTCAGCGTGTTAATTACTCGGGAAAAGTAAGGAACGAACGACTAAAACATAGTAAATTGAATTATTTATTTTAGCGTTAACAATTCTTTTTTGATGTTTGCTTTGCATAAACATGAACATGTGAGAACTAAAACATAAGTTGAACTACTTGTTCTTTGATGTTTTCTGCCGCAGAAATCATGTAAACCAGAAGGACAGGGAAAAAAAAGAAAAAGAAAACGAAGAGTACTAATATAAAATAAACTACAAGAAACGAGTTACAGGTTTCTATTTTTGATGTTGTTATAAGATAAGTCCCTGTATATATAAGTATGGAAATTTAGTCCCTATTTTTTGAAAAATAGAAACGCAAGGTGTTTTACACTTTTCTGACAGTAAATGCAAGCTAACTTGCAACTTTTATCAGAAAAGCGCAAGCTAGTTTGCGCTTTTTTATTTTGATTTTTTTTAAAAGTTTTGAAATTTTAAAAAAAAATTTAATTTTTGAAAAGCGCAAATTAACTTGCACTTTTATAAGAAAAGCACAAGATAGTTTGCGCTTTCTGATTTACAAAAAACAGAGACTTAATTTACATACTTATTATCATAGGTACTTTTCTTATAACAACATCGAAAATAAGGACCTTCGGTGCAAAGGACCAATAAACTAAACATTTTGTCTGCTTCGGATGTTTTCTGTTTGTTCTTTTGGTCTTCGTCAGTTTGGGTGTGCTAATATGCAAGAAAATCACGAAAGACTGACTGAAAAATCATGATGTGTGACTCGGACTAATTTTTATAAATGAACTATTTATTTTCAAATAGCCTGTCCTTTTTTATGTTTATATCATATGTGATCTGCATCCAATGCAAAGTCAGCACGTTAGCAATTCACACTTTTATTCAAAATTCAGTCTCCAACAGTAATCTTAAATAGGCCAGTTAACGGGCCAAAATCAGAACCCGAATTCGATTAGGATAACTAAAATCCGAGCCCGTACGACATTTCAAAACCAATACCCGATTACGGTCCGTTGGGCTTTTCAAGCTCACAGTTAATACCCATATACCCAACTCATAATATATATGTTAAAATTATAATTTAAATTTGTAATTTTTGTAAAATTTATATACAAACAATGCGAACATACAAATATGATGATGTTGTAGTCAAGTTCACAACAAAAATAAGCAAAAACATATACATGCAAACAAACAAAATTGTAAACAAACAACATAAACAAAATTAGTTTTGATACTACGGAAAACTAATAATCGAGTCGGCCTAAATGATAAGGTTTTGATAAAATCTTATCCGACCGTAATAATCATTGATATTAAATGGATCGGTCCGAGCAGTTAGAACAAAACTCGTATCCGTATTAACATAGTTGGTTTGAGCCGAGCTCGTGCCGAAACTCGTAGGCCTAATCTTAAACATAAGGAAATTTTTATATTTTTTTGACAATTTTGAAAACAAATAACAAATCTAGACTGATTTAAAAACTTACTAAAAATATAGACACGTTTCTTCTAATTGAAGCCAAGTCACCGCTCTTATTTGGTTTGTTTTGAAAATGCGTCAAAAAGTTTTTTATTTTATTTTAAGTTTCTTATTGACACGATTTCAAATGAAGCCTACAAAAATTACTGAAATTTGTTTACCTCTTGGCTCCATTTGAAATTACGTCAACATTTTTTAAAAATGTTTCCTATTGCTCCATTTCAAATGGTGTTGGAAGGGAATTTTTTTTTAAAAGTTTGATTTTTTTTGTTGTTGTCATGCTCAAGAATATAAGTGAGTGCACGATGAACAAGTGACTCCCTTGCTATTTCCCCCTCCTCTAGCTGATTCGGCTCGACTACGGTAGTTAAATCATGCAAGCACTTTCGCAAGTGCGACACATGGAAAACATTGTATACTCTCGCCAACTTCTCAGAAAGCTCTACTCTATATGCTAACTTCCCTCTCCTACCAGTAATCAGAAAAGATCCTACAAATCTCAATGCAAGCTTTTCCGAATTATCAAATCTCACAACGTACCTAAGTAATGAGACCTTCACAAACACCATGTCGTCCACCGCGAGCTGCAACTCCGTACATCTCCTATCAATATAAACTTTTTACTTATCTTGCACGGTTTTCATTCTTTTACGGATCAAGTCCACTTTCTCCGTTTGTCCGTCCGTCTCTGGATAATACGCAGTACTCAAGCTCAACTCAGTGCCTAAAGTCTTCAATAAACATATCCAAAACTTGCTAGTGAAAAACGAATCTCAGTCGCTAACTATACTAGTAGGAACTCCATGTAATCTAATGATCTCTCTCACGTATGGAGTTGTCAAAGATGCCGTCGTCGTATTTCTAATCGGTATAAAATGAGCGCATTTATCAACCGATCGACTATGATCCAAATACTCTCATTCCCTCTCCCACTCCTTGGTAAACCATCGACAAAATTCAAAGAAATACTCTTTCAGTTCCATTGAGGAATATCCAATGACTGCAACAAACCTCCAGCTTCTTCTGCTCTGCCTTTACCCTCTAACAAGTCATACATCGAGCTACATGCTCCGTTACATGCTTCTTTATTACAGGCCATTAGAAGATACTCTTCATTTCACGGTATATTTTGTCTCCGTTGGGATGAATGGTCATCCTCGAACGATGAGACTCAGCTAGTACCCTATGAGAGGAACACATAATCTACCGTCTCTCCATAACCATCCCATCGAATCAATGACATAACGCCTCAAATGACTCGACCACTCTCCTCTTCCGAGCTTCTCAAAAATATATACTAGCTCCTTATCTGGCTTTTGACTGGATCCAATACATTCCATAAGCGTAGGTTGCACATCTAAAGCTGCTAGCAATCTCGGGAAAATGTTTATTGATGGTCAGAAATCAAATTTATAAATGAACTCCAAATACTTCCACTTCAAGAAGAAAGGACTCAATACTGCGTTGTAACGACTCAGAATGTAACAACCCGGTATTTTGCATCAATTATAATCAACAATTTCGAACCGGCCCCCCCTTTTCCTTTATTTTTTTATTTTTTCGTTTTGCTAACCTAAAACCCGTTCCCCTCCCCCTTTATCCATTTTTCATTTCGTTCACCAACCCTAACCAAATCACGAAATAATGGCGACCGTTCCTTTCGTTCTCTCTCTGCTCTGGAAATTAGGGTTTCGATTCCGATGGTTGCTCGTCTCTTGTGGCGCTCGCGTTGCTTGCTTCGACATTCGGTTGCTCCTTTAATTCGTCGACACGGTGAGTGTTTCACTCACATCTAATTCCTATCTCGAGTTTACTAGTGCTCGAATTCGATGATTTTCGTTCGTATTTGATTGTTGAATTCGCCCCTTGATTTGTCGGCCATTCGACTATGCATTTTCTTTGAGTATTGACTTTGGTCATTGCTTGAACTATTTTGATTTCGGCATTGTTTTGATTTCGAACTGCAAATGATTTTGAGCATTTATGTTGGCATTGGTATTAACGTGAATTTTGTTTCTGCTTCAATTCGTTTATCAACTGCCTTCGGCTTGCGATAATGTTGGCTTCGGCTTCGGTTTGCGTCGCTGTCCACTTTTCATTCACTGGTTTTACTTGTAGGCTTCATGTGTATATATGTGCACAGGTTCATATTAAGCTGTTCTTTGATTTTGAACTATCACTCGATGTTGTTGTTGGGTTTCATCTCTGGAGTATGTATGCATTTCTGTCATACTTCTTGTACATTTGTTACTGAGTGATTTCTCACTAACTTCTAATTCAAAGTCGAATGCTCCTTGGTTAATTGATCTCCATGGCTTTGATTTTGGTTTGAATTATTGTTTTGTTAATGTTGATCCACCGCTTTGAGTCAATACATTAAGTACATGTATATGTATGCTTATATACATATATGGGATATGTGTACATGTCAATTTGATAGAATAGGGCGTGTGTGAAGAGCCTGCTGCAATGTATATGAGTTTGATTCATATTTATGCATTTTGCTGGGAGTTGCAATCTTGTTCAATCTTCGTACCTGTGTCACTGATGTCGGCTTGCCTTATTCATTTCTCAGTCGAACTTTGGTTCATTTTACAGTGTTATCCCCCATGTAATTTGCAGTTGCATTTTTGTATTGTACACAGCCTTGTGCACTTGCATTTGAGTTGCTGTTTTCAGTTCTGTGCACATTGTTGCATGCATTGAGTATTTGCATTCGTTACCTCTGAAGCTCGAGTTGCATTGTCTATAAGTTACATGGTTCATGTCATGTAGTTCTTGAATTTACACTGCATTCATGTCACTGGTTTTCTTGTTCAAAGACTGCTGTGTCACTTGATTCACTTCATGTTGTCTTTGATGTTGTTGAACTTGGTGACATGCATTTCTTCAAATCTGCCTTTAGTTGTATTCATTGTGTTGTGTCTAGACACATGTTTTATCACTTGAGCTTGCAGTAATGTATACTTGATGGCTTTTGTAGTCGAGTTGTATTCATGTACACTACTGTCTTGAACTTGGTCTCTGTTGCTATATCATTTCGAATTGCATTCATTTGCTGTCACATTGTGTTCTGGTCATTCCTTTTGTTTGTTACTGCATTCCTATGCAGTTGCTGTAGCTTCGACTTTGCTCTGAATTGCTGTCCGCCCTTGGGTTGTGTGCTGTGGTGCCACATCAGTGGTGCTCTCACCTTCATTCGGTTGTGTCTTTGTGTTGTTACACTGCCACCATTCAAAAGTATTGTTGCATGGAGCTCTGTTGTATATTCGATTATTTGACTTTGTACACTCATGTAGTCCCTGTGCTGAACCGTAATTTATTTGGGTTTGAACTGGTGCCCGGTTGTGTTCATTATCACTGTTGTGGCAAGGCAGTGCACGCAATCGTGAACTGCAGCCACACGGTATTGAGTTTTTTTTGGGCACGACATCACTATAGTGGCAGGGCAGTGCACGCAAGCGTGAACTGCAGCCACACGGTATGGCGTGTATGATATTTTATTTATTTGATTTATGGATCTTTTGCGTATTCCATATGCCGTAGTGGCGAGGCAGTGCACACGTGCGTGTACTGCAGTCCTACTTGAATTAGTATTTTAATTGATATTTCAATGGTTTGAACTGTTTGTTCATTTCAATTCAATATTCTGAATTGCATGCTGATTTGGTTTAATTACTGTCGTCTATTCAGTATTTAATTATTATTGCTTCTGTGCATTAATAACTGAGTTTGAATTAGACTGACCCGAGTATTATTTTCTTTTGAATCTAATACTCGGGTCAGACCGAGTATTTCAGGTTGTAGATATTCTGCTTTGGGTTGCTGCTAAAGCTATGAAGTTCTTTCATATCTTTTGGAGTAGTCGTCGTCATTTGTAGTAGTATGAAAAATTGTATAGGAAGATATGTATTCATGTATATTATAAACGTTAATGTACTTGTATATGTAACTTCTTGAGTCGACTGTGGTAGTTGTATCATATGTACCGTGTTATATGTATTGTATCAAATGTATTGTAACTGACATCAGTTATTGTATATATGAGACTTTCAGTTTTATTTGTGTTCCGCATTATATTATCTGTGTAATATTTTATATTTACTGTTCTAAACTATTTGAACCATCGTAGTTCGTTTTATACTGGAATTGGGGTATTTCGATGGGAGGAAAATAAATCAGAGATGAAAAATGAAAGAATATATAAATATATATACCACTCCTATCGAGATAACCAATACTAGTGTAAGGCCTAACTATTGATGGCCGCTCCTCAACAGCCTTATTCTCCGTGCTAGTGGACAGCACTACACCGTAGTGTTCTTGGCTAACGTGGGTATAGAGGTGGGGCTTTACAGCTTGGTATCGGAGCCTGGGGTTTAGAACAAATATAAAACGTAACTTAGATAGTACATGTGTTACAACTATTTGTCGACGTTTTATCTCTCATATTTGCATATGATCGTTTTTGATTGTTAGGTATGAATTCCTAACGCTTATTCATATGCATTTGATTTTTGAATTTTTGTGTTATCGGCTTTGATTTGATTTAGCCGATGATTGATTTTGTTCGAATCTCAGCGATTCTGAACTAGATATTTTATGTTTTCCTCGGCTTGATTTCCATTCGACTTCGGTCACTTTGTTTTTGAGAAATTTCTAATTTCTTGATTTCCACGACTCTGATTTTGTTTGCCGTTGAATTCTTTGATTATGATGTTGAATCGTTTTGTACTCTATTATGGCCATTACTTGTTGACTTCAGCATTGACTTGATTTTCATTTTCGTTGAAGTCATTTATGCATTTATGCTCGTTCTGCTTTGTTTTTCCAAATTTAATCGATTCTTGTTAATTCCCCGATTGGTTGCTACCATTTATTAGCAACTTTGATAATATTTTCTTCGGGATTTTTGTGAGCATTCCTTTTGATGGATACAGTATCGATTTCTTTGGATTCTATTCACATCTTTGTATGTGAATTCTTGTGCTTGATTGTTCCTACAATCATTTTTGTGATTTGTCACTTTAAAAATATAAAGGTTTTCTATACTAGTAGTAAATATCAAAACCCTTTTCTCCAAACGATTTCAAAACTATTTTACTACAAAACTCTTTTCCTAAACCGTTTTCCAATCTATTAGTATATAC
Organism: Allium cepa; assembly: GCA_030765085.1. NCBI lineage: Eukaryota > Viridiplantae > Streptophyta > Magnoliopsida > Asparagales > Amaryllidaceae > Allium > Allium cepa. Next base: position 134,899,350 of record CM060932.1, read on the forward strand.
TAACCTTTACCTCACTCGTATGAGAAATCTAATTAAACGACTTAGTAAAACGAGTGGTATATAACGCTTGCGTTTACTTCACCGGTTAATTCTTGGACTTATTCGATTGAATCTCTTGTGGCAAATTTTATTAGTGAAGATTTACAGTTTGTTCGTAAATATTTAAGTTAAGCAAGTGGTTATGGGACATGAAGCTGAACTTTTATATTTACTAGCTTAGTGTAATTGATACTTCTCGTTGATCTTGACGATCGCTTTATGAACTAGACTAGCAATTGTGCTATGTCTTTTTATTTGCGAGGTTAGACTAGACACCACTTGTGTGATTCCATTCACACATACCTTTCTGCTTTTTGGTTAGTCTTGACCTCAATCTGTGTGATTCCATTCACACATGCTTAGTGTAATTGACACTCCTCGTTGATCATGATGATCGTTCTGATGGTCAGACTAGACACCACTTGTGTGATTCCATTCACACATATCTTTATGCTTTTTGGTTAGTCTTGACCTCAATCTGTGTGATTCCATTCACACATGTGGGGTAGCTCCCCTTGGTCTTCGGACCGTCATGTGATAGGCCTCTTTCTTTTTTTCTGTGATTTCTAGATTCCTTATGTTGATTTCTGGAAATTTTATGCTTCATCTATTTTTGTGTATTGGTGAATTCATATGTTATTGATTTGTCATGAGTACAAATTTGAGGTCTGATACCTCTTTGGATCTTTGAGAAGATCTTGTGATATTGATTATCTCTTATCGGTTGATCTCCTGTTGATCATTATTTGCATACTTATAGTCGTATGTCAGTATGGATATTTCATATTTATGCCATACCTCTCGTCGGTTGATCTCCTGTTGATCATTATTTACATACTTATAGTAGTATGTTATTATGGATATTTTATGTTATGCGTTGCACGTGTTGGTGATTTTCATGCTCACGTGTAGGTGAGATTCCGTGCTCCCGTTCTCGCTTTGCGTTGCACGTGTTGGTGATTTTCATGCTCACGTGTAGGTGAGATTCCGTGCTCCCGTTCTCGCTTTGCTTTACATGTGCTGACGATTTTTCATACTCCGTTCGAGTTTTCATACTCGCGTTCGAGTTTTCATACTCCGTTCGAGTTTTCATACTCGCGTTCGAGTTTTCATACTCCGGTTCGAGTTTTCATACTCCGTTCGAGTTTTCATACTCCGTTCGAGTTTTCATACTCCGTTCGAGTTTTCATACCCCGGTTCGAGTTTTCATACTCGCGTTCGAGTTTTCATACTCTCATATTGTGATTTCTGGATTTCTTGTGTAGATTTCTAGAATTTGTGCTTCACCAATTTTTGTGATTTCTATTGATAAGTTTTATCAATTTTTGTGCATTGGTGAACTCGCGTGTTAATGACTTGTTATGAATACAAGTTTAGGGTATGATACCCATTTCTATCTTTGAGAAGATTCTTGTGACACTTTTGATGAATGAAAATCCACTTATCGAAGTTGCTACTGATGTCGCTGTTTTAATCACGTGTTTTAAAAATTGTTTCAAAATATAAATCCAAATTGTTTTCAAAATTTTTACGATTTGCGCTTTCAAAAGAATGAGGAAGCGAATTAAACGTTTCAGTAAAATCGAGGACTATGACCCCTTTCTTTTGCTGATTCGCTTAATTCTGGACTTGTTCGTTTGAAAATGTAAATTGTAATTTTATAAATAAAATGGTTTTCAAATTTTTTACAGTTTACGCTTTCAAAAGAATGAGGAAGCGATTTAAACGTTTCAGAAAAATCGAGGACTATGACCCCTTTCTTTTACTGATTCGCTTAATTCCGGACTTGTCCGTCTGAGAACGTAAAATGTTATTTATTTAAAATACACAATTTTGCACTTTCAAGGAAACGATAAAGTGATTTAAACGATTTAGTAAAACTCGTGGTAATGGGTCATGTGCGTTTGCTATTTCGGTTAGTTTCGGACTCGTTAATTGAAAAATTTGTGATTTGAAATTTGATTACTGTTATGGTAATTTCTGATTATCGTTTTGATAATTGGATGTTTATGATTTCTGATTATCGTTTTGATAATCGGATGTTTGTGATTTCTGATTTATCGTTTTTGATAATCAGATATTTATTGTTTCTAATTATCGTTTGTGATAATTAGATATTTGTGGTTTAATTATCGTTTTTGATAATTAAACATTTGCGATTTGAGATTTGATTATCAATTGTGATAATTAAATATTTGTGATTTGAAATTTGATTACCGTTGTGGTAATTTCTGATTATCGTTTTGATAATTGGATGTTTATGATTTCTGATTTATTGTTTTTGATAATCAAATATTTATTGTTCCTGATTATCGTTTGTGATAATTAGATATTTGGGGTTTAATTATCGTTTGTGATAATCAAACATTCGGGATTTGAGATTTAATTATCAATTGTGATAATTAAATATTTATGATTTGAAATTTGATTACTGTTGTGGTAATTTCTGATTATCGTTTTGATAATCGGATGTTTGTGATTTCTGATTTATCGTTTTTGATAATCAGATATTTATTGTTTCTAATTATCGTTTGTGATAATTAGATATTTGTGGTTTAATTATCGTTTGTGATAATTAAACATTTGCGATTTGAGATTTGATTATCAATTGTGATAATTAAATATTTGTGATTTGAAATTTGATTACCGTTGTGGTAATTTCTGATTATCGTTTTGATAATTGGATGTTTATGATTTTTGATTTATCGTTTTTGATAATCAGATATTTATTGTTCCTGATTATCGTTTGTGATAATTAGATATTTGAGATTTAATTATCGTTTGTGATAATTAAATATTTGTGATTCAAGATTTGATTATCGTTTTGATGATTGAATATTTGCTGATTTGGAATTTGATTACCGTTGAGGTAATTCCTGATTATCGTTTTTGATAGTTAGATATTTGTGTTTTCTATTTATCTTTGTTGATAATTAGATTTGCTGATTTTGCTGTTTTAAGATTTCTTTATTCTGATTATCTATTTGATAATCAAACTTTGTTGAGAATTTGGGAATTTCTTTTATGAAATTAAAAGCTTACCTTCTCATGCTCTTATGGTTGTTACCTTTTGTCCATTAATTCCTTAGGATTGCGTGGATGCAATTTCTTTAAGGAGGGGAGTCTGTAACAACCCGGTATTTTGCATCAATTATAATCAACAATTTAAACGATTAATATTGACACAAACTTCTATTTGAAGTTTTTAAATTTTGAATTAAAATTGATTTATAAATTGATAAAAGAAATTTAGGACTTTAAATAAAAGTTTTCTTTTTATTTTTATTTTTATTTACTTATTTGGCCTTATCCCCTCTTTAATTTCGAACCGGCCCCCCCTTTTTCTTTATTTTTTTATTTTTTCGTTTTGCTAACCTAAAACCCGTTCCCCTCCCCCTTTATCCATTTTTCATTTCGTTCACCAACCCTAACCAAATCACGAAATAATGGCGACCGTTCCTTTCGTTCTCTCTCTGCTCTGGAAATTAGGGTTTCGATTCCGATGGTTGCTCGTCTCTTGTGGCGCTCGCGTTGCTTGCTTCGACATTCGGTTGCTCCTTTAATTCGTCGACACGGTGAGTGTTTCACTCACATCTAATTCCTATCTCGAGTTTACTAGTGCTCGAATTCGATGATTTTCGTTCGTATTTGATTGTTGAATTCGCCCCTTGATTTGTCGGCCATTCGACTATGCATTTTCTTTGAGTATTGACTTCGGTCATTGCTTGAACTATTTTGATTTCGGCATTGTTTTGATTTCAAACTGCAAATGATTTTGAGCATTTATGTTGGCATTGGTATTAACGTGAATTTTCTTTCTGCTTTAATTCGTTTATCAACTGCCTTCGGCTTGCGATAATGTTGGCTTCGGCTTCGGTTTGCATCGCTGTCCACTTTTCATTCACTGGTTTTACTTGTAGGCTTCATGTGTATATATGTGCACAGGTTCATATTAAGCTGTTCTTTGATTTTGAACTATCACTCGATGTTGTTGTTGGGTTTCATCTCTGGAGTATGTATGCATTTCTGTCATACGTCTTGTACATTTGTTACTGAGTGATTTCTCACTAACTTCTAATTCAAAGTCGAATGCTCCTTGGCTAATTGATCTCCATGGCTTTGATTTTGGTTTGAATTATTGTTTTGTTAATGTTGATCCACTGCTTTGAGTCAATACATTAAGTACATGTATATGTATGCTTATATACATATATGGGATATGTGTACATGTCAATTTGATAGAATAGGGCGTGTGTGAAGAGCCTGCTGCAATGTATATGAGTTTGATTCATATTTATGCATTTTGCTGGGAGTTGCAATCCTGTTCAATCTTCGTACCTGTGTCACTGATGTCGGCTTGCCTTATTCATTTCTCAGTCGAACTTTGGTTCATTTTACAGTGTTATCCCCCATGTAATTTGCAGTTGCATTTTTGTATTGTGCACAGCCTTGTGCACTTGCATTTGAGTTGCTGTTTTCAGTTCTGTGCACATTGTTGCATGCATTGAGTATTTGCATTCGTTACCTCTGAAGCTCGAGTTGCATTGTCTATAAGTTACATGGTTCATGTCATGTAGTTCTTGAATTTACACTGCATTCATGTCACTGGTTTTCTTGTTCAAAGACTGCTGTGTCACTTGATTCACTTCATGTTGTCTTTGATGTTGTTGAACTTGGTGACATGCATTTCTTCAAATCTGCCTTTAGTTGTATTCATTGTGTTGTGTCTAGACACATGTTTTATCACTTGAGCTTGCAGTAATGTATACTTGATGGCTTTTGTAGTCGAGTTGTATTCATGTACACTACTGTCTTGAACTTGGTCTCTGTTGCTATATCATTTCGAATTGCATTCATTTGCTGTCACATTGTGTTCTGGTCATTCCTTTTGTTTGTTACTGCATTCCTATGCAGTTGCTGTAGCTTCGACTTTGCTCTGAATTGCTGTCCGCCCTTGGGTTGTGTGCTGTGGTGCCACATCAGTGGTGCTCTCACCTTCATTCGGTTGTGTCTTTGTGTTGTTACACTGCCACCATTCAAAAGTATTGTTGCATGGAGCTCTGTTGTATATTCGATTATTTGACTTTGTACACTCATGTAGTCCCTGTGCTGAACCGTAATTTATTTGGGTTTGACCTGGTGCCCGGTTGTGTTCATTATCACTGTTGTGGCAAGGCAGTGCACGCAATCGTGAACTGCAGCCACACGGTATTGAGTTTTTTTTGGGCACGACATCATTATAGTGGCAGGACAGTGCACGCAAGCGTGAACTGCAGCCACACGGTATGGCGTGTATGATATTTTATTTATTTGATTTATGGATCTTTTGCGTATTCCATATGCCGTAGTGGCGAGGCAGTGCACGCGTGCGTGTACTGCAGCCCTACTTGAATTAATATTTTAATTGATATTCCAATGGTTTGAACTGTTTGTTCATTTCAATTCAATATTCTGAATTGCATGCTGATTTGGTTTAATTACTGTCGTCTATTCAGTATTTAATTATTATTGCTTCTGTGCATTAATAACTGAGTTTGAATTAGACTGACCCGAGTATTATTTTCTTTTGAATCTAATACTCGGGTCAGACCGAGTATTTCAGGTTGTAGATATTCTGCTTTGGGTTGCTGCTAAAGCTATGAAGTTCTTTCATATCTTTTGGAGTAGTCGTCGTCATTTGTAGTAGTATGAAAAATTGTATAGGAAGATATGTATTCATGTATATTATAAACGTTAATGTACTTGTATATGTAACTTCTTGAGTCGACTGTGGTAGTTGTATCATATGTACTGTGTTATATGTATTGTATCAAATGTATTGTAACTGACATCAGTTATTGTATATATGAGACTTTCAGTTTTATTTGTGTTCCACATTATATTATCTGTGTAATATTTTATATTTACTGTTCTAAACTATTTGAACCATCGTAGTTCGTTTTTGTAACGCTTCGATTTTTCGTTGCCGAAAAACCGAATAGTTATGGGTTTAAGAAAAAAGAAATTAAGAAAAGAAAAAGTAGAAAAGAAGAGAAGAAGAGAAGATAATAGAAAATAGAGGGGAAAGAACATAGGAGAGAATAGAAAAGGATAGAAGATGGAGAGGAAAGAAAACAGAAAATAAAGAAAATAGAATAGAAAAGAGAAAATAGAACAGAATTTTAAAATAGAAGGAAAAGAGAATAGAGGAAAAAGAAAAAAACAGAAGAAAATAGGACGGAATAGAAAACAACAGAACAACATCAGAATCTCACAATTCGCAGCGGAACAACATATAATAATAAATGAATAATCTTTAAACAAAGAACTATATCAGTTATTACATTTTATATATTACATTACATCATATCGTCAGAGTATACAACAACAACAACAGTGCAGCAGAAAAAGAAATACTATATAGCTAGTAATACGCCATGCCATCCATCTTGCCTCCAGCAATTCCAGAATATCCAGAATATCCTGATAAACCTTACTCTTGACTGCCCGTGTGGAAATTGGTGGGCACCCAGAGTTTAGGAAGGAAAACAATAAACTCCAAGTCAGTCATGTGACTGGTGTGAGAACTCAAAACAGTTTATTTATCTTTAAAATCAAAAATAGAGGAATATTTTTATTTCAATTCGCAATGCTTTTAAAAATGAGACTACCATAAGACCTCCTGCCACACACACAATGCAAACGCAGACTTGGAGAAGATTTCTCCTTATGATAGTCAAACATGCTTGATACGCATTTAAAAAGAACATTTCATATTATTATTAGTGCATAGTGTAGAAAATTCATTTCGAAAGTAGAATATAAATCTTAGCCAGCATAGGTACCATTATATTATGCCTACTAATAGCTACCATATTAGATGGCAGGTTCTACAACTAAAACCGTACAGGGTTTCGTATTGGGAATTGGATTTCCAACAAATGGTCAGGCCAAGGAACTTCCCATTGCCACATGAGAATGCCTCTGGAAAGACATCCCCGAGAACCAAACCGGAACTCTGCCAACACAAGGCCGGGTTACCCCTAACTGGGTAACTACTGACACGAGCACGCCATTCCCCGATCGTAAACGACCTTTCTCACGGGATCCCGAAAACCAACAACCACAAAGTAATAAATTCGTAGTAACCACATAGGTTAAATATTTGGGCTCCATACCATGATACCACCTCTATCCAGAAGGAAACGTACATACCCTAAAGGGTGCTACCCCTCATAACCTTGCCGCATCTTTCCTGTTTTGACCATTTCCGGGGTGTGAGGCTCGACGAAGTCACGTCCACAAAAACATACTTTATACAAAAGCCATGCTTTGGGTCAACAAATGATCAACACAATGATCACCAAGATAGACGATCAAATAAACGATCCTATCACAATAATCAACACAATGATCATTTCAGCAACACTCAGCATGTCACATTACCAAATTGGGAATATATCGCTGATAACTTCAACTATATAACCTCTGAGCTCGTACGTCTCAGAGAAGGGTGTTAAGCTAAAAGAATAAATTCTTCGCCACCAACAGAAATATATTTGAATGAAATCGGCTTTATATCTCAACTTGTAATGTCAGACATACAATCCATACAAGTCTGTTCCGGGATCGAACAAAACCGAAGGCACTTACAAAGAAGTCCTTGCAATCCGGATATTCACAATCCTGATCGGATTCACCATCACATATGGAGAACTCTATACCGTAGCTACTCGGTGCAGAGTAAATCGACAGGTCATCCTATCGCTCTCGCAAATACCGGGTCTTCAACACCGATCTTCAATGCAATTATAACGACGTATCACATATTCGGAATGGGTTATACGACCCCATGGTCCTTTCCCGGTTAACCCAAATAGTGAGCGCTTATTCAAAAATAAGTGTGGCATTCACATTCAAACAAATCACATCAATTACCCATTCAAAGGGAAATATTGATAGTCGGTTATTGAACTATCAATGGATATGCACACATCACCAGATTCCAAATAATTTTCCAAATTATTTATTTTCCAAAAATATCTTCACTAAATATAAAATTCAATATCTCAAAAATAAATCAATATTTATTTTTGGACAAATTCCACTTCCTTTATAAATTCCTTAGTGAATTTATAATTCCAAAATGTCAATGAATATTCGATTTCAATTATTCATTTTAATTTTCTTTTCAATTTATCTTCAAAAAGATAAATTCTCAAAATATTCACTTTATATTGGAAAACATCTCCATACTTATTTAATAAGTAATTCACAGATTTTATTTATTTTGAACACTTAGAAAATATTCAATATACTTCAATCGAAATTAAGTATATATTTCATTCTTTAAGGAAATCGTTCTCTTAAACATATTTATTTGGGCCAAAACGAATGTTACGTAAAACATCGTTACAACAACCCAAAATCACTAGTATAGGGATTCGAAATTAAAATAGATATATAAATCCCAATACTATACAAAAACATTTTCTTTCGGAAATCATTTACTATAACAACAGTGTTATAGTCCATCATTTCCTTTTATTTCTCGAAAACGTCTTTTTCAACAATAAATGTTGAAATCTATGGTTTCGAATCTCAACACATTTTAAAACATCGTTAGATCGTTTTAATTCAGTTCAAAATATCACATTCTAAACAATCTCTTTAACATACTATTCACTATTCAAAAACGTGAATATACTATGTTAACTAATTTCATCAATTCTATTCTTTTTAATTTAAAGGATTTTTCACTATTCAAAAATGTGAATATAACTCCATAAATAAATTATAACAATTTACTTATCAAAATAAGTTGTTTGCGAATTTATAAAACAACGTTTATAAACTCCATTTCTATTTATTTTATAACCACTTTCTTTTATAAATTCCTTTGTTAACCTATTCCAGTTTATAACTTAATTATGAACTAAAAGTTCAGATTATAAGTTAAATGCTTATAAAACGATTATTTTACAAAATCGTTCTTTTTAACTGCCCAAATTATAAATCTTATAACTTATAAGATTCATTCATTTATCCAAAATCATTATTTTATTAACTTAATAAATTTTATAAACCTACTGCTTATAAAATTCCATTTATAACTTCACCGTATAAATTCTATAAATTCCATTCAATTATGAAATTCATTTTCACTTCATTCAAACACTTATAAAAACTCGTTTTATAATGTCAATATTTCAATTTATAAATATCCATTTATAAATTTCTTAATATAAATCAATTTATATTATTCTTTTTAAACGTCTTTAAATTCCTTTAAAAACTTCTTCCTTTTGATTCATAAAATAATTAAATTTTATAAATCCTATATTTCAACTTTTCATAATAAATTCAAAAATTCCGATTTAACTATTTTATAAAATCATTAGCATCATATTCTCAAAAATCAGTTTTTAACTGTATTTCACAAAAATCATAATTTTTATAACATTAAAAATTATAACGTTTATTTATTTAAAATGGATCAATTCCAAAAATATTTTATAAACTTATACTTTCAAAAATCACTTTGAAATCATTTTAAAATTCCAAAATCTGGGTCCAATGATGCTACACACCAAATAGTCAATCACGACTACAACGATATCATATATCAATATGAAAATCCATCAAATATCAAAATATCTGAAATCAAATAAAAACTGTTGAGGAATCCAGTTGGATCCCTCCAACCTGTTTTCCTGCATCCACAAACATTAGCACAATACCAATTTCGCTCCAGTACGAAATTATCGCGGTATATGTTCTTATTAAATATTATCCGCTTAATAACGGCGTAATAGGGTCTCATCCGCTAAAAAATACGGGAAATCAATCAACTCCAATATATACATATGCCAATATATATATATATATTGATATTATATATAATACCAATTTCACTGTTTATGAAATATTCGCGGTATATGTTTTTAATAAATAACATCCGCTTACTAACGGCGTATAATGTCTATTTTAACAATCAATATATATCAATCAACATTCAAACATGCATTCAAATATTTTAAATCTAACTATTTAAAATAAAATCGAAACTGATTCGATTGAGTGAGAAGTTCTCACCTTGATTTTATTTCCGTTTTAGCGATTTATTTCGAATAAAATTAAACGGACGTTTAATTTTACCCAAAATTCTCACTAACTCCAAACGACTCCAAACCAACTCCATCGCGTAGTGCTCGTCCATACGATTCCAACGCAACTGGTTTCGCGCGTTTTCGACCTCGTATGAAAAAGTTATGAATTATTGAAGTTTGTACACGATTTATAACTTAATTACAACATAATTTAAAATTTTTTTTAAACCTTAATCATCTACAGCCCTTGATCCAAATTCTGCAACATCTCCACCGTGCGTGCTCTCCTTCCTCCCCACGTTTCATCCCCAGTACACAAGAACGCAACAAACAACCCATCACTCCATATTAGGTTTAAACTTTGCACCACCCACAAGCATCGATATCCCATCATACCACCGCCATCTCGAAGGGCTCAACCCCCTCCATACTCGGCCTGAAGCTCGACACACTCGCCCCCCCCCTCGCACGCAGTTCGAGAATGAACTACAGCCCTTTGAACACAAATTCCCGTTGATTCGTGAAGCCATTCGCGATCTTGACCGTTGATATTAAAGATCTCTTCATGCTCTTCGATTCTCTAGTTGAAAGTTGTTGGTAAATGTCGATGGATGAGGAGATAATAGAGGTGGAAGTTGGGACGTTTCTGGGTTCAGGGGGGGTGGCGGCTGCAGTTTTGCTAGGGTTTTAATTTTTTTTTTTTTTATTTTGTGATGGTTGTGGATCTATTTATAGAAGAAAATCGAACACTTTTCATCCGGAAATTCCGAACTCCGATTTAGGCGCCGAAACTGACGTACCTAGGGTTTATCCCGTGTTCCGGACACAATGGAACAGGTTTCGGAACCTAATTCGGAAGTATGTGCGAGTTATGGCTATAAACGCTCAATTTGAATTAAACCGATTTAAGCGATTTTCTAGGCGTTTTAATTCGTACCGGACAAACGGTAAATCCAATTGACTTGAAATTTGAAACCTTACAATAATATCACATTACGGATCCGATGAAACTGGTTTCGTCGAAATCCGAGACTTTTTGAAAAATGGCTATTTTAGCTCGCCAAATTTAAATTAAAAATAAATCGATGCGTTTCGAGCTGCCACGCTCAAACGATAACTCCGATTGACACGAAGTTTGAAATCCGGTAATAACTAACTATTACGGATCTAATGGAACTGGTTTCGTTCAATTCTGAGACTGTTCAAAAATTGACTATTTTTACTAGTCAATTTAAATATTAAAATATTCAATTTTCACAAATAAACTTTTAATTCGATTTTAAAAGTTCTAAAATATCGTTCTAACTCCAACATGATAAAATAAAATTTTACAAATCATTTTCATTCATATTTAACTCAATTTTCAATTATTTCCATAATTTAACGTATTAAATTATCGATTTAAATTATTCAATTAAATCCAATAATTCAAATAAAAATTTATTTGACTTATAAATCCACTTATTAATATTTAAAATTAATTAAATATTCAAATATTAATTAATAAAATTTCTGGGTCGTTACAATCTTCCCCACTTAAAAGAATTTCGTCCTCGAAATTACAAGTAAGAAAAGTTACAGAATCCATTAATTTTCCAAAATTCATAATTAAACTTCTTACAATAACTTTACTAAGTTTTCAAATCATACTTAGTTATCTTTTCGAAAACAACTACTATTGTTTAACTTTCAATTCCAAAACAAAGTTAAAGTTTTCAAAATTTTCCAATTTTCTCAAAAAATTTCTAACGCCTTAAATTTTCGGAAAAATTCGCCATAGTCTCCTTTGCGCGGCTCGATCTGAAAAAAAAAATGACAGTATATATATCACAAATATACATCTCATCAAGTAATGAGGCATCCCGAAGGGAAAAAAGTGTAAAAGTACGATATTTAATCCGAGATATGTACCTTATATTTTATTAGCAAGCATATACGGCTAATATAGCGCAAAAGCGAGCTCCAAATGCGAAGCAAACGCGATCCGCACCTACTAAATTACTCAACAAACAACATGAGAACATGCATATATGAAAATAATCTCAATATACAACATATATCTCCATAACAACTATATATGTCACATAGCAAATGCAACATATTCAAACATCAACCAACTAGCATTCAACAAATTCATAATCAATATATATTCATTTATATTCTTATTAACATTCAATGAATTGGGTTTTCAATTTAATCACATTTGATTCATTAACAGTGGATGTTATCAACATTCATTCTTATTCAATTTTAATTAGTTTGCATTCACTAATTCACAAGTTGGTTCACTTCCAAATCAAATTCAATTCTATTCAAATTTATTTACTTCTAATTTGAATTTCAATTACTTTAGCTTTCAATTTTATTAAATCAATTTCATTAACACTAAATGAATTTTATACAATCAACTAACAATCATATAACAACCAATGTATATTTATTACAACCAAATTCTTTTGCTTACAATTGGTTTAATTAATTTGATCTTCATTCAATTATTCAACTTTCAATAACATTAGATTTTAATGAATTAACACTTATATTCATTATTTCATATCAACTTAAATTTACATTTAATTGATTAACATTCATTTCATTAATTCAATTCAATTTCAAAGTTGAATTTCATTTATATAACTCAAGTTCACATCCATCACTTGGTTTTACTTAACTTAAATTCCCATTTTTATATTTACAACTCATATTCATAAATATATTCATATAGTTTCACTTCTCATATAAATAAGTTTATTTCACAATTGTAAATCACTTTAATTATAATTCAATTCTTATAATTCTTTTGCTTATACAATTCCTTTATTTAGATTATTCAAACAACTAAACAATCAACTTCTATACACTTTTATAATTCTGAAAATTATTCCTTTATATATAAAATATAATCAAGGTAAAATTATTTCATTTACCCAATTTAAAACAATACTGTGCCGAATTGTTCTATTCAAGTGTTTATAGATCCCTATCAACAACGTTAATTACTCGTATTAACCAGAATCTATATACCACTCAACAAACCAACCATCACAATATAAAACAATTTTTTATATTCACTAACAAATACGCTCTCATAGCTATTATTACACTCAAATTCATTCTAGAGTACTGCTGACTCTATCTCTAATGAGTAATACCCAACAGAACCATGGTTGTCGCTTAACCATAAGCTCCGATACCAAATGTAACGCTTCGATTTTTCGTTGCCGAAAAACCGAATAGTTATGGGTTTAAGAAAAAAGAAATTAAGAAAAGAAAAAGTAGAAAAGAAGAGAAGAAGAGAAGATAATAGAAAATAGAGGGGAAAGAACATAGGAGAGAATAGAAAAGGATAGAAGATGGAGAGGAAAGAAAACAGAAAATAAAGAAAATAGAATAGAAAAGAGAAAATAGAACAGAATTTTAAAATAGAAGGAAAAGAGAATAGAGGAAAAAGAAAAAAACAGAAGAAAATAGGACGGAATAGAAAACAACAGAACAACATCAGAATCTCACAATTCGCAGCGGAACAACATATAATAATAAATGAATAATCTTTAAAAAAAGAACTATATCAGTTATTACATTTTATATATTACATTACATCATATCATCAGAGTATACAACAACAACAACAGTGCAGCGGAAAAAGAAATACTATATAGCTAGTAATACGCCATGCCATCCATCTTGCCTCCAGCAATTCCAGAATATCCAGAATATCCTGATAAACCTTACTCTTGACTGCCCGTGTGGAAATTGGTGGGCACCCAGAGTTTAGGAAGGAAAACAATAAACTCCAAGTCAGTCATGTGACTGGTGTGAGAACTCAAAACAGTTTATTTATCTTTAAAATCAAAAATAGAGGAATATTTTTATTTCAATTCGCAATGCTTTTAAAAATGAGACTACCATAAGACCTCCTGCCACACACACAATGCAAACGCAGACTTGGAGAAGATTTCTCCTTATGATAGTCAAACATGCTTGATACGCATTTAAAAAGAACATTTCATATTATTATTAGTGCATAGTGTAGAAAATTCATTTCGAAAGTAGAATATAAATCTTAGCCAGCATAGGTACCATTATATTATGCCTACTAATAGCTACCATATTAGATGGCAGGTTCTACAACTAAAACCGTACAGGGTTTCGTATTGGGAATTGGATTTCCAACAAATGGTCAGGCCATGGAACTTCCCATTGCCACATGAGAATGCCTCTGGAAAGACATCCCCGAGAACCAAACCGGAACTCTGCCAACACAAGGCCGGGTTACCCCTAACTGGGTAACTACTGACACGAGCACGCCATTCCCCGATCGTAAACGACCTTTCTCACGGGATCCCGAAAACCAACAACCACAAAGTAATAAATTCGTAGTAACCACATAGGTTAAATATTTGGGCTCCATACCATGATACCACCTCTATCCAGAAGGAAACGTACATACCCTAAAGGGTGCTACCCCTCATAACCTTGCCGCATCTTTCCTGTTTTGACCATTTCCGGGGTGTGAGGCTCGACGAAGTCACGTCCACAAAAACATACTTTATACAAAAGCCATGCTTTGGGTCAACAAATGATCAACACAATGATCACCAAGATAGACGATCAAATAAACGATCCTATCACAATAATCAACACAATGATCATTTCAGCAACACTCAGCATGTCACATTACCAAATTGGGAATATATCGCTGATAACTTCAACTATATAACCTCTGAGCTCGTACGTCTCAGAGAAGGGTGTTAAGCTAAAAGAATAAATTCTTCGCCACCAACAGAAATATATTTGAATGAAATCGGCTTTATATCTCAACTTGTAATGTCAGACATACAATCCATACAAGTCTGTTCCGGGATCGAACAAAACCGAAGGCACTTACAAAGAAGTCCTTGCAATCCGGATATTCACAATCCTGATCGGATTCACCATCACATATGGAGAACTCTATACCGTAGCTACTCGGTGCAGAGTAAATCGACAGGTCATCCTATCGCTCTCGCAAATACCGGGTCTTCAACACCGATCTTCAATGCAATTATAACGACGTATCACATATTCGGAATGGGTTATACGACCCCATGGTCCTTTCCCGGTTAACCCAAATAGTGAGCGCTTATTCAAAAATAAGTGTGGCATTCACATTCAAACAAATCACATCAATTACCCATTCAAAGGGAAATATTGATAGTCGGTTATTGAACTATCAATGGATATGCACACATCACCAGATTCCAAATAATTTTCCAAATTATTTATTTTCCAAAAATATCTTCACTAAATATAAAATTCAATATCTCAAAAATAAATCAATATTTATTTTTGGACAAATTCCACTTCCTTTATAAATTCCTTAGTGAATTTATAATTCCAAAATGTCAATGAATATTCGATTTCAATTATTCATTTTAATTTTCTTTTCAATTTATCTTCAAAAAGATAAATTCTCAAAATATTCACTTTATATTGGAAAACATCTCCATACTTATTTAATAAGTAATTCACAGATTTTATTTATTTTGAACACTTAGAAAATATTCAATATACTTCAATCGAAATTAAGTATATATTTCATTCTTTAAGGAAATCGTTCTCTTAAACATATTTATTTGGGCCAAAACGAATGTTACGTAAAACATCGTTACAACAACCCAAAATCACTAGTATAGGGATTCGAAATTAAAATAGATATATAAATCCCAATACTATACAAAAACATTTTCTTTCGGAAATCATTTACTATAACAACAGTGTTATAGTCCATCATTTCCTTTTATTTCTCGAAAACGTCTTTTTCAACAATAAATGTTGAAATCTATGGTTTCGAATCTCAACACATTTTAAAACATCGTTAGATCGTTTTAATTCAGTTCAAAATATCACATTCTAAACAATCTCTTTAACATACTATTCACTATTCAAAAACGTGAATATACTATGTTAACTAATTTCATCAATTCTATTCTTTTTAATTTAAAGGATTTTTCACTATTCAAAAATGTGAATATAACTCCATAAATAAATTATAACAATTTACTTATCAAAATAAGTTGTTTGCGAATTTATAAAACAACGTTTATAAACTCCATTTCTATTTATTTTATAACCACTTTCTTTTATAAATTCCTTTGTTAACCTATTCCAGTTTATAACTTAATTATGAACTAAAAGTTCAGATTATAAGTTAAATGCTTATAAAACGATTATTTTACAAAATCGTTCTTTTTAACTGCCCAAATTATAAATCTTATAACTTATAAGATTCATTCATTTATCCAAAATCATTATTTTATTAACTTAATAAATTTTATAAACCTACTGCTTATAAAATTCCATTTATAACTTCACCGTATAAATTCTATAAATTCCATTCAATTATGAAATTCATTTTCACTTCATTCAAACACTTATAAAAACTCGTTTTATAATGTCAATATTTCAATTTATAAATATCCATTTATAAATTTCTTAATATAAATCAATTTATATTATTCTTTTTAAACGTCTTTAAATTCCTTTAAAAACTTCTTCCTTTTGATTCATAAAATAATTAAATTTTATAAATCCTATATTTCAACTTTTCATAATAAATTCAAAAATTCCGATTTAACTATTTTATAAAATCATTAGCATCATATTCTCAAAAATCAGTTTTTAACTGTATTTCACAAAAATCATAATTTTTATAACATTAAAAATTATAACGTTTATTTATTTAAAATGGATCAATTCCAAAAATATTTTATAAACTTATACTTTCAAAAATCACTTTGAAATCATTTTAAAATTCCAAAATCTGGGTCCAATGATGCTACACACCAAATAGTCAATCACGACTACAACGATATCATATATCAATATGAAAATCCATCAAATATCAAAATATCTGAAATCAAATAAAAACTGTTGAGGAATCCAGTTGGATCCCTCCAACCTGTTTTCCTGCATCCACAAACATTAGCACAATACCAATTTCGCTCCAGTACGAAATTATCGCGGTATATGTTCTTATTAAATATTATCCGCTTAATAACGACGTAATAGGGTCTCATCCGCTAAAAAATACGGGAAATCAATCAACTCCAATATATACATATGCCAATATATATATATATTGATATTATATATAATACCAATTTCACTGTTTATGAAATATTCGCGGTATATGTTTTTAATAAATAACATCCGCTTACTAACGGCGTATAATGTCTATTTTAACAATCAATATATATCAATCAACATTCAAACATGCATTCAAATATTTTAAATCTAACTATTTAAAATAAAATTGAAACTGATTCGATTGAGTGAGAAGTTCTCACCTTGATTTTATTTCCGTTTTAGCGATTTATTTCGAATAAAATTAAACGGACGTTTAATTTTACCCAAAATTCTCACTAACTCCAAACGACTCCAAACAACTCCATCGTGTAGTGCTCATCCATACGATTCCAACGCAACTGGTTTCGCGCGTTTTCGACCTCGTATGAAAAAGTAATGAATTATTGAAGTTTGTACACGATTTATAACTTAATTACAACATAATTTAAAATTTTTTTTAAACCTTAATCATCTACAGCCCTTGATCCAAATTCTGCAACATCTCCACCGTGCGTGCTCTCCTTCCTCCCCACGTTTCATCCCCAGTACACAAGAACGCAACAAACAACCCATCACTCCATATTAGGTTTAAACTTTGCACCACCCACAAGCATCGATATCCCATCATACCACCGCCATCTCGAAGGGCTCAACCCCCTCCATACTCGGCCTGAAGCTCGACACACTCGGCCCCCTCCCTCGCACGCAGTTCGAGAATGAACTACAGCCCTTTGAACACAAATTCCCGTTGATTCGTGAAGCCATTCGCGATCTTGACCGTTGATATTAAAGATCTCTTCATGCTCTTCGATTCTCTAGTTGAAAGTTGTTGGTAAATGTCGATGGATGAGGAGATAATCGAGGTGGAAGTTGGGACGTTTCTGGCCGTTCAGGGGGGGGGGGGGGTGGCGGCTGCAGTTTTGCTAGGGTTTTAATTTTTTTTTTATTTTTTATTTTGTGATGGTTGTGGGTCTATTTATAGAAGAAAATCGAACACTATTCATCCGGAAATTCCAAACTCCGATTTAGGCGCCGAAACTGACGTACCTAGGGTTTATCCCGCGTTTCGGACACAATGGAACAGGTTTCAGAAGCTAATTCAGAATTATGTGCGAGTTATGGCTATAAACGCTCAATTTGAATTAAACCGATTTAAGCGATTTTCTAGGCGTTTTAATTCGTACCGGACAAACGGTAAATCCAATTGACTTGAAATTTGAAACCTTACAATAATATCACATTATGGATCCGATGAAACTGGTTTCGTCGAAATCCGAGACTTTTTGAAAAATGGCTATTTTAGCTCGCCAAATTTAAATTAAAAATAAATCGATGCGTTTCGAGCTGCCACGCTCAAACGATAACTCCGATTGACACGAAATTTGAAATCCGGTAATAACTAACTATTACGAATCCAATGGAACTAGTTTCGTTCAATTCTGAGACTGTTCAAAAATTGACTATTTTTACTAGTCAATTTAAATATTAAAATATTCAATTTTCACAAATAAACTTTTAATTCGATTTTAAAAGTTCTAGAATATCGTTCTAACTCCAACATGATAAAATAAAATTTTACAAATCATTTTCAATCATATTTAACTCAATTTTCAATTATTTCCATAATTTAACGTATTAAATTATCGATTTAAATTATTCAATTAAATCCAATAATTCAAATAAAAATTTATTTGACTTATAAATCCACTTATTAATATTTAAAATTAATTAAATACTCAAATATTAATTAATAAAATTTCTGGGTCGTTACAGTTTTATACTGGAATTAGGGTATTTTGATGGGAGGAAAATAAATCAGAGATGAAAAATGAAAGAATATATAAATATATATACCACTCCTATCGAGATAACCAATACTAGTGTAAGGCTTAACTATTGATGGCCGCTCCTCAACAGCCTTATTCTCCGTGCTAGTTGACAGCACTACACCGTAGTGTTCTTGGCTAGCGTGGGTATAGAGGTGGGGCGTTACACAGAATTTTGAACAATTTAATTTGGAAATATTTAATTAATTTTAAATATTTGAATGATAGTTTGACTTGAATTTCAAATTATCAGAATGAATTTGGCGATTAAATTATAGAATTTAATCTATTGAAAGCTGAATTTTTTTTTTTGAATCTTCAGTTTAAAGCTGATTAAAAATATTTCAAAGGCTTGTAAAATTCATATTGATAGTATTGAAGATAATAGAAGCTTCAGAATTGAATTATACAGTTATTTGTTCAGTTTTGAAATTTATCGTTTGAATCGATATTTAAAAATAGTCTTCCGAGGCACAGTCTCGGAATTCGACGAAACCAGTTCCATTGAATCCGTAATATTGAATTATTACCGGGTTTCAATTTTCGTAGCATTTGGATTTGTTGTGCGAGCGTACGACATATAAACGCGTTGAAATTTGATCACATTCGATTTAAATTTAAATATTAAATTTGGTCAACAACACACCACGTTATCTCCCTAACATCATGCCTAAAAACACGCCTTAAATCATGGAAGGAAGGAAATCGTGCAGAGCATCTCTCTTTAAATTTTAAATATTAACGCCCTCTCCTTCCTCTCAATTCTATCGAATTCATTCCAAGTCACAGAAAGAAAATCAAAACCCTCTCTGTACTCGATTCCCCTCCTTCTCTTTTCAAATCAAATGAAATTTTTCTTTCAAATAAAAAACAATGGACGAAGACGAATTATTAAAGATCTCGTTCCCCTTCCTCTCATTCATTTTCAATTCGAAACCCTTGTTCGATCGGCCTAAGCAAAATCAACTGTGGAGGCGGCTGATGAGGGCGAGGCACCTGGGCATGAGGTCGTGATTCGTTCGCGACCAAGTAAAGTGGAGCTCGAGTCTGGAAGCTGTGCGATTTCTATTGGATGGTGTGGGCCGCGATTCGAAGAAGCAGGCGCTCGCGAGCATCTGGAAGGGCGACGCGATTTGGCTGTCGCGATTCCTGGAGGCGCGTGCTGGAGATGTCGATGTGGGGCAATGGGGTTTATCTGCGTTGTGAGGTATTGTTTTAAATTTAATAATAAAAAAAATTGTTATTTGCAGTAAAATATTGAATCTATAATTTAGTTATTTTAATAACACAGATATGTTGATTATATATGTACAGATTTGGAAAAATTTATATATAAAGTTATTATTATTAAAATTTTATTTTTACTGTAAGCTGTAGAATAAATTCTGTTTTGAGTAGAAAATAATATATATATATATATATATTCACATGTCAATATATTGGACAGACAGAAAAATACAGGAAGAAAATATATGGCAGGGTAGTTTGGAAACATTTCTATTTTTAAAAAGTTAACAGGAAGAAAAAGAAAATAAAAATAAAATAAGTGTACAAATAGATTGTAATCTACTAAATTTATTTTGAAATAATAAATTGTGGTGGAAAATTAAATTAATTTATTCATTTGATTTTAGTTACCAAAGGAGTTAGTTTTGAAATTTATTAAATGGCAATTGAATTTCCCTACTATTCTAATATTAATAAAACCTTATAATGTTGTCAAAAAGGATATTTAAATGAGAAATTTGTTTAAATAAAACTATTAGTTAATTGAACAATCAAAAAACGGAAATTTGTTATTTGATTGGTTCGAATGTTAATTAATTTGTATAATATTTATACAAGGTCTATAAATCGTGAAAACAAGTCTGGGATGGAAATGGACTGCAAATTTAAAATCAAAGGGGAGAATTTCTCACTCAAAAGGGTTTTTATTTCAATTTTAAATAGTTAGATTTAAAATTATTTGATTGTGTTGATTGAATGCTTGAATGATGATTGCAGTTATTGATTGCTATTTGGTTGTGATATTAGATATAGTAGGATATATCTATATATAGCAATATATATATATATATATATATATATATATATATATTGGCATATGTATATATTGGAGTTGTTGATTTCCCGCATTATATAGCGGATGAGACCCTATTGCGCCGCCAATTAAACGGATAATATTTTATAAATCCCATATACTGCGATATCCCGTCTTGAAACGGGATTAGTATTGTGCTAATGTCTGTGGATGCAGGGAAACAGGTTGGAGGGATCCAACTGGATTCCTCAACCGTATTTATTTATTTACATATATTGTGATATTTGATTGATTATCATATCGATATATGATGTTTGGATGCCGTGATTTATTTGTTGGTGTGTTGCATTATCGGATCCATTTTTGAAGTTTTAAAATAATGATTTTGGTTTTTAAAAGAATTTTTAAAGTAACTTTTGAAAGTATACGTTTGATTAAATTTTTGAATTGATTCATTTTAAATAATTAAAATGTTATAAATTTTTATGTTATATAAATTTCCGTTTTTGTAAAATATAACCAAATTGAGATTTTCGAAATAAATAGTGATTAATTTATAAAATGGTTAATTTGGAATTTTGAGTCATTATAAAAGATTTTTAAATTTATTTTTATAAGTTAAAATTGTTGGAATTATAAAACGAGCTTTTATAAGTGTTAAAGGTGAAATAAAGATGGATTTCATAAGTGAATGGAATTTATAGATTTATAAATTGTGAAGTTATAAAAATGAATAGATTTTGTAAAATAGAAGATTTATAAGTAATTATCTTATAAATTGGATTTTGGCATTTAAATGAGATATAAATGGAATTTGTTAATAATGAGATTTATAAATCGAAGCTTATAAATAGAAATCTAATTTATAAACATTGTTTATAAATTTGAAATCAATTTAATTTGACAAATTGAATATTGAAGTTTATTAAAGGAAATATATTCACGATTTTGGACAGTGAATACATTATTGAATAAAATTGTCATGTTTGGCAAAATGAATATTATAGAATGAAGTTAATTATTTTAAAGATGTTTTAAAATGTATTATGAATCGAAACCATAGATTTCAACATTTATTGTTGAAATAGACGTTTTCGAGAAAGAAGGAAATGGTGGACTATAACACTGTTGTTATAGTAAATGATTTCCGAAAGGAAATGTTTTTGTACAGTATTGGGATTTATATATCTATCTAAATTTCGAATCCCTATACTAGTGATTTTGGGTCGTCGTAACGATGTTTTACACAACATTCGTTTTTGACCCAAATAAATGGGTTAAGAGAATGATTTCCTTAAGGAATGAAATATATACTAAATTTTGATTTAAGTATATCGAATATTTTCAAATGTTGAAAATAAATAGTTTTGTGATGTACTTATTATTAAATAAGTATGGAAATATTTTTCCAATGTGAAATGAACGTTTTAGAATTTATCCTTGTAAGATAAATTGAAAGTGAATATTGAAAATCGATTGAAAATCGTACATCCTAGATATTTTGGGATTATAAATTCAGTATGGAATTTATAAAAGAAAAGGGAATTAGTTTAAAAATAAACGTTGATTTATTTTTAAAGTGTGGGAATAAATTTACGGATTTGGAACGTAAATATAAAGTAAATCGGTAAGGATTTATTTAATGGGTTTAAATGAACCATTTTGAAATGAAAATATTTCCGAATAAGGAAAAGTGATTTGAAAAATTGTTTTCAAATAGTTGAAGTGTGGAAGTTTATATCTAGTAAAGATATTTTTGAGAGATAAATAATTTGGAAAATTATTTGGAATCTGATGATTTTAAGCATCTTTATTGATAGTTAAATAACCGACTATCAATATTTACCTTTAAATAGGTATTTGTTGTGATTGCTTGAATTTGAATGCCACACTTATTTTTAAAATAAGCGCTCACTATTCGGGTTAGCCGGGAAAGGACCTTGGGGTCGTATAACCCATTCCGAATATGTGATACGTCGTTATGGATTGCATTTGATGACCGGTGTTGAAGACCAGATATTTGTGAAAACGGAAGGATTATCGTTGAGTTACTCTGCATCGGCTGATCTCCGATATAGAGGTTTTATCACCCTTAGTGACGGGAAGTCCAGACGTGATTAGAAATTATCCGGAATGCAAGGACTTCTTTGTAAGTGCCTTCGGTTCTGTTCGATCCTGGAACAGACTTGTATGGATTGTATGTCTGACATTACAAATTGAGATATAAAGATGATTTCTTTCAAATATATTTCTGTTGGTGGCGAAGAATTTATTCTCTTAGCTTAACACCCTTCTATGAGACGTACGAGCTCAGAGGTTATATAGTTGAAGGTTATTAGTGATATACTCCCAATTTGGTAGTGTGACATGCTGAGTGTTGCTGTGAAATGATCATTGTTTGATCATTTGTGATATGATCATTTGTTTGATCATTTATCTTTGTGATCATTTCTTTGATCATTTGTTGACCCAAAGCACAACTTTTGTATAAAGCGTGACTTTGTGGACGAGACTTCGTCGGACCTCACACCCCGGAAATGGCCAAAACAGGAAGGATGCAGCAAGGTTATTAGGGGGTAGCGCCCCTTTAGTGTATGTCATTCCTTCTGGATAGAGGTGGTATCATGGTATGGAGCCCAGATACTTAACCTATGTTGTTGCTGCAAAATTATTGCTTTGTGGTTGTTGGAAATCGAGGATCCTCGGATAGATCGGTTACGATCGGGGGATGACATATTCGTGTCATTAGTTACCCAGTTAGGGGTAACCCGGCCTTGTGTTGGAAGAGCTCTAACCGTAACGTTAGTTCTCGGGGCGTCTTTCCAGAGGCGTTTCCATGTGGCAATGGGAAGTTCCTTGGCCTGACCATTTGTTGAAAAATCCAAAGAAACAATAAGATCTTGTACGGTTTTAGTTGTAGAACCTATCATTCACTTATGGTGGCGCCCCGCTGTTTGGATGGTAGCTATAGTAGGCATAAGTGCAAAATGCCTATGCTGGCTAAGATTTATATCTTTACTTTCGAAATGTTTTTTACACTATGCACTAGTAATAATATCAATGTTTCTTTTTAATACGTATCAAGCATCTTTGACTATCATAAGGAGAAATCTCCTCCGATTCTGCATTTGCATTGTTTGCGTGTGCGGGAGGCCTTATGGTAGTCTCATTTTCTAAAAAGCATTTCGAAATCTATTTTAAAATTATCTTGTTCTTTGTTTTAAAAAATAAACTGTTTTAGTTCTCACACCAGTCACATGACTGACTCGGAGTTTATTGTTTTCCTTCCTAAACTCTGGGTGCCCATCAATTTCCACATGGGCAGTCAAGAGTAAGGTTTATCAGGATATTCTGGAATTCAGGAGTTGCAGGAGGCAAGATGGATGGCATGACGTATTCACTAATATATAGTATTTCTTTTCCGCTGTTTGTTTGTTGTTGTACACTCTGATGATGTAATGTAATGTAATATGATGAAATGTATAACTGATATAGTTCTTTGTTTAAAGATTATTCATTTATCTATTATATGTTGTTCCGCTGCGATTGTGAGATTCTGATATTGTTCTGCTGTTTTCTGTTCTGTTCTCTCTTTCTCTCTCTTCTTCTATCTTCTACCTCTTCTTTAACCCTAACATTCGGTTTTTCGGCAACGAAAAATCGCAAACGTAACATGCATGCTATCTGCTCAGGGCGTCGACTACTACATTGCCCTTGCGTGGGGTATGTGAGATATTAAAATTGTATGATGTCAAAAACTTCATTCACCTTTGCTGCCTTAAATTCTAGTCCTTTTGGAAGAAAAAATACTTTAAAGATTCGTGATCTGTATGCAGCTCAATCCACTCTCCTAAAAGATAACGCCTCTATGACTTGAGCCGAAATACAATGACTGCCAATTCAAGATCATGGGTATGGTAGTTTTTCTTTTCTACCTTCAACTGTCGACTAGCGTAGCTTACCACCCTTTCTTCTTGCATCAAGACCGCGTCCAACCCCATACCACATGCGCCAGCATATATGTGAATGTCTTCGCACCATCGGCCAATACCAACACAGTTGCAGCAGTCAGCGCCTCTGTTAGCTTGATAAAAACATCCTCACACTTAGCGTTCCATGAGAAAACTAGATTCTTCTTGGTGGGGCGGGTCAAATGGGCAGAGAACTTTGCGATGTCTTTAATGAACTTACGATAGCAGTCCGCCAAACCAAGGAAACTCCTCACTTCCATGACATACTTTGGCACGTGCCAATCTTGAACTGTTGTAACTTTACTGGGATCGACCGCCAGCCTTATGGATACGAAAGGCAGCCTTCTGGATATTATCCTCATCTACACTTAACTGGTGAAATCCGATAGCCAAATCAAGCCGTGAGAACATCTTTGCTCCAACCAACTGATCAAAGAGATCGTATATACGAAGCATTTGATATTGATTCTTCTTTGTTAACTTATTTAGGTCCCTACAATCGACATAAAGTCTAAAAGACCCATTCGCCTTAGTAGCAAAGACAGCTGGTTCTCCTCATTTCGAAATACTCCTAATGAAGCCATTCTTTGACAACTCGTTTACTTGCTTGTTCGACTCGCATCTCTCTTTTGCTTCAAGGTTGAGGCAATAGGTCTGATGCTCTCCATAAAGTAAATCCAGAACTTAATTTGTTGCTGTGGTGGGAGATCGGTAACTTCAAAAAAAGACATTTGGGTAATCTCTAACTACTGGAACTAAATCTTGCTCGTCATGTGACAGGTCTAACAAATATAAGTAGCTCAACATAACTGATTCTCGGAGATCGCAATAAACCTCCAAGCTACGTCCACTGCACGTGCTCAGCTTAACAACTTTCCTATCACAATCCAAGGTTTTAAATCTCAGATTTCGATCACGTTTTGTCTTGAAGATTTTAGAGAGTTAATCTCATGTTGAGGGAGATATCAGATGAGATGAATGCATCTTGGACTTTCATATCAGATTTACATCTCGGATCTCAAAGCTCATCTCGGGAATATTTCGGAGTATATATCATGCTTAAATTTGATTTGCTTTTACAAAATGTTTATTAATACTCATATTTTTTTAACTTACTTGATTTTCATACCACACTTTTCTCATCAATAGCTCAGGAGAACATCCATACAATACTTCAACCTACATATGCATATTATTTTAACTGCTCTTATTATTCGGCATATTCTAAACTACATTCACTACATATATTATATATACATTTTTATAAGACTGTATTCATTGTCTACATATTCATGAGACTATTCATTTGCCACACATTCATCAAACTGCATATTTATAAAACTACAATTTTAAAGCTACATATGCATACAAATTGCTTCATTTAAGCAATACAACTAAATGCAAAATCAGTCGTATTATACGAGATGGCCAGTTTCAATTTCAACTCCTATCCGAGTCTAGGGAAGTCGCAAATCAAATTAAGCATGCAAATATTTGTTTTTACAGTAACACTGACTACTGAAAAATCCACGATAATAGAAGTTCGTATTCCCTAAAGTATGGAATGAAGTTACCAAACATCAGCGATGATAATTTTAAATTGATGTGGTGCAATAAAACAGCTAGAAAATTTTCGTATACTTTGTGCATGGTTTATATCCAACAATTACCCACTGTTGATCGACTTCTAAACTGGGGAACTAATACAAAATTAAGGTGCGAACTTTGTGACAATCATATTGAAAATCATCAACATCTGTTTTCGAATGTGAATACAATTTGTGGGATAATTTATTGCTTCAACTCGCAATTTCTCCCTTCGCTGCAAATTCAATGCGAGATTATCTCTCCCGACAACGGTTCCACCTCAACGCATCATCGGTGCTCAACGACCTAGGGTTCGTAGCAGCATCTACACTTGTTCATCACATTTGGGTAGAACGAGTTCGGAGATGTTTTGACAAAAAGGCATGCTCGAAGGAGGTGAGATGGAAACTTCTGGAGATTGATGTTCGGCTACAATCATCTTAACGACTTAACAATAGATCGGCGACATTGTCAGAGAAAGCTATGTTTCTTCGATGGGGGATTGAGTTGCAAGATAATGGATGATGGCGGCACATTGTTGTAGGATATGGGGTTTTAGGGGTGTGTTTTACTCTCATTTGGTTTTGGCCTGGACCGGGTAGAAAGACGGATGCGGTGGGGTTGCTTATATTTCGGCCAAGTTTATTTTGAGCCTGTTTCTATATGTTTTATTTTTGTTTTAAGTGCTAGCTGTTTGTGTTTGTTATATTAGTCTATATTTTTCTATATTGGAGACTGCCTTTATAGGGGATGTCGTGCTCTTTTTCCTCACCACAGTGATAAGGTTTTTTTAAGGAGGCGAATCTTCCTATTAATGGTTCTAATTCATTATTAATAAAGAACCTTTTTACTTCAAAAAAAAGCATAAAAATTGCATATTAATTTACTGCATATTCATAAAATTGCAAATGCTAAAACTTCATTTACTACATATGCTAAAACTGTATTTGCTATAGTGCACAATTACATAGTTACTACTTACTAATAATATTTGGTACTGCAACAAATATTTTATAAGTGCATAACTTAAGAAAATTAAGTACAAAAATTAAGAATATGAAAGTGCTTAACTTGCATTAGCATTTTATAGGAATAAAGGTTAAAAGAGAAAAAGAAAGTACGTGAACTAACAAAGATGAAGTCCGTGAACGAACTAGCAAGATTAACTAGTAGTCAATAAAAACCCTTAAAGAGCCTAAATAAATTTTGAAAAATAATCTAATAATAAATAAACTAACATTAAAAGAACAATTTTCTCAAAATAAAAAAAGTTCTCAAAAATAGGCAATATCGGCCGAGATATTGGAAAAATCGTATTGGTCGAGATAGCGATCGATATTTACATATCTCAGCTGATATATCCAAAATGAGGTTTTCTCTAATTTTTGTAGTTTCGTTCTGTGGGGAGACGAAATCGAGATCTCAGTCGAAATCTCGACCGACGTTTTTGAGATTTAAAACAGTTTCACAATCTAATATAGCCCTATACATCGTCATCTAATCCATATCCAGTATCATCCCAAACCCAGATAATCCTAAGACAAAAGCATTACAATTGAACTCGACCACCACAGTGAAAATTTTCTAATCCCTACATAACATAGACAAATAGGTCGATCCTCGTACAGGGTTTAATACAACTATATGGTTAACTATGCTAATGTCTAAGTGTAATTCATCCACAAGTCTAAGTATGAATGTAATGCCCCAATATCAAATAGAGTGCGAATAAATAAACCAGATAGAGTATACACACCTTCAATTACTTTGTTCTTCCCTTTATCAGCAATTGGTGGCATATTTGAGCTAGGTACCGTGTCCCGTGCATAAGTTGGGACCACGTGGGTAGAGGTTTTCTGAGGTGCTGGACATTCTCGCTTCATGTGTTCGAACTGATTACAATTGTAACACCCGATATTTCAACTATCTGTCTTGCACTCCTTTATGAAATGTCCCTTCTTGCTACACTTCTTACAATGAATATCCTGCTTCTTGATTTTTTCCTTGGATCCAAACCATCCTTTGCGTTGATTCTGCTACTGCGCTTTTCCTCCAGTTTTCTTGGGTTCTTCCTTTCCTTCCTCCTTGGAGACGGTGGTTAGCAAGGCCATCTCTACTAAACCCTCGTATGCAGCACCCATGGGAATATGACTTAGAGCTAAACCTTGAAGAGGTTGGTTCAATCCTTTAGTAAACTTCAAAGCCTTTTTGTGTGGGGTATTGATCAGCTATATTCCAAAATTAGCCAACTCGTTAAATTGATTGATATACTCAATTACCGATAGGTCTCCTTGCTTCAGATGAATAAATTCTTCCAACTGCACTCCTTCTTCCGCTCTAGACAGAAACTTTATCTCAAAGCGTCTCTAAAACTCCTCCTATGTGACTTCTCCTCCATTAGTCTATGCCTTAACTACCTCCCACCTTGGGTTGAGCAACATTCGGTTAGAACCGAATTAACCAACAAAACTGGTTCATTTTGGTCGGTTCGGTTATGAAATTATATCGGTTTGTATTCGGTCTATAAAATGGTTTTATTTTAATTATCCGTCTAATTGAATTAACTGAATTTTTATTATATTATCCAAATTCATGGCATTTAGTAGTCTCAATAATTGATTTATAATAAAAAAACAAGACTTATCTATTAAAATTACGTTAATTTTTCTTATAAACTTAAAATAAATACTCAAAATAGTTTACACAAACATAAATTTATGTTTTCCATTGATTAATCAATCATTTGAATAATAACAAATGATGAATTCTCTTACTTGCTTTTTAGTTCAGTTAAATTGGTTACCGATCGAATTAATTGAAATTAATTCGATTCATTTTGGTTTTGATTTTTTTTGGTTTCAATTTAGTTTGACATATTTTACCTCAAACCGACCAAACGCTCACCCTTACTCCCACGCAACCCTATACCAGTCCCATTTGGTTTTCTGATATTTGAGTCATTTACTTAGGATTTATCATCCCATCCAATTTCCTTCAAAACATTTCTTTCAAATTGATTTAACCCTTTAAATCATACTTAAACAAGGAAAATATACTCTTTGCTTTACTCAAATATCTTTTCCATGATGTATGCTTTACAAAAACATTGTTGATGAAATATAATGGGGTTATCTATCACTCCAAAGTAAGTTAAAAACCCTTTTTAACTTAAAAGCTCTTAGTCTATGAAACCAAGGTAATCTATTTGAACCCTTTGCTTAAAAGCCTTAAATGATACCTTTTGAACTCAATGAGATTAACCCTTATGAAAGCTTTATTAAAATCTTAGGCATTCTCTTTCAAAACCGTTCAAAACATGCCTTTCAAAATCAATGGAAACCTTCCATTTAAAGTCTCAAGTAAACCTTTCGAATACATGGGGGTACCTCCCTTTCAAAATCTTCATTAGAAACCTTTCAAAAGGATCAAAGTCCTTTATTTAAAACAAAACTTTCAAAAGCACTGGGTTCAAGTAAAAGTTTGTGGAACATAGATCCAAAACCATTTAAAACCATTCCATTCGAAATCTATGGGTTTATCTTTCAATAGAACAAAAGGGTCTAAAAAGAACTGGGGCAAAAACAACTCTTTCGAAAGCATTACTCCTTAGTAAAAGAAAGTGGAGTTTCCAAACCAACCCTTTTGAAAGCCAACCCTTTTGAAAGTATGGAGAAATTGCTTCATAGTAAAAACGAAAGCACCCTTTTGAAACCATTGTTTAAAGGTAAAAAGAATGGCAGCCTTAACTTGGTCCAAAGGTGGAATGCGGTAGCTAGGTTTCGAACCCTATCGAAAACTTGTTTTTTTTTAAAAAAAGGCGATAACCACTTTCGAAAGCTCTTTTTCTAAAACAAAGGTGTATCTAACCAAGTCGAAGCTATTTCCTTCTAAAGCCTCATTTGTTAACGAAAATAATTTCGAGTTTATAAAGACTACTCCTACCCGATCGAAAGCATGTTTCGACGCTATACCTTCCGCCTATCTCCAATCCACTACGTACAAAGACATTGATACCATGTTTATGGTTTCGACTATGTTGGAGGCGGTAGTTTCGGGTCGAAAGGTGGCTATCGAAAGTGGAAAAGCAACAATCCTTTACAAAACTGATTTTGTACTTTTCAAAGTAATATCTTTCCAACTAACTTGCCTTATTTGTCAACATATAATTGATTGCCAATTCTTTTTCAAAATCTTTTCTAAAAGTGCTGTCGAATTCAGCAATTAACAATTCAAAATATTTAAACAAATTGCCCCTACTCCTCTTATAAACATATAAAACATTTATGTCTCGTACCTTAAATAATTTTATATCCTTAACAAAACACTTAGGAAAATTCTCCAAAAATTCCCATAATTCACTTTTAATATGTTTTCTAACATATTTAAATTTATGACCCAAAGCTAATAAAAATAGCCAAAATTAATTTAAAACCAACGCACCTGTTTTCTTTACTAGAATATTCGTAATAAATCCATAACAACTCGAAAAATTATAAAACTTGAAACCCATCTCTAAAATAATATTGTCGACCTTATATCAAAAAGCAAGCTAATTGGATGTCATTTAATATGGTTTTCAAAATCAAAACTTATCATAAAATCTTTATGAAGCAACATGAATCATCAACAAGCATATATATCCGTTTAAACAATTAAAACATGGCAATTATTTTGCAAAATAAATCCGGATCTCAATTAAAACCCGAAAATAATAAAAATGAGATGCAATCTATTATTCACCTTAGCTTGTTTTAAGGAGGTTGAGATTTGCTCTGGGATTAATTGGCTTAAGCTTCCTACTTGCTTTCTTGCTTATCTTCCTCTTATTTCCTTCTAATGGTGGCCGGCCAAGCTCTTGTTTTAACTTTTTTGGTGAATGTTGTAAATGGAATTGATATTACGGTTTAGGGTATAAGAATATAACATATTCCTATTTTTCGCTTATCTTATTATCTCTACTTCATTTTAAATTTCCATTTTTTCATTCATTCTTAAGGCAAGGCTACCTTATAATTGTACAAATCTCAATCTCTTAACCAGTTTAATCTTTACATTATTCTATTTAGTTTAATTAAATCTCCTTAATATTGTTATTTAAAATTAGGGGTGTTACAATAGATAAGCAAAACCATGCTAAATGTTTATCAATTCTTAAGGTGGGACCACAGCAGGATGTGCACGGTCTACGCACCCGCCCTCTGGCTAAATCCCACCTAAAGCAAACTACTCGAAACCCTTAATAAAAGTAGCCCTGGTTCGAGATCATAATAAACCCACACTCCCCAAACCATAAGTCAACCAGGTTTCTGTGCAAGTATCATGCATAACCCTTCACCAATAACTATTCTCGCTCCATCCTAAGCAAGCCTTAGGTAATCACTATGGATGCCTAAATTGCCCAAGCACAATACTATAAAGGAACCCGTGCATCTGCACAACCTGTGCATCTATGCAATCCTAACTAAATGAAGAATGATGACAAGGTAATGACTCATAGTCGACACTTCTAATAACTGACAAAAGGGATAAGAAAGGGTGCAGTTCTCTAATAATTAAATGTAGTTTAGTACAGATTCATATAAGGTAGGCACCACAAGTTGGAAAAGACAACTCAACACATCCACCCTCAGCGCATTACTATGCAAACATTGCATACCAAACAATGCAGTTCAGCTCCATAGGTATTGACACTACTAGATATGGTTATAAGAACCACTCAACATTTTTTGTAGCAAAGTTGCCAAGGGCGGCGCTGTTCATCCAGAAGAAAAGGACAACACCTCGTTACACTCTCAATCACCCATAGGAGCAGTACATAGGCCATTCACTCCTCAAGATTAGAAGTACATAACCTATTTAAATTTGAGTTTCCCGCCTTAGCTCCAGGATTTCCCACTTCAATTTCAAACTTCCTGCTAATTCCAGAATTCAACTACCAAATTATAGTTTCTCATCGAAGACACTTTAGTAAGTCATACACAACAAATAAATGATACGGATGGATGACACATAGCGTGCTCAAAAGGCGGATACTAAAATAGAGAAAGAAGGATTTAACGATCCACGTGCCTCCTTATACTATAGATAGAAAAGGCAATGCAGCAGGAAGAGGGGGCTGGCCTGATATTTGAAATTTTAAAGAATAATAATGAAATTTCTGTACTCTCTACTCTCTGCCATTATTATCCATACTAAGAATATATTAAAGAAAAAAGTGATGTTTGATCCATTGATAACGGATTCCTTAACAGCTGAACTACGTAAAATCTTCGTGTCTTTTACTCTTTTTGCACCTTTTTCTCTTACCTTGTTTTTAAAGTTAGATTCTTTTCTATTTTTTTTGCTTGAATTGGATGTTAATTCAATTTGGCATTTTAATAACTAGCTTGCATGCAACTATATAATTATATAAGCATTCAGCAACATAATTACTACCTTTAAGGCAAATTTAACGTTATTTAAACTTATTGTTTCTTAATTACGAAGGAAATCAGTGTCATAATTACTTCGTGATAACTTGGGTGCTACGAGATGAAAAATATCATCAACATTTTTAATGCTAGAAGGAGGGCCTGAACCGCTACTTATCTTTCCCATGAAATCATACCCATAGTTTCCTTTGCACACCATGAATCCCAAAGATTTTTCTTCCCCTCGGCATAAAACACTTACATCTGGCCTCAAAAAAGAGACAGATCATAATCCCAAAACCTCAAGTTAAGATAGAAGTTTCAACGGAGGCCCCTGTAGATCTTATCCTAGCCGTGCTTCATTACTTCACAAACAAAATTAACCAACGTATAGAAGGGTTAAAGAAAAAGATAGCCCAACATACTGCTTTCAGACTAGCCTCCCCTCCACAATACATAGCTCAACGCCATGACTTGCTAACTGAGCTCACTATACAACAGGCAAGCAAAAATGGCACTCACAGAAATTGAAACAGTGATGTTGGCCAGTAGGCTGATGCTAAACAAAAAGGCAAGACCCAAATCAACTTATAAATCATATCCAAGTTGGCCAACATCAACCCCCTCCTACTGAAAAAGTAAGCCAAATCTTCTTATGATGATAATGACGCCATTTAGTTTTGTGAGGGTGGTTCATCTCAGATGGACCTAAAGGAAAATGAGATTTGATAATCAAATATTTGTGTGGAATAACTGGCAAATCTTTGTCAACAAAACACTGGAGAAAAGGTCGGGGAAGAAGGATCTTCCCCTTTTAGTGAGACCATTATAGAAGAAGATTTTCCAAACAACTTTAAAGCCCGAACAATCGACAAATACGATTGAACTACCAAACCAGATGTCCACATTTACACTTTTGAGTATTACATGGATATTCTAATGGTAGATAGGATGGCTTGATGCTAACTCTTCTTGATTTACTTAGCTGATGTATCCTCCCAATGGTTCAGGAGGTACGGCCCATGGGTGGTCCATTCTTAGAGGCAACTATCCACGGATTTTCTAAGGCAATTCAACTTAGGGAGAGAGGAATCATCCACCTGCAAAATGACAAAAGAAGCTAAGCTTCACGACAAAAACTCCCTTTACCCATACTCGTAGGTAGTTATATGAAATGACCAGGATAGAGCTTGCATATAATGTAACCAACAAAGGGAAGAAAGTAGAGAAGAATCGAGGCAGAGCATACTACCGTCTCTGTAGAGCAAACGACTACCACACGGACAACTACAGACACTTAAAAAACGAAATAGAAAGGTTGATTAAAAAAGGATACCTTGGTAGCTTCCAAAAACCTAACAACAAAGACGGGATTGGGAATTTTTCCACGAATCCAAATAGGAACCAAGCAGAAAATGCCCCCAACCTCATAACATTAATTCTAGGAGGACCACGTCTTGCTAGAGCAAGCAGCAAGGTAGAGGAAAGATATGTGCAAGAAGCCAAGATGTAATAAAGGGAATTCTTCCATGTTAAACAAATTCCAGCATCAAAAGTAGTCTTCATAGCAGTTCATGCAGTAGGAGCTATATTTCTACACCAGGATCGGCTCATTATCACAGTGCAAGTTTCAAACCGCACTGTGAAAAACATTCTTTGTTGATTTTGGAAGCTCGATCAATGTCATCTTTAAATCAACATATGACTAGATGAAGCTTTAAACAAGAATTATGAAGCCTAGCCATGAGCCAATCTATAGCTTCAATAACACTGTAACCATCCTAATGGGATTAGCAAGCCTGCTAAGTATAGCCAAAACTGCGCCTCTGCTGTTAGGGAAGAACCTTAGTGCGAGTAGATCCAAAGGATGGCATAAATATTCTTGAGTTATGGGAAGACCTCAGTGTTGAAGCCTGGATTTGACTAATAGACTTTAAAAAAATCAATAGATGTATTTGCTTTGATACATTCAGACATTGTAGGAATCCGGCCATCATCTGTTATGCACTTAACATCATTCCTGATGTCCATTCGGTCAGACAAAAGCTTATAACCCTGGATCAAGAAACATATAATGTCTTACCTAAAGAACTCAAAAGGCTAAAGGAGAACAGATTCATCGAGGAAGTGTACTACCCAAAATGATCGCTAATTCAGTACTTGTGAAAAAAACCCAAAAATGGAGGACCTATATAGATTATACCAATCTCAACAAAATCCGCCTTAAGGACAGCTTCCCCTTACCTAGAATTTATTGTTAGTCCCGGAGAAGATGGTTTTGATGACGACAATCTTAGAATAAGATTATAAAATATAAATACTAACATTATAGTTTAGATATATATATATATATATATATATATATGTATATGATAGATTTAACCATGCAGATACCAAGAATGAAGACTGTACAGTATAGAGATTCAAGACTGAAGATATCAAGATTGAAGACTCATGAGTATCAAGATTATAAAGAGTTAAAGATTTCAATAATAAGTAATTTAAGTAGGAATTTTGTTAAAACTCCTAGAAAAGCATCGACATCTTAAAATCCATTTTATTCGTGGAATGGAATCCACTACGAGCCCGTTAAAGGGATGGAACCCTAAGTAGGTTGGAACCTATGAAAAATCTAGTAGAACATTGTTTTGTATCCACTAACTTTTATTCAAATGTTTTACAAAATTATATCTTGTTTTCAAAATGATTTCAAAATCTTCCTTTTAAAAGAATTAAAAACATCTATCCTGGTTTTAAAATACTTTTGGCCTCAAAATAATCTTTATCTTCAAAATCAAAGTATCCTTGGTTTTAAACTATCTTTTAATTATAATATATTTAACTTTTTATATTTATATTTAGATTTAAATATATAGTAAAATTTTATATACACCAAAATATTATTCTCTATACTTATTTATGTATTTTAACTATATCTAAGTATATTTATAAAGTTTAAAAATAGTTTCTAATACAAGATAGAAGTTATTTTCAAAGAAAAAAAATTACCAAAAATTACTTAGGCCTGTCGACTACCCCTAGGGACCCTTGTCGACAAGGTGGCAGTTTATTTCAAAATTTTGAATTTCAAAGGAAGTGTCTATTCGTCATATCCTTTCACGAATGGACATGGCTGTTGTTCTACTATAAATAGGGACTGTTTTAAACGAATTTATATACATATTTTCTCTGATTTCACTCATCTTCTTCTTCCACATTTCTTTATATACATTTTTACCATTACTCTACCAAAATCACCATTGAATCTAACTAGATCATCTCTGGTTTGATTCTCTATCACTATCTCAACAAAATCCCAGTGCTATTTAGAGTTATAGGCTTCTTTGTAATAAATTGAGTGAGAAAAGGTGTGATTGTAGCCTTTAAAATCAATCAAGCGAGAAAAGGTGTGATTGTAGCCGGAGAAATCAATTGGGTGAACTTGTTTCCCGTAAAATCAGGTATCTCCACCCAGAGGATTGTGAATCTGGAGTGGTGTACCTCGTGGCCTCGAAATCGAGGGTGTAATTGTAAGAATTGATTTTGAAAGGAAATCCGTACTTGTGTTGCGGGACTGTATGTAGGGTAATTCCGGACATGTATAAAATCCGATGCGTTCTTTCCTTTATTGCTTTTACTTTATTTCTGCATGTATGTTTGATTCTGTGATCATATCTGTGTCTGAATATTGCATACATTTTTGTTGAAATTAATATAAAATCAAAAGGATTTAGTAATCCCTTAAAACACTATTCAACCCCCCTCTAGTGTTAATTCTAGCTTTATGATTCGTAATCCGCATTTCTCACATTTGGTACCAGAGCAAGGTTTTCAATGTTTCATAATCTGAATTTTGTAAAATTTTCAAAATGTCTACCAACAGTGGTACTGTTAATACTACTAACACTGGTTCTATTATCCCTGTCACTAGTTCATTTGTAGAAGGTCAGTCTGCTCTCAGACCACCACTTTTTATGGCAGTAACAATGCATATTGGCCATGTAGGATGAAAATATATTTACAATCTGTAGGACTAGATACTTGGAATATCACACAAACTGACTATTTTGAACCTATAACTGATTTGGCATAGTGGATTACTGAGCAAAAGACAATTGCACAAAACAACTCTAAAGCTATGAATATTTTGTTTTGTTCACTTGATAGGAATGAATTTAATGGAGTGTCAGTTTGTAAGTCTGCATATGAAATCTAGAAAACTTTGCAGATTACTCACGAAGGAACAAGCAAAGTTAAACGGACCAAAATTTCCATGCTCACAAATCAGTTTCAATTATTTAAAATGAATTCTAATGAGTCTATTTCAGATATGTATAGTAGATTTCAGAATATTGTGCATTCTCTAATATCCTTGGGAAAGGAATTTTCGAAAGAAGATCAAATCAGAAAAATCTTAAATTCTCTTACTCCTGAATGGGATCAAAAGACACTTGAGATCGAAGAGGCAAATGACATCAGTATCTTAAAGATAGAAGAATTAATTGAAAATCTAATGTCGTTTGAAGTCCAAATGATTGGAAGAAGAGAAAGCAAAGTATCTGAAAAGAAATCAATTGCATTCAATGCATTGACCGATGGATCGGACTTAAAAAGCAATAATGATGAAGAGATAGCCTTTATGACCAAGAACTTTTGGAAATTCCTGAAATATAGAAAGATGAATAATATCAAGAGAAACAACTATAAGAACTCTGGAAATCAGAATGTAGTGCCATACTATATCAAATGTTTCAACCGTGACGAACTAGGCCATGTCAAAGGAGACTGTCATCATCCAGAGAGGAAAAATCTTCCTATAAACAATGATTCCGCAAAGAAACGAAAACGTGTATTTACTGCTACTCTGGATGACTCAGACTCATCTTCAAGCAATGATGATCAGAAGAAAGATAATTCAAATATGTGTTTTGCAATTCATGACTCCGACGAATTCAGAGAAATGGACTCAGAAAAAGGTACACGTTTACAATACATTGGTTAAAATTGCATGCTTAGAATTGGATGCTTGATTGGTTGATTTTGAATTGGTGCGTTGTTTGAATTTTAAAATTTTTATTTTTATTATTTTTTACTATTTTTTTAATACTATCATAATATTTTATGGAATATACTATAATTCTAGTAATATTTCAGATCTATATAGACATTAAAAATAATATATATATATATATATATATTAGAATACTTAAGAGAAATAAATCATGAAAATTCAAAGACACTTGTCGACAAGGGCCCCTCCACGCTGTCGACAAGGGTACAGAAATTTGAAATTCAAAATTTGAATTCAAATGTTGAATTTCCCTCCATCTATTCACTTCATTCAAGACTCTGAAAAGTCACATTTTGACCAGAGAACATGTCCTTTGAGAATCTATTTATTTACTATCTCTTATCACAACTTTTCACTTTCATTTTAAAATTCAAACTCTTATTTCAAAATATCAAGCTCTCTACTCTCTACTCTAATTGCTTCTTCAAGCACCCTTCCACAATGAGAACTTTCAGAAAGATAAAAGAGAAACTTTTCAATGATGCGGAGGCTATAAAAGCATATATCAACTATGCTAACTATGGAAAAGTCCATCCCGGAAAGTTTGCTTTATTTCAAGATTTCCCTACTTATGAAATTGATTCTCTTTTTGCAAACAACCATGGATTTCATAATGGAAATGATGATGAAACCTGGAGTAGTGTCAAAGGCACTAGAATCATCTTGAATTGTGATCTTGTGGGTACCTTTCTCAATTGCAAGAGCACGGGAATGGATCTTTCTAGTTTTAATATCGATGAAAATGATCGTGAGACATTTCATCACATTTTTGAAAGAAATGTAACTTTGAATTCATAAATCGAAACTTTCAACCAAAAGCTAGAATTGTTAATCTTTTTTACAACATACTTTGTCCCTAAGATCGGGGAGTTTTAACAATCCAACTTCAAAAGTTTGCAAAGCAATTTTTTCTATTTTTGGAAATTATGATATTAATTGGGCGCAAGTTATTTTGTATGAATTTCGTCCCGAAAATCTTGAAATGGGTGAAAAAACTTTGTATCATGGAATCTATCTCACACGAATTTTTAATTATTTTGGAGTAGATTCCAAAGGAGAAGAATTTGTTTCAAGAAAAGTTTTTAATCACTCAAACATTTCTCTTATGAAAATTCCATATGCTTTTCAACCATATGAAACTCTTGCCGAAAAAGACGAGCGTTTGACTCATGAGGAAATGGAAGAGGAGGAGGAGGAAGAAGAAGAAGAAGAAGAAGGGGATGAAATGGAAGTAGTAGAAGAAGAAAGTTAAACATCCTTGGAAAGTATTGACTATCCCTCTAATCCAATCAACAAAACCTTACTCAAAAATCAAAAGATCATTGTTGAGAATCAACGGACACTTAAACGGTCCGTTAGTAAGAAATTGGACAAAATATCATCCAAGAGAACAAGTTTTTCTCCAAAGTCAGCAAGAAGCTTGGATTATCTTCATCTTCATCATCCTCTAACTAGTTTTTCCTTTTCATGTCATGTTGTATTGGTTTTAGTTTGTTTTGATTTGAATGTTCGTGTAGTTCTTAATGTTTAATCATTGTATCGTTCTATTATGAAATGAAATTGAATTACTTCTCTGTTATCTAGCTTATCCTATCTCCATAATAAATGTTAGTATATTAAATATACATGTATACACAATTATTCACAAAATCAAAGTGAGTCATCAAAATTAATTGGCCCCTGTCGACAACCCCCCATATACCATGTCGACAGGTACTGGTCAGAAATGACTTTTCACTTTAAATTTGAAATTTGGATAAGTACCTTGTGTCTATTTATTTCAAATGAATTTCTACACCTATAAATACATATTTCTTCCAGAATTCATTACTCAAAATCGTTTCTTATATACTTTATCTATATTTCTTCTCACAAACTCAAATATGACAAATCCAATTCATAGTTTGACCGAGAATCTTGAAAAAACCCTTAACTCTTTTAAAAATATTCTTTCTTTCATTCTTCGTAATCAGCGACACTTAGTGTTAAGTCAAATGCACATGATCAAGGAGCAAGAAAAGAATTTCAATATGATACGATGAATGATTTCCTCCTTGCAAAAAGATGATAATGAAGCACATCCTCCAGTCTCTCGCACCAGTGAAAATGAGAATTGGGATGCCATTAAAGCAGACTCTATATTTGGAGAAGAAGGATGGGTGGAAGTTCCTCGTAATGTTTGATTTTATTTGATTGCTTTGTTTGATTTGAATTGATTGCTTCGATTGATTCACTACACCAGAAAAGACTTTTGGTAGCGTTGAAAAAACGCTACCATAACTTATGGTAGCGTTTTAGAGAACGCTGCTATACGACATGCAACTAAAAGTCTAAAACTTTTTGTTGCGTTGTAGTAAACGCTACCAAAAGTCACTTTTAAATGCAACTATAGCTATTTTCTGTAGGATTTAAAAAACGCTACCAAAAGTCACTTTTAAATGCAGCTATTGGTTTTTTCTGTAGGGTTAAAAAAACGCTACCATAAGTCTTCATTTTTTTTGTTGCATTTTTTGTTTATATGCTTTTTTTGATTTTCAGTAGCGTTTTTAAAATGCAACTGTATAATTTTTATATTAGTTTACATTTGTTTATGTAGCATTTCTATAGATATTCAAACAAACAATTAAATCACATAATTAGCATATACAAACAATCAATCATATGATCATCATATTCAAATAATTGCAGAAACATGCTAATCTTACAATCAAATATAATATCCATAATCAATTCGATAGTAGTTTTTCAACAAAATAAGTCACATACTACAAGCATTCACAGACAAGTTTCCACAAATGGTACTAACAAAATACGACAACATATATAACAACTAAATTCATGTTCGTTGCTTGATTACCAATAGTTCTTTGTTGTCGACAATCTTCGCTTCGAAATAGCTTGATTACCCACTGTTTCTAACTTCACTTCATAACAGCCTCTATGATCCACAACTACTCCATAACAGCCTACAAAACACCAAGCTTCACAACAAACCAATCTACCCCTATTCTTTCAACAGCAATTCCCCCTTACCATCCAAAACTTCTTCTATTCGTCATCCACCAGACTCTATCAAACTCCAATAGACCTCTCCCACTCCTCCCCTCATATCACAACTCCTTCCGCTGCCTCGACCATCTTCAACACAGCACGCCTTTCATTCCATTCCTTTCACTACCAAACACTACAATCACCTTCACAACCAACATTCACCAGAAAAAAAAAACAAAAAAAAAACCTATTGCCCTTAAACTCATTGCCTCTACCATACCCAGCTACAACCTTTGCTTCAGTACAACCCTGCACTCCCCTCTGCCTTGTGCTGCTGCTCCTTTTACTTGTGAAAATGATTTCTAAATCTTCATGATTTTGTGTGACCCTTTTGTTTTCCTGCATACTCAATCTCCTCCCTTAAGACTACCCTTTACTTAGTTCCTTAGTTTCTCACTTCATAACAACCTCTTCCTCCAAACTCATGAAAATTATTAAGGAATCTCAAATCTCACCAAACTCACAATTTAC
The DNA here is from genome assembly GCA_030765085.1 of Allium cepa. Classification (NCBI taxonomy): domain Eukaryota; kingdom Viridiplantae; phylum Streptophyta; class Magnoliopsida; order Asparagales; family Amaryllidaceae; genus Allium; species Allium cepa. The sequence goes on from CM060932.1 coordinate 134,941,012, forward strand.
ATAAGTAAAAGGAGTAGCAAATAGGCCAAATTATTAAGGAAATTCGTATGTTGTGTACAATAGCATGTGCTGTTGTATACAACAACAGCACATGGCTGCTCCATAGTGTAGGGGCAATGCCACCTTTACTGCATAGTGGAGTGTACGTTTAGAGTGCTTTCATGTCAGGCTAAAACAAACAAATAGTTACCTGAGGAGTTACTTTAGCCTTGCAATGAGAAGTCGAAATGTTTGCTCTAGCCTTGCAAGAAATCCTCCTAAATGAAGCAAAATATAATTATGATATGATCACTGACCTGTACATATACACAAAACATCAATAATTTACACTGCATATATTTTCTTCATCATAACACTAGTTCTATATGATGCAAATTATAAAGTAAATATGCTAATTGATCAGACTTATTATACTTTTTGATCTGAAGTTCTAGGTCTCTATTTGTGAACCGAATAGGTAGAATACGCATACACACCAGGCTCACATGTTCTGTCCAGAACAGGCTAGTCCTCTCTACTTCACTTTGCCATGACTATTCAGATCTGACTTGGAAAATAGATTCGCCAAGCTTCAACTCTCAGCCTCAGCCATGTTGCTTTAGTTATAAAAGCTTTCAGTCTAGTTCATGTCTTTTGATCATCGCTGTTTCAGGGTGTTTCTTAAAAAACAAAGACAGCAGTGTGTAGCTAAAGATTGTGGTAGGATACTTCGCTGCAGCTGCCATTTTTAAAAGATATGTAGCGGTTACCCTGATATGTAGTGGAACAGGTGGAATATAATCTTCTATTTAGGAATCTGTCTACAATCACTCTTTTGTGTATTGTTATAAGTGTGTTACCTTTTGTATATCCAAATATTGGAATGATGGTAGTATGTACTTTTTGCACAGTCATTTATAAATCCATTTTGCAGTTATCTTTTTTTTCTTCAGGTATATAAACGTGCAAGTCCAAATTACTCCATTTTAGAAATGTATGAATGCTATAATCAATAGCCAAAAACTATAGAAATTTTTACATCCATTCTGCTATAAAATTAATTGTAGCCTTTTGTTAATATTAAATTATAGATAACATCAATAGCCAAAAACTAGGGAGGAATTTTTGTCAAATTCTAGCTAATAGGAATAAAAGCAGCAAGACTTTAAGACTGGCATACTTCCTATTACTTCTACATACCAAGTTGAGATAAATAATTAGATAGTAGATTCATGTCAAACATTAAAGTACATGGAAAGAAATTTGTTGGTATTCTTGCAAGTTTTTGTCTCTCGTGCATTTATTCATTGGTCAGGGTTCTAAATAACTCACCAATGGATTAAATTTATTTGAATCGCTATGAAGACTGTTCATGGCATCTCGCATGACAGCAAGTTCAACAACTTCTGGAGCTTCTGTGATATCCTATTAACAAAAAAATTATTATTAAATCAAAACTAGTTGGGATTTTCATCAAAAAAGAGAAGTTATTTGAGGCCTTTTTGGGTCAATATCAAACAACAGAATTAATAAAATTAATTAATCAACAACATGAATAAATATTTACCGGTAAAATGTCCAGTTTTGTATAATTTCGAGAGACATTCATACGCTTATGAATGTTTGAAAGAAATACCATTTTGAAACAAAAATAATTATTTAGAGAAGAAATTATCAAGGGTCACCTACAAACACTAAATTATCAAATCTCAAGTTTATCAGGTTTACTTAGTAAAACACCGGTATTTTTGGATTTTATTTCATCTTTAGCTAGAATGTGAAATAGAATAATTTCAAGGTGCATTTCAAATCTAGGAACTATCCTTTATATTCATGAACTTAACCGAGAATGAACATTTACTAGATCAATGTAAATTTGTTAACTATACTTCCTATATACATTACACTAGCGTAATAACATTGAAACAAATGGTTCTTTTGTTGATTTAAAACTATGACTTGATTGATTAAAAAATTTCTTTCATATGTAATGCCAATGATTAGCTTTGGGCTTACTATTATGTTTACTTTATTTTCAATCCATAAAAAGGAAATGTCAAATACAGTGGCTTTTCACTTAACAGATTGCTAATATGGAAGAAACTAGGCATAGAACTTTCTTGTAATCATATAGCATTTTCATGGCATTAAAGGGAAAATGAATTAAAAACTTACTAGTTGTAGTTGACAGTTTGTATCCACAGACACATCACTTTCCAACCTTGATACCTCATGAGTCCAACATTAATTGCCTGCAAATTGTATAATATCTATACCTACAAGAATATGCCGCATCACTATTACAACTCATAAGCATCTTAATGAAATATATAAATCAGTAAAAAAGCAGAAAGTGTCTGAAAATATTGAAAAAAACAAAACTTTAAAAAACTAAACTTATCCTTAAAGCTCAATCTTGAAGACTGTCACAACTCAGATCTTAGAAAATATACATATTACAAGTCATCCTTAAAGCCAATCTTGAAAGCTAATTATACAACTTATAATATTGAAAAAGGTTAAATTAAAAAAGCAGAACTTTGCCAGCTTTTTGACTACATTTATATATACCAGAAAATGGCACTACCAAAATACATGCCTATTTTAAGAAAATATACATGTATGAAGAATACAATGTTAACAAAATAAGCATATGCATTATATTTTGATTGAATCTCTAGAAGTAATAAATATTGAAAGTCCTAAATGTAAAGTTGCTAAAGTGAGAACTCCCAAAGCCTCATCATAACACACACATCCCCCATACACATACATACTAAGTTTTTAGAACAGGCAATTGTTGATGGAAGTAAGTTTAAACCCATGCAAGAAATGGCGAATTATGTGAAAGAAGTAGCAAATAATCCTGTGGATTATGCTAAGTTTCATGCATGGAGAAGATGCGGCATATTGGTTAACATAGGTAGGGTTCGTAAGGCTAGTCTTTATAATTTGTCCTACATAATATATGAGTTTGGTAGTAGGAAAGGTTGTAGAAATGCTATATCATTTATGATTAGTAATTCGATACATCATTCTCATGTTTATTAGTTTTCTACTGTATAATTTTATATGAGGGCCTATATATGTGTTTAACATGTACCACTCATTTTTTCTTGCAGATGGAATACAAGAAATTGCATATGTGTTTAACATGTACCACTCGTATTTTCTTGCAGATAGAATATAATAAATTACATGGAAATAATATTATATTAGTTTATATATTTATGCCTTGGTAAGCTATAATATCCTTTTATGCATACTTGATAGTGCCGGTGAATGAGAAATACTTGCATATTGTGTTCTTAGATTGTGCATCATTGCAACTTGTTTGAAAATGAAATGAGTTTGGATTTTATTCTATGAAGAAATAGAGCTTTCATGTGTATGAAAAAAGTTGAAATAGTTTAATTTGCCATTGGAAACATGCATTATTTGTATGTAACAGGTTTAGATACAAACATGTTGATCAGAATTTGTTAGATCAAAACTGTGATGCAAGGTTTGATCTTTTGATAAGTTTATGGATGTATGTATTTGTGTAATAAGCTGAACTTGTAAACTTATGAATTATATGGCTGCATGGATTTATTTGATGCAAAATAACAATAATGATGAAAAATGACTAGATGAGTAGGAAAACAAAGAAAAACGCAGTTTCCCTCAGGTGGAAATAAGCTAAGCTATATTTAGGACTTTATTATGCGTCATGCATTTCATTGTAAAAATCATATACTTTATTATTATTATTACTTCATGTTATTCTGGCTACTTTTTAAGAGTTGAAGCTTTCATACAATAGCTGTTTGACTATGGTTTGTAGTCTTACTGCATACATAATCTCTTGTCTTGGGATGCAGTATTATCAACTAAAAAAAAGCCATGTAATGATAACGTAAACAGCTGCATGCCTACATGTGTGTAAGATACATAAGGAGAGTATCCTCACATAAGCTCTAGTAAACTTAGAACAGTTATATAACAACATAAGTCGGTTTAGGCCACATCAGCTTAGCTATGTATCAAACAAGAACGGATTGCATCAAATTAAAAACTGCAAATTAAGCTCACCAAACTTCACTAAATCATATGCGTTAATATCATGACGTCGGTTGGATTTTTGGCAATTTCCACCCAAAACAAAACATATTTGTCCTAGAACTAATGCAAATAAATTAACAGAATTATAAATAGAACAACCAATTCTTTCTACACATTTTTATAATTAACAAAATTTGAATGGGACAAAATATAGACCGCATCAAGTTAATTCTTACCACTTGTTTTTGGACACACTGATCGATTATAGAAAAAACTTATCAAAGACTAGCATGCATAGGGATAAATGCAGTTGTAGCTTGAGATTAAGAAAACTACACAGTTCTATACTTGAATCTATAATTATATATTCAGTTAAATTCATAAAAAGCTATGTTAATGAAAAAGCAACAAGTATAAAATCCCTTGGGCAATTAAAAGTTAAATGGTTTAGCTTTTATTAAAAATGCTCCTGCTTCTATTAAAAAAATTGATTCTAAAAATATAAAACAAAAAGATAACATGTAAATATACTTACTTCTAAGTCATAAGTGAAAATAACAACGATAGCAAGAGTCGAATCTACTTATTAGAAACAAAAAGCAAAAATTATGTGACTAGGACTAAATTAAAATTAGCTTTTAAGAATCATTTATTTTTCAGTAACTTTCATAATGTATTTATGTGTATGTTTCATTTTCAAAAGAAGGTTAATGCAATATCCTTTAGTTTGGTCGTTATTTAAAACAACTAATATTTCTATGACCTTTCTTAAAGAGAAATTGGTAAATTATATGCTCTAGACCACATTTTTATGGTGCGATAGATTTTTTAATCTAATGATACAGGAGACAAAATGGCTTACCTATACCTTGCAAATGAGAAATTAAATGAAGAATATCTAAAATATTTTCCAATCGCTAAAGCAATTTGTATACACGTTTAATACTGATACTAAAGATTATCTTGGAAGTGCGAGTGATAGAAAGCATTCAATATATATGGAAAAAATGATCAAAAATTACCAAATACCAATCCAGACTTAAAATTCTACAAACACAATCAACCTATAGTTATTTTTCAGTTCAAAGTTTAGATCTAATCTACAATCCAAATTACTAAACACCAATCCTCTCTTCATACGGAATTATTTAAATTTACACTCCACTTGCTAACTGGAGCTATAATTCCTCCAAGCTATGCAAACTTACTCCACAATTACTTTAATTTTCATCAAAATACTAATTTACAACCTAAACTCAACCCACTAGTCAAAATTGCATAACTATGTAATACTTACCAGAAGCACGTAGAGTGTATCGTAGCAAGTGGTGAGGTCAATGGTGTTGCAGATTGTGAAGCCGATGAAACTTCACTCCACGATCTAATCCCTTCATGCTCAGGGCTTGTAGAGGAGTTGATCGACTTAGGGCTTGTAGAGAGGAGACAGACTTAGGGTTTATGTAGAAATGGGAGTAGATCGACCGAGGAGTGAATAAATGAAGTAGAGAAGAGTAGAGTAATGGAGGGAGTAGCGCGGCGATGGAGGAAACATGAGGCGAGACAAAAAAATTGAAGTGGAGAGGGGAAAACGAAGTGGATTTGGGAATGAGAGGGAATAATGTTTTATTGGCGGGGAAGGGCGCTAAATTTTGACAGCAGCGAAAAAGCAAGATATACATGTAAAATATAAGTGTAATATAACAATGGTTGCACTTACATTTCAAACGCTACTAATAAATGCAACCAATTGGAAGTTTTCTTGTAGTGATTTGATTTGATTTGGTGTGGATTGATAATTGGTGTGCAAAACATAATATGTATAAATACACATTAGTTTCTTTTCTCTCTTTCTTATCGTTATATGATCTTACTTATGTTCTCTACGCAAATGTAAATATAACAATATATAATTAATAAATGATTTGTGTTCTTATATTATCACTATTATAAGTATTATCATATATGGATTCTTAGTTAGGATAGTTAGTAATTAAGGACTAAGTTTTAGTTTTAGAATTAAGTGTTGATTATTTATGATAACACTATCATTGTAATCACATGTCGTATAGTATTAGATTAAGGGGGAGTTATATAGTTTGGAGTTAGTTTTTGTTGATGACAAAGGGGGAGAAGTATAAAATAAGATAGTTAGGCATAGATTAAGGAGGAGTTATTAGTTTTAGGGGGGTTTATTAGGATAGAAGTAATATTTTATAAAGAAAGGTTGTCATCATCAAAAAGGGGGAGATTGTTAGTCCCGGAGAAGATGGTTTTGATGACAACAACCTTAGAATAAGATTATAAAATATAAATACTAACATTATAGTTTAGATATATATGTATATGCAGGATTTAACTATGTAGGTACCAAGAATGAAGACTGTACAATATAGAGATTCAAGACTGAAGATATCAAGATTGAAGACTCATGAGTATCAAGATTATCAAGAGTTCAAGATTTAAATAATAAGTAATTTAATTAGGAATTTTGTTAAAACTCCTAGAAAAGCACTGGCATCTTAAAATCCATTTTATTCGTGGAATGGAATCCACTTCGAGCCCGTTAAAGGGATGGAACCCTAAGTAGGATGGAACCTACGAAAAATCTAGTGGAACATTGTTTTGTATCCACTAACTTTTATTCAAATGTTTTACAAAATTATACCTTGTTTTCAAAATGATTTCAAAATCTTCCTTTTAAAAGAATAAAAAACGTCTATCCTGGTTTTAAAATACTTTTAGCCTTAAAATAATTTCTATCTTCAAAATCAATGTATCCTTGGTTTTAAACTATCTTTTAGTTATAATATATTTAAATTTTAATATTTATACTTATATTTAAATATATAGTAAAATTTTATATAGACCAAAATATTGTTCTCTATACTTATTTATGTATTTTAACTATAGTTAAGTATGTTTATAAAGTTTAAAAATAGTTTTTAATACAAGATAGAAGTTATTTTCAAAGAAAAAAAATTACCAAAAATTACTTAGGCATGTCGACAACCCCTAGAGACGCTTGTCGACAAGGTGGTAGTTTATTTCAAAAATTTGAATTTCAAAGGAAGTGTCTATTTGTCATATCCTTTCATGAATGGACATGGCTATTGTTCTACTATAGATAGGGGCTGTTTTAAACGAATTTATATACATATTTTCTCTGATTTCACTCCTCTTCTTTTTCCACTTTTCTTTATATACTTTTTTACCATTACTCTGCCGAAATCACCATTGAATCTAACTAAATCATCTCTGGTTTAATTCACTATCACTATCTCAACAAGATCCCAACGCTATTTGGAGTTATAGGATTCTTTGTAATAAATTGAGTGAGAAAAGGTGTGATTATAGCCTGTGAAATCAATCAAGCAAGAAAAGGCGTGATTGTAGCCTGGGAAATCAACTGGGTGAACTTATTGCCCGTAAAATCAAGTATCTCTACCCGGAGGATTGTGAATCTGGAGTGGTGTACCTCGTGGTCTTGAAATCGAGGGTGTAATTGTAAGAATTGATTCTGAAAGAAAATCCGTACTTATGTTGCGGGACTAGATGTAGGGTAACTCCGAACCAGTATAAAATCCGGTATGTTTTTTCCTTTATTGCTTTCACTTTATTTTTGCATCTGTGTTTGATTCTATGCTCATATATGTGTCTGAATATTGCATACATTTGTATTCAAATTAATATAACTCAAAAAGATTTAGTAATTCTTGGAAACACTATTCACCCCCCTCTGGTGTCAACTCTAGCCATAAGATCCGTAGTCCGCATTTCACACATTGATCAGCTAGTGGATGCAACCGATGGACATGAATATCTCTCACTTATGGATGCATATTCAGGGTACAACTAGATGACCATGTTCGAGCTGGATCAAGAACATACTAGTTTCGTGACGGACAAAGGGTTGTACTGCTACAAGGTAATACCGTTCGGGATCCTAGGGCAACTTATCAAAGGATGGTTAATATGACGTTCGTAGATTATATTGGAAAGAATGTTGAAGTATATGTGGATGAAATTCTAGTTAAGTCAAAGGCGGCATCAAGTCATGTCCAAGACCCGGGATAGACATTTGAAGTCCTAAAGTGGTCCAGTATGAAGCAGGACCCTCTGAAATGTACTTTCGCTGTTTAACTCGGTAAATTCCCAGGATATACTGTGAGAATATGTGGCATTGAAGCAAACCCATAGAAGATTGAAGCCAGAAGGAAGATAGAAATTCCAACAAAGCCGAAGGACCTCATGAGCCTAAATGGCAAAGTAGTGGCGCTAAGCAGGTTCATTTATAAGGCAACAGATAAGTGCATACCATTCCTCGATCAGGTAAAAAGGCGATGAAATTTTGAATGGACTAAAGAATGCGAAGACGCATTCCAAAACCTAAAAAGACCATCTGGTTAACACTCCCATACTATCTAAACCACTAACGCGTGAGGACTTGTATGCATATTTAGTTGTAACTGATAAAGCTGTTAGTGCTGCAGTGATTTAAGAGGACGAAGGAACCCAAGGGCAATTTATTTCACAAGGAAGTGTTTGTCAGGAGCGGAGCTAAATTACTCAGTTATTGAAAAGCTAGCCTACAACCTTCTCCTTATGACAAGGAAGTTATACCATTACTTCTAGACACATTTTATCAAAGTCCATACAGACAAACTGCTAAGGAAAAAACTGCAAAGACCAGTGATGCCGGGTCGATTGTTAAAATGGGCAATCAAGCTCAACAAATATGACATCACGCACTATCGAAGGAAAGAAATCAAAGGTCAGGCATTAGCAGACTTCATTGTAGAATGCACACTCTCTACCGACCCTTAACTAGAGGAAGAAGCACCTACCCCATAGTTCTGGTAACTATTTATGGATGGAGCTTCAAATGTACAGGGGGCAGAAATTATATATATGTTGATCACTCGAGATAAAAAGAAATTATGTAGGATAGTGCAGCATGGGTTCAAGGAAATCAACAATGTGGTAGAATATTAAGCTCTCCTTGTAGGCTTATGAATGGATCAGGTAATGAAGGTAAATCATGTTAAAATTTACAGTGATTCCCAATTAGTTATAAACCAAGTACAGTGCAATTACCAAGCGAAGGAACCAACCTTAGTAGACTATGTGGAACTTTCTAATAAATTATTAGAGTAATTAAAACAATCTGGTATAGAGAAAATTTCGTATGAGAATAACTCTTCTACCGATTCATTAGCTAAACTTGCTAATACCAAGATGGCAAATGAAATGAAAGTCGTTTTGATAAGACGTCTTCCAGAGTCGAGCATCATAGAGGCTAACCGAATATTGGCCTTAACTCAAGCCTGATGAGCAATGATCCAAAGGGCTCATGGCCAGGAAATAGAAGAAAATCAAGGGCAGTCCTCAATTAAGCCCACACTTCAAAAAACTAAAGAGAACACTTCGATGGCCCCATCAAAAAATTCCTGTTAATTGGGACCTTATCCCAAAATAGAAAAGAAGCCCGAAAAATAAGGTACCAGGCACCGTACGACCCTTTCTTTAACAACACACTATACAAGAGACGGTATTCCACCCTTATTTTTTGTGCTTTTCCAAAGAAGAAGTTATGTGGTTCATGAAAGAAGTACACGAAGAGTAGTGTGGGGATCACTCCAAGGGAGCCAAGTTGGCAAAGAAGGTGCTAAGGCATAGTTTTTACTAGCCCACAGCACTTCATGATGCGAGAGAACGTATAAGAAGATGCGACGTATGTCAAAGATTTGCAAATATCCAAAAACAGCCATCCTACAAGCTCATCCCACTAGCTAGACCAGGGCCCTTCGATATATGGGGCATAGATATAATAGGTTCACTTCCTATGTCAAAGGAGGAGCGAAGTATGCTATGGTGGTGATAGACTAATTCACCAAATGGGTGGAAGTAAAACCTCTAGCCATCATTACTATGAAAAAAATAGTTACCTTTGTTGTAAGAAACATAATCACGAGGTTCAGAATCCTCCATAAAATAATTTCTAACAATGTGACACACTTGAAAGTAGGGAGTTTACAGCGCTTTGCAAAAAAATAGCATAATTAAAAGTCTCCTCCGTCACACACCCGTAAGCAAATGGGCAGGTCGAAGTAGTAGACAAGACTATCAAAAGGTTACTTTTAAAAAGACTACAAAAGGAAAAATAAAGTGGGCGGGACAATTATCCTTAGCATTATTGGCTTATACGATTTTAGCAGTTCTCCAACTGGCCATACTACCTTCTCACTGACCTATGGATACGAAGCTATGCTCCATGTCGAAGTAGATGCCCCATCTCATAGAAAGATTTCGTACATGATAGAGAAGAATTGGAAGCTACCATCGATCTCATCCAAGAAAGAAGAGACGAGGAAAAAATCCAATGAAGGATGGTAAGAAAATACAACAACAGATTTAAGGAAAGAAACTTCTATAAGGGAGATTTGGTATCGTGAAGGTTAATGACCAACACAAAAGTTCCAACGGATGGAGCTCTGGGCCCAAATTGGGAAGTTCCATTAGTTGTAGTAGAATTTTTGGTTAATAGGGCATACCGACTATCAAAACCTGATGGAAACCTAGTTCCAAAAACATAGAACTCGGAGCATCTTAGGCTTTATTTTGTATGACCTATGTTACTCTTGTAATACACATTGTAATTATTATGAAAAGTAGTAATGTAGTGAACTGGATGCAGGGACATTAGATGGCTCGAACCGGTAAAAAACTCTCTGGGTTAATCTCTTTTACATAACTAAATAACTATTCCCGACATAGGGTTATTAGGCGGTCCGAACCAGCTACCAAAACAAATCTGCGCAAATACAGCCCGACTTTTCAGCCAAATAACTGAACTGGATATAGGGATATTAGATGGCCCAAACAGTTTAAAAAGCTCTCTATGTTAATTGCTTTAACATAGCCAGGACTTAAGGATATTAGATAGCCTGAAATAATACACAAAAAAGTGCACATGGATTGAGAAGGTTGTAAATATGCGACCTGACTTCACAGTCAAACATCAATCTGCCTCCAAATAGCGGGGCAAACTATGCCAAGAACATGACAAAGGATAAATGCTAATATAATCATGTTCAAAATGGCATGAGCTTCACAGATAATAAATGAAGATGACAAGAAAAGGGCAACAAATGAGGCATAACAATCAATATATCAAGCACAATCCTAGAAACTACCTAAAAGTTTGCCAGATAAGTATTAAAAAACAAAAATTTCCTTATATTTATTTAATTCCAGTAATGCTTATTGAAATCTGTATGTATTCACATGAACTATACCCATACAAATGCTTTTAAAGCTTAAAATAAAGCGAAAAACTTCAATCTATAGTAAAACAAAATGACATCATGAATTTGACTCGGACTAAGCGGAAGTATCAACTATGATCCTTATTCGACAATAAGGTTTATGGGTATCCGATGTCGAATGCAGAGCAAAACCTTCCTTAAGTTGAAGAGTATGAGATGGGTTATTATACTCAGTAATTACGACCGATGAGCGACCAGGAGTGACGTTGCCAAATGCGACATTAGGGTCATAGTTAGCATCGACCCAAACATGACCGTAATCCTAGGATCATACTCATAATTTGCATGATTGTATAAAATGGATAGTTCAAGTCTGGGCCAGAAGCGAGTAAAGGCATCAATCGCATGCTTCATAGCAATGTCTGCCATCAATCTTCTTAGCTTCTCATCACAAAGCCGCTCCCTCAAGGAAGCTCTATCCAACCCATCCAAAGAAGTGGCAGCATCATGTAATTGGATCTAAGACTCTTATGTAAAAATATCTTTTCCCAAGATCGTTTACACGTTTCATAGCCACTCTCTTTATCCACTCAATCTCATCCAAAAGTTGGTCCTCTCTTTTCTTGGTAGTCCCAGAGTAGAGTCTAAAAAGCTCTTAGGCAGTAGAAATATAAGGAGAGTTGCTACTCCCAACAGTTTTCTATCCTTTTTTGTAAAAATTTATTAACTCAGTAAGCTTGTCTTTGTAATAGTCTTTCAATTCATTCTTCCATGTAAGAATAACATCAAGGTCTGTCTCTGGTGGGGGAGCAGGGCCATCTTCAACAGTGATTTGTCTAGCTATCTGCTCATTAACTCCTCAAATTTACATCCAAGAAACTTAATTTTGTTTGTATGTATGACCCCATATACACCTTCAACACCCTTCAACAAACCTTCCAATTTGACAATCCTAGTTAGAGCAAAGGTAAGCTCTCCCTCCCGATCAACATTCTTCAGATCTCAGTTGAAAAAAGTAGACTGAAGGTCAAATGAGCCCATACAAACCAAAGTTAAAAGGAAGTCCAACTAAGTAAAACACTCTCAAGGAACCTACAATCTTCACAAAAATCTTAGTCTACATAGTATGTGTACAAAAATATACTTACAAAGACATTTTAAGTTATAAATTCCTAAAAAAACAACACTAAAACACCTAATGTATACTAGCCAGGAATGGAACCGAGCTAGTGTGGATAGTCTTTTGGGGATCATAACAGGAACCCGCCTAATGATTGATTGGCTCTTCCACGGTCACTTTGAAACCCACGATATTTGAAAGAAAGCTCAGATTAAGCATAGGTTAGAGATAACTGAAAAGGTCCATAGCATGTTGTAAAGAAATCTTCCCCATCTTGTTTTCAGATTTCTCATATCTAAATTTTTTGTAAAGGCGGAATCTTATCCTGCTACGTTTATCAATAGATGCTGCCACTGCACTGAAGGCAACTGGGCTTCGCACAAAGAATCCTCAAGCTCATAGACCTTGAGTACAACTTTCTTTCTCATGCTTTCTAAGGTATCGATCATCTCAGCCTTTGTTTTCTTGGTATTTCTAGAGAAACCACCAAAACACCTAAGGGCATATATCCTCCACCATTTCCACCTCAAAGGAGAAAACGCCTGTGGCCCCCGCTGCACCATCTACCACTTATGGTGGGCCTCGTCCCTTTTATTTTTCCCTAAAAGTGAAGTTCCACTCTCGTTTTCCATTCTTTGCCAAAGAAAGGTTCACACCCGTGGGAGGAACATGAATCATAGGCCTCTCTACCGCACTTCCTCTTCAACACCTTCCTTCTCTTCGATTTGGTTGGCGAGTTAAGTAGACATATATTCTATAGTTTTGTTATTTTCGCCTCATAAACAACGCCATCAGGTGCCTTGCCATCTTTTAAGGATTGCTGCGGTTCTTTTAAATTTGATTCGGCTGCCATAACCCCTTCCCGTAACTTACTATTCAGTTGATGTTGACGGTTCAACACATTTTTTTCCTTCTTAAGCTCTAAAGGGGATTCCTTTAAGTCTTTCTCAAGCTTCTCATTAATGAGTGTCGGACAGATATTCTCTTTTTCTATGTCCATAGTAGGAGTTATGACAACAACCTCAAATTTGGGCACACTAGTGTCCCCCTGGGCCATGAAAGATGGGGGCAGGAGGTATGTTCGATTTAAAGGTTTTAGTGAACTCATATGAAGGCTCATGAGGACTGACTTAATTGGTGATAATTAAAACTCGATTCATGGGAATTAAAAATGTACTAAGTTTAAATTAAACAAAAAAACATATATATTCAAGAACATCATCACATGATAATACTAAAGACTCCATATACCAAAATGAAAGTAATAGGCAAGGATCAATCCTTATAAAAACTCCTAAGCCTATGCCTAAACCACTCTAAGTGAGGGCTATCAGGCAAGAAGGAGCCACTTTCTAAATCATACTACCATTGGCATAATACAAAATCACTGTGCACCTCCTTCTCTTTAACTGCTTGGTCAATCTTGGAGAGCAACCTTTGGGTTTCCTATCTAAGTTATGAATACAACTCATCCCACTCATTCTCACACCTAAGAATCGTTGCTGCACTAAGACCCAGACAATCTTGGGTTGGGTTGGAGTTCATCCATGCTTTCCATCAGAAGTTTAGTAAACACAACTTCTTTAGGAAACTATAAAAAAAGGAAATAAAGTAGAACAATCATTCATGAGGTAATAACAAGACCAGACAACAACTACTTATCCACTACAAAATTAAGCAACAAATCCTATTCTATTACATATCAGAAAGTTTGAATTAGAATACATAATTTAAGCAGTTATATGAAGAGTTGAATTAACCTCATTTTCTTTAGACACTCAGTATCCTTAGTTGCCTCAATTTCCCTGGACCCTGCGTCCCCGCTTGGTTGCATAGAAGTAGAAAGAGAGACATTCTCTATAGCTAATTCCTTGGCCTTGTATTTTATGCAATAGTCGAGAGCAATTCAATTTTATTAGGCTTATCCAAGAAGCTACGGTCGACTTCAGTGGAAAACTGATACTGAACCGGCATACAATTGATAAAGCGCGTAGTATGTAATCCGATCGAGGTCTTCTCGAGATGCCTTCAGAGCCTTCTCTTTCTCCTTCAAGTCACGATTTTTCTATCCCAAAACCTCTACCAAAGCTTTTACCTCCCTTTCAGCTTTAACTTGATATGTCCTAAAATCTCCCTTAACTTTGGCCTTCTTAGAAGCGGTTGAAGAGAGGTTTGTTTCAAGTTCAGCAACACGAGCTAAGGGAATGACCTGCTCACTTTCCCACTACCTTTGAGCCTCAATTGTCAAGGCTTCAAGCTAAATATATATATATATATATATATATGTATATATATACATACACACACACACACACACACACACACACATATATATATATATATGTATAAAAAATAAAAGTAAATAAAATAATAACAGGTAAGGAACAAGTAAATAAGCTATGGAATATGTAAGTTCAAAACCTCTTCATTTCGACCATAACATCGAAGGAGAAGAGTTCAGGAAGTGGACAGGGAAGAAAAGAAGAAAAAGAAGATGAAGCGATGCTGGATAAATTATCCATAGCAACCTTCCCAACCTCTCAGCAATGTCGGTTGGCACCATTAGATATAGGCAAGTATCGAGTGTGTGGGTCTTGGACTGACTTAAGTGGCGGAATAAAAGAACGTCCGAAGAAGGAAGTGGACGAACCCTTGTAAGCTTTCTGGTGGATTGGCCAAGGGCCTTACCTCCAATAGGCCTTCTCTTCTGCTGTTTCTTCTTCATCATAGCTGGCTTCATGGGGTTTAGAAACAGAGAAGAAAGGCTATCATTCATTTAACCTGTATAATGAAGAAATCTTAAGGTCAGTAAAAAATCCCCATGAAGGTCCGAATCATAAATAATAATCCATTAATATTTTTTTTTGCAAATTACATGCCTAAGTTCATCCGATGTTGTAGGAAACTTAAAAATGGAATGAAAGAAGTTGTGATTCGGGCCTAGAATTCATGCTCTTTTAACATCGATTAAGTAAAAAATGATTGTATTCTCCTCTCCTTCTCATCTAAGCCCAAAATGCGATTTCTACGAGAATTAAACAACTCAACACTCAGTTTATAGAGTATAGGCCGACGAGGGTTTGAATGAAAAGAGGAAGGAAAATTATCAAAATTCAAAATGAAGAAATAGTAATCGATCTATGTTCAAGTCTTGCGGAGAACAAATATTAGGATCGATTTCTTAGCTTAGGAGTAAAAAATTCCAATGTCACCGCTACAGGTCTTTTATTGTTATCGAATAAAAATTGGCATTCCTCACAAGTAGGTGTAGAGCCATTTTCCACGCAAAAGATGATAGTAGAAATTATAAGAGAATAAGAAAGGGGATAAGTTGGATGGGAACAAGATCAGCAGTGGTTAGCCACTCTCATTGAATATAATTATGGGAAAGATAAAGCCCACACAGCTCATTAGGAGGTGTCTGAATGCGTTCATGAGGTTCAGGAACCCTAGCCTCATAACCTTCATACCCAAAGTGGTTCAACAGACCCTCAATGTCTTTCAACCGAGTTATCATAGAGGATAAGGGTAGAGTAAAAGAGGAAGAAGAGTCATACCAAAACTACAAGATTAATCACCTTCTACCACTAAAAATGGAAAGGGAACAACAAAAGGGAGAAAAATCTTACTGACTTGGAAGAGGAAAAAGACCGGGGAGATAGTAAGATTAGTAGCAAGGGTGGTTATTACCTTTTCTTTTCTTTAATTTTCAGGAGCTTGTAAAAGAAATGAAAGAGGAAGAAGAGAAAAATATATGCATAACTGAACTCGAATTTTAGCCCCATAGTCGTAATGATGAGAAATTTATTAAATTTCAATCAATTAGCAGCAAAAATAATGAGCACAAAGGTCAAGACAAAATTACTTGCTTAATAAAAAGATAAATTTAACAACTGTTCAAAGGGTCAACCAATATGGGGATGACATGTGTGTATGAGCATTAAATGCATAACGACAACTAAGACTTTTCCTTTTCATGAAAAGAAAGAAAAGAGAAAGAAGTGGTAGGTCGTGGAAAGTGAATAAGAGCGGAGACAAGTCCAAACACATCTACGATCATTGTAGATTTGTGGTAAGTGTTATGCCTGCATTTCCTAATCATTGCTAAAAGAAAATTGATTCTAGCAATCAACTAAAATAAATAAACCCATAATAGAAGATGAACTACGAAAGGGAAGCAAGGGATAATACAAAGTCCAGATAGTACTGCATGGCTCCACCCAAAACAGCGACAAAGCACAATATTAGGAATAATCAAAACCAAACAGTACAACTCTGTAATAGGGCTGCACCTGCCATCATGAAGCCTGATAACACCTATCAATGAGCTGTACTAGACACAGGTCATTCTTCCAACAACTCTAAACGTAGACAAGGCTAAGCATGGTAAATGGTTGTCAATGCTTGGCCATGGTCGGACCACAGCGGATTATGCTCGGTTTGTGCACCTGCCCTCTAACTAAATCCCACCTAAAGTAAAACCAGCCAAAACCCTTGACAAAATAGGCCCCGCTCGAGATGATAATAAATCCGCACTCCCAAAACCATCAGTTAACTAGGTAAACAAATGGTGAAGTGTTGCACTCAACCCTTCACCAGAAACTACTCTTGATCTGTTCCGAGCAAGCCATTGGTAAACACTGCGCACACCCAAAATCCCAAAGCACAATCCTGTGAAGAAACCCGTGCAGCTGCGCAACCGGTTCATCTATGCAGTCCTAACCAAATAAAGGAGGATGACAAGGCAATGACTCATAGCTCACCAAGAACACTTCTAATAACCAATACAATGGAGAAGAAAGGGTGCAGGTCTTTAGCAATCGAGCGCAGTTCATAATTAGGTCATATAAGGCAGGCACCAAGGGTTGGAAAAAGGAAACTCAACACAATCCGCCCTCATCACTGTACCATGAAAATTTGCACATCGGATAGCATAATTAAGCTCCATAGGTGTCGACGCCTCCTAGATTTGAGCAGGAGAACAACTCTCAAAATTTTCATAGCAAAGTTGCTAGGTGCAGTGCGGTTCATCCAGAAGAAAAAGGCCACACCTCATTACACTCTCAATCATGCATATGAGCAGTATATAGGCCATTCACTTCTTAGGATTAGGAGTACATAAACCTTTTAAGTTTGAATTTCTTGTTTCATGTTTAGATTTCCCACTTTAATTTCAAACTTTTCACCAATGTCCAGAATTCAACTGCCCAAATTATAATATTCCATCAAAGACATGTCAGCAATTCATGCACATTAAATAAATGAGATGGGTATATGACACATGGCCAATCAAAAGGTGGAAACTAAAATAGCGAAAGAAGGATTTTGCCGATCAACGTTCTTCCATAAACTATAAATAGAAAAGGCACCGTAGCATGAAGAGGGTGGCTGGCCTGAGATTTAACATTTTAAAGAACAATAACAAAGTTTCTTACTCTCTCTACTACTACCATATGTACTAAGAATATATAAAAGAAGAAAGTGATATTTGATCCGTAGACATAGGATTCTTTAACATATGAACCATGTAAAATATCCGTGTCTTTTTCTTTTTCTGCACCTTTTTCTCTTATCTTGTGTTTTGCTTTAGATTCTTTCTGTTTTTTTTGCTTGAACTGGATGTTAATTCTATTTGACATTTTAACAATCAGTTAGAATGCAATGAAAAAATTGTGTAAGCACTCAACAACATAATTACTACTTTTAAGGAAAATTTAACATTGATTAAATTTATTGATTCTCAATTATAAAGGTAATTAGAATCATAATTACTTTGTAATCACTTGGGTTTGTATCTCACCAACAATATCTAAGCCCATTGATGGAGAGGGTTTGTATCTATATTTGGCAGTATCTTACCATGCGTTTCGCATTTCCTTAATCAAGGAAGACAAAAAGGTCCAAAGAATGGTATATTATATTAGTAAGGGTTTGCCTGGCCTAGAGATAACGTACTCTAAGCTAGAGAAACTTGCCTTTTTCCTACTCATGGTAACCCGAAAACTCCAGCCGTACTTTGAAACACGTCCCATCAAGGTCTTAAACAATCAGCCTATGAAGCAAATCCTTAAATGGCCTTACACAATGGGCTAACTCTGGAATGGTCCATCGAGCTTAGGAAACATTACATTTCCTTCTAGCCTCATACTTCCATCAAAGGCTAAACCATTGTTGATTTTACTACCGAATGCTCAAATTTGAGAAATTTTGGAAGAGGAGACTGAAAGTTGCTATGCGGATCGAGTAATATGAATATTTCTACTAAATCATAACTTATATATGATAGCAGTGGAAATATAGAACTATAAAGTAAAGTGCATCAAAGATTTATATACTAGTTCGAACTTCTCATTCTACCTCTACTCCCAAACTCCTTTTGGATTTAAACCAACACCCTCACTTAACCCGAAGGAATAGGTACTACAGGCTGCCTAAGCTGTCAGATAAGATTTCTATATTACAAACTGCCAAAGCTAGGGCTTCGTACCTGAAGATCTCCAACATGACTTTGACTACAAATAGTAGTAAAGTTTCTTAATTGATTGTGTTCTAGATAACACAGATAAGTCTCTTTAGTTCACCCTTCCTATCTCCTTGAGATGATGATTTGAACGTTTAATTATAGGAAGTAAGTTGTTGAGAATTTTAGTAGTTCACAAGTGCATATAGATTAGAAAGATAGAAAGAATTGATAAATCTATAAGTTAATTTTAGTGTGAAATCTCGACTCTGTTTATAGATTTGAAAAGTTTTAAGTCAATAGTTGCAACCATTTGAAGAATTGCAACTTTTAGGAAAGAAGACGACTCTTCAAAATTTGAATTTCTCTGAAAAGGCACTTCTATTCGTCAGGTTTGGATGTGTGAATAAAATATCCAGATGTCTTAGCAAGGCATTGGAGAAACAGAAACTATTGGAACAAAACATACTATATACAAACATTTGGATTTTTTGTTTCATACGTCTGTTTCCATAATAGATATTTGTTAGAAAAAATTCAGATGTCTATTTATGTATCCAGAATCTATTACAGAAGTTCCAAACAATTGAATCTTGCCTTTTTTTCAACCATGTATAAGTATTTTTGTTTAAATCTATAAGGAGTTCGAACCAGTATAAGGTCTTTAGTGCACTTTACTTTATAGTTCTTTATTTCCACTGCTATCATATACAAGTTTTAATTTAGTAGAACTATTCATTTTACTCGATCTACATAGCGAATTTCATTTGGTATCAGAGCAGGACTATCATATATAACACATTTTTAATTATTTAAGTAATATGGGTAATAATACTGCATCAAGTTCTATTGAAGGACAACCTACCGTACGACCACCACTATTTAACGGATTAAACAATGCTTATAGGTCAACTAGGATGAGAATATATATGTAGGCTAATGGGTATGACATTTGGAATATTACACAATAGGAATACACTATTCCTACCACTTATTATGCACAATGGTCAAACACCCAAAAATTAGATGATACTAGTAATGCTAAGACAATGAATATGTTATTTTTTTCTTTTTACAAAATTGGTTTAATAGAGTAAGTACGTGCACATCCACATATGAAATTTTACGTACTCTTAAAAATAACCCATGAAGGTACAAACAAAGTCAAACAAAGCAAAATTTCTATGCTTAAAAATCAATTTCAAAATTTCAGAATGAAGCAAGATGAAACTATAAATAACATTACTCTAAAATTCAAGACATATATCACTCACTTCTAGCACTAGAAAAAAATCCTTCGATTTTGATATTGTTTCAAAAATCTTAAATCTTTAACGGATGAGTGAGAACAAAAGGCCTTAGCTATCGAAGAATCCAATGACATTTCAACCATAAAAACCGTAAGAGTTAATAGGAAATCTCATGTCGTATGATGGTAACTTCCAGGCAAAACGAGTACAAACTCAAGATAGAAAGACAATTGCATTTCAAGCAGAGAAAGAAGTATCTGATATAGATGACGATGGTGTTGCATTTCTAGCCAAAAGTTTTAGAATGTTTTTAGAGCATAAGAAGACAAAATTTTTGGCAACAACAATAATGATCTGCAATCTTCATCGCTCAAATGTTATGAATGTGACAAGACATGCCATATAAAGTAAGACGACCTAGAATGAAATAAGAATAACTTCAATAAGAGCGAGAAATTTCATAAAAAGTAGAAGCAGGCTTTTTTGGTAGCTTGGAATGATTCAGACTCATCCTCTTCGTCGGATATTACTAGCAACTCTGAACAAGTAAATGTATGTTTCATGGCTACTAAACACGATGTAAGTGAACTTTCATTTAGTGATCTAGTTGAAATAAATTTTGAGTTATTAGATAGGCCAAAAGATTTGAATAGAAAACATAAAAATACACTAGGAAAATTGAATAGAAATGAACTAGAAGTTGATGCGCTAAAACATGAAAAGGAAATACTAGAAGAGGAATTAGTAAAATCTTAGGATTCTTGTACTAATTTATCATCACAGCTTACTACGTTAATTAGCGCAATAGAAACTCAGAATAATTAAAATGATGTATTAACAAGAGAGAATCACAATTTAAATTCTAGTAATAAAATATTTGAATTGGAAGGAGTTGGACTTAAAAAAATTAAGAAAGCATTACTAAAAATGCTTATAAATTTAGTAAAGGTGGAGGGAATCTTTCTAAAATTATAAAGAATTCACAATCTACTTATAGTAAAAGAGGATTAGGCTATAACCAACCTAGAAAAGAAGTTAAGACTAGCTCTAAACAATACTGATCACTATATATAAATTTCAAAAAGAAAGACGATAGTCAAAGGAAACCAATTAATGAGTCTAAGACTATAAAAATTTGGGTTTCGAAGACTAACAACAATTTGATAAGAAATAAGTATATAGATACATTTTTGTCTACTATCCACAAAAATTTAAATTATATTTTCACAGGGAGCAGCAAACCCTCTTAGATATAGTTACCTTTGATATAACCCTCTAGACCCTGATGTAGGAAGTGGGTATGAAAATATGGAATTTATTTTTAAAGGTACCAAAGAAAGACAAATGGATAGAATGGATTTTTAATATTAAATGTTCAGTACATATGATGGAGAATGAGCATTTATGGATAACAGAAATGTAGCAAATTAGGTATATCTAATCACACACACATATAAATGTGCATATATATATATATATATATATATATATATATATATATATATATAGTTTGGGGTTGTTATTCTTAATTTTAGAGTGTCGCAAAGTAATATTTCAAAAAAATGAAAAAATTAGATGCTCTTTTTATTAAAGACGTTGCTTTCAAAATTGTTGGAAATATTTATATAATGCTAAATGAGTGTGAAAAAGTATTTCGAGGAAAATACAAATATTATTTAAAAGTAAAAAATATTTTAAAAATATATAGATATGTTTAATATAGTATAAATCATGTTTTAACAATAGCCAATATTATGTGCATTTTGATTAAATATTTTCGAAATTTGCTAATAATTATAATATCAAATAGATTGGCATAAAATTCTTAAACAATAAGTCTAAAATCAACTTTGAAAAACTAAAATCAAAATGTCTCAATACACAGCGTATCAGACATTTGGAAAACGATCCAGACATTTGAAATGCTGTATGCAATAAAACTTTTACACTTTAGCTAGAACAGACTTCAACAATTTTCAAAATAGATGTCTAAGTTGGCAAACCGATGTCTGGTTCCAAAATTCCAGATGTCTGGAAACAGTTCAAATTCTTCCACTGCTTACTGGTTTGGATTAGATAAATCTAGACATTTGGACTATTTCAACCATACCTTTGGAATGCTGCTGACCAATATAGTTAATGATCCAACCTTTATGCAATTATTGTAAGTGGCTTTTCAATCTTGTTATGGTAATTGCATTCTATTTCTGACTCATTACTATTTCCATGATGTTCTTAACCATTTTCTCCATATTTATGTATATCAACATTTCACACGTTTCGTATATTCCCACTTTCTTTTGATAATGACAAAAGGAGAGAAGTTCATACGCATATTAAAATAGGGAGATATCACACTTACGGGGAGCTTTACTCATGTTATATGATTTTATATAGAATAAATATTTTTCAAAAATTCTATAGTTTTCATCATCCAAAAGGAGGAGAATGTTAGAACCTCTCTTGTTGGATTTTAATGACAAAAGCTATACAATTATACTAAAGAATCTCTAAGCTGACTTGCAAGTATATAATTACCAAAATGAAATAAATAAAAAGATTCAACGTGAAGATACACAATACAAAAGAAGATAAAAGAATATACATGGAGATACAAGAAGAGATATACACGACGGAGACAAGAGAAAGAAGTATATACTAGGAGATATGATAATCGGCATTGAAATCGAGCTCAACTAAAGAAGAAGAAAAAAGGTTTGTCTATTTTTTTTTCGTTTAAACATTATGTGAAATCTCCAATTTGATGATATCACACACATTACAATTTATTTCAAAAACCTTCTTTAAAGTAAAACTATCATCTAACTAATTTTTATTTAAAGATTTAATGGTTTTTGTAAATAAAATAAGCCACGATTAGAAACTATAAAATATACACATAGGGAACAAAATAGGCAAGATTTGGACATCTGGAACTTTTGTAATAAACGTTTGGATATATAAACAGACATTTGAATTTTTTATCATAGATGTTTATTATGAAACAGACATCTGGAAAAAAAATTCAAAGGTCTGAATATAATGTATTTTCTTTCCGTTGTTTCCATCTCTCCAAAGTCTTGCTCGGACATCTGCACATTTTATTCAGACATCTAAACCTGACGAACAGAAGTGCCTCTTTAGAGAAATTCAACTTTCGAAGAGTCATCTTATCTCTTAAAAGTTTAAAATTTTCAAATGGTTGCAACTATTGATTTAAAAAATTTCAAATATATAAATAGAGCTGAGATTTCACATTATAATTAACCTTTAGATTTATTGGTTCTTTCTATCTTTCTAATCTATACGCACTTGTGAATTACAAATATTCTCAACAATTTACTTCCTACAATTACACATTCAAATCATCATCCCAATGGGATTATAGTAAAGGGTACTCAATAGACTTATCTGTCTTTTCTAGAACACAATCAATCGAGAAACTTTACTACTCTTTACAGTCAAATTGCTATTGGAGATCTTCAGGCATGAAGTCCTATTCGGCAGCTTAGGTGGTTCGCAATATAGAAGTCTTGATCGACAGCTCAGGTGGTCTATAATACCTATTCCTTCGAGTTAAGTTAGGGTGCTGGTTTAAATCCAGAAGGAGTTTGGAATTGGACGTGGAATGGGAAGTTCAAACCAGTATAAAAATCTCTGTGGCAATTTATTTTTTAGTTTTTTATTTCCGTTGCTATGGATATACATGTTTTAATTTAGTAGAACTATTCATATTAATCGATCTGCATAGCGACTTTCAAACACCGTCACTAGCCAACCAGCTTGGCGCCTTTATATGGATGAAGCATCAAATTATAAGGGGGCAGGGGTTGGCATTGTCCTTATCACGTTCGATTGAGAAGTTATGCAGTCTTCCTTACTTTTAAGGTGCCCGACAATGAAGCTGATTACGAAGCTGCCCTGGCCGGCCTTAGGATTGAAAAAGCATTGCATTGTGAGTCTGTCTGTGTTTTTGGTGACTCGCCATTGGTCGTCATTCAGACTGGCAAACCCTTTCAAGTAAATGACAATGACATTGTATATTGCTGAGGCCAAGAAGATTATCAGCGCCTTTGCCGGGTCAAGTTGGAGAAGGTGTCCATGAAGCAGAACACCAAGGCCGATTAACTGGCTAAGGCAGCAAGTGATGTAGAAGAAGTCACACAGTGGTCCCCATAGAGATTTGAGGCACACCTGCTATGAGCTAAGGGCAACAACAATTGAAATAGACACACTACCTATGTTGAGACTTGGTTTTGATTCATGACACGAAGCTATCACTACGACATACAGATTTGACGACTGCTACGACAAAAAGAGACAAGGAGACGAGACTTTAAAAACCGGCGCATCAACTACGGTATTTTGTTTTAAGTCTTAGATCAATATTGTCAAAATCCCTCCTCGATTATATCTAAATTAGCTTATATATTTAATCATTGTATTTACTAAATATTTTATACATACATAAGCATATATTTAAATTATAAAGATATTTTAAAATTATAGAAATTCATATACATATGGAAGTTGTGCTTACTGCACAAAATTAACCAGGTCAGTCGACTGACCACCTGAGACAGTCGAATGACACTGGGTATTTTGTGCAGCATGCACAGTTACATAAATCTACAATTTTAAATTTAAAAATCACTTTGAATATTCAGTCGACCGACCCAGAGGTTCAGTTGACTGAATTTCTATAACAGCCATTTTTCAAATAGACACGACTTTTGCGAATAGTTGCGAACCTTTAACGAAAATATTCGGACACAACACTTCGATCGAAACTCTTCACTAACAATCGCTGCTTTCTAACCTTTATAAATACAAACTTCAACATGATTTCAAATCACTGAATCACAATCGATTTCTCTTATTCTCCGATCTAACTATCTGAAATCTATTTGCTATCATCCGTTCTATTATTCTGCATTAAAGCAATACTATACCTTTCTATTGTTCATACACTTCAAATATATATATTTATACTTGAGGAGAAGATTATAGAAAGGGAGTACTACAAGTGACAAATCCGTGTTATCAGAACACATAAAAGTCAAAACTATTTTCCGTATTTGTTCAAGTCCTGTTCTGCTGCTCAGGCGAGTGAAGTCCTCTTCGGCTATTGAGGCGAAATCTTATTCTACTGCTCAGGTCTCGTTCGACCGCTCAGGGGTGTATAAACTTGTTCCTCCGGGTTAAGTGAGGGTTGTTGTTTTAGTGAAATCCTAGAAGGAGTCTGGAACTAGACGTAGGATGGTGCTCCGAACCAGTATAAAAATATCTGGTGTCATTTTACTATACTGCTTTTTATTCCACACTATTTATAGTATTTTTATTATCATTATACTCTGTATTATCATATATCCATATTACACGTTCCATAGCACACTTTCATTTGGTATCAGAGCAAGGTCATCGTATAACCGTAACAAAGTTATTTGATAATCTCATAATATGGACACTAACACTAGCACTAATACAAGCGTTAACACTAGCTTCATTGAAGGACAATCTACAGCACGTCCACCACTATTTAATGGTACAAATTATAACTATTGGGCCACACGAGTGAGAATATATATGCAAGCAAATGGTTTTGATTCTCGCAATATAACTCAGACATAATATACTATTCCTACTGAAGAATATTCTACTTGGTCAAATACACAAAAACTAGATGCCACAGCTAATGCTAAAGCCATGAATATGTTGTTTTGTGACTTAGATAAAAATGAGTTTAACTGTGTTAGCATGTGCAATATTGCATATGAAATATGGCATACACTCAAAGTTACACATGAAGGAACCAACAAGATTAAAAAAAGCAAAATATCCATGCTCAAAAGTCAGTTACAAAACTTTAGAATGAAAGAAAATGTATCTATAAATGACATGTACTCAAGATTTTAGGATATTTATCATTCATTAGTAGGAGAAAAATATTCCGACTTTGATATTATATCCAAAATCCTTAACTTCTTTAACAGAAGAATGGGAAAGAAAAGTTCTCGCTATTGAGGAAGCGAACGATATTTTCAAATAAATCCGGAAGAGTTAATATGAAATCTAATGTCTTATAAAGTGAATTTGCAGGCAAAAAGAGTTTAGGCTCAAGATAAAAAGAATATAGCATTTCATGCTGAACAAGAAGAATCAGATTCAGACAAAGACGCTCTAGCTTTTATTGCAAAGAACTTCAAGAAATTCTTGAAATATAGAAAGGAAACATAAATAATGATAAGAGAAGCTCAAACAATAATAAACCACCGTCTTCATCAGTTATGCAATGTTTTAACTGTCACGAAAATAGGAAAATGCAGAAGGGCTGTCCAGATCAAAAGAAAGAATATCGAAATAAAAATAAGTACAATTACAAAAGAAAAGCATTTTCAGTCACATGGGATGATTCAGATTCCTCATCTTCTTCTTCGAGAAGTGAAAGTGATAGCGATAATGAACAAGCTAACGTATGTTTTCTGGCTAAAGCTAATGAAGTTAGTAATTTTACTTTTGATGATATGATAGAAATAAATTCTGAATTGTTAGACACTTTAAAAAGTCTCAAAAGAAAATATAAAGAAGCCGTAGAAAATCAGAATAAGGCAGAATTCGAAGAGATATGCTTAAAGACGAGAAGAAAATAATGGAAGAAGAACTTGGGAAAACTCAGGAATCTCTCTCTAATGTTACTTCTCAACATATATTATTGAGTCAAGAAATTGAAACTCAAAAAGAAAAGAATATAGTCTTGTTTCTGAAAATCATATTTTAAAAACTAATATTAATATGGTAGAACTAGAAAATTCAAGTCTAAAGACCAAACTAGATGGAATCACTAAAAATGTTTCAATTTTAATAAAGGAAGAGAAAATTTATCTAGAATTATTGAGAATTCACAATCTGTTAGTAATAAAAATGGTTTAGGATATAAGAAGAAAGTTTAATAATCACAATACTGTAATTCGAACAAAGTTAAAAATGATAAAACACCCACGTCTTCAAATAAACTAGTTTCTAAAACTATAAATGTATGGGCACCTAAAACTAATAACAAGTTAATAAGGAAAAAGTATATTAGTCCATTCATAGAAGACGTTCATAATAATAATAATAATTATATTTATAAAAGGGATACTAAACCCTCTTGGGTTTGGTTTCCTAAGACCTAACTATTAGCACCCTATTAAAAAGGTGCGTACCAACATTATCTCATATTTTTTGCAGGTCCCACTCAAGAAAAGAGGAAAATGGATACTCGATAGTGGTTTCTCAAAACACATGACAGGAGACAAGGATATGTTGATAAATATTACATATTCAGATGGAGGTTCTATCACTTTTTGAGATTATTCCAAGGGATGTATCATTGGCAAAGGCGATGTGAGCAATTACGGTACATCTAATTTACCTCTTATTACAACCGTTTTATTAGTTAAGAATTTAGAAAATAATCTGTTAAGTATAAGTCAATTGTGATAAAGGTTTTAAAATATCATTTTCTGAAAATTATTGTAGTATTCTTGATCAGAGTCAAAATCTTATTTTCGAAGGAAATAGAGACAAAAACATTTACGTTTTGAATATGAAAATTAATCATAACTCAGATATGTGTTTAATAGCTAAAGAAAATGATCCCTGGATATGGTATAAACGATTCTATCGGATCAATTTGAAAAATATAAATAAAATTTCTAAAAATAATCTTGTAAAAGGATTACCAAATATGAACTTTAAAGTTAATAATATATGTGGCTCATATCAATTAGGTAAATTCACTAAATCTTTGTTTAAGTCTAATAAAGTTATTTCGACATTACAACCACTCGAGTTACTTCATATGGATTTATTTGGCCCTACCCAAATTCAATCCATAAATCATAATAAATAAGTATTTGTAATTATTGATGATTTCTCTAGCTATACATGGACTATTTTTATGAAAAATAAAAGTGATACCTTTGAAAATTTCAAAACATTGGTTAAACAAATTCAAAATTTAAAAGGTATTAAAATTAAAAATATTAGAATTGATCACGGAGGTGAATTTGAAAATATACAATTTGATAACTATTGTAAAAAGAAAGGAATATTTCATAACTTTTCGTTTCCTAGAACTCCACAACAAAATGGAGTTGTAGCACGAAAGAATCGAACTCCACAAGAATGTGCAAGAACTTTATTAAATGAAAGCACGTTACCAAAACAATTTTGGGCAGAAGCTGTTGCAACTGCATGTTATGTTTTAAATCGTGTTTCTATTAGACCTCTCACCAAAAATACTCCTTACGAACTTTTTAACAGTAGAAAACCAAATATATCTTATTTAAAATATTTGGATCAAAATGTTTTATGTTAAATACCAAAGATTAGTTTGGAAAATTTGATTCAAAATGAGATGAAGGAATATTTCTTGGATATTGGAATCGAAGCAAAGCTTATCGAATTTTTAATAAACGAGCTAATACTATAGAAGAATCACTCCATGTATCTTTTGATGAGAATTCTAAACCTGTTTCTAATACAATTAGTAACAGTGACTTACTTAATAATAATAAAACAAACATAACAATAAATAATTCAAAAGATGATGAAGATATCATTTATAACTCTAGCGAAAATGAAAACATTGGTAATAATTTAGAAAACAGAAATGATACTAATATAATAAGATCTCCTCGAAGAGTTTTATGAAATCATCCTACAGAAAATATAATTGGAAAATTAAATTCAAATGTTCGAACTTGAAATTAATTGAATTTAATGGGAAATGTAGCTTTTCTCTCTACTATAGAACCTAAAAATGCTACGGAAGCATCATCCGATGAAAATTGGCTTATTGCTATGCAAGAAGAATTAAATCAGTTTGAACGAAATGAAGTTTGGGAACTAGCACCTAGACCACCGATCAAACTGTTATGGGAACTAAATGGGTTTATAAAAATAAAGTAGACGAATTAGGAAATATAACTAAAAATAAAGCAAGACTAGTAGCATAAGGATATAACCAGGAAGAAGGAATAGACTACGAAGAAATGTTTTCTCCAGTTGCTAGACTAGAAGCAATGCGAATTTTATTGGCATACGCATGTTTTAATAACTTTAAACTTTATTAAATGGATGTTAAAAGTGACTTTTTAAATGGCTATAGTAAAGAAAACGTTTATGTTGAACAGCCTCCTCTATTTATTCGTGGAAAATATCCAGATCATGTGTATAAACTTAAGAAAGCTTTATATGGTTTAAAACAAGCACCACATGCTTGGTATGAATAACTAAAAACTTATCTAATTAATTCTGGATTTGAAATAGGAAAAGTGGATCAAACTTTATTTATAAAACACTCGAAAAATGATATATTAATAGTTCAAATATATGTCGACAACATTATAATTGGCTCAACTAACAATGAATCGTGTAATGAATTTTTTGAAATAATGACTAGAGAATTTGAAATGTCTCATATGGGAGAATTATCCTATTTTCTAGGACTTCAAATAAAACAAGTTTCAAATAGAATTTTTATTAATTAAAAAAATACTATAATAATCTTATCAAACGTTTTGGAATGGAAAACACTTCTGCCAATCAACACCTATGAGCACAACAGCACATCTTGATAAAGATGAAAACGGAAAAAGTGTAGACCAAAAACTATATCGTAGTATGATAGGATCACTACTTTATTTAACAGCAAGTAGACCGGATATTATGATGAGTGTGTGCTTATGTGCATGATTTCAATCTGACCAAAAAGAATCACATTTATGTGCTGTAAAGCGTATACTACGCTATCTTAGTAAAACTATAAATTTCGGACTTTTCTATCCAAAAGAGTGTTCGTTCGAATTAGTATCATACAGCGATGCTGATTTCAGAGGATCACTAACAGATAGAAAAAGTACAAGCGGTACGTGTCACTTCATTAGTAAATCTTTAATATCATGGTTTAGTAAGAAATAAAACTGTGTCTCTTTATCAACTTGTGAAGCAGAATATATTTCTACGGCACTAGCTTGCACACAAGTAATTTATATGCAACAGACACTTAAAGATTTTGGAATCAATCTATCAAAATCAACAATTTACTGTGATAATTCTAGTGCAATAAATCTATCTAAAAATCTAGTAAACCACTCAAGAACTAAAAATATAGATATTAGACATCATTTTTTACGTGATAATATAGAAAAAAAAGTAATAAATCTGGACTACGTACCATCAAAAAAATCCATTAGTCGATATTTTTACGAAAACACAATTAGAAAATACGTTATTAAAATTGCAACATGAGCTCGGTATAATTTCAAGTAAAGATACATAAATAGTGTATAAATTTTTCTAACTAAAAACTCAAAAATAAATTTTTACAAAAATTCGATATTCTGACCATGCCGAGACTAGAACGCATGACCTGTTGTGAATAGCCCAAGTGTCTTAACCACATGGGCTACTAATGTTTTCTGTTCTAGTCTAGTATGGCCATCTTAATATATGGTAACATTAATGTATACCGCATGACATGTCACATTTAACTTTATTAATATATACAATATTTTTTATAAACATTTAAATTTATACAAAATAGCTCAACCAACAGAAAAGCTAATGTTTCACCATACTTCTTGGCTAGAATTAATATAATCCACCAAATTCCATTCTATTTTTTCTTAGAGTTAGGCTATAAATAGTTACATATTCTACTTTCTTAAAATCAAACTGAAATTAACTCTAAAGCTATCATTCGTTCTTCACTCCAATAAACTACATTTCAATAAGGTCAAACTCCTCTACAGACTCTATTGAAATCATTGCCTCGAACAACTCTCCAAAAACTCCCGATTATAAATATTCACCGTCGTCTGTTTACCACACCAGATATACTCCGGACAAGAAAAAGGGGAAGAAAACTATTGATATTTCTCCGAACACAAAACAAAAGATCGACGATCTCCACCATTATCAGCAAGAATCTCTAATGCTACAACGGAAGATGTATTACGAACAAAAAATAAACTCCAGATGGATAGGAATCATTGAGCACATCGCTATGAAGTTTTGTGGGGCATCGTCACATCCGATAGACGAACATATTGTTTCGCCTATCAGACGACCATCGACTTCGTCTCCACCGCGACCACTATACTCACCGAATTCATAGGATCGCAACAAAGAATCGAATGTTCATCATAAGCAACCGAAAGAATTCAAGACGCCTATCCCCTCGAAATAATCATAGTTTTAATTATGTTTCATTTTATTTTCGAATAAATTTTCTACATATGTATGTTTCTGCTTGAAATAAATTTATTTCTGGTGCATTAATCAACATCTCACATATAGAAGATATTAACATTTAACCGCAAGATAAATTTATTTCTATATCATTCATCAAAATAAAAACTATTTATATTAAAAAAATTAGCAAACATAAATAATTTATATACGTTTCACACCAAAATAAATCCATTGCAGAAAATACTCCAGGTCAGTCGACTGGACCAGGAGGTCAGTCGACTGACATAACGAACAATTTTATTATATATACATGGCTAGTCGACTATCTCAGAGCTCCACTCGACTGGACCAGAAGGTTGAATATTTTTGACCTTCAGCATTAGTCGACTGAAGCCCTAAGCCAGTCGAATGACGCAAGAATATAAAATTTTATAGAACATGGCCAGTCGACTGGACCAGAAGATCGAAAAATTTCAATCTTCAGCTTCAGTTGACTGAAGCCCTAAGTCAGTCGACTGAGATGTAGATCTGAGTTATTTTTTAACTTCTACCTACCTTATTCACTCCTTTTATCTTTTTCTTTACTTTCTTTCCTCATTACCATTTCATATTTCCAAATTTTCAAAACCCTAGGCTCTCCAAAACTCAATTTTTGTTCTTAAAAATATAAAATTAAATGGCTCCAAAACGAAAGGGACAAGCTTCCTCATCATCTCAACCTCCGTCGAATGAACAAATTCAAAGGTGGGTATTTGATGACACCGCGATGAGGAGGTGGAAACGAATGCAAGACTCAAGGATTTTCGAACGTTCATTTTTCAAATTCCCTTATTTTTCTCCATATCACGTTCAAGAGTTAGCTCGAAGGAGCAATTTAGAGTTGTTAATTATATTGACGATAACAAACACAAAATCAACCAAATTATGGCGAAATTGTTCTAAGCAAATTTAAATCTAGGTCACCAAGACGTTCCAAATCAACAAGATTGTGTATGGAGTCTCGTATGTGGGAAACCCGTCTTTGTCTCTCTAGACCGCCTGGCTCATATTTTACAAATAGAAAATGATGGTGTAGAATTAGCTACTATTGATGTTGATTTGGTTGTTCGAGTCAGTATAAGTCATTTCTTTCTAGAAGACGACATTCATCAACTAAAATCGATGTCTTTACGACCGAAGGCATGAATTATTCATCATGCTCTAATGAAAATTGTAACTCCTAGAATCAGGAGTTATGAACTTGTCTACGAAAATAATTTTAAAGCTTTGTATGCTATCTTTAGGAACATCAAAGTAAACTTGCTTTGCTTAATTCTTGACGAATTTTTAAACTTCAACAATAGTAGGATGAGTATAATTTACTACGGCGAATATGTTATGTGTCTCCTAAAAGCTCGTGAAGTTCCGGAACCGGATTCACCAGTTTCTAACTTTGGATGTCTGAATGCTCGGACTTTAGGCTTAATGAAATTACTGGTTTCCCGACCCCCTCATATCATATCTTTTGAAGAATAGACCTAAGGGAAAACAGCTCAAGACCAACCACAACAACATGGCGAGCCATCTCAATGACCATCTCATCAAAGATCGACTCATTATCAACAAGAAGAAATTATGATTCCAAACGAAGGTCTTCAACCACGAGAATCCATCTATATAATTTTCCGTAATCAACAAATTCTATAATCAAACATCACTAAAGTTGATAAGAAGCTCGATAAGGTCAAAGGATTTTTCACCAAATTATAGCAAGCAATCTCATGCTCTTTCGGGACATCTACGGCTACTATGGGGGATCCAGGTAAGCAACCCGTTTTTACATGGTCTTCTTCTGAAAACGATGAAGCGAGTAGTGGTGATGATGATGGAAACAAAGGTGATAGTGGTAGGGGTAAGCTACCGATGGCGTGCAATGTTATTTTTCTTTTTATCCAAAACTTTTGTCTTAAATTCGTATGGCTTGTACTAAATGGCCATTCTAGTTTATTTATGTTGAACACTCTTGACTATGGATGTTAAATGTGTGGATGATTGTTCTTGTTTTTATCTCATATTATCTTTCACGTTATTATTTCATATTACTTATTCCTTTTTGTCGAATGATAAAGAGGGAGAAATATTATTGCTACTAATAAGAATGCAGGATATAGAGCATCAAAGATACAGGGGGAGTAAGCTATATCTATTTACAGGTTGTCATCAATCAAAAAGGGGGAGAATGTTGAGACTTGGTTTGGATTCATGACACGAAGCTATCACTACGACATACATATCTGACGACTACTACGACAAAAGAGACATGGAGACGAGACTTTAAAAACTGATGCATCAACTATGGTATTTTGTTTTAAGTCTTAGATCAATATCGTTAAAATATCTTCTCGATTATTTCTAAATTAGCTTATATATTTAATCATTGTATTTACTAAATATTTTATACATATATAAGCATATATTTAAATTATAAGTAAAATTATAGAAATTCATACACATATGGAAACTGTTCTTACTGCACAAAAGTTAACCAGGTCAGTCGACTGACCACTTGAGGCAGTCGACTGACACTGGGTATTTTGTGCAGAATGTACAGTTACATAAATATACGAATTTTAAATTTAAAAAGCACTTTGAATATTTCATTGACTGACCCAGAGGCTTAGTTGACTGAGTTTCTATAACATCCATTTTTCGAAAAGACATGATTTTTGCGAAGAGTTGCGAACCTTTAATGAAAAGATTCGGACGCAACACTTCGATCTAAACCCTTCACCAACAGTCGCTGCTTTCTAAGCTTTATAAATACAAACTTCAACTTAATTTCAAATCACTGAATCACAAACGATTTCTCTTATTCTCCGATCTAGCTTTCTGAAATCTATTTTCCATCATACTTTCAATTATTCTGCACTAAAGCAATACAATACCTTTCTATTCTTCATACACTTCAAATATATATATATATACACACAAACTCAAGGAGAAGATTATAGAAGGGTGTACTACAGGTGAGAAATCCGTGTTATCAGAACACACAAAAGTCAAAACTATTTTCTGTATTTATTGAAGTCCTGTTCTGCTACTCAGGCGAGTGAAGTCCTCTTTGGCTGTTGAGGTGAAATCCTATTCTGCTGCTAAGGTGGGGTGTATAAACCTGTTCCTCCGGGTTAAGTGAGGGTTGTTGTTTTAGTGAAATTTTAGAAGGAGTCTAGGACTGGATGTAGGACAGTGCTCTGAACCAGAATAAAAATCTCTGGTGTCATTTTACTATACTGCTTTTTATTCTGCACTATTTACAGTATTATTATTATTATCATTATACTCTGTATTATCATATATCCATATTACATGATCCATAACATACTTTCAACCTACAAACAACTGGATGGTGCCCTTTGTCAAATGTTTAACAAGCGAATAGATTCCATCACATGGAAGCCAATAAGATTCTCTATAGGCTCTCAACTACACAATTGTAGATGGATAACTCTACAAACGGGGGTACATACCACTTCAGCAATGCGTGTTTGTAGATGAAGCCGACTAAATCCTCAAAGTAATGCATGGAGGGTTGTGTGGGGATCACGTTGAGGGGCAAAGCCTAGCAAAAAAGACTTGGCAAGGCTACTATTGGCCTACTATTATCAAGGATTCTATGGACTACGTAAAGAAATGTGACCAATGCCAGCGGTTCGTAGGATCCCCAAAGCCTCACTTGCACTCCTCATTCAAATGACTTTCCCATGGTCGTGTGACACTTGGGGAATTAACTTGATGGGGAAGCTGTCAAATGCCAAAGGAGGGTATAATCATGCCATAGTTTCCATCGTCCACTTCACCAATTAGGTCGAGGCTGGACACCTTAATGGGATCAATACCCTCAAGATTCTTAATTTCGTCACTAAGAATACCATCTGCCATTTTTGCCTACCGAAGAAGATTATTGTTGATAATGATACTCAATTTGAGAGTAGTCTATTTCTAGACTTCTTCTCAAGAAACAGAATCGAGAAGCGCTCTTCTATTTCCCATCCTCAGGCTAGTTCATTGTCGAGGACATACATCAAGACCACTCCCAAGAAGCGCCTCGCAAAATTTAAAGGGACCCAGGCCCAAGAACCACCACATGTTCTTCGGTCACATCACACTTCCAGCTGCACTTCAAATGGCAACACTTTGATCTCTCTATCATTTGGATATGAAGCCATGCTACTTATAGAAGTTGACATCCCTTACCTTGGCATCCAATCTTCATGCTTAAGCAAAATGACAATCTACTCTTGCTCGAACTCGAAACTATAGAAGAATGAAGAGCAAAAGCCAAACTCCTCACTGAAGCTTACAAGAGGATGATCCTCAAGTACTACAATCAATTCTAAAGCTCGAATAATTTATTATTGATGACCTAGACTCGTGCCGGGTGTTTGCACATACAAAGAACCCGACTGAAGAAGTGCTTGACCCAAACTGCGAGGCGCTGTATGTCATAAACGCCGTCTTAATAAATGGAGCCTACCAACTCTCTCACCTGGATGGAACTCACATTTCCCACACTTGGAATCTAGTGCATGTCCAAGCTGATCGCATATGAGAGTTGACTACAAGTGTAAGGCCTTGTAATACATCTTATATGGAGAATGCAATGAAGTTTCTAGGATCAACATTGTTCAACACATTCGCTAAGCTATCCAATGAAGGGTGAGTTATTATATGCTCATCTACCGTGTTAGGGACGGTTAACCCTTGCCATCTATTGTGTAGTGAGCTAGTGTCTCCACTTGTCGATCAACTATCTACAAGGGTGAAATATCGTGCATTCACTTTCTTATTATTGATTGCTACCTAGCATTCAGGTTCATACCGGGCCCGGCTGCCACACTCAGCAAGCATCGTGTCACCCTCTAGAACCTTTAAGCAGCTCAGGCTATCCAACAAAGGATGAGTTTTTATGTGCTAATCTACCTTGTTGGTGACTACTTCCTTTTGCCGCCAAGTGTGTAACAAGCCAAACCTCCTGCTTACAAGTCAGTTATCCATGAGGGTGAATTACCATGCATTAACTTCCAACTTGAGGACTGCCACCTAGCACTTAGGCTTGTGTTAAGCCCTACTGCCACACTCAACTGGCATCAGTTCACCACTGAGAACCTTCGAGCAGCCCTGGTTATCCAAGAAAAATGACTTTTTAATGCTGATTTACCTTGTTTGGGACCGCCGACCTTTTTCACCAAGTGTATAGCATGCCAGTCTCTACCCTTGCCACTTGGCTATCCATGAAGGTGAATTACTATGAAGTCGTTTCCTTGTTGTGGTCTGCCACTTAGCGTCCAATTTTGTGTTGGGCACGACTACCATACTCAACTGGCATCGTGTAACCCTAGAGAGCCTTCAAGCACCCCAGGTTTTTCAATGAAAGATGATATTTTATGTGCCCTTTTACCTTGTTGGGACTACCGTCTTTTGCTGCCACGTGCGTAGTTAGCCGATCTCCCCGCTTGTTGACCGGCCATCGAAAAGGATGAATAACCTTACATTCACTTCCATGTCAGGGACTACCACTCTTTCTTGCATTGTGTCACCGAAGTGTAACCTTCAAGCTACCCAATGCTTATACTCGTATCGGTATCGCCTGCCTTTCATTCATATTACATGTCACCTGAGAGTAAAATTCAATCCATTCAGCATTTTGCTTCATTCTAGGATCGCCCAACAAAAGGACATCCTAAATAAGCTAAACTATCATATGTCGGTCTTCGAGCTAGTCAAGCGACCAGGTTACATAGTTAGTCCCTGCATTTGAGTCCATTGATTGGCTTAGCGTATCAACTAACATAAGTTGATCATTTTAATATAAGGTTTGCAGGAATGGGCCACCTTGCCTACTGTCACATGCCTTTACCTGGCTAATCTATCTTGTGAAAAATACTAAGTGCAAATACACGGGGATTATCGGCTACTCAAAGTACACTATCCTATAAAGCTAAGCACAAATAGATAAGAGCGGATACAACAACTAAAGTATTTAGACAAATTTCAACAAGAAGAAAATCTATTCAATTCTAAAAATGCGAGAACACAAAGCCCACCCCAGTAGATTTCCAAAAGAGAAATAAAATATATACAATTTCAACCCTTCCGTTCATCATGCTAAGTAGCCCGGCTGCTTCTGGTGCAGCATAGCTAGCACCAGAATGCCCTTGACCCCATTTGTTCTGCCACTTCCTCCTGGGCCGCGTGAGAGCCATGACATCAAATTTGCTGATGGAATAAGGAATGGGTAATTGCCCCTGATCAGGGTCTTTACCAGTTTCCTCAACCGATTCTTCCATATGGCCTCATCCACTTTCCCGCCGACAACAACATCCTCATCTGTTTGGTCCATAACCGCATGCTTTTCCATGTCCGTCCACTACGGTTGGCCTCCTTCTCCATTTTCTCAAACCTCTCCTTGAGGTCTGATTCCGCCTCCACTACCCTCTCGGCCCTTTCCAAGAGATCTACCTCTACCTTCTTTCCCTTCTATTCCCTTATGCATGCCTTGGTTGGCTACCGTGCCAACTTTTCTACCACATTCTTGCTGGCCTTCTTACCCGTCTCCTAGGCCTTAGTAACTATTCCTTCAGTTTACTATGAAACCAGCACCTTAGAATTTAGATCATTCTTAAGCTTCTCTATATCCCCTCGGATGTGCATGCAGTGGCACCCGACCTAAAGAAAAGCAAGTGTTAAAATAGAAAAATAAGAAACATGCAAGATCAAAATCAGAAACTTACCAGTAAGGAGTTCTGGGTCGGAAGTCTATGATGTCTTATAGGGAGTGATGATTCAACTTAGACTGGACATGGTAGGGGTGAATGAGGACCTTCGACACGTCAGTTATAGGCCAAAAGCATTTGGTCAATGTCGATAATGTCCTCGCCATAATGAAGGTCCGTGATAGCCTCCCCCAATAGTTCGAATGTCCAATCAATGAGCAGCTTCTTCATGTCATAAATAGTGGGAAACTTCTTATAAGGCCTGATGGCATCAACTCCCGAAGACAGGCAGGACATATCCATCTTATTCTTCTTGGATTATGCGTGCAAGCAAGTGGGTCTAAGAGGGTAGTCAACATCTACCCAGACGTGATCAGGGATAACCGAGTTCATGGGTCTATGGGGAGTAGGGGTTCTGGAGTTACTTTACTGATGATGGGGGCATTGATAACTTCAGTCATGACAACTTTTCGGCTCCAGTGCACTCCCTCCTCAACAAAGGTGGGTTCCTTCGTGGGAAAAGAAGTTGCAGGCTCCTTGCATGATGCCTCTATGGCCCTGTTCACCCACTTTAAGTTCCGCCTCTAGGGAAACTCCTTATCACTTTAAGGGATCATATGACCTACTTCCTTTTCTTCCACTTTACAGGTATGGTAGCCAGAACAGTTTTGGAAGTGGAGCCGGATGGGTTGAAGGCGGCAAAATTGAACTTTTCAAACCTCTGCAAAAATAAAGATGAAAAGAGTTGGTCAAAATTCAGGAAAAAAACAGATGGAGTACAGGTAAACTGCCGTTTATATGGACTCAGTCCCTATTTCTAATAAGGAGGCGACATGACGAGGTCAAGCTTCCTACGCTAGTTTCATTTGTGCCTGTATCAGGCTGGCCGAAAGATTTCCCTTCGCATCCAGTGTATAAAGGGTTATATTCTAGAATTTCCCAAAGGAAGCACCTGCATTCCTTCAAATGCCCAGCCTTGTCCTCCTCCCGCAACACTACTATCCATGTAGCTCGCGTTAGTATCCAACTCTTTAGGAAATGTCTTATGGTGAGAGACAAGGTCATCAACTAGCTGTTGTGGATCAAACTGTTCTAGCTACGGTTCTGGCACAACATCACTTAACTTGTCACGGTCAATATTTTACCATTCCTCTTTCTTCTCACCTGTAACGATGTCATCACACCCCTAGCTGGCATCTGTGATTAGCCTGACACCTGGGTTCTTGAACTAGACTTTAGAATAGTTTTGCTTGATTTCAACCGAGTTCTCCACTTTGTCTACTTTCTTAACCAACTTCCTCCTCTACGTCCCCCCATCCATTTTCTATCCTTGCCATATCAACCCAATCTGGTAGAGGTTGGCATCGGTTACTAGATCCCTCAACTATAGATCAGCGAGGCATCCATCTTTAGTCAGTTCAAGCTCTCACTTAGCACAGAAAATCCAACATCAAGAAATGCAAGCTAATCTCTACCACAAAACGAGTTAAGCAAAAGAAAGTAGCAAAGAAGATGAAGGGAGAGGAAGAGTAGCAAAGACTTATCAGGAGTTTGGAAGGTAGTACTCTTGAGCCAGGGGTTAACACCGTGTGGCATAAAAAGTATCTGGTCATCCAACCAGGGGCAGCCTTGCTATGAACATCCGAAAAAATCACAGGCTTAGTACAAGCCTAGAAGTGATAGCGGGTGTTGGCCGATTAGTTGGCCTTCTTCTAAAGACAAAAGACCATCTCTATATGATTGGCATTTGGCTCCAGAAGATCGAGCATAACACAAGCAACATAGACGCTGCACAAAAAACCGTAACTGTTAGGAGTCAGCTGCCCGGTGTAAGTCAGTAAGCAATGAGGATGGACATGAAGTAGGGGGTGGAGGGGCAAAATAACTTATACCATAAACAAGCCAGTTTAGAAGGCAAAGAAGTCTTTGGGTGGTCGATCGAGACACTCGTTAGAGGTTGGGTAGAAGACCATCCTTATGTTGATTCCATGTTGTTTAATAGCTTAGCTAGTTCAATCTTGTCTTTTTCTAATTTAAGGTCCTAAGAGGGTTATGCTAATGTAAATCGGCAAGAGGAAGTACAACTAGAAAATGCCATCTAAAACATAAGTGGCTTAATCATAACAACACAATTACCAACCTAGCAAAGCCGGGGGTCAAACCCTCCGACGTGACACGGTAGCTAGACAACCGTCTTCATGGAATTCCCATGTCAAGCACCGTATGAAAGCCAGCTCACTACTCAGCTCCTAAGTTAAGTATTAGGCCTAACAACCCCTATATAGTTCCTATTATTTACTTAAAGCCCATAATAAAAACTAGGCTCGACTCATGGCCCATCATCTTAACAAATATCAATATAATCATGTAAATGTTTGCAGGCTCACTCAATCCTATTAGCGTCGACCGACCACCGCTAACATGGCAGCGATGGTTGATCGACATCAAAAGATGACCGAAAAAGGAACATTACAACATCGGAACCCAAAGTCAAAATCAAAAGGAAAATATGGGTAGGAGATGGTATCCCAAGGCTTCGCCACGACAGCGATGACTGCTACGACAGAGGCAAAGGTGGAGAATTACTCATTATTTCTTGAAGAAAGCTGAGGAAAATTCGAACTTTTGAGGAGGCTGAAGGTTTTTAATAGTGGTTTATTTTTCTATTATCTGTAAAGGATGAAGAAGAGTAAAACGGTAGCTTGTATAAACCTACTCCATAGTTTTAAGCCATAGGATTTGAATCGACTTTGAATCTCGACTGTTTAGGTGCAAATATTGCAACTATCATTTCAGCCATGTTGAAAACATGAGTCCCCTGCAATGTTTGAAATAACATATCGTTTTAGACGATGGTGTTGCACAAAGTGGAGCATACATTGAATGCAAAGAGAAGTCCAAACGACAACAACTTTGTGAAATGAATGACAAGCCTGTCCCTATTCATAGAGATGGTCTTGGGGGGAAAAATGTTGCTTAATTTTCTCATAAGTAATTGATGATCCAATTAAGGCATAGCCTGACACATTCAAAGCCAGCCACCTACGACCGTCCTGTACATGCCATCCCAAGCTCAAGTTGGTCCCAAATCAGCCCATCTACTCAGTAAGACATCAAGTTGAAGACCGACTACCTTATCTCTAGGCACCTTTCATAGTCAATTCATCTAAGTAAAGAAAAACTAAGTATAGCCCAGTCCATTACATCCTAGCTCAATGATGATCGACTCTCTCATGCCGATACTCTTTCTGCCCGAATCCAAGTCAACCGATCCACTCTACATCACTTCGGTTGCCGACCAACACAACTCAAGACTACCTTATTAACTAGCATATTTGAAAAAATTGGCTAAAGCATTATCCATCCTCAACCTAGTTTTAGTGCAGCTACCTTCGACCAGTGCAATGCTGTCCGCCCCATCATCTCACATCCGGCCTGGCATCATCTCTACATAGTTTTCCTTTGCATTAGCCAACTCTCAGCAAACATACGTGTAGAAGAACCAGCCGGCTCTTAGCTGTCTGCATGTAGACTAGCTTCACGACAATCTCTAAACCGGCTCCATGGCTGATCGACACACCCAGATAGCTTTAATCATCACCCATATGTTTGGCTGACCTAAGCATAACTTTCTCCAACCCTGCATCACAAGAGCATGTATCATCATATCATAGCTGGCATGGCCTGTTCGTTACACCTTGGTCCTTAGCAACGTTCAGCCTTCAGTGTGATTGATGCCTAGCTAGAGTCATCCATCTTCCTTGTCATATGGGCATGTAAAAGAAAACAACAAGCTGTACATCCAACTATACAACGTACTATAACAAAGTAGCTGGAAATACACCTACTTCTGTAGTCCACCGTTGACATTTAATGCACATTAACTGCAATTCTGGGCCTGTTACAGAAGAATAATTAGCTTGCTTCTCAGCCACTAATTCCATATATCTTTACTGTTGTTTCCCATCAACCCGTGCGACTAAATTAATGATTAGGCTCTCTTCCTGCTTATTTTTCAGCATAATCTCAACCATCAATCATCTATCTCAATCACTATAAATACCTCATGCATTTCCACTTCAAAGGTGTTGGAAAATATAAGAATTATGCTCATTATCTCTATCCTAAGCTCTACTCACAACAAGTCAAAGCCCTTAGTATCCAAGATTAGCTAATTTTTCTAGTCCTAAGTGCTATGTTTCTTATTATTCTCTTGTAATTACCTATTTTTGTAAGAGATAGCTACAGTAGAAGATCTTCATTGTGGATATAGGCAATCTTACCGAACTACTCTATATTTGGTGTTACTTTGCTTTGCTTGCATTCTTACTCATTATTCATTTTTAACTCTAGTGATTAATAAGTAACCTTTGCTTTCACAACATTATTAAGCTGATTCCAAGGTTGGTTTAATCTATAGTCAACAGATAGCTATATAAGTATTAACACTCAAAAGCCCTAAAAATGTTAATATGTGATAGCTTTACAAGTTGACATTTGAAAGCTGGCTTATGATAGGTTTTGGACAATGATAACATTGGCAAACAATATCTTTGGGCTTGATAGCTTTTGGCACATGATTAGTATAAGCATGTGATAGCACCTTGACACTCAATGGCTTATATCATGTTATAAGTATAAGTATGCGGTAGCTCTTTGGCGCTCGATTGCCCTTGATACACATGCAATTGTAATGAGATTTTTAGCATGTGATTGCCTAGTGTTAACATGCATAGGCTAAAAATGCTAAGATATTCTATGTAAATAAATGAACTTTTTGTAGTACTTTGAAAGCCATCTTTTAAAGTTATGGTTAAGAATTTCATAGGAATAAAATGAAAATAACGAAATAATAATATCTCATATAAAGACAGAAAATTTAGATTAATCCTACAAAAGCTATGAGAGAGAAGTTAAATCACTAAAAAAAGACAATGTAAGTATGAGGCCTAGATAGTACAAATATATCTATTCACGGAAAATATATGAAAGTATTAGTAGTGTAAGGTTTTAGTAGCATCACGATTTCTATTCACAACAATATGCAAGAACATCGGTGCAAGGCTTTCTTAGCATCTAGTTGTCTATTCACGACACCATACGGGAGTGATAAATATAAGTGACTAAGAATACGTCTTGTGTGGCAATTTAAGATGAACCGACTATAGACATGATGTGTGGGTAAACTCTAATATTTTGCAAACATAAGTTATTTTGGAAATTCCATTGCATGAAACTAGAATTTATAATTGGTTGTGTATGTATGTGGACATTTCCATACATTGGGCAGGATATTAAATTTATTTCTTATTATATTTACCCCTACATTGGAACGAGTTGGGTTACTGACGATGTAATGACTTATGTAGAACATTTTGATGAAATGAAATAATTTAACTACTCTATTTAATTAATATTATGGAAAAAATATATTTGTCCCAATTTATTGCTTGAAAATAGTTCTGGTGATGATTGCAGCATCATCAGCATTCATTTTTGAGTCCCAAAGTAAGGGATGTTACAAAGAGCATATCCATAAAAAGAAATGAAATAGATACCATGACATATCTAATAATACATGTAAAAATCTTGCTACTGATTAGTAACAATGTCCCTACATTAAAATCTATTAAAGCAAGTTTACCGACATGATTTTTGATGTAGGATTTAGCAAGGCATTCTATGTACTAAATATAAAGGTTTATAAGTATAGATCGAGTATGATATTGAGATTTTCGCAATTTATGTACATAAAACACAATACGAATAAGATTTAATATGGAAATTCCTAGGAAATATTATTATGTGATGTGGAATTGTCCGTTCTAAAGGAACTCCCATCTACATATAAGGAGAAAGTGCATATGAGAATGATTTCTTATGCATTGACAGTAGGAATCTTTATGCACAGTCTATTGTACAAGATCTGATATTATTATGCCATTGCGCAGTTGATGAAATAAGTGTATAGCAACCAAATCCGAAAGGAAACAACAAGAAGCTAGTAATAGTATTCTCAAATATTTATGAAATACTAGAAATTTGTTTCTATGATATCAATGAATTGCTTATGCAGGATAATTTAAACTCATGCTTTCATTGAAGAGAGTTAATTATGAGGTTTATGTTTACCCATAACCGAGGGAGATTAAGTATAAAAAGTTTCAAGTAAGAAGTTATTGCAAATTCAACTATAGAGGCTAAGTGCATTGGCTCGAATAATGTCGTAGAAGTAGTATGTATATGAGTCATGGAGCTCTAGCTCAAGTGGTTAGAGGTATGATGCTTTAGGCAACGATTCTAAGGGTTGTGGGTTCGATCCCCTAAGATATCGAAAACAGAGTTCTCTACTTGAATAAAGTATGACTTATGTTTTTAGGAAAAGTAGTATGTATATGTATAAGAGAGAC
The DNA here is from genome assembly GCA_030765085.1 of Allium cepa. Taxonomy (NCBI): domain Eukaryota; kingdom Viridiplantae; phylum Streptophyta; class Magnoliopsida; order Asparagales; family Amaryllidaceae; genus Allium; species Allium cepa. Next base: position 134,985,533 of record CM060932.1, read on the forward strand.
ATGAATATCCTTGCCATTGAGAATCCAATACTTATGTATAGTGAAATAGGTTGTAATCAAATTGAAAAAGGAGCCAAGAAACCATAAGAAATCGTACATACTTTTTGTAAGTACACATGATAAAGTTTATATGTTATAAAAAGACGTCCATTGAACAAGTGAATACAAAGAATACTATTGCAAATTCACTCATTAAGATCCATTATCGGTTTGCTCTAGGAAGATTGATTGAAGTATGGGCACAAAGTACCTCAATTAGCCTCAGGTGCAAGTGGGAGATTTATAAAGTTGACGGTATACCTTAAGGGTAATTATATAATTTAATTGTAATACAATCTTATTTAACTACGGGTATGCTTTTTGGTTATACTTCTTTTGTATGTGTCTTAACACACACACACCTCCACATATATACATAACACATGCTCACGTGCATGCGCACGCATACACATATAAGTAATGTTTATAACACATAACTTACAAATACAAATCCCTAAGATAAATTGTTTAATCAGTCACAAATATGAAGCAATTTGTAAACATAAGCATTTGATCGTACTAATAAACAATTACCCATAAATATTTCTAATTATTTGGTATTTCGAGAATTGGATATTGGTATATTGGCAAGGCTAGTGCACATAACGTAATCCATATGATGGGCAAAAAATTACCAATGAATTTTGGAGCGCTAATTGGTTACACATATGTAGTCATTTACAATGTTAGTGAATGACATATAGACGGTCTTCTATAGATTACTGTATAAAAGTCATATAGAAGATCTCATGTGAAGATGTGCAATAATATTTTGACTTGAGAGTAATCTTAGTCCTATCAGTGGAGACCTTACTTTGACCATGGCCAGTCATGTGATATTTGTTCATGTTATAACCATATTTAGATATATGTCAAACTGCAAGAAGTGAAACACTAGTCAAAAGAGGATTCGTCTCCTTCGATACAAACGATTACTTTAAATTCTTTGGTTAGAGTATTAAATTTAATCGATAAATCTTGTCATACTAAATTAAGCGACTATGAAGGTCAAGCTTTGCAATTAAATTCGAACACTACTAGAGGATTGACTTTTAGTTGAACTCTTGACCCATAATGAAATAGTGTTGACGAGTGGACATAATGTGCATAACACATATTATGCTTAAAGTGTAGCTTAAAAATGATTAAAAGTAGGAATTTACTTTGATGATCTCTAATGAACTAACACATGTCCAACACCCTGCTTCTGTAAAGTTGATACGAATTTTAATATTTAAAATTTTTTAAATATTCAACGAGTTGATTTCATACCCGTGATTCACATAACCACAACTCTCAATATTGGCAAAATTATTTTAATAGCATAAGTTAAAAATGTTATAAATATTTGTAGAATGCTTTTTGTTTGGGAGCACTAGCTCAATTTGTAAGTGGTATGGCGCTATAGGCCGTGGCCTTAAAGATCATGAGTTTGAATCAACGACATCAAAATAAATGCTTTCCTTGAATAAATTATCACTCTTACTATAAAAAATGTTTATGGAGATTTCTTATATAGTGATCATATGTTAATTTAACTTCTAAAGATCTTAGCTTTAAATAATAAAAATGTACATGGATATTATATAAAATCATTAAATTTAAAGAGACATTTTACAAAACAAATAGGTTAGGATTTAGAAGATTAGCTGTTGGTCAAAATTAGTTAAATAATCTTTTATTTAACAAATATGCAGGGTTCGGCTCCTATAATTTATGTGTTGTAAGACACATTCAGGTTACGAACTTGGATGCTTTTGTGGATTAATTCTTAATCGAGAAATATGCGGATTCAGGACCACATCATCAGATCCACTCTTCTACTATAAATATGATGCTAGGTGTCCTCGTTTGTAAACACTATTCTTCTACTTTTATCTCACCACCATGTTAAGTTATCAAAAATTACCATGCAAATAATTGTTAGAGTTGAAAATAAGTTTCTAAAAGGAAATACTAACATTTTGACGAACCTTGACTTTAGCATCATAAGTTAATAGTTCCGATCTACATTTTAGTATGTCATTGTCCTATAATATATTGGTCATTAAAATATACTAAAAATTATTTGAATATTTAAATTATTAATTTTAAAATCAATTTATATAGGGATTTTTTTTATTAAAAAACACTCTTTTAGTTTCAAAATACACAGCTATCCCTTTTTAATAATAGGTTTTGAAGATAGAAAATTAGGCTAAAAGGCTTCTAAACACATGTAATAAATTTCTAGAGTGATACTTTAGGGTGATTAATCTTAAGGACAAAAGATAAATGAATATGTATTCTCTAAAGTAAAATGAAAAATGAAAAAATATAAAAGAGTCATAGTTTTTCCAATAGAAAATAATAAATGCTAAATGTCCTTAAAATTAATACTTCTGAAGTGTTATCCTAGAAATTTATTTTCTATAATTATCAAGCCCTTTAGTCTTTTGAAAAGTGCACCTTTTTTAGTTTCAGCCAAAAATTGCAAATATTTGTAGTTTAACCTACAAATATATGAAATTTAAGTTATATATATTTGCTGAGTAAACTTCAAATATTTGAATAATTTCCACACAAAAAAATAAGAAGAAAAAAATAGTTTCTGCTATAGGAACATATAAAGAAATTGAGATTTAAATTTCGGAAAAATTATTTTTTTAAAGATAAAAATTGAAACTTGAAACATGTTTTTGAGATGGTTTTCCGCTTATGAAAATTGAAAATAAGAGGTATGTCCTAATTAAAAAATAATAATTTATTTTTCTATAAAGTATTTCCATAGTAAAGCTTTTGATTTTTTTAAAGTAATGTAGGAATTAAATAATATATATATACACACACACACACACACAAGTGATTTATTATATAATATATAAACTTGGGGTTTGAAATAATTTAAAAACATTTGAAAAGATAAAAAGTTATATATGTAAGCTTATCTTAAAATTTGAATTTTTTGACTAAATTAGATATCCTATTTGATTAAGTTTTGAACTAATTTTAACCATAGTCTTTAGGAATTTAAATTTAGCATACTAAACTATTGTTTTTATTTTAAGTTAAAATAAAATTAGTTTGCTGAATGCCAATTTATTATTATTCGACTTTAATTTAAAACTTTTATATATCCTGCAGTTAGGAATTTTGAACTGCTATACTATATTTGATTTTGAATAAGAAATATATATATATATATATATATATATATATATATATGTGTGTGTGTGTTAACTTTTTATATGTCATTGAATGTATACATGATACATATATATATTGACTACATATCTCTACTACTAATAATGAAAGTTCAATCAATAGGATATCCATCGCTTCATTATGAAATCCCAAAAATACCCTGTACAGTATCCCTTCTTCGATCACTCATCAACGGAATACAGTACCGATTTGTAGCATGCACTACACTATTTCCTTCATGATCACCCACCAATGGAATCTCACTATCGATTTGTAACCTCCGTCGCCAACAAGACTACTTGAAATAAGGGTGTCTATGACCACCAAAGTTTTTTCACATACAACTCGTAAAATAAAAACAAGATTGTTCTATTCAAATTGTTTTCCCACATCGAATATTTCTTATATAAAAAGTAAATATCTTTGTTTATTGGAAGCACATAAGTGCATGCATTTGTACTATTATGTGTGTGTATATAAGTGTGTATGTAAATAATAATGTTATATATTAGGCATTGGCAGATTTCACATTATTGATTCTGCTAATACAAAAGTGGTTAGTGTAATGGTTAATGGGAATATAGATCCAAATTTACATATTGCCTAAAGAGAAATAGGACCCTAAATAAATTAAGCATACATAGTGATGCATTTATAGGTCACTAATATGGAGAGATGGTGGAAGTTTTAAGGCGTAGAACATAATTTGACAACAAGACCAAATTCAAAATTGGGAAAAAGTGGCGTGGCATATTAAAATTGTTGAAAAAATGGTGATTTGCACTCATTAATATTTTCTAAATATATTATACATAAAAGATTGACTATACTCATGGGGTATGAATTTAAATCTAGTTTGTGTACTGTGTGAAGGTGAACATGAGAACAATGAGTATATATTTTTCAACTGCACATCTAGTAAGTATATTTGGACATTAATGCGACTGAGAATAAAATTAATACCGGAGACAGCTTTCAAACTGGGTGATGAAGCCACCGACATTCAATAGACATTCGAGGAGAAGGGCCAGCTACAACTGCTTTAACGACTATAGTTTACTATGTTTGGAAAGAAAGGAATTATCAGATCTCTAGAAAAAATGAACATGCATAATTGATTAAGTTAAAATGATTGAGAAGAAAGTAACTTATCTGGTAACTGGAAAAAGAAGCAAGAAAAGGAACAATGAACGAAATTTGGAAATCTTAACTAGATGGGAAATTGACTTGGTTGATACGAGATGAAGCTATGCCGCCATTAATTAAGGTTTAAGTATATTGAAGAATGAGATGGGGAAGTGATACTAGTTTATACATGTTCAACTTGTAATGAGTGGGGCTGAATTATATTCGTATATTCGTTTTTATTTTTCTATTACATGCAGTGAATCCATGATACTTTGTATGTTAATATATGGAAATAATGTGTACGCTTTTTTCTTTACAAGGCACATACATTGGTTAGGGCATTGTAAGGTTTTGATGAGGTATATTATTGAGGTATATATTGTTTTCACAAGTAACACTTCTTAAAAATAAATTAATAATACCAATATACATACAAATCCAATATCAATACATATGTATATAATGCATGCTACTAACATAAGTGTATATGTAGTTAAAGATCCCAATAACTATGTGTGCGTGCCACCTAGATATTAACATAATAGTACATGTATATTATTAGCCAAAGTTAGCTTAACACAACCATTGATGCTCTAAGAACCAAAAATTCAGTATGTATTTATTGATTATGCTTATATAAAGATTTTTACCTCTAGTCTATGAATAATTTTAGTTCTAACATTGAATCTTAGAAAAGATCTATTTAGAAGGACAATAAAATGCAATATTACAATGTGGTTAAGGTATGTTGAATTTAAGGCTTCTAATGGGTGTAGTGGTTGAAATATTCATGTTCCATCACCATTCAACTTTAGCAATTCAATAATATTCATTTCCTGATAAATGCACTACTCTTTAGGAAAGTACGGTTAAAAAACAAGAGTTTCTTTCCACATGGATTAGTCTTGGATGGTAACATAGTCATTATGTTAATAGTTCCCATCCAACATATAGTTACATCATGTGTGAGGAACTTATTTGCAGCCACGAGTGAGTACTCACAAGATATAGCGCACTCGCATATCACACTTGAAGTATGATATACATGCACATCTAAGACACGATTTGTCCCTAGTCGATGTGTAGATTCTGATGGGTCGACACATATCAACATTCGATAAGCATTGTACATTGACAACACTAAAGCAAAGCATAATCATGTAGAAATTTTAATAAAGTATATTATAACTTATCCAACAATCGCCCTTTAGGTCTTGCATCTATCTTAGATATGGTACCATGCCATTTTACGTGATCCATCATAGCCGTAGTTGCTTCAACATCATGATCTCTAGCCATTTCATTTAGCTCTATACTACTTCTCTAGAGGCTATTGCTGAATCATGCATGCTCTTAGAGTCCCTACTTTCATTTAGCTCTATACTACTTCTTCTCTAAAGGCTATTGCTGAACCATGCATGCTCTTAGAGTCCCTGCAGTCTTTGTTTCATTAATTATTTGCTAACCCACTGATGGTTGATGCTCCAAATGCAATATCAGATAGAGTAGTCATCCTTGACAATCAAACTGGTTCTCTTCCTTCTTATTTTACCATTGGAAGTCTTAACTGAATATGCGAAAAGAAATCCCTACAGATGAAGTAAGGCTACCTTAACTCTTTGAGCGAGCACAATCTATTGGTTAGCTAAAATCATGTAGTTGGTATATGTGTTTATGTGGCACGGTCCTCTATTTTAATCCATACTTGCGTCAGATTCCTCAACCACTTAGAACCACTCCATCCCAAATGTACCTAAATGCATATGCAGTGCTCGTTGGTCTATGCAAGCTCTTTGTCAACTGCTTCAAGCGAAAGCTGCTCGTGGCTAAAATCCGATAGGTATATAACCTATAGAAAAAGTTCCTAACACTTCATATATCTTCTTTGTGGTGCATCTTTCTTAAAAAATTTAGTCAACCTTCATAACAAAAGGAGAAACTTCAAATATAGCTATTTTTTGTTGCCTACCAAGAAAGGTTTACCCGTAGATGACTTGCTGGATGTGAGTTCTCTAATCTATACATCGAATATCCAACCTTTAGCTCTTTCCCTATTTAAATCTTTAACTCATGTTTGGTACTAATAAGATCACTAATATAATCAACAATGGCGACTTACAATGATGGTCATCCACCGTAGAGCGATTTCAGAACCCTAACATTAAATCCTTCCTCTTCATCGACTTACGCCTTTGAACCTACCGCCTTCTCCATAACATACACTCTATATTCTACGAGTGTTCAACATTGGAGAACATAAGTGTTGGAGTCCAGTCGATATGTGATGATATCCCCCACCTTCAGTAACCAAAACCAATAATAGAGTGTGCTATGGTAGTACTTGGTCGATCTAGGGAAACCGTCAATGGTAACATATGTTAACTATCATCAATGAAGAACCTATAGTACAAATCGCAAATCATGGAGAAAATATAGTAACATGCAAGATGCTAGCATAATCAAATGTACCAAAAATAAACATCATATCGGGGTGTAGCTAGGATTATCAGATTATACAAAATAGAGTAGCATAGTTAATAAATCTTGTTACTCATTTTTTATAAGTAAGGATGTAAAGATTAAGGCTCTTGATCCCAGCCTGGGCCAGTCGGACCCAAGGCCGAAGTCAGCTTGGGTCTAGGCCAGTATCTCTCGAGCTAGCCAGAGGTTGAAGGTGGGTCATCAAGTTCCCTTAGTCACCATCTTAGGTCAAGGCCAATTCGTATCAGCCTGTCATATCAATCCCATAAGGCACGAGGACTAATACAGCCTAACAAAGCATAAGAATGACTCCCGATCTCACTTATGATCGGTCCTCTCGTCTAGCCTGCTTTCAACACTATGCCAAGTCTGCCCGCTCACTTAAGCAAATCTTCTAACTCCTTTTGACCGAATTAGCTCAAGGTCATCTTCAGCGTGGTCCATCATTTGATATAGATTTAATGCAGCCACCTGCGTGTTGGAGGTCGCTTTATTATACCTCACTCAGCTCATCATGTCCTTAGTTCTCAGCAGTTCCCTATCCTCTCCATAGTCCTAGCAGCCATCGAACAAACTCGGGATATCTTGCCACCTAGGCATATAGGAATAAGGCAACAAAAGGTATAACTAGGTGTACCTACTCCTGATAAGAAGCTTATTCCATTTTTCCGACATGCGGCCATAGTACAAATGTGTAGTATGGAAAGGCATGCCTCTGGTACAGTTCTCATGATAGCCTTCATCTTAGCCATACTTTCTTTTCATCTAGTCAGCCGTCTCCCATCAAGTTCGTTCAGCCAGAACAATGGCCAGATGCACTTCCTGCTAATTTTGCAGCACAATCTCATCCATCCAAACATTAGCTATAAATATACCATTCATTGCAATATCATATAGAGATCAGTTCCGACCTCTAGCGATAGGCTAGTGGTTGTTTGTTTTATGGTCGACAAATGGATACCCACTTTGCAAAAAGTGGGAAAGAACAAGAATTCTAAATGTTGTATGTAATCCAAAGTCCTTCAAACAACAAACCCTTAGGATTAGCTACTTCATTAGTACTAAATGTCTCATTTCTCTTACTCTTTACTTATTATTCCCTTGTAATTCCTTGTAATTGTAAAAGTGTCATATAGTAAGAAAGCTTCATAGTAAATGTAGGCAACTCTTTAGGACTACTTTATATCTTGTGTCATTTACCTTCAAATGCTTGCTTCCCCATAGTTTTTTACTCTTACGTCCAGTGATTAGCAAGTGACATTTTCTCTTCAAGATGCATAGTCATAATACTGAGGTTGATAAAAAATATCGCCAATATTTTGGCGCTAAAAGGAGGACATCTCCTATATTGTGAATAACATCGCATGCTCTAACACATGGTAGGCATCAACATCTTGATGCTATAACTAGTAAATAAGCCGATCCCCTTGAGAAATTGGGTTGTGATTTCAATTTAGCTTCATGTTGTGTGTTGCCACAATCCATTCTCACTCCCTCACATTACTGCTGCGCTCAACCAAGTAATGGATGTTGTGTGTGTGTGTGTTCCATATAAGGATCGGTTAAATCGTCAAAGGCTGAGTTTCTCTGCCATCTCCCCATAGTCTCTTTCTGTCTAAGAATGCTCTCTCCTATAGGAATGCCTGGTCTGGTCCACGCTCATGGCTAAACCTAAGGGCAAGCCTGGAAATATTAGCAATCTACCATGTGCCCCCTTCTAAATGATCCTTTATCCACTTAATGCTCAGCCTCCTTTTTGGGCCATCAAGCAACCCCCTCATATGTCCTTTCCCTCAGACATGTCCAGACATAGTCTGGTGCCTGTTGACATGTCAGAACACATCCAAGAGTAACAGAAGATGTCCTTAAACACACTTGCAAGCTCAAACTGATGTCACAAATAAGTTCTTTCTCCTGACAATAAGTTTAACTATTAGCTAAGTTATTGTAAATGATAGCACTAGCCATCCATCTCACCATTCAACATAATGCTTATGTCAAATGCTCCAACCAGCTATGCGCTTCGGTTCGAGCTGAGGCTTGTACTCATCCTATAGCAAGTGACGTGTCACCCATGAGGACACTCCATCCCCCAAGTGCTTCGATTCAAGCTGGGCACATCTGTAACTCTACATAGCATCACTTTCATCCAGGAAGATCTAGGGAAAATATGCGCTTTCGCTTAACACAAAACATGCGTGTAACCATATTACTATTTAATATATCCTAAATAGACATACATTTTCTGAAAATAATGCAGGAACTCCTTCATGCAGTATGTAACCTAGTAGAACCTCTAGCCACTCTACACATAGGTATATGATGAAACTGCTCAAAAACAAAGTAACACAACGAGGTCCATCTATCATATGTTGTCACTAGTGCCGAAGTAGCAATTGGGTTACTCGTTCAAGGATCATTTCCGTGACAACTGAATGGCCTCGCCTATGAACGAAAATAGATTGGTCAATCCAGTGCATGAGACCATGCTAGCAAACTGGGATATGCTACTCTACAAGCCATAGCAATAAGCTCAAACTATAATTTACCACAAAGAATCTGTATTATTCAGTTTAGAATAGTGCAAGGCACAATGCCCGACCTGCTTGGCTTACAATGATATTCTTATCGCTGGCTAGTTGAAAAGAAGAAAAAGAGAGAGAAGAAGCAGGCTAACGGAACACTATTGTAACGACCCTGGATTTTGGCCCTATTTATTTTAATAAATATTCAAATCAATTTAAATAAAATGTAAACTTATTCATTTGAAACGGATGTGATTTTGAAATAATTGCCATTGTTTATATAAATGGTATTTTTAAAATAAAATTGATTTGGAAGTTTAATAAATTTTCTCAATAATATTCATAATAAAATTTGTCTTTTATGATTAAATTAAAATATCTTATTTTGTTTATATTTAGTAAGTATGCATATGAATGATAATGTTTGAAATAGAATTAAAATATAAATGTGAAATATAAGTCAAACCTATGCATATAATTTAAATAGAATACAAATGGAGATAAATATAAAATAAGTATAAATGTAAATAAATCATATTGTACATAATTTAAATATTTATAGTTAAGTACAAATAAATATAAAGAATGAGTAAACTCACGAATCTAATTTAAATATTGACAGTTCAATTATAAATATAAGAATATTAAGTATAACACATGAATATAACTAAATTAAGAATAAAGTATAGAGTAGAAATATAAAATAAAATAACGCAAATAGAATTAAAATAGATAAACAAGCATACAACATAACTTTAAAATTTGTAAGCAAAGTAAAATGAAATATGACACATATATGCAAAATATTCAAACTAGAAGCTATCAAAAACAAATACTTTTAAACAAATGCCTTCATAAGCCAAATCCATTTGCAAATATGAAAAAGAGAAACACAGGTCTTATACCTGCAAGTATATACTTACATACAAAATCCTTATACATAGCAAATATTTTAATAATTATGCAAACTAATTAAGGTACAAAGCAAATATGAACAAATGAATAGCTTCTTGTGCAAGCTATGCTGGCCTGCAAAATGAAGAGGAACAAATCAATATCCTTATGCATAGTACAGAACAATAGTATACGAATATTATGTGCAGCTGAAGATAATGAATATGTAAACCTATTTGGTAAACAAACATTTAATGCTAATATCTCAACCTACATTTTGTCAAGTCAAGATATTTATAAATTTGATCAATCAAGAAGCTTCTGTCCAGTTGAAGCCTTCCCATTCTGTTCTTTATTTATATGTATATCTCATGCTACTTCAAGTTCGTGAAACAAAAAAAAAGGTGAAACCAGAAGAAACTAAAACAAGAAAAGAGAAACAAATTCAAATTTAAAAGAAGAAGGGTAGATTCATGAGCAGAGCTGCAGGCAGTTTCAACTTCAGGTTTCTAGAGGAAAACAAGTAGTTATTCTCTGTTCTACAGAAATTGCAAGTGAGTAAACATTAAATTTGAAGTTTTAAGTTCAATTTAAATCAGTTTATGATTCAATGACCCTATGATATACCTTATTTTGTATAAATATATGTTGCTCTGTGCACTGTGATGGTAACAATTTGAAATTTATTTTCAAAACTTAAAAATGTTTCATCTAATCATGTTTAATGTTAGAGTTACCAAATATACAAGGAGATTAAACTCTAGATTAAGATTCTTAACACTGTTTTAAACATGTTACGAGAACAGCATCTCTGGAAACCATGATTACAGGAAATGAAATAAAAATGTGATAAGTTCAACTGATGAAATAAGTTAATTCATGTTTATAATTTGAAATATTACTGGAATTCATGATTTTTGAAACAAAAACGAAGTCTTTTAATCAAGTATTTCAAGAGCAGTTTGCAATTGAAATAAGTATGCATTCTTCTCAATTTCTGACAATTGGGTCATTCATAAATATTAAAATTTGTTTTGGAGCTAGAATGAACTTACGTGATGTTGGGAAAAATGTTAAACAATTTTTCTAATTCAAGAATTAATCAAACGAATGTAAATTAGGGCTTGTGTTTAGGTTTTCTTTTCATGTCTGTAACATAGTGTGATCGATGTCTTCACGAGACCGAGATGCACGAAATTCTGGTGGAAGGTTGCGTGGCATGATGTTGTCGTGTGGGCGAAGTTACGGCAATCCGGTGGCGTATGCGGCGGTGGCGAAGCGATTTGGTGGATGGCCGAGTTTTCTGTTTTTGAGCTGGAGGCCTAATTTTCGATTTGAATTCCTTTGCTGCAATTTGAGTTTGATTTTCGGGTTTTCGTGGGATTTGTGATTTGCTGGCATGATTGATGTTCGTCGAAGTCAGATCGTACCACCGTGCACGTGTACAGCACGGTGGTGTATCAGTGGTTGAAGGTTGGGGGAAGGGGGCACTGTCTCGAGTCATTCTCGAGGATTTTGGTTGTTTTCTTCGGGTTTCATTTGAGTTTGAGTGCGTATATCTTCTGATGTTATCGTATAATTAAGTTTAAACGAAAGCTTGCTGTAAAAAAAAAGAGAAAGAGAAGAAGATGAAGTCGCGTAACTGGGTGGGTGACTAGGGTGAAGGGGGCGATCTACTCGAAGCAGTGATTGAGTGTAACTGGGAAGGTCTCGGGTTTTTATATCTGCGTGTAAGATTTTATAAAATTTGTTAATGATTAAATGTTTCAGCAAGTGTCACATAAAAATAAATACTGTTCAAAGTTTAAGTAAAAGTTTAATTCAAGTTTGATTATCATAGTTATGGTTTATTAACAGGTTAACTTGTGATTAATTATTTGAAATAACGAATTATTTTGTTAAGCTTAACCATGTTTTAAAAATCTTGTTAATATTTTAATAAGTAATAAATTAAGTAAATAAACAAATAATGTTTCAGTTAGTAATATAATTGATAACGAATTTAAGAAGACTTGAATGTTAATTAAGTGAATAATCAATAGTTGTTGATTGGGTTCAGAAGTAATTAAGAGTAGTTACTTTGTAATTTAATTAGTAAGTGTATTATAAAAAAATAAGTGAAATTGTAATTAACTACTTAATTAATTAATGAATGAGTAACAGTTAATTAATCAAGTGATTTAAACTAAGAATTAAGAAATGATTAATGAAGCAATTAGTAGTAAATAAACAGGTTATTAAGTTCTATTTAGATCGAAGGATAGTGATTGAGAAATAATTACTTAAGTAATTAAAGTTAGATAACTTGAGTAAGAGAGTAATTAATTCAATAGTAATTGAGTAATTAAGTAATTAAGACATAAATATTAATTAAGAAATGATTTGTTGATTAAATAATTTGAAGGGAAATAAGGGATTAAACAGGGTTAAGAGATTAACTCTCAAGTAATTAAATTAATCACAATAAGGATTTAAGATGATTGCTTATGGATGTTGAATATTTGCTTGTGATGTTTATTGATGATATTATGTGATGCTCACTGATATGTTGTAATATATCCATGGCAATTGTGTATGATTTATCTGTGGTAAATGTTATATGAATTAAATCATTGAATTAAACTGTTTAAGTTAATTAGACAACTTGGCCTTTAAAATGGCGTTTGGATTTCGATGAGACCGGGATCGGGTATCCAATTGATACTCCAAAAACCACATCGATCCAAATTAAACGTTAGGTCGTGAATTCTCAAGTGAAGATCAAGATGGTGTTTTCAGAATGCCAGGGTTATCGTCGTTGACTCTGAGGGTGATTCCAAAACGAGTGTAACGAGATAATGCCTTCGGTTTCGTTCGAACCCGGAACGAACTTGTATGGATTGAATGCTTTCAGCACATCGTCAGGCGGAAGATGAGCATTCTAAGAAATATATCCTGAAAGGTAATCGCAGCCTCAAGCCTCATCAACCGGGAATGGCTAAAACAGGGGAGGTGCAGCAAGGTTAGGTGGGTCATGCCCAAGCAGGATGAGATATACCCCTGTCTAGATGTCCCTTTATTTCGGCTGTGTGGGCGGTTGGATATGCGCACCAACTGCGGGGTTATCCTGTTCGGGACTGTTCAGTAAGGAATGGTTCCGGCCTTGTGATGCAGGGGAGTTAGGGTGGCTCCTCGGTACAGTGATCTAGACGACGTACTGTGACGGGCGGTACCCCTGTAGCCCTGCCATTGTATGAGATCCAATTTCCAATAAGCGCCGTACGTTTTGATTGTGCCCAACTACGTTGGAATGTGAGATGTAAGCATTTCAGCTATTTCTGTATTTTACTTGAAAACCCTAGACACTATTATAATATCACTGGATTTCCTATAAAATGTTTTGTTAGCGTAAGGTAAAAACTTACCCGTATTTATTTGTGGGGAGTCTTACGTGATACCTTAGTTTTACAAGTTTTCAAAAATTAAACAATTTAAACCGTTTACTCATACCAGACCCATGTCTGACCTGGAGTTTATATTTTGTTTTTCATAAACTCTTGGGTACTCAAATTTTTACGAGTAGCCAAGTGATAGGTTTGGATTTTGATTTCCGAGGAGCTTGGAGCAGAGTTTCCAGACGTATGTAGATATCTATCTAGTTCCGCTGTGTTAGTTGATGTATATTGTATCTCTGATGTATATAGTTACAGATGTATGTATGATTGTCATGTATATTGATATTATATAACTCTGATATATGAAATCTATGTAACAGATATGTGATATATTATATTTTGTTCCGTTCCGCTGTGAGATTCTGATGTTTTGTTTCTTTATTTTCTATTCTTTTCTATTTCTACCCTTTTCTTTCTTAATGATGATGCGTCTTTATGGTAGTGAGAAGGGCGGGTCGTCACACTTGGTATCAGAGCGCTAGGTTGAGTGAGTACCTAGGCTCTTGAGTGATTTATTTCTTGGGAGAGCGTATTTGTAATTTTGATATATATATATATATATTTATGTATTTCTACCTATTTAGTTGGGTTACCTGTTCGGGTATTCCAATATAAGTTATAAAGGTAGATAGGGTAGTGGTGTGTGAAATACGACTACCGATGGTTGGAGTTTTGAATATTTGTAGTTGGAATGTATCTGTCGAGACTGCAGACCTATTACCATATCGAGTGAGCTTTGAGTGATGTGAGGATTTCATTGTTGGAATGTAATTTTGGATGATCTTGAGTTTGGATCTATTGGATGGACATGACCAAATCATGATATCTTGATATCTCAGTGTGTAGTAGCTGTGTAATGAGACACAGTGAGTTTGGATGTCTCCGAAGATGTTTCTTTGGAACAAGTTAAGGAAGTATGTCCGTTTTGGAATTGTGACTAAGTTCAGTAGGGTATTTTTGTTTGGATGAGGCCCGAGTTTCTCGAAGAGCTTTGAATAGAAGTCTTTGGCATCGAGGTTAACCCTATAGCTTGAAGTGTTTTGTCTGCTGTCGAGGAGGTTTGATGATTAGCAGTTTTCTTGAGGTGATTTCAGAAGTAGTAGAGTGGATTCATTTTTTCGATGGATTGACCCGAACAGTATATGGCTGTTCTGGATTGTGAATGGAGAACAAACTTATTTGGGTAGAATTACCAAAGTGTTGTGCGACAATTCTAGAATTCATTTGTGTAATATTTTTCATGGAGTTGAGATTTTTTTTAAGTATTGATGTGAACCAAGTTTTTCCTGATGTATTCAAGAAGTTAATTGTTTGTCGTCCCATCGAGAGATAGAGTTTCGTGTTGATTTGATTCCAGGGTAGTGCCAGTGATTCAGCCTAGTTGGAGGATGGTTCCGAGAAAGGAAGTAGAGTTAGTTGAGCAAATTCAGGATCTTCTGGGAAGGAGTTGATCAAGTCTAGTTTTTTCTTGTTAGGGTTTTGTGATGGTGTTGTCGCTAAATCGGATGGATCGATAGGAGTATGAATAAGTTTATTTTGGTATATATTCTAAGTTTGAAGAAGAGCTCAAGCTGTATTCGAGAATGGCGTTGGAGACACTGGGGAGGCATGTTTTGAAAGCGAGTTCTTTAAGTCCTATTTTTGGAAATCGGAAGTTATTTTTGGGGCACATCATTTTGGTGAAGATATCTCTGTAGACCCAGCGAAGGGAGAATCTATTCTAGAATGGAAGCAACCGAAGCAACCGATGGAAATTCATATTTTTCTAGTTTAGCTGGCTACTACAGGAAATTTATCAGAGACTATTCCAAGATTTCTTCACATCTGACTAAGTTGACAAGGAAAAGAACTAAGTTCAAATGGACACCCGGTGTGAAGAAGCTTTCTAAGAATGGAAGACGAGGCTAACCAGTGCTCCTGTGATTGTTATCTCGGAAGGGAAGGGCAGATTTGGTATTTATACGAATGCTTGTATAATTGATTTTGGAAGCAGTGTTGAAGCAAGATAGAAGAGTAACTGCGTATGCGTGACAGCAATTAAAGCAACTTGAAGGGAACTACGCTACGCATGACCTTGAGTTGTTAGCCATTGTATTAGTTTTGAAAATTTGGAGGCACTATCTGTTGGGAGAGAATTTGAGGCATTCGCGGACCACAACCATTGGAATATTTTTTCTCTAAAGAAATGTTAATCTGAGGCAGCCGTGGTGAGTCGAATTTCTGGCCTCATATGATATGGATATATAGTATACCCAGGATAAGCGAGTGTTGTGGTTGATGCTCTTAGTAGGAATGCAATTTTGTTCTTTTGAAAGTTATTCCTTATCTCTAGGGTAGAATTATAAGTAAGCAAAGGGAGGATAGATCTTTTGAGGAATTGATTCTTAAACTAAGGATGGAAAGTGTCCAGATTTTAAGGTGGATGATCAAGGTGATTTGAGAATTAGTAGTCGTTGGCGTGTGCCTAATATAGATGAATTGAGGCACTAAGTTTTAGCTAAATGACATCACTCCAGACTGAATATTCACCCGGAATCTTTAAAGATGTATAAAGATATGAGGAGAATTTTTTGGAGACCGAGCATGAAGAGGTCGTACTTGCTTTCATTTATAGTTGTACTTTCTATCAGCAAGTTAAGGTAATTATGAGAAGTTGTCTAGGATTATTGCAATCTTTAGAAATATCAGATGGAAGTGGGCGATGATTTCGATGGATTTCATCGGCGGTTTGCCAAGAACCAAGAAAAGAAACGATGGAATATGGATTATGTGGATCGATTAACTAAGAATGCTCATTCTATACGAGTTAGATAACTCGGACTACAGTTTCTGGCCAAAATTTTCTTGAGGGAAATAGTAAGATTGCTTGGTGTTCCTGTTAGCACAGTAAGTGATCGTGACCCTATTTTTCACCAGCAAAATTCTGGAAGGTTCTACAATTGCCTTTGGATCGAGTTTGAAATTTAGTATAGCCTATCATCCTCAGATGGACGAACAGAGAGACTGAACCGTATTCTTGAGGATATGCGGCAAGCTTGAGTTTTGGATTTGGTGAATTGTGGAAGACTATCTTGTATTTGGACCAAAGTTTTGTTTTGTGAAGTTTCTGCTAAGATTAGGCTTATTAAAGGATAAGATAAGAGCTTCTCAAGACCGTCAGAAGAAGTACACAAATAAGAAGGAGACAATTGGAATTTCAGTTTGGTAATTTGTTTTTGGCCAAAGTTTCCCGATTAAAAAGGAACTATTAGATTCGAAAGGCGGGAAAACTTGACTCGGGATATATTGGACTATTTCGGATATTGAAAAGATTGGAACTGTAGCTTGCAGAGTCGAATTGTCAGAACAGATGTCTGGAATTCATAGTGTATTCTGTGTGACCCATCTAAAGAAATTTGTTCTTGATTCAGTATTAGTTGTAGAATCAATAGTACAGGAAGACTTGAAAGATGATCCGAATGTGACTGTGGATAGAAATTCAGTTCGGATTGTTAGTTAAGGTGAGAGGCAACTTAGGAGTATAGTAGTGTAGCTTGTCATAGTGTAGTGGAGTGAGGATCCCAGGGATTTCACCCGGGAAACTCTGGATAGTTTAAGAAAGCTTATCTGGATTTGTGTCTGGATAGCTAGCGATGTTTGTTAGGATAGATTGTTGGTTGTTTGTTAATATATGAATGATATGTATGTTTGAATGGTTGATATGACAACTTTTAAATTATCTTTGTCTTAAATTTCGGGGATGAAATTCTTTTAAGGGGGAAGGAATGTAACGACCCTGGATTTTGGCCCTATTTATTTTAATAAATATTCGAATCAATTAAAATAAAATGTAAACTTATTCATTTGAAACGGATGTGATTTTGAAATAATTGCCATTGTTTATATAAATGGTATTTTTAAAAGAAAATTGATTTGGAAGTTTAATAAATTTTCTCAATAATATTCATAATAAAATTTGTCTTTTATGATTAAATTAAAATATCTTATTTTGTTTATATTTAGTAAGTATACATATGAATGATAATGTTTGAAATAGAATTAAAATAAAAATGTGAAATATAAGTCAAACCTATGCATATAATTTAAACAGAATACAAATGGAGATAAATATAAATAAGTATAAATGTAAATAAATCATATTGTACATAATTTAAATATTTATAGTTAAATACAAATAAATATAAAGAATGAGTAAACTCACGAATCTAATTTAAATATTGACAGTTCAATTATAAATATAAGAATATTAAGTATAACACATGAATATAACTAAATTAAGAATAAAATATAGAGTAGAAATATAAAATAAAATAACACAAATAGAATTAAAATAGATAAACAAGCATACAACATAACTTTAAAATTTGTAAGCAAAGTAAAATGAAATATGACACATATATGCAAAATATTCAAACTAGAAGCTGTCAAAAACAAATACTTTTAAACAAATGCCTTCATAAGCCAAATCCATTTGCAAATATGAAAAAGAGAAACACAGGTCTTATACCTACAAGTATATACTTACATACAAAATCCTTATACATAGTAAATATTTTAATAATTGTGCAAACTAATTAAGGTACAAAGCAAATATGAACAAATGAATAGCTTCTTGTGCAAGCTATGCTGGCCTGCAAAATGAAGAGGAACAAATCAATATCCTTATGCATAGTACAGAACAATAGTATACGAATATTATGTGCAGCTGAAGATAATGAATATGTAAACCTATTTGGTAAACAAACATTTAATGCTAATATCTCAACCTACATTTTGTCAAGTCAAGATATTTATAAATCTGATCAATCAAGAAGCTTCTGTCCAGTTGAAGCCTTCCCATTCTGTTCTTTATTTATATGTATATCTCATGCTACTTCAAGTTCGTGAACAAAAAAAAAGGTGAAACCAGAAGAAACTAAAACGAGAAAAGAGAAACAAATTCAAATTTAAAAGAAGAAGGGCAGATTCATGAGCAGAGCTGCAGGCAGTTTCAACTTCAGGTTTCTAGAGGAAAACAAGTAGTTATTCTCTGTTCTACAGAAATTGCAAGTGAGTAAACATTAAATTTGAAGTTTTAAGTTCAATTTAAATCAATTTATGATTCAATGACCCTATGATATACCTTATTTTGTATAAATATATGTTGCTCTGTGCACTCTGATGGTAACAGTTTGAAATTTATTTTCAAAACTTAAAAATGTTTCATCTAATCATGTTTAATGTTAGAGTTACAAAATATACAAGGAGATTAAACTCTAGATTAAGATTCTTAACACTGTTTTAAACATGTTACAAGAACAGCATCTCTGGAAACCATGATTACAGGAAATGAAATAAAAATGTGATAAGTTCAACTGATGAAATAAGTTAATTCATGTTTATAATTTGAAATATTACTGGAATTCATGATTTTTGAAACAAAAACGAAGTCTTTTAATCAAGTATTTCAAGAGCAGTTTGCAATTGAAATAAGTATGCATTCTTCTCAATTTCTGACAATTGGGTCATTCATAAATATTGAAATTTGTTTTGGAGCTAGTATGAACTTACGTGATGTTGGGAAAAATGTTGAACAATTTTTCTAAGTCAAGAATTAATCAAACGAATGTAAATTCGGGCTTGTGTTTAGGTTTTCTTTTCATGTCTGTAACATAGTGTGATCGGTGTCTTCACGCGACCGAGATGCACGAAATTCTGGTGGAAGGTCGCGTGGCATGATGTTGTCGTGTGGGCGAACTTACGACAACTCCGGTGGCGTATGCGGCGGTGGCGAAGCGATTTGGTGGATGGCCGAGTTTTCTGTTTTCGAGCTGGAGGCCAAATTTTCGATTTGAATTCCTTTGCTGCAATTTGAGTTTGATTTTCGAGTTTTCGTGGGATTTGTGATTTGCTGGCATGCTTGATGTTCGTCGAAGTCAGATCGTACCACCGTTCACGTGTACAGCACGGTGGTGTATCAGTGGTTGAAGGTTGGGGGAAGGGGGCACTGTCTCGAGTCATTCTCGAGGATTTTGGTTGTTTTCTTCGGGTTTCCTTTGAGTTTGAGTGCGTATATCTTCTGATGTTATCGTATAATTAAGTTTAAACGAAAGCTTGCTGTAAAAAAAAAAGAGAGAAAGAGAAGAAGATGAAGTCGCGTATCTGGGTGGGTGACTAGGGTGAAGGGGGCGATCTACTCGAAGCAGTGATTGAGTGTAACTGGGAAGGTCTCGGGTTTTTATATCTGCGTGTAAGATTTTATAAAATTTGTTAATGATTAAATGTTTCAGCAAGTGTCACATAAAAATGAATACTGTTCAAAGTTTAAGTAAAAGTTTAATTCAAGTTTGATTATCATAGTTAAGGTTTATTAACAGGTTAAGTCGTGATTAATTATTTAAAATAACTAATTATTTTGTTAAGCTTAACCATGTTTTAAAAATCTTGTTAATATTTTAATAAGTAATAAATTAAGTAAATTAACAAATAATGTTTCAGTTAGTAATATAATTGATAACGAATTTAAGAAGACTTGAATGTTAATTAAGTGAATAATCAATAGTTGTTGATTGGGTTCAGAAGTAATCAAGAGTAATTACTTTGTAATTTAATTAGTAAGTGTATTACAAAAAAATAAGTGAAATTGTAATTAACTACTTAATTAATTAATGAATGAGTAACAGTTAATTAATCAAGTGATTTAAACTAAGAATTAAGAAATGATTAATGAAGTAATTAGCAGTAAATAAACAGGTTATTAAGTTCTATTTAGATCGATGGATAGTGATTGAGAAATAATTACTTAAGTAATTAAAGTTAGATAACTTGAGTAAGAGAGTAATTAATTCAATAGTAATTGAGTAATTAAGACATAAATATTAATTAAGAAATGATTTGTTGATTAAATAATTTGAAGGGAAATAAGTGATTAAACAGGGTTAAGAGATTAACTCTCAAGTAATTAAATTAATCACAATAAGGATTTAAGATGATTGCTTATGGATGTTGAATATTTGCTTGTGATGTTTATTGATGATATTTTGTGATGCTCACTGATATGCTGTAATATATCCATGGCAATTGTGTATGATTTATCTGTGGTAAATGTTATATGAATTCAATCATTGAATTAAACTGTTTAAGTTAATTAGACAACTTGGCTTTTAAAATGGCGTTTGGATTTCGATGAGACCGGGATCGGGTATCCAATTGATACTCCAAAAACCACATCGATCCAAATTAAACGTTAGGTCGTGAATTCTCAAGTGAAGATCAAGATGGTGTTTTCAGAATGCAAGGGTTATCGTCGTTGACTCTGAGGGTGATTCCAAAATGAGTGTGATGAGATAATGCCTTTGGTTTCGTTCGAACCCGGAACGAACTTGTATGGATTGAATGCTTTCAACACATCGTCAGGCAGACGATGAGCATTCTAAGAAATATATCCTGAAAGGTAATTGCAGCCTCAAGCCTCATCAACCGGGAATGGCTAAAACAGGGGAGGTGCAGCAAGGTTAGGTGGGTCATGCCCAAGCAGGACGAGATATACCCCTGTCTAGATGTCCCTTTATTTCGGCTGTGTGGGCGGTTGGATATGCGCACCAACTGCGTGGTTATCTTGTTCGGGACTGTTCAGTAAGGAATGGTTCCGGCCTTGTGATGCAGGGGAGTTAGGGTGGCTCCTTGGTACGGTGATCTAGACCACGTACTGTGACGGGCGGTACCCCAGTACGCCTTACGTTTTGATTGTGCCCAACTACGTTGGAATGTGAGATGTAAGCATTTCAGCTATTTCTGTATTTTACTTGAAAACCCTAGACACTATTATAATATCACTGGATTTCCTATAAAATGTTTAGGTTAGCGTAAGGTAAAAACTTACCCGTATTTATTTGTCGGGAGTCTTACGTGATACCTTTGTTTTACAAGTTTTCAAAAATTAAAAAATTTAAACCGTTTACTCATACCAGACCCATGTCTAACCCTGAGTTTATATTTTGTTTTTCATAAACTCTTGGGTACTCAAATTTTTACGAGTAGCCAAGTGATAGGTTTGGATTTTGATTCTGGAGGAGCTTGGAGCAGAGATTCCAGACGTACGTAGATATCTATCTAGTTCCGCTGTGTTAGTTGATGTATATTGTATATCTGATGTATATAGTGACAGATGTGTGTATGATTGTCATGTATATTGATATTATATAACTCTGATATATGAAGATATGTGATATATTATATTTTGTTCCGTTCCGCTGTGAGATTCTGATGTTTTGTTTCTTTCTTTTCTATTCTTTTCTATTTCTACCCCTTTCTTTCTTAATGATGATGCGTCTTTCTGGTAGTGAGAAGGGCGGGTCGTCATATTATAGAAGATCCAACTTCAAATGCAGAGATGAACTCCCTCGGCACTTCAAATGATCAAGAACTTGTTGAAGAAGGGGGAGTGTGCTACCATCTTTGAAGCATTCCACATCGAATCTCACAAGAGACCTTAGAAAACTTCCACACAACATCGTCAAGGAGCATATCAAGACTTTAGCTGTGACATCGAAGGAAGAGGTGATAACTACTATGCCTTCTAACGGAGCAGCTAACATCCCAAGCCAACCATGGTTTGGGATTGTTAGAGCAAGATGACGAGGAAGCACACGAACGTTAGTTGGATCATTAGGTTGAGACCGATGAGCAATCTCCATTGGAAGGATGGCCAGAAAGCGCAAGCCCAGACCAAAAAATGAAGCAAGATCCATCTCATGAAGTAGAAATCCAAAACAATGATCAAAACTGCAATCAACAAAAGCTGTTCAACACCCAAATTTTTTTCCTTCTTTTTGTCAACTCCAAACAAGTTTGATAAAACCAAAGGAGCTCAAGTGTGTTAGAGAGGAAGACAAGGTTAAATATTTTTGCCAATGGAAAACCGTGTAAAATCCGAGTTATCTAAAGAAATTACATGGCAAAAGCTCCATCATTTCAAAGTGGAGAGAAATAGGGTGTTTATATGCCTTTCTCTTTAATTATAAACATCATGCTCAAATTGGAAAAAAGGATCTCAACCGTTAAAGAACACTCAAGTGTTGTGTCACACTATGTGCGTTGGGAAATTGACACCACTTTGTCATGTGTGGAGAAGTGCAATTGCCGGTGCCAATGATGCAAATGGAGCAACGACATGTGGAACGTATTTTAAATGCACAATAGAGCCATCAATCAGTGATGCTTCAAGATTTAACCAGCCAATACCCATGCATGGGCTTGGACAATAGATTTAAAATTTCACTCAATTTTTTCATAAGTAAGGATAAAGTGACTAAGACTTCTAAGCCCCATCCCGACCCGGTCTGGCCATGGTCATTTCTAGTCCAGGCCAGTTTCCTTTAAGCTGGCCAAAGGTTGAGGGTAGGCGGTCAAGGTTCCCTTGGTCACCAACTCAAGTCTAGGCCAGGACCGTATTAGCTCATCTACTCATGCCGATCTCACAAGGCATGAAGAAAAATACAACTTAGCAAAGCAAAAGAATGATTCCTGATCTTGCTTAAGATCGGTCCTCTCACACCGGCATACTTTCAACACGACACAAAGTCTACTCGCCCGCTTAAGTGTCTCTTATACCTCCTTGCCAACCGACTTAGCTCATAGTCGTTTTCAGCATGGTTCATTATTTGATCTAGTTTTGCGCAGCCACCTAAAGATTGCAGATCGTTTCATAATATCTCATCTAGGTTGGCATGTCCACAGTTCTCAGCGATTCCATATCCCCTTCACGGTCCCAGGGACCAGCAAACTAACTTGGCCCGTCTTGCTACCTAAGCAAATGAGAGTAAGGCAACAAGAGGTATATCAAGGTGGACCTACTCCTGACAAGAAGTATGTTCCATTTCTCTAACATGTTGCCATTGTACAAATGCATTACATGAAAAGTAAGGCAGGAAATGCCTTTGGTACAATTCTCCCGTTGGCCTTCATCTCAACCACACTTTCCATTCATTTAGCCAGTCATTCCCCATCAAGTCTTTTAGCTATATCAATAGCCAGACGCGCTTCTTGACAGTTTGACCATATGATATCAACTATTCAAACATTGAGTATAATTTACCATGAATTACAACATCATAGAGAGTTCAATTCTGGCCCTTAGCGCCAAACTGGTGGTTGTTTGTTTTCTGCTTAGTAAATAGATAGCCACTTTGGAAAAGGTGGGAAGCAATTAGAATTCTAGAAACTGTACGCAACCCCGATCCTTCACACCATAAACCCTTTAGATTAGCTGCTTCATTAGTCCAGTGTCTTATTTCTCTTGTTTTTTGTCCTTATTATTCTCTTGTAATTCGTCGCAATTGTAAGAGAGCCATATAGTAATAAAATATAACATCCTTTATTTTGAGGCCCGAAAATAAGAGCTATTGATGCTGCAGTCATCCTTAGTATTATTTCCTGATGATAAGATGAGATCAGTTGATTGTATCTTTAACATCAAGAGCACATGAATATGAATTTTTTTAAAACATAGTTCATTGATAACTTTCACATTCATTACATAAACCCATCGATTCCACGTTCAAAAAATATATGATGATTACAATTACTTCCAAGAGTGACATATGAAGATGTCCCCTTAGATGATCAGAGTCTAACTAGTCAACATTTACAAATTCTATCGTGACATCCATTTAAACAAAACATAAACCTAAAACAACACAGTCGAAATATACTCCTAATATTAGCTTGCCTCCTACATATCTCCGGAAGCCTATTCTTGTAACCTAAAAATCCTACTATCGATCGACTCAAATGAGTACAAGAGTGTTTAAGGGGAAAAACAAAAACTTTAGGTCAGATAAAAAGTCTAGAGTGAATAATAATATACGATTTCGAACCAAAAACTGATATCTAGTGAGACCATGCTGTAAAATGGAAATGGTTTTCCCCTCACTAGTACTAGTATCTTATCAAATATGTCAATCCGATCGTAAATCATGCACCTACAACCACAATGGTTAAAATGAAATATGATATGATCATATGCATTCAATATCGGTAAATATGCCTAATCTATCATTAAAGGGTTATGCATTCCTAAAGTTTACCCGACCCATGAAATTGTCTGTCTATCCCAAATTATAGTTTACCTAGGGTCACTATGAACCTATTAGTTTTCATAGGCTAACCAATAACCCTCAGGCTGACCTGGACAAAAAAAACTAGATGTCCCATTTTGTCCAAATACGGTTAGGAGTAAATCCAATTAAACAATATAATGAGCATATCGAGCTACATATTCCTTTCTATGCATATACATCTTTTAGCCTCATTACTGACAAAGCTCGACGCATTGAAATAGCAGACCTTTACCAAATTGTAGCTAACAGCTAAAGCATAAGGCACAATCCTAAACAATTCACATGAAAATCTTATTTGGTTTTAAATCCATGAGTCATATTTTTTGATCATTTCAAGGCATCCTAACGTAATTGATCTATCTGATCTCTTGGATGCAATTCTAATCACTCAGGCATTTAGTCCGACCATGCTCACTACTGGAACAACCTAATTGGTAATTCTACTCCTAAATCCCATGGTGCAATGTTGGGTAATGAAAATGTGAGTATAAAAAATGATAAAATATGAAAATTTAACTGATCAAACAATAACAGGAACATATAACATCATTCATCAAATCATGTTCAATCAATAGTCATATGAATTACAAAGTTAAAACTAAGAAATATTTACTTTGGCAAAATTTACTTAAAAATGGGCTAAATCGTTTTTTCATTTCGTTGAAAACATTAATCTTTAGAGTTGATAAACTACATGAAATCATTCTTAAAAAAAGGAAAACACAGCCCTACTACTTAGCCAAAATCTTGTGCCAAAAAGTCTATATGACATATATAGGACATACCATCAAAACAACTCAAAATAAGTCTGTCTAATCCTATCTTCTGTCTCCCAAATACAGTCTTTCTCATTGTCACTTCACTGGACTTTCAATAACTTGATTGTCATGTTTCTTAATTTATTCTCATATCTTGCTATTACACAAGCGGGTTGTCTAACAAAAGTCATATTTGATTCTACTACTAAAACTTCCAATTCAGTCGGTGTAATAGTAATTTCTAGATCTTGCACGCACTTTCTAAGATGAGAAACATGAAAAACATTGTCGACACCTGCCAAACTATTTGGTAAACCAATCAGGTACGCCAGTCTCCCAATCCTTTCTTTGATATGAAACAGACCATCATATCTGTAACATTCCCTTACTTGGAGGCCCAAATATAACAGCTATGGATGCCGTCTTCATCCATAGTTATATGGCGGTGTTAGATCCATTGATACGCATAAACACATGAATATGGACAATATTTAAACTTCATTAGAATCAAATTTCATTCCAAAATATTTCCAATTCATTACATAATCCCAAAATTCGCAAATCGCGTTCAGAGAAAATACATTTATTACAACATACTCCCAACATACACCCAAGAGCGACATATGAATATGCCCTCTTGGATGATGAAAGTATATACAGGCAATAAAACAACTTTTCCATTAAAAAAAGACAGTGGAATCAAAAGAAAAGTGAACTTTAAATAGCTATCATGCATCATGCACGTCTTCGGAAGCTTATTCGTCTAAAGAGGTACCTGAAAACCTCAACTCTCAAACTACTCAAACTTAATTGGGTACCCGAGAGTTTAAGGGAAAACATAAACTTCGAGTTAGAAATAAATCCTGATATAAATAATAATCTACCATCTCAAATCTTTTAGATATCTAGTGAGACCACGCCGCTTAGCGGAATGGATTTTCCCTCACTAGTATCACAAAAACCTTTATAAAACCATATACTGTGCTCCTGCATCCACAATGGTTAAAACAATTAAAAAAGTATAATATGATGACATGCAAAACAAATGAATCAATTCTGGATTACCCATCTCCATTCATTTTAGACTATCTGTCTCAATTACAGTTTCTAGGATTACTATTAACCTATTAGTTTTCATGGGCTGACTAATAACCAGTTAAACATTTAAGGAATCCCTGTCCAATTACATAGTTTTCATGGGATCACTACGAACCTATTAATTACTCTTATCTTACTCTTATCCTAGTTTTCATGGGTTTACTAGGAACCTATTGGTAACCTCAATATCCTTTCTTCTTACCCTAGTTTTCTTGGCTGACTAGGAACATATTGACATCTGTCAATAATCAATCTGGATATAGTTTTCATAGGCTAACTACAAACCTACTGCCCCCTGCCAGTATCTAATCATAGTTTTTATGGGCTTACTATGACCATGTCTTTTTGACATCTTCCATTATACATAGTTTTCATGGGCTAACTATGAACTTATTGTCCCCTGCCAATATCTTTTCCTTTACATCTTAACATCCTATATTATGGTCTTCTTGACCTCCTGGATGCAACTCTACTTATTTAGGAGTTTAATCTATTTTATATTCACTACAGGTTAACCTAGCTGGTTCTTCTACCTTTTATCCCAAAATGCAGTTATGGGTCCATTATAAAGTGAATATATTCATATTTGAAGAAGCAACATAAAAACATAGAAATACCACTTCTATGGGTTTAATATGAAACGTGGTCAATCCCTTTAACCTTTTATTTTATCAAAGAAAGCTTCTTCTCAAAACCTTATAAAAACTCCTTTAATTTAGCCATGATTTTTTCCTTTTAAAAATAATTTTGGGTTGTTAAACCTTTCGATACCTTCCAAATCTAGCTTTCGACATCATAGGATGACCACCTTCGAAAGCCTTAAAAATCTATCTTCAAAATATTAGGCTCTTGCTTTTTAATACTTCAAAACCTTCCTTTAGAAACCTTTCGATTGCAGTGAAGTATTAGTATTTAACCTTTAGAAGCTTAGTTTCGAAACTAGTTGAAAGTACCCCTTTCGACACTAATGGAAGTAACCTTCTTGAAATCATTGAAAGTCCCTTTCAAAAGCATTGGCTTTATACTTAAAACATTATTTGGGTCAAAGTGAATATAAGTGAAAACAATTCTTTCGAAAATATCCTTTATTATATAAAAATATTGGGGAAAACTTGATGGCATCGGCACCGTCTCTTTCATAAAGCATTTAAAATATAGGTAAAATATTAGAAGGTTGGCGTCGAAACACCTTTTGAAACCATTGCCTTTGAAACTCCTAACCTCTTTCGAAAGCTATAGGAAGTGGCTTTAACTTATAAAACAAAGTACCCTTTCAACATCATTGATATCTTCAACACCATCGGAAGGTTAAAGAATGGTAGCATGGTTTGACTATGTCGGAACCCCTTCTTTCAAAACATTCTTTCATAAGTAAGGAATCCAGTCGAAAGCAATCTTAAGTCAATGGAAAACCTTTCGAAACCTTTTTAGAACCTCATTCAAAACCATGTTCTTTGACTCCATCGAAGGCTAAAATAGGCGCTTTTCTTTTAAAAACAAATCAAGGTTTCGACTCCTTCGAAAGCTAGGCTTTCGACACTTAACATTTCGCCTATCTCCAATCTGTTGCGTACCATCAGGATGATACCTTGTGTATTGGATTTGGCATAGTTGGTTTCGACTAAGATGATGGCAGAAGCTTCTGTGTCAAAAGGTGCCTTCCAAAGTAGGCTTAGCCAATTTTCTAAGTAAACCTGGTTTAGTTCTTTATAAAGTGAACTTTTATCTAACTAATCAGCCACATGCCGACACCAGAATAGTTGCCTTAATGTTTTTCAATTCTTTTTCAAAAATATCTGACGCTAATATAGTTCTAAACCATGGTTAAGTTAATCAAATAAGCCCTTCCATTAAGGAAAACCAATTTCGCAAAGAAGTCTCTCTTCTAAAATAATTTATTTCGCATAGCTAATCACTTTGAAAAATCCCCGAAAATTCTAGAAATTCACTTTATTCATGTTATCTAACATATCAAAATTCCAAACCCAAATTCTCCATATATATTCCAAATAAATTTATAAATCCAAATAACCATATTTTCCTTTGAAAGTTCATAATAATCTTTCCATTGCTTGGAAAATTATGAAAATTGAAACCCAACTCCAAAATTATGTCTCTCGTAACATAAAATTCTCCATGGCATTTAAACATCTTTAAATCCCAGTTTTGACCTAATACCGTGCGCATCCTCTTTTAAATATTCATGTTTAAACCATATAAATTGTAATTCATGCATATCATCATAAAAAAATATCTACCCTTAAATTCGAGAATATATGATTCAAAACAAAAATAGAGATGCGATTATTATTCACCTAGTTTTAGATAAGGAGATCGGATTGAGAGTGATTTCTCGTAAGCTTGATTTTCTAGCTTTTAATTTGAATTCTTCTTCCTTAATGACCGGCCATTTTTTATATTTTGATTTGCGTTTTTAAAAATGACGTGAATGGGAAGAAAAATGGTAGGAACGAAAATATATAAGGACAAGGGTTATTGGACAGTAAGTTCCTAATATACCCTTATGTAACTTAACTAACCAAAAACCCAATTAATTTTATATTAGACTTGGCCTTAATTTAATTAGTTCAAGTCTCAATCCCCTTATCACATAACATTTACATTATTCTATTTAATTTATCTAATTAAACCTCTTGAATAATGTTAACAAAAATTAAGGGTGTTACAAGCTCCTCTCCTTAAAGAATTTCGTCCTTAAAATTAAGTAAGGACTAAATACTAGACATAGCAATCATCTATAACGACTCCTAACAGCCATACTAGTCTACTTGACTAGGAATTATATATATAAATCTAATATAGATATACCTTCAAAGAAGATCAGGATAAGTATCTCAATTCATGTTCGCTGTTTCACAAGTACAATCCTTCTCGTTGTCGCTCCACTGAACTTTCACCGACTTGACGGTCTTATTCCCCAATCTCTTCTCGTCTCTCGTTACAACCCCAACTAGTTGTCTCACAAAAGTCAAATCAAGCACTACTACCAAGTCCTCCAACTCTGTCTGAGGAATAGTAGCATCTGGATCATGCACATACTTGCGAAGATGACACTCATGAAATACATTGTGGACAACTTCCTTACTACTCGGCAACGCAACTCTGTATGCAAGCTTTCCAATCCTCTCTATAATTTGGAATGTACCAACATATCTCGGTGTTAATTTCCCTGACTTCCCGAACCGTATCATACCCTTCATCGTTGGCACCATAATGAAAACCTTGTCTCCAACTGAGAACTCTAGGTCCTTACGCCTTTTATCTACGTAACTCTTCTGTCTATGTTGAGCTTCCTTCATCCGTTCTCAGATCAACTCAATCTTCTTTGATGTCTCCCTAACCAAATCTGGACCTATGACCAATCTAGCTCTAGTCTCTAACCAACATGCACGGAATTTACGTAGCCTTCCATACAAAGCTTCAAAAGACGCCATTCCTATATTAGTCTGGTAACTATTATTATAGGAAAAATCAGCCAAATGTAGGTAATCCTCTCAAGATCCACCAAAGTCCAATACACAAGCCCTTAACAAATCCTCGAGTACCTTATTGGCTCTCTCTGTCTACCCATATGTCTATGGGTGGTATGCATTACTCATTTTGAGTTAGTTCCTAACACATCCTGTAGACTCTTCCAGAATTTTCTAGTGCATAAAGCATCTCTGTCGCTGACTATGCTATCAGGGACTCCTTGAAGTCTAACTATGTTCTTCATAAACAACTTCGCTAAAAAAGGTGCTGTCCTGGTCGACTTTACTGGAATGAAATGGGCACTCTTGGTCAATTTGTCCATAATAACTCATATACTCTCATTTCCTCTACTTGACGTTGGCAACCCATCTATTAAATCCATGGATATCGAATCCCATTTCCAAACTGGAATCTCTAAAGGCTAAAGTAACCCACAGGACTTTTGATGTTTAACTTTCACTTGCTATCTTGATACATCTTGGTCCCTCCAGGATGAATCGGAAATTTGGATCGATGACATTCCTCAAGAACTTCTTATTGCAAGTTCTCTACATCTAAAACACATAACTCTTCTTTCTCAACATCCTTTCTAGTCAAAACAAAAATATTTCAAATCATCGACCTCGGTTCCAACCTCAAGCCTTCTGATCCTCTCGGCTAATAATTGATCTTCCTTCTGTTTAAAAGAAATTCTCTCCATCAACACTGGTTGAACTTCTAAACAGGACAACATGGCTGTATTCTAACTAGAACTAGCAGTCGATCTTAACTGCACATCACAGCTGGCCAAAACTTCTAAATCCTTCCATTCTGCCAACATAGCCAACACCATATTCTTATGACTTCTGCTGAGAGCATCCGCTACCTTATTACTTTCTCTACTGTATACTCTATACCAAAATCATAAGCAGCCGAAAATTCCAACCGTCTCTGCTGTTGCATATTTGACTCCTTCTAAGAGAATAGATATCTTAATGACTTATGATCGGTATATAACTCAAATCCTTCCCCCAAGAGATAATGCATCCAAATCTTCAAGGCAAAAATCACCACAGCCAACTCCAAATCATGAGGATATCTTACTTCGTGCGGTCTAAGCTGCCTAGATGCGTAGGCAATGACTTTTTCCTTCTGCATCAACACTACCCTTAATCCAGTCCTTCATGTACCAGTGTATACCACCAACCCTTGGATTCCATCGGAAACTACTAACACTGGAGCATTGGTCAACAAATGCTTCAACTTAGTTAATGCTTCCACACATTTGTCAGACCAAACAAACTTCACTTCCGTCCTGGTAAGCTTAGTCAAGGGCGCTGCTATTCGTGAGAAATCCTTAATAAATCTCCGGTAATAGCCAGAAAGTCCAAGAAAATTTATGATCTTGGTCACCGTCTCTGGTCTCTTCCAATCTATTGCAGCTTCGATCTTATCTGGATCGATTGAAAATCCTTTCTCTGAAACCACATGGCTAAGAAAATTAACATCTTTCTTCCAAAAATAACACTTAGAAAACTTGGCCTTTAGCTTATTCTACCTCAGTGACTCTAGCACTACTCTAAGATGATCTCCATTCTCCCTCTCATCCTTAGAGTACACCAAAATGTCATTTATAAACATCAATAAGAATCTATCCAAATACTCTTGAAAGACTCGATTCATCAAATCAATAAATGCATTAGTTAATCCGGAGGGCTTACTAACCATTTATACAATCCATATCTAGTCTGAAATGCAATCAAAAGAATACTATCCTCCGCCACTCTCAACTGATGGAACCCTGTCGCCAAATCCAACCGAGAAAACATTCTGGCTCCACTCAACTAATCAAACAGATCATCAATTCTTAGCAAAGGAACTTATCCTTTACCATCATTTCGTTCAACTAACAATAGTTGATACACATCCTCAACAATCCATCTAGTTCTTCACGAATGTCGCAGCTGCTCCGCAAGGCGAACTGCTTCGTCTAATAAATTCCTTCCTTCTAGATCCACTAGTTTCACCTTCAATTACTTCGTCTCAGTCGGTGTCATTCTACTAGGTGGTATACTCACAAGTTCATCTCCTAATACAAGATTTATCCGAAACTCAATAGCACATTTCGGTGGTAGTCCCGTGACTTGTTCAAAGATATATGTAAACTCTCTTGCAATTCGAACTTGACTTAATTCATCTCCTACTTCCATTGCACTTAACAAAACACAACAACTCTAGTCAGAATTCTCTACCGAGAATATAACTCAGTCATGACTATCAGGGTGTCTCAAGGATATCTCCCCATCTTGACAAAATATCCTGGCCTCATATCTTCTCAACCAATCCATACCCAAAATGATTAAGAAATATACGAAATCGTAAACATACAAACTTCGTGCAAACATATTACCTAAAAAATCAAGTTCTAATTGGTCACATCTCATCCCCAGAGTTGCATACCCTCCTCTTGGATTCACAACCTTTAAGGAAGTAACAAGGTATTTGGGTTCTGAGCATAACCTATCAATCAAATACTAGGATACAAATGAATGTGATGCACCGGTATCAAAAAGTATCCTAACCGGTATACTTTTAATCAAAAACATACCTTCCATCACAGCCTTCCCTTTATCAGCTGTATTAGGCTTAGCTGATGATCCAACAGTAAAATCTTTCCCATAGTCCGCCCTGACTGGCTTTGCATACTGGTTCTTATAATGCCCAAGTTGATCATAGTTGAAGCATTTCACATTCTGCTTGTTTGCAGCCTTCTTTCCCTTTCCTGACCAGCACTCACTGTGACGACAGGCCCTTCTACTACTAGAAAGACGTATCATCATTAAGAAAGAAAGGGATAGAAATAGAAAAGAATAGAAGAAAGAAACAACAATGTCAGAATCTCATAGCGGAACGGAACAAAATATAATGTATCACATAACTATTACATAGTTTTACATATATCTGAGTTATACAACATCAATACACATGACAGTCATACATATATCTGTCACTACATACATCAGAGATACAATATACATCAACTAATGACACAGCGGAACTAGATAGATATCTACATACGTCTAGAAACTCCTGCTCCAAGCTCTCCAGAAATCAAAGTCCGAAACCTATCGCTTGGCTACTCATAAAATTTGAGTACCCAAGAGTGTATGAAAAACAAATATAAACTCCGGGTCAGACATGTGTCTAGTATAAGTAAACGGTTTAAATTATTTAACTTTGAAAACATTTGAAAATAAAGGTATCACGTAAGACTCCCCAAAAATAAATACGGGTAAATTTTTACCTTACGCTAACTAAAACATTTCATAGGAAATCCAGTGATATTATAATAGTGTCTAGGGTTTTCAAGTAAATAGAAAATAGCTGAAATTATTACATCTATTAAATTCCGGCTACTAGCCACAAAAGTGGGTAATACAAATCAAAACCGTAGGGTCTCGTAGGGAAAATGGATTTCCAACAATGGCAGGGCTACTGGGGTACCGCCCGTCAGAGTACGGGGCCTAGATCACCGTACCGAGGATCACTCCCGACCCCCTACAACACAAGGCCGGAACCATTCCTTACTGAACAGTCCCGAACAAGATAAACCCCGCGGTTGTAGCTAGCAACCGCCCACACAACCGAAATAAAAAGGGAAATCTAGACAGGGGAATATCTTGCCCTGCTTGGGCATGACCCACCTAACCTTGCTGCATCTCTCCTGTTTTAGCCATTCTCGGTTGATGAGGCTTGAGGCTGCGATTACCTTTACATGACATAACACTTAGAATGCTCATCGTCCGCCTGACGATGTGCTGAAAGCATTCAATCCATACAAGTTCGTTCCGGCTTCAAACGAAACCGAAGGCATTATCTCGTCACACTCATTTTGGAATCACCCTCAGAGTCGACGACGATAACCCTTGCATTCTGAAAACACCATCTCGATCTTCATTTCAGAATTCACGACCTATCGTTTAAATTGGATCGATGTGGTTTTTGGAATATCAATTGGATACCCGATCCCGGTCTCATCGAAATCCAAACGCCATTTAAAGGCCAAGTTGTCTAATTAACTTAAACAGTTGAATTCAACTTATGAATTAACATAGCATTTATCCAAGATAAACATGTACAAGCATCATAGATATAACACAACATATCACAGAGCATCACAGAATATCATCAAATAAATATCACAATCAAATATTCAACATAACAACCCGTAAGCAGTCATCTTTAAGTCTTATTTGTAATTAATTCAATTTAGAATTAATTACTCGAGAGTTAACCACTTAACTCTGTTTAATTAATTATTAGTTTAACAATTAATTACCTATTTCCTTTCAAATTATCTAATTAATGATTTCTTAATCAACTATTAAATCTTAATTATTCAATTAATTATTTATTTCATTTATTTAATTAGTTACTTTATAATCAAGTTGTTTAACTTTAGTTACTATTCCTTATTCATTAATTAATAACCTTAATTATTAATTAATGAACCTAAATATTTAACTACTAATTACTTAATTAATCAATTATAAATCCTTAATTCTTAATTAAATTACTTAAATAATTAACTATTAATTCATAATTAAATTATATGATTAGTTAACTATTAATCGTTCATTAATTAACTTTAAGTAGTTAATTATTAATTATTTTATCACTTAATCATTAATTAATCACTAATTACAATTGTAAAGTAATTATTCTTAATTACTTTCTAAAATAATTATTGATATTACTTGTTCAACTTAATTAAACATTTAAAAGTCTTCTTTTAAATTTTGAAAATGATATTAACCACAAACTTAAATGTTAATCAATTTCATACTTAACTTAATTACTAAATTAGAATAATAATTAAGTGTTAAATACATTGTTAAGAATTAACCCAATAATTAAAAACTTGTACTTAAGCTGTTAAACACTCATTAGGTTTGCGGTATTTAAAATTGTTAAAAACCAAATTCACATAACCCTTTTTTTTTATACTGGTTGAAGGAAACCCGAGACCCCCTATTAAAAACCCGAGTGTAACTCCGGGTTACACGCAAGCTCCCTCGAGTCCTCCCCTGAAACCCCTTCTCCTTATTCTTTTAATAATTTTTTTATACCGTAAGTTAAAACTATAAACTAAGTAACAATTAACATCAGGAAATTTACATTCGAACTCGGCAAACTAACCCGAAGCTTCCTCCACTTTCGCTCAAGTGCGACTCGCGTCCGTTGAACTCGACGGTGACGATGACACGACACGCCGATGACACGATACGCCGCCGTACATGTGCAAGGCGGCACGACCGATCTCCGGCTACCACCAACATTACCCACAACTCAAAAATCATTCAGAAACTCGAAATCTAAATTCAATTCATCTTCATCTGATTGAAATCAAAAAATTGGTCCTCGGCTCGAAACTGCAAACCGACCCATCATCAAAATCGTCTCGACACAACTGCAATCACCGCCGGAGACCTCAAATCTTCGGCCACACCACGATGACGCGTAAAACATCCTTTATCCATAATTATACGGCACTCGATTGTTTATTGGGATCGAACTCGACATTCACAGGAATGTGCAAAACTTTGAAGAAAAACCCTAAAACTGGTTCGACCTAACCATTTATACAATTGAAAATTTTTCTGATAATTTTTATAAGACCCATGAGGTTCAAATTAGCTTCAATTCAAATTTCATCAATTTCAATAGGATCAATAACCAGAATTTTGCAAAAATGCAATCTTCGGCTATATACGAACTGCTCTTTAAATATAAATCTGAAAATCTAAATTTTTGTTTTAAAATTCATGTCTTGCAGTATGAATTCAAGATATAAATTCGAATTAGCATTTTATAACAATAGAATTTATCAATAAACTACCGGATTACTTGTAAGTCCATATTCCAGTAGCATACTTCTACCCAGATATTTTAAACAGCTTGCAAAATTTTTAGTTTAGTTTAACTACTTCGTTGATTGAACAATTAAGAATTAACATATGTTTGCAGTAAACAAAATTTGATTTCTGAACAAATATTCCCATGTATCAATTAAACAGAGACGCAGGCTACATAGGATCACACTCAAGATTTAAAACATATAAAATACCATAGTATCACAAAATCTTGTTATCTGTTTAATTTAAACTTAAAGCTTAAGGAATTAAGTTTACTCACATGCATAATTCCTGACCAAAGACCATTCACTTCCTTAAATCTGAAGTCTTGAAACTGTTTTGAATTTTGTTATGAAGTGCAGTTTTGAACTTAAACCCTGGGATTGCTTCTCCTTTTTCTTCTTTTAATTTCCTCAGGTTAACCAAGTTTTCTTCTTTGTTTTTTCTTCTCAGTTTCTTAAGTTTTGATTCCTCAGTTCTGTTTTGGAGTTTCTAAATTATGTGAACTAAGATAGTATGATATATACGCATAGAGAAGGCTTGAACAGTACAGGCATTAACTGGACAAGTTTTTAATTGTTTGACCCACAAGTTAAATATTTGTGTTTGATATGCTAAATGTGAAATGATGCTACAAAATTTCGGCTGTAAAATTTCTTGACAAAGAGGGGTGCTAATTAATGCATGTGTCTTCAATTGTGTTTACAAATAATTAATAGTTACTGATATTTGTTATGTTTGTACAAGATATTTATGAATATTAAGTGAATACTTGTCTTCTTTATGTTATTCATATGTAAGTTACAGCAACATATATGATAATATATTTAATTTATTTCTTTGTCTCTAAGCATACTTAATTTTACAGTAGCTATTATTTGCTTGCTTGAAAACTCATATGGTTATATTTGTGTCAGGATTATTTTCTTTTGGTCTTGCAAAAAATATTTTGTTTTGTTATTTATTCCTAGTTTGTATACAGCATATGTATGTATTTCACTTATTTCTTGACTTTGACTAGTCTCATTTGGCTTTAAATGAAGATAATTTATTTTGTATCTTGCAGGTAGATGTTCTTGTGAAAGAAGGTTATTTTATCTTATTATTTTGTAGCTTGAATAATTATATACATACTTGTCTTATTTTATTTACTCTTTGGCCTAGTTTTTATTCTACTATATTTTGTTCTTAAATTTAATTCTGAATTTTATATTTCACTTAATTTCTTGTTTGTAGGTACATTTTTATTTCTATTTCCTATTTGCATTTGACTATCAACATTTAAGTTATATTTCATAAATTTACTTACCCATATCTATTTGTATTTGTACTTTAGCTAACAATATTTAAATATGTACAATATAATTTACTTACATTTATACTTATTTTTATATTTATTTCCAATTATATTTTATTTAAATTATATACATAAGTTTGACTTATATTTTACATTTATATCTTTTATTGCTAGAATTAGATTTTTAATTTTAAACATTATCATCTATAGATATTTCTATCAAATGTTAACAATATAAAGCATTTTAATTTAATTATATGAAATAAATCTTATTAACAATATTGTTAAGAAACTTATTTTAGAATTTCAAACATTATTATCTATATGTATTATTTTATACTAAATATAAACAAAGTAAAGTATTTTAATTAAATTGTATAAGACAAATTTGATTATAAATATTATTAAGAGATTTTATTTTAAATCCACAGAGTCCGATTTCCTTTTTTTGTAAATACCAATCCATATAAACAAATAGCAGTTATTTCCAAAATCATATTTATTTTAAGATGATCAAACTACTTTTTAATTAATTAAATTAAATATATATTAAAATAAACGGGGCCAAAAATCCAGGGTCGTTACATTCCTCTCCCCTTAAAAGAATTTCATCCCCGAAATTTAAAATAATAATAATTTAAAAGCTGTTATACCAACCATTCAAACGTAGATATCATTCATACAATAACAAACCATCGAACAGTCTATCCTAATAAACATCTCTAGCTATCCGAACACGAATCCGGATAAGTTTTCCCAAAACTATCCAGAGTTGTCTCTCGATGATCAACAATCCGAACTAGATTCCTGACCATAGTCAAATTTGATTCGACTTCCAAATTCCTGAACTACTGGTTCAACAACTAATGATGAATCATGAACAAATTCCCTTAGATGGGATACAAGGAATACATTACGAATTCCAGACATCCGTTCTGGCAATCCATCTAAAATCTACAGTACCAACTCTTTCCTAATTTTATTGACTTCTTTACAGAATTTCAATATCTATTCAATCAAGCCCATATGATATACATACATTATTCGTACGCAGTATTAAATTCGATCGCTCGCTCGATCACACAATTTCACTTCCGAACCAGTATCGTCCACCCGACTTCCTAGTGCGGACTAAGATCTGGTTTCTTAATCAGAAACTGTCATTCTCCTTGCATAGTTATAAATATGATTGAGAATTTCCAGAATCAATCAAAATCCACATCCATGGTTCGTCGTCGAAAATCGAGGGAAAAATCCCAACTCGGATTGATATAACTGTCTCGAAATTCTGTGCTCGAATCTGGATCAAATTGCTATGCAAATAAAATAATATACGTATATCCTACGTATTTATATCCATTGATTATCAACTATATCAATTTTCTTTTATTCACATTATTTTGATTTCTATCCACTTGGAATAATTTTCTTAATATCAAATTTACTTAAGAATTTCACCACTCATTTCTTAAGTTTAATGTAAGCATTATATTACTCTTGTATTATTACTCTACCACTTTAGCCTTTATATCCTCTTATTTTAAATCTGAATTTCCAATTCCATGTGAATTCAATTTATTTTCAGCTCGGAATATTGAATTTTATTGACTATTTTCCATTTATACTAATTCCTATCATTATTTTAAATTAGTTTCATCCACTAATTTATTTCAATCTCCAATTTGAAATCGGTTTGTTCCCAAAGTTTTTTTTTGAAAAGCTTTGGCAGAGTCTCCTTTGTTTAGCATTACATATTTTCATAAGCACATATGTAAGGTTTCGACACTTGGTACAATTACTTCCTACCAATTCTCAAATCATTCCCTTCAGTTTAAGTGATTTGCAACTTACTCGCTTAAATTTAATTCATTTAAGCAAAACAACACATATTCAATCCAATTGATTTCAAAATCATCCTATTTCGCTTCTAATAATTCATAGAATTTTATCTAATCTCGTTTACTTCGAACGACCCATTTTCTTATACAATTCGACAATATTATTGTGAATAAATAATTACTTAAGCTTTATAACAAAATTAAGTTGATTCCAACTCAATTTACACTTGATTTCATCCCAATTAATTTATTCACAATCCTTACATTGCATTTTCTTTCATTTTAAAATTTTTGATTCCAAACCATTTTATTAAACTTGACAACCAATATTTTAAATTAACCATCTCACAATTTACTCAAGTTATTTATTTTCTTCAAAATGTTCCACCCAGTAACTTAAGTTTATTCTATTCCACCAATTTCCATGTAAATATTTGATTTGATTTTCCTTTAATCAAATCCTAACTATTTACTAATTTATTCTATTAGTTTATTTTTATCCATTCTTAAATTTTAATTTACATTAACAATTCACAATTGAATTTATTTATAATAAGGTCATTCAATTTATGCTTGAATTAGATTTATTTACAACTCACACCGATTCTATTTTAATTCAATCAATACTTACTTATTTACTTAAGAATTTTATTATCCGTAACTCGATTGAATTCATTCAAATTCAGTTTTATTCCAACTCAACTTCAGTTAAATCTAGCTACTTACCATTCTTTTAAATTTTATTACTCATTATATGAGTTCCAACTTATTTATTTACTTAAAAGCTTATATTGCTCATTTGAGTCATTTCATCCAATAACCACAATTTCAGATTATATATATATATATATATATATATATATATAACACTTACTATCTTAAGGTATAAATTTTCATTTCACCTTCCAGTTTAATTCAATTTAATCCAATTTAATTCAAGTTCAATTTCAATTTTATTTAACTTATCTCAGGTTAAATTCAAATATATTTCTTCACTTCCATTTACTTAAGTTAAATTTTAATTCCCGGATCAAAATTCCCAATTTCTTCTTATTAATATCAACTTACTTTATAAGTTCAATAGTCGATTCATTTAAACTTTCACATTATCTAAATAGAATTTCTTAGGATTCAATCGCCCGGTTTTCATTTCCAAAACCATTTTGAAATGATAACTACACATACCCACTTGGTATATCAAATCAAATTTTCAAATTCCAAACACTTGTTTTTATCAAAACAAAATTTCCCTTTGAAATTTCTAAAACAACTTGTATACCCAACAAGCCCAAACAATATCATGGCCAACTATCCTGGCAGCAATCCATCACTTTAGAAACTCGAAAATGTGTACTGATGATGTGGCCATCATCATCAGGATTATTTTCCAGCGACTGAAGTAAGCTCAGTGCTTCCTTACTTCCACAAATTCTTTCCAAAACAATTTCCATTCAACAATATTTTCCAAAATAATACTCCAATATTGCCTTCAAA
Source organism: Allium cepa (assembly GCA_030765085.1). Classification (NCBI taxonomy): domain Eukaryota; kingdom Viridiplantae; phylum Streptophyta; class Magnoliopsida; order Asparagales; family Amaryllidaceae; genus Allium; species Allium cepa. Next base: position 135,026,187 of record CM060932.1, read on the forward strand.
TCTTTGGAAAAAAACATTTCAAACATTCCCAAGATTTTAAATTCCCAAATCCTTTCGTTTAAATTTATTTAAACATCTTTCAAATTTCCGGGACTTAAATTTCTGGTTTAATTTAATTTTAATTATATTCCTTTTTATTTAAACTATACTTAGACAATTTTATTTGGTTATAAACCACTCGAATTTTAAATTTTTATTCAATTGTAGTATTAACAACCAAACATCCATATATATATATATATATAATTTCATAAAAATATTTCTTCAATGTCATAATATAAATTTGGGTAAAATTATTTCATTTACCCTACTTTAAAAATAATACTGTGTCGGTTTACCTTGTTTAATAGTTTAGAAATCCCTATCGATGAAATGGCGTCCCACACATCGACTAGAACCCACAAACACTCAACAGATAAATCATCACAATATAAAAACAATTTTATATTCATTAACAAATATGTGCTCATATCTATTAATACACTCAAACTCAGTTTAGAGTTCTACAAACTCTATTCTATGAGTAATTCCTACCAGAGCCAAATTTATCACCAACCCATGCTCTAATACCAACTGTGACGACCCGCCCTTCTACTACCAGAAAGACGTATCATCATTAAGAAAGAAAGGGATAGAAATAAAAAGAATAGAAGAAAGAAACAACAACGTCAGAATCTCATAGCGGAACGAAACAAAATATAATATATCACATAACTATTACATAGTTTTACATATATCTGAGTTATACAACATCAATACACATGACAGTCATACATATATCTGTCACTACATACATCAGAGATACAGTATACATCAACTACTGACACAGCAGAACTAGATAGATATCTACATACGTCTAGAAACTCCTGCTCCAAGCTCCCCAGAAATCAAAGTCCGAAACCTATCACTTGGCTACTCATAAAATTTGAGTACCCAAGAGTTTATGAAAAACAAATATAAACTCCGGGTCAGATATGGGTCTGGTATGAGTAAACGGTTTAAATTGTTTAACTTTGAAAACATTTGAAAATAAAGGTATCACGTAAGACTCCCCACAAATAAATAGGGGTAAGTTTTTACCTTACGCTAACCAAAACATTTCATAGGAAATCTAGTGATATTATAATAGTGTCTAGGGTTTTCAAGTAAATAGAAAATAGCCGAAATTATTACATCTATTAAATTCCAGCTACTAGCCACAAAAGTGGGTAATACAAATCAAAACCGTATGGTCTCATAGGGAAAATGGATTTCCAACAATGGCAGGGCTACTGGGGTACCGCCCGTCACAGTACGCGGCCTAGATCACCGTACCGAGGATCACTCCCGACCCCCTACAACACAAGGCCGAAACCATTCCTTACTGAACAGTCCTGAACAAGATAAACCCCGCGGTTGTAGCTAGCAACCGCCCACACAGCCGAAATAAAAAGGGACATCTAGACAGGGGAATATCTTGCCCTGCTTGGGCATGACCTACCTAACCTTGCTGCATCTCCCCTGTTTTAGCCATTCCCGATTGATGAGGCTTGAGGCTGCGATTACCTTTACAGGACATAACACTTAGAATGCTCATTGTCCGCCTGACGATGTGTTGAAAGCATTCAATCCATAAAAGTTCGTTCCGGGTTCGAACGAAACCGAAGGCATTATCTCGTCACACTCATTTTGGAATCACCCTCAGAGTCGATGACGATAACCCTTGCATTCTGAAAACACCATCTCGATCTTCATTTCAGAATTCACGACCTATCGTTTAAATTGGATCGATGTGGTTTTCGGAATATCAATTGGATACCCGATCCCAGTCTCATCGAAATCCAAACGCCATTTTAAAGGCTAAGCTGTCTAATTAACTTAAACAGTTCAATTCAACTTATTGAATTAACATAGCATTTATCCCAGATAAACATATACAAGCATCATAGATATAACACAACATATCACAGAGCATCACAGAATATCATCAAATAACTATCACAATCAGATATTCAATATAACAACCCGTAAGCAGTCATCTTTAAGTCTTATTTGTAATTAATTCAATTTAGAATTAATTAACTGAGAGTTAACCACTTAACTCTGTTTAATTAATCATTAGTTAACAATTATTTACCTATTTCCTTTCAGATTATCTAATTAATGATTTCTTAATCAACTATTAAATCTTAATTATTCATTTAATTATTTATTTCATTTATTTAATTAGTTACTTTATAATCAAGTTGTTTAACTTTAATTACTATTCCTTATTCATTAATTAATAACCTTAATTATTAATTAATAAAACCTAATTATTTAACTACTAATTACTTAATTAATCAATTATAAATCCTTAATTCTTAATTAAATTACTTAAATAATTAACTATTAATTCATAATTAAATTATATGATTAGTTAACTATTAATCGTTCATTAATTAACTTTAAGTAGTTAATTATTAATTATTTGATCACTTAATCATTAATTAATCACTAATTACAATTGTAAAGTAATTATTCTTAATTACTTTCTAAAATAATTATTGATATTACTTCTTCAACTTAATTAAACATTTAAAAGTCTTCTTTTAAATTTTGAAATGATATTAACCACAAACTTAAATGTTAATCAATTTCATACTTAACTTAATTACTAAATTAGAATAATAATTAAGTGCTAAATACATTGTTAAGTATTAACCTAATAATTTAAAACTTGTACTTAAGCTGTTAAACACTCATCAGGTTTCCAGTATTTAAAATTGTTAAAAACCAAATTCACATAACCCTTCTTTTTATGTTGGTTGAAGGAAACCCGAGACCCCCCTATTAAACCCGAGTGTAACTCCGGGTTACACGCAAGCTCCCTCGATTCCTCCCCTAAAACCCCTTCATCTTCTTCTTTTAATAATTTTTTTTATACAGTAAGTTAAAATTATAAACTAAGTAATAATTAACATCAGGAAATTTACATTCGAACTCGCAAACTAACCCGAAGCTTCCTCCACTTTCGCTAGAGTGCGACTCACGTCCGTTGAACTCGACGGCGACGTTGACACGATACGCCGCCGTACACGTGCACGGCGGCGCGGCCGATCTCCGGCTACCACCAACATTACCCACAACTCAGAAATCATTCAGAAACTCGAAATCTAAATTCAATTCATCTTCATCTGATTGAAATCAAAAAAATTGGTCCTCTGCTCGAAACTGCAAACCGACCCATCATCAAAATCATCTCGCCACCACCGCAAACACCATCGGAGACGTCAAAACTTCGGCCACACCACGATGACGCATAAAACATCCTTTATCCATAATTATACGACACTCTATCGTTTATTGGGATCGAACTCGACATCCACAGGAAAGTGCAAAACTTTGAAGAAAAACCCTAAAAATGGTTCGACCCAACCATTTATACAATTGAAAAATTTTCTGATAATTTTCATAAAACCCATGAGGTTCAAATTAGCTTCAATTCAAATTTCATCAATTTCAATTGGATCGATAACCAGAATTTTGCAAAAATGCAATCTTCGGCTGTATACAAACTACTCTTTAAATATAAATATGAAAATCTAAATTTTTGTTTTAAAATTCATGTCCTGCAGTATGAATTCAAGATATAAATTTGAATTAGCATTTTATAACAATAGAATTCATCAATAAATTACTGGATTGCCTGTAAGTCCATATTCCAGTAGCATACTTCTACCCAGATATTTTATACAGCTTGTAACAATTTTAGTTTAGTTTAACTACTTCGTTTGATTGAACAATTAAAACTTAACATATGTTTGCAGTGAATAAATTTTGATTTCTTAACAAATATTCCCCTATATCAATTAAACAGAGATGCAGGCTATATAGGATCATACTCAAGATTTAAAACATATAAAATACCATAGTCACATAATCTTCTTATCTGTTTAATTTAAACTTAAAGCTTAAGGAATTAAGTTTACTCACATGCATAATTCTTGACCAAAGACCATTCACTGCCTTAAATCTGATGTCTTGAAACTGTTTTGAATTTTGTTATGAAGTGCTGTTTGAACTTAAACCCTGGGCTTGCTTCTCCTTTTTCTTCTTTTAATTTCCTCAGGTTAACCAAGTTTTCTTTTTTTTCTTCTTCTCAGTTTCTTAAGTTTTGATTCCTCGGTTCTGTTTTGCAAGATAAAAAAATGATGCGCCAGTATCAAATAATACTTTAACGAGTATGACATGGATTAAAACATACTTCCCATCATAGATTTTACTTTCTCTTCTGTAGTCAGTCCAGAAGCTGATGGTTCCAGAGCAAAAACCTTCCCTCTATTAGCCTTAGTGATTTTGGACATTCGTTCTTGTAGTGCCCCATATGGTTGCAATTTTAATACTTCACTCCCTTTTTCCTATATCCTTCTTTCCATTACCAGATCGATACTCATTAGCGAAGTACCCTTTATTAGCATTCTTATAGAAAACAACATTAACCTTCCCTTTCTTGGTAGCTCTGCCTTTCTAAGCTCATTTCTTATTAAAGAACCTCCACTTTTAGCCTTGAAATCCTTGAGTCTCCATAGGATTTTACTTCCAAATGTTGAAAGCATTTCCTCGTTCCTTAACGCCATCTCCACCACCACATCACATGGATCTTTGAGATATAGCATAGTTGCCCTGGCAACTTCTATCTCCAATCCACGAATGAACTTTTCAATTTTTATCACAGTACCAATAGTAGTATATCTGTATCTAGACAACTCATTAAGCTTAGTTGCATACTCCAACATAAATATCTCTCCCTGCTCCAATTTAGAAAACTTCCTGAGCAGAGTTGACGTGGCTATCTCGAAAAAAAAACTTTTCCTTAAATCTCCTAAACAACCCAAGTCAAATTCTCCCCTGGTACTCTTATTGTCACACCATTCCACCAACAAAATATAGCACCTTGCAATTTGTAGATACCAACCTCCTTTTATGTTCATCATTTAGGACTAACTTAGCACAAATCTTTCACAGTGAAACAATCAATTCTCAACTTCAATAGCATTTATCATTCCAGGAAAAGGCTTTCCCCTAAGATAGGTATAATCACGGCTCAACTTAGCATAATTAATTCGAGCAGGTACCTCAGTTTAGCACCTCTCGTATTATAAGCGTTTCTCCAACCAAACCAAACTTGCATCATATTTACAAAGAACTAATATACGGTCTCCATATCTATAGGTGGGTTTCTAGCAATCACATTAGCATTTACATTTGGGTTAACATTTTCTTTTCGACATGGATTTCTTCTAGTATTGGATCGAACATTTCCATTTTCTACTTCCATGTATTACTTTCTCATAATCAACTTACGAGTCTTTTTAAGATATAGAAGAATGGTCTAAGAGAGGGGGGAGAATAAAGATAGAATATATACATATATATCGCAATAACATGTCTGTTACTAAGGTGTTATCTCATACCCTAATCTTATTCTCTGAATAATTTGGATTATATTTTCAAAATCTTTTAAATTTCACATAAACCTATGCTTTAATACCAAGTTGTAACATCTCCCATTTTGAGGCTTGAAAATAAGCGCTATTGATGTTGGAGTCAGCAATAGTATTACTTTCAAATGATAGAACGAGATCAGTTAATTACATCTATACTATCAAGGTCATACGAACGTGAATATTTTTAAAACACGTTTCATTAATTACTTTCATATTCATTACGTATCCCCATCGATCCCATGTTCGGAGAAAATATAATAATTACAATTATATTTCAAGAGTGACATATGAAGATGCCCCCTTGGATGATTAGTGCCTAACCACTTGACAATTATAATTTTTTTCATCACATCAATTCAAACAAAACAAAACCTCAAACAACACAGCGGAAATAAACTCCTAATGTTAGCTTGACTCCTGCACGTATCCGGAAGCTTATTCATAAAACCTGAAAATCCTACTCCTAATCTACTCAAATGAGTACCTGAGAGTTTAGGGACAAAACAAAACTTCGAGTCAAATAAAAAATATGCTGTGAATAATAATATACCATCTCGAACCAAAAAAGGATATCTAGCGAAACCATGCCGCAGAACGGAATGAATTTTCCCTCAATAATATCTTATCAAATATGTCAATCTGATCATAAATCGTGCACCTACGACCATAATGGTTAAAATATGATATGATCATATGCACGTAATATAGGTAAATATGACTAGTTTGTCATTAAAGGATTATGCATCTACAAAGGTTACCTGCCCCATGAAATTGACCGTCTTTCTCAAATCATAGTTTTCCTAAGGTCATTATAAACCTATTAGTTTTCACTGCCAACTAATAAACTATCCGACTGACTCAAGCTAAAAAATAACTAAATGTGCCAAAATCTCCGGTTAGTAGTAAATCCAATTAAACAATACCATGAGCATATAGAGCTATGGGTTCCTTTTTGTGTATATACATCTTTTAGTCTCACTACTGACAAACCCCTACACACTGGAACCATTGACCTTTACCAATCGAGGCTAAGGCAGAATCATGGGATGCGACCCTACATCAGTCCCTCTAAAATCCTATTTGGTTTTAGATCCATGAGTCATATCTTTTTGATCAGTTCAAAGCATCCTAACAAAATTAATCTATCTGATCTCCTGGATACAATTCTACTCACTTAGGAGTTTATTCTGATCATATTCATTCCTGGAACAATCTAACTGGTAATTCTATTCCTAAATCCCACAGTGCGATGTTGGGAAATGAAAATGTGAGCATGAAAAATGATAAAATATGTAAATTTAACTTATCAAATGATAACAAGAATAAACAACGTCATCCATCAAAGTACATCTAATCAATAGCCATATACAAAACAAAATTACTTAAGATTGAGTTATATTTTACTTTGGTAAAATTTATATAAAAGTGAGCTAAAACACTATTTCGTTTCTATGAAAACATTTATCTTTATAAATTATAAACCATATGAAATCATTCTACTTTTGTGCCAAAGCACTATTATCTTTACATAGCTTTCAAAACACCCACTATCAAAATAGGGATGTCGAGCATCTATTGAATATTAGCTATTGAGCCTATAAAACATAGCTATTTGGTTTGTAAAACATATGCCTATCGAGCCACTAAAAATATTCATCATCTTTATATGGCTTTTAAAACACTTGATAGCAAAATAGGGTTGCCGAGCCTTTAGAAAACAAGGGCTATCGAGCCTCTGAAACATAACTTTTAGCTTGTAAAACATATGACATTCATGCCGCTAAAATACTTGCCGTATAGCTACAAACAAGTTACTGAGCCATTATAAGACAAGGGTGTCGAGTTCTTAAAATCATAATATACCGAACCTCTAAAACACATAGGGTGTTGAGTTTTTAAGAACAAGAGGACCAAGCCTCTAAAACCTTAAGGATGTCGAGTTTTAACAAAAAAAGTTGTTGAGTCTCTAAATCATGAGGTTGTCGAGCCTTTACAAAACTTTGGCTATTGAGTCTTTACAAAACATCAAGTATCAGACCTTCATAAAACATTAGATTCGAATCATTACACAACATTAGGTGTTGAGTCCATATGGCAATAGATACATCATATAGATACGAGTATGTATCACGTGCATCAGCTCTTAATAATTAACGAGCTTCTATGAATATAAAGGCATCGAGACTCTAAGTTATAATGCCGATCGCATTTCGGTAAATAAGTTAAATACTGATTTGTTTTTTTTAAAAGTTAAAATTTTCCACTTACCCTTGTCTCATGTTAAATTTTCGTTGGATTATATTCACTTTTCATATTATTGAAAATTCTAGTAGGACACGTACTTCCTTCTCAAATAACTTGCAAAACCCTTATAATTAATATTATTAAGGCATATTAATCATAAACAATTCCATAATAACAAATTCATAGAAAATCATAACAATTAGGGGAAAAATTCCCAAAAATCACTAAACTGTGAATTTCCCACTTCTTCCTCGCATTAAAATTTGAGGACTAAAATATTAAGTTAACTATTGTTAATAGTTAAAAATCCAAAATATACACATTTTCCTCTTAGGAATTTATAAAATATTTGTATGAACTTGGAAATTTATGAAATTGAAAAACCATACCCAAAACAATGTTTACACAACATATTCAAATTTCAAATCGACTGGAGATCAAAAACTTAGGTTTTGCCTTTAAAACCTATTAGAATAATTCCGTAAAGTTCCAATTAACCATTATTTAATCTAATAATGATATCATCAATCCAAGGATGAAGTATTATCACATCTAATTCAGAAATCAATCATAAATCTGAGATAAAACATAAGCAAATGAGATGGTAATTAACTATCAATCATCTTAGATTAGATAAGAGAGACTGAGATTTAATGTAGATTAATTCCCCTAAGCCTTTCCTTTTGAATTCCATAGATTTCTTCCTATTCTCCTTTAAGTAATGACCGACCTCCTTCTTTAGTTTTTTCTTATTTTAGAAAGTGAAATAAGAATGAATGAGAGAAGAAGGGTTTAAGGAATGAAATAAGAAATTATTCTCATTACGCCTCTCTCATCAATCCCTTTCTATTCTATGTTTAAAACAATCTTATTAATCGATTAATTAAGGCCTAACCCCAAATTGGTTAAAAAATCTCATTCTCCTTATCATCTCACATTATTCTATTTAATTTATCTAATTAAATTCCTTACATAGTGTTAAACAAAAATTAAGGATGTTACATAAAGCTTCATAGTGGATGTCGGCAGCTCAGCCGAACCACTCTATATCTTAATTCATTTACCATTTCTCGCTCTCTTATAGTTTTTTTCTCTTAAGCCTAGGGACTAGCGATTGGCCTTTGATCCTTGCGACGCATCATCATAATTCTGAGGTTGATGAAAAATATCCTTAACACATCTAAATACATCAAATAAACTCTAAATAAATTCTCTGTATATAATAATAGGGTCATATAGCTCATAGCAATGCATAGCGAAAATAAGAAATAGCAGCTCCAATAATAGATATATAAGAAAGCATCCGCCTCCTACTCATCCTCCATATAGCTCCCATTGCTATTTATATCTGTCTCTCAATCTACTTATTTAAGAGTACTCGAGATGATAGAAAACAATGCAAATAACCTCTGGTCAAATAAAGTTTGGTATGGGTTAGGAATAATCTTAAGATAGATATAAGCCATAAATATAATGAATTGGAACATATGGTATAGAGAACCATGTCTGATCTATTTCTACATCCAACAAGTTAGCACATAAATATAGTCTAAGTTAAACTATCATTCTATTGGTGTACTACTGCTTTAAGTATAGTACTTGGTTTTTGGATATCCAACTCGATAATATATACTCGTATGCCATCCATAACCAACACTACAACCATCAAACAATCTTGCATATCGTATATCAAATGTCATTAGATATATGATAACTCAATATGATCACTCCATACAAACTTCTACTAGTCAACATCGCTATCTCACCAATGCCCTGTTCTATGCTACTCCATTAAGTCAGGAAACTATACCATCCTCGTAAGGTCTAGATTAATGGATCGCTCCATACGATCCAAGTGAGCATACTCACATACTCCTTTGCCAGCATAGCTAAATCCCTTGATTTATCCAATATTCCTTGTCACATGTCCCGATGGTAGAACCACCTGTTGTTCCATCAGAAGTCCACATTATATTGAACTCGCCTGCTTGGATGATCACCAGATGCTCTGCAATCTTGCTCTCGGAGTGCTCAACCCAAAATCCAATGGTAGGAATGGGTCGGCACCAACCTACCTTAGGTGGGAAAAGTTCCACCACTTTGTCAATTCTTCACCTTGGTTTCCTCAATGAAGCCCCAACGTCGAACATGCATTGCCCCAAAGTCCACCCTGCGCAAATCATAAAATTTCAGGTTGGTACCTTCAACTCGGGTCGGGACTGATCCATTTTCATTTTACCTCGGCCTATTTCCCATCAAAGTTGCTTCAACCCTTCCTAATGTCTATTTCTCAAAACCTTGGGTTCCTTACGTCACTTTCCAAAGTCCATCCTCAAGCTCCCATCATGCAACTTGCTAAGATACACGAGTTGGTATTGACCTATAATGGTTGAACTGGTACCATCCATAATTAGCCAAACATTTAGCTAAGTAACTTTCTCAGCAACCTCTGCACCAGTTCAACTCTATTTGGACCACTTCAATCTGCGTACAACTCCTTTTCAACACTGCAACTCCAAACTCTCTTGAGTTGATCCATTAAAGTTCATTATATTGCATTAGAATTTCTGTCCTCTGTGAAATCAAATCGCAGATCACATCAAATACCTACTCAATTTTCATGAAGATCCATGTCTAGAAAAATGATCCAACCCCAATTTGCTTCGATCACCATTACATACATTCAAACTAGCAAACAAAACATCCAAATAATCTAAACAAGCATCATCATGGAAAAAAGATGAATATAACATCCAATTTCTATGCTAATTTTCATTAGATCAATCAAAGCATAGAAACACATGTATATATTACTTTAAAACCACTTAAATTTGTTTGTACTTAGTTTTTAAAAAATAATTGTTCCAACATCATATTTTGACTTAAAAAATGGAGTTGAAACATGTTAAATCATAGAGAAACGTATCAAATAGATCATAATGATAAAACACTCACCAATCGATGTAAATCATGTAATCGAGGTAGATTCGAATTGCTACAACCGAGATCTGAAATTCCCTTCCCAAAAATGCTAATTAGTTGCTATTCTATTGAACTCCTTTCTAATCTAGCCTTGGTCTATTTATTTTACAATATTTGGAATGATTTAGTGATGGCTTTGTTTAGAGAGAGAGTTAGTGGAGGATAAATTTTTTTTAGGAAGAAGGTAAAGTGATTTTTGAATATCTCTAGTATGGTAGTTTGCTCAAATTTGAAATACATAGGAGGCCTAATTATTGGGTATAGGCTAGTTACACTAAAATCAGCCTAAAAATCATCAAACTTAAAATTGTGATGCCTCCTAAACCGCATGGCCAAATTACTAGTATGACCACTGTACAGAAAGAGAAATTACCATATCATTTATTTGTTTTAGACCAAAGTTCGTCATCTATCAAAATTTATAGCCATTATTGGATTTCTAAGCCTAGAATATCCATAATTAATTCTAAGAGCAAAAAATGTCAAAACACAGTATTATAGAAAGTTTATTCCAATCTAAGATCATTTGGTTATTAAAATAGTATTTGTATGATCCACCGATATGTTAAAATACTGGTCATTACATTCTTCTCCCCATTAAGAATTTCACCCTTGAAATTCAAACAACATCGATCAAACTTACCTAAAGCAATAAACAAATAATAATAAGCATGCATAACATGAAACAAACATATCAAACAATCAAACTACACTACCATCCCAATATGCGTATACTACTATTAACTAAACAAGATATCAAATGTGAAAGTAAATTCAATAAAATAAATCTTGCCAAGTGGTCCAAATAAGCGATCTGCATTCCCTCCTAGTCTTCCAAGTGCTATTGTCTTTCTTTCCACTCCATTGAACCCATTACAAGCTTTACAATCTTCCTCCTAAGCTACTTCAAACTATGCTCGACTGTACAAATAGGTTTATGAGGTTTCAATGTTTTAGGATTAACTTTAATATCTTCCCATTGGTCCGATGTAACTATCACGTCTGTATCATGCATAAACTTCCAAAGATGCAAAACATGAAAGAAGTTATGCTCACCCGCTATCTTTGAAGGTTTTGCAAGGCTCCCAATTCTCTCAAGTATCGTAAAAGGTCGTACAAAATTTGGTGCCAACTTTCCATTATTGCCAAATCGACCTATATTTATTAATGGGAATCTTGGCAAAGACCATATCACCAACTAACTAATCAAAGCCTCATCATTTCTAGTCACTGTAATTCTTTTTGTGTCAAGTGTATCTTTCGTTCATTGCTAAATGATCTCAATCTTCTCCAAAGTCTCCCTAATCCTATTTTCCCTAGTATTATTTTCTCTCCTGCTTCCAACCAACATGAAGCGTTATTGCATAGCCGACCATCTAAAGCTTTGAATAATGTCATATCAAAGCTCCACTGATAACTGTTGTTGTATGCAAACTTCAATAATGCAAATGATCATCCCACAGGCCTCCAAAGTTAAGTATGCAAGCTCATAAAAGATCCTCTAGTATATGTTTAACTTTCTCAATCTAACCGTTAGTTTGTTAATAATATCCCATACTTAAATACAATGATGTCTGCAACGCCTCTCATAAGCTCTTTTAAAATCCACATAGGAATAATGGGTCTCAAATCGCTCACAACGCTCTTCAGTACTCTACGGAATCATACAATCCAATGCACATATAGTTTGGCTAGTTTTGTTGTCATTCTATTGGACTTTAAAGGTATGAATCAGGTACTCATCATTAGCATATCGACTATAACCCAAATACTACTGTACCCTCCTCTAGTTTTTGGCAATCTACTAATGAAGTCCATTGATATTTGCTCCCACTTCCACTATGGAATTTCAATTGGTTGCAATAAATCACTCGGTTTCTTTTGGTCGGCTATACTATTTGACAATTCATACTCTTTGAGATAAATATCTCGATATCCTTCTTATTTACTTCCCAATGAAATGTATGCTTCATATCTCTACACGTTTCATTTCCTCCAAGATGGATAGTCAACTTCAAATGATGGCAATCTTGTAGCACCATATCTCTACATCTGATATCCCATCTTTATGAAGTCAACCATCTTGATCAAAATCATACTGCTTAAATCTTCGTACTCTACTCTGTCTTCAGCTTAGTTATGATTCTCTCCAGTTGGACATCACGCTTTTGAGTAGTACAAATCTGCTCTATTAGAGTTGGTCTAATATTCATGCTTGCTAACATCTCTAGCTCTTGCTCACTTCTTGGTCTGAAATTATATCCAACTATATACTCTATCTACGTCTACTTTAGGAATATATCTCCTAAGCTAGCATGTCTCCTACTAAGTATCTATGGCTATATTTCCCTTACTTGTCGTATAGGAAATGTCAAAGTCATAGGAGGTCAAAGTCATAGGAGGCCAAGAACTTTAACCATCTCTGATGTCAAAGGTTATGGTCCTTCTACGAGAAAATATGCTCCAGTGATTTATGGTCGGTGAATAAATCAAACCTCTTTCCTACCATGGAATACCTCCACACCTTCAAAGCAAAAATTATAGCTTCTAGCTCTAAATCATGGATTAGATAATTCCCCTCATGATGTTTTAGTTGCCCACTTGCATAGGCGACTACTTTATCTTATTGCATCAATATCACCCTAAGTCTAGTACTACATGCATCTACGTATATTATCAACTTCTCATTCTCATCTGGAATGATTAACACTGGTGCACTCGTCATCATCTCTTTCAGACTAAAAAGGTATGCCTACACCTCACGCCCAAAAAAGACTAATTCTTCTTCGTTTAATGAGCCAAAATTGAGAATTCCTTAGAGAAGTCTTTGATGAATCTTATATAATAGCCAGCTAATCCAAGAAAACTTCTCATATTCATTGCATTCTTAGGTCTTTCTTGATCTTGGACTTCTACTACCTTGTTAGGATCTATAGCGATACCCTACTCTAAAAAAAATAATCCAAGAATCTTATTTCGCTCTTTCAGAATTGACACTTCAGAAACTTAGCTTTGAGTTAAACTACCTCAATGTCTCTAATAAAACTCTCAGATGTGTCTCGCGTTCTTCTTCTGTCCACGAATAAACAAGAATATCATTGATGAACACAAGCATGAATTTTTTAGTTAATCTTTGAAAACACGATTCATTAGATCAATAAAGTATGTAGGTTCATAGGTTATCCCGAAGGGTATAACCATCCACTAGTAAAATCCTGATGGTGCGTGAGATGCGGTAATCTATACACTATTCCTCAGCACTCTTGGTTGGTAAAAACTTATTGCCAAAACACCTTTACATCGAATAAGGCATTTACGCATAGAGAAGGATATTTTTTTCATTCAAATCACGATAATTAACGCAATGTCTCAAAGGTTCATTCACTTTAATGAATGAATACTGCAGGTGCTCCCTACACATAAGTACTCTTCTAAATTAATCCCTTCCTCATTAGATCATTCACATGGACCTCTAGTTCTTGTTGATCTTCGGGTGCCATCCGTCTCAAATGCATAATAACTGGTCGGACATCCTTTATTAAATCAACACAGAACTCAAAACTCAATCTTGTAACCTCTTTAAATATATTGCTACATGTATTGATGACAACAATCATGCAAGATCACGAGGAAATAAAAATAAAATCTAACCATCAGTTCATCCTCGAGCATGCAGCTCCACTTTAGCTCACGCCCCTTGTATGTCCCTATCATCACCAATAACCTCTCACATTCAACCATTACTCTATATCTCTAAATCCATTTCATCCCTAAATTAATAAAAACCAAGAAGAAACAAATCACAAACAAACATGCATCCATGACTTGATATAATAACGTCATGACAAAACGTAACATCTCTTAGGATTCGACACTACCAAGTTTCTGTCTACTAGGTCAAGTCTCAATGCTAGTATATCCACTATTTCACTAGATTTAAACGAATGCAATGTCCCGTTATCAAATAAAACACGAACTTGTATATCATAAATGGAAAGCATACCTTGAATCATGATGCCCTTTCCCTTGTCCTTCGTTGATGGAGCACTCGATGAAGTAGGAATGATATTCAATGCATAACCCTTCAAAACTTTCTTATCCTTCAATTGCCATCGATAATACTTCTTGATATGCCTACCCTGTTGCAGTTGTAACAATTCTTTACTTTGCTTTTGCAGTTCTTGCTGAGATGGCCTTTCTTTCCATAGTTGAAACATATAGGATCCCATTTGCCTTTCTTCTCACCCTCCTTGCCTTGGAATTGCTTCTTCCCTTTATTGTTCCATTTCTGCTTCCTTTTACCACCTTCGTCCACATATGTTTTAGCTTTCGCTTTTGGAACAATAAATGTCCTTGGCTTTGGCTGCAAACTCTCATGGCTCAAAGCCTTTTCAACAAACTTCTCAAAGCTTTCGCTAATGTAGCTCACTAACCTCTCTCCACGATAATTATTCACACCAATGATGAACTTCTAATTCTTCTTTAATGTAGTGTTAATGAATAAAGTCCCATATTTCAACATAGAATCGAACTTAGCAAACATACTTTCAAACATACACATCTCCCTACATCAGATCGACAAACTTCCTGAGCAGAATTGACTTTTGAGCGAGTGGAATAAACTACTCTTCAAAGCGAGCTTTAAACTAATTCTAGGTTAACTGGAACTTGGTGGTAGATGCTTTGATGGTATTCCACCAACCCACCCTGAAATTACAACAAGCTAACTTCCACTTCTGTGCATTTTCCAACTCAAGGTCATTAAATATGCACTCATAAGTTTCTAACAAACCATGTACTTCTATAGCAACTTCCATTCCCATGAATGAATTTCCTTTAAGGCAAGAAAATCCTTGTTGATCTTAGCAAAGTCAACTCATTGTGCTTGCGCTGGAGCACCACCATCCGAATGAAAATCATCTACATATCCGTGTTAAAAGCTGCCACGGTACCCTCTCCAGTCTCGACTCCATCTATGGAATTCCATTCATGTTCTTTGTATGCCTGCTCATCCTTCAATTTGTGATAAGATTGAATATTCTCTCATAATAGCATGTCGACATAAGGGGTAATTGTGTGTGCAATGTGCTTTACTATGTATGTATGTATATATGTGTGTATAGATATGTATGTATGTATATATTTATGTATGTATGTATGTTTATATATATGTCTGTGCAAGCGCATGCGCTATTAGTTTGAAAACCAAAGTAGATAACAATTAAGACATATCACTACACAATAATGGCAGTTTCGCAAAGTCCCATGCGGAAAAATTGCAACGGCTCTGAGCCATCCAATTACAGAAATCGATGAGAATCCCGAAGACAAAAAACAAGGCAAAGAAGGTCACAAAGAGTGTGGAATCTCTATACATTTTTCGTGGATGCACTATTATTTTAGTTTATTATTGTATATTACTTCTGCACATTTTATGACTTTGTAATTCATTTAAACTGATATTGTTTTTGAGCAGATAATGATATTGGTGGACAATGATATGGACAAAGGAAATAATTTCTGTACAATCCTAAGACTCAAGTTAGATAAATATTAGATAAATAAAAAAGATTATCAAGATAGGACAAGGATTAAAGTGACTGGATATGCCAGCTGATATCAGTCTACGTATAAGGAGTATATACCAACAGATTAGAGTATTCCATATCGACTTCTTGCTGTTAGAAGAGTGATGATAAGGACTCTGAAGTTACTTTTTTGGTGCATACTCTTACAAGGACGTTTATCTTTACTATTAATAATAAGAGTTTATCTTTAATATTACTCCAAATTCTAGGATCAACTGACATATCTTTACTATTAATAATAAGAGTTCGTTGTACATGATACGCGTATGTCTTTTTGATGTACCAAAAATGCCCTTTTTGTTCACAATTTTTGCACTTTTTAATTTTAAGTCTCTCCGCTTCTTCTCAGACACATTTTATTCCACTTTCTTGCAATACCTAATCTCCAAAACACTATTAGTTAATCACCAAATCCATCGACAATGACTACAATCACCAGATTGATAGCAGTTTCCCATCACAAATTCACAGATCGATCGAAGTGCCATTGCAATCCCCAAATCGATCGATGTCTCTTATTATTGAACTAGTCGATGTCTTTATTCTCCCCAAACCGAATGATGATACCTAGCGATTATTGAGAGGAAGAAGGCTAGGTTGGTCGTCGATAAGGTGATCGACGAGGATAATTAGCTTTAGTTATTGATATTAAATTTTAAACCTGATTTGACTAAATTATGTTTTATTTCATAATAGCAAGGGGAAGAAGGATTATGTCATGGTGATTATTGGGAGGGAGAACGGTGCGAATAGGTGTTCATCGAGGAGGTGGTCAACAACAATAATTCGGTTGCTGCGGTAAATCCTATGAATATGGAAAAGCTTCAGCTGTTTCATGGTCAAACGATTTGGCTAAAGGTGTCTTTCTCTTCTTAATTTTTTTAATGTGATTGGATACAGGGTTTTTAATTGCTTTTCTTCTTTATTGATGATTGCATAAGTGGGTCCTATGGTACAAGAATAAAAGGATTAGTATTTAGATTTTCAGATCCAGTTTTTCTATTACCTAAAACTGCCACTTTTATCTTGCAAAAAAATATGGCTAAGTACTATATGCACTATCGTAAAATACAATGGTTGTAATCTAGATAATGAATGAATACAAACATTTTAAAAACAAAATAAACCTTCCATTTTGCAACTTCACTTTAGATTTGGCTAGCTAAATCATGATGTAATTGTTTTAGGGTTTCACGTCAATTTTTAGTTTTGTTATTAGTGATATCTAAAGGCAATGACCGTATATTTAGTCAATTTAGTAGCTTTTAGTGTATGGGAAATAGGAGGAGAATATGTCAAGAATTTAGATGTTGTTAGGTTATTATGTATTTGAAACAAAGGATTAAGTCCTCGATGTTTGTTTGGATCTTTGAATATAGCAGTTTAGAAATTTGAATTTTGAAGTTTCTTTTTGGTTGTATAATATCGAACAAATGGTAATTTTAATGGATGTTTGCATTCGTTGTTCGTAATTACTAATTTTTGAGACATTAACCTAACCCTTATAAAAGGTTATGATGGGGATCCTACAATGGTTGTTTGGTGATAAGATCTCTAAAACCGAATTATCTATTTATGATGAGAGGATACATATGGTAATTGTTGAATCTTATTTTTTTGCAACTCATGAACAACATAGATGACAATTTTTTTTAGGTAATATATTATGAATATAGGTTTGTATCATAAAACAAGCAATACAAGATCAAGTTATGAGCCGAATAGTATTTATAGACAATGTTTGATAGATTAAATGCAGAAATTGTGCAATCAACACTGATTATCCAGTAGATAGTAAGAAACATGTGTATTTAGTTTGAATTCTGTGGAATTTCAGTAGATTAACTGTAATAAACTGTCTGAGTCATTACTCGGCATTGTAAACCTACATGCCTCTTTCTAATATCGGTATTTTTTTAACACTGTGCCTTGATTTATTAATGTGACTGCATTTTTTATTTTCTCTCAATAGTGGCTCCTTACAGTCAAACAAGATTTTAGATAATACTATTTTTATTTTAGCATTCGTAATTTTTCTTAATTTTAATTTAAGTTTTACAATTAGTGGATTTTTTGTTACATTAAAGGATAATTAGTTTATAGTTTAAACAGTATTTATCATTAGTTATCATTTTAATGTGTTAATATACTAGCTCGGATAGATAGTTCTCTTAGTTTTAATTTGCAATTTAAACAATTTTTATCATTCCATTTCTTTCATGCAAACATATTGAATAATAAGATGCTTGAACATATGAGCATGGACTATGCACTCTCTCATCAAATTGTTGTCAGGAATATGTTAATAAGCCATCTAAAATTCTAATGAGTGGAGTAGCTAGAGAATAACTTGATATATTAGTTGGAATGCCATACATATCTCAAATATAATTTTATAAGATTAAGTTGAGTATCAGATCTTATTGTGATATTTTCTCATGTTCTCAACTACTTTGTAACCTACATTATCAATATTCTGCAGCTAAAATAAGACAAGTACATCAAATGTACATGGTTGACACATTGATTACATGTTGTTATTACAAGTTAAATATGTGATATTAGCTTACTGCTTATAAACAAATCGTCCTTTATAATATTGGTTTTCAGCTAAAGCATTGTCTTTGACTTAATAAGATAATTAACAAATACAAAGGATATATTTCTTTATTTTGGATTTTATTTTGCACTATTATTATCTTAAAACATTTCTGATTACATGTTCCTAGATATGTATGAATTTTAAAAATAATAATGGTGTGAGACAAATCAAGGTGAATGAGCATGCTAAAATTTTAATTATCATCATGGTTCTGGCTAAGTTTTGATTTTAAGTGGTCAGGAGTGTTTTGTATCATACAGGTTCAAATATTGATTTGTTTCTAAAAGTTTCCCTCCTTTTAGAGAAATGAACCTCTATTATAACTCAAAGCATCATATATGTTACAACAGAGTATTACATTTATGCCCCCACATTGTATTACTAATAAGAGTACGTTGTACATGATTCCCCTGTGTCTTTTTGATGTACCAAAAAAGCCCTTTTCATTCACAATTTTTTTTCGCTTTTTTATTCTCATTCTCTCCGCTTCTTCTTAGACACACTTTATTGCACTTCCTTCCTACACCTAATCTCCAAAACACTATTAATTAATCACCAAATCGATCGACATACGACACAATCACCAGATTGATTGCAGTCTCCCATAAAAAATTCATAAATCGATCGAAGTGCCATCGCAATCCCCAAATCGATTGACATTTCTTATTATTGAACCAGTCGACGTCATTATTATCACCAAACCGAATGATGCTGCCTAGCGATTATTGAGAGGATGAAGGCTAGGTTCGTCATGGATAAGGTGACCAACGTGGATAATTAGCTTTAGTTATTGATGTTAAAGTTTAGACATGATTTGACTTAATTATGTTTTATTTCATAATAGCAAAGGGAAGAAGGATTATGTCAAGGTGATTATTGGGAGGAAGAATAATAGTTGTCACTATCATTTTCGGTTTATACTAAAAAGTGGCCTTCAAACTAAAAAGCAAATTTGTTGTCCATGGGACTGAATTTTTTTGAAACTTCTTCCTTGTGCCTATTTACCTATTTCAGATAATACTATTTTTATTTTAGCATTCGTAATTTTTCTCAATTTTAATGTAAGTTTTACATTCAGTGGATTTTTGGTTACATTAAATGACAATTTGTTTATATTTTAAATAGTATTTATCAAAAGTTATCATTTTAATGTGTTAATATACTAGCTCGGATAGATAGTCCTCTTAGTTTTAATTTGCAGTTAATTTTTTTTTATCATTCCAATTCCTTCATGCAAACATATTGAATAATAAGATGCTTGAACATATGAGCATGGACTATGCACTCTCTCATCAGATTGTTATCAATAATATGTTAATAAGCCATCTGAAATTCTAATGTGTGGAGCAGCTAGAGGATAACTTGATATATTAGTTGGAATATCACACATATCTCAAAAATAATTTATCAGACTAAGTTGAGTATAGGATCTTATTGTGATATTTTCTCATGTTCCCATCTATTTTGTAACTTATCAATATACTACAGCTAAAATAAGACAAGTACATCAAATGTACATGGTTGACACATTGATTACATGTTGTTATTACAAGTTAAACATGTGATATTAGCTTACTGCTTATAAAAAAATCGTCCTTAATAGTATTGGTCTTCAGCTATAGATTGTCTTAGACTTAATAAGATAATTAACAAATATAAAGGATACATTTCTTTGTTTTGGATTTTATTTTGCACTATTATTATCTTAAAACATTTCTGGTTACATGTTCCTAGATATTTACAAATTTTAAAAACAATAATGGTGTGAGACAAATCAAGGTGAATGACCATGTTAAACTTTTAAATAGCATCATGGTTCTGGCTATGTTTTTGATTTTAGGTATTCGGGAGTGTTTTATATCATAAAGGTTCAGATATTGATTTGTTTCTAAAAGTTTCCCTCCTTTTAGAGAAATGAACTTGTGTTATAACTCAGAGTATCATATATGTTACAATAGAGTATTACATTTATGCCCCCACATTGTATTAATAATAAGAGTTCATTGTACATGATTCGCCCGTGTCTTAAAAATGCCCTTTTTGTTTACAATTTTTTTCTCTTTTTCATTCTCATTCTCTCCGCTTTTCTTAGACACATTTTATTCCACTTTCTTGCTAAACTTAATATCCAAAACACTATTAATTAATCACTAAATCGATCGACATATGACTACAATCACCGGATTGATCGCAATCTCCTATCACGAATTCACAAATCGACCGAAGTGCCATTGCAATCCCCAAATTGTTCGACGTCTCTTATTATTGAACTAATCAGCATTGTTATTATCAGCAAACTAGATGATTCTGCCAAGCGATTATTGAGAGGAAGAAGGCTAGGTTGGTCATTGATAAGGTAATCAACGAGGATAATTAGCTTTAGTTATTGATGTTAAAGTTTAGACCTGATTTGGCTTAATTATGTTTTATTTCATAATAGCAAGGGAAGAAGGATTATGTCATGGTGATTATTAGGAGGAAGAAGGGTGCGTTATAGTCAACTAAGATTTCAGATAATACTATTTTTATTTTAGCATTCGTAATTTTTCTAAATTTTAATTTGAGCTTTATATTCAGTGGATTTTTGGTTACATTAAAGATGACAATTTGTTTATATTTTAAATAGTATTTATCATTAGTTATCATTTTAGTGTGTTAATATAGTAGCTCGAACAGAAAGTTCTCTTAGTTTTAATTTACAGTTTAAACAATTTTTATTGTTCCAATTCTTTCATGCAAACATATTGAATTATAAGATGCTTGAACATATGAGCATGGACTATGCACTCTCTCGTCAGATTGTTATCAAGAATATGTTAATAAGCCATCTACAATCTAATGAGTGGAGTAGCTAGAGGATAACTTGATTTATTAGTTGGAATATAACATATCTCAAATATAATTTTATAAGATTAAGTTGAGTATAGGATCTTATTATGATATTTTCCTTGTTCTCAACTATTTTGTAACCTTCATTATCAATATTCTATAGCTAAAATAAGACAAGTACATCAAATGTACATCGTTGACACATTGATTACATGTTGTTATTACAAGTTAAATATGTGATATTAGCTTACTACTTATAAACAAATTATCCTTAATAATATTAGTTTTCAGCTAAAGCATTGTTTTAGACTTAATAAGAAAATTAATAAATACAAAGGATACATTTCTTTGTTTTGGATTTTATTTTGCACTATTATTATCTTAGAACATTTTTGGTTACATGTTCCTAGATATGTATGAATTTTAAAAATAATAATGGTGTGAGAGAAATCAAGGTGAATGAGCATGCTAAACTTTTAATTAGCATCATGGTTCTAGCTATGTTTTTTTATTTTCGGTGGTCAGGAGTGTTTTGTGTCATAAAGGTTCAGATATTGATTTGTTTATAAAAGTTTCCCTCCATTTATTAAAATGAACCTGTGTTATAACTCAGAGTATCACATATGTTACAACAGAGTATCACATTTATGCCTCCACGTTGTATTTGGGTTTAGAAAATAATAAAGGGGTAAAAGTGTGAAATTATTTGTTAGAACACAAGTAATTTTATGTGTTATATGGTAACTCATATAGTTCACTAAAAATAATTTAAAGTTTTCTATTGGACCTATATTATTTGATTAATTATGTCAAAATTGCTTCTGAACTGATAATTTGTTAAAGTAAGAGGCAGATATGTAAAATGACTATGTTTTCAATATTCCTATTCATACAACAATGTTATGTATCCAAATTTTATTCATAATTTTTCAAATTATTTTTTCAAAACCTAAAAGGAGAACACAAAGGAAAGAAATTTCTCAATATCTATGTTGAACCAATTCGTGGTGGTAAGAGCAAGGCATTCAGCACTATCAGAGTAAGTGAAATTTGAAATACATTTTCGTACATCTTTAGTTTAAACAGCATAGAAGCACTTCTGATCTATTAGTCATAAAAATGTGAATGAAAAGTTTAATGATGTTGTCAAAAATTAAGACAGAAGCAAGTTATTCTAATTAATACAAAAAGAAATGCTATAAACACTAACGGTTAAAGTAGGTGTTCATATACTTGCCTAAACCTATCTCTTTAAAAGTATACTAAATAGTTTGATAGTATATCAAATCAAATTGAATATCAAATAGTTTTGACTTTGCTTTTTTCACCATATTAGTCATATATTAGTAACTCTAATGCATGGTTGATTTTTACAAGTTAAACATTGCAATATAGCTAAACTTCTACGCGACTTTGATTTTTTATAAAATAGTTTCATTGTTTATCAAACAGAAAATAATTTAAATTCTATATGACTTTGACTTTTTTATATAAAATAGTTTGTTATTTTACGAAATCAAATATCAAATAGTTTAACTTCTACGCGAGTTTGATTTTTTTTTAAATAGTTTAATATTCTATAAAATTTCAAATAGTTTTTTTAGTGATTGTTTTTAACCAGTTATATAATGTTTTGATTCTCCGATTCATGTTTCCATTTTTTGCCACATTAATTATTTCAACATAGAATAAAAATCCAATTCTACCTTGGGTATGATTTTGTTATTGTATTTTCTTTTAAAATCTATCAAAGGAGTTCACTTAATGGTTGTATATAAATTTCATATATTTTGCATTTACATGTTCATTCTTACATGAATTTGGTTTCATTGAAGATACTTTGATTCATTAAAAAAAATGAAATTCACAATTGATTTAACTTTTTTCGTTCTTAAATTTCACATGTTTTAAATAATCTTCATCATATTAATACAATTCCTTTATGGCCTTACTTTTCTAATTATGTTTATAAAACAGGTGTTACTTTCAGACCTTGAAAGGATGAAAAACTTTGTTTCTAAATTAACATTGTTTTGGTTGATTTTTATATTTCAATACTATCTTTTTTGTTGAAAAAAGGATTTAAAATATTTTGACTCATTCCATCTCCATTTTTGATAGTTCAATCATTATCTAAGTGCGCATTACCAATGATGAAAATACAAATTTAGAATAGGAAGCTGTCGGTCGGTTGTTATTCCACTGGCAGATTGTTTTTTGGGTACCTTTTTCAATTGGTATATGATTTTTGTTTAATTTGATTGTTTTCAGATTATTTTATTTCAATTGCAAGTCAATGAGTTTGTTGATTTTGTATGCAAGTTACAGAAACTTGCTTACTACAAAAACATTTTAATCTAAGGCTACAATTCTCATTTTCCCAGTCTTATTAATTGCTTAAGTTATGATTATATCTCTACTAATAATGCAAATACTTTTTTGTGGTGAAGCTTTTTTGAACTCCCCAATCAACCCATTCACATAATTTCGATAAATTAATTACAAAAATGAAAAAAGGTGTATGTTTCATTTTCCTCTGCCCATGTTCTTATCTCCATCACCGTTTCACCCTTTAGTCAATCACTACCACCACTTTTCTCCCCACTTTCCTTTTTTCAACTTTCCTCAACATTTCTCTTTCCGCAGTTTTCTGCCCTAACTAAAAACCCACCCTCTATCACCTAACTCTCACATACACTCCATCGACCAATCCCTCTCACGAAATTCAGTATGCTTTTCATATCCAACCATGGGAGTTTAACACTGAATTCTGGAAGTGATGGCTCGCCTAATTTTGCTGAATGGACAGTGTATTCCTCCAACCCGGTCGCATTTCACACTGAAATTGGAGTTGAATCTTCAAACTACGGTGTTTTATTCTTCGTTTTGATTTTCGAATTTGGGCTTTGCACTATAGCTCGACGAGATAACGACATACTTTGAGTTAGGTAAACTACCCGCAACTCTTATATGCCTGCATTTACTTATGCTTGCGTTAAGTGTACATTTGGGGTGTACTGAAGGAGATATTTTGGCTACAAACAAAACCTTATGCGTTGTAAAAGAGGTTCTGATGTTAGCTGATTGAAATGTCATCCACTGTTTCTCTATACATGTTTAATCAATTATTTGGCGTTTAATACTTACCAATTCTTCAAATAGTTTCCACAAATAACTCTTTTACATGACCAATTTATAAACCATATTGATAATTGGATTTTACAATCAGTCCTTTACTGATACAATACTACATATTTACATCTTTTACAATTATTTTGATACCTAAAATGGTATGATACTGTTAATTAAATTGCATGAAGTTTAATTTTTTGATAATTGATGTGATATCCCGGAAATTTTAGGCGATATTTATTTAATAATTTCATTTATAATTATTTTAAAATGTGAAATATTGGTTTAATAATCTAATTCAAACAGGAATTTTCTTTTGAAGATTAATAATTGTTTAATATATCAAATGATATTCTTTTCAAAATAATAATAATTTTATTTAAATTAAGAATCTGACTGTTTTCTAATGTTAAAAATATTTAAGTAATAAAAATTCATCTTTCTAAATTGATTTAAAGATATTTATTTATAATGTATATATGTGTATACATTATAAATAGGGGATTTGATTTTAATTTAAATTTATATTAAATAAAAAATATTTTCCAATCTATTATATATAAATGTATAATTTGTAAATTGATTTAAATTAGTATTGAAAACTTTCCAAAGGAAAATTTTAAAGTCTTTCTTATATCTTCATAGTAATGTAAGTAATTATTTATTTTGTTTATAAAAATAAATATAGTTTAAATTTTGTTTTATAATAAAAGTTTATTTTGTTTTGTTTTAAAAATTGTTTTCTTTGAAATAAATTTAAATCATTCACATTAAAATATAGTATTTTGATTTAAAACTCTTGAATAAAATTGATTCAACATTTTTTTTAAATCTTCTCTTTTGAAAATTAGTTTTAAAAGAATATTATTTTAAAACATTCAAATAAACATTTAAAATTGTGTGTAATCTTATAAAAGAAGTAAACATGTAATCATTTTCAAGGCTAATGTTAATAAATATTTAAAACATGCTAAAAAAATTAGAAATGGTTTTAGATAAATTTAAATACATTTATAAATTTAGAATTTTCTTTTTATATTAAAAATGTACATGTGTTAGCTTTTAAACTAATAGAAGACACTTGTAAATTTATTACACCTTAATACAACAAGTGGCATTGTTTTAAAACTTATTATTTTAATTTATTTTGATATGAAACATAGAAATTCATTTGTTAAAAACATTTTCTTCAAAAAAAGAAATCTGAAATCAGATTTGTAAGAAGAATTTCAAAACCCAAATTCTAACTCATGTTCAAAAACCAAATATAAATCAAAATTTGCCTAACCTATTTACTCAAAACCCAGAAAACCAAATTCTGTTTAAATCAAAAATCTGCAAATACAAATCAAATTCTGCAAAACCAAATTCTATTCAAAATCTGCAAATTACAACATCAAATTTGAGATCAATTTCAACTCAAGCATATGAAGTTATGGGTCTGCATGCAGTTCAAAAATCTTCATCAATAAGAAAAGCAAATTCAACTAGCAAATGCAGATGCAAGTTCAATATGCAGTTCCTAGAAAATGAAATCTTCATCTAAATTTGTTCTCTGCACTGGTGAGTAAGCTTCTTTATTTTTTTAAAAAACAGTGTCCTTTAAAAATCAAAATCAAACATAATTTACAGAACTTAAGTTTTTAATTCACAGTAATCAAAACCTGTTTAGGAAAAATTTGTTTTGTTTTCTGTTTTTAAAATAAAATGAAATGAATAAACCTCACATGCACAAAAGCATGAGACATCTGTGCATATGAATTGAAAGAAATAAAAATGTTGTGATGATTGCATATTAATGAATGTTCCGTGTGTATAGAAATGAATATGTTTATATGTTATTGATTTCCTGAATCTGCATATCTAATTAGTGGTAAATTAGGATATTTTTAATAGAAAATCTTTATCATTTGAATTGTTTCAGTTAGTAATTTTATGTGTAAACAAAATATGTTTTTTAGTAGAAATTTAGGTTTTGTAAAATCATGTTTTAGTTAATATAAGTTAAAATTGAAATATGTTACCTCTGAAATAATTACAACAGTAAGTATTTTCAATAAAATCAGAATATCAAACTTCATTAACTATTTAAACAAGATTATAACATGAATGTATGTTAGAAATCATTAATTTTAAAACAAATTTCACATTTTTAAATAAACTGGGGTATGAGCAATTCCGGTTTGAATAGAATTGGGAAATTTGGGCCTATCTAAATTCCTAATGATTGTGGGATGTTGTGAGTCTGTTTGGAGATAGAAGATTGATGAGAGAGTGAGAGAAAATTGTCAGAAGTTTATTCCAGTGGTGGTGGTGATTGTAATTGGTATTTCCAGGTTTCAAGCCCTAGTATCTGAAGGTAGGGGTTTTTGAAGATTTTGATTCCTCTGTTGCATCGAGTGATTCAATACTTAAGGGATGGAAAGAGGGGTCGTAGATGGATCATTAGCCGGAGTTGCAGCGATGATGATGATCGGAGGATGGATTATGGGCTGTTGACAGGTTGGGGTTTATGGTGTAGTTGAGTTTCTAGGTTTGCAGATGATTCTCAAACTTCGAATTCGAACTACAGTAGCTTTCTGATGGTCGTAAACTTGTGAGGTGATGGTCGGCGACTTGTAGAAGTAGGTTGGAGTGGCTAGAGTTCGCCGAGGTGACTTTCATATGCACCGTACATGTTGAAGTCTGGTGAACTTTTGGGAATGTTCAGGGTTATGGACTCGAAGTAATACTCGGGAGTTTTGGATTCTTTCTCAAAGCTGGGGGTTTGGAAACTCGAAGTGGGTATAGGGGTTTCTCGGGTTAGTGTGTTGCAGGGTTAAATCCTGTAGATATGCAGTTTTTTTTTATTTAAATGAATTCATATTTTAAAGTTGTATTTTGATTCAAATGTAAGTTAAATCTTGATTCAAATGTAAGTTAAATCTGAATTCAAATGAAATTTTGGATTCAAGGTTTTTAGAAATGAAAATTTTAAAGTTTAAACATGATTTAAATTTAGTTTTAAATCAAGTTTAAAAACAGTTTTCAGGGTACTTTTAAAACCAGTTTTTTATTCAAAACAGTTTTTGTAATAATTTTTTTAAAATTATGAACAGATTCAAATGTTTTAAAAGAAGATTTAAAAAATGAATTTGATTTCAATTAAGTTTTAAACTTGGAAGAATTTATTTCCTTTAATATTTGAATTAAGATATGAAGTGTTAATTTAAAATTGAAAGTTAAAGTAATCAATCTGTTTTCAAAGCTTGATTTATTTTAATCAAGTAATTTTGTTTTAAACTTTTCTTTTATATTTAAGTAATGAATATTCTTTAACATCATTTTATTTTAAGGTTTATATTTATTTAAATTTGGATTAATGTTTAAATAGTTAAACATTTTAAATATTAAATTTTTTAATGGAATTTGAATTTAATTTTAGAAATGTATTGTTTTAATACATTTTGAATGTAAATGAGTCATTTGATAAGTAATTAAATTATTTTTAAAAAAATATTAAGATAATTAAGAATTTACTTAATTATTTGGTTTTAAATAATGGTCTAGAATAATTTTTAATTAGAAATGATTTATTGATAATTAATCTAAGATAATCTTTCTTAAGTAAGTAATTATTGGAAATGTTGTTAATTAATAAAAATAATTATCTAAGGATAAATAAGTAATTTATTAATGTAATTAATTTTGATAATTAACTAGATTAATTAATTGAATATAATCAATTATAATTTGTTAAATATAATTACTTGATAAAAGTAATTAAGGAATTAATTACTTATTGTAATTAATTTTGATATTGTGATTTGTTCAAATTAATTAATTTAGTTTAATTAATTCAAGAATTCATTTGATAACTTAACGGAAGTAATTAGTTAATGTAATTAATGGAGCAGGATTACTTTATGAAGAAATGAGTGATAAATTACTAGAATGTAATTAGTGAAAGGTGATTTTTTTAATTAAGTAATTTGGATAATTACTTTTGTAATTAGTCAAGGATTAATTAATAAAGATAATTAATTATTGGGAATTAATTTATAAGTAATTAAGGGAGTTAATTACTGAATTTAATATTAATCAAGGTGATTAATAATTGCTAAAAGTAATTAATTTTTAAATTAAGTAATTAATTTGAATATTAATTAGAGATCATTAATTATTATAATTAATGATGTAATTAAGGATTGTTTGATTAAGTAATAATTAATTAAGTGATTAATTAATTAATGATATAAATGAGTTAATTGTTTAAAACCCTTAAGTAAACTTGGACCTTAAGATGGCGTTTGGTTTCGATGAGACCGGGATCGGATTTCCAAATTTGGAATTTCGAAAAGCACATCGATTCCAATTAAACGTTAGGTCGTTAATCCAAGTGGAGCAAGTGAAGACTCGAGGTGTAAGGGCTATACGTCAGTATAACTCTGTTGGTGATTCCATAATGAGTTTGACGGAATAGTACTTATAGGTTCGAGATGGTGATTTAGAGTGCAAGGGCTATGGTCATTGACTTTGAGGGTGATTCCAAAATGAGTGCAACGAGATAGTGCCTTCGGTTTCGTTCGAACCCGGAACGAACTTGTAAGGATTGAATGCTTTCAGAACATCGTCAGGTGGACGATGAGCATTCTAAGATTGATATGTCCTATAAAGGTAATCGTAGCCTCAAGCTTCATCAACCGGGAATGGCTAAAACAGGGGAGGTGCAGCAAGGCTTCGTGGGTAGCTCCCACTGGAGAGCAAGATTTACCCCTGTCTAGAGGTTCCTTTATATTTCGGCTGTGTGGAAGTTGGCGACGGCCAATCTGCGTGGTGGTCTTGTTCGGAACTGTTCAGTAAGGAATGGTTCCGGCTTTGTGTTGCAGGGGAGCGGGCGTACTCCTCGGTACGATGATCTAGGCCACGTACTGTGACGGGCGGTACCCCAGTAGCCCTGCCATTGATGGAATCCTTAATCCAATAAGTGCCTGTACGGTTTTGATTGTGCCCAACTATGTTGGAACGTGAGATGTAAGCATTCCAGCTATTTCGGTATTTTATTTTGAATACCCTAGACACTATTATAATATCACTGGATTTCCTATCAAATGTTTTGGTTAGCGTAAGGTAAAAACTTTTCCATGTTTATGTGTGGGAAGTCTTACGTGATACCTTTGTTTTCAAAGGATTTTCTAAAGTTAAGCAACTTTTATCCCCGTTTACTCACACCAGACCCATGTCTGACCCAAGTGTTTATTTTCTATTTTATTAAACTCTTGGATACTCATATTTCGTATGAGTAGTCAAGTGTTTCAGGAGTTGCTTTGACGAGTTTCTCGAGGAGATAATGGAGTAGGAGCCTTCAGCGTGTAGATATATTTAGTGGTTCCACTGTGTTTTGAGTTGTATCTGTTTTTCTCTGATGTACTTGAATTGTAATTGCTAGACAGATGTTTATAACTGTCTAGTTTGTGTTGTATTAGCTGTTTAACTCTGATGTATATGATACTATGTAAAGTTTATGTGATATAATATAATTTATTCGTTCCGCTGTGAGATTCTGATGTT
The DNA here is from genome assembly GCA_030765085.1 of Allium cepa. Classification (NCBI taxonomy): domain Eukaryota; kingdom Viridiplantae; phylum Streptophyta; class Magnoliopsida; order Asparagales; family Amaryllidaceae; genus Allium; species Allium cepa. Next base: position 135,056,582 of record CM060932.1, read on the forward strand.
GTTTGTTTCTTTCTTTCCTTTCTTTTCTCTTTTCTATCCCTTTCTTTCTTCTTAATGATGCGTCTTTCTATGGAATGAAAGGCGGGTCGTTACAATTGATACTTACTAAACACTTAAATGGTTTCCATCGGTAAACTCTTACATAAACAATAACAATATTTTGCAATGAACACTGTATAATTAGGCAATTAACAACCCTCTCAATGACTGCAGTATTAAAAAGTTGACAACTCATTGTTTTGATCAGGCTTATAGTGATATGTTTAAAGATATTTCAACTTTTACTCCCATTGTTTTAATTCCCTGAATTTTTTTTACGATACACTCGATTTATCAAATTTTATGTTACGATAGTTTTATCTCAATGATTGTAATTGTAATGACCTGGAATTTTCGATCCCGAAAATTCCACATAGTTAGGAAAAGAAGAAAAGAGATAGAAGAAGAAACAGAAAATAAAACACAGAATCTCACATTCGCAGCAGATCAAAATATAATATAAATAATAGCAGTTATACAAGAAGAACTGATCTGTTAATTTACATTAATACATCAAAGTTACAACCATTACTCAAATCTGGACAATTAAAATTAACTTTCCCAGAAATACAAACAATATTATACATAGCGAAAACTCCATACATTCCTGCCATCCGGCTCGCCTCCTGAGCTCCAGAACGTCGTAACGTGAAAATCTTTAATATTCGGTCTGACCCGAGCATTACATCAAAGTAACACCCGAGTCAGGATGGAAACCAGCGTGAGTAAACCCTTCTAAAAAGAAATACTATTTCATAAGATTTTATTTAAAATCCGAATTCATAACTCGTTATAGTCAACACTTAATTTCACAAATCAAATCCTAAGTATCCCAACTTAGTTTTAAAAGGTCCAGTCATTTAAATTTATTCCCTTCCAGCCCATTGATTTCACATACCAAATCTGTAAAGAATCAAAGTGGTTTCGGGTATTTGCAAATACCCAACCTCGGTCTCTTCGAATTCAATGTCATCTCTAATCCAAGTTGTTAAGTTTAAAACAGTACAACACATATTCAGGATATCATACCACATAAAAATTTATCATCGATAAATAACTCACAATATTACTGTTTAACCCATTATATCAAGCACATCTAAATTGTTTATTAGAGACATCAACGACCTAAGCAATCCAATATTATTCAATCATCAATAAGCAAGATTTATTAGATATATAATTCCAAATAAATTTAATTTATCTCTAATTAAATTAATAACCAACTTCAATCACTTGAATTACCTTAATCCTGCTTACATAACATTAATCAATTTCAATCCAATTAATGATCCATCTTAATTAATCCTCCTTGATTAATTATCTTATAATTACATTTAGTAATTGTCTTTTAATTAATCACATAGATTAATTAACCTTAACCATTCACAGTAATTAATCTTTAATTAATTAATGACATTCATTAATGATCCTCTAATCACTTCTAGTAATTAATTATTCTTTTAATTAATTACATTTAACAAGTAATCTTTAAATTAATCACATTCATTAATTAACCTTAATTAATCTATTTAATAATTAATTATATCTTAATCATTGGTTAATAAACCTTAATTATTAATTAATAAAACTTAATTACAAATTACTTAATTCTTAATTACTAGTTAATTAATCCTTAATTACCAATTGATAAGTCTTTAATTACTTAATTAATTAATGCTTAATTAATACTTAACTACTTAATTAATTAATCTCTAATCAATTAATTAATTATCTAATTAATTAATCACTCTTTAATTACTTTATTAATTATCAAACCCTTAATTAATTTTAAGATAAATCATATCCTATATTAATTACCTAATCACATATTTTAAAAACACTTAATTTTTAACACTTAATTATATTAACACATTAAGTTTTAAAAATAACTTAAAAATTACTTAACAAATTTAAGTTAAACAAATCATATACTTCTAAATTAAAGTGTTAAAGAAAACATTTATTATTTGTAAAAGAATTTGTTTAAGAAAGTATTTAAACTAAATTCATTTAAATCTCAAAACCTTTGCTTTTTAAAACTTGATTAAACTACTTCGGGTCAAACCCGATACCCACTCGAGACTTGCCCGAGATTTCTTCCTCTTTTTTTTTTCAATTTTTTTTTTAAACAGGATAAAATTTAAAAGCTGATATACTCATAAACACACATGTGCGCTTGACTCAATACCCGAGCCAAACAACAATCTTTCTCGAGCAATCCACGTGAACAACTCAAGAAAACCCTCTTTCCAAATCTACCGAACAACAGAAGATAAACAAATGAGCACCGTGCATGTGCACGGCACCTCCATTGCCTCTCCGACCATTTTCTCGACCTCGCCGAGTCATCAACCTCACCACCTACCCTTTGAACACCTAGATCATCATAGCAGCCAGAAAGACGAAATCAAACAATTCGACCAAAACTGGATCCTAAACGATCATCCAATACCTTCTCACTCCACCGCCACTAGCCACTAGAACCCTCGGCCTTCCATCTAAAACTTCATCGAACACCCCTCTACCTATTCCCCCTCTCGCGATGAAGCCCGAAACACCCTTGACGGAGCAATTGTTTCGAGAACGTAGACGAGCCCAATGGGGCTTAAACCCTAAATCGACCCTATTAGCCATCAATGATGATCAAAAATTTAATCGAACATTTTTCCCGACATCCCTGGCCTACCACCTTCCTCCGGCCTTAATCCCTAACCCTCCGATCTATGCGATCATCAGAAAAAGCTTAAAACACACATGCCGATCAACTCATGATTTCTCTCGTGATTTTACCTTTAAAAATCTTAAATTTGGAAGTCAAATTTGATCATATACTTGATTCCAGAAATCATTAAAGTCAAGTATTTTCTATGTTTAAGATCCTATTGTTCTTCTTACTTTTTGTTGAAACCAGCTTAAAATCTTACCTGGAAATAATTTTAGATCAAACTTCTTGTCATTACAAACAAGTTTGTTTACACATCAAAGTTTAAAATAAATCGAGGAAAAAGATATTTAGATTTGATCAGGTTTTTGAAAACTGTATATCTAGAACAGAGTGATTATTTTGTATTCAGACTTGCACATCCTGTAATCCTGTATATATCTACATGCAATTCATATAAACAAACATGCAATACTTATCATACTTTGTTTTCAAGTAATTACTGCATGCAACATGCTATAGATTGAAAAATTGATTTACTCATGGTTTAAAGAAGAACAGAGGTTAGGACAGTATATTTAAAATCTGGAATCTGATTGCCTTGAAGCTGCAAGCTTGGATTTGAACTGTAGTTTGCCTTGATCTGAGAACTTATACTTGATTTTGAAACAATCTATTGCTAGATGTTTTGAATCAGTCTGAGTTAATCTTGAATTTTTTCGATCCCTTTCTGGTTTTAGTTTTTGGAAGAAGGGAGAAGAAATTTATCGAGGAGAAAAATTTGAAGAGTTCCTTCTTTTATTTTATTTTTGCAGTAAACAGCCTCTTCACAAATCAATTTTATATATTTTAAATTTTAAGAGAAAAACCAAATGTGCCACATGTTTATTTTCATGTTAACTTAAGTACAATTGTTTAAATATATGATTACCAAGCTTAGAAATGTCTTCATGTATTTATATTTATATTTATTTATTTCTTATGTTTTCTTTCTTTTATACTTATTTTTTCTAAAGAAATTACATTAAATCCTATTATTTAATTCTTATTTCAAATTTAAGTCATAATAAAATACATATACATAGATATTATTCTTTGATGTTTGAAAATAGAGTTTACTTAAATAGCCTTTGAAAATCATCATGTTGAACTCAAATCAATAGTTTTCTAATCATAATATAAATATATATACACACACACTTGGATATATGAACACACTTAAAAATCTCAATACTATAAAGTTTGGATATGTCCACTTACATATTTTTAGTTCACCATAAGGTTTACAACTTATAGAAAGTTATTTATTATAGTTTTAAATCCATTTATATATATTTTGATATTTTGAAATTATCAGAATTTTATCTGTTCAACTGAATAAAACCAGTTAATTATCCAATTGTCAGATGCCAAAAATCCAAGTTATCACATTCCTCCCCCCTTTGAATCTTTTGTCCTCGAAAAGGAATGAAACCATAATTTATTAAAATACTTATTATCAGACAAATTATTCTTCGATCTCTTTTAACTATAAACTCTTTTTATTAAGCAATTTTAGAACATTTTTAAAAACCTATATATATTTCCAAAATATTTTTATAAAAATACTTTTTATACTCGATGTCTCAACCAGTCTATCCTCGTTCTCACAGAAATTCGATCATACGTTGATCAGACATAAGATTGAAAATCTATAAGTACTTAGCAGACCCGTTTTCAACACCCAGTGAAAATACTTGGAAAACATTTTCGAAAACTTTATGAAAATATAGAAAACATTTTGAAATAGAGGAAATATCTTTGGTGAGAATGCTCTGGAAATCATCACCCTTATCCATGGTCGCAGTTAACCCAATGCCTACGTTGCCATCCCGGCAAAATCCATAGATAACCGTAGGAACTCCACGCCCCTTGATTACGCCATGGAACCCGCTACAGATCGCAGTTACATCTTGGGTTACGTTGCCATCACAACAAAAGTCCATGTAGCTATAGGCATCAGCAAGCTCGAATTTCGCTGCAAAAAGAATGAAACTTCTCCCCTTGACCATAGATCGGAGTCTACCGATGTTATGTTGCCATCCCAGCAAAATCAAGTGTAGACCGTTGACACTCACCTCGACATGATTTCGCTATGGTCCACAGTAGATCGCAGCAACATCGAGTTACACTGTCCTCATAGCATAACCCAATTGCCTCTGTAGGCATCAGTGCCCTTAACTTTCACCCCTTAATAATCCTTAGAACTTCGATTTTTCCAGACTTCCTCATAGGATCCACTTTAGAGCCACCCCCTTGGGGCTCAAGGCGGTACCAACCTATAGTACTCTTAAGAGGAAGTACCAACCTATAGTACTCTTAAAAAGTTCATTTCAAGGGAGTGCCTTTTTCTCCAGAGCCATTTTCAAAAAAATTTATACTATACACATATGGTTTCTTCCAAATCATACACCTAGTACGAATCTCATATAAATCTCCTCTCTCAAAATCGATTATCCCAAAATCAATAATTCCCAAACTAGGCTTTCCAAATACCAAAATCGATTTTACCCAAAAATCAAAAGCCTTACCAAAATCCATAGGTTCCAAAACCTTTTTCCCAAAATCATTCTCATAAAATCCTTCATATATATGTAGATATATATAACTTTGAAAATCTTTGGATCACTTCATACTTGTATAAATTCCCTTTTTATACTTCAAATACTTTCAAAAACCATTTTCTTCTAGCTACAGATTCAACAAGGGGGAGTTTATCACTATATATAACTTATTTATATCTAATCAAATATTCAAATTTGATTACTCTTTATAAATTTATTAATCATATTACCTTTCTTTATGAAGTGAACCTTTAATCATAGAAATATCCCATTTCCATTTTATTTTATCATTTATTGTTCAAAATATACCTTTCCATTTCAAAAATCATTTTACAGTTCTTATCCATAAACTTTCAATATCAATTTCATTCAAACCCGTACGATGTACATATATCATCTGTATGCTATATCAATCTGATCGCTCACTCGATCACACAATTTTACTTCCGAACTAGTATCGTCCACCCGACTTCCTTGTGCGCACTAGATCTGGTTTCTTGATCAGGAACCCTCATTCTCCTTGCATAGCCTAACTATGATAGAGAATTTCCATAACCAATCAAAAACTCATATCCAGGTTCGCCGTCGAAAATCGAGTGAAAAACCCCAACTCCGATCGATATACTATCTCGAAATTCTGTTCTCGAACCTGGATCAAATCATTATGCGAATCGAATAACATACGTACATCCTATGTATTTATCTTTATTGATTATTAGCTAAATCAATCCTCTTTTTCTATTCACCTTCATCTTGATTTTTATTCGCTTAATCACAATTGCTTCAACCCATTTAGATTATCACCTTAATTCTTATCTCAAATGGATATTTAATCATAAACAGTTTGCACTCAGACCAGCTTAAATTTAGGAAAAAACTTCAAAAGTTAAAAATAGATAAGTAGTTGAAAAATAATTATTAATTTTTAAGTTAAGTAATTGTGAAATAGTTATAAAATAGTTAGATAATTGCAAAATAGTTGTAAATAGTAATTGGTTGTAAAATAGTTGAAAAACAGTAATTAGTTTATAAAACAGTTTTAAAATTGTTAAATACTTCCAAAAATAATTGTAAAATAAGTATAAAATAGTTTGACTTTAAAAAGAATGGTTATATATAGTAAATAGCTTGGAAAAACAGATTTAAGAAAGTTTACATTAAAACAATTTATTTTAAAAATAGTCCATAGCCAAACTGTTACACTTCCCAATCTCCATTCCCATCAATTCCATTTAAATTTCCACTCCCTTTTGAATTGATTCAATCCCAATTTAAGTTGAATTTTAACCTCATTTTCTTTCCAATTTCAATTCAAATTCCATTTGAATTTAAAATTATTCAACCTTAATCACAATTCCAAATTATTCGAATCAAATTTCATTTTGAACTAATTTCAAATTCCATTTCACTTTAAACCATCTCAATCTATATAAATTCGAGTTGAATTTCAAATGTTGATTTAATTGCTTTAAATCAAATTAAACTTTACTTTTAAATTAACAACTTTTATCTTTAAACCATTTAGTTCCGAGTCCAACTTTAAAATTCCATTTTAAATTATCTTACTTAACTTATTTCAAAGTTCAAATAGGATTTCAAAAACAATTTACTTTTCAGATTCTAATTTATTATCCATTCTAATTTCAAACATTGAAACCGATTCGTGATTAATTTTAGTTTTACAAGTTCAATTCTTAACATTCAAATCTTAAGTTCAAAGTGATTCCATATCCTTGATTTCAATTTAAAGTTTAATTCCCTTTTATCTCAATAATGGATATATTACCTCAATCCACATCTAATTTTCAGATTTCAAACCCATTTTGAGATCACACATAACTTCCGATTTAAACTAATCATTTAACTTACCTAAGTTAAATCTCAATTTCATCTTGAAATTCTCAATTCTGGTTGTTTGTTAACTTATTTAACTTTCCCAAAGGTAAATTCAATTTACTTAATCCAGTCAACCCTACCCAATTTGAATTCCCATTTCAAATTTTAACTTTATATTAATAAACTTCCCACTAATAAGTCCAAAAACTTATCACTTTGGGTTTCACATCACATTCCAAATAAAATTTTAAAACTCAACACTTAGAGTTTATTTCAGATCATTTCTGTTATTACGTATATCCATACATATACCCATATTTATAAGTCATACTCACCTAAATGTTTATTTTCTTTAAAACATTTCATTTTTCTTATTCATTAACACACATTTCATTATTAAATACAACAACCATTTATGACAATAACCAAGATTATCATATCTGGAAACCAATTCATTATCATCTTATTCTGAAAATACTTTCACAAATTCCGGATTTTATTTCCTATTTTGAATCCTTTTCTAGCTTACCTTATTCATATTATCCAAATTCCCATTTGGTTGGGTTTATATTACCACTTGATTCTTATTATTATTATTTTAATTCAAATAATACAACAACCAATTATCTTAATATATAGTGGTTAGAAAATTATTGCTTTATATATCAAAATATAAACTACATTTTAAAACCATTTTAAAATCTTTATATAAGAAAATAACAAATACGCTCTCATATATATACTCAACTCATTCTAAGGTACTATTGACCCTTATTCAAATGAGTAAACCCACCAAAGTCAAGGTTCCTGCTTAACCTTTAGCTCTGATACCAAATGTAACGACCCAGAATTTTTGATCCCAAAAATTCCAAATAGTTAGGAAAAGAAGAAAAGAAATAGAAGAAGAAACAGAAAATAAAACAAAGAATTTCACATTCACAGCGGATGAAAATATAATATTAAATAATATCAGTTATATAAGAAGAACTGATCTGTTAATTTACGTCAATACATCAGAGTTACAACCATTATTCAAATCTAGACAGTTAAAATTAACTTGTCCCAGAAATACAAACCATAATATACACAGCGGAAACTCCATACGTTCCTGCCATCCAGCTCGCCTCCTGAGCTCCAGAACGTCCTAAAATGAAAATATGTAATACTCAGTCTGACCTGAGCATTACATCAAAGTAACACCCGAGTCAGACTGGAAACCAGCGTGAGTAAACCATCTAATAAGAAATACCATTTCATAGAAATTTTTTAAAATCCGAGTTCATAACTCGTTATAGTCAACATTTATTTTCACAAATCAAATCCTAAGTATCCCTACTTAGTTTTAAATGGTCCAGTCATTTAAATCTGTTCCATTCCAGCCTATTGATTTCACATACCAAACCTATAAAGAATCAAAGTGGTTTCAGGTATTTGCTAATACCCAACCCCGGTCTCTTCGAATTCAATGTCATCTCTAATCCAAGTTGTTAAGTTTAAAATGATACAATACATATTTAGGATATCATACCACATAACAATTTATCATCAATAAATAACTCATAATATTACTGTTTAACCCATTATATCACAACACATCTAAATTGTTTATCAGAGACATCAACAACCCAAGCAATCCAATATTATTCAATCATCCATAAGCAAGATTTATTTGATATATAATTCCTAATTAATTTAATTATCTCCAATTAAATTAATTACCAACTTCAATCACTTGAATTACCTTAATCTTGCTTACTTAACATTAATTAATTTCAACCCAATTAATGATCCATCTTAATTAATCCTCCTTGATTAATTATCTTATAATTACATTTAGTAATTGTCTTTCAATTAATCACGTAGATTAATTAGCCTTAACCATTCACATTAATTAATCCTTAATTAAGTAACGACATTCATTAATGATCCCCTAATCACTTCCAATAATTAATTATTCTTTTAATTAATTACATTTAACAAGTAATCTTTAAATTAATCACATTCATAAATTAATCTCAATTAATATCATTCAGTAATTAATTATCTCTTAATCATTAATTAATAAACCTTAATTTTTAATTAATAAAATTTATTTACAAATGACTTAATTCTTATTTACTAGTTAATTAATCCTTAATTGCCAATTGATAAATCTCTAATTACTTAATTAGTTAATGCTTAATTACAAATTAATTACTTAATTAATCTCTAATCAATTAATTAATTACCCATAATCATCTAATTAATTAATCACTCTTTAATTACTTCATCAGTTATCAAAACCTTAATTAATTTTAAGATAAATAGTATCCTTTATTAATTACCTAATCACATATTTTAAAAACACATATCTTTTTAATTAACACTTAATCATATTTATATATTAAGTATTAAAAAGAATAACTTAAAAATTACTTAACAAATTTAAGTTCAACAAATCACATACTTCTAAATCAAAATGTTAAAGAAAACATTTGTTATTTGTAAAAGAATTTATTTATGAAATTTTTAAACTAAATTCATTTAAATTTCAAAACCTTTGCTTTTTAAAACTTGATTAAACTACTTCGGGTCAAACCCAATACCCACTCGAGACATGCCTGAGATTTCTTCCACTTTTTTTTCTAGATTGGATAAAATTTAAAAGCTGATATACTCATAAGCACACACACGCGCTTGAATAAATACCCGAGCTAAACTACAATCTTCCCCAAGCAACCTACACGAACAACTCGAGAAATCCCTCTACCCAAATCTAGCGAACAATAGTAGATAAACAAACGTGCATCGTGCACGTGCACGACACCTCCATTGCCTCTCCGACCATCTTCCTGACCTTGCCGAGTCGTCAACCTCACCACTTACTCTTTGAACGCCCAGATTGTCGTAGCAGCCAGAAAGACGAAATCAAATAATTCGACCAAAATTAGATCCTAAACGACCATCCCATACCACCTCGCTCCACCGCCACCAACCACTAGAACTCCCGACCTTCCGTCTGAAAATTCGCCAAACCACCCTCTACCTATTCCCCCTCTGGCGATAAAGCCCGAAACACCTTTGACGGAGCAATTGGTTCGAGAACATAGACGAACCGAACTGGGCTTAAACCCTAGATCGACCCTATTAGCCATCATCAAAGATCAGAAATTTAATCGAACATATTTCTCGACATCCCTGGACTACCACCTTCCTCTGGCCTCAATCCCTAATCCTCCAATCTACACGATCATCAGAAAAAGCTTAAAACACACATGCCGATCAACTCACGATTTCTCTCAAATTACATTCTTAAAACTCTTGATTTTACCTTTAAAAATCCTAAATTTAGAAATCAAATTTGATTATATATTTGATTCTAGAAATCCTTAAAGTCGTATATTTGCTATGTTTAAGATCCTACTGTTCTTCTTACTTTTTGTTGAAACCAGCTTGAAATCTTACCTGGAAATAATTTTAGATCAACTTCTTGTCATTACAAACAAGTTTTGTCTAGACATCAAAGTTTAAAATGAGTCAGGTAAAAAGATATTTAGATTTGATCAGGTTTTTGAAAGCTGTATAACTAGAAAAGAGTGATTATTTTGTATTCAGACACGCACACGATGTAATCCTGTATATATCTACATGCAATTCATATAAATAAACTTGCTATACTGTGACGCCCCACCTCTATACCCACGCTAGCCAAGAACACTACGGAGTAATGCCGTCAACTAGCACGGAGAATAAGGCTGTTAAGGAGCGACCATCAGTGTAATTGCTTTGCGCGAGCACCGATATGTCAGATAGTATATAACATGCATTTCATCTCAAGAGGAAATCCGACATACGGACGCAAACTCAAAGCTACTACACAGTGGCTATATATAATCTTCGGAAACAAATATAGAAATAAACATAAAACAAATCAGCCACGGGCAATTCATATCACAAAGGCAGAAATAGATATGAACATTACACATAAAAGTGTATATCAGAGTAGTGGTCAAATAAGATCCACGACATCACAAAAGAATAGATACAAGTGCTAGACAAAAGAATACATCTATGAGTCAATATCTCAAGTGTATGCAACAAAATAAACTACTAATCTAAGTAGTTAGCCAAAAGTCAGATTAATGATCCAGGATGAGAAGTCAAGCAGAAGCACCTGTAACATCTCGGTCTGACCCGAGTATTATTTAATAAGAAAATAATAAACCGATCAGTCTAGCTATAAATATCAGATGAAATGATATAGAATAAGAAATATGACTAAACATATAATAATCACAATGCCAAGCTGTGATAAATAAGTAATTGAAAAATCAATAAGAGATTAATCAATATCGCAAAGATCTAAAAGGAATGTCATACTCCTAATTTCATTCACCAAGCCACAATAATTGATAAATCAAATCAATAGAAATCACGAAAATAGGTGAAGCATAAATTCCAGAATTCAACACACGAAATCCAGAAATCACAAGAAAAAGGATGGCCAATCCCAGAAAAATGAGCCGGAGCTCCTCCAGACAAGGTATAGTCCCCCATTGCGGACTTTGAGCCGGAGCTCCTCCTGGTGAGTCAAAAACTCCTCCTGACAGGGTATAGTCCCCCATTGCGGACTTTGAGCCAAAGCTCCTCCTGGTGAACCGAAGTTCCTCATGACAGGGTATAGTCCCCCATTGCGGACATTGAGCCGAAGCTCCTCCTGGTGAGCCGAAACTCAATAAAAACGACGTACAGTCCTCCACGTGGACAAAGAGACATCGCATAATGCTAGTCTAAACCATAAAATGATCGTCATGATCACCGAGAAGTGTCAATTACAGTAAGCTAGTAAATATATGAGCTTAGCTTCATGTCCCATAACCACTAGCTTAACTTAAATATTTACGAACAAATTGTAGATCTCCACTATAAAATTGTCACAAGAGTTTCAATCGAACAAGTCCAAGAATTAACCGACGAAGTAAACGCAAGCGTTTCATACCACTTGTTTTACTAAGTCGTTTAATTAGATTTCTCATACGAGTGAGGTAAAGGTTTGCATATACTAATAGATTGGAAAACGGTTTAAGAAAACGAGCTTTGTAATAAAATAGTGTTGAAATCATTTGAAGAAAGAGTTTTGATATTTACTACTAGTATATAAAACCATTATATTTTTGAAGTGACAAATCACAAAGAAGATTGTAGGAACAATCAATCACTAAAATTCACATACGAAGACGTGAATAAATATCCAAAGAAATCGATAAAGGATCCATCGAAATGGATATTCAAAAATCCCTAAAAAGGAGTCATCAAGGTCATAATAAATGATAACGACAAATAGGATACGACACGAATCGATTAAAGTTGGAAATTCAAACAACTAGGCAAAAAGGCATAGTTGGCAGATAGGAGCAGGTCGGTCAACCAGACTCCCTGAGTCGGTTGACCGAACCAAAAACAGAAGTGCACGGGGTAGCAGGTCGGTCGACCGGACCCTGACCTCGGTCGACCGAGCCCTGTAGCCTGCACTTCCAAACAGAGGCAGGAAGTGCCCGTTCTACAGGTCGGTCGGCCGGCCCAGGAGCTCGGTCGGCCGAACCTTTTGCTGGCACTCCCATGCCCTATTTCAAATGAGGTGCAAATCTCCATCAAATTGCAATCGCACGAGCAACGGCGCTAAGGGTTTATGCCAATCGACTACCCGGCCCTATATGCTCCTCGATGCATCACCAAAAACATGTTCAAACATCAAAGTTAGGATTTTTAACGAATTGAACTCAAAACACTAAAAATTGGAATTTTCACCAAATCGATCCAAACCAAAAGCAATTGCACAAGAATAAGCGTTAGGAATTCATACCTAACAATCGAAGATAATTCATAAACTTAGATGTGAGATTAAAAATCTCACCTTTGAACCCAAACAAATGAAGAAGAAGCTTTAAAAACAAGCTAAGATCAATTCCTCTTCAATAACAACTCAAGAAGCTTCAATCTAAGCTTAAAAGAGAAACATTTCCTAAATTAGGTTTAGGAAATTTCTGAATTCAAAGAGAGAATGAGTTGGAGAAGATGAAGAGAAAGCTTACCAATGGGTTCTCTTGAGTTTGGAGCTAGAAGATGGATTTGCTAATGGAAACTAGGGCTTAGGATTTCCTAATTCTTTTTCTCTTCCCCCATTTTTGATGAAGCTTGAATGTATTAGGAAATTATGAAGGAATGAAGAGAAGAGGGTTGGAACTGAGTTAAGTGGGGTTAATGGGCTCAGCCCAAACCAAAGCCCTAAGTGAAAAAGTGGAAAAAAATCAACTTTCTCCAAACATATCGAAGCTTATACTCAAAAAGGTCGCAAACGTCATTTTGAACTCAATGAGGGTGGTCTTGAGTCCCAATTCGACTGTTTGCAAAAAGTAGCTTTTCGGACCAAAATCCGACGAACGATAAAATATTTAAATAAAATATTTAAATATAAAATCGATAAATATGCGGGTTGTTACAAATACTCATCATACTTTGTTTTCAAGTAATTACTGCATGCAACAGGCTACACATTAAAAAATTGGTTTACTCATGGTTTAAAGAAGAACAGAGGTTAGGACAGTATATTTGAAATCTGGAATCTGATTGCCTTGAAGCTGCAAGCATGGATTTGAACTGTAGTTTGCCTTGATCTGAGAACTTATACTTTGATTTTGAAACGATATGTTGCTAGATGATTTGAATCTATCCGAGTTAATCTTGAATTTTTTTGAATCCTTTCTGGTTTCAGTTTTTGGAAGAAGGGAGAAGAAATTTATTAAGGAGAAAAATGTGAAGAGTTTCTTCTTTTATTTTTTGCAGTAAACAGCCTCTTCAAAAATCAATTTTATATATTTTAAAATTTAAGAGAAAAACCAAATGTGCCACATGTTTATTTGCATGTCAACTTAAGTACAATTGTTTAAATATATGATTACCAAGCTTACAAATGTCTTCATGTATTTATATTTATATTTATTTATTTCTTATGTTTTCTTCCTTTTATACTTATTTTTTTTGTAAAGAAAGTACATTAAATCCTATTATTTAATTCTTATTTCAAATTGAAGTCATAATAAAATACATATACATTGATATTATTCTTTGATGTTTGAAAATAGAGTTTACTTAAATAGCCTTTGAAAATCATCATGTTGAACTCAAATCAATATTTCCCTAATCATAATATAAATATATATATATATACACACACATACACTTGAATATATGAACGCGCTTAAAAAATTTAATACTATAAAGTTTGCATATGTCTATTTACATATTTTTACTTCACCATAAGGTTAACTACTTACAGAAAATTATTTGTTATAGTTTTAAATCCATTTACATATATATATATATATATTCATATATTTTAAAATTATCAAAATTTTATCTGTGCAACTGAATAAAACAAGTTAATTATCCAATTGTCAGATTCCTAAAACCGCGTTATCACAGTAATATCAAAAAAAATTATAGCTCATTGTTCTGCTCAGGCTTATACCGATATGTTTAAAGATGTTTCTACTTTTATTCTCATTGTTTTCATTCTATGACTTCTTTTTATGATACACTAAAATATAACAATATGACATGCTATGATAGTTTTTACTTTTCAAATATTTGATCCTTACCCAATATTTACAGAATTTCCATTGCAGAGCTATTTAACAACAAACCTTAAGCTTTTCTTTTATATACACTATGGATGGAAACTGTAATCTTCTCAAACATATTTATCCTTTTTTTACCCATTTTATTATCACTTAAATTGTGGTATGATAGACTTAGTTATATTGCATTTATTTTAATTTTTATGATAATTGATTCTTGCGAACTATTTAAAGGGTTTCCATTGGCAAACTCTTAAATAAACAACTGGAATATTTCGCAGGAAACACTATATAATTAGACAATTAAAATTTCACCCACTTCAAAAAAATTTGATATCTCAACGTTGTGCTCCATCTTATAATGATATACTTAAAGATGTCTCTACTTTTACTCTCATTGTTTTCCTTCCTTGAATTTTTTTTGGACACTTTATCAAATTTCTTCAAATTTTGCAGAAAATAGAGTACAAATATAAACTAAAAAAAGCCTCCGTGTATAAATGAATCAATTATCAACATGATTACGGCAACAAATAGATTGAAACCTCATTTTTCTGCTCAAAACATTTTACTTTCTTCATAAATACGGTTTAATTCCGTACCACATTTTCCCTTTGCATTTTTAGCAACTGATATAACTTTAAGTTACTCTTCATTCAACTTTAATTCTTTATACTTTTTTGCATTTTGAAGCTTCCATTTTATAGTTTGAAGTTCCGTAGATAGGGTTATTGACTGTTGGTAGAAAGGTTGTTGTATGCTTTTACAGAATAGTGCTATCTATGCGTACCACGACTCACGTGAAAGACTAAGCATGCAAATAGAAAGTATGACCTTTTTGATAATTACTATTCTTCTTACTGCGTTGCTACAAGCATGATGCAAAAAATTTCACTGCCATGAAAGTGAAGTTTTTTTCACATTGCTCGATATAGTTTTTTTTTGTACAATGATACGTTCAATTATATGTTGCCATTTTCATGTATATTTTTAACAACTGAATCTGCTTGATAGTATTCCAATTACAACATCACCGCACTATGCAGTTCGACATTTTTACCATTCATATATTGCTTTTTAGACTGTCATTATACCAAACAGTATGTGTTTTTTTAAACCTGTTGCTTAGACTTGCTCTATATGTTTGAAATGTTTTTTCTGCATTGTAATTTTTAATACCAACCTTTACACAAATTAATAAAGTTGTATTCCTATGGTATTTTGCGCATCTTCCAACAGAGTAAAAGAAAAAGAATACTCAATCTTTGTTATCCACGTGCAAGCTCAAAGGACATAACAGTTGGACTTCAAATTAGTGTATTCTAAATTAAACATACAATGTTTTTACTATGTGCATAAAACGCTCATGTTCTACCACTGTTTACATAATAGTACAATACCTTCACGGTTTAGGTGTAAAATCAATCAACCAGTTGCACTAAAAAATGGAGGGTGAAATTGCACCATTTTTCCTATGAACAGATGCAAAGCGCGTGCCTTTATACTTTATTTTTAATATAAAAATATACGTTTTAAGAGTAGGTGATGAAAAACTAGATGGGGGCATCAGCACTCATTAAAAGTAAATTGTTTTTGATGAGGATGGTGACTAAGTCTTAATGGAATCTCTTTGATGCTTCCTTTTCTATTTCATGATCTTTTGGGCATGGAAATGTCACTTTATCATGCATTCATTGCATTAGGATCAGATTGTACATAAAAAATGATTCTTTATACTATGTTGTCACTATCGCTGAAGATGAAAGGTTTCACTCCATTATATTAATTTAGCCATCTTCTATAATTTAAATTTCTTCCTAAATTTCAAATTGGTGAGTTACTTATTACAAGTGATGATAAATAGATAGTGTCTCAAAACACCCCTCATTAGTCTAATTAGAATAAATGTTGATAGTGGTCTAAACTTGAATGTTTTGATGCATTTCAGTTCAATTGATTGGTGCAGTATCATTTCAATTTTTCTTTGGCTTTTATTAAGACATTTTTAGGTCTCCTTTGTAGTTGTATGCCTACCTCAAGTATTTGTGACTGCAAATATTGATAAAATAGATAGAGACTATACTATTTTAGTGTTTTGCTTTTGGGTGTCAAGATAAGTTCCGAAAACGGCCTGCATTCAAAATGCAATAGTTGTGCCCTGTGCATTTAGCATTTTATACTGTGTGTGTACTGAAATAATAGTGAAATTCCTTTTACTTTCCCTATCTTCCGCTTCAATCTACTAATTACAAGTAATGAATGTTGTTAGGGTGTTATGTATGATTACAGAAATTTTCAGTGGCTACAGATGTAATCCCTCTTTTTCTTGAAAGGCATCCCAAACTGCACACCGATGAAAATGAGTTAGTAACCTTAGTAGAAGCATTACGTCATGAAATCAAGTTTTCTTGATGTGGTAGTCAGTGTCAATTATATCCCAAGTGGCATTGCTTTCCAGTGTTCAGGTAAAATTTCCCTGATTTAATTTTGAGATTGATTAGACAAACTTCCGAAAACAAACATTTTGCCAACTTTACTGAAATATTTATGCAGGAGAAAGGAGCCAGTTTGCAAATAAATTGAAGGCAAGCAACCGATTAAAAGCAAAGCTTTTTGGTGCTTGCAATGAAACAGGGTGTTTTAGACATTGGTAAATTGAAAGGGGAAGATAAGGAAAGTAAAGGTATTGATGATCTCAGAAATCAGAACATTAAATTAGATTCCCTTAGAAATTAGAATACTGGATTCTTTTTGATGGATTGTAATTGTGTTTTATGTTCAATTCTTGGAACTTTATTATTGTATTAATACGGTGCTTGTACTGTACGGTTGTTGCATTTTGGGAACTGTCATCACCTTCTACATGCTCAAATTGTTCAATTCCATTTGTTTGTTTAGTGATTTCTATCGAGTTAGCAGATGCATGAATATCGTATTAAAACATGTTAGAATTGTACATTGATGGTTCATTATGAGAGAAAGTATGATCTTGAAATTTTTTCTTATAGTGTAGTGTTTTCTAAACACAAACCACTGAAAAATGTAAGAAGCAAATTGTGAAATTTGAACTTTAGGCGATTCAACTACTATTATTTAAGCTGTTATTTAGAGTTTTTATTGCTACCAGTTTTATTTTTTCTTTTCTTGGTTTTCTTTTCATTCCGCTGCTTTCAAAAGCTATAAGTTGTTTTTAGCTAGATATGGGTATATTTACTCTTTGTAAACCAAGGAAAGCCTAATCCCTGTAATGCTTATTACTTTACTTGATACATCATATGCTTACAATTTTCTCCAGTTTCTGTTCTTTAGTTTTTGTTTTTCTTTGTTACAAGATAAGTTGCATGTGCTATATAGCTATTCTTCCGTGCCCACAATTTGTTGTTTGCTATTTTGTTTTTATTCAAATTTCTTATTGCTGCTGCTATTTATAATTTGCCTTTAGGTGTGTTTTAATCTTCAATAATGAACATATGTTTTACAAGGAAGTGGTAGGTTGATGATACATATAGATGCTAATTCAAAAGTCGGAGGTTTAAACATTTCCACTTAAACGACTTATGAAAAGTATGCGTTGTAGATGTTTAGTAAACTCACCAGGCACATTCCAAGTGTGATGAAAACAAGTTGGTGATAAAGACATAAATAGTTAAAACTGATGTATATGTGGTAGAATTAAATTAAAGAGTAACATATGCAGTTTTTCTGACAGTCATCGGTCATGAAATTAATATTGATATCAATATTTCTGTTTGAGTCGTGCATACAATGCATAAGGAGACTCGATGCATCAGAATATTAGAATGGGACATTAGGATAAATATTATTCATTGCTTAAAGGGTTAGATTTAGATAAATGAATATTTTACAAATACATTTTAAAAATAAAATAGCAAACTGCATACATATTTTATATAATAAACCAAAAGTTTGAACTACTTTGAATATATTTTTTCCTTTATAAGTTTTACTAGATTATCCTAAAATTGCAATTTTGTTAATATATCTCTAATTATAAGTTTTACCAGAGAAAGAAGCACTACAAGGAAAAAGGCATTTTTCGACGGTCGAAAACCGTTGGTGGCCGTCATAGGCCGTCGAAAGCCGTCGGAAAATGCCAAAGGAAAATAAAGCGTCGGTGTGTAGTGTTTCCGATGGCTTCCGACACATCTTACTGTTCGTATTTCTGACAACTTTCGACGGATTCCGACTGTAACGACCCAGAATTTTTAGAAATTAAAATATGAATATTTAATTAATTTTAAATATTAATAAGTGAATTTATAAGTCCAATAATTTTTTTTTTGAATTTTTGGATTTAATTGGATTATTAAATCGATGATTTAACATGTTAAAAAAATGGAAATAATTGAAAATTGAGTTAAAAATGATTGAAAATGATTTGTAAAATTTTATTTTATCATATTGAAGTTAGAATGATATTTTAGAACTGTTAAAATCGAATTAAAAGTTAATTTGTGAAAATTGAATATTTTAATATTTAAATCGACTAGTAAAAATAGTCAATTTTTGAACAATCTCAGAATTGAACGAAACCAGTTCCATTGGATCCGTAATAGTTAGTTATTACCGGATTTCAAATTTCGTGTCAATCGGAGTTACCGTTTGATCGTGGCAGCTCGAAACGCATCGAATTATTTTTAATTTAAATTTGGCGAGTAAAAATAGCCATTTTTCAAAAAGTCTCAGATTTCGACGAAACTAATTTCATCGGATCCATAATGTGATATTATTGTAAGGTTTCAAATTTCGTATCAATTGGATTTACCGTTTGTCCTGTACAAATTAAAACGCCTAGAAAATCGCTTAAATCGGTTTAATTCAAATTGAGCATTTACAGCCATAACTCGCACATACTTCCGAATTAGCTTCCGAAACCTGTTCTATTGTGTCCGAAACGCGGGGTAAACCCTAGAAACGCTGGTTACGACGCGTAAATCGGAGTTCGGAATTTCCGGGATGAATAGTGTTCGATTTTTCTTTATAAATAGACATGAGCCTTCATAAATTTGATAAAAAAAAATAAACAAAACCCTAATTTTCAACCCTAGCCGCCACCTAACAAACCAATGGCCAGAAATTCACAAGCTTTTCCCCTCAATCTCTCTCAATCTATAAAGATTTAGCCAAGGTGTTCAACACGAAAGTCGTAGAGCTCGACGAGAGCTTCGATTTGCAAGTGGTTTGATCGAATTTCGTCGAGTATTGGCGATGCAAATTGAAACCCTAGTGATTGAGGGATGGGTTCATGCTTGCGTGAGTAACCTGTAGCCAAAACGTGAAGAGGAGAGAAAGAAAGGGACGGGCCTGATGTGGGGAAGCAAAGATCAAGGGCTAGGATTGGATGAAGGTTGTAAATATAAAGTTAATGTTGTAAATTTGTTAATATAAACTCGTGTAACTTCAAAAATTCATAACTTTTTCATACGAGGTCGAAAAAATGCAAACTCAGTTGCGTTGGAATCGTATGGACGAGCACTACGCGATGGAGTTGGTTTGGAGTCGTTTGGAGTTAGTGAGAATTTTGGGTAAAATTAAACGTCCGTTTAATTTTATTCGAAATAAAAGCTGAAACGGAAATTAAAATCAAGGTGAGAACTTCTCACTCAATCGAATCAGTTTCGATTTTATTTTAAATAGTTAGATTTAAAATACTTGAATGCATGTTTGAATGTTGATTGATTTCTATTGATTGTTAAAATAGACATTATACGCCGTTAGTAAGCGGATGTTATTTAATAAAAACATATACCGCGAATATTTCATAAACAGTGAAATTGGTATTATAAATAATATCAATATATATATATTGGCATATGTATATATTGCAGTTGTTGATTTCCCGTATTTTTTAGCGGATGAGACCCTATTACGCCGTTATTAAGCGGATAATATTTAATAAGAACATATACCGCGATAATTTCGTACTGGAGCGAAATTGGTATTGTGCTAATGTTTGTTGATGCAGGAAAACAGGTTGGAGGGATCCAACTGGATTCCTCAACAGTTTTTATTTGATTTCAGATATTTTGATATTTGATGGATTTTCATACTGATATATGATATCGTTGTTGTCGTGATTGACTATTTGGTGTGTAGCATCATTGGACCCAAATTTTGGGATTTTAAAATGATTATAAAGTGATTTTTGAAAATATACTATATTTTTAGAATTGATCCATTATAAATAAATAAACGTCATAATTTTTAAAGTTATAAAAATTATGATTTTTAAGAAATATAGTTAAAAGCTGATTTTTGAAAATAAGGAATTAATGACTTTATAAAATAGTTAAATTGGGATTTCTGAAATAATTGTGAAAAGTTTAAATATAGGATTTATAAAATTTAATTATTTTATAAATCAAGAGAATGGTGAAATAATAAAGGAGATTAAAGAAGTTTTAAAAGAATAATATAAATTGAATTATATTTAGAGATTTATAAATAGATATTTATAAATTGAAATATGGACGCTATAAAACGAGTTTTTATAAGTGTTTGAATGAAGTGAAAATGAAATTCATAAATGAATGAAATTTATAGAATTATAAACTGTGAAGTTATAAAAGAAATTTATAAATAGTAAGATTTATAAATTTGGTGAAATTATTTGAAGAATAGATTGGTTAAATAAATGGATCTTATAAGTTATAAGATTTATAAATTGGAAAGTCTCTAAAGGAACGATTTGTAAAATAATCGTTTTATAAGTAATTAACTTATAATATGAACGTTTAGTTTATAATTCAGTTATAAACTGGAATAGGTTAATAAAGGAATTTATAAAAAGGAAGTTTTTATAAATAAATAGAAATGGAATTTATAAACGTTGTTTTATAAATCCGCAAACAACTTATTTTGATAAGTTAATTGTCATAACTTATTTAATGGAGTTATATTCACATTTTTGAATAGTGAATAGTCCTTTGAATTAAAATGAATAAAAGGATGAGATTTGTTAACGAAGTTTATTCACATTTTTGAATAGTGAATAACACGTTAAAGAAAATGGTTTAGATTTGAATGTTTTAAATAGAATTAAAACGACCTAACGATGTTTTAAAATGTGTTGAGATTCGAAACCATAGATTTCAACATTAATTGTTGAAATAGACGTTTTCAAGAATTGAAAGGAAATAGTGGACTATAACACTGTTGTTATAGTAAATGATTTCCGAATGGAAATGTTTTTGTATAGTATTGGGATTTATATATCTATTTTAATTCCGAATCCCTATACTAGTGATTTTGGGTTGTCGTAACGATGTTTTACGTAACATTCGTTTTGGCC
This sequence comes from Allium cepa, assembly GCA_030765085.1. NCBI lineage: Eukaryota > Viridiplantae > Streptophyta > Magnoliopsida > Asparagales > Amaryllidaceae > Allium > Allium cepa. The sequence goes on from CM060932.1 coordinate 135,078,650, forward strand.
CAAATAAATATGTTTAAGTGAATGATTTCCTTAAGGAATGAAATATATACTTAATTTCGATTAGAGTATATTAAATATTTTCTAAGTATAGAAAATAAAAAGATTTGTGAATTACTTATTAAATAAGTATGGAAATGTTTTCCAATATGAAGTGATATTTAGAATTGATCTTTTTGAAGATAAATTGAAAAGAAATATTGAAATGAATAATTTAAATCGAATATTCATTTATATTTTGGAATTATAAATTCACTAAGGAATTTATAAAGAAAGTGGAATTTGTCCAAAAATAAATATTGATTTATTTTTGAAGTATTGAAATTTAATATCTAGTGAAGATATTTTGGAAAATAAATAATTTGGAAAATTATTTGGAAACTGGTGATGTGTGCATATCCAGTGATAGTTCAATAACCGACTATCAATATTTCCCTTTGAATGGGTAATTGATGTGATTTGTTTGAATTTGAATGCTACATTTATTTTTGAATAAGCGCTCACTATTCGGGTTAACCGGGAAAGGACCATGGGGTCGTATAACCCATTCCGAATATGTGATACGTCGATGTGAATTGCATTGAAGATCGGTGTTGAAGACCCGGTATTTGCGAGAGCGATAGGATGACCTGTGGATTTACTCTGCATCGAGTTGCTCCGGTATAGGGTTCTCCATATGTGATGGTGAATCCGATCAGGATTGTGAATATCCGGATTGCAAGGACTTCTTTGTAAGTGCCTTCGGTTTTGTTCGAGCCCGGAACAGACTTGTATGGATTGTGTGTCTGACATTACAAGTTGAGATATAAAGCCGATTTCTTTCAAATATATTTCTGTTGGTGGCGGAGAATTTATTCTTTTAGCTTAACACCCTTCTCTGAGACGTACGAGCTCAGAGGTTATATAGTTGAAGTTATCAGCGATATATTCCCAATTTGGTAATGTGACATGCTGAGTGTTGCTGAAATGATCATTGTGTTGATTATTGTGATAGGATCGTTTATTTGATCGTCTATCTTAGTGATCATTGTGTTGATCATTTGTTGACCCAAAGCATGGCTTTTGTATAAAGTATGTTTTTGTGGACGTGACTTCGTCGAACCTCACACCCCGGAAATGGTCAAAACAGGAAAGATGCGGCAAGGTTATGAGGGGTAGCACCCTTTAGGGTATGTACATTTCCTTCTGGATAGAGGTGGTATCATGGTATGGAGCCCAGATATTTAACCTATGTGGTTACTACGAATTTATTACTTTGTGGTTGTTGGTTTTCGGGATCCCGTGAGAAAGGTCGTTTACGATCGGGGAATGGCGTGCTCGTGTCAGTAGTTACCCAGTTAGGGGTAACCCGGCCTTGTGTTGGCAGAGTTCCGGTTTGGTTCTCGGGGATGTCTTTCCAGAGGCATTCTCATGTGGCAATGGGAAGTTCCTTGGCCTGACCATTTGTTGGAAATCCAAAGAAACAATACGTGACTTGTACGGTTTTAGTTGTATAACCTGCTATGGAATGTGGCGGTAACCTGCTATTGAACATAGTTAGCTATAGTAGGCATAGTTCGGAATGTCTATGCTGGCTAAGATTTATATTCTACTTTCGAAATGAATTTTTCCCCTACATTATGCACTAATAATAATATGAAATGTTCTTTTAAATGCGTATCAAGCATCTTTGACTATCATAAGGAGAAATCTCCTCCGATTCTGCGTTTGCATGTGTGTGTGCGGGAGGCCTTATGGTAGTCTCATTTTTAAAAGCATTGCGAATTGACTTTAAAAATATTCCTCTATTTTGATTTTTAAGATAAATAAACTGTTTTGAGTTCTCACACCAGTCACATGACTGACTTGGAGTTTATTGTTTTCCTTCCTAAACTCTGGGTGCCCACCAATTTTCACACGGGCAGTCAAGAGTTAGGTTTATCAGGATATTCTGGATATTCTGGAGTTGCTGGAGGCAAGATGGATGGCATGGCGTATTACTAGTTTATAGTATTTCTTTTTTTTTCCGCTGCACTATTTGTTGTTGTTGTTGTACATTCTGATGATATGATATGATGATGTAATGTAATGTGATGTAATGTAATAACTGATATAGTTCTTTGTTTAAAGATTATTCATTTATTATTATATGTTGTTCCGCTGCGAATTGTGAGATTCTGATGTTGTTCTGTTGTTTTCTGTTCCGTCCTATTTTCTTCTGTTTTTCTTTTTCCTCTATTCTCTTTTTCTTCTATTTTAAAATGTTCTATCTTCTTTTCTGTTTTCTATCCTCCCTAATTTCTATTTTCTATTTCCTTTTCCCTCTATCTTCTTTCTACCTTCTTTTCTACTTTTTCTTTTCTTAAAATCTTTTTAAAACCCTCAGTGTTCGGTTTTCCGTCGTTCGATTTCTCGGCAGTCGATAAAGTGAGTGTCGATGTCGAATTTTCGGAAGTCGAAGAATCGTGTCCTGACACCGACAATTGTCGGAAGCAGTCGAAAACTGGTGGAAAAATTGATCTGAAAGCTGTCGGAAGCCGTTGGAAAAATATAAGTTGAAAGCCGACGGAAGCAATCGGAAATCTGCTACAATTTTTTTATATTTCTGCTACAATATAGCCTTCCATCCACATTTTCCATACAAACACTATTCCACCAATACTGCAGAATCCAATATATAATATTCCAACCAAATATCAAAAATCAAACAATACACAATTCACCAAACAAAAAATACGTAAAATTAAGTCAAAACACATAATTTTACAACAAAATAGCTAAGTGTATCATAACATAGTACATAAATCAACAACTACCTCCATCATCTACAAAATCATACAAAATAGAAAAAAACATACCAACCACAGAAATCAATCGATCTCCTCCAGAACCAGAGCCAGGAGAGGAAGGGAAGCGATCAACAAACCGCTGCATTTATTCGGCGATACGCTGGTCTAGAAATTGTGTGGTCTCTATGTCCTGCCGACGGGTCTGCTCCTCCAGTTGCGCCACTTTAGCCCGCAAATCTTTGATCTCTGCTAGATCGATCCAAGTTCTAGTCTGCCTACCCCATCTCTGACTGTTGGCATGTAATAAATATTTAATTTAGCTGCGTGATCTCTGTAAGTGTATGTGAAGGTATGTGAATGAGTAGCTGTGTGATAATGTTATTCACTTTAGTTTATGCATGTTTATGTAAGTGTATGTGCATGTTGATAACATCTTAGATTGTGGTAACACAAAATAACTATAGTGACAAGATTGTTGATTATATTTTGAAATACTATAACTTTGGAAAATTTTAGCATAAGTAAAGTAACTATAGAGAAGGATGAGAGCAATAAATTTGAAGTTACTCTATTTTCTAACTCTCAAATGAGAGGAAGATTGGCAAATTTATAGATACGAACAGTTGTGTCACCCAGCAAAGGGATAACTATTTTGAAAGGAAATGACTAATTCTAAATAATGGTCTGTAAATTGGTAAAGGAGGGTCATGCGACTAAACCATGAACCTGTAGACTAAATGAGGCTACCAATGTATTGGACATACATCAATCATTACAAAACATTTTTTTGTATTTTAACAAATTACTCATCATTTGAACTTAGAATTTACATATATTAGATGATGGGGAAAAACATTAATTGATGTACTTCCCACAGCATAAACCGCCATTTTGATACCTGAAACACTAAAGGCCTTTATTTACAAATTATTGCAGCCATATGTAATCTACTCTAGTAAAGTATTTGTACTTCATATTTGTATGTTCATTTATACTTGTTAATCAAGATACTCTTCCTAAAATAAGGAAAAAATTAGCAATAAAATAATTTATGTCGATGCAAAATAATTTTATCCTTGTATTATTTTATTTCAAAACAAAATGTACAAGTTCTCGTTCAGTTTATATATTTCCATTCAAAAATCATATGTTACTCGAGTATTTTCAAAAATGAATCCACATGTTACATTAGTTGCTAATAAATAAATAGAAACATGACGTTAGAAGCACCTAAGGCTTTTATGGCAAAGTCACTCTATTTCAAAACTCTGTCCATTACCATTTTGCCGCATCGAATTTCTTTATGTTATTTAATGCAATAAAATCAAAGCAATAATAATTTACTCGTTAATGAAGTTCTAACCATTACTTATGTATAATGTATACATTTGAATATATGTTCTTTTGGAGGTTTTTAATTTGTGATTCAACCATTTATTAACAAAAATAATAGTACGTTACGTTACGAGATATCACTGCTTTTGATCTCTTTAACAGTAAATATGGAAAATTTATGCATGTGTACATCATATATCAGGCAAACTAAATTAAATAACATGTCTTTTTCGTTATTTTTTTTAAAATGACATTCAAGTAATGAATTAACATATTTTGGTAATACATAATGCTTTCATAACGAAGTGACTCAAAGCTAATGTACTGAATTTGAAAACTTATATGGTACCCAATATATTATTTACTTACCACTTGATTGCCAAATCCATATCGACTGCCATGCTCCATTGGATCCATAATTGACTCAAAAATAGCATCCTTCTCATCCGTCGTCAGCTGGTCTCGACCCGTATCAGCAAGGAGTTTCTGGCGCTGCTACATAAACTTTTCCTACATTAATAAATTAATATCATCAAATCTTATTTCATTATATATTAACAAGTAGAACAATTACTAATACTGGATAAAATGAAATATGCTTACATGGCTCTTGTTGGATTTATCGTCGTGGCATGTATACGAAACTGTCCCGTCTAGATTTGCACGCTCGATAGCATGCGTACGAGTAAACACGTCTATATAGCCCATGGGACCATGCCTCAACTTCTTGAAATTCATTTTTACATACAATTATTTTACATTTAAAATTATATAGCACGGACTATTTACAATTTGCATTCAGTAAATTTAGCTACTCCTACTGATACTGCTGAAATGACTTTGACCCTCCGCGATGAGTGACGGGATTTTTATTACTATTTGTAGAGTTTCTTTCTGATTCTGCTTGTACATTCAAAATTTGATGCATTATTTATCGATCATGTATTTTTTGATATTTACTACCAGTCAAATAATTTAAAAAAAATTAGTATACTTGCCTTCGCCTCGTCAGTTTCCCAGTATTCCAACCATACTTTCCATACGCTCTCCCCCATCCAACGTGGTTTCTCACCAGATTTCTTGATTTTGGATATCGAGTCCCTATAGTTTTTAAGCATCTTCTTCATCCAATATTCTCGTGCCAACTGCATATCGTCTATCTGAACGTCTATCTCAGCCTGTGTTTCATGAAAAAAAGCAAAAATAACATTAAACTGTAAACGGTAAACAATAAAAAAAATGACAAAAACGAATTAAAAATGAAAAACAGAAAAATACACTTACTAGGACATCCTGCCAAATGCACTCTACTATGTGGGGAGGGATGTTATCCAACTTCGGCCAAAACGCACTCATCCTACTCCGGTTAGAAGCTCTAGAAACATCCAACACAACCTTCGAGGGAAGTAGGTCAAACCCCCTGTTTTTAAATATGATACCGATAAGTACGTACGTATATCAAAAAAATAAGATGCCGAATAAAATTTGATTCTTACCCCTCTACTCTAGGTAATACAGAAACTATAGGACGCTATGATACTTGCGATGGACCACTGCCATCGCCTCTTAAAGATCGAAAAAAGCTCCTACCTCAAGATGACAATACGATAAACCTGTGACATATACACACATCATTTCAAAAGATAATAATAACGTGACAATGAAATATATTTCATACGTAAATGATATCGACGGTATAAATTGCTAAATTAATGATTGAAATGAAAATAGAAATGGAAGTGTGTTATGCCTGATTCATAATAGGTCTCATGTTCCGACGATAAGCAGATTACATTGCATTTTTAATAAAAATTGCTAAATGAATGACAAATAGAAATGACATAAAACATATAAACAATGGTAAATGTACAGATTTGGTTTCATAGATACATCAATTTCATAAAGCATCAAGAATTCAACATATTTACATCATTTGCAAAAAATCAGATCCAGATTTTTATCAATCATCGTCGTCTTCTGATTCAGATTCGGTCACGTTTTCTATGATATTTTCCTTTGTACTGTCAAACGCTTCTACCAAAACATTTGTAACGATCCCATTTTTGAATAAAATTTAAATTAGTAATTAATGTAAATTTTGGAATAACTTTTTGGAATTAATTTTAAAAATTTCAAAACAAATAAGGTAAGTGTTAATTTGTATGAATAAGATTTCAATTTCATTTGAGTTTAAAATTTGAAATAATAAATGTTTTTAAAATCATTTGAATTTAAATTATATATATATATATGTGTCTATATAAGTAGATTTGAATTTGACTTTGAATTTAAATTTAAATTTTAAATAAATGCTTTAGTAAAATAATTTGGATTTAAATATATATATATATATATATTTGTAATTAATTTAATGTGTGCTTGATTTCAAAACATTCTCTTTTGAATAGTACTTATTAATGTAAAGAAAATGTCTTCGTAAAATGGAAAATGTAAATTAAAAATACCATTTAAATAATGCAAAAATATTATTCTAATGAAAATTGACAAATGTTAAATAAGTAATATATATAGAGACAAGTGTTAAAATTTAAGTAAATGGATTAATAAGTGTAATCCATGTAGAAGAAAATTAACAAGTGTCATCACATTATTTTCATTTTTGAGAAATTCATAAAAAGAAAATAAAGCTATATATGCTATTTCATCTCCTCCTTCTCATCTCTTTTATCCTCAATTTCAAAAGTTTGTACATTTTTAAATTAGCAACAAAGTAATCAAACTAGAAAATTTCCTCAATCTTTAAACCAAGAACAAATTCCAGAAAATAAAATCTGAAAACAACTTTCTCAAAGTTCAAACCAGAGAAGCAATTTCAAGTAAAACAAGATAAACCCAAAAATTAGGCAAATCGAGAGCAAAGCAGGATTCAACTTCAAAAATTAAACTAAAGCAAGGATCATCACATAAACACAGATCAGAATCAACTCAAGACTTTCAAATTCCAGTCCTTAAGTTTCCAAACCGGAGTCTTTTTCTCCGTTTTCATAAAAAAATCAAACTGTAAGTAGATCTTTTTAAGAATTTGAATTATAATCTGTTGTTAAGAAATTAAGTAAGTTAATCCATCAGAGACTAAGCAAATTTACATCAACTAGTTGCAGAAAAAAAATTCAAGATCAAATTTAAAGTAGCCTTCTAGATTTTCAACTTTGACAACAACATCCAAGAAAGCTTTCCGTTCAAATTTCACAGGTAAGTAAACTCTTTTGGATTTGAACTAAACCTGTTATTGTGAAAAATATTGAAGTTTGAATTGTAAATTTGAGTTGCATGTATATATATACATGAACAAATGGAGTATGCATGTCTGTACACTTGAATAGGAATTCTGTTCCAGGCTTGCCGGTTCCAAAACCTGTTTTAAAATTCAAAAGCTTTATCTCGAACCATTTTTAAGCTTTGAAATCTAAATAGAACATGTTTGTATGATCATGCTTTAAGATTTAAAAATAAATTTAAGTAAATTTAACTGAAGTTTTTCGAAAATTTTAAAAATACAGGTAAACCCAAATCATGCTGAAAATTTAATTATCATAATTCTTGATTGCAAGTATATGATTCGAAACGATTTTGAAATCAATAATTTTTAAAAGAAAGATCAAATTTTTTTAATAATGTATCCTCTGTATAATACGAGGATGAACGACATTGTCATTTTCATCAAATTCTGGCGATTAACAAGTTAATGGACGTCGTTATCGTAATGATAGCGTGCTGAGAGGTCGGAGGGTTTTGGAAAAATGTTTGATAAATTTTTTGAACGGTGTGGATGGCAAAGGATATCGATTTAGGGTTAAATGTTCATATTGGTTCATGGTCGGAAAAGGTGTTGCTGCATCATCTTCGCTGAACCAGAACCAATCACGTCAGAGCTCATCGAAGCAAGAGGAGTAGGCGATGCTCTGACCAAAACCTCGTGACCTCTGATGGTCGGAGGAGGAAGGACGAGATGATTTCTGGTGGTCTGGTTTCATTATAGTCTGGTATAGCTCGATCACAATTTCGTCAACATCTCGGGTTCTTGGGTAGTCTGGTGGTTAGGGGAGGTCGTCGCTGACTCATTGATCATCGCGGCATCGATCAGAGTTCGCTAAAGCCTTTGTGCATGTGCACCATGTATCTGGTGGTGTCAGTATTATGTCGTTTGGGAAGAAGGTTAAAACTCGAAGTTGTTTTCGGGAATTCTAGGTGTTGGCTCGAGTGTTGATTCGAGCATATTTAAGTTATACCGGGTTTTAACACTTAATCAAATTTTAAGTTTGAAAAAAATTTATACACGGATAAGTTTTGGAAACGATTCGAAGCAGGTGGCGTATTTGTTCGGGAGGGACTCGAAGTGTTCTTAGGTTTGACATTCAAAACAGTTTTTACTTTAAAATAAAATTCAAACTTTTAATATTTTTAATCCATGTTTTCAAATGATGATTTTGATTTAAGTTTTGAATTAATTAAGGATTTAAGTAAGATATTTTTTAAAGTAATTAAATTTAATTTATTTAATTTTGTCACATTATTTTATTAAGTTATTTTTTATTAAATAAATAATGTAATTAGAAAGGATAATTAAGATAAAATGTTATTTAAACTAATCTTAACCTTTTAAAGCAACTAATGTGATAAGGATGATTATTAAACATGGTTTATAAGATAATCAAAGTAATTAACAAAGATAAAAAGATTTATCATTTAATTTATTAAGTAAATAATGATTTGTTAATATAATTACTTAAAGAGTAACTATTTACTTAATTACTAAATATTAAGGATTAATTAAATAAATAATTAAGGTTAATTGATTTGTAATTAATAATTAATTAATTAAGGAATAATTAATTAATAAAAGTAATTAAGATTTAATTAATTAATAATTAAGGATTAATTTATTTAGGTAATTAATTAAGAAATAATTAATTAATGAAGGTGATTAAGATTTAATTAATTTATAATTAAGGATAATTAATCATTGATTAAAGATAATTAATGAAAGTAATTACGTGGTTTATTAATTTAAATCACACGATTATTTCATCTTAATTGTAGATGATTGATTATTATTGACTGATGTGTATTGGATTGATATCTCTGATTTGTGATTGTGATGCTATGTGATATGAATTACTTTGTGCTGAGCTGTGATATCTGTGATTTGTTTCTGTGTGAATGTGAAAACTCATTGACCAGTAAAATAGAAATTGAATTTCGATGCGACAGGGAGTCGGATTCCATTTGGTTATCCGAAATCCACATCGAACCCTGAAAGTAAATCTTTGCGATTGATATATCCATATGTTTTTAAAATTAAGAGGTCATTATTCGGTTTAGCCGGGAGTGGACCTTTGTGTCATATAACTATTCCGAATAGTGATACGATGAAATGGATAGCATTTGAAGATAGTGGTGAAGACCGGGTGTCTTCGAGAACGATAGGATAACTTGTCGAATGTCTCTACACTTAGTTGCTCCGGTATAGAGATCTCCATACGTAATGGAGAGTCTGATCGGGATTGTGGATACCGAGATTGCAAGGGCTTCTTCCTTTTTAGACGAAGTGCCTTCGGTTCTGTTCGAACCCGGAATAGACTTGTATGGTTGTATGTTTGACATTACACTTTGAGATATAAAGCAGATTTCTTTCAAATACATTTCTTTTAGTGGCGGAGAATTTATTCTCTTAGCTTAACACCCTTTTCTGGGACGTATGAGCTCAAAGGTTATGTAGTTGAAGGTTATCAGTGATATACTCCCAACTTGGTAGTGTGGCATGCTGAGTGCTGCCGATCATTTGTTGATCGAAGCATGGCTTTTGTGAAAAGCGTAGCTTTGTGGACAAGACTTCCTCAAACCTCACAACCTGGTAATGGTCGAAACAGGAAGGATGCAGCAAGGTTATTAGGGGTAGCGCCCTTTAGGGTATGTGCATTTTCTCCTGGATAGAAGTGGTATGATGGTATGGAGCCCAGATGCTTAACTTAAGTTGATATTGCAATTATGTTGCTTTGTGGTTGTTGTTGTTGGGGCCCTGGATAAAGGTCGGTTACGACCGGGGGATGGCCTACTCGTGACAGTTAGTTACCTAGTTACAGAGGTAACCCAGCCTTGTGTTGGTAGAGAGCTGGTTAAGTTCTCGGGGCGTCCCTGCAGAGGCATAACCATGTGGCCCAGGAAGTTCCTTAGCTTGACCATTTGTTGGAAATCCAACCACTAATACGAACCAGTATGATTTCAATTATATACCCTGCCATTCTTAAATGGTAGCTATAGTAGGCATAGTCTAATGGTACCTATGCTCGCTAAGATTAATATTATATTTCCGAAATGTTTTTCACACTATGCACTAAAAATAATAACATCAAAAGAGTTTTCTCGTATCAAGCATATTTGACTATCATAAGGAGAAATCTCTCCTAAGTGTGCGATTGCATTGTGTGTGTGCTAGGAGGCCTTATGGTAGTTTCATTTTCCAAAAGCATGAACGGTTTTCTTTTATAAATTGTTTTTTTAAAGCAATTATTTTTGTTTACTCATACCAGTACCATGACTGACCCGAAGTTTATTGTTCCCTTTCTAAACTCTGGGTGTCCATAATTTCCACACGGGCAGCCTAGAAACAGGTTATCCGTGTTTTGGAGCTAGCCTGGTTTTTGTAGTCTTTTGGTTTGGAAGCTATTGGATTTTTGGAAGCTTTTGACTTGGAGATCTTTTGGAAGCTTTTTGGATCTAAAGGTGCTTAGTTTGGAAAGCTTGCTATCGCTCTCTTTCTTTTGAGGACTTTCTTAAAGTTGTTATTATTCTGTTGTTATACCAAGTGTAGCACTCTGATGTTGGTGATAAACGTTGTAATCAAATACTATGATGAAGTTGTATCTGCGATGTTGATTAATTTCAGTTCATTTTGTTTCCGCTGTTTATATTCATCTAATGTTGTTATAAGCCCCATACGAACTGGAGTTCGACGTTTGAACCCCCGTCAGTCGAACACAAGTGAGGTATTTGATGTCGATTTTCGAATGCTTGATTTCGGTCGTGACAAGTGGTATTAGAGCTAAAGGTTGAGTAAGAACTTTAGCCACGGAGTATAACACATTAGGTGGATCATTAGAGATAGGGTGAAGTATACCCTAGAATGAGTATAAATCGAAAGACCGAAACCCTAAAATTTCTTGGTCCATTTCCTTTAACTGTTGATATTTCCTGAGATGTCCCGTCCGTATACCTAAATTAAATTTTCTTGCTATTTACAGATAGTAAGAATGAGCGGGCGAAGAGGAGGAGCTAGGGGTCAGGGGAATACCACTCAACTGGTCAAGTCCCTACAACAGCAGAAGCTGCTATACCTACTCAGCCTCAACCGAACCTGGCCGATCTATATAAAAGCTTCTTGAGACTTGGTGGTAAGCCGTTCACTGGCAAGGAATCTATTGTTGAAGCCCAAGCCTGGATCAGATCATGTGAAATAATTTTTAAAGGGCTAAAGTTGGAAGACAATCAAATGTGACTAATAGGTTCTTGGCAACTCCAAGAAGAGACCCAAGCTTGGTGGGAGATAGTGACTGTAGATGAAACGGAAGAAGAGTTTACTTGGAGCCGATTCAAGGAAGTGTTCGAGAAACGCTATATTCCGTCTACTGGCATTTCCTGAATGTACCAGGAATTTATGGACTTGAAGCAGGGGAGTTTATCATTTGAGGAGTACATAAACAAATTCAACAAATTATCTCGTTTCGGTCCGGAGTTGGTGAACACACCTTTAAAGAAAAATGAAAGATTCATTCGTGGGATGAATAAGAAACTTTATACAAGAATGACAGCTCATGTTAAAGAATCTTTTTCTGATCTTATCGATATGGGGTATAGGTATGCTATCCTAGCCATGTAGGAAGCTCCGATTGAAAAAGGGAATACGGGCGATCCAAATTGTAAAAAAAGAAAGTTCGAAGGCAAGAAAACATATCAAGGTAAGGAGAAGAAGAACAATCAGGGAAACCCGGCTGGGAATGTTACTTGTTGCAATTGTCAAGAAAAGAGCCATTACTCGAGTAAATGCAAGAATCCAAAAAAATAAGTAAAGAAAGAACAACCTGTGAAGACTGGTCAGGGAGTTAGAGAATGCTATAATTGTCACAAGCCTGAACACATATTAAAGAATTGCCCAGCATTGAAGCAAGCACAAGTGGCGAATGTCTATGCGATAAAGGATAATCCCTCAACTTCAAGGGCGGATAAAGGAAAAGGAGTTCTAGAAGGTAACCTTACTATTTATGATAAATTTGTTAGAGTTTTATTCGGCACGGGCACTACATATATTTTTATCTTCCAACAAACAGTAGATGAATTAAAATTAAACCTAAATTTATCGACAAGCCCATTTGTGTGAAAAATCCAGTTGGTGGCGCTACAAACCTTTGTCTACGTTGTCAAGAGGTTCCTATCTCGTATTCTAGTCATTAATTCCCTATTAGCCTTTTCATTCTTGACTTTAATGAATTTGAAATTTTACTTGAAATGAACTGGTTATCGAAACACGAAGCTAAATTGGATTGTAATAATCAAACGATTTCGATCAAAACAAAACTTGGAAATTTTATTGAAATCTCTTATGAGGATCCGAGCCCTAAAAGAGATAAGTTGATGTATATTTTGGGATATCCCGAACCTAGTCTAGAGTCCATACCTATTGTTTGCGAATTTCCAGACGTATTTGAAGAAGTAAAATCCTTACCTCCACATAAAGAAATTGAATTCAGAATTGACTTAGTACCCGATACTCGTCCTGTTCTTCAGTAAGCCATAGGATGGCACCCAGGGAAAGGATTGAACTAGTCAATCAAACTCGAGATTTTCTAGAAAAGGGTTAATATGTCCTAGTGTTTTCGAATGGGGTTCAGCTGTGGTATTCGTCGCTAAGTCTGACGAATCTTTGAGATTATGCATGGACTACCACGATCTCAATAAACTAACTCTCAAGAGCAAATTCCCTTTACCTAGAATTGACGACTTGTTCGATCAACTACATGGCGCCCGATTCTTTTCAAAGATGGATCTAGCTTAAGGATTCCATCAGCTATGAATTGCCGAAGACTTTGTTCACTTGACTGCTTTCAGGAGTCCAGACATTTTCTTCGAATGGTTAGTCATGCCTGTCGGACTAACCAATGCTCCCGCATACTTCGTAGACTTAATGACCCGTGTATTTCAAGGAGTATTGAAAAATTTGTTTTGGTGTTTATTGACGATATTCTAATCTATTCCAAAATCGAAGAGGAGCATGCTGATCATCTTAGAATTGTTTTGGAGATATTAAGGGAGAACATCCTGTTTGCAAAATTTTCTAAATGCCATTTTTGGGTTAAGGAAGTCAGATTTCTCGGGCACATTGTCAATGAAGAGGGAATCTCTATTGATCTGAGCAAGAGTTCTGCTATTCTAGGCCAGAATCGACCCACTACTCAAAAAGAAGTTCGAAGTTTTTTGGGTTTAGCGGGATATTACCGAAAGTTTGGCCATGATTTCTCCAAGTTGGCCGTCCATTGACTAAGCTAAGTATGAAGAATGCTAAGTTTAGTTGGACACCGAAATGTGATGAAGCGTTCCAGGAGTTAAAGAAAAGATTAACTAATGCTTCTGTTCTCACTATCATTAACGGGAACCAAGGTTTATCTATCTATACTGACGCTTGTGGTGATGGTTTGGGTGAGGGGCTAATGCAGAATGGGAAAGTAATTGCCTACGTGAGTAGACAATTACATCCGCATGAGAAAAATTACCCAACTCATTATCTCGTGCTTCTAGCTGTTATTTTCGCTTTAAAAATCTGACGACACTATCTTCTGGGTAAGAATCACTTTCAGCTTTTCCAAAGAAAATTTTCAAAGTTTAACTTAACTTAAGATTTGTACTTAATAAATCCTTCTTGTTCTAGGTGAAAATTTTGAATTATTCACCGACCATAAATCTCTGAAATATCTCTTCACCCAGCAAGATTTAAATCTGAGGCAACAACGATGATTAGAATTTATAGCATCATATGACCTAGATATCCTTTAGACGCCCGGAAAGGCCAATGTGGTAGCCGACGCCTTGAGTAGAAAACATTCTACTCTTGCTCATCTTGTTGTCGCTCCTACTCTTCTTAAGAAGATCGCCAGTAAATAGAAAGAAGACAAGTTTCTTCTAGAAATTTATAGGAAAATTCATCGTCATGAGAATTCCAGTTTTGAGGTCGATAAGAATAGAAATGTAAGATAAAAAGGCAGGTTGTGTGTCTTATATATCCCAGAATTAAAAAGTGAAGTTTTGGACGAATATCACAAGCCTAAACTCAGTATCCATCCAGAAGTTAATAAGATGTATAGAGATATCAAAAGAACTTTCTGGTGGAAAACAATGAAAAGGGATATATCTATATATGTGAGTCGTTGTGCTACCAGCTAGCAAATTAAAAGTGATCAAAAGAAAGTAGGGGGTTTAATCCAACCAATGGAGGTACCTAAGTGGAAATAGGATCAACTATCGATGGATTTCATCGATGGGTTGCCACGTACTTGAAAGGGGAATGAAGCAATTTGGGTTATAGTGGATCGTCTGACTAAAACCGCCCACTCCATCCCAGTGAAATCTACCTGGTCAGCAGCAAGCTTAGCAGAGATATATATAAAAGAAATTGTTCGTCTCCACAGTATCCCAACAGTATAGTGAGTGATCGTGATCCGATCTTCACTGGTAGGTTTTGGGAGGCATTTCAAGCCGTATTGGGAACCAAACTGAACTTCAACACTGCTTATCACCCGTAGTCTGATGGGCAGATGGAAAGGATTAATCGAATTTTAAAAGACCTTTTGCGAGCTTGTATTATCGGCTTTGGTGGTTTGTGGGAAAACTATTTGCATCTGGTTGAATTCTCATATAACAATAGTTATCAGGCCAGTATCGAAATGGCTCCTTTCGAAGTTTTATATTGTCATCCGTGTCAATCACTTGTATGTCTGATCGAGTCAGGTGATAGACTCGTCCTTGGACCAGATACGATTAAAGAAGCTACGGAGAAAGTGGATTTTATTCGAAAGAAGTTAATAACTGCTCAAAGTTGCCAGAAGTGTTATTACAACCGTAGGAGAAGAGCTTTAAATTTCAAGTTGGAAATTACATTTTATTGAAAGTGTCTCCAATGCGTGGTGTGTTAAGATTTGGAAAGACTGGTAAGCTGGCGCTATGGTATATTGGTCCTTTTGCTGCTCTGGAGAGGATCGGTCCTCTGGCATATCGAGTGCAGCTATCCAGCTGGTTATCTGGCATACACGATATATTTCACGTTTCACACCTCCGAAAATATGTGCACGATCCAAATAGTATCATTGAAGAAGCTGCTCAGCAGGATTTGGAGATCACACCAAATCTAACTGTTAAAAGAGAACCGATAAAGATCATTGATCGTGATGAAAAGAAATTAAGGAATAAAGTTGTGAAATTGGTCAAAGTGCAATGGAACGGTGATTCAAATGACTGTACTTAGGAAATAGAGGATAGCATGCAAAAGTGTTATCCCAATTACAGACTGGATATTCCAGCTTAATCTGGTAAGCCATTTCTCTATTTTTTTCTGAATTTATACATTCTTTATTTGTCTTTCTCTCTCTTTCAAATTTCGAGGATGAAATTTTCTTAAAGGGGGAATCTGTAATGATCCCATTTTTGAACAAAATTTAAATTAGTAATTAATGTAAATTTTGAAATAAATTTTTGGAATTAATTTGAATTTCAAAACAAATAAAATAAGTGTTAATTTGTATGAATAACATTTCAATTTCATTTGAGTTTAAAATTTAAAATAATAAATGTTTTTAAAATCATTTAAATTCAAATTATATATGTATGTGTGTGTATATGAGTAGATTTGAATTTGACTTTGAATTTAAATTTTAAATAAATGCTTTAGTAAAATAATTTGGATCTATGTGTACTTAATTTCAAAACATTCTCTTTTTCGAATAATATTTATTAATATAAAGCAAATGTCTTTATAAAATGGAAAATGTAAATTAAAAATATAATTTAAATAATGTAAAAGTATTATTCTAATGAAAATTTACAAATGTAAATAAGTAATAGATATAAAAACAAGTGTTAAAAATTTAAGTAAATGGGTTAACAAGTGTAATCCATGTAGAAAGAGAATTAACAAGTGTCATCACATTATTTTCATTTTTGAGAAATTCATTAAAAGAAAATAAGCTATATAAGCTATTTCATCTCCTCCCTCTCATCTCTTTTATCCTCATTTTCAAAAGTCTGTACATTTTTAAATCAGCAATAAAGTAATCAAAGTAGGCAACTTCCTCAACCTCTAAACCAAGAACAAATTCCAGAAAAAAAATTTGCAAACAACTTTCTCAAAGTTCAAACCAGAGAAGCAATTTCAAGTAAAGCAAGATCAACCCAGAAATTAGGCAAATCAAGAGCAAAGCAGGATTCAACTTCAACAATTAAACTAAAGCAAGGATCATCACGTGAACAATAGATCAGAATCGACTCAAGACTTTCAAATTCCAGTCCTTAAGTTTTCGGACCAGAGTCTTTTTCTCTGTTTTCATGAAAAAAAATCTAACTGTAAGTAGATCTTTTTAAGATTTAGAATTAGAATTTGTTGTTAAGAAATTAAAGTAAGTAAATCCATCAGAGACCAAGCAAATTTACATCAACTAGTTGCAAAAAAAAAAAAATTCAAGATCAAATTTAAAACAGCCTTCCAAACTTTCAACTTTGACAACAACATCCAATAAAGTTTCTGTTCAAATTTCACAGGTGAGTAAACTCTTCTGGATTTGAACTAAACCCGCTGTTATGAAAAATATTGATATTTGAGTTGCAAATCTGAGTTACATGTATATATATACTTGACAAAATGGAGTGTGCATGTATGTACACTTGAATAGGTGTTTTTTTTTTCCAGGCTTGCAGGTTCCAAAACCTAATTTAAAATTCAAAAGATTTATCTTGAACCATTTTTAAGCTTTAAAATCTAAATAGAACATGATTGTATGATAATGCTTTAAGATTTAAAAATAGATTTAAGTAAATTTAACTGAAGTTTTCTGGAAACTTTAAAAATACAAGTAAACCAAGATCATGCTGAAAATTTAATTATCATAGTTCTTCATTTCAAGTATATGATTCGAAATGATTTTGAAATCAATGATTTTTAGAATCAAAATCAATTTCTTAATAATATATCCTCTGTGAAATACAAGGATGAACGACATCGTCATTTTCATCAAATTCTGGCGATCAACAAGTTGATGGGCCTCGTGATCGTAATGATAGCTTGCTGAGAATTCGTAGGGTTAGGAAAAAATATTCGATAAATTTTCTGAATGCCGTGGATGGCAAACGAGATAGATTTAGGGTTAAATGTTCATATTGGGTCATGGTCGGAAAAGGTGTCGCTGCATCATCGTCGTTGAACCGGAACCGATCGCGTCAGTGCCAACTGAAGTAAGAGGAGTAGGCGATGCTTTGACCAGAACCTCATGACCTTTGATGGTCGAAGGAGGAAGGATGCGATAGTTTTAGGTGGTCTTGTTTCAGTACAGTCTGGGTTATATAGCTCAATCGGAATTTCGTCAAAATCTTAGGTTCCTGGGTGGTCTAGTGGCTAAGGGAGGTCGTCGCCGACTCGTTGATCATCGTGTCATCGATCGGAGTTTGACAGAGCCTTTGTGCATGCGCACCATGTATTTTGTGGTGTTAGTATTAAGCGGTTTGGGAAGAAGGTTAAAATTCGAAGTCATTTTTGGGAATTCTGGATGCTGGCTCGAGTGTTGATTCGAGCATATTTAAGTTATACCGAGTTTTAAGACTTCATCAAATTTTAAGTTTGAAAAAATGTTATACATGGGTAAGTTTTGGAAACAACTCGAAGAAAGTGGCGTATTTGTTCGGGAGGGACTTGAAGTGGTCTTAGGTTTGACATACAAAACAGTTTTTACTTTAAATTAAAATTCAAACTTTTAACATTTTAAATCCATGTTTTCAAATGATGATTTTGATTTAAGTTTTGAATTAATTAAGGATTTAAGTAAGATATTTTTTCAAAGTAATTAAATTAAATTTATTTAATTTTGTCACATTATTTTATTAAGTTATTTTTTATTAAATAAATAATGTAATTAAAAAGGATAATTAAGATAAAATTTTATTTAAACTAATCTTAGCCTTTTAAATCAACTAATATTATATGGATGATTATTAAACAGGGTTTATAAGATAATCAAACTAATTAACAAAGATAAAAGATTTATCTTTTAATTTACTAAGTAATTAATGATTCGTTAATATAATTACTTAAAGAATAACTATTTAATTAATTACTTAATATTAAAGATTAATTAAATAAATAATTAAGGTTAATTGATTTGTAATTAACAATTAATTAATTAAGGAATAATTAATTAATTAAAGTCATTAAGATTTAACTAATTAACAATTAAGGATTAATTTATTTAGGTAATTAATTAAGAAATGATTAATTAATGAAGGTGATAAAGAATTAATTAATATATAATTAAGGATAATTAATCATTGATTAAAGATAATTAATGTAAGTCATTATGTGGTTAACTAATTTAAATCACACGATTAATTCATCTTAATTGTAGATGATCGATTATTATTGAATGGTATGTATTGGATTGATATCTCTGATATGTGATTGTGATGCTATGTGATATGAATTACTTTATGCTGAGCTGTGTTATGTGTGATTTGTTTCTGTGTGAATGTGAAAACCCATTAGCCCGTAAAACGGTAATTGAATTTCGATGCGACAGGGAGTCATATTCCAATTGGTTATCCGAAACCCACAGCGAACCTTGAAAGTGAATCTTCGTGATTGATATATCCACATGATTTTAAATTAAGCGCTCACTACTCAGTTTAGCCGGGAGAGGACCTTTGTGTCATATAACCCATTCTGAATAATGATACGATGAAATGGATAGCATTTGAAGATGGTGGTGAAGATCGGGTGTCTTCGAGAACGATAGGATAACCTGTCGAATGTCTCTGCATTGAATTGCTCTGGTAAAGAGATCTCCATATGTGATGGGGAGTTCGATTGGGATTGTGGATAGCGAATTGAAATGGCTTCTTCCTTTATTGGACGAAGTGCCTTTGGTTCTATTCGAACTCGGAACAGACTTGTATAGTTGTATGTATGACATTACACTTTGAGATATAAAGCAGATTTCTTTCAAATACATTTCTATTGGTGGCGGAGAATTTATTCTCTTAGCTTAACACCCTTCTTTGAGACGTATGCGCTCAGAGGTTATGTAGTTGAAGGTTATCGGTGATATACTCCCATCTTGGTAGTGTGGCATGCTGAGTGCTGCTGATCATTTGTTGATTGAAGCATGGCTTTTGTGAAAAGCTTAGCTTTGTGGACGAGAATTCGTCGAACCTCACAACCCAGTAATGGTCGAAACAGGAAGGATGCACCAAGGTTATTGGGGGTAACGCCCTTTAGGTTATGTGCATTTACTTCTGGATAGAAGTGATATCATGGTATGGAGCCCAAATACTTCACTTAAGTTGATATTGCAACTATGTTGCTTTGTGGTTGTTGTTGTTGGGGCCCCGGATAAAGGTCGGTTAGACCGGGGGATAGCATACTCGTGACAGTCAGTTACCTAGTTACAGAGGTAACCCGGCCTTGTGTTGGCAAAGAGCTGGTTAAGTTCTCGGGGCGTCCCTCCAGAGGCATACCCATGTGGCCCAGTTCCTTAGCCAGACCATTTGTTGGAAATCCAATCACCAATACGAACCAGTATGATTTCAATTGTATACCCTGCCATTCTTAAATGGTAGCTATAGTAGGCATAGTCAAATGCTACCTATGTTGGCTAAGATTAATATTATATTTTCGAAATGTTTTTCACACTATGCACTAAAAATAATAACATCAAAAGAGTTTTCTCGTATCAAGCATATTTGACTATCATAAGGAGAAATCTCTCCCAAGTGTGCGATTGCATTGTGTGTGTGCTGAAAGGCCTTATGGTAGTTTCATTTTCCAAAAGCATGAACGGTTTTCTTTTATAAATTGTTTTCCTTAAAGCAATTGTTTTTGTTTACTTATACCAGTCCCATGACTGACCCGGAGTTTATTGTTCCCTTTCTAAACTCTGGATGTCCATAATTTCCACACGGGCAGCCTAGAAACTGGTTATCCGTGTTTTGGAGCTAGCTTGGATTTTAAAGTCTTTTGGTTTGGAAGCAATTGGATTTTTTGAAGCTTTTGACTTGGAGATCTTTTGGAAGCTTTTTGGATCTAAAGGTACTTAGTTTAGAAGCTCACTATTGCTCTCTTTCTTTTGAAGACTTTCTTGAAGTTGTTATTATTCTATTGTTATATCAAGTGTAGCACTTTGACATTGGCGATAAATGTTGTAATCAAATAGTATGATGAAGTTGTATCTGTGATGTTGATTAATGTCAGTTCATTTTGTTTCCGCTGTTTATATTCATCTAATGTTGTGATAAGCCCCATCCGAACTGGAGTTCGGCGTTTGAATCTTCGGCAGTCGAATACAAGTGAGGTATTTGATGTCGATTTTCGAATGCTAGATTTTAGATCGTGACAACATTTGATTCATCGATAAGAGGACCAAAATCTATATGACTGTCTATAATTATTATTTCGTTATTTTCCTCAAGATCTGCCTGATAAGCTTGTTCGGTTGGAATATTCTTCCCATCAAATGTAAATGTGGCCTTTATTTTAAAAAACTACAGACCAATCTGCTTTATCTCTTTTTCGAAATGGATAAGGAGCGTAATAAACTTGCAATGCTTGTTTGGCTAGTACAAAAGGATCGTACTTGTTATTGTGCGATGTATGCTTTATTTCAATAAGATTATAATCTTTTTGCACATTAATTCCAGAATCTTGAACATTGCTATACCAACTACATCTAAATAGAAACACCTCCTCCGTGGGTCGTGAGAAATATGTCAATTGCAAAATTTGTGTTAGAACGCCATAAAAAACATTTAAGTGATTTTCTTGATCGTCACTACCTTTAACAAATACACCGGTATTATTCTTTAATTTTTCTACACCATATTCTTTGGCGCTAAATTTATATCCATTGACGAAATATATTGGATGCCTGACCACCCTTTTTGGTCTCATCGCAAGATGTTTCAACCCTTCATCAACAACACAATTTCTCGGCTAATAAACGTAATTTGAAAACCAACCGAAAAATTCTTTACTGAGATCTCTGTTCGGATGTTCACGTTCATAAACACTGTATATATAAAAATATATATTACATTAGGTTATAAACGCGTATGCATTGTAGAAAAGAATAAAACACAAATTATTATTTCAGACTACCTAATAAACGGTGCAACCTCGGCACAATTTAGAAGAATATAAGTGAGTGCTACATAAAGATCTCAATCGTCTAGCCATATTTCTGCACATTTTTCAAAAGGCCGACCATGTTATCTAAAAATAGATAACATTGCTTGAGAGGACTCTTGTTCGTCACATTCATTATTACGAGGAACACTTTCGAATGATATATTCACATGGTCACTATAATAGTGAGAGAAAAAGAACGAAGCTTCTTCTTCGATGTAAGATTTATATATCGCACCTTCAACTCGTGCTTTTTGCCTCACCTTTTTCTTCAGATGATTTAGATATCTATGCAAAATTAATGTACATTAACTTCATCTTTCAAATGCAATTAAATTACGTGATAATGTATTACATACTTCTCAAATGGATACATTCATCGATATTGGACAGGACCTCGAAGTCGTGCTTCAGATGGGAGACGAATATGTAAATGTTCCGTTACATTAAAAAAACCGGCGGAAATATTTTCTCTAACTGGTAGAGAAATATAGGAATATCTACTATAAGTTTATGTAAACGTTGCACTTTTAAAGTAGTCGAACAAAGCTCTTTGTAAAACAAACTAAGCTCTGTTACTACCTTCCAAACTTTTAACGGCAATAGTTTTTTGAACATAACGAGAAATAAATTTTCCACCATTATGTAACAATCGTGGTTTTTCATTCCACTCAATCTACTGATTTTAAAGTCAACACATCTACGAAGATTTGATGATATCCCATCAGAAAATCTTAACCCTTCCACCCATTTTAACACAACTTTAACTTGATTATTATCTAATTCGTAATGTGCTTTAAAATTTTTACTGTCATTTGGTTTCATATGAAGCTTAGAACGTTTTCATAATTTTTCTATATCGCGTCTTGATATCAAATCATCCTTCGTCTTCCCTTTCACATTCAAAATTGTATTAAAAACATTATCAAATACATTTTTCCCATTGTGCATCACATCTATATTATGACGAAGCAGAAGATGTTTCCAATACGGCAATTCCCAAAAAATAGTTTATTTGCACCAGTAATGAACAGTCAATTTGCCTTCAATTTCTGTTTGCACTCCAGTTTCATATATCTTTGTATAGTCCCTAACAAGTTCATATATGTCTTCGCTTGACCATATCGTCAGCGGTTGTCTGGTTTCTTCTCCATTAGCTAAATAGTTTTTCTTATCTTCTTTAAATGGATGATTTACATGGAGAAAATGTTTATGACAGTCAAACCACGAAATTTTCTTACCATGAGGTAAAAAAAACGCTCGTGTCTCATCCATGCAATATGGACATGCTAGAGGATCGATAGTACTCCATCCTGAAAGCATTGCATAGGCAGAAAAATTACTTATAGTCCACAGCAAAGAAGCAAACATACGAAAAATTTTCTTCTTGGACACATCGTCTATTTCTACTCCTTCATTCCACATTATTTTTAACTCCTCAATCAACGGTTGTAAATATACATCGATTCCTTGTGTCGGATCATCGGAGCCAGGAACGATAATAGTAAGAAACATATATTACGTTTTCATACACATCCATGGAGGTAAATTATACATGTGATGATATGGGCCAGGATGAATATTTAGAACCAAATTGAGAAAATGACGAAAAAGCATCCGTACATAATCCTAATCTAACATTTCGACTCTCCGCTGCAAAATTTGGATACGTTCTATCGAAATACTTCCATGCTTCTCCATCGGCCGGATTTGTCTACGTACCATCTTCCTCTGTTCTCACACTATGTCATCTCATATTTGATGCAGTTACGGAAGATGAATATAATTTTTGAAGCCTTAGAGTGATGGGTAAGTAATGCATATGCTTGTACGGAACTTCCTTCCCCTTCTTTTTTCTTGGTTTGTATCTCTCATGATTTCAAATTTTATAATTTCTAAGGTTTGCGTCTTCTTTCCAAAACAACATGCAGCCTTTTCAACATGTATGTATTTTCTGATAAGGTAAACCAAAAGCCAACATAAGTTTTTTAACTTCATAGTGATTTTCACACATTAGATTACCGAGCGGCATATGTCTTTTTACAGCTTGTATAACAGCCGTAAACCCAGCTTCAGTGATGTTGTATTTTGATTTCATCGCAATATATTCTGCGATTACTAATAGCTGAATGCCACTTTTACAACCATCCCAAATAGGTTTTTTAGCAGCATCTAGTAAATCATAAATTTTTTTGCTTCACTATTTGGTTTTCAACATTTCCATCATCGTCGTCAACTTCAACCATATGAAACATTGATAGTGTTGCATCTTCGACCATATTTACTATACTAGTCATCATAAATACTTCGTTAACTAGGCCTTCAAGCTTTACACAAGAACTTGCTACAACTTCTCCATGCCGATCCTAAACATAATACTCAGGTACGAAACCATTTTAGCACAAATGAACTTTCATAATATCTGATAACAAATACTTCAAATGTCTACACCTACTACATGGACAATGAATTAAGGATCGTTTCCGTTATTACTTAAAGCGAATTCAACAAATACATTTATACCATTATAAAAATCTTCTTTTATTGAGCCTCTCGTTCCTTTTTTGGTATATCCATCTTCCCCGATCAACAAAATAATCAGTCATTTTTCATATTTGAGAAAATGAGTCACAAGTTAAAATTTTAATATCTATTTTCAAGAATACAATTGAAAAAGATTATTTTCATGGTCTTATAATATTTGAATTTAAAGAACAATTTCACAAATTAAAAAATATTTTCAAATATGACACATTTTATTTTTTAACGTATCGATACAAAATTTTGTATAAAAAGATATTTTTTCCATGGTCAGGAATCCCACTTCCCATTACGAACACAGTAAACATTTACATTTCGTATATTACTTCGTCTCAAACGATTCAACAAAATTTCGGCAGCATTTCCCTTTTATTCCCTGCATTGTACACAAATGCGTGTATGTGGGAAACAAAAAAAAGTTAGGCTGAAATTTTATGAACCGTTTGAGACGAAATAGTACACAAAAATAAATGCTTGCTGTGTTCATAATTTGCCCCATACAGGGACAAATCCAACAAATATTGTACCAGTTGAATATAAATGGTCGTTTTTTGAAAAAGAACAACTATTTATATAACAATCTTGTTTACAACACTCGTCAGACGGGACCAAAAAATTTTTAAGGGACATTAGTTAATTAAATGTGCGCATTTTATGAAAAAATACAATTTTACTAACTATATACACACACAATCACAAATTATACATACTCTTTAAATTTTCACGATAACATATGAAATAGGTATATCATGGGATGCTATAAAGCATTATTACGTAAGTGGAAACAATTGCAATCGCTAATCAGCTTTAATTTATCATCTCATGCAAATTTAGATTTAGGGAAAAATTAAATTTTTGACCAAATTAAGATATTATACATGTGATTGAGAACAATAGAGTTTGTTGCGCAGCCGTGGAAGATCTGAAAGCTCGAAATTGGAAATTGAAAGCTTGTAGGAAGGATTTGGTGGGTTTTGATAAAAAAATTCATGCTGCAAAATGAGGAAGAAGAAGGCTCGGCTGGGGCTGTAAATCGTGAATTTCCAACGGCTTCCGAGGCCGCCGACGGCGCGTCGAAAGCCGTCGGAAACCGTCGCTACGTGCTGTCAGAATATTAGCCCTTTTTAGTAGTGAAGTCTCCACTGGCGTAATTTTTCTGCCATAGAAGACAGTTAAAAATAAAACCAGTTAAAATCGACAATAAATCTACAATATTGAAAAAGTTAGTCGGAAAAAAAATCAAAATTTGAAATCTTTGTAAAACTTCAAATTTTAGTCTCCATACTTATTTTTTCCAGCTTATTCATTTGATGCATGTCGATCAACTGCCTTTTCATTAAACTTGAATTAACCTTCAATTGTCTAATAATCTCAGTAAATCTTAAGTGTTAGTTTCATAAATAACATTTATGAAATGATTAAAATTTATAGCAATGTTATGAATTTAGTATATATGGATTTTACTCAAAATCAATAATTTGATTGGTTGATACTTACATTTACTGCCATATACCTTTTGAAGTTATTCAATGGTGCTATTTGTTTATGTTGATGCAGCTAATGTTTGATGCTATTTCTATAGCTTTTTTGAATGCCTTGTAGTATTAATGCAGTATTAATAGACCTTATTTGCACAAGTTATTAATTTTATAAAAGTATAATATAAATTCAATAGTTTTAGCATTATTAAATAATTTATAAAAGCAGAAAAATTGGCGTCAATACATTGCGTGTCTGATGTCACCGCTCCTTTCCCCAGCATTCACACAATGGTGGTGGGAACGGGGGTATGCCGTTGCCATGCCGGACATCAAGAGCAGAAACGTGCCATTTTATTATTGCGAACACTATCGTACACTAACGATTCTTCTAAATGATGATGTAGGTTTTTGAGATCAATTCACATTCATATCAATTGACTTTGCTAAAATAATCTTTCAAAAATTGTCAGTTAGAGATGTTTAGTCCTTAATCATTTAATACTTTGATTGTAACAGCCCTAGTTTAGCTATTTATTTTATTTTAATTATTTAACTTTGAAATATATTTTATATAAATTGTGTTTATCAAAATAGTTAATTATTTTATTTGGAGATATATTATATAAAAATTTGTATATGTCAATAAAATTAAATAATAACTGTTAAAATTTAAGCTATTTTTGAACTGTTAAATTTCGCGTTTAAAGGACGCGTCAATTATAGGGTATAAGTGACGTAATAAAACGTGTGTTTTTAAAATGTTATTTTTATGAAAATTTTTGATGTTTTGGACTGCGTCTGTTTAGCGTAGTGTAAAAATCATGTTTTCGTAAAATTTTGGAGAAAAATATCAGTCAGAGATTTTATAACAAACGTTACGTTGCATTAACTGACAGTCTGATTTTAAATAAATTTGTATACGTTTTTCTAAGCTTTGCATAAATTCTTGCCATTCCATTTATTGTTTTCAAACTAAAATCAAATAAATAAAATGAAGTAAAAACTTAACATGGAAGTAACGTGTGAGACAAAAATCCAAGGAGAAATTTGTACATGCCTAAATTGATACGATACATATCAACTCTTTCGTTCATCCTCTGATGTATACTTACCTTTATTTCTCCCCATATCAACGTATGCCTTAATTAAACCTTTTGTAAATCAAAACTGAATTGAATATGAGTTTGCCTTTCCTTTTCTCAGAAATAAAAT
The DNA here is from genome assembly GCA_030765085.1 of Allium cepa. NCBI lineage: Eukaryota > Viridiplantae > Streptophyta > Magnoliopsida > Asparagales > Amaryllidaceae > Allium > Allium cepa. The sequence continues at coordinate 135,105,427 of CM060932.1, forward strand.
CATGCATTGATAACTTCCCTTGTTTATTTCTTCAATCACGTTTAAGCATTTATTCAAAGAGAAAGCTGAAGCAAATCTCTCGGCCTTCCAGTAAATTCAAAAACTTATAATTTTTGCAAACTGAACTAAAAAAAAAAAAAAGAACATAAAGTTACGTACAAACTTTATATCCAGGCTTATATCACGCAACTTTTCATTTTGTACGTTTCTTTTTAAAAAGTTTTGCATTAAGTCTGGCCAGTTTGTTTATTAAATCAAACATAGGAGAATCAAAGCATGCTGAAATCACGCATGCATATTTACATATTTTCAAACTTTATATGTTGTGTAACTGACTAAATCTTATATCACGTAAACATATTTATAACTTTTGTAAATGAAAGTTTTAAATCTCTACAGCTTCCTCTTTTTCCCTGTGTTTTTGCCTATGATCTAGTATGGTATCTGCGAACGTCCAAATACATTTGTAAACATATTTAATACAAATCAAAATTTATGTAAATATAAATGAATCATCACACACGTATTCATATTTACATATTTATATATATAAAACTGATACTTTAAACCATTTAAGCTGCTTGCCCTTTTCTCCCCATTTGTCCATTTGATTCCGCCTCAAACAAATCCTTTTATCTGCAAATCATCAATCTAAAATCACGCCTACATTAAATAGTATAAGATTTTGAAATCAAAGCTTCTCATAAAAATTGCAGTTATCGCATGCATTAAATCTAGATTTCAATTGGCAGTTTTAAATCACGCATTCATACTTAACCTTGCCTATCTTTTCAACTTCTCAATTCCCATGTATATCTCTCTATTTCACCTTTATTGTGCAATAAATAAATAAATAAATAAATAAAATTTTCCGTTCCTAATCACACATATAATTCAAGCAAAGTATCCTGGAAGGAAATTACACAGTCCATATTCATCAAATCTGGAAATTTATAAGGCACGCATGCTTTTGAAAAAAATTCTTATAACGTGCAAACATTTATATTTGGAAGATATATCACGCATGCATTAAAACTGGAAATGAATCACGCAACCTACAGTTAAAACAAATCTATATGTATTTGCTTGAATCACTAGTTGTATCAGCACCTCTGCCGTTTCTTAAGACCAAGGGAATATTGCATTGTATCACTATTTGCCGTTTGTTTGCCTATAAATCAATGTATAAACTAAATCACGTATAAGCATTTATCATATAGAAACTGATGTTTTCATTCCCATTTATCTCTCCTTTAATTCATACGAAGATTTAAAGCAAATATTTACCAAATCAATGCTTGAAATGTGAACGTATTCCCTGACATCTTGTATAATTGATAACTATTGATTTATCTCCTCTGATTTAGCTCGTCAGTTATATTCAAAGCCCTATATATTTATCCCATTGCTTTAATCACGTGAGTAAACAATTAACATAAGAAACTGATGCATTCAATCAATTGTGTATAACTGGCGGCAGATTTGATTTCTCTTCCTCTTAATATTGAAACCTTTATTTCTTTGAAACTGAAAGGAGAAATCACGCATATATGCAAAACGTTCAGATTTCAAAGCAATGCTCCGTTTCTATTCTTGCCATTTTCCCCATAAATCTCTGCAACTACTTCAAAGCATGTTTGCTTTAACCATGCAACTGTTTAATTGGAACATATTGTGAAATCAAAATATATTCATAATGAGCAGTTTAAAATCACACATATCATCTGGAAAGAAAAAAAATATAAATCAAGCACCCTTCAAATGCGCATCAGTTCAAATTTATGTGCCTTGCCGTTTTATCATTTAATCACACATCACATAAATTTGAAGTTATAACAATGTATACCTGCCAAGATACCAGTTCTCTGGTATGAGCTCAAATCACGCAGGAAATTAATCTGGCATTAAATTATCATCAAGCTTTATACGTTGTGAAACTCTTGGCTTCCCCTGTATATTTCGAAGATTTATCCTTTTGCAAACTGGTCAGTAAATCACGCTCATAACGTTCTAACAGAGGAGTGGTAGGAGAGATCAACGCTTACATTAATACTCGTACGTTTCATATCTGACTATTTCGCAAAATCCATCTATATATACTTTGCTTTATCTTCTTTAGTTTCATTCTCTCTTGTCTGTTCTTCTCGGGCTCGAACTCTTATCAGGTAAATGGTCTATGTCATTTTCTTTTCTTTGTTCAGATATTTCCTCTTCCTCGAAAATTTTGTTTTATCTCTGCCTTGCTCGGCCACACTACCATTTATCCACTTTGTTTTCTCTAAGAATCTTATCATATGCCTTGAACAACATATGGATCTGGGTTTATAGAGTTTTCTTTTTTCTTTTTTTTAGTATACATAATTAAGTCAGAGGTACTAACTTTATAGAACTGAGAGGTTACTTTGAAAAAAATTTTACATATGTAAAACCAAGTTCTATCAAACATCTCATTAACCTGAGTTTTCTTTTGATTTCAAAATCATGGGTTCGACTAGGGGTATAATAAGGAATTTGCTCATTTTTCTCCTTTCAGACAAACTGTATTTGTAAACTTAGACCAGGTTTGGGTTCTAGTTTGGGTAAGTCATTGCAAAAGAGGATAGAAGAAGAAAAGAGCATAGAGGCATATATGAGTGAATTAAGAAAACGTAGTTGAGTGGTAGTCTGCATTTATAAAATTCATAGGCTGTGCATATCTGTGTATCACACGGTGCACGAATGGATCAGTAAAAACTTGCTTTGGATATGATGACCAAGCCTTGTGAGTGAATTCATCTAACCTGAGTGTTTAGTAAAAGGCTGGAGTTTGGGGATGCTAGTAATAGTTGAAGATAGGATGAGGTGTGTCTGTACAGTTTTTAAGCCTGGAAAGTTTAGATTGAAGATGGATGAAGTCATAAAGCAATGATGCAAATTAAGTTTAAAATGTAAGATAGTAGCTGGATTTGAAAAAGTGACTCTAAGTTTGAGGAAAATTTAAGCAACAACATTTTCATAATACATAGGAATGCAAGTGTGCACGTGTAAAATGTATATATCACGGCCATAAAGCAAAAGAAGTGTGCACGTGTATGCGTATTCAACATTTTGCCGTTTTGTTTTAGGAAATTTTGTCGTAATTTTTGTGTTAGCACGGTTCACGTTTGGGGTATATTTTGGTCTATTTACACGGTGGAGTGGTCGAGCAAATCAAACCAATTCTCTTCCTATTTTAATTTTTCCTTGACCGTAAATTCTAAAGTCGCGTATTCAATATTTTGAATCCTGTTATAGATTTGAATCTAGGCGACATCCGAAGAATTTTGATCGTTACTCTCTGTCGTTCTTTTTCCGGTGAAATTGTCGTTTTGAAATTCAAATTTTCTGCAGCTTTCAGGTGAGTATTTCTCACCAGACATACGTATTTATATTTTAGTAAATTATTGCAAGTGTATGTGTAAAATTGTATTTCACTATTATCTGTCTGTAGTGTAATATAGAATGACGGACCCCAATTAAATTGACACCTCATCAGTTATTATCTGTTGTATTATATTCTGCAGTTATATTATATTATTGTTTATTTACTGCTTAAATCCCCACTGCAAGTTCCCTGTTATATATATATATTGTTATAGGCTGAAATGATAGGCCTAAATAATTATTACTGTTCACATGTTTGTTAACTGCTGTAAATTTACTTGGGATTGCGGGTTTGAAATGATAGAACCCGGGGTTTTATAAATTACGGGTTGAAATGATATAAATCCGTATCACTTGACCTAGGCTAGAAAACTATATACAGGCCCGTGGTTCTTATAATATTTTCTGAAATATTAAAAAAAATTATTTTGGAAGTTAAATATTTGGGTTAATATCTTTAAAAAGCTTTTATTTGATTTTTGAACAAATATTAAATGTAATAAATAAATAAATATTTGAGTAAAACTTTGGAATATAACTTATGTTGGAAATCCTGAATTTTGAAAGAATAAGATTTCAATTAATAAATAAATAGATAAATAAGTTATATTTGGAAATATTTATCAAGTTAAACAATCTATTACAGCATTTAAATGCTGTCTTTTGAAATTTGACTAGTTTTACCCATAACTTTAGGTAGCATTTCCTAAGTGCTATGGAATCTAGAATTTGATTGCTCTAAAATTTATGGAATTTGATAAATTTTATTTTACCTTAAGTTTTGGAAAAACTTAAGACATAATATTTATAACTGTATTTTCCTAAATAAATTAAAGATAAATATTCTGGTATTAAGTAAATTTTGGGAAAAATTTAATGGTTAAAATTTGGAGTTTTATTTATGGAAATTATGGGAATATTCAAGACTAAAAATATAAAACATTGATTTGTGAAAGAATAAAACCCAAACTAAGTTTTGAATAGTAAATACTCCAATTGGATATATATAAAAATTGAAATGGTTTTGGGAACATAAAGGGATATTTAAATTTTGGTTAAACTTTAAATAAAGAAATATATTTGTGAAGCTATGTAAATTATCTTCTTTACAAAGTAACCATAAAGTTAACCCATTTATATATATACCGTTGAATGTCCAAACCATTGTGTTTGGGAGTTATGGATTTAAGTAAAGTTTCCAAAACATTATCCTTTGAAGATATAATTCAAATATTTGGTCTCCAGATATTATAAACAGTATGGTTTTGGAAAGAATTATATTTGAATATAACGATATCCTATTGTTTTGGGTTTTAAAATGATATCGTATCTATAGTTTTGAAATGGAAATGTTTATTCTGATTTAAAGTATAAACTGTTTTTAAATAACCACGGGTTATAATAACGAAGGGTTGGCAAAGAGACCGGGATCGGATATGGACATACTCTCTGTCGATACCGAAAACCACTTTGACTAACCGTGTACGCGGTGGAGATTCCAGAATGAAGTAGGTTGGTGGTGACGGTTTCTTGAAAGGTATATACGTGGACCCGACTCCCGTGAGTTGGCATAAGGTGGCTAAAACAGGAGCGATTCTCGGATTAATGAGGTAGCTCCTCTGATCGAACGCACTTCTTCGTATACCATTCTATTGCTTATGTGATTGTTTGGGTGCACCCTTTGATTTGGGAGTGTTGTTCGAGGTGGGCGGTTGCTGCGGCTTCGCGTTACCACCGGTCCGGATAGCAATTGGTATATCTACCCTGGCATTGCCTAGTTGTGCCGTGTCACCTACCATATCGAGCCTTGTACGAGTTTGGTTTTCTCCCGTAGCCCGTGTGGTATCCTCTAGTTGCTTCCCGAGTAGGAGGAGCTATGATATTGGATGGACTACTGGGACTATTACGTGTTAAGGGCTATATGGGTAACCCCTTAATGCTAAGAAAAAAGTATGTTTATTTTATAAATAGACACTATTATAATAGCGCAATATATTACATAGTAAATAGTTTGACGGATCCTTAGAGGATGGGCGGTCCCAAGCATCCTTTAAGTTACTTGCTCTATATTACAGTACACTTGATTTAGCTTACATTATATAAGTATGTATGTCCTGACTCGAGTGTTTTGTTTTATTGTATGCTCGGGTCAGCCTGAGTTGCAGCTTCAGTTTCTTCTCCGTAGCTAGGACACTCAATAGATCATTCGTGCTATTGGAAGTTGTTTCAGCCTTTATCCTTTCTGGAATTCAAGACTTTGAAGACTCTCTATCTGTGTATGTTAAAATTTGTATTGAGGATTATAGACAATGTAAGTTCTGTTTTGTAAAGATGTATCAGTGGCTTCATGAACCACTAAATTTTTAATTTCCGCTGCGAGATTCTGATATCTGTGTCTGCCACTGCACTCGGTGCAACATGATAGGGGGTTCTCGCTTCCTGGTTTGGGTAGCGAACGGTTGACTCTTACTCCTACATGTCCTCGTGGAGGTTGGTGGTGTAGTCGAGAGGCTAGCCGTAAAGGCAGAACAGAGGTACCGTTGTATGCTACGGTGGGTGTTACCCCACTGGCGCGGCCCGTTACAGCTGGTATCAGAGCTTTGGCTCTCGGCAAAACTTAGAATGTATGATAAATTTGATTTATAGAATCACATTCATCCGAGCTTGAATCTCTTCCTTTTCGAATTTGGAACATTCCCTGTGGTTCCAAAGTTCATTCGTGTCCCTCACTTTTTCCATTATCTTTAGATTTTGGAGTACCCCATAACTCCACTTCGGATGATCTTTATAGTGAATTGGCGGTCTCGCCATTATTTTAATAAAAGGGTGAAACTCCTTTACGATTAGCATTGATTCACCAGAGATTTATATTTATCCTCGGTTTGCCTGCTAGTATCTTTGGTTATTCCGAACTCTATCTCTTCAGATCAAATGTAGATTTACACCAATCACATCGATCTGACTCTTTAAGTCACGGTTGACCCGGTCAAGGTTGTCCGCGATTCATATAGACTTACCCAGCTCCTTATTCTGTTATTTAACCATCAGATCTTCTGATTTCCACTTATCTTGAATTTAATTTGATTTGAGTTCATCAAAATTTGAATCTTTATCTTTGATTTGGAAAATTTATTTCTATATTTGAAAATAAAATCTAATATTATATATATGAGTATAATTTTCAGAATTTTATAATTAAAGTAACTATTTGTCAATAGATAATAGTTTCGATTTTATTTATGATTTTGTAAACCATGTGTTTGTCTAAAATAAATAATTGAATATAAACAAATGGTTATAAGTTAATTTAGAAACAGGAATGAATTTAAAACAAGAACTTGAGAATTCGATTTCCGATGGTTTCAAACCTTGTGTTTAAGTTTAAAAGGATATATTACTTAAAGTATTTTCGAATAAAAATTTGTTTCCAAAGAAGTGTAAACATTTGTGCTTTTCTCTTTGTCGCTGGAAAATAATTTCGGTGATGACTGCAGCACCATCGACATTCATTTTCGAGTTTCGAAGTGAAAAGACCATTCTGTAGTCTGGCTACAGTGTTACCTTGAGATTTTAACTGATTTAAATTTCTAGAATATGACTTAAATTATAAAAATTTGATTTGACATATTATGTATACATATTTATTTATCTCTAAACGGTTTGAAGGGAATCAGAAATTTAATTCTTAAATTTTATCTTAAGAAAATTTCAATAAAATAAAAAGGAAAATATAAATTTGGATAAGAAATTCCAACTGGAATTAATTGAAATTTGAAAGTTTTAGTTGTATAATACTCAATTTCATTTCAAAATAACTTACCTTGATTTTCAAAAGTTAACAATGAAATTGGATAATATATAATATAAAAGATTTTATAAATAAAATTTGAGTGGTTATAATAAATGTTATACACTTAAATTTTAGTTATAAAAGATTAATAGAGGAAAAAGAAATGTAAGGAATCTTATTTAAAATAACTTAACAATCAAATTTGATTTAATAAGGAACCTTAAATCTAACCAGTAAATCCTAATAATTCCTGAGAAGAATATGTTTGTAAAATATTGAAGAAATACTTTGTAGTAAGGACTTATAGTTTAATTGATATCTTAATGAATAGAGAAATTTGATTGTTATGATAAATATTTCATTCAGGAAATAGACATGTCTTGAAAAATGGATAATTATGATTAAGATGTATTTTAATATCACTAAAATTTGATAATTGAGAATTTGGTTTTCAAATGGAAATTTCAAGTGTAACTTATTAAAGGAATATCTTAATTATAAAATAGGTATTTTAAATAAAGTGTTAGGTTATTGCTAAATCAAGAGTTAAGTAGAATAATGAATTGATTGGAAAATACTATTATATCTACCGTAGCAGATTATAAATGCTGCTGTTTTTAAAAATAAATGTTTTGAAAATTTTATAATTGAATAAATGAACCTTAAAATATTTCAACTTTGAAATGAGTATTATTTGGCATTGAATTTAAAAGGTATAAATGAAGATTATTTTAAAAAGTGCTATGATTTTTGTAATATGATTTCCAGATGATGATATCTATAAATTTTAACGACCTTCAAAGTATTATAATCTCAAAAGCATTATGATTTCAAATTTATTATCTTATTTTGTTTATGAACTATTTTTAAGTGTCCTTGGTTTCCCTATCTGCTACAGAATGGGGAGGCGATTGCTTCTACCACCTATTTAGGAATCTTTCAATAATCTTTGAAACCTTTGTTACTCATCGAGACCTAAGCACCGTTTATCACCCATGGACTGACGGTCAAACTGAAGAGTAGAACCGATTCTGGAGGATCTTCTTCGTGTTACAAATCCGGAACTATTCGTTTAAGATTCTAGTTTGTCTAGCTTATCCTCTTTTGATTCTTTTCCTTTCGTTCCTTTTCGAGGACGAAAAGTTTTTAAGTGGGGGAGAGTGTAACAGCCCTAGTTTAGCTATTTATTTTATTTTAATTATTTAACTTTGAAATATATTTTATATAAATTGTGTTTATCAAAATAGTTAATTATTTTATTTGGAGATATATTATATAAAAATTTGTATATGTCAATAAAATTAAATAATAACTGTTAAAATTTAAGCTATTTTTGAACTGTTAAATTTCGCGTTTAAAGGACGCGTCAATTATAGGGTATAAGTGACGTAATAAAACGTGTGTTTTTAAAATGTTATTTTTATGAAAATTTTTGATGTTTTGGACTGCGTCTGTTTAGCGTAGTGTAAAAATCATGTTTTCGTAAAATTTTGGAGAAAAATATCAGTCAGAGATTTTATAACAAACGTTACGTTGCATTAACTGACAGTCTGATTTTAAATAAATTTGTATACGTTTTTCTAAGCTTTGCATAAATTCTTGCCATTCCATTTATTGTTTTCAAACTAAAATCAAATAAATAAAATGAAGTAAAAACTTAACATGGAAGTAACGTGTGAGACAAAAATCCAAGGAGAAATTTGTACATGCCTAAATTGATACGATACATATCAACTCTTTCGTTCATCCTCTGATGTATACTTACCTTTATTTCTCCCCATATCAACGTATGCCTTAATTAAACCTTTTGTAAATCAAAACTGAATTGAATATGAGTTTGCCTTTCCTTTTCTCAGAAATAAAATCATGCATTGATAACTTCCCTTGTTTATTTCTTCAATCACGTTTAAGCATTTATTCAAAGAGAAAGCTGAAGCAAATCTCTCGGCCTTCCAGTAAATTCAAAAACTTATAATTTTTGCAAACTGAACTAAAAAAAAAAAAAAAGAACATAAAGTTACGTACAAACTTTATATCCAGGCTTATATCACGCAACTTTTCATTTTGTACGTTTCTTTTTAAAAAGTTTTGCATTAAGTCTGGCCAGTTTGTTTATTAAATCAAACATAGGAGAATCAAAGCATGCTGAAATCACGCATGCATATTTACATATTTTCAAACTTTATATGTTGTGTAACTGACTAAATCTTATATCACGTAAACATATTTATAACTTTTGTAAATGAAAGTTTTAAATCTCTACAGCTTCCTCTTTTTCCCTGTGTTTTTGCCTATGATCTAGTATGGTATCTGCGAACGTCCAAATACATTTGTAAACATATTTAATACAAATCAAAATTTATGTAAATATAAATGAATCATCACACACGTATTCATATTTACATATTTATATATATAAAACTGATACTTTAAACCATTTAAGCTGCTTGCCCTTTTCTCCCCATTTGTCCATTTGATTCCGCCTCAAACAAATCCTTTTATCTGCAAATCATCAATCTAAAATCACGCCTACATTAAATAGTATAAGATTTTGAAATCAAAGCTTCTCATAAAAATTGCAGTTATCGCATGCATTAAATCTAGATTTCAATTGGCAGTTTTAAATCACGCATTCATACTTAACCTTGCCTATCTTTTCAACTTCTCAATTCCCATGTATATCTCTCTATTTCACCTTTATTGTGCAATAAATAAATAAATAAATAAATAAAATTTTCCGTTCCTAATCACACATATAATTCAAGCAAAGTATCCTGGAAGGAAATTACACAGTCCATATTCATCAAATCTGGAAATTTATAAGGCACGCATGCTTTTGAAAAAAATTCTTATAACGTGCAAACATTTATATTTGGAAGATATATCACGCATGCATTAAAACTGGAAATGAATCACGCAACCTACAGTTAAAACAAATCTATATGTATTTGCTTGAATCACTAGTTGTATCAGCACCTCTGCCGTTTCTTAAGACCAAGGGAATATTGCATTGTATCACTATTTGCCGTTTGTTTGCCTATAAATCAATGTATAAACTAAATCACGTATAAGCATTTATCATATAGAAACTGATGTTTTCATTCCCATTTATCTCTCCTTTAATTCATACGAAGATTTAAAGCAAATATTTACCAAATCAATGCTTGAAATGTGAACGTATTCCCTGACATCTTGTATAATTGATAACTATTGATTTATCTCCTCTGATTTAGCTCGTCAGTTATATTCAAAGCCCTATATATTTATCCCATTGCTTTAATCACGTGAGTAAACAATTAACATAAGAAACTGATGCATTCAATCAATTGTGTATAACTGGCGGCAGATTTGATTTCTCTTCCTCTTAATATTGAAACCTTTATTTCTTTGAAACTGAAAGGAGAAATCACGCATATATGCAAAACGTTCAGATTTCAAAGCAATGCTCCGTTTCTATTCTTGCCATTTTCCCCATAAATCTCTGCAACTACTTCAAAGCATGTTTGCTTTAACCATGCAACTGTTTAATTGGAACATATTGTGAAATCAAAATATATTCATAATGAGCAGTTTAAAATCACACATATCATCTGGAAAGAAAAAAAATATAAATCAAGCACCCTTCAAATGCGCATCAGTTCAAATTTATGTGCCTTGCCGTTTTATCATTTAATCACACATCACATAAATTTGAAGTTATAACAATGTATACCTGCCAAGATACCAGTTCTCTGGTATGAGCTCAAATCACGCAGGAAATTAATCTGGCATTAAATTATCATCAAGCTTTATACGTTGTGAAACTCTTGGCTTCCCCTGTATATTTCGAAGATTTATCCTTTTGCAAACTGGTCAGTAAATCACGCTCATAACGTTCTAACAGAGGAGTGGTAGGAGAGATCAACGCTTACATTAATACTCGTACGTTTCATATCTGACTATTTCGCAAAATCCATCTATATATACTTTGCTTTATCTTCTTTAGTTTCATTCTCTCTTGTCTGTTCTTCTCGGGCTCGAACTCTTATCAGGTAAATGGTCTATGTCATTTTCTTTTCTTTGTTCAGATATTTCCTCTTCCTCGAAAATTTTGTTTTATCTCTGCCTTGCTCGGCCACACTACCATTTATCCACTTTGTTTTCTCTAAGAATCTTATCATATGCCTTGAACAACATATGGATCTGGGTTTATAGAGTTTTCTTTTTTCTTTTTTTTAGTATACATAATTAAGTCAGAGGTACTAACTTTATAGAACTGAGAGGTTACTTTGAAAAAAATTTTACATATGTAAAACCAAGTTCTATCAAACATCTCATTAACCTGAGTTTTCTTTTGATTTCAAAATCATGGGTTCGACTAGGGGTATAATAAGGAATTTGCTCATTTTTCTCCTTTCAGACAAACTGTATTTGTAAACTTAGACCAGGTTTGGGTTCTAGTTTGGGTAAGTCATTGCAAAAGAGGATAGAAGAAGAAAAGAGCATAGAGGCATATATGAGTGAATTAAGAAAACGTAGTTGAGTGGTAGTCTGCATTTATAAAATTCATAGGCTGTGCATATCTGTGTATCACACGGTGCACGAATGGATCAGTAAAAACTTGCTTTGGATATGATGACCAAGCCTTGTGAGTGAATTCATCTAACCTGAGTGTTTAGTAAAAGGCTGGAGTTTGGGGATGCTAGTAATAGTTGAAGATAGGATGAGGTGTGTCTGTACAGTTTTTAAGCCTGGAAAGTTTAGATTGAAGATGGATGAAGTCATAAAGCAATGATGCAAATTAAGTTTAAAATGTAAGATAGTAGCTGGATTTGAAAAAGTGACTCTAAGTTTGAGGAAAATTTAAGCAACAACATTTTCATAATACATAGGAATGCAAGTGTGCACGTGTAAAATGTATATATCACGGCCATAAAGCAAAAGAAGTGTGCACGTGTATGCGTATTCAACATTTTGCCGTTTTGTTTTAGGAAATTTTGTCGTAATTTTTGTGTTAGCACGGTTCACGTTTGGGGTATATTTTGGTCTATTTACACGGTGGAGTGGTCGAGCAAATCAAACCAATTCTCTTCCTATTTTAATTTTTCCTTGACCGTAAATTCTAAAGTCGCGTATTCAATATTTTGAATCCTGTTATAGATTTGAATCTAGGCGACATCCGAAGAATTTTGATCGTTACTCTCTGTCGTTCTTTTTCCGGTGAAATTGTCGTTTTGAAATTCAAATTTTCTGCAGCTTTCAGGTGAGTATTTCTCACCAGACATACGTATTTATATTTTAGTAAATTATTGCAAGTGTATGTGTAAAATTGTATTTCACTATTATCTGTCTGTAGTGTAATATAGAATGACGGACCCCAATTAAATTGACACCTCATCAGTTATTATCTGTTGTATTATATTCTGCAGTTATATTATATTATTGTTTATTTACTGCTTAAATCCCCACTGCAAGTTCCCTGTTATATATATATATTGTTATAGGCTGAAATGATAGGCCTAAATAATTATTACTGTTCACATGTTTGTTAACTGCTGTAAATTTACTTGGGATTGCGGGTTTGAAATGATAGAACCCGGGGTTTTATAAATTACGGGTTGAAATGATATAAATCCGTATCACTTGACCTAGGCTAGAAAACTATATACAGGCCCGTGGTTCTTATAATATTTTCTGAAATATTAAAAAAAATTATTTTGGAAGTTAAATATTTGGGTTAATATCTTTAAAAAGCTTTTATTTGATTTTTGAACAAATATTAAATGTAATAAATAAATAAATATTTGAGTAAAACTTTGGAATATAACTTATGTTGGAAATCCTGAATTTTGAAAGAATAAGATTTCAATTAATAAATAAATAGATAAATAAGTTATATTTGGAAATATTTATCAAGTTAAACAATCTATTACAGCATTTAAATGCTGTCTTTTGAAATTTGACTAGTTTTACCCATAACTTTAGGTAGCATTTCCTAAGTGCTATGGAATCTAGAATTTGATTGCTCTAAAATTTATGGAATTTGATAAATTTTATTTTACCTTAAGTTTTGGAAAAACTTAAGACATAATATTTATAACTGTATTTTCCTAAATAAATTAAAGATAAATATTCTGGTATTAAGTAAATTTTGGGAAAAATTTAATGGTTAAAATTTGGAGTTTTATTTATGGAAATTATGGGAATATTCAAGACTAAAAATATAAAACATTGATTTGTGAAAGAATAAAACCCAAACTAAGTTTTGAATAGTAAATACTCCAATTGGATATATATAAAAATTGAAATGGTTTTGGGAACATAAAGGGATATTTAAATTTTGGTTAAACTTTAAATAAAGAAATATATTTGTGAAGCTATGTAAATTATCTTCTTTACAAAGTAACCATAAAGTTAACCCATTTATATATATACCGTTGAATGTCCAAACCATTGTGTTTGGGAGTTATGGATTTAAGTAAAGTTTCCAAAACATTATCCTTTGAAGATATAATTCAAATATTTGGTCTCCAGATATTATAAACAGTATGGTTTTGGAAAGAATTATATTTGAATATAACGATATCCTATTGTTTTGGGTTTTAAAATGATATCGTATCTATAGTTTTGAAATGGAAATGTTTATTCTGATTTAAAGTATAAACTGTTTTTAAATAACCACGGGTTATAATAACGAAGGGTTGGCAAAGAGACCGGGATCGGATATGGACATACTCTCTGTCGATACCGAAAACCACTTTGACTAACCGTGTACGCGGTGGAGATTCCAGAATGAAGTAGGTTGGTGGTGACGGTTTCTTGAAAGGTATATACGTGGACCCGACTCCCGTGAGTTGGCATAAGGTGGCTAAAACAGGAGCGATTCTCGGATTAATGAGGTAGCTCCTCTGATCGAACGCACTTCTTCGTATACCATTCTATTGCTTATGTGATTGTTTGGGTGCACCCTTTGATTTGGGAGTGTTGTTCGAGGTGGGCGGTTGCTGCGGCTTCGCGTTACCACCGGTCCGGATAGCAATTGGTATATCTACCCTGGCATTGCCTAGTTGTGCCGTGTCACCTACCATATCGAGCCTTGTACGAGTTTGGTTTTCTCCCGTAGCCCGTGTGGTATCCTCTAGTTGCTTCCCGAGTAGGAGGAGCTATGATATTGGATGGACTACTGGGACTATTACGTGTTAAGGGCTATATGGGTAACCCCTTAATGCTAAGAAAAAAGTATGTTTATTTTATAAATAGACACTATTATAATAGCGCAATATATTACATAGTAAATAGTTTGACGGATCCTTAGAGGATGGGCGGTCCCAAGCATCCTTTAAGTTACTTGCTCTATATTACAGTACACTTGATTTAGCTTACATTATATAAGTATGTATGTCCTGACTCGAGTGTTTTGTTTTATTGTATGCTCGGGTCAGCCTGAGTTGCAGCTTCAGTTTCTTCTCCGTAGCTAGGACACTCAATAGATCATTCGTGCTATTGGAAGTTGTTTCAGCCTTTATCCTTTCTGGAATTCAAGACTTTGAAGACTCTCTATCTGTGTATGTTAAAATTTGTATTGAGGATTATAGACAATGTAAGTTCTGTTTTGTAAAGATGTATCAGTGGCTTCATGAACCACTAAATTTTTAATTTCCGCTGCGAGATTCTGATATCTGTGTATGTGATTCTGCGATTTATTTACTGTATATTCCGAGTTTTGCCAAATTTATTCTACAATCTATTATTTTGAACTATTCCAGCTCGACATGTTCTATTATTGTCGAATTCGAATGGTACAAAATAGTGGGTCGTTACATTGATAATGGAAGTTGTTGTCAAAATTAAAAATATTACCATACTGCTAACATAGTTGTTAATTTTATGCTACAAATTGGTTTATAAATTGATGTGATAAATATATAACATGATAATTTAAATTCATTTTACATTTTGTTCGAATATGCTATTAAATTATGCACAAAAATAACGTGGATGTGGCAAGCTACAATGTTAAGGTCCTCGAGAAAATTAGAAATGGTGAAAAAAGATCACTGCACTTATTTATTATCTTTTTTTGGTAATATCTATACTATAAAAATATGGTTTAGATTTCAAATGCAGGTCCACCTGACGTGCGTATATACTCGTATTGTATTATGATTAAGGTGGCTACTCTCATGATCTAAATAAATTTAGTGTTGATATGAAAGATATAAGGTGGTATGATATCCTCTAGGTAAATACAGATATTGCTTACTCCTTATCATTGTACAACATAAATTTCAAATCAGAACATTATTATTTGTTAGTGCAGAGAATTGCCCTTTCATACTTAGTAGCATCCCTCTTTGAAATTTTGACCAAGAATGAGGATGTTGAGGCAGATTCGCCTTCTGACCTTTCAATATTTAACCTTATACCATTGGCCATGCTAAGCCTGATGTGATCTTAATTCTAAAATTTGAGAATCTTCTTATAATATTTATTAGCACTACAAACTAAACAGGCTTCTTGGGGCATGCATTCTTACCATCTATTTTGTCGTTATGTATGCAACTTATGTTCTTGGTTGGAAGATTACAGTCTGAGATGTTGACAGTGAGGATTATAAAAAGGTTTTTACTGTGAGTAATTTCTTTTTCAACTTATACTATTCAACAAATCATTTTATCAGCTCATGAGATCAATTTTTCATTTACTTATACATGTTATGACCCAAATACAAATAGATGTGTAATATTTCATTTAATATTACAATTTTTGATTATTTCTTAATATATATTATGCATACTTAGCATGCATGTATTTTGTGAGTGGTGCTTAGATGTCCTACAGGAACTTATGTTTATCATGTCTCATTGTTGCATAGCTCAATTTCAGCTATTCTACCAACTATAATTGGAGTGTATTTTGGGTATATGCTTCTTCACATGATGGTACATATCCTAGTATTTCTAATGTTCCTTGCTCTCTCTAAAATACGTCATACATACCATATTATTTCTCCTTAGAACAATATTGTTCGACTAAAACATTGGATTGGAATGAGTGTTGCTCTACTCATACTTGGCCTTGTTTTGCATTTTTCACATGGTGAGATTTTCTCAGAATAGCCGAAGCTTTTTCTATGACGATTCATCTATTATTTGCATGCATTTTCTATCATCTACTTCTATAATGATCATGCAGCGATCCCATTAGACAAGCAACTGTATAGCTTTAGCTATGTATGTGTAACTGTTTGGACCAGCGGCCATTGTTTTCTCCACATTCTATATTCTACTGATTAAACCCATATTTCTAAGCCGAAGCAGCACAATAATGAACTTCTGACTATGTTGCTTACTCTAACACATTATATATACAAGCTCCATTAACTGAATTTTCAAGAATATGAAAGCGTAATTCTACATACGAGTACTTTGGCACGTGCGACGCACGTGCATAGGAGGATTTCGTAAGAAAACCACGGTTTGTATGGTTTTTTGAATATTACAAATGACATTGACATGTACGTAATGTTGCATTTTTTTATATGTGTACATGCACAGATCAAATCGTTTGTCGAAACGTGAATGAGACTAAGTTATTTTAGGAAATAATTAAATAGATAAAGAAAGTGATCAACTATTATATCAATATCTAAGGAAATGTAACAAATATTAAAGTTAGCACTCCAAGTAGTTTGAAACTTAAAAAACTTGCATCATCTCCCTTTTAAAAAGTAATAAACAACCATATTAATATATAAAGAAATCTTCTTGTGCACAATAAAGATCGCATTTCCCATAAACATGCCCTCAACGCTTGCTGAAGGACAAAACTATTTGACACCAGTGTATAGATTTCGAACTTTAGTTTGGATTAATATCATTATCAAAATTATTTTTCATGATGCTATTTTGGTCACTCCGGCATAAAATTTTGAGAAATCTCAGTAGTTTCCTGAAAGAAAAGATAGGCCTTTGATAATTTTTAGAAGTATTCAAGTATTTTATTCAACTTTCTTTATAAAATTAGATTGAAGATTTTTCATTTGCATTCTCTATGAAAACATCCTATGTTACTACTTGTTGTAATGATTTGGTATTGATGTTGAAATTATTGACACGTATTTGGCCTTCAAATTAGTCATGGATGTTCCTATAACTAATGATTTTATATTAGGAAAGCATACTGGCTAACGTTCATGTTAGGAACTTGAATATACAAAGATAGTAGGGAGAAAAAACATACTGTCTAACTTCTATATTATAAGAAAAATAAATACATTTTCCCATTTTAATGCAAATAAATTAGATTTACCATAAATGACAATGAAACCCAACTGGCATAGTAAAAGGTAAAAGCAAAAGCATACAATGCATACCATTATCCACTGAACATAATTTGTACCGAAAGTCAAAAAAGATTCAAGTTTCAAAAATAAAAGGTAGACATAACTTGCAGTCCAGACCCTTGAACTGATGTTGATGAATGTGTTACAAACCAAATATTGAAACTGATGCACGTTGAACAAAGTGCATGCATAATTAAGGAGAACCGATGCATAATTCAACTGCATTTTCTGGAACAGTCGATCTATACTACAATAGCTTCGAATATTCATTCAGAAGGTGCAATATGTAGTCATATACATAGTCCATTTTCATCTCTTCCTGAATAAATGTGCTTCCCAGCTATCCAATTTCCAAAGCCTTATCTGGATGATTGTTTCCCCGGTCATACGTGTCCTTAATTGCCCTGCATTTATCATTGACTAGAATGGGCAAGTAATGTTTTCCAGGTATCAAACCTCTTGTAAAGAATCCTGAAATCGAGTATGAATGAATAACTCACGCGAGTCACATGTTAAAATGTATTTCTCACTCACTGACTATAATCTTCCTTCAATGTAAATCTTATGTCTGTTTTACAAAAAATTGATATATGTTTATAGTAGTTGATTTCCTATGATATGTATGAAATAACATATGTATGTTTACATACCTATGAGTGCACTGGATGGAGAAAATTGAGGATTTGAACCCTCTCTTTACTTCTGCATCCCAATCCTAAAAAATAAAAAACACAGTTTGTTACGTTGAAGAACTAGATGGAAAATGTTAATTTGCGACAAACCTGACTATAAAGCTATAAGAAAGGAAGTGCATGTTAATTAACCTAGAATTACAGCATACAAATGTGGTTACCTGAAAAAAAGAATGTAACTCGGTCTCATTTTTATTGCATGTGATGATAAATAGAAAAGGTAGTTTTATAATACAAAACGTTTTTATCTTTAAACTTGTAACTATAATACAACTTAACTACATTAACTTAAACCAAATACATGCATATGATATGTAAATATTCAAATATTTGTTAATAAAATAGTAGTACTATGCTAATGTAACCAATTAGTAAGCAGGAAAAAGCATTTCTGTTACTCTTACTAACTGTCATCTCAAGGACTAAAAGACTGAATATTATTTTACAAATCAAACAGGGAAACCATCATGACTTTTTTTAATGAAGTTGAATAATCATAATTCATGCGTGCCAAGTTTGAATAGTTAGAATGATAACTTTATTGCCTTGGTATGAATATCCAATGATTGCATACAGTAGGTCGAGAAAAAAATGGAACAACCAATACTATTTATCCACTCAAAGAAAACATCATTGCCTTGATATGTATATGCAAAACATTAAAAGGAAAATACTGAAAGACAAAACATGGCCTTAATTTTGATCATCATCACATATACTAACTAACAAAAAAGTAACTTACTGCTTAAGAGAAGTTCATAACTTATAACGAACAAACACCTCCAATTAATAGAACTCCAATACCAATTATTTGATGAAGTACTAAGCAGTTTGCAATGGTCAAATGTCATGCTCTGAAAATTTAAGCACTATAATTAAGAAAGTTTGAAAAATCAGGTTGATTGGAAGTATATAAAACACTCAACCAAGTATTTTGTTAGGGCCAAATGATTTGATGACCCATTCAACAACTCATGGTTTTTACTCGAATAATGTATCTAAAATTATACTAAAGCAAATGTTGTCATATTGCCTAATAAATTTGAATTAAATTATCTTATCCTAATTGATTTCAATTTGGAAAACTAAATGGATAAATATATATTCAAACAGAAGTGAAATTAAAATTAAATCGAAGTAGACAAAATGTTAATTTTAGCAAGGTTTGCTTACAGTTGTATACGCCGATTTTGATTGGAATATAAACCTAGCATTATTTAAACCAAAAAAAGATCAAATAATTTCAATTGCTAAGTGTCTGACATAATTTTAGCTCAAGATAGAATACAAATACACTCAATTTTGATTAACATAAAAATAATTAGGTGGTCGAGTTGCATCAACAAATCAGTTTTGGTTCCATAACTGATTTGGAGCAGCCTTCTCTTTACTATTGCTTTATTTTAAAGTTTAAATCACCAAAAGAAGATACAGAAAACATAAATCCTTAAAAAATTCATTCTCAATCTTGGAAAAGAGAAGTACATAGCTTATGATTTCATAACTTCACGGTTTGAGGGTCAATGGTTTTGATTTCATCTTTAAAATTCAGTTTGATCCATATATGTTGTATAGAGTTGAAAAAGCAGTGATATAGAAGTCATTTAATAATTACAAATGAATTCAGATTTTGGAACATCTATAAGAAACATATTTTTGAAATCTGCGGTATAATAATAATAAAAAATACTTTATTTAAAATTAACACATTCCTTTGTTATGAAAACATTACAAAGTTAACATATTGATCAAGGTAAAACACTTTAGGGAAATGCAACTTTCATCTATAGAAAATTGTTGTTATAAAATATCTTTATTCTTTAGTAGAGAAAATTTGTAAATTAATTAACGTATGCATTCTTATAGAAACATCAACCTAAGATTCCAAAAACCGCAAAATGAAAAATATGGCATTATGAAAAATATGAGTCCCAAAAACTGTAAATTAATTAACGTATGCAAAATGAAAAATATGGTATTAATTAACGTATGCAACTTCTTTTTAATAAAAATTTTTTTGCAATAAGTGCACGTATGAAAGTATAAAGTTAGCATCTCCTTGTAAATAATTGTCAGTTTTAATTAAAATTAACCTTCAACAATTTCTTCAATTGTAATAAGTTCCCATAGTTTGATAATAAAAATATATAATTAATTTCACATTAACATTCAAAAATGAAGTAAATAATATAAACCGAGCTAAATTGTTCTAATATTTGAAAGCCTTATGTCTTCCCTTTCTATTTGCAAAAAGCCTAACTCCTAAATTTCTAAATCAGACATTATTGATGAAATAGTAGTGTATCAGTTCAGTGATACAAATTAGTAACATTAAAAAACAGTGTATGCTTAAGTTAGAAACTTTGCTCAAGTTAGGAAAAATATATTTGTAACAACAATTAGTGGAGAATTTAAAAATGATTTTGAAAGGAAATATTATTTAGAAACAGAACCTATAAAGTTACTAGTTAGTAATTATGTGCCAATTTAATCAAATCCAATAATAAAATAAAAATTGGCTAGGAGTATAAATGCACAATAGTGGTGAATCAATATGCCCAAGATAAAACATTAAGAATACTACTAAACAATACATGCTTAATCTATGTACCACCAAATCATTAAAAATTTAAATAGCTCTAGAAAATAATTTCTTGAAAAATAAAACCGTCTTAATTAGTGCTCTCCACTAATTGAATAGTGAAATAATGATTCCATAAAAATGTGTTCATCAGTGTGGTAAAGCTGAATCAAACACATATAACATTCATGGAAAGCAAAACCAAATCAGTGGCATCGAATAGCATGCAGGCGATGACATTTTAAAAAATATTGTAATTAATGGTAAAGTCGTAAAAAAAAATTCATGAAAACATTTAGTGGAGAAATGAAAAGTATAATGACAGAAAATGAAGAGTTTAATGAAAATAAGTGATTAGTGTACTGAACATATTTGTACATTTAACCTTTTTTGTGAATTCATAAACTCGTGAGAGATTAGATAAGTGTGAATTAAGAGCATTGAGTGACGGCTCAAAAGTATCAGTAATCGAAGCATGTAAACAGTTTAGTTAAAGCATATACATTGTACAAAAGTATACCTCAGAGAGAAAAACAGAAGTAAGAGAAAACGTCTATGCTATCAGATCGGCAAGCAGTGAGCTATCTCTTCTGGCTTCCAGTCGCTTGCCCTAGGGTGAGCTATTTCTTCCGACTAATCCAATCGCCTGCCGTGGGGTGAGCTATCTCTTCTGGTTAGTCCAGTCGCCGACCGTGGATGTCACGCCACTAATGAATCGAGGTCGAAGCTCAGGAAGATTGATGTTGAGGAAAGTTATCGCGGATGTTATGCCGCTAGCGAGATGGAAAATGGGGCATGAATGGAATCGAGGCTTTTGTGGGGCGAATTTGGAGACGAAATCGATTAGGTCTTAGGGAGGAGGATGAGAATGCGATGGGAGGCATCAACGCATATGAAACGCAAGGGAATTTAGGGATTTTCGAAAAGACACGGTTGAAACGAATACAATGAATTTTCATTATTAGTAATAAAGATAAAGATGTACGTTATAATACAGCAAAGTACAACTTTTATTGTATAATCAGGTGGACGTTGTAGGATTAAGAAACTGTTTTCTACCATTAGAATGGATATGCATGAATGCAATGTGAACAAAACCAAATTATAAATCAATGTATGTATTTATTTTTCTTCCTTTTTTAGTATTTTTGGTTTTATTTTTTATAAATTAATGGACATAAGAAAATCAAGGTGCATTTACGCAGATCATTTACATTGATTTAGTACTCTTAACCTTATATAGTGGCTCATTATCTTATTGTAAATGGATCCTTAAAAAACATGATGCCATGAAGGTGGTTATTATACTATAAGCAGAATTTTATGCACTTGAATTGATTTAAAAATGATGGTGGTTATAACTATAAGCATTCATATTAAAGGCACTGCACTGAAATTGCCGATGGCAGCTTTGAGGTTCAGGTGACGCAGAATTAAATTTGCTCTAACATTTTTGCTATGAAAGATTGAATCACGACCTAATCGATGTATTGCCAGAGAACAATAACATAATTTGACCACTTTCAGAACTTTTGGTTGAGTACCGATACGACATATCAGTTTTAACTGTTCTATTTTTCAGGGTATAATATATGTATTTAATATTGTACAACCATATCCTTGCTTATCAGAGAATTACTTTAGATTGGGTTGAACATTACAATGTTAGCCTCTTAAGCATATTATCCTATAAACAGGTTATTATACCTATTTAATAATGTCGTCCTGATCATTTGGCAGTTATGGGTTCAAAGAATCACGCTTTATCAAGTTTAACTATATATGGTTCAGTAGAAGTCGACCGCCAAAGTTACGAAGGGAATGTTCCGAACTTGAGTTCATTCTTTAAGTGATGATAATTTTATACTTGTACAATTTTCAAGTTGGATGCATCACATATTTTCTACTATCTCAATTTGATAGTGTGTGTGTTTTAAAACTGTACATGTAGGCATGTCCGTGGGGAACATATAAGAATGTTACAGGAACTTATCTCTTTCTTTGCCATCAATGTCCAATTGAGGAGCTTCCGTATCGAGCTATGTATATAAGTGTACCAGGTTACAGGTAGCTCTTTCTCGTATTCTCATAAACAAAGCAACATAGTGCTTTGATATTACAACGACATTTCTTTAGTTGTCGTTATTCAACACTGTCAATTTTTTTTACTAAAACCTGCATTTAAATGTCATTTTTTTGTAACTTTCTCTTTTGTATCTTTAGTATCAATTTTTTTGGCATTGTTACTACTTGTATATTGATAGAAAATAACAGGGTACTCTCCCTATTTACCTGATGTTCTAAATCTTTTTTCTTCTTCTCGAAATATATGATGCTTTAGAAGTATGGTTGATATTATTCCAGACTAGGTTGTCAATAACTTAATTAGAAGTGGTAGCTTTAAACTCAAATGTTTCCTCGCCCAAGGCAGTTTTTTCGGTTGCTTTTTTGTCTGGAAACAGAATAAATTATTAATTTATTATTTTTTGAATTTTGTTCTCAATTGCTCTTTCCTAACCCATCAAAGTTGAACAACTTTTACTGTCATAAGGAAAATAACCTTTTCATTCAATGGTCAGAATATGTACAATAGTATTACAAGTAAGTGGAAATGTTAAATAAAACATGTGAAAACAAATATAACTTAAAAGCAAATTTATAATTTTAAGTGAATATATCACAAAATTATAATAAATGCACTTAATACAGTTTAAATTTTATTAAATGATATAGATGGTACACTACATATAATCAGTCCTTATGATATTTGCATTAATGAATAAATTGTCACTTTTGACGAAAATAGTCAAATCATTTCAATTTGGACATGAATATATCATTCAACCATAAACCATAGGTAGGGTGTGCACAATGAAGCAATATGTAAATTGAATTGTCAAAAATTTTCAATTCCGCCAATCAAGTAGTTAATGGGTTCTACCATATTTGGTTAATATTTTAATTTTGTGCAACTTTAGATTCCACATTTCATTATATATGTGTGTGCGTCTATACAGACATACATACATACACACATACACATTAGTTAACTTTTTTTCTGAAATAGTAATTAAATTGCATTATCAATTGTTAAGGGTCAAGTGATTTTGTTAAGTGACAGTCGACAATTTGATGGGCAATTGATGCTTGGCCGTTAAAAATATATGCATTTCCTTTAATAACAATTAACAAAGAAAAAAGATGGTTAAGGTTGATTTAGTATGGAAAAATAATAATTTAATAATTTATTATTTTTTGAATTTTTTTTTTTCAATTGCACTTTCCTAACCCATCAAAGTTAAACAACTTTTACTATCATAAGGAAAATAACTTTTTTTATTTAATGATCAAATATGTAAAATAGTATAACAATCAAGTGAAAATGTAAAATAAAACATATGAAAAAAATATAACTTAAAAGAAAATTTATAATTTTAAGTGAATTTATCATAAAATTATATAAATGCGTTTAATGTAGGTCATTAAATGATATATATGGTACACTACAGGCAATCAATTCTTATGATCTTTGCACTAATGAATCAATTGTCAATATTGACGAAAATAGCCAAATCTTTTCATTGATTAGATATCCTTTATTTTAAAAAAACATAGTAATATATACAAACATAATAATATATATAAATATACATAAACATCGGAATGAAGTAAGTATAAATGGAAAATTAGAATCTTTATTATTTTTCTTAAACTTCAATCAAAACATAATAATACGTATAAAAATAGGAGTACTTATAAAAAGATAGACAATATTGAATAAGCAGCCAATCATACAATGGGCATTGCAAAATAAAATCTTCGTCGTTTGAATATTCAATACGTTCTTTTCCCTTATGATGGTAGACTTTCAATAAAGGTTTTGTGTTAATCCAAAAAATGGATCAACACGCTAAATCGAGTGTGAAAGCACCAACTTTGTTCTTACAAAGTAATAATATAGCAAATAAATGCAAAAAGAGCAGAAATGGTAAAGCGACAGAAGATTTTTATAGTGGTACGGCTATTAATGAAGCTTATGTCCACTTTATAACTTTCTATTAACTGAATGATGTTACAAGTTGAATCGGATCATAATATGATTCAATCTTCTAAGTTGGATCAAGTCACAAGTACAAGAGTTCACTGGAGAAACACAGTGAGCTCTTAGATGACAACTGTATGGGAGGAGAAGAATGAAGAGTAATCTCTGTAGAGTTTCAGCGGCCAGTTCAGAAGATCCTGCTTATGTTGCAAGTAGGACTGCATTTATAGGGGTTGGAGAGCTATTGGGCTAAGACGCTTTGCCAGATGCCCATGAAGGAGTTCAAAGAGTTTGAAGACGATCCAAGCTAACCTAATGGATCGCTAGTGATCCATAGAGCATTGACCACTAGCGATCCATGTACTTAGGGAATTTTTGATTGATCTCTATTTGGTTGTCTTTCTATCTTCTATTTGGGTGCTTTGTCCAAATATCAAATCGTTTGGAGTTAGTTTGATCATCCATCTTCATGGGTCATCTAGTCCAAAAGAATCGTCCATAACTCGCTCAAAATTTAACAAAATAAGATAAAACTTTGCAGGTACTCTCTCTAAGGTGTGTGAGACCTACTATAAAATTTTGAGGTGGTGAGGCTCATATACAAGGGTCTCTAGCGATCCATCTAGTTAGGACGCTAGAGGTGCATCAAATCAACTCCAAAAAATCTCATTTTTCCTATGAGCCTTCTGTTATGTGTTCTAAGTGTTCTCCCAAAATTTCAAGTCAATCCGACTAAGTATAAGTTATGTAGGTCCATTTTAAGTTAGCTACTTTTGGTCAAACAACTTGAATCAGACGAGTCTTCACTTCTCGAGCTAGATTGTTTGTCATGCTATAACACTTCGCAAACGTCTCTAGGGAACATATTAGATCATGATGCAAGAGGATTGGAGAATCCACGAGCGAACCTTATGGATCGCTAGCAATCCATAGGCATCACTACAAGAAAAACCATTTATAGTTGCAAAAATCGGTGGCGTTTTATTGTAAATGCAACTAATAATAGATTACCAAATAATATAAACGTGGAAAAAAATAATTCACGTTTCCCGCTTCTAAAAAAAAGAGTCCGCGCGAACTAAATAAACGTAACCTATCATTTTACTCTCGTACTTAACAAAATTCTCGTCCCTAATTTGCTTTCTACTTCAGAAAAAAAATTCCCCTTTTAATCGTGTTAAATTTTCATCGCACTCAAGTATTATCGTCAACTCCGTCGTTTTCCCCTTACTCAACATCGAGTCGTGGCAGCCAGCAGATCTAGGTATAATTAGGTATGAATCTTTTAAATCGATTAGGTATATTTAGGTATGAATCTTTTAAATCAACTTTGTGATTCTATTTGGCTTTTATATGAATTTGAATGCATCTTATTTTCGTATTTTTTCCTAAACTATTACTGAAATGGTTGATTTAACCCTAATTGCAATGATCTGTTGGGATATCTGCTTTGATTTCTTTGAGTATATGAATGTTCTGTTGAAGTGGTTAGTGAATCAATGGTTGCTTGCTGAGAGGAGGTTGAGGTTGCGTCTTTCGGGAATTTGGTGGGTTCAAGTAGCATTGATGGAGGTCGTGGGTTTGTTTGCGATTGAGTATTGGCTGGCTCGATGGTTGAGAGTGGTAAATGTTGGAGCATAAATAGTTTTTTGTGGAGTGGCAGGCACTGGAAATATGTCAGTTGTGTGGATGTGAGGTAGTGAAGAGGAGGCGGTGAAGTTGACTGTTGGTTTGGTAAGAGGGGGCGAGGCTGGGGGAAGGATGTGAGTATGTGTTCGTAAGGAGTGGTAGAATGTCAGAGGGCAAGTTGATGAATGTTACGTGAGTCTCTGGTAGTTTGCTGCGGAGGCTGGGTTGTTGATGTTTTGTTGAGTTGTAGTATGAAGTGCGGTTGCGAACATGTTGCAGGTTGGAGAAATGGGAAGGAGGATGGTCTGTGGTTGCTTGGGGTTTGTAGTTGGAGTGGTCACTGTTGTAATGTGTGAATATGGTGCAGTTGGTTGTATCAGTGCAGTAGTCAGTAGGTTGTAGAATGGTTATTGAAGCAGGCTACAGGAATGTAGGCAAGTGGATATTGTCTTTGGTGATATGAATGAATGTGGTGTGTATGAGATGAAAGTGGGTATTGTTATAGGCTGGTATGAAACTGTGTTGTTGTGAGGAGTGAATGAATTGTTTAATAGTGGAGTGGGGAAGTGATTGCAGTGTTGAAGTATATTTATGGAAGTGGTTGAATTAAACAATGTTGTGAGAAGTGGTAAAATAGGAGGATTGAGTAGTATGGTGATGAGAGGTTGCTGCGTTTTTTGAAAGTTGCAGCAATGTGTGGCAGCGGAAATGCACCGGCGTTTGTTGGTGATAGGTGGGAGGAAGTTTGGTCAGTGGTCTGTGTGTAATGGTGAAGTGCAGAGATTTGCAAAAGTTTTGTTGAAGTGGAGTGACTGGAATGTTGTTTGTTGAAGTGGAGCGTTTGTGGATGGATTGACAAAGGAGGGGCAGATAGCTGTAACTGTTATGTAGCAGTTTGGAGGGTTGTGACTTGGTCAGTTATGTGTGGGTAAGAGTGTGGTGTTATGCATGGATTAATTATAAATACATGTAAATCTGAGGTTAAATGCAAAATATAAGTGTAAAATTTATATTTTTGGAAAAGTATTCTTTGCCTTTGTCTACTAAACCACCATGGTTATATGCAGTTGTGCTACAAGTATTTGTACTTCAACGTCTACTTATTTTTTTGATTACAACAGATAACCAATTTATACGTCAAAGATTGGAAACTTATTTGCCTTCAAATGTCGATAATGGAAAAAGGCTGGGTTTTTTTAAACAGGTGATAAAACCATGATTAACTTAATATGTATTTTGAGAATTAGAACATATAATCTAATACTAAAGCTCACTTTTTTTATGTACTTTTTTCATAGAACTAGTATAGAATATCGACAAGGAGCAATGAATTTCGTGCATGCTTCAAAGAGGAATGTAAGAAGTGTAGAAAAAATTTTATGCCCTTGCAAGGATTGTCGGAATCTTAGTCGTCATGATGACCAAA
This sequence comes from Allium cepa, assembly GCA_030765085.1. Classification (NCBI taxonomy): domain Eukaryota; kingdom Viridiplantae; phylum Streptophyta; class Magnoliopsida; order Asparagales; family Amaryllidaceae; genus Allium; species Allium cepa. The sequence goes on from CM060932.1 coordinate 135,133,313, forward strand.
TCATCGTTGAACATTTAGTTATAAAAGGAATGGATCCTAAATACATTGACGGTGTATGGTTTAACCATGGTGAAGAGATAAATATAGAGAATAAAACAAATACGTTTGACGTATATGAACTATTCAAGATGATTCACTATGAAGATGAAGATTTTTTGAATCAAGATTTTTTTGATGATGATAAAGACGATGTTGTTTCTCGAAGAAAAGAGGATGAGTTAGTCAAGAACTTGGAAGATGCAGAAACTCCATTATATCCTGGTTGCACAGATCACACAAAATTATCTGCCATCACCGTCTTGTATAATCTTAAATGCGAGACTGGCTTGTCCGATAGTGGTTTTGATAAGCTTTTAGCTGTGCAACATCTATTTCTGCTGAAGGATAACGTGCTTCCCAAAACCTTATATGAAGTCAAGAAATTTCTTAAAGCATTCGACATGGGTTTTGAAAAGATACATGCTTGTGAGAATGATTGTTGCCTTTTCAGAAAAGAATACAAAAATTTAGAAAGTTGTCCAAAATGTGGTTCCTCGAGATGGAAGAAAAATCAAGATATTGAAGAGGTTATACAAGGTGTTCCAGTTAAAGTATTGAGATATTTCCCAATTATTCCGAGGTTTAGACGAATGCATAGATCTCAAAAGATGGCTGAAGAATTAAGATGGCATTTTAATAATAAAAGTAACGATGGAAAAATGCGTCATCCCGTGGATTCTATGACATGGAAAATGGTGGATGAAAAGTATAAATCTTTTTCATCTGATCCACGCAATCTTAGGCTTGGTCTTGCTACAGATGGATTCAATCCATTTTCCATGTTGAGTTCGAAATATAGTTGCTGGCCGGTAATGCTTGTGACATACAATCTCTCGCCTATGTTGTGTATGAAGAAAGAAAATATTATGTTAACTTTACTTATTTCAGGCCCGAAGCAACCCGGGAATGATATTGATGTATATTTGGCTCCTTTGGTGGAAGACTTGCACCACTTGTGGTCTAATGGAGTTACTGCTTATGATGCATTTAGTAAAACTTTATTTAAACTGAATGCAATTTTGTTATGGACGATTAATGATTTTCCGGCTTATAGAAATCTTGCTGGATGTCGTGTGAAAGGGCAAAAAGCTTGCCCATTATGTGGTGTCAATACCCATTCTCGTTGGTTGAAACATAGTCGAAATTTCTCCTACATGGCTCATAGAAGATTTCTACCTCCTTCAGATTCACGGAGGAAACAAAAGGCATTGTTTGATAATACCATAGAGACAGATGGTTCTCCTAGAATGCTTTCTGGGAGAAACATCTATGCATTATTGAAGGATTATCCAAATGATTTTGGAAAAGGAATAGAGGATAAAAGTAAGAAGAGAAAGCATGTCTATGATAAAGAAGATGAATATAATGATGCTAACAGTTCTACAGAAGTAGAGCTATCAAGGTGGAAAAAACGATCAATTTTCTTTGATTTGCCTTATTGGGAGGTTAGTGGTTAATTTATTTATTTTTCATTGTTTGAATATAATAAAAACCCAATAATGCATTATTGTTTTGGTTTTCATAGGAACTTCCATTACGTCACAATTTAGATGTGATGCATGTGGAGAAGAACATTGGTGAAAGCCTATTGGGCACAATGTTGCATGGAAATAAATCCAAAGATGGAACCAACTGTAGAAAGGATTTAGAGGATTGGGGAATTCAAAGTGAGCTTCATACACAACTTCGTGGGAATAAAACATATCTTCTACCAGCTCCATATATGTTGTCAAAATCCGAGAGAAAAATATTTTGCAAAAGACTGTATGATTTCAAAGGACCGGATGACTACTGTTCAAATTTAAAAAATCGGATTTCGTTGTCGGATTGCAATATTAGTGGATTGAAGTCACATGATTACCATGTATTAATGCAACATTTATTGCCAGTAGCATCGAGAGGGTTCATGGCAAAGAAGGCAAGAAAAGCGATAATTCGCTTATGTTCTTTTTTCAACAAATTATGTCAACGTGTTCTTGATAGAGAGAAGGTAGAACAAATCAATGTTGAAATTATTGACGTTTTATGTGAGCTTGAATTTTTTTTTCCACCATCTTTCTTTGATATAATGATACACTTATCCATTCATCTTGGAAAAGAAGCACAAATGTGTGGACCTATTCATTTTCGATGGATGTACCCATTCGAAAGATATATGAAGACACTCAAAGATTATGTCAGAAACTATGCACGACCAGAGGGATGTATTGCAGAATCGTATCTTGAAACAGAATGCATGTTGTTTTTCAATGAATTTTTGAAGAAATCGGGACATATAGAGGAGAAAGAAGCTCGAAATGAAGATTATGAAAGTAGTAGAATATTAGAGGGACGTCCAATTTCAGTATCGAAGACAATTAAATTGCCAGTTAATGAGAAAGAAAGTGCTCATTTAGCTGTGTTAATGAATATGGCCGTGGTGGAACCGTTTATAGAGTAAGTTTATGTTATATTGTTTTAAATATTTTGATGTGTTCGCAATGATATATATAACTTATAATCAATTGTTCAATACTAGTTTTCATTTGGAGGAATTAGAAAATTCAGACCGACGCATGACAAAAAATGCGACCTTACTTTGGGAAACACATACAAAAAGTTTTGTCGATTGGATTAAAAGGAAGGTTAGTTAGATTTCAAATATATTCTCATTCAACTGTCAATATTACTATATAAATTTACATGCTAAATGAAATTTGTTGTAGATACCTATTACCTCCAAGGATCATAATGACATGTTAAAATGGATTGCTTATGGTCCGAAGGATGATGCCATGTCTTTCAAAGGATATATCATCAACGAGCAACGTTTTCATGTAAAAGATTTAGGGAGAGAAACTCAGAATTGTGGGGTGACTTTTGATGCAACTACTATGTGTAGAGAAAGTGCTAAAGATATGTCCCAAGTGGTTGATGTGGTCACTTATTATGGAATATTGACAGATATAATTTTATTAGATTATCATTTGTTTTATATTCCAGTTTTCAAGTGTCGTTGGACGTATAAAGGAAATGGAGTAAAAGTTGATGATGGGTTCACTCTTGTTAATTTACATCAAGCATCATTTTCACGAGACCCATACATACTTGCATCTCAAGCAAAACAAGTATTTTATTCAAGAGAGAACGATGTTTCTAATTGGTACGTTGTAATGAAAGCACCATCAAGAAGTTTTAATGATATAGAGGAGCACGATTGCATCGAGGAAGATATTTAAGTGGTGGAAGATGAAATAACTGAAGCGGATGATGAAGATGTTTGCTATGTTAGAGAGGATTGCGAGGGCATAGTTGAGTAGATTATATGTTCTACTTGAGCATAGTTGTTCATTTGCTTTAGTGATGGTTGAACTTATATAAAATCCGGGCTATTTGGAAATTTCATTGAACTTGTATTGATTTTCTTTAGTGATTGTTGTTCATTTGCTGCATTAATGCTTTGGTTTTTTTTTAATGTTGCGAATGGCTGTTAGTTTGCACCATTTAATTTTCTAATCCATTGCAAATGCATGTACCATTCAATTTTTGTTCTTTGTGTTTTGATCTTTGTATACTTCCAGAGACAAAGCATTATATGTTCTTATCAATTCTGTTTGCATATATTGCTTGATAATGAGTAGTGTTCTTATCAATTCTGTTTGCATTACATGTACATTTTCTCATAAAATTACAAATCTGTTCATCATCTCAAGGCTTTTAGGCCTGCTTGTTTGGTTTGCAAACTGCCACATCTCTTTTCAGCTACATGTTGATGATATTTAAGTGTTGTTTATTAATATTTATCGCTGCTTATTGTTTACATGTGCGTTTTGGTTTATACTGTGTTTTCTGTCACTTGCAGAAAAATATGTCTACAACATCTGTACGTACCCGCTTGCAGAGAAAGGCCGAAGAACAAGCAGTTAAAGGTAAGAACAAACAGTCAAAGCGAAAACGTAAAGTTCCAGCTAGTATAAATGAAATAGAAGAACAACCAGACAATGCTAAGAAGCAAGCCACTGTTCACAATGAAGAAGACGAACAACCACTAGATGATATTCCCTCTGACCCAAATGAAGGACTCCGCTCAGAAAATGAAACCCGTCCTGAACAAACTGCTGATGTCGAGATGGAAATTGGGAAACAAAGTGAAGCTGATATCGGAAGTACATCTCGGAAAAGAGGCGGTAGAGGTCCAGCAAAAGCAAAAAGACTCCCGTCATGCAGTCAGGATCGAATTGAAGTTGAGTTCAATGATCTAGGTATACCAGTAGGGCAATGGTCGGTATATTTATCCTCTTTTCTTGGACCGCTTGTGCGGGAGCAGGTTCCATACACCATTGATGATTGGAGGAATATTAGTGATGAGTTAAAAGAAGTCTTGTGGCAGTCGGTTCTGGTACGAAGCAGGCATCTATTATTTAACATTCTGACTCTAATATGTTTTGAAAATGACTTCTAATATTGCATGGTCTTGCCAATTATAAATTGAAATTGCCATCTAATAACTTCTGGATAAATTGAAAAATAGTTCTTGCCAATTATAAATTGAAATTGCCCTCTAATAACTTCAGAAAACCTTTCAGATTTAATTAAATCTGTCGTATTTAAATTAAATAAATTTTACTAATATCATGTTTTGATGTATTGTTGCAGATTAGATTTAAACTGGAACAGGAATGGCAAAGAAAAGCTATATTTCAACAAATGGGAGTACTTTGGAGATCGTCAAAAAGCAAATTGGTTCGAAATTTGCAAAAAGCGGAGAACGATGAGGAAAGACTTAAAATGAAACCTACGAACATAAAAAGCATAACCGATTGGAGGAAGTTTGTGAAGGCGAAAACAAGTCCGGAGTTTAAGATAAATCATTCCTACTGAACTCGTCTGGCATGTTTCTGCAAATCCATCTACATAGTTAGCAACCGATAAATTTCTTTAGAAGTGAATTCCAAGTGTTGGTGGATGCTGAGGGTTCCTGTTTAGGTATTAGCTGCAGGAACCTATGATAGTACAAAATACAAATGCGTTATGACAAGCACAGGAACATTTTAAATGAAGTAAAAAAAACACTTTGCAAGTTAGTTCAATCTTTAAATATTATTAGTAGATATGGAATGTTGTATATGTCACTGAGTTATCCAGCATTAATGATACCAAATAAGTATATGACCATGATGAATTGATTTTCAAATAAATTGCAATCCTCGCAATACATATTTACCCTGCATTATAAATATTAGATAGTTTTTCTTTTTATGATTTTGGTTGTTAAATTCTAGCATCTTTCAACACTTTCAGCAAAAAAGTGAGAAATATTCAGCCCTTAGGTACACTCAAATTCCGCATACAACCGGTCGTAGGGGAATGGCTAGAAAGACCGAAGACATGGTAAGTTAATTAACTATAGCATTATTTAACATTATTTTATACCTGTCAGTTTATTAATTTAATGTTATTCTACTTTTAGAAAAAAGAAAGTGTAGATCCATCATCCATAAGTAAAGCTGATGTGTGGATTAGATCTCACATTAAAAAAACTGGTGAACCAGTGAACATGGAAGCTAGGAATGCTATTGTAAAATTGTTTTTAATTTTATTGGTATACTTTTTTTTGAAACTATGATATTTTTACCATTGTACATTATCTATGTGTATTTATTTATATAGGAGGAGATCAAAAAATATGGTAGCCTATCCCAATCCGGCTCGTCACAGACTGGTATTGGAAAAGATGCTCTTGTACATGTACTGGGACAAGATAAACTGGGACGGTTAAGGGCATTGGGTAGGGGTTGCACTTTAACCAAGCTAGCTTTGGCCCAGTCCAAAGATAAACAAGTGTCTCGGTGTCGAGAGGAAATAGCAGAATTGAAGGGAATGATACAGACTCTGATGGACCAGAAGGTAAATTTTTGGAAATTAATTTATATTCGTAAAATATTAATTTATATTCGTGCTTCGCTGCAGGGTAAAGAAAGTTCGAGAAGGAACTCACTTGATTCGGTAAAAATAATATTTATATTACTCAATAAATGAAATTTATATTTTAATTTTTTAATCCAGTAATTGATTTAATTTTCGGTTGATTAATTGTAGAGCGACGACGAAGTATGTTTGCTGTTGAATTGGGATGGAACCTCTGGAGTTGTTGCCCATGGGAGGCTGTTGTCCATGGACCCAGATGACGTTGTCAATGGCATTCGTCTTGGACCAAATGCCGGGAGCGTTGTTATAGATTCAGTGGATAAAGCAGATACTTATTTATGGAGGCCTACACCTGAAATGGCAGTCTTAGCAGACTCTAAGAATAAGGTAGTTGCTTGGCCATCAGTTTGCATCAAGGTCCCGCTGCGAACACGGTTGAACTGTAGTGCAGCCAATACGGAAATTTTTTCACGTTAAGTATATTGGTGTAATATGCTGCGAGCTTATTGACGTCTAAAATGCAGCGAGCACACCCCCCATCTGAATAAAAATTTAACACATATTCGTTGTTTTTGTATAGCATACTAAAGTCTTGAATTTCACTTCTCAGTTTTAGAGTACCAGCATCATCGAAGACACTTGCAAGATTTACGGTTGGACTGAGGGTGAAGGTGTAATTGCCGAAGGAAGAATCCATGCCACTGATCCAAAATATACTGTTAATGGTATTCCACTCGGTCCGTCTGCTGTTGTGATTTGGGTGGACAAAGTAGTAAATAAAGATGCTTATTTGTGGCGACCCACATCTGATATGTCGTGCATTGGAGACGCAGTTGGTATGAAAATAGCATGGCCAAGATCAAAAGTTGAAGCTGATCAAGAAAAACTAGATGAGAGTCATGATGATACTGAAAATGTTGTGAATTCTCCCATGAAATCCGCACATATGGTCATGAATAAATCGCAACATGTAAGTATTAATTTTCAAATTTGAAGAAGTTAACTGTGTACGAAAGTTTATTTAATGTGCATGTATACATTGTGCATAATAATCTCTTTTCTTTCAGCTAATTGCAACCATGCAAAAGGATGCCAAATGCCAGTTGATCGATTTGGGTGGAGCAGACGTAGTGGCGGAAGGAAGTATTGCATCAACTGATCCGATAACGATGGTCCATTGTCGTCCACTGGGACGTAATGCTGTAAAAGTTTGGATTGAACTGGTGATAGTTCCAGATGCAGAGATATGGAGACCAACATCGAGTCTGACGTGCATGGATGATTGCTTTGGCGTTCCCATAGCTTGGCCAATGGAAAAAATCATTATTAAGTCAAAATGAAAGGTATATAATTTTTTTTATATATATACATTAGGAATGCTAGCAGCTAAAGTGCAGATAGATTTTTGGTAAACTGATAAAAGTACATAAGTAGGGGTGTTATATTCGAATTGTGATTGAATGATTGTGATTGGCGAGGAGTTATGTATGGATTGTGGTGGAATGTTAGTGATGCAATATTATATCTACTTAAGAACTTTCTCTATCATATAAATTATCTCACGCATATTCACTTTAACAGGATTCACTCATTCTTCTTCTAAAATTAATTAAAACCTATTATTGTCATTTTCTAAATTAAAAATAAAATCCAAGAAATTATTATAAATTCTGATATTCGAGCATGTTCATTAAGACACTCTTAGGCTTTTCTGGCACAAGTCCATCTATCGCGTTACTAGGTTTATATATGCGCTAGTGTGTTTATGAGGATGTGTGCTTACCCAACTGTGTGTGTGTGAGTGTGATTGTGTTAAAATTATCATCTGTTTACTCAATATCATACTACTGAGTAAACAGATGATAATTTTAACACAGTATCTAGCACGAATAATTTTATTACGGTACATTACCATAAAGTAGCGAGAAACTTATAGCAAGTAAATTCCTAGTTATAACTAGAAGTGTTGGATGTGCCATATTATTCACTAATTAATTTTTTATATATATAAACCTTGTCTTAAGCGGTTAACTATCATTTAAGGCCATGTAACCATGATTAAGCAATGTGTGTTCTGCATTGTGTTGTGTGTGTGCATTCAAATGCTATATGTTTATGCGTGAGTGCATTTGTGTCTGTGTGTCTATATATATATATATATAGTGTTATGTATTGTAACAACTGTTATGTTTATATTGAATGGATGTTGTGTGTGTTTGTGTGTTGTCTTCATATATTTGAGTTTCAGTTTTGTTGTTGTGTATCTCACGTGCATGGGGTGTATTATTGTGCTTTTTGGTGTTTACCGTTACGCTGTTACAATACTCTTACTATATCATATCTTGTCCATTTTGTAGAATTGATTTCATTTCTTTTATGCGTAGGTACATCCCTATTTATCTATGCAAGTTTTAGTAATTTATATTTTTAAAATACATATGTCTGTATATTTATTCAGATATTACTTTAGTACAATTGATGGTGAGGAGTTATGTATGGATTGTGGTGGAATGTTAGTGATGCAGTTTTAAGTTCAGGTTTTGTTTTTTCACTCTTTTGTTCTGTTCTTTGTTTACAGGTAGTTCAGGTTTTGAAGACATCAGCAATGACAGGTAGTTCAGGTTTTTATGGTGGTTCAGGTTTTGCTCGGTACTTCGGTTATTTCAGACGTTTATTTCAGATGTATATGTATGGTTATGACACTTATGGTAGTTTGGTTGCAACACTTATGGTAGTTTGGTTGTGTATGTGTACGGGTAGCTTTTTGTCGACACCTATGTATGTGGATGTATGAATGTCTATGTATCTTGTGGATCTTCAATGTGTATACGTATTTTGTAGTTGTTTAATATATTGTGTTCAAAAGTGTATGTGCTTGCGTATTCTGTTATTATATAATTGCATGCTAGATCAGTGGTAAATCTGGAGTAGCAGGTGGAGGGCAAAAAACGCTACTGGATATTATTTATTTTGATAGCGTTAAAATGTCGCTACAAAAGAGTGATTACAAACTCAAGTACACTTATGCTGGCGTTCATTAAGCGCTACAAAAGAGTGATTAAAAACTCAAGTACACTTATGCTGGCGTTTATTAAGCGCTACAAAAAATGTATATAACGCCATGAAAAGGTAAAGTGGAGGAGAAAACCCTTTCGGTGGCGTTAAACAGGCGCTACAAAAAATTTGATAACGCCATAAAAAAGTATCATGGAGGAGAAAACCTTTTCGGTGGCGGCAAATAGGCGCTACAAAAAAGAAATTCTATGGCGTTATAAAAACGCTATCAAAAAAACAAATTTGGTGGCGTTTAAAATAGTGCAACTAATACTCGAGGATTTTTAGTGGCATGTTTTTTCGTAACGATTATTGAAACCCCACTAAAAATACGTAGTGGCGGTTTTTGGGCGCTACAAAAAATCAATTTTCTTGTAGTGCATCTTGGCCAAATTTTGGTTTCCTCCTATTGAATCTTTCTTAATTCCTTCCTCTGATCTTTTTGGTTGATTCTTGAGTTATTTCATCTTGTCATAGATGTTCTGACTCACTTTGAATTCCGTTGGTTAGAAAATCTAGTTACCATTTGCCACCTAAAGTACGCCTTTTGGATGAAAGGCGTGCTTTACTCCAGAACAAGTTTATGTTTCCTGTCTTCGATAATTGAGCTTTACAGCTACTTTAGCCTTGGTGGATTGCCCAGTTCCTTTAGATTCTCTTTCCAATCATAAGTCATTCCAAACCCATTATATCCTAGAACTCTAACTCTGCTTAGGTGTAATATATACATCACAATCATTCGAATTTTATTCGAAGTTATTACATTACATATTTCTAATTAATCACATGTTTCCAATTACATTACATATCTCCATTTACATCACATATCTCCAATTGTCCCATGTTCATTTGGAATTTACATCACTATCAATTTTTGCTTCTAATTCAGAGTTGTTACATCATAAATTAAAATCACATCATATATCGGAATCACATCATATATCAAAATCATCGTGTGTTCATCTAGGATTTATCATTTTTATTCTGTTTAGAATACATTCAAATCCTTTTATTAAATCAATTTTTTTTTAAGGCTTGACCTCTCCTGACCGTTTAAGTTTAATGCGTGATCTCTTCGGATCGTTTAGTGTTTAGTTTAATGCGCGATCTCTTCGGATCGCTTAATGTTTTAAGTTAAGGGGACGATCACTCAGGATCGTTTTCTTATTAAGTTAAGGGAAATTAAGCAAGCCTATCTTCTCACTCTCCAATGAGGGGACTTACTTCTTGCACTCCAGTCCCGTCTCTCCGGTCAGGACTCTATAGCGTTCGATAACGTACAAGTTCATCCTCTCGCACTTGTTCAAGGAGAATTGCACATTGCATTCTAGTCCCGTCTCTACGGTCGGGACTCTATGTCGTTCAAAATCAATTATCACATTAAATATGGATTTTACAAAATTCAAATTTCAAATCAAAGTAAACAATCATAAATTAAATAAGCAAAAATCCTGAATGTCCATCCCAGACATCTGACTCAAGAGTGTGGCAAGGGACCAATCTTGGTTTTGTGCACATCCAAGTGGCCTGTAATTATTATCCTAAGCAATTATCCCGGATATCCGACTCAGAGCACGACTAGGAACCATTCTAGGTTTAGCACATGTCTAAGCGGTCTTGGATCATTATTGTTTTTACCGCTAATATACTAAAAGAAAAGTGCAAAAAAGAAACCAAAGCAAAAAGTTGCAGCCGGATCTAACTTCCCACCCATCCTGGTTATGAGATTATCTGTCCTAGCCCAGATCCTTGGGAATTCCTTGAAGCCTCTGCTATAGGTGGAGGCTGCTCTGACTGTGCTATTGCAGCTTTGTTCCTCACATACTATAGCAGCTGGTTGTTTCGAACTAGTTCTTTTATCAGATCACAAAGGTGTCGGTACTCATTCTTTCATTTCCGCCCAGCTTATGGAAGATGCAAAACTTTTTGGATCCCTTCTCTTGATCAGTGGGCTCTCTTCTCGGGGGCTTTCAATAGGTAATTTTCCCCATAGTGTCTAGGTATATCCTTTCCATGGTTTCAGTCAGCTTTGAGTAGGAAGAGAAATTGAGCTTTGTTGTTTCGGCTTTCTAGAGTCATCATCGGCTTCTCTTTTCCTTTGTCTTTTCCAAATCCTATCCCGGAGGATCCCTTGCCATCCACATCATAAATTTTGGCACCTTCAGCTTCATCTTCAACGTCAGCATCCTCCTGACGTAAATATCTCTCAGCTTCATAGTAAAACTCAGCAAGATCCATTGGTGGATCCCTCTTAATTGTAGCCTTGAAACCGGTCTTGCTTGCGACTCCAAACACTGCCGCCATCAAAATCACTGATGGGTCCGGCCTATCGACCACAACCGCTGCTGCATTGAATCTTGTTAAATAACTTATCAAGGTCTTCAAGGGGCCTTTGTTTCACATTCGCCAATGTAATCACATTCTTTGGTCGTGAGACGTGAACTCAGAATTGTCTTAAAAATTTGCCTACTAACTCCGTCCATATCCTAGTGGACCCATTCTCAGTTGTCTAAACCACATCGCCACCAAATCCATCAAGTATAATGGAAAGCACCGCCCTGCTACTTCCTCAAAAGCACCCAACACCTACATATGTTGGATGTATCTCATTAGATGAATCATTGGATCGGTCTTTCCATCATACATTTCCAGCGTGGGAAGCTTGAAATTGGGAGGATTTCTCGCGTTTTGGATATTAGCAGTTAATGGGTTTCTGTTCACATTATCCAATCCCTGATCTGTTGGTCCTCCTCTAACCAACCTCTTTACCAATTCAGCAATTCGATTTTCACCATCCAACGAAGATCTTCATCTGAAAGCGATGTTCTTCCTTCGCCTTGGCAAAGGAAATCTGGTGCATACTCCACTGGTTACACACCAGCGTTCTGCCCTACTCTTCCAGTCATACTCCACTGGTTACACACCAGTGGTCTTCCCTACTCTTCCAGTCATACTCTACTGGTTACACACCAGTGTTCTGCCCTACTCTTCTAGTCTCATTCCATCCTCTGCTCCTCTGGGGTAGCTCTATCACAATTCTTCCGCTGGTTGCACCCTTGTATTCAAATTAGCTCATATACCAACAGTTCTTGGAATTTTAATAGTTACTCCATTGTTGGCCCTCTTGGTGCCAACTCAATATTGATCCCATCATCATCGTTGATTCCTACGTTGACTCCTGCATTGCCCCTAAGTGTCGGTTTCTCTGGACATGGAGGCAACGTTCTGTCTTATTCTATTCCAACTCTAGCAGCTGTTGTATTGTTCCATAGGGTCTGAATTCCTAAGCTCCTTCAATTCCCTATTGTCCCATCCTTTGGAAGAATCCCTCCATCATCTCTTGTTGCCTAGTCAACATTCCATCATGTATCTCCTTCATCAGCCTTTCCAATTCTCCTCTAGCTACATAGTTGGATTTGTGAGAATTTGAGGATACTTCCCGACTTGCCCAGGCTCTGCTTGAATAGCTCAAGTTTTAGATCTGGTGTTAGGCCTCTACATATTTCCCTAATCACAGATTCAAGTTCCAAGTTTTCGGATATACTTTTTTTCTCAGTGATAACACCAAAATGTTAACCTAAAAATGGATCAATACCCTAAATTGAATGTGAAAGCACCAACTATGTTCTTATAGAGAAATAATATAGAAAATAAATGTAAAAAGACCAAAAATAGAAAAGTGACAAGATGATTTTTATAGTTGTTCGGATGTTAATGAAGTCTACGTCCACTTTATAACTTTTTATTAACTAACTGTTGTTACAAGTTGTATTTGATCATAATATGCTTGAATCTTCTAAGTTAGATCAAGTTACAGGAGTTCACAGAAGAATCACAGTGAACCTTTAGATGACTATTGTGTGGGAGGAGAAGAGTAAAGAATAATCTTTGCGAAGTTCCAGTAGTAAATCCAAAAGATCCTATTTATGCTGCAAGTAGGACTGTATTTATAGGGGTTGGAGAGCTATTGGGTTGGAGAGCTTTGCCAGAAGCCTACACTTGATGCCACAAAGAGTTTAAAGATGACCCAAGCTAACTTGATGAATCGCTAGCGATCCACATACTTTGTGGAATTTTGAGTGAACTCCATTTGGTTGTCTTCCTATCTTCTATTTGAGTGTTTTGTCCAAATATCAAGTCGTTTGGAGTTATTTTGATCATCTGTCTTCGTGGTCATCTGGTCTAAAAGAATCATCCATAACTCGCTTTAAACTTAACAAAATCAGACGAAACCTTCCATATACTCTCTATATCGTGTGTGAGACCTACCAAAAAAAATTGAGATGGTGGAGAACGGCCTACATTGGTCGCTAGCATCCATCTAGTTTGATCGCTAGATGGATCGCTAGAGATCCATCAAATTAATTCAAACTAATCTCATTTCTTATATGAACCTTCCATAGTGCCTTCTAAGTGTTATCCCAAAATTTCAAGTCAATCCAACTCCATATGAGTTTTATAGGTCCATTTTAAGTTAGCTACTTTTGGTCAAACAACTTGAATCAGATGAGTCTTCACTTCTCGAGCTAAATTATTTAGCATGCTATGAAACTTGGCAAGCGTCCCTAGGCAATATATTAGAACATGATGCATGAGGATTGGAGAATCGATAGCGAACCTTGAGTCCTTTTTTGACTTGTCGAATTCTTCTTGAGTCTTGGCCAAATTTTGGTCTTTATTCATATGGATTTTTAAGTCTTTTTTCAATCCTTCTTGGCCAAATTTTTCATGCTGGCAATCCATCATCTTGGCCAAATTTTGGTTTTCTCCTCTTAAGTCTTTTTTCATTCCTTCTTCTGGTCTTCTTGGTTAATTCTTGAGTTGTTTTAACTTGTCAACTTCCTTTGAATCCGATGGGTTAAAAAACCCGGTTAGCATTTTGCCAACCCATGCTGTGTGTTCGGTCTCATTTTATCAGCAAACTTGCAAGTGAATTCTAATTTGAATTAAATATGTCTTGTGTTGTAAAGTTATCTCAAAGCATATCATGCGAAAAAAATTGAGGTTTTTATTGGAGTACAATATAATCAATTAATTGAAGTACAAAATATTTATTAAACTGTTTTATATTAGTTTGTATATGCAACATGTACTGGACGTGTTGAGATATATGTCTTTGATAATATTTGTTAATGAATATAATTTTGGACTGATAATATTTGAAAAGTACTACAACAGTAAGTTGCACTAAAATCTTCCTCTTATTGTTTTTCATTGTGAAAAGAACAGAATATTTATTCCTTTATACCTTTTCAAATACCTGCATTTTCCTAGAATGTTGTTACGGATTAGTTGTCAGACTGAACTAAGTTTTGACTAATTTAAGTTAAAATATACAAATTCATCAATGTTAAAATGTAATAATTTAAAATGTTAAGCCTTTTTGTCTGGTAATTTGGATTTTTCATAATTTAACTATTTTCTACCTATGTAAGTAATTCTTTTTAATGTTTTATTGTTTTCTTTTTATTCGTTGCTACACGACAATATTGCTGTGCATTCTTACATTAGGCTATTTTTATAAAGAAATTAGTATTCCGAATGAAATACAACAGAAAGGAAGGACCAAGCAACAATTTCATGATGAAGATTCATGTATTGAGCACTTGCTTTTTCATAGTGCTTCATCTTTTGGCCCACTGTAGGCATCTATCTGTTCTTTCTATAATTATATCACTTATTTATGAGGAATTCTTTGCGATCAACTAACAGTTAAGTTGAAGCGATGACTGGCCTATAATTGTAAGGACTCTAAACCAGATACAAATATACTTGAAGATTGCCTTTTTCTCATTCTTTTCAATTGTTTTTTGCATTTTGAACTGTACAAACTAGAAAGGAAGTGCAATTGTTTTTATTTTTTGTAGATAAGTCTAAGTTTTCTTTATCATTAACTTGTTGCAATGGTATTATGTTTTCTTTGTCATTAACTTGCTAAGATAGTATTGTGTTCTCTTTATCAGAAATCGATCTTGCTGGTTTGCCACATTAAAAAAATACTTTGGGTGGAGGGATTTAATTATAGTATTATATATACTATTACGAATTATATATTTTTTCCAAAAAAATTAAAGTAATTTTCAACGGCTCTAAGCCATCGCGAAATAGAAATTTGCAAGAGATTTATCCACTACCCCTTTCGCTGGAAATGCTTTAGCATCGGCTCAAAGCCATTGCGAAATGGCTATTTTAGTGTAATCTCTCATATATCGCTTTGATCCATTCTAAGGTATGATGCTTACCACATCTCTGATGGATTTACTCCATAAATTTTACCTAAGGCTCTATTTAACACCAAAGTCTTGTTGATCGCTCAATGTAGGCTTTGATACCACATGTGACGACTAACCTTTATCTCTAATACACAAATACAAAAAATAGAGTATGTTGTGGTGGTACCCAATCGGTGGAGGGATTCCTTCAAGGGTAACATAAAATAGTGACCGATCAATGAAGAATCTGTAGTATGTTTCATAAAACATAGACAAAATTTAATAATAAAAAGATATTAAATAGGCAAGACAGCAGTATGACAAGATAAGAAAAAACTAACATCATATTAGAGTGTAGCTAGGTTTATTAGATTATACAAAACAAAGCAATAGAGTTTATGCATGCCAATACATCAAATAAACCCTAAGTAAACTTTCTTACATCATATGACATCCATAACATACAATCTAGGGTATTTGGGTAGCTAGGTTTATCATTAACTTGCTGGGATAGCTATTATTAGATTAGAGTGTAATACTACTCTAAGTACAATCTAGGGTATTTGGGTATCTAACTCGATAATACCTACATCGTATGGCACCCATAATATGCATAACAACCATAAAACAATCTTGGATCTCTTGACTCAAAAGCCATTGGATATATGATGATTTGTATGATCACTCCATATGACATCGACTACTCAATATCGCACTCCCATAAATGTTGGAATCCATAGCACTATGCATGACTATGAAATAAGACCATCCCATTAAAGTTCAGAGTAATGGATCACTCTATACGATCCAAGTGAGTGTCCTCGTATACTCCATCTTTATGGGCATACATCAAAAAATCTAAGTTTTCAATGATCACTTGGAATGCATCCTGATTGTAGGACCACCTCTTATTCCACTCCACAAGTCTACAACTATAAAGCTTTCTTGCTCGGATGATCAACAGATGATATGTCATCATCATTCCGAAGTGTTGAACCCAAAATCCAACGGTGAATTTGGTCAGTACCACCCGCCTTGGGTCGGTGAAGTTCCATCACTTAACCAATTCTTCACCTTAGTTGCCTCCACTAAGCTATAAACTCAAACAACATTGCTCCACAGTCCACCCCATTCAACTCTCAAAATTCATCAACTCGGTACTGATCTAACTCTGGTCGATAGCCATCTATTTTCATTCTGCCTTAGCTGATTTCCCTTTAAAGTTTCTTCATGCCTTCCTTATGTCTTTTTCTTGAAAACCTAAGTCCTCCTTGAATCAACCCCAAAGACCATCTTCAAGCACCCTTTCCAAGAAACATGGGTTGGTACCGATCTAATTTAATTGGCCAAAAAGTTGGCCAAGTAATTTTCTCGGCCACTGCACCAGTTCGGCTTTATTTTGACCACTGCTATATGCCTACGACTCCTTTGCAAAATTCTGACTCTAAACTCTCTAGGACCGATCCATCGAATTCGTTCTTTTGCTATGGATCTCTCATCCTTTGCGTAGTCGAATTAGAGAGAATATCTAATAGCTACTCAATCTACATGAAGATCTTTTCCATTAAAATGGATTTAACCCTAATTCGCTTCGATACATGTTTCATCTATTCAAATAATCAAACATAATATTCACATAAAAAAACAAGCATCACAGCATGAAAAAATAACCAATATAACATTTAATTTCTATTTTAACATTCATACAATCAACCAAAGAATAGAAATATATGTTCAACCACTTTAAAACCATTTAAATTCATTGATAATTTGTTTTCTAAAACTAAACAGCTTCGAAATCATCACTTTAAAAATTGACCTGAAACATGTTAAAACAAATATAATAGACTGTGAGATGGTAAATCACTTAGCAATTGATGTAAAATCGATGTATATCATGCAAACCAAGGTAGATCCAAATTGCTACAACCTAGATTTGAATTCCGTTCTAAAAATGCTAATAGTTGATATCTTATGGATTTCCTTGCTAATGTTGCTAAAATATTGTAATTTAATTTTATTTGGAATGGTTTAGCAATGGTTTTGGTTGGAGATAGAGTTACTGGAGGGTCAGATTTCTTTTACAAAGAAGTAAAGTGATCTGGGAATGTTTTTAGTACTGCGATTAGCAAAAATCCCGAAATATTTAGTGAGCCTAATTATTAAGCTTAGACTAATTACACTAAAGTCTACCTAAAAACTATCAAACTAGAAACTACAGTATCTCCTAAACTGCTTTACTATTATGACCACTCTATGGAAATAGACACCATCATATTTTCCTTTTGGATAAGCTTCAGACTAAAATTCGGCTTTTATCAAAAGTTATAGCCATCATAAGCTTAGTTATAGCCATCATAAGCTTTCAAGGCTGAAACATCCATAATTAATTCTAAGGGTCAAAAATATCAAAACACAATATATCCCGAAGTTTTAGTCCAATCTAAGTCGGTTGGTTATGAAAATAGTATTTTTATGTTCTACTGATATGTAAAATCGTGGATCATTACATGGATCAACGAGGACCTACTGCAGCTGCTCGACAAAGATTAGCTCGTGCAAGAAGGAGAGTTGCAGAAGAGGAGGATGGAAAAGAAGAAGAATATGAGGAAACAAAGATAGAAGAAGGAGGGGGAGAAGAATGAGACAATGAATCTAAAGAAGAGTCCACGAGGGAGAATATTAATAAACAAAATTTCAAATTCCATTCCATTAGTTCAAGCATTTACGTAGAGTTCTCCGAAAGATGCACCGAGACCTTCGTCGAGTATTATCAAAAGTACTTTACTCGTCGCTCACGAAGTGGACGAGGCTGTCGATCCTTCTAACCATCCAACGCTCGATGATTTAGTTGACATAAATTTTGATTTTGACGAGGTGGTGGAATGTGATGGACTTCTTATAGGAAAGGGTCACGTTTAACACACAACCTAATGCTTATAGTTCGTAGTTTAATTTAAACGAGTCTACATACATGTTACCTTGGTTAAACACATGTTTACATCCATGCATGTTGCATTCTTCACAACTCTATACTCGTTCTAATTTCGCTCCTCCTTTATTTGAAGATGATATGGGTAAATTTAAATATTCTGACATCCTCTCTGAAAACTTGAAGCCTGTGAGTCCATATCTCTAATTTAAGGCACTCCTTATAGTTGTGGTGAAGGCCATGATAGAGACTCTTCGGGTATAGTAAGACATGTCATGTCCCACGGTTTTACTCCGTTGTGGGTGAATTTCCCTCCGTAGGGAAAAGCCATGTGCACCTAAAACTTTCATTGCTCAGGAGATAGCACTCATAAAGATAAAGAAGGATAAACTTAAAGAAAAGAAAGATTGAAAGTCAACCACTCCTACACTTGCCAATAACCCGAAGAAGCTTGTAGAAATAGAAATCCAAGCAACAACATTTATAGGACCCATTCAACGGACTCTATTGTTCCTTTAAAAGGAGCTTCATCAAGGAAGATAAAGAAGGTCACGCCAAGGCATAACACTAAGAAATGAACTTTTTTTATGCATTTCTTTTCGTAATTTTCTTTTTGGACCTATTATCTTTTACGAATATAGTTCCTACTTTTGTGTTAAAAGGCAAATGAATAATAAGGATATTTTTTCCAGCCATCTCGTTTTATTATGCACACATTTTCCTATTTTTCCATTAGTGTACCTGCAAATATTCAAATATATGTTGGTGATGTTATTATACTTAAACTAGATCTATTTGTATATATGATTCTATGTAACTCATCTATTTATCGTAACTCTATATGAATAAATAGACTACTACAATTATACAGTAATTTTACTCTAATTTATTTACTGCTAGTTAAACTTATTATGTTCAACCATAAAAAAGCTATATTATATTAATTACTTCAGTTTTAGTGATTTTCCTCTTGTGTTTAAATGAGCATAATTATAATTTGTTATATGTGTTTAACTTTGAAATTCATTTATACAATGATTCTTATGTTCGACATCAACGTCCATCTATGCTTAATTTGAGCATCTTTTATCCATGGATTTGACCTCGATTTGAAGGAGTCCATTAGTACCTCTTTCTAGGTACCATTAGTCTTTTGATGTAGTCTGAGGCATGTGATGTTTGCGTTACTGAACCATCTACATAAAGTTAACTCAATCTATTTGTTCAAAAAGAAAACTTTATTAAATTGTTTATGAAGAATACCACTATATTATATAAAATTCAGTCCTAAGTATGTTCAAAAGAAAAATGCCTTAGAAAGTAAATCCAGCGAAATAGGGACATATATGCTTGTTACTGCATGCACATTGAATTTGGTCACCATCCAAAGTTGATAGTTTGAAAGTGCCGTCTTCAAGCTTTTGCTTTATCACATAGGGTCCTTCCCAAATTGAGAAAACTTCCATTAAGTTTGGAAAGACCTATTTCAAAATGAGGTCCTTTATCTCAAACTTACAGTTCCGAACCATGGTATTAAATTTTCGTGCCACGCTTTGCTCGTGAGCGGCTAACTTTGTATTCGCCACTTTTCAATTTTGCTCCATCCAATCGAGGGGTGCTAGAAATTGCTTTTCATTCATCGCGGTATTAATGCATGCACCAGTGAGACGTGACTTTGAATTTAGTCAGAATCACTACCCCGATTCCATATGCCAGAGAGAAATGTCTAGTTATGGAATTCTAGGTCATTCGATAAGCAAAAAAGCCAGTGGTAACCCATCAATCCAATTTCCTTTTACTTGTTTAGACCATGTCTTGATGGAGGACTTAATTTTTTTCCCCGCCATTTCCTCCTATCCTTTGGCTTATGGATTTGCTACCATCGAGAACCTCTTTTGAATTTGTTAATGTATGTAGAATTCATAGAATTCCGCCTCTTGACTTGAGTTCTATTATCGGTGGTGATCTTTTGAGGTACTCCGACATGCATAATTTATTTTTAACTGAAGTTAATCCCTTTTGTTGAAGTGATAGCTCTACGTTAACCCGTTTAGTAAAATTGTCCACTGCAACAGTTGTGTATTTTGCTTCTTCTCATGTCATCGAAAGCACTCCAATAATATCGATTCCCCGTATGACAAATTGCCACAGGCTAACCATTGGAATACGATTATTATATAAGGCTTGGTATCTTCCTAAATCTTTAGCACCAGTCGCATCGTCTGGAAAATTCTATTGCGTCTTGGTTGATAATGGGCTAGATATATCCATAAGATAGTACATTCTTTACCAAATTTTGCCCCTAGTGTGATATTCACAACTCCCTAGATGTACGTTCTCAAGGACTCCTTCAATTCAAATTTATCCATTCACCTTAGCAAGGGGGTGAGAGTCCTCTTCAAAATAATATGTCATCCTACGTAATAAAATGTTGTGTCGAGCATGTAACAACCTTACTTTCTACACCGTATAGATAAATAAATTTTACTTAATTAAATTCTATTTAATAAAAGATTTTATTTTAATGAATCGAATAAAATTAATAAATGCTTTTCAGATAATATATTGAAATTGAATAAACTATTTTTTTATAAACATGAAATAATTTATATGTTAAATAATTTTCAAATAATCGAAATAGTTTAAAAATAAATTAATTTTTACGTTAATATAATGAATAATTAAAGAGAAATAAAAGAGTACTGAACTGAATAAAATTATCATATTATCGAAATATAGTTTATAGAATGAAATATAAATTAAATTAAATCAGGTTGGAATTTATTTATAAATGAACACAAAGACTGTTTAAAATATAAGAAAAGAAAATTTAAGTAAATTAGAAAGAGCTTCAAAAATTTAAACCTAAACCCAATTAAACTTTATTTTATTGAAAACCTAATCCCTAACTCTTATAGAATTTGCACGTGGCCTCTAAACCCCAAAACGATTTCACAAAGAAAAAAATCATGCACAAGACTCAAGCTTGACTAGGTGAATGACGTCGAAAGTGGTCGACGATTGATGCAAGAAGTGGTAGAGAGTGGGACGTTGAACAGAGGATGGTAGGGAAGTCAAGTACGATGTTTAGGGATGACATCGATGGTTGTGAGGGAATAAGCAACGATGCAATATGGGTTGGCAATGGATGGTGGTCTCGACTTCGTACCATGATTGGAGGTGCCATGTGCGATGTTACACGTGGTAACATGCAATGTGGATAGGAGTTGTGGATGATGGAAGCAGAGTGAGCATGCATAGGCGGGGTGATAAGAGGCGACAATGGATGCATTTTGGAAAGTGAAGGTGATGACTGAGGCGATGCTGGCATTGTCGATGTCAACGTTCGTGTTCAAGCTAAGGGTAATATAGCTGATTTAGTAGTTCAAGCATTTATTTGGTGAGTTATTTCCTTAACTCACAACTATATCTTAATGCCTATGCAAGTTATGAATATACCTCGCTTATTTTATGAGTTTTTTGGTTGAATCTATTGGTTGAATTGTTTAATTGAGATTGATTGTTATTTGGATGTTGGTTGATTGTGTTGATGGAAGTGTCAACTTGCAAACAGAACTTTGTCCGATTGCAAACTGAACTATATATATTTATATGTTGATGTGTGCGTATTTTATGGAGCACTAGAGTCCGATGGAACTTAACTCGAGTCATGCGATATATTTATAGTGATGTTTGGTTGATATGTTTATGGAGTAATTTTACTCGATATATTTGGACATTTATTTACTTCTTGTTTTAAAAAGATGTTTGAAAAGTTTGGAAAAAAAGTTATTTAAAGGTTTTGAAATTTAATTAAAAGTATTTTTTGAATAATTTACTAAAATTTTATTCAATTAGCTATTTTCATAATTAAAAATATATTTTTAATCATAAATATAATTATAGTTTTCTTTTGGTTATAAAACACATTTACAACAATTCATCTTATATAATTTACTACACTACTTGGTACGTTTCTCTTTGGACTGATCCAGATCGAAGTCACACTAACTGGCGTACTTGCATCAATAGGATCGATAACCCTACTAATGACTTGATTCGGTCACTAATGGCCATTAGCACCAAGTGATTTTCATTTTTGATATTTTCTAATTGTTTATTCAATCACATTAGATACCTTTTTGTATCATATTACCATTCAGTCTTTCTTTTATTCACATACACACACATATATATAATCACTTGCTCGTATTTAGAAATAACATAATATATATACACACACAGACACACAAAAACATATATATATGTATGTTTGTGTGTATGCGTATGTATAAATAAATATAAATACACAATTTGACCAAATTATAAGATTGTTTGCATACTTGCACATTAACACAACTGCATCTATTTACAGTTTATGAAAGCAAATGCGATAGCAGCTGAACATTACTGGTTTAGTAGCAATGGACCAGCTGCAACCTTCATTAAATGCATTTCTACTATAATCCCTAACTGCATTTTAAAATGGTGCTGACACTAGACAGCAGGGAATTTTGGTCATATTATCCCAGCATTCTAAAAGTGTTATATAACCATTATAACGTAAGTATGTATAAAGATATTTGTACAAGTAACAGCATATATATGTATGTGTGTGTACACACACATATATATATACACATATATATATATACACACACACACACATATATATACACACACATATATATACATATATACATATATATATATATATATATATATATATATATGTATGTATATATGTATATCACATTATTCCAAAAGTGTTATATAATCACATATAAGCTATACACGTAATATATACATATAACGGTATATATAGGCAATCTTGGTCTTCGTTTGTTTCCAGGCATATCAGAGCTCCAGATTTCGCATGCCGCTCATTCATAAAGTGCGTACTGATCAACCATTTCTAGGCTCGGTACTTTAATTTCATTCAAGCCAGAATATTGCAGCACCTTACAGCAGCTCACGTTAGCATAGCAGTGCATGATCTGTCCTTATAAGCGCCAAATACATACAGAGCAACCTACGCTCTCCCCTTAGGTCAGCTATTCAACTTCACCTTAGCATTTTAGTGCTGTCAACATGTTTCCACAGAGCATGCTCTGTCCCCATCTTGGTCCGGCTTGCTTAGTCATGCATATCAGTGCTAATTTCCCAACAGCCTAGCCGTACTTTTATTACGCTCGCTGCAACAACTTAGTCATCCAAGCTTAGCCCATCTTCATTTACAACATGGTCTGATCCAAGACTGACGCGCAACACTTAATTGTTGTTGCACCTCAACAAACAAGAACAGCAGCACATTGGTAAGCAGCACCAGCAACATCGCCCCCAGCACCACCTTGCACGATCACAGGCAACACCACTGCCACATTTCCTGACATGCAGCAGCAGCATCCTCGGCTCAGCAACAAGGTCACTCACCCCTCAGCTCTTCCACATTGCTCTAAGTTAATGTTGTACCTTCTAGTAGTCAGTGGCGGAGCCACTTTATTGCTGGCCTGGGCACGTGACCTTCCAGGAAAGTCAAAAACGGAAAAAAAAAAAAAACAGAAAAAAAGAAAACCAACGGAACACGCGATCTAAAAAAAGGAAAACCCTAATCGGCATCAAATCGCAATTGGTCGCTCGCTGTAGCCTCCGCAACATACGCAAGCGCAAGTCGCTCAGTCGCAACTCGCAAGCGCAAGTCGCTCAGTCGCAACAGGCGCAAGGCGCAAGCGTAACTCCTCCGCAACTCCTCTGCAGGACCGCAACCAGCGCAACTCCTCCACGTTGCTGTCGACTCCACCAATCAGCCTCCTTCGCATCAAAGCTTCGAAATGGATGGTGAGTGATTTTGATTTAATGAATTTGCTTAATTCGACTACTTGGATTCAGGATTAAATCAATTGATTGAATTGGACTACTTAGATTCAGCATTGAATCGATTGATTGAATTCGACTAATTCAACTACTTAGATTCACATATTAAAACAGAATTTGCTGTAGCCTGTTGGAATTGACATAATGGCATAAGCACTTTATTAATAATAGCATCAGGATTGTATTCATTTTGCAAATAAAAAGACAATTTTAGTATCCATTTTGTATTTAACTTTAGTATTCAGTTTGTTTTAAATTTACCGTACACAATTGCAGTTTTTGTATTAATGAAAATAAAAAGACAATCGCTATAGATAATGACAATTTTATTATTAATGATTTTTTTTTTTTTATCTTAGATATGCGGAGATATTTTAAGAGAACCATCAAAGATATTTCCACCGAAGTTGGAGCTTCTGCACCTTTTAATAACACGGTGAATGATGATAATCAAAACAAAATTATTCCAAACTTGGTAACTCGAAGTGGTATTCAAGTTGATTTATCGAATCTTCCATCTGATCCTAGTCTACGACAACAAATTTTGGACTACGATCCAAATGACCAAGATATAGTTAGAAGAGCATATTTACAAAATGGTCCATGTCAGCCTACTTTGCAAATATTTTCACAAACAATAATTGGTGGAAGGGTTAGACATTTCAGTCAATCATGACTTACCGACTATAAGAATTGGTTGGAGTATAGTGTGAAAGAAGATGCGGTATATTGTTTACTATGCTACTTATTTCGCCCCCAATCGATAAGTAGAAATACAAGCGATGCATTTATTCGAGGCGGGTTTAGAAATTGGAAACATAATCAAGGCTTCGAGAACATGCTAATTCAGATGTTCATAGAGCAGCATATACAAAGGCTGAGAATTTAATGAACCAAAATCAACATATTGCAATGGTAATTGAGAGACAATCAACTCAAAGCAAAATTAATTGTCGACATCGATTAAATTCAAGCCTTGTGTGCATTCGATATCTGTTACATCAAGGTCTGCCTTTTCGCGGTCACGATGAATCCGAAGAATCAATGAATAAAGGAAATTTTCTTGAACTTCTGCATTTGCTTGCTCATGAAAAGCCTTCGGTTGATGCCGTTGTTCTAAAAAATGCACCACTAAATAATAAGATGACATCGTCTGAAATTCAAAAAGATATTGTCAACTGTATTGCGGTGGAAATTATAGATGTTATCCTACAACATTTACATCTTTCTGGAGGACTATTTGCACTACTAATTGACGAAGCTCGTGATACATCAATTAAAGAGCAAATGGCAATTGTTTTGCGATTCGTGGATGAGACATGAAGTGTTATCGAAAGGTTTGTAGGCATGGTACATGTTCCTAACACAACATCAATTTCTCTTAAAACATCACTTGATGCTTATTTTAGCAAACATAAATTGAGCATGTCAAAGTTACGAGGCCAAGCTTATGATGGTGCAAGTAATTTGCAGGGCGCATTTAATGGTCTAAAAACACTTGTTCTACATGAGAATAAGTCTGCTTTCTATGTTCATTGTTTTGCAAATCAACTACAACTAGCACTTGTTTGTGTCGCCAAAGATATAAACCACATTTCTGAGTTTTTTTACTTGGTTAATAATTTGGTAAACCTTGCTGGAGCATCATGCAAGTGTCGAGACATTCTTAGAGAAAAAGAAGCCAATAGAATATTTAGTCAACTCGAAAGTGGTGAACTATCTAGTGGTCGTGGGTTAAATCAAGAGCGTAGTTTGAAACGACCGGGGGACACACGATGGGGTTCACATTATGGTAAACTAATCAATTTGATAGTTATGTTCCCTTCGGTTATTGACGTCCTTACAGATCTAGTAGAAGATATTTCGGGTGATAAAAAAGGAGAAACTTTAGATTTGATAAAAGTATTGCAATCTTATGATTTCATATTTATTTTGCATTTGATGAAAAATGTTCTTGCAATTACTAATGATCTTTCCAAAGCACTACAACGAAATGATCAAGATATAGTAAATGCTTTGATGTTGGTGAAAGTATCTAAAGAACGGTTAAATAATATGCGAGCAAGTGGATGAGACACTCTTCTAAATGAGGTTGGCTCTTTCTGCATCAAACAACAAATTCCTATTTCAAATATGAATGATAACTATCTTCTTTTAGATAGATCAAGGAGAGGATCAATGATTACAAATTTACATCATTATCGAGTTGATTTGTTTTATCTTTGTCTAGACAAGCAGATTGTTGAGCTTCATAATCGCTTCGATGAGGTAAATTCAGAATTACTTCTTTGTATGTCCTCTCTCAGCCCAGTTGATTCATTTGCCTCTTTTGATAAAGTAAAGTTGGTTCGTTTGTGTGAATTTTACCCCGATGATTTTTCTGAAGCAGAGCATATGGATCTTTATAATCAATTGGAGATTTATGAAATTGATGTGAAGTCTAATGATATGTCCAAAGATGTGAAATCAATTGGTGATTTGGCAAGGAAGATGGTATTGACGAAAAAAATATTGTGTATAATTTGGTTTACAAGCTCATAACCTTATCACTTATCTTACCGGTTTCAACCGCAACTGTGGAGAGAGCATTTTCTGCCATGAATATAGTGAAAAACGACCTACGAAATCGAATGGGAGATGAATGGTTGAGTGATAGTTGTGTTGCATACATCAAGAAAGATATATTCAAGGAGATTAACAACGATGCAATTCTCGACCGCTTTCAAAATATGAGAACTCGACGTGGGCAACTTTAAACTAATAGTAAATATGTATTGTTATTTTAGTTTGAAACATCAATAGTTGATATTTTTGTAATGAATTATTATTATATAATTATATTTTTTGCTTGTTTGATGTTCTAGAATGCTTCTTCATGCACATAATCATGAGAATTGCAGTGAGAAATGATTACCTTTTAGATAAGAGAGGTATTTGAACCTGGGATTAGATTAGTGGCTGGTGGAACTCCACCTCTATTCGGTTTCCTACAGAATAGATTAATGCAAAAGGACAGAGGCAATATTCAACAGTGCTTGGAAATGAAAAAGCAGCAAAATGATGATCTTTTTGTGTTATGAACAATGTTGCAGTTTCATTTTGTTTTATGAATTTAACATTTTATAAGATATTAACAGTAAAGAGATTCTTTATTGCCATTAACATAAAATAAAATTTTAGTTATGAATTATAAAATGATTTACATTAATTCAGTAAAATGAATTCACTGTTTTTATTAATAATTTTTAAATCGCAATAAACTAACTGAACAACTTGCATGATTTCAGGAGAAAGTAGCACTCAGGTCTCAGTAGTAATCTAATCCTGCCCCCGCCAGCTTCCAATCCTGGCTACGCCACTGCTAGTAGCTGATTACGTTAGGAGATTATGTCAATTAATGTTCTGTAAACATATTGTCTTGTCAATTTTACTCCCTCTCATTGTATTGATAATCATAGCGATGATCCTGCTTATATGTAAGAGCAAACTTTTGTACAGACTTTGAGTTTCTTTAATTAAAAATGAGTGCTCCCCTCACAAAAGGACCACTCTTTCATAAAAAACACTTTTTAATATTAATATTATAATGTATAACAAGTTTGGAATTGGTTTAAAGGAAAAATAAAATAATTCCTATATTATAAAATATATTATGAAAATGATAATATTATTTTAAGTGATTTTTATAATAAAGGTTATTTAAATATTTTTGAAAGAGTTTTGAAACCTTGGAAAAAATCTTGAATTCTTTTTATGAAATAATTACAAGGTTTTGGATGTGTATTGAATAAATAATTTTTTTATAATATGAGAATTTCAATTATAGTGTAATTTAAAAGAAAATGTTTTATTTCTAATTAATACGAGTATAAAGTAAAGATTTTGTATTGTAATCTATGGTTTGAAATAAATATAATTAGATTTGAAGTTTGTATACGTATTTAAAATAGCAACTACTTATCGAAATTATGGAAAGATTCTATCAGGGATATTTGGTTTGCAAAGCGATCTTGAATATTTTAAAATATACAAATAAAGATTTTGAAAGGATAATTTTGTGTTTAGATCTTTATTTTAGGATTATATAACTAAATTGAAAATATTATTCAATATATATATATATATATATATATATATATACTATAAAGCAAAACCTTTGGTTATTCGATCAAACTGAAGTCTTTTTCTCGATTCTCATCTTTCCCATATTGCAAATCCAACTACAAAATGCTGTTAGGGCACTTTTGTATTTCCATCACCGATCCATCCCACATTCCACCTACATCTTCCCACGTTACACTAACTTCCTCTCCTCTTTTCTTTACTTTTTCCTCTACGCATTCCTTTTTCCTCCTCTTCACTTTTCTTTCCCGTGGAAAACATTTTCACTTCCCCTTCTCCCATTTTTCAACACGAAGGAGCTACATTTACCAAATTCTGCTCTTCCACCACGTAATAACACCGCCTCATGAGAGGAGCAGTGATGAAAGGAGAATGATCCATCATAACGGTACTAAATCAACATGTCTATCTTTTCATAAATCTAAAATTTCACTTTTGCTTTTCAACCTGTCTATCTTTTTCATGAATCTGAAATTTTACTTTTGCCTTTTGGTTTACAACATCGTTTCCTCTACAACCCTAATTTTGTTGTGCTCTTCCCTCACTTTCATTACGCCGCCACCGGCGAACGTCACTGCTACGATTATGATCGTCCATCATAACCTTACTAAAACAGTGTATCTATCTTCTTCTTCCATCTAAAAATTCAAAATTGGTTTTTGGGCAATAAAATCGTTAACTCTATAGCCCTAACTCTATATATGTTAATGTCGTAGGTACGTGAATGTCATAGATTGCTTTCTTCCTTCCGCAACCTGTGGACAGGTGCATTGCTGCTCGGAAATCAATGGTAGAAAATTTTGGGTCCTCATACACAAAATTGGTTAACTCCTCGCTTCAATATCCGTACCGGCATCCATTTCCTAGAAGCAGTACTTGGAGCTAGAAAGTGCTTGAAGTATTAGTCAACTATCCAAGGTAATGTTTACTGTTATCTATTTTCTCCTTTTTCATACTATAAACTATTGTTTGATGCATTTATTCCTTAGCTTTGTGATGCTTTCTTCCACGCACATACTGAAAACGACCTTACATTATTTCGCCCTTCCTGAATAGAATACATCATAAATATTAGAGAAAATTGGACGAATAAGATAATCTTGAGTTTATTTTTAGGGTACCGTCATTTTCGTGAATTTGAGATATTGTTTATCTTCTTCCACTGACAAATGAATAGGTGGATTTTTTCTAAAATAGTTTTTTACCTAAAACTTCATGCTGTTATTACTTAATATTTTTAGTTTATTTTTTTGATACTTTAATGTACAGAGCGCTTGGATTTATGATTTCTTACAAATGCAAAATTTACCATAAGGGTTTTGTAACCGTTATTCTATCCATTCCATGTTTAATTCATTACCCAGTTGAATTTTTTTCCTATTTTTTTCCATCATCTCTTCACAGTATAAGTTATATTTTGCTGCTACTTATACTCACACTCCACTGCTCAACACATACGCGCACATAAGTTTATGATGTTATACATTCATAATTTGCTGTATAATGCTTGGATTTATGTCTGTTTACAACGCTGGGTTGAAGCATGATGTAGATGTTTCTGTAGGTGTTGCTCTACCCTTTTATTTGTTCTCTTAGAAATTTCTATCTATTTTGTTCAACTGCTTTTTTTTGTTTGACTACATGATTTCAGTACCATATACACTCTTATATGTTTCTACGAGTTTTAACTTCACTTTTCTTATGAACAATTGTTACTCAATTTCGTCAACTTTAAACGAAAATTGTTCATTTCTGCCACAATTTGTTTAATTTGCGTTCTTGACCATTTGAAAGTTGAAGAAAATTAATCAGATTATCATATCCCTTGGGCTTAAATCCAATAATTAAAGTAACTTCATAAATGACAGATACATCAATGTCAGCAACGTAAATAATTTCAATAACTACTGCTCAATAAAATTCAATTATGTATTTTATTAGTACACTTCATGTCAAACAAAATTTTTATTTTGTTTTACTCCTAAAGAACATTTTCTTCGAAAATAGGCCATTTAATACTTTCCTAAAAAATGGAAACTTGGTTTTAGGAAATTTCGGTTCAGTTCATAGTATAAGTATACAAGTCTAAATAATCACTCTATTGGAAAAACAAATTTAAACCGCTTTTTTGTTTTCAAACATGATATTCATTATGTTTGGGAATCGGTATGACATATGGATGTATCTATGAACAAAAAATTTCTCAATACATACAATTTGCTTTGACTATCTTATCAAAGTTCGGTTTTAAATAAACATGAGTTGTTATGGAAATTTACTTATGCAACCAATCAACATTTTTATGCAAATTTTTTTGTTATAGAAATTTACACTCCCTTAGTTGGAAACAGAATCATTCCAGCTTTCATTATCCATCTCCCTCAATTTATATACATTTGTAGATCATTTTCTGCAATTTAGCCACTACTTCCCTCATTTATTTGGCTTACTAAAGGATTTTGATAATATGTCATCAAACTGACTTCCTTTTTTATTATGGATTTATATTTTTGAACAAGCAATGAAATGCAAAATTGTGATCATAGTATCAAATGGTTATTTAGAGGACATTCTCTATCAAAAAATGTAATATTGACCAACTTACCATTGTAACTTTTGCAATGAAATATAAGGTGCTATTTGTTATATATCTGATAATACTACATTCTGACATAATATGCAGGTCTACTCTTTTTTTGGCCCCCTTAACCAAATGCAAGTACATGTAAGAGAGAATGGAAAAGTATCAAGCTAAAGTAGTGGATAAGAAGTGTGATGCTGCATGTCCTCATGTTGTGTTTGTCTCCGATTGTACTTTCGCTGATAATACTTTATGTATACAGACAATTAGCGCTTCCAACTGTCAGCTAATAAACACTATCAACTTCTCTAACTAACGTATTTGGCCGATAAACTTCACATCTTTTGACCTTATATATACAAAACCACACATTTACTTCCGTTATTATATGCATCTGCAGGTGATTTCATGTGCACTAATGAGACTTTATGAGGCAATCCACATAAACTATAATATTTATAGTACATATTTTCCAGCGACAATGTTGTTTACACCCTGCAAATGAATAACAAATTACAGCTGCACAGACAAACTCTATTAGTATAATAAAGCCATAAAATTATCATGATTCTATTCTATAAAATATTTGCAGTTAACAAAAGAAATATAAAAATAATCATGAAATTTGATTCACGAAATCAAGATGGTGGAAGTAAACTATGCCCAGGACGAAACATAAATTTCAACATAGTCATCTTCCAAGCAAGAAAGCCATCTCAAGGATCAAACGGAACTGCATTTCCAATATCATATCCATAAGTAGCCAATATTTTCTTCAAAAACAATTCATTTAGTATGCTCATAACAACATCCAAACATATTTTTTTTAATATCAACTCTCACGCATACGTGCACCGCAAGTGCCAACATACTCGTGTGTGTGTGTGTGTGTATAATACATAGTTTAATGGTTCTAATTGTTCTCAAATTATAAACATTGATTTGAAAAGTTTTATTACATTTTTATAAATATAATCACTTTCTTAATTCATATTTGAATGTTTTGATTATTTTCATTCTAAGTAATGAGAAATCTAAATAAACGAAGTTATAATAACGTCTGGTATTGAACTTTCGGTAATATTTCTTTGATTATTCTTTGGACTTGTTATGTACGATATTATAGATATTGAGTGTAGTTTATAAGCAGCGAATAAACGATTGAGCATCACGTGGTGGTATGGAATGTCGATGCAATACTTTTTTGTTATTCATTATTAGTAGATGTCACTTAAGTGACAGGAACTAAGATATTGGGCTTATACTTACGTAAGGCAATGGTTAGGGTAGAGCAAACTCATTGATGATTGAGTTATGGAGGAGTACCCAATTACATTTATATACTCATAGATATTATCTACTTGTCTATCATGATGTGCTTTTGGTATGTTTTTTGAGTTAGCGACAACCAGATTGGACCGATGTCCACACTGATGGCCTGATTGAGGGTCACGTCCCATATTTATGACACCTTTATTATATTAGATGCGCATCACAAGATTTTAGTAATGGGTGGTTAGTTTTTAGGGTGGGTAATCCTAGCCCCTTTTTGTC
Organism: Allium cepa; assembly: GCA_030765085.1. Lineage (NCBI taxonomy): Eukaryota > Viridiplantae > Streptophyta > Magnoliopsida > Asparagales > Amaryllidaceae > Allium > Allium cepa. Next base: position 135,165,588 of record CM060932.1, read on the forward strand.
ACCTACGCCAGTAGCCTCCTACCATTGGGGCATTGTAACACCCCTTAATTTGATGTTAGTTATTTAAATAGTTAGTTAGTTAGTTAATTAATTAGGCTTCAAAAATTAAATTTGTTCAAATGATAGAATCTTTATACCGTTGCATTTGTGGCGAAATTCTGAGCAACTTTCATATTTTAAGTTTTACGATCGGAGTCCAAACGAAGGATTTACGGATGAAAAACGAATTCGAAATGGAAATAATTCGTTTAAGAAATTAATATTTTTATTTAATTAAATGGAGTCGACATATCAACTCACTTAGCGTAGCGGTAGACCTGGGATGGTCGCCTCTCATGAGGGGGTCAGTCGACCGCTCTTAAGGCGGCGACTAGGATTTTCCCTGGCCCAATGACCTGGATCTGTTATATTTTGATCTAACGGTTCTACTTGATTCCATCGCCTATAAATACAGGTCTAATCCTTCCATCTCTTCTCATATATTTTTTGAATAGAGCAATGAAGCTTTACCATTTCTGCTTCTCCACTTTCTTCCTAAATTATTTATAAAAATAAGATTTTTGTACCTATATTCATATAATTTGGAGAAGAATAAAAATCAACTGAAAATAATAAAAACCAAGTCAACTCATTGTGCTTGCACTGGAGCACCACCATCCGAGTGAACATCATCTACATATCGGGGTTAATAGCTACCACGGTACCCTCTCCAGTCTCGAATCCATTGATTAAGTTCTTTTCTGTATTCTTTGTATGCCAGCTCATCCTTCAATTTGTGATAAGAATGAATATTCTCTCATAATGGTATGTCGACATAAGTGGTAATCATGTATGCAATGTGACTTACTATATGTGTGTGGAAGTTATTAGTTTGAAAACCAACGTACATAACAAGTAAGATATTTCACAACACCAAAATGGCAGTTTCACAACGTCCCATGCTGAAAACTCGCAACAGCTTTGAGCCATTGCAAATTCGCAATCGCTTTGAGCCGTTGCGAATTTCTTGACAACGGTTAATGTCCGTTACAATTTTGCAAGAGACCTTGGGCCATTGGAAATGCTCGTTATTTTTTATTAAATTTAATTGCCTATGAATACACCACATGCACGAAATAATTCATTCTAAAAATTCGATCCCAAAGTAAAACACCGCCATGCCCTAATTTCACCCACCTCTCTCTCCCATTTTTCTTTCGCCTTCTATCGACCCTCTAAGAGCCCAAAATCTACCGAAGACCTACCCTAATTCTGCACTGATTCCATCCATTCCACCAACGTCCTCTTTCTACTAGGTGCCACCTCGCCTCACGTTTTCAGTCAATCTTCGTCGGCGCGTGTGGCATCTCTAGGAATTTTTCATGGACTACCAATTAGTTTCGGTAGAAGAATGGCATCAATGGAAGATCCTGGCCATCCAATTACAGAAATCGATGAGAATCCCGAAGACAAAAACAAGGCAAAGAAGGTCACAATGCGTGTGGAATCTCTATACATTTTTCGTGGACGCATTGATGTTGTAGGTTATTATTGTATACTACTTTTGCACAGTTTATGACTTTGTACTTCATTTAAAATGATATTGTTTTTGAGCAGATAATGATAACGAAAATGAAAATTATTTTTGCATAATCCTAAGACTTAAGTTAGATAAATGTTGGATAAATAAAAAAAGGCAAATTCTATTCCAACTCATATATTCACTTAGTAGCCTGCGCTTAAAATAATAAGTATATGAAGACAAAAGTACCCTTAAGAAACTTTCTTCTCAACTCTTCTACCTTATGTAATTTTTCATGCTCCTAAAACATCGAAGCTTCAAAACCGTACTTTCCAAATCATTGAAAAAAATTCGTTTTGAAATAAGCCGGTGACGAAATTTGAAGACGAGAGTGAATCTCTGTTGCAATCATAATAGGTTATTCGATAATTTTTTTGAATAAGTTTGTTAATTTTTTCAACTACAGTCGAATCCACTCGATCAATGAGATTTGCGACAATTCACGTATATGCACTACTAGGTTTTAGGCCAAACGTAGTTGGAGGACAGCGTAATTACACTAAAACCTCGCGCAAGCTCCACGTGGTAGTGAAACAAACCACGCTAAGCTTTTGAGTGGTATTGACAACTACTACGCAGCGTCCCTGCATGGTAGTTCATAATTTTTTCTGCTCACTTTTTTAGTGTTCAATGCTTATTACACTATTTTCTGCAGATTGTACCACTTTCAAGTGATGAAGAAACGTGCGACGAAATAGTGTTGGATTATTCAAATGAGTTTAAGACTTATGATATAAGTTTACGTCGATTAACGTTCGAATAAATCTATACTAGGAAAAAAATCGAGACTTGTTCAAATATTACCTACATTTTTTAAATATTTTTAATGTAGATGTTTCCATCTATAAAAAATTGGTTGATTGGTTTCGTGATACAGGAAAACGTTTTGTTTTGTTATCATGATTATGAAATCGGATACTATTGCTTCAACCAAAAAACCAACAATTATGTTCGCTTGTGAACGAAGTGGTCTATACAAGAAGCGAAAAGAAAAAAGCTCGAAGAACCTCCGAGTGATCGGTACAAAAAAATGCAATTGCCCGTTTGGACTTAAAGGTGAGAAACTTCCTACTTAGATGATTGAGCGCATGTTGTTAATGGTGTTCATAATCATTCGGAATTAAAAAATACCGAAGGACATTCGTATATTGGTCGACTAACTGAAGATGAGACCAAGTTAGTTATTAAGATGCACAGGAACATGGTAAAAGCAAAAGAAATTTTACAGACACTTAAAAGAAATGATCCTACAAATTGTACCACCATCAAAACAATTTATAATACTATACGAGCACAAAATGCTATTGAGCGAGCAAGGCGGTATCAAGTTCAATATTTTCTTAGTAAATTGAAAGAGTTTGGTTATTTTGAATGGTACCATAAAGCGTTAGACGGAACAGATATTATTAAAGATATTTTTTAGGCACATCCTACTAGCTTGGATTTTCTGCGTACAATTCCTCAAGTTATCATACTAGATTGCACATATAAAACTAATTGGTACAGAATGCCTTTACTTGAGGTTGTTGGCGTTACTTGCACAGATCTTACATTCTGTATCGTGATTGCGTACTTAGTTGCTGAAAATGACGAAAATTATACGTGGGCCTTAGAACGATTGAAATCTATTTTGGTTGACTGTGAAGTTGGACTGCCATCAGTCTTCATTTCTGATAGGGATAAAACACTAGTTAATGCAATTGAATTTGTTTTCCCAAACTCCCCACATATATTATGCACATGGCACATTAAAATAATGTTCTAACGTATATCCAAAAAAAAGAAAGGAATGGAAGTTGAAGAGAAGAAGTCATTTTTTATTTAATTGGAATGAACTTGTTTGTTTAAAAAATTTAGTTGTATACAATGAGAATCTGCATGTGTTACATGAAAAGTATGCGAAGCATACTTCGTGAGACATGGTTGGGTACGTACAAAGACCGATTTGTTCAAGCATGGGCGGATGATTACAAGCATATTGAAAATTATACTTCTGATCGTATTTTTCAATGATCATGTTAATATTTATTCCAACTAGTAATTATTGTTTTAGTAATCATATGTGTAACAACCCGCTATTTTGGACCATTCAAATCTTTTTCAATAAAACCGTACATGTCCGACTTGAATAATTCAAAATACCGAATTGTTAATAAAAATTTGGCAAAACTTAAAATATACAGTAAATAAATCAATCATAGATCACTTACACAGAGTAATACAATGCAGCGGAATAGATAAAGAATAGTAGTTTATGAAGCTACTTTATACATTGGAGATAGAAATAAATACAATTGAATATCTTAGATATAGTGAAGTCTCCAGTATGCGCAGATGACTTCTCTGAACAAATCAACAAGATGACTGAAAGGATAGATAGCTGGATCTTCAAGCAAGGCTCCAACTTCGAAGGTGAGTCTCAAATGCTGTATCACTCAGTCTGACCCGAGCGTAAAGCAAAACACAAAACACTCGAGTCAGGATTAACATTCTATATCTATAAATCTAACTCAAGTGAAATATCAACTGAAATATAATTAACTCAAAGAATGTTTGGAATAACCATCCTCTAAGGGTCCATGGAACTATCTACAGGGTAGAAATATACACTATAACACCGTGGTTCTTTCATCTTAATTTATACTTCAAAACCAAAACATCATTTTCACTCCAAATATCTCTATATTTCCCAAATAGTGTTTATATATATTAAATAATTTATACAGTAAAGTATTTTCAATTCCCTCAACTTAACAAATCATTTCAACATTAACCCAACCTTCCCATTCAAATTAAATTCAAATCCCAATTTATCAATCTCAAATTCAAATTTGAAATCACAAAATACCCCCTTTATATTCCAATATATTTCAAACTTTAAGTATTCAACGTTTCAAACTAATTTTTATTCAATTTAGCTTCTAAATAATAAATTCAAATTTAGTTCAACCTAAATTTATATTTTAATTCAGTTTAGTTTCTAAATAACAAATTCAACTATATTTATTTCAAATACAGATCTAAATCTCGAAATCGCCATTTAAATTCCAATATAGCTCAAAGCTTTAATATTTACAAGTTCAATTCAAGTCGATTTAATTAAATAAATTCTTATTTAAATACCATTTTTAATAAACCCAAATGTACCTCCCAATCCTATTTTTTTCAATTTATTACGAGAAAGATCTATTTGAAATATAGATTTCCATAGATACTCAACTATATTATATGTATTAAATCAATCTAATTTAAATCAAATATTACGACTAAATCTATATATAAAATTTCCATTTATATAATATCTTAAGAATCAAAATTTATTAAACCGTATATTTCTTTCCAAATTATAGAAATAATTTCAAAATATTTATATGGACCAACGGTGTCTGTATATATATTTCCTACCATATAGTCAAGTGCTACGGATATTTATCATTTCAATCCGTACATTAAATATATTCGGGTGGATATCATTTCAACCCGTAATCCCAAATTCAATTTAAATGAAAATCGTTTGGGTTTATCATTTCAACCCATAACGATTTTCTCCTATTCTAAAGTCCGTTCGGGTATGTATCATTTCAACCCATAGTGATTTTTATACTAACAGGGAACTTGCAGAGTGATAGCAGATATGAAAATAATAATAATAACAACAGGTATATATCATCAAAATAAATATAAACAATAGGATATGGTGTCATATCCCATAAGTGAACTATTACAGATAATAGCATAAATATAACAATTTAAATAACTACAGCAGCATATTTCAATTGTCATTTCAATTGAAATCAAATTTAATAAATAAAAGAACGTTAATCGTGAGTGATTGCTCACCTTTCGAGGCTAGAGATATATGATGATGAAATGAGCTATGAAATCCAAAGCAACGCTGGATGGACAAGATTTGATGTAGAAAATAGGCACGACGGACAAGGCTGATAATGGAAAATCGATGAGAATGAATCGAATCAATTTTGATATTACAGAAAAAAATATAAATTATTATGATATTAATTCTCCCAAAACCAGTTTTCAAATTAAAAATGTATATTTAAAATCTATATATACCTATATGTAATTTAAACATAATTTGTCCAAAAAAACCATTGTATTATATTTTATAGTCAATAATTATTATAAAAACAATATAACCACTTATTGTAATATATATTACTTAAAAACCCCATGAAAGCAACCTATATATGTTCATAATAAAAATGTATATATAGAAATTCCAAATGCATAGCCTATATTCGGTTATATATATATATATTACGTAAGTCTGAAACAAACACCTAAACGCATATATATGTCTCGAGATTTATAAACAACAAAATACTTATAACCAGTTATTCACAAAATACATAGCTTTAAACATATCATATATTTAAATACATATACAATCGACTGATAAGATGAGTATGCTTTACGTTTTATATATGTACTAACTTTTTATATAATATTTATATATACACTTATCAAATTTTATAACATGCGAACAAAATTTTATATTATATAGAATCTGAAAACTGCAAACATTTCATACTTGGAACCATACTATATTTATAAGATGTATATATGATATCTTAAATCAAAAAAAAAACTTACTTTGCTATAATACATACAATATTACTGCATAGATATGCATTACTGACATATATTAAACTATATATTAACTAATATATAACCTTCAAACTTTTAAAATTGAATACCAACGTGACACATAAAGTATAAAACAATCAAGTTATCAAATCTCTATACATAGTATAATATCATACACACTATGAACGAAAAAAAAAAAAAAAGAAAAAAAAAAAGAATACTGTTATGAACTCATATATATAATACCATATGATACATAACTAACATGAATTTAAAATCATGTAGGACAGATCACATATTCCAAATATAGACTTATAGAAAATATACAATAACACATATATATTATAAATATATGCTAACCTATTACTCAAAGATAACGTGTGGCATGATTGTTGATGGTGAAGGCTCTGAGGATGGCTGAGCATGAAGGCGATGACAACACGTGTAGAGAGATATGTGCATGAGAGGAGGAGAGAAAAACGCGGAGGGAGAGGGATGAGTTGGATGTGGTGAGTGACGAAGCGATGGGAGGTGGAAGCACGGTAAAAGAAGGGAGAAAATAGGTGGATCTGTAGAAAGAAAAATGGAAGAAGGAGGAGGAAGAAAACTTAAAATGAGGAATGAGATTGGAAGTGACAGCAGTTTGCAATATGAAAGAAACGAAGTCAAACAAGGTTATAAAGGCAAAATAAATAAAGAAAAGAACCGTTGCATACGAAACGTATACAATAAATATGAATTGATTTGAATAGTAATGGTCAAATTCAGCTGAAAAGATTAAAGCGAATAAATACGGAGCATTGGTTATGGTAAAGTAACGCACAAAATTAGGGGAATAACAAAGGAAAGGACTGGTCAAAATAAATGAATGTAAACGTGCAACGAATATAAAAATCTATATAATTGAACCGATGGAAACGAAGGAAGCAAATAAAAGAAAGGGAACGAAGGAAAAAAAAATGAGCTGTGTCCCGAGCATAAATAAAAGTGGTAACGTATGAGAGGAATGAGAAAAACAAACGGGCACAATTTGAAATCAATGCAATAAAACGGCCAAAAGCTGATTTTTAGGAAAATTATTAAAGAAATATTCCTTGGGCTGCGCGTTTGAGATCCGAAAAGGCATGGAAATCAAAAAGTTATAATTTAGATTGGAATGAAAACGTACAGGAAATAATAAAGGAAAAAAAAAATAAATGCGAAATAATCATATAGCATTTATTACGTTTCAAACTTTTGACATGGCATGGGATGGAAACAGCTGTACGCTAATTGAGAAGCTATTAAAGCAATTTATTATTAGTGGCATGTTATACGTTTTTATATTTATTTATTTCCTAGATCTCAATTCATATCTGATTATACTATGCAGATTTATCTTTATTATTAAACGTTCAAAAAGAATAAAACGTATACAAATTTTCTTGATTTTCGAAACAAAATTAACGGCTAAAAGATGATGAAGGGACAAAATATAAGAAAGGGAAAGAGATGAATGCGTACAATTATTTATAAGAAAAAAGAGAGAAAAGAAAAACCCACAATTAAAAATGAATGAATGAACGCTGAAAGTCAGTCAGGAATATAGAAGGTACAATATGAAATTATGGTAATCACAACTACTTTTTTTAATGCAGACCTTAAATCAACCCTTAAAACATATACTTCATATATGTAGTTAAATATAGTATATACTTCTCTTCTTCTTTGGTTCATATGATATATGAAACCCTTAACTATCGTATTTATAGCTGACGACATATGTATAGATATACTAAATATGCACTAAAATAAACTGGAAATGGTGACACAAAAACCCAAAATCAAATATATATATATATTTAACATGACTAGAAATCAAACTTCAGTAAAACTATATACTAGTATCAAGACTAACATATATATATAGCTATTATAACACATATAAATTAAATAAAACTTGGTATAAATACGCTTTACTATATATACACTTCAAATAGACCATCATACATATACAGTGGTTTTCCAAAATAACTATATATGGAACGTACTCAACATACTTAAAATTTACACACCTTGCTGAAAAGCAAAAGGAGACCGTAAATTTATTACCCACGCTATTGATATTTATACCCAATAGAAATGAACTATGCTACCAAATTTACATCAAACTTAACTTATATTATAGTATAAATAATAGTTTATAAAGTTTTTGTACTAGATCTTATAGGTATAACCACAACCAAACTTTAAAATATATGTACACAGCTCGTACTATAACATATTTTCTTTTTTTTTTTCAAAATTTTATTATTAATAATTTCTCAAAATCCAATTCAATACGTTAAATACCAATTAAAAATTGCTAAAATTTTATGGGTCGTTACACTCTCCCCCACTCAAAACTTTTCGTCCCCGAAAAGGAATAAAGTAGGAGAATAGAAACAACCAGATGAAAAATTTAGACTTTGAAAAACAAATTAAAATAATTTATTTAAAACCATATACTTTTTCTTTTGTTATTATTTAAATTGATTAATATTTAATAGATTACTCATTTTATCAAATCCATTCAATTAATTATGAGATCAATTATTTATAAAACACTAATTTTTCTCTCTTATTAAACCAGGTAGAATATAAATAAACAATGTTTTAAAGGATATATTCAAAAGAAGGAAAGAAGGAAAGAAGATAGATTCGGAAAAGAGAATATAGTTGAATAAATAAAGCAGGGCAGATAAGGTAGATTCAAAAGAATAGAATCGGGCAAGAATCGTACATTTCAAACCATGAGAGTTTCAATTTCAAATATTAACACAAAATTTCTTTGTTGGAAATACTTTTATAGTAAATACCTTTTATATCGAAATAAATCTTTTCTTTCAAAAATATTTTTATAACTCGATGTTTCAACAAGTTTATCCTCGTTCTTGCAGACTCTGGCCATGCGTTGATCAGGCGCAAAGCTAGAATTCTTCAAGTACTTAGTAGACCTGTTTCAACAACCAGTGAAAATACTTGAAAAAAACTTTAAAAACAGATATGGAAAGTACAATCCAAACAAAACAACCAAACCAAAACCTTTGTCCGATCATGGTTCGCAGATACACAATGGTTACGCCTGGGTCCCCCAGGAAACAATCCATATCCGTAAGCTTTCTCAGCCCTGCGAGTTACGCCATGATGACTAGTAGAGTGCAGGATACACAATGGTTACGCCTGGATCCCCCAGGAAACAATCCGTACCCCTAGGCAAGACTCAGCCAGGCACTTGCGCTACTATTCGCGACCTACACAGATTGCAGGATACACAATGGTTACGCCTGGATCCCCCAGGAAACAATCCGTACCCCTAGGCAAGACTCAGCCAGGCAATTGCGCTGTGCATTCACGAGAGAAAAAAAACCATGGGTTACGCCACGGTGGGAAACACTCGAGTATTACATCCGGAAAACCGAAAATCAGAGAGAATAATATCGATAGAATGAATCCACGATGTGGCCACAAAGCGGATATCAAGCAGAAGGCACTTTCCATATCTTTACTTCGAAAATATATATCATATAGTACCTTTTCAAATCACTTTCAAATATTGTACTTATATAAAGTCCATATATATAGGATTCCTTTCTCAAATCGAATACTTTCCAAATCAATAGTAGATCAAATCATACTTATATAGATTTCGATTAAATAAAATCTCTTTCCAAATTGAGTACCTTTCAAATCAATAGATTTCAAATCAACCTCATACTTATACAATCCATTTTATATAAGTTCGACCACTCCCAAATCAAGTGCTTAGTAATCTAAGGTTCTCAATTTCAAATTATTTCAATACCAATTCAGTTTCAAAATCATATATGATTTCACCAAATTTTCTTCCAAATTAAATGTCTGAATTTCAAAGTTCCCAAAATAATAGGTGTAGAAAATTATCCCAGTTTCCAAATTAAAATAATTCAAGTCAAACAAATTCATTTCCAAAATCACCATATAAGTACTGGGTTTTTTTTTCAATTTAATTTTCAAAACCAAATATTTTTCTCAAAATCAATTATATTCAAAATGGTTTCCAAATTTATAATTATCCCTTTAAAACCTTTAAACTATTTACTTCGATTTGAAATATCCAATTTACCTTTTTGAAAACCATTATTTAAAACTAAAATTCTTTCAAAACATTTAAAAACTAAATTCCATATTAGTATAATTAAAATAGCCATATTCTCTTACTTAATAAAAGGTTTAACCTCATACAACAAAACTTGCATACTTTATCAAATATTTTATACCTTTCGAAATATCTTGGTTTTTAAACCTTTAAACCTTGATTTGGAAGTGCTCGAACCTTCAAAATAGTCGGTGAAAATCAATTTCAAATCCAAGAGATGGAAATCAATTTTTATAAATAGAGTTATTCTAAGTCAAATCAAAAACTCGAGGACTGAACACCGGTCTTACTTCAAATTGTTTCAAATATATACATATATCTTTCGAAAATATCAAATTATACTTCGGAATTTGAAATCAAAAACGGTTTTACAAAATCACTCGCATAGCGAAGCTATTAAAGTGGCCTCTCCCCCACTCTGAAACTCGAAAATCAATGTCGATGATGCGTGCACTCATCACCGAAATTATTCTCCAGCGACATAAGTGAGTTCTGGACTTCTATTTTCTTGAAAACTTCTTTGAAATTTCTTCAAAATTATTGGAATTCATTTGAATTCATTTGAAATATTTCTTATTCGGAAAAATACTTTTAAATCGTATTATTTATATATAATTTCCAAAATCTTAAAACCAATTTCAAAATACCGGAATTCAATTCTCGAATTTCAAATTTAACACTTCAATTATAAATCATTTTTATATAAATCAATTTCTCATAATATTTTCAAAATTTCAAATCCTTTCAAAACCCTTTTTATATAGAATAACATTTCTTATTTGCTTTATATATAGGTATATAATCTCTACCGAAAACATTTTCTTTATATATATAGAATAAAATCATAGTTATCAAAATAATAATTTCGGTATAAACAATTTCTAAAATACAAACAAAACCCGATTTTCAAAGGATGATTTAAGGATGGATTTCAAAACAAAGATAGAGATTTAATTTAAAGGAACTCTAATCAATAGAATCCTGATTCGAAGATAGACTCGATCGAAGATGAGATAATTAAGTTACAAAATAGAAGATGGATATACTTCTATAAATCGCGGGCGACCTTTACCTGTCAACCGTGATTCCAAAATTAGATCGGTGTAGAATTCTGAGGCAATTCGACATTCGATCGTCGGAGATATAGAATTCGGCATAACAAGATATATCAGCATCGTAAACCGAGGATACAGGAATCTTCGGTGAGTCAATGCCAATTGAAAAGGAGTTTTCACCCCCTTTACAAATCATTCAATGGAGTTATGGGATACTCCAGAATCAAACGAATATAAATAGGGAGAGACAGAATGAATTTCGAAACCGAGGGACATTCCAAAACTCAAAGGAAATTGAGTCAAAAAGGAAGAGATTCAACTCGAACGAAAGTGATTCTGTAAATAAATTTACCATATATGCTAAGTTTTGCCTAGAGCCAAAGCTCTGATACCAACTGTAACAACCCGCTATTTTGGACCATTCAAATCTTTTTCAATAAAACCGTACATGTCCGACTTGAATAATTCAAAATACCGAATTGTTAATAAAAATTTGGCAAAACTTAAAATATACAGTAAATAAATCAATCATAGATCACTTACACAGAGTAATACAATGCAGCGGAATAGATAAAGAATAGTAGTTTATGAAGCTACTTTATACATTGGAGATAGAAATAAATACAATTGAATATCTTAGATATAGTGAAGTCTCCAGTATGCGCAGATGACTTCTCTGAACAAATCAACAGGATGACTGAAAGGATAGATAGCTGGATCTTCAAGCAAGGCTCCAACTTCGAAGGTGAGTCTCAAATGCTGTATCACTCAGTCTGACCCGAGCGTAAAGCAAAACACAAAACACTCGAGTCAGGATTAACATTCTTATATCTATAAATCTAACTCAAGTGAAATATCAACTGAAATATAATTAACTCAAAGAATGTTTGGAATAACCATCCTCTAAGGGTCCATGGAACTATCTACAGGGTAGAAATATACACTATAACACCGTGGTTCTTTCATCTTAATTTATACTTCAAAACCAAAACATCATTTTCACTCCAAATATCTCTATATTTCCCAAATAGTGTTTATATATATTAAATAATTTATACAGTAAAGTATTTTCAATTCCCTCAACTTAACAAATCATTTCAACATTAACCCAACCTTCCCATTCAAATTAAATTCAAATCCCAATTTATCAATCTCAAATTCAAATTTGAAATCACAAAATACCCCCTTTATATTCCAATATATTTCAAACTTTAAGTATTCAACGTTTCAAACTAATTTTTATTCAATTTAGCTTCTAAATAATAAATTCAAATTTAGTTCAACCTAAATTTATATTTTAATTCAGTTTAGTTTCTAAATAACAAATTCAACTATATTTATTTCAAATACAGATCTAAATCTCGAAATCGCCATTTAAATTCCAATATAGCTCAAAGCTTTAATATTTACAAGTTCAATTCAAGTCGATTTAATTAAATAAATCCTTATTTAAATACCATTTTTAATAAACCCAAATGTACCTCCCAATCCTATTTTTTTTCAATTTATTACGAGAAAGATCTATTTGAAATATAGATTTCCATAGATACTCAACTATATTATATGTATTAAATCAATCTAATTTAAATCAAATATTACGACTAAATCTATATATAAAATTTCCATTTATATAATATCTTAAGAATCAAAATTTATTAAACCGTATATTTCTTTCCAAATTATAGAAATAATTTCAAAATATTTATATGGACCAACGGTGTCTGTATATATATTTCCTACCATATAGTCAAGTGCTACGGATATTTATCATTTCAATCCGTACACTAAATATATTCGGGTGGATATCATTTCAACCCGTAATCCCAAATTCAATTTAAATGAAAATCGTTTGGGTTTATCATTTCAACCCATAACGATTTTCTCCTATTCTAAAGTCCGTTCGGGTATGTATCATTTCAACCCATAGTGATTTTTATACTAACAGGGAACTTGCAGAGTGATAGCAGATATGAAAATAATAATAATAACAACAGGTATATATCATCAAAATAAATATAAACAATAGGATATGGTGTCATATCCCATAAGTGAACTATTACAGATAATAGCATAAATATAACAATTTAAATAACTACAGCAGCATATTTCAATTGTCATTTCAATTGAAATCAAATTTAATAAATAAAAGAACGTTAATCGTGAGTGATTGCTCACCTTTCGAGGCTAGAGATATATGATGATGAAATGAGCTATGAAATCCAAAGCAACGCTGGATGGACAAGATTTGATGTAGAAAATAGGCACGACGGACAAGGCTGATAATGGGAAATCGATGAGAATGAATCGAATCAATTTTGATATTACAGAAAAAAATATAAATTATTATGATATTAATTCTCCCAAAACCAGTTTTCAAATTAAAAATGTATATTTAAAATCTATATATACCTATATGTAATTTAAACATAATTTGTCCAAAAAAACCATTGTATTATATTTTATAGTCAATAATTATTATAAAAACAATATAACCACTTATTGTAATATATATTACTTAAAAACCCCATGAAAGCAACCTATATATGTTCATAATAAAAATGTATATATAGAAATTCCAAATGCATAGCCTATATTCGGTTATATATATATATATTACGTAAGTCTGAAACAAACACCTAAACGCATATATATGTCTCGAGATTTATAAACAACAAAATACTTATAACCAGTTATTCACAAAATACATAGCTTTAAACATATCATATATTTAAATACATATACAATCGACTGATAAGATGAGTATGCTTTACGTTTTATATATGTACTAACTTTTTATATAATATTTATATATACACTTATCAAATTTTATAACATGCGAACAAAATTTTATATTATATAGAATCTGAAAACTGCAAACATTTCATACTTGGAACCATACTATATTTATAAGATGTATATATGATATCTTAAATCAAAAAAAAAACTTACTTTGCTATAATACATACAATATTACTGCATAGATATGCATTACTGACATATATTAAACTATATATTAACTAATATATAACCTTCAAACTTTTAAAATTGAATACCAACGTGACACATAAAGTATAAAACAATCAAGTTATCAAATCTCTATACATAGTATAATATCATACACACTATGAACGAAAAAAAAAAAGAATACTGTTATGAACTCATATATATAATACCATATGATACATAACTAACATGAATTTAAAATCATGTAGGACAGATCACATATTCCAAATACAGACTTATAGAAAATATACAATAACACATATATATTATAAATATATGCTAACCTATTACTCAAAGATAACGTGTGGCATGATTGTTGATGGTGAAGGCTCTGAGGATGGCTGAGCATGCAGGCGATGACAACACGTGTAGAGAGATATGTGCATGAGAGGAGGAGAGAAAAACGCGGAGGGAGAGGGATGAGTTGGATGTGGTGAGTGACGAAGCGATGGGAGGTGGAAGCACGGTAAAAGAAGGGAGAAAATAGGTGGATCTGTAGAAAGAAAAATGGAAGAAGGAGGAGGAAGAAAACTTAAAATGAGGAATGAGATTGGAAGTGACAGCAGTTTGCAATATGAAAGAAACGAAGTCAAACAAGGTTATAAAGGCAAAATAAATAAAGAAAAGAACCGTTGCATACGAAACGTATACAATAAATATGAATTGATTTGAATAGTAATGGTCAAATTCAGCTGAAAAGATTAAAGCGAATAAATACGGAGCATTGGTTATGGTAAAGTAACGCACAAAATTAGGGGAATAACAAAGGAAAGGACTGGTCAAAATAAATGAATGTAAACGTGCAACGAATATAAAAATCTATATAATTGAACCGATGGAAACGAAGGAAGCAAATAAAAGAAAGGGAACGAAGGAAAAAAAAAATGAGCTGTGTCCCGAGCATAAATAAAAGTGGTAACGTATGAGAGGAATGAGAAAAACAAACGGGCACAATTTGAAATCAATGCAATAAAACGGTCAAAAGCTGATTTTTAGGAAAATTATTAAAGAAATATTCCTTGGGCTGCGCGTTTGAGATCCGAAAAGGCATGGAAATCAAAAAGTTATAATTTAGATTGGAATGAAAACGTACAGGAAATAATAAAGGAAAAAAAAATAAATGCGAAATAATCATATAGCATTTATTACGTTTCAAACTTTTGACATGGCATGGGATGGAAACAGCTGTACGCTAATTGAGAAGCTATTAAAGCAATTTATTATTAGTGGCATGTTATACGTTTTTATATTTATTTATTTCCTAGATCTCAATTCATATCTGATTATACTATGCAGATTTATCTTTATTATTAAACGTTCAAAAAGAATAAAACGTATACAAATTTTCTTGATTTTCGAAACAAAATTAACGGCTAAAAGATGATGAAGGGACAAAATATAAGAAAGGGAAAGAGATGAATGCGTACAATTATTTATAAGAAAAAAGAGAGAAAAGAAAAACCCACAATTAAAAATGAATGAATGAACGCTGAAAGTCAGTCAGGAATATAGAAGGTACAATATGAAATTATGGTAATCACAACTACTTTTTTTAATGCAGACCTTAAATCAACCCTTAAAACATATACTTCATATATGTAGTTAAATATAGTATATACTTCTCTTCTTCTTTGGTTCATATGATATATGAAACCCTTAACTATCGTATTTATAGCTGACGACATATGTATAGATATACTAAATATGCACTAAAATAAACTGGAAATGGTGACACAAAAACCCAAAATCAAATATATATATATATTTAACATGACTAGAAATCAAACTTCAGTAAAACTATATACTAGTATCAAGACTAACATATATATATAGCTATTATAACACATATAAATTAAATAAAACTTGGTATAAATACGCTTTACTATATATACACTTCAAATAGACCATCATACATATACAGTGGTTTTCCAAAATAACTATATATGGAACGTACTCAACATACTTAAAATTTACACACCTTGCTGAAAAGCAAAAGGAGACCGTAAATTTATTACCCACGCTATTGATATTTATACCCAATAGAAATGAACTATGCTACCAAATTTACATCAAACTTAACTTATATTATAGTATAAATAATAGTTTATAAAGTTTTTGTACTAGATCTTATAGGTATAACCACAACCAAACTTTAAAATATATGTACACAGCTCGTACTATAACATATTTTCTTTTTTTTTTCAAAATTTTATTATTAATAATTTCTCAAAATCCAATTCAATACGTTAAATACCAATTAAAAATTGCTAAAATTTTATGGGTCGTTACAATATGTTTGTGTCATGTACGGGGCCGAGTCCACTCATTCAAGATTAAAGAAACATTTAGCTAGTGGTCAATGTAATTTTGAACAAGCTTGGACGATGATGCTTTCACTATTGGAGCTCTCGTTTACTAAACTTAAAGCATCCATTGAGTAAAGTTTAACAAAAGTAAAGCATATTTTTCATATACGAGAGTTTAGAAATTTATGAGGATTTGTTTCTATCAAGGCACTTGATTTGATTCACTCAGAAATACAATGAATAAATGATGTTGGTGAGGAAGAAATGTTATGTGGATGTGTCGTTCATAGAACACATGGGCTGCCTTGTGTGCACGAGCTAGCTCGCCTTGGACCTGGTGCCGCAATATCGCTTGATATGATTAACGTTCATTGGACAAGACTTTATCTTATTGAAATAAGTGGGAAGAAAGATGTGGGGGTGGCTAGAAAAAATTGAAGTACTATTAAACGATGTGAAAAAGATGGGTACTCCTTACTAAATGCAAATTTATAAGAAGATGCTGGAAGTTGTTGAACCACGTACGTCATCTCTCGCATCTCCAAAAAGCAAAATAAAAACACGTGGAAGGAAAGCAAAAAAAAGTGTTAATAATTAAACTAAAAGAATTCCTTTGTCATTTGAGCTCGTCGAAGGTGTGTACTCCCAAAGTTCGTATACCTCAAAAAACGCTCGTACCGATAAACTTCCTATTCATAAACCAAAAAAGGTATGTATAATAAATATTATTTTCGTACACATATAACTACTAAATTAACTTACTATATCATACTTTTTTCCAATTGTAAGAACTAACTATTTACGTGGGAACTTATTTGCATCAAGTACCATTGGAGTTGAAGACATTTGTTACTGATATTATTGACGTTCAATCAGATGGTAACTGTGGATATTGGTGTGTGGCGGCTTTGCTTGGTTTGGGAGAATCAAGCTGGAGTCAGATTAGGAGGGATTTATATAAAAAACTATATAAAAATCGGAATTTATACGATCGTGATTTCATAGAGCATGATAGAAGTGCTTGGCTTCTCAAAAGCCTTGTGCATGAAGATGAATGTTATGCGCTGAGGGAAAAGTGGATGTCAATGCCCGATGTTGGTTATATTATTGCAACCAGATATAACATTGTAATATTCAACATTACTGAAAGACTTCTGTTGAAAATACCTCCGTTGAAAGGAAAAGTGCCTCCACCGATATAGCGTGCTGTAATTGCAGTAGCTTTTGCTAACCAAGTTCATTTTGTTCAGGTACGCAATTTACAGATTATTAAACCTAACAACTATTTATTTTCTTTTTATTCAAATTGAATTACACATTTCCTATAGTTGGTAAAAATAGAGCCTAAACATCTGGTACCACCAATATGTTCAAAATGATTCACAGCTCGCGATATGGAAGCATGTAAATGGGAATACATTTACACCGATTGAAGACAAGCTTGGTATGAAAAAACTGAATATGTTGAATGGAATCAGTCGTGGAACCATTTTATAGTTGGATTACAAACTTGAATGAGTTTTTGCAAGTTGTTGTTGCTTAGTAACTACAAATATCTTTGGTCTCAACTAGTTAGATTACAATGTGTATCACTGTTTTGAATTTTCTTAAATGAAAAGTGGATTAAAACGTGAATCTTTAAGTTTAAACTCTATTTGTTTTGGGCGATGAACAAGTAGTATTTTTTACTGTGTTCAAACTACCACATAGTGCAAATACGTCAATGTTGTTCCAGTACGGGCTGATCAAACGTGGATATTAGCAAAACAACGTTTAAGCCCTACATGGCTAAATGACAAACCATGCAAAAGCATTGCGTGATTAGGTGCATAACGTCGTCTTGTCAGTGCGTGATGAAAATATAAACTCAAAAAATAATTATACAGAGGGGTTTCTTTGTATTGGCTCCACATGGTTATGTACATATCCACGTCTTGTCAGTGTGTGGTGACTACAGAGAATCAATTTTTTTGCAGAATTCAAATAAGAAAAACTGACACTAGCAAACTAAATACCAATAACATATAATGTTGATGGTACCAGTTCTTCCATATACTTTCCAAAAACTGATAACGCACCCGAGTGTATGTAGTTGAAGTTGTACCTCGACGTGCATTTGTTGCTATTGGAGGAATAGGAGCCATAGGAATGCTCTGAACTCTGCCAAAGTGCCTAAGTACTCTATCAGGATGATACGGCTCCACAACATTAAGGCAAAAAATGCAACCGCCGTACCAAGATATAGCATGAAATGGATGATAGTGTCGTGCAAAGATGTACAGATCAAAAATAACCTGTTCAAAGATGTAATAGATAAAAACTAGTGCCAGCAAATGGACTGATTACTCATGGCTTTCGACTCATCATAATTATTGATATTACATTATAAATGAAGATAATTACGTGTTCATTTTAAATAGTATCAAGGAATATACGTAGATCGATGACTGACGCACCATTATTTGAAGATGGATTCCATCGAGCAGCACAGGGTAAATTCTCATTGTACAGATTTGTGGAAGGATGAAAGCATGTGAAATGCTCAAATATCCATGACTCCAGTAAGCAAAGAAATCCTGCAATCTGTCTCACACCATGCGTGTCACTAATCCAAGCTGGCTGTAGAGAAATGCAAGTGCTGCTGAACCCCAAGATTAAGTGCTGACAATATCCAAAATTTTTAACGGGTCCAGCAGTGATATGTGCACATGAGACTTGATTTTGTTGGCAAACAATGTGTTGCCAGGAAGAATAAATGAGAAGCACGAGTGGCATGCCTAATTGCCCAATCAGTCCAATCATCGCTCACGTTTATAAATTTATCAACTAACATAGAAAAACTTAGTTTATATCCAACCCTTTCATTCATTTCCATCCTAGCTTCTGCTTTAGTAAGGCCATTATACTTTGAAACTATACTAACTGCTTATTCCATTTCGTATGACATACTCTGTACAGGTTTACCTTTGACTGGAATGTGTAATAAAGAAGTTACATCATCAAGAGTAATAGTCATCTCACCGGATGGTAAATGGAAGGTATTAGTCTCAGGATACCATCGTTCTACAAAAGCCGATATCAAATTCTTGTTAACACTCTTGTAGCAAGTGCTAACAATGGGAAACAAGCCAGACGAGTCAATAATGGCATTGAATCTGGTAGCATTATCTGAAATCCTCCGCTCCGATACCTTATGTGCATGGTTGACACATATAAGCGGCGATCATTTCTACACAAATAAAATTTACATTTAATAAACATAGTAATTCCAAAATTATTGTTTAGAATAATAATAGCTGCATACCTAGCCAATTCATATCATAGAAGCAACAAGAGTATCAAACTCTCTAATCACATCACTAATTCTTGGTCCACCTTTCTCGTTTACATCTTCTTCGGCTTCACTTTTCTCCTTCGGGCTCATCATCTGTCTCATCGTCAGCATCCGTCCCCAAATCATCCTTTGTGTCATCTCCCTCTTCTCCCGATAAGTCTGAACCATCTCTATGTTCATCATCTCCCCCATCTCTTTCGTTTTGCTCCTCATCTTGCCTTACAACAATCTGAAAGTTAGCTGCTTCCCTCTCAAGCTCCTCGTTCACGTTTGGGCTAGTACCTTCGACTGTTTTCTCCATTCTCCGCTTTCTTTCAGAAGGCGTCATTCGAGTTCAACCCATATGAAAATAATCATATAAAAATCCAGTTAGCACGACAATACACATACAAAAACAAACAATGAAGCAAAAAAATAAATTGTTGCAATTTTTAGCAACAATTATTTGTAACCAGTGTGGATAGCATTTTTTCCACGTAGGGAGTCTGCGTGGAAAAAATGGGTATCACGCGGCAACACTGCGTGGAAAAAATACCATCCACGTAGTGCTCTTGCGTGAAAAAAAATGCTTCCACGCAGACTCCCTATGTGGATGGCATTTTCCTACGTTGAGCCTCTTCGTGGACGTTATTTTTCCACCCAATTTCAGTGCGTGGTACGCTAAAATAAAAAAAAATTCGATTGCAATAACATTTTCCTGTAATCGAGTTTCAACACCTAATTTCAACCCTAAATTCAACATTGCTAAAAAATACACACGATTTGCGAACAAATTATCACTCAATTCAAGCAGAAATTCACACGATTTGCAAATAAACCCTAAATTCACTAACGTTCATGCTTACCTTTATTGCTAGGAGGAGATGTTGAAGCCGCTCGTGATGAGGTGGATTTGAAGATGATAACCGCGTTGAAAATCGCATGAGGAAGTTACACGAGGAGAAGAAAATCGCTTGAGGAAGATACATGATATAAGGCCAGGGGCAATTTTGGACCATCATTTCTTATTTTCATGTAGAAGAATTTGGCTAACCAACTTAATTACCGACTTGTAAGTTCTTCTTAAAATTCTGGTTTACATTAATAAGCTACCCCTACCATGCTGTAAATTTACATTTAATTTTATTGATAAGGTATAATTCCTTTTCTTATATATATTCATAGTGTATTTTACTTGAGTATCTGAAAGGAAAGGAGACGTCAACGGTAATTTGGCCTGTGTAATAGTCTGCTAACATTTATCGAGTAAGACTTTCACTTGCTGAATGTCAATAAAATTTTAACTTTAAATTACTATTACTTTCTTTGTGAATTTTGTTTCTTTATGAATTTAAACTACTAATACCCAGTGATGTCACATGCATCATGGAATGGATGCAATTTGGATGATTTCATCATGTCTTTCTTTTGTTCATTGTTGGGATGGCTATTCCATTATCTCTTAAGGTTACCTTAATTTTTAACTTTCTTATTGCAAATTATTACCAGATTGATTAAATCCCCCAACTAAATGTGTTGTTAGTTTATTTTTTAATTTTGTAGAGTTTTCCATATCTATTTTCTGCTTTTAGAAGAGTGATGACAAGGACTCTTAATTTACTTTTTTTACGGCATACTCTTACAAGGTCATTTATGCATGTCCCATTAATATTTCACTATAGTATAACTCCAAATTCTAGGATCAACCGAAACATATTGTATTATGATTAAAGTGGGTACTCTCATGCTCTAAATAAATTAAGTTATGGTGTTGATATGAAACATATAAAGTGGTGCGGTATCCTCCATTAAAAAAGGATATTGCCTACTCCTTATCGTTGTACAACATAAATTTTCTAATCAGAACATTGTTATTTGGTAGTGCAGTGTTGGGAAATCTCGGGCTTTCCCACTTCGTGAAGTTAAGATAGGCACTTTAAGATTGAAATAGTAATGGGAGCACAAGAGTTTATATTTCTCCAATATGGAGATTCTTCCACTATACCAAAGAATAGTAGGATTACAAGAATATGATTACAAAAGCAACTCACACTCGGTGGCTTATTTATGCTTGAGATAGAGACTTCCCAAGCTATCTCTCTTTTTCTCTCAAAGAGGCTCTCTTTATAATTCTTGGATATTTTTGATCGATTGATAGATAAGAATGAAGGCTCCTACCCCTATTTATACTACTCAACCTCTACAATGAATGGTGGTGATTACTTGTATCCAAGAGTGGAGATTGATTCTCCAGAATGCTCCACACTCTTTAGGAATCTCTACGCTCTTTCATTCCCTTCTACATCCTTCCATACTCTTCCGTAAGGTTCCGGAAGGTTCCACACATCTCCAGAGTATTCTAGAGGGTTCCACACTCTTCCACGAGCTTCTAGAGAGTTCTCCGGAACGTACTAGAAAATTCTATACTTCTCTAGAAAGATCTAGAATTTTCTAGAAACTCTCCAATTAAGGAGGGATCCCAACAAATCTCCGCCTCCTGACTTAATTAGGGGTAGTAGCAAACCGGCACCTTGACAGCAATCTTCAAACTTCTTTGTTAGCATTACCTTGGTCATCATGTCAGACCAGCTCTCATATGTGTCCACCTTGTCAAGATGTATTCGCTTTTCCTCGAGGACTTCTCGGATCCAATGATATCTTGTATCAATGTGCTTTGTGCGGGAATGAAATGTTGAATTCTTTGCCAAGTAAATTGCACTTTTATTGTCACACTTCAAGACATACTTTTCTTGATCTATTCCCAACTCATGCAATAAGTTCTTTATCCACAACATCTCCTTGCAAGCTTTGGTAGCTGTGATATACTCTGCCTCTATAGTGGATAATGCAACACACTTTTACAGCTTTGATTGCCACAAAATAGCTCCCTTTACAAAAGTAGTTAAGTATCCCGATGTTGATTTCCTTGAATCAATGTCACAAGCCAAGACTGCATCTGTGTATCCTACTAATATAGATTTTTCTTTTCCAAAGCATAAACATCTTTTGGAAGTTCCATGTAGATATCGGAGGATCCATTTGACTGCAACCCAATGTTCATTCCCTGAGTTAGCCAAGAAGCGACTGACAACACCAACTACATAGACGATATATGGTCTTGTGCATATCATTGCAAACGTGAGACTGCCTACTACAGATGCGTATGGTATCTTCTTCATTTCCTCCATGTCTTTTTCACTTGTCGGACTCTGCTTCGAACTTAGCTTGAAGTATCTGGCAAGTGGAGTGTTAACAGGCTTTGAATTGTGCGCGTTGAACCTTTCCAACACTTTCTCAATGTACCTTTCTTAGGATAGCCATAACAGTCTTTTTGATCTATCACAATTTATTCTCATCCCAAGGATTTGTCTAGCCGGTCCTAAATCTTTGATGGCGAAGCTCTTGCTTAGATCTTTCTTTAAAGTAGCTATCATTATACGATCTTGACCAATAATTAACATATCATCAACATAGAGCAGAAGTATGAGAAAGTCACCACTTACATACCTCTTTGTAAAGACACAATGACTCTTTCCGTCTTTTTGAAACATCTTCTTCCATGAATGCGTCGAACTTCTTGTACCATTGCCTTGGTGCTTGCTTAAGCTTGTATAGACTCTTCGTAAAGAGGCACACTCAATTTTCTTTGCCTGGAACTTTGAATCCCTCAGGCTATTCCATGTAGATCTCTTCCTCTAGGTTACCATGAAGAATGCCATCTTGACATCGAGCTATTCAATCTCCAAATCTTGCACGGCTGCTAGGCCAAGGACAACTCGGATGGATGACATCTTTACTATGGGAGAGAATATCTCTTCAATGTCGATACCTTTTTCATGTCTGAATCCTTTGACGACTAACCGATCTTTATAGCGAGGCTTTGAACAGTTCCCTTCGGTCTTGATTCTATACACCCACTTATTCTTCAAAGCTCTTCTCTCTTTTGGCAGCTCCACTAGTTCATATATGTTATTCTCATGCAAGGACTTGCATTTCTTCATGCATGGCTATTCTCCATTCTTCCTTATGACAATCACTCATTGCTTCTTTATAGCTTTGAGGCTCCTCCTCATCAGTGAGCATAACGTACTCCTTTGTGTTGTATCGGGTGGATGGTCTTTTGTCCCTCGAGGATCGTCTCAGCTCTTGTGCGGTTGGAGTGCTAGATTGAGGTTCTTCCTGAGCTAATTCATCATGAATTTCATGATCTTCAGCATCAGTACTTTCTTGTGTGTTATTATCTTCATGTCTAACTAGAGTAGGTTCGGTGTTCTTACTGCTTCTCAATCTTGGCCTCTCTAAATTCTTGATATCTTTAATTGTTTGATCTTCGAAGAATACAATGTCTCTACTACAAACAATCTTCTTATTAGTTGGATCGCAGAGCCGGTACCCAAATTCATCCTTGGGTAAACGAAGGTAGATGCACTCCTTTGTCTTTGCATCAAGCTTAGCTCTCTCATCTTTGGGGATGTAAACAAATGCCCTGCATCCGAACACCTTGAGATGATTGTATGAAGCCCTCTTGCACGTCCAAATTTCCTCTGGGATGGCACCATCCAAAGGAACTAATGGTGTGAGGTTGACAATGTCAACCATGGACATTATAGCTTCTTCCCAAAATGATTTGGGTAACTTAGCATGAGAGAGCAAACAACAAACTCTTTCTTCAATGGTACGGTTCATTCTCTCAGCTAGTCCATTCAATTGTGGTGTCTTGGGTGGAGTCTTCTCTAGCCTAATGCCATATTTCTTGCAATAGGCTTCAAAAGGGCCTCTATACTCACCTTCATTATCTGATCATACACACTTGATCTTTCATCCAGTCTCATACTCCACTAGAGATGGAATTCTTTAAAGGCATCAAGCACTTGATCCTTTGATTTTAACAGGTGCAACTACACTTTCCTTGAATGATTATCAATGAAGGTGACAAAATGTAAAGCACCATCAATGGATCTCTCAAACATCGAATACACGTTATTGTGCACGAGGTCTAAAATGTTCTTTCTCCTTATGGGCTAAGAAGATCTTTGGAAAGCAACCCTGTGTTGTTTTCTAGCTAAACAATGAGCACAAGGATCGAGTGGTTTATCTTTCACATCAGGGAGGAGTTTTTTCCGAGCGAGTATGTGAAGACTTTTCTCACTGATGTGCCTAAGTTGTTTGCCATGTGTCCATATCATGAGTGGTGATGTTTACCTCTCCTTCGCAGAGCTTAGCTTGCATTATGTACAATGATCCTACCTTCTTTCCTCGAGCCATTATTAAACTTCCTTTGGTGAGCTTCCACTTTCCTTCACCAAAGTACTTCATCGGATCATCATCATCATCTAGCTTTTCGACGGAGATAAGATTGAGGCACATGGCCGGGACATGCCTCACATCTTTCAGAACAAGCTTGCACCCGGTGCTTGTTGTCAGAACGATGCCTCCTATCCCAACAGTCTTGCTCCTATCTTGATTTTCCATTTGCACTGTACCAAAGTCACCACTTTGGTAGAATGAGAAGAAGCTTTTATGGGGAGTAACATGGAAGGAAGCACCAGAATCAACAATCCAAAAATTCTCATCATAAGCAATGTTTAGAATGTTACCTTCACCAACGAGATATAGCAGATCTTCTTTTAATACTATGGAAATAATACTCTTCTCTTATTGCTTCTTCGTTGGGCTTATTTGGTTTTGTTTAACATTACCAGCCTTTGGGTCTTTCTTGAAGGATCGACATTCCATTTTCTTATGACCCATTCTTCCACGGTAATAGCATGCAATCTTCGAGCGTGACTTGGATCTACCTTGAGATTAATGCGGATCTCGGCTCTTACTATGTCCACGAGTTTCATTCCTACCCTGATCCTCAACAACATTTGCTTCAGAATGGATAGAATTACCTCGTTCCATTCTCCTTGCTTCTTCACCAAGAAGACTGTCACTGACAATATCCATGGTTAGCTTTCCTTCCAAAGAAGAGTTACTAAGTGTAACTACGAGTGTGTTCCAGCTTTCCGGTAAGGAACTAAGGAGCAGAAGGTTTGTAACTCATCATCAATCTTCATATCAATTTTTGTTAGTTGATTTATGAGCCCCTTGAAATTATTCCAATGCTCAATCATACTATGTCCATCCTTACACTCAACCTTCACTAACCATCAAACTAAATTAGCCTTGTTACGAGGCATTTTCTTCTGAATCATGGACTCAAGTTTTATCCATAATTCATAAGCATTTGTATAAGTAGAAACATGCTCGAAGAGAGTTTTGTCAATGTACTTACAGATCATAGCAATAGCCTTTCGGTTCCGTAGTTCCTACTGAGCATCACTCTTTCCTTCTACCTTGTCTTTGTAGATGATGGGCTCATGCAAATCCTAGCAATACAAGTGTCCTCCATCATCGGCTCCCAATATGAGTAGTTGTTGACTGTGAGCTTGAACATATCTCCATCATTAGCGACATTATCCTCCATCTTGAACTTACACGAGCTTGATTACGTCTACGAACGAACCTGGCTCTGATACCACTGTTAGGAAATCTCGGGCTTTTTCGCTTCATGAAGATAAGATAGGCACTTTAAGATTAAAAGTAGTAATGGGAGCACAAGAGTTTATAATTTTCCAATATGGAGATTCTTCCACTATACCAAAGAATAGTAGGATTACAAGAATATGAGTACAAAAGCAACTCACACTCGGTGGCTTACTTAAGCTTGAGATAGAGACTTCCCAAGCTATCTCTCTTTTTCTCTCAAAGAGGCTCTCTTTATAATTCTTGGATATTTTTGATTGATTGATTGATCGGAATGAAGACTCCTACCCCTATTTATACTACTCAACCTCCACAATAAATGGTGGGAATTACATGTATCCAAGAGTGGAGATTGATTCTCTAGAATGCTCCACACTCTTTAGGAATCTCTACACTCTTTCTTTCCCTTCTGCATCCTTCCATACTCTTTCGTAAGGTTTCGAAAGGTTCCACGCATCTCCAGAATATTCTAGAGGGTTCCACACTCTTCCACAAGCTTGTAGAGAGTTGTTTAGAACATTCTAGAAAATTGTATACTTCTCTAGAAAGATATAAAATTTTATAGAAACTCTCCAATTAAGGAGGGATTCCAACATGCAGAGAATTGCTCTTTCATACTGGGTAGCATCCCTCTTTGAAATTTTGACCAAGAACGAGAATGTTGAGGCTGATTCGCCTTCTAGACTTTCAATATTTAAGCTTATACCTTTGGCAGTGGTAAGCCTAAGGTGATCATAATTCTAAAATTTGAGAATCTTCTTATAATTTCTAATAGTACTATAAACTAAACAGGCTTCTTAGGGCATGCATTCTTACCATGTATTTGGTCGTCATGTAGGAAACTTATGTTCTTGATTGGGAGTTTACAGTCTGAGATGCCGATAGTCAGGATTGTAAAAAGGTTTTTACTGCAAGTAATTTCTTTTTCAACTTATACTATTCAGCAAATCATTTTATTAGCTCATGAGATCAATTTTTCATTTACTTATACATGATATGACTCAAATACAAATAGATGTGTAATATTTCATTGGATATCGTAATTTTTTGATTATTTCTTAATATATATTGTGCATGCTTGGCATGCATGTATTTTATGAGTGGTACTTAAATGTCCTATGAGAACTTATGTTTATCATGTCTCATTGTTGCATAGCTTAATTTCAGCTATTCTACCTACTATAATTGGAGTGTATTTTGGACATATGCTTCTTCACATGAAGG
Source organism: Allium cepa (assembly GCA_030765085.1). Taxonomy (NCBI): domain Eukaryota; kingdom Viridiplantae; phylum Streptophyta; class Magnoliopsida; order Asparagales; family Amaryllidaceae; genus Allium; species Allium cepa. The sequence continues at coordinate 135,193,342 of CM060932.1, forward strand.
TATATATCCCTGTATTTCTGAAGTTCCTTGTTCTCTCTAATATACGTCACACATACCACATTATTTCTCTCTAGAATCATTTTGTTCGACTAAAACATTGGATTGGAATGGGTGTTGTTCTACTCATACTTGGCCTTGTTTTGCATTTTTCACATGGTGAGATTTTCTCAGAATAGCTGTAGCTATTTCTATTATGATTCATATATTATCTACATGCATTTTCTATCATCTGCTTATATAATGATTATGCAGCGATCCCATTAAACAAGCAACTGTATAGCTTTAGCTATGTATGTGTAACTATTAGAGCAGCAGCCATTGTTTTCTCCACATTCTATATTCTGGTGATTAAACCCATATTTCTAAGTTGAAGCAGCACAATAATGAACTTATGACTATGTTGACTACTCTAAAACATTATATATACAAGCTCCGCAATTGAATTTTCAAGAATCTGAAAGTATAATTCTAGTTCATCAAACCTAAACACCATGACAACATCGTAATCGATTACTTATTAAACCGTTCACAAAACGTAAACCCTATGTACACACACAATACGTGTGTGCACACACACGTGTGTGTGTTTATATATATATATATATATATATATATATATGTATATATATAATGCTTACAGTCAATATAGTAGTGTATAGAATCCGTTTTGGGCCAGTGATAGGTAAAGAAGATGTTTGCACAAAAAATGGACAAACACCTCAAAGTCGTATGATTTATTTGATTTTATGTCGTTCTTAGCGGTTTGGGTGATTTATGCAAATATATAAAAAAAACAGGGGCTAAACTGTAAAAGACACGCAGATTTATAGTGGTTCGGCCAGAACGTGCCTACGTCCACTTTATATGTTATTCTCTCTTTTCTTTCAGATTACAAGTACAAAGCTTTGTATACAAGTATATGAAAGTTGTTTGAAAGTTCCTTCCGTGCTTGAGCTCTCAAACTTGTCTGCCATTGTTGTACCCCTGCCCCTCTATTTATAGAGTGAGGTTGGAGGTAGGGGTCTTGGATGTATATAGCTGCTGATGGGCCTGGGCTGAAGCAATCTGGCCTGGCACATCTGGTTCGGCGGAGCTTGGTTCGGTCGTGGTTGGAGTGGCTTTGGTCCGGTAGGACGTTGGTCCGGTGGTGAGATGAAGGTGAGGTTGGTCCGGCATTATTGGACTTGGGGGTTTGGTCCGGCAATTGGTTGATCCGGTGGTGATATGGAGGTGAGGTTGGTTCGGTCATGCTTTAACTCAGTAGGGAGTCGTTCGGTAGATGTTGGTTCGGTGATGCATGGGAATGGAGATGGACCGGTGTTATTTTGGTTCGGCGGATAGGTGGTTCGGCGAGCACGAAAGAGAGGTTGGTCCGGTAGTGGCCTGTGTACCGGATGAACTTGGGTACTGGATGGAGTGGAACGAACGGAGTGGGCAAACCCAGATGGAACTGCTGCTTCTTGGTCTCGAGATCTCCTGGGTGAGAATTCACCCAACATTTGCCCCCCAAAGTGGGGCATATGCCTGCATATGTCGCGCTTTGTTTTAGATTATTCAGCCTAGGCACTTTCATTCGGCCCCACGTGTCGAACCTGTTGGTCCGGTCGCATCTGTGCTCGCTTAAGTAGGGGCCTAGGGCCTTCGTTCAACCTCCATCATACGAGACAACCGAACCACATAAGTGCCAAATTATTTTAGTGTCAAATCGACTTGGAGCCGAATCAGGTGCGTTCTTTTCGCCAAATGAATTATTTTTTTCACTTCGTTTCACCAAATGAGCTTTAAAAATTTATTACCGAGTAGATCTTATGCCGAATGAACACTTGTATTGGGAATGCTGAATGTGATATGCCGAATGAACCCTTATGTTGGGAATGCCGAATGAGCTATACCGAATGAACCGTTGTGTTGGGAATGCCGAATGAACACTTGTATTTGAATCATGAGTGAAATCCCGGACTTATATACACTTGCTTGCTTATATTTCCATGCTCCTTGTACTAACAACATGTCCTTCGCTTTTGTGTATGCAGATAAAATGTCTCAAAAAGTGGAAACCCGATCCGATAAACGGAAGTCCAAGGACAGAGAAGAGTCCTCCATAGTACCCCCAGTTCAGGCCGAACGTCCTGGGCCTGCTCCGAGATCGCTAGTAGATGGGTATGGCCCCCAGGAGCTCTTGAATTCCCCACCCGATTGTTTTCCTAGCTCCCTTAGGGAGGAGCAGCTTGATGTCATCTCTCGTTCCTTTGGGATTGACAGGGCTCGCATGCTGTTGCCGGGAGAGGGGGTCATGCCATATGACCCTCCTGAAGGATATTTTGCTTACAGCAGATACCACTGTATGTGTGGGGCCATTCCTCCGATCAATGCATGGATAGTCAGCTTCCTTACCTATCTGAAGGTGGCCCCTCTCCAGCTCCAGCCCAACTCCTACGCTATTCTGGTGTGTTTATTCGTTATCTTCCAGAGGAGGTATGGGTGCCCTCCTTCTAACCGGGAAATTCGATACTTGTATAATCTGAGAGGCTACAAGAAGGGGTCTCCGTATGTTAGTTTAGAAGCGGCCGTGCCCTTCAAACCGGTCTTGGACTTATACTCAAAGTTCACCATGTTTAAGAAAGAATGGTTTTTTATCAGGGACGATTCTGTCTCCTTCCGCCTCTTCACTTCTGGCTCTAAGTTGCTTTATTTACAGTTTCTTTGTTCCGACTGCAGTGCTCCTTCTGATATGCTTCTATTTCTTGCTAGCGACATGTGGCTTTGCAGTCGTAGAGAGTGATTCCCTGGTCCAAATGGCTGCGGAAATAAAGGCCATTTCGGGACGGGACAGGTCGGCTTCTTTCCTGATTAGGAATGCTACTCTCCTGGAGCACAACTTGATCCTGCCACACCAGTCAGTGGTTAAGCAGAGAGACACGACTGAGGAGAAGGCTGCCAAAGCCAAGGAAGGGGCCACGGTGAAGAGTGGCAAGAGGGAACCTTTTACAAAGCCTCCCGTTGTTGGAGGAAAGAAACTTAAGAAGTCTGATGGTCCCTCTCCTAGTACTTGCCCAATTGCTCCGGGAGAGGAAGATGTGGAGGAAGATAGAGGTGAGGGTGAAGGAGGAGATGGACAGAGCGGTAGTGGCGTTGGTGCCTTAACCTCCGGGCAAGCGGGAGAGATTCATGAGTGGACGGACGATGCTTTCCGTCAAGCTTTTGGGGAGTCGGAGGAAGGGTCGGCTTTGGTTGAGAAGGCAAAGGAGGTTGACAAGGCTGGGGCTGGCGTCGATTCATTCTCTAAGAGTTCTTCAGCTACGGCGACTCCAGCGATTCAAGGTGAACTTTTGACTTCTGCAGACTCCATTTACGATAGGGACTTAGGAATATTTTATGGTTCGCTTTCATCCTGGAATGAGATTCAGGACTTATTGCAGTATCCTACTCGTCCGCAGGGTTTGTATAATAGATGTGCCTTCTTACTCTCTTTATCTTAACATATTTCTTGAATTGTGGATCATTGTATGTTCGTAACACTTGGCTTTTGTTCCAGGGGCAGGTAAGGCGACCAAGTCATCAAATATCCGGCACCGCCTCGAGCAGTATAAGCTACTCAAAGCTTATGCCAAACCAAAGCCGCCAACCAGCCATCCTGGGGATGAAGTTAGATATCACTCTCTTCTTGGAGTTATTGAACAAGATATGCAGAGGAGGAAGAGGGGCCGATCTTCGTTTGAACCTTCACTTGGTCCTCAGCCTCCAGTCCAGCCCATCCATGATATTACTGAAGAGGATACTGAGTTTATGCCTTCCCCCCATCCGTCCGAAAATCCAATCGTCACTCCGATAGACCGTCCTGGTTTGGATCGCAACCCATTTGCCGGCCACCCGAATCTGGACCCGAGTTTTCAGGATATCTCTTTTGACGAGGTCACGGGTGAGCATCTTCTTCCCCGCAACCCCATGGTACGGGTGCTTGACGAGGCTAAGTCGTTGGACCTCGATTTGCTTACTACTCAGATTGTGACCATGGGGAATGAGGCCAAGGCAAGCATCGATCGGGTGGCTGAGGAAACCAAGAGGTTAATGGAGCATCATGCTCGATTGGCCAGGGCTGAGGAGGAAATCGGAAGTGCTAACATCCGATTGCGGCTACAGGTTTCTGATCAGGCCAAACAGCTTGTCGATCAGGCTATCCAGATATCCCAGCACGAGGCGGCCTCCCGACGACTAAAGAAAATCATGGAGGAGGCTAGCAAGGCTGAGTTGCGAAAGATGGAGGCCGCCTGCAAGGAGCGGATTGACATAGCTATTGCTACGGTGGACGAGGTTCGGAGGGGGGATCTCGAGCAGGTAGAGGAGTTATCTGGGAGGCTTGAGGCCGTAGAGCTTGCTCAGGCCAGGCTAAAGGAAGAGATGGAGGAAATGAGGAGGACTCTCCAGGCTGACCGCTTGAGATATCGATCGGAGAGGGATGTTGCCGTTGCTAAGTTGCTGTCCTCCGAGGCCCGGGTGAGGGAGTTTGAGGAGAATGAGGGGATGATGGATGAGATGTTGCAGGATATGTACTTCCATACCTGAAAGCAGGGTAATCTATCCTGGATGGATGACTATCCCCGGATCATGGCTAGGATATATCTCCGGGCTTTGGAGGAGGCCAAGGCCGATGCAGATAAGGAAGGTGGAGCGGCATTCAGGATGGACATGGTAATCGCCCAGTTCTCAAAGGAGGAGAAGGTAGCGGTGAAGGAGGGGATGCGGCTACTTGTTGCGGAGGAAGCCGGTGTGCAGTTGGGGGATGAGGACCAAGAAGCGGGTGCTGGTGAGTTCTCCCTATTTTAGTTTTTCATGACTTGATCGTCCGTTATTGGTTTAATGGATTTCTCTTCTGAATTGGACAGGTGGGACTTCTGATAAGCATGATGGGAGCTCCGACCCTGCGGCTAAGTAGGCTTGGAGAGCTGGTAGGATGAGGGTGAGGTGCGGACGCAGCTGGTTCCTTGTCCGGATTCGGTCACCTTTTGATTTCCTTTTATCGCTGTTTATGTTAGTCCAAAACATTGATGTGACTATAATAATATTGTTTATGATGAATGACTTTATGTAATTTCATAACATAAGCTGATTCCTTTATGTTGGAATGTTATCGCTATTTTGTTGTGCTGTGTAAGTGATGTAACTATGCATGTTACTAGTGGCTTGACTGTGCCTGATGCCAAGTTTTTTGCTTAAAGTATAATTTTCTCATTTTGCAACGTAAATGTGATGTGTGAATATGAACTGCAGCTATGCATTGATGTATAAAAGTAGAAGGTACCGCCCTTCATGTTTCGGCTGTGGACGGCAACTTCGTGCACCCTGTAAGACTAAGCACGGAATGCTGTTGAGTGTCTCGTCATCCGATTGTAAGTTTCTGTTCCCATTAGCGAGCGTTCCCTATTTCATGTCCTGTACTTTCAAGCACCGTTACGGAGAATAGGAGAAAAGTTTTAAATGAAATGGAAATATAGGAAAAGTAAAACTTCCAGTCATGGAAGGCCGTCGATGTGCTTAAGTTCGTGGCAAATGGGTTTTGTAGTCACTTTCCCTAGATGTGGGTCTTGGAGACATTTGTCACCCATCTTACGCCTCTGCGGGGAGTTTTCTTTTTTACCACAGCCGCACTTAAGACACATCGGAGCCGATCGCGCACAGTAACTACCCGGGCCATTATGGCCCGTAATCGCGGGTATTATTCGATTTACTGTGGCCGGCTAGCGTGGGGGCCGATCGTCAACTGTGAACTGCCCCAGGCTGGCCACACCTTATGTTGGGGCTTATGGTCGATCCACAGTTGCCGGCAAGCCGAATCGCTATAATGAGCTGCCATGGCATAATCGACCTTCTCGGTGGCTTATACTCGGCTTATTACAGTCGGCTTTAAGGGCCGAGGCAAACAATGAGTTAACTCGCGATAGAGGGATACCGGAGCAAAGTGTCTCATTGGCGAGGGCATAAGATCGTAGCGTACCTGTTAGATTTTGTCCAGGTGGAGTTGTGTTGTGAAGCTCTGAATTGAAATGTCATCTGCAAAGGATTTTGTTCAACAGCAAAGGATAAAGCTTAACAAGTAGCCAAGATATAAAGGAACAAGTTAACAAGAGCCAAGTTTTTTAAAGTGGTTCGGCACGAAAATGCCTACGTCCACTGATTCTCTTTGTTAATTCACTTCATATGGGCAGTACAAGTTAAGAAAAGTATCGACGGAGGTGTCGGATGTTCCATGCCCTCTGGAACACCTCTCCGTCCACTGTTGACAAAATATAAGCTCCGTTATGGAGATCTTTATGAATTACATATGGTTCGTCCCAGATTGAATCCAGCGCTCCTGGGCGCGGAAAGATTCGCTTGAGGACAAGATCTCCTTCTTGTAAGCTGCGATGTTTGACTTTGGAGTTGTATAGTGCTGCCACATTTTGTCTGTGAGCTGCTACTTTGAGTGCTGCATCATTCCTTCTCTCTTCAATTAGATCCAAAGACATGTGGAGGAGTTCTTCGTTTTCTTCTGGGTTGTAGTGGATCCTACGGTGGGAAGGCACAATAGTCTCAACTGGGAGCATTGCCTCCGATCCGTATGCCAATGAGAAAGGACTAGGCCCTGTTGATGTTCTAAAAGATGTGCGGTAGGCCCAAAGTGCCGTAGGAAGTTGATCCACCCAAGCGCCCTTTGACTTTTCAAGTTTCTTCTTGATCAGTGTTTTGAGAATTTTGTTGACAGCTTCGACTTGGCCGTTTGCCTAGGGATAAGCCACGGATGAGAAGCTTTTGTGAATCCCATGCTCTTGGCACCAGTTGGTGAATTCCTTGCTGTCAAACTGAAGTCCATTGTCTGATATGATTTTTAGTGGTACTCCGTACCTGCACAGAACATTTTTGATCAAGAAGTTAATGATTTTTGTCGAAGATATTTTATTCAGAGGTTCTGCTTCCACCCATTTGGTGAAATAGTCGACTGCTACTATAGCATATTTAGCTCCACCTCGGCCCATTGGCAGTTCACCAATCAAGTCAATTCCCCATACTGCAAAGGGCCAAGGGCTAGTCATTTGGGTAATCTCATTTGTGGGTAGTCGAGGAATCTTGGAAAATTTCTGACATCTGTCGCATTTCTTGACGAAGTCCAAGGCATCTTTGTTTAAAGTGGGCCAATAATATCCATATCGAAGTATCTTTTTTGCTAGGGTCTGCCCTCCGGTGTGGTCTCCACAACTTCCCTGATGGATATTGGATAGAATTTCCTTGGCTTCTCTTCCAGCAACGCACCTCAATAAGGGGTTAGAGAAGCCGCGCCGATAGAGGATGCCCTCTTGCATAGTGTAGCGAGAAGCTTTCCTTAGAATTTTCTTAATTTCATTTCGCCCGTCGGGTAGGGTGCCGTTTTGTAAGTATTCTCGGATAGGGTCATCCATGTTTCTTCTTCGGTTGCAGCTATCAGATTTACTTGCTCGAAACTTGGTGCCAGTTGTTTTGAGATGGTTAATGCTCCGAAAATAGTGATGTTCTTCATGCTAGCTTGTTTTGCTAGTTCGTTGGCCTTTTGATTCTCTTCTCGGGGAATGTGTTTGATTAAATAGTGATCTAATTGATTAAGCAGTAGCCTGGTCTTCTTTAGATACGCTGTGAGTCATTCTCCTAGAGTCTGGAATTCTCCCAGTATTTGATTTACAATAAGTTGAGAATCACTATGGAGACATAAAGAACTGACTCCAATTTCCAGTGCAAGTTCTAATCCGGCTATCACTGCTTCGTATTCTGCGTCATTGTTGGTGGCAGCGAATTCCAATCTTAGGGCGTAGTGCAGCTTCTTTCCCCTGGGGGTGATTATCACAACACCTGCCCCGAGCCTTGTTCGTTCGATGCTCCATCTACGAAGAGATTCCACTTGATATCTTCTGCTATTTCAGATTGGTCCTTACCTTCGCTAGTAGTGAATTCGGCAATGAAATCAGCTATCGCTTGCCCCTTGATAGCGGTGCGAGGATGGTAAGTGATATCATATTGACTTAGTTCGATGCACCACTTAAGTAATCTCCCAGAAGTGTCAGGGCGATGGAGCACTTGCCTTAGCGGTTGATCGGTTAAAACTCTGATGGAATGAGACTGGAAATAGTGTCGCAGTTTCCGCGACGTGATAAGCAAACAGTATGCTAGCTTTTCAAGTTTAGGGTATCTGACTTCTGCCCCTGTGAATCTCTTGCTTATAAAGTATACGGGTCGCTGCGCGCGGTTGTCTTCTCTCACCAAAGCGGCGCTCAAAGCGTGGGATGATACAGCAAGGTATAGGTATAGTTCCTCGCCTTCATTTGGAGTTGAAAGTACCGGTGGTCTCTAGTGGTGTCCGATTAAGTTAAAAAAGGCTGTCGAGCATTCGTCAGTCCATTCGAACTTTCCTTTGTCTTTCTTTAGAGCTTCGAAGAAAGGGATGCATTTGTCGGTTGCTTTAGAGATGAACCTACTCAGAGCGGCCACTTTTCCGTTTAGGCTTTGCATCTCTCTTCGAGTAGATGGTGTCTTGATATCTTTTAAAGCTCGGACTTGTTCGGGGTTTGCTTCAATCCCCCTGGCACGAACGATGAATCCCAGGAACTTTCCCGATGATACTCTGAAGGAGCACTTTAGAGGGTTCAGCTTCATTCCATATTGGCGAAGTACTTGAAACATCTCGTCCAGGTGGTTTATATGGTCGTTGGCTTTCCTCGATTTTACCAGCATGTCATCCACATAAACTTCCATAGTTCGTCCTATCAGTTCTGCAAACATCTTGTTGACGAGGCGCTGATAAGTAGCTCCGGCGTTTTTAAGTCCAAATGGCATTACCTTGTAGCAGTACAATCCTCGGTCAGTGATGAAGCTAGTGTGGTCTTGATCGGGGGCGTGCATAGGGATCTGGTTATATCCTGAGTATGCGTCCACAAAGGATAAAAGTTCGTGTCTGGCAGTACTGTCCACGAGTTGGTCGATTCGGGGGAGTAGGAAGCAGTCTTTCGGGCAAGCGTCATTTAAGTTGGAGAAATCGATGCATGTTCGCCACTTCCCATTAGCTTTCTTTACCAGTACCAGGTTGGCGATCCATTCCGGGTAGATGGATTCACGTATGAAGTCATTGGCAAGTAAGTTCTTTACTTCTTCCTCGAGGGCTGCTGATCGTTCTGCCCCCATACTTCTCTTCTTTTGCTTTACGGGTACCTTGGTAGGATCGATGTTTAGTGCGTGGCATGCTATGTCCGGGGAGATTCCAGTCATATCAGCGTGCGTCCACGCAAATACATCCACGTTGTGGCGAATAAAATCAATGAGTTGATTCTTTAATTCTCTTTTTAACTGAGATCCGACTCTCAGCAGTTTACTTGGGTCGCGTTTATCTACAGATACGAATTCCATAGCCTCTGCAGGCTCGGCGGTGGCCTCCTCCTCTTTGTCCCTGGGGTCTAATTCATTGAAAGGATCATTGGTATACCGAAGAGGAGGGGCTTTCTTTAGTTGCTATGCTTCCAAGCTTTTCATGCAGAGAATAGTCTCTGCATTTTTTCCTTTATCTCTCCCGCGATTATTGCGAAGTTCGATTACATAGCAGTCCCGAGCGGTGTCTTGATCCCCTTCTACTTCTCCCACTCCATTATTCGTTGGGAACTTCATCTTCAGGCACCATGGGGTAAGGACAATTTGGAAGTCGGACAAGGCTGGTCTTCCTAAAAAGGCATTGTAGGCCGAGTGGTTGTCTATTAGCACGAATGTTTGTTTCCGAACGGCGGAGCGGGGATGACTTCCCAATTCAACAAAGAGATCCAATTGTCCGAGGGGCATCTTTGCTTCTCCAGTGAAACCGTGTAGCGGTTTGTTGCAGGGAGACACGTCCTTCATTGACAGCTTCATTTTGTCGAAAGCATGCTTGAATAGAATATTCACTGAGCTTCCAGTGTCTATTAGGATTCGAAAAACTTCAGCTGGGCCGAACCAGGCAGAGATGACCATAGGATCCATATGAGGGTATTGCCTTCCTTCTAGGTCGCGCCCACTGAATGTGATGTCATTATTTTCCTTCCGCTTAGGGTGGCGTTTTTCCATAAGAGAATTGACGCAGTCTCCCTCGCTTCTGAGTGAGTTTCCATATCTTTCCATTTCTGCCCAGTTCTTGTCGGCGATGTGTGGCCCTCCTAATATTGTATGGACCACTATCTTCTCTTGGCTGGAACCGCTGGTGTTGCGATTTCCTCCGCCTGTCTCTAGGTGGAGCTGCCCTGGGTTTTCCTTGGCGGGAGTCGGAGTCTTGTCCTGGCCCTTTACATAGCGTTCCAGCCTCTTTCTACTGATGTGTTCTTCAATTAGGTCTCGGAGATGGCGGCATTCATTGGTATCGTGCCCATGAGACTCGTGGAAACGACAGAATTTTCCGGACTGGATTGCGCGATCTGACTCTTTCTTGTACGGGGGGCGCTTGTATGTAAGTTCGTCCTGGGTGGCCAGGAAGATGTTCTCGACTGTTTCATTCAAGGGAGTGTAAGCGTCAAATCTTGGTCCTGGTCGGTACAAGCGCTTTTCTCCCTTCTTACCCCCTGCATTGTCTCTGGAGTCGTTTCTCCGAATATCCTTCGCCGCGGCGGGGGCGTTTCCATGAGCCGTCTTAACCTGTGGTCCTGTCTGCCTTTCAGTGGCAGCCTCTTCGAGTCTCATGTACTTCCCAGCTTCATGGAAGAAATCGGACAAGGTAGCTGGTTTTTCTTTAGTTAGTCTTCTAGCAAACTTGGTATCTGGGTGCACACCACTACAGAGGGCCATTAGGGTGAGTTTCTCATCGGCATCTTGGACTGCGGCCGCTGCGGCGTTGAACCGGGTTAGATATTGTTGCAGGGTCTCTCCGGATTTCTGTTCGACAGTAGATAGAGAATAAGCATCCTTGGGTTGTTCCACATGAATGTGAAACTGACTAATGAACTTTTCTTTCAACATCTCCCATGAGCTGATAGATCCTTGGGGTAGATGGCAGAACCAGGAGGTAGCTAGGTCTGATAGGAATAGCGGAAAGCATTTACACAACACTCCTTCCGTTGCTCCGCTCATGAGCATATGCTGTGTGTATCTCTGCAAGTGTACAACGGGGTCGGAAGTTCCCTTGTACGGTTCCATCGTCGGCATTTTCCATTCTCGAGGGGTGATGGCGGTTTCGATGTCGCGGGTGAAAGGGCTGGTTACCCTAGCTCCTGTCCCTCGATCCCTTTGCTCCCGTCGGACGCATTCCCTGAATAATCGTGCCATTCTTTCATCAGAATTTGGAGCAGACAAAAATGAGCTTGGTTCTTCCCTGCGGGATCGATCTCGTCCATATGACCTGTAGGGATGGTATAGTCTATCACTTCTGACATTATCCAGTGGCTATCTTTGGCTGCTCGGATGCATGCTAGGACCAGCTACAGTTGGCCCCTGCCTTGATCTTCCCCTGTGGGGTTCTGTTTCGAGCATTTCCATGGGGTCAACTTCGGGCTGGGTTCTAGCTCGGCTCCGTTCAGCGGGGTTTCTATGATTAGGCGGCATGACTGGCTCAGCTACATCCGACCCTCGCCTGGTGCCTCCCCCATTGGGTTCGGTTCCAAGCGCTTCCTCGAGTCGGAGTTCGGGCTGAGTCCGGGCGCGGCTCCTATCATTGTTGTTCCTATTGATAGCTTCTTCGAAGAGGGAAGACCTTTGTTGTCTCCGAGATCCTCCAGATTGAGACTCACCCCATGATTCAGTGTTGCGGTTGGATTCTTCGGCATCCCTCAAGCGTGACATGAGTTGGTTCACCAAAGCTTCTTGTTGGGATGCGAAGCGGTTAGTTACTTCAGCCATAACTCTGTCTAGATCTGCCCTAGTAATTGCTGCCGGTTGTTCTGTGGCAGGGGCTGTCGGGTTTGTCCGATCCTCGTTCGGTACTGCTGTTGGAATGGGATGATTCTCTTGATCTGTGATTACTGGATCCGGAATGCTGCTAGTTGCGATGTTCTTTCCCTTTCTCTGCCTGGAAGTCATGTTGTCCAGGCACCAAGCGATGCTGTTAGGAAGAAGGCTGAGTGGGGGAAGCTTGAAGCTCCCGAGTTCAACTCTCAATGAAAGCACCAAAAATGTTTGCACAAAAAATGGACAAACACCTCAAAGTCGTATGATTTAGTTGATTTTATGTCGTTCTTAGCGGTTTGGGTGATTTATGCAAATATTATAAAAAACATGGGCTAAACTGTAAAAGACACGCAGATTTATAGTGGTTCGGCCAGAACGTGCCTACGTCCACTTTATATGTTATTCTCTCTTTTCTTTCAGATTACAAGTACAAAGCTTTGTGTACAAGTATATGAAAGTTGTTTGAAAGTTCCTTCCGTGCTTGAGCTCTCAAACTTGTATGCCATTATTGTACCCCTGCCCCTCTATTTATAGAGTGAGGTTGGAGGCAGGGGTCTTGGATGTATATAGCTGCTGATGGGCCTGGGCTGAAGCAATCTGGCCTGGCACATCTGGTTCGGCGGAGCTTGGTTCGGTCGTGGTTGGAGTGGCTTTGGTCCGGTGGTGAGACGAAGGTGAGGTTGGTTCGGCATTATTGGACTTGGGGGTTTGGTCCGGCAATTGGTTGATCCGGTGGTGAGATGGAGGTGAGGTTGGTTCGGTCATGCTTTGACTCGGTAGGGAGTCGTTCGGTAGATGTTGGTTCAGTGATGCATGGGAATGGAGATGGACCGGTGTTATTTTGGTTCGGCAGATAGGTGGTTCGGCGAGCACGAAAGAGAGGTTGGTCCGGTAGTGGCCTGTGTACCGGATGAACTTGGGTACTGGATAGAGTGGAACGAACGGAGTGGGCAAACCCAGATGGAACTGCTGCTTCTTTGTCTCGAGATCTCCTGGGTGAGAATTCACCCAACAGAAGATGTATTTGATGATCAAAGCATTATGTAGCAATTGATGATTATGACCAGTTCTCTAAAAGCAATTAGATTAACAGAACAGTTGAAATTTCTCAGACTTTGTCAGAAAGAACTTAATATTTTATATTTTTATTTTTTGTAACTTAATCTTATAAAATAAAATAGATATTGTTGTTACTTTCAATATCTTAACCTACATGTATCCATTCTACCAAAATGAACGATTTAGGTGATCCAACACATCATCATAATAGTCATTTATCCGATAAATTAGTCGATACTGCAAATCATAACGCGACAAACACAAACTAATCAACAAAGCTTTCCAATTAAAATATGGTATAGTTGCGTGTGTTTTAAGCTGCTACAAAACATCATGCTTTTCCAATTACTTCTTTCCTTTTAATCTACTGCTTACATAGATAGATAACGTCTACAGGTTCTTCTCCTTCTCCATTCCCAAACCATGCATTCATGATAAATACTACTTTTTGTGTTCTTTCTTATTTATTTTTCAGGCAGTAAAAGTTTTATTTATCTGATTAAACAACAGAGTGTTAGTTGAAGGTAACATTTTTACCGTTTGATCAAGTTTGTCACCTTTTTTATGCCTCTGCTATATGATGCATTACTTGTGAATGAATCTGTTGAGTACCTTTCTTTATTGACTTTTGGCTATTTCACTGTGGACATAAAAATTTCTTCTACATCATAATATTTTCCCTTTTTTTTCAAAATACAAATGCAGATAATGAAAACTACATCTATTGATATGCAATCCTACACCTGTGACGCAGAATCTTTGGTTAGAGACTACTTTCTAGCTAATTCATTTGTCCCTTACACTTCTATGCTCACTGGCATTTTCATGTATGTCTTCTTACTGTTAATATATTTTATTTCTATCTATTTAGGAATAGTACATTGTAAATATGCAATGTAACGATCGCATTTCTTACACCGAAAGAGGAGACATTATGTGTAGAAGAAAGAGAAAGATAAGAAGAACCCAACAATCACAAAATCTCACAACAAATCAGAATAACAATAATAGATAACACTGACTATTACATAGTCATTTCCATAATAATAATACATCAGTCATTACATTACGACCTGCAACCGGAAAGTTATAACTATCTGCCCATACAAAATACATAGATCATACATACATACACAACGAAAATAGAATGTAATTAGCTAACGGTGAAGCCATCTACTCAAGAACCTTCAAAATGCTTTTACAAGAAATCTAAATTACTTGACTACTCATACAAATTTGAGTATCGAAGACTTTTAGGAAAAGAAAATAAAACTCCGAGTCAGACACGAGTCTGGTGTGAGTAAAATCATACAGCTTAATTTTTACTTTTATAAACGCTTTGAAAATCAAAGGTATCTCATAAGACCGCGCTGTGCATAAACACAGACGTGTTTTACCTTACGATAACAAAACACTTTATATAGAAATCTAGTGATATTATGATAATGTCTAAGGTTTTCAAGTAAAATAGAACATAACTGAAATGCTTAATCTCACATTCAACCATATTTGGATAAAACTAAATCCGTATGACACTTATTGAAGAATGGATTTCATATAATAACTGGACACTATAGTACCGCCCGTCACATAATACCTCTAGATTTGTGTACCGAGGTCGAACCTATCGACCCCTACCAATACTAGATCGACCCACACTTTACTGGATAGTACCGAATAAGATCACCCCTCGGTTGGGATTAGCAACCCTACTAAAGCATAAACGAGTAGATATCTAGATGGAAGTGATCATACCCTAATGGGAGTGACCCTTCTAACCTTTGCGTATCTTCCATGATTTGGTCATTTTAGGTTGATGAGGCTAGAGGCTACGTTTACCTTTACTATAGCATTGCCACTTGGAATGCTAACATTGCCTTCTAGATGTTGACACAATGTCAACACTAATCCATACAAGTCATTCAGGAGATTAATGAACCGAAGGCACTATTTCCACTACACCCGTTTTGGAATCACCCTCAGGGTTAGTAGCAAATAGCCCTTGCACTTCAAAGCCTTCACCTTGAACCTTGACTTTACTATTTCTAATTCGAACACTTATGTTGGTTCGAAGTGGTTTTCGAATAACAACTGTTGTCTTATCCTGGTCTCTCCAAACCAATGTTCGAAAATTTTAAAAGTCTAGTTGTTTATAGTGGGCCATTTCACTATCTGAGTGTAAGATTAACATATGAATATACATTCCATATGCTTAGTTTATTATGGTTCGCTTATCGAAATTAAACCCCATGTATTCATCACGTCCCCGAAGTGCGATATTTATGATAAGTACAAGTCGACTATCAATAAAACATTGACACGTTTTATTACACCTATTTTAATACATTTGGCTATTTAATAACATGGACAAGAGATCATTTGGTTTAAAACAGTTTACTTAAATAAGAAAGTTGGTTAATAATATATAAAACGATAGAGTTTTCAAAAAAACTATAAAATAAATAAGCCTTAATTAAATCATAATTTTAAAACTTAATTAAATTATTTGATGTTAATTAAATCAAAAATCATAGTTTAAACCTTAATTAATTAAAATTTTATTATAATTAAACTTTAAACAACTTTAATTAAATAACATTCATTTAAGAATTAAGCCCTGATAAGTGGATAATTAACCTTTAATTGAATAATTAACCCTTAATTGAATAATTAAATCTAATTAAATAATTAACTAAAGTAAATAAACTCAAATAAATAAAATTTTATTTCCTTTTATCTTAATTAATCGTTATTTAAAACTTCCTTTATTAAAAATATTTAACTTGATTACTAATTTCTTAAACTCTAATTACTTTAACCTAATTACTTAATTAATTAATAATTACCCTAATTAATAAGTTCAATAAATAAATAAATTATTAAATAATAAAATTAACTTTTTAATTTCTTAATTGGTTTGTAATAATTTTTCGAAAACAATGCAAAAGACATTTTAAAAGTTGAAATCGTGAAATTTTCCGAACTGCATCCACAGTGACTATCGCTATGAGCGAAGTTCACTAGAATTGAATTCTAAGTGAAAACCACAATTTAACTCTAGCTACTACATGTTTTGAAACACAAATGGAAGAGTTTTGAAAAGTTAAACAAAAGGTGAAAACTTGAAAAAACATTTATTAAAACCAAAATTAGAAAACAAGCTTTTATTTTCAAAATCGGATCTCAAGTCCTTTGCGACTTTTCAAGTTATTAACTTTACGACATTTACTTCAAATACACTTGATTTTTTTCATAAACACATTACAATCATATCATAACCAACCATTTACATATCCATATCCAAACATATCGTTTAACATCAAAATTACAAATCCAAGCTCAATCACAAACTTGTAACCATATGCCATACAAACAACATGATACTCCAACACAACAAATACTTTATTTTCACAACATACAATTCATCAAAATTAAGCCATTTTCTTTTAAAAATAAGAGTTTTACTCACCGAAACTTTACTAATTCAATGCGAACTTTTGCTAAAACTTAAAAGCATCTTAGAACCTTGCAAAATTTAAAATTTTAGATGCTTGAACAACCTAAATGGGTTTGGCCAGAGGTTAGTTGGGTTTGACCATGTGGAGTTTGGGTGCTTGTATTTTGAAAGAGGAAGTGTTGTAGAGCTTATAAATTTGTTTTAGTGGACTAAAGAGGAGATTTTGAGTGGAAAGAAGTGATTTTTCTCAAACAAGAAAGTATGAAGAGAGGCCGTAGATGTATATTCTCAAGCTCTTTATAATTTTTGAAATGAAGAGGAGGATTGTAAAATGAGAAACATGAAAGAGTAGTGGTATTTATAGGCTTAGGAAAATATTTAAAAATATATAAAGTGATTATAACTTAATATGTACATATGCATACATCTCCATTCTCCCTCCACCATTTCCATCCACCCTTGTACCCCTCCCTCTCTCTCATACACTATTCATGCCATGCACCTATGTAGTTGTGTTGAAAAAGATATTTTTGTATGTTAATATACATATATATACATACTGTTTATAAGTAAAATCTCCTTTTTATCTTATATATTTATATACTTAAGTGAGCAAATATGTACACGCATATATACATGTACACACCATGTTAAGATAGTTTGTGGTGTGTGTATGTGTGTTTGCAATAGTGCTGTGACATTTAAAATTATTTTTAACCAATGGAAAACCAATGTATGAAAAAATAATTTCAGGTCACATTTTCTATTTCTCTATGAACTATATATTTTGGTAAACAAAATTTGAAAACGATTTTATCACCGTTAGTTATTTTTTAAAATATTTTTATTTGTTAATAAAAACCCATTTATTTAATACTTAAAATATATTTAAGTATTCATTTATTTAGCAATTTAATTTCGAGTTGTTACACTCTCACCCCTTAAAAGGATTTCTTCCTGAAATTAGCAAACGATGAGATAATTCAAACTACATTAAAAGCTATATATTCTTATCGTAAAACATATACAAAGACATACACTATGCATCCATAGCAAACATGTGTACACTATACATACAACAAAAAACAACTAGCAATTCTAACATCAACTCGTGATAGGCTTCTTTCATACGATCCACAGTCTCCCAAGTGCACTCTCTTGGATCCTCGCTCCACTGAAACTTGACTAATCACACCACCTTCTTTTCGCAACCTCTTTTCATCCTAATCCATAATATAAACCAGATGTTTAACCACTACAAGGTTCGGTTCTACCTCCAATTCCTCTTGAACGGATGGTTTCACAATCAAAGATGGGTCACGCACATATTTTTTCAAATGAGACACGTAGAACACATTATGAACACTCACCAACCTTTCTGGCAACTTGAACCTATAAGCAAGTGATCCGATTCTCTCAAGGATACGGAAAGGTCCAACATACCTTGGAGCTAACTTTTCAGCTTATCCAAATTTAATAGCTCCTCTTATTGGTGAAATCTTTACGAACACAAAGTCACCCACCATAAATTCTAAATCTCTTTGCCTCTTATCAGCATAACTCTTTTGGCGATCTTGAGCTTCCTTCATTCTTTTCTTAATCATTGTAACTTTTCAGTAGCCTCTCGGATCATGTCCAACCCAAGTACTAGTCTATCTTCCATCTCAACCCAACATGCTGGTGATTTGCATGGTCTTCCATATAGGGCTTTATAAGATGTCATACCAATGCTTTCTTGGATGCTATTGTTATAGGAGAACTCAACTAAATGCAAGCGTTCCTTCCATGATCCACCAAAATCCAGAATATATGCTCTCAACAGACACTCTAGAATCTGATTCACTAGCTCCGTCTGTCCGTCGGTTTGGGGTTGGCATAATGTGCTTAGGCTCAACTTTGTTCCTAGAGTTGTTTGCAATGCTTCCCAAAATTGACTCGTAAATATGGGTCTCGATCACTTACTATACTCATAGGAACTCCATGCAACTTGACTATCTCTCTCATAAAAATTTCAGCTAAAGTAGTGTCCTTGTTGGTTTAA
The DNA here is from genome assembly GCA_030765085.1 of Allium cepa. Classification (NCBI taxonomy): domain Eukaryota; kingdom Viridiplantae; phylum Streptophyta; class Magnoliopsida; order Asparagales; family Amaryllidaceae; genus Allium; species Allium cepa. The sequence continues at coordinate 135,211,791 of CM060932.1, forward strand.
CCGAAATAAAATGTTCGCTCTTCGTTAGCCGATCCACGATAACCCACACTCCTTCATTTCCTTTTCTAGTCCTGGATAAACCATCGATAAAGTCCTTTCATGTCATCTTCCATTTCCAATTAGGTATTTTGAAAGGTTATAATAATCTGGTTGTCTTCTGATGATCACCTTTGATTTGTTGACAGTACAAACATCTATTAACATAGACTGAAATGACTTTCTTCATTCTCGGCCATCAAAATACTCTTTTCGTGTCCTTATACATCTTGTAAACTCTCGGATGAATACTTAACTTAAATTTGTTGCATTCTGACTTAACTTCCTACCTCAGCCCACTTACATCTGAAACAAACAATCATCCGTTCATCTTTAAAACACCTCGACGATCCATCTCAAAATCCGAACATCTAACCTCTTTAACACCTTGAATTGACCCTTTCACCTTCCTCCGACTTCTCATTATCCTTTCCTAAAGTGTCGGGGTAATCCCCAAGAGAGCTAAAACAGCATTCCTGCTTAACGCATCTGCCATCACATTAGCCTTTCCTGGCGTATAAAGAATATCCAAGTTATAAGCCAACATAAACTCTAATCACCTCTCTTGTCCTAGGTTCAGATCCTTCCGAGTAAAAAGATACTTAAGGGATTTATGGTTCGTGAAGAGCTCGAATTTTTCACATAATTAAAGAAAGAAATTTACTCCTAGAATCTCTAAAGATTAGGAAGAAATTAAGAGGAATAGAAGGATTCTTACCCAGCAAGTAGTGCCTCAATATTTTCAATGCAAAGACAACAGCCAGTAACCCCAAGTCATGCATATCATAGTTTTTCTCGTGAGGCTTCAACTGTCTACTTGCATACATAATCACTCCACCATGCTACATCAAAATCACACCTAGTCCCACTCCACAAGCATCTGTGTAAACCATGAATTCACTATTTCCATTCGGAACAGCCAAAACTGATGCACTGGTCTATTCTTCATTTCCAAAAACGCTTCTTCATACTTTAGAGTCCATAAAAAGTTCCCCCTACTTAGTCAACCTAGTTCAATAGGAGGAAATCGTAGAATAATCTTGAATGAACCTCCTATGGTATCCAGCCAAATCTATGAAACTACGAACCTCTGTAGGGGTCCGTGGTCACTTTTCATTCCTGAACAGTTTTCAGCTTCGTTGGATCCACTAAAATACCTTTTCTATCATAACATGTCCTAAGAATCTTACTTTCGATTTCCAAATAAGGCACTTAGAAAATTTATCCTTCAGGAGATATCTCCGCAATGTTTCTAACACCACTTCTAAATGATGTTTATGCTCCTCCTTAGATTTGGAGTAGATAAAGATGTCATCAATGAAAACTAAACAAACTTGTTAAGAACATCTCAGAAAACACAATTCATAAGGTCTACAAAATAAGAAGGTGCATTGGTTGGCCTGAAAGGCATAACTAACCACTTAAAGAAACAACTAAGGCCCCTAAACGTAGTTAAGGGTATATCATCTTCAACAACCCTCAATTGATGGAATTCACTAGCTAGATCTATTTGAGAAATTACCGTAGCTCCATGAAGTTGGTCAAAAAGATCATTGATGTGGGGGTAAGGGATAATTATTTCTAATTGTCAGCTTATTCAACTCCCTATAATCACGCACAACCTTAAAGATCCATTAGACTTAATTGTAAACACCACAGCTGACCTCTAACTCGAATGGATGGGTCTAATCAACCCTCTTCTTAACCTGCTATTTGTTTGCTTTTTTAATTCATCCCACTCTTTCAAAGCCATCCTTCTCTTAGGTTGAACCACAGGTCTTGCACTAGAGACTAAGTCAATGCGGAGATCTATCTCTCGGTGTGGAGATAAGCTATTGACTTCTTCAAATACATCAATCCTTTACGAATTCTAAATAACCTAACACATCCTGGGCTAAGCCATACAAGAAACTACACATATTAATACAAGGATCTATGCAAGATACTTTAGCAATTCTTTCTAACTTAGTTTCTGATGATAGAGCCATTTCAGTATAATCTAGAATTTCTCCATACTTTGATAATCATTCAATAAGAAAAGTGACGAGAAAGGTAGGAAATTGCGCAATCATACAAATCATATTCAAATGAGTTACACCACATATGTGGTTAGACAAACACATAGGGTTTTCTACGATACTTGGAATAAGATGAATTTTGTCTACTGATTCTAAAGAGATAAAACTATGAGAGGCACCGATATCAAATAATGCTCGAACAAAAGTACCATTAATCAGTATGGTACCTTCAAAGATGCCTTTCCCCTTCACATTCGTTGAAGTAGACGATTTATTCTTAATGGTGTACACTTAGCTGGCTGCACTGGGCAGTCTCTAATTATATGGCACGACTGGTGACAATTGAAACAAAGCAACTTCAGGACCATTTGAGAGTTGGGTCCACTTTGCGGCTTAGGAGCTTCACGATTCAGACATGTCCTTGAAGTATGACCTTGCTGCTTGCAAAGGTAACAACTAATATTCTTGAATTTTTCCCCCTTATTCTTCCAAGATTGAGCTTTCTGTTATTTGAACTGTTTTCGCTCGCATTCCAACTAGTTGGTGGACTGGAGCATGCTTCTTAATTTTTAAGGCCTCGTACCTTAGAGCCATATCAACTAAATCCACAAACGTACTCTTAATGTGAGCAGTCGTTCTCTCATGGTACTCTTCTCTCATACCCAAAACAAACATCTCATTTTCCTTTAACAGGGTGTTGATCAATTCCGGTCCAAAACAAGATAACTCGTTGAACCTTGTCTCATATTTGCTACATACAAATCCCCTTGCTTCAAATCCATAAAGTTCCCGTACATCTTGGTCCTCCCTGTTGTTGGCAAGAACTAGTCCTCATAAACATCTTTAAATTAGACCCGCAAATTTTTTTCTTTTGGAACATTTGCAGTAAGGGAGTCCCACCAAGTTGCCGCTCCCAGTTGCAGTTGCCATGCTGCTAAGAATCTTTTCTATTCTTTTGATAAGTTGGGATGCTTAAAAATCTTTTTGCAGGATCGCCACCGGACTTGCACTTCCATGATAGACTCAGTTCCTTTAAATGGTTTCCTTCCTAGGTTGGTGTAATCCTTGCATAAGGTTGCGAAATTCACTCTTGGCAGCTCTATTGCCGCCTCTTCGAAAATCTGAAGTCCTCCAGGATTTGGGGTCGACCACTTATAGTTGTAGTGCTACCTGCTCCCCTACCTTATCTACCTCGGTTATTCATGTCTTACTGCCTAGACATAGAAAGATAATCTTAGAATACTTAGATGAGATAAATTATGAAAGAAGGATACTGATCACACCTATCAAGCTGATCTATCTATCAAATATATATATATATATATATATATATATATAGGTATAAGAATAAAAATTATAAATATGCACTCTTGAAGTTGACCCTAACCCTAAGCATATGTGTTCGCTTAACATAAGCTCTGATATTAAATTGTAACAAACGCCTTTCTTACACCGAAAGACGAGCCGTTAAGGGTAGAAGAAAGAGAAAGATAAGAAGAAATTAACAATCACAGAATCTCACTATGAATAAGAACAACATACAATAGATAACATAGACTATTACATAATCATTTCCATACTAATAATACATCAGATTCATTACATTACAACCTTCAACTAGACAGCTATAACTACTCGCCCGTATAATATACATAGATCATACATACATACACATAAGAAATAGAATATAATTAGCTAATTGTGAAGCTACCTACTTTAGCACCTTCAAAATGCTTCCATAAAAAATCTGGATCACTTGGCTACTCATACAAATTTGAGTATCCAAGAGTTTTAGGAAAAGAAAATACAACTCCGAGTCAGACATGAGTTTGGTATTAGTAAACTCAAATAGCTCAGTTTTTACTTTTATAAACTCTTTGAAAATCAAAGGTATCTCATAAGACCACACCGCACATAAACACATACATGTTTCACCTTACGATAACCAAACACTATATAGAAATCCAGTGATATTATGATAATGTCTAGGGTTTTCAAGTAAAATAGGACATAGTTGAAATACTTGTTGAATATGCGCTTTGCGCTTATATGATTTTTGTTTGATGATAATAAACATATATACATTCATTTAAATGTATTTGTTAATATACTATTCTATTTTTTCACAGTTTAAATAAATATTTGTTGAATAAAATAAATTACACAGAATTTGAATTCAAACAAATATTTTATTCAAATAAATATTTATTACACTTTTGAATAGTACAATTTCAATCTCTCACTATAACTATACAACTTTGATTACAATCACATCACATTTCACATTTACAGTTAACCTCACTACATATCACTCACACTCGTATTTTTATCTTCAACTTCCTTCTAGTTTGAATCCAGCATCTGAGCAATCTGCAAAAATATAAACTAACGCAGTAAAATTGAAAAAGAAATATTTTTGCAATATAAAATAAAAGATGGATTTTGAGAATATGATTTGCCTCAGGTATTTGGGTTGTTCGTCATAATTTAAATTTGAATTCATCATACACGAACAACTTGTGACATACACAGTGTATCACTGTATATGTCACAAGGCCGTGCACACCGATATACACTTGATTGATTTACAGGGACAGGTGAGCACAGGTCAAACCCAAATAAAAAGCCGGGTTCAACTCACGTGCAATAACATAAAAGTCACAACTCTCAGCACAAGGTCAAACCCGAGTTTTAAAACTGGATTCAACTCAGGTACAACTCAAATGCACACATGAATGCTATGATCGAAGTATGCATGTATATATATCGACCAGGCAGCAACATGCTTGAAGACCACAGCAAAACCAACAGTGGCAGTTAAAGCAACATGTATAACAAGTCCAATGAACAAAGATCCCACGATCAACTCAACAATGAATTTAACCAAGATGCAAATGTACAAATGTTAAAACTCAGTGGCAGATGAATACAAGAAGGTTAGTGTGCCAGAGAAAGAAAGGATGGAAGCAGTGATACAAGTATGCAAACAACAAGTGAAACAGTGGCGAAGCTGGAAATACAAAGACCAGTTACTCAATGCATGCAACATGACTCGACCACAAGTACAACACTGCACAAATTCAACACAGCACCAAAGTCAAGACCACAAAGGCAGTGCACAAATGACCAGGCTACAACATGAATTATGCAATGCAGATGCTAACATTGATGAATGTATATGACAGCAACAAGAGGCAACATCACATAATACAACTACAACAATGACCAAAAGTGTACAAAATGTAGTGAATGCAGACAGTAAATTAGTGTCAAAGCAAATGATAAATAATTTTTACAGTTTCAAGCTCATGTATGCAACAGATAAAGTGCAACTGATCTACAGCAAACAATGAATGCAACAGAGACCAATGGTGAACAGAAGTAACAAGTGCAGGTGAACAAATGTGCAAATGCTCAAGACCACACAGTGCATATATGTCAAACATGAATGCTACAACTTCAAATGAACCAACAACATAGCAAGCTACATGAAGACAGAGCTCGATCAAAATGCCTTATTGACAAAGAAATGAAATTCACGCAACAAGTTAAAAGCCAATCAGTGATACAAGACCGAAGTTTAGAAAATTAAAAGGCCGAAGTGACAGTGAAATCGCCAATTCAATGTTGAATAAGTCATCAGTAAAATGATCGAGCTGAAGCCGAAGCAAGCATGTGTACAGGTTCAATCAATATCATGAAGTGCAGTTTAAAAAAAAAATTAAAAAAAGACCGAAGTCGAAGTCATATAATAAACAAGCCCAAAATCGAGGTAGCAAAGGTAATTAACCAAGTTAAAAATCAAGCCGTGATCATCACAATTCAAAACCGTATTGACCAAGCAATGAATCGACACCGTGTCAACCAAGTAATACCAAGAATACGATAGTGACAAAGTCAGAACAAATCTCAAGCATCAATACCAGATCGAACGGCATATGACAAATTCAAATCAACATATACGAACGCAAAAATAGGAAATCAAATCCTATAAAAACCCTAATCATCATCGACATTTATTTCATCGAGTTCAAGCACCAACCGGTAAAGCAAAAGGGACCAAATTACATACCGAATCAACGGAGAACTCGATCAAACAAGAGCGTCCAAGAGCGAACGAACGAGAACGAAGCACACGAAAAGGCGCAGCTTCAAAACCCTAGTTTGGATTGAAGAGAACAAAGTCCTAAGATCGAACAGAGTCGCCAATTATCTCAAAGAGGAACGAAGCCCTAATTTGCAGGGCCACCATTTGAATGAGACAAAAAGGAACGGGCCAAGCAAAAGAAGGGAACGGGTTATAGAATTAAATTGGGCCGGCTTGCTTTATTTTTAAAGGGTTTTAGTATATTTTAAATAGGGTTTAAGTGCTATTTGTTTTTGTTGTGTTTTTATTTTTCGAGTCAAAAGAATTTGTAAATCACCACCTAGGGTTTAGGTAGTGTCAGATTGTCTAGTTAGAATTAGTTCAGTGAGCAGGGTGTGCGAGTTTGCAAAGCTGTATAGGCGGGAGCAGAGTTTGCGAGTAAGCGAAGCTCTATAGGCGGGAAGCAAAGTTTGCGAGTAAGCGAAACTCTATAGGCGGAGCAGGGTGTGCGAGTCTAGTAGAGTGTTTGCGAGCGGGAGCAAATATTTGCGAGCAGGGTGTGCGAGTCTAGTATAGTGTTTGTGAGCGGGAGCAAATGTCTGCGAGTCTAGTAGAGTGTTTGTAAGCGTGATACTGTTTAATTCTAATAGAAATCTGTGAATTAAATTTTGTGTGTGATTTACTTTTCAGCATATTTATTTTTGCAGTTTATTTCTGTGTTTAAATCAAGAAAATTTGCTATAACCCTATTCACCCCCCTCTAGGGTTAATCTAGATCCTACAAGTGGTATCGGAGCCCGGTATTTTTCTTTAACTCTAGAGTCATGAATCCACCAGATAATATTTTTGAGCGTCATTTCAATATTATTCCTTCTATTTTCGATGGAACAGATTTTTTTAACTGGAAATTGAAAATGGAATTTTATTTAAAATCTGTTAATATTAAATGTTGGGATATTATTGAAAATGGGTGTGATAAAATCGATAAGGAAAGTATCTCGATTAATGCTCTTACTATGCATATATTATATTCTCATATTAATCGTGATAATTTTAATTTTGTTTCTCTTAGTGAAAATGCACAGAAAATCTGGAATACTCTCGATGCAATATATGGTGCAAAAGTCAACAGCAATGAGAAGTCCTCCACAACCGACTCAGTTAAAGAAATATGCTTAATAGGATTGGTAAATATCAGTTGTGATGAGGATGATGATGATGGAGCAGCCGAGCTGGCATTACGAACAAAGAATTCAAAAAGGAAATTTGCAGCCAAGTGGAATAAAAGCGATAGCAGTGAAAGTGAGGAAGCAGATATGTGCCTTCATGGGAATATAACTGATAGCGACGACGACGAGCCAAGCGAGGCATCAAAACGTACTCACTCTGAATTACTTATTTATTTCCACAAAGTAAATGGCTGTTTTAAACAACTTAGGGAGAAGTATGCCAAACTTGAATCACAAAATGATACTTTGTTAGAATTAAATGAGCAACTCGACAAATTAGTTAAAACCTATCAAAGTAAGATCCCTAAGTGTGATAAGTGTCCAACATTCGAAAAGGAAATTGAAAAACCAGAAATCAATATAAAATCACTTGAAAATGAAATTCTGATTTTAAAAGAGAATGAAAATAATAGGAGAGAGAATTCTATTGAAAAGTGCACACAATTGATAAATGAAAATGAATCTCTCAAAACACAAGTCCAACAATTGTCAACGACTTTAGATAAATTTTCAAAAAGTGAAAAATCATTGAATATGTTAATAGGAAAACAAACTATCAATATTGATAGACAAGGACTTGGATATACTCACTCTGGATATGTTAGAAATGAGATTAATCAAGAAAATTCAATGTGCACGATTTGTAGAAAATATGGACACAATCACAATAATTGTTGGTATAGACCCAAACATGTGAAAACTATACCGATTTGGGTTCCAAAAGGCACAAATAAAAAATCTTTGAAAGTCAAACAATTTTGGGTGCCAAAAGGAACATATATAAATAGTTTTGGGTCTCCAAAAACATATTTTTCATATTCTTCCACTAACAACCATGGACCTATAAAAACAAATAGGTCACATAAATCTTTTCCCGTGTAGGTGTGGTGGCAGGCTAAGGAACAACAACAGTGTTCTCTGGATTTTGGCTGTTCCAGAAACACAACGGGCGACAAAGCAAAGTTCCTTAGCCTAGTACAAAGGTGACAGAATCACAATGGACAACGATGAAAAATTATCGTAAAGGTAAAACAGGTAAAATTGTTTTGAACGATATATTAAATTTGATAGTCTGCACCATATCTAAATTAAAATAAGCCAATATTGAGATGAATAAAAGATGATGATTTTGATGCTATGATTTTTTAAAAAAAATATTGACCAACCATCTTTAAATAGAATTACTTGGAATAATTATGATGGTGGACTGATTCGGACTTAATTGATATGATTTTTTTTTTGGCTTGTTCTTATTTATGACATTGATTTGTGCTTAAATGATGACCAATCAGATTTTCAAATGTGAACTAATCCATATAAATTTGTTCGGTCAAATGATGGTTACTCATGCTACACGTATATATATTTGTTTTGACATTTCGGTCACTGCTTGTAAATTTGCACGATTTCAAATTTCATGTGAAAGCTGTTAAAAAAGGATTTTTTGAAATTGTTGAAACTTTATGAAATTGTTGAAACTTCAAGAAATTGTTTTGAAATAATAATGAAGTTTTAATGACTGTTGATAGTTGTTCATCCTACGGTTTCTGAAATTAACACTATGATATTTGTTTGAGTGTTAATATGGCTTCATTTCAAATTTCATTCTGAGATAGTTTGTTGAAATTTCACAAATCTGGACTGTGACATCCAACGAGTGAATATTGAGTGAAATTTAAATTCAGATGCAGATTACACTGGTAATATAGTTGATAGAAAAATTACTAGTGGAACGTGATTAATTTTTTGAAACATTCATTTGCTGCATCGTTTTTCAAAGAAAATATCTGCATATTTTTCACTTGAAATAATTTTCAGATAGCAGAAAATTTTCTTATAAAACCCCCTCGGGAAAATCATGTTTGACCATATTTACAGATTAGTCATTTTTGAAAAATTGATTTTTATAATTTTTGAATTTGATTTTAAATAACAAATTTTGACTAATCTGACTCCCTTTGATTATCGAAAAGATGAATAGTGATTGAAAAAGAGATGAGTGTTGATATTTATCATATATTATAACTCGAGAAAGTATAATTAGAAAATTTCTTTAGAATTTCATAACAAGAGTTATAAAAACTTTTTGTTGGGTAAAAGTTCCATGATCATTCCTATTTCTACCATCTTTCTATCGACCATCACTTACCAAAATTACACATAGTATGTAAATTTGTGGTAGTTTACAAAGGAAATCATTCGTTCTTCAATATCTTTAAATTTGTGAAAGAAATTATTTGTGCTTCAATTTATTATATTTAGCAATAAAAATAAACATCCAAAGTATTCACTCTCATTTAAAAGTCCTCACGGTTATGCATGGGTGAATTACTTGGATTTTTGATTATGTGCTTCCATGCTCATTTAAAAGTCCTCACGGTTATGCATGTATGGAACGCATATCAAAATTAATTGATTTAAATAGACAAGTTGATTCTAATCCCATTTAAAAGTCCTCACGGTCATGCGTGGTTAGAAGATACTTGATTTCATATTTTTAAATTAAATTGGAATACTACTAATCTCATTTAAAAGTCCTAACGGTTATGCATGGTTAGTAGATATTCAAATTTCCTGAAATAAATATACCACAAATAGACATAACTATATGAATTTTTGATGATTTTATCCCTATCACTTCTGAAAGTGGAATATGCGCCTAACAAGAGTAATTATGATTTTTGTTTGAGTTTTATTGAAATTTGATATTTATATTCAATTGAGTTAAATGTTTGATTCATGTCTGTCACTTCAGCCCTATTTTTATAACACTGCTATTCTTTTGCTGATAACAAAAGGGGGAGAGAAAAGTTAAGATTTTGTCAAATAGAATCAAGTAAAGGTCAAATAATTTTCAATTTGCATATAGGCTCATTTACATATTTTTATTTGTATGCATATATGTAGGGGGAGTATCATGTAGAGAGGAAGCATTTAAATAGGGGGAGCAAATTGAACGATCAAATACATTTAATACATTCAAAATCTTAAATATATGTTTGTTATCATCAAAAGGGGGAGATTGTTGAATATGCGCTTATATGATTTTTGTTTGATGATAATAAACATATATACATTCATTTAAATGTATTTGTTAATATACTATTCTATTTTTTCACATTTCAAATAAATATTTATTGAATAAAATAAATTACACAGAATTTGAATTCAAACAGATATTTTATTCAAATAAATATTTATTACACTTTTGAATAGTACAATTTCAATCTCTCACTATAACTATACAACTTTGATTACAATCACATCACATTTCACATTTACAGTTAACCTCACTACATATCACTCACACTCGTATTTTTATCTTCAACTTCCTTCTAGTTTGAATCCAGCATCTGAGCAATCTGCAAAAATATAAACAAACGCAGTAAAATTGAAAAAGAAATATTTTTGCAATATAAAATAAAAGATGGATTTTGAAAATATGATTTGCCTCAAGTATTTGGGTTGTTCGTCATAATTTAAATTTGAATTCATCATACACGAACAACTTGTGACATACACAGTGTATCACTGTATATGTCACAAGGCCGTGCACACCGATATACACTTGATTGATTTACAGGGACAGGTGAGCACAGGTCAAACCCAAATAAAAAGCCGGGTTCAACTCACGTGCAATAACATAAAAGTTTCAACTCTCAGCACAAGGTCAAACCCGAGTTTTAAAACTGGATTCAACTCAGGTACAACTCAAATGCACACATGAATGCTATGATCAAAGTATGCATGTATATATATCGACCAGGCAGCAACATGCTTGAAGACCACAGCAAAACCAACAGTGGCAGTTAAAGCAACATGTATAACAAGTCCAATGAACAAAGATCCCAAGATCAACTCAGCAATGAATTTAACCAAGATGCAAATGTACAAATGTTAAAACTCAGTGGCACATGAATACAAGAAGGTCAGTGTGCCAGAGAAAGAAAGGATGGAAGCAGTGATACAAGTATGCAAACAACAAGTGAAACAGTGGTGAAGCTGGAAATACGAAGACCAGTTACTCAATGCATGCAACATGACTCGACCACAAGTACAACACTGCACAAATTCAACACAGCACCAAAGTCAAGACCACAAAGGCAGTGCACAAATGACCAGGCTACAACATGAATTATGCAATGCAGATGCTAACATTGATGAATGTATATGACAGCAACAAGAGGCAACATCACATAATACAACTACAACAATGACCAAAAGTGTACAAAATGTAGTGAATGCAGACAGTAAATTAGTGTCAAAGCAAATGATAAATAATTTTTACAGTGTCAAGATCATGTATGCAACAGATAAAGTGCAACTGACCTACAACAAACAATGAATGCAACAGAGACCAATGGTGAACAGAAGTAACAAGTGCAGGTGAACAAATGTGCAAATGCTCAAGACCACACAGTGCATATATGTCAAACATGAATGCTACAACTTCAAATGAACCAACAACATAGCAAGCTACATGAAGACAGAGCTCGATCAGAATGCCTTATTGACAAAGAAATGAAATTCACGCAACAAGTTAAAAGTCAATCAGTGATACAAGACCGAAGTTTAGAAAATTAAAAGGCCGAAGTGACAGTGAAATCGCCAATTCAATGTTGAATAAGTCAACAGTAAAACGATCGAGCTGAAGCCGAAGCAAGCATGTGTACAGGTTCAATCAATATCATGAAGTGCAGTTTAAAAAAAAAATTAAAAATGACCGAAGTCGAAGTCATATAATGAACAAGTCCAAAATCGAGGTAGCAAAGGTAATTGACCAAGTTAAAAATCAAGCCGTGATCATCACAATTCAAAACCGTATTGACCAAGCAATGAATCAACACCGTGTCAACCAAGTAATACCAAGAATACGATAGTGACAAAGTCAGAACAAATCTCAAGCATCAATACCAGATTGAACGGCATATGACAAATTCAAATCAACATATACGAACGCAAAAATAGGAAATCAAATCCTATAAAAACCCTAATCATCATCGACATTTATTTCATCGAGTTCAAGCACCAACCGGTAAAGCAAAAGGGACAAAATTACATACCGAATCAACGGAGAACTCGATCAAACAAGAGCGGCCAAGAGCGAACGAACGAGAACGAAGCACACGAAAAGGCGCAGCTTCAAAACCCTAGTTTGGATTGAAGAGAACAAAGTCCTAAGATCGAACAGAGTCGCCAATTATCTCAAAGAGGAATGAAACCCTAATTTGCAGAGCCACCATTTGAACGAGACAAAAAGGAACGGGCCAAGCAAAAGAAGGGAACGGGTTATAGAATTAAATTGGGCCGGCTTGCTTTATTTTTAAAGGGTTTTAGTATATTTTAAATAGGGTTTAAGTGATATTTGTTTTTGTTGTGTTTTTATTTTTCGAGTCAAAAGAATTTGTAAATCACCACCTAGGGTTTAGGTAGTGTCAGATTGTCTAGTTAGAATTAGTTCAGTGAGCAGGGTGTGCGAGTTTGCAAAGCTGTATAGGCGGGAGCAGAGTTTGCGAGTAAGCGAAGCTCTATAGGCGGGAAGCAAAGTTTGCGAGTAAGCGAAACTCTATAGGCGGAGCAGGGTGTGCGAGTCTAGTAGAGTGTTTGCGAGCGGGAGCAAATGTTTGCGAGCAGGGTGTGCGAGTCTAGTAGAGTGTTTGTGAGCGGGAGCAAATGTCTGCGAGTCTAGTAGAGTGTTTGTAAGCGTGATACTGTTTAATTCTAATAGAAATCTGTGAATGCAGCAGTAGGCAGGGGTTACCAAAGCTGGGTAAATTTTGTGTGTGATTTACTTTTCAGCATATTTATTTTTGCAGTTTATTTCTGTGTTTAAATCAAGAAAATTTGCTATAACCCTATTCACCGCCTCTCTAGGGTTAATCTAGATCCTACAATACTTGCATCTCACATTCCAACGTATTTGGGTACAATTAAATCTGTATGACACTTATTTGAGAATGAATTTTATACAATGACTAGGCTACTAGGGTATCTCCCGTCAGAATACACTTCTACATTTTTGAACTGAGGTCGAACCTATCGACCCCTGCTTACACAGGGCTAGCTAGCCTTTACTAGATAGTATAGAATATGACCACTTCTCGGTTGGGAGCAGTAATCATATCGAAACATAAATGAGTAGATATCTAGATGGGAGTGATCATACCCTAATAGGAACGATTCACCCAGCCTTGCTGCATCTTCCATGTTTTTATCATTCCCGGTTAACGAGGCATGATGCTACGTTTACCTTGACTATAGCATTACCACTTGAAATGCTATCATTATCTTCCAGATGTTGACACAATGTCAGTACTCATACAAGTTGTTCAGGAGATGAACAAATCAAAGGCACTATGTCCACTATATGCGTTTTGGAATCACCCTCAGAGTTAGTAGCAAATACCTCTTGCACTTCAAAGCCTTCACCTTAAACCTTGACTTCACTATTTCCAATTCGAAAGCTTACGTTGGTTCGAAGAGGTTTTTGGATAACAACTGTTATCCGATCCCAGTCTCTTCGAACCATAGTACGAGAATTTTAAAGGTCATGTTGTTTATAGTGAACCATTCCACTATCAAGGTGTAAGATTTACATATGAACATACATTCCATGTGTTTAGTTCATCATGGCCTGCTTAACGAAATTAACCTACTGTATTCATCATGTCCCAGATGTGTGTTATTTGTGATAAGTACTAGTAGACTTACTTTCTATAAAATGTGTCAACGTTTTATCGTAACTATTTTTAATTCATTTGGATACTTAATAGCATGGACAAGGGATCCTTTGGTATAAAACAATTTACTTAAACAAAAAAGTTAGTTAATAATATATTAACCGATAGAGTTTTGAAAGAAACCAAAAAATAAATAGGCCTTAATTAAATCATAAGTTAAAACTTGATTAACTTTAATTGATCTTAATTAAATCAAAAATCATAGTTTAAACCTTAAGTAATTAAAAATTTATTTATAGTTAAACTTTAACTAGCTTTAATTAAATAACATTCATTTAAGAATTAAACCCTAATTAAGTGGATAATTAACCTTTAATTAAATAATAATTAATTAAATAATTAATTACCTAATTAGTTTAAACCTTAAGTAATTAAAAATTTATTTATAGTTAAAATTTAACTAGCTTTAATTAAATAACATTCATTTAAGAATTTAACCCTAATTAAGTGGATAATGAGCATTTAATTAAATAATAAATAAATAAATAATTAATAGTATTTTTAGTTAAAGTAAATAAACTTGATTAATAAAAATTAATTCCCTTTTATCTTAATCAATCATTATTTAAAACTTCTTTACTTAGAAATATTTAACTTGGTTAGTAATTTCTTAAACTCTAATTACTTAATTAATACCCTAATTAATAAATTAAACAAATAAACTATTAAATAATAAACTTAACTTTTGACTTTCTTAGTTGGTTTGAAATTATTTTCCAAAACAATCCAAAAGAAAACATTTTAAAAGTTGAAATCGTGAAATTTTCTGAACTGCATCCATATCGACTATCGCTATAAGCACAGTTTGCTAGAATTGAATTCTAAGTGAGAACCTCACTTTAACTCTAGCTGCTACATGTTTTGAAACAGAAATGGAAGAGTTTTGAAAACTTAAAATAAAGGTGAAAACTATGAAAACATATACTAAAACCAAAACTAGAAAACAAGCTTTTATTTTCAAAATCAAATCTCAAGTCCTTCGTGACTTTTCAAGGTGCTTACTTCACAACATTTACGCCACGTATAGTTGGCTTTTGTTTCATAAACACACTACCATCATATCATAAACAACCTTTCACATATCCTAATCAAAACATATCGTTTAATATCCAAATTACAAATCAAAGCTCAATCACAAACTTGTAACCATATGCCATTCAAACGACATGATACTTCAACATAACAGACACTATATTTTCACAACATATAGTTCATTAAAATTAATCTGTTTCTTTTTTCAAAAATAAGAGTTTTACTCACTAAAACTTTACTAATTCAAGGCGAACTTTTGCGAAAATTTGAAAACAACCTAGGATCTTGCAAATTTTAAACTTTGGATGCATGAACACCTTAAATGGGCTCGTCCATCGGTTAGTTGGGCTCGGCCATGTGGAGTTTAGGCTCGGCCATGTAGAATTTGGACTTGGCCATGTAGGCTAGTGGAGTTTGGGTGCTTGTATTTTGGAAGAAGAAGTGCTGTAGAGCTTGAAGAAGTATTTTAGTGGATAAAAGAGAGATTTTGAGCGGGAAGAAGTGATTTTTCTCAAACTAGAAAATATGAAGAGAGGCCATGGATGTATATTCTTAAGCTCTTAGGAATTTTTGAAATGAAGAGGAGAATTGTAAAATGTGAAACATGAAAGAGTAGTGGTATTTATAGGCTTAGGAAAATATTTCAAAATATATACAATGGTTATAATTTAAAATGTACATGTGCATGCATCTTCATCCCCCCTCCACCGTTTCCGTCCACATTTGTATCCTTCCCCTTCTCTCATGCACTATTCATACCATGCACCTATGTACTTGTGACAAAAAATATATTTTTATATGTTAATATATATATATATATATATATATATATATATATATATATATGCACACACACTTTTTATAAGTAAAATCTTCTTTTTATCATTTACGCTTGTATAATTAAGTAAATATGTACTTGCATATATACATGTACACGTTAAGATAGTTCGTAGTGTATGCATGTGTGTTTACAATAGTGCTATGACATTTAAATAATTTTTAATCAATGAAAAATCAATATTTCAAAAAATAATTTCCAGTTATAGTTTCTACTTCTCTATGACCTATATAGTTTGTCAACAAAATTTGAAAACAATTTTATCATCATTAGCTATTATTTAAAATATATTTATTTTTTAATAAAAAACCATTTATTTAATATTTAAAAAATATTCAATTATTAATTTATTTAGCGATTTAATTTCGAGCCGTTACATGCAATCTTTATATGACACGCTTAAAACATTACCTAGTTCATTGGCTTATATTATTTCTAGTTTTATGCCACTATAACAAAGATCAAGCAAATCGAGTGGAAAAACCGACACTTAATTTATATCACATTTTTACGTAGATATAATTTGACAACCTTTTTCATTGATTTGTTGAGTTAATTTCAAATGAGTGTCCACTTTCATATATTAAATTAATTGATATGATTAAGCATGAATGTTCACACTCAATACATGTTCACAATAATTAATACTGTCATCAGAAAATAAATCGATTCTAAGATGCTAATTTTTTTTATGAAGTTAAATTAGTTGTAACCAACAATAGGGAAGAAAGCCTAATAGTGAATAATTATGTAACTACCTTAATCGAACCCGAAGGAGATTGCTATTTGGCATCCATAGGATGAGGAAGATCGAAAAAGCTATCGCGATGGTCGTACCTACCAACTAATTCCTCGACCTGAATTAAAGCCGAAGAAACCTCCTAATCGACGACTATTAAATCAGCATAATATTGTTAGGCGATATGGTGAATTAGGTTAAGTGAAAAAAGAATTAGGCAATATAGTGAAAACCGAGAAAGGAAGAAGGTATGTCGGAAAGGAGATAACATTTGGAGTTCAAAATACACATGGTAGGATCTCATTGGATAAATGTGAGTGGACTTGAGAGTAATGGAAGTAGTACACATTTTTAATATTACATTTATCTTTTAATCTCAATTGGGATAAACATTATGCATTGAGTGAATCAACGCAGTATTTCTTCATAAATAATTTTTAGATCACCTCGAAGCGTTGTTGATTTTTTATTATCATTGTAAATGCCCTCCTGAATGAAATTATTGGATCAGCGAAGGGATGAAATGCCACTTTTTTGCAAACTACGTACTTAGAATCCATTTTTGTGAACTTTTATTGTGTTATATTTTTTTTTGAATTTGCGAATGAAATTGTCAAAGAAGAAAAAGACAAAAAGTTATAACATTGTAAAATAATTATGTTAAGTACATAATTAAATTTGATTTTGTTTCAAATCCATAAAATTGAATAACTATAAATTTTTTCTATATATGTACTTCATCTTCCAACAAGTGTTTGTAGTTTCGTGAAAGCATTAACTATTTTGCTATTATTTATTATATTGTTTTGTTTTTACTTTATTTTTTGTTTGTACTTTACTTTTTGTATGTTATTGTTTGCTTGTTATTACAATAAAAAAAGAGATTTAAATTAAATTTCATTAAAATTCAAGTTTGGAAAACAAAGATAAATCAATAATCTTTAAAATAGAAACATTTAATACTAAGAAAACAAGGACAATAGGGTTTCTTAAAATTATTGGAGGTGGAGAAGGAAGAACAACAGGCAAGATTTTGAAGCACGTTTTGGAAAAAATTCTTTATATTAGAATTCAGTACATCAAATCTCTCGCTCATTGAGTTTTTAAGTTTCCATAAATTCCTAGAATGCAGATCTTATCATTTGTACATGTTACTTTTGGAGGCCCCTCCACCTCTTGAAGAGTTTCTAGTGATGTTGCACCAAACTCTCCTTTTTCTCCTTCTCGTTGAATATCATCCTCGTTTTGTACTTAGGAAAGGAGATCATACTATAAGGGAAACTTCATTTTCTTAAGTGTGCTGACATCCAATACACCAAACATGAAATAAAGCTTATCCTTTATATTTACACCGAAATGTTTAAAGATTCGACTGAGATACTCATGGTAAAACAAAGCATTAGAATGCTTGGTAACATTAATAGGTCCCTACTTAGAGAAGTTCAAATAAGTCCAATTGGTTTTCGCATAAGCAAAGGTTACATGGAGAGCCTTATAGAATCTATGCATCAGAGCATTATAATTTTCCATACTAAAAAGATTATATATTGAAAAAAAAAGATACGTTAATTTCTCCTTGGGTCTTAGTTGATACACTTATATTTAAAATATTACCCTTGGCCAATAACTCATTGGAAAGCTATTAATTTGCATGGTCAATTTCATACTCCTCAAAATTCATTGTTTTGGTTCTACATCTCATAATCTCTCCATCATTTATGGATTCAAAACAATTGATACTCCATTTTCGCTACTCCAAATCTCTCTCTCTGGGTTTACTTTATAGAAATTTCTATTAAAGCGTGCATAGAAATTTTGACAAGTTCTTTGTGAACTTTGAGTTTATCATATCTTTTTTCCAATAAACCAATGAATTTATTTTTCTCTGTAAAAGAGGCTTAATCATAAGATTTAAAGGAATCAAATTTTAGATAAGATCCTTATAAACATTACGTGAAGTAGATATGCGATAAATGTGCTGATAGCTAGAGGATCATTCTAAAGTTGTTTCTCAAACTTTTCAACTTTTAGTGACCCTTGAGTGGAGGATTCTCATGTTTCTTTGTCTCTTTGGGGTCCTTGAAGAAAAATTTATGAATCTGAAGTTATTGAGGAAGATAAAAAAGTAAAAGCAAAGACGTTATTTTTTTGTGATGAAGAATAAAAAGGTGGTAAAATTAAAATTTTGAATTTAAAGTATAATTAGTGGTTCGGTGTGTCAAAATATGAAAGGACACTTTTTATGAAATGTTAACTCTATCGAAAATCTAGACCTATCTTTGATAGAACTTCCGCAAAAGTGTTTTTCAATTACTTTATTTTAATTTTTGAATTCTTTAAATTATATTTTTCTACTAGTTTATACATACATACATACATACATACATACATACATACATACATATATATATATTTGCATGTGTAACACCCCTAAAATTTAAGAGAGAATTTAGTAAAAAATTAAATTTAAAATATACCAAATGAAAAAAGATATTTTTTACAACTTTTGAATTTGGCTATGGAACTTGCACCGATGCGTTCGTAGCAATTTTCTGGATAATTTTCATGTATGACACTTTGAATTCGGAGCCAGTATGGAGAATTTATAGACGTTTTAAAATTTGAAAACAAAATTAGTTAAATAAACTACTAAGGAAATTAAACTATCCTAAAATAAATAGCACCACTGATTAGCACCTTAAGGGGCCATCGATCGGCATGTAGCAGTCGACCGATCTCTACCTAACCAAACGATCGACCGGTTGATATTCTTGATTGTTAAATTTGAGTGGCCAACGGCTAGAATTTAATAAAATATTTTTACTTGGCTGCGAAGTAAAGTATTAGCGTACAAGATGAAATAAAAGATTCTCGTGGGGTTAATCAACTGTCAAGACTAATCTAAAACCCCTATAAATGCAAAGTAAATAGAAATCCTAACTTACTAGAAATTAGTCTACTCTAATGAAACTCTACCAAATTCTTTCCTCACCAAACCTAGATTTTCCAAAAGTA
Organism: Allium cepa; assembly: GCA_030765085.1. Lineage (NCBI taxonomy): Eukaryota > Viridiplantae > Streptophyta > Magnoliopsida > Asparagales > Amaryllidaceae > Allium > Allium cepa. The sequence continues at coordinate 135,231,525 of CM060932.1, forward strand.
AAACAAAAGTACAGAGATTTAGAAGGATAAATAAAGAAAATAACTAACAAACGGGGAAGATTCCAATTAGGATTCAAAGGAAAGCTCGGATCTGAGGTGAGTGGGTATATGTTTAATAAGATGATTATGTGTAGTTAATTTTAATATACCTTATCTGATTTAGGTTGTAAGAAACTAAATTGGAGAACGTATCGTTTAAATCAATTGAATTAAAAATTAAGTTTGTGTAGACTTGTTAAAATAGGAGTTGATTCAGATTAATCCTCTTTCAAATTAAATAGAATTCCCATAATCAATTAATATAACATGATAATATTGATTTTAAACCCTAAAAAACAAACCGACTAGGTATTTGGACAAATACCACTTTGATTTCACTGAGAAATTTGTTAAACCTGAAAATGTTAGTTTACTATTGAGATTTGAGAATGAATGAAATTAAATAGTAATTAATCAAACAACACAAATTAACCTAAAATTTTCACCATGACCATTCGAGCGCACAATCTGGAGCGGTCGACAACAAGCAGTTGACCATTCTAGGAGAAGGTGGTCTATCGGCCTAAGGACCAAGTTATAAATAAATTAGTTAATAGTGTGTATATATATATTATATATATAGATGTTATGGGGAGGGAGGATAGTTCCATATGAGGCAATGCAAGGACGTTGCAGGGCTGGGTAAATGCTCTTTATCCAACATGGGTCGATATTCGACTGGAGGCAATTGTATTGCAAATGGTACTCATAGGAGGTTCTATGGTCGATGCGTAGTACTAACTAATGTTTGATGAAGTGAGTGGACTCGGCACAATAGGAGTTACTTATTATTCATAGATACTGACGGAAGTGATATAATGTTATTGTTGGATCCCAACGCATGCAATAAGAGGCGTTACGTTGCCAATAAGAGGTGGAGATAGGTGCGGACGATGAGATACTTCAACGAGTAGGTATTGCGGGCTCCCCTTTAATGCACAATGAGGGTATGTGTAGTCGTAGTTATGGAAAACAGTCCCATGGTAGAAATTTTAGGGAAACCTATATGGAATGGTTACGCTAGTCGTAATATGAGAGATGCTGTCCCATAAAGGAAATTGTAGGCTTACCCTATGTTGGTAAAGTTTCAATAGTTATTAGCCGATTATTTGTTGTTTATAGGTTCGATTAGTTGTTCGATCCTAAGTATGAGCCTGGACAATTAATTGATGTAGGTGTGTATTGAGATAAACCCCTTAAATTGAGTAAACAAGTAATTCACGAACACTCTTAGGACACCGTAGGTCACATAGAGTATTATCAAATTCAACTACATGTGATCATCATATATTAATACTGTACTCATTCACTAGACTTTTGTCTGATCCATCCCTCTTCCTTTCTTTTCCCTACTACAGAAGGGCAGGACAACAAATGATAAGCTTGTGATTAGTACGTGGAGAGGTGAGCACATCCTTGGATTTTCTTTGCATTTTATTTTACTCTCCATGTAACTATCTATCATATTCAGTACTTAGTATTTATCAAACTATATATCATATTTCTATGCACTCTAGATTTGATTTAACAATGTTTTCTAAGAATTTATTTTGAGATATTTTCTGGATGGTTACTTACTATATATATATATATATATATGTGTGTGTGTGTGTATATATGTTTTCCTTCATCTGTGAGATCTAAAAGTGTAAAATGTCTTAGGTCATATCTGTTAGATTATATCTGCATATCTTTAGCCTCAATAATGTTATAAACAACTAGATAACTAATGCTTCTCGACACCGACGTTAGTTCGAAAGTCACTCTAGACTTTAGATCAGCGTGTCAGAAGGTGCGGGTTGTCACAGTGTGTGTGTCGTTTAACTTATAGCCTTGGGAAAGGTAAAAGTCCAGGTTTTGGGAATCCAACCTAAGTTGAAGTGACCGAACCTTTACATATGTAAATTTGAATTTTTGTTTATATTTAAAATATTACATATATATATATATATATTCGTTATATTTTTTTTTGAAATTGGGTGCTTTGATGGTATTATAGGGTTGTAGTGTAAGTTTTAGATAGTATATAACATATTACAAGTCAGTAGCTATCCAGTGGTTCAGACCAGTTGAATTTTATTTCCTTGGAACATGCATTTTGATGTTCTTATTAGGGAGATTCTTCAATGGTTGAAATTAGAAATTTATATAAGAGCACTAAGATAAGTGGTACATAAATGCTATCTTAACTACTATTAGAAGTTTTTGTTTTACTTTTTTTTCGTTGTTTTAATATTTTCATTCATATATCTCAAACCATTCTTACTACGAGCGAATTTAAATTGGAATCACTTCATATAATTTTTTTCCATTTACTAGATTTATTTATATTTTCACTTGTTTTCTATATTTAGCATTATAATTATTTAATTTTGGCAGGCACCATTTTTCCAATGGTTAAGTGCTTCGACTTTGGTGTGAGAGGTCACAAGTTCGAAACTTGCATAGCGTGATTTGAACATTTATTGATATGTGTGATTTGTGATATGCTGTATCTAAGTACCATTTCATAAAAATGTATTTAATATTATTTTTAAGTTAGAAATATTAGGGTTTAAATTATCTAATTTCTCAAATAGTCTTCACATTTATTCTTTTAAATTTTGTATTATTTTTCCAAAATTAATTTTTTGGTTAAGAAATCATTCTTAGGTTATTCTTATTTTAATAATTCATTTTCGAAAGAGATTTTTTTTTTCACTTATCCACATCCATTTCTAAACGGTTAAATGTTGTGAACATTTTTTCGATTTTTTAACTTACTTAAGATCTCTGATATAATATTTTGTTGAACTTCAATAAATCAGTATAAGATATATCACTATTTGATTATAGATGTAAAGGTACCTCCTTTTCGATTATCATAAACCAAAGATTGGTTTCTTCATCCTCATTAACGCCCCATGATTCCATTTTGTCCCATGTAACAGTGAGATCCATTTATTTTTCATGGAATTTTTTATATTGAAAGTTCTCTTTTCTCTATTCAGTTTCAAGAAGTCCTTTATGTTTGTCTGCTTTCCTTCTTTCTCTCGCCCGGCTGGCTAGCCTTTTTCTATGCTTCTTGCAACGGGGGTCACTAAGCTTCCTATATCCCATATGGTCAAACAACTACTTTGTAATTGTGCAGTGCTGGTAGACGGATTAATGAGTTGCAGATGCATTCAAAGATGCACCTACTCAACTTTAGTTCTTTCTACCAAAAGCAAGAGAGGAAGAGATTCCATGGAAGATGGATATGCCTTACAAAGTACTGACTAGGTCCGCTTCATTTGTGGCCTAGCGAGAATTGACAACCTTTGCATCCAAAGTTCACTTTTCAATATGTATCAACATGAACAAGAACCTTATAACCTTAGATAAATGGATTCTCCCTATGCAAGCACATAGCGAACATCTCCAAAACCCGATGTTATAGGTTCAAATCCTATAGAGCGTTATTTTGTTCTTTGTTGTGTAGAATCAAAAAAAATAACTTAACAAAGTGGAATTGCAACTTGCATTTTTCCTCCTAGAACAAAAAATATGCGTCCGATGCACAAGGAAAATATTTTGTGGTGAATGACCTATTCGGTTCAGGAAGTCCTTTTAGATGTGGTCGCATTTGTTGCATTTAAAACCTCTTAGATATTCATTTTCATATTTAGAGTTCACATTGCTACTCCTTTTCTTAAATCGCATTTTCATTATGAATTTCTTGAATCGTGTGATCAGAACATCTCGCCATTATCCTAATAATTATCATCTACTTCAGACTTACGTGTAATTGTATGTTTTCTTGCCCTATTTCGCTTTTTCCAACAACTGCACTTATACGTCATTAGATAACTAATTAAATATTTTAGCTTTCATGTAGAGAGATCATACTCATACAGATAAAATTTTGATAATGGCCACATTTCTAACGGATTATTGTGGCCTTTTTAGCAACGTTTCTAATGTGAAATATTGTACTCGTATATATTGATAGAGTTAAGGGAATTCCTAGGGCAATTTTGTTATTTTTACATATATCTAACTTGATAGTCAATTTTGTTCATAATAAAGGTGTTTGATTTATATAATATACATTGTTATATTGTAGTATAATTAATTTAATGTATATTAAATAGAACATTCTAATATCATAGTTATGTGATAGTGATTATAATATGTTGTGATCATAAGAAATTTATTACATTAAAATAACATATCAATTTAAATTTTGTTAGTCAAGATATTTTGAGAAGAGATATCTATGCATCCTTTAAGACTAGAGTTTGTAACACTCTCCGGATGTTGGGCAGTACATTACTCATGGCATTAGAGCACTAAGGGGTTACAACTGATAGTTATTGGAAAACTATAGAAGACTCACTCAAGAGTTTTCTATTAAATATAACTAAGGTTAAACAGACAATCTCGAAGTGATGATATTATATGGTTCTCTCGACTTGAGAATACTATTGAACTTTAATGTGGACAGACCACTTTAATATTATTCAAATTGTGTATTGTCCATCGAATGACTATAGTCTGATTTGAAGCATTGGATGTGAAATACAATTAATAGAGAATTCATCTTCTTAGTTATATGATGTTAGTGTCACCATCAACTATAGTCTCCTAACAAGGACCATTGTCCCATTGGTTAAGTGATTCAGGTTTGGTGCGAGAGGTCACAAGTCGAAACTTGTGTAGGGTGATTCAAACATTTATTGACACATAATATGTGGTTTGTTGTCCCAGTTATATGTTGAGCACCATTAAATACAATAGGGAAATCGTCTTCTTCATTATATGATGTTGGTATCACGATCAACTATAGTCTACTTAAAGTCAAAGTCTCTGGCCAGAGCAACATGATCAAAATAGATGTTATTATCGTACTAAGGATTTTGTGTTTGTTTTAATAAGTTGAGTGTGGGCTGTGTTGGAATTTTGACCAAAACCAAATTCCATAAGTCCTATTATGATATAGTGTTAAAGAAGAGAATTAGTGAAAATAATCATTACTACCGAGTACCTCTTATAATGGTAAAACTGGATTTTTACCGAATAGATGTGTAAACGATAAATTTAGTCAAAAATGTTATGCCACTAGCTAAGGTGACGTGTGAACAATAATATTCCAAATTTTCAATATTAATCACTGAATGAATTTACACATTGGAGTTGTACAATTGTAATGATGAATACTCCAAATACCACACTATTTAATTAACTTATAATCGTTGTAAATTAATAAATATATATATATGAAATATTAATAACTAAATTTTGTTTAATTTTTTGAATGCCATTGGTATTTAATAAAACGCATATACAAAAGTTATATATGTAAGTATCGATATACTAATCGATAAATATTTAAATTCGATTTAAATCAATTAATTAGTAAGCGATTTTGAAAATTTTGAAGGCCTATCTAGGCACATATTTTGACTAGTCAAATGTGGTAAAGGGGAGGGGATTTGATTGAAATTCAATGAGGAATTAAAGAGCGGAGGTTTTAAGGAAGGAATTGAAAGGTTTCAATGATTCCTTTAAAACGAAATTTCTTTCATTCATTCACTGCTTCCTGACAATTCATTTTTCTTCACTTGTTCCTCTACTCTCTTGGTCGAAAATTAATTATCTCTATAGCTTAAAAAATTCCTAAAAACAAATTCAAATAAATTAAAATTTTCAACGTGGCATTTGCCTCTAGATCCTTGTTGTTGCCAAAAAATTGGCCAACACCCCAATATTACTCAAAATCAAATCAAATAAGTATAAAATGAGGAAACCAAAAGGGAACAAAGGAAAGAGACAAGATTTTTACAGTGGTTTGGTGAAATCTTCGACCCATGTTCATTTATTCGATTTTATTTCTGAATTATTTTTGAAATATACAATTTAAAATAATATCCGAGTTAAGATCTAGTAGATTTAGTTTTTCTTAAAAGCTTGTTATTTATAAACGAGAGCTAGCATGAGTTTTGTCATTCTAGGTTAGAACAAGTTTATTTTCTCAGATCCAAAGTTCTAGCACAAAGAATAGGTCATCTCACATGTTTCTTAAGGTAGCTAAAAAAGTTGGTACCGACATGATCATGTAGGTACTTACATGTTTTTTTTGCAAAAGTATCATTTTTCTTCTTCATAGCATGAGTCCCAAGCCTTCAAAGTATCCAAATCAAGATCCAAAATCATGTCGGTATCGACCACATCATGTTGGTATCAACATGATTTTGATATTCAAAACTTAGCCAATTTTGTGGTACTCCTTCATCTTCCCATTCTTGATGGTTTCCAAGTTATGCTGGTACCAAACATGCCAGTACTAAACATGTCGGTACCAAGCATGGCGGTACTAATCATGTTTATACCAACTTCTTTTGCATTTTTGAAACCTGGCCAAATCATTTGATCTCTTCAGTCTTGACATCTTCAAAACTTCTTGGCTCATTTCTTCATCATTCATTAGTCCAATTTCTCCGATCTAAGTCAAATTTCTAGGTTGTCGTAATTTTGCGAAAACACTTGCAAAATCCCTTTGCTATTCTAGGCGGAGAAGAGTGTTAGGCATTTAGAATGTCTTCAGAGTTTAAGCGATGTCCAGACGGAGGCCGGACGAAAACAAGCACTTGCTACATAATTTGATACAAATTTATTTTTCATTACATAGAAATAAGAAAGTAACTATAATAATATGAAACTCAATTTCTAATGATTAGATGATCACTGTTTATTATTGTAACTGTAATATGAGTGATATATAGACACAATACAAGTTTATTGTTAATAAATTAGAAAAAGGATCAAAATCCTACTATAAGTTACAATCGTAATAAAATTTATGCATAATGAAATTTAAGCCATAAATATAACTAAATGTTTGTGTATTTAATAATCAGACTTTATAGAATACAATAATAACCGTGAAGCATTTTTCTAATAACAGTAGAATACTCCGGTTAACTTCCAAAAATACTTAAAATGAAATTTGAAAATAAATAGAATAAGAAAGTGGAAGGAAGAACCATTGAAACCATATTTTGAAGAAGTGAAAAAATAATGAGAACTATATTGAATATATATTTTAAAATTAGAAAATCAATAAAGAAAGCTTTGGGAAACATGAAATTGCATATTTATTTTAAATATAAAAAGACTATTTATTGAATGACCTTCTATATATTTTGACATGAAATATATAAAGTGTAAATTTTAAAATTATATTAGAAGATGAAAAACTTAATAAATAAACAAAATAATTGAGTTTTATTAGTGCAATTATATTTAATTTAGTCAAAGTAAAAAAATATAATACAAAAAGGTCTATTTTCTAGCACTCTAACAAAAACTTAGCGTTCAGATGACGCCTCAAACAAGGTGTGGAATAAAACGCTAGAAAAAGCTAAGCATAAGAGTTAATAAATAGGCCTTAGCAGCATAAAACGATGCCCCAATGGCGCCCTTGATGGCATGGAATAATCCTGATCAAATATAGGAGCCTTATTCTTCATTTAAGATTTTTTAGCTTCTTCCTAAGGTAAATTTCTAATCCGTTTGAACGCATAATACATGGCGTTAATATAATTAATATCCCCATATATCACTACTTCCGATTTCATGCTTATCCTATATGTATAATTTAGACCCAATATTAAACATCGAATTTACATATGCTTAGGTTGTCCTAATTAATATTATTAGTAATTTGGATATTAAGTTAACAAAAACCATTTTGATTTTGAAACTCATTTTAATTAGTTGATATAATTTTGTAATTTGTATATACACAAATATAATTTAGTTATACGTGTTGATTACTCGAAATCATTTTGAAAATTGAATGCATGTTTTGTATGTCTGTTGGTTTTGTATGTAAATTCATTTGATTGTTTTGTACATATTTTAATATTGTTTAAATTCAAAGTTTCATAAATAGGCTTTTGTACAAAATATCATAAACCTATCTTGAATTCTTCATAAGTTTAGACATGTTTTATGTTTGGTAACTTTAAGTTTCTAAACATATAAAACTACGAACTTTATAAATTTATGTTATCTTTTTATAAAACATAATTTGCAATTATTTATACACGTACACATATATGTTTGTTATTTCAATTTCAAGTTTATAAAAGGTACTTTTATATAAAACCATGAGTTTAAGATAGAACCTTCCTAAGTTAAAACTAGATTTAAAATTGTTGATTCTAATTATTAGATTTAAAATTGTTGATTATAATTTTTCTTGCTACTTTTTAATACGTTGGTAATATTCTTTCCACTGGAAGCACTTGATAGGAGTCATCCGAGATTCTGACTCTTCTTGACTAGCTATTGGTGGTATATGATTATCTTAAATCTCACTTGTTTCCCCTTGACTTGCAAAGTCTCCTTACCCCTTGCTTGTTGAGCTCACGTGAGCACTAGAATCCATTGCGCTTTTGAAGTACTCGGCTCAGTTACATATCCTATAGGAACCACCTTCATTTCTTGCGTAACTTAGTGTTGGATAGCTTAAATAAAGAATCCGTTGAACAATTTTCCTCTTTAGGAGCTTTCTCTATATCAAAATATTTGAATTTAGCTAATAATTATTTGGACAGTTCATGTATTTTGCCAGAGTTGATTCTTTATTTTGATAATTTCGCTGCACTTGAATTACAACAAGTTGCGAATTGTATTAAACTTCAATGTGAGTTACCTTCATTTCCTGCACCATTTTTGGCTCGGCAATGAGTGCTTCAAATTATGCGACATTATTTATTACTTTGAAATCTAACTGCTTTGCTCTATGAAACTTCTGCTTGTCTTGAGTAATAAGTACATACCTAATTTTTACCCCCGTTCATTGGATGCATCATCTACATAGAGTTTCCTAACATATGGAGGATCTTCCAATTCCTCGTTAGGTTGCACTGTTAGAGCTGTGCAGTCTGCAATAAAAATCAGCCAAAGTATGACCTTTAATGGTATTTCGAGGGTAGTAGTAAATATCATATTAGCTCAACTCACTAGCCCACTTTAAGAGGCGGCCAAATAGCTCAGACTTCTAAAGTATATGCTTTAGCTCTGCTTAGGCACCTACTTCTAATATTACTGTTATGCTCGTAGCCTGATTAATTATAACAAAGTTGTCTTTTAAAGCTTCAAAAGCTCTTTGCATTCCTCTATCCATTTAAAGTGTTTGCTCTTTTGATTCGATCAAACAAAGGAATGCATTTATCCTTTGCCTTAGAGATAAACTTGCTCCGCGCTTCTACTTTCCTATACCTTCCCATTCAAACTCATCACATCTTTGGGCTTATTTAGAATTTTCATCTTCTTAATAGCTTCAATCTTCTCCAGATTTTCCTTTATTCTTCTAATGCTCACTATATATCTTAGAAAATTTCTGAACTGGGCTGCAAAAGTACACTTAAATGGATTCAGTTCCAACCCATTTTGATTTAGGGCTGCATGGGTTTCTTCCAAATTCTGCACATGATCTGAACTTGCTTTAGACCTGAAGTTGCATATCATCAACATAAACTTTGACATTCTTTCCAATTTGGTCCTCGAACATCATGTTAACTGGCCTCTGAAATGTTGCCCGTACGTTCTTTAACCCAAATGGCATTATCTTATAGCAAGACAATCCTTTGTTAGTAATGAAGTTGGTGTGTTCCTAATCTGATTCGAACATTGCTATTTGATTGTATCCGGAATATGCATCCGTAAATGTTAGCAGCTTGTGCCTACTAATTATATCAACAAATTGATCTATTCTTGGTAATGGAAAACTGTTCTTAGGACAAATTTTGTAGAGTTTTGTGAAGTCTATGCAGGTCCAAAACTTTCCATTTGATTTCTTCACCAAAACCGGATTTGCTATCCATTCTGGGTAGTATATTTCTCGAATGAATCTTTTCTCCTTCAACTTCTTGATTTATTTATCAACGACATTGTGTAGGATCTAGATTAACCCTAGAGGGGGGTGAATAGGGTTATAGCAAATTTTCTCGAAATAAACACAAAAACAAACTGCAGAGAAATAAATATGCTGAGAAGTAAATCACACACAAAATTTACCCAGCTTCGGCAACCCCTGCCTACTGCTGCATTCCCAGATTCCTATTAGAATTAAACAGTCTCTCGCTTACAAACACTCTAACATACTCGCAAACCCTGCTTCCGCTTACAAACACTCTAATAGACTCGCAACCCCTGCTCCCGCCTATAGAGTTTCACAAACTCGCAAACCCTGCTCCCGCCTATAGAGTTTTGCAAACTCGCACACCCTGCTCACTGAACTAATTCTAACTAGACAATCTGACACTACCTATAACCTAGGTGGTGATTTACTAAGGTTTGACAACCTTAAAAAGAGAATTTAAATTTAAAACAAATTTAAAAACAAACTAAAACTAAAACCCTAATAACAACTAAATCCCCCTTTACAAAAACTCTAAACAAATAAACTAAAGCCCTTTTGTAAAACAAGGCCGGCCCATTTTATTCTTTCACCCGATCCCTTTTCACTTTTGTCTTGTGAAGAAAATGGTGGTCGATCCCCTTTGCCACTAAATTAGGGCTTCGTTCTTCGATCTAAATTGGGGCTTTCTTCAAATATGATTCTCTGATTTGTGTTGCTCTTGCTCGCGGCTTCTCTGATGATCAACTCTCTGGTTTGTGTTGCTTGCGCTTGTTCGCAGCTGCTCCTCTGATCGAGTTCAATAGATTGTGGTATGTAATCTTTTTCGTTGCTGGTTTAATTGCTTGCTTGACTCGATGATCATTGCCAATGATGACTGTGGGTTTATATATGGATTTCGATTTCCTTTAATACGTTCGTCTGATTTGTCGCTTTCCTAATTCTCGGTTGCTTGGTATTTGCAACTTACTTGATGCGCACGGTCTTGATTTTGTAGCGTTCGATTTTTACTTGAATAATACGGAAAAAAAATTCCTCTTTTGATTTCTGACTTTTTCAAAGATACACACTTGAATTTCCTGACTTGGTCATCCCTGCACTTTTAATCCTTTGTCAACTTCGACTTCACTGTGAATTACTTAGTTGGCTTCGACTCATCTGGTTGTTGCATTGTTTTCTCGGCATAGACATTTGTTTTATGATATTGTACTTGCTGATGTTTGTTGGTTTAGTTGTGCACTTGCTCGGCCATTTAAACTGCACTTGTACTTCCGGTTGGTCTGCGCCTTGTGGTTGCCACTGTGTTGCATTGAGCATTACATGATTTATGTTGCCTTCATGTACTGTTGACATGTGCATTTGTCACTTGCACACTGCTGCTTGTTGCATTTGTGTACTTCAAGTGTGCCTACCATTCCATGAATTTCTTGTATCAGTTCTCGACCACACTGTTTCCATTTCTATGCCTTGTTGAGTTTTGTTTCATGTTTGTACTGGTTTGAATGGTCACTGACTTTGTTTTAGCATACTTGTTGGTCTGATTCATCATGTATCCTGGTCTGGTGTACCTTGTTTGCTGTGACATTGTGACACTATTGCATTGTTGTTGTTTCCATATCTTATGCTCGAGCTTGCATTCATTTCTGCTTTGTATCACTGCAAAATTGTTGCAATCTTCATTTGATTGTTGCAGTACCCATTTGTGTTGTTGTCTTGACATTTGCCTAAGTCTTCATTGATGTGTCACTGCATACATGTGTACTTGATTCTTTGATGTTGTAACGAGGTCATGTTTATATTGAATTGCTTCCTGTACTTGTATCACTGTAGTCTTGGCTTTGGTTTTGCTTCATGGTCAGTAGTGCACCGTGCCTTGTACTTGTAGTCTTGGCTCTATTCTTCGAGACAATTTGCATTCTATTGATATTGAGACCCGTAGTCTTCATTTGCGGCCTTGACTTTGGTTGATGTGTATTGCATTGTGAGTTGTATTCATGTTTGATTCCAGTTGATGTTCTGTTGCACTTGTAGTTGTATTCATGTACATTACTGCCTTTGTGTTCTGGTCATTGCTTGTGACATCCATGTTGCAACTGGTTTGTACTTTGAATGCATATGTGCATATCGTTGTTGCATTACTAGTCTTTGCATCCATTCATGTTGATTTTTGAAAAATCACTTGAGTTGAATCTAGTTTCAAAAACTCGGGTTTGACCTTGTGCTTGTGTCGTGATTTTAAATATATTGCACGTGAGTTGAACCCGGCTTTTCGTTTAGGTTTGACCTGTGCTCACCTGTCCCTGTAGCATTGTCAAGTGTATATCGATGTGCACGGCCTTGTGGCATGTACAGTGATACACTGTGCATGTCACATTGTTCGTGTATGATGAATTCAAATGTGAATGATGACGAACAACCCAAATAACTTAGGCAAATTATATTTTCAAAAATCATATTTCATTTTATATTGCAAAATATTTCTTTTTCAATTTTACTGCGTTAGTGAATATTTTTGCAGATTGTTCAGATGCTGGATTCTAACTGGAATGAAGTTGAAGATAAACTACGAGTGTGAGTGATATGTAGTGAGAAATTTATGTAAATTGAAATTGTGATGTATTGTAAACAAAATTGTATATGTATAGTGAGAGCTTGAATTTGTACTATTCATAAATGTAATAAATATTTGTTTGAATAAAATTTCAGTTTGAATTCAAATTCTGTGTAATTTATTTTATTCAACAAATAATTATTTAATCTATGAAAAATAAAATAGTACATTAAAAAATGCATTTAAATGAATATATATATATGTTTATTATCATCAAACAAAATCATATAAGCGTAAAGAACATATTCATACAATCTCCCCCTTTTGATGATAACAAACATATATTTAACATCTTGAATGTGTTAAATGTATTTGCTCTATAGATATATCCTAATTGCTCCCCCTAATTAAATGCTTCCTCTCTACACGATGCTCCCCCTACATATATGCATACAAATAGAAATATACAAATGAATATATATATATATATATATATATGCAAATGGAAAATTATTTGACCTTTGCTTGATTTTATTTGACAAAATCTTAACTTTTCTCTCCCCCTTTTGTTATCAGCAAAAGAATAATAGTGTTAGAGAAAATAGAGATAAAGTGATCAATATTAATCCAACATTAAACTCAAATTGAATATAAATATTAAACTTCAATAAAAATCAAACAAAAATCATGACTACCCCTGTTAGGCGCATATTCCACTTTTAGAATGATGGAAATGATGTTCTCATATAAAATTATACAATTGTATCAACTTGTGGTACACTTATATTAGGAATTTGAATATCTACTAATCATGCATAACCGTTAGGACTTTTAAATGAGATTAGTAGTATTCCAATTTAATTTGAAAAAAATGAAATTAAGTATCTTCTAACCACGCATGACCGTGAGGACTTTTAAATGGGATTAGAATCAACTTGTCTATTTAATCAATTAATTTTGATATGCGTTCCATACATGCATAACCGTAAGGACTTTTAAATGAGCATGGAAGCACATAATCAAAAGTCCAAGTAATTCACCCATGTATAACCGTGAGGACTTTTAAATTAGAGTGAATACTTTGGATATTTATTTATTTTTACAAAAAAATATGAAATGAAAAACAAATGATCCCTGATTATAGTACCACGTATCGACAAACTATATTTAAGTTTTGATAAACAATGGTCGATAGAAATATGATAGATATAGAAATGGTCATGGAATCTTTACCCAACAAAAAGTTTTACAACTCTTGTTTGAATTCCTAAAGAAATTTTCCAAATATACTCTCTTGAGTAATGTATGTTAAATATCAACACTTATCACCTTTTCAATCACTATTTATCTTTTTGATAATTAGTAGGGAGTCAGATTAGTCAAAAAAATTGTCATTTAAAATCAAATAAAATCACTGATCTGAAAATATGGTCAACAATGATTTTCTCGAAGGGGTTATATGAAAAAAAAATCTTCTATTTGAAAATTATTTGTAATGAAAAATATGCAGATATTTTCTTTTGAAAAACGATGTAATTGCTAAATGTCTCACCATAAATCACGTTCAACTAGTAATTTTTCTATCAACTAGATTACCAGTGTAATCTGCATCTGAATTTCTCTTTCACTTCAAAATATCACTAACTAAATTTGATAGACCAGATCATGAAGTGCGCATGAAAACTCAAACTCACAAACTTTTACAGCATTCTTGAATTTGAATTGAAGTCGTGTAAATAATCAGAAATTGTGAATATAGAGTTAGCCGAATTATAACCAAATGCATTATCATCCAGCAAAACACAATGTTTATTCCAAACATATATGTATGAAGTAATTCAGAGAATAGTGTTTTTTTGGCATAAATATAATTGGCCAACTATGTTGAATAAGACAGAATCAAAAAATCATCTCTTTACAACATCTCAATATTGGCTGATTTCATTCAGAATACGGTGCAGATTATCACATTTAATATAGCTTCACTTGTTTTACTTTTACGATAATTTTTCGTGGTTGCCCATTGTGATTCTGTCACCCTTGTACTAGCTAAGGAACTTTGCTTTATTGCCAGTTGTGTTTCTAGAACAACCAAAATCCAGAGAACATTGTTGTTGTTCCTTAGCCTGCCACCATACCTACACGATGAAAGATTTTTGTGACCTATTTGTTTTTATAGGTCCATGATTGCTAGTGGCTGAAGCATTGTGAATAAACAAACCTTTTGAACCCAAACTTGTTTTGTCATTTCATTCTTGTTCCAATAGACATGAAATTTGTTTGTAGAATTCTTAGGAACCCAAACTTGTATAAATTTTGTGTTCTTGTTCCTATGATTACAATTTTCAACACGATGTCCAATTATTTCACATCTATCAAAGACACTCTTACCTTTTGCATTATTATCAACTTGTGTTTTCCCAAAGCCTAATCCTTTTCCGTTGTTAGCAAAAATTTGATCTCCCAATAGCATGTTGAATGATTTTTCTCCTCTTGAAAAGTTATTCAGAGATTTCTCAAGATTTTGGAGTTTAGTTTTGAGTGTTGTGTTTTCAGTTACAAGTGAGGCGCATCTATTTATAAAATCCTTTTTCCTAGTGTCAATGATTTCCTTAAGACTCAAGTTTTCTTTTTCAAGATTCTCAGAGCTATTCTTAAGTCTTGATAATTCTGAATCTAAAATTTTACATTTTTTACATTCTAGGTTTTGAATATTTTCAAGTTCAATTTCTAACCTAAAATTTTCACGAGCAAGTTCTCTCCTATCAGATTTCAGTTTTTCAATTTTAGATTCAAGAGTATCAACTACTTTAGTAAGATCAAGACACATAAAAACAAGTTCTTTATAAGAATAGTCACCTATCTCACTAGATTCCTCTGAGCTTTCTTCTGAATCTGATTTTGCCACAAGACACAATTTAGCCTCCTCTGAGCTACTTTTCGAAACTTCCTCTCCTTGTTTATCATCCCAAGTCGCTGCAAAGACCTTCTTCATCTTTTTCTTTCCTTTGTTATTTTTGAGAAGTGGGCATTCTTGTTTGAAGTGGCCAGGCTTGTTGCAGTTAAAGCACGTCAGTTCATTATTGGAATTGTCAGAATCTTTTGTCCTATTACCATTTGTTTTCTTCTTGCGTGACTTGAATCTTGACCATTTTCTATGATTATTGATAGCCATTGCAAGCTCTTCAATTGGATCTTCTTCTTCTTCATCGCTCGCTTCTTTTCTCTTTAAGGCAATTGTCTTCTTCTTTGGTTCGGAGTTGTTGTGTTCCTCTTTTTCTTTTAGCTCAAGCTCATATGTCATCAAGTTGCCAATCAACTCCTCCATGCTTAGTTTACTCAGATCTTTCGATTCTTGTATTTCCGTGACTTTTGCCTCAAAGTTCATCGGTAAAACTCGTAGCACCTTCCTCACAAGCTCTACCTCAGTGAATACCTTCCCAAGCGCTCTAGCGTTGTACACCAAAGTTGAAAAGCGTCCAAATATGTCCTTTATGCTCTCGCCTTTGTCTATCACAAAGTTCTCGTATTCATTGCTAAATCAAGCTAGACGAGACCCCTTGACTTGAGAAGTTCCTTCATGTGTCACCTCCAAGGTATGCCAAATTTCCTGTGCACTTTTACAATGAGAAATTCTATTAAATTCATTCTTATCAAGAGCACAGATCAAAGCATTCATGGCTTTAGCATTTGTATTTTTTAATTTCTTATCGTTAGCATCCCACCTATCCTTAGGTTTAGGAATCTCAGTATCACCAACAGTTATAGTGGGAGATTTATAGCCAGTTTCAATAATTGTCCCAAACATCATAATAAACAGAACTAAGATAAATACCCATCCTAACTTTCCAATAAGCATAATCATTCCTATTAAACATGGGTGGCCTAGCAATAGATTGCCCCTCAGAAAATGCATTATTTGATGGATTCATGACTCTAGAGTTAAAGAAAAATACCGTGCTCTGATACCACTTGTAGGATCTAGATTAACCCTAGAGGGGGGTGAATAGGGTTATAGCAAATTTTCTCAAAAATAAACACAAAAACAAACTGCAGAGAAATAAATATGCTGAAAAGTAAATCACGCATAAAATTTACCCAGCTTCAGCAACCCCTGCCTACTGCTGCATTCCCAGATATTTATTAGAATTAAACAGTCTCTCCCTTACAAACACTCTAACAGACTCGCAAACCCTGCTCCCGCTTACAAACACTCCAATAGACTCGCAACCCCTGCTCCCGCCTATAGAGTTTTGCAAACTCGCAAACCCTGCTCCCTCCTATAGAGTTTTGCAAACTCGCACACCCTGCTCACTGAACTAATTCTAACTAGACAATCTGACACTACCTACAACCTAGGTGGCGATTTACCAAGGTTTGACAACCTTAAAAAGAGAATTTAAATTTAAAACAAATTAAAAAACAAATTAAAACTAAAACCCTAATAACAACTAAATCCCCCTTTATAAAAACTCCAAACAAATAAACTAAAGCCCTTTTGTAAAACAAGGCCGGCCCATTTTATTCTTTCACCGATCCCTTTTCTCTTTTGTCTTGTGAAGAAAATGGTGGCCGATCCCCTTTTCCACTAAATTAGGGCTTTGTTCTTCGATCCAAATTGGGGCTTTCTTCAAATATGATTCTTTGGTTTGTGTTGCTCTTGCTCGCGGCTTCTCTGATGATCAACTCTCTGGTTTGTGTTGCTTGCGCTTGTTCGCAGCTGCTCCTTTGATCGAGTACAATAGATTGTGGTATGTAATCTTTTTCGTTGCTGGTTTAATTGCTTGCTTGACTCGATGATCATTGCCAACGATGACGTTGGGTTTATATATGGATTTCGATTTCCTTTAATACGTTCGTCTGATTTGTCACTTTCCTAATTCTCGGTTGCTTGATATTTGTGACTTACTTGATGCGCACGGTCTTGATTTTGTAGCGTTCGATTTTTACTTGAATAATACGGAAAAAATATTCCTCTTTTGATTTCTGAATTTTTCAAAGATACACACTTGAATTTCTTGACTTGGTCATCCCTTCACTTTTAATCCTTTGTCAACTTCGACTACACTGTGAATTACTTAGTTGGCTTCGACTTCATCTGGTTGTTGCATTGTTTTCTCGGCATAGACATTTGTTTTATGATATTGTACTTGCTGATGTTTGTTGGTTTAGTTGTGCACTTGCCCGGCCATTTAAACTACACTTGTACTTCTGGTTGGTCTGCGTCTTGTGGTTGCCACTGTTGCATTGAGCATTACATGATTTATGTTGCCTTCATGTACTGTTGACATGTGCATTTGTCACTTGCACACTGCTGCTTGTTGCATTTGTGTACTTCATGTGTGCCTGCCATTCCATGAATTTCTTGTATCAGTTCTCGACCACACTGTTTCCATTGCTATGCCTTGTTGAGTTTTGTTTCATGTTTGTACTGGTTTGAATGGTCACCGACTTTGTTTTAGCATACTTGGTGGTCTGATTCATCATGTATCCTTGTCTGGTACACCTTGTTTGTTGTGACATTGTGACACTATTGCATTGTTGTTGTTTCCATATCTTGTGCTCGAGCTTGCATTCATTTCTGCTTTGTATCATTGCAAAATTCTTGCAGTCTTCATTTGATTATTGCAGTACTCATTTATGTTGTTGTGTTAACATTTGCCTGAGTCTTTATTGATGTGTCACTGCATACATGTGTACTTGATTCTTTGATGTTGTAACCTGGTCATGTTTATATTGAACTGCTTCTTGTACTTGTATCACTGTAGTCTTGGCTTTGGATTTGCTTCATGGTCAGTAGTGCACTGTGCCTTGTACTTGTAGTCTTGGCTCTATTCTTCGAGACAATTTGCATTCTATTGATATTGAGACCTATAATCTTCATTTGCGGCCTTGACTTTGGTTGATGCGTATTGCATTGTGAGTTGTATTCATGTTTGATTCCAGTTGATGTTCTGTTGCACTGTAGTTGTATTCATGTACATTACTGCCTTTGCGTTCTGGTCATTGCTTGTGACATCCATGTTGCAACTGGTTTGTACTTTGAATGCATCTGTGCATATCGCTGTTGCATTACTGGTCTTTGCATCCATTCATGTTGATTTTTGAAAATTCACTTGAGTTGAATCCAGTTTCAAAAAATCGGGTTTGACCTTGTCCCCGTGTCGTGATTTTAAATATATTGCACGTGAGTTGAACCCGGTTTTTCATTTGGGTTTGACCTATGCTCACCTGTCCCTGTAGCATTATCAAGTGTATATCGATGTGCACGGCCTTGTGGCATGTACAGTGATACACTGTGCATGTCACATTGTTCGTGTACGATGAATTCAAATGTGAATGATGACGAACAACCCAAATAACTAAGGAAAATCATATTTTCAAAAATCATATTTCATTTTATATTGCAAAAATATTTCTTTTTCAATTTTACCGCGTTAGTGAATATTTTTGCAGATTGCTCAGATGCTGGATGCTAACTGGAATGAAGTTGAAGATAAATTACGAGTGTGAGTGATATGTAGTGAGAAATTTATGTAAATTGAAATTGTGATGTATTGTAAACAAAATTGTATATGTATAGTGAGAGCTTGAATTTGTACTATTCATAAATGTAATAAATATTTGTTTGAATACAATTTCAGTTTGAATTCAAATTCTGTGTAATTTATTTTATTCAGCAAATATTTATTTAATTTATGAAAAATAAAATAGTACATTAACAAATACATTTAAATGAATATATATATGTTTATTATCATCAAACAAAATCATATAAGCGCAAAGCGCATATTCATACACATTGTACCTTTTTTGACTCAAGGTATACATCATTTTTGTTTGACTGAATGTGCATCGAGATCTATGTTAAGGGAATGACAGATTATAGCAAGGTTGATTTACTTCATTTCTGAATGAGTCCAAGAAAAGACATTATGAGATCTCTTTAGGAAATCAATCAACTCAGTGTGCAGTTCACTGCTTAGATTCTTTCTGGTCTTGACAGTCTTGGTGGAATCTGAAGGATTTATTTAGTTATCTTCCAAGTCATTTACTGGCTACAGGTCTTTGATTTTCATTCCCAAATGTAGGTCCACCCCATCATCAACTTCGAATGGCTTTGATGAAACTGCGTTTTCCTAAAATGGAACGGCATCTAATAGATACTGCATAAACACTATGCCATACTCATCCATTCTAACCATATGCAAGTGATCATTTTTAGTTTTCTTAAGACACTATAGCATAAGATGACCTATTTCAGCATCGGCCTTGAAATTTAGTTCCGATGCTTGAACGGGTTTATTATTTTCAATTCATTTTTACATAAATCAAAGGACTTAATACTACAATTTCGAATAATTTTATTGCTAGGACTCAAAGTTACATTGCGTAGTTCCTAGCTAATATTGTTCTCCTCTCACACTTCCCACTTCTACAGAGGTGTGGAACTTCATAAGCAAGTCTTTATGGGTGATAGTTTCTCGTATCTCTATTAATGCAAGTCTTCCCAGGAAAGCATTGCATGGAGATCGTCGGTCTATAATGAGGAAGCTTGCGTAGAAAGATTTATGCAGTGACGAAGTTCCTATGGTAAGAAGAAATCAGACTATTTCCATCAGAATAGTTGTTGTGTTATTGAAACCATATATTGGTTTTAGACTTGGCTTTAGAATCTCAACCGAGAGCCTCATTTTTTCATGTACTGCTTTAAAGATAACATTCACAAAACTTACTAAACCCATAAAAACTTTCTTCATCATGCAGTTTGAGATATGCACAATTATCACTAGAGGTTCATGATGTGGGAATGTAATCCCAACTGAATCTAGAGAGGTAAACGTGACACCTGGCATATGCTTTTGCTTGGTATGGAACGAGGTTCTATGATCAAAGTTGGCTTCTTTAATATCTCTCTCTCTCGTGCCTTCTTACTTTTACCTACAAGCTGGGTCCTCCACCAATTGAAGCTATGAGAGTGTTGAGGTTTTCCTCTAATTATCCTTTTGGAAAATACCTAAGTATCCTTTCTTTATCAGCGTTCCATTCTCATTTTTCAAATAGAAGCACTTATCAGTGTGATGTCCATTCACTCTATAAAATCTACAGTATGCACCACCTCCATTTAGCTCTTCCTGCTTTCCTTTATTTGGGACATTGTATGTCAATTCTATTTTGGCTAGTTTGTAGATTTGTCCTAGAGTATTAGTCAGTGGAGTTTTGGTTACGAAGTTGAATTATCTCAAAGCTTCTGCCCTTTGCTTTGTCTTGTTGTATGCTAAAGCAGTTCTTCCTATAGCAACTCCTCCAACTGCTCCCACTTCTTCAGTGCATACACACCCGATGGTCCTTTCATAAAAAATCGGCATGCTCTTATAGGTTTTCCTATTTTTATCCCATGTGTCTTTATCTCTCTTTACTCCTGACTAAGCTGCCATCAGTAGTGTGTCCTCATTCCCGAGTGAGTTGCCATCATTAACGTATCCTTACTTGTAACCCTTATTCTCATTGCTTCTTCCTTAAAGGATTTGATGTAGCTGCATAATCTCTCATCGTCTCTTTACTTAATGCAGGATAGGATATTTGGGTCTAGTGAAGTTTCTCTGCCTCCATGGAACTGTCTATGGAAATCTACTGACAACTTCATCCACGAATGGATCTCTCCTACTAAATACCTCCGAGACCACCTAGAGCCTACCCCTGTAAGATATACAAGGAACAACCTACAACAAGCTAACCTCCTTACCTTTAATATGTCCATGTAATATTCAAAGGTGGATATGTGATCATTCGAGTTGGACGATCCATCGTACTTTCCAGTGGTTGTGGCCTTGAAGCTATTTTGAAAAATAAATTATATGATTGCCTCGTTGAATGAGGGAAGAACACTCTTCCCTTCTTTCTTCCTTATTGTTATGCTCACACAGTTTTGCCAACTGCTCTATATAGACTCTGAGCTTTCGTATCTCTTCGTCTTTTGTTCTCATACGCGATGAGCTACTTCTACGGACCGAGATTGCCTCATCTGCATCTTGTGTAGTTTGATTGTTGCATTTTTCCAACAGCAATGGGTTCACATTGGCTGGTTTGGATTTAACGTTTAGGTTTACTTAGACCTTATACTATTCCTTGGCCCCAAACTCAATAGTCTAGTGTCACCGTTCTCACTAATGAGATTGATGTGTTTGTCCCCAGCTTGCGCTTGTTGCATAGTAGGTGAACAATGGCGGTGAACTGTGGATTTATGGGAGTTTGATGACCTTAAAGGGTTTGAAGATACTAGCTTTTCGATCCTAGCCATCCTCTCATTGACCTAGGCAACAAAGGCATCAAGAGTATAAATATGGGGTCAGTGGTTATTCTTATGATCAGTAGAGGGGTTTAGACGAGGAAGTGAAGGGTCTGTTACCTAGCTTTGCAGCCAGGTGTTCAGGTTCTTATAGAGGAGGAGTAGAAGAGTTTGCAGGGTGCATGATTAAAATTTTAGGGAAGTTATAGGAATTGAGGATATAGGTAGTTTTCTTAAGGTTTACTAGGGCTCGGCCCTCCTTCTTGCATCGAAATGTTAGTGAGATTCTCATCCCACAACACCAAATTGATTATGAAGAAATTACAGTGCAGCTGTCTTCTTTAATTACCAATCAAAAAATTTAAGTAGCATCAAATTAGCCTTAGTGGTAGTAGTTATGTTGTTGTATGTCTACACGATTAGGTGGTTGTGCTTTAACTGTTTGTCAAAACGTCGAGTTTATCTTACATCCAATTTTAGTAAAATCAAAGAGAATTTAGTGTTGGAAATAGCAAATAAGATGTTGTAGAAAAAGTAAAGACATGGTGTAATGACCTGTATTTTATATATTGAAGGATCGTAAAGTATTTCTATTTTATCCGTATGGCATCATATGATTCTATAATTTTGGGATATGACTCTTTGGGACATTTACACTCTTGTGATTTTTTCTAAATTTATATGTGACTATTTTGACCCTAAAAACCTTGTTTGAGCTATAACTTATGATAAGAGTCGAATTAGAGTCTCAAACCAATTTCATTGCTTTAGGATGATAGTTTCCCTCTCCATAGAGTAGTCATGATAACAAAAAAGACTTATAGTTAGGATGTTATGTCTATTTTATGTTTTAAAAGCTATTGGCCAGAATTAGTATGTAAATTAATTAAGCCCATTAATCTAATTGGAGAACCGCTACAAATAGTGGGCTAGAGAGTCGAATTAAAACTTTTCCATCTCATTCCAAATCAGGTTTTGTTATCCGGCATTTTGACCATGCTATATTCGAACTGATTGGATAAGTTAGATTTGACTATCATCAAGGCCGATAAGTCAAAGCGATGATTGTTGGGTCGAAAGATCAATTATAGAAGATAATATGTAACCGCGATTGGACGAAATTGAGAGATATGCAATGCAGAATGTTCAAAGTATGGAATATAGTTTAACATGGAAAAGGGAATGGCTATAATCATTCTCCAATATAGGGATTGACATATTTTAACAAAGCAAATGCAAGTCAATGGGAAACAATCAATATTTCAAGATCCACAAGTCGAATGCATATGGAATTTTGTGAGCAAGATGTGGGGATCCTAGGGAGCCTATCCTAAGGAACACACCTCCAAAAGATGAAGCAAAAGTGATCTGCCCTCTTCCCTCAATAGGGATTGGATAGAATCAAGAGACAGCCCACCTTTTAGCAAAGATCAAGCAATAACTCAAGTTCTACTAATTCAATTGGCATGAAACTTGGAGGCTAAACATATTACAACATGGGGAAGCTACCACAGGGATCGCACCCTCAAATTCCTCCAAAATAGGGATCGAAACTGATCCTTATTCGTTGGGATTTAGGCCATGCAATAAGCATTCTACAATATAAGTTTGATTTTACATGCTTTCCTGGTTATCCTGTTTTCATAATAATGTACTGTCCATTTGTCTAAAAACCAATAGTTTTATATGCTTATTTAATGTATTCATAAACATGGTGTTTATTAAACTGATAAATTATTCATGCCATAATAATTGTAATTATTACAAAAAAGATGCAATTTACAGAATTTTTGTTAAATTTAGTTTAATAAAATAAACAATTAATTATAACACATTATAACAAACATATAACAAAACAAAAACACCTAAATAAAGTTGAAGTGTTAAAAAATGGCTACCATGTTCATTAAGAATAATCCAACCTTTGTCAACAATCCTGATTAGTCCTCTAGAGATTCTCCTCCTCATGTTCCCAATCCTCCTTCTCTCTATCCTCCTTCATTCTTATAAAATCTGAAGGATAAGCCTCCATATAAAGATGATGATGGCTTTCAAATTGTTAAAAGTCGGCGTTGAAATTTTTCAGCATAATCTCAAAAATCTTCGCAAGGGCATTCAACGAATCCTCTGGCCAGGCCTCTGACCATTGGGCAGAGATCTAACCAAAATTCTACTAACAAGCAGTTAAGTTTCTATCAAGTTACAAAACCTTCAAGAATTCATCCATCTGATATACACAATCCTTCCAAGCCATCATCATCCTGGGCAGATTTAGTTAAGAGTGGAGGCTTCAAAACTAATGTTGATTTAAACTTTTCTACTCCTATTAAATTAGGAGATAAGAAAATTGTTGTTAAGGAGGAGATAAACCAAAAGGATAGAGAACAAGTGGAGTAACTCTATTATAGCTTATATATATGGCACTTGTCCATATTATCATCACTTCAGGGACTTTGTTTCAAAATCTTAGAACCCGATTGGTAATTTCGAAATCTTCACAAAAAAAGGTTTCTTTATCATTAGATTTTCAAATGAATAAGATTGCAACAAAGTTATTCAAAATGGTCCTTTTTTTATTGGCGGCAAATCAATCATCTTGAAAAGATGGGATAAGAAATTGGTTCTTGACCGAGATCTTCTTTCTACCTATCCAATCTAGATTAGGTTGCCTAAATTAAATCTTAGACTATGGGACAAAGAGGCATTTGCTACCATAACTAGCATAGTGGGTAACCCGCTAAAGCTAGCCGAGCCTACAACAAAAGAGATGCATCTCAGCTACGCCGGAATATTAGTTGAAATAAGAGCTACTGATGAATTACCAGATCATGCTCTTATTTCTATGCATGATGGTGAGAGTATTACACAAAAAATTGAATATGAATTCATTCCACACAATGTTTGAAATGCGCTTGCTTTGGACATCTCTCATAATTTTGCTCTTGGAAAACTGTTTGGAAAGAAAAAGAATCTTCAAATTACAATTTTGATAAACGTTCTTTGTCAGTTCCAGAAATCACAAGTAATTTAAATCAAGAAAATCCATTTTTGAAGGAAATTTATTCTGGTCTAATATCTCTATTCCCTTGGTTCCTGGTCACTATATTAGATTCTGAAAAATCTATTCAAAACATTGAACTCAACTCAAAATCGGTGGTTGCAAAAGGAAATATTGAAAAGAGTTCTATTAATATGGCCGAGCAATCTGAGAGTCCCATTTCGCAAGAGATATGAAGAAATAATAAAGCAAGAGCCTCAAATTTTATTGTAGCCATGGATTCTGATCAACAAATGACTGAGATAGATCTTGCTCTTTCATATCCAAATGGCAATATTAAGGTAAACAAAGGTAAACAAGCACATAGCAAAGGGCATTATAAAGAACAGTTCTTGCTTCCTCCTTCCCGACAGGGAAAGGAAATTTTAGTTACACATATAGATACAAATGATTCGCAAATAAAGAAGATATAATACTCTCAAAAAACTGTCCCTCAAAAAGCATAGTTATGCCTGAATCTATGTTAAAGAATGTTGGATTACTTTTCTCCTCCACCTCTGCACACCTGTCAACGGCAAAAGAAAGAAATCCAGGAAAAAGTATATCCATGAAATATTGAATAAAAATGCTAATGAATGCTCAAATCCAAATTCGAATCTATTTGAGAAGAAATATATTATCAAAAACCCTAAATGGGAGGAGTTTCTTAAAATTCAAGGCAAAAAAGACTATAAAAGGATAGTGGAGAAGGCTACTGAAAGCATAAAAATAGGCAGCAAATTCTCACTATAGCTGCTAACATATCCTTTATATATGTATAATAACGAATATTATTACTTGGAATGTGAGGGGACTCAATTCCCCTGAAAGGAAGTTATACCTTTCAAATTTATTACTTAGCTATAAACCTTCTTTAATACGCATTTTAGAACACAAACTATCTGATATAAACATTGATTTGCTTAGGATTAATAATCTAAACAATTGGAATCTTATTCATAATAATTCTATGTAGGGAATGGTAGGATCATTGTTTTTTGGGATCCCAACATTTGGGACCTTTGCAAATTTTCTCTTAATTTCCAATACATTCATTGTAATTTTAAAAATAAAGGGGGCCTTCAAATTTGTTGTTTCTTTTATATATGCCTCTAATTCTGAAAATGAAAGAACTCAGCTCTGGAACTCCTTAGATCACTTTAATTCAAAAATTAATTCCCCTTGGGTGAATATGAGAGATTTTAATACTGTTATGAAAGCTAATGAAAAAAGAGGGGGAATTCCAATTCCTTTCAAAAAATTAGAATTCTTTTCTAACTTTCTCATTAAAACTGGACTTATTGAACCTAACATCAAAGGTAACAAATTCACCTGGAAATCAGGTGAATATAGAAATATTCATTGTAAGCTTAATAGAATTCTAGTCAATCAAGCTTTCATCAATCATTTCTATGACTTTAATTGTTACACCTTACCCCCAATACATTAGTGATCATACACCTATCAAGCTTATTATGTCTCAAACCTTTCAATCAAAAAGAAATTTCCTTTTAGATTTAAGAATGGATGGGTTCAGGATCCCGATTATAAAAGTATCATTTAAACTATCTACAGTTTTCTTCAAAAGGCTCTACCCAATTCAAACTTAGAAAATTCCTTCAACATATTAAAGAAAATCTTATAGCATGGAATCAAAAAAATAACAAAAACAAAAATGAAATCAATCAAATAAGAGAGAAATATGTGAAATTACAAGACAGTATTGACTTTGACGGATCAAACCAAACTAATGTTAAAAAAAATTCATTTGCAAAGAAAGCTTTCCGATTCACTTCACACTGAGGCTGTTAATCTTAGGTAGAAAGCTAAAGCTAACTGGCTTTCTCAGGGGGACTTGCCAACCAAAATTTTCTATGCTAAAATGTCTTATAGAAAACATCATAACAACATAGGAAAATTAATCAACAGCAATGGTAAGATAATTAATAAAGCCTCTTTACTAGAGAAGGAAGCTATTCTTTACTTTTTTGATCTGTTCAATTCTGGGGCGAGTCCAAGTATTTTTCCAACTATTTCTCCTGTATTCTTACTTCTTCCTAATAGTGAGGAAATCCTTCTTACTCCTATAGGTTTAGATGACATTAAAAAAAATTGCTTTCTCAGTTAAAGATGATAAAAGTCCTGGCCCAGATGGGTTTGGGGTTAAATTTTATAAAACTCATTGGGATGATTTTAAAAAACATGATTCTTGAGGTCGTCAATGAATTTTTCTCAATTGGTAGGCTTTTAGAAAACATAAATCATACTTTTATTACGCTTGTCTCTAAAGCCAAAAACCCTACCTGCCTTGGGGAGTATAGGCCAATTGCATGTTGTAATTTCTTGTATAAAATTATAGCTTCTATTTTAAGTAATATAATTAAAAAAATTCTAAAATTCCTCATTTCAAAAACCAATATGCTTTTATACCAGACAGGTTTATTATCGAAAACGTTCTACTTTCCCATGAATTATTAAGGAACTTTAATCAGGTCGGTAAAAATAAGATGTGTATCAAAATTGACTTACACAAAGTCTTTGACAAAATTAGTAGAAATTTTATTATTTATATGATGATGAGTCAACTACGTTTCAATGAAATTTTTTGTAACCTAGTTAAGGAATGCCTTTGTAATATATCTTATTCCATACTTATAAATGGATCTCCTTGTGGGTTCATTCATAGTAATAGAGGTATTAGACAAGGAGATCCCCTATCTCCTTACTTATTCACAATTGCTATGGAATATTTACATTACAAATGGATAAGGAGAAATTGATTAACAACTTAAAACCAATAAATTCGATTATTCCTTGAATTTCTCAATTATTATATGCTGATGACTTATTAATTTTTTAATGCAGATACTCAATCTGCAGCTACCGCTTAGAAAATTCTTGACAAACTTAGTCAACATGCTGGTCTTCAAATTAATGAAAATAAAAGTAAATTTTTTTAGTAAAGCTTGTACGAACAAGATGGAGATCCTCAATATTCTAAAATTCCAATGGGTTGACCTCTCTATCAAATATCTTGGACTCCCTCTCAGTAGCAACCAGATCAAAGAAAGAGATTGTGTCTAATTATATCATATCATTCAAAGTAAAATAAACAATTGGTCCAGTAAATTACTATATATTGCAGGAAGAGTAGAACTAGTTCATAGTGTCATCACTGCAGTCACATGTACTGGCTGCAATCTCACAACATTTCAGCAAAAACTATGGAGAAAATCGAAAAATTACGTGCTAACTTCATTTGGAATGGAAAATTTCATAAAATCTCTTGGAACACTATTAATAAGACTAAGAAAGCGGGGGGATTAGGAATCCGAAACTTTTTAGATATAAATGAAGCATGCAAGTATAAGCTTTTTTGAAAATTCATAGAAGGCAAAACACTTTGGGTTGAATGGATGAGAGCTAAATATGTCAAAAACAAAAATTTCTGGCCCATGCCCATTGAAAATCACTATTCCTATGCTTGGAAAAACATTCTAAAATGCAAGGAAATTGGAGCCAAATTATTAGCAAGAAAACTTATGGCAGTCACACCGGCCTCTAGTTTGATCCTTGGATCAATGATAATTCTCTTATCAATTTATTAGGATGGAATAACCTCTATTGTTTTGATAAAGTCAATGCTAAAGTCGACAGTATCACTCAAAGTTCAATTTGGAATACTCAAGCTCATCCTCCATCTACTATCTTTAACTCTACAATTTATAAAATAGAAATTGACCCAAGTCAAGAAGAAGATGTTTGGAGTTGGAAATTATCTTCAAAAGGAAAATTTTCTTTCAAAAATACTTGGGATTTCTTAAAAGGAGATGAAGTGGAAGTTGATTGGTATAAATCAGTATGGAATTCAGTCAATTGCCCAAAATGGCTTTTTGTACCTACTTTGCATTGTTAAATCGTCTGCCAACAAGAGAAAAGTGTGGAAAATGGAACAAAAACACTGGAAACATCAACTGCCTTTTTTGTAAAACTGAAATCGAAAATACCGATCACCTCTTTTTTGATTGCAAATACTCTATACATATTTGATTCATTGCCAAAAATAAGCTCAATCTTAGTCAACATTTGGCTCTCCAAAACATAAGAGACAACATACAATATTTTCAGAAAACATTCAAAGGCAAGAAAGCAGAATTCAACAAAGCAATTGTTGTTCTTACTACAGTTATATACTTTATTTGGAAAGAGAGAAACAATAGGCTTCGTAATAAAGTTGAAACTGATCGCATTCAACTTTGAAAAACCATTGAAATAGAATTCAACATCATCCTTCAAAAAGCAAGCAATTCCAACAAAAACAGCAATCGAACTCATAATATAATAGATGCTGATAACTACGAAGATTATGTTAAAGAATACTTACAAAGGAAGAATTTTCTCAAAAATTCCCCATATCATACTACAAGTAGTAGATGCGTGAGAAAGTCAACTGAGACTATTAATTTCAGTGCTTCAGTTGAAGATTGCTGCTCCAATATCCATACCATGAATATTTCCTATAAGGGAAGTAAACACATTATCAGATCAGTCCTAGTTATAAGGAAATTTATGCTATTAATTATACCATTTTACCTGATTTAGGCTTCGTAATAAAGTTGAAAGTGATCGCATTCAACTTTGAAAAACCATTGAAATAGAATTCAACATCATCCTTCAAAAGGCAAGCAATTCCAACAAAAACAGCAATCGAACTCATAATATAATAGATGCTAATAACTACGAAGATTATGTTAAAGAATACTTACAAAGGAAGAATTTTCTCAAAAATTCCCCATATCATACTACAAGTAGTAGATGCGTGAGAAAGTCAACTGAGACTATTAATTCCAGTGCTTCAGTTGAAGATTGCTGCTCCAATATCCATACCATGAATATTTCCTATAAGGGAAGTAAACACATTATCAGATCAGTCCTAGTTATAAGGAAATTTCTGCTATTAATTATACCATTTTACCTGATTTGAACAGGAACAGCCATCCATCCAACTTTGTGCATCTGCTTCTCAATGACTGTCACCTTCAAAGCAATAACATTAAGACAAATGTCACGGATCTTAGAGTTAAGGTCAAAAATTATGACAAGCATTTATCTCCTCTGGCTCAAGTCAATGAAACAGACAAGTCTGCTGATGATAACACTCCTTTCAGTCAGCTCAAAGCTTGCAAGGGAAGTAAAAAGGCTTATATTAATAATAATTCTAAATTTAATAATGAATCTCATGCTAATACAAAAACTCTTTTACCTGATTCTAGTAGAAGTAGATACGCTATCACTGAAGAGGATAGATACGCTATCATTGAAGAGGATAATAATTTTCTTCTGACCATCAGAGAACAAAGATTAGGAGACTATTTCTATGTAAGCAAGCCAAATAAGCAGATCTACCACTTATCTGTCTGGGATAAAGGAGAGTCTAGCAAATCTCCCTCAGTTTCATCCTCAAAAGAAGATCAAGCTTTGATCTTTCCTACCTCCTCAGATTAAAGTCTGGAGGCACTGGAGGCATCGTAGCATACTTCAAGGATATGAAGACAAAAATAGTGAAACGTCGCCATTTTTATCTCACTCCTGGGCTTGACAGACCTCAATCTAAAGAAATAATGGAGTGGAGGCCTCCCTGAAGAGAATTTCTCCTCCTAACCTTCCTTAGCTTGCCATTTCCAGACCAGAAATTATTTCAAGTCGTGGATGCAAAGAGACCAAGGATGCTCAATTTTGTAAAGCTTTGAAGGAGTGGAAGCCTCCTTGAAAGCTTATCTCACATCGATGACATGAATTGGCTTCCGCCATTTTTTAGTTTTTGGCTATGCTTTGAAGAGTTTAGGGTTTGATTAAGTTGGCAACCCTAGTTGTAAAGTTATTTTCTTTTTTGTTTGTGGTTCGGGTTGCTTTGTTATGCGACCGACTTTATCTGTTCTGGGCTGGGACCTTTTAACTACTTCAAAAAAAAAAAAACCGAAAACACCTTAATTTAGTACAAGATTTTATTATAGAATTAATAAGTTTTAATACTACGTCAAAGTAGAACATGTGGATACTCTCAGGTCAAAGGTCTGTTGTCAAATTACCTGCAGTGATTAATTTGAAGACTCATAACGAAAAAGGGAATAATTGGATAGTGCATATGAAATATAAGCACCGTGGACAAATTAATAGTTTGGACGTCCTATTGTATGTTATGTAGTATTAATATATGTGGTCTTTTTGGTAAGTGAGATATTAACTACAAGGACATGTTCCTTATTTTTTATATACCGTGATTAAAAATTGATTCATGCATGTTAGTCAGTTTAAACATGTACAGCGATAACCAAGTATTGATTACGTCAACCGTAAAAACTGGTTAGCTGAAGTTGTAGCTGTTTTGACATAGTGGAGATATAACAACAGCGCTGCACAGTTTGACATAGGTTAATCAAAATAAGCACAGGAGACAATTAGTGAAAACGAAAGAAATGGTATTACACAAATCAATAATGTACATGCTGCCACTTAACAGCAGATTAGTTAAGGATACACTGTACTCAATGCTATCATGGTAGTTAAAACATGTACATTTGTATGCCGTTTGACTCTTCTACCTCAACTGCTCAGTCACATACTTGAATAGTCTAATGTACTGAATCGGTATTAACTACAAGAAAATTAGTCTTCTTTCCAATTTCTGGAAACATTGTCATATTGTGGTTGTTGGCAAGCTCAGTGAAACAACGCTTCGCTTGCTCTTAAGTCTCACCACGTAGCATGATTACGTATGGTCCTAATTTTGTAGAGCCGCTCATTGCTTCGTATGAAACGCAAACAGACGTGATATTACGGATGACTTATATCCTTATCAAATATTGGTGGGACTGGTGCTACTTTATAGTTAAATGTTGATGGACACATCTTATAACTCTTCCTTGGGATACGTACAGATTAACAGATATCATTTTATTTTGGATTCCTCTCGTCTTTTAATAATTCCACTCGAGAAGCGATGCACGTTGAGCATATAACCTAAAAAGTGATGTGGGAGTCTGTACGGCAACTTAGAAGTGCCTGAAGGTACCTAGGCTTCAGAATCTACGTACTAATACTATGATTCTTCTTGGTAGATTGTGGTGAAAATGTGTTTGATTCTATGTAAGTCGCTAAGAGAACTGCTTTGGAAAAGCGTCCACTGGAGAACCTCCAGTGTGTGTACAGATTTGAATTTCTTTTCAATTTAAAATTGTTATATGAGATAGTAGCAACAACTTTATGTGACTAATGTACCAGTAACTTTTGTTATATAGGCAAGATTTATGATTTGTAATTTAAATATGGAGTAGCATCATTTTCTTAGGTTCTAAATATTATAGATGAGTGTCTTATTATGTTCTATCCATCCATTACTCAATTATAACTGTGAATTCAGATCGATAGATTGACATTCTTCATAGCATTTACTACTTCTTCGTGGTAGCTGGTGCTCGTACTTGAAAAGAAAGACCTTTTTATTCACGATTTTTACATTAGGTTACGTGTTATACTCTTTATACTACAAAGAGAGCTAAAATATAGTTACCAACTATAATACGTTTGTTCATTCTTTTATGCATGTCAGTAAACATAATTATCATGTGTGTGTATAGATGTGTATACACATCGGCGATTCATGGCTGAAAATGTAAGCCAACGTGACGCAGCGGATATTCGGAAAACAAATGAAATGGATGAAAGTAGCAAGCGGTGAATTGATAATCCTGTAATGCCCGAATTCGTTGATCCGAAGATACCGAATTCTAGCTATCTCTATCACGTTGATCGCGCACGATTCCGCGAAAAGAAATCTACGATTTTTCAACGTTGATCTTGCGCACAAAATACCGTGAATCGGCTTCAACAAACGATAATTCGAGCGAACTCGAATTACGTAAGTGGAGATAGGAGTTAATACTCGACTACCAATTTAATGGAGGCACAAAGCTTCACAAGCAAATTTTATTCAATTTTCAACTCCCTTTACAAATGACACACCTTGCCTATTTATACGCGTTACAACTCAACACCGACCAATCGACTTAACAAATTACAATACAATGACTTAAAAAATAAAAAATAACGACTTAAACAAGACAGTACGCGACTTAAACTTGTCACGCGACTTAAAATAAGGTCGTTCGCGACCTAAAGAGATAGCTCGCGATTTTAAATGGAGCACGGCAATAGGAAAGCGACCTAAAGAAGATCGCTTCGCGACCTAGAGCTTCACGAGTAAGCATTCGCGACTTACTGGGCTTGAACGACTCAAAAAAAACATGGCAGCGACCTAGGGCCGCTCGCGACTTAGCTTCGCGACTTGGGCTTTTGACGGCAGCGACCTAGGGCCGCTCGCGACTTAGCTTCGCGACTTGGGCTTTTGACGGCAGCGACCTAGTTATGTCGTTTGCGACATCAGGAGGCGGAGCTAGGTCGTGGCTACGGTGAAGGTCGCGAAGAGGGCAGAGAGGCTTAGGTCGTGGGTCGCGGCAATAGTGGAGGCTAGGTCGTAGGTCGCGAAGAGGGCAGAGAGGCTTAGGTCGTGGGTCGCGGCAATAGTGGAGGCTAGGTCGTAGGTCGCGGCGGTGGTTGCGATGGGCTGAGGTAAGCGCTTCATCATACTCCTCTTGTTGGAAAGAATTCGACCCCGAATTCACACTCTCGTCATCTTTGACAAGCTCCTCTCCATAATACGGAATTAAGTGTTTGACATTGAAAACATCAGAAGTATGAACCTCTTCCGGCAATCTTAACCGATACGCATTATTATTGATCTTTTTCAAGATTTCTAGTGGTCCAATTTTTCGTGCTTTCAACTTGTTGTAAGTTCCAACTGGAAAACGATCCTTCGTCAAAACGGCATATAAAAATTCTCCTTCTTTGAAGGCAACACTTCTTCGTTTCTTATCCGCCATTTGTTTATACTTCTCATTCGTCTCAAGCAATCGTTCCTGCACAACCTTGTGGCATTCCTGTAACTCATTCACCAAATCACTAGCCCGCTTAACGACTCCCTTCTGATATGGCACTGTCGTTAAATCCAACGGTCCATTTGGAATGGCAGAATATACAATTTGAAACGGACTGAGTCTAGTACTTCGATTGACTGCATGATTATGTGCAAACTCTGCTTGACATAACTTCATATCCCAGCTTTTCAAATTGTCTTTTACAAGACATCTCAATAAGTTTCCCTACGATCGGTTAACCACCTCTGTTTGCCCATTGGTTTGCGGATGGTAAGCGCTACTAAAATTCAGCTTCGTTCCGACCATCTTCCACAAACTCAACCAAAAATGACTTAAAAATCTAGTATCTCGATCAGAAACAATAGATTCTGGTAAACCATGCAATCGATACACCTCTTTAAAGAATAATTGAGCTACCCGAAATGCATCCGTTGTCTTCTTACAGGCTATAAAATGTGCCATCTTCGAAAACCTGTCCACTACAACAAATATAGAATCATTTTCCCTTTGAGTTTTAGGCAAACCCAAAACGAAATCCATGCTGATATCAACCCATGGTCTGATAGGCACAGGTAACGGCATATATAACCCTGCATTCGTAGCCGTTCCCTTCGAAACCTGACAGATATGACATCTTTCCACAAATCTCTCGACCTCTTTCCTCATTGACGGCCAAAAATAAGATCGATTTGATGTTGAATGTCTCTCAGTGGCGGTAACTCCTTGGGCAACTCTTCTGGAAATACATCCTCAAATTCTTTCAAAACTGGTTTCGCTTCTTCTGGGATTTCAACCTCTTCACTACAATCTCGTCCAATTAACACAAAGACTTCAGGCTCCCCTTCAACTTCCTTAACAAATTCCTTCAAAGTTAACAAAGTTTTCAGCTCTTCAATCTCCTCAGATTTACTCTCTCCCTGCTGACTCTTTTTTGGAACTAAAATAATCTTAACGCCTTCAAACATAAAACTATAGCTATTGGTTCGACCGTCATGCTGCACTGCTCGATCATACTGCCACGGTCTTCCCAAAAGCAAATGACAAACATCCATCTCAACTACATCACACCAGATTTCGTCTTTATATTTCTTCACAATAGAAAATGGGACTCGAACTCGCTTATCCACCTTCACCTCTCCTCCTTTTCTCAGCCACGCTAACTTATAAGGATTTGGATGTTTTTCCGTTTTCAACTTCAATTTTCTCACCGCTTCTGTAGAAATAATATTGTCACAACTTCCTGCATCAATCACAAATTTACAAATTTTTCCCAGAATAGTGCATGTAGATTGAAAATGTTACTCCTCAACCAACTAACCTCATCCTCTTGTTTCGGTGTTAAACAAGACCTCCTCATCATTAGATTACACCCTTCGTCTCCCGATCCGATATCCTGTTCATCTTCCTCCACTGGACTAGAATCACCTTCACCAACATCCTCATCTTCAACCTCAGCTATCATAGCTCATTTCTTCGGTTTTGGACACTCATTGCTTTTATGACCTATCTCCTGGCAATTGTAGCATTTGAAACCATTGTTAACCTTCGCCTTCTCACCCTCCTTTATCACAGGTTTACTGATAGGTTTAGAAACATTAGAACTTCCACTAATACCCTTCACTTGATTGTTGGAATTAGTAAACACACCACCTCCACGCCTTCCCTGCTTCTCCCAAGCCAACGCCTTTATGTGTGCTTCCGCCACAGATCTTGGATCGAACATATTAACCATATCCTGAATCTGTATTCGCAAACCTCCAACAAACCTCGCAGTCAATTTTTCCTCGGTCTCCATAATGTCATTTCGAGCAATCAGTTGGTAAAACTCATCAGCATAGTCATTAACAGTCTTCGTTCCTCGCCTCAAGTTTTGCAACCTCTGATACATGAGTGATTGATAGTTGTAAGGTAAAAATGTAGCCTTCATCAATTTCTTCATTTTCTCCCATTCAACAATTTTCGACTTTCCCATCCGTTCTCGTGTAAGTTTAGTTTGCTGCCACCACGCCAAAGCTCTCCCCCTCAGCCTTGTAGCGACTAACTTCACTCGGCGATTCTCCGGAATCTCCTTGAAATCAAAAATTTCTTCAACATTAGACAACCAATCTAAAAATTCTTCAGCAACCATTCCACCTTTGAACTCTGGAATTTCCATCTTCATTCCCGATTCCCATCGACGATCATCCACTACATCTCGATACTGACGTCGTGTTGGTTCTTTATCTCGGTAATGAACACTTCCCCTATCACCATCAAAATCCTCATCAAAATCTGAGGTACATCGATGTCGATCACGACCTCCAACATCTCTACTACCACTCCTTCGATCAACATTTCTATCACGATTGTCATCACTTATATGATCTTGATCTTCTCTTCTCTCTCGATCTGAATGTATCGAAGCTCTACTTCCACCATGGTTCGATTCAGGTGAAACTCTTCTTCTACTTTGATTCATTTCAAGCATCATTCTCTCTAATCGACCAATTCCTTCATTCAACTTCTCAGTGAAACTCTCGTTGATTCGTTGCTCCATTTCATCAGCTTCTTCTCTTCCATACAAAGCATTGATATTTCGGTGGCGTTGAGCTCGTCTCGAAGGCATGATTGAACTTCAAACAAACTTCAAAAAAATAATTTTCCAACACCTTCAGAACTTTGATCCAAAGTGAGATGGATCGAAACTCCCAACTTGTTGCAACTTCACGATGAACACGATGACCACTAAATTTCTCAACAATTGCAAATACGATCTCCAAACTTCAACTTATCGAAACCCAATTCTCCAAATGATGCAAATTCCTTGCAACCTAGCTCTGATACCAAACTGACGCAGTGGATATTCGGAAAACAAATGAAATGGATGAAAGTAGCAAGCGGTGAATTGATAATCCTGTAATGCCCGAATTCGTTGATCCGAAGATACCGAATTCTAGCTATCTCTGTCACGTTGATCGCGCACGATTCCGCGAAAAGAGATCTACGATTCTTCAATGTTGATCTTGTGCACAAGATACCGTGAATCGGCTTCAACAAACGATAATTCGAGCGAACTCGAATTACGTAAGTGGAGATAGGAGTTAATACTCGACTACCAATTTAATGGAGGCACAAAGCTTCACAAGCAAATTTTATTCAATTTTCAACTCCCTTTACAAATGACACACCTTGCCTATTTATAGGCGTTACAACTCAACACTGACCAATCGACTTAACAAATTACAATACAATGACTTAAAAAAAATAACGACCTAAACAAGACAGTACGTGACTTAAACTTGTCATGCGACTTAAAATAAGGTCGTTCGCGACCTAAAGAGATAGCTCGCGATTTTAAATGGAGCACGGCAATAGGAACACGACCTAAAGAAGATCGCTTCGCGGCCTAGAGCTTCACGAGTAAGCATTCGCGACTTACTGGGCTTGAACGACTCAAAAAAAACATGGCAGCGACCTAGGGCTGCTCGCGACTTAGCTTCGCGACTTGGGCTTTTGACGGCAGCGACCTAGTTATGTCGTTTGCGACATCAGGAGGCGGAGTTAGGTCGTGGCTACGGTGAAGGTCGCGAAGAGGGCAGAGAGGCTTAGGTCGTGGGTCGCGACAATAGTGGAGGCTAGGTCGTAGGTCGCGAAGAGGGCAGAGAGGCTTAGGTCGTGGGTCGCGACAATAGTGGAGGCTAGGTCGTAGGTCGCGGCGGTGGTTGCGATGGGCTGAGGTAAGCGCTTCATCACAACGCACAAGTGAGTGCATACGCATGCATCCACACTATCTTAGTTTTCATGCAAAATAAAACTTCCCCTTGGATATGAAATGACAGTATAACTTATTTACTTTTCCCACCAAATACACTCCTTCGCATGTCGTGCCAAAGAAGTATGAATAATCATACTTATTCAAATAAAGTAGAAAAACATCAATGCTGCTACAAAATATTTAACAAATGGTTTATAAGCGGAATAGAAAATAAAAGTATATTCAACTAAAATTGTGCAGAGGAAAGGTAACATATGTTTTCCTTTATAGCTTTTAAGTCGTGTATTATCTAACTATTCCACATTTAATAACGGAGAAAAATTAAGATGAATGATGTTTAGTTGCAGTATTTGTGTGATGGGAAGCAATACCGACATTTATCTAACAGGTAAAATATATTTTAAAAAATCCAACTAAGTTAACTAAGATTAATTTTTAAAATCCAACTAAGTTAACTAAGTTTTATAAAAATTAATAAGTTAACCAAATTTTATAAATATTAAATAGGTTTCTAAAATTTAACAAAGTTTTATAAAAGTTAAGTTAACTAAGTTTCAAAAATTAACCAAGTCAGCTATATTTAATAAAAACTAAAAAGGTTTAAAAACTAACTAAGTTTTATAAAAATTTAGCTAAATTGACTAAGTTTTATAAAAATTAATTATTTTTTAGTTTTTTAAACTAATTTGACCAAATTTATAAAAATTAACCAAGCTTTATGAAGATTATCTAAGTTAACCAAGTTTTATAGAAATTAAATAAGTTTTTAAAAATGAACTAAGTTCTACAAAAATAAACTAATTTTTAAAGAAATTGGACCATGTTAACTAAGTTTTATAAAAATTAACTACATATATAAAAATTAGCTAAACTTTAAAGAATTTCGACTAAGTTTTATAAAAATTAACCAAATTGATAAAAAGTTGCCTGCTTTTTAAAATTAACTAAGTTAACAATATTTTACAAAAAAATAAACAAGTTTATAAAAAATAACTAATTTAGTTTTCAAAAATATAGTTAGTTTTAAACTATTGTTTCATATCGCAATAATTTCTATTTGTGCTAAAACATAAAACAAAAAGAAATTAACGTTCATCTTAAATTAATAGTTAACGAGTGCATGTTCTTAATATTGATTTGTAAAAGGTGAATTTCTCAAGTTTAAACGTGAAAAAGAATGAAATATATTTTATTAGTTTATATATTTTAAATAGTTATAAATAACTATGATAATTATATACATTATTATTTTCCAATTGTAGATATTAAAATTGATACAATATGTTTTATTTCAAATTAGAGATATAATAATATTAAAAACGATACAATAAGCTGGTAGATATACCGTTCATTTGACTACCGAGCTTATTACTATGTATATGTTGCTACGTCGAATGGTGGCTAGTTGACCTCATTTGTTTTGTTTTTGTTATGATCCTATGTTCAGGCTTTTCATAATTGGTGCATTGGTTCTCTGTTGCTTCTCTTCTTCTTATTTGGGAGAAATGCCAGCCGTTTGCTATTTAGGTAACCTTTGGTTCTACTATGATTACATGTAATTCAATATTTATTGTAACGACCCAGATTTTTCGATGTTGAATTTGAAGTATTTAAATGGTTTTAAATATTTAGTTTGAATTATAAATTGATTTTTGGATATGGAAAAGTTGGTTTTTATTTATAAAATAGATTCGGAATTCAAATATAGTGATTTGTTGAACAATTCAACCTTTGAATTTAATAATTGGAATTTGGTAAATTATTGTATTTGGAGTTTTAAGCTCGATAAAAATAATTTAAAGGCTTGTAAAATTCATATTAATAATACTGAAGACAATGCAACTTTTAAAATTGAATTTAGAAGTGATCTGCTCAGTTTTAAAAATATACCATTTAATTGACATTTAAAAATAGAATTTCGAGGCATAATCTCAAAATTCGACGAAACCAGTTCCATCGGATCCGTAATTTTTTTTATCGGATTTCAAATTTTGAAGTGTTTGGAGTTATTGTGCGATCGTACGGTCTATAAACGCGATGAAATCTATATCAAGAATTTAATATATAACTGGGTCCAGAAAGCTATGTTCTCCATACGATCGAATTAGGATTCGAAACCATTTCCATTGCGCTCGAATATATATATATATATATATATATATATATATATATATATATATATATATATATATATATTAGTCAACTGTCAAGATTCCCTTTCATCAGCCCGCTGCCTTTCGCCATCAGAACTTTTTGCCTTCTCTGTGGCAGGCATCTAACACGCGAGCTTTCACATCTTCTTTATCTTGGCATCCGACCATCTCTTCATGTTTTCCCCCGCCCTGCTTTTTAAAAGCCCCTTCCGTTCTTTTCAATTCAATCTACAGCCGAAAAGAAAAGAGAAATGGTGGTCGTAGAATTCAATTCGTTTCGAAATCAAATCGATCTATAATCCATCGTTCAAAAAAAGGGAAGCAACGCAGGGGAAATCGCGACCACTTCGCGAGGGGGAGCTCGAGCACCAAGCTTCTGGACGCTCGCTCGAAGGCAGGAGAAAGGCTCGCGTTGGCTTTCGCGATGGAATGAAGGCGCCGCGACCTTGGGTTGTGCTCATTCTCGATTCATGGTGATTGGTGGAGGTTGGGTGGTGGCCGACCATTCATGCGTGCATAGGCGATGGGATGTGGGTTCGTTCATGAAGGCACGGGACTGATGGGATGGCGATGGCTTTGAGCGAGATGTCAAGGAGGTTGTGGTGGCGTTCGATTGATGGAATGTTACGCTATGGCATTTCATCAAACTTCTATTGTAAGCTGTCAAACACTTAGCAAATCATCCTCAGCTTTTCTGGATTCGAAGTGCAAGATTCTGAAAACTCGATGGAGATATAGGACCCTGAGGAAGAAATCAGTTAAAGGAAAATAACAATGGTTGGTTAGAAAAAAGA
Source organism: Allium cepa (assembly GCA_030765085.1). Lineage (NCBI taxonomy): Eukaryota > Viridiplantae > Streptophyta > Magnoliopsida > Asparagales > Amaryllidaceae > Allium > Allium cepa. The sequence goes on from CM060932.1 coordinate 135,272,024, forward strand.
AGGTGCACATTGTGCACGTGCACAACCAAGTTAAGATATAATACCCTGTCTTTATTTTTTGAAAATCTGGATTAGCTGGCTATGAGTTGTAATGCCAATGGCTAGTTTGAATAAGTCAGTGATGCAAACTGTATAAACATGGTCAGAGCTTGTGTATATAGTATATGAAGAAAATTAATAAAGATCATTTTTCTTTACCTGCTGTTATCTGTGCAAGTTTCTTCTATTGCTATTCATTTCTTCACATACTTCTGTTTATGTATTAAAGTCGTCTCATTCTTCCCCTGTGTTATCACCACCTTCTTCTTCTTAGACCTGTCTTCTTCTTGAATCTGAAACACCATCTTACCTATTTCACCATGACACTAACCCGAGCACAGTCTCAAAAGGAAAAGGGCCCTACCACATTGGTATCAGAGCTTCTTGAGGGTGATACAGACCCTCACCAACCAAGTGTCTCTTCTGATTCTGAAGCTTCTTCCTCAATTGAGTCTGCCATTGATGAAACACTACCTTAAATTTGGCAGAAACAATGTTTGATTAACAATAGGACTGCTCTATCATTAAAAAGCTTAGAACAAACAACTCAAAGCCTATCAAGAAGCAGTCAAGAAAGCAATGAGAAGATGGATAAAATACAAGAAATGATGGCAAAGAATTTTTCCGAGATTCATGACATCAGGAATCATAGAAATTTGGATCACATAACTGCTTCTATACCCACTTCTTCTTCTCCAGCAAGATCAAATATTTATGTTCCTCCCAACAATAGACCACCTATACTTGCTAGACCAGAAAATAAGCACAACGATCAAAATTCTCCATCAAGAAACTCTGATATTCCACTTACTCCAGCAAGAGATTTATCTAAGCTACATATAAAGATATACTTTCCCATTTTTTCTGGAGAAGATAGGGTTATTGATTGGTTAAGGCAAGTCGAAAATTTCTTCAAATACAATAAAACTGACGTACAAGAATGGGTACATGTCAGCTCCTATCACCTCAGAAAAGAAGCACTGCAATGGTTTTATAGATATTCACACACAGTTCATGATTATGATCACTGGCCAGTCTTTTACAAGGCGATTCAGGTACGTTTTACTCTTAATGAATTAGAAAGACCATATGATACTTTTTCTTCTTTAAAACAGACAACATTAGTCATGCATTACGTAAATCAATTTGAACAACTTGAAGGCATGATTGAACAAGTATCACCTACTCACCTACTACAAAAAATTTTAGGGGGGTTAAAAGAAGAAATAAAATATGTTGTTATTGCTAATAATCCTTTAAGTTTTTATGCTGTAGTTTCTCTTGCAAATATTTTTGAAACAAAATGGCTTTCAACCAATAAAATTACCAAACATAATTCCACAAGTTCTGCCAATTTTAAAAACTCTTTGGCAAGTAATCAAGACAACTCTTCTTCCAAGCAAGGGAAAATAAAAACTCTGACCCTAACGGAAATTTTAGACAAAAAAAGAAAGAATCTCTGTTTTGGTTGCAATGAGAAATATCACTATGGCCATAAATGTAAAACCAAACAAATTTATATCTTAGAAGGTATTATTGAGTTAAACACTGATTCAAAAACTGATGATGCCTGTAGTGATCGTTTACAATTAGTTGTGTCAGATAATAATTTAAACACTGGCACTACCTTGCTGTCAATTTCTATTAATGCACTCTTAGGAATTCCCACTCTACATACTATCAAAGTTAAAGGTAGTATTAACAATAAAAATATTATATTATTAATTGACTCGGGATCCACTCATAGGTTTATTGATAGCAAATTAGCTCACAAGTAAAAATTGAAGAAAACACAAACTGCAGTGTATGAAGTTCAGGTTGCTAATGGTCAAAAGCTCCAAGGTAATGACATTTGCTCTCAAGTTTTATTATCTTGTCAAGGTTGTAAAATGTTCATAGATTTATTAGTCTTACCTACGGAAGGATGTGATATTGTATTGGGTACTCAATGGATAAGAGAACTTGATGAAGTATGTTTTGATTTCAAAAAGTTACAAATCAGATTTTCTTATAATGGTAAAGAATATAAATGACAAGGCTTACTCCCCTTTGATTTTCAAACTCTAAATGATAAAAATGCCACAAAAGAATTTCTATCAGCCAAATTACATTTCATGCTTTTTTCTGCACCTGTACAACTACACACTTTGTCACAAATTCATCCAGATATTCAACATTTACTTGATAAATTCCCTGCTAAAACCTCTACACATAATTCAATACCTCCTGCACGTGAGTGCATGCAACGACCCGTAAATTTCGATAATTAAAATTGGTTAAATTTATAAGATTTTGTAATTAAACGTAGAAGAAATGAAAATCTTATAATTTATATTGGTGCGAATGTTAGAAATTAAATGTTGCAATGGTAAATAAAAATAATTCTTGATAATTGGAATGAAATCTAAAGAAATAGTGGAAAACATTTTAATTTGTTAATTTAATATGATTGTGTAATTAATACTGAAGAAATAAAATTGGAAATAGTATTAATGAAATAATAACTAAAATGAATTGCAACTATATAAATGTAAGCTAATTGTTAATAACTTGGATGTAATTACAATAAGTGAAACAATGTAAAGGTTATAACTTGGTTACAAAATTTATATACGGAAGTGGATGTAAATATGAATTAATTAGTGAGATAATAGATAGTTATCGGTAATTGAATAAAAATCAACTTTATGTAAGAATTCTAACATTAGTTTGTGAATAGTGAATTCATATGTGTAATTAAAAGGTATGATAACGATGGTTATAAGTTACCTGTTTAGTTGGTCTATTAAATTTAAATGGGGAATCAAGTAGAATTGAATGAACTTTAATATTACATTTGCAAGTTTAAGACAATAACGGAGACTGTGAATGTAACAAAATGAATAAGAAATGCTAATTTTATTCATAAAGTAATAGTTGATGTAATAAAAGAACGGAACCAAGATGAAATGATTAATGTGATTTAAAATCTTAATTTGTGTGTGCATTAATTTAGAATGGGATATAAAAGGTAAATTAATAATTTAAAATGTTGACATTACCTTTAAGATGGTAAATTTATAATTGATTCATAATAAGGAAAATAAGGAAAGATTCAAATGAATGGATTTATTTGGATAGCAATTGACAATTAATGAATTTATATAAAATAGTAAGTTCCAATTGATTGAATAAAAACCAATACTTTGTAAGTAACTATAATATTGTAGTGGAAATAATAAACTTATAAATGTGTGATTAAGAGTTTTGACAACAATTATTATGAGTTATATATATATATAGTTCGTTCAATTGAATTGGAAATAATTGCAATAAATCTGAATTAAATGTTACGTTAATGTAATTTAGGGTAATAATTGAAAATAACGTAAATTTTATTCATAATATGATAATTAATGAATTGAATAGAAGACCAATTAATGAAAATAAATGGGAACTTTAATTTGTGAGTAATAAAACTTATTAATGTGACTAAAAGTTAGCGTAACGATTATTGTATATTACCTATTTATGTAGAGTGTTAATTTACAATTGGAAATCAGTTACAATAATTATAATGTAATATTACGTTAAGGTTAATTAAGGTAATATTTGTAAGTAATGTTAAGGTTATTCATATTGGACAATTTGTTGAATTATAAGCATTGGAAATAAAGATTTATCAGTTTATTGGGTTTTGAACCATAATAAGTGAAGTAATTGTAATTTAATGAAATTTAAAAATCTAAGTATTACGCTAATTAAGATGGAATGTGAGGATTGCAATAGATTTTGAATCCAATGTTAAAATTCATCAGTTGATAACAATGAATTGAATAATAGAATGAAAAAAATTAAATTTAATAGAATTTTTGGAAATTAAATTTATAATTACTGAATTTAAAGAAATTGAAAATTTAACGCTGAAATTGATAAATTAATCAACTCTAAATTGACATTTGAATTTGGTTAAATCAGAGTAAATGATTAAGAAAGTTAATTGATGAAATTGGTTAATTATAGAGTTGAAATTGAAAAGTGATTTAATTAATTTATTTTTAATTTATTTAATTAATATAAAAATAGCCATTTTGGCCACTGACTCGGATTTCGACGAAACAAGTTTCATTGGATCCGTAACGGTGAACTATTGTAGGATTTCAAGTTTCGTATCGATCGGACTTGTCATTTGATCGTATGGGCTTGAAACGCCTTGAAATCGATTAATTGAAATCAATTGAAACCAATTTGAAAAATATTGATTTTAGCATAACTTCTCCATATGATGGAATTTGGACTTGAAACCTTTTCAACCGCGTTTAAAATATTTTAAAACATCTATGTTGACATATTGGTTGACCCAATTTCGCTCCGGAGTCAGAATGGGCTTTTTGGGACATTTTGTCGTTAGCTCGTATATTCAATCTGATCCATCTATTCTAATTTCAACTCTGCCTATAAATACTCTGTTATAAACCCTAATTCTCATCATTCTCATTTGTCTGTGCGTACAATTTTTTTCACCTCCTCGGTTCAATGGCAGACAAACACATAATTCCAACTACAATTCAAAATCAAAGCCAAATTTCAAACTCCACAAACTATGCAAAATTTTATATCAATTCGAAGCTCTTGAAGAGCGTAACTCAGATCTGCAACTCATTTTTCGATTCAACACATTGTTTTCCCAAAAATCAAAGAAAGATTTTCGACCGTTCATCACGTCAAAATCAAACTCGCCTGATCGTTAAACCGTTTCTGGGTTTTGTAGAGAGGCTCGCACGCTTCACATCGGTGGTGTTTGCTCGTAAAATCGACTGGAAATCTTCGATTAGGGTTTAATAAAAGTGGCGGCTGGGAGTTTTTTGGGGCCGTGGCTGGTCGCACTCAAGTGCACGAGAGGTCGAGCTGAAGCATGCGATGGCGCGTCGCCCGTGGTGGGCTCTGATCTCGTGATAGTGGACATTGGCGGCGGCTCGGTTTGGCGTGAGCGTGCTAGGTAGGGTTTCGATCGAAATTGGGAAAGCCGAGATTTGCGTGTACTGGATGAGATGGGTGACGTGGCAGGAATGGGAGGTGGGTGATGTTGCTTGTTTTGTATTTTGTTAATTTAATTTTTAAATTCAAACGTTTTAGCTCGTATAACTTTTGCATATGTGATCCAACTCATGCGCGGTTTTTTTGTTAGGATCGTGTTGAAATTCCGACCGTATTGGCGCTGGCTTGGATGAATTCTAAGACTGTCAAATTTTTGGGTTTAAATTGGATTTAAATTCAATTTAAATTCAAAATGTGAGTGTTTTAACCCATTCACAACTTCTAAAATTTCTTATTTTGTTAAATTAAATTTTCTTGTGATTATGCATTTATTTATGACTTTTTCGTATATTTTTAATCATCATCTCAGTTATTGCATTTATGTAAATTAAAATCGTTATTTAATTTATTATTAAACATAACTGCCAGTTAAATACCTATTATATATGTTATCAGTTATCTGTTGGCATTGATTGATTATTTTGGATGACGATTGTGATGGATGTGTGATCTATTGATAGATGAATGGATGTTGTATTATATATTATTTTATACTACAAGTTGTTATGCATTTTATTTCATTCGGGATTGCGGTTTGAAATGATATATAACCGTAGTTTTACTTAAATTACGGATTGAAATGATAAATATCCGTATCACTTGACCATAGGATAGAAAATTATATACAGGCACCGCGGTCGATATATAAAAATATTTTGAAATGATTTTCTATGGTTTGTAAAGAAATATATGGTTTTATAAGGTATGGATTTGGATATTGTATAAATGTATTTTATATATAGTTAAATTCTTGGGTTTAAGCTATGAATAAGATTTTTATTAAAGTATAAATAAGTTAAATAATAAAGTTGGATTTTATTAAAATTTAATATGGTTAAGTATTTGCATAAAGTATATTTTTGTATAGAGTTTATCTTGTTTTGTTTTATAAATCAAGGTTGAGAAGATAGTTTTGAAATTGATTTGGAGATTCTATTTAATTAAATAATTATATTTAATAAGAATCCTTTTGGAACTTACTGAAATTGAGATTTTAAAGAATATGGTTTTATAACTTAATTCGGGATTAAGGTGATTTGACTAAATAAACCGAGGAATATTTCGTTATTGAAATTTTAAGTTTTATTTAAAGGACACTGGATTTAGCAAGAAAATATTTCAAGACTAAATGATAGAAAAAGTGAAATTGGTATATATATATATATATATATATATATATATATATGAATCATAAAATTTAGGTTTGAGATATTAAATATTTAAGCTTTTAATTATATTGAATTTGAAATGGTTTATTTGGAGGTTCAAATCGGTATTTGAAATTTATTTGTGAAATTAAAGAAGCTATTTTATTTTGTAAAGTAATTTAATATTTAAACCATTTAAGTGGTGTAGTTATATTTCAAGTTATGAAATTCAAATTTTTATGTTTTGGAAGGCTATATTTCAAGCGTTTGGTTTCGAAATATTATAATTTTGAAAATGTTATGGTTATAGAAAAGGATATATTTGAAAATGATATCATATTAATTTGGTTTTAAAAGGGGAAATGATATCGTAATTATATGGTTTGAAATGGATATATATTCTGGCTTGAAGTATAAACTATTTTGAAAGGACCGCGGTGTTATAATAACGTTTGGTTATTGAAGAGACCGGGATCGAAATTTGTCATACTCTCTGCCAACTCTGAAAACCACTTTAACAACCGTGTACGCGATGGAGATTCCAGAATGAAGTAGGATGGTGGTAGCATTTCCTTTAAGGTAAATACGTGGACCCGACTCCCGTGATTTGGCATAAGGTGGCTAAAATAGGAGAGATTCTCAGGCCAATGAGTTAGCATCTTTGACCGAACACATCCCTTCGATATTATACTTTGACTTTTGGATCGATTCGGTGGCCACTTTTGATTTTTTTTAATTTGTGGGTATGGTTCGAGGTGGGCGGTAGCTGCGGCTATTCGTTACCACCAGCCCGAATAGCAATTGGTATATCTACCCTAGCATTGCCTAGTTGTGCCGTGTCACCTACCCCAGCGCGCCTTATACGATTTTGTTTTGTACCATACCTATGGACTGCCCTCTGACGACGCCCAGTACGGGGGAGATTACGATACTGTATAGACTATGGGAATATAATAGTGTGTTAAGGTGGAAAATGTAAAGCCTTAACACTATTTTCAGTATACTATACTTTACTTTAGACACTATTATAATAGCGTATATTACTACATAGTAGATAGTTTAACGGATCATTAGGAGATGTGAACCATGTGCATCTCTTAAGTTACTACACTCACGTTAGACACTGGATAGGAGATGTCAAATCCCGTAAACATCTCTGACGCCGTTCCACTCATATATTTCTGTTGATTTAACTTACATAAGATCTTTTAGTTCTGACTCGAGTGTTTTGTCTTTTCAATTCGCTCGGGTCAGTCCGAGCATTTCAGGATTTGAAGATTTTATTCTGGAGGAAGAAGATGAAGATTTGTATTACTATTATTTATTGTATTATTCCATTGCATCACATTGTTCCGTTGCATTAATTATTATTCTCTGGTATGTGTACTCTGATACGTATTGTATAAATATAATCAAATGTTTTGTAAAACAGCTTCATGAACTATATATTTGATTATTATATTTTATCGTTCCACTGCAAGATTTTGTTTTGTTTTATTTATTTCTGCTTTTTCTTATTTACCCCATAACAATCAATCATTCTGTATGTTTTAAGTCTGACGTGTGTGATTTATCGTCGATTTAAACCGTGCAAAAAGGCGGGGCGTTACATCTGGTATCAAAGCTTTGGTTTAGCGATAAACCTTAGCTTTATGGGGTCTGACTCTTTATAAATAGAGTAGTAATACCCTATGATGAGTCGCTGAATGTATATATGAGAGAGCGTATTTTTAGTGTTATAAAAAGGTTTTAATATTGTGTTAATCTGTTTCGTTTTATATTTATAAATTCTGGTTGGTGCATGAGACGCTATGACATCAATAGGGATTTCTAAACATTTAATAGGATAGACCGACATAATATTTGTTTTTAATATAGGTGAATGAAATAATTTTACCTATTATATTTTCTATATATAAAGTAATAAATTTTATAAAGATTATATTTGATTGTAATATATTGGTTGTTAAGTAGGGTAATCTATAAATATCAGTAAAGTAGGATTTTAAATTGAAATAAATAAAATTGAAAATTTAGGACTTAAGTCCCAGGGTTTTTGAAACTTTCTTCTGATTAATTTTGAAATATAATAATAATATCATTAGAAGTATTTTCTTATATAAGTATTTTAATAAAACTTAAAAGAATTATTATAAAGAAATTTTGAATAGAAATAAGTATGTACTTCCCTCTCTGTCGCTGGAAAATACTTTCGGTGATGAGTGCACGCATCATCGACATTCATTTTCGAGTTTCGAAGTGGGAAGGCCACTGTAGTAGTTTTACTGCAGATTTATTTGGATGAACAAATATAAATTTTAAATTGGTTTAAATATAACTGGATATACAAACTGTAAGTATATACATTTATCTATTATTCTAAAATGATTTGAAAGTAAACCCAATATTTAAATTCTTAAGTTTCTGTTAAGTAATAGTTTTAATTATTATAGTGAAAGGGAATGTAAGTAATTAATAATTGGAACCTCTAAATGAAATAGGAGATCTAATGCTAAGTTATAAAGGAAATTAAAAGAAAGTTGAAATTGTAATCTTATTAAACAAAAGATATAATTATTGAACATTAAATTAATTAAAAGAAATGAGGTGAACTTGTATAAATATCAATTGCATTCTTAATAAATATATATATATATATATATATAACTTACCACCTATAAAAGTTAAAATGTTAAAAGAAAATGCAATGAGAAATTTTATAGGTAAAAGTTGAAATAATAATAGTATTCAGTGAAATTCTTTAATAAATAAGAATTTGATGTTGAAACTATTATAAACTTAAGTTATAATGGAAATCTTACTATAATAAAATATGATAGAAGATAAATGTTGTAAGTAAGTAATTATAGACTTAAGTAAATGATGAAGTTATTTATTTTAAAAATAAGCAGAAAGATGAATACTATAACTAAGTGAAATTACGTAATGAATAAATTAATGTAATGCAAATAAAAGAAATTTGCATTATATATGGATAAATGAAAACTGTAAGAAATAAATTGTAAACTAAAAAGTTAAATCAGTAATTGAATGAAAAGAAAATCAAACAATAAATATTTTGAAATGAAATTTATATAAATTAACTTGATCTATTGTTTGGAATTGTTGTTTGTCTTGGTTTATGGTTGTTTGGGCAAGGATACTTTAAAATTGGTTGGATGAATGAATAATATATTTAGTTTCATCTAAGACTGTTGAGTAAATGATGCACTTAGTAGTTTATTCTTCATTCTGTACAAATTTAAAGTTTTGAAACCGAACAACTATTTGTTTGTTTGATATGAATGAATAATTGATTTTTGTTGATTCTGTATGATGGTTGTATGTTGTGATTGAAAGTGATTATCATTGATTTGTTGTTAGTGGTCGAACAACCTTAAATATTTCATTTTATATAATTGTTAACCTTTTTGGATTATATAAGTGAAATACAGGTTATGGAAGCAATTGCTACTACTTTTGTTTTCATAAATAAGCGTTATTTGCCCGACGAATAGGTATGTTTTTCAGATTACGGTTTTATAGTTTTATTATATTATTTTTCTCGTATTGGGATATTTATTATTTTGGAAAATATATGATGTATATTGTTATATTTGATATTATATTTTCTTCCGAGCCTCTCCGTACAAAGAAGACTCTGCCGAAATTTGTCGTAAATTATGGACTTAGAGAATATTTTGAAAAGGTATTCCCAACTTTATTAATTTAAGCAAAAAATATTTAATGGTTATAAATTGGTATATTTTATTTAAGTTAAATTATTTTGTAATTTTTTTTTTTTATAAATTTAATGTTTTAAGTAAGATATATTGATTTCCTAATTCTTCTTTACCCTTCTTTTCCTTTTCGGGGACGAAAAGTTTTGAGTGGGGGAGAGTGTAACGACCCGTAAATTTCGATAATTAAAATTGGTTAAATTTATAAGATTTTGTAATTAAATGTAGAAAAAATGAACTTATAATTTATATTGGAGCGAATGTTAGAAATTAAATGTTGCAATGGTAAATAAAAATAATCCTTGACAAATGGAATGAAATCCCAATAAAGAAATAGTGGAAAACATTTTAATTTGTTAATTTAATATGATTGTGTAATTAATACTGAAGAAATAAAATTGGAAATAGTATTAGTGAAATAATAACTAAAATGAATTGCAACCGTATAAATGTAAGTTAATTGTTAATAACTTAGATGTAACTACAATAAGTGAAATAATGTAAAGGTTATAACTTGGTTACAAAATTTATATACGGAAGTGGATGTAAATATGAATTAATTAGTGAGTTAATATATAGTTATCGGTAATTGAATAAAAATCAACTTTATGTAAGAATTCTAACATTTGTTTGTGAATAGTGAATTCATATGTGTAATTAAAAGGTATAATAATGATGGTTATAAGTTACCTGTTTAATTGGTTTATTAAATTTAAATGGGGAATCAAGTAGAATTGAATGAACTTTAATATTACTTTTGCAAGTTTAAGACAATAACGGAGACCGTGAATGTAACAAAATGAATAAGAAATGCTAATTTTATTCATAAATTAATAGTTGATGTAATAAAAGAATGGAACCAAGATGAAATGATTAATGTGATTTAAAATCTTAATTTGTGTGTGCATTAATTTAGAATGGGATATGAAAGGTAAGTTAATAATTTAAAATGTTGACGTTACCTTTAAGATGGTAAATTTATAATTGGTTCATAATAAGGAAAATAAGGAAAGATTCAAATGAATGGATTTATTTGGATAGCAATTGACAATTAATGAATTTATATAAAATAGTAAGTTCTAATTGATTGAATAAAAACCAATACCCTGTAAGTAACTATAATATTGTAGTGGAAATAATAAACTTATAAATGTGTGATTAAGAGTTTTGACAACAATTATTATGAGTGTGACGCCCCACCTCTATACCCACGCTAGCCAAGAACACTCCGGAGTAGTGCTGTCAACTAGCACGGAGAATAAGGCTGTTGAGGAGCGACCATCCATGTAATTGCTTATCACACGGTGGCTATAAATAATCTTCGGAAACAAATATAGAAATAATCATATCACAAATCAGTCACAGATATCCATATCACAAAGGCGGAAGAAGATATGAATATATAACTAACACATGAAAGTGTACATCAGAGTAGTGGTCATTAAGATCCACGATAATACAAAAGAATAGCAACACGTGCTATACAAAAGAATACAACAATGAGTCTATATCTCAAGTGTATACAACAAAAACTGCTAATCTAAACAGTTAGCCAAAAGTCAGAGTGATGAATCCCTGGGAAGAAGTCAAGCAGAAGCACCTGTAACATCTCGGTCTGACCCGAGTATTATTTAAGAAAATAATAAACGGATCAGTCTAGCTATAAATATCAGATGACATGATATAACATAAAAGATATGGCATAAACATAAACATCCATAACGACATACCACTATAAGTATGTAAATAATGATCAACAGAAGATCAATCAATAAGAGATAATCAATATCACAAGAATCTTCTCAAAGATTCGAAGAGGGCATCATACCCTAAACTTGTACTCATAACAAGTCAATGACATAAATTCCAGAAATCAACACGAGAAATCCAGAAATCATAAAAAGGGAAAGAGGCCTATCACATGACGGTCCGAAGACCATGGGGAGCTACCCCGCATGAATGGAATCACACAGATTGAGGTCAAGACTAACCAAAAAGCAGAAAGGTATGTGTGAATGGAATCACACAAGTGGTGTCTAGTATAACCTTGCAATGAAAGAGACATCGCGCAATTGCTAGTCTAATTCATAAAGCGATCATCAAGATCAACGAGAAGTGTCAATTACACTAAGCTAGTAAATATAGAAGTTTAGCTTCATGTCCCATAACCACTTGCTTAACTTAAATATTTACGAACAAACTGTAAATCTTCACTAATAAAATTGTCACAAGAGGTTCAATCGAACAAGTCCAAGAATTAACCAACGAAGTGAACGCAAGCGTTTCATACCACTTGTTTTACTAAGTCGTTTAATTAGATTTCTCATCCGAGTGAGGTAAAGGCTTGTATATACTAATAGATTGGAAACCGGTTTAAGAAAAGAGCTTTGTTATTAAAAATAGAGTTGAAATTGTTTGTTAAAAGAGTTTTGATATTTACTACTAGTATTGAAACCTTTATATTATAAAGTGACAAAACACAGAAGCAATTGTAGAAACAATCAGTCACAAAAATCGCATACGGAGATGTGAATAAAATCCAAGGAAATCAGCTCAATGATTTTCAGATAAGATCCCCTACGGAGGGGGGGTCCAGGGGGGTGGCAAACCCCCAAGGTGGGGGTGCGGGGGCAACGCCACCGCTTACGGGGTTCGACCTGCCCGGTCAGGCCGCGGGGGTCCAGGGGGCAGCGCCCCCGGCGGGGTGCGGGGCAGCGCCCCGACCAAAACGGTACGACCTAGTGAAGACAAAATGAGGTCTAACGACCTAAGGGGAATAGGGTCGAGCGACCTAAGGGTTGCGACCTAGGAGTCCAAGGGGTTAAGCGACCTATCGGGATAAGGTCCAACGACCTACGAGTCAAAGGTCCAACGACCTATAGGGTTATAATGTCATGTGACCTATCGGTTTATAAGGTCATGCGACCTAACGAGCTATGGCCAAACGACCTAGTAATAGTAGTAGGGTTGAGCGACCTAAAGGTTTAACCGGTCAAGCGACCTAAGGAAGGTAAGGTCTAACGACCAAACGCTCGCGACCTAACGGTCTAAAGGCCATGCGACCTAGAGGAAAACAAGGTCAAGCGACCTAAAACGTCGCGACCTAACGACCAAAAACGTCGCGACCTAGCGACCTAAAAATGGAAGGCAAGGCCAAGCGACCTAACGAAGAGGGGGTGAGCGACCTATGGTCATAAACGAGGTCGAGCGACCTATAGAGGCATAGGATGCAGCGACCTAAAACATCGCGACCTAGCGACCTAAGGGGAATAGGGTCGAGCGACCTAAGGGTTGCGACCTAGGAGTCCAAGGGGTCAAGCGACCTATCGGGATAAGGGCCGAGCGACCTAACAATTGAACGACCTACAACCTAAGGAGCTTGTGACCTAAAGCCCAACGACCCACGACCTAATTCCGAAGCGCCGAGCGACCTAACGTTATAGGCCATTTTAGGTCGGAAACGAGCTATTCGAAGGCCGAGACTTTTCCACGCGAACGACCTAAGGGTTAGGTCGCGAACGACCTAAGGGTTAGGTCGCGAGCGACCTAACTCCGAACACACGAAAATGGCCAGAACGACCTAAGTGCAGAAAATTCACGAAAACGCTAAAAATTGGAGTTTTTCGCCAATCCAATCCAAACCAAATGCAAATGTGCATGCAAAAGTGATAGGGAATCATTCCCAACAGTCCAATATAGTTATAGACTAGATTTGTGAGATAAAAATCTCACCTTTGCACTAAAGTTTATGAAGATGAAGCTTGAAAGCAAGGAGAAGCAATCCAAAACTTGAATCCAATATCTTCTACTTGAATTTGGAGTTGAATGTTGGATTTGCAATTGAATTTGAGCTTGGAGTTTTAATTTCCTATTCTCTTCACCATTAATGCCAAAGCTTGAGTTAGTTAGGAAATTTATGAAGAGTGAGGAGAAGAGGGTTGGAACTTGGGCTTAATAGGCTAAACTAACCCAAAGTCCAAAGCGGGAAAAGTTAGTGAAATTGCTATAACTCCAAACCTATCGATATTTATACTTAAAAAATTGTAAACGACATTTCGAACTCAATGGAAGTGGTCTCGAGCCCTAATTTGACCGTTTGCAAAAAGTAGCTTTTCGGACCAAAACCCGATTAACGAGTTAATATTTAAATAAAATATTTAAATACAAACTCGATAAATATGCGGGTTGTTATAATGAGTTATATATATATATATATATATATATATTTAGTTCATTCAATTGAATTGGAAATAATTGCAATAAATCTGAATTAAATGTCACGTTAATGTAATTTAGGGTAATAATTGAAATAACGTAAATTTTATACATAATATGATAATTAATGAATTGAATGAAAGGCCAATTAATGAAAATAAATGGGAACTTTGATTTGTGAGTAATAAAAGCTTATTAATGTGACTAAAAGTTAGCGTAACGATTATTGTATGTTACCTATTTATGTAGAGTGTTAATTTACAATTGGAAATCAGTTACAATAATTATAATGTAATATTACGTTAAGGTTAATTAAGGTAATATTTGTAAGTAATGTTAAGGTTATTCATATTGGACAATTTGTTGAATTCTAAGCATTGGCAATAAAGCTTTATCAATTTATTGGGTTTTGAACCATAATAAGTGAAGTAATTGTAATTTAATGAAACTTAAAAATCTAAGTATTACGCTAATTAAGATGGAATGTGAGGATTGCAATAGATTTTGAATCCAATGTTAAACTTCATCAGTTGATAATGATGAATTGAATAATAGAATGAAAAAAAATTAAATTTAATAGAATTTTTGGAAATTAAATTTTTAATTTCTGAATTTAATGAAATTGAAAATTTAACGCTGAAATTGATAAATTAATTAACTCTAAATTGACATTTGAATTTGATTAAATTAGTGTAAATGATTAAGAAAGTTAATTGATGAAATTTGTTAATTATAGAGTTGAAATTGAAAAGTGATTGAATTAATTTATTTTTCATTTATTTAATTAATATAAAAATAGCCATTTTGGCCACTGACTCGGATTTCGATGAAACAAGTTTCGTTGGATCCATAACGGTGAACTATTATAGGATTTCAAGTTTCGTATCGATCGGACTTGTCGTTTGATCGTATGGGCTTGAAATGCCTTGAAATCGATTAATTGAAATCAATTTGAAAAATAGTGATTTTAGCATAACTTCTCCATACGATGGAATTTGGACTTGAAACCTTTTCCATCGCGTTTAAAATATTTTAAAACGTCTATTTTGATATATGGGTTGACCCAATTTCGCTCCGGAGTCAGAACGGGCTTTTTGGGGCACTTTGTCGTTAGCGTGTATACTCAATCCGATCCATCTATTCTAATTTGAACTCTGCCTATAAATACTCTGTTATAAACCCTAATTCCCCTTATTCTCATTTGTCTGTGCGTACAATTTCTTTCACCTCCTCAGTTCAATGGCAGACAAACACCTAATTCCAACTGCAATTCAAAATCAAAGCCAAATTTCAAACTCCACAAACTATGCCAAATTTTATATTAATTCGAAGCTCTTAAAGAGCGTAACTCAGATCGGTAACTCGTTTTTCGATTCAATGGCTATTCATCACGTCGAAATCAAACTCGCCTGATCGTCAAACCATTTCTGGGTTTTGTAGAGAGGCTCGCACGCTTCGCATCGGTGGTGTTTGCTCGTCAAATCGACTGGAAATTTTCGATTAGGGTTTAAATAAAAGTGGCGGCTGGGAGTTTTTTGGGGCTGCGGGTGGTCGCACTCGAGCGCACGAGAGGTCGAGCTAAAGTGTGGGATGGCACGTCACCTGTGGTGGGCTCTGATCTCGTGATAATGGACGTTGGCGGCGGCTCAGTTTGTCCTGAGCATGTACGGTAGGGTTTCGATCGAAATTGGGAAAGCCGAGATTCACATGTACAGGTTAAGATGGGTGACGTGGCAGGAATGGGAGGTGGGTGTTGTTACTGGTTTTGTATTTTGTTAACTTAATTTAATTTTTGAATTCAAACGTTTTAACTCATATAACTTTTGCATATGTGATCCAATTCACGTGCGTTTTTTGGGTTAAGATTGTATTAAAATTCCGAACATTTAGGCTCTGGTTTCGATGAATTCTGAGACTGTTAAATTTTTGGGTTTATATTGGATTTAAATTCAATTTAAATTCAAAAGGTGAGTGTTTTAACCCACTCACAACTTCTAAAATTTCTTATGTTTGTTAAATTAAATTTTGTTGTGATTATGCATTTATTTATGACTTTTCCGAATATTTTTAATCACCATCTCAGTTATCGCATTTATTTAAATTAAAATCGTTTTTTAATTTATTATTGAACATAACTACCAGTTAAATACCTATTATATATGTTATCAGTTATCTATTGGTATTGATTGATTGTTTTGGATGATGATTATGATGGATGTGTGATCTGTTGATGGATGAATGGATGTTGTATTATATATTATTTTAAACTGCAAGTTGTTATGCATATTATTCCATTCGGGATTGCGGTTTGAAATGATATATAACCGTAATTTTATTTAAATTACAGATTGAAATGATAAATATCCGTATCACTTGACCATAGGATAGAAAATTATATACAAGCACCGCGGTCGATATATAAAAATATTTTGAAATGATTTTCTATGGTTTGTAAAGAAATTATACAATTTTATAAGGTATGGATTTGGATATTGTATAAATGTATTTTATATATAGTTAAATTCTTGGGTTTGAGCTATGAATAAGATTTTTTAAAGTATAAATAAGTTAAATAATAAAGTTGGATTTTATTAAAATATAATATGGTTAAGTATTTGCTTAAAGTATATTTTTGTATAGAGTTTATATTGATTTGTTTTATAAATCAAGGTTGAGAAGATAGTTTTGAAATTGATTTGGAGATTTTATTTAATTAAATAATTATATTTAATAAGAATCCTTTAGGAACTCATTGAAATTGAGATTTTAAAGAATATGGT
Organism: Allium cepa; assembly: GCA_030765085.1. Lineage (NCBI taxonomy): Eukaryota > Viridiplantae > Streptophyta > Magnoliopsida > Asparagales > Amaryllidaceae > Allium > Allium cepa. The sequence goes on from CM060932.1 coordinate 135,289,022, forward strand.
TTTATAACTTAATTCGGGTTTAAGGTGATTTGACTAAATAAACTGAGGAATATTTCGTTATTGAAATTTTAAGTTTTATTTAAAGGACATTGGATTTAGCAAGGAAATATTTCAAGACTAAATGATAGAAAAAGTGAAATTGGTGTATGTGTATATATATATATATATATATATATATCTGAATTATAAAATTTAAGTTTGAGATATTAAATATTTAAGCTTTGAATTATATTGAATTTGAAATGGTTTATTTGGAGGTTCAAATCGGTATTTGAAATTTATTTGTGAAATTAAAGAAGCTATTTTATTTTATAAAGTAATTTAATATTTAAACCATTTAAGTGGTGTAGTTATATTTCAAGTTATGAAATTCAAAGTTTTATGTTTTGGAAGGCTATATTTCAAGCGTTTGGTTTCGAAATATTATAACTTTGAAAATGTTATGGTTTTAGAAAAGGACATATTTGAAAATGATATCATATTGATTTGGATTTCAAAGGTCAAATGATATCATAATTATATGGTTTGAAATGGATATTATATTCTGGTTTGAAGTATAAACTATTTTGAAAAGACCACGGTGTTATAATAACGCTTGGTTGTTGAAGAGATCGGGATCGGAAGTTGTCATACTCTCTGCGAACTTCGAAAACCACTTTAACAACCGTGTACGTGGTGGAGATTCCAAAATGAAGTAGGATGGTGGCGGCGTTTCCTTTGAGGTAAATACGTGGACCCAACTCTCGTGAGTTGGCATAAGGTGGCTAAAACAGGAGCGATTCTCGGGCCAATGAGGTAGCACCTTTAATCAGACCCATCCTTTCGATATTATACTTTGACTTTTGGATTGATTCGGTGGCCACTTTTGATCTTTTTTATTTGGGGGTGTCGCTCGAGGTGGGCGGTAGCTGCACCTATGCGTTACCATCAGCCCAGATAGCAATTGGTATATCTACCCTGGCATTACCTAGCTGTGCCGTGTCACCTACCCTAGCGCGCCTTATACGATTTTGTTTTGTACCATACCTATGGAGTGCCATCTGACGACGCCCAATACGGGGGAGATTACGGTACTGTATAGACTATGGGAATATAAAAGTGTGTTAAGGTGGAAAATGTGAAGCCTTAAATTATACTTTACTTTAGACACTATTGTAATATCTTATATTACTACATAGTAGATAGTTTAACGGATCCTTAGGAGATGTGAATCCCATGCATCTCTTAAATTACTGCACTCATGTTAGACACTGGATATGCGATGTCAAATCCCGTAAACATCTTTGATGCCGTTCCACTCATATATTTCTGTTGATTTAACTTACATAAGATCTTTTAGTTCTGACTTGAGTGTTTTGTCTTTTCAATTCACTCGGATCAGTCCGAGCATTTCAGGATTTGAAGATTTTATTCTGGGGGAAGAAGACAAAGATTTGTATTACTATTATTTATTATATTATTCCACTGCATCACATTGTTCCGTTGCACTAATTATTATTCTCTGGTATGTGTACTCTGATACGTATTGTATAAATATAATCAAATGTTTTGTAAAACAGCTTCATGAACTGTATAATTGATTATTATATTTTATCGGTCCGCTGCAAGATTCTGTTTTGTTTTATTTCTTTCTGCTTTTTCTTATTTACCCCATAACAATCCGCCCTTCTGTATGTTTTAAGTCTGACGTGTGTGGTTTATCGTCAATTTAAACCGTGCAAAAAGGCGGGGCGTTACAGTGCGATCATCAAATCCCACTGTTAGAGGGATCTAAGCCAATCTGCTTAAAACCTTATAAGTATTCACATGATTAAAAAATGAACTTGATAAATTAATCACTGATATGCTCAACTCTGGCATTATTAGACCTAGTTCAAGCTCCTTTTCAGCACCAGTTGTGATGGTAAAAAAAAGATGGCTCATGGAGATTATGTGAAACGACCCACAAATCCGTACCCCTTGAGTCAACACTATTCTACAACAATCAACTCAAGTTGCACAGAAATACGAACCATTTGGGTTAAAGAAGAAGAGGTAGAAGAAGAGAAAACAAAATCAACATCAGAATCTAACCATCGCAACGGAATAAAATATAATAGATAGTAAATAATCTTTACTCAAAATCAAATATATCTGTTTACATACATTACATCATCAGAGTACATCAGTCACAGCTCACATCAATAACATACAATGGATACACAACAACTCAACAGCGGAATATATATATAAACAAGTACGAATGTAGGTATCGTCATCCAGCTCGTCTCCTGAGCTCCACAGCATCATATCCTGTATCCTATAATACTCGGTCTGACCCGAGCATTACAGTTAAATAACACCCGAGTCAGTCTGGATTACCAGCGTGAGAAAATCACACTCAATTGATTATTAAAGTTTTAAAAATCCTTTGAAAATAAAAGCATCTCGTAAGACCACGCCACAAATAAACATGTCGGGTTTTTACCTTACGATAGCTAAAACAATTTTTATAGAAATCCTCTGATATTATAATAGGGTCTATATACAAATACTTATAAAATAGCCGAAATTGTTACATGATTAAATTCCAGCTACTAGCCACAAAAGTGGGTAATACAAACAAAACCCGTACAAGGCTCGTAGGGAGAATGGATTTCCAACTAATGACTAGGCACTGGGGTACCACCTGTCACAGTACGTGGCCTAGATCACCGTACCGAGGTATACGCCCGCTCCCCTGCAACACAAGGCTGGAACCATCCCTTACTGAACAGTCCCGAGTGAGATCACCCCACAGTTGGGATCAGCAACCGCCCACTAAGCCGAAATAAAAAGGGACATCTAGACTGGAATGACCTCACCCTGCTTAGGTGCTACCCACCTAGCCTTGCTGCATAACCCCTGATTTTCATTCATTCCCATTTGATGAGGCTTGAGGCTAAGCGTTACCTTTTTAGAATATAAACCTTAGAATGCCCATCGTCCACCTGACAATGTTTCGCAAGCATTCATCCATACAAGTCCGTCCCGGGTTCGAACGGAACTGAAGGCACTACTCCTACTACATCCATTTTGGAAATATCCTCAGAATTAGTAGCGACTAGCCCTTGCACTTCACTGCTCCATCTTCGACTCCGAACACGTTTTTCGCACGAAACGTACAAACCGGATCGAAGTGATTTTCGAGAAAAAAATCTCGATCCCGGTCTCTTCGAAACGATCAACGCAGTTGGCCAATATTGATAGTCGGTTATTTAACTATCAATTAAACATTCACAAACATCCATCAAACAATAAATAATTTCCCGAATTATTTATTAACCTCAAAAATATCTTCACAAGATATATTTCTATTTTCAAATCCTTTTGAAAACAGTTTCAACCTATCTTCCTTTCTCAGAATAAATCCCAAGTATTTTCTATTTCCACTGAAATCACCAAGCACAAAACTTAAGATTTTTAAAATAATTTAAAAACACTTTACTTTGAAATATACTTTAAAAACATTTATTTTAAAAACTACTTCAATAATTTACTAAAGATACATATTATATGATATTTGAAAATAAGTTTACTTTAGAAAATATAAAACTAGGTTTTCACTTTTTAAACAAAATCCTAAGTCACTTTTTAAAATAATTACTACGATAATAGTTTTGAAAAATATTTACTTTAGAATTTAGATATTAGAAATAATAAATTCCTAAAACATACATTTTAGAGCAACATTAAAAGCTTTTTATCTTATATTTAAAAATTTACTTTAAACGTACTTGGCTATCCAGAGAAATATACTTCTCTCACATTCTCCTTTAAACTCCAATTTCAAACACTTGAATCAATTTCCAAATTGATTTCCAGTTTTCTCCCTTTTATTCCAAAAATCCATTAATTTCAGATTTTATTTCCTTAATTATGAGTTAAATTATTTTATCTGAAAATACCAATTTTAGATTTCTCAAATCACTTCTTTATTCTTTAAAATAAATTTAAACTTTAAAGTTTAAAATAATTCTTTATTCCTTTAATTGATATAACTTGAGTTTACAATTCATTAATTTCTGTTTTATTCAAAATTCTTCTCATGCTTGAAGTTATTTATTAGCATTTTAATACTACTTTTATTTCCTTTCAATTTATTCTTAATTTACTCAAGTTTTTTTTAATTATTTCGCTTACAATTTCACCTCTTTTATTTTCTTTCTAAAATCCAATTTATACATTTTTGGTAATTCATTTTATCCAAATATACCCAATCAAACCATAACATTCAATATTCCAATATAATTCATCATAGAATATCAAATAATCACACCAACAGAATGATAAATAATTTAAATAAATGTTGAGGGATCCAGTTGGATCCCTCCAACCTGTTTTCCCTGCATCCACAGTTGTTAGCACAACATAAATACCAGTTCCAAATATACCATACTACAGCACATCAATCAATTCAACCATTCAAACAATTATTTAAATTTAATCATTTAAATTTAAATTTAACTGAGTGAGATTGACTCAAGTTTGCTTTTTATTTTGCAATTCAACCCAAACCAGTTGTTTTCTTCACGATTCCAGACCTTGAATACACAGTATATGATTTTATTAATATTTGAATAAACCTAACAATTTATTTCCACTTAGTTAAAAAATCATTTAATTTATACAATTTTCCTTTAAACCATTTGGTAACTGAAATATTTAAGTATGTTAAATAAACAAGTTAATCACTGAATCCATTGTTTAAAAATAAACTAGCAACTTTAAAACAGGTATATGTATATTAATTTATTGTTCTGAAACTGCATATACCTTTTATTTAAATTTAATTATATATAGGTCAAATCTGATTTCCTATAAATTTTTAATTCCAGTTTACTAAAATGATTCATAACCACATCTAAAATCTCAATATACCTCCAGAATATTTCAGTAAATAATCAAAACAAATTCCTACTGCAAAAATTTTATTTTATTTTCTCTGCTTAAACAATATATATACGTATTAAGATAAATTAAAGAATGCATTACCTTAACTTCCGAACACAGATCCACCAAAACCCCCAATCGACCCAACACACACACCCATCTGCGGCAACCTCGAGTTCGTCGAGCCCTCCAATCCCAATCGAACGAATTCTTACCCAGCTCGCCCATGAAGTCATCGCCAAAGGAGATCGATGACTCAACATGCCGGCCTCCATCGCACGACACCCTAAAGCCACGACCTTCCAGAGCATGCGCGGTTCGATGCTTTCCCCAACGCCACTCAAACACGGTCAAAGCCCACGACCTCCAAGACAAGCGCCTCCAACCCACGATGTCATCACCAGACCTCGTGCACTCCAGCGTCGCGAATCGAAATGCGAGCAGATGGTTTTTTTTTCACGATTCCAAAAAGAAATGGAAATTAGGGCTGAGTCGATTAGGAGGGTTCGGGTTAAAAAAACAGAGAAGGCAAAGAAGCTTTTCTTTTCTTTCGGAAAGTAGATAATCGGTTCGGCCATTATAAATTTTCGTTTATAGAAGAAGGAGAAAGTAAGACGCAAATTTTTAAAAGATAAGGGAGCGTAGGTCGGCTGTGAATTATAACGTGAAGAAATTTCTTAGCGTACAGAATACGCCTCGCCACAGTAATCTGAACTAAGGCCAAAGGTTTTGATGTTGATATCTTTTGACTGGTCAAACCAATTATATAAATTAAATATTCGATTTAACTTCAGTGCGTTTACCTACCGTATGGTCACACGATAACTCCAATCGCTGCAAATGTTGAAATCCGGTAATAATATACTATTATGGATCCAATGGAATTGGTTTCGTCGAAATCCGAGACTGTGCCCCGGAAGGCTATTTTTAAATATCGATTTAAACGATATATTTTTAAAACTGAACAAATCAGTGTAAATTTCAATTTTACAACTTCTATTATCTTCAGTGTTATTAATATAAATTTCACAAGCCTTCAATTTATTTTAACGGGCTTAAAACTCTAAATTCAGCTTTTTACCCAACTTCAACTTATGTAATTCAATAATTTAATTAACAAATAATTGGTGATATTTGAATTCAAGTTAAAAATTAACATTTAAATATTCAAAATCAATTGAATATTCCAATTTCAAATGTTAAAAAATTTTGGGTCGTCACATTCTTCCCCCCTTAAAAGAATTTCGTCCCCGAAATTACTAGTTAGGAAGAATGGTCCAATACCCGCTTACTTATTCCCAAAACCAAACAATTCAACATCTAACTAACTATCTTCCTTTCAGAGAATCAATTTCCCAAATAGTTTTCAACGACTCTCCAAAACCATCTTTTATTAAAGACACCATCCCTCTTCCTAATTTCCTAAACTTGCTCATAAGTCTCAAACATAATCGCTTACTTATCGATTCGAATTTCACACTTTAAAACCAACTTTAAATTATCAAAATTTTCTCAAAATTTTTCTAACTCCCTAAATTTTTGAAAAATTTCGCCAGCGTCTCCTTTGCGCGGCTAGTTCGATACAGCTACAAAATGACTCTACGGCCTCCCAAATCTCAAAAGAAAACAAAAGGCCAAGTGGCTAGATCCAAAAACCCAATCAATTTCATGCAGAAATTTAAACACATACCTTTTTGTCGAGCATTTCAAATTTATCTTTTGGAATCAAAATATCAATTTCCTTTCCCTTTATAAAACCTGCATATCCTGCTTAGCACTAATATCCAATCACAACATTCAAAACATGTTATCGACTTCCTTACCCAATGTCAATATCTATTCATTCAAATATCAACTTAGAATATATTTGCAGTATCTATTTCTAATTGAGAATACACCAATCCTTACTTAAGTTTAGTATAAGTATTTAATATGCTTCTTTATTTATTTCACTTGGCTATTGGAGTTTATATCCATTTCCATTCACTACGCCTTTACAACCCAATTTGAATTCAATTGGCTTCAATTTACTAATTACTTTCAAATCTAAATACTTTTTCAAATTTCCATCTCTCAATTCTACTTGAATTCAATTTTATCTTCAACCTTTGAATATTAAATTGTATTTGTCTTATTTCAACCCATATGCACTTAGCCATTTCTTTTATTAATTTCGGTTACTAATTTGTTTAAAGTTTAAAATAAAAGTTTACTTGCAACTTTTCTCCCTTTAATTTCTTCAATCAATTTCTTCAGTTCCACTTTATTTTACTTTCTCGCTTTTAAATTAGATCTCAACATTCAGCTTCATATTTATTTGCTTACAAATTTTAAATTCTTAGTCGTTAGTGGAAATTTTAAAAAATAATTCTAACTCCCAAAATTTCCAAAAATTTTTGGCAGAGTCTCCTTTGTACGGAGAGACTTCTGCGATATCGCAGGATGCGCAAATATGTATATTCATCGGCCTCAGGCCGAAAATCATAATATATATCAATATATACAGTTCATATCTCCTATTTTGAATTCTTTTGCGTAAGCGTATCTTTATTTAGCATTTTTAAGCAAGCGGCCTATTTAATTTGCATTTAGCGTGATCAAATCCATCCGTATGGCTTCCCTGAACCTGTACTTACTCAATTTGAAAATGTAAGTACTAAATATATGCGATTTATTAACTTTTAAATTATTTCCAATAGCAAACACATAGATTTCACATATAAAGCATGTGATATACATTCATAAGTACATATGCAAGGTTTTCGACACAAGTTTAAATTGTTTGCATCCAAATTACATACTATTCAATTCAGTTTAAGCGATTTACAATTTGCTCGCTTATATTTAATTCATTTTAAGCAAAACAAACCCATATTCATTCCAATTGATGCCAACACCAATTTATTAAACTGCTATTGATTCATATAATTGGTTACTTCCATTTTCGTCGAACGACCAATTTTCTAAAGCAATTCGACGATATTAATGTGAATAAATAATAACATAAGCTTTATAACCAATTTACATTAATTCCAACTCAATGTATATAGATTCCATTCCAATCTAGCTTATTTACAAACCCTATAGTTGCATTCCCGTTTTAATTTATTCACAAACTTTTCCATTGCATTTTCTTTCATATCCAACAATTTGATTCCAAACCATTTTATTAAACAAGACATCATTCCATGCTTATATATTAATAACCATCTCAAAATTTTGTATACGCTCGTGCTTCTATTAACCTTACCTTAAGTTAATTTACTTCCATTTCATACCTAAGTTCATTCTCATTTCAATTTGACTGTCGTTTAATCAAATCATGTTTAATTCAATTAGCCACTCACTTAATCCATTTTAAATTTTAATTTACATTCCTCAAAATAATATCCAAAGCTATATTTAATTTATTCATACCGAATTGAATTTATTTTCATCTCAAATCATTTTAATAATGCATCCAATCCCATACAACTCAATTCATATTAACCATTCATTTTAGAATTTTAAGGTCATTCAATTCATGCTTGGTTTGGATTTGTTTACAACTCACACCATATCCATTTTAATCCAATTCAAATTTCATTCAACAACACAACCAATTTATAATTCCATACTTGATTTTCTTTTTCATTTATCTTAACAATCATTTTATTTGATTTCTTTGAATTCAATCTTACTTTGTATTCCAAGTTTATATTTTTACATTCATTTGTTTGAGTAGAATTTTATTCCATTCAATATTACCTATACTCAGCTAAATTTTATTTCAATCCTATTTAATTCAGTTTCAAATTCAGTTTTATATACTTATTTCAAGTTAAATTCAAATATATTTTCTTCACTTTCATTCACTTAAGTTAAATTTTAATTCCCGGATTACAATTTTCCAATTTCTTCTTATTAATATCAATTTCACTTTATAAGTACAATAGTTGATCCATTTATTCATTCACCAATTCATTATTTGACTAATAAATTTTATTTTCAAACATTAATTATTTTTAGTCCATCCTGACAAATTTCCCCTTCCATATAACTTCACACAATTCATTTTTAATTCCAGTACTCAGGTTCACTTTACTTACTTACAAAGTTGAATTTTATTTCAACAAATTCCAAATTTACAAGTTATCAAACTTATTATATGCCATCAACCTTCTTAGTTAGGATTCCAGATTTTAAAAAATCTTTCAACATTTAAAAATTCCCTTTGAAATCCACCATATTCAAAACCCTTTGCATTTCTAAAACCAAATTTACCCTTTGCAAACAATTTCGATTCAAAACAATTTGGTAGCAATTTCTCTTCTGGAAACTCGAAAATGAACATCGAAGATGCTGTAGTCATCACCGAAGTTATTTTCTAGCGACTAAAAGAGTTCAATGCTTTTATTCTCTTTCTAAAATTCTTTCAAAAATTCCAAACTCCCCAGAGTTCAAATCTAACTCAAAAATTTTCCCGAACTCCAAATTCGAAATCCGACCAAAGCATTACTCTGGAACTTCCAGAAACATTTCCAAATTCAAAGGAAATTTAAATTTCCAATTTGTTTCCTAAATTCCAAATTCTTTAAATTTATATTCAAACATTACTTTGGAATTTATCTTATTTTAATAATTAATCACACTATAATTCACATTTATAGTTTATATTTACAAATCTCATTAGTTTTATGAATTTGTTTCTTAAGTTCTTAATTATGATTTCAATCCTTTATTCAATTATGAATCACATTTACAAATCCCACTTATTTATTCATTTATTCCTTAATCTTTGGCTATTATTTCAATTTCTTCTTCAATTCTCATACCATAATGATAATAATTAAATATTATCTCTTTCTATCAACCAAGCATCCATACATACTGTAAGGATTTAAGAAAAATTATTTCCTTTACATACAAAAATAATTTGGGTAAAATTATTTCATTTACCCTATTTAAAACCATACTGTGTCGGTTTATCTTGTTTAAGAGTTTAGAAATCCCTATCGATAATATGGCGTCCCACATATCGACCAGAATCCATAAACACTCAACCGATTAATCAACACAATATAAAACAAATTTTTATTCACTAACAAATACACGCTCATATCTATTAATACTCTCAAACTCATTCTAGAGTACTATGGACTCTATTCTATGAGCAATTCCCACCAGAGCCAAGGTTATCACCAACCTAAGCTCTGATACCAAGTGAAACGACTAGCAAATCTGTACCCCTTGAGTCAACACTATTCTACAACAATCAACTCAAGTTGCACAAAAATACGAACCATTTGGGTTAAAGAAGAAGAGGTAGAAGAAGAGAAAACAAAATCAACATCAGAATCTAACCATCGCAGCGGAATAAAATATAATAGATAGTAAATAATCTTTACTCAAAATCAAATATATCTGTTTACATACATTACATCATCAGAGTACATCAGTCACAGCTCACATCAATAACATACAATGGATACACAACAACTCAACAACGGAATATATATATAAACAAGTACGAATGTAGGTATCGTCATCCAGCTTGTCTCCTGAGCTCCACAGCATCATATCCTGTATCCTATAATACTCGGTCTGACCCGAGCATTACAGTTAAATAACACCCGAGTCAGTCTGGATTACCATCATGAGAAAATCACACTCAATTGATTATTAAAGTTTCAAAAATCCTTTGAAAATAAAAGCATCTCGTAAGACCATGCCACAAATAAACATGTTGGGGTTTTTACCTTACGGTAGCTAAAACAATTTTTATAGAAATCCTCTGATATTATAATAGGGTCTATATACAAATACTTATAAAATAGCTGAAATTGTTACATGATTAAATTCCAGCTACTAGCCACAAAAGTGGGTAATACAAACAAAACCCGTACAAGGCTCGTAGGGAGAATGGATTTCCAACTAATGACTAGGCACTGGGATACCACCTGTCACAGTATAGGGCCTAGATCACCGTACCGAGGAGTACGCCCGCTCCCCTGCAACACAAGGCCGGAACCATCCCTTACTGGATAGTCCCGAGTGAGATCACCCCACGGTTGGGATCAGCAACCGCCCACTAAGCCGAAATAAAAAGGGACATCTAGACTGGAATGACCTCACCCTGCTAGGTTGAGGCTAAGCGTTACCTTTTTAGAATATAAACCTTAGAATGCCCATCGTCCACCCGACGATGTTCCGCAAGCATTCATCCATACAAGTCCGTCCGGGTTCGAACGGAACCGCAGGCACTACTCCTACTACATCCATTTTGGAAATATCCTCAGGATTAGTAGCGACTAGCCCTTGCACTTCACTGCTCCATCTCCGACTCCGAACACGTTTTTCGCACGAAATGTACAAACCGGATCGAAGTGGTTTTCGAGAAAAAAATCTCGATCCCGGTCTCTTCGAAACGATCAACGCAGTTGGCCAATATTGATAGTCGGTTATTTAACTATCAATTAAACATTCACAAACATCCATCAAACAATAAATAATTTCCCGAATTATTTATTAACCTCAAAAATATATTCACAAGATATATTTCTATTTTCAAATCCTTTTGAAAACTATTTCAACCTATCTTCCTTTCTCAGAATAAATCCCAAGTATTTTCTATTTCCACTGAAATCACCAAGCACAAAACTTAAGATTTTTAAAATAATTTAAAAACACTTTACTTTGAAATATACTTTAAAAACATTTATTTTAAAAACTACTTCAATAATTTACTAAAGATACATATTATATGATATTTGAAAATAAGTTTACTTTATAAAATATAAAACTAGGTTTTCACTTTTTAAACAAAATCCTCAGTCACTTTTTAAAATAGTTACTACGATAATAGTTTTGAAAAATATTTACTTTAGAATTTAGATATTAGAAATAATAAATTCCTACAACATATATTTTAGAGCAACATTAAAAGCTTTTTATCTTATATTTAAAAATTTACATTAAACGTACTTGGCTACCCAGAGAAATATACTTCTCTCACATTCTCCTTTAAACTCCAATTTCAAACACTTGAATCAATTTCCAAATTGATTTCCAATTTTCTCCCTTTTATTCCAAAATCAATTAATTTCAGATTTTATTTCCTTTATTATGAGTTAAATTACTTTTATCTGAAAATACCAATTTTAGATTTCTCAAATCACTTCTTTATTCTTTAAAATAAATTTAAACTTTAAAGTTTAAAATAATTCTTTATTCCTTTAATTGATAGAACTTGAGTTTACAATTCATTAATTTCTGTTTTATTCAAAATTCTTTTCATGCTTGAAGTTATTTATTAGTATTTTAATACTAATTTTATTTCCTTTCAATTCATTCTTAATTTACTCAAGTTTTTTTTTAATTATTTCGCTTACAATTTCACCTCTTTTATTTTCTTTCTAAAATCCAATTTATACATTTTTGGTAATTCATTTTACCCAAATATACCCAATCAAACCATAACATTCAATATTCCAATATAATTCATCATAGAATATCAAATAATCACACCAACAGAATGATAAATAATTTAAATAAATGTTGAGGGATCCAGTTGGATCCCTCCAACCTGTTTTCCCTGCATCCACAGTTGTTAGCACAACATAAATACCAGTTCCAAAATATACCATACTAAGCACATCAATCAATTCAACCATTCAAACAATTATTTAAATTTAATCATTTAAACTTAAATTTAACTAAGTGAGATTGACTTACCTTTGCTTTTTATTTTGCAATTCAACCCAAATCAGTTGTTTTCTTCACGATTCCAGACCTTGAATACACATTATATGATTTTATTAATATTTGAATAAACCTAACAATTTATTTCCACTTAGTTAACAAATCATTTAATTTATATAATTTTCCTTTAAACCATTTTGTAACTGAAATATTTAAGTATGTTAAATAAACAAGTTAATCACTGAATCCATTGTTTAAAAATAAACTAGCAACTCTAAAACAGGTATATGTATATTAATTTATTGTTCTGAAACTGCATATACCTTTTATTTAAATTTAATTATATATAGGTCAAATTTGATTTCCTATAAATTTTTATTTCCAGTTTACTAAAATGATTCATAACCACATCTAAAATCTCAATATACCTCCAGAATATTTCAGTAAATAATCAAAACAAATTCCTATTGCAAAAATTTTATTTTATTTTCTCTGCTTAAACAATATATATATGTATTAAGATAAATTAAAGAATGCATTACCTTAACTTCCGAACACAGATCCACCAAAACCCCAATCGACCCAACGCACACACCCATCTGCGGCAACCTCGAGTTCGCCGAGCCCTCCAATCCCAATCGAACGAATTCTAACCCAGCTCGCCCATGAAGCCATCGCCAAAGGAAATCGATGACTCAACATGTCGGCCTCCATCGCACGACACCCTAAAGCCACGACCTTCCAGAGCATGCGCGGTTCGATGCTTTCCCCAACGCCACTCGAACACGGTCAAAGCCCACGACCTCCAAGACAAGCGCCTCCAACCCACGATGTCATCACCAGACCTCGCGCACTCCAGCGTCGCGAATCGAAATGCGAGCAGATGGTTTTTTTTTTCGCGATTCCAAAAGGAAATGGAAATTAGGGCTGAGTCGATTAGGAGGGTTCGGGTTAAAAAAACAGAGAAGGCAAAGAAGCTTTTCTTTTCTTTCGGAAAGAAGATAATCGGTTCGGCCATTATAAATTTTCGTTTATATAAGAAGGAGAAAGTAAGACACAAATTTTTAAAAGATAAGGGAGCGTAGGTCGGCTGTGAATTATAATGTGAAGAAATTTCTTAGCGTACAGAATACACCTCGCCATAGTAATCTGAATTAAGGCCAAAGGTTTTGATGTTGATATCTTTTGATTGGTCAAACCAATTATATTTAAATTAAATATTCGATTTAACTTCAGTGCGTTTACCTACCATATGGTCACACGATAACTCCAATCGCTACAAATGTTGAAATCCGGTAATAATATACTATTACGGATCCATTGGAACTGGTTTCGTCGAAATCCGAGACTGTGCGTCGGAAGGCTATTTTTAAATATCGATTTAAACGATATATTTTTAAAACTGAACAAATCAGTGTAAATTTCAATTTTACAACTTCTATTATCTTCAGTGTTATTAATATAAATTTCACAAGCCTTCAATTTATTTTAACGGGCTTAAAACTCTGGATTCAGCCTTTTACCCAACTTCAACTTATGTAATTCAATAATTTAATTAACAAATAATTGGTGATATTTGAATTCAAGTTAAAAATTAACATTTAAATATTCAAAATCAATTGAATATTCCAATTTCAAATGTTCAAAAATTCTGGGTCGTCACATTATGTGTCGATTATAGAGCATTAAATAAACAAACAATTAAAGACAAATTTCCAATCCCCTTAATAGATGATTTACTAGATGAACTGTATGGCTCAATTTCATTTTCAAAATTAGATTTAAAATCTGGTTACCATCAAATTCGAATGAACACGACTGATATCAATAAAACTGCATTTTGAACTCATGATGGTCATTATGAAGTTTTGGTTATGCCATTTGGTTTAACAAATGCTCCATCTACCTTTCAATCTCTTATGAACATCATTTTTAAAAAATATTTAAGAAATTTTCTTCTTGTCTTCTTTGAGGATATTTTAATATATAGCAGGTGTTGGGAAGATCATCTAAAACATCTGGAAATTACACTACAGACTACAAGACAATAAATTAATTATCAATTTATCTAAATGTTCTTTTGCTGAAGACCGGTTCAAATACTTGGCCCATATTATTCCAAAAAATGGTATTTCTGTAGACAAAGAGAAAACAAAAGCAGTGATGGAGTGGCCACAGCCTCATAATATCAAAGCACTCAGAGGATTCCTAGGACTTGCAGGCTATTACAGAAAATTTATCAAAGATTATGGATTGATAGAAAAACCATTAACAACAATGCTAAAAAAGAACTCATTTTTATGGACTCAAGAGGCTATTAATGCATTTTATAAATTGAAATCTTGCTTGATTAGCCCACCTGTTTTAGCAATGCCAGACTTTACCAAAGATTTTGTGATTGAACGTGATGCTAGTGGCTCGGGAGTTGGTGCTGTCCTTCTTCAAAGTGGTAAACCAATCGCATACATCAGTCAACCATTACAAGGAAGAAATTTATATTTATCCACATATGACAAAGAACTACTAGCTTTAATTCTTGCAACCAAAAAATGGTCTCAATATTTATTGGGAAGAAAACTTATTATACGAACTGACCACCAAAGTTTACAACATCTATTTTCTCAAAAAATGACCACTGGAATTCAAGGCAAGTGGTTAGCAAAGCTTCATGGATATGACTACCAAGTTGAATATAAGCAAGGTCGATAAAATATAATTGCAGCTAGTCTTTCAAGAATTCATCAGAAAATGGATTTGATTGCTTTGTCAGTAGTACAACCTGGCTGGATGACTCAATTAAGAAGACAAATACACCAATATCCCTTCTTCATATTAAAGAAAGAGCAGATTTTAAATGGAAGCCTATCCTCCAACAAATACCAAATAGTTGATGATTTAATATTCTATAAGGGCAGAATCCTACTTGATCATTCACAAACCCCTTTAATAAATTCCATCCTCTTTGATTTCAATCATCTCCTTTAGGTGGCCATGCAGGGGTAAAGAAGACTCTCCAGCATACAAAGAAAACTTTTTTCTGGAAGCATATTAAAAAATCAGTGGAAGATTATGTCAAGCAATGTGATACTTGTCAAAAATCAAAATCAGAAAATGTTTCTTATCCTGGCCTCTTACAACCACTACCTATCCCAGACAATATATGGACTGATTTATCAATGGATTTTATTACCCGCTTGCCTAAAAGTAACAATGTTACAGTAGTCTATGTAGTGGCTGATAGGTTATCAAAATTAGCCCACTTCTTTTCCCTGCAACATCCATACACAACAAAGCAAGTAGCAAAGATATTTTTTGATGGAATTTTCAAACTCTAAGGAATGCCAAAAACAATTGTAAGTGACAGGGATACAATATTTTTAAGTAACTTTTGGCAAGAATTATTTTCTCTTCAAGGTCGCACTCTTAAATTTAGCTCAACTTACCATTCTAAAAAAGATGGTCAAACTGAGGTTACAAACAAGATTCTATAGGCATACCTGCATTGTTTCATATCACACCAGCCTAGTGAATGGACTAATTGGCTAACATTGGTAGAATACTGGTTCAATACTTCTTGGAAAGAACTTACAAAGCTCACACCATATGAAGTGGTCTACGGGAAGCAGCCACCATTACTTCTATCTTATGTTCCTCACACTGCAAAAGTAGAGTCAGTGGAACAACATTTATTTTCTAGAGATATAGCATTGCAATTCCTAAAAGATACTCTACAATTGGCGCAAGAAAGAACGCAAAAATTTGCCAACAGAAATAGAACATAGAGGCATTTTTCTGTGAATGACTGGGTTTATCTTAAATTACAGCAGTATAGACAAATTTCGGTCAGTACAACTAAAACAAATAAACTCTCTCCAAAATACTTTGGACCATTTAAAATAATAAAGAAGATTGGAGAAGTTGCATACCAATTAGAACTGCCTGCAGGTGCTCAAATTCATCCTATTTTCCATATCAGCCAATTGAAAAAGAAACTTGGCACAAATATGATTCTTCAACAAAGCCTTCCATCATTCAGAGAAGAAATTGTCAATGAGCCTGAAAGAATTCTTGATCGAAGGTTGATACCTCGAGACAACAAACCTGTCGCACAAGCTCTGATCAAATGGAAGCACTACACCAAAACAGGCAAATTCTAACATTTGTAAGTGTTACAAATAATTTCAGTAACACTTTTTAAGTGTTACTAATGGACTGTGAGGAATGGAGCGGCCAAATTTGTAACACTTATAAGCGTTACAAACATACGTATTACTAACACTTATAAGTGTTGGTACCTAAATCTACGGTAACGCTTATAAGTGTTGGTAACGAAATATACGGTAACGCTTATAAGTGTTGGTACATAAATATACGGTAACGCTTGTAACTGCTGGTAACGAAATATACGGTAACACTTATAAGTGTTGGTACAGAAATATACGGTAACACTTATAAGTGTTGGTAACGAAATATACGGTAACACTTATAAGTGTTGGTATAGAAATACACGGTAACGCTTACAAGTGTTGGAAAATGATTATTTAGTAACACACACATATATATACCAAAACATAAACGCAAAGTTTAAATATAAACACATTGCAAATAAAGGTTTCCATATCACAAATAATTCGTCATACATATTCAATGCAAAGTTTAAACGCTCTGCAAATGTTGTATAATATATCATACATATTTGAGGGAACAAATACATCTACCCCTAGGAAAAACCAAGGCAAAAATGAAATTATCCCCTGCTATTATATACTATCCAATACTTTGTCCCATCTCGTGTGGTTCTATACCCAACTATAGCGACTCCATGGTCCAGTTCAGTTCCACAGTGACCTGTAAATACTCCCTGCACAAATTAAATCATGTTTTGATCATTATAAGTTCCTATTATATAACTTGATATTGATATAATATGTTATACTAGTTACCTCTAAGTAGAACTGAAAGGCCATGCCGCTAGCTTCTATGGCAACAGACACAGGTTGGTTCGCCACAGCTTTCATCAATGCATTCTCATTGTCTGCTGGAACATCTTCATATCCATCAATTGAAACGACTGGAGATATCTAAACAAATGCATATGCATTAGGTTTAGTCACTAGTTTACATAGGTAATTGATCTTACATGTATGTATAATGAAGGTGAAATACTAAAATAAACAACTTTGGATATTACCTCAGAGGAGCAACTTCCTTGCTCTTCCAGATATGGATAAGTATCTTCAAAAGTTAGCCCTCCATTCTTTTCTGTGTACTCGAAAGCATAGTCCATTAAGACACCATTGCATCCTTGATTATAAGTGGTGTCACAGTCGATAAGTTGTTGCTCGGATAATGAAACTAATTCATTTGTCTTGATCTTGTTAATGCCTTTCATGGATACGACAGTCGAAAATGCCCAACAACTTCCTGCATTATTTTCATTATAACCAAATTCAATCGAATAAGACAAAGATTTTTCAATATAAATTTGAAATTTTCACGTACCACACTGTCCTTGATCTTTGACTCCTGTAACAGCTCCCTTGGCTCTCCAATCTATGGAAGCAGGAACCCTTTCCACTGGCGGCAATAATTTGCAACGCAGGCTCCTTCCCATGCTTTCTCACATAACCATTAATTTCCTTGCTTTCTGTCTTTCAAATCAATCAAGATTTGCTCTCTGCTTAAATCCAAAAATTTGTGAATCTTCCTACTCTATTTCAATCCGAAAATTCGCTAACATCAGCGGTATGCAATTCATTTGTAATACTGATTCAATTTTCTACATGCGCAAAATCTTTATTATCTTTCTTTCTTTCTTCATTATCTTGTGTATTTTGTGGTTTCTTCATTATTTCCTTTACATTATCAATCAAAATTTGAATTTATATATTTAGTATATTAAAGTTGAAAGAATATTGTGAATCGTAAGAAGCTGAAGATGTGGCACACGGGTGGGTCAACCTTTGCAAGACACACCTAATTTCGTAAGTTCACATACTTCTATTTTTTGTGATATGTTCAGTATCTCACTAAACTTTTTTTTTGGTTATTAGACCATTTAATCCTTAATCAAATAACTCTTAGCTACTAATAGATGAATAGTCGAACTCACCACAAAATTATATACAATACATGAATATGTTGAACCCGATCGACATTTATACAACTGTATAAATTTTCATTTTCCATGTAACCATATTGATATGTTAGGCATTCAATATGGAAGTAAAATGCTGTATTTTGATATAGAGCCGAGTTTATTAGGCATTGTTGTATTCATGGAACTACTAGCTCATTAGTTGCATATGTATCAAACTTAGCAGCATTTGCGACCTGAGAGAAGTTGACATACAGAATAACAACAAATTCCTGGACAGCTTTAGATTGGAAACAAACAATTTACTCCTACCAGAATATCAAACATTTAGCTATCAATCATTTTACATAAGCAAACGCGCCTCTTATAATAAAACATAGTTTTTGTCAATGCCGCATTATTTCAGCTGAGATTTTATATTCATACATGTCCATTTTGCAATAACTCTGTTGCATTCGAAAGCCTAACCATATTCAGTGTTTATACATTCATTTGAATTTATTCATACACAAAATATATAAACTTTTCCTATTTATGTAAAACAATATATGCTAAAAGATAATCATATACAAAATAAATAAACTTTTCCTTTTGTTTTTAATTTGCACCTGAAAAATCACTCTTTTCTCCTTTTTTTTAATTTTCTCCTGAAAAATCTTAATACTTTCAATTTTCACAGCATAAATAAAGTTAACCATAGTTAAAAATATTGTTAACTTAATTGCAATGTTCGACCACGACCGCCACCACAACGACAACTTGCTAATGGTAGTACCTTTTAAAAAACTTGCAAACAAAAGTAAAAATCTGCATCTGCTTAGATATGATTATTAAAATGTTGTTGTATTAATTCAGTTTTATAACTAACAAGTTGGATTTGAAATTTATAACCTAAATTGCAACACAAGGATTTTATTAGCCAGCTACTTATAGGACTTCACATTATCTTTTCAAACATATTCATCCATACACGTATAGTCATAGAACTTCACATTAATATGTGACATGAATTGTTCCTGTGATTCTAAAACTTGGAATTCCTAATTGATTTCATTATTGAAACAGATAAGATTATCATGAATTGCAGACAAGTAGATATGCACTTTTTATGAGAACAAACACTGTAGTTGTTATGATTGATGATCACCCACACATAGATTAACATAAATTTATTTTATGTCAGCATTGCATCTAGTCACTACCACTTTCTATCCTTCACTTAAAAGTCCGTCAGTAGTGCATTGCATAAATGCACATCTTGTGTGTCGTTTTACTAATATATGTAAAATCGATATAATAGTAGAAAAATTACATATGATAGCATACCTGGTTATCCCCTAAAAGTAGAAATTCACGATCGCCTTCGGTGTTAATTTTGTCGATAGTAATAGAAAGATCATAGTCTTTTACTAACCATGTGTTTTCAACATATTCAGTGAAAATAATCAGTTTTCTTGAGAGTTGGGCGATACTAACCACATTTTTCTTGATTACACCCGTGTTTGTTCCTTTCTTTTCCTTCACATTTCTAAATATAAATATGAACCAAAAATAATAAATGTTACGAATTATAGTGATAATATATGAATATACTACAAACATACCTCATTTGTAGACTGATAATATCAATCCCATCAACATCCACAAAGCGTGCCCATCTTCGAATCTTTTGATCCTTGGTTCTACGTGGGAATAAACATGCATTCATAAATCCAGAACTCGGCCTCAACATTTCGATCACATGTGGAGCTTCAAATGAACAGTAAAAAGAAGCAGCAACTCGAAGAGAGACTGGCTTGGATTCTGCGTTCTTCGAATATAGTTTCAATTCGACCCATTTTTCAAAGTACATTTTTGAATTATGATCCATCAAATTCTGGAAAGGAACTATAGTTGTTCCAACAGATTTCACAGAGTTCAAACTTTTAATCATGAGCTCAAATTCAAGCTCTCCTTTAGGTTCACATTGGAAACTGATCGCTTGTTTTTCTCCAGTTTCAGATGCAATTGTTAGTGTGCAACTGCAAGAGAAAAATATATCAGGTTTTTTCTTGCTAACAGCAACAAATAAGTTGCCTTTTTGACTAGGTGAGAAATATCTGATTCCTACAATTTCAAGAAGGACCTGCACAGAATCAGAAATGAGAAACGGTGAATAGTTTTCAAAGTTATTTGAAATTGAAATAGCACCAGTGTGTTTTGATCACTTTTAGCCAAGTGGTCAGAAAGCGATCCGTGTTTGTATACAGTTTTCAAAGTGGTCTTAAATTGGAACAAGTTTTCAAAAGTGGCCTGGTATGACAAATTTGCCAACAAACTAAGGTACAACTAGTTGGTATTTTTTGTTTAATTTTGAGTTAAGTGCAGACAATACAGTAATGAAAAGTTCAGACTAAATTTCTTGTTTCTAGCTTTACCTCAGTAGCTAGTTGGTACATTTGCACTGGGACAATTATATTTTTACTTATATGCAAAAAAAATTCCTCAGGAAAATGTAAATTGAAACATCTCTGTTCTCCACCAAAAAAATTATATCATTCAGGCAACATAAGTTATAGCAGTTCCAGATGATAACATCATACATACATACTTTTGCAACAATAATAATGTACCAATAAACCTTTTATAGCAATGAGATCACTCGATAACATCAACAATCTACAAGCACAATACATACACACACATATTTGTATGTGTGAGAGAGTGTGTGTAGACACACATGTTATAATGTATTATGTGCTCTACTTGCATCTAAATCATAATATTATAATGTAATTTTGAAGTCAGCTTTCCTAAAGGAAAACAAACATGGACAATTTCTACATGAGAAAAATGATGATGAGCTGAGAATATGACTGCCTTGTGTGAGTGTGTGGACACACGTTATAATGTATTATGTGCTCCACTTGCATCCAAATCAAAATATTATTAAGTAGTTTTGAAGTTAGCTTTCCCAAAGGAAAAAATTGTGGATAATTTTTACATGAGAAAAGGAATGATGAGCTGAGAATTACGATGTAAAAAATACGACTGCTTTTGTTCAGGAAATCGCACCTCAAGGTAGGATACTCTGATGTGGCAGAAGATTCTGGTGCTTCCTATTGATAATTAAGGCTTCTAATTGATTTTGGATAAGATGATAAAGGTTGTGTCTGTGGGGGAGTAAATATAGGCACTGAGCTCTCAGATCTCTGAGGAAATACAGCTCCAAGCCACTGACAGCCACATAAAATAATAAAATAATAAATATAAAAATAACCTATGATAGTTATAAAACTAATTTCTACCAAATGCAATAATATTGTAACAAATGAAACTTGGGTTTTGTGTTGCACCATATACCATTTGGACTTTCACAAACTACATAATTATGATTACCGCTCTCTCTTCTGGAACCTATATAACTCAACTCCTTATAAGCATGCAACGCTCTGCTCCATAATTAAATCAAGCCTGCTGTGACAACTTAACTCAAGCCTGCTTTGACAACTTACACTAGGGTAACTGCCAACTGAGTTCTTGTTTCAGAAATATAAGAGTCCCAAAGTTCAAGGTTTCATATTTCAACATTGAACAAAATGCTAATAAAATCCAACTTATATCTGATATATCACCTTACTGCAGATAATGAGTTCCTTTGATCAATGGTTATTACACAGATGACCAACATTACATATATATAGGCTTTCACATTAAAAGTGTGCAACCAAGAAGATAGGTTCTCTTGGGGAAATTACTCTTAACTTGGGAATCTCATTTACAAATATACTTAAGAAAAGATGAATGATGAAGTCCAGTAAGTAATACCAAAAGCTCCTGATACGCGATGTAGTATTGAGGATATCTTGCACGTGGGCCACCAAATGCCTCTTGCCATGTATCAATTAAAGTCAAGACCTTTTCCTTCACTTGAAAATCAGGATGCTGTGTATATAAGATTGATATCATTTGAAATTTGATGGGGGAAAAATGATAATGCCATGATGTTTTCTGTTGTGTTAAATATGGTCACCTTCTTTTTCACTAGTCTGATCATCTCATGAAGTACATCTCTCTCAGCAACATGCATATGGACAACTTCACCACAATTTTTTATCAATGTCTCTAGCAGCTAGGAAACAATAATTGTCAAATAAATGTCAAAAAGTGAATATCAGTAAAATATAGCAGCTAGAGGACTTTTATAATACATACTAAACAGAAACTAATTCATTAACGGTGATTGATTGACACTGGCAGATCACAATGACAACCCTATCATACTTCAAATACAGGCCACCACTGGTATTCGTAACAACAATTCATCATAAAATGTTGAAGTTCACAGACCTACATCATCTAAAATTTTCTTAACAATTTGACGACTGACCATGATTTTCTTTATCAAAGTCTATATATAAATCTGCTTACAATCTTAACATGACCTATGCTGCTAATTGATTGTACCTCATCTAGTTTAAATGCAAGGTTAGATAATCATGGTGAAGAAGACTAACCAGTGGTTACGCGCTTCTTCTGCCCACCTGAGATTCCTCTTCTCATCTCATCTCCAACAATTGTGTCGCTGCATATATCCAGCCCACGTAGCTAGAAAATCAACTCTTCATATCAATGCCATTTTATTTTTTAAAGTAAAATTGATGTAAGATTTCAGGCATCGCCGATTTCAGATCAATACCTGAGAAAACCACTATTTTCGCATCGTCGATTTCAGGCATCCAATAGTACTTTTTTTCCTTTCAAATTTGAATGAAAGTCAAATTTGATTCAAGCTAGGGCACATGTTTGGCCAAGGAAGAATGGGATGAAGCCTGAATCGGAGGGGCCAAAGTTTTGATTGGCACGGAGGTAGACTGGAGGAACCCTAATCTTAAATTAAAATTATGCGGCCGAGAATGGGAAAGCGTTAGAAAATGCTTCATATACAGGATTACACAAGGGTCCAACTTTTAGTGAGTTATTTACAAATTTACCAAGGGTTCTAACACTTTTTTGTGTTGTAAATTATAAATGTTGTGTTGGAAAGTTTATAAAAAACATTATTTATATTTGCCAACACTTTTTCTGGTATCCTAACACTTTTTTAATGTCAGTAGGCTGTAACGTTTATAAGTGTTAGAAATTAACAAAAATAAAATGTTGCAAAATCACTATTTTGGTGTAGTGAAGAATAAGCCTGAAACAGACGCAACTTGGGCAGACTACTGGGTTACAATTCGAAAATTTCCCACTCTAGACCTTGAGACAAGGTCCCTATTTCATGGGAGGGGGAGTTGTTACACTATGGCATTTCATCAAACATCTATTGTAAGTTGTCAAACACTTAGCAAATCATCATGCAGCTCTTCTGGATTCGAAGTACAAGCTTCTGAAGACTCAATGGAGATATAGGACCCTGAGGAAGCAATCAATTAAAGGAAAATAATAATGGTTGGTTAGAAGAAGGAAGGTGCACCTTATGTACGTACACAGCCAAGTTAAGATATAATACCCTGTCATTATTTTTTAAAAATTTGGATTAGCTGGCTATGAGTTGTAATGCCAAGGGCTAGTTTGAATAAGTCAGTGACGCAAACTGTATAAATATGGTCAGAGCTTGTGTGTACAGTATATGAAGAAAATTAATAATGGTCATTTTTCTTTACCTGTTGTTATCTGTGCAAGTTTCTTCTATTGCTATTCATTTCTTCACCTACTTTTGTTTATGTATTAAAGTCATCTCATTCTTCCCCTGTGTTATCACCACCTTCTTCTTCTTAGACCTGTCTTCTTCTTGAATCTGAAACACCATCTTACCTGTTTCACCATGACACTAACCCGAGCACAGTCTCAAAAGGAAAAGGACCCTACCATGGAACAGCTAGGGCTCGCGAGAGGTTGGGTCTTCGTAGTGAGGTATATGCAGACCCTTTTTTTTTTCAATTTATACACACACACACACACAGTAAACAGAGAGAAAAAATAATAATTACAGAAGGTATAAAATAATTCTGCTTTTAAGTTGATATAGATGTACATACATAGATGCATATACATATTTTAATTTAAACATATACAGGAAAACAGAGAAGTTTATGTGTAGATAAGCTTTGGAAAAAAAATAGGAATTTTATTAGATTGAATGTGTATATAAACAGAAAATATATATATGCAAGATTTTGGGTAAATATAGGAATTTTAAAATGTCGTAAAGTTTATAAAAAAATGGATTTTTAAAATGTATATAGGTTATATTTTTTTTGTATACGCAGATTCGAAGAAAAGTAAAATAAATGTACATACACATATTTTAAAACTACTGGTTTATTTTAAAAATATGTATTTAGGGTGATCAAATTGTTTAATTAACTTATTTAATTATTTTAGCTACTAAAAATAATTTATTAAAGGAAAAATTAGTTTAAACTAAATTATTATATGGTAATTGATTTGATCGATTATTCCAAATGTCAATAAACCGTATAATGTTTATACAAGGTAAAAATCATGAAACAAGCCGAGGTTGAAGTGGATTGCAAACAAAAATGAAGGTGTGATTTTCTCATTTGGATTACCTTATTAAATTAAATGTTAAATTAAATTATTGGATGTTGATTGATAAATTACGATTTATATGTTGGATGATATTATATATATATATATATATATATATATATTTGAGTGATTGATTTCCGCATTATATAGCGAATGAGACCCTATGCGCCTCGTGTTATAGCGGGTGATCCTATATACCACTATATCCCTCTCGAAGTGGGATTGGTATTTTATGTCGACTAACATCTGTGGATGCAGGAAAATCAGGTTGAAGGAATCCAACTGGATTCCTCAAAAATATTTATCGTTTATACATACGTTGGTATATTATATGATGGATAAATTGATATGGATCGTGTGAATTAAATCAGTATATGTTAAATAGCAGGGAAATTGAATTTGGCATTTTTAAATATCATAAATAATTAGATTGAAGGAATTTAAAAGGAAATTTGAAAGAAATTATTTATATTAAAAATTGGATTTGTTCTAAGGGAAAACTAACTTGGGTTATACTTAAGTATTTGTAAACTGGTTTAAGTAAAGATTTGAAATTAAAATATATTAAGGGCTTAAGGAGATATTGGGATCGATAAATATTTGAAATAAAATGGAGTTTTATTAAGGGATAAGTTATAATATGGATTTATAAATATAATTTGTTTTTAAATAGAAGAAAAGCTCAAAGGAGTCTATAAATTTATAAACGTGGTTTATAAATAAGATGGAATGATATCAGTAGATATGTGGAAATATAAGTTAATGGTGTGAACTTATATCGGGCAATGAGAATTGTTTTTGAAAAGAAATGGTGTATATTTCAAATAAGAGAAACAACGACTAATTTGGATATAGTCGATGTGATACCAATCAGGTGAGATTTATGAATCAGATTGGTGAATATTGAATTTGCTAAAAATAGACTTTTGTTGAGAAAATAGAAATTGTTTAAAAGGAATTTTAAAATCTACTATACTATATAATTTTGAACAATTATTTGAATTTAGAATGTTCCAAAAGTTATTTATTACAATACTTAATATTTATTGAAATTAGTTTTAATTTTATAACCAGCTTTGTAAATTCAATTATAAAATTCTCTCGAGATGGGAAGCGCAGTTTAATAAAAATGGATAAGACTTTAGAGGAAAGATTATAGAGGCATTATGGAAACTTAAATAAATTCCAAGCATAAGTTAAGTAAATTGCAGAAGGTGAAATAAAATTCATAAAGAAAGTAGAAGTGAAAATTGGAAATTGGGAATAAGCATAAACGACTTTGGAGATATTAAAGGAAATTAATCAAGAAATTCTGCGATATATAGAAGTTATGTGAAACGAGTTGGGCATTTACAAATAAAATTGTAAATGTTGTTTGAGAAAAGAAAATAGAAAATAAATGAATATTTTCCAAGTGTTGAATATCAAATGGAATGAGAAAAATATGCTAAGTATTGGGCAAAGGTTAACAATTTGTTTCGTGATAATAAAAGGAATTTGAATCCATTTTCAAGGTGTTGAAATATGGAAATAATATTTTGAGTAGGTATTTTTGAGATAAATAATTTGGAAAATTATTTAAGGCCTGATGGTTGCTTGTGAATGTTATTTGACAGTTAAATAACCGACTATCAATATTGGCTAATGCATTGATCGTTTCGCAGAGACCAAGATCAGATTTAATTATCTGAAAACTACTTCGATCCAATTTGAACGTCGCAAATGAAGACCGTGAAGATGATGAAGACGGTGATTCTGTTTGTCCAGACCCAAGGCAACTTGTATGAACGAATGCTATTAGACCATCATCATTGGAGGACGATGAACATTCTAAGTAAACGCGTTCTAAAATGGTAACGCATAGCTTCAAGCCTCATCAACCAGAAATGGCTAAAATAGAGGAGGTGCAGCAAGGCTAAGTGGGTAACAACCAAGTAGGGTAAGATTTCCCCTGTCTAGATGTCCCTTTTCAGCTGTGTGGGTGGTTGCTGATCCCAACCGCGGGATGCTCTTATTAGGACTATTAGTAAGGGGTAGCTCCGATCTTATGTTGCAGAGGATCGGGAGTGGTCCTCGGTACTCTGATCTAGACCAGGTATTGTGACGGGTGGTACCCCAGTAGCCCTGCCATTGTATGAAATTTATTTTCCAATAAGTGCCTGTACGGTTTTGATTGTGCCCAACCATTGCTGAAACGTGAGATGCAAGCATTTCAGCTAGATTCTATTTTACTTTCTATAAGCACTATTATAATATCAGACGGATTAGATAAAAATGTTTTGGTTATCGTAAGGTAAAAACCCGACATGTTTATTTGTGGCATGGTCTTACGAGATACCTTTATTTTCAAAGGATTTTCGATAATATAATAACCGAGTTGAGTGTGGTTTTCTCACGCTGGTTCTCCAGACTGACTCGGGTATTGTTTTATTATGATGCTCGAGTTAGACCGAGTTAAATAGATCTAGGATAATATGCTATGGAACTCAAGGGGCGAGCTGGATGACAGAAACGTCTCTTCGTACTTGGTTATTGTTTTCGCTATGTAAGGACAAGTATTAAGCTGTCCAAAGTGATAGATGATTGTTGTACTCTGATAATGGTATGTATATATAACGGTACATGTGACGCCCCACCTCTATACCCACGCTAGCCAAGAACACTACGGAGTAATGCTGTCAACTAGCACGGAGAATAAGTCTGTTGAGGAGCGACCATCTGTATAATTGCTTTGTGCGAGTACCGATATGCCAGATAAAAATATAACTTTTCATCTCAAGAGGAAATCCGACATACCGACACAAACTCAAAGCTACTACACAGTGGCTATAAAGGTTTTCGTAAACAAATATAGAAATAAGCAAAACATAAATCAGTCACAGATAATTCATATCACAAAGGCGGAAATAGAATGAATATTACACATAAAAGTGTACATCAGAGTAGTGGTCAAATAAGATCCACAACATCACAAAAATGAATAGATACAAGTGCAATACAAAAATATGTATACATCATAGAGTCTGTATCTCAAATGTATACAACAAAAACTACTAATCTAAGTAGTTAGCCAGAAGTCAGATGATGGTCCGATAAGGAGTCAAGCAGAAGCACCTATAAAATCTCAGTCTGACCCGAGTATTATTTAATAAGAAAATAATAAACGGATCAGTCTAGCTATAATTATCAGATAAAAATGAGATATAAGAAGAGATATAATAGAAGGATGCATGATAACCAAAGATGTCATACTACGATAAGTATACATTAGAAATTCCACAAACGTCATACAATATCTCAAGAATCTCATAGCATCAAAAAGAATGTCATATTCTTTATTTAATTCACCAAGCCACAATAAATGACATACATATCAATGCCAACTGAGAAAGGTGGTGAAACATAAATTCCAGAAATCATCAAATAGAAATCCAGAAATCAGAAGAAAAAGGATGGCCAATCCCATAAACTGGACATCGACGCACCTAGAAAGACACGCCCCATGCACAGTCGAACATCGACGCACCTAAATAGGCACGACCCATGCTCTAGCATCGACGCACCTAGAAAGATACGCCACATGCATAAATAAACATCGATGCACCTAGAAAGATACATCCCATGCATAAATAAACATCGATGCACCTAGAAAGATACACCCCATGTAATGACTAACACCGATGCACCTAGAAAGATACACCCCATGCAAAGTCGAACATCGACGCACCTAGAAAGATACGCCCCATGCGTAGACGAACATCGACGCAACTAGAATGATACGCCCCATGTCCCAACTTATTGAGCCAATTGCTCCACGAAGTAAACAAACATCGATGCACCTAAAAAGGTACACCCAATGCATAATAAACATCAACGCACCTAAAAAGGTACGACCCATGCAAGAAATGAGACGAAGCTCAATAAAATGAGGAACAGTCCTCCACATAGACAAAGAGACATCGCACATTGCTAGTCTGAACCATAAAATGATCATCATCGATCATCAAGAAGTGTCAATTACAATAAGCTAGTAAATATATGAGTTTAGCATCATGTCCCATAACCACTAGCTTAACTTAAATATTTGCGAACAAATTGTAGATCTCCACTAGGAAATTGTCACAAGAGATTCAATCGAACAAGTCCAAGAATTAACCAACGAAGTAAACGCAAGCGTTTCATACCACTTGTTTTACTAAGTCGTTTAATTAGATTTCTCATACGAGTGAGGTAAAGTTTGTATATACTAGTAGATTGGAAAACGGTTTTATAAACGAGTTTGGTATTTGAAATAGAGTTAAAATCGTTTTGAGGAAAGAGTTTTCATATTTACTATTAGTATAGAAAAACTTTATATTTTAAAGTGACAAATCATAGAATTGATTGTAGAAACAATCAATCATAAAAATTCGCATTCGAAGACGTGAATAAAATCCAAAGAAATCAATACTGAATCCATCAGAATGGATATTCCCAAAAATCACGATGAAAATGTCATCAAAGTCTATAATAAATGATAACAACAAAAAGGGAATCAACACTTACCGATTAAAGTTGGAAATATACTCAAAAATAGCCAAAATAGGCAAATTAAACAGTTCCAGACGTCTGGTAGGTGTTCCCAGACGTCTGGCCCTAGTATCTGGAAGTATATGTGTTTTCTCCCTTCTATTTTTAATTCCTGGGCCATTTCAGACGTCTGAAATTTTCAACCAGATGTCTGAATTTGATTTCGAACGTCTGGATTTTGTTTCAAACGTCTGGATTTAGCCTCTGCCTTTTCCAGACCCCTTTCCAGACGTCTGGATTACCCAACCAGACGTCTGGATTTGGTTTCAGACGTCTGGAATTTGTTTCAGACGTCTGAAATCTTCTGCTAGGCAAAAAAACAGCCTATACCAAAAATGGCAAATCCAAACCGAAATGCGATCGAACGAGCGATGGATGCTAAGGAATTATGCCAATCGACAACCCAGCACTATAGGCTCTTCGATGCATCACCAAAAACATGTTCAAACATCAAAGATTGGATTTTTAAAGATTTGACTAGAAAACACCACAAATTGAAATATTCACCAAATCAATCCAAACCAAAAGCAAATGAACATAAATAAGTGTTAGGAATTCATGCCCAACAACAAAGATAGATATAGACATAGATGTGAGATAAAAATCTCACCGTTGAACCCGAAAACAATGAATGAGAAGCTTGAAGACGAAGGAAGATTAACCACACTTCAATCTCAACACAAGAAGCTTGAATCTAAGCTTAAAAGAGAAAAAATTCCTAAATTAGGTTTAGGAATTTTCTGAAATCAAAGAGAGAATGAGTTGGAGAAGAAGAAGGAGATGCTTACTAATGGGTTCTCTTTGATTCTGGAGCAAGAACTTGAGCTAGCAAGAGGAACTAGGGCTAGGAGTTTCTAATTCCCATTCTCTTCTACCATTTTTGCTTAAGCTTGAATGTTAGGAATATGAAATGAAGTAATGAAGAGTTGGAGTGGGTTGGGACTGAGTTAGTAAGTGATTAATGGGTTCAGCCCAAACCAAAGCCCTAAGTGAAAAAGGTCAAAATTCTACTATCTCCAAACATATCGAAGTTTATACTCAAAAAGGTCGCAAACGTCGTTTTGAACTCAATGGGGGTGGTCTCCGGTCCCAATTCGTTGCATAAAGTAGCTTTTCGGACCAAAATCCGACGAACGATAAAATGTTTAAATATAAAATCGATAAATATGCGGGTTGTTACAGACTCCCCTCCTTAAAGAAATTGCGTCCTCGCATTACTTAAGAAGAAAATAAAGAGTAACAACCATAAAAGCATATCAACAAAAAAAAATTGAAATAAGAAGTTCACCATAAAGAGCACGAAAGAGTTAGCAAGAACGGGATCACTCGATGAATTCTCTAGATTCCCAAGAGTAATCCCTAGGATTTGAGAACCATAGAACTCTCACAAGAAGAATATCTTTTATTCCGAAGGCGCACAACCTCCGAAGCAATGATGCGAATGGAATGTTGCTCATAAATCAAATCTGGTAAAACTTCAATTTCCACAATATCACCGGGCACAAGAATAAAAATCTGAATCCCAAAGGCATTTCTGTAGATAAAAGACGTGGAGAACGTCAAGAATAGCAGAAAATTGAGCTGGTGCAACGACGTAGTATAATAACAGTACGCTCGATAAACTAGAAACTCAAATAATTTAGGACATCAGCGTAGTACAAAAACGGTACGCCCAATGAACCAAAGCCCAAATAATTTCGGAACACCGACGTAGTACAAAAACGGTACATCCAATGAACCTAACACCATAAAAGAACATCAGACGCTAGTCCATAAAAGATATGAGATGAAACTCAATAAAACGAAGTACATCAAAACGTCTGATGAACTTAATAAAAAGATAATTCCATTCAGACATCACCAAAGAATCAACCACTTGTTGCTTACGACTAAATGCATTGGCAACACGATTTCCCTTTCGGGAATAAAAGAATATCAAGATCATAAGATGCTAGGAACTCGAGTCAACATGAAGTTCCTTATGAGAAAATAAATATTCCAAGGATTTATGATCGAGATGGAGAACAAATTCCTCCCCTAAAAATGATGATGCAAAACTCTCAAAAGTAGAAACAATAACCGCGAGCACTAGATCATGAGTGGTATATCTAGTCTCGATAGGCTATAATGATTTAGAAGCATAAGAGATAGCACGTTCTCTTGCAACAGAATGGCATCCAAACCAATACGACTAGTATCGGTACAAATAGCAAAGTCTTGGTTCCCCTTCAGGAATCACAAGAATAAGAGTATCGAAAGGAAGAGTTCTTTTAAATAATCCTCTTTCCCGAAAAGTTAAAACTTTCAAAATTACATTTTTATTTTTATGTAATAATCTTTCTACAAAAATTTACATTTTTACAAGTCAATATATCGTGTCTGACTGTCTCATCAAAGCGTTTAGGAGATTCTTATCGATAACGTTGATCAAGCGCATCGACCAGAATTCTTAAAACACTAAATCGGCAATACAATCACAAAACCATCTTTTATATGATAAACATGTTTCTAAAAATTTTTAAGAATATTCTTTGTTCATTTTAAGAACAAAAATCCAGTTATACTTCTAAATAAATCTTACGAAAAAGATTTTGCAAAATTTTAAATTGCTATTTTCATCCAAAATCAATAAATGCAAAAATGGAATCATCGAGATATTCGATAGAATGCTCGATACCTAAAATGGATGAAATAAGCTGGACAGACGGAATGACATAATAATTCATTCATAGGAATCATAACAAGTGCGGAATGCGGTAAGTGGAATGCTAACTTCCGCAACTCGTAGCAAATGAAAACCGGTGGTAAGGTCAAACTGAAAAGGCCTTAGCACCACACAAAAGATTACTTAGGTGATAATCCTAAGACAAGCTCAAAAATACCGGAAAATTTCTCAAACTACATGAATGAGAGAAATGACACTTTCCTTATAAGTGGGCTTAAGGAATAAAATGATGCCATCAAGTTGGAATCAAAATAATAAAGGAAAAATAGAAATCTGCTTAACAGATTGAAAATGTCAAAGATGAATAGTCCACACGGGACAAAGGATATGGCCTCATAATAATTAAGACAATCCTTACAAAAGTAAATTCCGAAGCCTAAGTAAAAATCGACTCGGACAGAAAAATCACATAAAATAATTTCGACATCAATAAAGACAAATTGAGTGTTACGGATCTACCATTCGGATTCACAATCCTCAAAGAAGTCATCAAGCCCAAAATATTCAAAGAAAAAGAATCGACAAGTTCTTTTGATATAAAAATAATGAGATGAAACCCATATCATAAAGAACTCGAATAAGAAGGTCACGAAATAAATAATGCCATCAAGGATTGAATGTAAAATACCTTGACTGAGAGAAGAGTTGCTAGGGGCTTGCAGCTTTCCTTCTCTCTTGCTTTGACGCTTGGGACACGAAGATATATAATGATCCGCACTTTTGCAATAGCGGCAAGAAATAGGCCTTGGGAACCTATTTATATAGTGGTCCCTAGAGCCACAATTGTAGCATTCTCCACGATTAGGGATGAGAGTATTTGCTATAGAAGTCTCTTGCTTCCCTTTCTTATTAGAATTGAGGCTTTTGAATTTGATAGGCCTCTTCAAGTTATTGTCGAAGTTCTGTTGGGCACACACAACTTCAACATCACCTTCATTATCGGCCTCTTCAAGACGAAGAGCGATATCAATAAGCTGATCAAATGAAACCTCAAGTTTCAGAAGTAATGGCTTCTTAAGATTTTTATTCAAGCCATAGACAAATCTCTGATTTTTCTTCAATGGGGTATCAATGTATTCAACCCCGTATTTGGAAAGAGATTCGAAGGATGCGACATAGTCTGTCACAGAAGATTCACCTTGAACAAGGTCAATAAAACGCCGGGCCAAAGTTACCTTTTCGGCCTCCGGCACAAATTTCAATTTGAACCTTTCCCGGAATTTCTCCCAAGTGAGATCCGCCACAACGATTTCAGAAATTAAAAGCTCATACCAATCTAATGCTCTTTCTTGGATCCCCTGAATGGCCTTCCACCCAAATCAGTATAGCTCTGCACAAGCGTGCAAAACCGGATCTAGGATGAGTAGGCTCTGGAATGGGACCGACAGCTTGAGCATTCTTTACTAGATCATGAAGCTGCTGGGCAGACATATATACTCCATCCTGGGGAGTAGCACTAGATTGACCGGCTCTGGGACGGCCTGGTCTAACCATTTCTCTTCTTTAAGAAAGAAAGAAAGAAGAGGAAAAAGTTATTCTCAAATAAATATCAAGCAATCTTGATAGATAAAACAAGGAATCATAAAAGAAAGTAGGATAGAACGGTACGAAGACTCGAATAAATCCTAAGGCACAACTCCTAAGAAAGACTTAGACATGATCCTTGCTAAATTGTTCTACATTGTTCCGAAGTTTGGCTCTGATACCAAGCTGTGACGCCCCACCTCTATACCCACGCTAGCCAAGAAAACTACGGAGTAATGCTGTCGACTAGAACGGGGAATAAGGCTGTTGAGGAGCGACCATCTGTATAATTGCTTTGTGCGAGTACCGATATGCCAGATAAAAATATAACTTTTCATCTCAAGAGGAAATCCGACATACCGACACAAACTCAAAGCTGCTACACAGTGGCTATAAAGGTCTTCGAAAACAAATATAGAAATAAGCATAACATAAATCAGTCACAGATAATTCATATCACAAAGGCGGAAATAGATATGAATATTACACATAAAAGTGTACATCAGAGTAGTGGTCAAATAAGATCCACAACATCACAAAAATGAATAGATACAAGTGCAATACAAAAATATGTATACATCATAGAGTCTGTATCTCAAATGTATACAACAAAAACTATTAATCTAAGTATTTAGCCAGAAGTCAGATGATGGTCCGATAAGGAGTCAAGCAGAAGCACCTGTAAAATCTCAGTCTGACCCGAGTATTATTTAATAAGAAAATAATAAACGGATCAGTCTAGCTATAATTATCAGATAAAAATGAGATATAAGAAGAGATATAATAGAAGGACGTATGATAACCAAAGATGTCATACTACGATAAGTGTACATTAGAAAATCCACAAACGTCATACAATATCTCAAGAATCTCATAGCATCAAAAAGAATGTCATATTCTTTATTTAATTCACCAAGCCACAATAAATGACATACGTATCAATGCCAACTGAGAAAGGTGGTGAAACATAAATTCCAGAAATCATCAAATAGAAATCCAGAAATCACAAGAAAAAGGATGTCCAATCCCATAAAATGGACATCGACGCACCTAGGAAGACACGCCCCATGCACAGTCGAACATCGATGCACCTAAATAGGTACGACCCATGCTCTAGCATCGACGCACCTAGAAAGATATGCCCCATGCATAAATAAACATCGATGCACCTAGAAAGACACATCCCATGCATAAGTAAACATCGATGCACCTAGAAAGACACATCCCATGCATAAATAAACATCGATGCACCTAGAAAGATACACCCCATGTAATGTCTAACACCGATGCACCTAGAAAGATACACCCCATGTAATGTCTAACACCGATGCACCTAGAAAGATACACCCCATGCAAAGTCGAACACCGACGCACCTAGAAAGATACGCCCCATACATAGACGAACATCGACGCAACTAGAAAGATACGCCCCATGTCCCAACTTATTGAGCTGATTGCTCCACGAAGTAAACAAACATCGATGCACCTAAAAAGGTACACCACATGCATAATAAACATCGACGCACCTCCCATGCAAGAAATGAGACGAAGCTTAATAAAATGAGAAACAGTCCTCCATATAGACAAAGAGACATCGCACATTGCTAGTCTAAACTATAAAATGATCATCATCGATCATCAAGAAGTGTCAATTACAATAAGCTAGTAAATATATGAGTTTAGCATCATGTCCCATAACCACTAGCTTAACTTAAATATTTGCGAACAAATTGTAGATCTCCACTAGAAAATTGTCACAAGAGATTCAATCGAACAAGTCCAAGAATTAACCAACGAAGTAAACGCAAGCGTTTCATACCACTTGTTTTACTAAGTCGTTTAATTAGATTTCTCATACGAGTGAGGTAAAGTTTGTATATACTAGTAGATTGAAAAACGGTTTTATAAACGAGTTTGGTATTTGAAATAGAGTTGAAATCATTTTGAGGAAAGAGTTTTGATATTTACTATTATTATAGAAAAACTTTATATTTTAAAGTGACAAATCATAGAATTGATTGTAGAAACAATCAATCATAAAAATTCACATTCGAAGACGTGAATAAAATCCAAAGAAATCGATACCGAATCCATCAAAATGGATATTCCCAAAAATCACGATGAAAATGTCATCAAAGTCCATAATAAATGATAACAACAAAAAGGGAATCAACACGAATCGATTAAAGTTGGAAATATACTCAAAAATAGCCAAAATAGGCAAATTAAACAGTTCCAGACGTCTGGTAGGTGTTCCCGGACGTCTGCCCTAGTAT
This sequence comes from Allium cepa, assembly GCA_030765085.1. Lineage (NCBI taxonomy): Eukaryota > Viridiplantae > Streptophyta > Magnoliopsida > Asparagales > Amaryllidaceae > Allium > Allium cepa. Next base: position 135,325,338 of record CM060932.1, read on the forward strand.
TTGGAAGTATATGTGTTTTCTCCCTTCTATTTTTAATTCCTGGGCCATTTCAGACGTCTGAAATTTTCAACCAGACGTCTGAATTTGATTTCAGACGTCTGTATTTTGTTTCAGACGTCTGGATTTAGCCTCTGCCTTTTCCAGACCCCTTTCCAGACGTTTGGATTACTCAACCAGACGTCTGGATTTGGTTTCAGACGTCTAGAATTTGTTCAGACGTCTGAAATCTTCTGCTAGGCAAAAAAACAGCCTATACCAAAAATGGCAAATCCAAACCGAAATGCGATCGAACGAGCCATGGATGCTAAGGAATTATGCCAATCGACAACCCAGCACTATAGGCCCTTCGATGCATCACCAAAAACATGTTCAAACATCAAAGATTGGATTTTTAAAGATTTGACTACAAAACACCACAAATTGAAATATTCACCAAATCAATCCAAACCAAAAGCAAATGAACATAAATACGTGTTAGGAATTCATACCCACCAACAAAGATAGATATAGACATAGATGTGAGACAAAAATCTCACCTTTGAACCCGAAAACAATGAATGAGAAGCTTGAAGACGAAGGAAGATTAACCACACTTCAATCTCAACACAAGAAGTTTGAATCTAAGCTTAAAAGAGAAACATTTCCTAAATTAGGTTTAGGAATTTTCTGAAATCAAAGAGAGAATGAGTTGGAGAAGAAGAAGGAGATGCTTACTGTAGGATCTAGATTAACCCTAGAGGGGGGGGGGTGAATAGGGTTATAGCAAATTTTTCTTGATTTAAGCACAAAAATATAATAGCAGAAATAAATATGCTGAAAAGTAAATCATACACAAAATTTACCCAGCTTCGGCAACCCCTGCCTACTGCTGCATTCACAGATTTCTATTAGAATTAAACAGTATCACGCTTACAAACACTCCACTAGACTCGCAGACCCTTTTGCTCCCGCTTACAAACACTCTACTAGACTCGCACACCCTGCTCTCGCCTATAGAGTTTCGCTTACTCGCAATCACTGCTCCCGCCTATAGAGCTTTGCAAACTCGCACACCCTGCTCACTGAACTAATTCAAAATAGACAATCTGACACTACCTAAACCTAGGTGGTGATTTACTACTCCTTTGACTTGAAAAGAGAAAACAACTTCAAAAATACAACCAGGAGCAAAAAATTATAATATGAACTTTGGACACGTAATTTTTTCTCAAACTAAAAACCCCTAATATAAAATTAAAAACTAAAACCCCTATTATAAAATTTAAAAACTAAAACCCATCCTTTTAATAATAAGGCCGGCCCTAAAAAGTAAATAGTATTTTTTAATTCCCCTTTTGATAAACTTCGGCCCGTTCCTTTTTCTCTTGATAATGGTGGCCGTTTCTTTCTTCGTTCCTTCGATCTGAAATATTATGAATGGCGGCTTTGTTTCGATGCTCTTTAATCTTGGCTATTGCTCAATCTTCGTTGCTCTTGAATTCACGGCTTCTCTTTGTCGTGGTACTGTGATTTAGGGTTTATGGATTTGGGGATTCGATTGCGAATTAGGGTTGAGATGATTATCGGCTTGGCTTCGCTTTGGTGAGTTCGATTTTGCTTCAGGTAAGATTTTTGGCTCTGTTCCTCTTTGATTTTCGTACTCGAACTATCTCTTATGCCGATGATGATTTGGGGCTTTTATATGCGTTCGTATTCCTTGAATTACGTTCGTTTGAATTCGTCAATTTATTCATCTCGGCCACTCGATTACACTTGGATGCTTGTGATAAAATCTGACTTTGTCAATTTCGTATTTTTGATGCTTGGCATACACGGTTTTAATTTTTGACTGGTTCACAATTGGCTTCGGCCTTTGAATTTGTGTTGATTGACTATGGCCGTGAATCTCTCTGTTGACCGATTGCAATATGCTTTGAATTCGAGACATTTGTTTACCATGTGCTTTGAGATGATTGACTTGCTTTGAAAATTCTCTGTTCTGTTGATTTCTTCGACACGAGCTTGTACTTGGATACATGTGCTTGCTGTCTGGATATCTGCACTGCATCACCATTGTTCTTTACATTTGTATATAATGTCATTACATGCTGCTTCACCATATTGCATACTTAATCTTGTCACTGTGTTCGACATGGTCTTTGTAGTACTTTGTTTCGTATGTATGCTGTGCATTTGTAGTTGGTTTGAAAACTTCTGTGTTGTAGCTGTCTTGACTTGTCCATTCTCGAGTGTTCATCTCTGTAGTATATGCTAGTGATACATTTTCTCCAGTGGCATGTGGTCTTTGCTGTTATGTTGATGCATATGCTCTCTGTTGCAAGCTTGCTGTTGCATGCTTGTTTGTATGTTGTTGAACTTGGTGTCTGCATCCTCATGAGCTTGACACTGTATTTTGTTGTTTGCATTATTTGTTGTTGTGTCACTGATTTTGGGGCTGCTGTATTATCATCATGTTGATGGCAATCTTCAAGTAAGTTTGCATAAGTGAATTTAGTCAGTGATAGTCAGGTTGCCTTCATTTTCCACTGAGTTGCATCGAGTATCTGGTCTTTGTAGTTGTTGCTTGGGTTTGTACAGTGTTGTACTTGTTGTCTTGTACTTGAAGTCTTCATTTGGTGATTTGTACTTGGTGCAGTTTCCATATTTGTGCTCGAGCTTGCATGTGTACCACTGATCATACTTGTGATATTCATTTGGGTTTGTGTGTTGTCTCTGACCTGAGCATGTTTATATTGAACTGCCTCCTGTACTTGTATTCTGGTTCTTCATGTAGCCTTTTGGTCTGACTGTTGCTTCATGTTGCCTTCAGTAGCTTCACTGTTGCATTTGTATCACTGGTTCATTGCACTGTTTCATGCATGCTCGACATTGTGACTTGAGCTTTGTATATGAACTGTGTTGTATTCATGCCTGACTTGATGTTTGTAACTTGTGATTTCATGCTTCATGCATGTACTCTGTTCATATGTTCTTGGTGGCATTTCTTTGGACTGCACTGCAGTATTCATTATGTTGGTCGAGCTTGCATTCTTTGTTGGCACTTTTGAATGTTTGCAGCTTGGTCTTGAGTTGTTTAATGAAGAGGTTGAACTTGCATACTTGCTATTGTTGGCTGCGCACACGAGTTGGCGAGGCAGTGCACATGTGTATGAATGTACACGTGTGTATTGCAGCCACTTATGGTTACATGTCCCTGTAATATCTATATGCACGACTTTGTGATGAAAACAAGTGTGAATTATGACGAACAACCCAAATAACTGAGGCAAATCATATTTTCAAAAATCGTATTTCATTTTAAATTGCAAAAATATTTCTTTTTCAATTTTACTGCGTTAGTGAGTATTTTTGCAGATTGCTCAGATGCTGGATTCAAACTGGAATGCAGTTGAAGATAAAAATACGAGTGTGAGTGATATGTAGTGAGGTTAACTGTAAATGTGAAATGTGATGTGATTGTAATCAAAGTTGTATAGTTATAGTGAGAGATTGAAATTGTACTATTCAAAATTGTAATAAATATTTGTTTGAATAAAAATTTCTGTTTGAATTCAAAATTTGTTTAACTTGTTCTGTTTGAATTCAAATTCGAATTCTGTGTAATTTAATTTTATTCAACAAATATTTATTTAATCTATGAAAAACAAAATAGTACATTACCAAATACATACTATTCAAAATTGTAATAAATATTTGTTTGAACAAAATTTCTGTTTGAATTCATATTCTGTTTAACTTGTTCTGTTTGAATTCAAATTCGAATTCTGTGTAATTTAATTTTATTCAACAAATATTTATTTAATCTATGAAAAACAAAATAGTACATTACCAAATACATTTAAATGAATATATATGTTTATTATCATCAAACAAAACATATAAGCGCATATTCAACAATCTCCCCCTTTTGATGATAACAAACATATATTTAAGATTTTGACCATGTTAAATGTATTTGACCAATTATATACTATAATTGCTCCCCCTATTTAAATGCTCCTCTCTACATAATACTCCCCCTACATATATGCATACTAATAGAAATATATAAATGAGCCTATATGCAAAGTGAAAATTAGTTGACCTTTGCTTGATTCTATTTGACAAAATCTTAACTCTTCTCTCCCCCTTTTGTTATCAGCAAAAGAATAACAGTGTTATAAAAATAGGGATGAAGTGATAGACATGAATCAAACATTTAACTCAATTAAATATAAATATCAAATTTCAATAAAACTCAAACAAAAATCATAATTACCCTTGTCAAGCGCATATTCCACTTTCAGAAGTGATGAGGATAAAATCATCAAAAATCATACAATTCTGTCTATTTGTGGTATATTTATTTCAGGAAATTTGAATATCTACTAACCATGCATAACCGTTAGGACTTTTAAATGAGATTAGTAGTATTCACAATTTTTATTTAAAAAAAAATGAAATCAAGTATCTTCTAACCACGCATGACCGTGAGGACTTTTAAATGGGATTAGAATCAACTTATCTATTTGAATCAATTAATTTTGATATGCGTTCCATACATGCATAACCGTGAGGACTTTTAAATGAGCATGAAAGCACATAACCACAAATCCAAGTAATTCACCCATGCATAACCGTGAGGACTTTTAAATGAGAGTGAATACTTTGGATATTTATTTTTATTGCTAAATATAATAAGTTGAAGCACAAATAATTTCCTTCACAGATTTAAAGATATTGAAGAACAAATGATTTCCTTTGTAAACTACCACAAATTTACATGCTAAATTATGATCTTGATGAGTGATGGTCGATAGAAAGATGATAGAAATAGAAATGGTCATGGAATTTTTACCCAACAAAAAGTTTTTATAACTCTTGTTATGAAATTTTAAAGAAATTTTCTAATTATACTTTCTTGAGTTATAATATACGATAAATATCAACAATCATCTCTTTTTCAATCACTATTCATCTTTTCGATAATCAAAGGGAGTCAGATTAGTCAAAATTTGTCATTTAAAATCAAATTAAAAATTATAAAATCAATTTTTCAAAAATGATTAGGCTGTAAATATGGTCAAACATGATTTTCTCGAGGGGGTTTTATAAGAAAAATTTTCTGCTATTTGAAAATTATTTCAAGTGAAAAATATGCAGATATTTTCTTTGAAAAAAAAACGATGCAGCAAATGAATGTTTCAAAATAATTAATCACGTTACACTTAGTAATTTTTCTATCAACCATATTACCAGTGTAATCTGCATCTGAATTTAAATTTCACTCAATATTCACTCGTTGAATTTTGATTGACCAAAACATGAAGTGTACACCAAGAATTTCAAACTTAACATCAATTTAAATGACATTCTTTTGAATTTGAATTGAAGCCGTGTTAACACTCAAACACATATCATCATGTTAATTTCAGAAACCATAGGATAAACAATTATATTCATGAGTAATCAACAATCAATCATCATCATAATTATTTCAAAAACAATTTCTTGAAGTTTCAACAATTTCATAAAGTTTCAACAATTTTTTAAAATCCTTTTTCTCATGAATTTGAAATCGTGCAAATTTACAAGCAGTGATCAAAATGTCAGAACCAATATATCTACGTGTAGCATGAGTAACCATCATTTGACCGAACAAATTTATATAAATTAGTTCAAAATTGAAAATCTGATTGGTCATCATTTAAGCACAAATCAATGTCATAAATAAGAACAAGTCAAAAAATTTCTTAAAATCCTTTTTACATTTTTTTTTAAATAGAATTCATTAGGATTTTAAGTTGAAGCCATGTAAATAGAAGAAATCATGAATATAGATTTAGCCAAAAATATTATCATCAATCAATAAAAGCACCATCAGCTATCCAAATTAATCGATATAAAGTATTTCAAGGATTGTAGTGTTTTTGGCATAAAAGCATAATTGGCCAACAATTTTGAAAAAAAATCAGAATCAAAATCATCATCTTTTATTCATCTCAATATTGGCTGATTTTAATTCAGAATATGGTGCAGATTATCACATTTGATATATCGTTCAAAAATAAATTTACCTGTTTTACCTTTACGATAATTTTTCGTCATTGTCCATTGTGATTCTGTCACCTTTGAACTAGGCTAAGGAACTTTGCTTTGTCGCCCGTTGTGTTTCTGGAACAGCCAAAATCCAGAGAACAGTGTTGTTGTTCCTTAGCCTGCCACCACACCTACACGATGAAAGATTTATGTGACCTATTTGTTTTTATAGGTCCATGATTGTTAGTGGCAGAATATGAAACATATGTTTGTGGAGACCCAAAACTATTTATATATGTTCCTTTTGGCACCCAAATTTGTTTGACTTTCAAAGATTTTATATTTGTGCCTTTTGGAACCCAAATTGGTATAGTTTTCACGTGTTTGGGTCTATACCAACAACTATTTCGATTATGTCCAAATTCTCTACAAAACGTGCTCATTAAATTGACTTGATTAAATTTTGTGTTCCTATGACTATGATTTTCAACATGATTTCCAATTATTTCAGATCGAGCAAAAACACTTTTACTTTTCGCATTATCATCATTTTGTGATTTCCCAAAACCTTGTCCTTTTCTATTGTTAGCAAAAATTTGATTCCCAATAGCATGTTGAAAGATTTTTCTCCTTTTGAAAAGTTATTCAGGGATTTCTCAAGATTTTGGACTTTGGTTTTTAATGTTGAGTTTTCAGTGACAAGTGAGGTGCATCGATTTATAAAATCCTTTTTCCTAGTGTCGATGGTTTCCTTAAGATTCAAGTTTTCTTTTTCAAGATTCTCAGAGTTATTCTTAAGTCTTGTCATTTCTGAATCTAAAACTTTACATCTCTTACATTCTAGGTTTTGAATATTTTCAAGTTCAGTTTCTAACCTAAAAATTTTATGAGCAAGTTCTCTCCCATCAGTTTTCAGTTTTTCAATTTTAGATTCAAGAGCATCAACTACTTTAGTAAGATCAGAACACATAAAAACAAGTTCTTTATAAGAAAACTCACCTGCCTCACTAGATTCGTCAGAGGTTGCTTCTGATTCTGATTTTGCCATGCAACACAAGTTAGCCTCCTCTGAGCTGCTATCCGAAGCTTCCTTTCCTTCTTCATCATCCCAAGTCGCTGCAAATACCTTCTTCGCCTTTTTCTTTTCTTTGTTGTTTTTGAGAAGTGGGCATTTTGGTTTGATGTGGCCAGGCTTGTTGCAGTTATAACATGTCAGTTCATTATCGTAATTTTCGAAATCTTTTGACCTATTGCCTTTTGTTTTCTTCTTGCGTGGCTTGAATCTAGACCATCTTCTAAGATTATTGACAGCCATTGCAAGCTCTTCAATTTGATCTTCTGCATCGCTTTCTTCTTTGCTCTTTAAGGCAATCGTCTTCTTCTTTGGTTCAGAGTTGTTGCGTTCTTCCTTTGCTTTTAACTCAAGCTCATATGTCATCAAGTTGCCAATCAACTCCTCCATGCTTAGTTTGCTCAGATCTTTTGATTCTTGGATTGCTGTGACTTTTGCCTCAAAGTTCATTGGTAAAACTCGTAGTATCTTCCGCACAAGCTCTACCTCAGTGAATACCTTCCCAAGTGCTCTAGCGTTGTATACCAAGGTTGAAAAGCGTCCAAACATATCCTTTATGCTCTCGCCTTTGTCCATCACAAAGTTTTCGTATTCATTGATGAATAGGGCTAGCCGAGACTCCTTGACTTGAGAAGTTCCTTCGTGTGTCACCTCCAAAGTGTGCCAAATTTCCTGTGCTGTTGTACAATGAGAAATTCTATTAAATTCATTTTTATCAAGAGCACATATCAAAGCATTCATGGCTTTAGCATTTGCCGTTTTCAATCTCTTATCGTTAGCATCCCACCTATCCTTAGGTTTAGGAATCTCAGTACCACCAACGATTATAGTGGGAGGTTTATAGCCAGTTTCAATAATATCCCAAACATCATATTCAACGGAACTAAGATAAATACTCATCCTAACTTTCCAATAAGCATAATCGTTCCCGTTAAACATGGGTGGCCTAACAATAGATTGCCCCTCAGAAAAAGCATTATTTTGTAGACTCATGACTCTAGAGTTAAATAAAAAAATATACCGGGCTCCGATACCACTTGTAGGATCAAGATTAACCCTAGAGGGGGGGGGTGAATAGGGTTATAGCAAATTTTTCTTGATTTAAGCACAGAAATATAATAGCAGAAATAAATATGTTGAAAAGTAAATCACACACAAAATTTACCCAGCTTCGGCAACCCCTGCCTACTGCTGCATTCACAGATTTCTATTAGAATTAAACAGTATCACGCTTACAAACACTCTACTAGACTCGCATACCCTTTTGCTCCCGCTTACAAACACTCTACTAGACTCGCACACCCTGCTCCCTCCTATAGAGTTTCGCTTACTCGCAATCACTGCTCCCGCCTATAGAGCTTTGCAAACTCGCACACCCTACTCACTGAACTAATTCAAAATAGACAATCTGACACTACCTAAACCTAGGTGGTGATTTACTACTCCTTTGACTTGAAAAGAGAAAACAACTTCAAAAATACAACCAGGAGCAAAAAATTATAATATGAACTTTGGACACGTAATTTTTGCTCAAACTAAAAACCCCTAATATAAAATTAAAAACTAAAACCCCTATTATAAAATTTAAAAATTAAAACCCCTCCTTTTAATAATAAGGCCGACCCTAAAAAGTAAATAGTATTTTTTAATTCCCCTTTTGATAAACTTCGGCCCGTTCCTTTTTCTCTTGATAATGGTGGCCGTTTCTTTCTTCGTTCCTTCGATCTGAAATATTATGAATGGCGGCTTTGTTTCGATGCTCTTTAATATTGGCTATTGCTCAATCTTCGTTGCTCTTGAATTCACGGCTTCGCTTTGTCGTGGTACTGTGATTTAGGGTTTATGGATTTGGGGATTCGATTGCGAATTAGGGTTGAGATGATTATCGGCTTGGCTTGGCTTCGCTTTGGTGAGTTCGATTTTGCTTCAGGTAAGATTTTTGGCTCTGTTCCTCTTCGATTTTCGTACTCGAACTATCTCTTATGCCGATGATGATTTGGGGCTTTTATATGCGTTCGTATTCCTTGAATTACGTTCGTTTGAATTCGTCAATTTATTCATCTCGGCCACTCGATTACACTTGGATGCTTGTGATAAAATCTGACTTTGTCAATTTCGTATTTTTGATGCTTGGCACACACAGTTTTAATTTTTGACTGGTTCACAATTGGCTTCGGCCTTTGAATTTGTGTTGATTGACTATGGCCGTGAATCTCTCTGTTGACCCGATTGCAATATGCTTTGAATTCGAGACATTTGTTTACCATGTGCTTTGAGATGATTGACTTGCTTTGAAAATTCTCTGTTCTGTTGATTTCTTCGACATGAGGTTGTACTTGGATACATGTGCTTGCTGTCTGGATATCTGCACTGCATCACCATTGTTCTTTACATTTGTATATAATGTCATTACATGCTGCTTCACCATATTGCATACTTAATCTTGTCACTGTGTTCGACATGGTCTTTGTAGTACTTTGTTTCGTATGTATGCTGTGCATTTGTAGTTGGTTTGAAAACTTCTATGTTGTAGCTGTCTTGACTTGTCCATTCTCGAGTGTTCATCCCTATAGTATATGCTAGTGATACATTTTCTCCAGTGGCATGTGGTCTTTGCTGTTATGTTGATGCATATGCTCTCTGTTGCAAGCTTGGTGTTGCATGCTTGTTTGTATGTTGTTGAGCTTGGTGTCTGCATCCCCATGAGCTTGATACTGTATTTTGTTGTTTGCATTATTTGTTGTTGTGTCACTGATTTTGGGGCTGTTGTATTATCATCATGTTGATGGCAATCTTCAAGTAAGTTTGCATAAGTGAATTTAGTCAGTGATAGTCAGGTTGCCTTCATTTTCCACTGAGTTGCATCGAGTATCTGGTCTTTGTAGTTGTTGCTTGGGTTTGTACAGTGTTGTACTTGTTGTCTTGTACTTGAAGTCTTCATTTGGTGATTTGTACTTGGTGCAGTTTCCATATTTGTGCTCGAGCTTGCATGTGTACCACTGATCATACTTGTGATATTCATTTGGGTTTGTGTGTTGTCTCTGACCTGAGCATGTTTATATTGAACTGCCTCCTGTACTTGTATTCTGGTTCTTCATGTAGCCTTTTGGTCTGACTGTTGCTTCATGTTGCCTTCAGTAGCTTCACTGTTGCATTTGTATCACTGGTTCATTGCACTGTTTCATTCATGCTCGACATTGTGACTTGAGCTTTGTATATGAACTGTGTTGTATTCATGCCTGACTTGATGTTTGTAACTTGTGATTTCATGCTTCATGCATGTACTCTGTTCATATGTTCTTGGTGGCATTTCTTTGGACTGCACTGCAGTATTCATTATGTTGGTCGAGCTTGCATTCTTTGTTGGCACTTTTGAATGTTTGCAGCTTGGTCTTGAGTTGTTTAATGAAGAGGTTGAACTTGCATACTTGCTATTGTTGGCTGCGCACACGAGTTGGCGAGGCAGTGCACACGTGTATGAATGTACACGTGTGTATTGCAGCCACTTATGGTTACATGTCCCTGTAATATCTATATGCACGACTTTGTGATGAAAACAAGTGTGAATTATGACGAACAACCCAAATAACTGAGGCAAAACATATTTTCAAAAATCGTATTTCATTTTAAATTGCAAAAATATTTCTTTTTCAATTTTACTGCGTTAGTGAATATTTTTGCAGATTGCTCAGATGCTGGATTCAAACTGGAATGCAGTTGAAGATAAAAATACGAGTGTGAGTGATATGTAGTGAGGTTAACTGTAAATGTGAAATGTGATGTGATTGTAATCAAAGTTGTATAGTTATAGTGAGAGATTGAAATTGTACTATTAAAAATTGTAATAAATATTTGTTTGAATAAAAATTTTTGTTTGAATTCAAAATCTGTTTAACTTGTTCTGTTTGAATTCAAATTCGAATTCTGTGTAATTTAATTTTATTCAACAAATATTTATTTAATCTATGAAAAACAAAATAGTACATTACCAAATACATACTATTCAAAATTGTAATAAATATTTGTTTGAATAAAATTTCTGTTTGAATTCAAATTCTGTTTAACTTGTTCTGTTTGAATTCAAATTCGAATTCTGTGTAATTTAATTTTATTCAACAAATATTTATTTAATCTATGAAAAACAAAATAGTACATTACCAAATACATTTAAATGAATATATATGTTTATTATCATCAAACAAAACATATAAGCGCATATTCAACACTTACTAATTGGTTCTCTTTGATTTTGGAGCAAGAACTTGAGCTAGCAAGAGGAACTAGGGCTAGGAGTTTCTAATTTCCATTCTCTTCCACCATTTTTGCTTAAGCTTGAATGTTAGGAATATGAAATGAAGTAATGAAGAGTTAGAGTGGGTTGGGACTGAGTTAGTAAGTGATTAATGGGTTCAGCCCAAACCAAAGCCCTAAGTGAAAAAGGTCAAAATTCTACTATCTCCAAACATATCAAAGTGTATACTCAAAAAGGTCACAAACGTCGTTTTGAACTCAATGGGGTTGGTCTCGAGTCCCAATTCGACTGTTTGCAAAAAGTAGCTTTTCGGACCAAAATCCGACGAACGATAAAATATTTAAATATAAAATTGATAAATATGTGGGTTGTTACAGTACAGATTTCTTAATATATGCTAAAATGTTTTGTACAATGTCTTGGATATATATGCTCCGATACCAAAACAAGGAGGGGGTGCAGTAAAAATATTATTGTGAATTATTTTATTGATACCAAATTTTTATTAATATCTATGAAAAATAACTAAAATGTTTTGTATAATGTCTTGGATATATATGCTAAAAGCAAATCCAGAGATAAACTTTATAGTGTATGTCAAAATTTCTATCAAAATTAATATTATACTTTATGAAATATTTTGTTTGCTTTGTTTATTATCCATGGGGTTACCTTACTGGCAGCTTGAAAGTGTTTAGACCCAAGGGTGCAGTAAGTAGATTAGTAAAATAGGAATTAGGAACCCATATCATTTTGATCTGTTCAGAGTCTTCTAATTTTTGTTTTACCATCTTGTAACTTTCCTCCTTAATAAAACTCATTGTAAGTATAGTCTTCGTACCAATAGTCTGTATTTATATGAACAAAGTCTAGAGGTTCATTTAACCATTTTCTGTTTTCTTTGAGTATTTTTTGTCTAACTAGTTCATAATGTTCTTTAACATAAAGGTCTAGCATTCTGTTAGTAGTGTTTCCTTCTGATTTGTGAAAATAAAAAACAAAGTAGGTTTGCTTAAATTGTTTTAACACTTTCTTTTTGTCTAGTTTAGGTTCATCATCAAGGTTTATGAATTTTTTTGCATAGTTAAGTTTAAATGTTTTTGCAATATTATATTACTGGTTTTCGTTTAGATCTGTATTTTTTAGGATTATTAATACCTTTTTCATAAATTTTTGTTCTAAGAAATTTTGTAGGGCTTCTATGTTTTTGATCATTGGAAGATTGACCAATTTATTTTTCCCAATCGGTCGTCTGTAATTTTGTAGTTATTTTTAAAAAAATTTCATTTATTCCATTCTATGCAAAAGTGTCTACAGAATCTTTCAGTTATTATTATGTTTCCTGGTTCTCTGAGGTAATTAAAATTATTAAATATTTGTATGAAATCTGTGTCACAGTCATCTATATTTATTAGCTCAAGTATATATTTTTGTTTAAATATTGTCAGGATTTCAGTTTTTTGGTTTTCTAATGTTTATTATGTTTAACATAAAGTTGTCTTCTAAGCATTTTTGTAGATTTTCCATGAATTTTTTTTATGAGTGGATATGTAAAATTGTTCTTTAAGTTTAAAAGGGTCTGATCAAAGACTTAGTGGTGTTTTTAGAACGAGAGAAACATTACTGTAAGAAATCATATTATCATAAGGGCCATAATTAAACAGAAATTTAAGTTTTCTTAATTTTACTAATAATATTCTTATCTCAAAACCTACCACTTACTGGGACAATTTAAGTTTGAACTCATAACTAATTATCACTGGAAATACCTCACCTTGTCATCCTAGAGTCTATTGTTTTCCCCTAACGGCCATTTTGCCTAAGCGGGTACTTTTCAATTTTAAAACGGATTTACGTCTTTTGGATGTTAAGTGATTTAAGTTATGAAATAAACTAATTGTGTTAACCGCTCAAGTGATTATTTTAAGTAAGAAACATATTAGTAGCAGAAGAAGGTTAAATAACTTCTTAATTATAAGCTAGAGAAATAAGAGTTTCTTACATAGTTGCCTTCTGCGTTCTTCCTCTTTGTCTTTGATCAGAGATTGCTTAGTTCCAGAGCATTTGTCTTGGCATCACCATTATCGAAAGGAAAATTAAAAAGGAAGCTTTTATTACACACTAGAGTTTTTACAAATGAAGAGAGCTTGTTATGATTTTCGATGTCCCTTCTTACTTCCTACTAACTCCTTATATAGATGGAGTAGATCATAAAGGAAAACGGAAAGATGTCCAAAAATAACTTACATTTGGAGATAATATATTCTCCACTAAAAAAGAAAAAAGGAAAAGGAAAAAATAGCACTAATAAATCTTTACATTTGTCACAAAGTAGAAGGTGCTAGTCTTTACTTTCCATAGTGCGGAATCTAAAGCCTTTAAGTCTTTTCTCTTTTGTTTTTATCCATCAGTAGACATGCTGGTGGATAACACGTCATCTTTGTCATCATTAATGTTGTTTTTTTCTGTCTCTTTCCTTTTTGTAGCTTTTGACAAGAGATGGTTTAGGATGAAAGATGTCAAAACCTCTGTAGTTTAGTCTCTGGTCTTTGAGGAATTTTGTTATGTAAATCTTCATAACTGGGGTTTCAGCATAAAGATAAAATTTGTTATTATTCCAGTCTTCATCTTGAGCTATTTTGTATGCCCTATACCTTTCATGTGTTTGTTGGACTGTAGGAATGTCGTCAGCATGAGTTGGGGGATAATTATTATCCCAATCTTCGTATGTTGGATCAATGAATTTGGCATTCATAATAATTATATGTTTTGTTGGTTCATATATGGATTTCCCAAAATAGGGAGGTGTTGATTTCAGATCCATATATATGTCTGTGGCTAAAACATTTGTAAAATGGTCAATAATACTTCCTATAGGTTCAGGAAGTTCATCAGTGTGCCATTCATCAAAGTAAATTCTTTTGACAATTCCAAGATTTATGAGGAGGAAAGGATCAAAAGTAGTGTCATCATATACTAAATATTTGTAAATTATGAGATTAATAGTAAGTTGTGGTATTGCACAGATTGTAGTGCAGGAACAGTTTGTGGAGGAGGAGAGGCATGAAGAAAATTTCTTTGTACATGGGACATTAAGGTTTCTCAAAATATCCCAAGAAATTTGTAGTCCTTCAACAGTCGAACTTGAAATTTTTGCCATAAGTTTGATGGCTTTGTTGAAAATTTGTGGAGAGAGATCATAAGGGTGATTTATGAAAAATAGTTCTCTAATAAGATTTTCAGAGAAATTTGGCAAAATTGTTTTGTTTTGTAAAGTAGGTTTTTCTAGAAACGTAGCTTTTTGTATGGGTTTCCCCAAATTTGTAAAGTTGCTTTTCTCAATTTTGATAACCGTAGCAAAAGAGGTCTGTGGTTTGAGGTTTGTAGTAGTTTCCGGGATTTCTGTTTTTGTTAGTTTCCCAAGAGATATGTTTTGTAAGCTTTGTATATCTTCAGAGAGAACATAATCATCTCCAATTTTTTTCTGTAATTCTCTTTTGGCCTCATCAAAACTAGCAAATCCTTTGTAAAGTGGTGTTCCCAATCTGGGGTTTTCTTGTATGTATTTGATCTTTGTGACCATTTGCTCCCATGTGGAGTAAATTCCAGCATCGAGTCCTATAAACAGACCATAATAAAGGAATTTTCTTTGTTTATCAGTTGTAAATCTTTGTACTAGAGTATACAAGATACTCAATTTTTGTTTGTTGGCTTCGTGCGGTGTTTTCATGTTCCATATGTTGTCTAAAATCTGTTGATCTTCATCTGTAATTTTTGCCTTGGTGACAAATTTGTTTTGTTTTGAGTATGTCTTCAAGTACATTGAAGGATTTTGTTGTTCTTCCATAGTTGCTAAGTATCTGCAAGAATCATGCTAGCAATCTCTGAAAATGGAAAATCTTATCTTAATAATCTAGATAATTTATCTGGTAGAAAATTGTCTTTTCCTTTTATATGTTCCCAGCAGATGTTTGTTCCGAAATTTGTTATGGAGTGGTTAAATTTTAGCAATCTATTATTTAAAATTCCTTTGTCTTTTTTGTTTTCTGTATATTTGACTATGGATTCACAGTCAGTTCTTAATGTAATTTCCTTTTGTGAAATTATGAAAAGTTGAAGGATTCTAAAACATAGATTATGGCTAGGATCTCATAATCTAAGGATGTCATATATTATTTTTCTTTGTATACACCAGAAGTGTATCTACATATTTTTACTCTATTCTTATTTTCATATTTGTTATTTTTTCATAATAAAATTCCACCCAAACCAAGGGATGATCCATCTGTTTCAATTATTAAGTAATCTGTTTGTAGTGGTAAGCTTAGAGGTTTTAAATCATTTGCAATTTCTTTTATTTTTTGTATCTGTTTTATATCTTCAATATTGAAATATCTGTTTCCCTTTGGGCTAGCTTTATTGTACAAAGGTCCAGTGTATTTTGAATGATCTTTAATATATGGTCTTGCATAATTTACAAGTCCGAGGAAAGCTTGCAATTGTTTTAAGTTTTCAATCTTATCAGGAAATTCTAATATCTTTCTTGTTATATGTGGTTGTAATTCTATGGTTCCTTTGCCAATTTTGGCTCCAAGGAATTTGATAGTGGTTTTTTTATTAATTCTATCTTCTTTTTGGATATTATTAGACCATGAGCCTCAATTAGTTTTAGGACCGTGTATAGATGTGATATGTGTTCTTGTTTTGTTTTAGAGAAAACAAGTATATCATCTATGTATACACATGTATAATTGTTACAATGTTGAAAAATGTTGTCCATTTTGTCCGAATGGCATAACTAGCCATTCATAATGTCCTTCACTACAAGTGAAAGAAGTCTAAGGTATGGATTCTGGGTGCATTTTAACTTGCCAGAAACCAGATTTAAGATCAAACTTGGAGAACCAGTTTGAGCCTTATATTTTGTTGATGAGAACATCTTTGTTTGGTATACAATATCCATCTTCATGGGTATTGTCATTAAGTCTTGCATAATTAATGACCATTCTAGACTAGCCACGTTTTCTTTCAGATTCTTTTTGTACGATAAACGCTGCCGTTCTATGTCTTGAATCTGTTTTCCTTATGATATTTAAATCAGTGAGTGTTTTAATATGCATTTTGAATTCATCCATAATCCAATTATCATATTTGGGCGAACCAATTTTTATTGTTAAGTCTGGGTTTATTATGTTCAACTTACATTGTGTTTTATCTTTTTCCCAAAACTTTAGTGGTTTTTCTCCTATGATCTCTATTTTTTCTAATTTAGAAATCAGTTAGTCAATATCATCTTTTGTTAGTAATAATTTACTAATATCCTGTGGATTTATCATCTGTAAATCTTTTGTTAAATCTTTTCTTTTGTAACTATAATTTTTTGTTGAAAGAAAATCATAATTATTTTGTTCAAATTCAATGGTTGTTTTATTTGTATGATTTAAGTTTTTGCATTGGCCAGGAATTGGGCAGTTGCAAGGTTCCAATTTGTCTGAATATACTGATGGCGGCGTTGTTGATTTATGTCCACCACGCTTTGCAAGCGCAAACTCTGATAAGATGGGTGTAAGTGTTGTGTTTTTAGAAATTTGTATATAATCTTTTTTAAATGAAAAACTACCATTATCATTTAATAAAAAATCTAAACCAAGTATTAATTTGATATCTTGTAGGTTTAATTCTAATACCTAGAGTTGTTTTATGTTATAATATGGAGACCATTCTCCACATGTATTTGTAAAACTTATATTTATATTTTTGACAATATCGGTTATTATAGTTGTTGTTCCATCAAACAAGATACTTTGTTTGAGTTTATCTGCTTTTGTGACGTGTTTAGAAGGAACAAGACTGGAGCAAATAGTAGAACTAGTTGCACCGGTATCAATAAAATCTAGAACTTGTATATCGATTCCTTTTATATTGAGTTTTGTTGGAATAAGTAATTCTTTTAGACTACTAGTATTACAAATTAGTGGAATTTGTATTGGTTTATCAATAATATTTAAATGAGCATGATGTTCATGGTTAGTATCTGGATAAATATTGTTTAAGTTCATTTGTTCTCGGTTATAAATTTATTCGTTTAATAAATCATTGTTATGGGTGAGTATACCTTTTCCTTTTTCAAGAGTTAGTAGTTTATTTTTTAAATCTTCTAATTCTATGTTGTTTGTTCTTTCTTCAAGAATTTTTATTCTGTCTACATTTATTTTATTTTTATCAGTATAAGCAAATTTTATCTCTTTAGGAACTTGTATAGCAAACTTATTTGTAGCACAAATTTGGAAAATCTCAATTGTGAAAGTTGTATATTTATATCGCTTGTCAAAGGCAGGGTACCAAGGACAAAACTCACATTTCTTTGTATCAGTTCCCATTTTATACTTAAAGTTATGGGTACACATTTCTTTATTCATTATGTTAAAATATGATTCATTTGTTAAATTTTCTTCAAATGTTGTTAGTTCATTGATTAGACCATAATCAGATGAACTTTCTTGTTTATGGTCTCTAATCCTTCAAGAGAGATTATGGAGTAGGTTATTGATGTTTCTGAAACATCAGAAGCAATTTCTATTAGATCTTCTTTGACTGAATCAACAAGGTTTGATTCTCTTGTATATGAGTTTTGTTTTTTCGGGCACACGGATGATAAGTGTCCTTTTTCATTACATGCAAAACGTGTAACTGTATTTGCGTATGTTTTCTTTGGATTATATTTCCTAACATGTCTATCTTTATTTAATTATGGTTTTCTAGCATTTGATCTTCTTAAGTAATATTTTTTTGTATATTTCTTTTTTAATTTTGGTTTGTTCTCAATCTTATGAGAACCATGTTGTTGTGGTGTATATTTTTGTCCGCAAAACCCATAATTTTTTTGTTTCAATTCTTTTTGGATTTTTATGTAGGTACATCTCTTTTTTAATTCTGAGATGATATGTGTAATTCTTATCCCAATGTTATTATAACTTGGGGGTAAATTTTCAGGTTTATCTTGATAATCTGTTATCCATGACCTGTGTATTTCTTTTCTTAAATCACCTGGTAATTTAGAAAAAAGTCTATTTCCAACTTCTATATTATAATAATTTCCTGAAATTGTAGCATAGTGAAGATATTCTTTTAGGAATTTTATTATGTATCTCCAAACTAGGAGTTGTATTTGTTCAAGATCGCGCATTGCTTCTTGTTGTCTTATTGTTATTCCTGTGTTCACATCTCTTCCAGTTAAGATAGTGTGTATGGAATACGCAAAATTATAGATATTGTTTCCTTGGGCGATAAGGTTTGCAATATCTCCTGGGAAATCTTTTTTGTATGATTCCCATATAGCTTTGGCGTTGTCACCTAAGTAATTTTCAGCAATTCTGATCATTTCTTCACCAGAATTGATGTTTATATGTCTTGCTGAATAGTCTCTAGCTATTGCACCAGTCCATTGTTCTAGATATGTATCTAACAACTGGGGATGGCATTCTGTTATGTTCAAAACGACTGAGTTATTTTGGAAATAAGATTTCTCATCAGGTAATCATTTTCCTATAGTTCTTAAATTTGGATTTGTGTCTGTATATGTATTGTATGCCCTCCTAGGAGGTTGTCTTATTTCATATGGCATTGTTTGGTCTTTATTCCTATCTGGATATTTATGACTAATTCCTGATTTTGCACTTGTTTCAGGATCAGCTAAATCCATATGTTCTATAAATTCTGAAATGATGTCTTCAAGAATTTCATTTCTATGTATTTCTGTGGATAGAACTGAATCGTTTAGATAATTACTAATATTTTGTATTTCCCTCATTCTTACATTATTTTCATCATCAATATAAATAAAAGTGTCTTGGTTTATTTGTCTTGATGATTTTAAACTTCGTTCAAGGTTAAATATGTCAGATGGTTCAAGAAACATCCCAAGTTCTTTTGGATAAATGATCTTATCCATTTATTATTTTGCTTAATTCTTCAGTTTCCTCATCTGTTTCAACTTCTTGTTGGTTTGATGGACCATAATCTTTAAATCTTATGGACATCGATTTATTTAGATTATTATATGTTACAACATTGTTTGGTTTTATTGTTGCACCTGTTTCATTTGGATTTGTTATATTCCATTCATGACCAGCAAGAACAGAGGAATCAATTTCCATAGGTTTTATGAAATTTATTCCAGTGGAGTTTAATGTTTCAATGATTTTGTCTAATTTATTTTTATTTTAGGGGCATGTCTGGACATACATTTTCCCAAAAATGTTATATCTAGTAATATGTTTTTTCCCTGGAAATTTTCATATCCTTTAGTTTGTATGACTAATTTTATATGTTTGTAAAAATCATTTATGTCCATTGTAAAGTTTGGGGCAATATACACAATACCAATATTGTTGTTCATATCAACTTCCATGGTACCAAATATAGCTCTATCTAAGTCTTGATGTCTGTCATCTATTAATATTATTAGAAGTTTCGCTCCTATTTTTTGTCTTGTTAATCCTCTTACTTTTATGACAATAAGTCCTAGGTGGATCATTTTATATTTTTGTATTTTGAGTTGGTTTATGGCTTCTGGAGTCATAAGATTTATTATCTGTTGGTTTCCATATGGAACAGCAAACATCTGTTCTCTGTGGTGTCTGTATAATCCTGTTATTACCGTAAATACACCAGTTCTATATATTTCTCTAGGATTTAATGTATTTAGTTGGTTATTTGAGAATATTTCGATATCTCTATTTAGGTCTATTATTTCTTCTAATTGAGTTTGTGTGTTTGTACTCCTTCTAAGTACATTATCTATCCATCCTAATGATGAGATAGAATTTATTTCATTAGTCCCGTTAGATCTGTCATCTGTTAGGGTCCTAGAAGGGCCACTAAAGGATAGTCTTCTATTCATATTTTTTCTAATTGTTTGTACATAAGAAAATTCATTTTTGATTTTTTACTTATTGTTGTTGTTGTAGGATCATTTGGTCCTAAATTCATTTTTTGTAAACTTTCAGCTAATTTATCTATTTCAAATTCTTTGCCTTTACTTGTGTGATCTATGTCAAACATCTTGTTTTGAATATTATCAATTTTATTTTGCATTTGTGTTAACATAGCTATTATTGTATTATTTTGTAGTATTTGTATTCTATTACTTTTTCCTGGGAAGTCGTCTTTATTATATCTAACGTTTATATTAGTATCACTAAATCTATAGTTTGATTCTACGTATTTAGTTGCTTCTTGAAAATATTTATTTTCAAAACTCATTAACTTAAAATTAGAATTTTGATTTCTTTTATCATTTCTTCAATTTGTTGTATTTGTTTATCAAATTGATTTTTATCTTTTTTCGTTTGTTCTCTTAATTTTATTATTAATTCTTTGGAATGTATTTCTAAGTCTATTGGTTTATTTTTTTCAATTAGATTCTTTAATTGGATTATGTCTTTTTTGTTAGGGAATTCTTTTAATTTTATTACTTTGAATTTTTCTCATAGTTTCTTTAGGGTTAATTCAAAATTATCTATTTTATATAGATTTGTTTTTAAATATTCTTGGTTGTTTGAGATCTGTTTAAGTAATTTATTTTTTTCAATTATCCCATCAAGGACTAACTGCATTAAGGTATAATGTTTTTTATTACAGAGATTTAAGTTCTCACTTAGTTCTATAATAAAATCTGTTAATGAATTCATGTGTTCCATTTCTGAATGAATTTTATGTTTATATTCAGAATTATTAATGTAACATATGTGTTTCCGTTTGTCTAGAGTAATAATCCTTTTTGTTGGATTGTTAATCTCTAAATTTAAGTAATTGAATTTTGTATAACTCATTTTAATTGGGCCTAGTAATCTTTAGGCATTGATACCAAAACAAGGAGGGGGTGTAGTAAAAATATTATTGTGAATTATTTTATTGATACCAAAATTTTATTGATATCTATGAAAAATAACTAAAATGTTTTGTGCAATGTCTTGGATATATATGCTAAAAGCAAATCCAGGGATAAACTTTATAGTGTATGTCAAAATTTCTATCAAAATTAATATTATACTTTATGATAGAATAGTCTTCGTACCAATAGTATGTATTTATATGAACCAAGTCTAGAGGTTCATTTAACCATTTTTTGTTTTCTTTGAGTATTTTTTGTCTAACTTGTTCATAATGTTCTTTAACATAAAGGTCTAGCATTCTGTTAGTAATGTTTCCTTCTGATTTGTGAGAATCAAAAACAAAGTAGGTTTGCTTAAATTGTTTTAACTCTTTCTTTTTGTCTAGTTTAGGTTCATCATCAAGGTTTATGAATTTTTTTGTATAGTTATGTTTAAATGTTTTTGCAATATTCGTTTAGATCTGTATTTTTTAGGATTATTAATACCTTTGTCATAAAAAATTTATCTAAGAAATTTTGTAGGGCTTCAATGTTTTTGATCATTGGAAGATTGACCAATTTAGTTTTCCCAATCGGTCGTCTGTAATTTTATAGTTATTTTTAAAATTTTCCATTTATTCCATTCTATGCAAAAGTCTCTACAGAATCTTTCAGTTATTATTATGTTTCCTAGTTCTCTTAGGTAATTAAGGTTATTAAATATTTGTATGAAATCTGTGTCACAGTCATCTATATTTATTAGCTCATGTATATATTTTTGTTTAAATATTGTCAGGATTTCAGTTTTTTGGTTTTTGGTTGTACTTGTGTTATGTTTTAAAATGTTTATTATGTTTAACATAAAGTTGTCTTCTAAGCTTTTTTGTAGATTTTCCATGATTTTTTTTATGAGTGGATATGTATAACTTGTTCTTTAAGTTTAAAAGGGTCTAATCAAAGACTTATAGGTGTTTTTAGAACGAGAGAAACATTTCTGTAAGAAATCATATTATCATAAGGGCCATAATTAAACATAAATTTTAGTTTTCTTAATTTTACTAATAATATTCTTATCTCAAAACCTACCACTTACTGGGACAATTTAAGTTTGAATTCATAACTAATTATCACTGGAAATACCTCACCTTGTCATCCTAGCGTCTACTATTTTCCCCTAATGGCCATTTTGCCTAAGCGGGTACTTTTTCAACTTTAAAACGGATTTACGTCTTTTGGATTTTAAGTGATTTAAGTTATGAAATAAACTAATTGTGTTAACCGCTCAAGTGATTATTATAAGTAAGAAACATATTAGTAGCGGAAGATGGTTAAATAACTTCTTAATTATAAGCTAGAGAAATAAGATTTCTTACATAGTTGCCTTCTGCGTTCTTCCTCTTTGTCTTTGACCAGAGATTGCTTAGTTCCAGAACATTTGTTTCGGCATCACCATTATTGAAAGGAAAATTAAAAAGGAAGCTTTTATTACACACTAGAGTTTTTACAAATGAAGAGAGCTTGTTATGTTTTTCGATGTCCCTTCTTACTTCCTACTAACGCCTTATATACACGGAGTAGATCATAAAGCAAAACGGACAGATGTCCAAAAATAACTTACATCAGGAGATAATATATTCTCCACTAAAAAAAAAAAAGGAAAAGGAAAAAATAGCACTAATAAATCTTTACATTTGTCACAAATTAGAAGGTGCTAGTCTTTACTTTCCATAGTGCGGAATCTAAAGCCTTTAGTCTTTTCTCTTTTTTTTTTATCCATCAGTAGACAAGCTGGTGGATAACACGTCATCTTTGTCATCATCAATGTTGTTTTTTCTGTCTCTTTCCTTTTTGTAGCTTTTGACAAGAGATGGTTTAGGATGAAAGATGTCAAAACCTCTGTAGTTTAGTCTCTGGTCTTTGAGGAATTTTGTTATCTAAATCTTCATAACTGGGGTTTCAGCATAAAGATAAAGTTTGTTATTATTCCAGTCTTCATCTTGAGCTATTTTGTATGCCCTATACCTTTCATGTGTTTGTTGGACTGTAGGAATGTCGTCGGCATGAGTTGGAGGATAATTATTATCCCAATCTTCGTATGTTGGATCAATGAATTTGGCATTAATAATAATTATATATTTTGTTGGTTCGTATATGGATTTCCCAAAATGGGGAGGTGTTGATTTCAGATCCATATATATGTCTTTGGCTAAAACATTTGTAAAATGGTCAATAATACTTCCTATAGGTTCAGGAAGTTCATCAGTGTGCCATTGATCAAAGTAAATTCTTTTGACAATTCCAAGATTTATGAGGAGGGACGGATCAAAAGTAGTGTCATCATATACTAAATATTTGTAATTTATGAGGTTAATAGTAAGTTGTGGTATTGCACAGATTGTAGTGCAGGAACAGTTTATGGAGGAGGAGAGGCATGAAGAAAATTTCTTTATACATGGGACATTAAGGTTTCTCAAAATATCCCAAGAAATTTGTAGTCCTTCAACAGTCAAACTTGAAATTTTTGCCATAAGCTTGATGGCTTTGTTGAAAATTTGTGGAGAGAGATCATAAGGGTGATTTATGAAAAATAGTTCTCTAATAAGATTTTTAGAGAAATTTGGCAAAATTGTTTTGTTTTGTAAAGTAGGTTTTTCTGGAAACGTAGCTTTTTGTATGAGTTTCCCCAATTTTGTAAAGTTGCTTTTCTCAGTTTTGATAACTATAGCAAAAGAGGTCTGTGGCCTGAGGTTTGTAGAAGTTTTCGGGATTTCTGTTTTTATTAATTTCCCAAGAGATATGTTTCGTAAGCTTTGTATATCTTCAGAGATAACATAATCATCTCCAATTTTTTTCTGTAATTCCGTTTTGGCTTCATCAAAACTAGTAAAGCCTTTGTAAAGTGATGTTCCCAATCTGGGGTTTTCTTGTATGTATTTGATCTTTGTGATCATTTGTTCCCATGTGGAGTAAACTCCAGCACCATGTCCTGTAAACAGACCATAATAAAGGAATTTTCTTTGTTTATCAGTTGTAAATCTTTGTACTAGAGTATACAAGATACTCAATTTTTGTTTGTTGGCTTCATGCGGTGTTTTCATATTCGATATGTTGTCTAAAATCTGTTGATCTTCATCTGTAATTTTTGCCTTGGTGACAAATTTGTTTTGTTTTGAGTATGTCTTCAAGTACATTGAAGGATTTTGTTGTTCTTCAATAGTTGCTAAGTATCTACAAGAATCATGTTAGCAATATCTGAAAATGGAAAATCTTATCTTAATAATCTAGATAATTTTAAATAATAGATGGCTAAAATTTAAGCACTCCATAACAAATTGCGGAACAAACATCTGCTGGGAACATATAAAAGGAAAAGACATTTTTCTACCAGATAAATTATCTAGATTATTAAGATAAGATTTTCCATTTTCAGATATTGCTAGCATGATTCTTGCAGATACTTAGCAACTATGGAAGAACAACAAAATCATTCAATGTACTTGATGACATACTCAAAACAAAACAAATTTGTCACCAAGGCAAAAATTACAGATGAAGATCAACAGATTTTAGACAACATATGGAATATGAAAACACCGCATGAAGCCAACAAACAAAAATTGAGTATCTTGTATAATCTAGTACAAAGATTTACAATTGATAAACAAAGAAAATTCCTTTATTATGGTCTGTTTACATGACCTGATGCTGGAATTTACTCCACATGGGAACAAATGATCACGAAGATCAAATACATACAAGAAAACCCCAGATTGGGAACACCACTTTACAAAGGCTTTGCTAGTTTTGATGAAACCAAAACAGAATTATAGAAAAAATCTGAAGATGATTATGTTGTCTCTGAAGATATACAAAGCTTACAAAACAAATCTATTGGGAAATTAATAAAAACAGAAATCCCGGAAACTTCTACAAACCTCAGGCCACAGACCGCTTTTGCTACAGTTATCAAAACTGAGAAAAGCAACTTTACAAATTTGGGGAAACCCATACAAAAAGCTACGTTTTCAGAAAAACCTACTTTACAAAACAAAACAATTTTGCCAAATTTCTCTGAAAATCTTATTAGAGAACTATTTTTCATAAATCACCCTTATGATCTCTCTTCACAAATTTTCAACAAAGCCATCAAACTTACGGCAAAATTTCAAGTTCGACTGTTGAAGGACTATAAATTTCTTGGGATATTTTGAGAAACCTTAATGTCCCATGTACAAAGAAATTTTCTTCATGCCTCTCCTCCTCCACAAACTGTTCCTACACTACAATCTGTGCAATACCACAACTTACTATTAACCTCATAAATTACAAATATTTAGTATATGATGACACTACTTTTGATCCTTCCCTCCTCATAAATCTTGGAATTGTCAAAAGAATTTACTTTGATGAATGGCACACTAATGAACTTCCTAAACCTATAGGAAGTATTATTGACCATTTTACAAATGTTTTAGCCACAGACATATATATGGATCTGAAATCAACACCTCCCCATTTTAAGAAATCCATATACGAACCAACAAAACATATAATTACTATTAAAGCCAAATTCATTGATCCAACATACGAAGATTGGGATAATAATTATCCCCCAACTCATGCTGACGACATTCCTACTGTCCAACAAACATATGAAAGATATAGGGCATACAAAATAGCTCAAGATGAAGACTAGAATAATAACAAACTTTATCTTTATGATGAAACCCCGGTTATGAAGATTTACATAACAAAATTCCTCAAACACCAGAGACTAAACTACAGAGGTTTTGACATCTTTCATCCTAAACCATCTCTTGTCAAATGCTACAAAAAGGAAAGAGACAGAAAAAAAAACATTGATGATGACAAAGATGACGTGTTATCCACCAGCATGTCTACTGATGGATAAAAACAAAAGAGAAAATACTTAAAGGCTTTAGATTCCGCACTATGGAAAGTAAAGACTAGCACCTTCTACTTTGTGACAAATATAAAGATTTATTAGTGCTATTTTTTCTTTTCCTTTTTTCGTTTTTAGTGGAGAATATATTATCTCCAGATGTAAGTTATTTTCGGACATCTATCCGTTTTCCTTTATGATCTACTCCATCTATATAAGGAGTAAGTAGGAAGTAAGAAGGGATATTGAAAATCATAAGAAGCTCTCTTCATTTGTAAAAACTCTAGTGTGTAATAAAAGCTTCCTTTTTAATTTTCCTTTCAATAATGGTGATGCCAAGACAAATGTTCTGGAACTAAGCAATCTCTGATCAAAGACAAAGAGGAAGAACGCAGAAGGCAACTATGTAAGAAACTCTTATTTCTCTAGCTTATAATTAAGAAGTTATTTAACCTTCTTCTGCTACTAATATGTTTCTTACTTAAAATAATCACTTGAGCTGTTAACACAATTAGTTTATTTCATAACTTAAATCACTTAAAATCCAAAAGACGTAAATCCGTTTTAAAATTGAAAAGTACCCGCTTAGGCAAAATGGCCGTTAGGGGAAAACAGTAGACTCTAGGATGACAAGGTGAGGTATTTCCAGTGATAATTAGCTATGAGTTCAAACTTAAATTGTCCCAGTAAGTGGTAGGTTTTGAGATAAGAATATTATTAGTAAAATTAAGAAAACTTAAATTTCTGTTTAATTATGGCCCTTATGATAATATGATTTCTTACAGTAATGTTTCTCTCGTTCTAAAAACACCTCTAAGTCTTTGATCAGACCCTTTTAAACTTAAAGAACAAGTTTTGCATATCCACTCATAAAAAAATATTCATGGAAAATCTACAACAATGCTTAGAAGACAACTTTATGTTAAGCATAATAAACATTTTAAAACATAACACAAGTACAACAGAAAACCATAAAACTGAAATCCTGACAATATTTAAACAAAAATATATACATGAGCTAATAAATTTAGATGACTGTGACACAGATTTCATATAAATATTTAATAACTTTAATTACCTCAGAGAACCAGGAAACATAATAATAACTGAAAGATTCTGTAGACACTTTTGCATAGAATGAAATAAATGAATTTTTTTTAAAAATAACTATAAAATTACAGACGACCGATTGGGAAAACTAAATTGGTCAATCTTCCAATGATAAAAAACATAACTATATAAACCTAAACTAGATGATGAACCTAAACAATATAATATTGCAAAAACATTTGAACATAACTATACAAAAAAATTCATAAACCTTGATGATGAACCTAAACTAGACAAAAGTAAAGTGTTAAAACAATTTAAGCAAACCTACTTTGTTTTTGATTCTCACAAATCAGAAGGAAACATTACTAACAGAATGCTAGACCTTTATGTTAAAGAACATTATGAACTAGTTAGACAAAAATACTCAAAACAGAAAATGGTCAAATGAACCTCTAAACTTGGTTCATATAAATACAGACTTTTGGTACGAAGACTATACTTACAATGAGTTTTATTAAGGAGGAAACTTACAAGATGGTAAAAAAAAAATTGGAAGACTTGATCAAAATGAAATGGGTTCCTAATTCCTATTTTATTAATCTACTTACTGCACCCTTGGATCTAAACACTTTCAAGCTGCCAGTAAGGTAACACCATGGATAATAAACAAAGCAAACAAAATATTTCACAAAGTATAATATTAATTTAGATAGAAATTTTGGCATACACTATAAAGTTTATCCCTGGATTTGCTTTTAGCATATATATCCAAGACATTGTACAAAACATTTTAGTTATTTTTCATAGATATCAATGAAATTTTGTTATCAATAAAATAATTCACAATAATATTTTTACTACACCCCCTCCTTGTTTGGCTTATAAAGTTTATCTCTGGATTTGCTTTTAGCATATATATCCAAGACATTGTACAAAACATTTTAGTTATTTTTCATAGATATCAATAAAATTATGGTATCAATAAAATAATTCACAATAATATTTTTACCACACCCCCTCCTTGTTTTGGTATCAGAGCCTAAAGATTACTAGGCCCAATTAAAATGAGTTATACAAAATTCAATTACTTAAATTTAGAGATTAACAATCCAACAAAAAGGATTGTTACTCTAGACAACCAGAAACACATATGTTACATTAATAATTCTGAATATAAACATAAAATTCATTCAGAAATGGAGCACATGAATTCATTAACAGATTTAATTATAGAACTAAGTGAGAACTTAAATCTCTATAATGAAAAACATTATAACTTAATGCAGTTAGTCCTTGATGGGATAATTGAAAAAAATAAATTACTTAAACAGATCTCAAATAACCAAGAATATTTAAAAACAAATCTATATAAAATAGATAATTTTGAATTAACCCTGAAGAAACTATCAGAAAAATTCAAAGTAATAAAATTAAAAGAATTCCCTAACAAAAAAGACATAATCCAATTAAAGAATCTAATTGAAGAAAATAAACCAGAAGACTTAGAAATACATTCCAAAGAATTAATAATAAAATTAAAAGAACAAACGGAAAAAGATAAAAATCAATTTGATAAACAAATTGAAGAAATGTTAAAAGAAATCAAAATTCTAATTTTAAGTTAATGAGTTTTGAAAATAAATATTTTCAAGAAGCAACTAAATACGTAGAATCAAACTATAGATTTAGTGATACTAATATAAACGTTGGATATAATAAAGACGACTTCCCAAGAAAAAGTGATAGAATACAAATACTACAAAATAATGCAATAATATCTATGTTAACACAAATACAAAATAATATTGATAATATTCAAAACAAGATGTTTGACATAGATCACACAAGTAAAGGCCAAGAATTTGAAATAAATAAATTAGCTAAAAGTTTACAAAATAAATTTAGGACCAAATGATCCTACAAAAACAATAATAAGTAAAAAATCAAAAATGAATTTTCTTATGTACAAACAATTAGATAAAATATGAATAGAAGACTATCCTTTAGTGGCCCTTCTAGGACCTTAACAGATTACAGATCTAACAGGACTAATGAAACAAATTCTATCTCATCATTAGGATGGATAGATAATGTACTTAGAAGGAGTACAAACACACAAACTCAATTAGAAGAAATAATAGACCTAAACAGAGATATCGAAATATTTTCAAATAACCAACTAAATACATTAAATCCTAGAGAAACATATAGAACTGGTGTATTTACGGCAATAACAGGATTATACAGACACCACAGAGAACAGATGTTTGCTGTTCCAGATGGAAACCAACAAATAATAAATCTTATGACTCCAGAAGCCATAAACCAACTCAAAATACAAAAATATAAAATGATCCACCTAGGACTTATTGTCATAGGAGTAAGAGGATTAACAAGACAAAAAATAGGAGCGAAACTTCTACTAATATTAATAGATGACAGACATCAAGACTTAGACAGAGCTATATTTGGAACCATGGAAGTTGATATGAACAACAACATTGGTATTGTGTATATTGCCCCAAACTTTACAATGGACATAAATCATTTTTACAAACATATAAAATTAGTCATACAAACTAAAGGATATGAAAATTTCCAAGGAAAAAACATATCACTAGATATAACATTTTTGGGAAAATGTATGTCCAGACATGCCCCTAAAATAAAATAAAATTAGACAAAATCATTGAAACATTAAACTCCACTGGAATAAATTTCATAAAACCTATGGAAATTGATTCCTCTATTCTTGCTGGTCATGAATGGAATATAACAAATCCAAATGAAACAACTGCAATAATAAAACCAAACAATGTTGTAACATACAATAATCTAAATAAATCGATGTCCATAAGATTTAAAGATTATGGTCCATTAAACCAACAAGAAGTTGAAACATATGTGGAAACTGAAGAATTAAGCAAAATAATAAATGGATAAGATCATTTATCCAAAAGAACTTGGGATGGTTCTTGAACCATCTGACATATTTAACCTTGAACAAAGTTTAAAATCATCAAGACAAATAAACCAAGACACTTTTATTTATATTGATGATGAAAATAATGTAAGAATGAGGGAAATACAAAATATTAGAAATTATCTAAACGATTCAGTTCTGTCCACAGAAATACATAGAAATGAAATTCTTGAAGACATCATTTCGAAATTTACAGAACATATGGATCTAGCTGATCCTGAAACAAGTGCTGAATCAGGAATTAGTCATAAATATCCAGATAGGAATAAAGACCAAACAATGCCATATGAAATAGGACAACCTCCTAGGAGGGCATACAATACATATACAGACACAAATCCAAATTTAAGAACTATAGGAAAAAGATTACCTGATGAGAAATCTTATTTCCAAAATAACTCAGTCATTCTGAACATAACAGAATGGCATCCCCAGTTGCTAGATACATATCTAGAACAATGGACTTCTGCAATAGCTAGAGACTATTCAACAAGACATCTAAACATCAATTCTGGTGAAGAAATGATCAGAATTGCTGAAAATTACTTAGGTGAAAACGCCAAAGCTATATGGGAATCATACAAAAAAGATTTCCCAAGAGATATTGCAAACCTTATCGCCCAAGGAAAAATATCTATAATTTTGCATATTCCATACACACTATCTTAACTGGAAGAGATGTGAACACAGGAATAACAATAAGACAACAAGAAGCAATGCGCGATCTTGAACAAATACAACTCCTAGATTGGAGATACATAACAAAATTCCTAAAAGAATATCTTCATTATGCTACAATTTTAGGAAATTATTATAATATAGAAGTTGGAAATAGACTTTTTTCTAGATTACCAGGTGATTTAGGAAAAGAAATACATAGGTCCTGGATAACAGATTATCAAGATAAACTTGAAAATTTACCCCCAAGTTATAATAACATTGGGATAAGAATTACACATATCATCTCAGAATTTAAAAAGAGATGTACCTACATAAAAATCCAAAAAGAATTAAAACAAAAAAATTATGGGTTTTGCGGACAAATATATACCCCACAACAATATGGTTCTCATAAGATTGAGAACAAACCAAAATTCAAAAAGATATATACAAAATAATATTACTTAAGAAGATCAAATGCTAGAAAACCATACTTAAATAAAGATAGACATGTTAGGAAATATAATCCAAAGAAAACATATGCAAATACAATTACATGTTTTGCAAGTAATGAAAAAGGACACTTATCATCCGCGTGCCCGAAAAACTAAACTTATATACAAGAGAATCAAACCTTGTTGATTCAGTCAAAGAAGATCTATTAGAAATTGCTTCTGTTTTTTCAGAAACATCAACAATCTACTCCATAATCTCTCTTGAAGGATTAGAAGACCATAAACAAGAAAGTTCATCTGATTATGGTCTAATCAATGAACTAACAACATTTGAAGAAAATTTAACAAATGAATCATATTTTAACATAATGAATAAAGAAATATGTACCTATAACTTTAAGTATAAGATGAGAAATGATACAAAGAAATGTGAGTTTTGTCCTTGGTACCCTGCCTTTGACAAGCGATATAAATGTACAACTTGCACAATTGAGATTTGCCAAATTTGTGCTACAAACAAGTTTGCTATACAAGTTCCTAAACAGATAAAATTTACTTATACTGATAAAAATAAAATAAATGAAGACAGAATAAAAATTCTTGAAGAAAGAACAAACAACATAGAAATAGAATTAGAAGATATAAAAAATAAACTACTAACTCTTGATAAAGGAAAGGTATACTCACCCATAACAATGATTTATCAAACGAACAAATTTATAACCAAGAATAAATGAACTTAAACAATATTTATCCAAATACTAACCATGAACATCATGCTCATTTAAATATTATTGATAAATCAATACAAATTCCACTAATTTGTAATACTGGTAGTCTAAAAGAATTACGTATTCCAACAAAACTCAATATAAAAGGAATCAATATACAAGTTCTAGCTTTTATTGAAACCGATGCAACTAGTTCTACTATTTGCTCCAGTCTTGTTCCTTCTAAACACGTTACAAAAGCAGATAAACCCAAACAAAGTATCCAGTTTGATGGAACAACAACTATAATAACCGATATTGTCAAAAATATAAATATAAGTTTTACAAATACATGTGGAGAATGGTCTACATATTATAACATAAAACAACTCTGGGTTTTAGAATTAAACCTACAAGATATCAAATTAATACTTGGTTTAGATTTTTTATTAAATGATAATGGTAGTTTTTCATTTAATAAAGATTGTATACAAATTTCTAAAAACACAACACTTACACCCATCTTATCAGAGTTTGCGCTTGCAAAGCGTGGTGGACATAAATCAACAACGCCGCCATCAGTATATTCAGAAAAATTGGAACCTTGCAACTGCCCAATTCCTGGCCAATGCAAAAACTTAAATCATACAAATAAAACAAACGTTGAATTTGAACAAAATAATTATGATTTTCGTTTAACAAAAAATTATAGTTACAAAAGAAAAGATTTAACAAAAGATTTATAGTGCAACTGCCCAATTCCTGGCCAATGCAAAAAATTAAATCATACAAATAAAACAACCGTTGAATTTGAACAAAATAATTATGTTTTTCTTTCAAAAAAAACTTATAGTTACAAAAGAAAAGATTTAACAAAAGATTTACACATGATAAATCCACAGGATATTAGTAAATTATAACTAACAAAAGATGATGTTGACCAACTGATTTCTAAATTAGAAAAAATAGAAATCATAGGAGAAAAACCACTAAAGCTTTGGGAAAAAGATAAAATACAATGTAAGTTGAACATAATAAACCCAGACTTAACAATAAAAACTGGTTTGCCCAAATATGATAATTGGGTTATGGATGAATTCAAAATGCATATTAAAATACTCACTGATTTAAATATCATAAGAAAAGCAGATTCAAGACATAGAACGACAGCGTTTATTGTACAAAAAGAATCTGAAAGAAAACGTGGCCAGTCTAGAATGGTCATGAATTATACAAGACTTAATGATAATACCCATGAAGATGGATATTGTATACCAAACAAAGATGATCTCATCAACAAAATACAAGGCTTAAACTGGTTCTCCAAGTTTGATCTTAAATCTGGTTTTTGGTAAGTTAAAATGCACCCAGAATCCATACCTTGGACTGCTTTCACTTGTAGTGAAGGACATTATGAATGGCTAGTTATGCCATTCGGACTAAAAAATGCTCCACAAATATTCCAAAGAAAAATGGACAACATTTTTCAACATTGTAACAATTATACATGTGTATACATAGATGATATACTTGTTTTCTCTAAAACAAAACAAGAACACATATCACATCTATACATGGTCCTAAAACTAATTGAGGCTCATGGTCTAATAATATCCAAAAAGAAGATAGAATTAATAAAAAACACTATTGAATTCCTTGGAGCCAAAAGTGGCAAAGGAACCATAGAATTACAACCACAGATAACAAGAAAGATATTAGAATTTCCTGATAAGATTGAAAACTTAAAACAATTGCAAGCTTTCCTCGGACTTGTAAATTATGCAAAACCATATATTAAAGATCTTTCAAAATACACTGGACCTTTGTACAATAAAGCTAGCCCAAAGGGAAACAGAGATTTGAATATTGAAGATATAAAACAGATACAAAAAATAAAAGAAATTGAAAATGATTTAAAACCTCTAAGCTTACCACTGCAAACAGATTACTTAATAATTGAAACAGATGGATCATCCCTTGGTCGGGGTGGAATTTTATTAAGCAAAAATAGTAAATATGAAAATAAGAATACAGAAAAAATATTTAGATACACTTCTGGTGTATACAAAGAAAAAGGATATATGACATCCTTATATTATGAGATCCTAGCCATAATCTATGTTTTAGAATCCTTCAAACTTTTCATAATTTCACAAAAGGAAATTACTTTAAGAACGGACTGTGAATCCATAGTCAAATATACATAAAACAAAAAAGACAAAGGAATTTTAAATAATAGATGGCTAAAATTTAAACACTCCATAACAAATTGCGGAACAAACATCTGCTGGGAACATATAAAAGGAAAAGACAATTTTCTACCAGATAAATTATCTAGATTATTAAGATAAGATTTTCCATTTTCAGATATTGCTAACATGATTCTTGCAGATACTTAGTAACTATGGAAGAACAACAAAATCCTTCAATGTACTTGAAGACATACTCAAAACAAAACAAATTTGTCACCAAGGCAAAAATACAGATGAAGATCAACAGATTTTAGACAACATATGGAATATGAAAACACTGCATGAAGCCAACAAACAAAAATTGAGTATCTTGTATATTCTAGTACAAAGATTTACAACTGATAAACAAAGAAAATTCTTTTATTATGGTCTGTTTACAGGACCTGATGCAGGAATTTACTCCACATGGGAACAAATGATCACAAAGATCAAATACATACAAGAAAACCCCAGATTGGGAACACCACTTTACAAAGGCTTTGCTAGTTTGATGAAGCCAAAACAGAATTACAGAAGAAATCTGGAGATGATTATGTTCTCTCTGAAGATATACAAAGCTTACAAAACATATCTCTTGGGAAATAAATAAAAACAGAAATCCCGGAAACTTCTACAAATCTTAGGCCGCAGACCTCTTTTGCTACAGTTATCAAAACTGAGAAAAGCAACTTTACAAATTTGGGGAAACCCATACAAAAAGCTACGTTTCCAGAAAAACCTACTTTACAAAACAAAACAATTTTGCCAAATTTCTCTGAAAATCTTATTAGAGAACTATTTTTTAAAAATCACCCTTATGATCTCTCTCCACAAATTTTCAACAAAGCCATCAAGCTTATGGCAAAAATTTCAAGTTCGACTGTTGAAGGACTACAAATTTCTTGGGATATTTTGAGAAACCTTAATGTCCCATGTACAAAGAAATTTTCTTCATGCCTCTCCTCCTCCACAAACTGTTCCTGCACTACAATCTGTGCAATACCACAACTTGCTATTAACCTCATAAATTACAAATATTTAGTATATGATGACACTACTTTGATCCCTCCTCATAAATCTTGGAATTGTCAAAAGAATTTACTTTGATGAATGGCACACTGATGAACTTCCTGAACCTATAGGAAGTATTATTGACCATTTTACAAATGTTTTAGCCACAGACGTATATATGGATCTGAAATCAACACCTCCCCATTTTGGAAAATCCATATACGAACCAACAAAACATATAATTATTATTAAAGCCAAATTCATTGATCCAACATACGAAGATTGGGATAATAATTATCCCTCAACTCATACTAACGACATTCGTACAGTCCAACAAACATATGAAATGTATAGGGCATACAAAATAGCTCAAGATGAAGACTGGAATAATAACAAACTTTATCTTTATGCTAAAACTCCAGTTATGAAGATTTACATAACAAAATTCCTCAAAGACCAGAGACTAAACTACAGAGGTTTTGACATC
This sequence comes from Allium cepa, assembly GCA_030765085.1. Lineage (NCBI taxonomy): Eukaryota > Viridiplantae > Streptophyta > Magnoliopsida > Asparagales > Amaryllidaceae > Allium > Allium cepa. The sequence continues at coordinate 135,361,047 of CM060932.1, forward strand.
TTTCATCCTAAACCATCTCTTGTCAAAAGCTACAAAAAGGAAAGAGACAGAAAAAACAACATTGATGATGACAAAGATGGCGTGTTATCCACCAACATGTCTACTAATGGATAAAAACAAAAGGGAAAAGACTTAAAGACTTTAGATTCCGCACTATGGAAAGTAAAGACTAGCACCTTCTACTTTGTGACAAATGTAAAAATTTATTAGTGCTATTTTTTCCTTTTCCTTTTTTCTTTTTTAGTGGAGAATATATTATCTCCAGATGTAAGTTATTTTTGGACATCTTTCCGTTTTCCTTTATGATCTACTCCATCTATATAAGGAGTTAGTAGGAAGTAAGAAGGGACATCGAAAATCATAACAATCTCTCTTCATTTGTAAAAACTCTAGTGTGTAATAAAAGCTTCCTTTTTAATTTTCCTTTCGATAATGGTGATGCCAAGTCAAATGCTCTGGAACTAAGCAATCTCTGATCAAAGACAAAGAGGAAGAACGCAGAAGGCAACTATGTAAGAAACTCTTATTTCTCTAGCTTATAATTAAGAAGTTATTTAACCATCTTCTGCTACTAATATGTTTCTTACTTATAATAATCACTTGAGCGGTTAACACAATTAGTTTATTTCATAACTTAAATCACTTAAAATCCAAAAGACGTAAATCCGTTATAAAGTTGAAAAAGTACCCGCTTAGGCAAAATGGCCGTTAGGGGAAAACAGTAGACTCTAGGATGACAAGGTGAGGTATTTCCAGTGATAATTAGTTATGAATTCAAACTTAAATTGTCCCAGTAAGTGGTAGGTTTTGAGATAAGAATATTATTAGTAAAATTAAGAAAACTTAAATTTCTGTTTAATTATGGCCCTTATGATAATATGATTTCTTACAGAAATGTTTCTCTCGTTCTAAAAACACCTCTAAGTCTTTGATCAGACCCTTTTAAACTTAAAGAACAAGTTTTACATATCCACTCATAAAAAAAATTTCATGGAAAATCTACAAAAAAGCTTAGAAGACAACTTTATGTTAAACATAATAAACATTTTAAAACATAACACAAGTACAACAGAAAACCAAAAAACTGAAATCCTGACAATATTTAAACAAAAATATATACATGAGCTAATAAATATAGATGACTGTGACACATATTTCATACAAATATTTAATAACTTTAATTACCTCAGAGAATCAGGAAATGATAATAACTGAAAGATTCTGTAGAGACTTTTGCATGGAATGGAATAAATGGAAAATTTTAAAAAATAACTATAAAATTACAGACGACCGATTGGGAAAACTAAATTGGTCAATCTTCCAATGATCAAAAACATAGAAGTCCTACAAAATTTCTTAGAACAAAAATTTATGAAAAAGGTATTAATAATCCTAAAAAATACAGATCTAAACGAAAACCAGCAATATAATATTGCAAAAACATTTAAACATAATTATACAAAAAAATTCATAAACCTTGATGATGAACCTAAACTATACAAAAAGAAAGTGTTAAAACAATTTAAGCAAACCTACTTTGTTTTTGATTCTCACAAATCAGAAGGAAACATTACTAACAAAATGTTAGACCTTTATGTTAAAGAAATTATGAACTAGTTAGACAAAAAATACTCAAAGAAAACAGAAAATGGTTAAATGAATCTCTAGACTTGGTTCATATAAATACAGACTATTGGTACGAAGACTATACTTACAATGAGTTTTATTAAGGAGGAAAGTTACAAGATGGTAAAACAAAAATTAGAAGACTCTGAACAGATCAAAATGAAATGGGTTCCTAATTCCTATTTTACTAATCTACTTGCTGCACCCTTGAGTCTAAACACTTTCAAGCTGCCAGTAAGGTAACCCCATGGATAATAAACAAAGCAAACAAAAGATTTCACAAAGTATAATATTAATTTTGATAGAAATTTTGACATACACTATAAAGTTCATCTCTGAATTTTCTTTTAGCATATATATCCAAGACATTGTACAAAACATTTTAGTTATTTTTCATAGATATCAATAAAATTTTGGTATCAATAAAATAATTCACAATAATATTTTTACTACACCCCCTCCTTGTTTTGGTACGAAGACTATACTTACAATGAGTTTTATTAAGGAGGAAAGTTACAAGATGGTAAAACAAAAATTAGTAGACTCTGAACAGATCAAAATGAAATGGGTTCCTAATTCCTATTTTACTAATCTACTTACTCCACCCTTGGGTCTAAACACTTTTAAGCTGCCAGTAAGGTAACCTCATGGATAATAAACAAAGCAAACAAAATATTTCAAAAAGTATAATATTAATTTTGATAGAAATTTTGACATACACTATAAAGTTTATCTCTGGATTTGCTTTTAGCATATATATCCAAGACATTGTACAAAACATTTTAGTTATTTTAAACTGATATATATATATATATATATCAATTAGTTTGATGCAAGTATATCTAAATGCACCTTTTGGGAATGAAAAAGCTTTGAAAAACCTAAAACTTGAGAAACATCTTTTAAAATGCAAGTATATAATTTATATTTTAATTCTTTTGTGTGATTCCAGTATTTCTATTATCAACAATACCATGAATTAAGCAATTTATATAACGATAAATTTATGCATAAAGTTTGAGTACTTATCTTGTACTGATGAAAACCATTGTGTTAAATTAACTTTTATTCAAAACTTCACATAATTTTTACTAGAGTGAAATTATATCCAAACTACATGGAATCTTCAAATTTTGAATTGGCCTCAATAAAAGAAATTATACACAAAAATACAATTCATGATCTTATTTATAGTAGACAAAAATAACCAGGAGCATTGCTCCCCACGTATACTTTAATGCTAGCAAAAGAGCCTGTGCCATTTCTAATTGTGTTACCTATGTTTTATTGTGAAATGCACAAGGTTAAATAGATTCCAAGCTTCATCTCTGGCGTATGTATATAGTTAATATTTATTTAGCATAGGCGTCAGCATCCTATTTCATGAATTCCTAAAACTTAGGCAGTAAGTAGATCTCCAGATATGCCATTTTTGAGTAGTTAAAGTGTAACAACCCGATATTCGTGTCGAATTATAATCGACAATTTAAACGATTAATATTGACCCAAATTTCTATTTGAGGTATTTAAATTTGGTTGAAATTCTTTTGTATATGGTTAAAAGGGTTTCCGGGCTTTAGTTTTCTCGGCCCACTTAATTATTTTATGCAGTGATTAAAATTAATCCCGTCCCCCTCTTTACGTTCTTTAACCCGATCCCCTCTTTCATATTTTTTTCGAACCCTAATTAAAACAACACGAGAGAAAAATATGGCGGCCTCGTGTTCATCATCCAAATTAGGGTTTTGAGCTAAGTCGAAGGCCGACTTCAACTGCTCGATTCGACTTGGTGTTCGCCGATGCTAAGGTGAGTTTGCTCACATCTAATTCTTGACTCTTATTATTTGTGTGTTTGGTTGCGTGAATTCTTGGCTGATTATTGCTTCGAATCTTAGTGATTATCACGACACTGTTTAATTTTTGGTGTAAAGTAAAACTTGGGGAATTTTGATTTGTTGAGATTTTTGGTGTAAGCAGAGCAATTTCTGATCTCTCAACGAAATTTGCCATCAACAATAAATGGTTGTCAGACAATCCTACTTGTTGAACCTGCTTTCGACACAATTATTTCTTTCCTTTTCTTATTCTTCTTCCTCTCTCTTTCATGCTTCCCTGGGGAATTTCAACCAGCTGCCTCGCAGTTATAGTTATTCAATGGCTGCACTTGGTACCTGCTATTCAGCAGGTTTTCAAACTACCACACCATTGACGTGGGCCAGAAAGTATTTTCAGGAAAGTATAAGGCCTTGTTTGGTTTGCGGTTTTCAGTTTTGGATTTTCGTAACAACCGCAATGCATTCATCTAATTATTTCTGAAAGTTTTGAAACCTCGATTTGTGAAAATATTTTAGATGTTTCATTGTCGACCTGATGCTGCACTGTTGCTTGTTGTCGGGTTCGCTGTGTCACTTACTTGAGTGCATTGTGTATACTGCTTGACCATATGCATGCATTCATATAGTTGATGGGTTTGGTCGAGTTGCCTGATTCACTGCAACCATATTATTACAGTATATTTGCCTGAGTTTGAGCATTTGAACATTGTTCACTTTTGATTTTTCTCTGTAGTATTAATTTGAAACTGCCTTCTGAAGTTGTTCGAGTTTGGTCATTTAAGCTATTTTGATTTATGTATTTTTGGTTCTGTGAACCTCTGCCTATACTCGAATTTTGTTGCCTTGGTCATTACTAATATGACCTGATACTGCCACTTTGGATACTTCATATATATATGCAGACACTTGAGCATATCTTGTTGTTCACTACCATTTTTGGTTTTTGCATATTTTATATGCTGATACTTGGTCATTTTGTTGTTTTTATTGCAACTTTTGTCTGCATATTCAATATGCAGACATTTGAGCATTTTTTTTTCTTTTGTTGCTTTCCTGCTATTGTGGATTGCATACTTGATATGCAGTAACCTGTTTGCAGTCCATGTTGTCGCTTGAGTCTTTGTTGCCTTGCTTCTGACCATGTTGTACAATTTCTGGCCATTCTTGTTGCCTTGAGTCTGTGCACTGGTGGTCTTCATATTGTGTGTGTTGTATGGTGTCTCTACTGTGTTGCATTATTATCATGGCTACCTGGTCGACTTGATTCTCTGTTGTAACTGGATCAGTTGCCTTCAGTTGCTTGTCGAATTTGCATGTAACTTGAGTCACTTCACTACTGCCTGTCTGAACTGTGCACATTGTTGCATTTACTCCATTTTGCATTGGTGCATTGCTGTCATGTTGATTTGAATTGCACTTGTCACCGCTGCAGTCGCTATGCAGTTGCTATGCCTTCGGTCATGTTGCCTTGTGTTGAATCCAGTTTCAGAACTCGGATTTGACCTTGTGCTCGGGTCGTGATTTTAAATATATTTCACCTGTGTTGAACCCGTCTTTTTTATTTTGGGTTTGACCTTGTGCTCGGTTGTGTACATCATCACTGTTGTGGCAAGGCAGTGCACGCAAGCGTGAACTGCAGCCACACGAATTGAGTTTTTGGGCACGACATCACTATAGTGGCAAGGCAGTGCACGCAAGCGTGAACTGCAGCCACACGGTATGGCGTGTATGATATTCTATTTATTTTGACTTATGGATCTTTTTGCGTATTCCATATTCCGTAGTGGCGAGGCAGTGCACGCGTGCGTGTACTGCAGCCCTACTTGAATTAATATTTTAATCGATATTTCAATGGTTTGAACTGCTTTGTTTATTCAATTCAATATTCTGAATTGCATTCTGATTTGGTTTAATTACTGTCGCCTATTCATTATTTAATTATTATTGCTTCTGTGCACTAGTAACTGAGTTTGAATTAGACTGACCCGAGTATTATTTTCTTTGAATCTAATACTCGGGTCAGACCGAGTATTTCAGGTTGTAGATATTCTGCTTTGGGTTGCTGCTAGAGCTATGAAGTTCTTTCATATCTTTTGGGGTAGTCGTCATTTATAGTCGTCTGTATTATTGTATAGGAAGATATGTATTCATGTATATTATATACGTTAATGTACTTGTATATGTAACTTCCTGAGTTGACTGTTGTAGTTGTATCACATGTACCGTGTCTAATGTATTGTAACTGACATCAGTTATTGTATATATGAGACTTTCTGTTTTATCTGTGTTCCGCATTTATATTTATCTGTGTTATTAGTTTATATTTTGTCCTAGACTATTATAGCCACTGTGTAGTAGCTTTGAGTTTGCATCGGCATGTTGGATTCTCTCCTGAAATTAAAAGCATGTTTTTACTATCTGACATATCGGTGCTCGCACAAAGCAATTACACGGATGGTCGCTCCTCAACAGCCTTATTCTCCGTGCTAGTTGACAGCACTACACCGTAGTGTTCTTGGCTAGCGTGGGTATAGAGGTGGGGCGTCACAGCTTGGTATCAGAGCCTGGGGTTTAGAACAAATATAAAACATAACTTAGATAGTACATGTGTTACAACTATTTGTCGATGTTTTATTTCACATCTTTGTCTTAAGATCATCTTTGATTGTTAGGAATGAATTCCTAACGCTTATTCATGAGCATTGCTGCTATTCTCTGTCGCACTTGCTCACTTGAGTTTACACTTCTATGTATCAGTGTATATATGCTCTACCAAGTTGCATATTGCTGCAACTAGTACCCACTTTGATTTGAACTCGCATTGTTTATTCGAATTGCTATTTATAGGCATTCTTATCTCTGATCCGTGTACTTAATGCAGTCTCCATACAATTGGGTTTTGGGTATCAATCTTTGAGACAAATTGCATTCAATTGTCGACTCTGTCTGTTTATCCATGGTTTGTTGGTTTTCATGTGCCTCTCTCTGATAGTTTTAAAAATTCTTTGGTATAAAAGAAATTGTCTTGGACTTTGCCTTGTCGATATCGACATTGACTTGACTTTTACTTTTGCTAAAGTCATTCAAGCATTTATGCTCGTTCTGCTTTGTTTTTCCAATTGTTGATCGATTCTTCTTTTCGATTAGTTGTTACCACCATTGTCAACTTTGATAACTTCTATTTTAGGAATTTTTGGGTATTCCTACTTTGATAGATTGGAATCGAATTCTTCGGATTTTATTCACGTCTTCGAATGTGAATCTTAGTGAATTGATTTGGTTTTCGAATTTAATCGATTCTTGATTATTTCCCGATTTGTTGCTATCATTTATTAGCAACTTTGATGACCTTTTCTTCGGGATTTTTATGGACATACCTTTCGATGAATTCGGTATCGATTTCTTTGGATTCTATTCACGTCTTCGTATGTGAATTCTTGTGATTGATTGTTTCTACAATCATTTTTGTGATTTGTCACTTTATAATATAAAGGTTTCAAATACTAATAGTAAATATACAAAACTCTTTTTCTCAAACCGTTTCCTAATCTACTAGTATATACAGGCCTTTACCTCACTCGGATGAGAAATCTAATTAAACGGCTTAGTAAAACAAGTGGTATGAAACGCTTGCGTTTGCTTCGTCGGTTAATTCTTGGACTTGTTCGATTGAACCTTATGTGACAATTTTCTAGTGAAGATTTACAATTTGTTCGTAAATATTTAAGTTAAGCAAGTGGTTATGGGACATGAAGCTAAACTTTTATATTTACTAACTTAGTGTAATTGACACTTCTTGTTGATCATGACGATCATTTTTACGGTTAGACTAGGCCTCATTGGTGTGATTTCGTCTCACACATATCTCTTGGGCTTTGAGGATTGTCTAGACACCATTTGTGTGATTTCGTTCACACATACCTTTTCGGTTAGACTAGGCCTCATCGGTGTGATTTCGTCTCACACATATCTCTTGGGCTTTGAGGATTATCTAGACACCACTTGTGTGATTTCATTCACACATACTTTTCTTTTGATTGCGAGGTTAGTTTTGACCTCAATCTGTGTGATTTCGACTCACACATGTGAGGTAGCGCCCCACGATCTTCGGGCCATTCGTGTGTCAAAATTAATGGCTTGCAACCATGAGATAGCGTCTCGTTATGCGTTGCACGTGTTGATGATTTTTCATGCTCGCGTGTAGGTGAGATTCCGTGCTCCCGTTCTCGCTTTGCGTTGCACGTGTTGATGATTTTTCATGCTCGCGTGTAGGTGAGATTCCGTGCTCCCGTTCTCGCTTCGCGTTGCACGTGTTGATGATTTTTCATGCTCGCGTGTAGGTGAGATTCCGTGCTCCCGTTCTCGCTTTGCGTTGCACGTGTTGGTGATTTTCATGCTCACGTGTAGGTGAGTTTTCGTGCTCCCGTTCTCGCTGTGCATTGCACGTGTTGGTGAGTTTTCATGCTCGCATGTAGGTGAGTTTTCGTGCTCCCGTTCTCGTTATGCGTTACATGTGCTGATGAGTTTTCATGCTCGCGTGTAGGTGAGTTTTCGTGCTCCCGTTCTCGTTATGCGTTACATGTGTTGATGAATTTTCATGCTCGCGTGTAGGTGAGTTTTCATACTCTCCTTCGAGTTTTCATATTCTGTTCGAGTTTTCATACTCCGTTTGAGTTTTCATACTCTATTCGAGTTTTCATACTCCGTTTGAGTTTTCATACTCTGTTCGAGTTTTCATACTCCGTTTGAGTTTTCATGCTCTGTTCGAGTTTTCATACTCCGTTTGAGTTTTCATACTCTGTTCGAGTTTTCATACGCCGTTTGAGTTTTCAAACTCTCCTTCGAGTTTTCATACTCGCGTTCGAGTTTTCATACTCCGTTTGAGTTTTCATACTCTGTTCGAGTTTTCATACTCCGTTTGAGTTTTCATGCTCTGTTCGAGTTTTCATACTCCGTTTGAGCTTTCATACTCTGTTCGAGTTTTCATACTCCGTTTGAGTTTTCAAACTCTCCTTCGAGTTTTCATACTCGCGTTCGAGTTTTCATACTCCGGTTCGAGTTTTCATACTCGCGTTCGAGTTTTCATACTCCGGTTCGAGTTTTCATACTCGCGTTCGAGTTTTCATACTCCCATTTGAGTTTTCATACTCCGGTTCGAGTTTTCATACTCTCATCTTGTGATTTCTGGATTTCTTGTGTAGATTCCTAGAATTTGTGCTTCACCAATTTTCGTGATTTCTATTGATAAGTTTTATCAATTTTTGTGCATTGGTGAACTTGTGTGTTATTGACTTGTTATGAATACAAGTTTAGGGTATGATACCCCTTTCTATCTTTGAGAAGATTATTGTGACACTTTTGATGAATGAAAATTCACTTATCGAAGTTGCTACTGATGCCGCTGTTTTAATCACGTGTTTTAAAAATTGTTTCAAAATATAAATCAAAATTGTTTTTAAAATTTTGACGATTTGCGCTTTCAAAAGAATGAGGAAGCGAATTAAACGTTTCAGTAAAATCGAGGACTACGATCCCTTTCTTTTGCTGATTCGCTTAATTCCGGACTTGTTCGTTTGAGAATGTAAATTGTAATTTTATAAATAAAATGGTTTTCAAAATTTTTACAGTTTACGCTTTCAAAAGAATGAGGAAGCGATTTAAACGTTTAAGAAAAATCGAGGACTATGACCCCTTTCTTTTACTGATTCGCTTAATTTCGGACTTGTCCGTTTAAGAACGTAAAATGTTATTTATTTAAAATACACAATTTTGCACTTTCAAGGAAACGATGAAGTGAATTAAACGATTTAGTAAAACTCGTGGTTATGGGTCATGTGCGTTTGCTATTTCGGTTAATTTCGGACTCGTTAATTGAAAAATTTGTGATTTGAAATTTGATTACCGTTGTGGTAATTTCTGATTATCGTTTTGATAATTGGATGTTTATGATTTCTGATTTATCGTTTTTGATAATCAGATATTTATTGTTTCTAATTATCGTTTATGATAATTAGAGATTTGAGATTTGATTATCAATTGTGATAATTAAATATTTGTGATTTCTGATTATCGTTTTTGATAATCAGATACTTGTTGATTTGATTATCGTTTTTGATAATCGGACATTTGTGATTTGAGATTTCTGAATTATCTATTGATAATTAGATTTTTTGATGAGAATTTGTGAATTTCTTTTATGAAATTAAAAGGTTTCTTCGGCGTTTATATTGTACTACGCTAGTGTACCGGCTCAATTTTCTACTATTCATGACGTTTTCTACGTCTTCTGGTTCCGGAAATGCATTATGGATTTCCGATCCTTATTCTTGAGCAACCTTCTATTCACATCATTGCTTCTGAGGTTCAGCACCCTCGAAATAAAGATGTTTTTCTCGTGAAAGCTCAGTGGTTCTCAAATCCTATGGGTTTCACTTTGGAATCCAGAGAATTCATCGAGCAAACACGTCCAAGTTTATTCTTTCATGCTCTTGTGCTTGTTACCTTTTACCCGTTTGTTCCTTATGATTGCGAGGACGCAATTTCTTTAAGGAGGGGAGTCTGTAACAACCCGATATTCGTGTCGAATTATAATCGACAATTTAAACGATTAGTATTGACCCAAATTTCTATTTGAGGTATTTAAATTTGGTTGAAATTCTTTTGTATATGGTTAAAAGGGTTTCCGGGCTTTAGTTTTCTCGGCCCACTTAATTATTTTATGCCGTGATTAAAATTAATCCCGTCCCCCTCTTTACGTTCTTTAACCCGATCCCCTCTTTCATATTTTTTTCGAACCCTAATTAAAACAACACGAGAGAAAAATATGGCGGCCTCGTGTTCATCGTCCAAATTAGGGTTTTGAGCTAAGTCGAAGGCCGACTTCAACTGCTCGATTCGACTTGGTGTTCGCCGATGCTAAGGTGAGTTTGCTCACATCTAATTCTTGACTCTTGTTATTTGTGTGTTTGGTTGCGTGAATTCTTGGCTGATTATTGCTTCGAATCTTAGTGATTATCACGACACTGTTTAATTTTTGGTGTAAAGTAAAACTTGGGGAATTTTGATTTGTTGAGATTTTTGGTGTAAGCAGAGCAATTTCTGATCTCTCAACGAAATTTGCCATCAACAATAAATGGTTGTCAGACAATCCTACTTGTTGAACCTGCTTTCGACACAATTATTTCTTTCCTTTTCTTATTCTTCTTCCTCTCTCTTTCATGCTTCCCTGGGGAATTTCAACCAGCTGCCTCGCAGTTATAGTTATTCAATGGCTGCACTTGGTACCTGCTATTCAGCAGGTTTTCAAACTACCACACCATTGACGTGGGCCAGAAAGTATTTTCAGGAAAGTATAAGGCCTTGTTTGGTTTGCGGTTTTCAGTTTTGGATTTTCGTAACAACCGCAATGCATTCAGCTAATTATTTCTGAAAGTTTTGAAACCTCGATTTGTGAAAATATTTTAGATGTTTCATTATCGACCTGATGCTGCACTGTTGCGTGTTGTCGGGTTCGCTGTGTCACTTACTTGAGTGCATTGTGTATACTGCTTGACCATATGCATGCATTCATATAGTTGATGGGTTAGGTCGAGTTGCCTGATTCACTGCAACCATATTATTACAGTATATTTGCTTGAGTTTGAGCATTTGAACATTGTTCACTTTTGATTTTTCTCTGTAGTATTAATTTGAAACTGCCTTCTGAAGTTGTTCGAGTTTGGTCATTTAAGCTATTTTGATTTATGTATTTTTGGTTCTGTGAACCTCTGCCTATACTCGAATTTTGTTGCCTTGGTCATTACTAATATGACCTGATACTGCCACTTTGGATACTTCATATATATATGCAGACACTTGAGCATATCTTGTTGTTCACTACCATTTTTGGTTTTTGCATATTTTATATGCTGATACTTGGTCATTTTGTTGTTTTTATTGCAACTTTTGTCTGCATATTCAATATGCAGACATTTGAGCATTTTTTTTCTTTTGTTGCTTTCCTGCTATTGTGGATTGCATACTTGATATGCAGTAACCTGTTTGCAGTCCATGTTGTCGCTTAAGTCTTTGTTGCCTTGCTTCTGACCATGTTGTACAATTTCTGGCCATTCTTGTTGCCTTGAGTCTGTGCACTGGTGGTCTTCATATTGTGTGTGTTGTATGGTGTCTCTACTGTGTTGCATTATTATCATGGCTACCTGGTCGACTTGATTCTCTGTTGTAACTGGATCAGTTGCCTTCAGTTGCTTGTCGAATTTGCATGTAACTTGAGTCACTTCACTACTGCCTGTCTGAACTGTGCACATTGTTGCATTTACTCCATTTTGCATTGGTGCATTGCTGTCATGTTGATTTGAATTGCACTTGTCACCGCTGCAGTCGCTATGCAGTTGCTATGCCTTCGGTCATGTTGCCTTGTGTTGAATCCAGTTTCAGAACTCGGATTTGACCTTGTGCTCGGGTCGTGATTTTAAATATATTTCACCTGTGTTGAACCCGTCTTTTTTATTTTGGGTTTGACCTTGTGCTCGGTTGTGTACATCATCACTGTTGTGGCAAGGCAGTGCACGCACGCGTGAACTGCAGCCACACGGAATTGAGTTTTTGGGCACGACATCACTATAGTGGCAAGGCAGTGCACGCAAGCGTGAACTGCGGCCACACGGTATGGCGTGTATGATATTCTATTTATTTTGACTTATGGATCTTTTTGCGTATTCCATATTCCGTAGTGGCGAGGCAGTGCACGCGTGCGTGTACTGCAGCCCTACTTGAATTAATATTTTAATCGATATTTCAATGGTTTGAACTGCTTTGTTTATTCAATTCAATATTCTGAATTGCATTCTGATTTGGTTTAATTACTGTCGCCTATTCATTATTTAATTATTATTGCTTCTGTGCACTAATAACTGAGTTTGAATTAGATTGACCCGAGTATTATTTTCTTTGAATCTGATACTCGGGTCAGACCGAGTATTTCAGGTTGTAGATATTCTGCTTTGGGTTGCTGCTAGAGCTATGAAGTTCTTTCATATCTTTTGGGGTAGTCGTCATTTGTAGTCGTCTGTATTATTGTATAGGAAGATATGTATTCATGTATATTATATACGTTAATGTACTTGTATATGTAACTTCCTGAGTTGACTGTTGTAGTTGTATCGCATGTACCGTGTCTAATGTATTGTAACTGACATCAGTTATTGTATATATGAGACTTTCTGTTTTATCTGTGTTCCGCATTTATATTTATCTGTGTTATTAGTTTATATTTTGTCCTAGACTATTATAGCCACTGTGTAGTAGCTTTGAGTTTGCATCGGCATGTTGGATTCTCTCCTGAAATTAAAAGCATGTTTTTACTATCTGACATATCGGTGCTGGCATAAAGCAATTACACGGATGGTCGCTCCTCAACAGCCTTATTCTCCATGCTAGTTGACAGCACTACACCGTAGTGTTCTTGGCTAGCGTGGGTATAGAGGTGGGGCGTCACATAAAGGTTGTCTAGTGTTGATCTGCAAAGATGAACATGCATAAACGACTATATTATAGAGGAACGGATTGTCCTAATCAAAATGAATTAGTGAAATAAACCATACACAGTAAATTAGACTGCAATCCTGGAAAATTTTGAAGCGGTAAGATGAAAATGGTAATCAGTTCAAGTGCACTTGCTGCAAACCATTCAACTACAACTGCACAAACACACACACACGTGTACAACTTCTTGTCAAACTAAATGATAAAGTTGTTTGGCTATACATTAGTAATTGTTTTGAAGTAAAAATGTAACATTCAAGCTTGTTTTAGTAGTCTTGACCATGTCATTAGGACAAATAAACGTTCGAAAGCAAGTTTCGAACTTGTGACATCTTGCACCAAAGCCGAATCAATTAACCACTTGGACAAAGGTGCTTATCTTACAAAAATCTTATTGTTTTCAAACTCCAATAAAACCTCTCTTTTTGCAATGTTTTAACCATAAAAATATTTAAACAGATTCAAGAAGGAAACTTAAATAATATGATCACCTTTAACAACTTCCAGAATATTTTTAAAAACATCTCTATTAAAGCAACACACATCATACAAATGTAAGTATCAGAGCATCCAAATAATAAGCAAAACTAATTGCACATAACGATTAACACATAATGTTTACTACAGTTGCAAAACTGAGGCACCTGAGGCTACTGGCTTCAGTTGCAAAAATGAGGCCAGTGGTCTCAGTTAAACTGTCTCTACCTGAGGCAACTTGCCTCAGTTTAAATGAGACCAGCGCGGCCTTAGTTCATCGTGACAGTTTATCGCGGCATAATTGCTTGTTTATTGTCCTTTTATCGTCAATAAGTGCTTGTTTTATTTAATGTCCTTTTATTGTTAAATCATGTGTTATCACCTTGATTACTAGTATAAATATCATTTTAATACGGCATTGAATGCATGTAGGCACTTATCGAAGAAGCAGAAGAAAAGAGAAAATTGGATGGTACTTCTTGAATCGGATGCACTTGTTTACGATGATCCTCAAAATAGAATGTACAAGCTATGTGAATTTTCAGATGGAGGCTTTGTTATATGGCCAGAGTTTCGTATTCGGTATTTGTAGACTTTAACTATGAATTATGTCTTATCTTTTATTATTGTAATTTAATATTAGTGTGGAATTGGCAAACTATGTATTCGTAACTTACTTATATATTGAATTTCTCTTTTGTTAATTGATGCTCTATTTTATTACCATGATTATGAATACCGTTTATTGATGTTGATTGGGTATAATTTGCAAAATTAAAATAATATTTCATATTAAATATAATCTACTTTATACCTTTTCACATTAGCAATAAGTGTTTATTTGTTTACACATACTTTTCCCCAACGCTTATAAACGTTGGACGAAAATATGTTTCAACGTTTATAAACGTTGGGGAAAAATGTAATCCAACGCTTATAAGCGTTGGATGATTTTTTTTAACGACGCTATAAACGTTGGTGGTATTTTTTCACAACGCTTATAAGCACTGTGCAGTATTTTCCTCCGACGCTTATAAGCATTGGAACATATTTTTCCCCAACGATTATAAGAGTTGGTGAAAAATATAAGTCAACGATTATAAGCGTTGCAAACAAATACCCACGCCCTTATACCAACACATATAAGTGTTACTGATTTTTTTTGCAACGCTTATAGTCGTTGGGAATAACCTATTTTGGTGTAGCGACAATCCATGTAATTTCTTATCACACGGTGGCTATAAATAATCTTCGGAAACAAATATAGAAATAATCATATCACAAATCAGTCACAGATATCCATATCACAAAGGCGGAAGAAGATATGAATATATAACTAACACATGAAAGTGTACATCAGAGTAGTGGTCATTAAGATCCACGATAATACAAAAGAATAGCAACACGTGCTATACAAAAGAATACAACAATGAGTCTATATCTCAAGTGTATACAACAAAAACTGCTAATCTAAACAGTTAGCCAAAAGTCAGAGTGATGAATCCCTGAGAAGAAGTCAAGCAGAAGCACCTGTAACATCTCGGTCTGACCCGAGTATTATTTAAGAAAATAATAAACGGATCAGTCTAGCTATAAATATCAGATGACATGATATAACATAAAAGATATGGCATAAACATAAACATCCATAACGACATACCACTATAAGTACGTAAATAATGATCAACAGAAGATCAATCAATAAGAGATAATCAATATCACAAGAATCTTCTCAAAGATTCGAAGAGGGCATCATACCCTAAACTTGTACTCATAACAAGTCAATGACATAAATTCCAGAAATCAACACGAGAAATCCAGAAATCATAAAAAGGGAAAGAGGCCTATCACATGACGGTCCGAAGACCATGGGGAGCTACCCCGCATGAATGGAATCACACAGATTGAGGTCAAGACTAACCAAAAAGCAGAAAGGTATGTGTGAATGGAATCACACAAGTGGTGTCTAGTATAACCTTGCAATGAAAGAGACATCGCGTAATTGCTAGTCTAATTCATAAAGCGATCATCAAGATCAACGAGAAGTGTCAATTACACTAAGCTAGTAAATATAGAAGTTTAGCTTCATGTCCCATAACCACTTGCTTAACTTAAATATTTACGAACAAACTGTAAATCTTCACTAATAAAATTGTCACAAGAGGTTCAATCGAACAAGTCCAAGAATTAACCAACGAAGTGAACGCAAGCGTTTCATACCACTTGTTTTACTAAGTCGTTTAATTAGATTTCTCATCCGAGTGAGGTAAAGGCTTGTATATACTAATAGATTGGAAAACGGTTTAAGAAAAGAGCTTTGTTATTAAAAATAGAGTTGAAATTGTTTGTTAAAAGAGTTTTGATATTTACTACTAGTATTGAAACCTTTATATTATAAAGTGACAAAACACAGAAGCAATTGTAGAAACAATCAGTCACAAAAATCGCATACGGAGATGTGAATAAAATCCAAGGAAATCAGCTCAATGTTTTTCAGATAAGATCCCCTACGGAGGGGGGGTCCAGGGGGGTGGCAACCCCCCAAGGTGGGGGTGCGGGGGCAACGCCACCGCTTACGGGGTTCGACCTGCCCGGTCAGGTCGCGGGGGTCCAGGGGGCAGCATCCCCGGCGGGGTGCGGGGCAGCGCCCCGACCAAAACGGTACGACCTAGTGAAGACAAAATGAGGTCTAACGACCTAAGGGGAATAGGGTCGAGCGACCTAAGGGTTGCGACCTAGGAGTCCAAGGGGTTAAGCGACCTATCGGGATAAGGTCCAACGACCTACGAGTCAAAGGTCCAACGACCTATAGGGTTATAATGTCATGTGACCTATCGGTTTATAAGGTCATGCGACCTAACGAGCTATGGCCAAACGACCTAGTAATGGTAGTAGGGTTGAGCGACCTAAAGGTTTAACCGATCAAGCGACCTAAGGAAGGTAAGGTCTAACGACCTAACGCTCGCGACCTAACGGTCTAAAGGCCATGCGACCTAGAGGAAAACAAGGTCAAGCGACCTAAAACGTCGCGACCTAACGACCAAAAACGTCGCGACCTAGCGACCTAAAAATGGAAGGCAAGGCCAAGCGACCTAACGAAGAGGGGGTGAGCGACCTATGGTCATAAACGAGGTCGAGCGACCTATAGAGGCATAGGATGCAGCGACCTAAAACATCGCGACCTAGCGACCTAAGGGGAATAGGGTCGAGCGACCTAAGGGTTGCGACCTAGGAGTCCAAGGGGTCAAGCGACCTATCGGGATAAGGGCCGAGCGACCTAACAATCGAACGACCTACAACCTAAGGAGCTTGTGACCTAAAGCCCAACGACCCACGACCTAATTCCGAAGCGCCGAGCGACCTAACGTTATAGGCCATTTTAGGTCGGAAACGAGCTATTCGAAGGCCGAGACTTTTCCACGCGAACGACCTAAGGGTTAGGTCGCGAACGACCTAAGGGTTAGGTCGCGAGCGACCTAACTCCGAACACACGAAAATGGCCAGAACGACCTAAGTGCAGAAAATTCACGAAAACGCTAAAAATTGGAGTTTTTCGCCAATCCAATCCAAACCAAATGCAAATGTGCATGCAAAAGTGATAGGGAATCATTCCCAACAGTCCAATATAGTTATAGAATAGATTTGTGAGATAAAAATCTCACCTTTGCACTAAAGTTTATGAAGATGAAGCTTGAAAGCAAGGAGAAGCAATCCAAAGCTTGAATCCAATATCTTCTACTTGAATTTGGAGTTGAATGTTGGATTTGCAATTGAATTTGAGCTTGGAGTTTTAATTTCCTATTCTCTTCACCATTAATGCCAAAGCTTGAGTTAGTTAGGAAATTTATGAAGAGTGAGGAGAAGAGGGTTGGAACTTGGGCCTAATAGGCTAAACTAACCCAAAGTCCAAAGCGGGAAAAGTTAGTGAAATTGCTATAACTCCAAACCTATCGATGTTTATACTTAAAAAATTGTAAACGACATTTCGAACTCAATGGAAGTGGTCTCGAGCCCTAATTTGACCGTTTGCAAAAAGTAGCTTTTCGGACCAAAACCCGATTAACGAGTTAATATTTAAATAAAATATTTAAATACAAACTCGATAAATATGCGGGTTGTTACAATGAGTTATATATATATATATATTTAGTTCATTCAATTGAATTGGAAATAATTGCAATAAATCTGAATTAAATGTCACGTTAATGTAATTTAGGGTAATAATTGAAATAACGTAAATTTTATACATAATATGATAATTAATGAATTGAATGAAAGGCCAATTAATGAAAATAAATGGGAACTTTGATTTGTGAGTAATAAAAGCTTATTAATGTGACTAAAAGTTAGCGTAACGATTATTGTATGTTACCTATTTATGTAGAGTGTTAATTTACAATTGGAAATCAGTTACAATAATTATAATGTAATATTACGTTAAGGTTAATTAAGGTAATATTTGTAAGTAATGTTAAGGTTATTCATATTGGACAATTTGTTGAATTCTAAGCATTGGCAATAAAGCTTTATCAATTTATTGGGTTTTGAACCATAATAAGTGAAGTAATTGTAATTTAATGAAACTTAAAAATCTAAGTATTACGCTAATTAAGATGGAATGTGAGGATTGCAATAGATTTTGAATCCAATGTTAAACTTCATCAGTTGATAATGATGAATTGAATAATAGAATGAAAAAAAATTAAATTTAATAGAATTTTTGGAAATTAAATTTTTAATTTCTGAATTTAATGAAATTGAAAATTTAACGCTGAAATTGATAAATTAATTAACTCTAAATTGACATTTGAATTTGATTAAATTAGTGTAAATGATTAAGAAAGTTAATTGATGAAATTTGTTAATTATAGAGTTGAAATTGAAAAGTGATTGAATTAATTTATTTTTCATTTATTTAATTAATATAAAAATAGCCATTTTGGCCACTGACTCGGATTTCGATGAAACAAGTTTCGTTGGATCCATAACGGTGAACTATTATAGGATTTCAAGTTTCGTATCGATCGGACTTGTCGTTTGATCGTATGGGCTTGAAACGCCTTGAAATCGATTAATTGAAATCAATTTGAAAAATAGTGATTTTAGCATAACTTCTCCATACAATGGAATTTGGACTTGAAACCTTTTCCATCGCGTTTAAAATATTTTAAAACGTCTATTTTGATATATGGGTTGACCCAATTTCGCTCCGGAGTCAGAACGGGCTTTTTGGGGCACTTTGTCGTTAGCGTGTATACTCAATCCGATCCATCTATTCTAATTTGAACTCTGCCTATAAATACTCTGTTATAAACCCTAATTCCCCTTATTCTCATTTGTCTGTGCGTACAATTTCTTTCACCTCCTCAGTTCAATGGCAGACAAACACCTAATTCCAACTGCAATTCAAAATCAAAGCCAAATTTCAAACTCCACAAACTATGCCAAATTTTATATTAATTCGAAGCTCTTAAAGAGCGTAACTCAGATCGGTAACTCGTTTTTCGATTCAATGGCTATTCATCACGTCGAAATCAAACTCGCCTGATCGTCAAACCATTTCTGGGTTTTGTAGAGAGGCTCGCACGCTTCGCATCGGTGGTGTTTGCTCGTCAAATCGACTGGAAATTTTCGATTAGGGTTTAAATAAAAGTGGCGGCTGGGAGTTTTTTGGGGCTATGGGTGGTCGCACTCGAGCGCACGAGAGGTCGAGCTAAAGTGTGGGATGGCACGTCACCTGTGGTGGGCTCTGATCTCGTGATAATGGACGTTGGCGGCGGCTCAGTTTGTCCTGAGCATGTGCGGTAGGGTTTCGATCGAAATTGGGAAAGCCGAGATTCACATGTACAGGTTAAGATGGGTGACGTGGCAGGAATGGGAGGTGGGTGTTGTTACTGGTTTTGTATTTTGTTAACTTAATTTAATTTTTGAATTCAAACGTTTTAACTCATATAACTTTTGCATATGTGATCCAATTCACGTGCATTTTTTGGGTTAAGATTGTATTAAAATTCCGAACATTTAGGCTCTGGTTTCGATGAATTCTGAGACTGTCAAATTTTTGGGTTTATATTGGATTTAAATTCAATTTAAATTCAAAAGGTGAGTGTTTTAACCCACTCACAACTTGTAAAATTTCTTATGTTTGTTAAATTAAATTTTGTTGTGATTATGCATTTATTTATGACTTTTCCGAATATTTTTAATCATCATCTCAGTTATCGCATTTATTTAAATTAAAATCGTTTTTTAATTTATTGTTGAACATAACTACCAGTTAAATACCTATTATATATGTTATCAGTTATCTATTGGTATTGATTGATTGTTTTGGATGATGATTATGATGGATGTGTGATCTGTTGATGGATGAATGGATGTTGTATTATATATTATTTTAAACTGCAAGTTGTTATGCATATTATTCCATTCGGGATTGCGGTTTGAAATGATATATAACCGTAATTTTATTTAAATTACAGATTGAAATGATAAATATCCGTATCACTTGACCATAGGATAGAAAATTATATACAAGCACCGCGGTCGATATATAAAAATATTTTGAAATGATTTTCTATGGTTTGTAAAGAAATTATACAATTTTATAAGGTATGGATTTGGATATTGTATAAATGTATTTTATATATAGTTAAATTCTTGGGTTTGAGCTATGAATAAGATTTTTTAAAGTATAAATAAGTTAAATAATAAAGTTGGATTTTATTAAAATATAATATGGTTAAGTATTTGCTTAAAGTATATTTTTGTATAGAGTTTATATTGATTTGTTTTATAAATCAAGGTTGAGAAGATAGTTTTGAAATTTATTTGGAGATTTTATTTAATTAAATAATTATATTTAATAAGAATCCTTTAGGAACTCATTGAAATTGAGATTTTAAAGAATATGGTTTTATAACTTAATTCGGGTTTAAGGTGATTTGACTAAATAAACTGAGGAATATTTCGTTATTGAAATTTTAAGTTTTATTTAAAGGACATTGGATTTAGCAAGGAAATATTTCAAGACTAAATGATAGAAAAAGTGAAATTGGTGTATGTGTATATATATATATATATCTGAATTATAAAATTTAAGTTTGAGATATTAAATATTTAAGCTTTGAATTATATTGAATTTGAAATGGTTTATTTGGAGGTTCAAATCGGTATTTGAAATTTATTTGTGAAATTAAAGAAGCTATTTTATTTTATAAAGTAATTTAATATTTAAACCATTTAAGTGGTGTAGTTATATTTCAAGTTATGAAATTCAAAGTTTTATGTTTTGGAAGGCTATATTTCAAGCGTTTGGTTTCGAAATATTATAACTTTGAAAATGTTATGGTTTTAGAAAAGGACATATTTGAAAATGATATCATATTGATTTGGATTTCAAAGGTCAAATGATATCATAATTATATGGTTTGAAATGGATATTATATTCTGGTTTGAAGTATAAACTATTTTGAAAAGACCACGGTGTTATAATAACGCTTGGTTGTTGAAGAGATCGGGATCGGAAGTTGTCATACTCTCTGCGAACTTCGAAAACCACTTTAACAACCGTGTACGTGGTGGAGATTCCAGAATGAAGTAGGATGGTGGCGGCGTTTCCTTTGAGGTAAATACGTGGACCCAACTCTCGTGAGTTGGCATAAGGTGGCTAAAACAGGAGCGATTCTCGGGCCAATGAGGTAGCACCTTTGATCAGACCCATCCTTTCGATATTATACTTTGACTTTTGGATTGATTCGGTGGCCACTTTTGATCTTTTTTATTTGGGGGTGTCGTTCGAGGTGGGCGGTAGCTGCACCTATGCGTTACCACCAGCCCAGATAGCAATTGGTATATCTACCCTGGCATTACCTAGTTGTGCCGTGTCACCTACCCTAGCGCGCCTTATACGATTTTGTTTTGTACCATACCTATGGAGTGCCATCTGACGACGCCCAATACGGGGGAGATTACGGTACTGTATAGACTATGGGAATATAAAAGTGTGTTAAGGTGGAAAATGTGAAGCCTTAAATTATACTTTACTTTAGACACTATTGTAATATCTTATATTACTACATAGTAGATAGTTTAACGGATCCTTAGGAGATGTGAATCCCGTGCATCTCTTAAATTACTGCACTCATGTTAGACACTGGATATGCGATGTCAAATCCTGTAAACATCTTTGATGCCGTTCCACTCATATATTTCTGTTGATTTAACTTACATAAGATCTTTTAGTTCTGACTTGAGTGTTTTGTCTTTTCAATTCACTCGGATCAGTCCGAGCATTTCAGGATTTGAAGATTTTATTCTAGGGGAAGAAGACAAAGATTTGTATTACTATTATTTATTATATTATTCCACTACATCACATTGTTCCGTTGCACTAATTATTATTCTCTGGTATGTGTACTCTGATACGTATTGTATAAATATAATCAAATGTTTTGTAAAACAGCTTCATGAACTGTATAATTGATTATTATATTTTATCGGTCCGCTGCAAGATTCTGTTTTGTTTTATTTCTTTCTGCTTTTTCTTATTTACCCCATAACAATCCGCCCTTCTGTTTGTTTTAAGTCTGACGTGTGTGGTTTATCGTCAATTTAAACCGTGCAAAAAGGCGGGGCGTTACAGTGCGATCATCAAATCCCACTGTTAGAGGGATCTAAGCCAATCTGCTTAAAACCTTATAAGTATTCACATGATTAAAAAATGAACTTGATAAATTAATCACTGATATGCTCAACTCTGGCATTACTAGACCTAGTTCAAGCTCCTTTTCAGCACCAGTTGTGATGGTAAAAAAAAGATGGCTTATGGAGATTATGTGAAACGACCCACAAATCCGTACCCCTTGAGTCAACACTATTCTACAACAATCAACTCAAGTTGCACAGAAATACGAACCATTTGGGTTAAAGAAGAAGAGGTAGAAGAAGAGAAAACAAAATCAACATCAGAATCTAACCATCGCAACGGAATAAAATATAATAGATAGTAAATAATCTTTACTCAAAATCAAATATATCTGTTTACATACATTACATCATCAGAGTACATCAGTCACAGCTCACATCAATAACATACAATGGATACACAACAACTCAACAGCGGAATATATATATAAACAAGTACGAATGTAGGTATCGTCATCCAGCTCGTCTCCTGAGCTCCACAGCATCATATCCTGTATCCTATAATACTCGGTCTGACCCGAACATTACAGTTAAATAACACCCGAGTCAGTCTGGATTACCAGCGTGAGAAAATCACACTCAATTGATTATTAAAGTTTTAAAAATCCTTTGAAAATAAAAGCATCTCGTAAGACCACGCCACAAATAAACATGTCGGGTTTTTACCTTACGATAGCTAAAACAATTTTTATAGAAATCCTCTGATATTATAATAGGGTCTATATACAAATACTTATAAAATAGCCGAAATTGTTACATGATTAAATTCCAGCTACTAGCCACAAAAGTGGGTAATACAAACAAAACCCGTACAAGGCTCGTAGGGAGAATGGATTTCCAACTAATGACTAGGCACTGGGGTACCACCTGTCACAGTACGTGGCCTAGATCACCGTACCGAGGTATACGCCCGCTCCCCTGCAACACAAGGCCGGAACCATCCCTTACTGGACAGTCCCGAGTGAGATCACCCCACGGTTGGGATCAGCAACCGCCCACTAAGCCGAAATAAAAAGGGACATCTAGACTGGAATGACCTCACCCTGCTTAGGTGCTACCCACCTAGCCTTGCTGCATAACCCCTGATTTTCAGTCATTCCCATTTGATGAGGCTTGAGGCTCAGCGTTACCTTTTTAGAATATAAACCTTAGAATGCCCATCGTCCACCTGACGATGTTTCGCAAGCATTCATCCATACAAGTCCGTCCCGGGTTCGAACGGAACTGAAGGCACTACTCCTACTACATCCATTTTGGAAATATCCTCAGAATTAGTAGCGACTAGCCCTTGCACTTCACTGCTCCATCTTCGACTCCGAACACGTTTTTCGCACGAAACGTACAAACCGGATCGAAGTGGTTTTCGAGAAAAAAATCTCGATCCCGGTCTCTTCGAAACGATCAACGCAGTTGGCCAATATTGATAGTCGGTTATTTAACTATCAATTAAACATTCACAAACATCCATCAAACAATAAATAATTTCCCGAATTATTTATTAACCTCAAAAATATCTTCACAAGATATATTTCTATTTTCAAATCCTTTTGAAAACAGTTTCAACCTATCTTCCTTTCTCAGAATAAATCCCAAGTATTTTCTATTTCCACTGAAATCACCAAGCACAAAACTTAAGATTTTTAAAATAATTTAAAAACACTTTACTTTGAAATATACTTTAAAAACATTTATTTTAAAAACTACTTCAATAATTTACTAAAGATACATATTATATGATATTTGAAAATAAGTTTACTTTAGAAAATATAAAACTAGGTTTTCACTTTTTAAACAAAATCCTAAGTCACTTTTTAAAATAATTACTACGATAATAGTTTTGAAAAATATTTACTTTAGAATTTAGATATTAGAAATAATAAATTCCTAAAACATACATTTTAGAGCAACATTAAAAGCTTTTTATATTATATTTAAAAATTTACTTTAAACGTACTTGGCTATCCAGAGAAATATACTTCTCTCACATTCTCCTTTAAACTCCAATTTCAAACACTTGAATCAATTTCCAAATTGATTTCCAGGTTTCTCCCTTTTATTCCAAAAATCCATTAATTTCAGATTTTATTTCCTTAATTATGAATTAAATTATTTTATCTGAAAATACCAATTTTAGATTTCTCAAATCACTTCTTTATTCTTTAAAATAAATTTAAACTTTAAAGTTTAAAATAATTCTTTATTCCTTTAATTGATATAACTTGAGTTTACAATTCATTAATTTCTGTTTTATTCAAAATTCTTCTCATGCTTGAAGTTATTTATTAGCATTTTAATACTACTTTTATTTCCTTTCAATTTATTCTTAATTTACTCAAGTTTTTTTTTAATTATTTCGCTTACAATTTCACCTCTTTTATTTTCTTTCTAAAATCCAATTTATACATTTTTGGTAATTCATTTTATCCAAATATACCCAATCAAACCATAACATTCAATATTCCAATATAATTCATCATAGAATATCAAATAATCACACCAACAGAATGATAAATAATTTAAATAAATGTTGAGGGATCCAGTTGGATCCCTCCAACCTGTTTTCCCTGCATCCACAGTTGTTAGCACAACATAAATACCAGTTCCAAATATACCATACTACAGCACATCAATCAATTCAACCATTCAAACAATTATTTAAATATAATCATTTAAATTTAAATTTAACTGAGTGAGATTGACTCAACTTTGCTTTTTATTTTGCAATTCAACCCAAACCAGTTGTTTTCTTCACGATTCCAGACCTTGAATACACAGTATATGATTTTATTAATATTTGAATAAACCTAACAATTTATTTCCACTTAGTTAAAAAATCATTTAATTTATACAATTTTCCTTTAAACCATTTGGTAACTGAAATATTTAAGTATGTTAAATAAACAAGTTAATCACTGAATCCATTGTTTAAAAATAAACTAGCAACTTTAAAACAGGTATATGTATATTAATTTATTGTTCTGAAACTGCATATACCTTTTATTTAAATTTAATTATATATAGGTCAAATCTGATTTCCTATAAATTTTTAATTCCAGTTTACTAAAATGATTCATAACCACATCTAAAATCTCAATATACCTCCAGAATATTTCAGTAAATAATCAAAACAAATTCCTACTGCAAAAATTTTATTTTATTTTCTCTGCTTAAACAATATATATACGTATTAAGATAAATTAAAGAATGCATTACCTTAACTTCCGAACACAGATCCACCAAAACCCCCAATCGACCCAACACACACACCCATCTGCGGCAACCTTGAGTTCGTCGAGCCCTCCAATCCCAATCGAACGAATTCTTACCCAGCTCGCCCATGAAGTCATCGCCAAAGGAGATCGATGACTCAACATGCCGGCTTCCATCGCACGACACCCTAAAGCCACGACCTTCCAGAGCATGCGCGGTTCGATGCTTTCCCCAACGCCACTCAAACACGGTCAAAGCCCACGACCTCCAAGACAAGCGCCTCCAACCCACGATGTCATCACCAGACCTCGTGCACTCCAGCGTCGCGAATCGAAATGCGAGTAGATGGTTTTTTTTTCACGATTCCAAAAAGCAATGGAAATTAGGGCTGAGTCGATTAGGAGGGTTCGAGTTAAAAAAACAGAGAAGGCAAAGAAGCTTTTCTTTTCTTTCGGAAAGAAGATAATCGGTTCGGCCATTATAAATTTTCGTTTATAGAAGAAGGAGAAAGTAAGACGCAAATTTTTAAAAGATAAGGGAGCGTAGGTCGGCTGTGAATTATAACGTGAAGAAATTTCTTAGCGTACAGAATACGCCTCGCCACAGTAATCTGAACTAAGGCCAAAGGTTTTGATGTTGATATCTTTTGACTGGTCAAACCAATTATATAAATTAAATATTCGATTTAACTTCAGTGCGTTTACCTACCGTATGGTCACACGATAACTCCAATCGCTGCAAATGTTGAAATCCGGTAATAATATACTATTATGGATCCAATGGAATTGGTTTCGTCGAAATCCGAGACTGTGCCCCGGAAGGCTATTTTTAAATATCGATTTAAACGATATATTTTTAAAACTGAACAAATCAGTGTAAATTTCAATTTTACAACTTCTATTATCTTCAGTGTTATTAATATAAATTTCACAAGCCTTCAATTTATTTTAACGGGCTTAAAACTCTAAATTCAGCTTTTTACCCAACTTCAACTTATGTAATTCAATAATTTAATTAACAAATAATTGGTGATATTTGAATTCAAGTTAAAAATTAACATTTAAATATTCAAAATCAATTGAATATTCCAATTTCAAATGTTCAAAAATTTTGGGTCGTCACATTCTTCCCCCCTTAAAAGAATTTCGTCCCCGAAATTACTAGTTAGGAAGAATGGTCCAATACCCGCTTACTTATTCCCAAAACCAAACAATTCAACATCTAACTAACTATCTTCCTTTCAGAGAATCAATTTCCCAAATAGTTTTCAACGACTCTCCAAAACCATCTTTTATTAAAGACACCATCCCTCTTCCTAATTTCCTAAACTTGCTCATAAGTCTCAAACATAATCGCTTACTTATCGATTCGAATTTCACACTTTAAAACCAACTTTAAATTATCAAAATTTTCTCAAAATTTTTCTAACTCCCTAAATTTTCGAAAAATTTCGCCAGCGTCTCCTTTGCGCGGCTAGCTCGATACAGCTACAAAATGACTCTACGGCCTCCCAAATCTCAAAAGAAAACAAAAGGCCAAGTGGCTAGATCCAAAAACCCAATCAATTTCATGCAGAAATTTAAACACATACCTTTTTGTCGAGCATTTCAAATTTATCTTTTGGAATCAAAATATCAATTTCCTTTCCCTTTATAAAACATGCATATCCTGCTTAGCACTAATATCCAATCACAACATTCAAAACATGTTATCGACTTCCTTACCCAATGTCAATATCTATTCATTCAAATATCAACTTAGAATATATTTGCAGTATCCATTTCTAATTGAGAATACACCAATCCTTACTTAAGTTTAGTATAAGTATTTAATATGCTTCTTTATTTATTTCACTTGGCTATTGGAGTTTATATCCATTTCCATTCACTACGCCTTTACAACCCAATTTGAATTCAATTGGCTTCAATTTACTAATTACTTTCAAATCTAAATACTTTTTCAAATTTCCATCTCTCAATTCTACTTGAATTCAATTTTATCTTCAACCTTTGAATATTAAATTGTATTTGTCTTATTTCAACCCATATGCACTTAGCTATTTCTTTTATTAATTTCGGTTACTAATTTGTTTAAAGTTTAAAATAAAAGTTTACTTGCAACTTTTCTCCCTTTAATTTCTTCAATCAATTTCTTCAGTTCCACTTTATTTTACTTTCTCGCTTTTAAATTAGATCTCAACATTCAGCTTCATATTTATTTGCTTACAAATTTTAAATTCTTAGTCGTTAGTGGAAATTTGAAATTTTAAAAAATAATTCTAACTCCCAAAATTTCCAAAAATTTTTGGCAGAGTCTCCTTTGTACGGAGAGACTTCTGCGATATCGCAGGATGCGCAAATATGTATATTCATCGGCCTCAGGCCGGAAATCACAATATATATCAATATATACAGTTCATATCTCCTATTTTGAATTCTTTTGCGTAAGCGTATCTTTATTTAGCATTTTTAAGCAAGCGGCCTATTTAATTTGCATTTAGCGCGATCAAATCCATCCGTATGGCTTCCCTGAACCTGTACTTACTCAATTTGAAAATGTAAGTACTAAATATATGCGATTTATTAACATTTAAATTATTTCCAATAGCAAACACATAGATTTCACATATAAAGCATGTGATATACATTCATAAGTACATATGCAAGGTTTTCGACACAAGTTTAAATTGTTTGCATCCAAATTACATACTATTCAATTCAGTTTAAGCGATTTACAATTTGCTCGCTTATATTTAATTCATTTTAAGCAAAACAAACCCATATTCATTCCAATTGATGCCAACACCAATTTATTAAACTGCTATTGATTCATATAATTGGTTACTTCCATTTTCGTCGAACGACCAATTTTCTAAAGCAATTCGACGATATTAATGTGAATAAATAATAACATAAGCTTTATAACCAATTTACATTAATTCCAACTCAATGTATATAGATTCCATTCCAATCTAGCTTATTTACAAACCCTATAGTTGCATTCCCGTTTTAATTTATTCACAAACTTTTCCATTGCATTTTCTTTCATATCCAACAATTTGATTCCAAACCATTTTATTAAACAAGACATCATTCCATGCTTATATATTAATAACCATCTCAAAATTTTGTATACACTCGTGCTTCTATTAACCTTACCTTAAGTTAATTTACTTCCATTTCATACCTAAGTTCATTCTCATTTCAATTTGATTGTCGTTTAATCAAATCATGTTTAATTCAATTAGCCACTCACTTAATCCATTTTAAATTTTAATTTACATTCCTCAAAATAATATCCAAAGCTATATTTAATTTATTCATACCGAATTGAATTTATTTTCATCTCAAATCATTTTAATAATGCATCCAATCCCATACAACTCAATTCATATTAACCATTCATTTTAGAATTTTAAGGTCATTCAATTCATGCTTGGTTTGGATTTGTTTACAACTCACACCATATCCATTTTAATCCAATTCAAATTTCATTCAACAACACAACCAATTTATAATTCCATACTTGATTTTCTTTTTCATTTATCTTAACAATCATTTTATTTGATTTCTTTGAATTCAATCTTACTTTGTATTCCAAGTTTATATTTTTACATTCATTTGTTTGAGTAGAATTTTATTCCATTCAATATTACCTATACTCAGCTAAATTTTATTTCAATCCTATTTAATTCAGTTTCAAATTCAGTTTTATATACTTATTTCAAGTTAAATTCAAATATATTTTCTTCACTTTCATTCACTTAAGTTAAATTTTAATTCCCGGATTACAATTTTCCAATTTCTTCTTATTAATATCAACTTCACTTTATAAGTACAATAGTTGATCCATTTATTCATTCACCAATTCATTATTTGACTAATAAATTTTATTTTCAAACATTAATTATTTTTAGTCCATCCTGAGAAATTTCCCCTTCCATATAACTTCACACAATTCATTTTTAATTCCAGTACTCAGGTTCACTTTACTTACTTACAAAGTTGAATTTTATTTCAACAAATTCCAAATTTACAAGTTATCAAACTTATTATATGCCATCAACCTTCTTAGTTAGGATTCCAGATTTTAAAAAATCTTTCAACATTTAAAAATTCCCTTTGAAATCCACCATATTCAAAACCCTTTGCATTTCTAAAACCAAATTTACCCTTTGCAAACAATTTCGATTCAAAACAATTTGGTAGCAATTTCTCTTCTGGAAACTCGAAAATGAACATCGAAGATGCTGCAGTCATCACTGAAGTTATTTTCTAGCGACTAAAAGAGTTCAATGCTTTTATTCTCTTTCTAAAATTCTTTCAAAAATTCCAAACTCCCCAGAGTTCAAATCTAACTCAAAAATTTTCCCGAACTCCAAATTCGAAATCCGACCAAAGCATTACTCTGGAACTTCCAGAAACATTTCCAAATTCAAAGGAAATTTAAATTTCCAATTTGTTTCCTAAATTCCAAATTCTTTAAATTTATATTCAAACATTACTTTGGAATTTATCTTATTTTAATAATTAATCACACTATAATTCACATTTATAGTTTATATTTACAAATCTCATTAGTTTTATGAATTTGTTTCTTAAGTTCTTAATTATGATTTCAATCCTTTATTCAATTATGAATCACATTTACAAATCCCACTTATTTATTCATTTATTCCTTAATCTTTGGCTATTATTTCAATTTCTTCTTCAATTCTCATACCATAATGATAATAATTAAATATTATCTCTTTCTATCAACCAAGCATCCATACATACTGTAGGGATTTAAGAGAAATTATTTCCTTTACATACAAAAATAATTTGGGTAAAATTATTTCATTTACCCTATTTAAAACCATACCGTGTCGGTTTATCTTGTTTAAGAGTTTAGAAATCCCTATCGATAATATGGCGTCCCACATATCGACCAGAATCCATAAACACTCAACCGATGAATCAACACAATATAAAACAAATTTTTATTCACTAACAAATACACGCTCATATCTATTAATACTCTCAAACTCATTCTAGAGTACTATGGACTCTATTCTATGAGCAATTCCCACCAGAGCCAAGGTTATCACCAACCTAAGCTCTGATACCAAGTGAAACGACCAGCAAATCTGTACCCCTTGAGTCAACACTATTCTACAACAATCAACTCAAGTTGCACAAAAATACGAACCATTTGGGTTAAAGAAGAAGAGGTAGAAGAAGAGAAAACAAAATCAACATCAGAATCTAACCATCGCAGCGGAATAAAATATAATAGATAGTAAATAATCTTTACTCAAAATCAAATATATCTGTTTACATACATTACATCATCAGAGTACATCAGTCACAGCTCACATCAATAACATACAATGGATACACAACAACTCAACAACGGAATATATATATAAACAAGTACGAATGTAGGTATCGTCATCCAGCTTGTCTCCTGAGCTCCACAGCATCATATCCTGTATCCTATAATACTCGGTCTGACCCGAGCATTACAGTTAAATAACACCCGAGTCAGTCTGGATTACCAGCATGAGAAAATCACACTCAATTGATTATTAAAGTTTCAAAAATCCTTTGAAAATAAAAGCATCTCGTAAGACCATGCCACAAATAAACATGTTGGGGTTTTTACCTTACGGTAGCTAAAACAATTTTTATAGAAATCCTCTGATATTATAATAGGGTCTATATACAAATACTTATAAAATAGCTGAAATTGTTATATGATTAAATTCCAGCTACTAGCCACAAAAGTGGGTAATACAAACAAAACCCGTACAAGGCTCGTAGGGAGAATGGATTTCCAACTAATGACTAGGCATTGGGGTACCACCTGTCACGGTATAGGGCCTAGATCACCGTACCGAGGAGTACGCCCGCTCCCCTGCAACACAAGGTCGGAACCATCCCTTACTGGATAGTCCCGAGTGAGATCACCCCACGGTTGGGATCAGCAACCGCCCACTAAGCCGAAATAAAAAGGGACATCTAGACTGGAATGACCTCACCCTGCTTGGGTGCTACCCACCTAGCCTTGCTGCATAACCCCTAATTTTCAGTCATTCCCATTTAATGAGGCTTAAGGCTAAGCGTTACCTATTTAGAATATAAACCTTAGAATGCCCATCGTCCACCCGACGATGTTCCGCAAGCATTCATCCATACAAGTCCGTCCGGGTTCAAACGGAACCGCAGGCACTACTCCTACTACATCCATTTTGGAAATATCCTCAGGATTAGTAGCGACTAGCCCTTGCACTTCACTGCTCCATCTTCGACTCCGAACACGTTTTTCGCACGAAATGTACAAACCGGATCGAAGTGGTTTTCGAGAAAAAAATCTCGATCCCGGTCTCTTCGAAACGATCAACGCAGTTGGCCAATATTGATAGTCGGTTATTTAACTATCAATTAAACATTCACAAACATCCATCAAACAATAAATAATTTCCCGAATTATTTATTAACCTCAAAAATATATTCACAAGATATATTTCTATTTTCAAATCCTTTTGAAAACTATTTCAACCTATCTTCCTTTCTCAGAATAAATCCCAAGTATTTTCTATTTCCACTGAAATCACCAAGCACAAAACTTAAGATTTTTAAAATAATTTAAAAACACTTTACTTTGAAATATACTTTAAAAACATTTATTTTAAAAACTACTTCAATAATTTACTAAAGATACATATTATATGATATTTGAAAATAAGTTTACTTTATAAAATATAAAACTAGGTTTTCACTTTTTAAACAAAATCCTCAGTCACTTTTTAAAATAGTTACTACGATAATAGTTTTGAAAAATATTTACTTTAGATTTTAGATATTAGAAATAATAAATTCCTAAAACATACATTTTAGAGCAACATTAAAAGCTTTTTATCTTATATTTAAAAATTTATATTAAACGTACTTGGCTACCCAGAGAAATATACTTCTCTCACATTCTCCTTTAAACTCCAATTTCAAACACTTGAATCAATTTCCAAATTGATTTCCAATTTTCTCCCTTTTATTCCAAAAATCAATTAATTTCAGATTTTATTTCCTTAATTATGAGTTAAATTACTTTTATCTGAAAATACCAATTTTAGATTTCTCAAATCACTTCTTTATTCTTTAAAATAAATTTAAACTTTAAAGTTTAAAATAATTCTTTATTCCTTTAATTGATAGAACTTGAGTTTACAATTCATTAATTTCTGTTTTATTCAAAATTCTTTTCATGCTTGAAGTTATTTATTAGTATTTTAATACTAATTTTATTTCCTTTCAATTCATTCTTAATTTACTCAAGTTTTTTTTTTAATTATTTAGCTTACAATTTCACCTCTTTTATTTTCTTTCTAAAATCCAATTTATACATTTTTGGTAATTCATTTTACCCAAATATACCCAATCAAACCATAACATTCAATATTCCAATATAATTCATCATAGAATATCAAATAATCACACCAACAGAATGATAAATAATTTAAATAAATGTTGAGGGATCCAGTTGGATCCCTCCAACCTGTTTTCCCTGCATCCACAGTTGTGAGCACAACATAAATACCAGTTCCAAAATATACCATACTAAGCACATCAATCAATTCAACCATTCAAACAATTATTTAAATTTAATCATTTAAATTTAAATTTAACTAAGTGAGATTGACTCACCTTTGCTTTTTATTTTGCAATTCAACCCAAACCAGTTGTTTTCTTCACGATTCCAGACCTTGAATACACATTATATGATTTTATTAATATTTGAATAAACCTAACAATTTATTTCCACTTAGTTAACAAATCATTTAATTTATATAATTTTCCTTTAAACCATTTTGTAACTGAAATATTTAAGTATGTTAAATAAACAAGTTAATCACTGAATCCATTGTTTAAAAATAAACTAGCAACTCTAAAACAGGTATATGTATATTAATTTATTGTTTTGAAACTGCATATACCTTTTATTTAAATTTAATTATATATAGGTCAAATTTGATTTCCTATAAATTTTTATTTCCAGTTTACTAAAATGATTCATAACCACATCTAAAATCTCAATATACCTCCAGAATATTTCAGTAAATAATCAAAACAAATTCCTATTGCAAAAATTTTATTTTATTTTCTCTGCTTAAACAATATATATATGTATTAAGATAAATTAAAGAATGCATTACCTTAACTTCCGAACACAGATCCACCAAAACCCCAATCGACCCAACGCACACACCCATCTGCGGCAACCTCGAGTTCGCCGAGCCCTCCAATCCCAATCGAACGAATTCTAACCCAGCTCGCCCATGAAGCCATCGCCAAAGGAGATCGATGACTCAACATGTCGGCCTCCATCGCACGACACCCTAAAGCCACGACCTTCCAGAGCATGCGCGGTTCGATGCTTTCCCCAACACCACTCGAACACGGTCAAAGCCCACGACCTCCAAGACAAGCGCCTCCAACCCACGATGTCATCACCAGACCTCGCGCACTCCAGCGTCGCGAATCGAAATGCGAGCAGATGGTTTTTTTTTCGCGATTCCAAAAGGAAATGGAAATTAGGGCTGAGTCGATTAGAAGGGTTCGGGTTAAAAAAACAGAGAAGGCAAAGAAGCTTTTCTTTTCTTTCGGAAAGAAGATAATCGGTTCGGCCATTATAAATTTTCGTTTATAGAAGAAGGAGAAAGTAAGACGCAAATTTTTAAAAGATAAGGGAGCGTAGGTCGGCTGTGAATTATAATGTGAAGAAATTTCTTAGCGTACAGAATACACCTCGCCATAGTAATCTGAATTAAGGCCAAAGGTTTTGATGTTGATATCTTTTGATTGGTCAAACCAATTATATTTAAATTAAATATTCGATTTAACTTCAGTGCGTTTACCTACCATATGGTCACACGATAACTCCAATCGCTACAAATGTTGAAATCCGGTAATAATATACTATTACGGATCCATTGGAACTGGTTTCGTCGAAATCCGAGACTGTGCGTCGGAAGGCTATTTTTAAATATCGATTTAAACGATATATTTTTAAAACTGAACAAATCAGTGTAAATTTCAATTTTACAACTTCTATTATCTTCAGTGTTATTAATATAAATTTCACAAGCCTTCAATTTATTTTAACGGGCTTAAAACTCTGGATTCAGCCTTTTACCCAACTTCAACTTATGTAATTCAATAATTTAATTAACAAATAATTGGTGATATTTGAATTCAAATTAAAAATTAACATTTAAATATTCAAAATCAATTGAATATTCCAATTTCAAATGTTCAAAAATTCTGGGTCGTCACATTATGTGTCGATTATAGAGCATTAAATAAACAAACAATTAAAGACAAATTTCCAATCCCCTTAATAGATGATTTACTAGATGAACTGTATGGCTCAATTTCATTTTCAAAATTAGATTTAAAATCTGGTTACCATCAAATTCGAATGAACACGACTGATATCAATAAAACTGCATTTTGAACTCATGATGGTCATTATGAAGTTTTGGTTATGCCATTTGGTTTAACAAATGCTCCATCTACCTTTCAATCTCTTATGAACATCATTTTTAAAAAATATTTAAGAAATTTTCTTCTTGTCTTCTTTGAGGATATTTTAATATATAGCAGGTGTTGGGAAGATCATCTAAAACATCTGGAAATTACACTACAGACTACAAGACAATAAATTAATTATCAATTTATCTAAATGTTCTTTTGCTGAAGACCGGTTCAAATACTTGGCCCATATTATTCCAAAAAATGGTATTTCTGTAGACAAAGAGAAAACAAAAGCAGTGATGGAGTGGCCACAGCCTCATAATATCAAAGCACTCAGAGGATTCCTAGGACTTGCAGGCTATTACAGAAAATTTATCAAAGATTATGGATTGATAGAAAAACCATTAACAACAATGCTAAAAAAGAACTCATTTTTATGGACTCAAGAGGCTATTAATGCATTTTATAAATTGAAATCTTGCTTGATTAGCCCACCTGTTTTAGCAATGCCAGACTTTACCAAAGATTTTGTGATTGAACGTGATGCTAGTGGCTCGGGAGTTGGTGCTGTCCTTCTTCAAAGTAGTAAACCAATCGCATACATCAGTCAACCATTACAAGGAAGAAATTTATATTTATCCACATATGAGAAAGAACTACTAGCTTTAATTCTTGCAACCAAAAAATGGTCTCAATATTTATTGGGAAGAAAACTTATTATACGAACTGACCACCAAAGTTTACAACATCTATTTTCTCAAAAAATGACCACTGGAATTCAAGGCAAGTGGTTAGCAAAGCTTCATGGATATGACTACCAAGTTGAATATAAGCAAGGTCGATAAAATATAATTGCAGCTAGTCTTTCAAGAATTCATCAGAAAATGGATTTGATTGCTTTGTCAGTAGTACAACCTGGCTGGATGACTCAATTAAGAAGACAAATACACCAATATCCCTTCTTCATATTAAAGAAAGAGCAGATTTTAAATGGAAGCCTATCCTCCAACAAATACCAAATAGTTGATGATTTAATATTCTATAAGGGCAGAATCCTACTTGATCATTCACAAACCCCTTTAATAAATTCCATCCTCTTTGATTTCACTCATCTCCTTTAAGTGGCCATGCAGGGGTAAAGAAGACTCTCCAACATACAAAGAAAACTTTTTTCTGGAAGCATATTAAAAAATCAGTGGAAGATTATGTCAAGCAATGTGATACTTGTCAAAAATCAAAATCAGAAAATGTTTCTTATCCTGGCCTCTTACAACCACTACCTATCCCAGACAATATATGGACTGATTTATCAATGGATTTTATTACCCGCTTGCCTAAAAGTAACAATGTTACAGTAGTCTATGTAGTGGCTGATAGGTTATCAAAATTAGCCCACTTCTTTTCCCTGCAACATCCATACACAACAAAGCAAGTAGCAAAGATATTTTTTGATGGAATTTTCAAACTCTAAGGAATGCCAAAAACAATTGTAAGTGACAGGGATACAATATTTTTAAGTAACTTTTGGCAAGAATTATTTTCTCTTCAAGGTCGCACTCTTAAATTTAGCTCAACTTACCATTCTAAAAAAGATGGTCAAAATGAGGTTACAAACAAGATTCTATAGGCATACCTGCATTGTTTCATATCACACCAGCCTAGTGAATGGACTAATTGGCTAACATTGGTAGAATACTGGTTCAATACTTCTTGGAAAGAACTTACAAAGCTCACACCATATGAAGTGGTCTACGGGAAGCAGCCACCATTACTTCTATCTTATGTTCCTCACACTGCAAAAGTAGAGTCAGTGGAACAACATTTATTTTCTAGAGATATAGCATTGCAATTCCTAAAAGATACTCTACAATTGGCACAAGAAAGAACGCAAAAATTTGCCAACAGAAATAGAACATAGAGGCATTTTTCTGTGAATGACTGGGTTTATCTTAAATTACAGCAGTATAGACAAATTTCGGTCAGTACAACTAAAACAAATAAACTCTCTCCAAAATACTTTGGACCATTTAAAATAATAAAGAAGATTGGAGAAGTTGCATACCAATTAGAACTGCCTGCAGGTGCTCAAATTCATCCTATTTTCCATATCAGCCAATTGAAAAAGAAACTTGGCACAAATATGATTCTTCAACAAAGCCTTCCATCATTCAGAGAAGAAATTGTCAATGAGCCTGAAAGAATTCTTGATCGAAGGTTGATACCTCGAGACAACAAACCTGTCGCACAAGCTCTGATCAAATGGAAGCACTACACCAAAACAGGCAAATTCTAACATTTGTAAGTGTTACAAATAATTTCAGTGACACTTTTTAAGTGTTACTAATGGACTGTGAGGAATGGAGCGGCCAAGTTTGTAACACTTATAAGCGTTACAAACATACGTATTACTAACACTTATAAGTGTTGGTACCTAAATATACGGTAACGCTTATAAGTGTTGGTAACGAAATATACGGTAACGCTTATAAGTGTTGGTACAGAAATATACGGTAACGCTTGTAACTGCTGGTAACGAAATATACGGTAACACTTATAAGTGTTGGTACAGAAATATACGGTAACACTTATAAGTGTTGGTAACGAAATATACGGTAACACTTATAAGTGTTGGTATAGAAATACACGGTAACGCTTACAAGTGTTGGAAAATGATTATTTAGTAACACACATATATATACCAAAACATAAACGCAAAGTTTAAATATAAACACATTGCAAATAAAGGTTTCCATATCACAAATAATTCGTCATACATATTCAATGCAAAGTTTAAACGCTCTGCAAATGTTGTATAATATATCATACATATTTGAGGGAACAAATACATCTACCCCTAGGAAAAACCAAGGCAAAAATGAAATTAGCCCCTGCTATTATATACTATCCAATACTTTGTCCCATCTCGTGTGGTTCTATACCCAACTATAGCGACTCCATGGTCCAGTTCAGTTCCACAGTGACTTGTAAATACTCCCTGCACAAATTAAATCATGTTTTGATCATTATAAGTTCCTATTATATAACTTGATATTGATATAATATGTTATACTAGTTACCTCTGAGTAGAACTGAAAGGCCATGCCGCTAGCTTCTATGGCAACAGACACAGGTTGGTTCGCCACAGCTTTCATCAACGCATTCTCATTGTCTGCTGGAACATCTTCATATCCATCAATTGAAACGACTGGAGATATCTAAACAAATGCATATGCATTAGGTTTAGTCACTAGTTTACATAGGTAATTGATCTTACATGTATGTATAATGAAGGTGAAATACTAAAATAAACAACTTTGGATATTACCTCAGAGGAGCAACTTCCTTGCTCTTCCAGATATGGATAAGTATCTTCAAAAGTTAGCCCTCCATTCTTTTCTATGTACTCGAAAGCATAGTCCATTAAGACACCATTGCATCCTTGATTATAAGTGGTGTCACAGTCGATAAGTTGTTGCTCGGATAATGAAACTAATTCATTTGTCTTGATCTTGTTAATGCCTTCCATGGATACGACAGTCGAAAATGCCCAACAACTTCTTGCATTATTTTCATTATAACCAAATCAATCGAATAAGACAAAGATTTTTCAATATAAATTTGAAATTTTCACGTACCACACTGTCCTTGATCTTTGACTCCTGTAACAGCTCCCTTGGCTCTCCAATCTATGGAAGCAGGAACCCTTTCCACTGGCGGCAATAATTTGCAACGCAGGCTCCTTCCCATGCTTTCTCACATAACCATTAATTTCCTTGCTTTCTGTCTTTCAAATCAATCAAGATTTGCTCTCTGCTTAAATCCAAAAATTTGTGAATCTTCCTACTCTATTTCAATCCGAAAATTCGCTAACATCAGCGGTATGCAATTCATTTGTAATACTGATTCAATTTTCTACATGCGCAAAATCTTTATTATCTTTCTTTCTTTCTTCATTATCTTGTGTATTTTGTGGTTTCTTCATTATTTCCTTTACATTATCAATCAAAATTTGAATTTATATATTTAGTATATTAAAGTTGAAAGAATATTGTGAATCGTAAGAAGCTGAAGATGTGGCACACGGGTGGGTCAACCTTTGCAAGACACACCTAATTTCGTAAGTTCACATACTTCTATTTTTTGTGATATGTTCAGTATCTCACTAAACTTTTTTTTTGGTTATTAGACCATGCAATCCTTAATCAAATAACTCTTAGCTACTAATAGATGAATAGTCGAACTCACCACAAAATTATATACAATACATGAATATGTTGAACCCGATCGACATTTATACAACTGTATAAATTTTCATTTTCCATGTAACCATATTGATATGTTAGGCATTCAATATGGAAGTAAAATGCTGTATTTTGATATAGAGCCGAGTTTATTAGGCATTGTTGTATTCATGGAACTACTAGCTCATTAGTTGCATATGTATCAAACTTAGCAGCATTTGCGACCTGAGAGAAGTTGACATACAGAATAACAACAAATTCCTGGACAGCTTTAGATTGGAAACAAACAATTTACTCCTACCAGAATATCAAACATTTAGCTATCAATCATTTTACATAAGCAAACGCGCCTCTTATAATAAAACATAGTTTTTGTCAATGCTGCATTATTTCAGCTGAGATTTTATATTCATACATGTCCATTTTGCAATAACTCTGTTGCATTCGAAAGCCTAACCATATTCAGTGTTTATACATTCATTTGAATTTATTCATACACAAAATATATAAACTTTTCCTATTTATGTAAAACAATATATGCTAAAAGATAATCATATACAAAATAAATAAACTTTTCCTTTTGTTTTTAATTTGCACCTGAAAAATCACTCTTTTCTCCTTTTTTTTAATTTTCTCCTGAAAAATCTTAATACTTTCAATTTTCATAGCATAAATAAAGTTAACCATAGTTAAAAATATTGTTAACTTAATTGCAATGTTCGACCACGACCACCACCACAACGACAACTTGCTAATGGTAGTACCTTTTAAAAAACTTGCAAACAAAAGTAAAAATCTGCATCTGCTTAGATATGATTATTAAAATGTTGTTGTATTAATTCAGTTTTATAACTAACAAGTTGGATTTGAAATTTATAACCTAAATTGCAACACAAGGATTTTATTAGCCAGCTACTTATAGGACTTCACATTATCTTTTCAAACATATTCATCCATACACGTATAGTCATAGAACTTCACATTAATATGTGACATGAATTGTTCCTGTGATTCTAAAACTTGGAATTCCTAATTGATTTCATTATTGAAACAGATAAGATTATCATGAATTGCAGACAAGTAGATATGCACTTTTTACGAGAACAAACACTGTAGTTGGTATGATTGATGATCACCCACACATAGATTAACATAAATTTATTTTATGTCAGCATTGCATCTAGTCACTACCACTTTCTATCCTTCACTTAAAAGTCCGTCGGTAGTGCATTGCATAAATGCACATCTTGTGTGTCGTTTTACTAATATATGTAAAATCGATATAATAGTAGAAAAATTACATATGACAGCATACCTGGTTATCCCCTAAAAGTAGAAATTCACGATCGCCTTCGGTGTTAATTTTGTCGATAGTAATAGAAAGATCATAGTCTTTTACTGACCATGTGTTTTCAACATATTCAGTGAAAATAATCAGTTTTCTTGAGAGTTGGGAGATACTAACCACATTTTTCTTGATTACACCCGTGTTTGTTCCTTTCTTTTCCTTCACATTTCTAAATATAAATATGAACCAAAAATAATAAATGTTACGAATTATAGTGATAATATATGAATATACTACAAACATACCTCATTTGTAGACTGATAATATCAATCCCATCAACATCCACAAAGCGTGCCCATCTTCGAATCTTTTGATCCTTGGTTCTACGTGGGAATAAACATGCATTCATAAATCCAGAACTCGGCCTCAACATTTCGATCACATGTGGAGCTTCAAATGAACAGTAAAAAGAAGCAGCAACTCGAAGAGAGACTGGCTTGGATGCTGCGTTCTTCGAATATAGTTTCAATTCTACCCATTTTTCAAAGTACATTTTTGAATTATGATCCATCAAATTCTGGAAAGGAACTGTAGTTGTTCCAACAGATTTCACAGAGTTCAAACTTTTAATCAAGAGCTCAAATTCAAGCTCTCCTTTAGGTTCACATTGGAAACTGATCGCTTGTTTTTCTCCAGTTTCAGATGCAATTGTTAGTGTGCAACTGCAAGAGAAAAATATATCAGGTTTTTTCTTGCTAACAGCAACAAATAAGTTGCCTTTTTGACTAGGTGAGAAATATCTGATTCCTACAATTTCAAGAAGGACCTGCACAGAATCAGAAATGAGAAACGGTGAATAGTTTTCAAAGTTATTTGAAATTGAAATAGCACCAGTGTGTTTTGATCACTTTTAGCCAAGTGGTCAGAAAGCGATCCGTGTTTGTATACAGTTTTCAAAGTGGTCTTAAATTGGAACAAGTTTTCAAAACTGGCCTGGTATGACAAATTTGCCAACAAACTAAGGTACAACTAGTTGGTATTTTTTGTTTAATTTTGAGTTAAGTGCAGACAATACAGTAATGAAAAGTTCAGACTAAATTTCTTGTTTCTAGCTTTACCTCAGTAGCTAGTTGGTACATTTGCACTGGGACAATTATATTTTTACTTATATGCAAAAAAAAATTCCTCAGGAAAATGTAAATTGAAACATCTCTGTTCTCCACCAAAAAAATTATATCATTCAGGCAACATAAGTTATAGCAGTTCCAGATGATAACATCATACATACATACTTTTGCAACAATAATAATGTACCAATAAACCTTTTATAGCAATGAGATCACTCGATAACATCAACAATCTACAAGCACAATACATACACACACATATTTGTATGTGTGAGAGAGTGTGTGTAGACACACATGTTATAATGTATTATGTGCTCTACTTGCATCTAAATCATAATATTATAATGTAATTTTGAAGTCAGCTTTCCTAAAGGAAAACAAACATGGACAATTTCTACATGAGAAAAATGATGATGAGCTGAGAATATGACTGCCTTGTGTGAGTGTGTGGACACACATTATAATGTATTATGTGCTCCACTTGCATCCAAATCAAAATATTATTAAGTAGTTTTGAAGTTAGCTTTCCCAAAGGAAAAAATCGTGGATAATTTTTACATGAGAAAAGGAATGATGAGCTGAGAATTACGATGTAAAAAATACGACTGCTTTTGTTCAGGAAATCGCACCTCAAGGTAGGATACTCTGATGTGGCAGAAGATTCTGGTGCTTCCTATTGATAATTAAGGCTTCTAATTGATTTTGGATAAGATGATAAAGGTTGTGTCTGTGGGGGAGTAAATATAGGCACTGAGCTCTCAGATCTCTGAGGAAATACAGCTCCAAGCCACTGACAGCCACATAAAATAATAAAATAATAAATATAAAAATAACCTATGATAGTTATAAAACTAATTTCTACCAAATGCAATAATATTGTAACAAATGAAACTTGGGTTTTGTGTTGCACCATATACCATTTGGACTTTCACAAACTACATAATTATGATTACCGCTCTCTCTTCTGGAACCTATATAACTCAACTCCTTATAAGCATGCAACGCTCTGCTCCATAATTAAATCAAGCCTGCTGTGACAACTTAACTCAAGCCTGCTTTGACAACTTACACTAGGGTAACTGCCAACTGAGTTCTTGTTTCAGAAATATAAGAGTCCCAAAGTTCAAGGTTTCATATTTCAACATTGAACAAAATGCTAATAAAATCCAACTTATATCTGATATATCACCTTACTGCAGATAATGAGTTCCTTTGATCAATGGTTATTACACAGATGACCAACATTAAATATATATAGGCTTTCACATTAAAAGTGTGCAACCAAGAAGATAGGTTCTCTTGGGGAAATTACTCTTAACTTGGGAATCTCATTTACAAATATACTTAAGAAAAGATGAATGATGAAGTCCAGTAAGTAATACCAAAAGCTCCTGATACGCGATGTAGTATTGAGGATATCTTGCACGTGGGCCACCAAATGCCTCTTGCCATGTATCAATTAAAGTCAAGACCTTTTCCTTCACTTGAAAATCGGGATGCTGTGTATATAAGATTGATATCATTGGAAATTTAATGGGAGAAAAATGATAATGCCATGATGTTTTCTGCTGTGTTAAATATGGTCACCTTCTTTTTCACTAGTCTGATCATCTCATGAAGTACATCTCTCTCAGCAACATGCATATGGACAACTTCACCACAATTTTTTATCAATGTCTCTAGCAGCTAGGAAACAATAATTGTCAAATAAATGTCAAAAAGTGAATATCAGTAAAATATAGCAGCTAGAGGACTTTTATAATACATACTAAACAGAAACTAATTCATTAACGGTGATTGATTGACACTGGCAGATCACAATGACAACCCTATCATACTTCAAATACAGGCCACCACTGGTATTCGTAACAACAATTCATCATAAAATGTTGAAGTTCACAGACCTACATCATCCAAAATTTTCTTAACAATTTGACGACTGACCATGATTTTCTTTATCAAAGTCTATATATAAATCTGCTTACAATCTTAACATGACCTATGCTGCTAATTGATTGTACCTCATCTAGTTTAAATGCAAGGTTAGATAATCATGGTGAAGAAGACTAACCAGTGGTTACGCGCTTCTTCTGCCCACCTGAGATTCCTCTTCTCATCTCATCTCCAACAATTGTGTCGCTGCATATATCCAGCCCACGTAGCTAGAAAATCAACTCTTCATATCAATGCCATTTTATTTTTTAAAGTAAAATTGATGTAAGATTTCAGGCATCGCCGATTTCAGATCAATACCTGAGAAAACCACTATTTTCGCATCGTCGATTTCAGGCATCCAATAGTACTTTTTTTCCTTTCAAATTTGAATGAAAGTCAAATTTGATTCAAGCTAGGGCACATGTTTGGCCAAGGAAGAATGGGATGAAGCCTGAATCGGAGGGGCCAAAGTTTTGATTGGCACGGAGGTAGACTGGAGGAACCCTAATCTTAAATTAAAATTATGCGGCCGAGAATGGGAAAGCGTTAGAAAATGCTTCATATACAGGATTACACAAGGGTCCAACTTTTAGTGAGTTATTTACAAATTTACCAAGGGTTCTAACACTTTTTTGTGTTGTAAATTATAAATGTTGTGTTGGAAAGTTTATAAAAAACATTATTTATATTTGCCAACACTTTTTCTGGTATCCTAACACTTTTTTAATGTCAGTAGGCTGTAACGTTTATAAGTGTTAGAAATTAACAAAAATAAAATGTTGCAAAATCACTATTTTGGTGTAGTGAAGAATAAGCCTGAAACAGACGCAACTTGGGCGGACTACTGGGTTACAATTCGAAAATTTCCCACTCTGGACCTTGAGACAAGGTCCCTATTTCATGGGAGGGG
Source organism: Allium cepa (assembly GCA_030765085.1). Taxonomy (NCBI): domain Eukaryota; kingdom Viridiplantae; phylum Streptophyta; class Magnoliopsida; order Asparagales; family Amaryllidaceae; genus Allium; species Allium cepa. Next base: position 135,405,460 of record CM060932.1, read on the forward strand.
GAGTTGTTACACTATGGCATTTCATCAAACATCTATTGTAAGTTGTCAAACACTTAGCAAATCATCATGCAGCTCTTCTGGATTCGAAGTACAAGCTTCTGAAGACTCAATGGAGATATAGGACCCTGAGGAAGCAATCAATTAAAGGAAAATAATAATGGTTGGTTAGAAGAAGGAAGGTGCACCTTATGTACGTACACAGCCAAGTTAAGATATAATACCCTGTCATTATTTTTTAAAAATTTGGATTAGCTGGCTATGAGTTGTAATGCCAAGGGCTAGTTTGAATAAGTCAGTGACGCAAACTGTATAAATATGGTCAGAGCTTGTGTGTACAGTATATGAAGAAAATTAATAATGGTCATTTTTCTTTACCTGCTGTTATCTGTGCAAGTTTCTTCTATTGCTATTCATTTCTTCACCTACTTTTGTTTATGTATTAAAGTCATCTCATTCTTCCCCTGTGTTATCACCACCTTCTTCTTCTTAGACCTGTCTTCTTCTTGAATCTGAAACACCATCTTACCTGTTTCACCATGACACTAACCCGAGCACAGTCTCAAAAGGAAAAGGACCCTACCATGGAACAGCTAGGGCTTGCGAGAGGTTGGGTCTTCGTAGTGAGGTATATGCAGACCCTTTTTTTTTCCAATTTATACACACACACACACACACACACACACACACAGTAAACAGAGAGAAAAAATAATAATTACAGAAGGTATAAAATAATTCTGCTTTTAAGTTGATATAGATGTACATACATAGATGCATATACATATTTTAATTTAAACATATACAGGAAAACAGAGAAGTTTATGTGTAGATAAGCTTTGGAAAAAAAATAGGAATTTTATTAGATTGAATGTGTATATAAACAGAAAATATATATATGCAAGATTTTGGGTAAATATAGGAATTTTAAAATGTCGTAAAGTTTATAAAAAAATGGATTTTTAAAATGTATATAGGTTATATTTTTTTTGTATACGCAGATTCGAAGAAAAGTAAAATAAATGTACATACACATATTTTAAAACTACTGGTTTATTTTAAAAATATGTATTTAGGGTGATCAAATTGTTTAATTAACTTATTTAATTATTTTAGCTACTAAAAATAATTTATTAAAGGAAAAATTAGTTTAAACTAAATTATTATATGGTAATTGATTTGATCGATTATTCCAAATGTCAATAAACCGTATAATGTTTATACAAGGTAAAAATCATGAAACAAGCCGAGGTTGAAGTGGATTGCAAACAAAAATGAAGGTGTGATTTTCTCATTTGGATTACCTTATTAAATTAAATGTTAAATTAAATTATTGGATGTTGATTGATAAATTACGATTTATATGTTGGATGATATTATATATATATATATATATATATATATTTGAGTGATTGATTTCCGCATTATATAGCGAATGAGACCCTATGCGCCTCGTGTTATAGCGGGTGATCCTATATACCACTATATCCCTCTCGAAGTGGGATTGGTATTTTATGTCGACTAACATCTGTGGATGCAGGAAAATCAGGTTGAAGGAATCCAACTGGATTCCTCAAAAATATTTATCGTTTATATATATGTTGGTATATTATATGATGGATAAATTGATATGGATCGTGTGAATTAAATCAGTATATGTTAAATAGCAGGGAAATTGAATTTGGCATTTTTAAATATCATAAATAATTAGATTGAAGGAATTTAAAAGGAAATTTGAAAGAAATTTTTTATATTAAAAATTGGATTTGTTCTAAGGGAAAACTAACTTGGGTTATACTTAAGTATTTGTAAACTGGTTTAAGTAAAGATTTGAAATTAAAATATATTAAGGGCTTAAGGAGATATTGGGATCGATAAATATTTGAAATAAAATGGAGTTTTATTAAGGGATAAGTTATAATATGGATTTATAAATATAATTTGTTTTTAAATAGAAGAAAAGCTCAAAGGAGTCTATAAATTTATAAACGTGGTTTATAAATAAGATGGAATGATATCAGTAGATATGTGGAAATATAAGTTAATGGTGTGAACTTATATCGGGCAATGAGAATTGTTTTTGAAAAGAAATGGTGTATATTTCAAATAAGAGAAACAACGACTAATTTGGATATAGTCGATGTGATACCAATCAGGTGAGATTTATGAATCGGATTGGTGAATATTGAATTTGCTAAAAATAGACTTTTGTTGAGAAAATAGAAATTGTTTAAAAGGAATTTTAAAATCTACTATACTATATAATTTTGAACTATTATTTGAATTTAGAATGTTCCAAAAGTTATTTATTACAATACTTAATATTTATTGAAATTAGTTTTAATTTTATAACCAGCTTTGTAAATTCAATTATAAAATCCTCTCGAGATAGGAAGCGCAGTTTAATAAAAATGGATAAGACTTTAGAGGAAAGATTATAGAGGCATTATGGAAACTTAAATAAATTCCAAGCATAAGTTAAGTAAATTGCAGAAGGTGAAATAAAATTCATAAAGAAAGTAGAAGTGAAAATTGGAAATTGGGAATAAGCATAAACGACTTTGGAGATATTAAAGGAAATTAATCAAGAAATTCTGCGATATATAGAAGTTATGTGAAACGAGTTGGGCATTTACAAATAAAATTGTAAATGGTGTTTGAGAAAAGAAAATAGAAAATAAATGAATATTTTCCAAGTGTTGAATATCAAATGGAATGAGAAAAATATGCTAAGTATTGGGCAAAGGTTAACAATTTGTTTCGTGATAATAAAAGGAATTTGAATCCATTTTCAAGGTGTTGAAATATGGAAATAATATTTTGAGTAGGTATTTTTGAGATAAATAATTTGGAAAATTATTTAAGGCCTGATGGTTGCTTGTGAATGTTATTTGACAGTTAAATAACCGACTATCAATATTGGCTAATGCATTGATCGTTTCGCAGAGACCAAGATCAGATTTAATTATCTGAAAACTACTTCGATCCAATTTGAACGTCGCAAATGAAGACCGTGAAGATGATGAAGACGGTGATTCTGTTTGTCCAGACCCAAGGCAACTTGTATGAACGAATGCTATTAGACCATCATCATTGGAGGACGATGAACATTCTAAGTGAACGCGTTCTAAAATGGTAACGCATAGCTTCAAGCCTCATCAACCAGAAATGGCTAAAATAGAGGAGGTGCAGCAAGGCTAAGTGGGTAACAACCAAGTAGGGTAAGATTTCCCCTGTCTAGATGTCCCTTTTCAGCTGTGTGGGTGGTTGTTGATCCCAACCGCGGGATGCTCTTATTAGGACTATTAGTAAGGGGTAGCTCCGATCTTATGTTGCAGAGGATCGGGAGTGGTCCTCGGTACTCTGATCTAGACCAGGTATTGTGACGGGTGGTACCCCAGTAGCCCTGCCATTGTATGAAATTTATTTTCCAATAAGTGCTTGTACGGTTTTGATTGTGCCCAACCATTGCTGAAACGTGAGATGCAAGCATTTCAGCTAGATTCTATTTTACTTTCTATAAGCACTATTATAATATCAGACGGATTAGATAAAAATGTTTTGGTTATCGTAAGGCAAAAACCCGACATGTTTATTTGTGGCATGGTCTTACGAGATACCTTTATTTTCAAAGGATTTTCGATAATATAATAACCTAGTTGAGTGTGGTTTTCTCACGCTGGTTCTCCAGACTGACTCGGGTATTGTTTTATTATGATGCTCGAGTTAGACCGAGTTAAATAGATCTAGGATAATATGCTATGGAACTCAAGGGGCGAGCTGGATGACAGAAACGTCTCTTCGTACTTGGTTATTGTTTTCGCTATGTAAGGACAAGTATTAAGCTGTCCAAAGTGATAGATGATTGTTGTACTCTGATAATGGTATGTATATATAACGGTACATGTGACGCCCCACCTCTATACCCACGCTAGCCAAGAACACTACGGAGTAATGCTGTCAACTAGCACGGAGAATAAGTCTGTTGAGGAGCGACCATCTGTATAATTGCTTTGTGCGAGTACCGATATGCCAGATAAAAATATAACTTTTCATCTCAAGAGGAAATCCGACATACCGACACAAACTCAAAGCTACTACACAGTGGCTATAAAGGTTTTCGTAAACAAATATAGAAATAAGCAAAACATAAATCAGTCACAGATAATTCATATTACAAAGGCGGAAATAGATATGAATATTACACATAAAAGTGTACATCAGAGTAGTGGTCAAATAAGATCCACAACATCACAAAAATGAATAGATACAAGTGCAATACAAAAATATGTATACATCATAGAGTCTGTATCTCAAATGTATACAACAAAAACTACTAATCTAAGTAGTTAGCCAGAAGTCAGATGATGGTCCGATAAGGAGTCAAGCAGAAGCACCTATAAAATCTCAGTCTGACCCGAGTATTATTTAATAAGAAAATAATAAACGGATCAGTCTAGCTATAATTATCAGATAAAAATGAGATATAAGAAGAGATATAATAGAAGGATGTATGATAACCAAAGATGTCATACTACGATAAGTATACAATAGAAATTCCACAAACGTCATACAATATCTCAAGAATCTCATAGCATCAAAAAGAATGTCATATTCTTTATTTAATTCACCAAGCCACAATAAATGACATACATATCAATGCCAACTGAGAAAGGTGGTGAAACATAAATTCCAGAAATCATCAAATAGAAATCCAGAAATCAGAAGAAAAAGGATGGCCAATCCCATAAACTGGACATCGACGCACCTAGAAAGACACGCCCCATGCACAGTCGAACATCGACGCACCTAAATAGGCACGACCCATGCTCTAGCATCGACGCACCTCGAAAGATACGCCACATGCATAAATAAACATCGATGCACCTAGAAAGATACATCCCATGCATAAATAAACATCGATGCATCTAGAAAGATACACCCCATGTAATGACTAACACCGATGCACCTAGAAAGATACACCCCATGCAAAGTCGAACATCGACGCACCTAGAAAGATACGCCCCATGCGTAGACGAACATCGACGCAACTAGAAAGATACGCCCCATGTCCCAACTTATTGAGCCAATTGCTCCACGAAGTAAACAAACATCGATGCACCTAAAAAGGTACACCCAATGCATAATAAACATCAACGCACCTAAAAAGGTACGACCCATGCAAGAAATGAGACGAAGCTCAATAAAATGAGGAACAGTCCTCCACATAGACAAAGAGACATCGCACATTGCTAGTCTGAACCATAAAATGATCATCATCGATCATCAAGAAGTGTCAATTACAATATGCTAGTAAATATATGAGTTTAGAATCATGTCCCATAACCACTAGCTTAACTTAAATATTTGCGAACAAATTGTAGATCTCCACTAGGAAATTGTCACAAGAGATTCAATCGAACAAGTCCAAGAATTAACCAACGAAGTAAACGCAAGCGTTTCATACCACTTGTTTTACTAAGTCGTTTAATTAGATTTCTCATACGAGTGAGGTAAAGTTTGTATATACTAGTAGATTGGAAAACGGTTTTATAAACGAGTTTGGTATTTGAAATAGAGTTAAAATCGTTTTGAGGAAAGAGTTTTCATATTTACTATTAGTATAGAAAAACTTTATATTTTAAAGTGACAAATCATAGAATTGATTGTATAAACAATCAATCATAAAAATTCGCATTCGAAGACGTGAATAAAATCCAAAGAAATCAATACCGAATCCATCAGAATGGATATTCCCAAAAATCACGATGAAAATGTCATCAAAGTCCATAATAAATGATAACAACAAAAAGGGAATCAACACTTATCGATTAAAGTTGGAAATATACTCAAAAATAGCCAAAATAGGCAAATTAAACAGTTCCAGACGTCTGGTAGGTGTTCCCAGACGTCTGGCCCTAGTATCTGGAAGTATATGTGTTTTCTCCCTTCTATTTTTAATTCCTGGGCCATTTCAGACGTCTGAAATTTTCAACCAGATGTCTGAATTTGATTTCGAATGTCTGGATTTTGTTTCAGACGTCTGGATTTTGCCTCTGCCTTTTCCAGACCCCTTTCCAGACGTCTGGATTACCCAACCAGACGTCTGGATTTGGTTTCAGACGTCTGGAATTTGTTTCAGACGTCTGAAATCTTCTGCTAGGCAAAAAAACAGCCTATACCAAAAATGGCAAATCCAAACCGAAATGCGATCGAACGAGCCATGGATGCTAAGGAATTATGCCAATCGACAACCCAGCACTATAGGCTCTTCGATGCATCACCAAAAACATGTTCAAACATCAAAGATTGGATTTTTAAAGATTTGACTACAAAACACCACAAATTGAAATATTCACCAAATCAATCCAAACCAAAAGCAAATGAACATAAATAAGTGTTAGGAATTCATACCCAACAACAAAGATAGATATAGACATAGATGTGAGATAAAAATCTCACCGTTGAACCCGAAAACAATGAATGAGAAGCTTGAAGACGAAGGAAGATTAACCACACTTCAATCTCAACACAAGAAGCTTGAATCTAAGCTTAAAAGAGAAAAAATTCCTAAATTAGGTTTAGGAATTTTCTGAAATCAAAGAGAGAATGAGTTGGAGAAGAAGAAGGAGATGCTTACTAATGGGTTCTCTTTGATTCTGGAGCAAGAACTTGAGCTAGCAAGAGGAACTAGGGCTAGGAGTTTCTAATTCCCATTCTCTTCTACCATTTTTGCTTAAGCTTGAATGTTAGGAATATGAAATGAAGTAATGAAGAGTTGGAGTGGGTTGGGACTGAGTTAGTAAGTGATTAATGGGTTCAGTCCAAACCAAAGCCCTAAGTGAAAAAGGTCAAAATTCTACTATCTCCAAACATATCGAAGTTTATACTCAAAAAGGTCGCAAACGTTGTTTTGAACTCAATAGGGGTGGTCTCCGGTCCCAATTCGTTGCATAAAGTAGCTTTTCGGACCAAAATCCGACGAACGATAAAATATTTAAATATAAAATCGATAAATATGCGGGTTGTTACAGACTCCCCTCCTTAAAGAAATTGCGTCCTCGCAATACTTAATAAGAAAATAAAGAGTAACAACCATAAAAGCATATCAACAAAAAAAAATTGAAATAAGAAGTTCACCATAAAGAGCACGAAAGAGTTAGCAAGAACGGGATCGCTCGATGAATTCTCTAGATTCCCAAGAGTAATCCCTAGGATTTGAGAACCATAGAACTCTCACAAGAAGAATATCTTTTATTCCGAAGGCGCACAACCTCCGAAGCAATGATGCGAATGGAATGTTGCTCATAAATCAAATCTGGTAAAACTTCAATTTCCACAATATCACCGGGCACAAGAATAAAAATCTGAATCCCAAAGGCATTTCTGTAGATAAAATACGTGGAGAACGTCAAGAATAGCAGAAAATTGAGCTGGTGCAACGACGTAGTATAATAACAGTACGCCCGATAAACTAGAAACTCAAATAATTTAGGACATCAGCGTAGTACAAAAACGATACGCCCAATGAACCAAAGCCCAAATAATTTCGGAACACCGACGTAGTACAAAAACAGTACGTCCAATGAACCTAACACCATAAAAGAACATCAGACGCTAGTCCATAAAAGAAATGAGATGAAACTCAATAAAACGAAGTACATCAAAACGTCTGATGAACTTAATAAAAAGATAATTCCATTCAGACATCACCAAAGAATCAACCACTTGTTGCTTACGACTAAATGCATTGGCAACACGATTTCCCTTTCGGGAATAAAAGAATATCAAGATCATAAGATGCTAGGAACTCGAGTCAACATGAAGTTCCTTATGAGAAAATAAATATTCCAAGGATTTATGATCGAGATGGAGAACAAATTCCTCCCCTAAAAATGATGATGCAAAACTCTCAAAAGTAGAAACAATAACCGCGAGCACTAGATCATGAGTGGTATATCTAGTCTCGATAGGCTATAATGATTTAGAAGCATAAGAGATAGCACGTTCTCTTGCAAAAGAATGGCATCCAAACCAATACGACTAGTATCGGTACAAATAGCAAAGTCTTGGTTCCCCTTCAGGAATCACAAGAATAAGAGTATCGAAAGGAAGAGTTCTTTTAAATAATCCTCTTTCCCGAAAAGTTTAAACTTTCAAAATTACATTTTTATTTTTATGTAATAATCTTTCTACAAAAATTTACATTTTTACAAGTCAATATATCGTGTCTGACTGTCTCATCAAAGCGTTTAGGAGATTCTTATCGATAACGTTGATCAAGCGCATCGACCAAAATTCTTAAAATACTAAATCGGCAATACAATCACAAAACCATCTTTTATATGATAAACATGTTTCTAAAAAATTTTAAGAATATTCTTTGTTCATTTTAAGAACAAAAATCCAGTTATACTTCTAAATAAATCTTACGAAAAAGATTTTGCAAAATTTTAAATTGCTATTTTCATCCAAAATCAATAAATGCAAAAATGGAATCATCGAGATATTCGATAGAATGCTCGATACCTAAAATGGATGAAATAAGCTGGACAGACGGAATGACATAATAATTCATTCATAGGAATCATAACAAGTGCGGAATACGGTAAGTGGAATGCTAACTTCCGCAACTCGTAGCAAATGAAAACCGGTGGTAAGGTCAAACTGAAAAGGCCTTAGCACCACACAAAAGATTACTTAGGTGATAATCCTAAGACAAGCTCAAAAATACCGGAAAATTTCTCAAACTACATGAATGAGAGAAATGACACTTTCCTTGTAAGTGGGCTTAAGGAATAAAATGATGCCATCAAGTTGGAATCAAAATAATAAAGGAAAAATAGAAATCTGCTTAACAGATTGAAAATGTCAAAGATGAATAGTCCACACGGGACAAAGGATATGGCCTCATAATAATTAAGACAATCCTTACAAAAGTAAATTCCGAAGCCTAAGTAAAAATCGACTCGGACAGAAAAATCACATAAAATAATTTCGACATCAATAAAGACAAATTGAGTGTTACGGATCTACCATCCGGATTCACAATCCTCAAAGAAGTCATCAAGCCCAAAATATTCAAAGAAAAAGAATCGACAAGTTCTTTTGATATAAAAATAATGAGATGAAACCCATATCATAAAGAACTCGAATAAGAAGGTCACGAAATAAATAATGCCATCAAGGATTGAATGTAAAATACCTTGACTGAGAGAAGAGTTGCTAGGGGCTTGCAGCTTTCCTTCTCTCTTGCTTTGACGCTTGGGACATGAAGATATATAATGATCCGCACTTTTGCAATAGCGGCAAGAAATAGGCCTTGGGAACCTATTTATATAGTGGTCCCTAGAGCCACAATTGTAGCATTCTCCACGATTAGGGATGAGAGTATTTGCTATAGAAGTCTCTTGCTTCCCTTTCTTATTAGAATTGAGGCTTTTGAATTTGATAGGCCTCTTCAAGTTATTGTCGAAGTTCTGTTGGGCACACACAACTTCAACATCACCTTCATTATCGGCCTCTTCAAGACGAAGAGCGATATCAATAAGCTGATCAAATGAAACCTCAAGTTTCAGAAGTAACGGCTTCTTAAGATTTTTATTCAAGCCATAGACAAATCTCTGATTTTTCTTCAATGGGGTATCAATGTATTCAACCCCGTATTTGGAAAGAGATTCGAAGGATGCGACATAGTCTGTCACAGAAAATTCACCTTGAACAAGGTCAATAAAACGCCGGGCCAAAGTTACCTTTTCGGCCTCCGGCACAAATTTCAATTTGAACCTTTCCCGGAATTGCTCCCAAGTGAGATCCGCCACAACGATTTCAGAAATTAAAAGCTCATACCAATCTAATGCTCTTTCTTGGATCCCCTGAATGGCCTTCCACCCAAATCAGTATAGCTCTGCACAAGCGTGCAAAACCGGATCTAGGATGAGTAGGCTCTGGAATGGGACCGACAGCTTGAGCATTCTTTACTAGATCATGAAGCTGCTGGGCAGACATATATACTCCATCTTGGGGAGTAGCACTAGATTGACCGGCTCTGGGACGGCCTGGTCTAACCATTTCTCTTCTTTAAGAAAGAAAGAAAGAAGAGGAAAAGGTTATTCTCAAATAAATATCAAGCAATCTTGATAGATAAAACAAGGAATCATAAAAGAAAGTAGGATAGAACGGTACGAAGACTCGAATAAATCCTAAGGCACAACTCCTAAGAAAGACTTAGACATGATCCTTGCTAAATTGTTCTACATTGTTCCGAAGTTTGGCTCCGATACCAAGCTGTGACGCCCCACCTCTATACCCACGCTAGCCAAGAAAACTACGGGGTAATGCTGTCGACTAGAACGGGGAATAAGGCTGTTGAGGAGCGACCATCTGTATAATTGCTTTGTGCGAGTACCGATATGCCAGATAAAAATATAACTTTTCATCTCAAGAGGAAATCCGACATACCGACACAAACTCAAAGCTGCTACACAGTGGCTATAAAGGTCTTCGAAAACAAATATAGAAATAAGCATAACATAAATCAGTCACAGATAATTCATATCACAAAGGCGGAAATAGATATGAATATTACACATAAAAGTGCACATCAGAGTAGTGGTCAAATAAGATCCACAACATCACAAAAATGAATAGATACAAGTGCAATACAAAAATATGTATACATCATAGAGTCTGTATCTCAAATGTATACAACAAAAACTATTAATCTAAGTATTTAGCCAGAAGTCAGATGATGGTCCGATAAGGAGTCAAGCAGAAGCACCTGTAAAATCTCAGTCTGACCCGAGTATTATTTAATAAGAAAATAATAAACGGATCAGTCTAGCTATAATTATCAGATAAAAATGAGATATAAGAAGAGATATAATAGAAGGACGTATGATAACCAAAGATGTCATACTACGATAAGTATACATTAGAAAATCCACAAACGTCATACAATATCTCAAGAATCTCATAGCATCAAAAAGAATGTCATATTCTTTATTTAATTCACCAAGCCACAATAAATGACATACGTATCAATGCCAACTGAGAAAGGTGGTGAAACATAAATTCTAGAAATCATCAAATAGAAATCCAGAAATCACAAGAAAAAGGATGTCCAATCCCATAAAATGGACATCGACGCACCTAGGAAGACACGCCCCATGCACAGTCGAACATCGATGCACCTATATAGGTACGACCCATGCTCTAGCATCGACGCACCTAGAAAGATACGCCCCATGCATAAATAAACATCGATGCACCTAGAAAGACACATCCCATGCATAAATAAACATCGATGCACCTAGAAAGATACACCCCATGTAATGTCTAACACCGATGCACCTAGAAAGATACACCCCATGTAATGTCTAACACCGATGCACCTAGAAAGATACACCCCATGCAAAGTCGAACACCGACGCACCTAGAAAGATACGCCCCATACATAGACGAACATCGACGCAACTAGAAAGATACGCCCCATGTCCCAACTTATTGAGCTGATTGCTCCACGAAGTAAACAAACATTGATGCACCTAAAAAGGTACACCACATGCATAATAAACATCGACGCACCTCCCATGCAAGAAATGAGACGAAGCTTAATAAAATGAGAAACAGTCCTCCACATAGACAAAGAGACATCGCACATTGCTAGTCTAAACTATAAAATGATCATCATCGATCATCAAGAAGTGTCAATTACAATAAGCTAGTAAATATATGAGTTTAGCATCATGTCCCATAACCACTAGCTTAACTTAAATATTTGCGAACAAATTGTAGATCTCCACTAGAAAATTGTCACAAGAGATTCAATCGAACAAGTCCAAGAATTAACCAACGAAGTAAACGCAAGCGTTTCATACCACTTGTTTTACTAAGTCGTTTAATTAGATTTCTCATACGAGTGAGGTAAAGTTTGTATATACTAGTAGATTGAAAAACGGTTTTATAAACGAGTTTGGTATTTGAAATAGAGTTGAAATCGTTTTGAGGAAAGAGTTTTGATATTTACTATTATTATAGAAAAACTTTATATTTTAAAGTGACAAATCATAGAATTGATTGTAGAAACAATCAATCATAAAAATTCACAATCGAAGACGTGAATAAAATCCAAAGAAATCGATACCGAATCCATCAAAATGGATATTCCCAAAAATCACGATGAAAATGTCATCAAAGTCCATAATAAATGATAACAACAAAATGGGAATCAACACAAATCGATTAAAGTTGGAAATATACTCAAAAATAGCCAAAATAGGCAAATTAAACAGTTCCAGACGTCTGGTAGGTGTTCCCAGACGTCTGCCCTAGTATTTGGAAGTATATGTGTTTTCTCCCTTCTATTTTTAATTCCTGGGCCATTTCAGACGTCTGAAATTTTCAACCAGACGTCTGAATTTGATTTCAGACGTCTGTATTTTGTTTCAGACGTCTGGATTTAGCCTCTGCCTTTTCCAGACCCCTTTCCAGACGTTTGGATTACTCAACCAGACGTCTGGATTTGGTTTCAGACGTCTAGAATTTGTTCAGACATCTGAAATCTTCTGCTAGGCAAAAAAACAGCCTATACCAAAAATGGCAAATCCAAACCGAAATGCGATCGAACGAGCCATGGATGCTAAGGAATTATGCCAATCGACAACCCAGCACTATAGGCCCTTCGATGCATCACCAAAAACATGTTCAAACATCAAAGATTGGATTTTTAAAGATTTGACTACAAAACACCACAAATTGAAATATTCACCAAATCAATCCAAACCAAAAGCAAATGAACATAAATACGTGTTAGGAATTCATACCCACCAACAAAGATAGATATAGACATAGATGTGAGACAAAAATCTCACCTTTGAACCCGAAAACAATGAATGAGAAGCTTGAAGACGAAGGAAGATTAACCACACTTCAATCTCAACACAAGAAGTTTGAATCTAAGCTTAAAAGAGAAACATTTCCTAAATTAGGTTTAGGAATTTTCTGAAATCAAAGAGAGAATGAGTTGGAGAAGAAGAAGGAGATGCTTACTGTAGGATCTAGATTAACCATAGAGGGGGGTGGGGGGTGAATAGGGTTATAGCAAATTTTTCTTGATTTAAGCACAGAAATATAATAGCAGAAATAAATATGCTGAAAAGTAAATCACACACAAAATTTACCCAGCTTCGGCAACCCCTGCCTACTGCTGCATTCACAGATTTCTATTAGAATTAAACAGTATCACGCTTACAAACACTCCACTAGACTCGCAGACCCTTTTGCTCCCGCTTACAAACACTCTACTAGACTCGCACACCCTGCTCTCGCCTATAGAGTTTCGCTTACTCGCAATCACTGCTCCCGCCTATAGAGCTTTGCAAACTCGCACACCCTGCTCACTGAACTAATTCAAAATAGACAATCTGACACTACCTAAACCTAGGTGGTGATTTACTACTCCTTTGACTTGAAAAGAGAAAAAAACTTCAAAAATACAACCAGGAGCAAAAAATTATAATATGAACTTTGGACACGTAATTTTTTCTCAAACTAAAAACCCCTATTATAAAATTTAAAAACTAAAACCCCTCCTTTTAATAATAAGGCCGGCCCTAAAAAGTAAATAGTATTTTTTTATTCCCCTTTTGATAAACTTCGGCCCGTTCCTTTTTCTCTTGATAATGGTGGCCGTTTCTTTCTTCGTTCCTTCGATCTGAAATATTATGAGTGGCGGCTTTGTTTCGATGCTCTTTAATCTTGGCTATTGCTCAATCTTCGTTGCTCTTGAATTCACGGCTTCGCTTTGTCGTGGTATTGTGATTTAGGGTTTATGGATTTGGGGATTCGATTGCGAATTAGGGTTGAGATGATTATCGGCTTGGCTTCGCTTTGGTGAGTTCGATTTTGCTTCAGGTAAGATTTTTGGCTCTGTTCCTCTTTGATTTTCGTACTCGAACTATCTCTTATGCCGATGATGATTTGGGGCTTTTATATGCGTTCGTATTCCTTGAATTACGTTCGTTTGAATTCGTCAATTTATTCATCTCGGCCACTCGATTACACTTGGATGCTTGTGATAAAATCTGACTTTGTCAATTTCGTATTTTTGATGCTTGGCACACACGGTTTTAATTTTTGACTGGTTCACAATTGGCTTCGGCCTTTGAATTTGTGTTGATTGACTATGGCCGTGAATCTCTCTGTTGACCCGATTGCAATATGCTTTGAATTCGAGACATTTGTTTACCATGTGCTTTGAGATGATTGACTTGCTTTGAAAATTCTCTGTTCTGTTGATTTCTTCGACACGAGCTTGTACTTGGATACATGTGCTTGCTGTCTGGATATCTGCACTGCATCACCATTGTTCTTTACATTTGTATATAATGTCATTACATGCTGCTTCACCATATTGCATACTTAATCTTGTCACTGTGTTCGACATGGTCTTTGTAGTACTTTGTTTCGTATGTATGTTGTGCATTTGTAGTTGGTTTGAAAACTTCTATGTTGTAGCTGTCTTGACTTGTCCATTCTCGAGTGTTCATCTCTGTAGTATATGCTAGTGATACATTTTCTCCAGTGGCATGTGGTCTTTGCTGTTATGTTGATGCATATGCTCTCTGTTGCAAGCTTGCTGTTGCATGCTTGTTTGTATGTTGTTGAACTTGGTGTCTGCATCCTCATGAGCTTGACACTGTATTTTGTTGTTTGCATTATTTGTTGTTGTGTCACTGATTTTGGGGCTGCTGTATTATCATCATGTTGATGGCAATCTTCAAGTAAGTTTGCATAAGTGAATTTAGTCAGTGATAGTCAGGTTGCCTTCATTTTCCACTGAGTTGCATCGAGTATCTGGTCTTTGTAGTTGTTGCTTGGGTTTGTACAGTGTTGTACTTGTTGTCTTGTACTTGAAGTCTTCATTTGGTGATTTGTACTTGGTGCAGTTTCCATATTTGTGCTCGAGCTTGCATGTGTACCACTGATCATACTTGTGATATTCATTTGGGTTTGTGCGTTGTCTCTGACCTGAGCATGTTTATATTGAACTGCCTCCTGTACTTGTATTCTGGTTCTTCATGTAGCCTTTTGGTCTGACTGTTGCTTCATGTTGCCTTCAGTAGCTTCACTGTTGCATTTGTATCACTGGTTCATTGCACTGTTTCATGCATGCTCGACATTGTGACTTGAGCTTTGTATATGAACTGTGTTGTATTCATGCCTGACTTGATGTTTGTAACTTGTGATTTCATGCTTCATGCATGTACTCTGTTCATATGTTCTTGGTGGCATTTCTTTGGACTGCACTGCAGTATTCATTATGTTGGTCGAGCTTGCATTCTTTGTTGGCACTTTTGAATGTTTGCAGCTTGGTCTTGAGTTGTTTAATGAAGAGGTTGAACTTGCATACTTGCTATTGTTGGCTGCGCACACGAGTTGGCGAGGCAGTGCACACGTGTATGAATGTACACGTGTGTATTGCAGCCACTTATGGTTACATGTCCCTGTAATATCTATATGCACGACTTTGTGATGAAAACAAGTGTGAATTATGACGAACAACCCAAATAACTGAGGCAAATCATATTTTCAAAAATCGTATTTCATTTTAAATTGCAAAAATATTTCTTTTTCAATTTTACTCCGTTAGTGAATATTTTTGCAGATTGCTCAGATGCTGGATTCAAACTGGAATGCAGTTGAAGATAAAAATACGAGTGTGAGTGATATGTAGTGTGGTTAACTGTAAATGTGAAATGTGATGTGATTGTAATCAAAGTTGTATAGTTATAGTGAGAGATTGAAATTGTACTATTCAAAATTGTAATAAATATTTGTTTGAATAAAAATTTCTGTTTAAATTCAAAATTTGTTTAACTTGTTCTGTTTGAATTCAAATTCGAATTCTGTGTAATTTAATTTTATTCAACAAATATTTATTTAATCTATGAAAAACAAAATAGTACATTACCAAATACATACTATTCAAAATTGTAATAAATATTTGTTTGAACAAAATTTCTGTTTGAATTCATATTCTGTTTAACTTGTTCTGTTTGAATTCAAATTCGAATTCTGTGTAATTTAATTTTATTCAACAAATATTTATTTAATCTATGAAAAACAAAATAGTACATTACCAAATACATTTAAATGAATATATATGTTTATTATCATCAAACAAAACATATAAGCGCATATTCAACAATCTCCCCCTTTTGCTGATAACAAACATATATTTAAGATTTTGACCATGTTAAATGTATTTGACCAATTATATACTATAATTGCTCCCCCTATTTAAATGCTCCTCTCTACATAATACTCCCCCTACATATATGCATACTAATAGAAATATATAAATGAGCCTATATGCAAAGTGAAAATTAGTTGACCTTTGCTTGATTCTATTTGACAAAATCTTAACTCTTCTCTCCCCCTTTTGTTATCAGCAAAAGAATAACAGTGTTATAAAAATAGGGATGAAGTGATAGACATGAATCAAACATTTAACTCAATTAAATATAAATATCAAATTTCAATAAAACTCAAACAAAAATCATAATTACCCTTGTCAAGCGCATATTCCACTTTCAGAAGTGATGAGGATAAAATCATCAAAAATCATACAATTCTGTCTATTTGTGGTATATTTATTTCAGGAAATTTGAATATCTACTAACCATGCATAACCGTTAGGACTTTTAAATGAGATTAGTAGTATTCACAATTTTTATTTTAAAAAAATGAAATCAAGTATCTTCTAACCACGCATGACCGCGAGGACTTTTAAATGGGATTAGAATCAACTTATCTATTTGAATCAATTAATTTTGATATGCGTTCCATACATGCATAACCGTGAGGACTTTTAAATGAGCATGAAAGCACATAACCACAAATCCAAGTAATTCACCCATGCATAACCGTGAGGATTTTTAAATGAGAGTGAATACTTTGGATATTTATTTTTATTGCTAAATATAATAAGTTGAAGCACAAATAATTTCCTTCACAGATTTAAAGATATTGAAGAACAAATGATTTCCTTTGTAAACTACCACAAATTTACATGCTAAATTATGATCTTGATGAGTGATGGTCGATAGAAAGATGATAGAAATAGAAATGGTCATGGAATTTTTACCCAACAAAAAGTTTTTATAACTCTTGTTATGAAATTCTAAAGAAATTTACTAATTATACTTTCTTGAGTTATAATATATGATAAATATCAACAATCATCTCTTTTTCAATCACTATTCATCTTTTCGATAATCAAAGGGAGTCAGATTAGTCAAAATTTGTCATTTAAAATCAAATTAAAAATTATAAAATCAATTTTTCAAAAATGATTAGGCTGTAAATATGGTCAAACATGATTTTCTCGAGGGGGTTTTATAAGAAAAATTTTCTGCTATTTGAAAATTATTTCAAGTGAAAAATATGCAGATATTTTCTTTGAAAAAAAAAACGATGCAGCAAATGAATGTTTCAAAATAATTAATCACGTTACACTTAGTAATTTTTCTATCAACCATATTACCAGTGTAATCTGCATCTGAATTTAAATTTCACTCAATATTCACTCGTTGAATTTTGATTGACCAAAACATGAAGTGTACACCAAGAATTTCAAACTTAACATCAATTTAAATGACATTCTTTTGAATTTGAATTGAAGCCGTGTTAACACTCAAACACATATCATCATGTTAATTTCAGAAACCATAGGATAAACAATTATATTCATGAGTAATCAACAATCAATCATCATCATAATTATTTCAAAAACAATTTCTTGAAGTTTCAACAATTTCATAAAGTTTCAACAATTTTTTAAAATCCTTTTTCTCATGAATTTGAAATCGTGCAAATTTACAAGCAGTGATCAAAATGTCAGAACCAATATATCTACATGTAGCATGAGTAACCATCATTTGACCGAACAAATTTATATAAATTAGTTCAAAATTGAAAATCTGATTGGTCATCATTTAAGCACAAATCAATGTCATAAATAAGAACAAGTCAAAAAATTTCTTAAAATCCTTTTTACAATTTTTTTTAAATAGAATTCATTAGGATTTTAAGTTGAAGCCATGTAAATAGAACAAATCATGAATATAGATTTAGCCAAAAATATTATCATCAATCAATAAAAGCACCATCAGCTATCCAAATTAATCGATATAAAATATTTCAAGGATTGTAGTGTTTTTGGCATAAAAGCATAATTGGCCAACAATTTTGAAAAAAAAATCAGAATCAAAATCATCATCTATTATTCATCTCAATATTGGCTGATTTTAATTCAGAATATGGTGCAGATTATCACATTTGATATATCGTTCAAAAATAAATTTACCTGTTTTACCTTTACGATAATTTTTCGTCATTGTCCATTGTGATTCTGTCACCTTTGAACTAGGATAAGGAACTTTGCTTTGTCGCCCGTTGTGTTTCTGGAACAGCCAAAATCCAGAGAACAGTGTTGTTGTTCCTTAGCCTGCCACCACACCTACACGATGAAAGATTTATGTGACCTATTTGTTTTTATAGGTCCATGATTGTTAGTGGCAGAATATGAAACATATGTTTGTGGAGACCCAAAACTATTTATATATGTTCCTTTTGGCACCCAAATTTGTTTGACTTTCAAAGATTTTATATTTGTGCCTTTTGGAACCCAAATTGGTATAGTTTTCACGTGTTTGGGTCTATACCAACAACTATTTCGATTATGTCCAAATTCTCTACAAAACGTGCTCATTAAATTGACTTGATTAAATTTTGTGTTCCTATGACTATGATTTTCAACATGATTTCCAATTATTTCAGATCGAGCAAAAACACTTTTACTTTTCGCATTATCATCATTTTGTGATTTCCCAAAACCTAGTCCTTTTCTATTGTTAGCAAAAATTTGATTTCCCAATAGCATGTTGAAAGATTTTTCTCCTTTTGAAAAGTTATTCAGGGATTTCTCAAGATTTTGGACTTTGGTTTTTAATGTTGAGTTTTCAGTGACAAGTGAGGTGCATCAATTTATAAAATCCTTTTTCCTAGTGTCGATGGTTACCTTAAGATTCAAGTTTTCTTTTTCAAGATTCTCAGAGTTATTCTTAAGTCTTGTCATTTCTGAATCTAAAACTTTACATCTTTTACATTCTAGGTTTTGAATATTTTCAAGTTCAGTTTCTAACCTAAAAATTTTATGAGCAAGTTCTCTCCCATCAGTTTTCAGTTTTTCAATTTTAGATTCAAGAGCATCAACTACTTTAGTAAGATCAGAACACATAAAAACAAGTTCT
This sequence comes from Allium cepa, assembly GCA_030765085.1. NCBI lineage: Eukaryota > Viridiplantae > Streptophyta > Magnoliopsida > Asparagales > Amaryllidaceae > Allium > Allium cepa. Next base: position 135,424,770 of record CM060932.1, read on the forward strand.
TTATAAGAAAACTCACCTGCCTCACTAGATTCGTCGGAGGTTGCTTCTGATTCTGATTTTGCCATGCAACACAAGTTAGCCTCCTCTGAGCTGCTATCCGAAGCTTCCTCTCCTTCTTCATCATCCCAAGTCGCTGCAAATACCTTCTTCGCCTTTTTCTTTTCTTTGTTGTTTTTGAGAAGTGGGCATTTTGGTTTGATGTGGCCAGGCTTGTTGCAGTTATAACATGTCAGTTCATTATCGGAATTTTCGAAATCTTTTGACCTATTGCCTTTTGTTTTCTTCTTGCGTGGCTTGAATCTAGACCATCTTCTAAGATTATTGACAGCCATTGCAAGCTCTTCAATTTGATCTTCTGCATCGCTTTCTTCTTTGCTCTTTAAGGCAATCGTCTTCTTCTTTGGTTCAGAGTTGTTGCGTTCTTCCTTTGCTTTTAACTCAAGCTCATATGTCATCAAGTTGCCAATCAACTCCTCCATGCTTAGTTTGCTCAGATCTTTTGATTCTTGGATTGTTGTGACTTTTGCCTCAAAGTTCATTGGTAAAACTCGTAGTATCTTCCGCACAAGCTCTACCTCAGTGAATACCTTCCCAAGTGCTCTAGCGTTGTATACCAAGGTTGAAAAGCGTCCAAACATATCCTTTATGCTCTCGCCTTTGTCCATCACAAAGTTTTCGTATTCATTGATGAATAGGGCTAGCCGAGACTCCTTGACTTGAGAAGTTCCTTCGTGTGTCACCTCCAAAGTGTGCCAAATTTCCTGTGCTGTTGTACAATGAGAAATTCTATTAAATTCATTTTTATCAAGAGCACATATCAAAGCATTCATGGCTTTAGCATTTGTCGTTTTCAATCTCTTATCGTTAGCATCCCACCTATCCTTAGGTTTAGGAATCTCAGTACCACCAACGATTATAGTGGGAGGTTTATAGCCAGTTTCAATAATATCCCAAACATCATATTCAACGGAACTAAGATAAATACTCATCCTAACTTTCCAATAAGCATAATCGTTCCCGTTAAACATGGGTGGCCTAACAATAGATTGCCCCTCAGAAAAAGCATTATTTTGTAGACTCATGACTCTAGAGTTAAATAAAAAAATATACCGGGTTCCGATACCACTTGTAGGATCTAGATTAACCCTAGAGGGGGGGTGAATAGGGTTATAGCAAATTTTTCTTGATTTAAGCACAGAAATATAATAGCAGAAATAAATATGCTGAAAAGTAAATCACACACAAAATTTACCCAGCTTCGGCAACCCCTGCCTACTGCTGCATTCACAGATTTCTATTAGAATTAAACAGTATCACGCTTACAAACACTCTACTAGACTCGCAGACCCTTTTGCTCCCGCTTACAAACACTCTACTAGACTCGCACACCCTGCTCCCGCCTATAGAGTTTCGCTTACTCGCAATCACTGCTCCCGCCTATAGAGCTTTGCAAACTCGCACACCCTACTCACTGAACTAATTCAAAATAGACAATCTGACACTACCTAAACCTAGGTGGTGATTTACTACTCCTTTGACTTGAAAAGAGAAAACAACTTCAAAAATACAACCAGGAGCAAAAAATTATAATATGAACTTTGGACACGTAATTTTTGCTCAAACTAAAAACCCCTAATATAAAATTAAAAACTAAAACCCCTATTATAAAATTTAAAAACTAAAACCCCTCCTTTTAATAATAAGGCCGACCCTAAAAAGTAAATAGTATTTTTTAATTCCCCTTTTGATAAACTTCGGCCCGTTCCTTTTTCTCTTGATAATGGTGGCCGTTTCTTTCTTCGTTCCTTCGATCTGAAATATTATGAATGGCGGCTTTGTTTCGATGCTCTTTAATATTGGCTATTGCTCAATCTTCGTTGCTCTTGAATTCACGGCTTCGCTTTGTCGTGGTACTGTGATTTCGGGTTTATGGATTTAGGGATTCGATTGCGAATTAGGGTTGAGATGATTATCGGCTTGGCTTCGCTTTGGTGAGTTCGATTTTGCTTCAGGTAAGATTTTTGGCTCTGTTCCTCTTCGATTTTCGTACTCGAACTATCTCTTATGCCGATGATGATTTGGGGCTTTTATATGCGTTCGTATTCCTTGAATTACGTTCGTTTGAATTCGTCAATTTATTCATCTCGGCCACTCGATTACACTTGGATGCTTGTGATAAAATCTGACTTTGTCAATTTCGTATTTTTGATGCTTGGCACACACAGTTTTAATTTTTGACTGGTTCACAATTGGCTTCGGCCTTTGAATTTGTGTTGATTGACTATGGTCGTGAATCTCTCTGTTGACCCGATTGCAATATGCTTTGAATTCGAGACATTTGTTTACCATGTGCTTTGAGATGATTGACTTGCTTTGAAAATTCTCTGTTCTGTTGATTTCTTCGACACGAGCTTGTACTTGGATACATGTGCTTGCTGTCTGGATATCTGCACTGCATCACCATTGTTCTTTACATTTGTATATAATGTCATTACATGCTGCTTCACCATATTGCATACTTAATCTTGTCACTGTGTTCGACATGGTCTTTGTAGTACTTTGTTTCGTATGTATGCTGTGCATTTGTAGTTGGTTTGAAAACTTCTGTGTTGTAGCTGTCTTGACTTGTCCATTCTCGAGTGTTCATCCCTGTAGTATATGCTAGTGATACATTTTCTCCAGTGGCATGTGGTCTTTGCTGTTATGTTGATGCATATGCTCTCTGTTGCAAGCTTGCTGTTGCATGCTTGTTTGTATGTTGTTGAGCTTGGTGTCTGCATCCTCATGAGCTTGATACTGTATTTTGTTGTTTGCATTATTTGTTGTTGTGTCACTGATTTTGGGGCTGTTGTATTATCATCATGTTGATGGCAATCTTCAAGTAAGTTTGCATAAGTGAATTTAGTCAGTGATAGTCAGGTTGCCTTCATTTTCCACTGAGTTGCATCGAGTATCTGGTCTTTGTAGTTGTTGCTTGGGTTTGTACAGTGTTGTACTTGTTGTCTTGTACTTGAAGTCTTCATTTGGTGATTTGTACTTGGTGCAGTTTCCATATTTGTGCTCGAGCTTGCATGTGTACCACTGATCATACTTGTGATATTCATTTGGGTTTGTGTGTTGTCTCTGACCTGAGCATGTTTATATTGAACTGCCTCCTGTACTTGTATTCTGGTTCTTCATGTAGCCTTTTGGTCTGACTGTTGCTTCATGTTGCCTTCAGTAGCTTCACTGTTGCATTTGTATCACTGGTTCATTGCACTGTTTCATGCATGCTCGACATTGTGACTTGAGCTTTGTATATGAACTGTGTTGTATTCATGTCTGACTTGATGTTTGTAACTTGTGATTTCATGCTTCATGCATGTACTCTGTTCATATGTTCTTGGTGGCATTTCTTTGGACTGCACTGCAGTATTCATTATGTTGGTCGAGCTTGCATTCTTTGTTGGCACTTTTGAATGTTTGCAGCTTGGTCTTGAGTTGTTTAATGAAGAGGTTGAACTTGCATACTTGCTATTGTTGGCTGCGCACACGAGTTGGCAAGGCAGTGCACACGTGTATGAATGTACACGTGTGTATTGCAGCCACTTATGGTTACATGTCCCTGTAATATCTATATGCACGACTTTGTGATGAAAACAAGTGTGAATTATGACGAACAACCCAAATAACTGAGGCAAATCATATTTTCAAAAATCGTATTTCATTTTAAATTGCAAAAATATTTCTTTTTCAATTTTACTCCGTTAGTGAATATTTTTGCAGATTGCTCAGATGCTGGATTCAAACTGGAATGCAGTTGAAGATAAAAATACGAGTGTGAGTGATATGTAGTGAGGTTAACTGTAAATGTGAAATGTGATGTGATTGTAATCAAAGTTGTATAGTTATAGTGAGAGATTGAAATTGTACTATTCAAAATTGTAATAAATATTTGTTTGAATAAAAATTTCTGTTTGAATTCAAAATCTGTTTAACTTGTTCTGTTTGAATTCAAATTCGAATTCTGTGTAATTTAATTTTATTCAACAAATATTTATTTAATCTATGAAAAACAAAATAGTACATTACCAAATACATACTATTCAAAATTGTAATAAATATTTGTTTGAATAAAATTTCTGTTTGAATTCAAATTCTGTTTAACTTGTTCTGTTTGAATTCAAATTCAAATTCTGTGTAATTTAATTTTATTCAACAAATATTTATTTAATCTATGAAAAACAAAATAGTACATTACCAAATACATTTAAATGAATATATATGTTTATTATCATCAAACAAAACTTATAAGCGCATATTCAACACTTACTAATTGGTTCTCTTTGATTTTGGAGCAAGAACTTGAGCTAGTAAGAGGAACTAGGGCTAGGAGTTTCTAATTTCCATTCTCTTCCACCATTTTTGCTTAAGCTTGAATGTTAGGAATATGAAATGAAGTAATGAAGAGTTAGAGTGGGTTGGGACTGAGTTAGTAAGTGATTAATGGGTTCAGCCCAAACCAAAGCCCTAAGTGAAAAAGGTCAAAATTCTACTATCTCCAAACATATCAAAGTTTATACTCAGAAAGGTCACAAACGTCGTTTTGAACTCAATGGGGTTGGTCTCGAGTCCCAATTCGACTGTTTGCAAAAAGTAGCTTTTCGGACCAAAATCCGACGAACGATAAATATTTAAATATAAAATCGATAAATATGTGGGTTGTTACAGTACAGATTTCTTAATATATGCTAAAATGTTTTGTACAATGTCTTGGATATATATGCTCTGATACCAAAACAAGGGGGGGGTGTAGTAAAAATATTATTGTGAATTATTTTATTGATACCTAATTTTTATTAATATCTATGAAAAATAACTAAAATGTTTTGTACAATGTCTTGGATATATATGCCAAAAGCAAATCCAGAGATAAACTTTATAGTGTATGTCAAAATTTCTATCAAAATTAATATTATACTTTATGAAATATTTTGTTTGCTTTGTTTATTATCCATGGGGTTACCTTACTGGCAGCTTGAAAGTGTTTAGACCCAAGGGTGCAGTAAGTAGATTAGTAAAATAGGAATTAGGAACCCATTTCATTTTGATCTGTTCAGAGTCTTCTAATTTTTGTTTTACCATCTTGTAACTTTCCTCCTTAATAAAACTCATTGTAAGTATAGTCTTCGTACCAATAGTCTGTATTTATATGAACAAAGTCTAGAGGTTCATTTAACCATTTTCTGTTTTCTTTGAGTATTTTTTGTCTAACTAGTTCATAATGTTATTTAACATAAAGGTCTAGCATTCTGTTAGTAGTGTTTCCTTCTGATTTGTGAAAATAAAAAACAAAGTAGGTTTGCTTAAATTGTTTTAACACTTTCTTTTTGTCTAGTTTAGGTTCATCATCAAGGTTTATGAATTTTTTTGCATAGTTAAGTTTAAATGTTTTTGCAATATTATATTACTGGTTTTCGTTTAGATATGTATTTTTTAGGATTATTAATACCTTTTTCATAAATTTTTGTTCTAAGAAATTTTGTAGGGCTTCTATGTTTTTGATCATTGGAAGATTGACCAATTTATTTTTCCCAATCGGTCGTCTGTAATTTTGTAGTTATTTTTTAAAAAATTTCATTTATTCCATTCTATGCAAAAGTGTCTACAGAATCTTTCAGTTATTATTATGTTTCCTGGTTCTCTGAGGTAATTAAAATTATTAAATATTTGTAAGAAATCTGTGTCACAGTCATCTATATTTATTAGCTCATGTATATATTTTTGTTTAAATATTGTCAGGATTTCAGTTTTTTGGTTTTCTAATGTTTATTATGTTTAACATAAAGTTGTCTTCTAAGCATTTTTTGTAGATTTTCCATGAATTTTTTTTATGAGTGGATATGTAAAATTGTTCTTTAAGTTTAAAAGGGTCTGATCAAAGACTTAGTGGTGTTTTTAGAACGAGAGAAACATTACTGTAAGAAATCATATTATCATAAGGGCCATAATTAAACAGAAATTTAAGTTTTCTTAATTTTACTAATAATATTCTTATCTCAAAACCTACCACTTACCGGGACAATTTAAGTTTGAACTCATAACTAATTATCACTGGAAATACCTCACCTTGTCATCCTAGAGTCTATTGTTTTCCCCTAACGGCCATTTTGCCTAAGCGGGTACTTTTCAATTTTAAAACGGATTTACGTCTTTTGGATGTTAAGTGATTTAAGTTATGAAATAAACTAATTGTGTTAACCGCTCAAGTGATTATTTTAAGTAAGAAACATATTAGTAGCAGAAGAAGGTTAAATAACTTCTTAATTATAAGCTAGAGAAATAAGAGTTTCTTACATAGTTGCCTTCTGCGTTCTTCCTCTTTGTCTTTGATCAGAGATTGCTTAGTTCCAGAGCATTTGTCTTGGCATCACCATTATCGAAAGGAAAATTAAAAAGGAAGCTTTTATTACACACTAGAGTTTTTACAAATGAAGAGAGCTTGTTATGATTTTCGATGTCCCTTCTTACTTCCTACTAACTCCTTATATAGATGGAGTAGATCATAAAGCAAAACGGACATATGTCCAAAAATAACTTACATCTGGAGATAATATATTCTCCACTAAAAAAGAAAAAAGGAAAAGGAAAAAATAGCACTAATAAATCTTTACATTTGTCACAAAGTAGAAGGTGCTAGTCTTTACTTTCCATAGTGCGGAATCTAAAGCCTTTAAGTCTTTTCTCTTTTGTTTTTATCCATCAGTAGACATGCTGGTGGATAACACGTCATCTTTGTCATCATTAATGTTGTTTTTTTCTGTCTCTTTCCTTTTTGTAGCTTTTGACAAGAGATGGTTTAGGATGAAAGATGTCAAAACCTCTGTAGTTTAGTCTCTGGTCTTTGAGGAATTTTGTTATGTAAATCTTCATAACTGGGGTTTCAGCATAAAGATAAAATTTGTTATTATTCCAGTCTTCATCTTGAGCTATTTTGTATGCCCTATACCTTTCATGTGTTTGTTGGACTGTAGGAATGTCGTCATCATGAGTTGGGGGATAATTATTATCCCAATCTTCGTATGTTGGATCAATGAATTTGGCATTAATAATAATTATATGTTTTGTTGGTTCATATATGGATTTCCCAAAATAGGGAGGTGTTGATTTCAGATCCATATATATGTCTGTGGCTAAAACATTTGTAAAATGGTCAATAATACTTCCTATAGGTTCAGGAAGTTCATCAGTGTGCCATTCATCAAAGTAAATTCTTTTGACAATTCCAAGATTTATGAGGAGGAAAGGATCAAAAGTAGTGTCATCATATACTAAATATTTGTAATTTATGAGATTAATAGTAAGTTGTGGTATTGCACAGATTGTAGTGCAGGAACAGTTTGTGGAGGAGGAGAGGCATGAAGAAAATTTCTTTGTACATGGGACATTAAGGTTTCTCAAAATATCCCAAGAAATTTGTAGTCCTTCAACAGTCGAACTTGAAATTTTTGCCATAAGTTTGATGGCTTTGTTGAAAATTTGTGGAGAGAGATCATAAGGGTGATTTATGAAAAATAGTTCTCTAATAAGATTTTCAGAGAAATTTGGCAAAATTGTTTTGTTTTGTAAAGTAGGTTTTTCTAGAAACGTAGCTTTTTGTATGGGTTTCCCAAATTTGTAAAGTTGCTTTTCTCAATTTTGATAACCGTAGCAAAAGAGGTCTGTGGTTTGACGTTTGTAGTAGTTTCCGGGATTTCTGTTTTTGTTAGTTTCCCAAGAGATATGTTTTGTAAGCTTTGTATATCTTCGGAGAGAACATAATCATCTCCAATTTTTTTCTGTAATTCTCTTTTGGCCTCATCAAAACTAGCAAATCCTTTGTAAAGTGGTGTTCCCAATCTGGGGTTTTCTTGTATGTATTTGATCTTTGTGACCATTTGCTCCCATGTGGAGTAAATTCCAGCATCGAGTCCTATAAACAGACCATAATAAAGGAATTTTCTTTGTTTATCAGTTGTTAATCTTTGTACTAGAGTATACAAGATACTCAATTTTTGTTTGTTGGCTTCATGCGGTGTTTTCATGTTCCATATGTTGTCTAAAATCTGTTGATCTTCATCTGTAATTTTTGCCTTGGTGACAAATTTGTTTTGTTTTGAGTATGTCTTCAAGTACATTGAAGGATTTTGTTGTTCTTCCATAGTTGCTAAGTATCTGCAAGAATCATGCTAGCAATCTCTGAAAATGGAAAATCTTATCTTAATAATCTAGATAATTTATCTGGTAGAAAATTGTCTTTTCCTTTTATATGTTCCCAGCAGATGTTTGTTCCGAAATTTGTTATGGAGTGGTTAAATTTTAGCAATCTATTATTTAAAATTCCTTTGTCTTTTTTGTTTTCTGTATATTTGACTATGGATTCACAGTCAGTTCTTAATGTAATTTCCTTTTGTGAAATTATGAAAAGTTGAAGGATTCTAAAACATAGATTATGGCTAGGATCTCATAATCTAAGGATGTCATATATTATTTTTCTTTGTATACACCAGAAGTGTATCTACATATTTTTACTGTATTCTTATTTTCATATTTGTTATTTTTTCGTAATAAAATTCCACCCAAACCAAGGGATGATCCATCTGTTTCAATTATTAAGTAATCTGTTTGTAGTGGTAAGCTTAGAGGTTTTAAATCATTTGCAATTTCTTTTATTTTTTGTATCTGTTTTATATCTTCAATATTGAAATATCTGTTTCCCTTTGGGATAGCTTTATTGTACAAAGGTCCAGTGTATTTTGAATGATCTTTAATATATGGTCTTGCATAATTTACAAGTCCGAGGAAAGCTTGCAATTGTTTTAAGTTTTCAATCTTATCAGGAAATTCTAATATCTTTCTTGTTATATGTGGTTGTAATTCTATGGTTCCTTTGCCAATTTTGGCTCCAAGGAATTTGATAGTGGTTTTTTTATTAATTCTATCTTCTTTTTGGATATTATTAGACCATGAGCCTCAATTAGTTTTAGGACCGTGTATAGATGTGATATGTGTTCTTGTTTTGTTTTAGAGAAAACAAGTATATCATCTATGTATACACATGTATAATTGTTACAATGTTGAAAAGTGTTGTCCATTTTTCTTTGGAATATTTGTGGAGCATTTTTTAGTCCGAATGGCATAACTAGCCATTCATAATGTCCTTCACGACAAGTGAAAGAAGTCTAAGGTATGGATTCTGGGTGCATTTTAACTTGCCAGAAACCAGATTTAAGATCAAACTTGGAGAACCAGTTTGAGCCTTATATTTTGTTGATGAGAACATCTTTGTTTGGTATACAATATCCATCTTCATGGGTATTGTCATTAAGTCTTGCATAATTCATGACCATTCTAGACTAGCCACGTTTTCTTTCAGATTCTTTTTGTACGATAAACGCTGCCGTTCTATGTCTTGAATCTGTTTTCCTTATGATATTTAAATCAGTGAGTGTTTTAATATGCATTTTGAATTCATCCATAATCCAATTATCATATTTGGGCGAATCAATTTTTATTGTTAAGTCTGGGTTTATTATGTTCAACTTACATTGTGTTTTATCTTTTTCCCAAAACTTTAGTGGTTTTTCTCCTATGATCTCTATTTTTTCTAATTTAGAAATCAGTTGGTCAATATCATCTTTTGTTAGTAATAATTTACTAATATCCTGTGGATTTATCATCTGTAAATCTTTTGTTAAATCTTTTCTTTTGTAACTATAATTTTTTGTTGAAAGAAAATCATAATTATTTTGTTCAAATTCAATGGTTGTTTTATTTGTATGATTTAAGTTTTTGCATTGGCCAGGAATTGGGCAGTTGCAAGGTTCCAATTTGTCTGAATATACTGATGGCGGCGTTGTTGATTTATGTCCACCACGCTTTGCAAGCGCAAACTCTGATAAGATGGGTGTAAGTGTTGTGTTTTTAGAAATTTGTATATAATCTTTTTTAAATGAAAAACTACCATTATCATTTAATAAAAAATCTAAACCAAGTATTAATTTGATATATTGTAGGTTTAATTCTAAAACCTAGAGTTGTTTTATGTTATAATATGGAGACCATTCTCCACATGTATTTGTAAAACTTATATTTATATTTTTGACAATATCGGTTATTATAGTTGTTGTTCCATCAAACAGGATACTTTGTTTGAGTTTATCTGCTTTTGTGACGTGTTTAGAAGGAACAAGACTGGAGCAAATAGTAGAACTAGTTGCACCGGTATCAATAAAATCTAGAACTTGTATATCGATTCCTTTTATATTGAGTTTTGTTGGAATAAGTAATTCTTTTAGACTACTAGTATTACAAATTAGTGGAATTTGTATTGGTTTATCAATAATATTTAAATGAGCATGATGGTCATGGTTAGTATCTGGATAAATATTGTTTAAGTTCATTTGTTCTCGGTTATAAATTTATTCGTTTAATAAATCATTGTTATGGGTGAGTATACCTTTTCCTTTTTCAAGAGTTAGTAGTTTATTTTTTAAATCTTCTAATTCTATTTCTATGTTGTTTGTTCTTTCTTCAAGAATTTTTATTCTGTCTACATTTATTTTATTTTTATCAGTATAAGCAAATTTTATCTCTTTAGGAACTTGTATAGCAAACTTATTTGTAGCACAAATTTGGAAAATCTCAATTGTGAAAGTTGTACATTTATATCGCTTGTCAAAGGCAGGGTACCAAGGACAAAACTCACATTTCTTTGTATCAGTTCCCATTTTATACTTAAAGTTATGGGTACACATTTCTTTATTCATTATGTTAAAATATGATTCATTTGTTAAATTTTCTTTAAATGTTGTTAGTTCATTGATTAGACCATAATCAGATGAACTTTCTTGTTTATGGTCTCTAATCCTTCAAGAGAGATTATGGAGTAGGTTATTGATGTTTCTGAAACATCAGAAGCAATTTCTATTAGATCTTCTTTGACTGAATCAACAAGGTTTGATTCTCTTGTATATGAGTTTTGTTTTTTCGGGCACACAGATGATAAGTGTCCTTTTTCATTACATGCAAAACGTGTAACTGTATTTGCGTATGTTTTCTTTGGATTATATTTCCTAACATGTCTATCTTTATTTAATTATGGTTTTCTAGCATTTGATCTTCTTAAGTAATATTTTTTTGTATATTTCTTTTTTAATTTTGGTTTGTTCTCAATCTTATGAGAACCATGTTGTTGTGGTGTATATTTTTGTCCGCAAAACCCATAATTTTTTTGTTTTAATTCTTTTTGGATTTTTATGTAGGTACATCTCTTTTTTTAATTCTGAGATGATATGTGTAATTCTTATCCCAATGTTATTATAACTTGGGGGTAAATTTTCAGGTTTATCTTGATAATCTGTTATCCATGACCTGTGTATTTCTTTTCTTAAATCACCTGGTAATTTAGAAAAAAGTCTATTTCCAACTTCTATATTATAATAATTTCCTGAAATTGTCGCATAGTGAAGATATTCTTTTAGGAATTTTATTATGTATCTCCAAACTAGGAGTTGTATTTGTTCAAGATCGCGCATTGCTTCTTGTTGTCTTATTGTTATTCCTGTGTTCACATCTCTTCCAGTTAAGATAGTGTGTATGGAATACGCAAAATTATAGATATTGTTTCCTTGGGCGATAAGGTTTGCAATATCTCCTGGGAAATCTTTTTTGTATGATTCCCATATAGCTTTGGCGTTGTCACCTAAGTAATTTTCAGCAATTCTGATCATTTCTTCACCAGAATTGATGTTTATATGTCTTGCTGAATAGTCTCTAGCTATTGCACCAGTCCATTGTTCTAGATATGTATCTAACAACTGGGGATGGCATTCTGTTATGTTCAAAACGACTGAGTTATTTTGGAAATAAGATTTCTCATCAGGTAATCATTTTCCTATAGTTCTTAAATTTGGATTTGTGTCTGTATATGTATTGTATGCCCTCCTAGGAGGTTGTCTTATTTCATATGGCATTGTTTGGTCTTTATTCCTATCTGGATATTTATGACTAATTCCTGATTTTGCACTTGTTTCAGGATCAGCTAAATCCATATGTTCTATAAATTCTGAAATGATGTCTTCAAGAATTTCATTTCTATGTATTTCTGTGGATAGAACTGAATCGTTTAGATAATTACTAATATTTTGTATTTCCCTCATTCTTACATTATTTTCATCATCAATATAAATAAAAGTGTCTTGGTTTATTTGTCTTGATGATTTTAAACTTTGTTCAAGGTTAAATATGTCAGATGGTTCAAGAAACATCCCAAGTTCTTTTGGATAAATGATCTTATCCATTTATTCTTTTGCTTAATTCTTCAGTTTCCTCATCTGTTTCAACTTCTTGTGGGGTTTGATGGACCATAATCTTTAAATCTTATGGACATCGATTTATTTAGATTATTATATGTTACAACATTGTTTGGTTTTATTGTTGCAGCTGTTTCATTTGGATTTGTTATATTCCATTCATGACCAGCAAGAACAGAGGAATCAATTTCCATAGGTTTTATGAAATTTATTCCAGTGGAGTTTAATGTTTCAATGATTTTGTCTCATTTATTTTTATTTTAGGGGCATGTCTGGACATACATTTTCCCAAAAATGTTATATCTAGTAATATGTTTTTTCCCTGGAAATTTTCATATCCTTTAGTTTGTATGACTAATTTTATATGTTTGTAAAAATCATTTATGTCCATTGTAAAGTTTGGGGCAATATACACAATACCAATATTGTTGTTCATATCAACTTCCATGGTACCAAATATAGCTCTATCTAAGTCTTGATGTCTGTCATCTATTAATATTATTAGAAGTTTCGCTCCTATTTTTTGTCTTGTTAATCCTCTTACTTTTATGACAATAAGTCCTAGGTGGATCATTTTATATTTTTGTATTTTGAGTTGGTTTATGGCTTCTGGAGTCATAAGATTTATTATCTGTTGGTTTCCATATGGAACAGCAAACATCTGTTCTCTGTGGTGTCTGTATAATCCTGTTATTACCGTAAATACACCAGTTCTATATATTTCTCTAGGATTTAATGTATTTAGTTGGTTATTTGAAAATATTTCGATATCTCTATTTAGGTCTATTATTTCTTCTAATTGAGTTTGTGTGTTTGTACTCCTTCTAAGTACATTATCTATCCATCCTAATGATGAGATAGAATTTATTTCATTAGTCCCGTTAGATCTGTCATCTGTTAGGGTCCTAGAAGGGCCACTAAAGGATAGTCTTCTATTCATATTTTATCTAATTGTTTGTACATAAGAAAATTCATTTTTGATTTTTTACTTATTGTTGTTGTTGTAGGATCATTTGGTCCTAAATTCATTTTTTGTAAACTTTCAGCTAATTTATCTATTTCAAATTCTTTGCCTTTACTTGTGTGATCTATGTCAAACATCTTGTTTTGAATATTATCAATTTTATTTTGCATTTGTGTTAACATAGCTATTATTGTATTATTTTGTAGTATTTGTATTCTATCACTTTTTCCTGGGAAGTCGTCTTTATTATATCTAACGTTTATATTAGTATCACTAAATCTATAGTTTGATTCTACGTATTTAGTTGCTTCTTGAAAATATTTATTTTCAAAGCTCATTAACTTAAAATTAGAATTTTGATTTCTTTTATCATTTCTTCAATTTTTTGTATTTGTTTATCAAATTGATTTTTATCTTTTTTCGTTTGTTCTTTTAGTTTTATTATTAATTCTTTGGAATGTATTTCTAAGTCTATTGGTTTATTTTTTTCAATTAGATTCTTTAATTGGATTATGTCTTTTTTGTTAGGGAATTCTTTTAATTTTATTACTTTGAATTTTTCTCATAGTTTCTTTAGGGTTAATTCAAAATTATCTATTTTATATAGATTTGTTTTTAAATATTCTTGGTTGTTTGAGATCTGTTTAAGTAATTTATTTTTTTCAATTATCCCATCAAGGACTAACTGCATTAAGGTATAATGTTTTTCATTACAGAGATTTAAGTTCTCACTTAGTTCTATAATAAAATCTGTTAATGAATTCATGTGTTCCATTTCTGAATGAATTTTATGTTTATATTCAGAATTATTAATGTAACATATGTGTTTCTGTTTGTCTAGAGTAATAATCCTTTTTGTTGGATTGTTAATCTCTAAATTTAAGTAATTGAATTTTGTATAACTCATTTTAATTGGGCCTAGTAATCTTTAGGCACTGATACCAAAACAAGGAGGGGGTGTAGTAAAAATATTATTGTGAATTATTTTATTGATACCAAAATTTTATTGATATCTATGAAAAATAACTAAAATGTTTTGTACAATGTCTTGGATATATATGCTAAAAGCAAATCCAGGGATAAACTTTATAGTGTATGTCAAAATTTCTATCAAAATTAATATTATACTTTATGATAGAATAGTCTTCGTACCAATAGTATGTATTTATATGAACCAAGTCTAGAGGTTCATTTAACCATTTTTTGTTTTCTTTGAGTATTTTTTGTCTAACTTGTTCATAATGTTCTTTAACATAAAGGTCTAGCATTCTGTTAGTAATGTTTCCTTCTGATTTGTGAGAATCAAAAACAAAGTAGGTTTGCTTAAATTGTTTTAACTCTTTCTTTTTGTCTAGTTTAGGTTCATCATCAAGGTTTATGAATTTTTTTGTATAGTTATGTTTAAATGTTTTTGCAATATTCGTTTAGATCTGTATTTTTTAGGATTATTAATACCTTTGTCATAAATTTTTTTTCTAAGAAATTTTGTAGGGCTTCAATGTTTTTGATCATTGGAAGATTGACCAATTTAGTTTTCCCAATCGGTCGTCTGTAATTTTATAGTTATTTTTTAAAATTTTCCATTTATTCCATTCTATGCAAAAGTCTCTACAGAATCTTTCAGTTATTATTATGTTTCCTAGTTCTCTTAGGTAATTAAAGTTATTAAATATTTGTATGAAATCTGTGTCACAGTCATCTATATTTATTAGCTCATGTATATATTTTTGTTTAAATATTGTCAGGATTTCAGTTTTTTGGTTTTTGGTTGTACTTGTGTTATGTTTTAAAATGTTTATTATGTTTAACATAAAGTTGTCTTCTAAGATTTTTTGTAGATTTTCCATGATTTTTTTTATGAGTGGATATGTATAACTTGTTCTTTAAGTTTAAAAGGGTCTAATCAAAGACTTATAGGTGTTTTTAGAACGAGAGAAACATTTCTGTAAGAAATCATATTATCATAAGGGCCATAATTAAACATAAATTTTAGTTTTCTTAATTTTACTAATAATATTCTTATCTCAAAACCTACCACTTACTGGGACAATTTAAGTTTGAATTCATAACTAATTATCACTGGAAATACCTCACCTTGTCATCCTAGCATCTACTATTTTCCCCTAATGGCCATTTTGCCTAAGCGGGTACTTTTTCAACTTTAAAACGGATTTACGTCTTTTGGATTTTAAGTGATTTAAGTTATGAAATAAACTAATTGTGTTAACCGCTCAAGTGATTATTATAAGTAAGAAACATATTAGTAGCGGAAGATGGTTAAATAACTTCTTAATTATAAGCTAGAGAAATAAGATTTCTTACATAGTTGCCTTCTGCGTTCTTCCTCTTTGTCTTTGACCAGAGATTGCTTAGTTCCAGAACATTTGTTTCGGCATCACCATTATTGAAAGGAAAATTAAAAAGGAAGCTTTTATTACACACTAGAGTTTTTACAAATGAAGAGAGCTTGTTATGTTTTTCGATGTCCGTTCTTGCTTCCTACTAACGCCTTATATACATGGAGTAGATCATAAAGCAAAACGGACAGATGTCCAAAAATAACTTACATCTGGAGATAATATATTCTCCACTAAAAAAGAAAAAAGGAAAAGGAAAAAATAGCACTAATAAATCTTTACATTTGTCACAAAGTAGAAGATGCTAGTCTTTACTTTCCACAGTGCGGAATCTAAAGCCTTTAGTCTTTTCTCTTTTTTTTTATCCATCAGTAGACATGCTGGTGGATAACACGTCATCTTTGTCATCATCAATGTTGTTTTTTCTGTCTCTTTCCTTTTTGTAGCTTTTGACAAGAGATGGTTTAGGATGAAAGGTGTCAAAACCTCTGTAGTTTAGTCTCTGGTCTTTGAGGAATTTTGTTATCTAAATCTTCATAACTGGGGTTTCAGCATAAAGATAAAGTTTGTTATTATTCCAGTCTTCATCTTGAGCTATTTTGTATGCCCTATACCTTTCATGTGTTTGTTGGACTGTAGGTATGTCGTGGCATGAGTTGGAGGATAATTATTATCCCAATCTTCGTATGTTGGATCAATGAATTTGGCATTAATAATAATTATATATTTTGTTCGTTCGTATATGGATTTCCCAAAATGGGGAGGTGTTGATTTCAGATCCATATATATGTCTTTGGCTAAAACATTTGTAAAATGGTCAATAATACTTCCTATAGGTTCAGGAAGTTCATCAGTGTGCCATTGATCAAAGTAAATTCTTTTGACAATTCCAAGATTTATGAGGAGGGACGGATCAAAAGTAGTGTCATCATATACTAAATATTTGTAATTTATGAGGTTAATAGTAAGTTGTGGTATTGCACAGATTGTAGTGCAGGAACAGTTTATGGAGGAGGAGAGGCATGAAGAAAATTTCTTTATACATGGGACATTAAGGTTTCTCAAAATATCCCAAGAAATTTGTAGTCCTTCAACAGTCGAACTTGAAATTTTTGCCATAAGCTTGATGGCTTTGTTGAAAATTTGTGGAGAGAGATCATAAGGGTGATTTATGAAAAATAGTTCTCTAATAAGATTTTCAGAGAAATTTGGCAAAATTGTTTTGTTTTGTAATGTAGGTTTTTCTGGAAACGTAGCTTTTTGTATGAGTTTCCCCAATTTTGTAAAGTTGCTTTTCTCAGTTTTGATAACTATAGCAAAAGAGGTCTGTGGCCTGAGGTTTGTAGAAGTTTTCGGGATTTCTGTTTTTATTAATTTCCCAAGAGATATGTTTCGTAAGCTTTGTATATCTTCAGAGATAACATAATCATCTCCAATTTTTTTCTGTAATTCCGTTTTGGCTTCATCAAAACTAGTAAAGCCTTTGTAAAGTGATGTTCCCAATCTGGGGTTTTCTTGTATGTATTTGATCTTTGTGATCATTTATTCCCGTGTGGAGTAAACTCCAGCACCAAGTCCTGTAAACAGACCATAATAAAGGAATTTTCTTTGTTTATCAGTTGTAAATCTTTGTACTAGAGTATACAAGATACTCAATTTTTGTTTGTTGGCTTCATGCGGTGTTTTCATATTCGATATGTTGTCTAAAATCTGTTGATCTTCATCTGTAATTTTTGCCTTGGTGACAAATTTGTTTTGTTTTGAGTATGTCTTCAAGTACATTGAAGGATTTTGTTGTTCTTCAATAGTTGCTAAGTATCTACAAGAATCATGTTAGCAATATCTGAAAATGGAAAATCTTATCTTAATAATCTAGATAATTTTAAATAATAGATGGCTAAAATTTAAGCACTCCATAACAAATTGCGGAACAAACATCTGCTGGGAACATATAAAAGGAAAAGACATTTTTCTACCAGATAAATTATCTAGATTATTAAGATAAGATTTTCCATTTTCAGATATTGCTAGCATGATTCTTGCAGATACTTAGCAACTATGGAAGAACAACAAAATCATTCAATGTACTTGATGACATACTCAAAACAAAACAAATTTGTCACCAAGGCAAAAATTACAGATGAAGATCAACAGATTTTAGACAACATATGGAATATGAAAACACCGCATGAAGCCAACAAACAAAAATTGAGTATCTTGTATACTCTAGTACAAAGATTTACAATTGATAAACAAAGAAAATTCCTTTATTATGGTCTGTTTACATGACCTGATGCTGGAATTTACTCCACATGGGAACAAATGATCACGAAGATCAAATACACACAAGAAAACCCCAGATTGGGAACACCACTTTACAAAGGCTTTGCTAGTTTTGATGAAACCAAAACAGAATTATAGAAAAAATCTGAAGATGATTATGTTGTCTCTGAAGATATACAAAGCTTACAAAACAAATCTATTGGGAAATTAATAAAAACAGAAATCCCGGAAACTTCTACAAACCTCAGGCCACAGACCGCTTTTGCTACAGTTATCAAAACTGAGAAAAGCAACTTTACAAATTTGGGGAAACCCATACAAAAAGCTACGTTTTCAGAAAAACCTACTTTACAAAACAAAACAATTTTGCCAAATTTCTCTGAAAATCTTATTAGAGAACTATTTTTCATAAATCACCCTTATGATCTCTCTCCATAAATTTTCAACAAAGCCATCAAACTTACGGCAAAATTTCAAGTTCGACTGTTGAAGGACTACAAATTTCTTGGGATATTTTGAGAAACCTTAATGTCCCATGTACAAAGAAATTTTCTTCATGCCTCTCCTGCTCCACAAACTGTTCCTACACTACAATCTGTGCAATACCACAACTTACTATTAACCTCATAAATTACAAATATTTAGTATATGATGACACTACTTTTGATCCTTCCCTCCTCATAAATCTTGGAATTGTCAAAAGAATTTACTTTGATGAATGGCACACTAATGAACTTCCTAAACCTATAGGAAGTATTATTGACCATTTTACAAATGTTTTAGCCATAGACATATATATGGATCTGAAATCAACACCTCCCCATTTTAAGAAATCCATATACGAACCAACAAAACATATAATTATTATTAAAGCCAAATTCATTGATCCAACATACGAAGATTGGGATAATAATTATCCCCCAACTCATGCTGACGACATTCCTACTGTCCAACAAACATATGAAAGGTATAGGTCATACAAAATAGCTCAAGATGAAGACTAGAATAATAACAAACTTTATCTTTATGATGAAACCCCGGTTATGAAGATTTACATAACAAAATTCCTCAAACACCAGAGACTAAACTACAGAGGTTTTGACATCTTTCATCCTAAACCATCTCTTGTCAAATGCTACAAAAAGGAAAGAGACAGAAAAAACAACATTGATGATGACAAAGATGACGTGTTATCCACCAGCATGTCTACTGATGGATAAAAACAAAAGAGAAAAGACTTAAAGGCTTTAGATTCCGCACTATGGAAAGTAAAGACTAGCACCTTCTACTTTGTGACAAATATAAAGATTAATTAGTGCTATTTTTTGTTTTCCTTTTTTCATTTTTAGTGGAGAATATATTATCTCCAGATGTAAGTTATTTTCGGACATCTATCCGTTTTCCTTTATGATCTACTCCATCTATATAAGGAGTAAGTAGGAAGTAAGAAGGGATATTGAAAATCATAACAAGCTCTCTTCATTTGTAAAAACTCTAGTGTGTAATAAAAGCTTCCTTTTTAATTTTCCTTTCAATAATGGTGATGCCAAGACAAATGTTCTGGAACTAAGCAATCTCTGATCAAAGACAAAGAGGAAGAACGCAGAAGGCAACTATGTAAGAAACTCTTATTTCTCTAGCTTATAATTAAGAAGTTATTTAACCTTCTTCTGCTACTAATATGTTTCTTACTTAAAATAATCACTTGAGCTGTTAACACAATTAGTTTATTTCATAACTTAAATCACTTAAAATCCAAAAGACGTAAATCCGTTTTAAAATTGAAAAGTACCCGCTTAGGCAAAATGGCCGTTAGGGGAAAACAGTAGACTCTAGGATGACAAGGTGAGGTATTTCCAGTGATAATTAGCTATGAGTTCAAACTTAAATTGTCCCAGTAAGTGGTAGGTTTTGAGATAAGAATATTATTAGTAAAATTAAGAAAACTTAAATTTCTGTTTAATTATGGCCCTTATGATAATATGATTTCTTACAGTAATGTTTCTCTCGTTCTAAAAACACCTCTAAGTCTTTGATCAGACCCTTTTAAACTTAAAGAACAAGTTTTGCATATCCACTCATAAAAAAAAATTCATGGAAAATCTACAACAATGCTTAGAAGACAACTTTATGTTAAGCATAATAAACATTTTAAAACATAACACAAGTACAACAGAAAACCAAAAAACTGAAATCCTGACAATATTTAAACAAAAATATATACATGAGCTAATAAATATAGATGACTGTGACACAGATTTCATATAAATATTTAATAACTTTAATTACCTCAGAGAACCAGGAAACATAATAATAACTGAAAGATTCTGTAGACACTTTTGCATAGAATGAAATAAATGAATTTTTTTTAAAAATAACTATAAAATTACAGACGACCGATTGGGAAAACTAAATTGGTCAATCTTCCAATGATAAAAAACATAACTATATAAACCTAAACTAGATGATGAACCTAAACAATATAATATTGCAAAAACATTTGAACATAACTATACAAAAAAATTCATAAACCTTGATGATGAACCTAAACTAGACAAAAGTAAAGTGTTAAAAAAATTTAAGCAAACCTACTTTGTTTTTGATTCTCACAAATCAGAAGGAAACATTACTAACAGAATGCTAGACCTTTATGTTAAAGAACATTATGAACTAGTTAGACAAAAATACTCAAAACAGAAAATGGTCAAATGAACCTCTAAACTTGGTTCATATAAATACAGACTTTTGGTACGAAGACTATACTTACAATGAGTTTTATTAAGAAGGAAACTTACAAGATGGTAAAAAAAAAATTGGAAGACTCGATCAAAATGAAATGGGTTCCTAATTCCTATTTTATTAATCTACTTACTGCACCCTTGGATCTAAACACTTTCAAGCTGCCAGTAAGGTAACCCCATGGATAATAAACAAAGCAAACAAAATATTTCACAAAGTATAATATTAATTTAGATAGAAATTTTGGCATACACTATAAAGTTTATCCCTGGATTTGCTTTTAGCATATATATCCAAGACATTGTACAAAACATTTTAGTTATTTTTCATAGATATCAATGAAATTTTGGTTTCAATAAAATAATTCACAATAATATTTTTACTACACCCCCTCCTTGTTTGGCTTATAAAGTTTATCTCTGGATTTGCTTTTAGCATATATATCCAAGACATTGTACAAAACATTTTAGTTATTTTTCATAGATATCAATAAAATTATGGTATCAATAAAATAATTCACAATAATATTTTTACCACACCCCCTCCTTGTTTTGGTATCAGAGCCTAAAGATTACTAGGCCCAATTAAAATGAGTTATACAAAATTCAATTACTTAAATTTAGAGATTAACAATCCAACAAAAAGGATTGTTACTCTAGACAACCAGAAACACATATGTTACATTAATAATTCTGAATATAAACATAAAATTCATTCAGAAATGGAGCACATGAATTCATTAACAGATTTAATTATAGAACTAAGTGAGAACTTAAATCTCTATAATGAAAAACATTATAACTTAATGCAGTTAGTCCTTGATGGGATAATTGAAAACAATAAATTACTTAAACAGATCTCAAATAACCAAGAATATTTAAAAACAAATCTATATAAAATAGATAATTTTGAATTAACCCTGAAGAAACTATCAGAAAAATTCAAAGTAATAAAATTAAAAGAATTCCTTAACAAAAAAGACATAATCCAATTAAAGAATCTAATTGAAGAAAATAAACCAGAAGACTTAGAAATACATTCCAAAGAATTAATAATAAAATTAAAAGAACAAACGGAAAAAGATAAAAATCAATTTGATAAACAAATTGAAGAAATGTTAAAAGAAATCAAAATTCTAATTTTAAGTTAATGAGTTTTGAAAATAAATATTTTCAAGAAGCAACTAAATACGTAGAATCAAACTATAGATTTAGTGATACTAATATAAACGTTGGATATAATAAAGACGACTTCCCAAGAAAAAGTGATAGAATACAAATACTACAAAATAATGCAATAATATCTATGTTAACACAAATACAAAATAATATTGATAATATTCAAAACAAGATGTTTGACATAGATCACACAAGTAAAGGCCAAGAATTTGAAATAAATAAATTAGCTAAAAGTTTACAAAATAAATTTAGGACCAAATGATCCTACAAAAACAATAATAAGTAAAAAATCAAAAATGAATTTTCTTATGTACAAACAATTAGATAAAATATGAATAGAAGACTATCCTTTAGTGGCCCTTCTAGGACCTTAACAGATTACAGATCTAACAGGACTAATGAAACAAATTTTATCTCATCATTAGGATGGATAGATAATGTACTTAGAAGGAGTACAAACACACAAACTCAATTAGAAGAAATAATAGACCTAAACAGAGATATCGAAATATTTTCAAATAACCAACTAAATACATTAAATCCTAGAGAAACATATAGAACTGGTGTATTTACGGCAATAACAGGATTATACAAACACCACAGAAAACAGATGTTTGCTGTTCCAGATGGAAACCAACAAATAATAAATCTTATGACTCCAGAAGCCATAAACCAACTCAAAATACAAAAATATAAAATGATCCACCTAGGACTTATTGTCATAGGAGTAAGAGGATTAACAAGACAAAAAATAGGAGCGAAACTTCTACTAATATTAATAGATGACAGGCATCAAGACTTAGACAGAGCTATATTTGGAACCATGGAAGTTGATATGAACAACAACATTGGTATTGTGTATATTGCCCCAAACTTTACAATGGACATAAATCATTTTTACAAACATATAAAATTAGTCATACAAACTAAAGGATATGAAAATTTCCAAGGAAAAAACATATCACTAGATATAACATTTTTGGGAAAATGTATGTCCAGACATTCCCCTAAAATAAAATAAAATTAGACAAAATCATTGAAACATTAAACTCCACTGGAATAAATTTCATAAAACCTATGGAAATTGATTCCTCTATTCTTGCTGGTCATGAATGGAATATAACAAATCCAAATGAAACAACTGCAATAATAAAACCAAACAATGTTGTAACATACAATAATCTAAATAAATCGATGTCCATAAGATTTAAAGATTATGGTCCATTAAACCAACAAGAAGTTGAAACATATGTGGAAACTGAAGAATTAAGCAAAATAATAAATGGATAAGATCATTTATCCAAAAGAACTTGGGATGGTTCTTGAACCATCTGACATATTTAACCTTGAACAAAGTTTAAAATCATCAAGACAAATAAACCAAGACACTTTTATTTATATTGATGATGAAAATAATGTAAGAATGAGGGAAATACAAAATATTAGAAATTATCTAAACGATTCAGTTCGGTCCACAGAAATACATAGAAATGAAATTCTTGAAGACATCATTTCGAAATTTACAGAACATATGGATTTAGCTGATCCTGAAACAAGTGCTGAATCAGGAATTAGTCATAAATATCCAGATAGGAATAAAGACCAAACAATGCCATATGAAATAGGACAACCTCCTAGGAGGGCATACAATACATATACAGACACAAATCCAAATTTAAGAACTATAGGAAAAAGATTACCTGATGAGAAATCTTATTTCCAAAATAACTCAGTCATTTTGAACATAACAGAATGGCATCCCCAGTTGCTAGATACATATCTAGAACAATGGACTTCTGCAATAGCTAGAGACTATTCAACAAGACATCTAAACATCAATTCTGGTGAAGAAATGATCAGAATTGCTGAAAATTACTTAGGTGAAAACGCCAAAGCTATATGGGAATCATACAAAAAAGATTTCCCAAGAGATATTGCAAACCTTATCGCCCAAGGAAAAATATCTATAATTTTGCATATTCCATACACACTATCTTAACTGGAAGAGATGTGAACACAGGAATAACAATAAGACAACAAGAAGCAATGCGCGATCTTGAACAAATACAACTCCTAGATTGGAGATACATAACAAAATTCCTAAAAGAATATCTTCATTATGCTACAATTTTAGGAAATTATTATAATATAGAAGTTGGAAATAGACTTTTTTCTAGATTACCAGGTGATTTAGGAAAAGAAATACATAGGTCCTGGATAACAGATTATCAAGATAAACTTGAAAATTTACCCCCAAGTTATAATAACATTGGGATAAGAATTACACATATCATCTCAGAATTTAAAAAGAGATGTACCTACATAAAAATCCAAAAAGAATTAAAACAAAAAAATTATGGGTTTTGCGGACAAATATATACCCCACAACAATATGGTTCTCATAAGATTGAGAACAAACCAAAATTCAAAAAGATATATACAAAATAATATTACTTAAGAAGATCAAATGCTAGAAAACCATACTTAAATAAAGATAGACATGTTAGGAAATATAATCCAAAGAAAACATATGCAAATACAATTACATGTTTTGCATGTAATGAAAAAGGACACTTATCATCCGCGTGCCCGAAAAAACTAAACTTATATACAAGAGAATCAAACCTTGTTGATTCAGTCAAAGAAGATCTATTAGAAATTGCTTCTGTTTTTTCAGAAACATCAACAATCTACTCCATAATCTCTCTTGAAGGATTAGAAGACCATAAACAAGAAAGTTCACCTGATTATGGTCTAATCAATGAACTAACAACATTTGAAGAAAATTTAACAAATGAATCATATTTTAACATAATGAATAAAGAAATATGTACCTATAACTTTAAGTATAAGATGAGAAATGATACAAAGAAATGTGAGTTTTGTCCTTGGTACCCTGCTTTGACAAGCGATATAAATGTACAACTTGCACAATTGAGATTTGCCAAATTTGTGCTACAAACAAGTTTGCTATACAAGTTCCTAAATAGATAAAATTTACTTATACTGATAAAAATAAAATAAATGAAGACAGAATAAAAATTCTTGAAGAAAGAACAAACAACATAGAAATAGAATTAGAAGATATAAAAAATAAACTACTAACTCTTGATAAAGGAAAGGTATACTCACCCATAACAATGATTTATCAAACGAACAAATTTATAACCAAGAATAAATGAACTTAAACAATATTTATCCAGATACTAACCATGAACATCATGCTCATTTAAATATTATTGATAAATCAATACAAATTCCACTAATTTGTAATACTGGTAGTCTAAAAGAATTACGTATTCCAACAAAACTCAATATAAAAGGAATCAATATACAAGTTCTAGCTTTTATTGAAACCGATGCAACTAGTTCTACTATTTGCTCCAGTCTTGTTCCTTCTAAACACGTTACAAAAGAAGATAAACCCAAACAAAGTATCCAGTTTGATGGAACAACAACTATAATAACCGATATTGTCAAAAATATAAATATAAGTTTCACAAATACATGTGGAGAATGGTCTACATATTATAACATAAAACAACTCTGGGTTTTAGAATTAAACCTACAAGATATCAAATTAATACTTGGTTTAGATTTTTTATTAAATGATAATGGTAGTTTTTCATTTAATAAAGATTGTATACAAGTCCGAGGCCTTGGTGCAGTGGTAAAACGCCAGGCTGTTGACGACAAGGTCGGCAGTTCGATCCCTGCCTCTGGCATATTAAACTGTGCGCCATGATGATTCTTGCAGACTTGTGTGCTGCCTACTTTGACAATATAAGTACCCAGTTTCAAAAAAAAAAGATTGTATACAAATTTCTAAAAACACAACACTTACACCCATCTTATCAGAGTTTGCGCTTGCAAAGCGTGGTGGACATAAATCAACAACGCCGCCATCAGTATATTCAGAAAAATTGGAACCTTGCAACTGCCCAATTCCTGGCCAATGCAAAAACTTAAATCATACAAATAAAACAAACGTTGAATTTGAACAAAATAATTATGATTTTCGTTTAACAAAAAATTATAGTTACAAAAGAAAAGATTTAACAAAAGATTTACAGTGCAACTGCCCAATTCCTGGCCAATGCAAAAAATTAAATCATACAAATAAAACAACCGTTGAATTTGAACAAAATAGTTATGTTTTTCTTTCAAAAAAAACTTATAGTTACAAAAGAAAAGATTTAACAAAAGATTTACAGATGATAAATCCACAGGATATTAGTAAATTATAACTAACAAAAGATGATGTTGACCAACTGATTTCTAAATTAGAAAAAATAGAAATCATAGGAGAAAAACCACTAAAGCTTTGGGAAAAAGATAAAATACAATGTAAGTTGAACATAATAAACCCAGACTTAACAATAAAAACTGGTTTGCCCAAATATGATAATTGGGTTATGGATGAATTCAAAATGCATATTAAAATACTCACTGATTTAAATATCATAAGAAAAGCAGATTCAAGACATAGAACGGCAGCGTTTATTGTACAAAAAGAATCTGAAAGAAAACATGGCCAGTCTAGAATGGTCATGAATTATACAAGACTTAATGATAATACCCATGAAGATGGATATTGTATACCAAACAAAGATGTTCTCATCAACAAAATACAAGGCTTAAACTGGTTCTCCAAGTTTGATCTTAAATCTGGTTTCTGGTAAGTTAAAATGCACCCAGAATCCATACCTTGGACTGCTTTCACTTGTAGTGAAGGACATTATGAATGGCTAGTTATGCCATTCGGACTAAAAAATGCTCCACAAATATTCCAAAGAAAAATGGACAACATTTTTCAACATTGTAACAATTATACATGTGTATACATAGATGATATACTTGTTTTCTCTAAAACAAAACAAGAACACATATCACATCTATACATGGTCCTAAAACTAATTGAGGCTCATGGTCTAATAATATCCAAAAAGAAGATAGAATTAATAAAAAACACTATTGAATTCCTTGGAGCCAAAAGTGGCAAAGGAACCATAGAATTACAACCACATATAACAAGAAAGATATTAGAATTTCCTGATAAGATTGAAAACTTAAAACAATTGCAAGCTTTCCTCGGACTTGTAAATTATGCAAAACCATATATTAAAGATCTTTCAAAATACACTGGACCTTTGTACAATAAAGCTAGCCCAAAGGGAAACAGAGATTTGAATATTGAAGATATAAAACAGATACAAAAAATAAAAGAAATTGAAAATGATTTAAAACCTCTAAGCTTATCACTGCAAACAGATTACTTAATAATTGAAACAGATGGATCATCCCTTGGTTGGGGTGGAATTTTATTAAGCAAAAATAGTAAATATGAAAATAAGAATACAGAAAAAATATGTAGATACACTTCTGGTGTATACAAAGAAAAAGGATATATGACATCCTTATATTATGAGATCCTAGCCATAATCTATGTTTTAGAATCCTTCAAACTTTTCATAATTTCACAAAAGGAAATTACTTTAAGAACGGACTGTGAATCCATAGTCAAATATACATAAAACAAAAAAGACAAAGGAATTTTAAATAATAGATGGCTAAAATTTAAACACTCCATAACAAATTGCGGAACAAACATCTGCTGGGAACATATAAAAGGAAAAGACAATTTTCTACCAGATAAATTATCTAGATTATTAAGATAAGATTTTCCATTTTCAGATATTGCTAACATGATTCTTGCAGATACTTAGTAACTATGGAAGAACAACAAAATCCTTCAATGTACTTGAAGACATGCTCAAAACAAAACAAATTTGTCACCAAGGCAAAAATACAGATGAAGATCAACAGATTTTAGACAACATATGGAATATGAAAACACTGCATGAAGCCAACAAACAAAAATTGAGTATCTTGTATATTCTAGTACAAAGATTTACAACTGATAAACAAAGAAAATTCTTTTATTATGGTCTGTTTACAGGACCTGATGCTGGAATTTACTCCACATGGGAACAAATGATCACAAAGATCAAATACATACAAGAAAACCCCAGATTGAGAACACCACTTTACAAAGGCTTTGCTAGTTTGATGAAGCCAAAACAGAATTACAGAAGAAATCTGGAGATGATTATGTTGTCTCTGAAGATATACAAAGCTTACAAAACATATCTCTTGGGAAATAAATAAAAACAGAAATCCCGGAAACTTCTACAAATCTCAGGCCGCAGACCTCTTTTGCTACATTTATCAAAACTGAGAAAAGCAACTTTACAAATTTGGGGAAACCCATACAAAAAGCTACGTTTCCAGAAAAACCTACTTTACAAAACAAAACAATTTTGCCAAATTTCTCTGAAAATCTTATTAGAGAACTATTTTTTAAAAATCACCCTTATGATCTCTCTCCACAAATTTTCAACAAAGCCATCAAGCTTATGGCAAAAATTTCAAGTTCGACTGTTGAAGGACTACAAATTTCTTGGGATATTTTGAGAAACCTTAATGTCCCATGTACAAAGAAATTTTCTTCATGCCTCTCCTCCTCCACAAACTGTTCCTGCACTACAATCTGTGCAATACCACAACTTGCTATTAACCTCATAAATTACAAATATTTAGTATATGATGACACTACTTTGATCCCTCCTCATAAATCTTGGAATTGTCAAAAGAATTTACTTTGATGAATGGCACACTGATGAACTTCCTGAACCTATAGGAAGTATTATTGACCATTTTATAAATGTTTTAGCCACAGACGTATATATGGATCTGAAATCAACACCTCCCCATTTTGGAAAATCCATATACGAACCAACAAAACATATAATTATTATTAAAGCCAAATTCATTGATCCAACATACGAAGATTGGGATAATAATTATCCCTCAACTCATACTAACGACATTCGTACAGTCCAACAAACATATGAAATGTATAGGGCATACAAAATAGCTCAAGATGAAGACTGGAATAATAACAAACTTTATCTTTATGCTAAAACTCCAGTTATGAAGATTTACATAACAAAATTCCTCAAAGACCAGAGACTAAACTACAGAGGTTTTGACATCTTTCATCCTAAACCATCTCTTGTCAAAAGCTACAAAAAGGAAAGAGACAGAAAAAACAACATTGATGATGACAAAGGTGGCGTGTTATCCACCAACATGTCTACTAATGGATAAAAACAAAAGGGAAAAGACTTAAAGGCTTTAGATTCCGCACTATGGAAAGTAAAGACTAGCACCTTCTACTTTGTGACAAATGTAAAAATTTATTAGTGCTATTTTTTCCTTTTCCTTTTTTCTTTTTTAGTGGAGAATATATTATCTCCAGATGTAAGTTATTTTTGGACATATGTCCGTTTTGCTTTATGATCTACTCCATGTATATAAGGCGTTAGTAGGAAGTAAGAAGGGACATCGAAAAACATAACAAGCTCTCTTCATTTGTAAAAAATCTAGTGTGTAATAAAAGCTTCCTTTTTAATTTTCCTTTCAATAATGGTGATGCTGAAACAAATGTTCTGGAACTAAGCAATCTCTGGTCAAAGACAAAGAGGAAGAACGCAGAAGGCAACTATGTAAGAAACTCTTATTTCTCTAGCTTATAATTAAGAAGTTATTTAACCATCTTCTGCTACTAATATGTTTCTTACTTATAATAATCACTTGAGCGGTTAACACAATTAGTTTATTTCATAACTTAAATCACTTAAAATCCAAAAGACGTAAATCCGTTATAAAGTTGAAAAAGTACCCGCTTAGGCAAAATGGCCGTTAGGGGAAAACAGTAGACTCTAGGATGACAAGGTGAGGTATTTCCAGTGATAATTAGTTATGAATTCAAACTTAAATTGTCCCAGTAAGTGGTAGGTTTTGAGATAAGAATATTATTAGTAAAATTAAGAAAACTTAAATTTCTGTTTAATTATGGCCCTTATGATAATATGATTTCTTACAGAAATGTTTCTCTCGTTCTAAAAACACCTCTAAGTCTTTGATCAGACCCTTTTAAACTTAAAGAACAAGTTTTACATATCCACTCATAAAAAAAATTTCATGGAAAATCTACAAAAAAGCTTAGAAGACAACTTTATGTTAAACATAATAAACATTTTAAAACATAACACAAGTACAACAGAAAACCAAAAAACTGAAATCCTGACAATATTTAAACAAAAATATATACATGAGATAATAAATATAGATGACTGTGACACATATTTCATACAAATATTTAATAACTTTAATTACCTCAGAGAATCAGGAAACATGATAATAACTGAAAGATTCTGTAGAGACTTTTGCATGGAATGGAATAAATGGAAAATTTTAAAAAATAACTATAAAATTACAGACGACCGATTGGGAAAACTAAATTGGTCAATCTTCCAATGATCAAAAACATAGAAGTCCTACAAAATTTCTTAGAACAAAAATTTATGACAAAGGTATTAATAATCCTAAAAAATACAGATCTAAACGAAAACCAGCAATATAATATTGCAAAAACATTTAAACATAATTATACAAAAAAATTCATAAACCTTGATGATGAACCTAAACTATACAAAAAGAAAGTGTTAAAACAATTTAAGCAAACCTACTTTGTTTTTGATTCTCACAAATCAGAAGGAAACATTACTAACAAAATGTTAGACCTTTATGTTAAAGAAATCATGAACTAGTTAGACAAAAAAATACTCAAAGAAAACAGAAAATGGTTAAATGAATCTCTAGACTTGGTTCATATAAATACAGACTATTGGTACGAAGACTATACTTACAATGAGTTTTATTAAGGAGGAAAGTTACAAGATGGTAAAACAAAAATTAGAAGACTCTGAACAGATCAAAATGAAATGGGTTCCTAATTCCTATTTTACTAATCTACTTGCTGCACCCTTGAGTCTAAACACTTTCAAGCTGCCAGTAAGGTAACCCCATGGATAATAAACAAAGCAAACAAAAGATTTCACAAAGTATAATATTAATTTTGATAGAAATTTTGACATACACTATAAAGTTCATCTCTGAATTTTCTTTTAGCATATATATCCAAGACATTGTACAAAACATTTTAGTTATTTTTCATAGATATCAATAAAATTTTGGTATCAATAAAATAATTCACAATAATATTTTTACTACACCCCCTCCTTGTTTTGGTACGAAGACTATACTTACAATGAGTTTTATTAAGGAGGAAAGTTACAAGATGGTAAAACAAAAATTAGTAGACTCTGAACAGATCAAAATGAAATGGGTTCCTAATTCCTATTTTACTAATCTACTTACTCCACCCTTGGGTCTAAACACTTTTAAGCTGCCAGTAAGGTAACCTCATGGATAATAAACAAAGCAAACAAAATATTTCAAAAAGTATAATATTAATTTTGATAGAAATTTTGACATACACTATAAAGTTTATCTCTGGATTTGCTTTTAGCATATATATCCAAGACATTGTACAAAACATTTTAGTTATTTTAAACTGATATATATATATATATATATATATATATATCAATTAGTTTGATGCAAGTATATCTAAATGCACCTTTTGGGAATGAAAAAGCTTTGAAAAACCTAAAACTTGAGAAACATCTTTTAAAATGCAAGTATATAATTTATATTTTAATTCTTTTGTGTGATTCCAGTATTTCTATTATCAACAATACCATGAATTAAGCAATTTATATAACGATAAATTTATGCATAAAGTTTGAGTACTTATCTTGTACTGATGAAAACCTTTGTGTTAAATTAACTTTTATTCAAAACTTCACATAATTTTTACTAGAGTGAAATTATATCCAAACTACATGGAATCTTCAAATTTTGAATTGGCCTCAATAAAAGAAATTATACACAAAAATACAATTCATGATCTTATTTATAGTAGACAAAAATAACCAGGAGCATTGCTCCCCACGTATACTTTAATGCTAGCAAAAGAGCCTGTGCCATTTCTAATTGTGTTACCTATGTTTTATTGTGAAATGCACAAGGTTAAATAGATTCCAAGCTTCATCTCTGGCGTATGTATATAGTTAATATTTATTTAGCATAGGCGTCAACATCCTATTTCATGAATTCCTAAAACTTAGGCAGTAAGTAGATCTCCAGATATGCCATTTTTGAGTAGTTAAAGTGTAACAACCCGATATTCGTGTCGAATTATAATCGACAATTTAAACGATTAATATTGACCCAAATTTCTATTTGAGGTATTTAAATTTGGTTGAAATTCTTTTGTATATGGTTAAAAGGGTTTCTGGGCTTTAGTTTTCTCGGCCCACTTAATTATTTTATGCCGTGATTAAAATTAATCCCGTCCCCCTCTTTACGTTCTTTAACCCGATCCCCTCTTTCATTTTTTTTTCGAACCCTAATTAAAACAACACGAGAGAAAAATATGGCGGCCTCGTGTTCATCGTCCAAATTAGGGTTTTGAGCTAAGTCGAAGGCCGACTTCAACTGCTCGATTCGACTTGGTGTTCGCCGATGCTAAGGTGAGTTTGCTCACATCTAATTCTTGACTCTTGTTATTTGTGTGTTTGGTTGCGTGAATTCTTGGCTGATTATTGCTTCGAATCTTAGTGATTATCACGACACTGTTTAATTTTTGGTGTAAAGTAAAACTTGGGGAATTTTGATTCGTTGAGATTTTTGGTGTAAGTAGAGCAATTTCTGATCTCTCAACGAAATTTGCCATCAACAATAAATGGTTGTCAGACAATCCTACTTGTTGAACCTGCTTTCGACACAATTATTTCTTTCCTTTTCTTATTCTTCTTCCTCTCTCTTTCATGCTTCCCTAGGGAATTTCAACCAGCTGCCTCGCAGTTATAGTTATTCAATGGCTGCACTTGGTACCTGCTATTCAGCAGGTTTTCAAACTACCACACCATTGACGTGGGCCAGAAAGTATTTTCAGGAAAGTATAAGGCCTTGTTTGGTTTGCGGTTTTCAGTTTTGGATTTTCGTAACAACCGCAATGCATTCAGCTAATTATTTCTGAAAGTTTTAAAACCTCGATTTGTGAAAATATTTTAGATGTTTCATTGTCGACCTGATGCTGCACTGTTGCTTGTTGTCGGGTTCGCTGTGTCACTTACTTGAGTGCATTGTGTATACTGCTTGACCATATGCATGCATTCATATAGTTGATGGGTTTGGTCGAGTTGCCTGATTCACTGCAACCATATTATTACAGTATATTTGCCTGAGTTTGAGCATTTGAACATTGTTCACTTTTGATTTTTCTCTGTAGTATTAATTTGAAACTGCCTTATGAAGTTGTTCGAGTTTGGTCATTTAAGCTATTTTGATTTATGTATTTTTGGTTCTGTGAACCTCTGCCTATACTCGAATTTTGTTGCCTTGGTCATTACTAATATGACCTGATACTGCCACTTTGGATACTTCATATATATATGCAGACACTTGAGCATATCTTGTTGTTCACTACCATTTTTGGTTTTTGCATATTTTATATGCTGATACTTGGTCATTTTGTTGTTTTTATTGCAACTTTTGTCTGCATATTCAATATGCAGACATTTGAGCATTTTTTTTCTTTTGTTGCTTTCCTGCTATTGTGGATTGCATACTTGATATGCAGTAACCTGTTTGCAGTCCATGTTGTCGCTTGAGTCTTTGTTGCCTTACTTCTGACCATGTTGTACAATTTCTGGCCATTCTTGTTGCCTTGAGTCTGTGCACTGGTGGTCTTCATATTGTGTGTGTTGTATGGTGTCTCTACTGTGTTGCATTATTATCATGGCTACCTGGTCGACTTGATTCTCTGTTGTAACTGGATCAGTTGCCTTCAGTTGCTTGTCGAATTTGCATGTAACTTGAGTCACTTCACTACTGCCTTTCTGAACTGTGCACATTGTTGCATTTACTCCATTTTGCATTGGTGCATTGCTGTCATGTTGATTTGAATTGCACTTGTCACCGCTGCAGTCGCTATGCAGTTGCTATGCCTTCGGTCATGTTGCCTTGTGTTGAATCCAGTTTCAGAACTCGGATTTGACCTTGTGCTCGGGTCGTGATTTTAAATATATTTCACCTGTGTTGAACCCGTCTTTTTTATTTTGGGTTTGACCTTGTGCTCGGTTGTGTACATCATCACTGTTGTGGCAAGGCAGTGCACGCAAGCGTGAACTGCAGCCACACGGAATTGAGTTTTTGGGCACGACATCACTATAGTGGCAAGGCAGTGCACGCAAGCGTGAACTGCAGCCACACGGTATGGCGTGTATGATATTCTATTTATTTTGACTTATGGATCTTTTTGCGTATTCCATATTCCGTAGTGGCGAGGCAGTGCACGCGTGCGTGTACTGCAGCCCTACTTGAATTAATATTTTAATCGATATTTCAATGGTTTGAACTGCTTTGTTTATTCAATTCAATATTCTGAATTGAATTCTGATTTGGTTTAATTACTGTCGCCTATTCATTATTTAATTATTATTGCTTCTGTGCACTAATAACTGAGTTTGAATTAGACTGACCCGAGTATTATTTTCTTTGAATCTAATACTCGGGTCAGACCGAGTATTTCAGGTTGTAGATATTCTGCTTTGGGTTGCTGCTAGAGCTATGAAGTTCTTTCATATCTTTTGGGGTAGTCGTCATTTATAGTCGTCTGTATTATTGTATAGGAAGATATGTATTCATGTATATTATATACGTTAATGTACTTGTATATGTAACTTCCTGAGTTGACTGTTGTAGTTGTATCACATGTACCGTGTCTAATGTATTGTAACTGACATCAGTTATTGTATATATGAGACTTTCTGTTTTATCTGTGTTCCGCATTTATATTTATCTGTGTTATTAGTTTATATTTTGTCCTAGACTATTATAGCCACTGTGTAGTAGCTTTGAGTTTGCATCGGCATGTTGGATTCTCTCCTAAAATTAAAAGCATGTTTTTACTATCTGACATATCGGTGCTCGCACAAAGCAATTACACGGATGGTCGCTCCTCAACAGCCTTATTCTCCGTGCTAGTTGACAGCACTACACCGTAGTGTTCTTGGCTAGCGTGGGTATAGAGGTGGGGCGTCACAGCTTGGTATTAGAGCCTGGGGTTTAGAACAAATATAAAACATAACTTAGATAGTACATGTGTTACAACTATTTGTCGATGTTTTATTTCACATCTTTGTCTTAAGATCATCTTTGATTGTTAGGAATGAATTCCTAACGCTTATTCGTGAGCATTGCTGCTATTCTCTGTCGCACTTGCTCACTTGAGTTTACACTTCTATGTATCAGTGTATATATGCTCTACCAAGTTGCATATTGCTGCAACTAGTACCCACTTCGATTTGAACTCGCATTGTTTATTCGAATTGCTATTTATAGGCATTCTTATCTCTGATCCGTGTACTTAATGCAGTCTCCATACAATTGGGTTTTGGGTATCAATCTTTGAGACAAATTGCATTCAATTGTCGACTCTGTCTGTTTATCCATGGTTTGTTGGTTTTCATGTGCCTCTCTCTGATAGTTTTAAAAATTCTTTGGTATAAAAGAAATTGTCTTGGACTTTGCCTTGTCGATATCGACATTGACTTGACTTTTACTTTTGCTAAAGTCATTCAAGCATTTATGCTCGTTCTGCTTTGTTTTTCCAATTGTTGATCGATTCTTCTTTTCGATTAGTTGTTACCACCATTGTCAACTTTGATAACTTCTATTTTAGGAATTTTTGGGTATTCCTACTTTGATGGATTGGAATCGAATTCTTCGGATTTTATTCACGTCTTCGAATGTGAATCTTAGTGAATTGATTTGGTTTTCGAATTTAATAGATTCTTGATTATTTCCCGATTTGTTGCTATCATTTATTAGCAACTTTGATGACCTTTTCTTCGGGATTTTTGTGGACATACCTTTCGATGAATTCGGTATCGATTTCTTTGGATTCTATTCACGTCTTCGTATGTGAATTCTTGTGATTGATTGTTTCTACAATCATTTTTGTGATTTGTCACTTTATAATATAAAGGTTTCAAATACTAATAGTAAATATACAAAACTCTTTTTCTCAAACCATTTCCTAATCTACTAGTATATACAGGCCTTTACCTCACTCGGATGAGAAATCTAATTAAACGGCTTAGTAAAACAAGTGGTATGAAACGCTTGCGTTTGCTTCGTCGGTTAATTCTTAGACTTGTTCGATTGAACCTTATGTGACAATTTTCTAGTGAAGATTTACAATTTGTTCGTAAATATTTAAGTTAAGCAAGTGGTTATGGGACATGAAGCTAAACTTTTATATTTACTAACTTAGTGTAATTGACACTTCTCGTTGATCATGACGATCATTTTTACGGTTAGACTAGGCCTCATCGGTGTGATTTCGTCTCACACATATCTCTTGGGCTTTGAGGATTGTCTAGACACCATTTGTGTGATTTCGTTCACACATACCTTTTCGGTTAGACTAGGCCTCATCGGTGTGATTTCGTCTCACACATATCTCTTGGGCTTTGAGGATTGTCTAGACACCACTTGTGTGATTTCATTCACACATACTTTTCTTTTGATTGCGAGGTTAGTTTTGACCTCAATCTGTGTGATTTCGACTCACACATGTGGGGTAGCGCCCCACGGTCTTCGGGCCATTCGTGTGTCAAAATTAATGGCTTGCAACCATGAGATAGCGTCTCGTTATGCGTTGCACGTGTTGATGATTTTTCATGCTCGCGTGTAGGTGAGATTCCGTGCTCCCGTTCTCGCTTTGCGTTGCACGTGTTGATGATTTTTCATGCTCGCGTGTAGGTGAGATTCCGTGCTCCCGTTCTCGCTTCGCGTTGCACGTGTTGATGATTTTTCATGCTCGCGTGTAGGTGAGATTCCGTGCTCCCGTTCTCGCTTTGCGTTGCACGTGTTGGTGATTTTCATGCTCACGTGTAGGTGAGTTTTCGTGCTCCCGTTCTCGCTGTGCATTGCACGTGTTGGTGAGTTTTCATGCTCGCATGTAGGTGAGTTTTCGTGCTCCCGTTCTCGTTATGCGTTACATGTGCTGATGAGTTTTCATGCTCGCGTGTAGGTGAGTTTTCGTGCTCCCGTTCTCGTTATGCGTTACATGTGTTGATGAATTTTCATGCTCGCGTGTAGGTGAGTTTTCATACTCTCCTTCGAGTTTTCATATTCTGTTCGAGTTTTCATACTCCGTTTGAGTTTTCATACTCTATTCGAGTTTTCATACTCCGTTTGAGTTTTCATACTCTGTTCGAGTTTTCATACTCCGTTTGAGTTTTCATGCTCTGTTCGAGTTTTCATACTCCGTTTGAGTTTTCATACTCTGTTCGAGTTTTCATACGCCGTTTGAGTTTTCAAACTCTCCTTCGAGTTTTCATACTCGCGTTCGAGTTTTCATACTCCGTTTGAGTTTTCATACTCTGTTCGAGTTTTCATACTCCGTTTGAGTTTTCATGCTCTGTTCGAGTTTTCATACTCCGTTTGAGCTTTCATACTCTGTTCGAGTTTTCATACTCCGTTTGAGTTTTCATGCTCCGTTTGAGTTTTCATGCTCTGTTCGAGTTTTCATACTCCGTTTGAGTTTTCATACTCTGTTCGAGTTTTCATACTCCGTTTGAGTTTTCATACTCGCGTTCGAGTTTTCATACTCTCCTTCGAGTTTTCATACTCTGTTCGAGTTTTCATACTCCGTTTGAGTTTTCATACTCTATTCGAGTTTTCATACTCCGTTTGAGTTTTCATACTCTGTTCGAGTTTTCATACTCCGTTTGAGTTTTCATGCTCCGTTTGAGTTTTCATGCTCTGTTCGAGTTTTCATACTCCGTTTGAGTTTTCATACTCTGTTCGAGTTTTCATACTCCGTTTGAGTTTTCAAACTCTCCTTCGAGTTTTCATACTCGCGTTCGAGTTTTCATACTCCGTTTGAGTTTTCATACTCTGTTCGAGTTTTCATACTCCGTTTGAGTTTTCATGCTCTGTTCGAGTTTTCATACTCCGTTTGAGCTTTCATACTCTGTTCGAGTTTTCATACTCCGTTTGAGTTTTCAAACTCTCCTTCGAGTTTTCATACTCGCGTTCGAGTTTTCATACTCGCGTTCGAGTTTTCATACTCCGGTTCGAGTTTTCATACTCGCGTTCGAGTTTTCATACTCCCATTTGAGTTTTCATACTCCGGTTCGAGTTTTCATACTCTCATCTTGTGATTTCTGGATTTCTTGTGTAGATTCCTAGAATTTGTGCTTCACCAATTTTCGTGATTTCTATTGATAAGTTTTATCAATTTTTGTGCATTGGTGAACTTGTGTGTTATTGACTTGTTATGAATACAAGTTTAGGGTATGATACCCCTTTCTATCTTTGAGAAGATTATTGTGACACTTTTGATGAATGAAAATTCACTTATCGAAGTTGCTACTGATGTCGCTGTTTTAATCACGTGTTTTAAAAATTGTTTCAAAATATAAATCAAAATTGTTTTTAAAATTTTGATGATTTGCGCTTTCAAAAGAATGAGGAAGCGAATTAAACGTTTCAGTAAAATCGAGGACTATGATCCCTTTCTTTTGCTGATTCGCTTAATTCCGGACTTGTTCGTTTGAGAATGTAAATTGTAATTTTATAAATAAAATGGTTTTCAAAATTTTTACAGTTTACGCTTTCAAAAGAATGAGGAAGCGATTTAAACGTTTAAGAAAAATCGAGGACTATGACCCCTTTCTTTTACTGATTCGCTTAATTTCGGACTTGTCCGTTTGAGAACGTAAAATGTTATTTATTTAAAATACACAATTTTGCACTTTCAAGGAAACGATGAAGTGAATTAAATGATTTAGTAAAACTCGTGGTTATGGGTCATGTGCGTTTGCTATTTCGGTTAATTTCGGACTCGTTAATTGAAAAATTTGTGATTTGAAATTTGATTACCGTTGTGGTAATTTCTGATTATCGTTTTGATAATTGGATGTTTATGATTTCTGATTTATCGTTTTTGATAATCAGATATTTATTGTTTCTAATTTTCGTTTGTGATAATTAGAGATTTGAGATTTGATTATCAATTGTGATAATTAAATATTTGTGATTTCTGATTATCGTTTTTGATAATCAGATACTTGTTGATTTGATTATCGTTTTTGATAATCGGATATTTGTGATTTGAGATTTCTGAATTATCTATTGATAATTAGATTTTTTGATGAGAATTTGTGAATTTCTTTTATGAAATTAAAAGGTTTCTTCGGCGTTTATATTGTACTACGCCAGTGTACCGGCTCAATTTTCTACTATTCATGACGTTTTCTACGTCTTCTGGTTCCGGAAATGCCTTATGGATTTCCGTTCCTTATTCTTGAGCAACCTTCTATTCACATCATTGCTTCTGAGGTTCAGCACCCTCGAAATAAAGATGTTTTTCTCGTGAAAGCTCAGTGGTTCTCAAATCCTATGGGTTTCACTTTGGAATCCAGAGAATTCATCGAGCAAACACGTCCAAGTTTATTCTTTCATGCTCTTGTGCTTGTTACCTTTTACCCGTTTGTTCCTTATGATTGCGAGGACGCAATTTCTTTAAGGAGGGGAGTCTGTAACAACCCGATATTCGTGTCGAATTATAATCGACAATTTAAACGATTAATATTGACCCAAATTTCTATTTGAGGTATTTAAATTTGGTTGAAATTCTTTTGTATATGGTTAAAAGGGTTTCCGGGCTTTAGTTTTCTCGGCCCACTTAATTATTTTATGCCGTGATTAAAATTAATCCCGTCCCCCTCTTTATGTTCTTTAACCCGATCCCCTCTTTCATTTTTTTTTCGAACCCTAATTAAAACAACACGAGAGAAAAATATGGCGGCCTCGTGTTCATCGTCCAAATTAGGGTTTTGAGCTAAGTCGAAGGCCGACTTCAACTGCTCGATTCGACTTGGTGTTCGCCGATGCTAACGTGAGTTTGCTCACATCTAATTCTTGACTCTTGTTATTTGTGTGTTTGGTTGCGTGAATTCTTGGCTGATTATTGCTTCGAATCTTAGTGATTATCACGACACTGTTTAATTTTTGGTGTAAAGTAAAAATTGGGGAATTTTGATTTGTTGAGATTTTTGGTGTAAGCAGAGCAATTTCTGATCTCTCAACGAAATTTGCCATCAACAATAAATGGTTGTCAGACAATCCTACTTGTTGAACCTGCTTTCGACACAATTATTTCTTTCCTTTTCTTATTCTTCTTCCTCTCTCTTTCATGCTTCCCTGGGGAATTTCAACCAGCTGCCTCGCAGTTATAGTTATTCAATGGCTGCACTTGGTACCTGCTATTCAGCAGGTTTTCAAACTACCACACCATTGACGTGGGCCAGAAAGTATTTTCAGGAAAGTATAAGGCCTTGTTTGGTTTGCGGTTTTCAGTTTTGGATTTTCGTAACAACCGCAATGCATTCAGCTAATTATTTCTGAAAGTTTTGAAACCTCGATTTGTGAAAATATTTTAGATGTTTCATTATCGACCTGATGCTGCACTGTTGCTTGTTGTCGGGTTCGCTGTGTCACTTACTTGAGTGCATTGTGTATACTGCTTGACCATATGCATGCATTCATATAGTTGATGGGTTTGGTCGAGTTGCCTGATTCACTGCAACCATATTATTACAGTATATTTGCCTGAGTTTGAGCATTTGAACATTGTTCACTTTTGATTTTTCTCTGTAGTATTAATTTGAAACTGCCTTGTGAAGTTGTTCGAGTTTGGTCATTTAAGCTATTTTGATTTATGTATTTTTGGTTCTGTGAACCTCTGCCTATACTCGAATTTTGTTGCCTTGGTCATTACTAATATGACCTGATACTGCCACTTTGGATACTTCATATATATATGCAGACACTTGAGCATATCTTGTTGTTCACTACCATTTTTGGTTTTTGCATATTTTATATGCTGATACTTGGTCATTTTGTTGTTTTTATTGCAACTTTTGTCTGCATATTCAATATGCAGACATTTGAGCATTTTTTTCTCTTTTGTTGCTTTCCTGCTATTGTGGATTGCATACTTGATATGCAGTAACCTGTTTGCAGTCCATGTTGTCGCTTGAGTCTTTGTTGCCTTGCTTCTGACCATGTTGTACAATTTCTGGCCATTCTTGTTGCCTTGAGTCTGTGCACTGGTGGTCTTCATATTGTGTGTGTTGTATGGTGTCTCTACTGTGTTGCATTATTATCATGGCTACCTGGTCGACTTGATTCTCTGTTGTAACTGGATCAGTTGCCTTCAGTTGCTTGTCGAATTTGCATGTAACTTGAGTCACTTCACTACTGCCTGTCTGAACTGTGCACATTGTTGCATTTACTCCATTTTGCATTGGTGCATTGCTGTCATGTTGATTTGAATTGCACTTGTCACCGCTGCAGTCGCTATGCAGTTGCTATGCCTTCGGTCATGTTGCCTTGTGTTGAATCCAGTTTCAGAACTCGGATTTGACCTTGTGCTCGGGTCGTGATTTTAAATATATTTCACCTGTGTTGAACCCGTCTTTTTTATTTTGGGTTTGACCTTGTGCTCGGTTGTGTACATCATCACTGTTGTGGCAAGGCAGTGCACGCAAGCGTGAACTGCAGCCACACGGAATTGAGTTTTTGGGCACGACATCACTATAGTGGCAAGGCAGTGCACGCAAGCGTGAACTGCAGCCACACGGTATGGCGTGTATGATATTCTATTTATTTTGACTTATGGATCTTTTTGCGTATTCCATATTCCGTAGTGGCGAGGCAGTGCACGCGTGCGTGTACTGCAGCCCTACTTGAATTAATATTTTAATCGATATTTCAATGGTTTGAACTGCTTTGTTTATTCAATTCAATATTCTGAATTGCATTCTGATTTGGTTTAATTACTGTCGCCTATTCATTATTTAATTATTATTGTTTCTGTGCACTAATAACTGAGTTTGAATTAGACTGACCCGAGTATTATTTTCTTTGAATCTAATACTCGGGTCAGACCGAGTATTTCAGGTTGTAGATATTCTGCTTTGGGT
The DNA here is from genome assembly GCA_030765085.1 of Allium cepa. Classification (NCBI taxonomy): domain Eukaryota; kingdom Viridiplantae; phylum Streptophyta; class Magnoliopsida; order Asparagales; family Amaryllidaceae; genus Allium; species Allium cepa. The sequence continues at coordinate 135,466,659 of CM060932.1, forward strand.
TGCTGCTAGAGCTATGAAGTTCTTTCATATCTTTTGGGGTAGTCGTCATTTGTAGTCGTCTGTATTATTGTATAGGAAGATATGTATTCATGTATATTATATACGTTAATGTACTTGTATATGTAACTTCCTGAGTTGACTGTTGTAGTTGTATCGCATGTACCGTGTCTAATGTATTGTAACTGACATCAGTTATTGTATATATGAGACTTTCTGTTTTATCTGTGTTCCGCATTTATATTTATCTGTGTTATTAGTTTATATTTTGTCCTAGACTATTATAGCCACTGTGTAGTAGCTTTGAGTTTGCATCGGCATGTTGGATTCTCTCCTGAAATTAAAAGCATGTTTTTACTATCTGATATATCGGTGCTGGCACAAAGCAATTACACGGATGGTCGCTCCTCAACAGCCTTATTCTCCGTGCTAGTTGACAGCACTACACCGTAGTGTTCTTGGCTAGCGTGGGTATAGAGGTGGGGCGTCACATAAAGGTTGTCTAGTGTTGATCTGCAAAGATGAACATGCATAAACGACTATATTATAGAGGAACGGATTGTCCTAATCAAAATGAATTAGTGAAATAAACCATACACAGTAAATTAGAGTGCAATCCTGGAAAATTTTGAAGCGGTAAGATGAAAATGGTAATCAGTTCAAGTGCACTTGCTGCAAACCATTCAACTACAACTGCACAAACACACACACACACGTGTACAACTTCTTGTCAAGCTAAATGATAAAGTTGTTTGGCTATACATTAGTAATTGTTTTGAAGTAAAAATGTAACATTCAAGCTTGTTTTAGTAGTCTTGACCATGTCATTAGGACAAATAAACGTTCGAAAGCAAGTTTCGAACTTGTGACATCTTGCACCAAAGCCGAATCAATTAACCACTTGGACAAAGGTGCTTATCTTACAAAAATGTTATTGTTTTCAAACTCCAATAAAACCTCTCTTTTTGCAATGTTTTTAACCATAAAAATATTTAAACAGATTCAAGAAGGAAACTTAAATAATATGATCACCTTTAACAACTTCCAGAATATTTTTAAAAACATCTCTATTAAAGCAACACACATCATACAAATGTAAGTATCAGAGCATCCAAACAATAAGCAAAACTAATTGCACATAACGATTAACACATAATGTTTACTACAGTTGCAAAACTGAGGCACCTGAGGCTACTGGCTTCAGTTGCAAAAATGAGGCCAGTGGTCTCAGTTAAACTGTCTCTACCTGAGGCAACTTGCCTCAGTTTAAATGAGACCAGCGCGGCCTTAGTTCATCGTGACAGTTTATCGCGGCATAATTGCTTGTTTATTGTCCTTTTATCGTCAATAAGTGCTTGTTTTATTTAATGTCCTTTTATTGTTAAATCATGTGTTATCACCTTGATTACTAGTATAAATATCATTTTAATACGGCATTGAATGCATGTAGGCACTTATCGAAGAAGCAGAAGAAAAGAGAAAATTGGATGGTACTTCTTGAATCGGATGCACTTGTTTACGATGATCCTCAAAATAGAATGTACAAGCTATGTGAATTTTCAGATGGAGGCTTTGTTATATGGCCAGAGTTTCGTATTCGGTATTTGTAGACTTTAACTATGAATTATGTCTTATCTTTTATTATTGTAATTTAATATTAGTGTGGAATTGGCAAACTATGTATTCGTAACTTACTTATATATTGAATTTCTCTTTTGTTAATTGATGCTCTATTTTATTACCATGATTATGAATACCGTTTATTGATGTTGATTGGGTATAATTTTCAAAATTAAAATAATATTTCATATTAAATATAATCTACTTTATACCTTTTCACATTAGCAATAAGTGTTTATTTGTTTACACATACTTTTCCCCAACGCTTATAAACGTTGGACGAAAATATGTTTCAACGTTTATAAACGTTGGGGAAAAATGTAATCCAACGCTTATAAGCGTTGGATGATTTTTTTTAACGACGCTATAAACGTTGGTGGTATTTTTTCACAACGCTTATAAGCACTGTGCAGTATTTTCCTCCGACGCTTATAAGCATTGGAACATATTTTTCCCCAACGATTATAAGAGTTGGTGAAAAATATAAGTCAACGATTATAAGCGTTGCAAACAAATACCCACGCCCTTATACCAACACATATAAGTGTTACTGATTTTTTTTGCAACGCTTATGGTCGTTGGGAATAACCTATTTTGGTGTAGCGACAATCAATATGGAAAATGAAGCTAACCTATAAAATAAAAAATAAATTTATTTTGTTTTTCATGTTTTGAAAAATAACAGAAAAAATGGATAGCAATTCACCCCCTTCGCTGTCCCTGCATCCTCTACATCGTCCCTCCTTCATCATCGTAATGACCTAAAATTTTAAATTTATCCTCTCTTAACTTCGTATTTTGTTATGAATATTGATAGCACAAAGCATAAAATACAAAATAAAATCAACAAGGCTCTAAGATTTTGGAAACGGTTAAAGTGATATGTTTCATGCCGCAATAATCAAAGTTAGAAAAGGATATCGAACATCCTTTCAGAGTTTAATATGGGAGATTCCATATTCTCAGGTATTCAATTATGTTGACAATTCTAGTGTTCAATTAAATGTAATATATACTTGCATTATATTACATAATCTAATTATTAAGAGTGAGAATGTTGGATACAAAACCTAAGTCAAAAATTATTTAGAGGATTCTGAAGATATAACAAATACTCTATACAAGAATTTGAACTCTTTCAAAGGGTGTATAGAAACATTCAAGCATATTAAAAACCAGGCAGAGCATTTTGAATTACATCACCAACTAAGCGAGCACCTCTAGAGCCCTATAAGATTGCAACAATATTAGGCGTTGCATAATTTTCTCACAAAAGACTTAAAAGGCCCATCGATTCAAGGTCCGGTAGTACATTCTTGCACTGTGCATTTCAGTTGATGCCAACCCAAATAGCCTATTCGCCTTCTGTGTGTAACGACCCGGAATTTTGGGTCGCTAAATTTGAACATTTAATTCATTTTAAATGTCGAATATGAATTATAATTTGAATTTTGAGATAAAAGATTTTGGTTAAGCTGATAGAATTGGTTAAATTTCAAATACGGGAATTAAATTGGAATTTGAATAATAATAGCTTAATATCAGAAATTGGGATAATTGGTAATTTTGAGCGTAAATGGAGGTAAAATTAGGTTCTAAAATTTATTTTAAGTCTATTTGGGGTTTGAATTATAATATTGGACTGTTGGATGGAATTAAAAGTCGATAGATTAAATTTGGAATTTTATATTAATTTAATAATATAATAATGCAAATATTCAGATTTTGATTTAAACTAAATCAGAATGATTTCTAGTGTGAATATAAATTTTATACCAGTTATAATAGAGTTAATAAAGTTTTAAAAGTAAAAATTTTTATGATTTCGACGATTTTGAAAATCGTTCGAAATTAATCGACGAGTTAAAATAGCCTTACGGGGCACGGTCTCGGAATTCGACGAAACCAGTTGCATTAGATCCGTAATAGTTAGTCATTATCGGATTTCAATTTTTGTAGCAATCGGAGTTGTAGTTTGACCGTGGTAACTCGAAACGCATATAAAATACTTTAACCGATTTAATTTTAAATTGATCGTTTAGTTCCGTAACTCGCACGTACGATCAAATTAACTTCCGGAACCTGTTCCGTTGCGTTCGGAACGTAAAAAAACTGTAACGGCTCGAATTTTTCGCGTTCGAAAATCGACATCCATACTTTACATTGTACTCGAATGCCGCAGATTCGACCGCTCAAATTCGAGTCGCTGGAGCTTATAACACATTAAGTAAATAGCACAGCGGAAGAAAATGAACAACATATATCAATATACAACATTTGATACAATATCAGATATCATATGATACAACAGATGATACAATAGATGATACAATAGATATCAACATACATCAGAGATACAAAGAATAGCAGCGGAAATAAAAAGATAACACAGCAGCGGAACAAAATCTCCAATGTAGCTTCAAGAAAGAACTCCAGCTTCGGTAATCTCCATCTCCAAATCACCAATCCAGCGATAGCTCAAACTCCAAAATCAAGATGAAGAGAAGCAACTCGATCCAAATGCGATTGCCAAATCCTAGGGCTGAAGCTATCGAATCTACACCTATTACTGATTATCTGAAAACCCCAACTCTAGACTGCCCGTGTGGGAAATAGTGGGCACCCAGAGTTTAGGAAAGGAACAATAAACTCCAGGTCAGTCGTGGGACTGGTATGAGCAAACAAAAACATTTGGTCTTTTAAAACAGACAAAAGAATTTCAATTTGAAATCCGCAATGCTTTTTGAAAAATGAAACTACCATAAGGCCTCCCGGCACACACACAATGCAAACGCACACATGGGGGAGATTTCTCCTTATGATAGTCAAACATGCTTACTACGAGAAAAATTCTTTGATATTATTACTAGTGCATAGTGGGAAATCTTTCGAAAGTATAATATAAATCCTAGCCAGCATAGGTACCATGATACTATGCCTACTATAGCTGCCATGTTAAATGGCAGGTTCTACAACTAAAACCGTACAAGGCACGTAATTGAAGAATGGATTTCCAACAAATGGTCAGGCTAAGGAACTTCCTATTGCCACATGGGTACGCCTCTGGCGGGACGTCCCGAGAACTAACGTTACGGTTAGATCTCTGCCAACACAAGGCCGGGTTACCTCTGTAACTAGGTAACTACTACACGAATATGCCATCCCCCGGTCCTTTGGGACCTTTATCCGAGCGCTCGCAACAACAACACCACACAGTAATAGGTATAGTGTATCAACATGAGTAAGTATCTGGGCTCCATACCATGATACCACCCTTTACCAGAAGGGAATGACATACCCTAAAGGGCGCGACCCTCATAACCTTGCCGCATCTTTCCTGTTTCGACCATTTCCGGGGTGTGAGGTCCTGATGCAGTCTCGTCCACAAAGCTACGCTTTGTGCAACAAAGCCATGCTTTGGGTCAACAGATGACCAAAGCAATGATCACAAAGATAAATGATCAAACAAATGATCATATCACAAATGATCAACCAATGATCATCACACAGCAGCACTCAGCATGCCACATTACCAAATTGGGAATATCACTGATAAATATCAACTACAAAACCTCTGAGTTCGTACGTCTCAGAGAAGGGTGTTAAGCTAAGAGAATAAATTCTCCGCCACCAAGCAGAAATGTATTTGATAGAAATCAGTTAACATCTCAAAGTGTAATGTCGGACATACAACCATACAAGTCTGTTCCGGGTTCGAACAGAACCGAAGGCACTTCCGAAGAAGCCCTTGCAAATCCGGGTATCCACAATCCCGATCGGACTTCCCATCACTAAGGGAATCTCTATACCGTAGCTACTCGGTGCAGAGACAATCGATAGGTTATCATATCGTTCTCACAAATACCCGGCCTTCACCACCGGTCTTCAATTGCTATCCATAACGTCGCATCACTATTCGGAATGGGTTATATGACACAAGGTCCTCTCCCGGCTAAACCGAATAATGAGCGTCATATTTTTAAAACATATGGATATGGGATTTTAGCTAAGTCACAACTTATAACATCCAAAACTTTTCTTTCAAATGGTTAAACAAATTACCATCTTTAAATCTTTAAACAAAAAGATTTATTTCACAAAGTTTCACCCGGTTTCACAAAGATCTATCCCTAGATTTCAAAACAACTCCCGTTCAATTTGGATTAACCCAATTAAATCTTTAAATTAAAGATATATAGCTTTCAAAACATGTTTCCAAAGATTTATCTATAACTTGGAAAACCATTTTCATTTTTAGACTTGAAGCCCTTTAACACAAATTGAAAGTTCATTTCTTATAGGAAAGCAAATCTAATTTATACAAGTTGAAATCTTGAGTTGAATTTAAATTTCAAAACATCACCTTTAAAAATGGTTTAAAACCCATATAAACCCATTTGTAAGTTGAATAACTTTTTAAACAATAGTTTCCAAATTTTAGAATTCAATTTCAAATATTGAATTCAAATTTATACCAATTCATTTAATTTTCAAGATTCAATCAGGTTATTTAAAATAACTATCATTTTTGAAAACTCATTTTCAAAAGCTTCAATTCCAATTCCAAAACTAATTTGGATTCAAAAATCAAATTTTTAAAAACAATTTCAAAAATCTGTGACTTAACAAATTTCCACGTGCAATCCATATTTGTGTGTGTATAAGTGTGGTCAAGGGTTCAACGCAATAGTGCACAATAGATTCAATCAAATCGATAAGCGGTATGACCCATAACGCTCATCTGTATACACAGATTCATAGATAAATAAATTACCAATCACAAAGGTTCACTGATATGATTCGATGTGGGTTTCGGATAACCAACTGAAATCCGACTCCCTGTCGCATCGAAATTCAAATGTCGTTCTACGGGTCAAGGGGTTTCATATTCATATGACAATATATTCATCATAAATATAGTAGATCAGCACAAAGTATCACATAGCATCTCATCACATATCAAATATATCAATCCATCACACAACATTCAATAACAACCAGCATCTACAATTAAGATGAATAAACTGGGTGGTTTTAAATTTATTACCTACATGATTACTTTCATTTATTATTCCTAATTAATTAACTATCCATATTTATTCAATTAATAAATCTTCAATTATAAATTTTAAATCTAATATCATTCAATTAATGATTTCTTAATTACAAATTAATTATTCTAAGAAAAATTAATCTTAAACTTTAATTAATCAAATTAAAACCCTTAATTACTTTAATTAATTATCCATTTCATTAATTAATTAATTTTATTAATTATCCATTTGTACTACCTTAATAATTAAATGAATTACAAATCATTAAACTTTTCTTTATCTTTAGGTAAACATTCCTTATTTAAATTATGCATTTAAAAACAAAATGTTTTTTTTAATTTACATTAAATTCGATTTAACATTTCTTTTAAACTTTAAGACTTAAATATATTTAAAATAAGATTTTTAAAACAATACAACTTAATCTTATATGTTTACAAGAAACATATACTTAATTAATAAGTTTAAACAATTTAGATTTCAATTCAACTTGAATTCAAATCAATTTAAAAATTGCTTTAAAATCTCAAAATTGAAATATAACTTCCATTTTCAATTTTGTTTAAACTCTTTAAAACTCTTTCTACCATTTCACCTTCAATTCAAATGTAAATCATTTGAAGCAATTTAAATTCAAATCTTTATTTAAAAACTGAAGTTTAAAAATAGATTTAAAAACTCAGGGTTTGGATTCATTTGAATTTCAAATTTTAAATACTTAACTTTCTAACTCAAATGCAAATCAACAATGCATTTATACTTGAGATTTCCAAATCAAATTTAAATTAAAAACACAATATGGTTTCAAATTTCAGACAATTAAAATTTGAATTCATATTCAAATTCAAACCAAAACTCATTTTAAAACTCCACTTTAAAATTTAAACTTACCCCTTACATTAAAAAAACAGAAACAGTTTTCTGTTTATAAAAAAAAAAAAAAAACTAACTTTTGAAATTTCTGAATTTAAACTATTTCAAAGATACAGGATTCAAACCTATTTGAATTCAACTAAAATTCAGTTTTCAAAATTCTAAGTCACATTTGTATTTTTGCACCTTATTTTCAAATTTTATAAAACCTGAAACAGGCTTCCTATCCCCCCTTTCTCTTTATTTTAATTTCAAACAAAATTTGAATTTCTGCATTTAAATAATTATAAAATAAGAATTCAAACAAATTTGAATTCATTTTTAGATTCAAGCTTAATCCTAAGTTCAAATTTCCAGGTTTATATTTAAACTTTACTTTCAAAATTCAGAAAAACAGAACAGTTTCTGTTTTTAAAACCTGAAACAAAATACACAGAACTCTCTTATTGACTTCGAGTCAATTACCCTGTTACTCCGAGTTTTTTCCCAATTTACCCGAGACCTACCCGAGTCAAAAATCCCTGCAACCAACAACATCACAAACCTGCACAACACCATCACTGTGCACCCATCCTCTCTCTCCGGCCATCACTGACCACCAACTCTGGCCATCCTCCATCAAATAGTGACTACACTTCAACCTTAAACCCCCAGATCCCCTGAATTCAATCTTGAATTTGAATTCAAGTTTTAAAACTAAAACCTGCAACAGTCAATACCCAACTACCCAAAACCTGTCATCACCAAAATCTCCACTTCTCGACCATCATTAACATCCATACTCCGGCGATAGCTTCATCACTATACCATCCGTCATTACCCACAAAATCATAGAACTCGATTCACTGTAGAAACCGCAGCACCAAAATTCCTTAAGCCAGTAAAAACTAGGGTTCTTCACAGAAATTCCAAATTCCCATCTCAACTTGAATTGTAGATCAATTCAATAATTTTCCTATGATCTATACTAGATAAACCACCTCCAGAAACAAACTCAACTAGTTCAGATTCAAGGATCAACTGATATCGATTAAAAAGTAAAATACAGTTAATTTGAAACTGCATTTTATTCTTAACACCATAAACTTTAATTTTAGTTTTTAAATTCTAGAATTAAATTAGGATTCTTTTGACAAACCCTGAATCATCAATTTATAACATTTAAATTTCCACTGGGCAAATTTTTGTTCTGTGTAACTCTTTTTTTTTTTCAAGCTACAGACAGTCATATGTAGTTCATATACTATTAGAGTTACACCATTTTAAAAACAACAAAATTTGTTTAAACATTTAAGTTCAATTGAGTAACAGGTCAAAGGGAAATTAAGAAATCAAACATAAGTTTGAAAATTTAAAGATCACACATGCACAATCATCTTCTGTTCACAAACACATATTTTACAGATCAATTCATAAATATTTATCTGAAACTCATAAGCATGATTAACTACCTATTAAACAGTTTTAAAAGTTTGAATTACTCACATTCATGCAGGAAATAGAACACATATAAATTTAGGGCTAGGTTGCTCACATATTTTTCAGATGACAAAAGCTTTTGACAGTTTTCAAGCAGAGATGGAAGCCTGCAACCCCTTTTTTTTTTCTTTTACTGTATATTAATATTTCTAGGTAGTCTTGAAACAAAACGTACTCAAGCTATTTTTAAAACTTAAGTCTGGGTTGTATAAACAATTTCATTTAGATCCTAAAGTCTAAGATAAATTTGAGAAGGAGATTTTTAGTTTAAGAACAGGGTTTGAGAGCCTGTAAACATAGGAGCAGATATACATATGTCTGTAAAATAGGCATGCACTAATATACTCAAGTACACAGTCATATCAACAACATTTCCAGAACAAGTTTCAAGCATCAAGCACAACACCACAGAACATAGGCCAATATAAGTGAGTTTGCTCACCTGATTGAAGCAGAGACAGGGGACAGAGGCAATGGTTTGCCTGGGCATTTGTTTTCTTTTTCTTGTTTTGATTTTAATGCTACTGAGAAAAGCTTTGGGCTGAGTTGAAAAACTGAAGCTTGTTTGATTGTTGAGAAACTTTACTTCTTTAATCATCTGAACTTTTATAGTTTTGAATTTGCTAAAGCTTCTTCATTTGTTTTCCCAGTTCTCAGATCTTCTTTGGTTTGGGTAATCATCCCCTCAGCATGACAATGATATAGTTAATTAAGTTTTTTTTTTAATTGCTTCGAAATTAAATTTTCTGTCTGTGAGTTTGCTTAAATTTTTACCTGAGTTGCTTCATATTTATTACTTCATGCATGGAGATACTTGTTTTCCAGATTTGGTTTCCAAGCTTGTTGTTTGATTTCCTTCTGTTTACTTTTTAAACTGAGCTTGCTCTGATCTTATGTTGCTTTGAATCTCCTTATGCAACCTTAGATTGTTTTAGAGGATCCAGTTCTTGATGAAACTGGAAGTGTTTCCAAGTTTATTTGCATTGGTTTTGATTTGTTCAAATTGATTGAACTTGAACCTGAAGCTCTTGAGTTTGACTTTTTCCAGATTTGAAATCTAAAATCTAATGTTACTGTTGTTTTAGATCTGCTGCATTGCTATTATAATTGCATATAGGAAATGAAGAGTTTTCTCAATTTTTTTAATCTTATTATTTTATTTTATTAAATATACTTGATGCCACTTGTTAAAAACAATCATAAGCTTAAGATCTTGTTAATTCCTCTACTCTATTCTCTTTACTTCAACCCATGTGAATGTTTACATTTCAGCCTTTTTTATGTTTACAAAGCAAATGAATTTATAAATTTTGTATTTATAACTTATACGCTTTGAAAATAAATTTATATCTTTATTCTTTTGTATATATACATACTTGTACAATGTTAAAAGTATTTAACCAATATTTATACATATACATTACATCTTAATTCCTTTCAAATGCTACTTACTTTTAAAACATTTTATTTTTAAATTAAATTCAAATCTCAATTTACATTCATACATTTAGTTACATATAAAACTAGCTATTTTATTAAATCTTATTTATATACATAAATGTATACATTTTCCCATTATTTATACTTACACAATTTATAAATAAAATGAATTTGAAATAACTAAATCAATAAATAATCATTCATACATAATTCTTAATTTATTAATTATAAAATCACATTTTATTTTGTACTTATAAAATTTTATAACAATGATTTTGAAATCCAATTATTTATTACAAACAATTTTATATATGTATTAGTTCTTTGAAAATATAAAGTTAATAAATTCAATATTTTTTTTTAAATCAAATTCCAAATTAAAATTCTTTTATTTAAATAAATATCCAAATACAATTTCTTTTATTTTTATATTTCAAATCCAAATATTTATTTTTAAGCTACTTATACTTAAATTTCTTATTAAATTTCTGTTTATAATCAAAATTATTTATTTATTCTAGAAAATTTTCTAATTAGTTCACAATTTATTTTCCAAAATAAATTTAATTGCCAAATTAAACTTGATAAATTTCAGGAATGTTACAGATTTCCCCCCTTAAAAGAATTTCGTCCTCGAAATTGCAGAGAAGACGACAAAGAAAGGATAAAAGACATAGAGATATCTTTCCGAATCAGACTGGATACCAATTCTGTATTTGGCTTACCAAATAAGAATATTGACAATATGAGAACAACTCATACAATATTACACAAGATATTTGGGTTCATTGGTCTACGAATATACAAGGCCATTGATTAGTTCGAAGGGATAACTAATCGTTCGTAGAATATGTCGGATCCCAGAGAATAGATAGATGGATCAAATCTTCATATTAGTTAACCAATTTACTTAATTTAAAATTTCCAATTTATTTAATATTTTTCCAATTTCAAATTCATTAGAGTTTAGATCGAAAAGCTGATAAGAAACCGATGAAGATACGAAGTAAGAATTTTCTACAACGATTCGTAGGGCTACCATCACACCGAAACTTCTTTCTGGAGCAGCTATGAAGCAATCAAAAGAATATGAAATCGAATCAAAGGAGATTGATAGAGAAAAGATATTTCCACTGTTGCAGGGTATTGACCATTTATAGTGGTACTCCCCTGTCCCCTATCTCGTTCTCTTCTTGCACTCATACTTACTATCGGTGAATAGTAAGAGAATTTACTGAGGCATTCGAACGGATATCTTAGGGATATACTCATTCTAGGGTATACTTCACCCTATCTCTAATGAGTTACTTAATATGTTATACTCCTGAGCTAAGGTTTTAACCATCAGCTCTGATACCAAATGTAACGGCTCGAATTTTTCGCGTTCGAAAATCGACATCCATACTTTACATTGTACTCGAATGCCGCAGATTCGACCGCTCAAATTCGAGTCGCTGGAGCTTATAACACATTAAGTAAATAGCACAGCGGAAGAAAATGAACAACATATATCAATATACAACATTTGATACAATATCAGATATCATATGATACAACAGATGATACAATAGATGATACAATAGATATCAACATACATCAGAGATACAAAGAATAGCAGCGGAAATAAAAAGATAACACAGCAGCGGAACAAAATCTCCAATGTAGCTTCAAGAAAGAACTCCAGCTTCGGTAATCTCCATCTCCAAATCACCAATCCAGCGATAGCTCAAACTCCAAAATCAAGATGAAGAGAAGCAACTCGATCCAAATGCGATTGCCAAATCCTAGGGCTGAAGCTATCGAATCTACACCTATTACTGATTATCTGAAAACCCCAACTCTAGACTGCCCGTGTGGGAAATAGTGGGCACCCAGAGTTTAGGAAAGGAACAATAAACTCCAGGTCAGTCGTGGGACTGGTATGAGCAAACAAAAACATTTGGTCTTTTAAAACAGACAAAAGAATTTCAATTTGAAATCCGCAATGCTTTTTGAAAAATGAAACTACCATAAGGCCTCCCGGCACACACACAATGCAAACGCACACATGGGGGAGATTTCTCCTTATGATAGTCAAACATGCTTACTACGAGAAAAATTCTTTGATATTATTACTAGTGCATAGTGGGAAATCTTTCGAAAGTATAATATAAATCCTAGCCAGCATAGGTACCATGATACTATGCCTACTATAGCTGCCATGTTAAATGGCAGGTTCTACAACTAAAACCGTACAAGGCACGTAATTGAAGAATGGATTTCCAACAAATGGTCAGGCTAAGGAACTTCCTATTGCCACATGGGTACGCCTCTGGCGGGACGTCCCGAGAACTAACGTTACGGTTAGATCTCTGCCAACACAAGGCCGGGTTACCTCTGTAACTAGGTAACTACTACACGAATATGCCATCCCCCGGTCCTTTGGGACCTTTATCCGAGCGCTCGCAACAACAACACCACACAGTAATAGGTATAGTGTATCAACATGAGTAAGTATCTGGGCTCCATACCATGATACCACCCTTTACCAGAAGGGAATGACATACCCTAAAGGGCGCGACCCTCATAACCTTGCCGCATCTTTCCTGTTTCGACCATTTCCGGGGTGTGAGGTCCTGATGCAGTCTCGTCCACAAAGCTACGCTTTGTGCAACAAAGCCATGCTTTGGGTCAACAGATGACCAAAGCAATGATCACAAAGATAAATGATCAAACAAATGATCATATCACAAATGATCAACCAATGATCATCACACAGCAGCACTCAGCATGCCACATTACCAAATTGGGAATATCACTGATAAATATCAACTACAAAACCTCTGAGTTCGTACGTCTCAGAGAAGGGTGTTAAGCTAAGAGAATAAATTCTCCGCCACCAAGCAGAAATGTATTTGATAGAAATCAGTTAACATCTCAAAGTGTAATGTCGGACATACAACCATACAAGTCTGTTCCGGGTTCGAACAGAACCGAAGGCACTTCCGAAGAAGCCCTTGCAAATCCGGGTATCCACAATCCCGATCGGACTTCCCATCACTAAGGGAATCTCTATACCGTAGCTACTCGGTGCAGAGACAATCGATAGGTTATCATATCGTTCTCACAAATACCCGGCCTTCACCACCGGTCTTCAATTGCTATCCATAACGTCGCATCACTATTCGGAATGGGTTATATGACACAAGGTCCTCTCCCGGCTAAACCGAATAATGAGCGTCATATTTTTAAAACATATGGATATGGGATTTTAGCTAAGTCACAACTTATAACATCCAAAACTTTTCTTTCAAATGGTTAAACAAATTACCATCTTTAAATCTTTAAACAAAAAGATTTATTTCACAAAGTTTCACCCGGTTTCACAAAGATCTATCCCTAGATTTCAAAACAACTCCCGTTCAATTTGGATTAACCCAATTAAATCTTTAAATTAAAGATATATAGCTTTCAAAACATGTTTCCAAAGATTTATCTATAACTTGGAAAACCATTTTCATTTTTAGACTTGAAGCCCTTTAACACAAATTGAAAGTTCATTTCTTATAGGAAAGCAAATCTAATTTATACAAGTTGAAATCTTGAGTTGAATTTAAATTTCAAAACATCACCTTTAAAAATGGTTTAAAACCCATATAAACCCATTTGTAAGTTGAATAACTTTTTAAACAATAGTTTCCAAATTTTAGAATTCAATTTCAAATATTGAATTCAAATTTATACCAATTCATTTAATTTTCAAGATTCAATCAGGTTATTTAAAATAACTATCATTTTTGAAAACTCATTTTCAAAAGCTTCAATTCCAATTCCAAAACTAATTTGGATTCAAAAATCAAATTTTTAAAAACAATTTCAAAAATCTGTGACTTAACAAATTTCCACGTGCAATCCATATTTGTGTGTGTATAAGTGTGGTCAAGGGTTCAACGCAATAGTGCACAATAGATTCAATCAAATCGATAAGCGGTATGACCCATAACGCTCATCTGTATACACAGATTCATAGATAAATAAATTACCAATCACAAAGGTTCACTGATATGATTCGATGTGGGTTTCGGATAACCAACTGAAATCCGACTCCCTGTCGCATCGAAATTCAAATGTCGTTCTACGGGTCAAGGGGTTTCATATTCATATGACAATATATTCATCATAAATATAGTAGATCAGCACAAAGTATCACATAGCATCTCATCACATATCAAATATATCAATCCATCACACAACATTCAATAACAACCAGCATCTACAATTAAGATGAATAAACTGGGTGGTTTTAAATTTATTACCTACATGATTACTTTCATTTATTATTCCTAATTAATTAACTATCCATATTTATTCAATTAATAAATCTTCAATTATAAATTTTAAATCTAATATCATTCAATTAATGATTTCTTAATTACAAATTAATTATTCTAAGAAAAATTAATCTTAAACTTTAATTAATCAAATTAAAACCCTTAATTACTTTAATTAATTATCCATTTCATTAATTAATTAATTTTATTAATTATCCATTTGTACTACCTTAATAATTAAATGAATTACAAATCATTAAACTTTTCTTTATCTTTAGGTAAACATTCCTTATTTAAATTATGCATTTAAAAACAAAATGTTTTTTTTAATTTACATTAAATTCGATTTAACATTTCTTTTAAACTTTAAGACTTAAATATATTTAAAATAAGATTTTTAAAACAATACAACTTAATCTTATATGTTTACAAGAAACATATACTTAATTAATAAGTTTAAACAATTTAGATTTCAATTCAACTTGAATTCAAATCAATTTAAAAATTGCTTTAAAATCTCAAAATTGAAATATAACTTCCATTTTCAATTTTGTTTAAACTCTTTAAAACTCTTTCTACCATTTCACCTTCAATTCAAATGTAAATCATTTGAAGCAATTTAAATTCAAATCTTTATTTAAAAACTGAAGTTTAAAAATAGATTTAAAAACTCAGGGTTTGGATTCATTTGAATTTCAAATTTTAAATACTTAACTTTCTAACTCAAATGCAAATCAACAATGCATTTATACTTGAGATTTCCAAATCAAATTTAAATTAAAAACACAATATGGTTTCAAATTTCAGACAATTAAAATTTGAATTCATATTCAAATTCAAACCAAAACTCATTTTAAAACTCCACTTTAAAATTTAAACTTACCCCTTACATTAAAAAAACAGAAACAGTTTTCTGTTTATAAAAAAAAAAAAAACTAACTTTTGAAATTTCTGAATTTAAACTATTTCAAAGATACAGGATTCAAACCTATTTGAATTCAACTAAAATTCAGTTTTCAAAATTCTAAGTCACATTTGTATTTTTGCACCTTATTTTCAAATTTTATAAAACCTGAAACAGGCTTCCTATCCCCCCTTTCTCTTTATTTTAATTTCAAACAAAATTTGAATTTCTGCATTTAAATAATTATAAAATAAGAATTCAAACAAATTTGAATTCATTTTTAGATTCAAGCTTAATCCTAAGTTCAAATTTCCAGGTTTATATTTAAACTTTACTTTCAAAATTCAGAAAAACAGAACAGTTTCTGTTTTTAAAACCTGAAACAAAATACACAGAACTCTCTTATTGACTTCGAGTCAATTACCCTGTTACTCCGAGTTTTTTCCCAATTTACCCGAGACCTACCCGAGTCAAAAATCCCTGCAACCAACAACATCACAAACCTGCACAACACCATCACTGTGCACCCATCCTCTCTCTCCGGCCATCACTGACCACCAACTCTGGCCATCCTCCATCAAATAGTGACTACACTTCAACCTTAAACCCCCAGATCCCCTGAATTCAATCTTGAATTTGAATTCAAGTTTTAAAACTAAAACCTGCAACAGTCAATACCCAACTACCCAAAACCTGTCATCACCAAAATCTCCACTTCTCGACCATCATTAACATCCATACTCCGGCGATAGCTTCATCACTATACCATCCGTCATTACCCACAAAATCATAGAACTCGATTCACTGTAGAAACCGCAGCACCAAAATTCCTTAAGCCAGTAAAAACTAGGGTTCTTCACAGAAATTCCAAATTCCCATCTCAACTTGAATTGTAGATCAATTCAATAATTTTCCTATGATCTATACTAGATAAACCACCTCCAGAAACAAACTCAACTAGTTCAGATTCAAGGATCAACTGATCTCGATTAAAAAGTAAAATACAGTTAATTTGAAACTGCATTTTATTCTTAACACCATAAACTTTAATTTTAGTTTTTAAATTCTAGAATTAAATTAGGATTCTTTTGACAAACCCTGAATCATCAATTTATAACATTTAAATTTCCACTGGGCAAATTTTTGTTCTGTGTAACTCTTTTTTTTTTTCAAGCTACAGACAGTCATATGTAGTTCATATACTATTAGAGTTACACCATTTTAAAAACAACAAAATTTGTTTAAACATTTAAGTTCAATTGAGTAACAGGTCAAAGGGAAATTAAGAAATCAAACATAAGTTTGAAAATTTAAAGATCACACATGCACAATCATCTTCTGTTCACAAACACATATTTTACAGATCAATTCATAAATATTTATCTGAAACTCATAAGCATGATTAACTACCTATTAAACAGTTTTAAAAGTTTGAATTACTCACATTCATGCAGGAAATAGAACACATATAAATTTAGGGCTAGGTTGCTCACATATTTTTCAGATGACAAAAGCTTTTGACAGTTTTCAAGCAGAGATGGAAGCCTGCAACCCCTTTTTTTTTTCTTTTACTGTATATTAATATTTCTAGGTAGTCTTGAAACAAAACGTACTCAAGCTATTTTTAAAACTTAAGTCTGGGTTGTATAAACAATTTCATTTAGATCCTAAAGTCTAAGATAAATTTGAGAAGGAGATTTTTAGTTTAAGAACAGGGTTTGAGAGCCTGTAAACATAGGAGCAGATATACATATGTCTGTAAAATAGGCATGCACTAATATACTCAAGTACACAGTCATATCAACAACATTTCCAGAACAAGTTTCAAGCATCAAGCACAACACCACAGAACATAGGCCAATATAAGTGAGTTTGCTCACCTGATTGAAGCAGAGACAGGGGACAGAGGCAATGGTTTGCCTGGGCATTTGTTTTCTTTTTCTTGTTTTGATTTTAATGCTACTGAGAAAAGCTTTGGGCTGAGTTGAAAAACTGAAGCTTGTTTGATTGTTGAGAAACTTTACTTCTTTAATCATCTGAACTTTTATAGTTTTGAATTTGCTAAAGCTTCTTCATTTGTTTTCCCAGTTCTCAGATCTTCTTTGGTTTGGGTAATCATCCCCTCAGCATGACAATGATATAGTTAATTAAGTTTTTTTTTTTTAATTGCTTCGAAATTAAATTTTCTGTCTGTGAGTTTGCTTAAATTTTTACCTGAGTTGCTTCATATTTATTACTTCATGCATGGAGATACTTGTTTTCCAGATTTGGTTTCCAAGCTTGTTGTTTGATTTCCTTCTGTTTACTTTTTAAACTGAGCTTGCTCTGATCTTATGTTGCTTTGAATCTCCTTATGCAACCTTAGATTGTTTTAGAGGATCCAGTTCTTGATGAAACTGGAAGTGTTTCCAAGTTTATTTGCATTGGTTTTGATTTGTTCAAATTGATTGAACTTGAACCTGAAGCTCTTGAGTTTGACTTTTTCCAGATTTGAAATCTAAAATCTAATGTTACTGTTGTTTTAGATCTGCTGCATTGCTATTATAATTGCATATAGGAAATGAAGAGTTTTCTCAATTTTTTTAATCTTATTATTTTATTTTATTAAATATACTTGATGCCACTTGTTAAAAACAATCATAAGCTTAAGATCTTGTTAATTCCTCTACTCTATTCTCTTTACTTCAACCCATGTGAATGTTTACATTTCAGCCTTTTTTATGTTTACAAAGCAAATGAATTTATAAATTTTGTATTTATAACTTATACGCTTTGAAAATAAATTTATATCTTTATTCTTTTGTATATATACATACTTGTACAATGTTAAAAGTATTTAACCAATATTTATACATATACATTACATCTTAATTCCTTTCAAATGCTACTTACTTTTAAAACATTTTATTTTTAAATTAAATTCAAATCTCAATTTACATTCATACATTTAGTTACATATAAAACTAGCTATTTTATTAAATCTTATTTATATACATAAATGTATACATTTTCCCATTATTTATACTTACACAATTTATAAATAAAATGAATTTGAAATAACTAAATCAATAAATAATCATTCATACATAATTCTTAATTTATTAATTATAAAATCACATTTTATTTTGTACTTATAAAATTTTATAACAATGATTTTGAAATCCAATTATTTATTACAAACAATTTTATATATGTATTAGTTCTTTGAAAATATAAAGTTAATAAATTCAATATTTTTTTTTTTAAATCAAATTCCAAATTAAAATTCTTTTATTTAAATAAATATCCAAATACAATTTCTTTTATTTTTATATTTCAAATCCAAATATTTATTTTTAAGCTACTTATACTTAAATTTCTTATTAAATTTCTGTTTATAATCAAAATTATTTATTTATTCTAGAAAATTTTCTAATTAGTTCACAATTTATTTTCCAAAATAAATTTAATTGCCAAATTAAACTTGATAAATTTCAGGAATGTTACAAAAACCCTAGGAACGCCTATTGGTACGTGAGAAATGGGAGATCGTTTGCATTGGTCGTTAAATTTGAAGACGAGATTAAAATAATATTAAATAATATTATATATATTCACGTTTAGGGCTATAACCCTAGTAGATTACACCGGCCGCCGCTTATATCGTTCAATGGCCGAAAACGCCCCCTCCTATTTCTCCTTTTACTCTAGATCCACTCAATAATTTCAGAAATCTTCAACTGCAAAGATCGACAGCACGTTGAACTCTACGTTACGAGCGGTGGATATGGGTTTTCGTTGACCAAAGGAGGAGGATTTCGGCCGCATACGCATGTTGTTTGTGCTCGTTTTCGAGGTCATAGGTTGACCGAGCTCGGCACTGCTTCGACCGTAGGTGCGTGTCGATTTGGGCTTCGAGATGGTGGGTTCCGATCGACGTGTAGCAGAGTATGGGAGGTGCGGTTCGAAGCCCTTGATGGCGGCAGTGGGTTCGTGTGCTTCCTGGAGCTTACGTGTTTTAGTTACGTGAGGAAGAAGGCTAGGGGGTCATTCGGCCGTTGTTTTGGTAAATAAAAAAAAATAAAAAAATAAAAAAATATATAGAGAGAGAAAATTGTTTTAAATTTATTTTCAAATCTTTAGAATTGAATAACTCTTTCATACAATATCAAATTCGAATGAAATTTGTGGCACCGGAATCATAGAGATGCGTACTATGCAATGGCGCAGTTCGGGAATCATTCCGGACAAGTAGAAATTTGAGTTAAATCGAACGTCCTTCGGTTTAATTTAAGTTTCGAACGCTCACCGAATCTCAAGGTGAGTTAATCTCACTCACATATGGAATGTTAGCTGATTAAAATAAATGACTGTGTGATTGGTTGAATATAAATGCTATATCAGTCTGAAATGAATATTTATATATGTGATGTGCTAATATTTGTGGATGCAGGGAAACAGGTTGGAGGGATCCAACTGGATTCCTTACAATATAGGGATTGTTTTTATATAATTGATGATGTATCTCATTCATGTTCTATGTTAGCTAAATTTAGAATTCAGTATGTCGTGAGATAGATTAATAAACAAAAATCTGGAATATTCAATAGAAATAAAATAAATTGGGTTTTTAAAGAAATTATTGAATAAAGAATTTAAGGGATGAAATTTGGAATTTGGTTTGAATGAAGCATGGAAACTTGTAAATTTGGAATTATAAATGAAGTGGAAAATTTATCAGTTGATAAACAGAAAGTATGGATTTCTAGTGATAAATTCTATAAGAAGTTATAAATTGTTGTAAAATAACGATGGGGTTATTTGATAATGTATAATCTTTTCCTGGAAATTTAAAAATGTTTCAGAGAAGCCTTTCAAAATATAAATTAGCAAAAATATAAATTAGCGATGTAGATGTATATTAGAATATTTTAGGAATACTATTTTAAACCGTTGGAATTTAAGTAGGTGTTTATTTAAGTGATTTCTTAAGTATGATTTTCATTAACTAAATTCATAATAGTTTTATTTAAAATATTTTAAGCCTATACTTTGGAAGTGAATTTCTGGAAATGGAAAGTGTGTTTAAAACTTCAAAGGAAGTTTATTTTATGCATGGAAACAAATTTACAATAATTAATCATAAATCTGAATTGAAATAAATCGACAAGATTTATAAGAAGGGTTTTTCTGGGTTGTTGAGTGGAAATGAGTTTACCTGGAAAACCAAGTTCGAGTTTTAAACAGATTTTATTAAAAGAAAGTTTAAAGTTCAAACTTGTTTAAAAGAGTGTTTTGAAAATTATTATTTAAAGTAACTAATTAATAAATTAGCAATAGTGATTATTTGCGATTACATTAGTAATTATTTTTATAAACGGATTTATTTAAAGGCTAGTTTTGACCTAAGTTATTTGAAATTAGTATTAGTCCTTTTACAACTCTACTTTTAAATTTAGTTTAACAAAACCCTTATTTACAATCAAAGTTTATATCATAATAAATGGTTTTACTTCACATATTGAAATTATATTTTTGAGTAATAACTAGTAGTAAATTTCTATATTTTAAAGTATATTTCAGTATAAAATGTTTTAACTGTTTTAAATCTAAATGTTTTGAACTTGGTTATTTCCAATGGGATTAAATGGTAAAAGATTTACCTTGTAAAGGAAGAACTTTGGGAAATTGTTTTCAAAGGAGTTTTGAAAATTTAGAAATATATCTTTTAAAAGATATTTGAGGCAAATAAGTAACGTGGGAAATTATTTATTGTGTGATGGATGTTTGTGGATATGAATTGATAGTTAAATCACCGACTATCAATATTGGACAAATGCGTTGATCGTTTCGAAGAGACAGGCATCGAGATTTATTTCTCGAAAACCACTTCGATCCGGTTTGTACGTTTCATGGAAAAACGTGTTCGGAGTCGAAGATGGAGCGGTGAACTGCAAGGGCTAGTCGCTACTAATCCTGAGGATATTTCCAAAATGGATGTAGTAGGAGTAGTGCCTTCAGTTCCGTTCGAACCCGGGACGGACTTGTATGGACGAATGCTTTCGGAACATCGTCAGGTGGGCGATGGACATTCTAAGCGAAACGTTCTAAAAGGTAACGCTTAGCCTCAAGCCTCATCAAAAGGGAATGACTGAAAATCAGGGGATATGCAGCAAGGCTTCGTGGGTAGCCCCTACTTGAGAGTAAGGTCATCCCTGTCTGGATGTTCCTTTTTATTTCGGCTGAGTGGACGGTTGCTGGTCCCAACCGCGGGGTGATCTTACTCGAAACTGTCCAGTAAGGGATGGGTCCGGCCTTGTGTTGCAGGGGATCGGGCATGGTCCTCGGTACGGTGATCTAGGCCCTGAACTGTGACAGGTGGTACCCCAGTGCCTAGTCATTGTTGGAAATCCATTCTCGCTACGTGCCTTGTACGAGTTTTGTTTGTATTACCCACTTTGTGGCTAGTAGCTAGAATTTAATCATGTAACAATTTCGGCTACTTTATAAGTATTTGTATATAGACCTTATTATAATATCAGAGGATTTCTATAAAAAGTGTTTTAGCTATCGTAAGGTAAAAACCCGACATGTTTATTTGTGGCGTGGTCTTACGAGAAGCTTCTGTTTTCAAAAGGATTTTAAAACTTTAATAATCAATTTGGATGCATTATTATCAACTGGTATTCCAGACTGAATCGGGTGTTATTTCATTATAATGCTTGGGTCAGACCGAATATTATATGTTCAGGACAGGATGCTATGGAGCAGGAGAGGAGCTGGAGTCCGAGACGTATTATCTGTACTAGTATATATATCCGCTGCTGTGATTGTATGGATTTGTCTGACTGGTAAATGTTGTTTGTATGAAATACTCTGATGATATGCTGTATAAAACAGATACAGTTTCATTTTGTGTAAAGACCTATTATTTACTATTATAGTTTATTCCGCTGCGACTGTGAGATTCTGATATTGTTTAGTTCCTTCTTTATTCTATCTCTTCTTCTTTAACCCTAATGGTTCGTATTTCTGTTCCACTTGAGTTAATTGATGTAGAATAGTGTTGACTCAAGGGGTACGGATTTGCAGGCTGTCAACTTGGTATCGGAGCTTGGGTTGGCGACAACCTAGGTTTTGGTGGGGAAATTACTCATTAAACAGAGTCAACGGTACTCTATAATGAGTTGAGGGTAATAATAGCTATGAGAGCATACTTGTTAGTGAATATGAAATTATTTTTATATTGTGTTGACTTATCGGTTGAGTATTTATGAATTCTGGTCGGTGCGGTAATTACAACCGTATCGATAGGGGTTTCTAAACTCTTAAACAAGATAAACTGACATAGTATTGTTTTTAAAGTGGGAAAATGGAACAATTTTACCCAAAATTATATTTTTGGTATAAAAGAAATAATTTTCTGAAATTATTATTTATATTTTTGGATGGTTGGTTGTTGATACTATAATCAAATAAGAATCTAAAATTTAATCTAAAATTTGAAATGGTTATAATCAAATAAAATTCTATGAGTATAAATTATACAAAAGAGAATAACTAAGTTTAAATTAACCAGAATTTAAATCCCGGAAGTTTTGGAAAGGATTTTAAATGTAATGAAAAAAATGAAAGTTTGGAAATATTAAAATCCTAGGAAAGTTTGGAATGTTTGCTAAGGTGTTTGAAGGTAATGATGGAATATTATTTTGGGTAATATGTTGAATGGAAACTGTTTTGAAATGAATATGGGAAAGTAAGAAAGCACTGAACTCACTTCAGTCGCTGGAAAATAATCCTTATGATGTTGGCCACATCGTTAGAATTCATTTTCGAGTTTCTAAAGTGATGGATTGCTACCAAAGTGATTGGTTATTATATTGTTTGGACTTGTTGGGTATAACAGTTGTTTTGGAAATCCGTAGATTTGATTTGGTAAATCAAATAGGTATGAGTAGATTATTATTATTTCAAAATGGTTTGAAGTTAAACCGGGTAATAGAATTCTGGAAAATTCTATTTAAATAATGTGTAAAGTAAAATGAATCAACTATTAAACTTATTAAGTGAAGTTGATATTAATAAGGAAGAAATGAAAATTTTAATCTTGGAATTAAAATTTGACTTGAGTAAATGGAAGTGAATAAAATAGATTGAAGTGAATAGAAAATTTGAGTTTAGCTTGGGATAAGTTAAATAAATTGAACTTGGAATTAATTTGATTTGAATTAAATTAAAATGTAAATTGACTTTGTAATTATAGGACACTGTGTAATGAATTATACCCACAAGCTATTAAGTGTTATACTTGTGATTTGGAAATTTTGGGTTTGAAAATTTGCAAAGAATTAAGGTAAAAGAAAATTTATATCCTTAAGAATTCAGATATATATATATATAGAATTTGAAATGGATGATTATAAGATGTAAATGAATTAAAATGAGCAATATCAACTTTGAAGTAAATAATTGGGTTAACTTATAAATAGAAAGTGAAATGATGATTACAAATGGGAAATAGTTGAATGGTATGGTGGATTCATACCTAATCTCACATGAAATGTGAATTGAAATAAGATGAAGAAAATATAAAATATAAGGATGTGAATGAACTTAAGTTAGTAAATAAATTTGAACTTGTATATGGAGAATTAAAATTGGATTGAATTAGACTTAACTTTGATTAAATGGAATTGAGATGAATTTGAATTTAACCAAAATCAAAATTCAACTGGGTTATGAATAATATTGAATGGAATTAATTTCTATTTAAAATAGTAAAAGAAATGAAATGAATCCAAGTTGACTAAATAGATTTAGTTAGACTTGAGTTAAATTTGGGGAAAAGAATCGAGTTGAAGGAAAGCTAATTTAGTTGAAATGATATTGAATAACTGAATTTTAACTCAACTAAATCCAAAGGAATTATTTGAGAATGAATTTAGTGTAAGCTAAATTAAATAAAGAGAAGCTTGAAGACGAATTTAGTGTAAACTAAATTTAATGGAATTTTATTGGCATGGATGAAATTTTGGTGGAATGTTAAGGAAATTTGGAAGAGAAAATAAAAACCCAGTTCTAGGATAGGATTTAATTTTGGCAATAAAAGTTGAGAGTGTGAATGAATAATGGAATTAGATTACAATAGTGATGGTTTGGATTGTAAATAAATTCCAATGAGTGAAATAATTTAAATGGTCTCTTGTTAATAAAATAAATCTAACATGGGTTGGATAAATAAAAAAAGTGCATTAAAATTTGTAAATAGTTTGATTGGGTAAGAATCAATTAAAATGGAAATAAATTGAGATATTATGAAATTGAAATCATTTATGAAAATGGTCAGATGGTTATAGTTAAGCTTATGAGCTTTAAATGAAATTTGTTTAGATAATAAAATTGGAATGCAAGTAAATGAATTCTAAATTAACTCTTTTGAGGAAATAAGAACGTATGAGTTGTATATAAACCAGAATTGAATGATTTTAATATAAATCTATATGGATAATGAATTGGAAATATAAGATCTGAGAATTAATTCAATAATTGTGATAAAGAAAGAATGTTTGGGCTGTAAATAATATAGAATGGGATGTTATTAATTTAAACTTAAATGATGATCTTGAAGTGAAAATAAGAAATTGAGTTAAAAAAAATTCAACATGATAAGAATGCTTGGTTTGTGAACCATGCAAAATTGATTAAAATTAATATAAATTAAACTGGAATTAATTTTAATGGTTATGAGCTTAAGTGGTGATTATTTTTGCTTGAATGACATGAGTATTTTCATGTATTCGGAATTGAGTCGTTTAAACAGCAGCTGAATTGGTTTTGAATTAATTGGAATGGATTGAAATGTTATTAAGTGATTTTGCATATGAATGGAAATGGATCATAAAAGAAATGCAAATGTTTCAAATTTAAGATAAAATTTGATTGTTAATCAAATTGGGAATGTAAGTTAAAATAAAGAAATGTAAGTAAGGCATATGTTAATCATATTGAAATAGAAATGAATTAGTTGTAATAAATATGAATGGTATATAGTAAACTTGAATGTAAACCATTCAAGTGAAATAAAATGAAGTTAGTTTGGATGAAAGTAGAATGGGCTAAAATCTTAATAAATGGATTTGAGTATAAATGTAAGTGAATCATAATAAAGGTGCAAATGTATCAAATTAGAAAGGAAATTGACTGGGAAATCAATTCAGAAATGGGGTAGAATATGAATGAAACATAGTAAAACTTGTATATAAAATCCTTTGTGTAAAATAACTTGGGGTTTGGCATTAGAAAAGGAACTTTGTATATGCTTTAAAATATGATTTACTTATGAAATTATGCAAAGTGTTGTTTGGGATGTAAATGGATATGTTTGGCTTACATTTATATTGGAAATGTTGATAAAATGTTCATATCTTTGAAAACTGATGAGTTTGTTGAGTAAGTACAGGTATAGAAGGCGTTCGATAGAGTTGGAGCGCGTATATGCGTTATATTAGCCGCTTGCTTTAAAAATTTTGCTAAAAAGGTACGCCTACGTAAATATAATTGGAAATGATATATTTGTTATGATACATTTTTGTTTCCGACCGTGTGGGTCGATGTATATATATTTATTTTTGTCGCGATATCGCGAAAGCTCCTCCGTATAGGAGAGACTCTGCCAAAAAAATTCGGAAATTTTGGGAGTTCGAAAATTTTTGGAAATTTGAAAATTTGTAATTAACTTGGAAAGTTGTTTTTAAGATAATGTTGAAACAAAAGCTTTTGAGTATAAATAAAGCAAATGAGTTTAGGTTGAGCTAAAGGGTTTTGGGAAGTGTATATAAGTTTTAACTAAGAAGTTTGGATTAAGTTAATGAGTGTAGGAGCATTTGTCTCATTAGCGACAAGTTGATTTCTAATAACAATTGGAAATAAATGATTTTGGAATAGGATTGAATTAGTAGTTTCGATTTGAAACTAAAGGATTTGGGCAAAGTGAATTTGAGATTTTCACTAGGTAGGTTTTGCTATTGGGTAACATTTTTCTACTTTAGCAAATTTCGGGGACGAAATTTTTATAAGGGAGAAGTAATGTAACGACCCGGAATTTTGGGTCGCTAAATTTGATCATTTAATTCATTTTAAATGTCGAATATGAATAATAATTTGAATTTTGAGATAAAAGATTTTGGTTAAGCTGATAGAATTGGTTAAATTTCAAATACGGGAATTAAATTGGAATTTGAATAATAATAGCTTAATATCAAAAATTGAGATAACTGGTAATTTTGAGTGTAAATGGAGGTAAAATTAGATTCTAAAATTTATTTTAAGTCTATTTGGGGTTTGAATTATAATATTGGACTGTTGGATGGAATTAAAAGTCGATAGATTAAATTTGGAATTTTATATTAATTTAATAATGGAATTTAATAATATAATAATGCAAATATTTAGATTTTGATTTAAACTGAATCAGAATGATTTCTAATGTGAATATAAATTTTATACCAGTTATAATAGAGTTAATAAAGTTTTAAAAGTAAAATTTTGATGATTTCGACGATTTTGAAAATCGTTCGAATTTAATCGACGAGTTAAAATAGCCTTACGATGCACAGTCTCGGAATTTGACGAAACCAGTTCCATTGGATCCGTAATAGTTAGTCATTATAGGATTTCGATTTTCGTAGAAATCGGAGTTGTAGTTTGACCGTGGCAACTTGAAACACATAGAAAATACTTTAACCGATTTAATTTTAAATTGATCGTTTAGTTCCGTAACTCGCACTACGATCAAATTAGCTTATGGAACCTGTTTCGTTGTGTTCGGAACGTAGAAAAACCCTAGGAACGCCTATTGGTACGTGAGAAATGGGAGATCGTTTGCATTGGTCGTTAAATTTGAAGACGAGATTAAAATAATATTAAATAATATTATATATATTCATGTTTAGGGCTAAAACCCTAGTAAATTACACCGGCCGCCGCTTATATCGTTCAATGGCCGAAAACATCCCGTTGTATTTCTCGTTTTACTCTAGATCCACTCAATAATTTCAGAAATCTTTAACTGCAAAGATCGAGAGCTCGTTGAACTCTACGTTACGAGCGGTGGAGATGGGTTTTCGTTGACCAAAGGAGGAGGATTTCGGCCGCGTACGCATGTAGTTTGTGCTCGTTTTCGAGGTCATGGGTTAACCAAGCTCGACACTGCTTCGGCCGTAGGTGCGTGTCGATTTGGGCTTCGAGATGGTAGGTTCTGACTGACGTGTAGCAGAGTATGGGAGGTGCGGTTCGAAGCCCTAGATGGCGGCAGTGGGTTCGTGTACTTCCTGGAGCTTGCGCGTTTTAGTTACGTGAGGAAGAAGGCTAGGGGGTCCTTCGGCCATTGTTTTGGTAAATAAATAATATATATATATATATATATATAGAAAATTGTTTTAAATTTATTTTCAAATCTTTAGAGTTGAATAACTCTTTCATACAATATCAGATTCGAACGAAATTTGTGGCGTCGGAATCACATAGTTGTGTACTACGCAATGGTGTAGTTCGGGAATCATACTGGGCAAGTAGAAATTTGAGTTAAATCGAACTTTGTTCGGTTTAATTTAATTTTCGAACGCTCATCGAATCTCAAAGTGAGTTAATCTCACTCACATCTGGAATGTTAGCTGATTAAAATAAATGTCTGTGTGATTGGTTGAATATAAATGTTGTATCAGTCTGAAATGAATATTTATATATGTGATGTGCTAATATTTGTGGATGTAGGGAAACAGGTTGGAGGGATCCAACTGATTCCTCACAATATAGGGATTATTTTTATATAATTGATGATGTATCTCATTCATGTTCTGTGTTAGCTAAATTTAGAATTCAGTATGTCGTGAGATAGTTTAATAAACAACAATCTGGAATATTCAATAGAAATAATATAAATTGGGTTTTTAAAGAAATTATTGAATAAAGAATTTAAGGGATGGAATTTGGAATTTGGTTTGAATGAAGCATGGAAACTTGTAAATTTGGAATTATAAATGAAGTGGAAAATTTATCAGTTGATAAACAGAAAGTATGGATTTCTAGTGATAAATTCTATTAGAAGTTATAAATTGTTGTAAAATAACGATGGGGTTATTTGATAATGTATAATGTTTCCTTGGAAAATTAAAAATGTTTCATAGAAGCCTTTCAAAATATAAATTAGAAAAAATATAAATTAGCGGTGTAAATGTATATTAGAATATTTTAGGAATACTATTTTAAACCGTTGGAATTTAAGTAGGTGTTTACTTAAGTGATTTCTTAAGTATGATTTTCATTAACTAAATTCATAATAGTTTTATTTAAAAATATTTTAAGCCTATACTTTGGAAGTGAATTTCTGGAAATGGAAAGTGTGTTTAAAACTTCAAAGGAATTTTATTTTATGCATGGAAACAAATTTACAATAATTAATCATAAATCTGAATTGAAATAAATCGATAGGATTTATAAGAAGGGTTTTTCTGGGTTGTTTAGTGGAAATGAGTTTCCCTGGAAAACCAAGTTCGAGTTTTAAACAGATTTTATTAAAAGAAAGTTTAAAGTTCAAACTTTTTTAAAAGAGTGTTTTGAAAATTATTATTTAAAGTAACTAATTAATAAATTAACAATAGTGATTATTTGCGATTACATTAGTAATTATTTTTATAAACGGATTTATTTAAAGGCTAGTTTTGACCTAAGTTATTTGAAATTAGTATTAGTCCTTTTACAACTCTACTTTTAAATTTAGTTTAACAAAACCCTTATTTACAATCAAAGTTTATATCATAATAAATGGTTTTACTTTACATACTGAAATTATATTTTTGAGTAATAACTAGTAGTAAATTTCTAGATTTTAAAGTATATTTTAGTATAAAATGTTTTAACTGTTTTAAATCTAAATGTTTTGAACTTGGTTATTTCCAATGGGATTAAATGGTAAACGATTTACCTTGTAAAGGAAGAACTTTGGGAAATTGTTTTCAAACGAGTTTTGAAAATTTGGAAATATATCTTTTAAAAGATATTTAAGGCAAATAAATAATGTGGGAAATTATTTATTGTGCGATGGAAGTTTGTGGATATGAATTGATAGTTAAATCACCGACTATCAATATTGGACAAATGCGTTAATCGTTTCGAAGAGACCGGGATCGAGATTTATTTCTCGAAAACCACTTCGATCCGGTTTGTACGTTTCGTGGAAAAACGTGTTCGGAGTCGAAGATGGAGCCGTGAATTGCAAGGGCTAGTCGCTACTAATCCTGAGGATATTTCCAAAATGGATATAGTAGGAGTATTGCCTTCGGTTCCGTTCAAACCCGGGACGGACTTGTATAGACGAATGCTTTCGAAACATCGTCAGGTGGGCGATGGGCATTCTAATTGAAACGTTCTAAAAGGTAACGCTTAGCCTCAAGCCTCATCAAATGGGAATGAATGAAAATCAGGGGATATGCAGCAAGGCTTCGTGGGTAGCCCCCACTTGAGAGTAAGGTCATCCCTGTCTAGATGTCCCTTTTTATTTCGGCTTAGTGGGCTTGCTGATCCCAACCGCGAAGTGATCTTATTCGGAACTGTCCAGTAAGGGATGGGTCCGGCCTTGTGTTGCAGAGGATCGGGTGTGGTCCTCGGTACGGTGATCTAGGCCCCGTACTTTGACAGGTGGTACCACAGTGCCTAGTCATTGTTGGAAATCCATTCTCCCTACGTGCCTTGTACGAGTTTTGTTTGTATTACCCACTTTGTGGCTAGTAGCTAGAATTTAATCATGTAACAATTTCTACTATTTCATAAATATTTGTATATAGACCCTATTATAATATCAGAGGATTTCTATAAAAAGTGTTTTAGCTATCGTAAGGTAAAAACCCGACATGTTTATTTGTGGCGTGGTCTTACGAGATGCTTTTGTTTTCAAAAGGATTTTAAAACTTTAATAATCAATTTGGATGCATTATTATCAGCTGGTATTCCAGACTGACTCGGGTGTTATTTCATTATAATGCTCGGGTCAGACCGAGTATTATATGTTCAGGACATGATGCTATGGAGCAGGAGAGGAGCTGGAGTCCGAGACGTATTATCTGTACTAGTATATATATCTGCTGCTGTGATTGTATGGATTTGTCTGACTGGTAAATGTTGTTTGTATGAAATACTCCGATGATATGCTGTATAAAACAGATACAGTTTCATTTTGTGTAAAGACCTATTATTTACTATTATAGTTTATTCCGCTGCGACTGTGAGATTCTGATATTGTTTAATTCCTTCTTTCTTCTATCTCTTCTTCTTTAACCCTAATGGTTCGTATTTCTGTTCCACTTGAGTTAATTGATGTAGAATAGTGTTGACTCAAGTGGTACTGATTTGTGTGCTATCACACTGTGTCTCCAGTCCTTAAAGGAAGGGTCATCCCGCCAAACTATCTGATCCAAAAATCTACCTGCTAACTCGCCCTTATCAACAACGAGCTTGAAGCATCATGGACAATCTCCCATCATCTTGTCTTTAAAGGATCAAGCTACAGCAAGAGAGCTTCACTTCCTGCTTCTTTTTTTGCCTCCCACGTCCTTCCTTGCACATCGCTTCCAAGCCGTCTAACCACTTTGTCAACCCTACTTTGTCTAAACTCAGTTTACTTTTGACAAAAGACTCTGGTCACTCCTGCATAAAGAGACGGCAACTCCGTACCGTTTCCCTTACAAAATGGCAAGAAAAAAACAACAGTGTTCATTTGGCAAAAGCATCGCTGTGCAGTAACCAATATTCCTACATTGTAGCATACATGGAAAAAGTTCAACTGTTCATCAACCACTCCATGCGACCTTTCTCACATAAGAACGCCATTGTACCATTATATGAGGTGCACTAGAAGCGTGTAACAATCCATCTCGAAACTGGCCTAAATTTCGATCCGGAAAAGACCCATCGAAACTTAGGTCCATTCTAAAGCTGGCTCTGGGTTGGAAAAGGAAGTAATAGTGTAGAGTTATAACTATTCTTTTAGAACTCATAGCGGATTTAATAAAATATAATATCAAGTTGTACATATTTATTTCAAAACCATTTGGAATATTATAATACAAAACATCATAGAACTGTCACATAACAATCTGTTACATCATTTGTCCAGATACATGGATACAGCATAAAAATATCGTAAAAGATAATAATGACTGCCATAAGCTCAAGCCATTCGACTTTCGAGCATCGTCATTGCCGTCATTCGGTCCTTAACCTGTTCATAATGAGGAGGGAGTTCGAATAACAAATGTCCCGTGAATAAAATCCTTGAGTCTTACCATTTCAATACTTGTATAGTATATTTCAAAATAAGAATTTGTCTACGGACATAAAGCCATTTAATACTTCTTATAAGGAAAGGAGGAGGGTCCATAATCAACCACTTAATACCTTACATTCCCCAAGTAGGTTTCTAAATACCATAACCCAAATCCCACCTCTAAATGTCTAACAATATGAGAGATGGTACCTAAGCCCTTAATACCTTTTGTTAGAAAATAGGTAGACTCTTGCTATTTAAGACCTCCACTGATGTAGATTCCATCAGTTAATACTTATTCCTAAGGTGGCCCTCTTAATTGTAACTATCTAGTTGACATCATATTGAATCACTTAGGTCACTTAATACTTCTAGAAAGGCAGACCCTCAATCAGTTACTTAATACCTTATTTTGAAGTGCTCCCCTATCGAGGTACCACCTAACGTGCCTAATAACTAGTCCCTTGGCCATTTAACACTTCATTTGAGGAAAAGAGGCGGTCTGTCAAACAATCACTTAATACCTCAAGACCTTAAACAAGCCCCCATGTATTATGACCTATAATCATAATGATGTCTCATATTAGTCCGACTATTCGTAAGAACTACTAGCCAGATTAGCAGGGCAGATTTACCCTATAGAATTTGGGACTGACCTCGCGTAATCATAAATTTATCATAAAAGATGTATCACTTCAATAGGAAGTATGCACAACTATTTGTAGCCTCAAAGTGAAGGAAAAACTTCTATCGTGCAACTCTGCTAACCTCGCATCCCTATGACTTAGCCATGTTTTAAATATTCTCTATGCATATAATATTCATCTCATGGTTTCATAATTAAGGCCTTGTAAGGAACCTTTTATATTACGCCTTAAAATATCAATTACCTTCCTAAAGGGGGATTAATGACAACTAGTACCTAATTAACTATGTAATTATACACCATAATTATATGTTTATTATGCTATATATATATATATATATATATATATATATATATATATATTCACACCTAATCAAATCTAGCGTGCAGTTTATATGCCCTAAATTAGCGTTAAATGTCAATTCTTTTAATCATAATACTAACACAACTCCTTTTTCTTCAAATTCCCAAGATTTCAGTATCTATATA
This sequence comes from Allium cepa, assembly GCA_030765085.1. NCBI lineage: Eukaryota > Viridiplantae > Streptophyta > Magnoliopsida > Asparagales > Amaryllidaceae > Allium > Allium cepa. Next base: position 135,499,768 of record CM060932.1, read on the forward strand.
AAGGAATTAAATATTCATATCCAAAACTGCAATACACATGCTTGTAAAAATAAAAAGCCAATTTATTACAACAATCTCTGGAATATCTTAAACAATAGGAATTGCAGTCCTAACTTCATATTTTATATATTCAACTCCTCTTTTATACAGAAATAAACAAAGGAATTTTTGCATGGAATAAGTAGTGTAAACTAGAATTAGAATTTTTACTTTAGACCCTCATTTTATTACTGAAAACTCACAATTAGAATCAAAGAAGAGGAGAAGTGGAATAGCTATAAAATTATCAGAAATTGCAGAACAATATAAATCCCATCAAATTAACATAAACAACCAAGAATCTCCATCTAAATTGATATTTCAAAATAAAAGGAATTTTGTAAGATTTTACGTATTCTATTTCGTAATTTCAAAATCCCTAAGGAATATTCAAATCTATAGATATATACTAATTAATTACTGAAATAAAAATACTATGATTTCAACTCACATATTATGCTTTGCTTTAATTGTATGGATTCGTAATGCGAAAGCAACTTTTTTTTCTTTTGATATATATAAACTGCGATGGATAGGTATATATATAATTTTGTTAGATTCGAAGAGGTTGGAGGAGAAGAAAACAGATCAAAAGAATAATTAGATAAGGATTAGAATTCTTAGCTGAATTTCTAATTGACTTTATGAATTTAACCGAAGATAGAAAATGGCAGAGGTTCAAGGTATTTCCCAAATATTTATGAATAAAAAGTGGAGAGGATAGAGTCCAATTTATAGGAGTTGGAAAGCATGAAAACGGTAAGATGGAGTTAGGTGAAAAATGGATAAATCTGAAGCGTTTAGTATCGAAAAAACCCTAGCCACCACCTGAGTAGCGGTCGACCACTCGCATAGACCCGTCGACCACTAGCGGTCGACCGCTTGGGTTCGGAGGTGTCTACTTGTACTCCTATTTGGAGTGCACCGACTTGTTTCCATTGCTCGTTTTTTTTATTCCTTAATTTACTTTTAACGTTAATTGTTTAACTTAATGGTTACTTAGCCCTCAAAAAACTTACAGTTAATTTTTGAAATTCAAACCATAAATTTAAATACTCATTTGAAATTGAATTAAAACTAAGTTAATTTAAATCTAAAAAGTTCAAATGCTTGTAACTTCTTCGTTTGAGCTCTGTTTTCAACATATTATATATTGAAATAGATTAGAATTTCACCAAAAACACAACTGAATAACTTTCATGGTCAAAATCCAAATTTTAAAATATTTCTATTTTCATCCCTTATTTAATTCAATTCACTTAATTTACTTATGGTTGATTTTGTAGGACGTTGCATTCGTCCCCCTATAAAAAGGATTTTGTCCCAAAGTCTTTCAAGGGCGATCAACGTAACGCGCAATAACATCCATATTACATAACCATCTACTGAACCAAAGTGCAATATGATTACATATTGCAAATATACTAAAATGAGCTCAAGTGAGTGTATAATTGTGTCATGCAAATTTGTACGAAAATACCCTAAACATGCCAAAAATTTCTACATGAGTGTAAAGTGATTGTGAAAAAGTGTGGCAACCATCTCCTACCATCCAATCTAGCAGCCATGATGCAACCAAAATCCTAATTTTGGAGAGAAAATTTACCAGTGAAAAGCTCTAGGTGAATGATTTTCATCTTCTCCTCGGCTTACCATGTGCTTTCCATTGGGTTGTTTCCCTATTTTACTCACACTAGCCTAATTATTTTACTACGAAGTCTCCTAGTTCCATGCTCCACAATGCGTGTGGTGGCATGGGGTACTATTGGCTCTGTCCCTAATTCCCCCAATTGATCAGGTTCAACTCTAATACGGGTATCATGAAGGCATTTTCTAATTAAGGCGACGAACGTGGAAAAAATTGTGGACTCATGCTAGTCTGTCAGGAAGCCTTATGCAATAAGCATGTTTTCCTATCCTTTTCTAAACTCTGAATAGCCTAAGGAATCTAGGCACTAATTTTCTAAACTTTCCGAACCTAACCACTTTTCTAAGAAGGGAGACTTTGACAAATACCGTATCTCCAACCTCAAACCAAGCTCTTCCCTTCTTCTATCCGCATAAGATTTCTAACAATCTTGCACCGCCTTCATTCATTGTTTGATCAACTCTACTTTTTCCATGGTTTCATGGATCAAATCGGTCCAAGTAATACTTTGTCGGCGGTTTTCCACCAATACCTTAATGCTTTGCATGGCCTCTCATAAAGTACTTCAAAAGGGGCCATATTAATCATCCCTTGATAGCTATTATTATATGCGAACTCGACCAATGGTAGATGTTACTCCTAATGTCCACTGAAACCCAAAATACAAGCCTTCAATAAGTCTTCCAAAATCATATTCACCCTCTCCATTTAACCATTAGTCTATGGGTGATACACAGTGCTGAGATTCAAAGAAGTTCCCAAAGCTGCTTGTATGCTTCTCCAAAACTCAGTTGTAAATAGAGGGTCTCTATCACTAACTATACTCATAGGAATTCCATGCAACCGAACTACCTTCTTGATGTAGATCTGCGTTAGAGAAGTGGAAGTTCTCTTATTCCTAACTGGGATAAAGTGGGCACTCTTAGTGAGTCTATCCACAATAACCAAAATAGATTCATTATCCCTCTGACTTCTTGGCAATCCTTCTACAAAATCCATCGAAATGTGTTCCCACTTCCAAGGTGGAATTTGCTGGCTTCCCTGCTCAACTTTTACTCTCTAACATGTCAAGCACTTAGCAACAAACTCAGCTGCACTCTTCCTCATTCCATGTTTAAAGAAAATCCTCTTTATATCCTTGTACATCTTATCTCCTCCAGGGTGAATCGTCATCTTCGAGTGGTGACACTCCATAAGCACCTCTTTCAACAAACTATCAACCATAGGGACATAAAGGCATGCATCCCTTCTTAAGCATCCTTTCTCATTGATTGAACACCTACTAGCATAGGAAAAGTGCTCTCCTCTTATTGGCTTCTCTAAAATCTCTTATAACTTTTTGTCCTTCACTAGCTCATACCTTATACGGTCCATCAAAGTTGATCTAATCTCCATAACTGCTAAAAAGCCTTGGATGGGTTCTGTTGGTGGTTGGAAGTTAAAATTTGAGAGGAACTTTGAATTCCTCCATTCATATATAGCACCTAGGGTAGCGTGCCTTCGACTAAGGGCATCCACGACTACGTTCCTTTTTCTAGGGGTGTACTGAATATTAAAGTCAAACGATACTATGTATTTCATCCATCTCTGCTACCTAAGATTTAAGTATTTTTGGAAAAATAGGTTTTTCATTGATTTATGGTTAATGAATAACTCAAACATTTCTCCTAAAAGACAATGCCTTCACATCTTCATGGCAAAGACGGTAGTTGCTAACTCCAAATCATGAATTGGATATCTATTCTCATGATCCTTTAGTTGCCTACTAGCATAAGCAATTACTTTTCCTTCTTACGTTAGAACTGCTTCTAACCCCATGCCAGAAGCATCTGGGAAAACCGTTTCTGGTTTGGTTCCATCGAAAATAGTGAGCATGGATGCACTAGTCAATAACTCCTTAAGCTTCTCAAATTCCTTAGTGCATCATCGTCTTAAGAAAAGGCTTGGTTCTTCTTAGTCAATTGGGTTAAAGGGGCTACTATTCTTGCAAAGTCCTTGATGAACTTTCTATAGTAGCCTGCCAACCCAAGAAACTTCTAACCTTCGATGTATTCCTAGGATTCTTCCATTCTTGGATAGTTTCCACTTTAGCGGGGTCTATCGCCAACCCTTGCTTAGAAACAATATGCTCAAGAAATCTAAATTCTTTTCTCCAAAACTGGAATTTAGCAATTTTGTCCTTAAGCTGGTGCCTGCTTAAGGTTACTAATAACTCTCCTAAGTGACCCTCATTCTCCTATTTTCTCTTAGAGAAAAACATAATATCATCTACAAACACAACGATGCATTTATTGAGTTGGCCCCCTAAACACCCTACTCATCAAATCCACAAAGTATGATGCGACATTCGTCAATCCGAAAGGCATCACATCCCACTCATAGAGTCCATTTGGTGTGCAAAATGCAGTCTTTGACTTGTTTTATTCTACAATCTTCAACTAACGGAATCCAACTGCTAAGTTTAATTGAGAAAAAGACTTTAGCTTCTCCATGTTGTTTGAACAAGTCGTTTATCCTAAGTAAAAGGAACCATTTCTACCTTGTCAACTTATTCAATTCCCTAAAGTCGATGTAAAGTCTCAAAGAACCGATTACCTTAATGGCGAAAAAAATAGGGGCTCCCTACTCCAAAGTTCTTCTACGAACGAATCCTTTCTTTAATAGCTCGGAGATTTGCTTATCCAATTCCCTTCTTTCTTTGGGGCCATGTGTCTAAAAGGTAGGACGACTGGCCTTAAATCTTTCTCTACATCTATTCAAAACTCGATCTTCCTATGGGTGGGAGACCTGAGACTTCCTCAAAGACATTGGAAAATTCACAAACTATGGGTATAGATGATAGTTCTCCAACAACAGATAGACTTGGTGAGTATAGATGGCTTAACTTAACTAAATCTTGGAGTATACAAAGAATTTCTGGGTCACGACCTCCACAACTTCTTAGTTGTACAACCCTCCTTTCACAATCAGGAATTTCTCCATAATATGCTAACCAATCCATACCTAAGATGAGTACATACTCCTTAAAATTTAGAAGTATGCATTACATATGAAATCAGCATCGCATATGTCCTACACTTGGTCTTTGCAAATAAAAGAGAGACGTGTTGAACCCCAATTGGATTAGAGACCACTGTTGGGCCGATAACAATCTAGGTTTTAAGGTTTAATTTTTTTACTACATTCCTAGCTATAAAGGAATGCTATGCCCTTGAATCAAATAAGGTGTGAATTGTAACCTTAAAAATAAGAGTTATAGCTTCTAAGGTTGTCTTCCCTTAGTCTCTCGATTGTCTACTTGCGATAGGGATAGCTTCAATAGCATAGTCTTACCTGCTTGATCCTTCCTTTGCCAACTTAGGGCATTGATTCTTGAGGTACCCTTTCTCATGGCAATTAAAGCACTTCCCCTTAAAAGCTTCCTTCATTAGACTCACCGAACAATATTTAGCGTCATGTCCTTTCTTTTGGCATCGCTTGTACACCTTACCATCCTTCAGTTCCAAAGTTTGTCTTCCCTTCCATATTAAGAAAGTCCTTACTGAACTTAGGCAAGTCAGTAGGATAGGGCGCTGCATCGGCAATCGTGGCAGCAGGCGCCTTCGGTGCAGCTCGAGGAATTGGAAGTTGCTAAAGAATCCTAAAATATTCCCTAAACCAAGCGGGCATTCGGTGAATGGGAATTCTTCCATGGACAGGGATCCCATTTTCGAAATAAGATTGATTATCATCTATATCAAATATATGTAGGTTAAATCTTTAGTGAGATTTACTAACATAGTATTATATGCTAAAAGAAAAAGGGCTGCCTAGTGTGTGCACGTACGATCAAAGAAATGGGGGTGTGTGTGTCTATATATATATGTATATATATATATATATGTGTGTGTGTGTGTGTGTGTGTGTGTGTATCAAGAATTTTTGAAAAACCTTTTCCAAAATAACAAGGATGCCACTCATGCATATAGTTTCCCCATCTATCGGGTAACCTAAGCTCTGATACCAAAATTAAAAACCCACCTCGGAACAGGCCTAAATTTCGATCCAAAAATGGCCCATCGAAACTTAGATTCATTCTACGGTTGGTAGTTGATTTGGAAAAGAACTAATAATACAGAGCAATAAATATTGTTTTAGAACTGATAACCGATGGAACAAAATATAATATCAAATTATATCCATTTATTTCAAAACCATTTGAAATGTCATAATACAAAACATCATAAAACTGTCACATAAGATCCATTAAATCAGTTGCTCAAATACATGGGTACAACATTAAGATATCATAAAAGATAATAATAACTGCCACAAGCTTAAGCCTCTCCACCATCGAGCATCGTCACCGTCATCACTCCGTCCAACCTATGTTGTAATAAGGAGAGAGTCAAAACAACAAATATGGTGAATAAAAACCTCTAGTCTTGCCATTTCATTACTTGGATGGTACATTTCAAAATAAGACACTACGTCATAAATGGCCTTCTGCAACACAAAAAAAATGCTGACTCAGGCCCAAAAAATGTTGCCGTAGGTCTATGGCAACACTTTTAGGGTGATGCAATTTTTGTCGTTGCCTTAGACCTCAAAGGCAACATTATGACTATCTAAGGCAACATAAGTAATATTGTTGCAATAGAACCCTATTAGGGTCTATGGCAACACCCATAGGTATCTGTAGCAACATTCCAAAAATGTTGCTATAGATATTAACTTTCTGAAGTTGTGGGGCCCACGACCCAACTGGGTCCACCCCTTTGGCAACACCTTGAATGACTATTGCAACATTATTTTAAGCAACATTTATAACCCGGTGGCAACACTATTATGAAGCTACCGCTACACTATTCTGAAGCTACTACAACACTATTGTGAAGCTACTGCAACACTATACTGAAGCTACTGCAACACTATATTGAAGAGACACTAAGAGCACGTAGAACAATACAATATCATATAGAACACTTGCATAATACACAATATCACATAAAATACTTGCATAATACACAGCATAATAAAACGTACAGATAAAAATTCATACAACAGTACACATCACAATTCATGTCAGTTACCCCAAAATATCCAGTTACCCCAAAATACTACAAAGCTACTCCAAAATATCCAGTACACATAACAATTCATAAACGAGACTTAAGAGATGGTGCCTCCAGCCAGATTATCAGTCTCACTGGACATGATTGTGGAAGTTAGATCCTCTACATTGATGTTCATCTCTGGGTTGGCATCACCTAATTTCTTAAGCACCCTAGCCAAATTCTCTTGTACCTTCTGATTTACCTTGGATTCTAGCTGTGCTTCTATTTCTTCGACAAGCCTTTTCCTTAAGTCATTTACATAAGCATTTGTTAGAGCCTCGGTTGATTGTATTGCACACTTTGCACGCCTCCCTATAAGCAAAGGACGACCCTGTGATTTTCCATTCGAAATTACTGTTTCAACAGTATTTCCTCCTTCTCTATCGGCCATTGCCTTTTGAACTAAGTCCTACAAAATAAAGCCACATCAAAATTACCCTACAGTAAATGCAGCAAATGCTTACATATGGATTGTGTATAGCAAATGTAGAGAAAGCCATATTTTGGAAAACAATTTGTTTATGAAAAAGTGCTTCTTCAAGCAAATGCTTCTTCAAGCACTAAATAGCAATGCAGGAGTTGATCATATCAATTATTAAACACTTATTTGACACACACAAATATATTTAATAAAATGGTCAATTTAGACACCAATGCAAGTATAAAGATGTTTCCAGATTGTTCTATGAATATGTCAATTGGCAATTCCCTGATTGAATTCTCATAAAGTATATTATTACCTACTAGACAAATATGATCAGTGATAACCAAAAATATAATACAGACCTATGCTACGACCTCTAGCATAGATTGACAACACATCCTGCATTGCAACATACATGGTTGGCACATTGAATGTCTCAAACATGATCCGAGTCATCTTCTCTCTGTTACCCTTTGGGTTAAGTGGAGCCTCCGTTAGAAGCATAGGATGTTCTTCAGGATCAACACGAAGCTTATTGTAGAATGTATGATGCCAAATCTTCTCCATGTCATCCCAGTTGCTGACAATTCCATGCTCAATGGGGTACTTTAAGGTAAGGCTACCCCTTTTGGATTGTGCTCCATTACCTACATAAGCATCTTTTTGTCCCATTCCAGCCATTACTCCCGTGTGACTAGGACGTCCGACAATACTTGGTCTTGGTATTAACTTATTATAGAATCTATGATGGATGCGTTAAATCTAATTTTAGTGTCATTATCTAAGACCTAAATTTATCTCGACCTCGCATACGTTAGTATACATAATTGTTAAGATATTGTGCTAGAAATTTACTTTGACTGCTTACCTAAAGTTAAAAGTCTATTGTACTGGTCATATATTAGTTGATATCTATGTATAAATCTATAATTTAACAGTCTTTTTATTTCATATATTTCACCACCTGTTTAGAAAGTAACATTGTATTGTTGACCAGAGAAACCAAGGAGCAACGTTGATAGGGTGATATACAGCTAAATGTGATCTAACTCTCTAACAACATTGTTAGGAAAAACAGTGAATAACAGGGAAGAAATGGTATAGAAGTCGGTAGAAGGTAGTCGTGAGTTGAAAAGCATTTACCACAAAATTTATTTACCCTATGATTATACCATGTGATTATGTATCAAACAATCGATTTCAAGGATTTACTAAATGATGTAATACGCATTACTTTAGGTTCAAGCAGTTATTTCTTTATTTTACAAACTAAATGAGTCTTCAATAAAAATTTCAGATGATGCAGTGGATTCAACCCTACCAAACCTCCAAAAAAATAATCACTTAGTAAAATAAGAATATTTTCACACTTAAACTACATTAGTCATTGTTTGCATTAACTCGTCGTTAACAGTAGAAGAATTAACTCTCTTTCACCGATATTTAGAAACAAATTACATAGTAAAATTCATAAATACTCAGCATTGTTTAACAGTAAAATGATCTCAGTTTATAACAAATAACCTATAGATATACAACACTTTTCAATTAGAATTTAAAGATATTTTAGACCGCAATATTATTGACACCATTTTCTGTATTGCATAACCAAGTTCAACTCGATAGAAGGATGCAACAACACATCATAAGTTCTTAGCCAAAATGTTTTCTCTGTTTCTCTGAAAACCTTCACACCATGGAATTACGCCTTTATAATATAATAGACTATCCTTATTATTTATTATATTGATCATAACTACTAGTTTTATTACTGCATGGATAAGTCGTAACTGAAAATGACAATCAGACGACTGAAAGTTTAACAAATAACGCATATGATGAAACCAAAAAGTACAGTGTATACTGATAAATTTGTATACTATTTCAAAATAAATATTACCTGAAATAATATTAAATAGCTTCTTAGAAGCAATGCTTATAGCTCTCACACGGTTGCATAGGGTAACGTGTAAGATAATTTTGGTTTATTTTTCCTGATCCAAGTCGCTTGTGTGTTACCTACATTGTTTCATTATAAAGACATATAAGTTAGTAATTAAGGCTACTAGTTTTATTAGTGCATTGAGACCTTTTTAAACCTGGAGAAATGTTATGGAACATACCTGCACAACAATTACACTAGACTTGGACCTTATATTGTAACACTCGTCATTACCTATACCCATAATTGCATGACCGTGAACCGTATAGCATCGCTAAAGGCTATTCAAAAATAAAATAGAAAATAATAATCATACAACATATACATATATATAGTAATAATGACATCGCAGTTGCTAAAGATATTCATGTTATTTATTGCAAACCTATGCTAATCCTAACAGATCTTTAAGACAGTTCCTCCATTTTGTAAGCCTCCCTCAGGCAAGCGATACTACTGATAACTTATAAATTTTAAGCCTTAACCACATGCAAGATGCTAAGGTTAAAGTAAACACTAGTCCAAGAATTATTCGATCTTATAAGTTCTAAACTTTGCAGTCTGTAAAGAGAAAAGTGGTATCATTGCTTACATTGTTAGTGAAGAAGACCTTGTCATAGCTGTAGTACTTAACAGGGTAAACCCATGATTTATAGTCAAAATGAATCTTTCCTTTAGCTGGAAAATTTTCGAGAGTGAGACTCTTCAAGTAAAACTCAGAAAGATGATTGTTCTTTACTGTTACTGCCCCAGGTACTCCATCCTTTTCCAAATTATAGTTGAAAGTTATTCCAAAATTTAGTTCTCCATTCGCTGCTGTGGTTGGTGATGATATCCAGTTTTGTAGGTATGCTGATTTCCCAAATTTATCTTTACTTACATTATCTGTTCAATCAAAAATGAATCACTGATTAATTTGATGGAAATAGTTATAATATGGTATCTGAAGATGTTAAGTACATAAATTACATAGACAAGTGAAATCAGAGCACCTAGTATCGCTAATATGCTTTTATAACCTGCGTCTCAACCCATAATTAGATAGACAGATCTTTAACCCTGCTATTGCCAGCCGCAATAGCAGCTCTTCATCATTGATTTATTTTGTCAGCCTAAAAGCAACTGAAAGATCATAAGAAAATGTTCCAAAGAAGGTTGGACGAGATTTGTATAAGAATAATTGATCCTTTGATTCCAGAACACATAACCTCATATGAATCTCAATGGACAATAGATGTCAACATAGTTTTGTCCACCTTAACCGATGACGCCATTAGTTGCTCTCTATTTCCTAGATTGACACTATCATTTCAGTTCATCTATCATCGCTGCTACAATTTCACATCAATTTGGACTTGAATTATTAGAAAATATAAGAAAGAAATGCATCAAAATCTAATATTGAACCCAATTTGCATCGTTCAAAACTTTGAATACACAGCTTACGAACAAATAAAACATATGCATACTTAGGTAAATATAAAAATTCAACAATATGGTAAATCATTATTGAAGCTAAGAGTAAACTATTAAAAAATCAGCGATATACCTCTTGTTGTGTTTAACCAGTTTGACCAAGTAAATACTTGGTAGTAGTAGCAGGTGTTGTCAAAAAGAATGAGAAACGACTATCTATATCAGTAATAACAGGTCGATGAATTTGAGCATTAATAGCTTGTAGCTAAATCAAATTGATGTTAAACCTAACTAAACAAAATCGAATGTGAAACTCGATCAATAAGGCTGAGAGTAAATCGGATCAGTGAAGCGTTGAGAGGAGGCAGTGCTCGTATGTGGAGGAAAAGTGGAACATCGTTGAGAAGAGGAAAAAATATTGCGGGGAACCCCCAAATCGAAGCCCTAATCGAACCGAAATCGCTGAACCCCAATTTAAGAATGTTCGCTTGAACCATTGTGAGAAGACAGAGAAGAATGAAAATAAAAAGTTATTTGTGGGAAATTTTTTTCTTCGCGGCTCTAAAAGATCAAGGATTGGTGTTCGGATTGATGAGGTGTCACGTTCTCTAACGTAGGATTTGCCTTTGTAGATTGGCGTGGATCGGTGCGAAAGATATGCAAAGGTCTTCTATAGCAACACTACAAAAAAATGTTGCATCAATTAAACTTGTTTAGCTAGAGCAACACATTTTTATGGCTAAGGCAACACCAAAAATTCAACGTTGCAGTAGGACCAAAATTGTATAGCTATCGCAACATTTTACCTGGCAACACCTTGCAAAAATGTTGCAGAAGGCCATCTATGGCGTAGTGAGAATATGTCTACGTACATAAAACTATTTAATGCTTCTTATAATGAAACGAGGTGGGTCCATAATCAGCCACTTAATACCTTCCATTCCCGAAGTAGGTTTCTAAATCGCATAACCCAAATCCCATGTTATAAATGTCTAACAATGCAAGAGATAGTACCCAAGCCACTTAATTTCTTTAATTGAAAAATAGGCAGACTCTAACCATTTAAAACCTAAATTAAGGTAGACCTCATCATTTAATACCTATTCCCACGACGGACTCCTCAATGGTAACTATCTAGCTGACAATTGACATCATATGAAATCTCTTATGCCACTTAATACTTCTTTATGGAAAGTTAGACCATCAATCAGTCACTTAATGCTTATCTCGAAGCAGACCCCTATCGGATACAATCTAATGTGCCTAATAACTAGCCCTTTGGCCCATAATACTTTATTTGGAGAAAAGAAATAGACCCTCCAACAATAATTTAATACCTCAAGACCCCGAAGCAGGCCCCACTTATTATGACCCATACTCATAATGACGTCTCACATTAGTCCGACAATTCGTAGGAACTGGTAGCCAGATTGGTTGGGTAGATTTACACTATAGAATTTGGAACTAACCTCGCGTCATCAAAATATTTAGCATAGGAGACGTCTCACATCAATAGGAAGTATATACAACTGCTCGTAGCCTCAAAGTGAAAGGCAGCCTTTTGTCATGCAACTCTACTGACCTCGCATCCCTAGTAGGCATAATTTATATACTCTTCATATATATAATACTCATCTCAACGTTTCATAATCAAGTTCTTGTAAGGAATCTTCCTTATTATGTCTTAAAATATCAATTACCTTCCTAAAGGGGGAAATTAATGACGACTACTACCTAGTTAACTACGTAATTATACACCATAATTATATGTTTATTACACTATAGAGATAAACACACACACACACACACACACATATATATATATATATTCGTGCCTAATCAATTCCAGCGTGTAGTTTATATGCCTCAAACTAGTGTTAAATGCCAATTATTTTGACTACAATACTAATACAAGTCCTTTGCCATCAATTTCCAAAGATTTCAATATCTATAACAAGGGATTAAATATTCATATCCAAAACTGCAATACATATACTTGTAAAATTATAAACCCAATTTATTACATCAATCTAATGGAATATGCTAAACAATATGAATTGCAATCTTAACTTCATATTCTATTCAACTTCTCTTTTATACAAAAAGAAAGGATGGAATTTTGTAGGGAATAAGTGATGTAAACCACGAATAGAATTCGTACTTTAAACCCTTATTTTATTACTGAAAACCTACAATTTTAATCAAAGAAGGAGGAGAAGTAGAATAGACTATGAAATTATCAAAAATTGCAGAACTATATAAATCCTATCAAATTAACATAAAGAATTGAGAATCTCCATCTAAAATTGACATTTCAAAATAAAAGGAATTTTGGAGGATTTTATCTTTTTTTGGAATCCCAATACCCCTAAGGCATATTCAAATCCATAGATATATACTAATCAATTACTGAAATAAAAACACCAAGTTTCTCACAGATTAACCGTAACTTCTCTTGTATGGATTTACAATGCCAAAGCAACTCTTTTCTAGATCCCCTTCTTTTGCTATATAAACACAGCAAAGGATAGGTATATATATATATATAATTTTGTTAGATTTAAAGATGTTGGAGGAGAAGAAAATAGGTTAAAAGAGTAATTAGAAAGGGATTAGAATTCTTATGTGAATTTGTAATTGAATTTTGAAATCTAACTGAAGTGAGAAAATGTCTAAGGTTCGAAGTATTTTCCAAATATTTTAAATAAAATGTGGAGAGGATATGGTTCTATTTATAGGAATTGAAAAACACCAGAATCGTGAGATGGATTTAGGTGAAAAACGAATAAACCTAGAGTGTTTAATATTAAAAAAACCCTACCCGCCACCTAACTAGGGGTCTACAACCACCCATAGACCTGTCAACCGCTAGGGGTCGACCACTTGAGGTCAGAGATGTCGACCTCTACTCCTATTTGGGGTGTGCTGATTTGTTTCCTTTACTCATTCATTTTATTCCCTAATTTAATTTTTAGCGTTAATTGTTTAACTTAATTGTTACTTAACCCTCGAGTAAAACTATAGTTAATTTTTGAAATTCAAGCCCTAAATTTAAATACTCATTTGAATTTGAATCCGAACTAAATTAATTTATATTAAAAAGTTAAAATGCTTGTAACTTCTTCGTTTGAGCCCCATTTTCAGTATATATATGGAAATAGATCAGAGTTTCACCACGGATGCTACAGATTAACTTTCGTGGCCAGATTCCAACTTTTATACAATTTCCATTTTCAACCCTGCCTTATTTAATTCAATTCACTCAATTTACTTATGGTTGATTTATAGGGTGTTACACAGTGGGATTACAAGGTTGAATTTAAAAAACAAATTCCTCTTTTATTAATTTGCACAAGGTATTTATTTTATGTTTTTGTAACAAATATTTGTTTATACTAAATCAAACTTAGCATTTTGATTAATAAAAGATTGTTTTGATATTTTATTAATTTTATTGAATATTATATTTTTTATAAATGATTAAATAGATAATTTATTGATTAAAAGTGTTTTAATATCCATATTCACAACATGGACCATATAATATATATATATATATATATATATATATATATATATATATATATATATATGATATCTTAGGTGTACATGAAATAGATATTAATTATTTTAAAGTTGGCCACTATAAATTTTATTAAACGTTTACATTAAAGTACATATAAACTTAAGTACATATAAATATGATTTCAAATTGGTATGTTTCAGTGCAAGAATGAAGGTAATTTTTTCGTTTGAAATTTATTAAGTAATAAAAAATCAAAGTAGATATTTAATTTATACTTTTGACTACGTAAAATAATCTAAAATAAGATTTTTTTATAACAACAAATCAAATTTAAAATACAATTTTATTTAAATATATTAATCCATATTGATATTTTTGATATTTGAAAAGTAAACCAAAAAATTAAGTTAACCGACCAATTAAGTAAGAATGAAGACAATTAATGTAAATTCGAAAATGAATAAGCATTTTTTTTTAAAAAATAAAATTTTATTTAATAAAACCTTTCAATTTGTAAACAAAAATTCGGGTTCAATTTTTTTTAAACAACAAAAATATTTTTGATTTATATAAATGATGTGTGTGTGTATAAATCCTTGTATGTACGTACGTACGTACGTACATGTATATATATAACTTTAAAATATCATGAAACTAATTTATTATATATATACATATATATGAAATTTAAAATCATCTTTTCACATGAAAATGGTCGAACTAAAATAAATAAATAACATTACATATATTAGCATGATATAAACTAAAATCAAGATTAGAATATTTACCTTGAATGACGTAGCCAATAATCAATACATTGGTGAGACAGTCCTTCCTCTTTAAGCACTGTTGTACCCTCCTTCCTTTTGATTTGAAATGTCAAAAAGTAGGCAACACCAAGAAAGCAAGGTCATCCAGAAAAGAGTAAGGGATAAATTATTTCAATGTTTGAATTTGCGAGAAGATTAGGCTACTTATAGCCGTCAATTTACTTAAATATTTCATTGATATTTATTGGATCTGAAGACTTGCGAAAAGTCTCGAAAATATCCACATTTGGCTGGCCTTAGGGATGACTAAGGATGGTCAATGCCATGGTTGACTCCATTTGAATCAATAATTAATTAACTATTTTTGGTCTTCAAAATTGATCGAACAATCATATGACTTTTATACTTCGTTCTGTCCGATTTTAAGCCTGAAAGAAATAATTAAAATTAGTCATAAATATTAATACAACATTTGCATTAATTTATTATTAACCTATAACGTTTATAAATTAATTTTATCTTTGGTCAAACTTCAAAATAATTGATAACGTGTTTGTATTGACTCTTAGATGTGAACTTGATCCATAGTTGATATTTAAACAATTCAATATTGAAGCCTATATGGACTTTGCTAAAGTATAGTATAAGGTCAATTTTAGTGCTTTCAAGTCATTTAGGAGGACGTATTTTTGATCTAATGTAAGCTCACCCAATAATAATGGTTTGTATACGTGTTCTTTTTGTATCACTTAGATATCCATAGTTTTGTCTGTGGTCAAAAACTCTATTAATATTCTTACTAATTGCATAGCTCAATTTTAAAGTACTTAGTTAATTCAGTAACGTTCATCATTAACCATTTTGCTCTGACCAGAGACTTTAATTTGACTTAATGATGATACTGACCTTTTATAACAAAGAAGACGAATCCTCTTTTGAGTAGTATGCCACTTCAAGTGTTTCAACACATACCAAACTATGGTTATAACACGGTTGCTATGGCATGTGGTTACCTATAATCAAAGTACATTTTACACCTTAAGTTGGATAGTACTCTCAAGTCAAAAGACTATTATATGTCGTTACCCTAAGATCTTCTATTTTGACTAAGTTAAATAACCTATAAAGGAACCGTTGTGTCATTTTATCATTATTACAATCAACCCTAAGTACTTAACCCCTTGGTCCCTCCACGGCCATGAGCAAGTCACCGATCATCATATAGAAAATATTACGTACACTAGTCTCAACAGATGTATCGATATTCTTTTCTCAATATCTCTCCACTAGGAACATTTGAGGAGTTGGTGTTTTTCTTAATATCGATTTAGTACTCATGGTTATGAACTTAATCGTAATTGCAATCGACAAAACATTACTCCTAAGGATTTTCTATATATACTTTCAATGTTAATTATTCATTGCATGTATCAAAATATAACAAACATATAAAAGAAAAATGAAAAACCATAATCAGTATCTAATAGGATTATTTATAGATTTAGGATTACATAACAAATTACATAATTGACCATAATGTACTCCACTAATTCTATCATGTACGACCCACTTATTAGCCTTCATCTGAACCAATCTTTCCATATGGAATCTGAGTTGGCTACCATTTAGATTGTAGAATGCAACTAATGACAACAAGGATACTTAGCACCAAAGGAATCGATCCCAACCCTACAAAGCATGATTTTCATAGTTACAAATAGAGATCCCCATGCATTTGTACAAAGACCCAATTCATTGCTTATATAAGCACTATCATTCAACTCAAAGCTCTTGTAAATACTATCAATATTATCTCTTATAACCAAAGTACCAAGTAAAAGAATCACCAACATAGTGGGCACAGATCATTGTTAAGCTCAAACCACTCTATATCTTACATCAATTACTTTACTTGCATTACATATAACACACTTTATCATTCTTCATTTTACAATTTCGACCATGTTTTTTGTGAATTACCTTTGCTAAAGTCTACTCCTAATCGCTTGTAATTTAAGATCAATGTTATTATTTATTTTGGATGTAGTTATTTTAGCATTCAAGATTTACATCTTTGTTTGGTATTTAGATATACATTTCTATGTCATCGATTTTACTACTTTTACATAACAAAGTATTACTTAATGTCGGTTTAGTTAGATCTAAAAAAACACTAGTGTGTATCAATAGTGTTACGTCAATTACCACTTTTGAAATTACATGAAATGAAAGATTAAAATTCTAATTTTTTAACCGGTACAAATTGACATAACTACTAAAATTTTTGCACCCAAAATGCATACTAGGTCCACTTTCCATGTACATATAAGGTTATCAATGGATACCTAAAAATACCAAAATCCATCCGCATCCATATCTAAAAGGCGGATAAATATCTGATATCCGGAAAAGCGGATGCTGATACGAAGAAATCCACATCCAAATATTATATATCCTATTTTGACGGCTTATTTTATGTGTATTATAGTGAAATAATATATATATATATATTCATATTTTTAATAAGTTAATAGTTTATATTATATGCATTTAATGCATATTAAACGCTAAAAACTATTTATCATCATCATATTCGTTGATTTTCATAATTTTATAATCAATGTGATTAAAAAATTATACTTAATCAAAATTTTCAATTTATATCTCTTTATTTATTGAACATTAGTAGATAGGATAGTTTTTCGATATCCGACCATGTCCACGAATGCAGATATCCGATATTCGAAAATGATTTCGGATGTGGATGCGGACATGATACTATTCACATCCAAAAATATCATTTTTCATGCCTATATACATGCTTCATTTAGGTTAGAGTAGAGACCATGTAATGAAGCTCTTTTATGTCAGTGTCAATGTTGATTCTATTAAATTCTATATTATCATTTGAAGTCGATCACTTCTCTAAGCGTATGAACTTATCTGATATTTGAGTGCATTTTTATGCTGATACAAATATATTTATTGGCCCTCTTTAAAAATATAAATGTAAAATTTAGAACTTATGAATTAAACTGAAATGTTCTAATTATTGTTTCAAAAGTAAAAAAGTTTATCGGATACACAACATTTGCACCTCTTCTAACTCGTTGGGCGAGATTTTTTATAACTCAAGCTACTTCTGACACACTTCTTTCATTATTCTCTAACATCATTTAGAAGAGTTGTAAGTCCCAACTAATGGATTTAAATTAATATAAAAGGGCATCAGCTTATTTTCCAGACCTAGTGCAATCTAGCTTTTATTGGTTAGGTTATTGGTGGGAACCTAAATTCAAGATTTTGTAAGTAATAAATGTTCCCTGTGCTGTTAGAGTTAAGGGTGCACCCTTAGGGAAGTTATGCGATTTAACTACATAACAACTCTTATATATAATCTTATTCAAGCATGCTTCTAGTTTTAGTTTTCGATTATATGTATTATTATATTGGGTATAAATAAAATTTTATATAGCTTAAATATATATAAGCAGAAAATCCACATGAAAAGAATTTAAATAGTTAAATAATTACTCCTTAAATGTTCCTAGTAAAGATATATTGAGAAAAATATACGAATGCATCTGCTGGGATTAATGTATGTAACACTCTCCATATAATGGATGATGAAATACTTATGACCATTAGGAGGCACCAAGGGTTACATACTTATGGTTGTTTAGAACAATCACCGAACAACTCAACAAGAGTCCTTTATAGTTTAAACTAAGTCAAAATAGAAGATCATCTTATAATGGCATGTAATTGTCTTCAGAATTGAGGGTATTATCAATCTTTATTGCCAGGCTATACTTTGAATATGGTCAATTGCATGACATCACGATCTTGTTATGCCCATAGTTGGGTATACTTGAAACTACTTTTAAGTAAACATAATTCAAGAGAGGATTCGGCTCTATTGTGTGGAATGTTAGTATTACCGTAATTGGTAGTCAACTTAAAGTAAATATCTATGGTTAGACTTAAAAAGGGTAATCAATAATTGTTCGGATTGAACCACGTCTTTAAAGTGACCTATGAAGCTAACTACAGATACTAGAATTTTTTTGATCATAGACCAAACTTTGAATATCTTAGTGATACTATGATGATGAAAAGAAAACATGCACAAAATATTTTTACAAGGTGTGGCTTAATAAAGATTAGAATCGGATTTCAGGTGAATGACCTATAAGCGACCGAACTTGTGCATAATATTGTACCTCAGCATGTTCGCATTGTGAATGCAAACATATTATTAAATTAAGATATAAAATAAAATAAAATTAACACGTGTTAATATCAAATCAATATACATATATAAACGTTTAATAAAAATTAATTAAACTAAATTTAAAACCTAAACTCTTTTATTAATTACTGCCGTATATGATTCAGTACAAAATTATTATTCATGTAAACATAAATAAGATTTTTACCCCACTATCAATGCGCCTTATCCAACAACAGTATCAAAGCATGCATTTTGTAGATATGGATAATTAACTAGCATGTAGGGCATATACTTGGAAAATACAATTAGATGGGAGTCTAAAGAAAATGTGTTAAACTAAGGAAAATGTTACATTAATTATGGAAAGTTCATATGAATGTAAAACCTCATGATCTACTATCCTTTACCTCGCTCGTCGAAGTGGTGTGTTTCAAGGGTAAGCCCTGGTGAAAGGCTCAGTGTGTTTTATGCCTTAAGGTGATTCAAATAAGCTTATTTGAATAATATAAAATTTGAAGAATTTAAAATTAGTTTGAATCAAATGTAAATTTACAAATGCTACATATAGATAGATTTATAAAAATTAAAACTAAAATTACAATCTATAAGGGTTATATTTATATTAATTTAAAGGATTATTTAATAGAGAATTACGTACATACGTACGTTGTATAACTTAATGAATTACAACTGTTATAATAAACTAACATACGCACATGCGCACGACATGTGTATAAAGACCATGAGAGGTTTAAATGTATTAAGACCCATATAGACTTAAAGAGATATATAGTAGATGCAAAGACATATGATGTCATTAGATAATACTCATCTCTCGTATAAATGTGAGTAACACTCAGTTAATATTATTTTAAATTATGATATAAAATAATCAATCTCCATCATTTACAATATAAATAGAGTATTGTGCATATGTCTGGTTGTTGATGGTAGAGTTTAGGGTATGCCTTGGGGGCAATTATGTAATTTCTTACATATATATAACTTGTTGACGAATCTTTTCGAAATAAAGGTGTTTTCTTTCTAATATATACTGGGTATATTCATTAATTAATTTAATTTAAAGTATAGTTAATAGAAAATCCATGAATGGTATGTTTTGTGATAGTAGTTAAAAAGTGTTGTAACCGTGAGTAATTTATCACAATAAAATTAAATATACCATTTCAATTGTTCCTAGTCAACATGCATCGAGACTGGATATCGATGTATCCATTGAGATTAGAGTACGTAACGCTCTCCAAATACTGGATAGTGTATTACTCATAACAGCTAGGGCACCTAAGGTTACATATTAATGTTTATTGGATAATTATGGAATGACTTATTCATAGTTTTATGTTGGTTAATATAACTAAACTCAAATAGAAAATATCGATGTTAATAATTTACACTGTTCTTTCGACCTGAGAATACTATGAATCTTTAATATGAAATCTCCACTTTGATTGTTGTCAAATAATGGTACAACGTCCATTGAAGTGACTATAGTTGGGTCGAGTGGAAGTATTGGAAGTGATGCAATATTCAAGAAAGGATTCGTCTCCTCAGTTATATAGCGTAGTATCATGGTCAATTCAAGTCAACCCAAAGTCAAAATCTTTGGCCAGAGTAGTTCGGTTAATAATAATTGTTATTATTGAACCAAGGAATTTTTTTGGACTATACAGTTGAATGCGAACGATGTTAGAATTTTCCATTACCAAATTCAATAAGTCCAAGTGATAGAGTTTTGATGAAGAGAATTAATGTAAATAGTTGTCACAACTGTGTAACGCTTAATAAAGTGAAATTAGATTTCACCGAAGCCAAATAAGCGATGAATTTGGCCGTAATGTCACACCACCGGCTATGTAAAGTGTGAATATTAACATTCGAATAGTTCGATGTTAATCGCTGACTGAATTTACACCCAAGAGTCACACAACTAAAATGATAAAATTCTCTTTAGACCAAACGATTTGATTGGTTTATAATTGTTATAAATTAATTAATATTTAGAAACTATAAATTATGAAATTTAGATGTGATTTGAGAAATAAAAATGTTGCATATATTCATAATAAATAATAATTGAATATATTATTCGATATGGGACATTGATAACGAAATAGGTTAAATACCACTATACATATCTAATTTAGGTTAAATGGGCTTACAACCCATGATGTTTGGAGATGATAGGCGGGTTGGCTAGGATTAGAGGTAGCTACAAAATAGGATTAGGGTTTGGAGATGTGCGGCTAAGATCTAGTGACAAATTTATATAGTTTTCTCTCTTATTCTACGCATATGAATACTAATCTCAGAACCCCAATTTAATTCTAATTCATTTTCTGAGACACCACTTTCTTCTTCTTCCTTCTAATGGCAGCACCAATTCTCCAAAACATCCCAAAATATTAAATCCAATTCAAATTAAAACACAAAGCAATTTGATAGTGATTAATCACTGTTTCTATATTTACAATCCATAAAATAAAGGAATTTTAGAAGAAGAGGAATCACTGTTTCAAGGTTGTAACGACCTAGAATTTCAGACACTTCGTATTTAAAGATCGGAATTATTTAAATACTTGAATATTGAATTAAATGTTGTTAAAATGATTTAATATGCATTTTAACCCCCCTTTTAAATCATAAGTATTGATGGTAAACTTGTTTTGGAAAAATATTTACAAAAATACATTTTTTGGAAAAATATCGATAATATGACCGAAAATCATTTTTCGAATAACTATTTTCTCAACGAAAGTTGTTTAAACTTTTGACACATGTCCAATTAATTGTTAAGAAGATACTTAGCAACTAAAAATATTTTCATGTTTATGGTAAACTAAATAGGAAAATGGGAAAATAAGGAAAATGAGCAAAAATGGTAATAAATGACTCTTAAGCTAATATTTAATGAACACATTAGCCACTAATTAAACATTCTCCTCTTGATACAATCTTGGAAGGCTCTAGAAGCTTCTTATAGGATAAGAGATAATATGAAAAGGTGTAACATCCCATATCAGGAGGCCAAAAGCTAAGCGCTATGGATGCTGCAGTCATCTACAATATTAACTTCTGGTGACGAAATACGGCAATGTTAATGATATCCATAATGTCAGAAGCATTTGAATATGAACAAAATCACCAATTTCCAAAAACAATAATTTTAGTGATTACATTTCAATAAATCATATCCAAGTTAAAAAATCCCAAAGGTAATCCTAGGCGTTGATCAAATATAATTTACAACAATATGCCGAGAGCGACATATGAAGGTGCCTTCTTGGATGATCAAAGCAATAAAGGCATAACTGTCTTAATACATAGTAGAAATTTTTTTAAAACAGAATCCCTAGATTAGCTATCCATCAGCTACCTGCTCGTCTTTGGATGCTTTATTCACCAAAATCTATTAAAACCTGAAATTTAAACCCTCAGCCCACTCAAATCAAATTTTGAGCACCCGAGAGTTTAAAGGGAAACAAAAACTTAAAGTCAGACTTAAAGTCTTGTATGAATAATTTCTGTTACATCACAGTTTACTGATAGCTAGTAAGACCATGCCGCTTAGTGAAACGTGTTTCCTCTTACCAATATCTTTTTTCGAAACATATATTTTGCAAATCCTTTCCGGCAACCAAACTAGTTAATCAACTTATTATAATAATAATATAGCAATATCCATTATGCTAAACAGGAAATAAAATAGACCATCTGTCTAAAATCCAAACTATCTATTCTAAATTTGAAGCTATCTGCTCTTTTCTAGACTATTTGTCCTAATACTGGTTATAACAAAATAACTATTTCTTTTATGCTAGAAAATGATCTATTTGCCTAAAACAGGTAAAAAGGGGTGGACTAACTATCCTTAAAATTTTAGCAAGGTCCGTTATGCTAATAAATGAACTACCTATTCATATCAAAGTTGACTGCTCTTTCTGGACTAACTGTCCTCTGGGCTGACTACCCTCAATATGGACCAACTATTCAAATTTAAAATGAGCTCACTACCCGAATTTTTCCTTTGGGTTAACTACCCTTCAAAATATCTGAGCTAACTTCTCTACAAAATATCTAAGCTAACTGCTCTTTAAAATTTTCCTTGAAAACCTTTTCAAATTGATTTAGTTCATAAAATCAAATATATACAAGGAAAATATCTTTAGCTTTACACTAAGCTATTTTTGCCATGTTATATATAATTTACTTAAAATAATGTTGATGATGTTTAATAAGGATTGTCTATCCTTTAAAATAAGTCAAAGTCCTATATAGCTTAAAACACTCAGGCTATCTGCCTAATTTTTATATTCAAAACCTTTGTTTAAAACCTTCAAAGAACCTTTCGAAAACACAAAAGGTAACTCCTTCAAAATCATTCATGAAACCCTTTGAAAGTGTTGAAGGTAACTCTTTCACATCCTTTAATAAACCTTCCGAAATCATTGAAGGTAACTCTTTCTAAACCATTTAAAAGCTTTCTTTTCATAAGCTTTAATACATATAACACCTGCCTTTAAATCCTTTAATCCTTAGCCTTTCGAAAACGTAGCTAAACTATACCTTTCGAAATCAATATAACTCAAAACCTTTCGATGACTTTGGGTTCAATTTAAAATAGGTGGAAAACCTCTCGAAACCAATCAAAATTAACTACTTTGAAACCATTAAAATGTTTTGACTTAAAACATTTGGATTATGAGAGGGGATGAGAAGTACACTGGAGTCAAAAGCAACTGCTTTGAAACCTTCATAAAACCTTTCAAAATCAAAACCATTCGAAATCATTCAAAAAAAATAAAGTGTTAATACTGGAACCAACCCTTCAATATCAATGGAGAGAGGTGGTAAGTTTTAGAAAACAAAAGATAACCTTTGACTCCATCTGCGTCGAAAGGTTAGGAGGTGGCAATTATGCTTCCAACCTGGCCGAAAGCTATACCTTTCGACTTTGCCGAAAGGTTTCAATTAAAATAAGAAAGCAAACCAATAGAAACCTTATCCTTTTAAACCTTCTGACAATTTCAAAAGCTCTTTGTCGAAAGCTAGAAGGTGTATTTTTCTTTAGAACCTAAACAAAACTTCATTTCTTCCGAAAGCAATAACCCTTCCTCCCCAACCTTTCGACTTCCTCCAATTCACTACGTACCAGTTTCTTGATACTATATGCATTGGTATTTAATCTAATTGGAAGGTTTGATACCCTTTGACCTTGCCGGAAGGTCTGGAATGAAGGCAGAAGTTCTTGCCGAAAAGTTGAAACAGTGAAAATACTATTTAAAATAATTATTTTGTACCCCACCTGCCTTGTTTGTCTAAAACTGATTAGTTGTCAAAATTTTATATTCAAAAATTACTACCGATCTTCCATATTTGGAAATTTGAATAATTTTAAGAAAGCCCATTTCTCCTTTATAATTATATAAAACTTTTAAGTCCCATACCTTAAATAATTTATATAATCATCAAAACACCTTGAAAAGTTTTGGAAAAATTCCACAAAGAAATTAATATGTTCTCTTCAACATAAAAAAATTTCGAATCCAAACAATAATTATTTTACTTGTAAATAATTATTCTAATCCAAACTAACCTTTTCTTCTTTAGGAAATTATAGCAAATCCACAAAAATTTAGAAAATTCTGAAAATTGAAACCCATCTCTAAAATAATTTTTTAGATCATCATAAAAATTCGCAAAGATAACGGATGTCATTTAGTAAGGTTTTCATCTTAAAAAAAGTCATAAAATCAATATGAACATTCAAAAATCATTAACATGTATATATAATCTTTTATCATTCGAAAACTTGGCAAACATTTGGAAAATCATTCGGAATTAACCTTAAAACCGAAACAAAAAATATTTAGAGATGTAAACATTATTCGCCTTTTGCTTTAATGATTAAGGAGCTTGAAATTTGAAGAGTTTGATTTGAATTTTCTTTCCTTAAGCTTTTTCTTTTGTTTCCTCCTCTTCTTCCTTTGTTAATGGTGGCCGTCCAAGCTTTTTAATTTTTGAAAATAAGAATGAACGTGTTTTGAAATACATAACCTAAGGAAGATGATATAGGAACGGCCTCTTTCCCATAATACTCCTCCTCTAATTCATTTTATAACATTCATTTAATTTACTAGTTAAAAAAGGCATGGGTACCGTAATTGAATCAAATCTCAATCTCCTAATCAACACATTATTTTACTTATTTTATCTAACTCGATCTCCTAAATAATGTTATCAAAAATATGAGGTGTTACAGACTCCCCTTCTTAAAGAATTTCGTCCTCAAAATTACAACGATGCTCGAATTAAACAAGAAGGTAAAACATACCATCAAAACAAGTCAGGATAAGTATCTCTAATCCTGCTCTCAACCACCCAAGTATAGTCTCTGTTATTGCCACTCTAGTGGACTTTGACTAATCTGACTGTCTTGGGTCTAAGCCTCTTCTCATCTCCCGCAACAATGCGAACTGAGTTCCTCACCATGGTCAAGTCCGTTCTACCACTAAATAATCTAGCACTATCGGTGCAATAGCAGTCTCTGGGTCTCTAACACACTTTCTAAGATGATAAATATGAAAAACATCATGGACACCCGCCAAACAGCTCGGTAACTCAAGTCTATACGCGAGCTTCCCGATC
Organism: Allium cepa; assembly: GCA_030765085.1. Classification (NCBI taxonomy): domain Eukaryota; kingdom Viridiplantae; phylum Streptophyta; class Magnoliopsida; order Asparagales; family Amaryllidaceae; genus Allium; species Allium cepa. The sequence continues at coordinate 135,525,529 of CM060932.1, forward strand.
CTTTCAAGAATAGGAACAGGTCCTATGAACCTAGGAGATAACTTCCCTGACTTTCCAAATCTAAGCACACCTTTCATCAATGATATTTTGATGAAAACCTAGTCCCCAACTGAGAACTCCAAATCTTTCCGTTGCTTATATGCATAATATTTCTTCCTAGACTGAGCATCCTTCATCCTATCTCGAATGACCACAATCTTTTCTACAGCTTCTCTGACCAAATCTAGACCAAGAGTCAACCTATCCCCGATCTCCAACAAACAAATAGGAAATTTGCATAGCCTTCCATACAAAGCTTGAAATGGTGTCATCCCAATACTAGTTTGGTAAATCTTATTATACAAAAACTTGACTAGATGTAGATGGTCCTTCTATGATCCCCCATAGTCTAGAACATAGGCTCTCAACGGATCTTCTAAGATCTTGTTAACTCTTTCCGTTTGTCCATCAGTCTGCGGATGGTAAGCGGTACTCATTATAAGCTTGGTTCCCAAAACTTCCTATAGACTTTTCCAAAACTCGCTAATGAACAAGGAATCTCTATCACTAACTATGATGCTAGGAACTCCATGCAGTCTAACCACATTCTTCATGAACAACCATGCTAAACAGTTGTCATCCTGGTTGACTTAACTGGAATGAAATGAGCACTCTTAGTAATCTATCCACTATAACCCATATACTTTCATTTCCCTTGTTCGACCTTGGAAACCCATCTATGAAGTCCATATAAATAGAATCCTACTTCCATATTAGAATATCTAACGGCTGAAGCAAACCACTCCGTTTCTTGTGTTCGGCCTTTGCCTACTGGAAATTCAAGCACTGCCTTACATACAACCCAATATCTTGCTGCATTCCTTCCCAATAAGAAACTTCTCTTCATATCCTAATACATCTTGCCGGGATGTATAGTGAACTTCGAACGATGGAATTCATCTAAGACTTCCTTTCTAATGTTTCCTACACTCAGAATGCATAATCTTCCTTTCTTTCTCAACCACCCATTCTGGTTAAGACTAAAATCTTTCAAGTCATCGCTCTTGGTTCCTTTTTTAGCTTATTGATCCATTCAGCTAACACTGGATCCTCTATTTGTTTAGAAGCAATTCGTTCGATTAAAAATGGTTGAACTTTTAAACAAAACAATACAACTGGATCACCACTAGACCCTGCCTCGGATATCCACTGCACTCTGCAATCTATAGTGCTTCTAAATCTTTCCACTCAGCCATCATTGCCAACACTGCATTCTGATGCTTCCTGCTAAGTGCATCTGCAACCCTGTTGCCTTTCCCTGGTGTACACTCAATCCCAATGTCATAAGCGGCCATGAACTCTAACTATCTTTGCTGTCTCATGTTCAGCTCCTCCTGAGAGAACAAATACTTCAATGACTTATGACCTATAAACAGCTCAAACCTTTCTACCAAAAGTTAATGTCTCTACACCTTCAAATCAAAAATCATAGCAGCCAACTCTAAGTCATGCATTGGATATCTGACCTCATGCGGTCTAAGCTGTCTAGAAGCATAGGCAATCGCTTTACCTCTCTACGTCATCATAACTCCTAATCCTATTCCACACGCATCAGTTTAAACTAGAAAGTCCTGATTCCCCTCTGAAACTACCAACACGGGTGCATGAGTCAATAAGTGTTTCAAACTCTAGAATGCTTCCTCACACTGATCGGTCCATACAAACTTCACATTCTTCCTCGTTAGCTTGGTATTTGGTGCTGCTATCCGCGAGAAATCCTTAATGAGTCTCCGATAATAACCAGCCAAAACCATGGAAACTCTTAATCTCGGTTACTATCTCGGGTCTCTTCCAACTATTTACAACCGCGATCTTAGTCGGATCTACTGATAACCCTTCCTCTGAGATGACATGACCAAGAAATTTCACCTCCTTCTTTCAGAAATGACACTTTGAAAACTTCTCTTTTAGTTGATGCAGCCTTAGCCTCTCAAGCACTACTTTAAGATGAATTTCATGTTCTTTTTCATCCTTAGATAAATCAAGATATCATCTATGAAAACCAGCACGAACATATCCAAGTGTTCTAGGAAAATCCAGTTTCATCAAATCCACAGAGAAAGCTGGAACATTCGTCAGTCCGAACGACATAACTAACCATTCGTACGATCATTATCTAGTCCTAAATACTGTCAAATGTATACTATACTCTGCTAACCTGAACTGATGGAAACCCGTCGCCAAATCCAACCGAGAAAATACCTTTGCACCACTTAGCTGGTAGAACAAATCGTTAATTCCGGGCAGTGGATATCAATTCTCTATCATCTTCTTATTCAACTTATGATAATCGATACATAACCTCAATGATCTGTCTGGCTTCTTAGCAAACACTACCGCTGCATGCCACGACAAACAGCTCGACCCGACAATACTCTTGCCCTCTAAGTCCACAAACTACACCTTCAACTCTTTCATCTCCGAAAGGGTCATCCTGCTCGGTGGTGCACTCACTGGTTTTGCTCCCGGAACCAAATCTATCCAAAACACAATAGCTCGTTTCGATGGCAATCCAATTACAGGATCAAACACATCTACGAATTCTCTAACCACAAAAACTCGGCTCAGCTCATCATTTGAATCCAAAGCACCCAAAAAAGCAAACAATGCACCTTTAGAACCTCATACGGTGAAAACATTCTGATCCCTACAATCCGGGTGACTAAGAGATATCTTTCTACCCTAGCAAAATATCTTAGCATCGTACTTACTTAACCAATACGTACCTCGAATGATCCCAAAGCCTACAAAATCAAACACATGCAAACTGCACTCAAAAGTATGACCTAACAGGTCAGACTCAAACTAGTCACACCTCAACCCCAGAGATGCATACCCTTCTATTGGATTCGCAACCCGTAAGGAAGTAAATAATTGTATGGTTTCAAGGTTAAGCTTATTTATCAAACATCTAGATATAAAAGAATGCGATGGAATAGTATCAAATAAAATGCTAATAGACATATCGTGAATCTAAAGCGTTCCTTCAAGAACTGCCTTCCCCTTCTCCTGTGCTATTGGCTTGGAAGTGGCAGGCTCCATTGTGTACACTTTTCCCTTATCATCCCTTATGGGCTCCTTGCACTGGTTCTTATAATGGCCTATTTGGTTATAGTTAAAACACCTAACATTCTTCCCCTTAGCCACATCCTTCACCTTCCCTGAGCGACACTCAAGCAAAGTGGCCTTTCTTGTCGCGTTTATAGCAGACAACTTCAGACTTTGCTTTCTTGGCTGCTCCACCCTTTTGAGCATCTTTCTTAAGAAAGAACTTCCTCTTCTTACTTTGCTCAACCTGGACCACTTTTGCCTTGCTCTTCTCCAGAGATTCAAGGACTTCTTCCTACCTCAATGCCATCTCTACAACAATATCAGAAGGATCTCTAAGATCAATAAAGTAGCACTAGCCAATTTTGGCTACAATCCTCTGATAAACTTCTCATTTCCATGGTACCTACCAAAGCATACCAATACCGGGCCAACTCTTCGAACTTCCTGACATACTCAGCAACAGACATCTCCCCCTATGGTAGCTCAGCAAACTGCCTAATCAAAGCTGACTGTACCATTACTGACATAAACCTTTCCTGAAATCTCCTTTTCAAATCCTCCTAGGTTAATGTCTCCTCATCAAATGCTGATGTTACACTACTCCACCAGAAAAATGCGGTCCCTTGAAGCTGCCTAGATGCCAACCTCCTCTTCTGCTTATCATTGAGCCCTAAATATGCAAAAATCCTTTCATAGTGCAACAATCAATTCTCCACTTCAATGGCATTCTCTGTTCCTATAAACGGCTTCCCTCCTAGCTTCACATAATCATCGCTCATCTTAGCAAAATGATTAACTACTGGAACTTCTGGAACCCCTGCTTCTACGGCATTTCCTCTTACCACTCTAGCTGCAACTCATGCCTACATCATATTCCTGAAAATCTGACACATGGCTTCCATTCCGATCAATGGGACTTCAGCATCAACATTCTCTGCCTGACCTTTGCCACTCCCTACATTGGGTCCGGCTTTCCTTTCGGTGCTTCCCCCTCCCTGGTTAGCTATGCATCTTCTACCATCCATATCTGTACTCAAACCCCATGACATACAGAAAGATAACCTAGTCAAAGATAGATGGATGAAGATAAAGCGCATACTTATATATAACAAATACAAGTATGTTACTATAGCGTTAACCCAACCCTAAACCTTACTCCAATTTCCTTGGATTTTTTTTTCGAAACAACTTTTTGTTTAAATTTTCATAAGCCTATGCTCTGATACCAAGCTGTAGCATCCCGTATCTGAAGGCCAAAAGCTAAGCGCTACGGATGCTGCAGTCAATCACAGTATTAACTTCTGGTTACAAAATACGGCTGTGTTAATGGTATCCATAATATCAAAAGCACTTGAATATGAACAAAATCACCAATTTCCAAAAACAATAATTTTAGTGATTATATTTCAAATAAATCATATCGAAGTTATATAAAATCCCAAACGTAATCCCACGCATTGATCAAATATAATTTACAACAATACGCCAAGAGCAACATATAAAGACGCCAACTTGGATGATCAAAGCAATATATGCATAACTGTCTTAATAGCGCAAATTTTTTTAAAACGGAATTCCTAAATTAGCTATCCATCAGCTACCTATTCGTCTTCGGATATTTTATTCGCCAAAATCTGCCAAAACCTGAAAAATTAAACCCTCGGCCTACTCAAATCAAATTTTGAGCACCCGAGAGTTTAAGGGGAAACAAAAACCTTGAGTCAGACTTAAAGCCTAATATGGATAATTTCTGTTACATCTCAGGTTACTGATAACTAGTGAGACCATGCCGCTTAGCGGAACGGGTTTCCTCACTAATATCTCTTTTCAAAACATATATTTTGCACATCCTTTCCTGCAACCAAACTGGTTAATCAACTGATTATAATAACAATATTGCAATATCTATTATGCTAAACAGGAAATAAAATAGACTATCTTTATAAATTTTGTACTATCTGTTCTAAATTCGAAGCCATCTGCTCTTTTCAAGACTATTTGTCCTAAAACTGGTTATACCAAAATAGCAATTTCTTTTATGCTTGATAATGAGCTATCTGCCCAAAAAAGGTAAAAAGGGGTGGACTAACTATCCTTAAAAATTTAGCAAGGACCGTTATGCTAATAAACGAACTTTTTTTCATATCGGAGCTAACTGCTCTTTCTGGACTAACTATCCTAGACTAGTTGTCCTCTGGGATGACTGCCCTCAAAATGAACTGACTATCCAATTTAAAATAAGCCGATGCCTGATTTTTTCATTTGGGTTAACTACCCTTCAAAATATCTAAGCTAACTGCTCCATACAATATCTAACCTAACTACTCTTTATAATTTTCCTTGAAAACCTTTTCAAAATGATTTAGTTTGTCAAATCATATATATACAAGGGAAATATCTTTAGCTTTACTCTAAGCTATTTTTGCCATGTTAAATATACTTTACTCAAAATAATTTTGATGATGTTAAATAAGGATTGTCTATCCATGAAAATAAGTTAAAGTCCTTTATAACCTAAAACACTTAGGCTATCTGCCTAATTTTTATATTCGAAATTGTTGATAAAAACCTTCAAACAACCTTTCAAAAACATCGAAGGTAGCTCCTTCAAAATCGTTCATAAAACCCTTCGAAAGTATTGAAGGTAACTCCTTCATATCCTTTAGTAGAACTTTCAAAATCATTAAAGGTAACTCCTTCTAAACCTTTTAAAAGCTTTCTTTTCATAAGCTTTAAAACGTATGACACCCTCCTTTAAATCATTTAAACCTTAGACATTTGAAAACATAGCTAAACTATACCTTTCGGAATCAATGTACCTGAAAACCTTTCTATGACATTGGTTTCAATTTAAAACAGGTGGAAAACCTTTTGAGACCAATCAAAGTTAACTACTTTGTATCCTTTAAAATGTTTCGACTTAAAACATTTGAATTATGCGAGGGGATCAAAAAAAATTGGAGTCAAAAGCAGCTACTTTGAAACCTTCATAAAACCCTTTGAAATCAAAACCCTTCGAAATGAAAACCTTTCAAAATCATTCGAAAACAATAAAGTGTTAGTAATGGAACCAACCCTTCAAAATCAATGGAGGGAGGCGACAAGATTTAGAAAACAAAAGATAACCTTTGACTCCATCTGTGTCGAAAGGTTAGGAAGTGGCAAATATGCTTCCAACCTGGCCGAAAGCTATACCTTTCGACTTTGCCGAAATGTTTCAATTAAAACTAGAAAGAAAACCGATCAAAACCTTTTCTTTTTAAACCTTTTGATAATTTCAAAAGCTCTTTGTCGAAAGCTAGTAGGTGTATTTTCTTTAAAACCAAAACAAAACTTCATCACTTCCGAAAGCTACAACCCTTCATCCCCAACCTTTCGACTTCCTCTAATTCACTACGTACCAGTTTTCTGATACCATATGCATTGGTATTTAATCTAATCGGAAGGTTTGATACCCTTCGACATTGCCGGAAGGTCTGAAATGAAGGCGGAAGCTCTTGCCAAACGAGTTGAAACAGTGAAAATACTGTTTGAAATAGTTCTTTCGTACCACACCTGCCTTTTCTGTCTAAATCTGATTGGTTTCCAGAATTTTATATTGGAAAATTACTGCCGATCTTTCATATTTGGAAATCTGAATAATTTTAAAAAAGCCCATTTATTCTTTATAGTTATATAATATATTTAAGTCTCATACCTTAAATAATTTTATATAATCATCAAAACACCTTGAAAAGTTCTAGTAAAATTCTAAAAAGTAAACTAATATGTTCTCTTCAACATGTAAAAATTTCGGGTCCAAAAAATAATTTTTTTACTCGTAAATAATTTTTATAATGAAAATTAACCTTTTCTTCTTTAGAAAACTATAACAAATCCACGTAAATTCAGAAAATTGAAACCCCTCTCCAAAATAACTTTTTAGATCATCGTAAAAATTTGCAAGGCTCGCAAATGTAATTTAATAGGGCTTTCATCTTAAAACATGTCATAAAATCTATATGAACGTACAAAAATCATCAACATATATATATATATATATATATAATCTTTTATCATTCGAAAACATGGCAAGCAAAATCATTTGGAATTAACATTAAACTAAAACCAAAAATATTTAAAGATGTTAACATTATTCACCTTTTCCTTTAATAATTAAGAAGCTTGACATTTGAATGAGTTTGATTTGAATCTGCTTTCCTTAACTTTTATTTTGTTTTCTCTTCTTCTTCCTTTGTTAATGGTGGCCGGCCAATCTTTTTAATTTTCAAAAATGGGAATGAATGTTTTTGAAATACATGGCCTAAGGAAGATGATATAGGAATGGACTCTTTCCCATAATACTCCTCCTCTAATTCATTTTTAAACCCTTCATTTAATTTATTAGTTAAAAATGGCATGGCTACCTTAATTAAATCAAATCTCAATCCCCTAATCAACACATTATTTTATTTAGTTTATCAAATTAAATCTCCTGATTAATGTTATCAAAGACCTGGGGTGTTACAAAAGGGTATAAGAGTAATTATCTATAAAGGAGAATGACATAAAGTAGAAAATGAGCATAAATGGAAACTCCTTAAAACTTAAGCAATTGTGACATAAAATTATCATGTGAGAAGCTTTGTGACCTTCCATGAGAGGTAGAAGATGGTAATTACCCCTTACCTAAGCCTATATAAGAGAGTGTACACCCTTAGTTAAAATTTATAAAATTCCTAAGCAAATGATTCTAATGGCATCTTCATCTTCTTTCTCTCTTATGTTCTAAAAAGAAAGAGTTGCAAATCAACTCCAAATCACTTCAAACGTTGCCGCAAGGCTTAGTAAAATATTAGAAACCCTTCCGCTAAGCCAAAATATGAAGAAGCAAAGCCAAGCTCTCATAATCTATAGAGGCCATGAGCTTTATGGGTTTGGGAAGGCAAATGAGCAAGGTGAAAGCAAGGAAAAGAAGAAGGAAGGAGGTAGTTGCAAGTGGGGTTAGGCTTTGGTTCTTTGATCTTGGTTTGGTGGATTAAAGGTGAGTTAACACCTCACTTTAAATGAAAAATATAACACATATATGTTGCGTTTTATTGTGTGAATGTTATTTGAATTGTTGTTAACTTATATTGAAAACAATGTTTGTAACTTCTTACTTTAAAGTTAAGTGTCATATGTGATCCATGTACATGGACTTGAACAAACTTTGAGTGGACTTGAATGGACTTGTATGACATGTGACTAGACCTTGGAAACTAGCACATAAGGTTTAATAGGGAACGAGCTCAAATAGAGTTGAAAATGAAGTGGTTTTATAGCGAAAAGGTCACTATAAAAACATTTCGAAATTGCTAACTTGTGGAATTTTTTATAGAATTTCATAGAGAGGTCCTTAAGCGTTCCTCACCTTGGATATGATGTATTATATGTATACTAATTTGTGTAAAAATATTGGTTTTAAAAAATTTAATTAGCGCCTTTAAAATCGACTAAACATTAAAGTAAAAAAACCTAGAATATAACGATCCCGATTTTTAAGCCAAACTAATTTAATAATTAATTTGATTTTGTATTAAATTAAGAATTAATTTGGTAATTGATATGAAATTTTGAATTTAATTATGAGATTAATTGTAAAAAAATTAAATTGAAAAAATGTGGGAATAAAAACACATATAAGATTTTTGAATAAAGGACCCGATTTGGAAAATAAATAAATTTTAAATTGAAATTTGATTTATATTTACAAAAGATATTTTTTTACTCATTCATAAATACAAATTGATTGTATATTAATTTTTGAATTTGAAATTTAAAAATAAACCTTTTGAATAACATATTGGATTTGAAAACTCCATATTTTAAAATTAATTTGCTTTCTAATATTATAATGTATATATAGGTATATATGTGTATATATATATATATATTGATTTAGAATTCAAAAGTAAATGTTTTATAAATTGAAGTTAAAAAAATTTATTTTTTATATTTGCAAATGTAATCGTATTTTTTCGAAACGAAAACTATTTGTTTTCAAATAATAAAAGCTTTCATATAAGGAAAGAATTTCCAATTTATGTTGAAAAGATTTCAAGTTTGAAATAGAATTGTATTGGAAACTATAAGTAAATCTTTGTAAAAGATTGTTAAACTTTTTTTTGAAATCGAAGAGGATTTTAAATGGTATATCTTTTATATATAAAAGATTTGAAATGGGAAATGTTCTGAAAATTATGAATTGATCTTTGGAAATGGTTTTGAAAGCTATAAATTAAATCTTAGATTTAAAGATTGGATGAGTTAATCCAATTTGAAGGGGAAATTGTTTAAATATGGTAAATGAATCTTTGTGAAAGATTGGCAAACTTTGTGAAGTGAATCTTTTTGTTCAAAGATATGAAATGGTAATTTGTTTAAACCATTTGAAGAAAGGTTTTTGGATTTTAAGTTGTGACTTAACTGAAATCCCAATATCCATATGTTTTTAAATATAAGCGCTCATTATTCGGTTTAGCAGGGAGAGGACATTTGTGTCATATAACCCATTCCGAATAATGATACGACGATATGGATAGCATTTGAAGACCGGTGGTGGAGATCGGATATTTTCGAAAGAGAAGGATAACTCATCGAATGTCTCTGCACCGGCTGATCCCCGGTATAGAGATTTGATCACCCTTTGTGATGGGGAGTTCGGACGTGATTAGGGATTATCCGGAATTGCAAAGGCTTCTTTAGAAATGCCTTCGGTTCTGTACGAACACAGAACAGACTTATATGGATGTGTGTTTGGCATTACACTTTGAGATGTAAAGCTGGTTTCTATCAAATACATTTCTGTTTGGTGGCGGAGATCTGTTCTCTTAGCTTAACACCCTTCTCTGAGACGTACGAGCTCAGAGGTTATATAGTTGATGGTTACTAGTGATACATTCCCAATTTGGTAATGTGGCATACAAAGTGTTGCTGATCATTTGCTGATCAAAGCATGGATTTTGTGAAAAGCGTAGCTTTGTGGACGAGACCTCGTCGGACCTCACTCCCCGAAAATGGTCAAACAGGAAAGATGCGGCAAGGTTGTAGGGGTCGCGCTCCTAGGGTATGTCCATTCCTTCTGGAAAATGGTGGTATCATGTTATGGAGCCCAGATATTTAACCTACCTGGTTACTGCAAATACATTGCTTTGTGGTTGTTGGTGTTGAGAGCTCTCGGATAAAGGTAGGAAACGATCGAGGATGGCATATCTTAGGTGTTACTCCCGGAAAGGGAGTAAACCAGCCTTGTGTTGGCAGAGAGCCGGGTAGGTTCTCAGGGCGTCTCTCTAGAGGCGTTTCCATGTGGCAATAGGATGTTCCTTAGCCTGACCATTTGTTGGAAAATCCAAAGAAACAATATGCATCCTTAATGGTTTTAGTTTTATAACCTGTCATGCAATGTGGCGGTAACCTGCTATTGAACATGGTAGCTATAGTAGGCATACAATAATGGTTGTATGCTGGCTAAGATTAATGTTATACCTTTGAAAGATTTTATGCACTATGCGCTAATAATAATATCAAAATGTTTTTTGCGTATCAAGCATTTTTTACCATTATAAGGAGAAATTTTCTCCAATTCTACGTTTGCATGGTGTGTGCGACGGGAGGCCTTATGGTAGTTTCATTTTCCAAAAAGCATTGCGGATTTCAATTTTAAATTCCTTTGTTGTTTTTTTTTGAAAGAAAACTGTTTTGTTTGCTCATACCAGTCCCATGACTAACTCGGAGTTTATTGTTCCCTTCTAAACTCTAGGTGCCCACAATTTTCCACACGGGCAGTCTAGAGTTGAGTTTTTCAGATAATGAAGTAGTAGGAGTAGATCGGTAGCCTTCAATCTCTGGAAACCTTCTTCAGTCTTTGGATGACTAACTTGCTTAGTACCACTTGATTGGGAGTTCGAGCTATTTCTGGATTGGTGCTTCGGAGATGGAGATTGCTGATATTGGAGTTCCTTCTTTGGAGTTCAAGTTTATGTTATTGTACCACTGCTGGTGTTGTGTATCTTCCGTTGTGATTTGTTGTATCATATCTTCGATATATGTTGGGTAGTTGTATCATTGTTGTATATCATTGGATATTGTATTCATTGGAGTCATATGATATTCAATTTTCTTCCAATGTGTTGTATATTTTATAAGCTCCGGCGAATTGGATTTGAACGTTTGAATCTACGTCATTCGAGTACGAGTTGAAGTATGGATGTCGATTTTCGAACGCTAAAATCTGGGTCGTCACATTTGGTATCAGAGTTAAAGGTTAAACTTTAGCTTTTGGAGTATAACAAATTAAGTAACTCATTAGAGAGAGGGTGAAGTATACCCTAGAATGAGTATATCCCTAAGATATCCGTTTGCACGCCTCAGTAAATTCTCTTACTGTCCACTGGTAGTAAGTATGAGTGCAAGAAGTGGACGAGATAGGGGACAGGGAAGTACCACTACAAATGGTCGATACCCTGTAACCACGAAAACAATCTTTCTCTATCAATCTCCTTTGATCCAATTTCAGATTCTCTGATATCTTTATGGCAGGTTGAGGGAGAAACTTGGTGTGGTGGCAGCCCTGCGAATCATTGAAGATAAGTTTCTGTCTCGTATTCTCTTCATCAAATTTCTATTAGCTTTTCGTTTTTAACTTTAACGAAATTGAGATTTTATTGGAATAAATTTGTAAATTAAATATAAAGTTAAATATGAAGATTTGTATTAATAAAACGATTTCGGTCAAAGCAAAATTTGAAATTTTATTATAATTTCTTGTAAGGATCAAAGTCCGAAGAGGGACAAGTTGGTATATACTTGAGGATATTCCAAACTAAATTGGATTGTATCCATTAACCAATTCTTTGGGGTCCAGATCCATTCTACGAACGGTTAGTTATCCTTCGAACTAACCAGTGCCCTGCATATTTGTAGATCTGGTGACCCGAGTATCTTGTGAAGTATTGAATGAGTTGTTCTTGAATTTATTGTTGATATTCTGATTTGGTAAGCCAAATGCAGGATAGATATTTAGTTTGATCTGGAAAGATATTTTTCTATCTTTCATCTATTCTTTGTTGTCTCCCTAGCAAATTTTGAGGATGAAATTTTCTTAAGAGGGGAATCTATAACGATCCCGATTTTTAAGCGAAATTAATTTAATAATTAATTTGATTTTTGGATTAAATTAAGAATTAATTTGGTAATTGATTTGAAATTTTGAATTAAACTGTGAGATTAATTGTAAAAAAATTAAATTGAAAAAATGTGGGAATAAAAATACATATAAGATTTTTGAATAAAGGACTTGATTTGGAAAATAAATAAATTTTAAATTGAAATTTGATTTATATTTATAAAAGATAATTGTTTATTCATTTATAAATACAAATTGATTATATATTAATTTTTGAATTTGAAATTCAAAAATAAACCTTTTGAATAACATATTGGATATGAAAACTCCATATTTTAAAATTAATTTGCTTTCTAATATTATAATGTATATATAGGTATATATGTGTGTATATATATTGATCTGGAATCAAAAGTAAATGTTTTATAAATTGAAGTTAAAAAACTTTATATTTTAAAGAACTAATAAATATGTATATAATTTGTAATTTGTGTATAATTACATTTTAAATCATTTCCTTAAAAAGTTGTATAAAAATAAAATTGTGGAAAAAGTACAAATATAAACATAATTGATAAAAAAATTAAATCGATGTAAATAAATAAAAATAAAACAAGGTTAATAAAAGTTTAAAATATACGTATCTTTTGGAAATTAATACGAAATATATATATGTGTGTGTGAATAAAATTGGGTTGTAAATATATAAGTAAAATTTAATTAAAGATTTGAAAATGTTTTATTATATATTTGAAAATAAATATAGTTAGTAAATGATATATATGTATATATGAAGTTTTAAGTAAATAATAACACAAGGGTTAAAACACAATGTGTAAATTAATTTAAAGTTAAGGATTTAAACATAATTTGAATTTGTTTTAACAAGTGTAACATTTTAAAGCTAGAAATTAACAAATGTGAGTTAAAGACAAACATGCATAAACAAGTGTAAAATTTTTAAAACTATGTGTTTACAAGTGTAAATATAATTAACAAGTGGCTTCATTTCCTTTTAAGCTAAAACATATGAAATATATATAGAAAGAAATTAATAAACCAGGTTTCTCTTTTGTTTTCAAACCTGTAAACAAACAAGATAAAAAGTTTATCAAACAAAATCAAAAACCAGATTAGAGAAATTTCAAACAAAGCCTGGTAACTCAAAAGTCAAAACCAAGCAGAAAAAAAGAGAAAATCAAAGTCTAAAACCTGAACCCAAATTTGTCTACAAATCTATAAACAAATTCACAAATCAAACAAAAAAATCATCTCAAAATCAAAAGATGATCAGACCTGAGAAATGCAAATACAAATCAAAACAATGCAAAGACAAACCAGAAAAGAAATTAGAAGCAAGGGACAAATTCATCAACTTGGAGAATCAAATGCAAGTTCAAACCTGGAGCTGAATCAAACAAGTCTAGGACAATCAGAGTTTTCAGCATTTAAAATAAGCAAGTGCAGATCAAAAAAGAAAGAAAAAAACACCAGGTTCCAGGAAAAAAGATACAGGTCCTCTGTTCTTTCAAAAATCAGGTGAGCAAGCATACTTGAATCCATTTGTGTGTTTTATCTGAATTTATACTTGAAGTACATTGTGAAAAATGATTGCTTGGTTACTAGTTCTGTCTGCATGTTTGTATATATATGAGCAAATGTATGTATGCATATAGAAGATATGGTGTTGTTCCAAAATCATCAGGTTATGAACAAACTAATTTTTTTTTTAAATCATCTTTGCCAAATCTGTTTTAGGCTTAAATCCCTAAAGATTAAATGATGATAACAATGTAACATTACTGGTAAAAATATAATTTCCAGTAAAAATATTGGGAGATTTTTTTTTCAAAACCTGATAATTACAGTAGAAATTCTTCAACCCAAGAAAAACCAAACATCTGGATTTCGAATTTTGATTATAGAAATGAATTCGTATGGTAAAAAGATGATTTTAGATAATCATTTCAGAATTTTATAGCTTATATTTAAAGAGAATTCACGAGATGACTAAATTTGGGTTTTTATCAAATTCTGATGATCGACATTGTATTGATCATCAAGCTTGAACTTGGAGAAGGGTTGGGTGTCGAGGGTTACGAGAAAAATGCTCGCTTGTATTTTAGATCGCTGTCGTGGTTTGGATTCAACATTTTAGGGTTTAGATCAAGGTTTCTGTCAATCCTGTTATCGAAAAAATTTCGTTGTCATCATCGAATCGGTCTTGACGGAGGCTGGTGGATTTGAAACGTGGTTCGTTGACGATGTGATGAGCGAAATGGCGAAGGTTCAGGTGGTTGGGATCATTGGAAAATGGGAGATTTGTTGATGGCGATGGGTTTCAGTTTTTTGATCATGATACTCGAATTTGAATTACGACGAATCGTTGGCATCTGAAGGGTCATGATGGTCAGCAAGGTCAATCATGGTGTGTCGGAGGTTACGATGGTGGCCGGAGCGTCGCCGTGCGACAGTGCACGTGCACCGCGCATTTGCGTGCCTGGGTAGTTCTGATGTTTTGGAGAAGAATTTGCCTTGGGGAGTGTCTCGGGTAGAGGGGTAAATGGCTCGGGATAATTTCCAGTTGGGATGTGTGAGTGTGATAATCGTTTTAAAAATTAAAATTTTACAAAGCTTAAACAGAAAAATAATAATAATAGGTAACTCAAAAGGGGACTCGGGGATTTTGTTTCTTGACTCGGGTAAAACCCGAAGTAGCTCGAGTTCAAATACATGCCAGTTTTTGAAATTTAAATTTAACAAGTTTTCTTTAATCAAATTTAAATAATTTCTTGTTTAACTCTTTTAAATATAATAGATGTTTTATTTTGGTTTTAAAATTGGTTTAAGGTTTAAAATAATTGTTTTTAAATTTATTCAATTTAAGGTATTTTATTCTATACCTATTATTTAAAATTTAAGTTCCTTTTAAATAAGTTTAAAGGATGTGATGTAATAGCTTAAGTAAATTAAAGGGTTTAAGTTGAATTGTGTGTTATGAAGATTTATTGCAAAAGTTTTTTAAATAAACTTGAATGAAATTAATTGTTGAATAATGATAAAGAGTTTATCTTAAGGTCTTGAGTGAATTCATGAAATTTAAAAATGATGATTAAATTACTTAAGGTAATAAATCAATGGTTAATTAATTGATGCTATTAAATTAAAGATTAATTTATCTATTAATTTTAGTATAATTACCTAATTAAAGGGGTGATTAATTAATGATAAGTAATCCAAGTTTAATTACTTAATAAAATTAATTGAGTATAATTATCTAATGTAGTTAATAAAGAATAATTACTTAATATAATTAAGTTAAAGGTTGATTAACTAATGAAAATGATTAAGGTAATTAATTACTTAAAGATAATTATTCAGTTAAAAAAATTAATTAATGGTTAGAATTAATACAGTAATTAAGGATAATTACTTATTATAATTAATTAAGGTTAATTAATTAAATGGTAATTAATTAAAGGTTAATTAATTTATTGATAAATTAATGATAACTAATTAAGGGTAATTAAATAATTAAGATTAATTCTTCAATGATTAAAGGTTGATTAATTTATTCATTAAGATTAATTAATAAATAATTAAATGATAATCAATTGACATAATTTGTAACTAATTAGTGTTAATTAACCTGGATTAGTGATTAATCTAGTTTCAAATAATCAGATGATCAATTAAACTTACTCACGCATGGCTGTTTTCTATTGAATGCTGTGAATTGTTTGATACCTCTACTGTGTGATGCTTTGTGATTTGAATTGTTTTAATTCAAGCTGTGATGAATGTAATTTATTTATCTGTGGATCTGTGATTAAAGATAAGCGTTATAGATTATACCGCTTATCGATATTGATATGATTGAATCTATGATTGATTTATGATTTTGCACTATTGTGTAAAACCCCTGGACTACACCATACACACCCAAATATAGATTGTACGAGGAAATTGGTTAAGTCACCGATTTTTTAAAATGGTTTGAAAGTTGAATTTTGAATTAAAATGGTTTTTGGAATTTGGAATTGGGTTGACTATAAAAAGCTTTTGGATAAGGGATTTTAAATATAAAAGTTATTTTAAATAACTTGATAAATCTTTGAAAATTTAGATAATTTGATTTGAATTTGAATTCAAGATTTAGAATTGAATTCTATATTTGGAAAGTATGGTTTGAAAAAAGCTATACAAGTTATAAAGGTGTTTATATGGGTTTTAAAACTATTTTAAAGCATTGGTTTGGGAATTTGAATTTAAACCTAGTTTTATAACTGAAGAGCTTTAATTCGGGAAAATGAAATCAAATTTTTCCGAAAAAAAACTATTTGTTTTCAAATAATAAAAGCTTTCATATAATTAAATAATTTCCAATTTATGTTGAAAAGATATCAAGTTTGAAATAGAATTGTTTTGGAAGCTATAAGTAAATCTTTGTGAAAGATTGTTAAACTTTATTTTGAAATCGAAGAGGATTCTAAATGGAGTATCTTTTATATATAAAAGATTTGAAATGGGAAATGTTTTGAAAATTATGAATGGATCTTTGGAAATGGTTTTGAAAGCTACGAATTAAATCTTTGATTTAAAGATTGGATGAGTTAATCCAATTTGAAGGGGAAATTGTTTAAATTTGGTAAATGGATCTTTGTGAAAGATTGGTGAACTTTGTGAAGTGAATCTTTTTGTTTAAAGATATGAAATGGTAATTTGTTTAAACTATTTGAAGAAAGGTTTTTTGATTTTAAGTTGTGACTTAACTGAAATCCCAATATCCATATGTTTTTAAATATAAGCGCTCATTATTCGGTTTAGCTGGAAGAGGACCTTTGTGTCATATAACCCATTCCGAATAATGATACGACAATATGGATAGCATTTGAAGACCAGTGGTGAAGACCGGATATTTTCGAAAGCGAAAGGATAACTCGTTGAATGTCTCTGCATTGGCTGATCTCCAGTATAGAGATTTGATCACCCTTTGTGATGGGGAGTCCGGACGTGATTAAGGATTATCCGGATATGCAAGGGCTTCTTTGGAAGTGCCTTTGGTTCTGTTCGAACCCGGAACAAGCTTGTATGTATGTGTATCTGACATTACACTTTAAGATGTAAAGCTGGTTTCTATCAAATACATTTTTGTTTGGTGGCGGAGATCTATTCTCTTTGTTTAACACCCTTCTCTGAGACGTACGAGCTCAGAGGTTATGTAGTTGATGGTTACTAGTGATACATTCCCAATTTGGTAATGTGGCATACGAAGTGCTGCTGATCATTTGTTGATCAAAGCATGGCTTTTGTGAAAAGCGTAGCTTTGTGGACGATACCTCATCGGACCTCACTCTCCGGAAATGGTCGAAACAGGAAAGATGGCAAGGTTGCAGGGGCCGCGACCCTAGGGTGTGTCCATTCCTTCTGGAAAAGGGTGGTATCATGGTATGGAGCCTAGATATTTAACCTATGTGGTTATTGCAAATACATTGCTTTGTGGTTGTTGGTGTTGAGAGCTCTTGGATAAAGGTCGCAAACGACCGGGGATGGAATATCTTAGGCGTTACTCCCGGGAAGGGAGTAAACCGGCCTTGTATTGGCAGAGAGCCAAGTAGGTTCTCGAGGTGTCCCTCCAGAGGCGTTCCCATGTAGTAATAGGAAGTTCCTTAGCCTGACCATTTGTTAAAAAATCTAAAGAAACAATATGCGTCTTGTATGGTTTTAGTTGTATAACCTACCATGGAATATGGTGGTAACCTGCTATTGAACAAGGTAGCTATAATATCAAAATGTATGATTTTACTTTCGAATGGTTTTCTGCACTATGCACTAATAATAATATCAAAATGTTTTTCGCTTATCAAGCATTTTTGACTATCATAAGGAGAATTCTCCTCCAATTCTGCGTTTGCATGGTGTGTGCGGCGGGAGGCCTTATGGTAGTTTCATTTTTCAAAAAGCATTGCGGATTTCAATTTTAAATTCTTTTGTTGTTTGTTTTAAAACTGTTTTGTTTGCTTATACCAGTCCTATGACTGACTCAGAGTTTATTGTTCCCTTCCTGAACTCTGGGTGCCCACAATTTCCACACGGGCAGTCTACAGTTGGGTTTTTCAGATAATCAAATAGTCGGAGTAGATTTGGTAGCCTTCAATCTCTGGAAATCTTCTTCAGTCTTTGGATGACTGACCTTTCTTAGTACCACTTGATTGGGAGTTCGAGCTATTTTTGGATTGGTGCTTTGGAGTTCCTTCTTTGGAGTTCAAGTTTATGTTATTGTTAGTTCCGCTGTTGATGTTGTGTATCTTCCGCTGTGATTTGTTGTATCATGTCTTTGATATATGTTGGGTAGTTGTATCATTGTTGTATATCATTGGATATTGTATTCATTGGAATTATATGATATTCAATTTTCTTTCGGTGTGTTGTACTTAATGTGTTATAAGCTCCGGCGAATCGGATTTGAACGTTTGAATCTGCGACATTCGAATACGAGTTGAAGCATGGATGTCGATTTTCGAACACGATAATCTGGGTCATCACATGGAAATTCCTTATTCATGGAACAAAACCGTCCATAGAAGTTATAAAGCGCTGCAGTAAACCTGTGGATGTTTTTATAGCAATTCAGAATTGCTGTAGTTTCTATTTTGAGCAAAAATCTATGGTTAGCCCTAAAACGTCTTTTAAGTGTTGTAGAACTTTACACAGCACTTCTAGACTGCTGTAGAAACTATTTTTACTCAGAATTGTTTTGAAACTTTTAAAAATGTCACTGCACTTTTCTATGCATTTAGTAAATGCTATCTTTTCCATTTGAGGTTTTAAAATGGTTAAAAATCACTTTAATTTCAACTATTTCACTTCTTTTTGGCATTCTTTTCTTGCATATATTAGAGGGCTTTAAAAGTGATTTGATATTTTTATGAATTTTTAAGAATTGGTTATGAATTTATATACGAGAAGAGCGTTTTATGGAAAGCACGGTTTTCTATATTTTCAAATTACAAAGTGATTATTTTAAGTAGTATTTTGTATGGATGTTTTAAAACCTATGATAAGTATTTTGAAGTAAAAATTTCTTATATAAGTATCCTGGAAATATCTTATATAAATATCTTGGTAATATCTTACATAAATATCTTGGAAATATCTTACCTTTTAAATTGTTTTAAACTATAAAACAATGGTTTAGAAAGGGTTTAATAATTGCTTAATAGCCAAATAGATAATTATTTAATTATTTATTTGAAAAGTAATTGATTATGCCTCTAATAATCTGACGAAGTAATCTTATACATTTGTGAGAGTTAAGATTGATGTCGAGTAGGGACGGAGCAATATAGTTCTAACCCACCGGGCTTCCCTCTTAACCAAGGAATAGGTAAGTGGAAAATGTCGGAAACGTGTTAATCGAGTTGATTCCTTATTTTTTATGGAAATCATTAACACTATACATAACACTAAAAGTCGACAAGGTAGACTTATCTATTTATGAGATCCAAGACTGAAGTGTCTAAGCAAGGCTTGGAGCAACCCTTACCCAAACTTAGCTGGTTTCTCTCTTGGGCAAGGAATAGTTAAGTTCGAATGCCAAAAACGAGTTAGACGTACGAATCATGATTTGTATAAGAAATCGTCTTTAGAACTTGATAGTTAACTAGTCCGTACTGAACTTGACCGAATATGAACTTATATCTTTAAAACAAATGTTTGTAAAGATAGTAACAAGTAGGAAAATGACTTGAGTTTATTATGACAATGTGTTAATCGCATTCGTCTTTAACCTTTTTCGACTATACTTAAGGATGTAAGTAGATCTTTAAAAGAATGATTTAAAGATAAGCAAAAGCAAATTGGTTGTGGGTTGTAGTGATAATGTTTAAGTAAGATTTGTCTTAAACCTTTTGAATGGATTTGTGATAGTACGTAGATCCTTAAAATGGATATTTTGAAGGAAATAATAAGTAAAGCAATCTTTTGGAATAAGATAGAAAAAGGAGAAGTTTATTAGATAAATGAAGTTTACCAGTAAAGGAGTTTTAATGAATAAAAGGATAAATTAAATGGAAGAGATTAGGAGTTACTTAAGTGACTTAACCATACATTATGTGACTTAATAGTGTTTTGGATGCCAATAGTGTTTTATGTGTTTATTTGTTTGTGGATAGAAACCTAGACTTGGTTTCCAATTATAAACATCTATCTTGTAGCAAATAGTCGATTAGTCGACTATCGAATTGACCAAATATGACTTAAGAAGTTACCGAAAGGCTCCGCGATCTCATACCAATAAGAACCCTCAGGAAGGAGTATAGGTAAGAAACATCTCTAGCTTTCTCTTACTTCTGAGAGAATCTGCAACGATCCAGTATTTTCAACCATTCGCATCCGCGCATGCCGGACTTGAATTGCTCAAAATATCATATTGTTAACTTATATTTGGCAAAACTCAGCATATACAGTAAATAAATCAATCACAGAATCACAGACACAGAGTAACATAATAATAATGTAGTGGAAATAGATAAATAGTAGTTCATGAAGCTACTATATAAACATCAGAGTTAGAAATAAAATACAGCAGAATATCTCAAAGACACTGAAATCTCTAATACAACAGCCGACATCTCTCAACTGGAAAAGCTGAAAGCTGAATCGATAGTTGGATCTTCAAGAGAAGCTCCAAACTCCAAAGGCGGGTCTCAAATGTTGTGTCACTCAGTCTGACCTGCTAGTCTGTGAGATGATGGTTTTGATGACAACAACCATAGAAAAGATTATAAAACATGAATACTAACATTATAAGTTTAGATATACATGTATATACAGGATTTAACCATGTAGGTACCAAGAATGAAGACTGTACAGTATAGAGATTCAAGATATCAAGATTGAAGACTCATGAGTATCAAGATTATCAAGAGTTCAAGAATTCAAGTAATTTATTCTTTAAATAGAAATTTTGTTAAAACTCATAGAAAAGCACTGGCATCTTAAAATCCAATTTATTCGTGGAATGGAATCCACTTCGAGCCTGTTAAAGGGGTGGAACCCTAAGTAGGATGGAACCTACGAAAAATCTAGCGAAAAATCTAGTGGAACATTGTTTTGTATCCACCAACTTTTTTATTCAAAATTATTTTTTCAAAATTATATCTTGTTTTCAAAATGATTTCAAAACTTTCCTTTTAAAATATTCAAAAACCTCTATCCTGATTTTAAATAATTTTAGCCTCAAAATCATCTTTAATTTCAAAGTCAAATTACTCATGATTTTAAACTATCTTTTAATATAATATATTTAACTTCTAAATATTTATACTTAGATTTAAATATAAAATTATAGTTAAATTCTAAATATATTATTCTCTATATTTACTTATGAATTTTAACTATAGTTAAGTATATTTTATAAAGTTTAAAATAGTTTTAATATAAGATAAACGTTATTTTCGAAGAAAATCAAATCATCAAAAATGCTTTGGGATGTTGACATGCTCATGGTGACCATGTCGACATGGTGTCAATTGAGTTTAAAATTTCAATTTCAAAAGAAGTGTCTATTCGCCATAACTCTTCACGAATGGACATGGTTATTGTTCTTCTATAAATAGGGGTCAGTTTCAATGAATTTAACATCAGATTTTTGGTTTTTCACCCCTCTTCTTCTTCCACTTTTCTTAATACATATTCTTACCATTACTCTGGCGAAATCTACATTGAATCGAACTCGATCATTCGTAGTTTGATTCTCTATCACTATCTCAACAAGATCCTCGGTGTTATTCAGAGTTATAGGCTTTTTGTAATCAACTTAGCGAGAAAAGGTGTGATTGTAGCCTTGAAAATCAATCAAGCATGAGAAGGTGTGATTGTAGCCTTGGGAAATCAATTGGGTAAATTGCAGCCCGTAAAATCAAGTGGGTGAACTTGTTGCTCAGAAAATCAAGTATCTCTACCCAGAGGATTGTGATTCTGGAGGGTGTACCTCGTAGCCTTGAAATCGAGGGTGTAATTGTACAATTGCTTTTGAAAGGAAATCCATACTTGTGTGAGGGACTGGATATAGGGTAACTCCGAACCAATATAAAATCCGTTGTGTTCTTTCCTTTACTGCTTTTTATTTTATTTCTGCATCTGTGTTTGTTTCTATGATAATATCTGTGTCTGTATATTGCACACATCTATGTTTAAATTAACATAAATCTAAAAGATTTAGCAATTCTTTATAAACACTATTCACCCCCCCTCTAGTGTTAATTCTAGCCTTAAGATCCGTAATCTGTATTTCTCACAATTGGTATCAGAGCAAGGTTTTCAAAGTTTCATAATCTGATTTTTGAAAAATCTTTTAAAATGGCTATATTTGTTAATACTAGTTTAGAAATATTCAAATCTTCATTGTTTCATGAGTCTGCATATAATCAATATTCAAATTCAAGTTACCTATCAAAATTATTTGATGTGCAGGAATCATTGTTTATGGCTGTTGAGGAATCAATCCACAATGGACAAATTGTGCAGATCAGAAAGAACAAATGGATACTTGATAGTGCATGTTCTAGACACATGACTGGCAATCCAGATATATTGAATGATATTATATACAAAGACGGAGGACTGGTTAATTTTGGAGAAAATTCAAAAGGATATGTGATTGGCATCGGCAAAGTCGGTAATCCTAAAACTCCTACTATTACTAATGTTTTGCTAGTTAAGAATCTGAAACGTAATCTGCTAAGTATAAGTAAACTATGCGATAAAGGATATAAAATTAAATTTGAAAAAGATAAATGTCACATTGAAGATAATAATTCAACCATTATATTTGAGGGAGTCAGGAAAAAGAATATTTATATTCTTAGTATGAAAGTTTCAAATGATAACCTGTGTCTGTTGGCAAATACAAGTGACCCTTGGATTTGGCATAAGAGATTTGGGCATTTGAATTTCAAACTCTTATCTAGACTGTCAAAACATGATCTAGTAAGAGGGCTTCCTAAAATGAATTTTAAAGTAGATAGTCTATGTGATGCTTGTCAATTAGAAAAACTTAGAAAAAGTTATTCTAAATTAATAGATATGATTTCAACTTCAAAGCCTCTTGAATTACTTCATCTTGATTTATTTGGTCCATCTCAAATTCTGTCAATAAATCATAGTAAATATGTTTTTGTAATTGTAGATGATTATTCTAGATTTACATGGACAATATTTTTGAAACATAAAAGTGATCCTTTTGAATGTTTTAAGAACTTCTCAAAAAGAATTCAAAATCAATTTTCTTCAAAAATTATAACTATTCGTAGTGATAACGGTGGTGAATTTGAAAATGAAAAGTTTAAGGAATTCTGCAATAAAAAAGGAATAACTCACAATTTTTCATTTTCGAGAACTCCACAACAAAACGGAGTAGTAGAACGTAAAAATATGACAATTCAAGAGTATGCAAGACTATGTTTCAGATAGTAATTTACCAAAGAATTTTTGGGCAGAAGCAGTTGCTACTGCCTGTTATATTTTAAGTAGAATTTTATTAGACCTTTAACTGATAAGACATCATATGAACTTCTTTATTCAAAGAAACCTAAGGTATCTTATTTCAAATTTTTTGAAAGTAAATGCTTTATTTTAAATACAAAAGATAATTTAGATAAATTTGATCCTAAATCCAACAAAGGAATCCTTATCGGATACTCTAATAGAAGTAAAGCATACAGAGTGTTTAATTTAAAAACTAACACCATCGAAGAAACAATGCATGTTTCATTTGATGAAAATTTCAAAAATTTTGATGATACAAATGATGAAGAGGATTTAATCGCTCATAATCAAGAATCAGTTGAAACTAATAATGAAATTAATCATCCTAATAAAAGGACTAAACTTTTAAAAGATCATCCTATAGAAAATATACCAGGAGATATGCAATCTGTTGTTAAAACTAGAAATCAACTAAGTCAAAGGAGTAATGTAGCTTTTATATCAACTATTGAACCCAAAAATCCAAAAGAAGCATCAACTGATGATTCATGGATTTTGGCTATGCAAGAAGAATAAAATCGATTTACTAGAAATGATGTTTGGGAACTTGTTCCTAGATCTGAAAATAAAACTATAATTGGAACTAAATGGGTTTATAAAAATAAAATGAATGAACAAGGCGAGGTAGTTAGAAATAAAGCTCGATTAGTCACTCAAGGTTATTGTCAAGAAGAAGGAATAGATTTTGATGAAACCTTTGCTCCTGTAGCAAGATTAGAAGCCATTAGGATTCTACTTTCTTTCGCAAATCATAATAATTTCAAATTATTTCAAATGGATGTTAAAAGTGCCTTTTTAAATGGATTTGTAAAAGAAGAATTATATGTTGAACAACCACCACTTTTTGAAAATGATAAATTATCAAATCATGTCTACAAACATAAAAAAGCTTTATATGGTCTAAAACAAGCTCCAAGAGCTTGGTATGATAGACTAAGATCTTATTTATTACAATCAAATTTTGAAAAAGTAGATAATACTCTTTTTATTAAAATAAATAAAAATAATATTCAACTAGTACAAGTTTACGTAGATGATATTATTTTTGGATCAACTAATTTTGAAATGAAAAAAGAATTTTCTGAAATAATGACAAAAGAGTTTGAGATGAGTCATATGGGTGAATTAAATTTCTTTTTAGGATTACAATAAAACAATTAGATAATGGTATTTTTGTTAGTCAAGAAAAATATGATAAAGACCTAATTAGTAAATTTGGTTTGACTACTGCAAGTGGAAAACCCACTTCCATGGAAACCAATGAGTACCTTAGTAAAGAAGATCTCTCGAAAGACGTAGATCAAAAATTATATAGAGGAATGATTGGATCACTACTCTATATTACTGTTAGTAGACCAGATATCATGCATAGTGTCTGTCTCTATGCCAGATATCAATCCCAACCTAAAGAGACCCACTTAAAAGTCGTAAAACGTATCATAAGATATGTTAAACACATATCTAATTATGGTTTATTTTACCCTAAAAATGATTCTTTTGACTTAATATCTTACTGTGATGCTGATTATGCTGGTTGTAAATCAGACCGAAAAAGTACAAGTGGGACTTGCCACTTTTTGGGGCATTCTCTGGTTTCTTGGTTTGGTGAGTAGCAAAACACGGTTTCTTTATCAACAACTGAAGCAGAGTATATTTCTGCTACTTTGGCGTGTTCTCAAGTAATATATATGCAACAAACTTTAAAAGATTATGGTATAAAATTCTCGAATCACCAATTTTTGTGATAATACTAGTGCAATAAATTTATCCAAAAATACCACTCAACATGCTCGAACTAAAATATTGATATCAGACAACATTTTCTCAGAGATAATATAAGTAAGGAAGTAGTTACTCTCGATTATATCAATTCTAAGAATCAAATAGCTGATATTTTAACAAAACCCTTAAATGAATCAATATTTACTAAATTAAGAAGAGAATTAGGTATTTGTTCAATAACTGAAATATAAAATATAAATATCCATTATAATAAATAATTAATACTAAAATAAATCAAATAGTAAAAATATAAAGGAGCATGTCGACATCCCCATATACCCATATCGACATATAACATTTTTTATTTTTTTAAAAACTTTACCACCAAAATTCAAAAAATTGGTTATATATTCTTCTTATTTTCGAATTTTTGATCATTCTCTCTGTTCTCTTCCTATTCTATCTTATGAAATAAATAAAATCATGGCATCATCTTCTAAATCAAACATAAATTCAACATTTTATTCCCTCTCCTACTTCTGGTCCATTTAAACGTACTACTCTCGCTCATGTAACAAAAATGGAGGAGTCTCTGAAGGATGCACTTCAGATGATGGCTGAAATTCAAGTGATTCAAATCCGTATAGCAAAGGAACAAGAGAGGCAAGACAAGATTCTTAGGAATTTGCAAAAATTTCTAATGGATAATCAAGCCAACCCTATCTTGATTGATGAAGATTCTTCACTCAATCAAGAACAAGAGGGCAGCGAAGAAGAAGAAGAAAACCCCATGGAAGAAGCACAAGTGGAAGATCACGACAAGGTCCTTTGCATTAGAGAAATGTGTTTTGATAAAGATGGGGATCTTGTTGAACAACGTGGAAATTTCTATTTCCACTATCCGCATTGTTCGATTCATAGATCTCCTATTTAGTTTCTTTTCTTTCTTCTCTATTGTTGTTTATGTTTCTTGATGTTCTAAATGCTCATGTAAATACAACTTTTTACGTAATGAATTATAAGTATTATCATGGATTTTAGTTAGAATAGTTAGTAGTAAGTTTTTAGTTTTAGATCTAAGTGTTGATTACTTATCGCAACACTATCATTATAATCACATATCATAGGGTATTAGATTCAGGAGGAGTTTGGAGTTATATAGTTTGGAGTTATAAAGTTTAGAGTTTGTTTTTGTTGACGACAAAGGGGGAGAAGAATAAAATAGCGTAATTAGTGCATAAATTAAGGGGGAGTTATTGGTTTTAGGGGAGTTATTAGGATAGAAGTAATATTTTATAAACAAAGGTTGCCATCATCAAAAAGGGGGAGATTGTTAGTCCGTGAGATAACGGTTTTGATGACAACAACCTTAGAATAGATTATAAAATATAAATACTAACATTATAAGTTTAGATATATATGTATATGCAGGATTTAACCATGCTAGTACCAAGAATGAAGACTGTACAGTATAGAGATTCAAGATATCAAAATTGAAGACTCATGAGTATCAAGATTATCAGGAGTTCAAGAATTCAAGTAATTTATTTTTAGTTAGAAATTTTGTTAAAACTCATAGAAAAGCACTGGCATCTTAAAATCCAATTTATTCGTGAAATGGAATCCACTTTGAGCCTGTTAAAGGGGTGGAACCCTAAGTAGGATGGAACCTACGAAAAATCTAGTGGAACATTATTTCAAGTAATTTATTCTTTAATTAGAAATTTTGTTAAAACTCATAGAAAAGCACTGGCATTTTAAAATCCAATTTATTCGTGGAATGGAATCCACTTCGTGCCTGTTAAAGGGGTGGAACCCTAAGTAGGATGAAACCTACGAAAAATCTAGTGGAACATTGTTTTGTATCCACTAACTTTTTTATTCAAAATGATTTTTTTCAAAATTATATCTTGTTTTCAAAATGATTTCAAAACTTTCCTTTTAAAAGATTCAAAAACCTCTATCCTGATTTTAAATAATTTTAGCCTCAAAATCATTTTTAATTTCAAAGTCAAATTACTCCTGATTTTAAACTATCTTTTAATATAATATATTTAACTTTTAAATATTTATACTTAGATTTAAATATAAAATTATAGTTAAATTCTAAATATATTATTCTCTATATTTACTTATGAATTTTAACTATAGTCAAGTATATTTTATAAATTTAAAATAGTTTTAATATGAGATAAATGTTATTTTCAAAGAAAATCAAATCATCAAAAAGTGCTTTGGGATGTCGACATACTCATGGTGACCATGTCGACATGGTGTCAGTTGAGTTCAAAATTTCAATTTCAAAAGAAGTGTCTATTCGCCATAAGTCTTCACGAATGGACGTGGCTATTATTCTGCTATAAATAGGGGTCGGTTTCAACGAATTTAACATCAGATTTTCTGGTTTTTCACTCCTCTTCTTCTTCCACTTTTCTTAATACATATTTTTACCATTACTCTGCCGAAATCTACATTGAATCGAACTCGATCATTTGTAGTTTGATTCTCTATCACTATCTCAACAAGATCCTCAGTGATATTCAGAGTTATAGGCTTTTTGTAATCAACTTAGCGAGAAAAAAATGTGATTGTAGCCTTGAAAATCAATCAAGCGTGACAAGGTGTGATTGTAGCCTTGGGAAATCAATTGGATGAACTTGTAGCTCATAAAATCAAGTAGGTGAACTTGTTGCCCAGAAAATCAAGTATCTCTACCCAAAGGATTGTTATTCTGGTGGGTGTACCTCGTAGCCTTCAAATCGAGGGTGTAATTGTACAATTGCTTTTGAAAGGAAATCCGCACTTGTGTGCGGGACTGGATGTAGGGTAACTCCGAACCAGTATAAAATCCGGTGTGTTCTAACCTTTACTGTTTTTTATTTTATTTCTACATCTGTGTTTATTTCCGTGATCATATCTGTGTCTGTATATTGCACACATCTATGTTTAAATTAATATAAATCCAAAAGATTTAGTAATTCTTTATAAACACTATTCACCCCCCCCTCTAGTGTTAATTCTAGCCTTAAGATCCGTAATCCGCATTTCTTACATGACCCGAGCGTAAAACAAAACAAAAACACTCAAGCCAGGATTAACATCCTTATATCAATAAATCCAACTCCAGTGAAATATCAACTGAAATACAAGTAACTTAAAGGATGTTTGGGAAAATCATCCTCTAAGGATCCGTGGAACTATCAACTATGTTGAAATATACGCTATTATCAACCTACCGTCCTTATAACACCATGTCATTTCAAAATAATTTATCTTCAAAACCAAAATATCATTTCCATTTTAAATATATATATTCCAAATTATAGCACTTTCAAAACTAAATTGATAATTTCATATATATCTTATTTTAACTTTATTATTATTTGGTTTGAAATGTTCACTTAATAAATTCATTATCATTTTAATAACTTTAAATTACATTAAACTACATATTTCCTTCAGTTTATAACTTGAAATGTCCATTTAAATCACTTTAAATCAAAATCAAGTTATAAAATCACTTTAAATCCTGTACCTCAACTTTATTACGTGGTAACAAAAAGTGGTCGGTCCACTATAAAACCGTCGGCCATGCCAAAAAAAAATCATATCTTAAAACCCTTACATTTAATAAGTTTCAAATCGATTTAATTAAACAAAATCCTTAATTAAATACAATTTCGAATAAATTCAAATTTATTTTTCTAACCTTAACTTATAGAATCATTATAAAAATCTATTTTTAAAATAAACTTTTTAAATAAATAGTTAAACAAAACTATATATATTTCCTTTCAAAACCATAGAAATCATTTAAAAATATTTATATATAGACCAACGGTGTTTGTATAAAATTTTCTATTCTATAGTCATGTGATACGGCTATTTATCATTTCAATCCGGACTTTAAATATATACGGGTATATATCATTTTAACCCGCAATCCCAAATTTAGTTCAAATGAAAATTGCTTGGGTTTATCATTTCAACCCATAACGATTTTCTTATATTCTATAGATCATTAGGGTATGTATCATTTCAACCCATAGTGAATTATAAACTAACAAGGAACTTGCAAAGTAATAACAGATATGATAATAATATAACAGACAAATATCATTAATAACAATATAATATAAACAACATGATATGGTGTCATATCCCACAGGTGAACAGTTACAGTTAATAGTGTATATAACAATTTAAAGAACTACAGCAGCATATTTCAATTGTCATTTCAATTGAAATCAAATTTAATAAATATAAGAATGTTATGAGTGATTGCTCATATTTTGAGGTTAGAGAGATAGACAATGAATTTGAGTTACGAATCCAAGCACGAATTCCAAAGCAAACAAGATTGGCATGAATTTGACTGAAACGACCTGCCTTATTCTACACAATAAGACGCATCGTTTTTAAGAAAGAAAGGGATAGATAAGAGAAAGATAGAGAAGAAAGAAAGAAACAACAACAGAATCTCAACAGCGGGACAAATAAATTATATTAATCACATAAATATTACATAGTATCTTATACATCAGAGTTACACAGCTTATACAACACATACTAGACAGTTATAAACACTTGTATAGTTATTCAACTCAATATACAATACAGATATCAACACAGAGATCAACATAGCGGAACTACTACCTATCTACAACGCTGAAGCCTCCTGCTCCATATCTCCTCCAGAATTCTTCAAAGCTAACCTGAATCCCTTGGCTACTCGTAAAAATTTAAGTACCTAAGAGTTTAATAAAGTAGAAATAAACTCCGGGTCAGACATGGGTCTAGTGTGAGTAAACGGTTAAAGTTGCTTAACTTTAAAAACCTTTTGAAAAGGAAAGGTATCACGAAAGACTCCCCACACATAAACATGGGTAAGTTTTTACCTTACGCTAACCAAAACTTTGATAGGAAATTATGTGATATTATAATAGGGTCTAGGGTTTTCAAATAAATATGAAATAACCGAAATTGTTACATTTATTAAATTCCAGCACATATAGGTATACAATCAAATCCGAGGGCACTCATTGGAGATTGGATTTCCATACAATGGCAGGGCTACTTGGGTACCGCCCGTCGCAGTACATGGCCTAGATCAACGTACCGAGGATCCACCCTAAATCCCTTGCAACACAAGGCCGGAACCATCCCTTACTGGACAGTCCCGAACAAGACAACCCCGGCAGTTGGAGCTCAACAACTGCCCACACAGCCGAATAAAAGGGACCTCTAGACAGGGGAAAATCTCGTCCTATTTGGATGCTACCCACTTAGCCTTGCTGCACCCCCCTTGTTTTAGCCATTCCTGGTTGATGAGGCTTGAGGCTACGATTACCTTTATAGAACACATCTATCTTAGAATTCTCATCATCCACCTATCCACCTGATGATGTTCTGAGAGCATTCAATCCATACAAGTTCGTTCTGGGTTCGAACGAAACCGAAGGCATTATCTCGTTACACTCATTTTGGAATCACCCTTAGAGTTAACGACGACAACCCTTGCACTTCAAAACTCCATCTCGATCTTCACTTTGAGATGTCATGACCTAACGTTAATTTGGATCGATGTGGTTTTCGGATATCCAAATCTGGAAACCCGATCCCGGTCTTATCGAAATCAAAAAGGCCATCTTTTAGGTCCAAGTTGTTTTAAAGTTAACACAATTCAATTCAATTCAATACTTGAATTCACACAACATTAACACAGATAAATATCACATATTTATCAATGATATATCAAATATCATATCACAGAATATCACAGCATATCATCCAATAGATATTGACCAATTCAGATATTCTACTCAAACAATCATCCATAAGCAACAATTATTAGTCCATATTGTAATTAATTTGATTAACTTAAAATTAAATCAATTACTTAAGAATTAATCACCTAACTTTGCTTAATCATTAATTAATTAATCAACCATCCTCAAATATCCATCTTAATTAATCACCGTGATTATTTATTCCTCAATTACATAAAGTAATTATCCTTTAATTAATTTGACAAATTAGTTATATTTAACCATTTACAGTAATTAACTCTCATTAATTAAAGATCCTTCATTAATTATTTCCATAATTAATTAATCAGAATTAATAACATTGATCCTTAATTAATTATATTTTAAATAATTACTTACATTAATCAACCTCAGTTTATCTTAAACGGTAATTACCATCCTGTAATTACTTAACTTAATTAATTAATTCCTTATTTAATTACATAAATCCTTTGATTAATTACACTAAGTAATTAATCCTCAATTACTTCTACTAAGTAATTATCCTTTAATTACTTCTCATTAAGTAATTCCCTTAACTAATTACATCCAGCAATTATACATTAATTACTTCACTAAGTAATTATAATTATTAATCTCATTAAGTATCTATACTTAATTAATCACCAAGAGATTATCTTTAATTAATTAACAAATTAATTACAATTGGGTAATTCATCCCTTAATTACCCCTAAACAAATTAATTAATTCCTAATTACAGATTAATTAATTCCTTAACCATTAATTAATAATCCTTAATTATTAATTAATACAACTTAATTGCAAATTAAGTATTTCTTAATTACTAATTAATCAACCCTTAATTAACAGTTAATTAACCCTTAATTAATCTTTAATTATAGATTAATTATCTCTTAATTATTAATTAATAAAACTTAATTACTAATTAATAAAAATTAATTAAGTATTTATCAATTACCAATTAATTAACATCTAAGCATTTGATTAATTAATTTCTAATTACAAATTAATTAATCTTTAATCATTAATTAATAATCCTTAATTGTAATTAATTAACCTTTAATTAATTAATTATAACCCTTAATTATAAATTAATTAAATCCTGAATCATTAGTTAATTAAATTAATTAATGATACTTAATTAATTACTTAATTAACCCTTTATACTTAATTAATTAAGTTTAATTAATTACACTTAAATTTCTTAATTAACTTAACTAATCTCAAATTATTAAAACCACAATTATCTTAAGCTAAAATCTTATCTTATTTATAACTTAATTATCATTTAAAACATTTTATTTTAAAAAAACAACTTTGCTTAATTAAATCATTAATTAAGTTTAAAATACTTATTCAACTTGATAAATTAAAAGTTTCAAAACACAACTTACTTTTAAATGCTTTAAAAATATTACCAAGTGGTAGTTTAAAATCTAGTTTCAATTTAAATTAATAAGCTTGCTTTTATAAAATCTTTAAAATTTCATTTCTGCTTAAATTTTAAAATAACTTTAACTTTATTTAACAATTTAAAATTAAATAAAGTTTTTAAACTTCATAAACAATGTTAAAGAATCAACAATTATATAAGTAATTTATAAAGAAAGTTTAAATTAATTTCATTTTTTAAATTTCAAAAACAAATTTTAAAAACCTCTTCTTTTTTTATACTTACTTCGGATAAAACCCGAAGTCCACTCGGGTCTAACATGAGTTCCTTTTCCTTTCTAAAATTTAGTTAATTAGTTTAAATTTAAAACCTGTAATAACACAGCTGTTAACAAGTTTAAACTGCCCAAAACTTACTCGATTAACTTGAGCATAAACTCGAGTCATATACCCAAATGCACGAATCTCTCTTCGAGACAGACTCCCACAACACTCCCCTGACACAAACAGGATGTCGTACACGTGCACCATCACCAGCGACCACTCTGGCACCTCTGACCACCTTCAACAAGTCGACGATGCTCCATTTAGTCGATTCTGACCATCCATACGCCACCACATAACCTAAATCAAAATCGAGCTTCATAGGAGAACTCGAACAAAAACCACTGCCTGAAAACAACCCCACATCCACGTCGTCGATCACCAGAGCCTCCCAGGCTCCGGCCACATCTCCACGCATCATCCATGCAGCCACCTTCCAAATCCCAAGCGACTCGATGCCTTAGAGATAACGCAGCATCCATAATTGCAGGCTCGACAAAACCTTGGGTTAAAACTAAAAAGATCACATCACCGTCGACGCAGTCCATAATCGCCACCTACACCATTTTTCCTAACATCCATGATCCTTAGCGTAGCTTCAAATGAAACCCCGAGTCCTCCCTACCTCTCTATCGCCAGAGGTTGCCTCAAATAAGATTTCCAGTTAAACCCAAAATGCTACCTCAATGAATTATTAAAAAATTGGATTTTAGTTTAAAAATCATAACTTTCTAAATAGATTCAACTTATAATCTTGAAACATCAAATTACGATGTTTGAATCTCAACTTGTTTTGAATTTTGTCTGTATTCCAAATTCCCAGCGAAATTTTGTTATGTTTAACTTTAAAACTATTTTTATGGTATGAATCTTGATAAAACTAACGTCTTTTGTTTAGAAATTATTGTCTAAAATGAATCAGAGATATGGGAATTGATTTTTGAACAAATCAAAGGCCTGTAAGCCTGGAAACAATTTCACATGTCTGATTTTTAGACATGCACAGCCAATACACTCACATATATGCACAAATTTAAACATATTCAAGAAAATTTTCAATCTACTATAATCATGTTTTCAAACAACAAAACTAAATCCGGATTTTAAAGGATTTATTCACAGTTTTGAATTGATGAACTGTGACGACCCGCCTTTCTCCACCCAGAAAGACGTTTCATCATTAAGAAAGAAAGGGATAGAAATAGAAAAGAATAGAAAGAAAGAATAACAACATCAGAATCTCACAGCGGAATGGAACAAAGTATAATACATCACATAACTATTACATAGTTATACATACATCAGAGTCATACAATATCATATAACAGGACTGTCATATACATATATGTCCATACATTCAAAGTACAACACACACTAACTACACAGTGGAACTACATATATAGATACATACGTCTGGTCTTCTTTCCCAAAAGAGCTCCTCCAGAAAATCAACACTCCCAATACCTATCACTTGGCTACTCATAAAAATTTGAGTACCCAAGAGTTTATGAAAAACAAAATATAAACTCTGAGTCAGACATGGGTCTGGTATAAGTAAACAGGTTAAAATTGCTTAACTTTGAAAATTGTTTGAAAATAAAGGTATCACGTAAAACTCCCCACAAATAAATATGGGTAAGTTTTTACCTTACGCTAACCAAAACATTTTAAAGGAAATTCAGTGATATTATAATAGTGTCTAGGGTTTTCAAGTAAATAGAAAATAGTCGAAATTGTTACATTCATTAAATTCCAGCTATTAGCCACGGAAGTGGGTAATACAAATCAAAACCGTAGGGTCTCGTAGAAAAAATGGGTTTCCAAAAATGGCAGGGCTACTGGGGTACCGCCCGTCACAGTACGAGGCCTAGATCACCGTACCGAGGATCACTCCCGACCCCCTACAAAACAAGGCCAGAACCATTCCTTACTGAACAGTCCTGAACAAGATAACCCCGCAGTTGTGGCCAACAACTGCTCACACAGCCGAAATAAAAAGGGACATCTAGACAGGGGAATATCTTGTCCTGCTTGGGCATGACCCACCTAACCTTGCTGCATCTCCCCTGTTTTAGCCATTCCCGGTTGATGAGGCTTGAGGCTATGATTACCTTTATTGAACATTATTCTTAGATTGCTCATCGTCCGCCTGACGATGTGTTGAAAGCATTCAATCCATACAAGTTCGTTCCGGGTTCGAACGAAACCGAAGGCATTATCTCGTTACACTCATTTTGGAATCACCCTCAGAGTTAACGACGATAACCCTTGCATTCTGAAACACCATCTTGATTCACCATTTGAAAAGTCACGACCTATCGTTTAATTTGGATCGATGTGGTTTTCGGAGAATCAAGATTGATTCTTCCGATCGCGGTCTCATCGAAATCTAAACGCCATTTTAAGGGCCAAGTTGTCTATTTAACTTAAAAGTTCGATTTAATATCAGAATTCACATAACAGATATAACAGATAGATCATACACAGTTATCACAGATATCCGTAATATATTATAACATATCACAGAAGTATCATCAACAGATATCAAAGTCAATCAACAGAATTATCAATGCATACCAAACAGTTTGGTTTACTTTACTTAATTATTTGCTTAAGAATAACTATATTTTATTCTGCTTAATTAATTACTGATTAATTAACTTATTAATGATCAATTAATTACTTAGTAAATCATTTATTAATTATTAATTTATCGATCATCTAATCTTTAATTAATTATTTAATTACTCAACTCTTTATTCATTAATTATTACTTAATTACTCAGTTAATTAGTTGATTCTTAATTATTACTTATTAATTAATAATTTACTTATTAAAATTAATTAGTTGTTTAATTATCAAAAACTATTTTAACAAACCAATTATTATCAATTTAATTAAAGTATAATCCCTAATTAATCACATAAGTTAATTACCATTTATTAATCCTTTAATTAAATTTTCTTAAGTTGAATAGACTAAACACAAGATTAAATTTGTAATTACAAACTTAATTTTAAAGTTTTTAATTTAATTACAAGTATTTTATATTCCTAATTACCCTAAACTTTATCATCAACCATCTTTTATTTATAAGCCTTTTAAATAAATTTTAAACAAATATTAACTTAAAACAACTAATGTTATTTACTAAATTAAATGTTGATCTTTATTAATTCATACTTAAAGTACTTTGGCAAAACATTAGTGAGTGGACCCGAGACAGGCATTAATTTCACTCGAGTAAGTTTCGAGCCATCGCTCCCTTTTCCCGCGTCTCTCTCTCTCTCACTCTAACTCCTTCTTCTCCCTGTTTTTTTTACAGTTTAAGTTAAAGTTATAAATAACTGCAGAAACCACTCACATAAACGACCGAAGACAATCCCGAAGCAACCCTCAAATTACACAAGTACGAGCACGCGACGACTCACAACAACTCGACAGACACCTCTCCACCACCGTGCACGTGCACGGTGGTTCGTCGATCCTCCGGCAACCCTCACCACCACCAACAAACCACAAATCGTCTCGATGATCGAAATCAAATCCCAGATTTTCGAATAATGGTCGAAGTAAAAAAAATGCCTGAAGCTCGAACCACTGTTTCGAGCAACCACGAAAAAACCCTTCGCCCCTCCAACACTGACCACCGGAGGCGAAAGCCCCTCATCCATGTCACACCCATACCTTCCTCGGCCGTCACTCACAACCACGAGCCACTCGATCGAACCATGGTGGCGAAAACCAAAATTCACAGAGCATCCAAAAACGTATGAACTAAACCCTACTTTAATCCCAAACTCATAATCTATGCATTCGACAAATAATTTGACATTTTTCTTGTGTCAAATGGATTACAAGCTTGTTTCATATCAATTTACAGAAATTAAAATCAACTCAATCATCCAAATTTGACGAAAATCCATTACAACTTCTTTTTAAAACTGCTCTGAATATCTTTGTTTATAAATCAAAATTTTTATGCTAAAAATCCTAATTATGTAGATGTTTTAAAACTTGGATATCTTTTTCTTGATACTTGAATAAACAGTATTGATAAAATACTGTTAAACCTCAAAACTAGATTGTAAGCCTTTGATTTGGATAACAACTTAAATTTGCATCAATATCCAAGTTTTAAAACATCTACATAAAGAAGTATTTGCAATTTCTTTGCTTTACTCTGTTCAGATATTCAAAGCTCCTGAAGAACAACTTCATATATTACAGAGCAACAGGAAGTATTCAAGACAACATGTTTAAAGCAGACATCAAAGCACATATCTTTGTAAGTTAAATATACAAATTTAAATTGAAAATAATAAGTTTACTCACCTAATAACTGTTGAACAGAAATTAAGTGTTGGAGAAGACACTACAGGTGAAATTTCCTGAAACTCTTTTTTTTTCTTTTTCTGTTTTGAATTAAATTTAAGTTTACAAAATAGCAATGCTTCTCAGGTTTGCCTTTAGATTTAGTTCAGTGTTTATAAACGAACTGATGATATATAAAGAAGTTACTTAACAGTATGGGTTGTATCTAGGAAGTTGGTATTTGTATTGCTATTCTTTCTTTTTATTGGCTAAGTAGTATTCTGTGGAAGGAAATTATTACAAGGAATTCGGTTGTAGTACTTACATGAACAAAATGTTGTGCTAATTAATGCTTTTGCTTTTATTTAAGATAGCATGTAATTAATGTTTTCAGATTTTGTTTATTTTGTACAAGACAATGATCTGTTTTTATTATATTTGAAGTGAAAACTTTTGTTTTCTTATGCATAAATATATTTAAACTTTTATTATCCAATACCTCATTTATTTGTTCATTTATACTTATATTAATATTATAGTGTTCTCATGTTCATGTATGATTTCCATGTTTATGCTTTCTAAATTTATCCTATTTCGTAGTTCAATTATCAAACATTGATTTATATCATATACTTGCATTTTTATACTTCTAAGTTATAATTGATATTTGTACATTTATCTCTTTAGTTACATTCTATAATTTATGATTATGTTTTATACTAGTTTTGTATGTTTATGTTATAATTATTTATATTGTTTTATACCTATGCATTAGATTTTCATGTTTATGTTAATATTACTATGTTTGTTAATTTTTAAACTTATCATTTTAAAAACTACAATTGTATTCATATGCATATTATCAAGGAATAAAACATAAAGTCTTTGATTTTTTTATTGAGTAAGAGAGATTCTGTTTTAAATGGTTTTGAAGCATTCTATTTTAAATTTTCAAATCAAAACTTTCTTTTATAAACACGTATATGCTGGTAAATAATTAAGATCTCATCAGTTTAAAAATTGAAAAGCTTGTATTTAATTTAAATTAGATTAAATATTTATTAAAATATGCTGTCAAAAATTCCGGGTTGTTACATTCCTCCCCCTTAAAAGAATTTCGTCCCCGAAATTTAAACAACAGTTAATTCAAAAGCTTTTATATTAACAATCCAAACATACATATCATTCATACAATAACACAATCAAACAGTCTACCTTAACAAACATCACTAGTTATCCGAACATAAATCCGGATAAGCATTCTTAAAACTATCGAGAGTTTCCCAGGTACAATCTCTGGGATCCTCACTCCATTGCACCTTGACGAGTTTCACCACTTTGTTCCTGAGTTGCTTCTCGTCTCGATCCACGATCTGAACTGGATTTCTGACCACAGTTAAATTGGGTTCAATTTTCAAATCTTCTTGAATTAACGGTACTACAACCAGTGATGGATCATGAACAAATTTCCTCAAATGTGATACATGAAACACATTATGAATCCCAGACATCCGCTCTAACAATTCAATCTTGTAGGCTATAGCTCCAATTCTTTCCAACACTCGAAATGTTCCAATGTATCTCGGAACAAGTTTTCCCGTCTTTCCAAATCTTATAGCACCTTTAATTGGGGAAACTTTAACAAAAACCAAGTCTCCGATCTCAAATTCCAATGGCCTTCGTCTTCTATCTGCATATTTCTTCTGACAATCTTGAGCAGCTTTCATCCTTTTCTTGATAAGCTTAACCTTTGCAGAAGCTTCTCGAATAAGATCGGGTCCGAGCATAAGGCGATCCTTCGATTCGATCCAACAAGATGGGGATATACACGGTCTTTCGTATAAAGCTTCATAAGGAGCCATCTTGATACTTGCTTGATAACTGTTATTATAAGAGAATTCCACTAAATGAAGATGGTCCTCCCAAGATCCTCTAAAATCTAAAACACAAGCCCGCAGCATATCTTCAAGAATACAATTCAGCCTCTCCGTCTGTCCGTCCGTTT
This sequence comes from Allium cepa, assembly GCA_030765085.1. Classification (NCBI taxonomy): domain Eukaryota; kingdom Viridiplantae; phylum Streptophyta; class Magnoliopsida; order Asparagales; family Amaryllidaceae; genus Allium; species Allium cepa. Next base: position 135,564,862 of record CM060932.1, read on the forward strand.
GAGGATGATAGGCTGTACTCAATCTCAAATCTGTTCCCATTGCTGATTGCAGAGCTTCCCAAAATTTGCTAGTGAAAATAGGATCACGATCACTTACTATGCTGACGGGAACACCATGCAGTCGAACTATCTCCTTCAAGAAAATTTCCGCCAAAGAAACTGTAGTGCGGTTGCCTTAACTGGTATAAAATGGGCACTCTTAGTTAAACGATCTACAATAACCCATATACCGTCATTCCCTTTCTTGGTTCTAGGCAAACCGTCGATAAGATCCATTGAGATCATTTCCCATTTCCAATTCGGAATTTCCAAAGGTTGCAATAACCCGACAGATTTCTGTTGATCACCTTTAACTTGTTGGCAGATGGCACAACTGTTCACAAAAGCAGCTACATCTTCCTTCATGCCCTTTCACCAAAAGACTCTCCTCATATCTTTATACATCTTCGAAATTCCCGGATGAATATTCAATTTGGAGCGATGACTTTCAGACAACACTTCCTGCCTCAACTCCTTATCATTCGGAACATAGATTCTCCCGTTAATCCTTAACGTTCCTTGGCCATCAATTTCAAAACTGGGACACTGACCCTTCCTGACTCTTTTGATGATCCTCCTCAACATCTTATCTGATTCTTGCTTGCTTGAGATCCTTTCAATAAGAGATGGAACCACTTCCAGATGAGAAAGACTGCGTTCCTGCTGAGAGCATCGGCTACGACATTCGATTTTCCCGGAGTGTACAGAATATCCAAATCATAGGATGCAAGAAATTCAACCCACCGCTGCTGTCTCAGATTAAGGTCTTTTTGAGAGAATATATATTTCAACGGTTTGTGATCCGTGAACAATTCGAATTTCTCTCCTAAAAGATAATGTCTCAAAATTTTCAAAGCGAAAACAATGGCTAGTAGTTCAAGATCATGCGTAGCGTAGTTTTTCTCATGAGTCTTCAACTGCCGACTAGCATACGCAATAACCCTTCCGTTCTGCATCAGAACTGCTCCCAAACCAACTATACAAGCATCAGTGTAAACCTCGAATTTGCTTTTCCCATTCGGAATAGCAAGTACTGGTGCACTAGTAAGCCTTATCTTCAATTCCTGAAAAGCTTCTTCACACTGAGGTGTCCACTTGAATTTAGCTCCTTTCCTGGTCAGCTTGGTCAGATGTGAAGAAATCTGGGAATAATCCCTGATAAATTTCCTGTAGTAGCCAGCCAATCCTAGAAAACTGCGAACTTCCGTTGGTGTCTCTGGCTGTTTCCATTCCAGAATAGTTTCAACTTTCGCTGGGTCTACAGAAATGCCTTCACCAGAAACAATGTGCCCTAAAAATTTAACTTCCGATTTCCAGAAATGGCACTTCGAGAACTTCGCCTTCAACACATGCTTCCTCAGAGTCTCCAATACAATCCTCAAATGTTCCCTGTGCTCTTCTTTAGATTTGGAGTAGACCAAGGTATCATCAATGAATACCAGCACAAACTTATTCAACACATCCCTAAAGACTCGATTCATGAGGTCAACGAAGTAGGCAGGAGCGTTGGTTAATCCGAACAGCGTAACCAACCACTCATAGAAACAATTCGGTCCCCTAAATGCACTCAAGGGAATACTGTCTTCAGCTACCCTCAACTGGTGGAAACCTGAAGCTAGATCCAATTGAGAAAAGATAGAAGCACCATGCAACTGGTCAAAAAGATCATCGATGCGAGGAAGAGGATATTTGTTACGGATAGTCACTTTGTTCAATTCTCCATAATCCACACAGAACCTCAGTGATCCATCCGATTTAGTCACAAACACTGCCGCCGAGCCCCAACAAGAAAAACTAGGTCTAATCAATCCCTTCTCTAAAAGATCCTGCGTCTGCTTAATCAACTCTTCTCTTTCCCTAGGAGCCATTCTCCTACTGGGCTGAATCACTGGCACAACTCCTGGAATCAAATCAATACGGAATTCTATTTCTCGATGTGGTGGCAGACACTTAACTTCTTCAAATACATCAGCAAAATCTTGAACCACATCGATATCTTCAATCCTCTCTCTTCAGAAGTCTCAATTCCATGCAAAAGACTGCTCAAGTGAATTCCAGAATTGTCACACGACACTCTGGCAATTCTACCCAGATCAGTTTCCAACGAAACTGTTCTTTCATCACAATTCAAAACGGCTTTATACTTATCCAGCCAATCCATTCTCAAAATAAGATCAAATCCCTTAAAATTCAACACGTACGGGCCATAAGAAAAACTGTGAGATAGATAAGAGATCTTCAAGTCCTTACAGATAATGTCTAATTTGGTCACCCCTCCTATAGGATTAGATACCAAGATAGGACTGTCTACAGAACTAGGGGTAAGAAAGAACTTTTCAACAGAGTCCAAAGAAATAAAACTCAAGAAAGCACCCGAATCAAACAAAACTCTAATATATATAATTATATGAAAATACAAATACGCACTCTCAAGATAAATATAACACAAGAGCCTAGGTACTCTCTCAGCCTAGTGCTTTGATACCAACTGTGACGACCCGCCTTTCTCCACCCAGAAAGATGTTTCATCATTAAGAAAGAAAGGGATAGAAATAGAAAAGAATAGAAAGAAAGAATAACAACATCAGAATCTCACAGCGGAATGGAACAAAATATAATACATCACATAACTATTACATAGTTATACATACATCAGAGTCATACAATATCATATAACAGGACTATCATATACATATATGTCCATACATCCAAAATACAACACACACTAACTACACAGCGGAACTACATATATAGATACATACGTCTGGTCTTCTTTCCCGAAAGAGCTCCTTCAGAAAATCAACACTCCCAATACCTATCACTTGGCTACTCATAAAAATTTGAGTACCCAAGAATTTATGAAAAACAAAATATAAACTCTGGGTCAGACATGGGTCTGGTATGAGTAAACAGGTTAAAATTGCTTAACTTTGAAAATCGTTTGAAAATAAAGGTATCACGTAAGACTCCCCACAAATAAATACGAGTAAGTTTTTACCTTACGCTAACGAAAACATTTTATAGGAAATTCAGTGAGATTATAATAGTGTCTAGGGTTTTCAAGTAAATAGAAAATAGCCGAAATTGTTACATTCATTAAATTCCAGCTACTAGCCACGGAAGTGGGTAATACAAATCAAAACCGTAGGGTCTCGTAGGAAAAATAGGTTTCCAACAATGGCAGGGCTACTGGGGTACCGCCCGTCACAGTACGGGGCCTAGATCACCGTACCGAGAATCACTCCCAACCCCCTACAACACAAGGACGGAACCATTCCTTACTGAACAGTCCCGAACAAGATAACCCCGAAGTTGCGGCCTACAATTGCTCACACAGCCGAAATAAAAAGGGACATCTAGACAGGGGAATATCTTGTCCTGCTTGGGCATGACCCACCTGACCTTGCTGCATCTCCCCTGTTTTAGCCATTCCCAGTTGATGAGGCTTGAGGCTATGATTACCTTTATTGAACATTATTCTTAGAATGCTCATCGTCCGCCTGACGATGTGTTGAAATCATTCAATCCATACAAGTTCGTTCCGGGTTCGAACGAAACCGAAGGCGTTATCTCGTTACACTCATTTTGGAATCACCCTCAGAGTTAACGACGATAACCCTTGCATTCTGAAACACCATCCTGATTCACCATTTGATAAGTCACGACCTATCGTTTAATTTGGATCGATGTGGTTTTCGGAGAATCAAGATTGATTCTTCCGATCCCGGTCTCATCGAAATCCAAACGCCATTTTAAGGGACAAGTTGTCTATTTAACTTAATAGTTCAATTTAATATCAGAATTCACATAACAGATATAACAGATAGATCATACACAGTTATCACAGATATCCATAATATATTATAACATATCACAGAAGTATCAACAATAGATATCAAAGTCAATCAACAGAATTATCAATGCATACCAAACAGTTTGGTTTACTTTACTTAATTATTTGCTTAAGAATAACTATATTTTATTCTGCTTAATTAATTACTGATTAATTAACTTATTAATGATCAATTAATTACTTAGTAAATCATTTATTAATTATTAATTTATCGATCATCTAATCTTTAATTAATTATTTAATTACTCAACTCTTCATTCATTAATTATTACTTAATTACTCAGTTAATTAGTTGATTCTTAATTATTACTTATTAATTAATAATTTACTTATTAAAATTAATTTGTTATTTAATTATCACAAATTATTTTAATAAACCAATTATTATCAATTTAATTAAAGTATAATCCCTAATTAATCACATAAGTTAATTACCATTTATTAATCCTTTAATTAAATTTTCTTAAGTTGAATAGACTAAACACAAGATTAAATTTGTAATTACAAACTTAATTTTAAAGTTTTTAATTTAATTACAAGTATTTTATATTCTTAATTACCCCAAACTTTATCATCAACCATCTTTTATTTGCCTTTAAAATAAATTTTAAACAAATATTAACTTAAAACAACTAATGTTATTTACTAAATTAAATGTTGATATTTATTAATTCATACTTAAAGTACTTTGGCAAAACATTAGTGAGTGGACCCGAGACAGGCACTAATTTCACTCGAGTAAGTCTCGAGACATCGCTCCCTTTTCCCGCGTCTCTCTCTCTCTCTCACTCTAACTCCTTCTTCTCCCTGTTATTTTTATAGTTTAAGTTAAAGTTATAAATAACTGCAGAAACCAGTCACGTAAACGACCGAAGACAATCCCGAAGCAACCCTCAAATTACACGAGTACGAGCACGCGATGACTCACAGCAACTCGACAGACACCTCTCCACCACCGTGCACGTGCACGGTGGTTCGCCGATCCTCCGGCAACCCTCACCACCACCAACAAACCACAAATCGTCTCGATGATCAAAATCATAGCCCAAATTTTCGAATAATGGTCGAAGTCAAAAAAATGCCTGAAGCTCGAACCACTGTTTCGAGCAACCATGAAAAAAACCCTTCGCCCCTCCAACACTGACCACCGAAGGAGAAAACCCCTCATCCTTGTCACGCCCATACCTTCCTCAGCCTTCACTCACAACCACGAGCCAATCGATCGAACCATAGTGGCGAAAACCAAAATTCACAGAGCATCCAAAAACGTATGAACTAAACCCTACTTTAATCCCAAACTCATAATCTATGTATTCGAAAAATAATTTGACATTTTTCTTGTGTCAAATGGATTACAAGCTTGTTTCATATCAATTTACAGAAATAAAAATAATCTCAATCATCCAAATTTGACGAAAATCCATTACAACTTCTTTTTAAAACTGCTCTGAATGTCTTTGTTTATAAATCAAAATTTTTATGCTAAAATCCTAATTATGTATACGAAATCAGATTATATTATTGAATTTACAATTTTAAACATTCAAATTTTTGACTTTAGTTCTCTTTTTCTTGATACTTGAATAAACAGTATTGATAAAATACTGTTAAACCTCAAAACTAGATAGTTAGCCTTTGATTTGGATAACAACTTAAATTTGCATCAATATCCAAGTTTTAAAACATCTACACGTAGAAGTATTTGCAATTTCTTTTCTTTACTCTGTTCAGATATTCAAAGCTCCTGAAGAACAACTTCATATATTACAGAGCAACAGGAAGTATTCAAGACAACATGTTTAAAGCAGACATCAAAGCACATATCTTTGTAAGTTAAATATACAAATTTAAATTGAAAATAATAAGTTTACTCACCTAATAACTTTTGAACAGAAAGTAAGTGTTGGAGAAGACACTACAGGTGAAATTTCCTGAAACTCTCTTCTTTTTTTCTTTTTCTGTTTTGAATTAAATTTAAGTTTACAAAATAGCAATGCCTCTCAGGTTTGCCTTTAGATTTAGTTCAGTGTTTATAAACGAACTGATGTATATAAGGAAGTTACTTAACAATATTTGTTGTATCTAGGCAGTTGGTATTTGTATTGCTATTCTTTCTTTTTATTGGCTAAGTAGTATTCTGTGGAAGGAAATTATTACAAGGAATTCGGCTATAGTACTTGCATGAACAAAATGTTGTGCTAATTAATGCTTTTGCTTTTATTTAAGATAGCATGTAATTAATGTTTTCAGATTTTGTTTATTTTGTACAAGACAATGATCTATTTTTATTATATTTAAAGTGAAAACTTTTGTTTTCTTATGCATAAATATATTTAAACTTTTATTATCCAATACTTCATTTATTTGTTCATTTATACTTAGATTAATATTATAGTGTTCTCATGTTCATGTATGATTTCCATATTTATGCTTTCTAAATTTATCCTATTTTGTGGTTCAATCATCACGCATTAATTTATATCATATACTTGCATTTTTATACTTCTAAGTAATAATTGATATTTGTACATTTATCTCTTTAGTTACATTCTATAATTTATGATTATGTTTTATACTAGTTTTGTATGTTTATGTTATAATTATTTATATTGTTTTATACCTATGCATTAGATTTTCATGTTTATGTTAATATTACTATGTTTGTTAATTTTTAAACTTATCATTTTAAAAACTACAATTGTATTCATATGCATATTATCACGGAATAAAATATAAAGTCTTTGATTTTTTTATTCAGTAAGAGAGATTCTGTTTTAAATGGTTTTGAAGCATTCTATTTTAAATTTTCAAATCAAAACTTTCTTTTATAAACACGTATATGCTGGTAAATAATTAAGATCTCATCAGTTTAAAAATTGAAAAGCTTGTATTTAATTTAAATTAGATTAAATATTTATTAAAATATGCTGTCAAAAATTCCGGGTTGTTACATGAACAGAGCTAAAAGTTTATCCAACATGCACATTTCATTTCAGACATATAAGTCATCATCATTCAATCAATATATATCAAACATTGATGATTCATTCAAGCAACCAGATTTAAGATAAAAATTTAGTTGATTTTACTCACCTTTTTGTAAAAAGCAGAGAATTTGAAACTGGGTTGAAATCTTTAAATAAGCTTTGATCAGAAAACAGAAAAGATGATGCTTTTATTCCTTTAGACTGAGATGCTTTAAAATTTTGGTTGATCTTTGAAATTCGAGTTAGTGAATCTTTAATTGCTGTAGATTGTTTAGCTAGTCCAGGTTGCATTTGAAACTTGTATCTTGTTATAGGTTTTCTTTGAAAGTTTATTACAGAATATGGTCTCAAATTTGAAAAGATGGATTACAGGTTGAATCTTTTGATTGAGAAATGAAGTATAGAGATTTTGATCTGAGTTTTGATTTATTTTGAGGAATGGTTTCAGGTTTTTGTACTGAGAAATGTATGCATTGTTTGATTTTGGATAGTGTTTACTAGGTGGTGATTTTCTCTAGTTTGAGAGCAGAACAGGAGAAGTTATCTTTGAGTTTAGAATTGAGGTGAGAAAAAGAAAGAAGAAATGAAGATGTTTTCTTATATAAACTAATTTATGGTTTTATAAAAATTAAGAAAAATAAATTACAAGAGGTGACACTTGTCTTCCAACCTATTTAATTTCTTAACACATGTTACTAAGGATGTTTATAGATTAACACATGTATTCATGCAATTTTTATTTATTTTTAAATTGATTTAAAAAGCTTTTATATAAATATCTTAATTAATTAGTATATTTCTTAATTAATAAATGCCTTTTTCTAAATTTATAAAAATAAAACCTTTAAAAGAAAATTAAATAAAAACCAATCTTATTTTGAATAAAATCATATATAGTGTATTCAGTCTATTTAGAAATGTAAATACAAAACTTTTGTATTTATTTACTATTTATGTAAATACTTTCTAAATTTATATAAATAAAATCTTTTAAGGAAAAACAATATGAAACAAATTATATTCAAATGAAAACTTTATTCATATATTTTTATATCGAAACTATTTCAAAATAATTATTCTTTAAATTCAAATTTAAGTCCAAATATTAAATTAAAATTAAAATTTAAAAACCCCAATTTAATATCAACTTAAAATACATATTTAAACTAACACATTGTTAAATTTGAAAATAATAATTCCATTTTTAAAATTTACCTAAATAAATATATATACCTATACATTTAAACAATACTTATTTAAAATAATAAGTCTATTTAAAATTCTAGTTATAAAATAACCAAATTTAATTTGTAAAAATAATTATTCCATTTAAAAATCTATTTATACCATCATTAAAAATCACTATATTATATATTTAAAATAAAAATTTACCAATTTTAATTAATTAAATCAAAGAGATTATCACATTTAAATTGCTTGAAATTCCGGGATATTACATTGACAAACAGAATTGATAACAGGAATCGATGGAAAAAAATCAAATTAGTTTATATTTTTTTATAAACAGAAAAAATATACATTATTATGATATTATATTTATGTTTTTCAATATTTAATTTTTAAGACAAATATTAAAACAATATAAAATTTCAAAATCATTATTCTTAAAACTCAAGCATTAAGGATCAAGAACATATATTATACTTACAACCATTACCATTACAAAATCTAAAACACATGTATCAAACGACTTTAAACCAAATGGTGTATATATATTTTAAAACCCAACCTTATATACATACTAATATGTACAAACATCGTATAAATTATTATATATAAAGCATTGCATACAAAAACATTATTATATTCGTACTAATACATACACAACATTATATACTAATATATATATATATATATATATATATATTGTTATCCCACTTTTTGGTCAAAGCTGGAATATCAACAAACTGGCAGGGAATTATGGATATCAGGATTGGAGATCGGTTGGAATCAAGGCAACGATCGATATCGTCAAAATTTGGTTGAACTCCGATCGGGACGAAAGTTATTCTAAATGATGATAAGGACTAGGAAAGGCTATGTTTCAAATTTCAGGATAATCGGAGTTCGTATAGAGGAGTTATGATCGATTCAAGGTAGGATAGTCATGCTGTTCGAACCCATCGGCATGCATGGATGGTTCGAATCGATCAGGGGTAACGCTCACTTCGAATCGATGCACTTCGTATCGATCGGCCTTGGTTCGACTCGGCTACTTCGCATCGATCGAAGGCAAGGCACAGGGATGGTTTGAATCGATATACTTTGTATCGATTGGTATGGATTCGGCCCTGAGAAGTTCGCGCTAGATGTTGGTTCGACTCGATGGGCTTCGAATCGATCGAGCTATTGTTTTTGACACGGTTGCTTCGTATCGATCAGATGAGAAGAATAGGTGGGCTTCGACTCGATCACAGCATGGATCTCCTTCGTATCCATATGGTGTACACAGGTTAGCTCGTACCAATGGATTCGAAGGAGGATTCAAAACAATGGATTCGAAGAAGGATTCGAAGCAATGGATTCGAAGGAGGATTCGAAGCAATGGATTCGAAGGAGGATTCGAAGCAATGGATTCGAAGAAGAGGGATTCGAACGAGATGGATTCGAAGGAGGTGGGTTCGAAGCACAGGTTCGAACCAGGCAGAGCACTCAGAACTTTGAACTTGAATCGATCGTATCTTCTAAACCGTTGATCCAAATGCTGTGAAATTTTCACCGAAGCTTACATACATGTTGAAGAATGTTCTCACCAAATTTCACCTCGATTGGACATTTCCTTGATCGATTCGAACCAAGGGTCGAATCGATCCTGATGTGGGCCCGGACCTCCAGATTTCGGGCGAGTGGGCCCCCTCACATGCCTGAAGCGGTCTTCCCGGATTTTAGGAGAAATATCAGCCTCCAACACCTATAAATAGAGCCCCTGGTCATTCAGAAAAGGGGTCGGAGATTTTAGAGAGAAAAAGCACGCTCGGACGCTGCCAGAATCATTCCATATCATCATTGCTGCTATTTATTTCAAGTTTTGGACTTTGTAACTGCTGTAATCATCTGTAATCATCAAGGATAATCAATAAAAGGATAAAAACTTTGGAGTGGACGTAGGCCGGAGTTAGCCGAACCACTATAAAACTTGTGTCTCTGTTCTTTACTTTGGGATTACTGTTTAATATTTGCCAAGATCTGAGATTTGTGTTTGAATATTATTGATTTGTATTCATACACTGGTGCTTTCACGGTATTCGGGGTTTGTGACCAATTTTGGCACAAACACTTTGGTGCTTTCACTGAGAAGGACTAGCACCCGCTACATCGGATTTGAAGTTTGGATTTGAAGAAGTTTGAGGAGTTTCGATCTGAAGACAATGACTAGGCAAAAAAGTAGAAGGCAAAGGGCTGAGCGAAGCCAACAGGAAGGAAGTCAACAAGCATCCTCCGGAGCTGGGGAAGGACAGGCTTCAATCTACATAACCCGAGATGAAATGGAGGCTATGGCAAATTCTTTGCAAGAGAGATTGTTGAAGAACGAACAGGAAATGATGCAGGCTTTCTTTGAGCAAATGAGAGCTGCAGGGATGCAGAACCTAAGGACAGCAACAGCCGCTGTGGATGTAGGACAAGGGACTAGGGTTGTGGAACCCAATGGAGGACAGGATACAGAGCCACAAAGCAATCAACAAGGGCTGGGAGGCAGGCCCACAGGATCCAACACAGGAGGACCTTTGGAAGGAGTTCAACAAGCTAGAGCTAACATGGCTACTAGTGAACCACACGAGGAATATGTGCCAGAGTTCCCTCGGGGGCATGGGGTGCACCCCCCAACAGATAACACCGGACTAGTAGAAATCATCAGAAGAACTGTGCGAGGTGGTTTGACCAACGGAGACTTGGAAGGAGTGAATAGGAGTCCATTTTCTCGGGAGATAAGGATGGCTCAGAATCCACCTAAGTTTAAGCTACCTATCGTAGAGGTATATGATGGGAAGGCAGATCTGATTGATCACTTGATGAGGTACACCAGACACATGGAGGTTCTGGGGGCATCGGAGGAAGTGATGGCCCGATGTTTTCCTTTATATTTAACGGACTTAGCTGCAATGTGGTTTAGGCAGCTGAGAGAAGGATCTATCGGGACTTGGAGAGAATTGGTGGAAAAGTTTTTGGGACAGTTTCGGGTTCACGTCAAGCGGCCGAAGAATGTGATGACATTGACATCGGTGAAGCAAAGGATGGATGAATCGCTTAGAGCTTTTCTAACTCGATTCAGTGCGGCAGTCGCTTCGGTGGATCGGCCTGATCCATTGATGGTTTTAATGGCAGCGGTATCAGGAGTCAGGGAGGACTCGGATTTCAAGGTATCTCTGATACGAGATCCCCACAGGATCTCGACGAATTCTTTCACGAGGCAGAAAGGTTCCTTCGACAGGAAGATGTGAGTACGGATTTAAAGGTGCAAAGGGTTAATGCCACTCAGGATGTAAGACCATCCAGGAAAGGTTTGGACAAAGACAAAGGGAAAAGGAAGTTGGACGATGATTCTGGAAACGCTAAGAAGCGATGGAAGGATCCAAAGTTTTCCACATACATAGGATTGAACGAGACGCTGGAGCGGATATACATGGATACTCGGAATTGCCTTCCTTACCGGAGGCCAGCTAGGAGAGAACCATCAGAACGGGAAAGGACATTAGGAAGGCACTGCCTCTTCCATGATTTAGATGGACATGATACCAACAGCTGCAGGCACTTAAAGGATATAATCGAGGAACATGTAAGGAATGGGCAGTTACAGCAATATGTCGGAACTCGGAATACAACGGCAGGGCAGGAGAAACTACCGACTACCTCACACCGTGACGATGTGAGGCCCAGGGATGATGGTCGATTGATCATCCACTGATCAGGATAATGTGAGATAAGTAGCGAACTACTAGCAAGCAACTAAGTCATTTACACATGTATGGGGACAGAGATAGCCCCTAGGCATGCTCTGAATGACGATAAACTGCGATGCTGTGGTTTGTGAAATTTATCTTTTGCTTTTTGATTGGACACTGCTTTTCTCTTTGGATTTGGTTTTGGAGTTCGGATCGAACTCCTGGTTTAGCTTGTTTTTGATTTGGATTTTCCACTGGATGATTGTTTTTGATTTTGAATACTGCTTTGGATTTCTAGTTTTTTGGTTTGGATTTGGATTTTGGGTTGGATTTCGATTGGATTTTCATCTGGTTTTTGATAAATGGTCGTCGGGTATGGATTATGCCTGGCAAGAGGTGAGTCACTTTGCCCGAACGTGGTAAATTAACTCATTCAGGTCATTGAGTATGGACTATGCTCAACAAAGGTCCGGAGAGACCAGGATTCGGCTTAGGACTTAAGCCATGGCTTACCTCAACGTCCAGGGACACTGGACCAAGGTCGTCAAATGTGGATAGCGCTTGGCAGGAACCCGAAGAGGTTAGCGCAACGTCCAGGGACACTGGACCAAGGACATCAAGTATGGATTGCGCTTGGCAAGAACCCGGAGAGGTTATGGATTCGGATATCGACCCGGAGAGGTCCTGGACCTGGTTATTGGCTATTGGATAAGGACGGATTAGGACTCGGCTGTCGAGTTCGAATGGATATGGAATTGGCTAAGGCTTTGGTTACGGGATTTGGAATCGGGCATCGACTCGAAGCAGTCAAGGATGATATACTCTGGCGATGTGGCTATGGACTTTGGATATTGGAATCGGAACTATTCAAAACACGCCTTCTTATCAAAAGGCATGTTTTGGGGGGCAAAGTGTTATCCCACTTTTTGGTCAAAGCTGGAATATCAACAAATTGGCAGGGAATTATGGATATTAGGATTGGAGATCGGTTGGAATCAAGGCAACGATCGATATCGTCAAAATTTGGTTGAACTCCGATCGGGACGAAAGTGATTGGAAATGATGATAAGGACTAGGAAAGGCTATGTTTCAAATTTCAGGATAATCGGAGTTCGTATGGAGGAGTTATGATCGATTCAAGGCAGGATAGTCATGCTGTTCGAACCCATCGGCATGCATGGATGGTTCGAATCGATCAGGGGTAACGCTCACTTCGAATCGATGCACTTCGTATCGATCGGCCTGGGTTCGACTCGGCTACTTCGCATCGATCGAAGGCAAGGCACAGGGATGGTTTGAATCGATACACTTCGTATCGATTGGTATGGATTCGGCCCTGAGAAGTTCGCGCTAGATGTTGGTTCGACTCGATGGGCTTCGAATCGATCGAGTTATTGTTTTTGACACGGTTGCTTCGTATCAATCAGATGAGAAGAATAGGCGGGCTTCGACTCGATCACAGCATGGATCTCCTTCGTATCCATATGGTGTACACAGGTTAGCTCGTACCAATGGATTTGAAGGAGGATTCAAAACAATGGATTCGAAGCAATGGATTCGAAGGAGGATTCGAAGCAATGGATTCGAAGGAGGATTCGAAGCAATGGATTCGAAGAAGAGGGATTCGAACGAGATGGATTCGAAGGAGGTGGGTTCGAAGCACGGGTTCGAACCAGGCAGAGCACTCGGAACTTTGAACTTGAATCGATCGTATCTTCTAAACCGTTGATCCAAATGCTGTGAAATTTTCACAGAAGCTTACATACATGTTGAAGAATGTTCTCACCAAATTTCACCTCGATTGGACATTTCCTTGATCGATTCGAACCAAGGGTCGAATCGATCCTGATATGGGCCCGGACCTCCAGGTTTCGGGCGAGTGGGCCCCCTCACGTGCCTGAAGCGGTCTTCCCGGATTTTAGGAGAAATATCAGCCTCCTACACCTATAATAGAGCCCCTGGTCATTCAGAAAAGGGGTCGGAGATTTTAGAGAGAAAAAGCACGCTCGGACGCTGCCAGAATCATTCCATATCATCATTGCTTCTATTTATTTCAAGTTTTGGACTTTGTAACTGCTGTAATCATCTGTAATCATCAAGGATAATCAATAAAAGGATAAAAACTTTGGAGTGGACGTAGGCCGGAGTTAGCTGAACCACTATAAAACTTGTGTCTCTGTTCTTTACTTTGGATTACTGTTTAATATTTGCCGAGATCTGAGATTTGTGTTTGAATATTATTGATTTGTATTCATACACTGGTGCTTTCACGGTATTCGGGGTTTGTGACCAATTTTGGCACAAACATATATAGAGAGAGACACATGAACTGTTTCAAACAATATGAAGTACTGTAACAACTGTATATATAAAATTTATAAATCAAACCTATAGTTAAACTTATTAATCCAAAATTTATATTTTATATATAAAATCCGTATAAAATGCAAAGATGAATTACTCATACATTATATAGGAAAATACTAATATTAAGGTACTTATAACTTTCATAAACACATATTCATAACAATATATAAAATAAATTTGTATATATAAATATAGCAATAAAACATTAAAAATCACAACAACTCTACAACCAAAACTACCTTTCAGATATATATACACTTTTATATGTGCAGACCTATGAAAAAAAAAATAAAAAAATGCATACAACTATCAATATTTTGTATATGAAACAGTCTATGTATGAACGTACGACTGTTGAAATATATATAGGACATCACAAAACAAATTTTCATTGCCCGGGTTATATATAAAATAAACTAACATAAATAACATACTATATACCAAAGACGTTGTAATAGTATTTTTAAAATATATGCCTAAACAAACAGTATCATCCACCTATATACCCAGGTGCTAATTTAAAAAATATAGCATGCATAAAGTATGTGGTTTATAAATTAAAATGACAGCAACATGTTATGCAAGAAAAGTTTTTTTTAATAAAATTTTCAAAACTCACCTATACTAATATATAAACTAACATTTCGTAAAATTAACACAAACAAATATATATATACATAATGCAAACTAACCAATATATAACTATAATACCTTCTTAAATAAAACCCAGAGAAAAGTAGAAGAAAGTCGAGCCGAATATGGGAGAAGAGGAGCACGCGATGTTTGTGGGCGAGGAGGCGATGAGCTGTGAGCGCCAGGTGGAGGCTAGTGGTCGGTAGTTGATGTAGTGCTTGCAATGTGAAGCGGGCCGGGGTAGTAGTGACGTGGTGTTAGAAGTTCGGTCAAAGGGGATGAAGGCCGACTGGGCGGTGGCGTGGCCATGTAGGTTGTTGACGTTTGATGGAGGAGTGGTTCGGGGAAGTGGGAAAGTTGAGGAGGAGACTTAAAAGAAAGAGAGAGGGAGGAGGGAAGAAAAGGTGGATGGTGGAGTTTGCCATGGCCGAACAACATGAAGGTAAATTTGTGGGGAAGAGAGCAGGTGAAAGGTTTGGATTCTTTGGAGATGAGGAGAAGTGCTACAGGTGGAACCAAGCAATCCATGTCTTTCTTTGTAAACGAACATACCGAAAAAGCGGACAAAACGTACCACCATACAGTAAATTGAAATGATGGAGATGTAACGGATGACCATTGAATCAGCTAAACTTATTAAAGAAATTTGATATAATGCTTGGGCTGCACGTTCAAATTTGAAAAGGCATGGAAAAGCTAACAGTTACAATTTAGGGTACCGTACGACGTACAGTTTTATTATTTTCATCGCGTACCGGATCTTAAAATACAGAAATAAATATATCATGGTGATCAACACGATGAGACAGAGAAGAGGAAACAGAAATATCTGTGTCAGGAACTTCCTATCAAAAGTCCATACGGACACCGATATACGTTGCTATTCCGTACGGAAAAATCCAAACGGAGCTAGAAACATCCGAATTACGTGAAACAAATTTGGCAGTTAGATTTCCGTCATAAAATGCTATTGTTTGTTTAAATGGTAGAAAATGAAGGGACGGCGAAATCAATGGTTTAAAACGGATACTGATACGGTTACCGTTTCCATAAATTACACCGTGTATCAAATTTCAAAACATAGAATTGAATATACCGCAGGGATCAGCATGACGAGTGATCAAAACCGCACACAGATATCAGTGATAGGATCAACCGATCAAAAGTCGATAATCAGTATAGAAAAATGCTACAAAAATGCAGGAATTAAGATAAACGGAGCAATAACAGTCAAAATTTGAAGAAACGAAATATGACGTCTTACTCAGAAGTTGATTTACAAATTTTCTATAGAAAAATATTTAGGTTTGGAAAACATTTTATCATCATCGATATTAACTGATTTTAATCGAAGTAGAATTACACAATAAAATAAACTTTCATATTTTCTGATGCAAATTTACCATTTTCTATATTTAAATTGACGTATTTAAAATATAAAATTTTACTTTAGAATTCAATTATTAAAATTTTCACAAAATTCAGTTAATTTCGTTATTAAAACCCATTAAAATTTACGGGTCGTTACACTCTCTCCTACTCAAAACTTTTCGTCCCCGAAAAGGAAGAAGGTAGGAGAATAGAAACAATCAGAAAGAAAAATAGATTGAAAGACAAGGATAAACAATTAATTTAAAACTATATAAATTTTTATTTGAAATATTCGTTTGAAAATTTCATTTGCAATTCAATTATCTTTAATACTTTAAAACTTTTCAAAAACCCATTTGTAAAATTTCTCGCTTCCTTTATAAATATCATTTATATGTTTAAATAACACCTTTATAAATATATGAAAACTATTTGAAAACGATTATTTATATCATTACTTATATTTATAAAGAAGCTACTGAAAACATTAAATCCATAATTCATAAATTTATTAATTTATCTCAAGATACTTTCAACATTATTAATAAATCAATAATCATTTTCTTTAAATATATTTTATTTAATTAATAACTTCTAAAATATTTATAACACTAATAATTTTCTATTAAACCGTGTAGTATATAAATGAACAATATTTTAAAAGGATATATTCAAAAAGGAAAAGAAGGTAGATTCGGAAAAATAGAATATAACTGAGTAAATATAGCTGAGCAGATAAGGTAGATTCAAAAGAATAATACCGGGAATGAATAATTAATTTAGAACCATAAGAACTTCAATTTCAAATATTAATACAGAATTCCTTTGTTGAAAAATACATTTGTAATAAAATACCTTTATATCGAAACAAATTTACTTCCAAAAATACGTTTATAACTCGATGTCTTAACAGGTTTATCCTCGTTCTTGCAAACTTTGGTCATGCGTTGATCAGAATTCTCCAAGTGCTTAGTAGACCTATTTCAACACCCAGTGAAAATACTCGAAAAACCTTCAAAACCGATACGGAAAGTATAATCCAAACAAATCAACCACATCGAATCATGGATCGCAAATACACAATGATTACGCTTAGGTCCGCCAAGAAACATCTATACCTTTTAAGCAACCATTGCCTTGCGAATTTCGCCCTGATAACAAAAAAACTGTAGACCGCGGATACACAGTGGTTACGCCTAGATCCCTCAGGAAACGTCCTTACCCTTTAAGAAATCTCTGCCTTGCGGATTACGCTACGACAACAAAACTTGTAAACCTCGGATACAGAATGGTTACGCCTGGATCCCTCAGGAAACATCCGTACCCTTTAAGCAATGTCTACCTTGCCGATTACGCTACTAAAACGACCATAGATCGCAAATACACAATGGTTACGCCTGGATCCCCCATGAAACATCCATACCCTTCAAGCAATCACTGCCTTGCGAATTACACTATGCAGTCGAGTTCGTATGACCATGGGTAACGCCATGGAATTCGAAGGACACTCGAGTATCATATCCGAAAAACCCAAATCAAAGAGAATAATATCGATAGAATGAATCCGCAATGTGGCCACAAAGAGGATATCAAGCAGAAGGCACTTTCCATATCTTCACTTCGAAAATATGTATCATATAGTACCGTTCAAATCAATTTCAAATATCATACTTATATAAATTCCATTATATGTAAGATTTCATTTCCAAATCGAATACTTTCCAAAATCAATAGTATATCAAATCATACTTATATAGACTTCAATTATATAAGATTTCGCTTTTCAAATTGAGTACCTTTCCAAATCAATATTTTCGAATCAACTTCATACTTATAAAAACAAGTTTTATATAAGTTCAATAACTCCCAAATCAAGTATTTAGTGAAACAAGGTTCTCAACTTCAATTCGTTTCAATACCAGTTTAGTTTCAAAAATCATATACGATTTCACCAAATTATTTCTTCCAAATTAAATATCTTCAGTTTCAAAGTTTCCAGGATAATAAGTTTAGAAAATAATCCAAGTTTCCAAATCAACATAATTTTGGTCAAACAAATTCATTTCCAAAACCATCATATAAATACTGGGTTTTAAATTCCAATCTATTTTCGAAACCAAATATTTTTCTCAAAATCAATTATACCCAAAAATGATTACCAAGTTTATAACCATCCCATTACAACCTTTAAACTATTTAAATTTATTTGAAAGATCCAATTTACCTTTTGAAATTTATTATTCTATATATATATATATATATATATATATATATATATGGTTTTATAAAAGATGTTACTAAGTTAAAACATTTAAAACTAAATTTTATATTAGTATAGTTCAAAATAGTCTTATTCATTTACTTAACAAAACGGTTCCAAACTTATTTAAATCATATTACTTCATATTAAAACATACAAAACTAAATTTATATACTTTATCAAATAATTTATACTTTTCGAAATTACTTAGCTTTGTAAATTAAACGTCGATTTGGAAGTGTTCAAACATTCAAATAGTCGAAGAAATCAAATTTCAAATCCAAGAGCTAGAAATCAGCAACGAGTCAATAAATCAATTTCAATAGATAGGGTATAACAAATCAAATCCGAAACTCGAGGACTGAACACCTGTTCACTTTAAATAGTTTCAAATATATATACATATATCTTTCGAAAATCAAATCATACTTCGGAATTTGAAATCAAAATTGGTTTCACAGAATCACTCGCATAGCAAAGCTACTAAAGTGGCCCCTCCCCCACTTTGAAACTCAAAAATCAATGTCGATGATGAGTACACTCATCACCGAAATTATTCTCCAGCGACATTAGTGAGTTCTGGAATTCTATTTTCTTGAAAACTACTTTGAAATTTCTTCGAAATCATTGGGACTCATTCAAAGTCATTTGCAACATTTCTTATTAGGAAAATACTTTCAAATTGTATTATTATATATTTTCAAAATCTTAACACTGATTTCAAAATACTGGAACTCAATCTCTCAAATTTCAAATTCAAAACCCTTTAGTTATAAATCATTTTATATAAATCAATTTCTTATATAATTTTCAAAATTTCAAATCCTTTCGAAACATCAAATTCTTGTTTTTAAAAGGTATATAATCCTTATCGGAAACATTTTCACTTTTATATGTAGAATAAAATCACACTTATCCAAATATTAATTTCGGTATATAAAACAATTCCCAAAATACAAACAAACACGATTTCAAAGGATGATTCAAGAAAGGATTTCAAAACAAAGATAGAGATTTCAATTAGAGGAACCCTAATCAAATAGAATTCTGATTTGAAGATAGGCTCGAACGAAGATGAGATAACTAAATTACAAAATGGAAGATGGATATACTTATATAAATCTCTGGCGATCTTAACCTGGTCAACCGTGACTTCAGGAATATGACCGATGTGGAATTTTAAGGCAAATCGACAATCGATCGCCAAAGATAGAATTCGGCATAGCAAAAGATAGCAGCATCTATACCGAGGATATAGAAATCTTCGGTGAATCAATGCCAATTGTAAAGGAGTTTCACCTCTTTATAAATCATTCAAAGATTGGCGGGATTGCCGATTTTTATAGAGATCATTCGAAGTGGAGTTATAGGATATTCCAAAATCAAAAGAATAAAAATAGGAAGAGATAAGAATGGATTTCAGAATAAGTGGGAGCGTTCCAAAACTCAAAGGAAACCGAATCAAAGAGGAAGGGATCAAGCACGAACGAAAGTAATTCTATAATTAAATCTACTACATATGCTAAGTTTTTCCTAAAACCAGAGCTCTAATACCAACTATAACGACCCGGTATTTTCAACCACTCGCATCCGCGCATGCCGGACTTGAATTGCTCAAAATATCATATTGTTAATTTATATTTGGCAGAACTCAACATATACAGTAAATAAATCAATCACAGAATCACAGACATAGAGTACTATAATAATAATGCAGCAGAATAGATAAATTGTAATTCATGAAGCTACTATATAAACATCAGAGTTGAAATAAAATACAATAGAATATCTCAAATGTGAGAAATGCGGATTACGGATCTTAAGGCTAGGATTAACACTAGAGGGGTGGGGGGTGAATAGTGTTAATAAAGAATTACTAAATCTTTTCGAGTTTATGTTAATTTACACAGCGATGTATGCAATATACAGACACAGATATGATCACAGAAACAGGCGCAGATGCAGAAATAAAATAAAAGCAGTAAAGGAAAGATCACACCGGATTTTATACTGGTTCGGAGTTACCCTACATCTAGTCCCGCAACACAAGTATGGATTTCCTTTCAAAAGCAATTGTACAATTACACCCTCGGTTTCAAGCCTACGAGGTACACCCTCCATAATTTCTATCCTCTGGGTAGAGATACTTGATTTCTAGGCCACAAGTTTACCCAATTGATTTACCAAGGCTGCAATCACACCTTTTCTCTCTTGATTGATTTCCAAGGCTATAATCACACCTTTGCTCACTTAATGGATTACAAAGAAGTCTATAACTCCGAATAGCACTGAGAACCTTGTAGAGATAGTGATAGAGAATCAAACTAGAAGTAATCGAGTTTGATTTAATGTTGATTTCGGCAGAGTAATGGTAAGAATATGTATTAAGAAATGTGGAAGAAGAAGAGGAGTGAAAAACCAGAAAATATGATATGAAATTCGTTGAAACTAACCTCTATTTATAGAAGAACAACAGATATATCCATTCATGAAGAGTTATGGCGAATAGACACTTCTTTTGAAATTTATATCTTGAATTCAACTGACACCATGTCGACATGGTTACCCTAGGCATGCCAACATCCCGAAGCAATTTTTGGTGATTTGATTTTCTTTGAAGATAACCTTTATCTTATGTTAAAACTATTTTAAACTTTACAAATATACTTGACTATAGCTAAAATTCATAAGTAAATATAGAGAATAATGTATATAGATTTTAACTATAATTTTATATTTAAATCTAAGTATAAAAGTTAAATATATAATTTAAAAAGATAGTTTAAAATCAGGAGTAATTCGACTTTGAAATTAAAGATAGTTTTGAGGCTAAAATTATTTAAAATCAGGATAGAGAGTTTTGATGTTGTTTAAAAGGAAAGTTTTGAAATCATTTTGAAAACAAGATAATTTTATAAAATCATTTGAATTATAATTAGTGGATACAAAACAATGTTCCACTAGATTTTCGTAGGTTCCATCCTACTTAGGGTTCCATCCCTTTAATAGGCTCGAAGTGGATTCCATTCCACGAATAAATTGGATTTCAAGATGCCAGTGCTTTTCTATGAGTTTTAACAAAAATTCCTAATAAAAATACTTATGCTTGAAATCTTTAACTCTTGATAATCTTGATACTCATGAGTCTTCTATCTCGATATCTTGAATCTCTATGTTGTACAGTCTTCATTCTTGGTACCTACATGGTTAAATCCTGCATATACATATATATCTAAACCTATATTGTCAGTATTTATATTTTATAATCTATTCTAAGGTTGTTGTCATCAAAACCATCATCTCACAGACTAACAATCTCCCACTTTTTAATGATGACAACCTTTTTTTTATAAAATATTATTTCTATCCTAAAAACTCCCCCTTGATTTATGCCTAAACTCCCCCTTAATTTATGTCTAACTACCCTATTTTATATTTCTCCCCCTTTGTCATCAACAAAAACTCACTCCCCCTCATTCTTGGACTTCAGTACCTGCATTGATAAACTATACAGTGGAATATATAATATATAGATTAAGAAATAATTATACTTATGAACATGATAACTAATCAAAGACTATATACATTTCAATGTATATATATATGTTTTATACAACAAACTTCAAACAAATATCAAGAAATCAATTCACACAAAGTATCATTCCAAACCAAATAAATTCAAACAAATATCAAACAAGGCAATGAAATTAAACATTACGAGGAACTTCCATCCATCCTTCTTCTCCAAACATAGGGTCTGCTTTAATTGCATCCCAATTTTCATTGTCGTTAGTGAGAGAGACAGGAGGATGTGCTTCGTTATCATCCTTGTCCAGAGAGGAGATCATCCATCGTATCACATCGAAGTGCCTTTCTTGTTCCTTGATCATCTTCATTTGACTCAGTTCTAAGTGACGCTGGTTAAGTAGAATAAACGAGAGAATATTCTTGAATGAATTAAGGGTTTCTTCAAGATTTTCGGATAGATTGTGAATAGGATTAGCCATAGTTGAATTTGTGAAAGAAATAAAGGATGTAGATGATAAGAAATAAATTTCAGTGAAGAATTCTGAAAGAAACAGGTATTTATAGGTGTGAAGACCCGCAAATCCGTACTCCTTGAATATACACTAATCTCCATAGATTAACTCAAGATGAACAGAAATACGAATTCTCAATATTTAAGAAGAAGAAAAAAAGACAGAAGAAGAGAGAAAAAGATAGAAAATAGAGAGAAAAGAAAATAGAACGGAACAGAAAACAGCAGAACAAGATCAGAATCTCACAATCGCAGCGGAACAACATATAATAAATAAATAAATAATCTTTAAATAAAGAACTATATCAGTTATTACATTTTATACATTACATTACATCATCAGAGTGTACAACAACAAACAACGGAAAAAGAAATACAATATACTAGTAATACGCCATGCCATCCAGCTTGCCTCCAGCAACTCCTGAATTCCAGAATATCCTGATAAAGCTTAACTCTTGACTGCCCGTGTGGAAATTGGTGGGCACCCAGAGTTTAGGAAGGAAAACAATAAACTCCGAGTCAGTCATGTGACTGGTGTGAGAACTCAAAACAGTTTATTTATCTTTAAAATCAAAATAGAGGAATATTTTTAAAGTCAATTCGAAATGCTTTTAAAAACGAGACTACCATAAGGCCTCCCGCATACACACACAATGCAAACGCAGAATCGGAGGAGATTTCCCCTTATGATAGTCAAAGATGCTTGATACGCATTAAAAAGAACATTTGATATTATTACTAGTGCATAGTGTAGAGAAAATCATTTTGAAAATAAAGATATAAATCTTAGCCAGCATGGACATTCCGAACTATGCCTACTATAGCTACCATCCAAACAGTGGGGCGCCACCATAAGTGAATGATAGGTTCTACAACTAAGACTGTACAAGATCGTATTGTTTCTTTGGATTTTCAATGAATGGTCAGGCCAAGGAACTTCCCATTGCCACATGAGAACGCCTCTGGAAGGACGTCCCCGAGAACCAAACTGGATCTCTGCCAACACAAGGCCGGGTTACCCCTAACTGGGTAACTACTAACACGAGTATGCCATCCCCCGGTCCTTTGGGACCTTTAACCGAGCGCTCGTCATCAACATCAAACAATCATAAATAAAGTGTTTCAACATGAGTATGTATCTGGGCTCCATACCATGATACCACCCTTTTCCAGAAGGAAATGCACATACCCTAAAGGGAGCTACCCCTCATAACCTTGCCGCATCTTTCCTGTTTTGACCATTCCGGGGTGTGAGGCTCGACGAAGTCTCGTCCACAAAGTCACGCTTTATACAAAAGCTGTGCTTTGGGTCAACAAATGATCATAGAAATGATCACAAAGATAAACGATCAAACAAATGATCTTATCACAAATGATCAACACAATGATCATTTCACAGCAACACTCAGCATGTCACATTACCAAATTGGGAATATATCGCCGATAACCTTCAACTACATAACCTCTGAGCTCGTACGTCTCAGAGAAGGGTGTTAAGCTAAGAGAATAAATTCCCCGCCACCAACAGAAATATATTTGAAAGAAATCTGCTTTATATCTCAATTTGTAATGTCAGACATACAATCCATACAAGTCTGTTCCGGGCTCGAACAGAACCGAAGGCACTTACAAAGAAGTCCTTGCAATCCGGATATCCACAATCCTGATCGAATTCCCCATCACATATGGAGAACTCTATACCGGAGCAACTCGGTGCAGAGTCAATCGACAGGTCATCCTATCGCTCTCGCAAATACCCGGTCTTCAACACCGGTCTTCAATGTTATCCATTACGTCGTATCACTATTCGGAATGGGTAATCCGAATAACGAGCGCAATAATTTAAAAATAAGTGTAGCATTCAAATTCAGAAAATCACAACAAATACCTTTCAAAGGTAAATATCGATAGTCGTTTATTGAACTATAAATGGATACGCACAACATCACCAGATTCCAAATAATTTTCCAAATTATTTATTTTCCAAAATTCATATCTTTACAAGATATATAATTTCAATACCTCAAAAATAAATCAATATTTATTTTTAAACAAATTCCACTTTCTTTTATAAATTCCATAGTGAATTTATATTCCAAAATATCAATGAATATACGATTTCAATTATTCATTTTCAATTTATCTTCAAAAAGATAAATTCTCAAATATTCACTTATATTGGAAAACATTTCCGTACTTATTTAATAAGTAATTCACAAATCTTTTTATTTTCAACTCTTGGAAAATATTCAATATACTTAAATCGAAATTAAGTATATATTTCATTCTTTAAGGAAATCATTCTCTTAAACATATTTATTTGGGCCAAAACGAATGTTGCGTAAAACATCGTTACGACAACCCAAAATCACTAGTATAGGGATTCGAAATTAAAATAGATATATAAATCCCAATACTATACAAAACATTTCCTTTCGGAAATCATTTACTATAACAACAGTGTTATAGTCCACCATTTCCTTCTATTTCTCGAAAACGTCCATTTCAACAATAAATGTTGAAATCTATGGTTTCGAATCTTAATACATTTAAAACATCGTTAGATCATTTTAATTTTATTTAAAATATCACATCCAAAACATTTTCTTTAACATATTATTCACTATTCAAAAACGTGAATATACTACGTTAACCAATTTCATCACTTCTATACATTTTATCTTAAAGGATTATACACTGTCTAAATCGTGAATATAACTCTATTAATAAGTTATAACAATTTACTTATCAAAATAAGTCGTTTGCGGATTTATAAAACAACGTTTATAAATTCTATTTCTATTTGTTTTATAACAACTTCCTTTTATAAATTCCTTTATTAACCTATCTCAATTCATATCTCAATGATATACTAGAAATTCATATTATAAGTCAAATACTTATAATTTATTTGTTTGCAAAAATCGTTCTTTTGAACTTCCAAAATTTTTAAATCTTATAACTTATAAGTTTCATTTATTTACCCAAATCTATTCTTTTAATAACTTTATAAATTTTATAAACCTACCGCTTATAAAATTCCATTTATAGCTTCACCGTTTATAATTCTTTAAATTTCATTCATTTATGAAATTTATTCACAATTCATTCTAACACTTATAAAAACTCGTTTTATAATTCTAATACTTTTAATTTATAAATATCAATTTATAAATCCCTTATATAAATCAATTCATATTATTATTTTAAAACGCCTTTAAACTCCTTTATAATTTCACCATTTTGATTTATAAAATAATCAAATTTTATAAATCCTATTTTTTAAACTTTTTACAATAAATCCAAAAATCCCGATTTAAACCATTTTATAAAATCATTAACCCCATATTTTCAAAAATCAACTTTTAACTATATTTCTCAAAAACCATAATTTTTATAACATAAAAATTATAACGTTATTTATTTAAAATGGATCAATTCCAAAAATATTTTATAAACGTATACTCTTCAAAAATCACTTTAAAAATCCTTTTAAAATTCCAAAATTTGGCCTAATGATGCTACACACCAAATAGTCAATCACGACAACAACGATATCATATATCGATATGATAATCCATCAAATATCAAAATATCTGAAATCAAATAAATACTGTTGAGGAATCCAGTTGGATCCCTCCAACCTGTTTTCCTACATCCAAAGATGTTAGCACAATACCAATTCCGTTCCAGTACGAAATTATCGCGGTATATGGGATTTAAAATATTATCCGCTTAATAGACGGCGCAATAGGGTCTCATCCGCTATACATATTATCGCGATTGAGTGAGAAGTTCTCACCTTGATTTCAATTTCGTTTTAGCGATTTATTTCGAATACGTTTAATTTTACCCGAAATTCTCACTAACTCCAAACGACTCCAATTCAATTCCATAGCATAGTGCTCGTCCATACGATTCCAACGCAACTGGTTTCGCGCGTTTTCGACCTCATATGAAAAAGATATGATTTTTACAAGTTTATACGAATTTTTATAACTAAATTTACAAATAATTTATAATTTTCTTAACCTAAATCTTTACTGGCCGTTCGATCTCCAAACCCCCTCATCAGGACCGCACGCTTTCTTCATCTTCCACACGCGCGACATCTACAGGTATACACGACGCAACCTAAACCCATTGCTCGACATTTAGGGTTAAATTTTTTCGACCACCACGATGCTTTCCACCACGATTAACCACTGTCATCTTGAAGCTTGTCGCCTACTCCATGCTCGGCTCCAATATCTCCAAGCTTGGTCGAGCCTTTCACTCGAAAAACGTGCGCGTTCGTAGCACCTTCCAGCTCCGATTGACGACGATCCATGCAACAAAACCGAAACATCACCGTATAGATCTAAAGCCCTTCCAATGATCTTCGATTTGCTAGTTGAAATTTTTCGATAATATTGAGTGGATTGAAAGAAATTAAGGGGAGAAGATTGAAAATTTTCGGCCATTAAATTGTTGGTGGCGGCGGCTGTAGAGAATTAGGGTTTTTTTTTAATTTGTGGAGAGGATGGTCTATTTGTAGAAGTTTGAACGACACTATTCATTCTGGAATTTCCAAACTCCGATTTACATGCGGTGACCAGCGTTTCTAGGGTTTACCCCGCGTTCCGGACACAATGGAATAGGTTTCGAAAGCTAATTCGGTCATCTGTGCGAGTTATGGCAATAAACGTTCGATTTAAAATTAAACCGATTAAACGATTTTCTAGGCATTTTAGCTTGCACCGGACAAACGGTAAATCCAATTGATACGAAATTTGAAGCCATACAATAATATCACATTACGGATCCGATGAAACTGGTTTCGTCGAATTCCGAGACTGTTTGAAAAATGGCCATTTTAACTCGCCAAATTAATATTAAAACAATTTCGATGCGTTTCGAGCTGCCACGGTTAAACGACAACTCTGATTGCTACGAAAATTAAAATCCGGTAATAACAAACTATTACGGATCGAATGGAACTAGTTTCGTTCAATTCTGAGACTGTTCGAAAATTGGCTAATTTCACTAGTCGATTAAATATTAAAATATTCAATTTTCACAAATAAACTCCTAATTCGATTTTAAAAGTTATATAAGATCATTCTAACTCCAACATGATAAAATAAAATTTTACAAATCATTTTTAATCATGTTTAACTCAATTTTCAATTATTTCTGTATTTTCACATATTAAATTATTGATTTAATTATTCAATTAAATCCAATTATTCGAAATAAAATTTATTCGACTAATAAATTTCACTTATTAATATTTAAAATTAATTAAATATACAAATTTTAATTAATTAAAATTATGGGTCGTTACATACTTCCCCCCTTAAAAGAATTTCGTCCTCGAAATTACCAAGTAAGAAAAATTACAGAATCTATTAACTTTCCCAAAAATCCATAGTTAAACTTCTTACAATAACTTTACTAAGTTTCCAAATCATACTTAGTTATCTTTTCAAAAACAACTACTATTGTTTAACTTTCAATTTCAAATCAAAGTTATAGTTTTCACAAATTTTCCAATTTTTCTCAAATTTTCTAACGCCTTAAATTTTCGGAAAAATTCGCCACAGTCTCCTTTGCGCGGCTCGATCCGAAAAAAATGACAGTATATATATCACAAATATACATCTCATCAAGTAATGAGGCATCCCGTAGGGAAAAAGTGTAAAAGTACGATATTTAATCCGAGATATGTACCTTATATTTTATTAGCAAGCATATACGGCTAATATAGCGCGAAAGCGAGCTCCAAATGCGAAGCAAACGCGATCTGCACCTACTAAACACTCAACAAACAACATGAGAACATGCATATATGAAAATAATCTCAATATACATCATATAGCAACATAATAACTATACATGCCAACATAGCAAATGAAACAAAAGCAATATATTCAACCATCAACCAACTAGCATTCAACTAATTCATAACCAATAAATATTCATTCATATTCTCTTTAATATTCAATGAAATGGCTTCAATTTAATGACATTTGATTCATTAATAGTGGATGTTTTTACTAACATTCATTTTCGATTAGTTTATATTCACTAATCCATATTCAAGTTGGTTCACTTCCAAATCAAATTCAATTTCACTTAACTTCCAATTGAATTCAATTACTTTAGCTTCCAATTTCATTAACTCTTAATGAATTATATACCATCAACTAACAATCATATAACAACCAATGTATATTAATTACAACCAAATTCCCTTGCTTATATTCATTCAATTTGGTTTAACACCTTTACTTTCAATTGGTTTAATTAAATTGATTTTCATTCAACTATTCAACTTTCAATAACATTCAATTGGTTAACATCCAATTAATTAACATTTAATCCATTCATTCAATTCAATTACAAAAGTTGAATTTCATTTCATAACTCAAGTTCACATTTATTACTTAACTTTATTAATTTACTTTGATACCAATATCAACTTCATTCAACATCTCTTAAGTTATATTCCATTTAAACATTATTTGTTTTTACTTAACTTAAATTCCCACTTATAAATCAATTCAGCTTCCAATTCTAAAGTAAATTTCCATTTAACTTTAAATTCATTTTTATTTACAACTCATATTCATAAATATATTCATATAGTTTCACTTCTTATATATATAAGTTTATTTCACAATTGCAAATCACTTTAATTATAATTCAATTCTTATAATTCTTTTTATTTATACAGTTATTCTTTATTTAGATTATTCAAACAACTAAACAATCAACTTATATACACTTTAATAATTCTTAAAAATTATTCCTTTATATATAAAAATAATCAGGGTAAAATTATTTCATTTACCCATTTTAAAACAATATTGTGTCGAATTGTTCTGTACAAGTGTTTAGAGATCCCTATCAACAACGTTAATTACTCGTATTAACCAGAATCCATATACCACTCAACAAACCAATCATCACAATATAAAACAATTTCATATTCACTAACAAATACGCTCTCATAGCTATTATTACACTCAACTCATTCTAGAGTACTACCGACTCTATCTCTAATGAGTAATACCCAACAGAACCATGGTTGTCGCTTAACCATATGCTCTGATACCACCTGTGAAGGACCTCATTTCCGCCAGCAGCGACCGGTAGGCTTTTCAACCATCCCAGCTCGACCGTGGCTCACAGTGATACCCCAAACTTGCTTTTACGGCCAACCTCTCGACTATCTCAGCTTACGCCTAACCAACCCCCTAAAAGAGGACGTGTGGGGGCAAGAGTCTCTCGTTCGCCACCTAACCGCAAAGCGAGAACCCCCCATCACATAGCCCTAAGCTAAGAAAGACTGGTGTGAGAACTCAAAACAGTTTATTTATCTTTAAAATCAAAATAGAGGAATATTTTTAAAGTCAATTCGAAATGCTTTTAAAAATGAGACTACCATAAGGCCTCCCGCACACACACACAATGCAAACGCAGAATCGGAGGAGATTTCCCCTTATGATAGTCAAAGATGCTTGATACGCATTAAAAAGAACATTTGATATTATTACTAGTGCATAGTGTAGAGAAAATCATTTCAAAAATAAAGATATAAATCTTAGACAGCATAGACATTCTGAACTATGCCTACTATAGCTACCATCCAAACAGTGGGGCGCCACCATAAGTGAATGATAGGTTCTACAACTAATACCGTACAAGATCGTATTGTTTCTTTGGATTTCCAACGAATTGTCAGGCCAAGGAACTTCCCATTGCCACATGAGAACGCCTCTGGAAGGACGTCCTCGAGAACCAAACCGGATCTCTGCCAACACAAGGCCGGGTTACCCCTAACTTGGTAACTACTGACACGAGTATGCCATCCCCCGGTCCTTTGGGACCTTTAACCGAGCGCTCGTCATCAACATCACACAATCATAAATAAAGTGTTTCAACATGAGTAAGTATCTGGGCTCCATACCATGATACCACCCTTTTCCAGAAGGAAATGCACATACCCTAAAGGGAGCTACCCCTCATAACCTTGCCGCATCATTCCTATTTTGATCATTTTAGGGTGTGAGGCTCGACGAAGTCTCGTCCACAAAGTCACGCTTTATACAAAAGCTGTGCTTTGGGTCAACAAATGATCATAGAAATGATCACAAAGATAAACGATCAAACAAATGATCTTGTCATAAATGATCAACACAATGATCATTTCACAGCAACACTCAGCATGTCACATTACCAAATTGGGAATATATCGCTGATAACCTTCAACTACATAACCTCTGAGCTCGTACGTCTCAGAGAAGGGTGTTAAGCTAAGAGAATAAATTCTCCGCCACCAACAGAAATATATTTGAAAGAAATCTGCTTTATATCTCAATTTTTAATGTCAGACATACAATCCATACAAGTCTATTCCGGGCTCGAACAGAACCGAAGGCACTTACAAAGAAGTCCTTGCAATCCGGATATCCACAATCCTGATCGGATTCCCCATCACATATGGAGAACTCTATACCGGAGCAACTCGGTGCAGAGTCAATCGACAGGTCATCCTATCGCTCTCGCAAATACCCGGTCTTCAACACCGGTCTTCAATGTTATCCATTATGTCGTATCACTATTCGGAATGGATAATCCGAATAACGAGCGCAATAATTTAAAAATAAGTGTAGCATTCAAATTCAGCAAATCACAACAAATACCTTTCAAAGGTAAATATTGATAGTCGGTTATTGAACTATCAATGGATATGCACAACATCACCAGATTCCAAATAATTTTCCAAATTATTTATTTCCCAAAATTCATATCTTTACAAGATATATAATTTCAATACCTCAAAAATAAATCAATATTTATTTTTAAACAAATTCCACTTTCTTTTATAAATTCCATAGTGAATTTATATTCCAAAATATCAATGAATATACGATTTCAATTATTCATTTTCAATTTATCTTCAAAAAGATAAATTCTCAAATATTCACTTTATATTGGAAAACATTTCCATACTTATTTAATAAGTAATTCACAAATCTTTTTATTTTCAACTCTTGGAAAATATTCAATATACTTAAATCGAAATTAAGTATATATTTCATTTTTTAAGGAAATCATTCTCTTAAACATATTTATTTGGGCCAAAACGAATGTTGCGTAAAACATCGTTACGATAACCCAAAATCACTAGTATAGGGATTCTAAATTAAAATAGATATATAAATCCCAATACTATACAAACATTTCCTTTCGGAAATAATTTACTATAACAACAGTGTTACAGTCCACCATTTCCTTCTATTACTCGAAAACGTCTATTTCAACAATAAATGTTGAAATCTATGGTTTCGAATCTTAATACATTTAAAACATCGTTAGATCGTTTTAATTCTATTTAAAATATCACATCCAAAACATTTTCTTTAACATATTATTCATTATTCAAAAACGTGAATATACTACGTTAACCAATTTCATCACTTCTATACATTTTATCTTAAAGGATTATTCACTGTCTAAATCGTGAATATAACTCTATTAATAAGTTATAACAATTTAGTTATCAAAATAAGTCATTTGCGGATTTATAAAACAACGTTTATAAATTCTATTTCTATTTGTTTTATAACAACTTCCTTTTATAAATTCCTTTATTAACCTATCTCAATTCATATCTCAATGATATACTAGAAATTCATATTATAAGTCAAATACTTATAATTTATTTGTTTGCAAAAATCGTTCTTTTGAACTTCCAAAATTTTTAAATCTTATAACTTATAAGATTCATTTATTTACCCAAATCTATTCTTTTAATAACTTTATAAATTTTATAAACCTACCGCTTATAAAATTCCATTTATAACTTCATCGTTTATAATTCTATAAATTTCATTCATTGATGAAATTTATTCACAATTCATTCTAACACTTATAAAAACTCGTTTTATAATTCCAATACTTTTAATTTATAAATATCAATTTATAAATCCCTTATATAAATCAATTCATATTATTATTTTAAAATGTCTTAAAACTCCTTTATAATTTCACCATTTTGATTTATAAAATAATCAAATTTTATAAATCCTATTTTTTAAACTTTTTACAATAAATCCAAAAATCCCGATTTAAACCATTTTATAAAATCATTAACCCCATATTTTCAAAAATCAACTTTTAACTATATTTCTCAAAAACCATAATTTTTATAACATAAAAATTATAACGTTATTTATTTAAAATGGATCAATTCCAAAAATATTTTATAAACGTATACTCTTCAAAAATCACTTTAAAAATCCTTTTAAAATTCCAAAATTTTGCCTAATGATGCTACACACCAAATAGTCAATCACGACAACAACGATATCATATATCGATATGATAATCCATCAAATATCAAAATATCTGAAATCAAATAAATACTGTTGAGGAATCCAGTTGGATCCCTCCAACCTGTTTTCCTGCATCCAAAGATGTTAGCACAATACCAATTCCGTTCCAGTACGAAATTATCGCGGTATATGGGATTTAAAATATTATCCGCTTAATAGACGGCGCAATAGGGTCTCATCCGCTATACAATGCGGGAAATCAAAAAATGCAATATATACATATGCCAATATATATATATATATTGCTATTATATATAATACCAATTTCACTGTTTATGAAATATTCGCGGTATATGTTTTTAATAAATAACATCCGCTTACTAACGGCGCATAATGTCTAATTTAACAATCAATAGGTAATAATCATCACTCAAACATGCATTCAAATATTTTAAATATAACTATTTAAAATTAAAATCGAAACCGATTCGATTGAGTGAGAAGTTCTCACCTTGGTTTCAATTTCGTTTTAGCGATTTATTTCGAATAAAATTAAACGGACGTTTAATTTTACCCAAAATTCTCACTAACTCCAAACGACTCCAATCCAATTCCATAGCGTAGTGCTCGTCCAAACGATTCCAACGCAACTGGTTTCGTGCGTTTTTGACCTCGTATGAAAAAGATATGATTTTTACAAGTTTATACAAATTTTTATAACTAAATTTACAAATAATTTATAATTTTCTTAACCTAACTCTTTACTGGTCGTTCGATCTCCAAACCCCCTCATCAGGACCGCATGCTTTCTTCATCTTCCACATGCGCGACATCTACAGGTATACACGACGCAACCTGAACCCATTGCTCGACATTTAGGGTTAAAAATTTTCGACCACCACGATGCTTTCCACCACGATCAACCACTGTCATCTTGAAGCTTGTCGCCAACTCCATGCTCGGCTCCAATATCCCCAAGCTCGGTCGAGCATGTCACTCGAAAAACGTGTGCGTTCGTAGCACCTTCCAGCTCCGATTGACGACGATCCATGCAACAAAACCCAAACATCACCGTATAGATCTAAAGCCCTTCCAATGCTCTTCGATTTGCTAGTTGAAAGTTTTCGATAATATTGAGTGGATTGAAAGAAATTAAGGGGAGAAGATTGAAAATTTTCGGCCATTAAATTGTTGGTGGTGGCGGCTGTAGAGAATTAGGGTGTTTTTTTTTAATTTGTGGAGAGGACGGTCTATTTATAGAAGTTTGAACGACACTATTCATTTCGGAATTTCCAAACTTTGATTTATGCGCGGTGACCAGCGTTTCTAGGGTTTACCCCGCGTTCCGGACACAATGGAACAGGTTTTGAAAGCTAATTCGGTCATCTGTGCGAGTTATGGCAATAAACGTTCGATTTAAAATTAAACCGATTAAACGATTTTCTAGGCGTTTTAGCTTGCACCGGACAAACGGTAAATCCGATTGACACGAAATTAGAAACCATACAATAATATCACATTACGGATCCGATGAAACTAGTTTCGTCGAATTCCGAGACTGTTTGAAAAATGGCCATTTTAACTCGCCAAATTAATATTAAAACAATTTCGATGCGTTTCGAGCTGCCACGGTTAAACGACAACTCCGATTGCTACGAAAATTGAAATCCAGTAATAACAAACTATTACGGATCCAATGGAACTTGTTTCTTTCAATTCTGAGACTGTTCAAAAATTGGCTAATTTCACTAGTCGATTAAATATTAAAATATTCAATTTTCACAAATAAACTGCTAATTCGATTTTAAAAGTTCTATAACATCATTCTAACTCCAACATGATAAAATAAAATTTTACAAATCATTTTTAATCATATTTAGCTCAATTTTCAATTATTTCTGTATTTTCACATATTAAATTATTGATTTAATTATTCAATTAAATCCAATTATTCGAAATAAAATTTATT
Organism: Allium cepa; assembly: GCA_030765085.1. Taxonomy (NCBI): domain Eukaryota; kingdom Viridiplantae; phylum Streptophyta; class Magnoliopsida; order Asparagales; family Amaryllidaceae; genus Allium; species Allium cepa. The sequence goes on from CM060932.1 coordinate 135,599,609, forward strand.
CGACTAATAAATTTCACTTATTAATATTTAAAATTAATTAAATATACAAATTTTAATTAATTAAAATTCTGGGTCGTTACAATAGGTGTAGAAATTTGTTTGAAATGAATAGACATTTGATAGTTATTCAAATTTCAAATTCAATATCAATTGTCATTTATGACCAGTACATGTCAACATGGTCATATAGTGGATGTCGACATGGGTTAGTGAAAACTTATGACTAATTTGATTTTGTGAATAATTGTGTATGTATGTGTGTGTGTGTGTGTGTATATATATATTTATATAATATACAAACATTTATTCTGGAGATAAGATAAGGTAGATAACAGAAAGGAAATTTCATTTCATTGCATACTACGATAATACAACGATTAAGCACACAACATACTACATGAATATTCGAAATTAAGCAAACTAAAATAAATACAACACGGTACGAGAAGATAAAACTAGTTAGAGGATGAAGATGATGAAGATAGTCCAAGTTTCTTGCTGACTTTTGAAATGCACTTGTTCATCTTCGAAGAAATATTATCCAACTTTTTACTAACGGATCATTTAAGAATCCGTTGATTCTTAACAAAAGTCTTTTGGTTTTTGAGAAGGGTTTTGGTGGACGGATTTGGAGGATAGTCAATACTTTCCACAGAGGTTTCACCTTCTTCTTCTTCAATTTCCATTTCATCCCCAGCTTCTTCTTCTTTCTCTTCTTCCATTTCTTCATGAGCAAAACGCTCTTCCTTTTCGGTAAGGGTCTCATAAGGTTGAAAAACAAATGGAATTTTCATAAGCGAAATGTTGGAATGATTGAAAACCTTTCTAGAAACAAATTCTTCGCCTTTGAAATCCACTCCAAAATAGTTAAAAATCCGAGTGAGATAAATTCTATGATATAAAGTATTCTCACCCATTTTAAGATTTTTGGGACGAAGTTCATCAAAAATAACTTGCGCCCAATTTATGTCATAATTTTCAAAAATAGCAAAAGTTCTTAGCAAACTTTTGAAGTAGGATTGTTAAAATTCCCCGATCTTGGGGCCAAAGTATGTTGCAAAAGAAGATTGACAATTCTTGCTTTTGGTCGAAAATTTCTATTTTTAAATTCAAAATCATCATCTCTTTCGAAAATGTGATGAAATGTCTCACGATCATGTTCATCAATTTTAAAGTTAGAAAGATCCATTTCTGAATTCTTACAATTGAGAATAATACCCAAAAGATCACAATTTAAAAAAATTCTAGTGCCTTTGACACTACTCCAAATTTCATTCTCATTACCATAATAAAATCTCTGATTTAAATTCGCATAGAAAATTTTGACAAGATTAGGATAGCTAACGAAATCATTTTGAGAAGCATCAATAAGACCAAGAACTCCATTGTTTGCAAAAAGAGAATCAATTTCATAAGAAGAAAAATCTTGAAAAATAGCAAATTTTCCAGGATGGACTTTAGCATAGTTAGCATAATTGATGTATGATTTTATTGCCTCCAGATCATTGAATAATTGCTCTTTGATTTTTCTGGAAATTCTCATAGCGGATGGGTTGCTTGAAGAAGCCATTAAAGTAGAGAGTAGAGAGCTTGAAGTAATGAAGAGAGAGTTTGAATTTGAAAATGAGATTGAAAAGATATGTTAAAAGATAGTGAATAAATAGATTCTCAAAGGATATATTCTCTGGTCAAAAGGTACCTTTTCAGAGAATTGAATGAACTGAAAAGGTGGAGGGAAATTCAAACATTTGAATTCAAATTTTGAAATTCAAATTCAGGTACCCATGTCGACATCATGGTAGGGACCATGTCGACATGTGCCTTTGAATTTTCATGAATTGTTTTTTCCTAAGTTCTCTAATATATATATATATATATATATATATATTATTTTTAATGCCTATATATATCTGAAATATTATTAAACTTCAAGTACATTTCAGAAAATATTATTATACTATTAAAAAATAATAAAAATAATAATAAAATAATAATAAAAAATAGAAAATAAATTTTAAAATTCAAATAACACACCAATTTAAAATCAATCAATCAAACAACCAAGCAACTAATTCTAAGCAAGCAATTTCAACCAATTGTATTGTAAACGTGTACTTTTTTCTGAGTCCGTTTCTTTGAATTCATCGGAGTCATGAAAAGCTGTGAAACACAAATTTGAATTATCTGTCTTCTGATCATCATCACTTGAGGACGAGTCCGAGTCATCTAGAGTAGCAGTAAATGCACGCTTCCGTTTCTTTGCGGGATCATTGTTCATAGGAGAATTTTGCCTATCTGGATACAGACCGTCTCTTTTGAAATGGCCTGGTTTATCACATTTGTAACGTTTGTCATTATTTGGCACTACATTCTGATTTCCAGAATTCTTATAGTTTTTTCTCTTGAGATTATTCATCTTTCTGTATTTCAGGAATTTCCTAAAATTTCTGGTCATAAAGGCTATCTCTTCATCATTATCGTTGTTTGAGTCTGATCCATCGATCAATGCATTGAATGCCATTGATTTCTTTTCATAGCTTTACTTTCTCTTCTCCGGATCATTTGAACTTCATACGACATTAGATTTCCAGTTAATTCCTCTATCTTTAAAGTACTGATGTCTTTTTCCTCTTCGATCGCAAGTGTCTTTTGATCCTATTCTAGAGTTAGAGAATTTAAAATCTTTCTGACTTGCATAATATTCCTTTCCCAAAGATATTAGAGAATGCACAATATCCTGAAATCTACTATACATATCTGAAATAGACTCATTAGGATTCATTTTAAATAATTGAAATTTATTAGGAGCATGGAAATTTTGGTCTGTTTAACTTTTCTTGTTCCTTCGTGAGTAACTTGCAAAATTTTCCTGATTTCATATGTAGACTTATAAACTGACACTGTATTGAATTCATTTCTATCTAGTGAGCAAAACAGAATATTCATAGCCTTAGAATTATTTTGTGCAACGGTCTTATGCTCAACAGTCCACTGTGCAAAATTAGTTGTGGGTTAAGAATATTCAGTTTGTGTGATATTCCAAGTGTCTAATCCTATAGATTGTAAATATATTTTCATCCTACATGCCCAATATGCATAGTTAATGCCATTAAAAAGTGGTGGTCTAACAGTAGACTGACCCTCTACAAATGAACTAGTGACAGGGATACTAGTGTTAGTAAAAGTACCAGTGTTGGTAGCCATTTTGAAAACTTTTCAAAAATCGAATTATGAAACTTTGAAAACCTTGCTCTGATACCAATTGTGACAAATGCGGATTACAGATCTTAAGGCTAGGATTAACACAAGAGGGGATTGAATAGGGTTAATAAAGAATTACTAAATCTTTTTGAGTTTATGTTAATTTAGACACCGATGTATGCAATATACAGACACAGATATGCTCACAGAAACAAGCACAGATGTAGAAATAAAATAGAAGCAGCAAAGGAAAGAACACACCGGATTTTATACTGGTTCGGAGTTACCCTACATCCAGTCCCACAACACAAGTACGGATTTCCTTTCAAAAGCAATTGTACAATTACACCCTCGGTTTCAAGGCTACGAGGTACACCCTCCGTAATTTCTATCCTCTGGGTAGAGATACTTGATTTTTGGGCCACAAGTTTACCCAATTTATTTACCAAGGCTACAATCACACCTTTTCTCTCTTGATTGATTTCCAAGGCTACAATCACACCTTTTCTCGCTTAATAGATTATAAAGAAGTCTATAACTCTGAATAGAACTGGGAACCTTGTAGAGATAGTGATAGAGAATCAAACTAGTAGTAATCGAGTTTGATTTAATGTTGATTTCGGCAGAGTAATGGTAAGAATATGTATAAAGAAATGTGGAAGAAGAAGAGGAGCGAAAAACCAGAAAATCTGATATGAAATTCGTTGAAACTAACCCTTATTTATAGAAGAACAACAACCATGTCCATTCATGAAGAGTTATGGCGAATGGACACTTCTTTTGAAATTTAAATTTTGAATTCAACTGACACCTTGTCGACATGGTTACCCTAGGCATGTCAACATCCCAAAGAAATTTTTGATGATTTGATTTTCTTTGAAGATAACCTTTATCTTATATTAAAACTATTTTAAACTTTACAAATTTACTTGGCTATAGTTAAAATTCATAAGTAAATATAGAGAATAATATATATAGATTTTAACTATAATTTTATATTTAAATCTAAGTATAAAAGTTAAATATATAATTTAAAAAGATAGTTTAAAATCAGGAGTAATTTGACTTTGAAATTAAAGATAATTTTGAGGCTAGAATTATTTAAAATCATTATAGAGAGTTTTGATGTTTTTTAAAAGGAAAGTTTTGAAATCATTTTGAAAACAAGATAATTTTGTAAAATCATTTGAATTAAAATTAGTGGATACAAAACAATGTTCCACTAGATTTTCGTAGGTTCTATCCTACTTAGGGTTCCATCCCTTTAACAGGCTCGAAGTGGATTCCATTCCACGAATAAATTGGATTTTAAGATGCCAATGCTTTTCTACGAGTTTTAACCAAAATTCCTAATAAAAATACTTATGCTTGAAATCTTTAACTCTTGATAATCTTGATACTCATGACTCTTCTATCTCGATATCTTGAATCTCTATACTGTACAGTCTTCATTCTTGGCACCTGCATGGTTAAATCCTACATATACATATATATCTAAACTTATAACGTAATTATTTATATTTTTTAATCTATTCTAAGGTTGTTGTCATCAAAACCATCATCTCACAGACTAACAATCTCCCCCTTTTTGATGATGACAACCTTTTTTTATAAAATATTATTTCTATCCTAAAAACTCCCCCTTGATTTATGCCTAAACTCCCCCTTAATTTATGTCTAACTACCCTATTTTATATTTCTCCCCTTTTGTCATCAACAAAAACTCACTCCCCCTCATTCTTGGACTTCAGTACCTGCATTGAAAAACTATACAGTGGAGTATATAATATATAGATTAAGAAATAATTATACTTATGAACATGATAACTAATCAAAGACTATATACATTTCAATGTATATATATATATGTTTTATATAACAAACTTCAAACAAATATCAAGAAATCAATTCACACAAAGTATCATTCCAAACCAAATCAATTCAAACAAATATCAAATAAGGTAATGAAATTAAACGTTACGAGGAACTTCCATCCATCCTTCTTCTCCAAACATAGGGTCTGCTTTAATTGCATCCCAATTTTCATTGTCGTTGGTGAGAGAGACAGGAGGATGTGCTTCGTTATCATCCTTGTGCAGAGAGGAGATCATCCATCGTATCGCATCGAAGTGCCTTTCTTGTTCCTTGATCATCTTCATTTGACTCAATTCTAAGTGACGCTGGTTAAGTAGAATAAACGAGAGAATATTCTTGAATGAATTAAGGGTTTCTTCAAGATTTTCGGATAGATTGTGAATAGGATTAGCCATAGTTGAATTTGTGAAAGAAATAAAGGATGTAGATGATAAGAAATAAATTTCAGTGAAGAATTCTGAAAGAAACAGGTATTTATAGGTGTAGAAATTTGTTTGAAATGAATAGACATTTGATAGTTATTCAAATTTCAAATTCAAAATCAATTGTCATTTATGACCAGTACATGTCAACATGGTCATATAGTGGATGTCGACATGGGTTAGTGAAAACTTATGACTAATTTGATTTTGTGAATAATTGTGTATGTATATATATATATTTATATAATATACTAACATTTATTCTGGAGATAAGATAAAGTAGATAACAGAAAGGAAATTTCATTTCATTGCATACTACGATAATACAACGATTAAGCACACAACATACTACATGAATATTCGAAATTAAGCAAACTAAAACAAATACAACACGATACGAGAAGATAAAACTAGTTAGAGGATGAAGATGATGAAGATAGTCCAAGTTTCTTGCTGACTTTTGAAATGCACTTGTTCATCTTCGAAGAAATATTATCCAACATTTTACTAACGGATCATTTAAGAATCTGTTGATTCTTAACAAAAGTCTTTTGGTTTTTGAGAAGGGTTTTGGTGGACGGATTTGGAGGATAGTCAATACTTTCCAAAGAGATTTCACCTTATTCTTCTTCAATTTCCATTTCATCCCCAGCTTCTTCTTCTTCCTCTTCTTCCATTTCTTCATGAACAAAATGCTCTTCCTTTTCGGTAAGGGTCTCATAAGGTTGAAAAAAAATGGAATTTTCATAAGCGAAATGTTGGAATGAAAACCTTTTTAGAAACAAATTCTTCGCCTTTGAAATCCACTCCAAAATAGTTAAAAATCCGAGTGAGATAAATTCTATGATATAAAGTATTCTCACCCATTTCAAGATTTTTGGGACGAAGTTCATCAAAAATATCTTGCGCCCAATTTATGTCATAATTTCCAAAAATAGCAAACAGTGCTTAGCAAACTTTTGAAGTAGGATTGTTAAAATTCCCCGATCTTGGGGCCAAAGTATGTTGCAAAAGAAGATTGACAATTCTTGCTTTTGGTCGAAAATTTCTATTTTTAAATTCAAAATCATCATCTCTTTCGAAAATGTGATGAAATGTCTCACGATCATGTTCATCAATTTTAAAGTTAGAAAGATCCATTTCCGAATTCTTACAATTGAGAATAATACCCAAAAGATCACAATTTAAAACAATTCTAGTGCCTTTGACACTACTCCAAATTTCATTCTCATTACCATCATAAAATCTCCGATTTAAATTCGCATAGAAAATTTTGACAAGATTAGGATAGCAAACGAAATCATTTTGAGAAGCATCAATAAGACCATGAACTCCATTGTTTGCAAAAAGAGAATCAATTTCATAAGAAGAAAAATCTTGAAAAATAGCAAATTTTCCGGGATGGACTTTAGCATAGTTAGCATAATTGATGTATGCTTTTATGGCCTCCAAATCATTGAATAATTGCTCTTTGATTTTTCTGGAAATTCTCATGGTGGATGGGTTGCTTGAAGAAGCCATTAAAGTAGAGAGTAGAGAGCTTGAAGTTATGAAGAGAGAGTTTGAATTTGAAAATGAGAGTGAAAAGATATGATAAAAGATAGTGAATAAATAGATTCTCAAAGGATATATTCTCTGGTCAAAAGGTAGCTTTTCAGAGAATTGAATGAACTGGAAAGGTGGAGGGAAATTCAAACATTTGAATTCAAAATTTGAAATTCAAATTCAGGTACCCATGTCGACATCATGGTAGGGACCATGTCGACATGTGCCTTTGAATTTTCATGAATTGATTTTTCCTAAGTTCTCTAATATATATATATATATATATATATATATATATATTATTTTTAATGCCTATATATATATCTGAAATATTATTAAACTTCAAGTACATTTCAGAAAATATTATTATACTATTAAAAAATAATAAAAATAATAATAAAATAACAATAAAAAATAGAAAATAAATTTTAAAATTCAAATAACACACCAATTTAAAATCAATCAATCAAACAACCAAGCAACTAATTCTAAGCAAGCAATTTCAACCAATTGTATTGTAAACGTGTACTTTTTTCTGAGTCCGTTTCTTTGAATTCATCGGAGTAATGAAAAGATGTGAAACACAAATTTGAATTATCTGTCTTCTGATCATCATCACTTGAGGACGAGTCCGAGTCATCTAGAGTAGCAGTAAATGCACGCTTCCGTTTCTTTGAGGGATCATTGTTCGTAGGAGAATTTTGCCTATCTGGATACAGTCAGTCCCTTTTGAAATGACCTGGTTTACCACAGTTGTAACGTTTTCAATATTTGGCACTACATTCTGATTTCCAGAATTCTTATAGTTGTTTCTCTTGAGATTATTCATCTTTCTGTATTTCAGGAATTTCCTAAAATTTCTGGTCATAAAGGCTATCTCTTTATCATTATCGTTGTTTGTGTCTGATCCATCGATCAATGCATTGAATGCCATTGATTTCTTTTCATAGCTTTACTTTCTCTTCTCCGGATCATTTGAACTTCATATGACATTAGATTTCCAGTTAATTCCTCTATCTTTAAAGTACTGATGTCATTTGCCTCTTCGATCGCAAGTGTCTTTTGATCCTATTCTGGAGTTAGAGAATTTTAAATCTTTCTGACTTGATCTTCGTCATAAAATTCCTTTCCCAAAGATGTTAGAGAATGCACAATATCCGGAAATCTACTATAAATATCTGAAATAGACTCATTAGGGTTCATTTTAAATAATTGAAATTTATTTGGAGCATGGAAATTTTGGTCTGTTTAACTTTTCTTGTTCCTTCGTGAGTAACTTGCAAAATTTTCCTGATTTCATATATAGACTTACAAACTGACACTGTATTGAATTCATTTCTATCTAGTGCGCAAAACAGAATATTCATAGCCTTAGAATTATTTTGTGCAACGGTCTTATGATCAGAAGTACACTGTGCAAAATTAGTTGTGGGTTCAGAATATTCAGTTTGTGTGATATTCCAAGTGTCTAATCCTATAGATTGTAAATATATTTTCATCCTACATGCCCAATATGCATAGTTAATGCCATTAAAAAGTGGTGGTCTAACAATAGACTGACCCTCTACAAACGAACTAGTGACACGGATACTAGTGTTAGTATTAGTACCAGTGTTGGTAGCCATTTTGAAAACTTTTCAAAAATCGAATTATGAAACTTTGAAAACCTTTCTCTGATACCAATTGTGAGAAATGAAGATTACAGATCTTAAGGCTAGGATTAACACAAGAGGGGGTTGAATAGGGTTAATAAAGAATTACTAAATCTTTTTGAGTTTATGTTAATTTAGACACCGATGTATGCAATATACAGACACAGATATGATCACAGAAACAAGCACAGATGTAGAAATAAAATAGAAGCAGCTAAGGAAAGAACACACCGGACTTATACTGGTTCAGAGTTACCCTACATCCAGTCCCACAACACAAGTACGGATTTCCTTTCAAAAGCAATTGTACAATTACACCCTCGGTTTCAAGGCTATGAGGTACACCCTCCATAATTTCTATCCTCTGGGTAGAGATACTTGATTTCTGGGCCACAAGTTTACCCAATTGATTTACCAAGGCTACAATCACACCTTTTCTCTCTTGATTGATTTCCAAGGCTACAATCACACCTTTTCTCGCTTAATAGATTATAAAGAAGTCTATAACTCGCTTAATAGATTATAAAGAAGTCTATAACTCTGAATAGCACTGAGAACCTTGTAGAGATAGTGATAGAGAATCAAACTAGTAGTAAGCGAGTTTGATTTAATGTTGATTTCGGCAGAGTAATGGTAAGAATATGTATAAAGAAATGTGGAAGAAGAAGAGGAGTGAAAAACCAGAAAATCTGATATGAAATTCGTTGAAACTAACCCCTATTTATAGAAGAACAACAGCCATGTCCATTCATGAAGAGTTATGGCGAATGGACACTTCTTTTGAAATTTAAATTTTGAATTCAACTGACACCATGTCGACATGGTTACCCTAGGCATGTCAACATCCCAAAGAAATTTTTGATGATTTGATTTTCTTTGAAGATAACCTTTATCTTATATTAAAACTATTTTAAACTTTACAAATTTACTTGGCTATAGTTAAAATTCATAAGTAAATATAGAGAATAATATATATAGATGTTAACTATAATTTTATATTTAAATCTAAGTATAAAAGTTAAATATTAATTTAAAAAGATAGTTTAAAATCAGGAGTAATTTGACTTTGAAATTAAAGATAATTTTGAGGCTAGAATTATTTAAAATCTGTATAGAGAGTTTTGATGTTTTTTAAAAGGAAAGTTTTGAAATCATTTTGAAAACAAGATAATTTTGTAAAATCATTTGAATTAAAATTAGTGGATACAAAACAATGTTCCACTAGATTTTCGTAGGTTCTATCCTACTTAGGGTTCCATCCCTTTAACAGGCTCGAAGTGGATTCCATTCCACGAATAAATTGGATTTTAAGATGCCATGCTTTTCTACGAGTTTTAACCAAAATTCCTAATAAAAATACTTATGCTTGAAATCTTGAACTCTTGACAATCCTTATACTCATGAGTCTTCTATCTCGATATCTTGAATCTCTATACTGCACAGTCTTCATTCTTGGCACCTGCATGGTTAAATCCTACATATACATATATATCTAAACTTATAATGTCATTATTTATATTTTATAATCTATTCTAAGGTTGTTATCATCAAAACCATCATCTCATGGACTAACATCAAATACGCTGAAATCACAAATACAACAGACGACATCTCTGAACAAATCAACTGGAAAAGCTGAAAGCTGAATCGATAGTTTGATCTTCAAGCGAAGCTCCAAACTCCAAAGGCAGGTCTCAAATGTTGTGTCACGAAGTTTGACCGGAGCGTAAAACAAAACACAAGAACACTCGAGTTAGAATTAACATTTTTATATCGATAAATCAACCTCCAATGAAATATTAGCTGAAATACAAGTAACTTAAAGGATGTTTGAGATAACCATCCTCTAAGGATCCGTGGAACTATCTACTATGTTGAAATATACACTATTATCAGCCTAACGTCATTACAACACCGTGTCATTTCAAAATAATTTATCTTCAAAACCAAAATATCATTTCCATTTCAAATATATATATTTCAAATTATAGCACTTTCAAAACTAAATTGATAATTTCATATATATCTTATTTTAACTTTATTATTATTTGGTTTGAAATATTCACTTAATAAATCCATTATCATTTAAACAACCTTAAATTACATTAAACTACATATTTCTTTCAATTTATTTAAAATTTGAAATGTCCATTTAAATCACTTTAAATCAAAATCAAGTTATAAAATCATATCTTAAAACCCTCAACTTTAATAAGTTTCATATCGATTTAATTAAACAAAATCCTTAATTAAATACAATTTCGAATAAATTTAAATTTATCTTTCTAACCTTAACTTATAGAATCATTATACAAATCTATTTTTAAAATAAAGTTTTTGAATAAATATTTAAACAAAACCATATATATTTTCTTTCAAAACCATAGAAATCATTTTAAAATATTTATATATAGACCAACGGTGTCTATATTAAATTTTCTATCCTTTGGTAAAGTGATATTGATATTTATCATTTCAATGCATAGTTTAAATATATACGGGTATATATCATTTCAACCTGAAATCTCAAATTCGGTTCAAATGAAAATCGCTTGGGTTTATTAATTTAACCATAACGATTTTCTCCTATTCTACAGATCGTTTGGGTATGTATCATTTCAATCCATAGGTAATTCTAAACTAACAGGGAACTTGTAGAGTGATAACAGATATGATAATAATATAACAGACAAATATCATCAATAACAATATAATATAAACAACAGAATATGGTGTCATATCCCACAGGTGAACAGTTACAGTTAATAGTGTATATAACAATTTAAATAACTACAGCAGCATATTTTAATTCTTGTTTCAATTGAAATCAAATTTAATAAATATAAGAACATTAATCATGAGTAGTTGCTCACCTTTTGAGGTTAGAGAGATAGACAATGAAGTTGAGTTATGAATCCAAGCATGAATTCCAAAGCAAACAAGATTGGCACGAATTTGACGAACAGAACTGATAATAGGAATCGATGGAAAAAAATCAAATTAGTTTATATTTTTTTATAAACAGAAAATATATACATTATTATGATATTATATTTATATTTTTCAAATATTAGAACAATATAAAATTTCAAAATCATTATTCTTAAAACTCAAGCATTAAGGATCAAGGATATATATTATACTTACAACCATTACCACTACAAAATCTAAAACACTTGTATCAAACGGTTTTAAACCAAATGGTATGTATATATATTTTAAAACCCAACCTTATATACATACTAATATGTACAAACATCGTATACATTATTATATACAAAAGCATTATTATATTCATACTAATATGTACACAACATTATATACTAATATATATACAAACTGTTTCAAACAATATAAAATACTGTAACAACTGTATATAAAAAATATATAAACCAAACCTACAGTTAAACTTATATAATCCAGAACTTATATTTTATATATAAAATCTGTATAAAATGCAAAGATGAATTACTCATACATTATATAGAAAAATACTAATATGTATATTAAGGTACTTATAACTTTCATAAACACATATTCATAACAGTAGATAAAATAAATTTGTATATATAAATATACCAACAAAACTTTAAAAATCACAACTCTACAGCCAAAACCACCTTTCAGATATACGCACTTTTATATGTACAGACCAATGATAAAAAAAATAAAAAAATGCATACAAATACCAATATTTTGTATATGAAACGGTCTATATATGAACGTACGATTGTTGAAATATATATAGAACATCACAAAACAAATTTTCATTGCCCGGGTTATATATAAAATAAACTAACATAAATAACATACTGTGAACCAAAGACTTTGTAATAGTATTTTTAAAATATATGCCTAAAGAAATAGTATCATCCACCTATATATCTAGGTGCTAATTTGAAAAATATAGTGTGCATAAAGTACGTGGTTTATAAATTAAAATGACAGCAACATGTTATGCAAGAAAAGTTTTTTTTAAAACAAAATTTTCATAACTCACTTGTATTAATATATTAACTAACATTTCATAAAATTAACACAAACTAATATATATACATAATGCAAACTAACCAATATATAACTATAATACCTTCTTAAATAAAACCCAGAGAAAAGTAGAAGAAAGTCGAGCCGAAGATGGGAGAAGAGGAGCACGCGATGTCTGTGGGCGAGGAGGCAATGAGCGCCAGGTAGAGGCTTGTGGTCGATAGTTAATGGGGTGCTTATGAGGTGAAGTGGGTTGAGGTAGTACTGACGTGGCGTTAGAAGTTCGATCAAAGGGGATGAAGGCCGATTGAGCGGTGGTGTGGCCATGTAGGCCATTAACGTTTTGAGAAGGATTGGGTCAAGGAAGTGGGAAAGTGGAGGAGGAGACTTGGAAGAGAGAGTGAGGGAGGAGGGAAGAAAAGGTGGATGGTGGAGTTTTCCATGGCCGAACAACATGATGATAAATTTGCGAGGAAGAGAGCAGGTGAAAGGTTTGGATTCTTTGGAAATGAGAAGTGCTACAGGTGCAACCAAGCTATGTATATCTTTCTTTATAAACGAATAGACTGAAAAGCGGACAAAACGGACAATGGTCAGTAAATTCAAATGATGTAGATGTAACGGCTGACCATTGAATCAGCTAAAGTTATTAAAGCAATTTATTATGTTGCTTGGGCTGCACGTTCAGATTTGAAAATGCATGGAAAAGCTAACGATCACAATTTAGGGTACCGATATGACGTACAGTTTTATTATTTCTGTCGTGTACCGGACCTCAAAATACAGAAATAAATATTTCACGGTAATCAGCATGATGACAAGAGGGAACAGAAATATCTGTGTGAGGACATTCCTATCAAAATTCCATGCGGACACCGATATACGTTGCTATTCCGTACGGAAAAATCCAAACGGAGCTAGAAACCTCTGAATTTCGCGAAATGAATTTCGCAGTCGGATGCTGAGTGTTCTAAATGAATTTTCTCATGTTGACATATTTAGGTTTTGGAATACTTTTAAATTCAACGTTTATTAACTAATTTAAACTGAGTTTCTAGCGACTGATAGAACATCTATATTATTCGACGAAAATTTGCCATTTGCTACGTCTAGATGGACGGATAGCAAATATCAGATTTCCGTCATAAAATTCTATTGTTTGTTTAAATGGTAGAAAATGAAGGGATGGGGAAATCAACGGTTTAAAACGGATACTGATACGGTTACCATTTCCGTAGATTACACCGTGTATCGGACTTCAAAACACAGAATTGAATATACCATAGGGATCAACATGATGAGACGATCAAAACAGTATATAGATATCAGTGATAGGATCAACCGATCAAAAGTCGATAATCGGAACTGAAAAATACTGCAAAAATGCAGGAATTAAGATAAAGCGGAGCAACAACAGTCAAAATTTGAAGAAACGAAATATGACGTCTTACTCAGAAGTTGATTTACAAATTTTCTATAGAAAAATATTCGGGTTTGGAAAACATTTTATCATCATCAATATTAACCGATTTAAATTGAAGTAGAATTACACAATAAAATAAACTTTCATATTTTCTGATGAAAATTTAACATTTACTATATTTAAATAGACGTATTTAAAATATAAAATTTTACTTCAAAATTCAATTATTAAAATTTTCACAAAATTCAGTTAATTTCGTTATTAAAACCAATTAAAATTTACGAGTCGTTATAGAATCAGAATTGAGTTAACTAGAAATTCAGCGATTGGTTTTAGAGAGTCCATCAAGTGGGAAAAGTATACTTATATAAGATGACTCAAACCCGAAACCACTTCAAAACCATATGTGTGATCTATGTTCCGAAAGCAGTTGAGAAGTGGAATGTTATAGAGTTGAACTGTAAATCCTAAGGTTAAGTCCAAAAGAAAGGTCATTATTAACATTTCGAATGATGCTATACTCCAAAATAGAGGGCAACATTAGCATTTATTAAAGAACTTATACAGGGAACCTATGTGGAGGTTCGAGATCTGTTCAAGATGCTCGAATCCATGTAGTGATTTGTGATCTGTTCGAGATAGTGGAATCCATTTGGGGATTCGTGTTCTGTTCGAGTGATGAAGATTCATATGAGAGATGTCGAACGTAGCCTTGACATCAAAAAAATGATAGAAAAAAGAGAAGGGGCATGCTCAGGGGGGTTTAGCATCCTCAAGGGTATATCAAATCCATCTGTAGAGATGCTTATCGATTGTTGCTAGCGGGAGTTGGTATGGCTTGGATCACGCACCGAGGGTGGCCCAATTATGTTTACCTTAGAGTATAACCCATCTAGAGATATATGTTGCTCAAAAGGTAGTTTCTGATCATTTTCATGGAGTTTGGATTCGGTTAGATCTCAGGTGATCTCCATGGAAAATCCATTATGCGAACACACCTTAGCGATATTGATTGTATACCTATTATTGTTTTGGCATTCACACAGCAACTATTCGATATGACTTATGTGCTACACCCTAGACATTATCTATCATGTCACCATATATTAAACCTAATGAATGGTTGGTTTCTTTGACGGAAAAACTGTAACGGGAATCCGTACGGTCTCAATGGTTACTGGTACTTATCACTCATATTTCTTGAGTTTTCTCGTATTGGTTTACCAGACTGATTTGGGTGTTATTTTCTTATAATACTCGGGTCAGTCCCGATGTATGTTTCTAGATTTAGCCATGGATGTTTTGGAGCTTGTGGAGAAGAGTTGGAATTCTATCTATCGTAGTATTTATTTCCACTACATTACTTTGTGTGTGCGGTCAGCATTTGTTAGGACAGGTTTTCATAACTGTCAGGGTTGATTATTGTAACTCTGAAAGATTTTTTATCTTAGGATGATAATTTATACTGTCTTTTGATATTATATACGATCGTTCCATTGTGAGATTCTAATATTGTGTTCTTTCTTCCTTGTTCTATTTCCATTTCCTTTTATTTTACCCTAATAATTCGTCTTTCCGACACTTGGGTGCTCAGCACATGAATATCGTGGATGTATTAGTGTCGACATTTGGGGATTGAAAAGGCCGGTCATTAGAAAGGTGGACTTTAGGCATCTAATCCAGATAATTTTATTTGTATGATAATCCTATTCTTGTGTTTTCCTAATTTTTTAATTAGTTAATCTATGCACATGATTAGAATGTTGTTATTTCATTAGTTAGTTGAGATTTTTGCACGCATTGTTGTCGTCACAACGAAGATTGAATTTGTATATGATATTTAGAGATCTATCTCATGATTTATATTTCAGATTTGATGTTGTATATTAAAATAAATTTGGGTTTGAAATCATATATGTTTATATTTATATATCTATCAATTTATGACACTAATATTCACATACAATTTAAATTAGAACATATACTTTCATATACTGTATAATATTGGTCTGAAAATTTTCAAATACCTTCTTACGTTTATTATAAACTGTAAAATGCTGAGGGTAACTTTTATTACATATATATAGTATTATTAATATTCAATGGCTAAATGAATCAATAAATTCATATAAAATAATACATATAACTGAAAATCAATTTTATAATTTATAAAATTAATTTCCATGTCTAAAATCTACAAAAATATTTTTGGATTTTTTGAACTTAGTTTAATATTTTTTTAAATTAATTTACTTTTGGCCTAAAATAAATCATTTAATTCAAAATAAATTTTCAGTTGGGAAATTCTAAAAATCTACTTAAGTCGAAAATGTGTTAATTACCTCTAAAAAGTTTTTCAGTTTTTTTAAGCTAAGTTTATTATTTTAAAAATTATTATTTTTTCAATCTGCAATCAACTGTTTAATTAAAAATAAAATTTCAATTCATAAAATTCCATAAATTTTTCCTTAGACCAGAATATATCTTTGGTACCCTCAGAAAAAGTTTCGAAAATTTTTAACTTGTTTCATATTTGTAAGAATTAGTTTGATTTTGGGTTGTTATCAATTATTTAGTAATAAATATTATTTCAATTAGAAAAATTCTAAAAAAAATTCCTAAGCCCAAAAATGTATTTTCAGATTTTCTAAAATTATAAAACTTGTAATTTTATCATATAATTATTTTACATTAGTTTATTATAGAAGAAATTATTTAATTCAATAAAACACACACACACACACTCAAATAATCATATGAAATTTATAATTATATGCTCATGCATATATTTGACAACATACAATACATTCAAAATGAGCTGATGTGTCTATTCCAATGCAAATCCGAACATCTATACATGGGTATGTTATTTCCTACACGAATTGCTATATTATCCATGCACACATAGACATATATGTATATATATATAATACCTACATACATACATACATACATATACATATATATATATATATATATAAGTGAAACAAAATTAAATAAATCCAAAGCTGAAATTTATAAAATTAATAAAATCTTTGTAGTCAATTTGTGAAGATAGAATACATATATGGACATAGTAATAATTCTAGCCATGAAAATTATTAATCAATGACATAAAATGAATCAATCAAATCAAATTAAAGAGAGAAAATGAAAGGTTTCTCTCTCCATTTAATATAACTAATGCTCTCAATTAATTCTTGCTTTAGGGAAAGAAATGAAAGGTTTCATTTTATATGTATTAACTTTTATAAAACGTTAGGTGTATTGGATACGCTATACATTTAAAATTAAATTTATTTAAACTTTCCTTTTGCTAATTTAAACGGAATACATGATTTTATTTAAACCAAATTTAGAAAAATTCAAAATGAAATTTAGACTTTGTAGGACTATTAAAGATCCAAAATGGTTAAAAAAATTAAAATTCATCCATATTTTTCCATTGTAGGATGGCCCAGTTCCTACAATAGTATCGAAGCCCAATAGCCTATGCAGTCTAAATTAGTCATATTAGGACTACCTAATTAAGGTTGCCCACTTAGTGCGTTGTCTAGAAAGGTAATGCCTAGAATTGGAATTGGATAATCATGTACCATGTTCTACCTAATTACCAGCTTGGCCTAAAAGGTGACATAAGCCCAAAGATTGTCCTTAATAGAAAACGCCCAACTTGTATTAGCTCTTGGGCAAAATTTCAAAATCATTTTGAAAATTAAAATTAAAGATTTTGAATTTAATAGTTAAGTTTAAAAAAAAATATTTTTATTATAAAATTAAATGTAACATAATTTTTCAAAATGTTTGAAAAAATTCACATTAGTTTCAAATTTTAAATTTACTAGTAACATTAATAGAAGAAAATTAATTAAATAAGTTAAAATAAACATGTGTGTGTACTATATATAAAGATACATATTATGATGTTTTAAATTGTTTAAAATAACATAAGTATACATGAATGTTTATTAATTGAAGTTTGAAATTAATATAATTTAATTAAAATAGTTTAATTAAATAAATTAATTAAATAATATACACATGTATATGATATATGTGTTATAGTATAAAGGTTATAATACATACAAATATAAATGTTATATCAATATAAAAATTAATTAAAATGTTAATTAATTAAAATTAATTAAATATGATTTAATTAATATAAAAAAAAATGGAACATTAAAGAAACCCATAATAGATTTAAGAAATAAATACACATGTACCATGATTCCGGATGTGTCTGACATATGAATCACAAGTGTAATTTATAAGAATTACATTATTCATAAGTCAATATCACTTAATATATTGAAGATTATGAATCTTCAATATGATGTTGTCCTCAACTATATATATATATGTATGTATGT
This sequence comes from Allium cepa, assembly GCA_030765085.1. NCBI lineage: Eukaryota > Viridiplantae > Streptophyta > Magnoliopsida > Asparagales > Amaryllidaceae > Allium > Allium cepa. The sequence goes on from CM060932.1 coordinate 135,618,087, forward strand.
ATGTATGTATGTATGCATGTGTATGTATATGTATATGTATATATGTATAAATTACTTGCATACTCCTTAGATGTTGAACAGACTCAAGCCAGGGTTGTTATGTGTAGTATTATTAATATATTGAATAGACAAAGTAAGGGAACTATATGTATTTGTCGAGCAAACTCAAGGTACATATATTATACTTAGGCCGTCATGATATGTTAGGTATGAGTGAATAATTTATTTTAATTTGTTGAGCAGACTCAAGGTCAAAACGGAATTAGGACAAAGTACCAAAAGGTTAGGAGTTGTATATGATACAACCGATAAGGAGTTATCCATCATCAATGGAGCTATGACTTGTTGTGCAGACTTAAGATCAGAAACAAGACGGACGGGTCCTAACACCTACTAGTGAAGTCAAAAGACTTATATGTTTCGACTTAAGGTTTGGCAAGACATAAAAGACTATTGGGAACCTTATTAGAAAAATGAAATTGTGACGACCCAAAATTTTTAGGCATTTGAAATTGGAATATTTAATTAATTTTAAATATTTGCGAGATAGTTTAACTTGGATTTCAAATATCAGTTTGAATTTGGTGATTGAATTTATTGAATTTAATAATTTGAATTTGGGTAAAATATTGAATTTTCAGTTTTAAGCTTGTTAAAAATAATTTGAAGGCTTATAAAATTTATACTGATAATATTGAAGATAGTAGAAGTATTTAATTTGGAAGTGTTTTGTTCAATTTTAAAATTTTATAGTTTAAGTAGAATTTAAAAATAGCCTTTCGAGACACAGTCTTAGAATTCGATGAAACCAGTTCCATTGGATCCGTAATATTGTACTATTATCAGATTTCAAATTTCATAGTGATCGGAGTTGTTGTGTGAGCGTACGATATATAACGCGTTGAAATTTATATCGAAAATTCAATATAATAACTGGGTCCAAAAAGCTATCTTCTACATACGATCGAATTAGGGCTCGAAACCTTTTCCTTTGTGCTCGAAATAGGAATATAACATTATAAACGCCTAGCGGCACGCCTTGATAGGGGTTCACGATTCTAAGCTACGTAAATCGAAAAAATTTGAATTCAAAATTTAAATATATATATATATATATCCTAGTCAACCTTCAGCCTATTCCTTTCACATCGATACTTTTCCCCTTTGAATCACTACAGCCTTTCTCTGCATGCAACCCATCTGTAACGCCCCAACTCCGAGACCCACTCTAGTAAAGAGTATTACGGAGTAATACCGTCTACTAGAACGGAGAATAGAGTATAATGGAAGCGACCATTTGTAATCAAGCTATAACTATCTACTGAATACGTTGAAAAGATGGTATCTATACTTCTTTTTTTTCTTCAAGTGGTTCGACCTATTCAATAAATATTTATAACGAAATTACAATGGCTAAAGATCTATCAGAATAAGCATAGCAATAAATGATAAACATCACAGAACAGATCACATAACAGATAGAACATCCCAGAACAATACATCATCAATACAGATCCAAATACTATAAGTGGGTACAAAGCCACTGCTCACATATGTGAGTCAAAAATATATACATATCAAAGTCCGAATAAAACAGAGTAGCGGAATAGTGGACAAATAAAAGCGCTATCTATCAGCATAGCAGATGATGTCCGAGCAGAAGCACATAAGCTAAGTCCAGAGACCTAACCTGAAACAACTCGGTCTGACCCGAGCGAAAACACTCGGGTCAGGCTAGCTAAATAATCAGTAATAACTGAGATATATATAATAATGCAGTACATAAATAAAGCAATACTTCTCCAAAGAGAAGAGTAATATGGACTACATGAATATAATAACGATCCCTAATCATTAATAAACAGTAAAAATCTCCAAAGAGAAAATCAACACCAAAGTGTAGAATAAATAAAATCGCCTCATATCATCGGCGTAGCCAAAACTATAAAAAGTTGCCCATAGGCAATAATCCCAAAAGTGACCAGAGTCTATAATCAATGCCTAAGCAAAGATCGATACTCCAAAGAGTAATTGGGATATACTGAAAAGTCAATGAAATCGAATACTGAAAAGCAGTGTCCAGAGACACTATAAATCCATAAGGTAATCGCACTTACATCGTATGGTTCCATAGAACCAACACCGAATGGCGATACTCGAATGGATATAAAAATCATCAGATAATACAACTATTGCACGTGCACCGACCAGAGTCGTTGTTGCCAAGTACTGTAGAGTTGTGATCGATCACTCGCACAGATGCGGAACGCGCGAAACAGCGAGATCCTTCCCAGAAGGATAAAGGCCCAGAGGCGTACGCCGAAGAATAAACTGCTCCATAGAGCAGGTGTCCAGAGACGGTTGCCCAGAGGCGTGGTGACCCAGAGGTCCAGTACTGGCCGCCCAGAGGCTAATGTGCCACTAACTTCTCAGAGAGGAACCCGTAAAGTGTTAACAATGAGTCCCATACCCCACGTTCGCACTAAACGGTTTCCTAACCAATAGCAAGCTCACACTCCAAACAATAAAAAGTCCACCTCATATCATCGGTAGACTAGACCCAAAGATCAAAACGATCAATCGAATAGGTCGGGGATTAACCGGAAAGAAAATACACACGGTTTCCATAGGCCGGATATTTCCTAACCGTTTAAGCACATTTCCACTTCGCTCGACGTGCTAAAAGTGAGTGTAAGATTTTTGTTATAGAAAATAATGGTGTAAAACGGATTTGTAATTGATTTCGAAACCACTTTTAAAACGGTCTTTTGAAAAGTCTCCTATTATGGAGTAATTAATTTAATAATTAAAAATAATATTATATAATAATTTTCAAAAGCCATTTTGGAGTGAAAAATCCTTTTAAATCCTTTTTATAAAGCCCGTGTACGAAATCCAGAGACAAATCTCAAAGAAATCGACGAAAACCAGAAAATCATCAAAAATATTCTAGGTGTTTGAAACCATTCAAAAACTGATGCGAACCCAAGTTCGGTAATTTATTTGGACCAGCAAACTGTGTCCAAATGGCATGAAAACTGGTAGACATATAGTCCAACATCCCTACTTTAAGATGCAAAAAGAATTTCTGGATTCCGAGTTGAGACGAAGCGGTGGCGACCTCTCAAAGTTGAACCCAGAAAAAGATTCACACTGTTAACCAACAGCGACCAGAGTTCAACTTCGACACGAAATTCGAAGCAGAAAACGAACTCCAATGTTGCCCAAATTTTCCAGAGATGGTGTTCGAAACTCCACGTTTCCAACGAGACCAAAAACTTTGAATTCCGACTTCCGATGCGAACGTGGCGGCATCGCGAAGTGGCGCTCAAAAGCTGGAAACAGAGGTGATGTTTGATTATTATTTTTTTTATTTTTTTTTCTCAGCCCAGCCCACATGGGCTGGGAAAATAACAAGCCCCCAGCCCAATTGGGCTGGGGCAGAACACAAGTTCCCCAGCCCAATTGGGCTGGGCAGAACAGAAGACCCCCAGCCCAATTGGGCTGGGCGGAACACCCCCCAGCCCGCGGGCTGGAGGGGAATCAAATGCCCCCCCCCCCCCCAAGCCCACTGGGGCTGGGGGGACATGTGGGCCGCCCCAGGCCACTTGGGCTGGGGTCTGGGTGGCCCGCCCCAGCCCAGGCGGGCTGGGGACTGTGGACCCGCCCCAGCCCACTTGGGCTGGGGTCTGAGGTGCTGCCCCAGCCCACTTGGGCTGGGGTCTGGGTGGCCCGCCCCAGCCCAGGCGGGCTGGGGACTGGGGACCCGCCCCAGCCCACTTGGGCTGGGGTCTGGGGTCCCGCCCCAGCCCACTTGGGCTGGGGTCTGTGCGGCCCGCCCCAGCCCAGGCGGGCTGGGGACTTGCAGCCAGCCCTAGCCCGTGTGGGCTGGGGGCTTGTGGCCAGCCCTACTAGGGCTGGCCTGCTCCTGGCTAGCCCAGCTGGGCTAGCCTGCTTTGTCTGGGCTGCAACCTGGGTGCAGCCCAGACCCATATTTCAGCCTGTTTTGGATCTGTGCATTTCCAGCCTGCTGTAAATGCAGTTTTTGAGGGTTTTAGGGTGTTTTTTTCAAGTTTTTGGCCTCAAATTTCACTAATAACAATCACTAATCACTATACAATGATTAATACACCATATAAAAAGAAACATAGGCCAAAGCTTAGCATTACCTTAACAAGCAATATCACAAACACTCTTTGTGCACACCCAAAATGAAGACAATGGAGATCAAAGAGCTATGATTCACATGTTACAAAACAAAACATGTGTTACCATATGATTTATGACATTCAAAAGAGGATTAAACACATATTAGAAGAGGTTTTAGCAATATACCTCTCTAAAAAGCAACAATGAACATTATAACATCAACCCAAGATGGCAAAAGAAGATTAGGAGGCTATAAGATCATAAAAACACATAAAACATGTGTTAATAAACTAATTTCAGAAATTAGAAAGCTATAAAAGATGGATTTGAGATGGGTATTTGCATTACCTTTGCATAGAATGATTTGCATAAGCTAAGACTTGAAGGATATGAAGATGGAGGCCATTTTTATTAAAAAGATTTAGGAAATGGTTAGGGTTTTGATTAGGGTTGAATGAGTGAGGTTATGTGAGTTTGAGATAATGTATAGAGAGGGTTTAGGGTGGGTTATTGGGTTGAGATATGTAACCCAAAAAGAAGAGGGTTATTTACATGTTTCAAAAATTAGACTAAGTGTTCATGCATGTTTATAACATTCATTTTCTTACCCAAACCCATAAAAAAAAAAAAAAAAATCTCTCCTAAAATAACATTTTATCCTCATTTTAAAATCCCATATTTCCCATTTAATTAAAATAGCCTTTTTCAAATAAATTTTGTTATTCCAAATCCTTTTATGCTTCATTAAGAATAAATAAAAATCCTAACTTTTATTTATTAATCGGTAATGCAAACCCCGGGTTGTTACACCATCCCCTCACTTCAAATCGAGCCGCTCCCTTATCTTCTATTTCAGTGTCAAACCCATGAAAACGAAGACAGAACTCAAACAAACAAATAAATAAAAAGAAAATCTCGAGCCATCTTCTTTCAATGTCCGGTTCGAATGAAATTCAACATAAATCGACAGCAAACGAAACCAAATTTCCCTCCTCCTTTATCTCTATTCGATGCGATCGATAGGCCCAATCTACATCGACGAATTCAATTCAAGTTCAGGGAGGCACGAGGCAACGATAGAGCTAGGTTTTCGCATCAGGCATTAGGATTTCTCGACTTGGACGGGGAGTGCGACGTAGCTTGGAGGTCGTGCCTTTGTTCATCGCAAGGGCATGCGGCAAGGTTAGATTCGAGCGGCGATTTGGGTTGGAATCTCGCGAGCGACAGGCCGTGTGAGCGGTGAGGTATTCATATTTTATTCTTTTCCAAATTAATTTTGATTTTATAAATATATATATATATATATATATATATATATATATATGCACTGAAAACAGAAAAATAAAAATAAAAAAATAAATATAGCAGTGTAATATTAGAACCATTTCTGTTTTAATATATATATATGCTATAAAAGGAATTTTATTTCCCTTAGGATTTACTGAATACGTATTTACAGAAACATAAAATATCCATATATAAATTAGGATATGTAAACTATGTTAGTCTATATAGTTATACACATATTTTATTGTACAGTAATCAGAAAATTTATTTTTATTGACTGAGAAATATATAGGGTGGAACAGAATTTTAAAACGTTTTGATTTAAATAGTTATATTAAAAGTTGGACCTTTGGATTTTATAGATTATTCTATAAATGTATACGAATAAGAGTTTAATTTTACAGTTAAATATATACATGTAAACTAGTTGTGTTTTAATTTAATATATATATATATATATATGTATATGATTTTGGAAAGAGAAAAAGGAAAATAAAATATGTATACATGGGAGTTTTGAATAATGGAAATTATAGGGATTAACTTGTTTAAATAAATTATTTAATTAGTTCCAAAAAAATAATTTATTAGAGGAAATTGGTTGAAATTAGAATTTATTCGGTTAAAATCAAATTGTTAATTTAAAACTTAAGTATTAAATGGTAAGTGATTATTTGATAAGTTCAAATATTAATAAAATGAAAAATGTTTATACAAGGTTTACATTGTGAAGAATTGTGAAGAAATAAGCCGGATGGAAATGATTGCAAAACAAAAAGCAAAGGTGAGTTAATCTCACTCATCTGGGTTTTAATTTAAATTTACATGGTTAAATTTAAATAATTGGTTGAATGATTGAATTGATTTGATGTGATATATTATATAGTAGTATATATGTAACGACCCGGAAATTTCGATTCCGAAAATTCTAGATAGTTAGGAAAAAAAGAAAGAGATAGAAGAAGAAGAACAGAAAACACAACATAGATTCTCACATTCGCAGCGGATCAAAATATAATATCAAATAATGACAGTTTACAAAAGAATACCCTATCCGTCAATTACATTTAATACATCAGAGTTACAACATTTCACAAAACTTTGGACATATATACGTAACAACATGTCCAAGATAACAGTAATATATCACAGGGGAAATACCCTATACGTTCCTGCCATCCAGCTCGCCTCCTGAGCTCCAGAACGCCCTTACCTGAAAATTTGTAATACTCGGTCCGACCCGAGCATTACAACAAAGTAACACCCGGGTCAGGCTGGTAACCAGCGTGAGTAAAACCCATCTAACATGAAATTCTAATTCATAGTCTTATTTAAAACCCGGGTAACTCGTACCTTATTACAAGTAAACAACTTGTATAATCAACACTATTTCCACAAATCAATGTCTAAGTACCCACATAGCTTAAATGGTCTGAATTATTCCATTCTAGCCACATATCAAGTCTATAAGAATCATTGTATGTTACAAATAGAAGTGGGTTCGGGTATTTACTAACACCCGACCCCGGTCTATTCGAATCCCATGTCATCATAACCTAAGTCACTCAAATGAAATACAATTTAAACTTTAAATACAGGATGTCACTATTTTAACCCGACATACTATATCACAAAGCATCACACATTACATACTAGAGATATCAACTAATCTAGGACATACAATAAAATACAATCATTCATAAGCAAGATTAATCAACCACACCATCTTTAATTAATTTAATTAACCACAAATGAATTAGATTAATTAATTCAATTACTTTTAAATCCTGCGTATTAATTAATTACAAACCAATTATTTAATCACCCAATAATTATCCATCTAAATTAATCACCCTTGATAAATTATACTTTAATTACATTAAGTAATTAACCACAAATTAATTATCCTTAACCATTTACAATAATTATCCTTAATTAATTACTCAAAGTAGTTATCTTATAACCAATTACATTGATTAATCATCCTTTAATTAATCACACTCATTAATTAACTAACCCTTAATTAACTTCCTTAGTTAATCAATCCTTTAATTAATTACACAAAGTAATTAATCCCTAATTGATTCCATTGAGTAATACCCTTTTTATTACCTCATCAAGTAATTATCCCCTTGGTTAATTATCCTTAATTAATTAACCTTTGATTATTAATTAAATAATAAACACATTAATCCTTTAATTACTTACATTAAGAAATCATAATTTAAGTAATTAATCTCTAATTACTTAATGCTTTAATTATAACTTAATTACTTAATTAATCTCCAATCATCAATTCATCGATTTCTAATTACCAATTAATTAATTTAGAATTCTAGATTTTTGATTAATTAATCCTTAATTATTTAACTTTAATAACTTTCCTTAATCTTTAGTGAATAATCAATCAATTAAATAATAAATCTTAATTACCAACTCTTAATTAATTAATTACATTAATACGTCAATACCTTAAGTATATTACAAAATTAATCATCTTCCCATACATTAAGTAAATAATCCACTGTTTAGCTACATCATTAAATTCACCCTTGGAAACATTTAGGAATTTAACTTATTATATAATTATTTCTAAACAACAATTTTTTAGACAAATTAAACTTTAAAAAAAATAAAAAATATTTTTTTTTTGTTTAAACTCGCTAATACCTTAATTCAGACCTGACTTATATTTTCCTTGAAACTTGTTTACTTTGGTAAACTTTAAACTTGATTACTACTCAAGCAATCAAGTATAAAATTTCGGGTGCAGGCCTGAACCCAAGCTTATTGTTTTCGAGGCAAACCCGATCCCACACTCGTGTCCATTTCCCTTTCCAGTCACCTCTACTTCTTCTCCTCTTCCTAATCTAAACACAATACACAGGCCAGAACGCCAAATACACGTGCACGTGCACGTTTGGTCAGAGTTTCTCCGACCATCGCCGCCCCTCCTCCCAAGTCGCCGATGACCCACTCATCAGACCTGACCCTTCAAAATCTTAAACCACCACTCCAATCAAAAACGAGGTGTTTAATACCTCAGGATCCCAAAAAGAAACAACCACCAAAGCCCTTCACGCCGCCACCACATCCGTTCCTTGCCACCAGAATTTCACCAGGAGGAGCGTCGTCATCCCCTCCACCGATCCCCTTTGGACCGCACTCTCAACTCTTCACCACGACGCTGCTAGGTCCCAAAATCTAAATGCGGCTACAACTGACCTCCAAACCCTATTCCTCCCTCTGACGATCACTACGATGATCGGAAAAATCGTTATTGATTTTCTCGAGTTTCCTAGCTATGCAACCACCCCTTGATGTGAAGCCCCACCTCAATACCCACGCTAGCCAAGAACACTCCGGAGTAATGCTGTCAACTAGCACGGAGAATAAGGCTGTTGAGGAGCGACCATCCATGTAATTGCTTATCACACGGTGGCTATAAATAATCTTCGGAAACAAACATTGAAATAATCATATCACAAATCAGTCACAGATATCCATATCACAAAGGCGGAAGAAGATATGAATATTTAACTAACACATGAGAGTGTACATCAAAGTAGTGGTCAATAAGATCCATGATAATACAAAAGAATAGCAACACGTGCTATACAAAAGAATACAACTATGAGTCTATATCTCAAGTGTATACAACAAAAACTGCTAATCTAAACAGTTAGCCAAAAGTCAGAGTGATGAATCCCTGGGAAGAAGTCAAGCAGAAGCACCTGTAACATCTCGGTCTGACCCGAGTATTATTTAAGAAAATAATAAACGGATCAGTCTAGCTATAAATATCAGATGACATGATATAACATAAAAGATATGGCATAAACATAAACATCCATAACGACATACCACTATAAGTATGTAAACAATGATCAACGGAAGATCAATCAATAAGAGATAATCAATATCACAAGAATCTTCTCAAAGATTCGAAGAGGGCATCATACCCTAAACTTGTACTCATAACAAGTCAATGACATAAATTCCAGAAATCAACACGAGAAATCCAGAAATCATAAAAAGGGAAAGAGGCCTATCACATGACGGTCCGAAGACCATGGGGAGCTACCCCACATGTGTGAGTGGAATCACACAGATTGAGGTCAAGACTAACCAAAAAGCAGAAAGGTATGTGTGAATGGAATCACACAAGTGGTGTCTAGTCTAACCTTGCAATGAAAGAGACATCGCGCAATTGCTAGTCTAATTCATAAAGCGATCATCAAGATCAACGAAAAGTGTCAATTACACTAAGCTAGTAAATATAGAAGTTTAGCTTCATGTCCCATAACCACTTGCTTAACTTAAATATTTACGAACAAACTGTAAATCTTCACTAATAAAATTGTCACAAGAGGTTCAATCGAACAAGTCCAAGAATTAACCGACGAAGTGAACGCAAGCGTTTCATACCACTTGTTTTACTAAGTCGTTTAATTAGATTTCTCATCCGAGTGAGGTAAAGGCTTGTATATACTAATAGATTGGAAAACGGTTTAAGAAAAGAGCTTTGTTATTAAAAATAGAGTTGAAATTGTTTGTTAAAAGAGTTTTGATATTTACTACTAGTATTGAAACCTTTATATTATAAAGTGACAAAACACATAAGCAATTGTAGAAACAATCAGTCACAAAGATCGCATACGGAGATGCGAATAAAATCCAAGGAAATCAGCTCAATGTTTTTCAGATAAGATCCCCTATGGAGGGGGGGTCCAGGGGGGGTGGCAACCCCCTAAGGTGGGGGTGCGGGGGCAACGCCACCGCTTACGGGGTTCGACCTGCCCGGTCAGGTCGCGGGGGTCCAGGGGGCAGCGCCCCCGGCGGGGTGCGGGGCAGCGCCCCGTTCAAAACGGTACGACCTAGTGAAGACAAAATGAGGTCTAACGACCTAACGACTCAAGGGTCTAACGACCTAAAAGTATTCGCGACTTAACGGGTTATAGGCCTAACTCGTGAGCGACCTACGAGATAGGCAAGTGGAACGACCTAAAGATGAATGGGTCGAACGACCTAACGTGAGCACAGGTAAAGCGACCTATCGGTCCAACGACCTAAGGGGAAAAGGCAACCTAGGTCTAACGACCTAACTGCTCGCGACCTAAGGGTCTAAAGGCCACGCGACCTAGAGGGAAAACAAGGTTAAGCGACCTAAGTGGGTTTGCGACCTAACGATATAAACGGTTGAGCGACCTAACGGTGCAACGACCTAAGGCCAAACGACTTAAGGGTTCCAGTGGAGAGCGACCTAAAGGAGACGCGACCTAAAAGAGGCGCGACCTAAAGGAGACGCGACCTAAAAGAGACGCGACCTAAAACAGACGCGACCTAAAAGAGGCGCGACCTAAAAATATAAAGGTCATGCGACCTAGCGACCTAAGGTCATACGACCTAGCGACCTAAGGTCCATACGACCTACGACCTAAGGTCATACGACCTAACTCCGAAGACGTTAGAAATGGCCAGAACGACCTACGACCTAAGGTCCATATGACCTACGACCTAAGGTCATACGACCTAACTCCGAAGACGTTAGAATGGCCAGAACGACCTACGACCTAAGGTCCATACGACCTACGACCTAATGAGATAACTCCGAGCGACCTAAAGGTATAGGCCATTTTAAGGTCGGAAACGACCTAACTCCAGTGCGACTTTTCACACAGAACGACCTAACAAAGGCAGAATGACCTAGGGGCAGTTTTTCACCAAAAACACTAAAAAGTGGAGTTTTTCGCCAATCCAATCCAAACCAAATGCAAATGTGCGTGCAAACATGATAGGGAATCATTCCCAACAGTCCAAGATAGATATAAACTAGATTTGTGAGATAAAAATCTCACCTTTGCACTAAAGTTTATGAAGATGAAGCTTGAAAGCAAGGAGAAGCAATCCAAAGCTTGAATCCAATATCTTCTACTTGAATTTGGAGTTGAATGTTGGATTTGCAATTGAATTTTGAGCTTGGAGTTTTAATTTTCCATTCTCTTCACCATTAATGCCAAAGCTTGAGTTAGTTAGGAAATTTATGAAGAGTGAGGAGAAGAAGGTTGGAACTTGGGCTTAATAGGCTAAGCTAACCCAAAGTCCAAAGCGGGAAAAGTTAGTGAAATTGCTATAACTCCAAACCTATCGATGTTTATACTTAAAAAATTGTAAACGACATTTCGAACTCAATGGAAGTGGTCTCGAGTCCTAATTTGACCGTTTGCAAAAAGTAGCTTTTCGGACCAAAACCCGATTAACGAGTTAATATTTAAATAAAATATTTAAATACAAACTCGATAAATATGCGGGTTGTTACACTTGACCAAAGGCCGACCCCAAACATCTGCCACCACGCCTGAAATCGATTCAACTTCACTTTTCGATCAACACGCAAGATTACAACATCCATATTATTAAAAATCAAGATTTTGATATCTAAATTCATTATTTCTTTATGTGATTTAAATTACATAATCAAAACTAGAATTTGTGCACATTGATTTTCTGCTAAAAGGAAGATTCCGCTGTAATATCCAATTTTCCAAATAATTCCTAAATAATCCTTTTTGACCAAATTTTAAAAATAATGTTACTCTATTACAAACATTTTATTTTTGAAGATCATAGTTTATAATTGATTGATTTGAAAGATATAAATTTATGAACAGGTTTAAATACTGTAAAGTATGAACAGAGACTTGTTCTTTCTTATACACTAATATGCATACTGTCATCTTCATATATATACGGACATATTATCATATTATACAAACATTTCACAACAATCACGAGTATTAAATCACAAGGCACCCAGATATAGTAACAAGTTTAAATAGGTTGGCTTACTCACCTGATTTATTTATTTCTTTTTCTTTTTGAAATCAGAGAATAGCCTGGAACAGGTTTTTCATAAAACAGAACTTAGTCGATCTTTTATTTTGAAAGAAATTTGAAGATTGCTAGCTGTTTTGAATATCTGGAAATTGACTGAATGATCTTTCTACAGGTCCTGGATTTTGAAATTTTAATTGCTGCCTCTTTATTTTCTTCTGGATTGAAGTTGTTAGCAAGCTTTGTTTTGGTTCTAGATTTTTATTTTGCTTTGATCTTGTTGAAATTGTTTGATCTTCTCTGTTTATAGTTTTTTTTTCTTCAAAAAGATGAAAGGAGGCTTGAGAATTATGTACAGCCTATTTATTTTCTTAAGTATGATGTATATACCTTCTAAAAATTTTCAATGCCACTTGTCTATACAAACCAACACTTGTTGATTTATGTCCTACCTATCAAACATTTGTCAATTTTTTTTAATATTTATTCCACATGTTTTTTTTTATATTTTCAAATGTTTTAAAGAAATAATCGTTAATACTTCTTATGTTAATATTTATTTACTATATGTTCTTAGCTTACACTTGTTAATTCTTGTATTTAAATCCTTACATTTGTAATTATGTATGCATATATTTTTCTTCAATACTTGTAATTTCATTTTATTAAGAGGTTTTATATTAACTAAAATATCTTAAGGATATAAATATTTAAACTTTCTTTTTATTAATCAATATAAAGTTTTACAGAAAAAGATAAAAATTCCAATCATACATTTACAAATAATTATACTATTTTAATATATCTTTTAAAGAGAATGTTATAAACAAATCATATATACATATTATTTTGAACTCAATTTTAAAATGTTATATTTTAATTTCAAATTCAAAGTCTCTTTTAAAACTACTTATATATATGTTCAGATATTTTTATTTATTTAATCAAATAGAATCAGTATCTCAATGATTTAAAATCAATTAATTATCCAGTTACCGGATATGCAAAAATCCGGATTATCACATTCCTCCCCCCTTAGAATCTTTTCAGCCTCGAAAAGGAACGAAGCCAGATTTTTTTTTAAAATGCTTAAAATCAGATAAATTTTCTTTGATCATTTTTAAAACACTTTTAAAATCTATTTTATATTATAAAATAGTTTTAATAAAAATCCTTTTTATAACTCGATGTCTCAACAAGTCCATCCTCGTTCTCATAGAAATTCGGTCATACGTTGATCAGGCGTAAGACTAAAAATCTATAAATACTTAGTAGACCCATTTCCAACACCTAGTGAAAATACTTGGAAAATAATTTTATTGAAAATATAGAAAACATTTTGAAAATAGAGGAAATATCTTTTGGTGAGAATACTCTGGAAATCATCACCCCCATCCACGGTCGTAGTTACATCCTCGGTTACATTGCCATCGCAGCAAAAGTCCATGTAACTGTAGGCACTCCGCGCCCCTCGATTACGCCATGGAACCCACTGCAGATCGCAGTTACATTCCAAGGTTACGTTGTCATTGTAGCAAAAGTCCATGTAACTGTTGGCTCTTAGCAGCACCACGATTTTCGCTGTCAAAATGAAACTTCTCCACTGTTACATAAGTCGCAGTCTACGGATATAAAATCAAATGCAGACTGTTGGCTCTCAGCGGCACACACGACTTTCGCTATGTTACCATAGGTCGCAGTCTACCGATGTAAAATCAAACGTAGACTGTTGGATCTCAGCGGCACACACGACTTTTGCTATGGTATACTCTACTCATAATCCTTAGGAACTAGTTTTGTCCAGACTCCTCACAGGATCAACTTTAGAACCCCCCCTTGGGGCTCAAGGCAGCACCACCCGGTGGCACTCCTGAGAAGTTCATTTCAAGGGAGCGCCTTTTCCCACAGAGCCATCATCAAAACATTTTGTACTATACATATAGTATCTTTCAAATCATACACCTGGTATGGTTCATATAAAGCTCCTTTACACAAAATCGATTATCCCAAAATTGATAATTCTCAAACTAGGCTTTCCAAATTTCAATATTGATTTTATCCAGAAATCAAAAGCCCTTTCCAAATTCAAAGGTTCCCGAAGCCTTTCCAAAATCATCCTCATGAAATCCTTTATATATATATATACACATACATACATATATATATATATATAATCTTGAAAAATCTTTGGGTCTCTTCAAACTTGTATAAAACCCTTTTTATACTTCAAATATCATTCAAAACCCTTTCTTCTGGTTTAGATTCAACAAGGGGAGATTTATCTTATAAAACAAAGATATATAACTTTGTTTATTCCAAATCAAATATTCAAATTTGATTACTCTATAAAGTCATTAACTATATTACTTACTCCCATAAAGTAAATTTCTACCATAGAAATATCCAATTTATATTTTATTTCATCATATATTTCACAAAATATATTCTCCACTTCAAAAACCCTTTTACAGTTCTTATCCACAAACTTTCAATATCAATTTCATTCCAATCCGCACGACGTACACGTATCATTCGTACGCTATACCAATCTGATCACTCACTCGATCACACAATTTCACTTCCGAACTAGTATTGTCCACCTGACTTCCTAGTGCGGACTCAGATCTGGTTTCTTGATCAGAAACTGTCATTCTCCTTGCATAGCCATAACTATGATAGAGAATATCCAGAGCCAATCAATAATCCATATCCATGTTCGCTGTCGAAAATCGAGTGGAAAATCCCAACTCGGATCGATATAACTATATCGAAATTCCGTGCTCGAATCTGGATCAAATCACTATGCAAATAGAATAATATACGTACATCCTACGTATTTATCTTTATTGATTATTAGCCAAATCAATTCTCCTTTCTATTCACATTTTCTCCTAATATCTCTTTTGATTAACACTTCAATTCTTATCTCAAATGGATATTTAATCATAAACAGTTTGAACTCTGTCCAGCTTAAATTTAGAAAATAGCTTGAAAGGTTAAAAATAGATAAGTAATAATAATAAAAATTATTAGTTTGTAAAATAGCTGCAAAATAGTTAAGTAGTTGTAAAATAGTTGGAAAATAGTCAAATAGCTATAAAATTTTAAATAATTGCAAAATAGTTGTAAAATAGTAATTAATTTGTAAAATAGTTGAAAAATAGTAATTAATTCGTAAAATAGTTAAAAAATAGTTAGATAGTTCCAAAATAATTGTAAAACAAATATAAGATATTTTTAGGTTTAAAAAGAAAAGTGTATAGTAAATAGTTTGGAAAAAAAGATTTGTACTAAAACAAATTATTTTGAAAATAGTCCAAAGTCAAACTATTCAATTCCCAACCTCCATTTCTAATCAATTCAATTTAAATTTCCACTTCCATTTAAATTGACTCAATTCCAAATTAAATAACTTCAATTTCCATTGAAATTGACTTAACCCCAAATTCAAGTTGAATTAATCCTCAATTCCTTTTCTAAATTCAAATCAAATTCCATTTGAATTTACTCATTCATCTTTAATCACAATTTTAATTAATTCAAATAAATTTCAAATTGAACCAATTTCAATTCATATCAATTTCTGTTTGTATTAATCCCAATTCCCATTTGAATTTGAACTTATTAAACTTCAATTTCATTTCAAATTAATCCAATTCAAATTTTCCATTTGAATTTTTTTTAAACTTATCCATCTTTGATCAAAATTCTAGTTAATTCAAATCAAATTTAATTTGAACTAATTCAATTCAAATTTCAAATCTAAACCATCTCGAATTATATATATTCGAGTTAAATTTTTTAAATGTTGATTTAATCCTTTAAATCAAATCAACTTATATCTTTAATCCATTTAACTCTGAATCCAAATTCCATTTTTATCCTATTTCAAAGTTCAAATAATAATTCAAATCCTTTTTAAACAACTAAATCTTTGAAATTCAATTTATCATCGAATTTCAATTTTGAAACCAAATCTTTGACGTTTTATTTTAAAAATTCAAAATTTTAGTCCAAAATGATTCCATTTTATCTTAATAATGGATATATTACCACACCCCATTACTTCATTCATTTGAACAAATCCAATTTCAGCTTAAAGATTATTAATAACAATAGGGTGATATCCTCTAATTTATTCTAAAACATCCATCCATACTCAATTTTCAGATCTCAAACCCATTTTGAGATCACCCAAGCTCCCAACTCAAATTAACCATTTAACTTCCCAAGTTAAATTCCAATTTCATCTTGAAATTTCCAAATCAGGTTGATCATTCAAACTTATTTAACTTATTCCAAGTTAAATTCAATTTAAATCCCGTTAACCTTACTCAATTTTGAATTCCCATTCGAATTTTAAACTTCAGATTAATATCCTTCCCACTTAAGTTTAAAACCTACTTCACTTTGGGTTTCACATCACATTCCAAGGAAAAATCAAAACTCAACCTTAGAGTTTATTTCCTTTACACACTTAGTTACTTTTAAATTTTGAACTACCTTTGGTTTTAAATTCAAACAAATTCTTTTAAGATTTTCAAACGACTCTAGTTTAATCAAGTTCTATCATTCAAATAATATTAAATAACATTATTTATTATTTCTTCGTTACTTTGAAACAAAAGTTTCAAATTCTGAACCCAGATTTAAAACTCCACAATTCAGATCAACTTCAGTTCCAATTTATAAGTCATACTTGCCTAAATTTTTTACTTTTTTTTAAAACATTTCATTTTTCTTACTCATTAATTATTAAACACAACTATCATTTAAGATAATAACCAAGATTTTCATATCTAAAACCGTTCATTATCATCTTATTCTGAAACACTTCTCCAATTTAAGTTTCAATTTCAGTTTGAATCCATTTCAAACTTATCTTTATTTAATTTTAGTTTGGTTGCATTCCTATTACAACTTAATTTGATCCAATTCAAGATTTCAATTTGGTTGTATTATATAACTTCTTAATTTAATTCCAAAAATTCAACAACTAATTACCATAATATTTATTAGAAAGAAATATTGCTTTATATATCAAAATATATTCTTATATAAAATCCTTTAAAATCTTTATATAAGAAAATAACAAGTATGCTCTCATATACTCAACTCATTCTAGGGTACCATTGACCCTATCTTTAATGAGTAATCCTACGAGAGCCAAGGTTCTCGCCTAACCATTCGCTCTGATACCAAATGTAACGACCCGGAAATTTCGATTTCGAAAATTCCAGATAGTTAGGAAAAAAAGAAAGAGATAGAAGAAGAAGAACAGAAAACACATCACAGATTCTTACATTCGCAGTCGATCAAAATATAATATCACATAAGACGGTTTACAAAAGAATACCCTATCTGTCAATTGCATTTAATACATCAGAGTTACAACATTTCACAAAACTCCGGACATATATACGTAACAACATGTCCTAGATAACGGTAATATATCACAGCGGGAATACTGTATACGTTCCCGCCATCCAGCTCGCCTCCTGAGCTCCAGTACGCCCTTACCTGTAAATCTGTAATACTCGGTCTAACCCGAGCATTACAACAAAGTAACACCCGGGTCAGGCTGGAAACCAGCGTGAGTAAAACCCATCTAACATGAAATTCTAATTCATAGTCTTATTTAAGACCCGGGTAACTCGTACCTTATTACAAGTAAACAACTTGTAAAATCAACACTATTTCCACAAATTAATGTCTAAGTACCTAACTTAGCTTAAATGGTCTGAATTATTCCATTCCAGCCTAATGATTCACATAACAAGTCTATAAGAATCTTTGTATGCTACAAATAGAAGTGCGTTCGAGTATTTAATAACACCCGACCCCGGTCTCTTTGAATGCCATGTCATCATAACCTAAGCCACTCAAATGAAATACAATTTAAACTTTAAATACAGGATGTCACTGTTTTAACCCGACTTACTATATCACAAAGCATCACACATTACATACCAGAGGTATCAACTAATCTAGGACATACAATACAATCATTCATAAGAAAGATTAATCAACCACACCATCTTTAATTAATTTAATTAACCACAAATGAATTAGATTAATTAATTCAATTACTTTTAAATCCTGCTTATTAATTAATTACAAACCAATTATTTAATCACCCAATAATTATCCATCTAAATTAATCACCCTTGATAAATTATACTTTAATTACATTAAGTAATTAACCACAAATTAATTATCCTTAACCATTTACAGTAATTATCCTTAATTAATTACTCAAATTAGTTATCTTATAACCAATTACATTGATCAATCATCCTTTAATTAATCACACTCATTAATTAACTAACCCTTAATTAACTTCCTTAATTAATCAATCCTTTAATTAATTACACAAAGTAATTAATCTCTAATTGATTCCATTGAGTAATACCCTTTTTATTACCTCATCAAGTAATTATCCCCTTGGTTAATTATCCTTAATTAATTAACCTTTGATTATTAATTAAATTAATAAACACATTAATCCTTTAATTACTTGCATTAAGAAATCATAATTTAAGTAATTAATCTCTAATTACTTAATTACTTAATTAATCTCTAATCATCAATTCATCGATTTCTAATTACCAATTAATTAATTTAGAATTCTAGATTTTTGATTAATTAATCCTTAATTATTTAACTTTAATAACTTTCCTTAATCTTTAGTGAATAATCAATCAATTAAATAATAAATCTTAATTACCAACTCTTAATTAATTAATTACATTAATACGTCAATACCTTAAGTATATTACAAAATTAATCATCTTCCCATACATTAAGTAAATAATCCACTATTTAGTTACATCATTAAATTCACCCTTGGAAACATTTAGGAATTTAACTTATTATATAATTATTTCTAAACAACAACTTTTAAGACAAATTAAACTTTTAAAAAAAATAAAAAAAATAAAAAAATTTGTTTAAACTCGCTAATACCTTAATTCAGACCTGACTTACATTTTCCTTGAAACTTGTTTATTTTGATAAACTTTAAACTTGATTACTACTCAAACAATCAAGCATAAAACTTCGGGTGCAGGCCTGAACCCGAGCTTATTGTTTTCGAGGCAAACCCGATCCCACACTCGTGTCCATTTCCCTTTCCAGTCACCTCTACTTCTTCTCCTCTTCCTAATCTAAACACAATACATAGACTAGAACGCCAAATACACATGCACGTGCATGTTTGGTCAGAGTTTCTCCGACCATCGTCGCCCCTCTTCCCAAGCCGCCGATGACCCACTCATCAGACCCGACCCCTCAAAATCTCAAACCACCACTCCAATCAAAAACGAGATGTTTAATACCTCAGGATCCCAAAAAGAAACAGCCACCAAAGCCCTTCACTCCGCAACCACATCCGTTCCTTGCCACCAGAATTTCTCCAGGAAGAGCGTCGTCATCCCCTCCACCGATCCCCCTTGGACCGCACTCTCAACTCTTCACCACGACACTGCTAGGACCCAAAATATGAACGTGGCTACAACCGATCTCTAAACCCTATTCTTCGCTCTGACGATCACCCCGATGATCGGAAAAATCATCATTCATTTTCTCGAGTTTCCTAGCTATGCAACCACCCCTTGACCAAAAGCCGACCCCAAACATCTGCCACCACGCCTGAAATCGACTCAACTTCACTTTATGATCAACACGCAAGATTACAACATCCATATTATTAAAAATCAAGATTTTGATATCTAAATTCATTATTTCTTTATGTGATTTAAATTATATAATCAAAACTAGAATTTGTGCACATTGATTTTCTGTTAAAAAGAAGATTCCGCTATAATATCCAATTTTCCGAGTAATTCCTAAATAATCCATTTTGACCAAAATTTTAAAAATAATGTTACTCTGTTACAAACATTTTATTTTTGAAGATCATAGTTTATAATTGATTGATTGGAAAGATATAAATTTATGAACATGTTTAAATACTGTAAAGTATGAACAGAGACTTGTTCTTTCTTATACACTAATATGCATACTGTCATCTTCATATATATACAGACATATTATCATATTATACAAACATTTCACAACAATCACGAGTATTAAATCACAAGACACCCAGATATATTGACAAGTTTAAATAGGTTAGCTTACTCAGCTGCTTTATTTATTTCTTTTTCTTTTTGAAATCAGAGAATAGCTTGGAACAAGTTTTGGATAAAACAGAACTCAGTCGATCTTTTATTTTGAAAGAAATTTGAAGATTGCTAGCTGTTTTGAATATCTGGAAATTGACTGAATGATCTTGCTATAGGTCCTGGATTCTAAAATTTTAATTGCTGCCTCTTTATTTTCTTCTGGATTGAAGATGTAAGCAAGCTTTGTTTAGGTTCTAGATTTTTATTTTGCTTTGATCTTGTTGAAATTGTTTGATCTTCTCTGTTTATAGTTTTTTTTTCAAGAAGATGAAAGGAGGCTTGAGAATTATGTACAGCCTATTTATTTTCTTAGGTATGATGTATATACCTTCTAAAAATTTTCAAAGTCACTTGTCTATACAAACCAACACTTGTTGATTTATGTCCTACCTATCAAACATTTGTCAAATTTTTTTTTTGGTATTTATTTCAATGTTTTTTTTTTATATTTTCAAATGTTTTAAAGAAATAATTATTAATAATTCCTATGTTAATATATTTATGCATTATATGTTCTTAGCTTACACTTGTAAATTCTTGTATATAAATCCTTACATTTGTAATAATTTATGCATATTTTTTTTTCGATACTTGTAATTTCATTTTATTAAGAGGTTTTATATTAATTAAAATATCTTAAGGATATAAATATTTAAACTATCTCTTTATTAATCAATATAAAGTTTTACATAAAAAGATAAAAATTCCAATCATACATATAGAAATAATTATACTAGTTTAATATAGCTTTTAAAGAGAATGTTATAAACAAATCATATATACATATTATTTTGAACTCAATTTATATTTTAAAATGTTATATTTGAATTTCAAATTCAAAGCCTCTTTTAAAACTACTTATATATATGTTCGATTATTTTTATTTGTTTAATCAAATAGAATCAGTATCTCAATGATTTAAAATCAATTAATTATCCAATTACCGAATATGCAAAAATCCGGGTTATCACAATATAATATATATTGGAGTGATTGATTTCACGCATTATATAGCAGATGAGACCCTATGCTCCGCATAATAGCGGATGATATTATATTAACCCCATATACCGCGATATTCCACCTCGAAATAGAATTGGTATTGTGCTAACATCTGTGGATGTAGGGAAACAGGTTGGAGGGATCCAACCGGATTCCTCAAAATTATTTAGATTGTTTGACATTCTGTGTTATGAATAATTGATATTTTGTGATGAATATTATTGGTAATTGGAATTTGAATGCTATGGTTTACTTGAATATATTTCGGTTCACTGAGTTATCAAAATATATAGAATTGGATTTTTGAAAAATAAAAGAGTGGATTTTTAAGTAAAATAATCATAGAAAATTTGAATAAATTTAAGAATGAACTGGATAAGAATAAAAGTGATTTTAAAATTCTAAAAATAATAATCATAGCCTTTCTCCGCACGGAACCCATCCCCTCATTTCAAATCGAGCTGCTCCCTTATCTCATATTTCAGTTTCAAACCCATGAAAACAAAGACCGAACTCAAACAAACAAATAAATAAAAAGAAAATCTCGAGCCATCTTCTTTCAATGTCCAATTCGAATGAAATTAAACATAAATCGGCAGCGAACGAAACCAAATTTCCCTCCTCCTTTATCTCTGTTCGATGCGATTGTAGGCCTAATCTACATCGACGAATTCAAATCAAGTTCAGGGAGGCACGAGGCAACGGTAGATCTAGGGTTTCGCATCAGGCATTAGGATTTCTCGACCTGGCCTGGGAGTGCGACGTAGCTTGGAGGTCGTGCCTTTGTTCATCACGAGGGCATGCGACATGGTTGGATTCGAGCGGCAATTTGGGTTGGAATCTCGCGAGCGACAGGCTGTGTGAGCAGTGAGGTATTCATATTTTATTCTTTTCCAAATTAATTTTGATTTTATAAATATATATATATACACACATATGCAGTGAAAACAGAAAAATAAAAATAAAAAAATAAAAAAATAAATATAGCAGTGTAATATAAAAACCATTTTTGTTTTAATATATATATGTTATAAAAGGAATTTTATTTCCCTTTGGATTTACTGAATACGTATTTACAGAAACAGAAAATATTCATATATAAATTAGGATATGTAAACTATGTTAGTCTATATAGTTATACACATATTTTATTATGCAGTAATCATAAAATTTATTTTTATTAACTGAGAAATATATAGGGTGGAACGAGAATTTTAAAACGTTTTGATTTAAATGGTTATATTAAAAGTTATACCTTTGGATTTTATAGATTTTTCTATAAATGTATACGAATAAGAGTTTAATTTTACAATTACATATATACATGTAAAATAATTGTTCTTTAATTTAATATATATATATATATATATATATATATATAGAGATAAGATTTTCGAAAGAGAAAAAGGAAAATAAAATATGTATACATGGGAGTTTTGAATATTGGAAATTATAGGGATTAACTTGTTTAAATAAATTATTTAATTAGTTCTAAAAAAAATAATTTATTAGAGGAAATTGGTTGAAATTAGAATATATTCGGTTAAAACCAAATTGTTAATTTAAAATTTAAGTATTAAATGGTATGTGATTATTTGATAATTTCAATTATTAATAAAATGAAAAATGTTTATACAAGGTATAAATTGTGAAGAATTATGAAGAAACAAGCCGGATGGAAATGGATTGCAAAACAAAAAGCAAAGGTGACTTAATCTCACTCATCTAGGTTTTAATTTAAATTTAAATGGTTAAATTTAAATAATTGGTTGAATGATTGAATTGATTTGATATGATATATTATATAGTAGTATATAGTATATATTGGGGTGATTGATTTCCCACATTATATAGCGGATGAGACCCTATGCGCCGCATAATAGCGGATGATATTATATTTATCCCATATACCGCGATATTCCACCTCGAAGTGGAATTGGTATTGTGCTAACATCTGTGGATGTAGGGAAACAGGTTGGAGGGATCCAACTGGATTCCTCAAAATTATTTAGATTGTTTGACATTCTGTGTTATGAATATTTGATATTCTGTGATGAATATTATAGATAATTGGAATATTGAATGCTATGGTTTACTTGAATATAATTCAGTTCACTGAGTTATCAAAATATATAGATTGGATTTTTGAAAAATAAAACAGTGAATTTTTAAGTAAAATAATCATAGAGAATTTGAATAAATTTAAGAATGAACTGGATAAGAATAAAAATGATTTTAAAATTCTAAAAAAAATTCCGAGTACGTAAAAAGGGGATTTGAATAAACAAAAAATTAATGAATTATAAACCTCAAGTGATATTATTTAAAGGAATAAAGAATTTATTTTAAAATTCAAAGTTTAAATTTATTTGGAAGGATAAAGAAGAATTTTAGAAAATATAAAATTGGTATTTTCAGTTAAAAGTATATTAAATCATAATTAAGGAATAAAATCTGAATTTAATGGATTTTCGAATAAATGGAGTAAGTAAAGAAATTTATTTAAAAGTGAAGCAAATTGGAAATCAATGTGGAGATTGATTTAAGTGTGTAAAACTGGGATTTTTAAAAGAGAAGCGAGACTTTGGAATTTATAAACCGGGGTTATAAAAGCAAAGTAATATATAAGTGGATATTTGAAGAATAACTTCATGATGGGAATTTATCAAAGAAATGGAAAATTTGTTTAAAAACAAATAGTGATTTATTTTTAAAGGTTGTGAAGAGAAGTATACTTCCCTGGATAGCCAAGTACGGTCTCAAAGTAAATTTTTAAATATAAGTTAAAAGTTTTAATATTGTTTTAAAATGCATGTTTCGAAAAAGTTATTATTTCTAATAAATATTTAAATTCTAAAGTAAGTATTTTTCAAATCTATTATCGTAGTAATTATTTAAAGATGACTTAGTATTTTGATTTAAAAGAGAAAATCTAGTTTTATATTTTATAGAATAACCTCATTTTAAATATTCCTAAAGTATATATTTTTAATAAAGTATTGAAGCAGTTCAAAATTTAAATGTTTTAAAGGATATTTTATAATAAAGAGTTTTGAATTATTTTAAAAATCTTAAGTTTTGTGCTTGGTTGTTTTCAGTGGAAATAAATATTTGGAGATTTAATTCATGAGAAAGGTTTGTTGAAAACTGTTTTCAAAAAGGGTTGAAAGTGGAAATATATCTTGCGAAGGATTTTGAGGTTAATAAATAATTTGGGAAAATTATTTATTATTTGATGGATGTTTGTGAATGTTAATTGATGGTTAAATTGTGATGACCCGGAATTTTAGGCAATATCAATTTAATAATCTGTATTAATAATTAATTTGATTTAATGTTTTTTCTTTATAATTTTAATTTAAGTTGATAAATTTAATCTTTTTAAGGTTAATAAATATTTAATCTGGTAATTTTGATTAATATCTTTTTAACAATTTAAAAATTGATAAGAATTATTTTTCAAAGCTAATAAAATTTTATTCTATTTATAATATATATATATATATTTGATATATATTGTGAATAGAAGATCTTTTGTTTTAAATAAAAAATGAATTTTCAAATTGTAATATATATGTATGTATATGTTATAATTTGGAATTGTTTTGAAATTTAATTTAATCTATTGATAATTTATATATGTATGAATTTTAATTTAAAGCTTTGTTTTAAAAATTAATATTTTTCAAAGATTAATTTAAGATTAATTCAATTTGTTTTCAAAGTATAAGATAATTGTTTATTTTTAATATGATAGTTTAAAAAAGGATTTAATCAAAGTTTTCTTTTTGTTTTCTTTAAAATGCTTAAATTTAAAATGGTTATAAAAATGTATGTATAAAGTTATTAATAAACTTTCTTTTAAAAATTATCTCTTAAACAATAAATATAAATGTTTTAAATTTGAAAAATACATATATCATACATTTATTTGTTTTAAAAAACATAAGCTATGTATAAAACAAATGTTTATAAAATATCTTTAACACTTGTATATTTATCTAAATTAAAAAGCTTATTATTTTAAAAACATTTCATAAATACATTAAATGATTGAATTAAATTGGGTTAACACTTGTTAATCAAAGATGAAACATTTTTAACACTTGTAAGCTAAAGGAATTTGCATTTGACATTTGTTCAAATTTTATAACAAGTGGCAATATTTTTATTTTTATTTTTAATAAATGTTTTAAGAAGAAAACTAGTTTTTACAAACGCTTTCATTCCTTTGCCTTCATTTCTTAACTCAAATTAATGGAAAAAACTGAAACTTTTCTCAAAACCTGAAATTAAAACCAAAAGCAAAAAGAGTAAAATCTAAAATTAAATTCTGCAAAGCAAAAATGAAATCTGCAACCTTCAAACCTGCAATTCATGGGATCAAGATCAATTCAGCAGTTTCAACATTTTTTAAGCATCAAATTGAAGCATACAAGAATTCAATTTCATCAGCAAGTCAATCTGTAGGCATGCGGTAGAGTTTCAACAGCAAGAAATTTTTTAAACCTGCTCTGTTCTCTGTGGAAAAAAGTGAGTAAATCATTTTAAAAGCAGTTTTAATTAATCTGTGGTTGAATGATGATGCATGCAATGAATTTTGTTTGATAATGAATATTTGTTTACAGGAATGCATGTTTGTTTTGAATGCTGTAAATGAGAAAATAGGTTCTTTTGTTAACAGATTTTAATTTTTCCCTCTTTAAATTCAATGTCACCTTCTTTAATCATTGTTAGTCTGTGATTTGCAAACAAGAAATGATTGAAATCATGAAACATTACCATAAAAAATCATTCCAGGAATTTATAATAAGTTTTCATTTCGAAATTGTAAAATAACAGTGAAAACCCAAATTTTCATAATAATCAACTTCCATAATTTCATATTTATATTATAGGAATGAATTCGTGATTGAAAATCACAAATTTAAACATGCAATTCATAATTTTTAAGTTGATAATCTGTTGGGAATTTGGAAATGGATGATTTCGGCAATTTGACGAATTGTTGAAGATCAATTCGATGTTTGTAGCTCGTTTTTGTTCGGCTTGACTATCGAGGATTTTGCGACTTGAGATGTTGACCGGAAGCGATCGCGATGGTGGGATATTGGGCTTGAGGTCGTGGCGAGTTGATGTGGGCGCCGGCGACGTTCAACGACATTGGAATTGTCGGCGGCGATGGGTTTTGTAGTTGGAGCATCTGCAGTTTTTTGTGAATTGGTCGAATTTCGTTTTGAGCCTTAATTGTTCGATCTGGGTTTATATTCATGCTCGCGTGGGTTCGTATGATCATCGACGATGGTCGCAACGACTTACGTTGGCCGAAGACAGTGGGGCACGTGCACCGTGTACGTTGTGTGCACTGGGAAATTAGGAATTGAGGAAGACGAGTTGTGACTCGGGGTAGCACTCGTGATTTTCATGTGACGACTCGAAGTAGGTAGGAGCATGGAGTGTCTTCGGGGCAGGCTCCTGTAGTTGCCGTGTTTAACTCGGGTTTTTAGGTCGTTTGTTTTTCTAGTTAGTACTGTAATGATTAAGTTGCAAATTTAACAGGTTATTGGATAAATGGAACTAAGCTTTAAATTATAAAACAAGTTTATAAAAGTAAACAAATTTATAAAAGTTAAATCTTGTTCTTTGTAAGTAAAAGTTAATCAACTTTTAAAAGTGTTAATTGAATTCAGTTTCAAATTTAAATGTTTTAAGATGATTTCCTTTGATAGTAAAGTATAAATTGAATTTATTTTAAATTTAAATTGTTAAGATGTTTGTTTTTGAAAGTAATTATCTTAATTAAATTGTGAATTTCAATCTAAAAGAATTGTTTTAAATTTAAAGTATTAAATCAAAGTTTAAAGTAAATTTTAAAGTAATGTTTAATAACTAAAGTTTCAATTTATAATGAAAATGAACAAGTTTAAAATTAGATAATTAAAGTGTTTTAAGTTTTAAAATTGATTTCCAAATGTATTTTTTTAATAAGGTTATTGTTATAATTTTGTAAACCGATAAAAATAGTTTATTTTTAAGTTAATGAGATTTGATTTATTCAAAAAATTAAACTGTGAAGATAATTATGGTTATTTTATTATTGTTATAGACTTATGGATACTTAATATAATTTGTTAATAAGTAAAGATTTAACTAAGATTAAGGTTTTTCTTAATTAATTAAGGGTTTTAAATATAAGATGCTAATTAATTATTTAATCAATTTTAAATAATTAGTTAATTATTTATTTAATTTTAAATAATCACTTAATTATGAATTAATTAAGTGTAATTACTTAATGAAGTAATTAATTGTGAATTTTTGAATGTAATTAAGTAAAGGAAATTACTTATGGAAGTAATTAGTGGAAACTCATGGGAGTAATTAAATGGAAGTGATTAATGGATAATCACTTGATGTTATTAATTAAGGAATTAATTAATATAATTGTTTTTGAAGTTAATTAATTATGGAGTAATTAATTAATTAAAGAATTAAGGATCATTTAATGATGGGATTAATTACTTGTTAGGTAATTAATTTAAAGAATAATCATCTAATGAAAGTAATTAGAAGATAATTACTTATGTAAGTAATTAAGGGTTAATTACTTAGTAAATTTTAGTTAATTAATTAATGTGATTAATTAATTAATGAGTGTGATTAATTTAAGATTAACTACTAAGTGGAGTTAATTAAAAATGTAATTAATTAATAAAGTAATTAATTAAGGATTATTTATTAATTTAATTGATTAATAATTACTTAATGAAGTAATTAAAGATTAATTAATTAAATTAATTAATCAAAGGATTAATATGATTAATTAAGAAGTTAATTAATTAAGGTAAGTAATTACAAGTTGTTAATTACTGTTTATGATTAATGAGATGATTAATTACAAGTTAATTATTTAATTTAATTAAAGATTATTAATTAATAAGGATCATTAGTTAATATAATGAAATCAATCAAGGTTGATTAATAAAAGTGATTAATTTAAGTGTGATTAATTAATTGTAAATAGTTGAGGTTTAATGTAATTAATTATAGTTGATTAATTAATGGAAGTAAATGTAGGATCATTAATTATTGTAATTAATGATAGTAATTAAAGGTTAATTACTGTATATGGTTAAGAATAATTACTTGAATGTAATTAAAGGAGGATTAACTAAGGAAGATCATTAAGAGATCATTAATTTATTTATTTGGAATAAATAAATGAAGAAGGATCTAAGGTTAATCCAATTGATTAAGAGTTAATCAATTCTGTTTATGGATGATTGATTGATAATGATTGATTTATATTGGATGATTGATATGGGGTGATTGGTTGATACTGGATGATTTGGATATCTCTGTTATGTGATATGCTGCTTTGTGAGATGAATGGTTGTTATGAATTATCTATTTTGATAATGTGATTCATCTATCTGTTTATATCATCCTGAATATAAGTTTAATTGTTTAAACCCTTAAACAACTTGGACATTAAAATGGCGTTTGGATTTCGGTGAGACCAGAATCGGGTTTTCATATTTGGATAGTTCGAAAACCACATCGATCCAAATTAAACGTTAGGTCGTGAATCCAAGTGGAGCTTAGTGAAGACTCGAAGTGTAAGAACTATTCATCAGTATAACTCTAGGGGTGATTCCATGATGAGTTTGACGAAGATAGTACTTATAGGTTCGAGATGGTGATTTAGAGTGCAAGGGCTATGGTCGTTGGCTCTGAGGGTGATTCCAAAATGAGTGCAACGAGAAAGTGCCTTCGGATTCGTTCGAACCCGGAACGAACTTGTATGGATCGAATGCTTTCAGAACATCGTCAGGTGGACGATGAGCATTCTAAGATAGATGTGTTTTATAAAGGTAATCGCAGCGTCAAGTTTCATCAACCGGGAATGGCTAAAACAGGGGAGGTGCAGCAAGGCTATGTGGGTAGCACCCATTTCAGGGTGAGGTCATTCCTGTCTAGATGTCCCTTTTATTTCGGCTTAGTGGGTGGTTGGTCGCGCCAACCACGGGGTGGTTTTACTCAGGACTGTTCAGTAAGAAATGGTCCCGGCTTTGTGATGCAGGCGATTGGGAGTAATCCTCGGTACTGTGATCTAGGCCACGTACTATGACGGGCGGTACCCTGGTAGCCCTGCCATTGATGGAAACCCATTCTTCCTACGAGACCCTACGGTTTTGTTTGTATTTCCCACTTTTGTGGCTAGTAGCTGGAAGTTAATGAATGTAACAATTTCGGCTATTTCTTATTTACTTGAAAACCCTAGACACTATTATTATATCACTGGATTTCCTATCAAATGTTTTGGTTAGCGTAAGGTAAAAACTTTTCCATGTTTATGTGTGGGAAGTCTTACGTGATACCTTTTCTTTTCAAAGGATTTTCTAAAGTTAAGCAATTTTAACCCGTTTACTCACACCAGACCCCTGTCTGACCCGAGTGTTTATTTTATATTTTATTAAACTCTTGGGTACTCATATTATGTATGAGTAGTCGAGGGATTCAGGTTTGCTTGACGAATTCTGGGGGAGATATGGAGCAGGAGGCTTCCATGTGTGGATACATTATGGTTCCGCTGTGTTTGTGTTGTATCTGCATCTTGTGTACTTGAGTTGTATAGTTAGATAGATGTTTATAACTGTCTAATATGTGTTGAATAAGTTGTGTACTCTGATGTAATATGATACTATGTAATATTTATGTGATATATTATATTTCATTCGTTCCGCTGTGAGTTATCTGATGTTGTTGTGTTTCTTCTTTTCTTATCTTTTCTTCTTCTATCCCTTTCTTTCTTAAATAGTGATGCGTCTTTCTGGTGCTAGAAAGTCGGGTCGCTACTTAAATAACCGACTATTAATATTGGTCAATGCGCTGATTGTTTCGAAGAGACCAGGATCGGGATTAATTTCTCGAAAACCACTTCGATCCGGTTTGAACATTTTCGTGATGAAGACGAGTTTGGATTCGAAGGTGGAGCAGTGAAGTGCAAGGACTAGTCGCTACTAATCTTGAGGATGACTCCAAAATGAATGTAGTGGGAATAGTGCCTTCGGTTCCGTTCGAACCTGGGACGGACTTGTATTGATGAATACTTTCAGAACATCGTCAGGTGGACGATGAGAATTCTAAAAGACGAGTTCTCTAAAGGTAACGATTACCCTCAAGCCTCATCAACCGGGAATGAATGAAAATCAAGGTTATGCAGCAAGGCTAGGTGGGTAGCACCCATTTAGGGTGAGGTCATCCCTGTCTAGATATCCCTTTTATTTTGGCTTAGTGGTGCGGTTGTTGATCCCAACCGTAGGGTGATCTTACTTGGGATTATCCATTAAGGGTTAGTCCCGGTCTTGTGTTGTAGGGGGTCGGGAGTGATCCTCGGTATGCTGATCTAGACCAGGTACCGTGACAGGTGGTACCCCAGTGCCTAATCATTAGTTGGAAATCCATTCTCCCTACGCGCCTGTATGGTTTTGATTGTACCCAACTATTGCTGAAACGTGAGATGCAAGCATTTCATCTAGATTCTATTTTACTTTCTATAGACACTATTATAATATCAGAGAATTTTAATAAAAAGTGTTTTGGCTATCGTAAGGTAAAAACCCGACATGTTTAGTTGTGGCATGGTCTTACGAGATGCTTTTGTTTTCAAAAGAATTTTGAAACTTTAAAAATCAATTTGAATGTGGTTTTCTCACGCTGGTATTCCAGACTAACTCGGGTGTTATTTCACTATAATGCTAGGGTCAGACCAAGTATTATAGATTACAGGAAAGGATGCTGTGGAGCTCAGGAGACGAGCTGGATGGCGATACGTAATTCCGTACTTATTTTAGATATACCGCTATGTATGCAGATTGTGAGGACAGGTTATGATTACTGTCCAGTTGTGTGTTATGTATACTCTGATGATGTAATGTATAAACAGATGTATTTGATTTTGTGTAAAGATCATTTATTAACTATTATATTTATTCCGCTGCAATGGTCAGATTCTGATGTTGTTTTCTATTTTCTTCTTCTACCTCTTCTTCTTTAACCCAAATGGTTCGTATTTCCGTTCATCTTGAGTTGATTGATGGAGAATAGTGTCGACTCAAGGAGTATGGGTTTGCGGGCCGTTTCAGAAATGATAACATTTAATCTTCCTAATATTATAAGAACATACGTGTTATAATATTAAAATAATCTACATTGATAAATTTGTGCATTAATAAGATTGACAAAGTGTTTAATAATTTAGATATACAAATGAATTGAAGATTGACAATTAGATATATAACATATACCTACCAATAAAAGACTATTGCATAACGTTTCAACACCCATGCATATACTTGATATTACAACTACTAAGTACATTTGTATTTTGGTCACTTACGCATTTATTTAGTCCATACCATGTATTGCATTCTAAGAGTTTCGAACTCTAAAAGCAATATAAGACTATGGATATTCGATCCATATACATTCATATATAAATGTTATATAGTGAATGGTCAAAGTTTGTAATGCATAATATTACGATGATAGTTCACCCAAAAAACCGAATAAACCTTAGTGGAAGATAAAGTATTCAATTTGATTGATTGCGGAAGGATCTAATGTGTATTAACGTAGAACTAGACCAAAACTACAAGACAGATCTAAGAACTCGATCGCTGAAAGTCAGTTTAATCAGTTTGTGCAATGGGCAACAAATTTTATGTCCTTAAATGTTAAGGATGATTAAGTGCGCTTTTGTAAATAGATCGTTATGATATTGTAGTAAGAGAATTCTTTTGAGTGGTTCATACATTTAGAAAGAATAATGAATGTACAAGAGTAAATGTGCTTTAAAGTACAGTTGGTATGAAGAGAGTGAATAGTCACTTCTTCTTCATAAAGAAACATCAGAAACGAGAATTGTAATAATAGTTAATGATACTAAACATTAAAATAAGAAATATGATTTCTATTTCGAAATGTATTTTGTGTAGAAAATTGTTTTCTATGAGATTTGTTACCTTAGGTTTAAGATAGTTGATCAAAAAACTCCCCACTGTAAACTAGTTGCATTATGTGAAATAAATTTATATTAGTGAATGATGGACCTCCGAATTTATTACAATATTATAGTTACAGTGGAAATAGTGGGAGAATGCCATATAACTTTTCTTAATTGCATCATATTATGAAAAATGTTTTTCTTAAAACGTACCAAACATTATTTATGAAATAGTGACTATTTTTGTATCGAATGAAAAATAGATATGGCTGTATTTCAATAGAATATTGTGCATATTCGTTTCAAAATAAAACTGTAAGGGTGTATTTGTTTTCCTAACAAAAGTGATGCAATGGAAAGTATAGAAGTATATAATATTATTTACGGTTGTTTTGGAATTATAGACTAAGACGTAGTTTTGAGAAATAATTTTATTATATGATTATGAATCATTTGATACTGGTTAATTATATCTCAAACAATTAAGGGCTATGCACCCATTCAATGCGAGCATCATAAGAGTTGATGAACTCTTTGGATTGATAAATATAGATGTATGCAATCATAAGTCTATTAATACTTAAACAGTTCCACATACTTTGTCATATTCACCGATGAGTTATCATCGAAATGGATATGTGTATTTGATACACATGTAGTATGTCTATGGTAAATTCATAGAGTATAAAACAAAAGTAAATAAATTAACATGCAATATAAATGATTCGATTTGATCGAATGAGTGAGTATATTGAAAAAGGTTCCGAACAAAACTAAAAATGAATAAAGATTCAATCTCAAAAGTCACTCCTCCATGTGATACATAATGATGCATCGATAAGGAGTAATCGAACTTTGTTGGATAATGTATGATTAAGTGTAAGCAAATTTAAGTTAGTTTCTTTCTATAAGGTCATGTACTTAAGAGCAGTATACAAGGTTAAATTATCTCATTTAAATAACAGTTTACAAAATCATGCAAGATAAGGGTTTATAAGAAACCACAATATATCCTAAGCTAAGAAGTTAGCAGGTTGTGCGAGTCGAAAGATTGCACGTAATAATTGTTCATGAGAGATCTCTTTTGAATCTCCCCAAAAGGATTTTGACATAGATTGTTATTGAATGGAATATTTATGTTTTGAACATAAGTTTTGTAAACAAAAACCAAATCAGTTTTATAAATAAAGAAATTCATAAAACATTTATGAATAATTAGTCTGTTGCATTGAGAAACAATTGTTATTTCAAGAGACACCAACTTTATTGCGAATGAATTTCTTTAAGGAAATATTGGTAGTTAAATGGAACTGGATACGATCCATGGATAGAACTGATTAGATGAAATGAAATTAACTAAACTAAACGAACACATCGCTTTACAGTGTCTAATAAGTATTCTCGCACATCGAGATAAACTATGAGTTTCTTATCAATATTGAAAATATATAATACTCGGTTGTTTAATTAAACCATTAGGAGTGTTGACTGTATGATGTAGTATAATGTGCTAATCCAAAAGAATTCCAAGTACGCTATCAAAATATGATTTTTGTAGTCGTAACCGAAGAGATGTGATCCATCGGTCGTGATTGTGTCTTTATAAGCAAGACTAATGCAGTTGGAATTAAATGAGCAATGTTGATAAGAATAATATCATAAAGTTCAAATGTTGAGACTAGCATAATAAATTCAGCATTCAGTGTGGTCAAGTTAATTCTGACTTACTCACAAAATTACCACTTAGCTTGACTTTATTTATGGTACGTATGTACTGAACAAAAAATTCTAAATAGTTATTTATAGTAAACTGTTTACACATAATAACCAAATATGTATCGAAGTCGGTGGGAGCGATATTGAGCTTGTGATGTTTTGGATATGATCTAAGAAATGATAGAAAATATCATTTTATAAGCATCAAAATTGAACAGATATTTTGATAGAAATATCAAAACATTAATGCAGAGGAAGCGTTCGTTCATTAGAAAGAACGTTAAAAGGTAAAATTAATGTTTCTAAACTATAATTAAACAACATGTTGTTGATTTTAACAATGTACTTATGTTAAAATCAACATTAGTTGTTTTGATGCTCAATTTTGGATTGTAAATGATGTCTTTTATAATGCATATAAAAGATATGGGAATGTCCTAAAAATCGATATGCAAAGAGACCTTATTAAATTATTTAATACGGAACATATGATATGAGTTCCTTTTGCATTAGCAATAGGAATTATCATATATGTTATGTTGCCTACGATATCGTGATTTGTTTATGTATTTGATGCACAAAGTAAATACCAAATCCAAAATGACATTACTAAATTGTAGTTTGAAGTGTTCTTGTGTATTTATGAAATATTAGAGAATTGTTTACATAAACAAAAATACCTCATGAATGAGTGTTCAGACTCAAACTTCATAAGTGATATTGAGTATAATATGTCAATAATAAATTCAGGATAAAAATCTTTATGTTGGAAATGTTTTAAATGAAAGACCATGGCTGATTCAATGAAAAAGGCTAGGTACATCGCTTAGAATAGCGCCACAATAAAAGCAATGTATATAAATATATAAATACATAAATTTATAACCGAGCCAACTCAATATATAAGTATATAAATATAAATGATAATAATTTTGTGATATAGTTCGTAACAGAACTTAGAGCTCACTATAAGTCGAGAGACATACTTCGAATTTTTCCACATGACAAAATAGTTTATCACCATCAGAGAAAGTTGATTGATAAAGTAGACAATTGAACATAATAGCATACCCATTCATGGAGGGATGAACCCAATTAGTCTTTAGAAAACTGATTGGAGAATTTGGAAGAAGATTCCATAATTGACCCCAAGTGCAAGTGGGAAATTGGTCGAGTTAGGGGTATGCCCTAGTAGTAATTATGTAATTTGTCATATACATCTAACTCATTAGCCAATTCTGTTCAAAATAGAGGTGTTTCTTTCTATTATATACTTGATATAATATGGTTATATTAATTAATTAATTTAATTAATAGTATATTTAATAGAAAATCCTTAAATTGTAAGTTTTGTAATGGTACTTAAATGTGCTGTAACCATGAGTAATTTATTATAATAAAATTAAATATACCATTTTAAATGTTCATATTTAAGATGCATCAAGACTGGATATCAATGTATCCGTTGAGAATAGAGTCCGCAACGCTCTATACATGTTGGGTAGTGTATTACTGATGACTGCTACGGGACCTAGGGGTTACGTGCTAATAGTTATTGGATAACTATAGAACGACCCATTCGATAGCTTTTTGTTAGTTAATCTAACTAAGGTCAAACAAAAAATATCGATGCGAATAATTTACACGGTGCTTTCAACTTGTGAATAATATAAATCTCTAATATGAAAGCTCCGCTTTGATCATAGTCAAATCAGGGCAAAGCGTCTGTAACGACCCGATTTTTCGACGCATGAAAGTCGTCATCAATACGTCTACTTATTAAATGTCGAACAATCGAACGCTGGAAAACTAGACTGTAAGGGAAAGAAGAAGGAGGTAGAAGAAGAAATAGAAAACAATATTAGAATCTCACAATCGCAGGGGAACAACATATAATAGATATCAACAGATTTTTATACAAAGAATCTATAATTGTATTAAATATTACATCATCAGAGTGCACATCAAACAAAAACACAACACTGGATAGTTATGATACTTGACACACAGAAACTTGATTATGCAGTTAATCACACACAACGGAATATACATCAAATACGTGTGATACGTCTCGCTATCCAGCTCGTCTCCTGAGCTCCACACTAGTCCATCCAGGATCTGTACTCTATAATACTCCGTTTGGCACGAGCATTATAGTAAAATAACACCCGAGTCAGTCTGGAAAACCAGCATGAGAAAACACACTCAATTGAATTATTAAAGTTTCAAAAATCCTTTAAAATCAAAGGTATCTCGTAAGACCACGCCACAAATAAACATGCCGGGTTTGTACCTTACGATAACCAAAACATTTTTATCAAATTCGTCTGATATTATAATAGTGCCTATAGAAAGTATAATAGAATCTAGCTGAAAAGCTTGCATCTCACGTTCCAGCAATAGTTGGGCACAATCAAAACCATACAGGCACTTATTGGAGATTGGATTCCACACAATGGCAGGGCTACTGGGGTACCGCCCGTCACATACGTGGTCTAGATCACCGTACCAAGGATCCACCTTGATCCCCTGCTACACAAGACCGGAGCTACCCCTTACTGGATAGTCTGAATAAGATCACCCCGCGGTTGGGATTAGCAACCGCCCATAGAGTCGAAAAAAGGGACATCTAGACATGGATGACCTTACCCTAATTGGTTGCTAGCCACTTAGCCTTGCTGCACCTCCTCTGTTTTAGCCATTCCCGGTTGGTGAGGATCGAGGCTATGCGTTAACTTTTTAGAACACATCTCACTTAGAATGCCCATCGTCCTCCTGACGGTGTTCTGATAGCATTCAGCCATACAAGTCCATTCCGGGTCCGAACGGAACCGAAGGCACTATTCCTACTACATCCGTTTTGGAATCACCCTCAGGATTAGTAGCCATTAGCCCTTGCACTTCACTGCTCCATCTTCGACTCCAAGCTCTTGTCTTCCTCATGAAAACGCTCAAACCGGATCGAAGTGGTTTTCGAGAAATTAATCCCGATCCCGGTCTCTTCGAAACGATCAGCGCATTGGCCAATATTGATAGTCGGTTATTTGACTACCAAATAACATCCACAAATAACACCAGGCCTTAATAATTTTCAAATTATTTATTTCAAAATATCTTCGCAATATATATTTCTACATCTCAACCCTTTGAAAAAATAGTTTAAAATCAAATTTTCTCTCGCTCAATAAATTCCCACCCAATTGTTTTATTTCTACTGAAAATCACCAAATCTAAATACTTTTGGTTTTTAAGTAATTTAAATTACTTTATCCAAAAATATATACTTTTAAACATTTTAAAATAAAAACTACTTAAAACACTTTATTTAAAATACTAGTTATGAAATTTTGTAATAATTTCTCATGTAAACTTAAGGAAAAACTAAATTTAAAATAAAAGTTATTCTATAAGGTATAAATTTTAAATAATTATCTTTTAAATCAAAATACTAGTTAAACCTTTAAATAATTTACTTATTTAATTAACTTAATAAATATTTACTTTCAAAATTTTTAAACAACTTAAATAATAAATTTCTCAAAAACATTCTTTTTACACAACTTTAAAACTTTTGACTTCTACTTAAAAATCTGCTTTGAAAACATACTTGGCTTTTTCAGGAAAATACACTTCCTATTCCAATATAGTCCATCTAATCCTTTATAAATCCTGCTCATCCCAATTAATGTACGTCCCAATCCCGTAAATTTCCTTTAACACTTTAAAAATAAAACCACTTTTTATTTTTAAAACACATTTCCTATCTCCTTACAAATTCCTACCATGAATTTATACTTTTAAATTTATCCACTGATAAATATTTCACTTTATTTATAAACCCATTTTATAAATTTCACAATCTCATTCTCCTTTAATCACAGTTTCAACACTTACTGGGTTTTCAAATCGATTTCCAAAACCAACTCCATTTTAAAATAAACTTCTTTACTTATCCAAATTTATTTCAAACCCATTAATTCCATATTCAATCCTTTATTTGGATTTAAAATCTCATTTAATCTAAAATATTCATTCCATACTTAATTCAAAAATTCACCCTTTATTTCTCCCAAATCGTTTTAAATTCCTCAATTTTTAAACAATATAACTTAAGTTTTAAAAAATTATTTATTCCCATTTATTCAAAATCTTTTTCCCATACTTGGAATTTATTCAATAGGATTTTAAAAATCAACTTTTTATTCCTTTCCAAATTCACTCTTTTAATTTATCCAATTCCCCAAAATTATTTTACTTAAAATTCTCCCTTTTATTTTCCTTCAAAAATCCAATTTTTATATTTTCAATATCTTAAAATTCCATAATATATTCAGCCAACCCTAGCATTCAATAATTTAATCAATCACAGATTACCAAATAAATCATATCATAGAATATGAAATAAATTCAACACTTTTGAGGAATCTAGTTGGATCTCTCCAACCTGTTTCCCTGCAACCACAGAAATTAGCACAATATAATAATACCAATCCCGCTTTGAGGGGGATCGCGGTATAAAGGGTGATCCATTATTATGCGGGGACGCATAGGGTCTCATCCGCTATATAATGCAGGAATATCAATCACTCCAATATATATATATATACACACACTATCACATCCAGACTGATAATAATAATCAATTCAAGCAATCAATCTAATAATTTAAATTTAACTATTTAAATTAACCGATAATCCAAATGAGTAGGATTAACTCACCTTTTGCCTATGTTTGCAACCTATTTCCATTCTGGCTTGTTTCTCGATTTTTGACCGTGTACAAACATTTTATGATTTATTAATATTTGAACTAATCGAATGATCAATTATCATTTAATAAATTTTAATTAGCTAATAATTTAGTTTAAACTAATAATCTTCCTTTTAATAAATAATTTCCTTTAGTAACTGAAATAATCAAACTAACCACCTTAATAAGTTATTTTTGAAATAAACTAGCAAATTATATTTTATTTCTCATTTCCAAACTGCATAAAAAAATCTATATAAGTTTAAAAATCTAATTTTTATATAAATTTTGCAACCCTTTTAAAATTCCTATATTTTCCTAAATCTTAAATATATATATATATATATATATATATTTCTATTTATAATAATCATCATATTAAATTAACTTCCCAACCTACATAAGCATAATAATAGAATTGTTTATACCTTACTGTAATATATATGTATGTATGTATGTATGTATGTATGTATGTATGTATGTATGTATCTCTAATCTATACATATTATTTATTAAATTAAAATTTAATTGGAAAAGATGAATTATACCTCATGGATCAATCAGCAGCCTGTTCAACTCCATCCTGCCCACCACTGTACCCGGCATCAACGCGATGTTGCCCTAGGCAAACGAGTAGCACGAAGTCAACTGTCTCCAGTCGTGCTACCTCAAAATCGTGGCCACCATTTACGCCGAAACCCCCAATGCTACAGAGGCAGCCACCCCCATGCGCTCGTGCCCGCGCCTACCTAGGTTTCGCCCACCCCATCATCGCGTCCTTCGGTCGCCTTCGAGACCCCTACCTCATGTCACGACGCCAAGCTCCGCTCCGCTTACCGTCGCTCCTTCTAGCATGTTCATACTCGAGCTCGACAGCCTCGACTTCGAACGAGATCGTCCACCCTCTTTCTTTTTTTTAAAAATTATCGAATGAGCTTCGTTCGATTTTCAAATCTTAAATCTGAAAAGAAGACTGCGTTTAGGTGGAAGAAGTTTTTGATTTGTTTTTTTCTTCTTCGGCTGAATAAAAAGGAGAAGGGAACGAATTCAATTTCTAACCCTTTTTGCCTGCTTGTGTGATTTAAAAGACGAAGGGAACAAAAAAGCGTACGTGTTGAAAAAGCAAGAGATGCGTGTTATACCAGGAGACACGTGTTGATATGATTTTTTTAGACTGGTCACAATACACAATTTTAATTTGAATTTGAATTCAAATGTCTTGAAATTGAGCTAAAATTCTCGACCTCCTATCAAGGCATGTCACTAGACGTTCATAATGTTATACCACTATTTTGAACATAATGGAGAATGTTTCAAGTTCTAAATCGGTCATATGGGGAAGATAGCTTTGAGGACCCAGTTATTATATTGAATTGTCGATATAAATTTTAACGCGTTTACTTACCGTACGACCTCACGATAACTCCAAACACTATGTAATTTCAAATCCGATAATAATACAATATTATGAATCTAATGGAACTGGTTTCGTCGAAATTCGAGACTATGCCTCGGAAGGCTATTTTTAAATATCGATTAAAACAATATATTTTCAGTCTGGACAAAACAGTTTTAAATTCAATTTTAAAAGTTCTATTACCTCCAGTATTATCAATATAAATTTTATAAACCTTCAAATTATTTTTAACGTGCTCAAAATTGAAGATGCAATATTTTACACAATTTCAAATATTAAATTGAATAATTTAATTGCAAAATAAACAGTGATATTTGAAATTCAAATTAAACTAACTTTCAAATATTTAAAATCAATTAAATATTCCAATTTCAAATATTCAAAAATTCCAGGTTGTCACATTCCTCCCCCTGTAAAAGAATTTCGTCCTCGAAATTACTAGTTAAGAAGAATGGTCCACAACCCATTCAACTTTTATCCCAAAACCAAACAGTTTAACAACACCCAAAACAATCTTTTTATTAAAGACACTCTATTTCTCTTACTAACTTCTGCGAACTCATCCATAGATTCCCAATAATATTATCCCCTCGATAATTCAAATTATAGTTTGAACCAAATTTTAAACTATCAAAATTTCTCAAAATTTTTCTAACTCTCTAAATTTTTGAAAAATTTCACCAGCGTCTCCTTTGTGTGGCTAGATCGGTACAACTACAAAATGCCTCTATGGTCCCCCAAAATTCAAAAGAAAAAAAAATGCCAAGTGGCAAGATCAGAAAACCATCAAATTTCATATAGAAATTTAAATACACACATTTTTGTCGAGCAATTTAATTTATCTTCTGAATTCAAAACATCGGTTTTCTTTTTCCTTTTAAATCCCTGTATCTTACTGAGCAATACTATCCAATCACAATGTAATGACCCGGAATTTTTGACCTTTAAAGTCGACACTAATATGTTTACTGTAGAAGTGTCGAGCGATCGAATGCTGGAAATTCCAGATTGTTAGGGTTAGAAGAAAAGAGGTAGAAGAATAAAAACAGAAAACAACAGCTCAGAATCTCACAATTGCAGTGGATTAAAATGTAATATCAAATATTAACATTTACAATGAAAAGGTGTATCTGTCAAATTTACGTACAATACATCAGAGCTCATCAAAACTGGATAGTTGTAACAGCTTGTCCCAGAATACAAACAATATAACTTTAATGCACAACGGAATAAACTCCATACGTTCCTGCCTTCCAGCTCGCCTGCTGAGCTCCAAAACGTCATAACCTGAAAATCTATAATACTCGGTCTGACCGAGCGTTACAGTAAAGTAACACCCGGGTCAGGCTGGAAACCAGCGTGAGTAAACCCATATAAATTGAAATAGTGAGCTATAAAACATAGTTGCAGACCAGGGTAACTCGTTCCTCACGACGAGTTCTTATCTTGTTATATTCAAAACCTATTTCACAATATTATGTCTAAGAATTGTTACTCAGTTTAAATGGCCATGTTGCTTCATTTATTTCATTCCAACCTGTTTGATTCTACAACCAAAATTTATAAAGAATTTTTTTTGTTACTAATCGAAGTGGTTTCAAGTATTTGCTGACACCCGACCCTGGTCTCTTTGAATCCAATGTCATCTTTAATCCAAGTTGTTTAAGTGAATACAATAAATTTTAAATACAGGATGTCACATTTACACTGCAATTCATTATCAATAGATAACCCACATTATCATAGTTCAACCTAACATATCATGCCTCAGAACATCATAAATTATCAGACTAAACACATTAATCCAAACATTAAATACAATTTAATCATCAGTAAGCAAGATTAATTAGTCCATTATTAATTAACACAATATAAATTAATTACTTTTATAAACCCTGCTTAATTATCATTAATTAATCGCAAACTATTTATTTTATTAAAATCAATTACTGACATTAATTAATTATCCCTTAATTACATGAAATCTTAATTAATTTAAGATAACCTATTTATCTTAATTAATTACTTAATTATCATTTTGTTCTTTATTAAATTAAATGTTTGAAATTAATTTTCTATAAAATCTCCTGAGTCCTTTGATTGATTAAAATTCAATACATTTATCTTTAATCACTTACTTAATCACATCCTTGATATTTTTGAAAACATTTGGGTATGAATTTAATTAATTAACTAATGTATAATTTATTTCAAATCAAAACAATTTAAATTCAAACATTGACTTTATAATTAATATTTTTGAAACTCTTTATAAATCTTGATCAATGCTTTTACTTGAAAACTTGTTCAAACTTCCCTTTGAAACTGTTTAATGTTTGCTTTGGAAACCTGTTTTAAAATTTTGCCATGCTTTTAAAACTTGTTTAAAACATTTACTAAATTACTCGGGCCCAAGCCCAAACATCACGAACAAGAACTCGAGCCAGAACCCATCTTCCTCGATCTCTCTTCTTCTTCTCGTTCTTATTTTAAACATTCTAATCTACTCGCGTCCAACCCGTATCCAACCCCTACTGCAACCCGAGATAAAAATCTTCTTCCCCGACCCTTCAAACCTGATCCTCACCTCAGATATCAAAACACAGATGCGCGTGCACCGTGCATGTACATAAGGCGACGGAGCCTCTCCGACCATCATCGATGGCTCCACCAAGTCACCATCGTCTCGCTCGATCCACTCGGTTACCCAGAAACCCATGAAAAACTCGAACCCAAAATCGAACAATAAACCATCACGAGAAAACAATACTTGACTCCTATTTGCACCTCGAACCGCCGCCCTTGACCACCGGGGACCACGCCCTATCGCCAGAAGCTTCGTCAGATGTCCCTCTTTCTTTTCCTCCTCCTTCGAGCCGTCTCGATGCCACTGTGACACCGTAATCGAGCAATTAACCACCTCGACCAGTTTGACCCCTAAAACCCTAAATCCACCTCGACCAGTCAACTCCTCCATTAGAAAAAATCGAACACATTTTTCCTAAGCTCGTCACCCCTTAAGCTACCCCCGGCCAAAAAATCAATCTTCACTATCAATTGGTTCGCCAGAATTCGACGGTAACAAGATTTTCGATCATCCCCTGATTCCTCCTTAACCACAAGCTTAAAAGTTACAAAACTCACACCAAAAATCATCATATTCAAGTACGAATCGGTTAATATAATCAAAACTTGAAATTTTAAACATCAAATTCTTGACTTAAATTAATTTTCACTGTCACTTCTTATTTTAGAAATAATTACTTGATATATACACTTGGAAATATTTTTAAAAGTAAAATATGGTAAATACAAA
This sequence comes from Allium cepa, assembly GCA_030765085.1. Classification (NCBI taxonomy): domain Eukaryota; kingdom Viridiplantae; phylum Streptophyta; class Magnoliopsida; order Asparagales; family Amaryllidaceae; genus Allium; species Allium cepa. The sequence continues at coordinate 135,661,752 of CM060932.1, forward strand.
CAAATTTCCTTTAAAGATCTTAACATAAAATTGTTTATATCAAGAGATATAGATTTTTAAACTTGATTTAGCCTGTTGAGAACAAAGACAGAGGCAAATATCTATAAACACACTTGCACACACACACACATATATATATACACACATAGAGATATGCACAGAATAAACCACATTTATATACATGCAAATACTTTAATTCATCCATGCAAACATCACTTCAATTGTTGATCACGTGCAATAATCATATAGACGGCTTAAGTTTTTTTTTTTAAAAAAAAGATTGTTTACTCACCTAAATATATTGATAACAGAGAACATGCTTTCCCCTTTGATCTGGATTTGATTTATTTTGATCAAAAACTGGAAGCTTCAATTCTTGCTTGTTTCAGTTGAATTTGAAGTTGCTTGATTTCATCTTGAAGCTTAAAGTTTTGATTTCTTTTTAGTTTTAATTTAAAAGATGGAAGAAGAAGTGATTGAGGAATACATATGAAAAAGGTTTCAGCTGAATATAGCCTAGTTCCATTTTATAATTATAAATATTTGATTTCAAATGAAAAGAGATATGCCACTTGTTAATGCATGGCATGTACAAGCTTCAATTGTCATAACATATATATATATATTATCGTTGTTATTTTATTTATGTTTTTTTATAAATTCATCTATTATGTTTTTAAATTTATATATATATATATACACACTACTACATTTATTTCATGTTGAATTTAAAAGGAAAGCATGCTATTTTTTTTAAATAAATAATTATCTTAAGTGTTTTAAAATTGCTCAATTTAATTTTAACTAGCTTTTAAAATTTATTACATTGGATTCAAATCCATGCTTTCAAATCACAATATATATATATATATTATAATTAGAAATATCTTATGTGAATCTTATATATATATATATATATATATATATATGTATGTATCCACACTTTTACAAATTTCCATATATTCTAATATCCATGGCATATATACATATACATATACACATACATATACATATACACATACACATATATATACATATACATATACATATACATATACATATACATAAAATTACACACTTATATATTTGTAAATATATTCATTTAAAATTTTCAACATTATAAAATTTGCATATATCTTTATATATATATATATATATATATATATATATATATATTTTATCTTGAATTAAATAGTGAAATATAGTAGTCATTTATCCAAAGATTTATTTTTTAAGATTTATTATAGTTTCCAATCTCTCTATATATATCCAGATATTTATGAGAATTTTATTTGTTACAAATCAGTATTTAATAAATTTAATCCTGTTAATTACCGATTAACAGATGTCCAAGAAATCCGGGTTATCACATACAGTCTCCAAAACCATTCTATTCACTTCTTTTCAAAATTTTCAATCTCTATTTCATTCAACTTCGTACGACGTACACATATCATTCGTACACAATACCCAATTCGATCGCTCACTTGATCACACAATTTCACTTTCATACTAGTATCATCCACCCACTTCCTAGTGCGGACTCAGATCTGGTTTGTTGAGCAGAAACCGTCATTCTCCTTGCATAGCCATAACATGATAGAGAATTTTCAGAATCAATCAAAAATCCATATTCGGGGTTCACCGTTGAAAATCGAATGAAAAATCTCAACTCGGATCGATATATCTATCTTGAAATTCTATGCTCGAAACTAGATCAAATCGCTATGTGAATAAAATTATATACGTATATCTTACGCATTTTATCTCAATTGATTATTAGCTATAGCAATTTCTTTTTATTCACATTTATTTTGATTTTCATTCACTTATTCACAATCACCATTTCACAACTTTATTTAACCTTTATTCGGTATTAACTTAGAATATTTTCCCAATACCAAATTTACTTAGGAATTTACCATTAACCTTCCTTAAGCTTAAAATAAATATTTTACCCACTTAAAAAATTTACTTTCACTTCACTACTTAAGCTTTCACATCTATTTTCATTTAACTTAAACTTTCAATTCCATTCTGAATTCAATTTACCTTTCATTTTAAATATTGAATTCCATTCATCTTATCTCAATCCATTTTTATTTCCAAACTTTTATTATCTTTAGTCCACTTCAAAATAATTGTATAACTTCACTAACTTTGCACAATTTAAATTAAATATCATCCACATATGCAATTTCAATTTATTGGCTTACCATTTAAATCAATTAGTATACTTACAACTTTTAATTTCAGTACTTTGTTTTGTTTAGTCCAACATGACTAATTTTCCATTTTACTTTATTTAACACCATTCAAATTTAATTCCAATATTCAACTTCCATTTTACTTACTTACAAATGTAAATTCCTTTGTTACTCTATACATTTATTTACAATCTTAACAAACTTATTTTCAATCATCATTTTTCCACAAAGCTCACTTTTACTTAACTAGATTCACATACATTCCGACTCAAATTAATTTTAACTTCTATAAGTTTTCCGCTTATTTAAATTCCATTTGCTAACTTATTTTAATTCACTTCAATTACTTAACTTACTTTCCAACTTATTTTGTTTTCACACTTACCTTTATTTACTTTTTTTACAAGTTAATTCCATTCCAGGCAATTTCCAAACTTATAAGTTCCCAATCCTGTTTATAATCCATAAACATTTTTAGTTAAACTTCCAGAGTTTAAACCCATTACTTAAACATTTTAATTAAACTTCAGAGTCTTTAACAATCACTTAAGTATTTCAAAACCACTTTAAAAATCAATTATATATACATAATTCATTTGCATATCAAATTATCCTTTGAATTTTAAAACATTTAGGTAGCAATTCCTCTTTTGGAAACTCGAAAATGAATCTCGATGATGCTGTAGTCATCACCGAAATTATTTTCCTACGACCGAAAAGAGTTTAGACCTTTTAATCTTTTTAAAAAAATGTTTTCAAATATTTTTGATTCCAAATCTCACCAGATTTCATATCCAGTTCAAAATTATTTTCCAAACAATATCACTATTATTTCTCCAAAACCCTTTGAAAATCAATTTCAAACCCAAAGGAATTTAAATTTCCCAAATTTTCAAACTTTAAAACCTTTCAATCTTTATTCAAATATTTCTCTGGAAGTTCAAATTATAAATCCCATTTATAATTCACACTTCAAATCCCATTCTATCATATGGGTTAATTTCTTATCCTTTGATTATGATTTCAATTTCTTACTCAATTTTCACACGACAATGATAATAATTTAATATTATCATTCCCTAACAACCAAGCAACCATATACTATAATAATTTACAAAAATTATTTCTTTTATATATAAAAATAATTTAGACAAAATTATTTCATTTACCCATTTTTAAAAACAATACTGTGTCGGATTGCCTAGTTTAAGAGTTTAGAAATCCCTATCGATGACATGGCGGCCCACATATCGACCAGAATCCATAAACACTCAACCGATAAGTCAACACAATATAAAAATAATTTTTATATTCACTAACAAATACATGCTCATATCTATTAATACACTCAAACTCCTTCTAGAGTACCACTGACTCTATTTCTAATGAGTAATCCCCACCAGAGCCAAGGTTCTCGCTTAACCTTCAGCTCTGATACAAAATGTAGCGACCCAATTTTTCGACGCCCAAAAGTCATCATCAATACGTCCACTATATTAAATGTCGAACAATCGAATGCCGGAAAACTAGATCATAACGGAAAGGAGGAGGTAGAAGAAGAAATAGAAAACAATATCAGAATCTCACAATCGCAGCGGAACAACATATAATAGATATCAACAGATTTTTATACAAAGAATATGTAATTGCACTAAATATTACATCATCAGAGTACACATCAAACAAAAACACAACACTGGACAGTTATGATACTTGTCCACACAGAAACCTGATTATTCAGTTAATCATACACAATGGAATATACATCAATACGTGTCATACGTCTCGCCATCTAGCTCGTCTCCTGAGCTCCACAGCGGTCCATCCAGAATCTGTACTCTATAATACTCGGTCTGACCCGAGCATTATAGTAAAATAACACCCGAGTTAGTCTGAAAAACCAGGGTGAGAAAACACACTCAATTGGATTATTAAAATTTTGAAAATCCTTTGAAATCAAAGGTATCTCGTAAGACCACGCCATAAATAAACATGCCGGGTTTTTACTTTACGATAACCAAAACATTTTTATCAAATTCGTCTGATATTATAATAGTGTCTATAGAAAGTAAAATAGAATCTAGCTGAAATGCTCGCATGTCACGTTCCAGCAATAGTTGGGCACAATCAAAACCGTACAGGAACTTATTGGAGATTGGATTCCATACAATGGAAGGGCTACTGAGGGTACCACCCGTCACAATATGTGGTTTAGATCACCATACCAAGGATCCACCCTGATGGCCTGCTACACAAGTCTGGAGCTACCCCTTACTGGATAGTCTGAATAAGATAACCCCACGGTTGGGATCTGCAACCGCCCACACAGCCAAAAAAAAGGACATCTTGACAGGGATGACCTTACCCTAATTGGTTGCTAGCCCCTTAGCCTTGCTGCATCTCCCCTATTTTAGCCATTCCCTGTTGATGAGGCTATAGGCTATGCTTACCTTTTTAGAACACATCTCACTTAGAATGCTCATCGTCCAGACAATGTTCTGGTAGTATTCATCCATACAAGTCCGTTACGGGTCCGAACGGAACCGAAGGCACTATTCCTACTATATCCGTTTTGAAATCACCCTGAGGATTAGTAGCGATTAGCCCTTACACTTCACTGCTTCATCTTCGACTCCAAGTTCTTGTCATCCTCAAAAAAATGTTCAAATCGGATCGAAGTGGTTTTCAGAAAATTAATCCCGATCCCGGTCCCTTCGAAACGATCAGTGCATTGGCCAATATTGATAATCGGTTATTTAACTATCAAATAACATCCACAAATAACATTAGGCCTTAATAATTTCCAAATTATTTATTTCAAAATATCTTCGCAAGGTATTTTTCTACATTTCAACCCTTTGAAATAATAGTTTTCAAATCACTTTTTCTCTCGTGGAATAAATTCCCATCAAATTATTTTATTTCTACTGAAAATCACCAAATCTGAATGCTTTAGATTTTTAAATACTTTAAATTACTTTATCCAAAATTATATACTTTAAAACATTTTAAATAAAAACTACTTAAAACACTTTATTTAAAATACTAGTTATGAAATTTTATAATAATTTCTCATGTAAAACTTAAGGCAAAACTAAATTTAAAATAAAAGTTATCTATAAGGAATATATATTAAATAATTATCTTACAAATCAAAATACTAGTTAAACCTTTAAAATAATTTACTTATATAATTAACTTAATAAATATTTACTTTCAAAAAATTTAAACAACTTAAATAATAAATTTCTCAAAAACATTTCGTTTAAACAACTTAAAAACTTTTAACTTCTACTTAAAAATCTTCTTTGAAAACATACTTGGCTTTTTCGAGAAAATAAAGTTCCCATTCCAATATAGTCCATCTAATCCTTTATAAATCCTGCTCGATTTATCCCAATTAATTTACATCCCAATCCCGTAAATTTCCTTTAACACTTTAAAAATAAAACCACTTTTTATTTTTAAAACACATTTCCGATCTCGTTATAAATACCCACCGTGAATTTATCCTTTCAAATTTATCCACTGATAGATATTTCCCATTATTTGTAAACCCATTTTATAAATTTCACAATCTCATTCTCCTTTAATCACAGTTTCAACACTTAGTGGTGTTTCAAATCGATTTCCAAAGCCAACTCCATTTTAAAATAAATTCCTTTACTTATCCAAATTTATTTCAAAACCCATTAATTCCATATTCACTCCTTTATTTGGAATTAATATCTCATTTAATCTGAAATATTCATTCCATACTTAATTCAAAAATTCTCCCTTTGTTTCTCCCAAATCGTTTTAAATTCTTCAATTTTTAAACAATATAGCTAAGTTTTCAAAATTTATTTATTCCCATTTATTCAAAATCATTTTCCCATACTTGGAATTTATTCGATAGGATTTTAAAATTTAACTTTTTATTCTTTTCCAAATTCACTCTTTTAATTTATCCGATTCCCTAAAATTATTTACTTAAAATTCCCCCTTTTATTTTCCTTCAAAAATCCAATTTTTATATTTCTGATATCTTAAAATTCAAAAATATATTCAGCCAACCCTAGCATTCAATAATTTCAGTTACCAATATAATCAATCACAGATTACCAAATAAATTATATCATAGAATATGAAATAAATTCAACACTTTTGAGGAATTCAGTTGGATCCCTCCAACATGTTTCCCTGCAACCACAGATGTTAGCATAATATAATAATACCAATCTCACTTCGAGGGGGATATCGCGGTATAAAGGGTCATCCGCTATTATGCGGGGCGCATAGGGTCTCATCCGCTATATAATGCAGGAATATCAATCACTCCAATATATATATATATATATATATGTATGTATGTATGTATGTATGTATGTATGTACTGCCATATATACGATCACATCCAGACTGATAATAATAATCAATTCAAGCAATCAATCAAATATTTTAAATTTAACTTTAAATTAACTGATAACCCAAATGAGTGAGATTAACTCACCTTTTGCCTATATTTTTAACCTATTTCCATTCTGGCTTGTTTCTCGATTTTTAACCTTGTACAAACATTTTATGATTTATTAATATTTGAACTAATCGAATGATCAATTACCATTTAATAACTTTTAATTAACTAATAATTTAGTTTAAACTAATAATTTTCCTTTAAATAAATAATTTCCTTTAGTAACTGAAATAATTGAATAAACCAGTTAAACAAATTAATCACCTTAATAAATTATTTTTGAAAAAAACTAGTAAATTGTATTTTAATTCTAATTTCCAAACTGCATAATAAAAAAAATCTATATAGTTTTAAAAATATGATTTTTATATAAACTTTACAACCCTTTTAAAATTTCTATATTTTCCCAAATCTTATATATATATGTATGTATATTTTTCTGTTTATAGTAATCATCATAGTAAATTAAGTTCCCAACCAACATATGCATAAAAATAGAATTGTTTATACCTTACTGCAATATATATATATATATATATATATATTTCTCTAATCTACACGTATGTATTTATTAAATTAAAATTTAATTGGGAAAGATGAATTATACCTCATGGATCGATCAACAACCTGCTCGACTCCATCCTGCCCCCCACTGTAACCGGCATCAAGGCGATGTCGCCCCAGGCACCCGAGCAGCATGAAGTCAACTGCCTCAAGTCGCGCTACCTCAAAATCGCGGCCACCATTTATGTCAAAACCCCAAAAGCTACAGAGACAGCCGCCCTCACGCGTGCGTGCCTGCGCGTACCTAGGGTTCGCCCACCCCACCATCGCGTCCTTTCAGTCGCCTTCGAGACCCCTACCTTATGTCGTGACGCCTAGCTCCGCTCCACCTACCGTCGCCCCTTCCAGCTTGCTCGCGCTCGAGCTCGACAGCCTCGACTTCGAACGAGATCGTCCGCCTTCTTTCTTTTTTTAAAAAAATTATCGAACGAGCTTCGTTTGATTTTCAAATCTTAAATCTGAAAAGAAGACTGCGATTAGGTGGAAGAAATTTTTGATTTGTTTTTTTTTTTCTTCTTCGGCTGAATTAAAAAGGAGAAGGGAACGAATTCAATTTCTAACCCTTTTTGCCTGCTTGCGTGATTTAAAAGACGAAGGGAACAAGAAAGCGTACGTGTTAAAAAAGCAGGAGACGCGTTATACCAGGAGACACATGTTGATATGATTTGTTTTAGACTGGTCACAATATATAATTTTAATTTTAATTTGAATTCAAATGTCTCGAAATCAAGCTAAAATTCTCGACCTCCTATCGAGACGTGCCACTAGGCATTCATAATGTTATACCCCTGTTTCGAACACAATGGAAAAGGTTTCAAGTCCTAACTAGTCGTACGGAGAAGATAGCTTTTTGGACCCAGTTATTATATTGAATTTTCAATATAAATTTTAACTCATTTACTTATCGTATGACCTTACGATAACTCCAAACACTATGAAATTTGAAATCCGATAATAATACAATATTACGGATCTAATGGAACTGGTTTCGTCGAAAACCGAGACTATGCCTCGGAAGGCTATTTTTAAATATCGATTTAAACAATATATTTTCAGACTGAACAAAACAGTTTTAAATTCAATTTGAAAAGTTCTATTACCTCCAATATTATCAATATAAATTTTATAAACCTTCAAATTATTTTTAGCAAGCTCAAAATTGAGGATGCAATATTTTACCCAATTTCAAATTATTAAATTCAATAATTTATTTTCCAAATAAACAGTGATATTTGAAATTCAAGTTAAACTAACTTTCAAATATTTATAATTAATTAAATATTCCAATTTCAAATATCCAAAAACTTTGGGTCATCACAGCATCCATCGAGTGACTATAGTTGCGTTGAGTGGAAGTATTGAAAGTGAAGCATTATTCAAGTGAGGATTCGTCTTCTCAGTTATACGGGGCAAGTATCACGATCAACTTAAGTCAAACTAAAGTCAAAATCTCTAGCCAGAGTAGTTTAGTCAATAATTATTATTGAACCAAGGACTTTGTTTTTGGGCTATATAGTTGAATTGGATGATGTCGGAATTTTGATCATTACCAAATTAAAGAAGTCCAAATGATATAGTTTTGACGAAGAGAACTGATGTAAATAATTATCACAACTGGATAACGCTTAATAAAGTGAAATTAAATTTTACCGAAGCTGAGTAAGCCACATATTTGGCCATGTTACACCACCTACTAATCGTAGTGTGGACGTTAACATTTGAATAGTTCGATTTTAATCGATGACCGACTTTACACCCAAGTGTCAGACAACCGAAATGAAGAATTCTCTTTACAAATGATATAATTAGTTTATAATTGTTATAAATTAATTAGATTAATTAATATTTATAAAATATTAATTATGAAATTTGAATGTGATTTGAGAAATAAAATTGCTACATATATTCATAATAGTTATGAATATATTGTTCAATATGAGACATCGATAAAAATAGGTTAAATATGATTGTAAATATTTAATTTAGGCTAAATGAGCTTATAACCCATGGTATTTGGAGATGATAGGCATCGGTTCGGCTAGGGTTAGAGACAACTGCAATATAGGATTAGGGTTTGTTGATGTGTGGCTACTATCTAGAGAGAAACTTACATAGTTTGCTCTCTTACACATAAATACTATCTCAAAACCCTAATCTAGTTCTAATTCATTTTGAGCGGCCACCTTCTTCTCCTTCTTCTTCCTTCCAATGGCAGCAACTATTCACAAAAACGTCCTAATATCTCAAATCCAGTTCAAATTAAAAAACAAAGCTATTTGATAGTGATTGGTCGCTGATTCTAGATTAGCAATCCGTAGAATCAAGGAATTTTAGAGAAAGAGGATTCATTGTTTCAAGGTGGACTTCAAGGCATCTAATTCGGGTAGTTTTATTTGTATGATCATCCTATTCTTGTGTTTTTATGATTTGTTAATTAGTTGATCTTATGATTACGATTAAAATGTTGTTATTTCATTATTTAGGTGAGCTTTTTGCATGTGTTGTTTTTGTCACAATGAATATTGAATTTTTGCATGAAATTTAGAGATCTATCTTATGATTTATGTTTCGGATATGATGTTGAATGTTATAATAAATTTGGGTCAGAATTCATACATGTTTATATTTATATATGTATCGATTTATGATTCTGATATTCAGATATAATTCAAATTAGAATGTATATTTTTATATACTATGTATAGTATTGCTCTGAAAGTTTTCAAACACCCTTTTATGTTTATTATGATTTGTAAGTGTCGATAATAATTTTTATTACATATATATAAATAGTATGATTAACATTTAATGGCTATACGAATCAATAAATTCATATAAAATAGTCCATGTGACTGAAAATCAATTTTATAATTTTTTAAAATTAATTTTACATGTCAGGAAACATTAAAAAAAATTTGTAAATATTTTAACTTAATTTAATATTTTTTAAAATTAATTTATTTTTGGCCTAAAAATTATTTAACTAAAAATGTAATTTCATTTGAGAAAATTCTAAAAGGATTTCTTTATCCAAAATTTGTCTCAGGTACCTACAAATTTTTTTTAGATTTTATAAACTTAATTTTTCTATTTTAAAAGTTAATTTATTTTCGGCCTACAATTAATTATTTAATTACAAATAAAATTTCAATCGAGAAAATTCCATAAATTTTTTCTAAGTCCAAAATATGTCTTAGCTACGCTCATAAAAAGTTATAGAATTTTTCAACCTGATTTCATATTTTTAAGAATTAATTTGATTTTGGGTTATTATCGACTATTTTATAATAAATACTATTTTAACTGGGAAAATTTCAGAAACTTTTTTAATCCCAAAAATGTGTTTCCAAATTTTCTAAAATTATAAAACTTGTAATTTTATCACATATATATTTTACATTTATTTTTTATTGTAGAAACCTTTTAATTCAATAATACACACACACATACATATACGCACACACACACTCAAATAATTATTAGAAATTTATAATTATATGTTCATGCACATATTCGACAACACACAAAACTTTCTAAATGAGCTAATGTGTCCGTTACGATGCAAATCCTATGTAACACCCGAGAGTTTTCGACCCTCGAAAATCGACGTTAATACGTCCACTGCACTGGTGCTGAGCAATTGAATGCCAAAAAACCCGAAAGTTAAGGGAATATAAAAGGGAAGAAGATAAGAAGGAAACTAAACAACATAGAATCTCACAGCGGAACCAATAATCTATAATATACAATAAATCTTTACCCAAGAATAAACTATAATGTGTGTATATATAGAAACATCAATTCAAGTATACTAACCTATTTCAGCCCGGACAGTTATAACAGCCTATCCTTACAATCACTGATAAATACAACAACGAATGCAGTAGAAAAATAACCATTTACGTGAATACATCTCTGGGCCTCCAACTCTTCTCCTGAAGCTCCAAAGCATCCAAATTATTATGTAATATGCTTGGTCTGACCCGAGCGTTATAATAAAATAACACCATAGTCAGTCTGGAAAACCAGCGTGAGAAAAACACACCCAACTGGATTTTCAAGTTATGAGAAATTAATTGAAAATCAAAAGTATCTCATAAGCCACGCTGCATTGAAACCAGGACGGGTTTTTACCTTATGATAACTAAGACATTTTCTGTAGAAAATTCAGTGATATTATAATAATGTCTTGGGTGTTCAATATAAATATAAATCATAGCAGAAATTGTTACATTGGTTACATTCGACGGCATATTTCGGTATACAAACAAAACCGCTAAGGTACGTTCGTATAAATGGATTTTCCACGGAGGCCTCCTCAATGAGCCAATTTGCTTAGACAAGGATCAGAAAATACCTTCTGAGCACCGTATATCTTTTGATAAAATATACCATAAGGTAAACATAACTGGGCCATCATCTGAACACTCACGTGAACAATGTGTACCAAGTATCAACAACTCCTCGCTAGCAACATCTATAAGCGTACTTTAGATATGGAGTTGTCATACCCCCCATTTGTCAGCTAAACCCCAAGATCATGCATCCTACTCTGTATTTAGTCATTTTCCCAATGTCCAGGCTATATTCGGCATCTTCACATGAGTTTTCAAAAAAACTCGATCACATTAAGAATCTCATATGGATTCCATCATCCCAACAGATTCCAGAACCACGGATGGTTTCCATAATTAACTTCCAAAATAGAGAACCCATATCTTAGCCTTAAAGTGATTTTCGATAAGTAGAATACTTACTGATCACGGTCTCTCCAAGATTGAGTTGATGAATTTGGTCTTATTCAACAATAATGAGAATGATCGCATAAGGAACTAATTCCTGTATATTTCACGTAGTGAGTAATCATACTCGTACTATCATTTCATGCAAGGCATGGAGTATAAACTGAGTTTTAATCCCTTATTTAATTAATTTACCCTTTATTGATTTAAAACCCGTTCATTTAGTAAAACACATTTTTATCAAATGAAACTTCTTTCATAAATTAAGACTTCCTTCATAAATTAATACCCCTCTATTAAATAAATCTTCATTGATACACACACACACACACACACATATATATATATAAATTCTCTTTTAAAGAGATACATACTTGTTTATATATTTGATTATTTAGCTTTTAATACTCTAAAAACATTCATATACTTACACTAAACAAGTTTACTTATTTTAAAAATAAGTTCAAAGAGGTTAAAACCGCTGTTATTTAATTTAGAGATATGAATAACCAAAAACACTATCCCTTTGTTGTTAGGCATGCAACGAAAGTTCTACATAATCAAGAAGGTCGGTTAAGGAAACTCCAAATCTCATATTCTTCTATAAATTTATCTTATAACATTTTCTATATTTTTATAAAAGATTTTAATATTTGTTATTATCTTTAAAATTTTCCTTATTAAAAACTCTGATTATGTTGATAACACTTTTCCATTTTTTTAAATATAATTCGAGGGTTTAGAAACAAATATCACTAAAAACATTGTTTACAACAACCTAAAACACTCTACATTTAATCATTATCTATAAAACTCTATTTTAAAGTTCAATTTCATTTAAGGGTTAAAGACAAATGTTGATTAAAAAAATTGTCACAACAAACCCAAAACCATTTACTGGTATTTATTTACCAAATATTCACTTGTAAATATCTAATTATATTTCTGAATATAATTAGTTATAAGGGTTAAAAACATGTGTTGCTCAAACATTGTTTACGATAACCCAAAACACTCAGCATTTAATCATTATCTTTAAGACTCTATTTTAAAGTTCAATTTCGTTTAAGGGTTAAAGAAAAATGTTATTTAAAACAACACGACAAAACCAAAATCATTACTTATTCTTATCATAACTTTAAGCATTTATTTAAAGCTCAAGCATATCCACAATTTTATAAATTTAGAGAATACCCCTTTAGTTAAATTTTCCCAACCCACTTATTTAACTTAAGTGTTAGAACCTAAATCCTCTTTTTACTATTGATGGAATATTTAATTTGATACTTAAAACCTGTATATATATGTATATATATGTATATAAATATTTTAAAATACTTACTAATATGTTAAAACATATTTTGATACACACACACACTGATTTATTTATAAGGTAAATAATTAATATTAAGAAAGATTTAAAAAGATAATATAATATAAAACTTTAATTTACTCTAAATAAATATTTTTCTTGTTAACTAAAAAAACTATATATATACTAAATATACTTTAAAAACTATTATATTATTTAAATTACATTTAATACTATTATATTATTAGAATTTCTTTCAAAATTATTATATTAAATACCTTTTAAAAATACTTATTTAAAATCCATAAAACCATGTCTAAAATGCAAATCCTTTACGTTTGAAATTTAGAAATAATTATAGAACATTCTTAACTTCAAAACTACTTTACTTTATTAACTTTAAATAAATATTTGCAAAGTTACTTTTAGAAAGATTTGGAAGTATATTTAAAATTAAAATCATGTTATTTTAACAAATCAAGTGTTTCCATCACCACTTGTTATCTATGGTAATAACTTCTCGTGTAACAACCCCCAATTTCGTACCATTCAAATCGACAATAATCCACACATGTCAGACTTGAATGATGCGAAATAACAGGTTGTAAATAAATTTGGAGCAAATGAAATCAAATATACAGAATCACAGACACAGAACAAACAGAATAACTCGCAGCGGAATATAAAATAACATAGTAGTTCATGAAGCTACTATAACAGAGTCTCAAACCAAACACATAATATAGTCTGAAAAACAACAGAACAGAAATCCCAAATACATAGAAGTTCACTAATACATGAGATAAACTAATACAGCTGAAACAGAAGTAGATAAATATGTAGATAAGTAGAAACTCCAATGAAAGACCAGCTCCAGGAAGAGAATCCAAAGCTGTGAATACTCAGGCTGACCCGAGCGTAAAGCAAAACACAAAACACTCGAGTCAGGACAATATATACTTATATAATGTAAACCAACTCAAGTGAACTGTAATAAAGATACAAGTAACTTAAAGGATGCCTGGGACCGCCCATCCTCTAAGGATCCGTTAAACTATTTACTATATAGTAATATTTCGCTATTATACTAATGTCTACAGTAAAATAAACATACTTTTAAATAGCGTTCCGGGCTACCCATATCACCCTTCACACATAATAGTCCCAGTAGTCCATCCAATATCATGCCATCTCCACTCCGGGTGACTGTCAGAGGATACTACACGGGCTACGGGAGAAAGACAAACTCGTAGTAAAGGCTCGGTATGGTAGGTGACACGGCACACAAGGCAATGCCAGGGTAGATATACCAATTACGCACACGGGCTGGTGGTAACGCAGCAGCCACATACGCCCACCCTGAACAACACTCCAAAAATCAAGGGGTGCACCCAATCGATCACAATAGTAATAGAATGGTATCGAAGAAGTGTGTTCAGCCAGAGGTGCTACCTCCTTTGGCCCGAGATCGCTCCTGTTTTAGCCACCTTATGCTAACTCACGGGAGTTAGGTCCACGAAATGTATCTTACGAACGTCGTCACCATCCTACTTCATTCTGAAATCTCTACCAGGCACACAGTTGTTAAAGTGGTTTTCGGTATCGACAGAGAGTATGTCCATATCCGATCCCGGTCTCTTTAACAACCAATCGTTATTATAACCCGTAGTTATAATTTCAAAAATGGTATTTATTTCTCAAAATCCAATATCATTTCAAATCCATTTCAAAATATCAACTTATCATTTCATTTGAAAAACATATTCATTTTTATTCAATTTAAAAATACCATTTCAATTCACATTTCAAAATAGTTCAATTCCAACAAATTACTTCATTTAAATCCTTTAAAAGTGAAGTTATTACATTTAATAATTAAATTATTAAACTTCCAAAATTTTCAACTTTCAAAGTTCATTCATTCACTTAATTTTATCAAAACAGTGAAAATTCAACTTTCGCAGCATTTGGAAATTGCTACAGAAAGTTATATTCAAAACAGTTAAATTTAACAAAAGACAGCGTTTAAAATGCTGTAATAGTGTTACATTAGTTTCAAAGAAAAAAAAACTTAGTTTAATCCAACAATTATATTTTCTATAATTCACTTTTAGCTTATAAAATCACATAATTTTACTTTTATAACCATCATTTAATTTTCTTTAATTTCATGATTTCATAAAGTTAAATTTCCATTTAAAAATTCATATTTAACACTAATTCACTTATTAAATTGCAGTGTCCAATTTTAAATTCATTACATTTAAATTTCAACCTAACACTTAAGTTAAAATTCTCAAATATAACTTAGTTTATATTTTTATTTACTTAATTAAAAATTCACTTTTAAGTCAATTCCAAAAGTTCCAATTTTAGTTACAATTTAAAATTTCAACTTAAATATTCATTCATTTCACATTTCAACTTTATTAAAATCATTAATATGATATAAAATCACTTTAAATTCCTTTAAATTCAAATTATCATAAATTTATCATGCTTTCATATTCTATTTAATTTCAAATTATAATTAAATCAAATTTCCCAAAATAGCTTACATTCAAAATTTTCTAACCTTTTCGTTAATTTATTTCACTTGTAATTATTCAGAAAATCAATAATATTTTACCAAAAATCATTTTTACTTAGGTTTAAATCAAAATATTTTAATATTTACATTTCTAAAATAATTTTAAAAATTTTAGAAAAATATATTAACTACGGGTCTGTATATAATTTTCTGCACTAGGAAAAGTGATACGGGTAATATATCATTTCAACCCGTAATTTACAAAGAAAAATCCGGGTTTTATCATTTCAAACCCGCAGTCCCAAGTAAATGAAATAAATTTGAAAATCATTCAGGCCTGTCATTTCAGCCCATAATGATTTTCTCTTATTCTAAAGTCTGTTCGGGTATGTATCATTTCAACCCATAGTGATTCTAATCTAAAGGGAACTTGCAGTGTGATAAATGGATAAAATAAAAGAACAGCATAATATAACAGTAACAAATGTCACAATATGTGTTTAAGCATGGGTGAACATCATATAATAGTGACATAGCAAATAATAATATAGTGATGCAGTTTACATATTCACAAGTGATCAATTTACTATTCATATAAGTATAAAACTGTCTGGTGAGAATAACTCACTGTTTTGAGCTGATGACACAACGACGAATTGCACAAACGGGATCTACACAAGCACAAAAGCACGACACAGATACGAATGGAGGAGCCAAGGATTAATTCCCTTGAATACCAATCAAACAAACAATATAACAATTATAAGGTTTCAGACTAAAAATACGATAAACTATGCTAGAAATAACTTCATAAAATAAAGCTGAAATGCTTTGCACTTGCTTCTGACATCCCATAGGCTCGGCCAGAGGTGGAGTACAGGTCTAAGGCAATGGTTTTGGGTCAGGTCTGGGTTGCTAAGGTCGGCCTAACATGAGTTTGTTGATGGCAAAAGTTATGGAGATGGAACAACAACACAACAAGGCGTAACTACTAACAACATCACAAGTTTCAAGCAAACAAAGCTCGGCCAAGCCTGCTGTGGTCACGGACAGAGGAGTGGGGTCCACTGTGGTGACGTGGCAGAGGGTGCTGGAGGTGCTGGAGGTGGTGGTGGTCATGTAGGTGGCGGCCATGGGTGGTGGAAGTGGTGGATGTGAAGGCTTGTGCTCGGCTAGGTCAAGATGTTGGAGTTTGGTGAACTTGGTGAAGGAACTACCACCTAGGGTGGTACGGATGGGGATGGTCAGTGAGGAGGAGGTGCTGGTGGCGTGCTCAGGTGGTGGTAGTGGCGGCAGGGGCTGGAGAGGGGCATGGCCGATCCTATGATAAAGAAGATCAAGTGCAAATCAAACGAAAAATCAGCATAAGTGAACAAAAGGAGATAAAAGAAAAATAGAATTTTACCAACTTCTCAAACAAGTGATGGCCGATTTTTTTTTAATGAGATGAGAAATGATGTATGTGAATGAATAATGGAGGTAGGCAGCTGAAGTATGTGAGTTATTATGGCTAATTAATGGCAAAAGTAAGTTAAAAATGTGAAAAGGCAGGAAAATCAAAAGCCATTGGAAATAAAAAGTCACAAACCCTTTCAATTTACCTTTAAGTATTTGTATAAGTTTATATATTCTGAAATAACAATATTATGAGATAAAATTTCGAAACTTTAAAAAAATATAAAAAAATATATACCATTTATTCGTTATATAGAGTAAAATTAAGGAAAAATAGTTAAAACAGTGAACTAGACTAGAAAATTTGAAATTAAATGAAATAATTTGTAGAAAATTCATATGAGCTTGTAAAGTATTTTTAAACATAAATAATAACATAAAACAAAATTTTATTCACAAAATAAATATTTAAAATTTAATTTAAATATAATTTTTAATGTAGAAAATAGCAAAAAAGGGGAAAACAGCCCTTAAAAATAGGAAATCAACACAGTAAATTTTGGAAAAATTCTATTATTATTTTAAAAATATTTAGAGATGAAATTTCACAAATAAAACAAATTTAAAATAAAATAAAGAAATTTAAAATGAAGAAAATGGCAGAAAATTAGAAAACAGCCTTTAAAAATAGGAAATAAATACAGTAAATTTTGGAAAAATTGCATTATCATTTTAAAAATGTTTATAAATGATATCACATAAATAAAACAAATTTAAGTTAATTTCAAAATGAAATAAAGTCAAATTTAAATATATAGTCAAAATGTAGGGTTGTTACACTCTCCCCCACTCAAATCTTTTCGTCCTCGAAAAGAACGGAAAGGAAAAATAAAGAGAAAAAAGATAGAGAAACAAAATAGTACCTGAAACGAATAGTTCCGGATTCGAAGCACGAATGCTCTCCTCCGTTTCCCAAGTACAATCTTGATCGTCAGTACTTCACTGTACTTTGACCAGATTAACAGATTTTCTTCTGAGCTGCTTCGTATCTCTATCGACAATACGAAGTGGCTTCCTCTCAACAGTCAGGTTAGGCTCAATATCCAAACTATCAAGAGCAGAAGGCTGGACAATAAGAGATGGATCATGGAGATGACAGCGAAGATGTGAGACATGGAATACATCATGCACTCCAGAAAGCTTCTCGGGCAAATCCAGACGATAAGCCAAAGAACCAACTCTTTCCATGATGCGGAAAGGACCAATGAACCTGGGAGAAAGCTTCCCTCTACGACCAAAGAGAATGACATTCCTCAAGGGAGAAACCTTAAGGAACACCTGATCACCAACAGCAAATTCCAAATTTCGCCTATGCCTATCAGCATATTTCTTCTGTCTATCCTGAGCGACTCTCAGCCTCTTCTTAATCTCCTCAACTTTCTCAGAAGCTTCCAAAATCACTTCAGGACCAAGAACCAAACGATTACCGGATTCAATCCAGCAAGATGGAGATCTACAAGGTCGCCCATATAAAGCAGCAAACAGAGACATTTTGAGACTGGCCTGAATGCAAAGATGGAATGAGATAGATAAAAAAGATCAAGAATAGACTGAAAAAAGAAGATAAGATAATACCTGATAGCTATTATTGTAGGTAAATTCGGCAAGATGGAGATAATCTTCCCAAGATCCTCCAAAATCAAGCACACAAGCACGAAGAAGATCCTCGAGAATCTGATTTACTCTTTCTGTCTGACCGTCGGTCTGAGGATGATAAGCAGTGCTCAGATTCAAACGAGTACCCAAAGATTCCTGAAAAGCCTTCCAGAACTGACTAGTAAAGATAGGGTCATGATCACAAACAATACTGAGAGGAACACCATGGAGACAAACGATCTCTCTCATGTAAATCTCAGATAAACTAGAAGCAGAATGAGTAGACTTGACCGGAATAAAATGAGCGGACTTGGTCAGTCTATCAACAATAACCCAGATACTCTCATTGCCTTTCCGAGTCCTCGGTAAACATCGATGAAATCCATGGAAACCTGTTCCCACTTCCAATTAGGAATCTCGAGGGGCTGCAACAAATCAAGGGTCTTCTGGTGATCGGCTTTGACTTGCTGACAAGTCGCACACCGACTAACAAAGATAGAGATATCCCTCTTCATTCCCTTCCACCAATAAAGCCTCTTTATATCCTGATACATCTTCAACACACCAGGATGAATAGAAAGTCTGGATCTATGATTTTCCTGAAGCAACTCCTGTCTCAAACTATCAACCTTCGGAACACAAATCCTGCCATTAATCCGCAAAATCCCTTTGTCATCAATCTGAGCTCCACTACTACCTCTACTACCACCAACTCTGCTACGAACACTCTCCTTCTTCAATCTAAGCATCTCATCCTCATCTTGCTTAGCCAAAATCTGATCCAGAAGAGGAGAAGAAGAAACAACAAGCTGACACAACAAAGCCTTCTTCCGACTCAGAGCATTGGCCACAACATTAGCTTTACCGGGAGTATAGTTAATGTCGAGGTCGTAAGAAGCCAGAAACTCAAGCCAACGAACTTGCCTCTGATTCAGATCCTTCTAGGTGAAGATATATCTCAGAGACTGATGATCTATGAAAAGCTCAAACTTGGTTCCAAGAAGATGATGCCTCCAAAGTTTCAAAGCAAAGACAACAGCAAGTAACTCTAAATCATGAGCAGCATAATTTGCTTTGTGGGTCTTCAACTGACGACTGGCATAGGCAATAACCCTACCATCCTGCATGAGAACAACACCCAAACCCTCACGACTAGCATCAGTATAAACTGTAAATCCCTCACTCCCATTCGGAATAGTAAGAACTGGTGCGGAAGTTAGCTTGCTCTTCAACTCACTGAATGCAGCCTTACACTTATCACTCCAAACAAATCTGGCATTCTTTCGAGTTAAAGCTGTGAGAGGTGCAGCAATCCGAGCAAAATTCTCAATGAATCTCCGGCAGTAACCGACAAGGCCCAGAAAACTACGAATATTAGATGAAGTCTTTGGAGTTTCCCAATCCTGAAAAAATCGGGGGAAAATAAAACAATAGGAAAAAAATAGAATTATTAAAATGATAGAGAAAGAGAAGAAAGAAAGACTTACATTGATCGCAGCAATCTTAATTGGATCAACAGAGACTCCATTACTAGAAACAATATGCCCGAGATAACGGACTTCATCCTTCCAGAAATGGCATTTACAAAATTTAGCCTTTAACTAATGATTTCTGAGAGCCTCAAGAACATATTTCAAATGCGACTTATGCTCATCCTTAGTCTTAGAGAAGACAAGGATATCATCAACAAAGACTAGCACAAATTTATTAAGCACGTCACGAAAAACACGATTCATCAAATCAACAAAGAAAGCAGGAGCATTAGTCAAACCAAAAGGCATGACTAACCATTCATAAAATCCATTCTCAGTGCGGAAAGCAGTCTTGGGAATGCTATCCTCAGCAACCCTGAGCTGATGAAAACCTGTGGCAAGGTCAAGCTGAGAGAAAATACCGGCACCATGAAGCTGATCAAACATATCATTGATACGAGGCATAGGATATCTGTTTTTCATAGTGAGCTTGTTCAGCTCCCTATAATCAACACACATCCGAAGTGAACCATCAGATTTGGTGACAAAATCTACCGCAGCTCCCCATTCAGAAAAACTGGGCCTAGTCAGACCATTGGAAGATAAGTCTTCAATTTGCTTTCCCATCTCAACCTTCTCGCGGGGTGCCATTCTTCTAGGAGGAAGAACAATAAGTCGAGCACCAGGAATAAGATCAATCCGAAAATCAATTTCCCGCTTCGGAGGTAAAGAAATGACTTCGCCAAATACATCGGGATATAATCTAACCACAGGAGTTGAATCAAGGTCACTGGAAGAAGAATCCAAAGAATAAATAAAGTTGCCAGCAAAATCCTGAGGCATGCGGCACTGAATAATCAAGGAATTCCCTTGTTCATCAACAAGCTGAACAGACCGGGCTTTTCAAGAGATATGAGCATTATGATTCACTAACCAATCCTGACCAAGCAATAAATCAAAAGCATCGAAGCCCAGAATATAAAAATCACCACTAAAGCAATGATCAGAATGGAGAAGTTTCACCTCTCGACAAATCCGATTAAGGTTAGCAGGACCCCCAATAGGATTTGAAACACATAATGGAACAGAAGTATACTCAGAAGAAAGGAGATGTTCAAACTTATCACACAAATCAACAGAAATAAAACTATGTGAAGCACCAGTATCAAACAACACACGAACAGGATGATGAAATAAAGCAAATGAACCCTGGAGTGTACCTTGGTCATCACTAGGAGCAGGGGCAGGTGGAGGAACTGGAGATGAGGCAGAAGTGACAGCAAATATACCAAAAGGAGTACCCATTTGCTGGGTAGGGCAATCCTTCTTAAAATGACCGGGCTGGAGACAAATACGGCAGAGATCACGTCTAACCGACTGAGCAGGTGGAGGAACTGCAGCACCAGATAATGTGGGACAGCTATTGGCATAGTGCCCTCTCTGATCACACCTAAAGCAAGTGATGGAGGAGAGATCAACTGGTTGCCTCTGAGCAGGGGCAGATGATGAAGATCCCAAACCAGGACGCTTCTGCCAATTCTTCTTCTGCTGCTGGAAATTTGGCTTACGCTTCTTGGAAACTGCAGAGGAAGACTGAGCACCAGAAACAGCAGGACCTTTGGAGGTGGGATTCTCATAGCGAATAGCCATATACATAAGCTGGGTGAAAGAACCATGAACATGAGAAATAAGACGACTATAATACTCTGGCCGAGCACCAGCAATAAATTTCTCATTCTTCTTAAGAGGAGTATCAATAAGGTCAGGACCGAACTTGGAAAGTTCATTGAATTTCCTCTCATACTCAGCAAAAGACATGGTACCCTGCTTCAGATCCATAAACTCACGATAAAGCTAAGATTTCCCGGCTTCTGCCATCCATTTTGCCACAAAAGCCTCCCTGGAAAAGAGATACAGAAAACAAGATTAAGATAGATTCAAAGAAAGGAAAAATAGGAACAAAATTAAGATAACCCAAAGGATACCTAAACTGCTCCCAAGTGAGATCAGCCTCGACGGTGTTAGCCGTAACGGACTCCCACCAATCTAAAGCAGAAGCATGCAACTGCTAGGCTGCAAGCTGACGCTTCTGAGCATCAGTAATGTCAAGACCAGTAAATATCCTCTCAAGACTCTGCAACCACTGCTGAGCCTCAATGATAGTCTCTGAACCGGTGAATGGAGTTCCACCAAGTTGAGAGAATTCCTTACAAAGAACAGTGAACCTGACTGGAGAAACAGGTTGAGGAGCTGGGGCAATACCGCGACCCCTAACTCTGGCATTTCCCCGATTCATCCTGAAAAACATCAAGAATGAATTTAGGATAAGAATAAAGACAAGCCGAAGACAATTTAAGATAAGACAAGATAATACACTTGGATGAATATCTTAAAGAAAGAAAAGATCCTAACAAGATAGATACGAAAGAAAGGAAAGTTAGAAAACATTTGAAAATCCTTTAAAAGCAAGAAAAATTTATATATCAAAATAATCTTTGAAAATCCTTTGAAAACATTTTGAAAAATCATTTTATACTTTGAAAATACGTCTCTCACAAAGATATGATTCTGAGATTGATTTCACTCATTCTAGGGTGGAAATACCCTATCTCTAATGAGTTTTTTGCTCCGCAGAGGCAATGGTTTCCAAAACCAAAGCTCCGATACCAACTGTAACAACCCCCAATTTCGTACTATTCAAATCGACAATAATCCACACATGTCAGACTTGAATGATGCGAAAGAACAGGTTGTAAATAAATTTGGAGCAAATGAAATCAAATATACAGAATCACAGACACAGAACAAATAGAATAACTCGCAGCGGAATATAAAATAATATAGTAGTTCATGAAGCTACTATAATAGAGTCTCAAACCAAATACATAATATAGTCTGAAATACAACAGAATAGAAATCCCAAATACATAGAAGTTCACTAATACATGAGATAAACTAATACAGCTGAAACAGAAGTAGATAAATATGTAGATAAGTAGAAACTCCAGTGAAAGACCAGCTCCAGGAAGAGAATCCAAAGCTGTGAATACTCAGGCTGACCCGAGCGTAAAGCAAAACACAAAACACTCGAGTCAGGACAATATATACTTATATAATGTAAACCAACTCAAGTGAACTGTAATAAAGATACAAGTAACTTAAAGGATGCCTGGGACCGCCCATCCTCTAATGATCCGTTAAACTATTTACTATATAGTAATATTTCGCTATTATACTAATGTCTACAGTAAAATAAACATACTTTTAAATAGCGTTCCGGGCTACCCATATCACCCTTCACACATAATAGTCCCAGTAGTCCATCCAATATCATGCCATCTCCACTCTGGGTGACTGTCAGAGGATACTACACGGGCTACGGGAGAAAGACAAACTCGTAGTAAAGGCTCGGTATGGTAGGTGACACGGCACACAAGGCAATGCCAGGGTAGATATACCAATTACGCACACGGGCTGGTGGTAACGCAGCAGCCACATACGCCCACCCTGAACAACACTCCAAAAATCAAGGGGTGCACCCAATCGATCACAACAGTAATAGAATGGTATCGAAGAAGTGTGTTCAGCCAGAGGTGCTACCTCCTTTGGCCCGAGATCGCTCCTGTTTTAGCCACCTTATGCTAACTCACGGGAGTTAGGTCCACGAAATGTATCTTACGAACGTCGTCACCATCCTACTTCATTCTGAAATCTCCACCCGGCACACAGTTGTTAAAGTGGTTTTCGGTATCGACAGAGAGTATGTCCATATCCGATCCCGGTCTCTTTAACAACCAATCGTTATTATAACCCGTAGTTATAATTTCAAAAATGGTATTTATTTCTCAAAATCCAATATCATTTCAAATCCATTTCAAAATATCAACTTATCATTTCATTTGAAAAACATATTCATTTTTATTCAATTTAAAAATACCATTTCAATTCACATTCAAAATAGTTCAATTCCAACAAATTACTTCATTTAAATCCTTTAAAAGTGAAGTTATTACATTTAATAATTAAATTATTAAACTTCCAAAATTTTCAACTTTCAAAGTTCATTCATTCACTTAATTTTATCAAAACAGTGAAAATTCAACTTTCACAGCATTTGGAAATTGCTACAGAAAGTTATATTCAAAACAGTTAAATTTAACAATAGACAGCGTTTAAAATGCTGTAATAGTGTTACATTAGTTTCAAAGAAACAAAAAACTTAGTTTAATCAAACAATTATATTTTCTATAATTCACTTTTAACTTATAAAATCACATAATTTTACTTTTATAACCATCATTTAATTTTCTTTAATTTCATGATTTCATAAAGTTAAATTTCCATTTAAAAATTCATATTTAACACTAATTCACTTATTAAATTGCAATGTCCATTTTTAAATTCATTACATTTAAATTTCAACCTAACACTTAAGTTAAAATTCTCAAATATAACTTAGTTTATATTTTTATTTACTTAATTAAAAATTCACTTTTAAGTCAATTCCAAAAGTTCTAATTTTAGTTACAATTTAAAATTTCAACTTAAATATTCATTCATTTCACATTTCAACTTTATTAAAATCATTAATATGATATAAAATCACTTTAAATTCCTTTAAATTCAAATTATCATAAATTTATCATGCTTTCATATTCTATTTAATTTCAAATTATAATTAAATCAAATTTCCCAAAATAGCTTACATTCAAAATTTTCTAACCTTTTCATTAATTTATTTCACTTGTAATTATTCAGAAAATCAATAATATTTTACCAAAAATCATTTTTACTTAGGTTTAAATCAAAATATTTTAATATTTACATTTCTAAAATAATTTTAAAAATTTTAGAAAAATATATTAACTACGGATCTGTATATAATTTTCTACACTAGGAAAAGTGATACGGGTAATATATCATTTCAACCCGTAATTTACAAAGAAAAATCCGGGTTTTATCATTTCAAACCCGCAGTCCCAAGTAAATGAAATAAATTTGAAAATCATTCAGGCCTATCATTTCAGCCCATAATGATTTTCCCTTATTCTAAAGTCCGTTCGGGTATGTATCATTTCAACCCATAGTGATTCTAATCTAAAGGGAACTTGCAGTGTGATAAACGAATAAAATAACAGAACAGCATAATATAACAGTAACAAATGTCATAATATGTGTTTAAGCATGGGTGAACATCATATAATAATGACATAGCAAATAATAATATAGTGATGCAGTTTACATATTCACAAGTGATTAATTTACTATTCATATAAGTATAAAACTGTATGGTGAGAATAACTCACTGTTTTGAGCTGATGACACAACGACGAATTGCACAAACAAGATCTACACAAGCACAAAAGTATGACACAGATACAAATGGAGGGGCCAAGGATTAATTCCCTTGAATACCAATCAAACAAACAATATAACAATTATAAGGTTTCAGACCAAAAATACGATAAACTATGCTAGAAATAACTTCATAAAACAAAGCTGAAATGCTTTGCACTTGCTTCCGACATCCCATAGGCTCGGCCAGAGGTGGAGTAAAGGTCTAAGGCAATGGTTTTGGGTCAGGTCTGGGTTGCTAAGGTCGGCCTAACATGAGTTTGTTGTGGCAAAAGTTATGGAGACGGAACAACAACACAACAAGGCGTAACTACTAACAACATCACAAGTTTCAAGCAAACAAAGCTCGGCCAAGGCTGCTGTGGTCACGGCCATAGGAGTGGGGTCCACTATGGTGACATGGCAGAGGGTGCTGGAGGTGCTGGAGGTGGTGGTGGTCATGTAGGTGGCGGCCATGGGTGGTGGAAGTGGTGGATGTGAAGGCTTGTGCTCGGCTAGGTCAAGATGTTGGAGTTTGGTGAACTTGGTAAAGGAACTACCACCTAGGGTGGTACGGATGGGGATGGTCAGTGAGGAGGAGGTGCTGTGGCATGCTCAGGTGGTGGTAGTGGCGGCAGGGGCTGGAGAGGGGTATGGCCGATCCTATGATAAAGAAGATCAAGTGCAAATCAAACGAAAAATCAGCATAAGTGAACAAAAGGAGATAAAAGAAAAATAGAATTTTACCAGCTTCTCAAACAAGTGATGGCCGAATTTTTTTTAATGAGATGAGAAATGATGTACGTGAATGAATAATGGAGGTATGCAGCTGAATTATGTGATTTATTATGGATAATTGATGGCAAAAGTAAGTTAAAAATGTGAAAAGGCGGGAAAATCAAAAGCCATTGGAAATAAAAAGTCACAAACCCTTTCAATTTACCTTTAAGTATATGTATAAGTTTATATATTCTGAAATAACAATATTATCAGATAAAATTTAAAAACTTTAAAAAAATATAAAAATATATATACCATTTATTAATTATATAGAGTAAAATTAAGGAAAAATAGTTAAAACAGTGAACTAGACTAGAAAATTTGAAATTAAATGAAATAATTTGTAGAAAATTCATATGAGCTTGTAAAGTATTTTTAAACATAAATAATAACATAAAACAAAATTTTATTCACAAAATAAATATTTAAAATTTAATTTAAATATAATTTTTAATGCAGAAAATAGCAAAAAATGGGAAAACAGCCCTTAAAAATAGGAAATCAACACAGTAAATTTTCGAAAAATTCTATTATTATTTTAAAAATATTTAGAGATGAAATTTCACAAATAAAACAAATTTAAAATAAAATAAAGAAATTTAAAATGAATAAAATTGCAGAAAATTAGAAAACGGCCTTTAAAAATAGGAAATAAATACAGTAAATTTTGGAAAAATTACATTATCATTTTAAAAATGTTTAGAAATGATATCACACAAATAAAAAAAAATTAAGTTAATTTCAAAATGAAATAAAGTCAAATTTAAATATATAGTCAAAATCTAGGGTTGTTACATCTCGAGTTATCCATTTACGTCCAACATGCTAAATAGTGTGTAGACAACCCAATATATATATATATATATCCCAATTTATCCAATTTAAAAACATGATTAATTTCAAGAATTTCAAAGCACGTTTATAACGACCATATCGCTTCAACCAATCACAATATAATTTCCAATATATCATATAACACAATATGTGAAAAGTAAAATCAACATTGATGAGGAATCCTGTTGGATCCCTACAACCTATTCCCCTACATTACATACAATGTATAATCATAAAATATAAATTAACCGCTTTGAGGCAGAATTCGTATACAAAGACTCATCTGCTCTTACATAAGAACGTAATAGGGCTCATCCGCTCCAGGGGCGGGAATATATCCAAACCAACTAATAAATATAGTAATTCATCCAAGCAATCATTTAACAATTTTTATCAACTATATCATACTAGTTTACCTTTGAAAAAAACTATATCATACTAGTTTACCAAAAAGGTGAGTTAACTCACCATAAATTTCAATTGTTACCAAAGTGTTCCAGTTTGGAACTAAAATCCAATGACGTCCAATTTTAGCCCATCTCCAAATTCATCCAAACTAGTTCCATTGCTAAGCTTACATCATTATAGGCGCAATGCAAAAAACCGCATCTCGATTGGAACTCGTATGACATAGTTATGCAATTTTTAGTCAAACGATTTTAATTAAATAACTTAATATGCTTAATTATAAATTAATTTACAACTATACCCCTATTCTTTCTTCCCCAAAATAACTGCTTTCCCTCCAACTGCATAATGACGTTGGCGTGCACTGACATGCCACCTTGGCTGACCATCCATCGAACAAAAACCACCATCGCACTTGTAACAAACCATAATTATTGATAATTAGAAATAGTTAATTTAATAAGATTTTGGTAATTAAATATTGACAGAAATAGAAATTGGTAATTGATGATGATGTAATAACTAAAATGAATGGTAAGAATGTTAGTTTAAGCTAATTATTAACAATTGAAATTAAATTACAATAAATTGAAATAATGTAAATGTTATAACTTGGTTATAAATTTAACATAACGAAATGAATGTAAATATCGAATTTATAAATGAGATAAAATATATTGAATGGTAATTGAGTAAAAACCATGGTTATGTAAGTAATTGTAGTATTGGTCTGTAAATAATAAACTTATAAATGTAGTTAAAAGTAAATAGTGATAATTATTATGTGTCACCTATTTATTTAGTTAATTGAATTGAAATTGAAAATCAGTTTTTAATAAATGTACATTAATGTTACATTAATGTGAAATGTAATACAATGTTTTGAAGTAGTTAAATTGAAGTATGTTAAAGTAATGAAAGGTAAAACAAAGGTGTAACAACCCGCATATTTAACGATAATATATTTAAATGGTTTATTTAAATATAGCGTTGTTGGTGGGATTTAGGTCCGAAATGTTACTTTTAGCAAATTATCGATTTGGGACATTGAGTTCAAAATGGCGTTTGCGATCTTTTTGAGTATAAGCTTTGATATGTTTGGAGTAAGTAGAATTTTGCTACTTTTTCTATTTGGGTTTTGGGTTGGGTTCAGCCCATTAGCTTAGCTTAATACCCAACTCAGTCCCCTCTCTTCTCCAATCACTCATTTTTCATTTCTTAAACTCTTACAACCGAAAATGGGGGAAAGGAAGAGGAATTAGAAATTCCAAGCCCTAGTTTTCTCTTGCAAACTCAAATTCTTGCTCTATAATCATAGAGAAGCTATTGGTAAGCCCTCTCTTCATCTTCTCCAACTCTTTCTTCCTCCAATTTCAGAAAGTTTCCTAAACCTAACTTAGGAAAAACTTGTTTTGATCTTAGATTGAAGCTTGTAGAGTTGAAGTGGAGAGTGGTTGGTCTTTTCTTGGCATTTGAGCTTCTCATCCGTGTTTTGAGTTAAAGGTGAGATTTTTATCTCACATCTATGTTTACAACTATGTTGGATTGTTAGGAATGAGTTCCTAACATATTTGCATGTTCATTTGCCTCCGATTTGGATTGATTCAATGAAATTGCCAATTTATGTTTTTTGAAGCCAAATCTATGAAATCCTTACATGGTTGATGTTTATGTTGTTTGGAGTGTTTGGGTGGGTCATTAAGGTTGGGCAGTCGTTGATGTAAGTCCATAATCATCGCTCATCCGATCGCTTTCGATTTGTTTTGGCCATCTATGGCCTAGTTCACGAAATGCCTGAACATTAGGTTTCACATGTCTGAAATCTCATTTCCAGACATCTGAATATTATACTGGGAATTTTCTTTCCCCGGTATTCAGACGTCTGAATTGCTTCGATTGCAACCAGAAAGGAAATAGGCTTAAAAGGCCATTTTCAGACGTCTAAATTAGATTCTGGAAAACTTTTAATTTTCTACATTCAGACGTCTGAACCATATACTTCAGACGTCTGAATCTGCTGTCTTTTGGCAATTTGCCTATTTTGCTTGGTTTTTCAAATTTAATCGACGCATGTTGATTCTAATTAGCTATTTATGCATATTTGACTTTGATGATTCCTTTTTGATTTTATACATGGATTTTTATAAAATGATCTCTTCAAATCGTATTAAAAGCTTGCTTCTCTAATTTATAAATTCTATTTAAAACACACACACAATTTCGCACTTTGAGCGAAGTGGAAAGGAGATTAAATGGTTAGGTAAAACACGGACCATGAACCCGTGCGTTTATCTTTCCAATTAATCCCCAACCTATTCGATTGATTGTTTTGACCTTTGGTCTGGTTTACCGATGAGATGAGGTAAACTTTGTACTGCTTTGAGTGTGAAATTGACTATCGGATAGTAAACCGTTTAGTGCGAATGGGTGGTTATGGGACTCACGTTAATACTTTTCGGCTTCCTTTTCGAGAGTTGTGACACATTCTGCCTGTGACGACCCGGAATTTTCAAGCATTTAAAATCGGAATATTTAATTGATTTAAATGTTCAATATGATAATTTTAACTGGAATTACAAATATCGCTATTTGTTTGATAATTAAATAATAGAACTTAATAATTAGAAGTTGAGTAAATTGTTGAATCTAGAATTTTAGGTCTGTTAAAAATAATTTGAAGGCTTGTAAAATTTATATTGATAACACTGAAAATAATAGAAGTTTTAAAATTGAATTTAACAGTGGTTTGTTCAGTTTTAAAATTTTATTGTTTAAATTGAATTTAAAAATAGCCTTCTAAGGCATAGTCTCGGAATTAGACGAAACCAGTTCCATTGGGTCCGTAATATTGAATTATTATCGGATTTCAAATTTAGTAGCAATCAGAGTTGTTGTGTGAGCGTACGTTATATAAACGCGCTGAAATCTATATCGAATCCAATTTAATAACTGGGTACCTAAGCAAGATATTTTTGAATATAAAAATATAAATTTTATGTCAGCTGCTACCTTGTAATTACTTTAGCCAACATATCTCTGAAGAAGCCGACCTTTACCTAATCATGTCGCTCCTCATTTAAAGAATCACAGCCGAAACTCACAGTTTTGCCATCACCTCATGTCCTTGTAGCAGCTTGAACTTCCTTCACTGTTAAGTTTTTGATCGAACAGAGATATTTTATTAAGGAGGAAGCCGAGATCCCCCTTTCCCCTCTTCTCATTCACACCGTTCGAAAAAAAATAAAAAGAAATTTAATGGCCGATAAAACTCCATGGTTCTTCATCTCGAACTGGAGCCCTAAGCCCAAATCCAGAATCGCGTTTCGAGAAAAAAACGAATCAGGCTTCTGGCAATCGGGTAGGGAAACATCGCGACTTTGAATGGGTCGCGACCGGCTTGGAGTGCGTTTTTGCTGCGGGTGACCGAGCTCGAGTTCGCCTTCGTGAGGAGCCCTCGAATCTGGAGTTGATGCACGAGTGTTGGGGGAAACGTGACTTGATTCTAGTGTGGCCAGGCATCCTTATGCAAGATTAGAGGCAGGTGGCAGAGAGTTGTTCAAGCTTGCGATGGGGTTGGGATCGATTGAAGCTCGGAATGCAATCTGGAAGGCGATTGGGGACTCGCGCAAGTGTGAAGGCAGTCGCGGATCGATGCGAAGTTGAGGGCAAGTTATAGTAATCTCTTGAACTTATTTCTGTGTTTGGTTTTTGTTAATTAAATATTATTCTCAGAATCATATAAAACAATTTTGTTCTTAAATAAATAAATAAACAAATATATATATATATATATATATATATATATTTGCAGGATAATATGACAGCAAGATTTTTAAAACAGGGTTTTAAAAGATTTATATATGTGTGTGTGTATATATAGTAAAATACACTTATGTTGTTATTATATAAAGTAACAATAATAAAATATGGAAATGTAGGGATTTTAAATTGTTTAAGAAATTTATAAAAGTTGATTTTTTTTGAAAATTTATAATTTTTTTTTATTAGTGAATATGTAGTTTCAAAGGGAAATTAATAGTTTAATTAAAATCATTAGTCAGTTAAATTTTTTTCATGGAGATTTATTATTAGGATAATTCAAAATATTAATAAATTGTATAATGTTATATAAGGTCAATAATCGTGGAATCAAATCGAGAATAGAGTGGATTTGCAAATTTAAGGGAGTAAAGATGAGTTAATCTCACTCAGTTTAAATTTAAATTTAAAATGGTTAAATTTAAATAATTATTTGAATGGTTGAATGAATTGATGTGATATAGTATGATATTTTGGAACTGGTATATTATATTGTGCTGACGTTTGTGGATGCAGGGAAAAACAGGTTGGAGGGATCCAACTGGATCCCTCAGTATTTATTTAAAATATTTTAAACCCTCTGTTGTGATTTATTTGATATCCTATGATGATCTTTATTGGAATGTTGAATGCCATGGTTAGATTGGATAACATTGGGTATGATGAATTACCAATATATATAAATTGGATTTTGGTAAGATAATAAAAGAAGTGAAATTGTAAGTGAAATAATTATTGAAATTTGAATAAATTTAAGAATCAATTAGAAAAGAAATTAAGTGCCCTTTTAAAATTCTAATAAATGAATCTTAAGTTTAGTAAGGGAAAATTGAATAATCAAAAGATCAATGAATTTTAAATTTTAGTGTTATTATTTTAAAAGAATAAAACATTTATTTAAAATTTAAGATTTAATTTATTGGAAATAAAAGAAAGAAGAAATTTGGAAGAAGCTGAAATTAGTATATTTCAGTTAAATGGTATAAAATAAAAAGGGAAAATAATAATAATAAAATAAAGTCCATAATAAATGAACTTTGAGATAAACTGATAAGTAAAGAAATTTATTTCAAATGGGATTAAATGGGAATCAATTTGGGAAATTGATTTAAGTGATTGGAGTTGGAATTCTCCCTGGATAACCAAGTACGTTTTCAAAGTAAGTTTTTAAATATAAGTTAATAGTTTTAAAATTGTTTTAAAAGGTATGTTTTGAAAAATTTATTATTTCTAATATTTATGGTCTAAAGTAAGTATTTTCTCAAATCTATTATAATAGTAATTACTTAAAAGTGTCTTAGTTTTTTGTTTTTAAAGGTATAAATCTAGTTTTATATTTATTAAATAACCTTATTTTCAAATATTCATATAGTATGGTATTTTAATAAATTATTGATGTAGTTTTAACTTAAATGTTTTAATGTATATTTCAAAGTAAAAGGTTTAAATTATTTTAAAAATCTAGTTTGTGCTTGGCAATTTCAGAGGAGATAGAAATATTTTGGAAAGTTGATTCTGAAAGGAAAGATGGCTTTGAAACTGTTTTCAAAGGATTGAAAATAGAAATATATCTTGTGAAGATATTTTGAGGTTAATAAATAATTTGGGAAATTATTTATTGTTTGATGGACGTTTGTGAATATTGATTGATAGTTAAATAACCGACTATCAATATTGGCCAACTGCGTTGATCGTTTCGAAGAGACCGGGATCGAGATTTATTTCTCGAAAACCACTTCGATCCGGTTTGTACGTTTCGTGGAATGTGTTCGAAGTCGAAGATGGAGCAGTGAAGTGCAAGGGCTAATCGCTACGAATCCTGAGGATATTTCCAAAATGGATGTAGTAGGAATATAGTGCCTTCGGTTCCGTTCGAAACCGGGACGGAATTGTATGGATGAATGCTCGCGAAAACATCGTCAGGTGGACGATGGACATTCTAAGGGATATGTTCTAAAAAGGTAATGCTTAGCCTCAAGCCTCATCAAATGGGAATAACTGAAAATCAGGGGTTATGCAGCAAGGCTAGGTGGGTAGCACCCAAGCAGGGTGAGGTCATTCCAGTCTAGATGTCCCTTTTTATTTCGGCTTAGTGGGCGGTTGTTGATCCCATCCGCGGGGTGATCTCACTTAGGATTATCCAGTAAGGGGTAATCCCGGCCTTGTGTTGCAGGGAAGCGGGCGTACTCCTCGGTACGGTGATCTAGGCCCCGTACTGTGACAGGTGGTACCCCAGTGCCTAGTCATTAGTTGGAAATCCATTCTCCCTACGAGCCTTGTACGAATTTTTTTTGTATTACCCACTTTGTGGCTAGTAGCTGGAATTTAATAATGTAACAATTTCGGCTATTTTATAAGTATTTGTATATAGACCCTATTATAATATTAGAGGATTTCTATAAAAATAGTTTTA
This sequence comes from Allium cepa, assembly GCA_030765085.1. Taxonomy (NCBI): domain Eukaryota; kingdom Viridiplantae; phylum Streptophyta; class Magnoliopsida; order Asparagales; family Amaryllidaceae; genus Allium; species Allium cepa. The sequence continues at coordinate 135,695,674 of CM060932.1, forward strand.
GCTATCGTAAGGTAAAAACCCAACATGTTTATTTGTGGCATGGTCTTACGAGATGCTTTTATTTTCAAAGGATTTTGAAACTTTAATAATCAATTGGGTGTGATTTTCTCACGCTGGTATTCCAGACTGACTCGGGTATTATTTAACTGTAATGCTCGGGTCAGACCGAGTATTATAGGATACAGGGAATGCTGTGGAGCTCAGGAGACGAGCTGGATGACGATACGTACTCTCGTACCTGTATATATATTTCCGCTGTGTTGAGTTGTTGTGTATCCATTTGTATGACATTGATGTTGAGCTGTGATTGATGTACTCTGATGATGTAATATATAAACAAAGATATTTGATGATGAGTAAAGAGTATTTATTATCTATTATATTTTATTCCGCTGCGATGGTTAGATTCTGTTGTTGATTTCTATTTTCTTCTTCAACCTCTTCTTCTTTAACCCAAATGGTTCGTATTTCTGTACAATTTGAGTTGTTTTTTGTAGAATAGTGTTGACTCAAGGGGTACGGATTTGCGGGCCGTTACAGTTGGTATCAAAGCCAGGTTGGTGATAACCTTGGCTCTGGTGGGAATTACTCATTTAAATTAGAGTCTGAAGTACTCTATAATGAGTTTGAGCGTATTAATAAATATGAGTGTGTATTTTTTAGTGAATATAAATTGTTTTAATATTGTGTTGGTTGATTTATTGAGTGGTATATGAACCTTCGTCGACACAGTCTGCGCAACTGTATTGAAGGGGTTTCTAAACACTTGAATAGAACAATTGGCACGATATTGTTTTAAATATAGGTAAATGAAATAATTTTACCCAAAAATATATTTTTATATAAAGAATAGTTTTTAAAGACTATTTAGCTAATACCTGGTTGCTTGGATGTTAAAAATGATGATATTAAAATATTATCATTGTTAAGTGAAAAATTTATAAATTGGAAATATAATCAAATAAGAATTTGTATGAGCATAAGTTATGCAAATGCATTATAGTTAAAATTTGAATTAAAAAGAGAATTTGAAACCTTAAACCCGAAGATTTTGAAAGTATTTTGAAATGGAAATCTGTATAAGCATAAACTATATATAAATGAATTATAGTTAAAATTTATTTAAGCAGGCTTTAGAAATTTAAAATCCCGAAGATTTGGAAATGTTTATCGAAGTGTTTTAATGATAAATGATAGCATTATTGTTTTGGAGATATTTCTGAATGGAAATTTGTTTTAAAATGGATTTTGGAAGTGAGATAGCATTGAATTCACTTCAGTCACTGGAAAATAACTTCGGTGATGACTGCAGCATCATCGATTTCATTTTCGAGTTCCTAAGTGATAAGTTGCTGCCAAATTATTTGTTCAGGAAAACCTGTCTGTTTTTGAAATTTCAAAGGAAATTTTTTGGGAATAAAACCCAGATTTGTTTAAATTTTTAAGAAATGTGATTTGAGATGTTGGAGATTTCAAGATAATTTGAAACAAAAAGTCGAGTATTTGAAAATCCTGACGAGATAGGTTGTAAGCTTATAAATTGAGATGATTTTTAAATCAGGAAGGAATATAAGCTTTGAATGTTGGAATTTAAATTTAAATAAAAAAATGAAATTAGCTTGGACTGGGAAATAAAATTAAATTGGATTGAGATTAAATTGAATAAGCTGGAAATAATATTCAGTTATTTTCGAATTAAGTTGAACTCGATTTGAGTTAAATAAAATTGAATTAAAATAAAATTGAATTAGGATAAGAATTCAATTGAGTTATCTAATGGAATTAGACTCTTACCTGAATAAATGGAAAATAAGTTGGATAAGAATTGGATTGGAATAAATAAATTAGGATACCTTGTAAAAGACTTTTAAATCCATATGCTTGGTTATAAATAAGCATAAGGCTTGAGTTAAAAATAAAAGAAGGATATATTCAAGCCTATGATGGATGGAATTGTATAAATAATAAGTTGTGGCTTATAAAATTTGAAAAGTGGGACAGAAACCAAAAATAAATATTTTTGATGAATTAAAAAATAAAATGAAGATCAAAACTTGAATTATAAAATAAATTTAAACTTAAGGAAAATTTAAATAAAGAGATTTTGAGATCAAAATCAAGTTCTGGATTATAAGTTGGTGAAAGACTATTTAGATGATAATTAGGTAATGAAATATGTAATGAGTACTCAATGTAATTAAATAAAGCTGAATTGTGAGTTAATGATGAGGTTTGAAAATAAAACTCAAGTTATAATTAAATTCGACTTACATTGTCGATGAAGAAAATATAATTGAAAGTGGCCTTGCAATTAATTAAATGAATTGAGAATGAAATTGAATTGCGAGTTAATAAATTGGATGGTAAATTAAAGAAGAATGGTGGGATCATGACTTGAGTTATAAATTAAAATTTAACTTGAAATGTAACCAAATTAGATATAATTGGAAATGCATTGACTAAAAATGAAATTGAATCAAAATAGTAATGGTTTGGATTGCAAATAAAATCCAAATAAGTAAAGATAAATTGGGAAATAGCCAAGTAATAAATTGAATGAGTTGAATCTGGGAAGTTAAATTCTAAAATAACCAATCAAATGAATTGAAAATTTAAAATGAGATTTATTTGAGAGAGAGAATTAAGTTGAATAGGAAAAAAATACTTGTAAAATGAAAATGGGCTTAAGTATAAAATGAAGTAAATTGACTTAAGCTAAACAAATGGAAGAGTTGGATTAAATTCAACTTAAAACTAAGTGTAATAATATTGGGTTGGATTTAAACCAAGTGAAAATAAATTTAAATCAAAATAGAATTCGGTGAGTTACAGATAATATCTAATAAATGAAATTCTTAAATAAATAATTGTAAACATTTAAATTGTTAAGGAATTGAAATAACTTGGAGTCTATAAGAAAAATTGAATGGTTATTGAATGAAATAGCTTAGATTATCTCTGAGCTAAATAAAACAGTTGGAATAAACAAATATGGAATGGAATGTAAATGAATGGATTGCAAATGAAATTGAAATGAAATGTGTCGAGCTAAATAAATGGTCGTGAATGGAACTAGTTTGAATAATGAAACTAGTTTGGGTTAATAAAGTAAAATGCAATTGAATGGATTTAAATCTGAAATGCAATGAAAATGAGAATATATGAATTGTGAATAAATTTTAAAAACGGAATAGAATTGAGTTGAAATCCATTTAAAATGGTTATAAAACATAAATACTTATTTATTCACATAAATCTCGTCAAATTGCATAGAATTAATTATCATTTGATGTAAATGGAAGTAATTAAAAATTTTATGGATTGATAGGAGTAAAATAAATTGATTTTGAAAGCAATTGAATTAAATATGAGTTCAGTTTGCTTAAGAATAAATTAAATGTAAGCGATTGAGTTTTAGACCATTTAAATTGATGAAGTGGTATACGAATGGATTGAAAACCATTCAAATTGAATGAAAATGGTTTATAAATGAATTGAAACAATCGAATTAGTATGAAAGTTGTAAAAATTGCTTACGGAAAATGTTGGATGTGCATTTCTTTAGAATCCATATGTTTTAACCATTGCAACTAAGTGAAATATAGTTAACTGCATATATTTGGCACTTACATGTTTAAATTGAGTAAGTACACGTACCTGGAAGCCGTGTGGCTGGATTTGGTAGTGCTATTTGCTAAAAATAATAAGCCGCTTGCATAAAATGCTAAATAAGGTACGCCTACGCAATACAAATAGGAAATATGAACTGTTTTTGGTTTTTCCGACCGTGTGGGTCGATGTATATATATTTATCTCTTTTGTCAAATTGCAAAAGCTCCTCCGTACAAAGGGGACTGCCAAAAATTTCAAAAATTTTAGGAGTTAGAAATTTTTTGAAAAATTTGAAAATTTTTATTAATGACAAAACAGTTTCGAATTGAAAATTGAAATAAGTTAGTAAATGAAACTAATTTAAAATAATGACATGGATTAGTTATAAATGAAAAATAAAATTCAATATTTGGAGTTGAAAATAAATTAAATTTATATGATAATGAAGGAATCAATTTGAATGGAAATAGATATAAACTAAAGTGGGAGATGAAAATAAATATAAGAAACGTATATAGTGCTTATATTAAACTTAAGAGAGAATGGTGAACTCTTAAAAGAAAATTGATACTACTAATATAATTTAAGTCAATATTGGAGTGAATAGATATTGGCATTTTGTGAGAAAGTCGATAAACTGTTTTGGGAAAGTTGTGATTGGATATTAGTGCTTAGCAGGATATGCAGGTAATATAAAGGGAAAAGAGGTTTGGTTTTGATTTCAGAAAGATAAATATGAATTGCCCGACAAAAAGGTACGTGTTTAAATTTGGTATGAAATTTGATTGGGATTTGGATTGAGCCACTTGGCATTTTGTTTTCTTTTTGGATTTGGGAGGCCGTAGAGCCATTTTGTAGTTGTACCGAGTTAGCCGCGCAAAGGAGACGCTGGCGAAATTTTTCGAAAATTTTGAGAGTTAGAAAAATTTTGAGAAAATTTTGATAATTCAAAAATTAGTTTTGAATTATAATTTGAATAGTTGAACAAGTAAGTTATTTGGAAACTATAGAAGGTTTTGAAAAAGTTTGGGAAGTGAATAAGAAAGGTAATGTGTCTTCTATTAAAAAGATAGCTGGTAGGATGTTCAATTGTTGGTTTTGGAAAAAAAAATAGTAACGGGTATTGGACCATTCTTCCTAACTAGTAATTTCGGGGACGAAATTCTTTTAAGGGGGGAGGAATGTGACGACCCGGAATTTTCAAGCATTTAAAATCAGAATATTTAATTGATTTTAAATGTTCAATATGATAATTTTAACTGGAATTACAAATATCGCTATTTGTTTGGTAATTAAATAATAGAATTTAATAATTAGAAGTTGAGTAAATTGTTGAATCTAGAATTTTAGGTCTGTTAAAAATAATTTGAAGGCTTGCAAAATTTATATTGATAACACTGAAAATAATAGAAGTTTTAAAATTGAATTTAACAGTGGTTTGTTTAGTTTTAAAATTTTATTGTTTAAATTGAATTTAAAAATAGCCTTCCGAGGCGCAGTCTCGGAATTAGACGAAACCAGTTCCATTGGGTCCATAATATTGAATTATTATCGGATTTCAAATTTCGTAGCAATCAGAGTTGTTGTGTGAGCGTACGTTATATAAACACGCTGAAATCTATATCGAATCCAATTTAATAACTGGGTACCTAAGCAAGATATTTTTGAATATAAAAATATAAATTTTAAGTCAGCTGCTACCTTGTAATTACTTTAGCCAACATATCTCTGAAGAAGCCGACCTTTACCTAATCATGTCGCTCCTCATTTAAAGAATCACAGCCGAAACTCACGTTTTTGCCGTCACCTCATGTCCTTGTAGCAGCTTGAACTTCCTTCACTGTTAAGTTTTTGATCGAACAGAGATATTTTATTAAGGAGGATGCCGAGACCCCCCTTTCCCCTCTTCTCATTCACACCGTTCGAAAGAAAAAAAAAGAAATTTAATGGCCGATAAAACTCCATGGTTCTTAATCTCGAACTGGAGCCCTAAGCCCAAATCCAGAATCGCATTTCGAGAAAAAAAAACGAATCAGGCTTCTGGCAATCGGGTGGGGAAACATCGCGACTTTGAATGGGTCGCGACCGGCCTGGAGTGCGTTTTTGCTGCTGGTGACCAAGCTCGAGTTTGCCTTCGTGAGGAGCCCTCGAATCTGGAGTTGATGCACGAGTGTTGGGGGAAACGTGACTTGACTCTAGTGTGGCCAGGCATCCTTATGCGAGATTAGAGGCAGGTGGCAGAGAGTTGTTCAAGATTGCGATGGGGTTGGGATCGATTGAAGCTCGGAATGCAATCTGGAAGGCGATTGGGGACTCGCGCAAGTGTGAAGGCAATCGCGGATCGATGCGAGGTTGAGGGCAAGTTATAGTAATCTCTTGAACTTATTTCTGTGTTTGGTTTTTGTTAATTAAATATTATTCTCAGAATCATATAAAACAATTTTGTTCTTAAATACATAAATAAACAAATATATATATTTGCAGGATAATATGACAGCAAGATTTTTAAAATAGGGTTTCAAAAGATTTATATATATGTGTGTGTATATACAGTAAAATACACTTCTTTTGTTATTATATAAAAGTAACAATAATAAAATATGGAAATGTAGGGATTTTAAATTGTTTAAGAAATTTATAAAAGTTGATTTTTTTTGAAAATTTATAATTTATTTTTTTTATTAGTGAATATGTAGTTTCAAAGGGAAATTAATAGTTTAATTAAAATAATTAGTCGGTTAAATTTTTTTCATGGAGATTCATTATTAGGATAATTCAAAATATTAATAAATTGTATAATGTTATACAAGGTCAATAATCGTGGAATCAAATCGAGAATAGAGTGGATTTGCAAATTTAAGGGAGTAAAGTTGAGTTAATTTCACTCAGTTTAAATTTAAATTTAAAATGATTAAATTTAAATAATTGTTTGAATGGTTGAATGAATTGATGTGATATAGTATGATATTTTGGAACTGGTATATTATATTATGCTGACGTTTGTGGATGCAGGGAAAAACAGGTTGGAGGGATCCAACTGGATCCCTCAATATTTATTTAAAATATTTTAAACCATCTGTTGTGATTTATTTGATATCCTATGATGATCTTTATTGGAATGTTAAATGCCATGGTTAGATTGGATAACATTGGGTATGATGAATTACCAATATATATAAATTGGATTTTGGTAAGATAATAAAAGAAGTGAAATTGTAAGTGAAATAATTATAGAAATTTGAATAAATTTAAGAATCAATTGGAAAAGAAATTAACTGCCCTTTTAAAATTCTAATAAATGAATCTTAAGTTTAGTAAGGGAAAATTGAATAATCAGAAGATCAATGAATTTTAAATTTTAGTGTTATTATTTTAAAAGAATAAAACATTTATTTAAAATTTAAGATTCAATTTATTGGAAATAAAAGAAAGAAGAAATTTGGAAGAAGCTGAAATTAGTATATTTCAGTTAAATGGTATAAAATAAAAAGAGAAAATAATAATAATAAAATAAAGTCCATAATAAATGAACTTTGAGATAAACTGATAAGTAAAGAAATTTATTTCTAAATGGGATTAAGTGGGAATCAATTTGGGAAATTGATTTAAGTGATTGGAGTTGGAATTCTCCTTGGATATCCAAGTACGTTTTCAAAGTAAGTTTTTAAATATAAGTTAATAGTTTTAAAATTGTTTTAAAAGGTATGTTTTGAAAAATTTATTGTTTCTAATATTTATGGTCTAAAGTAAGTATTTTCTCAAATCTATTATAATAGTAATTACTTAAAAGTGACTTAGTATTTTGTTTTTAATGGTATAAATCTAGTTTTATATTTATTAAATAACCTTATTTTCAAATATTCACATAGTATGGTATTTTAATAAATTATTGATGTAGTTTTAACTTAAATGTTTTAAAGTATATTTCAAAGTAAAAGGTTTAAATTATTTTAAAAATCTAGTTTGTGCTTCGCAATTTCAGAGGAGATAGAAATATTTGGGAAAGTTGATTTTGAAAGGAAAGATGGCTTTGAAACCGTTTTCAAAGGATTGAGAATAGAAATATATCTTGTGAAGATATTTTGAGGTTAATAAATAATTTGGCAAATTATTTATTGTTTGATGGACGTTTGTGAATATTGATTGATAGTTAAATAACCGACTATCAATATTGGCCAACTGCGTTGATCGTTTCGAAGAGACCGGGATCGAGATTTATTTCTCGAAAACCACTTTGATCCGGTTTGTACGTTTCGTGGAACGTGTTCGGAGTCGAAGATGGAGCAGTGAAGTGCAAAGGCTAATCGCTACTAATCCTGAGGATATTTCCAAAATGGATGTAGTAGGAATATAGTGCCTTCGGTTCCGTTTGAACCCGGGACGGACTTGTATGGATGAATGCTCGCGAAAACATCGTCAGGTGGACGATGGGCATTCTAAGGGATATGTTCTAAAAAGGTAACGCTTAGCCTCAAGCCTCATCAAATGGGAATGACTGAAAATCAAGGGTTATGCAACAAGGCTAGGTGGGTAGCACCCAAGCAGGGTGAGGTCATTCCAGTCTAGATGTCCCTTTTTATTTCGGCTTAGTGGGCAGTTGTTGATCCCATCCGCGGGGTGATCTCACTCGGGATTATCCAGTAAGGGGTAGTCTCGGCCTTGTGTTGTAGGGGAGCGGGCGTACTCCTCGGTACGGTGATCTAGGCCCCGTACTGTGACAGGTGGTACCCCAGTGCCTAGTCATTAGTTGGAAATCCATTCTCCCTACGAGCCTTGTACGAGTTTTGTTTGTATTACCCACTTTGTAGCTAGTAGCTGGAATTTAATAATGTAACAATTTCGGCTATTTTATAAGTTTTTGCATATAGACCCTATTATAATATCAGAGGATTTCTATAAAAATTGTTTTAGCTATCGTAAGGTGAAAACCCGACATGTTTATTTGTGGCGTGGTCTTACGAGATGCTTTTGTTTTCAAAGGATTTTGAAACTTTAATAATCAATTGGGTGTGATTTTCTCACGCTGGTATTCCAGACTGACTCGGGTATTATTTAACTGTAATGCTCGGGTCAGACCAAGTATTATAGGATACAGGGAATGCTGTGGAGCTCAGGAGACGAGCTGGATGACGATACGTACTCTCGTACTTGTATATATATTTCCGCTGTGTTGAGTTGTTGTGTATCCATATGTATGACATTGATGTTGAGCTGTGATTGATGTACTCTGATGATGTAATATTTAAACAAAGATATTTGATGATGAGTAAAGAGTATTTATTATCTATTATATTTTATTCCGCTGTGATGGTTAGATTCTATTGTTGACTTCTATTTTCTTCTTCTACCTCTTCTTCTTTAACCCAAATGGTTCGTATTTCTGTATAATTTGAGTTGTTTGTTGTAGAATAGTGTTGACTCATGGGGTATGGATTTGCTGGCCGTTACACTGCCAGTTAGTGGTGTCCAGTACTGGGCCACCGGACCTTCACCACTACGGTCTGTTGCCTTTGGGATAGTATCTTCGGACTGTCTCCTTCTGGTTTGTTGCCTTCGGGTATGTTGCCTTCGGGTATGTTGCCTTCGGGTATGTTGCCTTCGGGTATGTTGCCTTCGGTTTTGTGCCTTCGGGTTTGTTGCCCTATTGTATCGCTTTTGGGGTTGGTCATTCGTCACCGCTCGCGTGATATTGGGTTTGGAGTCTTCGGGCTCATGGATCCTTGTTTATACGGTACTGAGCACATGCAAATTTTCTGTTGTTTCATTAATTTGCATATTCCCTAGGTATCGCTCTTCGGTGTCGGTCTTTTTGAGCCACACGTTGTATAGCGGTTACCTTGTGGAACTTGTGTTACCTTCATCGGTACTTGTTATTTGCCTTTTTGGCTTGTTTTGGAATATTCATATCCTTTGTTTATTGTGTTGTCGATGATATGAGGCTTGTCTTGCTATGATTCATCTTTTGTTAGATGATTGTGTCATCTCTTTTAGAGATATTTGTTATACTTTATGACCTTGCAGGTTTATTGTTGTTCAGTTTATCTAGCTGATTTGTTTAGCTAGACTGACCCGTGTATTCTATACTCGGGTCAGACCGAGATATTTCAGGTTAGGTGCTTTTGGACTTAGCCGCTTTTGCTTTCGCATGGAGTATTCAGCTTGCTCCTTTTTGTTACAGCTTTTGTGTAGTCCTTTTTGTTGTAACTCTGATATGTATTCTTTTGGATTCGCCTGTATATTGTGGTTTGCTATACCAATTGACATGTATCAGTTTGTATACTCTGTTATGTATCTGTATATGTGTATATGTTGATCTATTGTTCTGTGATGGATAGATTACATTGAGTTATTACATTCTGTTCTGATAGATCCTCTAGCAACCTATGGTTTTGTTTTAAGTATTCATTGGATATGTCAATCTGCATAGTATGACAATTGTCGACTTATTCAATAGATAGTTAAAGCAAGGCTATAGATGGTCGCTCCTAACCAGCCTTATTCTCCGCGTTAGTTGGCGGCATTACCTCGTAGTTTCCTTGGCTAGCGTGGGCATAGAGGTGGGGCGTCACAGCTTGGCATCGGAGCAGGTTCAGAACAAAATATGATAAACACAAAATAGAAGCACATATTCCGGTACATCAAAGTGTATATGTGTTACAAATCTTTGAACCATCGTGCCTCTATATTCCTTCTGTGCCTTGATGGTAGATAGAATGTGGGAATACGTCTAGGAATGCATTTTGTTCCGTAGTATTCCACATTTGAATTAATGACATCTAGCTTGTGAATAATCTAGTTCATATCTTACTTTCAACGAATGGCTGGAAGAGGCAGGGGACGACGTTCGGATGCTGGGCAATCTAGTGGCTCACATCCGGATGGCGTTTATGTGTCTGCCGATCAGTTTTTGGCGTTGTTTAGGAGCACTCAGCCTACAGTTTCTCCTCGAGTATCTCCACCTCGCAAGTCTGCCTTTGCACGTTTGTTCAGTGATTTTTCTCATCTTGGGGGAAAGCCGTTTAAAGGCTCCGAGTCTGTTCTTGAAGTCCAAGCTTGGCTTCGCACGTGCGAGCGTATCTTCTCTCGCATGGATCTTTCTGATCATGATAAAGTTCTTGTAACTTCTAGTTCATTGCAAGAGCGTGCCCTTGATTGGTATGAGCTTCTTTTGGCCGAAGTTGGTGAGACTGCTCTTTCTTGGACTCAGTTTCGAGGACGATTCGAACTCAAGTTCGTTCCTGAATCTGAAAAAGTTTTATTGACCCGTCGCTTCCTTGAGTTGAAGCAAGGGAAATCTTTTTTTTGAGTATTTTTCATCATTCTAGGCTTTATCTAAATATGGTCTTGAATTCATTAGCACTTCTTATAAGAAGAATTTGAAGTTTGTCTCTGGTCTTAAGAAATATCTTAAGAAGTCTTTATTGCTCCAGCTTAAACTTTCTTTTGAGGAGTTGGTAGATTCTGTGCTTCATCTCGAAGCCATCGAGAAAGAGTGTTATAGTGGTGAGGATGTTGAGGTTTCCAAGAACCCCAACAAGAAGCAGTTTCCATTTCAGAAGTCCAGGTCTTTTCCTTCCAAGAAGAAGAAGACTGGTGGTTCTAATTCTCAGCCTCGGTCTGCTGGAACACCTTCCATTCGGAAGTGTTTCAATTGTGGTTCTCCTGATCATATGATTCGAGCTTGTTCTAAGCCTCTCTTCTGCCACTATTGCAAGAAGGAAGGTCATCATGTTTCCACTTGCCCTATTGTTCTAGCTAGTGCCAAATCCGGCAAGCTTTATGCTGCTAAGGCTTCTGAAGGTTCTTCTCAGCCTAAAGGTATATCTCCATCTATTTTGGAAGGTTCTAATTTATTTCATGACCATAGTATTCGAGTTCTTTTCAATACGGGTGCATCACATTCTTTCGTATCGAAAAAGCTCGTTGATGATTTATCTTTGGATGTTTCTTGTATGGTTACCTCTTTAAGGATTGCGAATCCTATTGGGGGATCCGCGACCCTTAGCATGTTTGTGATGATGTTGAGATTGTTTTATGTGGCTTTTCTTTTCATGCGAATTTGCACGTTATTTCTTATCTGGGATTTGATATGATTTTGGGTATGGACTGGCTAGTGAGATACGATGCCAGGATTATTTGTTCTGAGAGGATTATATATCTTCGACATCCGGATTCTTCTACTCAGCTATCACTTGTTCTTCGGAATGTGGATAATTACGAAATGGCTTTACATTCTCTTGACTCGCGAGGTGATGATGATATATCTCGTATTCCTATTGACTGTGACTTTTCTGGTGTTTTTGAGCCTGTTTCGGGTTTGCCACCCAAGCGGGCAATTGAGTTCCGTATTGATCTCATTCCAGGCGTGCAACTAGTTAGTCATCCTCCTACGAGGATGTCTATAAAGGAAAATGAGGAACTCAAGAAGCATCTTTTAGAGCTTGAGTCCAAGAAGTTGATTCAGTTCAGTTTTTCTCTGTAGGGATCCGCGGTCGTTTTCGTGAAGAAGTCCGATGGAACTCTTAGGCTGACTATCGCAAGCTTGACGAGTTAACCATAAGGAATAGGTATCCATTGTCTAGGATCGATGATATGTTCGATCTATTGTGTGGTGCTAAGGTCTTTTCTCAGCTCGACCTTGCCACAAGTTTCCATCAGTTACGAGTTGCGGAGGATAGCATGCGTCTTACAGCTTTTCGCACTCGATATGGTTCTTTTGAGTGGCTCGTTATGCCGTTCGGTTTGACGAACGCTCCTGCTTTCTTTGTTGATCTCATGAATCGAGTATTCCAGGAATATCTTGATAAGTTCGTCCTTGTGTTCATCGACGACATCCTTGTTTGTTCTAAGTCTGAAGCTGAGCATGCTAACCACTTAAGAATTGTCTTGAGTACTCTCCGTCATCATCAGCTTAGAGCCAAATTCTCCAAGTGCCATTTTTGGGAGAATAAGGTTAAGTTCTTAGGCCACGTTGTATCTTCCGAGGGCATTTCAGTCGATCCCTCAAAGATCGAAGCCATCCAGAATTGGAAGAGGCCTGAGAATGTGCATGAGATTCGAAGTTTCCTTGGATTGGCGGGTTATTACCGTCGGTTCATTAAGGATTTTTCCCGTGTTGTGCTTCCTCTCACCAGCCTTACTCGGAAAGGCATTCATTATATTTGGTTCGACCAGTGTGAAGCTTCCTTTCTGACATTAAAGGAACTTCTCACTAATGCTCCTATCCTTGTGGTTCTCGAGGGGAATCATGATCTTGTTGTCTACACCGATGCTTGTGGTAGTGGTCTCGGTGCTGTTCTTATGCAGAAGGATTGGGTAAATGCTTATGCTTCTAGGCAACTGCGTCCGAATGAAGTTCGTTATGTCACTCATGATCTTGAGTTAGCCGTCATTGTCTTTGCCTTGAAGATTTGGCGACACTATTTGTTGGGCGAGAACTTCATTCTCTATACCGATCATAAATCCTTGAAGTATCTGTTTACTCAGAAGGAACTCAATATGAGACAATAGCGTTGGCTCGAGTTTCTTGCTTCCTATGACTTTGATATCGAGTATACCCCTCGAAGGGTAATCGTGTTGCTGATGCGCTTAGTCGCAAAACGCTCGGCTGTTGTTTCTATGATGCTTGCCGAATGAGATATTCTTAAGACTCTATCTTTTTGTGAAATTCGTGGTCGAGGTCCATCTTCTGATTCTCCTATTCTATTATTTAGTTTGGGAGCTCGACCCATTTTACTGGATCGCATTGCCGATTCTCAGCGGCGTGATCCTGATTTGTTGCACCTTATTCAGCTTCGTGAGTCTGGATCCTGTGATGAGGTGTTGCGGGATTTCAGCATTGATTCTCATAGGTGTCTTCGCAAGAAGAGCCATCTTTTTGTGCCTTCTGATTTTGCACATAGGCATGACATTCTTGATGACTGTCATCGTTCTAAGTATACCATACATCCTGGTAGTAGTAAGATGTATGCCGATATGCATCGTCTTTATTATTGGGAAGGCATGAAGCGCGATGTGGCGAGTTATGTGAGTAATTGCATAACCTGTCAGCGTATTAAGGCCGAGCATCAGCGTCCTTCGGGTCTTCTTCAGCCTCTAGAGATTCCATTGTGGAAATGGAAACAGATTTCTATGGATTTCATTGACGGCCTACCTCATTCGAGATCGGGTCATTCTAGCATCTGGGTTATTGTTGATCGCCTCACCAAGTCTGCTCATTTTATTCCTACTAAGTCTAATAGGACTGCTTCGCATTAGGCTAAGTTGTATGTCAAGGAAATTGTGAGACTTCAGGTGTTCCTAATTCTATTGTGAGTGACCGTGATCCTTTATTCACGAGTCATTTTGGCAGAGTCTTCGGCAAGCTTTAGGAACAAAGCTTAATTTTAGCATAGCTTATCATCTGCAGTCTGACGGACAGACTGAATGGGTGAATCCTATCTTGGAAGATCTCCTCCATATTTGTATTTTTGGTTTCGGTGGTTGTCGGGAGGATCACCTACCTCTTGTAGAATTCTCCTACAATAATAGTTTTCAGTCTAGTATCGGTATGGCTCCTTTCGAAGCCTTATACGGAAGGCCATGTCAATCACCTTCTTGTTGGTTGGAATCTGGAGAGAAGCTTATCCTTGGCCCAGATTCTGTTCATGATTCTTCTAAGAAGCTTGATCTTATTCGTTTGAGAATGAAAGAGGCACAGAGCTGCCAGAAATCCTACTCGGACAATCGTAGGAAGCCTCTCGAGTTCTCGATTGGTGATCTTGTTTTTATTCGTGTTTCTCCTTTGAAGGGGGTTATGCGTTTCAGTACGACTGGGAAATTGGCTCCTCGTTTTATAGGACCATTTTCTATTACTGAACGTATTGGCCTGTGGCTTATAGTGTTTCACTTCCTGCTCATTTATCTGGCATTCACGACGTGTTTCACATCTCTCAACTTCGGAAGTGGCTTCGAGAGTCGGATTCTGTTATCGGTTCTCCTGATTTGCAAGATCTTGAGATCTCACCGGACTTATCTATTGTACAGCAACCTATTCGCGTGCTTGCCACGGAGGTGCGACACCTTCGAAATAAGGACGTGCTGCTCATTAAAGTTCAATGGTCCGCTAATCCCAATGACTGTACTTGGGAAACCAAAGAGTTTATTGAGCGATCCTATCCGGGTTTTCTATCTTTGCTTGGCAACGGTGAGAATATCTCTTTATCTCAGGCTTATTTTCTTTTCCTTTTGGATGGTGTATGTATGTAGTTGTTACAAATATCATCTCTAGGAATTGCATCGACGTAATTTTGTTAGGAGGGGAGATCTATAACAACCCGCATATTTAACGATAATATATTTAAATGGTTTATTTAAATATAGCGTCGTTAGTCGGATTTAGGTCCGAAATGTTACTTTTAGCAAACAGTCGATTTGGGACTCGGAACTACTTCTATTGAGTTCAAAATGGCGTTTGCGATCTTTTTGAGTATAAGCTTTGATATGTTTGGAGTAAGTAGAATTTTGTTACTTTTTCTATTTGGGTTTTGGGTTGGGTTCAGCCCATTAGCTTAGCTTAATACCCAACTCAGTGACCTCTCTTCTCCATTCACTCATTTTTCATTTCTTAAACTCTTATAACTGAAAATAGGGGAAAGGAAGAGGAATTAGAAATTCCAAGCCCTAGTTTTCTCTTGCAAACTCAAATTCTTGCTTTATAATCATAGAGAAGCTATTGGTGAGCCCTCTCTTCATCTTCTCCAACTCTTTCTTCCTCCAATTTCAGAAAGTTTCCTAAACCTAACTTAGGAAATACTTGTTTTGATCTTAGATTGAAGCTTGTAGAGTTGAAGTGGTGAGTGGTTGGTCTTTTCTTGGCATTTGAGCTTCTCATCCGTGTTTTGAGCTAAAGATGAGATTTTTATCTCACATCTATGTTTACAACTATGTTGGATTGTTAGGAATGAGTTCCTAACATGTGTGCATGTTCATTTGTCTCCGATTTGGATTGATTCTGTGAAATTGCCAATTTATGATTTTTGAAGCCAAATCTATGAAATACTTACATGGTTGATGTTTATGTTGTTTGGAGTGTTTGGGTGGGTCGATAAGGTTGGGCAGTCGTTAACGTAAGTCTGTAATCATCGCTCATCCGATCGCTTTCGATTTGTTTTGGCCATATATGGCCTAGTTTCAGGAAATGCCTGAACATCAGGTTTCAGACGTCTGAAATCTCATTTCGAGACGTCTGAATATTATACTGGGAATTTTCTTTCCCCAGTATTCAGACGTCTGAATTAAAGGCCCCCAGACGTCTGAATTAGTTCGATTGCAACCAGAAAGGAAATAGGCTTAAAAAGCCATTTTCAGACGTCTGAATTATATGGACCATACGTCTAAATTATATTCTGGAAAACTTTTAATTTTCCAGATTCAGATGTATGAACCATATACTTTAGACGTCTGAATCTGCTGTCTTTTGCCAATTTTCCTATTTTGCTTGGTTTTCCAAATTTAATCGACGCGTGTTGAGTCCAATTAGCTATTTATGCATATTTGACTTTGATGATTCCTTTTTGATTTCATACACAGGTTTTTATAAAATGATCTCTTCAAATCGTATTAAAAGCTCACTTCTCTAATTTATAAATTCTATTTAAAACACACACACAATTTTGCACTTCGAGCGAAGTGGAAAGGAGATTAAATGGTTAGGTAAAACACGGACCATGAATCTATGCGTTTATCTTTCCGATTAATCCCCAACCTGTTCGATTGATTGTTTTGACCTTTGGTCTGTTTTACCGATGAGATGAGGTAAACTTTGTACTGCTTTGAGTGTGAAATTGACTATCGGATAGTAAACCGTTTAGTGCGAACGGGTGGTTATGGGACTCACGTTAATACTTTTCGGGTTCCTTTTCGAGAGTTGTGACACATTCTGCCAGTTAGTGGTGTCCAGTACTGGGCCTCTGGACCTTCACCACTACGGTTTTTTGCCTTTGGGATAGTGTCTTCGGACTGTCTCCTTCAGGTTTGTTGCCTTCACGTATGTTGCCTTCGGGTATGTTGCCTTCGGGTTTGTGCCTTCGGGTTTGTACCTTCGGGTTTGTGCCTTCGGGTTTGTTGCCCTATTGTATCGCTTTTGGAGTTGGTCATTCGTCACCGCTCGAGCGATATTGGGTTTGGAGTCTTCGGGCTCATGGATCCTTGTTTATACAGTACTGAGCACGTGCAAATTTTCTGTTGTTTCATTGATATGTATATTCCCTAGGTATCGCTCTTCGGTGTCGGTCTTTTTGAGCCACACGTTGTATAGCGGTTACCTTGTGAAACTTGTGTTACCTTCATCAGTACTTGTTATTTGCCTTTTTGGCTTGTTTTGGGATATTCATATCCTTTGTTTATTGTGTTGCTGATGATATGAGGCTTGTCTTGCTATGATTCATCTTTTGTTAGATGATTGTGTTATCTCTTTTAGAGATATTTGTTATAATTTATGACCTTGTAGATTTATTGTTGTTCAGTTTATCTAACTGATTTGTTTAGCTAGTCTGACACGTGTATTCTATACTCGGGTCAGACCGAGATGTTTCAGGTTAGTGCTTTTGGACTTAGCCTCTTTTGCTTTCGCATGGACTACTCAGCTTGCTCCTTTTTGTTATAGCTTTTGTATAGTCCTTTTTGTTGTAACTCTGATATGTATTCTTTTGGTTTCGCATATATATTGTGGTTTGCTATACCACTTTACATGTATCAGTTTGTATACTCTGTTATGTATCTGTATATGTGTATATGTTGATCTACTGTTCTATGATGAATAGATTACATTGAGTTATTACATTCTGTTCTGATAGATCCTCTAGCCACCTATGGTTTTGTTTTAAGTATTCATTGGATATGACGATCTGCATAGTATGACAATTGTCGACGTATTCAATAGATAGTCAAAACAAGGCTATAGATGGTCGCTCCTAACCAGCCTTATTCTTCACGTTAGTTGACGACATTATCTCGTAGTGTCCTTGGCTAGCGTGGGTATAGAGGTGGGGCATCACAAAAGGTTAACTAGGTTTATAGAATAGTAATGGACTTAATAAAAAGATTGGAATTGAATTAAATCAATTTATTGATTATAATAAATGGATTTATTGTAGTAAATGAAACTAAATACTACGTAATTGAAATTAAGATGAAATTGGAAATTATTAATGCATTAAGATATATACCAATGGAAATTATATCCATAAGATAATAATTGATTTGATAATAGGAATGAAAATCAAATAAATAGAATTTTGGAATTCTTATTTTAATTTATGAATTTACTGAAAATTGAAATTTAATAATGTAATTGGTAAATTAACTAACTTTAAATGGACATATAAATTGTTTAAAGTATTGTAATTGCTTAGGAAATCAAAAATGATAAAATTTGTTAATTTTGGGAATTGAAATTGAAATTTGATTTAATTAATCTAATATTAATTTATTTAGTTAACTGAAGTATAGCAATTTTGGCAACTGACTCGGATTTCGACGAAACTAGTTTCGTCGTATCCATAACAGTGAATTATTGTAGGATTTCAAGTTTCTTAACAATCAGACTTGTCGTTTGATCGTACGGGCTCGAAACGCCTAGAAATTAATTTAATTGAAATCAATCGATATCAATTTAGAATAAGCTGATTTTAACGTAACTTCTTCATACGATGGAATTAGGAGTTGAAACCTGTTCCATTGAGTTTAAAATATTTGAAAACATCTATTTTGATATATGGGTTGATCCATTTTCGTTCCGAAGTCGAAACGGGCTTTTTGGGTCGTGTATCATTCAACATTCCAAACCAATCAAACCCATTCCTTTCTATTTTGTTCTGCCTATATATATGTCATTATAAACCCTAGCCACACCCCGATTTCATTTTTTGTACGTACATTTCAGTCTACTCCTGTTTTTCAATGGCAGACAAACCCTAATTCCCCATTACAATTTCAAATCAAATTCAAATCCAAAATTTCAAACTCCTCCAACCCAGACAAATTTTATATCGATTTGAAGCTCTCAAAGAGCGTAATCTTCTGGTGGTATTTTTTTTTGATTCGGCGCATTATTTGTCCAGAAATTCAAATTGTACCTCAACCGTCCATGGGATAAGGTTTTGATCCAACGGCTGATTCGCAATGATACGACAATCGTAGGTTGCTGCGAGGTAGAGGGTGACGGGAGCAGTTCATCCATGGGGTTCACTTTGGTCAGTTGTGCTCGTATTTGCCAAAATTGGCCATTAGATGGTGGCGGCGGCCGTTCGTGCTGGCTCGACCGGAGTGGTCGAAGGCTCGGTCAAAGGTGCGGACTGGGAGGGGCGTTGCGTTGGCGTCGTTCGATTTTGGGTCAGGGCGAGGTGGCGATCGTAATCATTGGTCAACGGAGGATGCTGTAGGATTTTGGGGGTGCTCGAGATTGTCGTCAGCGTGAACGTGTAGTGATGGTGACGTGGCGGTAGTGATTATCCTTTATTATTTACTCTGTTTCCTTTTATTTGATATTAAAACATTCTAACTAGCATAACTTTTGTTTACGAGCTCGAATTTAGACACCGTTTCCTACGTTGGTACCGTATTTGAATTTGGACATTCTAACGCTGGTTTGAACGAATTCTGAGACCATTTTAATTTTGGGTTTAAAATGGATTTAAATTCAATTTAAATTCAAAAGGTGAGTGTTTTAACCCACTCACAACTTCTAAAATTTCTTATGTTTGTTAAATTTAATTTATGGTGTAATTAGGAATTTATTTATGACTGTTTGATATATTTTGAATCATCATCTTGGTTAATTTGAATTGGTTAATTTGAATTTATTTGAACTAAATCGTTATTTAATTTATTATTGAATATAAATTGCCAGTTAAATACCTATTATTGATTATAAGTTCTATATTTTTATTTATTGATTGATTTAGACGATGATTGTGATGGATGTGGATTGTTGATATTGGTTGAATGGATGTTTTATTTTATATCATTATAACTCCAAGTTCGTTATGGATTTTTATTATTGATTCGGGATTGCGGTTTGAAATGACATACAACCGTGAAATGTTTAAATTGCAGATTGAATTGATAAATATCCGTATCACTTGACCCTAGGGTAGAAAATTATATACGAATACCGAATTGGTTAAGTTAAATGATTTTAAATTCCTTAAATTTTTAATTTAATCAATTGATGTTTTGAAATAAATTTGATTTATATAAATTGAAGTATTATAGAAAAATCAAGTTTTGTGTTGAAATGCAAATTGGTCTAAAAAGGAATTTCTTTAAGAAATTAAATCGAAAGTTTAAAGTTAAACTTTTATGTATAAATGAAGTTCTATCAAAATTGAGTTATTGAATTTGTTTGAAATTGACTTTGAAATATTTTGAAATTGGAGTAATCCATATTGATGTTTTGAACATGGATTGAAACGATATGAAATTCGATAGTTTATTGAAATTTATTTTGTTTATTTGGAAATTTGAAATGATCCAAATATGTTGAAATGAAATGAATAGTTTAATTTGATATTAATTTCAAACACATATTTGAATATAAACCATTTTAAAAATATATTAGTTTCAAATTTCAAATTATTAAGATTTTCAAATTTATTAAACTATTTAACTAATATTAACTATATGAATTATTTTGATCTATTTAAAACCAATTTAATTTATTTTTAAACCAATTAAACTATTTTAATTTTTTAACTTATTTTAAATATAATTAATCCATTTTAAAGCTATTTAATCTATTTTAATTATATTTAATCTATTTTAAACTATTTTAGTTATTTATAATTATCTAAACTATTTTCTTCCAAATTCCAAACGAAGTAAAATGGGTGGATTTATATTCAAATTTCTCGATTTTTAAAGTGAACACGGTTAATGATGTTATAACCTAAGTTTGAATTTTGAATGTAATAAAAAATCGAAATGATGATTTTGAAGCAAGGACTTAACCTACTTTGGAAATATGATTTTTTTTGAAGAAATATGATTTGAAAGTGATATAGTTTTGAGAATACGATATTTTGATATAAATTGTGAATTTGACTTTGAAAGGAAACAAAATTATCGAACAATGATTTGAAAGGCGAATATAGTTTCGAAAGTAAGTAATGAATTCGAAAGTGATATGGTTTGAATTGAATATTATATTTTGATATCAATTATGAAATGATTTTGGAAATGTAAAAGAACCATCCGGTGTGTAATAAGCGATTGGTTGTCAAAGAGACAGGGATCAGATGTTGTCATACTCTTTGCCAATACCGAAAACCACTTTGACAACCGTGCATGCGGTGGAGATTCCAGAGTGAAGTAGGATGGTAGCGACGATCCTAAAGGTATATTTACGTGAACCTGACTCCCATGAGTTGGCTTAAGGCGGCTAAAACAGGAGAAATTGGCGGGTTAAGTGAGGTCATTCCTTTGATCGAGAACACTCCATCGGCACTATATTCTGACTTTAGATTGATTTGGTGGCCACCCTTCGATTTTTACTCGGGAGTGTGTTTCGAGTTAGGCGGTAGTTGCAGCTATGCGTTACCAACAGTCCAGAAGTGTAATTGGTATATTTATCCTGGCATTGCCTAGTTGTGCCATGTCACCTACCCTAGTGCGCCTTCTACGAATTTGTTTTGTACCATACCTATGGAGCGCCATTTGACGACACCCAGTATGGGGGGGACTACGGTACTGTATAGACTATGGGAATATATAAAAATGTGTTAAGGGGGATATGGGTAAGCCTTAACGCTATTTTGAAACCTTTACTTTATTGTAGACATATTATAATAGCATATTATACTACATAGTATATAGTTTAACGGATCCTTAGGAGATGTGAATCCCGAACATCTCTTAAGTTACTGCACTCACATTAGACACTGGATAGGAGATGTCAAACCCCATAAACATATCTGACGCCATCACACACACATTACCATTGATTTAACTTATATAAGATCGTTTAGTTCTGACTCGAGTGTCTCGTATTTTCAATTCGCTCGGGTCAGCCAGAGCATTTCAGGATTTGAAAACTTATTTCGGAGGACGAAGATGTGTACTACCACTATTCACTATATTATTCTACTGCATCACACTGTTCCGCTGCATTGTTATTTATTTATCTCTAATATGCATAACTCTGATTCTGTGTTGTATAAGTATAATCAAATGTTTTGTAAATACCTTCATGAACTGTTATTTGATTATTATATTTTGTCATTTCGCTGTGAGATTCTGTTTTGTTTTTCTTTCTTTCTCTGCTTTTCTTATTGACCCCAATAACAATCCGCCCTTCTGTATGGTTTGTGTTGGCATGTGTGTCTACTTAAAGCATTCAAAAAGAAGGGATGTTACAGTTGGTATCCGAGCTTTGGTTTAGCGAAAACCTTAGCTTTGTAGGGTCTGACTCTTTATTAATAGGCCAGTAATACCCTATGGTGAGTCGTTGAGTGTATATATATGAGAAAGCATATTTGTTTGTGTTATAAAGGTTTTTAATATTGTGTTAATTTTTTCCGTTTTGTATCTATAAATTCTGGTTGGTGCATAGGACGCTATGACATCGATAGAGATTTCTAAACACTTAATAGAACAGACCGACATTATTTTTTTTTGAAATATAGGTAAATAAAATAATTTTGCCTATTATATTTTTGTATATAAAATAATAAATTTTATAAATGATATAACTGGTTGTAATATATTTGTTGTTAGGTAGTGAAATTTAGAAATATTGGTTATAACTAAAATTTACAAATAAAATGAATATAAAATTGGAAATTTTAGAACTTAAGTTTCAGGATTTTTGAAAATTTCTTTCAAATGATTTTGGAATATAATAATAATATTATTTAAAAGTGTTTTCTGATATAAATATTTCAATATGATTTGAAAGAATTGTTTTAAAGAAATTTTGAAAAGAAATAAGTTCTGCACTCCCCACTCCATCACTGGAAAATAATTTCGGTGATGAGTGCACGCATCATCGACATTCATTTTCGAGTTTCAAAGTGGGAAGGCAACTGTAGTAGTTTCACAGCAGATTTAGTTTGATAAACAAATATAAATTTCAAATTGTTTTAAACATAATTTGATATATAAGTTGTAAGGATTTACATCTATCTATTATTTTAAATGATTTGAAATGGAACTTGGCATTTAGTTTTTAAATATCTATGAAATAGAGATTTTAATTAATGAAATGAAATTTAACTAATTAATAATTGGAACATCTAAATGAATAAGAGATTAAATGCTAGGTTGTAAAGGAAATTACAAGAAGGTTGAAATTTGTAATCTATAAAACAAAAGATATGGTTGTTGAACATTAAGTTAATTAAAAGAAATGAGACAAACTTATGTAACTTTCAATTACATTCTTAAAGACATATACACCAATTATAAAGGTTGAAATGTTAAAAGATTGTGTAATGGAAAATTTTACAAGTAAATTTTATGTAATGACAGTGTTCAATGAATTGCTTTTATAAATAAGAATTTGATGTTATAGTTGATATAAACTTAAGTTATAATTGAAATGTTACCATAATAAAATGTGATAGAAAGTAGGTATTGTAAGTAAGTAATTATAAACTTAAGTAAATGAATTGAAATGCTAAGCAATTGATTGGCATGAATACTATAAATTAATGAATATAAATAAATGAAATTAAGTACTGAATGGATGAGCAATAAAAGGAAAGTGACATGATTTGAATAAATGAAAATGAATTTTTTTGTAAGTAATAAATAAAAAATAAATGAAATGAATGGGAATAAAATTTTGTAAGAGATAAATGAGGTTAAAGAAATAATCCTTGTATGAATGAAAAAAAATTGTAAATGTTGTGAAAGAAATTTAATAAGAATACCTCAAGTAACATTATAAATTAATACTGTTAAACCGCCTTTTAGCAAGGCCATGGACAGGAGGATCTAACATTATCGGCTGCTCGTTCGTCGAGTCTGGTGTATGATGGAGTTATTCGACTGGATGGATGGATGACGCAACGCGCTTGGAAGCTGGACAGTGGATTGGATAAAGGTGGATCAACTATAATTTGGTTCTAGGAAATTTGGTTCGGTCTGGAAGTTAGAAGTCGTTCGACATTATGATAAGATCATGCCGCTTGGCATTGGTGAGGTGTTTTGGTTCTGGTAGTATGGCTCGGCATTATGGGTCGCTCGGCACTAGGCCTAGTTGGCATCAAACCTTGTTCGGCATTGGACGCTGCTCGGCATTGGACCACGCTCAGCCTTGGACATCGCTTGGCATGATGAATCGTTCGACATGATGGATCGTTTGGCAACGAGGGTCGTTCGGCATCATGGGTCGTTTGGCATGATGGGTCGTTCGACATGATGGATCGTTCGACATGATGGGTCATTCGGCATGATGGATCGTATGGCATGATGGATCGTTCAACATGGTTGGTCGTTCAACATGATGGGTCGTTCGGCATGATAGATCGTTCAGCTTGATGGGTTGTTCGACATCAGGTGCGGCTCAAGCATTGGGGAGAGGACGTTGTGACTCGACATTGTGGTTCGGCATGGGCCGTTCGGCCTTGATGGGTTCGGGTTATTCAGAGAGCCCAAAACTACCTGGACATGTCTATAAATACAGCGTGTATGAGTTTAGAAAAGGGATCTTCTTCTCTTCGGTTCTCTGACTTTCTATTCTCCAAGGCTAAGGCTAGTATACCACTTTGTAACAGTAATCGATTATTACAGCAAAAAAAAAAGATACTTCTGGAGTGGATGTAGGTTGGAGTTAGCCGAACCACTATAAAATCTATTGTTCTTTACTGCTGTCATTTTAATTTTGATTGTTCTTCACGTTATTACTCACTACATACACTTTATCTATTATCTGTGACTGTTAGTCGGTGTTTTCACTTACATTCGGGTGTTAGTGGCCAATTTTGGCACTAACATTTTGGTGCTTTCACTGAGAACGCTAGCACTCGGGGATTTTGGAGCTTGGATTTTGGATTGAAAAGCTTAAAAACTCGGATTTTAGGAAGCAATGGCTAGACCACCAACAAGGAAGAAAACAGCGAAAAGGAGTAATCATGAAGGAAGTCAAGCAGCCTCTTATGGATCTAGAGAGGATCATGCATCCGTCTACATAATTCGGGACGAGACGCAGGTTATGATGAATTCGATGCAGAAGCAGATGATGAAACGACAAGAGGAGATGATGCAGGCTCTTCTTAGGCAATCTGGACAATCAGGAATTATAGGTGCTCAAGTTCTCGGAACTGGACTAGAGGGACACAACCAGCAGGTGGATGGAGTAATTCAACAGGGGGCAAACCCCAATCAACAGACGACTAACAATCCGGATGAACCTGAACTCAGGGGCGCACCACCAAATAATGCTGAACCAGTTCATGGGGGGGTTCCACCTAACACCACGCAATAGGATGCTAGCAGGAATGTAAGAGCAAGAGATGAAGATTATGTACCAGAATTCCCTCGGGGACTCGGGGGGCAACCCTTGACGGACAATGCTGGATTAGCCGAGATTATCAGGTGAACTATGCACGGAGGTTTGACCAATAGAGATCTGGAAGGAGTAAACAAGAGTCCGTTCACTCGTGAAATCAGGATAGCTTGGAATCTGCCAGATTTCAAGCTACCTAACGTGGAAATGTACAATGGCAAGGCGGATCCAACAGATCAGTTGATGAGATATACAAGACACATGGAGGTGCTGGGGGCATCGGAAGAAGTTATGGCTCGATGTTTTCCTTTATTCTTGACGGACATAGCTGCTATGTGGTTCAGGCAGCTGGAAGAAGGATCTATCGGGACATGGACAGAGTTGGTGGACAGGTTTCTGAAGCATTTTCGGGTACATATCAAAAGGCCAAAGAATGTAATAACTCTGATGTTGGTAGAACAGTGGACGGAGGAATCACTCAGAGCTTTCTTAACTTGGTTCAATGCGGAGGTCGCTTCGGTGGATCGACCGGATCCATCGATGGTCTTAATGGCAGCAGTATCATGGGTTAGAGAGAATTCAGATTTCAAGGTATCTTTAATATGGGACCCACCAATGGATCTCGTTGAATTCTTTCACGAAACCGAGAGATTCCTTCGGCAGAAAGATGCATGCTCAAATATGATGTTAAAGGAGGTGAACACGGCTGAGGATGGAGGGCCATCCAACGGAGGCTTGGAAAAAGATAAAGATAAAGGAAAAAGAAAGCTGGATGACGAATTAGTAAAGGCTAGGAAGCGGTGGAGAGAGCAAAAATTCTCCACCTGCACAGGATTGAACGAGACGCTGGAATGGATATATTTGGAGACTCGAAATCGCCTTCCCTACCAAAGGCCGGCTAAGAGAAAACCCTCCGAATGTGAGAGGGCATCAGGAAAACACTGCCTTTTCCATGATTTGGGCGGGCATGATACCAACAGCTGCAGGCACTTAGAGAAAATATTTGAGGAGCATGTAAGGAATGGACACTCACAACAATACGTCGAAGCTCGGAATGCAGCGGTGGGGCAGGAGCAACCACCGTCAACCTCACACAGTGATGGTGCGAGGCACTAGAATGATGGCGATTGGTTATCAATTGACTGGGATATTATAAAATAAGTAGCAAACTATAGGCAAACGACCATGTCACTTACTCATGTACGGGGACGGAGATAGCCCCTATGCATGCTCTGAGATGATGATAAATCGCGACGCTCTAGTTTGTGAAATCTGCTTTCTCTTTTTTGGCTTGGACATTTGCTTTTTCCTGGTTTGGTTTGAACTTCTGGTTTTGTTTGTTTGTTTCATGGTTTGGACTTTTATTTGGATGATTGTTTTCTAGTTTGGATATTGGTTTGGATTTTTTATATGGATTTTTTGTTTTCTGATTTGATCTGGATTTTGGATTGGCTTTCGATTGGATTTTTCATCTGGTTTTTGGTAAATGGTCGTCAGGTATGGATTATACCTGGTAAGGGGTAAGTCGCTTTGTCCAAGCATGGCAAATCGACTTATTCAGGTCGTCGAGTGTGGACTATGCTCGGCAAGGGTCCAGAGAGACCAGGATTCGGCCTAGGACTGAGGCCTCATATTATCGGTTACTATTTCATGTCGTCGATTATGGACTATGCTCAGCATGGGTACGGAGAGACCAGGATACGGCCTAGGACTTAGGCCCCATATTATCGGTTACTACTTCAGGTCGTCGAATATGGACAATGCACGGTAAGGGTCCGGAGCGACCAGGATTCGGCTTAGAACTTAAGCCCTGGCATTACTCAACGTCGAAGGGCACTGGACCACGGTCGTCAGGTGTGGATTACGCCTGGCGAGAACCCGGAGAAGTTACAGATTTGAATATCGACCCGGAGAGGTCAAGGATTCGGTGATTGGTTATTGGATAAGGATG
This sequence comes from Allium cepa, assembly GCA_030765085.1. Lineage (NCBI taxonomy): Eukaryota > Viridiplantae > Streptophyta > Magnoliopsida > Asparagales > Amaryllidaceae > Allium > Allium cepa. Next base: position 135,722,724 of record CM060932.1, read on the forward strand.
GGTTAGGAATCAGTTGTCGAGTTGGATAGATATGGAATTGCCTAAGGCTTTGGTTACTGGATTTGGAATCGGACATCGACTCGGAGCAGTCAAGGACGATGCATTCGGATGATATGGCTATGGACTTCAGATATCGGATTCGAAACTATTCAAAACACACATTCCAATAGCAAGGCATGTTTTGGAGGGCAAGTGTTAACCCGCGTTTTAGCAAGGCCATGGACAGGCGGATCTAACATTATCGACTACTCGTTCGTCGAGGCTGGTGTACGATGGAGTTATTTGACTGGATGGATGACGCAACGCGCTTGGAAGATGGAAATTGGATTGGATAAAGATGGATCAACTATAATTTGGGTCTAGGTAATTTGGTTCGGTCTAGAAGTTAGAAGTCGTTCGACATTATGATAAGATCATGCCGCTCGGCATTGGTGAGGTGTTTCGGTTCTGGTAGTACGGCTCGGCATTATGGGTCGCTCGGCACCAGGCCTCGATCGGTTTCAAACCTCGTTCGGCATTGGACGCCGCTCTGCATTTGTAACGACCCGATGTTTTCGACGCCCGAAAGTCGACATTTTTACGTCCACTATATCAAATGTCGCACAGTCGAATGTCGGAAAACCGAACCGTTAGGATTAAAGAAGAAGAAGATAGAAGAAAAACAGAAATAATAAATGGAATCTTACCTTTCGCAACGGAACAAATATAATAGATAAATGAATAATGTTTAAAACAATGAATCATCTCAGTCAATACAATACAACATCAGAGTTTACAACGACATCATACATCACTGACAGTTATTATAACTTGACTATATGAAAACTGATTTGCACTAACCATATGCAATGGATACTACACAGTAAAGAGACACATCTCGCCATCCAGCTTCAACTCTTGATCTCCACAGCAACTCTTTTCTAACTTCGCTCCTGAATAACTGATAACCTGACTCTAGGATGCCCGTGTGGAAAATTATGGACACCCAGAGTTCAAAAAGAGAACAATAAACTCCAGGTCAGTCATGAGACTGGTGTGAGATCTTAAAAACAATTATTCTTTTACAAAAGAAAAACAAAGGAATTTAAAAGAAATCCGCAATGCTTTTAGGAAAATGAAACTACCATAAGGCCTCCCGCCACACACACAATGCAAACGCACACTTGGGGAAGATTTCTCCTTATGATAGTCAAACATGCTTAATACGAGAAAAAACATTAAATATTATTATTAATGCATAGTGTGAAAATATTTCGAAAGTATAATATTAATCTTAGCCAACATACGTACCATTATAGTATGCCTACTATAGCTACCATGTTAAATGGAAGGTTCTACAACTAAAACCATACTGGGTTCGTATTGGTAATTGGACTTCCAATAAATGGTCAGGCTAAGGAACTTCCTGGGCCACATGGGTACGCCTTTGGAGGGACGACCCGAGAACCTAACCGGATCTCTGCCACCACAAGGCCGGGTTACCTCTGCAAAAATAGGTAACTACTGACACGAGTATGCCATCCCTTGGTTGTAAACAACCTTTATCCGAGGATCCTCAATACCAATAATCACAAAGTAATATATATTTGCGATATCCACATAAGTTAAGTATCTGGGCTCCATACCATGATACCACTTCTATCCAGAATGACATGCACATACCCCAAGGGGCGCTACCCCCTATAACCTTGTTGCATTCTTCCTGTTTTGACCAATCTGGGGTTTGAGGTCCGACGAAGTCTCGTCCACAAAGCTACGCTTTTCACAAAAGCCATGCTTCGATCAACAAATGATCAGCAACACTTCGTATGCCACATTACCAAATTGGGAATGTATCACTAGAAACCATCAACTACATAACCTCTGAGCTCGTACGTCTCAGAGAAGGGTGTTAAGCTAAGAGAATAAATTCTCCGCCACCAACAGAAATATATTTGATTGAAACCAGCTTTACATCTCAAAGTGTAACCTCAGACACACATCCATACAAGTCCGTTCCGGGATCGAACGAAACCGAAGGTACTTCCAAAGAAGCCCTTGCAAATCCGGATATTCACTAATCACGTCCGGAATCCCCATCACAAATGCTGATAAAATCTCTATACCGGAGCAACCCGGTGCAGAGACATTCGACATGTAATCCTTTCGCTTTCGAAAATACCCAGTCTTCAACACCATCTTCAAATGCAATCCCATTTCGTCATATCGTTATTCAGAATAGGTTTTATGACACAAGGTCCTCTCCCAACTAATCCGAATAACGAGCGCTTATTTTTAAAACTAAGAGTTACATTCAGATTCAAACAAATCATAACAAATTACACTTTGATCTTTTAAACAAAAGATCCATCACATTCACAAAGGTTCGATGTGGATTTCGAATATCCATTTGGAATTCGACTCCAGGTCGCATCGAAATTCAAATGCCGATTAAGGCCAATATTGATAGTCGGTTATTTAACTATCAATCATCATTCACAATGTCACTGGATTTCAAATAATTTCCCCAATTATTAATATTTTCAATATATCTTCGCAAGATAAAGTTTCACACTTCAATCCTTTGAAAATAAATTTCAAATAAATTTTTTTCCGTTACGTGGAAAACATTTCCAATATTTATTCATTTCCATTGAAAATCTGCCGATTTCAAATATTTTAAAATAATATGAAATACTTATTCAAAATATACTTGGAAACATTTAAAATAAATTATTTTAGAATATTTTCTTAAATATTACTTATGAAAAATATTATACAAATATCTCATATAAAAATTCAGGTCCAAAACTAATTTTAAAATAAAAATGTGTAAATAGAGTATAAATATTTAAATAACTATTTACCAAATCAAATATCAATTTAAATATTTAAAATAATCCCTTATATAATTAATTAAATAATTTTTTTTAAACAATTTCCAAACTAATTTCTCCAACAATATTATTTTAAAACCAAATCTAAAACTTTTAAATTTTATTCAAATGCTATTTTAAAAATACACTCGGCTTCCAAGGGAAGAATTCTTTTTCCATTACAAAATGGTCCATTCAAATAAATTAATAAATCTTCTTGATTTATTTTAATTTACATTCCAATTTGTAAATTTCTTTCAACGCTTTAAAAGTAAACCAATATTTATTTTTAAACAATTTCCCTTTTCTTTACAAATTCCCGTTGTGAATTTATATTTCCAAATATCAACTGATATACGAATTTTAAATCGATTCCCAAATATTATCTTCAACCAAATCAAATCCCAAATTGTTTCCAGTTTATTTCAAACACAAAATCAAATTCCAATTTGATTTCCTAAATTAATTTTCAAATATCAAATTAGTTTCCAATTGATTTTCCAAGTTATTTCCAAAACACCTAACCAAATTTCAAAATCGATTCCTAAGATTTATTTTAACTCTAAATTAATTCCCAAATTGATTCCTAAAATTAATTTCAACTCCAAATTAAATTCCAAATTTAATTTCTAAATTTATTTCCTTTTGAAATAAATTTCTTTATCTCTTTCAATTATTTAAAATACGTAGCTTAAATAAATCCTTCAACTATTAAACAACACTATTCGAAATTCCTTTATTAAAATATTTTCCCATATCTATGGAATTAATTCGATCAGATTATAGAAATCAACTTTAATACTTTAATTGTAACGGTTTAGGCTTTTCTACTTTAATTTTCAAAAATCAAGTTTCATATTTCTGGTATCCTACGATACCAAAAATATAGTCGGCTAAATTTTAGCCTTCAATGATTTCAATCACAAATAGTCACATAGATTATAAATAATCAACACAAAATTTTGAAAACAAATCAAAATGTTTTGAGGAATCCAGTTGGATCCCTCTAACCTGTTTCCCTGCATCCACAGACGTTAGCACAACAATTAAATACCCATTCCACTTCGAGGTGGAATATCGCGGTATATGGGATTTATAAAATATTATCCGCTATTATGCGGCGCAATAGGGTCTCATCCGCTATATAATGTGAGAAATCAACAACTCCAAGTACATATAAAATACCAATTCCACTTCGAGGTGGAATATCGTGATATATAGGTTTAATATAATAACCTCCGCTATTATGCGGCGCATAGGGTCTAAACTAATATAACTAATAATAAATTAATTATTTCAAGCACACAATCAATCAATTTTAAATTTAACTATAAAATTTTAATCAGCGATTGAGTGAGAAGATCTCACCTTTGCTTTTTATTTTACAATCCATCCAAATTTGCTTGCTTTCTTCACGATTTTTTACCTTGTATAAATATCGGATGATTCAATTAATATTCGAAATAAATTAAACAATTCAATTGCCATTCTAAAATTTTAATTCAACTACTATTTTTAAATTTTAAACTGATGATTTTATTTTAAACAAAGAATTAAATTCTAGACAAATTCCTTTATAGTAAATTTATTTAGCTGAAAATTAAATTTAAAACTAAATTTACTTTAATAAATTATTTTTAGTAACTAGATGAATTAAATAAGCTTATCAAATAAATCAATTTTCATATTGATTTAAAACATGAATATTTTTATTGTTTTTTTTTAAAAATAGAACATGCATATTTATCTTATTCGTCCTTTTCTGAAAACACGTATATTCTTATCTGTATATATTTATATGACAAAAAAATTTAAATTGTAAAGAATAAATGGAATATACCTCTCTGCCGACATCAATGGCTTCGAGCTTGTGAAACCCTAAATCACGCACGCATACTCCTCTGACATCTAGCTGGATCGCGACTTTCAGGCGATCACGTGGCTCCAAAGTCCATCTTTAGCCTTCGCTCGACTTCCCTTTCAGTTGAAATCAATCGCTCCTGCCCTAAACATCGCGCGCCATGGCCGACGTCCTTCCATCGATCGAAACACCCATCCCCTTTTCGCTCGCCGTCGAACCTCCAGGAACTCTCTCCGAACTACGCGACATGGGTCGCCACTCCCCTTCGCTATCGCTTGCTCGGACGCGACCAAATCGTGATGTCAATCGACCCTTTAGCGCTGCCTCGAACTGAATTTTAAGAGAGAAAAAAAAGCTCTGGGTTTGGATTTGAGTTGAAGAGGGAATTTGTTTAAGAGAAGTGGCCATTAATTTGATTTTGAACGAAAGAAGATTTTCGTTTATTTTATTTTCTTTCTTTTCATTTTTATTTCTTTTATTTTATTTTTTACATATGAACGCGTGTAAAAAGATTTGCCAAGTGTTAGAGGAAAGAAAAACGTGCAACTTTGTCTTGTAAAACAATTATTATAATTTAAATTTAAATTCAAATCGTCAAAATCACGCAACTCAAAACCCCGATCTTCAGTCGATGCGTGTCACTAGGCGTTTATAATATTAAACCTCTATTCCAAATACAATGGAAAAGGTTCCGAGTCCAAATTCGATCGTATGGAGAAGATAGCTTTTTGAATCAGTTATAATATCGAATTTTCATTTTAATTTTCAGCACGTTTATTTATCGTATGGTCAATGATCACTCCAAACACTATGAAAATTAAAATCCAATAATAATACAATATTACGGATCTAATGGGACCGGTTTCGTCGAATTCCGAGAATGTGCCTCGGAAGGCTATTTTTAAATATTAATTTAAACCATATAATTTCAAAACTGAAAAAATTATTTTTCAAATTCAATTCTGAAGCTTCTATTATCTTCATTATTATCAATATAAATTTTCTAAGCCATCAAATTATTTTTAACGAGCTTAGAATTGAAGATTTATAATTTTACCCAAATTTCTACGATTAAATTCAACAATTAAATTGCCAAATTCATTCTGAAATCTGAAATTTAAGTCATACTATCTTTCAAACATTTAAAATCATTTGAATATTTCAATTTCAAATGTTAAAATTTCCCGGTCGTCACAGCATTGGACCATGCTCGGCCCTAGACATCGTTCGGCATGATGAATCGTTTGGCGTGATGGGTCGTTTGGCGTGATGGGTCGTCCGACACGATGGGTCGTTCGGCACGATGGATCGTTCGGCATGATGGGTCGTTCGGCATGATGGCTCGTTCGGCATGATGGATCGTTCGGCATGATGGCTCGTTCGGCATGATGGATCGTTCGGCATGATTGTTCGTTTAACATGATGGGTTGTTCGGCATGATAGGTCGTTTGGCTTGATGGTTGTTCGGCATCAGGTGCGGCTCGGCATTGGGGAGAGGTCGTTATGACTCGGCATTGCGGTTCGACATGGGCCGTTCGGCCTTGATGGGCTCGGGTTATTCAGAGAGCCCAACAACTACCTGGACATAACTATAAATACAGCGTTTAGGAGTTCGGAAAAGGGATCTACTTCTCTTCGGTTCTCTGAATTTCTATTCTCTAAGGCTAAGGCTAGCCTACCACTTTGTAACAGTAATCGATTATTACAGCAATAAAAAAGATACTTCTAGAGTGGACATAGGCCGGAGTTAGCCGAACCCCTATAAAATCTGTTGTTCTTTACTGCTTTCATTTAATTTTGACTATTCTTCACGTTATTACTCGCTACATACACTTTATCTATTATCTGTGACTGTAGTCGGTGTTTTCACTTACATTCGTGTGTTAGTGACCAATTTTGGCACTAACAATTGTTGTTTTCGTTTATGGGTTGTTAGGGATATGATACTTTTAATTATTTAAGATACATGAGTAATCTATTGAGATCATCTAAGATTGTTGATTAAATGGTGTATTTATTAGGTTATTTGTCATTCTGTGCAATTTAAAAGTGTCTAAGCCCGAATAAACTATTTGTTTTGATTGATATGGATAGATAATTGATTTGTTCTGATTTCATGTGATAGTTGTATGCTGTGGTTGCAAGTGATCGTTGGTTTTATTGATTTGTTTGTTAGTGGTTGAAACAACTTTAATTATTTCATTTTATATAATATTAACTCTTTTGGATTAAAATACAGGTTATGGAAGCAATTGTTACTGCTTTTGGCTTCATAATTAAGCGTTGTTTGCCCGACAAATAGGTACGTTCTTAGATTACGGTTTTATAACGATATCATATTGTTTTTCCCGCTGTTGGGATATATTATTTTGAAATTTTTGATATATACTATTTTATTTATATTATAATTTCTCCCGAGCCTCTTCGTATAATGGAGACTCTGCCGAGATTTTTCGAAAATTTTGGACATAGAAATTTTTTCTAAATATTTTCCAAACTTTTAGTAGTTTGAGTATAAAAGGATTTAATGGTTATAATTTGGTATAACTTATTTAACTTATTTCATTTTGTAAATTTATTGTTTATAAATTTAATATTTTGGAAAAGATATATTGACTTCTAAATTCCTTTCTTTACCCTTCTTTTCCTTTTCCTCGACGAAATTTTTTGAATGGGTGACGGTGTAACAACCCGTAATTTTTGATAACTAGAAATAGTCAATTTAATAAGATTTTGGTAATTAAATAATGAAAGAAATAGAAATTGGTAATTTGATGATGATGTAATAACTAAAATGAATGGTAAGAATGTTAAAGCTAATTATTAACAGTTGAAATTAAATTACAATAAATTAAAATAATGTAAATGTTATAACTTGGTTATTAATTTAATATTACGAAATGAATGTAAATATCGAATTTATGAATGAGATAAAATATAATGAATGGTAATTGAGTAAAAACCATGGTTATGTAAGTAATTGTAACATTGATCTGTAAATAATAAGCTTATAAATGTAGTTAAAAGTAAATAATGACAATTATTATGTGTTACCTGTTTTATTTAGTTAATTGAATTGAAATTGGGAATCAATTTTTGATAGATGTAAATTAATGTTACGTTAATGTGAAATGTAATACAATATTTAGAAGTTGTTAAATTGAAGTATATTAAGGTAATGAAAGGTAAATAAAGGTTAACTAGGTTTATAGAGTAGTAATGGACTTAATAAAAAGATTGGAACTGAAACAAATCAGTTTATTAAAATTCAATTTATAATAAATGGATTTATTGTAGTAAATGAAATTAAATACTACGTAACTGAAATTAAGATGAAACTGGAAATTATTAATGCACTAAGATATATACCAATGGAAATTATATCCATAAGATGATAATTGATTTGATAACAGGATTGAAAATCAAATGAATGGAATTTCGGAATTCTTATTTTAATTTATGAATTTACACAAAGTTGAGATTTAATACTGTAATTGGTAAATTAATTAACTTTAAATTGATATCTAAATTGTTTAAAGTATTGTAATTGCTTAGGAAATAAAAATGATAAAATTTGTTAATTTTGGGAATTGAAATTGAAAATTTGATTTAATTAATTTAATATTAATTTATTTAGTTAGATGAAACATAGCCATTTTGGCAACAGACTCGGATTTCAACGAAACCAATTTCATCGTATCTATAACTGTGAATTATTATAGGATTTCAAGTTTCGTAACAATCAGATTTGTCGTTTGATCGTACAGACTCGAAACGCCTAGAAATCAATTTAATTAAAATCAATTGAAATCAATTTATAATAAGCTGATTTTAACGTAAATTCTTATATGATAGAATTAGGACTTGAAACTTGTTCCATTGAGTTTAAAATATTTGCAAACATCTATTTTGATATATGGGTTGAGCCATTTTCGTTCCAGAGTCGAAATGGGCTTTTCAGGTCGTGTATCGTTCAACATTCCAAACTAATCGAATCCATTCCTTTCTATTTTGTTCTGCCTATATAAATGTCTATATAAACCCTAGCCACTCCTTAATAGTGGACTTCACGTTGACTTCCAAATGATGTCGAGTTTGATTTCATTTATCTGTACGTGCATTTCAGTCTAATCCTCATTTTCAATGGCAGACAAACCCCAATTCACAACTGCGATTTCAATCAAATTCAAATTCAAAATTTCAAACTCCTCCAACCTAAACAACTTTTATATCAATTTGAAGCTTTCAAAGAGCGTAATCTTCTAGTGCTATTCGTTTTTCAATTCGGCGCCTCGTGTGTCCAAAAATTCAAGTTGAACCTCAACCTTCCATAGACTAGGGTTTTGATCCAACGGATGATTCGTGATGATACAATGATTGGAGGTTGCTGCGAGGTAGAGGTTGACGGGAGCAGTGCATTCATGGGGTTCACTTTGGTCGTATTTTCCAAAATTGGCCATTAGATGGCAACGGCGGTCGTTCATGCTGGCTCGACCGGAGTGGTCGAAGGCTCGGTCGTAGGTGCGGACTGGGAGGGGCGTTACGTTGGCGTCGTCTGATTTTTGGTCAGGGCGAGGTGGCGATCAGAATCGTTGGTCAAAGGAGGAGGGTGTAGGGTTTTGGGGGAACTCGAGATTATCGCCAGCGTGAAGGTGTAGTGATGGTGACGTGGCGGGTTAGTGATTATCTTTTATTATTTCATTTTGTTTCTTTTTATTTGATATTAAAACGTTCCAACTAGCATAACTTTTGCTTACGAGCTCAGATTTAGGCGTGGTTTTTTGCATTGGGATCATATTTAAATTCCGGACATTCTATCGCTTAATTGCACAAATTCTAAGATCGTTTGAATTTAAGGTTTAAATTGGTTTTAAATTCAATTTAAATTCAAAAGGTGAGTGTTTTTACCCACACATAACTTCTAAAATTTATTATGTTTGTTAAATTTAATTTATGATGTGATTAGAAATTTATTTATAACTGTTTGATATATTTTGAATCATCATCTTAGTTAATTTGAATTCACTTGAATTAAATCATTAGTTAATTTATTATTGAATATAAATTTCCAGTTAAATACCTGTTATTGATTATCAGCTCTATATTGATATTTATTGATTGATTTGGATGTGTGATGGATGTGGATTGTTGACATTGGTTGAAAGGATGTTTTATTTTATATCATTATAACTACAAGTTCGTTATGGATTTTTATTATTAATTTGGGATTGCGGTTTGAAATGATATACAACTGTAAAATGTTTAAACTGCGGATTGAATTGATAAATATCTGTATCACTTGACCCTAGGGTAGAAAATTATATACGGACACCGAATTGGTTAAATTAAATGATTTTAAAATCCTTAAATTTTTGAATTTAATCAATTGATGTTTTGAAATAAAATTTGGTTTATATAAATTGAAGTATTATAGAAAAATCAAGTTTTTTGTTGAAATGCAAATTGGTTTAAAAAGGAATTTCTTTAAGAAATTAAATCGGAAGTTTAAAGTTAAACTTTTATGTATAAATGAAATTCTATCGAAATTGAGTTACTGAATTTGTTTGAAATTAACTTTGAAATATTTTGAAATTGGAGTAATCCATATTGATGTTTTGAACATGGATTGAAACGATATGTAATTCGATAGTTTATTGAAATTTGGTTTGTCGATTTGGAAATTTGAAATGGTCCAAATATATTGAAATGAAATGAATAGTTTAATATTATATTAATTTCAAACTCATATTTTAATATAAACTATTTCAAAAATATATTAATTTCAAATTTCAGATTATTAAGATTTTCAAATTTAATTTATTAAACTATTTAACTAATATTAACTATATGAATTATTTTGATCTATTGTAGACCAATTTTATTTATTTTTAACTAATTAAACTATTTAAATTTTTTGAATTAATTTTAAATCTAATTAATCAATTTTAAAGCTACTTAATCTATTTTAATTATATTTAATCTATATTTAATCTGTATTAATTATTTATAACTATTTAAACTATTTTCTTTCAAATTCCAAACCAAATAAAATAGATGGGTTGATATTCAAATTTCTCGGTTTTTAAAGTGAATATGGTTAATGATGTTATAACCTAAGTTGGAATTTTGAATGCTATAATAAATCAATATGATGATTTTGAAGCAAGGACTTAACCTGTTTTGGAAATATGATTTTATTTGAAGAAATATGATTTAAAAGTGATATAGTTTTGAGAATACGATATTTTGATATAAATTGCGAATTTGACTTTGAAAGGAAATAAAATTATCGAACTATGATTTCAAAGGCGAATTTGATTTCGAAAGTAAGTAATGATTTCAAAAGTGATATGGTTTGAATTGAATATTTTATTTTTGATATCAATTATGAAATGATTTTGGAAATTTAAAGAGCCATCCGGTATGTAATAAGCGATTGGTTGTCAAAGAGACCTGGATTGGATGTTGTCATACTCTTTGCCAATACCGAAAACCACTTTGAAAACCGTGTACACGTTAGAGATTCCATATGAAGTAGGATGCTGGCGACAATCCTAAAGATATATTTATGTGGACCGACTCCCATAGGTTGGCTTTAGGTGGCTAAAACAGGAGCAATTAACGGGCTAAGTGAGGTCATTCCTTCGATCGGGCACACTCCATCGATACTATATTCCGACTTTTGATTTATTTGGTGGTCACGCTTGGATTTTTACTAGGGAGTGTGTTTCGAGTTAGGTGGTAGTTGCGGCTATGCATTACCAACAGTCCGGAAGTGTAATTGGTATATCTACCCTGGCATTTCCTAGTTGTGCCGTGTCACCTACCCTAGCGCGCCTTCTACGAGTTTTTTTGTGCCATACCTATGGAGTGCCCTCCGACGACACACAGTACAGGTGGGATTACGATACTATATAGACTGTGGGAATATATAAAAATGTGTTAAGGAGGATATGAGTGACACCTTAACGCTATTTTAATCCCTTTACTTTACTGTAGAGATATTATAATAGTGTATTGTACTACATAGTAGATAGTTCAATGTATCCTTAGGAGATGTGAATCCCGAACATCTCTTAAGTTACTGCACTCACGTTAGACATTGGATTGGAGAGGTCAAACCCTGTAACATCTCTAACTCACGTTAGACATTGGATTGGAGATGTCAAACCCCGTAACATCTCTGACGCCGTTACACGCATTTTTACCATTGGTTTAACTTACGTAAGATCTTTTAGTTCTGACTCGAGTGTTTTATCTTTTCAATTCGCTCGGATCAGCTTGAGCATTTCAGGATTTGAAGACTTATTCCGGAGGACGAAGACGAAGATGTGTACTATTACTATTTACTAAATTATTCCACTACATCACACTATTCTGCTGCATTGTTATTTATTTATCTCTGATATGTGTAACTCCGATGCTATTTTGTATAAATATAATCAAATGTTTTGTAAACAGCTTCATGAACTGTTATTTGATTATTATATTTTGTCATTCTGCTGTGAGATTCTGTTTTATTTTTCTTTCTTTCTCTGCTTTTCTTATTTATCCTAATAACAATCCACCCTTCTGTATGGTTTGAGTTGGCACGTGTGTCTACTTAAATCTTTCAAAAAGGCGGGATGTCACAACACTTCTTTGCATCGTGACACCGTTATCCCCATGTGCCCACCATCAGGTCGCGATGACCATCAAAGAATCGGGGTTCACCAAATTGTGGCCGTCGATCCTCCTTCACCCCATGATCGCTTATCTAATCCCCAATTTGACCAATTACATCACCAAAGTCTCCAAAATCGAAGCCCTATTTGCTTGTACCATTATAGTATTGTCGCTTTTCCCAAATGATGATCGCACTCCTTTAAATCTCTGCTAGATTGAATATCTAGCTTACCCAATTACAAGGATACCACCTTTCCATTTTCTAGAATTTAATTAGAATTATTATAGCATTTAAAAAGATCGTACATTTTTCTTTCTTCATTTTCTTACTTCCCTAGTTGAAAATGAGAAGAGGGGAGAAACTGAAAAATATAAGTCTGAGATGGTATAGGCTTGTGTACGTGAGAGTATGGCTTGTAACAAAGAAGCATGGGCTGATGTATGGTTAGATATGTTAATTAAATTTTAAATTATCTAACTATAATGCATCCGAAAATCTTGAACTCCAAACGAGACATGCCGTCTAGCGCTTTATATGTTGTACCCCTATTTCGAACAAAGTGGAATTTGTTTCGAGACCTACTTCGATCATATGCAGAAGATAGCTTTTCAAACCTAGTTATTATATTAATTTTTAAAATTAATTTTTACGCATTTCGATCTCGCATGACCAAACAATACATCCAATCGTGATAAAATTCGTTATCATACAATAATATATTAGTACGGATTCAATGAAACAAGTTTCATCGAAATCCGAGATAGTGCCCCGAAAGGCTATTTATACTCGTTAATTAAAATGAATTATTTTTAAAAACCAAATTAACCGCTTTTAAATTAACATTAAAAATTTATTAGCTTCATTATTATTAAATAGAATTTAAATAAATTTTGAAATCATTTTTTTCCAACTTAAAACCCATCAACTATTTAAACAATTACAATTATTAAATTCAACAATTTAATTATAAAACAAACCGTTATATTTGAAACTAGGTTATTTAACTTACAAAATTAAATTTTCAATATTTGAAACCTATTATATTCCCAGTTAAAATGACTAAATTTTAGATCGTTACATCCTAGTATCTATATACGTCTATGTTATTCCCTGCACGGATTGTTATATTACATATGCACACACACACACACAAATATATATATATATATATATGTATGTATGTATATGCATATATATATATATATCTATGTATATATGTATATGTATATGTATGTATATGTGCATATGTATATGTATGTGTGTGTATATGTATATGATACACACACACACATATATGTTTACTTGTATAAATAAAAAATAAACAAATGCCAAGCTGCAATTTATAAATATAATAAAATCTTTGTAGTCAATTTGTAATGTTAGAATACATGTGCATGTAGTAATAATTATGTCATGAGTAAATTATTAATCAATGACATTTAATGAATCGATAAAACGAAATTAAAGAGGGAAAATGAATGATTTCTCTCTTAATTTAATGCAATTAATGCTCTCAATTAATTCTTGTTTTAGAAAAAGAAAAAAAAGGTTTCATTTTCTATACATTAACTCTTATAAATAAATGTTAGGTGTATTTAATACACTATACATTTAAAATTAAATTTATTCCAACTTCCCTTTAACTAATTTAAACAGAATACATGATTTTATTGAAACCAAATTAAAAAAGGTTCTAAATGAAATTTTGACTTCGTAGGTCCATTAAAGATCCAAAATAGTAAATTATTTTTAAATTCTTCTATTTCTTCTGCTATGGGCTGGCCCAGTTCCTATAGTTGAGCACCTATAAGCCATATAATATCTATGGTGTTTATGTTGTCCCTAGCTTGGTATGAATATAATGTAACTTTGTTGAGCACCCTCAAGGGTTACGTAATTGACCTTCGTCTATCACGAAGTGATGAGTCTAGAGTATATATTGTACTTTATGATTTATAGAGCACCCTCAAGGTCATAAAGATGATCAGGAGTAAGTAAAAGTATGATTAGGAGTTATATACAACATATAAATAGTATAAAGTTAATTAATGTTTATAATGACTACCATTTGTTGAATAACCTCAAGTTTGTAGTAACATGATAATGCATCCTAGCACACAAAAGGAATTTACGAAATTTTATCTCTTTAAGGGTTTTGGATAGATGTAGAATTCAATGGAAGCCTTATTAGATAAACGTAATAAACCAATCTAATAATTATACGAACATAAGTGATATTATAATAATCTTCTAAAATAAAATTGCAAAATAAATATAATTGATAAAATTGTTTGTTGATTAAAACATATTGTCATCCACATATTTTCTAAGGGATACAAGAAAAAAAATCAATGCCGAGACTAAAGATTTATGTCGAAGCTCAAGACTTTGGATGCTAAGGCAAGGGAATAATTGATATCGAAGGCCTACAACTGATAATGGCGCAACACTACTTCCATACCGCGTTAATTCCATGCCGCATTTTATCAACTTCGCATATCATTCATGCCGCACTCCATCAATATGAAAACAAGAGAAGGTTACCGCACTTCATCACTATGAAAGCCCTTAATGATACCGCATACCATTTATTCCACGTTTCATAAATAACAATGATAACGAATAATACTAGGTCGTAAGCCATCAATGTTAAAGCGGCATGATATATCATCAATGTTGCATCCCATTGATGCCGCATCCCATCAATGTCACTATCTAACCAATAGCACATTATATCAATACCAAACCCTTTCAATGCCGCTCTTCATTGATGATGCACTTCGTCAATGCCGCACTTCTTCCATATCGTGCTTCATTGATGATGCCAACAAATAAGAAGGAAAATATAAATGATCAATAGACAAAAGAATATCAAGCATTAATCGATGCCGCATTTCATAAATATGGCATCTTATCAATGTCGCACAACATCAATGCCATAGGATGCCAAAGGTCATGCAAAGAGAGAAGAATAAAATCATTCACAAGAGAAAATTCAAGAGGATTTAGTGTATTTCCCTTCATAAAGCTTCAAAGGATATCATGTTACAGCCATCACCAAGATTGCAATCTAAGTCCCATAAATCCAATGGAAGGAAACTCACCTCCTTCCAACTACTATAAATAGAGGTGCATCCCCTCATGGAAAGAGGCCCTTAACCTCTTTCTCACTCTTATCACTTTCTAGTTAGGATCTTCTCCAAGTTATTTTCATTGAGAGCCCGAGGACAAACTAATGACATAAAAAATAATGAGATAGAAAATGACATATTTGTAAACAAGGTCCTATGCAATTAGATAATTGCATATTTGCACATTTTCTAATATGCTTATGATTGAATAAAGAACATAAGTTGATCCTATAGCCTAAAGTTGTTTGGACTTTGCTATTTCATCATTTGAACTTATGAATAGTATTTCAAAAAATCTTGTGAATTATCATAAAAACAAAGGGTATTATTGGAATTTCTTTGAATATGCCTCCTTGCACACACACCTTAAACATTGAACAAAATTTCAGTTTATCATTTTGATGCTAGAAAGAGGGCTCGAGCCTCCGAGTGTTCGAAAAATGAATAAAATACTCTAAGGAGAATTTGAATCTCATATTTTCATAAAAATTTAAAATTCGATCTTAATTTAAAATTGAAACTAATTAATATCAAATATTTGCAGGCACAAATAGATTCTGCCTCATCCATTTGATGTTGTTCTCAGCCATTTACAGCTCATAAATCATTCGTCTTCAGTTTAACATTAATTTTTTATCCCGACTATCTTCGACATCAATTCCCTTATTCATCCTTCCGTTCCACTTTGATTCATATCCATCCTCCCTCGTTCGACATTAGATCTATATTCCGATCAAGTTAAGCTTGCAGTTCCAAATGGCATCAAATTTATAAATTCGGATACTATTGAGTTGAAGGAGTCAGATGATAGCATGTTTTTTGGATCTGAATAGTGACGGGTTTAAAACCAATGTATCTCTTATTTATAATCGGAATTGGGTAATGAAAGAATAGAGGACGATGATACCGAAGTTCCAACATTCAAAGTTAATGTCGATGGAGACCTAATGCCATAATAAATAATGCTGGCATTGTTGGAAATGGATAATGGCACCGGCTAAAAGTTATGTTGCAGTTAATGATGGCAATTCAATGTCGCAAAGGTGGTATGTGATAATGGTGCAGTTAAATGGTCAAAACCATAAGTAACCAATATCGTAAGTAATTATTGTTGTAAGTAATTAATATCACAATTAATTAATGTGTAGGGCAATCAATGCCGCAAGTAGGCAATATCACAGGGCAATCTATGCCGCAAGTAAGTGATATTGCAAGTAGTCAATGCCCCAAGTAAGTGATATTGCAAGTAGTCAATGCCGTAAGTAGGAAATTCCATGGGTAATCAATGTCGCAATTAAGTGATGCCATAGGACTATACAATGCCGCAAGTTAAATAACGCCATTGGGACTCTTAGGTCGAAGCCTAGCTTATGTCAGAAGTTTCTAGATCTAGGAGGAATTGATTGATGTTAGATATCCAACAATTTCATTTCAAAAATGATGATTTCAAGTGATTCAAACTTTAATGTCTAACGTTGAAAATGATTGGTGCTAGAACAAATGGTTTCGAAAGTTAGTATATTTCTGACATCGAGCCTCATTTCGAAATTTAATTTCATATAGAAGATTATCATATCTTACTTTGAAGGCAATCAAATATCATTTTAAAGGTAACCAAGCTCCATTTTGTAAGTATAAGAATTCGTTCCTAAACAGAGGGCTCTAAGTTCTAAGATTCCTACCAAGGTTAATGGTTTCAATTTAGATTTTATCCAAACTTTAAAGTTAATAATTTCAAAATTTAAATTTTCAAAAGTTTACAGATTTAAGAGTTTCAAAGTTGAAAATCTTGAAAGTATTCGGATTTTAAAAGTGAAAACCCCAAATACGTAACTGGCTTTGAATTTATGAAATTTTGTATATTAGATTTCGAATACATATAAATGGTTATATATATATACATGAGTTCCCATATGTACAAGTTTTTAATATACATCACATTTTGAGTATGCATATGAGTTGTTAAATGTGCCAGTTTTTATATGAAGCTTTGAATATGTCATGTTTATGATTATATAGGCTTATACATTTATGAAAATGTGTATACACACACACATATACGTATGTATTTATGTATATGTGTGTGTTTGTGTTTTCAAAAAATATCTTATGCAAGCTTTAGAATCTGTAACAAGTTCATACATACTAAGTTTTGTATATATAAGCTTCAAATGGATATACAGCTTTGAATATACATACAATTTTGAGTATATCAAGCTTTTGAAAGATGTAAAGGTTTGTATATATAAATGTATAAGAGCTTCAGGTACTTGCACATAATCTCAAAAGTATACTAAGTTTCGAAGAATGTGAGAGCTTTAGAATAAGAGTTATGTCATATATGTAAATTTTCAAATATATGTAATTTTGTAAATAAGGTTTTGTATACACCTAAGTTTCCAAATATATAAAGGTTTCTAATATGCATATAAAATTTTATATACATCAGTTTTAAAAAATATATGATAAACTTTCGAATTATGGGTATAACAAATTTGGAGTTACTTGGGTCTTAAATAAATATTGGCTTCACATATCAATTTTAAATATGTCAGCTTTTCAAGTATATATGGTTTAATATGTATGAGTATGTGTCAGTATCATGTGTATTATCTTCAATCATATATTAGATTATAAATATATAAGCAAGTTTCTAAAAAGTGTATAAGATATTGAATATATGAGATTCAAACAAATGTGCAGTATTGAATGGGTTTTCGATTTCGAAAGAGTTTTATATGGTTTCAAATATATGATTCAAGTTTATATGGTATCATGTGCATGTATCTTTTGAATATACCAGTGTCCCATTTGTAAACAAAATTTTTTGTATAAAGACCTTGTGTATATTATACATTTTTCTCATCACGATGTGATATTCTATTCTATCTTCTTTTCTCTTCACCTTAAATGATCAGCCTTATAGACACTTAAATAATTGACACAAAAATACCGAAGATGTATTAAGTGTCATCTTTAGGTATAAGAAAGGTAGATTGTTACATATATATACTTGGTTCCCAAGTGTGAAGACCATTTCTTCGACTCCCAGAAATCGACACTAATACATCCTCGATATTCACGTGCCGTAAATCCAAGTGCCGGAGAAGCGGATTCTCAAGGTTAAGAATGAAAATAAAGACAAAATAGAATCATATATATTATTTCAACAAATGATCTTTATAGCGGAAATTAAAATACATTTATCAGAGTTAAACATGGACAGATATAAATTCCTATCCTTATAATGCGGAATACTATACTGCTCAAGTGTGGTGGAAATAGACCAAAATCATTAGAAAGATCTTCTGACTCCATGCTTCAAGCTCCCTCTAGCTTTCTTCTAAACTAAACCTAACTACTAGGCTGCCCGAAAAAATTAGTGCACCAGAGTTTAAGGAAAGGGAAAAATAAACTACGATTCATTCATGGATAGGTGTGAGAACTCAAAATATGCATTTTGAAAACAAAAAGGTATCTCATAAAACCACGCCGCACATAAACACGGAATAGATTTTTACCTTATGATAACCAAAACATTCTAATCAAAATACTTGATAATATTTTTAATGACATATCTTTGAAAACATTTGCAAGTAAACTTATCAATCTTAGCCGAAATTGATACATTGATTAAATTCCAGCAGTACTAGCCACAAACACAGGTTCTACAACCAAAATAGTAGGCACTTATTAGAGAATGGATTCCGTACAAATGGCCAAGTGAAGGGACTACCTTCCGGCAGTTAATCTCTAGAGGAATGTACCAAGGTCAACTGAGCATCTGCACCTTTACCAACACAAGACCGACCTACCTTTCCTTATATAGTATAGAATATGTCGTCACCTTGGTCGCTACCGACCTATCCGAGGGCCCTCACAGCATACATCAACAATAATTTAAACCCGAATGTCATAGCAGGTAGAAATATATCTAGAAGGTGATGATCATAACCTAATGGTTGTAAACCACATAGCCTTTCGGCATCCACCCTGTTTCGACCATTTCCAGGTGTGAGGCTTGAGGTAACGATTACCGTTTTCTTTGCTCTTTTCACTTTGAATGCCACATTGCCATCCCATCGATCACTATTGACTTCGGCAAACATACAACCTCCAAGCTCATACGTCTCGGAGAAGGGTGTTAAGCTAAGATAAGTTGCCTTCTCTGCCACCAAACATATATACATTTATAAAAGTCAATAATGAAATCTCAAGAATGCAGTGTCAGACATCCATCCATACAATTTCGTTCTGGGACTGAACAAAACCGAAGGTACTCTCCTACCACATCCTATCGAGAATTAACCCTAGGATTAGTAGCGAGAAGTCCTTGCAACCCATGAATTTCAAAAATGAAAGGACCACTGCTACTTTAGTATTTACGAGCTAACCGGAAATATGAACAAGTAGTCCCTTTATCTCATAAATCCCTAGTCTTCATCCTTCATTTTCTTTATCCGATCTTCATTTTTCGAATGCATATATTGGTTCGAAGTGGTTTTCGAATAGGGATTACCCTATAAGATCCTGGTTCCTTCGATCCAATCATCGATAAAAAAGGCTCTGTGAATACGGAATCATTCTTTAATTTATTAAGTTATTTTTATCAAAATTCTACCTTAGAGATATATATTTCCAAAACATTCTTTCCGGTATATACAACGAATTATCAAACCTCTCTTATCAAATCTTTGATTATTTAAAACCATTTTTGAACTTGGACTAACTCGAAATCATTTCCATTACACTTAGGGAAATATTCCCAAAATCATTCTGTGACGACCCAAAATTTCTGGATATTTGAAATAGAAATATTTAATTGATTTTAAATATTTAAAAGTTAATGTTTAACTTGAACTTTAAATATTACTGATTTTGGATAATTTAAATATTGAATTTAATAATTGGAAATTGGGTAAATTATGAAATCTAGAGTTTCGAGCTTGTTAAAAATTGTTTAAAGGCTTATAGAAATTGTATTAGCAATACTGAAGGTAATAGAACTTTTAAAATCGAATTTCAAAGCAGTTTGTTCATTTTTAAAAATATATAGTTTAAATTGATGTTTAAAAATATTCTTCCGAGGCACAGTCTCGGAATTCGACGAAACCAGTTCCATTGGTCTATAATAGTATATTATTATCGGATTTCAATTTTCTTAGTGTTTGGAATTGTCATGTGATCATACGATAGATAAACGCGCTAAAATCTATGTTGAAAATTTAATATTATAACTGGGTCCAAAAAGTTATCTTCTCCATACAATCGAATTAGCACTTGAAACCTTTTCCATTGCGTTCGAAATAGGAGTTTAACATTATAAACGCCTAATGGCATGCATCGATAGGAGGTCCAGATTGTGAGTTGCGTAATTCAAGACGATTTGAATTTGAATTTAAATTTAAAACATAAATAATATTATTGCAATTGAAACACTGTAGTTTTTGTAGACATGTAGAGAAAATTTTACATGCATTAAAATTTAACACGCGTCTTCATTTTTTTCGATTTTATTAAGCAAACGGAGAAAAAAATAGGGCCACTCTTCTCTTTCAATTCAAATCTAACCAGGTTCTCTCTTCATCCTTTTTCACTGGAATCGAAAAACGATTGAAATAAAAAGAATGGCGCTCCTCCTCAAATCACCTATCCTCGCCTCTTCATCTAAAACTTCATTCATATCAATTCATTCCTAATAAAAAAAGTTGATATCGTGATTTCGCGCGAAGTGGGGGGGAATGGCGGCATCAGGCAGTAGAGGTCGACGTCGATTCGTGATTGACGTTGATCTAGGGTTTCGCTCTGGTCTTGCAGTAGTGTCACATCATGATCGCATTGATCGATGCTTTCATTTTGGGAGTTTGGATCTTCGATCGGAGCGTCGAGAGATAATGGGAGCATGGGTTCGTCGTCGAGCAGTGGAAGGCGATGTCTGGTCATCGGCGAAGTTGCTCGGAGCTTCGTTTGGCGGCGCTATCTTAGTTAGGAGGTGGTAGCTGTGTTGCGCAGTGAGGTAACTTAATTCTGCTTTAATCTAATTTATACTTTCAAATGCATATTTTAAACTCAAAACTGCAAATATACAAAAAGGTGAGATTTTGAAAATGAAATATTTTGTAGAGTTTACATAAAAATAAATAGACAGATCCTTAAATCTGGTCAGTATATGCATGTATTCATGATTTTGAAAATAGAATTTTTAAATGTTGTAGAGGTTATTTAAATTTTGATTTTTGAAATCCATATAGACATTTTTGTATATAGATATATATATGTAGTCCTAAATGAAATAAATATACATTTAGATATCTTAATATACTAGCTATTTTAAATAATGGGTTTAGTAAATAAATTGTTAAATTAACTTATTTGATTATTTAGTTACTAAAGATAATTTAATTAAGGAATTTATTTTTACAATTAAATAATTTGTTAATTAAATCTATGGGAATTAATTTTTCGATTAGTTGGAAAATTAATAAATTATATAATGATTGTACAAGGTCTGATCGTGAAGGAAACAAACTAGTTTGGTTTGGACAGTAAATTAAAAGCAAAGGTGTGAGTTAATCTCACTCTTAAATTTAAATAGTAAACTTTGAATTATTGACTAATTGCTTGAAATGTCTTGATGAGATAATATACATATAGTATATATAATATATATTGGAGTGATTGATTTTCCGCATTATATAACGGACGATACCCTATCCGCCCCATCATAATAGTGGATGACCCCATATACCGTGATATTCCACCTCACAGTGGAATTGGTATTTTTATATTGTGCTAATATCTGTGGATGCAGGGAAACAGGTTGGAGGGACCTAACTAGATCCGCAAAATTATTTTGATTGTTTAATATTTTGTGATATGGTTTATTTGACAATCAGTGATAAATTATATTGGTAATTATTAGACGATATGGTTTGATTGAATATATTTGGGTATACTGAGTGATCAAATATATATATATTGGATTTTTGCAAGGAAAATAAAAGAGAGAATCTTTAAGTAAATAATTATAGAGAATTGGAATAAATTATAGAATGAATTAGAAAAGGATTAAAATTTATTTTTAAATTCTAATAAATAAATCCCAAGTATGGGAAAGAGATTTTGAATAAAAGGAAATAAATGAAGGGCTTAAGTGGTATTGTTTAAAAATTTAAGAATTTATTTTTTAAATTCAGGATTTAAATGGTTTCGAAAAAAGTAAGAGAAGAATTCCGAAATAAAATTAGAAGTGAATTTGGAATTATTAGATTTTGAAATAAATTTTGACAAGTCAAGGAGTAATTTTTAAATGAAGTAAATTTTGGAAATTGATTTAGTGTTTGAAACTGTGTTTTAAAAGAAGAACGAGACTATGGAATTTATAAATTGGGTTTATAAAGTAAATAAGATATCTATGGATATTTGGAAGTGTAAATTCAGGATGGGAATTTATACAGGAATGGGTAATTTGTTTAAAAATAAATAGTGGTTTATTTTAAAGGTGTGGAAGGAAAGTGTATTTCCCTGAAAAGCCAAGTACATTTTCGAAGCAGATTTTTAAGTTAAGTTAAAGTTGAAAGCTGTTTAAAAGAATATTATTGAGAAACTATTATTTAAGTTGTTTAAAATTTTAAAGGTAAATATTTATTAAATTAGTTATAGTAGTAATTATTTTGAAAAGTTAATTGGTATTATGATTTAAAAAGATAATTAATAATATTTATATTTTATAAAGTAGTTTTATTAAAGTTTTATTTGAAAACTTGTATAGAATCCCGTAACTTTTATTTTAAATATTTTTAAAATATATATTTTGAATAAAGTGTTTAAGTAATTAATTTAAATGTTTCAAAATATATTTTTTAGAATAAAGTGATTTAAATTATTTTAAAATCTAAGTATTTAGACTTGGTGATTTTAAATGGAAATAAACAATAAATGGAAATTTATTCCGCGAGAGAAAAGTGATTTGAAAACTGTTTTCAAAAGGGTTGAAGAGTGGAAATATATCTTGCGAAGTTATTTTGAAAATAAATAATTTGGAAAATTATTAATGTCCGATGGTTGTTTGTAAATGTTATTTGACAGTTAAATAACCGACTATCAATATTGGCCAATGCGCTGATCGTTTTGAAGAGACCGGGATCGGAATTAATTTTCACAAAACCACTTCGATCTGATTTGTACGTTTTCATGAGGAAGACAAGAGCATGGAGTCGAAGATGGAGTAGTGAAGTGTAAGGGCTAATCGCTACTAATCCTTAGGGTAATTCCAAAGTGGATGTAGTGGAGTAGCGCCTTCGGTTCCGTTCGGATCGGGAACGGACTTGTATGGACGAATGCTATCAGAACATCGACAGGAGGGCACGAACATTCTAAGTGAATTGTTCTAAAAGGTAACGCATAGCCTCGAGCCTCATCAACCGAGAATGGCTAAAACAAGGGAGGTGCACACAAGGCTAAGTGGCTAGCAACCAATTAGGGTAAGGTCACCCATGTCTAGATGTCCCTTTATTTCGGCTGTGTGGCCGGTCGCTGATTCCAACCGCAGGTTGAACATATTCGGACTATCTAGTAAGGGGTAGCTCCGGCCTTGTGATGCAGGGGATCAGGGTGGATCCTCGTTACGGTGATCTAGACCACGTAGTATGATGGGCGGTACCTCAGTAGCCCTGCCATTAATGGAAATCCATTCTCCCTATGTGCCTTTACGGTTTTGTTTGTATACCTATTATGGTGTAATTTAATGAATGTAACAATTTCGGCTATTTGAATAAGTATTTGTGTATAGACACTATTATAAAATAAGATGATTTTGCAAGAAATGTTTTGGTTATCGTAAGGTAAAAACCCAGCATGTTTATTTGTGGCGTAGTCTTACGAGATACCTTTGATTTCAAATGATTTTGAAAACTTTAATAATTCGATTGAGTATATTTTCTCACGTTGGTTTTCTAGTCTGACTTGGGTGTTATTTAACTATAATGCTCGGGTCAGGCCGAGTATTATAGAGTACAGATTCTGGATGGACTACTGTGGAGCTCAGGAAACGAGCTAGATGACGAGGCGTATTTCTGTATATTTACATTCCACTGTGTAGTGAAAGCTGTGTAGTCAGCTTTTATGAGGACAAGCTAATATAACTGTCCAGTAATTGTTTTGATATTTGATGTACTCTGATTATGTAACGTATAAAACAGATATAGTTTCTTTTGTGTAAAGATCAGTTATTATCTATATATATTATATATGGTTCCGTTGCGATTGTGAGATTCTGATGTTGTTTTCTATTTTCTTCTTCTACCTCCTTCTTCTTTAACCCTAATGGTTCGGTTTTTTCGGCATTCGATTGTTCGGCAATTGATACGGTGAACGTATTGATGTCGATTTTCGGGTGTCGAAAAATCGGGTCGTTAGAAATTGGTATTATAGCTGAAGGTTAAGCGAGAACATTGGCTCTGGTGGGGATTACTCATCGCAAATAGAGTCCATAGTACTCTAGAACAAGTTTGAGTGTAATAATAGATATGAGCGCATATTTTTTAGTGAATATAGAAATTGTTTTTATATTGTGTTGACTTATCGGTTGAGTGTTTATAGATTCTTATCGATATGTAGGATGCCATGTCATCGATTGGGGTTTCTAAACCCTTAAACAAGATAAACCGACACAGTATTGTTTTAAAATAGGGTGAATGAAATAATTTTACCCAAATTATTTTTGTATATAAAAGAAATAATTTTTCGTAAATTATTATAGTTATATATGGTTGCTTGTTGATAGAGAATGATAATATTAATTTAATATCATTGTTATATGGAAATTGAAATAAGGAAATAATAGTATAACCAGAGTTAAAGATTAATTCATATAACAGAATAGAATTTGTAGATGTGAATTATAAATATGGTTTATAATTGGAAATGAAATGAAATTCCAGAGTAATATTTGAATATGGATTGAAAGGATTTGAAATTTGAAAATATGGAAATAAATTTTCCTTTGGATTTGAAAATGGTTTTCAAAGATTTTGGAAAAATAATAGTGATACTATTTCGGAAATATTTTTTAACTGGATTTTAAATCTAGTGAGATTTGGAATTTAAAAATATTAGGAAAGGGTTTTTGGAAGGAATAAAGGCACTGAACTCACTTCGGTCGCTGTAAAATAACTTCGGTGATGACTGCAGCATCATCGATGTTCATTTTCGAGTTTCCAAGGAGGAATTGCTGCCTGGAGATTTTAAATTGGAGTTGTTTGCAAAAAATAGGTTTGGTTTTGAGATTCGAAGAAATAATTGATTTCAAAGGTGATTTTGAAATGTTGTGAAATTGTTTAAAATTTTTGAAAGTAAATTGGAATGTTTATGGAATTATAAATGGGTTTGATAAGCTATAAATTTGGAATCTGTTAGAAAATTTTAACATGAAGAAGATTTAAAAATTTGAAGTAAGTAAGAAAACTAAATAAGATAGAATGTAAGCCAATTAAATAAAGTAAATTAAAAGAAGTAGTAATGGAAAGTAAATAAGTTGCGAAACTTATAGAAGTCAAAAATTTAAATTGAATTGGAATGTAAGTGAAATTAAGTTAAATAAGAATGAGCTTTGAGGAAGTAATTATTGAAAGTAAGTTTATTAAGATTGTAAATAAGTGTATAAAGTAACAAAGAAATTTACATTTGTAAGTAAGAAAAATGGAAGTTTAATATTGGAATTAAATTTGAATTGTGTTTATAAAGTGAAATGGAAAATTAGTCAAGTTAGACTAAATAAAATAAAGGAAGAAAAACTGAATTCAAATAAAATTGAAGAATTGATTCGATGTGAACTAAAATAATTAAAGTTTGGACATAAAAAATGTTTGAGATTTAAAATAAATTGGTAAGTGGAACTAATTTAAAATAATGATATGAACCAGTTGTGAATGGAAAATAGTTGATAAAATTCAATATTTAGAGTTGAAGATAAATCGAATTCAAGTAGAATTAAAAATGAAAATCTGGATGAAAATTGGGAAAGTATTGAGATATGAAATTAATTAGTAATTAAAGCAAATTGAATTTATATGGAATTAGAATCGAATTTGAATAAGTGCAGATAAAAACCAAGTGGTAAAGTGAAAGTAAAAATATAAGAGTATATAAAATACTTATATTAAACTAAAGAAATGAATGGTGAAATTCTTAAGTAAAATTGGGATTGAAAAATATTCCAAGTTAATATTTGAATGAAGCTTTAAAAAAAGGGGTGAAAGGATAAATGTGAATGTGTGGATAGGAATCAAGATGAATGTAAAGTAAATTGATATAGCTAATAATCAATTGGGATAAATACGTAGGATGTACGTATGTTATTTTATTCGCATAACAATTTGATCCAGATTCGAACACAGATCGAGGTTGTTATACCGATCCGAGTTGGGATTTTTCGCTCGATTTTCGAGGCGAACCCTGAATATGGATTTTTGATTGATTCTAGAAATTCTCTATCATAGTTTACGGCTATGCAAGGAGAATGAAAGTTTCTGATCAAGAAACCAGATCTGAGTCCGCACTCAGAAGTCGGGTAGACAATACTAGTTCGGAAGTGAAGTTGTGTGATCGAATGAGCGATCGGATTTGATATTGCGTACGGATGATATGTATGCATTGTACGGCTTAAGTAGAACAGATATTGAAATTTTGTAAAAAGAAGTGAATAAATGATTTTGAAAGCTGTAATTGGATATTATTGCTAAGTAGGAAGTAGGTAATTAATAGCAAAGGATAAATTGATGTTTATGGATTTCAGAAGATAAATTTGAATTGCTCGATAAAAATATATATTTAAATTTATGTATGAAATTTGATGGTTTTCTGGTCTAGCCACTTGGCTTTTTGTTTACTTTTGAAATTTGAGAGTCGTAGAGGCATTTTGTAGTTGTACCCATCTAGCCGCGCAAAGGGGACGCTGGAGAAATTTTTTGAAAATTTAGGGAGCTTGAAAATTTTGAGAAAATTTGGTTTTAAATTTAGAATTTGAATTGTTGGATAAGTAATATTGTTGAAATTTATGATTGAGATTGGAAAGTTAGTAGGGATGGTAGTATGACTCTAATAAAAATATTGTTTTAAAGAGTTGTTAAAAACTGTTTGACTTTGGAAAGAAAAATTAACGGGTTGTGGAACATTCTTCTTAACAAGTAATTTCGGGGACAAAATTCTTTTAAGGGGGGAGGAAAGTGACGACCCAGAATTTTTGAATATTTGACATTGAAATATTTAACTGATTTCAAATATTTAAAAGTTAATGTTTAACTTGAATTTCAAATATCACTGATTTTTGGATAATTTAAATATTGAAGTTAATAATTGAAAATTGGGTAAAATATGAAATCTGGAGTTTCTAGCTTGTTAAAAATAGTTTAAAGGCTTATAAAATTTGTATTAACAATACTGAAGGTAATAGAACTTTTAAAATCGAATTTAAAAGCAGTTTGTTCTGTTTTAAAAATATATAGTTTAAATTGACCTTTAAAAACAGTCTTCCCACACACAGTCTCAGAATTCGACGAAACTAGTTCCATTAGATCCGTAATTGTGTATTATTATTGGATTTCAATTTCTGTAATGTTTGGAATTGTCATGTGATCGTACGATAGATAAACGCGCTAAAATCTATATCGAAAATTTAATATTATAACTGGGTCCAAAATGCTACCTTCTTCATACGATCAAATTAGAACGCGAAACCTTTTCCATTGCATTCAGAATAGTGGTTTAACATTATAAACGCCTAGCAGCATGCATCAATAGGAGGTCGAGATTGTGAATTGCGGTAATTCAAGACGATTTGAATTTTAATTTAAATTTAAAACATAAATAATATTATTGCAATTGAAACACTATAGTCTTTGCAGACATGTAGAGAAAATTTACACGCGTCCTCTCTGGTTCAACATGCATCTTTGTTTTCTTTTACGATTTTATTAAACAAACGAAGAAGAAATTAGGGGCCAATCTTCTCTTTCAATTCAAATCTAACCGGGTTCTCACTTCGTCCTTTTTCACTGGAATCGAAAACCGATTGAAATAAAAAGAATGGCGCTCCTCCTCAAATCACCTATCCTCGTCTCTTCCCTTAAAACTTCATTTATATCGATTCATTCCTAATAAAAAAAATTGATAGCGCAATTTCAGAGGAGGGGGCATGGTGACATCAGGCAGTAGATGTCGACGTCGATTCACGATTGACGTTGAGCTACGGTTTCGCTCTGGTTTTGCGGTAGTGTCGCATTAGGATGGCATCGATCGAGGCTGTCATTTTGGGGGTTTGGATCTTCGATCGGAGCGTCACGAGCAAATGGGAGCATGGGTTCGACGTCGAGCAGTATAAGGCGATATCTGGTCATCGGCGAAGTTGCTCGGAGCTTCGTTTGGTGGCGCTATCTTAGTTAGGAGGTGGTAGCTGTGTTGCGCAGTGAGGTAACTTAATTCTGCTTTAATCTAATTTATACTTTCAGATACATATTTTAAACTAAAAGCTGTAAATATATAAAAGGGTGAGATTTTGAAAATGAAATTTTTTGTAGAGTTTTTATAAAAATAAATAGATAGATCCTTAAATCTGGTTAGTATATGCATGTATTCAGGATTTTGAAAATAGAATTTTTAAATGTTGTAGAGGTTATGTAAAATTTGTTTTTTGAAATCCATATAGACATTTTTTGTAAATAGATATATATGTAGTCCTAAAGGAAATAAATATACATTTATATATCTTAATATACTAGCTATTTTAAATAACGGGTTTAGTAAATAAATTATTAAATTAACTTATTTGATTATTTAGTTACTAAAGATAATTTAATTAAGGAATTTAGTTTTAAAATTAAATAATTTGTTAATTAAATCTATAGGAATTAATTGTCCGATTAGTTTGGAAATTAATAAATTATATAATGACTGTACAAGGTCTGAATCGTGAAGGAAATAAGCTGGTTTGGTTTGGACTGCAAAATAAAAGCAAAGGTGAGTTAATCTCATTCATTTGGATTATGTTTAAATTTAAATAGTAAAATTTAAATTATTGATTAATTGCTTGAAATGTCTGGATGAGATAGTGTATATATATAGTAGTATATACAGTATATATTGGAGTGATTGATTTCCCGTATTATATAGCGGATAAGACCTTATGCGCCCTGCATAATAGCGGATCACCCTATATACCGCGATATTCCACCTCGAAGAGGAATTGGTATTTTTATATTGTGCTAATATCTGTGGATGTAGGGAAACAGGTTGGAGGGATCCAACTGGATTCCTCAAAATTATTTAGATTGTTTAATATTCTGTGATATGATTTATTTGATAATCTGTGATAAATTATATTGGTAATTATTGGATGTTATGGTTTGATTGAATATATTTGGGTATATTGAGTGATCAAAAAAATATATAGATTGGATACTTGAAGGGAAATAAAAGGGAGAATATTTTAGTTAATAATTATAGAGAACTGGAAAAAATTAAAGAATGAATTAGCAAAGGATAAAAATTTATTTTTAAATTCCAATAAATAAATCCCGGTATGGGAAAGAGATTTTGAATAAAAGGAAATAAATGAAGGGCTTAAGTGGTATTGTTTAAAAGTTTAAGAATTTATTTTTTAAACTCAGGATTTAAATGGTTTGGAATGAAGTAAGAGAAGAATTCTGAAATAAAGTATGAAATTAGTATTTTCAATTTAAAATAAGATTTTGAATCGTAAATAAAGAAGTGAATTTGGAATTATTAGATTTTGAAATAAATTTGGATAAGTAAAGGAGTAATTTTTAAATGGAGTAAATTTTGGAAATTGATTTAGTGTTTGAAACTGTGTTTTAAAAGAAGAACGAGACTGTGGAATTTAAAAATTGGGTTATAAAGTAAATAAGATATCTGTGGATATTTGGAAGTGTAAATTTAGGATGGAAATTTATACAGGATTGGGTAATTTTTTTTAAAATAAATTGTGGTTTATTTTAAAGGTGTGGAAGGAATATGTATTTTCCTGAAAAGCCAAGCACGTTTTCGAAGAAGATTTTTAAGTATAAGTTAAAGTTAAAAGTTGTTTAAAAGGATGTTATTAAGAAACTATTATTTAAGTTGTTTAGAATTTTAAAGGTAAATATTTATTAAATTATTTATAGTTGTAATTATTTTGAAAAGTTAATTGGTATTATGATTTAAAAACATAATTATTAATATTCATGTTTTATAAAGTAGTTTTATTAAAGTTTTATTTGAAAACTTGTATAGAATCTCGTAACTTTTATTTTAAATATTTTTAAAATATATAATTTTGAATAAAGTGTTTTAAGTAGTTTTAATTTGAATGTTTTAAAGTATATTTTTTAGAATAAAGTGATTTAAAGTATTTTAAAATCTAAGTATTTAGACTTGGTGATTTTCAGTAGAAATAAACAATATTTGGAAATTTATTCCGCGAGAGAAAAGTGATTTGAAAACTGTTTTCAAAAGCGTTGAAGAGTGGAAAAGCGAAGATATTTTGAAAATAAATAATTTGGAAAATTATTAATGTCCGATGGTTGTTTGTAAATGTTATTTGACAGTTAAATAACCGACTATCAATATTGGCCAATGCGCTGATCGTTTTGAAGAGACCGGGATCTGAATTAATTTTCAGAAAACCACTTCGATCTGATTTGTACGTTTTCATGAGGAAGACAAGAGCATTGAGTCGAAGATGGAGTAGTGAAGTGTAAGGGCTAATCGCTACTAATCCTTAGGGTGATTCCAAAGTGGATGTAGTGGAGTAGCGCCTTCGGTTCCGCTCGGACCGGGAACGGACTTGTATGGACGAATGCTATCAGAACATCGACAGGAGGGCGCGAATATTCTAAGTGAATTGTTCTAAAAGGTAACGCATAGCCTCGAGCCTCATCAACCGAGAATGGCTAAAACAAGGGAGGTGCACACAAGGCTAAGTGGCTAGCAACCAATTAGGGTAAGGTCACCCCTGTCTAGATGTCCCTTTATTTCGGCTGTGTGGGCGGTTGCTGATCCCAACCTCGGGGTGAACTTATTTGGACTACCCGGTAAGGGGTAGCTTCGGTCTTGTGATGAAGAGGATCAGGGTGGATCCTCGGCACGGTGATCTAGACCACGTACTATGATGGACGGTACCCTAGTAGCCTTGCTATTGATGGAAATCCATTCTCCCTAAGTGCCTTTATGGTTTTGTTTGTATAACTATTATGCTGGAATTTAATAAATGTAACAATTTCAGCTATTTTAATAAGTATTTGTATATAGACACTATTATAATATCAGAGTATTTTGTAAGAAATGTTTTGGTTATCGTAAGGTAAAAACCCGACATGTTTATTTGTGGAGTGGTCTTACGAGATACCTTTGATTTCAATTGATTTTGAAAACTTTAATAATTCAATTGAGTGTATTTTATCACGCTAGTTTTGCAGACTGACTCGGGTGTTATTTAACTATAATGCTTGGGTCAAACCGAGTATTATAGAGTACAGATTCTGGATGGAATGCGATGGAGCTCAGGAGACGAGCTTGATGACGAGGTTATTTCCATAGATTTATATTCCGCTGTGCAGTGAAAGCTGTGTAGTCAGCTTTTGTGAGGACAAGCTAATATAATTGTCCAGTAATTGTTTTGATCTTTGATGTACTCTGATGATGTAATGTATAAAATAGGTATAGTTTCTTCTGTGTAAAGATAAGTTATTATCTATTATATACTATTCCACTGCGATTGTGAGATTCTGATGTTGTTCTCTATTTTTCTTCTTCTACCTCCTGTGAGAAATGCGGATTACGGATCTTAAGGCTAAAATTACCACTAGAGGGGGGTGAATATGTTTTAAGGAATTACTAAATCTTTTTGAGTTTATGTTAATTTGAATACAAATGTATGCAATATTCAGACACAGATATGATCACAGAATCAAACACAGATGTAGAAATAAAGTAAAAGCAATAAAGGAAAGAACACACCAGATTTTATACTGGGTTGGAGTTACCCTACATCCAGTCCCGTACATAAGTACGGATTTCCTTTCAAAGGCAATTGTACAATTACACCCTCGATTTCAAGGCCACGAGGTACACCACTCTAGATTCACAATCCTTTGGGTAGAGATACTTGATTTTATGGGCAACAAGTTCACCCAATTGATTTCCAAGGATACAATAACACCTTTTCTCGCTTGATTGATTTCACAGGCTACAATCACACCTTTTATCACTTGATTGATTTCATAGGCTATAATCACACCTTTTATCACTTAATTTATTACAAAGAAGCCTATAAGTCTGAATAGCACTGAGATCTTGTTGAGATAGTGATAGAGAATCAAACTAGAGATGAACTAGTTAAATTCAATGGTGATTTCGGCAGAGTACTGATAAAAATGTACATAAAGAAATGTGGAAGAAGAAGAGGAGTGAAATCAGAGAGAATATAAAAAATGCAAATTCATTTAAAATTGCCCCTATTTATAGTAGAACAATAGCCATGTCCATTCATGAAAGGATATGACGAACGGACACTTCTTTTGAAATTCAAATTTTTGAAATCAACTACCACCTTGTCGACAAGGGGTACTTGAGGTTGCCGACATGCCTAAGGCTATGGATGGCCGCTCCTAACCAGCCCTATTCACCATATTAGTAGACAGTATTACCAAGTAATATTCTTTGTTAATATGGGTCTCAGGATGGGGCATCACAGCTTCGCAAATATAATATAACACGCGAAAAAGGCAAATCTCAAATAACGCCAGTGTTGGCAAATCCAAATCTCAAATATAGAACTTGATAAGAGTTCAATTTCCAAAGATATAATCGCCATATATAATATCTCGAATGGCTTAAGTGGCCGATAATGTAAGTAGGCGATACACTTGGAAAATCACAAGGCAATCAATTAAATCATCTAAAAGCTATAGCACGTGCTTATGGCCATAGCCCGCCAAGTACTGCTCTCTCAAAATAAGGCGCCACGTCTCTTAGACAAACGTGCAAGTGGACAAATAAATACGTCTCTTAGACAAACATCCTGAAGGACAACACCCTTAAGGACAAATAAGTCACAATGACAAATGTCTCTTAGACAAACATCCGAATGAAAAATGACCTGCAGGTCTAGTACTGACAAATACTTCTCTTAGACAAATGCATCACAAACTCTCGGATGGGAACCCAAATAGTGTTAACGTGTGTCCCATACCACACTTTCGCACTAAAGATTTACTAACCGCTAGTAAAGAGGTGATACACTTGGAATGTGAAGAAGGAGGTAGGCATTTATAGAAAAAGAAAGAAGTGGTAATTTAACAAAATAACCTCTTACCAAATTACCTCGGATTGAGCTGAAAATTAGTATGCGTATAGTAGAAAACTTTATCTTTCA
This sequence comes from Allium cepa, assembly GCA_030765085.1. Classification (NCBI taxonomy): domain Eukaryota; kingdom Viridiplantae; phylum Streptophyta; class Magnoliopsida; order Asparagales; family Amaryllidaceae; genus Allium; species Allium cepa. Next base: position 135,756,664 of record CM060932.1, read on the forward strand.
AACAAAAAAGGAATCGAAGAATTACAGTAAGAAATGAAAGAGTTATTCAATCTCAAAGATATAAGCATGCAAAGAAGCAACCCAAACTAGATTCACAGAAAAGAAAACTATCAACATAAAATCGATTACACTAGCACATTTTGTATAGAGTCAAGCATGGTTGGAAGTATGGGTTAGGTCTTAATTTCCTTGTCTTAAGGTTTGATGGAGTGGAATCCAAAGTGAGTTATTTCTTCCTTTAAGTTCGTTAAAATCATTGCTAAGTTGAAGGAACTTTAAGTGTTAGGTGTTGTTTGAAAATCCTTATTGAATGCTTGTTTACTTTGTTTTTTAAAACAATGGTTTGATTTCATTCAAGATCCCGAAGTAAAGTATAATTTGAATGTAAAACATATATATTTTAAATAAGATTTTTTTTTTCAAATCATGTATTTTTCCAGTGGCTACAACTTTCATGATGACCACTTTGTCTCATTCTAAACCGTAACTAAAAAGTGGGGAAATGTTTTTGCTACATCCCTCTAAGCTTCAATCTCCAAATTAAATCAATCTTTTGCTGAAAATTATCAAATGTGATTAATTTAACACAATTAATTAGATTAATTAATTAAGGACAATCATTTGTGGAATTGATTAAGTATAATTACTTAATGTAATTTATAAAGTGTAATTACTTAGTGAAGTACTTGATGGGTAATTACTGGATGTAATCAATTGAAGAACGGAAGTAGTTTGGGTTTAATTACTTTGTGTAATTAATAAGAAAGATAATTACTTAGGGTAAGTAACTAAGGATTAATTACTTAGTGTAATTAATAAATAAAATTTATTTTGAAGTTAATTAAATATGTAATTAATTAAGGGTAGTTAATTACTGAATGTGATTAATCAAGGTCGATTAATAAACAAAGATTATTAAAGATTAATTATTAAATGTGATTAATTAGAACAATAATTAATTAAGGAAGTAATTAAAGGATCATTAATTAATGTAATTAATGATGTAATTAAGGATTGATTAATTAAGGATAATTAATCAATGAAGTGATTATAGAATAATTAATTAAGGATTAATGTAATAAATTATAGTTAATTAATTAATGAGAGCAATTAAAGTTTAATTACTGTAAATGGTTAAGGATAATTAATTTTTGTAATTAATTAAGGTTAATTACTTGAAGTAATTGAAGAATAATTAATTATGAATGATTAATTTTTATGGATAATTAAAGGATAATTAATTAATCGATTTGTAATTAATTAATGATTAAGTAAGCAAGATTTATAGTGATGGAAGTAATTAATTTAATTTATTTTAAATTAATTAGAGATGGTGTGATTAATAGATCATTGCTTATGGATGGCTAAATAGTATTGAATTCCTTTGGGTTGTTTGATATCTCCAATATGAGATGTGTGTTAATCTGTGATATGAGATGCTTTGGTTAAATTGGGATGATTTGGATTATCTGTTTGTGAGATTGTGAATTATCTATCTGTGTGAATCTAGATAATGAATTGAATTGTTTTAACTTTAAAACAACTTGGGTTTAAAAGACGACGTTTTGGATTTCGATGAGACCGGGATCGGGTTTCCAAATTTGGATATCCAAAAACCACATCGATCCAAATTAAACGATAGGTTGTGAATCTCAAGCGAAGATGAAGATTCAGAGTGTAAGGGCTATTGTCGTTAACTCCGAGGGTGATTCCAAAATGAGTGTAACGAGATAGTGCCTTCGGTTTCATTCGAACCCGGAACGAACTTGTATGGATTGAATGCTTTCAAAACATCATTAGGTGGACGATAAGCATTTTAAGATGGATGTGTTCTATAAGGTAATCGTAGCCTCAAGCCTCATCAATCGGGAATGGCTAAAACAGGGGAGGTGCAGCAAGGCTAAGTGAGTCGCACTCAAGTAGGACAAGATCTTCCCCTGTCTAGAGGTCCCTTTTTATTCGGTTGTGTGGGGCAGTTGATTGCAACAACTGCCGGGTTGTCTTGTTCGGGACTATCCAGTAAGGGATGGTTCCGACCTTGTGCCGTAGGGGATTTAGGGTGGATCCTCGGTACGGTGATCTAGGCCACGTACTGTGACGGGCGGTACCTCAGTAGCCCTGCCATTGATGGAAACCCATTCTTCCTACGTGCCCTTTACGATTTTGATTGTATAACCCACTTTATGGCTAGTATGCTGGACTTTAATCATGTAACAATTTCAGCTATTTCTTATTTACTTAAAAATCCAAGATCCTATTATGATATCATCAGATTTCCTATCAAATGTTTTGGTTATCGTAAGATAAAAACTTTTCCGTGTTTATGCGAGGGAAGTCTTACGAGATACCTTTTGTTTTCAAAGATTTTTCGAAGTTAAGAAACTTTAACCTATTACTCACACCAGACCCATATCTGACCCGGAGTTTATTTTTTGTTTTTTTGAACTCTTGGGTACTCAAATTTTTACGAGTAGCCAAGGGATTCAGGTTAGCATTGACGAATTCTGGAGGAGATATTCCGCTGTGTTGGTATCTCTATGTTGTATTTGAGTTGTAATGACTAGACAGGTCTTTATAACTGTCCAGTATGTGATGTATAAGTTGTGATTAACTTTGATAGATGTTGTATGTTATGTAATACTTATGTGATTATTCGTCCCGTTGTTGAGATTCTGACGTTGTTTCATTCTTTCTTCTCTATCTTTTCTATCCCTTTCTTTCTTGATGATGATGTGTCTTTCTATGGAGAGAAAGGTGGGTTGTCACAGTTGGTATCAGAGCGCTAAGTTAAGTGAATACCTAAGCCTTGAAGTGATTTCTTTCTTGGGAGAGCGTATTTGTAATTTTGATATATATATATATATATATATATCTGTATTTCTACCTATTTTTTGGATTACCTGTTCGGGTTTTCCAATATGAGTTCTAGAGGAAGGAAGGGTAGTGGTGTGTGTAGCACGAGTACCAATGGTAGGGTCTGAATGATGAGGTTGGAAGTGTCTACCGAGACTATAAATCCAATACCGTCTCGAGTAAGCTTTGCTGTGATGTAAGGATTTCACCAATCTCCGAAGGAAGCATTTTTAAGGTTCAGAGTCCAACTTTGAAGTGCAAGTTTGGATGAGTAGAGTTTGGATCTGTTAGTTTAGCAGAAGCAAGTGATGGAATCTTGGCAACTTCAGGAAGGAGCAGCTGCCTGGTGAGACGTAGTGACTATGGATGTTTTCGAAGATGTTTCTTTTGGAGCAAGTTTAAGGAAGTGTGTCTACATTGGAGATGAGACTAAGGTCAGTAGGGTGTTTGTGTTTGGGTTGAGGCCCGAGTTTCTTGAGGAGCTGTCTGCCCATCTCAAGGCTCCATATGGGATTGGATGATATGGCTTTGAGGTTTGAAGAGCTTTTGACAGGAAATCTTTGGCATCTAGGTTAGCAGTAAAGCTCGGAGGTGTTCTGTGTGCTGACATGAAGGTCATCTAGCTAAGCAGTTTTCTAGAGGTAGAGTTCAGAAGTAGCAGAGTAGATCCATTTCTTCGATGGATTGGCTAGATAAGCATAAGTTGTTTTGATCGGTAAAAAGAGAACGGTTTCTTTGGATATTGGTCTGGGTGATCGTAAAAGTGACTTGCGATAGTTGAGTGTTCTCTTGAGTGATCTTTTGCATAGGATCGAGGCATCTCTAGGGAATATAGGAGTTATCGGAGTTGTCAGAGATTTTTTCGGATGTCTTCGTGGAAGTCGAGGTTTGCCATAACATCTGGAGATTTAGTTTTCGTATCGACTAGGATTCCAGGAGTGATATCGGTGGTTCAGCTTAGTAGAAGATGGCTCCTAGAGAGAGAATTTGGTGAAGTAGCTCAGGATATCGTGGTACTTTTGAGTTTTCTCTTTATGGATCTGTTGAACCGTATTTTCCAGGATGTGTTAGGAAAGTCTGTGCTTGTGTTTATCATTGAATTTTTCTCTTCTACTCAAGTTCAGAGTGGCGCAGCGGAAGCGAGGTAGCAGCTGTTCTAGAGTGGAAGCAACCCTAGACTCTTTGGAAGTTTGCAATTTTCTTGGATTCGAGGGTTTCTACAGGAAATTTTTCAAGATCCGAGGCGAGATTGGCAAGTGCACATATTTTGTCTTTTTCGGATAGGAGAAGTAAGTTTGTAGTCTACTGATGATGGTGGAGTAGAGTTTGTGTTTTTGATTTTGGCTGATCATGAGAGGATCATTTTGTTGGGTTGTTTTTGGCCCAGTTTGTTTCAAGAGGCATCGGCGAAGGTTGAGCAGATCAGGAAGGATGAAGGCAGCCCGGGATAGTTAGAAGAGTTTTGTGGATAAGAGATGGAGGAATTTGGATTTCTAAGTCGGAGATTTGATTTTGGATCAGTTTTCTCCGATCAAAGGAGCTATAAGATTTGGTAAAACTGTGAAGCTAGCTTCGAGATATATTGGATCTTTCTGTGTTCTGGTAGGGATTAGTGCTTTGGTCTACAGGGTTGAATTGCCAGTTTGGAAGACTGGGATTCAATGTGTTTCACGTATCTCTGAAGGAGTACGTGTCTGATCCATCCTTAGTTGTGGAACCAACAGTTCAGGAGGATTTGGTAGTCAAGAAGGACTTGACTGTGGTCTGATACCCTGTTCAGATTGTAGATCTAGATGAGTAGGAGCTCAGTAGCTTAGTAGTGTAGATTGTTTGGATTCAGTAGACCGAGTATCCCAGTATTTATACTTGGGAAACTCTTAATAATGTTAGAAAGGTCTATCCTGATTTGTGTCGGGATAATTATATTTGTTTGTTTGAGTAAATTTGTGGCTGTGATTGTTAGCATATGGTTAATAATATATGCTTGTGGTTTAAAATTAAAATCACTAATAGGTTATTAAATTACCTTTGCTTTTAAATTTCGAGGACGAAATTCTTTTAAGGGCGGAGGAATGTGATGACTCGGAATTTTGGGTAATATCAATTTAATAATCTGTATTAATAATTAAATTGAATTGATAATTTTCTTTTTTAATTTTAATTTTAAATTGGCAAGTTTATTCTTTTAAAAGCAAATAAATATTTAATTGGTGAATTTTATCTTTTAAAAGTTAATAAAATGTTTTTTATTTATAATGTATATATGTTTGGATATATTGTAAATAGAAAAACTTTGATTTGAATTTAACAAATAAAAATCATGTTTTAAAATTATAATATATTTTGGTAATTGGGAAATTATGAAATTATGATTTAATATAATATAAAACTTTTCAAAGCTTATTTAAATAAATAACCATATAATTTTAAAACACTTAAGGCGAATGTTTAATTGTTTAATTAAAATATTTTAGCTTAAGTTTAAAATTTAAATAAGATTAACAAAAAAGGTTTGTTTTATTTTCTTTTTTAAATATTGCTTGATAAATATGATTTAAAAGTTTATATAAAGGTTTAAAATACAATTTACATATGATACATTAATTCATTTAGTAATAAGAATAATTTATAAATAATGAGATAATCTCTTTTATAAATTATTTAAAATTGATAAATTTGTTATTTTTAAACAATAATAATAATGTGTTGTTTTTTTATATATAAATATTAATAGATTTTTAAAGAAAATAGAATTGTTATTTTCAAATTGAATGTATTGTTACATATGTATATATATAAGTTGATTTTTGATTTGAACTTTGAAACCTAATTTGAATTTGAATTCGGATTTAAATTTTGAAATTCAAAAGATAGATATTTCAAAATGTTTTGGATTTAAAATATATATAAGATTTTATTTTGTATATAATTTGTTTTATTTTATTTTCTTTAAAGAAATTCATATATATATATATATGTGTGTGTGTGTGTGTATTTAGATAAGTATTTATAAAATTGTAAATTAATATAAAGGTCTTTATTAATATTTAAAACAAATAAGAATTACTTATGTGACAAATGTAGGTTTATAAAAGCTTGTTTTAACAAGTGTTAATTAATAAACAAGAATATATGACAAATGTTGAATGTTTAAGCAAGTGTCATTTTAATTTTGATTTTTCTTTTATTTTAAATAAATCAAATTTTCACTTATATAAACACTTTGTTTCTTCCCTTCTGTTCTTTTTCTATCTTTTCCTTTTCAAAAACTAAGAGATAAACTCAAATTAAATTTCTCAAAAAACAAATCTGGTAATCAACATTCTTCAAACCAGAAATCAAATCCAATAACCTGTTAATCATCTTCAAATCAATAAACTGCAAATCATTTTCAACATCAAGAACAAATCCTGCAAGCAAACCTGAAGATTAATCAAAAGCAAAATCAAAGCATTTCAGTTTCAAGATCCTGTAACAAAGCACATTCCTCAGCTATTCAAGTTTTAAAATCAGAAGCATATTCCAGCAATTCAAGTTTTCACAGTTTAAAAGCTATTTCAAAATAAAAGTGCTCTGTTCATCATCTTTTACAGGTGAGTAACTCTTTTTTCTTTAAACTTAAGTATGAATCTGGTTTCCTATTAAATTCTGAATAAGTATGTTTGTGTGAATATATACGTAAATGAGTTCATGTATCTATATATATATATATATATATATATATATATATATATATGAATGTATAGGTGTGTGCATGCTGTGTACCTGTGTTTTACTGTTTTTAGTTTCCAGGCTCAAGGTTTATTCAAAATTCATTTTTCCTTGATCTAGTCTCTGTTAGGACTTAGGCTTCAAACAAAATTTGTTTGTTTAATTTTTCAGTAGGTTTTCAAATTTTGTTTAAGTTAAAATAAATTTGAAATATCTTTGGAAACCAAAAGAACAGTGCAAATATAAGTTATGTTAAAAATTCAAGCATCCTAATTTATTGATTCTGGTATATGATCTGAATCCTTAACCTAAATCATGATTTTTGGTAGTGAAACCATAATTTTTAGATGAGGTTTGAGTGAGCATTGTGGGGTTGATCTGATATTGTGTTTTGGGTTGTTTTTGACGATCTAGTTGCTCGGCGAGGTCGTGGTTCTCACTATAGGTAGTGGAATGATGAGCGAGGTCGGCAAAATGTCCGAACGGTGTTCGGATCACTGTAGTGGCGGTTGGTGATCGATTTATGTCTGTAACCCTAGTTTTGGCATGGTCGAGTATTTGGTTTGCCAAGGCGCCTCTGGTGGATCGAGTTCCACCAAACTCTGGGGATCGTAGCATGGTGGTTGGCGGAGGCGTGGCCGGAAGTTCAAACGCTCCGATGGTCGGAGGAGCGAGTTTAGGGATTTTCTAGGTTTTGCTTTTCGTTCCAGGATTGTGCAGAGTGGCTCGATTTCGATTTCGAGTTGTTCTCGGAGTTAGAATGATCGGCGTCATAAGGTTGGGTGATCTTCGACATGAGGAAGTCATCGTGGATGGTCGGAGGAGGCTGGTTGGACAGTGCATGTGCACGGCAGCGATGTGGTGTCTGAGATTTTGGGTTGTGTTTGGTCTCGAAGCAAGTTTCAAGAATGTGGGGCTTAGACTCAAGTGAGTTCTCGGGTGACTCGTGAATGATTTGGTTTTGGGTTTTTAAACTTTGAAATTTAAACAAATTTTTGAAAAGAAAGGAAAAATGGGTTTTCTCAAGTATGTGCTCGAGTAGGCTTCGGGTCGAACTCGAAGCAGCATTTGAAAAACAGATTTTAACATTTTTAAAATAAAAACAAGATTTTGAATTTAAATAATTTGGTTTTAATCTCTTATAAATTTCTTTCATAAGATAAGTGTTCTTTAACATTTGATTTAAAAGGTTTTTAAAATGTTTTAAATTTTGTTAAAGTTAAATTTGCTAATCATTTTAAAATTTTAAATTTGAAATAAAATTTAAAAGTAAATTTAAAAGTAAAATGTTTCAAAGGCATTTGCAAATGATAATTTAGTCATTAATAAGGTTAGTATTTTATCTTAAAGTTAATTAAGATTTAATGATTTGAAATTAATTAAATTAATAAGTTAATTAAAGAGTAATTAATTAATTTAATTAATTTATGATTAAGAATTAATTAATTAAGTAATTAAGGGTGGTAAGTTAATTAATTTAAGGGTTAATTAATTTGCAATTAAGGATCATTAATTGGATAAGTAAGATTATTAATTAATGATCAGAAATTAATTAATCAAGTAATTAAAAATTAGTTGAGTAACAGTTAAGCACTTAAATATTAAGTAATTAGAGATGGATTAATCGGTAATTAAGAATTAATTAATTTTTAATTAATAATGGTAATTAAAGTTTAATTACTTAAGGAAAGTAATTAAAAAAATTTAATAGTTAATGAAAGATCATAAACTAGGGATTATGAAATGATTAATTAATTTAAGATAATTAATTAGATTAATTAATTAAGAATAATCATTTGTGGAATTGGTTAAGTATAATTACTTAATGTAATTTATAAAGTGTAATTACCTAGTGAAGTAATTAATGGGTAATTATTGGATGTAATTAATTGAAGAATGGATGTAGTTTGGGTATAATTACTTTGTGTAATTAATAAGAAAGATAATTACTTAGTGGAAATAATTAAGGATTAATTACCTAATGTAATTAATTAATAAAATTTATTTAGAAGTTAATTAAGTAATGTATTTAATTAACGGTAGTTAATTACTGAATGTGATTAATCAAGGTTGATTAATAAATAAAGATTAATTATTAAATGTGATTAATTAGAACAATAATTAATTAAGTAACTAAGGGATCATTAATTAATGTAATTAAGGATTATTAATTAAGGATAATTAATCAATGAAGTGATTATAGAATAATTAATTAATGTAATTAATTAAGGATTAATGTAATTAATTATAGTTAATTAATGAAAAAGAGTAATTAAAGTTTAATTACTGTAAATGGTTAAGGATAATTGATTTGTGTAATTAATTAAGGTTAATTACTTGAAGTAATTAAGGAATAATTAATTAGGGATGATTAATTTAGATGGATAAATAAAAGATAATTAATTAATTGGTTTGTAATTAATTAATGATTAAGTAAGCAAGATTTATAGTGATGAAAGTAATTAATTTAATTTATTTTAAATTAATTAGAGATGGTGTGATTAATAGATCATTGCTTATGGATGGTTGAATAATATTGAATGCCTTGGATTGTTTGATATCTCCGATATGAGATATGTGTTAATTTGTGATATGAGATGCTTTGGTTAAATTGAGATGATTTGGATTATCTATTTGTGAGATTGTTAATTATCTATCTTTGTGAATATAGATAATGAATTGAATTGTTTGAACTTTAAAACAACTTGGACTTAAAAGACAGCGTTTTGGATTTCGATGAGACCGGGATCGGGTTCGCAAATTTGGATATTTGAAAACCACATGGATCCACATTAAACGATAGGTCATGAATCTCAAGTGAAGATGAAGTTCAGAGTGCAAGGGCTATTGTCGTTAACTCTGAGGGTGATTCCAAAATAAGTGTAACAAGATAGTGCCTTCGGTTTCGTTCGAACTCGAAACGAACTTGTATGGATTCAATGCTTTCAGAACATCGTCAGGTGGACGATGAGCATTCTAAGATAGATGTGTTCTATAAGGTAATCGTATCCTCAAGCCTCATCAACCAGGAATGGCTAAAATAGGGGAGGTGCAGCAAGGCTAAGTGAGTCGTGCTCAAGTAGGACAAGATCTTCCCTTGTCTAGAGGTCCGTTTTTATTCGGCTGTGTGAGGCAATTGATTGCAACAACTACCGGGATTGTCTTGTTGGGGACTATCTAGTAAGGGATGGTTCTGGCCTTTTGTTGCAGGGGATTTAGAGTGGATCCTCGGTATGGTGATCTAGGCCACGTACTGTGACGGGCGGTACCCCAGTAGCCTCGTCATTGATGGAAACCCATTCTTCCTACGTGCCCTTTAAGTTTTAGATTGTATAACCCACTTTGTGGCAAGTATGCTGGAATTTAATCATGTAACAATTTCAGCTATTTCTTATTTACTTGAAAACCCTAGACCCTATTATAATATCACCAGATTTCCTATCAAATGTTTTGGTTATCGTAGGGTAAAAACTTTCCTGTGTTTATGTGCGGGAAGTCTTACGAGATACCTTTTGTTTTCAAAGGTTTTTCAAAGTTAAGCAATTTTAACCTGTTAGTCACACCAGACCTATGTATGACCCGGAGTTTATTTTCTTTTTTCTTAAACTCTTGGGTACTCAAATTTTTACGAGTAGCCAAGGGATTCAGGTTAGCTTTGACGAATTCTGGAGGAGATATGGAGCAGGAGGCTTCAATGTTTGTAGATATATAGTTTTTTGCTATGTTGGTATCTCTGTTTTGTATTTGAGTTGTAATGACTAGACGAGTGTTTATAACTGTCTAGTATGTGATGTATAGGCTATGATTAACTCTGATAGATGTTGAATATTATGTAATACTTATGTGATCAATATAATTTATTCGTTCCGCTATTGAGATTCTGATGTTGTTTCGTTCTTTCTTCTCTATCTTTTCTCTTTCCTATCCCTTTCTTTCTTAATGATGATGCGTCTTTCTATGGAGAGAAAGGCGGGTCGTCACACTAATATTCGTGTTGTTTTTGGTTTCGTAAAATTTTGTTTTTAAACTTTTTAAATCTGATGAAATTCAGCGTTTTACACGCGATTATTTTCAGTATTTTGTTTATTTTCTATTTTCTATTTAATTTCTGTTTTCTATTTTATTTTATTTTCCATTCTCTACTTTCTATTTTCTATTTTTATGGTCTTAGGAAATGCTAAGGACATAAGTTTCTTTTTCTTGAATATGAATATGTGACTTTTCCATTGCCTATTAGTGCATCTTTTCCTTTTCTTAACCGTTAAAAACTCTCCCTAATTTACGTACAAAACATCTCACTTCATCTCTCTTCTCATTTTTCATTTCATAACAAAAACTTTTATAGTAAATCACTTTCCTCCTTCTCCCACTTTTCCATCTCCTTTCTCTTTGGTTTGCAAACAAGTTCGGCCATCACCTTGCCTTTTCTAGCCGACCTAATCTCCTTTACACCATCACCTATGATTGACCAACCATCTCCTCTACCATTTTCCCTTGTTGCCATGACCATGATCCAAAAATCCATCACCAAATCTTGACTGAAACCCTAGCCGGGGCTATAAAATCATCCCTTCCCTTTTCTAGCCCCGACCACCACCAACTCCTCCTCCTTTTCCTTGCTTTGCCATGATCAAATCCACTCCTAGTCGTAATGACCTGACCTGACAATGCAACAACCCAAGCCGAGCCACTTTATATCTTAACCGCGCACAATAGCCATAGGCCGAATCCAAATCTCATGCCCTTTTGCCTTCCTTATTACTTTTGACTTGCCATCTCTTCATATTCACCATAGCCGTGCCTTATAGCCATCCTAACCAAGCCTGGCCGAGCACAAGTGGTGTGGTCGAACCATGTTCCATGTAGTCAAACCTATTTAGGAAGTGACTGTGCCCACTTGATTTGGTTAAGTCATCTTAACTTCTCTTTGATCATATATTTACATTGTTTTGATTTACAATCTTATGTTGAAGTATACACTTATATATGTTCATATTTATTTGTTTACAAGATTTGAATCTTGGCTCTCCATCCAATCAAATCAAAGTCATGCTTTGTCGTGCTTTTCGAAGTTTGTTCGTGTGTCTTGAATTGTTATCTCCAGCTTTAGAAGGTAAGTTTATCACTCTGGACATTCGTACTTATATAATTGTGAAACAATGACAAGTGGATATGTAGATGTGATACACTATGCTGTAATATGATATTCCGTAATGTTATAACCTGATTATATGCCTGTTACATCACCTGATATGATATGCCATGTTATACTGTTTATTCATTTCTGCTTCTCACACTGCAAGTTCCTTATTGGTATATAATCACTATGGGTTGAAATGATACATACCCGAACAGACATTAGAATAAGGAAAAATCGTCATGAGTTGAAATGATAGGCACAAGCGATTTTTATTTTATTTTATTTGACTTGGGATTGCGGGTTTGAAATGATAGAACCCGATTTTTATTTTAATTACAGATTGAAATGATACATATCCATATCACTTGACCAAGGTTAGAAAATTATATACAGACTCGTGGTTAATTTTAAATATTTTTTGAAAATTATTAAGTATTTCTAAAATTTAAAAATTTGAAATTTTTACTCAAATTGGAAATTTTTACTTAAATTGGATTTAAATGATTTAAATAAATGTTATAAAGATTTTCTATAAGTTAAAAATGTATAAGTAAATAAATGGTTTAAAATGTAATTTAAAATATTACTTAACTTGATAATTGAAATTTAGTTTCCAAATGGAAATTCTAAGCTTAACTTCTGTTCGCTCAAATAATCCATGAAGCAGAATCCAAATATGTAGTGTATAGAAACCTTGCACTCAAATAATCCATGAAGCAGAATCTAAATATGGCGAACGATTCTGCTGGCGAACTTCTGTTCGCTACTGAATAATTTGTCTTGGCCTCGTTTCCTTCAGGTTGAGCCCATTTCTTCCATCCCTCGTTCCCTCTCTACTCTCCATGCCTACCTCTCCTATACCACCGTCCCTTCCCATAGCCCCCCTTCATCTGCGCCTTCATCAACTAGATCTGGAAGGTCTTTTAGGAATCCAGTGCCTATACCGCCATCGCTCTTTGAATCTGAGTTTCCACCACTGCCATCTGCGAACACTTCTGTTCGATCTGCTATTGTTTGCTCTTGTGACAGTATTGCGAGTAATAGTTGTGAGGATAGAGATGTTTGTCGACCTGTTTGTGGTACTTCGATTAAGGCTGTGAAAGATGTTGTTGCATCTGGTGTGAATGGTGATGATATTGGCGTTTTTGGTAGTGTGTTGCGTCCTGATGCTGCTGATAATTTTGTTTTTGCTCATTGCAGGTCCGGTGTTTGTCCAAATGGTACTAAGAATAACTTTCCCAAGCCCTCTGTATTGAAAACTGCTGACCATTCGCATGTAGCCTCCATGCCTTCTGGAGCCAAACCTGTTGGTGTTCCCTTTGTGGAGGAGTTTCCACCTGCTGCCCCATCCCCGGCTGTTCCCAAATCTTGGTCTTCGCTCTTCACATCTCTGCCCCGTAACGCGGGTGTATATGAACCAGTGGAATTTGAAATCGTTGAGGAAAATGGGGCGATGATCCCTCCACCGAATGTTATACAAGCCGGTATTGACTATTGGTCAGAATATTTGGTTGGTTTCTTTCTGGACCCAAAGCAACGCCTTCATGATGCGGCTTCTGTTTGTCGTAGGGCTTGGAAGCTTCGCAGGAATCTTCACGTTAAGCTGGTTGACACAACGTATTTCCTGCTGTTCTCTTCCTCTGAGGATCGCTGTCGTGTTCCTGAGGCTAAGCCTTCTTTTTTTGATGGGAAACCGTTTATTATCACTCCTTGGTCCCCTACGGTTGCTTGTGCGTGCGAACAAGTGCTTTCTATCCATGTTTGGGTTTATTTTTCACAAATTCCTTCTGCTTTTCAGCCGCTGCTTGGTTTGAATTGGCTTGCTTGCAATGTTGGAAAATTGAAATATTTTGATGCTAACACTGTTGCGCATGATAAGCTGGTGTACGCTAAGGCGCTGATTGAGATTTCCCCCTGTAAGCCTCTTCCTGCCTCTATTCCTGTTCAGCTAGCTGTTGGCCATGTGGTGGATGTCCGTGTGCGATATGGTTGGGTCCCGGACATTTGTTCCTCTTGTCTCTCCTTTGGCCACTTGGTTTCTGCCTGCACGCATTCTTCTGTTTCCGCTGCTGCGCCTAAGATTCCTCTCCCTCGACCCTCGCTCAGGAAATGGGTTCCCAAAGTTCCTCCTGTTCCACCGATTCCTGTTCCTGGTTCGTCGACTTCTCTTGCTCGGCCTTCATCCCTGCCATCACCCATTGTCCCTATTGATGATTCTGCAGACTCCTCTCCTGCTTTGGTTCTTTCTACGCCTGAGTTGTCTGTCGTTTGGGTTGAATCTGAGAGATGTTGGGTCGATCGTCGGTCTGACTTGCGATTTAACCCCGTGGATGACTCCTATTATAGATTCGTATCCGCGGATCTTACGGACTTTCGTCGACTTTATTATCGACCTTCTGGTGATTCCTTGGTTCTTGATTTGGATGGTTCGTATGCTGAGTTAAATTCTATCATGCTTGCTGATATTACTTGGGATCGATCTTTAATTTACTCTTCTGATGCTGAGATTTATGATCCTTCTATTGCTCTCCTGTTTCGACCCTATTCTGGTATTCTTGGGAATGCTTCTTTGGTTTCTGCCCAGGTGGAAGATGATGTTCGACTTACTGTCTCTTCGTTGGAGTCTTAGTTCGATAGTAGCTAGCTGTAGTTGTGATATATCTGTCACACTCCTATGCTGTATTTTCTTATTTTTTTGTAGTTAAGGTGCCTCTGCCTTACTCTTGTTCTTCATGTTTTTATTACATTCGTAATAAAAGTGGACGGTCCACTATAAAACCGGCTGGCTTTGCCAAAAAAAAAAGAATATTTATTTATGAAATGAATATTTTTAAAATAAAGTATTAAGTTAATTGTTAAGATAAAAAGTTAAGTAAAATAATGGACTTTTGACTTAATAAATGAATTATAGTTTAATTTGGATATTTTATTTATAAAACTTTATTTTATTTAATCATAAATTAAATGATATCCAAATAAATATTTCTGAAACGTGAGATATGTTTTATAAGTTAAAAATGGTGAAGACTGAAATTTATAATGTTTTTGAAATGTTATAATAAATCTTAGATTTTATCGGCAGCATTTCCAAAATGCTGTGGTTTTAAGGCAGCGTTTTCTAAGTGCTACCATTTTTGAAAATGTATCGTTTTTCTAGAATACTAGTATATTTTCAGTAACGTTTTCTAAGTGCTGCTGTTTCTAAAAAGACAATATTTCTAAAATACTAGTATATTTACAGTAACGTTTTCTAAGTGCTGCTGTTTTTGAAAAGACAACATTTCTATGTATTATCATATTTTCCAAGTGCTACGAATGCTATGATACAATGTGTTTTTTTGAAATTGTTATAATTGAATGAACATAGAAATGCTACAACTTTGGAAATGAATATTATTATATTTTGAAAGATATTGATATTGAATTTAAATGGTTCAAACGAATATGTTTCGATTTGAAATATAAACCATTTTGAAATTTATAACCACAGGTAATAATAATGTTTGGTTGTTAAAGAGACCGAGATCCGAAGTTGTCATACTTTCTGCCAACACCAAAAACCAATTTAACAACCGTGTACATGGTAGAGATTCTAGAATGAAGTAGGATGGTGGCGACGTTCTATGAAGGTATATACGTGGACCCGACTCCCGTGAATTGGCATAAGGTGACTAAAACATGGGCAATCGACGGGCTAATAAGGTCGCTCCTCTTATCGGACACACTTCTTCATATTCCATTCTATTACTTTGCGATTGATTGGTGCGCACCTTTGATTTTTGGGAGTCTGGGTCGAGGTGGGTGGTAGTGGCTGCTACGCGTTACCACCGGTTCGGAAGTGCAATTGGTACATCTACCCTGGCATTGCCTAGTATGCCGTGTCACCTACCCTAGTGCGTCTTGTACGAGTTTTGATTTGTATCGTACCTATGGAGTATTTGTGGTAGCCTCCCGATCTGGAGGTACGACGGTACTGTATAGACTATTGGCATTATATATATGTTAAGGTGGAAAATGTGAAGCCTTAACGCTATTTTAAAGTAAGTTTATTTTACTTTAGATATTATTATAATAGCGTATATTACTACATAGTAAATAGTTTAACGGATCCTTAGAGGATGGGCGGCCCCAAGCATCCTTTAAGTTACTTGTACATTTATATTACAATTCACTTGAGTTTGTTTACGTTGTATAAGTATGTATGTCCTGACTTGAGTGTTTTGTGTTTTCTTTACGCTCGGATCAGCCTGAGTATCAGTTTTGGATTTCACCTTCTGGAGCTAGGATTTGCTGGAGACCATCTATCTAGTTGTTATCTATTTCTTTCCAGTATTTCTATTCATCTTATGTACTAGTGGACATTTATGTACTGGGATTTCGTTTTTATTTACTTTTCAGACTCTGGATTTTGTACTTGTTTGAGACTATGTTTGAGACTGCATTTGTAGTAGCTTCATGAACTACTATGGTTATTTTTATTTCTGCTGTGAGTTATTTTGATTTATTAATGTCTGTGATTCTGTGATTGATTTTATTTGCTCCAAATTGTATTACAATCTATTATTTTTAATTATTCAAGTCCGACATGTGTGGTTTTATTGTCGATTTAAATGGTCCAAAATAGTGGGTGGTTACATAGACATTAATATAACATTAATACCCAAACGAGTATAAATATTAAATTTCAAAAAAAAATCAAAAAAAAAATCATAAATACTCTGTTAGGCGCAGATTCCACTTTTAGAATGATAGGAATGATGTCATCATATAAAACCATAAAGTTATATCTATTTGTGGTATATTTATATCAGGAATTTGAATATCCACTAACCATGTATAACCGTTAGGACTTTTAAACGAGATTAACAGTATTCCAAATTTTTATAAAAAATGAATTCAAGTATCTTCTAACCACGCATAACCGTAAGGACTTTTAAATGGGACTAGAATCAAATTGTCTATTTAATCGGTCAATTTTGATACGCGTTCCATACATGCATAACTGTGTGGACTTTTAAATGAGCATGAAAGCACATAATCAAAGATTCCAAGTAATTCACCCATGCATAACTGTGAGGACTTTTAAATGAAGGTGAATATTTTGGATGTTTTTATTTCTTAAAAAAATATAATAAAATAAAAAACGAATGATTTCCTGTTTAAAATACCACATATTGACATACTCTATTGGATTTTGATGAGTGATGGTCGATAGAAATATGATAGAATTAGATATGGTCATTGAATTTTTACCCACAAAATGTTTTTATAACTCTTGTTTAAATTTCTAATTTTGTTTACCAATTATACCGTCTCAAGTCATAATATGATTAATAACAACACTCATCACTTTTTTAATCACTGTTTATCATTTCGATAATCAATAGGGAGTCAGATTAGTTAATGTAGTCATTTAAAATCAAATCCAAAAATAATTATAAAATCAAATTTTCAAACATGACTAATCTGGGGCAAGGTCAACAAAAACGATTTTCTGGGAGGGGTTTTATAAGAAAAATGTCTGCTATTTGAACATTAGTTGAGATGAAAAATATGCAGGTATCTTCTTTGAAAAACGATGCAATTACTTAATGTCTCAACATAAATCACGTTCCACTAGTAATTTTTTTATCGACTAGATTACCAATGCAATTTACATCTGAATTATCCTTTGACTCAAGATTACTATTAGTTGAATGTTATAGACCAGATCGTGAAGTTGCAACAAATTCCTTAAAATCATTTTTAACAGCTTTTAAATGAAATTTTCCTGAATTCGAAGTGAAGCCGTGTAAATAAACAAACAATGACCATAGTGTCAGATCGCGAAGGAATAAGATAAGCAAATATATACATGTGTATCGTGAGTAATCAGCAATCAATAAAACATCATCATTAGCCCAAGAAAATCTATAATTCAAAGATGATTGGTCAACATTTTGAATAAGTCAGAATCAAAATCATTGTTCATCTCTTTATAATATAACTGGCTGATCTAAATTCAAATATGGTGTAGATAATCACATTTAATATATCATTCAAGATGAATATACCATTACCTATTTTACCTTTACCAATAATATTTCGTTATTGCCCATTGTGATTCCGCCACCTTTATACTAGGCTAAGGAACTGTGATTTGTCGCCCGTTGTGTGCTTGGAATAGCCAGAATCCAGATAACACTATTGTTGTTCCTTAGCACACCACCACACCTACACAGAAAAGATTTTTGTGACCTATTTGTTATTTATAAGTCCATGGTTGTTAGTGGCAAAAGATTTTGAAAAATAAGATTGTGGAGACCCAAAACTATTTATACATGTTCCTTTTGGCACCCAGATTTGTTTAACTTTAAGGAATTTTATATTTGTGCCTTTTGGAACCCAATTTGGAATTGTTTTCACGTGTTTGGGTCTATACCAGCAATTATTGTGGTTATGTCCTATTCTTCTATAGATTGTGCACTCAGATTTACACGATTAATCTCCTTTCTAACACGTTCAGATTGATTATATCCAAGTCCTTGTCTAACATTACTAATAGTTTGTTTCCCCAAATAGAATACTCAATGATATTCCACTTTTGGAAAAAATTCTAAAGTTGTAGACGATTGTTGGACTTATGTTTTGAGTGATTCATTTTCGTTCAATAATTGTGTGCAATTTTTAATAGAATTTTCTCTCCTTGTATTTTGACTTTCTTTCAAAATAAAATTTTCATTTTCAAGTGATTTAATTTTAACTTCTGATTTTCTCTTCTTTAAATATTGGATACTTTTCACACTTAAGACTCTTGCTTTGATGGTTTTTAACCAATGATCAATCTGTTTATTTAAATCTATCAAAATATCTCTTTGTGATTCAATTTTGGTGTATTTCTCCCTAAGTCTTTCAAAATAGCCACTTACTTCGTGGAAATATATGAGTAATTCTGAGTGAGTAAGTTTTGATACCTCGCTTGGCTCGTCATCATCACTATCAGTTTTATCACTTCGAAGGCACAGATCTGCTTTCCCGCTCTCATTGCTAGTGCTTTTATTATCATCATCACTTTTATTCCATGTGGCGGCAAAACTTCTCCTTTTAGATTTCTTTTCTTGGCCGAGTCAATTTCGTGGACAATTGGGCTTGATATGACCAGGTCTATTGCACTTGTGACAAATGATCTCTTGCTCTTCTGAGTTGTCTAGTGCTTTGACTATTCTGCTTTTCAATTGCTGATCTAGAGCTGGATTTTTGTATTTGCGATTCCACTTTTCGAATCTCTTCATTAGTAGCGCTAGCTCAGCTGCTCCATTATCATCATCACTTTCGGTTGTTCCTTTGAGAGTTATCGATTTCTTTCGAGTATCACCTACTTCACATTCTTCCTTGAATTTCATTTCTAGCTCATAAATGGTGAGATTTCCGACGAGTTCTTCAATTTTGATTTGTTTCAAATATTTTGATTCTTGAATGGCAGTAACTTTTGCTTCAAAACTTTGTGGAAGGACTCTAAGAATTTTAGGGACTATTTCCAATTCTGTGTATGATTTTCCAAGAGCTTTTGATTTGTATACAATATTGGAAAGTCTTCCAAACATCTCTTTGACATTTTCATCCTTGGCCACTGTGAAACTCTCGTATTCTCTACACAGCATGACAAGGCGAGTTTCTTTGACTTGAGACATTCCATCATGAGTCACTTCAAGTGTGTGCCATATTTCCTGCGCAGTTAGACAATGTGAAACACGATTAAATTCGATTTGATCTAATGAACAGATAACAGAATTCATAGCTTTAGCATTATAATTCTGTAATTTATTTTCTAGATCCGTCCACTGATCCATTGGCTTTTCAATTTCTTGATTATTTACATCTATAGTAAGTGCTCTATAACCTATCTCAACTATATTCCAATCATAATTGGTTTTTAGAAAAAAATTCATTCTGTTTTTCCAGTAATTATATTCACCATTGAACATTGATGGTCTAACTATAGACCGACCCTCAACAAAAGCGTTATTAAAAGAAGCCATTTTAAAATTTTAAAATTTAGAACAAAAATTGGTTTTCGAAAATCAATCAAAATTTTAAAACAAAATTGCCTTTGCTCCTAGCTTCGATACCACTTGTAGGATCGATTTCACCCTAGAGGGAGGCCAATATGGTGATACTATTGATTATAAAAATTTATTGCGGAAGTATATAAAATAATTTCAACATAGATATAGCAGAATAATAGCAGCACATATAGTAGCAGAATAATAAATGCAGAAATAGAACAACATAGATTTACCCAACATCGGCAAAACCCTGCCTATGTGCTGTCCCAAAGGTTTCTACTAGAAATTAAGTAGTCAGACGCTTGTATACGTAAACTCACGACACCTGCTATCGGCCAACATAACTCTATGCCAAAACCCTACAACAACTTAGCCACTGAGTTGCGAATTATCGAACCACACCACAATAGTTCGTCCTCTAGCCACACAACTAGAAAATTACAAACTTTTAAAAATTAAAATAAAATAAAAACAATTCATAACTCATAACCCTAATTTTAAAATATTAAAGCTCAAACAAAAAGTTAAGGAAGCTGGCCTAAATAAAAGAGCATCCCTCTTTTCTTTTTATAATTTCGGCCCTTATCCTTTTATTTCTTTATTCAATCCTCTTTCATTTTTTAAGGCTTTGCGATTTGAAGTCAGTACTTTGAATTAATGCTTCGATTGAGATCTGGATTGATGGCTGCTTTGTTCTACTTCGGCTCCTTCAACAAGTCGAGCACGTATATATGATATCCCGGAAATTTGCCAATATAAATTTAATAATCTGTGTTAAAAATTAAATGGATTTGATAATGTTTGATAATAAATTTTGAATTGATCTAATAATCATCTTTTATTAAATATATAAATTGGAGGATTTTATCTTTTCAAAGCAAATAAATTGTTTTCTGTTTATAATATATATAATTGTATATATTGTAAATTAATAAACTTTGATTTTGAATTTAGTAAATGAATTAATTTTCTAGTTTTAATTTATATTTGGAAAATTGGAAATTTGATTAAAATTTAACATTTAACTTTTCAAAGCAATTTAATAAATAATTAAATGGTTTATACTTATGGTAAATCCTATTTGTTTTAAAATTTTATTCAATTAACTAAAATGTGAATTTAAATTAGATATAACATAAAAACTTTTTTTATTATCTTTTTAAATATAAATAAATTTTTAGAAATAGATTTGTTATTTTCAAATTTAATGGTAGTTATATATGCATCTATATATAACTTGATTTTTAAATTAGGTCTTAATTTAATTTGAATTTGAATTTAATGTCTTGAATTTAAAGAATAAATATTTAAAATATTTGAATAAGCTTATATTATTAATTTATTTGTTTCATTTCTCTTTAATAAATTAAAAAGTGAAGAAATTCATTTATTTATACATAAGAAATAGTAAGTTTAGGTTTAAAAGTTTATAAACAATTTTAAATTAAAATAAAGATACTTAAGACATGTGTAATCTCTTAAAACAACTAAATGACATGTGTTAAGGCCTAAACTAAATTAAGTGGCAAATGTTAAAACTTAAAACAAGTGTCCCTTTTCTTTTTCTTTTTCTTTTAATTTAATGAAATCAAAATTTTCTTATATAAAAACATTTCCCCTCATTCTCATATTCTTTTCAAATCTTCTTATTCAAACCAAAAAGGCAAGACAATAAAATCTGAAATCAAAACAGAAAAATTCTGTTCAAAAACAAAGATCTGTAACATTCCCTCAAAATACCAAAACTAAAACCAATATTTTCCCTTTAACCAAATCAAACTACAACAATCTGGAATCCCTCCACATACCAGAATCAAGTATAAACCTGAAACTCTCTTCAAAACATCAACGTGAAGAAAATCTGCAACTTTATCAAAACTTGCATGCAGATGAGATCCTGCATTTCTGTTCTAAAAAACATCCAAAAGCCTGCATTTTTCTGGAAACATGCAAATGGGATCAGGAAGCTAGCATTATACAAAACAAGATGAATGTTTTTAAAGGCAAACTAAAGTTTTTAAAAAGCAAATCTAGAAGCAATTTGAAGTTTTCAGTTCAAAGCACCATTCAATTTCAAGCATTTTCACGAATTGTTACTCTGTTCATAATTTTCAAGGTGAGTAACATTTTATTTAAACTAATTGAAGTAGATTTAGTTGCTTGAAATCATTTACTGATTTAGTCATGATTATGAGAAAGCATATGATAGAATTTCCTATGTATGGATACTGAATATATGCTTGCTGTTGAATATATGATCTTGCCTGTTCTAGAATTCAGGTTTTAATCTTGATCAAATTTCATGATTTCATATTCAAAAACCCTGTTATAGTTTAAGATTTAAACAAAGTGTGGTATGTAACATAAAGTTCAAGTTTTAAACTTATTTAATAAAAAAAATCTCTGAAGTTGACTTTGGAAACAAAAATATAACAGAACAACTTAATGAAAGTCGTATTCTAATTTTCCAGATTCATTAATTTAAGATATTAAACCAATTACATAAACTAAAACTTGAATTCTAAAACTAAATTCAGAAAATTTAGTTTAAATTTGAAAGAGCGTTTCTGGTTTGTCTGGAAATGGAGTTTTGGGGTGGTTCTGTCAATCTGTGGGGTCGGGGTGGCTATTGTTTTTCCTGGTGATGGAGTGATGATCTTTGATGCAGGGAAAATATTGGATAAGGGATTAAAGCTTTGGGGAAGTGATAATTTTGAATCAAAATTTTAAACCCTAGTTTTGTTGTTCATCTGGAAATTTGATCACCGCAACTCCTATGATTGATCGAGCCTTCCCCGATTGAAGTTGGGGATAGATGGAGTGTGGAAGTGGATGTGGCCAGAAGTGGTACTTCTCAGGTGATCGGAGTTTGGTGATTGAGGCATTTACCTGTTGCGATATTGTTCCAGTTTTTGAAGCTTGAATGCTCGATTTTGAATTTGCGGTTGTGCAAGTTGTTTGAAGGTCGAATTGGCATTGGGTGATGACCGTCGATTTACGCAAGTGGTCGCGAAGGGGTCGGAGTTGATGGCGCGGCGGTGCAGGTGCATGGTGTTCGTGTTGTGTCAGTTGGATTTGGGAAGAATTGGGTTCGCGAGTTGTTCGGGTTGCATCGTGTTTTTGCTCGAAGCTATGGGGTTTGGAACTCGAAGAAATTTGGTTGAGGGCTCGGGTATGTTGGTTGTTGTAGGTTTTTGGTTAAACATGACAGTTCTGTAAATATGAATAAATGCAAATGAAAGTTACTCGAGTTTGTTTTGAATTTTGCTCAGGTTAGGATAGGATGAGGCTCGAGTGAATTTTGTGATTGCTCGAGTTGGATTCGTTTCAGGTTAGAAAACTGTCTTGTTTTCAATTTTAATCTGAAAGTTAAGTTATTAATCAACGATTTAAATTAAGTTTTAAATCTAATTTTAAATTAAGGATTCATGTTAATTTGAATCTTAAGTTGGAAATGATTAAGTATTTAAAATTCAAATTTGCTTTAAAATAACTTTAAAGGAGTTTATTGTTTAAAAATGTTTTTAAAGAAATTTGAATTTAAATTTGGAAATTGAAATATAAAGTAATGTTTTAAACAAAGTTTAAATTTGATTCAAATCTGGATTTGAATCTTTGGTTTAAAATAAATTTAAGTTTTATAAATTTAAGTGTTTAACAACTTTGAATGATTAAGAAAAATTTAAATGATTGAATTTAAAAAGAAATCTGTTTTAACTCTTGTAAAATTTCTTTTATAAGAAAAGTATTATTTATCATGTAATGTAAAAGTTTTAAATTGATTTTAAATCTGGTTGAAGTTAGATTATAATTTAATGATTTGTGATGCATTTAATTATGAGGGTAATTAAATGGATAATTAATTTATTTTATAAATTAATGAAATAGATAATTACTTAAAGTAACTAATGGTTTTAAAACTTAAAGGTTTAAGGTTATTTACTCTTAGAATAATTAACTTGTAATTTAAGTATCATTAATTGAATAAGATTAGATTTTAATTAATGATTACTAATTAATTAATCAAGTAAAAAAGGATTAATTAAGTTACAGTTAACACTTAATTAATTAAATAATTAGGGGTTAATTAATGGGTTAATTAATGATTAATTAATTTGTAATTAATAATGATTAAAATAAGTTAATTATTTTAGAAAAGTAACTAATGAATAATTAATAGTTAATGAAGGTCGTTAAATAAGGATTATTTAATAATTAATTAATGTAATTAATTTTTAATAATTAATTAGATTTAATTAATTTAAAGATAATAATTTGTGTAAATTGTTAAGTATAATTACTTATGGAAGTAATCAAGGAATTAATTACTTATTGTAATTAATTGAGTTAATTTGATTAGATTAAGTGAATTAATTCAGTTTAATTAATTTAGAATGATCATTTGAGATTGTGGAGTATAATTACTTAATGTAATTGAAGAGAAAATACTTAGGAAAGTAATTAATGGGTAATTACTGGATGTAATTAATTAAAGTGATTTGATGATGAAGTAATTTGAATATAATTACTTTGTGAATTAATCAAGGGATTAATTTGAGATAATTGATTAATGAGTAATTAATTTATTTATGAAGTAATTAAGGGTAGTTAATAACTGAATGGTGTTAATCAAGGGTGATTAACAATTATGGTTTAAATAAAGACTAATTACTTAATGTAATTAATTTAAATAGAAATTTAATTAGAAATCGTTAATTATTATAATTAATGATGTAATTAAGAATAGATTTATTTGAAATAATTAATTAATAAAGGAATTAATTAATGTAATTAATTAAGAAGTAATGTAATTAATTATAGTTAATTAATAAAGGAAGTAATTAAAGATTAATTACTGTATTGGGTTAAGGATAATTAATTTGAGAAATTAATTGGTGAATAATTAATTGAATGTAATTAAAGGTTAATTAATCAGGGATGATTAATTAAAATGAATAATTGGTTGATGATTAATTAATTAATTGATAAATAATTAATAGTGATGTAAGCAAGATTTATATTGATGAAGTAACTAATTTAATTTACTTTAAACTAATTAGAAATGATGTAATTAATTTAATTCATTTTAAATTAATTATATTTGATGTGATTATTAATCATTTCTTATATGGATGGATGATGTTATTTACCTTGATTGGTTTGAATCTCAGTTATGAGATAAGTAATGTTGAGTGATATGGATGCATTGGTTGCATTGTGATGGTGATTATGGATTACCTTTTGATAATGATAATATGGATTATTTGTTGTGATGATAATGTTGATTACCTATTGTGAATATGTGATCTATCTATCTGTGTATATAGATATTGAATTGTTTTAAACCTTTAAAACAACTTGGCCTTAAAAGACACACTTTGAATTTCGATGAGACCGGGATCGGGTTTCCATATTTGGATACCCGAAAACCACATTGATCCAAATTAACGATAGGTCGTGAATCTCTTGTGAAGAGTGAAGACTCGAGGTGTAAGAACTATATTCGTCAGTATAACTCCAAGGGTGATTCCGAGATGTGTTTGACGGAGTAGTACTTACAGGTTCGAGATGGTGATTCAGAGTGCAAGGGTTATCGTCGTTAACTCTGAGGGTGATTTCAAAAATGAGTGTAACGAGATAAAGCCTTCGGTTTCGTTCGAACCTGGAACGAACTTGTATGATTGAATGCTTTCAGAACATCGTCAGGTGGACGATGAGCATTCTAAGAGATGTGTTCTCTAAAGGTAATCGTAGCCTCAAGCCTCATCAACTGGGAATGGCTAAAACAGGGGAGGTGCAGCAAAGGCTAAGTGGGTCATGCCCAAATAGGACGAGATTTTCCCCTGTCTAGAGGTCCCTTTTTATTTCGGCTGTGTGGGCGGCCAATTGCAGGGTTGTCTTGTTCGGAACTGTTCAGTAAGGAATGGTTCCGGTCTTATGTTGTAGGGGAGCGGACGTACTCCTAGGTACGGTGATCTAGGCCACGTACTGTGACGGGCGGTACCCTAGTAGCCCAGCCATTATATGGAATCCAAAATCCAATAAGTGCCAACGGTTTTGATTGTATTACCCACTTTTGTGGATAATAGCTGGAATTTAATAGATGTAACAATTTCGGTTATTTCATATTTACTTGAAAACCCTAGACCTATTATAATATCACCGGATTTCCTATCAAATGTTTTGGTTAGCGTAAGGTAAAAACTTTTCCATGTTTATGTGTGGGAAGTCTTACGTGATACCTTATATGTGGGAAGTTTTCCACTAGGTTGGTATCTCTGAGTGTTTTCTGTTTGTGTGTTGAGTTGTAATAACTAGACAGGTGTTTATAACTATCTAGTATGAGATGTAAATTCTGTGTAACTCTGATTAATGTTGTATACTATGTAATATTTATGTTATTAATATAATTTATTCATTCCGCTGTTGAGATTCTGATGTTGTTTCTTCTTTCTTCTCTTTCTTTTCTCTTTTATATCCCATTCTTTCTTCAAGATGATGCGATTTTCTGTGGTTAGAAAGTCGGGTCGTCTCAGTATACTTCGTTGAAAATTTTGTAAGTGATATTCCTTTTTGATTTCGATTGTGCTCGCCTATGATTCGAGTTGTATGATTTATTCTTGGCTGTTTTTACTTGAACTCAAATGGATTTTTGCCGATGATGTTTAAGGGTTTATATAGGGTTCAAATCCCTTTATTTTAGTTTGAATATATTATTCGAATTCGTCTAATAATTTTTCTCTAGCCATTCGATGTTTCTTGGATGTTGATGATTTCTCTGAGTTTGTCACTTTGTATATTTTTATTAGCTTGATTAACATGGCTTTGATTTTGACATGTTCGATTTCCCTTGCTATCACGGTTTTGATTCTCTGGCACTTGATTTTAGTTCTGTTCTTCATTCTTTTTTACTTCGATCAATTGCTCCCGGCTTCATATGAATTTTACTGCTAAGCTTTGTTCGATTGTGATATTGGACTTAACTTTGTTTATTTATGTTAACATCTGGATTTGATTTGGATTTGTTCGAACTTGCCTTGATTATTTTGAAACTGCTACCTCGTTTATGTTTTATTTACCACTTTTGCACTGATATTGCTTTGTACTTGTTATTATTTGGCTTTGAGTCACTTATGCATGCTCTGTTCCTTATGTATAGTTGATGAAGCTTTGTTCGACTTTATAGTTGTTATTCTCTGGTCTACCTGGACCTGTTAGCTGAGTTTGCATTGTATATATACGTGTGTTCATATCTACAGCATACTCAACCTGATGCATGAGACATGTTTATTGCATCCCTATACTTCATGTTGTACGGTCTTGTTTCACTTTACTATTCACTGTATATTCTTTGTTAAGGCTGCCGCACCATTTAACTGCTTCCATTGTATCTCATATATCACTGCATATGTATATATGTTATTTACTCATGTATATATGTATTGCTTGTGATTTTTCTTTGCCTTCGTTAATTTGGGATTTTTTTTTCAGTGGCACTCTGGTTATCCATTTTTGGTGTCATCCCTTCTCTGTTGACATGTGCATTTTCAAACTGTTGTGTTGATGTTGATGATGATTTAAGCTTTGTTGCATTCATTCTTCACTATGATATTTGCAGTCTGGTTCGGGTTATGGTTGGAAATCTGACAATGCTTCATGTTTGAATCTTCATTGATTTGGGTTGCATACATGCATGTTCATGTGTTGCATGAGTCAGTGTATAACATATACATAAATGTGATATTGGTCTGGGCTGCAGTGACCAGTTCACTGTTTTCTTATGCACTGACTGAATTTTCGTCGAGGCTTGGTTTTGGATTCTTGATCATTTTATTGAACTTGCACCTGTATTCAATCTAGCTTAAAGCTCGGGTTTGACCTTGTGCTGATATCGTGACTTAATATTTATTTCACTTGAGTTAAACCCAGCTTTTGATTTGGGTTTGAACTTATGCTCACCTATCCCTGCAATTTTATCAAGTGTATATCGGTGTGCACAGCCTTATGACATGTACAGTGATGCACTATGCATGTCACAAGTTGTTTGTGTATGATGAATTCAAAATAGAAGATGACAAATAACCCAAATAACCGAGACAAATAATATTTTCAAAAATACATTTTATTTTACAATGAAAAAATATTTTATATTCAACTATACTGCGTCAGTGTGTATTTTGCAGGTAATTCAGATTCTAGATTCAATATGGAATAGATTTGAAGAATAAATACGAGTGAATGAGTGATATGTAGTGAGGTGCAAATGTAAATTGAACATTGTGATGTAATCAAATTTGTATTTTAATTGAAATTATTTATAGTGAGAGCTCAACTTTGTACTATTCAAAACTGTAATAAAATATTTGTTTGAATAAAATATCTGTTTGAATTTAAATTCTATGTCTTTTATTTTATTTAGCAAATATTTATTTAATTATATGAAAAATAAAATAGTACATTAACAAATACATTTAAATGAATATATATATATATGTTTATTATCATCAAACAAAAATCATATACTAGCATATTCAACATTATCCACTGGCCTGAGAATGAGCCATAGAAGAGAAGCACTTTTGGATTCCATTTCTTGAGAAGAAGTTTTGAAATAGGCTACTCTCAAATTGAGTATCGTTATCGATAATAATCTTCTTTGGTAGGCCAAAATGGCAAATGGTATTCTTAATGATGAAGTTGAGAATCTTGGGGTTAGTGATCCCATTTAGGGGTTTTGCGTCGACCTAATTGGTGAACTAAACAATGGCAACTGTGGCATGATTATACCCTCCTCTGGCATTCGGCAGCTTCCCTATCAAGTTGATTCCCCAAGTGTCAAATAACCATGGAGAAGTCATTTGAGTGAGGCTGAAAAGTGAGGCTTTGGGGATCGTATGAACCGCTGACATTAGTCATGTTTCTTTACATAGTCCATAGAATCCTTGATAATAGTAAGCTATATGTAGCCTTTCCAAGCGGCTTTTTTTGCTAGATTTTTCTCCTCAACGCGATCCCCACACAACCCTTCATGAATTCCTTCGAGGATATAAGCGGCTTCATCTACACGCACTACTGAAGTGGTGTCTACCGCTATTTGTAGAGTTTTCCTTCTATAACTGTGTAGTTGGGAGCCTAATAGAGAATCTCCTTCGCTTCCATGTGATCGACTAGAATCTCCTCGTTTTTTAAACATCCAACAAAAGGCACTATCCAGTTGCCTATAGGCAGTGTGTCTATTTCCATGGTTGTTTCCCTCGATTCATAGCAAGGGTGCTTCAAATCTCTATGGGGACCAATGTGTGACTTCTTGTGCATTACTTGCTACCTTAGCCAGTTAATCGGCCTTGGTGTTCTGCTTCCTGGCTACCTTCTCCAACTTGTCTTAGCAAAGGCGCTGATAATCTTCTTGGCCTCAACATACAATGCCATGGTCTTGTTCTTTACTTGAAGCGCTCGCCGATCGGAATGATGACCAATGATGAGTCACCAAAAACATGGACAGATTCATGACGTAACGCTTTTTACATCCTAAGGCCGGCCAGGACAGCTTCATGAAAGTGTGTATGGATCGTGTATTTATATCTTAATGCGCAAGTGTAATAAGAAGCTAACTTATAACTACAAGAGTAAAGTAAATAAAAGTAAAGAAACAATCACGCCAGAGTTTTTATACTGGTTCGTACCTTCCGTCCTACATCCAGTCCCGATAGTGGAAAGTGAAGATAACTTATCGATCGTGGAAGTAACCCCAGAGATTAGAGGAATCTTCATCATATTCATTGTGTTGCCACTGAGACTGCTCATTGTATTCATCTTCTCGAATAGAGAGACCCTAAAATGATGTGTAATGACTATAGTGAGGAGGGTTTTGTGGAGTCCAGGACAAATCTTCGATTTCTTCAGTATCAATGGTTATTGATGTCTTATCAGGACGAGATTGTGGTACCGGTTTACCCGATGGTCCTGTACTTGAAGAAGGTCCTAGTTGACAGACAAACCTATAATGGTGGTGGTGTCGATGATGGAGAGGATGGAGAACGTGAAGAGGAACGATCCCGTACCTTTCTCATGATTTTTCCTATAGTTGAAACAACCCTTTCTAACATTTTTCTACTTTGGTCATTCTAGTATATAAAGATCATTCTATGCGAGAGATCTTTTTATCTAATGCCATTTTGTTCAAGGAGAGGAGACAATGGTTTTGAAGGTAAACATCTCGATAGTTCCCCCAATGCCCGGCTGCAATTCTGGCTTCTTGAATGTCTGAATCAGAGTAATACTCCGTAAGTTCCAAAGCTTTTGTAGATTGGGAAGGTCGATTTGGAGTATGTTGTTGTTGTGGCTATTGATACTATGAGAAATGTTTATTTTTGGTGGATTTTCAGGAAGATGCATCAAATATAAAAATTGAATTCCACTATCTTTCATGGCATTTTCTTCATATTGGGAAAGATATGGAGGGATGCCAAATGATCGTAGAATTCTCATGATATATGGAGCATAAACGATTCTTTAACGTTGAGGCACCCGAAAGATTTTAATTTTCTCACAAACATATTATGCCTACTTGACTTCAATATGACCAAATATAGCATACAAAGCTTTATGATCATCTTTGTATACTTGTTCATGACTACCTAACCTAGGGATGATTGTGTTGATGAGCATACGATTAAGTAGTCAGGCTTTTGGACAAAAACTTGATGTTTATAATTTTTGCATACCACCTTCCCAAATAAGATGAGTAATAGCATCTGATGGGGTATATCTTGTATCATGAAAATCTTGTACTCTGATTCCCGGTATGAACAATGAAGAATTTGACCAAGTATTTCAATATTAAATTTTATTACAGTTCCATAAACACTTGTCCAAGTCCTCTTTTCATCGTTTGAAGGATTCCAAGTTTTCAAGGAGCATAAACGGATAAGAAAGAGGAGAACCTCTAATTGATCTATTTTTCCAACATTATCATCATAATTGATCAGGTTATAAATTTTAGCATCTTCAGTCAAATCGATAGTATCATAATGAATAAAACGACGAATTGGATAAAATGGACCAGGATGTAGGGGCGTTTTCTCCAAATCCGATTTTTTTTCTTTCCATGTTCCTTCTCAACAGTCCATTCCTTAATGTGATGATCAATGACGAAGCCTTGAGTGGAAGGTTGAGAGCTTTGGCCTACAGTAGCTTTCCTTCGTTTAGCAACTGGAGTTTTTGCTTTTAAAGCCATTGATTTGAGAATTGGAATAAGGAAATTGATTTGGGGATTTAAGGTTCTAGGGTTTTGAAAATGAGAAACGACAAATTGAGAGTAAGGGAAAATATGATATATAGGTTGGTGAAAAGTTATAGACTCAAGGACGAACAAACGTCTAGAATTGTAAGTTAGAGTCTGAATGGGGATAAATTTCAAAACAAAAAGGGCGAACAAATTTGGGAAGATCTTCAGACGTCTGTTTTTGGGGAATAATTTATCCAGAGAAAAATAGTAGATGTCAGGATCTTTCTTCAGATGTCAGTGCTGAAATATTGACAATTCCAGAAAGCGTGAACATCCGTCTGATTTCTTTTTCAGACGTATGAGTAGAAGCGAAACAAAATTTAGTAGTTGTAGACAGACGTCTGCCTATATACTCAAACATCTGGTCTTTAATGATATTCTTTTCCGCCCTATTTCTATTATATGCAAACAAAATTTTAATGTTAAATATGACAAAAATTACAAATGATTATTTATGAATATACATTCATATTTTTATAATATTAAATGCCTCTTTGGAAGACTTCTTTAGTTTTCATCAGACGACTGAGAAGAGCCGTAGTTTTTTACTACGAATTTGGCTCGATTTTAGTTTTCTCAAAAGATGGTTGAAGAGGAGAACGGTATGGACGGATATGACTATGTTCGGTATTTGATGTCCCTTCTCCTAATAGGTTTTGTGGGGTTACTTAAAGGTTATTATTAAAAAACAATGTATGTGGAAATGAGTAACTTAAAGGTAGAAAGTTAATTCATAGAAGTATGTGAACTAAACATCATATAAACTTTAGTTAATCAAGTCAGTGTAGGAAAAAATTCCTACATCCTGTTTTAACTTAATAAAATTTTGTTCACTTAGTGGTTTTGTAAAAATATCAGCCATTTGATTTTCGGTGTTAAAAAATTCAAGAGTTATTATCCATTTTTCAACATTATCTCTCAAAAAATGGAGCTGAATATCTATATGTTTTGTCCGAGAATGAGTAAGTGGATTTTTAGATAAATTTATAACACTCGTATTGAAACGACCCGACTTTCTCAGCATAGAAAATTGCATCATTTTTAAGAAAGAAAAGGGATAGAAAAGAGAAAAGATAGAGAAGAAGAAAGAAACAACATCAGAATCTAAACAGCGGAATGAATAAATTATATTAATCACATAATACGTTACATAGTATCATATACATCAGAGATACATAGCTAAACAATACATACTAGACAGTTATAAACACCTGTCTAGTTATACAACTCAATACACCACAAAGACAACCGACTCAGAGAACACACATCGGAATTCTATATAGCTATACGCAGAAGCCTCATGCTCTATTGCTCCTCCAGAATTCGTCAAGCCAACCTGAATCCCCTGGCTACTCGTAAAAATTTGAGCACTCAAGAGTTTAAGAAAAACAGAATAAACTCTGGGTCAGACATGGGTCTGGTGTGAGTAAACGGTTAAAGTTGCTTAACTTCAAAAAACTTTTTTTAAGAAAAGGTATCACGTATGACTTCTCACACATAAACATGGAAAAGTTTTTACCTTACGCTAACCAAAACATTTGCTAGGAAATTCGGTGATATTATAACAGGTCTAGGGTTTTCAAATAAATATGAAATAGCCGAAATTGTTATATTTATTAAATTCCAGCTACTAGCCACAAAAGTGGGTAATACAATAAAATCCGATGGCACTTATTGGGTTTTTGGATTCCATAAAATGGCAGGACTACTGGGGTACCGCCCGTCACAGTACGTGGCCTAGATCACCGTACCGAGGAGCCACCCTAACTCCCCTGCGACATAAGGCCGGAACCATTCCTTACTGAACAGTTCCGTATAAGACAACCCCGACGGATGTAGTTATTCAACCGCGCACACAACCGAAATAAAAGGGACTTTAGACAGGGATTAATCTCATCCTACTTGGGCATGACCCACTTAACCTTGCTGCACCTCCCCTGTTTTAGCCATTCTCCGTTGATGAGGCTTGAGGCTACGATTACCTTTATAGAACACATCACTTAGAATGCTAATCGTCCACCTGACGATGTTCTGAAAGCATTCAATCCATACAAGTTCATTCCAGGTTAGAACGACCGAAGGCATTATCTCGTTACACTCATTTTGGAATCACCCTTAGAGTTAAAGACAATAACCCTTACACTCTGAATCTTTATCTTCACTTGAGATTCACGACCTATCGTTAATTTGGAATGATGTGGTTTTCAGATATCCAAATATGGAAACCCGATTTCGGTCTCATCGAAATCCAAAACGTATCTTTTAGGTCCAAGTTGTTTAAAGTTAAACAATTAAATTCAACTATCTATATACACACAGATAGATAATTCACAAGTCACAATTGATAATCACATTATCATAATAAACGGATGATCCATAACAAAATAGGTAATCCATATCATCATCATAATAGATGATCTATATTACCATCACAATGCAACCAAGCATTCATACCACACAACATTACTTATCTCATTTCCGAGATTACATCCATTCAAGACAATCAATGTCACCCATTCATACATAAGCAATGATTTACTTAATCACAACATAATTAATTTAAAATGAATTAAATTAACTATCTCTATCTCTAATTAATTTAAAGTGAATTGAATTAATTACTTCATCTCTTAATTAATTTAAAATTAATTAAATTAATTACCTTCATCACAATAAATCTTGCTTACTTATCCATTAATTAAACCAATTAATTAATCATCATCCTAATTAATCAACCTTGATTAATTAACTCTTAATCACGTAATTAATCCTTAATTATTCTCATTAATCATATTTATTTATGAACCTTAATTAATTACTTCCATTAATTAATTAACTATAATTAATTACATTATTCCTTAATTACATTAATTAATCAAGCTTAAATTAATTTCTTTTCAATTAATCAACTTTAATAAATATAAACAGTAATTAATTATTATTAATTACTTCTTACTTACTTCTTAATTACTTTTAATTACTTTTATAAATTCTTTGATTTATTACACCAAGTAATAAACCCTTAATTACTTTAGCAAGTAATTATCCATTTAAAATTACTTCCCAAATAAATAATTTCATCTATCTCAATTAACCTTGTAATTTATTCATCAATTACTTATCTTAAGTAATTACTCTTGTCAAAACTTATTAAGTAAACATACCGAATCATTTATCATGTGACTTCTTTAATTAATTATTCAATAAATTAACTGAACTTGATCACAAACACCCCATAAAACATAATCGAGTAATTTATCCCTTAACTACCCTTTAACCAAATTAATTTATACATAATTATCCATCAACTATTAATTAATAAACCTTAATTATTAATCAATCCTTTAATACAAAGTAATCAACCACTAATTACTTTTATAATTAATTAATTAACCTTAATTAACCAATGAATTATCATCTTAATCATTAATTAATAAAACTTAATTAACAACCTTAATTATTGTTATCCCATTTTTGGTCAAAGCTGGAATATCAACAAATTGGCAAGGAATTATGGATATCAGGATTGGAGATCAGTTGGAATCAAGGCAACGATCGATATCGTCAAAATTTGGTTGAACTCCGATCGGGACAGAAATTGATTGGAAATGATGATAAGGACCAGGAAAGGCTATGATTCAAATTTCAGGTTAATCGGAGTTCGTATGGAGGAGTTATGATCGATTCAAGGTAGGAGAGGCATGTTGTTCGAATCCATCAAGGGGTCAAGGTGGTGCTCGGTTCGAATCCATCGGATTCGAACCCATTAGGTTCGCATCGATCAAAGGCAAGGCACAGGGATGGTTCGAATCGATACACTTCATATCGATTAGTATGGATTCGGCTCTGAGAAGTTCGCGTTAGATGTTGTTTCGACTCGATGGGCTTCGAATCGATCGAGTTATTGTTTTTAACACGGTTGCTTCGTATCGATCAGATGAGAAGAATAGGTGGGCTTCGACTCGATCGTAGCATGGATCTCCTTCGTATCCATATGGTGTATATAGGTTAGTTCGTATCAATGGCAGCTCGAATCGACACAATTCGTATCGATCAAAGGGAGGTTTCTGGGTTCGTACCTATCGATGCGAAGAGAGCGTTCAAGAAGGATACGTAGGGAGTCGACTTCATGGATTCGAAGGACTTAGGAACAGCTACAGCCACGGTGGATGCAGGACAAGGAACTAGGGTTGTGGAACCCAACGGAGGACAGGATGCGGAGCCAGAGGGCAATCAACAAGGGCTTGTGGGCAGGCCCACATGATCCAACACAGGAGGACCTTTGGAAGGAGTTCAGCATGCTAGAGCTAACGTGGCTGCTAGTGAACCACATGAGGAATATGTGCCAGAGTTCCCTCGGGGGCATGGAGGGCAACCCCCAACAGACAATATCGGATTAGTAGAAATCATCAGAAGAACTGTGTGAGTTGGTTTGACCAACGGAGACTTGGAAGGAGTGAATAGGAGTCCATTTTCTCGGGAAATAAGGATGGCTCAGAATCCACCTAAGTTTAAGCTACCTAGCGTGGAGGTTTATGATGGCAAGGAAGATCCAACAGATCACTTGATGAGGTACACCAGACACATGGAGGTGCTGGGGGCATCAGAGGAAGTGATGGCTCGATGCTTCCCTTTATATTTGACGGACTTAGCTGCAATGTGGTTTAGGCAGCTGGGAGAAGGATCTATCGGGACTTGGAGGGAATTGGTGGAAAAGTTTTTGGGACAGTTTCGGGTTCACGTCAAGAGGCCGAAGAATGTGATGACATTGACATCGGTGAAGCAAAGGATGAATGAATCGCTTAGAGCTTTTCTAACTCGATTCAGTGCGGCAGTCGCTTCGGTAGATCGGCCTGATCCATCAATAGTTTTAAAGGCAGCGGTATCAGGAGTCAGGGAGGACTCGGATTTCAAGGTATCTCTGATACGAGATCCCCCACAGGATCTCAATGAATTCTTTCACGAGGCAGAAAGGTCCCTTCGGCAGGAAGATGCGAGTGCGGATTTGAAGGTGCAAAGGGTTAATGCCACTCAGGATGTAGGACCATCCAGGAAAGGTTTGGACAAAGACAAAGGAAAAATGAAGTTGGACGATGATTCTGGAAATGCTAAGAAGCGATGGAAGGATCCAAAGTTTTCCACATACACAGGATTGAACGGGACACTAGACCACGGTCGTCAGGTGTGGATTGCGCTTGGCAAGAACCCGGAGAGGTTAGCTCAATGTCCAGGGACACTGGACCACGGTCGTCAGGTGTGGATTGCGCTTGGTAAGAACCCGGAGAGGTTAGCACAACGTCCAGGGACACTGGACCACGGTCGTCAGGTGTGGATTACACTTGGCAAGAACCCGGAGAGGTTATGGATTTGGATAACGACCCGGAGAGGTCCTGGATCTGGTTACTGACTATTGGATAAGGACAGATTAAGACTCGTCTGTCGAGTTCGGATGGATATGGAATTGGCTAAGGCTTTGGTTATGGGACTTGGAATTGGGCATCGGCTCGAAGTGGTCGAGGATGGCATACACTAGCAATATGGCCATGGACTTTGGATATTGGATTCGGAACTATTCAAAACACCCCTTCTTATCAAAAGGCATGTTTTGGGGGGCAAAGTGTTATCCCATTTTTGGTCAAAACTGGAATATCAACAAATTGGCAAGGAATTATGGATATCAGGATTGGAGATCGGTTGGAATCAAGGCAACGATCGATATCGTAAAAATTTGGTTGAAATTCGATCGGGACGAAATTGATTGGAAATAATGATAAGGACTAGGAAAGGCTATGATTCAAATTTCAGGTTAATCGGAGTTCGTATGGAGGAGTTATGATCGATTCAAGGTAGGAGAGGCATGCTGTTCGAATCCATCAAGGGGTCAAGGTGGTGCTCGATTCGAATCCATCGGATTCGAACCCATCAGGTTTGCATCGATCAAAGGCAAGGCACAGGGATGGTTCGAATCGATATACTTCATATCGATTAGTATGGATTCGGCACAGAGAAGTTCGCCTTAGATGTTGGTTCGACTCGATGGGCTTCGAATCGATCGAGTTATTGTTTTGACACGGTTGCTTCGTATCGATCAGATGAGAAGAATAGGTGGGCTTCGACACGATCGCAGCATGGATCTCCTTCGTATCCATATGGTGTACATAGGTTAGTTCGTATCAATGGCAGCTCGAATCGATACAATTCGTATCGATCAATGGGAGGTTTCTGGGTTCGTACCTATCGATGCGAAGAGAGCGTTCAAGAAGGATACGCAGGGAGTCGACTTCATGGATTCGAAGGACTTAGGGACAGTGTTCGTATCGATTCGAAGTGATGGATACGAACAGAGGAAGAAATGTTCAACGCGGCGCAAAAGGTGGACCGGCCCGAAGAATTCGTGGCACGTCATCGATGCGCATGCAATTCGAGGGATTCGAAGCAATGGATTCGAAGAAGAGGGATTCGAGCGAGATGGATTCGAAGGAGGTGGGTTCGAACCAGGCAGAGCGCACGAAGCCTTGATCTCGAATCCATCATATCTTCCAGACCGTTGGTCCAAATGCAATGAAATTTTTACAGGAGCTTACATACATGTTGAAGAATTTTCACACCAAATTTCAGCTCAATTGGATGGTTTCTTGATCGATTCGAACCTTACTTCGAATCGATCCCAAAGTGGGCTCGGATCTCCAGGTTTCGGCCGTGTGGGCCCCCTCACGTGCTAGAAGCGGTCTACCGGATTTTTAGGAGAAATATCAGCCTCCTATACCTATAAATAGAGCCCCTGGTCATTCAGAAAAGGGGTCGGAGAATTTGGAGAGAGAAAGCATGCCTGGACGCTGCCAGAATTATTCTATATCATCATTGCTGCTATTTATTTCTAGTTTTGGAGTTTGTAACTGCTGTAATCATCAAGTATAATCAATAAAAGGATAAAAAACTTTGGAGTGGACGTAGGCCGGAGATAGCCGAACCACTATAAAACTTGGGTCTCTGTTCTTTACTTTTGGATTGCTGTTTAATATTTGCTGAGATCCGAGATTTGTGTTTGAATATTATTTATTTATATTCATACACTGGTGCTTTCACGGTATTCGGGGTTTGTGACCAATTTTGGCGCAAACAATTACACATTAATTAATCCATAATTAAAATTAATCAATCCTTAATTACAATTAATTAACCTTTAATAATAGTTAGTTAATTCTTAATTAACTTGCAAAATAGATTAATAACCTTTTAATTATTAATTAAGTAAACCCTAATTATCACTTAATAAAACCTTTATTAAGTATTAATTAATTACTATTTTAATTAACCCTTAATTACTTAATTAATAAGTAATTACAATTTAATTAATCATTAGTCATTAATTAAATCATCATAATAATTAGTTAATTAAATTAATAATTATACTTAATTAACCCTTTTAAATAATTAATTAAATTAATTAATTAAACTTAAAATTTCTTAATTAACTAATTAATTATTATTCATTAACACTTAATTATTATTTAAGATAAAACATTTTCTTAAATTAACCTTGAAAACTTTACTTAACATAAGTCATTAATTAGTCTAAGATATAAAGTAATCATCAATTACTTACCCTTAATTATTAATTAACAATTCCTTAGTTTCCACTTAATAAGTTACCTTAAACTTTAATTGTCAATTAATAAATCATTATTCACTAGCTAATTTTAAAAACACATTTCCTTATAATTTCCTTTTATGTTTCAAAATAAGTTTTGAAAACAACATTAAGGTTTTAACTTAAAACATTTAAAACCATTCATAAAAATTTAATCTATATAAACACATCAATTCATAGAAATGAATTACAAGCATTTAATTTAGCTTAAATTATTTAAAGTTTAAAACTTACTTTATTTTAAATTAAAAATCTTGTTAAACATTTCAACTTGGGTTCACCCCATGTATACTTGAACCAAGAAACAAGTACACCATCTTTTCTTTTCTTAAAACCAATTTGACTTTAAAATTTAAGAAACTATTTCAGTTAAAATTTAAAAACTGTTAAACATAATAGTTTAACCCAACATGCAAAAGACCCCAGAACACTCAAGCCACAATCAAGAATTCACGCGAGTTTCCTCGAGTCATTTACCCTATACCCCGAGCTAATACCCAGCAACCCAAAACAACCACAACCCACTGACACCCAACATCTCGTGCAACTGCACCAGTGCCGGAACCACCTCCAATCAACGACGACTCCACCGCCAAGTCACCCAACCTCCCTACAATCACCTACGATCAACAGAACATCGACACATGCCTTGATTCAAAATCGAGCTCCTCAGGGTGAACTGAAACCCAAACCATCATCAGAAAAATCCCCGAACCCACGCCACCGATCAACGATAACCCCTACAACTTCGGCTATGGATTGCCGACAAACCACGCTTCCTTCTCCCAAAATTCCTTCAAGCTCGATGCAAAAATGAAGATACAGTAGACAAATTCCCAAGTTCGAACAGAACTAGGTTTAAAAACAATCCCGAGCAAATTCAAGCTCCACAATGGATTACAAACTCTTCAATAATTTTTACCTTACTCCCCAATCCTACCCCTAGCTCCATCAAGAACCCCGAGCAACCCAGATACATAGATCATCAGATTTTGGCAGAAACCCAATTTCTAGATAATACCCAAATCCTCACTCAATATAAACTTAAGAATTGAGATATTTGTTTTAAAAATCTTATTTTCCATAATTGATTCAAGAATTAAACTTGAATCAGTAATTTACAACACTTGAGTTTTGCAAGTTTACAGATTCCTACTGTTTTTCCCAGATACAAACATATCTTTTGTTCATAAATACTTGTTTATATATATTCAGTACCTAGATTATGCTAATACTTAGTAAATTTACTTTTAATCCAAGTGTAAATAATGAATAAATAAAAAGATATAAAATTTAATACTTTTGCAAACATTTAAAACCTGTAAACAGAGAGGTATAAGACATGCATAGATTTAAAGCATAACAAAACCTATTGCATATTTATCTACACAGAGGCAAACTCATATAAACATCATCACTAACTTATTTGCAACATATAATTACTGCTTTAATTTTTGTAAAATGTTTACTCACCTCTATTTAAAATGAAGTGCAGAGGTGATGATAAGCTGGAAATTTGCCAAAACATTGAACTTAAAACTGAAGTCTCCTTTGAAACAGAAAAGCCCTATAAACTGAAATGTTTCAAATGGCCCTTTTTGAAAACTTGTAAATGCTGGAATTTTGAATTGGCTGTGATATAAAAACTGGGGCACTTGCATTTTCAAGAAAGATGTTGCAGACATGGGATTGAAAACTTGCACAAAAGTTTGAAAACATATTGCAGAGTTTGTTTGCACTTGATTTTGTTTTCAAAACAATTTGCAGGCTTTTGATCACAGAAGAATGTTTCAGGTTTTTGTAAATAGAGATTGATGTTTCGGAGGAGTGTTTTGTAGGCTTTGCATTTGAAAAGGTTACAGGTTTTCAACTTATTTCTGGATTGTTTGAATTTAAAGAGAAGATGACAGATTTAGGAAAATTTACAGGAAAACAATTTTTTTTGCAGATTTGCGTTTGAACTGAGGAGGTTTCAGATTCTGGTTTGAGGATTGGTTTGAATTGAGGAATTTCAGATTTTAGTCTTGAGGGTTTTTCTGATTTTTGAAGAGTGAAAGTTGCATGGACATTCTAGTTTCTCTTAGGAATGAATCATAAATTTTGAAGAAAATAAAGTGAAGAGAGATGATGTTTATATAAGCAAAATTTCAGTTTTATTAAATTTAAAAGAAAATTTAAAAAAAAATGGACACTTGTCTTTAGCTCATTTTAAAGGTTTAACACTTTTTATCTAAATGATTAGAACTTAACACTTGTCACATTGTATTTATTTTAACTCTAAAAGAAATTTAAAAGCTTTTTAAATTAATTTCCT
This sequence comes from Allium cepa, assembly GCA_030765085.1. Lineage (NCBI taxonomy): Eukaryota > Viridiplantae > Streptophyta > Magnoliopsida > Asparagales > Amaryllidaceae > Allium > Allium cepa. The sequence goes on from CM060932.1 coordinate 135,797,665, forward strand.
AAATAACAAATATGTTTTCTTAATTTAAAAATACTTTTCTAATTAAATTCCTAATTAACAAACATATTTATATATTTATAAATGTTTTCTAAATTTATACAAATACAATCTTTAAAAATAAAATAAAACCAATTATAATTTAAATAAAATTATATAAATATTTCAAACTAATTTTTAAAATGCTATTTCAAAAACCTTTGTATTTATTTTTATTAAATAGATACATATCTAATTTCTATAGATAAATTTCTATAAAAAGAATAATATAAAAAAAATCTTATTTTTAACTAAAAACATTATCTATGTATTTTAAATTCGAACTATATTATCATTTTATTTTAAGATGTATGTATATCCCTTAAATTCTAATTTATATTCAATTCAAAGTCAAATTTAAAAACCAAAATCTACAATTAATTTAAATAAAAATAAATATCAATTTTTAAATAAGCTCATTATTATTTATAAATAATTTATCCTATTTTAAAATCAATTTAAATACACAGATATAAATATTTTTAAACACACTTATCAATTATGAAAACAATAAGTCAATTTAGAATTTATTTATACAAACAAAATAATTATTATTTTAAAAAGCCAATCTATAACCATAATTAAGACATTATATTATTATTACTTGGTTATTTATTTTTGAAAATAACAATTTTATCACTTTCAAATAATTTAAATTAAGAGATTATCACTTTTTAAATTCCTGGAAATTCCAGGATATTACACGTATTATCGCAATATATTGGAGATTTGTTTATTATTTTCCCACAGTCATTAAGTGTCTGTTGCATATATATTACTTGAGCGTAAGCTTAGGCAGCAAAATATATCCGGCTTCACATGTTGAAAGAAAACACAGTTTTGTTTTTTACTAAACCATGAAACTAATGATTGACCGATAAAGTGACAGGTGTCACTTGTACTTTTCCTATATTTTTTGGAACCAGGGAAATCTGCATCACTATATGTTACGAGTTCGAAAGAACCGCCTTTAGGATAGAAAAGACAGTAATCCGTAGTGTTGGTTAAGTAGCACAAAATACATTTAACTACTCGATAGTGTGAACCTTTAGCTTGTGCTTGAAATCATGCATATAAACACACACTCATGATGATATCGGGTCTACTTGCCATTAAGAATATGATCCTGTTATACTTCGATATAATTTTTGACCAAAACCATTCCATTTTCATCTTTATCTAAATGACTACTGGTGCTCACGGGTGTTGGTTAGCTAGATGTTTTTTCCATTCCAAAGTGTTTTGACAAATCATGAAAATATTTTTCTTAATTTATAAAAATACTATTTTCTAACTATTTAATTCTTAATCCTAAGAAAAAATTAATTCTCTCATACTGGACATTTCAAATTCATTTTTGATGATATCTAAAAAATTATTACATAACTTTTCATTTGTTGATCCAAATATTATGTCATCCACATATATATGAACAATCAAAATATCATGATGTGCATGTTTGTGCAGTTAAAGGGCTTGGTAGATTCAATGTGGCGGAGGTGCAAAAAGTCATAGCGGGGATATAGAGAGGATATATGTAACGACCTGATTTTTTGACTTCCAAAAGTCGACATTAATACGTCCATTGTATCAACTGCTGAACCATCGAACGCCGGAAAATCGAACCATTAGGGTTTAAGAAGAAGGAGGTAGAAGAAGAAAACAGAAACAATAACAGAATCTCACATTTCACGGTGGAACAACGTATAATATGTCAATGAATAATCTTTAAATCAAAGAATCATATCTGTTATTACATTAAATTATCAGAGTGTTACAACAACAAACAGCGGAAGAAAATATAACATATACTAGTGATACGCTTCGCCATCCAGCTTGCTCCTGATCTCCACAGTAACTCCTGAATTCCAGAATGACCTGATAACCTGACTCTAGACCGCCCGTGTGGAAATTGGTGGGCACCCAGAGTTTAGAAAGGGAACAATAAACTCCAGGTCAGTCATGGGACTGGTGTGAGATCTTAAAAACAGTTATTTTCACAAAGAAAATAAAAAGAAAACTGCTACGTCTTTGGAAAATGGAACTGCCATAAGGCCTCCGGCCACACACACAATGCAAATGCACATTTGGGGAAGATTTCTCCTTATGATAGTCAAAAATGCTTGATACGCAAAATTCTTTCGATGTTATTATTAGTGCAAAGTGCAGAAAACATTTCGAAAGTATAATATTAATCTTAGCCAGCATACAACATTTCATCGTATGCCTACTATAGCTACCATGTTTAATAGCAGGTTACCGCCACATTCCATGGTAGGTTATACAACTAAAACCGTACAGGGCGCGTATTGTTTCTTTGGATTTCCAACAAATGGCTAAGGAACTTCCTATTGCCACATGGGTACGTCTCTGGAAGGACACCCCGAGAACTTAACCAGCTCTCTGCCAACACAAGGCCGAGTTACCTCACGCTTCCGGTGCAATGAAGCTGTAACATAAATAACACCACACATGAGTATGCCATCCCCGGTCGTTACGGACCTTTATTCGAGGATCCTCAACCACAAAGCAACATCACAAGGTAATAAATTTACAGTGTCCACATGAGTTAAGTATCTGGGCTCCATACCATGATACCACCCTTTATCCAAAAGAAAATGGACATATCCTAGGGGCGCAACCCCTAAAAAACCTTGCCGCGACATTCCTGTTTCGACCATTTCCGGGTTGTGAGGCTCGACGAAGTCTCGTCCACAAAGCTACGCTTTTTCACAAAGCCATGCTTCAATCAACAAATGATCAGCAGCACTTCGTATGCTACATTACCAAATTGGGAATGTATCACTAGTGACCATCAACTACATAACCTCTGAGCTCGTACGTCTCAGAGAAGGGTGTTAAGCTAAGAGAATAAATTCTCCGCCACCAACAGAAATGTATTTGATTGAAACCAGCTTTACATCTCAATCTGTAACGTTAGACACACATCCATACAAGTCTGTTCCGGGTTCGAACAAAACTTAAGGCACTTCCGAAGAAGCCCTTGCAATCCGGGTATTCACGATCTCGATCACACTTAACATCACTTAGGGAATCTCTACACCGTAGCTACTCAGTGCAGAGAAAATTAATAGGCCATCCTATCATTCTAGCAAATACCCGGTCTTCAAATGCAATCCCATTTCATCATATCATTTCGGAATGGGTTATATGACACAAAGGTCCACTCCCGGCTAATCCGAATAACGAGCGCTTATTTTTAAAAATAAGTGTTCATTCGGATTTCAAACAAATCACAACAATTTCCACTTTGATATTTTTAAATAAAAGATCTATCACAATCACAAAGGTTCGATGTGGTTTTTGAATATCCACTTGGAATCCGACCCCCGGTCACATCGAAATTCAAACGGCATTTAAAGGCAAATATGGATAGTCGACTATTTAACTATCAATCAACATTCACAACAATCGATGGATTTCAAATAATTTTCCTAATTTTTTATTTTCAAGATATCTTCACAAGATATATTTTCGCACTTCAACCATTTGAAAACAAATTCATATCACTTTTCAATCCTTTGAAACAAATTTCAAATCATTTTTCATTCGCAGAATAAAATTCCTGAACCATTTATTTCCACTGAAAAATCTGCCGAGTTCGAATACTTTAAAAAAATTTAAATCACTTGTCCAATTATATAATAGGAAATATTTTAAAGTAAAAACTATTTTTTTAAACACTCTATTTTAAAATATTAGTTATAAAAATATTATACTATCATCTCATATAAAACTTCAAGTCCAAACTAATTTTTAAAATAAAATCAGTAAATAGGGTATAAATGTTTAAAATAACTATTTTCTAAAACAAACATCAATTAAATCTTGAATACAGTCTCTTCTAAAAATTAACTTAAATAAATCTTTACTCCAAAGATTTAGAAACAATTTACAAAAAAATACTTTCTTCACAAATATTCTTTTACAAACCATTTTCGAACTTTTGAAATTTATATTTAAAAACTACTTTCAAAACATACTCGGCTTTTCAGGGAAGATACACTTTCATTTCAAAATGGTCCACTTAGACCAATTTAATAAATCCTTCTTGATTTATTTCGAATTTACATTCCCAATCCGCAAATTCCTTTCCACACTTTAAAAATAAACCAATATTTATTTTTAAAACAATTCCCTTTTCTTTACAAATTCCCATTGTGAATTTAGATTTTCAAATATCCATTGATATACGATTTTTCAAATCGATTCCCAAATATTCACTTTTCAACACCAAATCAATTTTCAATATTGATTTCCCAAATTTGTTTCAAACACCCTAATCAATTTCCAAATTAATTTCTGAATTTCGTATCGAACATCGAATCAAATTTCAATTTGATTCCCAAAGATTTATTTTCAAATACCAAATCAATTTTCAATGGATTTCCGAATTTATCATCTTTTAAAATAAATCCCTTTATATATTTTTTTCAACTATTTAAAATACATATTTTAAATAAATGCTTCAACTATCAACCAATATTACTCAAAACACATTTATAAAAATCTTCCCCATATTTTGGTATTTATTCAACAGGATTTCACTATAGATTTTTTTCTACTTAAATTCAAAAAACCTATTTATTTATTTCTAGTATCTTACGATACCAAAAATATATTCGGCTAAATTTTAGCCTACAATGATTCCAGTTCCAATATAATCACACAGAGATGATAAATAATTTGACACACAACAAATGAAACAAATTCAATTGTTTGAGGAATCCAGTTGGATCCCTCCAACCTGTTTCCCTGCATCCACAGATTTTAGCACAACAATTTAATACCAATTCCGCTTCGATGTGGAATATCGCGGTATATGGGTTTAATATAATAACCTCCGCTATTATGCGGCACATAGTGTCTATTTTAATATAATTAATAATAAATTAGTCACCCAAGCACACAATCAACAATTTTTAAAATTCAACTATCACAATTCAACAATCAATATCTGAAATTTTCAATTACTAAAATTTGAGTGAGAAGATCTCACCTTAGCCTATGCATACAACCCATTTCCATTCCGTCTTGTTTTCTTTGCAATTTTGACCTTGTATAAACAATTTCATAATTTTTATTAATATTTGAAATAAATCGAATAATTAAATTCCATTTGATAATTTAATTAACCTAATGCTTTCATTTTAAACTAATAATTTAAATTTTAAACTAGTGATTTTATTTTGAACTAATACATTTAATTTAAACTATTTTCCCTTTAAAATATTCTTTGGTATCAAAAATAATTTTAATAAGATAATTAACCAAGTTAATCATTTAAATAAATGAAAAATCAACTATCCCCTTTTTTTATCTGTATGTTAACATACTGTAAACTCAAAAGATGAGATATATTTTTTCTCTCTCTATAATTACACAATATTAAATCAAAATCAAACAAACAAAACCAAGCGATTACCTCACTGCCGACCTGTAATTCGACCGAACTTGCTGCCCTGACTCGCCATCGTGAGCCACGATGTCACACTAGAGTGAAATCGCCATCAATCCCTAACCAGCAAAAACCACAGCGGTGACCACAGGACTCAACTCCCTGGCAAATGCCAAGGCCAACACACCTCTAACCGACTTATGCAGACCAAGCCTTGTAAACTCCCTCATGAACTAGATAGTGAACGCCATTCCGACGAACGATGACGTCAGCAAGCACACCCCAACTGACCTAGGCCCCACCCGCTCTAGCTGCTGCAGCGTGTTCCGATGGTGGACTCTTTTGGCCAGTATTGAATGCTGGATCACCTATTTAGTAAGGACCAGGACCGACAGGGCGTGCCACAATGGCCGCGTTGGGACCCATTTCGAGAAAAGTGGAGATGGAGGAATTTTGATGGGTTCGATGGTTGTGTCGTTGTTGTTGCTGATGCAGGCAATGTTCGAAAGTTTCTTGGGTTTTGATTTTTTGATGTCGATTTGAGGATTGGAGGATTAGGGTTTAGAAAGGAATTTGGGGAAAGGAAGAAGAAACTGGCATCAGCCATTTTTATTTGAGACGAGAATCAATTTTGATTTTGAACGAAAAGAAAACAAAAGAAGCTACGGCCATTAAATTTTTCTCAACTGAAATGCTCGGCATTATTATTATCTCCTCTGAAAATTTGTTGCGAAAATGGAAGACAGGATTTGATGGAATTTTGGCTGTGAAATAAAAGAACGTGATGTGAAAAGGAGGTGGCTTGCTCTTGAAGCTTCTGCTTCATTTTTTTTTAATTGAACGAGATATACATCAATATATTTCTTAAGGACGCGTGGCCAGAAAAGAACGTCAAGTGTCGAAAGAAAGCAACGTGCAACTTGTCTTGTGCAAACCATTTTTATATTAAATTTTCGATGTAAATTTCAGCGCGTTTATTTCTCGTACGATCACTTGACAACTCCAAATGCTATAAAAATTTGAAATCCGATAATAATGCAATATTACGGGTCCAATGGAACTGGTTTTGTCGAATTTCGAGACTGTGCCTCGGAACGCTATTTTTAAATATCGATTTAAACGATATAAATTTCAAACTGAACAAAATAGTTTCAATTTCAATTCTGAAGCTTCCATTATCTTCGGTATTATAAATATAAATTTTCTAAGCCTTTGAAATAGTTTTAATCGGCTTCAAACCGAGGATTCAAATCTTTACCCCACTTCAGTAAATTAAATTCAATAATTTAATCGCCAAATTCATATTTATATTTGAAATTCAAGTTAAACTAACTTCCAAACATTTAAAATCAATTAAATATTCCATTTCAAATGTTAAAAATTTCTGGGTCGTCACATCTTCCACCCCTTAAAAGAATTTCATCCCGTAATTACTAGTTAAGAAGAATGATCCTTAACCCATGTAATATTTTCCAACCCAAACTGTTTTATCAATTTATCAACCCAAATATTTTTATTAAAGATTCATTTCAACTAACTTTCCAAGTTCAATTATAAGTTCCAAACAACATTGCTTTCTCAATAATTCAAGTTTAAATTTAAATTCAAATTTCAAAATTTCTTAAAATTTTTCTGACACCTTAAAATTTCGAAATATTTTGCCAGCGTCTCCTTTGCGCGGCTAGCTCGGTACAACTACAAAATGCCTCTACGGGCTCTCAAATTCCAAAAGAAAACAAAAGGCCAAGTGGCTAGATCAAAAACCCAGTCAAATTTCATACTAAAATTTAAATAGATACCTTTTTGTCGAGCAATTCAATTTTATCTTCAGAAATCAAAATCCAATTCTTTTTCCTTTATAATACCTGTAAGCTATTAACCAATAATATCCAATTACCATATTCAAAATCGTTTAATCCATGTCCTTACAGAATTTTCAATCATACTCCTTGTGTCATTTTTACTTCACTATTGAAGTTATATATCCATTTTCATTCAATCTTGCATTTTCAATTTTATTTGAATTCAATTTACACTTCAATTCTATTTGGATTCAATTTATCTTCAACTCTGAATATTGAATTTTTATCTTTCATTTACAACTGATTCATATTATTATTTTACATTAGCTTCATTCACTAATTTACTTCAATTTAAAATTTGAAATCGTTTGTCGCTAACAAAAAATTTCTAACTCCTAAAATTTTCGGAAAATTTTGACAGAGTCTCATTTGTACGGAGGAGCTTTTGCAATTTGACAAAAGATATAAATATATATATACATCGACCCACCCGGTCGGAAAAACAAAAAGCATGTCATATTTCCTATTTTTATTGCGTAGGCGTGCCATATTTAGCATTTTTAAGCAAAGAGGCTTATTATTAGCATTTTAGCGCGACCCAAATCCAGCCAAACGGCCTCCCTGTACCTGTATTTACTCGGTTTAAACACATAAGTGACATATATTAGAAATTCATTTACATTTCACTTGTTTTCAATGCAAACACATAGTTTTCACAAGCAAAATATTCAAAATTATCTCCATTAGCAATTTATATGGTTTCGATACAATTTTAGTTGCTTACAACTAAATCACACACCATTTCCATTCAATTTCAATGGTTTACAACACATTTTCTTTCATTCAATTCATTTTTAACCGAAACGAACTCATATCCATTACAATTGGTTCAAAAAATAATTTTAGTGGCTTTTCTTAACTCATAGAATTTTATACAATCTCGTTTCTGTCAAACGACAATCATTTTTATGCCAATTCGACGATATTCACTTAATAGAATATCCAATCTAGTTTATAATTAATTTAAACTGATACAAACTCAATTTACTCTTTATTCTATTTCATTTCCAATTGATTTCATTCAATTGATTTTTTTTTCACTAACATTCAAATTCACATCATATTAATTCAATAGTTCATTGTCAATATTTATGCTTGCATTTTTACTTCTAATCCATTCATTTGCATTTCATTAATCAAACAAGTTTCATTCAAAACCATTCCATACAACTTGACAATAACCACTTCACAATTTTACTTAAGTCGAGTTTTACACAATATTTACTTAAGTTATTAATTCTCTTCGAGTTATTTCAATTCAAAACTCAAATTTATTTTCCTTGTTAACAATTTCCAATTTTAAACCCTTGATTTGATTATTTTTAATTTATCAAATCCATTCCATCTACTAATTTAATTAAATTAGTTTTATTTACTTCTCCATTTTTAATTTCAAATTTCCTTTCTTAATTCATCTCGAATTTATTTTATCAGTAACAAGGAAATTTTCAATTTATTTCTAATTACTTGAATTTATCTGCAAATTTAACTCACAACTGAATTTTAATTTAACTAATTCAACTTTCCTATTTCATGAATTAATTAATTATCATATTAGTTTACTGGAATTCAATCCATGTTATTTTTTATTTTTCCCATGTTTGAATTTTTTTTCTTAGCTTTTGGTTTTGATTTCAATCCCTCATAAAATGATAATAATAATTTAATATTATCGCTTTCTAACAACCAAGCAACCATATATTATGATAATTCACAAAAAAATTATTTCTTCTATATACTAAAATAGTTTTGGGTAAAATTGTTTCATTTACCCTATTTCAAAACAATACCGTGTCGATTTATCTTGTTTAAGAGTTTAAAAACCCCTATCGATACAGTTGGCCAAACTACACCGACCAGAATCTCTAAACAATCAACCGATAAGTCAACACAATATAAAACCATTTTATATTCACTAACAAATACGCGCTTATATCTATTATTACACTCACACTCATTCTAGAGTACCGCTGATTCTATCTCTAATGAGTAACACCCAACAGAGCCAAGGTTGTTGCTTAACCAAATGCCCGGATACCAGATTGTAACGACCCGATTTTTCGACTTCCTAAAGTCGACATTAATACGCCCACTGTATCATCTACCGAACCATCGAACGTCGGAAAATTGAACCATTAGGGTTTAAGAAGAAGGAGGTAGAAGAAGAAAACAGAAACAATTGCAGAATCTCACATTTCGCAGCGGAACAACATATAATATATCAATGAATAATCTTTAAATCAAAGAATCATATCTGTTATTGCATTACATTATCAGAGTGTTACAACAACAAACAACGGAAGAAAATATAACATATACTAGTGATACGCTTTGCCATCCAGCTTGCTCCTGATCTCCACAGCAACTCCTGAATTCCAGAATGACCTAATAACCCGACTTTAGACTGCCCGTGTGGAAATTGGTGGGCACTCAGAGTTTAGAAAGGGAACAATAAACTCCAGGTCAGTCATGGGACTGGTGTGAGATCTTAAAAACAGTTATTTTCAAAAAGAAAATAAAAAGAAATCCGCTATGCCTTTGGAAAATGGAACTGCCATAAGGCCTTCCGCCACACACACAATGCAAACGCACACTTGGGGAAGATTTCTCCTTATGATAGTCAAAAATGCTTGATACGCAAAATTCTTTCGATATTATTATTAGTGCATAGTGTAGAAAACATTTCGAAAGTATAATATTAAACTTGGCCAGCATACAACATTTCGTCGTTTGCCTACTATAGCTACCATGTTCAATAGCAGGTTACCGCCATATTCCATGGCAGGTTATACAACTAAAACCGTACAGGGCGCGTATTGTTTCTTTGGATTTCCAACAAATGGTCAAGCTAAGGAACTTCCAATTTCCACATGGGTACATCTCTGGAAGGACGCCCCGAGAACTTAACCATCTCTCTGCTAACACAAGGCCGAGTTACCTCATGCTTCCGGTGCAATGAAGCTGTAACACAGATAACTCCACACATGAGTATGCCATCACCGGTCGTTACCGACCTTTATTCGAGGATCCTCAACCATAAAGCAACATCACACAGTAATAAATTTACAGTGTCCACATGAATTAAGTATCTGGGCTCCGTACCATGATACCACCCTTTATCCAGAAGAAAATGGACATGCCCTAGGGGCGCCACCCCTAAAAAACCTTGCCGCAACATTCCTGTTTCGACCATTTCCGGGTTGTGAGGCTCGATGAAGTCTCGTCCACAAAGCTACGCTTTTTCACAAAGCCATGCTTCGAACAACAAATGATCAACAGCACTTCGTATGCCACATTACCAAATTGGTAATGTATCACTAGTGACCATCAACTACATAACCTCTGAGCTTGTACGTCTCAGAGAAGGGTGTTAAGCTAAGAGAATAAATTCTCCGCCACCAACAGAAATGTTTTGATAGTAACCAGCTTTACAACTCAATCTGTAATGTCGGACACACATCCATACAAGTCTATTCCAGGTTCAAATAGAACCGAAGGCACTTCCGAAGAAGCCCTTGCAATCCGGGAATTCACAATCCCGATCGGACTTCCCATCACTTAGGGAATCTCTATACCGTAGCTACTCAGTGCAGAGAAAATCGATAGGTCATCCTATCATTCTCGCAAATACCCGGTCTTCAAATTCAATCCCATTTCATCATATTATTATTCGGAATGGGTTATATGACACAAAGGTCCACTCCCGGCTAATCCGAATAACGAGCGCTTATTTTTAAAAATAAGTGTTCATTCAGATTTCAAACAAATCACAACAATTTCAACTTTGATCTTTTTAAATAAAAGATCCATCACAATCACAAAGGTTCGATGTGGTTTTCGAATATCCACTTGGAATCCGACCCCCGGTTGCATCTAAATTCGAACGCCGTTTAAAGGAAAATATTGATAGTCGGTTATTTAACTATCAATCAAAATTCACAACAATCGCTGGATTTCAAATAAGTTTCCCAATTATTTATTTTCAAGACATCTTCACAAGATATATTTTCACACTTCAACCATTTGAAAACAAATTTCAAATCATTTTTCAATCCTTTGAAAACAAATTTCAAATCATTTTTCACTCACGGAATAAAATTCCCGAAATCATTTATTTCCACTGAAAAATTTGCCGAGTTCGAATACTTTAAAATAATTTAAATCACTTGTCCAATTATATACTTAGAAATATTTTAAAGTAAAAACAATTTTTTTAAACACTTTATTTCAAAATATTAGTTATAAAAATATTATACTATCATCTCATATAAAACTTCAAGTCCAAACTAATTTTTAAAATAAAATCAGTAAATAGAGTATAAATGTTTAAAATAACTATTTTCTAAAACAAATATCAATTAAATCTTTAAAACAGTCTCTTCTAAAAATTAACTTAAATAAATCTTTACTCTAAAGATTTAGAAACAATTTACAAAAAAAATACTTTCATCACAAATATTCTTTTACAAACCATTTCAGAACTTTTAAAATTTATATTTAAAAACTACTTCGAAAACATACTCGGCTTTTCAGGGAAAATACGCTATCATTTCAAAATGGTCCACTTAGACCAATTTAATAAATCCTTCTTGATTTATTTCGAATTTACATTCCCAATCCGTCAATTCCTTTCCACACTTTAAAAATAAACAAATATTTATTTTTAAAACAATTCCCTTTTCTTTACAAATTCCCATTGTGAATTTAGATTTCCAAATATCCATTGATATACGATTTTTCATATCGATTCCCAAATATTCACTTTTCAACACCAAATCAATTTTCAATATTTATTTCCCAAATTTGTTTCAAACACCCTGATCAATTTCCAAATTGATTTTTGAATTTTGTATCAAACATCGAATCAAATTTCAGTTTGATTCCCAAAGATTTATTTTCAAATACCAAATCAATTTTCAATGGATTTCCAAATTTATCATCTTTTAAAATAAATCCCTTTATTTTTTTCAACTATTTAAAATCCATATTTTAAATAAATGCTTCAACTATCAACCAATATTACTCAAAACCCATTTATAAAAATCTTCCCCATATTTTGGAATTTATTCAGCAGGATTTCACTAAAGATTTTTTTATACTTAAATTCAAAAATCCTATTTTATTTATTTCTGGTATCTTACGATACCAAAAATATATTCGGCTAAATTTTAGCCTACAATAATTCCAATTCCAATATAATCACACAGAGGTGATAAATAATTTGACACACAACAAATGAAACAAATTCGATTGTTTGAGGAATCCAGTTGGATCCCACCAACCTGTTTCCCTGCATCCACAGATGTTAGCACAACAATTTAATACCAATTCCACTTCGAGGTGGAATATCGCGGTATATGGGTTTAATATAATAACCTCCGCTATTATGCGGCGCATAGTGTCTATTTTATTATAACTAATAATAATTTAGCCATCCAGCACACAATCAACAATTTTTTGAATCCAACAATCACAATTCAACAACTTTTTGAACCAACTAAATTTCTAGAGTCTAATAATGGCGTCCTCCGCCGTCCAAGCTTCTCACCATCATAAGTTCTCCCGTCACCATCCCTTCTCCAAACCGGTCTCTCCTCCTCCGTCCATCGCTTTTGTCCCCAATATCTACAAGTCTGTGCCTCACTCACTGAACCCCTCCCTATCCCAGTCACCACACCCTCTCAACCATCCATTACCCAACAACATTGGTGTCCCCAAAAAATCTTACGCAAAAGTGCTTAATTCCTTTACCCCCGTTCTCCCTATTCCCCTCAGCTCTCATCGTCGGCAACGCACTCTGCCTACATTTGCAAACGCTCGAACCACCATCGAATTTCTGAAATCGAAGAGACGTTGTCTCAGATGCACTGGCCTGGGACACGTGGCAAAATCTGCAGGGAATCGAAGATTTGCTATCAGTGTGGATTTTTTAGGCATGCACACACGCATTGTTTCGAGAAAATCAATTATTATTTTTCTTCCCAAACGAAAGTCTCTACACCTCCCATCTCTAATAAATCCAAAAATAATCTTTCCCACATGGACAAATCCCTATCTCCATCTTTCCTTCCCGCGATTCGAGACACTACACAGAAGCCTACACGTCAAAAGTTGCCTCGTTCTTCCACCCCTCCTACTTCTCAATCCAAATTATTTCCTCCACACCCAGTACTCTCTTCTTCTTAAATTTTCTCCATGGCCAACTCCATTCACTACCTCATCGCAACCGTCATCGAAGGCTTCTTGTCCATAGAGTCCCTACATCTGGCCCTTTCACTGAATTTTAACCACCGCGAATGGCCAATCTGGATCTTCTCCGAAAACAGTTTCATAGTTTGTTGTCCCTCTATCGCCATCCTGGAGCAGGTCCTTCAGAAGAGAACGCTTTCAAATCCTGGTAGTTCGATCCTTCTACAGCAATGGTCTGAATTGGAGCCCTAAACAGTTGATCTCGAGCCAGCTGTTTGGGCTCGGGTGCATGGCTTCCCAGAATTCCTCAGAAACAATTCACAAGCAGTAGGAAGCGCTCTTATCCCCTTAGGTCGGTTTATTGCTTTTGACGACTGTGTTTGGGCCAATTTTGATCACCGGTACTTATTTGTCAAAATGCAATTTTACTCGGGAGTAAGCTCTCCTAGTTCCTTTGTAGCACGCTTAAACAATGAAGACCACCTTCTCACTGTAGAAAAATGGGAACATGCCCATCCCACCCGCAGGCCAGAAACCATGTTCCTAGGGGTCGACTACGACAACGACCTCAAGTGTTTGGATGAGTCACCCCTCTCGGATGACTCGGATTTTGCTAGATTTGATGCCATGCTTTTCGATCCAGATACTTCCCCCCCACCCCCCACCCCCCGCGTCCTTTTGAAGCTCATGTTCATAGCCCTCCTAGGGAGGAGGAGGCTGGCCCGCATCACTGGGAAGCCTGGCCTATAGACCAACACGTTGACCCCCTAGCTAACATCGGCCTCCCTGCTCCTCCAAATGTTCAACCATCCCATGCCTTGGTCCAGACATCCTCTCCACCCCGCCAGCAACAGCGCCCTCGGTCCTCCATGTTCTCTCCAGCTTCAGTTCGACGGAGTTCCAGGATCAATAGAGCGGCCTCCCTCCCCGGTAGTTTCTATAAAACTGTTATTTTTTCTTCTGCCAATAAAAGACTAAATAAAAAAATGGCTCGTTGCATGGGTGTTAATTTAAGTGATAGTCACTACACCGCCATGCAGGCCCTAGAATCAGAGAGAATGTCTCTTTCCCAGTGAAAATTATCTCCTGGAATGTACGGGGTTTGGGGGACCCATCAAAGAGACATGCAGTCAATCTCACTTTATCCCCTCATAAAGCGGATGTTCTTTTCCAGCAAGAAACTAAATTGTCCGACCCAACACAATCCATTATTAGACACTTGGGGGGTCTACCCTCATGGGTTGGGCCCACATCAATGCGGACGGGTCCAAAGGAGGTATTATCACCGCATGGAATGAAGTTGTTTGGTCCCATTGTCATACTTCTGCTCACCCCTCTGCACTACATGTTACTCTCCGCCATATCCAATCGGGCACAATCTACTTCTTTACAAACATTTATGGGCCTCACGATACTCTGGAGAGGAATGGGATTTGGGCTGATTGCCTCTCCTTTGCAGCTTATCTAAATGGCCCCTGGATCATTGGTGGTGACTTCAACACTACCCGATTCCCCGACGAACGCAACTCGGGCCTAAATTCCCTTGAATCGGACTCGTTTAACTCCTTCATAGACAACTGTTCCCTCATTGACCTGCCCATCAATAACCATCAGTTCACCTGGTCGAACCGTAAGGCCAATCCTGCTCTAGCTAAGCTGGATAGATTCCTCTTCAATCCAGCCTGGGATGACCTCCACCCCCTTTCCTCGGTCTCCGGGCTTGCCTCTGCCATTTTAGACCATTGTCCCATTATTTTAGACACTGGCTCCCTCCCCAACTTCAAACGCCCCTTTAGGTTCGAGTATCTTTGGCTCCTGGAACCCTCTTTTGATAATTTTGTCAAACAAGTTTGGGCCCAGCCCATGCAGATTCAATTGTCCTCGGCCAGAATTGTTTCCAAACTTCGGTCTCTCAGGAAAACCATTAGACCTTGGGCCAGATCGGTGTGGGGAACTCTCCGTGCTCGTATCTCAGCATCTTAAGACGAAATCTTAGCCCTTAATATCCTGGAAGAGTCTCGACCGCTGACAGACGCCGAGCGGTCCCGTCTGACTACTTTGGAATCTGATCTAGATAGACTTGTTAAACAGGAGGAGATTGGCTGGAAACAGCGTTCTAAAGCCTCGTGGTTGAAAGAGGGAGACAGGAATACCTCTTTCTTTCATCGCCTTGCTATAGATCCACCTTAATTCCTGAAATTGTCCACAATAATGTCACCTATACCGATCTCTCTGACCACCTTCGACTTTTCACTAATCACTTCAAAGACATTCTTGGCAAACCATCCCCTCCTCTCCCAGCCATAGACTGGTCCCTCCTTTTCCCAGCCCCCTCCTCCATCTCCATCGATCACCCATTCTCCGAAGAAGAGATTTGGGCCGCCTTAAAAGGAATGTCAGACGACAAAGCACCTGGCCCAGATGGCTTTGGGCCAATCTTTTTCAAACACTTCTGGGAAACAGTCAAAACAGACATACTTGAATTATGTGCTGAATTTCATTCCGACCCCGCTTCCATCTCTAGATTAAACCATGCCTATATTATTCTCCTCCCCAAATCTCCCAGTGCCAACACCCTTTCATCCTTCCGCCCCATCAGCCTACTCAACACTACCTTTAAAATTATCACAAAAGTTCTAGCCAATCGCCTTCAATCTGTAATAGCTCCACTGGTCGGAATCGAGCAGTCAACCTTTATTCTTGGCAGAAATATCATGGACTGTGTTGCCTCTACCCAGGAAATCATTTCTTATTGTCATCAGTCATCGACCCCCGGAGTTTTGTTAAAGCTCGACTTCTCTAAAGCTTTCGATTCGGTTAATTGGAGCTTCATTATCGATCTCATTAGTCATAGAGGCTTTTCCTCTAAATGGTGCACTTGGATTTCGCACATTCCCCACTCAAGCCTATCTTCCATATCGATCAATGGCGCTTCTGAGGGTCACATCAAGTCATCCCGGGGTCTCAGACACGGTTATCCCTTCTCTCCCCTTATTTTCATCTTGGTTGCAGATGTGTTCAACAGAATGATCAAATTAGCCTCAGCCAACTCCTTTTTCTCTGGCATCACACTCCCGAATTCCTCTTCTTCGGTCTCCAACCTACAGTTTGCAAACGATACATTGCTATTCGCATCCCCTCATTTTGAACATTTACACTGCTTAAAAGTGGCCCTTTACTCCTTTGAGCTTATCTCCGTCCTCTCCATCAACTTCAGCAAAAGCTCGATCATAATGTTGGGCAATTCCGACCATTTAGGACCCTTTGTTTCATCTATGCTTAACTGTAGCCTCTCCAATTTCCCTCTTACCTACCTTGGAATTCCTCTCCGTCCATCCAAGCTTCTTAGATCGGATTGGACCCCCTTAATATCCAAGATTGAATCTAGGCTCCTTAGTTGGAAAGCTCAATCCCTCTCAACGGCTGGTCGTCTCGTCTTAGTCAAATCCGTTCTATCAGCAATCCCGTCATATTGGATGTCTTTTCATAAACTCCCATCTTGGGTCATCAACCGTATTGACAAAATCAGAAGCTCCTTTCTATGGAATGGTAGTGGTGGCAAAAGATTAGTCAGCTGGTATACTGCCTGTCTACCGCTGAATCAGGGGGGTTTGGGTATCACCAATCTCAGTTTGTTTAATACCGCGCTCCTCTCCAAGTGGATCTAGAAAATTCTCTCCCCAGACAACTTCATTTGGAAAGATTGGATCCTTTCGCTACTTTACGGTTCCAACAGCCACTTTGTCCTCCACCTCCCTCTGAGGTCTAGACCTTCCCCATTTTGGGCTAGTTTGCTTAAATCCCTTCCCCGTGTCAAATCCCTTTTTCATTTTGCTCTTGGTGACGGTAAAAATTGTATTTTTTGGTTAGATATTTGGCACAACCAGTATCCCCTTTCTAAATCCCTGCCACGTCTCTTCTCTCTCTCTCATCCCCCTTTGACTTCGGTCAGCGACTGTGTCCGCCTCGGTCCAGAACACCTCTGTCCTCCAGCCCTCTTCGAATCCGATGTTTTCTCCAACCTTATCTATGCTTCCAACCTGCTCCTCTCCCTTCACCTCTCCTTCAGACCGGATCGTGTTACCTGGGCTCTGGCACCAGATAAAGGCTTCTACATTGCTTCATGCTACTCCTATCTCCTTAACCCTGGCCGTCTCTTTACCTTCCCCAGACTCTGAAAATGCCCTATTCCCCCCTTACCCCTGCATAGCCTTCTTTCAGTGGTGTCTTTCTCACGCAGAATCAACACCAAATCAAGGCTCCTCCGTCTTAGGTACCAGGTCGATCCTTCTTGCGTTTTTTACGGCGTTCATTTAGAAGATATCACTCACCTATTCCGAGATTGCAACTTCGCCTTCTTGATCTGGGCAGCGATCTGTGCTCACCTTCTCGGTCGCATCCCAGACCCGCCCACCATTTTTGACCACTGGCAATATAATTTCCCGAATCGTCCTCTAGACATCCTTATTGCAATTTATTGTTGGTATCTTTGGAAGGAGCGCAACGTCCTGGTGTTCAACAAACCGTGCTACCGTTTTGAAGGAGTTTGTCGTCGCATTATTAATTTATTCTCCTCTATTTCAGGTTACAGTCTCTCGGCCCCCTTCAGACTCCGCCTTCCACATGGAGACTCCTCCCCTTCAGAATCCATGGGCAGCTGCTCGGCATTTCCGCCTCATTCCTAGCTAAGTTTGCCATTCACAGGTGCTGGCGCTTAGTGTAGTTTCATCTTTTTTGGCTGGCTACTTTATCTTTTATGTATAGTTGCCTATGCTACTTGTTGTTGGTTATGTTTCTTTACTTCTCGGTTGTACGGTTTTAATGTTCTTCAACTTGATGGTATCGCCACCGGTCAGGCATGTTGACCGGCCTACGTATACATATATATATATTAAGTAACCGGCTATGTAGTGCCACGCTACACATCCGTCTTTTCTCAAAAACAATCACAATTCAACAATCAATATCTGAAATTTTCAATTACTAAAATTTGAGTGAGAAGACCTCACCTTAGCCTACACATACAACCCATTTCCATTACGGCTTGTTTTCTTTGCAATTTTGACCTTGTATAAACAATTTCATAATTTTTATTAATAAATAAATCGAATAATAAAATTCCATTTGATAATTTAATTAACCAAATGCTTTTGTTTTAAACTAATAATGTAAATTTTAAACTAGTGATTTTATTTTGAACTAATACTTTAATTTAAACTATTTTCCCTTAAAATATTCTTTGGTATCAAAAATAATTTTAATAAGATAATTAACCAAGTTAATCATTTAAATAAATGAACAATCAACTATCCCTTTTTTCTATCCGTATGTTAACTTACCGTAAAATCAAAAGATGAGATATAGTTTTTTTTCTCTGTAATTACACAATATTAAATTTAAATCGAACGAACAAAACCAAGCGATTACCTCACTGCCGACCTGTAATTCGGCCGAACTTGCTGCCCTGACTCGCTGTCGTGAGCCACGATGTCGCACCAGAGTGAAATCGCCATCAATCCTTACCAGCAAAAACCACAGCGGTGACCACCGGACTCAACTCCCTGGCAAATGCCAAGGCCAACACACCTCCAACCGACTTATGCAGACCAAGCCTCGTAAACTCCCTCACGAACTGGATAGTGAACGCCATTCCGACGAACGACGACGTCAGCAAGCACACCCTAACCAACTTGGGCCCAACCTGCTCTAGCTATTGCAGCGTGTTCCGATGGTGGACTCTTCTTGTAACATCCCGGAATTTTGGCAGTATTATTGTAATAAATATTTAATTTAAAGTAAAAAGTTTCAAAAATATTTTAATAATGTAACTTATTTTATTTACGTATGAATAAAGTAAGCTCTACTTGTTTACGTTTGATTTAAATATATATATATGATGTATTCTGCGTAATAATGGTGAAATAAAACAAATCTTATCAATATTAAATCTAAGTAAGACAATTATATTGTGTAAAAATAAAATATAAATATATTGGCTTAAGGAATTATGATATTGACAAGTTTAACAATAAATAACTTCTAAATTAAGTGTGATAGGTTATGTAAGAAATATACAAATTGTAGAAATAAAGGTTTAAGATGAAAATAAAATAAATATAAATAAATATATATATAAATAAATACTTACAAAAATCAAGGGTGTATGTATATGTAAACGTTTTAGGAGACATCATGATGGTACTTTCTTTTCAAGCCTCAAAATAGCAAATCAACCCGTGAAGTCTTAAAATATCAAATAAAAGAAGCATGCCGTGTACAAAAGAACTACAGCTACCCCCTCTACATATACCTCTATACTTACGCATTTCCTCTGTCTTCTTCCCCTATCCATTCGTAATCACTTAAGCTAAAAAAAATGGACGCCGCTCTCCCTCTCGACCCTCTCATCCTCAGATTTAACGAAGGAATAACCCAATCGATCGCGACGTCGAACACATATAAGAAGGAGGTCACCGTGAGTGTTTTGAAGCCGCGTTCGAGTAGGCTAGATCGAGTTCGACTTGAGTGCAGTTGGATTAGGGCTCGCGATTCTCCGATTGTTTGGGGCTCGCGATTCGAGCATGGCGATTGCTCGCGCAGTGGGGGTTCGCACGGCAAGTATGCAGTGGTTAGGGCACACGCCAAGCGAGGGTATGGCTCAAGCAGGTTCGTCGGCAGGCGTGACAGGGGGGTGTAGCGACGTTGAAGGCTGCTGCGCTATGGACAGGAAATTTAAGTGAGTATTCTCTGATCCATATAACTGATTTGTTGTTTGAATTTGAAAGAAACAAGTTTAAGTTTAAATGAATTTGAAAGAAACATTTTAAAAGTGTTTAGGAATAATTAGTAAATTAGTTACTATTATGAATTGTAATTAAATAAGTTTAAATTGTTAATCATTGAGTAAGAATTTGTTATTCGAGTAATTAAAGATAAATTTTGTTAAGGTCTGTGAAATCGATGATGTAATTAGAAGTTAAATAGTTTGTAATTAAGAATTAATTAACGAATTAACTTGTAATTAAGTGTTTGATTTAAGTTAAGAACTTAGAGAAGTACTTTACGGATAGGTTAATGAATATAGCTAATGAAAGATCAATGATTAAAGGTTATTAAATGATTCATTGATGTGATTAATTTAAGGTAATTAATTAAGGATAATCAATTGTGAAAATGTGAAAGGTATTATTACTTAATATAATTTATAAAGTAAGATTACTTAGTAAGGTAATTAGTGATACTTGAAATTATTGGATGTAATAAATTAATGGATGTATAATGAATGGAAGTAATTCAGATTTAAATTACTTGGTGAAATTGATGAGAAGGGTAAGTTTTTAGTAGAAGCAATTGAAGGAAAATTTATCAGGAGGCTAATTAGAGAAATTTAACTATCCTTTAAAACAAGTACACAGGTGATGAATGTAAGATGGATATTTAGGAAATGATAAGTTACTAGAGTGTAACTAATTATTAGTAAGTAAGCAAGATTTCAGTGATGGATATTGTGGGTTTAATTAATATAATTAGATGTGTAATGATGTAATCAAAGCCCGGTAATTTAAGATTGATTAATCCATAACAAATGACTTGTAAGAAATTAACTAACGTAAGTGATTAAGGGTTAATGTAATTGAAATAGTTGGGTAATTCATAAAGTAATTAATATTTCTTCTTGATTTGGTTAAGAATAATTAATATCGTGAATTTAATAAGAAAATAATTACTAGAAGGCAATGGAAGGATAATTAATCCAGGATGATTAATCAAGATGGATTATGAGGGGACGATTGATTAATTGTTTGGAATTAATTAGTATTGAATGAAGAAATCTAGGTGATTGAGGTTTGAAATCCAATTTGAATCAATTGAGTTGGTTTGTATATGATTAAGCTATGCGTACGGATGATGGAATGGTAACGGATGTTTTAACGAGTTGATATCTCTGATATGAAATGTTGTGTATTTCATTAGGGATAACCTTGGGTTAGGATAATGGGAGTTTCGAAGAGATCGGGGTCGGGTATTAGGAAATATCCGAAACCACTTCAAATTTTTATAAATTGATTTGTGAAATCAATAGGATGGAATGAATTGATTTAAGTGAATTGGATTATTTTATCTAAGATTGGTACTTAGAAATTTATATGTGAAATTAGCATTGCCTATAGCAAATTGTGAATGGGTTAAATTGATATAAGATACCCCGGGTTTATATAAGTTGTATGCTTTGGTATTCCATGTTTGTTGGGTTTACTCACGCTGGTTTCCAACCTGACCCGGGTGTTACTTTGGTGTAATGCTCGGGTCAGACCGAGTATTACAGATTTTCAGGTTAGGACGCTCGGGAGCTCAGGAGGCGAGTTGGATGGCAATATCGTATAGAGTATATCCGCTGTATTTATATTATTGTTAATCTGAGTCATAATAATTGTAAATATTCAGTGACTGTATATTATGTGAAACTCTAATGTATATTGAATGTAACCGACAGTTATAATATTTTTTGTAAACTGTTATTATTTATTATATTTTACCCGCTGCGATTGTGAGATGTTTGGTGTTTCTGTTCTACTTCTTCTATCTCTTTCTTCTTTTTCATAACTATCTGGAATTTTCGGGTTAGAAAATTTCGGGTCGTTACATTTGGTATCAGAGCTGTAAGGTTAAGCGAGAACCTTGGCTCTGAGGGGGATTACTCATTAAATAGAGTCTGGAATACTCTAGAATGCGTTATATATATCTATATATAAGCGCGTACTTGTTATTTTCTGATATAAAGATTTTAAATGATTTTATATAAAATAAATATTTTGATATCTAAAGCAAGATTTCCTTCAAATAAATATTAGGGTGATTGGTTGTTAAATTATTAGAATTAAATTAAGAAGTAATATAATACAACCATATTAAAATTTAAATCACTTGGAAATGAAATTCTAAATTCTATCCCAGGATTTGAAAATTTTGTTTCAAAGTAATGAATAACAATAACTAAGTATTACTTGGATAACTAGGATTTGTTGCAAACAATGGGTTGTTTGAAATTTGATTTGAATTTAACACCAAGGGTGGTTTAAAATTGTAAAACATGGCTGGGAGGGCCAAGAAATAAACATGTATATATATATATATATATATATATATATATATATATATGGATATACACGATATCAAAGATAATTTGAAATAAACTCTAAGAGGTTGAGTTTTGATTTTTCCTGAGGTGTGATGTAAAAACCCAAAGTGATATAAGTTTTGAACTTATAAGAGGGAAAGAATTTTGAAATATGAAGCGGAAATTCAAATTTAGCAAGGTTGATTGGATTAAGTAAATTGGAATTTAACTTGGAAAGACAAATGGTTGGTTGGAATTGGGAATGTGTGTGATCTCAAAAGGGGTTTGAGATTTAAAATTTGAAAATAGATGGGCATTTTAAAAATAAATTGGATGATATCATCCTATTGTTAATGAAAACCTTTAATTTGAGAATGATATTGTATAAATAAAATAAATTTGAATAATTAAGTTTGTAAGTTAAAATTGTTTAAGAACTGGCTTCAAGCTGGAAGATAAAATTGAGTAATAAATTAAATTCTTAAAATAAAATAGCATCGAACTCTTATTTGAACCTTGAAATACATAAGTAAAAATAATATAAAATGGAATTTTGAGAATTGGACTCAAAATTAAATTGTTTAAAAACTTTAAATAAAAGTTGATTTGGTTAAAGAGTTAAACCAACCTTTGAAAATTTAACTCGAATTGATATAATTCGAGGTTGTTTAAATTCAAGATTAAAATTGAATTAGTTCAAAATTTAATTTGGTTTGAATTAATTGAATTGGTGATTGAAGATGTATAAGTTTAAGAATTTAAATGGGAAATTAAGTTGAATTATATTTAAATGATTTGATTTTGAAATGGGTTCGATTGATAATAATTCACATTGATTGGAATAATTTGAAAATTATAATATAAGTTGAACATGATTGAAATTAAATGGATTTGATTTAAGTTGGGAAAGGAATCAGGGTTGATTCAACTTGAATTGGGATTAAATGAATTTAATAGAAATTGAAGTTATTCAAGCTGGAATTAAGTCAATTTAAATGGAGATTCAAATTGAATTGTTGGGGAAGTGAACAGTTTGACTCTTGACTATTTTCAATATAAATTGTTTTTAATATAAACCTATTTTCCTAGCTATTATATATATACGACCTTTCTTTCTTAAAGCTAAATTATTTTATACTTGTTTTACAATTATTTTTGAAGCTATTTAACTATTTTTCAACTGTTTCCTAAACTAATTACTATTTTTCAACTATTTCACAAACTAATTTCTATTTTACAACTATTTTGCAATTATCTAATTTTTTTTGAAACTATTCAACTATTTCTCAACTATTTTACAGTTAGTTACCTATTTTATAGCTATTTTGTAAACTAACAATTATTTCTCAATTACTTATTTATTTTTAAAATTCAAGCTATTTTCTAAATACAAACTGGTCGAAGTTCAAACTGTTATTGATTTAAATACCCAACCGAGATAAGAATTGAAGTGATATTCCAAATGGGATTAAGGCAATTGTAAATAAGTGAAGGGAAGTTTAAGGAAGTGCGAATAGAAAGGAAATTGATTTGGCTAATAATCAATGGAAATAATACGTAAGATGTGCGTATATTATTCTATTCACATAGTGATTTGATCCGGATTCGAGCACAGAATTTCGAGATAGTTTATCGATCCGAGTTGGGATTTTTCCCTCGATTTTCGACGCGCGAACCTGGATATGGATTGTTGATTGGTTCTGGATATTCTCTATCTTAGTTATAGCTATGCAAGGAGAATGACGGTTTCTGATCAAGAAACCAGATCTGTGTCCGCACTTGGAAGTCGGATGGACGATACTAGTTCGGAAGTGAAATTGTGTGATCGAATGGGCGATCAGATTGGTATAGCGTACGAATGATATGTGTATATCGTACGGATTTGAATGAAATTTATATTGGAAAGAGATTTTAAAATTGGGATATTTGGTTTTGAATAAACAAAGTTGTATATCTTTGTTATATAAGATAAATCTTTTCTTGATAAATCTATAGCTAGAAGAAAAGGGTTTTTGAAGGTGTTTTGAAGTATGAAAAGAGTTGTATACAAGTTTGAAAAGATCCAAAGTTTTAAATTTTTATATATCTGAATATATATATAAAAAGGATCTTATGAGGAATTTGGAAAAATGTTTGGGGAACCTTTGGATTTGGAAAGGCTTTTGATTTTGGATAAAATCAATATATGAATTTGGAAAGCCTGGTTTGAGAATTGTCGATTTTGGGATAATCGATTTTGTGTAAAGGAGCTTTGTATGAAATCATACTAGGTGTATGATTTGAAGATACTATATGAGTATAGTATAAAATATTTTGATGATGGCTTTGGGGAAAAAGGTGCTCACTTGAAATGAACTTCTCAGGAGTGCCACCGGGTGGTGCTGCCTTGAGCCCAAGGGGGTTCTAAAGCTGATCCTATGAGGAGTTCAGACAAAACTAGTTCCTGAGGATTATGGGTAGTGTATACCATAGCGGAAGTCGTGTGTGCCGCGGAGAGCCAACAGTCTGCGTTTGATTTTATATCGGTAGACTGCGACCTATGGTATAACATAGCGAAAGTCGTGTGTGCCGCTGAGAGCCAACGGTCTGCATTTGATTTTATATCGGCAGACTGCGATCTATGTAGGGGTGGAGAGGTTTCATTTCGACAGCAAAAACCAGAGGCCGTGGAGAGCCTGCAGTTACATGGACTTTTGCTGTGACGGCAACGTAACCCTGGATGTAACTGTGATCTGTTGTGTGGGATCCATGGCGTAATTGAGAGGCCGCGGAGAGCCTGCAGTTGCATGGACTTTTGCTGTGACGGCAACGTAACTCTGGAATGTCACTGTGACCATGGATGGGGGTGATGATTTCCAGAGCATTCTCACCAAGGATATTTCCTCTATTTTCAAAAACTATTTTCTATATTTTCAATAAAATTATTTTCGAAGTATTTCACTAGATGTTGAAAACGGGTTTACCAAGTACTTATAGATTTTCAATCCTACGCCTGATCAACGTATGACTGAATTTCTGTGAGAACAAGGATGGACTGATTGAGACATCGAGTTATAAAAGTATTTTTATTAAAAACTATTTTAATAGTAATATCTGAATTTAAAAGCATTCCTAAAATTTTGATAATAAGATGTTGGAATTTTGGGAGATTAAAAGGGAAAATCCAAACTGGAATTATAAAATAAAATTTGAACTCGAAAAATTTAATAAAGTGATTCTGTAAAAAAAGTGAATCTTGTTATAGAATTGGAATAAGCTAATTGGCTAAATAATTATATTAAATAATAACATTTAACTTGGATAAATGAATAAATGGTAAGTTAATAATGGAGTTTAGAAATGAATTCGAATTATAAATAGAATTCGACTTGGATTTGATATTGAATTAAATAAGAGGAGATGTTGTAAAATAAAAATAAAATAGAATTAGATTGGAAAATGTGATGGTTTGAATTACTAATAAAATTCAAAGGTGATCTGAATAATATTTGATGAAATTTGCAAGTAAATTGGATATAAGAGAAGTGATTATAATAGAAATGGTTTGGGTTGCAAAACAAAACCCAAGTGGATAAGAATAAATTGGGAATGGCCTTGTATTAATAAAATAGATTCGAAATGAGTTAAGCGGGTGAACTAAAAATTTAAAATGGGTGGATAAATTAGTTAACTGAATTAAAAAATAAATGGATAAAGTCTGATTGAATAAAAATTTAATCCAAGTTTATTTGGAATTGGATTATCAGACTGAACTTAAATTTGGTGGTATATTAATTTGAAGTATAAATGAGTTAAGTATGTGCTTGGATATTATTTTGATAAACTGAGACGATGAAAGTTGAAATTAAAATTTAAATTAATGGGCTAACTGAATTTAATGGAAGTTGATTAAATGAGAATAAAATAGAAGCAAACTTAAGTTTGATGTTGGAATAAACTAAAGTAAATTCACCTAAGTTTAAATTTATGGAAGTTTGGCTTCGAATAAGAGTGAAAGCCCATTAAATAAAAGCTTGGATTAAACTAATTTGGAAATGGTCATTAATTTATAAGTTTGAATGTACCAAGCTTAATAAATTGTTTTGCATGAATCTAATGCGGAAATAGAATGGAAGGTGTCGAGCTAAATAAATGGTTGGTAAATTAATTAGAAATGAAATGGAATTAAATACAGTATGAGTTGGAATAAAATTTAAAGTAGTTATAAACTTAAATAGATACTTTATTAAGTGAATATCGTCGGAATTGCATAACAATAATTGTCGTTTGGCGTAAACAAAGTAATTAAATTTCTCTCAGTTGATAGAGATTAAATAAATTGGTTCTAAAATTAATTGAAGTGAATATGAGCTTGTTTAGATTAAAAATCAATGGAATGAAAGCAATCGAGTTGTAAATCATTAAAATTGAATGAAATGACATATAAATTTGGTTGAAAGCAATTGGATTAGCGTTAAATTATATAAATCGCTTTTGGTAAGCTTTAGGTGTTTGTTGCTTTTGAAATGCTTGTGTTTAGCCATTAAAAGTAAGTGAAATGTTAATAGATTCTCTATATGTGGCACCTACATATTTACATTGAGTAAGTACAGGTACCAGGAAGCTGTTTGGCTGGATTTGGATTACACTAATTGCTTAAATTAATAAGTCGCTTGCTTAAAATGCTAAATAAGGTACGCCTACGCAATAAAAATAGGAAATATGAACTGTTTTTGCTTTTTCCGACCGGGTGGGTCGATGTGTACATATTTATATCTCTTGTCAAATTGCAAAAGCTCCTCCGTACAAAGGAGACTCTGCCAAAATTTTCTGGAAATTTTGGGAGTTAGAAAACTTTTGAAAATTTTTGGGAAAATTTTTATTAACAACAAAACAATTTCAAATTTGAAACTTAAGTAAATTAGTAAATGAGACTAATATGCATCAGATATACTGAAAGGATAAATTTCAACATTCAAAATTTGTAGTAAATTGAATCCGTATGAAATGGGGAAAACTAATTTATATAGAAATGGATATGAAACTTTTGTAAGGGAAAGTATGTAAAGATTTGAAAGGGCTATGATTGGATATTATTTCTAAGTAGGTTAAGCATGTATTAAAGGGAAAAGGGAATTGGATTTGATTCCAAAAGATAAATGTGAATTGCCCGACAAAGAGGTACGTATTTAAATTTTTGGATAAGATTGGATTGGGTTTTTGATCTAGCCGCTTGGCTTTTGTTTTCTTTTGGAATTTGGGAGCCCTTAGAGGCCTTTTGTAGTTGTACCGAGCTAACCGCGCAAAGGAGACGCTGGCGAAATTTCTCGGAATTTAGAGAGTTAGAAAAATTTTGATAATTCAAAATTAGGTTTTAAATTGAAATTTAAATGATTAAGCAAAAGG
Source organism: Allium cepa (assembly GCA_030765085.1). NCBI lineage: Eukaryota > Viridiplantae > Streptophyta > Magnoliopsida > Asparagales > Amaryllidaceae > Allium > Allium cepa. The sequence continues at coordinate 135,825,674 of CM060932.1, forward strand.
GTATCGTTTGAAATTGTGGAAGAGTTTGGGAGGTTAGTAAGAATAATATGGGGTCTTTTATAAAAGATATTTGGTAAGGTGTTGAACTATTGGTTTTGAAAAAAAAAAGGGGTAAACGGGTTTAGTACCATTCTTTCTAACTAGGAATTTTGAGGACGAAATTCTTTTAAGGGGGAAGGGATGTAACATCGTGGAATTTTGGCAGTATTATTGTAATAAATATTTAATTTAAAGTAAAAAAGTTTCAAAAATATTTTAATAATGTAACTTATTTTATTTACATATGAATAAAGTAAGCTCTACTTGTTTGCTATTGATTTAAATATATATATGATGTAATCTGCATAATAATGGTGAAATAAAACAAATCTTATCAATATTAAATCTAAGTAAGACAATTATATTGTGTAAAAATAAAATATAAATATATTGGCTTAAGGAATTATGATATTGGCAAGTTTGACAATAAATAACTATTAAATTAAGTGTGATAGGTTATGTAAGAAATATACAAATTATAGAAATAAAGGTTTAAGATTAAAATAAAATAAATACATATAAAAAAAATGGATGCCGCTCTCCCTCTCGACCCTCTCATCCTCAAATTTAACGAAGGAATAACCCAATCGATCGCGACGTCGAACACGGATAAGAAGGAGGTCACCGTGAGTGTTTTGAAGCCGCGTCGAGTAGGCTAGATCGAGTTCGACTTGAGTGCAGTTGGTTTAGGGCTCGTGATTCTCCGATTGTTTTGGGCTCGCGATTCGAGCGTGGCGATTGCTCGCGCAGTGGGGGTTCGCACGGCAAGTATGCAGTGGTTAGGGCACACGCCAAGCGAGGGTATGACTCAAGCAGGTTTGTCGGCAGGCGTGACAGGGGGTGTAGCGACGTTGAAGGCTGCTGTGCTGTGGACAGGAAACTTAAGTGAGAATTCTCTGATCCATATAATTGATTTGTTGTTTGAATTTGAAAGAAACAAGTTTAAGTTTAAATGAATTTGAAAGAAACATTTTAAAAGTGTTTAGGAATAATTAGTAAATTAGTTACTATTATGAATTGTAATTAAATAAGTTTAAATTGTTAATCATTGAGTAAGAATTTGTTATTCGAGTAATTAAAGATAAATTTAGTTAAGGTCTGTGAAATCGATGATGTAATTAGAAGTTAAATAGTTTGTAATTAAGAATTAATTAACGAATTAACTTGTAATTAAGTGTTTGATTTAAGTTAAGAACTTAGAGAAGTACTTTACGGATAGGTTAATGAATATAGCTAATGAAAGATCAATGATTAAAGGTTATTAAATGATTCATTGATGTGATTAATTTAAGGTAATTAATTTTATTAATTAATTAAGGATAATCAATTGTGAAAATGTGAAAGGTATTATTACTTAATATAATTTATAAAGTAAGATTACTTAGTAAGGTAATTAGTGATACTTGAAATTATTGGATGTAATAAATTAATGGATGGATAATGAATGGAAGTAATTTACATTTAAATTACTTGGTGAAATTGATGAGAAGGGTAAGTTTTTAGTAGAAGCATTGAAGGAAAATTTATCAGGAGGCTAATTAGAGAAATTTAACTATCCTTTAAAACAAGTACACAGGTGATGAATGTAAGATGGATATTTAGGAAATGATAAGTTACTGGAGTGTAACTAATTATTAGGAAGTAAGCAAGATTTCAATGATGGATATTGTGGGTTTAATTAATATAATTAGATGTGTAATGATGTAATCAAAGCCTGGTAATTTAAGATTGATTAATCCATAACAAATGACTTGTAAGAAATTAATTAACTTAAGTGATTAAGGGTTAATGTAATTGAAATAGTTGGGTAATTCATGAAGTAATTAAGATTTCTTCTTGATTTGGTTAAGAATAATTAATATCGTGAATTTAATAAGAAAATAATTACTAGAAGGCAATGGAAGGATAATTAATCCACGATGATTAATCAAGATGAATTATGAGGGGACGACTGATTAATTGTTTGGAATTAATTAGTACTGAATGAAGAAATCTAGGTGATTGAGGTTTGAAATCCAATTTGAATCAATTGAGTTGGTTTGTATATGATTAAGCTATGCGTACGGATGATGGAATGGTAATGGATGTTTGAACGAGTTGATATCTCTGATATGAAATGTTGTGTATGTCATTAGGGATAACCTTGGGTTAGGATAACGGGAGTTTCGAAGAGATCGGAGTCGGGTATTAGGAAATACCCGAAACCACTTCAAATTTTTATAAATTGATTTGTGAAATCAATAGGATGGAATGAATTGATTTAAGTGAATTGGATTATTTTATCTAAGATTTGTACTTAGAAATTTATATGTGAAATTAGCATTGCCTATAGCAAATTGTGAATGGGTTAAATTGATATAAGATACCCCGGGTTTATATAAGTTGTATGCTTTGGTATTCCATGTTTGTTGGGTCTACTCACGCTGGTTTCCAGCCTGACCCGGGTGTTACTTTGGTGTAATGCTCGGGTCAGACCGAGTATTACAGATTTTCAGGTTAGGACGCTCGGGAGCTCAGGAGGCGAGTTGGATGGCAATATCGTATAGAGTATATCCGCTGTATTTATATTATTGTTAATTTGAGTCATGATAATTGTAAATATTCAGTGACTGTATATTATGTGAAACTCTGATGTATATTGAATGTAACCGACAGTTATAATATTTTTTGTAAACTGTTATTATTTATTATATTTTACCCGCTGCGATTGTGAGATGTTTGGTGTTTCTGTTCTACTTCTTCTATGTCTTTCTTCTTTTTCATAACTATCTGGAATTTTCGGGTTAGAAAATTTCGGGTCGTTACACTTCTGGCCAGTATTGAATGTTGGATCACCTATCCAGTAAGGACCAGGACCGACAGGGCACGCCACAATGGCCGCGTCGGGACCCATTTTGAGAAAAGTGGAGATGGCGGAATTTTAATGTGTTCGCTAGTTGCGTCATTGCTGTTGCTGATGCTGGTAATGTTCGAAAGTTTTTTGGGTTTCGATTTTTTGATGTCGATTTGAGGATTGGTGGATTAGGGTTTAGAGAGGAATTTGAGGAAAGAAAGAAGAAACTGGCATCGGCCATTTTTATTTGAGACGAGAATAGATTTTGATTTTGAACGAAAAGAAAACAAAAGGTGCTGCGACCATTAAATTTTTCTCAACTGAAATGCTCGGCATTATTATTATCTCCTCTGAAAATTTGTGGCGAAAATGGAAGACATGATTTGATGGAATTTCGGCTATGAAATAGAAGAATGTGATGTGAAAAGAAGGTGGCTTGCTCTTGAAGCTTCTGCTTAAATTTTTTTTCTAATTGAAGAGATATACATCAATATATTTCTTAAGGACGCGTGGCCAGAAAAGAACGTCAAGTGTCGAAAGGAAGTAACGTGCAACTTGTCTTGTGCAAACCATTTTTATATTAAATTTTTGATGTAAATTTCAGCGCGTTTATTTCTCGTACGATCACTTGACAACCCCAAATGCTATAAAAATTTGAAATCCGACAATAATGGAATATTACGGATCCAATGGAACTGGTTTTGTCGAATTTCGAGACTGTGCCTCGGAAGGCTATATATAAATATCGATTTAAACGATATAAATTTCAAACTGAACAAAATAGTTCCATTTTAATTTCTGAAGCTTCCATTATCTTTAGTATTATAAATATAAATTTTCTAAGCCTTTGAAATATTTTTAATCGGCATCAAACTGAGGATTCAAATCTTTACCCAACTTCAATAAATTAAATTCAATAATTTAATTGCCAAATTCATATTTATATTTGAAATTCAAGTTAAACTAACTTTTAAATATTTAAAATCAATTAAATATTCCATTTCAAATGTTAAAAATTTCCGGGTCGTCACAATATAGCGGGATATAGTGGATGACCCTAAAATGACATATAAAACTCATACATAATGTTTTTACGAATATATAAATGGTAATTAAATAAAAAATTAACATTCAATTGAATTATAGTTAATAAATAAATAATTTTAAATAAAAACATATGCGAATATACTACAAATAAATGTAGAACAGTTGAGACGACCCGACTTTCTTACCACAGAAAATCGCATCATCTTGAAGAAAGAAAGGGATAGAAAAGAGAAAAGAAAGAAGAGAAAGAAGAGAACAACATCAGAACCTCAATAGCGGAACGAATAAATTATATTAATAACATAAAAATTACATAGTTTACAACCATTATCAGATTTACACAGATTATACATCACATACTAGACAGTTATAAACATCTGTCTAGTTATTACAACTCAATACAACTCTACAAGAGATACCAAACACAGAGAACACACAGGGGAAACTATATATCTACACGCAGAAGCCTCCTGCTCCATTGCTCCTGCACAATTCGTCAAAGCTAACCTGAATCCCTTAGCTACTCGTAAAAATTTGAGTACCCAAGAGTTTAAGAAAACAGAAGATAAACTCCGGGTCACACATGGGTCTGGTGTGAGTAACAGGTTGAGGTTGCTTAACTTTCAAAAACCTTTTGAAAAGAAAGGTATCGCGTAAGACTTCCTACACATAAACATGGAAAAGTTTTTACCTTACGCTAACCAAAACATTTGATAGGAAATCCGGTGATATTATAATAGGTCTAGGGTTTTAAGTAAATATAAAGTAGCCGAAATTGTTACATGATTAAATTCCAGCTACTAGCCACAAAAGTGGGTAATACAATCAAAACCGTTGGCACTTATTGGATTTTTGGATTCCATACAATGGCAGGGCAACCGGGGTACCGCCCGTCACAGTACGTGGCCTAGATCGCCGTACCGAGGATCACTCCCAATCCCCTGTAACACAAGGCCGGAACCATCCCTTACTGGACAGTCCCGAACAAGACAACCCCGACAGTTGGAGCACACAACCGTCCACACAGCCGAAATAAAAGGGACCTCTAGATAGGGGAAAATCTCGTCCTACTTGGGCATGACCCACTTAGCCTTGCTGCACCTCCCCTGTATTAGCCATTCCCGGTGGATGAGGCTTGAGGCTACGATTACCTTTATAGAACACATCACTTAGAATGCTCATCGTCCACCTGACGATGTTCTGAAAGCATTCAATCCATACAAGTTCGTTTCAGGTTCGAACGAAACCGAAGGCATTATTTCGTTACACTCATTTTGGAGTCACCCTCAGAGTTAACGACGATAACCCTTGCACTCCGAATCTTCATCTTCACTTGAGATTCACGACCTATCGTTAATTTGGATCGGTGTGGTTTTCGGATATCCTAATATGGAAACCTGATCCCGGTCTCATCGAAATCCAAAACGTGTCTTTTAAGGTCAAGTTGTTTTAAGGTTTAAAACAATTCAATTCAGTATCTATATACACACAGATAGATAACTCACAAATCATAATTGATAATCAACATTATCATAATAAACAGATGATCCACATTATCATCAAAATAGATAATCCATATTATCATCGAAATAGATAATCCATATTATCATCATAATGCAACCAAAGCATTCATATCACACAGTATCACTAATCGCATATCTGAAATCATAAAGCATTCAAGGCAATCAATATCATCCATTCATACAAAAGCAAAGATTTACTTAATCACAATATAATTAATTTAAAATGAATTAAATTAATTACCTCCATCTCTAATTAATTTAAAGTGAATTAAATTAATTACTCCATCTTTAAATAATTTAAAATAAGTTAATTGTTTCATCATTATAACTCTTGCTTATCTAACTATTAATTAATTACAAGACAATTAATTAATCATTCAAATTAATAACCTTAATTAATCACCCTTGATTAATTATCCTTAATTACATTCAAGTAATTGTCCTTTAATTAATTTCAAAGATTAATTATTCTTAACCAACTCAGTAATTAACCTTTAATTACTTCATTAATTAAGTAACTATAATTAATTACATTAATCAATTTCCTTTAATCACTTATCATTGATTAATTAACAATTAATCAACTTTAATTACATCATTAATTATATTAATTAATGATCCCTAATTATATTTAAATTAATTACTTTATTTAAATTAATTACCTTAAGTAATTAATCTTAATTAAACCACAATGATTAATCCTTCTTGATTAACCACAATAATTAATTAACTAACTTTAATTACTTCATTAAAATAAATTAATTATTCCTTAATTAATTTCTTACTCAATCCCATGATTAATTACAAAGTAATTTAAATCCAAATTACTCTCATTCTTAAAACATCTTCCATTAATTACATCCAGTAGTTACCATTAATTGCTTCACTAAGTAATTTACAATCCATTAATTACATTAAGTAATTTGTTATCAAACATTTAGTGTTTAAAATTAATTAAACTTAATTAATCAATTTAAAAACTAAATTAATTACATTAAGTAACTAATTCATTCATTACTTCCATTAAACAATTACACTTAAACAATTCACAAATTAATTAATCTAATTAATTATTAAAATTAATCACATTAATTATTTATTAAATAATTCTAGTTAATGACCTTCATTTACCATTCTATAATTACTTCCATTAAGTAATTTACTTAGATTAACCATTGTTAATTACAAATTAATTTATCTTTAATTATCCATTAATTAATCTCTAATTATTTAATTAATTAAGTGTTAACTGTAACTCAATTAATCTTTAATTACTTGATTAATTAACCTTGATTTATAACTTAATTATCTAATTAATAAATCTTTAATCATTAGTTAAAAATCTAATTAATGATCTTAAATACAAATTGATTAACCTTTAATCAATTATATATTAATCCCTATTCAATTAATTAATTAAATTAGTTAATTATTCCTTAATTACCTTATTAATTTAATTAATTCCAAATCATTAATCTTAATTAAATTTAAGATAAAAACATTCTTAGTTATGACTAAATTGTCGTTAACAAAACATTTGAAATTAATTTACATTTGAAATTACTTGAAAATTTCATTTCAAATATGAAATTTAAAATGAATATAATTTAAACTTAAACAAAGTTTTAAACAATTTAAAAACCTTATAAATTTCATGGAAAACAAATGCTTGTCTCGTAAAAGAAATTCATAAGAGTTTAAAACTAAATTCATTTTTAAATTCAAATAATTTAAATTTACTCTTTGTTTAAATCTTTCAAATTTAAAAACTTCTTTTATTTCAAAAACTGAACTACATATTTAAATCTTTGATTTCTAGTTTTAAATTTAACTTTAAAACTTGCTCATATTTAAAAAAATTTATTTTTAAAATTTCAAACTACTTACAATTTTAAAGTAGTTAATAATTCAAGTTTAAACTTTATTACTTTTATTATTATTTAAAAATGAGATTTAAAACTAACCTTGAATTCTAAATTTCAAACTTGGATTTAAAACTAGGTTTAAACTTTTCTTTACATTTAAAAACTTCAGGTTTAAAATTTTCTAGACAACAGTACAGGTTTTGTTAAAACCTGTAACAACCCTTAAATCCGAGATACCCTAAAATTACCTCGACTTCAATGCTCAAACTCCCCGAGAAAAACCACCCTACTGCTTCGAGCAACTCACAAATCTACTCGAGCACAAAACTAACACCTCAACAAAACTTCATCAGAAAACAAGCTCTATGCACATGCACGATGCCCTTAGTCACCTCCGATCACCAGAGATGATCGTCCCACATCCAGAAACACTTCATCACCCCAACTCGATCATCAGATCATGCACTTAACCTTGAATTCGAATTCGAGATAACTCATCCAAACCTAGAACTGTAGAACTACACAAACCCAAATCCTGAAATCGTCTTGCCTGCCCAATCCCGACCATCGGAGATGTTGACACTCCGGCCAAACCTTCTTCTACTTCCAAACATCCATCACTCAAAAGCTAGTTGAACTCGATCAACTTGATGAATTGTGGTGATCGATTTACCTAGCACAGCTAAAACTAGGGTTTAAAAAGTAATCTCATAGCTGCATCTTCCACAATGAAATTTAGCACCAACAATTATTTTTCCTAGCTTCTCTAATCGCCCCTCCATCATCATGCAGAAACCCTTCCTCTCCAGATCATAGATTACCAGAAAACCCCAAAAGATAAATTTCAGTTCAAACAAGAACTGTACATTCATTTTATTTCTAAAAATCCAGATTTTAATGTTAAAAATCATGATTTAGTTAATGCTTTCGATTAATAATACTGAATTAAGAAATTACACAGTTTGAATTTTTGGTTTATAACAGCATACACTGATGTTTCAATATTTCCAGAGGCAAACAGACTCTATTTTAATTTAATTAAATTTTAATCCTTAGTCTATGAAACTTAACAACATTGATCTATAAATCAAATCCTATCAAAACTAAGTTAAGTGGTAAGGGATTGAAAAGTGAGACTGGGAACAAAGCAGATGTAACATACAGGATTTTCGACGTACGAAAATCGACATCAATACGTCCACTGTATCAACTACCGAACATTCAAAGGCCGGAAAACCGAATTGTTAGGGTTGAAGAAGAAGAGGTAGAAGATATAAGAAGAAAGAAAGAAGAAAAGCAACAGAACAATATCAGAATCTCACAATCACAGCAAAACAACATATAATAGATAAATGAATATCTTTAAAACAAAGGACTATATCAGTTATTTCATTACATCACATTATCATTACATTATCAGAGTCTACAACAAAAAACAGCGGAAAAGAAATACTATATACTAGTGATACGCTTCGCCATCTAGCTTTCTCCTTGAGCTCCACAACATCTCCTAAATTCCAGAATAACCTGATAACCTGACTCTAGACTGCCGTGTTAAAATTGGTGGGCATCCAGAGTTTATGAAGGGAACAATAAACTCCAAGTCAGTCATGGGACTGGTGTGAGAACTTAAAACAGTTATATCTTTAAAAAAACAAAGAAATATTTTAAAATAGATCCGCAATGTTTTTAGAAAATGTAACTACCATATGACCTCCTGCCACACACACAATGCAAACGCAGAATTGGAGGAGATTTCTCCTTATGATAGTCAAACATGCTTGATACGCAAATTTCTTTGATATTATTACTATAAGTGCAAAGTTAGGAAACATTTCGAAAGTACAATATTAATCTCAGCCAGCATGGGTACCATTATAGTATGCCTACTATAGCTAACATATTAAATGGCAGGTTCTACAACTAAAACCGTACAAAGCTCGTATTGTTTCTTTGGATTTCCAACAAATGGTCAGGCCAAGGAACTTCCCATTGCCACATGGAAATGCCTCTGGAGAGACTCCCCGAGAACCTAACTGGATCTCTGCCAACACAAGGTCGGGTTACCTCTGCAAAAGTAGGTAACTACTGACACGAGTATTCCATCCCCCAGTCGTGAACAACCTTTATCCGAAGATCCTCAATACCAACAACCACAAAGAAATAAATTTGCAGCCACAACATAGGTTAAGTATCTGGGCTCCATACCATGATACCACCTCTATCCAGAAGGAAATGCACATACCCTAAGGGGCGCTACTCCCTAAAACCTTGCTGCATTTATCCTGTTTTGACCATTACCAGGGTGTGAGGTCCGACGAAGTCTCGTCCACAAAGCTACGCTTTATACAAAAGCTATGCTTTGATCAACAAATGATCAGCAGCACTTCATATGCCACATTACCAAATTGGGAATGTATCACTAGTAACCATCAACTACATAACCTCTGAGCTCGTACGTCTCAAAGAAAGGTGTTAAGCTAAGAGAATAAATTCTCCGCCACCAACAGAAATATATTTGATAGAAACCAGATTTACATCTCAAATTGTAACGTCAGACACACATCCATACAAGTCCGTTCCGGGATCGAACGGAACCGAAGGCACTTCCAAAGAAGCCCTTGCAATCCGGATATTCACTGATCACGACCGGACTTCCCATCACAAAGGGTGATAAAATCTCTATATCGGAGATCAGCCGATGCAGAGACATTCGACGGTAATCCTTCCGTTTTTGAAAATATCCGGCCTTCAACACCGGTCTTCAAATGCTATCCATTACGACGTATCAATATTTAGAATGGGATTCATGACCCAAAGGTCCTCTCCCGGCTAAACCGAATAACAAGTGCTTATTTTTAAAATAAGTGTAGCATTCAAATTCAAGCAATCACAACAAATACCCATTTAAATGTAAATATTGATACCCAGTTATTTAACTATCAATAGATATGCACAACATCACCAGATTCTAAATAATTTCCCAAATTATTTATTTTCCAAAAATATCTTTACAAGATATATTTTTCCACACTTCAACCATTTGAAAATAAATTTCAGATCACTTTTCACCTTTACAACTTTTGAAAACAAATTTCAAATTATTTTCCTTATGCGGAAACACTTCCAAATATTTATTTGTTTCAATTTATCTTTAAAAGATGAAAACCCAAAACATTTCACTTCATATTGGAAAACATTTCCATACTTATTTAACAATAAGCAATTCACAAATCCATTTATTTTCAATACTTAGGAAATATTCAATATACTTAAAACACGATTAAGTATATATTTTATTCTTTTAAGGAAAACGTTCTCTTTAAGCACATTTATTTTGGTCAAAACAAATGTTGCGTAAAACATCATTACGGCAACCCAAAATCAATAGCATAGGGATTCGAAAATACGATAGATATATAAATCCCAATACTATACAAAAACATTTCCTTTCGAAAATCATTTACTATAACAACAGTGTTATAGTCCATCTTATTTCTCGAAAACGTCTACTTCAACAATGAATGTTGAAATCTATGGTTTCGATCCTTAACACATTTTAAAACAACTTCAAATCGTTTTAATTCTACTTAGAAAATCACTTCCTAAAATATTTCCTTAATATATCATTCACCGTCCAAAATCATGAATATAAATTGTTTACCAAATTCAACACTTCTACATATCTAATTAAAGGCTTTCATATTTACTTATCAAATTCAATTGATTTCGGATTTATAAAACAACGTTTATAAATTCAAATTTATATATATATATATATATATATATATATATTATAAAAACTTCAACTTATAAAATCCCTTAATTAACAAATTCTATTTATGTCTCATTTAAAAGCCAAAATTCAATTTATAAGTAAATTTCTTATAATTCTTTTATTTTACTAAATCTATTCATTTTATAACTTCACAATTTATAAATCTACAAATTTCATTCACTTATAAAATCCATTTATATTTCATTTTAACACTTAAAAAGCTCATTTTATAATTCCAATATTTTAATTTATAAATATCAATTTTATAAATCTTTTATAAAAACCGTTTATAATAATTCAAAAATCCCAATTTAAACCATTTTACAAATTAATCCACTACTTATTTCAAAAATCACATATCGATTATATTTCACAAAAGTCATAATTTTTATAACATAAAAATTGTAACGTTTATTTATTTAAAATGAATCAATTCCAAAATTCAATAAAGCGTATACTTTCAAATATTTATTTATTTCCGGTATCTACCGATACCAAAATTTTATTCGGCTAAATTTTAGCCTTCAACGATTTCAATCACAAAGGATAATCACACAGAGATTATAAATTATTAACACACAACTTTGAAACAAATTCAATTATTTGAGGAATCCAGTTGGATCCCTCCAACCTGTTTCCCTGCATCCACAGATGTTAGCACAATACCAATCCCGTTTCAAGATGGAATATCGCGGTACACGGATTTATATAAAATATTATCCGCCAATATGCAGCACAATAGAGTCTCATCCGCTATATAATGTGGGAAATCAACTCCAAGTACATATATAATACCAATTCCATTTCAAGGTGAAATATCGCGGTATATGTGTTTAATAAATAACATCCGCTTAATATACGGCGTATAGGGTCTATTTCAAAACAACAGATAGCAATTTATCATTCAATCACACAATCAAGCAATTTTAAATCAAACTATTTAAAATTTAAATCGAAACAGATTCGATTGAGTGAGAACTTCTCACCTTAGCTTTCAATAACAGTTTCAGCGTTTTATTTCGAATAAAATTAAACGTACGTTTAATTTTATCCAAAATTTACACTAGCTCCAATTGATCCCAATCCAGCTCCATCACGTAGTGTTCGTCAATACGAAGCCAACGCAATTCGTTTCGTCATTTTTTGATCTCGTATGAACAAGTTATGAAGTTACAAAGTTTATACGATTTTAAATATATAATAATTTACAATTTTTTTTATTATTATAACCTAGAATCATCAGGGCCGCATATTCAAACCCTCCAGATCTCGGCCGTCCCCTTTTCCTTCTCCCCTATCAGGTAAAACGCGACCGAACCCATGCTAGCCGCCGTTGGACCCTAGTAGCCACGCCCTCTCCGATCGACCAGCCGACGATCAAGCACCACGGTTTTGAAGCCCATCGCGAGTGCTACCATCGGCCAGAGGCCGGCCATGCTCGATCAACCCCAAGCCTTGGAATTCATGTTCAAACACAGCGGCTTCGTGTGCGATTTGCCGATGATCCGTGATGAAATTTGCGATCATAGCCGTTGATATTAAAGATCGCGATACCCTCTACAACTTTGCAGTTGAATTAGAGGCGTAAAAGTTTGTAGATTGGAAGAAAATTGAGGAATAATGTGGTGAAATTGTGGCCATTATTTTCGTATGTGGCGGCTGAAGCTTTAAACCTAGGGTTTGTGCAAAGAACAAAGAATGAGGTCTTTTTATAGAAATTTACGGGACACTATTCACCCAAATTTTTTTTTGAACTCCAAACGAAGCGTGCCGCCTGGCATTTATAATGTTTTACCCCTATTCCGAATGCAATGGAATATATATCGGGAGCCAATTCGATTGTATTTGGAAGATAGGTTTTCAAATCGACTATTTAAATTTAAAATTCACTTAAACCGATTTCTGTGCGTTTTAGCTTTCCCCGGACAAATCGTCAATCCCATTGGCACAAAATATGAAACCGTATAATAATATAACATTACAGATCCGATGAAACTAGTTTCGTCGAAATCTGAGACTTTTTGAAAAATGGCTATTTTTACTCGTCAATTAAATATTAAAATATTCTATTTCAACAAATTAACTTTTAATTCAATTTTAAAAGTTCTATCACATTATTCTAACTACAATATGATTTAATACAACTTTACAAATCAAATTTAATCACATTAAACCCAATTTTCAATTATTTCTAAAATTTCACATATTAAATTATCGATTTAATTATCCAATTAAATCCAGATATTCAAAATAAAATTTATTCGACTTACAAATTTTACTTGTTAATATTTAAAATCAATTAAATTTACGAATTTCAAATGACATAAATTTTGGATCGTTATAGCAGAACACGTAATTCATATTCACAGCATGCATATAGATAAAAAATTTACATCAGACATTTACTTAAAAACACATGCAATACTTATTCATCTCAGCATACAACATGCAACCAATTTTAAACTTTAGATTTAAAAAGTTACTCACAAATTTTGTTTAAGATGCAGAACAGAGCTTCCCAGATTTTTGAAAAAGCTTTGAATTTGCTGAAGACATTTGCATGCAGAGAAAAAATTCCAGATTTTGAAAAAAACCTTCGAATTCTTTTAAACTGAAAGGCTCCTAACACTTTGAACTCTAAGATCCTGAGTTGCCTTGAAAATGTAGGTTTGTTTGCAGAACCAATTTTCCAGATTTTATAAAAATGCAGATTTGTTTTTGAAGTGAATTAGAAGGCTACAGTTTTGAAGAGGAGTTTGATTTTCATGAGAACAGGTTTTAAAAGAAAATGCCTTTGCTTTTTGTTTGATTTTAAAACTGTTTGCAGGCTTCAAGAATTTATAATGAGGAGTTTGTTTGAAGAGTTGTTTTGAAAATGCAGGCTACAGATTTTAAATTGCAAAATTGTTCATAGGGTTTTGATCATTGGGTATGAGGAGTTCAAATTTGGATTTGTATGTTCCAGATTTGCTTTGAGCTCAAGCCTTAAATTTTCTTAACTTTGATTAGAAAATGAGAAAAAGCAATAAGAGTGAAAAATGTATGTTTATATAGGCAAATATTCTAATTTTATAAAATAAAAGAAAACAAATTTAAAAGAGGTCACTTGTACAAAATTCTAACATTTGTCACATTGGAAGGTTTATCTTTTAACATTTGTTATATGTTGCTTAGGATAACAACACTTGTCTTTTTAAAAGTAATTTTTATTTAATTTAAATGTTAATATAATAGTTATGCCAAATTAATTAGTTAATTAGAATTTATAGAAAAGTTTTAAAAAGAAATAAAAAAATTATACTTATAAATAAAAGTTTAGGCATATAAAAATTAAAACAATTAAAAATCTGTACTTTGGATTTTAAAACTTTATATTCAAATTCAAATCAAATTCTAAAATCTAATATTTAAAAATCAAGTTATATATACAAATTAAATTTGAAATAACAAATGCTATTTTTATTCAAAATCTATTTGTAAAAACAATACATTATTTATATTATCTTTAGAAATGACTCATTATCAAATTAAAATAATTATAAAGAAATTATGTCTTTATTAATAAATTACTTATTTTATTAAACTATATTTAAAAAGAAACAAAACAAACCTTTTTTGTCAATTCATTTAAATTTAGAACTTAAGCCAAAATTATTTTAAACATTTAAACATCTTCCTTAACCATTTAAAATCATATAATTATTTATTAAAAAGTTTTGAAAAACTTAATATTAAGTTAAATAAAAATTTCCAAATTATTAATATATATATTAGAATTTGAAATCAATATTCATTTATTAAATTTAAACTAAGATTATTTATTTAATAACTTTGAAAAGCATTATATTAAATAAAAACAAATTCTCAAATTACTAAAAATATTAGAATTAGAAAATATGCTTTATTTATTAAATGTAAAACAAAGCCAATCTATTTACAATATAAACATATATTTATATTATAAATAGAAACCAATTTATTAGCTGTAAAAGATAAAATCTACCAATTTAATATTTATTAAAGAAAAATTATCAAATCAATTTGAATTATTATTAACAAAATTATCAATATCAATTTAATTTTTAATACGGATTATTAAATTGATATTGTCAAAAATTCCAAGATGTCACAATCCTCCCCCCTTAAAAGAATTTCGTCCCCGAAATTTAAAACAAAGGTAATTTAATAATCTCATTAAAGATTTTAATTTTTTAAACACAAGCATATATCAAATATATGCTAACAACCATAACAACCAATTAATCCAATCAAACAAATCTAACTATCCAGGCAAAATTCTGGATAGAATTTCCTCGAGCTTTCCTAAGTATAAATACCAGGATACTCTCTTTATAGAATTCAAACAATCAAAACTACTAAGCTACACAGCTCCTATTCAACTATATCTATAACACTAGACAAGATTTCAGACTACAGACGAGTCTGACTCAACAACCAAAACTCCTGAACTGCTGGTTCAAAAACCAGAGATAGATCATACACATACTCCCTCAGAGATACATGAAACTCGTTGAATCCCAGTTATCCAAACTGGCAATTCAATCTTGTAGATCAATCACTTATCCTCACAAGAACATAAAGAAGATCCAAAACACTTCAGAGCTAGCTTCTCAGACTTACCCATTCTTATAGCTCCCTTTTTGATCGGAGAAAACTTATCCAAAATCAAATCTCCGACTCCGAAATCCAAATTCCTTCGTCTCTTATCCACAAAAGTCGGACGATCCTGGGCTGCCTACATCCTTACTGATCAGCTCAATCTTTGGTAATGCCTCTAGAAACAAACAAAACCAATCATCTCAACAAAATGATCTCCTCAAGATCAATCCCAAAATCAAGAACTCAAACTCTACTCCTCAAACATCAGAAGATTAAACTCACCTCTCCTGTCCATGAAAGAAAAGCAGATGCACTTCCAAACTGCTTCCGCTGCACAACTCTGATCCGAAGTAGAAGAAAATGCTGATGAAGAACACGAGCACAACTAGACAACACATCCAGAAATATGGTTCATCAGATCCATAAAGAAAACTCGGAAGCTTCTCCAAAACCTGAGCTACCCATCAAACTCTATCTCTAAGAACCATCCTTCTACTAAACTGAACCACCGGTACCACTCTTGGAATCCTAGTCGATAAGGAAACTCAATATCCAGATGCGGACGAACCTCTGACTTCTCTGAAGACATCCGAAAAAACTCTGATAACCCAAGAGAACACTCAAACAATCGCAAGTCACTTTTGCGATCAGCCCAACTTAATATCCAAAGAAAACTGTTCTCCCTTTACCAAACAGAACAGCTTACACTTAGCTATCCAATCCATCGAAGAAAAGGATCCACTCTGTTGCTTCTGAACTCCTCCTTTAGAAAAACTTCTAAGCCAGAAAACTCCATGTCGACACAGAACACTCCGAGCTGCACTGCTACCACATATGCCAAAGAATTCCTAATCAAAAGCTCTTCAAGAAACTCGGACCTCAAACAAAACAGAAACACCATGCTGAACACAGCCACAACACCGATGCAGACCTACTTCCTTAAACTTGTTCCAAAGAAAAATCTTCGGAAACATCCATAGTCACTGCATCTCATCTCACATCTACTACTTCCAGAGGTATCAAGATACCATCACTCGTTTCTGCCTAACCAACAGATCCAAACTCTACTCATCCAACTACAAAGATAAAATCTGAACCTTTAAAAGGTTTCCTTCAGAGATTGATGAAATCCGAACACTACTGCAAAATTCACTCGAGACGGTATTAGGTCTACAGTCTCGACAGATACACTTCCAACCTCAAACATTCAAACTCCAACCAATGTTAGTCATGTTACACACACCACTACCCAATCTACCTTTATAACTTATATTGGAAAACCCGAACAGGTAACCCAACAAATGGGTAGAATAAATAAATATATATATATATACATAAATATATTAAAAATTAAAAATACGCTCTCCCAATATAGACACCACTCCAGAGCCTAGTATTCACTCAACCTAATGCTCTGATACTAAATGAGACGACCCGACTTTCTTACCATAGAAAATCGGATCATCTTGAAGAAAGAAAGGGATAGAAAAGAGAAAAGAAAGAAGAGAAAGAAGAAAACAACATCAGAATCTCAACAGCGGAATGAATAAATTATATTAATAACATAAATATTACATAGTTTACAACCATTATAAGAGTTACACAGATTATACATCAGATACTAGACAGTTATAAACATCTGTCTAGTTATTACAACTCAATACAACTCAACAAGAGATACAAAACACAGAGAACAAACAGCGAAAACTATATATCTACACGCAGAAGCCTCCTGCTCCATTGCTCCTCTACAATTCATCAAAGTTAACCTGAATCCCTTGGCTACTCGTAAAATTTTAGTACCCAAGAGTTTAAAAAAACAGAAGATAAACTCTGGGTTAGACATGGGTCTGGCGTGAGTAACAGGTTAAGGTTTCTTAACTTTCAAAAACCTTTTGAAAAGAAAGGTATCACGTAAGACTTCCCACACATAAACATGGAAAAGTTTTTACCTTACGCTAACCAAAACATTTGATAGGAAATCCGGTGATATTATAATAGGTTTAGGGTTTTCAAGTAAATATGAAATAGCCGAAATTGTTACATGATTAAATTCCATCTACTAGCCACAAAAGTGGGTAATACAATCAAAACTGTTTTCACTTATTGGACTTTTGGATTCCATACAATGGCAGGGCTACCGGGGTACCGCCCGTCACAGTACGTGGCCTAGATCACCGTACCGAGGATCACTCCCAATCCCCTGCAACACAAGACCGGAACCATCCCTTACTGGACAGTCCCGAACAAGACAACCCCGACAGTTGGAACTCACAACCGTCCACACAGCCGAAATAAAAGGGACCTCTAGACAGGGGGAAATCTCATCTTACTTGGGCATGACCCACTTAGCCTTGCTGCACCTCCCCTGTTTTAGCCATTCCCGGTTGATGAGGCTTGAGGCTACGATTACCTTTATAGAACACATCACTTAGAATGCTCATCGTCCACCTGACGATGTTCTGAAAGCATTCAATCCATACAAGTTCGTTTCGGGTTCGAACGAAACCGAAGGCATTATCTCGTTACACTCATTTTGGAATCACCCTCAGAATTAACGACGATAACCCTTGCACTCTGAGTCTTCATCTTCACTTGAGATTCACGACCTAACGTTAATTTGGTTCGATGTGGTTTTCAGATATCCAAATATGGAAACCTGGTCTCATCGAAATCCAAAACGTGTCTTTTAAGGTCAAGTTGTTTTAAGGTTTAAAACAATTCAATTCAGTATCAATATACACACAGATAGATAACTCACAAATCATAATTGATAATCAACATTATCATAATAAAAAGATGATCGACATTATCATCAAAATAGATAATCCATACTATCATCGAAATAGATAATCCATATTATTATCACAATGCAACCAAAGCATTCATATCACACAGTATCACTAATCTCATATCTGAGATCATAAAGCATTCAAGGCAATCAATATCATCCATTCATAAATAAGAAAAGATTTACTTAGTCACAATATGATTAATTTAAAATACCTCCATTTCTAAATTTAAAGTGAATTAAATTAATTACTTCATCTTTAACTAATTTAAAATAAATTAATTGTTTCATCATTATAAATCTTGCTTATCTAACTATTAATTAATTACAAGACAATTAATTAATCATTCAAATTAATCACCTTAATTAATCACCCTTGCTTAATTATCCTTAATCACATTCAAATAATTGTCCTTTAATTAATTTCGTAAATTAATTATTCTTAACCAACTCATTAATTAACCTTTAATTACTTCATTAGTTAACTAACAATAATTAATTACATTAATCAATTTCCTTTAATCACTTATCATTGATTAATTAACTTTAATTAATCAACTTTAATTACATCATTAATTATATTAATTAATGATCCCTAATTATATTTAAATTAATTACTTTATTTAAATTAATTACCTTAAGTAATTAATCTTAATTAAACCACAATGATTAATCCTACTTGATTAACCACAATCAGTAATTAACTAACTTTAATCACTTCATTAAAATAAATTAATTATTCCTTAATTAATTTCTTAATTTATCCCTTGATTAATTACAAATTAATTTAAATCCAAATTACTCTCATTCTTAAAACATCTTCCATTAATTACATCTAGTAATTACCATTATTTACTTCACTAAGTAATTTACAATCCATTAATTACATTAAGTAATTTGTTACCAAATCATTCAGTATTTAAAATTAATTAAACTTAATTAATCAATTTAAACAATCACATTAAACTAAATTAATTACATTAAGTAATTAATTCATTCATTACTTCCATTAAGCAATTACACTTAAACATTTCACAAATTAATTAATCTAATTAATTATTAAAATTAATCACATTAATTAATTATTAAATAATTCTAGTTAATGACCTTCATTAACCATTCTTTAATTACTTCCATTAAGTAATTTACTTAAATTAACCATTGATTAATTAAGTGTTAATTGTAACTTAATTAATATTTAATTACTCGATTAATTAACCTTGATTTATAACTTAATTATTTAATTAATAAATCTTTAATCATTAATTAAAAATCTAATTAATGATCTTAATTACAAATTGATTAACCTTTAATCAATTATATATTAATCCTTAATCAATTAATTCATTAAATTAATCAATTATTCCTTAATTACCTTTTTAATTTAATTAATTCCAAATCATTAATCTTAATTAAATTTAAGATAAAAACATTCTTAATTATGACTAAATTGTCATTAACAAAACAATTGAAATCAATTTACTTTTGAAATTACTTGAAAATTTCATTTCAAATATGAAATTTAAAATCAATATAATTTAAACTTAAACAAAGTTTTAAACAATTTAAAAACCTTTTAAATTTCATGGCAAACAAATGCTTGTCTTATAAAAGAAATTCATAAGAGTTTAAAACTAAATTCATTTTTAAATTCAAATAATTTAAATTTACACTTTGTTTAAATCTTTCAAATTTAAAAACTTCTTTTATTTCAAAAACTAAACTACATATTTAAACTTTGATTTCCAGTTTTAAATTTAACTTTAAAACTTGCTCATATTTTAAAAACTTCATTTTTAAAATTTCAAACTACTTACTATTTTAAAGTAGTTAATAATTCAAGTTTAAACTTTATTACTTTTATTATTATTTAAAACTGAGATTTAATACTAAACTTGAATTCTAAATTTCAAACTTGGATTTAAAACTAGGTTTAAACTTTTCTTTACATTTAAAAACATCAGGTTTAAAAAAATTTAAACAACGGTACAGGTTTTGTTAAAACCTGTAACAGCCCTTAAATCCGAGACACCCCAAAATTACCTCGTGTTCAATGCTCAAACTCCCCGAGCAAACCACCATGCTGCTTCGAGCAACTCACAAATCTACTCAAGCACAAAACTAACACCTCAACAAAACTTCATCAGAAAACAAGCTCTATGCACATGCACGACGCCGCAGTCACCTCCGACCACCAGAGATGATCGTCCCACATCCAAAAACACTTCATCACCCCAACTCGATCATCAAATCGTACACTTAACCTCGAATTCAAATTCAAGATAACTCACCCAAACCTGGAACTACAGAACTACACAAACCCAAATCCCGAAATCGGCTCGCCAGCCCAATCCCGACCATCGAAGATGTTGACACTCCGGCCAAACCTTCTTCTACTTCCGAACATCCATCACTCAAAAGCAAGTTGAACTCGATCAACTCGATGAAGCATGGTGATCGATTTACCAGGCACAACTAAAACTAGGGTTTAAAAAGTAATCTCATAGCTGCATCTTCCATAATGAAATTTAGCACCAACCAATATTTTTCCTAGCTTCTCTAATCACCTCTCCATCATCATTCAGAAACACATCCTCTCTAGATACATAGATTACCAGTAAACCCTAAAAGATCAATTTCAGTTCAAACAAGAACTGTACATTCATTCTATTTCTAAAAATCCAGATTTTAATGTTAAAAATCATGATTTAGTTACTGCTTTCGATTAATAATACTGAATTAAGAAATTACACAGTTTGAATTTTTGGTTTATAACAACATACACTGATGTTTCAATATTTCCAGAGGCAAACAGACTCTATTTTAATATAATTAAATTTTAATCCTTAGTCTATGAAAATTAACAACATTGATCTATAAATCAAATCCTATCAAAACTAAGTTAAGTGGTAAGGGATTGAAAAGTGAGACTGGGAACAAAGCAGAACACACAATTCATATTCACAGCATGCATACATATAAAAAATTTACATCAGACATTTACTTAAAAACACATGCAGTACTTATTCATCTCAGCATATAACATGCAACCAATTTTAAACTTTAGATTTAAAAAGTTACTCACAAATTTTCTTTGAAGATGTAGAACAGAGCTTCCCAGATTTTGAAAAAGCTTTGAATTTGCTGAAGACATTTGCATGCAGAGACAAAATTCCAGATTTTGAAAAAAAACCTTTGAATTCTTTTAAACTGAAAGGCTCCTAACACTTTGAACTCTAAGATCCTGAGTTGCCTTGAAAATTTAGGTTTGTTTGTAGAACCAATTTTCCATATTTTATAAAAATGCAGATTTGTTTTTGAAGTGAATTGGAAGGCTACAGTTTTGAAGAGGAGTTTGATTTTCATGAGAACAGGTTTTAAAAGAAAATGCCTTTGCTTTTTGTTTGATTTTAAAACTGTTTGCAGGCTTCAAGACTTGATAATGAGGAGTTTGTTTGAAGAGTTGTTTTGAAAATGCAAACTACAGATTTGAAATTGCAGAATTGTTTACAGGGTTTTGATCATTGGTACGATGAGTTCGAATTTGGATTTGTAAGTTTCAGATTTGCTTTGAGCTCAAGCCTTAAATTTTCTTAATTTTGATTAGAAAATGAGAAAACGCAATAAGAGTGAAAAATGTATGTTTATATAGGCAATTTTTCTAATTTTATAAAATAAAAGAAAGCAAATTTAAAAGAGGCCACTTGTACAAAATTCTAACATTTGTCACAAGGTTTATCTTTTAACATTTGTTATATGTTGCTTAGGAAAACAACACTTGTCTTTTTAAAAGTAATTTGTATTTAATTTAAATGTTAATATAATAGTTATGCCTAATTAATTAGTTAATTAGTATTTATAGAAAAGTTTTAAAAAGAAATAAAAACAAATTATACTTATAAATAAAAGCTTAGGCATATAAAAATTAAAACAACTGAAAATCTATACTTTGGATTTTAAAACTTTATATTCAAATCAAATTCTAAAATCTAATATTTAAAAAACAAGTTATATATACAAATTAAATTTGAAATCAGGAATGCTATTTTTATTCAAAATATATTTGTAAAAACAACACATTATTCATATTATCTTTAGAAATGACTCATTATCAAATTAAAATAATTATAAAGAAATTATGTCTTTATTAATAAATTACTTATTTTATTAAACTATATTTAAAAAGAAACAAAACAAACCTTTTTTGTTAATTCATTTAGATTTAAAACTTAAGCCAAAATTATTTTAAACATTTAAACATCTTCCTTAACCATTTTTTATCATATATTTATTTATTAAATAGTTTTGAAAAACTTAATATTAAATTAAATCAAATTTTCCATATTGTTAATATATATATTAGAATTTGAAATCAAGATTCATTTATTAAATTTAGACCAAGATTATTTATTTAATAACTTTGAAAACCTTTATATTAAATAAAAACAAATTCTCAAATTACTAAAAATATTAGAATTAGAAAATATGCTTTATTTATTAAATTTAAAACAAAGCTAATCTATTTACAATATAAACCATATATTTTTATATTATGAATAGAAACCAATTTATTAGTTGTAAAAGATAAAATCTACCAATTTAATATTTATTAAAGAAAAATTATCAAATCAATTTGAATTATTATTAACAAAAATATCAATATCAATTTAATTTTTAATACAGATTACTAAATTGATATTGTCAAAAATTTCGGGATGTCACAACTGTTATATAATATAATTGAATTTAGTAGAATATTAGAATATTTTCATTTCTGAAAATATATTAAAATTCAATTAAATGAAGTGTTTCATAATTTTTATAATGTATAAATATCATTTTTCATTTTATTTCTTTTAAAGGCTATATTTGGGGCTATATAGAAAAATCGTAGCAGTAAAAATCCGTTATGAGATATAGCAGGGTTATAGCTGGGTAATAGCAGGGCATAGTCCACACAGGTGCACGTAAATGTGCATATTTTTACTTCCATATTTCATCGAATTTAATTAAATAAATGAGCATATAGGGTGTTTTAACATGTTTAAACCAAAATTCAAATTATTTTCAAACCATCATTTATTCAACTTCATATAGGGGCAAAATGGTCATTTTTGTGCATATATTAGTTTGAGAAAATTTACATGGAAATTTCTATATTATTTTGTAGGAATTTGGCTTCAAATGGAAGAGGTTTTCATGGAAAATATGCATGCACAAGGGAATACAAGCAAATGAAGATGAAAATAATTCATTTCATGAAAATAGAGAACCCCATCTACCTACTTACCATGACGTACACTTAGGAGCTAATGCACATGCTAACGAAAATTAAAGCTACATGTACATTTAAGTGGATGATTAATACATGCAAGTTGTTACTTTGTGGCCGCACATCCTAAGAGGGTACTTAGGGTAGTTCCCATAAAATGGATTAAGTTTCAAAATATGTATAAATACCTCATATGTTCATGTAACTCTTCCCATTCCTCTAAACCTCCTTAGTGTTAGGATCGAAAATAAACTAGAAGATCTCTTTCTTCTTCATGGCTACTTAACCATTTTCTTTTATGTTATTTTTTATGAAATTTTAATACATTCTCTTCTCTTTTCTTGTTTATTTCCTTTCATGCTAGTAATGTAGACCTTTTATTCACGCAAGTAGATTAGCTTTTATTTTAGTGTAATTAGTTCTCTTTTTTACTTTTGCTCCCTTTTTTCTCTTGTTTTTATTTTATGTGGAATGCTACAATTTTTGATATGATAACAAATATGAGAGGCTAAACCCCTTCAATTTAGGGGTAATGAAGCTCTCTAATTATATAGCTTCAACATTGTAATAATTATTGATCTTTTTTATGCTTAGTGGAACTATTTGAATGAGATAAATTTTGTTGTTTTAGATTTAAATTTGATAGTCTATGTTGTTGACACCAAATAGGCTATGCTTAAACAATCACAAACACAAATTACCTCTTCATCTACATATGATTATAGTAATGAAGTGATTGTTGAAATCAAAATTTAATGGTCTATATTTTTAATCAATAGTTAATAGGCCATGCTTAAAATAGATTTTGTTTTCAACTTCATTGTCATTTTTCATGAGAGTTAGCAAGTGGTTTAATGGGTGTGTTATAGTTTGATGGCCTATATTGAGCTAATTAATAGCATAAATAAGCCATACTTATGATAAACACATCATTTAAAATCACTAATGACCAAAAAAGAGAGATCATAATTATAAGTTGTGCTGATTTATGTGATTTGGAAAGTGGATTTATCTTTATATTGCCTTCAAACTCTCATATTTTTATCCATTTTACTTTGTTAGTTTAGTTACATTTTCATTTCTAGCTTAACAACACTCTCAACTTTGGTTATTTTGATTGAATAGAAATTTTAAAATCTAAGCAATTCTCTTGGAATCGATCAGTACTCGCCATGTACAATCATTGTACACCGTGCGCTTGCGGTAAATTTTTATTTAGAATTTTTCGGCTATTTTCTAATCTGATAGGAAATTAGTCATGGTAACTTTTTATAAACAAATTTGTATCTATTTTTCCAATTTGAAATCTAGATGTTATTAAATAATTTTTTAATCTATCATACCAAGACGCGGTGCTTGTTTTAAACCATATAAAGCTTTCTTTAGTTTATAGACACGTTCAAGAAGTTTTTCATTTGTGAACAATAGTGGCTGCTCAACACTAACCTTTTCTTTTATAAAACCATTTCAAAAGGCACTTTTTACTTCCATTTGAAAAAGTTTAAAGTTATCATGACATGCAAAAGTGGGTAACGTTCGAATGGCTTCTAGACGTGTGAATGGAGCAAACGTTTCTTCATAGTCAATGCCTTCCTCTTGATTATATCCTTATGCTACTACCTCACATTGTTCCGAACAATATTTCCATTTTCATCAGTTTTATTGCTATTAAATCATTTTTTCCCGATTACAAATTAACTTGTAGGCCTCGGTACAAGTTCCCATACTTCACTTCTTTCTAATTGATTGAGTTCTTCTTGCATTGCCATAATCCATGACTCGTCATTCGATGCTTCTTTATAATTCTTCGGCTCAAAATTTGAAATGAATGTAACGTGGCTCATTTGATTTAATTGATGTCTAGTAGAAACTTTTGTATTCAAATCACCAATTATATCGTTAATTAAATGGTCTTTCAAAATATGAGATGGTGATCTTAACGTATTTTCATTTTCATCTGTATTCTACTTATTGTTATTTGAGACAAAGTTATTTTCAAATAGTTTTGTTAACATTTCATCATCATCACTATTTTTGTTATTGGAAAAGTTTCTGTCAAATGAAACATGTAGACTCTCTTCTATAATGCTGGTATATCATTAAATATTCTCTACACTTTGTTACGATCTGAGTATCCGATAATGATTTCTTTATCGGCTTTTGAATCAAATTTTCCAAGATTATCTTTAGTGTTAAGTATAAAACATTTTGAATCAAATATTCGAAAGTATGATACATCGAGTTTTTTACCAAAAAAATTTCATAACAGGTATTTTTGGTTAAAGGACGTAATGTAACACATTTCAATACATAACAAGTAGCAGCTACAGCTTCTGCCCAAAAATTCTTTGGAAAATTACTGCTGTTAAGTATAATTCATGCACATTCTTGGAGTGTGTGATTTTTTCTTTCTATAACACCATTTTACTATGGAGTTCGAGGAAATGAAAAATTATGTGTAATTCCCTTTTTACTACAAAAGTTTTCAAAAATCTCATTTTTGAATTCACCTCTATGATCACTTCTTATACCCTTTATTTTAAGATTCGTTAATTTTTTAGTTCTTTTAGCAAAAAGTTTAAACATCTCAAATATATCACTCTTATGTTTTAAATACAATATCCATGTATATCTTGAAAAATCATCTACAATAACAAATACATACTTATTATGATTTATTGAACGTACTCGAGTAGGCCCAAATAAATCAAGATGTAATAATTTTTAAAGGTTGTTTGGTAGAATTTTTTTTAGATTTAAAAGAACTCTTTTTTAATTTGCAATATTGACATGCATCACACAAATTTCTAAATTTATAGTTTATTTTAGGGAAACCTCTAACCAAAATGTGTCTGGCTAATTTGTTTATAAACCTAAAGTTTATGTGACACAACCATTTGTGTCATATCCATGGATCATTAAAATCTACGGATAGGCATAAATCGTTGGAGTTATTGAATTTCATATTTAAGCCATAGATGTTTCTTTTTATTAAACCTTCAAAGATCATATTTTTATTTTGATCAAATATGCTGCATTTATTCTTTTCAAAATCAATTTTGAATACTTTTTCACAAAGTTGACTAATGCATAATAGGTTATGTTTTAGATTTTCCAACTTAAAGAACATTTGTAATAACAGGTGAAGTGGACATACCAACATTGATGACATCTCCAATTCCAATGACAAATCCTTTTGATCTATCTTTGAAAATTACAGTACCACCATTTCTATATGTTATATTCGATAACCTTTGTGCATTTCTAGTCATATGTTTGGAGCATCCATTATTAAGTATCCATTTCTCCTTGTTATTAGATTTTCTTTTACGTACCTGCAAGATAAAAACAATTTAACTAGTACCCACTTCCTTTGTTAGGGTCTTAAGTGTTAGAGAATGAAGGTTGCCATACCCAAGAGGGTTTGAAACCTTTAAAAGAGTAATTTTTATTATGAACAACACTTTTCAAATAGTTAACTAGGTATTTTTGTCTAATTAATTTGTCACCAGATTTTGGAATCCATATTTTAATTATTTCGGAGTTAGAAGATTTTTCTCCAGTATGTGGCTTCTTGAACCTTTTATATAACCTAAAGGTTTTTTTTTTGAAGTTTTCTTGAAACCTAATCCATTCCGATTTCCTGGTGGTTTTGAACTTTTGATCAAATTGTCAAAATTCTGCTTTCCTTTATTGAATTTTGAAATATTTTTTGTAATCTTATCTAACTCACTTTTAAGATAAGAAATTTCGTATTTTGATGCTTCTAGATTATCCTTTAATACAACGTTTTCTTTTCTAATATCATCATTTTCTAAGTTAACTTTTCCTACTTCACATAATAAAGAATCATTTTGAATAGATAGATTTTTACATTTTTCTTGTGTGGTTTCAAATTCTTCTTCTAAAATGTTTTTCTCATCTTTTGATAATCCTATTCCAAGCACCATACGATTAATTTTAGCAACATATTCTTTATTTAACTTTTTGATTTCTCTATATTTGTCATTTACTTCCATGCTAAATTCTAAAATTTCATTATAAGTAAGATTGAGACATACCTCCTCGGGGTTTGCCATGAAGCATACAATGGCTTGCTCAGAATCACTATTGTTGTCACTGTTTGATGATGAAAACGAATTTGAGTCATCCCAAGTTACTTGAAAAGCACGTTTTCTTTTCTTAGATTTCTTGAACTTTCTTTTCTTTTTGTCATTATTGAGTTTTGGGCATTGTTTCTTCATGTGTCCGAACATGTCACATCCAAAGCACTTGATTGAAGTTTGGTTGGATGAATTTGAATTTCCTCCATTTTGGGATCGCATCATCTTTTTGAATTTCTTGAAATTATTGTAGTTTTTGGCGTAAATACAATATAATCTTCATCTAAGTCTGATTATTATTATTGGCTTGAAAAGCTATATTTTTCTTTTCGTTATTTTGTTCTTTTCTTGCCTGCAAATTTGCTTCTGACAACATTAAATTTCCAATTAATTCTTCAATTTTTGGTTGAGATAGATTATTACCCTCTTCGATGGCCAACACTTCTCGTTTCCATTCATTAGTGAAGGAATTTAAAATATGTATAACTAAATCAAAATTAGTAAATTTGACTTCAATTGCCATAAGATAGTGTTAAATAGTTTGAAATCTAGCATACATATCACCAATAGATTCATTTGCTTTCATTTTAAATGAAGAAAATCAATTTTGTAAAATGAAAATCTTTGTTTGTTTAACTTTTTTTGTGCCTTGATGAGTGATTTGTTGTGTATGCCATATATCATATGTAGTAGTGCAAAATATGACACATGAAAATTGATTTTTTTCAAGTGAACAGAATAGAATATTCAGGACTTTAGCATTATTTGTTGCTGTGTTCTTTTGAGTATCTGTCCAAGTGCTTATGTCTGTGTTTGGTGCTTCATTATCTAGCTTGTGTTACTTTCTAAATTTCTAGACTATTAGCTTCCATAGAAATATGCATACTTGAAGACCATTAAGTATAAACAGATCTAGTGAATAGTGGAGGATGCACAGTGGATTGACCTTCTTGAAATGTACTTATCATATTAAATATGTTTTAATTACGAATTACTGTAACTTGAAATAACCGTGCTATGATACCAAATGTTGAACTTATTTGTTTATCTCTTTTGATACTTATATACTTGCAAGTTAGCTTATAAGTTCTTTGGCATAATTGTATAGTTGTTGTCATTAAAATCTAATAAGAGAGGTTCTAACATTCTCCTCCTTTTTGATGATGAAAACTATACAATTTTTGAAAAATATTTATTCTATGTAAAATGATATAATATGATTAAAGCTCCCCGTAAGAATAATATCTCTCTATTTTAATATGCATATGAATTTCTCTCCCTTTGTCATTATCAAAAGAATGAGGGAATAAATAAAATGTGTGAAATAATGATATATATAAATATGAAGAAAATGGTTAAGAACAACATGAAAATAGTAATGAGTCAGAAATAGAACGCAAATACCATAACAAGATTGAAAAGCCACTTACAATAATTACATAAATGTTGGATCATTAATTATAGTGGTCAGCAGCATTCCAAAGTTCTAGTTGAAATTGTCTAGACATCTAGATTTATCCAATCCAAACCAGTAAGTAGTGGAACAATTTGAACTATTTCCAGACGTCTGGTATTTTTGAATCAGACATCCGTTTGCCAACATGGACGTCATTTTTGAAAATTGTAGACGTATGTTCTACCTAAAGTGTAAAAGTTTTTACAAACAGCATTGCAGACATCTAGACCTTTTTCCAGACGTCAGATACGCTTTGTATTGAGACATTTTGGTATTCATTTTTCAAAGTTGACTTTAGGCTTATTGTTTAAGAATTTTAAGCTTATGTATTTGATTTTATAATTATTATCCAACTTCGAAAATGTTTAACCAAAATTGCACATATTATTGGCTATTTAACATGATTTATAGTGTATTAAACATATTTATATATCTTTAAAATATTTGTTGCTTTCAAATAATATTTTTATTTTCTTGAAATAACTTTTCACGGTCATTTAGCATAATAAAAATATTTCTAACACTTTTGAAAGCAAAGTCTTATATAAAAAGAGCATCTAATTTTTTTTATTTTTTAAGAAAATATTACTTTGTGACACTCTAAAGTTAACAATACCAACCCTAAATTTTATATATATATATATATATATGAATTAGACATACCGCATTTGCTACGGTTTCGTTATCCATAAATGCTCATTCTCCATCATATGTACGGAACATTTAATATTCAAAACACATTTCATCCTTTTGTCTAACTTTGGTACCTATCAAAAAATATATTCTATATTTTGGTTCTTACTTCCTACATCAGGCCCAAAGGGTTAAGATCGAAGGTAACCATACCTAAGAGGGTTTGGTGCTCCCTTTGAGAATTTAATTTGAATTTTTGTGAATAGTAGGCAAAAATATATCTATATATTTATTTCTTATCAAATTGTTATTAGTCTTCGAAACCCAAATTTTTATATTCTTAGACTCATTAATTGGTTTCCTTTTACCACAATCATTCTCTTTGAAATTAGTATATAATGATCAGTGTTGTTTAGAGCTAGTCTTAACTTCTTTGCTATGTTGGTTATAGCCTAATCCTCTTTTACTAGAAGTAGATTGTGAATTCTTTATAGTTTCAGAAAGATTCTCTCCAGCTTTATTAAATTTAAAAACATTTTTAGTATTACTTTCTTACTTTGCTTGATGACCAACTACTTCCAATTCTAATATTTTATTACTAGAATTTAAATTGTGATTCTCTTTTGTTAATACATCATTTTTATTGTGCCGAGTTTCTATTTTGCTACTTAACATAGTAAGCTGTGATGATGTATTAGTACAAGAATCTTGAGATTTTACTAATTCCTCTTCTATTATTTTCTTTTCATCTTTTTGTGTATCAACTTCTAGTTCACTTCTATTTAATTTTTCAAATGTATCTTTATGTTTTCTATTCAAATCTTTTAACTTATCTAATAATTCAGATTTATTTCAACTAGATCAGCGAATGAAAATTCACTTACACTATCATTAGTAGCCATGGAACATACATTTACTTGCTCAGAGTTGCTATTACTACCCGACGAAGAAGATGAGTCTGAATCTTCCTAAGTTACCAAAAAAGCTTGCTTCTTCTTTTTATGAAATTTCTCGCTCTTACTAAAGTTGTTCTTCTTTCGTTCTAGGCAGTCTTTCTTTATATGGCCCGTCTTGTCACATTCATAACATTCATGCGATGAAGATTGTGGATCATTATTGTTGTTGCCAAATTTTTTAGTCTTCTTATGCTTTAAAAATTTTCTAAAACTTTTGGCTAGAAATGCAACACCATTGTCACCTATATCGGATTCCTCTTTCTCTGATTGAAGTGCCATTGTCTTTCTGTCTTGAGTTTGTACTCATTTTTCTTGCAAGTTCACTTCATACGACATGAGATTTCCTATTAACTCTTCTAGTTTTATAGTCGAAATGTCATTAGATTCGTCGATAGCTAAGGCATTTCGTTCTCACTCATCCATTAAAGAATTTAGGATTTTTGAAAAAAATATCAAAATCGAAGTATTTTTCTCCTAGTGCTATAAGTGAGTGATATGTATCTTGAAATCTAAAGTACATGTCATTTATAGTTTCATCTTACTTCATTCTAAAATTATGAAATTGATTTTTAAGCATAGAAATCTTGCTCGACTTTATTTGTATCCTTATGAGTTAATCTAAGAGTACGTCAAATTTCATACGTGGATGTGCATGTACTTACTTTATTAAACTAATTTTTGTCAAAAGAAAAAAATAACATATTCATTGCGTTAGCATTACTAGTGTCATCTAATTTTTCGGTATTTTACCATCGTGCATAAAAAGTGGCAGGAACAATGTATTCCTGTTGTGTGATATTCCAGGTCATATCCATTAGCCTGCATATATATACTCATCCGAGTTGACCAATAAGCATTGTTTAATCCATTAAATAGTGGTGATTGTGTAATAGATTGTCCTTCAACAAAACTTGATGCAGTATTTTTATCCATATTACTTAACTATCAAAAACTGTGTTATATGTGATAGCCTTACTCTAATAATAAATGAAAGTCGCTATGCGGATCGAGTAATATAAATAGTTCTACTAAATTAAAACTTGTATTGATAGTGGTGGAAATAAAGAACTATAAAGTAAAGTGCACTAGAGATTTTTATACTGATTTGAACTTCCGTTTAACTCTAATCCTAGACTACTTTTGGATTTAAACCAAAACATTTACATATAGTGGAACAAAAGAGGCAAGATTCAGACATTTGGAACTTTTGTAACAGATGTCTAGAAACATAAATCGACATCTGAAATTTTTTATCACAAACATCTATTATGGAAACAGACGTATAGAACAAAAAATTCAAATGTCTGCATATAGTGTGTTTTGTTACTATAGTTTCTATTTCTCCAACGTCTTGCTAAGACATCTAGATATTTTATTCAAACATTCGAACCTGACGAATAGAAGCGCTTCATCATAGAAGTTCAAATTTTCAGTCTCCTCTTCCAAATTTCTCAGATTTGGGAACTCGGTAATAAAATAAGCAAGGGTCTAGCCCTTGATGGAAGTGTGAGGCTGGAAGAAGATGTGATGTTGCCTAAGCTCGA
Organism: Allium cepa; assembly: GCA_030765085.1. Lineage (NCBI taxonomy): Eukaryota > Viridiplantae > Streptophyta > Magnoliopsida > Asparagales > Amaryllidaceae > Allium > Allium cepa. The sequence goes on from CM060932.1 coordinate 135,858,134, forward strand.
TGGACCATTTCCAGAGTTGGCCCATTGTGTAGGGTCGTTTAAGGATTTGCTTCATAGGCTAATTGTTTAGGACCTCGATGGGATGAGTTTGAATGTACAGCTGGATTTTTCAGGCTACCATGTATAGGCAAAAAGCAAGTTTCTCTGGCTTAGAGCATCACATCTCTAGGCCAGGCAATCTCTTGTTGATATAATATACTATCCTTTGGAGCTTCTCATCTTCCTTGATTAGGGAAATGCTAAATGCATGGCAAGATACTGCCAAATATAGATACAAACCCTCTCCATCGATGGGCTTAGATAGTGTTAGCGAGATAAAACCCAAGTGACTACAGAGTAATTATAATGCTAATTACCTTCATAATTAAGAATCAACAAATTTAAGCAATGTTGAATTTTACTTAAACATAGTTATTATGTTGTTGAGTGCTTACATAATTCTGTCGTTGCATTCTAACTGGTTTTTGAAATGTCAAATTGAATTAACATCCAATTCTAGAAAAAAGTAGAAAAGAATCTAACACTGAAAACAAAATAAGAGAAAAAGGTACAGAAAAAGAAAACGATATAGAGATTTTACGTGGTTCGGATGTTAAAGAATCTTATATCCACGGATCAAATATCATTTTCTTCTTTTATGTATTCATCTCTACTACTAATAAAAAAAATTCATTGTACTAATCTACTCGGTGTCTTTTTGAAATTTCGAAAATGCCCTTGCCCATGTGCGAAGCATGGGCCCATGCTAGTAGTACATAATGTATTAGTAGAGAGAGTACAGAAATTTTGTTATTGTTCTTTAAAATGTTAAATCTCAGGCCAGCCACCCTCTTCCTGCTACGCTGCATTTACTATTTATAGTTTATGGATGCACGTTGGTTAGTAAAATCCTTCTTCCGCTATTTTAGTTTCCATCATTTGATCATGCCATGTGTCATGCACCCATCTCATTTATTTAATGTGCACGAATTAATGACATGTCTTCGATGGAAAACTATAATTTGGGCAGTTGAATTCTGAACATTGGTGGAAAGTTTGAAATTCAAGTGGAAAATCCAGCACTTGAGGCAGGAAACTCAAATTTTAAAAGGCTATATACTTCTAATTCCAAGCGGTGAATGGCCTATGTACTACTCCTATCGTGACTAAGAGTGTAATATGGTGTTCCCTTTTTCTTCTGGATGAACCACGCTGCACCTAGCAACTTTGCTATAATAAATTTAAGAGTTTTTTTTCTACTCTGATCTGGGAGGTGTCGGCACCTATGGAGCCGAATTGCGCTATCGGTGTGCAACATTTGCATAGTATTATGGTGAGGGTGGATGGTGTTGAGTTGCCTTTTTCCAACCTGTGGTACCTTCCTTATTGTAGGTTCGATTTCACCTAGAGGGGGGTGAATAGGATTGTACTAATAATTATAAAAATTAAGGTGGAAAAATAATTGCAGCATAGATAATAGCAGAATAATAAAAGCAGAAATAAAATAACACACAAATTTACTTAGCTTCGGCAAAATCTTGCCAACATGCTGCCCCCAAGGTTTCTACTAGAAATTATGTAGTCAGACGCTTACACACGTAAACTCGTGATACCCGTTATCTTCTAACCTAACTCTACGCTCAAAATTCAACCATAACTCAGCCACTGAGTTACGAATTCTCGAATTACACCACCATAGTTCTTTCCCTAGTCACACGACTAGAGTAAATTACAAATAAAAACAACTTAAAAAAACAAAACCCTATATAATATACTAAGCCCAAAATAGAGAAAACCGGCCCAATAAAACTTAAAAGAAATCCCCTTTTCTTTTTATCTTCTTGTATATCATCGGCTCGAATCCTGTGTCGCATTTCCTTTTTCTCGAGAACAATTGTTTCTCTTTATAAAATTAGGGCTTTTCTTTTATTTGAAGCCGCCGCTTGGTCGTTGATCGATTTTACTATCGATCCTCAGTTTAGTATGATGCTTCTTCGATATTTATTTTTGCTCAGCTTCGGTTACTACAAATGTGTCGAGCTTGAGTGATATGAATTGGTATGTGATTCTCTATTTCGAATTCGATTTTGCTCGACCTAGATTTGAGTTGTTGAGTTTGGATTTTAAATTGAAACTTAGCTCTGTGATTTTTCTTAAACTCGAACGCATTTTAATGCCGATGATGATGATGGGTTAAATAGGGATAAATTCCCTATATTTGCATTCGTATTTATTTTGTTTGAATTCTTCTCATACTATGCTTGGCTGCTGATTTTCGATTTAATGCTGGTGATCAGTATTGACTTGTTCATTATATTCTTACTTTAGTTGATTTCTTCTTTCCCCCTATAACTTGGTCACCACGGCTTTGATTCTTTGGCATTTAAACTTGACTTTGGTTTGAAAATCGCTACCCTAATTTTTGTAAAACCCGCTACGTGATTTTTGTGCTACTACCCTGGTTCATGATATTGTTTTAACTGCTTGCTTGCATCGATAGTGGTATCGTGACTCAAGTAAATATATGTGACATGGATTTGATTGCACTTGTTCGATTTTTGCTTGATCACTGTCATTTTTGTACTGGTCCAACCTGCTATTGTTTTTATTTTACTTCATATGTACTGGTAGCTTTAGTTGATTGTCTCCATATATGTGTGTGTGGGTGTGTATGTATATGTGCATGATTGTACTTTGGTATTGCAGTCTTGATCATCACTGCATATACGCTGTTTGCTCTTGAAAACTGCTGTTGAACTTTGTTGGACTGTATAGCCTTGTTATACTGGTTATCACTAAATATATATATATATATATATATATATATATATATATATATATATATATAAGTTCACACATGCATCTGTGCATGCTATGTGCTTCATTTTTGTTGCATGTTGCCCTTGGGTGGTTGTCATTCACTTGTGTACCTTTCTATGCTGTCTTTGGTCATTGTATTCAAGTTCCTAGGTCTGGATATGTTCATTTGTGAACTGAAATGCCACGCACTGCATATATGTATGTGCGTGTTATGAGAAATGCGGATTATGGATCTTAAGGCTAGGATTAACACTAGAGGGGGTGAATAGTGTTGATAAAGAATTACTAAATCTTTTTCAATTTATTTTAATTTAGACACTGATGTATGCAATATACAGACATAGATATGATCACAAAAACAAACACAAATGCAGAAATAAAATAAAAGCAGTAAAGGAAAGAACATACCATATTTTATACTGGTTCGGAGTTACCCTACATCCAGTCCCGCAACACAAGTACGGATTTCATTTCAAAAGCAATTGTACAATTGCACCGTCGGTTTCAAGGCTACGAGGTACACCCTCCAGAATTTCGATCCTCTTGGTAGAGATACTTGATTTCCGGGCTACAAGTTTACCCAATTGATTTACCAAGGCTACAATCACACCTTTTCTTTCTTGATTGATTTTCAAGGCTACAATCACACCTTTTCTCGCTTAATAGATTACAAAGAAGACTATAACTCTGAATAGCACTGAGAATCTTGTAGAGAGAGTGATAGAGAATCAAACTAGAAGTAATCGAGTTCGATTCAATGTTGATTTCGGTAGAGTAATGATAAGAATATGTATTAAGAAAGGTGGAAGGAGAATTAGGAGTGAAAAACCAGAAAATCTGATGTGAAATTCGTTGAAACTAACCCCTATTTATAGAAGAACAACAGTCGTGTCCAATCGTATAGAGTTATGGCGAATGAACACTTCTTTTGAAATTTAAATTTTGAACTCAACTGACACCATGTCGACATGGGGTATATAGGCATGTCGACATCCCAGAGCATTTTTTGATGTTTTGATTTTCTTAGAAAATAACCTTTATCTTATATTAAAACTAATTTAAACTTTATAAATATACTTGAATATAGTTAAAATTCATAAGTAAATATAGAGAATAATATATATATAATTTAACTCTAATTTTATATTTTAAATCTAAGTATAAATATTTAAAAGTTAAATATATTATATTAAAAGATAGTTTAAAATCAGGAGTAATTTGACTTTGAAATTAAAGATAATTTTGAGACTAAAATTATTTAAAATCAGGATAGAGGGTTTTGAATCTTTTAAAAGGAATGTTTTGAAAACATTTTGAAAACATGATATATTTTTGAAATATCATTTTGAATAAAAAGTTAGCGGATACAAAACAATGTTCCACTAAATTTTTCGTAGGTTCCATCCTACTTAGGGTTCCATCCGTTTAACAGGTTCGAAGTGGATTCCATTCCATGAATAAATTGGATTTTAAGATGCCAGTGCTTTTCTATTAGTTTTAACAAAATTCTTAATAATAAAAAATACTTAACTTTGAGATCTTGAACTCTTGATAATCTTGATACTCATGAGTCTTCTATCTTGATATCTTGAATCTCTATATTGTACAGTCTTCTTTCTTAGTACCTGTATGGTTAAATCCTGCATATACATATATATCTAAACTTAAAATGTTAGTATTTATATTTTATAAACTATTCTAAGGTTGTTGTAATCAAAACCATCATTTCACGGACTAACAATCTCCCCTTTTTTGATGATGACAACCTTTGTTTATAAAATTTTACTTCTATCCAAATAACTCCCCTTAAAACTAATAACTCCCCCTAAACCTAATAACTCCCCCTAAAACTAATAACCCCCCCTTAATCTATGCCTAACTACCCTACTTTATATTTCTCCCCCTTTGTCATCAACAAAAAAATTCACTCCCCCTCATTCTTCATTACCTCCATTGATAAACTATAAAACGGAATATATAGATTAAGGAATAATTATACTTATGGACATGATAAATAATCAAAGTCTATATACATTTCAATGTACATATATGTTTTATACAAAAAATTTCAAACCATTATCAAGAAATCAATCCACACAGAGTATCAATCCAAACCAAATCAATTCAAGCAAATCAAACAAATAAAAATCAAACGTTACGTGGAACTTCCACCCATCCTTCTTCTCCAAAGATTGGGTCTGCCTTAATAGCATCCCAATTATCATTGTCATTGGTGAGAGAGACAGGAGGATGTGCTTCGTTATCATCCTTGTGCAGAGAGGAGATCATCCATCGTATCGCATCGAAGTGCCTTTCTTGTTCCTTGATCATCTGCATTTGACTCAATTCTAAGTGACATTTGACTCAATTCTAAGTGACGCTGGTTTCGTAGAATAAAGGAGAGAATATTCTTGAACGAATTAAGAGTTTCTTCAAAATTTTCCGATAGATCGTGAATAGGATTAGCCATAGTTGAATTTATGAAAGAAATAAAGGATATAGATGATAAGAAATGATTTCAGTGAAGAATTCTGGAAGAAACAGGTATTTATGGGTGTAGAAATTCGTTTGAAATGAATAGACATTTGTTAGTTATTTAAATTTCAAATTCAAAATAAATTGTCATTTCTGACTAGTACATGTTGACATGGTCATATAAGGGATGCTGACATGGGTCAGTGAAAAATTACGACTAATTTGATTTTGTGAATAATTGTGTATATGTATATATTTATATACTATACTAACATTTGTTCTGGAGATAAGATAAGATAGATAACAGAAAGGAAATTTCATTTCATTGCATACTACAATAATACAACAATTAAGCATACAAGAAACTACATGAACATTCGAAATAAAGCAAACTAAAACAAATACAACAAGATATGAAAAGATAAGACTAGTTAAAGGATGATGAAGATGAAAATAGTCCAAGTTTCTTACTGACTTCGGAAATGAACTTGTTCATCTTGGATAAAATTTTGTCTAACTTCTTACTAACAGATCTTTTAAGAATCCGTTGGTTCTCAACAATCGTCTTTTGGTTTTTGAGAAGGGTTTTGGTGGATGGATTAGGAGGATAGTCAATGCTTTCCAAAGAGGTTTCACCTTCTTCTTCTTCAATTTCCATTTCATCCCCTTCTTCTTCTTCCTCTTCCTCTTCTTTCATTTCCTCATGAGCCAAACGCTCTTCTTTTTCGTCAAGGGTCTTATAAGGTTGAAAAACAAAAGGAATTTTCATAAGCGATATGTTGGAATGGTTGAAAACTTTTCTGAAAACAAATTCTTCGCCTTTGAAATCCACTCCAAAATAGTTAAAAATCCGAGTGAGATAAATTCCATGGTATAAGGTATTCTCACCCATTTCAAGATTTTTAGGACGAAGTTCATCCAAAATAACTTGAGCCCAATTTATGTCATAATTTTCGAAAATAGAAAAATGAGCTTTGCAAACTTTTGAAGTAGGATTGTTAAAATTCCCCAAATTTGAGGTAAAGTATGTTGCAAAAGAAGATTGACAATTCTTGCCTTTGGTCGAAAATTTCGATTTTTGAATTCAAAATTATTAATCCCTTCGAAAATGTGATGAAATGTCTCACGATCATTTTCATCGAGTTTAAAATTAGAAAGATCCATTCCCGTACACTTGCAATTAAGAATGGTACCCAAAAGATCACAATTCAAAACAATTCTAGTTCCTTTGACACTACACCAAATTTCATCCTCATTTCCATGATAAAATCCACGGTTTAAATTAGCATAGAAAATTTTGACAAGATTTGGATAGCAAACAAAATCATTTTGAGAAGCATCAATAAGACTAAGAACTCCATTGTTTGCAAAAAGAGAATCAAGTTCATAAGAAGAAAAATCTTGAAAAATAGCAAATTTTCTAGGATGGACTTTGGCATAGTTAGCATAATTGATGTATGCTTTTATTGCCTCTGGATCATTGAATAATTTCTCTTTGATTTTTCTGGAAATTCCCATGGTGGAGGGGTTGCTTGAAGAAGCCATTAAAGTTGAGAGTAGAGAGTTTGAAGTTATGAAGAGAGAGTTTGAATTTGAAAATGAGAGTGAAAAGATATGATAAAAGATAGTGAACAAATAGATTCTCAAAGGACATATTCTCTGGTCAAAAAGTAGCTTTTTAGAGAATTGAATGAAGTGAAAAGGTGGAGGAAAATTCAAACATTTGAATTCAAAATTTGAGATTCAAATTCAGGTACCCATGTCGACATCATGGTAGGGACCATGTCGACATGTGCTTTTGAATTTTCATGAATTGATTTTTCCTAAATTCTGTAATATATATAAATATTATTATTATTATTAATGCCTATATTTGAAATATTATTAAACTTCAAGTATATTTCAGAAAATATTATTATACTATTAAAAAATAATAAAAATAATAATGAAATAATGAAACAATAATAAAAAATAGAAAATAAATTTTAAAATTCAAACAACACACCAATTCAAAACCAATCAATCAAACAATCAAGCAACTAATTCTAAGCAAGCAATTTCAACCAATTGTATTTTAAACGTGTACCTTTTTCTGAGTCCATTTCTTTGAATTCGTCTGAGTCATGAACAGTTGTGAAACACAAATTCGAATTATCTGTTTTTTGATCATCATCACTTGAGGATGAGTTTGAGTCATCTAGAGTAGCAGTAAATGCACGCTTCCATTTCTTTGCTGGATCATTGATCATAGGAGAATTTTGCCTATCTGGATACGGACAGTCTCTTTTAAAATGGCCTGGTTTATCACAGTTGTAACATTTGTCATTATTTGGCACTACATTCTGACTTCCAAAATTCTTATAGTTGTTTCTCTTGAGATTATTCATTTTTCTGTATTTCAGGAATTTCCTAAAATTTCTGGTCATAAAGGCTATCTCTTCATCATTATCGCTGTTTGAGTCTGATCCATTGGTTAATGCATTGAATGCCATTGATTTCTTTTCAGATGCTTTACTTTCTCTTCTCCCGATCATTTGAACTTCATACGACATTAGATTTCCAATTAATTCTTCTATCTTTAAAGTACTGATGTCATTTGCCTCTTCGATCGCAAGTGTCTTTTGATCCCATTCTGGAGTTAGAGAATTTAAAATTTTCTAACTTGATCTTCTTCAGAAAATTCCTTTCCTAAAGATATTAGAGAATGCACAATATCCTGAAATCTAGTACACATATATGAAATAGACTCATTAGGATTCATTTTAAATAATTGAAACTGATTTGTGAGCATGGAAATTTTGGTCTGTTTAACTTTGCTTGTTCCTTCATGAGTAACTTTCAAAGTTTTCTAGATTTCATATGCAGACTTACAAACTGACACTCTATTGAATTCATTTCTATCTAGTGAACAAAACATAATATTTCATTGCCTTAGAATTTTTTGTGCAATAGTCTTTTGCTCAGTAGTCCACTGTGCAAAATTAGTTGTGGATTCAGAATATTCAGTTTGTGTGATATTCCAAGTGTCTAATCCTATAGATTATAAATATATTTTCATCCTACATGCCCAATATGCACAGTTACTGCCATTAAAAAGTGGTGGTCTGACAGTAGACTGATCCTCTACATATGAACTAGTGACAGGGATACTAGTGTTAGTAATAGTACCAGCGTTGGTAACCATTTTGAAAAATTTTCAAAAATCAAATTATGAAACTTTGAAAACCTTGCTCTGATACCAATTGTGAGAAATGCGGATTACGGATCTTGAGGCTAGGATTAACACTAGAGGGGGGTGAATAGTGTTAATAAAGAATTACTAAATCCTTTTCAATTTATGTTAATTTAGAGGCTGATGTATGCAATATACAGACATGGATATGATCATAGAAACAAACACAGATGCAGAAATAAAATAAAAACAGTAAAGGAAAAAACACACCGGATTTTATACTGGTTCGGAGTTACCCTACATCCAGTCCCGCAACACAAGTACAGATTTCCTTTCAGAAACAATTGTACAATTACACCCTTGGTTTCAAGGCTATAAGGTACATCATCCAGAATTTCGATCCTCTGGGTAGAGATACTTGATTTCTGGACCATAAGTTTGCCCAATTGATTTACCAAGGCTACAATCACACCTTTTCTTTCTTGATTGATTTTCAAGGCTGCAATCACACCTTTTCTCGCTTAATAGATTACAAAGAAGTCTATAACTCTGAATAGCACTGAGAATCTTGTAGAGAGAGTGATAGAGAATCAAACTAGAAGTAATCGAGTTTGATTCAATGTTGATTTTGTCAGAGTAATGATAAGAATATGTATTAAGAAAAGTGGAAGAAGAAGAGGAGTGAAAAACCAGAAAATCTGATGTGAAATTTGTTGAAACTAACTCCTATTTATAGAAGAACAACAGCCATGTCCATTCGTGAAGATTTATGGTGAATAGACACTTCTTTTGAAATTTAAATTTTGAACTCAACTGAGACCATGTCGACATGGGGTATATAGGCATGTCGACATCCCAAAGCATTTTTTGTTGTTTTCATTTTCTTAAAAAACAACCTTTATCTTATATTAAAACTAATTTAAACTTTATAAATATACTTGAATATAGTTAAAATTCATAAGTAAATATAGAGAATAATATATATAGAATTTAACTCTAATTTTATATTTTAAATCTAAGTATAAATATTTAAAATTTAAATATATTATATTAAAAGATAATTTAAAATCAGGAGTAATTTGACTTTGAAATTAAAAATAATTTTGAGGCTAAAATTATTTAAAATCAGGATAGAGGGTTTTGAATCTTTTAAAAGGAAAGTTTTGAAAACATTTTGAAAACAGGATATAATTTTGAAAAATCATTTTGAATAGAACGTTAGCAGATACAAAACAATGTTCCACTAGATTTTTCATAGGTTCCATCCTGCTTAAGGTTCCATCCCTTTAACAGGCTCGAAGTGGATTCCATTCCACGAATAAATTGGATTTTAAGATGCCAGTGCTTTTCTATGAGTTTTAACAAAATTCCTAATAATAAAAAATACTTAACTTTGAGATCTTGAACTCTTGATAATCTTGATACTCACGAGTCTTCTATCTTGATATCTTGAATCTCTATATTGTACAGTCTTCTTTCTTAGTACCTGTATGGTTAAATCCTGCATATACATATATATCTAAACTTATAATCTTAGTATTTATATTTTATAAACTATTCTAAGGTTGTTGTCATCAAAACCATCATTTCACGGACTAACATGTGTGTGTGTGTATGTATGGCGATGTTGATGTATATGCAAGCTCCATTCATTTTGTATTATTCACTGCCCTGATCTTGTTCATTTGATGGTCTGACTATTTTGCTGTTGCGCATTTTCTTGAGTCTGTTTTCTTCGATTACAGTTCATTGTTGATTTGGGTCTGGTCTTATTTCACTTCACTGTTCACTGGTCCTGATAGCTTGCTTGTGCACACTTGAGTTTGTATTGTCTATTTTCAGGTCACGTTCATGTTCCATTCCTCAAAGCTTGCATGAGAACTTGTTTCTATTGTTAGTAATTGTGCACATACAAACATGTATATACATACATACATATATATGTATGTATGTATGTATGTATGTATGTATGTATGTATGTATGTATGTATGTATGTGCATAATTATTATGCCTGGTCTATGCGAGTTTGGCATCACTTGTACCGCTGCATCCTATTCTTGTTCCTTATGAGCTGGGTGCACCTTTTTCGGACTATGGTTCTGTTTGGTGCATTCACTTCATCTGCTTTAAGTCACTTGTGTTCCATGTTATAACTGGACTTGCAGTTTTTCTGCTATTTGATGTTGAGGCTTTGTCACTTCGACTGCAAGCTTTTGTATGAGTTTTTGGTGCACTGCATGTATATATATGTGTATACATGAGTGTAGCTACTGTGATAGTTTGTTTTGTTATCATTTTGAATGAATATATATATATATATATATATATTGTTATTAGGAAAAAAATCATATACTAGCATATTCAACAATCTCCTCCTTTTGATGATAACGAACATATATTTTAGATTTTGAATTTATTAAATGTATTTGATCATTCAATTTGCTTCCCCTATTTGAATCCCTCTCTACAACAAAGCTCCCCCTTCATATATACATGAAAATAAATAAAAATATGCAAATGAACCTAGATGCAAATAGAAAATACAAAATAAAATATTTGACCTTTATTTTCCAAAATCTTAACTTTTCTCTTCCCCTTCTGTTATCAGCAAAAGAGTAATGGTCTTAGAAAAATAGAGATAAAGTGATAAACAATAATACAACATTAATACCCAGTTGAGTGCAAATATTAAATTCAATAAAAAATCAAACAATAATCATAAATACTCTGTTAGGCGCATATTCCACTTTAGAATGAAAGAGATGATGTAAACCCATATAGCTGTGTCTAATTGTGTATATTTATATCTGGAATTTGAATATCTACTAACCATGCATAACCATTAGGATTTTTAAATGAGATTAGTAGCATTCCAAATTTTTATAAGAAAATGAATTTCAAGCATCTTCTAATCACGCATAACCATGAGGACTTTTAAATGGGATTAGAATCAACTTGTCTATTAAATAATCAATTTTGATATATGTTCCATACATGCATAACCATAAGGACTTTTAAATGAGTATGAAAGCACATAATCGAAAATTCCAATTAATTCATCCATGCATAACCATGAGGACTTTTAAATGAGAGTGAATACTTCAGATATTTTTATTGCTAAAAAATAAAATAAAATGAAAACGAATAATTTCCCACTTAAAATACCGCATATTGACATGCTATATTGGATTTTGGTGAGTGATGGTCGTTAGAAATATGATAGAAATAGAGATGGTCATGGAATTTTTACCTATCAAAAGTTATTATAAATCTTGTTTAACTTTTTTAAAGAAATTTACTAAATATACCGTCTCAAGTAATAATATGTGATTAATATCGAAACTCATCACTTTTTCAGTCACTGTTTATCTTTTCGATAATTAGTAGGGAGTCAGATTAGTTAATATAGTCATTTAAGATCAAATTCGAAAATAACAATAAAATCAAATTTTCTAAAAAATGACTAATCTGAAACAAGGTTAACAAAAACTATTTTCTGGAAGGGATTTATTGGAAAAATATCTGCTAATTGAAAATCAATTGAAATGAGAAATATGCAGATATTTTCTTTGAAGACGTTGCAACTACTGAATGTCTCAACATAAATCCAGTTCCACTATTAACTTTTCTATCAACTAGATTACCATTGTAATATGTATTCGAATTTTCCTTGACTCCATATTATCATTAGTTGGATGTTATAGACCAGACCATGAAGTTGCAATAAATGCCTTAAAATATTTTTATAGATTTTAAATGAAAATTCTTTTAGATTTGAATTGAAGCCGTGTAAGTAAACAAACAGTGAACATAAAGTCAGCAGTAAAATGACCAAATATATCCACGAATATCTTGAGTAATCATCGATCAATAAAACTCAATCATTAGTCCAAACAAATCTATATGAACTAGTTCAAAGATTCTAGAGGTACTTATAGTGTAATCGGCATAAAAAGGTAATTGGCCAATTATTTTTCATAATTTACAATCAAAATTAACATTTTTCTCTTCATCAATAACTGGCTGAATTAAATCAGATTATGGTGTAGATTTTCACATTTAATATATCGTTTAAGATAAATGTACCATTTCGTATTTTACCTTCGTGGTAATATTTCATTGTTACCCATTGTGACTCTGCCACCTTTGTACTAGGCTAAAAAACTTTGATTAGTTGCCCGTCGTGTGTCTGGAACAGCCAAAATCCAGATAACACTGTTGTTGTTTCCTAGCCTGTCACCACACCAACATGAGAAAAGGATTGTGTGACCTATTTGTTTTTATAGGTCCATGGTTGTTAGTGAAAAAAGATTTTAAAAAATATGTTTATGTAGACCCAAGACTATTTATATTTGTTCCTTTTGGCACCCAGATTTGTTTGACTTTAAGGGATTTTATATTTTTGCCTTTTGGAATCCAAATTGGTATGATTTTCACGTTTTTGGGTCTATACCAACAATTTTTTGATTGTGTCCAATTTTTTGATTGTGTCCAATTTTTCTACAAATTGTGCACTCGGATTTGTCTTGATTAATTTTGCTTGTAACAAGTTTAGATTGATTATGTCCAAGTCCTTGTCTATCTGCATTAACAGTTTGTTTCCCTAATAGCATATTTAATGATATTTCTCCTTTGGAAAATTTATCTAAAGTTGTAGACAATTGTTGGACTTGTGTTTTGAGAGATTTATTTTCATTCAATATTTCTGTGCACTTTTTAATAGAATTTTCTCTCCTCATGTTTTCACTTTCTTTCAAAATCATAATTTCATTTTCAAGTGATTTAATTTTAATTTCTGATTTTTTAATTTCTTCTTCGAATGATGGACAATGTGTCACACTTAGGGCTTTTATTTCGATAGTTTTTGACTAATTGGTCAAGTTGTTTATTTAATTCTGTCAAAGTATCTCTTTGTGATTCAATTTTAGCGTATTTCTCCTTAAGTCTTTCAAAACTGCCATTTACTTCGTGGAAATATGTAAGTAATTCCGAATGAGTAAGTTTTGATACCTCGCTTAGCTCGTCATCATCACTGTCAGTTAAATCACCTCGAAGACACGGATCTGCTTTTTCACTCTCACTGCCAGTGCATTTATCATCTTCATCAGTTTCATCCCAAGTGGCTGCAAAACTTCCCCTTTTCGGTTTCTTTCCGTGGCTGAGTCGATTCTGAGGACAATTGGGCTTGATATGATCGAGTTTATTGCACTTGTGACAAATAATCTCCTGCTCTTCAGAGTTGTCTAGCACTTTGACTATTCTACTTTTCAATTGTTGATTTAGAGATGGATTTCCATATTTATGATTCCACCTTTTCAATCTCCTTACTAATAGTGCCAATTCAGCTGCTTCATCGTCGTCGTCGTCACTTTCCGTTGTTCCTTTAAGAGCTATCGATTTCTTTCGAATATCACCTCCTTCTCTTTCTTCCTTGAATTTCGTTTCTAGCTCATAAATGATGAGATTTTCGATGAGTTCTTCGACTCTATCTTGTTTAGAAGCTTTTGATCCTTGAATTGCTGTAACTTTCGCTTCAAAATTTAATGGAAGGACTCAGAGGATTTTTGGCACTATTTACAACTTTGTGTACGATTTTCCGAGAGCTTTTGATTTGTATGTGAAATTAGAAAGTCGTCCATACATCTCTTTTACATTTTCATCCTTGGCCATTATGAAGTTCTCGTATTCGCTACTAAGCATGGCAAGGCGAGATTCTTTGGCTTGAGATGTTCCTTCCTGAGTCACTTCAAGTATGTGCCAGATTTCCTACGCAGTTAGACAATATGAGATACGATGAAATTCAATTTGATCCAATGAACAAATAATAGAATTCATAGCTTTAGCATTAGCATTCTGTAGTTTATTTTCAAGATCTATTCATTGATCCATCGGTTTTTCTCTCTCCTAATTATCTACCACTGTAGTTGATGTCATATATCATGTTTCAACAATATTCCAAGCATCAATGGTTTTCAAAAAAAATTCATTCAATTTTTCCAGTAGGCATACTCACCATTGAACATTGGTGGTCTAACTATGGACTGACCCTCAGCAAAAACATTACTAAAAAAAGCCATTTAAAAATTTTAAATTTTTTTTTTGAAAAATCAAATTTTTAAAGAAAAAATTGGCTTTTGTTCCTAGCTCTGATACGACTTATAGGATCGATTTCACCCTAGAGGGGGTTGAATGGGGTGATAATAATAATTATAAAAATTAATGCGGAAAAATAATCGCTGCACAGATAATAGCAAGAAAATAAAAGTAGAAATAAAATAACACACAGATTTACCCAGCTTCGGTAAAACACTGCCTACATGTTTCCCCCAAGGTTTCTACTAGAAATTAAGTAGTCAGACGCTTACACAGGTAAACTTGCGACACCCACTATCGACTAACCTAACTCTACGCTCAAAACCCTGCTACAACTCATCCACTGAGTTGTGAATTCACGTACTATACCACCATAATTCATCCCCTAGTCACATGACTAAAATTTGATAAAAGTTTAAAAGTAAATTAAAAATTAAAACAATTTAAAAAAACAAAACTCGATATACTACTAAGCCCAAAATAGAGAAAACCGCCCCAATAAAAATTAAAAGAGAATCCCTTCGTCGTTCTATCTTCTTGCATGTCTTCGGCCCATATCCTCCGGGCTTCGCTTTTCATTGAAGCCTTCGTTTGGTCATCGATCGATTTTACTATCGATCCTCAATTTAGTTTGATGCTTCTTTGATCTTTGTTCTTTGCTCAGCTTCGGCTGCTTCAAATATGTCGAGCTTGAGTGATATGAATTGGTACGTGATTCTCTATTTCGATTTTGATTTTGCTAGACCTAGATTCGAGTTGTTGAGTTTGGATTTTAAATTGAAACTTGGCTTTGTGATTTTTCTTAAACTCGAATGCATTTTAATGCCGATGATGATGATGGGTTGAAAAGGGATAAATTCCCTATATTATTTGCGTTCGTATTTATTTTGTTTAAATTCTTCTCGTGCTATGCTTGGCCACTGATTTTCGATTTAATGATGGTTATCAATATTGAATTGTTCATTATTTACTTGCTTTAGTCGGTTTCTTCTTTTCCCCTATAACTTGGTCACCATGGCTTTGATTCTTTGGCATTTAAACTTGAGTTTGGTTTGAAAACAGCTACCCTGATTTTTGTAAAACCTGCTTCATGATTTTTGTTCTGCTACCTTGGTTCATAATATTGTTTTAACTACTTGCTTGCATCTGTAGTTGTATCGTGACTCAAGTAAATATAAGTGAGATGGATTTGATCGTACTTGTTCGATTTGTGCTTGATCACTGTCACTGCTTGTACAGGTTTAACCTGCTACTGTTTTTATTTACTTTATATATACTGCTAGCTTTAGTTGATTGCCTCCATACATATATACATATATGTATGTATATGTGTGTGTGTGATTGTACTTTGGTATTGTGGTCTTGTTTATTACCGTATATATGTTGTTTCCTCTTGAAAACTGTTGATGAACTTGGTTGGACTATCCAGCCTTGCTATACTGGTTATCACTACATACACATACATACATACATACATACATACATACATACATACATACATACATACATACATACATACATACATACATACATACATACATACATACATACAGACACACACATATATACATATGTTCACATATGCATCTATGTATGTTGTATGCTTCTTTTTGTTGCATGTTGCCCTTGGATGGTAGCCATTCACTTGTACCTTTCTCTGCTGCCTTCGGTCATTGTATTCAAGTTGCCAGGTCTGGATATGTTCATTTATGAACTGAAATGCTATGCACTGCATATAAGTATGTATACATGTGTGTATACATATGTGTATACATATGTGTGTGTGTGTGTATTTAAGGTGATGTTCATGTATATGCAAGCTGCATTCATTTTTGTATTATTCATTACCCTGGTCTTGTTCATTTGATGGTCTTACCATTTTGCTGTTGCACATTTTCTTGAGTCTGGTTTCTTCGAGTACAGTTCATTATTGATTTGAGACTGGTCTTGTTTCACTTCAATGTTCATTGGTTCTAGTACCTTTTATAGCTTGCTTGTGCACACGTGAGTTTGTATTGTCAATTTTTAAGTCATGTTCATGTGTAAGTTTCCATTTCTCAAAGCTCGCATTAGAATTTGTTTCTATTGTTAGTAATTGTGCACATACAAACATGTATATATATACATATAAATGTATGTATATATGTGTATAATTATTGTGCATGGTCTATGTGAATTTGGCATTACTTGTACCACTGCATCCTATTCTTGTTCCTTATGAGCCTGATGTACCTTTTTCTAATTATGGTTTTGTTTTGTGTATTTGCTTCATCTGCTTTGAGTGACTTGTGTTCCATGTTGTAACTGGACTTGCAGTTTGTTGCTATTTGATGTTGAGGCTTTGTTACTTCGAGTGCAAGCTTTTGTATGATTTCTTAGTGATACTACATGTATATATATATATATGTGTGTGTGTGTGTGTGTGTGTATACATGAGTGTAGCTGTTGTGATAGTTTTTTTTGTTTTCATTTTGAATGTTGGTTGTTTTATGACTCCACTGTCGAATCTATTCTTATGTGTACACATTTATGCACTTGTTAGCAGGGTCTGGTTTTGGATTCTTGTTGCATGAGAACTTGCACTCGACAATTTTGTGATGCTTTTGTATTGCACCTGAGTTGAATCCAGCCTCGGCTCGGGTTTGACCTTGTGCTCACCTGTCCCTGCAGTTTTATCAAGCATATATCGGTGTATACGGCCTTGTGGCATGTACATTGATAACTGTGCATGTCACAATCTGTGTCGTGTATGATGAATTCAGAATAAATATGATGACAAACAACCGAGGCAAATAATATTTCCAAAAACACATTTTATTTTACACTGCAAAAAATATTTCTTTTCAATTTTGCAAAGTCGTTGTTTATTTTGCAGATAACTCAGACGCTGGATTCAATCTGGAATAGAGTTGAAGATTAGATACGAGTGAACGAGTGATTTGTAGTGAGGTGCAAATGTAAATGATAATTGTATAGTGAAAAATTGTGTTGTAATTTGAAATTATATTGTAATGAAAATTATGTATATAGTGAGAGATCAAATTCGTGCTATTCAAAATTGTAATGAATATTCATTTGAATAAAATATCTGTTTGATTTTAAATTTTATGTTATTTAATTTATTCAGCAAATATTTATTTAATTATGTGAAAATAAAATAGTGCAATAATAAATACATTTAAATGAATATATATATGTGTGTGTGTGTGTGTGTTTATTATCATCAAACGAAAATCATATACTAGCATATTCAACACTTATGTGACATTGTTTTGAACTGCACACGATTGCTAAAGACCCTTTGCTTCTCCATTTTATTGGTTATTAGAAGTGTTCTTGGTAGGCTATGAGTCATTGCCTTATTGTCATCCTTCATTTGGTTAGGACTGCATTGATTCACTGGTTGCACAGATGCAGGGGTTTCTTCACAGGATTGTGCTTGGGCCTTTTGGGTATGCGCAGTGTTTACATATGGCTTGCTCGAAACGGATCAAGTGTAGTTTTTGGTGATGGGTTGTGTGCAGCACTTGCGCTGTTTGTATACCTGGTTAGCTTATGGTTTAGGTAGTGTTGGTTTATTATGATCTCGAGTGGGGACTGTTTTGTTAGGGGGTTTGGGTGCTTTTACTTTAGGTGGGATTTAGCTAGAGGACGGGTGCATAGACTGAGCACAATCTGCTATGGTCCGACCATGGCCAAGCATTGACAACCATTTAGCCTGGTTAGCCTTGTCCATGTTCAAAGTTGTTGGAAGAACGATGTATGCCTAGTGCAACTCACTCATTGGTGTGATTAGGCTTCATGATAGCGGTACAGCCCTATTACTGAGTTATGCCGTTCGATTTTGATTATTCCTAATATTATGCTCTGTCACTATTTTAGGTGGAGCCGAGCAATACTATCTGGACTTTGCCTTTTCCCTTGCTTTCTTTTTGTAGTCCATCTTCTACTATGGGTGTACTTATTTTAGTTCAATGCTAGCATTAGTTTTCTTTTAGCAACGTTTTAGGAAATGCGGGCATCACACTTACCACCAAGTCTACATCGATCATAGATGGGTGTGGACTTGTCTCCGCTCTTATTCACTTTCCATAGCCCACCACTTCTTTCTTTTCTCTTTCTTTTCAAGAAAAGGAAAATCTTAAATGACATTATGCATTGAGTTCTCATGCACACATGTTATCCCTTTATTGTCTAACACGTTAAAAGGTTGTTAAATTTATCATTTTATTAACCAAGTACATCCGCCTTGACCTTTATGCTTATTATTCTAGTTGCTAATTGATTGACATTTGAGAAATTTCTCATCATTACGACTATGCGGCTAAAATTCAAGTTCAGCTATGCATATATTTTTCTTTTCTTCTTCTTTCATTTCTTTTACAAGCTCTCGAAAAGAAAAGAAAATAAAAGGTAATACCACCCTTGTTACTAATCTTACCATCTCCCATTTTTTTCCTCCTTCAAGTCGGTAATGATTTTCTCTCTTTTGTTGTTCCCTTTCCATTTTTAGTGGTAGTGGGTAATTAATCTTGTAATTTTTGGTATGGCTCTTCTTCCTCTTCTACTTTATCCTTACCCTCTATGATAACTCATCTGAAAGAAATTGAAGGTATCTTGAACCACTTTGGGTACAAAGATTATGATGCTAGGGTTCCTAAATCTCATGAACGCATTAAAACACCCCATAATGGGTTTACATTTCCCACCTTCATGCATATAAGGTGCGGGCTTTATCTTCCTCATAATTGGATTCTCCGATAGTGGCTAACCGTTGTTGATCTCATGCTCATCCAACTTACCCCCTTTCTTATTTGCTTATAATTGCTACTTTCATCCTTTACGTGGAGAATGGACCTACACCTACTTGTGAGGAACATCAATTTTTATTCGATATTAATATAAGTCTTACAGGGTGACGTTGGATTTTATTACTTCGAAGCTAAGAAATCGATCCTAACATATGTCCCCGTAAGGCTTGGACGTGGATCGATTAGTATTTCTTCATTTCGAACTCTGATAACTTTCCTTCCACTTTTCATTTACACCCTCATCGGCCCATAATCTCTAAACCAATGGTTGAGTTGTTTGGCGCATTTTGGGCTTAGATGAGAAAGGAGAATACAATCATTTTTTACTTAATCGATGTTAAAAAAGAACGAATTTCCAGGCTCGAATCGCAACTTCTTTTGTACCATGTTCAAGTCTCCTATAACATCGGATGAACCTAGGGGTATAATTTGTGAAAAATAGATTAACGGTATTATTTATGATTATGACCTTCATGAGGATTTTTTTACCGACCTTAAGATTTCTTCATTGTACAGGTGAAGTGAATGATAGCTTTTCTTCTTTGTTTCCAACCCCACGAAGCCAGCTATGATAAAGAAGAAAGAGCAAAAGAGGAAACCTGTCGGAGGTAAGGTCCTTGGCCAATCCACCTAAAAGGTTACAAGGGTTCTTCCTCTTCCTTCTTCGAATGTTCTTTTTATTCCGCCTCTTCAGTCAGTCCAAGACCCATGCACTCGATACTTGTATATACCGATGGTGCCATAACCGACATTGCTGAGAGGTTAGGAAGGGTTGCTTTGGAAAATTTATCTAGCAGTGCTTCTTCTTCTTCTTCTTTTCTTCTCTTTTCACTCCTTGATCTCTCCTCCATCGAGCTCATGTCGAAATGAAGGAGTTTTGAAAACTTACATAATCGTTAGCTTATTTACTTGTTCCTTACCTGTTATTATTTTATTTAGTTTTAATCAATTAATTATATATATATATATATATGTATGTATGTAGCTTGAATCCTTGACAATTGAGGCTCAAAGGAAGTGAGATAGTGAGTAGGTCATTTCCTTAGCTCGTGTTGCTGAACTCGAAACAAACCTCTCTTCATTTGCTTCTAAGAAGGCCAAAGTTAAGGGAGATTTTTGGACTTATCAAGTTAAAGCTGAAAGGGAAGCAAAAGCTTTGGTAGAGGTTTTGGAATAAAAAAACCATGATTTGGAGGAGAAAGAGAAGCCCTGAAGGCATCTTAAAAACACCTTGATCGGATTATGCACTACGTGCTTTATTAATTGCATGCCTCGGTTCAGTGTCAGATTCCATTGAAGTCGACCGTAGCTTCTTGGGTAAGCCTGATAAAATTGAACTGCTTTCGATTATTGTAGAAAATACTAGGCCAAGGAATTAGCAGCAGAGAATGTCTCTCTTTCTGCTTCTATGCAACCAAACGGGGACACGGGGTCCAAGGAAATTAAGGCACCTATGGATACTGAGTGTCTAACGAAAATGAGGTCAATTCAACTCTTCATATAGATACTTAAATTTTGTATTTGAATTAAAAAAAATTGATATGTAATCGAATGGGATTTGTTGCTTAATTTTGTTGTGGGTAACTAGTTGTTGTTTGGTCTTGTTATTACCTCATGAATGACCATCATGCTTTCATTCCTTTGTTTTTTATACTTTCCTAAAGAAGTTATGTTTACTAAACTTTTAATGGAAAGCATGGATAAAATCCAAACCCAACCGTAGATTGTGTGGGTCTTAGCGCAGCAGTGACTCTTAGGCATGAGAATGAGTCGGATGAGTCGTTTTCATAACTTAGAGAAGAAACCCAAAGGTTGCTCTCCAAGATTGACCAAGCAGTTAAAGAGAAGGAGGTGCACGGTGATTTTTTTATTATCTCGATGGTAGTATATATTAGAAAATGGTCCTTCCTGCCTAATAGCCCTTACTTAGAGTGATTTAGGCATAGACTTAGGAGTTTTTATGAGGATTGATCCTTGCCAATTACTTCCATTTTTGTACATGGAGTCTTTAGTTTTATCATGTGATGATGTTCTTGAATATATATGTTTTTTTTATCTAATTTCAACTTAGTACATTTTGATTTCCTGTGAATCGAGTTTTAATTATCACCAATTAGGTCAGTCCTCATGAGACTTTATTCGTGTTCACTAAAATCTTTGAATCCAACATACCATATGCCCCCCTCTTCCAAAGCCCAAACGATAAAAATGTGCACAAATTTGAGGTTAATGTCAAAACTCCTACTGTGGCCGTAGAAGAAGAGAATATCTATCTAAAACTCATTAATGAGAAGCTTGAGAAAGACTTGAAGGAATCCTTTTAAGAGCTTGAGAAGGAAAAAGATGCATTGAACTTTCAATGTCAACCTAACATTAAGTTACGCAAAGGGGTTGTGGCAGCTGAATCAAAGTTGAATGAACTGAAGCATTCCTTAAAAGATGGCAAGGAACCTAATGGCATCGCTTATGAGGCAAAAATAATAAAACTAAATAAAAGTATAGAATATATGTCTGCTTAACTTGCCCGCCAAATCGAAGAGAAGGAAGGTATTAAAGAGAAAGAGCGGTAGAAAGGCCTATGGTTCATGCTCCTCCCATGGGTGTGAACCTTTCTTTGGAAAACAAGTGGAAAATGAGAGTGGAATTTCGACTCCGTGGAAAACTAAAAGAGATGAAGTCCCACCACAAGTGGTAGATGGTGCAGTTGGGGCCAAAGGCGGTTTCTCCTTTGAGGTGGAAATGGTGGAGGATAGACGCCCTTTGGTATTTTGGTGGTTTATCTAGAAATACTAAGAAAAATAAGACCGAGCTGATCGATACTTTAGAAAGCACGAGAAAAAAAGCTATACTCAAGATCTTTGAGCTTGAGGATTCTTTGTGTGAACCTCGGTTGCCTTCAGTGAAGTGGAAACATCTGTTGATAAACATGGGCAGGACAAGATTGCTTCCTTTATAGAAAAATTTAAATAGGAGAAAACTGAAAGCAAGATGGGGCAATAATTTTTACAACATGCTATGGATGTTTTCGGTTATCTCTACCCTATGCTTAATCTGAGCTTTCTTTCCAATATCGTGGGTTTCAAGGTGACCGCGGAAGAGCCAATCAATCATTCGCGGGTTCCTATTATGATCCCCAAAAGACTATCCACACTAGATCAGTTCTGTTCCTAGTTAGTGTGCATTAGGTGTTTTTAATGTTTTTTAGGAATTTATAACTTAAAATGTCTTCTTATGTATATATTTTTACACATACTATGTAGATTAAGATTTTTGTAAAGATTGTATGTTCCTTGAGAGTGTTTTACTTAGTTGGACTTCCTTTTAATTTTGTTTTGTATGGGATCATTTGACCTTTAGTCTAAATTTTTTTCAATCGAGATCCGGAGAATGTGGATCTGGAGGGAAAGCTACCTTTGCTTTAACTAGGATTGTTGAGTTGGATGATTTGTTGAAGGAAGCTAAAGGTGTATATGGGGTCATATAATTGAACAAAATTAAGTCTCTTGGACGTAAAGTTGAGAAATTAAATTAGCAGATAGCTAGACAAATCACTATTGAAGAAGCCCCTACTCCCCCACCCGAGATAGACCATGATGTTATTCTTACATGGTAGAATGAATTGAAAGACTACTACAAAGCCAAGCTCACTAAGATAATAAATTTTTACAGAGAAGGACAAAAAACTGCTGGGAGTAGCAACTCTCCTTATATTTCTACTGCCCAGGAGCTTTTCGGACCCTACTCTGGGACTACCAAGAAAACAGAGGACTAACTTTTCAATGAGATCGAGTGAGTCAGGAGAGTGGCTATGGAAAGTGTAAACAGTCTTGAGAATATATTTTTTACCTTAGAGTCTTAGCTCCACCTCGATGCTGCTGCCATATCTCTGAATGGGTTGGATAGAGCTTTCTTGATGGAGTAGCTCTGTGATGAGAAGCTAAGAAGGGTAATTGTAGACATTGTTGTGAAGCATGTGATTGATGCATTTACTCGCTTCTGGCTCGGACTTGATCTGTCCTTTTTATACAATCGTGTAGATCATGAGTACGATCAGCAGGATTATGGTGATGTTTAGGTCGATGTTAACTATGACCATCATGTCGCATTTTGCAACGTCACTCCTGGTCGCTCATCGGTTATATTTAGTTAGTTTAATGACCCATCTCCTGCTCTTCAACTTAAGGACAGCTCTTCTCAGCATTTGGCATCGGATGCCCATAAACCTTATTATCGAAAAAGGACCAAAGTTGATACTTCTTCTTAATCCAAGTCAGATTCATGATGTCGTATTGTTTTATTATAGATTGTAGTTTGTCGCTTTCTTTTATGAATTTAAAGCATTTGTAGGGGTATAGGTCATGCGAAAACGCAAAGATTCCAATGAGCATAAGTGGAACTAAATAAATATGGGGAAATTTTTGTTTTTTAATATTTACCTGGCAAACTTTTAAGTAGTTTCTGGCATTGTGCTTGATATGTTGCTTGTTATGCCTCCCGTATGTTGTCTTTTTCTTGCCATCTTTGGATTTATTATTTGCGCAGCTCATGCCTTTTTGAACTCGATTGTCTTAGCATTTATCCTTTGGCGTGTGCTTGGCATAGTTTGCCCCGCCATTCGAGGGAAGATTGATGTTTGACTATGAAGTTAGGTCGCGTATTTACAACCTTCTCAATTCATATGCATGATTTTTTGTATTGGTTCAAGCTATCTAATATCCTTAAGTCGAATGTGGCTATGTTAAAGCAATTAATATAGAGAGATTTTTGTACTGGTTTGGGCCATCCAATATCCCTACATCCAGTTTAGCTATTTGGCTGAATAATCGGGTTGTATTTACATAGTTTTGTTTAGGTAGCTGGTTCGAACTATCTGATAACCTTACGTCTGGCATGGTTATTAGTTATGTCAAAGAGATTGATGCAGAGAGATTTTTATACTAGTTCGGGCCATCTAGAATCCATATGTCCAGTTTGTTGTATTTCTACTTCTCATAATAATTACAATGTATATTACAAGAGTACCATAGATCATACAAAATAAGGCCTGAGATGCTCCAAGTTCCATGTTCTTGGAACTAGTTTTCTGTCAGGTTTTGATAGTCGGTATGCCCTATTAACCAAAACTTGTACTACAACTAATTGGCCTTCCCAATTTGGGCCTAGAGCTTCATCTGTTGGAACTTTTGTGTTGGCCATTACTCTTCACGGTACCAAATCTTAGAAATTTCTTTCCTTAAGCCTGCTATGGTAATTTCTTACCATCCTTTGCTGGTTTATACGGTTGTTGCCTCGTCTCTTTTTCTTAGATGAGATCGATGGCAGCTTCCTATTCTTCTCTTTCATGCACGATATCCTTCGATGTGATAGGACTTCTATTTTGACATGGAGCGTGGCTTCATATCCATAAGTCAATGAGAAAGCATTATGACCGATCAGAGATCGGTTGAAGTCCTATAAGCCCACAATGCTAAGAATAATTCTTCGGCCCACTCTCCTTTTTCCTTCTATAGTCTTTTCTTAAGTAACCATTTGATTGTCTTGTTTGTTGCTTCGACCTGCCAATTTTCTTGATGGTATGTGATGGAGGAGACTTTTAATTATGTCGTTTTTTTGCAAAGCTCTATAAACTCCCTACTTTCAAAGTGTGTCCCATTGTCAGAAATTATTTTATAGAGGATTTTGAACCACTTGATTATGTTTCTTACAAAAAGGTGACTATTTTTTTCGTAGTGATGGTGGCTAGAGGTTCTGCTTCCACCCAGTGGTGAATTAATCTATTGACACTGTAGCATATTTCACTTCCCCTTTGACTAGGAAGTGGACCTCTTAAATCTATGTCCCATATATTAATGGGCCATTAACTAGCTAGTGGGATGAGTTCGTAGGATGACTGGTTACGGTTATTTGCAAATCTTTGACATACGTCGCATCTTCCTATACAGTCTCTCGCATCCTGAAGTGCGATGGGCTAGTAATAACTGTTCCTTAGCACCCTTTTTTGCCAACTTAGCTCCCCTGAGTGATTCCTAACCTGCTCTTCGTGTACTTCTTTCGTGAACTGTATCACTTATTCTTTGGAAAAGCACCTAAGATAAGGGATGGAATACCTTCTCTTGTATAATGTGTCGTTAAAGAAAGGGTAGTACATTGCTTGATATCTTATTTTTTGGGCTTCATTTCTATTTTGGGATAAGGTTCCATTTAATAGGAATTTTTTGATTGGGCTATCCAAGTGTTCTCTTTAGTTCGTTGAAGTGTGGGCTCAATTGGGGACTGCCCTCTATTTTCCTCTATTTCTTGGCCATGAGCCCCTTAGATCATTGCTTATCGGGCTTGAGTTAAGACCAATATTTGTTTAGCCTCTATGATGCTCGACTCTAGCTGATGTCTTATCGAGAAAGCCTTCATTTCATTTGCTACCTTGGTGTTAGCAAGTTTAGCTAATGAATCGGTAAAAGAGTTGTTCTCACACTGAATTTTCTCTATACCAAAATTTTCAAATTACTCTAATAGTTTCTTGTGAAGTAAATTGGCCTTTAGGTTCCTTCGTCCTCTTGGATCACCAGCACTAATAGCTTTATAACTTATAGCTAGATATACATATAAGTCCTGACCTGTTAATAGTTTAGATATTATGGGAGTGTTGACTAGATGGTCTTTTAGGTTTTGGAATGTGTCTTTGCATTCTTCAAACCATTCAAAATTTCATCTCCTTTTTGCCTGATCGAAGAATGGTATGAACTTATCTGTTGCCTTAGGGGTGAACCTACTTAGTGTCGCTACTATGCCATTCAGGCTCATGAGGTCCTTCGGCTTTGTTGGAATTTCCATCTTCCTTCTGGTTTCAATCTTCTCTGGGTTTGCTTCAATGCCGCATGTGTTCATTATATATCCTGGGAACTTACCCAATTAATTAGCGAAAGTACATTTCAAAGGGTTTGGCTTCATATTGTACCGCTTTAGGACTTCGAATGTCTATCTCGGGTCTTGGACATGACTTGATGCCACTTTTAACTTAACTAGAATGTCATCTTTATATACTTCAACATTCTTTCCTATCTGATCAGAGAACATCATATTAACTAGCCTTTGATAAGTTGCCCTGGCATTTTTAAGCCCGAACGGTATTAACTCTTAGCGGTACAACCCTTTGTGCATCACAAAACTAGTATGTTCCTGATCTGGCTCGAACTTGGCTATCTGATTGTACCCAGAATATGCATCCATAAGTGAGAGCAATCTATGTCCACTGGTTGCATCCTCTAGCTTATCAATTCTAGGTAAGGGGAAGCTGTCCTTAAGGAAATTTTTATTGAGGTTGGTATAATCTATATAGGTCCTCCATTTTCCATCGGTCTTTTCACAAGTACTAAATTAGCAATCATTTTGGGTAGTACACTGCCTCGACGAATCTATTCTCCTTTAGCATTTTGACTTCTTCATGTAGGACATTATATCTTCCTTGATCTAGGGTTCTAGGCTTTTGTATGACCGAATGTGCATCAGGAACGATGTTGAGTGCATGACAGATGATGGCTAGATTTATTCCTACAATATCTAAATGCATCCAAGAAAATGTAGCTGTTCACTTTTTAAAAAGTCTATTAGTTCAATTCAGGCTTCTACATTGAGATTCTACCATAACTTGAGAAAATTTATGGGGGTCCTTTGGATCTACTTGCACTTTGGTTCTTCCCTAACTATAGAGGCGCAATTTTGGCTATAATAAGAAGGCTTGCTAATCCTATTAAGATGGTTACAGTGTTATTGAAACTATAGATCTACTCAGGGCTAGGCTTCAGAATTCTTATTTGAAGCTTCACCTAGTCATATGCTAAAATAAATATGACATTGATTAAGCTTCTATAATCAACAAAGAATTTTTTTCACAGTGCGGTTCGAAAATTGCACCATGATAATTGATTAAGCTTCTTATGTTGGCATTTGTTTAACATGGAAGACTTCCCTTTTCTATATCTTGGATTCTTGCATATATCTTTCCTCCACCTTACTGCTTGCTTTAGGAAGATATGGTCCTCCTAGAATTAAAGTTATGAGGTTGGAGGCATTTTGTGCATGGTTCCCATTTGGATTCGAGGAAGGATTACCAGTCTCGTATTCATTATTAAGTTTTTGGAAGCTACCCAGGATCCTTTTTGAATCAACCTTTCTATTTGGTTATTTTAAGTGTCTGTAGTTGTCTGTATGGTAGCCGTTTGCTCTATGGAAACAGCAGTATGCTTCGCCTTGATTCTTCCCTACTTTGTTCCCTTTTTTGGGTACATTATATGCAAGCTTTATCCTCATCATTTGATGTATCTATCTAAGTGTATGGGTGAAGGGAGTTTTTACTGTGAAGCCAAGCTTCTTTTATCAATTTGCAGGTAAATGATACCCTTCAACACCACCCTCTTTTCCTGTCATAGTTGGGGGGCAGTAGTTCACTAAGTTTGTGTTGTGGATTTGGCCTCTTCCATTTATATGTAGTTGTTGGCACACTCGTTGAAAGCCTCTTTCCCCAAGTTGATTTGCCTCAGAAAATCAATGGATAGCTGCCTCCAAGAATGGACCACCCATGGTCCGTACCTCCCAAACCATCGGGAGGCTACATCAGCTAAGTAAACCGAGAAGAGTTAGCATCAAGCCATCTTATCTACCACTAGAATGTCCACGTAACACTCAAAAGTGTAGATGTGTTCATCTGGTTTGGTAGTTCCATCGAACTTGTCGATTAATAGGGCTTTAAATTTGCATGGAAAATTTGCTTCTTAATGGTCTCACTAAAAGGGGAAGATCCTTCTTCCCTGACCTTCTCTCCGATGGTTTGTTGGCAAAGATTTTCCAATTATTCCACACAGGTATTTAACTATCAAATCTCATTTTCCCTCGGGTCCATCTGAGATGAACCACCCTTATAAATTTAAATGGTGGCGTTATCATCATAAGAAGATTAGGCCTACTTTTTCAACAAAAGGGGGTTAATTTTGGTCGGCTTGGATGATTTGTGGGTTGATTTTGGTCTTGCCTTTTAGTTTGGCATCAGCCTACTGGCCAGCACCACCATTCCCATTTCTACGGGTTCCATTTTCGCTTACTTGTTGTATTGTGAGCACAGGAAGTGATTAATGGCAGTGAGCTATGGATTATGGAGTGTAGGCTGGCCTGAAAGCAGTATGTTGGGCCATCTTTTTTTCTAACCCCTCTATATGATAGTTAATTTGGTTTGTGAAGGAAAGAAATGGATCGGATCTATGGGGACCTCCATTGAAACTTCCCTCTCAATTTGAGGTTTCGAGATTATGAGCGATCTCTTTTTTCAGGCCAAATATAACTATTCTTGTGCAGGGGGAGTAGTGAAATCAATATGATTCATGGTGTGCAAAGGAAAATATGGTTATGATTTGTTGGGAGAAATAAGTAGTGGTTCGGGCCCTCCTTCTAGCATCAAAATTTTTGGTGAGATTTTTCATCTCATAACACCCAAGTAGTCACAAAGTAATTATAACACTAATTACCTTCGTAATTAAGACACAAGTTTAAAGAACATTAAATTTGCCTTAAAGCTTGTAATTATGTTGCTGAGTGCTTATATAATTATGTAGTTGCATTCAAACTAGTTGTTAAAATGTCAAATTGAATTAGAGTCCAACTTAAGCAAAACACAAAAAATAATCTAACACTAAAAACAAGGTCAGAGAAAAAAGTGTGGAAAAAGTAAAATGCACAAAGATTTTACTTGATTTAGATGTTAAGGAATCCTTTGTCATTGGATCAAACATCACTTTTTTCTTTTATATATTCTTAGTATAGACAATAACGGCAGAGGGTGCAGAAACATCATTATTATTCTTTAAAATGTCAAATCTCAGGCCAGCCCCCTCGTCCTGCTACATTGCCTTTTCTATCTATAGTATAAGGAGGCAGTGGATCACCAAATCCTTTTTTTGCTATTTTAGTTTCCACCTTTTGAATTTGCGATGTGTCATCCATCCATCTCATTTATTTGATGTGTGTCGCTTATCGAAGTGTCTTCGGTGAGAAACTATAATTTGGACAGTAGAATTTTGGACATTGGTAGGAAGTTTGAAATTAAGTGGGAAATCCTGGACCTAAGGCGTGAAACTCAAATTTAAATAGGTTATGTAATTCTAAGCTTGAAAATGAATGACCTATGTACTGCTCTTATGTGTGACTGAGAGTGTAACGAGGAGTTGCCTTTTCTTCTGGATGAACCGCGTCGCCCTCAACTTTGCTACAACAAATGTTGAGAGTTGTTCTTCTACCCATATCCAGGCCGTGTCAATACCTATGGAGCTGAGCTGCATTATTCGGTATGCAACGTTTGCTTTGTAATGTGCTAAGGGTGGATGTGTTGAGTTTCCCTTTCCAACCTGCGGTGCCTGCCTTATATGACTTTGTACTAAATTACACTCAATTGTTGGAGAATTGCGTCCTTTCTTATCCCTTTTGTTCGTTATTGGAAGTGTCATTGGTAGGCTATGAGTCATTACCTTGTCGTCCTTCTTCATTTGGTTAAGACTGCACATATGCACTGGTTGCGCAGATGCACGGGTTCCTTCATAGGATTGTGCTTGGGTAATTTAGGTATGCATAGTGTCTACCTAAGGCTTTCTCGGAATGGATCAAGAGTAGCTATTGATGAAGGGTTGCGCATGACACTTCCATAGGTTATTCACCTGGTTGACTTATGGTTTGAAGAATGTGGGTTTATTATGATCTCGAGTGGGGACTGCTTTATTAAAGGCCCGAGAAGTTTTCTTTAGGTGGGATTTAGCTAGAGGGCAGGTGCACAGACCGTGCACATCTTGTTGTAGTCCTACCTTGGATGAGTATTAATAACCATTTAGTATGTGTGACGACCCGAAATTTTTAACAATTTAAATTGGAATATTTAAGTAATTGTAACTATTTAAAAAGTTAATTTTAACTTGAATTTTAAATTTTAATATTTACTTGATAATTAAATTATGGAATTATATAATTAGAAATTGGGAAGATGTTGAATATGGAATTTTAAGCGTGTTAAAAATAATTTGAAGGCTTATAAAATTTATAATGACGATACCGAAGATAATAGAATGGTTGAGATTTAAATTAAAGTTGATTTGTTCAGTTTTGATATTTTATCGTTTAAATTGACATTAGAAATAGCCTTCCAAGGCGCAGTCTCGGAATTCGACGAAACCAGTTCCATTGGATCCGTAATAATTAGTTATTACCGGATTTCAAATTTCGTAGCGTTTGGATTTACCGTTTGCTCGGGTGAGAAATGCGTCAAAATTAAAACCGATAATTTAATATTTTAGATTGATTTAATAAGCTAACTTCCACATACGATTAAATTAGCATTCGAAACACGTTCCATTGTGTTCGGAACGCGGGTAAAACCTTATAAACGCCTGGCAGCTTGTTTGATTCGGAGTTCGTTCGAACAGCTTGTAAAATATAAGAATATTAATAAAAAAAATAATAAGCAACCTTCCTCAAGACGTCGTCTCTTCCTTTCCCAACACGCCACCCTTTCCTCTTAAGGTCGTATCTCCTCCATCTGAAATTCATTCTCTTCCCTTCGAATTCCTTTTTCTCGACATCGAGTTAAAAAAAATATGGTTGCTCGCTATTCAAATCGAGGCCGAGTTTCCTCATTTTTCGAAATCAATTCGACAACCTAAAGGAGAGTACTCGAGCAATCTTTGCTCGCCTCCGTTTAATCTGCTCTTGCGCTTGAAGGAGGGCATGCGAGGCTGTAAGAGCAAAGGCGGAGTCGCGATTAAAGATAGGATTGCATACGGATTTGGGGGAACTCGCGAAGCCTGGGCTCGGTTCGCGATGATGGCTTGGCTCACGATGGTGGCTCGGTGGCGTCTGAAAGCTTGGGATTTTGAGATAGTCGTATGCGAGATGGCAGTCGCGACTTGAAGAGGTTCAAGCTAGGGCAGAGACGATGGGCAGTGGTTCGATGTCGAAATGAGTAATCTCTGACCCGTATAATTGATTTACTGTTTGAATTTGAAAGAAACAAAGTTTAAGTTTAAATGAATTTGAAAGGAACATTTTAAATGTGTTTGGATATGACCAGTAAATCAGTTACTATTATGAATTGTAATTAAATAAGTTTAAATTGTAAATCGATGAGGAAGAATTGGTTATTCGAGTAATTAAAGATAAATTTAGTTAAGGTCTGTGAATCGATGATGTAATTAGAAGTTAAATAGTTTGTAATTAAGAATTAATTAACAAATTAACTTGTAACTAAGTGATTAAGTTAAGTACTTAGAGAAGTACTTTAAGGATTGGTTAATGAATATAGCTAATGAAAGATCAATGATTAAGGGTTATTAAATGATTTATTGATGAGATTAATTTAAGGTAATTAATTTTACTAATTAATTAAGGAAGATAAATTGAGAAATTTGGTGGATATAATAACCTAGTGTATTATAATGGTATACTTGGTGAAGTAATTGGTGATAATTGTTGGTTGTAATTGATTAATGGATGGTTTGATTGAAATTACTTAATGGTATTAATAAAATATAATTACTTGGTGAAATTAATCAAGAGATTAATTTAGATGGTTAATAAAGGAATAATTGATTTATTTAATGAAGTAAATAAAAGCGTAGTTAATTATAGTTTGGAATTAATCGAAAATGATTAATATTGTGGCTTAATTAAGAAAAATAAATTTGATTGGGATAAACTAAAATTATAATTGAAATCCTTGGGTTTATAATTAAAAGTATAATAAAGATTGATTAATTTAGATTAGAACAAATCAAAACATAATAGGAATTCATTAATTTATATAATCAACGATGTAATTAAAGACTGATTAATTAAGATAAATTAACCAAAGTGACCCATGAGAAATTAATTAATATAAGTAATTAATAATTTGAGTAATTGATTATAGTTAATTAATTTGTGAAGTAATTAAAGACTACTCATTGATTTGGTAAGAATAATTAATATGGTGAAAATTATTAAAGATAAGTACTTGAATGAAATTGGAGGATAATTAATCCAGGGTGATTAATTAAGATGAAATAAGGAAGGGTTGATTAATTAATTGATTTGTAATTAATTAATGAAGAAACCTAAGTGATTGAGGATTGAAATTCAATTAGAATCAATTGAAATAATTAGGAAGCTATAAAATTTTCTTATGAATGATTGAGTGGTATTGGATGCTTTGAAATAAGTTGATATCTCTAATATGAAATGTTGTCATTTTCATTTGGATAACTTGAGATATGATGGCATGAGTCTCGAAGAGGACGGGATCGGGTATTGAGAAATATCTGAAACCCCTTCGAATTTATATAAATTGATTTGCGAAATCAATACGATGAAATGAAACGACTTAAGTGAATGGGATTATTTTATCTAAGTCTGGTACTTAGGAATTTATACGTGAAATAAGTGTTGCCTATAGCAAATTGTGAATTGGTTAAATTGATAAAGGTTACCCGGGTTTATTTAACTTGTTTTCTTTGGTATTTCATGTTAGTTGGATTTACTCACGCTGGTTTCCAGCCTGACCCGGGTGTTACTTTAATGTAATGCTCGGGTCAGACCGAGTATTACAGATTTTCAGGTTAGGACGTTCTGGAGCTCAGGAAACGAGCCGGATGGCAAGAGCGCATAGAATATTTCCGCTGTGTTTATATTATTGTTAATCTGAGACAAGTTAATTGTATATATCCAGTGATTGTATTTATATGTGAAACTCTGATGTATATTAAATGTAATCGATAAATATAGTATTCTTTTGTAAACTGTATTATTTATTATTATATTTTATACGCTGCGATTGTGAGATTTTTGGTGTTTCAGTTCTTCTCCTTCTATCTCTTTCTTCTTTTTCATAACTATTTGGAATTTTCGGCTTCGAAAATTTCGGGTCGTTACATTTGGTATCAGAGCGAGGTTAAGCGAGAACCTTGGCTCTGGTGGGGATTACTCATTTAATAGAGTCTGTAGTACTCTAGAATGAGTTGGGAATATATATATATATATATATATATATATATATATATATATATATATATGAGCGCATACTTGTCATTTTCTTATATAAAGATTTTAAATGATTTATAATATATTTTGATATATAAAGTAATATTTCCTTTAATTAAATAACTAAGGTGATTGGTTGTTAAATTATTGAAATTAAATTAAGCAGTAATATAATACAACCAAATTGAAGTCTCGAACTAAAATTAAATCAAGTAGAAATGGAAATACAACTAAATTAAAATTTAATTGATTGAAAATAAAATTCTGAATCTGGTCCTAGAATTTGAAATTTTTGTTTCAAAGTAATGAAAATAATAAATAAGTATTATTTGGATAACTGGGACTTGTTGAAAACAATGGGTTGTTTGAAATTTGATTTGAGGTGGTTTAAAATTTTAAAACATGGCTGGGAGGGCCAAGGAATAAATATGTATATATGTACAGATATACATGATATCAGAGATAATTTGAAATAAACTCTAAGAGGTCGAGTTTTGATTTTTCCCTGAAGTATGATGTAAAAAGCCAAAGTAATATAAGTTCTGAACTTATAAGAGGGAAAGAATTTTGAAGTTTGAAGCGGGAATTCAATTTGAGTAAGGTTGATTGGATTAAATAAATTGGAATTTAACCTTGGAAAGTTAAATAAGTGTAGAAAAGCAACCAGAATTGGAAATTTCGAGATGAATTTGGAGTTTAACTTGGAAAGTTAAATGGTTGATCTGAACTGGAAATTTGTGTGATCTCAAAACGGGTTTGAGATTTAAAAATTGAAATGGATGGATGTTTTAAAATAAATTGGATGATATCATCCTATTGTTAATAAAAATCTTTAAATTGAGAATGGTATTATATAAATAAAATAAATTTGAATAATTAAATTGTTAATTAAACTTGTTTAAGAACTAGTTTCAAACTAGAAGATAAAATTGGGTAATAAATTAAAATTTTAAAATAAAATTATTGAACTTTTATGTAAACTTTGAAATAAGTAAGTAAAGATAATTCAAAATGGAATTTTGAGAATTGAACTCAGAAATTAAATTGATTAAAACCTTTTAATAAAGGTTAATTTGGTTTAAATGGTTAAACCAACCTTTGAGAATTTAACTCGAATTTACATAATTTGAGATAGTTTAAATTTAAGATTGAATTGAATTAGTTTAAAATTGAATTTGGTTTGAAGTAATTGGATTGGTGATTGAAGATGCATAAGTTTAAAATTTTTAAATGGAAATTGGATTAGATTAATTGAAGTGATTTGGATTCTGAAATTAAATTGAAAATAATTCAAATTGATTGGAATAATATGAAATTATAATTAAAATTGAATAGGATTAAAATCAACTAGAGTTTGATTTAAATTGGGGAAGGAATTAAGATTGATTCAACTTGAATTGGGGATTAATCAAGTCCAATGGAATTTGGAGTTTTTTGAATTGGAATTGGGTCAATTTAAATGGAGATTTAAATTGAATTGTTG
The DNA here is from genome assembly GCA_030765085.1 of Allium cepa. Lineage (NCBI taxonomy): Eukaryota > Viridiplantae > Streptophyta > Magnoliopsida > Asparagales > Amaryllidaceae > Allium > Allium cepa. The sequence goes on from CM060932.1 coordinate 135,893,011, forward strand.
GGGAAGTGAACAGTTTGACTCTTGACTATTTTCAATATAAATTGTTTTCATATAAACTTATTTTTTAAACTATTAAATATATACAACCTTTCTTTCTTAAAGCCAGATTATTTTATCTTTGTTTTACAATTATTTTTGAAGCTATTTAACTATTTTTCAACTGTTTTATAAACTAATTACTATTTTTTCAACTATTTTACAAATAAATTACTATTTTTCAATTACCTAAAATTTCTGGAACTATTTAACTATTTTCCAACTATTCTACGATTAGTTAACTATTTTATAGCTATTTTGTAAACTAATAATTATTTTTTTCAACTACTTATCTATTTTTTCAATTTTCAAGCTATTTTCTAAATATAAACTGGGGAGTTCAAATTGTTATGGATTTAATACCCAACTGGGATAAGAATTGAAGTGATGATTCAATGAAACTAAGGTAATTGTAAATAAGTGAAGGGGAATTTAAGGAAATGTGAATAGAAAAAAAATGGATTTGGCCAGTAATCAATGAAGTTAAATATGTAGGATGTACGTATATTATTCTATTCGCATAGTGATTTGATCCAGATTCGAGCACAAAATTTCGAGATAGTTTATCGATCCGAGTCGGGATTTTTCACTCGATTTTCGACGGCGAACCTGGATATGGATTATTGATTAGTTCTGGATATTCTCTATCATAGTATAGCTATGCAAGGAGAATAACGGTTCCTAATCAAGAAACCAGATATGCGTCCGCACTACGAAGTCGGGTGGACGATGCTAGTTCGGAAGTGAAATTGTGTGATCGAATGAGCGATCAGGTTGATATAGCGTACTGATGATATGTGTACATCGTACGGATTTGAATGAAATAGATATTGGAAAGAGAGGTCAAATTTGAATATTTGATTTTGAATAAATGAAGTTATATATTTTTGTTATATGAGATAAAACTTCCCTTGATAAATCTATAGCCATAAGAAAAGGATTTTTGAAATGCGTTTGAAGTATAAAAGGAGTTTTATACAAGTTGGAAATGAACCAAAGTTTTAAAAATTATATATATCTGTGTGTGTGTATATATATATATATATATATATATATAAAGGATCTTATGAGGATTTTAAAATAGGTTTTGAGAACCTTTGGATTTGGAAAGGCTTTTGATTTTTGGGTAAAATCAATATGAGAATTTGGAAAGCCTAGTTTGAGAATTATCGATTTGGAATAATCGATTTTGTGTAACGGAGCTTTGTATGATATCATACTAGGTGTATGATTTGAAAGATACTATATATGTATAGTATAAAATGTTTTGATGATGGCTCTGGAGAAAAAGGCGCTCCTTGAAATGAACTTCTCAGGAGTGCCACCGGGTAGTGCTGCCTTGAGCCCCAAGGAGGGGTTCTAAAGTTGATCCTGTGAGGAGTCCGGACAAAACTAGTTCCTGAGGATTATTGGGTAGCGAAAGTCGAGGGCGCTGATGCCTACAGAGGCATTTGGGTTATGCTGTGACGACAGTGTAACTCGATGTCGCTGCGATCTACTGTGGGGACCATAGCAAAATCGTGTGGAGGATGAGTGCCAACAGTCTACACTTGATTTTGCCGGGAAGGCAACGCAACATCGGTAGACTGCGATCTATGGTCAAGTGGAGTGGAGAAGTTTCATTTTTGGCAGCGAAATTCGATGGCGCTGATGCCTATAGTTATATGGGATTTTGCTGTGATAGCTACATAACCCCGGTTGTAGCTGCGATCTGTCATGGGTTCCATGGTGTAATCGAGGGGCGCGGAGGCCTACAGTTATCTATGGATTTTGTCAGGATGGCAACGTAACCATCGGGTTAACTACGACCATGAATGGGGGTGATGATTTCCAGAGCATTCTCACCAAAGATATTTCCTCTATTTTCAAAAACTGTTTTCAATATTTTCAATAAAATTATTTTTTCAAGTATTTTCACAGGGTGTTGAAAACGGGTTTACCAAGTACTTATACATTTTCAGTCCTACGCCTGATCAACGTATGACTGAATTTCTGTGAGAACAAGAATGGACTGGTTGAGACATCGAGTTATAAGAAATATTTTTATAAAGGGCTATTTTAATAGCATTATGTGGATTTAAAGGCATTCTAAAAATTTAAAATAGAAGTGTTGGTATTTTAGGAAAAAATTAAAAAGAAATTCCAAACTGGAATTATAAAATAAAATTGAACTCAGGAAAATTTAATGAAATGATTTTGTAATTAAAATCGAATATTGATTTAAAAATTAGAAGTAAGCTAATTGGCTAAATAATTATTTGATTGAGTATACTAATAAAATTTAACTTGGGAAAATAAATGGATTGTAAATTAATAATGGAGTTTGGGAATGAATTCGAATTGTAAATAGAATTCGACTTAGATTTGATAATGAAATAAATAAAAGGAGATGCTGTGAAATAGACATAAAATAGAGTTGGATTGAAAATGTGATGGTTGGAATTACAAATAAATTGGATATAAGAGAAGTGATTATAATAGAAATGGTTTGGTTGCAAAACAAAACCCTAGTGAATAGAAATAAATTAGGAATGGCCTTGCATTAATAAAATAAATTCGATAACGAATTAAGTAATTGAATTAAGAATTGAAATGGGTTAATTGAGTTAAATAATAAATGGATAAAGTCTGATAGAATAAAACCTAAATCAAAATTGTGATTGGAATTAGATTATCAGACTGAACTTAAATTTGGTGGTATATTAATTTGAAGTATAAATGAGATAAGTATGTGGTTGGATATTATTTTGATAAATTAAGAAGGTGAATTTAAAGTTAAAATTTAAAATTGATGGGCTCGCTACATTTAATGGAATTTGATTAAATGAGGATCAAATAGAAGTAAACTTAAGTTTGATATTGGAATAAATTAAAGTTAACTAACTTAAGTTAAAAAATTTATGGAAGCTTGGCTTCGGATAAGAGTGAAATCCGATTAAATAAAAGTTTGGTTAAATTTATTTGAAAAAAAAAATTGGATAAGCATTGAATATTGACAAGCTGATTGAAATAGTTTTAAAGTGGAAACGATGTGGAAATAAAATGAAATGCAATGAATGGTTGGTAAATAAATTGGAAATGAAATGGAATTAATACAATATCGTCGAAATTTCATAAGATGAATTGTAGTTCGGCGTAAATAAAAAGTGATTAAAATGCTATGAGTTAATAGAGATTAAATAAAATTGATTCTGGATCTTTTGAAGTGAATATGAGCTTTGGAATAAAAATCAATTGAATGTAAGAAATTGAGTTTCAAACCATTGAAATTGAATGAAATGGTATATAAATTGGTTGAAAGCAACTGAATTAGTTTTGAAAACATATAAATTGCTTGTGGAAGTTATTTTAATTGCATTTCTTTTAGAATTGAAGTGTTACAGTTGTTTATGTAAGAGGAATGCTATAAACTTCATATATATAGTGCTTATATGTTTAAGTTGAGTAAGTACAGGTACCTGAAGGCCATTTGGCTGGTTTGGATTGCGCTAATTGCTTAAATTAATAAGTTGCTTGCTTAAAATGCTAAATAAGGTACGCCTACGCAATAAAAATAGAAAATAAGAACTATTTTTGTTTTTTCCGACTGTGTGGGTCGATGTATATATATTTATATCTCTTGTCAAATTACAAAAGCTCCTCCGCACAAGGGAGACTCTGCCAAACTTTTTCGAAAATTTTGGGAGTTAGAAAATTTTTGAAATTTTTTTGGTTAACGACAAAACGATTTCAAATTGGGAATTAAAGTAAATTAGTAAATGAAACTAATATGAATCTGATATACATGAAAGATTAAATTCAACATTCAAAATTTAAAGTAAATTGAATTCGTATAGAAGTAGGGAAAACTAGTTTGAATAGAAATGGATATGAAAACCTATATAAGAGGATGTATAAAATGATTTGTAAAGTTACGATTGAATATTGTTGCTAAACAAGATATGCAGGTATTAAAGGAAAAAGGAATTGGATTTGATTCCAAAAGATAAATTTGTATTGCCCGACAAAAAGGTACGTATTTAAATTTCTAGACGAAATCGGATTGGGTTTATGATGTAGCCACTTGGATTTTGTTTCCTTTTGGAATTTGGGAGCACGTAGAGGCCTTTTGTAGTTGTACCGAGCTAGCCGCGCAAAGGAGACGCTGGCAAAAAAATTCGAAAATTTATAGAGTTAGAAAAATTTTGAGAAAATTTTGAGAATTCAAAATTTGGTTTTAAATTGAAATTTGAATGATTGAACAAAAGGGTATTGCGTGAAAGCTATAGAAGGTTTTGCGAAGTTGGTTAAGGATAGCGGGTCTTTAATAAAAGTTAGTTGATAAGATGTTGAATTGTGGGTTTTGGGAAAAATAAACGGGTATTGAACCATTCTTCCTAACTAGTAATTTCGGGGACGAAATTCTTTTAAGGGGGGAGGAATGTGACGACCTAAAATTTTTAACAATTTAAATTGGAATGTTTAAGTAATTGTAACTATTTAAAAGTTAATTTTAACTTGAATTTTAAATTTTAATATTTACTTGATAATTAAATTATGGAATTATATAATTACAAAATTGGGTAAGATGTTGAATATGGAATTTTAAGCCTGTTAAAAATAATTTGAAGGCTTATAAAATTTATAATGATGATACCGAAGATAATAGAATGGTTGAGATTTAAAATAAAGTTGATTTGTTCAGTTTTGAGATTTTATCGTTTAAATTGACATTAGAAATAGCCTTCCGAGGCAAAGTCTCGGAATTCGACGAAACCAGTTCCATTGGATCCGTAATAATTAGTTATTATCGAATTTCAAATTTCGTAGCGTTTAGATTTACCGTTTGCTCATACGGGTGAGAAATGCGTCAAAATTAAAACCGATAATTTAATATTTTAGATTTATTTAATAAGCTAACTTCCACATACGATTAAATTAGCCTCCGAAACACGTTCCATTGTGTTTGGAACACGGGTAAAACCTTATAAACGCCTGGCGGCTTGTTTGATTCGGAGTTCGTTCGAACAGCTTGTAAAATATAAGAATATTAATAAAAAAATAATAAGAAACCTTCCTCAAGACGCCGTCTTTTCCTTTCCCAACACGCCACCCTTTCCTCTTAAGGTCGTATCTCCTCCATCTAAAATTCATTCTCTTCCCTTCGAATTCCTTTTTCTCGACATCGAGTTAAAAAAATGGTTGCTCGCTATTAAAATCGAGGCCGAGTCTCCTCATTTTTCGAAATCAATTCGACAACCTAAAGGAAAGTAGCCGAGCAATCTTCACTCGCCTTAGTTTAATCTGCTCTCGCGCTTGAAGGAGGGCACGCGAGGCTGTAAGAGCGAAGGCGGAGTCAAGGTCGAAGATAGGGTTGCATACGGGTTTGGGGGAAACTCGCGAAGCCTGGGCTCGGTTCGCGATGATGGCTTGGCTCACGATGGTGGCTCGGTGGCGTCTGAAAGCTTGGGGTTTCGAGATAGTCGTACGCGAGATGGCAGCCGCGACTTGAAGAGGTTCAAGCTAGGGTAGAGACGATGCGCAGTGGTTCGATGTCGAAGTGAGTAATCTTAGACCCGTATAATTGATTACTGTTTGAATTTGAAAGAAAACAAAGTTTAAGTTTAAATAAATTTGAAAGGAACATTTTAAATGTGTTTGGGAATGATCAGTAAATCAGTTACTATTATGAATTGTAATTAAATAAGTTTAAATTGTAAATCGATGAGTAAGAATTGGTTATTCGAGTAATTAAAGATAAATTTAGTTAAGGTCTGTGAATCGATGATGTAATTAGAAGTTAAATAGTTTGTAATTAAGAATTAATTAACAAATTAACTTGTAACTAAGCGATTAAGTTAAGTACTTAAAGAAGTACTTTAAGGGTTGGTTAATGAATATAGCTAACGAAAGATCAATGATTAAGGGTTATTAAATGATTTATTGATGAGATTAATTTAAGGTAATTAATTTTACTAATTAATTAAGGATGATAAATTGTGAAATTTGGTGGATATAATAACCTAGTGTATTACAATGGTATACTTGGTGAAGTAATTGGTGATAATTGTTGGTTGTAATTGATTAATGGATGGTTTGATAGAAATTACTTAATGGTATTAATAAAATATAATTACCTGGTGAAATTAATCAAGAGATTAATTTAGATGGTTAATAAAGGAATAATTGATTTATTTAATGAAGCAAATAAAAGAGTAGTTAATTATAGTTTGGAATTAATCGAAAATGATTAATATTATGGCTTAATTAAGAAAAATAAACTTGATTAGGATAAATTAAAATTATAATTGAAATCCTCGGGTTTATAATTAAAAGTATAATAAAGATTGATTAATTTAGATTAGAACAAATCAAAACATAATTGGAATTCATTAATTTATATAATCACCGATGTAATTAGAGGCTGATTAATTAAGATAAATTAACCAAAGTGACCCATGAGAAATTAATTAATATAAGTAATTAAGAACTTGAGTAATTGATTATAGTTAATTAATTTGTGAAGTAATTAAAGACTACTCATTGATTTGGTAAAAATAATTAATATGGTGAAAATTATTAAAGATAATTACTTGAATGAAATTGGAGGATAATTAATCCAGGGTAATTAATTAAGATGAAATAAGGAAGGGTTGATTAATTAATTGATTTGGAATTAATTAATGAAGAAACCTAAGTGATTGAGGATTGAAATTCAATTAGAATCAATTGAATTAATCTGGAAGCTATAAAATTTGCTTATGAATGATTGAGTGGTATTGGATGCTTTGAAATAAGTTGATATCTCTAATATGAAATGTTGTGATTTTCATTTGGATAACTTGAGATATGATGGTATGAGTCTCGAAGAGGACGGGATCGGGTATTGAGAAATACCCGAAACCCCTTCAAATTTGTATAAATTGATTTGCGAAATCAATACGATGAAATGAAATGACTTAAGTGAATGGGATTATTTTATCTAAGTCTGGTACTTAGGAATTTATACGTGAAATAAGTGTTGCCTATAGCAAATTGTGAATTGGTTAAATTGATAAATGTTACCCGGGTTTATTTAAGTTGTTTGCTTTGGTATTCCATGTTAGTTGGATTTACTCACGCTGGTTTCCAGCCTGACCTGGGTGTTACTTTGATGTAATGCTCGGGTCAGACCAAGTATTACAGATTTTCAGGTTAGGACGTTCTGGATCTCAGTAAACGAGCCGGATGGCAAGAGCGCATAGAATATTTCCGCTATGTTTATATTATTGTAAATCAGAGACATGTTAATTGTATATATTCAGTGATTGTATTTATATGTGAAACTCTGGTGTATATTAAATGTAATCGATAAATATAGTATTCTTTTGTAAACTGTATTATTTATCATTATATTTTATACGCTGCGATTGTGAGATGTTTGGTGTTTCTGTTCTTCTCCTTCTATCTCTTTCTTCTTTTTCATAACTATCTGGAATTTTCGGCTTCGAAAATTTCGGGTCGTTACAATATGGTTTTCCTTATCTATGTTCAAAGTTGTCGGAAGGATGAGGTATGTCTAGGGCAGCTCATTGGTTGGTATGAGTAGCCTTTAATATGGCGGCGTACCCCAATTATTGAGGTGTGCCGTTTGGTTTTGATTATTCCTAGTATTGTGTTTTATCGCTGCTTTAGGTGGAGCGGCATAGTACTATATGGACATTGGCTTGTCCTACACTTCCTTTTCATAGTTTAGCTTCGATTATGAGTGCAGTTCTTTTAGTTCAATGCTTGTATCAGTTTTCTTTTAGTAACGTTTAGGAAATGCACTAATAACAAATAGTACCAAAGGAGCGGCCAAATGCTTCTTCGGCTCCTTTAATGCCTTACTGCATTCCTTAATCCAAGTGAAGGACTTTCACTTCTCGATGAGGTCGAAGACGATGAGACATTGATTGGTTGACCTTAATGCAAACCAGCTTAATGCTGCAATCATCCCATTTAAGCACTGCAGTTGCTTCACATTCCAAGGAACTTGCATATCTTGGATAACTTGGATTTATTAGGATTAGCTTCAATTCCCTTGGCCCTCGCAACATTACCCTTGAATTTATCGGACAGGATGGCAACGGACCACTTCTTCGGATTCAGGTTCATGTTGTATTGACGTAGGAAGCTAAAAGTCTCAGGCAGGCTCTATACATGCTCCGACCTTCTCAGACTTCACCAACATGAGCATATAAACTTCCATGGATTGATCAATCTTTTCAAAGAACACATGATTGACAATACAATAATAGGTAGCGCTTGCATTTTGCAAACCAAAAGGCATGGCATGATAGCAGCATAGGCCAGTGTTTGTAACGAAAGAGGTGTGCTCCTGGTCTAGGCCATGCATGGAAATTTGATTGTACCCAAAATAGGCGTCAATAAAGATGAGGAGATCATTACCACTATTTGCATACATAAGATGATCCATGCAAGGAAAAGGAAAACTATCTTTGGGGAAAGCTATGTTGAGATCGGGAAGGTTATTGCAAGTCCTTCGAGCCCCATTTGGCTTTCTGACCAGCACAGTGTTTTCTACCTAGATCGGCTATCCTTCTTATCAAATGAAGCCACTGCTAACAGCTTCTCTACTTCTTACTTGAGGGCTTGGTACCTTTCTGGGTAAAGGAGTCGACGCTTTTGTCAGATGTGGTGGCCTTTTGGTCGATATTAAGCATGTGTCAAGTAGTACTGGGATCAATTCTAGTCATGTCAGTGTACTATGATGCAAAGACATTTTTTGCTATGTTGTAGAAACTCGATAGGACCCTTTCTACTTTCTAGGCTAAGCTCGATGTCAATTTGAATGACTCCGTTGGGGTCAGCACTATCTATGAAGATTGATTCGAAGGGAGTAGCTATCCTGCCTTCAATGGTTGATTCATCATGCGATGGTCTAGTGGGTTTTCCTCTTGGTCCGAGCTTATTTCCAAATTACATTGGTCTAGTGTGTAAATGTTATGCTATATGACTTCCTCGATCGGGACAAATGCTTATGCTTAAGTCAGGGTAGTGATGTCGCCCCAAGCTCTCACAGATGGGTCTTCCGGTGTTGAGAGGGTAAGAGTTATGCTTGATGATCCTTCTTGCCAATAGGGAGCGACTTGTTCATTCCATGTCATTATAAACTCTCTAGTACTTTATGGAGTGAGCAAGGATATAGGGTTCCTACATCCTAGTCTTTAGTATGACCGATGGCTCTTACACGATCCTGAGCGGTGTTGGGCTCGAATGTACTCACCGGTGACATATAGTTTGTTGGTGCAGCTTCATGGCTAAAGGTTGTCCCGACATGACCCTGAGCACTGTTTAGCTCGATGGTACTCTCATGTGACACACCGTTGACAGCTGATCCTTTAATGGCAAGGACGGTCTTGGATGGAGAACTTCATGATGAGGAGGTTATTGGAGATGATGGCATCCAATTCGACAAGCATCAGTCGTCCTATTAATAAATTATATGCAGAAGGGCAATTGGCGTAACTAAATTTTTATAGTAAAGGGTTTTTTCCAAAATTTATTCATAAGTGAGGTGGTTCCAATTGGAATCTATACCCCTAAAGCTGTAAATTGGCAAGGTGCATAAGGTGAGGATAGATGAAGGAATTCTGAGAGCCTCAATGACATGCTTGAACGTGACATTAACTGAGCTTCCCCAATCCATGAAAGCTCAATGTACATTGGAATTGTCCATTACAAGAGTGATGATCATTGGATCATGATAGGGTAACAGATTGCTTCCCTTTCTTTGGTAGTGAAGGTAATCGGATATTCTGATTTTAGTTGAGGTTCTTTTGACGCTCGATGCTCTGGTGAATGAACCAGATCGGTCATGCCTATTTCTCTTCAATACCGAGACTTTGCTCTCCAGCTGCTACTGGATGCATTGAGCCTTTGCATATGATCATGATGTCGGTGATAACTATGACATTATTGTTAGGTTGTTAGGGCTGAGTTGGTTGGTTGTCGCAGTTATTCCTTTTCTCTACCTGAACACAAAAAAATTCCAAAAGAGTTCCTTCCTAAATGAATCTCTCAATTTTATCTTTAAGCACTCGACTCTCAGCTATGTAGTGGTTGTTAAGTTAATGGAACTCACTGCGAGGTTCCTCCCTATTATTATTTCTAGTGGTTCTAGGCTTTTGAAAAAGCACCTGATCCTTTGTGGCGAGATATATTGTGGCGATAGCCTCATTCATATTAGGGCTTGTACCAAATGTTAGCCTCTGCTCGCCTTCTGATCTCATTTCGATGACCATTGATTCACCGTCCGTTGCTGCTGCAAGAACTAGCTTAGGTGGGATGCCTAGTTTCGTTTTTGCTATCTGAAATATCTCTATCTTCCATCCTCATCACATCATTTACCCGATGATAAAATTCCGTCAAAGATGTACCCAACTGCTTCTGAAGTTTTCTTCATATTTTGGACTTGTATCTGAACACCGGACAGAGCACCATAACTAAGCTATCATGTCTGCACCCTTAGGTTTGGTGGAATCTTTGTTGAAGCGGTTGAAATTTGACTACAAGCTTTTAATAGGACCCTGCCTAATGTTACATAGCTCACTAGTGATATAATGTGGGCCTTATAAATAAAGAATTGTGTTTTGAAATCTAAAGCACAATTGGGCCCAATAAGTGATGATGCCTAATCATAGATGCAAGGATCAACGGAAGGTTAGTCCAGCGAGAGTAGATGGAAAGAGTAAGCACTTTACTAGGCAAGGAAGTTGTCCAACACGAGTAATGGAGTTAAATATAGTGATGTAATCACATAGGTCAGCATTCACATCATACTGGTCTATGGACGGCAGCACATGCCATTGGTGGATGCAAGTGTTTAGAATCTCATCGAAAAATGGTTCTCTATTCTCGTCGTCAGAGAATGCTTTATCCCCTGTATTTTAGACTTGCATTATGTTAAGTTAATAGGGAAGGATTTATATTTCTTCACTGAGGCCGAAATCAGTTTGCTGAGGGATATGTTGGTCAACGATGGGCAGAGGACTCAGTTTGCACCTTAGTGGAGTGGGAGTCCGACGATAATATGGGGAATGGTGTTGATGAGGTGGAGTGGGAGAGCTTCTCTTCCTATAGAAAGAGGGGGACCTTGAATATTTGGCCCTTCCTTCTCTTGATCTATTCCTGGCCACAACCTCGAGAGATTTGAAATGTGCCAAAAGAGGCACGTGCTTCCAACTGATGGTAAGAGCACAGCTATTGAAATGGTCAAAAATTGAAATCTGTAGAACCTCGAATGCCAACAGTAATTCGATTGATAGGGAAAGGTGATGCCCTAGTTCTCTAGGTGTGGCCACATATGGGGCAATATCAACGTGGCTAGACAAGAGTGTAGTATACCTCCTTGGATGAACATCATCCATGAGTATGGCTTTAGGCACCACTATTTCTTGGGCCTTATTAGTATTCATAAGATGATAAGCCCTAGGTAGTATAGGTTGATGAATAGGCAGGTCGACTACAGGAGGACCTGTTAGGAAAAAAATTATAGTATCTTGGGCGTCTAATGGTTCCACGAATTTTGTACCTCATGGGCCAAGGTGCCGACATTCATTAATTGTTGCACCATAGTATACCACATCTCATCAATGAGCTTAGGAGTGGAGTGAGCAACATTGGCGATAGTGTTACCATTAATTTCATGCTTGTTAGAGTTATTATCTTCCAATCCAATAACTAGGTCTATTGTAACAAGCCAGATCGGATTTTCGTAGAGAAGAAAAGTAATGAAATGGGAGAGCTTTAGGTGGAGGTTGTCCTAGTGCTAAATTATTGACAAGAGATTTAGCCAACCTCTTTTTATCCTAATTATTCTATGAAAGCAAAGGTTACTTGATAATCACTGGACTTAAAATAAAAAATGAAGAAGATCGGAAGGAATGCAAAGAAAAGTGATCCCAAAGAAAGAGTGGTTCGACAAGATTACATATGCCCACTATGAAGATCTTTTACTATAGTTACATCTTACATTATAGGGAATTACAAGAGAATAATAAGGAATATAGCGCTTAAGACTAGAAAAGTTAGCTAACCTTGAGTACTTAGGGCTTTGATTTGCTATAAGGAGGGCTCCAGATATAGATAATGACCAAAATTCTAAAATTTCCCAACCATATTGAAGTGGGAATGCATGTGGTATTTACAATGGTTGAAATGGATGATGAACGATTGAGATTGTGCTAAAAAATAGGTAGGAAGAGGCAAGGCCATTGATCTGATTGCACGGGCTAATTAGGTTGCAAAGATAGAAAAGAATGAATTGCTGAGAAGCATGCCAATTGTCCTTTTGTACCAGGCACACGAAATTCACTTAATGCGCATTAAATGCTGACGATAAGCTATAGGATAGGTGTATTTCTAGCTCCTTTACTACACTATCTTGTATAGTTCGATATATGGCTTGTCTACTTTTGCATTCCTATCTAGGAAGGCAGATGGATGGCTTGGCCATGGTTCAATGATGCTAGAGGGTTTGCAAGGAGTAGGTCGGGCTAGTAATGAAATGACGAGATGGGCAATAGTGATGCCTTGTCAGAGATGGTTATGCTTGGGCCGGCCATGACAAATGGATCTTGTTTGAAGCAGTCTGAGTGTGTCGGCTAGCCATGGAGAAAGTCTAGAATAGATGGCCTGAAGCCAGTCCAAATGTGGATAGCTACAAGTGGGTTGGTTATTGTGCCTAAGTTTGTTGAAAGTTGGCTAAAGCTAAGGACCACACTGTCGAGGCGATGCTTGACCAGATATGAAATGACGAGATGAACCGGTGGGGACAGTTGAAGGTGGTTGTACTGAAGCCCGACCAAGGACGAATCATGCTTAAGCCGGTCTTATCGAATATTCTGGCTAGTGAGGCAGTCTTTAATGTGCTGACCGAAAAATAAAGAGATGCTTAGTGGATGGGTTGACATGGATTTAGGTTGAAAGTGTGTCAAAATGAGAGAGCCGATCGTCATCAAGCCGGGTCAAAATGGATCGAGGAGGGCTATACTTAGCTACATCTTCAACGAAATTAATTGATCTACCTAGGAATAAGATGGTCGATCTTCAGTTTGATATCTTATTGAGTAGATGGGCTGGTTTGGAACAAACTTAGGCTTGAGCTGGCTTGTGCGAGTCGGTCATAGGGAAACTTGGCCGGCTTTGATTGGACCAAGTCATGCCTTAATCAGGTTGCTAATTACTTGTGAGAAAATTGAGCAACTCTATCACACACTAAGTCCAAAGCTATCGAGTGCTAAGCAATTTAAGCCTATCGAGTGTTTTAACTTGTTGGGATATCGCATGCTTAATGGATGACTTCTAACTAAAGTGAAAAGGTTTTCTTACCATTAAACACAATCACTTTACACCAAACCTTGTAATGTGTTTATTTTTTAATGGCCAACTCGAGCTTATGTTGTTTTCATTATCATGGATTTATTAATTACCTTACTAATTAATAAACTAATTAGTCATTAGTAATTTACCCTTACCTGAACTAAATAATTTATATTAATTTGAAAATGCATGAGAAAACCCCCAAAAATTCACCTAAAATCCAAATTATCGTATATTGCCTCGTATAAATATTTTGGGCCAAAAAAATTATTTTTAATATTCTACTTAAATAATTTCTCGGAGTTAATCATTTTTTCTACTTAAGAAATTCGTACAAATTTAAAAAAAATTTAGAAAACTATGCAATTAAAAACCCATCTTTATATTATTTTTCTACACATCATACTAAAATTTCAAGTGATTAGGGTAAGGTTATATTCACGTTTTTCTTTAAATACATCAAAATCACCACCATTGAATTCCCATGCACAAATATTAATTATCTTAACCAAACTAATACATTATCATTCAAAGCATTTCATAAGCATACAATCCGAACCCAACTGGGTTTGGAAGGTTTTGAAGGAAGGATTACTCACCTTTTCTTCGATTAAACTTGGTTAAACTCTTGTTTTCCCCTTAGTGATGAAAGCCTCTCTCTTTACTTTGATTTTTCTTCTTCTATTCTTTTGAAAGTATGGTCGGCCTACGTTGGAGTTTTTGTTTGTTCTGTTTTTGAGTGAAGGAGGATAAGAATGAAAGGTGGGAGTGTTAGAGGGTTAAAGACTTGGGCTTGGACTAAAACCTCATTTAAGCATATTCTTATTAAGTCCTGTAACTCTTCTACTAAAATTCATCCCTCATTCTTATTAATAAATTTTGTCTTTCTTAATTATTATCACTAGCATAAATTCCCCATATTACGGTACTTTAAAATTTAGGGTATTACACTCTTCCCTTCTTTACGAATTTCATCCTTGAAATTCAAAGAAGGTAGGATAATGACCGCCATCAGCAAAACAGTATACACACAATACAACAATTACACTAGTTCTCTACTGATGTAAATTATCAATCCTAATGTGTCATTGTCATTACTAACACATAATAATTTCATAGCAAAAAATCATCTGTCACTACCAGTCTACACAGCAAAACATACATGCCTAATCATATATCTCAAAGTAAATCTGGATAGATATTCCTAATCTTATCCTCTACCTCCCAGGTGAATCATCGACGTCATCACTCCACTAGACGCGCACAAGTTTGATACTTTGTTCCTTAACTCATTTGCACCTCAAATTTTTATTCCCTTTGGTTGTCTAATATAAGTCAAATCAAGTTCAACAGATAAGTCCTCAACTGCCCTCGGTTCCATCATCGAATTTGGATCATGCACACATTTACTCAAATGTGATATGTGAGACACACTATGCACACCAGCTAAACTATTTGGTAACTAGAATCGATAAGCGAGTATACCAACTCTCTCAATCACTAGAAAATGTCATATAATTATGGGTGTCGATTTCCTCGCTTTTCCAAAGCATATGATACCTCGCGTCGAAGAAACCTTCTTAAACATATAGTCGCTTACCATGAACTCAAGCTACTTTCTCCTCTTGTCGTTAATGATTCTGCTGCCCTGATTGTGCGTTGTTTACTCTAACATAAATAAATTCTACCTTCTTAAGCATCTCTTATCAACTTAAGTCCCAATGCAAGCATATCCCTCATGTCCAACCGACAAATAGGTAACTTATATGATCTACCATCCTCAGACGGGGCCATCCTTATTCGATTGGTAATTTATATTATAGGAAAATTCTACAAGAGTTAAATGAACTTCCCAAGATCCTCGAAATCTAAAACACGGGACCTTAGTAAATCTTTGAGCATACGTTTCATTTTATTTGTTTGAAACTAATTTTCTGGTGGTAAGACTTACTTGCTCGGTTTTGTAGCCAATGCACTCTATAAAACTTTACGGAACATACTGGTGAACAAAGAGTCTCTATCACTAACAATATTGCTTGGAATTCCATGCAATCCTACCATATTCTTCATGCATAACTTCACCACACTAGTTATTGATTTTACTAGGATAAAATGGACGCTTTTAGTCAATCTATCAACTATCACTCAAATGTATCATTTCCCGTCCTCGAACTAGGCAACCCATCAATAAAATCCATGGACATAGAATCTCACTTCCAAGCCGACACTTTCAAGCGCCTCTTTACACAATCACTAATACCCTTCTTCATCCTTTCCCAAAAATTACTCTCTTCATGTCATGATACATCTTCACGGCCCAGGATGAATAGTAAATTTAGAATGATGATTCTCTTCCAAGGCATCCTTCTGAAGGTTTCCTACATTTGGACCACATGGCCTTTCTTTCTTCGTCAACCATTCCTTTGAGTCTATTTGGAATCCTTTCAAATCCTCCACATCTACACCCATTTCAAATCACCTAATTCTCTCAGTTAAAAATAGGTCCTCTCGTTACCTTATAGAAATTCTATCTACATAGGCTGAATGTACTTCCAAACTTGCTTCCCAAATCTCGACTTAATCCTATATTTGTTCTATAATGCACTTCACAAGACGCCAAAGTCTCTTATTTCTTCCATTCCTCAATTATGGCCAACACTCTATTCCAATGCTTCCTACTCAAAGCATCTGCAACCTTATTCCCTTTTCCTGACGTATAATTTGTACCGCAGTCATATGCGGCCACCAATCCTAACCATATTTGTTGCATCATATTCAACTACTTTTGAGAAAATAAGTACTTAATAACTTATGGTCCGTATATAGCTCGAATCGCTCTCCCATAAGATAATGCCTCCAAATATTCAATGACTACCTCCACCAACTCCAAATCATGAGTTAGATATCTAACTACATGCGGTCATAACTGCCTTGATGCAAAAGCTGTCACTCACTCTTTTTGCACTAGCATCGCCCCCAAGCCTATTCTACATGCATCGATAGACACTATTAGATCCTAATTTCCCTCAGATATAATCAAGACATGAGCATTTTTCAATAACTTCTTTAATTTTTGAAGTGATCTACTTCACACTTATCATTCCATACGAACTTCTCATTCTTTCTGGTCAACTTATTTAAGGGTGTAGCTATACGCAAGGAATCCTTAATGAATTTGCAGTAATAGCTAACCAAACCCAAGAAACTTCTCATCTCTTTGACCATCTCCAGTCTCTTCCAACCGTTAATGGTTTCTATCTTTAATGGATCCATTGTTAATCCATTTTTAGATACAGCATAACTAAGAAACTTAATTTTTATTTCCAAAAATGACTTTTGAAAAACATTACCTTCAGTTTGTGTTGCCTTACTGTCTCCAACACCAATCTAAGATTTCTTTCATGGTCTCTCTCATTCTTAGAATACACTAGAATGTCATCAATGAAGACAGACACAAATTCAATCCAATTAATTGCAAAAGATTTGGTTCGTAAGATCCATAAAGAACGGTAGCCAAACAGCATCACTAACTGATCGTATGAATTGTATCTTGTTTTAGATGTGGTTAACATAACATCATCTTCTACTACCCTCAGTTAATGGAATCCCACTGCCAA
The DNA here is from genome assembly GCA_030765085.1 of Allium cepa. Classification (NCBI taxonomy): domain Eukaryota; kingdom Viridiplantae; phylum Streptophyta; class Magnoliopsida; order Asparagales; family Amaryllidaceae; genus Allium; species Allium cepa. The sequence continues at coordinate 135,910,008 of CM060932.1, forward strand.
ATCCAACTGTGAGAATAGTCTAGCGTCACTTAACTAATCAAACAGATTGTCTATCTAGGAAATGAATAATGAATCTTCATAGTTAGCTCATTCAACTTTCGATGATCAATACAATATCATAATAATCAATCTGACTTCTTTACACCACAGTTGCCCCCCACGGTGAAATACTTGACCTACTGATCCTTGGGTAGCATTCTGCAAGGTAGCTTACTAATAGGACATACCCACGACATCAAGCCTATAAAGAATTCAATCGCTCTTCTAGGCGGTAATCCTTTTATTGATTAAAAACATCTATAAATTCCCAAACTACTAGTACTCTACTTATCTTCTCTTTTTGCTTCTCCATCGCATACAAGGTCGATCTTGACTTTTCTTGTCGTCCATTATATCTAACGTCACCATGATCCTTTTCCCAACCTTGGGATTTTTCAAAGAGATGACTCTATCAGCACACAAGATCCGAGCATTATTATGTACTAACTAGTCCATATTCAAAGTTACCCCCATACTCCCACAAAGTCAAAGACATATGGATTGCTAACATATAAATAACCATACAAATCAAACACAAGGTCCATGCACCTTAATCCTAGAGCAACATACTTACCGATCAAATTAATCATAAAAAGAGAATTAAGTAAATAGGTAGTGTTTATCTCTAAACAATCCATTGCATCTTTTTAAACGAAGTTTAGGGCAGGCCCTGTACCAAAATGGACTCTAATTAAAGTACTAGAGATCAAGACCACACCTTCTAGCATAGCTTTCTTTCGCTTTTCTTCTGTTGTTTGCCCATCTGATAGTCTCTCCAATGCAAAGACCTTTAGTTGCTTTAACTCAGGACAATCTTTCCTCTTATGCCTGGGTTTGTCACAGACAAAGCACTTGACCTTTGCCACCATAATTGTCTTCGACAATAGCATAGTGCCTTTTTTTGCCACAATTATACCAAGTTACTTTAGCCACATCTCTCTGCATTCCAACATCCCGATCCTTTACTTTTTGTAGTTGGCCTTTCTTGCCTTTTTGTTAAGGAGTAAACTTCTTCCTCTTATCAGCCTGAGTCTTCTGCCTAACACCTCGCCTTCAATGTACATTAACTCATACTCCTCGCCATATCTACCACTTCGTTCAATGGATGTTCTAGATGAGCCATTTTCCCATCACTCAATCATGACCACAATCCCAGGATAAACTTCTTCACCCTCTTTCTCGGAGTCCTAATCAAATCATTTCCATACTTGGACAACGCATTGAACTTTTCCAAATACTCCAGCACAGTCAAACTCCCTTGTTGCAACTCTATAAATTCCTAGAAAATCGCCGACGGCTCCAACCCAAGGATACACTATCCTTCAAACATCTCCTTAAACCACCCTAAGAAATTTCTTGCTCGGAAATCTGAACCCTCATTGTTCCCCACCAGACACTAGTAACCTCTTGAACTGTCTAGACACCAACAGCACTTTCTAGGCATCGGTAGATTTCAGACCTTCACAAATCCTTTCATGGATCAACAGCCAATCACTAGGCTACAATGTCTATTTCATCCCAATGAACATTTCTCCTCATATGCTATAGAAATCCTTGTTTATAGTAGCAAAATCTCCCCCGACCGGTTGCATTGGGCTTCTACATACATCCGGGGTCTATGATGGTACTTGCAGTTGTCCTAAGTTTGCCAAAAACTACTAGAAGAGAATATTCATATTCAATTTTCCTACAATCGGGGCAAGCGTTTCAATACCGACTTCAACATGAATTTTCAAGGCGCCTCCCTTTGGCTGTTAGTTTGAGTACTAGCGTTCCCCTACTAGCATTTTGTCTTCCACCTCCTAAAGTCAAGCACCCATTTCACAAATCCATTCTGACTTTCTGTATAAGCAAGCGTTTGTAAAAACGGAAGTAATAGAGAGTGATAACAATAGTAGAGGGATTGGTACATCCACCGATATACCTATATCAAAATACAAGTATGTTATGTATATATATAATGTATACCCCTCAAGGTGTTCGTTTTATTTTATCTAGCTTTTATCCAAATTTCTACTTAATTATGTTTTACTAAAGTGTCCCTTAACATATGTTATAATGCCAAGTTGTTAAAAAACTCTACTTCGAGATTCAAAAATGAGCGCCGATGTTGCTGCAGTCATTATTTTCAAGCAATAAAGTAGAATCAGTATAATTTTTTCCATAATATTAAGTAAATACGGCAGCTAAATAATTTATTTCATCAAACAATTTTGCATAAGTCATTACATCATTGTTAACCCATCTCATTCCCACACAGGAGTATATATAATAAAAAATAAATACAGTGTAATGCACAACATATGAAGATGCCGACATGGACACTCAGCTGGTGACAAACTTCAGTTTCACACGACGGAATTTTTAAAATAATTTTTAGTTAAGCCTCTTGCTTCACCTTCGAAGTCTTTCCATGCCTTTTACAAAGCCACCTTATTCGAATGAATACTCATGAGCTTATGCGAAATAATAAAATCACATACCAGACATAAAGCCTGGTATGAGTAACACTTTACCCAAACAACCATATAGTGAGACCATGCTGTTAAATACAGAATAGGTTTCCCCTTCAGTATTCAAATTAGCATCAATTATGTCATGCTATGTAATAACATCGTACCATGAATAATGTTCAACTCAATATTTCAACATATATGTGAGATTTACTTCCACTGCGTATCCGGCCAGTCTTTAAAGTCGGTTCATTTTAAATTGCTATAGGACTTATTCTTAGTTACTTATTTTTATCTTGAACATAAAATTGGGTTTCCACCATGGGTCTCCTACTTTAGTTCTTATTAATTATCATGAATAGACATAGGATGCTATGAAAGCCTTACAACCACATTCTCATATATTGTCATGGATAGACATTTGTATGCTACAAATTCCTTACACCAACATTCTAGTATATTATCGTGAACAGACATATGGATGCTATGAAAGCCTTACACCAATATTCTCTTATGTTATCGTGAATAGACATTTAGAAGCTACAAAAGTCTTACACCATCGTTCTCATATATTTTCATGAATTAAGATTTGGATGATATAAAAGCCTTATACCATGGTTCCGGTATATTGTCTTGAATAAACCGTTACCACCCAGGCTTTACACTTACACTTTCATTCTTTTTAATGATTCAACTTGTCATCTCATAGCTTTACCGGGCTTAATCGAAACTTTTTATCTTTGAATAAGTTATTATATTAGAAATTATTTTTCGTTATGGCCATTCCATCTTTATGAATTTTTCAATCATAACTTTAAAGGATGGCTTCCAAAGTACTATGAAAAGTTCATTCATTTACTTAGAATCTCCTAGCAATTTTGGCAACATATGTTAACACTAAGCTACCATTTGTCGAATATTTCATTTTTATCACATGCCATAGCCTATCGCATATCAAGGGCTGTTGAGTGCCAGAAAGCTACCTCATACTCATACCTATCGCATGTTAGAAGCTATGAGTGTCAACATGCTATCTCAAGCCTATACATATCATGTGCTAAAACCTATCGAGTGCCAAAGCCATCGAGATCCAAAACCTATCACATGCCAAGCTATTGAGGTCAACTTGCAAAGCTATTGCATGTTACCGTTTTTTCGACTATCGAGTGCGAAGACCTATATAGTTATCATGTGTTAGAACTCAAGCTGTTAAGTGCTAAGCAATTTAAGGCTATCTAGTGTAATAACTCATTGGACTATCATATACATAATGGATGACTTTTAATTAAAGTGAAAACTATTTTCTTACTATTAAAAGTAAGCGCTTTACATCAAACTTTGTTATGTGTCAATTTCTTACTGGTCAACCCGAGCATATGCGGTTTTTTCCAAGGATTTATCAATTCTTTACTAATTAACTAAATAAGTACTTAATTGTAATATACCCTTCTCTTTAATCAATAATGCATATTAGTTCGAAAATGCATGGGAAAAATCTTAAAAATCCACCAGTAATTTAAATCATTATATTTTGCCCCCATAAAATTTTCATGCTAAAATAATTACTTTTGATATTTTATTTAAATAATTTCCCAAAAAGCATTTTATCTACTTTGGAAACTTGTATAAATTCCAAATAATTTTAGAAAATTATGAAATCAAAAACCCATCTTCATATTATTATTCTACACATTGTATTAAAATTTCCAGTGATTAGGGTACGGTTTGATCTAGGATATATCTTAAATACATCAAAAATTATCATCATTAAATTCCCAAACATGAAAAAATATTGATTGTCTTCACCAAACTTGTTCGTTATCATTCAAAGCATCTCATATGCATACAATCCTAACCCAGACATGTTTGGACGATTTTAGAGAATGGACTACTCACCTTTTGTTTGATTAGAGCCTTTTTTTCCCCTTAATGATGAAAACCACTCTCTTTACTTTGATTTTTCTTTTTTGTACCATTCGAAAGTATAGTCGGCCTAGGTTGGATTTTTTTTTCTTTTTTGAGCGAGGGAGGAAATGAATAAAAGGTGGGAGTGTTATGGGATCTGTGCTAAAGCCAAAACTCCATTGTAGCGTATTCTTATTGATTCCCCTTACTCTTTTACTTAAATTCATCCCTCGTTCTTATTAATAATTGTTTGTCGTTCTTAATTATAATCTTATAACATAATTGATTAATTATTCATTAATTAGTTTCTATATTATGGTACTCCAAATATGGTGTTTTAAACTCTTCCTCTATAATTTTATTCTAACTAATCTATTTTATTATCAAACTCAAACAGGTGTTAAAACATTTAGATGCTTGTTTAATACCATCGACTAACTGTAATTATCTATATGCTTTATCATTGCTTCCATTGACTTCTAGAACCTTTGGTTACAATGTATACTTCTAAATCTCAATTTAAAAGAACCATTCTAATATACATTTTCCATGATTCATAACCAGTTATATGGTAGAAAGTAGAATCCGAATAGACCTAAGCATGGAGACAGTTAAAAAAATTCGTATCACAACAATTTGAATTTAACAATCTTTCCCATTAACCTTAATTTGAAAATTTCTAATTTTCCATCTACACCAATGATCTACATGAAAATCAACTTGCATTCAAAGAATGTTATCCTAATAGGTACATCTTTCAAAGTTAAACTTTGTTAGTGCATATTGAGTGGTTTCATACTTTTTAACATTAAGCCTTAAGGAAAAGTTTGTATTCTTCAAGGCTTATCGGTTACTAAGGGGTTGCCATAATAATCAGCGAAATCCTTTTTCTTATCATTGATTAGAAAACTTGTAACTTCTTTCTAATGTTCAAGATAACTCTTTGACCATTGTATCTTCTAAGGCGTAATTGGATTGGTATTATATAAGCGAATTTTTTCCATATATGAGTTTTTGATCTTATTCAAGTCTGTCATACTACAAATTATTTCTCTAAAGAGAAATTCCTTCTCTAAGAAAGTGGCATCTCCTTTAAAAAAATTATTTCTTAGTATAATAGGATAGGCATTCAAGGAAATTTTAGGTATAAACTTACACAAAATGGACCACGCACCAAGTTCACTGGACTTTCTTAACATATGCTGGACAAGCTTATTTCTAGAATGATTTAAGAGGTGTTTTCTTCCCAGTTAATATCTAATGTGGAGTCAAGGACTTAGCTTTATATATTGCCATATTTGACATTTTCGCACTCTCTTTAGCGCTTGTTATTTGTAGAATTAAAATTAAATTTAAAATATTAAGATATTTTATTTAGACAAAATAATTTTCAAGTCTTAAAATAACTTTAAATATTTATTTTCATTTTTTCAAAAAAATAATTATTATTTACATGTGTATGCTTACATGATGTTAGTTATTTTATATACCACTTTAATATATATTTATGCATGCATGTAATAGGGTCTGTATGTTTGTTAATGTAAGGACAAGTTTCTATAACTGTCCAAATTTAGGATAAGTCTAGTATACTCTGATGTTGTATATATGAATAACGATGTTTTACTTTTTGTAAAGATTATTATTGTATTATACATTATTCACTGTGTTGTGAGATTTTGTGTTGTGTAGTTTTCTTCTACCTTCTTATTTCACCCTAACAAATCAGTATTTGTGGCACTTGAATGTTTAGTATGTGACACAGTGGATGTATAGTGTCAATTTTCGAGGGTAGAAAATCTGGTTCGTTGCATAATTTGTCCTCTAATTTAATTTTGAACAAAAAACTATATTAAATTTAAATTTTAAAATTATAAATAGTACTCAAATATTAATTATCAAAATATCCTTTTACTTCAAGTTTCACTAAATAAAACAATAATATTAAAATCTTCAATGGTAGGAGAAGAAGATAAGATAACCGAGATCAAAATTTAATACGGTTCTGTTAAAAACACCTAGAAATATGCTTCTTAATATCATTTCTAAAGAGCACCATGTTTAATTAACTTATTTTCTATTTAATACCATAGAACATAATTATGAGGCATCTGAAACACCTACATCTTAATTCTCATTCTTCTTCCTTTTCAACAAAAAGCCACAGACCGTGACACACAACAATCTCACAATAATGAGGAAGTCAGCCAGAGTCATCAAGCAAAGCCAAAGCTCACAACAATCTCTTGGCAAAACATGGAAGAAATTTTTAGTTTTCTATCACCTTCCTTATTAGAATAGTGCTCTTCCTCCGTTGATTAGTGATCGAAAATTGAAAATTTAATCAATTTTGATAAACAGATTTGGATTTTAGGGTATTAGATGTTTGAGATTAGGTCGAGATGTTTAACATTCTAGTTTCAATGATTAATTACTAAGTGAAGAAGTAAATTTTTTATTAAGTAGCATGTTTATTTATTAAACTTGATTGAAATTTTAATTGGTATTAGTAAGCACATTTCTGGGTACTTTTACCAACACACATTTAATATGAGTACTTATACTCTTAATTTATAGTAATTACTTAAATTAGGGAATTAAATTTTTATATATTTATGTATGTATGTGTGCACGTATGTACGTATGTACGTATATTATCCACCCATATCACGCATCAAGCATGCATGATTGTATCATAATTTATTGTCAAATTAGAATGAAAGGTCATTAATATAAAATGATAGGTAAAGAAATCAAAAAAATCAATAAAAAGTTGGAAGTGTTGAAATACGAGAATTTTCATATATGAAATTAAAAGGGAAGTGTAATGAACCACCTTTTTGATCCTCACAAGTCGACACTAATACATCTATGGTACTCACGTGTTGAACATCCAAGTGCCAGAAAGGTATATTGTTAGGGTGAAAGAAAGAAAATACATAACATAATCTCACAATGTGACGAGTAATATATAATATACAACAGGACTTTACAAAAGAAAAGGAATTTTAATATACATACTATCATCAGAGAAAAACTAACATGTCATCAGCCTGGACATTAATAGCAATATATCTTTACAACTGCCGATAAATATGTGACAGCCCGCAAATCCGTACCCCTTGAATCAACACTATTCTACCTCTATTAACTCAAGTGGCACAGAATTACCAGCCATTAGGGTTAAAGAAGAAGAGATAGAAGAAGAAGAAAACTAAACAATATCAGAATCTCACAGTCGCAGCGGAAGAAAATATAATAAATATAGAATTTTGCACAAAATGAAAATTATCACTGATTTATACATCATATCATCAGAGTATCTCATACATCAACAATCCCAAATCAGGCATACCATATAATCACAGCAGCGGAAATATATATAGGTACATAAATTACGTCTCGGACTCCAGCTCCTCTCCTGCTCCATAGCATCCTGACCTGGACATATAATACTCGGTCTGACCCGAGCATTATAATGAAATAACACCCGAGTCAGTCTGGAATACCAGCTGATAATAATGCATCCAAATTGATTATTAAAGTTTCCAAAAATCCTTTGAAAACAAAAGCATCTCGTAAGACCACGCCACAAATAAACATGTCGGGTTTTTACCTTACGATAGCTAAAACACTTTTTATAGAAATCCTCTTATATTATAATAGGGTCTATTTACAAATACTTATAAAATAGCCGAAATTGTTACATTCACTAAATTCCAGCTACTAGCCACAAAAGTGGGTAATACAAACAAAACTCGTACAAGGCTCGTAGGGAAAATGGATTTCCAATAATGACTAGGCACTGGGGTACCACCTGTCACAGTACGGGGCCTAGATCACCGTACCGACGACTACTCCCTTTATCCCCTGCAACACAAGGCCGGAACCATTCCTTACTGAACAGTCCCGAACAAGATAAACCCCATGGTTGGCGCGACCAACCACCCACTAAGCCGAAATAAGAAGGGACATCTAGACAGGGGAAATATCTTGTCCTGCTTGGGCATGACCCACCTAACCTTGCTGCATATCCCCTGATTTTCAGTCATTCCCGGTTGATGAGGCTTGAGGCTAAGCGTTACCTTTAGAACGTTTTCACTTAGAATGCCCATCGTCCACCTGACGATGTTTCGCAAGCATTCGTCCATACAAGTCCGTCCCGGGTTCGAACGGAACCGAAGGCACTATTCCTACTACATCCATTTTGGAAATATCCTCAGGATTAGTAGCGACTAGCCCTTGCACTTCACTACTCCATCTTCGACTCCGAACAGGTTTTTCGCACGAAACGTACAAATCAGATCGAAGTGGTTTTCGAGAAATAAATCTCGATCCCGTTCTCTTCGAAACGATCAACGCATTTGTCCAATATTGATAGTCGGTGATTTAACTATCAATTTATATTCATAAACATCCATAAGCATCCATCACACAATAAATAATTCCCACATTATTTATTTGCCTCAAATATCTTTGAAAGATATATTTCCAAAGTTTCAAAACTCATTTGAAAACAATTTTCCAAAACTCTTCCTTTACAAGGTAAATCCTTTACCATATATTACCATTGGAAATAACCAAGTTCAAAACATTTAGATTTAAAAACAGTTAAAACACTTCTTTGAATTTACTTCAAAATATGTAAGTTATTGCTAGTTATTACTCAAAATATAATTCCAAAATATTTAAATAAACCATTTATTAGGATATAAATTTTGATTGTAAATAAGAGTTTTAGTTTAAACTAAACTTATAAATAGGGTTTTAAAAGGGTTAATCCTAATTTAAATAACGTAGGCAAAAAACTAGTCTTTTAAAACAAATCCATTTGTAAAAATAATTACTAAGGTATTTTATAAAACTTACCATTGCTAATTATTAATAATTACATAAAATAATACTTTCCAAACACACTTTTAAACAAGTTTGAATTTTTAAAACTTTCTTTTTATAAAATCAGTTTAAACTCGAACTTGGTTTTCCCAGGGAATATCATTTCCACTTAAATATCACAGAAATTCTTCTCACAATTTCTGTCGATTTATTTCAATTCAGGTTTGTATTTGAATAACATATTTTAATTTTCCCATTTATCAACTAATAACTTTTCTCTTTATTTATCATTCCAGATTTACAAATTTTCAGTTTTCATTCCAAATGGATTTCAAATTTTAATTCTTTTTAATTCATTATTTAACAATATCTTTATTTCTCTAAAATTCAATTTATCCATTTATAATTATTTATGGATTTATAATTTATCCAGCAACATTTCTATACAATTCTATTTCAGTTTTCCATCCAAACAAATTCTAATTTTTATATTCCTTCAAATTCCTTATTTATTAAATTCTTAATTTCCTTTTAAAAACCCAATTCAATTTCTTTATAATTAAAACTCCAATTTCTTTGTAATTAACATTTTGGGTTTATAGTTTATACCATAATATCACAACCCAATTTAATTCCAAATTTATCAATCACAATATATAAACAGGCATCATCCATTTATAAAAATAATTACGTAATTGTGAGGAATCCAGTTGGATCCCTCCAACCTGTTTTCCCTGCATCCACAAATATTAGCACATCGCATATAAAAATATCAATCCAGACTGATACAACAATAATATGCAACCAATCACACAGATATTTAAATATCAACTATTTAAATTTGTCTAGCATCCAGATGTGAGTGAGAATAACTCACCTTGTGTTTTGGCGAGCGTTCGAAATTTAAATTAAAACGAACGACGTTCGATTTAACTCAAATTTCTACTTGCCCGGAATGGATCCGGATCTGCACCATCTCGTAGTACGTCTCTCTGCGATTCCAACGCATCCAATTTCGTCCGAATCTGAGTACGTATGAGTTCGTTATGATTTTACTAAGTTTTGATAACGAATTAAAAACAAATCTTTTTTTATATATACCAAAGCACATTGGCCGTTCGATCTGGATGAAGAAATCACGGCCGCATTCCTCTCTCTCTCGTGCGACACCCAGAAGCAACGAACCCATCATCACGTAGCTAGGGCTTCTAGCCGCTCCTCCCACAGCCACCGTGACCACCATCAGAGACCTCCCCCTCGAAGAGCGCCTCGTCCTCCACGTTCACCCAGAACCTCGCCCAACTCGGTCGCCTCCTCCACGTCGAAACCCCACACGAGCGGCGGCCCAATGAACCCATAATTCTCCCTCCTCGCGACGCCAACATCCATCATAACCGACCATCGTGAAGATCTCGACACGAGCTACGATTTTCCAGTTGGGAAGTTTGCGAAATAACGCATGGATTTGTTGCAAATTGGAGGCGAAAGTGGGTGATTTTCGGCCATGGCAAAAAAAGAAGCGGCGGCCGCGATCTTAGTTAGGGTTTTGAGAAAAATTGTAATATATATAATATTATTAATTATTATTTTAATCTCGTTCCAATCAAATATCACTTACACAAACGAACTCCAATTTTCACGTTCCAACAGGCGTTCCTAGGGTTTTTCCACGTTCCGGACACAATGGAACAAGATTCGTAAGCTAATTCGGTCGTATGCGCAAGTTACGAGATTAAACGATCAATTTCAAATTAAACCGATTAAAACGATTTCGATGCGTTTCGAGCTGCCACGGTCAAACGACAACTCCGATTGCTATGAAAATTGAAATCCGGTAATAACTAACTATTACAGATCCAATGTAACTAGTTTCGTCGAATTCCGAGACTGTGCCCACGGAAGGCTATTTAAACTCGTCTATTAAATCGAGCAAATTTCCAAAATTGTCGAAATCACTTGAAACTCCACTTTTAAAATTTTATTAACTTAATAATAAATCATATGAAATTTATAAGCACATTTACAATCATTTTGACTCATTTAGAATCAAAATTTGATTATTTGCATTTTTATAATATTACATTCTATTATTAAATTAATATAAAATTCCAAATTCAATCTATTGCCAATTAATTCCATCCAACCGTCCCAAATTATAACTCGAACCCAATTGGACTTTAAAAAATAAATTTTACAATCTATTTCATCTCTATCTACCTTCAGAATTACCCATTTTATTCCAATTTATGATATTAAGCTATTTTTATTCAAATTCCAACGTAGTTCCCGTATTTGAAATTTGACTAATTTCACTAACTCAACCAAAGTCTTTTATTTTCCAGATTCAAATTATAATCCATATTCAACATTTAAAATGAATTAAATGTTCAAATTCCATGGTTTAAATACGGGATGTTACATTCCTCCCCCCTTATAAAAATTTCGTCCTCGAAATTTGCTAAGATAGAAAATACTCTCCAACCCATTTGCTTACCCAATTAGCTTAGTTAAAAGCTTATATTTACTCTCCCAAAATCTTTTAGCTTAATCCCAAACTCATTTGCTTTACTTATTCTAAAGCTTTAATTTTAACTTGTAACTTTCAAAGTTAATTACAAATTTTCAAAATTCCCAAAAATTTTCTAACTCCCAAAATTTTCGGAAAATTTTGGCAGAGTCTCCCCTGCACGGAGGAGCTTTCGCGATATCGCGATACAAAGAAATATATATACATCGACCCACACGGTCGGAAACCAAAATATTTCACAATATATATATCATTTCCCAATTTTATTTGCGTAGGCGTACCTTTTTAGCAAATTTTAAAAGCAAGTAGCTAATATATAATGCATATACATGCTCCGACTCTCTCGAACGCCTCCCATACCTGTACTTACTCAACAAACTCATCAGTTTTCAAAGATATGAACATTTTAACATCATTTCCAATATAACGTAAGCCAAACATGTCCATTCCGTAATCCAATCAATAATTTGCATGATTCCATAAGTAAACTATATTTTATAACATGCACAAGTTCCTTTCCTAATACCAAATTTCATTTTATTTCACACAAAAGATTTACAGACAAGCTTTGCCATTCTAATTCATAATTACTACCACCGATTCATGTTCACTTCAATATTATGAATATATGCTTTCAATTCATTTACCTTTCTTTTTAATTAACCTGCATGTACATACAAACCCACTAAATAGATTCCAATCCATTTCCCATTATTTAAATGCCAATTTCATTTACTTCTTTTAATTCATTCACTTACACTTATACTCAAATCCATTTATTTAGATTTTAGCCCATTCTACTTTCATCCAACCAAACTTCATTTTACTTCACTTAAATTATTTACATTCAAGTTTACCATATGTCTTACTTACATTGCTTTATTTTAACTTACATTCCCAATTTTATTTACAATCAAATTTTATTTTAAATTTTGAAGCATTTTCATTTCTTTTATAATTCATTTTCATTCTGATGCAAAAATTACTTAATATCATTTCAATCCATTCCAATTTATTCAAAAACCAATTATTTGCTTACTTTAATCTATTTATCTTCATTTACCACAAATCGACAAATTTACCATGCAAATTTACATGTTATTCATGTAATAACCCATTACTTAAGCTTATAATAATTTTAAAATTAATTTCCACTTAGATTCATATTAATTTATCAAATTCTGCATGGTTCACAATCCAAGCATTCTTATTCCATTTCAATTATTAACTCAATCCTTACTCTCACTTTTCAAATTTATGAATCATCTTAAGTTTATGTTATTATATTATTCTTATAGTTATATATAGTTTTATATATCATTCCATTCTTATTTACGACTCATATATTCTTTCTTTCTTACCATTACAATCTTAAAAGTCATTTGCTTGCATTCAAAATTTTATTTTGCAAACAAATTTAATATAAAGCTATTTCATCAGCTTAACCTTCTCATCATCTTTCTTAAATGATTTCAATTCTATAATATCTCAATTTGTTTCCATTTTATTTGATTCTCACCAAATCAAACCATTTACAAATTTTAATCCAACTAGCTTAAACATTCATCTTAAGTTTAAATTAATATCATTTCATCCTGGACTATTTTCAACTCTCACACATCTTTAATTCATACTTTCATATTCCATTACAATAATCAATTAAATCCATTTCACTTGCAAGTCCATTTTAGTATCTACACAAATTTACCCAAGACCACATTATAAAGCTTAATTACAATTATTATTTTGCTTAAGCATTCTTCACAATATTTTCATTTAATTTTCATTCAATCAAGTTCCAATTCCATTAATCTTGATTCATATATTCATCCAATCCCATTTTTTTTTCATTCACACTTCATTATTTGTTATCACAAATCTAAATCCCATGCCACAGTTGGTTTTATATACTTTCCAATTTTTGACCAAACTGTCAAAATTACATCCATTACAATACAAATTCCATTTAATTGTAATTCAATTTAGCCTCTAACCTAATCCATATTAGGTTCTAATTCACTTCCTCAATTCACACTGAACCTATTTACAATACGACCATTTTCAAATGTTCTAAACAAGAATAAGGTTCCATTTACCCTCAATTATTAACAAGCTTCCAAAATTATACCCATTCCAGTACTATTTTCATTTAATTTAGCTTATACTAAATTAACCTTCAAGCTTCTCTTTATTTAATTCAGCTTATGCTAAATTCATTCTCAAATAATCCCTTTGAATTTAGTTGAGTCAAACCTTTATTCATACAGTATCCCTTCAGCAAATTAGATTTCTCTCAATTCAAGTCTTTCCAAATTTAGATTCAAGTTTTAACTAAATTTATTTAGCCATCTTGAATTCATTTCAATTTTCCTTACCATCTTAAATAAGGATTTAATTCCATTTTTATTTATTCACAACACAACCCAATTCCATCTCAATTCCATTCGATTGAAGTTAAATCCAATTCACTTTAATTTTAATTCATTAAGATTTAATTCAATTTCAAATTCTCAATTTTAATTCCCCATATACAAGTTCAAAACTTGTTTACTAATTTAAGTTCATTCATTTCCTTTATATCTCATTTTACCTTATCTCAATTCACATTTCATTTGAGATTGAGTTTGGACCCCCCCATACCATTCAACTATTTCCCAATTGTGATTATAATTTCATTTTCATTTATATAAGTTCACCAACTTATTTATTTTAAAGCTTATATGGCTCATCTTAATCCATCTGCATCTTATAATCACAACTTCAAATTTTATATGTGTATCACTGGATTCTTAAGGATACAAATCTTCTTTCAATTTAATTCCTTACACAATTTTAAATCCTCAATCTCAATTTATAAGTATACAGCTTAATAACTTATGGGTACAATCCATTTCACAATGATCCACAATTACAAAGTAAACTTACATTTTAATTTCACCTAAATCAATTTAATTCTAAGCCTAATTTATTTAACTTATCCAAGTTATATTCAAATTTTCTACTTACTTCAATATTATTTATTCACTTTCAATTACTCAAATTAAATTTTAATTCCAAGACTAAAATTTTCATTTCTTACTTCTTATTAATATTAATTTCACTTAATAAGTTCAATAGTTAGTTCATTTCAACTTTACACATTATTTAATTAGAATTTCCCAGAATTCATTTTACCCGGTTTTATTCCAAAACCATGTTCAAATAGTAATCAACACTTATCCATTAGGTATATCAAATCAAATCCCAAATTTCCCAAAACAATTTGTTTATACCAAAAACAACTATTACACCCAACTAGTCCAAACAATACCATAACCAAATATTAGGGAAGCAATCCGTCACTTTAGAAACTCGAAAATGAATTCTAATGATGTGGCCAGCATCATCAGGATTATTTTCCAGCGACTAAAGTGAGTTCAATGCTTCTTTACTTTCCCACATTCATTTCAAAACAGTTTCCATTCAAAATACTTCCCAAAACAATATTCCATTATTGTCTTCAAACACTTTAGCTAACATTTCAAACTTTCCCAGGATTTTTCATTTCCAAATCCTTATTCCCATACATTTAAAATTCTTTCCAAAACTTCCGGGATTAGATTCTGGTTTAATTCAAATTTAGTTATTCTTCTTTTGCATAATCCATGCTTATAGAATTTATTTGGTTATAACCATTTCAAAGCTTAGATTAGATTTTAGATTCCTATTCAATTATAGATATCCACATCTAAACAATCAAATATATATAATAATATCAGAAAATAATTCTTTTTATATCAAAATATAATTTTGGGTAAAATTATTTCATTTACCCACTTTAAAAATAATATTATGTCGGTTTATCTTGTTAAAGAGTTTAGAAACCCCTATCGATACGGTTGTACTTCCCGTACCGACCAGAATTCATAAACACTCAACCGATAAGTCAACACAGTATAAAAACAATTTTATATGCACTAACAAGTATGCTCTCATATCTATTAATACGCTCAACTCATTATAGAGTACTATTGACTCAATTAAATGAGTAATTACCCCGCCAAAACCTAGGTTGTCGCCAACCTAGGCTCTGATACCAAGTGTGACAGCCCGCAAATCCGTACCCCTTGAATCAACACTATTCTACCTCTATTAACTCAAGTGGCACAGAATTACCAGCCATTAGGGTTAAAGAAGAAGAGATAGAAGAAGAAGAAAACTAAACAATATTAGAATCTCACAGTCGCAGCAGAAGAAAATATAATGGTAAATATAGAACTTTACACAAAATGGAAATTATCACTGATTTATACATCATATCATCAGAGTATCTAATACATAACAATCAAAAATCAGGCATACCATATAATCACAGCAGCGGAAATATATATAGGTACATATATTACGTCTCGGACTCTAGCTCCTCTCCTGCTCCATAGCATCCTGACCTGAACATATAATACTCGGTCTGACCCGAGCATTATAATGAAATAACACCCGAGTCAGTCTGGAATACCAGCTGATAATAATGCATCCAAATTGATTATTAAAGTTTCCAAAAATCCTTTGAAAACAAAAGCATCTCGTAAGACCACGCCACAATAAACATGTCGGGTTTTTACCTTACGATAGCTAAAACACTTTTTATAGAAATCCTCTTATATTATAATAGGGTCTATTTACAAATACTTCTAAAATAGCCGAAATTGTTACGTTCATTAAATTCCAGCTACTAGCCACAAAAGTGGGTAATACAAACAAAACATGTACAAGGCTCGTAGGGAAAATGGATTTCCAACAATGACTAGGCACTGGGGTACCACCTGTCACAGTACGGGGACTAGATCACCGTACCGAGGACTACTCCCTTCATCCCCTGCAACACAAGGCCGAACCATTCCTTACTGAACAGTCCCGAACAAGATAAACCCAGTGGTTGGCGCGACCAACCACTCACTAAGCCGAAATAAGAAGGGACATCTAGACAGGGGAAATATCTTGTCCTGCTTGGGCATGGCCCACCTAACCTTGCTGCATATCCCCTAATTTTCAGTCATTCCCGGTTGATGAGGCTTGAGGCTAAGCGTTACCTTTAGAACGTTTTCACTTAGAATGCCCATCGTCCACCTGACGATGTTTCGCAAGCATTCGTCCACACAAGTCCGTCCCGGGTTCGAACGAAACCGAAGGCACTATTCCTACTACATCCATTTTGGAAATATCCTCAGGATTAGTAGAGACTAGCCCTTGCACTTCACTACTCCATCTTCGACTCCGAACACGTTTTCCGCACGAAACGTACAAATCGGATCGAAGTGGTTTTCGAGAAATAAATCTTGATCCCGGTCTCTTCGAAACGATCAACGCATTTGTCCAATATTGATAGTCGGTGATTTAACTATCAATTTATACTCATAAACATCCATAAGCATCCATCACACAATAAATAATTCCCACATTATTTATTTGCCTCAAATATCTTTGAAAGATATATTTCCAAAGTTTCAAAACTCATTTGAAAACAATTTTCCAAAACTCTTCCTTTACAAGGTAAACCCTTTACCATATATTTCCATTGGAAATAACCAAGTTCAAAACATTTAGATTTAAAAACAGTTAAAACACTTCTTTGAATTTACTTCAAAATATGTAAGTTATTGCTAGTTATTACTCAAAATATAATTCCAAAATATTTAAATAAACCATTTAAGGATATAAATCTTGATTGTAAATAAGAATTTTAGTTTAAACTAAACTTATAAATAGGGTTTTAAAAGGGTTAATCCTAATTTAAATAACTTAGGCCAAAAACTAGTCTTTTAAAATAAATCCATTTGTAAAAATAATTACTAAGGTATTTTATAAAATTTACTATTGCTAATTATTAATAATTATTTAAAATAATACTTTCCAAACACACTTTTAAACAAGTTTGAATTTTTAAAACTTTCTTTTTATAAAATCAGTTTAAACTCGAACTTGGTTTTCCCAAGGAATCTCATTTCCATTTAAATATCACAGAAATTCTTCTCACAATTTCTGTCGATTTATTTCAATTCAGGTTTGTATTTGAATAACATATTTTAATTTTCCCATTTATCAACTAATAACCTTTCTCTTTATTTATCATTCCAGATTTACAAATTTTCAGTTTTCATTCCAAATGGATTTCAAATTTTAATTCTTTTTAATTCATTATTTAACAATATCTTTTTTTCTCTAAAATTCAATTTATCCATTTATAATTATTTATGGATTTATAATTTATCCAGCAACATTTCTATACAATTCTATTTCAGTTTTCCATCCGAACAAATTCTAATTTTTATATTCCTTTAAATTCCTTATTTATTAAATTCTTAATTTCCTTTTAAAAACCCAATTTAATTTCTTTATAATTAAAACTCCAATTTCTTTGTAATTAACATTCTGGGTTTATAGTTTATACCACAATATCACAATCCAATTTAATTCCAAATTTATCAATCACAATATATAAACAGGCATCATCCATTTATAAAAATAATTACTTTATTGTTAGGAATCCAGTTGGGTCCCTCCAACCTGTTTTCCCTGCATCCACAAATATTAGCACATCGCATATAAAAATATCAATCCAGACTGATACAACAACAATATGCAACCAATCACACAGATATTTAAATATGAACTATTTAAATTTGTTTAGCATTCAGATGTGAGTGAGAATAACTCACCTTGAGTTTTGGCGAGCGTTCAAAATTTAAATTAAACCAAACGACGTTCGATTTAACTCAAATTTCTACTTGTCCGGAATGGATCCGGATCTGCACCATCTCGTAGTACGTCTCTCTGCGATTCCAACGCATCCAATCTCGTCCGAATCTGAGTACGTATGAGTTCGTTATGATTTTACTAAGTTTTGATAACGAATTAAAAAAAAATCTTTTTTTTATCTACCAAAGCACATTGGCCGTTCGATCTGGATGAAGAAATCACGGCCGCTTTCCTCTCTCTCTCTCTCTCACGCGACACCCAGAAGCAACGAACCCATCATCACGTAGCTACGGCTTCTAGCCGCTCCTCCCACAGCCACCGTGACCACCATCAGAGACCACCCCTCGAAGAGCGCCTCGTCCTCCACGTTCGCCCAGAACCTCGCCCAACTCGGTCGCCTCCTCCACGTCGAAACCACACACGAGCGACGGCCCAATGAACCCATAATTCTCCCTCCACGCGACGCCGACATCCATCATAACCGACCATCGTGAAGATCTCGACGTGAGCTACGATTTTCCAGTTGGGAAGTTTGCGAAATAACGCATGGATTTGTTGCAAATTGGAGGCGAAAGTGGGTGATTTTCGGCCATGGAAAAAAAAGAAGCGGCGGCCGCGTTCTTAGTTAGGGTTTTGAGAAAAATTGTAATATATATATAATATTATTAATTATTATTTTAATCTCATTCCAATCAAATATCACTTACACAAACGAATTCCAATTTTCACGTTCCAACAGGCGTTCCTAGGGTTTTTCCACGTTCCGGACACAATGGAACAAGATTCGTAAGCTAATTCGGTCGTGTGCGCAAGTTACGAGATTAAACGATCAATTTCAAATTAAACCTATTAAAACGATTTCGATGCGTTTCGAGCTGCCACGGTCAAACGACAACTCTGATTGCTACGAAAATTGAAATCCGGTAATAACTAACTATTACGGATCCAATGGAACTAGTTTCGTCGAATTCCGAGACTGTGCCCCCGGAAGGCTATTTAAACTCGTCTATTAAATCGAGCAAATTTCCAAAATTGTCAAAATCATTTGAAACTCCACTTTTAAAATTTTATTAACTTAATAATAAATCATATGAAATTTATAAGCACATTTACAATCATTTTGACTCATTTCGAATCAAAATTTGATTATTTGCATTTTTATAATATTAAATTCTATTATTAAATTAATATAAAATTTCAAATTCAATCTATTGCCAATTAATTCCATCCAACCGTCCAAAATTATAACTCGAACCCAAATGGACTTTAAAAAATAAATTTTACAATCTATTTCATCTCTATCTACTTTCATAATTACCCATTTTATTCCAATTTATGATATTAAGCTATTTTTATTCAAATTCCAACTTAGTTCCCGTATTTGAAATTTGACTAATTTCACTAACTCAACCAAAGTCTTTTATTTTCCAGATTCAAATTATAATCCATATTCAACATTTAAAATGAATTAAATGTTCAAATTCCATGGTTTAAATATGGGATGTTACAAAATATAGACGAGAGCAAACAATAGAAGATAAAATACGGTAATACGTCTTGGAGGATCCAACTTGTTTCCTGTAGCTCCAAAGTATTCTAATAAATCTGGAAAATATGCTCGGGCTGACCTGAGCATTATAAAGAAATAAGCTTGGATTAGTCTGGTAAACGAGCCCGAGAAACACAATTAAATGGATTTTTAATATTTTAAAAACCTTTAAAAACAAAAGTATCTCATAAGACATGCCACACGTAAATATGGATGGGTTTTTTACCTTATGATAATCAAACCATTTTATAGGAAATCTTATGGTATTATAATATTGTCTAGTGTTTAAAATAAATATTAATCATAGCCGAAATGGCTACATTATTGCATTCCAACATAATAGGTATACAGCTAAGTCCGTAAAAGAATGTATTGTAGATTGGATTTCCAACATGGCAAGGTAAGGGACTACCTTCCATATAGTACACATCTAGCTAAAATGTACTCGAGGTCGAACCTATCAACTCCTACGAACACAGAGCCGACTGCCTCTTTAACATGACATAACAAGTTGCATCATCCCTTGGGCACTGGGCTGCAAACATTGCCCCAAGGTCTCCATACGCACACCCCCAAAATCCATAAAATCAAATTTAGATCGAGGGATGATGCTCCTAATGATAGCTCACCACATAATTGTGTGAGCATCCACTGTTTTAGTCTTAGGGCGTTGTAAGGCTTGTGAGGTTACGCTTTTCCTTATTCCCTCTAGAAATCTCCACTTGGAATGCTAACACTGCCTTCCTGGGCAATAGTACAACGCTATCATTCATCCATACAAGTTGTTCAGGATATGAACAAACTAAATGCACTACTTCTACTACATCCATTTTGGAATCATCCTCAGGATTAGTAGCTAGTTGCCCTTGCACTTCAAATAATTCCATCTTTGATTCCATAATCTTTAACCAGTCTCGAACCTCTTCTAAATTGTAGAACGTGCATATGGTTTGGAGTCGTTACAGTTTCGAGTCATCTCATATAAGTACACTCCCGGTCACCCAAAACCAAATCGATAGTTTCGATGAACCGAACTTTAGTTCTTTTAGAAATAATCAGATAATATATAAGAACAAAGATCGCCTCCTAACCATTTAAGCGGAAGGATTTCCTTATCATTTGTCCTAGGTGTATAAAATAAGATTTATATGCACAATACAATATTATTGAAGATGACTGTGCTATATAACTCTCGTGTTTCTCCTAGATATTTTTCAGACTTATATTTTGGCCAAGATTTTGATATACGATTATTTAACTATCAAATAAACAATCATTCAAATCGGAGACTTAATTCCATGTGGGATCCACTAAGCTTCTATAAATAATATTTCATTAACTAAATCACTTTTCGATTATTTAATTCAAAACGCTTTCAAAAAGATATTTTTACAAACCCCTTTATCCCTTTCAATACTTGGAAAATATGTCATATACTTATCTCACCGATATAGGTATATTACAAAACTTAAGGAAGATTTTCTCTTTCAAAATTCATATATTTAAATGGGCCAAAAATAAATGTCATTTTAAACATTGTTTATTATAAGCAAAACTATTATTCTGTGGTGTTAAGTGTGAAAAGAATGTTTCTATACCACCATATTTAAGAAGGATTGCTTATCAAAATCAAATCTCATCCCTTTTATAAGATTCTCTTTTGTAAACTCATTCCATATTTACAAATCCTTTTATAAATCTCCAAATTAATTTATACAACTTACTTTATAATCTCTAAAATTATTTGTAAAATTCCTTTCTATATGTAAAACTCTTTCCTATTTATCTCCCTTTATAACTCCTTTATAAAAATCTTTTATAAAATCCTTTATAAAAATCCTTTTATAAATCCAAAACTCATTTTATAAATCTTATATATTAAAAACAAAACTTCGTTATTATCAAAATATCACTTATAAATCCATTCTTTTATTTATAAGTTAACATTTTTCAATCTCTCTTTGATTTATAAATATCATTTATAAATCTCTTTTACAAAATATTATTTATGAGTAAAATTCCTTCCATAAAATAATTTATTATTTATAAACAACTTTATTAAATTAATTAATCACCTTTAAACATCATAAATAAATAATTAATTAATTTTTACCATTATTAATTAGATAATTAATTAACTTTAAAACATCCTTAATGTAATAGTTAATTAACTTTTCCTACCGTTAATTAAGTTAATTAGTTGACTTTAAACTATAATTAAATCAATTAATTAACTTAAAACAACATTAATAATTAAATTAATAACTTCAAACACCTTTAACAAAATAATTAAATATCTCTTAACAACATCAATAATATAATTAAATAACTTTAAACAACATTAATAATATAATCAAATAACTTTAAACATCTTTAATTAATTAACTTACTTTAAAACATCAGTAATAAAATAGTGAAATAACTAACTTTAAAGCATAATTTATAATTATTTAAACACTTAACCTCAAATTGTTATAAAATTGAAGTTAATTTAAATCTATAACTTCTCAAATTTGGAAAAGAGACTTAGCGACCACAATGGTACTTAAACAAACTAAGATTTATTTTTAATTCACTTTCCAAGCCATAGTACTAGTATTTACATAAGCAGGAATATATGTAAATGAAATCAACAATTCATAATCATTATTAATCCATCACTTATTCAGTATTAATTGATCCACATTTTAATTAGTTGGCATATGAATAAATGTTCAAATTAATAAAATAGCAGAATGAGAATTTATTCTACTAAACAGATGTCATTAATAATCTGTTCAGTTAATTATAGCAGAATAGTATTTTATTATGCTAAATAGATGTCCAAAATAATCTATTCAATTAAAATAAATAGAATGGTGTATTAATTGGCCACAAAGATAACACCAATAAAATATACTTAATTTAACTAGGTTATTTAAAATGACGTGATTAAATTCCACCCCTATTGTTTAATCATAAATTTGTACTTCATTATAGTTACCAACTATTTTTACTATAGAGCTATTCTAGTTAATATGAGTCAAATGCAAAAATCCGCAGGTCAAATTGATTTAAAATGTTGAGATATAGATTTTCAAAGTCAATATACTTGGTGTATAAAATTTAAATAAATAAACTAAAATAATTTCCTTACTCAAACAACCCAAAGCCCAAGGCCCACAACTCTCCAGCCCGACCCGTTTGCAAGTTTCTTTCCTAAAATCAAAATTCCTAATTCAATTCAAATTTCTTTTTCCTGTAACCAAAGAAACATGCACATACATACACACATATCACCAACACCACCAACCCCACATCCAAATGAAGATCCAAATCCACCACCAAACTCGCCTTTGCCTCCTCATTCCGCTAGACCCCACAAACCCTACTCCATCCATCCAAATCAATTTTCGACCACAAACTAATAAATCAAGTTCGCGTCCAGGTTTTTCCTCGTCCTTCTCTATCGCTGCCTCGGCCCTTGTTAGCTTGGTTGCTGCCATCATTAAAACGCTAACTCATCACTGCACGTTTATGCCACACCATGACTAACTCAATGGCCCACCATCGCCATAAGCAACCCAATTTATGCTTGCAAAACACAAGTAACCAAAACCCTAGAACCACCTCGTGCCACCATCGTGGTCCACCGAATTACCTTCAACCGTACCCACGCCTTCGCTTAATTCCAAACTTCCTTCCAGTCATCGCCGCTCCTTTTCTAAACCGCCACCTCGCTTGAAATTCCTAAATGATCGAACATATATAATCCAATCACAACGACATACCCAACACCTGAAATCATGTGATGAGCTCTAAAAATCATGATTTTCCAAAACAAACTCGACTGTACACTCCGATCTCCATTCCGTGCTTGTCGAAAAATAGATTTTTCTCGACATCTACTGATTTTGGGGAAATCCTTCCACTACGCTCGATGAAACATGTCGAGTTATATATTTTTAAAACTAGAGGTCAATACACACAACTTTCATGTCGGAACCTTTTGCAAATCGTGAATAGAATGGGAGGTAAAGATTTTTGAAGGAGAAAGATGGTTTATTTTTCTTTTTTACAGTGACATGAAAATAAAATAAAAAGAAAAGAAAGAGAGGGAAGGCAATAGCAGATGGTGAAGTAAAAAATAAAACCAGGTTTTGAGTTTGAGAAGATACCTATAACAAAACCAATTTTCATTGCTTCAAGCTTAAACCTTTGAGTGAGGTAGGAGATTTTGAGTTAAAAACACTTTTTTTCATAAACTAAAAAGAAGCAAAGAAGATGGAAAATGAGATCAAGAAGTACGAAGATGGAATAAAATATAAAATGAGAAATGTGTATATATATATAAGATGAAATAGCATTAAAAAAAATAGTAAAGACCAAAGGCCAAAACGACCTTAAATCCATTTTTCAACTCTCCCATCCTTTCCAAGGTACCAAAATTTCAACCATATGAAATTATGTTGGATATTTAAATGGTTCATGTACCTTTGTTGATTTCAGTGCTAAAGGAATATTTAAATTTCACATCCATCATTTCATATTTAAATTTAAATATATTTTATATTATTAATTCTTATTAGTATTATATTATTCATTTATTTTCTCGTTTGAAAAAGATGTTGTTTTCCTAACTTATGAAAATCACTTAGACGTTGTTTTAAGGTGTATGCAAAGGTATTACAACTTTCTACAACTTGTTGTTCGATAAAAAGTTGAAAATCCAATAACCGGGTTTCGGTCACATTTTTAGTTTACTGTTGGACTACCTATTTTTGTAAACCAAATTCAAATTGAATTTTATATTCTTGGTTATTAATTTAAAAATGGTTATTTGATTACAAAAAACCATCGATTGAATATTTAAAATAAATTAAAATTTTCAAAACGATCGATAAAATTCCAAGTCATTACAAGAAGTGAAGTGAATAATAACGAATAACACAAATATAAAACACATATGGAAAAAAATTTGAATTTAAATTAGCAAATGCCTTTATCAAAATTTACTTTCACTCTAAGTTCCATATGAAATTAAATATATTTTCGTTCTTACATAGTGTTTATTCGTATAGTTATATATATATTAGAATAACAAAGGAAGATTTTTAAACACCTTTGTCATCGTAAGTATTGGTAACTGTTTGTAAATTAAAAATGTTTTCATCTAAGAGATGTTTCTTTCTAAAAATGCACCAATACCTAACCAATAATATTTCATAATTGAAAATTACTTCTAAACTATCGAAAAACATGTTTAGTTTATCTTTTTTAATTTTTATTAATTTATTAGAGAATACATATGGTTTATATAGTATGTTTATTTTTTTAGTTCAGTTGATAGTTGATATTATAAGATGATGAAGCACTTCAAATTTTATGTTATAAATTTGGATATAAATATGAACTTTGCTAAAATTATTTTTTTAACCATAACACTACATATGATTAGCAAAAGACTACTGTGGTAATGTTTGAACAAATAGTTCCTTTGTTTTCTTTCAATGTTCATACATAAGTATTGTTTGTGAACATATATGTCGAACAATATATATACATATATAAAATAAATTTTCTTAGATGTTTATTTACATGCATACAACGAACATCCCTACACACTAACATATTTATAAATAAACAAACTTCAATAGGAAGGATCATATCGAATATTCAGGTAAAAGATATTAATTGATATCAATTCCGTTAATTAATTTTAAACCAAGTAGGGTATCAATTAAATTAGTTATCTTTAATTGAAATTAAATTATGTTGAAGGATCAGTTACATACTAATACTCTTTAGAGCTAATCAATTACGCAAACAATTTTTAACCAATCAATTCTTTTTAATTATGGGTGTTACTATTTAAATCTACCTAAACACATGTTAACGCCACTTAAACAATCAATAAGATTAAATCATAAAAATTACTTCATACACCCACTTTAAATTTAAAAGAGGATTTAAAAGTAAACATAAAGAAATAAAATAAAATAAAACCTCAAACCTAATTATTTTTCATCCTCTCAACCATTAGCTAATGGAAAAAATAAGACGAACAAAATAAGTAAAAAAATATTTCATCAATTCATACTAGGAGTTGATATGTTAAGGTATCTAATTAAATTTAGAATATGCATGCAGATTAACATGCTTTTACTCTGTCAATATTTTAGGGAATGATAATAATAATTAAATATACTGAATATTAATCTTGGGTCCATATTTCATAATTGAATTGTAAAGTGGGTCCCTGGTCACTAATTATATAAATTAGGTCCCTACGCTTAAAACATCACATCCGACAGTTTATAGCATTCACCAACTCATTTATTTTCAATCCTTAAAACGTGATAACTTCGGTAGATTAATTAGATTTATGAATCATTTTCACCATTAAATCACAAATTTAATGACTTTCCAAAGATATCCATTGTTGATATGTAAAAATAAAATTTTAAAATCATAATTTTATATAACAGTTTTTAACTGCATTTCATAAATGCGGTTAAAAACTGCGCTTAACAACAACAGTTTTTAACTTCGTTTTTGAAATGAAGTTAAAAACTACTTCATTTTTGAAATGTAGTTAAAAACTGCTTCTGTTATGCATAACTGCATTTACGAAATGCAGTCAACTGCACTTAATTACAATAGTTTTTGAATGGTTTTGTGAAATGCAAATAAAAATTGCGGCTGTTAAGTATTATTTACAAAAGTAGTAAAGATTAGATATTTTTAATTGAATTAGCAAAAGTATTAGCAACAAAAGTAGTAAAGATCATATATTTTTAATTGAATTAATGATAATATCTTTTGCTATCTTTTACGATAGCACCAACTTTGAGCTGGAAATTATTCCTTACTATATTAGTCATAGGAAGGATTACATAATTTTAAAAAATGAAAATTTACATAGGATTAAAGTCAATGACACCACTGCCATAAATAAATTAGTTAGATTCATATTTATTAATGAAACATTATATTAAAAAATGAATGGCCATTAAAAAATTAGATGATGAAATTTTAATTTCATCGTTTGAAGAGAATGAGGGAGGAAAGTTACGTTATTGTTATGGAAAAAAAAAGGTAGGCGTGGGTGGGTGAATAAAGTATTTGAGTAGGTAAGGGGATAAATGGGTGAGAGAAATGTTTAAGTGAGCATAAATAGTATCCCCCTTAATTATATTCCTTTGATTGAAACTTTTCAGAAGCATTATAAGTTTTAACTATATAAGAGAGTATGTAATGTGCGTTGTTTCGTACCTTTAACAATACATATTTACTATAGAGAAATATTGAATATGAACTCACAATATGTTCTTAACAACTACTTTCCTTTTCTTTAACAATTTTACCAAAGGACAAAATAAATGAGAAAATATATTTGTCGATAATTGTCTTCAGCAAAAATAACTATTGGGGTAATATTTTGTATGCTTTTAGAGGCAATATCATGTTTCACATATTTATTTAAGCTTGAAGAACAACATTATGTATTCTATATATTATGGAATATAATTATTTTCATCTTACATGTATAACAATCAGCAGATTATAAATATTATACGTGTTGATGTTTAAATGTATAGAGAAAAATATTAAAAGCATTCATACTGATGTTTGGTCTCCAATGAAGACTCATAATCAATATTAGAAGCCATGATACTATGCGAAGAACATAAATGAAGGTTGATTACATAAAGGAAATAATGTGAAAACGAGAAACTATTGATTTAAGAAATGACTTTAAATTTAAAATATGTTTGAATGTAGAGTTAGGTAATAATTAGCTGGGACGACCCGACTTTCCACTCCCAGAAAATCGCATCATCAATTAAGAAAGAAAGGGATAGAAGAAGAAAAGAAAGAAGAGAAAGAAGAAACAACACTAGAATCTCAACAGCGGAACGAATAAATTATATTAATAACATAAGTATTTACATAACATACAATACCAATCAGAGATACACAACATACACATCACATATACTAGACAGTTACAAACACCTGTCTAGTATTTACAACTCAATACAACACAACACAACACAGAGAATACACAGCGGAACTATATATCTACAACGCAGAAGCCTCCTGCTCCATTGCTCCTCCATTATACATCAAAGATAACCTGAATCCCTTGGCTACTCGTAAAAATTTGAGTACCCAAGAGTTTAAAGAAAAAAATATAAACTCCGGGTCAGACATGGGTCTGGTGTGAGTAACAAGTTAAGGTTGCTTAACTTTAAAAACCTTTTGAAAAGAAAAGGTATCACGTAGGACTTCCCACACATAAACATGGAAAAGTTTTTACCTTACGCTAACCAAAACATTTGATAGGAAATCCGATGATATTATAATAGTGTCTAGGGTTTTCAAGTAAATAAGAAATAGCCGAAATTGTTACATCTATTAAATTCCAGCTACTAGCCACAAAAGTGGGTAATACAATCAAAACCGTTGGCACTTATTGGATTGTGGATTCCATACAATGGCAGGGCTACTGGGGTATCGCCCGTCATAGTACGTGGCCTAGATCACCGTACCGAGGAGTACGCCTACTCTCCTGCAACACAAGGCCGGAACCATTCCTTACTGAACAGTTCCGAACAAGACAACCCCGCAGCTGTTTGCAACCAACTGCCTACACAGCCGAATATAAAGGGACTTCTAGACAGGGATCAATCTCGCTCTCCAGTGGGAGCTACCCACGAAGCCTTGTTGCACCTCCCCTATTTTAGCCTTTCCCGGTTGATGAGGCTTGAGGCTACGATTACCTTTAGAGAACACATCTCTTAGAATGCTCATCGTCCACCTAACGATGTTCTGAAAGCATTCAATCCATACGAGTTCGTTCCGGGTTCGAACGAAACCAAAGGCATTATCTCGTTACACTCATTTTAGAATCACCCTCAGAGTTAACGACGATAACCCTTGTACTCTGAATCTTCATCTCGAATCTATAAGTACTATTCCGTCAAACTCATTACGGAATCACCCATAGAGTTATACTGACGTATAGTCCTTACACGTCGAGTCTTCACAAAGCTCCATTTGGATTCACGACCTAACGTTATTTGGAATCGATGTGGTTTTCAGATATCCAAATATGGAAACCCGATCCCGGTCTCATCGAAATCCAAAGCGTGTCTTTTAGGGCCAAGTTGTTTTAATGTTTAAAACAATTCAATTCAATATTATCTATATACACACAGATAGATAACTCACAATATCATAATAGATATAAATATTATCATCACATCAGATAATCTATATTATCAACTCAAACAGATAATTCATATTATCAACTCAATGCAACCATAGCATCCAACTCACACGACATCAGTTATCTCATAACTGAGATCTCAACCATTCAGGGTAATAAATATCAATCATCATTCATAAACAGTGACTTATTAATCATCATTCTATAATTAATTTAAAATGAATTAAATTAATTACTTCTTTCCTAATTAATTTAAAATGAATTAAATTAATTACTTATCCATATAAATCTTGCTTACATATTCCTTAATTAATTACAAATCAATTAGTTAATTATCCTCAAATAAGTTACCTTAATTAATCATCTAGATTAATTATCCTTTAATTACATTCAAATAATTAACCTCTAATTAATTTCAAAAATTAATTATTCCAAATCATATCAGTAATTAACTTGTAATTTATTTATTAATTAATCCTTAATTAATTAATACCTTCATTGATTAATTGTTCTTAATTAATCAATCCTTAATTATATCATTAATTATTTAAATTAATGATCTCAAATTATTTTATTTATAAAGTTACCTTATTGAATTAATTATCAATTATCCATATTGATCAATCATTCCTGATTAATCACATTAAGTAATTAACCTAATCAATTTTATTTTAATTATCTTTAGATAACTTAATTATCAAACCCAAAATTAATTACACTAAATAATTTATTATGAATTACTTATCTTAAGTAATTAATCACACTAATAATAATTACACAAAGTAATTAATTCCAAAAACTCCTCCATTAAATTACATCCAGTAATTTATTTTCTTAATTACTTCACTACGTAATTTTCCATTTTTAATTACGTTTGTAATTACTTTCAATCAACCAGTGATTAAATTAAATTAATTAAACTTAATTAATTAACTTAATTAATCAGCAACTTAATTAATTACAATTCAGTAATTAATTTCCCTAATTACTTTCATTAAGTAATTATACTTAAATAATTCTCAAATGATTATTTTTAAATTAATTAATAAAATTAATTATTAAAATTAATTACATTAATTAATTATAAAATAATATTAAGCTAATGACTTTCATTAATCAATAATAAATCTTTAATTACTTTTCCAAAGTAATTAATTGAATTAATCAATATTAATTCTTAATTTATTTAAAAACTCATTAATTATTTCTAATTATTAAATTAATCAAATGATAATTAAAACTTAACTAATTATTAATTACTTGATTTTCAATTCATAAATTAAATTAATCAAATCTTATTTAATTAATTCCTAAATCACACTTTAATCAATATTAATTAACTTACTTAATCCTTTTAATTAATTAAATAAATCCCTAATTATTTAATTAATACGCTAATTATTAATTAATTAAATTAATTAATTATAAACTTAATTACCTTGATCAGATAATAAATTATTAAGTTCAAACAATTTAATTGAAAATCATTAACCTCATTAATGATTAAATTATCATTATTAAAGTAATCTGAAAATAATTTGCTTTTGAATTTTTTATAAATTCCATTTTAAATTAAAATTAAAATGAAATCAAATTTAAAAAAGGTTCAATTATTAAACATTTTTTTATTTCATATTAAAGAATTACTTAAGGTATTTCCTAAATAGTGTAACCCATAATCAATTTAAATCAATTTAAATTATACTTTAAATATATTCAAGTGATTTTGAAACATTTAAATTCAAAATCTTATTTTCATTTCAAACTAGAATTCAAATCATGTTCAGATTCAGATTCAAATTTAAATTTAAAATCTTGTTTTAAATTTCATTTCAGATTTATAAAACATATGTTATAAAATACTGAAATATTCAAGCTTAATTATAACATTAGAATTTATAACTTGTTTTGTTTTGAAAACTTTCAGATTCAAATTCAAATTTGAATTTAGGATTTCAAATCCATATTTTTAACTTAAATTTAAATTCTTGTTTTAAAATCTTATTTCCAGATTTTAACTACCTCATTAAAATACTGTAAACAAGTTCAGTTGTTAAACTTTTCATTTTATAAGATTTATTTATTTTGTAAACAAGAATTCAAATTCATTTCGAATTCATAATTTAAACTTGGTTTTAACCTTTCTTTAAATCTGGCTTTGTTTCCTTTTTATGTTAAAATTAGTTTGAAATTTAAAACCTGCACACTGTCAGGTTTCAATTAAACCTGAAACAAGCATACTCGAGCACACTCTGCTTTACTCCGAGTTCTACCCTATATTACTTCGAGTGAAAACTTCGAAATACTCAAGTGAATCCCGAGAACATTACACCCATTCCAAAACCCACCTCACCAGCAAATAGAAGTGCACGGTGCACGTGCACCATGACGCCGATCAACCCCGGCACCTCACCAAACCTCCATCTCATCGGCAACCACCCCCTCATCAACTTACGTCCACCAGTTCGTCTCCGTTCACCAGAAAGAAAAAAAACAGTTCCCACTCCAAACCTGGAAACATGGAACTCCTCAAAGCTCAAACCTGTCAACAGTCCAAACTCCGACCCCCAACCACCGTACAAGCTACAACTCCGGCCATAGCTTCGATAGTTCACCAGCTTCCATCATCTAAAATTCTACTGCACTCGATCAACAAGTGAAGCCGAGATGATTAAATTTGTCGAGCAAACCAAAACTAGGATTAAATACTTATCTTGGTCAGCGTCGTCGCCACCCTAACCTGATCCACCACCCGACAATTTTCCCTCATCCTCCGATCACTCCTCAACCACCAAAGGAAAACTCGAACCCCCAGACCCTTCAGATCACCAGAGTTGATCCAAAACTCCATTTCTGGTCAAACTAGAAATGTACATACATAATCAAACTAAAAATTTTGTTTTTAGTTTTAAAAATCAAGATTTTTAATAAGCTTTCAGATTTAATACATAGATCAGTGAATTAATGTGTTTCAAAGTTAACATTAATGAAGCTTGCACTGTTCTTGAAGTGTTTCAGTGGGATTTTCAAACTTATTTTAACTTAAATAATTTTTAAAACTTACTGCATAACCAAACAAACCATATGTAACGACCCAGAATTTTTAGAAATTAAAATATGAATATTTAATTAATTTTAAATGTTAAAAAGTGAATTTATAAGTTGAATAAATTTTTATTTGAATTATTGGATTTAATTAGATAATTAAAACAATAATTTAATATGTTAAATTATGGAAATAATTGAAAATTGAGTTAAATATGATTGAAAATAATTTGGAAAATTTTATATAATCATACTGGAGTTATAGAAATATTTTAGAACTTTTAAAATCGATTTAAAAGTTTAATTGTGAAAATTGAATATTTTAATATTTAATAATCGACTGTAAAATAGCCAATTTTTGAACAGTCTCAGAATTGAACGAAACCAGTTCCATTGGATCCGTAATAGTTAGTTATTATCGGATTTCAAATTTCGTGTCAATCGGAGTTATCGTTTGATCGTGGCAGCTCGAAACGCATCGATTATTTTTAATTTAAATTTGGCGAGTCAAAATAGCCATTTTTCAAAAAGTCTCGGATTTCGACGAAACCAGTTTCATCGGATCCGTAATGTGATATTATTGTAAGGTTTCAAATTTCGTGTCAATTGGATTTACCGTTTGTCCGGTACAAATTAAAACGCCTAGAAATCGATTTAAATCGGTTTAATTTAAATTGAACGTTTTCAGCCATAACTCGCACATACTTCCGAATTAGCTTCCGAAACCTGTTCCATTGTGTCCGGAACGCGGGGTAAACCCTAGGTACGCTGGTTACGGCGTCTAAATCGGAGTTCGGAATTTCCGGATGAATAGTGTCGCTCGTTCCTTATAAATACACCCATTCTCTTCATAAATTGATAAAAAAATATATAAAACCCTAATGTTTTGACCTAGCCGCCACCATTAGAACCTAAGGCCAGAAATGCTCCAACTTCATCCCTCTAGATCTTCCAATCCGTCGACATTCACGCGAAGTGCTCAACTACAAAGATGAAGAGCACAACACGAGCTAGAGATTCAACGGTGGAGATCGTGTTTGGAGTCGCGTAGAAGGAGAAAAAGGGGCCGAACCTGCAGATGTTCGCACGCATCTCGAGGGGTCATGTGCAGGCCGAGCTCCAAGTGGTTGGTGGTGGAGGTAGCTCTCGACGAGAGCTTCGATTTGCAAGTGGTTTGATGAATTTTCATCGAGTATTGAGCGAGCAAATTGAAACCCTAGTTCAAGCTAAGTGGGTTTGTTTGTTCGGCCAAAATCTGTAGCATGAACGTGATGAGGAAGAGAGGGGGGAACGGTCCAGATGATGGAATGCTAGATCCAAGGGTGTGGATGAGGGTGTGTTGAGATAAGTTGAAATTATGTTGTAAATTGTGTATTAAAATCGTGTGCAAACTTGTAAAATCAATAACTTTTTCATACGAGGTCGAAAAAATGCAAACTCAATTGCGTTGGAATCGTATGGACGAGCACTACGCGATGGAGTTGGTTTGGAGTCGTTTGGAGTTAGTGAGAATTTCGGGTAAAATTAAACGCGCGTTTAATTTTATTCGAAATTAAAGCTAAAACGGAATTTAAAACCAAGGTGAGAACTTCTCACTCAATCGAATAGATTTCGATTTTATTTTAAATAGTTAGATTTAAAATATTTGAATGCATGTTTGAATGATGACTGTAAATTATTGATTGTTAAAATAGACATTATGCGCCGTTAGTAAGCGGATGTTATTTATTAAAACATATACCGCGAATATTTCATAAACAGTGAAATTGGTATTATATATAATATCAATATATATATATATTGGCATATGTATATATTGCAGTTATTGATTTCCCGCATTTTTTGTTTAGCGGATGAGACCCTATTACGCCGTTATTAAGCGGATAATATTTAATAAGAACATGTACCGCGATAATTTCGTACTGGAGCGAAATTGGTATTGTGCTAATGTTTTTGGATGCAGGAAAACAGGTTGGAGGGATCCAACTGGATTCCTCAACAGTATTTATTTTATTTCAGATATTTTGATATTTGATGGATTATCATATCGATATATGATATCGTTATTAGTCGTGATTGACTATTTGGTGTGTAGCATTATTGGACCCAGATTTTGGGATTTTAAAATGATTTTAAAAGTGATTTTGAAAATATACCATATTTTTGGAATTGATCCATTATAAATAAATAAACGTTATAATTTTTAAAGTTATAAAAATTATGGTTTTTGTGAAATATAGTTAAAAAGCTGATTTTTAGAAATACGATTAAAAGTCGATTTTTGAGAAATATGAACTAATGATTTTATAAAATAATTTAGATTGGATTTTTGAATATATGATAAAAGTTTAAATATAGGATTTATAAAATTTGATTATTTTATAAATCGAAATGATGAAATTATAAAGGAATTTAAAGACGTTTTAGAATAATAATATAAACTGATTTATATTAAGAGATTTATAAATGGATATTTATAAATTGAAATATAGACATTATAAAACGAGTTTTTATAAGTGTTTGAATGTAGTGAAAATGAATTTCATAAATGAATGAAATTTATAGAATTATAAACTGTGAAGTTATAAATGAAATTTATAAATAGTAAGATTTCTAAATTTGTGAAGTTAATTGAAGAATAGATTTGGTTAAATAAATGAATCTTATAAGTTATAAGATTTATAATTATGAAGTTTAAAGAACGATTTTATAAAATAATCGTTTTATAAGTATTTAACTTATAATATAAACATTTAGTTTATAATTGAGTTATAAACTGAAATATGTTAATAAAGGAATTTATAAAAAAAGAAGTTTTTATAAATAAATAGAAATGGAAATTATAAACGTTGTTTTATGAATTCGCAAACGACTTATTTTGATAAGTTAATTGTTATAACTTATAAATGGAGTTATATTCACGTTTTAGACTGTGAATAATCCTTTAAGTTAAAGAGTATAAAAAGGATGAAATTTGTTAACATAGTATATTCACGTTTTGAATAGTGAATAACACGTTAAAGAAATTGTTTTGAATGTGATGTTTTAAATAGAATTAAAACAATCTAACGATGTTTTTAAACATGTTGAGATTCGAAACCATAGATTTCAACATTTATTGTTGAAATAGATGTTTCGAGAAATGAAAGGAGATGATGGACTATAACACTGTTGTTATAATAAATGATTTCCGAAAAGAAATGTTTTGAATAGTATTGGGATTTATATATATCTATTTTAATTTCGAATCCCTATACTAGTGATTTTGGGTTGTCGTAACGATGTTTTACGCAACATTCGTTTTGGCCCAAGTAGATATGTTTAAGAAAGGTTTTTCTTAATAGAATGAAATATATACTTAATTCGATTTAAGTATATTGAATATTTTCTAAGTGTTGAAAACAAAAAGATTTGGGAATTACTTATTTTTAATAAGTATGGAAATGTTTTCCAATGTGAAGTGAATATTTAGAATTTATCTTTTCGAGGATAAATTGAAATGGATTATTGAAATCGCATATGCATGGATATTTTGAAATATAAATTCATTATGGAATTTATAAATGAAAAGGAGAATTGTTTTAAAAATAAATATTGATTTATTTTTGAAGTGTTGAAATTATATATATCTTGTAAAGATATTTTGGAAAATAAATAATTTGGAAAATTATTTGGAATCTGGTGATGTATGCATATCCATTGATAGTTCAATAGCCGACTATCAATATTTCCCTTTGAATGGGTATTTGATGTGAATATGATTGAATTTGAATGCACACTTATTTTTGAATAAGCGCTCACTATTCGGGTTAACCGGGAAAGGACCATGGGGTCGTATAACCCACTCCGAATATGTGATACGTCGTTGTGAATTGCATTTGAAGATCGGTGTTGAAGACCGGTATTTGCAAGAGTGATAGGATGAACTATCGATTGACTCTGCACCGAGTTGCTCCGGTATTGAGTTCTCCATATGTGATGGTGAATCCGATCAGGATTGTGAATATCCGGATTTCAAGGACTTCTTTGTAAGTGCCTTCGGTTCTGTTCGAGCCCGGAACAGACTTGTATGGATTGTATGCCTGACATTACAATTTGAGATATAAAGCCGATTTCTTTCAAATATATTTCTGTTGGTGGCGGAGAATTTATTCTTTGCTTAACACCCTTCTTTGAGACGTACGAGCTCAAAGGTTATATAGTTGAAGTTATCAGCGATATATTCCCAATTTGGTAATGTGACATGCTGAGTGATGCTGAAATGATCATTGTGTTGATTATTGTGATAGGATCATTTATTTGATCGTCTATCTTAGTGATCATTGTGTTGATCATTTGTTGACCCAAAGCATGGCTTTTGTATAAAGTATGTTTTTGTGGACGTGACTTCGTCGAGCCTCACACCCCGTGAATGGTCAAAACAGGAAAGAAGCAGCAAGGTTATGAGGGGTAGCACCCTTTAGGATGTGTCCATTTCCTTCTGGAAAAGGGTGGTATCATGGTATGGAGCCCAGATACTTACTCATGTTGAAAACACTT
The DNA here is from genome assembly GCA_030765085.1 of Allium cepa. Lineage (NCBI taxonomy): Eukaryota > Viridiplantae > Streptophyta > Magnoliopsida > Asparagales > Amaryllidaceae > Allium > Allium cepa. The sequence goes on from CM060932.1 coordinate 135,946,850, forward strand.
TGTTATGATTGTGTGAATTGATTAGAGAGCGCTCTCGGAAAAAGGTCCCAAAGGACCGGGGGATGGCATATTCGGTCAGTTGTTACTCAGTTAGGAGTAACCCGGCCTCGTGTTGGTTGAGATCCGGTTTGGTTCTCGGGGATGTCCATCCAGAGGCATTCTCAGTGGCAATGGGAAGTTCCTTGGCCTGATCATTTGTTGGAAATCCAATTCCCAATACGAAACTTGTACGGTATTAGTTGTAGAACCTGCCATTCACTTATGGTGGTCACCACTGTTTGGATGGTAGCTATAGTAGGCATAGTTCGAAATGTCTATGTTGGCTAAGATTTATATTCTACTTTCGAAATATTTTTTCTACACTATACACTAATAATAATATCAAATGTTATTTTAAATGCGTATCAAGCATCTTTGACTATCATAAGGAGAAATCTCCTCCGATTCTGCGTTTGCATGTGTGTGTGTGCGGGAGGCCTTATGGTAGTCTCATTTTTAAAAGCATTGCGAATTGATTAAAAATATTCCTCTATTTTGATTTTAAAGTTAAATAAACTGTTTTGAGTTCTCACACCAGTCACATGACTGACTTGGAGTTTATTGTTTTCCTTCCTAAACTCTGGGTGCCCACCAATTTCCACACGGGCAGTTAAGAGTTAAGGTTTATCAGGATATTCTGGATATTCTGGAGTTGCTAGAGGCAAGCTGGATGGCATGGCGTATTACTAGTTTATATAGTATTTCTTTTTCCGCTGCACTGTTGTTGTTGTATGTTGTTGTACACTCTGATGATATGATGTAATGAAATATGATGAAATGTAATAACTGTAGTTCTTTGTTTAAAGATTATGCATTTATTATTATATGTTGTTCCGCTGCGAATTGTGAGATTCTGATGTTGTTCTGTTGTTTTCTGTCCCGTCCTATTTTCTTCTGTTTTTTTTCTTTTTCCTCTATTCTCTTTTTGTTCTATTTTTAAAATTTTCTATCTTCTGTTTTTCTAATTCTCTGTTTTCTAAAAAAAAAAAAAATTGTCTATCTTCTTTTCCCTCTATTTTCTTTTTCTATCTTCTCTTCTCTCTTCTTTCTTTTCTTAAATTCTTTTTAAAACCCATAACATCTCGGTTTTCGGCCTTTGATTTCTCGGCAGTCGATAAAGTGAGTGTCGATGTCGGATTTCCGAAGAACCAAATCCGCGGACGTTACACCATATTTGTCTATATTCTAAGTTCTAACAGATCTTAGATCCAAAGATAGGATTATGTTTGAAATCTGGATCCTAGAGAGTAAGAACAGAGGTATATATTTTTTCTTAATTACAGGCATGCACACATTCATCCCAATATTCACAGATATTCCACATACAAATATACAAACTTACTTATCTGTACGTATCATACTTATCACTGGAATAATCATGCAGCCATGTTACTTAAGTAATTTATCAAAAATGTTACTCACTTGATTTTTGAAAGACAGAGCACTTGATTTTTTGAAAACAGTTCTTTGAACTTTTGAAAATATGAATGCCTGCTTTAAAAACTGGAGTTGCTGGAATTTGTAAAAGAGCTTGAAAACTTGCTTTGAACTTGAAACTGATCTACAGGTCGCTTGCTTTTCAAAGCAGAATTGAAGAAAATGCAGGATTTTTGATAACAAATTTGCTTTTGAATTGGAGAAATGAATTACAAGCTGAAGATTTGATTTTTGAAAATGTATTTGATTTCTGGTTTTACTTGAAGAATGAATTACAGATTTTGTTTTTGAGGGATTTCAGATTTTTAAGTGAAGTGTTTTCGCTTGATTTTCAACTAGCTTTTAATTTTAAGAAGAGAATGAAGTGAAAAATGAGAAATGTTTTTAAAAGAACTGAAATAAAATTTAATCAAAATAAAGAAAAGATTAAAATACAATGACACTTGTCATTTTGTTTGATTCACTACTTAACACATGTAGTTTAGACTTGTTAAATACTTAACACTTGTCTTAATTTAATTAAGTTATATTTTTAAATGTTTGAAAAGAGTTTTCTTTAATTTATTTTATGTTTATGAATATATATGAATTTCTCATTTTAAAAGTAAATGTAAATAAAACAATTTATAAACTAAAACTTATACAAATATTTTAATGAATCAATTAATTTGAATTTCAAAATAAAAGTCCAAATCAAATTAAACTTTTGAAATCCAATTTAATATCAATTTATTTAATTTAAAATGATAATATTATTTCCTTATTTTAATTCCTTTTATATTTATGGGAAAAATAGTATATTCATTTATATGGCTTAAAATAACTAATTAACAAATTTTATATGATTTATAAAGAAATTATAAATCACTTTTATTATTAAATGAATTTAAATCATATGTTATTTGATATTTTAGACTTATATAAAATATTTCTAAATCATATATAATCAAATAATATGTAAAAAGAAATAAAATCAACCTTCATTTAAAAATAAAAATTAAGCCAAGTCAAAATTTTAAACAATATAACATTTATTATTAATATTACAAACCATATAATCACTAATTTAAATAGATTTTAAAAGCTTAATATTAATTTAAAACATAATTTCCTAATTACTCAATATTTCATTAGAATTTTAAAAATTATTAAAATCCAAAACAAAGATAAACTATAATATATATATACACACAAATATATATACATTATAATTTAAACATTTATTTTAGCTTTTTAAAAGACAAATCACAAATTAAATATTTTATTAAATCTGATTATTAAACCAAAACATATTTTATTAATCAATATTGTCAATGTCAATTTAATTTTATATAAAGATTATTAAATTGATATTGTCTAAAATTCCAGGATATCACATTAGCGTCGGTATATTGAAGGAGAGGTATACTTGATGTTTCACTCAACTGATTATTAAAAAGAATTTCCCAAAGGATAATAAAGGTATTGATGTACATATTTGTAATGCAATTTTTATCTTTGTTTTTCATAGAAAAAGATAACGTTTATCTTTGATTAAGTCATAGTTTTTGTAGGTCATGGCTTAAAACAAAATTTATTAACTTAGCTATTTCTGGTATACTACACAATTGTTGTTTTGCTACAAAGTTCACCTACTTTCATTTTAATATTTGTTCCTTTATACATGTTAGGTATCTATTTAATAAATACTTTGTGCTACATTTCAATATAGCCATTTATAATAATTTATTCAAATAATAATAATATTATTAATAATAATAAATTTGAACAGTTCCTATCAATAACTGAGTTTCCTTACACCTTTTGGCCTAATTGTTGTCTCTAATGAAATATCATCCAAAGTACTTATATGTGTATCTACAGGTATTTTATGTTATATTAATATTTGTTTACTTTGAACTATGCATATTGCTACATAATTCAGTTTTATATTTAGATAACATTTGAATTAGTGGAAAAGTTATATGTTTTTCTCAAAAATTTGACCACATAATGTGTATTATGTATAATTTGCGTGTCACTATAGGTATAAAAAAAATAATGTTCGAAAGTTTCTATGAGGTTTTATTAATTTAGTTAGTAGTTCATGAAGTCAAAATATGTAATAATTCAAATGGTGGGGTGTTATATATTTGAACCATATTTGAAACACTCTTCAACTTTGAGCATGGTTTCTCTATTCCAAGTTTAAAATACTACATCATAGTAAATTACGTGCACATTTAAATGTATATATTAAAACATACAATAAACTCATATTTTACTTACATCAATTACATTTGAAATTAATAGGTATGATTAGTAATATAATGGTTACCATGTTAGAAATAGCCAAAAGATGAGTGTAACAACTCGTAATTATTTAATTTGATAAATTAATTAATGAGCCAACGTAACCTAAATAAGAAGAAAATGGGTAATGGATTAATGAAAGAGGGCATGATGGCCCAATCCTCAATTATTGTGGGACAACAGGCATGACTTTTTTCATTCATTCATTCAATTCTACTAAAAAAATAAAAATAAACACTTAGGAGTACATTAATGGTGGGAGCCTAAAAGGATCAAATAAAGTAAAGATAAGGTAACGCAAGCTAAAAAGGGATTAAGAAGATCAAAGTAAGATATTTTCAAGATCTAGGCGAGCAATACTAAATATATTTTACCATTCCCAATTATTTGGTATCAGTACAATTGTGTATACTTTTATATATGATGGTGTTTCATATGAATTTTCATTAAAAAATAAATGTTTAGTGAATGTCTTGGGAAAAAATAGATGAATATGGGATGTTTAGTTGTATTTCCCTACTTTAAAAATTTTAGTATGCTATGAAAACTTAATATGATATTCTAATCAAAATTTGAGAAATGTGTTTTTTGTTTGAAAGGTTTCTAATATCAAAATAATTTATTATGAATTTTTGAAAGAGAATACCGAGATGATAAGCAAGAAAAATATCTGTGAAATTGAAATAAAGAATAAAGTAGATGAGAACAGTATCCATGAATTTACTAAAATTTTAGTAAGGTTTTATATGAAGAAATAAGCTACTACAAGACGGGAATTGTGCTGGGAAAAAGGGGAACTACGTGATCGCTTGTAATTTATAATTATACGATGAAAAAGTTATTAGATAAATAGGAGATCCAATCTATATGAAAGCTAAAAAGGAAAAAAAATGAAGGACACTATCAACAACAGAACGTGGAATCATGACATATTAGGATGTGATGCCTACAAATACATTGTTAAACGTTTCAGACTTTGTTTGACGTTGAGTTGAGGTGGAGGTTTGACTTTTAATAAAACGGCACTAAGGAGTCGAGGGTAATGAATTACCAAGGGAATCTTGGGACTTTCAAGGGAAAGTATATATGCACCATAATATGTAGAAAACTAAACTACGCCATGACATATAAAGTGGGAAGAAACCAAATTATGCCGCGATATGAGTAAGACATACCATGCCATAACGTGAAAGTGAACACTTAATAAAAAGTGTACTACACATATAGGTTGGAGCAGGGTGGTACTGCACTAGGGCAAGGCATGATTGAAAACTAATAAAAGATGATTAGGTAAGGCTCGGGGAAGCTCAGGGTTTGTAGCGAGGAAGAACTCCTACACTAAAGTAAGGTCTTGGAAGAGCTATTGAAGGGACGCTCAGTGAAGAATGTGAGGAGAGGCATTCAACTTTCACGGAATTACGGGTGGAAGTTTCATAGCAATTCCAAGTTAAATGAATAATAAACATGAACTACGGGAGGTCGTTTCATAGTAGTCCCGAGTTTAATGAATAAGAAATATGGACTATGGGTGTTTGTTTTATAGATGTCCAAAGACTAACTAAAGAATACAGCAGGGGGCTGATTCTATGTAGTTTAAACCTAATGAATGAATTTAAGGGGTATTGTAGGGGTTGATTCTATGCGATCTGAACCTTTAAATGAATTTAAGGGGTACAGCAGGGCGCTGGTTCTATGTAGTTTAAACCTAATGAACGAATTTATGGGGTACTATTGGGGCTGATTCTATGCAGTTTAAACCTATAAATGAATTTAACGGGTACTGTAGGGGGCGAGTCCAAGCTGTATCAGATTAAAGACTAATCAAAATAGGAACCACGTGACGATTGCAGTAGCAGATGGGAACCACATAAGAACCCATGAGGCGCAGTAGTAAATGGGAACTATGAATGTCGTTAACTATGACTGTTCACTTATGATGTAATGGATAACGAGGGGAAACCCCGTTCTGTTTAGTACGGCGTGGTTCCGTTATATATTTGTTTTGGGTAAGTATTATTCACATCAGAATTTATGTCCGACCTGTATTTTTATTATTGTTTTTTCCATAAACTCATAGTCGGTCATTTAAGTAGGCTGAGTTTATGGTATTAGGCAGGTTCGTAATAGCAACAACATGACATAGTTTGAAGATAGAGTAGGAGGCTTTATTGGCTAATAAAAATGTTACTTTTACTATCTTAGTGAGTCCAGGTGACATCATAATATGTTAATCTAACTCTTTACTATGATATTTTCTATTGTTATTTGACTCCTACGTGGGCACGAGTTTGCGTATAATTTTTGGATAAGAATATGTAATGAATATTAAGACAATTTCAAATTCATTCTCCCTCACGCCGGTCAACTACTGAATGGTTCATAATCTTTAATGCAATTAGATGGAGAACAGATAATGGGAAGCTCTTGCTTCGATTAGTCAGGAGATTTCTGTACATAGTTTGGGAAGATAGTAATGCAAGAATTTTTAAAGAGTAAATGAGATCTTTACTTTATTTGCTTGAATGTATTTTATGTGTATGATTTTGCTACCTTAATTAAATCCCTGCTCAATCATGTTTTTTGATTGGTCATGTATTCTTTTATTAGGGTAATTTTTTGTTATGCTCACTCCTTTGTGTTTTTATTGGGCTTTGGTAGCTTTTTACTATGCCTTTTCTTGATGTATCTTTGTTATTTCTAATAAATCTGGTTGGGGACTACATAACCCTACTAGCTATGCTTAAAAAAAGACAATTTCTATATAATGAAAATATTTAGCTGCTTTATTTACTTTGATTGCATTTAAATATACTAAACTCAATTCTATCGCTTGAAAATAATTAGGGTCATGACTGCAGCATCACCTACATTTATTTTCGGGTTTCAAAGAAGGGGATGTTGCAGTTGATATCAGAATCTAGATTAGTGAAGACCTGAATAAACAGAGGACTTGGTATACTAGGCGCCTCCCGCTCACTTCACTCGCCTTTTGTCAGTTAGAATAGGAGCAGTACTTAGAATAAAATAAACATCCTAAGGAGAAGATGCACTACTATACATACATACGTACAAACATAGATATACATACACACACACACACACACACATATATATATATGTATATCATACTTGTATGTTGTTGTTAGATATATAAGGAGATATATTTACCCTTTTATTGTTGTTTGACTCCCTTTCTTTCCGTTTCAAACGAAGACTTACTTAGTAGGAAACGTAAGATGGATTGGAGAAGTGGGTAAATTATGGTAGAATAGGCAAGAAAAAGAAGGGAGGCTGAGAGTAAGCTGAAAAATAAAGGGAATGATGGAGAAATCCTAAGAGCGGTATGTGAGGAAGCTACACAGCCAGTAAATATGGCGGGCATGGATATTTTGTTTAGGCAGTTCATGGTTCAAATGAGGAGGGTAGCTACACCAGGGGCATTTGGGCCAAGACTTATGGCAGTAAGAGAGGACTTCCCAAAGATGAACAAAAACTATAGAAATTTGGGAGCTAAGACATTGACGGGGAAGGAGCCCGCAGTTAAAGTACTGAATTGGCTAAGGATTTATCAGTGCATATTTAAGGACTTAGGTTTGAACGATGCACAAAAGAGAAGGTTGGTATTAAGGTAATTGAAAGAAGACGCGTTAGACTAGTAGGAGACAATAATAGCTGAGACTCCAGAGGAGGAGAATGTCTGGGGTAGTTTAAAAAGTGGTTCGAGGCTCGGTTCATATCAGAGTCTTAATAGAGTGTGATGTTAAGAGAGTTCATTGATCTAAAGCAAGGTGACCTTACAATGAAGGGGTACATCAAGAAGTTTAACTTTTGGCTATATATGGCAGGGAGATCATTAATACCCTAATAAAGGAAAATACAAAGTTCATTAGGGGTTTGAAGCAGGGTATTGACCATAAGGTGATGGCTCATTTAGCATCTCCTTTTGAGTTCGTAGTTGACATGGCAATAATACATGATGGGATTTGCCAGGAATAAATTAGATTGGAGACAAGGCCCAAAGCAAAGCAGAAGAAGTTTAACCCTTACTAAAAGAAAGAAGGGAGTGCTAAAGGAAAAAGGCGGAGAGGTTGCCATAGAAGAGGTTATTTGTTTTAACCGCAGACAAAAGGCACGCTATGCAACAAAGTGACTAGTGCCAAAGAATTTGGGAGAGTGAAGTGATTTTAAGTGTGATAAAATGGGGGCATCTGAAAAAGGACTGCCTAGAGCTTAAAGCATAGGTTTATGCTTTGGAAGGGCTAAAGGAAGGACCATTTACCGAGGAAAAAGGGAAAGGAAAATTTCTAGAAGGTACGGTTTCGATTTCTAGTATTTTAGTTAAAAACTATTTGACATTGGTGGTACACACTCATTTATAGCTAAAATCTGGTTGATAGGCTTGGGATATGGATTACATATTTAGTCACTTCCATAAATGTAGTAAATCCGATATGGGGATATGCCACTCTCGGATTAAGATGCACTAACTTAGAGATTGAGTTAGGAATGTGTAAATTTTTGTGTAATCCCTATGTGTTTAACTTCATAGGTTTTGAAGTTATATTAGGGATGGACTGGTTGGAGCGTTATTGTGCTAGAATATGCTGCGCCGAAAGAATATTAACTTTGAGTCATTCGAGCCGAAATGAAAGAGCACTTATAGTTTTAGAGGAGTCTAGAACTAGGCATAAAGGTGGTTTGTTTCCTTTATCTTTAGAGAAGGAAGAACTTGGATCGGTGCGAGTAGTGCATGATTTTTCTGATGCATTCGAACCAGTTTCAGGGTTTCCATCCCCTAAGGCAGTATAGTTCCGTATAGAGCTGCTACCATCAACCTAACCATTCAGTCGACATCCCAATAGGATGTCTTTGAAGGAGATGGAAGAATTGAAGAAGCGGTTAGTAGAGTTAGAAGGAAAGAGCTTCGTAAGGCCAAGTAGCTTACGTTGGGGAGCAATGATAGTATTTGTGAAGAAGTCTGATGGGTCTTTAAGAATATGCATAGACTATCTGAAGCTAAGTGAGAGAATGGTGAAGAGTATGTATCCTTTACCGAGGATTGATGATATATTTGATTGTTTGAGTGGAGCGAAGGTGTTTTCGTAGTTAGACATGGCTTTAGGGTTCCATCAGTTGAGTGTTACAGAGGAAAGCATTCCTTTGACTGCATTTTGAATAGGGTACAGTTCATATGAGTGGCTAGTGATATCATTTGGACTAATCAATGCATTTAGACTTGAATTTTCCAAGACAAATTGGATAGATATTTGTTGGTGTCCATAGATGACATCATAGTATACTCGAAGGATAAGGAGGAGCATGTGGTTCACTTGAGGCTTGTGTTGGAAGACAACACAAGTTGAAAGCGAAATTTTCTAAGTGTCATTTTTGGATAAAGGAAGTGATGTTTCTAGGCCACGTGATTTCGAAAAAAGGGTTAGCAGTAGATCCTATGAAGATTGATGCAGTCAATGGGTGAAAGAAACCCAAGACTATGACTAAGGTGCAAAGTTTCTTAGGATTGGCTGGCTACCATGGGAGATTCATTAAGGACTTCTCTCATGTAGTTGTGCTAATGACGAGATTTACCCAGAAGAGTGAGCAATTTATTTGGAAGTAGGACTGTGAGACGACGTTTCAGGAATTGAAGTATCGATTGACGAATGCACCTGTACTATTGATAGCTAAAGGAAATGATGGTATGACCGTATATACTAACGCATCAGGTACAAGGTTTGGAGCAGAGCTAATGCAGAAGGGCAAAGTAATAGCATATGCATCTAGGCAATTGTGATCCTATGAAATTCGATACCCTGCTCATAATTTACAGTTAGCTGCAATGAAGGATAACCTTTACCACTGTAAAAAATATAGGGTTAATGTTAATAGAATCAAAAGGCTATGAAGAACATTTTATCTAAGACTAACATGTTGATGTATCAAAATTAATCGAATATATGTTAACATAACCATGCACTAGTACCATGACTTTGAATGGCCAGGTACATCAAGTTCGGCCAGTACATGGATTCCTCTTCATGCTGCATAGCTGCAAAATTACATGTACTTTTAGGGAAGCTATACGATTCATTAGACAAAATTTTATCCGAACTCACTTTATGATATCCTTAGCATCAGCCATTGTATATCTTTTGAAGAAGAGAAAGCTCCCCTCCATAGTTTTGGGTAGGATGGTATTTCTAGTGGGAAAGATTGTTCGTCCACATTATGCCAATGTAGAACATTCTGCATTCAATGTATAGTTTTGATATATATACATCTCACTTGTATTCTTTCATACTAGAAATATTCTCATGATCCTTAAAAAAAAGGTCTTACCAACTTTGTATATGACATAAAATCAATCGCGCTCTTTATAACTGGCATAGGCAAAAAGTGTCATGTAGTATATGCAATTGGAATAAACACTTACAATTGCATCTAACTAAGTAATAGTGACCATGGTTTGGGTCCTTCATTACACAAAAATTTGGTTCAGCTCACCAACTAGAAGCCCTGTATAAGAAAACCTTGGCCCATCAGTGATGTTGCAAGGAGCATGTCCTAGCTCAATCGTCCTTGCCACAAGATTAGTTTCGAATAATTGGCTAAATGTCTGAAAATAATAAGTTTTATAAAGTGATAATTATCACTATATAAATTTTCGGATCGTCTACCCTAAATATCTTGGCAGCTGGTCCAAGAGAAATACCATTAATAATCTGATTTAGATCACTTGAGTACACTCATCCTTTAGAAACCAGTTCTTTGCTCCCACCCTAATCATACAGCTTGCAATTGGTTTCCTTGCTATTGATTTTACTCCATTAAACAAAAAACAAAAAAAACAATTATTTAAGTTAAACATAGAAATATACAAAAAAAATTATAGCAAGGTGGCTTAAAGTGTATCTTTGAACTCATGTAGACAATTTTAGTACGCATATATACGTGCATGTACATCCATACATAGAAATGAAAAGACACGTGCACCCTAAATTTTCACATCATAACATGTGGTATAAATAGACAAAAATTGCAAATTTATATCTTAAAAAGGGAACTTTACAAACTGTCATAATTGTGAGGCCATAAATGACCACCTTCATCTCCTTAAGCAAACAACTTTAACAGCAGCCCTTTATAATTACATGTGGACACCAACCAACTATCTAATAAAATACTGGGAGTATGTATCGTACATTTCAAATTTACAGTGCTAGTAAACAATAATTATTTGATTTAAAACTATTAGCCTTTGTATTTAACTTATCATGATTGTTGGATGGACCCAAATACATATGTGACAGTCATGTTTTAAGAACATATAAAGGTCTTCTGTAACGACCCAACTTCCAGGCTCCAGGAAGTCGCATCGCTAATAAGAAAGAAAGGGATAGAGGAAAGAAAGAAAGAGAAGAAGAAGAAAACAACACATCAGAATCTCAACAGCGGAACGAGTAAATTATATTAATAATCAAAAGTAATACATAGATATATAACAACTATCAGAGTTACACAGATAATACAACACATACCAGACAGTTATAAACACCTGTCTAGTTATACAACTCAATACAATATCACAAATAACTCAGAGATACCAAACACAACGGACTACTATATAATTACAACGCAGAAGCCTCCTGCTCCATTTGCTCCTCCATAATTCGTCAAAGTTAACCTGAACCCTAACCTGAATCCCTTGGCTACACGTAAAAATTTGAGTACCCAAGAGTTTATGGAAAACAAAAATAAACTCCGGGTCAGGCATGGGTCTGGTGTGAGTAACAGGTTAAAGTTGCATAACTTTTGAAAAACCTTTGAAAAGAAAGGGTATCACGTAAGACTTCTCACACATAAACATGGAAAAGATTTTACCTTACGCTAACCAAAACATTTAATAGGAAATCTGATGATATTATAATAGTGTCTAAGGTTTTCAAATAAATATGAAATAGACGAAATTGTTACATTATTAAATTCCAGCTACTAGCCACAAAAGTGGGTAATACAATCAAAACCGTTGTCACTTATTGGATTTTGGATTCCATACAATGGCAGGGCTACTGGGGTACCGCCCGTCATAGTACGTGGCCTAGATCACTATACCGAGGAGTACTCCCACTCCTCTGCAACACAAGGCCGGACCCATTCCTTACTGAACAGTTCCGAACAAGACAACCCTGGCAGTTGTCGCGACCAACCGCCCACACAGCCGAAATAAAAAGGAACCTCTAGACAGGGATCAATCTTGCTCTCCAGTGGGAGCTACCCACGAAGCCTTGCTGCACCTCCCCTGTTTTAGCCATTCCCGGTTGATGAGGCTTGAGGCTACGATTACCTTTATAGGACATCAAATCTTAGAATACTCATCGTCCACCTGACGATGTTCTGAAAGCATTCAATCCACACAAGTTCGTTCCGGGTTCGAACGAAACCGAAGGCATTATCTCGTTACACTCATTATTGGAATCACCCTCAGAGTTAACGACGATAACCCTTGCACTCTGATTCACCATCTCGAATCTATAAGCACTATTCCGTCAAACTCATTACGGAATCACCCACAGAGTTATACTGACGTATAGCCCTTACACCTCGAGTCTTCACTTGCTCCACTTGGATTAACAACCTAACGTTTAATTGGAATCGATGTGGTTTTCGGATTTCAAATATGGAAACCCGATACCGGTCTCATCGAAATCCAAAGCATGTCTTTTAGGTCCAAGTTGTTTTAAGTTTAAAATAATTAAATCTAATTATCCATATACACACAGATAGATAATTCATATCATCATAATAGATAATCAATATTATCATAAACAGGTAATCATCACAAATTGATAATCTATATTATCATCATCAATAGATACTTCTATCATCAGTACAATGCAACCAATGCATTCATAACATACAACATTATTTATCTCATGTCTGAGATTCAAACCATTCAGGGTAAACCATATCATCCATTCATAAGCATAGATCTATAATCACACCATCTATAATTAATTTAAAATGAATTAAATGAATTACTTCATTTCTAATTAATTTAAAGTAAATTAAATTAATTACTTCACCATTATAAATCTTGCTTATTTCACTATTAATCAATTGACAATCAGTTAATTAGTCATCATCCAATTATTCATTTTTAATTTATCATCCTTGATTAATTATCTTTGATTACATTTAAATAATGATCCATTAATTATTTTCACAAATTAACTATTCTTTAACCAATATAGAGATTAGCCTTAAATTACTAAATTAATTTCATTACTTCCTAATTATTACATTAATAAATCAATTCATTTAATTATTATTTCCAAATAAATTCATTTCAAATTACATCATTAATTATAATAATTAATGATCTCTAATTACATTTTCTATGTAAATTAATTACATTTTCTATTAATTACATTAAGCAATTAATCTTCAACTAAACCAAATTGTTAATCAACCTTGATTAACCCCATTCAGTAATTAACTACCCTTAATTACTTCATCAAATGAATTAATTATTCCACAATTAATTTTCTATAATTAATCGCTTGATTAATTATACAAGTAATTATACTCAAATTACTTTCATCATTAAATCACCCTCAGTTAATTACATCTGGTAATTATCATTAATTACTTTCTTAAGTAATTATACTTATCACATCATCAAAAGGTTATTTAAATTAATTAACTTAATTAATTAACTTAAACAATTCATATTAACCTTAATTAATTACAAGGGGTAATTAATTCCTTAATTACTTCCATTAAGTAATTACACTTAAACAATTGACAATTGATTATCTCCAAATTAATTAGTCTAATTAATTATTAAAAATTAATCACATCAATTATTGAACAATCCTTAGTTAATGACCTTCATTAACTATTAACAATTCTTTAATTACTTTTCTAAAGTAATTAACTAAGATTAATTATTAATTACAAATTTATTAATCTTTGATTATTCATTAATTAATCTCTAATTATTTAATTAATTAAGTGTTAAGTGTAACTTAATTAATCCCTAATTACTAGACTAATTGATCCCTAATTATTAATTAAAATCTAATTAATAATTCTTAATTACAAATTAATTATCCTTAATTAATTAATCTTAAACCTTAATTAATTAATTTAACCTTTTAATTACTTATTTAATTAATCCAATAAATTAATTAATTAAATTAATTATTCATTTTATAAAGAAGTTTAAAAGAAAATTAAAAACCAAATTTATGTTCAAATTCAAACCATAGTTTAAAAATACACTTTAATATTCAAATTGTTTAAAAAAATTAAATTTAAAAACTTCTTTTTTTATTCTCAAAATTTGAATTCATATTAAACTTTGATTCCAGATTAATCTTTTTAGATTTAAAAACCCATTTACAATTTAAAACTTTATTTTTTTAAAATTCTAACTACTTAACCCTTTTAAAAAATAGTTAAATCAATTCAAATTTATAAACTCTTAATCTTATTTGAAAACCCAGATTTAAACTTAAACTCCGGATAAAAACTAGATTTTAAACTTATTTAAACTTTACTTTTCCTTTAAACTCAGCTTTTAAATTTTATTTTAAAATCTAAAAACAGAACAATAGGTTTCTGTTAAAACCTGTTACATCTAATTAACCCGAGACTTAAGCATCTTACTTCGAGTTAAACACTCTACTTACTCGAGAAAGCTCGAGCAACTTACTCCCCTTCAAATCCATGCCAGCAGAACACAAAGAAGTCCACCGTGCACATGCACGGTGGCGTCGCTCATCATTGATCATCAACGCTGACCTCCGCGTATTTGAAACCATCCAACCATCCTACCTCGATCATCAGGTCATGCCACGATCCTCGAAATCAAATTCGAGAACTTAAAACCAAACCTGGAAATTGAAGTCACCGCCATACCCATACCTGTCAACGTGCCGTCCCCACGTCTCTGACCATCTGAAGGTCTGCAATTCCGCCATCGACTTCGCCTACGACCAAGCTATCGTCCCTCAAATCCTTACTGCACTCGATCGATTGTGTAGACCGTGGTGATCGATTTTATCAAGTACAGTAAAACTAGGTTTACAAAACAAAACGCTCAGCCATCGTCACACGGATGATCTTCCACCACCTCCACTATTTTTCCCCTATTCACCCATCATTCATCTACCTCCAGGATGATTCACGACCTCCCAAATTCCAGAGATCATTAGGAATCTCAAAAATTCTAATTTCTGGTTAAACCAGAAATACACACCAACCCCTTTACTAAAAACTTCCATTTTAGTTTTAAAAATCCAATTTTGGCATTAGTTTTTGATTCATAATCCTGAATTTACAATCCATAACAATTTATTTTTGACATAATTTAAGCTTACACTGAGTTTGATATCTCCAGAAACAAATACAAAGCTATTTTAACTTAAACTAGTTTTTAACTGAAATCTATGATCTAACAAACATACTTGTTTAAGATTTATGCCTCAACAAACTTTGGATCAAGAGCAATCGAATTTTGATAAGGATGCTGGTCAGAAATCAAACAGAGCACAACACATATACACAGCATACACACAATTTAATATTCACACCTGATATTCACATATATACCTCTGTAAATACTTATTCACTTAAACATACTAGCAAGCAAACAAATTTTACCTTAAGTTTTAAAAAAGTGAAGTTACTCACCTTGATTTGAGAAGATGGACAGAATACTTCTTGTTTGAGAACAGCTTTGAACATTCAAAACTGGAAATGTTTTGCTCTGGTCTTCCTTTAATCTTCTCACCTTTGTTGTTGTAATGCTACTTAAGTTTTGTATGATAAAGTTGTTTAAGTTTGAAAAAAAAAACTTATTATTTTCTATGGTTTTGCTGTGTTGAACGAATTGAACAAAAACATTCCATATATAAAGGAGATAGGTTAATACAGGGAGGTGTTTACTGGTTATACTTTATCTGTTTTGACTAGAGATTACTTTTCTTTTTGTCAAGCAAGATTTTGTTTGTACTGCAATGAGTTTTATATATTTCAGCTGAAAAGATTTTTCAAACAATTTGAATTGACTAAATTTGTGCTGAGATGATGTTATTACTGTCTTGGTTCCTTATCTTGTTTACAAGCTTGCTACTATTTGAGTTTCTTTTTGTCTTATTTCATTTCATATCATGTTCTTGCCTGGTTGCTTTCACACCTTATGTACTAAATATTTTCTTTTGCACTTTGTTTATTTTTGTCAAGCATACTATTTGCATACAAGATTCTTGCCTGGCATATATACTTTTTGTCTTGTTCTTTTCATACTTTGTTCTGCATATTATTTCAGGTTACATACAAGATCACTTTGCCAGTTTATGTTTTCTTTTTTTTCCTTTTCTTTTTACTTGTACTTGCATATATTCTTACAGGCATATACATATTTCTTATCTTTTACACTTTGTTCTTGCCTTGCATCTTTTACAGGCAACATAACATACAAAGCCTGGTTTGCATTCTTTTTATATAAAGTTGTTTTAATCATTGTTATAAATTTTAACTTAAGTATTTTAGTTCTATTGTTTATTCTTATTTCTCTTTTATTTTATACTTAAACTATCAAATACCTAAATTACTTATTATCAATTTTATACTTATGATAATATCATAGCTTCTCATGTTTATGTATTTAAATAAATTTTGAAATAGTAATTTCTATCTATATTAAAATCCATTTGTAAGAATATTACATTATTAATATTGTTTAAAAATAACTCATTATCAAATTAAATAATTTATAGAAATTTTTTTATCTCTTATTAATAAATTACTTATTTTATCAAGCTATATTTAAAAAGAATAAAACAAACTCTTTTATTTAAATTTAAACTTAAGCTAAAATCAATTTTAAACAATTTAGTTTTTATCTTGAGTATTTTAAAGTCACATGATTATTTATTCAATAGCTTAACATTAAATTTAATCAAATTTCCAAATTACCAAAAATATTAGATTTAGAAATCATGCCTTTATTTATTAAATTTAAAACAAGATTAACTATTTACAATATATACAGATATATGTATATTACAAATAGAAGGCAAATTGATTAGCTTTTAAAAGATAAAATCATCCATTTAAATATTTATCAAAGAATATTCAAATTTATCATTAATAATATTGTCAAATCAATTTAATTTAACATAGATTATTAAATTGATATTGCCAAAAATTCTGGGATATCACATTCCTTCCCCCTTAAAAGAATTTCGTCCCCGAAATTTAAAACAAAGGTAATTTAATAATCCAAATTAAGATTTAATTTTTAAAACACAAGCATATGTCAATCATATGCAAACAACCATAGCAACCAATTCATTCAATCTAACAAATCTAACTATCCAGACAAAATTCTGGATAGAATTTTCTCGAGTTTCCCAAGTATAAATACCGAGATACTCGCTCTACAGAATCCAAACAATCAATACCACTAAGCTACAGAGCTACCACTCATCTAGATCTACAAAACAAGACAGGATATCAGACTACAGACAAGTCTGACTCAACATCCAAAACTCCCTGAACTACTGGCTCTACAACCAGAGATAGATCTTACACGTACTCCCTCAGAGATACGTGAAACACAATGAATCTCAGTTATCCAACTGACAATTCAACCCTGAAGACCAAACACTTATCCAAAATCAAATCTCTGACTTCGGAATCCAAATTCCTCTGTCTCTTATCCACAAAACTCCTCGGACAATCCTGGGAAGCCTACATCCTTCTTGATCAGCTCAACCCTTGTTGATGCCCTAAAAACAAACTGAACTAAAAATAATCCAGCAAAATGATCTTTCCAAGATCAACCAAACTCAGAACGCAAACTCTATTCCAAATCAGAAAACTGATCTCATTTCTCCCATCTGGAAAAGACAAAAACAGGTGCACATCAATCTAGCCTCAGATCCTGAAAAATTCCTGTAGAAACTCTCTAATCCAAACACCGCAACTTCCAGTTGTTTCCAAACTAAAACAGCTGCCACCATGCTTCCACTGCGCAACTCTGACTGAGCAGATGAAAAATGCTGATGATGATCACGAACACAATTGGACAACACATTCCAAAAATAGGGTTCAACAGGTCCATAAAAGAAACTCACGAGATCCTCCAAAACCTGAGCTGCTTCACCAAACTCTCTCTCCAGAAACCATCCTACTACTATGCTGAACCATCGGTACCACTTCTGGAATCCAATCGATAGGAAAACTCTATCTCTAGATGCGGATAAAATTCTGACTTCCTGAAGACATCCAGAAAAATCTCTGACAACCAAGAGAACACTCAAACTATCGCAAGTCACTTTTGCGATCAACTCAGCCTAATTCCAAAGAAAAACCGCTCTCTCTTTACCAAACAGAACAGCTTACGCTAGTCTAGCTAATCCATTGAAGAAATGGATCCACTCTGCTGCTTCAGAAATTACCTCAAGAAAAACGGCTAAGCCATAAGATCTCCTCGACGGCACACAGAACACTCCGAGCTGCATTGCTGACTCAGATGCCAAAGACTTCCTATCCAAAGCTCTACGAGAAACTCAGACCTCGAACCAAACAGAAACACCCTGCTGAACTCAGCCACAATACCGAAGCAGACACACTTCCTTAACTTGTTCCAAAGAAACATCTTCGGAGACATCCATAGTCACTGTGTCTCATCACACAACTACTACATCCTGAGGTAACAAGATATTATAACTTGCTTCTGTCCAAACGACAGATCCAAACTCTAGCTCATCCAACTTCAAAGATGAACTCTGAACCTTAACAGGTTATCTTCAAAGATCGATGAAATCCTTACACCACCCAAAGTTCACTCGAGACGGTATTAGATCTACAGTCTCGACAAATACACTTCCATCCTCAAACATTCAAACTCCAATCATTGGTAGTCGTGTTACACCCACTACCCTATCTACCTTTATATCTTATATTGGAAAAACCTGAACAGGTAACCCAACAGATAGGTAGAATATATATATATATATATATATATATATATATATATCAAACTACAAATACGCTCTCTCAAGATAGACACCACTCCAGAGTCTAGGTATTCACTCAACCTAATGCTCTGATACCACTGTAACGAGCCAACTTCCAGGCTCCAGGAAGTCGCATCGCTAATAAGAAAGAAAGGGATAGAGCATAGAAAGAAAGAGAAGAAGAAGAAAACAACACATCAGAATCTCAATAGCAGAACGAGTAAATTATATTAATAATCAAAAGTAATACATAGATATATAACAACTATCAGAGTTACACAGATAATACAACACATACCAGACAGTTATAAACACCTGTCTAGTTATACAACTCAATACAATATCACAAATAACTCAGAGGTACCAAACACAGCGGACTACTATATAATTACAACGCAGAAGCCTCCTGCTCCATTTGCTCCTCCACAATTCGTCAAAGCTAACCTGAACCCTAACCTGAATCCCTTGGCTACTCGTAAAAATTTGAGTACCCAAGAGTTTATGGAAAACAAAAATAAAATCCGGGTCAGACATGGGTCTGGTGTGAGTAACAGGTTAAAGTTGCTTAACTTTTGAAAAACCTTTGAAAAGAAAGGGTATCACGTAAGACTTCCCACACATAAACATGGAAAAGTTTTTACCTTACGCTAACAAAAGCATTTAATAGGAAATCCGATGATATTATAATAGTGTCTAAGGTTTTCAAATAAATATTAAATAGCCGAAATTGTTACATTATTAAATTCCAGCTACTAGCCACAAAAGTGGGTAATACAATCAAAACCGTTGGCACTTATTGGATTTTGGATTCCATACAATGGCAGGGCTACTGGGGTACCGCCCGTCACAGTACGTGGCCTAGATCACCGTACCGAGGAGTACTCCCACTCCCCTGCAACACAAGGCCGGACCCATTCCTCACTGAACAGTTCCGAACAAGACAACCCCGGCAGTTGTCGCGACCAACCACCCACACGGCCGAAATAAAAAGGAACCTCTAGACAGGGATCAATCTTGCTCTCCAGTGGGAGCTACCCACGAATCCTTGCTGCACCTCCCCTGTTTTAGCCATTCCTGGTTGATGAGGCTTGAGGCTATGATTACCTTTATAGGACATCAAATCTTAGAATGCTCATCGTCCACCTAACGATGTTCTGAAAGCATTCAATCCACACAAGTTCGTTCCGGGTTCGAACGAAACCGAAGGCATTATCTCGTTACACTCATTATTGGAATCACCCTCAGAGTTAACGACGATAACCCTTGCACTCTGATTCACCATCTCGAATCTATAAGCACTATTCCGTCAAACTCATTACGGAATCACCCACGGAGTTATACTGACGTATAGCCCTTACACCTCGAGTCTTCACTTGCTTCACTTGGATTAACAACCTAACGTTTAATTAGAATCGATGTGGTTTTCGGATTCCAAATATGGAAACCCGATCCCGGTCTCATCGAAATCCAAAGCGTGTCTTTTAGGTCCAAGTTGTTTTAAGTTTAAAACAATTAAATCTAATTATCCATATACACACAGATAGATAATTCATATCATCATAATAGATAATCAATATTATCATAAACAGGTAATCATCACAAATTGATAATCTATATTATCATCATCAATAGATACTTCTATCATCAGTACAATGCAACCAATGCATTCATAACATACAACATTATTTATCTCATGTCTGAGATTCAAACCATTCAGGGTAAACCATATCATCCATTTATAAGCATAGATCTATAATCACACCATCTATAATTAATTTAAAATGAATTAAATGAATTACTTCATTTCTAATTAATTTAAAGTAAATTAAATTAATTACTTCACCATTATAAATCTTGCTTATTTCACAATTAATCAATTAACAATCAATTAATTAGTCATCATCCAATTATTCATTTTTAATTTATCATCCTTGATTAATTATCTTTGATTACATTTAAATAATGATCCATTAATTATTTTCACAAATTAACTATTCTTTAACCAATATAGAGATTAGCCTTAAATTACTAAATTAATTTCATTACTTCCTAATTATTACATTAATAAATCAATTCATTTAATTATTATTTCCAAATAAATTCATTTCAAATTACATCATTAATTATAATAATTAATGATCTCTAATTACATTTTCTATGTAAATTAATTACATTTTCTATTAATTACATTAAGCAATTAATCTTCAACTAAACCAAATTGTTAATCAATCTTGATTAACCCCATTCAGTAATTAACTACCCTTAATTACTTCATCAAATGAATTAATTATTCCATAATTAATTTTCTATAATTAATCGCTTGATTAATTATACAAGTAATTATACTCAAATTACTTTCATCATTAAATCACCCTCAGTTAATTACATCTGGTAATTATCATTAATTACTTTCTTAAGTAATTATACTTATCACATCATCAAAAGGTTATTTAAATTAATTAACTTAATTAATTAACTTAAACAATTCATATTAACCTTAATTAATTACAAGGGGTAATTAATTCCTTAATTACTTCCATTAAGTAATTACACTTAAACAATTGACAATTGATTATCTTTAAATTAATTAGTCTAATTAATTATTAAAAATTAATCACATCAATTATTAAATAATCCTTAGTTAATGACCTTTATTAACTATTAACAATTCTTTAATTACTTTTCTAAGTAATTAACTAAGATTAATTATTAATTACAAATTTATTAATCTTTGATTATTCATTAATTAATCTCTAATTATTTAATTAATTAAGTGTTAAGTGTAACTTAATTAATCCCTAATTACTAGACTAATTAATCCCTAATTATTAATTAAAATCTAATTAATAATTCTTAACTACAAATTAATTATCCTTAATTAATTAATCTTAAACCTTAATTAATTAATTTAACCTTTTAATTACTTATTTAATTAATCCAATTAATTAATTAAATTAATTATTCATTTTATAAAGAAGTTTAAAAGAAAATTAAAAACCAAATTTATGTTCAAATTCAAACCATAGTTTAAAAATACACTTTAATATTCAAATTGTTTAAAAAAAAAAAATTTAAAAACTTCTTTTTTTATTCTCAAAATTTGAATTCATGTTAAACTTTGATTCTAGATTAATCTTTTTAGATTTAAAAACCTATTTACAATTTAAAACTTTATTTTTTTAAAATTCTAACTACTTAACCCTTTTAAAAAATAGTTAAATCAATTCAAATTTATAAACTCTTAATCTTATTTGAAAACCCAGATTTGAACTTAAACTCCGGATAAAAACTAGATTTTAAACTTATTTAAACTTTACTTTTCCTTTAAACTCAGCTTTTAAATTTTATTTTAAAATTTAAAAACAGAACAATAGGTTTCTGTTAAAACCTGTTACATCTAATTAACCCGAGACTTAAGCATCTTACTTCGAGTTAAACACTCTAATTACTCGAGAAAGCTCGAGCAACTTACTCCCCTCCAAATCCATCCCAGCAGAACACAGAGAGGTCCACCGTGCACATGCACGGTGGCGCCGCTCATCATTGATCATCAACGCTGACCTCCGCGTATTTGAAACCATCCAAGCATCCTACCTCGATCATCAGGTCATGCCACGATCCTCGAAATCAAATTCGAGAACTTAAAACCAAACCTGGAAATTGAAGTCACCGCCATACCCATACCTGTCAACGTGCCGTCCCCACGTCTCTGACCATCTGAAGGTCTGCAATTCCGCCATCGACTTCGCCTACGACCAAGCTATCGTCCCTCAAATCCTTACTGCACTCGATCGATTGTGTAGACCGTGGTGATCGATTTTATCAAGTACAGTAAAACTAGGTTTACAAAACAAAACGCTCAGCCATCGTCACACTGATGATCTTCCACCACCTCCACTATTTTTCCCCCATTCACCCATCATTCATCTACCTCAAGGATGATTCACGACCTCCCAAATTCCAGAGATCATTAGGAATCTCAAAAATTCTAATTTCTGGTTAAACCATAAATACACACCAACCCCTTTACTAAAAACTTCCATTTTAGTTTTAAAAATCCAATTTTGGCATTAGTTTTTGATTCATAATCCTGAATTTACAATCCATAACAATTTATTTTTGACATAATTTAAGCTTACACTGAGTTTGATATCTCCAGAAACAAATACAAAGCTATTTTAACTTAAACTAGTTTTTAACTGAAATCTATGATCTAACAAACATACTTGTTTAAGATTTATGCCTCAACAAACTTTGGATCAAGAGCAATCGAATTTTGATAAGGATGCTGGTCAGAAATCAAACAGAGCACAACACATATACACAGCATACACACAATTTAATATTCACACCTGATATTCACATATATACCTCTGTAAATACTTATTCACTTAAACATACTAGCAAGCAAACAAATTTTACCTTAAGTTTTAAAAAAGTGAAGTTACTCACCTTGATTTGAGAAGATGGACAGAATACTTCTTGTTTGAGAACAGCTTTGAACATTCAAAACTGGAAATGTTTTGCTCTGGTCTTCCTTTAATCTTCTCACCTTTGTTGTTGTAATGCTACTTAAGTTTTGTATGTTAAAGTTGTTTAAGTTTGAAAAAAAAAACTTATTATTTTCTCTGGTTTTGCTGTGTTGAACGAATTGAACAAAAACATTCCATATATAAAGGAGATAGGTTAATACAGGGAGGTGTTTACTGGTTATACTTTATCTGTTTTGACTAGAGATTACTTTTCTTTTTGTCAAGCAAGATTTTGTTTGTACTGCAATGAGTTTTAGATATTTCGGCTGAAAAGATTTTTCAAACAATTTGAATTGACTAAATTTGTGCTGAGATGATGTTACTACTGTCCTTGTTCCTTATCTTGTTTACAAGCTTGCTACTATTTGATTTTCTTTTTGTCTTATTTCATTTCATATCCTGTTCTTGCCTGGTTGCTTTCACACCTTATGTACTAAATATTTTCTTTTGCACTTTGTTTATTTTTGTCAAGCATACTATTTGCATACAAGATTCTTGCCTGGCATATAAACCTTTTGTCTTTTTCTTTTCATACTTTGTTCTGCATATTATTTCAGGTTACATACAAGATCACTTTGCCAGTTTATGTTTTCTTTTTTTTCCTTTTCTTTTTACTTGTACTTGCACATATTCTTACAGGCATATACATATTTCTTATCTTTTACACTTTGTTCTTGCCTTGCATCTTTTACAGGCAACATAACATACAAAGCCTGGTTTGCATTCTTTTTATATAAAGTTGTTTTAATCATTGTTATAAATTTTAACTTAAGTCTTTTAGTTCTATTGTTTATTCTTATTTCTCTTTTATTTTATACTTAAACTATCAAATACCTAAATTACTTATTATCTATTTTATACTTATGATAATATCATAGCTTCACATGTTTACGAATTTAAATAAATTTTGAAATAGTAATTTCTATCTATATTAAAATCCATTTGTAAGAATATTACATTATTAATATTGTTTAAAAATAACTCATTATCAAATTAAATAATTTATAGAAAAAAATTTATCTCTTATTAATAAATTACTTATTTTATCAAGCTATATTTAAAAAGAATAAAACAAACTCTTTTATTTAAATTTAAACTTAAGCTAAAATCAATTTTAAACAATTTAGTTTTTATCTTGAGTATTTTAAAGTCACATGATTATTTATTCAATAGCTTAACATTAAATTTAATCAAATTTCCAAATTACCAAAAATATTAGATTTAGAAATCATGCCTTTATTTATTAAATTTAAAACAAGATTAACTATTTACAATATATACAGATATATGTATATTACAAATAGAAGGCAAATTGATTAGCTTTTAAAAGATAAAATCATCCATTTAAATATTTATCAAAGAATATTAAAATTTGTCATTAATAATATTGTCAAATCAATTTAATTTAACATAGATTATTAAATTGATATTGCCAAAAATTCTGGGATGTCACATTCCTTCCCCCTTAAAAGAATTTCGTCCCCGAAATTTAAAACAAAGGTAATTTAATAATCCAAATTAAGATTTAATTTTTAAAACACAAGCATATGTCAATCATATGCAAACAACCATAACAACCAATTCATTCAATCTAACAAATCTAACTATCCAGACAAAATTCTGGATAGAATTTTCTCGAGTTTCCCAAGTATAAATACTGAGATACTCGCTCTACAGAATCCAAACAATCCATACTACTAAGCTACAAAGCTACCACTCATCTAGATCTACAAAACAAGACAGGATATCAGACTACAGACAAGTCTGACTCAACATCCAAAACTCCCTGAACTGCTAGCTCTACAACCAGAGATAGATCTTACACGTACTCCCTCAGAGATACGTGAAACACAATGAATCTCGGTTATCCAACTGACAATTCAACCCTGAATACCAAACATTTATCCAAAATCAAATCTCCGACTTCGGAATCCAAATTCCTCTGTCTCTTATCAACAAAACTCCTCGGACAATCCTGGGATGCCTACATCCTTCTTGATCAGCTCAACCCTTGCTGATGCCCTAGAAACAAACTGAACTAAAAATAATCCAGCAAAATGATCTTTCCAAGATCAACCAAACTCAGAACACAAACTCTATTCCAAATCAAAAAACTGATCTCATTTCTCCCTGGAAAAGACAAAAACAGGTGCACATCAATCTAGCCTCAGATCCTGAAAAATTCCTGTAGAAACTCTCTAATCCAAACACCGCAACTTCCAGTTGTTTCCAAACTAAAACAGCTGCCACCATGCTTCCACTGCGCAACTCTGACTGAGCAGATGAAAAATGCTGATGATGATCACGAACACAATTGGACAACACATTCCAAAAATAGGGTTCAGCAGGTCCATAAAAGAAACTCACGAGATCCTCCAAAACCTGAGCTGCTTCACCAAACTCTCTCTCCAGAAACCATCCTACTACTATGCTGAACCATCGGTACCACTTTTGGAATCCAATCGATAGGAAAACTCAATCTCCCAATGCGGATAAAATTATGACTTCCTGAAGACGTCCAGAAAAATCTCTGACAACCAAGAGAACACTCAAACTATCGCAAGTCACTTTTGCGATCAACTCAGCCTAATTCCAAAGAAAAACCGCTCTCTCTTTACCAAACAGAACAGCTAACGCTAGTCTAGCCAATCCATCGAAGAAATGGATCCACTCTACTGCTTCAGAAATTACCTCAAGAAAAATGGCTAAGCCAGAAGATCTCCTCGATGGCACACAGAACACTCCGAGCTGCATTGCTGACTCAGATGCCAAAGACTTCCTATCCAAAGCTCTTCGAGAAACTTGGACCTCGAACCAAATAGAAACACCCTGCTGAACTTAGCCACAATACCGAATCAGACACACTTCCTTAACTTGTTCCAAAGAAACATCTTCGGAGACATCCATAGTCACTGTGTCTCATCACACAACTACTACATCCTGAGGTAACAAGATATTATAACTTGCTTCTGTCCAATCGACAGATCCAAACTCTAGCTCATCCAACTTCAAAGATGAACTCTGAACCTTAACAGGTTATCTTCAGAGATCGATGAAATCCTTGCACCACCCAAAGTTCACTCGAGACGGTATTAGATCTACAGTCTCGACAAATACACTTCCATCCTCAAACATTCAAACTCCAATCATTGGTAGTCGTGTAACACCCACTACCCTATCTACCTTTATATCTTTTATTGGAAAAACCTGAACAGGTAACCCAACAGATAGGTAGAATATATATATATATATATATATATATATATATATAGATATCAAACTACAAATACGCTCTCTCAAGATAGACACCACTCCAGAGTCTAGGTATTCACTCAACCTAATGCTCTGATACCAGTGTAACGACCCAACTTCCAGGCTCCAGGAAGTCGCATCGCTAATAAGAAAGAAAGGGATAGAGCATAGAAAGAAAGAGAAGAAGAAGAAAACAACACATCAGAATCTCAATAGCAGAACGAGTAAATTATATTAATAATCAAAAGTAATACATAGATATATAACAACTATCAGAGTTACACAGATAATACAACACATACCAGACAGTCATAAACACATGTCTAGCTATACAACTCAATACAATATCACAAATAACTCAGAGATACCAAACACAGCGGACTACTATATAATTACAACCCAGAAGCCTCCTGCTCCATTTGCTCCTCCACAATTCGTCAAAGCTAACCTGAACCCTAACCTGAATCCCTTGGCCACTCGTAAAAATTTGAGTACCCAAGAGTTTATGGAAAACAAAAATAAACTCCGGGTCAGACATGGGTCTGGTGTGAGTAACAGGTTAAAGTTGCTTAACTTTTGAAAAACCTTTGAAAAGAAAGGGTATCACGTAAGACTTCCCACACATAAACATGAAAAAGTTTTTACCTTACGCTAACCAAAGCATTTAATAGGAAATCCGATGATATTATAATAGTGTCTAAGGTTTTCAAATAAATATGAAATAGCCGAAATTGTTACATTATTAAATTCCAGCTACTAGCCACAAAAGTGGGTAATACAATCAAAACCGTTGGCACTTATTGGATTTTGGATTCCATACAATGGCAGGGCTACTGGGGTACCGCCCGTCACAGTACGTGGCCTAGATCACCGTACCGAGGAGTACTCCCACTCCCCTGCAACACAAGGCCGGACCCATTCCTTACTGAATAGTTCCGAACAAGACAACCACGGCAGTTGTCGCGACCAACCACCCACACAGCCGAAATAAAAAGGAACCTCTAGACAGGGATCAATCTTGCTCTCCACTGGGAGCTACCCACGAAGCCTTGCTTCACCTCCCCTGTTTTAGCCATTTCTGGTTGATGAGGCTTGAGGCTACGATTACCTTTATAGGACGTCAAATCTTAGAATGCTCATCGTCCACCTAACGATGTTCTGAAAGCATTCAATCCACACAAGTTCGTTCCGGGTTCGAACGAAACCGAAGGCATTATCTCGTTACACTCATTATTGGAATCACCCTCAGAGTTAACGACGATAACCCTTGCACTCTAATTCACCATCTCAAATCTATAAGCACTATTCCGTCAAACTCATTACGGAATCACCCACAGAGTTATACTGACGTATAGCCCTTACACCTCGAGTCTTCACTTGCTCCACTTGGATTAACAACCTAACGTTTAATTGGAATCGATGTGGTTTTCGGATTCCAAATATGGAAACCCGATCCCAGTCTCATCGAAATCCAAAGCGTGTCTTTTAGGTCCAAGTTGTTTTAAGTTTAAAACAATTAAATCTAATTATCCATATACACACAGATAGATAATTCATATCATCATAATAGATAATCAATATTATCATAAACAGGTAATCATCACAAATTGATAATCTATATTATCATCATCAATAGATACTTCTATCATCAGTACAATGCAACCAATGCATTCATAACATACAACATTATTTATCTCATGTCTGAGATTCAAACCATTCAGGGTAAACCATATCATCCATTCATAAGCATAGATCTATAATCACACCATTTATAATTAATTTAAAATGAATTAAATGAATTACTTCATTTCTAATTAATTTAAAGTAAATCAAATTAATTACTTCACCATTATAAATCTTGCTTATTTCACTATTAATAAATTAACAATCAATTAATTAGTCATCATCCAATTATTCATTTTTAATTTATCATCCTTGATTAATTATCTTTGATTACATTTAAATAATGATCCATTAATTATTTTCACAAATTAACTATTCTTTAACCAATATAGAGATTAGCCTTAAATTACTAAATTAATTTCATTACTTCCTAATTATTACATTAATAAATCAATTCATTTAATTATTATTTCCAAATAAATTCATTTCAAATTACATCATTAATTATAATAATTAATGCTCTCTGATTACATTTTCTATGTAAATTAATTACATTTTCTATTAATTACATTAAGCAATTAATCTTCAACTAAACCAAATTGTTAATCACCCTTGATTAACCCCATTCAGTAATTAACTACCCTTAATTACTTCATCAAATGAATTAATTATTCCATAATTAATTTTCTATAATTAATCGCTTGATTAATTATACAAGTAATTATACTCAAATTACTTTCATCATTAAATTACCCTCAGTTAATTACATCTGGTAATTATCATTAATTACTTTCTTAAGTAATTATACTTATCACATCATCAAAAGGTTATTTAAATTAATTAACTTAATTAATTAACTTAAACAATTCATATTAACCTTAATTAATTACAAGGGGTAATTAATTCCTTAATTACTTCCATTAAGTAATTACACTTAAACAATTGACAATTGATTATCTTTAAATTAATTAGTCTAATTAATTATTAAAAATTAATCACATCAATTATTAAATAATCCTTAGTTAATGACCTTCATTAACTATTAACAATTCTTTAATTACTTTTCTAATGTAATTAACTAAGATTAATTATTAATTACAAATTTATTAATCTTTGATTATTCATTAATTAATCTCTAATTATTTAATTAATTAAGTGTTAAGTGTAACTTAATTAATCCCTAATTACTAGACTAATTAATCCCTAATTATTAATTAAAATCTAATTAATAATTCTTAATTACAAATTAATTATCCTTAATTAATTAATCTTAAACCTTAATTAATTAATTTAACCTTTTAATTACTTATTTAATTAATCCAATTAATTAATTAGCTAAATTAATTATTCATTTTATAAAGAAGTTTGAAAGAAAATTAAAAACCAAATTTATGTTCAAATTCAAACCATAGTTTATAAATACACTTTAATATTCAAATTGTTTAAAAAAAATTAAATTTAAAAACTTCTTTTTTTATTCTCAAAATTTGAATTCATATTAAACTTTGATTCCAGATTAATCTTTTTAGATTTAAAAACCTATTTACAATTTAAAATTTTATTTTTTTAAAATTCTAACTACTTAACCCTTTTAAAAAATAGTTAAATCAATTCAAATTTATAAACTCTTAATCTTATTTGAAAACCCATATTTAAACTTAAACTCCGGATAAAAACTAGATTTTAAACTTATTTAAACTTTACTTTTCCTTTAAACTCAGCTTTTAAATTTTATTTTAAAATTTAAAAACAGAACAATAGGTTTCTGTTTAAACCTGTTACATCTAATTAACCCGAGACTTAAGCATCTTACTTCGAGTTAAACACTCTACTTACACGAGAAAGCTCGAGCAACTTACTCCCCTTCAAATCCATCCCAGCATAACACAAAGAGGTCCACCGTGCACATGCACGGTGGCGCCGCTCATCATTGATCATCAACGTTGACCTCCGCGTATCTGAAACCATCCAAGCATCCTACCTCGATCATCAGGTCATGCCACGATCCTCGAAATCAAATTCGAGAACTTAAAACCAAACCTGGAAATTGAAGTCACCGCCATACCCATACCTGTCAACGTGCCGTCCCCACGTCTCTGACCATCTGAAGGTCTGCAATTCCGCCATCGACTTCGCCTACGACCAAGCTATCGTCCCTCAAATCCTTACTGCACTCGATCGATTGTGTAGACCGTGGTGATCGATTTTATCAAGTACAGTAAAACTAGGTTTACAAAACAAAACGCTCAGCCATCGTCACACTGATGATCTTCCACCACCTCCACTATTTTCCCCCATTCACCCATCATTCATCTATCTCCAGGATGATTCACGACCTCCCAAATTCCAGAGATCATTAGGAATCACAAAAATTCTAATTTCTGGTTAAACCAGAAATACACACCAACCCCTTTACTAAAAACATCCATTTTAGTTTTAAAAATCCAATTTTGGCATTATTTTTTGATTCATAATCCTGAATTTACAATCCATAACAATTTATTTTTGACATAATTTAAGTTTACATTGGGTTTAATATCTCCAGAAACAAATACAAAGCTATTTTAACTTAAACTAGTTGTTAACTGAAATCTATGATCTAACAAACATACTTGTTTAAGATTTATGCCTCAACAAAGTTTGGATCAAGAGCAATCGAATTTTGATAAGGATGCTGGTCAGAAATCAAACAGAGCACAACACATATACACAGCATACACACAATTTAATATTCACACCTGATATTCACATATATACCTCCGTAAATACTTATTCACTTAAACATACTAGCAAGCAAAAAGATTTTACCTTAAGTTTTAAAAAAGTGAAGTTACTCACCTTGATTTGAGAAGATGGACAAAATACTTCTTGTTTGAGAACAGCTTTGAACATTTAAAACTGGAAATGTTTTGCTCTGGTCTTCCTTTAATCTTCTCACCTTTGTTGTTGTAATGCTACTTAAGTTTTGTATGATAAAGTTGTTTAAGTTTGAAAAAAAAAACCTTATTATTTTCTCTGGTTTTGCTGTGTTGAACGAATTGAACAAAAATATTCCATATATAAAGGAGATAGGTTAATACAGGGAGGTGTTTACTGGTTATACTTTATCTGTTTTGACTAGAGATTACTTTTCTTTTTGTCAAGCAAGATTTTGTTTGTACCGCAATGAGTTTTAGATATTTCGGCTGAAAAGATTTTTCAAACAATTTGAATTGACTAAATTTGTGCTGAGATGATGTTATTACTGTCTTGGTTCCTTATCTTGTTTACAAGCTTGCTACTATTTGATTTTCTTTTTGTCTTATTTCATTTCATATCCTGTTCTTGCCTGGTTGCTTTCACACCTTATGTACTAAATATTTTCTTTTGCACTTTGTTTATTTTTGTCAAGCATACTATTTGCATACAAGATTCTTGCCTGGCATATATACTTTTTGTCTTGTTCTTTTCATACTTTGTTCTGCATATTATTTCAGGTTACATACAAGATCACTTTGCCAGTTTATGTTTTCTTTTTTTACCTTTTCTTTTTTTACTTATACTTGCATATATTCTTACAGGCATATACATATTTCTTATCTTTTACACTTTGTTCTTGCCTTGCATCTTTTACAGGCAACATAACATACAAAGCCTGGTTTGCATTCTTTTTATATGAAGTTGTTTTAATTATTGTTATAAATTTTAACTTAAGTATTTTAGTTCTATTGTTTATTCTTATTTCTCTTTTATTTTATGCTTAAACTATCAAATACCTAAATTACTTATTATCTATTTTATACTTATGATAATATCATAGCTTCTCATGTTTATGTATTTAAATAAATTTTGAAATAGTAATTTCTATCTATATTAAAATCCATTTGTAGGAATATTACATTATTAATATTGTTTAAAAATAACTCATTATTAAATTAAATAATTTATACAAAAAAAATTATCTCTTATTAATAAATTACTTATTTTATCAAGCTATATTTAAAAAGAATAAAACAAACTCTTTTATTTAAATTTAAACTTAAGCTAAAATCAATTTTAAACAATTTAGTTTTTATCTTGAGTATTTTAAAGTCACATGATTAGTTATTCAATAGCTTAACATTAAATTTAATCAAATTTCCAAATTACCAAAAATATTAGATTTAGAAATCATGCCTTTATTTATTAAATTTAAAACAAGATTAACTATTTACAATATATATACAGATATATGTATATTATAAATAGAAGGCAAATTGATTAGCTTTTAAAAGATAAAATCATCCATTTAAATATTTATCAGAGAATATTCAAATTTATCATTAATAATATTGTCAAATCAATTTAATTTAACATAGATTATTAAATTGATATTGCCAAAAATTCTGGGATATCACATCTTCATTTGTTTAAGAGCTAATGAGATAATACAAGAACAGTGGCCATGATGAAACAAGACTAAATTAAAGAGAATGGATTACTTTCTCTCTCCTTAAACATTGGGAATCACGATGAAATAAATAAAAAAACAGAGCTTAAGATATCAAAGTAGTGGAAAAAAGAGCTAAGAAAATGAGATGCTATTGACCCCTCTATAAACATTTAAATTTTATAAGAAGAAAAATAACATTTAGCTGTCAAGGGATTTGATCCCAACTCCTCTAAATCCTCTTTAAAAATTTATGATTTAAACACAATGTTGTCCTTCTTTACAGCTATATTAAGAGCTGAAAGTAAATTAGAACGATAGACCAAGGGTCACTGAAAACATAACTCTCAAATCTTGCAATGTGAACTGAACTGATCGCTCACAGCACTTGCAAACTGCACTAGGCTTACGGCTATTTCTATGACAAGAAATTAATTATTGATGATTAGTAGGTCAAAAGCAATTATGAAAGCAAAATAGTATGAAAGCGGAGGTTACTAACTCTTAGAGCTATAATCTGCAATGTCAAGCCAATGGTCAAAAGTAATAATCTGCAAAAACATGCCATTGTTAGCACAAATATTAACGAAATAAACGATCTAACTTTATTTTTAAAGAAATGGTATGACTAATATTAACAATTTAGTTCTTCTATTTATTTTTCAATAGTGCCAGAATTCATTTAGACGTTTGGATATCCATGTTTTTCTTAGAAATATAAGAAAAACATTGGGGTTTTACAAGCATGAAAGATGTTGCTATTGTCTAGTTTGATACGTTGATGAAACATTTGAATGTAAGATGTATAACATGTTAATGCCTAAGGATGTATTCTGACCAAACCCGATGACGATAATTTGGATCAAATAAATTAGTAAATAGCACAAATTAAATGAAGGACATTAATTAATACGTATTGGCCATTTACTTCAGCAGAGTAATCAATGCAATATGTCAAACATTTTTATATTTTTTCTAATATCCAATTGTGTGCCATAATGATCATAATTCAAAAATAAACTATTAGGAATCTGTAATTTAATTCAGTAGAGCAATTAATGTAATATGTCAAATGTTTTGAAAATTTTCCTAATTGTCATTATTGGACCATAATGACTAAGATTTATAAATAAACTAAAACAGATTGGCTATTTGATTTAATGGAGAAACTGATATAATTTGCCAAAAATTTTAAAGAGTTTCCTTATCATCAGTACCATAGCATAATGAACAAAGCTTTATAAATCAACTAACAAAAGCAGGCAATTTAATTAAATGAAGCACTAGCATAATACGTAAAACATCTTGAATTTTTTCCTTATCATCAATGTTGCAACATATCGATCAGATATTAATCAATACAAATTAGCCATTGGATTTAATGGAGCAATTAATGAAACATATCAAACAATTTGAAAATTTTCCTTATCAACAATGGTGTACCATTATGGTTAGCATTTATAAATTAACAAACGAAGACTGACCATTCGATTCAATAAAACATGTCACGGAGCATGTCAAATATTTTCAAAAATTTTCAAATTATCAATGGACTACATAATCAACATTTTAAAATATCATAACTTCATCAAATCAAAGTTTTAACTAGAAATTATAGGAATTTAATCTTGTTTTCAAGTTTTTACAGCATTAATAGTAACGTCTCAAAATGAGATAATTTATTGAATATAATCTAGATATAATGGTATAAAAATTTAATAATAGAATATCTAGAGCATGAAAATGAGTACTAAGTAATTCATCAATTCATCATCAATGCCTACATGAATCAAGGAATGGTTGATCCTCAACAAATAAAAACCAAACCAGGCCAGTTAGAAATGAAACAAGATGTACGTACTAAAGTCAGAAAGAATATAACTCAAATAGAAAAGAAATTTCATCAAAGAGGTTAAGAAAAGGTTCATAAAGTTGTAGATGATAAATATTAAACAAAAATTAGGGAAAACTCTGAGCTTAATTTGATAAGCAAGAACTGATAATTCGCAACTATTCTAACTCAAACTGAAAACTAGATTGGAGAAAAAATGCTCACAAATTTCCCGTTCCGATGAGTTTAGGGCTACCAAAATCAAAATCGACGAAAGAGATGCTCAACCAAAATTGAAGCGATGGATAAAGGAAGATGATTTCTGGTGTTGAAATCGAAATCGATGTATGAAAGCTGGATATTAGGGAGGGAATGGAAACTGGAAATCGACGTATTTTCATTTTTCTCCAAGTAAATGAGAAGCGGCGGCAAACGAAATAAACACTGATGTGTGTGGCGGTAAACAAAATAAACATTAATAGTTATGTCAGCGCTGAGCCCTTGAAACAACTTTCTCACCAATGCATTCTACAACATTAAACTTTTAAACATTGATAGTAAATGCAGTCAAAACATACTTTTGTTGTAGTGGTCTTTGCATTAAATATTTGAAGACATTATCATTTAGGGGAGAGATTTGAGTTATTTACGGACCGCTAGTTCATAAGATACTTATTCTCTCAAAAGGGGTTGAATATGAAGCAGCAGAGGTGGTTAGATTTTTTAGCATCCTATGATTTCGGGATATGGTATATACCAGGGAAGGCAAATAAAGTAGTTGATGGCTTAAGCCAAAAACAACAGAATTGTGTTTTGGCTACGATAGAAGAATGGACCGTCAAGGAAATATTGTCTGCGTGTAATGTGCAGTTTCGGTCAAATGCAGGTTCAAACAATACTTCCAGGATGCTAAAACAAATAAAAGTAAGGCCTACGCTGGTGGGAAGGATTTCTGAATTACAGAAGGAAGAACAGTTTTTACACCAACATAAGAAGAAGCCTAGACTCAGAAGTCGAGGTAGTAGAATTGAAGGAGCTTAATGTTTATAGAGAAGGTAAACTACTAAAGAATGGAAGGTTGTATGTTCCATGTATAGAATGACTGCAGGAGGAAGTATTAGACGAATGTCATCATTCGAAGTCCACTACTCAACCTGGAGTTACTAAGATGTATCGGGATATAAAGAGAAGGTTCTTTTGGGAAGGATGAAGAAAGATGTGGGAGAGTATGTGAGAGATCTCTTACATGCGAACAGGCGAAAGTTGAACAAAAAAAGCCTAGTATGCTCCTGTAGCCTTTGGATATTCCAGTTTGGAAATGGGATTCATTATCTTTGGACTTCATAAATAGGTTACCAAGGTCAAGGGTAGGGAATGAAAGCATATAGGTCGAGTTGATAGACTAACTAAGTGTGCCCATTTCATTCCGGTGAAGGCTATGAGAACTGTGCCGAGGTTAGCAGAAATATATTTTATGAAGGTTGTAGTGAGATTGCACAAGGTGCATAGTACTATTATTAGTGACTGAGATCCATTATTCGCTAGTGAGTTTTGGCGTAGTTTACAAAAGGTATTAGGTACAAAGTTACACATGAGCACTATGTACCATCATAGACAAATGGGCAGACCGAGAGGGTTAACATGGTCATAGAAGACTTGTTGAGAGCTTGCATTTTAGACTTCGGTAGATCTTGGAAGGATCATTTAAATTTGGTAAAGTTGTAGACCATATATGTTGAATTGTATTGTTGTTAACCGCATATATGTATGAATATTATGGTTGAGTGTCGTAATAGTAGATAGGACTAGCACATTTTATATATGAATTGAGAATTCATAGGTATGCTTAGTGTAAGCACGGGGTAGTTGGCAAATCACTACCGTGCCATAATTAAACTTCAGGGGCGAAATTCCTTTAAGAGGGAAAGACTATAACAATTCGTAATCATTTAATTTAATTAATTAATTAAAGGACCAAGATAAGCTAAATAAGAAGAAAAGAGGTAATCAATTAGTGAAAAAGAGTATGAGGTCCCAAGTCCAAATTATTGTGAGACAATAAGCGTGACACTTTTTCATTCCTTCATTCCATTCTACTAGAAGGTAAAATAAACATTTGGAAGTACATTAATGGTGGGAGCCTAAAAAGAGCAAATAAAGAGAAGAAAAGGAAACACAAAACAAATAGGGATTAAGAAGACTAAAGAAAGATATTTCAAAGATATATGTGAGTAACACTAAACCTATTTTATCGTCCCCTATTATTTGGTTTTGGTACGATTTCGTATACTTTTATATATGATGGAGTTTCATATGGATTTTCATTCATGAATAAAATGTTTAATGAATGTTTTTGGGATAAATAGATGAACATGGGATGTTTAGATGTATTTTCCTACTCTAAAATTTTCAATATGCTACGAAAATTTAATATGATGTTCTAATATGCACAGTTAAAGCGCTAAACGATTCTATAGCGGTGGAAGTGCAAAAAGTTATAGCGAGGATATAGCGGAGGTGCAAAAAATTCTTTATATATATAAAACCAAATATTTAAAGTTAACTTATTTCCATTCTCATACAATTTGTGTAGGAAAATAAACATTCTTTAATCTTATATAATAAAATTGAAGAATATTATGATTTATGCTGACTAGATTTGGTGACTACAATAGATATCTAACATATATTGAGTACTTATGCCTTAAAATTAGGTTTTTAACCTAACTTTGTTGATTT
The DNA here is from genome assembly GCA_030765085.1 of Allium cepa. Lineage (NCBI taxonomy): Eukaryota > Viridiplantae > Streptophyta > Magnoliopsida > Asparagales > Amaryllidaceae > Allium > Allium cepa. The sequence continues at coordinate 135,984,035 of CM060932.1, forward strand.
AATTAAAAGAAAACCACTAAAATCAACCTTCGTATATTAATATTCCTAAAGTGCATAATGAAAAGTTTTGATTTAGCGGATGTAGCGAAAAAATAGTGGGCTTAAAGCAGATCTACTATCTTAAAACGTTAAATTGAAATAGCATATCGGTTGGAGAGTGCTATGTACTGTAGCGGAGATTAAGTGGGACTTTAACTACACGTGTTCTAATCATAATTTTAGAAATGGGTTGTTGTTCGAGAGGTTTCCAGTGTCAAAATAATTTATTATGAATTTTTGAATGAGAATACCTAAAGGATAAAGAAGGATAATATTTGTAAAATAAAAATAAGGAACAAAGTAGATTAGAAAAATTATCCACGAATTTTATGGAACTTTAATAAAGTTTTCTAAGAAGAAAATAAGCTAATAAAAGACAGGAACTATGTTGGGAAAAAGGAGAACTGGGCGATCGCTTGTAATTTATAATTATACAGTATAACAAAAGTGTCAAATAAATAGGGGATCGGTTCCACAAAAAAGAAAAAAAGGACAGTGTCAATAATCGAAAGTGGAATCGTGACGTATTAGGTAGTGACATATGTAAAGATGTTGTTGGACGTGTTAGACTTTGTTTGATGTTGAGATAAGGGAGCGGCTCAATTTTCAATAGAACTATGCTAGAGAGTCGGGGGTAGTGTGTGACGACCCGAACTCGTTGTCGATAACAACATCAAATTCAATAAATTTGTTCAAATATTCCTCAAATGATAAACTTTCTTGCTTTAAATCCACAAACTCCTGGTACACTCTAGAAATACCAGCAGACGACATATATCGCTGTTCGAAAACTTCCTTGAAACGACTCCAAGTAAGGTCATCCGCCGACTCATCCACGGTAACGGTTTCCCACCAAATTAAAGCATCTTCCTGGAGCTGCCAAGAAGCTATCAATCGCATTTGATCATCTTCTAATTTTAGTCCTTTGAAAATCTTTCCACACGATCGAATCCAGGCTTGTGCCTCGATAACGGTTTCTTTGCCAGTGAACGGCTTTCCACCCAGTCTAGAATAATTTTGATGTAAATCAGCCAAATTTGATTGAGATTGAATGGGAATATCTGTCGTTGCAGGGCTTTGACCAGCTGAAGTGGTACTTTCCTGTCTCCTATTTCGTCCTCTTCTTCCACTCATTCTTACTAACTGTGAATAGTAAGAAATCCAATTTAGGCATTCGGACGAAATATCTTAGAGAATAACAACAGATAAAGAAAATAATTAAGAAATTTGGATTGGTTCCACTGGTTGTACTCATTCTAGGGTATACTCCACCCTATCTCTAATGAGCCATCTAATGTGTTACACTCCGTAGCTAAAGTTCTTACTCAACCTTCAGCTCTGATACCACTTGTGACGACCCGAACTCGATGTCCGATAACAACATCAAATTCGTATCGCGGGAGCTTGCAACACCCATTAGATGATAAATAACACAGTGGAAAATAAAAGCTGATATCACTGATATAAAATGAATACAATATCTGATACATCAATATGATACAATGATAATCATCAACATCAGAGAATATACAACACAGAATACAGCGGAACATGATACAATATGAAATAAGTCTTCACAGAATCCTAATACTGCAGCACCAAACCAAACTCCAAAGTTAAAGCTCCAAAACTCCTAGCTCGATCCATTATCCAGATTGCTCCAAGATAAATAAGTGTAGTCCATATCCAAAAGACTGAACTAGCTCCATATAATCTACTGAACCTAACTATCTGAAAAACCAAACTCTAGACTGCCCGTGTGGAAAATTGAGGGCACCCAGAGTTTAGGAAAGGAACAATAAACTCCGGGTCAGTCATGGGACTGGTGTGAGCAACGAAAAAGGTTTGTCTTTTAAAAACAATCAAAGATTTAAATTTCAAAATCGCAATGCTTTTGGAAAATGAAACTACCATAAGGCCTCCCGCCACACACACAATGCAAACGCGGAATCGGAGGAGATTTCTCCTTATGATAGTCAAATATGCTTGATACGCAGAAAACTTTCTTTGATATTATTATTATAAGTGCACAGTGCAGAAAAGCATTTCGAAAGTAGAATATAAATCATAGCCAGCATAGACATTTCGAACTATGCCTACTATAGCTACCATGTTCAATAGCAGGTTACCACCACATTCCATGGCAGGTTATACAACTAAAACCGTACAAGGCTCGTATTGTTTGAATGGATTTTCCAACAAATGGTCAGGCTAAGGAACTTCCTATTGCCACATGGGAACGCCTCTGGCGGGACGCCCCGAGAACCTAACCGGATCTCTGCCAAACAAGGCCGGCTACCCCCCTTCCGGGGGAATATACAGAACCTCAGATATGCCACCCCCGGTCCTTTGGGACCTTTATACAAGAGCTCTCTAACCAACAACATCACAAAGTAATAAATAAAGTGTGTCCACATGAGTAAGTATATGGGCTCCATACCATGATACTATCCTTTTCCAGAAGGAATGGTCATACCCTAGGGGAGCTACCCCTGAAACCTTGCCGCACAATTCTTGTTTCGATCACTACCGGGTTGTGAGGCTCGACGAAGTCTCGTCCACAAAGCTACGCTTTTTACAAAGCCATGCTTCGATCAACAAATGATCAGTAGCACTCAGCATGCCACATTACCAAATTGGGAATATATTGCTGATAACCTTCAACTACATAACCTCTGAGCTCGTACGTCTCAAAGAAGGGTGTTAAGCTAAGAGAATAAATTCTCCGCCACCAACAGAAATGTATTTGAAAGAAATCTGCTTTATATCTCAAAATGTAATGTCAGACATACAATCCATACAAGTCTGTTTCGGGTTCGAACAGAACCGAAGGCACTTCCAAAGAAGCCCTTGCAATCCGGGTATTCACAATCCCGATCGGACTTCCCATCACTTAGGAAATCTCTATACCGGCGCGACTCAGTGCAGAGACAATCGATAGGTCATCCTATCGTTCTCGCAAATACCCGGTCTTTACCACCAGTCTTCAATGCTATCCATATCGACGTATCACATATTCCGAATGGGTTATACGACACAAAGGTCCTCTCCCGGCTAAACCGAATAGTGAGCGCAACATTTAAACCATATGGATATAGGATTTCAATTAAGTCACAACTTAATGATTCAAAACTTCCTTTCAAATGGTTTAAACCAATTACCATTTCAAATCTTTTAAACAAAAAGATTTATTTCACAAAGTTCACTCAATTTCACAAAGTTCACTCAATTTCACAAAGATCCATTTATGCATTTCAAAACAATTTCCGTTTCAATTAGATTAACTCAATTAAATCTTAAAATCAAGATTTAACTTATAGCTTTCAAAACTCGTTTCCAAAGCTTCGTCCATAAAAAATCATTTTTTATTCAAACTTGAAACCCTTTAAATATAAATTGGAAATTCATTACTCATATGAAAGCTTTTTATCACTTAGAATCAATAGTTTTATTTAGGAAGAACCTCGATTCCATTTATACAAGTCGCAATCTTTGGTTTAGTTCAAATTTCCAAATCAACGCTTAGAAACAGTTTAAACCCGTATAACTTATAAAGTCCTTTTTAAATCATAAGTATTGAATATAGAATTCAATTTCAGATTTTTTTTTGAATTCCAATTTAAGTTCGATTATTAAATTTTCAAATCTTTATTAGTTATTCAAAAATAACTTTTATTTATTATCATTTTTTAAAACACCTTTTCAAAAGCTTTCCATATTAGACTTAATTTATTTCCAAAACTATTTGAATTTAAAAATTCAAATTCAAACTTATTTAAAAATCTGCGACTTAACCGATTTCCATGTGAAATCCATATTTGTGTGTGTATATAGTGTGGTCCAGGGGTTTTACACAATAGTGCACAACATCAATCAGCACAGATACATCAATATCGATAAGCGATATAATTAATAACGCTTATCTTTATTTACAGATTCATAGATAAATAAATTTATCAATCACAAAGATTCGTCATTAAGATTCGATGTGGGTTTCGGATAACCAACTGGAATCCGACTCCCTGTCGCATCGAAATTTATATGCCGTTTTAAAGGCCAAGGAGTTTCATGTATATATATAGAATCAATCACAATTTACAGTACAGCATCAGGAAATTCACAACTCATGGCATCACAATTACAAACAGAAAATAACAATACACAATCTATAAGCAATCATCTCTAATTCTTATTGTAATTAATTCAATTAAAAATAATTACTTGAGAATAAATTACTTAACCCTGTTTAAATTTGGTCATTAATTATCAATTGATTATTCATTCCAAATTATTTAATTAACTTTAATCATTAGTCCATTATTCTTAATTAAATAATTATTTTTAATAATAAATTTCCTTAATTTAATTAATCTTAATTGATTAATTATGCCATAAGTAACAACGTAATTATACCTTAATTCCATTAAGTAGTAATCTTTTATTAAGTAATCAGCTTTATTAGGCAATTAACTTTCCAATAATTTACATCAAATAATTATTCTCTTAATCACTTGTACAAATTAACTAATACATACAATGACTCGATGTTCAAAACAATTTATTTTCAAAATATTAGACTTTGAAACTCGATTTAAATCTTGTTTAATGATCTTACTTTGGAAAATTTAGTTTACAGCCCTTTGAACTTATTTATTCAATTAAGCTTTAAAACTTGTCTTAAATAGATTGTTTAAAATCTGTTAAACTATTAAGTCCAGAAAGCCCCAAAAAAAACCCGAGCCAATCTTTAGTTTTCCCCAGTGCTACTTCGGGTCACTCACGACCCTACCCACTTCGAGTCACGCCTGCAAAAATCACGAGCTAATACCCGAGCACATCTATTTCGTTCCCAATCCAACATCATACCCAATTTATTCAGACACTAGCGTCGCCTCGTGCACGTGCACGATCACCAGGCCACCTCTGGTCGTTCACCGAGGTCATCAACCTGACGACGATCACCTAAGGATCGCTCCAACCATATCAACCATAAATGCGTGACGCGGCAAAATTGAGTAATCCAGCTCCTACCAGAACCCAAACCACCATCTGAACATGCCTTGAATCATCTTCCCCGACCACCGTTAACCACGCAACACCCACTGGAGCTTCGTCAACCACCCCTGATTCAATACCCCTGGGTCACGATCAACTCGATGCGGTTGGTGACCACGAATTTGCCTCACGTCTCTCTTCGTTCGAAACTGACATCGAACCCTACTTTAGTTCAAATCTCAAACTATGGTGAATTAAAAAATCTCCTTGTATTTTTCCATGAATCTACATCCACCCACCTACCTTCGCCCTGAAGCTCGGCCTTCCAAACCTTGGCGTTCATCAGATATCGGCAAAACATGTTTTTTTGTTCCACTCAAGGAATCTCGATCAACCCAATCCTAAAAATCATAATTTCTTTTTCTAAATTCACTATTCACAAGCATAAATCAGATTATAGAATCAAAATGTGAATTTAAATTGTTTGATTTTCTGACAAATATTGATTATCACTGTAATATCTAATTTTTGGATTATTTACTTAATATAATTGTTTGGGATTAATTTTAAAATTTAGATTGGAGTATCCTAAACAACTTTTGTTCAAACATCATGGTCTAAATCCTATTATTCAGAGAGATATGGATTTTTTTCTTGAATTGAGTTTAAAACCTGAGACTTTAAAACAAGAACATGTCCGTACAGACATATATGTTTACACAGTCATATATACACATTCAGGCATTTTCACACTTATGCTAACATATTACTTAAGCAACCATCTAACACTAATCACATGCAAATCAAAGTACATATGGTTTTAAAAGTTGCTCACCTGAAAAGTTTTGAAACAGAGGCTGCTTCCTGTTTTTAAAACGGCAGTATTGAGTTTCTTTGAATCTTGTCTTTGCTTTTCCTTTGATACTTGTAAATGGTGATTTGCAACTTTTACTTTGCTTTCAGGTGTAACTGAAACCCCTTTTTATTCAAGTTTCTTTTTGAACTGGAGCAATGTTAAGTTTGCATTTTTTTTTAGCTTGCTAATTATGTTTTCTTGAACGAACTGGAAATGAAGGTCACGCATATATATGTGGAAAAATAATTTGTATCAGGAAAGGTAAGTGTTATCTAGTACAAGATCCTTCTTTTGGTCAGAGATTTTTTTATCATGTTGGAGGCTGAAAGGAAATAGCATTAAATGCAAATTCTATTTTGGTTTACAAGCTTACTATTTGTATTATGTTTTGTACCTCTTTGTTTTATAGATTTTTTTCATCATCTTCCTTTATAAGCTTTTGTACATAGATATTTTTTTATTTCTCAACTGAAAATGATTTTGTAGTGGCTTGATAAAACATGTTATGGTGGCTGCATTAATTGCCATGCTTATTTTGCTGTTCATATTCATGTGGCTGATGTAGATCCATGTTGTGTACTAAGGAGATGAAAGCATTAAATGTAATTGTCTTTATTTACAACTATGCTATGTGAATCATGCATATACAGTTTTGTGGATATTATATTTTGTTTGTTGTATTCATTTGCAAGCCTTAATACATTTTGTTTCTCAGCTGAAATGATTTTATGGTGGCTGCATTAATTAAGTTGTTTGTTTGTCTACAGCTTATACTTTGTTATGTAGCACAGTTTTCTTTGCTTTGTATATGTATGTTCATATGTACTTTTGCTTTGTACAATCTATATATACTTTATCTTTGTTTGTTTTTATTTTTATATTTTACATGTACTTAACTTTCCATTTGTATGTTTCTATTTTGACTACGACCTGTGCTATTATAAATATGTATGTAGTTAGTTTGTATTGTACACAAATGTTTTGTTGTTTCTTGTCTTGCATACATTTTGGTTTTGTTTATTTAAGTATTTATATTTATTGTTATTATTTTATCACATAGATTTTTATTTTGTAGTTTGTTTTAGTTTAATGTTGCATTTGTAACCATATAAAAATTTCCTTTGTAATTCCTTTGTTATTATCCTATAGTTTTATTATTAACAGAGATGCTTAAATTTGATTTCTATTTATGGTTTAACTATCAGGTATTAAATTTATACATATATTTTATTTTACACTTTCACTTATATTCAATATTGATAAGTAATGTTTTTATTCTTATAAACATGTTATTTATAATTCAATTCAACTGAAAACATTTATTTTGAGCTTCAAACCCAAATTTTAAAATACATTAGTATATACATCTTATTAAATTTGAAAATTTCAAATAAATCCATAATTTAATCCAAAAATTCGATTAAATTATAAATTTAAATTCGTCATTAAACTGGGATCGTTACAGATTCTCCTCCTTAAGAAATTTCGTCCTCGAAATTTGCCAAGGAGATAACAAAGATAGATGAAAGATAGAGAAATATCTTTCCAAATCAAACTGGATATCAATTCTGCATTTGGCTTACCAAATCAGAATTATCAACAATAAATATGAGAACAACTCAATCAATTACGAAACAATTGGGTTATCCGATCTACGAAGTGTACAGTGGTATTGGTTAGTTCGAAGGGTTAACTAACCATTCATAGATTATATCGAAATCCAATGGAATAGATAGAAATAGATTCGATTACGATCTTAGATTCAAGATTTAACTTATTTACGATTTACTGAAAATAAAACTATGTGTAGTTTTCATGTCGAACAAAAATTCAAACAATTTAATCATAAACGAGAAAGTTACCTTATAAAATTTATTTCCCTTCATTAGCCTTTGAGGTTGAAGAATCGTCTCTGATTGCATATACTTTTTTTTCTAGAGTTGCTTATAAGCTGGACAGTTGTTGATCCTGTGTCCCGGCTTGCGGCATTTATAGCATCCCGTAGATTCCTGATCTGGCCTCATAAATGGTTCTCTCATTCCTGGCTTCCAATCATTCTTGCATTTATTTGAGTAGTGACCTTTCTCCAAACAATTGAGACAAGTAACATGCTTCTTTTTCTTCTGTATATCCTTCCTTCCTTTATTTTTCTTTGGTTTCTTACTGCCAAACTTCCTTTTTCTCCAATTCAATTTACTTGTACTTCCATTCTCCTCTGGATCTTTTTGCTTTTCCAAAGTATCATATCTATAGCCCATATCAATTAATTCAGAAAAAGATTCCTTGACGTGAGTAGTCATCCTTTCCTGAAACTCCTTGTTCATCCCCCGAATAAACTTTTCATTCTTCTTTAACGGTGTATTCACCAATTCTGGACCAAATCGAGATAATTCAGTAAATTTGTTCAAATATTCCTCAAATGAAGTCAATTGTTGACATGTACGAAATCAATTCCCGTCTTTCAAAATGAAACAAAATGAGTCAATTGTTGACATGTACTCTTGATTTCAAATATACAACACGACCTTATCACACTAGGAGTCAAGTTCACTAATTTTGATTTAGTACCTCGAATTCTCAACTCTTTAACAATTGAGTGGGAAAGTAAAGTATTTTCTATCGAAGAAGCTAATGATCTTTCTGAACTAAAAATTGAAGTGTTGATTGGAAATTTAATGTCATATGAAGCTAATTTGCAGGCTAGAAAGGAACAAAACCATGAAAAGAAGAATATAGCATTTTAAGCAAGGAATGAAGATTCTGAATTGGATGATGACGAATATTGTTTTCATTGTCAAGAACTAAAACAAATTTAAGAAATTCAAGAAAATGACGAGATTCTAAAATGGCGGAAAATCAAATTCATCAAATCAAAATTCGATCAAGTGCTATGAATGTCATCAGTTTAGACATATGAAGAAGGATTGCCAAAAACTTAACAAAGAGAAAAAGAAAAATAAGTTTGAAAAATTTAAGAAAACGAGAAAGGCATTCCAAGTCACATGGGATGACTCTTCCTCTTCATCCGATAGTGACAGTGAAAGTGATACAGAGCAAGCAAATCTATGTTTCATGGCACACACTAATGAGGTATGTCCCGATCTTACTTATGATAAAATTTTAGAACTAAGCATGGAACTTGATGACAAATATAGAGAAACTAAGAAGTTAAACATGGAATAAGTTGCTAAGATGAGCCGATTGGAACTTGAAATAGAGTTACTAAAAGATGACAGATCTATTTTAGAAGAAGAACTAGAAATTGCTCAAGAAAAGTGCAAGAATCATTCTATGAAAAATGATGAGTTATCTTGTGAATTAGGAAAAGTTAAACTAGAAAATAATAAAATTTGTAATGAACACATTATCTTAAAAGATAATTTGGAAACTTCAAAATCCGAAATTAATGAACTTAAAAACATGTTGGATAAAATTACTAATAATGTTACAAAATTTAACAAAGGAAAACAAGACTTGGAGAATTTAATTAAAATTTCTAGGCCATTCAAAAATCGAAATGGACTAGGATTTGACAACAAGACAAAAATTACAAAGTACAGTAAGATTTATACTAAAATAAAAAAAAAACCTTCTTCCAAAAATGAGAATTTAATCTCAAATTCAAAAATGATTAAAATATGGGTTCTTTAAACAAGTAATAACCTAATTAAATATAAATATATAGGTAATTATATGAAAGAAGTGATTCATAATAATAATTATATTTCAAATGGAATCTGACCATCATGGGTATGGTTACCCTCATCTATTAACACTTAGGACCCAAAAAGGTAAAAAGGGTACCAATTTAAACTTTTTTATTTTTTTGCAGTTATCCAAATACAAAAATAAAGAGAAATGGATATTAGATAGTGGATGCTCCAAGCACGTGACAGGAAATACTCACATGCTATCAAATATAAAGTACATTGATGGTGGCACTTTAACTTTTGGCGATAATTCAAAAGGGTTCGTCATTGGCTTTGGAGAAGTCTTTAATATCGGTATCTCTAACTCTTCTATTATTTCTAATTTTTTATTAGTAGAAAACCTAAAACATAATCTTCTTAATATAAGTCAATTGTGTGATAAAGGGTTTGAAATAAAATTTGAAAAGGATAAATATAAAATTCTCGATCAAAGCAAAATTTTACTCTTTGAAGGATTTAGAAATCGTAATATATATACCCTAAATATGAACATTAAAAATAATTTAGATTTATGTCTAGCCACAAATCATGATGATCCTTGGATTTGGCACAAACGTTTTTGTCACATAAATTTTAAATACATTAACAAACTAGCAAAACATGATCTAGTTAGATGTCTTCCTAAAATTAACTATAAAATTAAAAATTTATGTGACGCTTTTCAAATGGGCAACTTAAAGAAAAGTTCTTTCAAATATAAAAATAACATATCTATTAAGCAACCACTAGAATTACTTCATTTAGATTTATTTAGTCCAACCTAGGTATGATCAATAAATCATAACAAATATGTGTTCGTAATTGTAGATGATTTTTCAAGATATACTTGGACATTATTCTTAAAACATGAAAAGTGACACTTTTGGAATGTTTAAAATCTTTGCAAAACGGATTACTAACTTAATGAATTTAAAAATTAAAACATAGGTAGTGATCATGAAGGAGAATTCGAAAATGAACTTTTCACTTATTTTTGTAAAAAAAAAAAAGAATTAGTCATAATTTTTCAGTTCAACGAACACCACAACAAAATGGTGTAGTTGAAAGGAAAAACAGAACTTTATAGGAATGTGCACGAACACTACTGAATAGTAGTAACCTACGCAAACATATTTGGGCTGAAGCTATTGCTACTGCCTATTATGTATTAAATCATGTCACACTTTGACCTATGACTAAAAATACATGTTATGAAATATTATATGGAAAGAAACCAAAATTTTCGTATTTTAGAACTTTTGGGTCAAAATGTTTTATTTTAAATACTAAAGATATTCTTGGAAAATTTGACCAAAAAGTCACGAAGGAATTTTCAATGGTTATGCGGAATGTAGTAAAACTTATAGAATTTATAATAAACAAACAAATATCATAAAAGAAAGCTTACATGTGTCTTTTGATGAAAATTTCCAACAAACTACTAAAGAAGATGAAGATGAAATTTTAACTCAAAATTGAAATGAAAATATAGATAATGTCAATAATTCATCGTCTGATAATAATGAAAATGTTTTAAGATCACCCACATGAATATTAGAAAAATCATTCTTTGGATAATATAATTGGATATTTAAATTCTCGAGTCACTAGAAATAGATTAAATCAAATGAGTCACGTTGCTTTTACCTCAAATACAGAATCTAAAAATTATAAAGAAGCGTTTAAAGACGATTCTTTGATCTTAGCAATGCAAGATGAATTAAATCAATTTGAACGTAATAGTGCCTGCAAATTCATTCCTAGACCATCAGATCAATCTGTAATAGGAACAAAATGGGTTTTCAAAAATAAAGCAGATGAAAATGGAAATATTATCCGTAACAAAGCAAGATTAGTGGCTCAAGGTTACAACCAGGAATTGGGAATTAATTATGAAGAGACGTTTGCTCCCGTAGCTCGCCTGAAAGCAATTCGTACACTACTTGCTTTTGCGTGTCATCACAATTATAAATTATTTCAAATGGATGCTAAGAGTACCTTCTTAAATGGTTTTATCAAAGAAAAAGTTTTTGTAGAACAACCGCCATTATTTATTCATGAAAAATATCCAGATCATGTTTTTAAACTCAAAAAGGCTTTATATGGCTTAAAACAAGCACCATGTGCTTGGTACGATTGACTAAAAGCTCATTTACAAAATTCTGAATTTCAAATAGGTAAAATAAACAATATACTATTTATAACGCATAAAAATAAAGATATATTAGTTGTACAAATATATGTTGACGACAGCATATTTGGATCAACTAATGAAAGTTTATGTAATGAATTTAATGAAATAATGAAAAATGAGTTTGAAATATCACACATGGACAAATTATTATTTTTTTCTTGGATTACAAATAAAACAATTAGACAATGATATTTTTATAAATCAAAAAAAGTATTGTAAAGATTTACATAAACATTTCGGAATGGAGAACACCACTAGTAAACCAACTCCTATGATCACAACTTTATCTTTAGACAAAGTCGAAAAGGGAAAAGACTGTGATTAAAAATCTTATCGTAGTATGATCGGCTCTTTATTATACTTAACATCCAGTCAACCCGATATAATGATGAGTGTCTGTCTGTGCGCTCGTTTTCAAGGTCAACCTAAGGAATCACATCATCAAGCAGTAAAATGAATTTTACCTTACTTAACAAACACCAAAGATTACGGCTTATTTTATCCTAAAGGTATGGCTTTCCAACTCGTACCATATAGCGATGCAGACTTCGGAGGAAGAAAAACAGACAAAAAAGCACAAATGTACCTACCATTTTATCAGTCAATCTTTAGTTTCGTGGTTTAGCAAAAAGCAAAATTGTGTTTCACTCTCGATGTGTGAAGTAGAATATATCCCTGCCGCCTTAGCTTGAGCTCAAGTAATCTATATGCTACAAAAACTTAGAGATTTTGGTAAAATAATTGAAAAATCTCCGATATATTACGACAACATTAGCACTATCATTTTATCCTAAAACCCATTTAACCATTCTCGAACTAAACATATAGACATACAACGCCATTTTCTTAAAGATAATGCCGAAAAAGGAATTATCTCCCTTGAATTTGTTCACACCGATAACCAAATTGCCGACATATTCACCAGACCATTTAATGAACAATTGTTTTTAAAACTTAGATGAAATTTAGGAATTTGTTCATATAATGAATTAATAAACTAAACTATAAATTTCTGTTATCCTAAATGGTTACTCAGAAAAGCAAAGGAACAAAAATCTTCTTCACCTTTCGTTTTGAAACCTTCTGAACACCACAAATTGTTTTAATACAAATAATTTTTAACCATGAATTTTGTTAACTAATAAACAACTTTTTACTTAATTAGAAATTGAATATATATATATATATATATCAAAGATAATTTTTTTAAACATATAATTTTTCACTCTCTAAAACATTTAAACTTTTATATGTAATGTCGTCTAATCACGATTCGACTTACTCGACCATTGATTTCTCCTCACCTTCTTCTTACAGTACGTGTACATCTCCTACCAAAACAACACTAAAATCCTCTCGTTCCACGCACATTGTTCCTACAACTACCCTTTTGTACCATACTGGCTATTCTCCGAAAGAAAGAAAGGCCAAATATGGTATTAATCTTGAAAATGCTTTTCTTCATGACAAAATTGACGAAGTTAATCATTATCAAAAATAAATAATGAACGTTCAAAAATAAGTGTACTATACACAATGAAACCAAGAAGCTCATCTAAATTTTTTAGAAAAGTGCATCCTTGCACTATGTGGACATTCTCCTACAAAGGATTATGTTCATGTACAATCTCCTCGTATGATCGAAACTCCTACATGTGCTTATCGAATAACTGCGCGTAAACTATGGGGAGAAGGAACATCTGAAGCCCAATTCAGTCCAGTACCTCCTTCTTGGTCTCTACTACGACCATTAAAAGAAGATACAAAGGAGGAACTAAATTTGTAGGAGAAAAGGTAACATTGTTCTTCTAAAAACAATATATATATATATATGTGTGTGTGTGTGTGTGTGTGTGTGTGTGTGTGTGTGTGTGTGTGTGTGTGTGTGTGTATTCTAGTTATAATAAGGATAAAACCATTAAAGATTATAATTTATATCCTGTTCTTAATCAAAAATATATAATATTAATAAATAAAAATCTAAAATCTCTAAATAAAATCAAATTGTCACTATTCTGTCACAAAAGTCTTCTGGGATATAGAGCCAGATGTCTGATTGTTCTCTCGGATTATCATAGACTTGAAGAACCAGATGTCTAATTCCTCTATCCAGACATCTGCTTACAAACTCGGAAGACTCTCTCCTAAACTCTACAAGAACCAGACGTCTACCTATGCATTACCAGACATCAGGAATCGCTCTCTACCTTATATAGTATAGAATTATTTCAAGCACCCAGATGTATGCCTCATCATTCCAGACGTGTGAACCCTGTCGCAGCCTATGCTGAACTGTTGTCTATTCACCATATTAAGACATCTCTTAATTTTTTTACCTCTCCTTTTCATTCTCTACAAAACCCCATTACAATCCAGATCTCAAAATTTACCTTCAATTTTCAAATACAATGCCTCCCAAATTGAAAACTTCAAAGAAGCAAAAGAAAGATCAGGGTTCTTCATCTCAAAAAATTGTTGTCACCGACTCTCACATAAAATCATGGCTTGACCAAAGCCCTAGTTCCATCAAAATATTTGATAATTTGAAGACTATGAAGTTTCACCTCGGTCCTTTCTACTAACTACTACGATTTCCTCTCTATGAAATGCATTCATTATGTGAAGATGCCGAGGTTAACTATCTGATTGAACAAGGTTCAAATGAGGTAACCATAGATCAGCTGGCTATTTTCTCTTTTATTCAAATCTATGTAGTTCTTCCATATGGAATCCTAAAGATGAGGAAAATTGGCTTTGGACTAGTGTCTATGGTAAAGTCATTAAGCTTACTCCGGGTATGTTAGGACGAATCCTCCATTGCTCTTACATGGGTATTGAATTAAAAGACATACCGGACAAAATTTTTTTACCCCGAGATGAGGTCACTCACCTTCTTTTGGAAGATCATATGGAACAATGGAATACGAAGAACCTCCGACCTAGAGCAAGATTACTAAATCGCATGATTATTAACACCATAATACCAATAAAAGGTAGTCACGAGCAAATATATGAAACAGATAACAAAACTATGTGTGTTATATTTCGTGGTATTAAAGTTAATTGGACTCAAATTTTTTTCGACGAAATTAAAAATTTCTGGATTCACAAGCGTCAGGCAATTATTTATGCACCCTACATAATGTGGATTATTCAATCCCAAGGTATCCCTTCTTACTTATCAAATTTGAAGAACTACAAATTAAATAAAGTGGGTCCAAATACTTCAAGATTATGCATCTGCTGATCGAATCGCCGCTGATAGTATCATTTCCTCAGTGGACTCTGCAGCAGCAACAACAACATTAGCAGAAGCCTCCCTAAGAGCAGCAATAACCCCCTCCACAACAACCAGGTCCTTATGTTTTCCAGCAGCATCCTTCCGAATATCACTCGGACTTGGAGATTTTAGAAGCCCGAGGAGAACCTGCTTTAACAAAATCATATCATGACTTATCAATTCGAAATCAACAACTTTTATCTCGCAATCAACAAATCTTAGGAAAAAGTTGTTCATCTTGACAGATCTATCTCAAGCATATCTTCTCGAATGAGCAAAATCGAGAAAACACTGGATAAGATTGTATCCACTCTTCGGAAAGTAATGAGGAAAGTTCGTGGTCGATCATCATCCTGGTCCTCATCCTCATCGCCATCAGCTGCTTGGCCTGGTCCATATATGTCTTCCATTCCAGGATCTTCAACAAAATCACGAGGAAAAGAAGCCATGGAAGACGAACCATTAAAGTAAATAGATGAAGAGGAAAGTGAGGACGTTAATATGCAAGATCCTTCCCCCCATCAGCAGGGGTACTTGGCTTTTCAAGGGTTGTCTATTCAAGAGGACGTAGAATATAATGATCAATGCAATTGGCCCGAGAACACTTATGATCCTTCAGCTTTTTGGGATTACTATAATGATACCTACGGAAGTTTTTCTGACTCGAATCACTATTACCAGTACTTTCTTGTTTTTTTTCTTCCACTATATTTTTCTTTTATGCATTTCTCATTTTACGTACTACTGTTTCAGTTATCATGTACTGCAAGTTCTATGTTTTAGATAACATTTTCTGTTTTCTCTATTCTTTTTGATAATGCCAAAAGGGGAAGAAATATGCAAACACATAGGGGGAGGATAACATATGATATACAAATATACAGGGGGAATAAAATATATTTTATGATACATTGTTTGTCATCATCAAAAAGGGGGAGAATGTTAGGAACTCCTATCTACAAGTTTGATGACGACAAACCATAATAATAATTGTATATATATATATATATCATATCTTATTATTGTAGATACTCAAGAATACAAATCGAAGCATGGAGCAAGGATCACGACAGTAGATAGATAACTATTGTATATAAATCTTATAAATATTATGCAAAATCTACCTAGATTTTGTATATGATAAAATACACATACATTTACATAGGAAAACAAATTTTCCACATTTCCAGGCGTTTGGTATTATGCCCCAGACGTCTGATCGCAACCTCTAGAATTCTTCTAGATAACACATGATCAGACGTCTGGCCACCACAATCCAGACATATAGATTTGGCTTCGGGAATTTTTTATTAATACACAACTATCAACTCTGAAAGGTCGCTTTTGCATCTCCTCTTCAATTCAGTTCTACCCCAAACAGAATCATCTCCAGAAATAAAGAGAAATGGTAGCAACACTTCAAATCAACCTTTTCACAACTATTAATACATCACAAATTTTACAATTGAAATAACGAATTTCTGATTTCTATTCTCATATTTTCCATCAATATTTCAACCAAAGATCATTAACTTTGACTTAGTTTTCTTCCATATTTCCAAAGCATACGCATATTCATATCTATACATATCCAGTGGAGATTGTAGGAAGACTTGTACGTATTGTCAATATCAGTGTTAATCAGAGCACATTCTTGACGAAATGTTTTTATTGTAACAAGCCTATTCCTCCTGGCAAAGCAAGGTTTATTGATTGGTGAAATTCCAAAGAGGAGCTTCGAGACTGGACGTAGGACGGGAGGTCCAAACCAGTATAAAATTTCTGGTGTGATCTTTTTGTTTTTACTATTATCTCATTATCATAATTTTTCGTATATATAATAATTACTTATCATATACATAGTATACGATTAATGTAGTCCTTCGGGTACTGCACTAGGGCAAGGCATGATTGAAACCTAATAAAAGACGATTAGGTAAGGCTCGAGGAAGCTCGAGGTTGGTAGGGAGGAATAATTCCTACACTAGGGTAAGGTCTTGGAAGAGCTGTTGACACTGAGTAGGGACGCTCACTCAAATGCACACTTGGAGAAGGTAAGGAGAGGCATTCAACTTCTAAGGATCTATGGGTGGCATTTCATAGTAGTTCCATGTTAAATGAATAATAAGCATGGACTGCAAATGACCGTTTTATGGTAGTCCCGAGTTTAATGAATAAGAAATATGGACTTTGGGCGGTTGTATCATAGTAATTCAAAGATCAACTAAAGAATATTGTGGGGGCTGATTCCAAGTAGTTTAAACCTAATGAATGAATTTAAGGGGTACAATAGGGGTCCGATTCCACGTAGTTTAAATCTTATGAATGAATTTACGGGATAAAGCAGGGGGTTGATTCTATGCAGTTTAAATCTAACGAATGAATCTAGGAAGTATCATATTGAAGACTAATTAAAATAGGAACTATGTAGGGACTACACTAGGGCATAGTAGTAGATGGGAACCATATAAGAATGCATGATGCGCAACAGTAAATGAGAACTATGAATGTCATTAACTTTGATTGTTCAGTTATAATGCAGTGGATAGTAAGGGGAAAACCTGCTCCATGTAGTACGACGAGGTCTCACTATTTTTTTTGGGTAAGTATTATTCACACCGGACTTTATGTTTGATCCATATTTCTGTTATTATTTTCCCCATAAACTCACGTTGCTCATTTGAGTAGGCCGAGTTTATGAAATTAGGCAAGTTCATAATAGGAGCCAAGGGACGCAGTTTGAAGACAGAGAAGGAGGTTTCGGTAGCTAATAAAAATGTTATTTTTGTTGTTTTTGTGAGTCTATGTGGCATCATCATATGTTGACTTGACCCCTTATTATGGGATTTTCTATTGTTATTTCACCTCCAGGTGGGCACAACTTTGAGGTTAATTTTCGATAAGAAGACGTAATGAATATCAAGACAATTTCTATGTAATGAAAATATTTAGTTGCTATGCTTACCTATACTGCATTTGAATATATTGAACTCACTTCGGTTGCTTGAAAATGATTCTGGTGATACTGCGGTATCATCGGCATTCATTTTTGGATTTCGAAATGGGGGATGTTACAATGAGGTTTTCTATATTTATAGTTTGTACAAAGTCATTTTTCTTCAAAATGTAAGTTATACTTTGTGCGCTTTTAGGTTATCAAAGCAAATTTACCAACGGAAGTTTATCAATAATGTTCGACAGAAAACTAATTAAAAAAAAATACTATCCATTAATAAAATCTCTCACATTCATATAATAAAGAAAAATATTAAAACTAACCATTGAAAAAATTATATGGTAGAACATCATATGCGTAGCATGAATTCGCTCTAGTTATATTATATGAAAGCTCGATTTTCAATGTCCTTTCATTTCCTTTTTTCCCTAAGAAATACTATTGTCCCACATGTCCATTTTTATGTTTTTCCCCAAATATGTAGTAATCGACATCTTTGCATTATTCCAACCCATACAAACATAAAACACAAGAAAATAGTATTTATGCCGCCCTACACCTACTTTGAACCCTGAAAACAAATTATTTACCCCTGTCGTTGGCCACACTTTATCCCATTTGTTGTCATGATCCGAAATCCAATGTTTAAAGATCGACATTATATACCTCACTTGTATTCGACTGCCGAAGATTCAAACATCGAACTCCAGTTTGGTTGGAGCTTATAACAATATTAGATGAATATAAAACAGCGGAAGCAAAATGAACTTCCATAAATCAACATCACGGATACAACATCATCACAATATCCATTACAACATCATCACCAATATCAGAGTATTTTTATACATATAACACAACTTCAAAATAGAAATATCACAGTGGAAACAACAAAGCATCACACTCCAAGAAAGTTCAAAGAAATAAAGCGATAGCGAACTTCCAAACTAAGCACCTTGAGATCCAAAAAGTTTCCAAAATATCTCCAAAACGAAAGCTTCAAAATCCGATAGCTTCCAAACCAAAATATTTCAAAGATCCAGCTAGCATCAAAAACACGGAAAACCTGCTACTAGGCTGCCCGTGTGGAAATTATGGGCACCCAGAGTTTAGAAAGAAAAAAATAAACTCCGAGTCAGTCATGGGACTGGTATGAGTAAACAAAAATAGTTGCTTGTGTAAAAACAGTTTATAAAAGAAATTCGATATGCTTTTGGAAAATGAAACTACCATAAGACCTCCCGCCACACACACAATGCAATCGCAGAATTGAAGGAGATTTCTTCTTATGATAGTCATATATGCTTGATACAAGAAAATTTCTTTGATATTATTACTAGTGCATAGTGTAGGAAACCATTTCGAAAGTATAATATTAATCTTAGTCAGTATACAACCATTATTGTATGCCTACTATAGCTGCATGGTAGATTATACAACTAAAACCGTACAGGGCTCGTATTGTTTCTTTGGATTTTCCAACAAATGGTCAAGCTAAGGAACTTCCTACTGCCACATGGGTATGCCTCTAGAGGGACGTCCCGTAAACTTAACCAGTTCTCTACCAACACAAGGCCGGGTTACCTCTATAACTAGGTAACTACTACACGAGTTTGCCATTCCCCTGTCGTTTGCGACCTTTATCCAAGGGCCCTCAACGACAAAGCAACAACCACACAGTAATAAGATTGCAGCAACCACATAGGTTAAGTATCTGGGCTCCATACCATGATACCACCTTTTTCCAGAAGGAAATGACATACCCTAAAGGGAGCAACCCTCGTAACCTTGTCGCATCCTTCTTGTTTCGACCATTTCCGGGGTGTGAGGTACGATGAGGTCTCGTCTACAAAGCTACGCTTTACACGAAAGCCATGCTTTGATCAACCAATGATCAACAAATGATTATCAACACACAGCATCACTTAGCATGCCACACTACCAAATTGGGAGTATATCACTGATAACTTTCAACTACATAACCTCTGAGCTCGTACGTCTCAGAAAAGGGTGTTAAGCTAAGAGAATAAATTCTCTGCCACCAATAGATATGTATTTGAAAGAAATATGCTTTATATCTTAAAGTGTAGTGTCAGACATACAACCATACAAGTCTGTTCCGGGTCCGAATAGAACCGAAGGCACTTCGTCCAATAAAGGAAGAAGCCCTTGCAATCCGGATATCCACAATCCCGATCGGACTCCCCATCACATGTGGAGATCTCTGTACCGGAGCAACTCAGTGCAGAGACATTCGATAGGTTATCCTATCGTTCTCAAAGACACCCGGTCTTCAGCACCGTCTTCAAATGCTATCTATTTCATCGTGTCACTATTCAGAATGGGTTATATGACACAAAGTCCTCTCCCGGCTAAACCAAATAGCGAGCGCTCAATTCAAAAAACACGTGGATGTATTAATCACAAAGATTCACATTCAGGGTTTGATATGGGTTTCGGATAACCAACAGGAATCAAGACTCCCTGTCGCATCGAAATTCAATTGTCGTTTTACGGGCAAAAAGGGTTTTCACATTCACACAGAAGCAAATCACAAATCACAGTTCCGCTCAAAGCAATTTCACATCACACAGTATCACAATTACAAATAGGGATATCAAACAGCTCAAAGCATTTCAATAATAATCAATCATCTAACAATTAGATGAATTAACCGTGTGATTATAATCAATTTATCACATAATTATTTTTTATTAATCATCTTTAATTAATGATTAATTATCCTTAATTTTGAATTAATTAATCCTTAATTATTAATTAATTAAATCTTAATTACTTGTTAATTTAATCCTTAATTATTAATTAATTAAAACTTAATTATCTTCATTGATTAATTATTTCTTAATTAATTACCTTAATTAATAAATTAATTTTCCTTTAATTAATTATGAATTAATTGTAAAGTAATTATAAATCCTTAACTGTTAATCATCATTCACAATATAAATTAATTAACTTTTGAATTAAGTTAATAAGGTAAAACGTTTAACTATCTCCTTAATTACTTTATTAAATTTTATTTAAAATAAACCTTTGGGAAATATAATTTAAAACATTCTTAACTTAAATAATTTTAAAAAAATATTTTATTTTAAAACCTTAAAATACGATTTACAACTTAACAATGATTATTCATTTCGAAAAGAATAAGATTGGAAAACAATTTGACTTAAAAAAATTTGAAGTTAAAACCATAAAAACGTTATCACCCTAGAGCTGCATCGAGTGACGCTCGAGGATCCCTCATACTTTCTTCGAGTTAAACCAGGAATCAACCCGATAGCTTCAATTTTTTTAAAAATTTGTCTAAGTTAAAAAAATACAACCCGGTGTATAACCAGAATTACCCGACCCTAGCTTCGAGTCGTCTTTCCTAAACCCCGAGTGGTACTTCGAGTCGAACACCTCCTTCCATAAAATAGTTAACTAACACACGCCTTGGTGCCGTGGACATGCACGACGACGCCGATGAACTTCCACCGATACCGCCACCTTCTACAACTCGGCAATAGCTCGTATGGGCCATACGAGCACCCAAATACACGTGACCTTGACGAATTCGCGAACGAGTTTGCTAACTCAGGCCGCATCAAAAACGACCACCAGAAAACTGTCTCGTCCTCCTACCTTGGTCACCGGAGGCCATGAAAAATTAACCGAAGTTCGCTTTGATCACTCGCTGCTAAACCCACTGGAGCGATCAACTCCGGTCATCTGAAGAAACCGCGGTGAGCTTATTTTTGCTGCGATCAAAAATGTGGGTTAAAACCCTAGATGATCGTCGCACGGCAACCACAGTCAAATAGAAAATCTTTAAACATTTTTCCTAGAACCCCCAACGCCTCAGCCATCTTCACGCACAACTTCGACAATCTTCACCGCGCTGATGACCAGAATTCGGCAAGAACCCCAAATTTGATCAAACCCAATTTAATCCGTAAATACGTGATTGAAAAATATGATTTTGCTTTTAAAATTCATTATTTTCAGAAATGATTCAATTGATATGCCTGAAACCAAAAATTATGATAATCAAATTTTTCAACAGGTTTTAAATTTGCCTGTAATTTCAATTTTTCAGACAACTCTTCAATTTAATTTTCTTGAAACCATTTTTAGTATTTGAATTATGCCTATACAAACAACTTTTGTTTAGATCTTAAGGTTTAATATTGATTGAATAAGAAGAAATCAAATTTTAAATCAAACTTGGGCCTCTCAACCTGGGACAGACCGCACTATCAAGTGCACAGACATGCACAACCCAATTTTCATGTTTTTATATACATGCAACTCACATTTTCAATTTAAACTTCCATATTTTCACAATAACACGATTCAGTTCAAATTAGAAAAGGAGTTTACTCACCTAACAAATTTTGAACAGAAAGCCTCATGTCTGGTTTAAAAATTGAAAGCCTGGATATTTGTTTTTTTTACTTTGAATCTTGAAATATTTTATCTACGACTTAATTGATATATGTTTTGCTTAGTTTTCTGATGGATTCACATGATTAATTTCACAACAACAAACCAAAATTTAAACTTACTTACAGTTTTGTTTTTAATGCAGCAGAGAAAACTTTGGTCTGCTACTTGAAATCCTAAGACTGATCTAGTATTTGGAAACTTGATTTTTTTTCTACAACTGATTGATATAAACTTGCTTAGTTCTTGCTTTATTACCGATCAACAAATTCAAACTTAAATTTAAAAAGAATTTACTTAACTTAATTTAACTTAGAGGAACCATGCTCTACATCTTGGACAAAATCTGGAGCTTGGTTTCATTGATCTGTGGTTTGAAAATTTACTGTCAAATCTTGATTTTTGATTACTAATTCAATTGATTCTGAAGTTTTAAACTTGCCTGAGGTATGGAATTAAAATTCCTAGTTTGATGTTTAAGATGATTCTCAGGTTTTAAACTTTGAATTCAAGAAGATGTTCGCAATTTCAGATTTTTCTTTTCTTTGGTGTTGAGATTTTATGGTTTGTAATATTCACAGATTTTTTCTTTTCTTTCAAAATTTTGGGAAGCTAAAGAATGAGATAGAGGAGCTGAAAGGTTTTTATGAATTTAAGTTTTGTTTTTTGATTAATTATCTAAATTGAATGACACTTGTTTGATTCTTTCTACATGTTAAACACTTGTTTTATTCTCTTGTTACATGCTTGACATTTATATTTTTATATGAGTTAAATATTTTTAAATAAAACTTATCTCATATTTACTTTATTAACAAATACATTACTCATTAAAGATATTTGCTTTATATTAATACAAATTATTTAAAAGAGAATGTTTTGAAATTAAATACATATTAAATAAATTACATAGATATATATATATATATATATTTATAAATTCAAATTATTTTTTCTAAAACATTTACTTAAAATTTGAATTCAAATTCAATATATAAATTCAAATCTACTCATGTATGCACATATACATATATATTCACATATATAAGATTTAAATTCAAATGATTTTAAAAACATTTATTATTTCAAATTTTTAAACTCAAAAGAAATTGAAATTTTATTCATATAAATTAACACATATTTTGTTTATTTTGAACTTTTCAAATTAAATTCCAAAAGTTCAAATAAATTACCAAATTTAAATAGATAAATTTTGGGATGTTACAGATTTTTCCCCCCTTAAGAAAATTTCATCCTCGAAATTTGAAGAGAGAGAAAAGCAAACAAAGGATATACGAATTTAGAAAAAGATAGAGAAATGGCTTACCAGTTTAAGCCGAGATATCCACTCTGCAATTGGGATATTATTTTTGCATGCTATCTTCAGTTTCCCAAGTGCAGTCCTTTGGATCGCCACTCCACTGTACTTTAACCAGTTTCACAATTTTGCTCCTTAACTGCTTTTCATCTCGATCCACAATCTTCATCGGTTCTTTTTTAACTGTTAAATTGGGAGTGATTTCAAGATCCTGCTGAGCAGCTTCTTCAATAATACTATCTGGATCGTGCATATATTTCCGAAGATTAGAAATGTGAAACACATCATTCATGCCAGACAACCAGCTGGGTAGCTGCACTCGATAGGCTAAAGAACCGATCCTCTCCAAAATAGGAAAAGGACCAATATACCGTGGTGCCAGCTTACTGGTCTTCCCAAACCTTAATACACTACGCATTGGAGATACTTTGATAAAAACAGAGTCTCCAATCTGGAATTCCAAATCCCTTCTTCTACGATCATAATAACTCTTTTGATGACTTTGAGCCGTTTTCAATTTCTTCGTATAAAATCAACTTTTTCTGTGGCTTCCTTAATCATATCCTGTCCGAGGACGAGTCTATCACCTGCCTTGATCCAACATGCAGGTGATCGACATGGATGACCATATAATGCTTCAAAAGGAACTATCTCGAACTAGCCTGATAGCTATTGTTATATGAGAATTCGACTAGATGTAAATGGTCCTCGCAAGAACCACAAAAATAAAGTATACAAGCATGCAATAGGTCTTCTAATATTCGATTTATCCTTTCAGTCTGCCCATCAGACTATGGGTGATAAGTAATGCTGAAATTCAGTTTTGTTCCCAATGCGTCATGAAATGCCTCCCAAAATCTACAAGTGAAGATCGGGTCACGATCACTCACTATGGTGGTAGGTATACCGTGGAGACGGACAATTTCTTTCACATATAACTCGACTAAACTTGCTGCCGTGCGGATAGATTTCACTGGCAAAAAGTGGGATGTCTTAATCAAACGGTCCACAATGACCCAAATTACTTCATTGCCTTTCCGAGTACGAGGCAACCTGTCGATGAAATCCATCGATACTTGGTCCCATTTCCACTCGGGTACCTCTAAAGGCAGAAGTAAACCCACCATTTTCTTTTGATCGCTTTTAATTTTTGGCAAGTAGCACAGCGACTCACATATATAGATATATCCCTTTTCATTGTCTTCCACCAGAAAGTTCTTTTGATATCTCTATACATCTTGTTAACTCCTGGATGGATACTGAGTTTAGACTTGTGATATTCGTCCAAAACTTCTCGTTTCAGTTCGGGAATGTCCGGGACACAGATGTTATCTTTCATCCTTATAACTCCATCTTTATTGATTCCAAAACTAGAATTCTCACCTCGACATATTCTTCTACGAATTTCTCGAAGAAACTTGCCTTCTGTCTGCTTGCTGGCGATCTTTTCAAGGAGTGTAGGAGTGACAACAAGATATGCAAGAACAGCATGTCTCCTACTTAAAGCGTCGACATCTACATTGGCTTTTCCGGGCGTATATAGAATATCTAGGTTATAGGACACTAGAAATTCTAACCATCGTTGTTGTCGTAGATTTAAATCTTTCTGGATGAAGAGATATTTCAAAGATTTGTGGTCGGTGAATAATTCGAATTTTTCACCTAAAACAAAAGGAGTTCGTTAAGTATATTTATTAAGTTAAGTTAAATTTCTTAAATCGTTAAGAAATCTGAAAAAGATTCTTACCCAGCAGATAATGTCGCCATATTTTCAAAGCGAAGATAACAACTAAGAGTTTCACATCATGGGTTGGGTAGTTTCTTTCATGTGGACGTAATTGTCTACTCGCGTAGGCAATTTCCTTCCCATTCTACATTAAAACCACACCCAGACCATCACCACAAGCATCGGTATAGACAGATAAACCCTGGTTCCCATTGATAATAGTGAGAACATGAGCGGTAGTTAATCTCTTCTTCAACTCCTGAAAAGCTTCGTCACATTTCGGAGTCCAATTGAATTTTTCATTCTTCATCGTTAGCTTAGTCAATGGACTAGCTATCTTAGAAAAGTCCTGAACAAATTTTCGGTAATATCCCGATAAACCCAAAAAACTTCGAACTTCTTTTGGTGTAGTGGGTTTCCTCCAATCAAGAATAGCGAAATTTTTGCTAGGATCAACGGAAATTCCTTCTTCATTAACAATAGGCCGAGAAATTTAACTTCTTTGACCCAAAAATGGAATTTGGAAAATTTGGCGAACAAAATATTTCTCCTCAATATCTCCAAAACGATTCTAAGATGCTCGGCATGCTCCTCTTTGGTCTTGGAATAGACTAAAATATCGTCAATAAACACGAGCACAAATTTATTCAATACTTCCCGGAATACACGGGTCATGAGATCTACGAAGTATGCTGAAGCATTGGTTAGCCCGAAAGGCATGACTAACCATTTGTAGAACATATTAGGACCCCTGAAGGCGGTCAAATGAACACAATCTTCGGCGATTTGTAGCTGATGGAATCCCTGGCTAGATCCATCTTCGAAAAGAAACGAGCGCCGTGCAATTGATCAAACAGATCATCAATTCTAGGTAGAGGAAATTTGTTCTTAAGAGTCAGCTTATTGAGATCGTAGTAATCCGCACACAATCTCAAAAATCCATCAGATTTAGCAACAAACACTACTGCTGAACCCCATTCAGAAACACTAGGACAAATTAACCCTTTATTTAGCAAATCATCATTTTGCTTGACTAATTCAACCCTTTCCCTGGGTGCCATCCTGCGACTTGCGTGAACGACAAGATGAGCATTGGGTACTAGGTCAATTCTGAATTCTATTTCTCGATGTGGAGGTAAGGACTTTACTTCTTCGAACATGTCTGGAAAATCTCAAACAATGAGTATAGACTCTAAACTGGGTTTTGGAAAAACCCAAGTTATACATCAACCCATCTCTTTTAGGACTAGGGTCCTCACAAGAAATCTCAATGAAATATTCAAATTTGGTTTTGATCGAAATCAATCGATTGTTACAATCCAATTTGGCTTCGTATTTGGTTAGTCAATCCATTCCGAGTAAGATTTCAAACTCATTAAAATCAAGGACAAAACGACCAATAGGGAATTGGTAACAATAATATGAGATAGGAACGTCTCTACATCAAAGACAATGGTTCGTGGGGCCTCCAACTGGATTCTTTACGCATATGGGCTCGTCGACAAAATCAGGTTCAAGATTTAATTCATTTACATCTTGTTGAGAGATAAAACTATGTGTAGCGCCCGTGTCAAACAGAACTCTAACAATTCTATCTTAAACAGTAAGGTTACCTTCCAGAAATCCTTTCTCCTTTTCTGCTTTGGAGGATGCAGGTTTGTCTTTGACTGTGTATACCTTTGCTGTTTGAGCTTGCTTCATGGTTGGACAGTCTTTAACTTCGTGTCCCAGTTTCTGACAGTAATAGCATTTTCTGGGTTTTCTTACATAGGTTGATTTACTTGTCTCTTAGGCTTCGTACATCTGCTCGAATAATGGCCCTTTTCTAAGCAATTAAAACAAGTAACACCTTTTTCCTTATCCTCTTGATTGTTCTTCTTCTCCTTACCCTGCCATGGCTTCTTGCCTCCAAATTTCCTTTTCTTCCAATTTTGATTGCTCGTATTACCTTTCTCCACCGGGGCCTCTTGCATATCCAGTGTAGCATATCTGTACCCCATATCAATCAGATCTGAAAAATATTCTTTGATATAGCTAGTCATCCTTTCGTGGAACTTCTTATTCATCCCACGAATGAACCTTTCATTTTTCTTTAAAGTTGTGTTTACCAGTTCTGGACCGAAATGAGATAATTCATTGAATTTGTTTAGATACTCCTCAAACGACAAACTCCCTTGCTTTAAGTCCATAAATTCCTGGTACATTCGAGAAATTCCAGCCAATGGCATATAGCGCTTTTCAAATACTTCTTTAAATCTCTCCCAAGTAAACTCTTCTTCTGGTTCATCTACGGTGACTGTCTTCCACCATGCTAGGGCTTCTTCTTGAAGTTGCCAAGAAGCTATGAGTCGCATCTGATCGTCTTGCAGCATTAGCCCTTTAAAATTCTTTCACATGATCTGACCCATGCTTGGGCCTCGACAATCGACTCCTTGCCGGTGAATGGCTTACCACCAAACCTTGAGAAACTCATATATAAGTCAGCCAGATTCGGCTGATGTTGAGTAGATAAAGATGCTTCTGCTGTTGGGGAACTTGACCAGCTGTTGTGGCATTTCCTCGACCCCTAGCTCTTCCTCTTCATCCGCTCATTCTTATTATCTGTAATTGGCAAGAAAATTTGATTTAGATATACAGACGAGATATCTTAAGGAATATCAGTAGTTTAAAAGAAATAGACCAAGAAATTTAGGGTTTTGGTCTCGAGTTATACTCATTCCAGGGTATACTTCACCCTATCTCTAATGAGCCAACTAATGTGTTATACTCCATAGCTAAAGTTCTTACTCAACCTTTAGCTCTGATACCACTTGTCACGACCCGAAATCCAATGTTTAAAAATCGACATCAAATACCTCACTTGTATTCGACTGCCAAAGATTCAAACATCGAACTCCAGTTCGGATGGAGCTTATAACAACATTAGATGAATATAAAACAGCGGAAACAAAATGAATTGCCATAAATCAACATCACAGATACAACATCATCACAATATCCATTACAACATCATCACCAACATCAGAGTAATTTTATACACATAACACGACTTCATAATAGAAACATCATAGTGGAAACAACAAAGCATCACACTCCAAGAAAGTCTTCAAAGAAATAAAGCGATAGCGAACTTCCAAACTAAGCACCTTGAGATCCAAAAAGTTTCCAAAATATCTCCAAAACGAAAGCTTCAAAATTCGATAGCTTCCAAACCAAAATACTTCAAAGATCCATCTAGCACCAAAAACACGGAAAACATGCTACTGGGCTGTCCGTGTGGAAATTATGGGCACCTAGAGTTTAGAAATGAAACAATAAACTCCGGGTCAGTCATGGGACTGGTATGAGTAAGCAAAAACAGTTGCTTGTGCAAAAACAGTTTATAAAATAAATTCGATATGCTTTTGGAAAATGAAACTATCATAAGACCTTCCACCACACACACAATACAATCGTAGAATTGGAGGAGATTTCTTTTTATGATATTCAAATATGCTTGATATGAGAAAATTTCTTTGATATTATTACTAGTGCATTGTGTAGAAAACCATTTCGAAAGTATAATATTAATCTTAGCTAGCATACAACCACTATTGTATGCCTACTATAGCTACCATGTTTTGTGGCTGGTTACCGCCACGCTGCATGGTAGATTATACAACTAAAACGGTACAGGGCTCGTATTGTTTCTTTGGATTTTCCAACAAATCATCAGGCTAAGGAACTTCATACTGCCACATGGGTACGCCTCTGGAGGGACGTCACGAGAACTTAACCAGTTCTCTACCAACACAAGGTCGAGTTACCTCTGTAACTAGGTAACTACTACACGACTATGCCATTCCCCGGTCATTTACGACCTTTATCCGAGGGCCCTCAACCACAAAGCAACAACCACACAGTAATGAGATTGCAGCAACCACATAGGTTAAGTAACTAGGCTCCATACTACGATATCACCTTTTTCCAGAAGGAAATGACATACCCTAAAGGGCGCGACCCTCATAACCTTGTCGCATCTTTCCTGTTTTGGCCATTTCCGGGGTGTGAGGTCCGATAAGGTCTCGTCCACAAAGCTACGCTTTACAAGAAAGCCATGCTTTGATCAACCAATGATCAACAAATGATCATCAACACACATCAGCACTTAGCATGCCACACTACCAAATTGGGAGTATATCACTGATAACCTTCAACTACATAACCTCTGAGCTCGTATGTCTCAGAGAAGGGTGTTAAGCTAAGAGAATAAATTCTTTGCCACCAACAGATATGCATTTGAAAGAAATCTTTTTTATATCTCAAAGTGTAGTGTCAGACATACAACCATACAAGTCTGTTCCGGGTTCGAACAGAACCGAAGGCACTTCGTCTAATAAAGGAAGAAGCCCTTGCAATCCGGGTATCCAGATCGGACTCCCCATCACATGTGGAGATCTCTATACTGGAGCAACTCAGTGCAGAGACATTCGATAGGTTATCCTATCGTTCTCGAAGACACCCGGTCTTCACCACTGTCTTCAAATGCTATCCATTTCGTCGTGTCACTATTCGGAATGGGTTATATGACACAAAGTCCTCTCTCGGCTAAACCGAATAGTGAGCGCTCCATTTAAAAAAACACGTAGATGTATTAATCACAAAGGTTCATATTCAGGGTTCGATGTGCGTTTCGGATAACCAACAAGAATCCGACTCCCTGTCGCATCGAAATTCAATTGCCGTTTTACGGGCGAAAAGGGTTCTCACATTCACACAGAAACCAATCACAAATCACGGTTCGGCTCAAAGCAATTTCACATCACACGGTATCACAATTAAAAACAGGGATATCAAACGGCTCAAAGCATTTCAATAATAATCAACCACCAAACAATTAGATGAATTAACAGTGTGATTATAATCAATTTATCACATAATTATTTTTTTATTAATTATCTTTAATTAATGATTAATTATCCTTAATTTTAAATTAATTAATCCTTAATTATTAATTAATTAAATCTTAATTGCTTATTAATTAAATCCTTAATTATTAATTAATTAAAACTTAATTATCTTCATTAGTTAATTATTTCTTAATTAATTACCCTAATTAATAAATTAATTATCCTTTAATTAATTATGAATTAATTGTAAAGTAATTATAAATCCTTAATTGTTAATCATCATTCACAATATAAATTAATTAACTTTTAAATTAAGTTAATAAGGTAAAACATTTAACTATCTCCTTAATTACTTTATTAAATTTTATTTAAAATAAACCTTTTGAAAATATAATTTAAAACATTCTTAACTTAAATAATTTTAAAAAAATATTTTATTTTAAAACCTTAAAATACGATTTACAAATTAACAATGATTACTCATTTGGAAAAGAATAAGATTGGAAAACAATTTGACTTAAAAAAAATTGAAGTTAAAACCGAAAAAACGTTATCACCCTAGAGCTGCTTCGAGTGACGCACGAGGATCCACCATACTTGCTTCGAGTTAAGCCAGGAATGGACCCAATAGTTTCAATTTTTTTTAAACCTGTCTAAGTTAAAAATAAATACAACCCGGTGTATATCCAGAATTACCCGACCCTGGCTTCGAGTCATCTTTCCTAAACCTCGAGTGGTACTTCGAGTCGAACACGTCGTTCCACAAAATAGGTAACTGACACCCGCCTTGGTGCCCTGCATATGCACGATGACGCCGACGAACTTCGACCGACGCCACTACGTTCCACAACTCGGCAATAGCTCGCATGGGCCATACGAGCACCAAGATACACATGACCTCGACGAATTCGCGAACGAGTTTGCTAACTCAGGCTACATCAAAAATGACCACCAGAAAATTATCTCGTCCTCCTACCTCTGGCCATCGGAGGCCATGAAAACTTAACTGAAACTTCGCCTTGATCACACGCTGCTAATCCCACTAGAGCGATCAACTTCAGTCATCGGAAGAAACTTTGGTGAACTTATTTTTGCTGCGACCAAAAATGTGGGTTAAAACCCTAGATGATTGTCACATGGCAACCATAGTCAAATAAAAAATATTTAAACATTTCTCCTAGAACTCCCAACGCCTCAGCCATCTTCACGCACAACTTCGGCCATCTTTACCGCACCGATGACCTGAATTCAACAAGAACCCCATATTTGATCAACCCCAAATTAATCCGTAAATATGTGATGAAAAAATTTGATTTTGCTTTTAAAATTCGTTATTTTCAAAGACGATTCGGTTGATATGCCTAAAGCCAAAAATTATGATAATCATATTTTCCAACAGGTTTTAAATTTGCCTGTAATTTCGATTTTTCAGACAACTCTTCAATTTAATTTGCTTGAAACCATTTTTAGTACTTGAATTATGCCTATACAAACAACTTTTGTTTAGATCTTAAGGTTTAATATTGATTGAGGAAGAAGAAATCAAATTTTAAATCAAACTTGGGCCTGTCAACCTGGGATAGAACCCCACTTTCAAGTGCACAGACATGCACAACCCAATTTTCATGTTTTTATATACATGCAACTCACATTTTCAATTTAAACTTCCATATTTTCACAACAACACGATTCAGTTCAAACTAAAAAAGGATTTTACTCACCTGACAAATTTTGAACAGAAAGCCTTCTGTCTGGTTTAAAAATTGAAAGCCTGGATATTTGTTTTTTTCTAATTTGAATCTTGAAATTTTTTATCTGTAACTTAATTGATATAAGTTTTGCTTAGTTTTCTGATGGATTCACAAGATTAATTTCACAACAACAAACTAAAATTTTAAATTACTTACAGTTTTTTTTTTATGCAACCGAGATAACTTTGGTCTGCTACTTGAAATCCTAAGACTGGTCTAGTACTTGGAAACTTGATTTTTTTTTTCTGCAACTGATTGATATAAACTTGCTTAGTTCTTGCTTTATTACCGATCAACAAATTCAAACTTAAATTTTAAAATGAATTTACTTGCCTTAATTTAACTTAGAGGAACCCTGCTCTGCATCTTGCACAAAAACTGGAGCATGGTTTCATTGATCTGCAGTTTGAATTTTTAATGTCAAATCTTGATTTTTGATTACTAATTCAATTGATTCTGAAGTTTTAAACTTGCCAGAGGTGTGGAATTAAATTCCTACTTTGATGTTTGAGATGATTCTAAGGTTTTAAACTTTGAATCCAAGAAGATGTTTGCAATTTCAGATTTTTCTTTTCTTTGGTGTTGAGATTCTCTGGTTTGTAATGTTCACAGATTTTTTTTCTTTTCTTTCAAAATTTTGAGAAGCCAAAGAATGAGATAGAGGAGCTGAAAGGTTTTTATGAATTTAAGTTTTATTTTTTGATTAATTATCTAAATTGAATGACACTTGTTTAATTCATTCTACATGTTAAATACTTGTTTTATTCTCTTATTACATGCTTGACATTTGTATTTTTCTATGAGTTAAATATTTTTAAATAAAACTTATGTCATATTTACTTTATTAACAAATACATTACCCATTAAAGATATTTTCTTTATATTAATACATATTATTTAAAAGAGAATGTTTTGAAATTAAGTACATATTAAATAAGTTACATGGATATATATTTATAAAATCAAATTATTTTTTCTAAAACATTTACTTAAAATTTAAATTTAAATTCAATATATAAATTCAGATCTACTCATATATGCACATATACATATATATTCACGTATATATAAGATTTAAATTCAAATGATTTTAAAAACATTTATTATTTTAAATTTTTAAACTCAAAAGAAATTGAAATTTTATTCATATATATTAACACATATTTTGTTTATTTTGAACTTTTCAAATTAAATTCCAAAAATTCAATTAAATTACCAAATTTAAATTGATAAATTTGGGTATGTTACATTTGTACATACATCACTTCCTTCTACAATTTACCCACGATAGTCGAGGGTATGCTTTAACCCTAATTTCACCTCAATTATTTGTTTTGTTTTTTCTATTTTTCCATTTACTTTGACGTTTTTTGGGAAGTGCTTCTTCAACTCGCTACATTTCCTATATATTACTAGTGAGCAACTCGTGTCACACACATGAGCAGTTACACTCTTCAATAGTGTGATGTAGTTGAATAATCTTTAAAATTCATTCTTCCTCTCTACAATAGCCTATTTTCTCATAGTATAACTTACTTTTCTACTTTTTGTATTGATTTTTTTTAGATTGGATACTTAGATGGTAGTACAATTAGTACTGCAAGTCTTAGGTAGAATATAACATACTACATGTTAATATACGTTCGAGTCTACGGCATCTCGCACCAAAGTCGAAACACCTAACTATTAGAAAGCGGTGCTGGTCTACTTTTGTATTGTTACTTGAATATTTCTTTACTTGAAATTGTTTTAGGATCGCATGAATAGGAGGATGTTTAGTTCTATTTTTTCTAATTTCGTTTTGATTATAAAACAATGATTATGACTAAAAATATAAATTTTCTCTACATGTTTGCATGGTTATCCGTTACCTTCCCTGTGCACTACCATTTTATGTAACGGCCCAGAATTTTCGATCCTGAAAATTCCAGATAGTTGGGGAAAAGAAGAAAGAGATAGAAGAAGAAACAGAACAAAGAACAGATTCTCACATTCGCAGCGGATAAAATATAATATCAAATAACAACAGTTATACAAAGGAAAATTGTAGCTGTTAATTTACAATAATACACCAGAGCTACAACATTTCATAATCACTGGACAGTTAAATAACTTGTCCCAGATAACCAGTTGTAATATACTCAGCAGAATACGCTCCATACGTTCCTGTTATCCAGCTCACCTTCTGAACTCCAAAACGTCCTTACCTGAAAATCTGTAATACACGGTCTGACCTAAACATTACATCAAAGTAACACCCGGGTCAGGCTGGAAACCAGTGTGAGTAAACCACACCAACATGAAATACTAATACATGAAACTTATTTAAAAACCCGGGGTAACTCATACTTCACTACAAGTTCACAACTTGTTATAGTCAACACTTATATTCACAAATCAATCACTAAGTACCCTAACTTAGTTTCAATGGTCCGGTTAATTTAAGTTATTCCTTTTCAGCCTATTAATTACACATATCAAATTTATAAAGAATTATAGTAGATTTCAAATCGAAGTGGTTTCGGGTATTTACTGATACCCGACCCCGGTCTCTTCGAATCCCAAGTCATCTTAACCCAAATTATTCAAGTGAAATACAATTCAAACTTTAAATTCAAAGTGTCACAGCAATTCATCATAGATCACTGTTTAACCTAACATATCATATTACAAAAAAACATTTCATAACACATAGCATCACAATCACATACCAGGGATAACAAACAATCCAAGGCATTCAAAATCATTCAATCATCCACAAGCAAGATAAATTAGCCATACCACTTCTAATTAATTTAATTAAATTAATTACTTCGATCACCCTTTTATCCTGCTTACTTAACATTCATTAATTATAAACAAATTAACTAATCATCCGTTAATTATTATCTAAATTAATCATCCTTTAATTATTACCTAAATTAATCATCCCTTTTAATTACATTAAGTAATTAGCCTCTAATTAATAACACAAATTAGTTAACCTTCACCCATTCACATTAATTATATTTATCCTTAATTAATTTCTCGATTTAATTATTCTATAATCACTTACACTGATTAATTATTTTTTAATAAATCACACTCGTTAATTAATTAACCCTTAATTAATTTCCTTAATAAATCAATCCTTTAATAAATTACACTAAGTAATTAATCCCTAATTACTTCCATTAAGTAATTTTCCTTTTATTAATAACATTCAGTAATTATCCATTTATCACTATCACTAAGTAATTATACATTATAAATTACTTCCAGTAATTCTACTTAATTAATTTCATAATTAATCTAATATATAACTACTTTTAACCAACGAATTTTAAAACTAATTAAATCTTGAAACCAATTTAAACCTATTAAATAACTTACTTGGAACTTGCTATCACTTTCCTTTACTTTATGAAATAAGTTATCAAAGTCTTTGCTTTTCTTTTTCAAAACTTTGCTTTACAAAACTTTCCAAAACATGTTTAAAATCTTTCTATTCCCGCTTCGGGTCGAACCTGATCCTTACTCGAATTCACCTTCGAGTTCTTCTTCACCTTCCCTTAAAAAAATTTATTTTAGTTAAGTTTTAAAAATAACTGCTATGATACACTCTCACGCAACACGAGTTCAAACCGAGCCAAACGACCTTCTCACTCGTGTATATCTTCGAGTCGATCACGAATCAAACCTTCGACACACGAACGTTGTTGTGCACGTGCACAGTTCAACCACGCCACCGCGACCACTGACGAAACCCTCCACATGTCGACGTTGAACCCCCTGATCGTTTCCGACCCTCGATCATTTGTCGTGGAGCCCAAAACGATGTCGAGCATCTCCAGTTGAAAACTGGAAACCCATCCTCATCTGAAACCGCCTCGACAAGGCCATTCCGACCACCGAAACCACCGTAACTTCGCCAACGTCTTCGTCCACGTCTCCAACACCTTTCCTCCATGTCACGCCTGATTCGATGCTCCGATGACGGCGAACGCCCTAAAAACCCGACCTCGTCTTGTTTGGGTTCTAAAACCCTAGTTCCATCAACTGCCAACGCCACGACGATCGATCACCTCCTTCACCATTTTTCCCGACCTTCCCAGTCGACAACCAAACTTCATCGAAAACCCTGACATCCAAAGGTCACCCAGTCACCGGAATTTGCTCAAAATCACAATTCCGATCATCATCGAAATGCTACGTCAAATCCAAACTAAAATTCATGAATTTTGTTTTAAAAATCAAATTTTCCAGTAACGATTCAAGTTGCATACTTGAATCCACTAATTAAATTGTTTGGTTTTTATCATTTTTCCAAAATCTTACTGTTTTACTCTATTTCACGAGATATACAAAACTATTTTGCTTCCATATAATTTTAAACTATATTTTATGTTTAATCGATCATATTTTTGTTTCAATCACAAAGCCAAACCATGATTAGATAAAGAGGTTTTGAATTTTTGAATTGTTTATAAGCTTTGAAATCTGGAAACAGAGAAGAACAAGCATAACAAACATGCATAGTTCATTCAATATTCATATATACAGAGATTACATTTCTATAAACACATGCAGGTAAAAATTTATCTCTGAAATCACATGCAATAGATTTACTTTCTTAATCCTTTTTAATTAAAAGTTTACTCACCAGGCTTTTATAAAACAGAGGGCCTTTGAAACAATGTTTGAACTACTTTAAAGCTTGCTGTTTGATTGCAAATGAGTTGAAGTTATTGATGAGTTGATTCTTGTTGTTGTTGATCGGCAGCTTTGATATGATAATCCTTTAATTTCAAGTTTGAGCTCACTTGAAACAGATCTACAGCTTGCCTTGATGTTTAAGCCGAGTTGAAATCTTTGCTTTTGTTTTAGTCTTAAAATAGTTGAAACTGTAATTGTTTGCTTTAATTTCTGGTTTTTTTACAGGCTATTTGTTTTGAAAGGTGAAGCTGAATGAAAATGATAGAGAGGAGAATAAAGATATTATATAATCTCATTTTCTTTTTATTTATTATTTTATAAATAATTTAAATAGATGACACTTGTTCAAATTTTATGTTAGGATTATTACACTTGTTATTTACCATTTTTTAAGCACTCACATTTGTAATTTGCATGATAAAATGACTTTTATATAATTTATATGCCATATTATATTTAGTTTATACCTATGTATATGTTTTTTCAATTTATATCCTTATTAATTATATTTTCTTATATTAATAATTATAAACTTCATAGAATTTGTTTTAACTAAATTATGTACTAATAAAATCATACATATTTTATTTTCAAATCTAATTTATTTTTTTAAGATATCAATCTTTTAAATTTCAAGTTTAAATCCAAATCCAAATTCAAATTTAATTTAAAATCCAATTTAAATTGAACACACACATATATATATATACACATACATATTTAAAACAAACACAAATTAAATTTGTAAATCTATTCGTATTTACTTATAAAATAATCATTATTATTATTCTTTAAAAGAATAATTTGTCAATTTTAAGTGATTATATTAAGATATGATCAAATAATATTTATCCAAATATAAATATTTACTATCAGATTTATTTGTTCAATCTATAATTCAGTATTTCTATCAAATAGCCCAATTATTTTTTCAATTACCGATGTCCAGAAATTCGGATTATCACGTTCCTTCCTCCTTAGAATCTTTTTGTCCCCAAAAAGAAACAAAGCCAAAATTATTAGAATGTTTATTATCTGAATTTTTTTCTTTGATCTCTATTAAAACACTTTAAAATCAATATAATAATTCCATACTAAAAATATTTCTATAACTCGATGTTTTAACAAGTCCATCCTTGAAATTCGGTCATACGTTGATCAGACGTAGGACTGAAAATCTATAAATACTTAGCAGACCCATTTTCAACACCTAGTGAAAATACTTGGAAAATAATTTTATTGAAAATATAGAAAACATTTTTGAAAATAGAGGAAATATCTTTGGTGAGAATGCTCTGGAAATCATCACCCTCATCCATTGTCGTAGTTAACCCGATGGTTACGTTGCCATCCCAGCAAAATCCACAGATAACTGTAGGCACTCCACACCCTTTGATTATGCCATGGAACCCGCTACAGATCGCAGCTACAACCAGGGTCACGTTGCTATCACAGCAAAAACCCATATAACTGTAGGCATCAGCGCCCTCGAATTTCGCTGCCAAAAGAGAAACTTCTCCACTCCACTCGACCATAGATCGCAGTCTACTGATGTTATGTTGCCTTCCCGGCAAAATCAAATGTAGACCATTGACACTCACCTCCACAAGATTTCCGCTATGGTCCACAGTAGATCGCAGCGACATCGTGTTACACTGTCGTCACAGCATAACCCAAATGCCTCTGTAGGCATAAGCGCCCTCGACTTTCGCTACCCAATAATTCTCAGGAACTTTAGTTTGTCCGGATTTCCTCACAGGATCTACTTTAGAGCCTTCCCTCCTTTGAGGCTCAAGGCAGTACCAACCTATGGTACTCCTGAGAAGTTCATTTCAAGGGAGTACCTTTTTCTCCAGAGCCATTTTCAAAACACTTTATACTATACACATATAATATCTTCCAAATCATACGCCTAGTATGAATCTCATATAAATCTCCTTTCTCAAAATCGATTATCCTAAAATCGATAATTCTCAAACTAGGATTTCCAAATTTTTCAAAATTGATTTTTTCCAAAAATCAAAGCCTTTCCAAATCCAAAGGTTCCAAAAACCTTTTCCCAAAATCATTCTCATAAAATCCTTTATATTATATATATATATATATATATATAATCTTGAAAAATCTTTTAATCACTTCATACTTGTATAAATTCTCTTTTTATTCTTCAAATATCTTTCAAAAACCCTTTTCTTCTGGTAATAGATTCACTAAGGGGAGTTCGTTAGTTATATATAATAAAGATACATAACTTTGTTTATTCCAAATCAAATATTCAAATTTGATTTCTCATTACTTTTCTTCATAAAGTGAACCTTTAGTTGTAGAAATTTCCAATTTCCAATTTCCATTTTACTTTATCATATATTTCATAAAATATACTTTTCATTTCAAAAACATTTTACAGTTTTTATCCATAAATTTCCAATATTACTTTCGTTCAACCCCGTAAGATGTACTCATATCATCCGTACGCAATATCAATCTGATCGCTCACTCGATCACACAATTTCTCTTCCGAACTAGTATCGTTCATCTACTTTCTAGTGCGGACTCAGATCTGGTTTCTTGATCAGAAACCGTCATTCTCCTTGCATAGCCTAACTATGATAGAGAATTTCCCGAACCAATCAAAAATCCATATCCAGGTTCGTCGTCGAAAATTGAGTGAAAAATCCCAACTCGGACTGATATACTATCTCGAAATTCTATGCTCGAATCTGGAACAAATCATTATGCGAATAGAATAATATACGTGCATCCTACGTATTTATCTTCATTGATTATTAGCTAAATCAATCCTCTTTCTATTCACATTAAATTTAATTATCATTTACTAATTCACAATTGCTTCAATCCCATTTGGATCATCACCTTAATTCTTATCTCAATTGGATATTTAATCATAAACAATTTGAACTCTGTCTAGCTTAAATTTAGAAAATAATTTGAAAAATTAAAAGTATATGAAAAATAATTATTAGTTGTAAAATAATTATAAAATAGTTAAGTAATTGTAAAATAGTCAAAAAATAGTCAAATAGTTACAAAATAGTTAGATAATTGCAAAATAGTAATTAGTTATAAAGTAGTTGAAAAATAGTAATTAGCTTATAAAACAGTTGTAAAAAAGTTAAATAGTTTCGAAAATAATTGTAAAATAAGTATAAAATGGTTTGATGTTAAAAAGAAAGATTGTACAGTAAATAGCTTGGAAAAATAGATTTAAGAAAGTTTATATTAAATATAATTTGTTTGGAAATAGTTCAGAGCCAAACTGTTCCACTGCCTAATCTTAATTCCAATCAATTCAAATTTTAAATTTCCACTTCCTCTTAACATTGATTCAATCTCAAATCAATTTAAACAACTTCAATTTCCACTTCAAATTTAACTTTATTCAACTTCGATTTCAATCTTAATTTATTCATATAAATTTCAAATTGAACCAATTTTCAATTTTAATTCGTTTCAACTCCAGTTTAAATTAATCCCAATCCAAGTTGAATTAACCTCGATTCTTTCCAAATTCAAATCAAATTTCATTTGAATTTGAAACTATTTAACTTTAATCACAATTCCAAATTATTCAAATAAAATTTCAATTTGAACTAATTTCAAGTTCAATTTTACTTTAAATCATCTCGAATTATATAAATTCAAGTTAAATTTTAAATGTCGATTTAATCCCTTAAATCAAATTAGCCTTTATTTTTAAATCATCAATCTAAAAAAATATTAAATAATTTAATTCTAAGTCCCAAATTTCAAAATTCCGTTTTAAATTATCCTTACTTATAACTTATTTCAAAGTTCAAATAATAGTTCAAAACAATTTTATTTTTGAAATTCAATTTATTACCCAAATTTTATCTTCCAACTTTGAAACTGATTCTTAAACAATTTTAATTTACAAATTTAATTCTTAACATTCAAAACATAAGTTCAAAGTGAATCCATATCCTTAATTTCAAATTAAATTTTAATTTCCCTTTTATCTCAATAATGGATATATTACCATAATCCATTTCTTCATTCATTTAAACAAATCCAATCACAGTTTAAAGATTATTAATAACAATAGGATAATATTATTCAAATTATTTTAAAACATCTATCCATTTCCAATTTCCAGATCCCAAACCCATTTTGAGATCATACAAACTCCCAATTCAAATCCACCATTTAACTTCCCAAGTTAAATCTCAATTTCATCTTGAAATTTCCAATTCAAGTTGTTTGTTTTAAACTTATTTAACTTTTTCTAAGTTAAATTCAATTTAATCCTATTAATTCCACTCAAAATTTGAATTCCCCATTTCAAATTTCTATCACTAAAAAAACTTAATTTACTTTGGGTTTTCACACCATGTTCCAAGGAAAAATCAAAATATTTCCTTCACACACCAAGTTACTTTAAATTTTAAACCACCTTTGGTTTTAAATTCAAAACAAATTCCTTTAAATTTTCAAACAACTCTTATTTTAAAATAAGATCACATTCAAAAATATTCATAATAACATAATTTATTATTTCATTATCACTTTGAAACAATTTTCAAACTTTCTGGACTTAGATTTAAAACTTCACAATTTAAACTTTTTTTTTCAATTTCAATTTTATAAGTCATACTCACCTAAATGTTTACATTTCATTATTAAACACAACAACCGTTTATGGTAATAACCAAGATTATCACATCTGGTTACCAATTTATTATTATCTTATTTTGAAAACACTTCTAGGATTTGAATTTCAATTTGGATCCATTACAAACTTATCTTCATTCAATTTTAATTTGGTTGTATTTCTTTTACCATTTAATTCTTATTATTTTATTTACTTCCAATAATCAACAACCAATTTCTTTAATATATTTAATAATTAGAAAAAATATTACTTTATATATCAAAAGACAAACTTATATAAAAATCATTTCTAAAACCATTTAAAATCTTTATATAAGAAAATAACAAGTACGCTCTCATATCTATAAACACTCTACTCATTCTAGGGTACCATTGACCCTATCCTTAATGAGAATCCCCCTCCAGAGCCAAGGTTCTCGCTTAACCTTTGGCTCTGATACCAAATGTAACAACCCAGAATTTTCGATCCCAAAAATTCCAGATAGTTAGGGAAAAGAAGAAAGAGATAGAAGAAGAAACAGAACAAAACACAGATTCTCACATTCACAGCAGATAAAATATAATATCAAATAACAACAGTTATACAGAGGAAAACTGTAGCTGTTAATTTACAATAATACATCAGAGTTACAGCATTTCACAATCACTGGACAGTTAAATAACTTGTCCCAGATAACCAGCCATAATGTACTCAGCAGAATACACTCCATATGTTCCTGCCATCCAGCTTGCCTCTTGAACTCTAGAACGTCCTTACCTGAAAATCTGTAATACTCGGTCTGACTCGAGCATTACAACAAAGTAACACCCGGGTCAGGCTAGAAACCAGCGTGAGTAAGCCCAACCGACATGAAATACTAATACATGAAACTTATTTAATAACCCAGGGTAACTCATACTTCACTACAAGTTCACAACTTGTTACACTCAACACTTATATTCACAAATCAATCACTAAGTACCCTTACTTAGCTTCAATGGTCCAGTTAATTTAAGTTATTCCTTTCTAGCCTATTAATTACACATATCAAATCTATAAAGAATTATAGTAGATTTCAAATCGAAGTGATTTCGTGTATTTACCGATACCCAACCCCGATCTCTTCGAATCCTTAGTCATCTTAACCCAAGTTATTCAAGTGAAATACAATTCAAACATTAAATTCAGAGTGTCACAACAATTCATTATAGATAACCCCATTATCACTATTTAACCCAACATATCATATTACAAAAAAAACATTTCATATCACATGGCA
The DNA here is from genome assembly GCA_030765085.1 of Allium cepa. Classification (NCBI taxonomy): domain Eukaryota; kingdom Viridiplantae; phylum Streptophyta; class Magnoliopsida; order Asparagales; family Amaryllidaceae; genus Allium; species Allium cepa. The sequence goes on from CM060932.1 coordinate 136,026,781, forward strand.
TCACAATCACATACCAGGGATAACAAACAATCCAAGGCATTCAAAATCATTCAATCATCCACAAGCAAGATAAATTAGTCATACCATTTCTAATTAATTTAATTAAATTAATTACTTCAATCACCCTTTTATCCTGCTTAATTAACATTCATTAATTATAAACAAATTAACTAATCATCCTTTAATTATTATCTAAATTAATCATCCTTTAATTATAATCTAAATTAATTGTCCCTTTTAATTACATTAAGTAATTAGCCTTTAATTAATAAAACAAATTAATTAACCTTCACCCATTCACATTAATTATATTTATCCTTAATTAATTTCTCAATTTAATTATTCTATAATCACTTACACTGATTAATTATTCTTTAATAAATCACACTCCTTAATTAATTAACCCTTAATTAATTTTCTTAATTAATCAATCCTTTAATAAATTACACTAAGTAATTAATCCCTAATTACTTCCATTAAGTAATTTTCCTTTTTTAATAACATTAAGTAATTACCCATTTATCACTATCACTAAGTAATTCTACATTACTAATTACTTCCAGTAATTCTACTTAATCAATTTCATAATTAATTTAATATATAACTACTTTTAACCAACAAATTTTAAAACTAATTAAATCTTGAAACCCGTTTAAACCTGTTAAATAACTTACTTGGAACTTGTTATCACTTTCCTTTACTTTATGAAATAAGTTATCAAAGTCTTTGCTTTTCTTTTTCAAAACTTTGCTTTACAAAACTTTCCAAAACATGTTTAAAATATTTCTATTTCCCGCTTCGGGTCAAACCCGATCCTTACTCGAGTTCACCTTCGAGTTCTTCTTCACCTTCCCCTAATTTTTTTTTATTTTAGTTAAGTTTTAAAAAATAAATAAAAATGCTATGATACACTCTCATGCGACACGAGTTCAAACCCGAGCCAAACAACCTTCCCACTCGTGTATATCTTCGAGTCGATCACGAATCAAACCTCTGACACATGAACGTTGCCATTCACGTGCAGAGTTCAACCACACCGCCGCGACTACCGACGATACCCTCCACACGTCGACGTTGAACCCCCTAATCGTTTTCGACCCTCGATCATTCGTCGCGAAACCCAAAAAGATGTCGAACATCTCCGGTTGAAAACTGGAAACCCATCCACATCTGAAACCGCCTCGACAAGGCCATTCCGACCATCGGAACCACCATAACTTCGCAAACGTCTTCGTCTACGTCTCCAACACCATTCCTTCAGGTCACGCCTGACTCGACGCTCCGATGATGGCGAAAGCCCCAAAAACCCGACCTCGTCTCGTTTGGGTTCTAAAACCCTAGTTCCATCAACTGCCAACGCCACGGCGATCAATCACCTCCTTCACCATTTTTCCCGACCTTCCCAGTCGACAACCAAACTTCGACGAAAACCCTGATGTCCAAAGATCACCCAGTCACCGAAATTTGTTCAAAATCACAATTCCGGTCATCACCGAAATGCTACTTCAAACCCAAACTAAAATTCATGAATTTTGTTTTAAAAATCAAATTTTCCAGTGACGATTCAAGTTGCATACTTCAACCCACAAATTAAATTGTTTGGTTTTTATCATTTTTCTAAAATCTTACTGTTTTGCTCTATTTCAGGAGATATACAAAACTATTTTGCTTCAATATAATTTTAAACTATTTTTTATATTTACTCAATCATATTTTGTTTGAATCACAAAGCCAAACCACGATTAGATAAAGAGGTTTTGAATTGTTGAATTGTTTATAAGCTCTGAAATATGGAAACAGAGAAGAACAAGCATAACAAACATGCGTAGTTCAATAAATATTCATATATACAGAGATTACATTTCTATAAACACATGCAGGCAAAAATTTATCTCTGAAATCACATGCAACAGATTTACTTTCTTAATCCTTTTTAATTAAAATTTTACGCACCAAGCTTTTATAAAACAGAGGGCCTTTGAAACAGATGCTTGAACTACTTTAAAGCTTGCCCGTTTTAGCCATTATATGGGTTAAGAATAGCATCAGGAAATAGTAATTATTAATTAACTATAGTCATGTACTTATGCCCGTTTTAGCCATCATAAGGCGTTTTAAGGGCTTTCTTTTACAAGATTTGTTAATTAGTACTTATTGTTAGACAGATGCTTAACTTGTAAAAATCCCCAGTATACATTTTTGTATTTTAAGTTTAGTATGTAAGATCCTGAAAACACTGCAGAAAAATTCGTACCGTAGGAATATACTAAAACATACTGTCTTAGTGTATTGTGAATTTCTCCAAGCATTTTAAGGCTGAATTTTGCCAGCGTTTTTAGTATGGTATCAGAGCCATGGTATGTACATATAGTTTCAGAGTAATTCGACACAGATTCAATAAAATGAATATGATTAGGAAAAAGGATACTGTTCAAAACAGTATTAAACAAGAATATGATATCCCCCAAAATTTAGACTGACTAAATAAATGGACAATTCCCAAAATTGAACCTAAGGTAATATACCAATTAGGTACTTTTGAAAGACTCGTCTTAAAACAAGTAGTTAAAACTACAGAAGAGTCAATTTCTCTAGACAATGACGAAATGATAATTAAACTATTAAATGAAAAAGATTTACAGCCTTATAGGCACACACATAAATTTATTCATATAGGTTTAATACAAATTGCATTTAAACCTTTAACACTGGAAGGACTACCAGAAAGTTTTATAGCTGCTTTAAGAGATGGTAGAAATTTAGATTGGAAAAAATCATCAATGGGATCAATACAGTCAAGTCTGGCGCATGTTCCAGTCTATTTTAATGTTTATCCAAATTTACAACTTTCTTTATCTGATGTTAATATTTTAGAAGCTATTACTTTAAACTTTAAGACCCATGGATATAATTATATTCCAGGATCTGAAGTAATGTGTATTTGTTATAGAATTTATTATAAACCTTTATATACCCTAAATCCTCAGTGTCAATTGGTTGATAACCTTTAAATGAAACTATTTTAATAGAAACAAATTTTAGTCAATCTAATATAACTACAAGAAGAGCAATAAAATGGGAAGAAATTCCTCTTCGAGAAAATTGGAAAATACAAAAAGCTATTCCTTTACAACCAATGACAAATAATAATATTACTAATATTATACAAACCCCTGAAGGAACTATTCAAATACAAATGGATAACAATCTTTCTAGACCCAGTTCTAGTAATTCATATTTATCAAGAGCAAAATCTTTTCACACTCATATTTCACCTTTTGATTATACTTTTGAATCTCCATCAAGAATGTCCACATCCCAAATTAGAGAAACTGAAAGAAAATCGTCTAATGATGAATCTTTAAAAGATAATACTGTAGAAAAATTATATATAAACAGAAATAATATTGTAAAAGGTATTTACAACAACCAAGAAGCGGATATAACTGAATCAGAAATGAATTTCTCTATTTAATGAATAATATAACTAAAATTGACTTTAGCCCTGGCTCTCGGGCCAGACAAAGAATTAAATTAGAATTTAATCTTCCAAAATGGGAACCATTTAGAAAATGGTTTTTTGAAAATTTTTCGATAGAAGAACAGAAACATTTTCAAGAAGAATTTTATAAATTCACAAAAGAAAGAAATGTAATGTTTCCCTTTATTCCTTAGTTTACAGCAAATTATATTGAACAATATGTTTCTACAATAAAAAGAGATTATAGACTATCAAATGGGAATCTACTAAAAACGGTCTATCCTCCCCAATAGTCTTTTCAAATAGAGAAAAATGGGAAGTACTTAAGTTTTAATGCATTTTCTAAAATACTAGAAAATGACACATTACAAATTACTGTAAGACAAATAAACCAAATATTTGAACAAAAAAATTATGCAAATTTGTATTTAGCCGTTATTGGTGAACAAATTACTTCATTACATAACAAAATAGAAAAGATATTTTCTGCTATTAATAATATAAAACCCACTGTTTCAATTACAACTGAAGAAGTAAGTGAAGTGATCGCAACTTCAAGTCTTCAACCTCCTCCTGAAATTAAAGGATTTAAATTAAAAAAGAATCAGAATTGGAGAAGGTTTTCAAATTAAAATCCGAATCTGATTTAGAAAGATTTCTAAAAGAGAGAATGGATAATCTCAGATTAAATACTCTTGAAGAAGAATCTTCTCAACAAAATAATAACTATCATACAGTTCAAGATGAGGTAAATAAACTTGAAAAATATGCATATAAACCTTCATAAAAGTTATTTTACTACAGGAGACCTTCTCCTATGGATACTTTACCCGAAGAACCAGATTTTATTACTAATAATAGTTACAATGGAAAAAGTATATATGGATGTAATATTGACACATTCAGTGAAAAACAAATATTTAATGTAGCCCATCGAATGCTAATGTATAGCACGGTTTGCAAAAATAATGGAAATAATGACGTTACTGTGGCTAGAATGATAGTCACTAGTTTCACTGGCTAGCTCAAAGGATGGTGGGATAATTATCTGCCCACGTTTCGTAAAAATGAGACTTACAACACAGTAAAACAAAAAGATGGACAAATGGTCCAAAATGTTGTATATACTCTAATGGTTACTATTCTAGAACATTTTACTGGAAGAATATCAGATAATAATGAAAGTGTTCGTACACTTTTACAAAACTTAAGGTGTAAAACATTAACCGATTTTAGATGGTACAAAGATACGTTTGTAAATAGAGTAATGGAATTACCAGAGAGTAATAGCTCTCATTGGAAATCAAAATTTATTGATGGACTCCCCTCCTTATTTGCTGAAAGGGTAAGAAAGTCTTTAAGGAAAGATAAAATAAATATTCCTTACGAAAGTTATACTTATGGTAAGCTTATTGGAACATGCATCCAAGAAGGCTTATCATTGTGTAATGAAATAAAATTGAATCAACAAATAAAACAACAAAATTTAACTGAAAGAAGTCAACTAGGACAATTTTGTAGTCAGTTTGGGATGGATGTTCCAAACATTAAAAAATCCCACAGAAAAGATAATACATCCAAAGAATCTTTTAGAAAAAAGAAGAAATTTTATTCTCATAAAAAGATGGAACGAAAATCCCAAAGAGAAGAGGAAAGATTAAATAAAAAGAAAAATAAAATTATCCACTGTTATAAATGTGGAAAAGTTGGACATTACGCAAACAGATGTAAACTAAAAAAGAAAATTGATAATTTACAAATTGATAACAAACTAAAAGAAACTTTATCAAAACTTTTGCTAGACTCTAGCTCTGAAAATGATTCAGAAATAGAATCTGAAAATGATTCAGATTATTCAGTTACTATTGAAAAACTTAAAGGTCTTGACGAAGAATCATCACAATCTGATGAATGCTGTGAGCCCTGTTGAACAGGGAAAACCCTATCTAAACCCAATAATGGAAAAAGAAGACGAAAAAGAAGACGAAAAAGATGAATTTTATAAAATCCTCTCACAATTTCAAGATTTAAATATAAGTGTATTAACTAATAATAATATTATAAAATTCTTAAAATTGGTTAAAGACCCGGAGTTAAGATCAAAAATGATAGATCAAATGGAAGATATTCCAGAAACAAGCAAAAATAGTGAATCGTCAACAGAGACATTTCAAAATATTGGAAATTCTAAAAATCCATATTCTATGAATGAAGTTCATAAACTTTTGAAAGAAAGACAAAGAATAGAATATCTTACTACTGTGGAAGACCTTAATATTGAAATCCAAAATCTTAAAATAGAAATCCAAATAATAAAAAGTGAAAATAGAAATCTTGATTATAGACTCTCTTTTCTAGAACAGTCAAAACAAATTATCCCTATTGAAAACAATCAAATAAATTGTTCTCAAGAAGGATTTCTTTCAAAATTGGATATTATAATATCCCAAAAATGGTTTATCAAAATAACCCTTCTAATTGACAACCATTTTAAAAAGGAATTAACTGCGCTTATAGATAGCGGTGCAGACATGAATGTAATTCAAGAAGGAATAATTCCAACTAGGTATTTTCATAAAACCACTAATTCATTAAGCCATGCAGGTGGAGGAAAACTTGATATTAAATTTAAATTACCACATGCTTATATATGTAAAAATAAAACTTGTATTCCTACAAGCTTTTTACTAGTAAAAAATATTACTAATCAAGTCATACTTGGAACACCATTTATAGATAAAATCTATCCTATAACAAATATTGATAAGAACTGAATAACAGGTATTTATGAAAATAAAACTATTACTTTCGAATTTATAACTAAACCCTTTACAAAGGTCTTACATGAAATAAAAGATCTCTTAACTCAAAAAACCTATCATTTAAATTATCTAAAGCAAGAAGTTGTTTCTCTTAATATAGAAGAAAAACTCCAAAATACAAAATTGCAAGAAAAAATTAAAATGATTTATAACAAATTTTCTATAGAAATTTGTAATGGCCATCCAAATGCCTTTTGGGATAGAAAGAAACATATTGTTAAACTTCCATATGAAGAAAATTTTGATGAAAGGAAAATTCCTACTAAAGCAAGACCATGTCAAATGAATTCTGAATATCTGGAATTGCGTAAAAAAGAAATTGAATCATTATTACAAAAAGGCTTGACAAAACCATCTCAATCACCCTGGTCATGTACTGCATTCTACGTAAACAAACATAGTGAACAAGAAAGAGGAGTACCCAGATTAGTAATAAACTACAAACCTCTTAATAAGGTTTTGAAATGGATTAGGCATCCAATTCCTAACAAAAATGATTTATTAGATAGACTATATGATTCTATCATATTCTCTAAATTTGATTTAAAATCTGGCTATTGGCATATCCAAATTTCAAAATCCGACCAATACAAAACTGCTTTTAATGTCCCAATTGGACATTATGAATGGACAGTAATGCCTTTTGGTTTGAAAAATGCACCCTCTGAATTTCAGAAAATAACGAATGACATATTTATTCCATATAGTGAATTTATTATAGTTTATATTAATGACATTCTAGTATTTTCAAAAAATATTGAAACCCATTTTAAACACTTAGATATTTTCAAAAAATTTATTATTCAAAACGATTTGGTAATATCAAAAACAAAAATGTCTTTGTTTCAAACAAATGTAAGATTTTTAGGCCATAATATCAAAAAAGGAAAAATAGTTCCTATAAATAGAAGTATAGAATTTGCTTCGAAGTTTCCTGATATAATAACCGATAAAACCTAGTTACAAAGGTTTTTGGGTAGTTTAAATTACATATCCTCTTATTATATTAATTTAGCAACAGATGTTGCTATCTTATATGATAGATTAAAAAAGAATCCAGGCCCATGGACAGAGCAACATACTCAAGCTGTTAAAATCATAAAAGAAAAGGTAAAGAATTTGCCTTGTTTGATGCTTTCAAATCCAAATTGGGAAAAGGTAACTGAAACTGATGCATCAGATATAGGATTTGGAGGAATTTAAAGCAAATATGCCCAAAAATGAAACAAGAATATCTTGTTAGATTTCATTCAGGAAAATGGACTAATAGTCAAAAAAACTTACGCAACTATAGCCAAAGAAATTCTTGCTATTGTAAAATGTGTTTTAAAATTTCAAGATGATTTATACAATCAAAAATTTATTATAAAACTGATTGTAAATCTGCTAAATATATGTTTAATAAAGATTTTAAACATGATGTGTCAAAACAAATGTTTGCCAGATGGAAGGCTCGTTTGGCGCCTTGATTTTGAAATCTTTTATAAAAAGGGTGAAGAAAATAGTCTTCCTGATTTTTTGACTCGTGAATTTTTACAGGCAAATGATCCCTAGAGGAAGGGGTAATTTCCCCTACAGAGGAAGTGGTAGAGGAAATATCCTGGCCCAACACGGTAACAGAAAGCTAATAGCAAAAAGTTTAACCAACTCAGGAGGTAATAGCTCAAATGATCCTCTATACAAGGAATTTTTAGAATTCAAGAAAAGGCAAGAGGCTAATGGCCAAACAACTAATAGCCAAACAGCATCCTCTTCATATGCTAGCATAACTGGCAATGAGGAAAATGAGGAGAGTATAACCACATATGCGGAAAATCCTCATAAGGAAGTCATACTTCTCTTAGAATTTAATGATCTAAAAAGAGAAAACGATCCCTGGAACTTAATGCAGAGGTATCTGGATACAGCATCATTTGCTGTTACGACATATAAACAAAGAGGATATTATGAGGCAATATACTAAAACATACTGTCTTAGTGTATTGTGAATTTCTCCACGCATTTTAAGGCTGAATTTTGCCAGCGTTTTTAGTATGGTATCAGAGCCATGGTATGTACATATAGTTTCAGAGTAATTCGACACAGATTCAATAAAATGAATATGATTAGGAAAAAGGATACTGTTCAAAACAGTATTAAACAAGAATATGATATCCCCCAAAATTTAGACTGACTAAATAAATGGACAATTCCCAAAATTGAACCTAAGGTAATATACCAATTAGGTACTTTTGAAAGACTCGTCTTAAAACAAGTAGTTAAAACTACAGAAGAGTCAATTTCTCTAGACAATGACGAAATGATAATTAAACTATTAAATGAAAAAGATTTACAGCCTTATAGGCACACACATAAATTTATTCATATAGGTTTAATACAAATTGCATTTAAACCTTTAACTCTGGAAGGACTACCAGAAAGTTTTATAGGTGCTTTAAGAGATGGTAGAAATTTAGATTGGAAAAAAAATCAATAATGGGATTAATACAGTCAAGTCTGGCGCATGGTCCAGTCTATTTTAATGTTTATCCAAATTTACAACTTTCTTTATCTGATGTTAATATTTTAGAAGCTATTACTTTAAACGTTAAGACCCATGGATATAATTATATTCCAGGATCTGAAGTAATGTGTATTTGTTATAGAATTTATTATAAACCTTTATATACCCTAAATCCTCAGTGTAAATTGGTTGATAAACCTTTAAACGAAACTATTTTAATAGAAACAAATTTTAGTCAATCTAATATAACTACAAGAAGAGCAATAAAATGGGAAGAAATTCCTCTTCCAGAAAATTGGAAAATAGAAAAAGCTATTCCTTCACAACCAATGACAAATAATAATATTACTAATATTATACAAACCCCTGAAGGAACTATTCAAATACAAATGGATAACAATCTTTCTAGACCCAGTTCTAGTAATTCATATTTATCAAGAGCAAAATCTTTTCACTCTCATATTTCACCTTTTGATTATACTTTTGAATCTCCATCAAGAATGTCCACATCCCAAATTAGAGAAACTGAAAGAAAATCGTCTAATGATGAATCTTTAAAAGATAATACTGTAGAAAAATTATATATAAATAGAAATAATATTGTAAAAGTTATTTACAACAACCAAGAAGCGGATATAACCGAATCAGAAATGAATTTCTCTATTTAATGAATAATATAACTGAAATTGACTTTAGCCCTGGCTCTCAGGCCAGACAAAGAATTAAACTAGAATTTAATCTTCCAAAATGGGAACCATTTAGAAAATGGTTTTTTGAAAACTTTTTGATAGAAGAACAAAAACATTTTCAAGAAGAATTTTATAAATTCACAACTGAAAGGAATATAATGTTTCCCTTTATTCCTTAGTTTACAGCAAATTATATTTAACAATATATTTCTGTAATAGAAAGAGATTTTAAACTATCAAATGGGAATCTATTAAAAGCGGTCTATCCGCCCCAACATTCTTTTCAAATAGAGAAAAATGGGAAGTACTTAAGTTTTAATGCATTTTCTAAAATACTAGAAAATGACACGTTACAAATTACTATAAGACAAATAAACCAAATATTTGAACAACAAAATTATGCAAATTTGTCTTTAGCCGTTATTTGTGAACAAATTACTTCATTACATAACAAAATAGAAAAAATATTTTCTGCTATTAATAATATAAAACCCACCGTTTCGATTACAACTGAAGAAGTAAGTGAAGTAATCGCAACTTCAAGTCTTCAACCTCCTCCTGAAATTAAAGGATTTAAATTAAAAACAGAATCAGAATTAGAGAAGGTTTGCAAACTAAAATCCGAATCTGATTTAGAAAGATTTCTAAAAGAGAGAATGGATAATCTCAGATTAAATACTCTTGAAGAAGAATCTTCTCAACAAAATAATAACTATCATACAGTTCAAGATGAGGTAAATAAACTGGAAAAATATGCATATAAACCTTCACAAAAATTATTTTACTACAGGAGACCTTCTTCTATGGATACTTTACCCGAAGAACCAGATTTTATTACTAATAATAGTTACAATGGAAAAAGCATATATGAATGGAATATTGACACATTCAGTGAAAAACAAATATTTAATGTAGCCCATCGAATGCTAATGTATAGCACGGTTTGCAAAAATAATGGTAATAATGACGCTACTGTGGCTAGAATGATAGTCGCTGGTTTCACTGGCCAGCTCAAAGGATGGTGGGATAATTATCTTCCCACGTCTCATAAAAACGAGATTTACAACACAGTAAAACAAAAAGATGGACAAATGGTCCAAAATGTTGTATATACTCTAATAGTTACTATTCTATAACATTTTACTGGAAGAGTATCAGATAATAATGAAAGTGTTCGTACACTTTTACAAAACTTAAGGTGTAAAACATTAACCGATTTTAGATGGTATAAAGATACGTTTTTAAATACAGTAATGGAATTACCAGAGAGTAATAGCTCTCATTGGAAATCAAAATTTAATGATGGACTCCCCTCCTGAAAGGGTAAGAAAGTTTTTAAGGAAAGATAAAGTAAGTATTCCTTACGAAAGTTATACTTATGGTAAGCTTATTGGAACATGCATCCAAGAAGGCTTATCATTGTGTAATGAAATAAAATTGAATCAACAAATAAAACGAAAAAATTTAACTGAAAGAAGTCAACTAGGACAATTTTGTAGTCAATTTGAGATGGATGTTCCAAACATTAAAAAATCCCACAGAAAAGATAATTATATTTCAAACATTAAAAAATCCCCAATATATATTTTTGTATTTTAAGTTTAGTATGTAAGATCCTGGAAACACTATAGCAAAATTCGTACTGTAGCAATATACTAAAACATACTGTCTTAGTGTATTGTGAATTTTTTCAGACATTTTAAGGCTGAATTTTGCCAGCGTTTTTAGTATGGTATAGTAAATATTTAATTTAAAAATCCTATTTAAAATTAACACGCGCACACACACACATATATATATATAAACAAACACAAATTAAATTTGTAAATCTATTCATATTTACTTATATAAAAAATCATTATTATTATTCTTTAAAAGAATAATTTGTCAATTTTAAGTGATTATATTAAGATATGATCAAATAAATATTTATCCAAAGATAAATATTTACTATCAGATTCATTTTTTCAATCTATAATTCAGTATTTCTGTTAATTAACCCAATTATTTTGTCAATTATCGATGTCCAGAAATCCGGTTATCACATTTTATATCATATTTCCCTAAACAATTGGTGAAAATAAAAAAATATCAAGAAGACACTTCAAATTTATAACTATAAGAACTTAAGAATTTTCCACAATCATACTTCAAGACACAGAAGGGTAGATTAAATAATAGGGAATCACATTCTTTACCGAAACATGAGCATATCATATCATACTAACTCGGTTTGGGGAAAGATTCTCTCCTTCTCTACCAGAAGATTCTCGGACTCACTCTTCGATATCAGGAAGATTGCCTACATGGTACATGGTGTAGGGGAGGAACTTCTATTTGTCACAGACTCATGATCATCTTCACTTTCGGTATGCCAATTAAGAACCTAGGCACTTAGAAGCTAATCAAATACGGTTAGCTCAGCCTCCGCAGCTAATGCTATATAATCAGAGGTGCACGAACCCGTGCTTTGCGAATGGTTTTACAACAAAAAATCATGATATCTATTCGGACAATATATTTGAAAAGCTTGCGTTATATATCCATCAAAAAATATCCTTCCATGTTTGTGTAATAGTCTTATTCTTTTATGTTTATCAGTGATCTATTTAGAAATGATGACATAAAGCAGCGAACATATACTAAAACGAACAGATTGGTTTATCTATGTAGTTAGAACCAAGAGTATATGTTTACATGGAGTAAATGATTGAGTAGGTATAAAAGTATACCTAGAACTAATTAAAAGGGAAGAAGAAACCACAATCACCAGGACAGACATTTTCCTTCTACTCTCAGTTTCTCACAGCAATAAATGTGACAATATTGGTTATGATAACTTGCTTCTAATTATATTATTTATCCAAATAATACATTTCACAAAATTTGTTAAAATACCAGCAAAATACTTAATATTCACTTACAGCTAAATTTGAGCATAATGAACTTTTTCGCATACCAAACCATCATAAGTAACGCCTAAAGTACAACATAACGTATAATCAGAACATGGATATATACGTTCAACTCGAGCATGTTGGTTTAGAGCCACAACTACTTTTGAGTCTTATCTAAAAGTTGGAAAAAAATAAGACATAGGATGCAACCTGCAAATAAAACAACATTATGAAAAAGGCATGAAATATTTATTCGGACAGCATATATAATGCGACGAGTACTTGGCATCAAATGTTGTACACTTGTACCTTCTAAAAGCTCCACACAATAGCAATTATGTACGGTAAAAGTTATGGTCTAAGGTGTGTATCATGTGGTTGTTACTACTTAACCTCTTGCTCATGCATGATTAATATAGCGAACTCTGTTAGAATAAATCAATTAGAGTAGATTCCAATGGTAGTTAATTAGCACAAAAGTAAAAGGAAGAGATAAGGCAATAGCATAGATAACGTAGGGTGGTCCTCAAGGTCAACATGTCAGTACTGGTAGTGGTTTGGTGCAGGTTAGGGAACACTGAATATGAATGTCGCTCATGGAACACATGACATATTTTTCAAAAGAAAGAAATTCTACGAAGTTGGATCATAAAATTCACTCATATACTTGATGGATTTATGTCCTCGTATCATGAATGCAGCAGATAACAAAGCTCCCTCATAATTTAGACCGACCAAGCCCTTGGTGAGTCACTTGTAAAGGCCTTCAAGTCTAAATTTCTAATTCATTGTAAATGCTACTTTTATCTTATATGTCTAATTGTATAAATGATTATGCTGAATTCTGACGATCAAAATGAGTATAAAGATTTTTGTGGCTATAGATTAAGACCCATCTGTCTCAAGCACACGGGTTTTGTTTAATGAATCATATAGCAATAAAATGTTTGAATTTATAGTACAGTGTAAAATAAATTACTCATAACTCATAAGCTTGAAACTCTGTTTACTACACATATGTTAAATTTTACCATATGCATGATTATAATAAATACTCAATGAATAGATATATTATTTTTGATATACCAATCCGTTTGATCAAGTAATGTAAATACTAAATACTACATGTTTAGGAAAGATTACTTCTCAGTAGTTTACAAGCTTGGACCTAATTATACATATTTATGGAACGAATATTACACAACACGTTTGAAATTTTCAATGTTCGCATATCTGGAATACGGACTTTGCAGGATTGACCTTTGCACGTATAGAGATTATATCATCAAAGGCTGTGTGCATTGCCTTTTGCTGTACTGCATGCCTAATTCATTGTCCAAAAATTGCCGGTGAATCAAATTTTTAAGTCTATAAAATGCTATTAGCTGTTCGGAAATTTTGTGGTTCGAGAAGAATTTGATGGCGATTGCGAAGAAGATAATGCTGTACTTTCGATTTCAAGAATCTATGAAATAGATTCTTTCAGAAATAGTTCAACCCATCAGGTACAGACGGTTTCTCTAACTATCGACTTTCATGATTCAATGAAGCCTTATAACAGCGTAATCGGATTCAAAGTTTGTACGTCTTTGATCCGAGCAAGAACACTTTATCAACGATTTCTGATGATACAATTTATATAGAATAGAATGAAGAGAAAGAAGAGAGTAATTCCGCGACGTTTTATGAGTTTGGAACAGTTTGAAAGCGTCACAACACAAAGCAATGGTGGCGCAGCGTCTAACAACACTTTCCAGCGTCTAGCAACACTTTCCAGCGTCGCAAAAATTGCTCCGTGAGGAAGAAGAAGATGGAGTTCAGAGAAAAAACTATCCCCAACATTTTTGAGCGTTGTTATTTATAGACGTGAAGAGATGTCCATTCGTGAAGCGTCACAACCATTTGCAACGGTCGCGTCTATTCATTTTGTAACGGTTCACAAATGTTATAAACGGTCGCGACCATTACAAACGGTCGTGTCCATTCAATTTGTAACGTTTTAGAAAACGTTACAAATTTCCCGCCATCAACTCAAATTTAAAAATTTCGGTTCTGCATACTTAACGGACTGAAATCTGACCCATTACTATTCACCTATGATCCAAAAATATTTTCGGATCCGAACCCGAAACCCGACCCGGCAAGGTTCGGTTCGGTCGAACGGACGGACAACGGCGGCACGCGTGTGGTATTGTATGACTTCTCTCCTCACAACAAAGAAAATATGTGGGAGCCCCAAGGCCCCAACATCCACATGAGAAAGCTTTATTTATACAAATATATTGTATAAATTTCTAGCATGTGGGACTAACTTCTTTTCTTCCTCTTTACTTCTTCTCTTCCAAATCAAAACCCAAAGCCCCAATAAAATGTTCGAAAATTTTACAACAATCTCTCCCAACTTTCAAAATAAATAAAAAGGATGGCTGCATCACTAGAGTGACTTCCTACATACCCAAGTTGGATCAAGCCTATGTAGTTCTAAGATCAAGTTTTGCATCATCGTGAAAACCAACACATAAATAAAAGGTATCTTTTGGATTTGAACTTTTACTTAGTGTAAACCATTCAAAGCCTTATCGAGATTCTACGGTGAACGAATGTTGAACCAAATATCCCTAATGATAAAACCGGAACAATTACACATGTTGATTTTCTTAGGTAAAGTGTTCTGTATTGCTTAGCACATTAATGGCCATGTGCTTAAATCCTGGTTCATGAGTCTACTTAGAAAGCGGTCTTACTATCCTAAGAAACGGTCTGATTTCCATACTCGTATAGGTAAGTCTCTTAAGGTGTTTCTGCGATACACCTTTTAAGGTTTCCAGGCTAATTAAGGATATATATATATCCTTTGCTCTTGCAGAATACAACACTAAATATTATGGGATTATCGATTTAGTGTTCCATAATCATTCTCTTAACTTGTTGGTACCCATTGAACTTTTTCTATCATTTTCAAGACATAAGTTGGGTTTCTGTTAAGGATGATCAACCTTCATTCACAAACCTTAGTCTTATTTCTTGTGATTTTATAGAAATCATTGCCTTTGGAAGATTCTTTGTAAGTGGGTCAACCAAGTTTTTCTTCGTTTCTATGTAGTCAACAGTTATAACTCCTCTTTTGAATAAATGTCTCACCATTTGATGTCTTAGACACACATATCTAGACTTTCCATTATATGTCTTATTAGACATATTGTATATCATTGTTTGATTGTCACAGTTAATCAAGACTGTTGGAGATGGCTTCTTCCATAAAGGAATTTCCATTAATAAATTCCTAAGCCATTCCGCTTCTTTACATGTATCTGCTAATGCAATCAACTCTGACAACATTGTTGAGTCAGAAATACAGGTCTGCTTCTTGGAAGCCCAAGACACAGCAGCGCCTCCTAATGTAAAGATCCATCCAGTCGTAGACTTGGATTTGGATTCTATATTGTTCCAGGTTGCAGCACTATATCCTTCTATCACAGCAGGATATGCTTTATAAGAGAAACCATATTCAATGGTTCCTTTCAAATAAGCTAAAACTCTGGAAATAGCTTTCCAATGTTCGAAACCTAGATTACTCGTAAATCGACACAATACACTTATTGCATGTGCGATGTCTGGTCTAGTGCAATGCATAGCATACATAAGACTCTCAATAACACTGGAATACTCTAGTTGAGAGATAATACGTCCAGTGCTCTTTTCTAATTTAATACTATGATCTAAAGGAGTTGGTGCTGGTTTGTCATCGTAACGATCATACTTTTGTAGAAATTTCTCTATATAATGAGATTGAGTTAGTAATAACTTTCCCTCTTTCCTAACAATTTTCGTTCTCAAAATTGCATCACCCTCCCCTAGATCTTTCATATCGAATTTAGAAGATAGAAACTTTTTAGTTTCATTCACACATGATATATTGAAACCAAATATTAGCATGTCATCAACGTATAAACATATTGTAACAATACCATTGTTATTCGATTTGCTATAAATACGTTTATCAGCATCATTAACAATGAATCCATATGACAGTGCAATTTTATCAAATTTCTCATGCCATTGCATGGGAGATTGCTTCAGACCATAAAGAGGTTTCACTAATTTGCAAACTTTCTTTTCTTGGCCTGGGGTTTTGAAACCTTCAGGTTGTTCCATATATATCTCTTCTTCTAAATCTCCATTTAGAAAAGCAGTCTTTACATCCATTTGATGTATGACTAAGTTATGAATTGATGCAAGTGCAGTTAAACAGCGTATAGAAGATATGCGAGCAAATGGAGCATATGTATCAAAGTAATCTACTCCATGTCTTTGCTTATATCCCTTAGCAACTAATCTGGCTTTAAACTTATCAATGGATCCATTTGTAATCAACTTTTTCTTGAATATCCATTTACATCCTATAGATTTAGCACCAGGAGGTAAATCAGTTAAAACCCAAGTTTGGTTTAACAGTATGAAATTCATTTCACAATGATAGCTTCTTCCTAGAAATTGAAATCTCTGGAACTCATAGCCTTAGAATAAGTTTTGGGATCGTCATTGTCGTTCATTACATATTTAGTCATATTAAGGACTTAGTCCTTACTGCCCTCTACAAGATATGTAATGAAGTCAGGACCATAGTCCTTCTCTATTCTAGCTCTTTTACTTCTCCGTTGTTCAGTATTATTATCTGGTACTGATACTTCCTTACTGTTTTGAGCAGGAGCATAATCATCGTCATTGATATCATTAGCCATACTAGGTTCTGGACTAGATGATCTCAATGGGATCTCAACAGTTTGATTTTCAAAAAATTCTACATCTACAGATTCTATAACTTCTAGGGTGTAAAGAATAAGGAATCTATAAGTTATACTATTTGGTGAGTATCCTATAAAAACATATTTAAATGCTCTATTTCTTAACTTTGGTCGTTTAGGGTCTGGTTTTCTAACATATGTCAAGCAACCCCAAACTTTAAGTCTAGTTAGGTTAGGTTTCCTATTAAAGCATAATTCATAAGGGGAAATATTATTCTTTTTAAGTGGTACTCTATATAAAATATAACATGCAGATAACATAGCATCACCCCATAGGTTATAAGGTAAATTAGAACTTATGAGCATGGCATTAACCATTTCTACTAAAGTTCTATTCTTCCTTTCAGCAACACCATTTTGTTGTGGTGTATATGGGGCAGTATATTGGCGAACTAAACCTTATTGTTTACAAAACAAGGTGAATTCATTTGAGAAATGTTCATCACCACGATCTGAATGTAATATTTTAATTTTAACTCCTAATTGTGTTTCGACCTCTGCTTTGTAAATTTTGAATTTATCAAAAGCCTCATCTTTAGTTTTCATTAGATATCCATATGCATATCTAGTATAGTCATCAATGAAGGTTATATAGTATTAGTTACCACCATAGGTGATATGACTTTTTAAGATACCCACATCACTATATACCAATTCAAGCAAACCAGTTTTCCTTTCTACGGATTTAAAGGATTTCTAGTGTATTTTTGCTTGAATACATATTTCACATTTAGAGATGGTATCAAAATCACAATCTGAAATTAATCCTAATTTATTCATATTTCTAATGGAATTATAATTAACATGCCCTAATCTACCATGCCATAAATTAATAGAATCAACAATGTAAACAAAAGATTTCTTTATTAGATTCAACTTAATCATGTCGTTACAGGAGTATCCCTGTCCAATGAATCTATCATTCTTAGACAACACTAGCTTATCAGACTCATACACCATCTTGAATCCTTCTTTGTTAAGAAGGTATCCAGAGACCAAATTCTTACACATATCATGTACATAAAATACATTGACTAATGTAAGAACTTTTCTAGAGGTGAAAGTAAGTTTTGTGTGCCTTTTCCCAGAACTTTGCTTGGAACCTTATTTGCTCCAGTAACTTCGTCGGCTTCTCCTTTATTTTCTTCGTAACTCTTGAAAATATTACGGTCTTTACAAATGTGAATGGTTGCTACAGTATCGAACCATCAATCATTATCATTGCCACTAACGGAGTTCGCCTCTTGCACTACAGCCATAAGCGAGTCTATAACGGCCCGCCTTTTCATACGGTTTAAATCGACGATAAACCACGCACGTCAGACTTAAAACATACAAAAGGGCGGGTTGTTATGGGATAAAACAGAGAAGAAGAAACAAAACAGAATCTCACAACGGAAGGATAAAAATATAATAATCAATATACAGTTCATAAAATTGTTACAAAAAATTTGATTCTTCTTTATACAATAAATATCAGAGTTCACATACCAATAAATATCAATGCAGTGGAATACAATGTGTAGTGGAACCATGTAATATATAATAATAATAATGAATTCCTCGTCTTCGTCCTTCAGAAATGAAGTCTTCGATCCAGAAACGCTCGGACTGGCCCGAGCGAATTGAAAAGAAAAAACACTCCAGTCAGAACTAAAAGATCTTATGTAAGTTAAATCAATAGGAATAAATATGAGTGTAGTAACTTAAAAGATGCTCGGGATTCACATCTCCTAAGGATCCGTTAAACTATTTACTATGTAGTAATATTTCTCTATTATAATAGTGTCTAATAGTAAAATAAACTTACTTTTATATAGCGTTAAGGAGTTACCCAATCTCCCCCTTAACACAATAATAGTCCTAGTAGTCCATCCAGTATCAGCGCATCTCCAGATCGAGAGACTACCCTAAATACTCCACGGGTTATGGGAGAAAATCAGACTCGTACAAGGCGCGATAAGGTAGGTGACACGGCACAACTAGGCAGTGCCAGAGTAGATATACCAATTACACATCTGGGCTGGTGGTAACGTGTAGCCGCAGCTATCGCCCACCTCGAGCCACAGCCCCAAAAAGAAAATCAAAAGTGGCCACCGAATCAATCCAAAAGTCAAAGTATAAAATCAAAGGGATGTGTCCGATCAAAGGTGCTACCTCAATTGGCCCAAGAATTGCTCCTGTTTTAGCCACCTTATGCCAACTCATGGGAGTTGTGTCCACGTATTTACCTCAGAGGAAACGCCGCCACCATCCTACTTCATTCTGGAATCTTCACCGCGTACACGGTTGTTAAAGTGGTTTTCGGAGTTGGCAGAGAGTATGACAACTTCCGATCCCGTTCTCTTCAACAACCAATCGTTATTATAACACCACGGTTATTTCAAAATAATTTATACTTTAAACCCAGAATAAAATATCCAGTTCAAAACCTTATAAATACGATATCATTTCTATTTTAAAAGGCCAAATCCATATGATATCATTTTATTGCAAATATATCCTTGTAACGCCCCACTCCGAGACCCACTCTAGTAAAGAGTATTACGGAGTAATACCGTCTACTAGAACGGAGAATAGATATATATAATCCGAGACCCACTCAAGCTATAACTATCTACTGAATACGTCGAATAGGTGGTTTTCTTTTCTCAAGTGGTTCGACATATCCAATAGATATTTATAACGAAACTACAATGGCTAAGGAAAATAGGTTCAGAACAAACATAATACTAAATGATAACATCATCATCACAGAACAGTCACATAACAGTCACAGAATATAGGTACAATATATCGTCAATACAGATCCAAGTATCAGAAAGGTGGGTACAAAGCCACCGCTCACACATGTGAGTAAAAAATATGTACATAAGAGTCTGAAATAACAGAGTAGCTGAATAGTGGACAAATAAAAGAGCTATCTATCAGCATAGCAGATAATGTCCAAGCGGAAGCACAGAAAGCTAAGTCCGGAGACCTAATCTGAAACAACTCGGTCTTACCCGAGCGAAAACACTCGGGTCAGGCTAGCTAAACAATCAGTAATAACTGAGATATATATAATAATGCAGTACATAAATAAAACAGTACTTCTCCAAAGAGAAGAGTAATATGGACTACATGAATATAATGACGATCCCTAATCATCAATAAACAGTAAAAATCTCCAAAGAGAATATCAACACCAAAGTGTGGAATAAATAAAATCGCCTCATATCATCGGCGTAGCCAAAGCTATATAAAGTTGCCCATAGGCAATAATCCCAAGAGTGACCAGAGTCAGTAATCAATGCCCAAGCAAAGATCGATGCTCCAAAGAGCAATAGGGATATACTGAAAAGTCAATGAAATCAAACACTAAAAAGCAGTTTCCAAAGACACTGTGAATCCACAAGGTAATCGCACTTACATCGTATGGTTCCATAGAACCAACACCGAATGGCGATACTCGAATGGATATAAAATCATCAGATAATACAAATATTGCACGTGCACCGACCAGAGTCGTTGTTGCCAAGTACTGTAGAGTTGTGATCGACCACTCGCACAGATGCGGAACGCGCGAGACGGCGAGATCCTTCCCAAAAGGATAAAGGCCCAGAGGCGCACGCCGAAAAATAAACTGCTCCATAGAGCAGGTGTCCAGAGACGGTTGCCCAGAGGCGTGGTGACCCAGAGGTCCAGTACTGGCCGCCCAGAGGCTAATGTGTCACTAACTTCTTGGAGAGGAACCCGTAAAGTGTTAATAATGAGTCCCATACCCCACGTTCGCACTAAACGGTTTACTAACCAATAGAAAGCTCACACTCCAAACAATAAAAAGTCCACCTCGTATCATCGGTAAACTAGACCCAAAGGTCAAAACGATCAACCGAATAGGTCGGGGATTAACCGGAAAGAAAATACACACGGTTCCATAGGCCGGAGATTTCCTAACCGTTTAAGCACCTTTCCACTTCGCTCGACGTGCTAAAAAGTGAGTGTGAGATTTTTATTATAGAAAATAATGGTGCGAAACAGATTTTAATTGATTTTGAAATCACTTTAAAACGGCTTTTGAAAACTCTCCTATTATGGAGTAATTAATTTAATAATTAAAATAATATTATATAATAATTTTGAAAGCCATTTTGGAGTGAAAAATCCTTTTAAAATAGTTCACAAAAACCCATGCACGAAATTCAGAGACAAATCTCAAAGAAATCGATAAAACCAGAAAATCACTGAAAATATTCCAAGTGTTGGAAAATAGTCTAAAACTGACGCGAACCCAAGTTTGGAAAATTATTCGAACTAGCAAACTGAATCCGAATGGCATGAAAATAGGTACAAATGTAGTCTGACATTCCTACTTTAGAACACAAAAAGAATTACTCGATTCTGACTTGAAACGAAGTCGCAGCGACGCTTCAAAGTCGGACCCGGAAACTGTGAATACACTGTTTCAGGCTGAGCTCCGGGTCCCCCTTCGACAGCAATTTAGAATAGTCAAATGAACTCGGATACTAATCAAACTTTCTAGAGATGGATTTCGGAACTCCAGCATTCCAACGAGTCCCAAAACGTTGGGTTTCGACTACGGATGTGACCGTGGCGATGACACAAAGTTGCAATCCAAAACTGAAAAACAGAAACATGCTTTCAGAAAAGAAAAAAAAATTCTTGGGACCCCAGCCCGCTTGGCTGGGGTGACTTGGGGCCGCCCCCAGTCCGCGCAGGCTGGAGGTCCTGGGCCCGCCCCCAGCCCGCGCGGGCTGGGGGTTTTGGGCGCGCCCCCCAGCCCGCGCGGGCTGGGGGTCTTGTGGCCCGCCCCAGCCCGCCTGGGCTGGGGACTTCGGTCCAGCTACTGGCTAGACCAACTAGGCTAGCCTGCTACACCCGGGCAGCAGCCTGGGTGCAACCCAGGCCTGCCCTGGTGCACTCAGAATTGGGTTTTCAGCCCATTTTCAGCCTGTGCAATTCCAGCCAGCAATTTTTGCAGTTTTTAGTGCTTTAGGGGTGTTTTTTTTCAATTTTTTGGCCTCAAATTTCACTAATAACAATCACTAACTACCATATAATGATTAACATACTAAATTAAAGGAAACAAAGGGCCAAAGCTTAGCATTACCTTATTAAGCAAATTCACAAACACCTTATGTGCACCCCAAATTGAAAGCAAAATGATCAAAGACCTATGATACACATGTTACATGATAAAACATGTGTTACTAAATGATTATTGAAGTCAAAAGAGCATAAAACACATATTAGAAGAGGTTTTTAGCAATATACCTCTCTTAGAAAGCAACAATGATCATAATAGCATCAACCCAATTTAGCAAAAGAGGATTAGGAGGCTATAAGATCATAAAAACACATAAAACATGTGTTAACAAACTAATTTCAGAAATTAGAAAAGATATAAGAATGGATTTGAGGTGGGTATTTGCATTACCTTTGCATAGAATGATTTGCATAAGCTAAAACTTGAAGGAGATGAAGATGGAGGCCATTTTTGTTAAGAAAGCTTTAGGAAATAATTAGGGTTTTGGTTAGGGTTGAATGAAGGAGGTTATGAGAGTTTGAGATAATATATAGGGGAGGTTTAGGGTGGGTTATTGGGTTAAGTTTTGTAGCCCAATAAGAAGAGGGTTATTTACAATGTTTCCAAAAATTTCTAAGTGTTCATGTATGTTTATGAACTCATTTTTCTTACCCAAACCCGTTTTAAAATCTCTCCTAAAATATTTAACTCTCCAAAATAACATTTTATCCTCATTTTAAAATCCCATATTTTCCATTTAATTAAAATAGCCTTTTTCAAATAAATTTTGTTATTCCAAATCCTTTTATGCTTCATTAAGAATAAATAAAAATCCTAACTTTTATTTATTAATTGGTAATGCAAATCCTGGGTTGTTACAGACTCCCTCCTTAAGAAAATTGCGTCCCCGCAATTCCTTAAGATAGATGTCGTCTATAACGTCAAATCCACAAAAGAAGTGATAGAGATAAAATAGAGAATTCTTACCCGCAGAAGAAGATGAGAGAAAGCCAGGATAAGAGCGCTCGATAGATTCTCTGATCTCCCAAGTGCAGTCCTTAGGATTCGGTGACCATTGAATCTTCACGAGTGGAACCTCTTTGTTGCGAAGGCGTCTAACCTCCGAATCAAGCACACAGTGAGGTTGCTGCTCCAAAGATAAGTCAGGTAAGATCTCTAAATTAGGTACGACATGCGGCTCAATAATAGAATCAGGATCGCGAACACACTTGCGAAGCTGAGAAACATGGAACACGTCATGCATTCCAGAAAAATGAGAAGGTAGAGCCACACGATAAACAACGGGGCCGATGCGTTCCGTAATAGAAAATGGTCCAACATAGCGAGGAGCCAACTTTCCTGTAGAGCTGAAACGCACAACCCCCTTCATGGGAGAAATCCGAATGAAGACAAAATCACCAATGGAGAACTCAAGTGGCTTCCTACGGTTGTCCGCGTAGGATTTCTGGCGGTCCTGTGCCTCTTTCATTCTCTGACGGATAAGAACAATCTTTTCGGAAGATTCCCGAACTGAATCTGGACCAAGAATAAGCTTCTCGCCAGATTCTAACCAACAAGCAGGAGAGCGACATGGCCTTCCGTATAGAGCCTCGAAAGGTGCCATGCCGATACTAGACTGAAAGCTGTTGTTGTAGGAGAACTCTACAAGCAGTAAGTGATCCTCCCAACTACCTCCGAAATCCAGAATACAACAGCGCAAAAGATCCTCCAAAACACGATTCACCCTCTCAGTCTGACCGTCAGTCTGAGGGTGATAAGCAGTAGAGAGATTCAGCTTGGTGCCCAAAGCTGACTGTAGGCACTTCCAGAAGTGACTAGTGAAGATGGTGTCTCGATCACACACGATAGAGCTAGGAATGCCATGAAGTCCAACGACTTCCTTCACATATAGCTTGGCAAGCTGAGGAGCAGTCCGAGCGGACTTAATAGGAATGAAATGAGCCTCTTTGGTCAAGCGATCAACAATAACCTAGATAGAAGTATGGCCTGACCTCGATCGAGGCAGACCATCAATAAAATCCATGGATATCTGATCTCATTTCCATAATGGAATCTATAGCGGCTGAAGAAGACCAGACGGACGCTGATGCTCGGCTTTGATCTGTTGACAAGTCATGCAACCACTCACATAACTTGCCACATCTCTCTTCAAACCCTCCCGATAATGTAGGCGACACATGTCGGCATACATCTTACTCGACCCGGGATGAATAGTGTACTTAGTGCGATGGCACTCGTCCAGAATGTCACGCCTAAGTGATAAATCAGATGGTACAATAATACGGTTCTTCCTACGAAGACACCGATGAAAATCAAGAGAATAATCCAGCAATGTCTCATCACTGGATCCCGACTTGAGAAGATGAATAAGATGCAATAAGTCTGGATCCTGCCGCTGAGCATGGGCAATGCGATCCAATAAGATAGGACGAGCTTCCAAGCTAAATAATAAGACAGGAGCATCAGAAGATGGAGCTCGATCTCTAATATCACATAAAGATAGAGTCTCAAGAACATCCCACTCGGCAATCATCATAGAAACTACCGCCGAGTGCTTGCGACTGAGCGCATCTGCAACACGATTACCCTTGCTAGGGGTATACTGAATATCTAAATCATATGAGGCGAGAAACTCAAGCCATCGCTGCTGCCTCATATTGAGATCCCTCTGACTGAATAGATACTTCAGCGACTTGTGATCGGTGTAAAGAGTGAAGCGTTCGCCTAATAGAAAGTGACGCCACGTCTTCAAGGCAAAGACGATAGCTGCTAACTCAAGATCATGAGTAGGATAGCGAACCTCATTCGGACGCAGTTGCCTGGAAGCATAAGCAACTACCCGATCCTTCTGCATAAGCATAGCACCGAGCCCGCTACCACAAGCATCGGTGTAAACAACAAGATCCTGGTTACTCTCAGGAACCACAAGGATAGGAGCATGAGTGAGAAATTCCTTCAATCGCTGAAAAGAAGCTTCACACTTATCAGACCAAATAAAGCGAACACCCTTACGAGTCAGCGTCGTAAGGGGAAGTGCAACTCGAGAGAAATCCTTGGCAAACCGACGGTAATAACCCGCCAGACCAAGGAAGCTGCGAATATCATGAACGTTCTCGGGCTGCTTCCAATTTTGAATAGCTTCGATCTTGGCAGGATCGACAGAAACACCCTCAGATGATACAATATGGCCCAAGAACTTTACCTTGCTCTCCCAAAAATGGCACTTGGAGAGCTTGGCCTTAAGCTGATGCTGACGAAGAGTATCCAAGACGATCCGCAAATGATGAGCATGCTCTGCCTCGGATCTAGAGTAAATAAGAATATCGTCGATGAAAACCAGAACGAATCTATCGATGTATTCCCGGAATACTCGATTCATAAGATCGACAAAGAAAGCCGGTACGTTCGTCAAGCCGAATGGCATGACCAACCACTCAAAAGAACCATAACGAGTGCGGAAAGCGGTAAGAGGAACGCTATCTTCCGCAACTCGGAGCTGATGAAATCTGGTGGCAAGGTCGAGCTGGGAAAAGACCTTCGCACCGCTCGACTGATCAAACATATCGTCTATCCGTGGTAATGGATAACGATTTCTGATGGTCAACTCATTAAGCTTGCGATAGTCAATGCAAAGCCTAAGAGAGCCATCGGGCTTCTTAACGAAGACCACAGCAGCACCCCATGGCGAAGAACTGGACCGAATGAGCTGTTTCGCCTCAAGCTCCACTAACTGCTTCCTGAGTTCCTCATTCTCTTTAGTAGACATTCTCGTGGGAGGAGCCCAACTGGGTGGGATCCTGGAATGAGATCGATGCGGAACTCAATGGCCCGCTTTGGCGGCAGGCCAGATACTGGCTCGAATATATCGGGGAAATCCCGAATAAAAGGAATACGAGATATGTCCAAATCCTCATCTTGTGAATCAAGAGAAAATAAAGTAATATCAAAAATCCCAACATCCTGAAGAACAATAGCTAACGGAGAGGACGTACCAGGGTGATGAATGAATAATATCCGCTCCGGCGTCGTGCTGAACGAGCCAATCCATGCCAAGAATCATATCAAATCCCAAATACTCCATAACGTGCAGATTCGCATGGAAAGAAAATCCACAAAGATCAATATCTATATCTTCACAAAGCAGACTAAGGGTCGTGGATCCACCGATGGGATTCACAATCCTTAGTGAAGAAACCAAACAAGTAACATCCAAAGATAATGTATCAACTAGTTCCTTTGATACGGATGAGTGAGAGGCACCCGTATCGAAGAGAACTCTACAAGATCTACCATGAAATAAAATAGAACCTTCGAGAACGGAAGGATGCGTACCTCGAGGCTGAGTTGAAGATGTAGGAGCCTTGGCAGCATTAAGCTTGCCAGGCTTGGCACTAGCTGGAGCAATAGGACAAGTGGAGATCCTGTGTCCCTCCTTCTTGCAGAAGGTGCAATAGAGAAGTTTGGGGCACTCTCGAATAAAGTGATCTGGAGAACCGCAGTTGAAGCATTTCTTCGGAGGACGGGTTCTACTAGGCTGTGACTGAATCTGAGGCTGAGCCTGGACAGCAGAACCGCCAGTCTTCTTCTTTTTATTCCAAGGCTTGGTCTTCTGAAATGGACCCCGCTTCTGATTGGGGTTTTTGGAACCCCCACCATCATCATCACTATGCTCCATCTCGACTGACTCAAGATGTAGAGCTGCATCGACAAGCTTCTCGAATGAGAGCTCAAGCTGAAGCATAAGCTGCCTCTTTAGATATTTCTTCAAGCCCTCAACAAATTTGAGGTTCCTCTTATAAGGAGTAGCAATAAACTCAAGGTCGTACTTGGACAGGGCCTCGAAGGAAGAGACATAATCGGATACGAAATACTTCCCCTGCTTGAGATCAAGAAAGCGGCGGGCAAGGGAGTTCTTCTCTGACTCTGGGATGAATTTGAGCTCAAATCTCTCACGAAACTGAGCCCAAGTAAGTGTGGTCTCATCGATCTCGGCAATAAGGAGTTCGTACCAATCCAGGGCACGACTCAGAAGCTGACTAGAAGCAGTAAGAACACGGTCATGATCCGGGATATCCATACGAGTGAAAATGCGCTCGCATATCCGAATCCAAGCCTGGACCTCTAAGACATTCTCGGAGCCGCTGAACGGCTTCCCTCCGAGATGGGTAAAATCGCTGCAGAGACGCGCAAAAGCAGACTTGCGCGGAGCATCAGCAACTGGGGCTGGAGAGTGAGAATGAGACTGGGAGTTCCGAATCAGCTCCATGATCTAGTCGGTGGTCATGAACACGCCCTCTGGATGAGTGTTGCTGGACTGCCCAGCAGCACTGGTCTGACGTGTGGTTCTCCCTCTTCCCTTCCAGACATACTGAAAGTCAAACGGGAATTAAAGTTAGACATGATTCAATGATAGATACTTAATTAAGGAATACTACGGAATATAATAAATTCCTACACATACTCCTAACTTATCTATCGATAGGCATAAGGAAGGGATTTGATTTAATTCAGATCCAATTAAAATGTATTGTACTAAGTGTATCTGTTCTGTGTTTGTTATGTTTAATTCTGAACCTTAGCTCTGATACCAAGATGTAACGCCCCACTCCGAGACCCACTCTAGTAAAGAGTATTACGGAGTAATACCGTCTACTAGAATGGAGAATAGAGTATAATGGAAGCGACCATATGTAATCAAGCTATAACTATCTACTGAATACGTCGAATAGGTGGTTTTCTTTTCTCAAGTGGTTCGACATATCCAATAGATATTTATAACAAAACTACAATGGCTAAGGAAAATAGGTTCAAAACAAACATAATACTAAATGATAACATCATCATCACAGAACAGTCACATAACAGTCAAAGAACATAGGTACAATATATCGTCAATACAGATCCAAGTATCAGAAAGGTGGGTACAAAGCCACCGCTCACACATGTGAGTAAAAAATATGTACATAAGAGTCTGAAATAACAGAGTAGCTGAATAGTGGACAAATAAAAGAGCTATCTATCAGCATAGCAGATAATGTCCAAGCGGAAGCACAGAAAGCTAAGTCCGGAGACCTAATCTGAAACAACTCGGTCTTACCCGAGCGAAAACACTCGGGTCAGGCTAGCTAAACAATCAGTAATAACTGAGATATATATAATAATGCAGTACATAAATAAAACAGTACTTCTCCAAAGAGAAGAGTAATATGGACTACATGAATATAATGACGATCCCTAATCATCAATAAACAGTAAAAATCTCCAAAGAGAATATCAACACCAAAGTGTGGAATAAATAAAATCGCCTCATATCATCGGCGTAGCCAAAGCTATATAAAGTTGCTCATAGGCAATAATCCCAAGAGTGACCAGAGTCAGTAATCAATGCCCAAGCAAAGATCGATGCTCCAAAGAGCAATAGGGATATACTGAAATGTCAATGAAATCAAACACTGAAAAGCAGTGTCCAGAGACACTGTAAATCCATAAGGTAATCGCACTTACATCGTATGGTTCCATAGAACCAACACCGAATGGCGATACTCGAATGGATATAAAATCATCAGATAATACAAATATTACACGTGCACCGACAAGAGTCGTTGTTGTCAAGTACTATAGAGTTGTGATCGATCACTCGCACAGATGCGGAACGCGCGAGACGGCGAGATCCTTCCCAAAAGGATAAAGGCCCAGAGGCGCATGCCGAAAAATAAACTACTCCATAGAGCAGGTGTCCAGAGACGGTTGCCCAGAGGCGTGGTGACCCAGAGGTCCAGTACTGGCCGCCCAGAGGCTAATGTGTCACTAACTTCTTGGAGAGGAACCCGTAAAGTGTTAACAATGAGTCCCATACCCCACGTTCGCACTAAACGGTTTACTAACCAATAGCAAGCTCACACTCCAAACAATAAAAAGTCCACCTCGTATCATCGGTAAACTAGACCCAAAGGTCAAAACGATCAACCGAATAGGTCGGGGATTAACCGGAAAGAAAATACACACGGTTCCATAGGCCGGAGATTTCCTAACCGTTTAAGCACCTTTCCACTTCGCTCGACGTGCTAAAAAGTGAGTGTGAGATTTTTATTATAAAAAATAATGGTGCGAAACAGATTTTAATTGATTTTGAAATCACTTTAAAACGGCTTTTGAAAACTCTCCTATTATGGAGTAATTAATTTAATAATTAAAATAATATTATATAATAATTTTGAAAGCCATTTTGGAGTGAAAAATCCTTTTAAAATAGTTCACAAAAACCCATGCATGAAATTCAGAGACAAATCTCAAAGAAACCGATAAAACCAGAAAATCACTGAAAATATTCTAAGTGTTGGAAAATAGTCTAAAACTGACGCGAACCCAAGTTTGGAAAATTATTCGGACTAGCAAACTGAATCCGAAATGGCATGAAAATTGGTAGGAATGTAGTCTGATATTCCTACTTTAGAACACAAAAAGAATTACTCAATTCCGACTTAAAACGAAGTCGCGGCGACGCTTCAAATTCGGACCCGGAAACTGTGAATACACTGTTTCAGGCTGAGCTCCGGGTCCCCCTTCGACAGCAATTTCGAATAGTCAGATGAACTCGGGTACTAATCAAACGTTTTAGAGATGGAGTTAGGAACTCCAGCTTTTCAACGAGTCCAAAAACGTTGGGTTTCGACCACGGATGTGACCGTGGCGATGACACAAAGTTGCAGTCCAAAACTGAAAAACAGAAACATGCTTTCAAAAAAAAAAAAAAAAAATTCTTGGGCCCCCAGCCCGCTTGGGCTGGGGGGACTTGAGGCCGCCCCCAGCCCGCGCGGGCTGGGGACTTGGGTCCCCCCCCCCAGCCCGCGCGGGCTGGGGTCTTGGGCCCGCCCCCAGCCCACGCGGGCTGGAGGTCCTGGGCCCACCCCAGCCCACGCGGGCTGGGGGTTTTGGGAGCGCCCCCCAGCCCACGCGGGCTGGGGTTCTTGTGGCCCGCCCCAGCCCGCCTGGGCTAGGATCTTGTGGCCGGCCCCAGCCCACGCGGGCTGGGGACTTCGGTCCAGCTACTGGCTAGCCCAACTGGGCTAGCCTGCTACACCCGGGCAGCAGCCTGGGTGCAACCCAGGCCTGCCCTGGTGCACTCAGAATTGGGTTTTCAGCCCATTTTCAGCCTGTGCAGTTCCAGCCAGCAATTTTTGCAGTTTTTAGTGCTTTAGGGGTGTTTTTTTCAAGTTTTTGGCCTCAAATTTCACTAATAACAATCACTAACTACCATATAATGATTAACACACTAAATTAAAGGAAACAAAGGGCCAAAGCTTAGCATTACCTTATTAAGCAAATTCACAAACACCTTATGTGCAACCCCAAATTGAAAGCAAAATGATCAAAGACCTATGATACATATGTTACATGATAAAACATGTGTTATTAAATGATTATTGAAGTCAAAAGAGGATAAAACACATATTAGAAGAGGTTTTTAGCAATATATCTCTCTTAGAAAGCAACAATGATCATAATAGCATCAACCCAATTTAGCAAAAGAGGATTAGGAGGCTATAAGATCATAAAAACACATAAAACATGTGTTAACAAACTAATTTCAGAAATTAGAAAAGATATAAGAATGGATTTGAGGTGGGTATTTGCATTACCTTTGCATAGAATTATTTGCATAAGCTAAAACTTGAAGGAGATGAAGATGGAGGCCATTTTTGTTAAGAAAGCTTTAGGAAATGATTAGGGTTTTGGTTAGGGTTGAATGAAGGAGGTTATGAGAGTTTGAGATAATATATAGGGGAGGTTTAGGGTGGGTTATTGGGTTAAGTTTTGTAACCCAATAAGAAGAGGGTTATTTACAATGTTTCCAAAAAATTCTAAGTGTTCATGTATGTTTATGAACTCATTTTTCTTACCCAAACCCGTTTTAAAATCTCTCCTAAAATATTTAACTCTCCAAAATAACATTTTATCCTCATTTTAAAATCCCATATTTCCCATTTAATTAAAATAGCCTTTTTCAAATAAATTTTGTTATTCCAAATCCTTTTATGCTTCATTAAGAATAAATAAAAATCCTAACTTTTAATTATTAATTGGTAATGCAAATCCCGGGTTGTTACAATCCTCTTCCAAAATCATAGCATTTTTAAATCTATATACTTTGAAACCCATAGCTTTGTATCATAACTCTTAATACTTAAATGGTTTAAATATTAAAAGTAATATATAAAATAAATATAATTTCTTTAATTTCCCAAATAGATTCCAAATACTGATTTGAACCTCCAAATAAACCATTTTAATTTTCCATATATTTCAAAGCTGTAAACATTCCGTCATTTCAAAACTAATTCTTTTGATAATTCCATATATATCAAATTCAATTTTTGTTATTTAGATTTGAAATGTTTACTTAATAAATCCGATAAAATTTAAGTAAAACTTTTAACTTCAAACAATTGGATATTCTCTAAATTTTTATTTAACTTGATATATTCATTTAAATCGACTTGATATTCATTTAAGTCCTCTAAACAAAAATCAAGTTATAAAGATCATACCTTTTAAAACCCAAATTAATTTAAATTTCAAATAAATTTTATTCGAGGATAATTCTTAAATACCTTAATTCAAAGCAAATTCATATTTATCTTCCAACATTTATTTTATTTAAGACATTATAAACTCTATCAATAAATTTAAATACATACTTAACCGTATTATCTCTTAAATAAATCAACATTTATTTTTTTTGCTTCTTTATACTTTAACCAAATTTTTATACATAGCTTAACCCAAGAAATAAATTATATATAATTGATATTTATAAATATCATAATCAATATCTCATAAAACCATATATTTCATTCTAAACCATCGCAAAATCATTTCAAAATATTTTATATATAGACCGCGGTGCCTGTTTAAAATTTTCTTAAGTGACACAGATATTTATCATTTCAATCCGAAATTTAAAATAAAATTTATGGTTTTATATGATTTCAAACCGCAATCCCGAATGCAATAAAATGTCTAACACTTGCAATTTATGATGATATAAATAAACATCCATCATAAAATCATACATCCATTTATCACAATCATCATCCAATTCAAACAATACATCAATATATATATACAGGTAATAAATAACATGCATTTACTGGTAGTTTATTTTGCAAAATAAATTAACTAATAATTTAACTATCAGTTTATATGCAAAATAAATTTAACTAAAAATTTAACTAGCTGTTATTACGCAATAGTGAATTAAATAACAAGTTAATTGAATGCATGAAAATTAACTGAGATAATGATGAAATATATGCCAAACAGCTATAAACAAATTTCAAATCACATCATAAATAAATTTAACAAACATAAGAAATCTTAGAAGTAGTGAGTGGGTTAAAACACTCACCTTTCATTTTAGCCCATAAAAATCCAAACAGAAGCGCAAAACTCAACAATCTCCAAATTCAACTAAATCGATTTCATGTTGTCCGGAATATAAATTTGAATCCAACAGAAGAAATCGCGCGTGAATATATGCAAAAGATATTCATGTTACAAGAAGTATTATTAAAATAAAAATTAGTATGCATTAAAAAAATATATAAATAAACAAATTTTAATACTTACTATTCTCAAGATGAGGCTTCAGGAAAAGATTGAAGAACAGCTAAGATGAGGACAGGAAGTGTACGAAAAATGAAAAAGTATCATTTTTGTAAAAGAATGCTTTTGGATTTGCAAGAATAAGAGCTTTTGAATATGAGGTGTTAGGAGAAACAAAATGTAAAAGAAGAAATAAGATGTAAGTTATTTATAATTAGGAAATGAATGTGGAGGGACAAAATAAATGTCACGTTTTGTTTTTAAAGCTTCGGGCATTAATATTGCATAAGGAAATGTAAGTAGGAATGGAAAAGTTTGCAAACGAAAGTAGAATTTTGTATACGTGAAAATGAGGTGGCAAGAATTAAATACAACCTAAAAATGCTCAGGTATTAAACAGATGGAAAATAAACGGATCAAGTATTAATAGTAAGGTAACGTTCGTAAAACAATTAATAATAAAAGATTTTGAAATTCAAATTTTTTTTTTTGAAACGTAACCAAATTGACTTCATTAACTCATGCAATATTCGAATTTCTACGCATTTAGGTTTTTGTCTACGCATAACAAATTTTTATACTTACCTTAAAAATGAAAACGTTTGATTTGTTTTTCCCAAAATGATCTCTTATTACCATTAAAACACCCTTTTTTTTAACGCAAAACGTGCGTTTTTTTTAATTAAATCTATTGATTGCAATCAACGTTTCCTTTCCTTGATTGAAACATTTGAATTATATTAATTTCAGTTACTTACAAAGTTAAATTTTAAAACAGACATCTAAAATGGATAAAAAATAGAACAATTGTTTATTTAAACACGTTTATAAATTTATTGTTTATACACAAGAGCAATAAATAGATTATTTTTCTATTCTTGTAATCAGTCTGTAAGCTAAAACACAGTTCAAATAAATATATATTTCTTTCTTTAAAATCAATCTTTCTATTATTTATTTTAATGAAATTAAACCTATATTCACAGATGAAACCTTCATTTTATTTGATGTAAATGTTTTTTTTCATTGAATCAAAAGTTTCCTTATATTTTCACAAAACATACGCTGCTTTTAATTACACCTATTAATTTACAATTAGCATTCTCTCTCCTATTAATTAGAAATTTTCAATTACATTCATTTCAATTGATTAAGTTTCAAAATGGACTAAATTAATGTATTGAGACGTAACACAATTTTTCCGATCTAATAGTAATTTAAACATATTTACATTATTGGATACAAATAGTAATTACACATTTCTCACTAAATAATAGTTACTCATCTCTACAATCAATCTTTCGGTTGCCAAACATTTTTACTAAATGAATGTTTACTCTTTTACTAAACTTATTCATTCTTATTCTTTATTTAACATTTACTATTATAATCACCGTTATTAATTACATTCAAACAATGTCATTAAATACACCTGACGTATGTTATCAAATTTTTTTATCTTACTGTAATACATGTTATTAGTAGAAGTTCAAATTAAGATCATAAACATATCTCTTAACATATGTTAACAAAAATAAAATCATAAATTTTTATTTTTCTACCACTTATATTCCTCAGTCATATCTCTTATTACAATTAGCCTTTGGTATTCATATCCATTAATTACACAAATAACACAGTTAATATTTGTTTGTCTTTCACTACATTAATACTATCCAATTTTAGTCTTTTATTTATGTTAATTACTATATTTCAATTTATATTGAATTTTGTCAGTTTTACATATTAATAAAAATAAAAATCCCAATTAATTATTTCATCTTGGTTTCATTAGTTTGATTACATCAATTGTTAACTTATGAATAAAATTAACTTTTCTATTCATTTTGTTACATTCATAATTTTCAGTTATTGTCTAGATCTTATTAGTGTAACATTAAAGTCCATTTAATTGTAATTGATTTTCTATTTTAATCTAATAGACCAAATAAAATAAACAGGTAACTTAAAATGATTGTTACCATTAACCTTTACTCATATTTATGTAACATTTTATTGATATATATTTGTAGTTGATTAATTAAATTGCTAAGGATAACAATTTTCACCATTATACATTTTTATAATATTTGTAAGTTCATTCCTTACAAACGATTATTATAACCACTCTCATTACACTAAATTTATTCCATTTCCAATCATTACACTTTGTTTTATTAATAAGTCCACATTTTATATTATCAATTACCATTTATATCCCATTATAAATTAATGCACACACTAATACAACAAATATCATAACTCCCTACATAATCTGATTTTGTTCAATTACCATTAACAATATTATTATTTCATTAGCTAATTAAATGTTAACATTTGTTTTCTTATATCCAATTTATAACCAGGTATAACACTTACATTATTTCATTTATTAGAATTTCGTTCAATTTGTTAATAATTAGCTTTAATTAAAAAATTTACCATTCATTTTAGTTATTATTTCATTATTAAATTACCAATTTCTATTTATTTTAATATTTAATCATAGAATCTTATTAAGTTAACCATTTTTAATTATCAATATTTACGGGTCATTACACTCTCCCACACTCAAAACTTTTCGTCCCCGAAAAGGAAAAAGAAGGGAAAAGAAGAATTTAGAAACCAATATATCTTATACAAAATATTAAATTTATAAGCAGATAATTTACAAAATTAAATAATTTAAACAAAAGATATCAATTTATAACAATTAAATCCTTTTGCTTAAATTAACAAAGTTTGGAAAACATTTCATAAAATTTTCTAAGTCAAAAATTCATGAAAAAAATTCGACAGAGTCTCCTTTGTACGGAGAGGTCTGGGATAAATAGTAATATCAAATATAACAATATACAACATATAATTCAAAATAATATATATCCCAACACGGTAAAATAATATAATGTAATAACGTTGTAAACCATAATCCAAAAACGTACCTATTAGTCGGACAATTAACGCTTATTTTATGGAACCAAAAGCAGTAGCAATTGCTTCCATAACCTACATTTCACTTATATAATCTAAAAGGTTAACAATTATATAAAACGAAATGTTAGAGTTGTTTCAACCATAAACAAACAAATCAATACAACCAACAACCACTTGCAACAAGGCATACAACCATCACATAAAAATCCACACAAATCAAACGTTCATTCATATCAAACAAACAAATAGTTGTTCGGGTTCAAAACTTTAAATTATACAGAATGAACAATAGGCTACTAAGCGCATCATTTACTCAACAGTCTTTGATGAAGCTAAATAAATTTATTCATTCAATCTAGACACTTTTAAAGTATCCTTACCCAAACAACCATAAACCAAAACAAACCACAACTATTTCAAACAACAGATTTAGTTTATTCCTATTAATTCCATTCATACATTTGTTGTTTGACTTCTTTCTTTCATATAATGATTTATCTATTTATTTTTTTACATTACTTCTTACAACTATTCTTTTTCATTTATTTATAGCATTCAAGTTTAATTCAATTTCTTTGCATAATAATTCCTTCAATCACCCTTAATTAACTTATTTCATTAGTTAATACACTATTCACATTTGTTCAATGTTTATTTCAATTTTCATTTATTACTTATTCATATTAAATCAAATTTCTTAGCATGTAAATTTATTAACTTAAGTAACTTCTGCTTATTTACTTAAGCTTATGATTACTTACTTACAATACCTACTTTCCATTATATTTAATTAGTAGCATTTTCACTTATACTTAAGTTTAAACCACTATAACATCAAATTCTTATTTATTAAGGTGATTCACTGAACCTTTTCATTATATAAATTTTTCTTGTACAAATTTTCCACTACGTATTCTTATTAAACATTTCGACTTTTAATATTTGGTAAGTTATATATATGCTTTGAGAATGTAATTGAAAAATTATACAAGTTTTTCTCATTACCTTTAATTAATTTAATGTTCGACAATAATATCTTTTGTCTTATAGGTTACTATAATGACCCTAAATTTCGGCCCTGTTTATGTTAATAAATATTTAATCTGATTAAATAAAATGTGAACTAATTATTTTCAAATGGATATGATTTTGGAATAAATTGCCATTTGTTTATATAAATTTGTATTTTTAAAAAGGGAATTTGATTCTGGAAATTTAAATAGGATTTCTTAATAATATTTACCTTATATAACTAAATTAAAATACGGTACCTTGTTTACATTTGGAAATATACATATGGATGTTAATGTTTAAATTTAAAATCTAATTATAACAAAATAAAATATAAATGTAGAATATAAATGTAAAACATAAATCAAATATGTGTATATAACTTAATATATAACTTAATTTAAATAAGTGATGGTACAGTACAAATAGAAATGAATACAAATATAAGTAAGAAATCATTTTAGATATAACTTGAACATTGATAGTCAAATATAAAATACAAATGTAAGATTTAAAATAAGAATTAATTAGTTAAGATTGCATGCATCATAAATTAAAAATTTGTAAACAAAGCTAAAATAAGAACAAGGTATAAAACTCAAAGTATAAAGTAAAACAAAATCAAATGTAATATAACACCAAACTAAAACATTTATGTATAACTTATGTAAATTAGAAGTTAACTAAACAAAATATTTTCATACACAAATTAACAACAACTATATATATAATTATTCAAGCTAGAAACAATGAAACAAATGTTTTCAAAGCAAACCAAAGTCTAAAAATAAATCCGAATTAAACATATTCATTATTCAAGCAAGCAATGAATAAAACATTTTTTTTTGACACAGTATCTTCACAAATAAATCTAAACATAAGATATAAAATAATAAAACAAATGTTGCAAGGGAAATAATCCTCATTCACAAGTATATGTAAACATGAAGAAACCTAACAAACTCAGGTAGATTGAAATACAAGCAATAAAATAATTTGTCTTCTTATGCAAGCTACTTGCTGAAGTACATAGCTCATACAACTGCATACCATGTCTTCACAGTACAACATAATTATGTAAACAGATTAAGCAACATAACAATTAATGCTCTTCTGTTCGAGCACATCTTTGTGTTTATTTATAATATGCAAATCTTTATTTTGCAGTAATGAAATCTGATCAACATAATTGAATAGCAGTGAGTTAAGTATAAAAAAATGTAACAGGCTTGAATATATATGGAACCTGCAAATGATTTTGGTAAAGCAAGTAATAAAAATCTATGTACTGATAAGGTTATGTGTAAAACAATAAGTACATTAGCATTTAATGTTTAGCATCTCAGCAAAACATTGGGTCGCATTCAAGAATCATATCAGCCTTAAAAAAAAAACTTGCCTGATAAAACAAAAAGGAATAGTACAGATAACACCTAACCAGGTTAAAACTTTTTCCATACATACATAACTTCTTATCTTCTATATATATATATATATATATATATATATATATAGGTATTCATCATATATTTAGTTGGATCAGTAACATAAGTATACTTGAAGAAAAAAATATAAAGAGAAAAACATAAAATAAGCAAAGCCCAAGCTTAAACACATAAGAACAGATGGATTGCAGACGTCAAGTATGCTCTGTTCAACAGTATTTGGTTTCTGGTGAGTAAACAAGAAGTTTTTAAAGCTTTAAGTTATTCTAAAATAGTTCAAGATTGTTTGATATCCTGGATTATATATATATGTTTCAGTTTGTTTGTGATGCTCTGTTCACCTCTGTTGATTGATTCAGGTAGTGAATTTTCTTTCAAAATTCAATTTACTCTCTTCAGATTATCATAAAGCTTTAAGCTTTTCATCTAAAGCAAGATGTTTAAACATAAATTTTAATTTCTAAAAGCTGATTAAACTTTGTTGTAAAATATAATTACTGTAATTTTATTTACAGGTATCAAATGATAACTTGATAAAATTGATTTTTGTCAAACATTAATTCAAGATTATATCTTGAATTCTTATAGCAAAATATGATTTTTAAAACAAAAATCAAGATTTATAGATCAATATTCAAAGAGCTGTTAGTAAATAAACAAAGACTGCATTTTTACGAATTTCTGGTTATCAATTGAATTTAAATTGTTGAAATTTGTTGTGAAGTTAGTATGAACATGCATGATGTTGGGAAAAATGTTGTATAATTTTTCTAATTCAAGAATTAACCGAACGAATGCAAATTAGGGATTGTGCACAGTTTTTGTTTCATGTCTGTAACATAAGGTGTTCGGCCTCTTCACGCGATCGAGCTGCTCGAGGGTTCGGTAGGAGGTGGTTTGTCGAGTTGTTGTAGTGTGGGCGAAGTGTCGGCAACTCTGGTGGTTTATGCGACGGTGGCGAAACGATTTAGGGATGGACGAGTTTTCTTTTTTCCAGTTGAAGGCAAATTTTCGATTCGAGATTTTAGGGTCGAATTGGGTTTGGTTTTTCGAACCTATGAAGGACTCGGGACTTGCCGATGGGTTGGGTGATCGCCAGAGATGAGTTGTGTCGCCGTGCACGTGTACGACGTGGAGGATGTGTCTGCGTTGTGTCAGTGAGTGATCTCGAGTCATTCTCGAGTTTACCTAGTGATTTCTTCGGGTTTACGTCGTGTTCGAGTGAGTACCTGACGTTAATTAAACCAAGTTTAACTTAAACTTCAGAAGAAGAAAAAAGAGAGGGAGAAGAAGGAGTTTTGCGTGGGAATGAGGTGGGTGTCTCGGGAATGTTAGCGTGCAACTCGAAGCTACACTCGGGATCTAATAGGGGATAACCCGGGTTTCTTTCAATCATAGTACAAAAGGAAAAATGAAGTTCAGTGGATTTGGTTTTAATAGTTTTAAATTCTGTGAACTTGGAGAATGTTTAAATGGCTTAAATACAAGTTTTAGTTATTTAGTTAGTACTTAACAAATGCATTTAACAATTTATTATTATTTTAACTTAAGCAATTGACTTAAGTAAAGAATAAAGTTAATCAACATTTCAGATTTCAAACTTTAAGAAAATTCTTTCAAATGTTAATTAAGATCAATAGTAATTTACTAACTATTTTAGGAAGTAATTAAGAATAATTACTTTACAATTGTAATTAAGGATTAAGTAATGATTGAGTGATTAATAAAGTGTAATCAACTACTTATGATAATTAATGAATGAATTAATAGTTAATTTATTAAGTAATCTAATTAAGAATAAATTAATAAATTAACTAAGTAATTAATGATTAATAATTGGATAATTAAAGAATAGTTAATTAAGTAATTAAGGTTAAACAAATTGATTAAGTGATTGAGTAATTAAGGGAATTAATTACATATTGTAATTAATAAAGTTATGATGAATTATTAAGTTAATTAATTAAGTTTAATTAACTTAAATAATTATTGAAGATGTGATAAGCATAAACACTTGGAGAAGTAATTAATGATAACGACTGATGAAATTGACTGAGGATGATTTAATAGTGAAAGTGATTTGAGTATAATTACTTTGGGCAATTAATCAAGGGATTAATTTTAAAGGAAATCAGTTGAGGTGTAATTAAGTGATGTGATAAGAGTAATTAAAGGTGGTTAATTACTGAATAACATTAATCAAGAGTGATTAATAAATATAGTTTATTGAAGATTAATTACTTAAGGTTATTAATTTAATACAGGATAATGAAATTAAATTGTAATTAGTAATCATTAATAAATATAAATAATACTAAGAGATCAAAGAGTAATTAATTAGCGTAATTAAGAAGAATGTAATAATTGGTAGTATAAGGTTAATTTCTATGATTAGTTAAGATAATTTATTTGTGGAAATAAGTTAAAGGATAATACTTGAATGTAATTAAAGGTGGTTATAATGATGGCCAATTTAATTGAATAATTGGATGATGGTAAATTAATTGATTGATAATTGGTTA
The DNA here is from genome assembly GCA_030765085.1 of Allium cepa. Classification (NCBI taxonomy): domain Eukaryota; kingdom Viridiplantae; phylum Streptophyta; class Magnoliopsida; order Asparagales; family Amaryllidaceae; genus Allium; species Allium cepa. The sequence continues at coordinate 136,067,545 of CM060932.1, forward strand.
ATTGTTATATAAGCAAGATTTATAATAGTGTAGTAATCAATTTAATTCATTTTAAATTAATTAGAGATAAAGTAATTAATTTAATTCATTTTAAATTAATTATAGTTGATACGATTTCTATGTATGGATGGATGATATTGTTTACTTTGAATGGTTTGAGATTGCTAGTATAAGATAAATGATGCAGGGTGAAATGTATGCTTGATTGTAGTATGATAATAATATGAATTATCTGTGTGATGATAATATTGCCTATCTGTTTATGGTAATAATGTTGATTATCTATTGTGATATTGTGAATTATCTATCTGTGTGTATACGGATAATTGAATTGTTTTTTTTTAAACTTTAAAACAACTTGGCCCTAAAAGACACGTTTTAGATTTCGATGAAACCGGGATCGGGTTTCCATATTTGGACATCCGAAAACCACATCGATTTCCAAATTAACGATAGGTCGTGAACCTGATGTGAAGATGAAGATTCAGAATGCAAGGGTTGTCGTCGTTAACTCTGAGGGTGATTCCAAAACGAGTGTAACGAGATAATGCCTTCGGTTACGTTCGAACCCGGAACGAACTTGTATGGATTGAATGCTTTCAGCACATCGTCAGGCGGGCAATGAGCATTCTAAGAAATTTGTCCTCTTAAGGTAATCGTAGCCTCAAGCCTCATCAACCGGGAATGGCTAAAATAGGGGAGATGCAGCAAGGTTAGGTGGGTCATGCCCAATAAGGACAAGATATTTCCCATGTCTAGATGTCCTTTTTTATTCGGCTTAGTGGGTGGTTAGTCGCGCCAACCACAGGGTTTATCTTGTTCGGGACTATTCAGTAAGGAATGGTTCCGACCTTATGTTGCAGGGGAGCGGGCGTACTCCTCGGTACGGCGATCTAGGCCCCGTACTGTGACGGGCGGTACCCCAGTAGCCCTGCCATTGTATGGAATCCATTTTCCAATAAGTGCCCACAGTTTTGATTGTATTACCCACTTTTGTGGCTAGTAGCTGGAATTTAATAATGTAACAATTTCGGCTATTTTCTATTTACTTGAAAACCCTAGACACTATTATAATATCACAGAATTTTCTATGAAATGTTTGGTTAGCGTAAGGTAAAAACTTACCCGTATTTATTTGTGGGGAGACTTACGTGATACCTTTATTTTCAAATATTTTTCAAAGTTAAACAATTTAAACCGTTTACTCATACCAGACCCATGTCTGACCCGGAGTTTATATTTTGTGTTTTCATAAACTCTTGGGTACTCAAATTTTTATGAGTAGCCAAGTGATAGGTTCTTGGATTGTTGAGTTCTGGAGGAACTTGGAGCAGGAGCCCAGACGTATGTAGATATCTATATAGTTCCGCTGTGTTGGTTAGAGTATGATATATATTGTAATTTATGTAGTGGCAGATGTATATAAATTTGTCAAGTGTACAATATTGTATAAGTCTCATATATGTAAACTATGTAATTGATATGTGATGTATTATATTTTATTCCATTCCGCTGTGAGATTCCGTGATTGTTATTCTTTCTTTCTCTTTCTTTTCTATTTCTATCCCTTTCTTTCTTCATGATGATACGTCTTTCTGGTAGTAGAAGGCGGGTCGTCACAGTTACACTTTCCAAATTTCTTTTAATTTCATTCATAACTCAGCATTAAACTTCTTATTTTAATTAAAGGTTCTAATTATAAATTTGTTACATTAAATTTCACTATATGATTCAAATTATTAATTAACGAAAACTTAAGAACTAAATACCGGGTTTAATTTCAAATTATTTTAAAATAATAGATAAATGTATATACCTATAGTTTATATATCCAATTATATTTAAAAAAAAAAATTTATTTTTTTATCAAAATAAACTTGCAGTAAAACTACTACAGTGGCCTTCCCACTTTGAAACTCGAAAATGAATGTCGATGATGCGTGCACTCATCACCAAAATTATTTTCCAGCGACAGAGATGGGAGTACAATTTTATCTTTCCAAAATTTCTTTTAAAACATTTCTTTCAAATTATGTTGTAATACTTATATCAAAAAATACTTCTTTTAATAATATTATTATTATATTTGAAAATCATTCAAAAGAAATTTCAAAACCCCGGAACTTAAGTTCTAAATTTTCAATTTTCGTTTATTTTATTTTCAACTTTATTCAACTATTATTTATATTTTCATTACCTAACAACCAATATATAGCAACCAAATATATATATCTTATTTATAAAAAATATATTTTATATATAGAAAATATAATAGGCAAAATTATTTCATTTGCCTATATTAAAACCAAATATTATGTCGGTCTGTCCTATTAAGTGTTTAGAAATCCCTACTGTTGTCATAGCATCCCATGCATCAACCAGAATTTATAAATACAAAACGGAACAGATTAACACAATATTAAAACCTTTTTATAACACTAACAAGCACACTCTCTCATATATACACTCAGCGACTCTCATAGGGTATTACTACCCTATTAGTAAAGAGTCAAACCCCAAAAAGCTAAGGTTTTTCGCTAAACTAAAGCTCTGATACTAGATTTAACGGCCCACCTTTTTTATACGGTTTAAATCGACGATAAACCACACACGTCAGACTTAAAACATACAAAAGGGCGAGTTGTTATGGGGTAAAACAGAGAATAAAAAAACAAAATAGAATCTCACAACGGAAGGATAAAATATAATAATCAATATACAGTTCATAAAACTGTTGCAAAATATTTGATTCTTCTTTATACAATAAATATCAGAGTTCACATACCAATAAATATCAATGCAGCGGAATACAGTGTTTAGTGGAACCATGTAATATATAATAATAATAATGAAATCCGCGTCTTCGTCCGTCAGAAATAAAGTCTTCGATCCTGAAACGCTCGGACTGACCCGAGTGAATTGAAAAAACAAAACACTCGAGTCAGAACTAAAAGATCATATGTAAGTTAAATTAACAGGAATAAATATGAGTGCAGTAACTTAAAAGATGCTCGGGATTCACATCTCCTAAGGATCTGTTAAACTATTTACTATGCAGTAATATTTTGCTATTATAATAGTGTCTAATAGTAAAATAAACTTACTTTTATAAAGCGTTAAGGAGTTACCCAATCTCCCCCTTAACAAAATAATAGTCCCAGTAGTCTATCCAGTATCTGCGCACATCCAGATCGGGAGACTACCCTAAATACTCCACGGGCTATGGGAGAAAATCAAACTCGTACAAGGCGCGATAAGATAGGTGACACGGCACAACTAGGCAATGCCAGAGTAGATATACCATTACACATCCGGGCTGGTGGTAACGCGTAGCCGCAGCTATCGCCCACCTCGAGCCACGCCCCCAAAAAGAAAATCAAAAGTGGCCACCGAATCAATCCAAAAGTCAAAGTATAAGATCAAAGGGATGTGTCCGATCAAAGGTGCTACCTCAATTGTCCGCGTATTTACCTCAAAGGATACGTCGCCACCATCCTACTTCATTCTGGAATCTTCACCGCTTACACGGTTGTTAAAGTGGTTTTCGGAGTTGGCAGAGAGTATGACAACTTCCGATCCCGGTCTCTTCAACAACCAATCGTTATTATAACACCGCGGTTATTTCAAAATAATTTATACTTTAAAACCAGAATAAAATATCCATTTCAAAACCTTAAAAATACGATATCACTTCTATTTTAAAACCCAAATCCATATGATATCATTTTATTGCAAATATATCCTCTTCCAAAATCATAGCATTTTTAAATCTATATACTTTGAAACCCATAGTTTTGTATCATAACTCTTAATACTTAAATGGTTTAAATATTAAAAGTACTATATAAAATAAATATAATTTCTTTAATTTCCCAAATAGATTCCAAATACTGATTTGAACCTCTAAATAAACTATTTTAATTTTCCATATATTTCAAAGCTTTAAATATTCCATCATTTCAAAACTAATTCTTTTGATAATTCCATATATATCAAATTCAATTTTTATTATTTAGATTTGAAATGTTTACTTAATAAATCCGATAAAAATTAAGTAAAACTTTTAACTTCAAACAACTGGATATTCTCTAAATTTTTATTTAACTTGATATATTCATTTAAATCGACTTGATATTCATTTAAGTCCTCTAAACAAAAATCAAGTTATAAAGATCATACCTTTTAAAACCCAAATTAATTTAAATTTTAAATAAATTTTATTCGAGGATAATTCTTAAATACCTTAATTCAAAGCAAATTCATATTTATATTCCAACATTTATTTTATTTAAGACATTATAAACTCTATCAATAAATTTAAATAACTAATTAACCGTATTGTCTCTTAAATAAATCAACATTTTTTTTACCTCTTTATACTTTAACCAAATTTTTATACATAGCTTAACCTAGGTAATAAATTATATATAATTGATGTTTATAAATATCCAAATCAATATCTCATAAAACCATATATTTCATTACAAAACCATCGCAAAATCATTTCAAAATATTTTATATATAGATCGCGATGCCTGTATAAAATTTTCTATCCTTTGGTCAAGTGATACGGATATTTATCATTTCAATCCGTAATTTAAAATAAAATTTACGGTTTTATATCATTTCAAACTGCAATCCCAAATGCAATAAAATGCATAACACTTGCAATTTATGATGATATAAATAAACATCCATTCATCCATCATAAAATCATACATTCATTTATCACAATCATCATCCAATTCAAACAATACATCAATATATATACAGGTAATAAATAACAGGCATTTACTGGCAGTATATTTTGCAAAATAAATTAACTAATAATTTAACTATCAGTTTATATGAAAAATAAATTTAACTAAAAATTTAACTGGTAGTTATTACGCAATAATAAATTAAATAGCAAGTTAATTGAATAAATGCAAATTAACTGAGAATAATGAAATATATGTCAAACAGCTATAAACAAATTTCAAATCACATCATAAATAAATTTAACAAACATAAGAAATCTTAGAAGTTGTGAGTGAGTTAAAACACTCACCTTTGATTTTAGCCCATAAAAATCCAAACAGAAGCGCAAAACTCAACAATCTTCAAATTCAACTAAATAAATTTCATGTTGTCCGGAATATAAATTTGAATCCAACAGAAGAAATCGATCGTGAATCAAAGTTTATATGCAAAAGATATTCATGTTACAAGAAGTATTATTAAAATAAAAATTACTATGCGTTAAAAATATATATAAATAAACAAATTTTAATACTTACTTTTCTCAAGATGAGGCTTCAGGAAAAGATTGAAGAACAACTAAGATGAGGACAGGAAGTGTACGAAAAATGAAAAAGTATCATTTTTGTAAAAGAATGCTTTTGGATTTGCAAGAATAAGAGCTTTTGAATATGAGGTGTTAGGAGAAACAAAATGTAAAAGAAGAAATAAGATGTAAGTTATTTATAATTAGGAAATGAATGTGGAGGACAAAATAAATGTCACGTTTTATTTTTAAAGCTTCGGGCATTAATATTGCATAAGGAAATGTAAGTAGGAATGGAAAAGTTTGCAAACGAAAGTAGAATTTTGTATACGTGAAAATGAGGTGGCAAGAATTAAATACAATCTAAAAGTGCTCAGGTATAAAACAGATGGAAAATAAACGGATCAAGTATTAATAGTAAGGTAACGTTCGTAAAACAATTAATAATAAAAGATTTTGAAATTCAAAATTTTTTTTGAAACGTAACCAAATTGACTTCATTAACTCAAGCAATATTCGAATTTCTATGCATTTAGGTTTTTGTCTACGCATAACAAATTTTTATACTTACCTTAAAAATGAAAACGTTTGATTTGTTTTTCCCAAAATGATCTCTTATTACCATTAAAACACCCTTTTTTTAACACAAAACGTGCGTTTTTTTAATTAAATCTATTAATTGCAATCAACGTTTCCTTTCCTTTTGATTGAAACACTTGAATTATATTAATTTCAGTTACTTACAAAGTTAAATTTTAAAACAGACATCTAAAATGGATAAAAAAAATAGAACAATTGTTTATTTAAACACGTTTATAAATTTATTGTTTATACACAAGAGCAATAAATAGATTATTTTTCTATTCTTGTAATCAGTCTGTAAGCTAAAACACAGTTCAAATAAATATATATTTCTTTCTTTAAAATCAATCTTTCTATTCTTTATTCTAATGAAATTAAACCTACATTCACAGATGAAACTTCATTTTATTTGATGTAAATGTTTTTTTTTCATTGAATCAAAACTTTTCTTATATTTTCACAAAACATGCGCTGCTTTTAATTACACCTATTCATTTACAATTAGTATTCTCTCTCCTATTAATTAGAAATTTCCAATTACATTCATTTCAGTTGATTAAGTTTCAAAATGGACTAAATGAATGTAATGAGAAGTAAAACAATTTTTCCTACCTAATAGTAATTTAAACATATTTACATTATTGGATACAAATGGTAATTACACATTTCGCACTAAATAATAGTTACTCATCTCTACAATCAATCTTTCAGTTGCCTGACATTTTTACTAAATGAATATTTACTCTTTTACTGAATTTATTCATTCTTATTCTTTACTTAACATTTATTATTATAATCACCGTTATTAATTACATTCAAACAATGTCATTAAATACACCTGACGTATGTTATCATTTTTTTTATCTTACTGTAATACATGTTATCAGTAGAAGTTCAAATTAAGATCATAAACATATCTCTTAACATATGTTAACAAAAATAAAATCATAAATTTTTATTATTCTACCACTTATATTGCTCAATTATATCCCTTATTACAATTAGCCTTTGGTATTCCTATCCATTAATTACACAAATAACATAGTTAATATTTGTTTGTCTTTCTCTACATTAATACTATCCAATTTTAGTCTTTTATTTATATTAATTACTATATTTCAATTTATATTGAATTTTGTCGGTTTTACATATTAATAAAAATAAAAATCCCAGTTAGTTATTTTATCCTGGTTTCATTCTTTTTATTACATCAATTGTTAACTTATGAATAAAATTAACATTTCTATTCATTTTGTTACATTAATAACTTTCAGTTATTATCTAGATCTTATTAGTGTAACATTAAAGTTCATTTAATTGTAACTGATTTCCCATTTTAATCTAATAGACCAAATAAAATAAACAGGTAACTTAAAATGATTGTTACCATTAACCTTTACTCATATTTATGTAGCATTTTATTGATATATATTTGTAGTTGATTAATTAAATTGCTAAGGATAACAATTTTCACCATTATACATTTTTATAATATTTGTAAGTTCATTCCTTACAAACGATTATTATAACCACTCTCATTACACTAAATTTATTCCATTTCCAATCATTACACTTTGTTTTATTAATAAGTCCACATTTTATATTATCAATTACCATTTATATCCCATTATAAATTAATGCACACACTAATACAACAAATATCATAACTCCCTACATAATCTGATTTTGTTCAATTACCATTAACAATATTATTATTTCATTAGCTAATTAAATGTTAACATTTGTTTTCTTATATCCAATTTATAACCAGGTATAACACTTTCATTATTTCATTTATTAGAATTTCGTTCAATTTGTTAATAATTGGCTTTAATTAACATTTTTACCATTCATTTTAGTTATTATTTCATATAAATTACCAATTTCTATTTATTTTAATATTTAATCACAGAATTTTATTAAGTTAACCATTTTTAAATATCAATATTTACGGGTCATTACAGAGTCTTCGACTATATTCACTTTTTGTTACCGCAGACGGCAGTCTCGGGCATAGTGGTCGGGCTTGTTACAAAAGTAGCAAGTAGCTTTCTTTTTGTTGTTGGTTTTGGAACGATTTTTCTTCTTAAACTGTGTCTCATTTTTTGGCTTTAACTTATCAGTAATTTTAACATTATTTGCCTTATAGTGGGACTCAGTTTGCGGATTATCATCTAGATGGCATTTGCGAGTCTTTTTCAATACGAAGATGACGTTGTAAACCGTCTAAATTATAATCCGTTTCTGCATGCTTCATCCTTTTCTTATAGTCATTCCAACCATGCGGAAGTCTAGAAATTATAACTTCAACAACAAAAGATTCAGGGTGATCAATTCCAGCATTTTTAAGTTGATTCACCAACAGTAATATTTCGCTTACTTGTCCAATTATGGACTTATTGGTGACCATTTTGAAATCCATAAAGTTAGAAATAAGAAACTTTTTATTACTTGCTTCGGATATGCGGTACTTATTCTCCAGTGCAGTCCATAGTGCCTTTGCTGTTTCCAAGGTCCTATGAGCATTATAAACTGTGGTAGATATCGCATTCAGAATATGACCTCTGTATAGAAAATCGTCATCTTTGCGCTTTGCACGTTTAGCCTTTAGAGCAGCATCATCTTTATCAGTTTCCTCCGGGATATCTTCCAAGTCATCTTGCAAAATGTAGAACAATTTGATAGTGACAAGGAAAAATTTCACCGTCTCTTGCCGAAGAGTGAAATTGTCGCCATCAAAATGCTCCAATCGAGTTAGATGCTGATTCATAACTTGCAGAGCGCTCGAACCTTACATGGTTGAAGAATATTGTCTTAAATTTGTTGGGAAATTTTTTGGTTCTAGAAGAATTTGATGGCGATTGCGATAAAGATAATGTTGTACTTCCGACTTCAAGGGTCTATGGAATAGATTCTTTCACACTGTAGTTCAACCGACCAGGTACAAACGGGTTATCGAACTATCGACTTTTAAGATTCAATGAAGCCTTATAACAGCGTAATCGGATTCAAAGTTTATACGTCTTTGATCCGACCAAGAACACTTTAGCAACGGTTTCTGATGATATAATTTATATATAATAGAATGAAGAGAAAGAAGAGAGCAATTCTGCGACGTTTTCTGAGTTTGCAACACTTTGGAAGCGTAACAAAACAAAGCAATGGTGGCTGCAGCATTTAGCAACACTTTCCAGCGCCGCAAAAATTGCGCCGTGAGGAAGAACAAGATGGAGTTCAGAGAAAAAACTGTCACAGTACTGGACGTTGCTATTTATAGACGTGAAGAGATGTCCATTCGTGAAGCGTCACAACCGTTTGTAACGGGCGCGTCCATTCATTTTGTAACGGTTCACTACTGTTACAAACGGTCGCGTCCATTCATTTTGTAATATTTTAGAAAACGTTACAAATTTCCCGCCATCAATTCAAATTTATAAATTTCGGTTCTGCGTCCTTAACGGGCTGAAATCTGACCCTTTACTGTTCACCTATGATCCAAAAATATTTTCGGACCCGCACCGGTACGGTCGGACGGACGGCGACGCACGTGGTGTTACATGACTTCTCTCCTCACAATAAAGCAAACATGTGGGAGTCTCAAGACCCCAACATCCACATGAGAAAGTTTTATTTATACAAATATATTGTATAAGTTTCTAGCATATGGGACTAACTTCTTTTCTAGCTCTTTACTTCTTCTCTTTCAAATCAAAATCCAAAGCCCCAATAAAATGTTTGAAAATTTTCCAACATTAGTTGGTAAAAGAAAGGAGTACTCTCTGATATCTAATTTATCTTTTATCTCTGCTACACAACTAATAACACAAAATGCCTATAATGTTATAATATATTTATAACATGTGTGAATATGCTAAATGGCCAAGGACACTATTGTAATTTTCTTTAGATTTGGAGTCTATAAATATAGAGCTCATTTGTATTGTAAATATATTGGATCTGAAGTGAATAAAATATCTTCTCTCTTTAATGACTTGTTCTTATTTTATTGTAACACGTTATCAGCACGAGATGCTATGTTATCACATTCGATTATTATTCCTTTTACCAATTTTGTTTTATGTGAAATATTTGTATCATTTACGTATGAAATTCATTCATTTATTTCACATACTTAGAACTTTATTCTTGTTACGAAAGATCTACAAATCTTACTTTTGTTTTTCAAACTTTGTTCATGTTCATGCTCATGTTCAGATACTTAGAACTTTATATCATGTTCATGTTCAGATATTTAAGTGATATTTTTCCTTAACGCATGCTTTCACTCAGTTTCACTAGGATAACAAATAACAGGTGCACGTTTATTTTATTTTGCCTAGTCAAATGGCTAGCTATTATTAATACCTAATAATTAGTTATTACCTATTCTTCTGGCTATTCCACTTCTCAATATGAAATTTTATATATATATAGTACATACAGATTGCTCATATAGCAACATACCTACTCTATTTCTTTGAATAGCAGACCTAAGGTATCAGTTCGTCTAATCTTTAAACTTTATTATGTTAGATCTATGTACTTTTTCATTAAAAACTGCATAGAGAGATCTGTGATACCTTTATTTTATCATTTTAATACCTCTACTCATTAAGTTATCCTAATCTTTTGTATTATGTGCAATGCTAAGCTTCGCAAATTAGACCACTTACCCTACAACTATTGGTTTTAATCAATTACTTCACTGGTAAATAGCCTCTAGCATAAAACGTTGGTCAGTTTATACTAGCATGTTCCTTGTTTTTGTTCTGCTCCTTTATTATAACCATTTATTATTTTAAAACTATTTGGTAGCACACGATGCGTATGGATCAATGATATAGAGTGCCATCATTTATGAAAATTATGAATATGTCAGTCTATTTAGTAGTTAACCTACTACTTAATATGCATGTAATCTTATTTTATATATTTTTTAATGATTCAATTTTACATGTTACATACTGAAATTAGGATAAAATTGCTGAATTAAGGAATTGAAACACGATTCATATTGATCTGTTAGTTGATATGCATTTGATAATGATGGCCATACAGATATTCATGCTTTCAATATAGTTCGCATGTATTAAACATTCTGGATGGATTTTGTTCCATGTTACGTTGTTTCTATAAACAATATTTCGGCCAGTTTTTGTATTCTATATCTTGTGATTACTAATTTCCTACCTTCAAAAAATCTTGATTTTTTATCTCTTCACGTCACTCTTTAAAATATTTTCATCTTATGCAATTTGTTTTATGTATAGTTCATAAAATGACATAGTGTTGCACCTTCTACATTTGATTATGTTTTGTGTGTGTGTGAGTCCGATATTATGATGTGTTTAGTTTTGTTTGAACATATTTTTTTTGCATTCTGAATCAGATAAATCAGGATATATCTTTATTGCCCAGCGAAACACTTTTGCATATTATTTTGTACTCATTGCAAGGTTATGTTGCTGCTGCGTTTTAATGTGGATTTTAGTATCTTTGTTTGGGTTCTAAATTTTCAGCCTTGGTCTCTGTGATATAAATATGAACAAGAAGAGAAAATGTTCAAAAGTTAATTGACATTTATGTTGCGAATGAGACATGGGAATTGGAGTTTACAAATTGAAGGGATAGGAATAGAGGCACCTAAAGATTGGTCATTTTCTGTATAACGTAATAAGCTAGGGCAGGGACGAATGTAACATGATAATCATGATTTCAAGCAATGCAAAAACTGGTCCATATATTATGCACTTTCGGTTTATCTCAGTTAACATTTTGATGAAAAAAAAATTATATCCTTGTCCCTTTAACCTTTATTTTATTTTTTGCCGACTTTTAGAATTGATTTTTTTTCTAATGATTAACCATTTATGTTTTGTGCTTATTGATTCATGGCAAACATAACTAAACTTGAATTCAAAGCGTTGGACATATCTGGAGACAACTATTCGTCATGGATATTGGATGCTGAAATCCACTTGCAATCTCAATGCTTAGAAAATGCAATTAAAAATGGTAATAATATGTCCTAGTAGGACAAAGCAAATGCTCTAATATTTTTAAGACGTCACATCCACGATGATCTGAAAACAGAATATTTAACGGAAAAGGATTCTCTCCACTTGTGGAACTCCTTGAAGGAGCGTTATGACCACCAAAAGACGGTCATACTTCCAAATACTAGGAAAGAATGATTGAACCTGAGGTTTCAAGACTTCAAATCTGTAAGAGAATATAATTCTGCTATGTTTAGAATTACTTCTAAACTGAAATTATGTGGAGAAAAGGTAGATGATGCACAAATGCTTGAAAATACATTTTTGACATTTCATGCCTCGAACATACTCCTGCAGCAGCAATATCGAGAGCGTCATTTTACAAAATATTCTGAACTCATAGAATGTTTATTAATTGCTGAGCAAAACAATGAATTGCTCATTAAAAATCACTCCTCAAGACCAACTGGTTCGGCTGCATTACCAGAAGTTAATGTTAATTTTGCCCACTCCGGTAGAGGCAGAGGTCGAGGTAGAGGACGTGGTCGTGGTCGTGGTCGTGGACGTGGAAATAACTCCAGCAGAGGCGGTTATGGTGGTTTTAAAGGCAACAAAACTACCAACTTTAAAAAGCAACAAAAGAAAAATGAGCCTGAAAAAACTAATGATTTTACTTCAGAAAATAAAAAGCATTATGAGGAAGTCTGTTACAGATGTGGGCGCTCTGGTCATTGGTCGCGTACATGTAGATCATCAAAGAAAACAGTTGAAGAATATCAACGTTCGAAGAATATTGAAACAAATAACACTGAAAGATTGTTTGATAACACTGACTTGAAGTTAGATGATTTCTTCGAAGATGATGATGGAAATTTCATAAATGATGAAAATCTCAATGCGATGATTAATGATATGACCAATCTGATCAATTAGAAATAGGCTGAAGCTTTTTATTTAGTTTTTCCAATTTATTTTAGTTAATTTGAATTTGATTTTTGTTCGTTTTATTTTCCTGGAACCATTTGAAATAATGTGCACCAGTGGATATTGATTTGATTGATAGTTTACTTTATTTATTTATTTAAGTTCAGAATTATTTCAATAATTGACTAACTGTATTGTCTCTAATTCTTAAGGTATGGACCATCAATACTTGAATGATGATATATGCCTACTAGACAGTGCAACTACTCATAGATTTTGAAAAATTAGAAGTTTTTCTCTGAATTATCTGAAAAGATTTCAGCTAAAGTTTCCACCATAGTTGGATCTGCCAATATAATTAAAGGGTTTGGAAGAGCCCATATAGTATTACCAAATGGTACACACATCTTCATTCAAAATGCATTATACTCAAGCAATTCTAAAAGAAATCTGCTAAGTTTCAAAGATATAAGAATGAATGGATACCATATTGAAACTATAAATGAAAACAATAAAGAATATCTTTGTGTTATTTCTAGAATTGAAAGCCAGAAGCTTATCCTAGAAAAATTTGGTACAATTTCAACTGGTTTATATTTTTACAAAAATTGGCATAGTAGAATCTCACTCTATAAACATGAGCCAGAAGCTCACAAATACAAAGACATTGATTCTTTGGCATGATCGCTTGGGTCATCCTAGATCAACCATGATGCATAAAATCGCTAAAAATTCAAATTGACATGATTTATCAAACCAATTGAATTTACCAAGTGATTACTTATGTGCCACATGTGCACAAGGAAAATTAATCACTCGACCTTCATATAGTAAAATCACTTCGGAATCTCCAACATTTCTACAAAGAATTCAAGGTGATATATCTGGCCCAATCCACCCTGAATGTGGACCATTTAAATATTTTATGGTATTGATTGATGCATCAACTCGTTGGTCACATGTCTGTTTACTTTCTACAAGAAATTTGGCATTCGCCAAGCTGCTTGCTCAAATAATAAAATTGAGAGCACACTTCCCTGATCATCAAATTAAATCAGTTCGACTAGATAATGCTGGAGAATTTACTTCTCAAGTATTTGATGTTATTGTCTATCATTGGGAATTGAAATTGAACATCCAGTAGCTCATGTTCATACTCAAAATGGTCTAGAAGAGTCATTAATTAAGCGCTTACAACTTATTGCAAGGCCATTGCTTATGCAGTCAAAACTACCCGTTTCAGCTTGAGGACATGCAATTTTGCATGCATCAAAATTGGTTAAAATTAGACCAACAGCTTATCATCAGCTTGCATTATCACAGCTTTTAACTGGATCTCAACCAAATATTTCACATTTACGAAAATTTGGTTGTGCTGTGCATATACCTATTAATCCCCTACTTCGTACTAAAATGGGTCCTCAACGACGGTTGGGAATTTATGTGGGATTTGATTCCCCATCGATAATTCGTTACCTTGAACCTCTTACAGGTGATGTCTTCACTGCAAGATTTTCAGACTGTAAATTTGATGGGACAATCTACCCGCCGTTAGGGGGAGGAAAGACTGTTCCAGTAGAACGGCGTGAAATATCATGGAATAATCCATCTATGTCTTATTTGGATCCACGTACCAAACAATGCCAATATGAGGTACAAAGAATTTTGCATATTCAAAATATTGCAAATCAACTGCCAGATGCATTTAGTGACACTGCAAAAATAACTAAATCTCACATTTCAGCAGCAAATGCACCAGCAAAAATTGATGTCCCTGAACGATCAAAAGTAAATATAGCAGCAAATGAATCTAAAGCGAGACAAAAACATGTAAGGCCAATTGGTTCAAAAGACTTGGCGCCTAGAATAAGAAAGTCTAATGAAAAATCATCAATTATGGAACCTCCTGAAGAGGTTAAAAATGATCAAAAGGATCACTTAAATGAAAATTCCAATTCTCCTAGAAGTGCGGAAGGAACTATTATCCCAGAAGAGATAAAAGAAGCCTCCAACGATAAAATGGTACCTAATAATAAAGAGATCTCAATATTTTATACAAACTATGGAGAAATATGGGATTGAAATAAAATAATAATTGATGATATATTCTCATTCGCAGTAGCTACTGAAATAATTGAAAGTCATGACTATAATGAGAATGATGATAATGAACCAAACAACATAAATGAATGTCGAAAAAGACACGATTGGCCAAAATGGAAAGATGCTATCCAAGTGGAATTAGATTCACTTCAAAAACATGGTGTATTTGGACCAATAGAGAAAACACCAAAAAATGTTAAACCAGTAGGTTATAAATGGGTATTCGTTAGAAAACAAAATGGTAAAAATGAAGTCGTAAGATATAAGGCACGACTTGTCGCACAAGGTTTCCTGCAGAGACCAGGTTTTGACATTAAGGAGACTTACTCCCCTGTTATGGATGTCATAACATTTCGATATTTAATAAGCCTTATAGTTTCTGAAAAACTCGATATAAGATTAACGGATGTTGTGACAGCTTATCTTTACGGTGAATTAGATACCAATATTTACATGAAAATTCTAGATGGATATAAATTTCCTGAAGAAAAATCAAAGTCCATGTACTCATTAAAACTAAGACGATCATTATATGGCTTGAAACAATCTGGAAGGATGTGGTATAACCGTCTTAGTAAATATTTGGTAAAAGAAGGATACGAAAACAATCTCATTTGTCCATGTGTCTTTATAAAGAAATCGATAAAGGAATTTGCTATCTTAGCAGTTTATGTTGATGATATAAATTTGATTGGAACTCCAGAAGAGATTAATGAAACAATAAATTACTTAAAGAAAGAATATGAAATGAAAGATCTTGGAAAAACTAAATATTGCCTCGGTCTACAAATCGAACATAATACCAATGGCATACTAATTCATCAGTCAAACTATATTGAGAAAATTCTGAAATTTTTTCAAATGGATAAAGCATATCCACTTAGTACGCCTATGGTTGTCAGATCTTTAGATATTAAAAAGGACACTTACCGTCCAAAAGAAGATGATGAAAATGTGTTTGGTCCAGAAGTACCATAACTTAGTTCCATTGGTGCAGTATTATATTTAGCCCAATGCACAAGATCAGATATTGCATTTTCAGTAAATCTTCTAGCAAGGTACAGTTCAGAACCAACAAAAAGACAATGGAATGGTATAAAACATATCATGAGATATCTTCGTGGAACGACAAATTTGGGGTTGTTTTATTCTAACACATGCAATAATCCAAATCTAGTTGGCTATGCTGATGCAGGTTATCCTTCTGACTCACATAAAGCAAGATCACAAATTGGATATGTGTTTAGTAACAGCAATGCAGCAATTTCATGGCGATCTACAAAACAAACATTAGTAGCAATATCATCCAATCACTCTGAAATACTAGCACTACATGAAGCAAGTAAAGAATGTATTTGGCTGAGATCACTAATTGAGCATATTCGAAAAAACTGTCAACTCCCATCGGTAACAGAAGAGTCAACCATTATTTATGAAGACAATGCAGCTTGTGTAGCTCAAATTCAAGCAGGTTACATTAAGGGTGATAGGACGAAACACATTTCTCCTAAATTTTTCTTCACACACGAACTACAGAAGGACAATAAAATAGAGGTGAAACAAATCCAGTCTCAAGAAAATCCGGCTGATCTATTCACAAAGGCACTTCCAAAATCAACGTTTCAGAAGATGGTGTATAAAATTGGTATGCGTCGGATGCATTCACAAACTAACTGAATAATGCGTTGTAAATCAGAGGGAGCATTCAAGTATATGCTATAATGTACTCTTTTTCCTTCACTGATATTTTTTCCCACTGGGTTTTTTGTTAGTAAGGTTTTAATGAGGCATTATATTGATCCAGAAGCATCAACCCCATAATTCCATAAGATTTTAATAAGACTATTATTATTATCATGGGAGTGTTATAATATATTTATAACATGTGTGAATATGCTAAATGGCCAAGGACAGTATTGTAATTTTCTTTAGATTTGGAGTCTATAAATATAGAGCTCATTTGTATTGTAAATATATTGGATCTGAAGTGAATAAAATATCTTCTCTCTTTAATGACTTGTTCTTATTTTATTTTGTAACATATAATACAAAAAATCCCTCAAAACTATTAAAACATAGCTCAACAAAAGTGAAATTCAGAATACTTTGAGTTCCAATAATGTTAGGTTTAACTAAATCATCCATGGCGTGGTAGTCAACTCATATTGAGCAGAAAAAAGTGATGTCATTTCGAAACTCTCATATATTAGTTTTCTTGTCTCATTCACCAACTTGTATTCCAAGCGCCATATTAGAGATGATACAGGTGAGCTTCTTTTGCATCAAGCGCCTTTCATCAAAAGTTTTTAGATCTTCATTCTATGACAATTTAAAATATTCAAAATTGATTTTTATAAGAAACAGAATGATATGTACTTGTTTTCAACCTATAACAATAGTCTACCTTCCATTAAAAAGGCTATTTCAAGCGACGCACCTATTAGGTGTCGTCTCCTTTCAATTTTACTAACAAACATAACTATTTTGAGCCATGCACCTAGAAGGTGTTTTCTCCTCCCAATTTTACTAATAGAAATACTTTAGTTGCATCGATAGCCAGAACGTTGGAGCATTAGCCATGGATTACATAAGCATGAGTAGGAACCATTAACCATGGTCCAAACTTCATGTTTTAACCTCTTCGGCGTTGTTGAAACCTGCTTTTGAGGCAGGTCTTTCATTCTCAATTAAGTGTACCTAGTGTAGGATAATATATGATTTGAAATAATAGTATATTTCTATAGATATCAAAAGGAAATCAATAAAATAGATATGTGCATGTAACCTATCATGGGAGTAAGATCGGAGCTCAGATTGAAAAAGGAAAATGAGTCATTCATCTGCATTTTGGATTAGATAATCAGATAGTACAACCAGAAAATAATTAGGACCAAGTTAAATTTTCATTATTTGAATAGTAAATTTTAAGTAGTTTTAAATTAATAGGGATTCTCCTTTTGAAATCTAGGGTTTCCTCTCAAGCCATGGGGGAAAAACAATTCCCTCACCTTTCTTCTCCAAAATTTTCTCACTTTTATCAAATCAGACTAACTGAGCCTTCTCACATCAGAGAGCCATCAGGGGTTAACATCATTGATGAAGATGGATTCAAATTGGTCCAATCCAAACAGCAAAACAGGACAGAGGCCAAGAAATCGCAGGAGTTGCTATCGGCTTTTTATAGAGATAACAGAAGAGGCCGTGATGATCAGAATACGACCACCAATAATGGAAAGAGAGTCCAAATGTTGCCAATACAGAAAAAATCGATAGCCATCTCACTGAATAAAGAATAAGGCCGTAAATCCTGGGCTGATATTGTTGCTGATCAGCCTCAAGAACCTGATGATGAAGATAGCAATCTTGAGCTAACTGCACCAATCAAGATCAACAACAAAAAGTATGGTCTGGTAAAAGAGGAGATATGTAAAAGAGCAACTGAAACCTGGAACAACTCTGTTCTTGTGTATGTAGTAGGTACCAAACCATACTATATGTTTTTTAAATCATATATTCAAAGAGTATGGAATCCGATTGGTGACTTTGAAATATTTACTAGAGAGAATGGATTCTTTCTAGTAAAATTCAAAAATTCTCAAGACTGCTCTTCAGTTATGAAGAATGGACCATATTTTTATAACGGCAAACTCATCATAGTGAGAAGGTGGTCTGATTCTTTGAAAATGGATAGAGATTTGTTAACTTCTATGCCCATTTGGGTAAGATTACCCTGTGTTAATTTAAAATTGTGGGACAAAGAAGCTTTCAGTGTCATGGCTAGTATCATAGGGAAACCCGTCAAAATGGATTCAGCTACTACCTTGAAGACGAGATTGAACTACGCTCGCCTTCTCGTGGAAGTCTCTGCGAATGATGAACTACCAGATGAGATCAATCTAATTCTTTATAATGGAGAAAACGTCATACAAAAAGTGGAATATGAATGGGTTCCACCAAAATGCAATCTTTGTAAATGTTTCGGTCACACTAGAGAGCAATGTAATCCAAAACAGATGTGGATACCCAAAACAAATAATCAAAAAAGAGATATTATTCAAGAAGATAGCATAAGTGAAAACCTAGAGCCGAATTTCAATAAAGAAGAAATCCTGGCAAGA
Organism: Allium cepa; assembly: GCA_030765085.1. Taxonomy (NCBI): domain Eukaryota; kingdom Viridiplantae; phylum Streptophyta; class Magnoliopsida; order Asparagales; family Amaryllidaceae; genus Allium; species Allium cepa. The sequence continues at coordinate 136,086,534 of CM060932.1, forward strand.
AATCAAAAAAAATGATCGAATCAATCAAGAATGTATCATTTCCGATCAAGAAAATAATATCGAGATGCTCACCGATCAAGAAGATCAGATCACAGCTATGGTAGTTCATCAGTTTAAAGAATCTGATAATATGAATCAGCATAGTACAATTGAGGGAAATACCATTAAAGAGGTCTTTAGCTTTGAAACCCCTCATATTTCAGAGCCATGTTTATTTACAGAGGGTGATAATGTTACAGATAAAATATCGCATCTAAATAATAGAAAGAAAGAGAATATTCGATTGCAAGTGGAGTCTCCTTCAGGGGTTGCTGCAATAGTTGAGGACAGGGAAGGCATCGACTCAACATTGCCTCGCAAGAAGGTCTCTCCTCCTAAACAGGCTGCAATAACAGAGTCTAATGTCTCAGCATTGCCTCGCACAGATGTATTTGATATTTCCCTGATTAAGGTCCCTGAACAAGAACAAAAGAAAGAAAATGAATTAGATATGGATGAAGCTGCTGACCAATTTGATATATCTAATTTACACATTCCAAAGACAAAGGCTGCAGGCAAGTTACAGGGAAATAAAGAGAAGAAAGCTTTCAAACAAAAATACATTTCAATCAATCCAGAATGGGATGAGATGTCTACAAGGTTAAAAACTAAGAAAGTAGATAATAAGAGAAAAGGTAGGAGTCCTACAGTGTCAGGTACAATTTAAAATTTCCCTTAATTTTATATATATATATATATATATATATATATATATATATTTGTGTGTGTGTGTGTATTTGCTTGGAATGTTAGGGGTATGAATTCCCCTGCTAAACAATCTGATGTTTTATATATGATAAACTTACATAAACCTACTATGATTGCTTTGTTAGAAAATAAATTAAATAATGAAAATTATGAGAATTTTTGTCTGAAAATGTCTAGCAACTGGAAGTCTGTTAACAATAATGATTGTAATTGTAAGGGTAGAATTATTCTTATGTGGGATACTAATATTTGGACAAATATAAGTATTAACATAGATAAGCAATTTATAGATTGTCAGCTTAAAAATATAGGAGGATTTCATATTCAAATTACAAGTGTGTATGGTAGCAATTTGGAAAAAGAAAGAAATGATTTGTGGTGTAAATTAAAAGAGTTTAATCAAAAATATAAATTCCCTTGGATTATCCTGGGTGATTTTAACACTGTTTTTCGTGTTTCTGAAAAAAGCGGAGGTAATAAAATTCCACAAAACAAAATTGAAAAGCTAAGTAATTTCCTTATGGACACTGGTCTTATTGAACCTATTATAAGTGGTAATAAGTATACCTGGAAATCTGGTTTATTCATTGTAAATTGGATAGAATTTTAATTAATATAGAATTGGCTAACATTTTCCCAAATTTTATCTGTTCTACTTTGGAACAAAATTCCAGTGACCGTACTCCTCTATTTGTTAAACTGTCTCCCAGTGGGAGTTCAAATATTAAAGCTCCCCTTTTAGATTTAAGAATAGTTGGATTTTAGAAGATAATTATAATTCCCTGATGGATAATAGTCTTAATTTTTCTAGTAATGGTACAAAACAATTCCAATTTAGTATGCTTTTGAAAAATATTAAGCATAATATTAAGAATTGGGATAAGAATAATCATCTGAATGAAAATAATCTAACTAAATTAAGAAAAGATGGTAAATATCTTCAAAATTTAGCTGATAATAATCCAGAAGATAAGGAGATTGCTAGAAATTTCTTTCAGAATCAGGATAGGTTATCTATTGAATTACATAAGAATGTTATTAATGCTAGACAAAAGGCCAAGGTTGATTGGTTAACTTTAGGTGATGATTGTACAAAAAAATTTTATGCTAAAATGAATAGTAGAAAACATATAAATAATATAGGGAACATAATTGATAACGGAGGTAATATTTCCAATGATCATGGGAAAATATCTAAAGAAGCAATTGAGTTCTACAAGGATTTATACTTTTCTGAGAATATGGAAAAAGAATTTCCTCGTATCATTTGTAAGAATATTCTTAATGATGAAGCTACTGATATCTTACTTGCTCCTGTATCTCTTGAGGAAATTAAAAATGTTATCTTTAATGCTAGTGATAATAAAAGTCCTGGTGCCGATGGGTTTAATGCTAAGTTTTATAAAAATCAATGGGACAATTTAAAAAATCAAATCCATGAAACTGTTAAAGAGTTTATGAGTAAAGGTAAAATTCTGAAAAGTACCAACCATACTTTTATAACTCTAATTCCTAAGAAGAAAAATCCAACTAACATAAATGATTTTAGACCCATATCTTGCTGTAATTTCATATATAAAATCATATCTACGGTGCTTAGTAATAGAATTAAAAAAATTCTGCCTTTTCTAATTTCTAAAAACCAGAGTGCTTTTGTACCTGGTAGATTAATCTCTGAAAATTCTATGCTAGCACATGAGATGGTTAGAAAATTTAATACCAAAAATGGTGATAATGTTTGTCTTAAAATAGATTTGCAGAAAGCATATGATAAAGTTAACAAACACTTCATTTGTCATATTATGAGATGTATGGGGTTTCCTATTAAATTCTGTGATTTGATTTTAGAGTGTATTAATACTCCTACCTTTTCCATTCTTATTCATGGTAAACCTGAAGGTTTTATTAGCAGTAATAGGGGTATTAGACAAGGTGACCCATTGTCACCCTATCTTTTCACCTTTGTTATGGAGTATTTCTCGATTTTAATGGACATAGAAACAATTAAGGAGAATATTAACCATATTAATAGAATTCAACCTTACATAAGCCATCTCATATATGCTGATGATTTAATGATTTTTGTTAAAGCTAACAAAGAAAATGCTGAAGCTGTTAAGAATGTTTTTGCCAGGCTGAAAAAAATGCTGGGTTACAGCTCAACATAATTAAAAGTAAAGCCAATTTTAATAAATACAGTAGATACAAAACAGAATTTCTCAATGTGTTAAATATTACTGAGGGCAATCTCCCTGTAAAATATTTAGGGCTTCCTTTGTCGGTTAATCAACTAAAAGACTTTGACTGTTCTATTTTATTAGATAAAATTCAAGAAAAAATGAAGGTCTGGTCTTGTAAACTTCTCTTCATTGCTGGTAGATTGGAATTAATCAAAACTGTTATCTATGCTATTGTTCTTTACTGGTTACAAACATTCCATATTCCTGCAACTTCCATTAAAAAAATAGAGAAAAAATGGGCTGATTTCTTATGGAGGGGTAAATATCATAAAATTAGTTGGGATAAAGTGTGCAAACCAAAAGATGAAGGAGGGTTTGGTATAAGAAACCTGAATGATCTTAGCTCTACTTGTCATTTAAAATTATTCTGGAGATTCTTAAGTGCTGATTCCCTTTGGGCTAGATGGATGAAAAATAAGTATGTTCAAAAGGGTAATTTTTGGAACTTAATTCCAAATAATAATCAGTCTAACACCTGGAAAAAAAAAATTTAAATTGTAGAGATATTGGTAAGTATCTGTTGGAAAGAAATTTTAAGCTTGGTGAAGAAACAAGCTTATGGTTTGATCCATGGTACAAAAATAATTCTTTTGTTAATAAAATTGGTTGGAATAATTTAGTTATTTTTGGAGATCCTACTTTAACAGTATCCTCTATTATCAAAAATAATCATTGGCAACCTCATCTTCATCCCATTACTAACCCTCATAAAGAGGATATTTGTAAACCTCATATTGATTTAAGTGCAGAGAGTGATTACTGGACTTGGAAAGCTAGTAATAAAGGGAAGTTTTCTTTTAAACATACTTGGAATTTTATCAGAAAAAAAGATAATAAAGTTGACTGGTATGATTGCATTTGGAACAAGGTGAACAGTCCCAAGATGGCATTCTGTACCTTTTTTGCATTACATAATAGACTGCCAACCTGGGACAGAATCAATAAATGGTTCAGTAACCCTAGTTCACTATGTTCCCTATGCAAGCTAGAGAATGAATCTTCTCATCATCTGTTTTTTGAATGCAGCTATTCATTTTTCATATGGAAGCACATTCAGACTAAGCTGGAAATTCAAATTAACGGTCAAATGGATCTCAAGCAAGCTATCAACTATATAAATACCAAATTTAAAGCAAAGTCGATGAAGAGAGATTTAGCTCACATTCTTATTACTACGGTTGTCTACCATATATGGAAAGAGAGGAATACTCGCTCTCATAATAAAACATCCAGCAGTAAAGAGCAAATATGGCGTTTAATTGAAATAGATAGTACTATTCTGATGCATAAATCGAAGTATAATGTGAAAGATCAAACCAATTTTGCCAGTTTAGCGGATAACTGGGATTATGAAGCAGGGAGCAAGCATCTGGAGCTTTTTCTTGCCTACCCGGAGTTCCAGCATAGTGGAGTTATTAATCAAAATAGCTCATGTCACAATTCAGTTGCTTGCATCAATTCTGTTGATTATACCAGAGGAAAGACCTCTTTTTGGGCTCGCGCTACTTGTCAGAGTAATAGATCTACAGATCTAAGTATTTTTGACCTCAAATCTGAAGATCATTCTGACTTTAATATTGCTTTAAAGAACGTTTTCACTGATGGAGAGATGGAGGGTATGAGGGGTAAGTTTAATGAAGGGTTGTCATACTGGGAAAGGGGAGAGTCAAGCGGTGTGAAGAGAGGAGGGACTGAAGTTTGAGCTTCGTATGTTTTCCTTTCCGCCATTATTGACTTTGTTGAAGTAGCGGCGGTAGAATGATGGTTTGTGAAGGGTTAAGGTTTTTTCTGTGTTGATATGTTGGGTCTCGGGTGTGTTCGTTTTTGCTTATGTATGGGCCGAGCCCGTTTACCTTGTATTCAAAACAAAAATTCATTATTTGTATGACCTCAAAGGCAAAGATTATAGCCGTTAACTAAATAGGATAAATGTATAATTGTCTATATTCTTAATTACGAATACACGGTCTGTGTCCATATATGCATATCTGCATATAAATTGGTGTTAATCCAAATGGCAATTCGAATAAAATTATTAAACTTTTTGAGTACGTATCTTTTCCTTTAAAAGTATTTCAGGTTATTTTTTGGGTACGTATCTTTTCCTTTAAAAGTGTTTCAGGTTTTGTGGCTTTATCCAAATTTAACTTGAAATAATCTTTCTCAGGGAGCTCCCTATATTTTGCACCAAAAGACATCATTACTTCTTTCAAACTCATAGGTTTGATTCCATCCCACATTTTGGTATTGTACAACCAAGGTATCAAATAGTATATACCAAATACCTGATACCTATACCTATTCAAATAAGAAAGTGTATGACAAATAAATCGAACAAATTAAAATAGAATATGATTTAAATTGATTTTGGATCATAGTTAAAGAACAATACTTTATCAAATCCATAAGAAACATGAAGTGATAGAAATAGCACATACGAAACAAAATTTAGTTCATAAGAGTTATAATTAGAAGCGCATTTTTAAGGGGAGAGAGGTTGAATTAAAAGCATAAACAAACCTGATTGTTGAGCAAACATATTGAAGTAAATGAAACTCACTTGCTCTCAGCTTTCAAGCATACAAAGAATTGAAATCTTCTACAATCGAAGAAAGAAAAATGAAACATGGGGATAAAAAGGCTAAAAAGAACTATTTACAAAATTTCATCTAGCTCTAGTAAAGTGCATGACCTGTAAATGGTAGACCACCGAGGATGACATCAAATCAACATGTCCTCAAATTTATTTGTGTAGAAGGTAATTAAAGACGACTTCGAAATATCTCAGTCCAAAGAGTTCTGGCACGTATAATGATTGTTGGGGTGTCTCGCATTATGTGTAGGTAATGGGTGCATAGTAAAAAGAAGAATGGTCCAACATCGTGAAAAATTATGGAGGTGAAGTGTTATATATATGGGCTTGGTCATATGTAACAACAAAAGATTCCTTTTGTTAAAAAGTTGTTGGTCAAACTCATATGTTGCACCCACGTAGGGATATGCAGACCGAATTTCAACTTGGTATCGGAGCGAGATGATCGCAAAGCTTAGAGTAATTTTGAATTTAAAAAATTATTGAGATATCGGATATGATTTTTTTTTCAAAAATGGCTATTTTGGATGGAAAAAAAAGTAAAGTATTTGAAAAGCTTAGGATGAAAGATGTTCATACCTCAATGACCTTCATGATCAGATTGATGGACATGGAAAGAAACCTTTGATGTAGATGTGGGAAAATAGAAGAAGATGGATAAGAAGTAAATTGCGTTGATTCGTCGATATCTTGATGATTCAGTCTTTCATTATATGGCTAGTTATGAATCCGTGAAGGCTTTGTGGGACATGTTGGTATCTTTGTATGAGTCGAAAAGTGCTAAAATAAGGTTTTTCTTGTTCGAAAGTTGGTTCAACTGAAATTAAATGGAAAGAAGTCTGTTGCAGAGCATTTGAATGAATTTCAAGATGTAATAAATCAATTGGAAAATATGAATGTAAAATTTGATGATGAGTTACATGGTCTTTTATTGATGAGTTTGCTTTCAGAAAGTTGAAAAACTTTGGTTGTTTCATTGAGTGATTCCAATACTAATGGAACTAGCTCACTGGAAACTGTTCAAAGTATTTTTGACTGAGAAGCTTAAAAGAAAATGGTCATGTGTGAAATTAGTTCAAGATGAGGCTATGGTAGCAAGAGACTTGAAGAATGATACAAGTCCTAAGAAGAAAGTCTCTAATGGTAGAGATATGTCAAAAAGTATAAGTTGTTATTATTGTTATAAAAAGGATCATATGCGCAATAGGTGTGAAGCGTGTAAAAAGGATCAAAAGAAGACTATGCATAGTGACAGTGATAGTGATACACGTGAGGGCATAGCTGAAGGTAACAACAGTGATTCTTCTTGTGATGTCTTCATTAGTAAAGAGAAGCCTTGGAAGATGCATTCGAAAGTCATTTTTCATATTTGTAGTGATGTGAATTGTTTCTCTTCTTATGGAAAGAGCGTCGGTATGATTAAGACAGCCAATGGAGAAGAGCTACCGATTTGTGGTATTTTATCTATCCGGTTCGTATGCATGATGGTGTGGTTAGAGAATTCTCTAGAGTGAGACATGTACCTACTTGTTCGCATAATCTTATTTCTCCTTGTCAGTTGGATCGCCGTGGTTGCACTTATGAGACTCGAGGTGGAGTTTTAAAAGTGAAGAAAAATGGTCTTGTAGGGATGACAAGAGTATTGAAAGAAGGAAACCTTTATAATTTGGTTGATCAAGTAGTTAACTATAGCAAGCGAGTGACAGTTGGAGAGCCTAGTCCACAGTCAGGTGGAGAGGTTAATTTGTTCACTACTTATGATGATCGTGTTGAGGATCATATTTTAGACAATGGTCTGTTAGAAAACGATTGTGGATCTTAAGGCTAGAATAACACTAGAGGTGGTGAATAGTGTTTTGTGGATTTACTCAATCTTTTTGAAACTTATATAATTTAATCACCGACAAATGCAATACATAGACACAGATGTAATCACAGAATCAGACACAGATGCAAATAATAAATAAAAACAGTAAAGGAAAGAACACATCGGGATTTTATACTGGTTCGGAGTTACCCTACATCCAGTCCCGCACAATTGTACTGATTTCTTTTCAAAATAATTTCCCAGATTACACCCTCGATTTCAAGACCACGAAGTACACCCTCCTGTATTCGAGTCCACGGAAAAATCTCTTACTTTACCAAGCCACAAGATCAACTAATTGATTTTCGGGGAAACAGTCACACCCAGTTGATTTCAAGGCTCAACCGCACATTGTACTCAACGGTTTGATTTACAAATAATCCTATAACTCTGAATAGCACTGAAATCTTATGGAGAGAGTGGTAGAGAATCAAACAAGAGATAATCAAGTTCGATTCACTTGGTATTTCGGCAGAGTATAGTTTGGGATTCTTTAGAATAAATGTGGAAGATGAAGAGGAGAGAAAATGAATGAAAATCTGGTAAAAATTTGTTTAGAACTTACTGGTATTTATAGAGATCAACAGCCATATCTATTCGTGAAAAGATACGACGAATAGACACTACTTTTGAAAATTTGAAATTTAAAAATTAACGGGCACCATGTCGACATAGGGGTAGGAGTATGTCGACATGCTCTAGGAAAAAATGATGATTTTGATTATTTTTTTATTAAAATTGGTTTCTATAATTTTTCAAAACAATTTCTAAACTTTTATAAATATACTTGAATATAGTTTAACCATATAAAAGTGTTTAGAAAGTAATTTTTAATATATAATATTAATTTATAAAGTGATTTAAAGTCTGAGTATATAAATATTTAAAAGCTATATATTAAAACAAGAGATAGTTTAAAATCAAGGACAATTTTGAAATAAAAAATGTTAAAAATAGTTTTGAGGCTAAAATATTTAAAACCAAGAGAGATGTCTTTTTGAAAATGAAGTTTTGAAAACATTTTTAAAACAAGAGATATATTTTTGAAAAGCATTTTTATAAAATTAATGGATATCAAAATAGGACCACTATATGTTCTACTAGATATTGTTGTGGGTTCCATCCCACTAGGGTTCCATCCCACTAGGGTTCCATCCCTTTAACAAGCTCGAAGTTGATTCCATTCCACGAATAAATTTTGAATAAGATGTAAGTGCTTTCAAGAAGTTTTAACATAATTCTTGACTCAACACTTATCTTGTACTTTGAAATATTGAACTCTTGATATCTTGATACTCATGAGTCTTCAATCTTGATATCTTCGATCTTTAAATTCATCAGTCTTGTATATCTACTATACAGTCTTCATTTTGGTACATGCATGTTTATATCCTGCATATACATATATATCTAAACTATAATGTTAGTATTTATATTTTATAATAAGTCCTAAGGTTGTTGTCATCAAAAACATCCTTCTCAAGGACTAATAGGGTCTTCATGTTCATTATGCTTGAGGGATCAATAGTGATCATGTAATGAGCTCAGCTCGAGTGATAGAAGAGTGTCGAGTAGGAAAATCCATAAAAACTATATGGAGGTCTTTGTGATATTACAAATGCTTTTGAGACCGATTAGTGTGGTGCACCTCATGTTGGAGATGCATCACTTGTAGGCTGTGGTAGAGGTTTGTAATTTCGTATGATTGAGATATGGAGAATAGTGATAGATCTAGAGATGGCATGCTTGATGTGTTGGAGATATACGATTTTGCAAAAGTGCAGAGTTAAATTTTGGTGATAAAATCACAACTAGAAAGAAACAAATATACGAAAAGGAAGAAAGTGAAAATTTTGTTTGTCCTAATTAATAGGCATATTTGGTTATGTTTATTTTTCTTTCTAATTTGCTAATCAATTTAATTTTTTGCCATCTAATATTACCTTGGGCATTAAGCAATTGATGTTATAAATAGAGCCTAGAAGAGAGGGTAAAATGAGTGGAAATCTATTTGCTAATTCTCTCTTTTTCCATCTTTGTTCTTCTCCTCCAATAATTTTAGCCATAAAGATCAAGACTCTCTTTCTCAATTTGGTTATTAGTTCAATTTGTATTTTGTTTACTTTTATTTTGTTCGATTAATTATAAACAAAATTTTGGTGAATCAATAAAGAGGGTGGTTGGGTAGAATCTCTTGTGTATTGATTTCTGATTGCATGTCCGTTTATTTTCTATTGAAACTTATATCTTTGTGATTTAGATGATAAAAGATCTATTAGGAAAGACTTCTGCAAAGCAAAGTTTTGCGCTACAATAATTACATATAATATGAATATTTATCCTATAACAGCGGATAGTAGTCATCTTTCATTCTAATAAAAGAAAAAAAAATGTCTCTAAGCCTAGTGGATCTATTAAGACACTAAAACATAATTATTGTGAGAGCTAAGTCATGGATGGTGTTGATTTTGTGTGTGTATATACATGTATATACACATATACATGTATATATACATATACATGTACATATACATATACATATATATTTGTATGTGTACTACCTTATATGGTATGGTAATCATGACCCAATACCGAGTTCAAACTTGTATAACCTAAATTGAATGTGATATAGACATTTTTCAATAGTTTGTTACATGTTTAGTTAGTTCTTCATGTATGGTAAATTGATGACATTAAATTCTCCAAACAAATGTCGTAAGTACATTCGCTTCCTCATTTTGTACCAAAGATAAAAATAGTCGATTCTACAAATCTATGGTGATATTTTGTGACACTGTTTTATGCATTAAGTAAATTTTAGGTATATAAAGAATATATTCAATAATTTATGCATCATTTTTCCTAAAATAATCGTATTAATAGATAGATCATAATTAAAGCCCACTAATAAAACATAATTATAGACATGAGTCAGGGAACCACAACAATCATAGGTATGTTGATACTCCATCATTTCTTCTTTTAAAGTACTAACGAGGGCCACGAATATATGATTGTGCTAATTAGGAAACTATCACCTTTTAACATCGTATTGAAATTCAAATTGCTCTCTTTAAATAAGAGCATTGAAATAATCGGTTGAACAACCATTGAAAATTAATGTGTATGCATACCGGATGTGCTACTTTCTAAAGAAACTATAAACTAAATAATTTTATAAGGAGTTATTATTTATCAGACATTAAAGATTTGAAATGTGCATGCTACCATTTTTTATTTGAATGAATCAATAAAGATAGATTGCACCATCATTTTTTTGGGTATGATTCCTATAAGCATAGTGAGGCCTGTTACTATTTGAGGCGCAAAATGGCTGCTACAGTAGGCTTGCACTGATAGCTTTTTATCATTTTTTACATGTTAAGAAGTAGAATAATATAAAATATAACTAACAGTAAAAAACAAATATAACTCCGTATAAAGGGGACAATATTACTAAGAAGGAACCACCTTGTTAATAACATTATCAATTGCATTCTATAACCTAATGAAAAACTCAATATAAAAAGTATACCGCTATCACATTGCGCAATTGGATACTTAAAGGTGTAACCCAATGCATGAGGCACCCACACGATATCGGGCTCTAAAGAGGTCGACGATGTACACAGTTTTTCCCTCGCATTATGAAGAGGCTATTTTAGACTCGAACCTGATTGTCCAGATCACTTTACGGACAACCTAACCATTGCACCAAGGTTTCTACTCTGCAATTGGATACATAAATGAATAAAACAAAGAGCGCATATATAGATTGTGTTTTTCTTTATGAAGGCAAAACTAGTCAAAACAAGTATGTTTAGATTCAAAACATAAATTTTAGGACGAAATTTTTTTAGTTTAGAAGGTGCAACAAACAAATTGACTTAGGCCAGACCAAAATACGTATTGCGGTTTTAAGTAATATTTCATCTGAACAACATAAATTAAAGAAGATTAGAAGGCATGTCATCATTATTATTCTTTAGAAGGTTTTGATTCCTATCATCGTGATGAGGCTCATCAATATTTGAGACACAACATACCCATTGCAGCAGACCTCTTCAACTTATACATTAATTATTTTGATAGTAACCAAAATGCATAATACTATTGAAAATCACCTGCATAAAAGTAGCAAAACACATAGAACTCTACACAAATCAGTCGTTGCTACTAAACCATCATGTATAAAATACAAAGTAAAAATGTTACTACAAAATTAAAAGCTCAATCAAAGAAAGAACTAAAAAAAAGTCCCATCACTTCCTAGTGCAACCAAAGAAAAGAATAAGATTAATATATGGAGCATGCTCATATATTTTGTTATTCTATGCACAACCCAATGACTCAGAAAATTATGCATGGATACCATGATTTTATCTTTAAATTAGTCAAAGCTTCTATGTCGTATATTTCTCCATTTTGTAAACATCATATGTTGGACAAACAGTGTATTTCTACATATAGTAAACATCATATATAGGACAAATAATGTATGAATCGATAATATAGTGAACAAAAGTTGAATAGAACACAATATGAATAGAGTTTCATGAATTAAAAGCCATAACACTAATATCACAAACATGACAGTCGTTAAATATAAAGTAGATGTCTAAAGTATGAAGATAAAAAGTTCAATGATGGCATAACATAAACTCTTGATAAGATTGTACCATATCATTTTCCAATAAGGGAACAATAAATGATTCACATACACTACAAGCGGAAAAGCGATTTCTGACGGCCGAAAACCGTCGGCGGCCGACGGCTTCGGAAAAAGCCGTCGGAAAATAATGCGTCGGGAAGCAGTATTTCCGACGGCTTCCGACTGAGGCTGTCGTACATGATTCTGACGCAATCCGACGGCTTCCAACGGTTTCCGACGGATCCTGACAAATGTCGGAATCCGTCGAAAAAAATGTGCTACAGGCCGCCGTTTGCCGTCGGAAGCCGTCAGAAATCTGCTTTTTTTTTTTAATTCGCTGCAAATGTAGCCTTCCAACCACATTTCTCTTCCAAACACTATGATATCAATACTGCACAATCCAATATATAATAATCCAACCAAATATCAAAACTCAAACTACAATATATTCAATAAACACACAAATAAATAAAATTACATCAAAATAAAATACATAATATACATAATATACATAACAATTCCAACATTAACAATAATCCTAACAATAAGTGTTCTACCATGTTATTAATACACAAATTCATCAACATACTCATGCACATCTTCATACAACCACAGAACCAAGTGTATCAAACATAATTATACATAAATCAACAATTACCTACGTCGTCTACCAAATCATTCTAAACTAAAACAAAACATACCTGAACGAACAAGCAAGCAAGCAATGAATCAATCTCCTCCAGATCCAGATCCAGCCGAGGAAGGGAAGCGGCCACCAAACTGCTGCATGTACTCTAACAACTGTGTGGTCTGCATGGCCTATTGGCGGTTCTACTCCTCCAGTTGGGACACTCTAGTCCGCAATTCTTCTATATCTGCTAGATCGCTCTGAGCTCTACTCTGCCGTCCCCTACTCTGACTACTGGCCTGCAATAATTGAAAAATGAATAAAATCCAAGTTTATTGTTTTGAAAAGGTCAAAATATCATATTTGAAGTATTTTAAGAAAAAGTAAATTATTTACCGCTAGATTGCCAAATCCGTATCGTCGGTCATGCTCTGCTGGATCCATAACAGAATCAAAATTAGCGTCCTCCTCATCGGTCGTCAGCTGATCTCGACCCTTATCAACAAGGAGTTTCTGTCGCTGCTCCATAAACTTCTCCTGCATAAACAAATTAATAATACCATATCTTATTTCATTATAGTTTAAAAATTAAAACAATTACTAATACTGAATAAAATGAAATATGTTTACATGGCTTTTGCTGGATTTATCGTCCTGCCATGTACACGAAACAGTCCCGTCTGGATTAACATGCTCGACAGCATGCGTACGGGTGAACACGTCCATATAGCTGACAGGACTATGTGCCTCGGTTTCTTGAAGTTGATTGTTACATAAAATTATTATACATTTAAAATCATATGGCATAAACTATTTACATTTATTATTCAATAAATTTACCAACTCCTGCCGATACTGCTGAAACAACTTCGATCCTCCGCGATGAGTGACGGGATTCTTATTTCTATTTGCAGAGTTTCTATCTGACTCTGCATATACATTCAAAATTTGATACATTATTTTTCGATCACGTCAAATTAATAATTCAAAAAATTTAGTATACTTGCATTCGCCTCGTCCGTCTCCCAGTATCTCAACCAAGCTTGCCACACGCTCTCTCCCATCCACCGTGGTTTCTTACCAGATTTCTTAATCTCAGATATCGTGTCCCTGTAGTTCTTGCGCATCTTCTTCATCCAGTATCCTTGTGCCAGCATCATATCGTCTGTCTGGATATCTATCTCAGCCCGTGTTTCACGATAAAAAGTAAAAAAAAAAAAGATTACACTTTAAATTATAAACAGTAGAAAAACGAACTAAAAATGGAAAACAGAAAAATATACATACTAGGACATCCTTCCATATACACTCTATGATGTGAGGAGGGATGCTATCCCACTTCGGCCAGCAAGCACTCATCCTACTGCGATAAGAAGCTCTAGAGACATCCAACACAACCTTCGAGGGAAGTAGGTCGAACCCCCTAATTTTAAATACGATATAGATAAGTACGTAGGTATAGCATAAAAAATAAGTTGCTGAATAAAATTTAATTCTTACCCCTCTGCTCTAGGGGCTAACGAAACTACTGTACGTTGTGGCTCTTGCGATGGGCCACTGCCATCGCCTCCTAACGATCGGAAAGAGCTCCTGCGTCTATATGACATAATGATAAACCTGTGACATATACACATCATTATCATTATATAAGAGAATAATGACATGATAATGAAATATATTTCATATGAAAATGACATCAACGGTATAAATTGCTTAATTAATGACTGAAATTGAAATAGAAATGGAAGTGTGTTATACCTGATTCATAATGGGTGTACTCTTATGACGATAAGCAGATTTCATTGCATTTTTAATAAAAATTGCTAAATAAATGACAAATGGAAATGACATAAAACATGTAAACAATGGTAAACGGATTTGGTTTCATAGTTACATTAATTTCATAATACATTAAGAATTCAACATAGTTACATCAATTGCAAAAAAAAAAAAGAGATTCAGATTTATATCAGTCATCATCGTCTTCTGATTCAGATTCGGTCTCGTTTTCGACGATATTTTCCTCTGCACCGTCAAACGCTTCTACCAAAACATTTGATTCATCGATCAAAGGAGCAAAATATGTATGATCGTCTGTAATTATTATTTCGTTATTTTGCCCAAGATCTGCCTGATAAGCTTATTCGTCAGGAATATTCTTCACATCCAATGTGAATCTAACCTTTGTTTTAAAAACTGCAGACCAATCTAATTTATCTCTTTTTAGAGATGGATAAGAAGCGTAATAAACTTGCAATACTTTTTTGGCTAGTACAAAAGGATCATACTTGTGACAGTGCGATGTATGCTTTATTTCGATAAGATTATAATCCTTGTGCATATTAATTCCAAAACCTAGAACATTGCTAAACCAATTGCATCTAAATAGAAACACCTCCTCCGCGGGTCGTGAGAAATATGTCAGTTGCAAAATTTGTGTTAGAACGCCATAAAAATCATTTAAGTGATTTTCTGAATCGTCGCTACCTTTAACAAATACATCAGTATTATTTGTTAATTTTTCTACACCGTATTCTTTGGTGTTAAATTTATATCCATTGACGAAATATATTAGATATGTCTTGACCACTCTTTTTGGTCCCATCGCAAGATGTTTCAACCCTTCGTCAACAACACAATTTCTCCGCTCATAAACGTAATTTGAAAACCAACCGGAAAATTCTTTACTGAGATCTCCGTTCAGATGTTCACGTTCATAAACACTGTTTATATAAACAAATTATTACATTAGGTTATACACGCGCATGCATTATAGAAAAGAATAAAACACAGATTATTATTTCAGATTACCTAACAAACGGTGCAACATCGGCACAATTTAGAAGAACATAAGTGTGTGCTACATGAAGATCTCTATCGTCTAGCCATATTTCTACACATTTTCCAGAAGGCCGACCATGTTGTCTAAAAATAGATAACATTGCTTGAGAGGACTCTTGTTCGTCGCCTTCATCATTACGAGAAACACTTTGAAATGAAATATTCACATGGTCACTGAAATAGTGAGAGAAAAAGAACGAAGCTTCTTCTTCGATGTAAGATTTACATCTCGAACCTTCAACTCGTGCTTTTTGCCTCACTTTTTTCTTCAAATGATTCAAATATCTATGCAAAATTAATTTATATTAACTTCATCTTTCAATTGCAATTAAATTACGTTATAACATATTACATACCTCCCAAATGGATACATCCATCCATATTGGACAGGACCTCGAAGTCCTGCTTTAGATGCGAAATGAACAGGTAAATGTTTCATTACATTAAAAAAACTTGGCGGAAATATTTTCTCTAATTTGCAAAGCAATATAGGAATGTCCACTTCAAGTTTACGTAAACGTTGCACTTTTAAAGTAGTCGAACAAAGTTCTTTGTAAAACATACTAAGCTCCGTTACTACCTTCCAAACTTTTAACGGCAGCAGTTCTTTGAACGTTACGGGAAATAAATTTTCCATCATTATGTGACAGTCATGACTTTTCATTCCGCTCAATCTACCATTTTAAAGTCAACACATCTACGAAGATTTGATGATATCCCATCAGGAAATCTTAACCCTTCCACCCATTTTAACACAGCTTTAACTTGAATATTATCTAATTCATAACATGCTTCGGGTTTTTTACTGTCATTTAGTTTCATATGAAGCTCAGGACATTTGCATAATTCTTCTATTTCACGTCTTGATTTCAAATCATCCTTCGTCTTCCCTTTCACATTCAAAATTGTGTTAAAAATATTATCAAATACATTTTTCTCATTGTGCACCACATCTATGTTATGGTGAAGCAGAAGATGTTTCCAATATGGCAACTCCGAAAAAATAGTTTGTTTGCACCAGTTATGAACAACTGATTTGCCTTCAATTTCTGTTTGCTCACTAGCTTCATATATCTTTGGATAGTCCTTAACAAGTTCATATATGTCTTCGTTTGACCATATCGTTGGTGGTTGTCTGGTTTCTACTCTATTAGCTAAAAAGTTTTTCTTGTCTCCTCTGAAGGGATGATTTACATGGAGAAAATATCGATGACAGTCAAACCATGAAATTTTCTTACCATAAGGTAAAGAAAAAGCTCGTGTTTCATCCATGCAATATGGACATGCAAGACGATCGACAGTACTCCATCCCGAAAGCATTGCATAGGCAGGAAAATCACTTATAGTCCAAAAAAAAAAGCAAACATACGAAAAATTTTCTTCTTGGACACATCGTATGTTTCTACTCCTTCGTTCCACGGTATTTTTAACTCCTCAATCAAAGGTTGTAAATATACATCGATTCCTTATTGCGGATCGTTGGGGCCAGGAACGACAACAATAAGAAACATATATTGCGTTTTCATACACATCCATGGAGGTAAATTATACGGTGTGATGATAATGGGCCAGGATGAATATTTAGAACCAAATTGAGAAAATGGAGAAAAACCATCCGTACATAATCAGAATCTAACATTTCGACTCTCCACTGCAAAATTTGGATACGTTTTATCGAAATGCTTCCATGTTTCTCCATCGGCCGGATGTGTCAACGTACTCTCTTCCTCCGTTCTCACGCTGTGCCATCTCATATTAGATGCAGTTACAGAAGATGCATATAATCTTTGAAGTCTTGGAGTTATGGTTAAGTATTGCATACGCTTGTACGGAACTTCCTTCCCCTTCTTTTTTCTTGGTTTGTATCTCTCCTGGTTACAAACTTTACAATTTCTAAGGTTTGCGTCTTCTTTCCAAAACAACATGCAGCCTTTTAAACATGCATCTATTTTCTGATAAGGTAGACCAAAAGCCGACATATGTTTTTTAACTTCGTAGTGATTTTCACACATTAGATTATCGGACGGCATATGTCTTTTTGCAGCTTGTACAACAGCCGTAAATCCAGCTTCAGTGATGTTGTATTTTGACTTTATCGTAATGTATTCTGCGATTACTGACAGCTGAGTGCCGCTTTTACAACCATCCCAAATAAGTTTCTTAGCAGCATCTAGTAAATCATAAAAAAAATTTCCTTCAATATTTGGTTCTTCAACATTTCCATCATCGTCGTCAACTTCAACCATAGAAAACATTGATCGTGCTGCATCTTCGACCATATTTTTTATACGGGTCGTCGAAACTATTTCGTTAACGACACTTCAGACTCGACAGAAGTATTTGCTACAACTTCTCCATGGCGATCTCAAACATAATACTCGGGTGCGAAACCGTGTTGGCACAAATGAACTTTCACAATATCTGCTAACAAATACTTCAAATGCCTACACCTATTACACGGACAACGAATTTCTGGATCGTTTCCGTTATTATTTAAAGCGAATTCAACAAACACGTTTATAGCATTATAAAAATCTTCTTTTATTGAGCCCCTCGATTCTTTTCTTTGGTACATCCATCTCCTCCGATCAACAAAATAACCAATCATTTTTCCTATTTGACAAAATGAGAAGTTCAAAATTTAATATTTATTTTGAAGAATACAAATTCGAAAAAGATTATTTTTATGGTCGTATAATATTTGAATTTAAAGAACAACTTCACAAATTTAAAAATATTTTCAAGTAGGGCACATTTTATTTTTTAACGTATCGATATAAAAATTTATATAAATTTTTTTTCATTGGTCAAGCATCCTACTTCCCATTACAAACACAGTAAGCATTTACATTTCGTATATTACTTCGTCTCAAACGATTCAACAAAATTTCGGCAGCATTTCCCTTTTGTTCTCTGCATTGTACACAAATGCGTGTACGCAGAAAACAAAAAAGAAAAGTTATGCCGAAATTTTATGAACCGTTTGAGACGAAGTAGTGTACAAAATGTAAATGCTTACTGTGTTCATAACTTGTCCAATACAGAGACAAATCCGACAAACATTGTACCAGATGAATATAAATGGTCGTTTTACGAAAAAAACGAACATTTATACAACGATCATGTACAACACTCGTCAGACGGGGCCAAAAACTCTCTAAGGGACATTTGTCAGTTACATGCGCGCATTTTACGAAAAAATACAGTTTTACTCACTGTTCACATTTACAAAAATATATATTAATTTAACACATTTATTCGACGTATTACATCAACTTAAGGCTGGTTTAACATTTTTGTCATTTTTCAATACATACAATTATAATTTAGAATAATGCATTTTTTTGTTTCATAAGCAAATACGTGCACAATATAATACTCCTAGTTCATCATTCATTTTATCTTATTCCAACTAACGTATACAATCGTAGAATCAAGGCATACACAACAATTTACATATACATGAACAACCACAGATTATACATGTTTTTCACAGTTTCACGATAAAAGATGAAATAGGTATACCATGTGATTCTATAAACCGTTATTACGCTATTGGAAACAATTGCAATCACTAATTCGCCCTAATTTATCAATTCAGGCAAATCTAGAATTATGGTAAAAACTGAATTTTTCACAAAAATAAGAGATTATACCTGATATTAAGGGTAATGGAGTTTGATTAGGCAGCCGTGGAGGATCCGGAAGCTAGAAATCTCGGATTGGAAGCTTGGAGAAGGGATTTAATTTTCGTATGAAATGAGGAGGAGGAAGAGTTCTCGGCTGAACCTATAATCGTAGGTTTCCGACGGCTTCCGACGGTCGCCGACGGCCCGTCGAAAGCCGTCGGTTCTAGCTGTCGATATTAAGGCCTTTTCTAGTAGTGATACATGCATGTTCCTTACGATTTCCATGTAATAAAATAAAAAGAATAAAATATTATAAGTGGCATTATGTAGAATTTTGAAATAATGGATTTAAAAAAATATAATTCATTCTCTAGTAATAAAATTCATAAGGAAATTCAGTGAATGAGATTTAGGTAGTAGGTAAAAAAATAATTATTGCATGTCATAAGCAAGTAGCATTAGCTATACATGAACATCGATTTGGTATAATTACTTGAACTGGTTTATTACTAGAAAGTGATATATTTGCAGGACATGCAATGTAATGATCTGTATTTTTTAAACTTAAAGACACTTAATACATCCTCGGTATACATGTGCTGATCTTGTAGGTGTCCAAAAGACAGGTCATTTGGATGAAGAAAGAAGAAGACAGAACAAAATCTCACAAAAACATGATGCGTAACATATAATATATAAATCAAGTCTTTAAAAAAGAAAGAACTTTATTATGAACAATTGTCAAAGTACACTATCCTATTATCAGTTTAGGCAGCTATAGTAGCATGTCCTAACAAATGCTAATAAATTCAACAATCAATACAACGGAAAAATAAAGAAATGCGTAGATACGTTTTGGGCATCCAGCTCGTCTTCTAAACTCCAAAGCATCATAAACTAATTTAGAAAATATGCTCGATCTGACCCCGAGCATTAAGATAAAATAACGCACGGATCAATTTGGTAATACCAGTCTGAGAAAACTCAAGTAATGAGGTGAACATATAATAATTCTGTGAGACCACGCCGCTAATGCAGAACAGGTTTAACTTCATAAAATCAATATTCATAGATGAAGAAATGGGAAATAAATCAAAACTACAAACCAAACAAGAATAAATGACGTAGACAGGGTAAAAGTCCAAACTTAAAAATTAACGTCGAGAAGAACCTTAGTAACTTCTCGACGCAATTAAGAAAACAATTCTAAGAATTGAATTAACAATAAGGAAAAGAATTTTCCCATAATATATGTGGGACAATGCCACTAACTGCATAATGGGTTTCCTTTCACAGTAACAATATCCAATCTCGACCATGGATGTGAATAATTAAACATCGTGAAGTGCCATCAACGCTTCCTGATGTAATTAAGAAAGAATTTAATTTAAAATTTTGGAATCAAAGGAAAGAATAGAGAAATTTTCCAACAAACAACTAGGAGGGTGCGCCCTCATTACCAAAAGTATACCTTCAGAAATATACTTAAGAGCTCTGATGGCGTTCAGAAACCTCCAAGCCAGACTCTGCCAATTGTTATCGAGAATCCGAGTATTTCACATCTCAGTGCATGAAACCAAACCCAATGTAGAGTGGATGTGAAAATACATTATGGAAGCAACCCCACATAGCTTGGCCCTCAATCGCTCTTTGGGTTTAGTCATTTCCGACAAAGGATAAAAAAGCTCAAATGAGTAACAAATCGTTTTTATGGTGCACCATGAAGAAAACTGAACTGGTGGTTGATAAATCAACTAACAGGGATAATTAAAAGTGATCGTATATGCAAATTAAATTTCATATTCTTACCACTACTCGTCGAGTCCAAACAAATGTTATCCCTTGATTGAAGATGAAGCCGAGTAAGTTGAGGTAGTGTTACCACTAGGCATTGCCTTGATTACATTTTAACTTTCGAGATAGAAACGAGTCCAAATCTCGACGTTTATTGTTAAAAATATGACTAAATCTTTTCCACATAAAGGACATCGGATTATGGAAACTACTTTTCCATAACCGAATCGAACTTTACTTCAAAACCAAACTTGTGTTGGGGTTCACATTAAAAGTATTAATTTTAAACAACTTTATCAAAATGAATGATTAACTTTAAACCAAAAGTTATTACTTCAATATCATTATTTAAAATGATCAGTTAAATTTAAATCGATGATTAATTATTTCAAAACATTTTATTTAAAATAATAAGTTAACTTTAATCATGATTCATTACTTCAAAACAACTCTATTTAAAAAGATTAATTAACTTTTAAATATTATTATTAGAATAATTAATTAACCCTTAAACACGATTATTAAAATGACCGATTAAATTTAAAACACTATTATTAAAGTGATAAATTAATCTTAAGACATCATTAGCAAAATGAATCATTTATTTTAAAACACCATCATCAAAATAATCAATTGATTTGAAATCCTTATTATTAAAATAATCAATTAATTTTAAAATCTTATTATTAAAATAATTAATTTATTTTAAGCCATGTTTATTTAAATAATCAATTATCTTTATAAAATCCCTGTACAAGATTTAACAAAAATATTTCAAAGGGATATAACATTTCCATTCAAACATCAAATAACACAAATATGGGCATAAATGGTAAAGTAAATAACAGATTTACAACATATAGATCAACAGTTGTAAAACAAGTATATAACATAAGTGAATACAAATATAAAGGCAAATAGAAACTATATACATAAAGAGAGAAATGGAAATTAGCCACAAGGATTTCTTTAACAAGTACAATTAATTTTTAGGACACACAATTGAAATAATTACTTTTAAGGACAAAATGCAAAATAATTAGCTTCTAAGGTCTGAAAACCTATGAAATTATGTCCTTGTAAGTAATTGGACTGTTAGCTTTGTCCATAAAAGTAATTATTCTGCTGACTTTGGTCTTGAAATTAATTTATGTGGATGTGTGTCTAGAAACTAATTGGACTACAAAGTTTGTCCTTCTAAGACACACATCTCTTATTCAATATGTATCTAGTGGCACATAACGAAATGTCCAAATCAATATAATAGAAGAATAGGAATTTATTCTGCTAATGTCCAAATAATATATTCAATTAAGTTATACTAGACAGAGATTTATTCCACTAGACAGATGTCATTTATAAAGCATTCATATTTATTAGGCTAATTTAATGGAACAGACAAGAGATCGATGGTTTACAAACCAACTTACTTTTAAAACTGAATTTGTGCTTGGGCTTCACATTTCAAGTATTAACTTTAAACAACCATGTTAAAATGTTTCATCAAATTTTAAAATACCATTATTACAAAAATTAGTAACTTAAAATATCCTTATTAAATTGATTAATTAGTTTTAACTATCATTAACAATAATGATTACTTATCTTTAAACATCAAATTTGATTAACTAACTTCAAATACCTTCTAGTAAAAAGATTAATCACTTTTAAAAACAACATTAATTAAACTAAGTTATTAAATTTACATGTCATTAATTAAATTAGTTAATAAAAAATAAATATTATTAGCTAAACTAATTAAAAAAAATGTCATTAAATAAATATGATTAATTAATTTTACACATCATTGAAGAAAGAGATTAATTAAATTTAAACTAGTTAATTAACTCTAAAAAGTCATTAATTAAAAAAGGTTAATTAATTTTTAAACACCATTAATTAAAATAATTAATTAACTTTAATCTATCATTATTAAATGATTAATTAATTTTAATCATCATTAAATAAAATGACTAATTAATTTTTTATATTGTTAACAAAGTAATTAATTAATTTTAAACTAATTATTATTAAGAAATTAATTAACCTTAATCCTCATTAATTAAAATGATTAATTGTATTTAAAAATCATTATTGAAATGGTTAATTATTATAAACTCAACATTATCCAAAAACTTAACGAACATTCTAAAACAAAACCCAAGTATGAGAATAAACCAAAAGGTTTCAAATATATGATATTTTTTCAAAAGTGTCGGGATAGCGATAGTTGCTACATAAACACTTTGATAGCTACTATAATGTCATATTGATTTTTATCCAACCGTCACACCACATAACATAAGTATGACATATATATACAAGAGCAAATAATATTCATAACATGAAGAGAACATAAATTATATCACTATCTTAAACTTTTTCAACTAGTTCTCAAATCGCTTACTAACTACCAACAGTGTCATCATTTCAAAGCATAAACCAAGCCAAAGACCATTATATTTTGTATGTATACAACAAGCAATCATTAACTATTAAAATGAACTATATTAAAGTTAAAACTTTTAGTTTAGAAGGCGAGATTTTACTCACAATTATGCTTCCAACTTATATCCAAAGCGACCCGAGATGCTTCCGACTAACCACACTATGACACCCTCCTTCTCCTTTTTTCCTTGCCAAATGGCTCAGCCGAAGGTATGGTGCACGCAGCCAAGGGTGGTGGGTCTTAACCTTGAAAGGTAGAGGAATTTTGGATTATCATCAAATTCACAAAAATCAAACCTGAAAATGGGTCAATTTCCAACTGATTTTTGGACACGTTACTCATGGAATCTAAAAAAATTGCTAAAAGAAATTTTCTTGGAAATTCTCTTCTCTTTAATTTAAGAAAAAAGAATCACTCAAATTGGATATGATTTGAGGGAGATATGGTCAAAAGAATAATATGTATTTTTAAACTTGAAAATATAGGTTTGAAAATGAGTCTGAAAGAAATGAGATTTTGACATGGCTAAACTCAAAATTTGAAGAAACGATACCCATGAAAGTTGTTGACACTAGAATTTAATATGGTTTTAAAAATAATAATTTCTCCATTAGGATAAGATATGAGGAAGATATGATAAAATAAAGAGGAGGAAAAATTTAAAGAAGTGAAGTGCTATTTATAAGCAAGAGAAAAAGTGAATTACCTAAATGCTCTTGTCATTTACCCTCCACTCTCTTTTGCCACATCAATACCTTGTCTCCTCCATATTTCCAACACCTACAAGCTTATCTACCCCTAAAACGCTATGAGCTAACATGCTTAAACATGTTTTTGTACTAATTTGTACTTCTGTTTTCTTATGAAGTGACATTTTCTTTTTATTTAATTAGATTTTAAACCTTATGTACTTAAGTGCGTATATATAAAACATAATATATCATAATCCAAACTTATGTTATTTATAAATATGTGCATATAATTATACAATAGAGTTCACAACATTTTCAATAACTTTTAGTTGATGAAAAGTAGAAAATCCAGAAAACGAACTCCAGTCACATTTTCGATTTTTCTTCGAAATATATATTTTTCTAAACAAATTGGAAAAACTATTTTACCGTCATTATTTATTATTTAAAAGATTTAATTATAAAGCCTATTATTTTAATATTTAAAATTAATTAAATATTCCAAAATTAAAGCGGTGATATTTCGGTCATTACACTCTCCACCTTTAAAAGAATTTCGATCCCGAAATTTAACCATAATCCTAACCCAAAATGAAAACAAAACAAGCCAGAAATTCTTAACACTATTCATTGGTCCATATGAGGTACGTAGGTCATTCCTACAAAATCTTATTTGATCACTCACTCGAATACATAACTTTACTTTCGAGCTAGTATCGCTCACCCGGCTTTCTAGTGCGGACTCCGATCAGATTTCTTAATTAGAAACCTCATTTCTCCTGACATGGCTGTATATTATAATAAAAAACTTTGGTTTCATATTAAGAACCCTCACCAAGTGTTCGCCGTCAAAAATCGAGTGGTAGATCCTTAACACGAATGGTGTAGGACACCTTAATGTCGCGCACTTGAATCTTGGATCCAACTTGTGTGAAAAGAGGAATGATCTACGTTCAACTTATGTACTTGGTTCTTATCGATACCAATTCTATTTCTGCTAAAATTATTTATGTAAACGTTTCATAGAACAAACTTAAGCTTAACTTTTGTAATATTCTATTACATCCTGAGAGTATAAAACACCATCTGATTTAAACTTTTCCATTTTGAATTTATTTCAAAACTCTTCTTGAAATGATTTTTATACATTTTAATCATAAAAATATATTTACATAGCCCGAGTAATCCCAAAATGATACTAAGGAACTGAATACTACCAAATAGTATCATATATTCCCTTACTAAGAAGGGAAATACATAAGAAAAGTGTCTACCATCCGAACACTTATCTTTCCCATTTTTTAGATCTTTTCGGCCACTCGAACTAGTTAACATAAAATTCTTCTTTTATTTAAAGTCCAATTTGTAAAATAAATAAAAATATATACATAATTCTTACTTAAAATTCTCTTTCCAACATATTTATACTTGTAAAAACTTCCAACAAGTACTATTTATTATTTTCTCCAAAAATCATTTAAAATAATGATAATATACATTTTTTTAAAACATTTCACAATGTTGATTCTTAGTTTAGATATAATAAACAACTCTTATTATAATCAAACATAAATTCAAATTTATTTTATCTTAACACTATCACCGAACATCTTATAATCAAATTATGAAACTAAATTTACAAGTTGTTCGTGTTTAATTTTACGAAGACAATAATTTCTCATAAACTATCTAAGCCCAACTAATCAGCAATAAATGATAAGATCAAACATATCATTCTCGAACAACAAATATATCCTATATAACTATAATAATTTTTCGAAAATCTTCTTTTATATATAGAATATAATCTAGGTAGAATTATTTCATTTACCTAATTCAAAAAAATATTGTGTCGGTTGGCCTTGTTTAAGTGTTTTAGAGATTGCTTTCAAATCCATAAACCACTCAGCAGATCAATCAATACAATATAAAACATTCTTATAAAAATAACAAATACGTGCTCTTATATATACACACTCAAACTCACTCTAGGGTCTCGCTTACCCTATCTCAAATGAGTTAACCCCACCAAAGCCTAGGTGTTTGCTCTACCTAAGCTCTAACCACATGTAACGATCTACTTTTCTTATACCTAAAGACGACACTTAATACATCATCGGTATTCGTGTACCGATCTATTAAGTGTCTGAATGACAAGCCATTCGAGGTGAAGAAAGAAGAAGACATAATAGAATCTCACAAAAAACGTGACGAGTAACACACAATATATAAATAAAGTCTTTAGAAAAGGAAGAACATCATTATAAACAATTATCAGAGTACACTATCATATTATCAGCCTGGACAGCATGTCCTTATAAATGTTGATAAATTCAACAATCAATACCGCGGAAAAAATAAAGAAATACGTAGATACATCTTGGGCATCCAACTCATCTCTTAAACTCCAAAGCATTTGAAGCTAATCTAAAAAATATGCCTGATCTGACCCGAGCGTTAAATTAAAATAACACCCGGATTAGTTTTGTAGTACTAGTGTGAGAAAACTCAAGCAATGAGGTGAACATGAAATAATTATGTGAGACAATGCCGCTAATGTGGAACGGGTTTCTACCTCACATGATCAATATTCATAGATGAAGAAATGGAAAACAAATCAGAATTACAATCCAAATAAGGATAAATGAGCATAGACATGGTAAGAATTCAAACTTAAAGAACGACTAATTATTCCAAAACAGCTTTATGGAAAATAATAAATTAACTTTAATCCTGATTTATTGCTCCAAAACAACTCTATTTAAAAATATTAATTAACTTTAAAATAGTATTATTAGAATAATTAATTGACCCTTAAACATAATTATTAAAATGATTAATTAAATTTAAATCATTGTTATTAAAGTGGTAAATTAATCTTAAAACATTATTAGCAAAATGATTCATTCATTTTAAAATACCATTATTAAAATAATTAATTGATTTTAAATCCTTATTATTAAAATAATCAATAAATTTTAAAACCTTATTATTGAAATAATTAATTTATTTTAAACCATCTTCATTTAAATAATTAATTATCATTGTAAAATCCTTGTACAAAATTTAACAAAATATTTCAAAGGGGATAACATTTCCATTCAGACATCAAATAACACATGTATGGGCATAAGTGCTAAAGTAAATAACAGATTTACAACATATAGATCAACACTTGTAAAACAAGTACATAACATAAAAGTGAATACAAATACAAAGGCAAATAACTACTATATACATAAAGAGAACATCTCTTATTCAATATATGAATTTAGTAGCACACAACTAAATGTCGAAATCAATATAATAGCAGAACATGGATTTATTCTGCTAGTATCCAAATAATCTATTCAATTAAGTTATAGGAGAACGAGGATTTATTCTGTTAGACATATGTCATTTATAAAGCATTCATATTTATTAGCTGACAAAAGATCCGTGGTTTACAAATCAATTTACTTTTAAAACCGAATTCGTGCTTGGGCTTCACATTACAAGTATTAACCTTAAACAGCCTTGTTAAAATGTTTCATTAACTTTAAAACACCATTATTAAAAATATTTAATAACCTAAAATATCCTTATTGATTACTTAGCTTTAACTATCATTCATAAGAATGATTACTTAACTTTAAACTTCATTAATTAATTTGATTAATTAACTTCAAATACCTTTAATTAAAAAGAATAACCACTTTTAAAAACATCATTAATTAATTTATTAAATTTAAATGCCATTAATTTAAATAGTTAATAGAAATTAAATATTATTAATTAAATTAATTGATAAAAATTAAATATCGTTAATTTGAAATGATTAATTAATTTAAGACATTATTAAAGAAAGAGATTAAATAAATGTAAACTAATTATTTAACTCTAAAAAGTCATTAATTAAAAAGGGTTAGTTAATTTTAAAACACCATTAATTAAAATAATTAATTAACTTTAATCCATCAATAATAAATGATTAATTAATCTTAATCATCATTAAATAAAATGACTAATTAATTTTTTAATATTAGTAACAAAGTAATTAATTAATTTTAAACTCATTATTATTAAGATAATTAATTAACCTTAATGCTCTTTAATTTAAATGATTGATTATATTTAAAAATCATTATTAAAATGGTTAATTAATTATAAAATCAACATTATTCAAAAACTTAACGAACCTTGTAAAACAAAACCCAAGTACGAGAATAAACTAAAAGGTTCGAAGAGATGGTATTTTTCAAAAGTGTCGATATAGCATTAGTCACTACATAGACACTTCGATAACTACTATAATATCGTATTGATTTTTATCCGACCATCACACCATATAACATACCATATAACATAAGTACGACATATATACAGGAGCAAAAAATATTCATAACATGAAGAGAACATTACTTATATCACTAACTTAAACTTTTTCAACTAGTTTTCAAATCGCTTACTAACTACCAATGGCGTAATCATTTCAAAGCATAAACCAAGTCAACAGCCATTATATTTCAATATATTTGCAACAAGTAATTACTAACTATTAAAATGAAAAATATTAAAGTTAGAACTTTTAGTTTAGAAGTGAGATTTTACTCATAATTATGCTTCCAACTTTTATCCAAGGGACCCGAAATGCTCCCGACTAACAACAACACTACGACACCCTCCTTCTCCTCCTTTCCTTGCCAAATGGCTCAGCCCAAGGTATGGTGCATATGGTAAAGAGTGGTGGAGCTCGGCCTTGAAAGGAAGAGGGACTTTGGATTATCATCAATTCACAAAAACCAAACCCAAATGGATCATTTTCCAACTGATTTTAGGATAAGTTACTCATAGAATTTGGAAAAGTTGTCAAAGGGAAATTTCTTGGAAATTCTCTTCTGTACAATTTAAAAAAAAGAATTACATGAATTGGGCATGTTTTGAAGGTGATATGGTCAAAAGAAGAGGAGGTATTTTCGGACTTGAAAATATGGGTCCGAAAATGAGTCTAAAAGAAAGGAGATTTTGATATGCCTAAGCTCAAAATTTGAAGAGTAGTACACATGAAAGTTGTAGCCACTGGAATTTTCTGTGGTTTCAAAAAATGAATTTCTCCATTAGGATAAGATACGAGTAAGATATGACAAAACAAAGAGGAGGAAAATTTTGAAGAAGTGAAGGACTATGTATAAGCAAGAGAAAAAGTGAATTATCTAAATGCTTTTGTTCTTTATCCTCCACTCTCTTTTTGCCACCTGAACACCTCTTCTTCTCCATATTTCCAATGTCTACAAGATAGTCTACCCCTAAAACCCCATGAGCCAACATATTTAAACATGCTTTCGTACTAATTTGTACTTATGTTTGCTTATGAAGTGACATTTTCTTTTTATTTAATTAGATTTTAAACCTTACATACTTAAGTGTGTATATATAAACTAAAATATATCCTAATGCAAATTTATGTTACTTTTAAATGCATGTATATAAATGTACAATAAACTTCGTAATGTTTTCGATAACTTTCAGCCGACTAAAAGTCGAAAATTCGAAAAACGAATTCCGGTCACATTTTTTATTTTTCTTCAAACTATATATTTTAGTAAACAAATTTGAAAAACTATTTTACCATAATTATTTATTATTTAAAAGAGTTTTATTTTAATTATAAAACATATTATTTTAATATTTAAAATTAGTTAAATATTCTCAAATTAAAGTGGTGAAATTTCGGGTCGTTACATACAAATTTATTTGTTGATCGAAATCAAGATTTGCTTGAATCATGCTTTGGAAAAAATACACATTGTACAAAACCTTATGTTAGAACCTAAATGTAATATGTTTCTCAAAGAAAGAGGAGAAAGGATGATACGGAAAGCAAAATACAATCAAACTGCATAGTGCTACAAAGCAATGAAAACAGATTAATAATTTGAGTTGTTCATAAGAATACCTATCAAATATAAACCCTAAAGTAGCTATATGAAGACAAATTAACACTTTTAATAGGATAACCAACTAAACTTAATTTCATTTTATTTAACAAAAAAGAATTCAGAGAAATAGCTCTAATAATTGATCCTAATTTAGGTAACTATTAACTCACACTTATATATATTTAAGTATTTATCTAATCAAGAACCCAATATAACTTTATTTATGATTATAGTTAGCTGGAGTGATTCTATAGGACTTGAAATTATTTCAAATAGTTCTCTGAAACAAATTCATGTATCCCATGATATTAGTTAGGATGGAAATAGCTAGACTTTGGTTCAAAGAGTTATTAATTTCTCATTTAGGAGGTAGATAGCACCGAGCATACACATACCTGAAAACATAGTATAAGAGTATGTCAATAATGTAAAATAATGAATGATCAAATGTTTTACTTTTTGTAGAAAGATGGTTATAGAATGGAAAACACGAAGTCGAGCCACTAGAAGGTTGGATCTCTTCCTTGTATCTATTGTCTACCAACGTTTATAAAACTCTATCGAGGATATCAGCATAAATCTCATATCCAACTTAATTATATTGGGTTCAAATATATTTAGTATTTGATTCTTTTTTCTTTCCATTCTTTATGCATTGTTTGCATTTATCACTACTTTCCTTATCTGCCACTTTCCAAGAGCATTCCTATTATCAAAATATTTATATTTTGATAGATTTGCATATAATTTAGGTACAGAAACTTATTGAATTCTATCCAAACGGTTGTCAAATACCTAATATAACGCCAACAATAATTCAAATATCTATCGCCTGCATCTTAGAAAATAAAATGATTTTAAAACAAAGAAAAATCATATTTAATGACTTTCACGCGATTAACTGGACAGAAATCGAAATCAAAAAATATTATCATTAAAAATCAATGGAAAATACATAATAGTTATTCATTTATACTTATATAGTATAAAACTAATTAATATATACTAATATATGCCATTTAAACTTACTGAATCGTTTAATTGTACACATAATGGCAATGTAATTTGGTCGAAAAGTTCATTATTTATGAAAACTTTATAATTCTATTCATTAGTTTGTACAAAAAGATGCGTAAAGTAGAAATAAATTCTGATAAAAAGAAGAGACCATAAAAATAAAATAAAAAAGTGAACATTTACATTTGTAAGCCAATAATGTTACTTGATCCATTGAAAGAATTATTTGAAATTAAGATCCATTAACATTGTATGAACATAAAAATTCTAACACAATAAGAATCAGATCAATTTCTAACGTCTCATGACCGTGGTGGGCGTCTGAAGCTGTTGGGAGCCGTCGGAAAATTCCATTACAAAAAATTCATCACTGAATAGAATTTTGGACGGCTCCCGACACAACCGGTCGTCGATTTTTCGATGGCTGCAGACGACCGTCCGACGGCTTACGATGGTCGTCGAAAGACACGTGGATGATCACAGTATTTGCCAAAATCTGTCGATAGCTGTCGGAAATTGTCGTCCTAAGCCATCGGAAGCCGTTAGGATTTTTGGCCCTGTAGGCCGTCGGAAACCGTCGGAAATTCTGCTGCTGTTTTTCAGTATTTCTACTGCATTTTTGCCTTTCATCTACAATCCATAAACATAATATATTCCACCCAACAAGCAATATTTCCAACTCAGATATTCAATATAAAATCAGACCATACAAACATAATCAAATACAATAAAGAAATAAATCAAGCATAAT
This sequence comes from Allium cepa, assembly GCA_030765085.1. Lineage (NCBI taxonomy): Eukaryota > Viridiplantae > Streptophyta > Magnoliopsida > Asparagales > Amaryllidaceae > Allium > Allium cepa. Next base: position 136,118,351 of record CM060932.1, read on the forward strand.
TCATATAAAATCAAACCAAACTCGCTACCATAATTTACATACATCTAATTGTAAAATATATACATCAATCCTTCACCAACTCCTCAACATCAGCTCCCAAATGTCAGAGTTACTACCACGAAATGTATCATCAAACAATACATGCAACATTTCAACAATATACACAATATTTCAAATCCAACTCCACCAACTCAATGTATCGTAAAAACTTACTAAACAATGACACAAAACAAAAAAAACATACTTATCACTCCGGTCAGTCGGCTCCGAAACCTCCCGAACTAGCTGAGGATGGAAGCGGCCACTATGCTGCTACATGTACTCAGCAATATGCTGATCCAGCAGCTGTATCATCTCGATGGCCTGGCGACGGTTCTGCTTTTCCAAATACGCCACCCTAGCTCTCAACTTTTCGATCTCTACTAGATCGATATCAGCTCTGGCCGTTGGCCTGCAACACCTAATTAATTTAGTCTATAATCTTACTATCAAAGCTACAACTAATATGTTAATTGTTATATCTATAAACTTATTACTAAAACTAAAGCGATATGAAGTTCTATAGAACTAAAAGACTATTAAAATGTTATATCTTAATGTACTATTTATTACCACTTGATTGCCAATGCCATGGCGCTGGTTCCGTGATAGTGGATCCATGAATGACTCAAAAATAACGTCCTTCTCATCCATCATCAGCTGCTCTTGACCTGTATCCTCCATGAGTTTCTGGTGTTGTTCCATAAAGCTTGCCTGCATGAAGAAATAAAAATGCAGTTAAAAATTGATAGCATGATATCATAATTCATTATACTTAATAATTAAAAAAATTGCTGGTAGTACAAAACTAAAATATGATTACATGGCTCTTTCTCAGTTTATCGTCGTGCAATATATAAAACTGTCCCGTCCGGATTTACATGCTCGACGGCATGAGTATGGATAAATACATACATAAACGATATGGAATCATGCGTCTCAACTTTTTGAAATTGATTATTATGTACTGTTATTATATATTTAAAATTATATAGCACAATAACTATTTACAATTCACATTTAAAAAATTTACCAACTCCTACGGATATTGCTGGAACGACTTTGACCCTCCTCAATCAGTGATGGGATTTTTATTCATATTTGCACAGTTTCTCTCCGACCATGCCTGTACATTTAAATTTAATACATTATTTGCTTACCAAATATTTTTTGATATTTATGTATTAATCAAATAATTAATAAAAATTTAGTACACTTACCTTCGCCTTGTCACTATCCCAATGTGCCAGCCACCCTTCCTACACACTCGTCCCCATCCAGTTTGGCTTCTACCCTTTATACTTCACTGCCGACATGGAATCCTTGTAGTTCTTCCTCATCTTCTATATCCAGTAATATCGTACCAGCTCTAGGTCATCTGATTGTATGCCCACGGCGACTTGCATTTCATGATAAACAAGCAACTAAAAATTAAACAATAAAAGATTGATAATAAATACGCGACCAAAAAAATTAAGAATGGAAAACAGAAGATTGTACTTACAATGAAATCTTGTCAAATACACTCCAAGATGTGGGGAGGGATATTATCCCACTTCAGCCAACAAGCTGACATCCTACACTTGTACAAATCTCTCGAAACTGATAGAACTACAACTGATGGCTGTAGGTTAAATCCCCTGTGTTAAATATGATACAGATTGGTATATCATACACAAAATATTAGAGATGCTGAAAAAAGTTTAATACTTGCTCTCCGCTCTAGGTACTAGAGAGACAACCGGTTGCTGTGGCGGTTGCGATGGACCGCTGCCATCGCATCCTGAAGAACGGGAAGAATTCCTCCTTTTGGACGACATGATACCTATCACAGACACATCATTTTAAAAGAGGAACAATAATACGATATTGGAATATATTTCATAAACGACATAAATGGTATAAAGTACATAAAGTGCAAAGTTTACATGATTCAGATTGGGTCTCATATTCCGACGATAAGCAAAATACATTGCATTTTTAACATAAATTGTTAAATATATGACAGAAATGGTAATGACATAAATGATATAAATGACGATAAGCAGATTCAGTTTCATAAATGACATAAATTACATGACTAGCAAAATAAATCTCATCAATTGCATAATACATTAAGAATTCAACATAGTTATATCAATTCTCATCGTCTTTTGATTCAGATTGAATCTCATATTCTACTTTGCTTTCCTCCCTACTCTCGAATGCTTCTACCAAAATGTTTGATTCATCGTTCAGAGGTCCAAAATCAGTACGAAAGTCTGTTATTATTATTTCGTTGCTTTGCTCAAGATTTGCCTGATAAGCTTTTTCGTCTGGAATATTCTTTCCATCAAGCGTAAATCTTGCCTTTGTTTTAAAAACTACCGACCACTCTGCTCTATCTCTTTTTAAAGACGAATAAGGAGCGTAATAAACTTGCAATGCTTGTTTGGCTAGTCTAAAAGGATCTACTTGTGATAATGTGATGTATGCTTTATTTCAATAAGATTATAATCCTTAAGCACATTAATTCCAAAACCGGGAGCATTGCTAAACCAATTGCATCTAAACAGAAAAACCTCCTCCATGGGTCGTGAGAAATATGTCAGTTACAAAATTTATGATAAAATGCCATAAAAATCATTTACGTGATTTTCTGGATCATCACTAACTTTAGCAAATACACCTATATTATTAGTTAATTTTTCTGCTCTGTATTCTTTGATGTTAAATTTATATCCATTGATGAAATATATTTGATACATCTTGACATTTCTCTTTGGCCCCAATGCAAGATGTTTCAAACCTTCATCAACCACACTATTTCTCAATTCATAAACGTGCTTTGAAAACCAATCAGAAAATTCTTTACTGAGATCTCCATGCAGATGTTCACTTTCATAAATATTGCATATATGAATAAAAGCACTAAATTCTACATGTGCATGCATTATGAAAATGAATAAATCATAAATGATTATTTCAGATTACCTAACAAATGGTGCGGCCTCAGCACAATTAAGAAGCATATATAAGTGTGTGCTACATGAAGATCTCTATCGTCTGACCATACTTCTATACAATTTCTAGAAGGTCGACCATGTTGTCTAAAAATAGATAACATTGTTTGAGAGGACTCTTGTTCGTCGTCTTCATCGTTACGAGGAATAGTTTCAAATGATATGTCCACATGGTCACTGAAATAGTGAGAGAAAAGGAACGAAGCTTCTTCTTCGATGTAAGACTTACATATCGAATCTTCAACTCATGTTTTTTGCCTCACTTTTTTATTCAAGTATCTATGCAAAATTAATTTACATTAACTTTAACTTCTGAATGTAATTAAATTAATAAGTAACATATTACATACCTCTCAAATTGATTTATCCATCCATATTGCACAGGACCTTAAAGTCATGCTTCAGATGGGAGATGAACAGGTGAATGTTCCATTACATTAGAAAAATCTGGTAGAAATATTTCTCCAATTTGCAGAGAAATATAGGAATATCTTCTTCAAGTTTACGTAAACATTGCATATGCAGGAAAATCACTTATAGTCTACAACAAAGAAGCAAACATATAAAAAAAATTGAAAAATCATATGTTTCTACTTCTTCATTCCACAATGTTTTTAACTCCTTAATCAACGGTTGTAAATAAATATTGATTCCTTGTGTCGGATCGTCGGGGTCAGGAACGACAATAGTAAGAAACATATATTGCGTTTCCATACACTTCCACGGAGGTAAATTATAAGGTGTGATGATAATGGGCCAAGATGAATATTTAGCACCAAATTGAGAAAATCGTGAAAAATCATCCATACATAATCCAAGTCTAACATTACGACTCACCGCTGCAAAATTGGGATAAGTTTTGTCGAAATGCTTCCATGCTTCTCCATTGGCTGGATGTGTGAATGTACCCTCTTTCTCTGTTCTCACACAGTGCCATCTCATGAGATGCAGTTACAGAAGATGCATATAACCTTTGAAGCCTAGGAATGATGGGCAAATAGCATACATTTGTATGGAACTTCATTTCCTTCTTTTTTCTTGATTTGTATCTTTCATCGTTACATATTCTACACTTCCTAAGAGTGATGTCCTCTTTTCAAAACAACATGCGGCCATTTAAACATGTATCTATTTTCTGATAAGGTAAACCAAAAGGCGACATAAATTTTTTAACTTCATAGTGATTTTCACATATTTCAATTATCGGGCGGCATATGTCTTTTTTCAACTTGTACAACGGCTGTAAATCTGGCATTGGTGATGTTGTTTTTTGACTTCATCGCAATGTTTTCTGCAGTTACTGATAGCTGGGTTCCGCTTTTACAACCATCCCAAAGAGGTTTCTTAGTAGCCTCCAGTAAATCATAAAAAAAAAAAATCTTCAACATTTTCGTCGTCGTCGTCAACTTCAACCGTACGAAACATTGATCGTGCTGCATCTTCAACCATATTTTATATACCTTTCGTCATAACAATTTCATTACCAGCAATGTCTAATTCAAACTCTACAGAAGTATTTGCTACAACTTCTCCATGAAGATCCCAAACATAATACTCTAGCACGAAACCATTTTTGCACAAATGGACTTCACAATGTTGGATAACAAATACTTCAAATGTTTACACCTATTACACGGACAACGAATTTCTACGTCGTTTCCGTTATTACTTGAAGAAAATTCAACAAATACGTTTACACCATTATAAAAATCTTCTTTTATTGAGCCTCTCAATCCCTTTATTTGATACATCCATCTCCTCCGATCAACAAAAAAATCGATCATTTTTCCTATTTAAAAAAATATGTCACAAATTCAAAAATAAATATTGATCATATTACGAATTCACATTTATTTTTCATTGCATCGATACAAAGACTTATGAGCGTCAATTTTACCCCACTTAAGAATACAATATGGAAATGTTGGTTTATGGTTATCATTTTTCATGGTCATTCATCCTACTTCCCACTATAAACACGGTAAATACTTATATTTCATACATTATTTCATTTTAACCGATTCAACAAAATTTTGTAGCATTTCCATTTTGTTCCTGCATTGTACACAAATGCGTGTATACAGGAAACAAAAAAGAAAAATGAGGTGAAATTTTGTGAACTGTTTGAAATGAAATAATGTGTGAAATGTAATTGTTTACTGTATTTATAGCTTGTCCAATACAGGGAAAAATCCAACAAGTATTGTACCAGATGAATATAAATGGTCGTTTTATGATAAAAACGGCTATTTATATAACGATCATATACAACACCCGTCGGACGGGGCAAAAAACTCTCTAAGGGACTAATAAAAGTAGTTTATAAAAAAGAATATTTTATAATTTTATACATCTCAAAAAATTACTAATTTACCACATTTGTTCCGCGTATTTTATTGAATAAGGCTGCTTTAATATTGTTGTCATTTTCCAATACAGTTTAAAAAAATTAGAATCGTGCATTCATTATTGTTATACAAGTCAAGATATTATACAACTCATGTATTATTCCAATTAACACAATATAATGGTAGAAACAACACATATACAATGATTTGCACATACACATATAATACCAAATTATACATACTCTTTAAAATTTCACGATAACATACGAAATAGGTATAACATGGAATATTATAAACCATTATTATGCTATTGGAAACAATTGCAATCACTAATCAGCCTTAGTTTATCAACTTATGCAAATCTAGATTTAGGGTCATCATTAGATTTTTCGTGAAAATAAGAGACTATACCGGAGCTTCAAAGCAATAGAGCCTGATTCGGCAGCCATGGAGGATCCGGAAGCTTGAAATTGATGATTGGAAGCTTGAACTGGGGATTTGTGGGTTTTTTATTAAGGTTTTTATGCTACAGAATGGGGAAGAAGAGGCTCGGCTGAAGCTTGTATATCGCGAATTTCCAACGGCCATCGATGGCCCATCAGAAGCCATCATAAATGAGCCGTCAGAATCCGTCGCTATGCTGTATCAGTATTTCAGTCTTTTTTAGTAGTGTAACTAATGATTTATAATACTATAGAAATGAAGGTTAGACATGAAATACTCACCAACATCAAATATCAAATATAGAAAGTAATTAAAATTGATTCTACCATAGAAAATAAAGTGGATTGGAAGTACAATTGAGAATGGATATCAAACATAAGATACTATTTAACATGAAGTAGAAAAAGCAAAAACATCAAGCCTACAACTGAAAGTGAAATTTAAAAATAATTGTGAAGTAAAATTCAGTATATGACTCTAAATTAGCATGCATGGAAGGGAAATCCTTCAAATATCCTATGTGATAGATCAAATTTTGCCTTAAAATTAAAAATTACCTCATGAAATCTGCAAGACCCCTTCAAGTTGACAATGTTTATAGGAACCTTAGGATAAAGACATTAACAAAATTTATCTATGCTCATTCATAAATGTCAGAACAGTGAAGATTTGAGATAAAAGAAATCAAAACATAAGATAAAAGGAACGAAAACATATTCAATAAGCAAATGACTAAATTCATTAAGCAAATAAAAAAATGATATTTACCAACTATGGTGCTTCATCTTATTGGCTTAAGACTTCAAACTTGATCTCTTATAGCAATCATGAATGTGCTCCCACTTAAAGGAAAGTAAAATTGACCTAGAGTAAATTTTTGGTACAATACTGCTCACTATACAACCATAAGAATCGTTAATAACAAACATCCAAAGTTTAAAAACATGGATCAAAATAGGTTATTATATTGTATAATTAATGAGAGATATTACCTAATGACTTTTGTTTAGTTTGATCCGAAGGGACATGATAGACCTAGTCGCTTCCTTAACTCAATGAACATACCTATGTGAATTTAGTCTATATCGTCATTGCAGCTGCTTAGCCTAGAGCTTTAACTACAATTACCAAAAATGTTAATAGCCCTAGCATTTTCTTCATCCTTTTCATAAAAATATGATATTTTAGGAGAAATGGAAAAGCAGCGGAAGGAAGAGAGAAAATGAAATGGGTGATTAATTTATTTGAATTCATGAATAATGGGTAGATGAGAAATTGAAGGAGGTGATTGGTTAATAAAGGAAAACCATTATCGAAGCGAACAAAAAAGCACAGATTACCTTACAGTATAGTCCGAGGAAGGGCAGAATAATTGGACCAATCAAATAAGCCTTGAGAACAAACAATAGATGGTAGGGAAAGAGTAGTAACCGCCGAGGGTTACGTGAAGAATAGCCATGGGGAAAAATAGAGTGTTCACCTCTTCGAAGTGAATCTGACTAACATTTCCCTAAATTCAAATTAGGGTTGGGTAGTTACGGGATGCAAAGGAATTAAAATTTTGTACATTGTGATGATTCGGTGCAAAATACACGTGGCAGAACCATATTTAATTTCACCGAGAAATATGAACTTTAGAGCTAAGCTTCAGAGCAAAGTATTCTCTACTCAATATTAATAGTATAGTATTGATATATAATATAGATTTGTTATAACGATCCGTAATTTGCATATTAAAGCCTAGCAAAATATTATTATTTAATTCATATGAGGTCGTATGATTCTAAAATTTTGAAAAATGGCTCCTAGAGAAAATTTTCACATCTATGATTTTTATCGAATTTCTATGTGACTATTTTGACCTTGAAAATCTTGTATGGCCTATAACTTAAGGTAGATACCGAAATAGAATCTAAAATCATTTCCATTGTTTTAGTATGATGGTTCTCCATTCCATATCATGGTTATAATAGTAAAAGAGACTTACCGTTGGAAAGTTATGACTATTTTAAATTTTTACTGCTGATGGCCAGCATTATTGGGTAATTAGGCTAATCCATACTTCGGCCCACCAACCCATTCGGGTTTGGAGCCTAAGGGGGATTGATAGGACTGTTGCAAGTCATTTCCATCTTCCCTAAAATAGTTCTAAGCCTCCATTAACCTTAATCTGTTCAAAAAGTATCCATTTTTCTTATAAATTTTAACCTACATCATCATTATAGAGGTAATTAGTGAAGGGAATAGTAGATATACCATTTTGGCTATCTTGGAATCAGTGTTCTTGTTGTCCCACCTTTGATTTGTAGAATTAAAATGGTAATTAGGTACTAGATGAGTGATTCACTATTCCATGCTTGTCTACATAGTTAAATTTGGTGTTTTTGATGTAATAAACATGATTAAATGATTTTAAATTTTAGTTACACCTTTATATATGTTTATGGACGAATCAAAAGGATTAAAAATGGCTTTTGGTGATTTAATAACATCTTTAAGGCTATATTGTCAATCTTGTGTAAATGCTACATCTAAGCTAAATTTTATGTGTTAAACATGTTTGGTTTGCTTGATCGTGATGTATGAATGTTGTCCTCGATTTGGATCGGATGTCCCATGCCCGCCATACTGTGAGGCTTTAACAAACTACTATAGCTTTCTTTCCCAAATCAGTTTTTCGATAGCATCTTGAAGATGCCTATATTCATTTATGTTGGGACCATAGCATTCATGGAACCGGCAGTATTTTCCGGTCTGTTTTTGTTTCTCCATGGAATCTTTCAGAGGTGGCTTCCAATACAGCATGGTATTACATGTAGACAAATAGACGTTTTCTAGAGATGCATTCAGTGGCGTGTAGGTACCATACATTCGAATCCTAGATTTTTCTCTTCCAAAATCTCTTTTCGTTTATGGTTTCTATCACCTCCTTTCTTTTGCTGATTTGATTTATTTTGGATATCTACTTGAACTTTTCCGAAACTCTCCCTAAACTGTTTCTCTGCAATGTTACTATGCACATCCTCTCCACTTGGTCCCATAACATTATTCTTTCTAGAGCATCTAGCTTCCTTTTTCCATAAATACTAAGTTGCTTTTGCATAGGAACACACCAACGTCGCGGGTGATTTGCTAACTAACCAGTCGCCAAAGTCAGGTTTTGGGTCAATCCCTCTTATTACCACCATCAATATTGAATGGTCATTCAGATTACTGACTTCTGTGACGGTTGTATGAAATCTCTCCAAAAAGTCTCTCAGCGATTCTCCTTGAGCCTGCATCATGCTTGAAAGGGACATTACATCTTTGGGGCGAGTTGCAAGCGTATGGAACTACTTCACAAATTTTGTTGCCGAGTCATTAAATCTAGAGATTGACCTTAGGGGCAATATCATGAACCACATCATTGTTATGCCAGCAGGAGTGATGGGAAAACATCTATATTTTATGGCATCATCCGCTCGTGCAGAGTCCATCAACCATTCATATCTCATGATGTGCTACTTGGGGTTAGGTTTTCCTTCGTAGGCAGGCACAACGGCATGCTAAATCTCCTCGAATATTCCACATGTAAAGTATTGCCTGTGAACGGGGTATGGCTTCTTGGGATCTGCCAATCATAATTAGTCAAGCCTTGGCTCTCCCTTGCTAGCTGTTTGATCATAACCGTCAAGTCTAGCATTTGGATAGTTGGAGCTAAGTGATGGTCATGCTCCACCTAAAGTGAATGGTTTGGTCGATGTCTACAGGCCGTTCCATGCCTTCTTGGCTCAACATCCCCTTGATTTATGTTCACATCGTCATTTCGGAGAGGTAACTGATCCGCATTAACTTGAACTCCAGCATCTAGATTAACTGCAGTGGCTCCAGTTCGAGTTCCATCAGAAAAAGGGAAGGCTCGACCCTTGGAGGTAGGATCGACCCCGATCCCTATAAAGGGATCGGGTCCGATCGGCCTTGGTAGCCCAGGATTAGTTGTGTGTTGATGTTCTAATGCTTCTGCATGATATCCGTCGGTTCTACGACATCTATGCCTGTGATGATCATCGGATGAAGTTGAGCTCTTCGATACAGAATAGGGAGTTGGCTCCCTCCTAGTTTTTCCTTATTGTTGATCCCTGAGTTGATTCATTAGATCGATATTGGCTTGAATTTGTCGGTTCAGCGGCTATCCATGAGCACTCTCGTTAGCTACTGGAAATCAGCTCTTGTGATGGAATCAGTTGGAATCTGGACATCAACTGGATTGCTAGCATTAACATCTACTGGTAGATTACTCCGGCCTCCTTGCTGAATGCTGGCACTCACGTTTCCTTCTGCGTTTTGAGAGGTAAATTTAGTGTTCCTAACCATTTTTGATAGTTCTCCTTAGACTTTTGCAAATCTGAATAGAACAGATAAACCATTTGAAGATAATTTTGGATCTCTTCCTAAGATTTATGCAATCCAATAGCAGCAAACATATCCAAATAAAGCCGAGAATCTTGGTTTTCAGTGAAAGATCAAAATGTTTACATCAAAAATTGGCAAAAACACCCAATAAAGATTTTGTAGAGGAATAAATAAAGAATAATAGACCTAAAAAGAGAGAATATTGCAGTAAAGTAAACAGAAACAAGCTAATAATAGAGACATGGCAATTTATAGTGGTTCGGCACTGTTTGCATATGTCCAGTTTGAAGAGATAGCTTTGTTAATCACTTTGTAAACTGAGAAAAATAGGGATTGGATTAGAATCCTTAGTTATAAACGAGTACAAAACAATAAGCAGCGTAAAGGTCTCGAAAATAAACAATCAAGTCTGTATTTATAAGGGAAGACGATGAATTATCTTCCTGAAATTTTAGAAGCGGAGCCTCTAGATCCAGAAGAAGTCATAGTATCGATCGCGGGTCCCAAATCACTTGTAATAACGATCAACACTGATCATTTTGTGAGCTCCTTTTGGCATGTGATTGATATGATATGCTCCACTCTTCAATATATTGATGTTTCCAAAATTTCATGTGTAGTTGACTTATAGAGTTGAGATATCGATCGTTTTCCACTGAGTTGAGCTGTAAAATCAATATGATACGATCTGTAATTGATGAATAGAGATCTTACCCAATCCATTTTCAGGAATTTGTGTATTTTAATATTTTGAGCGTTCTATTGAGTTCATTTTCTGCTTTCTCTTCACCGCTGCTTCATATAATCATCTATACCTAATCTCTGGGGTTCATGATCGTTAATCTAACGTGTGGATCTTGATGACAGTTGAGTCTAGCTTGTCTAGTCGATTCGGGTATGCTAGGCAAAAAGGTCGGATAACATTGTATAACTCTGTGTATCTGCTTCGATATTTTGTTCTCTTAGTTAGCACTATCTCTCCTATTTTATTTCTGAGATGATTATTATATATTATTTGATACGTTGTGAGATATACAATAGGTTTTGTGATTAGTTTTCTTTTCCTTTATCCTTGACAATCGTCCTGCGTCAACCGAACACCGCAGCAGCGTACTTATATATCTATATTTGGGTCAGTGGTGTAGGACGGTCATCGCATTTATTGAAGGCATGTCTATTGTTCATTTCATTTTTCGTTGTGCACTATTTTTGCTTCGTCTTGGTTGTTTCAAAAAATTCTTTAACAATTCAGTCTATGTCAAAGTTTCTTTTTATTGATTTGTTCCTAATATTATTTTCTCTTTAGATTATATTATTATTTTTAGCATGCAATGCAATGTGTGACGTAGATATTTGATGCAGTTGGTCATTCATATTTCATTTTACTTGAAGGGCATTTATAATTTTCCCATGGTCTACTTGTGTTTTTGGTCATTCATATTTATAATTCTTTTATAATGTTCATGTTTTCTATTTGATGCAGTTGGTGTGTACAAATGCAAACTTATATTTTAATCTCTTTTAAATGTTTATATAATCGTAAGCTTTTATGATTATGAAGCTTACGTGTTTGTTATTCTTTCGGTTGTTGGCTTCTCCTTCTTGACCCTTTTAGATTTATTTTGGATCAGTGCCTGTTATTCTTGCTAATCGATACTAACTTTTTTGCCAAATTGACTTTCGTGCTTCTAATTTTGGTTTGGTCGTTCATTTGTTGGGCTTTTTTCTCTTTATAGCACTTCCAGATCTGGCGTTGGTGTGTTTCTGAGTCCTTTGGGTTCCGAGGTTGGTGGTATATGCTATTTTTGCCATTTCCATGTATTCTATATAATCACACAATTGTAACTCTATACATATACAGAAAGAGAGAAGAATCAAATATAATACACACACACACACTATTTTACATTCTTTTTTTGCATGGTGCTTCAATGTTTTGTATAATTACAAAAGTAAACAGTAAGTAGGACAATTCTTTTTGCATACCTTGTGGAGAAAATAAATTGGGTTTTCTTGTTTACACGCAGAGCGGTCAGGACAATGAAAATCATTTTCTTTTATATATATATGCATACACACATATATGTGTGTGTACACACACATGTATGCATGTATGTATGCTCATTTGGTTTTAGACCTCGGCTAGAATTTCCTATTACATTTTTTGGTTCAGTTTCATATGAAAAAAATATCACTTGGACCCTTATACCTTAAAAGGTGATAGAGTACGTAAGTTGAAATTGTTTTTCTTCTAGCATTTCTTTCATACATAGGGTAGAAAGTCCTTTCCTTCTAACATTCTCCTTAATCCAAGAACTTTACACCAACCTATAACATGAATACATGAAATTTTACTTGTAGTAATATAATTAATCAATATAAGATACGTTACCAAACAGGAAGGGCAAAAAACCAAAGCTGTTAACATTGTTCAAACAATTAAAGCATAACTGTACCATGATAGAATTATTGTTGAACACAAAACACAAATAATACATGTAATTTAATATGATCTATTACATGTCCACATAGTTCCTACACGTTATAGAATGATATTTTTCATTATTAATAGACAATACAATAGTGAGATACAATTAATGCTAGTCCTCAAAACAAAAGATATGCAAATAAACGGTTGAAAACCATGACACTCTTTCTTAAAAATGTGCACCCAGTTTGTACATTTTTTGAGAAATCCTCAACAATAAGCAAAGGTATGAAAAGCATAAGTCATAATCTGTATGCATATGAAAGAAAACAATAAATAGGATTTATTAAAATGGGGGTCCAGATCCCTCCTTGTATGTGGACATCTATAAAAAGAAAATTTATTAAGATTGGTTATTAATATGTAAAAAGATGGGCTGGCATATAAATGTTGGACTTAACATTTGCTTGACAAAAAGAAAATCTATAATAGGAAAGTAGTGGCCAATCAAACTAAGAAGATACTAAATTATCTTGACTTGTTAAAGAAAAGTCACATGAAGACAAATATGCATTGTTGCTGGATATTACATATATTTAATCATTGATTAGTTATATTAGAAATAATTAAAAGACTATTGGCAACTCACAATTTTATGGGTCAATTTTATAGTCCCATACATGGGCTATAGCCCAGGTGCGTAATCCTTGGATAAAGATTTCAAACTATATGTTCCACTACAATATGTTATTAATGCATATTGAATCCAAATTTGCTTGTAACAAAACCAGATATTTTCCAGTAACTCACGATATCTACAATTTTTCCGCTTCATTTGTTTTGATCAAGTGAAGCCAATTTGAAGTAAAAAACACTAGTTTTTTAAAATTCAAGTAACCTTAATCTTTATATTCTCATTCTATCCTAATGCTACGTACTTGAAATTAGTTAGTCACTTGATAATAAAACCTCAACTCACTAAACTGGTAATATATTGATTTTTTTTTTCAAATTGATTGAATATATAATTTATTTAATGATATTATTGATATTGCAGTTAAAATATTGAATATATGACCTTAATTTTAGTTTTTGTTGAGTTAAATTGATTTCATATTCTCTTTAATGACGGAAACTTAAAGAAAACATCCCTGTCATTCATCTTTGCAAAAAAGTGAACTATTGTAATTTAGTTTTTTCTCCTTAAAAAATGTCAAGCTCCTAGTTTAGTAAAACCTTTTTGTGTAACTGGGAAGACACAAACGAAACTTTGATATCCTAGCGAGCTTCAACGGTTAAATCTATGTAGTTCCTATTTTTGACATTGTTTTGTACTAAATGCTTACTGTTTTGTTTATTATGTATGTTTATATGTTAGCCCAAGTCATTGCAAAATGCTCCTTCTGTCCCTGCCTCTACATGCATTCATAAATGTGTGTGTAACTTACATGGCTAATAGATTAACTGTAAACCATTATCAGTCGCTAGTAGATATGTTACTAACATGAGTATTATTAGGTAATATGTGGTTCATTTGCATAATTATGTTTTGACATCATAAACCTACACCAAAAAAAGTAACGCTGAACCTACTTTAACTACAGATTAGTCATCTTTCTGAATAAAAACTTTCTGCAGCAACGCACCTTAGAACAGGCTTAAATTTCGATGAAAAGACCGATCGAAACTTAGATCTATTCTAAGATAAGCTGTTGTAGTAAAAAGAAATAAAATTGCAGAGCCATAAATAAACTTTCAAAACTCATTGCGGATGGAACAAAATATAATAGTAAATTGTATCCATTTATTTCAAAACCATAAAAATGTCATAACACAAAATCCTATAAAAAACATAAAATAATATCCGTTATAGCAATTGTCTAAATCCATGAGTACACATAAAAGCAAATAATAATAAATACTACCACTAGCCAAGCTTCTCCATCTCTAAGCATCGTCAACGCCATATTCCACATTAGCCTGTGCAGTAATAAGGTGGGAGTCAGAATAATAAGTGTGGTGAATATAAACCTCCAGTCTTACCTTTTCATTACTTGGATAGTAAATTTCAAAATAAGAATATGCCTATGAACATAAAACCATTAAAGTCGTTTAACACTTCTTTATAAGGAAAGGAGGCGAGTCCAACCACTTAATACCTTCCATTCCAAAAGCAGATTTCTAAAATCTTTTTTTCTCAATCATATGTCATAAATAACTAATAATGCGAGAGACGGTACCCAAGCCGAGTAATACTCCAAATGAAAAATAGGCAGACTCTAGTCATTTAAGACATTAATTAAGGAAGACCCCATCATTTAAGACCTGTTTTCAGAAGCGTGATCTTCAATGGAACTATCTAGCTAACATCATATGGAATCATATAGGCCACTTAATACTTCCAAGTGGAAAAGAGGCGGACTCTGGTCATTTAAGACCTTAGTTAAGGCAGACTCCATCATTTAAGACCTATTTCCAATAGCGGACCCTTGTAGAGATATCAACTAATGTGTCACCTTGGCCATTTAATACTTCATCTAGGGAAAAGAGGCGGGTCCAACCACTTAATACCTCAAAACCTTGATCAGACTCTTCGTTTTATGGCCCATACTTATAATGACATCTCACATTAGTTTGATTTTTGTAGGAATTGGTAGCCAGATTAGCTGGGCAGTTTCCCCTACATAATTTGGGATCAACCTCACGTCATTATAAATATTTATCATAAGGATATCTCACATTAATAAAAGTGTACACAACTACTGGTGCACTCAAAGTGAAGGGGGGACTTCTGTCATGTAAATCTATGGACCTCACATCCCTAATGACTTAGCCATAAATCAATCACTCTTCATACACACACACACACACACACACACACACATACATACTCATCTCATCGTTTCATAAATAAATACCTTAAAATAATAATTAGGCTATATAAGAGTTTCCTCTTATTTTGCCTCAAAATCAATTACCTTACTAATTGGAGAAATAAATGTAAATAAATGCTTGATTAACTACACCACGTACGCAATAATTATACGTTAATTATGTAAATAGAGATAAATAAATATTCGCGCCTAATAAGTCCTAAACACGTGGATTTTACACTTTAAGCTAGCAATAAATGTCAGTTCCCCAACCAATTATTATTAAAGTCTTTTATTCTAACATCCAAAACAGGGAATAAAATTCTTAACCAAACTGGAATAATAGACTTGTAAATAAAATAGAAACTCAATTTATTACACCAATTCAATGGAATATCTTAAACAATAAGAATTGTAATCTAAACCCCATATTCTATTCAACTTCTATTTTACAAAAAAAATAGATAAGAATAAACTACGAATAGAATTCATAATCTAAACCTAAACTATAAAGAAACTATGAATAGAATTCGTAATCTAAACCCCTTATTTTATTGAAGAATCACAATTTGACCCAAAGAGGAAGGAGAAGTGGATTAGATTATCAAATTATCAAAAATTGCATAAACGAAACAAGTTCCATCAAAATATTGTAAATAATTGGTAATCTCAACCTAGAATTGACATATCAAATTAAAAAGAAATTTTGGGGATTTTATCTACGATATTTTCGAAAACCCAAATCCCTAAGAAATTTTCAAATCTAGAAAGAAATACAATAAACAATTGCTGAAAAGAAATACTAAAGTTCCTACTCATAGATTAGCCTTAGCTGCACTTAAATGGATTTGTAGTCTTTCGATCTCTTTCAGAATCTCTCTTTTGATATACACACACATAATAGGAAAGAGGTATATATATTCATTAGATTTAGAATAATTGGAGAAGAATATGATAAGAATAGATTAGAGAAAGAAGAAACAAATAGAAAATAAGTTAAATTCTTACCTGAATTCTCTACGGAGTTTCTGGATCTTATTAGAGAGAAACAGCAATGGCAGAGTTTTATTGTATTCTTCAAAATAATATGAATAAAATTGGAGAGGATAGGGTTCTATTTGTAGGAGTTGAAACACACCAGAACCATAGAATGGAAGTAGGTAGGAAACAGGTAAATCTAGAGTGTACAACCGAATAAAACATAACTTCAAACCCTAGGTGCCACTGGTAATTTCTGTTGCCAAGTAGTAAACCACCTTTAGG
The DNA here is from genome assembly GCA_030765085.1 of Allium cepa. Classification (NCBI taxonomy): domain Eukaryota; kingdom Viridiplantae; phylum Streptophyta; class Magnoliopsida; order Asparagales; family Amaryllidaceae; genus Allium; species Allium cepa. The sequence continues at coordinate 136,135,140 of CM060932.1, forward strand.
CGGCCGGTCAATCGCTACAGACTGGTTGACCTATACATGTCGACCGCTCCTCTAATTTAGAGGAATATTTGTTTATGTCCGTTGCAAGATTATTTTATTCCCTAATTAACTTTTTGACGTTAAACGTTAACAAAAGTTTGCTTAGCCCCAAGCTAATTTTTGAAATTTAAACCATAAATTTGATTTCTCAGTTGAATTTGAATTCAAACTAAATTAATTTAAACCTTAGAACTTCAAATGCTCATAACTTCTTTGTTTGAGCTCCGTTTTCAGCATATTATATATTGCAATAGATCATAATTTCTCTACAAATGGAACAAAATAACTTTCGTGGTCAAATTCCAACTTTTATAAAGTTTTCATAGTCAATCCTTATCATATTTAATTCAATTAACTTTGTTTATTTATGATTCATTTTATGAGGTGTTACATTCTCCCGCATTAAAGGAATTTCACCACGAAATCTTCCAAGGGGTGAACAGCATTACTCGCAATAACATCCATGTTATATAACAAGTTCTCTATACAACCATCTACTCAACCAATAGTGAAATGTGATTATGTTGTGACGTGAGTTTAAAATTTTGTAATATTAAATTCCAGTTCATTATAATAAATGCCATGGTCCAAATAAAATACATAACTAAGTCATGATATCATGCACATCTAATTTGTTAGACTTTCATCTAGAGCTACCTTCCCTGCAATAAGGATATTCTCACATTTGCTGAAGAGTCTCCACCGAGATATTCTATAAAGTAATGGATAATGGCAATGTTAAAGAGTTTTGATGTTGCATCAAATAAATCCCGCTTTTGTTAAAATTTCGGAAATAACAATCTTCTAATTCTTCATGGTGACATATTTAATCATTAGACTTTAGCAATCAGTTCAAAATGTAACGAATATCGTAATACATGCAGTTGTAATAATTCTTTTTTAAAAAAAGTCAAAAACAACGAACAAAAAATAACACAAACTAAGTTACATAAACAAAAACACATGCTTCACAGAGGCAAATTCTAAGCATTAAAAAAAATTGTTAAGATTCTAGAAGAAGCAGGATTAATGGTGACTCATGAATTGGCTTCAATAGCCAGATCATGCGACAACAATAAGTACTATATTATAATTTGTTAAGCTTATATGTTAGCAGGGAAATATCTAGATTTGATAAATTGCAACTCGGACCTAGGCACCAATGTTGCATCAAGAAAGTTAAATATAACTTAAATTAAGGATTTAAATCTGATCCTCGAAATTTTAACTTTCTTGGTGGTTCTGATTTTTGAACAATGAAGTAATGTTTCGAAACTAAGTTTTCAAACCATGTATTTTAGACAACTATCTCATAAGTCATAATGACAAAGCCAAGTCACTAACATATTTTTTGGGTTACATAATTGAAGTTATGAATTCAAGAACGGTGTTCATTTTGAGGATTGATGTAAAATGCTTACAGTTATAATTCTAATAAATAACATTATTGTTTTAGGCTCTGTCAAAAAATTCCAATCAAGAGGATGGGGCTTTGTCAAGGACCAAAAGGCTTGGTGGAAGAAAAAAAAAGTCAAATAACAATTTATATATCTAAAAGCCTCTGATCGCTCCACATATTAGGAATGGGATATACACGATATACGATTATTGACTGCATCCCATACATAGGACGTACACCACTTTTGTTAGAGTTGGTTATTTGGATTGAGTTATTAAATCATCAATACTGTGTCATGTTTTAACATTAATTTTCATACTCAATCATATATCTATTTGGTTTAATTTTGTTATTTTTTGTTCAGTTATGTTGAAGTGATTTTTTTTCTTTTCACTTCATTTTGTATACAAACTAAATTACATAAAAAAAAGTAAGGCAATAGAGGCCATCCAATAGGAAGTAATTAAATTCAATATCAACATATTAGGAATCAAAAATACACATAAATTAGTAAAGAGCCTACATACTTCTGAAAATCCATAGGAATAAATGAAAATAAATTAGTGCTAGCGAAAAATTGCCTGGATCTTAATTTTTTATCTTCTTTGAATTAAGAAATCGAAGTTTGTGTGTAGTTGACAGTCGAAGTTGGATAAGATATTAGTGGATAATCGTTCGATAATTGGTGGTCGACAATCAGTAGTCGATAATCGACGTTGGAGAAGATGGTTGATCTAGAATCATGGTATAATTAGGATTTTTCTGAAATCGAAGTTGAAGAAGATAGTTTGAATGAGTTAGGTTATTCCTGCAGTTAGCATGATAGGAGAAGTTGTGTTCATAGAGGAACAAAACTCAGAAAGGATAATTTGAGAATTTCAAAAGGACGCGGTTGAAATTAGTGGGTTGAATTTACATTATTAATAGTAAAGATTACCAGACAGTTTTGTTTCATGATTATAACAATATTCAGATAACACGTTCTTTATCATAGATTATACACAATGGATACAATACTAGCAATACCATAATTTCTCCCTAATCTTCATATTAAAACAATTCATTTCTTTATGTCACTACAAATTTATATGTAGGCTAAAATTTGAATTCATGAAATAGCTTAAGTACAATTTTTAGTCATTTCTTTGTTTGTGATGTGTTGTCATTTAATTTAAGCTTATATAAAAAATTTGTGCACACATTAACATTGTTTTGTTATTGAATTAATTTTTTTACTGTGTACATCAGTATAGGATGGCACATTTGAATTGAATCAAAGTTATAACTTACGAAGTATTCAAATTTATCATTAAAAAATAAGTATTCAAATGTTTTTAGTGTTTCATGGCTATATTTTTAAATAACACAGAAGAAATGGTCATCTTGAATCATCATTATAACAACACGAATTTTAAGAAATAAGCAGTCAGTGTTAATAATAATAAATCAATTGATTAAAAGGGATTTTTAAATATTAAAAGACAATAATTTTTGAAATCAATTTAGTAAATGGATTTAATGTACAATTGTGCGATAATTAAATTAAATAAGGTAGAAATGTAGAAACAATGTTTTATAAAAGTGATAGAATTGAAATGTAATATTGGCTTGGAAAAGAAGTGATTTTGAAATGAAAATTTGTGTTTATTTAGAATAAATAGGATTTAGTTTTATAATAAAAGAAAATAAAAATATATCAATCCTAAATATTTTTGCTTATTTTATATTTTTGGCCCAAGCCCAAATATTTCAATCCTAAATTATTTCCACAGTTTTCCAGAGTTTTCTGCTTTTAGATATTTTTTCATTCACCAACTTTTACTTTATGTATGCTTCATTATCTCATTTCATCTTCCTTGACAAAAACATTGAAAACCTACCCACTTATAAAATCTAGAACAAATCAAATAAATTATCAGAATTCACCAAATTTAAATATATGATTCTCTACATTATTATGCATCTATAGCGAGAAGGAAATTGAGCTCTATTGTGGTGGTGTTGTGATTTGTGCATGCGTTCAAGGGGAAAGAGGAAAAGGAAGAAAGCAACGCACATGTGAGTTTTAAGCTCACGCAATCTATGTTTAATCTGTAGTTTTATATGTTTGCATATGAATTGGAATGATATGTTGATGATACGTGATGTGTTATGTGAATGTGATACGTATGTTGAAGGGAGGAAATATGGTGGAAGATGATAGGGGAAGGAGAAAACTTGTTCCTACTACGGTCGTCTGATGGTCGACCGTTGCTTGTGTTTGTTTTAAAAAAAACCAAAAATTATTATAAACTTTAAGTAAAAATATAATAAATTTATATAAATTTAAATCTATTATAAGTAAATGAATTAAAGGTTTTTTGAGAAATAATATGTGATTTGATGAAGTAATATGTAATTTATTTATTTAAAGAGTCCAATTAATTAAAGGATAATTATACATTTGATTACATAAATCATTTGGAAATTATATATATATATATATATATATATATATATATATATATATATATATATTGAAAATAAGAAACATAATTTAATTAACGTTTTATGTTTTCCAAATTGAACTTCGTGAGTAATAAACTATATATAGAAACACGTTATGTATTTATGTGTGTCTATGTTAATAATATAAATTTAATTAAACATCGAATATAATTCTTAAGTAGTTATTATAGGTTTTGATGTTATTCAGTTGTGTTATTATGAGTTGAATGTTGGGAATGATTTGTTATTTGATAATTTGTTTAATTTATAAATGTGAGTTTATATAGTGATATTCAATTCTAAATTTTGAAATATAATTTATTATATTTAAAAAGATATTAACTTATTAAAGCGAATATATTTTGGTTAGAAATTGTTTATTTAAAGGATTATATATATAACATTTGGAAAATAAATAATTATTGTTAATTAAGGATTTAAATATTTTAAAACATTATTCATATTTAATAAACTTAAATAAGAATATTTTCTGTGTGTATATACTAGATTGATGTTAATTTACATAATATTTTCGGTATTTCATTTTTTCTATACATATTTTGATGTTGTAGGTGATTTATCGTTGATATACATTTGATTGATGATTCAGGATGATATGGTGATGATTACTTTGACATGATTTCATGATATTTAATTTTATGTGGCGAGAAATATGAATAAACAAAATTATAATACCGTCTAGTATGATACTTTCAGTAATATTTTGTGGGCTCTTCTTTAGACTCATTATGTAGAATATTGTGGAGATTGAATGTAATTTACAAGCAGTGAATAAACATTTATGTATAACGCATTGGTATTGGACACTGTTGTGATATTTATTCGGTTATTCATTATAAGTAGATGACACTCGTGATGGGAGTAGTCTTATGAGGATAAAGTGATCCATGTTGTGACGAGTATGGCTTCATGCCTATATTCAGCTAGTATGGCTGCGTGCCTGACGATGAGCATTACTTTGTATTTATATTTATCAGTTCCATATGCCACTGTTAAGATGTACTCCTTATATTGATGTTGGAGAGGACCAAATGACCACAATCCACTCCAGCAGCCTGATTATGGGGTCGTGTCATGGATCTGTAACTCCCTATACTATATAGCTTCATGCATTCGCCATTTTGTCACATATTTCTTCATAATGAATCAATAATTTAACCTGCAATAACCCTGTACAAAATTTGCACCATATAAATAGATAAAGTTTTTTATCTGTTAGTAAATCAAATGTCAGGTAAAACCAGTAAGGGATCGTTCTAAATGGAAAGATTTGATAGCATCCTCAGATTATTGCCTTAATCTACAATAATAAAGCCATATATACCAGCTATATTAGTTTCATGCCTCATTAAATATTCGCTCTCTTCCTATAACATCGGAGTTTAAAACAGTAGATAAATGTGAAACTTAAATCCAAGCAATAGTAAGCCATAGATATACATGATATTTTCCATTTTCCGTGTTTCTTGGTTGGTGCAAAATATACATGCAATAGTAAGTTATTGATATACATTCTATATTAACTCATGTCCCATTAAATATTTGATGAAATATTTTTTTTAGCTCAGAGCATAAGTACCCGCTACCACCTTTGTCACATTGTCATGTCATCCGTGACAAGCATTTATATATTAACTAATGTCACATTAACTCATGCTATATTAAGTCACGTCCCACTGTCGGGTCATCCATGACAAGCATTTATATATTTTGACAGTAATTGAGGCCACGTACCCACCACCACCTGAAAAAAAGCAATTTAATATTAAACATTTGTAAGTACTATTTTCAAAATGTTTTATATTTCAACAAAAGAATTACAATAACTACCCTAATGACGTTATTATTTCTTTCATTTTAGTTTTTCCTCCAAAAGTTATCATCTACGTTAATTTCCTTAACTTTTTTACTATTGCCAAGTATGTTCCTTTCTAAAATATTTCCTCCACTTTCCATGCTCAATAAACTCTACAATTAATTAGTACATTCCCTTTACAAAGGCAGATTATACATTACAGAGATAGACAAATATTTCAACTGCACAATCTATATGACAACAAACTACAAAGGTATTTAATAACCTCATTTGCAACAGCCCTAGTTTTTCTAGCAATTTATTTCTTTTATTTATTAAACCTTGAAATTTATTTTAATATATATATTAATATTGATTAAATCATTTCCCAAAAGTCTAAATATAAAATTGAAAGTTTTGAATCTTTAACTTTGTTAAAGGACAACTCCATTTGGAATTTTAATAAAAATGAATTTTGTAATTTATCTATAAATTCTTGGGAAAATAAGTATATACGAAGAATGTAAACGAATTTAAATTTTAGTAAGTACTAACTTTTTAGAATTCAGTGTTTTTACAAACTGTTAAATTTCGCATTTAAAAGGGCATGCATTGTAATGGTATAAGTAACGTAAAAAAAACGTATAGATTAAAAAAGCGTTCCTTTTGTATAAATTGTGGGTGTATTGTATTGCGTCCGTTTGGCGTATTTTAAAGAGTCATACTGCAATATCTCTTTGGATTAATGAATCAGTTAATAGATTTTATAGCAAAACGTTACTTTTTCAACAGCTTTCTTTGGTTTTAAATTTGGCACAAAATCCTTATTCAAGAACCGTCCAAAATCTTTGCAGAGAAAAAGCACTCAGCCTATAAATGACTCACGCAACCAATTAAATGAAGATTTGCATTGTAACCGAATAATTCATTTAATGTTATCACCTGCCTTTTTGGAAATCAAGTGGAATCTACTGTTCCAAGCAACTTTGCCTTGGATTTGGAAATTATCTATAAGAAAATAACACACGGCAAAGCAAATTATAATTGCTTACTATTTCTTTGCCTAAATTCACGCACCATTTAGGAATGCCCTAAATCAATTATTCGTGTAACTTGGAAATTTTCGAATAAGACTTGCCGTTTTCTGCATATTGATGGGCAAGCAAACGAAATTCCGTGACAATAAATCTCTTGTCGTTTTCTCGCATGCCTTGATTTCTTTTCGTACGTGCAAAGCAACCGCAATCTTCTTATAAATACTAGGCATCATATCATTTTTCTACATCTCAGATTTGCCTTCAGCCTTCTTCTCACGTTTGCATCAGGTATGGCCGCAATTATTTTTTCTTTTTCTTTCTTCCCTTGTCCTTTTCTTTTATCTTTATTTTCTTGTTCCACTGGGAAGGGCTCGGCTACTCACCTCTGTTGCGTGCATGCTTTCTTGTTTTGGCCCCTGGGCATACATCACGGCACACCTAGGATAGGCACGAAAAAAATTCAGTTAGGGATAGGAGAGTTGTAGCATGCATGCCTTCAAACTTTTAGCTAGTATAGGTCAGAAGGTAATTTGCATTCGAAACTTGTATAAGTAGTATGGGCCTATATATAGTGGAATCGCCCTTTCTTGTGCATGCCTGTCACCTGTACGTTAGAGGAATAGAGTGATAAGTTGAACCACTTTTGTTTTAGGACAATAGAGAAAAGTATGGGCGTGCAACAATCAGTTAAGAAAATTTTTAGCCTACATTGCACGTTTACTTTTTGTTTAAAATAACTAGGTTGGTCTGATAACTAAGGTTTTATATCTCTAGCCGTCCTTCAAGGTTCGGTGGTGAGTTCGACCAATTTATTTTAGAAATGAAATTTAACTTTACCCAAAAATATTAAAAAAAAAAGGAGAGTAATGTACATATGCATGCAGGCCGAGCTATAGGATACTTTGACTAAAACACTTGAACAAAGTTTGTTGAGCACTTGGGGAAAAATATCATCTTACTTGTTTTAGAATGCATACAACTTCAGTTGGAGTTTTTAATAGTTGGGGTTGCAACAGTAGTTAGAGAAGGAAATAATAATAATAACAGTGAATAAGAAAATAAAAGAATCAGTTGTAGGAGGTATTTGTACTTGTGAAAAAGTATTCATATAATTAGTATTGTGAGTGTATATGTATTATCAACGTTATGCGCATAGAATCCTTTTATAATACCGAGAAATTAGATTAAAATTGTTAAGTGTTTTCGCCACTTGTAGGAAAAAAAAAGGTGGAAGTAAGTAACGGGCAATTTTTGAACCGAGCCTTGAGAACGTAGTCTAGCCGGGTGGTGGAGTGGTCGAGCCTATGGGGCGAATTTATTTCCATTCGTTCCCTTTTGTTTTGAGAATTTCGGGTTAAAAATTTTCTTAGTTTTGATTTTTATTAATTCGTTTCCTTTTCAAAATATAAATCTGGTCGCAGCCTCCGCATCAGTTTGATCGTGCTTCTGTGCGTTTTCTTTTTTTTCCAAGTGTTACCATCGTTGGAAATCAAACTTTGTGCAGCATTCAGGTGAGTATATCTCACCAGACAAACATACCTATATATCTATGAATTTATCACAAGTGTAATTGTAAACTTTTATTTAAATTTTATCTGCCTGTGATATAAACGTATGATGTTAAGCCCCATTATTAATTGACACATCATCAGTTGTTTATTTATTTTAATATTTTGCAGTTATACTATTTAATGCTTATTTACTGTTAAATCATCCCTGCAAGTTCCCTGTAAATTTGACATCGTTATAGGCTGAAATGATAGGCCTGAACGATAAATTTTATCTATTTATTTATTAATTGTTCAATTATTTATTTGTTAACTTGGGATTGCGGGTTCGAAATGATAGAACCCGGGTTTTTGTAAATTGCGGTTTGAAATGATATATATCCGTATCACTTGACCTAGGCTAGAAAACTATATACAAACCCGTGGTTGATATAATATTTTTCTGAAATATTTTAAAATAATTTAAATGGAAAAGTTTATAATATTCTGGGATAAATGTATTTAAAGTATTTTTATAAATTTATAAAGATTTTTAAATAAGTCAAAATGTTAAATAAATAAATGTTTAAGTAAAATTTTGGAATATTACTAATTTTGGAAATTCTGGATTTTTTTATAAGTGGGATTTTTTAGTAAATTAATAAGTTATATCTTGGAAGGTAAAACTAAAATTTAAGATTAATAATCTATTACAACATTTAAATGTTGTCTTTATAAATGAATTGTTTTAACCTATAGACTTTAGGTAGCATTTCATAAGTAATACGGAAACTGAATTTTGATTATTTTAAATAAAAGTTATGGAAATAATCTTTGGGAAAAGGTTGAAATTTTGAAATTTAATATGTAATTTATAAAAATAAGGAATTGACTTTAAATAGTTTTAATGGAAGGATTTAACTTTTAAATGTGAGTTGAAAGACAATAAATTCCTAAATAAATTAAATAGATTTAAATGGTATTTTTATAGAAGGACTGATGTTTAAATAAATGATGTTTAAAAGGATATTTCAATTTGAAAAGTATAAATACCATTTTTAAAAGTTGTAACCAAGGTTATAATAACGTTTGGTTGTTAAAGAGACCGGGAGCGGATATCTGACATACTCTCTGTCGATACCGAAACCACTTTGACAACCGTGTACGCGGTGGAGATTCCAAAATGAAGTAGGATGGGGGTGACGTTTCCTTTAAGGTAAATACGTGGACCCGACTCCCGTGAGTTGGCATAAGGTGGCTAAAACAGGAGCGATTCTCGGATTAATGAGGTAGCACCTCTGATCGGACGCACTTCTTCGTATGCCATGCTATTACTTTTGTGATTATTTTGGTGCGCACCTTTGATTTGGGAGTGTTGTTCGAGGTGGACGGTAGCTGCGGCTATGCGTTTCCACCGGTCCGGATAGCAATTGGTATATCTACCCTGGCATTGCCTAGTTGTGCCGTGTCACCTAGCATAGCGAGCCTTATACGATTTTGGTTTTGTACCATACCTATGGAGTGCCCTTTGACAACGCCCAGTATGGGGGAGATTACGGTACTGTATAGACTATGGGAATATATTATGTGTTAAGGTGGAAAATGTAAAGCCTTAACGCTATTTAAAAGTAAGTTTATTTTAATATAGACACTATTATAATAGCGAAATATTACTACATAGTAAATAGTTTAACGGATCCTTAGAGGATGGGCAGTCCCAAGCATCCTCTAAGTTACTTGCTTTATATTAAAGTACACTTGAATTAGCTTACACTATATAAGTATGGATGTCCTGACTCGAGTGTTTATGTTTTATTTTACGCTCGGGTCAGCCTGAGTTGCAGTTCAGCTTTCTTTCCGGAGCTAGGACCTCTGTACATCTTTCAAGCTGCCGGCAAAAACTTCAGCCCGTTATCTTATTTATGAAATCAAAACTTTGGGATTATTTGGATTTTCTATTTGATGTTTTAAACTATATTTGAGATTAAAGACTATGTAAATTTTTAATTGTTGAGACTATTTTTAAGTGGCTTCATGAACCACTAAGTATTTTTTAAATTCCGCTGCGAGATTTCTGATATCTGTGTCTGTGATTCTATGATTTGATTTCATTTGCTCCTAATTTATTTACAATCTATTGTTTTGAACTATTCAAGCTTGACATGTTTTATTTATTGTCGAATTTGAATGGTACAAAAATAGTGGGTCATTACAGTTGGTATCAGAGCCAGGTTTAACCATAGCCTAAGGAGCAAAAAACTCATTAGAGATAGGGAAGCAATACCCTAGAATGAGTGAAGTCAAATTCTAGAATCCCTTCCTTGTGAGAAAGCATATTTTAAAGTATAAAATGATTTTCAAAAAGGTTTTTCAAAGAAATATTTTGATATAAAAACTTCCTGTTTTAAGGTTAAATTTTCCAACTATTTCTAACCTTTTCCCCATCGTATAATTAGAGCCTTTATTAAATGCTTGTCCAAGTTAAACTTTATCTTATCTAGAACATCTTGACATCTATGTTTTCTCTCTGTCCTTAAAATTCATTCTTGATGTCTCAGGATGAATCGAGGAAATATTGGAGGTAGGGGACGAGCTGATGCCCCAGCTCCTCCACCTGCTGCCCCTGTTAGATTTACTAAGCTTTGCAAGGATTATACTGAGCTGGGTGGCACTAAATTCACGGTTCAGAAACCATAATAGAAGCTCAGCAGTGGTTACGAGACTTGGAGAGAATCTTCTCCTGTCTTGAAATCACCAATGCCCAGCAGAGGCAACTGGCGGCCTGGCAGATGAAGGGAGCCGCTTTAATTTGGTGGCTATCAATTACTGCTCACACTAATGAGGCTGACCTCACTTGGGAGCAATTTAGGTATCTTCTTCGGTTGTCCTAATTAGGATTCAAATTTTTCCATTTTAGAATCTGTCTTATCTCTCTTATCGTGCTGTAGGGAGGCCTTTTTGGTCAAATGGATGCCCGAAGCGGGCAAGTCTCAGCTCTATCGAGACTTTATGGATCTGAAGCAAGGCGATATGTCCTTCACGGAATACAAGAGAAAGTTTAATGAGCTCTCCCAATACGGCCTGAATTTGATAGACACCCCTCTTAAGAAGAACGAGAAGTTTATTTCTGGAGCACGCCCCGAGTTTTACGATCGACTTATTACCCACGTGCATGGGACGTTCACTGCTTTGATGGACATGGCTCTCCGGTATGAGAACCCTACCTCTAGGGCCACTCCAGCTGCCCAATATGCACCCGCTCAGTCTTCTGAAAATTCTACGAAAAGGAAGTCAAATTTCTACCGTCATAAGAGGAATAGGACTCAAGGGATAGGATCATCGTCTTCTGCATCTCAGAGGCCTACTGTAGATCTATCTACCATCACCTGCCATAAATGCCATCAGAAGGGGCACTACGCAAATAGATGTCCTACTTTGGGTGCTGTTATTCCACCTCCTTCTCAGTTTGCTAGACGAGACCTCTGCCACATCTGCCTCCAGCCGAGACACTTCAAGAAGGATTGCCCCACTCAGAAGAAGGGCACGACATCAGGGATCTTTGCGGTGACTTCTGCATCCTCTCCAGCTCCACAGCCTGCACCTGCACCCGCTCCAGCTCCTAGCGACTCTCAAGGTACACTTCAGGGTTCTTTTACTTTGTTTAAATCTCCTGTCTGCGTTTTATTCGATACCGGAGCTTCCCACAGTTTCATCTTGTCGGATCTCTGTAGTAAATTTGAGCATCTCCTTTCGCCTGAGTTTTCTTCTGTGCCTTTATGTGTTTCAAATCCCATCGGTGGGCCTGCAAATCTTGATAGGATTTGTAAGCAAGTAAAGCTCCTCCACTTCAAGCAGTGTTTCACTGGTGACTTCTATGTTTTGGGGTTCGATGCTTTCGATCTTTTGCTTGGAGGCGATTGGTTAGATAGGCATGATGCAGATATCTCTTGTAGTTCTCGTACTGTTGCCCTTAAAGATGATTTAGGAAATCCATTAGAAATCCAGTGTAAATTGCCTCAAGAGTTTGCTGGTAGCTTCATTTATTCTCTCGATATTTTCCATGGTGATATTGAGTCCACTCCGGTGGTTAGATTATTTCCCGACGTATTTGGTGAAGTCACTTCTTTACCTCCGAAGCGGGAAATTGATTTCCGTATTGATCTCATCCCTGGAGCGCGACCTGTAGTTCTCCCACCCAGAAGAATGGCACCACGCGAGAAGATCGAATTAAGGAATCAGATTCAAGATTTGTCCTCTAAAGGTCTGATCAGACCTAGCTTCTCAGAATGGGGAGCAGCCGTTGTTTTTGTCACAAAATCTGATGGTTCCCTCCGGATGTGTGTTGATTACAGGGAACTGATAAAGCTTACTATGAAAAACAAATATCCTATGCCCCGCATCAATGATATGTTCGATCAACTCTATGGAGCGACTGTTTTCTCTCAGCTTGATCTAGCCACTGGTTTCCACCAGCTTAGAGTTGCTGAGGAGAGCATTCCCAAAACCGCTTTCCGTACTGAGAACGGGTTCTTTGAATGGCTTGTTATGCCTTTTGGGCTGACTAACGCTCCTGCTTTCTTCGTTGACTTGATGAATCGTGTTTTCCCTGATGTGCTCAATAAATTCGTTCTAGTCTTCATTGATGATATCCTTGTGTTCTCCAAATCTGAGGAAGAGCATAAATCTCACTTGAGCTTTGTATTGGGGACTCTTAGGAGTCACCGATTAAAAGCTAAATTCTCTAAATGTCATTTCTGGGAAGAAGAAGTCCGATTCCTCGGGCATATTGTCTCTAGTGAAGGTGTTTCTGTTGATCCAGTCAAGATCGCTGCGATCAAGGATTGGGAAGAACCTAAGACTCCAACTGATATTCGCAGTTTTCTGGGCCTTGCCGGTTACTACCGAAGGTTCATTGAGAATTTTTCTCGGATTTCTGCACCTCTGACTGCTTTGACTCGAAATAATTCTAAGTTTATATGGAGCAATAAGTGTAAAGCTACATTCCCAGAGTTAAAGGATAAGCTCACCTCCGTACCAGTGCTTACCGTCCCAAATGGAAATGAGAGATTAACAGTATTTACCGATGCTTGTCGAGAGGGTTTGGGAGCAGTATTAATGCAAGATGGGAAGGTAATTGCTTATGCAAGTCGACAGTTGAAGACCCATGAGGCTAATTATGCTGCTCACGATTTAGAATTGCTGGCGGTGGTTTTTGCTCTGAAACTTTGGAGACACCATCTTTTGGGGGCTAAGTTTGACCTCTTCACCGATCATCAATCTTTGAAATATATCTTTACCCAGAAAGATTTGAATCAGAGGCAAGTACGGTGGCTCGAGTTTCTAGCTTCTTACGATCTTGACATCAACTATACTCCTGGGAAAGCAAATGTTGTGGCGCACGCGTTGAGTAGGAAGAAGTCCTTGTTATGCCAGCTTATTGTTTCTTCTCCCCTTTTGGACCGTATCAAGGCTAAGCAGGATGAGGATAGGATCATCAGATTGATCAAGGAGAATGTTCGCAGCAGGGTTGGTGGTAGTAGTCTTGATGGTAGTGGAGCCCAGATTGATGATAAAGGGGTTTTAAGGATTAATAATCGGATTTGTGTCCCGAATGTTGATGGTTTAAGGCAGGAGTTACTTCGGAAACATCATCAATCCAGACTTTCCATACATCCTGGTGTAGCGAAGATGTATCAGGATTTAAAGAAACTCTACTGGTGGAAGGGTATGAAGCGCGACGTCTCTATCTTTGTGAGTAGGTGTGCGACTTGTCAGCAAGTCAAGGCGGACCATCAGAAGACACCGGGTTTGTTGCAGCCTTTGGAGATTCCCGATTGGAAGTGGGAGCAAGTTTCTATGGATTTCATCGATGGTTTACCAAGAACTAGAAAGGGTAATGAGAGCATCTGGGTTATTGTGGATAGACTGACTAAGTCAGCCCATTTTATCCCAGTTAGGTCTACCCGTACGGCTTCGAGTTTATCTGAGATTTATATGAGGGAGATCGTTCGCCTCCATGGCGTTCCCCTTAGCATAGTTTGTGATCGAGACCCTATTTTCACTAGTCAGTTCTGGAAAGCATTCCAAGAATCCTTGGGTACTCGTTTGAACCTGAGCACTGCTTACCACCCACAAACTGATGGACAAACTAAAAGGGTAAATCGGATTCTAGAGGATCTTCTTCGTGCATGCATCTTGGATTATGGAGGATCTTGGGAAGATCATCTCCATCTTGTGGAATTCACCTATAACAATAGTTATCAGGTATAAATTCCAATCCTCTGTTCTTATCTTATCTTATTCCCTATCTATCTCATTCCATCTTTTCAGGCTAGTCTTAAGATGTCCCCATTTGCTGCTCTCTACGGGCGTCCTTGTAGATCTCCTTCTTGCTGGATTGAATCCGGTAATCGATTAGTTCTTGGGCCCGAAATGATTTTGGAAGCTTCGGAAAAGGTTGAGGAGATTAAGAGAAGGATAAAGATTGCTCAAGATAGACAAAAGAAGTACGCGGATCGTCGTAGAAGAAGCTTGGAGTTTGCTGTTGGTGATTTAGTTTTTCTTAAGGTTTCCCCTTTAAGAAGTGTGGTTTGGTTTGGGCGTAGAGGAAAGCTGACCCCTTGGTTCATTGTCCGTTCCGTATTTTGGAAAGGATTGGATCTCTTGCTTATCGACTGGATCTACCCGAGAAATTTGCTGGAATACACGTGTTCCATGTATCCCACCTTCGTCGCTGTCTTCACGATCCATCTCTTATTATCCAGCCTACTACACTTGATGGTCTGGACATCGTGCCTGATCTAACTATAGAAAGGAAGCTGCTTCGTATCGTCGATCGAGGTACGAAACAGCTAAGGAGAAAATCTGTCCGATTGGTCAAGGTGCAATGGAGCCCTGATGAACGAGATTGCACATGGGAGACGGAGGAGAGCATTCGTGCTTCGAATCCAGAATTATTCGTTAAAGGTACTTTGTTTTACCATCTTATCTTCCTTTGTTTTCTTTCTTTCGTTCCTTTTCGAGGACGAAAAGTTCTGAGTGGGGGAGAGTGTAACGGCCCTAGTTTTTCTAGCAATTTATTTCTTTTATTTATTAAACCTTGAAATTTATTTTAATATATATATATTAATATTGATTAAATCATTTCCCAAAAGTCTAAATATAAAATTGAAAGTTTTGAATCTTTAACTTTGTTAAAGGAAAACTCCATTTGGAATTTTAATAAAAATGAATTTTGTAATTTATCTATAAATTCTTGGGAAAATAAGTATATACGAAGAATGTAAACGAATTTAAATTTTAGTAAGTAATAACTTTTTAGAATTCAGTGTTTTTACAAACTGTTAAATTTCGCATTTAAAAAGGCATGCATTGTAATGGTATAAGTAACGTAAAAAAACGTATAGATTAAAAAAGCGTTCCTTTTGTATAAATTGTGGGTGTATTGTATTGCGTCCGTTTGGCGTATTTTAAAGAGTCATACTGCAATATCTCTTTGGATTAATGAATCAGCTAGTAGATTTTATAGCAAAACGTTACTTTTTCAACAGCTTTCTTTGGTTTTAAATTTGGCACAAAATCCTTATTCAAGAACCGTCCAAAATCTTTGCAAAGAAAAATCACTCAGCCTATAAATGACTCACGCAACCAATTAAATGAAGATTTGCATTGTAACCGAATAATTCATTTAACGTTATCACCTGCCGTTTTGGAAATCAACTGGAATCTACTGTTCCAAGCAACTTTGCCTTGGATTTGGAAACTATCTATAAGAAAATAACACACGGCAAAGCAAATTATAATTGCTTACTATTTCTTTGCCTAAATTCACGCACCATTTAGGAATGCCCTAAATCAATTATTCGTGTAACTTGGAAATTTTCGAATAAGACTTGCCGTTTTCTGCATATTGATGGGCAAGCAAACGAAATTCCGTGACAATAAATCTCTTGCCGTTTTCTCGCATGCCTTGATTTCTTTTCGTACGTGCAAAGCAACCGCAATCTTCTTATAAATACTAGGCATCATATCATTTTTCTACATCTCAGATTTACCTTCAGCCTTCTTCTCACGTTTGCATCAGGTATGGCCGCAATTTTTTTTTTCTTTTTCTTTCTTCCCTTGTCCTTTTCTTTTATCATTTATTTTCTTGTTCCACTGGGAAGGGCTCGGCTACTCACCTCTGTTGCGTGCATGCTTTCTTGTTTTGGCCCCTGGGCATACATCACGGCACACCTAGGATAGGCACGAAAAAATTCAGTTAGGGATAGGAGAGTTGTAGCATGCATGCCTTCAAACTTTTAGCTAGTATAGGTCAGAAGGTAATTTGCATTCGAAACTTGTATAAGTAGTATGGGCCTATATATAGTGGAATCGCCCTTTCTTGTGCATGCCTGTCACCTGTACGTTAGAGGGATATAGTGATAAGTTGAACCACTTTTGTTTTAGGACAATAGAGAAAAGTATGGGCGTGCAACAATCAGTTAAGAAAATTTTTAGCCTACATTGCACGTTTACTTTTTGTTTAAAATAACTAGGTTGGTCTGATAACTAAGGTTTTATATCTCTAGCCGTCCTTCAAGGTTCGGTGGTGAATTCGACCAATTTATTTTAGAAATGAAATTTAACTTTACCCAAAAATATATAAAAAAAAGGAGAGTAACGTACATATGCATGCAGGCCGAGCTATAGGATACTTTGACTAAAACACTTGAACAAAGTTTGTTGAGCACTTGGGGAAAAATATCATCTTACTTGTTTTAGAATGCATGCAACTTCAGTTGGAGTTTTTAATAGTTGGGGTTGCAACAGTAGTTAGAGAAGGAAATAATAATAGTAATAGTGAATAAGCAAATAAAAGAATCGGTTGTAGGAGGTTTTTGTACTTGTGAAAAAGTGTTCATATAATTAGTATTGTGAGTGTATATGTATTATCAACGTGATGCGCATAGAATCCTTTTATAATGCCGAGAAATTAGATTAAAATTATTAAGTGTTTTCGCCACTTGTAGGAAAAAAAGGGGTGGAAGTAAGTACAATTTTTGAACCGAGCCTTGAGAACGTAGTCTAGCCGGGTGGTGGAGTGGTCGAGCCTATGGGGCGAATTTATTTCCATTCGTTCCCTTTTGTTTTGAGAATTTCGGGTTAAATTTTTTCTTAGTTTTGATTTTTATTAATTCGTTTCCTTTTCAAAATATAAATCTGGTCGCAGCCTCCGCATCAGTTTGATCGTGCTTCTGTGCGTTTTCTTTTTTTTCCAAGTGTTACCATCGTTGGAAATCAAACTTTCTACAGTATTCAGGTGAGTATATCTCACCAGACAAACATACCTATATATCTGTGAATTTATCACAAGTGTAATTGTAAACTTTTATTTAAATTTTATCTGCCTGTGATATAAACGTATGATGTTAAACCCCATTATTAATTGACACATCATCAATTGTTTATTTATTTTAATATTTTGCAGTTATACTATTTAATGCTTATTTACTGTTAAATCATCCCTGCAAGTTCCCTGTAAATTTGAGATCGTTATTGGCTGAAATGATAGGCCTGAAGGATAAATTTTATCCATTTATTTATTTAATTGTTCAATTATTTATTTGTTAACTTGGGATTGCGGGTTCGAAATGATAGAACCCGGGTTTTTGTAAATTGCGGTTTGAAATGATATATATCCGTATCACTTGACCTAGGCTTGAAAACTATATACAAACCCATGGTTTATATAATATTTTTCTGAAATAATTTAAAATAATTTAAATGAAAAGTTTATAATATTCTGGGATAAATGTATTTAAAGTATTTTTATAAATTTATAAAGATTTTTAAATAAGTCAAAATGTTAAATAAATAAATGTTTAAGTAAAATTTTGGAATATTACTTATTTTGGAAATTCTGGATTGTTGTTATAAGTGGGATTTTTTTAGTAAATTAATAAGGTATATCTTGGATGGTAAAACTTAAATTTAAGATTAATAATCTATTACAACATTTAAATGCTGTCTTTATAAATGAACTATTTTAACCTATAGACTTTAGGTAGCATTTCATAAGTAATACGGAAACTGAATTTTGATTATTTTAAATAAAAGTTATGAAAATAATCTTTGGGAAAAGGTTGAAATTTTTAAATTTAATATGTAATTTATAAAAATAAGGAATTGACTTTAAATAGTTTTAATGGAAGGATTTAACTTTTAAATGTGAGTTGAAAGGCAATAAATTCCTAAATAAATTAAATAGATTTAAATGGTATTTTTATAGAAGGACTGATGTTTAAATAAATGATGTTTAAAGGATATTTCAATTTGAAAAGTATAAATACCATTTTTAAAAGTTGTAACCACGGGTTATAATAACGTTTGGTTGTTAAAGAGACCGGGAGCGGATATCTGACATACTCTCTGTCGATACCGAAACCACTTTGACAACCGTGTACGCGGTGGAGATTCCAGAATGAAGTAGGATGGTGGTGACGTTTCCTTTAAGGTAAATACGTGGACCCGACTCCTGTGAGTTGGCATAAGGTGGCTAAAACAGGAGCGATTCTCGGATTAATGAGGTAGCACCTCTGATCGGACGCACTTCTTCGTATGCCATGCTATTACTTTTGTGATTATTTTGGTGCGCACCTTTGATTTGGGAGTGTTGTTCGAGGTGGGCGGTAGCTGCGGCTATGCGTTTCCACCGGTCCGGATAGCAATTGGTATATCTACCCTGGCATTGCCTAGTTGTGCCGTGTCACCTACCATAGCGAGCCTTATACGATTTTGGTTTTGTACCATACCTATGGAGTGCCCTCTGACGACGCCCAGTATGGGGGAGATTACGGTACTGTATAGACTATGGGAATATATTATGTGTTAAGGTGGAAAATGTAAAGCCTTAACGCTATTTAAAAGTAAGTTTATTTTAATATAGACACTATTATAATAGCGAAATATTACTACATAGTAAATAGTTTAACGGATCCTTAGAGGATGGGCGGTCCCAAGCATCCTCTAAGTTACTTGCTTTATATTACAGTACACTTGAATTAGCTTACACTATATAAGTATGGATGTCCTGACTCGAGTGTTTATGTTTTATTTTACGCTCGGGTCAGCCTGAGTTGCAGTTCAGCTTTCTTTCCGGAGCTAGGACCTCTGTAGATCTTTCAAGCTGCCGGCAAAAACTTCAGCCCGTTATCTTATTTATGAAATCAAAACTTTGGGATTATTTGGATTTTCTATTTGATGTTTTAAACTATATTTGAGATTAAAGACTATGTAAATTTTTAATTGTTGAGACTATTTTTAAGTGGCTTCATGAACCACTAAATATTTTTAAATTCCGCTACGAGATTTCTGATATCTGTGTCTGTGATTCTGTGATTTGATTTCATTTGCTCCTAATTTATTTACAATCTATTGTTTTGAACTATTCAAGCTTGACATGTTTTATTTATTGTCGAATTTGAATGGTACAAAAATAGTGGGTCGTTACATCATTATTCATGGTAATCTTTGGGCGGATGGAGATTAGATTGTTGCCAAAATTGTAGATCTTCTACATGAATATGGGCTCATTGTCATTGTATTTGATAATTATGCAAGTTTTCCTCTTCTAAGTACATACCTACACGTTTTAATTTCTAATTAACAGCATATAATACTAACCCAAATTTTGAAGGGCCGACCTGTTTATCCAAGTCAGCCTATGGAAATTCCAAAAAGCACATGGCCAATATAGAGAACAAGTCTGGTTAGTGAAGTATGTCTTCTAATATTAGCATATTATATCCAATGAAATTTAATTGTCATTCCTAATATACGCCAGTCACTTCCTGTTTTAGATTTGGGATTGTGTTGTATTGGCACATAAAGAGAATATGACAAAAAATCTAAAATCTAATGAATGAAAATTAAAAAATATTTTAGTATGTCCATTTGTTTCTTATATTTTGTACCAATAATATAACTCCGTGTAAGTTTTAACCAACTTTTTACTTATTTCTATTTGCAGCTTAACTTGCAAACAACACATTGGAGTAAGGATATGGTCATCAACAATTACATATATTTACGTGCACTTAAACAAATGTTTAAATGCTGGCAATAGGTTTAAACCTATCTACCACATATCAACCACTTTCGTCCTCACATATTGTTTACCTTCTTTGAATTTTCTTCCATGGAAAATAAGTTTTTCTATGCTGTCGTTACCATGTTTTTGTAAATATTATATACTTATTATTTATTATATTCTATCTTTACTTATTTGCCGCAAACTTTATGTGTTGGCATTGATTTATGTTACAGTCATAAAGAATTTATTGTCATAACATAGTCACTTTCATCGTAAAAGTAGCAAAAAAAATTATTGTAACAGCAGATTTCGTACTGTCCTATATCCATTTAACAATTAAATATACATTAGTTCAGACAATAATTGCTGTATGTTGTAGACAGTCAATGTGTTAGCATAACAAAGTAAATGATTTAGTTAATGTGTTATAAGCTTCATATTCAAATAAGTCACATTTATGGCAGCAATATATTCTACAAGGAATAAATCTAAAATATTTAAGAAATAGTTAATTTTATTTACATGGCTAGATGTTTGTATTTCTAAAATTGTTGATATTTATTGACATATATTTAGACTATATGATTAGATATTATGATATATTTAGAATATATGATTAAGATATTATAATATATTTATAATATATTACTAGATGTTATGAGTGTTATACGTCTAGTATACCAAAACAGAGAATAATCAATTATAAACTCGTCGCACAAGTTTATAACTCAGATTTCCACTACACCGGAATTCTGTATTAGATAATTGTAACAATAAGTTACGTTGTAAATAAATTGCAATAATAACTTTATACTATTGTAAGAAATAGTACAACTTATAAACGGAAAAGATTACAGAGAATCTAACCAGTACATAAAGGAAATTTCGTCTGAGCCTTGTCGTAACAATTTCCTTAAGAATTTTATTTCAAAATTCTCCCAAGATACAACAGATGTAATCTGCACGAGATTGTAATGAGTATGTCAACTCTGTGATATATATGGAATATTGAGCAGTAGAGCAAAGAAGCAGAAGAAATTAGATTGGAATGGGATCAGAATATGATCAGTATTCTCTCCTATTTATAATTTCGTCTGCATCCCTTCAAACAGTCGCGTTCGCTTGACGGGTCGCACCCGTTAGCCTTTTGGTCGTTGCTGTTTGTTAACGGGTCGCACCCGCCTGCTACTGGTTTGCATTTGCTCGTGTCCAATAGTTCGCACCCGCTCGCATCGCACCGCCTGGTACTGTATGCGCTGTATCTGCTTCAATCGGGTCGCACCCGCTCGCGTTCGGCCGCACCTGTTCTGTTTGCTTCTAACGGGTCGCACCCGCTACTGTTTGCGCCTATTCAATCTGCGTCCACTTCCGAACAGATCCGCATCTGTTCGTATGACCTGCAACTGTCAGAAAGCCCAGTCCAGTTTGCAGTAAAAATACGAGTATCTTATTAAACATAAACCCAAACCCGAGCCCGAGCCCGGCCCGGTTCGGTCGGACGGACGGCGGCGGCGCGCGCGCGTGTGTTGGAGATGCATGATCTCCCTCCTCACAACGAAGCATACATTTGGGTGCACCTAGGCCCCAACACCTTCATTGCAAAGCCATATATAAACTAGTATGGCTTAGCCAATTTTGGCGATGTGGGACTTTATGTATGTTTCAATCATTTTGTTCTTTAGGAATTCCAACAATTCCCCACATGAATGATAATATACATATCCCCCACACAAAGCGAAATATCACAGAGTACATATGGAATAATGCTTTATCGTGGATAAGTAGATATTTCACTTTGAACTTTCCCTAGTTAAAACTTATCGGATCAACTTGGCTAATCGGTGAATTATTTCATCTTGAACCGTCGGCCTTTATTGTATATCCAGACAATAAACTTTACGAAGCATTGATTCCCTTCTCATCCAATCTCTTGGTTGTGTTCATTTGGGTCCTGAACAATTTTTGGTTCTGCGAGTGTTTTAGAGAATAAAAGCCTTTTAATATTCTCATAGAGCCGACCCAGCTCACACTAACATAGGTGATCGCAACCATTAAGAGTATCCTATATATACCCCATTTGTTATTTCCAAGATATGGTCATCATTAAAAAACATAGTTTTAATCTTTAAATACTTCTGTAGGCATGCATTTATATTGTGCACCATAGGAATGGAGTTGGACTGTGTCCACGCAAATGCATTACATCTTGAGTTACTCAGAATTGGTTTGCCTATTGATCCTA
Organism: Allium cepa; assembly: GCA_030765085.1. Taxonomy (NCBI): domain Eukaryota; kingdom Viridiplantae; phylum Streptophyta; class Magnoliopsida; order Asparagales; family Amaryllidaceae; genus Allium; species Allium cepa. Next base: position 136,157,720 of record CM060932.1, read on the forward strand.
GTCCGTGTGATCTCCAGTCGCTAGGATAGGTTTCCGTATAAGGTAACTCTTGTTGGTTTAGGCTTTTAAACCCATTCCCCTCGATGCGCACTCAATTTTCTCTCTTGATAAACCTTTAGTAAATGGATCCGCTAGGTTATCGTTTGTTATCACATAATCAATGGAAATAGTTCCATTAGAGAGTAACTGCCTAACTGTTGTTATGGCGACGACGTATGTGTCGTGATTTGCTATTATACACAAAGTTTTTCGCTCTACTCAGCGCTGCTTGATTATCGCAGTGAGTACGTATGGCCGTCACAGGTTTGGGCCAAAGTGGATTTTGATTCCTCTGAATCTGCAATCCAGTTTGCATCACTATATCCTTCTAATACTGTAGGATATTTTCCAAAATGTAAGAAAAAGTTAGTGGTATTCTTTAAATATCTCAACACTCTCATTAGTGCTTTCTTAGGAGACAGAACTGGAACTTTTGCCAAGCACCCCCACACTTTGAGGTATTTAAACTTGGTTTGTGTCCTTTCCATAACTCATATGGAATTGTAATCATTTTAATTGTGGCGAATATGGTGATGTTGTTTGATGAATTATCCTATTTTCTGCACAGAACTGTTCAAACGATGATTCATATTCTCCACCTTGATCAGAGCTCAATATCTTGATCTTTCTATTTAACTGATTTTCTACCTCAGTTTTGTATTCTTCAATTTTGGGGAAATTTATGTATCCTAATCTATCATGCCATAGTAAAATATCGTGTTCAAGCACATAAGAAATTTCAATTTTATTAACAGCACAATCAGAATACATGGTTTTATTGCCAACAACGGCTACATTTGCCTTAAATAGGCCATCATGCTGAGAAATCGGACTTGTCCATTTCCATGTTGTCAACTATATTCGCCTCTGAGTTGCGTTCCTTCTTGTGTCTGCAATCTCTAGCAGCGTGTCCTATTTTGCCACAAACCCAACATTCACCGTTAAACTTCTTAGTTTGTTTGTTGTCTTTGGATTTGTTTTCAGGAGCTTTCCTTTTCTTCTGGAAATTCCTCCTTTTGTTTTTGGTCTTTGACCCTTCAGCCACAAATGCCTCATCGCTTTGTTTTGTTATTCCACGGTTATCTGCCTCAATTTTCAATCGGACTATGAGTTCTTGTAAAGAGATTTCCTTCTTCTTATGCTTTAGATAGTTGCGGCAATCTCTCCATGACGGCGGCAGTTTTCCCGTGATGGCTTCAACCAAAAACGATTCTCCAACCATATGACCTTCCGCTTCGAGTTCATGAATGATGATTTGCAATTCATGCAGTTGAGCGGTCACCGGTTTGGAGTCAACCATCTTGTACTCCATGAATTTGTCTACAATGAATTTCTTAAGACTGATATTCTGCGTCTTATACTTTGTGGTAAGTGCATTTCAGAGTTCTTTTGATGTCTTTAAAGGCAGATATACTTTGTATAGCACCTTGTTGAGACAATTTAGAATACAGCTTCTGCATAAAAAATCGGAATGCTTCCACATATTCACATATGCTTCCTTGCCTAGTGCAGGAATTGGTTCCTCCTCCTCGAGGTACTTTTACAGACCGAGTGTGGTGAGATAAAACAACATCTGATTCTGCCATGTCAAGAAATCATCACCATCTCTCTTGAACGGTTCAGGTCTGTTGTGAGTAGTATTCTTTGAAAATTCTACTGTTTTGGTATACTAGACGTATAACATCTTAAGAATTTTATTTCAAAATTCCCCCAAGATACAATAGATGTAATCTGCACGAGATTGTAATGAGTATGTCAACTCTGTGACATATATGGAATATTGAGCAGTAGAGCAAAGAAGCAGAAGAAATTAGATTGGAATGAGATCAGAATGTGATCAGTACTCTCTCCTATTTATAATTTCGTCTGCATCCCTTCAAACAGTCGCGTCCGCTTGACGGGTCGCACCCGTTTGCCTTTTGGTCGCTGCTGTTTGTTAATGGGTCGCACCCGCCTGCTACTGTTTTGCATCTGCTCGCGTCCAACAGTTCGCACCCGCTCGCATCGCACCGTCTGGTACTGTATGCGCCGTATCTGCTTCAATCGGGTCGCACCCGCTCGCGTTCGGCCGCACCTGTTCTGTTTGCTTCTAACGGGTCGCACCCGCTACTGTTTGCGCCTATTCAATCCGCGTCCGCTTTCGAACAGATCCGCATCTGTTCGTATGGCCTGCAACTGTCAGAAAGCCCGGTCCAGTTTGCAGTAAAAATATGAGTATCATATTAGACCCAAACCCGAGCCCGAACCGGCCCGGCCCGGTTCGGTCGGACGGACGGCGGCAGCGCGCGCGCGTGTGTGGTGGAGATGCATGATCTCCCTCTTCACAACGAAGCATACATTTGGGTGCCCCTAGGCCCCAACACCTTCATTGCAAAGCCATATATAAACTAGTATGACTTAGCAATTTTGGCGATATGGGACTTTATGTATGTTTCATTCATTTTGTTCTTTAGGAATTCCAACAATGAGTGGTATGTAATAGGGGATATATCTTCGGAAGATTTCCTGCTGCTTCCGCAATGTATGATTAGATGTTATGAGTGGTATGTAATAGGGGATATATCTTCAGAAGATTTCCTGCTATTTCCGCAATTCTAAAGTTAACATAAGATAGAGTCTTGGGTATGTATTATAAATATGGATGTTGTTGATTAATAAGAATTCAAGCTGAGTTTTACCAATTCTTCATGGTATTAGAGCCAAAGAACGATTTTTTTCTTCAAGAATAGGTTGCATGGCAAGTGGTGAAGATCAATTGTTCACAAGTGAGCAGTGGAAAGCTATTTCAGGCATGATTGGTAATAGTAAAATTCCCAAATGTTCTATATCGAGCTTTTGTGACACATACGGTTTTTGCTAATGGTCCATCTTCTGATTCTCCTCCTTCCAATCACTCCTTAGGTACTCCTTATCCTCTAGCACATTACATAAATTGTGATAATTTTTCTGTAAATTTTCAAAGTTTTCTTGCAGCTATAATTAAGGGTAAGGACCCTAAACCATTTAAAGAAGCCATGAAATCCAATGGGTGGCGCCGTTCCATGAAGGATGAGATACAGGCTCTAGAAGACAACGACACATGGACCTTAGAGCATCTTCCTCCAGGAAAACGTGCTTTTGGTTGTCAATGGGTGTACAAGACCAAATATTTGTCAAATAGAGATGTTGAGCGCCTCAAATCCAGATTAGTAGTGTTAGGTAATCACCAACAAGAAGGAATTGACTACAACGAAACTTTTGCTCCTGTTGCCAAGATGACTACAGTTCATGCTTTTCTAGCCATGGCGGCATCCAAGAATTGTGAACTACATCAAATGGATGTTCATAATGCGTTCCTACATAGTGATCTTGATGAGGAGGTATACATAAAATTACCTCCTGCGTTTGAGAGCTCGGATCCACCTTTGGTGTGTCGGTTACGTAATTCATTGTATGGCTTAAAGCAAGCTCCAAGATGTTGGTTTGCAAAATTGGTGTCGGCTTTGAAAGGGTATGACTTTCTTCAGTCTTGTTTAGATTATTCTCTTTTTACATTTACTAAAGGCGGTGTTCAGATTAATGTCTTAGTTTATGTTGATGATCTTGTTATTTATGGGAATGATTCCGGTGCGCTTACCATATTCAAAGCTTATCTTAGTGATTGTTTTAAAATGAAAGATCTTGAAAATCTCAAATATTTTTTGGGGATTGAGGTCGCCCATAGTTCATCAGGTTTGTTTTTATGTCAGCGCAAATATACTTTAGATATTATTTCTCAAGCAGGCTTATTGAGGGCAAAACCGATTGGGTTTCCTATAAAACAAAATCATAAGCTAGGTCTTGCAACTGGAGAGTTTCTAGTAGATCCTGAATCATACTGACGACTTGTGGGTCGTTTGATTTATCTTGCGGTTACTCGACCGGACCTGACTTATTCAGTTTATATTTTGTCTCAATTTATGTAAGCACATCGAATTGAACATTGGGAAGCGGCTCTCCGGGTTGTGCGTTATTTGAAAGGGACTCTAGGTCAGGGTATTTGGCTCCGTGCTGACAGTGAGTTGACCTTGGAAGGATGGTGTGATTCGGATTGGGCGGCTTGTCCTCTTACTCGTCGCTCGTTGACGTGTTGGATTGCGTTTCTTAGTCAATCTCCTCTTTCTTGGAAGACAAACAAACAATATACGGTATCTCGGTCTTCCGCGGAAGCTGAATATAGATCTATGACTGCAATTACCTGCGAATTGAAGTGTCTAAAAAGGTTGTTGTTGACTTTGGGTGTGCATCATCCTAAAGCTATTAATTATTTTTTGATAGTGAATCGGCGTCACATATATCAAAGAATCCTGTTTTTCATGAGCGGACGAAACACATCGAGGTTGATTGTCACTTTGTTCGTGATGCGATCAATAAAGGTTTGATATCTCCTACTCATGTCTCGACATCGTCACAGTTGGAAGACATATTTATAAAGGCTCTCGGCAAGGCTCAATTTGATTTTCTTCTCTCCAGGTTGGGCATTTTTGAATCTCATGCTCCAACTTAAGGGGGGTATTGAGATATATTTAGAATATATGATAAGATATTATGATATATTTAGAATATATGATTAAGATATTATAATATATTTAGAATATATGATTATATGTTATGAGTGGTATGTAATAGGGATATATTTTCGAAAGATTTACTACTATTTCTGCAATGTATGATTAGATGTTATGAGTGGTATGTAATAGGGGATATGTCTTCAGAAGATTTTCTGTTGTTTCCGTAATTCTAGAGTTACCATAAGATAGAGTCTTGGGTATGTATTATAAATATGGATGTTGGTGATTAATAAGAATTCAAGCTGAGTTTTACTAATTCTTCAATATTATATATATGAATAAGCTGGGTAAGCATAGTTATCTTTTTTTACACAATAAGTTGAATGCTCACAACTATTATAATAGAAGTTATAAATTTCATATTGTTACATTGCTCATCATAACAAAAACTTATGTTTTTGTGTCTTTAATTATTCTCCATGCATAACGCCAACCGTCATTTAAAAACACAACACCGCTTCGCGGATTTTCATAAATTATACTCCTCTAACACTAAAGAAAGAATGAAAAAGATTAAATGACAGACAAATATGATAAATGAAACAAATAAAGTTAAAGTATAAAATTTGATATTAAACACGCACATAAAAGGTGGTTAAATAATGGTGACAAATATTTTATGTCATTTATACCTATAGTATATTAGTCCATGATAACATTCACATTTGAAGCATAAGAAAGTGGTATATTTGCATACTAAAAATGAAATATATGAGCATATTTTTATAAATAGAATTATATGCATATATTGATACAGGCTAAATGACAATAAAAATAGAGTAAATTTATATCCATACCCCACTACGTACAAGCAGTTGCAAATTTGACCATACAACCTCAAATATTCATTTCTTATCTCCCTTCCATATTAATCATACCTACAAACTTCTTATAAATATGAAAAATATTCGGTTTTATGTTTCATGTGTGAGCCAAGAAATGTGTCCTCGAGTTTTGAATACATACAAACTTATTTACGTAAAAGCTAAGCAATCATAGAAAAGTCAATAACCTATAAACACATGCAAGACAAGGACAATGAAAAGAGTGCTTGCTTGCATCAGTGAGTAACATGTACGTATATCTTTAGTTTGAAAAAGTTAGATTTTGCGACACACAACTACATAATATCACGTTCATATACGAGCCGCGAACGACATAAATAAAAATACGATCGCCCGCAACAATGCGACACAATCCAAAACAGTAATAAAATGCATTATCTTATTCTGTGCAGTTTACAAAAATACCGACGTTTGCTACAAAATGCGCCAAATGAAAATTTAATTATTTTTCAAATTAAAACTATGGAAAATTCAATAAATTAAATTAAAAATATGATACTAACAATCGAACGGTTGTTTGGAACATAGATTCTATTATATTTTAAATTCAAATTCGAATATTAAAATAAATTAAATATTCAAATTCAAAAATTATGAGTCATTACGTTCTTCCCTTTTTAAAAGAACTTTTGTCCCCGAAATTCTAAGGACGAAAAAATATAACGAAACTCAACCAATTACCAAAAGTTAACCATACCAAAAATAATATCACACATAATCCCGGGCGAAGGTACGGTGTCTTTTCCTATCCATTTTTTTTATTTATCAAATTTAGGTAGATTCATTCTAAAATTACTAGGTTGATTTACTAATCTAGGGAAAATTTTTACTCAGACACATAACCTAAGCTTTGATACCAACTGTAACAATCTGCATATACGGACTAGTCAAAATCGCCGAAAACATGTTTGTATTAAAACCAATAAATTACAACTACCAATTTAACATATTATAATCTGATAAATATATAATACAACTAAATGTATAGGCTACAATTTTTTGTAATACAAATTATCAGAGTAATCATTTGATCTACTTGGTGTACTTCAATACATACCAATCTACAAATACTATAAATCTACTGCTGCACAATTCTGATGTGAGAGATAGCAATATCATGTGAACTCAATAAACATGTCAATGTGAAATAAAATGGTAAGCAGGAAAGACATAACACATGATAATTAGCAAACGATAAACAAAAAGATGCTATATTATTATTGGGGCTGCATCACTACCACTTGTAACTGTCTACATACTCATACCTAATTGGTACCCAATTAGATACAGGATCAAGTCAACGTAGTTCTCCTACCGTAAATAGGACTGAAGGAGTCTATGATGCACAAACAAATATGCAATTCCCAAATTGCCATCTAGGCTTATCTTCGATTTTAGATTTTTCTAAAATCTAATTAACTTTATTATTTTCAAATATAATCTTTTACGAAAATAATCTCTTTGACCTGAATTCTCGGTTTCATTTCAAATCCTTTTTAAATAATAATATGTACATCATTTGTATCAAATAATACTTTACTTGGGGATTTTAAAACAAATCACGTTTGAAAACGGTGTCACATACTTTATATGATAGTACAATGTAATATTTGATATATTAATTTGGAAATCCCAAAATACTCTACTATAAAGGCATATCAAAATATAAGCAATCAGATCGGAAGATTTGTCCGAATAACAAGGCAAATGGGTTCCAACCTCTCAAAATAAATAATTAAATATATCCCTCTACATTAAGAGCAGACTAAGGATTACAAAAACCCTTCGCCCACTTTTTAGTTATGGATTACACGAATCATCGATAATATAAAAAATTACTTTTGTTCCCCGAAGTGAGAAATCATTTTGCACTAATAATCACAAATAATTTCAATTATAATATTATTTATTTCCAAAATCATTTCGAAATCAATTTCAAACTATCGGAATTTAAGTTTTCATAATTCTCTTTATTTATAAAACAAATTTTACAAACCATTTCTATATAAATCTCTTTTATATAAAATCACTTCAAAAATATTTATTTCCAAATATTATATAAATACCTTTAGATAATTCACTTCCAAAAATATTTATTTCCAAATATTCCAATTTTTTACAAGAAACCATTTCATTAAAAGATAAATATCTTTTCCTTTTAAAAAACATCTTTTATTTTGACTATTCTTTTACAAATATTTTCATCAAATACCTTATAGTCAAACGGTGGAATTCCAATCAGAAAGTGTTTGCTAATAATTATTTTCTACCCAACCCATGCATATGAAAATTAATTGCTCGGAAACTGACCAAGCACAATCCAAACAACCAAACAATCAATCAACAAAAATAATAATAAATAGCGAACACATCAATAAACAATAATAAATGCAAACATATTATAACCAATATAGTAATATAATAGCAGAACGCGGATTTATTCTGCTAAATAGATGTCAAAATTAAAGTATAATTCGTTTAGTTACGTAAACTGTAATTAAATTCAGTCCCTAATATTTTATCAATATTTCATACTACACGAAAAGTGTCAGTTATTTATACTAATGTGTTCTACTTGACTATACAAATCTAGTGCCAAAGACCACGAGTTAAACGGACTTCGTATGAAGAAGTTAAAAAGTTAATATTAAACTTAACTATTTAATCACTAAATTAATTAACTTAATAAAAGAACAAATACTAATACTGTCACCCACATCTGCCAAGGCCCAAGGCCCACTCATGCATGCATTGCACGCAACCCGCATGCAACCACAGTAACCCAAATCATCATTTTAAAGTTTAAGCCACTAATTTAACTAACCAAATTATTTAAATAATTCCTTACCCATATGGCACAATCTCCACATACACAACCTGTGCCCAACATGCATGCAACGAGGACCACTTCACTTCTTTATATATTTCGTACGTTTGGAACCAAAAAGAAGAAAACTTCCTTCTTGCTCTTCCTCCTCCGGCCATGAAATGACATATTGTCTTCTACATTGGACTAGGCATGGAGAATTGCATCACCCGGCACTTCCAACTCCAACCCCATCCTTAAGCATCGACCCTCGTTTCTTTGCCACTGCCATATCACTTTGTTTAAACTCTGACGAATACTAACGTAATATAGCTTACTTCATCCTCTACAGCTTTTGTGTTGGTCGTTTTGTCTAATACTTCATATATAAGGAGTTGTTGGACTAATTAAATGAAGGGTGGAAATGAAAATATGCTGGCAGAGAAAAATATAACATGAGCTTATAGTGTCACGCATGTTGCAAAGAATAAGAAAAATGTCCTTTCTTTGTTTTTTGTTTCATGAGTGAGTCAAGAAATGTGTCCTCCAGTTTTGAATATATACAAACTTATTTACTTAAAAGCTAGGCAATCATAGAAAAGTCAATAACCTATAAACACACGCAAGACAAGGACAATGAAAAAGAGTGTTTGCTTACATTAGTGAGTATTGTGTGTGTATCTTTAGCTTGAAAAATTTAGTTTTGCAATACACTGCTACACAATATCACGTTCGCGTAGAAGCCGTGAACGACAAAAATAAAAATACGATCATGCACATCATGCGAGACGATCACAAAACAGTAATAAATATACTAGTTACTTTATTCTGTGCAGTTTCATAAATACTGACGTTTGACGCAAAATACGTCAAAAGAAAATTTAATTATTTTTCAAATTAAAAATTATGAAAAATCATATAAATAAATTAAAAATACATCACCAAAAATCGAAAAATTATTTGAAACATGGCTTTATTATATTTTAAATTGAAATTTGAATATTTAAATAAATTAAATATTCAAATTCAAAGACTCAAAAATTATGGGTCATTATATCAATTGTCATATGTATGTATATGAATATAATGTGTATGTATACACAATAAATATAAGCAATAATATCAATATATGTGTGTGTATAGTTATATACATGTTTATTCTTCATTGTACTATCTTGTCAAGTCGTTGAATATATACATGATAGATTAAAAAAACATTTAATCAAATTGATTAATACGATCGACTAATAAATATAAAATAAACTAAAATAAAATAGGATTTTATTTAAGTGAATAGATTGGATATAATCTTAGTTAATAGATTTTATAAGCCGCTAAAATCCAATTAGGAATTTTTTTTTGAAATTTACTCATTTCAACTGTGCAAAACGAACCAAGCTCCAACATTATGTGCACGTATAATTTTTATGTATACACTCATATAATTACCAATGTCAGCCAGAATATTTCTAAGAGCTACCCTAATTGCTAAAAGCACCTCAAACATCAATTACACTAATAACTAATATTTTTTAAATACTAATTAATTTATAACATATTATAAACTAATTAAATCGTATGGTATTTCAAAGATTTCAAAGGTACGAATATGTGACTCACAACTGCAAATTCGACCAGTGATTTATATCAAACAACTCAAATATTAACATTCACCCTTCATTTAGTTGAGTTAGCTGATAATGTAACAGTTTGGCTGAAGCTATCACTTACATATCTTTTCTATAAAATCAAATTTTAGATTAACCTAAGCTGTACCATTAAATGATGATATAATATACTTCGTTAATACTATATCACATTAAGATATATGAAGTTTGGTAGCAATTGAGCTGTAATAATATCTATGAACAACTGTTCAGTCCATCTACAAAGTCCTTGGTTAAACAATAAAATTTACTATTAACTGTTTTGCTCTATCTGAATATTTTGATTTTAAGTTGATTACAGTTGATAATGATGTTAATATCATACAACCGAGAAGATGAATTTTTATTGAATAAGCGTTTCACTTCCAACGCTTTAACTCGGACCCAACTACAATCGTCCGATAGTCATTGCGCCATGATTTGACTATAATCAAAAATGGAGTATTCATGTTGTAGTTCCACAATATTATCAAGTCAAGAGAACCATGTAACATCATCACATTAAGATTTCATGTTTAACTAATAGCTATTAACGAACAAGAAACTCTTAATCGAGTCATTCTATAGTTATCCAGCAACTATATAATGTAACCACTTTGCGCCTCCAGTACTCATGAGTAATACACTGCCTAACATTTGAAAAGTGTTACGCACTATAACCGTAATGGATATATCGATATCTTTTCACGCCACATCTTAAACAGGAATATCTAAAATAAACTATTGTTTAAGTTATAATTAATTACTCATGGTTGTAACTATTTGCAACTACAATCATATAATATTTTATTTAAGGATTTTCTTATTAATATATTTTAAATAAATTAATAATTATTTATATCATAATATAACACAATATATAAAAGAAAAAAAAAACGCTAGAAATAACTTTTATTATGAACAAGATCATTTATAGAATTAGTTATACAATAAGTTTACATGATTGCCCCTATAACATACCACCCACTCTTTCAAGATGTACGTTATTTATAACAATCACTTTGTTCAAAACATATGAAATGCATGTTGTATGTACAAATCATTTTTTTCTACATGCATGAACACACACATATAGAAATAAATAAATAAACAAGTCAGAGTGTTTTCCATTTCTGCATATTTTTAAATAAATATTACGAAAAACTTATGCTTACTAAATTGTGCATGTAGGTTCATTAATTGGTTAAGCCAATCCTTAAGGTAACCATGAGAGAATTCTTTTATGTGTTCTCTTTCCGACGACTCCCAAATCGTAAAATGGAAATGATAATCACGTTTCTCTTTAGTACATCTTTGCTAATTTTTGTTAACGTAAAGTGGGATTCTGATACAAACACGATCTACATATTTGTAATTACCTTGCCTTTTGCTTTCTCTTTCTTATGTATTTCTTTGTTTCTAAATCTCACCTCAAGATCCAAGTAGTATCCACCAAATCATCAAATATGTATATACCAATTCATCAATGTTTGACATAGTTTTTGTCAAGGATTTCAGAGAAGGTAGATTTTGAGTAAAAAAAATTGAAATACGGAAAACATTGCCAGATTGAAATTGAAATTGAAGTTGAATATATTATGAAATTATCTCGACATTGCTACTAATGCTTAAGAATTATATCTTTCATTTTAATATTCTTACGTTAATTCGCTATTACATTTTAGTTATTTATTATGATTCCAAGCTAACTTTAAATAAAACGCAATTGAATTTTAATACGATGTAAATTCATATTTTGTTAATCGTTTTTTTTGTTTGATTGGATTATACTTGGAAAAAAAATTAGTTTCATCATATGTAGTGCAAACCATTTGTGTTCTAATGAAATTGATTTGTATGACGTACAATGCAAACTAATATTTATATTTCTTATTAGTGTTAGCGTGCATTATATATAGTGCATCCAATTTTTATTATACTTTATCCATATTTACTTGCATTATACATAATGTCTTTCTATTTTTTTACAAGTTTTGTGCTTTTATTATCTATATTGCAAGGCAATTTTTATTGTAAATAATAGTATTGATTTACGTTGTATCAAGTAAAAGCGAATATGTAATATAGTAAAATTTAATTTTGTTATATACATTTTTAATTTTCAAACCACTTTTGTTTTTTCCTTTTGTTAAGATGAAACAAACATTGAATTTTTTTCTCCTTTCAAGAAATCAATTTTGATATATTTTGGTCATTTATTTAAATAATGGACTTGAGTTGTATAATGATAAATGAGGTATTCCCTAATGTATTAATTTTTATAGCAGAACCTCGTGATAAAATCCCTCAATCTTAAAATTAGCTTCATTTTTTTATTTTCCTACTTCTAAGTCAATGAAGTTTTCCATTTAGCAAAAGCTAAGATAACATTCTAAATTATCACGGTCAAGTTCTACGTGCCTGATGTGGGAACACTTGACTGATTATTTAGGAGGAAGAATATCATGTCGAATGCGTCGAATACGACTGTGTTTTATTTCCTTTCCACTTACCTCTTTAGTCGTATTACTCATTCCCCTCTTATAACCTCTTCCAACATACAAAAACACATTCCATACTGTTCATCTTAGATTTCTTCCTCTTTCTCGATCTCATTCCCTTTTCCCAACATCTTTCCCCAATCCCCTTTAGCAACCTTATTGGCGTAACATAGACCGTAACACCATACTCAAAATCTGAAACCTTAAGTCCAGTTGAAAACCCCTTTTCCTTTAACACAACCATAAGCAAAGATGGAGGGTGCCTTCGTAGCTTTCTCTACCCCATTCCTGCATTCGATACATCCTATGCGCCAACTTTCAGAATAGGGTAGGCAGTCCACATGCCTCTTTCAACAATGCATCAAAATGAACCATTGCGTCTAAGGCGTCAATGCGTCGAAATGCCAACGAACATTTCCAATGCGTCCATTAGCTTTCCTCATTCCCAATCTTTCTTATTTAACTCCATCTCCTCTCTTCTTTCACACCACGCCCACAATTCCATAAAATTAAGCTCCATTTATAGCCATTTCCAATTTATCTTTTGAGGTACTTTTTAATACAGTGTATTTTCCTATTTTCTACACCACATATTTTACCTAATTTTGTTAAATTTGCAAAATGTCGACACCTTCGACCAATTCCTACCTGAGAATTACGTCGATTGAAATCTCAAAGAACCAATACTTTCATCGATATCTGGCATTAGATGCGTGTGAGATGAATGGGTTGGAATCTGATACGAAGAAGTTGTGGTTGCATTCGATGAGCAATCTGGACTTGAGTACATGAGAACCCACATGAAAATTAAATGGAATAATCTGAAGCTCATTTGGAATCTATGGAGAAAGTTGCTACAAACCGAGAGATATATTCGTAATGTTGAATGCAATCGTGTGAATGAAGACGAAAATTGGTGGAAGACTACTATGGACAAATACAAGAAATTCAAATGCAATGATCTATCGAAAGTTAAATGGTTGAATGACTTGTATCGCAACATGATATTTAGAGGGACTTACCGTTGCAGTTTTCCTACATCAACTTTAGCCTACTTTGGCACACAACTGTAATCCGACATCATTAACGAGGCTGGGCGGGATCTTCGATTAACCAGCTCCACCGCCACTACTGAACTGCGAATAATCAATGCGACTACATCGTCCAAGGCTACAAAGTCGAGAAGCACTAGGCATCAACTAAATGATCCAAACTCTGAAATATCCAAACAAACTGTTAGTCTTTGACTCTGTCTTGTAATTCGCACATCGAAGGACGAATACGTGGAGTAGGAACTTGCTTAAATTTTCAATGGACAAACCAAACATTTATTGCTTGTTCGTTCTTTGACCAGACAAATGAACATAGACATCTTTTGAATTTTCTAGTTTGGTGGTTTCATAAACATCATGAGCGAAGATGTTTTTTTCCTCTTAAAATTGGTTTAATGGTAGTGTTATAAGTTTTAGATTATAGGGCTAGTGAATAGAAGCCTAAGACGTAGTGTTAGGTCTTCGATCCCTATTACTATTAGTACCATTATTATTGTTATTATTATCATGGTTTTTATAAGAGGGAATTAGTAAGGACAAAATTTGAAAAAAAAATTAGATTTAAGGACAGCAAGTTTCATTTTTTGACTAAAGAACAAACTTTGAAAAAAATTAAATTGAAGGAAAATGCTAGTTATAACTAACATTATATTCAATTTTTACATTATACGAAATGTCAGTTATAACTAGCATTATATTCAGTTTTACACTGTACAAAATGCTAACTATAATTAGCATTGTCCTTCAGTCTAATTTTTTTCAAAGTTTGTCGTTCGGTACAAAAATGAAACTTGTTGTCCTTCGGCCTAAATTTTTTACAAAGTTCGTCCTCGCGCCTATTTTCCACTTTTTTTAATTTATTTATATATATTTATTTTATTTTTATTATTATTATTTTTTTATCATGGTTTTTAAATTAACTTTGTCATTTAGTTTTAGTTTCCATCTCTATCCGACCTCAACTTGTTTGAAAATAATGATTTAGTTGTTATTGTGACGGTAATTCCATAAACAAAATAAGTTGTGAGTGAGGTTTTATTTTATTTGCTAGTATTTTTTTTCAATGCAATGTGTGATTTTTTTAATGCAATGTATTCTTTTTTGTAATTTGTTCTTTAGTACAATTTTTTAGAATAAAAGTGATACTTTTTTTTGAAATGGTACTTTATATACAACATGTCACTAGAACAACATATCATATATCAATAAATGTTCGAATCACGCTACGCAACTTTCGAACTTATGACATCTCGCACCAAAGCAGAATTACTTAACCACTGGGACAATAGTGCTTGTCTGAGAGTGGTACTTTAACTAAAACACTCATTTTGATCCATGACATTTAGAATCTTGATCTAAAGCGTCCTATCATTTACCACTTGAGCTTTTGATCCTTAGCTAATTTTTACAATTAATAATTTCTATTTAAAAATAAATAAAACAAATTAAAATTAATAAAAATGCTTATAAATACAAAAAACCATTCCCTTTTCATTTCTATTTTATATATATAAAAAAAAATTCTTTCGTCTAACAAAGCGTTTCATACCCCCCTTTTACATTCTTCTTTCGGATGCCCCTTCGCTAGGCGCATTTTTTGCGAAATGGGTGAGGCACGAGGACTGAACATTTGAAAGAGACACCAAAAGGTATGTTCATCGAAAGTGGATTGTGTTATGTTGCGAAAGGACAAGGGACATTGATATGGGATTTGTATTGTAAGAATAGTTGTATGGTAATTACTTTGCAAATCATAAATATCAAACACGATTAAACAAAAAGCTAAACAACTATAATAAAGATAGATTGGAACAAATACAAGTTATACACACAAACACGAAAATGAAAATTAGAGAACACATATAGTGAAGTCATGCATTAGCTATTTCATTCCCATTGTTATCTCGAACATACCGTGTTATTTCAAACAATTTTTTTGATCGGTTCATTATTCTTCTCATTGATTATTTGAACACTACAGTAATCTTCAAGTTATTACTTTAGAATAAGATCGAAATCGTCATCAAACGACATAAAGCCTGCATCCCACGGTTGTATTTTCATATGAAATTTTGAATAGTGATTAGAGCAACCACATTAATTTGACTCTGAAATTGGTAAGTCGACATATTATTTTGTAATCACAAATTTTCTCTTCCATAACAAATGTTCTTTCGATTACTCGTAAATGTGTGACAAAAATGAAATTTTCTTTTTTTGATTTTGGTTGATGTTGAGTTTATAGAAAATGAGGGAGTGTTATCTCACATTTCGATAAGAAAGCACATATAAACATCTATTAAAAGATATTATGAGTTAACTAAATAATAGTGAGTCGGTGGAAGTTGTGTAAAATTTGAATCACTATCGGTTTTTATGGCATTAAACGTAACTATCATGAGAAGTTGCTTCCTAACTAGGCATGACATATGTAAGTCATATCAAATGAATTGTGTGGAACAGCCAATACTTGATTGTACACTGTACTTGGTCAAGTGTGAAATGTGTATCGTCTATAAATTTCAATGCAGTTTTAAAAAAATGAGTAATATGGGTTAATTTTTCTAATTTGGTGTGATGTGGTGTTAAATTGTGCACTGCCTGATTTAAGTGTATCCATTGATATTAATGGAATAGTTTTTAAAAAGATAGTGCTACTTGATTTCTAAAACATTTTCACAACCAGAAGTATTGAGAATTTAACATAGAGTTATGATGTATGTGCAGTTATACCATTAACACAAATTTCCATTTCTTTTTAAACGATGCAAACCTTAAACTTGCAAACAATCACAACTTTAAGCTTTCTTCCAAAATGATCTTGATGTCCACAAAATACGGATAATTCAATGCACGTCTTCTTTCTTTCAAAGGTTCATTTATTCAGATCAAATCGGTTGTCTTTTCATAGTCAAAATTGTTTTGACATCGTCATGTAGGAACAAAAGGAAAAGTGAAAAGTGTGCAAGAAAAAGAAATAAATTATATGAAAAATTAATTTAAAGACAAAAATTTATAAATTTTTAGCCTACAGCACCAGACGCATCGACCACCATACCTCGTACAGAGGGAACGGGCCACATTTCCTTCTTGCCCTATGAAAATTATCCTCACTGCGAAGAAAGACGCAGCCATGGCAGACCTTTTAGATCTGCGCTTGGAAGTTCATAAACGACATCGAAGAACCAGAAATCTTTTATCTTGATAAGCAAACAAACAGATCCCATTAATTAAATCTAAATATAGCTTTGTTTTCACTCGATACGTTTCTATTTAGAAATGAGCGGAAAAGAAAATTCAAATAGTTTGACGCGTTGTTAATCAAACGAAAATATTGTGAAAATTACATAGTTTATCAAAGAAATAACATAAAGATCCAATACAAATGCATGAAAAACCTGAGTAGAAGCACAAAATAAGCAAAAATATTATTCCGCAAATCCAATACATACAAAAGAATGATAATCGAACAAAGTAGAACAATTCCTAACTCCAAATATACAGACGCACATAAAACACGAATCCATAACGCAAACGAGAATCGAAACTTAAGCAGACAACAGGAATCCGAAGGCAACAAGGGAGAAAGTAGCAATAAAAGTAACAGATCCATACAAATTGGCCGCCGCGTCAGAAGTAGGTGCTGGGGCAGGTGCTTGTGCTTGAGCGACCATGCTCGAACATGCCATGGCCAACATCACTACCACCATGAATCTCAACTTCATCGTCGCCTCCATTATTCCGATTTACTATTAATTATTAGTTGAATGGTATTGTACGAGCGAGTGTTGAATGGGAGTTGCGATGAAACAAGTGGTATTTGTAATGGGAAGGGAGTGAGAACGGGTAGTTCGGGCAGGCTGACCGAGCAGCCCTGAAAACGAAAACAGGGTGGGGCGTCAGTTGTGAGGAGCACATGTTCTTAACAGCCTGTTTTTCTTTCATTTGTTGGATTTGCCTAGATATTTTTAGCTGTATTTTGTCCATACGTAGAAAGACTGCTTATTTTTTCAATTTGCTTAACATACACAACCGATGTTGCAAGTAAACTAAAAAATGAATCGGCATTGATACGAAATCACATGCATCGAACTATTTTAAGAGTTGGAGCATAACAGTGAAGAGGTGTTTTCTCTCCCCGTACCTGCTACAAACAAAGATGATTTTCCATGTTATCCCAACGTTTAAAAAGTAGCAAACATTGATAATTCAATTTAGAGGTCACAAGGGAACCTTTATTGCTATGTGCTTCCAAAAGATGCACACATAACAAATGTGACTGTTTTGCTTTTACCTAATGCACAACAAATGCACACACAACTATTTTGATTTTGAAAACTTCAAAAGCTATAACCTGTTTGGTTATATTGGTTACTACTATCAACAAAATAAATAAATAAATAAACCTTGAAAATGCTCATATATGAATCTGTAAATAATATCTTAAAGTTTCATGTAACACATGTGCAATATAAATCTCCAATCATCAAAATGTGTGTTTTCATGTGTCAAGTCGATCTTATTCATTTAATGTTTTATATCTAATAATTTCGATAAGGTTTTACAATAATCGAACAATGCAGATTTATATGAGAAATATTTGAATAAAATAAAATAGAATATTGAAAATGAAGAGGGAAAGAGAAGAAGAAATAACAATCTTAAAGAAGACTACATCTTTATTAATTTGATGGAAACTTATTACGTAACGTTATATGTTTACGTTAAGTAAAAATATAAAAGGCTAATAAAATGTAAAAGGAAAATACAATATTGGCAATCATAATAGACAAAAATACAAAAATAATAAACTTAAAAATATTATCTAAAAAAGGGCATGATTCGCAACATCCTTTCTCAAACTCACGGTATGAAGCATCAAGAACATGCAAAACAAATAAACCATTCAAAAATGAAAATATTGAATATATTGTAAAAGAGTTACAACTCAAATCTAATCGGTAACCACACCAAAATAATAAATTCATTAAACAAAGCAAATGTCAATCAAACAAAACAAATATTACCCAAACGAGCGGTAACAATCTGAATGATGAAAACATCCCAAAATGATTTCGAAATACCGACCGAGGAAAAAATGATTTGATCGATGTAACACCCCGTGAAAATTAATAAGAGATAAATAAGTTAGATAAATTAATTAAATAGAATAGAGGTAGAAATAAAAAATTTGTAAATGTCAGAATTTGACCATGAAAGGTATGTCGTTGCATTTGTGGCAAAATTCTTGTCAATTTCCATACATAATGTTTTGAATACGGAGCTAGGATGAGAATATCATAGACGTTTGAAGTTTTCGGTTTCAAAATAATTTAAATAAAATTCAAACTCAAATAAATAAATATTAATTTAAAGTTCAAAATGTAACAGTAATTAGACTTAGGGTTTAAATGATCGTTAAAATTAACATTAACGTCAAAGACATAATTAAGGAATAAAATAAATTAATTCACGGCAAGAGTATACGTTTCCAAAAAAACAGGAACTTCGGTTGACCGCCTACATGGGCTAGTCGACTAGTGTAGGAGTGGTTGATCGGTCATTGTGTGCGACGGCTAGGGTTTTATGCAAACTAACGTACCTGATTTTATTATTTTAACCAACTTAAATCCAACGGTTCCAGTGTATTCCAACCACTATAGAAAAGAGCCTAGCCCCCTTAATTTTATTCACAATTTTTTTGGAAAGCAAGCGAAGCCCGGTCATTCTCTTTCCTTAAAGCTTCAGAAAAGTACTCATGGTTTCAGGTAAAAAGTTTAGATGTTTGGTATTCAATTTCCAATCCTTTTCACCTTCAATCCCTGAATTTCTAAATCGAATCATATACAATACCCTTGTTAAATATTTCTAAAAGGAGAGATTTGTAAGAGATTAAAGCAGGCATACCATATCCAAAAGGGGAAGAGCTAAGGACAGATTGTAAGTGGAAATCTTAATTTATCTTATTTTAGTAGTTGTATAGTATGACTTAGATCTGATATATGTCTTTGGGGAATTTTTTTTTACACGGACATCGCACTAAAAACCCAAAAGTCTCCTAAAGCGAAATGTCAAATCTTAAGTTTGAATCTCAATTATTCTACATTAAAATATTGGAATTGTGTAAGTATTGCAATTTAATGTTTTGCATTCTATTTCACTTCTTGTCTTTTTCTTTGGATCTAATTAAGGGTTTTGAAGGGAATAAATTGAAAATGTGTAAAAGGTACGAATTCTTTTATCGTAATTTATACCGTCTGTTTCTACAGCAAATATAAATTATATTATTCAATTTTATATAAAGAAGTTGAATAGAGCGTAAAAGTATTTGATCGTAAGATTTTATCAATAATTGATTCCGTTTTTTAGTATAAAATAAGTTAGTTATGGATTTTATTTTATACAAGTCCGCTGATTTAATTGTGGATGTTGGATATATGGAATATGCATTGATATGGAATTGAACTTGTATAAATTTGAAGCTTTGACATTTAAACGTTAGTTTGAGACGCAATCTTCACGTGCTTATTTTTAAGCACGCACACACACACGTAAATAACATACAATCATAAGGTATTAATTGCATACTTAATATAATATTAATGATCATTAAATCTCTCTTAGAAAGGTAATTAATTGCAAAGGTGAAATATTAGTTTTTCTTATAAGGCCTTGATATGAATGCGGTGAGATGTCGGATAACATATTAAGAGAGTGTTTTAAGTTATGACTAAGTTATAAGGATGCGAGGTCAGTCAAAAGCATACAGAAGTATGCCTAGCTAATATGGCTACCAGTAATGTGACTTTATGGTTGATGTGAGACATCTCCTATAATAAGTAACCACGAAGATGCGATGTTAGTCCCAATTTTGTGCGATAAATATGTCCAGTTAGTTTGGTTACCAGCACCTATGAATAGCTGGACTAATGTGAGACATCACGGTTGGGTACAGATCATAATGTAAAGGACTTGCTTGGGGGATTAAAGGTAGTAAGTGGCTGGTTGAGGACTCTCCTCTTCCCTATAATAGAAGTATTAAATGGTCAGGGTAAATGGTTGGGCACGGTAGAGGATATCTCCAAGAGGGTTCGCTTCAAATTTGAAGTAGAAGGTGGTTGGAAGAGATTTCATGCAGTGTCAGATAGATACTACCGGAGAGGAGTCAACCTTGGGATGGGTAGTTAATATCGGGGACCTACCTTAAATGAGATATTAGATGGCCATAGTCTGCCTAGTTTCCGTTAGAAAGATATTAAGTGGTTTGGGTACTATCTCTTGCATCATTAAGACACTATTGACGATATGTATGGGTTATAGGATGAAAGAATGATGGGTTGGAAAATGCCTTAGGGTTTATGGTCTGATAACTTATGTTATAATTAAGATGCGTCAGATATATCTTATTTAAATTATACTGCCAAGTACTATTGTAGAAAAGCTCGAGATTTTAATCACCAAACATTGTTGTTCTGACTATTTCCTCATTTTAACACAGGTTAGAGATGTCGATGTAGATTTTCAAAGGTGGTGGTGAAAATGCAGACTCTTGGCAGTTACTATTTATCTACCTGTGTTATTTACTTTATTTCTGATGTACCCATTAAATGATGTTGTAACTTTGAAATATTGTTCTACAGATAGTTGATGGTTGTTTATTGGTTTGTGATTTTATGACATTTGAATTTTAAATAAAATGGGTACTATTCTGTTATTATATTTTATCCTTCTACTGTGAGTTTCTGAATGTGTAGATAAATAAATCAATGTATTGTTATTTATATCAACTAACAGCCAGCTTTGGAATGGGTTCTACGTTTCGATAGGTCGTTTCTGGATCAGAATTTAAGTTTTTTTTGAAGCATATTATTACAATCAATGACATAAAAATAGTCCAATAAACGGAAAAAAAATTAAAAAAAGAAACATGACAACTAACGGTAGATGAATAATTTTTCATACAATTCAAGAAATTCCCTAGTCTCTTAGACATTGGTTTTACATTTAACCTCTACACCTTGACCAACTATCATAGGATATGTGGGAGGTAACATTCAATGCTTTATCACAGATCACATCGCAAGATTCCCATATCATGCATCAACCAATGCTATTATCACCCAAATGGGTCGAATATGCATGTACAATTCCCATAAACATGCTTTGAAAACCAAAATGTACTCTAAACAAACAAATTTCAAATTTAAACAAACAAATTACAAATCCAAACACCGAACAAGCTACCAACTCTAAGCATAAGTTACTCTTTTGCAATTCAACCAATTTAGCCATCTTTGATTCACAATATTTAATAGCTTACCCTATTGAAACTAACAAACAACCTAAAAGATAACTCATTATTGAATACTAAAATTCATCTCCTTCAAAACAAATTCATCATGCACATCATTAAGTGTCGAATTTAGGTGATCTTATGAGAGGTGGAGGAAGGTTGTGGAACTAAGTGAGGTTTGACATTAGATTGTGTGAAAAACGGGCAATAAAGGGCAGTGATGGACTGATGTATGAGGGAGGTGAACAACAATATATGATAGTGATTTTCTAAAAGGATCTAAAGACAAAATGAAGCCCTTAAGCTACAATATGATATTTGGATAAACTCAAATTAGATGAGATATATATATATATATATATATATATATATATATTCCAGCTCTGATACCATGTTGAAATATTTGAATAAAGCAAAATGTAATGGAGAATAAATAATAAACTCAAAGAAGACTGCATCTTTATTGAATTACTTGGCCAAAACCTATTACATAGCATCTACTTACATATGTGTGTGTGTATCTGTACGTATGTGTGTGTGTATGAGTGTGCATGGGCCTTTTTATGTTAAGAACACATATAAAGGTAATAAAATGTTAAACAAAAATACAGTAAAGGAAAACAAAAAAGTGGAAATCATAATAAATGACGAAAATAAAATAAACAAGACAAGGTTTTATAGTGGTCAACTCAAACTCGGTGCCCATTTCTTTTATTATTACTAACTTCTTTCATTCTAAATTCGATAATGGTCACAAATGGTTTACAATGCTTCTATTTAAGAAATAAAAAGACTTGAATTGGATGGCGTGAAAAAAGGGCAGTGGGGGTGGTCATAGAATTATGTAAGAGGGAAGGGAGTAATAACTAAATTAAATTAGAGTGATTTTCTTAATGAATCTGAAGACGATGCCCGCATCCAGTATCCAATTCAAGCAAATTCAAACTAAATGAAAAATACATGTAATCCTTCTTTGATACCATATCAAAATATTTGAATAAAAGAAAATAAATTGGAGAAGAATAAATAATAAACTCAAAGAAGACTACATCTTTATCAAATTACTCAATGGAACCTATTACATAGATTCTACTTACATATACATTTACTTATGTTAAATAAACATATGAACGGATAATAAAATGTAAAAGAAAATCTAACAAAAGGCAAATACAGAAGTAGCAATCATAATAAACAGCGAAAAGCAAAAGGTTCAACAAGATGTTACAACGGTTTGGCTCAAACTCAATTCCCATGCTTACTACTTTTGTTATCGCTAACTTCTTTCACTTGAATTCAATAAAAAATGATCATAGAATAGTTATAATGCTTTTACCTAAGAATGAAAGAGTTTGGAACAAAATAATGGAATCGTGGTTCAAAACTTCACCCAAAATGGAGCATATGGGTATTTCCTTCACTTCCCTTTCTGTGGAGCTACCATATGGTATTTACAGGCTTAAACTGATGAAAATATATTTGTAAAGTTGATATGGAGTTTAAACGAGCTTCAAATAATATTTGAAGCGAGAAGAGGTTAGTTTGACTAGGTATGGTTATGGCATTAGTTGAATTCAATCAGGAGATTGAAATCGAGCGCCCTAGATTAAGACTTGAGTTTGAGCGCTTTTAGCTCTCTCTCAAGCTCAAGTGCTTGCCTTTCTCAAGTTCTGAATAGATGTCGATTATGCTGGTTTAAGCACTAGATTTCTTTCGAGACCACCTCAGGTCGAGCAGCCATGTGCTTTGGATCTCTTCGGGTCGAATAATGGTTTTCGCTGATCAAACTCTAAGTTTTCCCTCAATCGACTTAAGTACTATAAATTCACTATAATCGTCCAAAAAAAAATTCAAATTATTTTCACTAAACGTAACCTTTTTAAATAAAAATTTAGAGGATTTGGTATCTCTCACAGTGATAGCGCCAAATGTTTTTGCCGCCTATTGGCATAAAGTACGAAAAATATTAATTTTTTATTCTCATACTTATGACAATAATGAATATTTACAAGACAACACAACAAGAAAGGGAAATAACTTAATCAACAAAAATAAAAAATGTAAAGAATAAAAAAAGACAACAATATTTAAAGTAGTTCAGTTTAGCCTACCTCCATTGTTATTATCCTATTTTCCTTTACATTAACCTTTGTTATAATAAACATTTAAAATATAATGGAATATGCTTAAGAAAATGACAGAGTATAAGATAAAGCAAGTGAATGAGGATCCTCTTATCATAATTACTCGGTATACATAGGAATTTATAACTTAAATCTTAATGAAAACACCCTACTAAAATCAGAACCTACGTTATACTTAGCTTCGCTTTGAATTCCTTTACATTTGAATGAGTTTCAATTGATTTTGATTAGGTTGAAAATTGCACTAGGGTCAATTTCAAACGAGTTAGGAAATCGAGTTCGAGCTACCATTTTCTCCACTTCAACCGACATAAACGTGAGTCAAATTCGACTAGATGATATGATCATTTTGGTCAGCTCTCCTCTAGGTAATTATTACCTTATTTTACTCCATTTGACCGCCTTCCTTTGTGATTTTGACCATTGTTTTTGAGCTTTTTACATGGAACTTTGAATGTCTCTTTGAGTAATCATTCAAGTAAGTTTTGAATATTATCTTATTTAGCTTGAGTCTTCAAGTATTATTGTGCTTATCCTCCAGTAGCACTCCTGTAGAATTCAAAGTAACTGTACATGAGTATTGAATCATCTTCTATTCTTCTATCTTCAAAAAATAGACAAGTTCCATTATATTTTCTTCGGATAAACATAGCTTCATGAGTATTGTAATAATATGAGCTTAACAATATGTTGGTTTAAATATATTGTATTTTGGTTTGTTCTCTTTACACCAGGTTTTATGTCTGATATCTCTCGGGCACTTTCACGGGTAGGATAAGACTAATTGTGAAGGAGTTGGATACTAGCAGGTTCTTAGGATTTTCATAGAGGCATGAAGACCACTTATCTAACAACCTATATATTTGAGTAAAATATGTTGGAATAATATAATTAGTGTATCTAAATGACCTTTCTTTGAGTTAAAAATGCGAAAAATTCAAATTTTAACTTTTTTCCATTTTTGGCCAATTTATGTAACTTTTTGAGATTGCAATATTATTTGGGCCATAACTTTTGATAGGAGCCAACTAGGAGCTCATTTTTGTTCTAAATGAAAGACCAAGTCAATTTTCTATCCATAAAGTGGTCACAATTGTTAATACCCTAGGTATTGATTTTGATGACAACAACCACATAAATATTACTACTAACGTATCTTCGAGTTATGCAGTCATGTCAGATATATTATGGAGACATTTATAGAGATAAAAAAGAATACAGTGGAAGCAAATGAATTATAGAAGAAGGTCAATCAGAGCAATTGAAGAACAAAACCCAATTAGAGAAGAATGCTGAAGGATAAAGGCGTTTGAAGTGATGAGGAGTTGGTTGAACCTTAGAATATCTTGTTAAAGATCTCATGGCAATTATACTTGAAGATCATCAACCATTGACCTCAACCGAATCACAAAAATCCATAAATATAAGGTAATTTGAAATGCTGAAAATTCGCAACATTTATTAGTGTTGCTGTTCATTTTGCAACACACCCTTGTCGACGGGGGGGGGGGGGGGGGGGGGGGGGGGAAGGGGTTGTCGACATACTAGCTGTTTTTCAGAATTTCAAATTTTAAATGAAGAGACATTTCCATCCATCTCTTCACCAAAAGACATGTCTCTTCAACCACTATATAAGGCATTTGGAAATGAATTTTAACATTAAGAATTCTTATTTTCTCTTACTCCTTCTTCAAACATTTGCAAAAGAAATCCATTGCATGCTCTTTTAATCTCCTTGCAAATCAATACTGTATCACTCCAATTCTTCACTGATTTGCAAATCACACAATATCAGAGAGTTGTATTTTAATTCACACCATTCTCTCTCTGATTTTATCTTATTCCTCAAAGAATTCAAAGATATATTGCCATTGGAGGCCTGTAGGATCATTGTACCGAATCTGCAAGAATCTGTATTAAAGATACGACTACGTGACATAGTTTGTTATTAGTGATAAGGAGAAGGTGACCTTGTAGCCTGTGAAATCAAGAGGGTGTGTCTTGTAGCCCGCGAAACCAAGATTGCAAAGGTGTTCTTGCCACCCGTGGAAAGCAAGCGATTATAGTGGAATTCTGCACGATAGAGTGCAGGACTGGATGTAGGATTGGTTAATCCGAGCTAGTATAAAAATCCGGGTGTTATTTACATTACTGCGTATTACTTTGTTACTTATTTATTTTCTAATTACTTCTTTTTGTTTGCAATTTGAGTAAATACAATTTTATATTCATAAGTAAGTAGTCAATACACATTTCACCACTTCTAGTGTCTGAATAGCCTTAAGATCCAACATTGTGTTGTAGCCACTCCAGTTTCCAACAACAATAACAAATTTGTCCATCTGTTTTAAAGTTAGAACGCTTTTAAGTTTCAACCTACAACAGTCAACAATTAGTGGGTTATTAATCAAGAACCAATAATTATTTTGGGATTAGCCTAACTTATTTACATTTTCCACCTACCTAAAATCACTTTTAGCATTTTCAAAACATCCATGGATCCTAACCACTGTCTAAATTATAAAATCAAATACAAACATCAACTTTTGAAGAGACGTTGGTAGAAAACAAAAGAGACCTAAAGCAATTATCAAACAAATAATTTGGGAAGGATTGGGATTATTACCCTCTAATTGGAATTTTGTTTTATAAAATTCAAGATTTAAAATATTTTATTATTGTTTGAAATTTTATGGGTTGTAATGCACTAGAGGCAATGGACATGGATACGACTATCATCACTCTTGGATTTACGAACATATATGGGATCACTTTTGACAGAATTGGACATGGTTGTAGAGATGAAACTATATGGTAACTAGGAATTTGCGATGAGCAGTAACGCTTATCATGTGGTTTTACTTAGTTGTGAATTGGTAGCGATTCCAAGTAGCTGCATTAATCACCTCGTTTATCATTGAAGCGTTTATTCACAAGGCCGACTCATATATGGATTTGGCTATACATTTGGTTTTTAATCGTGTATACATTTTGCATGTGTTATGTTTAACTATGAGTTTAGATATAATATATAAATGCTGAAAGAACCATGCTAGTAGAAAGCATGTTAAATGGGTGAATTTCAAAAAAAAAAACCATTTGGATTATAGTGGGTCTATGAAGTCTAATGGGTTTCACTAGATCCATTCTAGTTGATGTTGATGAAACAAATTTTATTAACTATTCTGTTTAAATTAATTAATCATATTAATTAATGTTTATTACCTATGAAATTTGAGAAGATAAGAACATATCAAATATGTTCATATTTCAAATTGTGTGACAAATATGTAAGACATGAAGCAAGTGTAATTTGGTAGGGTGCGTTCAATCATTCAAGTATGGAAAGGGTTAAAATGCTAATTATGGAAACTTAAAAGATCATAAATGTGACAAATATGCAATTAACAAAAAGGTACATTTATCAATTTTGGATATGAGAATGGGCACATGAAAATATAAGGTGTAAAGTGCAAATATATAACATAATATAGGAACAAATAACATATGAACATGTGAATCAATATATATATATATACACACATAATATATACACACATATATATATATATATACATATATATACATAATACATTGTTGGGTGCGTTTCCACCACCACCGAACCATTCACTACCGAGCCAACCCACCTCCTAATCCTAGTCGAACCAAACTCTATCCTTTATCACCTAACTCACCACTCTCCACCGGACCAAGTCCCACCGAACCAAATCCCAACTCATTCACTACCGAACCAATCCACCGGACCAAGTCCCACCGAACCAAATCCCAACTCATTCGCTACCGAACCAATCCCCCGGACCAAGTCCCACTGAACCAATCCACCGGACCAAGTCCCACCGAACCAAATCCCAACTCATCCACTAGCGAACCAAGGCACTACCGAATCAACAATGCCAGGCCAGATTACATCAGCCCAGGCCCACCAGCAGCCATATACATCCAGGACCCCTACCCCCAGCCTCACTCTATAAATAGAGGGGTAGGGGTACAACAATGGCAGACAAGTTTGAGAGCTCAAGCACGGACAGAACTTTCAAACAACTTTCATACACTTGTAATCAAAGCTTTGTACTTGTAATCTGAATAGCGAAAGGGAACAACATATGAAGCGGATGTAGGCACATTCTGGCCGAACCACTATAAATATGTGTGTCTTTTACAGTTTAGTCTCTGCTTTTTAAATATTTGCATAAATCACCTAAATCATTGAGAACAACATAAAATCGACTAAATCATACGACTTGGAGGTGTTTGCCCATTTTTTGTGCAAACATTTTTGGTGCTTTCATTGAGAGCTCGAGCTAGAAGCTTCAGCTTCTCCCACTTAACCTTCTTCCCGACAGCATCGCTCATTACTTGGAAGACATGCCTTCCAGGCAGAAGAAAGATGTTAGCAAAGGAAAGAACATTGCAACTAGCAGCGTTCCAAATCCAGTGATCACAGATCAAGAGAACCGTCCTGTTTCAATAGCAGTACGAAATGGAAATCAGGCAAATCTGACAGCCCCTGCCACGGAACAACCAACAACAATTACTAGGGCAAATCTAGACAGGGTTGTGGCTGAAGTGACTAACCGCTTCACATCCTAACAAGAAGCCTTGGTGGACCGACTCATTTCACGCTTAAGGGATGCTGAAGAATCCAACCGCAACACTGAATCATGGGATGAGTCCCAGTCTGGAGGATCTGAGAGGCGACAAAGATCTTTCTTCTTCGAAGAAGCTAACAAAAGAAACAACAATGATAGGAGCCGAGCTCGAACTCAGCCCGAACTCCGACCCGAGGAAACACTTGGGACTAAACCCAACGGGAGAGGTACCAGGCGAGGGTCGGCTATGGCTGAGCCGGTCATGCTACCTAGCCATGGAAACACCAATGAACGGGGCCGAGCTAGAGTCCAGCCCGAAGTTGGACCCAAGGAAGTGCTCAGAACAGAACCCAGCAGGGGAAGATCAAGGTAAGGGCCAACTGTAGCTTACCCTAGCGTGCTCCCAGAAGACCAGAGGCAGCCACTGGAAAATATTAGGAGTGATAGACGATACCACCCCTACAGATCATCTGAACGGTATCAATCCCGCAGAGAAGAACCAAACTCATTTCTATCTGCTCCAAATTCTGATGAAAGGATGGCATGATTGTTCAGGGAGTGCGTCCAACGGGATCAAAGAGATCGAGGGATAGGCGCTAGGGTAACAAGCCCTTTCACCCACAATATCGACATTGCCATCACCCCCCGAGAATGGAAAATGCCAACAATGGAACCTTACAAGGGAATCTCTGACCCCGTTGTACACTTGCAGAGATACACACTGCATATGCTCATGAGTGGAGCCACAGAAGGAGTATTGTGCAAATGCTTTCCGCTATTCTTGGCAGATCTAGCTACCTCCTGGTTCTGCCACCTACCCCAAGGATCCATCAGCTCATGGGAAATGTTGAAAGAAAAGTTCATCAGCCAGTTCCGCATTCATGTGGAACAACCCTAGGACGCTTATTCCCTATCTAATATCAAACAGAAGCATGGAGAGACAGTGCAGCAATATCTAACCCGGTTTAATGCTGCAGCGGCCACAGTCCAAGATGCCGATGAGAAACTTATCTTAATGGGCCTTTGTAGTGGTGTGCATCCGGATACTAAGTTTGCTAGAAGATTAACGAAAGAAAAACCAGCTACCTTACCTGATTTCTTTCATGAAGCCGGAAGATATATGAGACTTGAAGACGCTGCCACTGAAAGACAGACAGGACAACAAACCAAGGCAGCTCATAGCGATACACCCGTTGTAGCAAAGGACGTTCGAAGAAATGACTCTAGAGACAATGCTGGGGGCAAGAAGGGAGAAAAACGTCTATATCGGCCAGGACCGAGGTTTGACACTTACACTCCTTTGAATGAGACAATCGAAAACATCTTCCTGGCCACCTAAGACAAAGTTAAATATAGACGCCCTCATAGAAGAAGGAATCAGATAACGCAATTAAGTCTGGAAAGTTCAGCCGCTTCCACGAATCTCATGGGCATGATACCAATGAATGCCATCATCTCCGGGACTTAATTGAAGAACACATCAAAAGGAAGAGACTGGAACGCTATGTAAAAGGTCAGAACAGGACCCCAGCTCCTTCCAATGAGAACCCTTGGCTACCCCTCCAAGAACCAGGAGGGGGAAATCGCAACACCAGCGGCTTCAGTCAAGAGAAGATAGTGGTCCATACCATATCGGGAGGACCACACATCGCCGACAGAAACTGGGTAGAGATGGAAAGATATGGAAAGTCACTTAGAAATAATGAAGGCTACGTCAATTCTGTTATGGAAGAACGCCACCTGAAGCGAAAAGAGAATGATGACATCACATTCAATAGGCGTGACCTAGAAGGAAGGCAGTACCCTCACATGGATCCTATGGTCATCTCTGTTCGGTTCGGCCCAGCCGAAGTTTTTCGAATTCTAGTAGACACTAGAAGCTCAGTAAATATCCTATTCAAGCATGCTTTCGACAGAATAAAGCTGTCAATGATGGATGTGTCGCCCTGCAACAAACCACTACACGGTTTCACTGGAGACGCGAAGATGCCCCTCGGGCAATTGGACCTTTTTGTTGAAATAGGAAGTCACCCCCGCTCCGTTGTGCGGAAACAAACATTTGTGCTGATAGGTAACCACTCGGCATACAACGCCTTTTTAGGAAGACCAGCCTTGTCTGACTTCCAAATTGTCTTGACCCCGTGGTGCCTGAAGATGAAATTTCCAACAGACAATGGAATAGAGGAAGTAGAGGGAGATCAAGACGCCGCTCGAGATTGCTATGTAACTGAACTTCGCAATAATCGCAGGAAGGATAGAGGGAAGAATGCAGAGACTACTCTCTGCATGAAAAACTTGAAAGCATAGCAACTAAAGAAAGCCCCTCCTCCTCGATATACCAATGATCCTTTCAATGAATTAGACCCCAGGGACAAAGAGGAGGAGGCCACCGCTGAGCCTGCAGAGGCTATGGAATTTGTATCTGTAGACAAACACGACTCGAGTAGACTGTTGAAAATCGGATCTCAGCTAAGAGCAAAATTGAGGGATCAACTCATTGATTTTCTCCGCCACAACTTGGATGTATTCGCATGGACGCACGCTGACATGACTGGAATCTCCCCAGACGTGGCATGCCACGTACTAAACATCGATCCTACCAAGGCACCAGTAAAGCAGAAAAAGAGAAGTATGGGGGCAGAACGATCAGCAGCCCTCGATGAAGAAGTAAAGAACCTACTTGCCAATAACTTCATATGAGAAGCCATCTACCCATAGTGGATCGCTAATACGGTACTAGTAAAGAATTCTAATGGGAAGTAGCGAACATGCATTGACTTCTCCAACTTAAATGACGCTTGCCCGAAGGATTGCTTCCCACTCCCCCGAATCGATCAGCTTGTGGACAGCACCGCCGGGCACGAACTATTATCTTTTATGGACGCATACTCAAGATATAACCAAATTCCTATGCACGCCCCCGATCAAGACCACACTAGTTTCATCACTAACCGGGGATTGTACTGCTATAGAGTAATGCCTTTTGGACTCAAAAACGCCGGGGCAACCTATCAGCGTCTCGTCAACAAGATGTTTGCGGAACTGATAGGACGAACTATGGAGGTTTATGTGGATGACATGCTAGTAAAATCGTGGAAAGCCAACGATCACGTAAGCCACCTGGACGAGATGTTTCAAGTACTTTGCCAATATGGAATGAAGCTGAATCCTCTAAAGTGCTCATTCAGAGTATTGTCAGGAAAGTTCTTGGGATTCATCGTCCATGCCAGAGGAATTGAAGCAAGCCCCGAACAAGTCCGAGCCCTGAAAGATATCAAGATACCCTCCACTCGAAAAGAAATGCAAAGCCTAAATGGGAAGGTGGCCGCCCTAAGCAGATTCATCTCTAAAGCGACGGACAAGTTCGTCCCCTTCTTCGAGGCTCTAAAGAAAGACAAAGGAAAGTTCGAATGGACTGACGAATGCTTAACAGCCTTCCTTAACCTAATCGAACACCTCCAGAGACCACCAGTACTCTTAACTCCAAACGAAGGCGAAGAGCTATACCTATACCTTACTGTGTCATCTCATGCTCTAAGCGCCGCTTTGGTGAGAGAAGACAACCGCGTGCGACGACCAGCATACTTTGTAAGCAAGAGGTTAACGGGGAAAGAAGCCAGATATCCTAAACTTGAGAAGCTAGCATACTGTTTGATAATCGCGTCACGGAAACTGCGACACTATTTCCAATCTCATTCCATCAGAGTTCTAACCGATCAACCGCTAAGGAAGGTACTCCATCGTCCCGACGCTTCTGGACGACTACTTAAATGGTGCATTGAACTGAGTCAATATGATATCACCTACCATCCTCGCACCGCCATCAAGGGACAAGCCATGGCCGATTTCATTGCCGAATTCACTACCAACGAAGGTAAGGAGCAATCTGAAATAGCAAAAGACATTAAGTGGAATCTCTTTGTGGATGGAGCTTCAAACGAACAAGGCTCGGGGGCAGGTGTTGTAATAATCACTCCCAGGGGAAGGAAGCTACACTATGCTCTAAGGTTGGGATTCACTGCCACCAACAACGATGCAGAATACGAAGCAGTAATAGATGGATTAGAACTTTCCTTAGAGATTGGAGTCAGTTCTTTATGTCTTCATAGTGATTATCAACTTATTATAAACCAAATACTAGGAGAATTTCAGACTCGAGGAGAACGACTCACAACATATCTAAAGAAGACCAAGCTGCTACTCGATCAATTGGATCACTATTTAATCAAACACATCCCTCGAGAAGAGAACTAAGAGGCCGACGAGCTGGCAAAGCAAGTTAGCATGAAAGACGGTACCATTTCCAGAACGGTAGCCATCTCAAAGCAACTAACCCCGAGTGTCGAGCAAGTGAATCTGGTAGCTGCAATCGAAGAGGAAACGTGGATGACTCCCATCCGAAAATTCTTACAAGATGGCACACTGCCCAGTGAGCGTAGCGAAGTCAGGAAAATCTTAAGGAAAGCTTCCCGCTACACAATACAAGAAGGCATCCTCTATCGGCGTGGCTTCTCTAACCCCTTATTGAGATGTGTCGCTGGAAGGGAAGCTAAGGAAATCTTATACAACATCCACCAAGGAAGCTGCGGAGATCACACTAGAGGGCAGACTCTGGCAAAGAAAATACTCCGGTATGGATATTTCTGGCCCACCTTAAACGAAGACACCTTAGACTTTGTTAAAAAATGTGACAGATGTCAGAAATTTGCCAAGATTTCTCGTCTACCAACAAATGAGATTACTCAAATGACCAGCCCTTGGCCCTTTGCAGTATGGGAAATTGACCTGATTGGCGAACTGCCGGTGGGCCGAGGCGGAGCCAAATATGTTATAGTGGCGGTCGACTATTTCACCAAATGGGTGGAAGCGGAACCTCTAAATAAAATATCCTCGGCAAAAGTTATTAACTTCTTGATCAAAAATGTTCTATGCAGGTACGAGGTTCCACTCAAAATCATATCGGACAATGGACTTCAGTTTGACAGCGAAGTGTTTGCCGACTGGTGCCAAAAGCACGGAATTCACAAAAGCTTCTCATCTGTGGCTTACCCCCAGGCA
Organism: Allium cepa; assembly: GCA_030765085.1. NCBI lineage: Eukaryota > Viridiplantae > Streptophyta > Magnoliopsida > Asparagales > Amaryllidaceae > Allium > Allium cepa. The sequence goes on from CM060932.1 coordinate 136,191,303, forward strand.
AACGGACAAGTCGAAGCTGTCAACAAAATTCGTAAAACTTTAATCAAAAAGAAGCTTGAAAAATCGAAAGGCGCTTGGGTGGATGAACTTCCTATGGCACTTTGGGCCTACCACACATCATTCAGAACATCAACGGGGCATACTCCTTTCACTTTGGCATACGGATCGGAGGCCATGCACCCAGTCGAAACTGTAGTACCTTCCCACCGCAGGATCCACTATAACCTAGAAGAGAATGAAGAACTCCTTCACATGTCCTTCGATCTAATTGAAGAGAGGAGAAACGATGCAGCGCTCAAAGCAGCAGCTCACAAGCAAAATGTGGCGGCGCAATACAACTCCAAAGTCAAGCATCGTAGCTTACAAGAAGGAGATCTTGTACTCAAACGAATCTTCCCACGCCCCGGTGCATTAGATCCAATCTGGGACGGACCGTATGTAATTCATAAAGATCTCCACAACGGAGCTTATATTTTGTCAACAGTGGACGGAGAGGTGTTCCAGAGGGCATGGAACATCCAACATCTTCGTCGATACTTTTCCTAACTTGTACTGCCCATATGAAGTGAATTAACAAAGAGAACCACTGAACGTAGGCATTTTCGTGCCGAACCACTTTAAAAACTTGTCTCTTTTTTAACTTATTCCTTTATATCTTGGCTGCTTGTTAACTTTATCCTTTTCTGTTGAACAAAATCCTGTGTAATGGCATTTCCATTCAAGACACATCACATCACGACTTCATCTGGACAAGACCTAAAAGGTACTATGCGAATCTATGCCCTCGCCAATGAGACACTTTTGCTCCAACATCCCTCTGCTGCGCGTTAACTCATTGCTCGCGATCGGCCCATAAAGCCAACTGTAATGAGCCGATTATAAGCCACCGAGAAGGCCGATTATAGCCGAGGCAGCTCATTACGGCGTTCGGCTCGCCGGCAACCGTGAACCTACTTTAAGCCCCAACATAAGGTATGGCCAGCCGGGGTAGTTCACGGTTGACGATCGGAACCCACGCTAGCCGGCCACGGTAAATCGAATAATACCCACGATTACGGGTCATAATGGCCCGGGTAGTTACTTTGTGCGATCTCGGCTCCGAGTGTCTTAAGTGCGGCTGTGGTAAAAAAGAGCAACTCCCCACGGAGGCGTAAGATGGGTGACAAATGTCTCCAAGACCCACAGCTAGGGAAAGTGACTACAAAACCCGTTTGCCACGAACTTAAGCACATCGCAGGCCTTCCGTGATTAGAAGTTTTACTATTTCTTATATTTCTATTTTATTTAAAAACTTTCCTCTTATCCTCTATAACGATCCCTAAAGTATAGGACACAAAATAGGAGACGCCCGCTAATGGGAATAGGAACTCACAACTGGATGACAGGTCACTCAGCTGCATTCCATGCTCAGTCATACAAGACGCTCAAAGCAACCGTCGACGACTAAAACATGAAGGGTGGTACATTCTTCTTTTGTATATGAATACGTAGCTGTAATTTATTCGCACATCACACTAACATTGCAAGATATGAAATTATATTTTAAGCAAGAACTTGACATCAAATCCAATTAAATCACAGGAATATGCACAGCTATATTTCTTATGCAACGCACCAAAATAACGATAGTATTCAAATATGACAGAATCAGCTTAAGTTAAAAATTACATGCCAAGAACAAAGTCATTCGTTACGAATAACATAATTACAGCCTAAAAGTTACATTAATGTTTTGGGACTACCATAGATAGCAATGTCAGGTAAACCAAAAGATGTCCAGGTCAAGTCAGGGAGTCGGCTGCATCAGAGCTTCACCTCCATCCTACTGGCCCCTCGAGATCTACTTAACCGCGGGATCGGAACTCTCAGCATGTTGGCCAGAAGTAGTTGGTGCTCCAGGGGTCCCGCCTATCCAATTCAGGAAAGAATCCATTAATAGTCACGAACAATAAGCAATCAAGTTACGAAAAAAGCTAAAAGGGAAGACTTACCAACATCTGCTCCTTGATTATCATCCTCTAATTGCACACCTACCTCCTCAGCGGTAAGTAGCCGCATACCCTCCTTCACCGCCGCTTTCTCCTCCTTGGTAAACTAGGCCGTGACCACGTCCATTCTGAAGGCCACGCCACCCTCCTTATCCGCATCAGCCTTAGCCTCCTCCAGGGCCCTAAGGTAGATCCTGGCCATGACTTGGGGATAATCATCCATCCAGGATAAGTTGCCCTATTTCCAAGTGCGAAAGTACATATCCTGAAGCATCTCATCCATTATCCCCTCGTTCTCCTCGAACTCCCTTATTCGGTCCCCAGAAGCCAACAGCTTTGCAACGGCAGCATCCCTCTCCGATTGGTATCGCGAGCAGTCAGCCTGAAAGGATTTCCTCATCACCTCCATCTCCTCCTTTAGCTTGGTTTGAGCAAGCTCCGCGGCTTCAAGCTTCCCAGATAACTCCTATACCCGCTCAAGATCCGCTTTCCAAACCTCATCCACCGTTGCAATGGACATATCAATCCGTTCCTTACAAGCAGCTTCCATTTTCCGCAACTCTGCCCTGTTGGCCTCTTCCATAGTTCTCTTTAATTGCCTAGAGCCGGCCTCATGTTGAGAGATCTGGATGGCCTGATCAGCGAGTTGTTTGGCCTGGTCGGAAACCATTAACCGCAGTCGAATGTTGGCGCTCTCGATTTCTTCCCCAGCCTTGACCAGTCGGGCATGATGCCCCATCAGCTTCCTGGTCTCCTCAGCAACCCGGTCGATGTTTGCCTTAGCTTTGTCCCCCAAAGTTACAACCCGAGTGGTAAGAAAATCAAGGTCCAGGGATATAGCTTCATCGAGTACCCTTACCATAGGATTACGAGGGAGAAGGTGCTCACCGGTAGCCTTATCGAAGGTAACATCACGAAAACCCGGATCCAGGTCCGGATGACCCGCAAACGGATTACGAACTAAACCGGGATGATCTATCTGGGTAACGGTAGGATTTTCAGACAGATGTGGAGAAGGTATAAACCCAGTACTCTCCTCCGTGGTATCATGGGGAGGCTGAGTTGGAAGCTGAGGACCAGGTGAAGATTCAAGCAAGGAGCGACTCCTCTTCTTCCTTTGGATATCCTCTTCGATAACTCCAAGAAGAGGACGGTAGCTGACTACGTCTCCGGGGCGGTTAGTCGGAGGCTTTGGTTTAGTAGAAGCCTTGAGAAGTTTGTATTTTTCAAGACGGTGCCGAACGTCTGATGTCTTGGCCACCTTACCTTTTTCTGTGATATGAAACCAAGTGTTACCAGCCGACATTGAACTATAATTCAAGAAATATATCAAGTTAAGAAGAGTAAAGAGGTGCTTTGTTATACAAACCGTGGAGAGGAGTAGGATACTGCAATAAGTCCTGGATCTCACTCCAGGACGGAAGCCGATCATAAAATATTCCTAAATCCCTATCATAAATGGAGTCTGCAGGAGTCAAAAATTCACCTTGAATCGCAGGAGTTGCCTTAGCTGAAATACTCTTAGGAGATGAATCAGCACCAGTCCCGGCCTTGTCAACTTTCTTTGGCTCCTCCACTAAAGACGATCCTTCTTCCAACCCTTCGAAAGCTAGACGGAAAGCATCGTCCGTCCACTCCTGGATCACACCTGCTTGCTCAGAAGACAAAGCGCCAGCACCACTACCACTCTGTCCATCGCCACCATCATCACCATTGCCATCACCATCACCTTCTCCGTCACTTCCGCTCTCCTCCTCACCTCCTTCATCCTCACCTCTTTCCTCCTCCACATCTTCCTCCTCCGGAATGTCTGGACATGTGCTGGGGGAGGGACCGTCGGACTTCTTAAGTTTCTTCCCCCCAGCAATTGGATGTTTCGAGAAGGGTTTCCTTTTGCTGCTCTTCGCCGTAGCCCCTCCTTTAGCTTTGGTGGTCCTCTCCTCAGCTGTGTCTCTTTGCTTGACCACAGACTGGCGTGGCAGAATCAAGTTGTGCTCCAAAAGAGTAGCATTCCTGATCAAATAAGAAGCTGCCCTCTCCTTTTCCGGAATGGCTTCCATTTACCCAGCCATTCGAACTAAACGATCATTCTCTACAACCGCAAAGCCACCTGTCGCTAGCAAGAAACAAAGCACATAAGAAGGAGCATTACAGTCAGAACGGAAATTATAAGTAAAAGTCGACTTACAGCCAGAGATGAAGCGGTGGAAAGAAACAGAGTCATCCTTGACAAAGAACCATTCCTTCTTGAACATGCTAAATTTTAAATATAAGTCCAGGACTGGCTTGAAAGACACGGCCGATTCTAAGCTAATATATGGAGACCCCTTCTTGTAGCCTCTCAGGTTGTATAGATACCGAATCTCCCGGTTGGAAGGAGGACGCCCGTATTTTCTCTGGAAAATAATAAACAGACTCACCAGATGGCATAGGAGATGGACTGAAGCTGGAAAGGGGCCACCTTCAAGTATGTGATGAAGCTGACGATCCAAGCGTTGATCGAAGGAATGGCCCCGCACATACAGTGATACCTACTATAAGCGAAATATCCTTCAGAGGGATTATACTGCATCACTCCTTCCCCCGGCAACAACATATGCGCTCTGTCGATCCCGAAAGAGCGAGATATAACATCAAGCTACTCATCTTTGAGGGAACTGGGAATGCAGTCTGGCGGTGAATTCAAGAGCTCTTGAGTACCGTACCCGTCTACTAACGATCTCGGGGTTGGTCCATGACGTTCTGCCCGAACTGGGGGCACTATGGGGGGCTCTCCTGTGTCTTTGGATTTCTTATCAGAACGAGTTTCTACTTTATGAGACATTATCTGCAACACGAGAAAACATATTGTTAGAACAAGGAAAGTAGAGATATAAACAAGCAAGTGCGTACAGTCTGGAATTTCATTTGTAATTCAAAACATAAAAGGCTCAAAGTTCATTCGGCATTCAAACTCCCCGATCTCATTCGGTATTTCCAACCTAAAGTCCATTCGGCACTCGTACTTCCCAAATTCATTCGGTAGTGCGAGGCGAAGGTTCATTCGGCACTCTTACTCCCCAGATTCATTCGTTAGTTCAAAGCGAAAGTTCATTCGGCAGAAGAGGGCCTCACCTGGTCCGGCAGCCGAGGTCTGGTTCGTTGATGCGTTTGATTCGGCAAAGACAACAATTTGGTTCGGCACTTGGGCCGAACGTGAAGAAAACAAAGCGCGGCATATGCTGGCATATACCCCACTTTGGAGGGCAAGTGTTGGGTGCATTTCCACCACCACCGAACCATTCACTACCGAGCCAACCCACCTCCTAAGCCTAGCCGAACCAAACTCTATCCTTTATCACCTAACTCACCACTCTCCACCGGACCAAATCCCTCCGAACCAAATCCCAACTCATTCACTACCGAACCAATCCACCGGACCAAGTCCCACCGAACCAAATCCCAACTCATTCACTACAGAACCAATCCCCCGGACCAAGTCCCACCGAACCAATCCACCGGAAGTCCCACCGAACCAAATCCCAACTCATCCACTACCGAACTAAGGCACTACCGAATCAACAATGACAGGCCAGATTACATAAGCCCAGGCCCACCGGCAGCCATATACATCCAAGACCCCTACCCCGGGCCTCACTTTATAAATAAAGGGGTAGGGGTACAACATTGGCAGACAAGTTTGAGAGCTCAAGCACGGACAGAACTTTCAAACAACTTTCATACACTTGTAATCAAAGCTTTGTACTTGTAATCTTAACAGCGAAAGGGAATAACATATGAAGTGGACGTAGGCACATTCTGGCCGAACCGCTATAAATCTGTGTGTCTTTTACAGTTTAGTCCCTGCTTTTTACATATTTGCATAAATCACCTAAATCATTAAGAACAACATAAAATCGACTAAATCATACGACTTGGAGGTGTTTGCCCATTTTTTGTGCAAACATACATATATATACACACACACACACACACACACACACACATATCTGTGTGTGCGTGCGCATGCATGCATAAATAACCAATAAATTGTGTTTATGTAAATAACGATTCAAAAGCGATTAATATAACAAATTCCTAATTCAAATCTTTGGTAAAATAATGAGCTAATTAACAGCTAAAATTTTGGAATGTTTTTCCGCCTTCTTCTCATGTAAAATTCTAGTCAATTTTAGATGCAATTCAAATAAAATAAATTGTAAATTTCACAATTTATTCATAACCAAAAAGAGATAGTCTATATGAACTTACATAGTTGCAGCTTACATAAAAAGATCAACTAGTACTTATGTAAAATAAATAAATAAATAAATAAACTAATTATGAAATATACATATGTTTTAATTCTACTTTTGAGCAGAAATATATATCTAAAATATTTTATCACTCTTTGTGTATCATTCAATGTTGCATAAAATACAATTAATTGAGATGATTCGCAAAAATACATAAGTTCATAATAAAGAGATCAAATCCTATTGTTATGTTTTTTATTTGATTTAATTTACAAATAACACATATGAAAAATCAAAATTCAACAAAAACACAATGGTAATTCAAATATAAATCACATACATGAATTTGAGTCAAGGGAAAACATGTTTTATGTAAAACAAATACAAATTTACCTTATAGATCCAACCCTTCACGACACCATGATTCAAATTTTCCCTCATATCATCAAGATCCACACCCGAACTTTACAATAGATGGAATGATCCACTTATATTTTGTTTTATTTGATAGTTTTCATTTTATTTTGGAGCTAATTTTGTTTGGGATAAGGGGATAAAGTTTCGTACATGGCTATGATTGGGAGGAGAGGACAGTGAATGCCAAAGAAAAATGGAACCAATGAAATGAATTAGTGGATTTTTTTAACTGAAAGAATGGTACTTTTTCTTTCTTTCAATTTACCGACTCTATATTTCCATAAAATGGCAACAAATTTCCACAAATCTATAAGGCAATTGTTGTTTATCTAAACCCATTCAAAGTTTACACCAATACCGTATATCAATGCTGCAAATATAACTTTTATAAATGCACACAAATTAGTTACAAACAACTCCAGAACATCAAATAAATTAAATAATAATTAATATTCCTCAAATATTAATTAAATTTAATTGATTTATAATATTTTATAAATTAATTAAATCATGTGGTTTTTTGGAAAATTCACAAGTACGGTTGTGAGGCTCAGATGTGTGAATCAGTAAGTCATTAATTTTGAGCAATTTAAATATTACCGTTCACACATCACCTTAGCTAATGGTGTAATAATTTGGTCGAATTCATCTCTTATAGATCTTTCTCAGTAAAATATAATTTCACATTTTCTTAAGCGGTGCATTTTTTAACAATTGTTTACACTAACTCTCTTCATCAAAACTGTATCACTTTTCAACTTATGTAATTTGATTTTGCTCAAAATTCCAATATCATTCACATTCAAATTAGATAGTCCAAACACAAAATCCTTGTTCAATAATGTTAGTTATTGTTAACTATATTGCTCTGGCTAGAGATTTTAACTTTCGGTTAATTATAGTTGATCGTGATAGTAATCTCTTATAATCAAGGAGATGAATTCTCTATGAAATAATGTTTCAAATTGAAGTTTTATAGTATTATCAAGTCAAAGGAACCGTGTAACATCATCACTTCAAGATCTCCTGTTTGACCATAGTTATAATTAACCAACATGAAACTCTCGAGTAAGTCATTCCATAGTAATCCAATAACTATCAATACATAACATCTTGGTGCCCCTAACATTCGTGAGCAATATATCGTCGAACATTTGGGGAGTGTTATGTACTCTGGCGTAATAGATGAATCAATATCCGTTCTTAGAATATCTTGACTAAAAACATTTAAAATAATATGTTATTTTAATAAGATAAATTTCTCATAATTACAACACATTGAAATTACTATCATATAACATGTATAAGGACTTTCTATTTAAATATTAATTACTTTATTATATTACAATATAAAATGGTATATTATAGAAGCCAAACTCCTTTATTATGAACAAGATTGGTTATCAAGTTTTATATATGTAACAAATTACAAAATTTCTCCGAGGGCATACCCCCAATTCTATCAATCTTCTCTTGGGGTCAATTGTTGAATCTTATTCCAACTCCTTCGACCGATTTTCTCAAAAATAGCCGAGTCAGTCCCTCGGCGAGTATGTATCTTATATTTTTAATTATCTACTCTGTCAGTTAACTCTCTTTAATGCTGTTAAATTGTTTTTATCATGTGAAATATTTTAAACTATGTTATTTGACTTCAGGTAAGCTCTAGGTTCTTTTACGAACCGTATCACCACATTATTTTCTTATAACAATGTCATGGACTCTCAAAATTTAAATTACTCCTAGCTTAGTTATTAATTTATGCATTTATTTATGATTATTTTATTACAATGATATTCAAGGTGATGTACTTATTTTTGGTTGAATCAGCTGAACATTTCGAACTTAAAGTTCTTAACTTAAGATTGAACATGAATTTTGGATTGACATATTATACTCGATGTCGTTTATGAAGTTTGATTCTTTGAAATTCTTCATAAAGTGTTTGTTTTTTTATAAACAATTCTCTAGTATTTTGTGAATACTCTAAAGTATCATTCAGTTATCTTAATTTGGATTTGGTACTTACTTATGTATCAAATACATAAGCAAAATGTGATATTGTAGTCAACACATCATGTATGATAATTCCTGTTGCCAATGTATAAGAAATTCATCTTACATGCTCCACATTAAACATCTTGATACGATGTCTATGTATATATATATATATCATTTTAGGATATTCCCATCATTTTTTATAATGATTATAAAAGATGTTCTTTCAAATCCAATACCGATAATTAAACAGCCAAACTGTAATGATTTTAACATGGGTACGGTTATCATGTACCATAATGACTATAAAAGATGCTCCACATTATCATGTATGATAATCATAAGTTTGTTGTTTACTTTTAGTTTTTATAAATATTGCAATACCATTATTGTTCTTTCTTACAAACACAAGCTTCTTCTGCATTTTGATAGAAATTTGAACTATTTCATTTTCTATCAAAATATTTGCTTAGCTCTGATGCTTGTCGAACGATACTAGTATATCTTTCTTGGTATTATATAATAACCCACAAATTTAGAATCACTCCCACTAACTTTGAGGCATTTTGATTATTAAGCACAAACAACATATTCTAAATTATTATTTAAAACTTTCCTTTCATCATACATATCGAGTGATAATTTTGCGAGTAAAATTTGAATTAACTTAAGTACATCGAATGACTAATCTATTGCATTTTTTCAACAATCGAAATTTACGATGTTATTATATCAACGCAGTTTATCATATTCTGACTGCATTGGTCTTCTTCTTGGAGACACTTTTGAGGCCAATGGATCTATCCCTTCATATACAACTACCAAAATCATATTTAATAGTGTACTTTGAATCCATTTTGGATTTATGCTTTGCACCATATGGTAGAATCACTACTCTTAATGGCTTATTGACAACTCGATAAATTCATTTTTCGAATCGATAAGAAAATCATAGTTTCTCTTTCATGTGAAAGAGTTCTTGTATCCATTTAGGCTTGGTTAATATGATTTCATCATTTGTAATCAGTTTTATCTTTAGATTGTATCCATATCCATTTTACTACAATAATATAGACAAGAAATCCCTTCATCGTGAAGTGGATGTTTCTAGAAATAAATAGTGTTTCTTTATGCAATATAATAGGTATTCATAAATATTTTATGAATTACCTATCTATATTTATAAAATTGACTCGGGTTCAAGTTTACAAAGCTATTTTCAAAACCTATTATAGTAGTTGTGAAGTACTACATGTAGTTTTTAGTCAAGAGACCACATGTAGTACTTGTTCATGAGGGATCCTATGTGGACTAAAAATACAAAGACAATTGAAAGCTAATTTTTTTTCCAGCCCTTGTGAAGTGGCATCCATGATGTATTTATAGTAGTTGAAACTAGTGTTTGAACGACTGAGATTGAGTTGATCAAGCTCAAGAAATGATTTAGGGCACTGACGGGGGGTATGCGGTTGATGTGCCTACCAACTAGAACACCAGGTGGCTTGTGTGGCGCAGATGGAGATAGCTAATGAGCCGTACTATAGGAATGCTTCAAGTTATGGTAGATGGTGTGGGAACAAGGAGTGGATGCAGTAGAGGAACTTGAGTAGTAGCAAAGTACATGAAAGGACTTTTATTAGGTGAACAACATCAGTTGATGCCAACTTTTTAAAGGAGCGGCCCATGCAAAGGCTCTCTTAAGCCGAGGAAGTTAGATGCTTGCAAACATGGTTGAAGGAAGCTATAGGAACTTGTGGGTGATGGTGGGACAAAATGAGGATGGCAATGAACGAGTGAGCTATTCGTCTGCTAATTATGTAAACTAGCTAATGGTAGGACCCAACCTTCTAGAGTAACTTAACTGGACCTTGCTACCTAGTACGTAGGGGGAGGCTGGTACACTAATCTTGAAAAAGTGGATGAGATGTTCCATGAGTGGACTTGGATGGTCTGGGCTGGTAGATGGAAAGGAAAGCGGGCAAGCTATACTTCGGATGGGAGCGATGCATGTGATGATCGTTGTCTCCCGAGTTGGGCTGGGTAAAAGGATGGACCATCATGGTGCTTGTGCCAAGAAAGATATAATTGTCTAAACGGATTGACTCACTTCTTTATTGTGAGAAATGAAAGCAACACATATGATTTATAATCATATGATTAGATAATTTTTTCTCTATAACAAGCCACCCCGGAACAGGCATAAATTCCAACCCAGAAAAGACCCTTCGAAACTTAGACCCGTTCTAAAGCTGGCTGCTAGTTGGAAAAAGAAATAACAATATAGAGCCATACGTGCACTTCTAGAACTCACAGCCGATGAAATAAAATATAACAGCAAATTATGCATATTTATTTCAAAACCATTAAATTGTCACAATACCAAAACATCATAAGTTTTCAAATATGTATGTTACATCATTATTCAAAAATACATGGGTATAATATAAAACATCAATAAAAGATAATAATAAAAACTGCCACAAGCTTTGGCCAGCCCATCTTCAAGCATCGTCAATGTCATCACTCCATTCTTTACCTGTGTTGTAATGAGAAGAGAGTTAGAACAAAAAATGTCTGCTGAATAAAAACCTTGAGTCTTACCATGTCAGTACTTGGGTAGTATATTTCAAAATAAAAATATGTCTTACTATATATATATAACCATTTAATAGTTCTTATAAGGAAAGAAGGCGGGTCCTCGGTTAACCGCTTAATACCTTCCATTCCCAAAGCAGGTTTCTAAATCTCATGACCTAAATTCCACATCATAAATATCTAACAATGAAAAAGATGGTACCCAAGTCACTTAATACCTTTTATTGGAAAACAGACATACTCTAGCCATTTAACACCTGAATTAAAGTAGACCCCATCATTTAATACCCAATCTCTAGGCGGACTCCTTGTTAATGACTATCTAGTTGACATCGCATGAAATCTTTGAGCCACGTAATACTTTGTTATGAGAAGGTGAATACTTAATCAGCCACTTAATACCTTATCCTAAAGCGGATCCTTGTCGAGATACTACCTATCGTGCCTAATAACTAACCCTTGACCATATACTACTCCATTTGGGGAAAAGAGATGGACCCTTAAACATACTTAATACCTCAAGACCCTGAAGAAAGCCCTTTGTATTATGGTCTGTACTCATAATGACGTCTCACATTGGTCCAACTATTCGTAAGAATTGGTAGCCAGATTAGCTGGGTAGTTTTACTCCACATAATTTAGGACTAACCGCGTGTTATCATTAGTACTTATCATAGGTGATGTCTCACATCAGCCCCATACTATTGGTAGACAGATTAGCTGGGTAGGCTTCCATGTGCCTTTTGACAGATCTGAAATCTCTATGACTTAGCCATAACTTATAAATTCTTTCTATATATAATATTCATCTCAATATTCCATAATTACGGATTTATAAGGAATCTTCCTTATTATGCCTTATAATATTAATTGCTTTACTAAAGGGGAATTATGAGAGTTTACCTAATTAACTACGCAATTATACACTATAATTACACATTTATTATGCTAATATATATATATACATATATATATATATATATATATATATATATATATATATATATATATATATATATATTTGTGCCAAGTAAACTTCTAAACGTGCAGTTCATATGCCATAAACTAGCATTAAATGTCAATTCCACTACAACAAAAAATGTCTTTTATAGCGGCATATAGCCGCTACTAATCACAACATAGCGGTTTGATAAGCGTTGTATATCGACATGTTATAAAAAATTGTTGAATATCTATAACACAAAATATGCCGCTATGGTTGAGCTTAGTTTTATAACGCAAATTCGCCGCTATGGTACGTTAATTCAATAGCTCATTATAGCCGCTATAATACAGCTAAATCTCAACGGAACTGGAAATCTTTATAACACCATTTTGCCGTTATAAAATATTTATTCAATAGCTCATTGTAGCCACTATAATACAGCTAAATCTCAACGGAATTGGAAATCTTTATAACACCATTTTGCAGCTATAAAATATTTATTCAATAGCGGTCATTTCACGCTATTAAATCAACATGTTATAGTATTGATAAATTCTTTTACAACTCATATATGCCGCTATAAAAATCGTAGATACACTTTTCAAGAGCTATGCCTATATATTACATTTTAATAATAGCAATCAAACTAAATCTTCATAAACGAATAAAGATTATAATCAACAAATATAACACAAGAACATGCTCAGAAAGAAATGCGATATAATTTTCATTACAGAGTACAAACATTAAAGAAATCCTTCCAAATATTACAGAGTACAAACATTACAGAGTTCCAACATGCAAGATCTGATCTAGTTATCTTCCCATTTCAAAATAAAATTCAGTTATCCACTCCCTTGTTTTTTTAACAAAATAAAATATGAGATATCGCGTCACTTGCAAAACCCCTAAATTATGTCCTCCTTTTGCGACTTCTTTTTTTTGGACATTTCAGAACTACCCTATCTTCCCTGAACTTTGCAATTCTTCCCATCCTTTATATTGCTGTTTTCTGCCTTATCTTTCAACAAAATACGTGAAAGAGTTCAAAGCCTCTGATACAACTTCATGTATGCTGCCTTCTATTGCTTGGAGGACAACGACATTTGACCATCAAAAATTCATTTTTGCATCCCAAGTGATCATGACAAGGTAACTGCCATGTTTTAACCTCCTTTGCTATTGTTTTACTCCTCTTTATTTTTTAAAGCTGGCTGTCTATAGTTAGTTCTGTTCAAAATCAACTAGTTGTCATACATAAATGCTTTATAACAGAAAGGGTTGATGCACCACCTACTACTACCTTATTACTATTTGATAACTGAATGATTTGTTAATATCTTTATTTATATAATGAAACTAATTTTTGTGTATGTATGCGAATGGGGTAAACAAGATTTATTTTATGACAGAGGATTGTATACACGCATCCTGTTTAAAACTGAGAACACTGATATTGAACTTTTGTCTAAATGACTTTATTTATCACCCACACACTGTCGTTGTTGATGTATTTTAACTTTGTTGATATTGGCATTAGTGATTTTGGCTAAAGCATTGTAAATTAAAATTTTCGTACTACATGTAAAAAAGGAGTTCCTGTAAATTTCAATTTATTATATTATGCTTTGTATGTGTATAGTTATTTGTTGTGGAAAATTTCGCAGTTTTAAATTTAGAAAAAATATCAATTGCTTGATTTAAATATTATAAGGGTTGGTCATTCGTTGTTATACCTATCAATTGTAATGTGTAGGAATACAATAAAACAAAGCATTCTGCTTCATCACGAGGTCAGGTAAATATTTGTACCTTTATGAGTAAACTGGTTCTCAGCCATGCAACACAAATTTCCAACCAGGTTGAAGTTGCTCAAGATTTTTTTTCATTTACTTTAGTTACTTTAGAATTCCATTTTTATTTTTCAATGGTTAGTGCATGTGAAAATCTGCAATTACTAGCATCTGAAAATATTGTTCATCACATCATGAATTTTTCTCTCTATGCTATCTGATCTAGTTATCTCATATTTTATTTTGTTAAAAAAAAATTCTGATGTAAAGGTAAATGAAGAATTACCTGCAGGAGAATCTTCTTCGATTGCAAAATCCCAAGATAGCATTATTATAATTCCTGAGAAGAAAAATGGTAATGATATGGACGCATTAGATGTTAATACGAATGACTTGGAAAATTCTGGGTCTACTACAAAGAAGAAAAAAGTGAAAATAAATTTGAACTACTTAAAAGGGGAAGAAATCTTAATTAATGGAGAGCTATTTGTTGAAACTAATAAAAAAATGGAGCAATTTAGTTTCACAAATCAAATCCAAATCTAAATCAAGAAAAATGGAAGATAGTGGCTACCGTAGTGGTGTGTCAACCAGGGGTATCTCAAAGAATAAGTATGACTTTGCTATTATGGAATGTGAGGGGATTGAACTTTGTCACGAGATAAAAAGATTTGTATGATCTGTTAAGAAGCAAATAAATCAACTTTATGTCTATTGTTGAGCATTAACTCTCTAACTAATCTATTGCCAACTATGCTTTAAAATTTAATAATTGGGATTTCTTAAATGATAATTCAAAAGACTCCAAGTCAAAGTTCTCCAATAAAAGTAAAAGAGGATGTAAGATTTATACTTAAAGAAAAAATGTTCAGCGATAAGGGGAATCCAAGTCAATTGCGGATTCCAAGTCAATTGTGCGAATCCGTATCATTTGATCTATTTTTTTCTTCCTATTAGCTTTCCTATTCAAATGTCTTATGGTTATAGGTATCAAAGAATAATGTTTAAAAAGCAGGATGCTTCTGGATACATTCAGAAGATTTGTTAATGATAAACTTTATATTAAAATTAAAAAAATTCAAAATTTCTCCCATTTGAATTTTTTAATGTTCACCCGAAAATTTACATGTAGTTTTAGATGTATCTTAGTCTACTTTGACTTGAAACATATACTCATCAAATTTGGAAGTTAGAAACATCAGCCATAAATTTCTTGAGCATATAGTATAAACAATAAATAAAAAGTATCAGTGTAATACAAAGGAGGAAGAAAAAAGATAAAAAGAAGAAGAAGAAGAATGATAAAAAGAGTAAACTGACCTAAGCCATAAATTTATTGAGCAATTACTCTTTCTGCATTTCTTCACTAGTCGAAAGGCCCATAAGTTTCTGCCTCTGATCAAGCTGCATTACATTTCTTATTTGAAATTTACATCATAAAATGGAAAGATAGTCCATCTTAATTAAGAAGCTAGGTTGTAACTTAATTACCATCATCTTTTCAACTGTCGGGCGAGTCTCTGGTTCCAATTCAGAGAGTCTGCTATTTGCAGGTTCAACTTTCTTAGTATCGATTTCAGGGTCACCTTTCACCAATGAGTTCCACCACTCCATTCGATTCTAGATAACAGTATCGATATTTTTTTTCCATCTTCAATGTTCAAGAAACAGTCATCAGACCTGACAGTGTTGTATAGTTCACCCTATAAACATGACAGTTCAAATAAGTCCACATTTAAGTCAGTAATTAATACATATATGATGATTCAAATGTAAGTGGAAAAGTGAAGTTCATGAAGTAGAATACAAGTAGAAATCACTACTTATGTGAATAACAGGAATATTATTTCACTGATCGAATAAACCTAATTGACCTATTTATTTCACATAGAGAACCATGGTAGTTTACAAATAGAGAGCACATCAAACTCCGTTTATTTCACTATATATGTTAATCCTAACTCCATTGGATTCCTTTGCTGTTAAATAAGACGGACTTCTAGCACTTAATGGAGACAACGAAGAGGTGGTTCAACCTTAGTTCATCGTCATCATCATTTATTATTATCATCATCATTATTTTAAACTTAGTTCATTTTTATAAAACTTGGTATATTTATTATTGTTATTGCTATTATGATTGTTTGGTTTTTGGTTATTATTATAAACTTTGTAAATTTTCATAAAAATTAGTTAAATTATTATTAATTTAGTTAATTTTTATAAGCTTGTTTAATTTTTGTATAACTTAATAAACAAAGTTAATTTTTATAAACTTAGTTAATATATCATCATTATTATAACATAAATTTAGTTAACTTAAAAAATAGTTAACTTTGTTAATATTTATAATTTATTATTATTATAAACTTAGTTAATTTATGTAGAACTTATAATTAATTTGTGTTATTGATGTTGCTGTTGTTGTTTATGATTGTTATTACTGTTGTTGTTATTAGCATTATTCTTATAAAATTAGTTAATTTTTATAAACATTGGTTGTTGTTGTTGTTATATAAATTTAGTTAATTATACAAAACTTAGTTAATTTTTTAATTTTTTATAATTCATATAAGTAACAGTATTTTTGTTATTATTTTAAACTTAGTTGATTTTTATAAAACTTAGTTTATTTATTGTTATTATTGCTATCATGATTGTTATTCTTGTTAGTATTATTATCATAAACAGTTAATTTTCATAAACAATTAATTTTCATAAACATTATTTAAATTATTATTATTATGATTATCGACTTAGTTAATTTTTCAATAACTCAATAAATGAAGTTAGTTTTTATAATATTAGTTAATTCATTATTATTGATATATAAATTTAGTTGATTTTTATAAAACTTGGTTAATTGTTTAAGATTTTTACTATTGTTATTATTATTATTATTATTAAAATCTTGGTTAATTTTAATAATACTTTTAATTAATTTATTATCATTGTTATTAGTTATGATTGTTATTGTTGTTATTAGTATTATTACAATAAGTTAACTTTCATAAACATAAGTTATTGATGTTGTAATATAAATTTACTTAGTTCATTTTGTTAATATTTATAATTTATTATAAGCAGTATTGTTATTTATTAAACTTAGTTAATTTTTATAAAACTTGTTTATTTATTGTTATTATTGTCATTATGGTTGTTGTTGTTTTTGTTAGTATTATTATAAACTTAATTAATTTTTATAAAATTAATTAACACAGTTAACTTTTATGAACTTAGTTAATTTATTTCAATTATTATTAAAAAGATATTATATAATTATAGTTAATTTTTATTAAACTTAGATTACTTGTTTAATATTTAATGATTTATTAGTATTATTACTATTATTCTAAACTTAGTTAATTATTATAAAACTTAGTTAATCTATCATTATTACTGTTATTATTATTTTTATAAATTTACTCGATTTTAGTTCTCAATTTATTAGTCGTCAATCTCTATGGCTTTCTCTGCTTTGCCTTTTGACAACGCCGATAGTTTGGTCTTCACCTTCTTCTTACCAACTTGGAATTTACCAAAACGTCTCTTTTTCTTCTTATCACGTCCATCAATCTGCTTAAGAAAAAAGAGATTGGGAGAAGTAATAAACAACATTGACAAGCCCAATGTAGCGAAAGCAAAAGTATAGGAACTGTAGGCAAAATGTTTACATTTACTGTGTAATCGACATCGTGGAAAACAGAATCAATCTTTCACAATATCACGATATATACATATATGACCATAAGATAAACAACCAATTTCATAACCACCATTGGTGGACAACAGAGGTTTATGACATGAAATTCATTATATGCTAGCCTGGAGGGATTACATGTGTTAAATAATGAAGCAATTGCCTATCTATTAAAGTTGCAATGATTATCATAAAAAATATGAACTACTGCTTAACTGACAAGGTATTCAAATAAGCGATAGCGACAAACAAACCAAAGTTTGATTACATGCTCACAAATATATAGTATGAACTGGGCCAGTGAGTCTTACATGGATTTCTTTAGACATATAATCAATATGTTTATCTCGGTTCATGTGTAGTTGGTTAAGACTTAGGATTTCTTCTTCCTTTTTTTTGTTTTCTAGTAAAAAATAAACCACACAATATAACTACATGAAGATATAGTTACAAACTAAGATCTAAAGCAAATACAGTAAATTTGATAATCTCATCGACAAACTCTCAATTGAATACCAACATACTGTGTTTGTTTAACGTCAATATCAAAATTCACATGTATCATTAATTTGTTCCTATATAGTTCACACTGGATGCTTGCATATATCCTTAATTTGTTCCCAAATAGTTGACACTGGATGCTTATAAAAGATGACACATCTGTCGAATAACGATTTTATACATTTTCCTACATCTAGCTAGTCTTGCATTCATCTTATTTGTAGAGGTAACTATTCAAACTACTATTTTCATGATGCCCAACTTGATTCAAATAAGTAGCAAAATTACAACTACATTAAAATTTTATTTTATCATTATTTAGAATAAAGAATAACATACTATTGAGCATTGGCACTTAAAAAGTTGGATCTTTCTACAAAGGTCAGAAACCTTTTACAGGTCTAATAATAACATGACTTGCTGTTGGAAACGTGTTGCTTGTGTAGGATATCGCTATACAAATTTTTCCTATAGCTCCATCGCCAGTGGTAACATATGTTATGAATCTTAAAGTGCTTATTTTTTCTTCTTGTTGCCATTTTCATGATAATCACACATTATTTATAGTATATATCTAATTAACAGTGAGTGTCAATATTTTTTTTCAATTTGGACTGTGGTAAGGACCAAAAGAAAATTTTATTGCTTTTCCATGAGAATAAGTACGATATTAAAGAGAATTAGTAGATTTGTATATGTTACATAATGACAAGGGAATACATTTAATCAACTTCAAAATAATAAATAAATGTTAATAAAAAGTATATAAGATCATCTTGATTTTGTCTAAATCTAATATTTTCAACTTTTCCCTTATCTGCAATTTTAAAGAGAATGTTTTTTTCCTTTTCTTTCTAAACCTATATTTTAATCTAAGAATGGTAATCTCCAACTCATATTCATAATCTACCTATTTCCATAGAGGAAAGAAACACATCTTCTCAGATTATTTCATTATTACAATATTTCTTTATCAAAAAAATTCAATCCCAGACAATAACAAATATTATTATCTTGCCAATTACTACTTATTTAAGTTGCAAGGCTACTAAATTGAGTTGTTAATCCCCTATGCATACATTAAGAATCAATATTACTAAATAAAAAAGATGTTATTGACAGTTTATGGCAGGTTGATTATATTTAAAATTGTATCTTGGGCAAGTCTCATCCTTATTCTACATCACCAAACTTGCATATATGCGTGCGCGCACACACACACACATCAAACCCGGCCCAAAGCAAAGTTGGGCTTTGGACAAAAAAAATTAATTTAACAGAAAGAATAAAGGTGCTGATAATATGGAAATTGGAAAATGATTCAAACTTGTATCTCAAGTTCAGTAATGAAACAACCAACCAGTCAAATTATAGCTGATATTATCAAATTAGAAAACAGTAGATATTTATAACTAACTATGATAAAATTGGACCCTACGACTTAGTGAGCCAGAGTCGGTAGATATTATGTTCAATAGAAAATAGCAATTTCACTGGAAATTAATTCCTCTATGTAGATTTAAAACATCAAACAAATGAATACAATTCCACACAACTGAGTGATAAATTAAATAGTTTGATATAAGAATAATCAATAACAAATTGATGTAAATAACAAATATTTTCAAAATGGAATCGTGACAAAAGGAAGCAAAGATATAAGTGTCCATCTACTTAATTCTTAACGGTAATGCTAATGACAGTCACTGGTCATTGACGCTGGCATCACTATGACACTAACAAAATATAAATGGAATTGTTATATTTTGTTGGAAGGTCAACTTCCTTAATATCAGTCAGTATTGTTAGGGTATCTCCAAAAATTTACTTTCCTTAATAGTATGTAAATTCAAGAGGTGAATATAAAAAAGTCCAATAGTCGGGCGAGTATTAAATGTATGTCTAGCTTCTGAGGGTATTAAATAAATGCCGGACACCAAATCATTATTACATGCTGCCAATTTTAAGATCGTTATTACTCAATTGTCAGGTGTATATGAGGTTTCAAGTTGTGTTCTTTATCAAAATATAGCCAACTGATAATAAAAAATACCGTCATAATATTTGTGCATCTTTGTTTCCAGCTAAATATGTTAACTTTTCTGTGAACCTCATTAGTCATTATTGTTTAATATCTTTCTTCGTCTGTAGAATATTAACTACCACTTTAGTTGCAACCATCAACCTTTAATAAAAGAAACTT
The DNA here is from genome assembly GCA_030765085.1 of Allium cepa. Classification (NCBI taxonomy): domain Eukaryota; kingdom Viridiplantae; phylum Streptophyta; class Magnoliopsida; order Asparagales; family Amaryllidaceae; genus Allium; species Allium cepa. The sequence continues at coordinate 136,211,679 of CM060932.1, forward strand.
ACCAATCTTCAAAATTACTAATAATTTTGAAATAATCGAAAGCCCAATTGTAATTTAAGAGAAAAAATGAAAATTACCTAAACGAGGCGAAGGCATTGCTAGAACGTGATGGACACGGTACAAGAACGAGGTAGAGGAGCTGCTATAAAAAGGCGTGGGAGGCGGTAACCCTAGAAAAAGCGAAACGATGGCGAAGTGACAGAGGAGGGGGACACGGGAAATTAGGGTTTGAGAAGGAGCGTAGTTTCTTCTTTGATGGAGCAGGCGCACTGTATCAGTTTAGATCGAAGATGGAGTAGAACGGCTGAACTTCGTTGATTGGAGATGGAGTAGAACGTCGATTAGGTTATTTTGATTTTCGGAGGGAGATGAAAATTGTTAAGCGTTTCTAGGAGGGAGACGAAAATTTTGGGCCAAAGCGTTACATGTTAACAATAGAAAACATATAAAGTAAAAAAACAAATAATTAAAGATAAACACTAACGCTGTAGAATAATGCGTTATTAAATGGCGTTATTAATAATATATTTTCTTGTAGTGTTCCTTTAACAACAATATTAACACAAGTCTTTTCCTTCAAATTTCCAATATGCGTAATAAGGGATTCTGATATCCATAACTAGGATTAAATATTAATATCCAAAACCGTAATAAATAGACATTTAAATAGAAATAAAAAAAATTAATTTATTACATCAAATTAATGGAATGACCTAAACAATAAAAATTGCAATTCTAACTTCATATTCTATTTAACTCCTCTTTTATAAAGAAATAAACGAAGGAATTTTATTTGATTTTTTATGGAATAAACCGCAAACAGGATTCATGCTCTACACCCTTATTTTTTATTGAAAACCCACAACTTAAAGCAAAGAAGAAGGAGAAGTGGAATAAACTATGAAATTATCAAAAATTGCAGAAACAATATAAATCCATCAATTTAACATAAATAACTGAGAATGTCCATCTAAAATTGACATTTCGAAATAAAAAGGAATTTTGGAGATTTTGTCTTATTGTCCCAAAATTCCTAAGGCATATTCAAATCCATTATATACTAATAAATTATTGAAATAAAAACACTAGGGCTTCCACTCAAAGGTTATCCTTAGCTTTTCTTATATGGATTTGCAATGCTAAAGAAACTCTTTCCCAAATATCCTTCTTCTGATATACATATATTATATATACAGTGAAGGATTGGTATAATAATTTTGTTAGATTCAAAGAGGTTGGAGGAGAAGAGAATAGATTAAAAGAATAATTAGAAAAAAGTCAGAATCCTTACTTTAATTGCTAGTTGAATTTATGAATTTAATTGAAGAGAGAAAATGGCAGAGGTTTGTGGAATTCCCCAGATATTTATGAAAAAATGTAGAGAGGGTAGAGTCCTATTTATAGGAATTGAAATGCACAAGAACCATAGGATGAAGTTAGGTGAAAAACAGATAAATCTGGTGCTTTTAACGTCTAAAAACCCTAGCCTCCACTGTTTGTAGCAGTCGAACGCCCCCCATAGACTAGTTGACTGCTAATGGTTGACCGGTCGACCGCTCCACTATTTTGGGGTTTTTTTTTCATTTCCGTTGCCTGACTATTTTGTTCCTTAATTAACTTTTAATCGTTAACTGTTTAATTTAATGTTTACTTAACACCCAAGTAATTCTGCTATGAGTTTTTGAAATTCAACCTATAAATTTATTTACTCTTTTGAATTTGGATTCAAAATAAATTAATTTAAATTGGAAAACTTCAAACGTTCATAACTTCTTCATTTGAGCTCATTTTCAACATATTATATATGAAGCAGATCAGAATTTCACCACGAAACCAATGAAATAATGTTCATAGTTAAATTTCAACTTTTATAAAACTTTCATTTTCAACCCTATCTTATTTAATTTAATTACTTAATTTATATATTTAATTGTGGTTGATTTTACGGGGTGTTACATTCTTCCCTTCTTAAAAAGGATTCCATCCTGAAATCTTTCAAGGGGCGAACAACGTAACATGCAATGACATTCATGTTATACAACCAAGTTATTTACATAACTATCTACTCAATCAAAGCCATAGACATACTATAAATAAACTCAATCCTAGAGTGAGTGGGTAATCGTGCTATGCAAGCATGTATGCAAAATACCCTAAACATGCATAAAATTTCTACATGAGTATAAAGTGATTATGAAAAAGTGTCGAAACCATCTCTAAACATCCAATCTAGCAACAATAATGCAATTAATATCCTTACTTTTTTAGGGAGACACTAGTGAAATGCTCTGGATGAGAGATCTCCATCTTCTCTTCAGTTTTCCATGTGCTTTCAACTAGATTGTCTCCCCATTGAACTCGGACTAGCCTAATTTCTTTATTAGGGAGCCTCCTAGTTCTATGCTCTATAATGTGTGCGTAGCATAGGACACTATCAGCTCTTTCTCTAAGTCCCCTAACTAGTCAGGCTCAACAATAATAGTAGTGTCATGAACGCATTTTCTAAGGTGAAAAATGTGGAAAACATTATGGACTTCTGCTAATCAGTCAGGAAGCTCCATGCGATAAGCAAGTTTTCATATCCTTTCCAAAACTAGGAATGGCCAACAAATCTAGGCGTTAATTTTACAGACTTTCCAAACCTAGTCACGTTTCTAAGATAGGACTTAGACATATACCATATCTCCAATCTCTAATTCTAGCTTTTTCCTTCTCTTATCCACATAAGATTTCTAATGGTCTTGCACTGCCTTCATTCGTTGCCTGATGAACTCTACTTTTTCCATGGTATGATGGATCAAATCGGGTCCGAGCAATATTTTCTCGGTGGTTTCTCACCTAAAACTTGGCGATTTGCATGGCCTCTCATAAAGTGCTTCAAAATGGGTCATACTAATCATCGCTTGATAGCTATTATTATACAAAACTTTACTAGTGGTAAATAATACTCCCAATGTCCTCCAAAGTCCAAAACGCTAGCCCTCAACAAGTCTTCCAAAATCCTATTCACCCTTTCCATTTGACCATCTATCTGTGGGTGATAAGCAGTGCTAAGATTCAAATAAGTTCGTGCGTGTAAGCTCCTCCAAAACGCACTAGTGAACAACGAGTCTCTATCACTGACTATGTTTACTAGAATTCCATGCAATCGAACTACCCCTTTGATGTAAATCTGCACGAGAGAAGTGCAGCCATATTGTTCTTACATGAATAAAATGGGTACTCTTAGCAAGTCTATCTAAAATAACCCAAATAGCTTTACTACCCTTTGACTCCTAGGTAATCCTTCCATGAAATCCATCGAAATATGCTCCCATTTCCAAGTCGGAATCTCTACCGGTAGTAATAATCCTCCAGGCTTCCCTTGCTCAGCTTTTATTTTCTGACATGTCAAGCATTTGATAACAAACTCATCTACTCTCATCTTCATTTCAGGCCAAAAGAAAATCCTCTACATCTTATCTCCTTCGGGGTAAACGATTATCCTTGAGCAGTGACATTCCATAAGCACTTCATTTAAGAAACTATCAATCATTAGTACACAAAGACGTCCATTCCTCTTTAAACATCGTTTCTCATTAATTGAATACCTACTAGCATGGGAAAAATGCTCTCCCCTATTCAACTTCTCCAAGATCTTTATTATTCCTTCATCCTTTACTTTCCCAAGCCATATATGGTCCATCAAAGCTAGCCTAACCACCATAACTAATAGAAAGCCTTAGATGGATTATGTAGGAGGTCGAAAGTTAAAATTTAAGAGGAACTCCAACTGCCTTCATTCATATATAGCACCTACGGTAGTGTGCCTCCGACTAAGAATGCCGGCGACTACATTACCTTTTCCTATGGTGCGTTGTATACTAAAATCGAATGATGCTATACATCCCATCCATCCCTGCTGCCTAAGGTTTAAATCTTTTTGGAAAAACAAGTACTTGAGTGATTTATGGTTAGTGAATAACTCAAATCTTTTTCCCAAAATACAGTACCTCAACATATTCAAGTCAAAGACGATAATAGCCTACCCCAAATCATGAACATAATATCTCTTCTCGTGGTCCTTCAGTTGCCTACTTGCATAAGAGACCATCTTTCCTTCTTGCATGTGAACTGCTCCCAATCCTGTGTCGTAAGCACCGGTGAAAAGAAAGATTGGTTTCATTGGTTAGAACAGGTGCACTCATGAACAATTACATAAGCTTCTCAAATGCCTTAGTTCATTTATCATCCCATGTAAAGACTAGGATCTTTTTAGTTAAGTGGGTTAAAGGAGCTGTGATCCTTGCGAAGTTCTCTGTGAACTTCCTATAGTAGCCTACCAACCTAAGAAAACTTCTACCTTTGATGCATTCCTAGGAATCTTCCATCCTTGAATAGCTTCTACTTTCACGGGGTCTATAGCAAAGCCTTTCTTAGAAACAACATGTCCTAGAAATCTAAACTCATTTTTCAAAAAGTGACATTTCGAAAATATTGTCTTAAGCTGGTGCCTCCTTAAGGTTCCTAGAATTTCTCTTAGGTGATCCTCATGCTCATTTTCACCCTTAGAGAATACCAAGATATCATCTACAAATACCACGATGAACTTGTTGAGCTGCCCTCGAAATACTCTACTTATTAAATCTACAAAGTATGCAGAGGCATTTGTCAATCCAAAAGACATCACTTCCCACTCATAGAGTCCATGTGCTATGTGAAATGCGGTCTTCGACTTGCGTCCCTCTGCAATCCTTAAATGATGGAATCAGATTGCTAAATCTAGTTGGAAAAAGACTTTGGCTCTCACAAGTTGATCGAACAAGTCATCTATCCTAGGTAAAGGTGTTCAATTCCCTATAGTTGACACAAAATAACGATCTGTCTGCCTTAGTGGTGAAAACAACAGGGGCTCCCAAACGTATTTTGTTGGATGAATCCTTTCTTTAATAGCTTAGAGATTTGCTTATCCAATTCTCTTCTCTCTTTAGGGGCCACGTGTCTTGAAGGCAGGGCAACTAACCTCGCGTCTTTCTCTAAATCTATACAGAATTCGATCTCCCTTTGAAGTAGGAGACCCGAAACCTCCTCAAAGATGTTAAAAAATTCACAAACTACGGGTACGAACGATAGCTCACCAAAAGATAAACTTATTGAGTATAGTTAGTTTGTCTCAACTAAATTTTGGGGTGTACAAAGAATTTTTAGGTCACGGCCTCTACAATTATTTAGTAGTACAATCCTTCTATTGCAATCAAGAATCATTTCATAGTATGCTAACCAATTCATACCCAATTTCAGACCAAATCCCTTAAAATTTAGAACGTATGCATTAAATATGAAATCAACATCGTATATGTTTAACATTAGGTCTTTACAAATTAAAGGGAGATGTTTCGACCCTTCAATAAGATTAGAGACCACTATTGGGTTGGTGACAATTTGGGTTTTAAGGTTCAAGAAGTTTACTACACTCCTAGATATAAAGGAATGCATGCCCCTGAATCAAATAGGGCATGAATTGTAACCCCTAATATAAGAGTTATACCGTTTAATGATGTCTTCCCTTGGTCTTAAGACATTGCACTTGCAATAAGAACTAATTTAATAGCATAGGCTTGTCCGCTTGATCCTTCCTGTGCCAATTCCCTGCACTAGTTCTTGAGGTTCCATTTCTCGTGGCAGTTAAGGTACATCCCTTTAAAAGCTTCCTTCATCAGGCACCCTGCAATATTTAGCCTCACGACCTTTCTTCTTGCATCTCTTGCATACCTTACCATTCTTCTTAAATTTCCCCTTCGACTTCTTATTAGCCCAAAAGCTTTCCTTCTTGGACCCTCCTTGCTTTTAGGTAGGTCCAGCCTTCTACTTTTCTGCCTCCCTATCCCCCACATTGGCCGTGTATAACATTGCCATCTCTACCAACATCCCGTACATGGCACCAATGGGCACTTGGGTCAATAACATTTCTCTCAGTAGGGAATTCATGGCTTTCTTCATAGGTGTATCTATTAGGCTCATCTCGAATTTGCCAACTCTATAAACTTAGCTATGTACTTCTTTGTAGTGGATTCTCCTTACCTAAGTTGAATGAATTTCTCTAATTGTAGACTCACTTCTGCCTTAGACATAAACCATAACACAAATCTATTTTTGAATTCATCCCATGAGAAAATCCTATCAGCATTCTCCTCAGTTGCCAAGTTCCACCAATCTAAAGCTTCTCCTTTGAGGTTCCAAGTCGCCATCCTCCTCTTTAGCTAATCCTCCTAACCAAGCTCTCTGAATATTTCATTGCACTCATCTATCCATGCTTTAGCTTCCACATATCCCTTGGTTCAAAAGTATGTCTTCCCACCTATATTAAAAAATTCCTTAAAAAATCTAGGAAATTTAATAGGATGGGGCATTGCATCGGTAGGCAGGGCAGTAGGTGCCATTGGTATAGTTGGAGGAATAGGAATTTGCTCAACAATCCTAAGATATTGTTTAAATGATTTGGGCATTCCATGAATGGAAGGTCTTCTGTAGGTAGGGATCCCAGTTCTGGAAGAAGATTGATCATCAGCCATATCAACTATCTATTGGTTAAGCTTTTAGTGATGATTTCCTAGATAATATTATATGCCGACAGAAAAGGCTGCCAAGTGTGTTTGCATACGTTCAAAGAAATAAGGGTATAAAAGCACATATATATAATATGAGTTTTAGAAAAACCTTTTGAAAATCCATTTCAAAATTAAGAATTACGCCACATATACATATAATTTCCCTGTTGATCAGGTAACCTAAATCTCTGATGCCAAATGTAATAACTTGTCTCGAAATAGAACTAAATTCCGACACAGAAAAGGTCCATCGAAACTTATCCATTCTAAAGCTGGTTGTTGGTTGGAAAAAGAAATAACAATATAGAGCTATAACTAAACTTTCAGAACACACAGTTAATGGAATAAACATAATAGCAAATTGTACACATTTATTTCAAAACCATTATATTTTCATAATACCAAAACATCATCAAGTTGTCAAATATATCTGTTACATCACTTATTCAAAAATACATGAGTATAACATAAAACATCAATTAGAATAATAATAACTACTACAAGCTTTGGCCATCCTATTTTTAAGCATCGTCGCCATCCTCACTCTATCCTTAACCCGTGTTGTAAGAAAGATGGAGCTAGAACAACAAATTTTTGGTGAATAAAAACCTCGAGTTGTACTATTTTGGTACTTGGGCAGTATATTTCAACATAAGAATATCTCTTACGTATATATATGTTTGCACCAAAAATGGTTACAAACACCCAAGAATAATTTTTGTAGAGAAGTAAATGAAGAAAAACAAAATTAAGCTAAGTAAATGAACAAGTAAGCAATAGAGAATAAGCTGTAATCAAAGGCACAAAGTTTATAGTGGTTCGGTGTTGTATGCCTACGTCCACTTCGAAGAATATCATTTATTACTCTCCTGTGAATCTGATTATAACAGTAGAACAAAGCGAGCACTTGATTACAATGGTAGCTAGAGTAACCAGCAGCGTAAAGTTCTTGAAAATGAGTCAATGGGTCTGTATTTATAGGGTGAGACGATGAGATATTTTGCTAAGATTTCAGCAAAAGTCTCTCCAGGTCTATAGGGGCTCACGATAATGATCGGTGGTCCTGACTTGACACTTTGGAACAATCGGTATAACTTACACCGATCGTCATTTTTGCTTTTGATTACCAGGCGATCATTTGTGGGGGGTACCACATGCCTTTAGACCTTGCTCCTAAAATATGAAGTCATTTTGAATTGTAGATTCTGAGATATGGATCAATCTTGGTCATATTTGGGTTGCTTGATGAACTGCACCAATCGTTAGGAACGATCAGCATAAAACGATCGGTATTTATTGAACATGAGAGTTTTGACCTACGATCGTTTTTGTGGATTCCATCGTTCAATATACTGATGTTATGAAAGTTTCAAGTAAATTGGCCTTATGGATTTTGAGATATCGATCGATCTTTGCTGACTTTAGCTGTTTTATGGATCGTTCCCGACCGATCCATATAAATCCTTACTTTTCTTGTAACTTGAGTATACTCTGATCGACTTGAAATTTGGAATGCATCTTCATGGGGGCTATGCTTGTTACTCCATACTAATTGCACCTCGATTGGGTCTCGGTCCTGATCTTCTTGACCAACGTCCATAGTATCGTATACAACTAATTCTCTAGGCTGGTAATCGTCTATTTCAAGCCAAGTTGATGATATTACGACCTTGCCAAAAGAGGGATAAAATTTTACCCCAAATTACATCTTGTTCGGACATGACATACTTTGAAAAAGTCACAAACTTCAATCATCGAAAAAGGATTCCCTTTAGTTATTGAATGGTCGTTACCTTTCCGTTAAGTCGTTTGCTTATTGAGGGTCGTAGTTCCTTTATTCGCTGTGATGATTGGTTCAGTTCCAATAGTATAAATGCAAGATCGCGGCTTGTTGATGATCTTCGTGTTTTGTTTATGTCAATTTCTAAGCTTCAACAATTTGGCTTTTACTTTTCTCTGATCGATTCCAGGTGAACATTCAATTTCTGTCGATTTCAAAAAATTGAACTTTAAAATGTATACTGGTTCGTATACGTGTTTATACCTGACCCCTTATCATGATTGCACCTCCATGGATTGTTGTCAAGTTTCAAAGTTATTTCTTGTTTTGTGTAAATAACTATGAACGATCGTCTATCATTGAATAAAAGTTTGGATTGCTTTTGTACGATCAATTTTTTATTATTGTTGTAAAAAATTGATCAAGGCCAATCATTATCATTGAATGGATTTTTGTTCCTTGTACGATCATTGTCATTTTCTATATATATTTAATGATTATTACCGTTCATTAGTTCATATAAAGGAGTTTCAGATCGTTCTTGGTAGTGGAAAGATCGGCGATGAACGATTGGTAAGAATTCTTATTTGAACGATCGATATATGCTCTTCCTATAAAAGCTTTCATAATTAACCATTTTTTATAATCCTGTCCAATCATTTCCAAGCTTGTAGAATTTTGGATCGTTTTAGAACGATCGGTGTGGAAAACGATCTTTACAACTGCGCTTACGGAACGATCGACTCTACATTTCGGCCATAAAGGGTCAGGCAACTTATTCATATAAAAACATTTCTTCTTGACCACCTCCATCTCCACTCCTTCATTTTCGTATCGTTCTGACTTCGAATACAGAAAGGGAAAAACAAGCTACCTCACCTCCTTCCTCTACTGTTCCAAAAACGATCTGATTTTCAAAATCAATCCCACCCCTTCACAATTCATCATCACTCTAGTGCCTGGGTCTCACCTCAAAGCGAAAAAAATCTATCTTCTTTATGATATCTCACAGTTAGGATGGGTAACCCGAACTTCCTTTACGATTCAAGGTCCTGACTCGACGTTTTGGAACGATCGATATGAATTATAGTGATCGTTATTTTTTGTTTCTAATTATCATGCAATCGTTTATGGGGGGTCCCACATGCCTCTAGACCTTGCTCCTAAAATATAATGTCATCTTGAGTTGTAGATTGTGAGATATGGATAAATATTGGTCGTGTTTAGGTTGCTTGAGGAACTACACCAATCGTTAGGGACCACGACATAAAACGATCGGTATTTATTGAACTTGAGAGTTTTGACCTGCGATAGTTTTTATGGACTCCACCCTTCAATATACCGATGCCCTGAAAGTTTCTAGTAAAGTGGCCTTATGGACTTTGAGATAACGATCGACCTTCGCTGACTTGAACTGTTTTTATGGATCATTCTTGATCGATCTATATAATCCTTGCTTTGCCTGTAACTCGAGTATATGAACTCTGTTTGACTTGAAATTTGGAATGCAGCTTCACGGGGCTACGCTTGTCACTCCATACTGATTGCACGTCGATTGGATCCAAGTTCGGATCTACTCGACCATCGTCCATTGTATCGTATACAACTATTCTCTAGGCTGGTAACCATCTGTTTCTAGCCTAGTAGATGATATCACGACCTTACCAAAAGGTGGGATAACATTTTAACCCTAAAGTATGTCTTGTTCGAACACGATGTGCTTCGAAAAATTCACAAACTTCAACAATCGAAAAAGGATTCCATTTAGTTCATTGAATAGTCATTACCTTTCCATTGAGTCATTTTCTTCTTGACGGTTGTAGTTCCCTTATTCGCTGCGATGATCGGTAGATTTCCAATGATATAAATATGATATCACGACTTGTTGATGATCATCTTGTTTTGGTCTTGACAATTTCTAAGCTTTAGCAATTTGGTTTTAACTTTCTCTAGTCGATTTCAAGTGAACATTCAATTTCTGTCGATTTCAAAAAATTGAACTTTAAAACGTATACTGGTTCGTATGTGTGTTTATACCTGACCCCTAATCATGATTGCACGTCCATGGGTCATTGTCAAGTCAAAGCTATTTCTTGTTTTGTGTAAACAACCACGACCTTTCGTTTACCATTGAATAAAAGTTTGGATTGGTTTTGTAAGATTGCTTTATTATTATTATTATTATAAATAAATGATCAAGGTCCATCGTTATCACTGAATGGGTTTTCGTACCTATCTATTTACGATCATTCTTGTACGATCATTGTCATTTTCTATATATATATTTAATCATCATCACCGATCATTAGTTCATATAAAGGAGTTTTAGATCGTTCTTGGTGGTGGAACGTTTGGTAGAGCACGATCGGTAGGAATTCTACTTTAAACGATCGGTATATGCTCTTCCAATAAAAGCTTTCATATTTAACCATTTTTTATAATCTTGTCTGATCGTCTCTGGGCTTGTAGAATTTTGGATCATTTTAGAATGATCGGTGTAGAAAACAATCTTTACGACTGCGCTTAAGGAATGATTGGCTCTACATTTGGGCCATAAAGAGTCAGGCTATTTCTTCACATAAAAAATTTCTTCTTGGCCATCTCCATCTCCATCTCCACCCCTTCATTTTTGTATCATTCTGACTTCGAATAGGAGAAGGAAAAAACAATCTACCCCACCTCCTACCTCCATCGATCCAAGAATGATTCAATTTTCAAAATCAATCCCACCCCTTCTCGATTCATCATCGCTCTAGCTCCCATCACCTCGAAGCAAATTCAAATATATCTTTTTTCTCAGATCTCACACTTAGGTAGGATGAACTGAAATTGCTTTATGATTCAAGGATGATACATCGAGTGCCTTGAATCTTATGTTAGTTAGTTAAGTTGGTAGAGTCATTCGATTTAAATCAAGTTGGAGAGGATGGGAATTGGGGAAGACGGAGTTGCTGAGTATGGGAAATTATGCAGTTCAACGCATGACGATGGTCCTTGGATGATCGATGGAGCTTTGGGCTTAGATGACTTTGGAGTGGGTGATGGTGATGATGTACCGATCTTTACAGAGTGACATTGTGGTGTGGGTATTTAATGATTGTCTTCGAAGGATCGGCGGTGCTTTGGGGTTGGAGGATTCAAAGCAGCGTTTGAATTTTTGGACTTGGTGAATTTTGAGGAATGGCCAGTATGGAATGGTTGCTGGGAATGAGTCAATGAGAAACGATCGATGGGACTAGGCCTAGGATCGATCGGTGGGACTAGGCCTAGGATTGATCGTTGGTAGTGAAGCTCGAACGATCGATTTAGGAGAGTTGAATTGAATGGTCGTTAGTGAGGCATGGGGAACGATCGATGATGCAAAAATGAATGATCGATTTTTCTACACATGAACCTTAAATGTGGAACTTAATAGATTTGAATCCAATGATGAGCTTCGGCCTTGCACATTCAAGTGAACTTATATGACTTGTATAGGACTTGAACTGCATATTCGGTAATATGACATTTGAACTTTGAAATAAACCAATGCCTTTGACTATTCTCTTGGAGCTCATCAGTAACTTGAATATAAAAATTGAAATTTTACTTGCTGATAATCGTTCGTGAAACTCAAACTGCATCGTTCCCTAATGATACAAAGAAATGGTTATGACGGTCAGAAATGATTGTCTCTTCGGTTGAACCTCGAAGTCTTCTCGTCTTTTTCATTTTTTTTCATATAACTCATTACTATATTGTATAGCACTTCACCGCACCACACTAGCACTCAGTATGCACTAGGGGTAAGTTTACTTCATCTAATCATGATTTTTACTAAGTTTAATAGCAATGGGTTCTAGACGTTCTGGGTATCTCACAGCTATGCCAGTTGGAACATCTTCTCAACAGGATAATCCTAACGTGGAATCAAGCTATGCAACCAAGTTTGATAATTCATCCTCTAGTCATCATTCAGAACAATCGAAAATTCAAGGCCCACGGTTCGATTTTTCCGATGCAGTTCCCATTCTTCCACCAAAAGTTGTTGATCCTACTCCCGACACTCTGGAGGATGTAGTTATTCTGGAGGACCCTGCTGACTCCATGGCCTCTAAAATTAAGGAAGATGCTCTTCGCTGAATCTGCGAAAGGCAAGGAATTTTGTTACAGGATTATATGGCTCATAGACCTCTAGAAGGATATACAACATGCAACAAATTCATATGTTGGGCTGGATGCATCCCACCATTTAACTCATACATCCAAAAAATTCTCCATTATCCAAGGATAGCTCCAGCGCAGCTTCATCCGAATGGCTACATTCTTCTCAATTGTATTTATATGGTATTTATGGAGTTCTTGCATCGCCATCCGACCATCAATGGCATTTGGTTCATATTCTCTTTTAAGCGATGAACAGGGAGTCTTTCATTTACATTCGTTAAGTCAGTAAAGAAGTGTCAGATTCTAACTAGCGCATGGAATGAATTAAATGTTTTAAAAGCGAGTGGTTCTTTGATCGATGTCCTTTCGGTTTTGCTCGACAATGGCTGGAAAGACGTAAGTGTTATCCATCGTTTTTATATTAGAGTGGAAAACTGATATCTAGGCCATACTCGTGACTAAGTAATTCTTTTTACAGGCATCGTCGCATGGCCCAACGGTAATCTTTATGAGGAGGTGGTCACAACTTTTAAAAATGCACCATCTGAAGATAGGAACATCGAATATCTCCTCACAGACGAACGCATTGTAACTTTTTTGATAGAAGAGGGCCTCAACGAAGTGGTAACAAAAGTTGCTCAAATTGCAGGTGTAAGACCATGGGTTGCAGCCGATCATATGGGCAATTGAATCGATCCCTTCGTGCCCCTAGCTATGGATGCTTAGGAATTCACCGATATTAATGCTGAAAGAGATAAAGGCAATGTGCTCGGCCGCAATGATGACGGATCTAGCCTTGGAGTCGAGGTTAGATCCTCACAGACGTCATAGCCTTCGGCTCTCGATAGAAGAAAAAAGAAAACGTTTGTTTATAAATTTCCCGAAAGTCGCATTTTTGATCAACTCAAGTCGTCGATGACTCCCAAGGTTGTTCAAGATGAATCCTCTTCTCAATCGTTGGAGTTTTCAAGTTTGCTGCTTGATTCTTTGTCTAATCCGCTAATACCTTATGACCTTGATGCCTTCCACTTCACTGACGTGAGTGTTAATGGGTCGAAATCTCCCGCCAGAATTGGCACTGAAATTCCAACTTCTAAAGGGGAAATTACTCCAATGAGCAAAGCTCTTGCATCTGGTTTGTCGGGCGGAGACACAGACACATGCACACACTTGCACCATTCAATGTTGCATCGTTCTCAACTTGTGTCCTTTAATGCATAAAGTCGATTAACTTTTGTTTTCCTTTGCAGAAACAATGGTGAAGAAAAGGAACATGCTCGATTCCCTTCGGGATATACACCACCAATCCTCTAGTTCACGCTCTAGCTCCTACATCAAGGTGGCAGTTAAGAGTATTATGATTCCAGTTGTCACTCTGGTCGAGGCCGTGGTCATCAAGATAGGGGTGATATGTATAAGCCATCTCAAGATAAGCATCAATCAAGATCTAGATCCCCTCCTCCAAAGGGTTCTAATAAGCAAATTTATCGTCGGGGTCCACCTATCGATCCCTTCCATGGTTCCCATCCCGTTTCAGCTCCTCCATAGTCTTTAGTTCCTTCTCACTCTCTGCGGTCCAATGATCGTTGTCGCTATAGCAAAAACGTTGCTACTCATAGGCCTGACAAGGAAATTATTGAAGTTGAAATCGCCGTCGAAGATCCAATGATCGATCTAGTTGCTCGCATGACACAGCTTCGAGAAGAGTTTCCAAACCTATGCTTTGAAGGGTTCTTTTTCCCTCCTAATTTGAAGAGGGTCCGAGATCATGTCCAAAAAATGATTAATGATTGCGTTACTGATATTCACAAGTAGTACCATGAATGGATGAAAGCAGCGGAGAAGATGTTGAAAGTATCTTTCGAGCGTGCGACAGAAATTGAAAAGTTAAATTGCTAGGAAGCTCAGAATAAAAGAATCATCGATACTTTGGAAAACGAGTTAGAGGTTTATAGGACTTCCCGAGTGGAGGCCGAGCGAAAAGCTAATGCTGCCATCAAATCCATGGAGGAGATGAAATCCAGTCATCTAGATATGGTCCAGGTGTTACACCATCGAAATCAAGAAATAGCACTCGAGTGTGATACGGCTCGAAGTAATGAATCACAACCTTGAAGGAGATAGAAATATTCAAGGTTAAGATCAAGTACGCAAATAAGGAGAAAGATGATTCTCAGAAAATTGCTCAAGACGCTTGTGATCAATTAGTGAATTTTAGAATTGAGAGAGATATGACTGTTGAAAGAGCCAAAGGTGTTGATGCACTCGATCAACGCTAAGTAGAAGCTGCCAAGGATAAGATTAGGGAGGAGATAATGAATGAGCTCGATCCACTTCTTATTCTTTACAACGCCAACGTTCTCAAGCATAGAAATATAACATGGCTTGGCGATGATTATCCCTACCAGCTCTGGCGTGCACGGGAATTTCTTATTGTAGAGGAATTTAGACTCCTTACACTAAGGAAATCGATTAGTCCAAACTTGAAGGTGAAATGTTATTGGGCGATGAACCCAAAACATTGTACGACATCCAGCTTACACTTCAGAAATAATCCGCTTCTAGTTCTTTACATGAAGTGGGCGAAGGATATGGGTTGGCACAACCTGGTGTTACAAATGAATTACCCCTAGCATCTTAGGCTATCCCCAACTCCATGGCAGATTCTTCAACCATCCCTAAATATGATCCGGACAAGCCTCGGCTTTCTCCAATTCTTTAATGCAATTCGAAGGGTATATCGGCTCAACTTGAGGGCCACTCTGAGGAAGGTATTTCGCTAACTTCTTCTGTCTTTAAAAAATTTAGGGTGTTATCAATTAATATTTCTAATCTTTTCATATATTTTTTCTTATCTTTAAATCTATCAGGTGTCGTTCCTTCTCCCTCGCAAGAGCCTCAATTGGGATCACAAGTGGCCTTGATAGAATCCATTAAACTTACAACTGAAGATGACTCAGTTGGGATCCCTTCTGCTTCTAAATATGATGTTGCATCGATCGACATAACTGAAGATGTTTCTTCTAAGAAAAGCTTAAGTGGAAAAATATCAAAGAGAGGATTAGTGGCAATTCTGATGGAGCCACTCCCAAGAAATAAAAGAAAGAGAGGAAATCCAAGAAATAATCATTGGGTTGATGTGATGTGTAAATGGCCAAGATTTCTACGTTTTCTTTTTGTTGGTTATGCTTGTTCGGGTACGACCCCCACTTTTACTTCTCATCTTATATAAACTTATATTGTGAATAGCAAGTTTAGTGTGAATAAGAATTCTTTTATTCTTGTGTAGAATTCTTGTACATGCTTATTTAAACGATCGAGCTATTATGTTTTCCATTTAATATATTTGTGATTCATTGCTCGTTTGGTCAGATATCGATCCGACTTATCCATTCCAAGGCCTCCCTAAGGTTGTGGCTTCGAGTCATACCAAACACCGGGCTCGAGCCTCAGTGTTACACCATCAAATTCAGCGGTTTGAGTGATTATACTCTTGACCCCAGTCTTAGGTTAGCAAAGTTAGACAGTGGTTGGTCGAACTCCATCCTTAGCGATTTTATACTCCTCCTGTCAATTTCAAGTCGAAGTTTATGGAATAGCGAGTGTCGAACCGCACTTATCTATTTATTTATATCATATCTGCATCCTGCGGATAAGAGTTAGTCAATGGACCATCGAATCACACCCTTTTAGCATCTAACTCATATCCGCACTTTGGGGACATGAGTTATTTCATTGGTGATTAGTCAGACCCATTTAGCATTTCATATCCACACTCTGTGGATGTAAGTTATTCGAAAAACTATCGAGTTCGGTTCTCTTTGGTCAGTCGTTCTGCCCTCAAATATGGAGTTTGACTCATCAAGTAACCGGTCGAATCTCAATCACTCCCAAATTATGTCGGTCACATCGAACAGTGGGATTTAGTCAGTCACATATCACAATTAACATGCACTGCAATGACAGGTCATAGATACGATGGAATATTCAATGCTCTATTGCTGAATGGAAAGAAATGACATAATTTGTCTTATTACATAATTGAAAAACCAAATGCTAAAGCAAATCCTGAAATTTAATACAACTGAATGAAAAGGAAAAACTAAGTGGAATAAATGCTCGTTGTTCCATTCCCTTGGGAGTGTGATGCCATCAACAGTCGCTAGCATGAAAGTTCCCTCTCCAAGCCTCTGTATACAACCCTTCCCAAGTTGGATTCATATGCGATGGGATAGAAAAAACCCGTTTTAAGACAAGATCGCCGACTTTAAAGGTCTAGGTCGGACTTTAGTGTTGTATTATCGGGCCACTCAGTGTCAGTGTGCAGCTGCTCTCATATTAGCTTCCTCATGCTTCTCATCTACAAATTCTAGAGATTCCAAAAGGAGAACTTTACTTGTTCAGGGATCACAGTAATTCACTTGATGAGAAGGAACTTCGAGCTTAATAGGAATAATGGCCTTGGAGCCGTAAGCAAGGGCGACTGAAGTATGACCAGTCACGGACTTGTGGGTGGTCTTGTAAGCCTAGAATATTGTCGGGAGTTCATCCACCCAGTTGCCTCTAGCCCTTTCCAAACTCTTCTTTAGAATGGATTTTATGATTTTGTTCACAGCTTCAACCTGTCCATTTGCTTGAGGGTGAGTGACTGCTGCATATCTCTTTTTAATACGATGCCAGCGGCAGAAGTTTTTGGATTCAGCACCATCGAATTGAGTCCCATTGTCTGTTACAATAGTTCGTGGAAGACCAAAACGATCGATGATATTTCGGACAATGATGTAGATTGCTTTCTTGGTTATGATCATGGCTACAGGTTCTGCTTCGACCCATTTGGTGAAGTAATGAACTGCGGTAATAACGTATTTTGCACCACCTATAGAGATTAGTAAGGAATCGATAAAATCTATACCCAACATGGCAAACATACACAGGTTGATCATTTGTGTAATTTCTGTCAGTGGAGCCTTAAGACATTTGCATATATTTGGCACTTGTCGCATTGTCGTACATGATCGGCAACATCTCAATTAGCGGTCGACCAAAAATACCCATAACAGAGTATTTTCTTTGCTAGGGATTGCCCTCCAACGTGATTGTCATATTCTCCTTCATGAATTTCCTTTAGGACTCGTTTTATTTCATCATGAGCGATACACCAGAGCAGGGGAACGGAGAAACCCTTTCTGTACATAACTCTTTCCTGTATAATATACCATGAAGCTTTGCTAAGGATTTTTCACTTTTCATACCTTCGTTCGGGAAGAACTCCCTATAGCAAATAATCTTTAATCGGAGTCATACACGATTCCTTCTCAGGATCAATGTCTAGTACCCGGTCAATTTCTATCAGGCTTATACTCGGAGCACTTAACACCTCGACCGAAACCAGGCCCATCTACTATGCATCCCTGATGCTAGCAAACTTTGCCAATGAATCAGCCTCTCTATTTTGATCTCGAGGAATGTGTATAATGTCATAATACTAAAAGTCAGTCAATAACTCTTGGACTTGGGTAAGGTATGGAGCTAGTCGCTGTCCTTTAACTTGATAATCTCCCCTGACTTGGTATACTACTAATTGTGAGCCGAAAAGTTTTCAAGAGACTTTATTCGCAGTTCTCTGGCGAGTTTAAGTCCAGCAGTCAGAGCCTCATACCCGGCTTCATTATTTGTTGCAGGGAAATCAAGATTTAAAGTATCGCAAATTGACCGATCTACGGGAGTTAAAATCACAATCCCAGCTCCAAAACAATGATCGTTGGATGCTCCATTTGTATACAACTTCCACTGTTTGGTAAGGATTTCACTGTTCTCCAGGAAATCATCATGCGCAGTAAATTCTGCTGTAAAATATGCCAGTGCCTGACCCTGGATAATCCTTCGAGGAAGATAAGTGATATCAAATTGCTAAGTTCGATATTCCACTTGAGTAACCTCCTAGACATCTCAGGTTGCTGCAAGACATATCGTAATAGTTGGTCGGTGCATACATTCATAAGGTATGCCTGAAATTAAGAGCGAAAAGTTCGTGATGCAATAAGCAAGCAGTATGCCAATTTCTCTATCTTGGGATAGTTCTTTTCAGCTCCTGTCAATCACTTGTTAACATAATAAACCGGTCTCTGGATTCCATTCTCCCTGCGAAGCGACGCGGCACTTATAGAGTATACCGACACGACTAAGTAGACATATAAATCTTCATGATCTACTAGCTTTGATAAGATGACGGGTTTCTCTAAGTGATACGCCAAAGCTTGGATACATCTTTACAATACTATGTCCATTCGAAATTCCTTTTTTCTTCTCCTAATCAACTCAAAAAAGGAATGCATTTATCAGTAGATCTGGAAATGAACCAGCTTAAGGCCGCAACCTTCTCATTCAGACTTTGTACTTGTTTAATAGTCTTTGGCGCTTGGATATTGCAAATAGCTTGGATCTTCTCGAGATTAACTTTAATTCCGCGGGCATTAACAACCAAACCCAAGAACTTTCCTGATGTAATGCCAAAGGAACATTTTAGAGGATTAATCTTCATTTTATAATGTCGGAGGATGTCGAACATTTCTGTCAAGTCTCTAATGTGGTCGCTAGACTGTCATGACTTCACAAACATATCATCCACGTATACCTCCATCGTTTTTCCAATTTGATTTTTAAACATTCCGTGGATTAAGCACTGGTAGGTCGCTTTTGCATTACTTAGAGCAAACGGCACTACTATATAGCTATATAACCCAACATCTTGATCGGGAATGTGCATCGAGATTTGGTTATATCCTGAGTATGTATTCATGAAAGATAGCAATTTGTGTCCCGCGGTTGAGTCTACCAACTAGTCGATCCTTGGAAGGGGAAAACTATCTTTTAGACATCCTTGTTCAAGTTCGAGTAGTCAACGCATGTTCTCCATTTCCCATTTGCCTTTTTCACAAGTACAGGATTAGATGTCATTCAGGGTATAGGGCGTCATGAATAAACCCATTGCCTTTGAGTCTATCCACCTTCTCTTTAAGAGTGGCAAATCTCCCCGGATCCGTGCCATGTCTTTTTTGTTTCACTGGGACATACCTCAGGTCGATATTCAATGCATGGCTCACAATGGCAAGCGAGATCCCACACATGTCAAAGAAAGTCCAAGCGAATACGTCTAAATTCGCTTGAAAAAATCCTGCAATTTTTTTCATCATTGGGGGGCTGAGCAGTAATCCGATCTTTAGGACCCATGATGGGTCGTCGTGGCTAACTGTAATATCAATCGTCGGCTCAGCCAGTGCAACCTTAGCCTCTTTAGGCTCCTTTTCGTCATCTCTCAGATTTATATCTCTGTAGAACCTACTGTGCCACCTGAACCAAGGCTCAGGCACTAGTTGTCAACCTTCAGTGGCTTGGATGCGGACTGACTTGTCCATATCCTTACCATCTCCCTCCATTGAGAATCCCTCAGCTCAGCTACATAATAGGCACATCAAGTCGCCTGATCACAATGAACAACTCCAACTCCATTATCTGTTAGGAACTTTAAAGTCAAACACCATGGGGCAAGAGCTGCCCAGAACTCTGCTAAGGCCAATCGAACCAAAAAAGCATTGTATGGAGAGTTAACATCCAAAACAAAAAAAGGTGAAATCCGCACTCTTCTATGGTCAGCTTCACCCAACTCCACAGGTAATTCAACATAACCAACAACTTCAGTTGCACCACCGTTAAAGCCATGAATTCGGGCTTCAGATGGCTTCAAGTCTTTTTCTTCCATACTTATGTGATTATAAAAAAGCTTATGTTTACAGAACTTCCATAGTCAATCAATATCCTTCTTACAAAAACGGGGCCGATCATGGCCGAAATGACCATTGGGTCATTCGTTTGAGCCTTCACCCTATCTGTATCTCTATTTCTAAACACGATATCATCTTCCATTGTATGTTGCTGTTTTGCCAAAACTCCATCTTCCGTATTTGAACAACATTCAAAATCCACATGCTTAATCGTGCAAGCATAGCACTGCATCTCATGCCAACTTTTATCAACTAGATATGGTCCTTCGACTTTGATCACCAATCTTCCACCAGTCCACGTAGGCTCCTCAGCCATGTGCGGTGCTTGACCTTTGTTGGGTCAGATGTCCCATGTCCGCCATCTTGTGGGGTTTTTTTTACAAACTACTGTAATTTCCTTTCCCGGATCAACTTTTCGATAATATCCTGGAGATGTCTGCATTCATTGGTGTTATGCCCATAGCATTCGTGAAAGCGATAATATTTCCCAGTTTTTTCTGCTCTCTGTTAATTCTTTTGGAGGCGGCTTCCTGTACCTCATAGTGTTGCAGGTAGACAAGTGGACATTCTCCATGGACGTATTCAATGGATTAGAATCCTAGGGTTTTATTTTCCAGAATACCTCTTTCGTTCTCGGCTCCTATCTCCGCCTTTCTTTTGTTGATTTGATTTGCTCTGGACATTCATTTGAACTTTTCCAGAGCTTTCAACGAACTACTTTACAGCAACATTACCCTGTACTCCCTCTCCACTTGGTCCCGCGAAATTCTTCTTTCTAGAGGACCTAGCTTCCTCCCTCCTCAAATGTTGAGCCGCTTTTGTGTAGAATCGTTCCATCGTTGCGGGTGGTTTTCCTGTTAACCAATCACCAAAATTAGATTCTGGATCAATCCCTCTTGTCACGGCCATCGATATTGCAGGTCATTCGGATTATTCATTTCCAAAACTGTGATTTGGAATCTCTCCAAATAATCATTCAATGATTCTCCTAGATCCTGGATCATGTTGGATACGGATTTTACATACTTGGGGTGTGTTGCGTGCATTTGAAACTACTACACAAACCTTGTTGCCAAATCATCAAATCTAGAGATCGATATGGAGGTAGCCTTGTAAACCACATCGTGGCTATTCCAGAGAAAGTTATGGGAAAACATCTACACTTGGTTGCATCATCCGCACGTGTGGAATCCATCAGCCATTCATATCTCATGAAATGCTGCCTGGGGTCGGGTTTTCCCTCATAGGCAGGCATTGACGGCATGTTGAACCTCCTCAAATACTCTGCGTGTAGGACATTATCAGTGAATGAGGTATGGCTTCTTGAGATTCCTTAATCATCGTTGGTCAAGTCTTGACTCTCTCTCACTAATTGTATGACCATACATGACAAGTCTGGCATTTGGATAGTGGTGCCAAGCGGGTGGTCGTGTTCCACCTCACGTGAATGGTCTAGTCGATGTCTACGAGTCGTTCCATGCCTTCTTGGTTCAACATCTTCCTTATGTGTATTATCTCGTATATTCACTTCATTGTCATTCCGGGGGAAGCATTTGGTCTATATAACTGAACTCCATTATCCAAATCGACCACAACAGCTCAAGTTTGAATTCCAATATGCAAAGGTAAGTTCCCTTTTTTGGTGGAGGGATCAACACTGATCGTTCCTTGCGGACCATAATGGTTGCCTGTTAACGCCCTGTAGTTTCTGCGTGATATTTGTCTATTCTACGATGCCTATGCCTGTGATACTCATCTAGTGAACTAGAACACTCCGATGCCGAGTAAGAAGTAAGGTCCCTCCTAGCATTTCCTCGTGTTGCTGACTAAATTGGTTCATTAGGTTGATATTGGCCTGAATCTACTTATTTAATTCTCGACGGCTATTCATTAGCTCTCTCATCTCGAAGGCTATTCATTAGATCTCTAATTAGATTCTGAAATTCAGATCTCGTGATAAAATTAGTTGGATTCTGGACTTCTACTGGTTTAACATTCACATTCATTGGTTTACTGCTCGGACCTTCTTGTTGGATACTAGCATTTTCATTTCCTTCCACGTTCTAAGAAGTAGATCTAGTGTTCCTCAACATTGTTGATATCTTTGCTTATATTTTTGCAAATCTAAGTAGAACGAGAAAATTTCATGAAGATAACTATGGATCCCCTTTAGGGGATTTATGCAATCCGGTAGCAATAAAAGGGATCCCAATAAGTTGAGAATCAAGATTCTTAGTGAAAACACCAAAATGTTTGCATCAAAAATGGTTACAAACACCCAAGAATAGTTTTTATACAGAATTAAATGAAAAAACAAAATTAAATTAAGTAAGTGAAAAAGTAAGAAATATAGAATAAGCTGTAGTCAAAGACACAGAGGTTTATAGTGGTTCGGCGTTGTATGCCTAAGTCTAGTTCGAAGAATCCTTCATTACTCTCTTGTGAATCTAATTACAATAGTAGAAAAAAGCTAGCACTTGATTACAATGGAGTCTAGAGTAACCGACAGCTTAAAGATCCTTAAAATGAAACGATGGGTCTATATTTATAGGGTGAGATGATGAGATATTTCGCTGAAATTTCGACAGAAGGCTCTCCAGGTCCATAGGGCTCCACCATAACGGTCGATGGTCCTGACTTGACATTTAGGAACGATTGGTATAAATTATGCCGATAATTATTTTTTACTTTTGATTGCCATGAAATTGTTTGTGGGGAGTCCCACATGCCTCTAAACCTTGCTCTTAAAATATGAAGTCATTCAAAGTTGTAGATTGTGAGATATGCATCAATCTTGGTCGTATTTGGATTGCTTGATGAACTACATTGATCGTTAGGAACCATCGGCATAAAATGATCAGTATTTATTGAGCTTGAGAGTTTTGATCTGTAATCGTTATTGTGGCCTCCACCCTTCAATATATTGATGCCCTATTTCAAGTGAATTGTCCTTATGGATTTTGAGATATCGATCGATCTTCACTGACTTGAGCTATTTTATGGATCATTCCCGATCGATCCATATAAATCCTTGCTTTGCCCGTAACTTGAGCATATGAACTCCGGTCGACTTGAAATTTTAAATGTAGCTTCATGGGGCTATGCTTGTTACTCCATATTGATTGCACCTCGATTTGGTCTTGGCCCGGATCTGCTTGATCATCATCCATAGTATCGTATACAACTGATTATCAAGGCCGGTAATCATCCGTTTATTGCCAAGTTGATGATATCATGACCTTGCCAAAAGGCGAGATAATAATATATAAAACCATTTAATACTTCTTATAAGGAAAGGAAGCAGGTCCTTAGTTAACCACGTAGTACCTTCCATTCTTCGAAGTAAGTTTCTAAATCTCATGACCCAAATCCCACATCATAATTGTCTAATAATGCAAGAGATAGTATCTAAGCCACTTAATACCTTTTATTGGAAAATAGGCCAATTTTGGCTATTTAAAACCACAATTGAGGCAGACCTCGTCATCTAATACATATTCCCAAGGCGGACTTCTCACTGGCGACTATCTAGCTGACATCTTGTAATCTCTCAAGCCACATAATATTTCTTTATGGTAAGGCGGGCCCTCATTCGACACTTAATACCTTATCCTAAAGCAGGCCCCTATCGAGATACCACATATCATGCCTAAAAACTAACCCTTTTTACTACTCCATTTGGGGAAAAGAGGTAGGCCTTTAAACAACCATTTAATACCTCAAGACCCCAAAGCAGGCCCTCTGTATTATAGCCTGTACTCATAATAATATCTCACATTAGTCTGACTATTCGTAAGAATTAGTAATCAGATTAGCTGGACACGTTTACCCTACAGAATTTGGGACTAACCTCGCATCATTATAAATACTATCATAGGTGATGTCTCACATCAGCCTCAAAGTCACGCTACTGGAAGCTAGATTAGCTGGGCAGGCTTCTTTGTGCCGTTTGACCGACCTCATGTCCCTATGACTTAGCCATAATTTATAAACTCTATATATATAATAATCATCTCACCATTCCATAATTAAGGTCTTATAAGGAATCTTTCTTATTACCCTTTAAGATATTAATTTCTTCCTTAAAGAGGAATTTTGAGAACTTAATTACGCAATTAACCATGCAATTACATGCTACAAACGTTTATTACACTAATAGAAATACATACATATATATATATATATATATATATATGCCTAATAAACTTCTAAACATGCGCATCATACGTCGTAAACTAGCATTAAATGTAAACTATTTGAACCATAATATTAATACAAGTATTTTCCTTCAAATTTCCAATATTCATAACAAGGGATTTTGATATCCATAACAAGGATTAAATATTCATATCCAAAACTGCAATAAATAGACGTGTAAATATAAATAGAAACTCAATTTATTACATCAAATTATGGAATAGCCTACACAATATAAATTGTAATTCTAACTTCATATTCTATTCAAACTCCTCTTTTGCAAAGAAATAAACGAAGGAATTTTATTTGATTTTTGTATGGAATAAGTTGCGTAAACTACGACTCGACACCCTTATTTTATTATTGAATACTCACAACTTGCAAAGAAGGAGGAGAAGTGGAATAGACTATGAAATTATCAAAAATTGCAGAAACATTATAAATTCCATAAATTTAACATAAATAATTAAGAATCTCCATCTAGAATTGACATTTTCCGAAATAAAAAGGAATTTTATAGATTTTATCTTGTTTTGTTTTTGCAATCCCAAAATCTCTAAGGAATATTCAAATCCATTATTAACTAACCAATTACTGAAATAAAAACACTAAGGTTTCCACTCACAGATTATCCTTAGCTTTTCTTATATAGATTTGTAGTGCTAAAGAAACTCTTTCCTAGATCTCCTTCTTTTGATATATTTATAAATAGCGAGAGATTGGTATATATAATTTTGTTAGATTCAGAGAGGTTGGAGGAGAAGAGAATAGGTTAAAAGAATAATTAGGAAAATGTTAGAATCCTTACCTAAATTTCTAACTAAATTTCTGAATTTAACTAAAGAGAGAAAATGCAGAGGTTTGCTAAATTCCCCAAATATTTATGAATAAAAGTGGAAAGGGTAGGGTCATATTTATCAAAGTTGAAATGCCATAGAATTGTATGATAAAGTTTGGTGAAAAATAGATAAATCTATAGTGTTTAACATCGAAAAAACCATTTTACAACTGTTTGTAACGATCGACCGCCCTCCATAGGCCGATCGACCACTAAGGGTCGATCGGTTGGGTCACACTGGTCAACCGATGCACCATTTAAGGAGCGTTTAGTTTGTTTTCGTTGCCTGATTATTTTATTCCTTAATTAACATTTAATCGTTAACTATTTAACTTAACGTTTACTTATCCTTCAAGTAATTCTACCGTTAATTTTTTGAATTCAACCTTTAAATTTAATTACTTATTTCGATTTGAGTTCGAATTAAATTTACTTAAAGCGGAAAACTTCAAACGTTCTTGTTCCATATTAAGTATCATATAGTATTTTGTACAATTCTTATTTTCGATGCTCTTCATGAAGCAGAGTTGATCATTCACTCTCTTTATCTTAATTGTGCTGAAGTTACATCCATCGTCATATATTCGTTTTCCTTTTAAGTGGTACATACATTCAGAAAGGACACCCTTACTATAGGACTGTAACGAACTCTTTATAAGAATGCATATTATCAACCTTAACATTTAAGAATAACGAATGAGTTACACTTTATGTAAAATGATCAAACAGACATTTCAGTGATTGGATTCTTAGGTCTGTCCTATAGCTATTGGCTAGTGCTACATGTACATTGTGATTTATTTTTTCATTTTTAATGAACTAATTTCATCGATGTTTCGTACGTTACAAATCATGACCGTTTACCATATAACATTTATATATAATTGAATATTGATCGAATATCCATATTCTTGTATTGCTTAAGAGTTCGAAAGTCATGAAAGATGATACACAATCTTGGATAAATAAACACTTAAGCTACCGAGGCATGAATGTTTTAGTTGTTATGGAAATTAGTTCTTGCATGGGTCTTGAAGTGACAACATGCCAAAAGATTATTGGAAAGTATATTTTATATTTCTATGTCAATCTTTATTCTGTTCAATTGTATAATCTAAACGACAAACATTTTATCAATTATATTGTATCAGCTGGACAAATTTATCGAAGTAGATTATTTTAACTTATATAACATATATTTTTACAATATTAGAAAGGTTAAATGTTTTTATTTCATTTTTCTAGTAAGCCCTCATAAGATTTTTATGTTTCTCAAAACTCGATGGTAAGACATAGAAACCTTTCGAACTTTCTAGTGGGGGTTAGCACTCGCTTGTCTTAGGATTCTGACCTTGAGGATAGTCAACAAATCATAGAGATGGACAACACTTTGTTGATTGCATCGATACATACCTTGAGGAAGGTTAACAAATATGCACATGTATCTTACTTTGTTTAGTCTATATATTAATAGTACTAGACATACCATCCCTAGCCTAAGAAGAAGATCAACATCTAAAGAGAATTTAATATATATATAAACGGTAGAAGATAACTTATATATTAAGGATTCATAATCTTTAATATATACACATTGAGTGATATCGATTTAGGGAATAATATATCTTCTATGATACCATCATGATTAAAGTGTTGAACGCATCTAAGGCATACATAGAATATTCATGCACTTATTCCTTAAATCTAAGTCAAGCTTTTCAAAGTTTTATTTAAGATTATACATTTAGATTATATAAGTTTAATTTATTTATAACTGTTCATAATTTAGTCACTTTATATAATATTCTTATGTATATTTATTAGTTAAATCATATATAAATTAATTTTTATTAATTACGTATTTAATTAATTTTAGTTCTCATTAATTTAGTTAACAAATTAATTAAATCATTTTTAAAATTTCAAAAAGTTAATTTTATTGATCTTAAACAATTTAAAATGAATATTTATAGTTTTATATACATATATCATTATGTACATATATTGATTTATTAAGTATTGACTTTGATGAACAACCATATAATTATTACTATTAACATTTCTACGAGTTGTGTAGTACTATTAGATATATTATCTAAACATTTTACAGAGATAAACAAGAACTCAGTGGAAGCAAATGAATTATATACACAAAGGTTCATCAGAGCAAATGGAAGAACAAAACCGATTGAAGAAGAATGCTATAACGACAGAGGTATTTGAAGGGTGAATATTAGAATCTTTATTAAAGGCCCCGACCATTGACCTCAATCGAATCATAAAATATCCAAAAGCATGAGGTACTTTGAAATATGAAAATCTTCAACACTTTATTGAAGTTCCTGATTTTTAAAACACATATGTCAACGTATGCCTCCCATGTATGTCAACATACTAGCCGTTTTCAGTTTTTTAAAATTCAGAAGAAGGGATTTTCCCGCCACCACTTTACCAATAGACATGTCTCCTCAACCACTATTTAAAGGGCTATGAAAGACGAAATTTTACAATAATTTTCTCTTCTTTCTCATACTCTTTTGTATCTATATTTTGTGAGAAAGATCCATCACATATTTTTTCACTATGTTTGCGAATCCACACTCTTTTAGTCCAATTCGTCAAGGATTTTCAAACCACACAGTATCAGAGAATTTATACGTGAATTCTTATCATTCTCTCTTTGATTTCATCCTACTTCTCAAAGAGTTCAAAGATATATTGCTATTGGAGGCCTATAGGATCATTGTAATAAATCGACAAGAATTTGTATTGAAGATACAACTACTTTCCATACTGCATTATTGATTGTAAAGAGAAGAGGGTGATCTTATAGCCCGATAAATCAAGAAGGTGCATTTTGTAGCCTATGAAATCAAGGTTGTAAAAGTGTTATAGCCATCCATAGAAAGCAAGTGCTGATAGTGAAATTCTGTATGGTCTAGTACAGGACAGGATGTGGGATTGGTCAATCTGAACCAGTGTAAAAACTCCTAATGTTATTTATTTTACTGCATTTTACTTAATTACTCACTTATTATGTGGTTATTTGTTTCTATTTGCAATTTGAGTAAATAAAGTCTTAATTTCATAGTAATTAGTTAACACACACTTCACCCCCATTGATGTATAAATAGCCTTAAGGTCCATTCTGCATTGTATTATAAACAACCTACATTCCCACACTTACATCATCCTTCAATCTAAGCTAGTGGCCAAGTAGGGCAGAGTTCTTGATCACCCAAACCTACTTTTAGAAACCTTTCTAAACACCCTACTAAATGGGTAGGAATTAATAACTTAGCCATAATATTGCTAATTTAGACCTCATAGGACATTAGCGCTCTGATACCAATGAAGGAATTGTGGCAGTCGGAAGCTAGTTAAATGGATGAATTTAAAATAAATCTCTGTTTGGTTCATAGTGAGCCTATAAAGTGTAGCGAGCTTCACTATATCCAATCTCGTTGATGCTAATAAAATCACATTTTATTAATCTTGTTTAAGTTTAATTAATTAATCATATTTATTAAATTAATTTAATGTTTATTAGTTGTGAAATTTGAAAAATTGAGAACACATCAAATATGTTCATATTTCAAATCGTGTAGCTATCATGTAAGACATGATGCAAGGCTGATTTGGTTGTGTTTGTATCTATCATTTAGGTACGTAAAGGTTTAAATTATTAATTAAGTAAGCAACTTAATAGATCATAAATGTGATAATTATGCAATTGATAAGGAGTTACATTATCAATTTTGGATATGGGAAAGGTCATAGGAACATATAGGGTGTAAGGTGCAAATTTATAACTGATGTATAAGCATGTGAATCATTATATATATATATATATATATATATATATATATATTAGTGTGTGTGCGTGCATGCGTGTGCGCGCCTGTAAGTGTGCATGTTTGTGAATGTCCATTAAATTGTGTTTATGTAAATAATGACTCAAAAGAAATTAATACAATAAATTCTAAGTGCAGGTTTGTAACACACACATGTAGGAAAAAATGAAGAGAAACAAAAACCTGAGCAATGGCCACAAGACAGCTGCAAGTCCCTCCATGCCCTCCTAATTTGACATTTTCTCCTTAAACAGCCCCAAAACCTCTGGATCTTCTCGCTACATCACATGCCTATCCCTCTATAGACCCTTATCTAGACTTTTCCGACCCTAGTAGGCCATGATGAGGCGGCTCGACACCTAACAAGTATCCAATACATGCTCTTGTGGATGAGAAATGATTTACCAAAGTCATCTCATAGAAGACAATGAAGCAATTAAGGAATTCATCCATCATAGGTAACAAGACACAAAAACAATTTAATGGCGACCCATTTGTCAATGGAAGGCAAGCCCTAGTTTTGAGTTTGAGATCCAAGGCACACTTATATCTAAACACACACCCTCCGCCTTAAGTTTTCCTGCCAACTAATTCTAGATCTTGGGCACAAATCGTAGCTGGCGAGAAAATCCCTATGGCCACCCCGTTAAAGTTCTATAGTCCTTCAAATCATAATTCAATTAGATGTGCCAAAATGTCCACACCTACGTAGTCATCTATGTAGGAGGCTCTAAACCTTATTAATAATACTTCAAATCCTATATAGAATGCATATGGGAACTAGAAGGTAATTTCTCAAAAGGAGAATGAAATTAATAAACTCTGTAACAAATTAGACCATGATAAAGTTTGGAGGGAGGTCCCTATTACTATGATAGAAGGCTTATGATAACGAAGAGATGGACCACTATTTTAAACCTAAACAAGGAATTCTTAAAAAAGATCCCCATATGGGTTAGGTTCCCTAGACTAAGGCTAGAATTTTGATCCGAAGAAGGCATCAACCGTATTGCCTCTGTGCTAGGAAGACCAATTAAAATGGACCATTATACTCAGTGTATTATTAAGATCTCCTATGCAAGGGTGCTAATTGGGATTGATAGTAAGTTCACTTTCCCTAATGAAATTGCAATTTTGGATGGAAACGAGTAACTGCATATTCAACATTTGGGGTATGAAGGGAAGTCATTAACATGTTAGAATTGTAGCTGCTTTGGGCACAACCATAAATAGTATGTTTTCGAAAGGGTATAAGTACCAAAAAATTGAATAAATGTGGAAGAAATTACAGGCAATAAAAACACAGAGCCTGACAATTCATCAAAAACAAAATGATAGCCTACGAGCACTAAAACCAAACAACATATAAGGCATGAAGGCACAATAGGCAATAACAAAGAAACAACTCAACGGATAGCTGAAACAAACAACAATTCAGAATAATGCAGTCGTGATTATACATACTTTAACAATCCAAAAACCTCACTTTCTACTCAGTAATAGATTTCAGAACATAAAGTAGGCTTAAAATAGTAAGCATTGCAAATAAGGATAGTATAAATCAGGTGGTTCATAGATAACAATTTGCGTTACTCATAGAAGAAGATCGGATGGAAAATACAACTCAAGAGACCACTGCAGATCTTTGTGATAAACCTAAAGACATGGTTGTCGAAAAACTTCCACTAATGATTCCAGCCTAATCACCCCAAGCAATATCCCAACTCTTACAGTGCCATCTGATTACCCAACTAATGATCTATCAGAATCAACTAGCACACATGATCACAATAAAATAAGAACTAGACGGTCAAGGAAAACAAAAGCAAAGGAGATCCCAGCAGAACTTCAAGAACTAGTAGATAAGGATGTCATAAATAGCCTGACATGGGATTAGTCTGCATCATATCTAAAAGTAAAGGCAAAGAAGCTTTAGAAGTCGAAAAAGAGCTCAACTGCTCCAAGTAGCTTAGATGCTAAGAGCACTTCAACTAATTAATGTCTCTCTTAATATGGAATGTGAGGGCTCTTAATTCCCTTATCAGGATATAAGACATTAAACAGCATCTTGTTGTTAAATTTTGGCGATACTATATGGAGAATTAGGGGTCAGAAGTAGCTTCGTAACGAAGAAAACGATTCGCAAATCGAAGTTCAGAGGTGGAAGTTATAAGGGAAATGGCGAAGTGCGCAGAATTGACACAGGTCACACGTCTGCCAAAAGGGTCAGACATATGAGTCTATGAAAATTGCATCCAGAGACTTTAGTCAGACGTCTGACCAAATGGTCAGACGTTTGGGCTGAAAGTAAACACTTTTTCAGAGACTAAAGTCTGACATCTGACCATTTTGGCCAGACGTCTGAGGTGACTTCCGCCCGTTTTTCACGTGTGGACTTGGCGTGAAGATTTGCGATATCTGCAGAGGCAATTTCGAAACATTGCCTAGGGTTTCTAATCTTCTATATAAGCTAGCTTCAGGTTCCAGCTCTAGGGTGTGCATGCAAATAACCGCAAGAGATTAGCCTCCACCAATTAGGGTTTATCAAAACCTAATTTTCTTCAATTCTCTTTTCCACAAATCAATTTCTAATTAGAATTTTGATCATTGTATTCAATCTCTTGTACTTTTCTCATCAATATTAATAAAAGCTCTCTCTTAAAGTGGATGTACACTAACACAACATTAGTGGAACCACTATAAATCGCTGTGTGATTTATTTTTCGTTATTGCTTTGATTTCTGAATTGCTTGTTTGAGATTGTGATTGTCTTGGATTGATTGAGATTGGAATTTGAGTTATTGATTGGTTGTTTTTACACTTATTACCACGATCCCGTCTTCCGCTGTGCTTGTGGGTTTCGATTTGAGTGGTCTCCAGTTGAAATCCCGCCCCAACATTTGGTATCAAAGCTTTGATGTTGTTAGGTGGCTGTAGAAATGTCTGAATCAAGTAGTAACTCAATTAGTTCCTCAATGGATACTCCAAGTGGTGTAGCTCCTTATGTACGTGGTTCGTACGCAACTTCAGGATCACAATTGGTAATAGACAAGTGGAATGGCCATAATGATTTTGAGAAAGGGAAATGGAAGATGAAAGCGGTTCTAAGAAGGAATAGGGTGCATCGGGTAGTGTTTGATACACATTTATTGCCAACGGACATCTCGGATGTTGAGAGAGAGAAAATGAAAGAGTGGGCATTCACTATACTTCAACTTGCTGTGGGAGAGAATGTTATCTCTGAAATTAGTGGCGAGACAACCGCTAAGGGTATTTGGGACAATTTGGAGGAGTTGTTATGAAGAAGTCACTGACAAATCGTTTGATCTTATTGCGAACGCTCTTCACCTATAAGATGAAGGAAGGTACTTCGCTAAAGGCGCACCTAAACATTTTTGATGATTTGCTAATGAAGATGAAGGCGGTAGATTTGAAGATTGAGGAAGAGCAAAAGGCGATGATATTGTTGTGTTCATTGCCAGATCGCTATACAGGTTTCTCAACTAGTTTGATCTATAGCCGAGATACATTGATGATATCAAGACAAGTCTTCTTAGCGAGAAGTTGCAGGATCAAATGAAGGAGTTAGGTGATGGAAGTAATGGTGCTAGTAATGGTCATGGTTTATTTGTGGAGAATGAGAGGTATGTGAAGAAGGAGAACCAGGGGCGTTCTAAATCAAGAAACCCCAGTTGGAGAGGAAAGTCGAAGGAAAGAAAAGACAAGTGCTATATTTGTAGGCAGCCTAGTCATTGGAAGAATGAGTGTCCGGACAAGGAGAAGACAAATAAGGAAGTAGCATCTTCATCAGTAGCAGTGAAGAGTGGAGTTGGTGAGAGAGATGTAAATGTTTTATCGACGGTAGCATTAGATGTTTCGGGTAGCAATTGGATGCTCGATTCGGGGGCATCTTATCATATGACGCCAAATATGAATTGTTTTTCTTCTTACATCGATAAAGAAGGAAATTCAATTGTTATGAAAAATGGTGCTATTTGTAAGTCGAAAGGCATTGGTTCCATGCAAATTCGGTTGTTTGACGTAGTGGTTCGTATTCTCACTAATGTGCGCTATGTTCCGGGACTTAGGAAGTCTTTTATCTCTTTAGGGAAGCTGGATTCTTTAGGTTGTAAGATCACTATTGAGAGTAATAGCTTGTGGGTTTCGAATGGTGTGCTTGTGGTGATGAAGGGTGCAAGGACTCATGGTATTTATTTGCTTCAAGGAGTGACTGTAGATGGAGAAACTTGTATAGGAGTTGATAGTTCTCGTGGCTTGGATGCGACTAGGTTGTGGCATTTGAGGTTAGGTCATGTCTCGGAGAGGAGTTTAGATGTTCTTCGAAAGAGGAAGATGATCGATGGAGAGAGTTTCAACAAGTTAGAGTTTTGCGAAGAATGCGTCATGAGGAAGCAAACTAAAGTTTCATTCGGTGAAGGAAAACATGATTCGAGAAGGATTCTTGAATATGTTCACAGGATGTTTGGGAACCGACACCTGTAACTTCTTTAGGTGGAGCTCACTATTATATTTCCTTTATACATGATTTTTCTCAAAAAGTTTGTGTGTATGTAATGAAGGCCAAGTCGGAGGCATTTGCAAAGTTCAAAGTATGGAAGGCTCCTGTTGAGAATGAGAGTGGAAAGTCTTTAAAGGTTCTAAGATCTGACAATGGCGAAGAGTATGTTTTCAGAGAATTTTTGAAGTTTTGCAAGCATCATGGTATTCGAAGGCATTTTACTACACTTGAAGATCCACAGTCGAATAGTATTGCAGAGAGAATGAATCGTACTCTACTTGAGAAAGCTCGATGCTTGAGATTGACATCGGGTTTGGCGAAGGGATTTTGGGCTAAAGCTTTGTCAACCGCAGTGCATATAATTAATCGAATTCCGTGCTCAGCTATTGGTAAGAAAATTCCGAAGGAAGTGTGGAAGGGAAAGAGCATTGACTTGAGTTATCTTCGTGTGTTTGGCAGTCATGTTTATGTGCATGATCCAAGAAATGATAAGCTTGAACCTAGAGCTTTCAAGGGGATTTTGCTTGGCTATACAGACGGAGTAAAAGGCTATAGGATTTAGAATCCGAAAATGAAGAAGGTAATGAATTCTCGTCATGTTACTTTTGATGAATCGGAAATGTTCAAGGAGAATGTGAGCTCATCGAATGTTCCGGATTTGGTTCATGGTGAATCAAAGGAGAAGGGAATTATTTCCATATTTTGTTCAAAGAGTAGCGAGAGTATAGTAGTTGGCGATGCTTGTGAGGAGGTAGCAGCTGATGTTACATCACATAGTCCACAGGGTTCCTCTAGTAGTGTTGGTGATGTGCATGATTCTAGAGAAGATGCAGTTCAAGGTGGAGCCGAAGGGAGTTTGGATGATGGTATTGCTACTCGGGTTGGTCGTCGTACTATAAGACCACCCGAAAGATATGGTGATTGGAACTATCTTAGCTTTTGTGATAATTTGGACTATGCTCTTCATGTAGTCTAAGATGAGCCGATGGACCTTGATGATGTCATGAAGTCGAGTGATAGCTCGAAATGGATTTGTGCCATGGAGGAAGAGATGCAGTCATTGTTAAAGAATCAAAATTGTGATTTGGTTCCACTTCCTAAACCGTGCTATTGGGTGAAAATGGATATACAAGGTGAAGGACGATGGGAGATACAAAATTAGGCTAGTGGCTAAGGGGTTTGCATAAAGGAAGGGAAAGGAGTATGATGAGATATTCGCACCAGTTGTGTGTCATACTTCTATCCAGATATTACTTGCTATAGTTTCTATTCACGACTTGGAGTTGGAGCAACTTGATGTGAAGACCGCCTTCTTGCATGGGGACTTAGATGAAGACATCTACATGGAGCAACCGGAAGGTTTTGTTGTGGATGGTTAGTCAAATTTGGTTTGCATGTTGAAGAAATCACTATATGGTTTAAAGCAATCACATAGACAATGATACAAGAGGTTTGATCATTTTATGCTTGAAAATGGTTTTGATAGAAGCATCAAAGATGCTTTTGTTTATTTCAAGTAGTTGAAAAATGATTGTTGGGTGTATTTAGTCTTGTATGTGGACGATATGCTCATTGCTTCCAAGGATAAGAATGAAATCAACAATCTAAAACTTAGTTTGAAATCAGAGTCGAAATGAAGGATCTTAGAGAAGGAAGAAGGATATTGGGCATGGAAATTGTAAGGAATCGAAAGCATTTTGAGTTGAAACTAACTCAAAGGAGTATATTGAGAAAGTGCTTTGCCGGTTGAGAATGTAATAGTGTTAAATACGCCTTTACATTTGCATGTGAAGCTTTTTGAGTAAAGGATAACCTATCTTGGAGGAAGACAAGGCTTATATGGCCAAGGTGCCATATGCTAGTGCGGTTGAAAGTCTAATGTATGCAATGGTGTGTACAAGGCTCGATATTGCAAATGCCACCGGGATGGTTAGTCGATATATGCCTAATCATGGAAAATCGCATTGGGAAGCTATAAAGCTTATATTGAGAGACCTTAGAGGCACATCATCTCATGGTCTTGTTTTTGGTGATAGTAAGGAGATGGATTGCAAGTTGGTTGGTTATTGTGATCTGCACTACGCCGGTGATATGGATTGAAGAAAATCAACTTTCGGATATGTCTTCACACTTGGGGGCACAACCATAAGTTCGAGATCTAGATTACAGACTGTAGTTGCTTTATCCACTACGGAGGTGGAGTTGATAGCCACGGTGGAGGCGGCAAAGGAGGCACTCTATTTGAAGCAATTATTGTGTGACTTGGGATTCGAACATGTTAGTATTAATGTTCGATGTGATAGCTAGAGTGCTACTCAATTGGCAGAGAATTTGGTGTTTAGCTCACGGACTAAGCATATTGAGGTGAGAGAGTCATTTCTAGTATCCATGAATGAAGATAAGCAAGTATATCTTCGAAAAGTGCACACAAAGGATAACACGACAGACATGTTCACTAAGGCATTGTCGGTTGGGAAGTTCGAGCATTGCTCGGACTTGATTCGCTTGTAGAAGTGCTAGGTTCCACGGGGTGGCACGGTTAAGGGAGGAGCTTGATGGTAGATGAGGAAGAGTATCGGTGAGAGATTGAGGTTCTATCTTCTTGGTAAGTGCCAGTCTTTGGTGAGATAGCTTAGGATTTGGATGTTTTCAACATTTCATTAGCGAATGAGGACTTTGCCTGAGCTCGTTGGTGGAGTGCAATGGGCGGTGGCTTTGCCGGAGCTTATTGGGAAAGCATTCATGTTTGGTTGAAGGTAGAAGAAGTGATGGTTGGTGCCATCGATTTTCGTTGATGATATGGTACCATTGAAGTTGGAGATGGATATAGTGTCGAGGTGGAGTGTTAAATTTTGACGATAATATATGGAGAATTGTAGAGGTTGGAAGTAGCTTCGTAACGGAGAAAACGTTCGTAAATCGGAGTTCAGAGGTGGAAGTTATAAGGGAAATGGTGAAGTGTGCAGAATTGACAAAGGTCAGACGTCTGACCAAAGGGTCAGATATCCGAGTCTGTTCGAATTGCATCCAAAGATTTTAGTCAGACATCTGACCAAATGGTCAGACGTCAGAGCTGAAAGTAAACTTTTTTCAGAGACCAAAGTCAGATGTCTGGCCATTTTGTCCAAACGTCTGAGGCGACTTCCGCTTGTTTTTCACGTGTGGACTTGGCGTGAAGATTTGCGACATCTGTAGGGAAAATTTTGGAACATTGCTTATGGTTTCTAATCTCCTATATAAGCTAGCTTCAGATTCCAGATCTAGGGTGTGCGTGCAAATAACTGCAAGAGATTAGCCTCCACCAATTAGAGTTTATCAAAACCTAATTTTTTTCGATTCTCTTCTCCACAAATCAATTTCTAATTAGAATTTTGATCATTGTATTCAATCTCTTGTACTCTTCTCATCAATCTTAATAAAAGCTCTCTCTTAAAGTGGATGTACACTAACACAACGTTAGTGGAACCGTTATCAATCGCTGTATGATTTATTTTTCGTTATTACTTTGATTTTTGAATTGCTTGTTTGAGATTGTGATTGTCTTGGATTGATTGAGATTGGAATTTGAGTTATTGATTGGTTGTTTTTACACTTCTTACCACGACCCCGTCTTCCGCTGTGCTTATGAGGTTTCGATTTGAGTGGTCTACAGTTAGAATCACGTCCCAACACTTGTTTCAGTCTAAGTAGATTCATGGGTCTAGCAGAACATAAATTATTTAGTGAGAATGTGCTTAGGTTATGTAATTCCATCAGTTATAAGTAGGAATCATCACACAATGATCAATGTGATAATAGAGAGTCTTATGGAACAAATACACATGGATTGTCAATATTATTTCTATTTCAGACCAAAATAGCACATGTTTAACAACTAACAGAGCGGGTTTCAAGTGCCTACTTTCAAGTGTATATGCAAAACACCTAGCAATAGAAAGGGAACGAATGTGGAGAAACTTATTTGAGGATGCTGCTAATCTCTCTCAATCAGAGATCCTAGCTGGAGACTTGAGTTGCACCCTAAATAATAATGAGAGAATGGCAGTTAATAGCTAATTGGGTGCAGATAATGACTTTCAAGCCTTTGTTCCTCGGTTTTAAAGGAGGTAAAGTATATTGGAAATTTACTTTACCTAGAAGGGGGTATGTACTTTTCTATTCACGTAAAATAGATAGAGTGCTGGGTAATCTTAAATTGTTTTCAAGAGTCCCTACAATAAATGTGTTGATATTAAACCACTGATCCAGTAATCACTCCCCATTACATATTGGCCTTAGTAATCACTTAGCTCAGGACAAGAAAAAACCTTCCAAAATTTAATAATTCTTGGCCATGCCAAAGTGGATACTTACACTGCATTGAACATTGCTTTACGCCAAGTATTCAAGGGAGTCTAGTTTTCAGGTTTATACAAAGGCTTAAAATGATCAAAAACAGTCTTAAAAGCTGGCACAACAATAGAAAAGGAATAAAAAATTATGTGATGATATAAGATAGTTGAATAACTCTATATACCTCCAACTGATTGTCAAACCTCACAATGATGAGCTGATATAGGAACATAAGTCGGATTTACTAATGCTACAGTCCATGCTAATTGCTAAAAATACACCAAAAATATAAAGTAAATTGGCTTCCATAAGGAGACCAGCCCACAAAATTCTTTCACTCAAAAATGGTAGCTAGGAAAATAAAACCAATTTACAAAGCATTATATGTGAAAATGGGCAACCAGCTTCAAACCCCTAAAAACTCAAGGAAGAGACCATAAAATATTTTATAGACTTGTATGTCTCTGATGCAACTGAGACTAATAGTCTAGTCCAAAACTTAGTATGTAAAAATATTATATCCGCAAATGCTTATAAGAAATTATTATTGCCAATTGATTTAAACGAGCCGAGGAGATTAACATTTCAAATAGACTATAATAGCAGCTAAGGTCCTAACGATTTTAATGCAAAATTCTCCAAATATCATTTGGAGCAAATGAAGGAGGAGTTGCTAATTGCCGTGCACTAGATCTTTGAAAAAAGGAAGTTCACAAAAGAGCTAAAATATAATTTTATTACATTGGTCCCAAAGTCACAAAACACCAATAATATAAGTGACTACAGGCCTAAGTCCTATTGGAACTTACTTTGCAAAATTTTAGCTA
The DNA here is from genome assembly GCA_030765085.1 of Allium cepa. Classification (NCBI taxonomy): domain Eukaryota; kingdom Viridiplantae; phylum Streptophyta; class Magnoliopsida; order Asparagales; family Amaryllidaceae; genus Allium; species Allium cepa. Next base: position 136,250,540 of record CM060932.1, read on the forward strand.
ACTTAGTTTGCTACAGAATAAAAGGCCTAATGAATGAACTTATCTTATGTAACCAAAATGCTTTTATTCAAGCTAGAAACATTTTAGAGAGTTCGCTATTAGCATATGAAATAGCAAGGAGCTTCAACAGGAAAACAAACAAAAATATGTGTGTGAAATTCCCTCCTCAATTCACATCCCTCATTGAATAGTGCAACTCTATACCTACTTTCTCTATCATCACTAATGACACGTAGGGTTTCATTAAGAGTAATCGAGAAATTAGACAAGGTGACCCTCTTTCCCCCATATTTGTTCGCAATTGCATGGAATACTTGACCATCAAATTGGAAAGTGAGCAACTGCAAGGTAAGATAATTCCGTCTTACAACATAAACCCAGTGCTAACGCACATGATCTATGCTGATGATTTGCTAATGTTCTCAAAAGCAACTATTAAAAAGAGCACAATCCTTTAAAAAATGTTATTCGACTTTGAAAAATTCACCGGTCTAACTATTAACAGCACAAAACATGAATATTTTTTGGGAAAGGTGTAGTAGTTAAGGAACAAATTTCATAAATACTTGGAGTTCGAAGTGTAAGTGTATTCATTAAATATCAAGGAATCCTCCAATTGGCCAATCAATTAAAAACAATAGAATTTGGGACACTACTAGATAAGATTGATGGTAGACTTGACTCGTGGAGCAGTAGATTCTTAAATACTAGTGGTAGATTTGAGCTTACTAAGACTACAATCTACCCTCTCATCCGGTTCTAGATGCAATTTTATCAAATTTCAAAAATCATTTTACGTAATCTGGAGCGATAATGCTCTAATTTCTTATGGCATGGAAAACATCACAAAATATACAGGGCAACTGTATATAAACTAAAAGAAGAAAGAGGACTAGATTTGAGAAACCTAGAAGAACTACAAGAAACATATGCAGTAAAGTTAGCATGGAGTTACTTGAAGAAAGAATCACTATGGGAAAAAATGGATACAAAACAGATATTGCAGGAAAAAACTTTTGGATAGCCAAACTTACAATAGCGCCTCGTTTACATTGAAGCTAATGCTAAAAACAACATAACACAGCAGCAAATCGATCCAAAGGAAAATTGCTAGTGGCTGAAACAAAAATCCGTGGGTCGACCCTTGGATCAATGGGAGATAATTGGAAAACATGATAGGCTGGTCATATATGGTGCTATTTAACTCAGAGAACTACACAGTGAGCAGTATTATCAACCAAGATCAATATGACATCATAAATGTAATTTTTCCCCAGCTTATATGTAATATTATTCAATAAATCAAAATTCATAGTGAAAAAAGAAACGATGGATGGTAGTGGTGACTCAATAATGGTAAATTATCAATTAAATCTGCATGAGAAGCAACCAAGATCAGAGGATATTTAGGCATGGAATCAAAGTTGCTCTCCTAAATTGTCATTAACGACATATTTTGCACTAATAAATAGACTACCTATGAAAGATAGGCTTCAAAATTGGGTGAATATACAAAATACAACTTGCTACATGTGCGGTAAAAGGGAGGAAACAAGCAAACATATATTTTTCAACTGTGTCAATTCTAGTGCTATTTAGGATAGATTAAATTCCAGACTTTATCTATAGCTTGCAAATACAAGTTGTTATAACTTACATATGTTGCTAGAGCTCTACGCAAACTCAAATCAGCAAAATAATTTACGAAATGAAGGAACATTACCATAACAGCTGCAGTGTAGTATTTATGGTAGGAACGTATCCAGCGTGTTTTACAGTAGAGAAGTCAACCTGCAATGACCAGATACAAGATTCTGATAATGGATGTCAACATCCTACTATCGAAATAAAGGTTTTTCAAGGAGATTTCTTCTTAATAAGCAGTAATTGCAACCGATTGTAGAAGAGCTCCAACGTTCTGTCTTTTTTAAACCTAAAAGACGACAAGTAATACATCATCGGTATCATGTGCCGATCATTTAAGCGTTCAAAAAACAGATCATTTGGGTTAAAGAAAAAAAAGATAGAACAAAATATCATATCAAAGTACACTAGTTTATTATCAGCTTAGACAATTATAGCAGGCTGTCCTTACAATTGCTGATAAATACAGACAAGCACAAAACAAAAAGAACAGCGGAAGAATAAAAGGTACACGAATATATCTTGGAATTTTGAAGAATCCAACTCGTCTTCTGAAAGCTCCAAAGCTCCAGCTAAATCTGAAAAATATGCTCGGGCTGACCCGAGCATTATAAGAAAATAACGCCCGAATCAGTATGCTAAATCAGTGTGAGAAAGATCAACTAAATCATATTGATTTCTACAGTTGAAAACCCTTTTAAAATAAAAGGTACCTCGTAAGACCACACCACACATAAACACGGATGAGTTTTTTACTTTACGATAACTAAATCACTTTTTTATAAAATTCAGTGATATTATAATAATATCTATGAGTTTAAAGTATTCAATAATCAAGTAGCTGTGATGTGTGTACATCACAAGAATAATAGTTATATAATTAAAAACCGAAGGCTCTTATTGGAGAACGGATTCCAACAAATGGCAAGGTGAGGGACTACGTTCTGAAAATGGTACACATTTTGACAAAATGTACCTAAGGATGAAAACCATTCGACCTCGGCGAGCACAAAACTGACCTACCCCTTATTGGATAGTGCCGAATATGTCATCACCCCGGTTGTTCCCAACCTTTATGGAGAGCTCTCATGCGTAACCAAATCCATAATAGGATAATCTAGAAAGGTGATGACACATCCTTATGGGAGCGACCGACATAGCCCTGCTATATCTACCCTGTTTAGCCATTTTTAGTGTGTGAGGATCGTGAGATAACATTTTACCATCCTTTAGCATTTCCCACTTGAATGCTAACACTGCCATCCAGGAAGAAATGCAACGCCAGCATTCATCCGTACCAGTCCGTTCTAGGTCTGTACGAAACCTAAGGCACTACCTCTACTACATCCATTTTGAAATCATCGTCAAAATTAGTAGCAAGTAGCCCTTGCACTTCAAAGAAATACGTCTTCAAAACAACATCAAGATGTTTACCATTCAAACACTCATGTTGGTTTGAAGTGGTTTTCGAATAACATATCCGATACCCGTCTCTCCGAACCAACAACCGATAATTTCTGATTGACTCATTCTCGGTTCTTTCATTAGTAAGCAGACTATATCAGAGTACTAAAACGATATCTTATGTATCCCTTGAAGCTAGAGGCATTTCACTTGAATGAGTTTTCCCAAGGGAACTTAAGCCGTATAAACACTCGAAGCTTCTATTTACATCCTAAATCAAAACTGGCCAAGATTTGGTAGTCGGTTATTTAACTATTAAATACACAATCAAACAACAATCTAGATATTTAATTATATCCATAGCAAACCCTAAGCCTAAAAATAAATCTTTCATTTATTTAAATCTCTTTGTAAAATATTTATCAAAATATTCATATATCTATCTCACTGGCATAAGTATATTCACAAAACATTGTGAAAGATTTCTTATTTCTAAATCATATTAGAGGATCACACAAAGTTATTTAAAATGAAACAAAGATACGGGTAACCTTAACACTATTCATTCAATGTTAAGTGTGGAATGAATGTTCCATACCACCATAAGTAAGAAGGTCGGTTTAAGGAAATCAAATCTCTTTTTTTATATAATTCTTCTATAAATCCTTTAAAATAAATCTCTTTCATTTAGGAAATCTCCTGTACTAAATTTAGAATCCATTTATGAAGACTCATTATAAAACTTCAAGGTTATTTATAAAACTCCTTTATGAATATCCAAAACCATTTATAAAATTTCTTTATAAATTAAAAATCACTTTTTAGTTTATAAACAAATTTCATAAATTTCCTTATTTAAAATGAAACTCCTTTAATAAATCTTAATTGATAAAGTTCCTTTGATAAACAAAGCCATTTTTAAAACACCTTTAAATAAACAAGTTGTTATTTAGAACATTCTTTATTAAATTTATCTTTAAACTGCATTAACAAAATAATGACTTTAAGCAATTATTTAAAAAAGTATTAAATTACTTCAAAACACCTTTAATAAAATAATTGCGTAACTATCCTTTAAATATCTTATTTAAAAGGCTAATAAACTTTGAACGTTATGTAAGCAATAACTTTACTTAAAACCTTTTAAAAAATATAATAATTAACTTTAAAACCATTACAAAAATATATTTAAAATGATCGATTTCCCAAAATCAGAAAAAGGCTTAGTGATCACAATGGTTTTCATTTAATTAATTTTAGCTTTCCAGTTATAACATATGTATTTACATCATAAGCAGATATGTAAAACTGATCAACAAATAACAACCAATAAACATATAAGTAAATGTCCAAGTCACCAATAGCATAACTGAGATATTTTTTGCTAAACACATGTCCAAGTTAATATAATAGCAGAATGAGTTTTATTCTGCTTATGTCAACATAATCTATTTGGTAAATTATGACAAAAATGTGGTTTATTTTATTAAATCAATGTAAAATTTAATTTAATTAGCAGAACGTTAATTTATCCTACTATACAGATGTCATTGGATTTCATATTCATTTGAGATTACTTAAAGATAACCGACAAAGAAATCCCTTGGATTTAAAATATTCTTTAAAGAGGGTTGCTTTGAAACCAAACCGATCTTTTGAAATAAAATGGTTTAAAAATTTAATTTTTTTTTTTTAAGACAAACCGGTTTTATAGTGGGCCGTCCACTTTTATTACGAAGGTAATAAAGATGAAGTACATGAGAAAAGGTAAAAGCACCTAAACTACTATGAATAATGGAAAATACAGCATAGGTATGTGACAGACTAGTCACAGTAGCTAGAAAACAACACAAAACTAGTACTTCTTCGAAGAGGAAGAATCACCAACATCAGGAGATCCCAACAGAACATTCCCACAAAGACCAGCAAAGGGGTTGAAACGGATGGCAAGACAAGGGTCGTAACCCGTAACATCCGGAGAGTAAATGAAAGATCGATCCCAAGAAGGATCAGCTAGCATGTCCAAATTCCTGCACGCATCCACTCCTTCCACATCAAGAACTAAGGATTCACCCGACAGACGGTAATAAAGGCATCTTAGGTCCGTCTGAACATCGGAAACAAATCTGAAATATGAGTCAGTCACAAGGTTAAATCTAACGTCAGAAATACGATCAACCCAACACCGCTCAGACACATCCCAATCAATAAGGTTGTAGGAAGAATCTGGATCAGATAAAGGAATAGTAGGGGCAACACAAGGATCCACAGCAATAGAAGTAGAGGCAGGCCTAACATGAGAAGGAGGCAGACGCAGATCAGATAAGAGAGCCACAAGAGAGGGGTCTACAAGAGGGACAGCAACAGAAATCTTAGGGATCCATTTCTGGAGCGGGGATTGAGGCAGTGAAACCTTCGGAGGAGCCGCAGAGGATTTGGGGTGCAGGCAGGCGATGGATAGGTGGCCAAAGGAGTGACAGGAGGAGCATATATCTGGAACCTAACTGTAGCAAACACGGACCACCGCAACATGCCCAACAGCAAGCTGAACAGGAATAGTTGCAGGCAGAGGTTTGAAGGGGGAAATCTCAATTAAAGCCTTAACATACATCAATTTTTTATTTAATAATTACATAACATTTAAACTCTTTATTTAGTAAAAATTAAACCTTTAATTAATAATTAACTTTTAAATAAATAATTAAATAATAATTATCTTTTAAATAAATAATTAAATAACAGTTAATCTTTTAAATAATAATTAGATAAATAATTATTCTCTTAATTAATAGTTAAATGAATAATTAGTCTTTAATTGATAACTTAACAATAATTTAAACCTTTGTTTAATAATAATTAAAACTTAATTAGTTTTAATTAAATTTTAAGCAAACATATCTTAATTATAAATTAAATAAAACTTAACCTTCTTAAATAATAATAAATTTACAATTAACATAAATTAATTTACTAAATATAATTATCTTACTTAAAATAATTAAGTACAAATTTCCTTTATTAACTAATGATTAATTAATAATTACCTTAATTAATTAATAATTACCTTAATCAATTAATTAATTAATCATAAATCAAATAAATATTAATTAAATAAATAATAATAAGTACTTTTCTATAAATAAAATGAGTTTGTAATACTTTTTCAAAATATACTTAAGATGAAAATAACTTTTGATTGCAAAAAGAGTTCATTTTACGCGAACCGCCTCTATAGCGACTATCGCTATAAAGCCCAAAATTTCAAACTTGAATTGTCATTCAAGATAACTTTCAAAATTTTAACTTTCGTATTTTAACTACCTTCATAAACTTTGAATATAGTTTTGGAAACAAAGGTAAGGGTTTTGAACTTTATAAAAATATTTTCAAGAAAGTAGAGTTAGAAAAAACAAGTTTTTGACCAAAGGATTTCAATGTTGCTTTAACAAATCAAGATGCTAACTTTTTTATCTTAGCACACCATAAACAAAGTCACAACCAAATATACATGCCATAGTCCACATACATAAGCAAGAGTTTCAAGTTACGAACTAACTTAACTTAGCTTCCATTTTCATATTTATATCACAACACATCCAAACACATGTATACACATATAATCAACATCAATATTATCCATACAAGCAACATACTTTTATGACCAATATAATCAATAATTATCATCAATCATTACAGCTTCAAACTTTAAGTAAATAAGAGCTTTTCTCACCTGAAAGCTAACCAAACGACCTATAATTTCCACTACAACTTGCATATGACCTAGATCTTTGCTTTGCTCCTAGGAAAAACCAAGTTTGGTGGCTTATGTGAGTAAAAAGGGTTCGTCCATGAAGGCTACATGGTTCGGCCATGGCTAGTGGTGGTATAGGGTCTTGTTTTGGCTAAGTGGAAGTGTAGAAAGGAAGGGAAGGTGTTTAAACAATGGTTTTCATGAATTGTAAGGGATAAGTTAGGATTTTTATATTTTGAAAAAATTGAATGGAAGTGGTAAAAGATATGAGAGCATGAAGGAAGTTTTGAAAAAGAGAAGTGGAATGTCCAAAATGAGAAAAGAGTAATGAGGATTTTTTTTATATGAAATATAGTTACTAAATTACCTTATTAATCTTATGTACTTACCCTCCACTACATGCTTGCCACATCACCATACCTCTCCACCTCATGTATCTCACGCCTCCATCTTGTCCCCTCCTTGTTTCTATGCCAGCTTCATTTATACAATTTTTACTTAATGTAGCTTAAGGTGTCACTTCATTTTAAACATATTTTAATTTATATTTTATTTTTCTTAAAATTTAACATCTCTTTTATATATGCTTAAATGTACATGTGTATGTTTGCGTGTGTGTTTGTGTGCATGTATAATCCTACCTATTTGTAAATGTGCATATTTAAACTAAGATTTCACGACATTTTCGACAACCTTAGCTGACGAAAAGTCGAAAATTCGAAAAACGAATTTCGGTCACATTATCGATTTTCCTTTGAACTAAATATTTTTGTAAACAAATTTGAAAAAATATTTCGCCATTACTAACTATTATTAAAACAAGTTTTATTTTAAATTATAAAACATATTATTTGAATATTTAAAATTAATTAAATATTCATAAATCAAAGTAGTGAAATTTTGGGTCGTTACACTTTCCCTCCCTTAAAAGAATTTCAACCTCGAAATTTTACCACAATCCTGACCTAGAAAATACTTAGTACTACTCACCAGTCTGTATGATGTATGTCGATCATTTTTATGCAAAATCTGATTTGATCACTGTTGGCGTCAAAAATGACCATCAACACCCAGTTGTATGTGAAAGCACCAATGTCGAGTCACGAATCTTAGATAATATAATGTAGAGAATATAAATTTAAGAAAAATAAAATTAAAATAGAAAGCTAGTAAAGAGAGATATAAATTTATAGTGGTTTGGCTAACTCCATCATATGTCCACTCCAAAGATTTTCCTTTTATTTCTTTTATGCCGTTGTTACAGCTACAAATCCATGAATTCGCAGAATACAAATGGTAGAGTATAACCTAGGTAGAAGATAGAATGAAGCGGAAAGAAGATCTCGAAAATGAACAATCAAGTCTGTATTTATAAGGGAAGACGGTGAAATATCTTCCTGAAATTTTGGCTGCGGAGTCTCCATATCCAGACCAGGTCACCCTATCGATTGTAGGCCCCACTTCCATCGAAATAATGATAAGCATCGGTTGTTTTTCTTTCTCCTTTTCACGAGCGATCGATATGTTGGGTCCCACCATGTAATATCTTGCTATTCCCAAAGTTTCGTGCATAGTTGACTTCTATATTTTGAGTTATTGATCGATCATCGTTGATTTGTACTGTTAATTCAAGCAATCCGTATCCACATCGATTCACGGCGATCCATAATGAAGTTGGATCATTGCAGATCCATATTGGAGAAGTTGTTCCATTGTGAAAAACCATCGTATTTGATTCTTTTATCTGTTGAAGTTTGAAATTCATACTTTGCCATTCCAGAATGCTATTCGCATGAATCCATACGACTATTGTCCATAGTCTTGTCCATAATCGATCTCCAATCAAGTAACCATCTCTCCGGGATTTCTACTTGGTGATCATGAAGTCCATTAGGTTAAATCCACCCATGTACTGCCTTGCCTAAAGGCGGGTGAACACTTTGCCCCCAAAACATGCCTTGTGATTGGAAGGTGTGTCATAAATTGCCATGAATCCAAAATTCGAAGTCCATAATCCGTTGATAGCCATATTATCCAATCCGAATCCAATCTGTTGCCAATCCAAATCCATGATCTCCGAGGATTGTTAGTGAAATCCATAACCATTTTGAGTCGTTATCTAATTCCAAATCCACGATCTCTCTGGATCATTTTATCCAAATCTGTATCCATCCGAAGCCAAGTCCATAGCCGTTCGAGGCTGATATCCAAATCCGTGGCCTCTCTGAGTCATTAGCCAAACCCGAGACCGTTCCAGGCCCATATCCAAGTCGATAATCGCTTAGGGTAAATGTCCAAATCCATAGCTGCTTGAAGTTGATATCCAAATCTGTGACCTCTCCGGGTCCTTTCCAAGCACAATCCATACTTGAAGACCGAGTAAGTCAATCCTGTCACTCTCCAACGAAGCGGCGTTACTTCCTGTACTCCATTTTAGTGTCCTTGAACATTAAGTGATGTCTTGGCCTAAATCCTAGGCCGATCGTGGTCTAGCCGAACGCTTACCGAGCATATTACACACTCGACGACCTGAGTAGGCCGATCCTGTCGCTATCCGTTGAAGCAACCTAGTCCTTGCTAGGCATAATCCATACCTAACATCTAGTTGGGTTTTATTTTCCAGCCTCAACTCTCTGATCGAGGACTTAATCCAGTACGAGTCCATTCTGTTGCTCTACGGTAAAGGGACTCGTACCTTGTGGTTGCCACCCCATCACTTTGGTCGAGACAATAATTGCATCGTATTTTATTCATTACAGTAACGCGGATTATGAATAAGAGTTCGTTCATCCAAAAATCCAGAAAACCAAAAAATCCTAAAGGTGCCTCTCCGGCACAACGGTTCATCATCATCTAAGAGCATGCCTAGGGATCATCCTCGACCTGTACATGTGTAAATAACTCAGCCGCCTTGTTATAGGGTATATTATTATTGTGGTCGGAGTCCAAGTCCTAGACTCGGCCCTTACCATCATGATCAGTTGACGATGATCCATGACCCCAATCTCGGGAAATTCTCGTTTCCGTTCGATGCAGATGGTGCTGCTCTTGTTCCACCACCGTTGTTTGATACCTCACGTATTATGACAGTCTACCGTTCTTGATTTGCTCCTCAATCATTTCCTTTAAAAGCTTGCATTCATAGTTGGTGTTCCCATTTAGTTCGTAGAACATGCCGTACTTTCCAGAGATACGCTCTCGCTCCAAAGGATCCCTCCTTGCTAGTTTTCGATTGGGAAGTCGCTTTTTAGTGTCCAGATAAATCCATTCTAGGCTTTTCGTCAAATCCGAGTGGGAGAAGAACTTCGGCTCCCCTCTTTCCATTGCCTTTTCTTCCCATCGTATCCATCATCCGATTTTCGTTTGCCTTTATCAATCTTGTTTGCATCACTTGATGATCCTCCGCTCTACACTGCATTCACGGTTGGTTTAACGGCTCGTGCGACTTCCTGCCGTAGGAACCATTCTGCTTCATGATAAATCCCCTAGAGATCCATAGGTAGATCCCGTGCCAATGAATCCTTAAAATCTGTGCCATCGACAATTCTTGATATAGCTTCCATCAAAACTATGGATGGATCTGGCTAATCCACCAATCCCATAGAGGCAATAAATCGTATTAGAAAACTCATAGAGACTCTCCAGTCTTCTGTTTCAGTTTTACCAGACTCATCGTATTTTTGGGTCTCGAGATGTGAAGTCTAAACTGCCTCATAAACTTTTGCCCAATTCCTTCCATGTGCAAATAGAATCCCTCTCCAACTGCCTGAACCACAGTGCAACTATATCCAATAGATATAAGGGAAAGCATCGTACCATGGCTTCCTCTAATGCCCTAGTACTTCCATGTGTCGTGTATATCTCATCATATGCATAGTTGGGTCCGACTTTCCATCAAATACTTCTAGCATTGGTAGTTTAATGGATTCCTAGCATTCTTGATATTATGAGTGAATGGACTTCTATTTACATCCTCCAGATCCCTGTTCATCAATCCTCCATGCATAGCTCACCTAATCATCTCTACAAACTTGTCATTATCATCCAGGGGTAGTCTCCTATCATCATTTCCAAACCACCTCCCGAATCCATGAGGGAATTCGGGAAAATACTCCTCCAAATGAGCATCCAAATATTGATTCGCACTGAGCCCCATAGGATCGACCGCAGGTCCTCCAGGATCAAGATCGATTACACCGGTGGCATGCCCCTAAGCCTTTGGGGATCGAGGCTGGTCCCTTTAAGATGGTCGGGGACTGCCCTCGGCTGCCCTGTCCCATTACATTGTCTAATAGCTCCATTTTCATGTTCCCGGTTTTGATTTTCAGAGATTCCTGCTACTTCAACTCCTTGACCTAAGTTGTCATTAGCTCCTGCTACTATATTCCCTTAGGTTTGCACTCTAGATTTCCTATCGGAGTAAATTCTGCATCATCTCCTTCTATTTTTCAATATCCTTTCCTGCATAGCATCCATCATCGTTCCCATTTCATCCTTGGTAATGTAGATAGATGCTTGATTAGCTCCAGCTCCTGAGGAAGCCTCCTGACTGCCTCCATAGCGGCTCCTTTTTGGTAGCACTTTCCTTGTTGATTGTCTCACTATTGATCCAAATCTAAGCTCTAGATCTTTTCCAAACTCTGAATCCGAATTCCAAATCCATGAGGCCTAGCTTTCTCGATGAAAGCACCAAAATGTTGGCGTTAGAATATGGCCGCCAATACCCGGTTTTATGTGAAAGCATCAATATCCAATCACAGATCTCAGATAATACAATATAGAAAATATAAATGGAAGAAAAATAAAATAAAAATAGAAACCAAGTAAAGAGAGATATAGATTTATAGTAGTTCGGCTAACTCCGGCCTATGTCCACTCCAAAGATTTTCCTTTTATTCGTTTATGCTGCTGTTACGGTTACAAATCCATGAAATTGCAAATTAAAAATAACAGAGTATAGACTAGGTAGAAGATAGAATAAAGCAGAAAGAACTTGAAAATGAACAATCAAGTCTGTATTTATAGGGGAAGATGGCGAAGTATCTTCCTGAAATTTCGGTCGTGGACTCTCTAGATCCAGACGAGGTCACCCTATCAATAGCGATCCCACTTCCATAAAACTAACGATCGGTGCCAATCATATTTCTTGCTCCTTTTCACATGTGATCGATATAGTGGGTCCCGCCATGTAATATCTTGTTATTCCCAAAGTTTCGTTCACAGTTGACTTCTAGATTTTGATTTATTGATGGATCATCATTGATTTGAGCTGTCAATCCAAGCGATCTGTATCCATATCGATTCACGCCGATCCATAATGAAGATGGATCATTGCTGATCAATATTGGGGAAGGACCACAGCTGATCCATTATGAAAAACAATCGTACCCGATTGTTTTTTAGTTGAAATGTGAAATTCATACTTAGCCAATTATCGAATGTTGTTCACATGAATGCATACGACTATCGCCCATAGTCTTGTACATAATAAATCTACAATCATGGTAACAATCTCTCCGAGCTTTCTGCCTTGATGATCATGAATTCTGTTGGGTTAAATTTTCCTATGTACTACCTTCCCAAAAGGTAGGTTAATAATCACTTACTCAAATATAAAGCTTTACTTCCAAACTAGAATTGCTCACTCGAATCCCTAGCGCCGACACCGATTATGCTTCTTAATTAGAAACCTCCATTCTCCTTACATAGGCATATATTATGATAGAAAACTTTCAGTTCCACATTAAGAAACATTGCCAAGTGTTCGTTATCAAAAATCGAGTGATATATCTTATTTGTGAGGATGTGAAACACCTCAATTCATGTACTCGTATTTTGGATCGTGAACTATGTAAAAAAGGGAAATAATCTACATATAGCTTACGTACTCATCTAAAGATTCTTATTTACCCTCCTAAAAATATTTATGAAAACATTTCGTAAAATTTCAACTCAGGTCCAACATTTTTAAAATGACACAACTTTATTTATAAAACCTTTTCATAAAATCATTTTACCTCATTACTTGAATAACACTCTCTACATCCTAAGAGTTTATACAAAACATCTGATTTTTAATTCCAACTACTTTTAACTATTCAAACATTAGGCCCAATATAATTTTGGGCTCAAAAACTGAATTGACCAATACAACTTCTTTACTCATTCGATCTGGTAAGTAGCTAGAGTAGTATGATGCTATCCAAACTCCATCCTAGAATCTACTTTTCTTTAGACCCCTTTATGTAAAAAAAATTATTAGTCGGCCCAATAACATTAAATGATTTTTTGCATCCTAAATATTAAAGTCAAAAGACACGGTTCAATAAAATAAAGTTTATTCAACCTCCTTATTAAATGTAGCCCAATTATAAACTCTATTTATTAACCCACTCTTTAATCAATATACCTTTTTATTTTGGAAACTTAGGAGCCATATACCCAGATCTTATTTAAGAACTTTTTTGAAATGATACTTTATTTTTAACCCATAGAAAATGTACATATAGCCCGAGTAAGTCAAAAATGTTATTAAGGAACCGGGTACCATCAAATAGTATCATATCCCTTTACCAAGAAGGGTAATAGATAAGAGAAGTATTTACCATTCAAACACATCTTCTTCCCATTTTTAGTCACTTTCGAGTCATTGAAACTAGTTAATTATAAAACACTTCTTCTTTTTGAATCCCTTTGTGAAACAATGCTATATATTTCCAGCTAAATAGTTTTCAACAAAATATTTATCATCCACTTTCTTTGGATTCATTCCGATTCGAACTCGTTTTGATTCAATGACAAAGAGAATAATTTACTAAGTGCATTATCACATTCACCTAAGCAAACAACCAATTGTCATTTAGAAGATTATTCAAATCATCACAAATTAGATTAAGACACATTCTCCAAACCGTCCAAAGAAAAATCTCATTCTTAAATTCCCTTTCAAAATATTTGTACTTTAAAATATTTTCTAGCAATACTGTTATTACCCTTTCCCCAGAAAAATTTGAAATCTTTTTTAAAGACACCGGGATTTTAAATTCTCCAAAACTCCTTTCAATTAAAACATATTTTATAACTCTGATTCATAAAACCAACTCTTTATAAAACATCTAAAATATTTCTTTTTAATAATACCTTATATTAAAATTTAATTTCAACCTAACATATCATCGGACGCTTTATAGTCAAACTGTGAAATTTAATTCACAAAGTGTTCACTTTAATGTTTCGATAAATACCATCTACCCAACCTACGGCTTAGAGAAAGAAAAATTGCTATTAAATATGTAAACCATAGCAAATGCTCAAGACTGGGAAACCATGACTAATCAACAATAATTGATAATAATTGAATATTATCGTTCTAACAACCAATCATACCATATATAAATATATTAATTTCTGAAAATTATTCTTTTCATATATAAAATGTAATCTAGGTAAAATTATTTCATTTACCCAATTTCAAAACTATGCTATGTCAGTTTGCCTTATTTAAGTGTTTAGAAACCCCATCGATACAGTTGTACCTTCTGTGCCGACCTGAATTCATAAACTACTCAACAGATAAATCAACACAATATAAAACATTTTTAAAGCACGAACGAACACACACTCTTTATACACACTCAAACTCATTCTACTATTTTACTTACCCTATCTCAAATGAGTTAACCCACCAAAGCCTAGGTGTTCGCTCAACCTAAGCTATGATACCACATTGTAACGATTTTCCTTTCTTACACCTAAAGATGACACTTAATACATCCATGGTATTTGTGTGCCATTTTTTAATTATCCGAAAGATAGGTCGTTTGGGATTAAAGAAAGGAAAGACAGAACATAATCTCGTATCATGACGAGAAGTGTACAATATACACAAGATCTTTACAAAAAGAAGTTATTTTTATAATACACAACATTAGAGTACGCTAACCTATTATTAGCCTGGATAGTTATAACAGCCTGTACTGACAATTGTTGATAATTATAGACAAGAACAAAACAAAAAGAACAGCAAAAGAATATAATTTATGTGAATGCATCTTGGAGAATAGAGCTCGTCTCCCGAAAGCTCAAAAGCATCCAGCTAAATCTATAAAAATATTCTCGGGTTGACCGAGCATTATAAGGAAATACGTCTGGGTCAGTCTGGTAAACCAACATGAGAAATTTTAATCATATCATATTGATTTCTACATTTGAAAACCCTTTTAAAATAAAAGGATCTCGTAAGACCACGCCGCACATAAACATGGATGGGTTTTTATCTTACAATAACCAAACCATTTTTTTAATTATAACATTCAGTGATATTGTAATAATGTCTATGGATCTAAAGTATTTGATAGTCAAGTAGCTATAATGAGTGTACATCACAATAATAATAGGTATATAATCAAAGTTGAAGGCTCTTATTAGAGCATGGTACCAACAAATGGCATGGTAAAGGACTAACTTTTGAAAATGGTACACCTCTAGATAAAATATACCTAAAGACGAAAACCTTTCGACCTCTACCAATATAGAACCAGCCAACTCCTTACTGGATAGTACCGAATATGTCATCACCCTAATTGTTCCTAACCTTTATAGGGAGCTCTCATGCACAACCAAATTCATAACATGATAATCTAGAAAGGTGATGACACACCCTTATGGGAGCGACCCACATAGCCTGTTGCATCTACCCAATTTTATCCATTTTCAAGGTGTGAGGCTTATGAAGTAACGATTTACCTCCTTTAGAGTCCCATTTGGAACACTAACACTTCCCTCTAGGCAGAAATGCAATGCTGGCATTCATCCATAAAAGCTCGTTCTGGGTCTGAACAAAACCGAAGGCACTACATCTACTACACCCATTTAAGAATCCCTATCAGGATTAGTGGCAAGCATCCCTTGCACTTCAAAGAACTCCATCTTTAAAACATCCTCAATATGTCTACCATTCAAATGCTCATCGTACTTCAAAATGGTTTTTGGATAACATATCCAATCCCGGCCTCTCTGAACCAAAAATCGATAATTTCCACTTAACTCATTTTCCATTCTTTTAGAAGTAAGTAGATTATATCAGATCCTAAAGGATGTCTAATATATTCATTAAAGCTAGAGACATTTCACCCGAATGATTTCTCCCGAGGGAACTCAAGCCGTATGAACACGAAAAGCTTCTATTTATTTCCTAAGTCAAAACTGGCCAAGATTTGATGGTCGATTAATTAACTATGAAATACAGAATCAAATAACAATCTAGAGATTTAATTATTTCCATAGCAACCCCTAAGCATCAAATAAATCTATAATTTATTTAAATTTCTTTCCAAAAATATTTATCAAAATATTTATATACTTATCTCATTGGCATAAGTATATTCACAAAACATTATGAAAGATTTCTTATTTCAAAATCATATTAAAGGATCAAACAAAGTTATTTAAAAAGAAACGGAGATCAGGATAACCTTAAACACTATTCCATCGGTGTTAAGTATGGAACGAATGTTCTATACTACCATAATTAAGAAGGTCAGTTTAGGGAAATCAAATCTCAATTTCTTTTATAAACTTCTTCTATAAATTCATTTTAAATAAATCTCTTTTATTTATGAAATCTTATGTACTAAAATTCCAAATCCATTTATGAAAACTCTTTATAAATCTCCAAGTTTATTTATAAAATTCCTTTATGAATATCCAAAACCATTTATAACATTTCATTCCAAATTCGAAAGTCGCTTTCCAATTTATAAACAAATTTCATAAATTTCCTTATTTAAAATGAAACTCCTTTAATAAATCTTAATCCATAAAGTTTGTTTGGTAAACAAAGCCATTTTTTCAATCCCTTTAAATAAACAAGTTGTTATTCAAAACATCCTTTATTAAATTTACCTTTAAATAACATTAACAACTAATAACTTCAAAGAATTATTTAAAAAGTTTTAAATTACTTCAAAACACATTTAATAAAGTAATTACTTAACTATCCTTTAAATATCACATTTAAAAGGGTAATAAAATTTGGATGTTATGAGTAAGTAATAACTTACTTAAAAATCTTTAAAACAAATATATTCATTAACTTTATAGCCATTACCACATAAATATATTTAAAATGATTGATTTTCCAAAATTAGAAACAAGCTTAGTGACCACAATGGTTCTTATTTAATTAAGTTTATCTTTCTAGTTATAAAATGGGTATTTACATAACAAGCCGATATGTAAAATAGATCAACAAATAACAAAGTAAATATTCAAGTTACCAAAATAGCAAAACCGAGATTTGTTCTATTAAACACATGTCCAAGTTAATATAGTAGAAGAATGGGTTTTTATTCTGCTTATGTCAACATAAAGTGGTTTAAAACTTTAAAACTTTTATTTAATAATTAAATAACATTAAAACTCTTTATTAAATAAAAATTAAACCTTTAATTAATAATTAACTTTTAAATAAATAATTAAATAATAATTATGCTTTAAACAAATAATTAATACTTATATTTAATACTTAATACTTATATTTATTTCTATTTGTATTTTATCAATAATTAAGTAATATTCATATGTTAGACTTATTTTTATGTTGATAGAATTTGATTTTTATTTCAAACATTATCATCCACATCTATATGTTATCTATTTATCAAATGTTAACAAGGCAAAGTATCTCAATTCAATTATACAAGATAAATTTTATTGTAAATATTATTGAGATATTTTATTTTAAATTTTCAAATCAATTTCCTTTTAAAATACCAATATATGCAAATAAATGGCAATTATTTTAAAAGATTTAATCATTTTCAAATGATAAATTTACATTTTATTTGATTGGATTAAATATTTATTAAAATAAATAGGGCCAAAATCCAGGGTCGTTACATTCCTCCCCCCTTAAAAGAATTTTGTCCCCGAAATTTAAAACAACGAAAATTTAAAAAAAGCTGTTATATCAACCATTCAAACATAGATATCATTCATACATTAGCAAACAACCAAACAATCTATCCTAACCAACATCACTAGCTATCTGGACACAAATCCGGATAAGCTTTCCTAAAACTATCCAGAGTTTCCTAGGTGTAATCTCTGGGATCCTCGCTCCACTGCACTTCGACAAGCTGCACTACCTTACTCCTGAGTTGCCTCTTGTCTTGATCAACAATCTGAACTGGATTCCTGACTACAGTCAAATTCGACTTGACTCCAAATTTTCCTGGACTACTGGTTCTACAACTAATGATGGATCTTGAACAAATTTCCCTAGATGGGATACACGGAATACATTATGAATTCCAGACATCCGTTCTAACAATTCAATTCTCTAAGGTACAACCCCAACTCTTTCTAATATCCGAAATGATCCAATATATCTCGGGGAAAGTTTTCCCGTCTTTTCGAATCTAATAGCTCCTTTAATTGGGGAAACTTTGACAAAAACAAAATCACTAATCTCAAATTCCAATTGTTGCCTTCACTTATCTGCGTACTTCTTCTGATGGTCTTGAGCAGCTCTCATCCTTCCTTGACAAGCTCAACTTTAACAGAAACTTCTTGAATCAAATCGGGTCCAAGCACAAGACGATCTTTCGACTCTATCCAACGGGATAGGGATCTACACAGTCTTCCATACAGAGCTTCATAAGGAGCCATCTTAATACTCGCTTGGTAACTGTTATTATAGGAGAATTCTACCAAATGAAGATGGTCTTCTCAAGATCCACCAAAATCCAAAACACAAACTCGCAACATATCCTCTAGAACACGGTTCAATCTCTCCGTCTGTCCATCTATCTGAAGATGATAGAATGTACTCAATCTCAAATTCCTTCCCATAGCTGATTGCAGAGCCTCCCCAAAATTTGCTAGTGAAAATAGGATCACGATCACTTACTATGCTAACAGAAACACCATGCAGTCTGGCTATTTCCCTCAAGAAAATCTTTGCCAGAGAAACTATAGTACGAGTTGCCTTAACTGGTATAAAATGAGCACTCTTAGTTAACCGATCCACAATAAACCATATTCCCTCGTTTCCTTTCTTGGTTCTTGACAAACCATCAATGAAATCCATCGAAATCATCTCCCATTTCTATTCTGGAATTTTCAAAAGCTGCAGTAAACCGGCTGACTTCTGTTGATCTCCTTTAACTTGCCGACAGATAGCACAACTATTAACGAAAGCAGCTACATCACTCTTCATGCTCGGCCACCAGAAAATTCTTCTCGTATCTTATATCTCTTAGAGATTCCTGGATGAATATTCAGTCTGGAGCGATGATACTCAGTTAAAATTTCTTACCTCAATCCATCTATACTAGGCACACACAAACGACCATTAATCCTCAAAAGATCTATCTTCCATTTGCTTACAAATGATCCTGTCCTGTAAAGATGGAACGACTTCCAAAAGAAACAGAACTGCATTCCTGCAAAGAGCATCAGCCACAACATTCGCTTTTCCCAGGCTATACAGAATATCCAAATCATAGGATGCCAGAAACTTGACCCATCGCTGCTGCTCAGATTAAGATCCTTTTGAGAGAAAAGATATTTCAATGGTTTGTGATCCGTGAATAACTCAAACTTCTCTCCCAAAAGATAGCGTCTCCAAATTTCAAAGCAAAAACAATGGCTAACAACTCGAGATCGTGCGTAGCGTAGTTCCTTTCATGTGGTTTTAATTGCTGACACGCATACGCAACCACTCTTCCATTTTGCATCAACACTGCTCCCAAACCTACTATACAAGCATCTGTATAAACTCAAATTTGCTTTTCCCATCCGAAAAGCTAGCACTGGTGCACTGATTAACCTCGTCTTCAATTCTTGGAAAGCCTCTTCACACTGGGATATCCATTTGAACTTAGCTCCTTTCCTTGTCAACTTAGTCAGATGTGAAGAAATCTTGGAATAGTCCTTGATAAATTTCCTTTAGTAGCCAGCTAAACCCAGAAAACTACGAACTTTCGATTTCCAGACATGGCATTTCGAGAACTTCGCCTTCAAAACATGTCTCCTCAGTATCTCCAACACTATTCTCAAATGCTACCTGTGCACTTCTTCAGACTTAGAATATACCAACATATCATCGATGAATACCAAAACAAACTTATTTAGTTCTCAAAATTCCACACAGAACCTTAGCGATCCATCCGATTTAGTGACAAACACTGTAGCGGAATCCCAACAAGAAAAAAACTGGGCTAAATCAACCTCTTCCTCCAAAAGATCCTGAGTCTGCTTAACAAACTCTTCTCTTTCTCTAGGAGTCGTTCTCCTACTAGGCCGAATCACTGGCACTGCTCCTGGAATCAAATCAATACGAAACTCTATCTCTCGATGCAAAGGCAAACACTTGACTTCCTTGAAAACATCAGGGAAATCTTGGACCACATCGATATCTTCCATCTTCTCTTGAGAAGTCTTAACTCCATGCAAAAGACTACTCAAGTGAATTCCAAAATTATCATACAACATTCTGGCAATTCTACCCAAATCAGTTTCCAAAGAAACTGTTCTCCCTCACAATTCAGAATAGCCTTATACATATTGAGCCAATCCATCGAAGAAATGGAACTACTCTGCTACTTCTGAAATTACCTCAAGAAAAACTGCTAACCAGAAAATCCTCCCGACGGCACACAGGACATTACGAGCTACACTGCTGACCCAGATGCCAAAAGACTTCCTATCAAAAGCTCTTCGAGAAACTCGGACCTCGAACCAAACAGAAACACCCTACTGAACTTAGCCACAACCCCGAAGCAGACATACTTCTTTAACTTGTTCCAAAGAAACATCTTCGAAGACATCCACAGTTATTGTGTCTCATCACACAGCTACTACATCCTGAAGTATCAAGATATCATGACTTGCTTCCGTCCAACCGACAGATCCAAACTCAAGCTCATCCAAACTTACTCTTCAAAGATGAACTGCGAACCTTAACAGGTTTCCTTAAGAGATCGATGACATCCTTACACCTCCTAAAGCTAACTCGAGACAGTAATAGGTCTACAGTCTCGACAGATACTCTTCCAACCTCAACATTCAAACTCCAACCATTGGTAGTCGTGTTACACACACCACTACCCTATCTACCCTTATAACTTATATTGGAAAACCAAAACCGGTAACCCAACAAATAGGTAATATATATATATATATATATATATATATATCAAACTTACAAATACACTTTCTTAAGATAGAAATCACTCAAGAGCCTAGTATTTGCTCAACCTAGCGCTCTGATACCAACTGTGACGACCCACCCTTCTACTCCCAGAAAGATGTATCATCAATTAAGAAAGAAAGGGATAGAAATAGAAAAGAATAGAAAAGAAAGAAGAAACAACATCAGAATCTCACAGCGGAATGGGACAAAATATAATACATCACATAACTATTACATAGTTTTACATATATCAGAGTTATACAATATCAATACACATGACAGTCATACATACATCTGTCAATACATACATCAGAGATACATCATACATCACCTAACACAGCGGAACTAGATAGATATATATGTACGTTTGGAACTCCTGCCCCAAGCTCCTCTAGAAATCAAAATCCCAAAACCTATCACTTGGCTACTCATAAAAATTTGAGTACTCAAGAGTTTATGAAAAACAAAATATAAACTCCGGGTCAGACATGGGTCTGGTATGAGTAAACGGTTTAAAGTTATTTAACATACAAAATTTTTGAAAATAAAGGTATCACGTAAGACTTCCCACACATAAATACGGGTAAGTTTTTACCTTACGCTAACCAAAATTTCTATAGAAAATCCAGTGATATTTAATAGTGTCTAGGGTTTTCAAGTAAAATACAGAAATAGCTGAAATGCTTACATCTCACATTCCAACGTAGTTGGGCACAATCAAAACGTTCGGCACTTATTGGAGATTGGATCCCATACAGTGGCAGGGCTACTGGGGTACCGCCCATCACAGTACATGGCCTTGATCACCGTACCAAGGAGCCACCCTAACTCCCTTGCAACACTAGACCGAAACCATTCCTTACTGAACAGTCCCGAACAAGATAACCCCACGGTTGTAGCTAGCAACCTCTCACACAGCCGAAATAACAAGGGACATCTAGACAGGGGTATATCTCGTCCTGCTTGGGCATGGCCCACCTAACCTTGCTGCACATCCCCTGTTTTAGCCATTCCCGGTTGATGAGGCTTGATGCTGCGTTTACCTTTAGAGAACATATCTCTTAGAATGCTCACCGTCTGCCTGAAGATGTGCTGAAAGCATTCAATCCATACAAGTTCATTCCGGGTTCGAACGAAACCGAAGGCATTATCTCGTTACACTCATTTTGGAATCACCCTCAGAGTCAACG
Organism: Allium cepa; assembly: GCA_030765085.1. NCBI lineage: Eukaryota > Viridiplantae > Streptophyta > Magnoliopsida > Asparagales > Amaryllidaceae > Allium > Allium cepa. Next base: position 136,272,726 of record CM060932.1, read on the forward strand.
ATGATAACCCTTGCATTCTGAAAGTACCATCTCGATCTCCACTTGAGAATTCACGACCTAATGTTTAATTTGAATCGATGTGGTTTTCAGATAATGATAAATGACACCCGATCCCGGTCTCATCGAAATCCAAACGCCATTTTAAGGGCCAAGTTGTTTATTTAATTTAAACAGTTTAAATTCAACACTTGAATTGAAATAGCAATATCACAGATAAATCATATGCAATCATCATAGGTATATCAAGTCATATCATAGAACATCACAGAATATCATCAGATAAATATCACAGATCAGATATTCTACATACACAACAATCCATAAGCAAACATCTTAAATTCTTATTGTAATTAATTACTTCAGAATTAATTACTTAACCCAGTTTAATTAATCATTAATCACTTATTCTATTTCAAATTATTTAATTAATAAATTATTTCTTAATCAATTATTAAGTCTTAATTACTTAATTACTTTATTCAAACTATTTAATTGATTACTTCCTAATCAATTTGTTTAACCTTAATTACTAAATTAACTATTCCTTAATTATTAATCAATAACCTTAATTATTAATAAAACTTAATTTCCCATTTATTAACTGTTAATTACTTAATTAATCATTTATTAATTCTTAATTAAATTACTTAATTAATTAACTATTAATCATTCATTAATTAACTTAGGTAGTTAATTACAAATTTATTAATTACATAATTCATCACTAATTACAATTAAAAAGTAATTATTCTTAATTACTTTTGAAAATAATCAATTAATATTGATTATTCAACATAATTAACATTTTAAAGTCTTCTTTAAATTTGAAAATCAATTATATTACTAACTACAAACTTAATTGTTAATTAACTTTATTCTTAACTAAAGTCATTAGTTAATTAAAATAATTAATTAAGAGTTAAACCAATGTTTAACCTTAACGAGGATAATTTAAAACTTGTATTAAGTTTTAACTTAAATTTTAAACATTTATTTGGTTTACTGCGCTAAACTGTTGAAAAATTTATTCACTAAACATCACTTTACTTAACCTTTATACTTCAGTTAGAAAAAAAAACCCGAGACTCCCTTGTGTTTACTCGAGTAGTACTTCGAGTTACCCCTCTATATGCCCGAGTCATTCCTTGTACACTCTTCTTCCTCTTTTCTTTCTTTTTTTTTCATTTTCCTGTAGTTTAAGTTTGAACTTAGATTAACTAGCATCAGGTACTCACTCGAACACGACATAAAAACCTGAAGAGATCACCAGATTAAACTCGAGAATGACTCGAGATCACCTACTGACACGACGTAGACACCATCCTCCACGCCGTACACGTGCACGGCGGCACGACTCGTCTCCGGCGAACACCCACATCGTCGTCAAGTCCCAAATCACACGAAAAATCGAAAATCAAACTCGAATCGCTATCAAAGTTTACAAATCGAAAATAAGCCTTCGACTCGAAACCTGTAGCTCACCTCAGTCGACACTTTCACCTTGCCACTGTCACTCATGCCACCGAAGTCGCCCAGATTTCTCCCATACCACGACAACGCACCATTCTCCCATTCCCCAAAAATTCGTGCCACTCGATCACGCATGGGGGTTGTACTTGACACATCTCTGACATGAACAAAAACTTTGAACAAAACCCTAGAATGATCTCGCCTTCTTAATTCACACATTAGAAAAATTATCTGGTAATTTTCACGGCATCACTAATATTTATTCTTGCTTTAATCTAAATTTCCACAATTTAAATTGATTAAGTTATCTTAAATTTGTGAAAATGCAATTTTTATTCAATTACTAACTGCTCATAAATTACTAATCTATAAATCTTCATTCTTGTTTTAAAAATCATAAATTTCAGTAAGCGTTCAAGTTATAAACTTGAATTAGCTTCTAGTAACACTTGAATTTATTAATCAATCACTTGATTGCCTGTAAAACCATATCTCAGTTGCATACTTTTACACAAATGTTTTAAACAGCTTAACAAAATCTTTGTTTTAGTTTGAATACCTTTTTTGATTGAAAAATTAAAACTTAACATGGATTAACAGAAAATAAATTTGAGTTTGAACAAAATATTCACCCTGTATCAATTAGACAAAGAAACATATGCCACACAGGATCATACTCAAGATTAAAACATATATAATCACCATAAGATCACAGAATCTCCTTAACTGTTTAATTAAACTTAAAGCTTTAGGAATTAAGTTTACTCACCTGTAAGATTTTGTAAACAGGGAATACTAGATGTTCTTGAAAATCTGAAGTTTTAAACTGTCTTGAATCTGCTCTTAAATCCCTGTTCTTGCTTCGAATTCTTGTCAGTTTCTAGTTTGAATTAAATTGAGTTACTTCCTTTTCTTCTTTTTAGTTTTTCACAGGTTAGAAAAGTTTTGAACGAACTAAAAAAAAGATGCATATATATAAAAAAGATAACAGGTGTAATATGGGAAGGTAGTAACTAGTTAGGTTGTTTTCTTAGCTTTGATATGAACATATTTTTATAAATGTTATGAACTGACAAAATATTGTGCTAAGATGATAGAAATTAAATGTCTTGTTTCTTAATATGTTTGCATACCATAATTATTTTCGGCTGTATAAAGATATTTGTATCAAAATATATATTTGCAGGTAAGCATTTGTCTTGTATGTGAAGATATTTTGTTTAGAATATATACTTGCAGGTAAACATTTATGGCTTGTGTTATTTTGTTTTATATTTTGCAGGTAGGCTTAGCTTATGAATGAAGATATGTGTTTTAGATATGTTTGTTTTATCTGACTTCTAGTTTGAATAGTTTAGATATACATGTTTGTTTTATACATATATGTGTCAGTTTTACTTTATACCTTTGGCTTGCATAAAAATATTTGTTTTTGTTAACTTCTAGTTTGAATAATGTTTGTCTGGTTTACTTATCTTTGGTCTTGTTTCATTTTATACTTTGTGCTTATTCAATTCTGGTTTTTATTTACATTTGTATTTTATATTTTGATTATCAATATTCATATAGTTTACTTATACTTATATTTATTTGTATTTGTATTTTAACTATAAATATTCAAATTATGTACAATGTGATTTACTTACATTTAATACTTATATTTATTTCTATTTGTATTTTATCAATAATTAAGTTATCTTCATATGTTAGACTTATTTTTATGTTGATAGAATTTGATTTTTTTTTCAAACATTATCATCCACATCTATATATTATCTATTTATCAGATGTTAACAAGGAAAAGTATCTTAATTCAATTATACAAGATAGATTTTATTGTAAATATTATTGAGATATTTTATTTTAAATTTTCAAATCAATTTCCTTTTAAAATACCAATATATACAAAAAATGGCAATTATTCCAAAAGATTTAATCATTTTCAAATGATAAATTTACATTTTATTTGATTGGATTAAATATTTGTTAAAATAAATAGGGCCAAAATCCAGGGTCGTTACAGCTTCCACTTTCAAATAAATATCATAACGCATCCAAACACATGTATACACATACGATCAACATAAAAAAAATCCAAACAAGCAACATACTTTTACAACCAATATAAGTAATAATTATCATCAATCGTTAAATTTCAAACTTCAAGTAAAAGTGAGATTTTATCACCTAAAAGATAACCAAACAACCTGGAATTTCCATTACAAACTGAATACGACCTACACCTTTGCTTTTCTCCTAGGAAAAATGAAGTTTGGTGGCTTATGTGAGCAAAAAGGGTTCGATCATGAAGGCTATATGGTTCTGCCATGGCTAATGGAAGTAGGTAGTGTCTTGTTTTTGCTAAATGGAAGTGTAGAAAGGAAGGGAAGGTGTTTAAACTATGGTTTTCATGATTAAAAGTAATAAAGTTAGGGTTTTCAAACTTTAGAAAAATGAACGGAGGCCATGAAAGACATGAGAGCATGGAGGAAGTTTTGAAAAAGAGAAGTAGAACGATTAAAATGAGAAAAGAGTAAAGAGGATTATTTTAGTATAAAATGTAATTACTAAATTACCTTATTAACCTTAAATACTTACGCACCACTACATGCTTGCCACAACACCATGCCCCTCCACCTCATGTACCTTATGCCTCCACATTATCCCCCTCTTTTCTATGCCAACATGCATTTATACACTTTATACTTAATGTTTCTTAAGGTGTCACTTCACTTTAAACATCTTTTAATTTAAATTTGATTTTTCTTAAAATGCAACATCTCTTTTATATATGCTTAAGAGTGTGTGTGTGTGTGTGTGTTATTATATATAATCTTACCTATTTATAAATGGGCGTATTCACACTAAGAGTTCACAATGTTTCCGACAATTTTTTTGACAAAAAGTCAAAAATTCAAAAAATGAATTTCTAATCACATTTCCGATATTCCTTTGAACTAAATATTTTTGTAAACAAATTTAGAAAATTATTTCACCATCACTAATTATTATTTAAAAGTGTTTTATTTTAAATTATAAAACCTATTATTTTAATATTTAAAATTAATTAAATATTCACTGATCAAGGCTGTGAAATTCTAGGTCGTTACATTATGCCTACTTTGGGTATGGATCGACTAAGTCGGGGTGGATAGCGAAGCGTAGGAGTATCAGTTCGATAGAAAAAGAGAGTTAATTGACAAGAGGAGTATCACTTAAGTGGTAACCACCATTCGTAGTCATATTCTAATTCAAGGGCTTTGGAGCTAATGAAGTGGGTTTTCATCAATTGAAATAGATAATTCACATAGTATCAGATTCTAGTAGGTCGGGTTTGGTAGGGTTTCACCTGTACGGGAGTTATATTTTGTTTGCAGCAGTTCTTCCTCTAGTATCTAGCTATATTTTTTCCATAAGTTAATAAAGTACCTCTTTCTACATAAAAATTTAAATTTGATGCTATAACTAAGGAAATATCTAATTGACATTTAAAAGTTTGTAAAGTTTTCCCACTTTCTTCTCATGTAAAATCATAGTAAGGCTTAGATCCATTTAAGATAAAGTAATTTGTAAATTTCTTAATTTATTCATAACCAAAAAGAGATAGTGCATATGAACTTACATAGTTGCAACTTACATAAGAAGATCAACCGATACTTATTTAAAATAAATAAATAAACTTATTATGAACACACTTATGTTTAATTTTAATTTTGAGCAAAAACAACATTTCTAGATATGTATCCAAAATATTTGATCATTGTATGTGTGTGTGTCATTCGATGTTGCATAAAATAAAATTAAATGAGATGATTGACAATGCATAAGTTCATAATACAAAGATCAAATCCCATCATTGTGTTTATTTTATTTTATTAAATCTATAAATGACACATATAATAAATTGAACATCAACGCAAAGGACACACACACATATCACACTTGAATTTGAGTCAAAGAAAAACATATTTTAAGTATGTTAAACAAATATAAATTTACCTTGTAGATCCAGCCTTTATAACTCCTTGATTTGTGATTTCTCCTTAGATCTCCATCACCCACACCCTATTTGGAAGAGATAGATGGTCAGCATATGTTTTATTTTACTTGATGGTTCTCATTTTATTTTGGGAGTTTATTTTGTTTGGGATAAGAAGATAAAAATTTTCCTATGGAAAATATTGGGGAGAGAAAATGGAAAGCAAAAAATTGGAATTAACAAAATGAATAAGTGGATTTGTTTTAAGAAAAAGAATGAAACAAATACTTTCTTTCAATTGAAACTTCCTTAACTAATATCTTAAATTCTCTCTCTCTCTCTCCCCCCACCCCTTCCACTTCAATGCATGATCGGATCTATAGTAACCATTATATGGAAACACATTTCCACAAATCCCTTATGCAATTATCTTTTATTTAAACCCGTTTAATGCTACATTGATATCGTATATCAATCCATGCAAATGTAACTTTTATAAATGCACCGATATAATTACAAACAACTTCAAAACTTCAAATAACTTAAATAATAATTAATTTTTCTCTAATGTTAATTAATTTAATTAGTTTACAACATTTTATAAACTAACTAAATCATGTGGTTTTTCGGAGAATTTGCAAATAAGCTTGTGAGAGTCAAAGATGTGAATTCAATCAACTAATAGTTTTGAACAATTCACATATTAACGTATATGTTGCCTTAGCTAGTAATGTGGTATTTTGGCCAAATTTATTGCTGATTGATTTTTTTGGTAAAATCCAATTGCACATTTTTTAAGCGATGCCTTTTAGTAATCATTGTTTATACAAATTCTCTTCGTCAAAATTGTATCACTTTATGATTTATGGAATTTGGTTTTTCAAAATCCCAATATCGTCCACATTCAGCTTAGTTAGTCAAAACATAAATCTTTGGTTTAGTAATAAAATTTATTATTAATTGTTATTCGACCTTGGCCTGGCTATATTCAAACTGATTAGACAAGTTAGAGTCGACTGTCATCAAGGCCAATTGCCTGAAGCGACGATTGTGATGTCCAGAAATCAAGTGTACGCAATGATGTGAAGCAACCAAGACCCGAAGATAGAATATTCTAAATAAAAAAATAATGCCTTCCTTAGGTGGGGGTTCAGTGTCCCTTTCCTTAGAGGATCAGTACACATTCTCAATTTTTGTCCCAATTGGATGAGATCGATCTAGAGTGACAAGGAAGGCCCCACGAGGCTATATTTCAAACCTTAATCCATTTGGAGTTCGTATGCTCAAGTTATAGGCAAATTAATTCACCTAAGAAAGGGATCGGTATAAAAAGGATCATATGAAAGGGATCGGTATAGAAAGGATTGGCATATTTCAGCCAAACATGTGCAACTCATTGGAAAACAATCAATATCTCAAAATCCATAAGTCCAATGCATGTGAAATTTGTGAGCTAGATGTAGGGATCTTAGGGAGTCTACCCTAGGTATCGAACCCTAATCAGAGGATATTAGAGGGATCAACCCCTATCCCTCTAGAAGGATCGGCTGAAATCAGAATGCATGCAACACAAAACTTCACTGAAAACACGACATCTCACAAATAGTAAGTCGGAATGGCACGAAATTTGGAGGGCAAGTGGCTAACATCATGAGAGACCCATCAAATGGATTGCATCCCATTTGGACACCAAAATATGGTTTTGGGCCGACCCCTATTGTGAGCCCTATGGGCCTTAAAATCTTGTGTAGCCTCCTCATGGCCTGGAGGTTCATTTACCAAAATTTCAGCCCGATTTACACACGTCTTTCCCTATAAATACATCAGGCATGGCATTAGAAAAGAGATACTTCTTTCTGCTACCAATGTTCTTCCATTTGTATTCTTCATTCTTGTACTAATGGATCCCAACTGATCCAAACATTCTTGTAATCATAATCAAGTGCAAGATCAATAAAAATATGAAGTGGACGTAAGCAAAGATTGCCAAACCATTATAAAATCTGTGTGTTCGTATATTATTTTTTCTTTATTTTAATTTCGTTCTTCAATTAATATCTATTAGATTTTATTGGGTGTTGATGCCTATTTTTGGTGTCAACATTTCGGTGCTTTCATTGAGAATTAAACTCAAGAATTGATCGAACCTAATCATTTACTTATGTATTCCCATGTTTGCAAGATAGATCCAGCTTTCTATTGACAAACTTCCTATTCTATTCAGATTTGAAGAAAATTTAAAGGAAGCTGATAGCCATGGTTAGAAGAATTAAATTAACTTCTTGTGGAGTTGAAGGAAATGGCGATGCAAGTGTTCTTGTTTGGAGTTGTTCATGTGTTCATGTCCATTTAGATGGGATCGGATTCACTCATGTATGCAAGTTCTTGGGATCAGATGCTAAAGTTCACACTCAAGTAAGCAGAGCCAAAAAATGGTTAAGTCCCCCATAGGTACAGGGATTGTACCGGATCCCTCCCATGTATAGTCAAGCCTTGTCAAGTTTCAGACTCTAAATGCAACGACCGATCCCTCTAGCCGATCCCTCGTTCACGTCCCCACATCCACTCCCTCTTATATAGAAAATGACCGATCCCTCCAAACTAGCACAACTAACCCCTCTCCAAATCGGTTCACGACTGATCCCTTCAAACTATCATAACTAGTCCCTCTCCTAATCGGTTGATGACCGATCTCTTTCTTAAAGAGAAATGATCGATCCCTATGTCATGACCGATCCCTCTATCATGAATGGACAATGCCGATCCCTCCATACCTACTATTGATCTCATATTCATACCTACCCTTTGCCATAACCGATCCAATTCTTGAACCGCTCCACTTCATGACCAAGGATCGGCAAAATGAAAAAGGAAGAGATTAGTGCGCAATCTAAATGACCTACAAATAAAAATAAAGTATCGCTTGTAAAATATTAATAAAAATGGAATCTGGATTTGGAAATAATAAAAAAAGGGACCAGCCTATAAAAAATAAAGCATTGCCTATGGTTGACTAGGGCATAGGGGATCAATGGCAGCTACTGAATTGCAGCCAAGGAATTGACAAGGAACTGCTACTCAAATGGTACTCCCAAAGGCTGGAGAAGCAAGACGATACGACACAAACTAAGTTATCGGGTCAAGCTCCTAGGGTAGATTGCAACTAACTTCAACTTACTAACTTCCAAACATTTGACTTGGTAGCTATGGTAGATAGTTTGTTAGAGAGAGCCAAGACCAGGCCGATGACGATCGGAGCATCTCCCTCCATTGAAACCCATTCACTGAAGTCGATCTATGAGCAGAATATCCAAGGATGCAATGTCACTATCCAACTTATTCCAAATGCCATGCAAGCCGCATAAAGACTTCTTGCATGAATTCAAAATCGCCATCATTGAAGTGAGCACTCCCTGCGAGAATATCAAACTGATGGCATTCATAAAGGGAATCAACCCCAAGTCCGAATTCAGTGATTGGTTAGCTGGAAAGCCTCCTATGACCTTGGATCGCTTCTATTACAAAGCGAATAAATGCTTATGAGCAGTAATGGAAACCAGCCTCAAAAGAGTCCATAGAAACTTAGAAGAAATCTAGGAAATGTTGTATATTTCAAGATACATACAATCATAACACCGTCGATTGTAGATACCTTCGAGATGTGATCGAAAAGCTAATCCAAAAAGGAAACCTTCAACAATATGTACAAGCCCTACAGAATGGCGAGCATGGAACATCTGATGCTTATTAATAAAGAACTTTGATTATCAATTAGACCACCTACGATCGACTTTTAGTTGAAGAGGGCTAGGACGAAATGGAATAGCTAGAATATGACATTGCTTCACTTACCAATAAGATTTATTTTAATTTCCATTATGTTGTGACCTATAACCAATTTGAATTTCTACTTGTGAACGATGTTGGTGACCGGGTACATGGAGTTAGGCACCAACCAACCTCCGCGGACCAAGATCGGACTTTTAGAGTATCATCATGACGAGCGTAATTTGACCGCTCATAGGTTACCATATGCCACTGACTCTGGGGCAAGTACTTGAAATGGAAAGTGGTGTTCTTATTTTGTGATTCAATCCTGACAGGACATCAACGCCTTGCTAAGAGCTCGGCAAGGAAAAACTCCAATGTAATGTAGACACGACTGATTGTCCACTCATCAACCTTCATACTTGACTTGGGGACTAAAGAAAGACTGGGAGCGGATGTGACATGATCATCCACTCCTCGGCTCATTATTGAAGTTCGCTAAAATACATATGCCTCTCCCAAAACTCAACGATGCCAGGATCCAACTAATGTGGAAGTGATTTGATCGTCTACACATCGACTCCTACTCTAGACACTGGGAATAGTTCAAAAGCTTGACTCAAAGTAGGCGTGACCGACTACCTACTCATCAACCACCGCACTCAACGCAGCTTGAAGTGGATGTGACTTGATCATCGACCCGAAAACTCTTTTTAATGACTTGCTGGGAGGAGTACTAAGAAAATTGGACAAGACCTGACCGTCCAACACAGGCATGGATGTGATCTAGCCGTCCATCACTTACTCCCTTTTTTGACTTGATTGGAGGAGCTACATTCACCTAGTGGACGCGAATTGATTGTCCATTTTCTAGCTTTGTCCCTGATGTTGTTGGCAGAATTCCATTCCATGGACGAACATGGTTCGACCATTTATTTGGCAACTCTTATCTCGAGTTGACAACTGGAGTATAAATCAAAAATGGGTGCGACTGACCATCCATTGACTAACTCTGTTCCCTAGGGTGGGGACAGAAGTATAAACACCAAAAAGATGTGTGACGACCGGATTTTCAGACCAGTTAAAATTGTCGAAAACTTGTTCGTTTAAAACTACGAATAAAAACTCCCAACTTAATACATTATATTTTTTTGATAAATATTCAACATTACTAAATGTATAGGACACAACTTTAGATTGTACAAGTTATTAGAGTAATCATTCATTGTACAGGTGTGCTTAAATACGATGAAGACTCAATATACAATAAATCTACCGCCGCATGACTCTGATGAGAAAGACAACAATATCTTATTCCCGCAACTCAATAAACATGTCAAATGCAGAATAAAAGAGTAAGCAGGAATGATACAACAATATAAGACAAATAGCAACCGATAAACATATAAACAAGAAAGAGTTATATTATTATTGAGGCTGCATCACTACCACTTGTGACTGCCTACGAACCCCTATCTAATTGGGTACCCAATTCGATACAGGATCAAGCCATTGTAGTTCTCCGACCGCAAATAGGACTCATGGAGCCTACGATGCAATAAACAATATGCAATTCCCAAACTATCCACTTAAACTTAATCTTCACATTTACATTTATCAAATCTAATTAACTTTGTTATTTCATAATATAATCCTTTTAGAAATTAATCTCTTCATACTAAATTCCCAGTTTTATTTCAAATCCTTTTTGAAATATTAATATACATATTTTGTATCAAATTATACTTACTTCCGGATTTAAAACATATCACTTTTGAAATATTTATTGGAAAATGCCAAAATACTACTTATAAAAGCATATTAAAATATATGCAACCAGATTGAGAGGTTTCCTCCAATAACAAGGCAACTGGGTCCCAGCCTTCACAAAGTTAATAAATCAGTATATTCCTCTATCTAAGAGTAGACTATACTATGGGTTAAAATAAACCTTCTTTGTTACGGGTTACCCGAATCATTGGTAACATAACAAATCATTTATTACCCGAAGTGATAAATCATTTGCACTAGTAATCACAAATACTTCATATACAGTATTGTTTATTTTACCAAAATATTTGAAAAGCCATTTTAGAAACCATCGAGTTTTGGTCCTTGAAATTCTCTTTATTTATAAAACACCTTTTTATAAATATCTTTATATAAATCTCTTTTATATAAAATAACTTCACAAATATTTATTTCCAAATATCTATTTCTTTTCAAAGAAACCACTTTATTTCAAAAGAAAAGTATCCATTCCTTTTTAAAATTATAACAAACATCCTTTATTATAATTATTTCATCTAAAATTTTCAAATTCTTTTGTAAATAATTCATTTTTGATGAACATTTCATAACAAATTCTTTGATGAAAACCATCTTTCAAAACAACTTCACTTAATTGAAGTTCAAACTAAAATGTTAAATTATTATAACTATTACAATAATTTAATAAACTAACGTGTTAACACCTTATAGTCAAATTGTGCAATAAATCATAAGGTGTTAGCCTATAATTATTTTCTACCCAACCTATGCCAATGGAAATTAATTATTCGTAAACTGGTCGAGCAAAGTTCGACAATCAATAAGTAATAAGCAATGCTTATAAACAGGTTAAGCACAATTCAAGCAACCAAACAATTAACTAATAATAAAAATAAATAGCAAACACATCAATAACTAATAATTCATTGTAATAGCAGAACGGAGATTTATTCTGATAAATAGATGCCACTAATGAAACATAATTATTCAATTACTTTAAATGTAATTAAATTAAATTAAATTACTAATATTATATCGAAATTTATACTTTACCAAACCCACCAATTAATTATACTAATGCATTCTACTCAACTATATGAATCTAGTGTTGAAGATAATGGGTTAAACAAGCTTCATGTAGAGGAGTTATTAATTTCCTAAGTTTAACTTTTAATTAACCAAACTAATAAACTAACTATTTATTAAGTAAAACATTACCCAACCTACAAGCCCAAAGCCCACTTACTCTTCTCCTCCCATCCATGCGCCACAAAATAACCATAACCGTGAACACATTATTCACTTTATGTACACGCACATTTTTTTATTTAGTTAACCATTTACTAATTAATTTAAGTGCAAACTAAGCTAACTAAATAAATATCTAAAAATTTTCATAAATTATTTCATAAAACCTCACCTAATACTAAGTAGGCCCAAAGCTCAATTATCCATGCACCCGCACACCACCTCCTCCTCACCATATCCACATTTTCACTTGTGCAAGTGACCATGCATGCAACCTTCTTGTCGTGCCTCTCTCTCCTCTATCTCTGTATCTACTTCACTAAATCACATGCCATCTTCACCATTAAACTTAACATCAAGAGCACCATCACCCTACACTCCCAACTTTAACCACCCCTATTAACCACTAACCGTAAGGACATCCATAAGCCACCAACTTGAGTGCAACTTAAATGGAAAATATAGATCTCTTTGCCCTCTGCAATTCCATGTTGGAATTTTTTGCTAGTACTAAGTGTAGAGGATGTTATTGTAATTATTAAATAGAAAGGGAGATGTAAAAATATGTTTCCATTGCAAAGAAAATGAAATATGTTCCTCTTCCCTATTTCATGCTAAATGGAATAAAAGGAAAGTGAATGCGTGAAAAAATGAATTGCAAAATGTGACCCCTTCTTTCCCTATGGCCATGAGTGTTGTCCTTTTTATAAACTAATTACTTAATGGCAAAGGAAAATACAAAGCACAATCATTAAATGTTAATGCTCAAGCAAGTATAGACAAATGTGTATGTGAGTGCATTTTTGTTTCGTATGTCCCACTTATGTCTACATATATGCCTATATATATATATATATTGGCAATATACTTAGGAGCTAACAATTAAAAAGCAAAAGAAAACAGGTGTAGTGCAAGTGCGAGGGACAAGTGAAGTGTTTGTTTTAATTGTAAAATTTTTGCAGTACCCCGCCAAACAATATACCGTTTGCGTACGATCCGCGAATGAAAAAAATAAAAAATACTATCGCACACAATAATGTGCCACGATCGTAAAACAACAATAAAGATACCGGTTAACTTATTGTGTTAAATTTCTAAAATGCCGACATTTGACGTAAAAAGAGTCAAATAAAAATTTAGTTACCTTTTAAATTAAAAATTATGAAAAAATCCTATAAATTAAATTAAAAATACGTCATCAAAAATAAATCTTAATTTGAAACATAGATTTTATTATAATTTAAATTCAAATCTGAATATTTAAACAAATTAACTATTCAAATTTGAAGACCTAAAAATATGGGTCGTTATAAGATGGATGCGGTACGGCTGTCCACCGACCAATCTTGTCCCCAGAGCGCAAATTGGACTATAAAGACCAAATCAGTGTGACTGACCATCCATTGACTAACTCTGGTCCGAATTGTGGACCGGAGTATAAAAACAAAAAAGACGAATGTGTTATGATCGTCCATCGACCAAGTCTTGTCCCAGAGCACGTACTAGAGTATAAACACTAGGTGGGTGTAACTGAGCACCCATCGACCAACTCTGGTCCCCATAGCATGAACTAGAATATAAACACCAAAAGGATGTAACTAACAACCCATCGGCTAACTTTAGTTCCTAGAGTATGAACTGGAGTATAAACTTTAAATGGGCATGGTCCGACCGCCCATCAACAAATGTAGCTCCCCAAGAATGGAACAAAGTATAGCAACAAAATCAGATGCGACTTGACAATTCGGTAAAAATCAGACATGGCATGATCGTTTATTCGCTAACTCCAATCTATGTCAAGACAGACAGATTATAAACTTACCAAGTGGAAATGGTTCGACCATCCACTCACTATCTCTCACTCTCGGTCCGACAGAGGGAGCATATGTCAAAAAGATGGACGCAGTTCGACCGTCCATCGATTACTCTAGCTCCCAGAGTGTGACAGACTGCCTATTGACAAACTCTGGTCCCTAGAGCATGGACAAGAGTAGTGACGAAAATTGAACGTGGTTCGACCATTCATCCAACGACTCTTGCTTATGGTATGGTGGGCTGAGTATAAAACACAAGACAAATGTGATTCGACAATCTGCTAATCAACTCCTCCCCATGATTCAATGGTAGAAACTTGAAATTAAAGTAGTCGTGATATGACCAACCACTCATTGACTATTGCCCTTCACTGGAGGCAAAGGAATTGACCAAGGAAAATGTTGTTCGACCATTTTCTACGATAACTCTAAATCCTCAGAGCATGGACTGGAGTATAGACATCAAATAGGTTTGATTAATCGCCCATCAATTAACTTGGATTCCTAGAGTGTGGATCGAAGCATAAGAAAACAAATGAATGTGATCAACAATTCATTAGCCAACTCTGATCTGAACTCGATAGAAAGAGTATAAACATATTTCGGATGAGGTTCGACCATCCACGAACTAACTCCCCCGACCCAAAACTGGGCGCAGGAGTACAAACCACTAAAAGTTGAACGCGGTAGCTCATAGTAGCTCCGGCTTGGTGTTCTTTATGACTTAAGACATCGACCATAAGGAGGCCTTAGTGCAAAACAAATTAGTACGACGTTTGAAGTTATGTGCAACTGAAAATATCGTACCGCCAGATTGATGAGCGATATCGATCTAGACTTTTTATATCATACCACCAGATCGACAGGCAATGTGATTCAAGCTTTCTATTTCATACCGCTGGGTCGTCGGTCAATATTGATCTACACCTAACACAAATAGATTCGACCCAAACTTCCTTTGAATAAATCCAATCACCAAAGCGTGGATAGGAGAATAAATCACGAATGAGTGTGACTTGACCATTCATTCTCCAACATCCTCTTTTGATCCATCAGGAGGAGTATGAAATCGGATGAGAATGACCCAACTACATCCGAGCCAACTCTATTCCTAGATCTGATAGGAGAATAAAAATAAAAATGGACGTGACTGATCATCCAGCTCCGAATGAATGCGATATAATCGTTCATTCGCTAAATAATACGCGAAATCTGATGAAGCATCTAAGTATTCCCCTGGGAGGAAAAACCAGAATACAATCCAGGGTAGGCGCGACTCAGCCTTCCATCAATAAACCATGTCCCATGGTTCGATGGGAAAGAATATAAAGCTAAAGCGGACATTACCTGCCTTCCCACTTATTGACGTATGCCCCGAACTTAAGGGCACGAGCGAGAAATAAGGTGAATGTGAACCAACTATTTATCAATCAACTCTAAGTCTTCGAAGCTTAGGCGAAAGAATAAACCCGACTAGGATGAGTCTCGACCGTCCATGTAGTATGTCTATCAACCCAAGAATGGAAGCAGAAGTGTGATCATCCAAAAGCGACTGCACTAGCTCAATATTGTAACTCATGCCTAGTGTTTATAACGACTCGAGGCTAGGACCGAAAGGATGCGTAGAGATAGAACCAGCGAATCAATGCCCAAGCTCATGGGCATCTGACCATCTCTCCAACCCGAACGATGAGCAATGGATCATGAGAGAATTGAATGGAAAGCTCATTGCTCAAATACACAAGTAGATTCAAACTTAAAAGTAACGGGCTTATCCGCGACACCCTCTACCTAAAACGGGTATCCAATCCTGTAATTGTGAAAAAAGAAAATGGAAAGTGGCAGATATGTGTTGATTATTCAAACCTAAACGAGGTGAACTCGAAGGACAACTTTCCACTTTCAAAGATCGACCAACTGGTGGATTTTACCACTGGACATGAACTGCTTTCATTCACGGATGGGTACTCCAGATACAAACAGATCTCGATGCACATCCCCGACCTAGACCACACCAATTTCATTATTGACCAGGGCTGTATTACAACATTGTAATTCCATTCCGATTCGGATTGAAGGATGCTGGTGCTACTTACCAAAGGTTGGTGAATCAGATGTTCAAAGACTAGATCAGGCGATCAATGTAGTTATATATGGATAATATGCTTGTTAAGTCATAGAAATCAAATAACCACATCAATGACTTTGTAGGGATATTTAATTTTATCCGAAGATATGGAATGAAACTCGGTCCCTTGAAATGCTCTTTCGGCGTTGCATCATGGAAGTTCCTGGGTTTTATGCTCAACTCTTGGGAAATTGAAGCCAATACCAAGAAGATTCAGACAATCAGACACATCTAGGTATCGAAGACAATCAAGCAGGTATATAGCCTAAATGGGTAGGTCATCGCCCTATGTCGATTCATCTCCAAGGCCCCCGATAATGTACTATGATGACCCGCATTTCGAGAGGTTTAAGTCGACAATAAACCACACATGCCTAACTCAAAACAATCTGAAACACAGATAATTAATAGGTTAATTAAGAAAAATAAGAAAAGAAGAAAACAAACATAGAATCTCGCAGCGGAATGATAAAATATAATAATCAAATAAATAGTTCATGAAGTTGTTTATACTATACGTTTGATTATACTTTATCAATCAATGTTATACAGATAACAAAGAAAAAATAAAACAATGCAGCGGAACAACATGATGCAGGGGAATAATACTAGTAATAAAATATACCAAATCTTCATCTTCATCCGCCAAAATAATATGATCTTCAAGGCATTGAAAACTCAGGGCTGACTCGAGCATAAAGTAAAACAATACACTTGGGTCAGAATTAAAATATCCTTATATGAGTTAAATCGATATCACATATAACAGGACTGTAATAGCGTCAGAGATGTTTACAAGGTTTACATCTCCTATCCAGTGTATAATGTGCGTGCAATAACTCAAGAGATGTTACGGGATTTTCCATCTCTTAAGGATCTGTTAAAATATCTATATATAGTAGAATACGCTATATATGTTATGTATAATAAATAAAATAAATATTTTTCCTTGCATTAAGGCTTTACATTAATCCCCTTTAACACGTTTTTAAGCATTGTCATATAATTTGCATATAACACAACCAGAAAACGTCGGTAGATAGGGATGCGTCGTGACACGACAACACTAAACCAAACTTGTAGTGGTCTTGTATAAGGATAAAAATATGACAAGGCACATGTGGCAATGCCCAAGGTAGTATGCTACTAGTTTGAGTCGCCAGGCGAGTGGTAACGCATCGCTGCAACAACCGCCCATTGCGTCCACCCATCCCATATCGAGTCAAAGAGAGGTTATCCCAAATGTGCACCAATCGAAACCAACAACAAAAGTTATAGTATGGACCGAGTCCACAAGAAAAATTAAAGAACGGTTGTCCTTAGGGGTAGCTAGCCCACTTGGCCTTGTTCAAGCCATCCTGATTTAGTCATTTCAAACTGACACAAGCATCAGGGCTATCCATCGTCGTTCTCTTTCTTCAAATCCAGTAACGTACACCAAATTCAACCACTTCATTCTCGAGTCTCCTCCACGTACATAGTTCTTAAAGTGGTTCCAACATAGACAGAGAGTATGTCAATAATCGGGCCCTGTTTCTTTAACAACCAAAGGACATTTTACATACCGGTTGGTTCTTTTATGTTTCAAAACAATTCATACTTGGTGTCAAAGTACCATCTTCTCTTAAAAATATAATTCATTTCAAATTATCATGTTCACTTCAAAATCGGTTTCATTTCAAATTCATTTTATTCACTTCGAAATAAATTTCATTTCAAAATCATTTTTTCACTTTGAAATCAATTTCATTTCAAAACCATTTCGAACTTCGACTTAAGCTATAACTTTATTTTAACCACATTATTATTTAAATCAACAATTTAAATATAAACAGTTCCCAACTTGAACAGTTTGAATTTTTTTTGAAAATAGTTTGAATAGTTAAAATTGTTTGAATAGTTAAAATAGTTTAATTATTAAAGTAAGTCATATATTAAATGATTTGAAAATTTAAATAATTTGAAAATTTGAAAATTTATAAAAAGATGAATTTTAAACCAGTTTATAGTAAAATAGTTTATAGTGAAAGTAGTTTCATATTTAAATCATTTCTTTCCATTTCCAATAAATCTGGACTCAGGTCTAAATTTCAATAAAACTAATTCAATTTCAAATCTTCCAATTCAAATCACCTTCATTCTTATATCAATTCAAATCGACTCAATATTGATTCCAATCCAAATCAACTTCAATTTCAATTCAAATCAACTCCTATTTCAATTTCAATTTGAATTAACTTCAATTCGAATTAACTTTAATTTCGAAATGTTCATTCTAACTTCAACTATGATTCCATGATTCGATTCAATGGTTTAAATTTCAATGCAATTATTATTTTAGACTATTTCAATTTATATTAATTTTAAGTACAATTTCAACCTACCGGTCTAAATCACTTAAATCAATTTAAACTTGAGTGTCCAATTTGAGGTTCAAATCTTAAAAATAATTCAATTTCGAGGCCAAATTTGAAATATCCATTTATATCATTTTTACTTAAATAAATTCGAAGTTCAAGTGAAAGTTCAAACTTTTAAAACAATTAAATTTCCATAATTCAAGTCATATCTCGATTTTAACTTCAAATTTCCGAACAAATTCTTTTAACCAATTTTGATTTCAACATTTCAAAACTCGAATTCAAAATTAATTCAATTCTCATAAATTCAATTTTTTATTCTTTAAGCATTATCATTTAAATAAATTCAAATTCAAGAATTGAAACCATTTAATTTAACCAATTCGGTATCCGTATATAATTTTCTATCTTATGGCCAAGTGATAAGTTATTTTGATTTTAATTTCAAGGACGGATATATATCATTTCAATCCAAATCAAAGTGCCATAGGTATGTATCATTTCAACCTATCTCTTAATTTATTTGAAATAATTCAAATAACAGTTTTATATACTGTAAAATAATACACTGGGTGATAACAGAATATATATAAAATAAATAGACATCCAATCAACCAAAAATCAGCCAATAGCCGTCCATCACTATCGACATCCAAAACTGTCAATATATCACAACAGCTAACTAGTTATCAATATCAGGTGTTTAACTAGCAATTCCATTTCAATTCCAAATTTAACTATCAAATAAGAATTCCTAGTAGTTCAATTCATATTTCAATTTAATGTCAGTTGAATTACCAAATAATAGTCAATAAAGATAAATCACTCCATGGTTTCAATTTAACTAATATCATAATATTTTAGTATTTGATTAGTGGTTTAAAACACTCATCTTTATTTGAAACTAAAATTTTTTTAGATTCAAATAAATTCCAATACAATTCCATGTCATAGACGATGTCGGTACGAATCCAACGTGACTTGTTTCGCTCGACCTCATATTAAAAAATTATGAAATTATAAACATTCGATATAATTAAAATTTAATTAACTAGAAAATTTTAAAACTAAATCTTCTCTTCCTTCTACCCTAATCACGCGCACGTATAGTTCCTAGGTCGACGCTTTTATTTTATTGTTTTCTTTCTGCTCGATCGTGTGGCAACCACCTCGCTAACGTCGCCGACATCCCACCGAGCCGCGCTCCACTACCACCGCCCTCGCCTGTGCCTCATGCTCGTGCTGCCGTGAACCAGCGAACCCAATACCCACTCGACTGCCCATGAGCAGAGGCATTTATCCATCACCTTGGTTCGTCGATCGACGATCCAACCGGTAGTTTTCCTCGTATCGACGTGCTCTACATTTCTTTAATTGAAGTCGAAAGCTAATTTCGCTTCTGGAGACTCCGATTGTCGATAGCCGTTGGATGGTGTTTTAATGGCGGCTGAAATTTTATTTTAGGGTTTAAGCAAATGAAAGGAAGTTGAGGGTTATTATAGAAAATTTCTATGGTACAATCAATCCATAAAAATTTTGAACTCCAAACGAAGTGTACTGCCTAGCGTTCTATATGTTATACTCATATTTCAAACACAATGGAACATATATCGGGAGTCAATTCCATCATATTCAGAAGATAGCTTTTCAAAATCGAATTATATTAATTAAGTTTTGAAAATAAATTCTATGTGTTTCAAGCTTACATGATCAAACGACAAGTTCGGTCACTATGAAACTTGAAATCCTGTAATAATTCACTATTACGGATTCGATGAAACTGGTTTCGTCGAAATCCGAGCAGTTCCTAAAAAGACTATTTTCACACGTTAATTAAAACGAGTAATTTCCAAAATCAATTTAATCATTTGTAAATCCAATTTTAAAAGTTCACACTCCATTCTAATTTATTTAGAATTTAAATCAACTTTTGAAACCGTTTTTATTCATATTAAATTCAAGATTCGGTTATTTAAACAATTCCAAATATTAAATATAACAACTAAGTTTTCAAATAAATCACTATATTTGAAATCCAAGTTATTTAACTTATAAAATTTGCTTTTAAAATGAATTCAAATAATAAAACAACTACTTCTATTTTATAGTAATTCAACCTCTTTGCAATTATTATATACAGCAAAAGTTATTCATTTCTTACCAAATAAATGTTTTCTTATTTTTGAAATTTATACTTAGCAAAAATACTATTTCATATATATAAACTTATGCCTTTACTTTGACAAACATTCATTCAATTCTTTATTAACTTAACATTGATTATTTCCCTTTCTATTGCCAATTGCTTACAATTCAATATCTTTTAATTTACTTTTTAATATAAGTATTATCTTTTATCTTATGGGATTTTTTGTTATTTAATTTTTTATATCTAAGTTTATATTCAATTATTACATTAATAAATAATTAAATTTTTATTTCTAAGCATATTTGTTCAATAATTATATTAAATTTAATAATTTAAAATAGTTAAAAATAAGGGTCGTTGCAATCTCTCCCACTCAAATCCTTTTCTCCTCGAAAAGGGGTTAAGTAAGGAATCTAACATTTGATATATTTTACTCAAAATACTCAACATATAAAGCATTAAAATCTATTTTGCGAAACCTTTACCACGTTTGCGCTACGCTACTTTGATATCGGATTATTGTAAAAAAAGTTATAAAACTTTAAAGTCTTAAAATTTTTCTAACACCCAATTTACGGAAAATTTCGGCAGCGTCTCCTTTGCACGGCTTGATCGTAAAAATTTACGATACAAATATATATCACGAATACACATCTCATCTCAGTGATGGGGCATCCCATAGGGAAAATATAAAAATATAGTATGTAATCCGAGATATGTACCTTATTATTATTAATACGAGCGAGTTTGCTCATATTAAACGAGAAAAAGCAAATCAAACCGCATATACGTCCAAACGGCTTCATATGTACCCATCTCAACTCAATTTGAATGTTAGTCACTTATAATAAGATATAGAAAATGTGCATGAGTTCAATAGAACTATACAACATGTCCAAATCATAAGCATAAGCACTAATATACAACATAATAATCATATGTAACCAAAAACAGTTATAACAATAATTTGCAACAAAAGAAACATTCAACTATTAATATTCATCCAATTGGTTTGCTTCCAATTTATTCACATCTTATTTCATTCAGGTTCAATTTATTCAAATTCAATTATTTCACTTTATGTTAACATATTTCATATCAATTCATTTATGGTCCTTTCATAAAAATCATTTTATTAATTCATTGCATTTCAATACATGAAAATTATTAATTTGCAAAAATGTAAGAACTAAAAATTTGGTTTCTTTCCAAATCATATTGAAATAAAATATATACTCATATCTTTTATATATGAAATCATATTTAAATTTTTTAAATCAAAAGCTGTTTATTGAATCAAATGCATAACAAAGCTACTAAGTGGCCTCCCCACTTTGAGACTCGAAAATGAATGTCGATGATGCGGCTGTCATTACCGAAATTATTTTCCAACGACAGAAGAAGTAATTATAAGACTTATTTCCTTTTGAATCCCTTTTGAAAGAAACTTTTATTCTTCAATATTTTTAAATAATAATATTATTATTTTCAAAATCTTAGAAAACAATTTCAAAATCATCCAAATTCAAGTTCCCAAATTCTCAGTTTAGATTCATTCTTTTAACTTAAACTAAAGTTAGATTTCTATTTCATAACTCATTACTTAAGTTTAAAAAGATCCTTAAACACAAATTTAGTTAAGTTAATACTTATAAACTTGGTTTTATAAACATTCACCAATATAATACGTAAGTTTTAAAACCTCTTTTACTACTATTACTAAAATTTATAAACATTTCTCGATTCAAGTACAATCTAATATGATACTCTTCTATCCCGTTTATTTTACATATCCAAATTTATTAAAAAAACTTCCAAACCCTATTTATTCACCATTTTAATAGTTCGAAAATAATATAATTTATGAACTACCAAAATGTGACGGATTTGAAATTTTGATTTGGGCATAACTTGAGTTTTATTTAACGAAATCTTGATTTTCCACTTTCATATGAAAATTTTGATTATAATAGTCCAGAAAATTATTGCTTCAATGAATTCCAACTTATATTGAATCATACACGTCCGTTTAAAGTTTCAGGTTGTGAAATTGCAAACAGCTAAAACGCGATGCGTTTATTTTAATTTATATTCCAAACTATTATAGACAGCTTCAAACACCTTTAAAACTTTACCAAACAAGTTCATATACCTTTAAAATTCACATAACCACATTATAACCATGCTTAGTTGGAAATCTCAAAATTTAAATACTAAATTTTACCTTTCAAAATATATTGAAATAATATTATGCATATTTACCTTATATATCAAATTTTAACTTTGAAATATAAATGACTTGTTTTAACCAGAAATAAATTTCTTTTGGTAGCAATTCTCACTCGGAAACTCGAAAATGAATACTAACGATGTTGCAGTTATCCTCAAAATTATTTCCCACCAACTAAAGTGAGTTCAATTCTTTTAATTTCTTTCAAAATTCTTTTTAGAATATAATTCTAGTCAAAAACAGTTTCAAAATAGTATAATTATTATTTCTTAAAACTTTGAAAATAATTTTTGAAAATCAACGGGATTTTAAATTCTTAACTTTTAAATCCTTTCTATTTATAAGCTATATTATAAATATACTTATACAATTCCATTACCTTATTATGAAAACATTTTGTCAATTTACATCTTTGTTGCCGCCAATAATTCTTATTGTAATTAGGTTTCAATTCAATCTAATCATTGAAGCTTTGTGAAATAAAGTTCAGAAAGTATTCGTTTTAGTTTAATTCAACCAATAATCGACGATAACTAATTATTATCATCTCCTAATAAACAAACATCCAAAAAAACCCATACAAATGTATAAAAATTGTTTCTTTATATATAAAAATATAATTTAGGTAAAATTATTTTATTTATCCTATTTTAAGACAATATTATGTTGACTTGCCTCGTTTAAGTGTTTAGAAACCCCTATCGATAACATGGCGCCTCATGTACCGAGCAGAATTTATAAACAACTCAACAGATAAGCAAACATAATATAAAACATTTTATAACACTAACAAGCACACGCTCTCATACACACACCAAACAAACAAATTCATTCTAGTGTATTACAACCCTACCTCTAATGAGTCAATCCCCATCAAAGCTAAGGTTATTGCTAAACCAAAGCTCTGATACCAACTGTGATGACCCGCATTTCAAGAGGTTTAAGTCGATAATAAACCACACATGTCCAACTCAAAACAACCCGAAACATAGAAAATGAATGGGTTAATTAAGAAAAAAGAAAAGAAGGAAACAAACATATAATCTCGTAGCGAAATGATAAAATATAATAATAAAATAAAGAGTTTATGAAGTTGTTTACACTATACATTTGATTATACTTTTACAATATCAATTAGAGTTATGCATATAATAGAGACAAAATAAAACAATGCACCAGAACAACATGATGCAGGGGAATAATACTAGTAATATAATATACCATACTTTGTCTTTGTCCTCCAGAATAATATGATTTTCAAGGCACTAAAAAATCAGTGCTGACCCGAGCATAAAGTAAAACAATACACTCGAGTCAAAACTAAAATATCTTTATGTGAGTAAAATCAATATCACATATAACAAGAGTATAATAGGGTCAGTGATGTTTACAGAGTTTTACTTCTCCTATCCAGTGTATAACGTGCATGCAATAGCTGAAGAGATGTTACGAGATTTTCCATCTCTTAAGGATCCACCAAAATATCTATTCATAGTAGGATGTGCTATATATATAATGTCTAATCGATATAATAAATTTTTTTCCCAGCATTAAGGCTTTAAATTAATCCCCTTAATGCGTTTTTAAGCATTGTCGTACAGTTTGCATAAAACAAACCAGTAGAACGTCAATACATAGGGATGCACCATGATACGACAACACTAAACTAGACTCGTAGTGGTCTCATATAAGGTTAAAAGTATGACAAGGAACGTGAGGCAATGCCCAAGGTAGTATGCTACCGGCTTGACTCGCCAAGCCGGTGGTAATGCATCGCCACAACGAATGCCCACCGTGTCTACCTATCCCATATTAATTCAAAGGAAGGTTATCCCAAATCAAGGTGCACCAATCGAAACCAACTACAAAAGTAATAGTATGGACTGAGTCCATAAGAAAAATCAAAGAACGGGTGTTCGCTAAGGGTAGCTAGCCTACTTGGCCTAGTTCAACCCGTCTAGTTTTATTCATTTCAAATTGACACAAGTGTCGGAGCTATCCATCATCGTTCTCTTTCTTCAAATCCTACAACGTACACCAAATTCAACCACTTCATTCTCGAGTCTCCTCCACTCACACAGTTGTAAAGTGGTTCCAACATTGACAGTGAGTATGCCAATAATCGACCGCGGTCTCTTTAGCAACCAAATGTCATTTTACATACCAATTCATTCTTTTATATTTCAAAACAATTCAAACTTGATATCAAAGTATCATATTCTTTTCAAAACATCATTCATTTCAAAATTATCATATTCACTTCGAAATCAATTTCATTTCAAAATCATTTTATTCACTTCAAAATTAATTTCACATCAAAATCATTTTTTGCACTTTGAAATCAATTTCATTTAAAAATCATTTTTTAACTTCAAAATCAATTTCATTTCAAAATCATTTCGAATTATGAATTAGGTTATAACTTCATTTTAACCACATTCATATTTAAATCAATGATTTAAATACGAATAGTTCCCAACTTGAACAGCTTGAATTTTTTTTTGAAAATAGTTTGAATAGATAAAATAGTTTGAGTAGTTAAAATAGTTATAGTAGATTGAATATTAAAATAAGTTATATATTAGATGATTTGAAAATTTAAATAATTTGAAATTTTGAAAAACTTAAAAAGGTGAATTTTAAAACAGCTTATAGCAAAATAGTTTATAGTGAAAGTAGTCTCAAATTTAAAACTATTTCTTTCCATTTCCAATAAATCTGGACTTAGGTCCAACTTTCAATCAAACTGATTCAATTTCAAATCTTCCATTTCAATTCATCTTCAATCTAAAATCAATTCAAATTGACTTAATTTTGATTTCAATCCAAATCTCAATTTCAATTCAAATCAACTCCAATTTCAATTTCAATTTCAATTGGAATTAACGTCAATTTCGAAACATTCATTTTAACTTCAATTCCGATTCAATGATTCGATTCAATGGTTTAAATTTCAATTCAATTCTTACTTTAGACCATTTCAATTTATATAAATTTCAAGTCCAATTTCAATTTATTGATTTACATCACTTAATCATATTAAACTTCAATGTCCAATTTAAGGTTCAAATCTTAAAAAGATTTCAATTCCAAGCCCATATTTGAAATATCCATTTATATCACTTTTAATTAACTAAATTCGAAATTCAAGTAAAAGTTCAAACCTTTAAAACAATTCAATTTCCATAGTTCAAGTAATATCTCGATTTTAACTTCAAATTCCAAAATAAATTCTTTAAAAAATTTCTTTTAACCAATTTTGATTTAAACATTTCAATACTCTAATTCAAAATTAATTCAATTCTCATAAATTCAAATGTTTATGCTTTAAATAATATCATTTAAATAAATTCAAATCCAAGGATTTAAAACTAATTAATTTTATCAATCTAGTGTCTGTATATTATTTTCTATCATATTGCCAAGTGATCGGTTATTTTGATACTAATCTCAAGGATGGATATATATCATTTCAATCCTAATCAAAGTGTCATAGGTATGTATCATTTCAACCTATTTCTTAATTTATTCGAAATAATTCAAATAACAGTTTTATATACTGTCAAATAATAAACATGGTGATAATAGGATAAATATAAAATAAATAAACATCCAATCATCCAAAATATCAATCAATAGCCACCCATCAGAATCAACATCCAAAACATTATATATAACACAACAGTTAACTATTTATCAATATCGGGTACTTAAGTAACGATTCAATTTCATTTCCTAATTTAACTGTCGATTACGAATTTCTAACTGTTCAATTCATATGTCAATTTAATTGTCAGTTAAATTACCAAACAACCGTCAAAAAGATAAATCACTTCATGATTTCAATTTAACTAACATTAGAATATTTTAGTATTTCGTGAATGGTTCAAAACACTCACCTTTATTTGAAACTGATTTTTTTTCAGATTCAAATAAATTCCAATCCAACTCTATGTCATGTCGGTACGAAACCAACATGACTTTTTTTGCTCAAATCTGACCATGCACGAAAAATTATGAAATTATAAACATTCGATATAATGAAAATTTAATTAACTAAATTAACGAAAAAAATTAAAACTAAATCTTCCCTTTCTTCTACACTAATCACGCGTAATACAGTTCCCAAGTCGACGCTTTTTTTCTTTCAGCTCGATCGCGTAGCAACTACCTCACCAACGTCGCTGACCCGCCGCCGAGCCACGCTTCACTACCGCTGCCCTCACATATGCCTCGCGCGTGCCGCCACGAACCAGAGAACCCAAAACCCACTATACTACCCACGAGCGAAGGCATTTAGCCATCATCTTGGTTCATTAATCGACGATCCAACCGATAGTTTGCCTTGTATCGACATGCTCTACATTTCCCTAGTTGAAGTCGAAGGTTAATTTCGCCTCTGGCGGCTCCGATCATTGATAGCCGTTGGATGGTGGAATTTTAATAGCGACTGAAATTTTATTTTAGGGTTTAAGAAAATTAAAGTAAGTTGACGGCTATTTATGATAAGGGGCGGATGTAGCCAAGTGGATCAAGGCAGTGGATTGTGAATCCACCACGCGCGGGTTCAATTCCCGTCGTTCGCCCATCACATTATTTCAAATTCAAAAAATTCTATGCATGCAGAAAAGGAATAAATAAATTAATTCCATAGCACTATTCATCCATAAAATTGTCGAACTCCAAACGAAGCGTGTCGTTTGACGCTCTATATCTTATACCCCTATTCCGAACACAATCGAACATATATCGGGAGCCAATTCCACCGTATTCAGAAGATAGCTTTTCAAAATTGAATTATATTAATTAAAGTTTTGAAAATAAATACCACGCGTTTCAAGCTCGCATGACAAAGATAAGTCTGATCACTACGAAACTTTAAATCCTATAATTATTCATTATTATGAATCCGATGAAACTTGTATAGAATTTGTACAGAAATTAAATTTGTGTAGAATTAAAACGAGTAATTTCCAAAATTAATTTAATCATTTTTAAATCTAATTTTAAAGGTTCATACTCCATTCTAATTTGTATAGAATTTAAATCAACTTTTGAAATCGGTTTCATTCATATTAAATTCAGGATTCAGTTATTTAAACAATTCCAAATATTAAATATAACAATTAAATTAACAAATAAATCACTATATTTGAAATCCAAGTTATTTAATTTATAAAATTTGCTTTTAAATTGAATTCAAATAATAAAACAACTACTTCCATTTTACAAGAATTCAACCACTTCGCAATGATTGTATACAGCAAAATTTATTCATTTCTTACCAAATAAATGTTTTCTTATTTTTGAAATTTATACTTATCAAAAACAAAATTTCATATAAATAAGCTTATGCTTTTACTTTTAACAAACTTTCATTCGATTCTTTATTAACTTAACATTGATTTTTTTTCCATTTCTGTTATCTATTACTACAATTCAATATCTTTTTATTCACTTTCTAATATAAGCTGTCATCTTTTACCTTACGGAATTTTTTATAATTTAGTTTTTTTATCTAAATTCATATTCAATAAATTACATTAGTAAATCATTAAACTTTTATTTCTAACCATTTTTGTTTAATAGTTATATTAAATTCAATAATTCAAAATAATTAAAAATACGGGTCGTTACATATACTCACTTCTTCGACCTAATCAGGAGATCGAAAAGAAACTTTGAATGGACACAAGACTGCGTTGACGCATTTCAAGCTCTAGTAGATCACTTAGAGAGACCTTTCATCCTATCCAAGCCACCGAATCACCAAGATTTATACATCTATTTAGCCATGTCCGTACACAACTTAAGCGTTGCAATTCTATGCGAAGAGAATCGGGTCCAAAAACCGGTATATCATGTACGCAAGCAATTGACAGGTACAAAGAGAAAACTACCCAAAGCTACAAAAGCTTGCATAATGCCTGTTGATTTCATCATAAAAGCTCCGCTCTTACCCCCATTAACATCTATACTAACCAACCGTTACGATAGTTCATACAATGACCTAAGAGGTCCAGAAGACTACTCAGGTGGAACATTGAATTGAGCCAAATTAACATCACTTTTCTCCCTCAAAGAGCTATCCAAGGATATATATTGGCCGACTTCATGGTCGAATTTACTGCACCAAAGACTCTCCGGGGAGCATTGTAGAACTGACCAATTGGTGGGAGATGTACGCGGATGGAGCATCCAATGACCGATGTTCTAAAGCTAGAGTTGTATTAGCGACTCCCGAGGAATGATCGATCCGCTATGCCCTGACAATTTCCTTATAAGAAATAATGAAGCTGAATATGAAGTCTTGGTTTCCTGGCTCAAGCTTGCTAAAGAACTAGGAGTAGAAACCTTGTAGATATTTTGCAATACCCAGCTAGTAGTTCAAGGAATGCGTAGTAAATGAGCTTAACCCCAGTCAACGTACTTAATGCTCCAAGAATTGACCAGATTGAGATTGATCGTATCTTGGATATGGAGTCAGACAAGGAGCCATAGATGACTCATGTGAAAGACATCTACAATAAGGAATCCTTCCCAAACAGAGCAATGAAAAATGATAGATCCACAGCGAAGCTTCATGATACATCATTCAAGAATGAATCATGTACATGAAGGGTTTATTCGTTCCCCTGCTTCGGTGAATTGCTCACGACAAAATCAAACTAATATTGAGAGAAGTCCTACAAACAAAATCATTTTTGAAGAAACATCATTCCACTTGCCATTAATTTCCAAGCCCAACCATGCCTGCAATTGATCAAAATCGCCCCTCATTTCATCTTCTAGGTGTTCAAATGCAACATGCCACATTCAACCTTAGGGCCGGCCTGTATGCTTCAAACCTATAATCGATCATCATCAGTGATCTCTTCAATATCAACTTTTTCAATCCTTTCATCGTGTATCTAGGAAGATTTGAAGCGAGAAGGATCGGTGGAAAAAATTGCAATAATTGAATTACATTCCACCAAATTGCCAATGAACCGTGAGCTATGAACGCATCCGAGAGCCAACAAAAAAAATGTGTACCTGAACGTGCGCGTATACATCCTAAAATTTTGATTTCTTGAAATCAATAAAAATTGGATTCTCACATGGATAAATCAGAGTGAGAATTGGATCAAATAACCAAGGTATACTAACTCGACCAATCGGCTCAATGGAACTGAGTGCAGACGACCAAGCGTCACGACAAATAGAGAAAGATTTGACTCTCCACAAAGCATCTCAACAGTAACAGAAGGATAACGACCATTCAAGACACTGAGTGGAATCCTATCTACTGAACCTAACGTGACATCAATTCAAAGCACGTCATGCATGCAGCAAGACGTACTTTGGGAGGGCAAGTGTTGTCTCACCTTTTGGCTCGTCTATATTTAGATTGACTAGACAAGTTAGACTCGATTGTCGTGGAGGTCAATTGCTTGGAGCGATGATTGTGATGTCATAAAACCAAGTGTAGGCAATGAAATAAAGCGACCGAGACCAAGAGCTAAACTCTTTAGAATATTCTAAGTATGGAATAATGCCTTCCCTAGGCGGGGGATCAATGCCTATTCCTTTCCTTAAGTGATCAGTACATATTCTTAATTTTTGTCACAATTGGGTGAGATCGATATAGAGTGATAGGTAAGGCCCCATGAGGCTATATTTCAAATCTCAAGTCGTTTGGAGTTTGTATGCTCAAGTTACGGGCAAATTACATCAACTAAGAAAGGGATCGGTATGAAAGGGATCATATAAAAAGGATCGATATAGAAGAGATCGACATATTTTAGCCAAATAAGTGCAATTCAATGGAAAATAATAAATATCTCAAAATGCATAAGTCCAATGCATATGAAATTTTGTGAGAAAGATGCATTCGACATTTTAGGGAGCCTACCCTAGGGATCGCACCCCAATCAAAAGAGAGTAAAGGGATCGACACTTATCCCTCTTAAGGAATCGGCTGAAATCAAAATGCATTCAACACAACTTCATGAAAAATGCGATATCTCATAAGCGGTAAATTGAAATGAAACAAAATTTAGATGGCAAGTAGCTATCAACATGGAGGACCCACCATATAGACTGCATCATATTTGGACACCAAAATAGGGGTCGGAGTAGACCCTATTGTAGGCCCAAAAGGGCCTCAAATTTATTATGCAGCCTCGTCATGGCCTGGAAGTTCTTCTGTCGAAATTTTAGCTCGATCCGTGCAAATCTTCCCCTTTAAATACAGAAGGCATAGCATCAGAAAAGGATCCTTCTTTCTACTGCCAAGGCTCTTCCATTTTTATTCCTTATTCTTGTACTGATGGATCCCAGCTGATCTAAGCATTCTTGTAATCATAATCAAGTGCAAAATCAATAAAAATATGAAGTGAACATATGCCAAAATTGCCGAACCACTATAAAAATCCATGGTTTCATTTTTGATTTTTGCTCTGTTTTAATTTCATTCTTCATTTAATCTCTACTAGATTCTATCTGGTGTTGATGCCCATTTTTGGCACCAACGTTAACTGTACTGCTCTAGCTAGAGTATTCAGCTTTAAGTTGACTACAGTTGAATGTTATGCTAACCTTTAATAATTGAGGAGATGGATTCTTTATTGAATAGTGTTTCACTTCTAATGCTTTGACTCAGGCCCAACTATAGTCGCTCAATGGATCGTCATTCCTTGATTTAGCTATAATCATCCACATTAAACTTCCACAATATTCGCAAG
The DNA here is from genome assembly GCA_030765085.1 of Allium cepa. NCBI lineage: Eukaryota > Viridiplantae > Streptophyta > Magnoliopsida > Asparagales > Amaryllidaceae > Allium > Allium cepa. The sequence goes on from CM060932.1 coordinate 136,304,368, forward strand.
TCGATAGAACTAAGTAACAATGATGGTTTGAGATATCCTATTTAACCTTAATTATGATTAACTAACAGGACTAGTGAATCATTATATAGTTATCCAATAACTATCCATATGTAACCTCTAGGTGCCCGCCAGTCATGAGTAATACACTGCCCAAAATTTGTAGAGCATCATGTACTATAGTCTCAATAGATGAATTAATATCCTTACTCGTTACATCATGACTTAGAATATCTAAATTAATATGTTATTTTAATGTGATGAATTTCTTATAGTTACAAGTTACAATGTATTGTAATTACTATCCATTACGTACCATTCAAGGACTTTCTATTTAATTACTTTAAATTAATTACTTATTTATTTGTAACATAGTATAACAAAGTATATTTACAACAACTAGGGATTTCGGGTCTTATTGAATGAGTATAGAAATTTTTTAAAATGGGAATGTGATGTATTAAGGAACTCAATTTATACTTTTGGGAAATCTTGAAATAATCCATTATCGGAAAGGATATATATGTATATGTATGTATGTATGTATAGAAATCGTATTATTTTTCTATAGTATGGTTTTGGGTAGTGAATTTTCATTTATAAGATGAGGATTCTTTTTTTCAATGAGAAAAAATAATGGTGATATTTGCACTTAAGTTTATTGGGCTTAAATAAGTACCTAAATCATGCTCAATTAAAATGAGATAAAAACCCTTACCATACTCCTCTCTAAAAGCATATTTTTCATTTTGATGCACATTCATGATTCTGAAATAAAGGAAAGAAATTAGGGTTCTTCTGTAAATATAAAATCCACCCAAATCTTAATTGTTGGTCAAGACTTGAGTGCGACGCTAATAGTAGGGGTTTAGCAATCTAAGCATGGATGCTAGGTGAGATTATCTCACAATTCTTGTCTAGAATAATTTGCATGTTACTGTCCATAGGACAAAATGAATCTAGGGATGATTTAAGTTCTAACTACTGTAGTAATTTCAAACTATATTGTTCAAACTTTCATTGAATATCACCCTAGATGATTAGCTTCTTTTGATTACATATTGTAGTGTTTAGAAGATTTTATTCATACCCGAAATCACCCCAGAACCGTTATACTACATTACAGAATCGATCCAGCACCTACGTGAATGGCCGAAGGAGTTCCTGAAGCTGAAATTGCTCCAAGAATTGGTCATATCGATGGACTGTATGGGAAATTGGTGCACCGGTGTGACTTCCTGGAGCCATTATAGCTCTAGGGAAAGTTGTCTTTATCCATTTTCCTCATCGCCATTGATTGCTTTGCTCCTTGTTGTTTGCTTCCTATGCTTTGTGCAAATTTTGTGTTTCTCTTTTGGCTTCAGTTTCCACACCTTTTTTATTTTATTTAATGTATTTGGAAATGATTTAGAGCTTGACTTTATGGATCTAACAGCATATATGATTTACTCGGATTGAATTTTATTGTTTTTAGACATGACGATGGCGCCTAAATCTAGTGGTTTTGATTTCTTATTTCTTGGTTTTTAGATATTGGATTATGGATTCATCTTGGTGATATTCTTCCATAGAATTATTCCTATGGACATATAAAGTGTTTGCTCGGTTTTTTGGCACACACGCGTCGAGAGAAAGCTAAGGCGAGGGAAAGAAGAGTAGAAGGCCAAAGCTTGTAGTGTACGAAGCAGGAATGCCAGACCAGATATTTGGTCCGGCATCCCCTGAAATGCCATACCAGATATATGGTCCGGCACAGCACCAAAGCCCTAGACCAAACATTTGTTCCGATACCCAGGTTTGCCAGACCAAGTATTTGGTCTGGCAATTGAGCATCGCCAAGTAGGCCGAAGTTGATGCCGAATGGAATGATCACCAAGTAGGCCAAGTTCGCTAACCAAGTGCTGGGCCAAATCCTCCTGCCCAAATACTGAACCAGATTTAGAGAGCTATAACCCAACCTCCATACTTCACAACTTCACTCTATAAATACCAGAGCTTCCCAACAACAATGGGGACACTTTGAAAAAGAAAAGGAAAATTTTGCTGAGATTCAATCACTCCAACTACTCTAAGTTTTTGCTCTTTCCAATCATACTTGTATTTGTAATCAAATCAAAGAGGAATAATAAGATGGAAAGTGGACGTAGGCATGTTTTGGCCAAACCACTATAAAACTTTGTGTGATTTACTGCTTTTAAGTTACTTTTCTATTCTGAGCCTGTGAAGTATTCTGTAATTGTAATGATTACTTGATGACACATTGGAACAAATAAAATAACATATCAAAAAATCTAAAGGCAACTTAACTAAATTCAGACTTGGAGGTGTTTCCCCAATTTTTATGCAAACATTTTTTGTGCTTTCATTAAGAAGGACTTAATCCGAAGCCGGGCTGGAGAGATTGCGGGGACCTAGTCCCAGCCAAGGGGGCACCAGGCAAGGACTGGCTCGACTGACCCTGTTATACCTCAAGCCAATCATCGCCAATCCAATCTCAAATGAAATTAGGGATGTCACTAACATCAAAGGGAAGCCCCCATTTCTCCCAGAACTGCCCCAGAATCCGAGGAAAGGATGACATGCCACTTCAGGGGGTATCTCAGCCGTAAATAGCACAAAAGAGGTGTAGGAGCAAGGGTGTCCAGCCCATTCACTAGGGACATAGGTACAGCAACCGCTCTGTGGGATTGAAAGATGCCCACCATGGGTCCTTACAAAGGCATGACTGACCCAATCATCCACTTACAGCATCACAATCAACACATGCTCATGAATGGAGCAACAGAGGGTGTGCTGTGTAAATGTTTCTCATTATTCTTATCAAACATAGCAACCACATGGTTTTTACCGCCTGCCTCATGGCTCCATTAGCTCTTAGGAAATGTTAAAGGAAAGATTCATAAGTCAATTTTAAATCCACATGGAACAACCCAAGGATGCCTATTCCTTATCAAACGTGAAACAAAAAGTAGGAGAACCGCTACAATAGTATCTTACCCACTTTGACACTGCTGCAGTAGTGGTGCAGGTCGCCAATGAGAGGCTTACACTAATGGAGCTATGCGGAGGCGTCCACCCAGGTTCCAAACTCGCAAGAAGGTTCACAAAGGAGAAACCCCTAACTCTTTAAGATTTCTTTTATGAGGCTGGGAAGTACATTAGATTGGAGGATGCGGCGGCCCACCGACATAACGAGTAACCAGCAAAAGCTTCCAATGTCCAAGGAAATGTGGGTGCCCCGCCCCGAGGGGAAAGCAACAAATAGAATAATGAAGTTAAAGGTGGAAACCAAGATAATACTGGGAGTGAAAAAGGAAATAAACAATGATACCGACCTAGACCAAGATTCGACTCATACATACCTCTGAACGACATAGTTGAGAACATCTACATGGCTACTCAACACGAGTTGAAATGCAAGCACCCTTCATGCAAAAATGAATCAGAGGCCGCAATTAGAACATGGAGATATTGTCGCTTCCACAAGTCTCGTGGACACAACATCGAAGAATGCCAATATTTGCGGGATCTCATTGAAGAATATATCCGAAAAAAGAAACTGGAGTGGTACATGCAGAAAAACCACAACTCTCCTGCTCCAACCTACGAAGGATCTGGAAAACCTCCACAAGGAAATAATAGGGAAGGAACAGGTGCGAGCCGCTCTAACCAAGAAAAGATAACTGTCTACACCATAACTGGAGGCCCACATATAGTTGATAGAAGTTTGGTTGAGATAGAGAGATACAGAAAGTCCTTAAAGGATAAGGAAGGGTACGGTCATTCCATAACTGAAGGTCGCATTGCGAAGCGGAGAGAATGACTTAACCTTCAATGCTGAAGATTTGCTTGGAAAACAGTATCCTCACACTGACCCCCTGGTTATCGTCACCTGGATCGGTCCGGTCGAGGTGTTTCGTACGTTGGTCAATATAGGAAGCTCGGTGAATATTTTATTCAAACATGCATTCAATAAAATGAAGTTGTCAATTGAAGATGTATCTCCGTGCCCTAAACCTTTACATGGATTCAATGGAGAGGCCATAATGCCTCTCGGATAGCTGGTCTTGTTTGTTGAGCTTGAACTCACCCCCGATCAGTTATGCGGAAGCAAACATTCATACTGGTGGATGGGAACCACGCCTCCAATGTCTTCTTAGGAAGACCCGCATTATCGGACTTCCAAATAGTATTGGCACCATGGTGTTTGAAGATAAAATTCCCGACCGATAACGGAATAGGCTCGAGATTGTTATGTGACTGAACTTTGCCAAAATAAGAAAAAGGAAAAAGGAAAAGGCGTGATGGTCATCCTCTACGCCAAAAATTTGAAAGCATAGCAATCAAAGAGGTCCCCTCCTCTTGAATATATGTGCGACCCATTCAACGAATTGGACCCCAGAGATGAAGAGTAGGAGGCCAAGGCCAAGCCTGTTGAGGCTATAGAGCATATGACAATAGAAAAATACATCAAAACAATGCTTTTAAAGTTAGGTTCTTAATTAAATCTAGATCTCAAAGTTTAGCAGATAAGATTCCTACGAAGGAACTTGGATGTACTTGCATGAACACACAAGGATATGGTGGGGATATCCCCGGAGATAACTTGCCATGCTCTTAATGTTGACCCAACCAAAGTCCATGTCAAACAAAAGAAAAGAAGCATGGGGATCGAGTGATCAACCACTCTCACAGAGGAAGTAAAGACTTTGCTCACTAATGGTTTCATCCGTGAAGCCATTTACCCTAAATGGATCTCCAACCCGGTGATGGTGAAGAAACCTAATGGAAAATGGCGAACATGCATTAACTTCTCCAACCTCAATGACATTTTCCCCAAGGAATGTTTCCCTTTGCCCCGAATCGACCGACTGGTGGACGGAACCGCGGGACATGAGTTATTGCCATTTATGGATGCGTATTCGGGATACATCCAGATTCCCGTGCATGTGCCAGACCAAGAACACACTAGCTTTGTTTAACGACAATTTTTTTATCGAGTTAGAAAATTGCCAATAAATTTTACCGCATGCGCACGGCATACAATTGTTAGTACTTGGCGAGTACGGGTCGATCCACAGGAATTGTTGATTCTAAATCTCTATTCAATCGAATTATACTGAAGTCGAGGGTGAATTAAACTAGAAATGCAAGAAAACTAACAAAAACTAGCTAAATAAAAATTGATAAAAATATGAAAGGTAAATGACAATTTAGAGATAATTTCCACTCTCTAGATCACCTAAATCAATAAAATGAAGTTATGATCTCTCTTTTGGTCATTAGTTAATTTAATTGATGTGCTTATCATAAGTATGACATATTTGTGCTATTAATTAGCCCAATATAAGCCATTAAACTTTAACACACCCTTTAAACTACTTACTAATTCTCATGAACAATGACAACAAATTGAAAATAAAATCTATTTTAAGTATAGCCTATTAACTATTGTTTAAAAATATAGGCCATCAAATTTTAATTTCAACATTCACTTCATTACCATCATAATATGTAGATGAAGAGGTAATTATTGTTTGTGATTGTTTGAGCATAGCTTATTTGGTGTCAACAATATAGGCTATCTAATTCAAAGAAAAAATAACAAGTTAAGCAACTTCAAATGTTTCCATTAAGCACAAAAAGAGAACATAAACATCAAAATGTTGAATCTACATACTGGAGAGCTTCTTTACCCCTAAATTGAAGGGGTCTAGCCTTTCATATTTGTATCATATGAACAGATGTAGAAAGCAACATGAAACTAACAAGAAGAGGAAAATGAGAGCTAAATGAAAGAAGAGCTAATTAACAAGAAATAAAATTAATTTACTTGCATGGAAAATAAACTACACTACTAGCATGAAAGGAAATAAATAAGAAAATAAAAGAGAACAAGAATTAACATTGCATAAAAAAGGAAAATTACATAAGATAAAAATGGCTAAGTAGCCATGAAAAGAGAAAGAAAACTTTCTTTTATTTTTAATCTAAGCTAAGACTAACTAAGATAAAGAGCCTAAAGGAAGAGAGACTAAGGAAGAAGAGATACATGAAACATAAGGGGGATTTATATAATTTTAAAACCATAATTCACTTTTTTGGGGAATGCCCAAACTACCCCTCTGGAAAGTGTGGTTGCCAAGTAACAATTAGCATCTAATAATCATTCATTAAGTGTGCATGAAGATTTAATGGCCTTTTAAAATGTGGATTAGATCTAATTTGTACATTATGGTAGGTGGGTTCCTCCGTGATCATGACTTAGAATTATTTCCATCTTCATTTGTTCTCTTCACTCTTGGCATGCATATATCTTCATGAAACCACTTGTAAAATTCACTAAAATTCCTACAAAACAACATAGAAAATTCCAAGTAGATTTTCAAAAATTAATAAATGCACAAAAATGACCATTTTGCACCTATATGAAGATGAATATGTTACAATATGAAAATAATTAGAATTTTGGTTTAAACAAGTTAAAATATCCAGTATGATCATTTATTTAATTGAAGAATATTAAATATGGTGGTAAAATATGCACATTTAAGTACACATCAAATACCCACAACATATCACTTTATTCGTCCTCGAATAAACTAAAACTAAGATAAATCTGTTTTCGTAGGGGCACGATTGCATTGAGCGTATATAACAAACCGATAAACCTCTGGGTATCCCCAGTAGAACAAATGTTGTCTCGTGAGGGTTTTCAGCGGATACTACCCATAAAATCCAAATGCAAGATGAAAATATTAACAAAATTCAAGATTTATCTACAATGAGATGAATGCAAGTTTTCGAAAATATTTACAAATAAAGGATTTACTTTTGAATTAACACAAATAAGTTAAATACAGGTTTGGTTATTATCTTGAAAATTTAAGTCAATTACCCGTCAAAATTTCAACCCAAATGAAGTTATCATAACAAATAGACTATAGTTTAACTCATTTTTTAAGTTGATAATAAAGTATAACTATGAAATAGATCTTTAGTTGATTATCAAAATTTATCAAAGTGGTATTTTATTTCATTTCAATAACAAATCAAATCAAATAAGTTAAAATAGTGCTTGGATTTCATTTGCTTACTCTCTCTTATATGAAAATTTTATTAATATAATAATATTTACATATGCCTAATTCAGGTAAGCTGAGGCTAGATATACCACCCATGCACTGCCATGCGGCCTTATGTGAGGGGAATACAGAGCGTGGTGAGTGAACACATAAGTGTGAACACTTATTGACTGTAGGCGTTATTACTAAAACAATTTTTATATACACACACCTAACTCAGATAAACTGAGACCAGATATACCTATCGTGCACTGTCTTTTGGGCTTACGTGAGAAGGATACAGAGCATGGCAAGTGACCACATAAGTGTGAACACATGACTCTAGGTGTTTATTAAAAAATATAAATATATACAAGAATTATTTTTTTGTTTTTTTGTTTTTTTTTTCATTTTTTTAAGAGAGAGTTTTACAAGATCATCTTAGCACCATTTAACTTAGAAGACAAAAAAATGTTATATCCTTTTATTTGAATTCACCGCTTTTTTTTAAAAAGAAATTAGGATATTTCATAATTAACACGTATGAATCTTTCTATATACTAGTTAATCCATCATTATTTGTAATCAAACTTCATTTTTATTTTTGTTGAGACAAATAAATTTTTCATAAATTTCAATTTAATTAACCAAAACCATATGTTTATCTTATATTGTTTCTTTAAAAATAAATCAAAATGCTTTAAAAAAATTGTTTTTGAATTTTTTTTGAGTTTTGGAAGAAAAATGAAAAATTAATCATGAAAAATCAAAAATAAGACGAGTCTCCCCCCACACTTGATTTTGACCGTGTCCCGATAGTCAACCCAAGTGGAAGGAGAAAAAAATAAAAGAAAAATACAACGATGACTTATATTTACCTGAGATCAGAAACTATATCATCAAAAAGTAAATGAAACGGTCTTCCAAAAACCGATTCATTTGTCTCGTCAAGTATGCAAGACACAGCTTAAGCTCAGAAAACCAAACCATAAATGATTTCGGAGTTGAATGTGGATTTGGAAAAACGAATGTCATTTTATTGAAAATTGTATGAGTTGTTTTATTTTCGATGATTTTTGGGGTTGATAAAACAATCGATTGAAATTCAAGTTTATTTTCACAAAATTTAAAGTTAAGCTCATCATCAACAAATTTTTCAAAATTATTGATTTCAAAATTGAAATGGTGATTCAAATCTTTCCCTTCAGAATTTGACAACTCATTTTCAAAAATTCTAAAGAAATCGTGTTCATTGAATTCGTTTACCTTTATTACCAACAACTTTATCACACGTGTCAAGTTCAAAATCCAAAGTTTTTGTGTTCGAAATTCAAAATCGGGAAAAGAAAGATCGAATCTTAAATTAAGTTTCTCATCCTCGGAAGAATTGAAATCCAACCCAATTACCGTGTTTTCAACAACTTCATTAAGATCATCATTTTCAGTTTCTAAAGTTGTTTGAAAATCGCGATTTGGGTAAAAGATGTACTATCATTTGACTCATCGTATGTTGGAATTTGGTTTTTTTCTCACGTTGTTTCATATATGTTTTGAATAACAAATCCATGTGATCATTGTAGATTTCATCCATTTTCTCTATAAAATACAACTGATAGTTATTAACTTGAAAATTTTCGATTTGGATTGGTTGAAAACAAAAAATTTCAGTCGTATCATAGTCGAGATTATTACCATTGTTAAAATTATTTGAAAAATGGTTCACATTTCCATTTTGAAATTGGTTTTGGAGTTCGAAGTTGTATTGGCATGAGTTATAATATGAAATCATTTGAATTTTAATTAAATTCAAATTTTGAAATCCTTCACTCGAGTTAATACACAAATATGAATTACATAAATCATTTATATTTTGATTTTGTTGTATAGAGAGTTCAATTAAAGATGAAATGTTATTATCAAGAGTCGAGGGTTGGTCATCGTTTTGAAAACTTCGTTTTTCAAAATTTCAATTGTTTATAGAATAGTTGTCGTTAAAATATCCATACAACTATTGTAAAATTCAAGTGAATATGGAAATTTGGACATTTTCAAGAATATTTTTTGTTTTTTTATATAAAGGAAAAAATATTTATAAAAAGGAATTTAATTTTCAAAAAGAAATTTGATTTTTGTTTGGTTTTCTCTTTTTTCAAACTTTTTTGTTTTTTGAAAAGGTTTTATATTTTTTTGGATTTTTGCTTTTCTAAAATAACTAATTCAAAAATGTTTTGGATTTTTGATTTTGATTGAAAATTTTCAAAAGAAAGGATTGAAAAAACTAAGTTAAGGAATATTTACAAATCTTTTTTTAGTTTTAGATTTTGAAATTTTTTTGTTGTTTTTTTAAATATGCATGAACTAATGCAACTAAATTAATGCAAGGTTAATTACAGATTATATATCCTAACCTAAAATCATATAATCGCACTTTGTCTTAGATCAACAAGATAGTTCTTAGCCAGGTAGCGGACATGATTTATCGGTGCACCACAAATCACCATAGCAATGCATCTGAAGGTTTAAGTACGTTCAGAGAAACAACCGCTGTAATATTTACGAATCACCGTAATATTTATAAATGGTTATTGCTCTTCCATTGCCTGGACACTAAGAAATTAAATTGACGAAAGAAGACAGATTGTCAATATATAATTAAGTGTTATCAATGTCCAATCGTTATACTAATCAAAATTCTAGAATGAAATGCAAAGCAGAAATTAAACGTGTATTAACAATGCAACTACGAGTGAGTTTTCGTTTTTGAATTTTTTTTGTACAATGCAATCAAACAACAATGTAAGGAAAACAAAACAATAGATAGGAGTTAAAAGCAGCAATTTTTTAATAGCAAGCAAGCAAAGCAGTTTATTTTTAGCAAGCACTTCTGCCACCTGCAACATGAAATTAAAAAAAAGATATATACAAGTTTATATATATATATATGTATGTATGTATGTATATGTATATGTCAAAGCAGAAATTAAATCAAAACAAAACAAACAAATGAATACAAAACAAATGGAAAATAAAACAAATTGAAACTTGTTTTTTTAGAGAGAAGAAAAAATTAAAAAAAAAATAATCTAAAACCACCCAACTAAGCATCACAAACTAAAAGAAAGCAATACTCCTTTTTTAAAGTTCCACTAGGGTCCAGCCCAACAAGAATTTCTTTACTAAATAAATGATCGGCATTATCAGATTATGGTATGCCAAATTCATAGTGAAATTCACAATCAAACAAGAAATCAATTTAACAACAAAATTCACAGTCGAATTCTTAACCAAAAAATCAAATTTCCTCGATCAACCACTGATATTAGATTATGCTACGACTTGGATTTTGGGTTCACGGTTCGGCTATGCTTAACGTGGAGGCCCATTTTGTTGTGGCCGCTTTGGATTAGAGGACGAAGGCATATTTTGGTTTTGGGACGTCGAAGCTTGGATTCATGGATGAGTTGTAGTTTGCTGAAATAATGTTGGGGCAAGAAAGTGGTAGTAGATGTTGGGGCCAAAAATTTGTTTAACGACAAATTTTCTGTCGAGTTAGAAAATTGTCGATTAATTTTGAATTAAATTTTACCGCAAGCACATGTCGTATATTTGTTAGTACGTGGCGAGTACGGGTCGATCCATAGGGAATTGTTGATTATAAATCTCTATCCAATCAAATTATACCGAAGTCGAGCTAGAAATGTAAGAAAACTAAAAAACTAGTAAAAGATAAATAGATAAAAATATGAAAGGTAAATGACAATTTAGAGATAATTTCCACTCTCTAGATCACCTAAGTCAACAAAATGAAGTTATGATCTCTCTTTTGATCATTAGTTAGTTTAATTGATGTATTTATCATAAGTATGACATATTTGTGCTATTAATTAACCCAACATAAGCCATCAAACTTTAACACACCTAAACTACTTACTAATTCTCATGAAAAATGATATCAAATTGAAAATGAAATCTATTTTAAGTATAGTCTATTAACTATTGTTTTGAAATATAGGCTATCAAATTTTAATTTCAACATTCACTTCATTACCATCACCATATTTAGATGAGGAGGTAATTATTGTTTGCGACTGTTTAATCATAAGCTATTTAGTGTCAACAATATAGGCTATGAAATTCAAAGAAAAAACAATAAGTTAAGCCACTTCAAATGTTTCCATTAAGCACAAAAAGAGAACATAAACATCAAAATGTTGAATAAACATACAAGAGAGCTTTATTACCCCTATACTAAAGGGATTTAGTGGTTTAGCCTCTCATATTTGTTATCATGTGAACAAATGTGGAAAGCAACATGAAACTTACAAGAAGAGAAAAATGAGACCTCAGTGAAAGAAGAGCTAATTAATAAGAAATAAAACCAATCTACTTGCATGGAAAATAAACTACACTACCAGCATGAAAGAGAATAAACAAGAAAATAATAGAGAACAAGAATTAACATTGCATAAAAAAAAGGAAAATTACATAAGATAAAAATGGCTAAGTAGCAATGAAAAGAGAAAGGGAGCTTTTTTTATTTTTAATCTAAGCTAAAACTAACTAAGAGAAAGAGCCTAAAGGAAGAGAGATTAAGGAAGAAGAGGTGCATGAAACATAAGAGGTATTTATACAAGTTTAAAACCCAAATTCACTTTTTTGAGGAATGTCCAAATTACCCCTTTGGAAGCATGAGGCCAAGCAACCATTAGCATCCAATAATCATCAAGTAATTGTGCATGAAGATTTAATGGCCTTTTAATATGTGGATTAGCTCTAATTTGTACATTAAGGTAGGTGGGTAGGTGGGGTCCTCCATGATCATGGCTTTGAATTATTTCCATCTTCATTTGTTCTCTTCACTCTTGTGCATGCATATATTCTTATGAAATCACTTGTAAAATTCACTAAAATTCGTACAAAACAACATAGAAAATTCCAAGTAAATTTCCACTAATATATAAATGCATAAAAACGATCATTTTGCCCCTATATGAAGATGAACATGTGACAATTTGAAAATAATTTTAATTTTGGTTTAAACAAGTTAAAATACCCAATATGAACATTTTTTAATTTAAATATATTAAATGTAGTGGTAAAATATGCAATTTGTGTGCACACCAAGCTTCATCGTGGACATAGGCCTTTACTGTTACACGGTTATGCCTTTCGAGCTTAAAAACGCCGGTGCTACCTATCAACGTTTGGTTAATAAGATGTTTGAATGGCAAATTTGTCATTTCATGGAAGTCTATGGTTACGACATGCCTGTCAAGTCAAGAGGAGCAGTGGATCTTCTGAGCAACCTAGACGAGATGTTCCAAGTATTGCGCAAATACCAAATGAAACTAAACCCACTAAAATGCCTTTTCGAGGTGTCATCGGGTAAGTTCTTAGGTTTTATCGTACATGCTAGAGGAATAGGGGCGAATCCTAAAAAGGTACAAGCTTTGAAGGATATTATAATCCCAGCATGAACATTTGTAATGGAAAAGCAGTCGCTCTAAGCAGATTTATATCCAAAGCAATGGACAAGTGTATCTCGTTCTTCAAAGCCCTCAAAAGAGACTAAGGGAAATTTGAATGGACTGATGAGTGCTACTCTGCCTTCCAAAATCTACACGAACATTTGCAGAAGCCTCCGGTACTCTCCATGCCAATGGACGGAGAGAGCCTTTGCTTATACCTGGCTGTATCATCTCATGCCCTAAGCGCAACACTAGTACGAGAAGATGATCATATCCAGAGATCGCAGTACTTCATTAGAAAAAGATTCATGGGCAATGAAGCTAGATACCCTATGATCGAAAAATTGGTTTACTGTTTGCTCATAGCATCTAGGAAATTACGACCCTACTTCCAATCTCACTAAATTAAGGTTCTGACGGATCAACCCCTGAGACAAGTTCTGCATAAACCGGATTTGTCAGGGCGTCTACTGAAGTGGTGCATTGAGCTAAGCCAATACAACATGACCTACCATCCGCGTGCCATAATTAAAGGAGAAGCCTTGGCTGATTTCATAGTTGAATTTACAATACAAGATGATGAGATGGAAGTAAAATTTGAGGAAGCAGTCAAATGGAACTTGTTCATTGATGGAGCGTCGCATGAGCTTGGCTCGGGGGCAGGAGTCATAACAGTTACACCCTAAGGAAGGAAGTTATGATGTGCACTAAGACTAGAATTCACTGCAACCAATAATGAAGCTGAATACGAAGCAGTGATAGCTGGCCTGGAGATCATAAAAGAGATAGGAGTTAGGTCGGTATGCATTCACATGACTCTCAGTTGATGGTGAACCAGATCCTCGGAGAATTCCAGACCCGTGGACAGAAGCTCACGTTTTACCTCAAAAAGGCCAAAACCCTCCTCAATGAGCTAGACTATTATATAATCAAATACATCCCATGAGGAGAAAATCAAAAAGCAAACGCCCTTGCCAAAGAAGCAAGCGTAAGGACCGAACCAATGCTGGGGGCAACCCCCATCATAAGTCAAACCATGCAAAGTTTCGAGTGTCTTCAAATCACAACAAATGCCAGCGGAGACATGGATGACCACCATCATCAAATACCTACACGATGGAACCTTACCCATAGAACGGATTGAAGTGAGGAGGATCCTAAGGAAAGCATCATGCTACACCATTCAGAATGGCATATTATACCATCGTGGTTTTTTCAATCCATTACTAATGTGTGTTGCTGGGAATGAAGCTAAAGATATCCTTAATAACATCCATCAAGGAAGTTGTGGCGATCACACTGGAGGGTAAACTCTAGCTAAGAACATTCTTCGATATGGATACTTTTGGCCTACACTAAACAAAGACGCTACAGAGTTCGTTAAAAAATGTGACAAATGCCAAAGATTCGCCAAAATTCCGAGACCACCACCTACTAGTTTGACCTAAATGGTCAGCCCCCGGCCCATTGCAATTTTAGGGATTGATTTGATCGGAGAACTCCCCATGGGTCATGGAGGGGGCAAGATACGCTATAATGGAAGTGGATTACTTCGCCAAATAGGTGGAAGCGGAAACCTTGAAAAAGATTTCATTTGCCAATGTGATATACTTCCTAATACGAAACATCCTATGCAAGTATGGGGTTCCACAGAAGATCATATCGGATAACGGACTCCAATTCGATAGCAAAGAATTCTCTAGATGGTGCCAAGAATATGAGATTGCTCGAAGCTTCTTGGCTTTTGCTTATCCTCAGACCAACGGACAGGTCGAAGTGGTAAATAAGGTTTTAAAAACGCTGATAAAAAAGAAACCGGAGAAATCCAAAGAGGCATGGATCGATGAACTACCTACTGCACTATGGGCCTATCGAACTTCCTATAGGATAGCGACAGGGCATAGGCCGTTCGCCTTAGCATAAGGGGCCGAAGCCATGCTACCAGTTGAAACGATCGTCCCTTCACATCAAAGGATACATTATAATCCGGAAGAATACAAAGAACTCTTAAATATATCGCTTGATCTAATCGAGGATAAAAGGAATGACACTGCCCTCAAAGCCTCTCCAAATAGACAGAAAGTGGCAAGGCAGTATGACTCCAAGGTGAAATCTTAGGCACTACAAAGGGAGGCCTAGTACTCAAGCGGGTCTTCCAACGTCCAGGAGCGTTATACCCAATCTAGGAAGGACCGTTTATTGTTCATAAGGACCTTCGTAATGGCGCTTACATCCTACTAACAATCGACGGGAAGGTGTTTGGAAAAGCAAGGAATCTCCAACACCTCCACCATTATTTCTCCTGAATTGTAAGGAAGCATGTATTAACTGAAGCAATATAAGAAAGATAGTGGATGTAGGCATATTCTGGTCGAACCACTATAAAAATTGGTGACTTGCGTTGTTTGTTAAATTTGAACTTTTTTTTTACTTAATTTTGTTATCTGATGCAATTCCTATTGCGATCAATAGCAAGCGCTCACTAGCAGTAGTGAAAATAAGATATCCATGTCAAAAGGCACGAGACAAGCCTGGGCACTTCACTGCTAACAATCGGCCACCTAATTTGGCAATTATGAACCGATTATAAGCCATGGATTGGGCATGATTTATTGCCTAGGCTGTTTTTCATTGGCGTTCGGCTCGTCGACAACTGCGAACCGATTATTATTCCCACGATTAAGGCATGGCTGCAGCCAGGGATAGTTCGTAGTTAACGATCGACACCCAAGTCGGTAAGAATAAATTGAATAATACTCACGACACGGGCAATAGCTCGAGTAATTATTATTCGCGATCTGCCTCTAATATGGCAACAATTTTGTGGTTTCCCACATCTCAAAACATGATGGCAATTAACTAAGTCATAAGAAGTTCACAAGAAGGCAAGGCAAGCTATAAAATCATGTCACAAAAATCATTTTAGATAAACATACAAAAAAACAAAAGTCAAACATTACAACACCAAGTCTGTTTGTACAACATAAAGATTATATATAGGACAACCCCACATCCTCCAAAATACATATAACAAAAAATAAGGAAAACTTTCTCGACTGAGTAGGAGGGACATCCTTATTATTAGGCCCGCTTCCTCCGGACATGTCCTTTGAAGGCCCAGCTTGCTTAAGGGACTCTGCCACTTTTAATGATTCCCCATCAGCATTCTTTGAAGATAGAGATAGCGCAGCTTGTCCCGAAGCCATCCCTACATGAGGCAAGCGAGAAAAGTCATAAGTCTTATAGTCTGTGATAAGAGATAATGAAACTAAAATAAAACGACATGGTACCTACGATGATGTTCAGTGGATCACCGAGCCCCTTGTGATCCGAACCCTCTTCATCATCCTCATCCTTCGCCAACAGCTCGTATCCTCTAGCAGTGGCCTTAGTCTCTTCCACCATAAACTAACAATTCACTATCCTAACATCATACGTGGATCCTTCTTCTTGGGCATCTACGGCCTTGGTCTCCTCGATGAGCCGAGTATGGATCCCAGCCATCACTGGAGGGCAATCGTCCATCTACCAAAGGTTCCCATGCTTTCAAAACATATAGCAGGTGTCCTTCAGCATCCGAATCACAGTCTCACAGAAGTCGCTAGACTTGTCGACTTCGGCTTGAAGGGACACCACCTTGTTTATGTAATGTTCTTTGTCTCTCCTCAGTTGGACCTGTTGTGCCTTCATCGTGTAGATCTCAGCCTTGTAGGCATCTTTTTCCTTGCATCAATCACCCTGAAATTCCTTCAACTCAGCCAAGACTTCTCAGGACTTCTTCATCTTTCCCTTAAGAGACCAGATCCACTCCAGGTCCCTTTGGCTAGCCTCGTCCACTGAGCTCATAGCTTCATCGATCAATACTTTGCATGATTCAGTGGCCTCCCTCGTTGCTTCCTTCTTGGCTTTCTTTATCTCAGCCGCATGAGACGTCTCAACCACCTCCAATTTTACATCCTTCCCCTAAGTACCCTATGGAGATCCTCCACCTCCAGGAGTAATCTCGCATTGACATTCTCGACTTCCTCACTAGCCTTGGCCAAACTAGATTGATAGTTAACAATTTTACTTGTCTTATTAGTGATCCGGACCATTCTCGTTGCCAAATTAGCAAAGTCGACAGTATTGGATTCGTCCAAAATTCGAACCAGAGGATTATGAGGTAGGAGGAACTCGGTATCAAGGTCCATAGGATGGTGAACCACATAACTAGGATTGATATCAGGATGATTATCGAAAGAATTCCTCACTGGCGGTTGAAAGTCTAAGAAGTAAGCATAGATGTTTTCATCCCCTTGGTCACTAGGCACCTTACGCACTTCGGGGTCAGACAGATTTAGACGATGGCGACGAGCGGAGGTATGAGAGCTGAAGGGGGTGGCATCTTTATCAAGAGACCTTGCGTGTTTTTGAGACGTCTCGTGGCTTTCCTCTCCGTCCAAGCCAGGCAGAGTCTCCTCAACAATTTCTTGTGCAGGCTTTTCCTTTTGGGTGCCAGTCTTAGAAGGAATGGAGGCTCCTCTCATATGTTTGAATCAAGTCTCCTAGACATCTTTTTCCTTTTCAGATTTCTCCTTTTTCCTATGAAATGGATAATAACTTTAGAGCAAAGAAGTGAAGAGTGCATAAACACTGGGTATGCAAGACACTTCGGCACTGCAAGCTACTACAAACCCTTAGGGGGGACTGAATCGAGTAGCTAGGACTGGGTTTCACTTAATTAGGGAATACACTAGGGCAAGACTCCACTCAGAGGAAGGACACACTGTGAATGGACCTCGTTTCGATGGGGAGCAAGTGGAGGCCGGGACTCGTCTAAAATGAAAAAATCTCAAGAAGCACCCCAAAGTCTATGAAGAAATCGAAAGTACTTGGAGAAAGCCTGAACGTCTCATCGATCCCCGCTCCGCTTTGTACCGGGAGAACAGGCACTCCGCTCAGGTCATTTTTTACCACGTTCTCTTGCGAAGAGCCAGCAACCAAAGTTGGCCCGGATGCCAGCTCGAACTGATCTAGCTGCTTAGGCCACTCCCACACAGCCTCAACGTTCTTCAAAGGAGTTGTGCCCAGATCTTCACTACCCACAAATCCTATATCCTGAGAAGCTTGAACCTCCGAATCTGTCACCTCGGAATCTCTCTCCATGCCTTCCTCATCCTCGCTATCATCTTCCAAAGGAGAACCCTCCTTGCCTTCAAGAGAAGGAGCGTCCCTTATGCGCAAGGACTTCCCTAAACGGGGAGGACGAACAACGCTCTTCTTGTGCCTTAGTTTCTTCGGAGCGTCGACTCCTTCGCCCTCTTCTACTATTTCCTTCCCTTTGCCGGTGCCTCCCCCTTCTCTTTCGACTCCTTTAGCCCTATCAGCAAAACTTGGCCCACTCTTAAACAAGGATTGACCAGGGCCAATCAGATTGTAGAAGCGGAGAGCTGTGCCGTGAAGCAAGAACAAGGCTTCCCTCTCGGCTTCACGAATAGCCAGAATTTCTTTGGCTATCTTCTTCAGACCATCGTCCTCTGCCGCCTTTACGCAACCTGTGTTACGAAGCATTAGGAATCCAAGTCCGTGGAAAATGTATAAAAGGATATAAAAGAAACTTACACACAGAAAAAAAAGCATGCCGAGGAACGGTGTCGTCGAGCGCAAAGAAATACTACTTAAACATGTTGAATTTCGAATATAAGTCAAGGACATGCTTGAACTTATGGGCTGACTCTAGGCTAACGAAGGGACTCCCTTTCCAGTAACTTCTCACATTGTTTAAGTACTCGATCTCTCTGTGAGTGGGAAGTCTGATAGCGCTTTACAAATATAAGATATAGGCAAGTTAGGATTGCGTAAAATTCGATTGAAGCTGTAGAGGAGCAACCTTCAGATAAACCGCAAAATTGGAAATCCAACGGGTAAGCTGATTAATTGCACCACACATACAGTGGTATTTTCTATATGCCATATATCCCTCTGGGGAGAGCATGCCCTGTCAATTGGCCCAGGTGGAAGCATGTCCCGACGAGCAATTTCGAATACTGTAGCTAAGGAGTTAAGTTTCTCAACGGTCAATACGCCAGGGTAACACTCGAGAGGCTTCACTAATGTTTGGTTCGGGGCGTAACCCTCCACCAATGAATACACGGAGCTAGGTTGTCTATGAGGATTAGCAAGAGCCTTAGGGGAAGAAATGCCGGCTCCGGCAGGCTATGAAGATGAATGCTTAGACCGAAGTTCACGACTAGACGACATTTTCTTTCCTGCACAAGGAGATAAAAATCAGGCATAAGTTCAACACCCCAATAGTTATGCAATTGTAATAAGAATAAAGCAGTAGCAATGAGTTTAACTTATTAGTAATCATGTACTCATAGCAGGAAATTAAACGCTCATGAATAGCCTCCTATCGTTTGGTCCGGTTAATACCACACACTGAACCAAACCATACAAAATTATGGATACTATTCCAAGGATTTCCCTCTTGGCTTGGAATATCCATGATTACTAAACATGAACTAATCTGGTCTGGCATCACTCTATCACTGTCCCTAAATAAAACAACGCCATGGCGCCAAACCAAATTTATAAAGCATTGCACAATAATTGCTTTGGTCCAATGCTTACTCTCCAACAGCCTAGCCGCATTTGCTAGCGCACCATCTAGAAACCTCTCTTGTGCCCTAGCCTAAAACACAGAGATACCAAACACGATATGGGGGAGCTCCTACCGCCTACCACTGATAAAACACAAACTTCTTCCGCCCTTGATAACCACAACTGCCTCACCTTCACTGATCCTAGATTTCTCCTTCGCCAGTTCATTCCAAGGCTGCAACGCTCTTTCGAATGAGCCTCCTTCCTTCGATTCAGAATGAAGCACCCTCTCAACTTACAAAAAAAAATACATAATTCCCCTAGAATTGAAACCATAAAACACCAAAAACCCTAGAACATAAATCGAATTTTAGAATTAAACTTACCTCGGATAATATTGAAGTGAAGAAAGGTGAATTAGAATGTTGGAAGCGTCGAAAAATATGAAAAGAGTTGGAGAATTTCGAAGACTCAAAATGGAAGAAGGAGTTGAAAGCATAAGAGGGAGTATTTATAAAAGAGAGAAGGGGGAAAGGTAGCTGAATGGTTATTATGGAGAGGGGAGACCATGTGCTTTCTTGTTGGTCCGAAGAAGACGCTTCGCCTTTTGAGAGGAAGTTAAGTCCGAACCAAACAAAGCATATCGTGTGGAAACACAATATACTTTGAGGGGCTAGTGTTGGCTCGGTTTTTCGACACACAAGGATCGAGAGAAAGATGAGGCAGAGGAAAGGAGAGTAGAAGACTAGAGCATGTGGTGTAGAAAGCAGGAATGCCAAACTAGATATTTGGTTTGGCATCCCTTGAAATTATGGACCAGATATTTGGTCCACCATCCCTTGAAATGTCGGACCAGATATTTAGTCCGGCAGCATCCTCTAAAATGCCGGTCCAAATGTTTGGCCCGACATCCCCTGAAATGCTGGAACAAATATTTGGTCCGGCACAGCACGAAAGCGCCGGACCAAACATTTGGTCCGATGACCATGTTTGCCGGACCAAGTATTTGGTCCAGCAAATGAGCATCTCCGAATAGGCCAAATTTGATGCTGGACGAAATGATGACCAAGCAGGCTAAGTTCACTTACCAAGTGCCAGACCAAATCCTCCTGTCCAAATACCGGACAAGATTCAAAGAGCTATAACCAACCTCCATACTTACAACTTCACTCTATAAATACCAGAGCTTCTCAACAACAATAGGGACACTTTGGAAAAGAAAGGGAAAATTCTGCCGAGATTCAATCAGTCCAACTACTCTAAGTTTTTGCTTTTTCCAATCATACTTGTATTTGTAATCAAATCAAAGAGGAATAATAAGATGGACAGTGGATGTAGGCATGTTCTGGCCTAACCACTATAAAACTTTGTGTGATTTACTCCTTTTAAGTTACTTTTCTACCCTGAGCCTGTGAAGTATTCTGTAAGTGTAATGGCTACTTAATGACACATTGGGACAGATAAAATAGCATGTCAAACAATATAAAGGCAATTAACTAAATTCAGACTCGTAGATGTTTGCCCAATTTTTCTACAAACATAGAGTAATACACATGATTTTATGGCATGATTTTCCAACTTATGCTTTCTGAAAGCGAACCTTTGAATTAAGCATTTCCAAAAATCTATTTAATACCATGTTATATATATAAATATACGTTTACTTTTAGATAAAAGAAAATGAAAAAGATGTATATAACTATGTAATATTTACATTTATACCAAATATGGTTTTCAATCAATTTGGAAGTAATTGTTCAATATGCATATATTATATATACTTACTTATGAAATTTTTACCAACGACTCTTGATGATATATAGTAGTTTATAAATAAAAAGTGTTTCATAAAGAGATTTCAAGCTAATGTATTTTCTAAAATTAGATGAGGGGTGATTTAAACGGTTTAATAAAATGAGTGATGTGGAACTCTTGCATTCATTTTACCAGTTAATTCACGAACTTATTCGACTGATCCATTTATACACACGAGTGAAGTTTACTTTTGCTTAGTAAACGTTTGGGTAAACCCTATGTACGGGACACATGGTCATTGCCTATTCAATTGCTATATAACAATATATTACACCTTTCAACGAGCATGCACTATGGGAAAAAGGCATCAGATGACGGATATGCTCCGTTGTCGGATTGCATATCTGTTTGTCCTTAAATCCCATGCCGTCTCATTGAATATCGGACCACAAAGATGCCCCATCATCTGATATGCACTAGCGTGACAAAAAAAGCCATAATTTGTCTGATGTTATAGTATTATTTCTAGAAATTCTTATTAGACAACATACGTACTGATATAAATAATTGTTCACAAAATGAAATTCAAATATTTTATTTAAACAAATATTGTATTTCAAATCAAATCCAAATACAATACAACTTTCACTATCACACTACGTACATTTTCAGATACAACTTTCACTATCACTCTCATATATATAGCATTTCTATACACTCTCATATACAACATCTCTTTTACTCACACTTACTCACACTCATACAAGTTTATTTTTGATGTTGATCTTGATTTGTTTCCTGCGTCCAGCATATTCTATACCTATCAAATAAACGACGTAGTAAAATGAAAAAGGAAAGAAACCTAAATTGCAATGATAAAATAAAATTTGAATATTAATATTTCCTCAGTTTATGGGTTTGTTTTTCTTCATGTTTTAGATAGGGACAAATATATATGCACAGACAACTTATGATATGCATAGTGTATAACTATGAACATCACAAGGCCGAGCCTCAATCCAATCTTACGGACATGTGTGCACAAGTCACATATGTATACATACATATGTTGTAACAATCCAGAATTTCAGTAATTTGAAGTTTGTGTATTTAATTGAATTTAAATATGCATAAGTAAATTTTATAAGTTGAATAAATTATATTTAGAATATAAGGATTTAATTGGGTAATTAAATTGTTAATTTAATGTTTGAAATTGCTGAAATAATTGAAATTTGAATTTAATGTGAATGATAATGATTTATAAAGTTGAAATAAATTATATTTGAATTAGAATGATGTTAGAGAACTTCTAAAATTGAATTAAAAGTTACATTATTAAAATTGAATATTTTAATATTTAATTAACATGTAAAAATAGCCATTTTTCAAACAGTCTTGGATTTCGACGAAATCAATTTCATTAGATCCGTAATATTATATTATTGTAGGATTTAAATTTCGTGTCAATCGGACTTACGGTGTGTCCGGGGCATAGAAATTTGTTTAAGTAAATTTTAAATTTAAATAGTCGATTCGAAAACAAATCTTCCAAATACGACCGAATTGGCTCCCGATATATATTACATCGTGTTCGGAATAGGGGTAAACATTATAAACGCCAGACAGCATGCTTTGTTTGGAATTCGGAAAATTTTCGAGTGAATAGTGTCGCGAAATTTTCTATAGAAGGACATGTTTTTCTTTATTTTTCAAAACCCTAATCAAAGCTATGTGTTGCCGCCACCTTCTATTTCAATGGCCAGAAAATACCAAACTTCTTTCTTAGATCTCTTCTAATTCATTCACTTTCATAAAAAACTCTCAACTACAAAGACGAAGATTGTATCGAGATCTATAACTTCAACAGTCATAATCGAGTATTATGCAGTGGATCGGTGGCAAAACGACGATGAACGTTCCATGTTCAATCAAGAATTTCAAGGCTAATAAACGATAGAGCTAGGCCAGGTCACGGCCGAAGATGGAGGGGAGCATGGGCGTTCGAATGGCATCGTCTGATCGTCGTCTCGGCGTTCGTGATGGCCACGATAATAGGGCATAGCGGCGGCTTTGGGTTTGTTCAACCTGATGCTCAAATGCATAGAGAAGAATGTGTGATCGGCAAAGATCTGATGATTTAATTTGAACGGCCGTGATTTTATCTAAGGTTTAAAATAAAAGATAAATATGTAATTTATATATATTAATTCGTATGATATTTAAAATGCTAGAACTTTGTCATACGAGGTTCGTTTTTGACGAAACAAGTTGCGTTGGATCTATATTGATGAGCACTACATTTTAGAGCTGGTTTGGAGATGATTGGAGCTAGTGTAAATTTTGGGTAAGATTAACGCTTGTTTAATTTTATTTGGAATAAAACACTACAACTGCTATTGCAATCGATGTGAGTATAACTCACTCTTTCTGACTCACTGATATTTTTATATAAGTGAGAAATAATTTTATTTATGAGGATTTACGATTGTTTGGATGATATATGATATATTATCTATATATTGATTGGTATTTGGATATATACCTACATATTGGAGCAGATGAAACCATATACGTTCCCGTGTATGAGCAGATTATCCTTTGTACGCGCGTTTGCCTCAAAGCCGACATTGTACATATATTTCTAATATGTATATTTGTTGCAGATGATAGGTTGGAGGGATCCAACTAGATTTCTCACCAGTATTGGTTTTATTTATAGATATTTTGATATATTCTTTTATCATGTGATATATGATGTTTTGGATGCCATGATTGTTGTATTTAGTGCTGTTGCAGCATTGGGCCTATTTTTAATAATTTAAAAATGTTAAAGTGACGATTTCCAAACTTAAAAGGATTTTCAAGTAATTTTGAAAATAGATGTTTTATTGAATTTTAAATTCTTAAGGAATTGATTTATTTTAAATAAATAAAAGTCATAATTTTTATGTTATAAAAATTATGATTTTTGTGAAATATACTTAAGTATGATTTTTGGAGATATAAGTTTTTAATAACGATTTGTAAATTATTAAAAGAATAAGTTTATTTAAACTGATATTTTTGAATTATTATAAATGGTATATACATAAGGTCTATAAAATTGAATTTTTACAAATCAAAATAATGGGACTATAAAGGAGTTTTGTAAATGTTAAAAATAAAGTTATAATTGAATTATATAAGTGAATACGATTTATAATTTGTGAAGTTATAAAATGAATCAATTTGTAAATAAAAGAATTATAAGTAAATTAACTTATAATTTGAATTTTGGAATATAAATGAGATGTAAATGGAATTTGTTAACAAAGGGAATTTATAAGTGAAATTTTGTTAAAATATAAATGGAATTTATAAACATTTTTTATAATTCCAAAATCAATTGAATTTGATAAGTTAAATATAGAAGTTTGTCAAAGGTGTCATATCCACGATTTTTGATAGTGGATAATCCTTAAATTAAATGTGTATAAGCTTTAATTTGGTAAACGATTTATATTCACGTTTTTGAATAGTGAATAATCATCATTTAAATTGAAAATGTTTTGGAAAGTGATCTTTTAAATGGGTTAAATGATTTGAATATGTTTTAAAAATGTGTTAATTATCGAATACATAGATTTGAACATTCATTGTTGGAATAGACGTTTTCAAGAAGTAGGGAAATGATGGACTATAACATTGTTGTTACAGTAAATGATTTTCGAAAGGAGATGTTTTGGATAGTATATGGGATTTATATATCTATCTTATTTTCGAATCCCTATACTAGTGATTTTGGGTTGTCGTAATGATGTTTTACGCAACATTCGTTTTGACCCAAACAAATGTATTTAACGAGAATGTTTTCCTTAAAGAATAAAATACATACTTAATTTTGATTTACGTATATGGAATATTTTCTAAGTGTTGAAAATAAACTGATTTGTGAATTACTTATTATTGAATAAGTATATGGAAATTTTTTCCAGTATTGAAATGGTTTGAAATATATCTTTTTAAAGATAATTTGAAGTGGATATTTGGCAAGTGATTTAATTAATAAAAGATTAATTAAAAGGGCCCAGTGATTGTTTATGGTGCTAAATATTTATTTGTTGCTTTGGTAGTTAAATAACGGACTATCAAATTTAACCATTTTAGTTCCTCGACTTGATGTGGGAACTATTTAGTCGTACACTTAATATGTAACCTTCTGTGTAGGCTTGATTATCGTTTGTGTTGAGGATGTTGATTCGTGTAGTGCGGGGTATTACTCCAATCTATCAAGCTTCCTTCTTGGCTCGAAGGATAGAAAATTGAAAGTTGGAGACGTGATAAGTCTATGAGACTTAGTTTCTGTGTGAGGCTGAGGAACGCTTTTGCGTTGTTGGTGCGAAGAGACCGGGATCAGTTTATCCAAAAACCACTTCGGAACAACGTATATGCGACGATTGTGCACGTTGCTTGTGATGATGTTGATATTCAGTATTTTCATAGGTGGGGACTGCTTGTTGATCGTTTGGGGTTAAAATCCTAATATACATATAGTAGCAGTGGTCTTTTTGTTTTGAAATATCCAATGCAAGGACTATTAGCTACTAATCCTAGGGATTTCCCAACAGGATGTGGTAGGAAAGTACCTTCGGTTTGTCCTGTTCCTGGACAACTTGTATGGATGTTTGTCTGACATTGTATTTCTAAAGATTACTTACATCGAGTTATACAAACGTATATCAGTGGTGGTGGAGAAGGAAACTTCTCTTAGCTTAACGCCCTCCTTGTGATGCACTAGCTCAAGGGTTGTATTTTTGTGGAAGGAAATTGGTAGTCAACAGAAATAGCAGTGTGGTGTTCAAAGTGATGTGATTTGTGATTGTGAAAGGTATTACCTCAGGCCTCATTAACAGTAAATGGCCAAAACAGGGTTTGATGCGGCAAGGCTAAGTGGGTCGCTCCCAAGTAGGGTATGATCATCCTCTCTTTGATGTATCTTTATGCACTATGAAGTCCTGTATCTGATTATTGTGGTTTGTATGCTTAGAGGGCCCTCGTCAAAGGTCGGTAACGACCGGAGGTTGATATGTTTGGTACTATCTAGTTATAAAGGTGGGCTGGTCTTGTTTTGGTAGAGGATCCTTTGTGATGGTCCTCGGTACATTCTTCTAGAGATGAACTGCCGAAAGGTAGTCCCTTCACCTGGTCATTTGTATGGAAATCCAAACTCCACTACGTACCTGCCATTTTGATTGTATTACCCATTTTGGGCTATATGCTGAAATTTAATCAATGTAACAATTTCGGCTATGATTAATATTATTTGCATATACTAGACACTAGTATAATATAAGAGGATTTGATACGAAATGTTTAAGTTATCGTAAGGTAAAAACATGTCCGTGTTTATGTATGAGCATGTTTTACGAGATACTTTTGTTTTGATAAAGGATTTGGTCATTTAATAAATTCAGTTAAGTGTGTTTCTCACGCTGGTTTACCAGACTGATTCGGACGTTCTTCCCTTTCAATGCTTGGGTCAGACTGAGTATATTTACAGGTTTAGATTGGTGCTATTAGATCTTCAGCAGGAGAGCTGGAGATCTTCACTTTCGTATACGTGTATCTATTTTGATTATTGATTATCCACTGTGCTTAGTTGTTTATATTATCAGCAATTGTGAGGGCAGGTTATTATAATTATCCGGGTTGATAGCTAGTGATTGATTGTTGAACTCTGATTGTTGTGTGCATATACAGTTTCTGTTTTGTAATGATCACTGATATGATATTATATGTTTTCCGCTGCAATGTGAGATTCTGTATTGTTCTGTTTGGTTCTCCCTTCTCTCTTTCTTCTCTTCTCTTCTTCTGTAATAGCCCATAAATCCGTACCCCTTAAGTCAACACTATTCTACATCAATTTACTAAATTGGAACAGAAATACGAACCATTAGGGTTAAGGAAGAAGAGACAGAAGAATAAGAAGCTAAACAATATCAGAATCTCACAGTCGCAGCGGAACAAAATATAATAGTAAATAATAGATCTTTACACAAAATGAATCTATATCTGTTTCATACATCATATCATCAGAGCATCTCATACAAACAACATTTACCAGTCATACAATTCCATACAATCACAGCAGCGGATAAATATATACAAGTACGGATAATACGTCTAGGACTCCAGCTCCTCTCCTGCTCCATAGCATCTTGTCCTGAACATATAATACTCGGTCTGACCCGAGCATTATAATGAAATAACACCCAAGTCAGTCTGGAATACCAGCTGATAATAATGCACCCAAATTGATTATTAAAGTTTCAAAAATCCTTTTGAAAACAAAAGCATCTCGTAAGACCATGCCACAAATAAACATGTCGGGTTTTTACCTTACGATAGCTAAAATACTTTTTATAGAAATCCTCTGATATTATAATAAGGTCTATATACAAATACTTATAAAATAGCTGAAATTGTTACATGATTAAATTCCAGCTACTACAGAGTGGGTAATACAAACAAAACTCGTAAAAGGCTCGTAGGGAGAATGGATTTCCAACAATGACTAGGCACTGGGGTACCACCTGTCACAGTACCTGGTCTAGATCAGGGTACTTAGGACCACGCCCGATCCCCTGCAACACAAGGCCCGGACCACCCCTTACTGGATAGTCCCGAGTAAGATCACCTCGCGGTTGGGATCAGCAACCGCACCACTAAGCCGAAATAAAAGGGACATCGAGACAGGAATGACCTTACCCGGAAATGGGTGCTGCCCACCAAGCCTTGCCGCATATCCCCTGATTTTATGTCATTCCCGGTTGATGAGGCATGAAGTTAAGCGTTACCTTTTAAAACGTTTCACTTAGAATGCCCATCGCCCACCTGACTATGTTCCGAAAGCATTCATCCATACAAGTCCGTTCTGGGTTCGAACGGAACCGAGACACTACTCCTACTACATCCATTTTGGAAATATCCTCAGGATTAGTAGCGACTAGCCCTTGCATTTCACTGCTCCTTCTTCGACTCCGAACACGTTTTCCACGAACGTACAAACTGGATCGAAGTGGTTTTCGAGAAATAAATCTCGATCCCCGTCTCTTCGAAACGATCAACGCATTTGTCCAATATTGATAGTCGGTGATTTAACTATCAATTAACATTCACAAACATTCATCACACAATAAATAATTGCCCACATTATTTATTTTCCTCAAAAATATCTTCACAAGATATAATTTCCCTTTTCAAATCCCGTTGAAACACTTTTCAAACTCAATTTCCCATGGAATAAATTTCCCAAATTGTTACTTCCTTTGAAAGTGTCCAAGCACCAATCCTTAAGACTTAAAATAATTTAAATACTTTATTCTTGAAAATACATTAAAACATTCATATTAAAACTTCTTACATACTTGATTTAATATATATATATATATATATATATATATATATATGTATGTATACTTTTAAAAATATCTCAAATAAAACTACTTAATAAAATATAAACTATTATCTTTAAAATAAAGTTAAGTCATACTAAATTTTAAAATAAAGTTATGAATCTCTTTGCAATTTCTAAATAATACTTTGATTGATTATCTTTAAAATAGAACCATTTTGTAAAGTATAAATAATAATAATATTCTTTAAAACATAATTCTATTTACCCTTTAAAAATAATTACTTCTATAACTACTTTGATATATGTTCACCTTTAAAATTCTTACAACTTAAATAATTTTCTTGAAACCATTCTTTAATATAACTTCAAACTCTAACGTTTCAAAAATCTATTTTAAAAACATGCTTGGCTTTCAAGGAAATACACTTCCATCTTAGAATAACCAAAGAATTCTTTTTATCAATCCAACACGTTTTATCCCAATTCAATTTTACGTTCATCCCGTAAAATACTTTCCATACTTTAAAAATAGCTCCTTTTATTTTAAACACATTGCTATTTCCTGCAAATCGCTTTCAAACATATGTTTAAAATATTTAAAATAAGGTCTAGAAATTATTTAATTGAAAATAATACTTAAGGAAATATATAGGGGTTTCCTAAGTATTTTAAATAAAATTTAACTTTTAAAATAAGGTTATTAAATCAAATATTCATATTATAATTTCCTTTTGAAAACTTAATACTACTTTACTTTTTTTAAATATAATTAAATACCAAAATTACTTAATCAAATATTTTCTTTCACTTAAAACATGTTAAAATAATATTTCTTTCTAAAATATTCTAAACATGTTTAAACTGCAAATTTATAATTTGGAAGCTTTCTTAAAAACAAAGTAAAATTTCCAGGAGAAAGCACACTTCTCATTCTTTAAAACAAATCTCGCCATTATTTTAAACAATTCTCAATTCCCTTTTAAACCACATATTCAAACACTTTAAATTATCCACCAAATTCTTGAATTTAATTCCTTTTAAATTCTTTATTTAAGAATTTCTTTAATTTTCCTTTAAACCCAATTTATTTATATTTAAATTTCCAGATTGTATTCACCAAATCGGAGCACAACACAATTAAATGTCCAATTTATCTACCACAGTAAATAAACAGAGCATAGCATAACAGGATCTAAAACAATTTTATCATAGAATATAAATGTGATATTTTATAGAATATAAATAAATTTCTATTTGTGAGGGATCAAGTTGGATCCCTCCAACCTATTTTCCCTACATCCACAGATATTAGCACAACAATATATATATATATATATATATATATCGATTCAATTTGATAATAATTATCATATTCAACAAATCAAGCAATCATTTAGATATTGACTATTTAAATTAACCGGTATCTAGATGTGAGTGAGTTAAACTCACCTTGGGTTTTCGGCGAGCGTTCAAATTTAGATCAAATCGAACGGCGTTCGATTTGACCTAAATTTTTACTTGCTCGGAATGATTCCAGAACTGCTCAACTGTGTAGTACGCGTCTCTGCGATTCCGGCGTCGCCAGTTTCATCTGAATCTGACAACGTATGTACTAGATATGAATTTTCAAAGTTAAATCACCAATTTAAAAACAATTTCTATTTTTTTATTTTACCACAAACAATCATGGCCGCACAAAGCATCAGGAAATCAAAGCCGTCTAACCCTTCTCCCTCACGCGTTCGTTCCAGGGTTTAAACGAAACCCATCACGCGACGAAAACCCTAACTACGGCCTCACTATCGATCGCCGCGACTACGATCAAACGCCTCCACCACAAAGCCCTCCATCGCCACAACCTTCACGCCAAGTAGAATGAAGCTCGGCCTCTCCTCCTTGCCGCAAATCGCCACCAAACATGTACGAACGCGGGCCCCTAATTCCTACAAACGACGACGACAGCCGAGATCCACCGTTGGATAGGTAGACGTTGAGGTGTTCTTCGAATTTCCAGATGGAAGCATCTTCTAAAACTCGATGGATTGATCGCAAATTGAAGGCAAAGGTGGATGATTTTCAGCCATTAAACGATATGGTGTCGGCTCTGAAAATAATTAGGGTTAGGGTTCGTTGTGTGTGTGTGTGTGTATATATACACGTTTATCCAATTATATTAATATTTAATTCACCTTAAAGTAGCTTTTTCACACGATCTCCAGACAACGCGTGCCGACAGGCGTTTCTAAGGTTTTACCTTTGTTCCGAACACAATGGAATGTGTTTCGGAAGCTAATTCGATCGTATGCGCGAGTTACGGAAATAAACGATAAATTTGAAATTAAATCGATTAAAGTATTTTCTATGCGTTTTAAACTGCCGGGGTCAAATGACAACTCCGATTGCTACGAAAATTGAATCCGATAATAACTAACTATTATGGATCCAATGGAACTGGTTTCGTCGAATTCTGAGACTATGCCCCGGAAGGCTATTTTAACTCGTCAATTAAATCAAGCGATTTTCAAAATCGTCGAAATCACTTAAAATTTCACCTTTAAAATTTTATTAACTCTATTATAACTCGTATAAAATTTATATTCATATTAGAAATCATTCTGATTCATTTCGAACCAAAATCTAATTATTTGCATTTTTATATTATTAAATTATTAAATTAATATAAAATTCCAAATTTAATGTATCGACTTTTAATTCCATCCAACAGTCCAGTATTATAATTCGAATCGAAATAGACTTAAAATAAATTTTAGAATCTATTTTTATATCTATTTACACCCAGCATCACCCATTATCCAATTCTAATATTAAATTATTATTATTCAAATTTTCAATTGAATTTCCCATATTTGAAATTTAACTAATTCTATTAATTTTAATCTGAATCTTTTATTTCAAAATTCAAATTATAATCCATATTCAACATTTAAAATGAATTAAATGTTCAAATCTGGCGACCCAAAATTCCGTGTCGTTACGTCTTCTCTTTCTTTTCTTTCTCCTGACTTTCTATCGTTTTGTGCTTTTTCGGTCGGACATGTGTGGATTATTGTTGATTCAAAGGGTACAGATTTGCGGGTTGTCACATGTAGTATCAGAGCTTAAATTTTGTATATTCCTTGGCTTTGATGTGTACTTGGTGTAGATAGGGATAGTAGCACCGTAGATTGAGTTTGAGTGTACTGTATATATGAGCGCGTATTTGTTAGTGAATATAAAATGTTTTTTTTATTGTGTTTGCTTATCCGTTGAGTTGTTTGTGAATTCTGGTCGGTATGTGGGACGCCATGTTAACGATAGGGATTTCCAAACACGTAAACGAGGCAAGTCGACATAGTATTATTTTAAATTGGGTAAATGAAATAATTTTACCTCAATTATATTTTATATTTAAGGAAATAATTTTTCAGAATTATTAAAGTGTATATAAATTAATTGTTTGGTTGTTTGAAATTATAAATATATATAAGTTAATAAAAGCTGTTTGAATAATCTAAATAAAAACAACAATTGTAAAAGATTGAAATTATATAAGCTAGTGAATTATAAAGTATGGAATTATAATTAACATGATTTACAATTGTGAAATAATCTTATATATAAGAAATGAAACTATATGAATATGTTTATAAATAAGAGTTATAAATAAAAATTTAGAATTAAACTAAGAATTTGAAAATTTGAATCCCATTGATTTTGGAAGTTGTTTTTCAAAGTTAAAGAAATAATACTGTTGTAAATCTAAGTAAGATAAAAGAATTTGGAATGTATATTATATAAGTGAAGTGAATAGTGAAATTATATAAGTACAAAGATTTGTAAATGTGATTTATAAATAAAAATAATTTTTAAAAGAATATAAAGCACTAAATTCACTACCGTTGCTGGGAAATAATAAGGGTGATGACTTTAGCATCATCAGTATCATTTTCGAGTTTCTATGTGATTAATTTGCTACCAATAGTAAACCGAAATTGAGCTTTTGTTTTGATAAACGGATTTGAATTTAAAATCCAAGTGGAAATTGGTAAGTATAAGTAAAATGAATTGGGACTTATAATATGAAATAATAAATTGAGTTAGCATAATAAAATATATGATTTGAAATTTAACTAAAAGAAAGTTAAATAAATTGAACTGGATTAGATAAGTTATTAAAATGGGAATTTAACTTTAGAGGGTAAGTGATTATATAATATGAATTTGAAAGTTTAAATAAATAAGTTCTATAACTTGTTAAGTGAGAAAATGTAAGTAAAACCAATTGTTAAAATGGTTAATTAATTTGGTTAAGTAAAACAAAATTTGAATTTGAATAGTGATATGAGTTTGACTTGAAAAAAGCTAAATAAAATAGAATTTGAATTAAACTAGTAGTAGACTAAAGTTATATAGTGAAAATAAATGCAAGTGAAGATGAAATGAAACAGAGCTTAAGTTAAGAAGTTGTGAATTAATAATAATACTGGAAGTGTTGTAAAGAAATGTGAATTTAGTGAATACCAGAATCCAATGTGAATTGAATATTTATCAATCAAAAGAAAGTGAATTGATATGGAATTAGTGGATGTAGGTGTTAATTCATTAAAAGATAATGAAATTGGGAATTGAATAATTGAATGAAAGTCAATTAGATACTAAACCAAAATGAATGTTGAGAGCAAATTAAATAAATTTGGTTATATTGAATATGCATTGGTTGTTAGTTGATTGTAAATAGAAATTCGTTAAGTGTTAATGAAATTGAATTAGTGAAATTGAATGTTAAATAATTTGGTTCAAATTGAAAGTGAACTAACTTGAATGTAAACTAATTGAATTGGCATAAATCAATGTTAGTAGTAAAATCCAATGTTAATGAATTAAATGTGAATAAATAGAAAATTAATTTAATGAATATTAATGAGAAGTGAATTTATATTTATTTGGTATGGATTGATTGGATAGATATTGATTTATTGGATGTTAGTTGGATGATAGTTGTATGATGGTTGGATTTGTTGCTTTGGATTGCATTCGCTATATTGGAATATATGGTTGTTGTATTGGTGTATGTTGTATATTTATATTAATTTCATATATCCATGTTTCTCATTTATTGTTGAGTGTTTAGTAGGTGTGGATGGCGCTTGCTTCGCTTTTGGAGCTCGCTTTCACGCTGATATTAGCCGTATATGCTCGCTAATAATATATAAGGTACATATCTCGGATTATATATCGTACTTTTACACTTTTTTCCCTACAGAATGTCTCATCCTCGAATATGAGATGTATATTTGTGATATATATATATATATATATGTTGTGGTCCTACTACGATCGAACGGTGCGAAGGAGACATTGGCGAATTTTTTCGAAAATTAGGACGTTAGAATTTTTTTAAAAAAATTGGAAAAATTTGTGAAAACTAAATTTCGATTTTTGAGTTATAATTTGAAATGATAGTAGTTGGTTTTGAAAAGAATAACTAAGTAGATTTGAAACTTAGAAATTTTTTTATAAGAGTTTAACTAATGGATTTTTTAGAAAGTTAAAAGGTTAAATGAATTTGATCTCTAGTTTGAATGAATTGTTTTGAAAAAGTTAATGGATTTTGTGACTTTTCTTTACTTGGTAATTTTGAGGACGAAATTCTTTTAAGTAGGGGAGAATGTAACGACCCAGAATTTTAGTCATTTGAAATTCGTGTATTTAATTGATTTTAAATATGCACAAGTAAATTTTATAAGTTGAATAAATTAATTTGAAATATAAGGATTTAACTGGATAATTAAATTGTTAATTTAATATTTGATATTCCTGTAATAATTGGAATTTGAATTTAATTTTAATGAAAATGATCTATAAAGTTGAAATAGATTATTTTTGAATTAGAATAATGTTAGAGAATTTTTAAAATTGAATTAAAAGTTAAATTATTAAAATTGAATATTTTAATATATAATTAACATGTAAAAATAGCCATTTTTCAAACGGTCTCGGATTTGACAAATCCAGTTTCATTGGATCCATAATGTTAAATTGTTGTAGGATTTCAAATTTCGTATCAATCGGACTTACGGTTTGTCCGGGGAAAGCTAAAACGCTAGAAATTTGTTTAAGTAAATTCTAAATTTAAATAGTCGATTCGAAAACCTATCTTCCAAATACGATTGAATTGGCTCCCGATATATATTCCATTGTGTTCGAAATAGGGGTAAAACATTATAAATTCCAGGCGGCAAGCTTTGTTTGGAGTTTGGAAAATTTTCGGGTGAAAAGTGTCGCAAAATTTTCTATAAAAGGACCCTTCATTTTTCAAAACCCTAATCAAAGCTAGGTCTAGCCGCCACCCTCTATTTCAATGGTCAGAAAACACCAAACTTCTTCCCTCGATCTCTTCTAATTCATTCACATTCATCGAAAATGCTCAACTACAAAAACGAAGATCGTATCGAGATCTATAACTTCAACGGTCATGACTGAGTATTACGCAATGGATCGGCAGCAAAATGGTGATGAACGTTCCAAGTTCAACCATGAATTTCGAGGCTAATAAACGATCGAGCTTGGCTAGGTCACGACCAAAGGTGGAGGGTAGCATGAGCGTTCTAACGGCGTCGTCTGATCATTGTCTCGACGTTCGTTATGGTCGCAATAATTAGGACGTAGCGGCGGCTTTGGGTTTGTTCAACCTGATGCTCGAACGCGTAGAGAAGAGAGTGCGATCGGCCAAGATCCGATGATCGAATTTGAATGGCCATGATTTGGTCTAAGGTTAAAATAAAAGATAAATGTGTAATTTATATATATTAATTCGTGTGATATTTAAAATGTAATGACTTTGTCATACGAGGCCTGGTTTTGACGAACCAAGTTGCGTTGGATCCGTATAGACGAGCACTACATTTTAGAGCTATTTTGGAGTTCATTAGAGCTAGTGTAAATTTGGGGTAAAACTAAACTCTTGTTTAATTTTATTCGAAATAAAACACTACAATTGCTATTGGAACCGATGTGAGTACAACTCACTGTTTTTGACTCATTGATATTTTTATACAAGTTAGAAATAATTTTATTTATGATGATTGATGATTGTTTGGATGATATATGATATTTTATTTATATATTGATTGGTATTTGAATATATACCTGCCTATTGGAGCAGATGAGATCCTACAAATTCCCGTGTATGAGCGGATGACTTTTTGTACGCATGTTTTGCTTGAAGCAGACATTGTACATATATTTCTAATATGTATATTTATTGCAGATGATAGGTTAGAGGGATCCAACTGAATTCCTCACCAGTATTGGTTTTATTTGCAGATATTTTGATATATTCTGTTATCATATGATATATGATGTTTTGGATGCCGTGATTGATGCATTTAGTGCTGTTGCAGCATTAGGCCTATTTTTGACAATTTAAAAATGTTAAAGTGATGATTTCCAAACTTAGAAGGATTTTCAAGTTATTTTGAAAATAGTTGTTTTATTGAATTTTAAATTGTTAAGGAATTGATTATTTTAAATAAATAAAAGTTAAAATTTTTATGTTATAAAAATTATGATTTTTGTGAAATATACTTAAGTATGGTTTTTAGAGTTATATAAGTTTTTAATAACAATTTGTAAATTATTAAAAGAATAAGTTTATTTAAATTGAGAATTTTGAATTATTATAAATGGTTTATATACAAGGTTTATAAAATTGAATTTTTACACATCAAAATAATGGGATTATAAAGGAGTTTTGTAAATGTTAAAAATAAAGTTATAATCGAATCTTATAAGTGAATAAGATTTATAATTTGTGAAGTAATAAAATGAATGAATTTGTAAATAAAAAAATTGTAAGTAAATTAACTTATAATTTGGACTTTGGAATATAAATGAGATGTAAATGGAATTTGTTAATAAAGGGAATTTATAAATGAAAGTTTTATTAAAATATAAATGGAATTTATAAACATTGTTTTATAATTCTAAAATCAATTGAATTTGATTTGTTAAATATAGAAGTTTATTAAAGGTACTATATCAACGATTTTGGAAAATGGATAATACTTAAATTAAATGTGTAGAAGCTTTAATTTGGTAAATGATTTATATTCTTGATTTGGACAGCGAATAATCATAATTTAAAATGAATAAATGTTTTGGAAAGTGATCTTTTAAATGGGTTAAATGATTTGAATATGTTTTAAAAATGTGTTAAATATCGAATATATAGATTTCAACATTCATTGTTGAAATAGACATTTTCGAGAAGTAAGGAAATGCTGGACTATAACACTATTGTTATAGTAAATGATTTTCGAAAGGAGTTGTTTAGTATAGTATATGGGATTTACATATCTATCTTATTTTCGAATCCCTATACTAGTGATTTTGGGTTGTCGTAACGATGTTGTGCAACATTTGTTTTGACCCAAAATATGTGTTTAAGGAGAATGTTTTCCTTAAAGAATAAAATATATACTTAATTCTGATTTAAGTATATGGAATATTTTCTAAGTGTTGAAAATAAACTGATTTGTGAATTACTTATTATTAAATAAGTATATGGAAATGTTTTCCAACATTGAAATGGTTTGGAAATATATCTTTTTAAAGATAATTTGAAGTGGATATTTGGCAAGTGATTTAATTAATAAAAGATTAATTAAAAGGGCCTGGTGATTGTTTATGGTGCTAAATATTTGTTTGTTTGCTTTGATAGTTAAATAACTGACTATCAAATTTGGCCATTTTAGTTTCTCGACTTGATGTGGGAACTATTTAGTCATACACTTAGTACGTAGCCTTCTGTGTAGGCTTGATTATCGTTTGTGTTGCGGATGTTGATTCGTGTAGGGCGGAGTATTACTCTAATCTATCGAGCTTCCTTCTTGGCACGAAGGATAGCAAGTTGAAAGTTGGAGATGTGATAAATCTATGAGACTTAGTTTCTATGTAAGGTTGAGAAACGCTTTTGTGTTGTTGGTGCGAAGAGACCGGGATCAGTTTATCCGAAAACCACTTCGGACCAAGCTATATGCTATGATTGTGCAGGTTGCTTGTGATGGTATTGATATTCAGGATTTTCATTGTGGGGGACTGCTTGTTGATCATTTGGGGTTCAAATCCCAATACACATATAGTACCAGTGTTCTCTTCATTATGAAATATCCAATGCAAGGACTATTAGCTACTAATCCTAGGGATTTCCCGACAGGATGTGGCAGGAAAGTACCTTCGGTTTGTCCTGTTCCTGGACAACTTGTATGGATGTTTGTCTGACATTGCATTTCTAAAGATTACATACATTGGTTTTTACAAATGTACATAAGTGGTGGCGGAGAATGTTACTTCTCTTAGCTTAACACTCTCCTTGAGACGTACGAGCTCAAGGGTTGTATTTTTATGGAAGGCAATTAGTAGCCAACGGAATTGGCAGTGTGACATTCAAAGTGATGTGATTTTTGATTGTGGAAGGTAATCGTTACCTCAGGCCTCATCAACCGAAAATGACCTAAACAGGGTTAGATGCAGCAAGGCTAAGTGGGTCGCTCCCAAGTAGGGTATGATCATCCTCTTTTAAATATATCTTTAAATGTTATGACGTCGTGTATCTGATTAATGCGGTTTGTATGCTTAGAGGACCCTCGTTAAAGTTTGGTAACAACCGGAGGATGATATATTCGGTACCATTTAGTTATAGAGGTGGGTCGGTCTTGTGTTGGTAGAGGATCCTTTGTAATGGTCCTCGGTACATTCTTCTAGAGATGTACTGCCGGTAGGTAGTCCCTTTACCTGGTTATTTGTATGGAAAGCCAAACTCCACTACGTACCTACCATTTTGATTGTATTACCCATTTTGGGCTATATGTTGGAATTTAATCAATGTAACAATTACGGCAATGATTAATATTATTTGTATATACTAGACACTAGTATAATATAAGAGGATTTGATATGAAACGTTTTAGTTATCGTAAGGTAAAAACATGTCCATGTTTATGTGTGGGTATGTCTTACGAGATACTTTTGTTTTGATAAAGGAAATGTTTGGTAATTTAATAAATTCAGTTGAGTGTGTTTCTCGCGCTAACTTACCAGACTGATCCGGGCGTTCTTCCCTTTCAATGCTCGGGTCGGACTCAGTATATTTACAGGTTTAGATTGGTGATGTTGGAGCTTCAGTAGGAGAGCTGGAGATCTTCATTTTCGTATATGCATATCTGTTTTGATTATTGATTACCCGCTGTGCTTAGTTGTTTATATTATCAGCAATTGTGAGTACAAGTTAGTATAACTGTATGGGCTGACAGCTAATGATTGATTGTTGAACTCTGATTGATGTATGTATATACAATTTCTGTTTTGTAAAGATCGTTGATATGATATTATATGTTTTCCGCTGCGATGTGAGATTATGTATTGTTCTGTTTGGTTCTTTATTCTTTTCTTTCTCCTGACTTTCCGTCGGTCTGTACTTTTTGGGTCGGACATGTGTGGTTTATTGTCGATTTAAAGGGTACGAATTTGCGGGTCGTCACATATGTATGTATGTATATATAGTGTAGCAAACACAAGTGAAGAGTGGAATATGGTGCAACGAAACAAGTGCAATGAACGTCACCAAAGGGACAATTCAACAGAAGTAAAGACCAGAATATGGTGCAGCGAACACAAATGCATAAGCTCAGATTAGTAAACCAAAATGAAACAAAATGGAAATCAAATTCAGGCCAGATTATAAAATCAGATATGATGCATGTACATGTGTATCAGGTCAATACTAATGCAACAACAAGCATGAATTGTGATTCAGATTGAACAAGGCAACAAGATGGAAATCAGATTTAGGCAAACACATAGTGTATCTAGAATAGATACATACAGCTGCAACTCGATAGCATATATGTCAAGAAACTAACTGAAACAAGTTCAAATAAACCTCAAAATGGTTCAAACTCAAGGAAACTCGAGTGTACTTATGAACATACAAAGCATATATAAGTGTATATACGAGTATATACAAGCACATAAAAGTATATACAAGCACATACAAGCATATACAAGAATTGAATTGGAACAAGATTTGCATTTGAACCAGATCAGACTCATATACAAAAGGTAGTTCACAAACACACACACACACACATATGTAAATATAAGAACATTCACACATATATACCGACATATGTATGTTTGTATATACATGGAAGTTCACAAATAATATGCAGATATATATAAACATACATACACATGAGTATGGATGAACTAAGTTAGCATAACAAAAAATCAAAGTGCAAAAGCAACATTCACACATATGCATACATATGTATGTATGTATATACATGGAAGTCTCAAATTACTTGATAAGAACCAGATCAGAGTCATGTACAAAAGGCGGTTCACACACACACACACATATATATATGCAGATATATGAACATTCACACATATATACACATGTATGTATATACATGGAAGTTCATATATACACACACACGCATATAGTGATATGCAGATATAATCATACAAACATATGAGGATGGATGAACCAATATATCATAACAAGAAATTACAATGCAAAAGCAACATGGACCATCATCACATTATAAAATGTCCAGGGAGTTCAAGTCCAAGGAGTTCAAGTTCGAGATCAAAGCGCAACCATGAGATTCAAGCCATCGAAGTGCCATAAATTATGTATATATATGGAAGTATGTATATACATGTTTGCACTAGCTTAGCAAGTGTTCACACATATTTACATACATATAAATATACATATTGAACAAGGTAGAGCATACGTTTCAAAAAATAGTAGAAAACTCAAATAAAATCATTTGGAAACAAAATCAGTTACAAACAAAACCAATCAAACTTAACTTCCCAAACAAGGCAACATTTATATGACTCTTATCACTAAACAAAAAACAAAATGTCAACCAATACTCAAATTCAAGGAAATCGCCCAGTACAACAAACTGCAGTCAAGACCGAAGTTAGGGAAATCAACCAGAGTCAAATATTAGGAATGGAAAGATGAACAAGTCATTTTCCTATAAATATCCATTATCATCATTGGTAATAATTTGTAGGGTTCAAAAAGGAAGAAATCAAAATCCAGATAAGAAAAAACATACCAATTCTCAGATCAAAAGAACTCGACCCACTGAAAATCTAATTATAGAAGATCGATCGACAAGGCAAGATTAGGGTTCTTCCGATTAAAAGCAGCAGATCGATCGACAAGGCGAGATTAGGGTTCTTCAGATTGAAACCCTAATTCTAAAAGATTTGGTTTGGTTTTGAGATTGAGAGAGTATGGGGAGAAAAAAAGGATGATAGGTTTAATCGTTTCAAAGAGGAAAATGGAAAGAGAGAAATAGAAAAGGGAAATAACTAAAAGAACCAATTGCTAAAAAATAATTGAAAGGGAAATCAAAATATTGGTAGGGCCAAAAATAATTTTTTTATAACTTCAATCAGACGCAAAATAAAATGTTGTTTAAATGAAAACATGAACATTGATATTTCAGAGGTTATGTCAAACAACAGATTATTTTTTCATATGTTGTGTGAAATAGTGGTAAATTTGGGATGACAAAAAATCTATCATATGTTGTGTGATCACTGTGGTTTGGTTCACTTTGTGGCACAGTGATGACCCACATTTGGATATTATAGGACTTGTTCCTATTTTGATGTTTATGGGCCTTGTACCTGTTTCGATGTTTAAAAGTCTCATACCTATCTTGGAGTTTGTAGGACTTGTTCCTATCTTGGAGTTTATAGGTCTCGTACCTATTTTAATGTTTATAGGACTTGTTCCTATTTCATTTTTATAGGTTTCATACCTATTTTGATGTTTATAGACTTCATGCATGTAGATGAATTATCTAGCAATCTTGGAGTGTGTGCTTCTTTTCTTTTTGTGAGATTTTTGGATATCCATTTGAGATTTTTGGATTTGGTGTTAATTATGTTATCACAAAATCATTTTGGGATGTTTGCTGTTAAGAAGCTATCTTGGGTTTAAATATTTGGTGATTTTGGAGTTATAGTAAAACGCTTGATTTATTGATATTTGACTTAATGAACAAACATATTGAGATCTCGTTCATTTTTATATATCATTGGTCTTACTAATAGTCATTTTAGATTGGACTGAACCGTTTATTATTTTATAATATTCGGATCGGACCGAGCTCTTTCAGGTTCTTCCACGTGGGGCTTTTATGATGGACTTCTTATAAGTTTTCGCATTGGTTAGTTAGGTGTTTACTCTTGTTACTAGCATGTATATGTTTATGTTATGATGGTGTATTATATGTCAAATTATCTTCATTGTGGATACACATTAGTATATATTTTGGAGATGTAGAACGGACATGTAACAATTTCTTTTCTTTTTTGAGGTACTTGTGCATTATGGGGATTCTTACATCCACTACTATGTAGTCGACATTATGTTTTTGTATCCTTCTGATCTGTTTGGTACCTATTGTGATCCGATGTGTATGTTCTGTGATTTATATTAATCATATGATTGTTTTGGATTTTAATTAGCCACCAGTTTTGTTTAAGCTTGAATTTTATATGTTGATTCCACCTAAAAAAAACTAAATTACATGTTAATCGATGTATTGATTCTCGCTTAAAGGAAAATTTATGGATGGACGCTCCTAACTAGCCATATTCTTTGCACTAGCAGGCGATATTACTCTGTAATATCCTTTGTTAGAGTGGATTTATAGGTGGGGCATCATAGCTTGGTATCAAAGCTGAGTTCAAACCAATACAGAATACAAAGAACTTAAATCATGGTTTAGAAAGGTTTAGCGCTCGCCCCTTGAGTATAGAAGGTAGGATTGAGGGTTTGAATTTTTTTGTTGATTTGTGAGGAAAAATAATAGCGGTCTTTAAGGGAAATTGGGGGGACAGATTAGTGACCTTGGTTCACTACAATTGGGATTTTGTAGTGATTCTAAATGCATGGTGCAGACTCCAGATTTCCTCCAACATTGAAATGTCTAGTTTTGACCCTTAGTGATTAAAATTGCATAGTGGAGGCAAAAGGATTGCTTTGTGCTGAGCGTAGTAATTAGGTACCTTATATTTGTGTATACACATATTGCTTGATAGTCTGCTGCTTGTCCGTTCAAAGATAATAATCAGGAGATCTTATAAACCGTTCTAGATTAATATTGAGTAAGAATTTCCACTAGAGGATCCGAGACTCAGTTAATACCGATAATAAGGTCTTATGGTAGCTACAGTGGTATCCACAGTGCGAATAATTAATATTTTGATTTAAAAATAAAATAAATTATTTACCACTCCATAAGGATCATTAAATTAAAATAATTTGTGAATTTGAATGATCACTTGAGATGTATGGATGAATTGGATTGCTGATATGTTTTACCACTTGCAAAATCCATAAGATTTTTTGGAGAATCTATATATATTGTCATATTAAGTGCTTTAAGAATTTTGATCGGTAGATCTGGCTAATGTACTCGATAGAGGCTCTTGAAAACTAGAACGAGGTAGTTTGATACAAAATTTTCGAGTCAAAACTTTTGTGAAAATTTGGAAATATACATATGAATAATTTAAATATTATAGCTTGTGTGGAAATTTTTAATAAGCGTTATCTTTTAATTTTGAATTCCAAATTTTAACAGATATGAATAAAATAATATTAATAATAATAATAAAATAATTTTCAATGAATATCTAGTTTGAGAATAATAATTCTTATATTGGTGATATGAGAATAACTTTGAAAATGTGTGATGATTGGATATACGGAACTAGTGAAATTACAAAAACATGATTAATGAGGTCTTATTCACTAAGAGAATACAAATAGAAACTTGTAATAAAATATCTTTTCAACTCTAATTATTTCAACATATGTTGTTAGGGATTTAGAAATCTAAGCAAGGATACTAGGTGAGATTATCTCATACCTGTTATCTAGAATAATTTGAATATTGCTGTTCATAGGACAAAATGAATCTATGGATGATTTGAGTTTTAACTATTGTAGTGATATCAAACTATGTTGTTAAAACTTTCATTGCATATAGCTCAAGATGATTAGCCCCTTTTGATTACATATTGTAGTGTTAGATGATTGAACCCAGAACCATTATACTATATTATAGAATCAATCCATCACCCGCGTGAATGGCTGAAGGAGTTCC
The DNA here is from genome assembly GCA_030765085.1 of Allium cepa. Taxonomy (NCBI): domain Eukaryota; kingdom Viridiplantae; phylum Streptophyta; class Magnoliopsida; order Asparagales; family Amaryllidaceae; genus Allium; species Allium cepa. The sequence goes on from CM060932.1 coordinate 136,347,845, forward strand.
TGGAGCTAAAATGGCTCCAGGAATCGGTCGTATCGATGGACCAGTATTGGAAACCGGTGCTACGGTGTGACTGCCTATACCCATACAGCTTTAGGGAAAGTTATTTTGATCCATATTCCTCATCGCCTTATATTACTCTGCTCCTTGTTGTTTGCTTCCTATGCTTTGTGCAAATTTTGTGCAACTCTTTTGGCTTCTGTTTCCATACCTTTTTATTTAATTTAATGTATTTGGAAATGATATAGAGCTTGACTCTATGGATCTAGAAACTTATATAGTTTACTCAGATTGAATTTCATTGTCTTAGACATGATGATAGTGTCTAAGTCTTGTGGTTTTGATTTTTTATTTCCTGGTTTTCGGATATTGAATTATGGATTCATCTTGGTGATATTCTTCCATAAAACTATTTCTATAGAAATATAAGGTAATACACATGATTTTATTACACGATATTCCAACTTATGTTTTTTGAAAGAGAACCTTTAAATCAAGCATTTCCAAAATTCTATTGAATACCATATTATATACACATACACACACATGTACAGACATACACACATAAATATATATGTCTGTATGTATGTATGTATACACATACTTTTAGATAAAAAGAAATGGAAAATATATATATAGCTATATTATATTTACTTTTATACTAGATGTGGTTTAAATCAATTTGGAAGTAATTATTTAATATGAATATATTCTGTATACCTACTTATGACTCTAAAAAATATATAGTAGTTTTTAAATCAAAAATATTTCATAATGATATTACAAACTAATGTATTTTGTAACATAACACATAATCAAATAGACGAGGTGGCGATTTAAATTGTTTAATAAAATAAGTGATATGGAACACTCATGTTTGTTTTACCACTTTATTCTCAAACTTATTTGATTGACCCATTTGAACACACGAGTGGAGTTTATTATTGTATTGTAAACGTTTGGGTAAATCAGTGTGGTATGGGACACATGGACGTTATCTATTTGATTGCTATATAAAAGGACATAACACCTTTCGATGAGTATGGCCGACCTTTGGAGATTATTGGACTTGTTTATATTTTGATGTTTATAGGACTTGTAACTGTTTCGATGTTTATAGGTCTCCTGCCTGTCTTGGAGTTTATTGGACTTGTTTCTATCTTGTAGTTCATAGGTCTTATACCTATTTCGATGTTTAATGGGCCTATTCCTATTTTGATGTTTATAGTTCTCGTACCTATTTTGATGTTTATATACTTACATGTCTATCTTGGAGTTACGTGCATGTAGGTGAATTATCCACCAATCTTGAAGTTTGATGCCTTTTTTCCCTTTTTGTGAAATTTCTGAATTTCTATATGAGATTTCTAGATTTGATGTTAATTGTGTTATCACCAAATCATTTTGGGATGTTTGCTGTTAAGAAGCTATCTTGGGTTTAAATATTTGGTGATTTTGGAGCTATAGTCGAATGCTTGAGATTTATTGATATTTGACTTGATGAACATACATATTGAGATCTTGTTCATTTTTATATATCAATTATCCTACTAATAGTTATTTTAGATTAGACTGACCCGTTTATTCTTTTTACAATACTCGGGTCAGACTGAGCTATTTTAGGTTATTCTGCGAGGGGCTTTTATGATGGACTTCTTATCAGTTGTCACATCCGTTAGTTTGGAGTTTACTCTTGCTACTAGCATGAATATGTTTATGTTATGATGATGTATTTTATGTCTAATTATTCTCATTATGAATACATATTAGTATATAGTTTGGAGGGGTAGTATTGTTGGGGATTGTTACATCCACCACTGTGTAGTCGATATTATGTATTTGTATGCTTCTGATCTATTTGTTATCTATTATGATCCAATGCATATATTCTTTGATCTGTGATTCTATGATTTATATTCATCATACACTTGTTCTAGATTTTAATTAGCCATTAAAGTTATGTTTTAAGCCTGAATTGTATATGTAGATTCCACTTGAACAAAGAATTAAACAACATATTAATCGACGTATTGATGCTTGTTTAAAGGAAAATTTATGGACGGTCACTCTTAACCACCCATGCTCTTTGCACTAGCAAACAATGTTACTTCGTAATATCCTTTGTTAGTATTGGTCTCAGGGTGGGGCGTCACAGTTTGGTATCAGAGTCGAGTTCAGAGTAATGCAAAATACATAGAACACAAATCATGGTCTAAGAAGGTTTAGTACCCGTCCCTTAAGTATAGAAATAGAACTGATGGTTCGAATTTTTTCAATTTTATGGAAGAAAAATAATGATGGTCGTTGATGGAGATTACGGGGTAGATTTGCAAGCTTGGTTTTACACTACAATTAGCAATTTGTAGCTATTCTAAATGCATGGTATAGATCCTAGTTGTACTCCAATATTGAAATGTCTAGTTCTAAACTTTAGTAATTCGAATTGTAGAGTAGAGGAAAATGAATTTCTTTTCACTGAGCATAGTAATTGGATACCTTGTATATGTGTATACAATTGTTGGTTCATAGTTGACTACTTGTTTGCTAAAGATAAATGAGGAGTTCTTAGAAACCATTCTAGTTTGATAGTTGAGTAAGAATTTCCACTAAAGGATCTAAGCGTCATTTAATACCTATAATAGGGTCTTATTGTTGCTACAATTGAAATAAATTATTTACCGCTCTATAAGGATCATTAAATTAAAATAAGATGTGAATATGAATGATCACTTGAGATGTATGGATGAATTGGTCAACTGATGTGTTTTACCACTCGTAAAAATCTAAATTTTACGAAAATAATATTTTTGGAGTAACTCTATATATATATATATTGTTGTACTAAAATGAATTCTTGAAATATTTTTAATTTATTTGTGTTAAATTACCCATTGAGTGCTTTAAGAATTTTGGTCTGCACGACTGGCCAACGTACTCGAGAAGGGTTCCTAAACATTAAAAGAAGACAACTTGATACAACATTTTCGAGTCAAAAATTTTTGAAAATTAAAAATATTTATATGTATAATATAAATATTATAACTAGTGGAAATTTTAGTGAGTATGAGTTTTAGGATTTTGGAATAGAAAAAACTCCTTGCGGTGAATTATATGTATAATTTTTTAGAGATGATTGAGAAGTTATGAATTATATATATGTATGTATATGTATATGTGTGTGTGTGTGTGTATGTATATATATATATATACAGCTTGGAATGCCAATTTTCAGGTATCGGTGGACCGATATGGGTGACCGTTACATCGGTTATCGAAAATATTCTATAAACCAAAACCATTTATTTTCTCCACGTCAACTTCAACTCTTCATTTCTTCAAACTAGTTCGTTTCTAAAGCCTTAGCTCCCCATTTTTCTATCTCTAAACTCCTTCAAGTCGTGCTTTTCCCTTTCACTTCAATAGATAATCATGTCTAGATAAAAGAGAACCCAATCTGCAACTTCCTTTAGATCTATAAAGGAGATTCTTACCAATGAATTCAACGGTTGACTCATGAACAAGAAGGAAAATATCAAGCGATTCATGGGTTTGATGGTGAATGAGCATTTGGGAGGTAGTTCGGCAAACCTTAACTCTATTGATCTTTATGGTATTAGGAATTTGTTCACACAAGCAGGATTAGTAAATCTTATTAACTTAAATGGATATGAAATTAATATATTTCCACATTGTATGCATTATTCTATGCGAATCTTGAGGTTGATCATGATGAGTAGTTTTATCAACCAGTGCTAGGAACATAGATATTACTTTTAGTGAAAGGGAATTAGGTGAAATTTTAAGGATTTTATCCGAGGGTATGAGCTTAAATGAAGTTGCATTTGAAAATTAATCGACCTTACGTCAAATTCTTGAAAATCCTCGTGGAGCTTGGACCACTTCCAATTTGACTCATCTTGCTCGAAGTATTATTCGCATTCTCAAACATAATTCGATCCCTAAGACTAGTAGTTTCAATGAGATCTCTAATGGTTTGGAATGCTAATTATGCTATTTTAGGAGGTGTTTAAGTGAATTGGGCAAGTGTGATAATGAACAACATGATTGAGAATAGCGTCGGAGATAAGAGGAGGTACAACCCTTACGAGAACCTTACTTCTACCATTCTTAGGCATTTTGGGGTTGGTTTAGATGACGAGACTCCTATCAGACATCCTTATTCTAGTGTCTCTAATAGTAACGTTCTTAAAACCATGAAGATTACGGCTACCTTAGATGAGATTACAATTGAGACGCCTGTCCATCCATCTATCCAGCAAGACACTATCGGGCCTTCTTCTCCACATAAGGGCTCACCTATGCACACCTCTCCATTTGATGTTCACATCCAATCTCTATTGGAGCAACATGGGCGGCTGATCCAACAAGTTAGGAAGTAACAAAAGAATGAGTATTGAGTTATTTAATCATTACCGACACATCTATGTGGTTAGGTTAAGACTCAAGAGAAGGGGGTTGGCACTAGCGATGCATAGATTCGTTTGATGGTATTGTCTTTATTGCATGGTTGTTTTCTAGACTATTGTGATGATGTCATGGTTATGTTGTGTGCACTCACATTTATTTTGAAAACTTATGTTATGGGTTGATATCTTTTAGTTATCTTTATGTGATGGTTATACTCAATTCCATGTTCAATATTGTTCATACTTTTGGCTCATTCTTCATAATGTTTACATAATGATTGAGACTTTGTTGTGATTAAATAACTTTTAGATGTGAATGCACGAAATGCATTAGCAATCCAAAAGAAAAATAGGATAAATTGTTAGTAAGGGATATCTTTTAATTTTGAATTTCAAATTTCAATAGATTTGAATAAAATAATAATAATAATAACAACAACAACAATAATAATAATAAAATAATTTTCAATGGATACCTGGTTTTAGAAACTTAATTCTTATATTGATGATATGAGAATAAATTTGAAAATGTGTGATGATTGGATATAAGGAACTAGTGAAAATATAAAAACATGATTAATGAGGTCTTATTCACTAAGGGATTATATATAAAAACTTGTAATAAAATATCTTTTCATCTCAAATTATTTCAACATATGTTGTAAACGTGGCAAATGACCAAAATTGAGATTATTTGTTAAAATGAGATTTTTATATCAATAATAAATTGTTTTAGTATCAAGGGTGCATAAAGTTTTTACATAAATATCTCAATCTTGAAGGAGATGGGAAAAATCTGATATGTTATTGGTTTTGATAAATTCTAAGAAGACATTTTTTTACATTTTCTAAAATATTATTTTAATGAAAATTACTATTTTTAATGGAGAATAAGTAGAAAATAATAACATTTTCTCATTTTGGGTCTATGAGGCACTCAACGCCTATGTAGTAATGCATGTATATATTTATACCTACTCATACATGTGTTTATTATGATAAATGGAAGGATTTTGTTTTAAGTGAAGAGTCGGGAGCTTAAACAATTTTGGAAAATAAGGTAGTTGGATTCCAGCATATAAATGTTACTAAAGGATAAGTTTTAAAGTAAGTGTAAAAATAGAAACAAATTTCTTTTACAAAAGTTTATTTTATAATAAGAGTACATGTACCAAAAAGCATTTATATATTTTTGTGACTTTCGCTTTTGGGAAAATGAATTCATCTTAAACTTTTGAGAGTTATTTGGGTAATTTATTTTATTTTATTTTATATTCTAATGGTCATGAACTTGAAAGTTTAAAATTATAAAATCTTAGTGCAATATGCTAGTAGACTAGTGATTTGTAATTCTATTTATTTAAACCAGAACCAGCCTATGGAATTTTATTTTGAATTGAGAGGGCAAATAATAAGTTAAAACTTATACACCCTATGTGGAATATTTTTATTGGTTGGTTTTAGATCTTTTTTTGACTAAAAGGTATGGTTGTATAAGGTTCTTCTAAATAACTTGTCATAATTATTAATTAGGAAGTGCCAAATAAATACAATAAAGATGTTACTTCTAACATTGCACACATATATATTATTAACTTCTTCCAAAATGGAATTGTGGGGACATAATTCTTTTAAGGAGAGGATTCTATAACAACTCGGGCTTTCAAGTCTTATTAATTAAGTATAAAAAAAATTAAATTGGGAAAGTGTTAAATTAAGGATATTTCAATTTATACTTTTGGGAAATTCAAAAATGAATCCATTATCGGAAAGGACATATATATATATATATATATATATATATATATATATATTCACTTAAGTATATTGGGCCTAGATAAGTATCCAACTCATGCTTAAACTATATAAAAACCATTACCATACCCCTCTTTAAATGGCATTCTTTTCATTTTGACACAAATTCATGATTCCTAAATGAAGGAAAGAAATTAGGGTTCTTCCCCTAAATACAAAATCTACCTAAATCTTCATGTTGGTCAAGACTTGAGTGTAGTGCTAATAGTAGGGGTTTAAAAATCTAAGCATGGATGCAAGGTGTGATTATCTCAAACTTCTAGTCTAAAATAATTTGCATGTTGCTGTTTATAGGACAAAATGAATCTAGGGATGATTTGAGTTCTAACTATTGTAGTAATTTCAAAATATGTTTTTCAAACTTTTATTAAATATAGCCCTAGATGATTATCCACTTTTAATTACATATTGTAGTGTTAGATGATTGAATTTATAACCAAAATCACCATAGAACCATTGTACGACATTATAGAATCGATCCATCACCCGCACGAATAGCCGAAGGAGTTCCTGGAGCTAAGTGGCTCCAAGAATCGATCGTACTGATGGATCGGTATGGGAAACCAGTGCACCAGTGTGACTGTCTAGAGCCATTACAGCTCCAAGGAATGTTGTTTTGATCCATTTTCCTCTTCGCCATTGATTGCTCTGATCCTTGTTGTTTTCTTCCTATGCTTTGTGCTAATTTTGTGCAACTCTTTTGGCTTCCATTTCCACACATTTGTTATTTGACGTAATGTATTTGGAAATGAAATAGAGCTTGACTCTATGGATCTAGCAACTTATATGCTTTACTCAGATTGAATTTCATTATTTTTAGACATGATGCTGGTGTTTAAGTATGGTGGTTTTGATTTCTTATTTCTTGGTTTTCGAATATTGAATTATGGATTCATCTTGATGATATTCTTCTATAGAATTATTTCTACGGACATATAGAGTAATACACATGAATTTATCGCACAATTTCCAACTTATGTTTTCTGAAAGAGAACTTTTAAAACAAGCAATTCCAAAAATCTATTGAATGCCATATTATATAAATAAATATGCATATACTTTTAGATAAAAGAAAATGGAAAATATGTATATAGCTATATTATATTTACGTTTATACCATGTATGGTTTTAAATCAATTTGGAATTAATTATTCAGTATGCATATATTCTATACACCTACTTATGAAGTTTTTACCAACGACACTTAAAAATATATAGTAGTTCTTAAATCAAATGTGTTTCATAAAGAGATTTCAAACTAATGTATTTTTTAGAATTATACATTATCAATTAGACAAGGAGGCGATTTAAATGGTTTAATAAAATGAGTGATATGGAACGCTCACGTTTATTTTACCGGTTAATCCCTAAACTTATTTGATTGATCCATTTACACATGATAGCGGAGTTTACTCTTCTATAGTAAACGTTTAGGTAAACCTGTGTGATATAGGACACATGGTCATTTCTATTCGATTGCTATATAAAAGTATATAAAACTTTTCAATGAGTATGAACCACATTTGGAGATTATAGGACTTGTTCCTATTTTGATGTTTATAGGTCTTGTACCCATTTCGATGATTATAGGTCTCATATCTATCTTGGAGATTATAAGACTTGTTCCTATCTTAAAGTTCATAGGTCTCGTACCTATTTCGATGTTTGTAGGACTTGTTCCTATTTTGATGTTTATAGGTCTCGTACATATTTTGAAGTTTAAAGACTTACACGTTTATCTTGGAGTTACATGCATGTAGATGAATTATCCACAAATCTTGGAGTTTGACGCCTTTTTCCCTTTTTGTAAGATTTCTGGATTTCTTTTTGAGATTTCTAGATTTGATGTTAATTGTGTTATCACAAAATTATCTCGAGATGTTTGTTGTTAAGATATTATCCTGGGTGTAAATATTTGGTGATTTTGTAGTTATAGTCGACTGCTTGAGATTTATTGATATTTGACTTGATGAACATACATATTGAGATCTTGCTTAATTTTATATATCGTTTATCTTACTAACGATTATTTTAGATTAGGCTGACCCATTTATTATTTTTATAATACTTACGTCAGACCGAGCTATTTTAGATTCTTCTGCATGGGGCTTTTATGATGGACTTCTTGTCTGTTTTCACATCCGTTAGTTGGGGGTACTCTTGTAACCAGCATGTATATGTTTATGTTATGATGGTGTATTATATGTTAAATTAATCTCATTATGTATACACATTAGTATATATTTTGCAGATGCAGTATTTGTGTATTATGGGAATTGTTACATCCACCACCGTGTAGTTGACATTATGTATTTGTATGCTTCCGATATGTTTGTTATCTACTGTGATCCAACGTGTATATTCTATGATCTATGATTCTATGATTTATATTCATCATATGATTTTTTTGGATTTTTAGCCAACAAAGTTTTGTTTTAAGCTTGAATTATATATATCGATTCCAACTAAATAAAAAAATTAAATAACATATTAATCGATGTATTGATGCATCCTTAAAGAAAATTTATAGATGATCGCTTCTAACCAACCCTATCTCTACACTACAGACGATATTACTTCATAATATCCTTTATTAGTGTAGGTCTCGGGGTGGGGCACAATATTATAGAAATTAAACACCTTTATTATAAACAAGATTGGTTATTGAGTAGATGTATGTAACAAATTATATAATTGCACTAGGACATACCCCTAGCTCTATCAAATTTATTATAGTATGTGCTTTTCCTATTTGGAAATCAATAAAGAACTAGATTTCAAATAAGTAAGTAAGTATGTATGTATAAATGCATCATTACATGACTCTTAGGTGTCATTCATCCTTCGATGCATAAATAACAAATGTTATTGTAAGGTATGTCTTTCCCAAAATATTAATATTAAAATACACTATAAGGTTGGATCATTATATGTGGGGTAAGCACTTACCTATTAGCGGTTAAGATTCAAATTCACGATGTAAAGTTATCCTTTGAGCTTTCTAATGTAGTAAATGAACCCTATTTCATAGCTTCTTCTAAATATATAGAATGAGATAAATGTTCCCTAATCAGAGAGGTTTGATATCTTTATGGAAAACTTATGTTCTTATATTTAAATGATGTGTTACCAGTTAGGATACAAAAAAGAATCATTGGCCTTCTATGTTGGCTGAGCATTTTGAGCAAGTTCGCACTTATATTATTGAATAACTCCTACATTGTATGTTCCAAGTTTTACTAAGTGGTGCATGATCCACTTTGTAGACCATGTAATGGTTGAATCTAAGTAGTGAAGCAAAAGTCAAAGCACTAACACATTTCCCGTAAGCGCCTTTTAATAATGTTGAATTAGCCCTTACACAAATAAGGTCGTTTCATTGAAACCATTCTCCGTGGTGGTCATTTTTTTAGCTATATCCTAAGGGATTTCACTATTGGGTTACGTACACTGGCAGTAGGGTTAAAAGATAGAATTTAGAAGAAAAAACCCCTATTATTGATATGAACAAGATCGTTTCTTGCAAGTTTACATGAATAATAATTTTGTACTAAATCATTTTTTGTATTGATTAATAAAAGACTTTCAGGTATACTTGATTTAACTATTAAATCTTTTATGATTATTTATCATTATTTATTATAATGTTTAATTTAATTAAAATTTAATTTGTTTAATTTTATTATATGTTCAAATTTACAATAAAAACATTACAGCTATGTTAATTATAATAATCTAACTTAGGGTAAACTTGATGAGCATATGTAATGGGATTATAATTAACCATTTGGATTTATGATTAATTTAAATAGGTTTTAATATCATAGTATAATAATGATGTCATACTCAACTACACATACAAATATTAAATCTATGTTACTATAAACAAATATTAAAATTTATTTATATATTTTAATCCGATGATTAGTTTTATTAATTAATATTTATATATATAACAAGATGTTGGTTAAATTCATATATATATATATATATATATATATATATATTTAGATTACTGATTTTTTCTTCATCATACATATATAAATATATATTTAATATATACATATATATTATTTTAAAATTCATATAAATATATGTTAATTATATATATATATATATATGATAATTTTAAGATTTGAATTTTAAAACAATTTGACTTTTTCAAATTAATCAAAAATGTTTTTTTGAAAGCCTTAGGTAAAATTTATAATTTCTTTTACAAATCCATTCCGTGATACGTGTATTTATATGTTAAAGATCTAAGATAAAATTTTAAATAATTATTTTTACTCGATCTGAAAGCTGTAAGATAAAATTAGAATTATTTTAATTATAAATTATAATATGTATTTACTTAAATAAATATGCATGTGTGTATTATAAAAATGTGAATGGAATTTTTAAAAATTTTAATTCAACATCCAAGAATGCAATTTTTTTGTTATCTTAATATCCATAAAAATTAAACGATTTGAAGTTTAAATCATATATATATATATATATATATATATATATATATATAAAGAAACACGAAATTGAATTTATACATACGTATGTACGTATATGCATAATATATTTCAATGTTTTACATAATAAAAAATAAAATACTTTTTAAAAAAAATTAAAACTATTTATGGCCGAATAGATTAAAACAATGTGGACATAAACATGTGTATATATGAATTAATTTGAAATGGAATTTCAGCTTATCGAGATGCCAGTGATCGCCAAATACCTTGATTGTTGTTCTTTCCTTCTTGGAATTCCTTTATTCTTCCTCCTTGACTACGGGATGCAACTTTGTCTATAAAGCACCACCAATGTCAAGACATGGATGCTAAGTTTATGGTTTACTTCCATATAAAGAGATAACGAATAGGGTGGTTATTTATAGCCAACTAGATCGCAGATATCTAGCCCTTTTCTCTCTAGCCTTTTAAGGTAAGGTCTCCCCTTCCTCTACATGCCATGACTAACACCTTGGTTTAGGCTTACAAACTTCAGCCAATTTGATTCAATCATTAAACTAATTATTCAATTAATTTATTTAAGCCCATTCTTTAATTAAATCAACATATAATTTTATACCTTGTTTTAATGAATTTTTAGGTTCCAAATAAATAAATAAATTACTAGTAAAATCTAATACAATATTTGTATTAAATTTATAATTAATTTGTAACATCTGTAAATTAATTTTACATTGATCGAACTCGAAAATTAGTCAAAACATGTTTTTGTTGACAGAGAACTCTATCCTTAGTCAAAATATTTATAAAGGTTAAATACCAAAGCCTATATATGCATTTTGTTAAAGTACAATATCGGGCACAAATTCAATTGCTTATAGATCATTCAGGTGAAATTAAATATCTAACCTTGATTAAGTTGCATTTAGTAATTCCACTTTGTGCACGTATTCTTTTCATCAACACTATATCAATATGATTTCTAGAGTTTTCCAATGTTCAAAAAACTTCATTAATATCCATAGTTAATTATGTGGATTACATTAAAGTCCTTAGTTCATTCTGATAACATTTCTCGACTAACTATTTACTCTAGCTAATCTTAAGTTGACTACCAATTACGGTGATACTAACCTCCTACACCGAAGAAGAAAAATCCTCCCTTGAATAGCTTTTTACTTCAAGCAATTTAACGTGTATCTAACTATAACTATAATATAGTTGCTATGCCTTGTGCTAGACCATAAGCAAAGTAAAGCCGAACTATTTAAGATCGACAGTACCATCATGTCCAAAGACTACCGCACATTATTATCGTGAGATCTTCCATGACATAGTTGTATTAAATTATAAAAGACTCTCATTGATTCATTCTATGATTGTTCCAAATAACCACGAGTATGTAACTCCTTGGTGCCCCTAACATTCATGAGTAATTTGTTGTCCATCATGTGGAGAGCGTTACACATTAGCCTCAACGGATATATTCATGTCCTTTTCTTGATACACCTTGACTAGGAACGTTTAGCAAATATGTATTTAAATATTTATTCAATATTCAATATTACAAAAACATGTAACAATAATGAAAAAATAGTTCTCCTAAAGATTTTCTACTTATATACATTTTAATGTATTTATTCCATTATTTTTATCTCAATATAAAATAACGTATAAAATAAAATAAAACCGAAAGCATACTTTATTTCAAACAAGATTCTCTACAAGAGTTAATTTATATAATCAAATTACATAATTTTCTCTAAGACACACCCTTAATTCTATCAACTCCCACTTGCACACGGAGGCAATTATGGCATATCATGCCCATAACTTCGATCAATATACTTAAATTAAACCAAGAAGGGAGCTCATTTGCACTTATATTGTATCTACTTTTTGATCACACTTTTTTGTTATAGACAAACTCTTTTAGCATGTGTTCATAATAGAGAATGTATCTCGACTTCATATCAAGCTATTGTTTCCTATTGTAATCTATATTTCATATTATAATCATGATATGTTAATGGATTTTCGATTGTAGGAAGTATTGCTAGCTTTCTCATAAATTTACGCACATATATTGATTCTATTATAGTGTCAATCAACATGATGTACTTAGCGTTTTATAGTGGAATCTTCCACAACCTCTTGTTTGGGACATTTCCAACTCAAAGATCCTAAATCAAGGGGAACATGAATTTAAGATTGACTTAATATATTCGAGGCCACTTATGAAATTCGATTCCAACCACTACTTCATAAGGAGTTCATTTTTTCCATAAATAATTCTTTGGTATTTCGTAAATATTAGAGAATACTCTTTACTACCACTCATTGACTTAAACCCATATTTGATATTCGCTTATTACACCAACTGTATAAGCGAGGTCTAATGCACCACATGACATAAGATATATGATGATTCCTATTGTCGAAGCGTAAGGGATCTTCTTGATACTTCTCATATTAATCATTTTAATATAACGTCTTTATATATAGGTTTTGATAATCCCAACATCCTCTTATACCAATTATAAGAGATATCTCTTTCAAATCTTTTATCGAGAATTAAAAAACTAAATTTAAACTAAATTTAACATAGGTACATAATTAACAATCAGTATCATTTTGTTTATTATAATATTATAAATGATTTATTACACGTGGTTTCCTTTCTTACAAACATACGCTTCCTCAACATTTTTACTAAAATTAAACCATTTTATTTCTATGTCAAAACACTTGCTTAACCTTTAGATGCCTTTTGGACGTACCAACTCTTGGATCATTTCCAAAAACCACAACTATTGTTATCGCTTCCACTGATTTAGAGCCATTTTGGCTATTATGTGCATATAATCTCTTCTCTATCATCATTTGGAGGTTTTGTTTCAAAAACAATATGGCAAATCTCAATGTTTTATCATGCAATAGTTTGCGAGTATAATCCGAATTCACTTAAGCATGTTAACTAGAAAAATTACTCCACTAATTTCAACATTTGAAATCGCGTTGCTTTATACAATTCTATCTGCACTAATATTCTTCTTGAAGACTCACTTGCAGCCGGTGGATCGTATAATTTCATATATAATTACTAAAATCATATTTTACCAATGTACTTGGAATCCTTGTTGGATTCAAAGCATTATGTCATATAGCGAATCTTATACTCTTCATGGCTAGCTGACAACTTACTAACAATTCGATTTCTCGATGTTAATAATAAACTCATTGTAACGACCCGCAAATATATCACTTTACTAAATTTATTTATTTAATTAATTTGGGATTAAAATAATTTAATAATTATAATGATTTTAATAACTCATTTTAAACAATTTTAAAATAATAATTTATCGTTAATTTTATAAATACATATATATACCCGATTTAAATTCATGAGAAAAATTCGATGGTATAATAACAATTTTTAAATAAATTTTTTATATTAATTTGTATGATTATATAAATGAAATGAGATCGTTTTAATTAGTTATAATAAGAAATTTATTTTTAAACTTTGTTTACAAAGATATGTATTTTAACAAAAAAGTTAAAATATGACCAGAATTGAAATTATTATTCATAACGATACAATACACAGAAGTTGTACAACAATGTAGTGATGTGCACATATACATGTGCATACGTGAAGATATATTCCCATGCACATGATCATTCATATATGCATATATACATAAAAATACAAAAACATATATGTATAAAATATTCAAGATATTTCTCCTTTCCTTACTTCCTAAGCTAACCAAAAGTCCACCAAGGTACAAACATCATTAGCATGCACATAGGGGGTGGGTCCTTGCGATCGAAACTCGATGGGCGGGGGGAGTAGGTGGTGATGCATGTGTCATGAACTGCATAAAACATCCAAGATATTTTACTTCATTTCCATCCCTATGTATAACACCCCTTCTCCTCTTCATTTTCGTATACTTTATCCTTCATTTTTCTAAGCTTTCATCCTCGTTTTTAATGGCTTCCACACTGAAATAAATTATGGAAAAATTTATTCCAGAAAGAAATTAAAATATATAGTATATATATAGTTAAAATGCCTCAAACTCTTCGTAAAACACCTTCTTGTCCTCTCATTTCCCACGAAAACACCTCATACCACCAAAAGGCCAAGCCTTCCTCTTCACCTACCCTAGGCCTTGAGCCCATAGCCAAGGCTGAGCCCTCCAAAGGCAAGAGCCCAAGTGATCGTAAGCTAAAAACCTGAGTTAGCGAAGCTACAACCGATTTTTAGCTAATCGTTTAAACCCAAGATAAGAAACTTCTACTTATATTAATTTTTTGGATGATGTTGTGATTTTTGCAATGGATGTTTGTATGATTTGATCATCAAGTTAGATTGTTGATTATATAGGAAAGTCATGGAAATACACATCGATAAGCACAAAGGAAATCACTTTCCTCTTTTTAATGAATTTGCGTATATAGAATATTAAACCTGTTTTGAAAGTTTAAAAAATGAGTTTAAATTTTTTTGTAAACATATGCAAGTGTTTTGGTGAAGTGTGAATGATAATTTAAAATTTAGTCAAAAACAGGTGCGTCACGTAACGGAAGTTCGCGATTTCGCACCATAAAAGTCAAACGAGTGTATAGAATGAAATATAGCTCGGAATTCTCCACGATAAGAATTTTTCGGACTACTATATCCATTTTTCTTGGGCAAAGTAATAAAATCAAGATTTCGATAAGTAGATTTTGAAATATGAGTAAAACAAGTTTTTAGAAAATCGCAGTTTTGCAGTTTAGAATCCATAAAAGGATTTCTTTGAAAATGATATTTTAAATTATTTAAAAATATGAAATAAACTCTAAAAATCTTTTAAAATGTATGAAAAGTGATTTGAATTATAAAAATTAATTTCCAAGTGAGAAAATATCAATTTGATCAATATAGCTTAAAAAGCACTTACCCGCAGCACTTTTCTATAACTTTTTAAATATAGTGTTAAACGCAACCATTCTTTTCCAAATCTTTTCTAAATGTTTTCAATTAATTAATGAAGTATTTTAAGGATGATTTGAAGGATTTATGGAATGGTTAAATATTAAATGATTTAGAATCGATCGAATTACTTGACCGCCTTTTGAGTGTCAAAGAGGTAATGTCTAAGCTTGGTTTTTTTAAACCTGTTTCCTGCTCTCCCTGGCTATCCAGACTGGCTCGACGGATGTGATAGTTAATTTAATTTACTTGGATCATAATTTTTCAAATATAAATAACTTAGATTTGATGGGGATAATCTTCTTGTACTCGGTGTTAAAGCCCAAAGAGGGAACTCGTACTATTCGTGGAATTTAAAAGGAAATTTTTCCATTATTCCACCTTGTTGAATACGAAAATTAATATTGAGTAGAACTAGATGATTTCTATAGATTCTGCATATTTAATATTTACTTCTTTTGGATTAACATCCTAGATAACATGGTTTTAACTCAATCAAAATTCTGAGTTTTGAATTAATAAATCTTGGTTAAGAGTTGAATGAAATAATTTGGAAATATTTTTCTAAGTGAAAGATGAAATGATTTTGAATTATTCCTAGTTTAAAGTAATCAAAGTGTTTGATAAGAGAGGTTTAATGTTCCTATATACCAAAAAGAATGTTTTAGAAATACATACCTACAAAAGAGATTTTGATAAAAAGAACTTAATCAATTAAAGAATGATTCCCTATTTACAGAACATCTTTTATCGATGATTGGTTCGAAGGAACCAGGGTCGGATTTGGGTAATTCCTATCCGAAAACCACTTTGAACTAATATTCGTATTTAAAGTGAAGATATGGATATGATTTGGAAGATGGAAAGTAGTGCTGCTTGCCACTAACCCTCGGGGGAAATTTTCCATATCATATTATGTGGCAGTAATTCTATATTTAAGATCTTGGATGCAAGGATTTCTTGCAAATAGTCCTAGAGCTATCTTCCAATAGGATGTGGTTGGAGAGTGCCTTCGGTTTCCTCGACAACTTGTATGGACGAATGTCTGATATTGCATTTCTAGTTATATAAATCGATCTCTATGAACGTACCATCTATTTGGCGGCGGAAAAGGAAACTTCTCTTAGCTTAACACCCTTTCTTCAGACGTACAAGCTCAGGAGTTATACGTTGGTAGAAATCAGCTGTGTGACTATGGGATGGCAAGGTGGCATTCAAAGTGGGATGCGTTATGTAAAAGGTAATCGCTACCTCAGGCCACACCACCCGGTAATGGCTTAAAAAGGGTACTTTGTAAGGCTATGTGGTTTGCAACCATTAGGGTATAGTCGTCACCTTTCTAGATAACCCTCTATATATCGGGTATGTTGTGTATGCTAAGAGAACTCTCGGATAGGTCGGTAACGTCGAGGGTGATGTCATATTCGGTTTTATCCAGGCCATTTATGAGTGCCAAATAGGGATAGTCCAGTCTCTAGATGCGGAGGATTATTTGTTTATCCTTGGTACATTCCTACAGAGATGTATTGTACGAAAGGTAGTCCCTTAACTGCCATTGTATGGAAATCCATTCCCCGAATGAGCTTGTTAGAGTTTTGTTTATAGAGCCTAACATATCCGGAATTTAGTGATGGTAACAATTTTAGCTAAGATTAATAAGTTTACTTGCAAATATTTTCAAAGAAATGCCATTAAAAATAATATCAAATGATTTTTTCATAGCAAATGTTTTGGTTATCATAAGGTAAAAACCCGTCAGTATTTAGGTGTGGGCGTAGTTTTAGGAGTTACCTTTTCCTTTCAAACCATGCATTTTGAGTTTCTCACACCAGTCCCATTACAGACCCGGATTTATATTTATTTTCCCTTAAACTCTAGATGCCTTAATTTTCCCTTGGTAGCCTAGTAGTGAGCTGATGAGGAGCATTTTGGAGCATTTTGGAGTATTTGGAGCATATAGAGCATGAAGTCTAAAGCATGAAGCAATTGGAATCTTTTGGTTATTTCCACCACATTCTGCTATGATTGTATTACGTATACCAACCAGCACCTACAGAGATAGGCTGTTATAACTATCCCAGCTAGGTTAGTACTTATCATAACTTTGATATCTCACTTTGAGAGTGAGACTATGTACTACCTTTATGATGTAATCTTCTTAAATACGATGTGAGATTCCGTTATTATGTTATCTTATATCTTTGTTTTCTGTTACCCTATGATAATCTATCACTTCGACACTTGAATCTATGGCATGTGAATATCAAGGATGTATTAGTATCGATTTTTAAGGGTCGAGAAGGTGGATCGTCACACTCATGGTTTTTCTTCAATGTGCAAGGATTCTTATTAGACAAAGTTATGTCCATTTTGGTCTTAGTTAAATTTACTTCATCAGTATAATCAGTTTCCATGTTAGAATTTCGTATAGTATCCATGTTCATCACACTACCACTAATTACTAAGAAATTTCTTTAATAATAAGGCGATATGTATTGAAATAATAGTTTATTTCACCAAGCGGTGGAATAGGTATTCAATTTTTTTTGTCCTATAAACTTTTAAAAATAGATCCAATTTTGAGTTTATGAAACTTACATTCATAAACTAAATTGTATAACCGCACATCTTAAACTATTTAAGGTTAGAGTTTCTTTTAGATTCATATCTTATATAAATTCACAAACTTTACTTTAGATGAAATCAAATTTAACATACATGCTTACTTATTCTTAAATACAGATCCTTAAGGAAAGAAGCAACCTAACTCGACTCATTATCAATCATACTTTATCCAACATAATCCGATTACTCCTTATCGGTACATCAATATATAGTATAAGGAGGAGTGACTTTAAGAGAAAATCTATTCCCTTTTAGCTACTAATGGAATTCTTATCCAAAATACTTACATATTCGATCAAATCAAATTGGTTTATTTCCTTTGCATATTACTGTTTTCTACTTTCGTTTCATATTTATTGAATTCGTCATAAATATCTAAATTTGTATCGAATACATATGTTCATATCAAAGAAAATTAATAGGTGAATTTAATGAGGTAAGTGGATCTATTTTTCGTATCATTGGACTTTGGATTACATACATCTATATGTATCGATCTGATGAGTTCATTAACTCTTTCGTCGCTCCTACTAAGTGGATGTTTTGCCATAATTGAGATACAATTCACAAATACTATATGATTCATAATAATGTGATTAACAAATTATTTTTCAAATATATGGCTTTGTTCATATTTCCAAAATTAGCTATTAAATACTATGGACGCTTCGGTATTTACTATAAGTAACACATCAATATTGTTATAAACAAACACCACCATCAAAATGCTAAAAATAGACTTATTTTTTAATGAATATTCTTAATATTCATATTAAACAAAACTACATCTATGTTTGGTTAAAACTGAAAATAATTGTTATTACATAAATAATATTTGGCATACACGAAAGTATACTTTCAAAGCTTGATTTGCCAACAAGTGTCATATGGTATGCTCGTACTATTTGATCAGATGTACTGGTAATAAGGTTAAAAAAGTGGATTTCATACAAAATTCTTTAAATTAATTTGCACAAGATCTTTAATTTGTTTTTGTGGACGTAAATATTTATTTATATTAAACTAGGTTTAGTATTTTTGATTAATAAAAGTGGTTTTAATATTTTAATATAATTTGATTGATGAAATATTTATTATTAATGTTTAAAATTTTTTTATTAACATTTTAATTAAATAATTTATTTTAATTTATATTTTATATTTTATATCTTATGATATTTACATTCATGATATGAAAATCACAACTGCATAGATATAAAATTTATACTTGGGGTTCATGGGAAAAACTGACCGCTTTATACTGCGATCAATTAGTTGTCTATATGTAATATACATACATATATACATACATACATATACATACACACACACACACATATATATTTGTATGTGTGTGCGTATTATCCAAGGTGAATATGAAGCGAATAATAACAAACTTTTAGTTAGCTATTAAAATACCTTATAGAGCATTTAAATTTGATTATATAAAAGTATAATCATATAATTTGAAATATACATATAATAAAAATGATTTTATTTATTGTAAGAATATTATTAAATAAATTTTACATAAATACACAAACACATATAAATATATAAATATAATCAATTTTATTTTCGACTATTAATATATATGTGTGTGTATATATATATATTATTGTTGTAAAATTCAACTTTAATTTCCAATCGAATTGAAAATCTTTAAATTGTTCAATATTTTATGATTTAAACATTTTTGACTACGTAAAATAAATTGTATATGTATGCATATATATATACACACATATACACATACTATAATATGTATGTATGTATGTATATAGAATGGCCTATGTGCGTGCTTTGGTTGAGATATCTCTTAAAAAAGCACTTTCTACTTCAATTCATGTTTTTTTGCATGATCATGTTACCGGTCACGTACAGGTCTCTTTCCTCTGAAACCCCCTATTTGCACTGCTTGTTGTTCTTTTGGGCATTCTGTATCCACATGCATTCATTCCTTGTAGTTTGACGATTCCGTTCATGTGATTCCCATCCCACCTTTATCGCCCTTATGCAGATTTAAAGCCAGAGAGTGGCATGTTAATCCCCCAGCCATTGCCCAACACGATAATCCTTCTAATTCTCTTTTAGAAGTTGTCTTAGAGCAACTCCAGGCCTCGCTGGTCTCACATTCTTCCCCTATGTCCATGGTTCCCTCTAAGCCTCATTCCGCTTTGCCATCATCGTTAAATACTGACTTTTCGAACACTAATAACCTTGATGATGGCATTGATTATGATATGCATCAGACTTCTCTCGTCCCTTCGTCTACTGCTCCCGCATGATTTCTTATTATAACTTGTTATTGGATTTGCCAATTTAAATGTATTCTTTCAGTAGATCCTTCTTTGATTAGTGATTTTGGCATGTGATGTAGTTGTATGTGAGTTGTTATAGCTTCTAAGCATATATTTTTCACACCTATAATATTTTATAAAGTGGTATGACCACTATAAAACTAGCTAGCCAGTGCAAAATAATAATACTTTGTTTTGCTTGCAAAATAATAATAATAAACGAATTAGATCAAAAAATATAATTCTCTTATAATATATGAAAGGATATTTTAAAATATATGCATGTATATTTATTTATATAAATATGACTATGTATATATATAATTATTATTTTTCTAAACAACATTGTGTGTGTAAAAATTATTTAAAATATATATGTATATTATAAATTGAAATTATATTTCAAAATAATATCATTTATATGTTTATATACATATATATTTATATTCTTGCTTAAAATAAATATGATTGTAGTAACAGATACATGTATTTCATAGACGTGAAAATATAATTTTTATATCTAAAAATATATTTATGATTTAAAATTTTAAAAAAAATTGATTTTCAAATTTTTTTCTAAAACTAACGGCCAAACATCGAAAATTAGATATGATGATAATGATAACATATAAATATATACACGTGAATATACATATAAATCAGAAACATATACATTTCTCCAAAATGTGCTAGCCGAGAATTAGTATATTGTTTTTTTAGTTCGTTCTCAAGAAGAACCACTATCTCATTCTCTTAGATTTGCAACATTGAAGAGTTGGCAACACTAAGGACTGGGGTAAGCAGCTAAGAATGAAGGGGAGAAATCTCAGAAAATCATACTAAAAAATAGTGTGGAGGCTAAACTACTTATATCAATTAGCCATCACCTTTCTCTCCACACTCTCTTCCTTTTCCTCTAGATATGGAGACTTGGAAAAGCCTCTATCTAGCCTCCATGTATGGTCGACCATAGATTGACTAAGTATCGTCAAAATCCCAGTTGACTCCAATTTGAATCAATAATTAATTAATTAATTCTTAGCTTATTAACCGATCGACCCTTTATATGACTTTCATACATTGTTGTGTCTGATTTAGTCTTTTATGTAATTAAAATCAGCCATATATTAATACAACACGTGTGCTAATTTAAAACATTTATAAATTGATTTTATCCTTGGTCAATTTGAATCTGACAACAAGGTTGTATTGACACTCTAGTGTGATTTTAATCCATGGTAAATATTTATACAATTTAAGTAGACGGACTTTGTTTAAGTATGGTATAGGGTCAAGTTCAATGCTTACAAACCATTCAGGAGAAATAATATTTTTAATCTAATATAAACTCACATAGAAACGACATTTTGTACACATGTTCTTTTCGTCATTACTATATCACTTAGATATCTAGGTCCAAGGTCAAAAACACTACTGATATCCTTATTAATTATGTAGGTCAATTTTGAAGTCCTTGGATCAATCTGATAGTAATTATTGATAAACAGGTTTACTCTGGTTAGAGATTTTGATTTTAAGTTGAATTACCAATTACGGTGATTCTTACCTTTTATAATGAAGGAGTTGAATCCTTTCTTGAGCGATATTTCACTTTTAGAATCAACTTATACCAATTACGATTGTGGTATGGTCATTATTTCATGTGCTCGACCATAGTCAAAGTATAGTCTTGATACTCAAGATCGACGGTACTCTCAAGTTAGAAGACTATTGTATGTCATTACCCTAAGATCTTCTGTTTTGACTAAGTTATATTAACCTATAGTAGACTCTCATTTAGTCATTCTATGATTGTTGGAATATACCACAAGTGCTTAACACTTTGGTGTCCCAAACGGTCATAAGTAATCATCGTCCATCATATGAAGAATTTTACGTACATTAGTCTCAATAGATGATTGTCACCCTTTTATCAATACATTTCAACTATGAACATTTAAGCAGCAAGTATGTATATATTTATATATGTATGTATGCATCGAATACTCATGGTTATAATCACATTCGTAACTATAATAGATAAAATGCTTCTCGTTAGGATTTTTGCATATATATGTTTAGTGTATTTAATTCATTATCTACATCTCTATATAACAATATATATAAAGAAAATAACTTCTTACATCATTTTAAATGAGATTCTCTTATACAGTTAACTTATGTAATAAATTACATAATTGCCCTTAGAACACACCTTTTACTCTATCAATCTCCCACTTGCACTGGGATCAATTATGTTGTCTCATGACCATATTTTTGATTAGTCTACAAAAACTATACTAAGAATGGGCCTTAATGGATGGATTTGTGGCATTATTGTTTTGTATTTACTTTTCGATTATGCTTCCCCTTTACCAATACTCTTTTATTACGTGTTCATTACGGAGAACGTATTTTAATTCCATTATAAACATTCAATTTACTATGCAATCTATATTGCACTATTGTAACCGTAATATGTTATTGTATTTCATTAATGAAACCCACTTCTGGTTATCTTATATATATGCACACATATACTGCTTTCATTGAGCCACTACTCATTGATATGTACTTAACCTCGTTAGTTTAGTTTTCCACAACTTCTCGTTCGAAAAATTTCCTCCTTGAAGCTCCTTAATTAAGGTTGAACATGAATTTAAGATTGACTTTTCTATGCATGATCATTAATAGCGTCGAGTCTGTACATTCCTTCATAAGGAGTTTGATGTTTTCATTAAAACCACCCTAATTTTTTATAAATACTTGATCTGAACTACTAATTAATGATTTTACCTTAGATTGATATTCACTTTATACACTAAGTATATAAGCAAGATCTAATATATCACATAACATACATAATGATCCTTATTGTCGATACATAAGGGATCTATATCATTTGTTGCACATCAAACATTTTAATATGGATTTTGTGTATATAGATTGAGACAATCCCAACTTCATTTTATACCAGGTATAAAATATGTCTCTATCAAATCCTTCATCGAGATGTAAACAACCATACTAAACCAATTTTAACATGGGTATATCGTTTACAAGCAATAGTTTGTTGTTTACTTACAGTATTAGAAATGTTTAGTACCTTTAAGATTTTCTTTCTTAAAGACACATACTTCCTTTGCATTTTGACTAAAAATCAAACAATTTGATATCTCTTTCAAAATACTAGCTCAACTATAATGGTTGTTAGACACAATCATTATATCGACTCTTATATCATATTCAAAAACTTACAAAACAATCTTATCACTCCGACTGAGTTCGAGAAATTTTTGGTTGTAATATGCAACCGGTCTCTTCTAAATCGTTATTTAGAAGTTCAGTTTCGACATCAACATGTCGAAACTCAAAATAAAATTGTGTGATGATTTTGTGTAGAATATGATGGACTTAAACACGTTGACTAGCCAAAACACTACACTAATTTCAGCATTTGAAATTAATGAAGTTATTTCTTTCAACACTGCTTTATACCATTTCAATTGCTTTAGTCTTCATCTAGAAGACTCAAATGTGACCGACGGATCATATCCTTTTAGGTAAAACTACCAAAATAATATTTTATTAATGTATTTGGAATCCATATCCAATTCAAAGAATCATGTCATGTGGTAGAGTCAATACTCTCTATGGCTTATTAAGAGTTAAGAATACCATTGTTGTTATATAAAAAAATAATACTGATAAGAAATGTATAATTTCTCTTTAACATGTGAGAATTTTTATTAGACATTCTAATATAGCTATGCCTATGTTAGGCTTTTTTAAACTTACTTCATCTATATGGTCAATTATTATCTTAGAATCTTGGATCATATCCAAGTCCATCGCACCACCACTAATTTCTTTAGAAATAGATTCCTTCGGCAAGAAGGTGGTATGTCTTCAAACTACGATTTACTTCTCAATGGGATGGAACATGCATACAAAACATTTTATGAATTTCCTACAGGGTACATAAAATATATCTACTTTTAAGTTTGCGAAAATTACGTTCATAACATAAACTGGACTTCCGAATGTCCCAAAATATTTAAGATCATGGTTCCTTCCTAATTCATACCTTATATGAAATTGCCAACTATACTCTTAAATGAAATTTAATTTGATACATATACTTACATTTAAATGCCTACCCTTATAGAAAGAAGGAACCCAACTTCACCCATTATCAATCATGCTTTGTCCAACAAAATCCGATTACTCTTTAGAGATACATCATTATACATCATAAAGAGTAATGACCTAGAGACTGAATCTTATTTGTTTCTTGGTACTATTGAAACTCCTTTCAGCATACTCACTTATTCGATCAAATCGAATTGCTTTATCCCCTTTGCACATTTTGTTTTCTACTTTTATTTCCTATTCGATGAATTTATCATGGAATCCTAACTTATGTACCAAATACACATGTTCATATTTTAGATAATTCATTGGTGAATTTAATGAAGTGTATCTGGCTTTGGTACATTAGACTTTGGATGGTATATATCTATAAGTAAAAGTTTAAAGAGTTTGTTAACTCATTTTTTGCTCTCACCAAATAGGTTCTTTTGCCTTAATTATTTGAGATGCATTTCAGAAATAACATATGAGTCATAATTGTATGATTATAGAATTATTTTCAAACATATATGGCTGTGTCTATATTCTAAAATTATTATTAAATATTTTATATGCTTTAGTATTTTCTATAGATTACAGACCAATATTCATATGAATGTGTATACCATGATCGAAATGCCAAGCATAGATTTATTTTATAACTAACATTCTTAATATTCATAATTAAACAAAAATGCGCCAATTTTCGGTCAATACTTAATTTTTTTATTTTATAATTTATATTCGACATACATGAAAGAAATCTTTCAAATGCATCCACTAGCATGTGTTATATGGCATCATTCCATTATTTTCATTGTTACAATAACAATGTTTGAAATTCAGAGCTTCATTCAACTACTTACTACAGACTATTTACTTCCTTTACTGTAACAAAATATACAATTGAGAGTTTTAGATCCAATATTTTGAACTCAAAAAAATAAACTTTATAGAAACCAATCTTCTATAAGAAAAATATGTTTAGAATGGAAATCATATTTCTTTTTCCCTTATTAAGTGACTACAAATATTATAATTAATTTGCATTTTCGATGTCTCTTCATGCGTCAGAAGTGACCATTCACTCTCTTAATCCCAACATCGCCTATATTATTATCACTCTCAAATCGATTTTTCTTTTCACGCGTCGAACCATTTCAAGGAGAAACCCTTTATTCAAGACTACATCAAATTCTTTATAAAAATGCATACAGTCATGTAATCTCGATGATGATAACGTCACGATCATAGGTACCTTTGGCGAGCTCAGGCTAAAGGAGCGCATTGAGAAGGAGGAATCATTGAAGAAAAAGGCTAAAGCTGAGCCAGTTGACATGGACCCCAATGCTACAAATCCTATCCCGCTTCAATTCATTCCTCCAAGTGCATTGATTCCCAGGGACCCCAATGCAACTTACAAGTTTAATGTGAATAAAGTTCTCTTGCTTTCATAGAACTCTTATGTATATTTGCCTAAGTGAATGAGAAATTACATTTTCCATTCAATGTACTTGTAATTCATTGGTCGTTAGCTTGGATATTGACCGATTGATCAATCTCATGGCCTCCCTGAGGTCATGGCTTTGGGTTGTATTCAAATGTTAGGCTCAAGCCTTAATGTTACACTATTGAACTTAGCGGTTAAGTAATTATGTTTTTGCCTCTGTCTTGGGTTGGCAAAATTAATTAATGGATGGTTAAGTTCCATCTCCCTAAATTCATCTCATCATGTCGAATTCAGGTCTGAGTTAGCAAGTGGTCGGATCGCACTTATTTATTCGTTTATACTCATATCCATGCTCCGTAGACAAGAGTTTTTCCATGAGTGATCATTCACACCTATTAATGTTTGTAATCCAATTTGCACTTTGGAAATTTGGAGTTATTTGGAAAACTGTCGAATTCAATTTCCCTTATTCAATCATCTTGCCCCCAAGTATGGGGTTCCATTCAGTAAGTGATCGATCGAACCACGATCACTATCATGTCATGTTGATTTCATTTTGTGATGGGATTTAGTTGATCGTATGCCACAGTTAATGTGCAATGCAATGGCAGATCACAAATATGAAGCAAAATTTAAAACTTTATTTGCCAAATGGAAAGAAATGACATAATTTTTCTTACGACATATCTAGAAAATGCTAAAGTAAATCCTGGTATTAAATACAACTGAATGAAAAACAAATAGATTAAGTAAAACAGCATCATAAATGCTCGCTATTCCATACCTATGGGATTGTGACACTATCAACAGTAGTTAACTTGAAATTTTCCACTCCAAGCCTCAATTCAATGACATATGGCCCTTTCCAAGTAGGATTCATATGCAACGGGGCAGGAAAAACCCATTTCAAGATGAGATCACTGATTCAAAGGTTCTAGGTCGGACTTTAGTGTTGTAATATCGAGCGACTCAATGTCGGTGCGCAGCATCCCTCAAGTCATCTTCTTCTCGCTTCTCATCGACAAAGTCTAGAGATTCCAAGAGGAGATCTCTATTCATTCTAGGATTATAATAGGTTACTAGATGAGAAGGGACTTCGAGTTCAACAAAAATAACGACTTTGGTGCCGTAAGCAATGGTGAATGGAGTATGGCTAGTCTTGGTCTTGTGAGTGGTCTTATAAGCCTATAATGCAGTCGGGAGTTCTTCCACCCACTTGCCTCTAGCCTTTTCCAAACTCTTCTTCAAAATGGACTTTATGATTTTGTTCATAGATTCAACTTGTCGATTTGCTTGAGGGTGAGAAACTGCCATAAATATCTTTTCAATATGATGATGATGGCAAAAATCTTTTGATTCAACACTATCGAATTGAGTCCCATTATCAGTTGCAATTGTTCATGGAAGGCTAAAACGACAGATAATGTTTCGGACGATGAAGTTGATTACTTTCTTTGTCTTGATCGTGGCTAAAGGTTCTGCTTTGGCCCACTTGGTGAAGTAATCAACTACGACAACGACATACTTTGCACAACCTTTGGAGATCGGTAGAGAACCAATAATATCTATGCCCCATATGGAAAACGGTCATGGGCTGACCATTTGTATGATTTCCAGCGGCGGAACTCTCAGAACTTTTGCATACATATGGCACTTGTCACATCACCTTGCATAATCAACAACATCTTGATTGACAGTCAGCCAATAATATCCACAACGGAGTACTTCCTTTGCTAGGGTTTGCCTCTAATATGATCTCCACATTCCCCTTCATGAACTTCCTTTAGGACTTGTTTTATATTATCATGAGCAATACACTGAAGCAGGGGGATAGAAAAACAATTTCTATACACAACTCCTTCATGAATGATGTATCGTAAAGCTTTGCGAAGGACTTGTTGTTTTTTATTCCTCCTTTCGGGAGGAACTCCATGTAGCAAATAGTCTTTAATGGGAGTCATCCACGACTCCTTCTCAGGCTTTGTCTCTAGTACCTAGTCGATTTCCATCAGGTTTATGCTCAGAGCTTTTAGTACTTCGATTGGGGTCGAGCCCATTTGTTGTGCCCCCAGTGTTAACAAACTTTTCCGAAAAGTCAGCCTCTTTGTTTTGATCTTGGGGAATGTGTGTAATATCATAGTATTCAAAGTCCGTCAATAGCTCTTGGACTCGGGTACGGCATAGTGCGAGTCGTTGTCCTTTAGACCGGTAATCTTCCTTGACTTGGTACACTACCAATTGGGAGTCGCAAAAGATTTCAAGAGATATTATATCCTCAGTTCTCTAGCAAGTTTGAGTCCAACAATCATGGAGACCCCAATATTCTTGTAGAATATATGGCTTCTCAATTAAGAAATAGAGTTTCATTTCGAAAGGCAATGAAAAGAGCTGTTGAATTAACTGAACAAACAGATACAAAAGGAATTCAAATACAAATTGCAGGACGTATTGACGGAAAAGAAATTGCACGTGTCGAATGGATCAGAGAAGGTAGGGTTCCTCTATAAACAATTCACGCTAAAATTGATCATTGTTCCTATACAATTCGAACTATCTATGGAGTACTAGGCCTCAAAATTTGGATATTTGTGGATGAAGAATAATAGACCTTTATTTATCTTGTCATTCTATCCAGTAATATAGTCATAGCTTCATACTTAGCTTCATTATTTGTTGCAGGGAAGTCAAGCTTCAAGGCATAGCAAATTGATCGATTTTCTAGGGTTACTAGCACTATTCCAGCTCTAGAATAATGATCATTGGATGCCCCATCCGTATCCAACTTCCACCATATGGTAAGGGTTTTACCGCTGTTTGGGAAATCATCCTGTGTAGTGAATTCTTTTATAAAGTCCGCCAGTGCCTACCCCTAGATATCCCTCCAAGGAAGATATGTGATGTTAGTTCGATATTCCACTTGCGCAACCTTCCAGATGTCTCTGGTCATTGTAGGACCTATCGTAATGACTGGTTGGTGTAAACGTTGATAGGATGAGCCTGAAAATAGGGGTGGAGCTTTCATGAAACAATCAACGAGTAGTATGCCAATTTCTCTATTTTGGATAGTTCCTTTCAGCTCCTATTAATCGCTTGCTAACATAATAAACCGGTCTCCAGACCCGATTCTCTTCGCGCAGCAATGTAGGACTTATAGTACGTACCGACATGGACAAGTAGATATACAAGTCTTCGTGATCTACCAGCTTCGACAAGATAGGAGGTCTCTCTAAGTCATATATCAAAGCTTAGAATGCGTCTTTATAATCCCATGTCCATTTAAAATTCCTTTTCCCTCTTCCAATCAAGTCAAAGAAAGGAATGCATTTATCGGTAGCTCTCGAAATAAATCAACTTAGGGAGGCAACCTTTCTATTCAGGTTATGTACTTGTTTGATGGTGTTTGGTGCTTGGATATTGTGAATAGCTTGGATCTTTTCAGGATTAGCTTCAACTCCATGGGCATTAATGTTAAAACCTAAGAACTTTCCTGATGTAATGCCAAAAGAGCAGTTAAGAGGTTTGTTAATCATTTTGTAATATCGAAGGATATCAAACATTTTTGCCAAGTCTCTAATATGGTCTTTAGATCGTCGTTACTTCATGAGCATATCATCCACTTACATCTCCATCGTCTTTTCGATTCGATCTTTAAACATTCTGCTGACTAGACATTAGTAGGTCGCTTCCGCATTCTTTAGTCCAAACGGCATTACCATATGCAGTATAATCCTACATCAGTAATGAAGATGGTGTGCTCTTGATTGAGAATGTGCATTGGGATTTGATTATATCCCTAGTACACATCCATGAAAGATAGCTATTTATGTCTTGTGGTTGAGTCCATCAGCTAGTCGATCCTTGGAAGGGGAAAACTATCTTTTGGGCATGTTTTGTTCAAGTCCGAGTAATCAATGCATGTCCACCATTTCCCATTTGCTTTTCTCACGAATATAGGATTGGATATCTATTTAGGGTACAAGGCATCGTGAATAAACCCATTGTCTTTGTTGGCGTGAAAATTGGCCACCAACACCTAGTAATGTACAAGCACCAATATCTAGTCATAGATCTCAGATAGTATCTAAGGTAGAGACTATAATATGTAAAAATAAACAAATTAAAAATGAAAGAAAGTAAAATGAGACAAGATATGTAGTAGTTCGGCTAACTCCAACCTACGTCCATTCTGAAATGATCTTTTTATTATACCGTTGTTTGTTTACAGTTATAATTTGAAATCCAAGAATAAACTGATTGCCTAGGTTCAAGATAAAGAAAAGCAGAAAGAAGATCCCTTTTTCTAACATTATTCCTATTATATTTATAGGGAAGACTTGCATGGATCAGGCTGAAATTTTGGCAGAAGAACCTCCAGGCCATGACGATGCCATCCAAGAATTTTCAGACCCATTTTGGCCCACAATAGGGATCAGTACCAATCAATATTTTTGGTGTCCAAATGGGGTGTGATCCTACTAGGTTTTTCCCATGATGTTAGCTACTTTCCGTCTAAATTTCATACCATTTCGACTTACGGTTTGTGAGATCTCGCATTTTTCATGAAGTGATGTTGCATATATTCCGACTTCATCCAATGCCTTTGGAGTGATAGGGGCCAATCCTTCCAAACTCTTCCAATTGATATGCAATCCCATGTGGAGTTTCTCCATGTTATATTATATATAGGCTCCAAGTTTCATACTAATTGGATTAGTAGAACTAGAGTTATTGATCGATCGTTGTTGCAACATGGTGCAAAGACTGATTATAGCCGATCCCTATAGAGGGACAGGCGTCGATCCCTCCAAATTGCTCCATAGATGTTCAATCCACATATGGTGCTCAATATGTTGTTGTTAGCTTGTGCTCCAAATTTTATGTCAATTAGATGGGTAGATGTTGAGATATCTATCGATCTTTGCAATAAAGTTGGGTTTAGCTGATCCCTAAGAGGGAAGAGGGCCGATGAGGTAGGGGCCGATCCCTCCAAACTCCACCAAAGGCCATGCGAACCCTAGGGTAGACTACTTAGGGTCCCATTTTATTGCCTCCAAAGTTTCACTTCAATTTGCATTATGGTTGTTGAATTATGGAGTGATTGTCGTTGAGTTGTGTTGTGTGCATCCTTTTTATTATGATCCCTTTATTCTGATCCCTCTATTCTGATCTCTCTATTCCAATCCCTCTTCAAAGGGAAGTATTAGTTCCATAACTAGCCATTTTTTGTGTGATGTCCACACAAATTCATTTAACTATAATCCATAGTTTCAAATATAACTGATCGCCAATCCTGGTAATTATCTCTTTGGGTTTTCTGCCTTGAAGATCACGAAATCTATTGTGTTAAATTTGTCTGTGTACTGCCTTGCCAAAAGGTGGGTTAACACGTTTCCCCCCTAAACATTCCTTGCGATAGGAAGGCGTGCTTCGAATTGCCATAAATTCAAAATCTGAAATCCATAATCCATTAATAGCCATATTTTTCAATCTAAATACACAATCTCTCAGGGTCGTCTTATCCGGATTCGCATCCATCTAAAGCCAAATCCATAACTATTCGAAACGACATCCAAATCAATGACCTCTCTGGGTTGTTATCCTAATCCAAATCCTCGATCTCAATGGATCCTTTCCGAGCATAATCTGTGCTTAACTACCCGAGTAGACCGATCCATCGCGTTCGAGCGAAGCAAATTACTCCTTGCCAGGCATAGTCCATACCTGATGACCTTGATCTCTTTGGATCCTTGCCAAGCACAATCCATACTCGATGACCTAAGTAGGTTGATCCATCGCATTCGAGTGAAGTGACCTACCCCTTGCCAGGCATAGTCTATACCTGACAACCTTGATCTCTCCGGATCTTTGTTGAGCACAATCCATACTCGATGACTTGAGTAGGTCGATCCATCGCGTCTGACCGAAGCAACCTAACCCTTGGCAGGCACAGTCCATACCTGGTGACCTATTAGGTTTTTCACTTTGGCCTTAATACCTAGTTCAGGACTTAATCCATATACACAGGTCTGTTTCATTGTGTTCACCCGACGAAAAGGCCTGTACCTTGCGATTGTTATCTTGTCTCTCTGGATAGGACCACAACCTGGACCTGTGTTATCTATTGCAATTATCCAAATTTAAGCATTCATATGTCTATTTTCGAAATATAAAATAAGAGTCCATATAAACAATAAGCCAGAGTTCAATTAAAACTAAAAAATTAAGAGTTCGAAGCAAACAAGAAGGAAAAAAACAAATTTCACAAACCCAAGCACTACGGTTTATCATCATCTCAGTGCATGCGTAGGGACCATCCTCGATTCCATACATGTGTAAGTGACTTAGCCGTCGTACTATGGAGTTTGTTACTTATTTCATGCCATCCTGATCAATTGATGATAAGTCAATTATGATGCCTTGATCCAGTGCCATTTTTATTCAAGGTGGACGGTGGCTGATCCTGTTCCATCTTCGCAGCCCGAGTCCTTACGTATTATTGTAACTAACCATTCCTCACATATTCTTTAATGATATCCTTCAAATTCATGTAGTCATTTGTATTGTGTCTATCCGACTCATGGAATAGGCAGCGCTTTCTTAATGTCCATTCGCATTTGGAGGGTTCCCTCTTTGTCATCTTTCAATACGGAAGGCATCCTAAAGTATCTAGATATATTCTGGGGTTTAATTCAATTCTACATAAGAAGATAATTTGGATTCTTCCCTCTGCCCTTCGATCAATCCAAGCTATTGTCCATATTCCATTTACCTCTATCCTTTCCTGAGCATTTATCAAGCGATTCTCCACCCTATTGTATAAAATTTCGTTGCCTCTCAATTAGCTTTTGCATCGTCTTGTCGCAGAAATCTTTCTTCTTCGTAGTAGAATTTCGCAAGATCCATCGGTGGATCCCATATCAATGATATCTTAAAATCTAAATTATCTGCAACTCCTGATAATGCCGCCATTAAAACCATCGATGGATCTAATCGATCTACCGAAATAGCTACCACATTGAACCTGTTTAAGAAATTCTTGAGTGATTCTCCTGCCCACTACTTTACTAATGTTGATGTCATCACATTCTTGGGTCTTGTAATGTGAATTTGAAACTACTTCATAAACCTTTCGACCAATTCTGCCCATGTGGTAATAGAACCGCTTTCCAACTGTTTAAACCATAGCGCAGCAACATCCATTAAGTACAGGAGGAAGCATCGTACCAAGTCTTCTTTCGATGCCTCCAGTACTTCCATGTGCCATTTATACCTCATCATATGCCTAGTCCGATCCAACTTTCTGTTAAAAACTTCCAGTGTTGGTATTTGAATTCTGGTGGATTTCTGACATTCCTTATATTAGGAGCGAATGGACGTCTATTTACATCCTCTAGATCCCTATTCAACAATCCTCTAGGCACAGCTCGCCTGATCATCTCTCCAACTTGTCATTGTCTTCTAGTGATAATCTCCTATCATCATATCCAAGCTGCCTCCAAGTCTACGAAGGAATTCTAAAATTTATTCCTCAGGACGAGCATCCAAATTCTGATTCGCAACAAGCTCCATGGGATTAATCGCAGGTCCCCTTACATCGCGATCAACTAAACTCGAGGGCGTGCACCCTAGCCTTTGGGGATCAGTGACGATCCCTTTAGAGGAATCTATACCGATCCCTCTGTGATGGCCAAGGACCGCCCCCCGTTTCTCGTATCCATCCCTTTATCCATTGGCTCTATTTTCCTATTTTCGGTTCTGATTTCTAGTGATTCCTATTGCTTCAACTCCTTGACCTAATTTGTCATTAGCTTCTGCTGCTCTATTCCCTTGATTTTGCGCTCCACCTTATCCAATCCGTTGAATTAAATTCTACATCATCTCCTCTTGTCCTTTCAGCATCCTCTCCCACATAGCTTCCATCACCATTTTCATTTTATCCCTGGTGATGTAGATAGATGCTTGATTAGCTCCAGCTCCTGAGGAAGCCTCATGACTCCCTCCATAGTGGCTCCTTTCCGATAGCACTCTCCTTATTGATCACCTAGCCATTGCTTCTTGGATCCAAGTATCCAAGCTTCCAAATCTAGGATTCTAGCTTCCAAATCCGCGAGTGCAAGTCCTTCTTAGTGAAAGCACCAAAATATAGGCGTCAAAGTTGGCCACCGATACCCAGTTATGTGAAAGCACCATTATCCAGTCATAGATTTCAAATAGTGTCTGATATAGAGAATATAATATGAAGAACAAGCAAATTAAAATGGAAGCAAACAAAAAGAGACAAGATTTACAGTTGTTCGGCTAACTACAGCCTATGTCCACTTCAGAATAATCTCTTTTATTATATTGTAGTTTGTTTACAGTTATAATTAGAAATCCAATATTAAAATTGGCAGATTGTTGCCTAGATTAGAGATAAAGAGAAGCTAAAAGAAGATTCCTTTTTCTAATACTATGCCTGCTGTATTTATAAGGAAAGACGTGCACGGATGAGGTTGAATTTTCGCTAGAAGAACCTCTAGATCATGATGAGGCCACCCAAGAATTTTCAAGCTCATCGGGGCCTACAATAGGGATCGGTACCAGTCCTTATTTTTGTGTTCAAATGGGGTACGATCCCTCTAGGTGGTTCCCCATGATGTTGGCTACTTTCCATCCAAATTTCATGCCATTTCAACTTACGGTTTTTGAGATATCGCGTTTTCCGTGAAGTGGTGTCACATATATTTTGATTTAACCGATCCCTTTGGAGGTTTACGGCCGATCCCTCCATACTCCTTTGAATGACATGTGATCCCATCGGGAGCTTTTCGATTTTATATTATGCAAAGTCTCCAAGTTTTATGCCAATTGGATTATGAAAACTCAAGTTATTGATCGACCTTTGTTGTAATATAGTGCAAAGGCTGAATATAGCCAATCCCTAAGGAGGGATAAGGGCCATTCCCTCCAACTTGGTCCAAATGATATACGATCCCTATGGGATGTTCCACATGTTGTACTTATCTTCTGCTCTAAGTTTCATGTCAATTGGATGTGTTGCTATTGAGATATTGATCGATCTTTGCAATAAAGTTGGGTTTAGCCGATCCTTAAGAGAGAAGAGGGTCGATCCCTTTGGAGTGATAGGATCCGATCCCTCCAAAATCCTCCAAAGGCTATGCGATCCTTGGGGTAGACTCCTTAGGCTCCCCTCTTCATGTCTCCAAATTTTCACATCAATCCGCCTTATGGTTGTTGAGTCATGGAGCGATCTTCGTATAGTTGTGTTGTGTGCATCCTATTTAATCTGATCCCTTTATTTTGATCCATTTTTTCGATCCCTCTTCTATGGGAAGTATTAGTTCCCTACTTAGCCATTTTTTGAGTATTGTTCACCCGAATCCATTTAACTATAATCTATTGTCTCAAATATAACCAATCCCCAATCCTGGTAACCATCCCTCTGGGCTTTCTGCCTTGATGATCATGCGAAGTATTTGGATTAAATCCGTCCGTGTATTGCCTTTCCAAAAGGTGGGTTAACATTCTTTGAGTCTATCCACCTCCTCTTTAAGAGCGGAAGATCTTTTTGGATCCATGCCACGCCTTTTTTGTTTCATCGGGACATGCCTCCTGTCAATATTCAGTGCATGGCTCGTAACGGCAGGCGAGATCCCGCACATGTTAGAGTGAGTTCCATTGAATACATCAAGATTCGCTCAGAGAAAACTAGCAAGTTCTTTCATTATTGAGAAGCTGAGTTGTGACCCAATCTTTAGGACCCGTGAACGGTCGTCGTGGCTGACCGTGATGTTTATCGTCAGCTCAGCCAGTGCAACCTTGGTCTCTTTGGGCTCCTCCCATCATCCCTTGGATCTATGTCTCCATAGAACCGACCATGGTGCTTGAGCCAAGGCTCAGGCGCTAATCATCAAGCTTCAATGGCTTGGATGCAGAGAGACTTGTCTACACCCTTACATTTCTCCTTCCGTTGAGCATCCCTCAATTAAGCTAAATAGAAGGCATGTCCGGTCGTTGGATCACCATGAACAACTCCAACACTATTATCTATTAGAAACTTCAAAGACAAACACCATAGACCAAGAGCTGCCTGGAAATCAGCTAGGGCCGATCAGCCTAGAAAAGCAGTGTATGGAGAGTCAACATCCGACCTTTTCTATTTCTAAACATAATGTTAAAGCCATGAATGCGAGCCTTAGATGGTTTCAAGTCCTTGGCTTCCATTCTCATCTGATCATAAGATTTTTTTGAAAATTATATTTACAAAGCTTCCACAATCAATCAAAAATACTCCTGACAAAGGCTGAGCCGACCTTTGCCGAAATGACGGTGCCTCAATCTTGTCTGCATCTCTATTTCTAAACATAATATCATCTGTTATTATACTTTGCTGTTTTGACAGAGCTCCATCTTCCATACTCGAACAAAATTCAAAATTCACATGCCTAATTGTGCTACCGTAGCACTTTATTTCTTGCCAACTCTTATCAGCTAGATACGGTCCTTCGACTATTGTATTGATTACTAATATTCCACCAGTCCGCATAGGTTCCTCAGCCCCGTGCGGTGCTTGCCCTTGGTTGGGGTCAGATGCCCCATGCCTGCCATCTTGCGGGGCTTTAACAAACTATTGTAACTTTCTTTCTCAGATCAGTTTCTCGATAATATCTTTGAGATTCCTACACTCATTTGTGTTATGACTGTAACATTCTTGAAACCGACAATACTTTCTGGTTTGTTTCTGATTCTTCGTTGATTCTTTTGGAGGTGGCATCCTGTATTGCATGGTATTGCAGGTTGATAAACATACATTCTCTATAGATGTAGTGGCATGTAGGTACCGTATATCGAAATCCTCGGCTTTCCTCTTCCAGAATCTTTCTTTCGTCCTTAGCTGATATCTCCACCTTTCGTTTGCTGATTTGTTTTATTTTGGACATTCACTTGAACTTTTCTAGAACTATCACTGGACTACTTCATTGCAGTGTTACTCTGTACTTCCTCTCCACTTGGTTTCACAACATTCTTCTTCCTAGAGCATCTAGCTTTCTCTTACCTTGAATACCGAGCTTACCTTTGCATAGAAACGCTACAATGTTGCAGGTAGTTTGCCAACTAACTAATCGCATACTTAAAATCTGGGCCAATCCCTATTGTTACCGCCATTAATATTGAATAGTCATTTGGATTACTAACTTTCATGACGGCTGCATGGAATATCTCCAAGTAATCTTTCAACGATTCTTTCGAATCCTAGATCACTCTGGATAGGAACATTACATATTTAGGATGAGTTGCGTGCATATGGAACTGCTCCCTAAATTTCATTACTAAATCATTAAATCTAGAGATTGACCATGGAGGTAATCTTTTAAACCACATCGTTGCTATGCTCGAGAGAGTTATAAGAAAACATCTACATTTTGCGGCACCATCGGCTCTTGCGAAATCCATCAATCACCCATACCTCATGATATGCCGCCTGAGGTCGATTTTTCCCTCATAGGCAGGCAACGATGGCGTATTGAACCTCCTTGGATACTCGACATGTAAGATATTATCAGTGAACGGGGTATGGCTTCTTGAGATTCCCTAGTCGTTATTGCTCAAGCCTTGGCTCTCTCTCACTAACTATCTAACCATAGCCGACAAGTCCGGTGTTTGGATAGTCAGAGCCAAGCGGTGGTCATGTACCACCTCACATGGATGGTATGGTCGATGTCAAAGGCTCGTTCCATGCCTTCTTGGTTCAACATCACCTCAATGTATATCACATACATTCACTTCATCATCATATCGGAGAAGTAACTGATCATCATTTGGCTAAACTCTAGCATTCAGATTGATCGCAGCGTCATTGGTATGTAACCCTTTTGTCACTGGTTGGTAATATCCATCCAGAGAATGATTGGTACTGATCATTCAAGATAGGTCGGCGTCGATCATTGTAGCTCTATAGGGAACGATCGGTGGAAGGCGAGTTGATGCTTCAATATGGTATCTGTCCATTTTATGGCATTTGCGTCTATGGTAATCATCCGGTGAACTAGAACTCTTCGATGCAGAGTAAGGGGTAGAGTCCCTCCTTACTTTCCGATGTTGTTGCTGAGTGAGTTGGTAATGGAATCAGCTGGATTCTGAACGTCAACTGGATTAGTAGCATTCACATCCATTGGTTGATTGTTCGAGCCTCCTTGGTGGATGTTAGTATTCTAGTTTCCTTCTATATTTTGAGAATTAGATCTAGCGTTCCTAACCATTGTTGATAAATTTACTTAGACTTTTTCAAATCTGAATAGAAGAAGCAAGCTTCGTAATGATAAATATGGATCTCCTTATGGGGATTTATGCAATCCAGTAGCAAAAAAGTGATCTGATTAAACTGAGAATCGAGCGTTCCTAGTGAATGTACCTTTAGCTTTTGAGATACCAATCGATCATCATTGAATCGAGCGATGTAATTGATACGATATGACCCACAGTATCGAATAAGGATTGTACCTAATCTAGCTTTAGGGAGTAGTGAACTTCTATGCTCTAAGTGTTTTATTGAGTTCACCTTTAGCTTCTAAATTGCTACTGCTTCATATTATCATTTAGGCGTGATCTCTAGGCTTCGTGATCGTTAATCTGATACATCGATCTTGATGACAATTGAGTCTATCTCACCCGATTGGTCCAGATATAGCCGGTCTAAAAGGCCGGATAACAACTGTTCACCATACAACATTTGTATTTGATTGAATATGGATCTAATATCCATACTCTTATATTACTTTAGAGTTCATAACTAATGGAAGATAATACATAGTCAACATATAAGTGACGAAGGCATGAATATTTTTAATTGTTGTATAATTTGGCTCTTGCATTGGTCTTGAAGCGACAACATGCCAAGTGATTTATTGGTAAGTATACCTTATATTTCTTTGTTAATCCTTTAATTCAGTTTATTTAGTATATTTTAATCGACAATTTATTTTATCAATCATATTATTATCTAAATTTTATTTAAGTATATTATTTTAATATCACATATGTTCTTATACATATTAGATTGGCTTATTATGCTTACCTAACAAAACTACCTTGAATTCTGCATCTCTCAAAAAACCCTAAAAAAGATATAGGAATTTCATAAATACTTAGGATACGTTTATCATGTAACCCCTAATCATACTTTTACTTGCCCCTAATCATCTTTATGACCTAGAGGGTGCAAAACAAATCACAAAGTACATTAGATACTCTAGAGCCGTCATTTCACGATAGCCTAAGGGTAACTATGTAACCCTTGAGGATGCTCGACATAGTAAGAATAAATATTCTTACCTGTGTTGTGATAATACAAACATCATTATAGATACTTTATGGCTTGAAGGTACTCAACAACAATAGGTATGCAAAATATATATTTGAATGGTAGATGATGGACAGCAACTATTTTAAATTTATAATTTAAAAAAATATGGACTGAATATTATATAAGGGAGATGAGTATTACCTCATGACATCATATTTTTCTACATCAAATGTATACTCCCTTAAGCCTAAATGAGTTTTGAATTCATTCAAACCTCGTATTTTCTTTATTTATAATATATATGTGTGTGTGTGTGTGTTTGCGTGTGTATTGATTTATTATAACATTTATAGTCCATTGATTTATGTATATATATATATATATCTTTTAATTGATTAAATATTTTTATTAATTATGAATATAACATTTATACTTATATACATAATTTAAAAGAATATTAAAATTACTTATTATAACCTTTATGAATACAAATCATATTCATATGCTATATACATTTTAATTTTAATTTAAATAATTTTACATAAGTCTACTTATAACCTTTATCAACTCATATTTAAACCAAATTTAAATTCATATATAACTATTTATAAAAATTTATTATATTCAAGTACACTTATTTGAATCAATTTATAGTTTAAAACACTTTTAGTCCTTCAACTAGGGCATACCCTTAAAACAGACCACTACGACGAGATAGGTAAAGGCAAGAGATCAGGAGGTTTTCCATATACAAGAACATTCCTTAACTAGAGTAATGTTCTCCTTAGTTAAATCTTCAAACACTCATCTAATTGTTTTTCCAAGTAAACGCCCTACGCAAATGTTAACTAATCATATGACCACAATGCGGGCTCTGGTACCATTATTGAATCAGGTGCATTAGCATAAGAAACAAAACAAGGAATTTAAAAAAAATCCTTTTATTACTTTGTACAAGATCGTATTTTGTGTTTATACGAGTGAAAATATTTTACTAAACAATATTTATTATTGATTAATGAAAGAGTTTCATTCTAATTGATTTATGTGTTAATCTTTTATGTTTATATAGTATGATTAAACTATAATATTTCATTTTGACTCAATTTTATTTTAATATTTTTCGTTTTATAATATATTCATATTTATAACACAGACATTTCAACCACAATAAATATTGTAATCCAACCTAGCGTAAATTTGATAAGCATATGTTATGGGTGTACAATTAACCATTGGGATTTATGGTTAATTTAAATAGGTTTTAATTTCATAAATTAATAACTATGTCATATTCATATACACATATAAATATTTATATTTGCATTAATATAAAAAAAATATTAATTTTTTAACTCGGTCATTAATTTTTTTAGTAAGGCTAGCCGGCTTTATAGTAGGTCGTCCATATTTATTAGTGAAATTCAAATAGGTGTTTCGCACAAGCGCAGAATAACTATAGAACATTTAACATAGGAGTTTGGCAAAAATTCCAAAACTACTACAAAAATACCGTGCAAGGTGAAACAACTTCAAGCTGAGTTGATTCTATTTATGAAGTTGTTGCACCCTACGCAGGGTGCAACAACTTCAAGCTAAATAAACACCACATGGGGTGGAAAACTACTAATATTTTTATAACAAACATGAATGAGGTTTCAATTTATGACTAACTAGATCACAGATACCTAGTATATTTCGTTGTAGCCCTTTAATGGCAGAGTCTCCCCTTCTACTAAATGTTATAGCTTCCTCTTGGTTTAAGTTCCAAATTTCTGGCCAAATTGATTCACCATTAAATTAATTTTTTAATTAATTAATTTGAACCCGTTTTTAATTTCATTTTATAAGGTAAACAGAGTTAAATGGGCCCTTGCCATATATATAAAAGAAATAGAGTTTAAGCACAGGATTTGAGAAAATACCTTAGCTTCTAGTAATATAAACAACACTATTTTCCCTCCTTAGAGGAAGAATCTCTCTGTCCTTGGACGAATTGGAACCAATTACATTTACAAATTAACTAAACATCTTCCCAAGGTAAGGAACGCAGTCAATTGATTTCTTTGAGTGGATAAAACCCCTATCCCAACTATCATCCTAAAGCATAGCACTATTGTCTTCCCCTAGCTCTCCCTTTATTGAAATAGACAAAGCATCTCCATAATATATGATAGAACAATGATCTTTGCTTTCCTTCCTTGTCTG
Organism: Allium cepa; assembly: GCA_030765085.1. NCBI lineage: Eukaryota > Viridiplantae > Streptophyta > Magnoliopsida > Asparagales > Amaryllidaceae > Allium > Allium cepa. The sequence goes on from CM060932.1 coordinate 136,389,560, forward strand.
CAACGTACCTAAAGTTGGTATCGTTCAAAGGAGAATATCGGAACTAGGTTTCTTTATGGACCCAAGTTTGCTCTTTTGAATACCATGATACCATGTCCGGAGACGAGCTAGAACATAAGATAGGCTAAGGAATCTCAATGACAGTTTGACCAAGACCACTCAATTCATTAATAAAAGGAGATAGAACGAGCAAAGGAGCAGATTTGTGAACCCAAATGAGCTTCATTATTCAAACATGGAATTTTCTAAATGGTAGGAGTCATGATGTCTTCCTTCACTAATGGAATGTGGGTAGAAGATAAATAAGAGTACTTGCAAATAGCTGCCAAATGAGGAAAGAAGAGGCAAGCAATACAGATTGATGGTTTCCACTTATAATCAAAATCCATAATTGCAATTGGTCGACGGGAGGTTCAACAAGAAGAACAGATGGTAACAACTTATCTGGTTTAATCTTAATTAGTACTCTTACATGAATAAGCCTATCACTCATTACCTTTATAATGTCAAAACAAACCAAATCATCAATTAGTTTTCCAACCAATCAAAATTAATGTAGATTGTAATGCAAAAGGCATTTTAGAGAATTGGACCTAAACATTAATAGGGAGCAACTGCTTACGAGAAAAATCCATATATGGACACCACCGAGTGATAATGAAAGTTTTCACTGATATAATAGTTGGCATTGCTTCTTGGATTTTACATCTATCCTTGTAACACCCCGATATTTCAGGGGAAAAATAATTAAAAAGGAATTAAAATTGAAGAAATTACGACCGTTTGAAGTTTTGGCATAAGAAACAATTACACGTATGAAATTGGTAACTTACATTAATTATAATTGATTGATTGACTGTTGATATTTGTTAAATTACCTATGTACAAGTCAGCAATGAGTCAGTAGAATTTATTAAAAAGAGAAACATATTGTATACATAAAGTTTGGATTTATTTCAATAGCTTACGTGTTTATGTGCACATTTAAATGTTTGAATTTGATTAATGAAATTAAATGAAAACAAGAGTATTGTATTAGTATACACACACACACATACTTACATACATATGTATAAGGAGAGAAATGGTAAAAAGATTTATTGACAATAAATGCACATTATTAGTAATTAATGTCCGTTACAATTGTAATTAACATGCGTTACAACATTTACTAATCTACGTTAATTGGAAATTAACGTAGATTGTAAACATGTAAAACGAGGAAACTAAATTTGTTTATAAAATATATATTCTTGAAGTTTAAATCTTTAATGTTTATAAATAGAAGATTTAGAAAGAAGGATAAAACGTTAATAAATAAATGTTGTAATAGACAAGAATCAAGGAAGAATGGTTAAAATTAGTAAGCAAGCAATTAAGAAAAGTAAATATGAATGAATTTAACCAAGGGATTGAATAGTTTAAATTGTATATGCATATATAAACATATATCCTAATTAATTGTACACATTCAAAAGTGTAAATAAATGTTCAACATACCCAATAAATGAACAGATAAGGATTCGGAATAAATTGATTTGCTGAATTAATGACATAATTGACATTAATGAGAATGTATAAGAAAGGAAATTATTATGGATGTAAATTTGGAAAATTAAGGTGGATTGATTGCTAACAGATGTTAATATTTAAAATAAAGATCTAATGAGTTTATAAATCGAGAAACAATTTGTAAAGTCAATTAAGAGGGAGAGTATAATCTCTCAAAAAGTGTAATGTATACACACAAACAACAAAAATGGAAATTTTGCAATGCAATCAATTAATGGGATTATTAATGAACACTGATTTACTTTCCAATGTGGTGGTTTTCTATTAGACCTGGTGATGTAGTTTTTGATTGATGTGTATGAGCCAGAGTGGATAACCATGAGGTGTTGGATGAACATGATTTAACCTAGAAAAATCTAATGGATTATATGCACTCACATTATCTATAAATAAACCATCTAACCTAAAACCTAATCTTTTATTCAGCCGTCGCCATAAGTCTACAGAAAAATTTGTGTGTATTCTTCTTCCTCCTTTCTCCACTAAATAAATAATTCTCTTCCAAATCAAATTAAATATATATATATATATATATATATATATATACACGAGTTATTTGAAGAATTCTAAAGAATTTAAAAAGAGGAAGATAAGAAGAAGAAAAGCTTTTCAAATTTATACAAGCTCAAGTGCCAGGTGAGTGGGGATTAATATGAAATAGAAAAATAAAGTAGTTTAATTTTAGTTCTTTTCTGGCACGATTATATGAATTAATTTTTTAGAAATTGAGGTTCGATGCAAATTATTGTAACTACTTCTTCTACCACTTCTCAATTCTAATTCATGTTTGGTTTAAAATATGGAAAGTATAAAATGCTTATTCACGTTTTATGGCATAAATGAGATGGTTTAATTAAATTGAATTAGAATTGTTATTCAATTTTTAATGGCATAACTGGTTATTTGGGTAAATTCAGATTGAATAAAATTGGAAATTTGGTTGGTATAATTACATAATTCTGAATATAGTTATGGAACAAAATTGGGAATTTTAATTGGTATATATGTTTATTCATATGCGACCTTAAATGTAAAAGTGAAATTTTGTGTAATCAAATGGTTTGTAGCTATTAGATAAAAACTTTGTACAACTTAATCTCTAAAAGGGAAACGTAAATTAGGGTGGAAAAAAATGTAAACTGAATGGACCCTAAAGGCTAGTGTACATGTATAACAGAATGGTATAAAAATTACAGATAAACCATACAGACTGAACGGATGTGAAATTAAAACACCATTTATGTAAGAAAAAGGAAAATTGTGAATTAACCAAATCAGTGTAAAAATGGCCTAAAACAGAATAATGGAAATAAGCAGTATGTAAACTGTAACAGTAAAATTAATTAATTTGAAAGCAATTTGTTAGGCCGACCTTGTAAAGGTCCGGTTAGGTGTTTCATGCGGTTAAGACTAAAATATAGTTTTGGCTGTACGTACTAGGAGCGGGCAAGTAAGTTCGCAAGGATGTTTGTTACCTTTCATAGGTTGCTAGTTAGTAGGATAGATAGCATCCACGATTGTAGGCTTCTTCCGGAAGATCGACGCAGACGGATCATGATAAGTGTGCTCCGACATAGGCTTGTTTAGGAAGATCGTTAGAGGATTTTGCACAGTCGACCCAATTGCGGCTGCTCTTTTGGAGGACCGACAAATTGGATAGGGACAAGTCTACGTTGGTGATCGAGGAGACATGAATTTAGGAGTCTAGTTTGGCGGAGGCTGAGCTCAACTTTGGGGTCCTGTGAGGTTGTTTGAGTCTGCGCCAGACAGACATAAGAGGCATTTAATCACAGTGCATGGGTGAAGAGCATGACTTCCACGCTGTAGCACTGCATAGATAGTCATAATGCACGGCTGAAGAGCACGACTTTCACACTATAGTATGTGGATAGGTAAGGATAGAAAATCGGACGGGCCGATTGACATTTAGTATTATTACATGGTTGACTTCCTTAGAGTGGCCATGGACTTTAGCTTCTTAGGAACTATATCTTAGAAGGATTCACTGCATCATATTATTCACTCTCTGTGATATTCGAGGAAGACCTGGAATTAAACTGTTTTATTCTTTCTGCTTCATTTTATTTCTAATTCACTAGACTTTATGTCTGACCCATTCCTATTTTTCCTATTTTCCCCAAATCACAGGAGGATAGTTTAGCAACAATTGGGATTTAGTAAAAAGGCAAGTTTCACTCCTAGGTTCAACATCGTTAGTGTGATGACCTGCAAATCCGTACCCTTTGAATCGACAATAATCCACACATGTCCGACGCAAAAAGCACAGACTGACGGAAAGTCATGAGAAAGAAAAGAAGTGAGAAGAAGAGAAGAGAAGAAAGAGAGAAGAGAGAACTAAACTAAACAATACATAAGCTCACATTGCAGCGTAAAACATATAATGTCATATCAATGATCTTTACAAAACAGAAACTTTATATACATATGTTAATCAGAGTTCAACAATCAATCACTAATCATCAGCCTAAACAGTTATAATAACTCGTCCTTACAATTGGCAATAATATACAACAACTAAGGGATGGATAATAACAGATACATGTATACGAAAATGAAGATCTCCAGCCCTCCTGTTGAAGTTCCAAAAGCACCAAATCTGAACCTATAAATATGTTCGGTCTGACCCGAGCATTGAAAGGGAAGAACGCCTTACATAAATACGGACATGTTGTTACCTTACGATAACTAAAACATTTCATATCAAATCATCTTATATTATAATAGTGTCTATTGCATAAATAATATTAAATTAGCCGAAATTATTACCATTATTAAATTCCAGCATACTAGGCTCTACAAACAAAATGGCAGGCACATAATGGAGTTTGGATTTCCATACAAATGACTAGGTGAAGGGACAACCTTCCGGCAATACATCTCTATAGGAATGTATCGAGAAACATTACAAAGGAACCTCTACCAACACAAGACCTTCCTATCTCTGTAACTAGAAAGTACCGAATATATCATCCCTCGGTCATTACCAACCTTTCTAAGGGCTCTCATAGCATACAAACCACAGTAATTTAAATCCCGAACGTCATAGCGCGAAGAAATATATCTCTAAGAGGTTGATCATATCCTAATTAGGAATGACCAACTTAGCCTTGCCGCATCTAACCCTGTTTCGGTCATTTCCGATTGATGAGGCATGAGATAACGATTACCTTTCACATATCACATATCACATCACTTTGAATGCTACGTGGCCATTTCCGTTGACTACTAATGCCATCCACAAAAATACAACCCCTGAGCTCGTACATCTCAAGGTAGCTAAGAGAAGTTGCCTTCTCTGCCACCACTGATGTACAATTGTAAAAACCAATGCACGTAATCTTAGAAATGCAATGTCAAATAACCATCTATACAAGTTGTCCAGGAACATGACAAACTGAAGGTACTTTCCTACCACATCCCATCATGAAATCCCTAGGATTAGTAGCGAATAATCCTTGCATTGGATATTTCATAACGAAGAGACTACCGCTACTCTATGTTCACTGGGATTTTAACCCCAAATGATCAACAAACAGTCCTCCACTATGAAAATCCTAAATCTCAATATCATCGATAACCTGCACAATCGAACACATATATATTGGTACGTAGTGGTTTTCGGATAAACCGATCTCGGTCTCTTCGCACCAACAACGCAAAAGCATTTATCAACCTCAAACAGAAACTAAGTTTCATAGACTTATCACATCTCCAACTTTCAACTAGCTATGCTTCGGCCAAAAAGGAAGCTCGATAGATAGAAGTAATACCCCGCACTACATGAATCAACATCCTCAACACTAACGATGAGCATGCCTACACAGATGGCTACATACTAAGTGTATGACTAAATAGTTCCCACATCAAGTCGAGGAACTAAAATGGCCAAATTTGATAGTCTGTTAATTAACTATCAAAGCGAACAAACAAATATCTAGCTCCATAAGCAATCACTAGGCCCTTTTATTTAATATTTTATTAATTAAATTACTTTCAAAATATACACTTCAAATTATCTTTAAAAAGATATATTCACAAAACATTTCAACATTTCACTATTGGAAAACATTTCCATATACTTATTTAATAATAAGTAATTCACGAATCAATTTATTATCAACAATAGAAAAATACTACATATACTTAAATCAGGATTTAGTATATATTATATTCTTTAAGGAAAACATTCTCTTAAACATATTTATTTGGGTCAAAATGAATGTTGCGTCAAACATCGTTACGACAACCCAAAATCACTAGTATAGGTATTCGATAATTAGATTGATATATAAATACGATATACTATACAAAACATCTCCTTTCGAAAATCATTTACTATAACAACAATGTTATAGTCCATCATTTCCTTGCTTCTCGAAAATATTTCAACAATTAATGTTGAAATCTATGTATTTGATACACACATCTTTTAAAAACATCTTCAAACCATTTAACTTCATTTAATAATATCACTTTTCAAAACATTAATTTAACTTAAAAGGTTATTCACTATACAATATCGGGAATATACTTCGTTCACCAAATTCAATATTTCTACAAATTTATTAAAGGATTATCCACTCTCCAAAATCATGAATATATTTCCATTAATAAACTTCTATATTTAACTTATCAAAATAAGTTGATTTCGGATTTATAAAACAATGTTTATAAATTCCATTTATATTACATTTATATGCCAAAAATCTGATTATGGGGTAATTCACTTACAAATCATTTATTTGCAAATTCGTTCTTTTTTATAACTTCATAATTCATAAATCTTATTTACTTATAAGATTCAATTATAACTTCTTATTAACACTTATAAAAATCCTTTATAATTCCGTTATTTTGATTTACGAAAATTCAATTCTATATATCTTATATATAAACCACTTATCATAAGTTCAAAATTTTTAATTTAAATTATTTTTCCAAAATAGTTAACTCCATATTTCAAAAATCTCATGCTGATTATATTTCATAAAATTCATAATTTTTATAACATAAAAATTATAACTTTTTATTTATTTAAAATAAATTCATTTCCTTATCAATTCGAAAATATATATTTTCAAAATCACTTTCGAATCCTCTCTAAATTTAAATCATCACTTTATTAATTTTTAAATTACTAAAATAGGCCTAACGCTGTAACAACTCTAAATAAGGTTGTACACATTGTTATCCCGCCTTTTGGCAAGGCCGTGATACCAAGAACTTAACTGGACAACGAAGATAATTCATCCCGAAGATCGATTATACGCAGGTTCACTATGGATGTCGGCAAATTATAAAGGAGTTTTATAAAAATCTACGTCTTGAATTTCAAGTCAATCCGAGGTCATATCCTCAAGATATGATCGATGCAATCCAAGGGAATCGATTCGTTCGCCTCCGTCCGTTCGCATCCATCAAGCTTCATCCATTCGTCTCAATGTACTCGCCTCTATTTGTTCGTAGCCATCTGTTCGCATCCATCAAGCTTCATCTGTTCGTCTCCATCTACTCGTCTCCATCTGTTTGTAGCCATCTGTTCGCATCCATCAAGCTTCATCTTTTCGTATCCATCAATTGTCTGTTGTTCGTATCCATCGCGTACATCCAACTTTGTATCCATCAATTGGAATCAATTCGTATCGATCCCAATTGCACAGCATGTCTCGATCGATCAATGATCGATATGAGTAAAACATCAAACGATCGATACGAAATGGTCCCATCTATCTGCACAAAGTAAGCCATTAAGCGATCGATACGAACAGAATGATGAAAATTGATACGAAAAAGGCAGAGCTGATCGATACGAGCAAGGCCGAAATGCATCGATACGAACAGGATACACTCCAATGAAAGACTTAGTCATTCGGCATGAAAAGTGGATCGATCTGAGGAGTTAGCGCTGCGTCAACTTGCGAGCACGTGCACATAAAGCGATACGAACAGAGGGATGCGAACGATATCGATATGAAGAAAATAGCCTTTGATAAATTTGGGCTTGCATCGATCATAACTCACACTCTACAAGTCCAAATGCTATGAAATTTTCACACGAGCTTACGTACAATCTAAAGTATGTTCATGCCCAATTTCGACTCAATTAGACCAAATCTTGATCAATACGAAATTCGTTCGTATCGATCCCGGACCGAGTGCAAATCACGTGGGACCGATCGCGTGGTCCCACCCATGTGCCAAAAGAGGTCTCCCGAGATCTTAGCGAGATATTTGCAGCCTACACCTATAAATAGCATCCTAGAGCCAAAAGAAAAGGGGCTTTTTTGCTCTCCTATGTCCAGACTCTGCCAAAACCATTTTTGCATTCCAAGATCACTATTGTACTCAAAATTTACTATTGTAATCTGTTGTAATCGGCTGTAATCAGCAAGCAAACATCAATACAATCATCAATTTCGTAGTGGACGTAGGCTATATGCCGAACCACTCTAAATCTCTATGTTTCTGCGTGTCTTTCTTATCTGTTTTTGAATTGTTTGTTAGATAATCCTCTTTTTACATTTACTTCCTTCATTTTATCTCTTCAAAAACTTTCGAAGAGTGTTATGCCCAATTTTGGTACAAACACTTTGGTGCTTTCAACAAGAGCACCCAATTTTTCTACTGTCTTTGGATCTACTATCAATATCGGATTGCAAAAATATAAGAAGAAGATCCAGATCTCAAAGTTCTTCCATCCTATTCAGATTTGCATCAAATTTAGGAAAGAACTTCGCCATCCACCATAGTTGGCACAAGGACCACTTCTACAGCTGTAGATCAAGAAGGATGGGATCGATAGAATCCCATATAGCTGCCTCCGACTGATCAGAATGCTATCGGACCATCAGATCCGCAAGGCCCTGTCACCAGGGAAGATTTTTAGATGATAATGCAAGAGCTGACACAGAGCCATCAACAACTTACTTATTAGCTGCGTGCCAATGCAGAATTGACCAATTAGCTAAATTGCCAAAGGCGTAGGAGATCCAAGAGGGATCAGGCTTCTTACTAATCCACTGAGAGTTTAGCTTCTTCAGACTATCACCACAGATCCACGCTCCCATGTTTAGATAGGAGTTATACCCAAGCTACTGGACATCAACACGCACTAAACTTTGGGCAACCGAGAGTTGTCCCGTCCACCAGCCATTAGACTAGATCCTCCTTCCAAGGAGGTACTATTCTATACCGTGTTACAGATAACCGAGCTACCATCACTACCACTGAGCCGGGAGTTGACGCCCGAAACCGCCGACCCACGTCAGCTTACTCCCGAACCTTACATCCCTAAAGACTTAGAACCAAGCAGGCGATACTTGGATCTAACCATGTCCGACCCAGCCTCGCATTGTGGAACCCGACCACACCTTGGCCCAATGCACTCAAAATGTCCAGATGACAGAAATACCGACGATGATACGTCAAATGATTCGTGAAAGTTAGGGTCTTACTAACGACGACTAGTGAATCTCCCGAAGTCATACCCCTTTCACTGATGACATACTTTATACCGAACCACCTCGATGATTCAGGATGCCAACTCTACCCGTCTATGATGGAAGCTCGGATTCTAATCAGATATTTTGAAGTATGAATGGTTGATGAATGCTGCACGAGTTGATGATGCAGTTAAATGCCGAAGTTTTCCAATCTCTCTTGGAGGCATAACTACAATGTGGTTTACCTGTCTGCCACCTCGATCTATCTCATGTTTTGGTCAGTTGGCGAAAAAGTTTGTTGAGCAGTTTCGGATGCATGTAACGAGACCAAAAGATGTTAACACTTTGTCTAGTGTCACTCAAGCTCCTGGAGAGACACCTAGACATTATCTAGAAAGATTTCATGCCGCGTGTGCTGAGATTAGCAATCCCGACGATAAGTCTATTCTGATGGCACTAACTAAGGGGATTGATCCTGATTCTAAATTCGACAACTGGTTGGCCGGAAAACCCCCTGCGTCATTTGACCATTTCTATTCCAAGGCAGCCTAATCCTTGAGAAGGGAGGGTGCGAAAAATCTAGGAAACAGGATGACACAGGACCTAACATGGAAGGAATTCGAAGCAATGTTTCTATTAAACAGTCCGGGGAGAGCTTTGGGAAAGTGCAATTGAATATTCAAAATAAACAGACTCAGCAAAAAGCCATTGGGAATCAGAATAGAAAACGGGATCAGAACCGTGGTCCACGACGTAGGGCTCCTATGTTTGATAATTATACTCCTCTTAATACGTCATTGGAGAATGTATATCTACAAACCTGCAATACTATCCAGTATAAGAAGCCTGCTCCGAAGCAATCATCGGAGAGGCAGATCTACATAGGGAAATTTTGTAGATTCCATGAAAGCTATGGCCATAATACAATTGAGTGTCGTCAATTGCAAGATCTCATCAAAAAGTTGATACGCGAAAGAAAGTTAGAGCAGTTTGTGCGGGCACCGCAGTCTGGAGGGGCGGGCCCATCAAATCAAAATCGTGAACCTAATCAGGCGAGATAAGAGGAACCCGCTCGTACCGGCGGGAGGTTAGTGATAAATACTGTAAGTGGTTGTCCTCATCCAGCAGACCGAAGCTGGAAGGAAACAGAGTCATATGCCAGTTCTGCGAGGCATGGGAGCTTCGAGTGTTGTAGTAATTTGGAAGATGGAGCTCTGGCCAAGCAACAAAGGACGATGACGGACGACATCGTCTTTCGAGACAGAGATGCCGACGGGTTCGAAGCCTTAACCATCGATCCACTAGCCATATCAGCTCAAGTCGTTCCTGCTTGGATGAAGAGGATCTTGGTTGACAATGGAAGTTCTGTGAATACCTTGTTCAAGCGAGCCTATGCCCAAATGAAGATGAAAGCTAAAAATTTGAAACCTTACCGGCCTTGAATTCATGGCTTCAATGGAAGCGCTACTATACCCACTGGAGTAGTGGAACTACCAGTGGAGTGGGAAGTTGGAGAATGTCGGAGAGTCCGGATACTGCATTTTGTTGGTTTGGACATAGATTTTCCATATAATGCATTCTTGGGCCGACCGGCCCTAGGCTAGTTCAGGGCTGCCATTACCCTATGGTGTTTGACTCTAAAATTCCCCATCGATCGTGGAGATGCAGTCGTTCGAGGAGATTAGGCTGCTGGACGAGCCTGTTATTTTGCTTATCTGCGAGAGGCGCAACAAAAGGAGAAAGGAAATGGCGTAGAGGAATCTCTTTGCGTCTGTTATGTTGAAAATTGACAATTGATGCCTAGGCCCAGGCCTAGGCACCCCAACCAATTCCTAAAGAGATCTTGACCTGAGAGATAATGAAAGTAAAGACAGACAAGGTTTTCGGTCGAAACGACGATCGATGTCCCAATTAACAATAGCGATGATTCTAGAATGATAAAGATTGGATCTCAGTTAAGCCAACAAATGCAAGAGGAATTGGTTGAATTTCTCCTAGCAAAGCTTGACGTGTTTGCTTGGACACATTCTGACATGTGTGGAATCTCCTCGGACATCGCGAGCCACACATTGAACATTGACTTGCGGTACGTCCCGGTTAAGCAACAAAGACGTGATATGGATCCAGAGAGATCTATCGCCCTTAAGGAAGAGGTAGATAAGCTAAAATTTAATGGATTTATTCTAGATGCCTTATATCTGAAATGGGTATCTAACCCTGTACTCGTCCGAAAGCCGAATGGGAAATGGAGAATGTGCATCGATTATTCAGACTTGAATAAAGCTTGCCCCAAAGACAGTTTTCCACTTCCTCGAATCGATCAGCTTGTAGATTCAACGCTGGATATAAACTCCCATCCTTCATGGATGCGTATTTAGGCTATAACCAGATACCCAGGCACTTGCCCGACCAAGAGCATACCAGCTTCATGACCGATCTAGGACTCTATTGTTACAAAGTCACGCCTATTGAGCTCAAGAACGCTGGTGCAACTTATCAATGATTGGTTAACCGGATATTCGCCAACCAGATTGGGAAAACTATGGAGGTATATGTGGACGACATGTTTGTGAAGTCATGATTCTCCACTGATCACATTAAAGACCTGGAGTCAATGTTTAATATCCTCCGAGAATAGAGAATGAAGCTCAATCCGTTGAATGTCACTTTGTGGTCGCATCTGGAAAATTCCTTGGGTTTATCGTCAACACTCGAGGAATTGAAGCCAATCCCAAAAGGATCTGGGTGATCAGAAATATTGAGACTCCAAGAACCATAAAGCAAGTCTAGAGCCTCAACGGGAAAGTAGCTGTAACATCCCGGAAATTTTGAATTTAAAATTTCCGTAATATATTTTAAACTTTTTGAAATTTAAATTGAAAAATTTATAAAGAAGTAAAATATGAACAAAGTTTAGTGTTGTAGTTAAAACTTTTAATAGAAATCAAATTGTTAAGGTAAGATATGATGAAATTGAAAATTTAAATAACATAATCATAATTAAATAAAATAAGACAAAATCTTACATATAGACAAAATAAAACCTTAACTAAAACACTCTCATTTAACAAAGTAACTAAAACAAGTTGTAAACAAATGTGTAGACATAAGGAAAATATAAAACTGAAACAAGTTGCTGTAAACAAGACTCTCCCATATAACAAAGTAAAGTAAGGTAAATTTGTATAAAAGAAAAAAAAAAAGAAAAAAAAATTATTATATAATAAACAAACCAGTATGCTGTAACATACAAGTGTGCAGGGAAGCATTACAAACATGCTTCATTTAATGCCATTACTTTAGCAACCTCAAGTAAGACATCAACTATGAATCCATGCTTCATTAAATGCATTTACTGTCTTGCATAAATAAAGATCACATCAACCTGTATTTAGCAACAATGCAAAATAATGTTTCAAGTACTCTATTAAACTGTACACAATTCCCTCTATAAACAAGAACATTTGTTTCAGTTTATTTCATTCAACAACTTAGAAAAGAACATAAAATAAACTTTGAAAAATATACAAGTTCAAAACAACTTGCTGAAGAAAGAAAAGGAAACAAAAACAAACCAGAGAATAAGATTTGGAACTGCAACTTCAAAGCCAATATACTCTCTGCTTATCAATATATACAGGTGAGTAAATAGATTTACTTCAGGATTTAAATAGATTGTGGGAATGATCTATATTGTGTTGCCTATAAATTTCTTTCAGTTTTATTCTACATATATATATATACATAACAAACTGTCTGAAACTCCCATTTTCTTCCCTGATTGAAGCACAGGGTTGTATTACACAAGAAAATAATTTAAATCCTTATCATCTGATTTGAATTAGCCTTTGATTTCAAAACTAAGTAGCAGTGCTTATGTATGAATTATAAATAAAAATAGTTTCATGGAGCAGAAGTATATGCAGTATGAAAACTTATGTTTTCAGAGGAAATCTTAAATTTTGATAAAATTCGAGTATCACAATTTTGAGATTGGTTTATATATTACGAATCTACATTAGAAGATAGGAATTTTAAGCCGTGTTTGATGATTTTTAAGCATGTGATTCAAGAGCAGATCGGTGATGAAGGGAAAAGGGTTTATGGTCAAATTCAGGTGGTCGGAGGTACAGGGAAGGCCGGAGTTTCTCGAGGAGGTAGAGGAGCTTATGGGGTATCGGAGAAAAATATTGGGGTGGTCGGAAGGTCGACGTGGCGGCGGCGGCAAGTGATTTCTTCCCAGAACCCTAGTTTTGTTCATAGCTTTTAGTTTAATTCGTTTTTCCCTCTGTGGTTGTTCGAGTGGCACATGGCCTGGGGGAATGATGACTGGGTGGGTGACGAGTCATTGGCCGGAGTTAGGAGCTTTCAGGTGGTCGAGGCGTCGAGTTCAAGGCGGAGTTTGGCGACTGGGTTGGTTTCGGTTGGTGGTGAGAGAGCTCGATTTCGACTCAATGGGTTTCCATGGAAACTGGGCACGATTTTGTGTTCGAGGGAGTTCGTGGGGTCGTGGAGCATCATCGCGACGATCATCTGAGGGCGGTGGCGTTGGGACACGTGCACGTGCACGTCTGACTCGAGAAGGGGACGAAGTATCGGGGTACTATAAAATTGTCTTCGAGTCGTTTTCGAGAGCGATAGGGTTGTCGTTTCGGGCTCGTGCCAATTGGTTTGGGACCGTGTTTTAGTTACTTCAGTATAAAGTAAAATAAAAATAAAATAAAAAAAAAGAGAGAAGAGAGAACGAGAGGTAAAGGAGATGACACAGGAAAGAAGGCCGAAGGAATTTTGTTTAAATAGGCTTGTTTGCGTGTTTGGGCTAAGCCCAAAATTTCAAGTTAACACATGTTACATAAAACTTTTGCATTTGCAAGTTAAACAATGTTTAGAATTTTGTTAACTCTATGATTTAATAATTTATGGTTTAAAAATTACTTAGTATTTATAATAATAAATAAATAAAAGCAATAAAAAAAAAAAATTTTAATTATAAATTAAGAATCATTAAGTTGATAATTTAAATTGATTAATTCAAAATTGATAGTTACATTAAAATAATTTATTAAAAGATAATAAATTAATATATTCAATTGAGATCTAAATTGAATTGTAGTTTAAAATGATAATTAAAGTGAATAATTGTCATTAATCAAAAATTTTGAAAAGAAATTTTAAGAATGATTTACAAACTTGTAATTAAGTGATTGATAAACAATTAAGTGTTTTAAATTTGTAAGTAAGAATTTGTAAATTTTGAAACAATAAATTGAGTAATCAAAATTTAATTTATTTATCCAAATTCTTATCATTTAATTTAATTAATTTAGTGGCACATGTATTTAAATCACATTGGAAAGTAATCAACTACTGTTGTTAAATTTCATTGATCTCTTTGTTCTGTTTGTAATTCTGTAGGATGTAATTGCCATGTGATGCACTGTGATTATGATTTGTTCTGTATTGATGTGAAAACCCTGTTGTCCGTGAAACGGCATTTAAAACTTCGATGCAACAGGGAATCGGATTTCAGTTGGTTATCCGAAACCCACATCGAACCTATGAATTGTTATGAATGACATCCACATTGTTTTTAAAATTAACGCTCACTATTCGGTTTAACCGGGAGATGACCTTTGTGTCGTATAACCCATTTCGAATAGTGATACGTCGAATTGGATAGCATTTGAAGACCGGTGTTGAAGACCGGGTATTTGCGAAAGCGATAGGATGACCTATCGATTGACTCTGCACCGAGTTGCTCCGGTATAGAGTTCTCCATATGTGATGGGGAATCCGATCAGGATTGTGGATATCCAGATTGCAAGGACTTCTTTGGAAGTGCCTTGGGTTCTGTTCGAACCCGGAACAGACTTGTATGGATTGTATGTCTGACATTACAAGTTGAGATATAAAGCCGATTTCTTTCAAATATATTTCTGTTGGTGGCGGAGAATTTATTCTTTGCTTAACACCCTTCTTTGAGACGTATGTGCTCAAAGGTTATGTAGTTGAAGTTATCAGCAATATAATCCCAATTTGGTAATGTGACATGCTGAGTGCTGCTGTGAAGTGATCATTGTGTTGATCGTTTATGATAGGATCATTAGTTTGATCGTCTATCTTGGTGATCATTTCTATGATCATTTGTTGACCCAAAGCACGGCTTTTGTATAAAGCGTGTCTTTGTGGACGAGACCTCATCGGACCTCACAACCCGAAATTGGTCGAAACAGGAAAAATGCGGCAAGGTTATGAGGGCCACGCCCTTTAGGGTATGTCATTTCCTTCTGGAAAAAGGTGATGTCATGGTATGGAGCCCAGATATTTACCTGTGTGGTAACTCCAATCTCATTTACTGTGTGGTTGTTGTTTTGGATAGAGGGCCCTCTAATAAAGGTCCCAAAGGACCGGGAGGTGGCATATTCGTGTAGTAGTTACCTAGTGACAAAGGTAACCCGGCCTTGTGTTGGCAGAGAGCTGGTTAAGTTCTCGGGACGTCCCTCCAGAGGCGATCTCATGTGGCAGTAGGAAGTTCCTTAGCCTGACCATTTGTTGGAAATCCAATTCCCAATACGAAACCCTGTACGGTTTTAGTTGTAGAACCTGCCATTTACTTATGGTGGTCACCACTGTTTAGATGGTAGCTATAGTAGGCATAGTTCGAAATGTCTATGTTGGCTAAGATTAATATTCTATTTTTGAAATGATTTACTTCACTATGCACTAGTAATAATATCAAAGAATTCTTTTCACGTATCAAGCATATTTAACTATCATAAGAAGAAATCTCCTCCAATTCTGCGTTTGCATTGTGTGTGTGGCGGGAGGTCTTATGGTAGTTCCATTTTTAAAAGCATTCCGAAAATTCTTTTTTTAAATCTTGTTTTATTTAAAAGTAACTGCTGTTTTGTTTACTCATACCAGTCCCATGACTGATCCGGAGTTTATTGTTTTCTTTCCTAAACTCTGGGTGCCCCTTATTTCCACACGGGCAGCCTAGTAACAGGTTTAGGTTATTTTGGAGTAGCATTATTTTGGAGCTTTTATCTTGGAGATACCTTAGGAGCTTTTGGAGATTGCAGGTGCTTAGCTTTTGGGAGTTCGTTATCACCTCTTTCACTTGAGAACTTTTGGATATATGTTCACTGTTATGTTATCATGATGTTGTATTTAGAGATTGTGGTGTATGTACTATGTACTCTGTTATAGTATGGATATTATGTTAATGTTGTAACAGTGATGTTATTTATGATATTGATTCTGTTCCGCTGTTTTATATTCATCTAATTGTTGTTATAAGCTCCGGCGATGCGAATTTGATGTCGTTTATGGGACATCGAGTTTGGGTCGTCACAAAGTGGTATCAGAGCAACTGGTTGAGTAAGAACTTTAGCTATGGAGTATAACACATTAGATGGCTCATTAGAGATAGGGTGAAGTATACCCTAGAATGAGTATAACCAAGACTGAAACTTTAAAAAAAAAAAAATTTTTAGTCTAATTCTTTTTACTGCTGATATTCCTTAAGATATTTCGTCTGTATATCTAAATCAAATTTTCTTACTAATCTCAGATAGTGAAAATGAGTGGACGCAGAGGAAGAACTAGGGGTCTAGGCAATGCTGCAGCACCCAATCAAATTCCCACAGCCGCAGAAGCAGTAATAGAAATTCAGCAGCAGCCAGACTTGGCTGAATTATATAAGAAGTTTGAAAAGCTTGGTGGCAAACCATTTATTGGCAAAGAGTCAATTATTGACGCTCAAGCTTGGGTAAGATCGTGTGAAAAGATTTTTAAAGGGTTAAAATTGCAGGATGAGCAGAAAAGACTTATAGCTTCTTGGCAACTCCAAGGAGAAGCTTCAGCTTGGTGGGAAACCATCATTGTAGATGAACCCGAGGAAGAATTCACTTGGGATCGTTTTAAAGAAGTGTTTGAGAAACGTTACATGCCATCGGCAGGTGTTTCTAGAATGTATCAGGAATTTCTGGATTTGAAACAAGGAAGTTTGTCGTTTGAAGAATACTTGAATAAATTCACTGAACTATCTCGGTTTGGTCCGGAATTGCTAAATACACCTCTGAAGAAGAACGAAAGGTTTATCCGAGGAATGAACCAGAAATATCATGGAAGAATGACGGGTCATGTTAAAGAATCTTTCTCAGATTTAGTAGATATGGGTTACAGGTACGCTACTCTTGATATACAGGAAGCAACTGTGGAGAAAGGTAATTCAGGCAACCAAAATTGGAAGAAGCGAAAATTCGGAGGCAAGAAACCTTGGCAAGGCAACGAGAAGAAGAAGAGCATTCAGGGAAGCGCGGCAGAAAATGTTACTTGTTATAATTGCTTGGAGAAGGGCCACTATTCGAGCAGATGTACGAAGCCTAAGAAACAAGTCAGTCAATCCACTCAAGAACAACCTAGGAAGTGCTATTACTGTCAGAAGGTGGGGCATGAAGTTAAAGACTGTCCAACCATGAAACAAGCTCAAACAGCAAAGGTATACGCAGTCAAGGACCAACCTGCAACTTCCAAAACAGCAAAAGGAAAAGAAGTTCTGGAAGGTAATCTTAGCATTTATGATAATATTGTTAGAGTTCTATTTGATACGGGCGCTACACATAGTTTTATCTCTCAACAAGCTATTAAGGAATTGAATCTTGAACCTGATTTTGTTGATAAACCTATATGCGTAAGGAATCCAGTTGGAGGTCCTGCGAATCTTTGTCTTCGATGTAGAGACGTTCCTATCTCATATTCTCATTATCAATTCCCCATTGGTCTCTTCGTTCTAGATTTTAACGAGTTTGAAGTCTTACTCGGAATGGATTGGCTAGAAAAATATGAAGCCAGATTGGATTGCAGCAATCGATTGATTTCAATTAAAACCGAATTTGGGGATTTCATCGAAATTTCTTGTGAGGTCCCTAGTCCTAAAAGGGAAGGGTTGATGTATAATTTGGGTTATCCTGAACCCAGTTTGGAGTCTATACCTGTTGTTCGGGATTTTTCTGACGTATTTGAAGAAGTGAAATCTTTACCTCCTCATCGAGAAATAGAATTCCGAATTGATCTTGTACCTAATACTCGTCCTGTTGTTCACGCAAATCGCAGGATGGCACCCAGGGAAAAGATTGAATTAATTCATCAAACTGATGAGCTACGAGCAAAAGGATTAATTAGACCCAGTGTTTCTGAATGGGGCTCAGCCGTCGTATTTGTTGCTAAATCAGACGGATCCTTGAGATTGTGTGTAGATTACCGCGATCTAAATAAACAAACTCTCAAGAATAAATTTCCATTGCCCAGGATTGATGATTTATTTGATCAGTTGCACGGCGCTCGTTTCTTTTCAAAAATGGATTAGCCCAAGGATTTCATCAATTACGAATCGCCGAAGATTGTGTACATCTGACTGCTTTCAGAGGTCCTAATATGTTCTATGAATGGTTAGTTATGCCTTTCGGGCTAACCAATGCTCCAGCATACTTCGTAGATCTCATGACTCGTGTGTTTCGGGAAGTTTTGAATAAATTTGTGCTTGTATTCATTGATGACATCTTAATTTTCTCCAAAACTGAAGATGAGCATGCCAAGCATCTTAAAATTGTCTTAGAAATTTTGAGGAGAAATGTTCTATATGCAAAATTTTCCAAATGTCATTTCTGGGTCAATGAAGTCAAATTCCTTGGCCATATTGTTAATGAAGAAGGAATTTCAGTAGATCCCAGCAAAATTTCCGCTATTCTTGATTGGAAACAACCCACTACTCCAAAAGAAGTTCGAAGCTTTTTGGGTTTAGCAGGCTATTACCGGAAATTCGTTCAAGATTTTTCTAAGTTGGCTAGCCCATTGACTAAGCTAACAATGAAAGATGTAGAATTTGATTGGACTCCGAAATGTGAAGAAGTTTTTCAAGAGTTGAAAAAGAGATTGACCACTGCTCCTGTTCTCACTATTGTTAACGGAAACCAAGGCTTATCTGTCTATACTGATGCAAGTGGTGAAGGGGTAGGTGCAGTATTAATGCAAAATGGAAAGGTGGTTGCCTACGCGAGTAGACAATTACGTCCACATGAGAAGAACTACCCAACACATGATTTGGAACTGTTAGCTGTTGTTTTCGCTTTGAAAATCTGGCGACACTATCTTCTGGGTGAAAAGTTTGAATTATTCACCGATCATAAAAACTTGAAATATCTTTTCTCCCAGAAGGATCTGAATCTGCGACAACAACGTTGGTTGGAATTTCTGGCATCTTATGACTTAGATATTCTGTATACACCCGGAAAGGCCAATGTAGTTGCAGACGCTTTGAGCAGAAGTTATGCTGTTCTTGCTTATCTTGTTATCACTCCTACTCTTCTCAAAAGGATTGCAAGACGGCAGAAAGAAGATGAGTTTCTTCGAGGAATCCATAAAAGAATATGCCAGGGTGAAGATACTAGTTTTGAGATAGATAATAGAGAAGTTATAAGATTAAAAGGCAGGATTTGTGTTCCAGACTTCCCTGATCTGAAACGTGAAATTTTGGATGAATGCCACAAGTCCAAATTCAACATCCATCCAGGAGTCAACAAAATGTATCGTGATGTTAAAAGAACATTCTGGTGGAAGACGATGAAGAGAGACATATCTATTTATGTGAGTCGTTGTGCTACTTGTCAGCAAATCAAGAGCGACCAAAGGAAAGTGGCCGGTTTACTTCAACCTTTGGAAGTACCGAAATGGAAGTGGGATCAAGTATCGATGGATTTCATCGATGGATTGCCTCGTACCAAGAAAGGCAATGAAGCGATTTGGGTTATTGTGGATCGCCTAACCAAAAATGCCCATTTCATTCCAGTTAAATCTACTCGGACTACAGCAAGCTTGGCAGGTATATATATAAAGGAAATTGTTCGCCTCCATGGTATTCCCAGTAGTATAGTGAGTGATCGTGACCCGATCTTTACTAGTAGATTTTGGGAAGCGTTTCAGGATGCATTGGGAACGAAATTAAATTTCAGTACTGCTTACCATCCGCAATCTGATGGGCAGACTGAAAGGGTCAACCGAATTCTAGAAGACCTACTGCGTGCTTGTGTTCATGATTTTGGTGGTTCTTGGGAAGACCATTTGCATCTGGTTGAATTCTCTTATAACAACAGCTATCAGGCCAGTATAGAAATGGCTCCTTTCGAAGCTTTATATGGTCGTCCGTGTCGATCACCTACATGTTGGATCGAATCAGGTGACAGACTTGTTCTTGGACCAGATATGATAAAAGAAGCCACTGAGAAGGTAGACTCTATTCGAAAGAAGTTATTAACTGCCCAAAGCCGACAGAAGAGCTATTATGACCGTCGAAGGAGAAATTTGGAATTTCAAGTTGGAGATTCTGTATTTCTGAAAGTATCTCCGATGCGGGGAGTGTTGAGATTCGGGAAAACGGGAAAGTTGGCACCGCGTTATATTAGTCCTTTTCCTATTCTGGAAAGGATTGGTCCTCTAGCATATAGAGTGCAGTTACCCAGCTGGTTGTCTGGCGTACATGATGTGTTCCATATTTCTAATCTTCGGAAATATGTGCACGATCCAGATGATATTGTTGAAGAAGCCGCTCAGCAGGATCTAGAAATCACTCCTAACTTGGCAGTTAGAAGGGAACCGATATAGATTGTAGATCGTGATGAGAAGCGATTGAGGAACAAGATTGTGAGGCTGGTCAAAGTTCAATGGAGTGGCGATCCAAAGGACTGTACTTGGGAGACCGAAGATAATAGAAGAAATCGTATCCCAAATGCAGAATTGACATCTCGACTTAAAACTGTAAGTCATTTCCTTATTTATAAATTCATATATAATTTGTTTAAGTTTCTCTCTCTTTCAATTTCGAGGACGAAATATTCTTAAGTTAGGGGATATTGTAACATCCCGGAAATTATGAATTTAAAATTTCCGTAATATATTTTAAACTTTTTGAAATTTAAATTGAAAAATTTATAAAGAAGTAAAATATGAACAAAGTTTAGTGTTGTAGTTAAAACTTTTAATAGAAATCAAATTGTTAAGGTAAGATATGATGAAATTGAAAATTTAAATAACATAATCATAATTAAATAAAATAAGACAAAATCTTACATATAGACAAAATAAAACCTTAACTAAAACACTCTCATTTAACAAAGTAACTAAAACAAGTTGTAAACAAATGTGTAGACATAAGGAAAATATAAAACTGAAACAAGTTGCTGTAAACAAGACTCTCCCATATAACAAAGTAAAGTAAGGTAAATTTGTATAAAAGAAAAAAAAAAGAAAAAAAAATTATTATATAATAAACAAACCGGTATGCTGTAACATACAAGTGTGCAGGGAAGCATTACAAACATGCTTCATTTAATGCCATTACTTTAGCAACCTCAAGTAAGACATCAACTATGAATCCATGCTTCATTAAATGCATTTACTGTCTTGCATAAATAAAGATCACATCAACCTGTATTTAGCAACAATGCAAAATAATGTTTCAAGTACTCTATTAAACTGTACACAATTCCCTCTATAAACAAGAACATTTGTTTCAGTTTATTTCATTCAACAACTTAGAAAAGAACATAAAATAAACTTTGAAAAATATACAAGTTCAAAACAACTTGCTGAAGAAAGAAAAGGAAACAAAAACAAACCAGAGAATAAGATTTGGAACTGCAACTTCAAAGCCAATATACTCTCTGCTTATCAATATATACAGGTGAGTAAATAGATTTACTTCAGGATTTAAATAGATTGTGGGAATGATCTATATTGTGTTGCCTATAAATTTCTTTCAGTTTTATTCTACATATATATATATATACATAACAAACTGTCTGAAACTCCCATTTTCTTCCCTGATTGAAGCACAGGGTTGTATTACACAAGAAAATAATTTAAATCCTTATCATCTGATTTGAATTAGCCTTTGATTTCAAAACTAAGTAGCAGTGCTTATGTATGAATTATAAATAAAAATAGTTTCATGGAGCAGAAGTATATGCAGTATGAAAACTTATGTTTTCAGAGGAAATCTTAAATTTTGATAAAATTCGAGTATCACAATTTTGAGATTGGTTTATATATTACGAATCTACATTAGAAGATAGGAATTTTAAGCCGTGTTTGATGATTTTTAAGCATGTGATTCAAGAGCAGATCGGTGATGAAGGGAAAAGGGTTTATGGTCAAATTCAGGTGGTCGGAGGTACAGGGAAGGCCGGAGTTTCTCGAGGAGGTAGAGGAGCTTATGGGGTATCGGAGAAAAATATTGGGGTGGTCGGAAGGTCGACGTGGCGGCGGCGGCAAGTGATTTCTTCCCAGAAACCTAGTTTTGTTCATAGCTTTTAGTTTAATTCGTTTTTCCCTCTGTGGTTGTTCGAGTGGCACATGGCCTGGGGGAATGATGACTGGGTGGGTGACGAGTCATTGGCCGGAGTTAGGAGCTTTCAGGTGGTCGAGGCGTCGAGTTCAAGGCGGAGTTTGGCGACTGGGTTGGTTTCGGTTGGTGGTGAGAGAGCTCGATTTCGACTCAATGGGTTTCCATGGAAACTGGGCACGATTTTGTGTTCGAGGGAGTTCGTGGGGTCGTGGAGCATCATCGCGACGATCATCTGAGGGCGGTGGCGTTGGGACACGTGCACGTGCACGTCTGACTCGAGAAGGGGACGAAGTATCGGGGTACTATAAAATTGTCTTCGAGTCGTTTTCGAGAGCGATAGGGTTGTCGTTTCGGGCTCGTGCCAATTGGTTTGGGACCGTGTTTTAGTTACTTCAGTATAAAGTAAAATAAAAATAAAATAAAAAAAAAGAGAGAAGAGAGAACGAGAGGTAAAGGAGATGACACAGGAAAGAAGGCCGAAGGAATTTTGTTTAAATAGGCTTGTTTGCGTGTTTGGGCTAAGCCCAAAATTTCAAGTTAACACATGTTACATAAAACTTTTGCATTTGCAAGTTAAACAATGTTTAGAATTTTGTTAACTCTATGATTTAATAATTTATGGTTTAAAAATTACTTAGTATTTATAATAATAAATAAATAAAAGCAATAAAAAAAAATTTAATTATAAATTAAGAATCATTAAGTTGATAATTTAAATTGATTAATTCAAAATTGATAGTTACATTAAAATAATTTATTAAAAGATAATAAATTAATATATTCAATTGAGATCTAAATTGAATTGTAGTTTAAAATGATAATTAAAGTGAATAATTGTCATTAATCAAAAATTTTGAAAAGAAATTTTAAGAATGATTTACAAACTTGTAATTAAGTGATTGATAAACAATTAAGTGTTTTAAATTTGTAAGTAAGAATTTGTAAATTTTGAAACAATAAATTGAGTAATCAAAATTTAATTTATTTATCCAAATTCTTATCATTTAATTTAATTAATTTAGTGGCACATGTATTTAAATCACATTGGAAAGTAATCAACTACTGTTGTTAAATTTCATTGATCTCTTTGTTCTGTTTGTAATTCTGTAGGATGTAATTGCCATGTGATGCACTGTGATTATGATTTGTTCTGTATTGATGTGAAAACCCTGTTGTCCGTGAAACGGCATTTAAAACTTCGATGCAACAGGGAATCGGATTTCAGTTGGTTATCCGAAACCCACATCGAACCTATGAATTGTTATGAATGACATCCACATTGTTTTTAAAATTAACGCTCACTATTCGGTTTAACCGGGAGATGACCTTTGTGTCGTATAACCCATTTCGAATAGTGATACGTCGAATTGGATAGCATTTGAAGACCGGTGTTGAAGACCGGGTATTTGCGAAAGCGATAGGATGACCTATCGATTGACTCTGCACCGAGTTGCTCCGGTATAGAGTTCTCCATATGTGATGGGGAATCCGATCAGGATTGTGGATATCCGGATTGCAAGGACTTCTTTGGAAGTGCCTTGGGTTCTGTTCGAACCCGGAACAGACTTGTATGGATTGTATGTCTGACATTACAAGTTGAGATATAAAGCCGATTTCTTTCAAATATATTTCTGTTGGTGGCGGAGAATTTATTCTTTGCTTAACACCCTTCTTTGAGACGTATGTGCTCAAAGGTTATGTAGTTGAAGTTATCAGCAATATAATCCCAATTTGGTAATGTGACATGCTGAGTGCTGCTGTGAAGTGATCATTGTGTTGATCGTTTATGATAGGATCATTAGTTTGATCGTCTATCTTGGTGATCATTTCTATGATCATTTGTTGACCCAAAGCACGGCTTTTGTATAAAGCGTGTCTTTGTGGACGAGACCTCATCGGACCTCACAACCCGAAATTGGTCGAAACAGGAAAAATGCGGCAAGGTTATGAGGGCCACGCCCTTTAGGGTATGTCATTTCCTTCTGGAAAAAGGTGATGTCATGGTATGGAGCCCAGATATTTACCTGTGTGGTAACTCCAATCTCATTTACTGTGTGGTTGTTGTTTTGGATAGAGGGCCCTCTAATAAAGGTCCCAAAGGACCGGGAGGTGGCATATTCGTGTAGTAGTTACCTAGTGACAAAGGTAACCCGGCCTTGTGTTGGCAGAGAGCTGGTTAAGTTCTCGGGACGTCCCTCCAGAGGCGATCTCATGTGGCAGTAGGAAGTTCCTTAGCCTGACCATTTGTTGGAAATCCAATTCCCAATACGAAACCCTGTACGGTTTTAGTTGTAGAACCTGCCATTTACTTATGGTGGTCACCACTGTTTAGATGGTAGCTATAGTAGGCATAGTTCGAAATGTCTATGTTGGCTAAGATTAATATTCTATTTTTGAAATGATTTACTTCACTATGCACTAGTAATAATATCAAAGAATTCTTTTCACGTATCAAGCATATTTAACTATCATAAGAAGAAATCTCCTCCAATTCTGCGTTTGCATTGTGTGTGTGGCGGGAGGTCTTATGGTAGTTCCATTTTTAAAAGCATTCCGAAAATTCTTTTTTTAAATCTTGTTTTATTTAAAAGTAACTGCTGTTTTGTTTACTCATACCAGTCCCATGACTGATCCGGAGTTTATTGTTTTCTTTCCTAAACTCTGGGTGCCCCTTATTTCCACACGGGCAGCCTAGTAACAGGTTTAGGTTATTTTGGAGTAGCATTATTTTGGAGCTTTTATCTTGGAGATACCTTAGGAGCTTTTGGAGATTGCAGGTGCTTAGCTTTTGGGAGTTCGTTATCACCTCTTTCACTTGAGAACTTTTGGATATATGTTCACTGTTATGTTATCATGATGTTGTATTTAGAGATTGTGGTGTATGTACTATGTACTCTGTTATAGTATGGATATTATGTTAATGTTGTAACAGTGATGTTATTTATGATATTGATTCTGTTCCGCTGTTTTATATTCATCTAATTGTTGTTATAAGCTCCGGCGATGCGAATTTGATGTCGTTTATGGGACATCGAGTTTGGGTCGTCACAGTAGCAGCATTAAGCAGGTTCATTTCAAAATCCATCGACAAATGCATTACCTTCTTCTATCTGATTCGAAAAAGGAAACAGAATTTTGAATGGGCCATGGAATGTGAGGGCGCATTCCGAGCTCTAATTCAGCACCTCTCCACACCACCTATTTTGTCAAAGCCTATTGGTCACGAGAAATTGTACCTTTACTTAGCGGTATCAAAAAAGGCGATCAGTGCTACCCTAATTCGGGAGGAAGACCGAGTACAAAAACCGGTCTACTGTATTAGTAAACGACTAAACGGAGCTGAGAGAAATTATCCGAAGATAGAGAAGTTGGCTTATTGTCTTGTTATTGCCTTATGGAAGCTTCGTCTGTATTTCCAGGCTCATCATATCACTGTTTACACCGATCAGCCGTTACGAAAGATCCTTACACGGCCTAAGATGTCTGGTAGGTTACCCAAGAGGAATATCGAGCTAAGTCAGTTTGATATTACCTATACTCCAAGGCGAGCCATTCAAGGAAAATTCCTAGCCGATTTCATAGCTGAATTTACCATCCCAGAGGACTTGCCTGAAACCTGTGAATCTCCTAAATATATCCGAAAGCTACATACTGATGGTGCATCAAATGACTATTTCTCAGGTACTGGGTTGTACTTGAGACTCCCGAAGGTTGATCTATATGCTATGCTTTGAAGTTTTACTTTCATACGACCGACAATGAAGCTGAGTATGAAGCCTTACTTGCCGGATTGAGGCTTGTCCGAGATTTGAAAGTCATTTCTATGGAGATTTACTGTGATTCGCAACTGGTCGTATGTCAAGTTCTGGGAGAGTACAAGGCCAAAGATCAAAGATTTGCTGCTTACCTATCTTGAGTCCAGGAGATACTGAATCAGTTCGATTATTATGCTATCTACTGCATCCCTCGAGAGCACAATAAAAAAGATGATTCATTAGCAAAACTAGCCAGCATAGGTGAAGTGCAATAGATGGACTCTTTCCTATTGAAACATTGTCTTCCTCAAGAACCGACTAAATGGAGATAGATGTGATATTTGAAGTCATTCCTGATAAGGAGTCATGGATGACTCCTTTCAGAAATTATCTCGAGCATGGAACACTGCTCACGGTTCACTATTCAGAATAGAGTCATGTATAGAAGAGGGTACTCTGTTCCTCTACTCTGATATATCACTAGCAATGAAATCAAACGAGTGTTGCATGATGTACACGAAGGATAATGTGGCGATCACACCAAGGGGCAAGCTCTAGCTAAGAAAGTACTCTGATATGGATACTACTGGCCGACCGTGAATCATGTTGCATCGGACTACACCTGTAACAACCCGGAATTTTCGATCCCGAAAATTCCAGATAGTTAGAGAAAAGAAGAGAAGAGATAGAAGAAGAAGAACAGAAAAGAAACACACAATCTCACATTCGCGGCAGATAAAATATAATATCACATAAATAATAGTTATACAAAGGAAAACTGTACTTGTCAAATTACACTTTAATATGTCTCAGAGTTACAACATATTTACAAGCACAGGAACAGATAAACCAATCTGTTTCAGATACTATAATATATCATAGCAGAGACTCTCCATACGTTCCTGCTCTCCAGCTCGCCTCTTGAGCTCCAGAACGTCCTTACCTGAAAATCTGTAATACTCGGTCTTACCCAAGCATTACATCAAAGTAACTCCCGGTTCAGGCTGGAAACCAGCGTGAGTAAACCCATATAATATGGAATACCAAGCTATAACTTAATTAAAACCCGGGTAACTCGTTTCAAATTACAAATTCACAATTTTTTATAAACATCACTAATTTCACATATCAATATCAAAGCACCAAAATTTAAATTAAATGGTCCAAGTTACATAATCATTCCATTCTACCTTATTGATTTCACATATCAATTTATAAAGAATCGAAGTGGTTTCGGGTATTACTGATACCCGATCCCGGTCTCTTCGATTTCAAAAGTCATCTCCAATCCTAATTTTCTAGTTTAAAACAATACAACTCATGTCCAGGATATCATATCACTAAACAATTCGTCTCAGATAGGTAACCTATATTGTCACAGTTCAACCCATTCATATTACAGCACATCTAAATCGCTCATCAGAGACAACAACAATCCAAATCATCCAAAATCAGTCTACCATCCATACACAAGATTTATTAAATATATAATACCTAATTAATTTAATTAATCTCCAAATAAATTTAATCAACAACTTTATTTATTTGGTTTATCTTAATCCTGCTTGCTTAATGTTAATTAATTACAACTCAATTAATTAACCATTTCTTAATCATCTAACTAAATTAATTACCCATGAATAATTATCCTTTAACTACAATAGGTGATTAACTCTCAGCTAATATCCAAATTAACTAACCTTCACCCTTCCATATTAATTACATTGATTCTTAACCTATTACTCAAATTGATTATCTTATACATACATTGATTAATTTTCCTTTAATTAATCACTGTCATTAATTAACGAACCCTTAATTAATTTCTTTAATTATAAAATTCTTAAATTAATTTCACTAAGTAATTAATCCTTAATAAATTTATCTTTTAATTACTTACTTTAGGTAATTATCATTGAATAAATCATATTTAGTAATTACCCATTAAATTCCCTCTTTAATTAATGACATTAAGCAATTTTCCTTTAATTACTTTCATAATCATTAATTCAACTTCATTAAGTGATTAATCTTTAATTAATCCACTTTAAATTTATTACTTTAATTAATCACATTAATAAATCAATCCCTTAAATTGATTACATAAATTACTTCTCCTTTATAAATTATCTAATGATTAATTAATTATTTCATTAATTGATTACATTAATCAATTAACTATCCCTAATACATTAAGTAATTAATACTTTATTAAATTTTATCATTTAATTTACCTTCGAAAAACATATTGGATTTAACCCATTATATAATTACTTAGTTACCACAATTTGAAAATATTTAAAACTTAAGAACTTGTTAATACTTATAGAAACTTGATTTAACCTTATCCTTTGAATTTACCCTTTAGATAAACTTTTAATACTTGATTTTATAATACTTAAAAACTTGTTTCACCATTTGCTACTAATTTGTATTTGCTTAATACTTTTAAATCTTGCTAATCTTTTATTAAAAACTTGATGTACATACAATCAAAAATCCCGAGCAAAACTCTAAACACCCCCCCCCCCCGAGCTAACTTCACCTCAAATTTAACCACTAAATACTTGAGGACATTCTTTCTTATACCCTTAATCCTATATTGCTTTATTTAAAATTCACAACTCAAACAACCGGCCCACTAAACCGGCCCATCCAAACTCAGAATCCCACGAACAAACGAATCTCCTTTCCCCTTCATCCTCTTGTTTCCCTTCAGCAATCAATACGAATTTCCAGATCGTACACGAAGTCGTGCACGTATCCGTGCACGCCTCCTCTGATGATCATGCTCCACTGCCGATTGCACCCGCAACCTTCCCTGATCCCCCTATCTTTCCTAACCTCCTGAAACATAGCTGAATCCCCCCTTTACCAAAATTCAAACTCGAACCAAAAACTGGCATCAACCCAAACTTGTAAATCCACCTCGCCGCGCCTCCTCTGTCAAATAGTGCCCACCAAAACTCGACGCAAACCATGCCATGCCTTACTCTCTGTATCCCCTAAGGTGCGCAGCTCCCCCGTGCATTTACGTCGCCGCAAATGCGATCGAAACAACCTCGACCCTAAAACTTACCCAAACCCTAAATCTCTCTCTCCATGTCACTACGACTATCATAAAAATGTGCCTTTATTTTTCTTGTGATTGCTTACCCTTGATCCTTCTTTGCCCACAATTCCGAGACTTCCAAGCCTCGCGATCAACTGGAATCGACAAAAACCCTTTTTCCGATCAACCTAAGAATCCTCCTCGAATTCATGCTTAAAAACTTTGATTTTTCCTTTAAAAATCATCAATTTCAATATCGAGTTAGATCATACGATCAAAACTTGAGTTAAAAATATTTTAATTCCTGACTTGAAAAGGGTTTCCTTTTTAATTTATTTTTTTCAGGAAAATCTATGTACAAATTTTGCTTAAAATTATTTATAAAAGTCAAATATAGTTAGTACAAACATATTTCATAAAGTGATTAAATCTTAAAAGGAATTGGGAAAGGGAATTTTGGAATTTTGGTACTGACTGAGTCTGTTAAACAAAGACAGAGCAGATATCACCATACAGACATTCATGTATATATACACACACATAGACATCCAACCATATCCAAGAAGAACATAACACAGTTATTTATAACATGCATTAGAATGTGAACCCAGAATTAAACTTCTTTAAATTAAATGTTTACTCATAGATAAAATGAACAGAGAAGCCTGGGAAAATGATTATGCTTCGAACTGGAAATTGACTGCTACATGAATTTGATTCTTTCTTGCTTCAGATTGAAAGCTTGAGGTTTATTTAGACCTTAACTTTGCTCAGATTTATATTTGAAGGCAGTTGCCATTGTTTAATTTTGAAGAAAATAGAGGACAATATTATATCTTTTATTCTGGAGCCTGATGCTTGATTAAAAACTGAAACTGGAATTGTTTGCTTAAGCTCAAATGTAAAGACTTGGAAGAAATTATTTTTGATTCTAACTTTTCTGAAGAAAAAACATTTTGTTTCAAAGAAGAATTTATAAAAGAATATATGGATATGCACAACCTAGTTGATTTTACCACTAATTATACATTTCAATTATAATTTTTTTTTAAAAAAAACATGTGCCACTTGTTATTTTGAATGTTATCTTGGCTACAAATGTCAAATGCATGATATACAAGGTTTACAAATGTCAAACATATGCATTTTATTATTTTCTATATGTTTTTATATTATGTTTATTTTCTTTATACATTTTTATATTACTTCTTACTTACCATGATTAATATGATAAATCCTTTTTTATGTTTATATATGTACACAATTGTAAAAGAAAAAAAATTTGAATTTTAATTACAATAAATAATCACATATATGCATATTCATTATAGTAGAAACATATTTACTTGTAAAAGATAATTTTGTTAAATTAAATAATTATAGAAGAAGATTATCAAATAATATATATTAACATATTTATTATTCAACATTTATTATAAGTCAAATTCATTTATAAACATATTTATACATATATATATTAGAATTTGATTTGTCCAACTTACAATTTATTATTTTAATAAATTTAATCCTGCTAAATTACCAATTAGTAGATGTCCAAAATTTTGGGCTATCACATTCCTTCCCCTTTAGAATCTTTTCGTCCTCGAAAAGGAACGAAACCAGAATTTATAAAAATGCTTACAATCAGATAAATTTCCTTTGATCATTTTTAAAACACTTTTAAAATCTATATAATATTACGAAAATTATTTTATGAAGATACTTTTATAACTCGATGTCTCAACTAGTCCATCCTTGTTCTCACAGAAATTCGGTCAAACGTTGATCAGGCGTAGGACTGAAGATCTACAAGTGCTTGGCAGACCCATTTTCAACATCCAGTGGAAATACTTTTTGAAAATAATTTTATTGAAAATATTGAAAGCATTTTGAAATAAAGGAAATATCTTTGGTGAGAATGCTCTGGAAATCATCACCCCCATCCATGGTCGCAGTTACATTCCAGGGTTACGTTTCCATTGCAGCAAAAGTACATGTAACTGCAGGCTCTCAGCGGCCTCTCGATTACGCCATGGAACCCACGACAGATCGCAGTTACATTCTAGGGTTATGTTGCCATCACAGAAAAAGTCCATGTAACTGCAGGCTCTCTGCGTCCTCTGATTTTCTCTGTCGAAATGAAACTTCTCCACTCCTACATAGGTCGCAGTCTACCGATATAAAATCAAACGCAGACTGTTGGCTCTCAGCGGCACACACGACTTTTGCTATGTTATACTCTACTCATAATCCTCAGGAACTAGTTTTGTCCGGACTCCTCACAGGGTCAACTTTAGAACCCCCCCCTTGGGGCTCAAGGCAGCACCACCCGGTGGTACTCCTGAGAAGTTCATTTCAAGGGAGCGTCTTTTTCCCCAGAGCCATCATCAAAACATTTTATACCATACACATATAGTATCTTCAAACCATACACCTAGTATGATCTCATACAAAGCTCCTTTACACAAAATCGATTATTCCAAAATCGATAATTCTTAAACTAGGCTTTCCAAATTCTCATATTGATTTTACCCAAAAATCAAAAGCCTTTCCAAAACCAAAGGTTCCCAAAACCTTTTTCCAAAATTCTCATATGATCCTTCATATATATATATATATTCAGATATATATAATCTTTAAAACTTTGGATCATTTCAAACTTGTATAAAACTCCCTTTTATACTTTAAACATTTTCAAAACCCCTTTTTCTTCTGGCAATAGATTCATCAAGGGAAGATTTATCTTATATAACAAAGATATATAACTTTATTTATTCCAAATCAAATATTTAAATTTGATTACTCTATAAAGTCATTAACCATATTACTTACTTCCAAAAAGTAAATTTCTATCATAGAAATATCCAATTTCCACTTTACTTCATCATATACTTCACAAAATATAACTTTCATTTCAAAAACCATTTCACACTTCTAATCCACAAATTCCCAGTATCAATTTCATTCAAATCCGTACGATGTACACATATCATCCGTACACTATACCAATCTGATCGCTCACTCGGTCACACTATTTCATTTTCGAACTAGTATCATCCACCCGACTTCCTAGTGTGGACACAGATCTGGTTTCTTGATCAAAAACCGTCATTCTCCTTGTATAGTCATACCTATGATAGAGAATATCAAAAACCAATCAACAATTCATATCCAGGTTCGCGTCGAAAATCGAGTGAAAAATCCCAACTCGGATCGACATACTATCTCGAAATTTTATGCTCGAATCTGGATCAAATCACTATGCAAATAGAATAACATACGTACACCCTACGTATTTATCTTTATTGGTTAATAGCCAAATCAATTCCATTTCTATTCACATTCACTTTGATTTTCATTCACTTACTCACAATTGCTTCAATCCATTTGGATTATCACCTCTATTCTTATCTCGATTGGGTATTTAACCAATAATAGTTTGAACTCCGACCAGTTTATTTAGCCAATAGCTTGAAAATTCTAAAAACAGATAAGTAGTTGGAAAGTAATTACTAGTTTGTAAAATAGGTGTAAAATAGTTAGAAAATAGTTAAAATAATAATAGAAATTTTAGATAATAGCAAAATAATAGTAAGATAGCAATTAGTTTTGTAAAATAGTTGAAACATAGTAATTAGTTTATAAAATAGTTGGAGAATTTGTTAAACGGTTTTCAAAAATAATTGTAAAACAAGTATAAGATAGTTTTAGGTTTTAAAAAGAAAAGTTGTATAATAAATAGTTTGGAAGAATATATTCATATCAAAACAATTTACTTTAAAAATAGTCCAGATTCAAAACTGTTCAATTCCAATCTCCATTTCCAATCAATTCAATTTAAATTTCCACATCCTTTTAAATTGACTCAGTTTCAATTTAAATAACTTCAACTTCCATTGGACTTGATTTATTCCCAATTCAAGTTGAATTAATTCACAATTTCTTCCCAACTTCAAATCAAATTTCATTTGATTTTTTTTACTTATTCAACTTTCATTACAGTTCCAAATTATTCAAATAAATTTGGACTAATTTCAAATTGAATCCACTTTAATTTCAAATCATTTAAATTTCTATAAGAATTAATTCCAATTCCCATTTGAATTTGAAAATATTTTTTTCATTTTTATTTCTAATTAGTCCAATTCAAATTTTCCATTTGAATTTTTAAACTTATTCATTTTCAATCTCAAGTCCAATTAATTCAAGTCAAAATCAATTTCAATTTCAAATTTAAACCATCTCAAATTATATAAATTCGAGTTAAATTTTCAAATATGGATTTAACCTCTTAAATCTAATTAACCTTTATTTTACAATCAATCATCTAAAATTTTTAAACAATTTAATTCTGAGTCCAATTCTCAAAATTCCATTTTAAACTATCTTTACTTAACTTATTTCAAAAGTCAAATAAGAGTTCCAAACTATTATATCTTAAAAATTCAATTTATTAGCCAATTTTATCTTCTAGTTTTGAGATCAGTCCTTAAACAATTTTAATTTATAAATTCAATTATTCAAATTTCTGTTCAAAGTGATCTCATATCCTAATTTCAAATTAAAAGTTTAATTTTCCTTCTATTTCAATACTGGATATATTACTACACTTCATTTCTCAACAAACCAGTTCAAATTTAAAGATTTTTAATAACAATAAGATGATACTATCCAAATTATTATAAAACATCCATCCATTTTCAAATCTAGATCTCAAACCCAATTTGAGACCTCACAAGCTCCCCATCAAATCAACCATTTAACTTTCCAAGTTAAATCTCAATTTCATCTTGAAATTTCCAAATCAGGTTGTTTGTTAACTTATTTTACTTCCCGAAGTTAAATTCAATTTACTTAATCCAACCAACCTTAACCAATTTGAATTTCCATTTTCAATTTTAAACCTTACATCAATAATCTTATAAGTTCAAAAACTTATCACTTTGGGTTTCACATCTCATTTCAAATTTTAAACTCATCATTTAGAATTTATTTCATATTTACACCAGGCTACTTTTAAATCTTAAACCACCTTTGTTTTTAATTCAAAACAAAATTCCTTTAAAGTTTACAAACAACTTCTTATTCTAAAATAAGATTACATTCAAAATAATATGTATAATATTATTTCTTTTAACATGTTGAAAACAATTTCAAATGTATAAATTTAGAATTCAGAACCTCAATTTGAAACGCGCTTTAATTTACATCCTTTCAAATTTAAATGGTTACTTCCTTAAAACATTTTATTGTTTATTGGAAAACAATCATCCCATTATTAAACACAATAACCATTCTATTACCCTGGTTTGACACCAATTCTAATTCATCTTATTTAGAAATTCTTTCCTAACTTCAAGATTTTAATTTCAGTTTGAATTCATTTCAAACCTATCTTTATTCAGTTTCAATTTCAGTTTGGTTGTATTTTTATTACTTCTTAATTTAGTTCCAATAATTTAACAACCAATTCCCTTAATATTTATAAGAAAGAAATATTGCTTTATATATATCAAAATATATTTTTATATAAAATCATTTAAAATCTTTATATAAGAAAATAACAAATACGCTCTCTCATATATATATATACACACTCAACTCATCCTAGTGTACTATTGACCCTATCCGTAATGAGTACACATACCAGAGCCAAGGTTCTCGCTTAACCTTCAGCTCTGATACCAAATGTAACAACCTGGAATTTTCGATCCCAAAAGTTCCAGATAGTTAGAGAAAAGAGGAAAAGAGATAGAAGAAGAAGAATAGAAAAGAAACACACAATCTCACATTCGCAGCGGATAAAATATAATATCACATAAATAATAGTTATACAAAGGAAAACTGTACTTGTCAAATTACACTTTAATATATATCAGAGTTACAACATATTTACAAGCACAGGAACGGATAAATCAATCTGTTTCAAATACTATAATATATCATAGCAAAGACTCTCCGTACATTCCTGCTCTCCAGCTCGCCTCCTGAGCTCCAGAACGTTCTTACCTGAAAATCTGTAATACCCGGTTTGACCCGAGCATTACATCAAAGTAACGCTCGGGTCAGGCTGGAAACCAGCGTGAGTAAACCCATATAATATGGAATACCAAGCTATAACTTAATTAAAACTTGGGTAATTCGTTTCAAATTACAAATTCACAATTTTTTATAAACATCACTAATTTCACATATCAATATCAAAGCACCAAAATTTAAATTAAATGGTCCAAGTTACATAATCATTCCATTCTAGCTAATTGATTTCACATATCAATTTATAAAGAATCGAAGTGGTTTCGGGTATTACTGATACCCGATCCCGGTCTCTTCGATTTCAAAAGTCATCTCCAATCCTAATTTTCTAGTTTAAAACAATACAACTCATGTCCAGGATATCATATCACTAAACAATTCGTCTCAGATAGGTAACCTATATTGTCACAGTTCAACCCATTCATATTACAGCACATGTAAATCGCTCATCAGAGACAACAACAATCCAGATCATCCAAAATCAGTCTACCATCCATACACAAGATTTATTAAATATATAATACCTAATTAATTTAATTAATCTCCAAATAAATTTAATCAACAACTTTATTTATTTGGTTTATCTTAATCCTACTTGCTTAATGTTAATTAATTACAACTCAATTAATTAACCATTTCTTAATCATCTAACTAAATTAATTACCCATGAATAATTATCCTTTAACTACAATAGGTGATTAACTCACAGCTAATATCCAAATTAACTAACCTTTACCCTTCCATATTAATTACATTGATTCTTAATTTATTACTCAAATTGATTATCTTATACTTACATTGATTAATTTTCCTTTAATTAATCACTGTCATTAATTAAGTAACCCTTAATTAATTTCTTTAATTATAAAATTCTTAAATTAATTTCACTAAGTAATTAATCCTTAATAAATTTATCTTTTAATTACTTACATTAAGTAATTATCATTGAGTAAATCATATTTAGTAATTACCCATTAAATTCCCTCCTTAATTAATGACATTAAGCAATTTTCCTTTAATTACTTTCATAATCATTAATTCAATTTCATTAAGTGATTAATCTTTAATTAATCCACTTTGAATTTATTACTTTAATTAATCACATTAATAAATCAATCCCTTAAATTGATTACGTAAATTACTTTTCCTTTATTAATTATCTAATGATTAATTAATTATTTCTTTAATTGATTACATTAATCAATTAACTATCCCTAATACATTAAGTAATTAATACTTTATCAAATTTTAACATTTAATTTACCTTCGAAAAACATATTGGATTTAACCATTATATAATTACTTAGTTACCACAATTTGAAAATATTTAAAACTTAAGAACTTGTTAATACTTATAGATTTAACCTTATCCTTTGAATTTACCCTTTAGATAAACTTTTAATACTTGGTTTTATAATACTTAAAAAAACTTGTCTCACCATTTGCTACTAATTTGTATTTTCTTAATACTTTTAAATCTTGCTAATCTTTTATTAAAAACTTGATGTCTATACAATCAAAAATCTCGAGCAAAACTCTAAACCCCTCCCTTGAGCTAACTTCACCTCAAATTTAACGACTAAATACTTGAGAACATTCTTTCTTATACCCTTAATCCTATATTGCTTTATTTAAAATTCACAACTCAAACAACCAGCCCACTAAACCGGCCCATCCAAACACAGAATCCCACGAACAAACGAATCTCCTTTCCCCTTCATCCTTTTGTTTCCCTTCAGCAATCAATACGAATTTCCAGATCGGACACGAAGTCGTGCACGTATCCGTGCACGCCTCCTCTGATGATCATGCTCCACTGCCAGTTGCACCCGCAACCTTCCCTTATCCCCCTATCCTTCCTAACCTCCTGAAACATAGCTGAATCCCCCATTTACCAAAATTCGAACTCGAACCAAAAACTGGCATCAACCCAAACTTTTAAATCCACCACGCCGTGCCTCCTCTGTCAAACAACACCCACCAAAACTCGACGCAAACAACGCCATGCCTTACTCCCTCTATCCCCTCAGGTGCGCAGCTCCCTCGTGCATTTACGTCGCCGCAAGTGCAATCGAAACAACCTCGACCCTAAAACTTGCCCAAACCCTAAATCTCTCTCTCCACGTCACTGCGGCTATCAGAGAAATATGCCTTTATTTTTCTCGTGATTGCTTACCCTTGATCCTTCTTTGCCCACAATTCCGAGACTTCCAAGCCTCGTGATCAACTGGAATCGACAAAAACCCTTTTTCCAATCAACCCAAGAATCCTCCTCGAATTCATGCTTAAAAACTTTGATTTTTCCTTTAAAAATCATCATTTTCTATATCGAGTTAGATCATATGATCAAAACTTGAGGTAAAAATATTTTAATTCCTGACTTGAGGAGGGTTTCCTTTGTTATTTATTTTTTTTAGGAAAATCTATGTACAAATTTTGCTTAAAAATATTTATAAAAGTCAAATATAGTTAGTACAAAGATATTTCATAAAGTGATTAAATCTTAAAATGAATTGGGAAAGGGAATTTTGGTACTGACTGAGTCTGTTAAACAAAGACAGAGCAGATATCACCATAAAGACATTCATGTATATATACACACACATAAACATCCAACCATATCCAAGAAGAACATAACACAGTTATTTATAACATGCATTAGAATGTGAACCCTGAATTAAACTTCTTTAAATTAAATGTTTACTCACGGATAAAATGAACAGAGAAGCCTGGGAAAATGATTATGCTTCGAGAACCGAAAATTGACTGCTACATGAATTTGATTCTTTCTTGCTTCAGATTGAAAGCTTGAGGTTGATTTAGACGTTAACTTTGCTCAGGTTTATATTTGAAGGCGGTTGCCATTGTTTAATTTTGAAGAAAAGAGAGGACAATATTATATCCTTTATTCTGGAGCATGATGCTTGATTAAAAACTGAAATTTGAATTGTTTGCTTAAGCTCAAATGTAAAGACTTGGAAGAAATTATTTTTGATTCTCACTTTTCTGAAGAAAAAAATTTGTTTCAAAGAAGAATTTAGAAAATAATATATGGATATGCACAACCTAGTTGATTTTAACACTACTTATACATTTTAATAATAATTTTTTTTAAAAAAAAAACATATGCCACTTGTTATTTTGAATGTTATCTTGGCTACAAATGTCAAATGCATGATATACAAGGTTTACAAATGTCAAACATATGCATTTTATTATTTTCTACATGTTTTTATATTATGTTTATTTTATTTATACATTTTTATATTACTTCTTACTTACCATGATTAATATGATAAATCCCTTTTTATGTTTATATATGTACACAATTGTAAAAGAAAAAAATTTGAATTTTAATTACAATAAATAATCACATATATGCATATTCATTATATTAGAAACATATTTACTTGTAAAAGATAATTTTGTTAAATTAAATAATTATAGAAGAAGATTATCAAATAATATATATTAACATATTTATTATTCAACATTTATTATAAGTCAAATTCATTTATATACATATTTATACATATATATATATATTAGAATTTGATTTGTCCAACTTACAATTTATTATTTTAATAAATTTAATTCTGCTAAATTACCAATTAGCAGATGTCCAAAATTTTGGGTTATCACAAAACCAGAAAATGTGACAGATGTCAAAAATACGCTTAGATTCCCAGAGCCCCTCCTATCGAAATAACCAGATGGTCAGTCCATGGCCATTTGCAGTCTGGGGCATTGATATTATTGGCTCTCTACCTCCTGCCAAAGGTGGTGCGAAGTACGCCATCATTACAATTGATTACTTTACCAAGTGGGCCGAAGCTGAACCCCTTACTACAATCACGACGAAGAAGGTGATCAACTTTGTAGTCCGCAACATTGTCTGCCGATTTGGTCTACCACATACCATCATAACTGACAATAGAACCCAATTCGACTGTGTTGAGTTCAAGAGTTTCTATAAACGATTCCACGTTCAAAAGAAATTCTCAACAGTTGCATACCCTCAAGCGAATGGACAGCTTGAAGCTGTAAACAAAGTTATAAAGTTTATTCTGAAGAATTGACTGGAAAATGCCGGGGGAAAGTGGGTCGATGAACTTCCTATGGCCCTATGGGCTTACCGAACAACCCACAAGTATGCGATCGGACACTCTCCATTCTCTCTTTCCTACGGTTCAGAAGCCGTTATTCCAGTCGAGATGGAAGTACCTTCTCATTGTGTGACTTATTATGATCCAAAGACAAATGCCATACTACTTGCTAAATCCATGGATTTATTGGATGAGAAGCGCGAAGAGGCTAATTTGAAGGTAGCCGCATACCGAAGTCGAGTCGCCCAATTATACAATGCTAAGGTCCGACCACGGACCTTTGAACTTGGCTATCTCCTTCTGGAAAGAATCTACCTCGTTCCTTCGCACACGAAACCAACGTGGGAAGGGCCATATGTGATTGAACGAAAGCTCGAAGATGGCACATTTAAGTTGTCGACCGTTGACGGTCTAACTCTGCAAAGAGCCTGGAATAGCGAGAATCTTCGTCGCTACTACACATGACATGCTTTATTTATTTAGTCTGTTTTTCATCTGCAATTTGCTTCTGAATTTTGAAATTTGAATTTGTAATAAGACAACTGAATCTGCCATATTTTCTTATTTTAGCAATAAAATGCAATCTCTTTGAGCCAGAGCTGTGATTTATTGAATATGCCATACAACTATCACAACGCACGAAGAGCTAAGTTCCATCACACAAAGGGATCAAATAGGGAGTGACTATGATATGACCGGATACTCACTAAATGAAACCCGAGCTCAGGGGCAAGTCACTACACTGAAGCCAAAAAAGGATTGATACACGACAATCCTTTAGCAAACTCTGGTCTCCTAGAGTGTGAGCTGGAGTATAAACTTATAAATGCGGTTTCGAAGAGGGTGGATCCGTCCATCTAACGACTTCGTCCGTAACTTGACCTAGTTTGTGGAGGATGGATCCGTCCATCTAACAATCTCCCTTGTTAACTCAGGGTGGATGTGAATCGACCGTCCACGATCTTGGTAAATTCATCGTTCCCGGAGTGAAAACAAAATTCAAACGCGTAAACAGACATGACTTACCGTCTATCGGCCTACTCCAAATTCCCAGAGTACGAACTAAAGTATAAACATCAAATCCAAATTCCCAGAGTGCGAATTGGAGATAAACACTAACTTTAGATTCCCGGAGTGCGAACTGGACTGTCGACCGCGATTAACTCTAAGTCCCCAGAGCGTGGATTGGAGAATAAACATTGACTAACTCTAAATCCCTAGAGAGTGGATTAGAGTTTAAACAACAAACCAGATATGAATTAATCATCCGTAACACAACACTGAGTCTCCAGAGTATGGGCAGAGTATAAATATAACTCGGGTGTGAATGACCACTTGCAAACTAACTTAAGTCCCTGAAGCGTGGACATATACTTAAAACTTAAACAGGCGTGACCGGCCCCCAGCATACAAATGCAAATCCCCGTAGTGCGGATGTGATCATTAATAAGTGAGAAAGTGTTATTCGACCACTCGACCCTCACTTGTTTCAGCATCAACCCAACGACGTTAAGCTCGACGAATTGTAGGCGAAATGCAGTCGCCAGCCGATCTTTACAACTCGTACCTAAAATTGGGGTCAGAACTTAAGTGTTGATCACAGACTGAAGCAGTGCAGCATCGGAGTCCAGCTTAATCGCCGGTCATGACTCATGTCCATGATTTCAGGATTTGACAAATAAACACAAACTCAACTCGAAAGTCGGAACCGCACAAGTGCACTGAACTGGATTTCAAATACTAGAACACTTAAGCAAACAAACGATAATTGAGTTAAAGACAAAATAGAAATTTCATTTCAACTATTTGTGGAAGGAATTTATGTACAAGTTAGTCCCAAAAATCCTATTAGCATGAGGCCGAACCCGCACCTATACACAACCTACTAAAGCTAAAATAAATTCCTATCTACTCACAAATGAGCCGAGGAGAAGCATCATTCTTTTTTCTTCTTCGATTTCCCCTTCGGTGTGGACCCGTTGGAGCTTTCACTTGGTTTTCTCTTTGAGCCCTTGCCTTTCAGTGGCCAAACCCTAGTCGGGGGCATTATATCCACCTTCTCCTCCAAACCCACATGGATACGTATGCTTCCTGAAGGCGGAGTCAGAGGGACCGAATCAGCTGTGGGAGACGGGAGAGGCACGCTGGTATCAAAAACCGTACCACCGGGAGATATCATCCTTAACAGAGCCGAGCCAGGCCGGGTACCTCTATTCCACCTCCAAAGCTGCTGGTTCAGGATACTGCTTTCATTTTAGCATTAATCTCAGCTATAATCTCCTCCTCATGAAGTGTTTGCACATCGCCAGGAATGCCTGAAGTTGGACCTAAGGACCTAGTCGATGGTGCGCTTCCACTCAGGACAATGGCAGATCCGCAAAGGGGTCACTATGATGACCGAGAAGTTCCTCCATCATCTGGTCATCAAAGGAAAGTGTGCACCCCTACGTTCCATCAATAGACGCGGTAGTCGTTGTAGCGACCGATTCAGTTAAGATGGCCTCCTACATGTGGCTCCAATCACTGGAAAGAGACAAAGAAAAGTTGTTATTAAGTATTTCAAGTGAAGCTTTCGATCGTGAACAAGTATACAAAATGTTCAGAGTACCTTCCTCTGTTCGACTTGTTATCGGCTAAACGACCTCAGAAAGTTGCTCGCTAGCTTGAGATATTGCGGCTGATCCGGGTTATAAGAAGGAATGGATTGCGAGTCAACCACAGAAGTCGGTTCAGGCCAAGTTGGCACAAGAGTTTTGGGACTTGTGTCGTGGTGCTTGACACCAGAACCTTCCCCGACCTCCGAATTCTGAGAGCCGAGCTTCTCCTTCTCATAAGAAATCATAGCATCATGGAGAACTTTCCTTTCATCTCCACTCAACACACTGTTCTCAAGCTTGAATTCGTCGATCGATTCGCCCCGATGGGCAGCCTTCGCATCATCTATTAATCGGCCCTAGGCATTGTATAAATGTGCCGGATTATTATCGAGCCAGGCTAGGTAACTATGCCTCAAGACGTTAGCATTATAGGTAATGAGGAGTCTCCAATATCAGCCTCTAGCCTGGACTCTTCTATTTGGACCTTCTCCTCGACCTCAGTCTCCACTTCCCGGACCTTAGCCATTACCGCATCCCGTTCGCCCCGAAGCACTATGACTTGTTCACATGCCTCCTGGGCTGCACTATTTGCATCATCCCTTTCCTTGATGATTTCGAAAAATTTGGCTTTGAGCTCGTTAAATTCTTTAAGAGACGCATCATGTTCTACTATGACGGTGGTGTTTCGATGGCCCATCTCCTCCACCATGGTGTTTATATATATCATATTTGAGAAGATGATTTCTAGTGAGGGGCTCTACCGGTTGTTTTCCATAGCCCGAATGATGTGTGGGGGCTCGAGGAGGAGAATGGGATCAGGATCGATGTCCGTAGTCCCTGTCCCTATCTCTTTTATATCGTTCCTGGCTAGAGTACCCACGATCATGGTCCCTTTCTGCCTCTCTCCTTCGTGATTCATAATACGAAGAAGATCGGCGAGCTAAACAAAGGCTCTCTAACATCGACCCACGTCTAGTCATTGTATCAACAAATTAAAAAAAACAACAAAGTTAGTAATCTTCTGAAGTAAGCAGCTTGTGGTTGTAAATTGTGTAGTGCTGTGAAGTGTATATGTATGTGCAACCCCCCGACCAACTGGAAACGTCGTCCACGCTTGTGGGAAGTGACTCGCTTAAGTCTAAGGCACTCTGAAGCTTCT
The DNA here is from genome assembly GCA_030765085.1 of Allium cepa. NCBI lineage: Eukaryota > Viridiplantae > Streptophyta > Magnoliopsida > Asparagales > Amaryllidaceae > Allium > Allium cepa. The sequence continues at coordinate 136,432,702 of CM060932.1, forward strand.
CCAATTCAGCGTCATGCTGAAGTGACACTTAATCCGAGATCGGGATATTAGCAAGCCCTTCGAAAGGTTCTCCGCTTATGAGAAAGGAGCCTAGGAAATTCTAATACCGGAACAGGCAAAGACACGATTACAGATTTCCGCCTCAAAGATTTGCGGCGCTTATGCGTTATAGCCTTGCCTTTTCTCCTTTCCTCAAGACTTTGAAAGCTGTCGGAAGGCCCGACTATGGGTTCATCATCAATTATTACGATCCTGGGCGCTCTACGTTTAGCCCGTTTCACCGGAACTGCCCTCAGTGCACCTTCGAGGCTTATGCTTTGATTCTTCTCGATTAGCCCGATGGTCCTCATGTTTCGGTCTATTAACACCGAGTCTATTTCCCTCATCTCATTCGGCACTTCTTGAAGGACCTGAACTATCTCTTCAAAGTGTGCGCCCTTAGGTCGTGGAATTACAACTGTAAAGGAAATAATATATTAGTTTTGATATCAGCTATGGTTATCTCATTAACTACTCGAAAAGATTGTAGCACTTACGTCTGACAAACCATCAGCCAATAAATCCCGGAGGGCATCGGACATTGAACCACTCCGTTTTTAAATAATTCAGCCTAGTCCAGGAGCCAGTCACAACTTGACAATTCCTGACCGCCTCCAAGAATGTGAACGAGGGACTATCTCCTCGACTCTTAACATTGAATAATTATCTAAATTTGATCTAGATCGGAGGTCCGAAAAGATGCTCCATAAATACAATGAACAGACTGTTGAGCAGAGCATATCCATTCGGGTGTAACTGGGATGGGGCGATCCCAAAGAAAGATAGAACTTCTCTAATATAATGGTTAAATAGAGGAAGTGTTCCCGCCGTACATGCAAGGCGATTAAAGGCAGCAAACCCCTCTGGGGGAGCATGCAGTCTGTCATTCGATCCAAGTGATAAAACGTCGTCCGACGGTAAACCGTGTCTTAAACATATCCGACCCAACATATATTCGAAGACGTTGGACAGCATAGAATGTTGTGGGTTCCCGATGAACCTCGCACCTGGTAGCTCGTCCGGAGCTGGATCGATAATTTCAGCTGCGATGGCCAGCAACTCTATTGTTGGAAGAGATGAACTTTGGGTTTCTTGCTATTGAGAAATTGTGGATTCCATAGAAAATCAACTTATTTGAAACCATCATTTGATGATAATAAGCCCGTGTGTCCCGTAGTGTGAAGTGTGTGAACATGTTGTGCAGTGCAATGCTATATATTACTTAAAAGATTCTACAGGATTAGAAATATGTTTGAACGATGAGGCTGCAGAATTCAACCAGAGTGACCGTCATCGCTGACCGTCAGAACTGTGCCATTCAGACTTTGGAGATTGATCCGAGTTAAAGTTGTTTAAATTTTGTCAAGTTACAGTTCCATCGACGAGCTTCAAAAGGTGGTTAAATATGCAGTGAAATGATTAAGTCCAGTTACGCATGGCAGAAGCTCGTCGGAGTCAAGTGTCCAAATATGTGAAGAGATTTGTGTAGATGAAAATCTAAATTTGGATCGATCACCAGAGTTCATTTAGTATCGGATCAGGAAGCCTTAATTCATATTGGTCATAGGGCTACATTTTGTATCAATTGATAGACTACGTTTCGTATCGATGAAAAATCCTTTACTTTGTATCGACTACCAACGACGTCTTCGTATCGACCATTTTGCCAAAATTTCGTATCGATCTATCAATACAAAGTTCCATAAGGCATCGATGTGAAACAAGCTTTTCTTATCAATACAAAATTATAATACGTCAGACATCGATGCGAAATGTTCCTCTCAGATCGATACAAAAGTGTTGTTCTTTTCCCTCTCCCATCTATACGAAATCAGGGCCGAGAAATTCTTCCATGAATCCTTTGTATCCCCACGCCTCTTCTTCTCTTAAACCATCCACAACCTTGCTCTGGCCATCTTCGGCCTCTTCTCCATCAAACTACTCCATAAAGAGCAATCGAGAAAGAAATAGGGGTTCAAAGCTCATTGTTCAAAGGATAGATTTAATTGGTTATTTACCTAATTACGATGGTTAGTTGATGGAATTGGTATTCGATTCGAAGGTGAGAACGGTCTTGATTTTCTTGGAGCAATACGGAGGCAAGTGCAAAGGCAGAAAGATAAACAAATGGAAATTTTTCCTAAGTCCTAAAATATTTGTACTAGGGAAATGACTATTCGTCTCCTGTTACTATAACCGGTCGAGGTGGTCGACTCCTTTCATTCGATATGAGATGGACAGGTCGAATCCTTCTGCCCAAACGATACAAAGACCAATACGTATCCAATACCTAATCAAGGAAGTTTCTCCTACATCGACATGAAGAAGGCTTCTCATGTATCCCTCCAGTGTCGATTCGAAGCAGCCGTTATTCGTGTCCATGCTTCATCTATCTAAAGTAGCTTCCATTCATATTCACCAAGCAATCGACACAAAGCCCGCAGCCAGAGCCTATTAGAACCGTCTGAAACCTATCAGGACCCATCGATATGAACTGCTTTATTCGTATCCATTAACGTATAGCTCGTGAAGACTCGTACCCACCGATACAAATATTACCTGGAGGACCAGCTGGATAATTCATATCCATCATAAGTACCTCGATATGAAGATCATTGCAAAATATTATCTGGACCATTCAACTTTATCGACCCAAAGTCTACGTTCATTCATTCTAAATTGATCTAGGAGAGGATCAATATGAAGAGACACTCCAAAACATCCATCAAGCATTGTTACAAATCAAATTTCACATTGATTCAGAAGAGGGTCAATACAGTATTTGATATATACATGCAAAAAAAAAATCCGACAACGACTCATGAACGTACGAACGTTAACAGGAGTCGGTGTAACAACCCATATTTTGATAATTAAAAATATTAAATTTAATAAGGTTTTGGGCTTTAATATTGTTAGAAATTAAAAGTTATGATTTATTAGTTTGAATCTTATTAGATTTGAAATTTTGACTTTAAGATAAATCTTAAAACAAATAATTAAATGAGATAAAACATATAATTTGCTAATATTGATTGAATGTAATTGACTTTAACGTAATTTCAATCAATTTAAATAATAAAGGTTAATAAGGAATAGAATAAATGATGTATAAATTGATGTAATCTTATGTTATTAATTGCAATTGGTTTTAATATGGAGTATGAAATCAATTATTTTGTACGTAAATTTATTAACCTTTGTTTGTAAAGAATAAGTTAATAGATATAGATTATTAACGTATAACCATTGTTTCATTTATTTTCTTATTGTTAAATCGGTTAGAAATTTATTTGGTAATTAATGGAGAATTAACGTAATTAAAATATTACAATTGATATAAGAAGAAACGTTAACTGTTGAGTGGTGAGTGTAAAACTTTTGTCAATCAATTACATAAGGGAATAGTTGATTTAATAATAAGAATGTAAATCAAAATAAAAGGATTTATTTGAAATTTAAATATATAATGAACAGGTTTTATTACATTTGTAATTAAATGATGGAATTAAATTAGTATATAAATATTGGGTTTAACATAGAAAATTGGATTTCAAAGGAAACAATTGGATTAATTATCTTCTCTGTATTAGGGTATGTTTTAAGATTTAATCATTGTAAGAAATAGTAATTATATCTTGCCATTAATAAGAGATAGAAGTAAATGGTAATTAATTAATGATATGTGCAACATATGTTTTATTTAAAAATATAATGAGAATTTCATTGAGAAATATTACGTTCAAATTGTAAGCACTTAAATTTGGTACAAATATAATGATAATATGAAATTAATTGATAAAGAAATGATGTGGTTGTACGAAGTATTATTTCTGTGACTCTTTAATGGGATAATCTTTAAATATAAGTTGGTTTAATGAAAAGAACGGTTATTATCAAATAAAATGGGTCTTTCATTTGTGAATGTAGTTTTAATTTCATTAAAATAAAGAATAGAATGATTGATTTAAAGGAAGAAATATAAGTATATTTGAACTGTGTTTTAGCATATAGATGGATTACAAGAGTGGAAAAATAATTTATTTAAGTAACTTATTTATTTCTCTACTGTATAAGCAACAAATTTATAAATGTGCTTAAATGACTAAAGGAAACAATTATTCTATTTTTCATCCATTTTAGTTGTCTGTTTTGAAATTTAACTTTATAAGTAACTGTAACTAATATAATTGAAATATTTCAATGAGAAGGGAAGAAAACGTTGACTGCAATTAATAGATTTAATCCATTTTAGTTGTCTGTTTTGAAATTTAATCCATTTTTAGATCTCATTCTTCTCTTTTTTTGCTTCATTTTTATGCTTTTTTTTATTCTTTTTCTTTTTCAAAGCTTCCTTTTCTTTTTCAATTCTTCATCTCTTTAAATTTTCTTCTTCTTTTCCAAGCATTCTTCTTTTTCCAAATCCTTTTCTTCATATCCAGATCTATACAAACTTCTCTGTCTCTTCCAAAACATTCCAAAAAAAAGATTAAGATAGCAAGGAAATAAATCAAAAGGAGGAAGTAGTAGCGGATTCAAATCCGACTAGACAAGGGAAATCCAAAATGTGAGTGTTTAAACTCACTCACGAAATACTAAAATTTTGTTGCAAGTTAAACCAGGTCATATAGTGATAAATTTTTGATTGTTGGTTTGGAATATTTATAAATATTTAATTTGAATAGCTAAATTCCAATATGTGATGACTAATAATTACTGTGACATGTTATTGAATTGGTTGATTTGTTGAATTGATTAATTTGAATGTTGAATGGATTGTGCTTGAATGTATATTTGTTAATTTATTTGATATATCCTTGTTATCACCCTATAGTTTATTGTAATTATTTAAATTTTCATATTGATTATATACACACTGAATAAGGATGTAAAACCCATGAATTTCAAGTATTTACATCAGAGGAAAAATAGTATGTTTAGATTTACTATTTGAACCATAAAAATGATTTTGGGAAGTAAACTGTCGTTACCTTACTTGAAAGTTTTCAAAATTAAATTTTGAAACATTGGGAAGTTTCCAAAAAAGTGAATATTGAAACTTTGGAACATTTTTATAAATCAAATCTCTAAAACTATGAAGTTTAACTGGGAATTGTTCTGTAAATTTGAAATTTACTAGAATGGATCTATTGTGAAATCCATTTTATTTTGAATATGGAAATAATAACATTTCCAGAAATTTGAACCTTCAAAAAATGTAGTTATCTGCATTCCTTATTTCATATACTTTTGATTTAATTTGCATAAGAATTTTAGTTCTGACTCGAGTGTGTTATCTTCCTTTATGCTCGGGTCAGCCTGAGTTTTTCAGCATTGAAGACTATTTCTGGTGGACGAAGACGAAGATTCGGTATATTATTGCTATTTATTATTCCACTACATTCTGTGTTTCTCTGCATTATTGGATATTGATGATATATGTATAACTCTGATTTGAATTTATAAAAGTGTAATCAAATGTTATTTGTAAAACAGCTTCATGAACTGTTTATTTGATTATTATATTTTGTCGTTACACTGCGAGATTCTGTATTTTGTTTTTCTCTTTCCTTTTTTTTCTTATTTACCCCATTAACAATCCTCCCTTCTGAATGGTTTGATTCTGGCATGTGTGGTTTATTGTTGATTTGAACCATCCAAATGGGTGGGTCGTTATAGTCAGGCTAACCTACATTCATGTATAATGGACTAACATCCAATTTTTAAAATTGTTGGGAGTTGAATACTTGTCTGGTGATGATTACATCAACAAATGATAGACTACTATCATACATTGATCAATTACAATAGTACATGGTATAACAATTGGCAATCTACAGTTCATCATTAATGTTTCTACGGATCAATCAAAGGTCACAACTTTCAACGAAAAACCAACAACCGTTTGATGAGTCGGATGGAACTTTTCAGAATGAAGATTGCAGCCTTTCAAAGCACGTCAGGTTCTCACAAGACGTAATTTGGGGTCAAATGTTATCCCGTCATTTGGCAAGGCCGTGATACCAAGAACTTAACTGGACACCAAAGATAGTTCATCCCGAAGATCGATTATATGTAGGTTCGCTATGGATGTCGGTAAATTTCATCCGATTCCGGATCAAGCTACAATTGATATGACGAAACAAGAAAAGTATAGAAAACTACGTTCTAAATTTCAAGTCAATCCGAGGTCATATGCTCTAGATATGATCGATGCAAGCCAAGGGAATCAATTCGTTCGCCTCCGTCTATTCACATCCATCAAGCTTCATCTATTCGTCTCAATCTACTCGCCTCCATCTGTTCGTAGCCATCTGTTCGCATCCATCAAGCTTCATTTGTTCATCTCCATCTACTCGCCTCCATCTGTTCATAGTCATCTATTCACATCCATCAAGCTTCATGTGTTCGTATCCATCAATTCTGTGTTCTTCCTATCCATCACGTACATCCAACTTCGTATGCATCATGTAACGACCCAGAATTTCTGTTAATTAAAATTCGTATATTTAATTGATTTTAAATATTAATAAGTGAAATTTATAAGTCGAATAAATTTTATTTCGAATAATTGGATTTAATTGGATAATTAAATCGATAATTTAATAGTTGAAAATACAGAAAAAATTGAAATTTGGGTTAAATATGATTGAAAATGATTTGTAAAATTTTATTTTATCATATTGGAATTATAATGATGTTATAGAACTTTTAAAATTGAATTTAAAGTTAATTTGTGAAAATTGAATATTTTAATATTTAATCGACTAGTGAAATTAGCCATTTTTCGAACATTCTCAGAATTGGACGAAACCAGTTCTATTCGATCCGTAATAGTTTGTTATTATCGGATTTCAATTTTCGTAGCAATTGGAGTTTTCGTTTGACCGTGGCAGCTCGAAACACATTGAAATTGTTTTAATATTTATTTGACGAGTTAAAATAGCCATTTTTCAAACAGTCTCGGATTTCGACGAAACCAGTTTCATCGGATCCGTAATGTGATATTATTGTATGGTTTCAAATTTCGTGTCAATCGGATTTACCGTTTGTCCGGGGCAAGCCAAAACGCCTAGAAATTAGTTTAAATCGATTTAATTTAAAATCGAACGTTTATTGCCATAACTTGCACAGATTATCGAATTAGCTTTCGAAACCTATTCCATTGTGTCCGAAACGCGAGATAAACCTTAGAAACGCCGGTCACCACGCGTAATTCGGAGTTCAGAAAACCCGGAATGAATAGTGTTTTGAATATTTTTCTATATAAGCACTTCATTATTCTCATCTTCAAGAAAACTAAAACCTAACCCTAATTTGAACCTTCAGCCGCCGGCTACCATATTCAATGGCCGAAAGTTCATCCCTTTCTCCTTCAATTTTCTATCAATCCGTAACTCATTTCGAAAATTTCTCAACTACAATATGGTAGAGCACTCCAAGTTCTATAAATCCAACGGCTACGATGTGATATGGAGTGGAGAATTGATGGCGATTGGCGTTCAAAGCCGGCCGTGTGTTCTCGTTTCGCGCGCAAGAGGGGGTGACCGAGCTTGCCGTGGTTTCAGGCGTGGGTAGAGGGGAGCGAGAGCTTCCAAATGGAGGTGGCCGATCGTTGTGTAATGGCCTGTGGTGGTAGCGGCATCAAGCCCTAGGGGGCGGCGTATGGGTTGTGATCGTGTGCATATTACTGGAAAGGAGAAGAACATGGGGAGCGGCCAGATTTGCACAAAGGAGATCGTGCGGCCCTGATCTATTAGGTTTAGAAAATAAATAAAAAAATGTTGTAAATTTATAATTATAAATTCGTGTAACTTTAAATGTGCATATCTTTTTCATACGAGGTCGAAAACACAAGAAACAAGTTGCGTTGGGTTCGTATGGACGAGCACTACGCTATGGAATTGGATTGGAGTCGTTTGGAGTTAGTGAGAATTTCGGATAAAATTAAACGCGCGTTTAATTTTATTCGAAATAAAAGCTGAAACGAAATTGAAATCAAGGTGAGAACTTCTAGTATGTGTTGTATATGTCTGTGTAACTCTGATATTTGATGTATTTTATGTTATACTTATGTTACTAATATAATTTATTCGTTCCGCTGTTGAGATTCTTGTGTTGTTTCTTCTTTCTCTTCTTTCTTTTCTTTTTTCTATCCCTTTCTTTCTTAATTCATGATGCGATTTCCTGAAGTGTGGAAGTCGGGTCGTGACATGACCAGATATTTCGAACCATTCGCATCCGCACATGTCAGACTTGAATTGCTCAAAACAACAGATTGTTAATTTTATATTTGGCAAAACTCAGCAAATGCAGTAAATAAATCAATCACAGAATCACAGACATAGATTAATACAAACCTAAGTAGCAGAAGAGATAAATAGTAGTTCATGAAGCTACTACATATACGACAGAGTATGAAACAAAATACAACATAAATCTCAAATACAGAGTAGTCTCAAATAAAAAGATAACTTACGAGACTGAACAAAACAACTTGAATAAGCTGAAGTAACTAGAGAGCTGAATAGACAAGGACGGATCGTCAAGCGAAGATCCAAACTCCATAGGTGAGTCTTAAGTGCTAATTCACTAAGTCTGACCCAAGCATAAAGTAAAACATGAAACACTCGAGTCAGGATTAACATTCTTATATCAAAAAATTTAAATCAAGTGAAATGCCAAATGAAATACAAGTAACTTAAAGGATGTTTGGGATTTCTGTTACCCCACCTTTTGGTCAATGCCATGATATCAACAAATTGGCTAGAAAGGATGGATATCAGGATTGAAGATCTATTGGAAGCAAGGCTGTGGTCGATATCATCAAAATTTGACCGAGCTCCAATCAAGATGGAATCGATTGGGATGAAGAAAAGGGCTAGGAGCTTACGCACAACCATAAGAATGTTCATGATCGATCCTGACTCGATTGGGAAAGATTTTGATTGATACGAATCTCGTTCGTATTGATCATGGATCGAGTCGAAATCACTCGGGATCGATCACGTGGGCCCTCCATGTGAGAGGAGTCTTCCAAGATCTAGGCGGGATATTTGCAGCCTTCACCTATAAAAAGGAGTCCAAGAGCTTCAGAAAGGGGATCTTCTGGTTCTTCAACGCCGCTACTCTACCGTACTCCATAGTAACTCGATTATGATCAACTATATTCTTATAACCGGCGAATGATTATTAATAAAATATCAACTCTTCAAAGTGGACGTAGGCCGGAGATAGCCAAACCACTATAAACCTCGTGACTTTACTGTATTCCTTTAAAATTTTGAGTGTTCTTCACATTTATGTTCTCTACACAATTGCTATATGTGATCTGTGATTGTAAACGGGTGCTTTCATCGGTAATTGGCCTTTTGTGATCAATTTTGGCGCAAACAATTTCCATCCTCTAAGGATCCGTGGTACTATCCCCTATGTAGTAATATACGCTATTATAATATGTCTATAGTAAAGTATTAAAATAGCGTTAAGGAGTTACCCATATCCCCCTTAACATATTTTTATATATTCCCATAGTCTATACAGTACCATATTTCCTTCGTAAACTGGAGGCTATCAAAGGGCACTCCATAAGTATGGTATAAACCAAACTCGTAGAAGGCGTGATAAGGCATGTGACAAGGCAAGCGAGGCAATGCTAGGGTATATATACCACTTGCGGATCCAGACTGGTGGTAATGCATAGAAGCTATTACCGCCCACCTCGTGACACACTCCCAAATCAAAGGTGCACCCAATCAAATCACAAAAGCAATAGAATGGTATCAAAGAAATGTGTCCGAAAAGGTGAATGACCTCACTTGGCCTGACATGGCTCCTATTTTAGCCACATCAAGCTGACTCACGGGAGTCAGTGCTGGGCTAAAACCTCATATAGAATCATCACCAAACCATCCTACTTCGTTCTGGAATCTCCACCACGTACACAGTTGTTAAAGTGGTATTGGTATTGGTAGAGAGTATGACAATATCCAATCAAATGTTATTTCACACCGTGGCCATTTCATTTCAAATAATTTATACTTCATATCAAAATATCATATTCATTTCAAAACCATATCAATTCGATACCATTATTCACATAAAAAACATATTCATTTCCAGAATCGTAATACTTCAAAATGATAATACTTTTGAAATCATAACACTTTTGAAATCATAACCCTTCCAACTAAACAGTCTAAATATCGAAAATTGTATATATATTAAATCGGTTATAAATTAAAATAGTCTATATTAAATTAATTTATATATTAAAAGTCGTAATTAAAAAATAGTTTATATTTAATAAGATACTTTATATAATAAAATTAGTTTCCTCCAACTTCGCAAATCGATTCAAATCATCTTAAATTCCAAAATTCGATTTAATTCAATTCCAGTTTAACCGTTTCAATTTAGTGTTCGAAGATTCAAGTCCAAATATTCAAACATTTACAAATAAATTTCATTTATATTTCAACATTTAACTCTAATTTTATTCAAATTTGAAATTATTCCCTTAATCATTTTGATAACCATTAAATAAAATCTCAATTTATAAATTTAAATCAATATTAAATATTTAGCCTCAGTCTTATTTAAAATTTAAGAATATTCATTTAATCACTTTTGTTAAATCAAGTTATCAATCATATCTTTCAAAATCTGAAAATCAACAAGTTCCAATCAATTCTTATTTAAATCCAATTATTAACCAATTTAAATTCTATGTCAACATTAGTTATCTTCCCAACCTTTCTTAATAAAGTTATAAAAATCTATTTTTGAAATATTAATATAAATTTAAATAAATACTTAAACATATTGTATACTGATTAAATTAAATTTTATTAAATTAAATTTTAGTTAAATTAAATCTTATTATTAAATGTATTTTGTATTAAATCTTAATTTATTTATTTTTTTAATTTATAAAATTATAAGGAAAATCATAAAAATTATATTTTCAAAACTAACTCATAAATCTAAAATTTCCAAAACATATTATTTAAAATCTAAATTTTACAAATAAAATATATTTACACTATATTAAATAAATATTTGTTAAAATCCGTATATTTCTTTCCAAAACTCAAAAATCATTTTCAAAATTGACCAACGGTGTCCGTGTAAAATTTTCTATCCTATGGTCAAGTGATACGGATATTTATCATTTCAATCCGCAGTTTAAATTTAGTTTTTATGGGTATATATCATTCAACCCGCAATTCCAAAATTTTAAAATCAATAAAAATCGCTAAGGTTTATCATTTCAACCCATAACAATTTTTCCTTAATCTATAATATCGTTCAAGTATGTATCATTTCAACCCAGAGGGAATTCTAAACTAACAGGGAACCTGCAGAGTGAGAACAAATATGATAATAATATAACATAACAATAACAGGCATATATCATCAGTAAAAAATTTAAATAAAATATAAACAACGGGTGATGGTGTTAGATATCATAGGTGAATAGTTACAGATAATGTCATATCATATATAACAATCAAAAATAAACAACTCAAATTTAACAGCATATTTCAATTGTCAAGTCAATGTGAGTTAAATTTATTAAATATAATAATGTTAACGTGAGTGATTGCTCACCTTTCGAGGTTAGAGAAACAAGAAGATGGTCTGGACACACACACACGAATACAGACACGAACTAGTGGGATAGTGACAAGTTAGGAATTGATGTGACAAATTCGATATTGAGAAAATAAGTCAAGATGGGCAGGACATAGATGAAACAAATATATATAACTACATATTTTAAAGTTTAACATTTTAACACGTATAATAAATAATTTATAATGTATATACATATTTGAAAATCAATATTAAATTTAAACATATATATATCAAAATCCAAAATCTATATATATTTCAAGATCATTATTAAATTTAACACATATATTTAAAATATATATTATATTATATTTATAGTACACAAAATCATTTCTTGAAACTAATATTTTATATATATACTAATATATATACGGTTATATGTACTAACTTTACAGGAGATTCATACTTCAACAAATATGTATATAAACCTAATATGTCAATATATATACACACACACACGTATGTATACACGTGTTGTATAGAAACACGGTATAAATTTAGCCGCTGCACATAGGTGAACAGTATTTAATATATAACAATTTAAACATGGCATAAAATCACGGTATAACTCACGCGTATATTTATAGATAACAATTTAAAATCAGTATTTAATAAATTTCATGTTACCTTTTACAATATCATATATGTAATAGTTTTTATAATATAATATACCGTAAGTCTATATACAGTAAACGTATATAATATATGCCTTCATCTTCTATATATATTTTTAAAACCAATGTAAAAAAAGCAACATACATATACTGAACACGTAAAAACGTATACCTTCGTCTGTATACAAGAGAAGAGGAGAGTAGCTCCGGCTGTTCAGGTGGGTGAAAAGGCGGATTTGCAATTCGAAGAAGGTGGAAGGAAAAAGACGTGGAGGAGGGAAAACACATGTTGGCTGTGCTAGTGGCGAAGAGGCAGGGCGGAAGTCATAGGGTAAGGCTCGGATCAAGTGGAGCGAGGGGCAGCAGGTGGAGTTTATGGCAGAGATCTCAACAAGTTTCGAAGCAGAAGGAAACATTGTCGGAATAGGCATGGCAGCGGGAAGGCTGGGTGTGTTGCTTTGAGGTGGTGCAAGGCCGAAGATATGGCTACGGGCGGATGGGTTTGAGGTGATGGCATTAGTCTAGTTGTCGGCGGAGGGCGGCTGCGGGTGGCATAGGGCCAACGTGTGCGGTTGAAGGTGGTGGCCATGGGTGTGGAATCGGTGGGGAAGAAGAGCGGGTTTAGCACAAAAATGAAATGTGAAGGAAAGAGTGAAACATATATATATATACACACAATTTTTTCAAAAGAGCACGCTATAGGGAAGACACGTAAACTTTTATAAGCTTCAGCAAATTATACTATGGACCCCATTTATATTATATATATATATATATATATATATATATATATATATATATATTCAAAAGCAATGCTTGGATCTGGTTCCAGAGCATAGGAGAAAGTGTTAAAAAGGAAGGAGTGGCAGCAACTGTTATATTATTTATCTTTTAAGAAATGAACAGAAACGAAAGGCCATAAAATACGAACCAGCGTTATAAAGCGAACTAGGGGAATAGTGAAGGTCACATATAGATTTCTGAAAATAAATAATGCAGCTGGCTATTGATTTGAGACTGTAGATGTACGAAAGGACATAGGAAACTCAAAAGACCGAAATACGGAACCCATACGGTTAACCGTTTTGTGGATTTCGCCGCGTACTGGACCTCGAAATATAGAAATGAATATGTCGCGGAGATCAGCACAAGAAAACGAACAAAATGGTATACAGATATCAGCTATACGACCATCCTATCAATAGTCGATATTTCGCTGCTAAACTACTGTAAATTAATCGAAAATAAGGTAAACTGGGCTAGAGAAGTCCAAATTTGACGAAACGAATTATGACGTCTCACTCAAAAAATGATTTACAATTTTATTATTTAAAAATATTCAAGTTTCAAAAACATTTATTATCATTAAATTGACTTATTTTAAATTGAAAATTACACAACAAAATTTACTTATATATTTTCCAATAAAAAATTTCCAATTGCAATGTTAATATAGACGTATTCAAAATATCAAATTTCCATTGTAAACTTTTAGTATTAAATTATCAAGAAAAATTCAGTTAATTACGTTAATAAAACCGTTAAAATTACTGGGTCGTTACACTCTCCCCTACTCAAAACTTTTCGTCCCGAAAAGGAACGATGTAGGAGAATATGAACAATCAGAAAGAAAAAATAGATAAAACACATATTATCAGATACGCAATAAATTAAAAACCATATAAATTTCATTAGTTATTTAAATTGATTTATATTCAATTTATTTGGTTTTAATCCATTTTATTTGATCAATAATATCTAATACATTCACATTTGGCCGATTTCAGTTCAATGTATTTTCATTCAATTGATTTCAATTTATTATCATTTGTTACAAAAATTTCTTTCAAAGCAAAATTTATTTGATTTAACTCATTTATTAAATATATTTATCTTCGTTTGAGTAATTCGACTAAAAATTCAATTTCAACAATTCTTAAGTGCATGTTTATTTACTTAAATAGTATTTTCCTCTTATTATTCAATTTATTTCACTGACGTATCTTGCAATATATGTTAAGTGTATAACATTTATTATAATTACCTGAATTTTTATTTATAAATTCCGTAACAATATTCATTTTGGACATCTTATTTATTATTGTATATTATTCAATTACATTCAAACTCATCCAGGAAGTTTTATTTATTTCTTTGAATATAAATGAAAAAAATATACAAATTTACCTCTAATTAAACACTTTTATTAAGCAAGGTTTTAGTTTGAACAATTTATTACTTTAAGTTTTCTCTTGTATAACCTTCAATTTAGTATTTACCCTAACATTTTAACTTTTTGTGTATTTTAGGTAAGTTTTATATATATATATATATATAATGTAATTTATTATTATACAAATAAATTTTATCTCATTTCAACTGTTTCAAGTTGTATAAATTCCACTTTCAATTTTAAGCACTTCAAATATTTCAAAATCTCCTTGATTCATTTCAATAATTGAAATCCTAACTTAACACAGAATTTAAGAATCTAAATATCCAGTTTCATTTCCCACCATTTTGAAATAAATATATACATATACCTATATATTTTATAAATCAATTCATACTCAAGAAATTTCAATCAAATCCATCTTCAAACAAAAGTGCAGCGAAGCTACTAAGTGGTCTCTCCACTTTGAGACTCGAAAATAAATGTCGGTGATGCTGCAGTCATCACCGAAATTATTTTCCGGCGACATAAGAGGCGAGTAGTACCTCTTTAAAATTATCTGAAAACTATTCCTTTTGAAAATGCCTTTAAATAATATATTTATATATGTCTTTCCAAAACTTTAAAACCAAGTTTCGAGAAACACCGGAAATTAAGTTCTCAAATCTTTAATTTTATATTCATCACATTTGCAAATAAGATTTTACAGACCATGTTTTAAAATTTCATCTCCTTATGGCAAACAACAATAGTTAATGGTTTAGGCCTGTTAATAAAACAATAAATGATAATCTAGTATTATCATTTCTAACAACCAATTTATTTAACTATCTAGTTTTAAAAAAATATACTTATATATGTAAAATATAATCATACATAAAATTATTTCATTTACCAATTTCGAAGACAATGTTGTGTCAATTTGCTCTGTTTAAGTGATAGCGTTGGCCAGACGAATCGATCAAAGACCCAAATCAAACTTAACAACTCAAAAAACACCATATAAACATTTTTATATTAATTACAAATACACTCTCTCATAGGATAATTCAAGAATGAGTTATAGAATAAGGATAGAGATTCAAATTCAGAGGGACCCTAATCAAAGATAATTACAACTAAGATAGATAGGCTCAAAAGTGAGATAAGGTAACTAAATTACAAAAGAGGAAAGATGGATGTACTTATATTATTCTCGGGCGACCTTAACCAAGTCAACCGAGATTCCAGGAATACGATTGATGTGGAAATTCAATTTCCCGCTTGAAGGGAATAGAAGTGACTTCTCCATGGTCATCTGGAAAGAGTTGGACAACATGGGCAGAGTCAAAATCACAAGGCTAAGGATCAAGTGGATGATAAAGCAGTTCGCTTAATCCAGAGGCAATTGATATTCGATTACAAGAGAATACCCTCGTTGTCTACTAGAGAAATGATTCGGCTATTCAAGAAATAATAGCATCCATAACCGAGGACGTAGAAATCTCCAGTAAATTGATGGCTGTCATAAATGAGTTTGCCCCTATACAAATCACACCAAGATTGGAGGGGACCGCTAATGGGATAAGTTACAAAAAGGACAAAGTTGATAGTTGAGGTTGGAGCTATGGGGTGCTCCAGTATCAAAAAGAACACGAACAGGAAAGGCATTGATGAATTCCAGAATGAAAGGAAGGCTCCAAAATTCCAAAGAAATCATAACTCGGGAGGATCCTAACGGAGAATTTAAAGCCCGAACGAAGATGATTCTGTAATTAATTTTACTCCACATGCTATGTTTTTCTTAAACCAGATCTCTGATTCTAACTTGTAATGACCTAATATTTCGAACCATTCACATTTGCACATGTCAGACTTGAATTGCTCAAATCAACTTATTGTTAATTTTATATTTGGCAAAACTCAGCATATACAGTAAGTACACCAATCACAGACATAGAGTAATAAAACCATAAGTAGCGGAAAAGATAAATAGTACTTCATGAAGCTACTACATAAGCAACAGAGTATGAATCAAAATGCAACAGAAATCACAAATACAGATAAGTCTCAGATACAAAGATAACCGACGAGACTAAAAAAACAACTGGAATAAACTGAAGTAACTGGAGAGCTGAATAGACAAGGAGCGGTCTTCAAGCAAAGTTCCAAACTCCATAGGTGAGTCTCAAGTGCTAAGTCACTCAATCTGACCTGAGCATAAAGAAAAACAGGAAACACTCGAGTCAGGATTAACATTCTTATATCAGTAAATTTAACTCAAGTGAAATGTCAACTGAAATACAAGTAACTTAAAGGATGTTTGGGATTTCCATCCTCTAATGATCCATGGAACTATCTACTATGTAGTAATATACGCTATTATAATATGTCTATAGTAAAGTAAAGTATTAAAATAGCGATAAGGCGTCACCTATATCCATCTTAACAAATTTTTATATATTCTCATATTTTATACAGTACCGTAACTCCTCCGTAAACTGGAGGCTACCAGAGGGCACTCCATAGGTATAGTACAAACCAAACTTGTAGAAGGCATGATAAGGCATGTGACAAGGCACGTGAGGCAATACCAGGGTAGATATACCATTTGTGGATCCGGACCGGGGGTAACGCATAGCAGCTACTACCGCCCACCTCATGACACACTCCCAAATCAAAGGTGCACCAAATCAAATCACAAAAACAATAAAATGGTATCGAAGAGATATGTCTGATAGGAGGAATGACCTTACTTGGATCGGCATGGCTCCTGTTTTAGCCATAACAAGCTGACTCACGGGAGTCAGGGCTGTGCTAAAACCTCATATAGAGTCGTCATCAAACCATCCTACTTCATTCTGGAATCTCCACCACGTGCATAGTTGTTAAAGTGGTTTTCGATATTGGCAGAGAGTGTGACAATATCCGATCTCGGTCTCTTTAACAACCAAGCACTTATTTCACACCGTGGTCATTTCATTTCAAATAATTCGTACTTAATATCAAAATATCATATTTATTTCAAAACCATATCAACTCAATATCTTTATTCACTTAAAAAAATATTCATTTCCATAATCGTAACACTTCAAAATTATAAAACTTTTGAAATCATAACCCTTCCAACTAAACAGTCTAAATATTGAAAATAGTATATATATTAAAATGGTTATAAATTAAAATAGTTTATGTATTAAATAATTTATACATTAAATAGTTGTAAATTAAAAATAGTTTATATTTAATAAGATACTTTATATAATAAAATTAGTTTCCTCCAACTTCGCAAATCGATTCAAATCATCTTAAATTTCAAAATTCAATTTAAATCAATTCCTGTTTAACCATTTCAATTTAGAGTTCGAAGATTCAGTCCAAATATTCAAACATTTACAATATAAATTTCATTTATATTTCAACATTTAACTTTAAATTTATTAAAATTGGATATTATTCCCTTAATCATTTTGACAACAATTAAATAAAATCTCAATTTATAATTTAAATCAATATTAAATATTTAGTTTCAATCTTATTTAAAATTTGAGAATATTCATTTAATCACTTTTGTTAAATCAAGTTATCAATCATATCTTTCAAAAACTCAAAATCAATAAGTTCAAATCAATTCTTATTTAAATCCAATTATTAACCAATTTAAATTCTATGTCAGCATTAGTTATCTTCCCAACCTTTATTAATAAAGTTATAATAATCTATTTTTAAAATATTAATATAAATTTAAATAAATACTTAAACATATTGTATACTAATTAAAAAATTTATTAAATTAAATCTTATTATTAAATGTATTTTGTATTAAATCTTAATTTTGTATATTTTTAAAATAATAAAACTATAAGAAAAATCTTAAATTTTTTATTTTCCAAACTAACTTATAAATTTAAAATTTCCAAAACATATTATTTAAAATCTAAATTTTACAAATAAAATATCTTTACATTATATTAAATAAATATTTATTAAAATCCATGTATTTCTTTCCTAAACTCAAAAATCATTTTCAAAATAGACCAACGGTGTCCTTATAAATTTTCTATCTATTGTCAAGTGATACAGATATTTATCATTTCAATCCGCAGTTTAAATTTAATTATTACGGGTATATATCATTTCAACCCGCAATCCCAAAATTTCAAAATCAACGAAAATTGCTTGGGTTTATCATTTCCACCCATAATGATTTTCCCTTAATCTATAATATCGTTCGGGTATATATCATTTCAACCCATAAGGAATTCTAAACTAACAGAAAACTTGCAGATTGAGAACAAATACGATAATAATATAATATATCAACAACATGCATTTGCCATCAGTAAAAAATTTAAATAAAATACAAACAACAGGTGATGGTGTCAGATGTTAGAGGTGAATAGTTATAGATAATGTAATATCATATATAGCAATCAAAAATAAACAATTCAAATTTAACAGCATATTTAAATTGTCATTTCAATGTGAATTAAATTCATTAAATATAAGAATGTTAATCGTGAGTGATTGCTCACCTTTTGAGGTTAGAGAAATAACAAGATAGCCTGGACACACACACAAATATATACACGAACTAGCGCGATAGTGACAAGCTAGGAATTGCTGTGACAAATTCGATATTGAGAGAATAAGTCAAGATGGACAAGAGATCAATGAAACAAATATATATAACTACATATTTTAAAGTTTAACATTTTCAAAACGTATAAAAAAATTATAATGTATATACATATTTGAAAATCAATATTAAATTTACACACACACACACATATCAAAATCCAAAATCTATATATATTTCAAGATCATTATTAAATTTAACACATATATATAAAATATATATTATATTATATTTACAGTATACAAAATCATATCTTAAAACTAACCTTTTATATGTATACTAATATATATATTGTTATGTGTACTAACTCTATAGGAAATTTGTACTTCAACAAATATGCATATAAACCTAATATGTCAATATATATATATATATATATATATATTATTTAAAAACTTGGTATATCTTCAACCGTGGCACATAGTTGAACAGTATTTAATATATAACAATTTAAACACTGTATAACTCATGTGTGTGTGTGTGTATATCAATTTAATCAGTATTTAATAAATAATATATGACCTTCTTACAATATCATATATAAAATACCTTTTATCATTTAATATATTGTAAGTCTATATATAGTAAACGTATATGCATTCATCTTCTATATATATTTTCAAAACCAATGTAAAAAAAGCAACATATATATACTGAACACATAAAAATGTATACCTTCGCCTATATACAAGAGAAAAGGAGAGTAGCTCCGGCTGTTCAGGTGGATGAAAAGGCGGATTTGTGGTTCGAAGAAGGCGGAAGGCAAAAGACGTGGAGAAAGTAAAACACAAGTCGGTAGCACTAGTGGTATGGAAGTGAGATGACCCGACTTTATCTCCACAAAAAGTCGTATCATCTTTAAGAAAGAAAGGGATAGAAAAGAGAAAAGAAAGAAGAGAAAGAAAAAACAACACAAGAATCTCAACAATGGAACGAATAAATTATATTAATAACATAAGTATTACATAGTATACAACAATTATCAGAGTACACAGACAATACAACACATACTAGACAGTTATAAACACCTGTCTAGTTATTACAAGTCAATACATAATGCAGAAAAACACTCAGAGATACTAACACAGCGGAAAAATATACATCTACACGCGGAAGCCTCCTGCTCCATTGCTACTCCATAATTCGTCAAAGCTAACCTGAATCCCTTGGCTACTCGTAAAAATTTGAGTACCCAAGAGTTTAAGAAAAGCAGAAATAAAATCCGGTTCAGACATGGGTCTGGTGTGAGTAACAGGTTAAAGTTGCTTGACTTTGAAAAACCTTTGAAAACAAAAGGTATCACGTAAGACTTTCCACACATAAACATGGAAAACTTTTTACCTTACGCTAACCAAAACATTTTGATAGGAAATCCAGTGATATTATAATAGTGTCTAGGGTTTTCAAGTAAAATACAGAAATAGCAGGAATGCTTACATCTCACGTTCCAACATAGTTGGGCACAACTAATACGTACGACACTTATTGGATTTTGGATTCCATCAATGACAGGGCTATCGGGGTACCGCCCGTCACAGTACGTGGCCTAGATCACCGTACCGAGGAGTACGCCCGCTCCCCTGCAACACAAAGTCGGAACCATTCCTTACTGAACAGTTTCGAACAAGACCACCCCGCAGTTGTGATCCGCAACCGCACCACTAAGATGAATAAAGGGACATCTAGACAGGGGTAAATCTCGTCCTACTTGGGCATGACCCACTTAGCCTTGCTGCACCTCCCCGGCTTTAGCCATTCCCGGTTGATGAGGCTTAAGGCTACGGTTACCTTTATAGGACATATCACTTAGAACGCTCATCGTCCACCTGACGATGTTCTGAAAGCATTCAATCCATACAAGTTCGTTCCGAGTTCGAACGAAACTGAAGGCATTATCTCGTTACACTCATTTTGGAATCACCCCCAGAGTTAACGACGATAATCCTTGCACTCTGAATCTTCATCTTCACTTCAGATTCACGACCTAACATTACTTTGGATCGATGTGGTTTTCAGATATCCAAATATGGAAACCCGATCCCGGTTTCATCGAAATCCAAAACGTGTCTTTTAAGGCCAAATTGTTTTAAAGTTTTAAAACAATTTCAATTCATTATCTATATACACACAGATAGATAATTCACATCATAACAATGGATAATTAACATTATCATTCACAGATAATCCATATCATTATAAACAGATAATCCATATCTTCATCACAATGTAACCAATGCATACATATCATATAACATTTTCATCTCATAGCTGAGATTACAAACCATACATGGCAACCTATATCATCCATCAAACATAAGCAATGATCTAATGATCACACCATCTATAATTAATTTAAAATAAATTAAATTAATTACATCATCTTTAATTAATTTAAAATGAATTAAATTAATTACATCATCTTTAATTAATTTAAAATGAATTAAATTAATTACTTCATCATTATAATCCTGCTTAACTTAACCATTAACTGATTACAAATCAATTAATTAATCACCATCTCAATATTCATTTCAATTAATCATTACTGACTAACCATCTCTAATTACAATAAGTAATTATCCTTTAATATTAATTACACAAGTTAATTATACTTAACAATTTACAATAATTAACTTTTAATTACTTAATCAATTAATTAACTCAAATTAATTACATTAATCCTTTATTAATTAATTACTTCATTTATTGATTATTTCTTAATTAATCAATTCTAAATTACATCATTAATTAATTAATGATTTCTAATTACCATTTAATTAATCTCTCTATTTAAAATTAATTACATTAAGTAATTAATCTATAATTAAACCATACATATATTAATCACCCTTGATTAATATCAAACCAGTAACTAACTACCCTTAATTACTCATCTCATAAATTAATTACTCTTAATTAATTATCTCCATTAATCCCTTGATTAATTTCAAAGTAATTTAATCTAAATTACTTCCATAAATAAATATCTTCAATTACATCCAGTAATTAACAATTAATTACTTCCTTAAGTAATTACAAACCTATTAATTACATAAAGTAATTATTAAATCATTAAATGTTTAAATTAATTAAACTTAATTAATTAACCTAAACAAAAAACATTAACACAATTAATTACATTAAGTAATTAATTTCATTAATTACTTCCATTAAGTAATTAAACTTAAACAAATGATTATTATTAATTAATTAATCTAATTAATTATTAAAATTAATCACATTAATTAACTGTTTCAATAATCTTAAGTTAATTTTCTTCATTAACATTTCTTAATTACTTAATTAAAAATTAAATTATTTTAATCATTATTAATTACAAATTAATTATTATTTTATTACAATTGATTATCTCTAATTATTAATTAATTAAGTGTTAAGTACAATCCTAATTAATCCTTAATCACTTGATTAATAAATCTTAATCATTAATTAAAATTTAATTAACAATTCTTAATTATAGATTAATTAACCTTAATTAATTAATCTCAAGTCTTAATTAACCCAATTAAAAATTCTAAATTATTTAATTAATCATTCTATCATTATTTAATTAAATAATTAATTACCCATTTAAATTAACCTGATAATTTAAATGAACACAAATCATTAAAATTTTATTTATCTTTAAGATAACATTCCTTACTTAATTAAGCATTTAAAACAAATTTGTTTCAAATTTACTTTAAATTCCATTTTAAACTTCATTCTAAAATTTAAGATTTTAAAATGAATACAAATTCTAACTCAAACAAGATTTTAAAAACAATTCAAAACCTTTATTTCATATGTTAAAAGAAACATACACTTTATTAAATAAGTTTAAAAGAATTTAAATCCCAATTTAATTTAAATTCAAATCAATTTTAAAACACACCTAAACGTTCCAGGTAATTATTATTTTTTAAAAAAAAAATCAAATTTAATTTAATTTTTATTTTTATTTTTTAAATTTCAAAACTGAAATACAGCCTGAACCTTAATTACATATTTAAACTTAAATCATTGAAAACTTTACTTACATAAATCTTCAAATCATTTAACCTTCCAATGTAATTAAATGATGGAAGGTAATTAAATTATTTAAGTTTAAACTTATTTTATTTTAAAAGCTAAAGTTTAAATTTAATTACAGATTTAAAAACCCAGATTTAATCTCAATATTAATTTCTAATTTAAAATTTTAAACTTCCAATTCAAATGCAAAACACATATGCATTTACACTTGTGAGTTTTAAAACCAAATTTAAAATTTTAAACTTAAATTATTTCAAATTCCAAATTTGAACCAGTTTGAATTATATTCAGTTTCAGATCTCAAAACTTAGTTTAAATTAAATTTGCATTTTTTTACTTCCTTTTAATTTTTAAAAACAGTAACAGATTTCCTGCTTTTATTTTAAATCCAAACTAAAATTTAAAAAGTCAAATTATTTCAAAACCCAGGATTTAAACTATTGAATTCATATTTAAATTTCAGGTTTAAAACTTAGTTCAGATTTTAGTTAGCATTTAAACTTTTACTTCAAATTTAAAATAATAGAACAGGTTTTGTTGTCACTTGTAAAACCTGAAACAAAGCAAAATGCAGGAGCAACCCATATTTTACTTCGAGTAAAAATCCCATCTGCTTCGAGTTAAAACTCGAAATTCCCGAGTCCATCACATGGCAACCAAAACCCTGAACCTACAACATCACCAACACATCCCCTTTTCTCTGTGCACCTACACAGCACCTCCGGCCATCGCTGGCCAACCACGAGACCTCCCCTCAGTCGCCCATCATCCCCTCAGGCCAACCAAACACCAACTCCAACGACATTTGATTGAAATCAAAATCGAGACACAGTTCCAAACCTGGAACAACAGACAGTAAACTCATCCCAACCTGTCAACAACCCATTCCCACGCGCCTCCGGCCACCATCGCCACTCAAACTTTGGTGAATGCTTTGAAAACCCATCAACCTTATTTCCCCAAAACCCTAAGCAACTCGACAAGTATACTTGCCGGAATGATCGAATATTCCAGCCACAATGAAACTAGGGTTCAAATTTTAAAATCCAAATCACAACAAAAAAAACAAATTTCAACATAATCTAAGAATTTTCCCATTATCTCTGACAGCTCCACCTTCTTCAGAAGAAAATTCAACACAAACGAACATAAGGATCATCTGTGTTAACCCAAATTATAGATTACAGTAAAGATAGAACTGCTCTTTGGATATGGTATTAAAAATGGTGATTCTACTTTTAAAAATCACAATTTTGTGTAAAGTTTTGATATACAAACCTGAAACATTGTTTTGTAATATTTGAATTTCACCTTATTCAAATTGTTGCTCTGTTGATTTAATTTACAGGTAACACACAATTTTATTTAACTTATATAAAGTTTTAAAACTTACTTTATCTTGAAATAAACAAGTTTTATTCGATGATTAAAACATAGCAGCATACAAATCAAAGATAAAGGATTTTTTATCAACTATAACTTATATTGTAGATAGTCAGAACTTAAGTGAAACAGAATGCACCTTACTCCAACATAAAAATATACACAGGAAAATTCAAAATGTTTAGTCATTTATAAATAAAAGCATGAATCAACTTTTACCTACTTAAATAAATTTTTAAAAAGAAATGAGCTACTCACTTGTTTTAAAATGCAGAGCAGAGAAAAATTATTTTAAACATGCAGAACATCCTTTTACAAACTTGTTCGAAATGCTTGCAGAAAGCTTGAATGCTTTAAAAACTTGCTTGTAGATTTTGTTTTTATCTTGCATGTAATTGCTACCTTCCACCTCACAAGAAAAATGCAGGCCTTTGTTTGCATTATTTCCAGATTTTTAAAAGAAATGCAGATGCAAATTTCCCAGGTTGCAGATTGAAGAAGAAATGCAGACTTCTTGCTTTATTTTCCAGATTTTTGAAAAATGCAGGCTTTAATTTTTGCATGCAGGTAGCTTGCTTGAAAATGGAATGCATATTTGCTTTTGGAAGAGGTGAATGCAGATTTTAAGATGAAAAGTTTGATTTTTGGAGAGGTGGAAAAAAAGTTATGCAAATTTGCATGTTTGTTTATAAAAGTTGATATGAAATTTTGAACAAGAAAAGAAAGGGTTTTGAAGAATATTTAGAGCGAAAGGGGTTTCAGCTGAAAACATTGTCTTAGTTTAGGCATGAAAGTGAAGAAAGGAAAAATATGAAAGATTGCAAGAATGTATATATCTTATTTATGATTTAATTAAAATTAAAGAAAAAACAAAAAAAAATGACACATGGCTTAAGTTTTACACTTGTTAACTTTATTATGTGTTTAAATTACACATGTTAGATTAGGCTTTTAAGAAGCTTATATTTGTCCATTTAAATAATTAGCATTTTAAATTAAGTGTTAAAGAAAGTTTAAACATAGTTAATTAATTTTAATACTTAATTATGTATATAGATAAATAATTTTAAAGAATAAAACAAAGAATTAATATAAGTAAAAACAATATACAAATAAATCATTTGACAAAGATACTTTTTAAACATTTAAAATAAACTTATAAAAGAGGTTGTAACTTAAATGAATACATGCTTCATATTTTAAATTGTATTTTAAATTCTCATATTTAATTTACAAATCATAATTATTAATTACTATTTTTAAAAGAATAGAAAAAAACATTTTTATAGCTTATTTTAATATAAAAACTTAAGTCAAAAATACATTTTAACAAATTAAACATTTGTCTTATATATTTAAAATCATTTAGTTATTTATAAAATAGTTTTGAAAAGCTTAATTAAAAAATAAATCATAATTTTCCAAATTCAAAATATTATAATTAGAAAATTTGCTTTATCAATTTAAATTTAAAAACCAAACTTATCTATTTAAAATATATATAAATATACATATACATATTATAAATAGAAAACAAATTATTAGTTTATTAAAAGATAGATCCTCTAATTAATTATTTAAATAAAGAAGATTATAGAATCAATTCAAATTTATTAACAAAAATAATCAAATTAGTTTAAGTTTAAACACAGATTATTAAATTTGTATTGCCATAAATTCCGGGATATCACAATCCTTCCCCCTTAAAAGAATTTCTTCCCCGAAATTCAAAACAGAGGTAATTTATTGATCTTATTAAAGATTTTATTTTAAAACACAACATATGTTAATCATATGCTAACAACCAAAGCAATCAATTCACACAATCAGAACAAATCAAATTATCCAGAAAAATTCTGGATAGAACTTCCACGAATTTCCCCGGTATAAATATCGGTATACTCGCTCTATAGAATTCAAACAATCAATACTACTAAGCTATAAAGCCCCTATTCATCTATATCTACAACTCTAAACAAGATATCAGACTACAGACGATTCTGACTCAACCACCAAACCTCCTGAACTGGTGGTTCTACAACCTGAAATAGCAAACACGTACTCCCTCAGAGATACGTGAAACATACTGAATCCCAGTTATCCAAACTGGAAATTCAACTCTTGAAAACCAAACGCTTATCTTCCCAGAACACAGAAGAAATCCAAAACATCTCAGAGCTAGCTTCTCAGACTTACCAAAACTTATAGCTCCTTGGATCGGAGAAAAACTTATCCCAAACCAAATTTCCGACTCCGGAATCCAAATTTCTTTGTCTCTTAACATCAAAAAATTTCGGACGATCCTGGACTACCAACATCCTTCCTGATCAGCTCAACCTTAGCTGATGCCATTAGAAACAAACTAGATCAAAACAATCCAATGATCTCCTCAAGATCACTCCAAAACCAAGAACACACACTCAACTCCTCAACAACAAAAGACAGAACAAACTTCTCCTTATCCGAAAAAAACAAAACAGAAGCACTCCCAAACTGCTTCCGCTGCACAACTCTGATCCGAAGCAGAAGAAAATGCTGATGAAAAGCACGAGCACAAACTGGGCAACCTAGCACAGAAATATGGTTCTACAGATCCATAAGAAAACTCAGAAGTTCCTTCGAAACCTAAGTTGCTTCCCCCACTTCTATCTCAATGCACCATTCATCTACTAACTGAACCACCAGTTCCACTCCTGGAATACAAATCGATAAGGAAACTCGATCTTCAAATGCAGACAAATCTCTGACTTCCTAGAAGACATCCGGACAATCTCCAACAACCAGAGAACACTCAACTATCGTAAGTCACTTTTTCGATCAACCTAGCCTAATCCAAAGAAACTGCTCTTTCTATGTCAAATCAGAACAGCTTATGCTGGCCTACCCAATTCACCGAAGAAAAGAATCCACTATGCCGCTTCTGAACTCCACCTTCAGAAAAATTGCTCAACCAGAAGACTTCCTGCCAACACAGAACACTCCAAGCTGCACCACTAACACCAAAGACAAAGAAATTCTCAATCCAAGCTCTTCGAGAAACTCGGACTTCAAAGCAAACAGAACACCCTGTTGGACTCAGCCACAACACCAAGCAGACTCACTTCCTTACTCTTGTTCCAAAGAATGGAAACAATCCATAGTCACTGCATCTCATCACGCAGCTACTACTTCCTGATATATCAAGATACCATCACTCGCTTGCTTCTGCCCAACCGACAGATCCAATACTCAACTCATCCAACTCTGCACTTCAAAGATGAACTCCGAACCTTAACAGGTTTCCTTCAGATATCGATGAAGTCCTTATACCAAGCAAAACTCACTCGAGATGGTATTAGGTCTACAGTCTCGTCAGATACACTTCCAACCTCACATTCAAACTCCAACCAATCGGTAGTTGTGTTACACACACCACTACCTCGTCTACCTTTATAACTTATATTGGAAAACCCGAACAGGTAGCCCAACAGATAGGTAGAAACAATTATATATATATATATATAATAAAAATACAAATACGCTTTCTCAAGATAGACACCATTCCAGAGACTAGGTATTCGCTCAACCTAGTGCTCTGATACCAAATGAGATGACCCGATTTGTTCTCCACAAAAAGTCGTATCATCTTTAAGAAAGAAAGGGATAGAAAAGACAAAAGAAAGAAGAGAAAGAAGAAACAACACAAGAATCTCAACAGCGAAATGAATAAATTATATTAATAACATAAGTATTACATAGTATACAACAATTATCAGAGTACACAAACAATACAACACATACTAGACAGTTATAAACACCTGTCTAGTTATTACAACTCAATACATAATGCAGAAAAACACTCAAAGATACTAACACGGCGGAAAAATATACATGTACACGCAGAAGCCTCCTGCTCCATTGCTACTCCATAATTCGTCAAAGCTAACTTGAATCCCTTGGCTACTCGTAAAAATTTGAGTACGCAAGAGTTTAAAAAAAAAACAGAAATAAACTCTGGTTCAGACATGGGTCTGATGTGAGTAACAGGTAAAAGTTGATTGACTTTGAAAAACCTTTGAAAACAAAAGGTATCACGTAAGACTTTCCACACATAAACATGGAAAAGTTTTTACCATACGCTAACCAAAACATTTTGATAGGAAATCCAGTGATATTATAATAGTGTCTAGGGTTTTCAAGTAAAATACAGAAATAGCTGGAATGCTTACATCTCACGTTCCAACATAGTTGGGCACAACTAATACGTACGGCACTTATTGGATTTTGGATTCCATCAATGACAGGGCTATCGGGGTACCGCCCGTCACAGTACGTGGCCTAGATCACCGTACCGAGGAGTACGCCCGCTCCCCTGCAACACAAAGCCGGAACCATTCCTTACTGAACAGTTTCGAACAAGACCACCCCGCAGTTGTGATCCGCAACCACACCACTAAGCCGAAATAAAGGGACATCTAGACAGGGGTAAATCTTGTCCTACTTGGGCATGACCCACTTAGCCTTGCTGCATCTCCTCTGTTTTAGCCATTCCCGGTTGATGAGGCTTAAGGCTACGATTACCTTTATAGGAAATATCACTTAGAACGCTCATCGTCCACCTGACGATGTTTTGAAAGCATTCAATCCATACAAGTTCGTTTCGGGTTCGAACGAAACCGAAGGCATTATCTCGTTACACTCATTTTGGAATCACCCTCAGAGTTAACGACGATAACCCTTGCACTCTGAATCTTCATCTTCACTTCAGATTCACGACCTAACGTTACTTTGGATCGATGTGGTTTTCGGATATCCAAATATGGAAACCCGATCCCGGTCTCATCGAAATCCAAAACGTGTCTTTTAAGGCCAAGTTTTTTTAAAGTTTTAAAACAATTTCAATTCATTATCTATATACACACAGATAGATAATTCACATCATAACAATGGATAATTAACATCATCATTTACAGATAATCCATATCATTATAAACAGATAATCCATATCTTCATCACAATGCAACCAATGCATACATATCATATAACATTTTCATCTCATAGCTGAGATTAGAAACCATACATGGCAACCAATATCATCCATCAAACATAAGCAATGGTCTAATGATCACACCATCTATAATTAATTTAAAATAAATTAAATTAACTACATCATCTTTAATTAATTTAAAATGAATTAAATTAATTACTTCATCATTATAATCCTGCTTAACTTAACCATTAATTGATTACAAATCAATTAATTAATCACCATCTCAATATTCATTTCAATTAATCATTACTGATTAACCATCTTTAATTATAATAAGTAATTAGCCTTTAATATTAATTACACAAGTTAATTATACTTAACAATTTATAATAATTAACTTTTAATTACTTAATCAATTAATTAACTTAAATTAATTAAATTAATCCTTTATTAATTAATTACTTCATTTATTGATTATTTCTTAATTAATCAATTCTAAATTACATCATTAATTAATTAATTAATGATTTCTAATTACCATTTAATTAATCTCTCTATTTAAAATTAATTGCATTAAGTAATTAATCTGCAATTAAACCACACATATATTAATCACCCTTGATTAATATCAATGCAGTAACTAACTACCCTTAATTACTCATCTCATAAATTAATTACTCTTAATTAATTATCTCCATTAATCCCTTGATTAATTTCAAAGTAATTTAATCTAAATTACTTCCATAAATAAATATCTTCAATTACATCCAGTAATTATCAATTAATTACTTCCCTAAGTAATTACAAACCTATTAATTACATAAAGTAATTATTAAATCATTAAATGTTTAAATTAATTAAACTTAATTAATTATCCTAAACAAAACACATTAACACAATTAATTACATCAAGTAATTAATTTCATTAATTACTTCCATTAAGTAATTAAACTTAAACAAATGATTATTATTAATTAATTAATCTAATTAATTATTAAAATTAATCTTATTACTTAACTGTTTCAATAATCTTAAGTTAATTTTCTTCATTAACATTTCTTAATTACTTAATTAAGAAATTAACTTATTTTAATCATTATTAATTACAAATTAATTAATATTTAATTACAATTAATTAATCTCTAATTATTAATTAATTAAGTGTTAATTACAATCTTAATTAATCCTTAATCACTTGATTAATAAATCTTAATCATTAATTAAAATTTAATTGACAATTCTTAATTATAGATCAATTAACCTTAATTAATTAATCTCAAGTCTTAATTGATCCAATTAAAAATTCTTAATCGTTTAATTAATCATTCTATCATTATTTAATTAAATAATTAATTACCCATTTAAATTAACTTAATAATTTAAATGAACACAAATCATTAAAATTTTATTTATCTTTAAGATAACATTCCTTACTTAATTAAGCATTTAAAACAAATTTGTTTCAAATTTACTTTAAATTCCATTTTAAACTTCATTCTAAAATTTAAGATTTTAAAATGAATACAAATTCTAACTCAAACAAGATTTTAAAAACAATTCAAAACCTTTATTTCATATGTTAAAAAAACATACACTTTATTAAATAAGTTTAAAAGAATTTAAATCCCAATTTAATTTAAATTCAAATCAATTTTAAAACACACCTAAACATTCCAGGTTATTATTATTTTTAAAAAAAATCAAATTTAATTTTATTTTTATTTTTTAAATTTCAAAACTGAAATACAGCCTGAACCTTAATTGCATATTTAAACTTAAATCATTGAAAACTTTACTTACATAAATCTTCAAATCATTTAACCGTCCAATGTAATTAAATGATTTAAGTATAAACATATTTTATTTTAAAAGCTAAAGTTCAAATTTAATTACAGATTTAAAAACCCCGATTTAATCTCATTTTTAATTTCTAATTTAAAATTTTAAACTTCCAATTCAAATGCAATACACATATGCATTTACACTTGTGAGTTTTAAAACCAAATTTAAAATTTTAAACTTAAATTATTTCAAATTCCAGATTTGAACCAGTTTGAATTATATTCAGTTTCAGATTTCAAAACTTAGTTTAAATTAAATTTTCATTTTTTTACTTTCTTTTAATTTTTAAAAACAGTAACAGATTTCCTGCTTTTATTTTGAATCCAAACTAAAATTTAAAAAGTCAAATTGTTTCAATACCCAGGATTTAAACTATTGAATTCATATTTAAATTTCAGGTTTAAAACTTAGTTCAGATTTTAGTTAGCATTTAAACTTTTACTTCAAATTTAAAATAACAGAACAGGTTCTGTTGTCACTTGTAAAACCTGGAACAAAGAAAAATGCTCGAGCAACCCATATTTTACTTCGAGTAAAAATCCCATCTGCTTCGAGTTAAAACTCGAAATTCCCGAGTCCATCACATGGCAACCAAAACCCTGAACCTACAACATCACCAACACATCCCCTTTTCTCTGTGCACCTGCACAGCACCTCCAGCAATCGCTGGCCAACCACGAGACCTCCCCTCAGTCGCCCATCATCCCCTCAGGCCAACCGAACACCAACTCCAACGACATTTGATTGAAATCAAAATCGAGACACAGTTCCAAACCTGGAACAACAGACACTAAACACATCCCAACCTGTCAACAACCCATTCCCACGCGCCTCCGGCCACCATCGCCACTCAAACTTCGGCGAATGCTTCGACAACCCATCAACCTTATTTCCCCAAAACCCTAAGCAACTCGAACAAGTATACTTGCCGGAATGATCGAATATTCCATCCACAATGAAACAAGGGTTCAAAATTTAAAATCCAAATCACAACAACAAAAACAAATTTCAACCTAATCTAAGAATTTTCCCATTATCTCTGACAGCTCCACCTTCTTCAGAAGCAAATTCAACACAAACGAACATAAGGATCATCTATGTTAACCCAAATTGTAGATTACAGTGAAGATAGAACTGCTCTTTGGATTGGTATTAAAAATGGTGATTCTACTTTTAAAAATCATAATTTTGTGTAAAGTTTTGATATACAAACCTGAAACATTATTTTGTAGTATTTGAATTTCACCTTATTCAAATTGTTGCTCTGTTGATTTAATTTACAGGTAACACACAATTTTATTTAACTTATATAAAGTTTTAAAACTTACTTTATCTTGAAATAAACAAGTTTTATTCAATGATTAAAACATAGCAGCATACAAATCAAAGATAAAGGATTTTTTATCAACTACAACCTATATTGTAGATAGTCAGAACTTAAGTGAAACAGAATGCACCTTACTCCAACATAAACATATACACAGCAAAATTCAAAATGTTTAGTCATTTCTAAATAAAAGCATGAATCAACTTTTACCTACTTAAATAAATTTTTAAAAAAGAAATGATTTACTCACTTGTTTTAAAATGCAGAGCAAAGCAAAATTATTTTGAACATGCAGAACATCCTTTTACAAACTTGTTTGAAATGCTTGCAGAAAGCTTGAATGCTTTAAAAACTTGCTTGTAGATTTTGTTTTTATCTTGCATGTAATTGCTACCTTCCAGTTCACAAGAAAAATGCAGGCCTTTGTTTGCATTATTTCCAGATTTTTAAAAGAAATGCAGATGCAAATTTCCCAGGTTGCAGATTGAAGAAGAAATGCAGACTTCTTGCTTTATTTTCCAGATTTTTGAAAAATGCAGGCTTTAATTTTTGCATGCAGGTAGCTTGCTTGAAAATGGAATGCATATTTGCTTTTGGAAGAGGTGAATGCAGATTTTAAGATGAAAAGTTTGATTTTTGGAGAGGTGGAAAAAAAGTTATGTAGATTTGCATGTTTGTTTATAGAAGTTGATATGAAATTTTGAACAAGAAAAGAAAGGGTTTTGAAGAATATTTAGAGGGAAAGGGGTTTCAGCTGAAAACATTGTCTTAGTTTAGGCATGAAAATGAAGAAAGGAAAAATATGAAAGATTGCAAGAATGTATATATCTTATTTATGATTTAATTAAAATCAAAGAAAAAACAAAAAAAACATGACACGTGGCTTAAGTTTTACACTTGTTAACTTTATTATGTGTTTAAATTACACATGTTAGATTAGGCTTTTAAGAAGCTTACATTTGTCCATTTAAATAATTAGCATTTTAAATTAAGTGTTAAAGAAAGTTTAAATATAGTTAATTAATTTTAATACTTAATTATGTATATAGATAAATAATTTTAAAGAATAAAACAAAGAATTATTATAAGTAAAAACAATATACAAATAAATCATTTCACAAAGATACTTTTTAAACATTTAAAATAAACTTATAAAAGAGGTTGTAACTTAAATGAATACATGTTTCATATTTCAAATTGTATTTTAAATTCTCATATTTAATTTACAAATCATAATTATTAATTACTATTTTTAAAAGAATAAAACAAACATTTTTATAGCTTATTTTAATATACAAACTTAAGTCAAAAATACATTTTAACAAATAAAACATTTGTCTTATATATTTAAAATCATTTAGTTATTTATAAAATAGTTTTGAAAAGCTTAATTCAAAAATAAATCATAATTTTCCAAATTCAAAATATTATAATTAGAAAATTTGCTTTATCAATTTAAAACCAAACTTATCTATTTAAAATATATATAAATATACATATACATATTATAAATAGAAAATAGATTATTAGTTTATTAAAAGATAAATCCTCTAATTAATTATTTAAATAAAGAAGATTATAGAATCAATTCAAATTTATTAACAAAAATAATCAAATTAATTTAAGTTTAAATACAGATTATTAAATTTATATTGCCATAAATTCCGGGATATCACAGGAAGTCGTAGGGTAGGGCTCAGATCAAGTGGAGCGACGGCAGGCGGGTGGAGTTTGTGACAGAGGTCTCGGCCAGTTTCAAAGGAGAAGGGGACATTGTTAGAATAGGCACGGCAGCGGGAAGGCCGGGTTTGTTGCTCTGAGGTGGTGCAAGGCCGAAGATAGGGTTGCAGGCGGAGGGGTTTGAGGTGATGACATTGGTCTGGTTGTCGGCAGAGGGTGGTTATGGACGGCATGGGGCTGACATATGCGATGAAGGCGGTGGCCATGGGTGTGGAATCTGTGGGGAAGAAGAGCAGTTTTAGCACAAAAATGAAATGTGAAGGGATGAGTAAAATATATGTAAACTTTTTTTCAAAAGAGAAGGCTACGGGAAGACACGTAAACTTTTATAAGCTTTAGTGAATTATACTATGAACCCTATTTATATTATATATATATATATATATATATAATTTTGAAAAGCAATGCTTGGATTTGGTTCCAGAGCACAGGCGAAAGAGTTAAAAAGGAAGGAGCGGCAACAACTGTTATATAATTTATCTTTCAAGAAATGAATAAAAACGAAAGGCCATAAAATACGAACGAGCGGTTTAAAGTGAACACTGGGAATAATGAAGGTCACGTATTGAATTTTGAAAATAAATAATGCAGTTGGCTATTGGTTTGAGATTGCAGATATACGAAAGGGCATAGGAAACTCATATGACCGAAATACGGAACTCATACGGTTAACCGTTTCATGGATTTTGCCGCGTACCGGACCCCGAAATACAGAAACGAATATACTATGGAGATCAACATGACAAGAGGAACAGAGTGGTATACAGATATCAGCTATACGACCATCCTATTAAAAGTCGATATTTTGCTGCTAAACTGTTGTAAATACATCCAAAATAAGGTAAACGGGGCTAGAGAAATCCAAATTTCACGAAACGTATCAAGATGTCTCACTCAGAAAATGATTTGCAATTTTATTATATAAAAATATTTAGGTTTCGAAAACATTTTATTATCATTATATTAACTGATTTTAAATTGAAAATTACACAACAAAATTTACTTCCATATTTTCCCATAAATTTTTTCCAATTACTATGTTAAAATAGACATATTACAAATATAAAATTTCCATTGTAAAATTTTATTATTAAATTTTCAAGAAAAATTAGTTAATTACGTTAATAAAACCGCTAAAATTATAGGGTTGTTACACTCACCCCAATTCAAAACTTTTCGTCCCCAAAAAGGAACGAGGTAGGAGAATATGAACAACTAGAAAGAAAAATAGACCGAAATACATATTATCTGATACACAATAAATTCAAAACCATATAAATTTTATTAGTTTTTTAAATTGATTTATATTCAATTTATTCGGTTTCAATCCATTTTATTTAATCAATAATATCTAATACATTCATATTTGCCTAATTTCAGTTCAATGTGTTTTCATTCGATTGATTTGATTTCAATTTATTATTGTTGCAAAAATTTATTTCAAAACAAAATTTATTAGATTTAACTCATTTATTAAATCTATTTATCTTCGGTTAAGTTGATTCCACTAAAAATTCAATTTCAATTATTCTTAAGTCCATATTTATTTACTTAAATAGTATTTTCCTTTTATTATTCAGTTTATTTCACCAACATACCTTGCAATACATGTTAAGCATATAGCATTTATTATAATTACCTAAATTTTTATTTATAATTCCCTAACAATATTTATTTTGGACATCTAATTTATTATTGTATATTATTCAATTACATTCAAACCCTTCCAGGTAAGTTTTATTAATGTCTTTGAATATAATTGAACACTACACAAATTTACCTTTAATTTACAACACTTTTATTAAGCAAGGTTTTAGTTTGAACAATTTATTACTTTAAGTTTTCTCTTGTATTACCTTCAATTTAATATTCACCCTAGCATTTTAACTTCTTGAGTATTTTAGGTAAGTTATATATATATATATATATTAAAATGTAATTGATTATTATACAAATAAATTTTATCTCATTTCAACTGTTTTAAGTTGTTTAAATTCCAATTTCAATTTTAAGCACTTCAAATATTTCAAAATTTCTTTGAATCATTTCAATAAGTAAAAGTCCTAACTTAACACAGAATTTAAGAATTTATTCGGTTTCACTTCCCACCATTTTGTAATAAATATATACATGTACCTATATATTTTATAAATCAAATCATACTCAAGAAATTTCAATCAAATCCATCTTCAAATAAAAGTGCAGCGAAGCTACTAAGCGGTCTCTCAATTTTGAGACTTGAAAATGAATGTTGATGATGCTGCAGTCATCACCGAAATTATTTTTCAGCGACATAAGAGGAGAGTACTGACTTACCTCTTTAAAAATATTTGAAAACTATTTCCTTTCGAAAATACCTTTAAATAATATATTTACATATGTCTTTCCAAAACTTTAAAAACCAAGTTTTGAGAAACACCGGACATTAAATTCTCAAAACTTTAATTTTAAATTCATTACATTTGCAAATCAGATTTTATAAACCATGTTTTAAAATTTCATCTCCTTATGACAAACAACAATAGTTAATGGTTTAGGCATGCTAATAAAACAATAAATGATAATATTGTATTATCATTTCTAACAACCAATTTATTTAACTATCTAGTTTTAGAAAATTATACTTACATATGTAAAATATAATCATACATAAAATTATTTCATTTACCAATTTTGAAAATAATGTTGTGCCGGTTTGCTCTGTTTAAGTGTTTTGGAATTCCTATCGATATCGTTGGCCAGACGAATCGATCGAAACCCCAAATCAAACTTAACAACTCAAACAACACCACATAAACATTTTTATATTAATTACAAATACATTCCCTCACAAAATGATTCAAGAATGGATTATAGAACAAGGATAGAGATGCAAATTCAAAGGGATCCTAATCAAAGAGAATTATAATTAAGATAGATAGGCTCAAAAGTGAGATAAGAAAAGAGGAAAGATGGATATACTTATATTAATCTCGGGCGACTTTAACCGGGTCAGCCTAGATTCCAAGAATAAGATCGATGTGGAAATTCAATTTTCCGCTTGAAGGGAAGAGAAGTGACTTCACCATAGTCATCCGAAAAAGTTGCACAACATGAGCGGAACCAAAATCACAAGGCTGAGGATCAAACAGAAGATAAAGCTGTCTGCTCAATCCAGAGGCAATCGATATTCGATCACAAGAGAATACCCTGGTCGTCTACTAGAGAAGCGGTTCAACTATTTAAGAAATAACAGCATTCATAATCAAGGATGTGGAAATCTCCAGTAAATTGATGGCTGTCATAAAGGAGTTTGCCCTATACAAATCATACCAAGATTGGAGGGGACCGCTAATGGGATTAGTTACAAAAAGGACAAAGTTGATAGTTGAGGTTGGAGCTATGGGACGCTCCAGTATCAAAAAAGCACGAATAGGAAAGACACGAATGATTTCTAAAACAAAAGGGAAGGTTCCAAAATTCCAAAGAAATCCTAACTCAGGAGGATCCTAGCGAAGAATTTAAAGCTCAAACGAAGATGTTTCTGTAATTAATTTTACTCCATATGCTAAGTTCTACCTAAACCAAAGCTCCGATACTAACTTGTAACGACCCGATATTTCAAACCATTCGCGTCCGCAAATGTCATACTTGAATTGCTCCAAACAATAGATTGTTAATTTTATATTTCGCAAAACTCGTCATATACGGTAAATAAATCAATAATAGAATCACAGACACAGAGTAATACAAACATAAGTAGTGGAAAAGATAAATAGTAGTTCATGAAGCTACTACATAAACAACAGAGTATGAAACAAAGTACAAAAGAAATCTCAAATACAGAGTAGTCTCAAATACAAAGATAACCGACGAGACTGAAATAAACAATTGGAATAAACTAAAGTGACTAGAGAGCTGAATAGACAACGATCGATCTTCAAGCGAAGCTCCAAACTTCATAGGGGAGTCTCAAGTGCTAAGTCACTCAGTCTGACCCGAGCATAGTGCATAACAGGAAAAACTCGAGTAAGGATTAACATTCTTATATCGGTAAATTTAACTCAAATGAAATATCAACCGAAATACAACTAACTTAAAGGATGTTTAGGATTTCCATCCTCTAAGGATCCATGGAACTATCTACTATGTAGTAATATACGCTATTATAATATGTCTATCGTAAAGTAACGTATTAAAATAGCGTTAAGAAGTTACCCATATCCTCCTTAACACATTTTTATATATTCTCATAGTCTATACAGTACCATAACTCCTTCGTAAATTGGAGGCTATGAAAAGGCACTCCATAGGTATGATACAAACCAAACTCGTAGAAGGCGTGATAGGGCATATGATAGGGGACGCGAGGCAATGCCAAGGTAGATATACCGTTTGCGGATCTAGACTGGTGGTAATGCATAGCAGCTACTACTGCCCGCTTAGTAACACACTCTCAAATCAGAGGTGCACCCAATCAAATCACAAAAGCAATAGAATGGTATCAAAGAAATGTGTCCGATAGGAGGAATGACCTCACTTGGCCCAGCATGGCTTCTGTTTTAGCCACATCAAGCTGACTCACAGGAGTCAAGGCTGCGCTAAAACCTCATACAGAATCATCACCAAAC
The DNA here is from genome assembly GCA_030765085.1 of Allium cepa. NCBI lineage: Eukaryota > Viridiplantae > Streptophyta > Magnoliopsida > Asparagales > Amaryllidaceae > Allium > Allium cepa. The sequence continues at coordinate 136,471,689 of CM060932.1, forward strand.
CATCCTACTTTGTTCTGGAATCTCCACCATATGCACAGTTGTTAAAGAGATTTTCGGTATTGGCAGAGAGTATGACAGTATCTGATCCCGATTACTTTAACAACCGAACGCTTATTTCACATCATGGTTATTTCATTTCAAATAATTCATACTTCATATCAAATTATCATATTCATCTCAAAACCATATCAATTCGATATCATTAGTCACCTAAAAAACATATTCATTTCCAAAATCGTAGCACTTCAAAATTATAAAACTTTCTAAATCATTATACTTTTGGAATCATAACACTTTTGAAATCATATCACTTTTGAAATCAAAACCCTACTAACTAAACTGTCTAAATATTGAAAATAGTGTGTATATATATATATATATTAAAATGGTTATAAATTAAAATGGTTATAAATTAAAATAATTTATGTATTAAAATAATATATATTAAATACTTGTAAATTAAAATTAGTTTATATTTAATAAGATACTTTATATAATAAAATTAGTTTCCTCCAACTTCGCAAATCGATTCACATAATCTTAAATTCCAAAATTCAATTTAAATCAAATCCAGTTTAACCGTTTCAATTTAGAGTTCGAAGATTCAAGTCCAAATATTCAAACAATTATAATATAAGTTTCATTTATATTTCAACATTTAACTTCAATTTTATTCAAATTGGAAATTAGTCCCTTAATCATTTTGTTAACAATTAAATAAAGTCTCAATTCATAAATTTAAATCAATATTAAATATTTAGTCTCAGTCTTATTTAAAATTCGAGAATATTAATTGTAATCACTTTTGTTTAATCAAATAATCAATCATATCTTTCAAAATCTCAAAATCAATAAGTTCAAATCAATTCTTATTTAAATCCAATCATTAACCAATTTAAATTCAATGTCAACATTAGTTATCTTCCCAACCTTTATTAATAAAGTTATAAAAATCTATTTTTAAAATACTAATATAAATTTAAATAAATACATAAACATATTGTGTACTAATTAATTTAATTTATTATTAAGTTAAATCTTATTATTAAATGTATTTTGTATTAAATCTTAATTTATATATTTTTAATATAATAAAATTATAAGAAAATTCTTAAAAATTATATTTTTGAAACTAACTTATAAATTTAAAATTTCCAAAACATATTATTTAAAATCTAAATTTTAAAAAAAAATATCTTTACATTATATTAAATAAATAATTTATTAAAATCCACATATTTCTTTCCAAAACACAAAAATCATTTTCAAAGTAGACCAATGGTGTCCGTATATAATTTTCTATCCTATGGTCAAGTGATGTGGATATTTATCATTTCAATCCTTAGTTTAAATTTAATTTTTATGGATATATATCACTTCAACCCGCAATCCTAAAATTTCAAAATCAATGAAAATCGCTTGGGTTTATCATTTCAACCCATAACAATTTTCCCTTAATCTATAACATCGTTCGAGTATGTATCATTTCAACTCATAGGGAATTCCAAAATAACAGGGAACTTGCAGATTGAAAACAAATATGATAATAATATAACATATCTACAATAGGCATGTGTCATCAGTAACAAATTTAAATAAAATATAAACAATAGGTGATGGTGCCTGATGTAATAGCCGAACACTTACAGATAATGTAATATCATATATAGCAATCAAAAATAAACAATTCAAATTTAACAGCATATTTCAATTGTCATTTCAATGTGAATTAAATTTATAAAATATAAGAATTTTAATTGTGAGTGATTGCTCACCTTTCGAGGTTAGAGAAACAAGAAGATGGCCTGGACACACACACAAATAAAGATACGAACTAGCGGGACAGTGACAAGCTAGGAATTGCTGTGACAAATTCGATATTGATAAAATAAGTCAAGATGGACAAGAGATCGATGAAACAAATATATATAACTACATATTTTAAAGTTTAACATTTTAAACACGTATAAAAAAATTATAATGTATATACATATTTTAAAATCAATATTAAATTTAAACATATATATATCAAAATCCAAAATCTATATATATATTTCAAGTTCATTATTAAATTTAACACATATATTTGAAATATATATTATATTATATTTACGTACACAACATAATTTCTTGAAACTAATATTTTATATGTATACTAATATATATTGTTATATGTGTTGAATATGCAAGCATATGATTTTTGTTTGGTGATAATAAACATATATATATTCACTTAAATATATTTGTTAATGTACTATTTTATTTTTCACATAATTAAATAAATATTTGCTAAATAAAATAAATAACACAGTATTTAAATTCAAACGGATATTTTATTCAAATAAATATTTATTACAATTTTGAATATTACAAATTTGAGCTCTCACTATATATTCAAATTTGAATTACATTATAATTTTATTACATCACATTTCAATTTACATAATTGTCCTCACCACATATCACTCAATCACTCGTATTTAATCTTCAACTTGAATCCAGCATCTGAGCAATCTGCAAAAATATGCACTGGCGTAGTAAAATTGAAAATAAAATATTTTTGCGGTATAAAATAAAATGTATTTTGAAAATATTATTTGCCTCATTTATTTGGGTTGTTCATTGTCATTTAAATTTCAATTCATCATACACGAACCGCTTGTGACATGCACAGTGTATCACTGTATATGCCACAAGGCCGTCCACACCAATATATACACTTGAAAAAATTACAGGGATAGGTGAGCACAAGGTCAAACCCAATTAAAAGCCGGGTTCAACTCAAGTGCAATACAAATAATGTCACGATATCAGCACAAGGTCAAACCCGAGCTTTAAGCTGGATTCAACTCACGTGCACTGCAAAACATCACAAAACCGTCGAGCACAAGAATTCAAATACAACCAAACAAGAACACAGTCTCGACCAAAACAGCACCAAACTCGACCAAAACCACTTCTGGTAGCAGTAAACAAAAAGGCGGTGCAAACAGGATAACTCGGCCAGCATGAAGCGGATAACAGTGACTCATGGAAATGCAGGCACAAAAATGAACACAATTCAACATGCTTAGGTCACATGAAATAATGCTACAAAAGGTACCAGACTCGAGTGAATCAAGTACAACAAGATAATAGCAACACAAATCAATATACAGTAATAATATGGTGCAAGGAAGCCCAAATAGAATCTGACTCGACATAATGCAATAGTGACAGTGCCGAAGTCAGGTAATGGCAAAATTCAAGTCGAAGCCAAAAGTGGAAAATTCAAGTGCAGACAAATGAACACAGTGAAGTACAACATCAATATTAAATGCCACCAGACAATAGTGAAACAACATTATCACAACGTCAAGTGAAACTAAAGTCGGGTGAATCATGAAGAACAATAGATTCAAGTAAAACCATACAATATCTCTACCAAATGTACACAATCACAATAACAGTCAATGATTCAACTGGTCAGAGCCATTCAAAGTCGAAGTGATCATAAATTCACCAAACTGGCATAAGTAGTTCAATAGTCGAACAAAGACAAAAGAGACACAAAAATAATCAAGCAGTGAATTTCATAAATGGCCGAAGTCATAGCATAAAGTTCGAACCAAAAATTAGGTCGTAGGGGACTTCAAACGAGAATCAAATAATGTCAGCGGTAGAATCAAAATGACCGATGTCAACCACAATCAAAGTCAGGCCGATGTCAACAGAGAATTCAACACCGTGGTGGGCAAGAAATCAATCGAAACCGTGAGAATAAAGCAACGAAAATATAGGAATTGAAGAGGTCAAAAATCATCACAAGCATCTATACAATATCGAATAGCCGAGGAGAATTACAGACGAATTCAAATGATTATGGACGAACGAAAATAAAGGGATTCGAACCCTATATAAAGCCATTCATCATTGGCCAAGAAGATCATTCGAATTCAAGCAAAAAAGAACAAATCTTTCAACTCGAATCAAGTCGAGCATAGGAAAATTGAAAAGTAAAAGCACATACCAGTTTTAACAATCGTACTCGATAGAATTGAAGAAGCCACGAGCAATCTAATTTATCGAAGAAAAGAAATCGAAGCATCAGCAACAAATTAAAGCGGCGACTCAATTCCCACAAAACCCTAGTTTTCGCAAAGAGCACGAACGCCATTTTTCACGAGCTAAGATACGGCCGAAGGAATAAAAGAAAAGGGGACAGTGTTCATAATAGGGCCGGTAATTTTACTATTGGGATTTAGTTTTGAAAATTAGGGTTTATTTATTTTAGTGTTTTAAAGTATTTTTAATTTCTCTTTCAAACTTTGGAAGTACTAGTTGTGTGACTAAGGGACGAGCTACGGTGGTGTAGTTTGAGAATACGCAACTCAGTGGCTGAGTTGTGGCAGGGTTTTGAGCGTAGAGTTAAGGCTAGTCGATAACGGTAGCGTCTGACTGCTTAATTTCTAGTAGAAACCTTGGGGGCAGCATGTAGGCAGGGTTTTGCCGAAGCTGGGTAAATTATGTGTCGTTCTATTTCTGCATTTGTTATTCTGCTATTATCAATGCTGCTATTATTCTGATATATCTGTGTTGAAATTATTTTATACAAACTTCCGAAAAAAATTTATAATTGATAGTATCACCCTATTCATCCTCCCTCTAGGGTGAAATTGATACTACAATATGTACTAACTCTACCGAAAATTCATACTTCAACAAATATGTACATAAACCCAATATGTCAATATATATAGGTATATATACACGTGTTATATAAAAACACGGTATAACTTCAAACGCAATACATAGGTGAATAGTATTTAATATATTACAATTAAAACATGGTATAACTCACGCATATATTTACGTATAATAATTTAAAATCGGTATTTAATAAATAACTTATGACCTTTTTACAATATCATATATAAAATAGCTTTTATAGTATAATATATTGTAAGTCTATATATTGTAACGACCCGCAAATTTCAACAATGTAATTTGTTAATTTAATAGGATTTTGTAATTAAATTTTTGTAGAAATAATAAAGGTGATAAATTAATACTGGAATGAACGCTAAATTAAAATATAGCAATGGTAATTAAAACCTATTTATAGTAATTTGCATAAATTCAAATGAATTGAGTAGTGAAAAGATTTTTTACCTGGATATAAATTGAATATGAGAAATTTAAGGAAAGTATTAGATTGATTTAATGTAATAAAGGACCGTTGACAGTAATTGGAACAAATTAGGGAATTATGTTAATGCAAGTTAATAATTTGTAAATTTGAATTAGCATTTCAATTTAATAAATAAATTCAAATGTAGGACTTAGTTATAAGTGTAAATTTATGGGTATGATAACAAATTTGTATAAATTACCTAATTAATTGGTCAATTAATTTATTAGAAATCAAACTCATTTAAATGGTAAGTAATTATAATGTGTTATTGATATAAACGTTACTAATTATTAATATAGTAACGGAATTGTAAATGAAATGCAACCGTAGAAATTTAAGCTACGTATTAACAATTGAAATGAAATGTCGATTAAATGGAGTACTATAAATTGTCATACTAAGCTAAGAATTGAATATAAGGAAATAAAGGCAAATAGTAAATCAATCAATGAATTTATATAGATTGAAAGTTATAATAATAAATAGTAATTGGATGTCTTGTACGAAGTTATAATATTGTGTGAATTATTAATAAAGAATAACTAGAATGGGATTCAAATTTGTATAATAATGGAAAGTGTTAATTGTTGCTCTTGAGCATAAAATTTTAAAAAAATAATAATTTTAAAGCAAACATTTAATTAACCAATGCAATAAGATTTTCTAATAGTAACTGTGTAAATTAAGGTAGTAATGTAAATGGCAGTTGATGGATAACCAAATTCAATACAATCCAATTGATTGAAACGACTGTTAGGTTATAATTGAATATAAATTTAAAATAGAAACGTAAACTTAATACAAGATAGAAATTCGGGAAATAAAAAGTATGAAACCAAGAAATAAGTTACAGAGAATATTTAATTGAAATTAATGTATCTATTTGACAAAAATATAATAAGTGTAGTACAGTCCAAATTAATGTAAGCAAATTGTGAAGTTCTAATATATTGGAATTGGTAGAATTGGGAATGGATTAAAGGTTATGTAAATTGATGTAATAATACGTAACGAATTATAGATGACAGGTACATAAAAGGAATTTAATTTAAATGTTATAAAGTGGATTTATTTGGGAAATATTAAATGTGCCTAGATATAGACTTTGCTAATTAAAGTCAATAATTAATAAATTGAATGAAAGGCCAATTTATGAATTATAGAATTTGAATTTTAAATAGTGAGTTAATTTATTTAATTTATAATAATTGGATTTATTGCAAATGAATGAAATCGAATATTTAACTATTACGTTAATTTAAGAATTAAGTTGAAATTTGGAAATATTTATGTAATAATTTTAAATCTAATGGTAAACCCGTCTATTTGAAATTATGAATGGAATAATTATGGGTTAATTCAGTTTAATGGAAATGTTGGAAATTTATCTATAATTTTGAATTTTATGAAATTGAAGATTTATATTGATTAATCTTTAATAAATTGACATTTAAAAATTGTTAAATCATTGTAAATGTTTGAGAAGTATAAAGTGATAAAGATTGCAAATTTCATAATTTAAATTTGAAATTTGATTTAATTATTTTATTTTAAATTTATTTAATTAATTGAAAATAGCCATTTTGGCCACTGACTCGGATTTCGACGAAACAAGTTTCATTGGATCCGTAACAGTGAGTTAATGTAGGATTTCAAGTTTCGTATCGATCAGACTTGTCGTTTGATCGTACGGACTCGAAACGCCTTGAAATCGATTAATTGAAATCGATTTGAAATTTTTGTTTTTAGCATAACTTTTTCGTACGATGGAATTTGGATGTGAAACCTTTTCCATTGCATTTAGAATATTTTAAAACACCTATTTTGATATATGGGCTTACCCAATTTCGTTCTGAAGTCAGAACAGGCTTTTTGGGCCAATTATCATTTAGCACGTTTATAATTCGGATCCATCTGTCTATTCCAACTTCATCTATAAATACCCTGCTAAACCCTAGCCTACGCCTATTCTCATTTGTCTACGCGTAAAATTTCATCAGTTCAACTTCTCCCTCAATGGCTGAAAACCTAATCCCTAAATTCAAATTGCAAATCAAATCAAATCGAAAAAAAAATTCCTCAAACCCTATCATATTATATACCAAATTGAAGCTCTTGATGAGAGCAATGCAAATCTGCTATTTATTTTTGCAATCGAATTTTGATTTGTCTGAAATTGGCCAAATCATTCTCGGCCATCCTTTTGGGGTTCGATCAACGTCGACGGATCGCTAATTCAAAGGTACAGTCTTGTAGAGAGCAAGGAGGGGAGTTCATCGAAGCCATTGGTTGCGTGGTTTAACGACTAGATTTGCCTCAGAAATTCAATTAGGGCTGTGAATTTTGGCGGCGGTTGGGGCGCTTCGAGTGGCGATTGGCGCAGGCCATGGTCGCGAGTGGTGCGACACTCCTAGGCGACCGTGAGTTGTAGTTCGATGGCGGTCGTGTATCTTCTCATCGCGTGTTAGGGTTTCGAGCTTGCGTGAAGGTTACTGTGCAGTAACGTGCGTGCGTTTGTTTGGAGGGGAGAGATGACGTGTACACGGTGAGTTAGGTTTTTTTTTGTTTTGTTTTTAATTTTTAATTTATTTTGGTTTTGAACGATTTAACTGATATAACTTTCACATACAAACACCAATTTACGCGCGACTTTTTTGTTAGGATCGTAATAAAATTCCGAACACTTTGACGCTGGTTTGGACAAATTCTGAGACGGTCAAAATTTTGGAATTAAATTGGATTTAAATTCAATTTAAATCCCAAAGGTCAGTGTTTTAACCCACTCACAACTTCTAAGATTTCTTATGTTTGTTAAATTGATTTATGATGTGTTTAAAATTTTATTTATAGCTGTTTGGCATATATTTCATCATTATCTCAGTTAATTTGCATTCATAAAATTTACTTGTTATTTAATTCATTTTGCATATAAACTGCCAGTTAAAATTTTAGTTAAATCTATTATTGCATATAAACTGCTAGTTAAATTTATTTATTATTGCATATGAACTACAGTTAAACAGTTATTTAATTCATTTTTGAAAAACTTACTGTCAGTAATTAATTATTATTTATTGATGTGATTGTTTGAATTGGATGATAAATTGGTGAATGTTTGATGATTAATATGATGGACGAATGGATGCTGTATTTATATTGTATAAACTGCAAGTTATTATGTATTTTCATTTCATTCGGGATTGCGGTTTGAAATGATATACAACCGCATTTTTATTTTTAAATTGCAGATTGAAATGATAAATATCTGTATTACTTGACCATAGGATAGAAAATTATATACAGGCACCGCGGTATATATATAAAATTATTTTTGAAATGTTTTTCTATGGTTTTGGAAAGAATACGGTTTAATAAATATTAAATTTTGATATCTATATAGTAAATATTCTTGAATTTAGCTATGTCTAAATTTGTTTCGAATTTAAGATAAGCAAAAAGAAAATTGAAGTTGATTTCGTTTATATAATATGGTTAAGAATATATTTGAAATTCTATTGTATATAGAGTTTATAATAACTCAAATAAAAGTAAGGTTGAAGATAAATGTAAATATGATTTGAATTAAAGTATTTAAGAATTTTCCTCGAAAAATTTGTTTTGAAATGTAAATAAATAAAGATTTAAAGGGTATGATCGTATAACTAGATTTTTGATTGAGGATTTAAACGAATATCAAATTTATTTAAAGAATATTATCAAGTTAATATAATTAAAACAATATCCAATTATTGAAGTTTAAGGGTTTTACTTAAATAATATTTGTTTTATTAAGTAAATATTTCAAATTTAAATAATAGGAATTTGGATTTGATATACATTAAATTATCAAAGAATCTTTTTTTGAAATAGTGGAATATTAAAAGATTGAAATATATGAACTATAAAGTTTTGAAATATGGAATATTTAAGCTTTGAAATATATGGGAATTAAAATGGTTTATTTGGAGGTTCAAATTGATATTGGGAATTTATTGTGAAATTTGAAGAAGCTGTTTATTTTATAAAGTAATATAGTATTTGAACCATTAAGTATTAAAAGTTATGTTTCAAAGCTATGGTTTCAAGGTATATATATTTGAAAAATATTATAATTTTGGGAAAGAGATATTTATAAAATAAAAATGATATCATATTGATTTGGATTTTAAAAATATAAATGATATCGTATTTTTATGGTTTGAAAGAGATATTATATTTTGGTTTTAAAGTATAAATTATTGTGAAAAACCGCGGTGTTAAAATAACGATTGGTTGTTGAAGAGACCGAGATCGAAAGTTGTCATACTCTCTGCCAACCCCGAAAACCACTTTAACAACCGTGTACACGGTGGAGATTCCAAAATGAAGTAGGATGGTGACGGCGTTTCCTTTGAGGTAAATACGTGGACCCAACTCCCGTGAGTTGGCATAAGGTGGCTAAAACATGAGCGATTCTCGGGCCAATTGAGGTAGCACCTTTAATTGGACACATCCCTTCGATTTTATACTTTGACTTTTGGATTGATTCGGTGGCCACTTTTGATATTTCTTTTTTGGGGGTGTGGCTTGAGGTGGGCGGTAGCTGCGGCTACGCGTTACCACCAGCCCGGATGCGTAATTGGTATATCTACCCTGGCATTGCCTAGTTGTGCCGTGTCACCTACCCTAGCGCACCTTCTATGAGTTTCTATTTGTGTCGTACCTATGGAGTATCCTCTGGTAGCCTCCCGATCAGGAGGTATTACGGTACTGTATAGACTATTGGCATTTTACGTGTTAAGGTGGAAAATGTAAAGCCTTAACGCTATTTAAAAGTAAGTTTATTTTACGATTAGACACTATTATAATAGCGAAATATACTACATAGTAAATAGTTTAACGGATCCTTAGGAGATGTAAATCCCGAGCATCTCTTAAGTTACTGCACTCATATTTATTCCTGTTGATTTAACTTACATAAGATCTTTTAGTTCTGACTCGAGTGTTTTGTTTTTTTCAATTCGCTCGTGTCAGTCCGAGCGTTTCAGGATTTCGAAGACCTTAGCTCTAGAGGACGAAGATGGAGATTTATTATTATTATTATTATTAGTCCACTATACTCATACTGTTCCGCTGCATTGTTATTGGTATGTGTAACTCTGACAAATGTTGTAAGTATAATCGAATATTTTGTAAAACAGCTTTATAAACTGTATATTTGATTATTATATTTTATCCTTCCGCTATGAGATTCTATTTTGTTTTATTTCTTTCTTGCTTTTATGATCTACCCCATAACAATCCGCCCTTTCGTATGGTTTGAATTGGCATGTGTGTCGATTTATATCGTGCGGAAAAGTTGGATGTTACAATGTGGTATCAGAGCTTTGGTTTAGCGATAAACCTTAGCTTTGTGGGGTTTGGCTCTTTACTAATAGGGTAGTAATACCCTATGGGAGTCGCTGAGTGTATATATGAGAGAGTGTACTTGTTAGTGTTATAAAAAGATTTTAATATTGTGTTAATCTGTTTTGTTTTGTATTTATAAACTCTGGTTGGTGCATGGGACGCTGTGACATCAATAGGGGTTTCAGAACACTTAATAGGACAGACCAACATAATATTTGTTTTAATATAGGTGAATGAAATAATTTTGCCTATTATATTTTCTATATATAAAGTAATAAATTTTATAAAGACCATATTTGATTGTAATATATTGGTTGTTAGGTAATGAAATTTATATATAATAGTTGAAATGAGATGGAAAATGAAATAAATCAAATTGGAAATTTTAGAACTTAAGTTCCGGGGTTTTGAAAAATTCCTTTCAAATGATTTTGGAAAATAATAATAATATTTAAGAAGTATTTTCTGACATAAGTATTTCAATAATTTGAAAGAAATGTTTTTAAAATAAATTTTGGGAATGATAAAGTTGTACTCCCCTCTCTACCGCTGGAAAATAATTTCGGTGATGATTGCACGCATCATCGATGTTCATTTTCGAGTTTCGAAGTGGGAAGGCCACTGTAGTAGTGTTACTGTAGATTGATTTTGATAAACAAATATAAATTTTTAATTTGTTTTAAATATACTTGGATATAGATAAGTTGTAAGTATATTTATCTATTATTTTAAAATAATTTGAAATTAAACCCGATATTTAATTCTTAAGTTTCCATTTATTAATAGTTTAATTAATGTAGTGAAACGGAATTTAACTAATAATTGAAACCCTAAATGAAATAAGAGATTTAATGCTAGGTTATAAATGGTATTAAAGGAAATTTGAAATTTGTAACATATGAAACAAAGAGTAACATTATTGAACATTAAATTTAATTAAAGGATAAGATAAAACTTGTATAAGTTCATTTGCATTTTCTTTAACATATATAACTTACCAAATATAAAAAGTTGAAATGTTTAATAAGAAATTTAATGGAAATTGTACAAGTAAAGGTATGTAATGAAGAGTTCAATAAATTGTAGTTATTAATAAGAATCTAATGTTATAATTATTATAAATCTAAGTTATGACTGAAGGGCCACTTATTAAATATATTAGAACAGTTATAAAGAAATGGAAATAAGTTTAAGAAAGATTGAAGTTATTTATAATAAAATAAATGGAAAGATGAATACGATAAATAAATAATATTAAGAGTGAAAAAAAATGAATCACCTTAATAAATAAGAAATTGATGTTATAGAGTATAAATAAGTTGAAATTGAAGTATTTCTAAAATTTAATATAATAGAAATGTAAGCGCTAAATAAGTAAATGAAATTTGAGAAATGAATGTAATGCAAATAAATAAATAAATGAAATGAAATTTTGCAAAGAAATAAATGTGAATTATAAGAAACGATTATATGAAAGAAAAAAAATCAATCAAACAACAAATGTGAGAAATGAAATAAATAATAAATAAATTTGATTTGTTGTTTGAAATTGTTGTTGTTTGGTTTATGGTTGTTTGGGTGAGGATACTTTAAGATTGTTGGATGTATAAATAATTTATTTAGTTTCATCTAAGACTGTTGAGTAAATAATGCGTTAAATAGTTTATTTTTCATTCTGTACAATTTAAAGTTTGAACCCGAACAACTATTTGCTTTGTTTGATATGAATGATTGATGTGGGTTGATTTTTATATAATGGTTGTATGCTTTGTTGCTGGTGATTTGATGTTTGTATGGATTTGTTTGTTATTGATTGAAACAGCGCCAAAAATATCATTTTATATAATTGTTAATCTTTTGGATTATATAAGTAAAATGCAGGTTATGGAAGCAATTGCTACTGCTTTTGGTTCCATAAAATAAGCGTTAATTGCCCGACTAATAGGTACGTTTTCGGATTACGGTTTTATAGCGCTATTTTATATATTTTCCCGTGTTGGGATATAATATTTTGGATAATATTGTTATTTTTGATATTATATTTTCTCCCGAGCCTTTCCGTACAAAGGAGATTCTGCCATAATTTTTCGAAAATTTTGGACTTAGAAACTATTTTGAAAATGTTTTCTAAACTTCAATAATTTAAGTATAAAAAGATATAATGATTGCAAATTTGTATATTCTAATTAAAGTAACAAATGTTGTAAATTTAATTGTTTATAAAGTTAATATTTTGAATAAGATATATAGATTTCTTAATTCTTCTTTCCCCTTCTTTTCCTTTTCGGGGATAAAAAGTTTTGATTGGGGAGAGTGTAACGACCCGTAAATTTCGACAATTTAATTTGTTAATTTAATAGGATTTTTTAATTAATTTTTTGTAGAAATAATAAAGGTGATAAATTAATATTGGAATGAACGCTAAATTAAAATATAGCAATGGTAATTAAAACCTATTTATAGTAATTTGCATAAATTCAAATGAATTGAGTAGTGAAAAGATTTTTTACCTGGATATAAATTGAATATGAGAAATTTAAGGAAAGTATTAGATTGATTTAATGTAATAAAGGATTGTTGACAGTAAGTGGAACAAATTAGGGAATTATGTTAATGCAAGTTAATAATTTATAAACTTGAATGAACATTTCAATTTAATAAATAAATTCAAATGTAGGACTTAGTTATAAGTGTAAATTTATGGGTATGATAACAAATTTGTATAAATTACGTAATTAATTGGTCAATTAATTTATTAGAAATCAAACTCATTTAAATGATAAGTAATTATAATGTGTTATTGATATAAACGTTACTAATTATTAATATAGTAACGGAAGTGTAAATGAAATGCAACCGTAGAAATTTAAGCTAAGTATTAACAATTGAAATGAAATGTCGATTAAATGGAGTACTATAAATTGTTATACTAAGCTAAGAATTGAATATAAGGAAACAAAGGCAAATAGTAAATCAATCAATGAATTTATATAGATTGTAAAGTTAAAATAATAAATAGTAATTGGATGTCTTGTACGAAGTTATAATATTGTGTGAATTATTAATAAAGAATAACTAGAATGGGATTCAAATTTGTATAATAATGGAAAGTTGTAATTGTTGCTCCTGAGCATAATTTTTTTAAAAAAAAAGTAATTTTAAAGCAAACATTTAATTAACCAATGCAATAAGATTTTCTAATAGTAACTGTGTAAATTAAGGTAGTAGTGTATATGGCAGTTGATGGATAACCAAATCCAATACAATCCAATTGATTGAAATGACTTTTAGGTTATAATTGAATATAAACTTAAAATAGAAACGTAAACTTAATACAAGATAGAAATTTGGGAAACAAAAAGTATGAAACCAAGAAATAAGTTACAGAGAATATTTAATTGAAATTAACGTATCTATTTGACAAAAATATAATAAGTGTAGTACAGTCCAAATTAATGTAAGCAAATTGTGAAGTTCTAATTTATTGGAATTGGTAGAATTGGTAATGGATTAAAGGTTATATAAATTGATGTAATAATACGTAACGAATTATAGATGACAGGTACATGAAAGGAATTTAATTTAAATGTTATAAAGTGGATTTATTTGGTAAATATTAAATGTGCCTAGATATAGACTTTGCTAATTAAAGTCAATAATTAATAAATTGAATGAAAGGCCAATTTATGAATTATAGAATTTGAATTTTTTCATTGTGTGAATTTAAGAAACGAGATCATTTTAGGGTTTAGACTCAAGCTTTTGAACATGTCAGTAACGTGACGAGTTCGTCATCTATGCATGATCGAGTTTCACGCGATTCAAGGGAGTGGACGAGTAGCGTGTTGTCGTCGTGTGGGTGAAATCTGGGCGACTCCGGTGGCTTGAGTAGTGGTGGTGAGGCATTTTAGTCAGAGGTTGTGTTTGCAGTTTTTCGAGCTCACTGAACTTTTTCGATTTCGAGTGTTAGGAGATGAATTTGGTTTGATTTTCGAATCTATGGGGGATTTGTGACTTGCCGATGGCGTTGGGGTTCGCCGGAGCTCAATGGCGTCGCCATGCACGTGTACGGCGAAGTGGTAGGTGTTAGTGTCGTGGTGGTCATCTGTCTCGAGTCGTGCTCAAGTAAATAGGTGGTAGCTTCGGGTTTTAGGTCGAGTTCGAGGGAGTGTTACCTGATGCTTTAATTTTTATTTAAGTTAAAAACTTAACTTACTGAAAAATAAAAAGAAAAGGGAGAAGAAGAAAAGTGCGAGAGGAAACGAGAGTGACTCGGGGGAAAAGCCGGAGGAATTCGAAGTACTGCTCGAGTTAAGGCATGGGAGCCTCGGGTTGTTTTCTTTCAAACTGCAGTATATTATAAAAAAAAATAGGTTAAGCAACTTGTTTCTACATGCTCAAGCACTGTAGATTTAGTAAAGTTTAACAATGTAAGTTAAAACTTTAATATAAGTTTTAATTGTCTTAGTTAACGCTTAACGATGTTTTAAACTCTTATTTATTTTAATTAAGCAATTAATTTAAGTTAAGTATAAAGTTAATTAACACTTAAGTTTGTAGTTAATAATAAATTGATTTAAAATTTAAAAGAAGATTCCTTTTAAAATGTTAATTAAGTTGAATAATAAATATTAATAAATTATTTTTAGAAAGTAATTAAGAATAATTATATTATAATTGTAATTAGATTTTGAATTAATAAATGATTAAGTGGTAAATAAAATTGTAATTAACTACTTAAGTTAATTAATGTAAGATTAACAGTTAATTAATTAAGTAATTTAATTACGAATTAATAAATGATTTAAGTAATTAGCAGTTAATAAATGGATAATTAAGTTTTATTAATTAATAATTAAGATTATTAATTAATGATTAAGGGTAATTAATTAAGTAATTAAGATTTAATAATTGATTAAGAAATGATTAATTTACATAATTTGAAATGGAATAAGAAATTAATTCATAATTAACGATAAATTAAACAAGATTAAGTTATTAACTCTCTAGTAATTAATTTTAATTGAATTAAATTACAATAACAATCAAAGATGCTTGCTTATGGATAATTGTGTATGTAGAATATCTGATTTGTGATATTTTTTTGATGATATTCTGGGATGTTCTATGATATGCTTTGATATATCTATGACGATTGTGTTTGATTTATCTGTGAAATGGTATGTGAATTCAAAGTGTTGAATTTAAACCGTTTAAACTAATAAACAACTTAGCCTTTAAAATGGCGTTTGGATTTCGATGAGACTGGGATCGGATGTCATTTATGATTATCCGAAAACTACATCGATCCAAATTAAACGTTAGGTCATGAAAATCTCAAGTGAAGATCGAGATGGTGTTTCAAAATGCAAGGGTTATTATCGTTGACTCTGAGGGTGATTCCAAAATGAGTGTAACGAGATAATGCCTTCGGTTTTGTTCGAACCCGGAACGAACTTGTATGGATTGAATGCTTTCAGAACATCGTCAGGCGGACGATGAGCATTCTAAGAAAAATGTTCTGTAAAGGCAATCGCAGCCTCAAGCCTCATCAACTGGGAATGGCTAAAATAGGGGAAGTGCAGCAAGGTTAGGTGGGTCATGCCCAAGCAGGACGAGGTATACCCCTGTGTAGATGTCCCTTTTTATTTCGGCTGTGTGGGGCAGTTGATTGCAACAACTGCCGGGGTTATCTTGTTCGGGACTGTTCAGTAGGAATGGTTCCGGCCTTGTGTTGCAGGAGAGTTAGGGTGGCTCCTCGGTACGGTGATCTAGGCCACGTACTGTGACGGATGGTACCCTAGTAGCCCTGCCATTGATGGAATCCATTTTCCCTACGAGACCCTACGGTTTTGATTTGTATTACCCACTTTTGTGGCTAGTAGCTGGAATTTAATAGATGTTACAATTTCGGCTATTTTCTGCTTACTTGAAAACCCTAGACACTATTATAATATCACTGGATTTCCTATGAAAATGTTTTGGTTAGCGTAAGGTAAAATCTTACCCGTATTTTGTGTGGGGAGTCTTACGTGATACCTTTATTTTCAAATGTTTTCCAAAGTTAAACAATTTAAACCGTTTACTCATACCAGACCCATGTCTGACCCGGAGTTTATATTTTGTTTTTCATAAACTCTTGGGTACTCAAATTTTTATGAGTAGCTAAGTGATAGGTTTTGGATTCTAATTTCTAGAGGAGCTTGGAGCAGGAGTTCCAGACATATCTATATATCTATCTAGTTTCGCTGTGTTAGTTGATGTATGTTGTATCTCTGATGTATGCAGTGACAGATGTATATGACTGTCATATGTATGATGTTGTAAAACTCTGATATATGTAAAACTATGTAATAGTTATGTGTTGTATTATATTTTATTCCGTTCCACTATGATATTCTGATGTTGTTATTCCTTTCTTTCTATTCTTTTCTATTTCTACCCCTTTCTTTTCTTTTTGATGATACGTTTTTCTAGGAGTAGAAGGGCAGGTCGTCACAGTTGGTATCAGAGCGCTAGGTTGAGCGAATACCTAGGCTCTTGAGTGATTTCTTTCTTGAGAGATCGTATTTGTAATTTTTGATATATATATATATGTGTGTGTGTGTGTGTATATATATATATATATATATATATATATATATATATTTCTACCTATTTGTTTGGTTACCTGTTCTGGTTTCCCAATATAAGTTATAAAGGTAGATAGGGTAGTGGTGTGTGTAACACGACTACCAATGGTTGGAGTTTGAATGTGTAAGGTTGGAAGTGTATCTGTCGAGACTGTAAACCTACTACTGTCTCGAGTAAATTTTGGGTGGTGTAAGGATTTCATCAATCTCTGAAGGAAACCTGTTAAGATTCGGAGTTCATCTTTGAAGTGTAAGTTTGGATGGGCTAGAGTTGGATCTGTTGGTTGGACGAAAGCAAGTCATGATATCTTGATACCTCAGGATGTAGTAGCTGTGTGATGAGATACAGTGATTATGGATGTCTCCGAAGATGTTTCTTTGGAACAAGTTAAGGAAGTATGTCTGCTTCGGTGTTGTGGCTAAGTTCAGTAGGGTGTTTCTGTTTGGTTCGAGGTCCAAGTTTCTCAAAGAGCTTTGGGCAGAAAGTCTTTGGGCATTTGGGTTAGCAGTGTAGCTCGAAGTGTTCTGTGTGCCGTTGAGGAGATCTTCTGGCTTAGCAGTTTTTCTTGAGGTAATTTTAGAAGTAGCAGAGTGGATTCATTTCTTCGATGGACTGGCTTGATAAATATAAGGTTGTTCTAAATTGTGATGACAGAACAGTTTCTTTCGAAACCGATTTGGGTAGAATTGCCAGAGTGTTGTGTGATAATTCTGGAATTCACTTGAGTAGTCTTTTACATGGAGTTGAGGCTTCTCAGGAGAAGATTGAAGTTATCGATGTGGTCCAAGATTTCCCTGATGTATTCGAGGAAGTTAAGTGTTTGCCTCCACATCGAGAGATAGAGTTTCGTATTGATTTGATTTCAGGAGCAGTGCCAGTGATTCAGCCTAGTAGGAGGATGGATCCTAGAGAGAGAAATGAGTTAGTTAAGCAGACTCAGGATCTTTTGGAGAAGGGGTTAATTAGGCCCAGTTTTTCTTGTTGGGGTTCTGCTGCAGTGTTTTTCACTAAATCAGATGGATCGCTAAGGTTCTGTGTTGATCTGATGAATCGAGTCTTTCAGGATGTATTGAATAAGTTTGTTCAGGTATTCATCGATGATATCTTGGTCTATTCTATGTCTGAAGAAGAGCACAAGCAGCATTTGAGGATAGTGTTAGAGACACCGAGGAGACATGTTTTGAAGGCGAGATTCTCTAAGTTCCATTTTTGGAAATTGGAAGTCAAATTTTTAGGGCACATTGTTTTTGGTGAAGGTATCTCTGTAGACCCAGCAAAGGTGGAGACTATTCTGGAATGAAAGCAACCGGAGTCACCGACGGGAATTTGTAGTTTTCTAGGATTAGCTAGCTACTACAGAAAGTTTATCAAGGACTATTCCAAGATTTCTTCTCATCTGACCAAGCTGACAAGAAAAGGAGCTAAATTCAAATGGACCCCCCAGTGTGAAGAAGCTTTCCGAGAGTTGAAGATAAGGCTAACTAGTGCACCAGTGCTAGCTATTCCAGATGGGAAGAGAAAATTTGAAGTATATACAGATGCTTGTATAGTGGTCGAGGAGCAGTTTTGATGCAGAATGAAAGAGTGATTGCGTATGCGAGTCGACAATTAAAGCCACATGAAGGGAACTACGCTACGCACGATCTTGAGTTGTTAGCCATTGTTTTTGCTTTGAAGATTTGGAGACATTATCTCTTGGGAGAGAAGTTTGAGTTATTCACGGATCACAAACTGTTGAAATATCTTTTCTCTCAAAGGATCTTAATCCGAGGTAGCAGCGATGGGTTGAGTTTCTGGCATCATATGATTTGGATATTCTGTATACCCCGGGAAAGGCGAATGTTGTGGCAGATGCTCTTAGCAGAACTGCAGTTTTGTCTCTTTTGGAAGTTTTTCCGTCTCTCCATGACAAAATCATAAGTAAGCAAATGGAGGATAGATCTTTTAAGGAGCTGATTCTTGGAACTAAGGATGGTCGATATTCAGATTTCAAGGTGGACGATCATGGTGTTTTAAGGATTAATGGTCGTTTGTGTGTGCCTAATATAGATGGATTGAGGCAAGAAGTCTTAGATGAATATCATCGCTCCAAACTGAATATTCACCCAGGAATTTCTAAGATGTATAAGGATATGAGAAAAATTTTCTGGTGGCCGAGCATGGAAAGGGATGTAACTGCTTTTGTTAATAGTTGTGCAATCTGTCAGCAGGTGAAAGGAGATTAACAGAAGTCATCCGGTTTGTTGCAGCCTTTGGAAATCCCAAAATGGAAATGGGAGATGATTTCGATGGATTTTATCGAAGATTTGCCTAGAACCAAGAACGGAAACGATGGAATATGGGTTATTGAGGATCGTCTAACTAAGAGCACCCATTTTGTAACGGTTAAAGCAACTCGTACTACAATTTCTATGGCAGAGATTTTCTTGAGGGAGATAGTTAGATTGCATGGTGTTCCAGTCAGCATGGTAAGTGATCGTGATTCTATTTCCACCAGCAAATTTTGGGAGGCTCTGCAATCAGCTATAGGAACAAGTTTGAGATTAAGTACAGCTTATCATCCTCAAACAGACGGAGAGGCTAAATCGTATTCTTGAGGATATGCTGCGAGCCTGTGTTTTGAATTTAGGTGGATCGTGGGAAGACCATCTTCATCTAGTGGAATTCTCCTATAATAACAGTTACCGAGCGAGTATCAGGATGGCTCCTTGTGAAGCTCTTTATGGAAGACCGTGTAGAACCCCATCCTGTTGGATAGAATCGAAATATCGTCTTGTGCTGGGCCAGATTTGATTCGAGAAGCATCTGCTAAAGTTGAGCTTATCAAGAAAAAGGATGAAAGCTGCTCTGGTTCGTCAGAAGAAGTACGCAGATAAGAGGGGAAAATTGGAATTTGAGATTGGTGATTTAGTTTTTGTCAAAGTTTCCCGATTAATGGAGCTGTAAGATTCGGAAAGACGGGAAAACTTGCCTCGAGATATATTAGACCATTTCAGGTATTGGAAAAGGATTGGTGTTGTAGCTTACGGAATTGAATTGCCAAAACGGATGTCTGGAATTCATGATGTGTTCCATGTATCCCACTTAAGGAAGTTTGTTCATGATCCATCATTAGTTGTAGAACCAGTAGTTCAGGAAGATTTGAAAGTCGAGCCAAATTTGACTGTGGTCAGGAATCGAGTCGGATTGTTGATCAAGACGAGAGGCAACTCTGGAGTAAGGTAGTGAAGCTAGTTAAAGTGCAGTGGAGTGAGGATCCCAGAGATTGCACCTGGGAAACTCTGGATAGTTTTAGGAAAGCTTATCCAGATTTATGTCCGGATAGCTAGTGATGTTTGTTAGGATAAATTGTTTGGTTGTTTGCTAATATATGAATGGTATGTATGTTTGAATGGTTGATATAACAGCTTTTGAATTATCTTTGTTTTAAATTTCGGTGACGAAATTATTTTATGGGGGGAGGAATGTAACGACCCTGGATTTTGGCCCTATTTATTTTAATAAATATTTAATCCAATTAAATAAAATGTAAACTGATCATTTTAAAATGAATAAATCTTTTGGAAATATTTGTCATTTATTTATGTAGATTTGTATTTTGAAAAGGAAATTTGATTTTGAAAATTTAAAATAAAATCTCTTAAAATATTTATAATAAAATTTATCTTATATAATTGAATTAAGATACTTTGTCTGGCTAACATTTGGTATAAAAATATATATATATATATATGATAATGTTTAAAATAAAATCAAATTCTATCAATATAAAAATATGTATTAATTGTAAGTAAGCATATGAATGTAATTTAAATATTGATATCTAAAACACAAATACAAATAAATATAAGTATCAGTAAACCATATGAACATTAATAGTCAAAATATAAAATACAAATGTAAATAAAAACAAGAATTAAGTGAAACACAAAGTATAGAATAAAATAATCACAAGGTATAAAAAGTAAACCAGACAAGTGTATATATATGTATATGGTGAAAGCTAGAAGTAATACCAGATAAAACAAACATGTATATATGAACCATTCAAGCTAGTAGTTGATAAAATAAATATCTTCATTTACAAGCCAAATACCTACCTGCAGGGTATATTTTTATACAAAGTATCTTCATACACATGTCTACCTGCAAGTGGATATTTATATACAAATATCTATATATACACAGCAAACAAAATTATAATAGTGTAAACATATTAGGAAACCAGGCATTAATTGCCATCTTCTCAAGCCAAATTTTAGTCTATTCAAAATATTTATAAAATCTTAACGAAGAAGCTGTCCAGATAACACCTCCCTTAAACATCCTGTTATCCTTTATATATATGTATACATCTAAGCCATTTAGTTCGTTCAGCAATAATTTAACAAAACCAGAGAAAACTAAAGAAGAAAAAAGGAAGAAAACTCAATTTCAATTCAAAACAAAAATAGAACAAAACTCAAGTTTAGATTCAAAGACGGTTTCATACTTCAGGTTTGCAAAAGAAAACAAGAAATGTTCATTTATTCAGCGACCATGTCAGGTGAGTAAACAAGAAATTTTTAAGCTTTAAGTTTATTTAAAAATAGTTCAAGATTTGTTGATAATCTGGATTATATATGCTTCAGTTTGAATATATGTTTGTGATGCTCTGTATACCTCTATTGATTGATACAGGTTGTATATTTTCTTCCAAATTCAATTTATTCTCATCAGATTATCGTAAAACTTTAAGTTTTCAACCAAAACAGGAAGTTTAGACTTATATTTAGACTTTTAAAAGCTGATTAAACCTTGTTGTAAAATATAATCACTGTAATCTTGTTTTACATGTATCAAATGATAAATTTGATAAAATGGATTGTCGTAAAATATTAATTCAAGTTCATAGTTTGAATTCTTACTACAAAACATGATTTTTAAAACTAAAACGAAGATTATTAGTTTGGGATTTTAAGAGCAGTTTGTATGTGAACCAAAATTACATTTTTCTCATTTTCAAACCATTGAATCAATTTTAAATGTTAAAATTTGTGTTGAAGCAAGTTTAAGCATCTGTGATTTCGTGAAAATTATCAGAAATTTTTTTCATTGCGTGAATTTAAGAAACGAGATCATTTTAGGGTTTAGACTCGAGCTTTTGAACATGTCAGTAACGTGACGAATTCGTAATCTATGCATGATCGAGTTTCACGCGATTCAAGGGAGTGGAAGAGGAGCGTGTTGTCCTCGTGTGGGTGAAATCTGGGCGACTCCGGTGGCTTGAGTGGTGGCGGCGAGGCATTTTAGTCAGAGGTTGTGTTTGCAGTTTTTCGAGCTCACTGAACTTTTTCGATTTCGAGTGTTAGGAGACGAATTTGGTTTGTTTTTCGAATCTATAGGGGATTTGTGACTTGCCGATGGCGTTGGGGATCGCCGGAGCTCAGTGGCGTCGCCGTGCACGTGTACGGCGAAGTGGTAGGTGTCAGTGTCGTGGTGGTCATCTGTCTCGAGTCGTGCTCAAGTAAATAGGTGGTAGCTTCGGGTTTTAGGTCGAGTTCGAGGGAGTGTTACCTGATGCTTTAATTTTTATTTAAGTTTAAAAACTTAACTTACTGAAAAATAAAAAGAAAAGGGAGAAGAAGAAGAGTGCGAGAGGAAACGAGAGTGACTCGGGGGAAAAGCTGGAGGAATTCGAAGTACTATTCGAGTTAAGGCATGGGAGCCTCGGGTTGTTTTCTTTCAAACTGCAGTATATTATAAAAAAAAATAGGTTAAGCAACTTGTTTCTACATGTTCAAGCACTGTAGATTTAGTGAAGTTTAACAATGTAAGTTAAAACTTTAATATAAGTTTTAATTGTCTTAGTTAACGCTTAACGATGTTTTAAACTCTTATTTATTTTAATTAAGCAATTAATTTAAGTTAAGTATAAAGTTAATTAACACTTAAGTTTGTAGTTAATAATAAATTGATCTAAAATTTAAAAGAAGATTCCTTTTAAAATGTTAATTAAGTTGAATAATTAATATTAATAAATTATTTTTAGAAAGTAATTAAGAATAATTACATTATAATTGTAATTAGAGCTTGAATTAATCAATGATTAAGTGATAAATAAAATTGTAATTAACTACTTAAGTTAATTAATGTAAGATTTGCAGTTAATTAATTAAGTAATTTAATTACGAATTAATAAATGATTTATTAAGTAATTAGCAGTTAATAAATGGATAATTAAGTTTTATTAATTAATAATTAAGATTATTAATTAATGATTAAGGGTAATTATTTAAGTAATTAAGATTTAATAATTGATTAAGAAATGATTAATTTAAATAATTTGAAATGGAATAAGAAATTAATTGATAATTAATGATAAATTAAACAAGATTAAGTGATTAACTCTCTAGTAATTAATTTTAATTGAATTAAATTGCAATAACAATCAAAGATGCTTGTTTATGGATAATTGTGTATGCAGAATATCTGATTTGTGATATTTTTTTGATGATATTCTGGGATGTTCTATGATATGCTTTGATATATCTATGACGATTGTGTATGATTTATCTGTGAAATGCTATGTGAATTCAAAGTGTTGAATTTAAACTGTTTAAACTAATAAACAACTTGGCCTTTAAAATGGCGTTTGGATTTCGATGAGACTGGGATCGGATGTCATTTATGATTATCCGAAAACCACATCGATCCAAATTAAACGTTAGGTCGTGAAAATCTCAAGTGAAGATCGAGATGGTGTTTCAAAATGCAAGGGTTATTATTGTTGACTCTGAGGGTGATTCCA
This sequence comes from Allium cepa, assembly GCA_030765085.1. Classification (NCBI taxonomy): domain Eukaryota; kingdom Viridiplantae; phylum Streptophyta; class Magnoliopsida; order Asparagales; family Amaryllidaceae; genus Allium; species Allium cepa. The sequence goes on from CM060932.1 coordinate 136,495,673, forward strand.
AAATGAGTGTAACAAGATAATGCCTTCGGTTTCGTTCGAACCCGGAACGAACTTGTATGGATTGAATGCTTTCAGAACATCGTCAGGCGGACGATGATCATTCTAAGAAAAATGTTCTGTAAAGGTAATCGCAGCCTCAAGCCTCATCAACTGGAAATGGCTAAAACAGGGGATGTGCAGCAAGGTTGGGTGGGTCATGCCCAAGCAGGACGAGATATACCCCTATGTAGATGTCCTTTTTTATTTCGGCTGTGTGGGGCAGTTGATTGCAACAACTGCCGGGGTTATCTTGTTCGAGACTGTTCAGTAAGGAATGGTTCCGGCCTTGTGTTGCAGGAGAGTTAGGGTGGCTCCTCGGTACGGTGATCTAGGCCACGTACTGTGACGGAAGGTACCCTAGTAGCCCTGCCATTGATGGAATCCATTTTCCCTACGAGACCCTACGGTTTTGATTTGTATTACCCACTTTTGTGGCTAGTAGCTGGAATTTAATAGATGTTACAATTTCGGCTATTTTCTGCTTACTTGAAAACCCTAGACACTATTATAATATCACTGGATTTCCTATGAAAATGTTTTGGTTAGCGTAAGGTAAAATCTTACCCGTATTTTGTGTGGGGAGTCTTACGTGATACCTTTATTTTCAAATGTTTTCCAAAGTTAAACAATTTAAACCGTTTACTCATACCAGACCCATGTCTGACCCGGAGTTTATATTTTGTTTTTCATAAACTCTTGGGTACTCAAATTTTTATGAGTAGCGAAGTGATAGGTTTTGGATTCTAATTTCTAGAGGAGCTTGGAGCAGGAGTTCCAGACATATCTATATATCTATCTAGTTTCGCTGTGTTAGTTGATGTATGTTGTATCTCTGATGTATGCAGTGACAGATGTATATGACTGTCATATGTGTTTGCGCCGAAAATGGTCACAAACCCAAAAAAACCGTGAAAGCACCAAAGTATGAATATAAATCGGCGATATCCAAAACACAAGTCACAGATCACAGCAAATTACAAGTCATAACCCAAAAGTAATGAACAGAGACACAAGATTTATAGTGGTTCGACTATCTCAGGCCTACGTCCACTTCAAAGTTTTATCCTTTTTTTAATGATCCTTGCTGGTTACAGATGATTACAACAGTTGTAATGAAGAATTTCGAATACAATGGCTATATTGAAGTGTAGAAATGAATCCGGCAGAGTCTGGACGTCCAATGGACAAAAGATCCTTCTTCTTTAGGCTTCAGGGTGTTATTTATAGGCGTAGGAGGCTGAGATCGTGCTCAAACTTCGGGAGACTTCTTCTGGCACGTGAGTGGGCCCATGCGACCGAACCAACCAAGTTTCGACTCGATCTGTGATCGATACGAGTTGACTTCGTATCCATCAAGAATTGATCCAATCGAGATGAAACTTGGCAGGAACATTCTTTACCTTGTATGCAAGCTGCTATGAAAATTTCGTTGCATTTGGATCAACGGTTTGGGAGATATGGTCGATACGAATTTGGGTTTTCTGTTGGCTGTCGTCTTCGAATCCATCCGTTCGAATCCATCACTTTCGACTCCATGAAGGCACACGTGCATCGATGACGTTGCGCTACTTCCAAGGCTTGATCCACTCTTCTTGCCGCTTTGATCTCTTCTTTCCTAGAGATGTGGGCTTGCATCCATGTTTTATGCTTCGTCCATATCCATAACTTCACAACGGTCATGCTCGCATCCATCAACTCATGCTTCTCTTCGCACCGATTCCAGGAGTACGCTTCACATCGATCACTCACGAATTGATCGATACGAAACGACCATGGGGGCTATCGATACGAAGTGGTTGTGAGGTTGGAAGCTCATCCTTGGGATGGATATGAACAAGACCGTACCTAATGGACACGAACAAAGCCTTACCTGATGGATATGAAAGTGCCAAACCCTTCTGCCATCGATACGAAGGTATCGATTCGAGACATGCCGCCCCTTTTCCATCTTGACCGATACGAAATCATTGAGTCGAACCTGTGTCGATCGATACGAACGGTATCGATTTGAAGTCCTTATTTTCTGATCGATATGAAACGTATCGATTCGAACCACCACCATGCCCTGCCTTTGATCGATACGAACCTGATGGAATCGAACTAAACAAAACCTGATGGATACAAATAGGGCCGAGGAGGTATCCTTCCGATGGATATGAAATAGATCGATTCGAAAGAGATGCCATTTCGATGGATACGAATCTGATGGAGTCGAAATGAGCATCACCCCGACCCCTTGATGGATTCAAACTGTATATCCTTTCTACCTTGTATCGACCATATCTCCTCCATACGAACTTCGATTAACATGAAATTTGAAACATAGCCTCTCCTAGTCCTTATCATCATCTCCAATCAATTTCGTCCCGATCGGAGCTCAACCAAATTTTGACGACATCGATTGCAGCATTGATTCCAATCGATCTCCAATCCCAATATCCATCATTGCTTGCCAATTTGTTGATATTCCAGCCTTGACCAAAAGGTGGGATAACATTTGCCCCCCAAAACATGCCTTATGATCAGGAGGCGTGTTTGAATAGTTCCGAATCCGATATCCAAAGTCCATAGCCAATTCCGTGTCCATTCGAACTCGACAACCGAGTCCTAATCCGTCCTTATCCAATAGCCAATAACCGAATCCAGGACCTCTCCGGGTCGATATCCAAATCCATAACCTCTCCGGGCTCTTGCCAAGCTCAATCCACACCTGACGACCGTGGTCCAGTGTCCCTGGACATTGAGCTAACCTCTCCGGGTTCTTGCCCAGCGCAATCCACACCTGACGACCGTGGTCTAGTGTCCCTGGACGTTAAGCTAACCTCTCCGGGTTCTTGCCAAGCGCAATCCACTCCTGACGATTGTGGTCCAGTGTCCCTAGATGTTAAGCTAACCTCTCCGAGTTCTTTCCAAGCGCAATCCACACCTAACGACCGTAGTCCAGTGTCCCTTGACGTTATACAACGCCACGGTTTAAGTTTTAAGCCGAATCCTGGTCTCTCTGGACCCTTGTTGAGCATAGTCCATACTCAACGACCTGAAACAATAATCGATAATATGGGGCCTAAGTCCTAAGCCGAATCTTGGTCACTCCGGACCCTTGCTGAGCATAGTCCATACTCAATGACCTGAAAACAACAATTGATAATACAGGGCCTATGTCCTAGGCTGAATCCTGGTCTCTCTGGACCCTTGTCGAGCATAGTCCATACTCGACGACCTGAATGAGTCAATTTACCGCGTTCGGGCAAAGCGACTCACCCCTTGCCAGGCATAATCCATACCCGACGACCTTTTATCAAAAACCGAATAAAAATCCAATCAAAATCCAATCCAAAATCCAAATCCAAAATCCAAATCAAAACCAAAAAAATAAGAAATCCAAACCAACGTCCAAAACCAAAAACAATTATCTAAAGGAAAATCTAAATCAGAAAGCAAACAAAACTAGGAGTTCAATCCAAACTCCAAAACCAAACAAGAAAAATCAAGTGTCCAATCCAAAACAAAAAACAAATTTCACAAACCGTAGCATCGCGGTTTATCATCATTCAGAGCATGCCTAGGGGCTATCTCCGTCCCCGTACATGTGTAAATGACTTTGCCGTTTGCCAGTAGCTCGTTACTTATTCCATATTATCCTGGTCAATGGATAATCAATCGACCATCATTCCTGGGCCTCACATCGTCATGGTGTGAGGTAGATGGTGGTTTCTCTTGTTCCACTGCTGCATTCCGAGTTCCGACATATTGTCGCAACTGTCCATTTCTTACATGCTCCTCGATTATGTCCTTTAAGTGCCTGCAGCTGTTGGTATCATGTCCATCTAAATCATGGAAGAGACAGTGCCTTCCTGATGTTCTCTCTCGTTCTGACGGTTCTCTCCTAGCTGGCCTTCGGTAAGGAAGGTGATTCCGAGTATCCAGGTATATCTGCTCCAGCGTCTCGTTCAATCCTGTGTACGTAGAAAACTTTGGATCCTTCCATCGCTTCCTATTTTTTCCAGAATCATCGTCCAACTTCCTTTTTCCTTTGTCTTTATCCGAACCTTTGCTGGATGGTCCTCCACTCTCAGTTGCATTCACCTCCTTCAACTTTAAATCTGCACACGCATCCTCTTGTCGGAGGAACCTCTCAGCTTCGTGAAAGAATTCCCCGAGATCCAGTGGTGGGTCTCGTATCAAAGATACCTTGAAATCCGAATCCTCCCTGACTCCTGATACTGCCGCCATTAAAACCATCAATGGATCAGGCTGATCCACCGAAGCAACCGCCGCATTGAATCGAGTTAGAAAAGCTCTAAGCGATTCATCCATCCTTTGCTTTACTGATATCAATGTCATCATGTTCTTCGGTCTCTTGATATGAACCCGAAACTGTCCCAAAAACCTATCCACCAATTCTCTCCAAGTCCTGATAGATCCTTCTCCCACCTGCCTAAACCACATTGCAACTAAGTCCGTCAAGTACAAAGGGAAGCATCGGGCCATCACTTCCTCCGATGCCCCCAGCACCTCCATGTGTCTGGTGTACCTCATCAAGTGATCAGTTGGTTCCGCCTTGCCATCATATACCTCCACACTAGGTAACTTAAACTTAGGTGGATTCTGAGCCATCCTTATTTCCCGAGTGAATGGACTCCTGTTCACAACTTCCAAGTCTCTATTGGTCAAGCCTCCACGCATGGTTTTCCTGATGATCTCCCCTAATCCAATATTGTCTGTCAGGGTTTGTCCCCCATGCCCCCGGGGGGACACCGTCACATATTCTTCATGTGGCTCACTAGTAACAACGTTAGCTCTGGTCTGTTGAACTCCTTCCAAAGGTCCTCCTGTGTTGGATCATGTGGCCTGCCCCCATGTCCTTGTTGATTGCCTTCTGGCTCTCATCCTGTCCTCCATTGGGTTCCACAACCCTAGTCCCTTGTCCTGCATCCACAGCCGCCGTAGCTGTTCCTAAGTTCTGCATCCCTGCAGCTCTCATTTGCTCAAAGAAAGTCTGCATCATTTCCTGTTGACTCTTCAACAACCTCTCTTGCAGTCAATTTGTTATAGCTTCCATTTCGTCTCTGGTGATGTAGATGGAAGCTTGCCCTTCCCCAGCTCCGGAGGATGCTTCTTGGCTTCCTCCTTGTTGGCTTCTCTTAGCCCTTTGCCTTCTACTATTTTTCCTAGTCATTGTCTTCAAGTCCAAACTCCTCAAACTCTTCAAATCTGAACTTCAAATCCGATGTAGCGGGTGCTAGTCCTTCTCAGTGAAAGCACCAAAGTGTTTGCGCCAAAAATGGTCACAAACCCCAAAAAACCGTGAAAGCACCAAAGTATGAATATAAATCGGCGATATCCAAAACACAAGTCACAGATCACAACAAATTACAAGTAATAATCCAAAAGTAATGAACAGAGACACAAGATTTATAGTGGTTCGGCTATCTCCGGCCTACGTCCACTTCAAAGCTTTATCCTTTTATTAATGATCCTTGCTGGTTACAGATGATTACAGCAGTTGTAATGAAGAACTTCGAATACAATGGATATAATGAAGTGTAGAAATGAATCCGGCAGAGTCTGGACGTCCAATGGCCAAAAGATCCTTTTTCTATAGGCTTCAGGGTGCTATTATAGGCGTAGGAGGCTGAGATCGTGCTCAAACTTCGGGAGACTTCTTCTAGCACGTGAGTGGGCCCACGCGACCGAACCCACCAAGTTTCGACTCAATCTGTGATCGATACGAATTGACTTCGTATCCATCAAGAATTGATCCAATCGAGATGAAACTTGGCAGGAACATTATTTACCTTGTATGCAAGCTGCTGTGAAAATTTCGTTGCATTTGGATCAGTAGTTTGGGAGATATGGTCAATACGAATTTGGGTTTTCTGTTGGTTGTCATCTTCGAATCCATCACTTTCGATTCCATGAAGGCACGCGTGCATCGATGACGTGGCGCTACTTCCAAGGCTTGATCCACTCTTTTTGCCGCTTTGACCGCTTCTTTCCTGGAGACGTGGGCTTGCATCCATGTTTTATGCTTCGTCCATATCCATAACTTCACAATGGTCATACTCGCATCCATTAACTCGTGCTTCTCTTCGCACCGATTCCAGGAGTACGCTTCGCTTCGATCACTTATGAATTGATCGATACGAAACGACCATGGGGGATATCGATACGAAGTGGTTGTGAGGATGGAAGCTCATCCTTGGGATGGATACGAACAGGACCGTACCTAATGGACACAAACAAAGCCTTACCTGATGGATGCGAAAGTGCCAAACCCTTCTGCCATCGATACGAAGGTATCGATTCGAGACATGCCGCCCCTTTTCCATCTAGACCGATACGAAATCATTGAGTCGAACCTTTGCCGATGGATACGAACGGTATCGATTCGAAGTCCTTATTTTCCGATCGATACGAAACATATCGATTCGAACCACCACCATGCCCTACCTTTGATCGATATGAACCTGATGGAGTCGAACTAAACAAAACCTGATGGATACGAATAGGGCCGAGGAGGTATCCTTCCGATGGATACGACATAGATCGATTCGAAAGAGATGCCATTCCAATGGATACGAATCTGATGGAGTCGAAATGAGCATCACCCCGACCCCTTGATGGATTCGAACTGTATATCCTTTCTACCTTTTATCGATCATACCTGCTCCATACGAACTCCGATTATCCTGGAATTTGAAACATAGCCTCTCCTAGTCCTTATCATCATCTCTAATCAATTTCGTCCCGATCGGAGCTCAACCAAATTTTGACGACATCGATTGCAGCCTTGATTCCAATCGATCTCCAATCCCAATATCCATCATTCCTTGCTAATTTGTTGATATTCCAGCCTTGACCAAAAGGTGGGATAACAATATGTATGATGTTGTAAAACTCTGATATATGTAAAACTATGTAATAGTTATGTGTTGTATTATATTTTATTTCGTTCCACTGTGAGATTTTGATGTTGTTATTCCTTTCTTTCTATTCTTTTCTATTTCTACCCCTTTCTTTTCTTATTGATGATACGTCTTTCTGGGAGTAGAAGGGCGGGTCGTCACAGGGAAGGCCGGGTGTGTTGCTCTGAGGGGGGTGCAAGGTCGGAGATGGGTCTGCAGGCGGAGGGGTTTGAGGTAATGGCGTTAGTCTGGTTGTCAGCGGAGGGTGGCTATGGGTGGCGTACGGCTGATGTGTGCGCTGAAGGTGGTGGCCATGGGTGTGGAATCAGTGGGGAAGACGAGCAGGTTTAGCACAAAAATGAAATGTGAAGGGACGAGTGAAAAGATATATATATATATATATATAGTGGAAATTAGCCACAAGGGCCTCTTTAGCAAGCGCAATTAGTTTCTAGGACACACAACTGAAATAATTACTTTAAAGGACAAAATACAAAATAATTAGTTTCTAAGGCCTAAAAACTCATGAAATTATGCCCTTGAAAGTAATTGGACTGCTAACTTTGTCCTTAAAAGTAATTATTCTGCTGATTTTGGCTTTGAAATTAATTTCTGTGGATGTGTGTCCTAGAAACTAATTGGACTGTAAAGTTTGTCCTTCTAGTGAAATGCCCATATATATATATATATATATATATATATATATATATATATAGACACACACACACATACATACTTTATTTCAAAAGAGAAGGCTATAGGAAGAAACGTAAATTTTATAAGCTTCAGCAAATTATACTATGAACCCCATTTATATTTTATATATATAATTTTCAAAAGCAGTGCTTGGATCTGGTTCCAAAGCATAGGCGAAAGAGTTAAAAAGGAAGGAGTGACAACAATTGTTATATTATTTATCTTTTAAGAAATGAACAGAAATGAAAGGCCATAAAAAACGAACCAACAGTAAAAATGAACAATGGGAATAATGAAGGTCACATATTGGTTTCTGAAAATAAATAACGCAGCTGGCTATTGATTTGAGACTGTAGATATACGGAAGGGCATAGAAAACACAAAAGACCGAAATACGAAACTCAAACGGTTAACTGTTTCGCGGATTTTGCCACGTACTGGACCCCGAAATATAGAAATGAATACATCTCGGAGATCAGCACGACAAGATGACCAGATAGATATCAGCTATATGATCATCCTATCAAAAGTTGATATTTCGCTGCTAATCTACTGTAAATTCGTCAAAAATAAGGTAAACAGGGCTAGAGAAGTCCAAATTTGCAAAATAAATTATGACATCTCACTCAAAAAATGATTTACAATTTTATTATATAAAAATAATTAGGTTTTGAAAACATTTTATTATCATTATATTAACTGATTTTAAATTGAAAAGGATACAACAAAATTTACTTCCTTATTTTCCAATAAAAAATTTCCAATTGCTATGTTAAAATAGACGTATTTCAAATATCAAATTTCAATTGTAAAATTTTATTATTAAATTTTCAAGAAAAATTCAGTTGATTACATTAATAAAACGGTTAAAATTACCGGGTTGTTATAGGCCATGATGCTTAGATTGATCACACCATGAAAATATTGGGTGTACGGTCAAAACCACTAAGGTTTGTTTGCATATATAGATTAACATTGGAGGTGGTTTTAGTACGTCAAGAATGGGCCTTCTAACAAGTGTCAGAGATATCATTTTGAGCATCATATATCTTTAGATCAAATATACCACTGAATAAACATAGCTGGTCCATACCCTAACATGTGGCACCGAAAATCATCGCTCATGCTAGAAAATTTAAAGCAACCAGAATAAAACTGATATACCGTTGGGTTGGCTTAATCCTTTATCTATGCATCCTTTTATGATTTCTGTCATTACTAATGGTGAAATCACATTCAACATCCTTACATATGATTCTTCCTCACTCAAACAGATTTCAAATCTCTACATGGATTCCAGCATCTAAAATAGTTCAAGAATCTCTCTCTGAATTTCATCACAAGTCCTCTGACAAGTGTTAACGTTGTCCTCTCACTTGGCATCACCATCAAGGTAGACAATACCACACGATAGCATTGTTCAAAATGTTAAGACTGACATCTCCCTTGGACTTAACCTTAGGATAGACGGTGCAACTTTATAAAATTTTGCTTCACAGCCACTTCAAAAACATATAACTCGTATATTGGTTTTGAAGTGGTTAAAGCTTCAAATAATCTTATATAAGTATACCCCCGCTTACCAAACGCTTTAAAACCAATCAATAGATTTTTGGTTAACCTAACTCTTGTTCTTGCAGAAATAAACAAACAATGCATAGGGTGGAGATCTTCTCCTATTTAGACAGATTACCTTAGTTTTTGTCCTAGAAGGGCAAGGTTAGTTTATTTAAAGAGTATAACATCATCGAAGATAACCATACCGTATAATTTTCATGTTCCTTCAAGATATTTCCTAAGTCAATTTTGGTCAAATTTAATAACAGTGAGAACAACCACATATGGAAACTAAGTCTCGTATAGTTATCATATTTCCAATCTTCTCAACTTATATTAACCCTTGGTCAAGAGTGAAGCCGGTAGGTTAAAGAACTATTTACTTCTATGCTCTACTCGAACATCATTCTTAACTCTCACAAATAGAACAAGTCAACTTTGCGAACATTTAGTGCTAAGTACATGACTAAATACTTTCCATAGACAAGTGAACACATAAAGCACGATTAAGCCACATCAGCGACATCTAGTCCCCTTTTTATTTAATTAATTATTTTATTAATTAAAACTTCCTTTATCAAATAATTACTTTCTTTAGAAATAAGCAAACTATATATAGGAGTCCTCTCGGAGGATCTCGAATATATATGTTCTAAACCCAAGAGACGATTCAGACGAATGAGTCCTCTCTACTTCTCTCTACTTCTTATTTCTACTTGTGTGTGTGTGTGTGTGTTTATAAAATACTATTATAAAAGATACATATGTGTATTCTACTATTTCACTATTCATTTGTACTATTTTCAATACTTCAAAATGTATTCATACACTTATCCAAAATGGTACGAGAATATTCGAAAATCTTTAACAAAATTTCTTACTTAAAATATAATCAAAGAGGTTAAATACAAATGTTACTTAAACATTATTACTATAAACCTCTTTTCTTTTATATGTTAAATCTTTACATTTTCATACCTAGCCTTATCTTTAAAATATCCTCTATAAAAATCTAAATTGTGACGACCATCATATACCGCCGGCACATATAATAAGTAAACAGTGCATTGTAGTCATGCCCGACCGATATAGGACAATCATCTAGATGAGTAATAACAAACACAACATATAACATGGTATTTCTCACAGCACATGGATAAAATATAATATTATGATATAACAGAAGAGATAGTAATAACTATGTGAACAAATCATCATCAGAGTAACAGATCCATGGAATAATACATCATGTAGTAAAGTTTATACAATAGAAGTAAACTCAATAACTGTCTCTAATACAAGTAAAAAGCAACCACTGCTAAGGCTTCCAAGTGCTGAATAGCGGAATAAGCGTAGAATCCATATAAGTACGTCCAACAAAATTGCTCCATTCAGCTCATCCTCCAAACAGCTACTACGTTATCTAGACCTGTTATCTAGCCTACTCATTTAAGACTACCTAAGATAATAAGAACTGAACATAAAACATTAGATAAGATAACATTCTGGTGTGAGCGGTAAATGAATCTCAAAATAATATACAGATAAATATGGTAAGGAACAAGAGTAGGCGAGCCATACCTGACCTAACCCTGCAACCAAAGAGTTATCACATAACATTATGATATGCTACTCTACAATATCATAAAAGTATAACACAACATGAAATAGTGGATGTTTGAATATCCTTATCTCTAGTACCTACGCCCATGATATCCTCGAGGGATAGCCCACTAAAGAAAACAACTAAAGCAACCATAACATCCATTAAACAATACCCATTATCACTCATCCCCGTGCCTTGAATATACGATAACTCGTATGGTCTCCTTACTACCAGGGAGTAATAGAAATCCCGGTTCTCACTGTACTGTCGTATCTCACAGCCCAAAGCTGGATATTTTCCATGTAGCCCAGAGCTGGACACTAGACCCAAATCCACAGGTCTAGAGTATTCAAATACATGCTACCAATCCATGGGCATCTCCACTTATAATACCTCTGCTTCAAGTACAACCGAAAACACTCTTAGAATCAACGATCCCTTAACACATACACTCAAGCCCTCCTTTGCTCCATTTGGATATCGAGCCCTTCTTGCTAAATCCAATTTCCATTGTTCACGAGGAACCCTTCTACATTCATTGATCATATGACTCCCTCCTTTACGAGCCTCCATCTTTGGAACCAACTCCTTACACGAGCCAACATCCAAAGATTATAGCTTTTATCATGTTATTAAATCACCATCCATCCCAGATGCAAATGAGCCACCACCACTAAGACGATCTATAGAACCTCAACATTAGTCCGCAAAAGTTCCATTACCCATCCACAGATATGATGACCCGGAGCAAGACTCGTCCCTATGACTCAATGACGACTCATCTACTTAGCCTCCTAGTGGCTAAGTTTTCTCCCGTGCCACTAGTACTCTTCTTCAAGTGCTTTAACCCTGACTCATTCTTTCTTGATAACTCAGCCCCAACCCAAAGCCCCATCTTCTAGTTCTAGAGATAACTCGATAGGCATCCAACACTAAGCAAATTTTCCCAACATCTTGTTATAGAACCTCTCCTTGGATCAAACCTTATTAAACCATGCAAGAGACGGACTCACAGCTCTTTCCCCTATTATTCAGTGTCGGGCATGGCTCGATACCGAGTCATGTACTTAGCTCCATTTTGTGTGTGAATTTCCTTGCAAGCTCCAACCATTCTTCATAGCATATCCCCCAAGTTTCGTCTGATTCCGGCCAACCTTACCTCTGATTTGCCCAATTCACCAACCTATCTTTCTACGCATCCAAAACACTAACAAAACAACATCAGAGCACAACATACAAACATAGAATAACCTGCATTCACATCCAATCACATAAGAAACACATGGAATTATAGCAATCAAACAATTTTAATCCAGTTTAAGCAATCCACTAATATATAAGTGAGATTAAGGTGAACTACAAGGTTATTGCTCCAAATCATATTAAAATTCATCTATTTAAGTCATAAACATATGTCAACTTGCAATTTAGGTTGAAAAAGGGTTTTTAGATCAAAAAACTGCTAAAACATATAATTTTACCATATAAACATCCATAGGATAGTGAGAAGTTATAAACCTCTCACAAATTACCAAATTCAATCAATTTATGTGTAGATCTAATCCAAACAATGAAGAAAAGTACTCTAAATCAAGCAAATCAATGATCTCTATCTTCTAATCGACTATTTAATTATTAATCAACAATCTGGTTTGATTTAAAGAAAAAAACTGGATGAATTGGGATGGATTTGGGGCCAATTAGGGTCCAGACCTGATTTGGAATGAGAGGGAAAAGTTTTAATTTGACTTCTACAACCTTTATTTATAGTAATCTCCAATTAGACTAATGGACCAACTAATGGGCTTAATTAATTACACACAAATTCTGGCCAATAGTAGTTAAAACTTAAAACAGCCTTAGCTTTGTAACCGTAAGTCTGTTTTTCTAATTGACCACTCTAAAAAATGAGAAACCATCATCCTAAAGCAATGGAACTAGTTTGAAACCATCATCTAAAACTTATAGTCAAAACAAGGTTTTAGGGTCAAAATGGTCACATAGAAATTCGAAAAAAATCATAGGTACGTAAAATGTCTCTAAGAGTCATATCCTAAAATTATATAATCATATGACCTCAGTGAATAAAATAAAAATATTTTCCGGTCTTTCGATATGTAAAATACGGGTCATTGCATACGTGCATTCATAGATCTATTCAAAATGGGTTTAAAAAAATGTTACTTGAAGATCTAAGCATATTCACTACAAACCCAAAACCATTTAACTTATAATCAAAACATTCTTTTTAAAGATCTAATTATATTTTTTAAGTATAATCAAAAGGTTAAATAAATGTTGTTCAAACATTGTTTACTATAAATCCAAAACCATTTAGACTTAGCATTATCTTTAAAACTTTCTTTTTGAAGATCTAGATATACTTAATATGCTTTTACATAACTTCATTAAACCATTTATTATAACTAAAATGTTATTACCTAAAACCACCTATCCTTTTATAAAATACTCCACTTACTTTTCCAACCTTATATATAAATATTTTAAAAAACTTATAAATAGGTTTTAAATATCTATATAAAATATTGATTAAAAATAACTAAATTATAATTTTAACAAAAATCAGTAAAAAGCACATTTTACATTTTAAAACCCTTTAATTTAAAAAATTCATAATTAATGATTGACAATATATTTAAACTAGAAACTACTTTCAAAGTACTTTAAAACTTGTTGGTAAACATCCCTAAAAGTATTCCGTAAAACCAATAAATTTAATTATCATTTAAACTCACTCTAAATCAAAAAATAGTGTTAAAAACAACACCACATAACTAATTTCATAAAAAGAACCCAAAAAATCATAAGTTACAGAAAGCATTCATAATTACTACTAAAAAGCACTAGACAGAGAACACTAGAAAATTTACATAATTTTTTTATCAATTTTCCCAATCCAAATTCCCAAAAACGAGCTATTTACAAAGTGCTTATATAGCCACCTTTTCGCAACTAACTTTTTTAACTTTGTTCAACCAGCTATAAAATGATTTTAAACTCCAATATTTTTACAATAAGAAATAAACATATATTACTTATTAAAATAATAAATAAACCCTCTAAGATGTTTTTGAAAATCATATTAAAAATTGTCGAACATAAGGGATTTCCAAAGTGATCATATGACGACCATTTTCACTATAACTTTTACAACTTTGTTCCCTAAATTCTATAACTTTCCATACAATTTATTTGTTATCACATATACCTATATAAGTGTTTAAAAAACCAATATATATTGTATCACTATATTTTAATAAACAAACAATTTGAACAAGTTGAAACGCAAGGGGATTCAAAGTGCTTTCATAACGACTATCGCTATATAGACCATTTCATATCCATTCCAATTTGAACACACAATCCAAATAACCATATATACACAATGTTAAGGCCATATCACATATTATAAAAGGTTTTAGAAGTGATGATATTCAATGTAGAGTTGTGTTTTCTTTCGAAAGCAAGGGTTCCAAAGTTATAACTTTAACTATTTTGTACTTAACTTTAACTTTATATTCGAGCACATAACATACACACACAATATATATATATATGTGTGTGTGTGTGTGTGTGTGTGTGTTCAGCGGTGACTAAACTCACTTAAATCCATTCTAAAACAAAGCCCAAGCACATAAGAACACATGAAGTGCGAACACATGAACAATTCCTACCATCACCAAACATCCAAAGTTTCCACCTTTAGCACAAAAATGGCATTGGCCCCTACCTCCACATAGTGCTCACGGCCTCAATTGGGTGTACCATTTTTTCCACTCCCTTCCCTTTTGAGTTTCTTTTCCATGTTGCAAGGATGCCTTAAGGCTTTTGCCAAAGTTTGGAGAATTTTGGGCTTGATCTTCTATGCTTTGGAAGATTGAAGAAGAGAGAAAGAGCATGAAGAAGACCGTTCCTTGCACAAAACTAAGGCCAAATAATTGTAAGCTAAAAGCGAGCTTACGAAGACTTTAACAAGAGGTAATTACCACATATGACCTTCCTTGGCCAACCAAAAGCAACCCCCCATGGGTTATACTTTACATATCACCTCCGACCCAAAAAATATCTAAACACTATTCACTAAAATATATCATTCCTTAATCCGTTTGTCAATGTTTTAATTATTCACATTGAGTTAATCATAGCACACAAAATATTTTTAGTTGCTAATTAGTGGCACACTAACATATTAGGCAAGTACAGAAAGTTCAAATAACTTTTATAAGTAAAAAAACCAGTTTACGATAAAATGATTTTGGTCACATTATCGATATTTCTTCGAAGTATTTATTTTTGTAAACATTTTTAAATAAAAAGTTTACCATCATTAGTTATTAATTAAAAAGGGGTTAACAAGGTTATAAAATCACTTTTTATCGCAAGAAATCTAAGATCCAAATATTTAGATCGCAAGAAACCATTTACTCGAATCCTAGATCAAGAACAGCTATGCGAATATAATGACGTACGTACAACATAGATATTTTTTTCGTTGGTTTCTTCAACTATACCAATTACTTTTTATATCACATTTATTTATACTAACAGTATATCTTATTGAAGATTAAATCATTTACGAACCATTTTACAAAAACATAACTTTAAGTTATCCCTCGCATAATACTCTTCTCTATCCTAAGAGTACATACAAACATCAAATTCATTTTGATTTTCAAACTTTAGATGAAGGCCAAAAATAAATCTAGGTCTCATAATTGAATCAACCTTATAGACTTCTCTATCTGTTGGGTTAGGGAAGAAGCTGGGAAAAGTAGGACACGGGTATCCACACTTACGCCTAGAGTCTTAAAGAAATAATTTATATACAAAAAATCTTTTAAAAATATAATTTTCTCGAACCAAATATTTCAATATAAAAACTACACGTTTTTGCACTCTTCGAGAGAATAAGGAAATGATCTAAATGATATAATAAACCACATGGTATGGGACATGTAGGTTAGTTATCGGTTATTTCTGTACTTGTTCGATTGAAACTGTTTTTCCAATGTGAAGTAGGCTAACTGATAGTAAATTGATAAGTGAAAACGTATGGTATGGGTCTCGGGGTGGGGCATCATAGCTTTTTCCTTAAACACCCTTAAGGCAAAGACGTCTATTAGTTAGCCCAATAACATCGATTGTACTACTTAACATATACGTTTAACAATTTATTTTTATTTTAACTTTACAACCTTATAAATTCAAGTGTGACGACCTACTATTTCGATCCTAAAAAATTAACACTAATGCATCCACGGTATTCGTGTGCCGATCTTCCAAGTGCTGGAAATACATATTGTTGGAGTTCAAGAAAAGAAAAGATAGAACAGAATCTCACATCTTGACGAGTAATATATAATATACAACAAATCTTTTACATAAAGAAAACTTTAATATACATATAACAATCAGAGCAACTAACCTATCATCAGGCTAGAGAATTATGTCAACATGTCCTCACAAATGCTAATAAATACAAAACAAGAAATGCAGTGCAT
This sequence comes from Allium cepa, assembly GCA_030765085.1. Classification (NCBI taxonomy): domain Eukaryota; kingdom Viridiplantae; phylum Streptophyta; class Magnoliopsida; order Asparagales; family Amaryllidaceae; genus Allium; species Allium cepa. The sequence continues at coordinate 136,512,001 of CM060932.1, forward strand.
ATAAAATATGTTAATAAGTCTTGGAGGCATCCAACCCGTATCCTGAATCTCTAAGTGACTATAGCTAAATCTGGAGACGTACACGGGTCTAACCTGAGCATTATAATGAAATAACACTTTGATCAGTCTGGTGAACCAGCATGAGAAACTCAAATCATATGGATTATTTAATGTTATAAAACCTTTCAAAAACAAAGGTATCTCATAAGACCACACCACATATAAACATGGATGGATTTTTACCTTACAATAACCAAACCATTTTTATTAGATAATCCAATGTTATTATAATATTGTATGGAGTTGAAAATAAATATATAACATTGCTGAAATGCTTGATCTCACATTCCAGTATTAGCACAACTAAATCCTTATGGCATGTACTAGAAAATGGATTCCAACAATGACAAGGTAAGGGACTACCTTGCGTACAATATGCTTATAGAGAAAATGTATCGCATGCCTTATCAGGAACCCCATACCAATACAGAACTTGCTTACCCCTTACTAGATAGTACCGAATATGATTATCACCCAAGCTGCCAACTTGAAAAACTATTCCAGTGGGCCCACCATACAAAATCCACAAATATCGATCTAGGTACAAGTAATGATCATACCCTAATGGCAGCGAACCACATTGCTCTTCCACATCTCCTATGTTTTGGTCATTGCTGGGTGTGAGGTTTGAGGATATGTTTTATCTTTTAGCAAATTTCTTTTGGACTACTAATACTACCCTTCATACAACAATGCAATGCCAGTATTCATCCACAAAAGTTGTTTGGGGCACAACAAACAAAAGTCACTACTTCTACTACAGCCTTTTTGGAATCACCCTCGGGATTAGTAGCAAGTGGAACTTGCACTTCGGAGAACTCCAACCTCATATTTGAGACGTCTCTAATTCGAATGCTTATGCTAGTTTGAAGTGGTTTAGCATAAATTACCCGATCCCGGTCTCTCCGAACCAACAATCAGTGATTTCTGGGTGACTCGTTCCCGGTTTGTTTAGAAGTAAGCGGATGATATAAGAGTCTTAAGGGGATCTCAAATATCTGCCTTTAAAGCGTGAGACGTTTCAATGGAATGATTTCTTCCATGGGATCTCAAACCTCACGAACATTTGAAGCTTATATATACTTCGTAAGTCAAAACTGGCTAAGTTTTATTAATCAGTTATTTGACTATGAAATAAGTAGACAATCAAATCAGATATTTAATTTCATTTGGAAACCAAGCATGATTAAGCACATGAGAAACCACTAAGCCTCTTTAAAATCACTTTATAAATACTTGTATTAAAATACCTTTACAAAAGAAGTACATATGCACACTACTCAATGAATATTCATTTATACTTTTTCAATGCTTTGAAAAATATCCATATACTTATCTCATCGGTACAAGTATATTCACAAAACACAACACCTTCAACGCTTTGAAAAATCCATATACTTATCTCAACTATATAAGTATATTCACAAAACATTAAGAAATATTTCATATTTTCAAAGCATACTTGAATGGGTCAAAAACAAATGTCGTTTAAAAATATTTTTTAATATAAACCCAAACCACTTTTCTTTTGCTGTAAGTAAATGGATTGTATGGAAATTAGACCAAATATACATACCACCACTTTTCAATTTCAAACTTGTACTATCCCTCGATTAACATTGAAGTTGGACAAGTTAAAAACCTATCCTTGCCTTGACACGCATTCTTAATTCTCACAGATAGAGACGAGTTTCCCTATCTCAGAATTTAGTGTTAAGTAGTGTGACGGCCCATCTCCTCGACCCTTGAAAATAGACACTAATACATCCATGGTATTCGTGTGCCATAAATCCAAGTGTCAGGAAGACAGATTATCACAGGTAAAGTAAATATAGAAGATAAAAACACAAATTCTAACATTTCCTTTGATTATAAAGATAGATAGTATACATTGGAGTTATGGTATGAACTAACCTAGCCAAGAACAGTTATAACTGCTTGCTACCACACTTGCTGGTACAAAAAAAACTTAGACACAACGGAAAAAATAAAGTAAAAATTCACATAAGATGCTCTACCTCCATGCTTCAAAAATTCTTTCAGAATGGTTCACCAAATACTCCTAACGTGATCCTGACTACTTGGTTGCCCGAAAAAATAGGGCACCCAAAGTTTAAAGGGAAAACAAAATAAACTCTGGGTCAGTCATGAGACTGGTGTGAGAACTCAAAATATGATGTTTGAAAACAAAAAGGTATCTCATAAGACCACGCCTCACATAAAAATGAAATGGTTTTTTACCTTATGATAACCAAATCTTTATTACGTAAAAATAAGGGATATTATTTTTAATGACATTGCATTGAAAACATTTGCAGGTAAACTTATTAATCTTAGCCAAAATGTTACATTGATTAAATTAAAATATACTAGCCACAAAGTGGGTTCTATAAAAAAAATGGCAAGCACTTATTGGAGAATGGAATTTCATACAAATGAGCAGGTAAAGGGACTACCTTTCGATAGTACATCTCTAGAGAAGGCATCGAGGCTACAAAACATCTGCACCTTTATCAGCACAAGACCCGCCTACCTCTCCCTAGATAGTACCAAATATGTCATCCCCCCAATTGTTACCGACTTATCTGAGATGTCACTTCGCACACACCATAATAATTTAAACTTGATCGCCATAGCGGGTAGAAATACATCTAGACGGGGATGATCATACCCTAATGGTTGCTAACCACATAGATTGTTGCATCTACCCTGTTACGGCCATTTTTGGGTGTGAGGCTTGAGTTAACGATTACCTTTCACTTTGCACATTTCACTTTGAATGCCACACTGCCATTCCATAGTCACACAACTAATTTCTACAAACGTATAACTCCTGAGCTCGTACGTCTCAAGAATGGGTTTCAAGTTAAGATAAGCGGCCTTCTTCGCCACCAAACAGATGATACGTTCATAGAGATTACTTATGTAACTAGAAATGCAACGTCAGACATTCGCTCATACAAATTGTCCAGGAATAGGAAAAATCGAAGGCATTCTCTTACCACATCCTATCGGGAGTTACCCTTGGGATTAGTAGCGAGAAGTCCTTGCATCGAAGATCATAAATGAAGAACTACTACCACATAATATGATATGGGAAATTTCTCTGTTGGGTCAGTGACGAGCAGTCCTACATTCCATCTTCCAAATTATATCCATGTCTTCACTTCGAATACGTAAATTGGTTCGAAGTGATCTTCGGATAGGAATTACCCAAACCCGAACCCAGTTCCTTCGAACCAATCATCGATAAAAAGGTGTTCTATGAATAGGAAATAATTCTTTAATTGATTAAGTTCTTTTTATCAAAAATATATTTTAAAGATATATTAACTTCAAAATACTTCTTTCCGGTATATACAGAATCATTAAACCTCTCTTATCAAATCCTTTGGTAACTTTTAAACTTTTTCTAAACTGGAAATAAACGAAACCATTTGATTTTTTTACTTCGGAAAATATTGATCCGAGAATTTTTTTTACTATCCCACCATTAGGCTAGTCCAGATATCTAGGGAAAGCAAAAACCTAGTTTTCCAAACTCAAACCTAAACACTATCTCTCTGACACCCATAAGGCGGTCTAGTTATTTGATCGAGTCTAAATCATTTAATATTTAACCATTCCATAAGTCCTTCAAAATCATCTTTAAAATACTTTATTAATCATTTAAAAACTTTTAAAAAATATTTGGAAAAGAACAGTTGCATTTAAAACTATATTTCAAAAGTTATAGAAAAGTGATGCGGAAAAGTGCTGCAGAAAAGTCCCTTTTAAGCTATGTTGATCAAAACGACTTTTTATCCTTTGAAAATTCATTTTTATAACAAAGATCACTTTTAAAATATTTTTAGAATTTATTTCATATTTTAAACGATTTTAAAATATCAATTTAAAATAAATCCTGTTATGGATTCCAAACTGCAAAACTATGATTTTTTTCAAAAACTTGTTTTACTCGTATTTCAAAATCTACTTATAAAAATCTCAATTTTCTTTCTTTGCTTGAAATCTATGGACATAATACATTGGAAAATTTTTATCTCGAAGAATTCTAAGCTATATTCTATCGTATATACTCTTTTACTTTTTATGGCGTGAAATTGTGAACTACTGTTACACGACGCACCTATTTTTGACTAAATTTTCAATTATCTTTCAAAATTCACCAAAACACTTTCATATGTTTATAAAACATTCAAATCATTTTAAAACCATTTTAAAGAGGTTTAACATTCCATATACACTAATTATTCAATAAAGCAAATTGATTTCCTTTGTGCTTATCGACGTGTATTTAAACATGACTTGTACATATATTCAACAACAATATTAAACAACCAAACTTGATGATCAAAGCATATTAAACATCCATTGCAAAACATCATATCATAATCCAAGATTATAATATAAGTAAGACTTCCTCACCTTGGGTTTAAACGACAAACTAACAATCGGCTACTAACTCCGCTATTAATCCTCATGATCCTTTGGACTTAAGCTCTTAGGTGACTTGGCCTAATCTAGGGATGGTTTGAAAAACACACAGCCTAGGGTAGAAGAAGAAGGCTCGGCCTTCGGTAAAGGAGGTGGAGGCCGTGAATGTAGAGAGGAAGATGGAGTTTTGGAATCGTTTTGAGGAGCATAAGTGTATATAAGCATATATTATAATTTTAAATTCTTTTTGAGAAATATCTTGGCATTATTTCCTTTAGGTTGGAAGCCATGTAAGTATGGAGAGAGAGCTTAGGAAATGAAAAGGAAGATAAATGAAAATGAAGTGGAGATTGTATTGTATTTATAAGCAAAGAAGAGAGTCAAAATTTTCTATGCATACAACACCATCACATGCATTCTCATCATCACCCCCCCTTCCCAGGCATGGCTATATTCCCATCACCTATGTACCCATCACTTCCATCATTTTAAGGCATGCATATATTGACTTTTGCACACTTAAGAAGTAAGAAAACTAAAAATATCTTATATATCCTATAAATATTTATATACTTAGATATATGTGCATATGTATGTTTATGTGCACGTGAATATGTTTTCATGTATACACATGTACATGTGTATGTGTATGTTATATATCTCCACAACGTTGCACAACTTCTATACGTTGTATCGTTAAAAATCCCGATTTCGATTTTCGGTCATATTTTCTCTTTTTAGTGAATATGTATATATTTGTAAACAAAATTTGAAAATAACTTTCTAATCATTTTTAACTAATTGAAATGATCATATTTCATTTATAAAACCATATATATTTAAATTAATAATTATTTCCAAAATTGTTGTCATATCGATAAAGTGAAACGAATTTTTCTTATGATTTCAAATCAAGTATACATCTTTATGTAATTAATGACAAATTATTACAATATAACTATTTGTAACGAGTTATCAAAATCATTATAATTATCACCGCACTACATTTATTAAAGTGATATATTTGCAGGTTGTTACAAGTATGAAAAAATATTTCCATACCACCATAAATTATAAAGGTCGTTTATAGATATCGAATCTCTTACACTTGTCATGTTTTTGATATTTCGACTTACTCTATCCCTTGTCCAGAAATGAAGTTGGTAAGTTAAGGCATTAAATGCTCCTAGCCTTGTCTTAGTCAAGCACTCTGATTCTCGATCTCATAGATAGAGGATCAATCTTCTCATCAGCTTTTAGTGCCAAGTATAGGACTACTTAAATTTCATAAGTAACCGAATTCATACATGGAAATAATACTTCATATACTTAACATCAATCTTTGATTTCAAAATTAGACTATCCTTAGGTTAACAATGGCATTATTCAAGTTGTGGTATTATTACCTCTTAAAGCTTGACTTGACAACATTCTTATCTTTTAGGATAGGTCAAAGTTTCCCTACTTTGAAGCTTAATGTCAAGTACAAGACTTCATAAATTCCATTTACTATTTATAGTAAAAAAAATTATAAACAAACTCCTTTCCAAAAAGTACCACTTGCTTTATTATATCAAGTAATCTCTTAAATCACTTAAATAACCTCCTTTAAAACACTTTAAAAAAAAGTTTAAACTTCCGTCCAAATCATAACTTAAAAGTCATCACCTATAAAAGAGATTTCGACTTTGAAAAGTAAAGGAGTTTGCTTTAAATAACCACTTGTTTAACTATCCTAAAGTAATCTTTTAAAATTAAATTTAAACCTCGACTCCTTTAAAACATTCAACTTTCCAAAAGTACATTTTCAAAATACTTAAATTATAATTCAAAATTCTTATACAAAACATTACTTGAGATTCTTTAAATAAAACCCAATTTTGATTTGAGGAGATGAGATTTTTTCCTTTATAAAATTTAAACCTCTTATTTAAATAACTAAAATATATCTAAAACTTCAAACGCCTTTTCAAATACTTATACAACTTTATAAGACACATTTGAAAAGAATTTACAAAACATCTAAAATAGATAACCCTTTTATACTTTACTAAAATCATGGATTTCTAAAGTGCATTGATAGCAACTGTCGCTATATAGACCGTAACTTTTAAAACTTTGTTTTGTGAATCATATAGCTTTTAAACCACATTTCTTTATATATTTTATACTACTATTAGTATAGAAAACATTTCTCTACAAATATAAATTTAAAATCCATTCTTGAAATTAAATTTTGAAACCAAATGTTTTCCAAAGGAAATCAAAAACCCATAAGAAAAAACTTTTCTAAATAATAGAAAGATGCTTATCGATTACTCTAGCACATCATCGAGTGCTACAAATATTTTTATCTCAAAAGAATTCGACTTTCTAATTCCTATTACAAGCATTTACTTAAATAAGATTATATGTAAATAAAAATCAACGAAGCGTGGAACTCCTTAGAGTCCCACTATAAATTTCTAGTATTTCGAACTGTATTTATCGTGATCTATTCACTATGAAACACTTCAACTTCCTTTGCTTTGGTCCCCTACAAAAACAGTTTTGTATGATGCTCGTTTTCAAGAATGAATCAAACAACATCCAACACGACTTATATACATCTATATATATATAACAGAAAGAACTGTATTTTTTAAAGTATGTTATGTCATTTTTAAAACTATTTCAAAGTGAGATAACTCACTTTTATATTCGACCAAGCTCTAGGAAAAGGTCACTAGCTTACTTCCTCTACCCAATAACAACCAAAGAAACTTTATTTCTTTGATTTTTCTTATGACTACCCCTTCCCGTTCATCCTTTTGCTCATGTCCAAGGCACTCTTTCACATCAATAGCTCACCACCAAACTCCTCTAAGCTTCCTCAACCCATACGGCCAAAATAAGAAAATGGCTTAGGTGCTTTAAGTCTTCTACTTCGAGATGTAGAGAATGTTAGCTCAATGATTCTAGTCTTATGTAAGAGTTTTGAGGGGTAATGAAGTATTTTGGAGTAGATTTAGTTAAGAATCTTTTAGTGAAAAAACAATGAAGGAGAGTAAAGGATAAGTGAGCAAAAGTTGAAAATAAGTAAAGATGGAAAATAAAGCAAAGGAGATTCTATTAAAGTTTGTAAAATGGCAAAAGTCCAAACCCACCCTTCCTTATTTTATGCTACTACCCCCTTGTTTTACGGCACTTTTCTCCCCTTGTTCCATGCCCCACCTCCTCTAGACACCTAGGACATCACACCATTGTAATGATCAGGAATTTCTTAACATTTCAAATTTGAACATTTAATTTGTTTAATTTATTTAAATATTCGGATTTGATTTAAATATAATAAATAATAAGAAAATCAATTTTTGATAAAATAGCTTAATTTTTAACAACTTATTTTAAATGGATTTATGTGACTTTTCCTTAATTTTTAATTTGAAAAATGTTTAAATTTTCTTTTGATGTATTTTACGGCTAAAGATGCTATTTTTGAAATTTAGTAAAATTTAATAACCAATGTATTTTATAATTGTTTTGTGATTATGTCACATTGTTGTGCACGATTGTATTTTTATTTTTGTCGTTCGCGGTCTATATGCAAACAAGATACTGTATAGCGGGGTACCGTAGATCTTTTTTTCAAAAACTTGTTTAAATCAATTAAATTCAAAATTTTCAACTTTGCTATTAAATATGATTTGGTTGGGATGTGATGTTTAGGGTGGAGTGTTGGTTTTGGTTAGGTTTTCTTGAAGGCTATGTAACTATTTTGGTTATAAGGGTATATATTAACACATCAACCTTCACTTAAATTTTATACTTCCGCATCTCCTTCTTCTCTCTGCTCTTATTTTCCCATTCTTGAAACAAAGAAAAACCACCACCTTCCTCACTTCAAAAATCATTCCCTTCCAACCTACTCAAAATTAGCAAAATGTTCCAACATGAAAAGTGTTAATTTAAAACTCTATTATTTTATAAAAAATAGCCTCTTATCGTTTCATCCAGTGGAGTGGTGGATATCGCCCAAAAAATAGTAGAGGTCGAGAGATGGAGAAAATTCGACGAGAGATAACCGGATATTGGAGGGTATGGACGTATTTTTATCGTAGAGTGGCGATTTATATTGGTAGTCGTGCGATTTTTAGGGGCCCAAGGTGGTCGTGGGTGATTTTTAATGTTTTTCATTCATCTTATGATCTCCGATGGTGGAGCCGTAGAGAGGGAAGCAGAGGTGATTGGAAGCTGCATCAAGGCAATGTTGAGGTGTGGCGATGGCCGGAGTAGCTTCGGTGGTCAGAGGCATTGGGGGAAGCTCAAACTAGGGGTTTAGGCGTCTATTTGTTTTTCATGCGTAAATGAGGATGTAAGCGTTGATGCGTAGCTCCGAGTTGGTCGTGGAGTTATTCGAACGTGCGGAGAGGATGGCGGTCGAGATGGTGTATGAGTCGATGGCTTGTTGTGGCTATGGAGACGGGGTGAGCTCAGTTTTGCTACTGGGACACGTTTTTGTATTTGGGCTTCAACGGTCGATATCCGTTGTGAGGCTCCGGAGTTTTCGACGAAGGGAGCAGCAGGATGAGATGGCAAAGTGAGGTTGGTTGGTGGCCTTGGCGAGTCGAATGGGTGAGAGGAGGAGTCGTACACATGCATGTGTGCATGTTGGTTCCCTAGAGGTTTGAATTTGAGGGGGGGAGGTAATCGATTTTAGAAGATGGTTGTTGAAAGCGGGTTGTGGGTTGGATAGGGTGTTGGGCCATGGGCCATATTGCGTTGGGTAAGCAAATAAAATTCTAATTTATTTAATTAATTTTATAAACTAAGTGTTAAGTTTAAAAAGTAATATCTCTGTCATTTTAAATCAATTTGACCTATGGATTTTGCATTAGACTCGTATTGACGAGTACAACAATAGGGTGTAACTTGTAAACATTTGGATGAAGTAAAATTTTACGATATTATAATAGTGATTTAATTTAACTTCGTTATTTTAAATAATAATGTGGTTAAATTTGATACTCTTCACTATGTTATCTAGTTGGCCAAATAAAACACAAATCGGTTATTATGAATGGAATAGATTGTTTAGGACATCTTTTTAGTAGAATAAAACATCTTTATACTATAATTCATTTGAATGGACTATTAATGACATCTGCTTGGCAGAATAAATCCATATTCTACTGTTATATTGAGTTGGACATTTATTCATATGCTAGTTAATTAATATCTGGATTAATTAGTATTGGATAAGTAATGGATTACCTATTGATTTTTTTTTACATATATGCATGCTTATGTAAATACCAGTGATTTGACTTGGAAAGTGAATTAAAAAAATGGTAGTTTGTTTAAGTATAAATGTGGTCCTTAAGCTTCTTTTCGAATTTGAAAGGTTATGGATTTAAACTAACTTCAATTTTATAATAATTTGCACTTAAGAGTTTACTTAATTATGAACGATTTTAACTATTTTATAAATGACGTTTAAGTTAATTAATTTATTCTTCTAACAATGTTTTAAAGTTGTCGTTTAATTGTTTAATTATTCTTGTTTAAAGTTATCTAATTATATTATTAATGATGTTTAAGATATTTGATTATATTATTAATATTGTTTAAGTTAATTAATTATTTTATTAATGATATTTAAGTTAATTAATTATTTTATTCGTGATATTTAAAGTTAATTAATTGTTTTATGAAAGGGATTTTTCTTAATAAAAAGGGTTTATTTAAATGAGATTTACAAATGATATTTTGTAAAGGAGATTGAAGACGATATTGGTAAAGGAGTTTATAGGAGATATTTTGCAAGTGAGATTTATTAATGGTATTTTATAAATAAAGGAGAGATTTATAAATGGAAATTTGTAAATAAAAGACAGGGTTCATAAGGGATATTTTAAACATAGTGAAGTTTTATTTTAAATATATAGATAATAGAAATGAGTTTTGGATTTATAAAAGGATATTTATAAAATATTTTATAAAATATTTTTATAAAGGAGTTATAAAAGAATATTTAAAAAAGATTCTTATAAACAGAGAGGAATTTTATAAATAATTTTAGGGATTAATAAATGAAGTTTTATAAATCAATTTGGAGATTTATAAAAGGATTTGTAAATATGTAATAAGTTTATAAAAAGGAAATTTTATAAAAGGAATGAGATTTGATTTTGGTAAATAATCCTTCTTAATTATGGTAGTATGGAAGCATACTTTTCATACTTAACACTGTAGGAAAATGGTTTGGTTTAGAGGAAGTAATGGTTTAAATGATATTTGTTTTTGGCCAATTTAAATATGAATTTGGAAAAGAGGAAAAATTATTTAGGTTTTGTTAATGCACTTACACCATTGAGATAAGTATATAGATATATTTTCTAAGTATTGAAAGTATAATGTTTTGTAATATACTTGTACCAGTGAGATAAGTATATAAATGTTTTCCTAATATCAAAAGTAATATAAGGGGTTTGTGGAGGCATCCTTTTTGAAGGTAATTTAAAACAAACACTTGAAAATGGATTTAATTAATGAAAGACTAATTAATAGAGGCTTAGTGGATCCTACATGAAATCTAATCCATGTTTGATTATTTGTTTATTTGATAGTTAAATAACTGGCTGTCAAATCTTGGCTAAAATATAAAATTGAAAATATCTAGGAGAACCACGGAGTTATATGACACAGTCGTCTTCAATGATGTCGTACTGTGCATATAAATCTCGCTTTGTTCTCATAGGAAAAATGATAAGAAAATCTGTCTTCTTAAACGGTTAGGAGGCAATCTCCGCTCTTATGTATTATTTGATTATTTCCATAAAAATGGAGTTGAGTTTACCAAAAATATCGACTTATTTTGGAGCAACCTGTAAGCGGGGGAGTATACTTATATGAGATGACTCGAAACCTTAATCACTCCAAAACCACATATGTGTTCTATACTTTGAAAAAGATTCAAGACTGGTTCGAGATAATGGAATCGAAGACGGAGCTCTTTGAAGTTCACTTGCACTTGCTACTAATCCTGAGGGTGATTCCAAATTGGTGTACTAGAAGTAGTTCCGTCTATTTGTTTAGATCCCGAACAACTTGTATGGATGAATGCCGGCATTATATTGTGCTTGGAAGGCAATATTGACATTCAAGTGGGAATTTCTAGGAGGAAAATGTAATCGTGACCTAATAAGCCTCACAATCTAGTAATCTTTAAAATGGGGATATGCTTCAGAGCTATCTAGTTCTCTACCATTAGTAGCATCCATTCTTCGATCTTGAATAGCTATTTATGGATTTCGTAGGTGTGTGCATAGAAAGAGTAGGACTATGGATGGTGCATACATTTTTGAGCCTTGATGCCCAGGGAATGATGCAATTTGGTATGCCATGTTAAAGGGGCTATCGACTCTGATTTGCAGTGAGTCCATGCAAGGCCCTCGGTACATTTTTCTAGAGATGTATTGTGGCGGATGGTACCCCAGTAGCCCTATCATTGATGGAAATCCAATCTCCTATATGTGCCTTACGGACTTAGTTGTGCCCAACTACTGGAATGTTAGATGCAAGAATTTTAGCTATTTTATGTGCTTATTTTCAACCCCTAGACATTATTATAATATCTTATGATTTTATAATAAAAATGGATTGGTTATCATCAAGTCAAAATCCATCCTTACTTATGGGCGGCGTGGTCTTATGATAATACCTTTTTCTGGAGGTTTTTATAACATTAAGCAATCCATCTGATTGTGTTTCTCACGTTGGTTTTACCAGACTGATCCATGCATTATTTTAATTGTAATGCATAGGTCAGCCTCAGCATATTTTATAGATTTAGTTGGACATTTTGGAGTTTCAGGAGACGAGCTAGATCCTCCAAGGCGTATCACCATATTTTATCTTCCGACGTTTGTTCTTGTTTGTGTTTATCAGCCATTGTAAGAACAGGTTATTATAATTGTCCAGGCTGACGATATTTAAGTTGCTCTAATGATAATATGTATATTAAAGTTCTTTTCTTTTGTAAAGATCTGTGTATATTATATATTACTCATCACATTGCGAGACTTAATTCTGTCATTTTCTTTCTTTCACCTCAATAATATGTCTTTTCGACACTAGGATATTCGGCATGTGAATATCGTGGATGTATTAGTGTCGACTTTTGAGAATCAAAAAGGTGGGCTATTACAGTTGGTATCAGAGCTTACGTTGAGCGAACACCTAGGCTTTGGTTGGGTAAACTCATTAGAGATAGGGTTTGTAACACCCTAGAATGAGTTTGAATGTATTATATATAAGAGTGCTTAATTGTTTCTACTATAAAATTATTTTATATTATGTTGCTTGGTCTGTTAAGTGACATGAATTATGGTCAATGCGTTGATCAATGTTATCGAAAGGGGTTTCTAAACACTTAAACAAGAAAAACCAACACGGTACTGTTTTTTAATTAGTAAATAATTTTTTAACCTATGATTATATTTTATATATAAAAGAATAATTTTTAAAAATTTAAGAGATTTATTATATGTTGTTTGTTAGGAAATGATAATATTCAATTATTATCATTTATTGCTCGATTAGTTGTGCTCGTCTAGTTTATGAGCAGTTTTACGTTTTCACTGCATGGGTGAGGTAGAAAGTAATTATGGGAATATTAAATACGAACACCTTGTGAATTTAGTTTCACGGTTTGACTATGAGGCGTTTGATGATAATGTTGGGTAAAATGTTAATTTTAATAAAAGTTGTTTATTTAATCCAAACAAAGATATACATTTGTGAAATAATTTTATATAAGGAAGAGAAATTATTTTAAGTATAGTTTATAAATATGATTTTTAAATAAAAATGGTTTAAAACAGATATTTTAAGAACTTATAATCTAGGTATTCTGAAAAAAAAATCAAAATTTTAAAGAAAATAATAATAGTGTTATTTGAGAGTACTTATGGAAATATTTAAGTGATTTTAAAAGATATAGAAAGCACTAAGCTCGCTTCTATTGTAGGAAAATAATTCCAGTGATGACTGTAAAATTGTTGGCGTTTATTTTTGAGTTTTTAAGTGGAGAATTGCTACCATGGTAGATTGCTTCAAAATTGTAATGGTAAAACAAAATTTGTTTAAAAATTCAAAAATTATGATTTGATATACAAAAGGAGATATGTATATTATTACTATTTCAAAATGATTTGAAATAAAACCTGGGTGTTTAATTTTGAAGTTCTCAACTAGGTTATGGACTCATGTACTGTAACGTCCTGCTATTTCGAACCATTCACATCTGCACATGTTAGACCAGAATTGCTCAAAACAACAGATTGTTAATTTTATATTTGGCAAAACTTAAAATATACATTAAATAAATCAATCACAGAATCATAGACACGGAGTATTACAACAATATGCAGCGAAATAAATAAATAGTAGTTCATGAAGCTACTATAAAACATCAGAGTTAAAACAAAATACAACAGAAATCTCAAAAAAGAGTAGTCTTAAATACAGAAGCAACTGACAAGTCTGAACATAAGTGACCGGAATAAATCAAAATAGCAGAAATGTAGATAGATCTTCAAGCAAAGCTCCAATCTCCAATGGTGAGTCTCAAATGCTATGACACTCAGACTGACCCGAGCATAAAGCAACACGAAACACTCGAGTCAGGATTAACATTTTTATATTAATAAATTCAAATCAAGTGAAATATCAACTGGAATACAAGTAACTTAAAGGATAGTTAGGATTTCCAAGGATCCGTGGAACTATCTACTATGTAGTAATATACGCTCTTATAATATGTCTATCGGTAAAGTTAAAGTATTAAAATAACGTTAAGTAATTACCTATATCCCCTTTAACACATTTTATATAATCCCGATATAATGCCGTATGCTCCACCAAATCGGTGGTTTACCTAGAGGACACCACATAGGTACGGAACAAAATAAACTCATAGAAGGCGCTCTAGGGCATGTGAACACGGCACTTGAGACAATGCTAGGGTAGATTTACCAATTATATTAACATACAAGTCTTCATCACTTGAAATTATCTCGAATCTCTACATAGATTCCAGCATCTTGAACTGTTAAGGAATCGCTCCCTGGATTCCAACATAAGCCCTTTAACAAATGCTAACATTGTGCTCTCTCTTAGGCTCACCCTCAAGATTGATAGTTCTACATGATAGCATCATTCGAAATGTTAATGTTGACTTCTCCCATGGACTTAACCTTATGATAGACAGTGCAACTCTATAACATTTCCTTCACAACCGCTTCCAAAATATAGAACACGTATATCAGTTTTGAAGCAGTTATTATTTGGAGTCATCTCATATAAGTACACTCCCTCACTTACAGGATGCTTCAAAACCGATTAATAGATTTTTGTTTAACTTAACTCCATATATTTCAAAAATAAATAGACAATGCATAAGAGTGGAGATCATCTTCTATCCAAAAGAATTTCCATGTCTTTTATCCAAAAAGAGCAATACAAGTTTATTTGTAGGTTATAGCATCATTTAAGATAACCATACTACATAATTCTCAAGTTTCTTTTAGTTATTTCATAAGTTAATTTTGGTCAAATTCAATAACAATGAGAACGATCGCATATGAAACTAGGTCTTGTATACTGATCATGTTTCCGACCTTCTCAACTTATACTATCCCTCAGTCAAGAGTGAAGCCATTATGTTAAAGCACTGTTTGCTTCTAAGGCCTACTCAAACATCATTCTTAACTCTCATTGATAGAACAAACCTACTTTTTCGGATTTTAGTGCTAAGTACATGACTAAATATTTTTATAGACAAGTAAACACACAAAGCACGATTAAGTTCATAAGCGACTTCTAATCCCCATTTTATTTAATTAATTAATTTATTAATTAAAAACACTTTTACAAATAATTACTTCCTTCAAAATTAGTCGAACTATATATAGGAGTCCTCCACAAGGGATATCGAATACATACGTTCTAAAAGTAAGATACGATTCAGACAAATGAATCCTTCCTGGGGATCTCAGATCGTATGGATAGGTGATGCATCTATCTACTCTTTTTCTACTGTATTTAAAATACCTTAATAAAAGATATATACGTGTATTCTACTCTTTTACCATTCATTTGTACTCTTTTCAATACTTCAAAATGCATTCATATACATATCTCAAATGCTATAAGAATATTCACAGATCTTTAACAAGATTTCTTACTTTAAAATATAATCAAAGAGGTTAAAAAAATGTTTCTTGAACATTGTTGCTATAATCCTCTTCTCTTTTATAGTTTAAATTCTACTTTTCATACTTAAAACTATCTTTAAAATATCCTTTATAAAGATCTAAGTACATTCACAAGTCTATTCAAAATGGCTTTAAGAGAAATGTTACTTAAACATTGTCACTATAAATCCAGAACCATTTCTTTATAATCATCTTTAAAACATTCTTTCTATTGATCTAATTATACTTCCTAAGTATAATCAAAAGGGTTAAAAACAAATGTTGCTCAAAAATTGTTTATTTTAAACCCATGACATTTTATACTTAACTTTATCTTTAAGACACTCTTTTTAAAGATCTACGTATACTTATTTACAAGACAATATACTTTTAGATAACTTCACAAAACCATTTATTATAACTAAAATATTATAACCAAAAACCACTTATCCTTTTATGAAACACTTCACTGACTATTCCGAACTAATATATACAGTTTAAAAATACTTATAAATAAGTTTTAAATATCTGTATAAAATATTGCTTAAAAATTACTAAATTATAATTTAACAAAAATCAATAAAAAGCATGTGTTACATTTGAAAACCCTTTATTTAAAAATTACAAATTAATTATTAAAAATATTCTAAATTTGAAACCACTTTTAAAATACTTTATAACTTTTTATTAACATTAATAAAAAGATCCCACGAGAATAATTAATTCAATTATGATTTAAACTCATTTTAATTCACAAAAAGTATTAAAAATAACAGCAAATAGCCAATGTTGTAAAAAGAATCCAAAATGCTATCGTAGGTCTGAGATAGCATTTATAAGTGCCTTTATAAGTCATAGACAGAAAACATTAGAAAATTTGCATAAATGTTTGACCATTTTTACCCATCCAAACAATGGCTTGAAGGTCTAATTTTATACACTAAATATTATTCTTAGACCACTGAAAACATGCAAAGAAACCCTAAGGATATTTCCTAAAATTATATTAAAAATTCCCAAAAATGAGCTATTTACGAAGTGCTTATATAGCGACCTTTTCGCTACTAACATTTTCAAAACTGTTCAACATGTTATAAAATGACTAAAACTCTAATATACAGTAACAGTAGTACTTATTAAAATAGTAAATAAACCGTTCAGGATGTCTTTGAAAATCATAATAAAAATTATCGAACACAAGGTAATTTCAAACTGCTCATATAGCAACCATTTTCGCCATAAATTTTGCAACTTTGTTCCACAAATTCTATAACTTTCCAAACTAATTTCTTACTGTCACACACACTTATATATGTGTAGATCACAATAAATGTATTTGATATTGCTATGTTTTAGCATACAAACAATTTGAACAAGTTCAAACATAAGGAGATGAAAAGTGCTTTCATAGCGACTATACCTACTTGGACCAGTCCATATCCATTCCAGTTTCAACACATAATCCAAACAACCATATGTACACAATGTGAAGGCCATGCCACATGCTACAAAAGGTTATAAAAGTGATGACATACAATATAGAGTTGTTATTTGCTTTTAAAAGCAAGGGGGTCAATAGTTATAACTTTAATTAGTTTGTGCTTAACTTTAACTTTATATTTAAGCACATAACATATATACACACACAATATATGTACTAGTTCAATGGTGAGTAAACGCACTTAAACCTATGATAATACCAAGCACAAGCACACAAGAACAAATGAACACTTCCTACCATCATTACGCATCCAAAGCTTCCACCTTTAGCACAAAAATGCGCATGGCCATCCCTGCCTCCACATAATGCTTATGGCCTCACTTGGATGTACATTTTTTTGCTACTTCCTTCCACTTTGAGTTGCTTTTATATGTTCCCTATATGCTTTAAGGCCTTTGCCAAAGTTTGGAGAATTCTATGCCTGATTTGCTATGTTTTTGGATGATTAAAGAAGAGAGAAAGAGTATGGAGAAGGTCATTTTTTGAACAAAACTATGATCAAATAATTATGAGCCAAAGGGAATCTTATGAAGACTTTAAAAGGAGATAATTACCACCTACAATCCTCCTCAGTTACCCAAAAGCAACCTCTGTGTGTTCTACTTCACACATCACCTTTAGTTAAAAACAAAATATCTAAACACTATTCACCAAAATATCTCCTTCCTTAATCCATTTGTTAATCTTTCTATTCACATTTAGTTAAACGTAACACACAAAATATATTTTGTTGCTAATGGCACACTAATACATTAGGCAAGCACAACAAGTTCAAACAAATTTTATCTAGCAAAGATCCATCTATCGATAAAACGATTTTCGATCACATTACCAAATTTCTTCAAAGTATTTACTTTTGTAAACATTTCTCAAAATTACCATCGTTAGTAATTAATTAAAAGGGACTTAACAATGTTATAAAATCACTTTTTATCACATTAAATCTATGATTCAATATTTAAATAATTCAAAGATTTTAATACGAATTGTTCAAAAATTTTGGTTTTTTCAATTTGTAAGGCAATAAATGTCTAATAAAAGAAAATTGTTATGTTGAAAGATATCAAAATTGTAATCATTGTAATTGAAAGAGTTAAAGTTGGAAAAGAGATATGTATAATTTTTATAATGGTAGTCTGTGAAATAAAATAAGTATCGAAGGCTCCTTCTACATAGGGGTGAAGTAGGAGAACAACTTATAGTAATATAAATTGAATTTGAAGGGAATACAAGTGTTATAATTGTATGTCCTTGAAATTATTGTTTTGATGTTTAAACATCTGTGGAAAGTCCTAAATTATAAATATTAGTAAATTTGTTGAATAAATTAATACTGTTATTTTAAATTTTAAAATGGTCTTAAGTTGAACTAAAGTTGAAATAAATATTCTTGCATTGATAATTAATGAAGGCAATAATGTTTTGAAGGTTTATATATGAATTGGAAGTTATTAAGTTAATTATTTTGGTATTAAAATACTTAGGCAATAAGTTACTAGTAGTAAATTTGACATCATCAAACTAATGTTACTATTTTAATTAAGTAATGGTTTTAATATGGGAAAAAGTGGAATAAATATTTTATGATGATAAGAATATTTTAGAGCTGCATATTTTATATATTGAAAATTTTAGTTGATTAGTACATGATTTTGGTAATAAATATTCAAGTGAACACTCTTTGTATCAAAAATGAAATTATTTTTTATAGGAAATAAATGGAAGTCTATTGCCTAAATGTGAATTTTTTTTAATGATCAAATAACATGAGGAAAATGAATTTTGAATTTAGTTTGATGTCGAGAAAATTAATGTAAGGTAATTTTGTATTTGAAAAGGGAAAATAAGAATTTGAAATAAAACAAAATGAAATAAAAGGGTATTCTATTTACTTAACCCATTTTAGCCCAAAGATAAATAAATAGAAGATCACCTTCTCATTTTCTCATTACAGTACATACTTCTTCTAAAAGAAGGAAAATACACGTTGTTTCTCTTCTCAAATCGTGCTTAACCCCAGCCACTTCCCAAAATTATAATAAAACAAATAAATTCCCAAAAATTACCGAAATTCAAATCTAGCTTCTTATTACCCCTCTCCAATTTGTAGATTCAAAAGTCAGTATTTTAGGTTAGTTTGGCTAAGCAAGTTTTATGGTGGCAAAGAATGTTGAAGAAGGCTGGTATTGAAAATACAGAAGAAGTAGTAAGGAAAGAGAAGGAGATTGAATACAATTAGAAGAAAAAGTGAGTTAATCCCTCATAACTATCTCTAGTTCATAGCATGTTGCAGTAGATGCCAATAATTGAGTTTCTAGATTGAATCTGTGTGATATTGGATGAATTTGTGCTATATTGTTTGCAAAAATTGTAATTACTTGAATTTCCAAACAAGGATCCACCCATTTTCATATTTGATGAATTGTTGACTATATTGGATGTATGTTACCTATGTGAACCCTGGAAATTCCTCTAGATAAGCTATCATTGTCGAAAAATTTAAAATCGTCGATTGTAGGTGCAACCTAGAGCTGAATAGCTCCATGAAATTCCGACATCTGTACCGTGCACATCGTTTCACCGTTGGGCGTTACCGGGAGCTATTCAGCTCTAGGACCGCAACATATGCATTATTTTATTTATTTCTTCTTTATGTTTTTCCACCATTTCCCTCTAGTTTTGTAATGTTTTCCTATATATGAACTTTGATCTTTTTCCTTTTGTTTTAGCTATATAAAATGGTTTAAAGATTATGTTTAATAAAGTTAATTTATAAATAAAACTATTTTATTGATTGCAACTTTATGTATATACATACATACAATATACATACATGCATATACATACGTACATGCATGCATACATAAATACATATAAAGATGTTATTTTATGTAAATTAGTATATATTATATTTTTAAATGTGATATATATTTGGGATAAAGTAATTATTTTAAATAAATTTTAAATAGTATAACCCTTCCTAAAAATGATTTCTAAAGTCTCGTTGCATCTAAAAATTTCCCACTAAAGAAGCTTATCAAAAATCTATTGATTTTAGTCTTTGAAAAATTATATACACGTATTTTTATAAATATACTAGATTTTACAAAATTAATATACCTGTCTCCAAATAATTTTTTATAAGTTGGGTTTCAAGCTAGACATCCTTTTATGTAATGAGAACTATGATTAAACAATTTATTAGTACCGAGTGATATAGGACATTTGGTATCACTTCATCGATTAAGTATACGACTCATTGTGTAGAATATTTTCGGTTAATGCAATTTACTAACAAGTTGTAAATATTAAAGTAACACCGAGTGGTATGAGACATTTGGGCGATACTCGAGAAATTACTATTTGGAAGTATATGAAAATTTTGATAAATTGTATCCTTGCGATGCTTGCTATTTCTATATCTTGTTGTATTCATTAGTGCATTCCATATCTTGGTCTTGTAGGCTAGTTGTTTGCCTTAACAGCTTGACTGCGGTGGTTGCATCCGAAGTCATGGTATAATTTCCATTTTTCTTCATGCTCGACTTTTGTTTGGTTATTTTCTCAACGCCACAGAGCCAATAGTCAGTACCTTGGGGAATATCGATGTCATAACACTTGCGTCATTTGTTAGTACCTCATAAGCGCTTTTGACAGGCAAAACACTTGGTATGACGATCAGGGGTGTGTGTGTGTGTGTGTGATCATAGGAATGTTGCTTTTTAATACCTTTTTAGAAACTCCTGGAGCATCTCATATCAGTCTCCCCTTGGTCAAAGCATAGACGCTAAGAATTTCGCCTTAAAATTTATCTATAGGAACGATTATATTGCCTCAACATTCTTTGTGCTCGTTAGTGAGTTTATCTCGGCCCATGTTTATCTTTGAGATTTGACCTACCTTGTGCTCGTCAGTGGGTTTATCTTTGAAATCTGACTCCTTTATGCTCATCAGTGAGTTTGGCTAGCCTTGTGCTTGTATTTGAGATCTGACATGCTTCATACTCGCCAGTGAGTTTATCTTTGAGATTTGATTTGCTCAATGCCCATCAATAAGATTTTAACTTTCTTTCATTTAAGTCTTATGTTTTTTATATGCTTGTTTTCACCACATTTACAATGATTTTCGATGATAGACATGATATTTTTTAACGACATGGTGATTTATTATGACCATGTCATTTATTATTTGGGATGTTGGCATATCATATAGTTATGATTGTATTATTGAGATTCACGTATGTTTATTCCTATGATCTTACCTTTATGGTATTAGAGATAGTCCAACCCGTTTATTATTTATAATAGTCGGGTCAAACCGAGACTTGATGGGTACCGGGACTCATTGGGAAAGGATTTGGGCTAACTTTTGGAATATACATATACATACATACATATACACACACACAATTTTGTACAGTATGCACATGTATACATATGTATGGTTTTTGTACAAGGCAACATGACTCTTGATGTGTATTTTTTTGTGTACTTATCCAGTACTTGATGTCTATGTTTTATATGTAGGTCTAATGCTCATTTTTGTAGACCCACGTTATGTTTCTAGTTATAGTATGTATTATGTTTTCCCGCAGTGATCTGATGCTATATTCTCTAATATGTTATATATATTTTTCTGTTTCGAATTAGCCAATGTGTTTTTACTTTGTGCTGATACCATAGACGACGATTATTATTATATGAGGAAATGTTAAACATATCGGTATGAGCTCAAAGGAACATACATACATGGTTGCTTGTAACTAGCCTTATTCCCCATATAGAATATTTAAACAGTTTAAATATAAAAGCCTATACAGATTTTGCTTAATGGTAGTATCACGCAAGTTCAATCGCTTATAGATATTTATGCGTAATCCAATTTCTAACCTAGTAGTGACATTTTGTGCATGTTTTTTTATATACACTAAAATATCTTCAGTTTGGGCTAAGATTAAAAACTCTATGAATATCTATAGTTAATTGCGTAGGCTACATGAAAGTCCTTGGTTCAATCCGATAACATTTGTCTATTAACGATTTACTATTGCCAAAGATTATGACTTCTAGTTGACGACCAATTATGGTTATACTAACCTTCTATAACAAAGGAGACATACCCTCTCTTGAGTAGTGTTTCACCTCAAGTAGTTTAATGTGTACCTAAATATGGCCATAATATAGCTGTAATGCCATGTTCTTAGCTATAATCAGAGTATGGCCTTACTACTTAAGATTGATAATACCATCAAGTCTGAAGACTGCTGTACATCATTACCATGAGGTCTTTTATTTTGAATTATGTGTACTAACCTATAAAAGACGCTCATGGTGTCATTTTATGATTATTTTAAACGACCACAAGCACGTAACCCCTTGGCACCCCCAATAGTCACAAGTAATTTACTATCTATCATATGGAGAGATTTACATACCTAGTCCCAGTGGATGTATCGATATCCTTCTCTTGATTCATGTTTACTTTGAACATTTAAGAAGTAAGAATTTAGATATCAATTCAATACTAATGATTATGGAAAAATTCGTAACTGCAGTCAATAAAATATTTATCCTAAGTATTTTCTACTTATATATTTTTAATATATTTATTTCATTATTTATGCCTCAATATAACATAAAAGAGAATAAAAACAAAAGCATGCTTTATTTCGAAAAAGATCCTCTATAAGAATTAAGTTATATAGTCAAATTAAATACTTGCACCTAGGGCACACCATTAACTCTATCAATTATTCTATTAGTTAATCTATCTAGTAGGCGCTAAACCTCTCTAAGATCCTAAAATCCTATGTAACACAATTCAAAAGGGCTTTGGTGATGAGTTTGAAGGTTGTATGACAATTTAAAATTTGAAATAGTTTTCCAAAATTATGTTGTTATTAGGAATTTCTATACGTGAGTATCAATATTCAAATTAGGAAATCAAAGAAAACAGGAGGCTCAAGAATTACAATAGCAGACATGACCTTTTATGAAAAAAAATCCTAAACATCTAAGGGTATTAAACTTAACAATTATACATACAAAATTAAGTATTTAAGTTTAATGTAATTACTAAATCAAACAAAGAAGTGGAGTAAATTAGGGTTTTAGCATTGATTTAGAGTCTTTGCTTGATGATTTGAGTTTTTGAGAACTTTCTCTTCATTTAGTTGGGTTTTCTTTTCATTTCTATTTTTTTGCAGATATGAACAAGTGTTGCAGAAAGGAGAATGGATTGATTTATATTAAACAAAAATTATTGAACCATAACTGTTGGACTCAAGCAAACCAAAGGTTGAATGGTTGAAAACATATAACAGTTGGTGAAGTAAAAAACTATTCGTTGGTAGGAATTTAAAGAACATGAAGATTGGTTTGGAAGAATGCAATGATTGAATGTAAAAGATGAAAAAAAAACAATGAAATGGTACTTGATTATGATTTAAATGATTTATATATATCTATATTAAGAAAATAGATTAATGTAAACATTGTCAATCCTGTTATGTCTTGTATAGGTGCAATCATCAAGTGTATATTATTTTTGACTTCTCACGAATAAATACACCTAAAACAATCGATATAATATCTAATATATCTCAGTTGATTAAATAATAGGGGAGATGATGAAACAACCAAGTGTCGTTCGTCTGAATTCTATCACTTTAGATTTAGAATATGCTTTAATTCGTATCAAAAACTCTTGATACCTATCTACAAAGAAAGATTTCCTTCAATAGAGTTGTGGCACGGATGGGCTTAATTGATCTAGAAGTGAGTTGGATTATTCAATCGGGGAAGAGTCATTAGTCGAAAAAGTGGATTGTGTACTAAATCTTATGCCTTGTAAATATACTAAGAGGACGAGAAATTATTTCTAGAAATACATGGAAAATTTCCTTTATTCTTCTTTATTAATACAATGATGTATGCAATAGAAAAAACACTATATTCAAAGTCATCTTAGGCACTTAGAAGAAGTATCGGTTCCCAATTTTCGATTTTGCATACATTATTTTATTTTTTACCATGCTAACTTTATACCTATAGTAATAGATATAATAAAGGAGTTCTATAAAGTGGATATGTATTTCATTTGTTGAGCCTCTATAAATTGTTGTGTTATTTTATTTCCAAACATTTGCTTCATTGCATTTAGCTTTGTTTCTTTCATTGATTTAGTGATAATATTTTCTCAAAAAAATACGAGTTTAGGTAATAAATCCCAATAGAAGGAGTATAGTTGATTGTGCATATCAGCTTCCACCATCGAGGTTGAAGGTCTGATCCACACTGCCTATGTTGTTCTTGTGAACATGTACGGAGTTAATGTAATGGGAAGAGCGCATACTATTCAAAGCTCATAGATCTAAATTCATAGTTCTTTGTGCTTTATAATGAATTTCAACTATTATACAAAGTTCAAAATTCTCATATCATATTTCGGTAATCGACAAACAAAAATTTCCCTAACAATATGCATCTCGATGGGAGGAGGAAAAAATGAATTAACTAACAATTAAATCATGTTTCTAACTTTATGTTTCTATTATATTTTATTAGTTTTACAAAATTAATTTAAAGTATGAAGAAATTAACATGGGTGTTACTGTTAGTTGTATTTCTTACAATAAACATTAGGCTTAATAGTTAAGGGTTCAATAACATAGGCCCTTGCCATATTGCCCCACCAGATGCCTGTTTGGCCTAAACTTGCATATGCATTTCAATTAGCTTGACTCTTGAAGATATTGGTTCCCCAATGTTTCTTAGTATAAGATAGTGTCCCATCAAAACATCACTATCAACATGAAGCCCAGAGTCCTACCGGCAATTTTGCTCCATCCCACCATTAGACGACTGGGCCGCAACATGAGAGCCTCACCTCTCACATTCTCATCTAGGCCTCTTGTCTTTCATACCCATCTCTCCTACTACGGTCCAAACTGCCCCATCCATCCTGCTTTTTAGTGCCTCAACGGGCTTCTAACAAAAGCAAATGTCATCCCTGCTTAAAGAAATGACGACCTCATATTATCTCCCTGATAATATCAGCATAAAATGATACCGTTCATCTAACAAAAGTGTCACTATGTAGCAAAAACTCTCTATACTACTTAGTCCATATAGCAGGAAGCTACTATTCGTCAATAGCTCTATGCTCCTTATCGCTTTTCAAACATAAGCACGCCAAGGTATGACCCCACTAGATGGCCTTCTTTTGAATCTATCAATCTGGCATTTGAGCTCATCAGCATCTAAATCGTATGCCATCATCGACGGCTAAATGGGAACCTGGGTGTAGAGCTTGAACCCGTCGAAGCATGATCTTAACAAATATAAATATAAATTAACATGCACTTATACAATGATTGAATTTTTTTCCTTCTTACATAAAATATTAGCTTAAAGTTCTTGTAATAGATCCCTTACAATCATAAATATCAAGTAATAAAATTGGTTGTCCCACTAGACGTAGATCTTTGCTAAGATCGAACTACTATACATCTTGTGTTATTTACCTTACTTGCACTAGTTATATCTTTCTTAATCACTCCAAATTTAACATTTTTGACTATGTTTTTGGTGAGCTACCTATTTTCTGGCATTTGACTCAAATGACATTTCGAAGGAATTAGACTATGAAATATGAAGGAATGGATCGGGGACTTGAAAGAGATCAGCTATGCCGAGCTGGAGAAAAAAGTTGGTGTTTTAGCCAATTCCGTGGATCGATATTGCTCCATGGATAAATCAATAATGATCAATCAAGGGTGAAAAACTCCATGCAATAACTTATACTATGGATTGATATGTTATTTTAAGGAAAAGGACGAGGTTTGAATATGGGGGATGGATTTGTACCGATCTGTCAAACATTACAATTTTTCCCCTGAAGACCCAAAGCTTGAAGACTTAGGAAAATGCAGAGGAAAGAAGCAATTTTGGACCAACTCATGGATTGTACTAATCCATGGATAGATCTATACAAATCCATCAAATCCTCAAATATGATTGATTTGACCTATCTTCATCCTAAGGTCTTAGATCTAACTGTTTAGCAAATTAAAACTAGACCTTATGATTTTTATATACGGATTTAGCTACAAATAGCAATCTCCATCGTTTAGGAAAGAACTTTTGGCCATTTTTATCGATTTCATTTAGGGAAATCCTGCCGATTTTGAAATCAATCAAATGTGATCTCGGAATCTTGCTATAGATTGGTTGTAATAGCAAGGAACTCTCAACAAAAACAATAAAGTGGACATAGTCCATAGAATTTGGCAAGCCTCTATTCAAAAATTGTATGTTCTCTCTACTTTCTATTTATTTTCTTTCATCTTAACTTTATTTCGATCATTTAGGGAGTTAGACCAATTTTTTTACTAACATTTTTTGATGTTTTCACCAAGAGTTGAAGACCTAGACCGGACCTGTGATTGCTACTAGGATTGAGTAAAATCTCCAACGAGATCCAAAAGGATTAGCTTTGAAAAACACTAGAACTAGGGCCATGACAGAAGAATGTTGAACCACATGAACAAGGGGATAAAGAACAAACTTCTCCTCAACTGGATGTTGTGGTGAAGCATGAGTTGGATAGGGTTATGGCCGATGTAGATAACAAGATGAAAATGTCTAAACAAGTCATCATGGAATAAATTAAGAAGGAAAAAATCGAAAGGGATCCCATTTGAAATATCGCGATGATTGATGGGATTTATCATTTGAACTGAGTGAGGAAAATTCTAAAAATCGATATAGAGCCAAGAAGGAAAAAATCGAGATGGGGGTGCATGAGCTTTAAGTAAATAAAAGAAACAAGTTATAGTTGATACCACAGCAAGATGTTGGGTCGATACCGATCCATTATGGATCAATCCTGATCCATCAAGCGATCAGTAGGATGTAGGTGATGTTTCTTAACATGATGGTAATGAAGATGGACAAGATGATGGTCCCTAGGATATATTAGTTATTGAAAATATGAAAGGAACTCAGATGATGCAACTCGCATCGATGCGGCTAGAGAATTAAATGAATGGACTCCCCAAAGACAAGGGACCTTGGTGTCTTATGCTAACTATGACCATTTGCAAAGTTGAGTAAATGTTCAAATAGGAATAAAGGAAACAACAAACAAATAACTGAAATAATCTAAAGGTTACTTCAGTTGAATTAAAAACAGGATGATAGTTGTGAGCTGTTGCTAGTACAGATTCATTAAGTATGGAGATTAGAGCACCTTAATCCCCTATAAGTTCATCATGCCAACGGTGCCTATTTATGTTGGGTTAACTGACCCAATGCAACACTTGATGAAGTATGACTGACATTTGGACGGTACCAGAGATGACGATGATGTGAAATGCTTATGTTTTGCCCTATTTTTGGAACGACTGATGATTATGTTTTTTTTAGGCTGGAGCCTAGATATTTGTTGTCATATGATCCATATGCAAATAAGTTTCTAGACCAGTTCAGGGTCCTCTAGGTTTTTCCTAATGATGTGATATCATTGGCCAACATTCATCACTGACCAAGTGAACTATAAAAAAATTATTAAGAGGTTCACGCTACAATAATGGAGGTAAAGAACCCCAGAGATGGTGTTGTTTTAACGCCGCTTGTCAATTGAGTGATTAAATGGCTAATTTTAGGAGATGGTATAAAATGAAGAAACCAACCACTTTGAAATATTTCTACAGAAAGGCTAATCAATTTCTACACTTAGAAGAGATAGATATGGAATAACTTTTGTGTGCTAGTGGTCAGGCGGCACAGAGTAGAGTCATTAAGAGTAATAAGGCCGTCAAGCATGATGGGGGTAGTGGAAATAGTAATGATGGGAATGATAAGAAGCGGAAGAACAAAAACAACAGAGGTAAAAAGTAGGATCGAGAAAGCACTTCAAGTTCAACCGCGATGGAAAGTATATGGAGCTGGCCAACGGTATTGAAATATATACTTTGCCAAGCAAGGCAATGCTAGATACAAGAAGCCTGGCCCAAGCGTGGATACTAATGAAGAGAAGAATTCTGAAAAGTATTATCAGTTCCATGAGACATATGGCCATAGTAAAAATGAATGTCTTTGCATTAAAGATATGATTGAGGAGAAGATAAGCAAGAAGCGACTCTAACAGTATGTCAGGAACCTGCAGGAAGGCGGGAAAGGAAACAATTCACCTTCAAGGCAGTCACCTCATGGTAATCGAGGAACGGTAGTAGGAGTCCAAGAACACCTACATGTGTTGGTGATAAATGCTACATTTGGAGGTCCCCATCCCATAAAAAGTTTGAATGAGATGGAAAGATATGGGAGCTCACTGATATACTCTTTGTAATAGATGTGTTATGCTACAGAGGAAGGTGCTCCTATAAAATAATAATAAAGGATCGATGATTACGTTATTTTTCAACAGAGATGCTAATGGGGTCAAAGCTCTAACATTTGATCCAATGATGATATCGACCATGATTGGGCAATAATTATTCACTGAGTGTTGATAGTTGGAGAAATCTGGATGAATATCCTTTCTATACGAGCATTCAAGGGGACACATCTTAATGAAAAGGGTCCGCTACAATATAAATTATGACTTTAGGGATTTACTAGAGAGGAAATTGTTCTGGTCAGTTGCATCTAGTTGACTTTTCAACATAGAAATGGTTCCTATAAGGAAAAATAAATTGATAACTTCATTGTGGTGGATGGATTCTCCGCCTACAACACATTTCTAGGCCGGTCGGCCCTAGTTGATTTTAGGATTGCACTTTCACCATAGTACTCAATGATGAAATTTTCCATTGGTGGCAGATTTAGGGTAATCCAAGGAGACCAAAGCATAGGAAGGAAGTGTTATATGGTAAAGCCGTGGGAGTCAAGATGCAAGGAGAAGAGAAAGAATGCAAAGAAGGCTTTCAGTATTAAAAAAAACCAAGACAAATAGCAGCTAACATTTGGACGTAGTCTCAGGTCCACTAACGATTAGTACAAAGCCACGGAACCATGGAGAGAGTTGGAAGAGGCTAGGGCGGGACCGGTGGAGCTAATGGATGAGACTTATATGGATGAAGATGATATATCAAAGATTGCTAAAATTGGATCTTAACTCAACTTGAGGATGAAAAGGGAACAAAATGGGTTTTCAAGAGTGAACAAGTGCTCGTATGGACTCATTCTGACATGTGCGGGATTTCACCTGAAGATGCATTCCGTGCACTGAATGTCGACCTTGTTGTCATTCTTATGAAACAGAAAGATGTGGTAGGGAACTGGAGAGATCCGCTGCATTGAAGTAAGAAATAGATTGGCTGTTAGAAAGTGGTTATCCGCAATGCATTCTGCCAGAAATTGGTAGCAAAACCCATGATGGTTAGGAAGGCCAACAGAAAGTGGTGGACATGCATCGACTATTCAGACTTGATTAAAGCATGCTCGAAGGACTACTTTCTACTTTCATGGATCGACTAAGTTGAGGATGGAATAATCAAGCATGAACTATTGTCACTCATGGATGCATATTCCAACTATAATCAGTTCGCAATGCATGACTCATTAGGAGCATATGAGCTTTATCATGAACTTTAGCTACAAAGTCATGTCATTTGATTTAAAAAACTCTAGAGCTACTAGCCAGCACTTAGTTAACAAGATGTTTGCACAACAAATTAGAAGAATAATGGAAGTCTACGCGGATGATACGCTGGTAAAATCATAAAGGTCAACGAAGCACATAGGCGATCACTCAGAAATGTTTAACGTACTCTAAAAGGATGGGATAAGACTGAATCCAATGAAGTGTTTCTTCATAGTCACACAAGGAAACTTGTTGGGGTTCGTTGTGAACTCTAGGAGTAGTGTAGCTAAGGCAAAAAATATCAAAGCATCAAAGTAGATTACAACCACACAAACTAGGAGGAAAATGCAGACTTGAATCGTAAGGTTTCTGAATTGAGTAGGTTCATCTCAAAGGTGACACATAAGCATATACGATTCTTTAATGCCCTCAAGAAGCAAAAAGGGAAGTTTTGATGGAAAAATGAGTGTGAAATTGCATTTCAAAATCTATTGGAACATCATTAGAAACCATCGATCCTATCAAATCCTTTGGAAGAAGGGAATTTGTAGGTCTACCCGACGATGTCAGCTCACGCATCAAGAGTGGCATTATTGTGTGAGAAATGTAAAATCCAAAAGAAAGTATACTACCTCAGTAAATAGTTCATAAGCATAAAGAAGAATTATCTAAAGTTGGTAAAGCTAGTCTATTGTTTATTGGTTGCTTCAAGAAAGTTGAAATCATATTTCCAAGCTCTTCCAATAAGCGTGTTGACTGTGACAACCGCCCTACACCTTCAATACCAATTATACCCATATAATGCATTGCGTTGGTGCAAGGACGATGTAAATGATTGTCAGGGTCGTACACTAAGTAAGACAATCATAGGACCCGTATATCTCATAGCATTATGATAAAATATAATAATCATCGCTGATATAGATAGGCGAGATAGAAATATAACTAAATGAACAACCATGGATTAGAGCATAGGTTAAATAGAGTTACACCATATAGTAGCAGAGTTTATAAAGTTTATAATAAATCTAAAATATATGCCTCTAAGTAAAGAAAAGTGAAACGCTATCTAGGCTTTGAAGTTTCGCACGGTAGAAACAGTAAAAGCTCTAAAAATAGTATACATGAAAGCGTAGCCTCCATCTTGTCCACTTATACAACATTGCATGCCATCCCACACATACCATCTAGTCTACTCATTCGAGAGTATCTAAGGCATTAAGAAGAAAACATAAAATCCCAAGTCAAACAACAGTCTAGTGTAAGAAAGAAACATCTCAAAACAATATAAAAATCGATAGAGCATAGGATGTAAGGTATAGAGGATCATACCTGACCTGCACCTGCATCTAAAGAGTTAGCATATAACAATCAGTACATGCTACTATACCATCATCATCATCAAATGAGTGTATTGCCATCTAAGTGCAACGTAAGGTGTCTAGGTATTTCCAATCATAATACTTACATCATGTGACAGCCCTAGGGTGATAAACAAACATGACAAACTTAGAAACCACAACATCCATCAAACAGCCCTCACATCACTCGAGTGCATTGGATATAAGATAACTCGTATGACAAACCATAGGCCAGGGACTAAATAAAATCGCAAGTCCATGGTAGTCAATCCACGCCACTTTGTAAGGCTAGAAAATTGAAACATATCATAAGGTCCAGGGCAAACCATGGTCATAATATCTGGACACGGTCATAACAAGGTGGTCATCCCCATATACACCGCCATACGAGCACACTAGAAAACTCTGAGTATCTATGATGCCTTTGCACACATTATCATAATAGAACATAGTCAATGTCCCATTAGGTTCATACGTATAGCGAAACAAAATCATAATTCAACTCTTGAGCCTCTATCATAGAATTTTCCCTTTGGACCATCATTTCGATTACCATCATCAAGTTGTCATCATGTAAATACAACTCCGTCTTCATAGAGTTTTCATCATCAAAACACTCTATACATTCTTCCTAAGTCTTAGAGCCATCTCATCAAAGTTCTAAAGTCACCACATCAAAGCGTCGCATCCTTATTTCAATGTCTCAAGCATCCTTCGTCGCATCGTAGCATCTAATCCAACAGTCACGCGAATGGACGAATATTTTCGACACAATCCCCTAGGCATCATCCGCATCCTTGTAGAGTTTGGCCTCACTAGACATTCTTTAATCATGTAAGTATCGATATGACTAGACATGTTGGTACGGGAAGTGAAATATTGACCACGTTATCATGCCTGAGCCTACACTAGGAGCTTTCTTCCCTCACATCCAGAAACCACCTTGCAAACCTGTCGGTCCCAAAGCAAGTCAGTGCTGACCATTTTCCTTAGCTAAATTTTCTAAGACCAAAACTCTATACTTTTTGGCATCTCTTGGCAAGCTCGATGCCCTAGCATCTCGATCCCTAGGTCCTTAATGCCTTAGCTCGAAGTAAAACACCGAGTTCCACTATTTTCCTTCCACCGACACTTTTGCCACATATCTGATTTAACACCCATACTTACATGATTTTAACCCTCAAATCTCTGCCAAATTTCATGCAGCCTGTTTTGGGGACTCTTTAGTCTTCAAACAACATATTTCAGTCACATCATGTTTTTAACCTTTTTGATATTGATTTGTTCAAAACAACGACTTGCTTTCTAACTACCCTAAATGATCGAAAAACATATTAAATAATTTATACAACCATCACACAATCATCACATCATATTCAACATCACATACAAGTAATCCAAACATCATTTGAACACATACATTTTCCTAGATCTAAATGTAAACAAAAATCATGTTATGATAGGTAAATGGTGTAAAACGAATTAAAAGACAACTTTAACTTTTTAAATTTTGTTCCACTGTGTTATTACAGTTAGATCAAGGTTTTAAAACACTTAAACATTAGAAATCCATCATAAAAATCACATTTTCACCATATCAATGAACATAGAATTGTGGGAGAAATAAAATCACTTGCCTTATATCAAAATACATGAATTTCAAGGCAAATACAAGGAAGAATGACAAGCTTCGTGAATCCTAAGGCACCAAAATAGTAAACCTCCTACTCCTTTCAATCATCACCCCTAAATGATGTTTTAAGCTAATTAAAGTAAGGAAAATTGATGCTTTTGATTAAAACACAAGGTAATCAAGGTTTCACTCGGTTTGGGGAAGTGGAAAAGTGATTAGCAACTGTTCCATCATCCCCAATTAGATGCAAACCCAAAATGGAGTAATGGGTCTAATCAGGGCCTAACCAATTACCTATTATCTAGCAAAAAGCTATCCGAACATCAAATGACCATATTTTCTAAACGGTAGGTCCAAAAAGGTATTATGACCACTCTACAGAAAGTGAAACTATCATATCATTTACTTTTCCAGGTGTATACTCTATACCAAAATCATAAGCTGCTAAAAATTCCAGCCACCTTTGATGTCTCATATTCAATTTCTTCTGAGAGAATAAATATCTTAATGACTTATGATCTGTGTATAGCTCAAATCTTTCCCCTAAGAGATAACATCTCCAAATCTTGTATGCAGAGATCATTGTTGCCAATTCCAAAATATGAGTGGGATATCTCACTTCACGCGGTCTAAGCTATCGTGAAGCGTGGACAATAACTTTACCGTTCTGCATCAACACATTTTCTAATCCAATCCTGTATGCGTTTGTATACACCATCAAACCTTGGTTTCCGCCTGGAACTACTAACACAGGTGCATTGGTTAATAAATACTTTAAATTAAGAAATGTTTCCTCACATTTGTCGGACCAGATAAACTTCACATCCTTCCTGAATTACTTCGTGAAAGGTGCTGCTATCTGCGAGAAATCCTTAAAGAATCTCATGTAATAGCCAGCTAGTCCAAGAAAACATCTAATCTCAGTCACCGTCTTTGGTATCTTTTAGTTATTAACAGCTTCGATCTTATCTAGATCGATTGACAAGCCTTCCACTTAAACCACATGACCAAGAAACTTAACCTCTTTCTTCCAAAAATGACACTTGGAAAACTTCACTTTCAGCTGATACTGCCCCAGTGTCTCAAGCACAACTCTAAGATGATCTTCATGCTCTCTTTCATCCTTAGAGTATACTAAAATGTAATCTATACACACCAACATGAAACTATCCAAGTACTTTCAAAAAACTCGGTTCATCAAATTTACGGAGAAAGCTGGTGCATTCGTTAATCTGAATGGCATTACTAACCACTCGTACGAACCATACCTAATCCAAATACTATAACGGAACACTATCATCTGCCACTCTTAACTGTTGCAAAATTTGTCGCCAAATCCCATTAGGAAAATACTCTGGCTCCATACAACGGATCAAGCAGATCGTCAATTCTCAGCAAATGATACTTATTTTTAATCATCTTCTCATTCAACTTACGATAGTCGATACACATCCTTAATGATCCATCCGGTTTTTTCACGAACACCCTGGCCACTCCTCAAGGAGAACTACTTGGTCCAATAAAATTCCTCCCTTTTAGATCCACTAATTGCACCTTCAATTGCTCCATCTCAGTCGATGTCATTCTGCTAGGTGGTCTGCTTACAGGTTTAGCTCCTGGCACAAGATCTATCTGAAACTCAACAGCTCATTTAGATAGTAGTCCTATAAGTGGCTCAAAAACATTTCCAAATTCTTGCTACTCGAACCGGACATAACTCTTCTTCTACTTCCATAGCTCTCAGTAAAGCACAAGTACTTCCATCAGTATTCTCCACTGAGAATATGATTTGGTTATGACTATCAGGGTGTCCCAATGGTGTATCCTATCCTGGCAAATTATCCTAGCCCCATATTTACCCAGCCAATCCATACCCAAAATAGTTCTGAAATCTAAGAAATCAAAAACATACAAACTGTATGCGAACTTATGACCTAACAAATCAAGTTCTAAATGGTCACATCTCATCCCAAGAATTGCAAACCATCCTATCGGATTCGCAACCCTTAAGGAAGTAACAAGGTATGTGGGTTCTAAACATAACCTATCAGCCAAACATTGAGATATAAATGAATGTGATGCACCAGTATCAAATTGTATCCTAACTAGTATAATATGAATCAAAAGCGTACCTTCCACCACAGTCTTTCCTTTCTCAACAGCAGTTGGCCTAGAAGATGACGGTCTAATAGCAAAAACCTTTCCCTTGTCCGCTCTGACTGGTTCTGGACACTGATTCTGCCTAACCTGGTCGCAATTATAGCAGTTCACGCCCTTCTTTTCTACAGCCTTCTTCCTCTTGCCTGTCCGGCATTCATGAGCATAGTGACCTTTCTTATTACACTTGAAACAAACCAAATCACCCTTTACCTTCTTGGCAGTCACTCCCTTCTAGGCTCCCTTCTTCTTAAAAAACTTCCTCTTCTTTCCTTGAGAACCTAGGTTTCAACCAGCTTTTCCTTCTCATAAATAGCAAAAATTTCCTCATTTCGAATTGCCATCTCCACAACTACATTACAAGGATCACGGATATGTGGTAGGGTTACCTTAGCAATCTCGAGTCTCAACCCACTCATAAACTTCTCATTCCTCTTGATGACGGTGTCAATGGTAGCATATCCATATCTGGACAGCTCATCAAACTTAGAAACATACTCAATCACTGTCATCTCTCCCTACACCAAATCCATGAAATTTCTAAACAATGCTAACTTAGCGACTTCAAACAAAAACCTCTGCTCGAATCTCCTTTGAAGTTCTGTCCAAGTCAATTCTTCCTCAGAAACTTCAGCAATAACACTATTCCACCAATGGAGTGCTGCCCCTTATAGCTATCTAGAGGCTAGTATCCTCTTTTGCTCATCATTCAGTCCCAAATCAACAAAGATTCTTTCACAATGCAACAGCCAATTTCAACTTTTATAGCATCCTCCGTTCCCACAAACGGCTTTCCACCAAGACTAGTTCAATCTCTGCTCAACTTAGCATAATTATTCCCAATTGGAGCCACGGGATTAGCTCCTCCAACATTACCAGCCACTCCCGGAGAATCTCCGGCCTACATCAAATTGACGAAGAACTGATACATCATCCCTATATATACTGGCGAATTTTTAGCACCTACATTGGCATCTGAATTTTGATTAGCATTTACCTGTCGACTTGGGTTCCTCCAGGTGGTTCAATCGTTTCCATTTGTTGTGGTGCTTCCTCCACCAATATTTCCTCTTCCGTTTCCCACTTCCATATCTTCCTTTCTCAAAAATATGCATAAGAGCCTTAGTTAAGATATAGAAGAATGGTCTAAGAGAGAGGGGAATGCGTACTTATATATATACATATCAAATACACATACATTACTATAGTCTTAACCCAAACCTCGATCTTATTTTTTGATTCATTGGATTATGCGTTGAAAAAACTTTTAGGCTTAAGTTTCTTTTAAGTTTCCATAAACCTATGCTCTGATACGAACTTGTAACACCCCTCACTTAGAGGCCTAAAACTAACGGCTACAGATGTTGTAGTCATACGTAGTTATTAATCCTCGGTGACCAAATACGGTAATGTTAAATGCATTGATATAACAGAAACACATGAATATGGAAAAAAATTAAAATCATTAATCAACTTTCATATTTCATTTCAAAAGATTTCAAATTCAGTACACAATCCAAGATTCGAGAACTACGTCCAGAGAAAATATAGTTATCACAACATACGCCATGAGCGACATATGAAGATGCCCACTTGGATTATCATAGTCTAAACTTAGGCAATGAAACAACTTTTCCTTTACAACAAAACACATCGGAACCAAAATAGAAGAGAACTCCTACTAGCTAGCTTGCCTCCTACATGTCTTCGGAAGTTTATTCGTCTAAAGAGGTACTTGAAAACCTTAACTCTCAAACTACTCAAAGTTAATTGAGCATCAGAGAGTTTAAGGGTAAAACATAAACTTCGAGTCAGACATAAATCATGGTATGAATAACTATCTGTTCGGTTTCATAGTTTTTATAGGATCACTAAGAACCTATTGGCCCCTACCAATAACTTCACTATTCATGGGTTCTCCCTAAACCTATTGGTATCTTCAACAACTTCTCTTATGTCATAGTTTTATGGGTTGACTATGAACCTATTGACTTCTGTTAATAACTTAACCCGGATATAGTTTCTATGGTTCACTACAAACCTATTGGCCTCTGCCAATAACACTTTCTAAACATAGTTTCCTAGGTTTACTATGAACTGATCTATTTAACAACTTCTTTAATCAGTATTTAGGCATCCTATATTCTGGTCTTTCTGACCTCTTGGATGCAATTCTACTCATTTAAGAGTTAACTCAATTTATGTTCATTACTGTGTCAACCTAACCAGTTTGTTCTGCCCTTTCTTCCCAAAATACAGTTTGGGTCCAATTTACAGTGAATATGTACATTAGAAGAAGCAAACATAATAGCACCAACATCTATGTTTAAATATCCTTGAAATCATTTTCATATGAAATATGGTTAATCCCTTTAACCTTTACTTTATCAAGGAAAGCTCCTTTAAAAACTCCATACTTAAAGGCATTTCAAAACTCATTTATTTTTCCATGGGTTTTCCTTTAAAGAAATGATACTGGGTTCTTTGTTTTGAGAACTAAGGCTTTCGAAACCTTAAACCTTTACTTTCGAAACCATTTGAAATTACCTCTTTCCAAACCATTGGTTTTATTTTTAAAATATCTTTCGGGTCAAAGTGAATATAAAAAAAAGTTCAAAACTATTAGGCTTCATATAAAAGGGTTTGGGGAAAACTGATGGCTTCGGAACCATCCTTTCGAAAGCTTAAATCATTTAAATAAAACGTTTGGAAGGATAGCTTCGAAAACCCTTTCGAAGCCATTGCCTTCGAAACCCTTATGTGGCTACTGGAGCCCTTTCAAAAGTATTGGGAAGTGGCTTATTATATTTATAAAATAAAACTACCTTTCGAACTAGTTGATTACTTCAATTCATTCGAAAGGCATAAGGTCGGCAGCATGATTTCAACTGGGTTCAAACTACACTTTTGAAAGCATTGGTTTAAAAAACAAGGTAGCTCATTCGAAAGCTACAATTTAACAAAAGGCGGCAACCTAATCGAATGCTATTTTAAACCCTTTTGAAAGCATTCTTTTGAAAGCAAATCAAGTGGCATCTTCGAAATCTATTTAAATGGGTTTCGATCCCTTTGAAAGCATGGTTTCGACTCCATACCTACCACCTTTCCCCAATCCACTACGTACCAAGGCATTGATGCCTTGTATATTGGTTTCGACTTAGTTGAGGTGGAATTACAGGGTCAAAAGGTACTACCGGAAGTGGCGAAACCATAGTTCTGTACAAAAATTATTTTATTACCTTTTCAAGTAGTTGCTTTTTAACTAACCTGCCTATATGTAAAAATTTATTTGGTTGCCATAAACTTTTCAAATTCTTTTCTAAAAAACTGCTGCATTCATTTCAGATCTAAATAAAGGTAATTAGCAAAGAAGTCCTTTCCTTAAGAGAAATAATTAAACATTTAATTTCTCCTAATAAATTTAATTTACATAGTAAATTACTTAGGTAAAATCTCCAAAAATCATAAAAATTCACCTTTAATATGTTATCTAACATATAAAAATTTCTGACCGAAATTCCTTCATTTAACAGCCGAAATAAAATTTAAACCCAAATATTCATTTCTTCCTTTGATAATTCATAATAAAATTACCATATCTTAGATAATTACGAAAATTAAACCCATCTCCAAAATAATGTTTTACATAACCTATCAATTCCTCATGGCATTCGAAACACAATCAACAAAATTTTAGTCCTAAAATCGAGATATGCATTCATATATCATACTTGTTTAAATCAAACATATCATGAAATCCAAGCATATCATCATTAAAAATCATCATAAGCTATTAAACATAAAACTCGAAATAATATGCTCTTTAAAAACAAAAATAGAGATGGTTTTGATATTATTCACCTTGCTTAGGATAAGGAACTAGAGATTTGATCTTTTATTAATTCTCATTGCTTGATTGCTTAGCTTTAATTGATTTTCCCCTTTTCCCTTCCCTAGGTTATGGCCGGCTTTCTCATCTTTGATTTACATTTTTGAGTTTTGAAAAACGAACATGCAAAGAAATGGAAATGAGATTTTAAGGGTAATGGGATTATGGGTGCGACTATTACCCGTAATGTCCTTGTTTTATTCTCTTATTAATTATCTAATAAACCATTTCCATTACTCACTCTTTATGTTTATTTAAGCATGGCCTCTAAATAAATTTTCAAATCTCAATCCCCTTATCATACTAATATTTACATATTGTATTTAATTTATCTAATTAAATCTCCTGGATAATGTTATTAACAATTTGGTGTGTTACAGGTAGAAGGTCTTTATAACTATTGGGTAAGATCGAAGACTTATCTTAATTTTACTTCTTATCAACGAGATTCGGTGAAAATAACACAATCGATAATGCCCTAATTTATGATCCCAGCTACTATATAGATCCATGTGCAAAATGGAGGAACTTAACCAGATTTCCAAAATTTCACATTTGTTAATAATTATTACTAAATTTATTTTATTATAGGATAACAATACTCGGATAAAAATAATAAAAATTAGGAAAAATAACGACGAAAGATTTGTGCATTCTGTGCTTTCTAAATACTGCTTCATTTGTTGTGCAAGGAATGTATGCTCTATTGCTCAATCTTTATTGATATTGTATGGTCCTTCCCAGATCGGGTCAAGTGCCCTTGGTCTAGGGAAGATTTACGTTAAGACTAGTTCTCCTTCCTTAAGAGGGTGGTGCTTGAACTTGGAAATTGGAATTGTACTGATTGGCAACCTTCTATTTATGCATCACAGTCTTCAGAGTAGCTTCATTATGCTTTTCATCAATTTGATCTAGAGATATGTTTAATAGCTCCTCATTTTTGTTTGGATCAAAATCGTTTCATCTATGGGATGGAATTACGGTCTCAATAGGTAGCATAATCTTCGACTAATAAAATAAAGCGAAGGGATTATATCCCATTCTAGTCTTGTAAGAAGTGCGGTATGCCCAAAGTCCAAATGCAAGCTGGCCACCTAAGCTCACTTAGCCTTTTCCAAATGTTCGTTTATGAGAGTTTTAAGAACCCTATTGACAGCTTCCACTTGCTCAGTGGCCTACGGGTGTACCACAGTGGAAAAGCTTTTCCTGATCTCATGTTGCCGATAGAAATCGACAAAATCTTCATTATCAAACTGTAATCCATTTTCGAGATAATCTGAAGAAGGATTCCGTAAATATAACATTTCCAACCAAAAAGTTGATGACCTTGGTGGAAGATGATTTAGTGAGTGAATCTGCTTCAACCCATTTAGTGAAGTAGTCTACCGCCACTACTGCATAGTTATCTCCACCCTTGGCCGTAGAAAGTGTTTGCGCCAAAATTGGTCACAAACCCTAAATATCATGAAAGCACCAGTGTATGAACATAGATCAGCAGTATTCTAACATAAATCTCAGATCCAAACAAAGTAGAGAATAACAATTGAAAATTAACAAACAGAAACATAAGATTTATAGTGGTTCGGCTATCTTCGGCCTATGTCCACCTCGAAGGATAATCTTTTATTGATGTGCTTGCTGGTTACAATGAAGTACAGTAATAATTTTCAGTACAACAATGGAGTTTGAGTGCAATTGTGATTTTGGAAGAGTCTGGATGTTACAGGATCAAAAAGTCCCATTTCTGTAGGCTCTAGGGTGCTATTTATAGGCGCTCCATGCTAATATCTCGCTCAAACTTCGGGAGACCTCTTCTGGCACGTGAGTGGGCCCAGCGATCAATCCCATGCAATTTTAACTCAATCCGTGATGTAATTCGTATCGATCAAGATTTTGTCCAATAGAGTCAACATTTGGCACGAACACTCTTTGCCTTGTAAGTAAGCTTCTGTGAAAATTTCATAGCATTTGGACTTATGGATTGTGAGATATGATCGATGCAAGCTTGCTTTATTCATATGATGCTGAATTCACATCGATGTTCTTCATATCGAATTGTTCGTATCGCTCTTTGGACACGCGCTTGCAAGTCGACGTGGCGCTAACCTCTAGGATTGATCCACTTTTCGTGCCGTGTTAAATGCTTCCTTATTCGTATCCAACATTGAAGCGTTCTTCGTATCGATCGATTCTGGCCCTATTTGTATCGATAATTGAAGGTGTATTTTGCATCCATCCATTTCAGCCCTTAT
Source organism: Allium cepa (assembly GCA_030765085.1). Taxonomy (NCBI): domain Eukaryota; kingdom Viridiplantae; phylum Streptophyta; class Magnoliopsida; order Asparagales; family Amaryllidaceae; genus Allium; species Allium cepa. Next base: position 136,553,116 of record CM060932.1, read on the forward strand.
TAATTGATGGTGTACTTCGTACCGATCGTTGTAGATACAACTAATACGAAGTGACTTCGCTTGAGGGGCTTTCTAATGGACATGAACATGAACCATGATGGATACGAACAAGGACTATGATGGATACAAAGAATCACGGATGCTATCGATTCGAACAACCATGAACTGGATGGATACGAAGGAGGTCTGCAGAGTGGACGGATACAAACTAAGCTTACCTATGATCGATACGAACTGGGTCGGTCCTCGATGGATATGAAGTAGCACGAACACGAGGTAGGCTGATGGATCCGAACTTGGTGGACATGAACATTAAGCTTACGCGATGGATATGAATGACAGACATCTGATGGATACGAACTAAAGCGATACGAAAGTGTTGATTTTCCTTAGTTTGCATCGATCATACCTTGAGCATATGAACTCCGATTGACTTGAAATTTGAAATGTTACCTTTCACGACTTTGCTTGTCTTGTTTTGTCAATTGTAGCTCGATCCAGACTCGGACAAAATTCATCGATATCCATAGTGAACCTAGGATGTATAATCGATATTTGGGATGAGTATTCATTGATTTTCGGTTAACTTCTTGATATCTCGGCCTTGCTAAAAGGTGGGATAACACTTTGCCCCCTAAAACATGCCTTTCGGCAAAAGGCGTGGTTTGAATAGCTTCAAATCAAATGCCGTGAGCCTATATTTTATCCACATCTATAGTATCGTCAATCAAGTTTGTGGCCGTTTGAAGTCGAATCAGTATTCATTTCCACCTATGGAAGTCAAGAATTAAATTCCACAACCTCTTCGGACAATCGATGGTCACTTCGGACCCTTGCCATGTCCATTCCAGAATTAACGATCAAATAGAAAGATCCTGTTGCGCTCCGGCGATGCTTTCTATCCCATGCACTCTGGCCCGACGAGGGCATATAGCAATGTCTTGGTCATCCTAGACCGATTATAGCCTCTCCGGGCTCTTGCTGGATCCTGTCCTATCACTCTTCGGTGAGGGGGAAACAGCGTCAAGTGAGCCGATCCTGTCGCTCTCCGACGAAGCGGCAACACCCCTACACCCCGATTCAGCGTCCCTGAACATTAAGCGATGTCATGGCCTAAATCCGAGGCCAATTACAGCCACTCCGGGCTCTTATTAAACTCCCATCCAATCACTCTCCAGTGAATGGGGAATGACGTTAAGTGAGTTGATCCCGTTGCTCTCCGGCGAAGCAACTCACTTCTTGCACTCCGGACCCCGCCTCTTTGGGTAGGGTCATAAAGCGATCGTTTTCAAATTAAATACAATGTTCATCCTTTAACTCTCCAGTCAAAGGTTTATTTTATGAAATCCAAGTTCATTTATTAAATTCAAATTCCAAATGTCCAATCACAAACAAAGGAAAAATCTAGATACTGCCTCTCTGGGCAAAGCGGTCTATTACCATCTTAGAGCATGCCTAGGGATCTCTCCGGTTCCCATACATGTGTAAGAGGGATAGCCGTTTTATTTTGAAATCAAATCTAAGGAGTTTAATCGACCAAAGTTCAAATCCTGCACTTGGCCCTTGCCATCATGATAAATTAATGGCGAGTCATGATTCCAATCCAGGATTAATTCTATTGGGCGCAGGCGGTAGTTATTCAGGTCTATAGTCGATTTCTCAAGTATTATGGCAATCTACCACTTCTAACACGTTCTTCTATCTCATCCTTCAAATAATGGCATTCGTCATTAGTATGTATTTCCATCTCATGGAATATGCAGTACTTTCCATTTCTATGTTCCCGTTCTATAGGATCTCTCTTGGATGGTTTCCGATAGGTCAGCTACCCCCGAGTCTCCATGTAAATCCGTTCCAGGTTTGCCGTCAAGTCAGCGTATTGTTTGAATCTTGGTTCTCGAAATTTCTTCCGTTTGTCCATCGTCCTGCTTCCGCTTTCCTTTGTCCGTTCTAGACTGTTCTTTGGAAGTTCCTCCGCCTTGCACAGCATTTATTTCTTGTCTCTCAACGCGGGAATCCTCTAGACGGATGAATCTTTCAGCTTCATGGTAAAATTCTCCAAGGTCTTGTGGCAGGTCTCTTGCCAGCGAATCCTTGAACTCTGTGCCTTCTGCAACTCCTGCCACCGCCGCCATCAAAATCATCGACGGATCCAGGCTGTCTACTGAAGCCACAGTTGCATTCAATCGCAATACTAAATCTTTTATGGACTCTCCGTTCCTCTGCTTTATCGATGCTAAGGACATCACACTTTTGGGTCGCATCACGTGGACACTAAACTGCCTCATGAAGCATTGCACTAGGTCGCCCCATGTTCTAATTGATCCACTCTCTAGTTTCCTGAGCCAAAGCGTAGCCAAATCTGCTAAATATAGAGGGAAACATCGTGCCATCACTTCCTTGGATGCTCCCAGCACTTCCATATGCCTGATATATTTGGTAATATGCATGGTCGGGTCTGAATTTCCATCATAAGTTTCCAGCATAGGTAACTTGAACTTTGGAGGGTTCCTCGCATTTTTGATATTCGGAGTGAAAGGACTCCGACTAACTTCTTCTAAGCCTCCGCTTAGCAACCCTCCCCTCATAATCCGTCGTACTAGTCCAGCCATTCTTTCTTCTCCATCGAGGGGTTATCCCCTCTTCATGTTTCTATCCTGCCCCCCATGTCTCGAAGGGTATTCTGGGTAATATTCTTCATGTGGCTCATTCATGTTGGCGTTAGCTCTAGCTCGCCGAGCTCCATCTATGGGTCTTCCAATGCTAGATCCTGAGGGTCCTCCCTAGGTCCTTGTTGATTTCCTTCACATTCTTCGTTCTGATCTTGAATCTGACCTCCATCGATCTCTATGACTCTAGCTTCTTGTCTCGTGTTTGCAGCAACTGTAGCCGGCCCAAGGTTCTATGCTCCGGCTGCTCTCATCTGCTCAAAGAAGTTTTGCATCGTTTCTTGTTGGCTCTTCAATAATTTTTCATGTATTGAATCCACCATAGCCTCCATCTCGTCCTTGGTGATGTAGATCGAAGCTTGTCCTTCTCCAGCTCCAAAGGAGGCCTCTTGACTTCCTCCTTGTTGGCTTCTCTCTCCTCTCTGCCTTCTTGTTGATTGTCACGTTATTGTCTTTCGAATCTGAATTCTTCAAGCTTTTAAATCCAATATCTAAGTAGTAGAATCCCTGAGTAAGGCCTTCTCAGTGAAAGCACCAAAGTGTTTGCACCTAAATTGGTCGCAAACCCCAAATATCATGAAAGCATCAGTGTATGAACACAAATCAGCAGTATTCTAACATAAATCTCAGATCCAGACAAAGTAGAGAACAACAATTGAAAAATAACAAACAGAAACACAAGATTTATAGTGGTTCGGCTATCTCCGGCCTACTTCCACTTCGAAGGATAATCTTCTACTGATGTGCTTGCTGGTTACAATGAATTACAGCAGTAATTTTTTAGTACAACAATGGAATTTGAGTGCATTCGTGATTTTGGCAGAGTCTGGACGTCCCCGGATCAAAAAGTCCCTTTTCTATAGGATCTAGGGTGCTATTTATAGATGGTCCATGAAAATGTCTCGCTCAAACTTCGGGAGACCTCTGCTGGCACATGAGTGGGCCTACGCGGTCGATCCCATGCAATTTTGACTCGATCTGTGATCGATACGAACGTAATTCGTATCGATCAAGATTTTTTCCAATGGAGTCGAAATTTGGCACGAACATTCTTTGGCTTGTACGTAAGCTCCTGTGAAAATTTCATAGCATTTGGACTTATGGATTGTGAGATATATCGATGCAAACTTGCGTTATTCGTAGGCTACTGAATTTGCATCGATGTTCTTCGTATTGATATGTTCGTATCTCTTATTGGGCACGTGCTTGCAAGTCGACGTGGCGCTAACTTCTTGGATTGATCCACTTTTCATGCCATATTGAATGCTTCCTTATTCATATGCAACATCGAAGCTTTGTTCGTATCGATGGATTCTAGCCCTGTTCGTATCGATAATTGAAGGTGTACTTCGCATCCATCCATTTCAGCCCTTACTCATATCGATAATTGATAGTGTACTTCATATCGATCGTTGTAGATACAACCGATACGAAGTGACTTCGCTTGAGGGGTTTTCTGATGGACACGAACAAGGACCATGATGGATACGAACAAGGACTATGATGGGTACGAGGACTCAAGGATGCTATCGATTCGATCAACCATGAACTGGATGGATACGAAGGAGGTCTGTAGAGTGGACAGATATGAACTAAGCTTACCTATGACCGATACGAACTGGATCGGTCCTCGATGGATACGAAGTAGCACGTACACGTGGTAGGCTGATGGATCCGAACGTGGTGGACATGAACATTGGGCTTATGCAATGGATACGAACGACAGACATCTGATGGATACGAACTAAAGCGATACGAATGTGTCGATTTTCCTTAGTTTGCATCGATCATATCTTGAGCATATGAACTCCGGTTGACTTAAAATTTAAAACGTTGGCTTTCACGACTTTGCTTGTCTTGCCTTGTTAATTGTAGCTCGATGCGGACTCGGACAAAATTCATTGATATCCATAGTGAACCTGGGATGTATAACCGATATTTAGGATGAGTAATCATTGATTTTTAGTTAACTTCTTGATATCTCGTCCTTGCTAAAAGGTGGGATAATAGAAAGTACCTCAATAAAGTTAGTTCCCCAAACAGTAATAGGCGAATGGTTGACTATGTAAGCCAGTTGATTGAAGGTAGCCTTTGAAATTTTTTCAAACCTTTGGTGCTTGTCACACCTTTTCGAATTCTACTACATCATGGTTCAATTTAAACAAAAGTATCCATATTGTATTTTCCCAATATTTATTCCCTATTGTGGTCCTCGTAACCACCTGTATGCATATTATTTAAGACTTTATGGGCCTCCCTTCCAGCAATACATCTTAGTAGTAGATTTAAAAATCCTCTTCGGTACAAGATACCATCTTGTATCGTATGCGCCTTCAATAATATCTTTCTGGTTTCTCAGTTACTGGAAAGACTCCACTAGCCAAACACTCAATTATCTAGGTCATCCAAGTCTCTTTCCATTAGCAATTGCTACATTATTTATCTTCATAAAGCTCGACATCGGTAGAGTTGTTATTGGAATGGACCCAAGGAGTGGTCCATTTCCAAAGCCTGCCAATTTTTCCAAACCATCTGCATCCTGATTCTCTTCCTTTGGAATGTGTTTAACAACAAAGTGTTCTAATTCATTGAGTAAAGATTTCACCTTTCTTATATAAGAAGCTAATTTCTTTACCTTGGCCTGAAATTCTCCAAGCACTCGGTTGACTAATAGTTGCTAGAGCCATTATGGACGCACAATGACCTAAGCCAAATCTCCTTTTCAATTTCCAGTCCTTCAACCAATGCTTCATATTCTTCCTCATTACTTGTTTCCTTGAATCCTGGTTATAAGGCATAATGCTACTCTGGCTCTAAAATCATACTCATGAGAAGCTCCATCCATGAAAATGCACCACCTAAGAGATTCTTCTTCCCATGATTCTACTTCAGCATCTCTGATAGTGAATTCCGCTATAAAATCTGCCAGATCTATCCCTTGATTGCCATCCAAGGGTGGTAGGTGTTCTCACACTGACTCGGCTCATTGCTCCACTTCAGCAATCTATGTTAGGTGTTTTGGTGGTGTAAGACTTGCATCAATGATTATGCAGTTAAAGCCCTTGGCATTCCTATAGCGGTAGAGATGCAAAAAGTTATATTGGGCATATAGCAAAAAATAGCAGAGGTGCACAAAGCTTGATTAGATATAAACCAAATATTTAAAGTTAATTATTCTCATTCTCACATCATTTATATAGAAAAAATAAATATATTTTTTATCTTATATAACAAAATCAAAGAACATAATTTACGCAGGCAAGATTTGGTGCTTAGATGGATTTGTAACATATATTGAGCATTTATGCCTTAAAATTACGTCTTTACCCTAACTTTGTTGATTTGGTTTAAAAGAGAACCGGTCAAATCAAACTTTGTACATTACATTTTCCTAAAGCAGGTGCTAAAAATCGTTGATTTAGTGGATACAGCGGAAAATAGCAAGGTTTAAATTGGATCTACTATTTAACAGCACTAAATTGAAATAGCATAGTAGTCCAAGAGTGCAATGTGCTATAGCTGGGATTTTTTAGGGCTTTAATAGCACAATTCAGTGGCTGATCAGTCCACACCCAAACTGGATGAGATTGAAAGTAATGTTTTAACTTTATGGATGATATCAAGGGGAAATTTTCCGATTGGTTATTTGGACTTCATCTTGGTGAAATGCTTTCTTACATAATACACCAGACATTAGACATTGTACCTTGCCTTCTTCTTATACAGATGTCGTGCCTAAGGTGTGAGTTGAACTACTAGGTAAAGGTACAGGTCTTGCCCTTCTAGTGATGTGGAAAGGGTGGACGGTTTTAGCAACTATTCCATAAGATAAAGAAACACTACTAATCTTTCATCCGTCCAATTGAATTTTCCTTTCTTCTTTATCAATGCCTTGAAGATGGGACGCACTTATTCCTTACTTTAGATATGAATTGGCTTAATGTTGCTATCTTTCCATTTAAACTTTGCATTTCCTTTCGTGTTTCCGAGATTTGATGTCTTTCAATGCACGGACTTGTTTCGGGATAGCCTCTATCCCTCTGACATGTATGATAAAGCCAAGAAACTTCCTGAGATGACTCCAAAAGAAGATTTTAAGGGATTTAGCTTTATCCCAAACTCCCGGACCAGTTGAAAATTTTATCTACGTGGTCGATATAGTCATTGGCCCTTTGGGATTTTACCAACATGTCATCCACATATACTTCCGTGGTTCTTCCAATATTACTAACAAACACCTTGTTGACCAACAACTGATATGTTGCACCAGCGTTCTTCAATCAAAAAGGCTTGACCTTATAGAAATATAGGCCCATATCTATGATAAAATTAGTATGGTCCTAGCTATGGACGTACATAGAAATTTTATTGTATCCAGAGTATATATCCAAAATAGATAATAGTTTATACCCTGTATTTCCATTCACTAGTTAGTCATTTATCGAAAGTAAGAAACAATCCTTGGGTTAGGAATCATTTAGGTTAGAAAAGTCAATGCATGTTTGCCATTTCTCATTCGGCTTTTTAACCAACATCGGATTAGCTATCCATACTTGGTAGTAGGATTCCATGATGATTCAGTTTGCCAACAAGATTTCTACTTCCTCATTAGTGGCAACCGACCATTTAGGGACATGCTCCTTAATTTTAACGGGTTTCCTTGGATCGATGTTTAGAATATGGCATTCAAAAATCAGAAAGATTTTGCACATGTCATCGAAGGAACATGCAAATACATCTTGGTTATTTCGCACAAAACCTACCATTTTCACCTTCAAACCCAGCACCAATTGGGATTCGATCTTCATTAGTTCAGTTGGGTCATGTTAGTCAACTTGTATAAATTTCATTGCCTTTCTAGGATCAGCTGTTGCTATCCCCTCTTCTCTATCTCTCGGGTTTTAATTCATTAAAAGGATCACTAGTTTACCTAAGTGGGGGCCCTTTCTCTATTGCTATGTAGTCGTGCTTTTGGTATAGTAAGCAGTCTTTTTATGCTTTCCTTTCTCTATAAGCTTGTCCTCATGGAGCTTTGCTACACAACATTCCCTAGTAGTGTCCTGATATGCTTCGGTTGCCCCTGCTCCATGGTTTTAGGGAATTTCATTTTCAAGCACCATTGGGCCGTGATAGCATGAAAGTTTGATAAACACGATCTATTAGGAAGGCGTTATACGCTGAGAACCCATCCACTAAAATGAATGTTTGCGTTTGTATGGCTGATCGAGGAAGGTTTCCTAGCTTGAAAATATCCATCTTTCTTGGGGGTATTTTCCCTTCTTGGTAGATCCACCTAGCTATTTATTGCATTGTGTGACATCCTTCATAGATAGTAGCATTTTATTGAAAGCATCCTTAAAGTAGATATTCAACGAGCTCCTAATATTTAACAATGCTCAGTGTACCTCAGTCAGACCTAACATAGTTGAAATCGCCATGGGATTGGTATGCAAATAACATTTTCCTTTCAAATCGTTATCATGGAAAATTATCTCCTCCGGCTCCCAACAAGGGATTTAATGTCACACTTCTCATCTATAACATATAGGAAACTCTCACCATTCTTCGATGACTTCACATAACTTTCCATCTCGGCCCAACTCTTATCTTCCATGTGGCGTATTCTTGTCATAGTGTTGATAATCAGTCTAATATCCTTTGCATGGTTAGCACCACTTCCTTCTCCACCGTCCCTATATAGGAGTTGCCTAGTGTGACGACCGTCCCATACTACCAGCATGGAATGACCTAAAAGAGCATTGTAAATGTGACAGGCTGATATGGGACAATCATCAAGGTTGAAATTTAAAGTAGAAAACCTGTTCCATATCTTATACCGCATGGACAAAATATAATATAAAAAACACGCAGCAGAAATATAGTGAGCCTTAACAAATGAAAGATAACATCTCCACTAGAACCTAATGAGTAATGGTACAAATATCATAATATCTCACTACAACATTTCCTTACCACATCCCTCAGAGTATATAAAAAAAACAGTGGAAATTAGAAATATATAGTAATATGCCAAAGTTTCTCTAAATTTTTCTTCGTACAGCAACTGAGACTCCAAACCTATCATTTAGTCTACTCATTTAAGAGTACCCAAGATGATAAGAGGAAACATAAAACCTTAGGTCAGACAACAGTCTAGTGTGAGCGGTAAATGACTATCAAAAGCTATACTAGAAAACATGTTACTAGACAGGTACAAAGAACCATACCTGACTTGTCCCTGTAACCAAAGAGTTAGCACATAATAATAAGATATAATATGCCACTCAAAATAAATGACAATATGATACTGTAACAGTACATAATAGAAGAATCTAAGAAGCCTCCTCCATTGGTCTTGTTCCTAATCCCTTCTTCATCATTGCTATAGATGATAGCCGACCCAAAAGCAGACATAGTAACCATAGCAACCATAGAATCGAAAACATAGCTATCATCTTCTAAAGTCTTGAAGATATGATAACTCATATGGCCTCGTCCTCACTTTGCCAGAGACAAATGGAAATCCCATTTCTCGATCGTGTTCACCGTACTTACCGATTAAAACCTCCGAACAGTTGTCTCTTGTGATACCTCTATACCACCTGACCAAAACTATGTCAGTCCAGAGTACACGAATGGCGCTATCACTCCTCGGGTGCCCCTGCATTCGGTACCCTTGCTTCGAACACAACCAGAAAACAATGAGTCATCAACGGTTCCTTAGAACTGCCAAATCTTTAGAGCTTTCCATAACTCTAATCCATTTTCGGGCGCGAGCCTACTACTCATTCCAATCCATTATCTTTTAGCCTCTTTCCATCTCGGGATGTCAATATACTCCTTCGATCCCGCTCATATCCGAGTTTCTGATTGAAGAGCTAAAGCTTCATAATGCCATAACAACCAAATCGTAGAAGCAATAAGTAAGCCACAACTTCCAGCATGATCCACTACAACTCCAAAGTCTCCACCACAGATCTCATATCGATTGGAGCAAAATATTTGGATTGGTACCAATCCAATTGGAATGGATCGGCATCGATCCAAATACTTAGCCAATTTTGGCTCCCTCTCACTTCCAGTCTCTAGGGCATTTCCTCTAGATGCCATAGACACCCTCCTTTCCCTATTAGCCTCTTGTTCCTTCCATCTATGCTTTATAGCCGATCCAACATAGATGATCCACAAAATCTTCAATACTCGTCTTATCCTCCGATCCAACTTCATAGAGCAACACTGCAACCTATTCTCTACCATCCTTCTGAATCTCACGTTGATTGGTGCATAAAATTCAGATTGGTACCGATCCAAATACTTTGCTCCCATCATCATGAAATTTTCAAGGTGTCTTCCTTGCACGCTCAATAGCCTATCCTCCAAGTTTCGTATGATTTTGACGAACTTTTCTTCCGATATGCTCCGATCACCAATCTATGTCTTAAACATGCACAATATTAGCAAACGAATCAAGCATAACACGTGATTCAATTACAACAGTGAATCAAACATAGCAAATCATTCGTTTTACATTTAATTATAAGCATTGATGTCATTCAATTCAATCAATGAGCATAAGCAAGCATAGATCCAATCTAAATCATAGAATTACATAGCCATTTCTACATAAATGATACTAACTAATGATTTTTTATATGTTTTAATTAGGTTGATCTAGGGTTTATAAATCTAAAATTATCTATATCCAATCAATTTATAGTTGAATTTGACAATCCTAACTTATAATCGCCTAATTACAAAATATTATCCATCATAGTCTAGTGAGAGACCATAACCATACACCAAACTAACCAAAACTATGAAAATGAGAGGAGATCCGATCCGGACAGAAGTAAATTAGATGTAGATGCGATCCAATCGATGAGAACATGCCCCTCGATGAAGATTTAGCCTCTAATTTGAGAATAGTGATGATTTGGGATGAAATCTATGAAATAGTGGAGAATTAGAGAGATAAAGGTTTCAAACAGTCTCTATCACCTCATATTTATAGCTAAACCAGATTAGACTAATGGGCTTGCTAATTGACCCATTAATCCCCTTCCTAATTCCGACTAGCAGTTTACAAAACTTAAAACTGTATTAACTTCTTCACTACTTATCCAATTTTCCTATATGAACACTATAAGGAATGGGAAACCACATCCCAAAGCAATAAAATAGGTAAGAACATCTAATTCGACTCCTATCAAAAGTTATGGCCGAAATAAGATCTCCAATGGCAAAATGGTCATAGAAAGTCGGAAAAAATCATGGACGTGTAAAACATCCGTAAGAATCATATTTCAAAATATTAGAATGATACAACCTCAAATGAACTAAATGGAATTATTTTATGATCCTTTCATACGTAAAATATGGGTCATTACATTCTTCCCTCCCCTTTAGAAATTTCGCCCCCGAAATAACTAAATAAACATAAGTAACCAAGGTTATTCCACATGCCTACCATCTATTAGCAACCATCTTACAATCCAACTAAGCAATCAAATCAACAATGGCATGCAAAACCTATCCTAGCATGCGGAACTCTAATAGTATAAGATACAATGGTGCAAGTAGATACAACCTATAGGTCTTATCACTCAAAGAGTTCTGGATAAACCGTCCTCATACTCTCTTTGGTCACCCATGTACAATCGCTATCATCCTCACTCCATTACACCTTAACTAGCTTAACTATCTTCCTCCTAAGCTATTTTGTGTCATTCCCAATGATTTGAAGCGGCTTACGAGGTCTTGAAATTTCTGGCACAACCTCTATCTATTCTGGTTGATCTGGTGCTACCACAATACCCGAGTCATGAACAAACTTCCGTTGAAAGGAGATACGAAAAATATTGGCATACCAGTCATCTTCGGAGGTAGTTCCACCCTATAAGCTAATTTCCCATTTCTCTCGATAATTGGAAAAGTTCCAGCAAATATGGGTGTTAACTTTCCCCTCCTACCAAATCGAACAACATTCCTTGGAGAAGAAATCTTAACAAATACCATGTCCCCAACTGAAAATTCCAAATCTCTTCTTCTCTTGTTTGCATAGCTCTTCTGACGATATTGAGCAATCTTTATAAGTTGCCGAATGATCTCTACCTCCTTAAAAGCCTTTCTAATCATCTCTAGTCCAAATATCAACTTGCCACCTACTTCCCACCAACATGAAGGCGAATTACAAGGTCGTCTGTATAATGCTTCATATGGTGTCAAGCCAATACTCAACTGATAATTGTTGTTATAGGTGAACTCCACTAGATGAAAGTGATCATCCTAAAACCCTCCATAATCCATAATGCATGCTCTAAGAAGATCTTCCAGATTCTAATTCACTCTCTCAGTCTGGCCATCCGTCAATGGGTAATAAGCTGTACTCAAATGTAGCTCGATTTCCAAAATCTCTTGTATGCTCTTCCAGAATCCACTAGTACGCGATGGGTCCCTATCGCTTACAATACTCTTTGGCACACCATAGAATCGAACAATCCACTTAACATATAATTCTGCCAACTTGGATGTCGTTCAGGTAGACTTGATAACTATGAATCTTGCACTCTTGGTCCGATGATCTACCACTACCCAGATACTATCATATCCTGCTCTAGTCCTTGGCAGTCCATCTATAAAATCCATAGATATTTGTTCCCATTTCCACTTGAGAATATCTAGTGGTTGTAGCAATCCACTAGGCTTCTTCTGGTCAGCCTTCACTAACTGGTAATTCAAACACTTTGAGATAAAACTTCCTACATTCTTCTTCATCCTTCCCTCTAGTAAGTCCTCTTCATATCCTTATACATTTTGTTACCACCAGGATGAATGGTTAATCTGGAATTATGGCATTCCCTTAGTACTTCATCTTGTAATCCATCAATATATGGAACAATCAGTCTCTTATCCTTATGAAGCCAACAATCTCGTATAGTCTCTAATATTTGGATTCTACTCCTATTTTAATCTTCTCCATGATCTCTACTAGCTTAGCATCTTTCTTCTAACTAGTGCCAATCCTTTTAATGAGAGTAGGTCTGATCGATAAACTTGCTAGCATCTCAGGCTCAAGTCCACTAAGTGGCCTGATATCAAATCCAGCAATATAATCCATATGTTTCCATTCCAAAAACATAGCTCCCAATTCAGCATGTCTTTTGCTCAATGCATCTACCAGTGCATTACGTTTCCCAGTAGTATAGGAAATATCAAAGTCATAAGAAGCTAGGAACTCCAATCATTAATGTTGCCGAAGGTTAAAATCCTTTTGAGAGAGAAATTACTTCAAGGATTTATGGTATGTAAATAGCTTAAATTTCTCCCAACAAATAGTGCCTCCACATCTTCAAAGCAAATACAATCGCCGCTAGCTCTAAGTCATGAGCTGGATAATTCCTTTCATGCGGTTTCGACTATCGACTAGCATAAGTGACAACTCTTCCTTTCTGCATCATCATAGCTCCAAGACCAATACCATAAGCATCGGTGTATACTGTCGTCTGTTCATTCCAACCCAGAATAACCAATACAGGTGCACTCGTTAACCTTTCCTTTAAAATTAAAAATGCGTGCTCACATCTTGCATCCCAAATAAAAGTCTGATTTTTCTTGGTCAAGTTGGTCAATGGTGCTACAATCTTTGAGAAGTCCTTTATAACGCTCCTTTAATATCCTGCTCGTCCAAGTAAACTTCTCAGCCCATACCATTCTTGGGTTGGTTCCAATCTTGGATCGCTACCACCTTTGCAAGACCTACAGCAACTCCTTGAATTAACACGACATGTCCCAAGAATCTTACTTCTTCCTTCCAGAAGTGACATTTAGAGAACTTAGCTCTCAACTTATGCTTTCTCAAAATCTCAAGCACAATCCTCAAGTGCATCTTGTGCTCTTCCTTTGTTAAGGAATAAATCAGAATATCATCCATAAACATGAGCATGAACTTGTTCAACTGGTCTCTAAAGACTCTATTCATAACATCCTCAAATTATGCCAAAGCGTCAGTCAATCCAAAAGGCATCACCAACCACTCGTAGAAACCTAACGGTGTCCGAAATGCAGTAATGGACACATTTTCTCTTGCCACTCTCAACTAGTGAAATCCCGTTGCCAAATCCATCTAAGAAAACACCTTTGCCTCGTGCCGCTGATGGAAGCGAATACTTATTTTTCTGCGTAACCTTGTTCAGCTTGCGACAATCCACATATAGCCTCAGAGAACCATCCGCCTTCGTTGCGAATACAACAGGTGCACCCTATTCGGATATGCTTCCCCGAATGAATCCTTTCTTTAGCAAATCATCCACTTGCAACTCAAACTCATTCTGCTATCTAGGTTCCATACGCATCAAAGGCATAACTATGGGTCTAGCTCCATCCATAAGTCGTTTCGAAACTCGATCTCCCTGTGTGGCGACAATACTATCACTTCCTCGAAGATGCCAGGATACTCTCTAGCGATAGGCATGGATGACAATCCGCCCTGTGGAATCTCAAGTGAATAAAGAAAGCTGAATAATACCCTATCCTCTGGTAAGCAATGTATTATTGTTGTCCGCCCTTCCATATTCCCAATTGTCACCTCTAGCTTCTTGTAATCCACTACAACCGCATACCTCTTACGCCAGTCCATTCCTAAAATAATTCTAAACCCAACAAAAATAAGAACAATGAAATCACAAAAAAAAGAACATCCACAAATCGATAACACTAAACCATGACAAATCATAAAAGGAATAGTAGATCCTCTAACAGGGTTCGTCACAATCAAAGGTCGTTTACTATTTAGGGTTCCAAACCTAGTCCGCATACTAAGTCACCATAGATGAAAGAATGCGAAGCTCCAGTATCAAAAAGTACTCTAATAGAAACATCTTAGATGGAAAGCATACCTTGCATGATGACTCCCTTCCCTTTATCCCTGCAATAGGAGCACAAGGTGAAGTCGGGACAGCATCAAAGCATATGCCTTCACAATCTGCTTATCCTTAGGTAGTTTTGAACAATTCCACTTCATATACCCAGGCTTATGACAGTTGAAGCACTTTTTAGCCGCCTTACATTCATTAGCATATTGACCTTTTCAGTACAATTGCGACAAACAACCTCACCCTTAATCTTCTTCTGGCTCCCTTTTCCTTGATGTTGTTGTTGTTGCTACTACCTTTTTTCATTACATTTCTTCTTACCCCCACCGTCTTGTTGCGATTTTGGTTCCTCCTTTTTATCAACAACCACAATAACAGTCTTATTCTTCCGGTACAAACTCTCATGTCTAAGGGCTTTCTCAACAAGCTTCTTAAAAGACACTTCAATATGGTCCACCAGCTTCTCTACCAAGTGGTTGTCCAATCCAACAATAAACTTCTCATTCTTCTTCAAATATATATCAATAAAAGACATCCCATACCTCAACAAAGCATCAAACCCCACCACATATTAAGAAACAGACATCTCTCCTTACTTCAACTCAGCAAACTTCTTGAAGAGCACCGATTTCTGAGCCGCTAGAATAAACTTCCCTTCAAATCTAACTTTGAACTGATCCCAAGAAAGCTGATCTTTTGGAGTAGTAATGGTAATAGGAGTCCACTAATTCATTACTCAGCCTTATAGTTATCTTGAAGCAAGCTTCCTTTCCATAGCATCTTCCACCTCCATATCCTTAAAAATGTGCTCACAAGTATCCATCTAATATTGCACTTCAATAGTTGATTCTGTCCCCAAGAATGGTTTCCCTCCTAGAGTAGAATAATCCTTATAAAGCTTGGTGAAGTCAGCTCTAGGTACTTGCATAGGAGCACCACCATCTAAAGCCGCACCAGAAGTGGTTTGGGATCTTTTCATCAGCGAAGCCATTATTTCATTGAACATGGCTTGAAAATTGGGTGTAGCAGATCTTGATTCCTTCCCCTCTTCCACTTCTGAAGTAGAGTTATTTCTAACAGCGTTTCTTGTGCTCTGATTCATCTTTATCTGTAATAAAAATGATTATCCTCTTTCCAAAAAAAGCTGTAATGGTACCCAAGTGCATACCATACTATATAATAATATTATATAGCCTAATATCTTCATTAACAAGTATTCTACCTCCTTTAGCGTATTCTCTTGAATTGCTCCGGTTAACTCGTAACCAAAGCTCTATACCAAATATGACGACCGCCTTATACCACCCGCACGAAATGACATAAAAGAGTGTTGTAAATGTGCGAAGCAGATATGAGACAATCATCAAGCTTGAAATTTAAGTAGAAAACCTATTGCATATCTCACAGCGCATAGATAAAATATAATATAGAAAATATACAGCAGAAATATAGTGAGCCGTAACAAATGAAAGACAATATCTCTACTAGAACTTCATGAGTTACGATACAAATGTCATAATATCTTAGTACAACATTTCCCTACTACATCCTCAGAGTATATAACAAAAAACAGCAAAAACTAGGAATATAAAGTAATACGCCATAGTTCCTCAAAGCTCGTCTTCATACAGCAACTCCAAACCTATCATCTAGTCTACTCATTTTAGAGTACCCAAGATGATAAGATGAAACATAAAACCTTAGGTCAGACAACAGTTTGGTGTAAGCGGTAAATGACTATTAAAAGCTATACTAGAAAATATGGTACTCGACAGGTACACGAAACCATACCTGACCTGTCCCTACAACACAAGAGTTAGCACATATTAATAAGATATAATATGCCATTCAAAATAAAAGACAATAAGATACTGTAACAGAACATGATAGAAGAACCTAAGCAGGCTTTTCCATTGGCCATATTCCCAATCCCTTCACCAACATTCCTCTAGATGATAGCCTATCCAAAAGAAGACATAGCAACCACAGCAACCATAAAATCCTAAACCTTGCCATCGTCTTCTATAGCCTTAAACATATGATAACTCGTATGGCCTCATCTTTGCTTTTCCAGAGACTAATGGAAATCAAGTTTCTCGATCGTTTTCACTGTACTCGCCGTTTAACAACCCCGCATAGTTGTCTCTTGTGATACCTCTATACCACCTGACCAAGACTCTGTCGATCCAGAGTACATGACTAGCGCTACTAGCCCTCGGGTACCCCTGCATTCAGAACCCTTGCTTTGAACACAGCCAGAACACTCCGAGTCATCAACGGTTCTTTGGTACTACCAAATCTTCAGAGCTTTCCACAACTCCAATCCAAGCGGGAGCCTAGTACTCATCCTAATCCATTAGCTTACAGTCTCGTTCCACCCCGAGCTGTCAATCTACTCCTTCGATCCTGATCCTATCCGAGTTTCCGATCAAAGAGCTAAAACTTCGTCATGCCATAACTACCAAACCATAGAAGAAATCAGCGAGCCACAACTTCCAGAGTGATCCACTATAACTCCAAAGTCTCCACCCCTGATCTCATATCAATTGGAGCCAATAATTTCGATTGGTACCGATCCAATTGGATCGGATCGGTACCAATCCAAATGCTTAGTCAATTTTGGCTACCTCTCACTTCCAGCCTCTAGTGCTTTTCCTCTAGATGCTATAGACCCCTTACTTTCTCTCTTAGCCTCTTGGTCCTTCCATCTATGCTTTATAGCCGATCCAACATAGATGATCCATAAAATCTTCAATACTCATCATATACTATGATCCAACTTCATAGAGCATCATTGGAACCCATGCTCTACAATCCCCCTAGATCTCACGTTGGTTGGTGCATAAAATTCAGATCGGTACCGATCCAATTGGATCAGATCGATAACGATCCAAGTACTTTGCTCCCATCTTCGTGAAATTTTCAAGGCATCTTCCTTGCATGCTCCAGGGCCTATCCTCCAAGTTTCATATGATTCTGATGAACTTTTCTCCTGATATGCTCCGATCACCAATCAAAGTCCTAAACATGCACAACACTTGCAAACGAATCAAGCATAGCAAGCAATTCAGTCAAAATAGCAAGTCAAATGTAGCAAATCATTCATTTTAAATTCAATCATAAACATTCAAGTTATCATATTCAATCGATGATCATAAGCAAGCATAGATCTGATCTAAATCATAGAATTACATAGCCAAATATGCATAAATGACATTAGCCAATAGTTTAATTCATATTACATGTTTTAATTAGGTTAATCAAGGGTTTCTAAATTTGAAATTACCTATGTCTAATCAATTTATAGTCTAATTTGACAATCCTAACTTAGAATCACCTAATTACAACGTATTATCCATCATAGACTAGTGAGAGACCATTACCACTGACCAAACCAATTAAACCTATGAAAATGAGAGAAGATAATCCGGACAGTAACAAATTGGATTTAAATGTGATCCAATCGACGAGATAAAGCCCCTCGATGAAGATATAGCCTCTAATTTGAGATTAGAGACGGTCTGGGATGAAATCTCTGTAAAGCATGGAGAATTAGAGAGGAGGTAGGTTTTGAGGCTGATATGAAATGAGAGACAAAGGTTTCAAATAATCTCTCTCACCTCATATATATAGCCAAACCAGATTAGACTAATGGGCTTGCTAATTGACCCATTAATCCCCATTCTAATTCTGGCCAGTGGTTTACAAAACTTAAAACTGCTATAACTTCTTAACTACTTATCTAATTTTCCTTTATGACCACTCTACGAAATGGAAAACCACCATCCCGAAATAATAAACTAGGTTAGAACATCTAGTTCAGCTCCTTTCAAAAGTTAGGGACAAAATAATATATCTAAGGGGAAAATTATCGCATAGAAATTTGGGAAAAATCGTGGACATGTAAAAACATCCCTAAGAATCATATTTCAAATATTAGAATGATACAACTTCAAATGAACTAAACGGAATTGTTTTACGATCCTCCGATGCGTAAAATATGGGTCGATACACCTAGGAGGTTGGCATACAGGAATAGGAGGGGAATTAGGATTTCTAATATATTGCTCAAAAATTTTCTTCCTTATATATTACTCAATAATATCATGCAAGTGGTTATACTCATTAGCGTCATACCCATGAGACACATGGAACCAATAATATTTTCCCTCATTTATATATGTTTCGGATTTCTTTCTTGGCTGAGGCTTACTATGCTTTAGTTTTTCTTGCATCGCAAGATAGATGTTTTCCATGGTATAATTCAAGTTCATGTAAGTATCAAAATTTGATCAAGGCCTAAATCTTTTATGCTCTACCTTCTTTCCACCTATTCCACCTTGGTTGTTTTCTTTCTTCTTTTTAGCACAATTGTTTCCACATCCCTTCACCATAGCATTTACATTGCTGGATGCTTCTAGCACCCTCATGACAGTCCTAAACTGTCATCCAACTACGGCTTCTTTCAGCTTCATACTTTGTTGCTTTGTAAAAGATGTCCTTTAGAGTGGCCGGC
This sequence comes from Allium cepa, assembly GCA_030765085.1. NCBI lineage: Eukaryota > Viridiplantae > Streptophyta > Magnoliopsida > Asparagales > Amaryllidaceae > Allium > Allium cepa. The sequence continues at coordinate 136,572,171 of CM060932.1, forward strand.
TTTTCTTCATTAGTCTTTGGGCAACCATCATCTTTGGATGAACTCCATCGCACAATGCTATCTGGGTTAGTCATTCATTCACTTTCTGAACTCTAACTGCTGTAGTGTAGATTGAGTTAAGTACTATAGTAGTAATTCATCCTCCCTTTGTTTCATATTCATAAATGAGTATAGATCCTTAGGCTGCTCCACATGCACCTAAAATTGGTTAATAAACCTTCTTTTAACATTGCCCAATAGGGTATCAAACCTAGGGTTAGGCGATAGAACCACATGGTAGTTAAGTCTGCCAAGAATAGAGGAAAACATTTACACAAGACTTCCTTTATCCTTCACTCATTAGCATATATTGAGTGTATCGTTGTAAATTATTGGTCAGTCAACCCTTTTACAGATGCATAATGACCGTATTAAAATCTCTGGGATTTCGAGCAATTTCTTTCATCGGTATGAAAGGGCTACCAACTCTAGCTCTAGTACCATGCTCTAACTTATCATGCCTAAGACGCTCCCTAATGATCCACGCCATTATGTCTTCTGATTTGGGGATTTCAATGATAAACCAATGTTTAACTCTAGGTGGAAGGTCTCTAAGGCCTCTTTCACCTACTCTATGATGACTTTACCACCAATCCCAGCCTTGGTCTTAGCTCTTAGGCCGCTCTAAATGAATGGTTTGTCCTTTATTAATAGCTACTTCAATAAGCATAGGAGAATGTCACTAGATATTAACAGGGTTAGCTCCTGGTTCGGTGTCTCCCTATTTGGCTTAGTACTAAGCTGATCCTCGAGCATAGTTTTAGGCTAAACTCTTATTCGTTCCAAATCCTCAACATTCTCCCTTTGGGCTTTTTGAGACTCTTGATCAAATTTATTGTCAAAATGCGACCATTTCAATCTCTAGATCCTATCGACTGGGATCATCCTCATGCTTCATCGTTGTGACCAGTAGTTTGCAATTTCTCCAAGTGTATCGTAATTCGTTTCACAATAACTTGTTGCTGGGCAGTGAAATGATCCTTAAGCTCTATTATAACTCTTTCTAAGTCACCTCTTGTAACTGCATTTACTAGTGCTGGAGTACTAATTGACCAGTTGTCCTAATTAGGTGCACTGGCATTTCTCGGGTTCTCATTGATAGCTTAAGCTCTAGTTTTTTAATTTTGTAGGCATATTGAGAATTAAATTTTACTATTACTGAAATCACCAAAAATCTTTGCTCATAAAATAGGCAAATGCCTCTAATATAGTTGGCTATAGAACTTTGCAAATAGAGTGTATGACACGACATCATTATATGCAGTTTAATTATTTTTAAAGATCAAATCACAAACGCATGGGCAAAAAAGAAACACAATAAGTAAAGTACATAAGCTTTTATAGTGGTTCGGCCAGAACATGCCCATATCCACTATTCGTTTTCAATACCTCTCTTATAGATAAATTATATAATGATTGGGATACAAAATACAATGACCGAAAGCTTAAAAGAAAGTCATATTTACTTTCAGAAATTCTACTTGGCTAGTAATGTTCAGCATATTTTACTCTCCAAAGTTGTCCCTCATTGTTGTTATAAGCTTGGTATTCAGACAAGTGAAAATATAAGGAGGCTAGGCTGATAAAATATGTAGTTTCCCAATTTAACTCTTACGATTCGGTTCTTTCCTTGTTTAAATGATTCAACCTAGAATTTCCTTGTATAGATGATTCAATCTAAAATTTCCAAACATACTGATTGGTTCGGTTTGGCAAAATGTGCTTGGAAAAACATTAGCCGGTAGGGGAGCATGGTTGGGTGTGCGACTATCTTCGATGTTGGGTTGGAGGAATGGTTATTGGAACTACTAGGTTCGATAGTCATCCATCAAATATGATTTCTTATTTGGTAGTGACACTACCGAACAAGAATTCTTTTTTAGTTGTGACACTATCGAACAAGATTCATTGTTCAATTTCTGACCGAACCAACCCATTCTATATGTGAATTATATTTTTTCTTCATCGACATTCCATGAACTTCTTACCTCCTTGCCTTAGGCCTTGGCTAAGTGGTGCCACTTCTATTTGCATATATTCTAGTTGTTTCTAGACCCTGTAGCATCCTTTCGTATTCATTGTAATGTGGGTGAAGACGCCTACAACAGTTACAACTTGGTATCAAAGCTTAGGTTAAGAACATTTAAATAATCTATAGCAAAGTACAAATTAGATAATTAGAAAATAAACATCTTGGAGAAGAGTTTACGTTTTATATATAACGTACTTATGTTTTGGTATAGATATATAGGTGGATATATCTATCCCTCTACTATTATCATCACTCTCTTCACTTCCGTTTCTTATGATAAAATCACTTATGTATAAAGCGAGAAATGGAGATAGGGATGGATAACTTATGATAGGAGGTACAAAGAACGCTATGAGAGGTACTACAAGTACGCAAACCAATGGATAGGGAAGCGAACGAGAATAGAACAAAGCCATGAATTTGGGTGTTTAGATGCCAATTCTAGCAACAGGGAATATGGATTTAAGCACATGTTTCTGGAATTTGTGGCAAATTTAGTGTAGCAACAAGCTCCGCAGCAAGTACTACTACGAGCTCCCAATATGCCTAGAGGGTCAATGCCAATTGCTAGTGAGAACTTTTCTAAGATGAATTGGGATTTTCAAAGCCTAGGAGGAGAGATATATAATGGGACAAAGAGGGATTGGGAAGCAAATGATTGGTTTACTATGTGATATTGTGTTTGTGGGGACTTAAGACTAGACGATGCTCAAAAGGTGAAATCAATATCTAGACAATTCAAAGGTTTGGCTAGTACCTTGTGGAAGATTTTCCAGAATGAAGTACCTAAGGAAGAAATAGTTTGGGAATGGTTCAAAGTGATGTTTAAGGATTAGTTTATTCTAAGATCAAAGATGTCGGTAATGTTTTGGGCATTCATGGAGTTAGACAAGGGAGTATGACTAAGCTGGAGTACGTGCAAAAGTTTAATGCTTTGTCTAAATATGGAAGGGATTTTATTAGAACTCTAAGTAAGAAGGTGGATAAGTTCATTATAGGACCGAGGCTAGGGCTAAGTAATAAGAAAATGGCCTATTTAGCACTTACATTCAATAAAGTAGTAGACATGGCAAGAAGGCATGAGCTCATGTATACCGAGAGGAGAGGCATGGGAAAGACAGCTTAGGTTGATAAAAAAATAGGTTTACTTAATATTAGAAGGGAGAAAAGGGCCAATAGCAGAAAGGGAAGGCACAACGAGGAGGAGAGTTGAAGGATGTCGCTGAAGTGCATGCTATAATAGTGGGCTAAAGGGGCATTATGCATCAAAGTGTCTATAGATGGTGGGAGTGGCCAAAATAAAATGCTTTAGCTGAACCCTAACATAATATGAAGGATTGTCCATAGTTAAGGCAGGCAAAGTGTACAACCTGCATATTTTTACGATTATATATTTAATTATTTTATTTAAATATAGCATCGTTAGTCGGATTAAAGTTTGAAATGCTACTTTTTGTAAACTATCGAATAAGGACTCGAGACCACTTCCATTGAGTCCAAAACGGTGTTTGCGACTTTTTTGAGTATAAACATCGATATATTTGGAAATGAGCCAAATTTTGCTATTTTTCTATTGGGCTTTGGGTTTGAGTTTCAGCCTAGTAACCTAACAAGACAACTCATCTAATACCCTAACACCCCCTCCACTCCTCTTTATTTATTCATACATTTCCTAACACTCTCAAGCTAAAAGAAAAATGGGGGAAGAGATAGGAAATTAAAATTCCTAAGCTCTAGTTACTAGGAAATTCAAATTCAAGCTCGAAAATCAAAGAGAAGCTTAGGTAAGAATCCTCTTCATCTTTTCCATCTCAATCTCCCTTCAATTTTTAGAAATTTCTAAACCCTAACTTAGGAAATTCATTTCATTTGATAATAGACTGAGGATTCTTGAGATCTTATTGAAGCGGAATCGGTCTTGTTTTATTTTAGAGCTTCTCATTCGTTGTTTTTGGGTTTAAAGGTGAGTTCTTAAACTCATATCTATGTCTATAGCTATCATTGTTGTTAGGTATGAACTCCTAACATCTATTTCATGTTCAATTGCTTTTGATTTGAATTGGTTTGGTGAATTTTCCAATTTTGGTTTTTTGAAGTCAAAATCTTTGAAGATCCCGTCTTGGGTGTTTGGACATGTTTTTGGTGGTATATCGAAGAGCCTATAGGGCTGGGTTGTCGATTGGCATAAATCCCTAGCATCCATCGCTCATTCGATCGCTTTCGATTTGGATTTTTACCCTCTTTGGGCTACGCTGATTTTTGCCTAGCAGAAAAATCCAGACGTGTGGTTGAATAATCCAGACGTCTGGTAGGGGTCCTTGGAAAGGATAAAAAAATAACACATGCAGAAAAAAATGGCATAGCCAAAATCCAGATGTCTAGTTGAAATATCCTGACGTCTGGTTGAAAAATCCCAAACGTCGGAAGGGTTCTGGAATTAAAAAGAGAAAGGAGAAAAACATATGTATATTTCTAAAACCAAGGGCGAGACACTGGCTAAATCTACCAGAAGTTTGAAACTGTTCAATTTTGCCTATTTTTGCTATTTTTGAGTGGATTTTTAATTTTTATCGATTTTTGTTGATCCGATTAGCTGTTATCATTTATTATCGACTTTGATGGCTTCTTTTATGGATTTTTGGGATTATCCATTTGATGGATTTGATATCGATTTTTATGATTTTAATTCACTTTATCGAATGTGGATTTTTTGAAATATATTGTTTTTACAATCATTTTTGTAATTTGTCACTTTAAAATACAAAGGTTTTTATACTAGTAGTAAATACTAAAAACTCTTTCACAAAAAACGATTTCAACACTATTTTCAATACAAAGCTTGTTTTTAAAACCGTTTTCTAATCTATTAGTATATACAAACCTTTACCTCATTCGTATGAAAAATCTAATTAAACGACTTAGCGAAACTTGCGTTAATTTCATCATTTAATTATTGGACTTGTTCGATTGAAATCTTGTGACAATTTTCGAGCGGAAATCTACAATTTGTTCGTAAATATTTAAGTTAATCCAGTGGTTATTGGACATGAAGCTAAACTCATTTATTACTAGCTTAGTTTAATTGACGCTTTGTATTGATCTATGATGATCATTTTATGGTTTAGACTAGCGATATGCGATGTCTCTATGTCCATATGGAGGACTGTACCTCAATTTATTGGGCTTCATTTCATTTCTTTTATAGGCTAAGGACCTATGGGTTCTTTGGAGTTTCGACTCATTTTTATGGGCTAGCGACCCATGTTCTTTTATGGAGTTCGGTTCACCGGGCGTAACGATGTACTACATCGTTATTCTGGCTTATAAGTACATCGAGCGTAATGCTTACTACGTTGTTGTTCCGGATTATTTGAGTTTTAGGTTCATCGGGCGTAACTCTGTACTACATCGTTGTTTCGGATTATTTGAGTTTCAAGTTCATCGGGCGTAACGTTGTGTTACGTCGTTCCACCAGCTCTATAGTTAGCGACCATGGGATAGCGACCCATTTGTGATACATGTGTTGGTGATTTTTAATGCTCCTGTATGTGATAGGTCTTCCCCTTTTTGTATTTTTTGGATTTCTAATTATTTGTTTCTAGAATTTGTGTTTCACTAATTTTTATAATTTATTTTGATAAGCTTTATCAATATTTGTGGTTTGGTGAATAAAATAAAGAATATAATATTCTTTTTGGTGTTTGAGAAAATTTGAGATATTGTGTGATTTTTGTTATTATTTAATGTACACTTGTCATAGTATGGCATTATTGTTATCATACGTTTTTGTCATATCTCTTATCCTGGCTCATTTTATATGATATTATTAGCCTTACTGATCCATTTATTATTTTCTTCTTAAATAATACTCGGGTCAGACTGAGGTATTTCAGGTGCTTCTACTTGACTTCTTATCAGGGTTCGTCATCTGACTTTTGGCTAACTATTATAGCTTAGTAGTTTCTGCTTTTATACATTCGAGATAGAGACTTCTTGTTGTATACATATTCTTTTGCCTAGCTCTTATACCTATTCTTTTGTAGTGTAGTGGATCTTACATGACCACTACTTTGATGTACACTTTTATGTGTTATATTCATATCTGTTTCCGCCTTAGTGATATGAATATCTATGACTAATTTATGTTATGCTTATTTTATATTTGTTTTCGAAGATCACATAGACACTTTGTAGTAGTTTCGAGTTTGTAATTGATGTTTCAGATTTCCTCTTGAAACAAAATTCATGAAATACTATCTGACATATCGGTACTCGTAAAAATCAATTACACAGATGGTCGCTCCTCATCCGCCTTATTCTTCGTGCTAGTCAACGGCATTACCTCATAGTTTACTTGGCTAGTGTGAGTATAGAGGTGAGGCATCACGGCTTGGTATCAGAGCCAAACTTTGAAACAATATAGAATAGTTTAACAAGGACATTGTCTTAAGTCCTCTTAGGAATCATGCCTTAGGATTTAATTCGTGTCTTAGGACCCGTTCTATCCTATTTTCTTTTATGATGCCTTATTTTATCTATCTAGTTTGTTTGAAATTCATTCTAATAATAACTTTTTTCCTTTTCGTTCTTTCTTTCTTTAAGAAGAAGAGATGGTTAGACTTGGCAGTCCTAGTGCTGGTCAATCCAGTAGTCTTCCTCTAGACGGAGAATTCATGTCTGCTCAACAACTTTTGGATCCTATAAAGAATCAAAGGTTTATCTATGCTTTAAGTAAGAATCCCAAAAAGGTTTTGCCTATAAAACTAGAAGTGCCTTTCGATCAGCTTGTTGATATCACTCTTCGACTTGAAGAAGCCAATAAATGGAGTGACTCATGATGCCATTCGGTTTGTCCAGCTTATTTCATCCATCTTAGGAATCGAGTATTCATCAAATATCTTGATGAGACCATCCTTGTGTTCATTGATTATGGATGAAAACAACAATTTAAAATTTGCAAATCTTTTTAATAAGATATTTAAAAGTATAATTGGATTTCATTCTTCAAATGAGCAAAGAGTATTCGTAAAAATTTTAAGAGACAAGTTTATCGTATAGAAGGTGATTTTGTGTTGTATTGCCCACTAAATGCTTTAAGAATTCTGGTCGATGCGCCTGATCAATGTTATCGATAGGAATCCCCTAAATGCTATGATGAGACAGTCAGACACAATAAATTGACTTGTAAAAAAGTAAATTTTTCTAAAAAGATGATTACATAAAGTTCATTATAATTTTGAATGTCTTAGCTTTTCGGGAAAGAGGATCGTTTAAAAGACCTCCTTTCTGATGCTCCTATTCTTGTTATTCCCGAGAGGAACCAAGACTTTATTGTTTGTACCGATGCTAGTGGCATTGGTTTGGGTGCCATTCTCATACGAAAAGGGAGCGTATTATCGCTTATGCTTCTATACAATTAAAGCCTACAGAGACTAGATATGCCACTCATGATCTAGTGCTCACGGCCATTGTTTTCGCCCTTAGAGTTTGGCGTCATTATATTTGGAAGTGAAATTTGTTCTCTACACCGATCATAAATTTTTGAAATATTTATTTTCTCAAAAAGGAATTTAATGTGTGTCAAAATCGTTGGTTCGAATTCCTTGTATCTTATGATCTTGATATTCTTTATACTCCCGGAAAGGAAATTTTGTTACCGATACACTTAGTTGTAAGCAACAAGCGGTTGTTTCCATGATGATACCCAATTGTAATGAACTCGAGACTTTCCGTACTTGTGAGATTCGAGATCGTGAATCCGATTCATGTTAATCTCTTGTTCTTTGTAGCCTTGGGGCTCATCCATCTCTTTTAGACCACATTCTTGAAGCTCAAAATCATGATCCCGAATTGGCTCGTCTTAGCCAAAGTTGTCAGGATAGAAATATTAAAGGTTTGAAAGACCTTGAAATCGATGCTCGTGGCGGTATTCGAAAATTTGGTAGACTTATTGTACCAAATATTAGTGATCTTCGTAAAGACATTTTAGAAGATTCTCATCGTTCTAAATTTACCATTCATCCTGGTAGTAGTAAAGTGCATGCAGATATGAAGCGACTTTATTATTGGGATGGAATGAAATCCGATATTGTTAACTTTATTAAGCGTTGCATGACTTGCCAACTCGTTAAGGCCAAGCATCAAAGGCGCGGTGGGTTATTGCAACCTTTAGACATTCCCGTTTGGAAGTGGGATCAAGTCTCCATGGACTTTATTGACGGTCTTCTCCATTCTCGTTCGGGTCATGACAGTTTATGGGTGATTGTAGATAGACTAACAAAATCCATCCATTTTATTCCCGTCCGGTCCAATCGAACCGTTCCTCTTTTGGCCAAACTTTATGTTAAATAAATTATTAAATTGCATAGAGTTCCTACTTCTATCGTTAGTGATCGTGATCCATTATTTACTAGTGGCTTTTGAAAGAGTCTTCAAAAAGCCTTGGGAACGAAGCTTAATTTTAGCACCGCTTATCTTCCTCAGTCCTATGGACAAACTAAGCGTGTCAATCAAACTCTTGAAGATCTTCTTCGTGCATGTGTTCTTGATTTTGGTGGAAGTTGGGAAGATCATATTTCTCTTAATGAGTTTTTCTATAATAATAGCTTTCAATCTAGTATTGGTATGGCACCTTTCGAGGCACTCTATGGAAGGCCATGCCGATCTCCTTCTTATTAGCTTGAGGCCGGTGAGAAGCTGGTTTTAGGTCCAGATTTTATTCATGATTCCACAGAAAAGATTGACCTTATTCGTCATAGGATGAAAGAAGCTCAAAGTACACAGAAATCCTATGTCGATAACCAAAGAAGGAATTTGGAATTTTCTATGGAAGATTTGGTGTTCATTCGTGTTTCATCTATGAAGGGTGTTGTGCGTTTCAGTCGATCGGGAAAACAAGCACCATGATATATTGGTCCATTTCCCATCACCGAACATATTGGTTCCGTGGCTTATCACCTTTTATTACCGGCTCAATTTTCTGCTATTCATGCGTATTTTATGTTTCTTAACTACGAAAATACCTTAGGGATTCTGATTCTATTCTTGAGCCCGATGTTATTGAAGGAATTGAAGTTTCACCAAATTTGACTTATGAGAAACATCTTATTTGTATCATTGCTTTGGAGGTTAAATGCCTTCGAAATAAAGATGTTTCTCTTATGAAAGTTCAATGGTCCTCAAATCTTAAGGATTGTTCTTAGGAATCCAGAGAATTCATCGAGCGAACACATCCGGACGTATTCTCTCGTGCTCTTTAAGGTGAACTTCTCACTTCAAAATTTTCTTTTGAGTTGATATGCTTTTATGGTTGTTACTCTTTATTTCCTTCTTAAGTATTACGAGGACGCAACGTCTTTAAGGAGGGGAGTCTGTAACAACCCGCATATTTTTGCGATTATATAATTAAATATTTTATTTAAATATAGCATCATTAATCGAATTAAAGTCTGAAATGCTACTTTTTGTAAACAATCGAACTAGGACTCGAGACCACTTCCATTGAGCCTAAAATGATGTTTGCAAGTTTTTTGAGTATAAACATCGATATGTTTTGAATTGAGTCAAATTTTGCTATTTTTCTATTGGTCTTTAGGTTTGGGTTTCAGCCCAATAACCTAACAAGAGAAACCAACTCATCTAATACCCTAACTCCCCCTCCACTCCTCTTCATTCATTCATAACATTTCCTAACATTCTTAAGCTAAAAGAAAAATAGGGGTAGAGATAGGAAATTAAAATTCCTAAGCCCTAGTTTACTAGAAAATTCAAATTCAAGCTCCAAAATCAAAGAGAAGCTTAGGTAAGCATATTCTTCATCTTCTCCATCTCAATCTCCCTTCGATTTTCAAAAATTCATAAACTCTAACTTAGGAAATTCATTTCATTTGATAATAAATTAAGGATTCTTGAGGTCTTGTTGAAGAGGAATTGATCTTGCTTTTCTTAAAGCTTCTTATTCGTTGTTTTTGGGTTTAAAGGTGAGTTCCTGAACTCACATATATGTATATAGCTTTCGTTGTTGTTAGGTATGAATCCCTAACATCTATTTCATGTTCAACTGCTTTTGATTTGAATTAGTTTAGTGAATTTTTTAATTTTGGTATTTTGAAGTCAAAATCTTTAAAGATCCGATCTTGGATGTTTGGACATGTTTTTGGTGGTGTATCGAAGAGCTTATAGGTCTGGGTTGTTGATTGGCATAAATCTTTAGCATCCATCGCTCGTTCGATCACGTCCAGTTTGGATTTTTGCCGTCTTTGGGCTAAGCTGATTTTTGCCTAGTAGAAAAATCTAGACGTTTGGTTGAAAAATCCAGATGTCTGGTAGGGGTCCTTGGAAGAGACAAAAAAATAACATACGCAGAAAAAAATGGCAGAGTCAAAATCCAAACATCTGGTTGAAAAATCCAGACTCTGGTTGAAAAATCCAGAAGTCTATTTGAAAAATCCAAACATTTGGAAGGGTTCTGGAATTAAAAAGAGAAAGGAGAAAAACATATATATTTCCAGGATGTAGGGCCAAACGTCTGGCTAAATCTACCAGACGTTTGAAACTGTTCAATTTTGCCTATTTTGGCTGCTTTTGAGTGGATTTTCAATTTTTATCGATTTTCGTTGATGCGATTAGTTGTCGTCATTTATTATCGACTTTCATGACTTCTTTTAGGGATTTTTGGAAATATCCGTTTGATGGATTTGATATAGATTTTTATGGTTTTAATTCACGTTGCTGAATGTGGATTTTTCGTGATAGATTATTTTTACAATCATTTTGTGATTTGTCACTTTAAAATACAAAGGTTTTTATACTAGTAGTAAATACTAAAAACTCTTTCACAAAAAACGATTTCAACACTATTTTTAATATAAAGCTTGTTTCTAAAACATTTTTCTAATTTATTAGTATATACAAACCTTTACCTCATTCGTATGAGAAATCTAATTAAACGATTTAGCAAAACAAGTGGTATGAAATATTTGCGTTTACTTCATCGGTTAATTCTTGGACTTGTTCGATTGAAACCTTATGACAATTTTCGAGTGGAAATCTACAATTTGTTCGTATATTTAAGTTAAGCCAATGGTTAAGGGACATGAAGCTAAACTCATTTATTTACTAGCTTATTGTAATTCACACTTTTCATTGATCTACGATGATCATTTTATGGTTTAGACTAGCGATATGCGATGTCTCTGTCTCCACATGGGGGATTGTACCCCGTTTCATTGAGATTTTTCTCTTTACTTTTATAGGCTGATGACCTATAGGTTCTTTGAAATTTCGACTCATTTTTATGGGTTAGTGACCCATGTTCTTTTATGGAGTTTGGTTCATCTTGCGTGACGATGTACTACGTCGTTGTTCCGGCTTATCGGTTCATCGGGCGTAACGCTGTACTACATCGTTGTTCTTGATTATTTGAGTTTCAGGTTCATCGGGCGTAATGTTGTACTATGTCGTTGTTCCGGATTATTTGAGTTTCAGGTTCATCGGGCATAACATTGTACTATGTCGTTGCACCGGCTCTGTGGTTAGCGACCATGGGATAGCGACCCGTTTGTGATACACGTGTTGGTTAGTTTTCATGCTTCCGTTTGTGATAGGCCTCCCCTTTTTATGTTTTCTGGATTTCTAATTATTGATTTCTAGAATATATATTTCACCAATTTTTATGATTTATATTGATAAGCTTTATCAATATTTGTGGTTTGGTGAATAAAATAAAGAATATGACATTCTTTTTGGTATTTGAGAAAATTTGAGATATTGTATGATTTTTGTTATTATTTGATGTATACTTGTCACAGTTTGGCATTATTGTTATCATACGTTTTTGTTATATCTCTTATACTATCTCATTTTATATGATGTTTATAGCTAGGCTGATCTGTTTATTATTTTCTTCTTAAATAATACTCGGGTCAGACCGAGGTATTTCAGGTGCTTCTATTTGACTTCTTATCAGGGTCCGTCGTCTGACTTTTGGCTAACTATTATAGCTTAGTAGTTTTTTCTTTTATACATTCGAGATAGAGACTCCTTGATGTACATTTGTGTGGTACACTCTTTTATACTATTATAGCTCTTGTGCCTATTCTTTTATGGTGTGGTAGATCTTACGTGACCACTACTTTGATGTACACTTTTATGTGGTATATTCATATCTGTTTCCGCCTCAGTGATATGAATATCTGCAACTGATTTATGTGATGCTTATTATATATTTGTTTCCAAAAATCACATAGCCACTGTGTAGTAGTTTTGAGTTCGTAATTGATGTGTTAGATTTCCTCTTGAAACGAAATGCTTGAAATACTATCTACATATCGGTACTCGCACAAAGCAATTACACAGATGGTTGCTCCTCATCAGCCTTATTCTTCATACTAGTCGACGGTATTACTCCATTGGCTAGTGTGAGTATAAAGTTGGGGCGTCACAAAAGGTTTGTGCTTTAGAAGGAATGTCTGTTGGACCAATAACCAAAGAAAGGGCAAGGTAATTGTACTTGGAAGTATGATTTTGATTTCTAGTATTTCAGTTAGACTTCAGTTTCATATTTATGTTATACACACTTTCATTCTCGTTTTAATTTTGAAAATAGACTATGTTTGAAAGAGACTTTGAAAATTTTAATTTTAATTACACAAGAGCGAAGTACGTAGTTGTATATACAGTTTGTTAGATTATTTATTTAACTTCATACATGTTATTATTCAGGGATGAAAAGGAATTACAACTTTATTTGATTATGTATATGTCAAATACTTATATCTACATATACATGTATATATATGTATATATTTGTATTATAATAAATTTTTGTAATGTGTATGTGAAATGTAATACATATTTATGTATATATTTGTATGTATATTTAATGAGCATAAAGTTATATATACAGACACACACACATCATGAAATTGTTTTTTATACATATACATATGTAAATGACTATTTTGTTTAGAATTAAAAGATGAAAAGGAAATAAATTATTTAAGATTAAGATATGAAAAAAAATTCTGAACTTGAAAAGACAAGAAAGTAAGAAAAGGAAGGAGAAAGATCTCTTTATTGATTCTTTTATTGTTTTCTTAGAAAGATCTCTTTGTTGATTCTCTTTTATTACTTTCTTAAATCCAAATTAATTTTATTAAACCTCCAATTTTTCCTCTTCCTATTAATTGCCTATTTGAACCAAATTGATTGCTATTTGAGTACAAATAAACATTTGATTAGTCAGAAATAACTTTATAAGATTTTATATATACACTTTTCATTTGACTCACTTTTATTACTTTCTTAAATCCTAACTATTTCATTAAACCTCCACCCTTTCCTCTTCCTAGTAATTGCCTATTCAAACCTAATTAATTGCTACTTGAATACAGATAGACCTTTGATTGATAAAATAACTTTATAAGATTATATATACGTACCTAAACATAAGCAAAATCATATATATGTTGAATTTAAATTTATATTTTAAATCATATATATTTTTATGTATAAAATAACTATTTTTAGTGCCATATACATTTATACTATTATAAGAATAATTTCATATCAAACTATATATACATATATACATATATATATAGGATAACACATATGTATATGGAGGGGGCAACATGTCCATTGCAGTGTAAATCCAACACTTATATATAGGCATGTTAAACCATGTGCACTGTATATGTTGCACATGCATGTATACAAAGAGGTGTATGTGATACACAAGGTCATATTATGTAACATAAATATAACACCAAAACAAAACCTTAACTACAAATTAAATAAAATAAATATTTTATTTAATAGAAAATTTAGATAAGATCTAAATAAATTAAGATTTTGTTATCCCGCCTCTTGGCAAGGCTGTGATGCCATGGAGTTGGCTAAATGGATTTGCGGTCATCAAGGAAGGAAGCCCAGAGAAATGGTTATTAGGTTCAGAGATCAATTATAATCAAGGCTATGGATGATAGTCAAGGAGATTCAAGCAAGTAGCGTCCAAGAAATGGCTAAGTATGGATTTGCTCTTCCCCTAGGCAGGGAATCGGGTCGAATCAATATGGATAGGAACAGATCAGATCACTATGGCTATGGATCACTCGGATTTGTAGTTCAACTCAACGATGAACGCTCAGTATTTCAAAAAGTCGGGAGAACAACGCAAACGACTACGGCAACAGAAGAGGGGGACCCACCATAGGGATCGTCGACCCCCCATCCCCCTAAGGGATCGGTGTCGATCCCCCTATAGGGAATGGGACCGATCCTTTAGGAAGCCAAGATAGGCCCCATTTTTGGGGGAACGGTTCCATCTTGGCCTTGGTCTTCTGCATGTGGACTTTTAGCTGGATATTTCATCGTCTTCTTCTATAGATACCGGAGTATTGGCTCAAGGAAAAGGATCTTCTTTTTCAGCAAGATAGATCTTTTTTTGGCTCTCTTCTTCCTCCATTATTATTTGAAGGCTATTATCTGGACTGTAATTGTAACCTACAATATAAATAAATGGAAAATCTTTGGAGTGGACGTAGGCCGAAATATGCCGAACCACTATAAGTTATCATGTGTTCATTTTCTTACTATTTTATGTTTCTTTCTTCATATTTTGTTCTCAATTTCATTCTGTTTGGATTTGGATATTGAATCTGCAGTAATATCATATTAGTTGAGTGTTTGCAACGAATTTTGGTGCAAATATTTTTGTATCAGATCCAAGTTACTTGCACTCGCAAATTTGGAAACAATTGGGAGCTTGGATTTAGGTTAATGGTCAGGCAATCTACAAGGAAAGCACCTGCGTATTGGAATCACCATAGAGGAAGTCCGAAGGCACCTTCTGGAGCAAGGACAAATCAACTCTCTATCTACATCACTAGAAATGAAATTGAGACTATGATGGATGCTATGCAGATGTGGATAATGAAGAAGAAATAGGAGATGATGCAAAATTTCAAGCAAATTAGACAAGTTGGAGCACAAAACAGAAGATCTGGAGCAGTTGGCAATCTGGATCAAGAAATTAGAGTAGAAAAAGCTATATGAAATCAGAACCAGCAGCATGGAGTATAAGTCAGTAGGCGGGAGAATGGAATGGAGCAAACGGGGGCAGTCCCCGGCCAACAAGGAGGGATCGACAACGATCCTCCCATAGGGATCGGCACTGATCGCCTATGGCAAAGGGGCATGCCCCTAAGTTAGGCTAGATTGGTTCATGATAGGCCAGCGTTCGATGATGTGTGGTGCGGATTAGGAGGATGTGCCTCTAGATGAGTATGTTTTGGATTCCCTCGCAAAGATGGAGGCCGGTTGGAAATGATGATTGGTGGCTACCACTGGATGGCAGTGATAGGTTTGCGGAAATGATCAAACGGGCTATGTGAGGAGGACTGGTGAATAGGGATTTGAAATATGTGAATAGGAGTCAATTTACTCCTAACATCAGGCATGCTAAGAATCCACAGGAGTTTAAGTTACTGACAATAGGGACATCTAACGGAAAATCGGACCCTACTTTTCATTTAATGAGCTACACGAGGCATTTGGAGATGCTGGGGTATCAGAGAAAGTGATGGTAGGATGTCTTCCCTTGTACTTGATGGATATAGCTGCAATGTGGTTTAGGCAATTGGAGAACGGTTTTATTGGTACTTGGATGGAGTTTGTTGACAAATTCATAAGGCAATTTTGGGTCCACATCACGAGAATCAAGTGCACAATATCATCGGCACCACTAAAGCAAAGGGCAAGAGAGTCCTTGAAGAGTTACTTGACATGGTTTAATGTAATAGTTGCTTCAGTGGATCGGTCGAATCCATTGATGGTCTTAATGTTGGTGGTATTTGGGATTGCGAATGACATGGACTTTAAGAATCCATTGGAGCAAGATCCACCAACGTATCTTAGAGAATTTTTCGATGAAGCCGAGAGGTTCTTCCGATAGGAAGATGATAAGGCTGGTAGAGAAGTGGTAAATGCAGTGAGGACGGAGGACCATTTGGGGAAATTTTAGGCAAAGACAAAAGAAAACGGAAAGCGGATGATAGCTTTGATGGATCGAAGCAGCAAAGGAAAAGGCAGAAATTCTCTTCTTGTACCGATTTAAATGAGACCTTGGAAATGATTTATTTGGATACTTGAAGAGGTCTTCCATACCAAGCATCGGCAAGGAGAGAGCCTACTGAGCTTGAGCAAGCATCAGCAAAATACTGCCTATTCCATGAGCTGGATGGGCACACTACCAATGTTAGCATGCGCTTGAAGGATATGGTTGAGGATCATGTCAGATATGGCAGGCTACTACAACATATAAGGACTCAGACTACAAATGTGGAATAGGAGCTGCCATTTTCTGCATCAAATGGAATTGGCCTTTGATTAAGGTCATAGATCGTCATCACTTGATCAGGATGGCATGAACTAAATAAAAAATAAACTCCATGATAAAACATCTAAGTTACTTATATATGTACAGGATAGAGGTCGGGTCCTTAGGCGTACTGTGAGATGACGACAAACCATCATGCCCAGAGAGGCAGTATTTGGTTTTTATGGTTTTTGGTTCTAAGAACTTAAATATAGTAATTTAATGAATGGATTTTGGAATTCTCAAATCTGCACTTAAAAGTAAAAAATGAAACAGGTTGCGATTGTCCCGATCGGAGAGATAGGGCAATGACCACAATGTGCAAGTCCCTTCGCCAAAGAGAAATATGATGGACTCATACATGGATTATGTCCTCGATTGAGGAATAGAGGTCGGAGAATAATACCTAAAAGATCGCTTTATGTTCTGATCAGAGATGGAACCGGAGAAGCAAGGATTCGGCCAGTTCACCAATGAGCGAAGGGATCGGCCTTTTTATCGTAATTGAAGAGTGAGTGGGGTCTAACAGGGGTCCGAAGAGACCATGATCGGCCTAGGATAGCCATGACATCAGTTTATGTTTGGAGACACTAAGATAGAGTGCAAGAAGTAATGCCGCTTCGTCGGAAAGCGACAGGATAAACTTACTTATTGTTGTTCCCCATTTCATGGAAGAGTGAGTGGATGGGGTCCAGCAAGAGTTCGGAGAGGCTATGATCGGTCCAAAGAGACTATGAATCTGTTGGTCCTATGAGAACTTGGAATTAGCAAACAATCCTATGAGATCGTGGGTTCGGTTACTGGCTTTGGAGGGATATTGTTTGCACCAAAAATTGGCATAAACACCCAATAGAGATTTTGTAGAGGAATAAATGTAGATTAATAAATGTAAACAAGAAGAATATAGTAGTAAAGCAATAAGAAATAAGTGAATAATAGAGACACAACAACCTATAGTCGTTCAGGGCTGTTTGCCTACGACCATTTTGAAGACATAACATTATTAACCACTTTGTAAACTATATACAAAAGGGATCGAATAAATATCCTTAGTTTGAAAAGAGTACAAAGTAACAAGCGGCATAAAGATCCTGAAAATGAACAATCAAGTTTGTATTTACAGAGGAAGACGATGAAATGTCTCCTTGAGAATTCGACAGAAGGCTCTCTAGATCCATAGGGGCCATAGGAGGGATTGCATGGCCCAAATCCCAAGAAATAGGAATCGGGGCCGATCCCTATGATTGGTGATTTTGGGGTGCGATCCCTGTAGAAGCTTCTCCATGTTGTATTATGCTTAGCCTCCAAGTATCATGCCAATTTGATTAGTAAAACTAGAGTTATTGATCAATCTTTGTTGCAGCATGTGATGTTGTCTGATTTAGTCGATCTCTCTAGAGGGAAAAGGGATCCCTCTTGCATACTCTTTTGGGGTGCAATCCCTAGGGTTGAGTCCCTAGGGTCTCCACATCTTATTTCCATAGTTTCGTGTGTAACTGACCTTTGGATTTTGAGATATCGATCGTTTTCCATTGAGTTTCACTTTTTTAGCTGAAGTAATCTAAACCCTTTAGTATAAGGTGATCACACCCGATCCCTTTTATAGATTAGACTATATTACATACAACATTCTATATATCATATCTTTCAATTTCGTTCAACCACAGCTTCATATTATCATCTGTACTTGAGTTCTGGACCCCAATATCATTACTCTGCATTTTCAGCCTTACTGACAGTCGAGTTTAACTTGTCCAGTCGGTTCGGGTATAGCCTGGTCAAAATGACAGATAACACTTGCCCCTCAAAGTAAGTCTTATGTTGAACATGACATGCTTTGAACCAAAGTAAGTTAGAGTCACTGGAAAGAGATTCATCTAATTTTCTAAATAGTCGCTATCCTTCCAATGAACTATTTTCTCAAAGTGTCATACCTCTCATTGATTGTCATGACGCTTGGTCGATTTCCTATAGCATAAATTCTAGGTTGTATTCCATCAGTGTTATCTGTGCCCAATTCTATGGAGCTAGCAAGCTTTGGCTATCTGATCCTATTTCGTCTATGAACGCTTCAGGCAAGAATTCAATTTCTGTCGACTTCAAAACTTGAATTTTTAGAATATATACGTGCAGGTTAAGGTATACTTTCTTCTCATTGGCTCCTAGGACGTGATCATATACTCATAAGTCGTCGTTAATTCCTTTTACTCTAATTTCAATTGGATTGCAATTCCTTGTTTATTATTATTATTATTTATATTAATAAGATAGGGGCTTGTTAAAGAGAAATAGACCGACCCCATATTTCCCTTTCACTTCTTCTTTCTTCGTTCACTGGTCCCACTTTTCAATATACTGACCGATACCTACTTCACTTCATTTTATAATATTATTTAAAGTAAACTGATACCTTCGTTTTGAATCATTCTCCTTTTTATCTATAGGGATCAGATGGATCCCCCATGGATAGGGTTTGTACCCGATCTCTTTCAACATTGGGGACTTAATATTTTCAGCTTTATGGAGAAACTAAAGCAGGACGACCCTTACGAGCCTTTATATATAAACTGATACTCCACTCTTCATCTCTTCACTTTATTTCATTTCTCATTTTATTTGGTTTCCTCAAAGCTTGCCTCCGAACGCTCTTCCTCCACTTTGAACTCTAAACCCTTCCCTTCAAACTAATCACTGCCTCCATCTTTAAACCCTCAATTCTCTCCTGCTTCCACTCTGTCTTTGATTTGAACCCAAATCCAACATCTCCACTCGAGTAATAATCATATTCCATACATCTAGGTAGGTTTTCAATTTTCATTTAACTTTGATTCATGACGAGATGATGGGTTTGGTTGTACCACTTGTTTTGAGCATGGGTTGAATTGGGAGGGCACGTCACGGATAGTGGCGAACGATGGCGATATAGAGTTCGTTGAGGTGGTAAGAGAGGAGAAGGTAAGGAAATTTGTTAAATGAGGGATTATTATTACTCGAGTTTTGAAGCATCGGTATAAGAGGTTGAAGTGGAGAACAAGAAATGCTAAGTATATGGATCAATGTAATGGCTATGAGTGGGATCGATTGTGGTTAGGTGTAGGAAGGGATCGGTCGTGTATCAATGTGGAAAGTGATCGGTTATTTTCATTCATGACATAAGGATCGGAGTTGTTGGAGCATGGAGTGATCAATGATAGAGTGTTTGGCTAAGATATCGGTTGTGTTGGCTTTGAGAAAGGGATCATTTATGTTGAGATAAAAAGATTGGTTATGGAGACTTAGCTGATCTTAGACCTTTGAATCGAGTAAGAACACTTGAGCAAACTAATCCATAAAAACCTGTATGAATAATCAAACCCAATCCCATCTTAATAAACTTGAACATATGACTATAACGGATAACTGGACTTGCATATTCACCTTTGAATTTGTAATTGAACAACTAAGTTTCTAGGACTTGAATATGAATTAAAACTTAACATATGGACTTCAATAATGACCTTCACACTTCGATATGTCAATAGGAGATCCCAAAGCTTATGCAACCGATCAATTTAAACATCAGTTAAGATGGTCAGCAATGATGGTCACTCTAGCCTGAATCTAAAGTCTCGTCGCTATTTTTGATTTTAATTTTGAATTAGTTATCTCTGCATTGCATGGCACTGCACTACACTAGTTTACACTTAGCATGGGGGGTAGATAAATTTTTCTAATCTTGATTATCTATTGAGTTTAGTTGATATGGACTCCAGACTTCAGGGCATTTAGCTGCAATGTCTCCTGGACAATCTTCAGAGCACAACAATCCAGGTGCCGAGTCGAGTTCTACAAGGTATTCGATAGACTTTCTCCTGAACACCAGATTGAGCAACTAGAGAGTCCTGGTCTACCGGTTGACCTTTTCTCAAATGTTTCCATCCTTCTGGTGGAAGAGATAAATCTTTCCCCTGACACTTTACAGGGTGTTGTATTTCTTAATAACCCAGTGGATTCATAGGCCTCCAGAATTGGTGAGGCCGCTCTCCGTAAGTTTTGTTGTAAACATGGGTTCCTATTTGGAGATGTTATAGTCCCTACGGAATGACAGGGCCTACTTAACCCCGGAGGGGTATACGTCTTGTAATAAATTTATGTGTTAGGCCGAAAGTATGCTACTTTTAATTCAATTATCCAAGAGATACTAAATTATCTGAAAATAGCTATGCTTAGCTGCATCCGAACAGTTACGCTTTCCTTCACGCCACCTTTTATTATTTATGGGTGTTCTATGCCGTCCACCATCTCTTGAAGACATCTAGTTCATCTACAATTTTAAGCGGCAGACAAGAAGTATTTCCTACACTTTTCTTGAGCCTACGCCTAACTGTCAAGTTCTTACTGGTGCATGGAACAAGCTCAGTGTCTTTAAGCATGAATGGTTCTATGTTCGTTATCCATTCGACTTTGCAAGGCAATGGTTGGAAGGACGTAAGTGTTGGCTTCACTTTACTTCCAAATTCTTAAGTCCAAGTCATATCCTGAACAAACAAATGCTTTGAAAATTTATAGGCGTACACCCATAACCCGAAGGAGATACTTACTCAAGGGTGGTTTGCTGCAATTCACGCTACCCTCTTCGAAGATAGGGGCATTAGATCACTCGTAACTGATGAGTGGTTAGCTCTTTTCGGGTTATTGGAAGAGAGTCACAGCATCGGACTTCCCAGAAGCGTTGCACTGTGAAGGAATGTTGAGGAACAAGAAGGCGGCATTGATAGCCCTATCGTATCAACCGACGACGAGGCTCGGGACGATGCCGAAGAAGGCGAAATTAGAGGTGGTGATGCTAATGAACCTGGCAATGATGATGAAGGTTCAGACAACGCGCCTGTGGTCAAATCATGACAAGGCACCCAATCTCTTGTGCTAACCAAAAAGGGAAAATTCTTTCATGCAAACTTCATAGGTGAAACTGCTAAGAAGCCCAAGTTCATCATCACCTCTATTGAAGAAGAATCTTCCTCTTAGCCTTTAGAAAGTTCGATGGAAGGATTTTCAAGTCTACCAATTCTAGACGACATCGAGACTGTTGACTTTCCCAACATTAGTGTCTGCGGCCCAAATTCTCCCACCAGGATTGGTGATGACATTCCTCCTACTAGCAAAGGGAAATCACTCTTATGAGCAAGGCCACGGTAACTGGTCCATCAGTGGTACATTAGGACACTCACAATCACGCACACTTCACTGCATGATTTTTGTCTACCTTTTATTTTACACTTATAAGCTTTTGTTTGGGTTGCAAGTACTATGTCTCATTCTTATTGTGACGACCCGAATTTCGACGCTCGAAAATCGACATCCATACTTCACCCATATTTGAATGCCACAGATTCAAACGTCGAAATCCGAATTGTCGGAGCTCATAACACATTAAGTAAATGCAATTTAGCGAGAACAGAAGAATGATTTTTATTGATATACAATATTAATACAATAATGGATACAATATCTGATATAAATGAGACATCAATATCAGAGATATACAACAGCGGAAAGAAATAACAATGGAAAGATAACACCAATAGAATCTCCAAACGAATCCAACACCATACTGCAACTCCATCTCCAAAACTCCAAACCAAAGATAGCTTGAACCAAAAGCTCGAACCACCATCATCGATGCATTAAGCAAGGTCAGTCCGGAATGTTGAAGAGAAACAAATGCTATCGCCAAATCCAAAAGCTGGATGCTATCGAATCTACCCCTACTATTTGATTATCTGAAAAATCCAACTCTAAACTGCCCGTGTGGAAAATTATGGGCACCCAGAGTTTATAAAGGGAACGATAAACTCTAGATCGGTCATAAGACTGGTGTGAGCAAACAAAAACAGTTTATCTTTAACAAAACATTTTTTAAAGAAATCTGCAATGCTTTTTGGAAAATGAAACTACCATAAGGCCTCTCGCCACACACACAATTCAAGCGCACAATTGGAGGAGATTTCTCCTTATGATAGTCAAAACATGCTTGATACGCAAAATCCTTTTGATATTATTATTAGTGCATAGTGTAGAAAACCTTTCGAAAGTATAATACTAATCTTAGCCAGCATACAACCATTATTGTATGCCTACTATAACAACCATCTAAATAGTAGGTCGCCACCATAAGAAAATGGCAGGTTATACAACTAAAACCGCACAGGGCGCGTATTGTTTCTTTGGGTTTCCAACAAATGATTAGGTAAAGGAACTTCCTGGGCCACATGGGTATGCCTCTGGAGGGACGCCTCGAGAACTTAACCAGCTCTCTACCAACACAAGGCGGGGTTACCTCTGTAACTACATAACTACTACACGAACATGCCATCCCTCGGTCGTTACCGACCTTTATCTGAGGATCCTCAACCACAAAGTAATAAATTTGCAGTAACCACATAGGTTAAATATCTAGGCTTCATTCCATGATACCACCTTTTTTCATAAGGAAATGACATACCCTAAAGGGCGCGACCCTCATAACCTTGCCGCATCTTTCCTGTTTCACCATTTCCGGGGTGTGACGTCCTGATGAGGTCTCATCCAAAAAGCTACGCTTTACACAAAAGTCATGCTTCGATCAACACATGATCGACAACACTTCGTATGCCATATTACCAAATTGGGAATGTATCACTAGTAACTATCAACTACATAACCTCTGAGCTCGTACGTCTCAGAGAAGGGTGTTAAGCTAAGTAAATAAGTTCTCCGCCACTAACATAAATGTATTTGATAGAAACCAGTTTTATATCTCAAAGTGTAACGTCAGACACACAACCATACAAGTCCGTTCCGGGATCGAACAGGACCGAACGCACTTCAAAGAAGCCCTTGCAAATTCGGATATTCACTAATCACGTCCGGACTCCCCATCACAAAGGGTAATATAAATCTCTATACCGGGGATCAGTCGGTGCACGGACGTTCGACAGGTAATCCTTTCACTTTCAAAAATATCCGGTCTTCACCACTGGTCTTCAAATGCTATCCATTTCGTCGTATCATTATTCGGAATGGGTTTTATGACAGAAAGTCCTCCCCTGGCTAAACCAAATAGTGAGCGCTTAATTTTAAAACTATATGGATATAGTGGGATCTTAGTTAAGTCACAACTTAAAGCCCAAAACCTTTCTTTCAAATGGTTTAAACAAATTCCCACTTTTAATCTTTTAAAGACAAGATTCACCTTTAGAAGATCCACTTCAATTTTCTTTAAAACAAGGTTCACCAAATCTTTCACACGGATTTATTCATAGCTTTCAAAACAATTCCATTTCAAATCTTTTATACAAAAGATACACCTTTTATATCCTCTTAAATTTGAAAACAAAGTTTCACCAATCTTTCACAAAGATTCATTCATAGCTTTCAAAATAATTCCATTTCAAATTTTTTATTCAAAAGATACACTTTTAAGAACCCTTTTCAATTTGAAAACAAAGTTCACCATTCTTTAACAAAGATTCATTCACAGCCTTTCAAAACAATTCCATTTCAAATTGTATTAACTCATCCAATCTTTAAATCAAAGACTCATTTCATAGCTTTCAAAACCATTTCCATTTCAAATTTGAAATCCTTTCAATCAAAACTAGAAATTCTTTCATTATATGAAAGCCATTATCATTTGAAAACAAATGCTTTTCGTTTCGGAAAAATCCGATCAAATATGCACAAGTTATATCCTTTAAAGTATAAACTTGGGTTAAATTTAAATTCCCAAAATAATAATTTTAAAATACTTCAAAAATTGTTTAAAATCCATGTATATACATTATATAACTTGAATTGCCTTTTTAAACCATAATTTTCAGAATAATTTCAAAACTTAAACAAGATACATTATATTCAAACCAATTTTCAATTTCAAACTTTCTTTCCAAAAGCTTTCCATATTTAACCCAATTATATTTCCAAAACATTTTGGATTCAAAATTCAACTTTTAAACAAATAATAATTAAATTCAAAATATCTGTGACTTAACCGATTTCTCATGAAATCCATATTTGTGTGTGTATAGTGTAGTCCAGGGGTTTTACACCATAGTGCAACATCATCAATCATCACAATTCAAGCACGACAATATCGGTAAGCGGTATAATCTTATAACGCTCATCTTTGTTCATAGATTCACAGATAAATAATATAAATTTATCACGGATAAATAAATTACATTCATCATAGATAAATAAATTACATTCATCACAGCTCAAATCAAAACAGAGCATCACACATCAGGGATATAAAACAATTCAACATTCAGTACAATCCAAACATCCATAAGTAAGATCAATTAATCATCTGATTAATTTAAATCAGATTAATTACTTATGAATAAACTACTAATCCAGGTTAATTAACATTAATTAATTACAAACCATATTAATTAATTACCCTTTAATAATTTATTAATTAACCTTTAATAATAAATTAATTAACCTTTAATTATTTAATTATCATTTGTTTAATTTTCCTTAATTAATTAATTGACCCTTAATTAATTACCATTTAATTAATTATCCTTAGTTATTTATAATAAGTGATTACCCTAATCACTTATATTAATAAATCACAAATTAATTACATTGAGTGCTTATCCTTTAATCACTTGATTAATCAACTTTTAATCGTAAATTAACTACTTTTAATTAAGTAATTATCCTTAATAATAAATTAATTAACCCTTAATTATTAATTAATTAACCTTAATTAATAAATTAATTAACCTTTAATCATTAATTAATTATCCCTAATTACTTTTATTAAGTAATTATTTTTAGGAAATTAAATACCCATAATTACTTGCATTAATTAATCTTAATTAGTTATCCTTCAATATAATTACACAAAGTAATTACCCCTTAATTTAGTTTAGTAATAATCTTTTTATAAATTACATTAAGTAATCAATTTCATTAAGTAATTAACCCTTTAATAAATTACATCGCATAATTAATCTTTTAATCACTTCCATTAATTAACTAATACGTATAATTATTCAATATCCAAAACAATTTATCTTTAAAACATTAAACTTTTAAAATTTAAACTTTGAAACTCGGTTGAAATCTTGTTTACTAATCTCACTTTGGAAAATCTAGTTTACAATCTTTTGAAGACTTATTTATTTTAAGCAAACTAAAAAATAACTTGATTCATTTAAATTTTTAAAACTATTATTACCAACTCCCAGGACCCAAACAATATTTTCCCGAGCCCAACCAACAAAAACCTGAGCAACTTCTCGAGCAACCCACTCCCCTATTTTCCTTCGAGACAACCTCGATACAAACTCAAACCAAACCTGAGCGAAAAGCTTCTTCCCCTTCAACCCAAACCGGATACTTACGTACACACGCGTTCACGTGTACAACCAAACGAACCAACTCCGACCACCTACGCCACCTCCAGCATGTCGCCGACGGCTCATCCACATGCTACGACCACCCAGGTTGATGGACTCGACCAGAATTTGAAATCGAACAATTGAATACCCATAAATCAAAAACTAGCCAACACAAACGCCTCGTTTCGTCACTCGAGATTGCCAGAGGTCACGCAAACTCGTTCAGAACCTCGCCGTGACACCACACGTTGATCCCTCCCACATGCGATTCCCTATTGATCGCCATCAACGTCGAAATTGCTTCTTCTTCATCATTCACCAAAAGGGGTTGTTAAACCCTAAATTCGCGTTGCGACACTCCTACGATCATCTAAAAAATATTCGGCCATTTTTCCTTCAAACTATATCACATAATCCTCCTTCAGACTCAAACTCGAGGCTCAATTCCACTTTAATCGTCGGGAATTGACGATTTCAACAATTCCGTCCAACTGCCACATGCTCGAGATTTTCTAACTTAAAAATCATGAATTCATATTTAAAAATCATGGTTTATGAGGACGAACAATATCATGAATTCAAAACTCAAGTTTTAATCAATTAATTTTTTTGAACAAATTTGAATCTACTATGCTTTTATATTTTCCCAGTAAACCCATTTATTTTAACTACTTGCAAATATTTTAAAATTTTGATCTTGCCAATTCAAACTAGTTTTATTTAGACATCAAGGTCTATATATGATTATAGGATGAGATGTTGAGTTTTTAATCTTGAATTTTTTTACCCTGTAAACTAAGAACAGATATGAATATACCTATTCACATTCAATATTTGCCTATTTATATGTATACACAAAC
The DNA here is from genome assembly GCA_030765085.1 of Allium cepa. Lineage (NCBI taxonomy): Eukaryota > Viridiplantae > Streptophyta > Magnoliopsida > Asparagales > Amaryllidaceae > Allium > Allium cepa. The sequence goes on from CM060932.1 coordinate 136,598,853, forward strand.
ATATTTGCACCTATTCAAACATCACTTACCACTTCACTTCAATATCAATCACATACAAACCAGATTTATACATATAGGTTGAAGAGTTTTCTCACCTGGTTTGCTGAAAATAGAGACAGTGTTTTGCTTTTAAAATCTGGAACTTGTATTTTTTTATTTGATTTGGACCTGATTTGCATCTAATTTGTTCGAATTGAATTTTATTCTGAAGCTTGATTGTATATAGATTGAATTTGTTTGTGGTGATGCTTCTGAATGTTGGTTTCCAGATTGAAGAATATGAAAACAGATTTTTAACTTTGTTTTCTGGTTTCCAATTTGATCTTCTTTTCCTTTGATCTGTTTTGTTAATTCTTTTTGGTTTTGATTTTCAGGTTTTTTTTTTCCTTTTGAACTGTTTTCTTTTCAGATTTGATGAAGAAAGAGAAAAAAGAAGACTTAGTTGAAAAATGAAGAAGCTTAGTTTTTTTTCTTTCTCTTATACGTTATTTTGAAAAAATTAAATTTCAAAAGAAATTTTGTGCCACTTGTTCATCTTAAACCAACACTTGTAAATTACCTATTTCCTTTAGCCTACACTTGTTCAAAACAAGTAAATTTTTGTTTACACCTTCATTTAAATTAATTTTGTAATTTATGGTTTAAATCTTTTCGATTTATAATTTGTGAATTCGTTTATCTCTTATGTTTTATGTATACACAAAATATTTTTAACTCATTATTTTCAAAAGATATATATATATAAACATATCAAGCTTTCATATTTATTCTTGTCTTACATTTGCATTCATACATTTTATTTTGTACCTATACAATTTTAAAATAAATGATTTGCAATCAAATTATTCATTACTAATAAATAATTATATATATCCATATATATTAGTTCCTTGGAAATATAAAGTTAATAAATCCAATTTATTTATAAAATATCTACAATTGAAAATAAATGTTTTCAAATTCAATATAATTTTAAAACAAATATTTTTTAGATTTTTCAAATTTAAATTTTATTTAAAATAATTTATATACATACATATATATATATAAACAAATGTTTCATTTAATTTGGAAAGATTCAAATTAACTCACCATTAAATTCACAATTTTATTCAAAATGTTATTTAAATTACCAATTTGAATTCGACTCAAAAACCGATATCGTTACATATTCCCCCTTTAAGAAAAATTTCGTCCTCGAAATTTGCTAGACAGAGAGACAATAAAGAATAGATGAACATATCAAGAAATAGCTTTCCAGATCAAACTGAATATTTATTCTGCATTTTTCTTACCAAATCTGAATATCTTCAATAGATATGAGAACGAACTCATTCAATATTTCACAAGATACTCGGGTCGCCAGATCTACGAAATATGCAGAGACATTGGCTAGTTCGAAGGGATAACTAACCGTTCGTAGAACATATCTGGATCCCAAAGAATAGAAAAATGGACACAATTTAATTCAACTTCATATTTCATTAACCAATTTATTCCAAATAAAATTTCAAATTCGTTAAAGGTTAAAAACGAAAAGCTGATAGGAACTGATGAACAGAATACGAAATAGGACTTATATACGCGATTCGCAGTGCCATCGTCAGACCAAAGCTTCTTTCCGGAACTTCCACGAAGCAATCAAAGAATTGATATCGGATGATGATCAAAAGAGATTGATAGAGAAAAGTTGTTCCCGTTGTTGCAGGGTATCGACCAATTGTACTGGTATTTCCCTGTTCCCTATCTCGTTCTCTTCTTGCACTCACACTTACTATCATGGATAGTAAGAGAATTTATTGAGGCATACAAACGGATATCTTAGGGATATACTCATTCTAGGGTATACTTCACCATATCTCTAATGAGTTACCTAATATGTTATACTCCAAAGCTAAAGTTCTTACTCAACCTTTAGCTTTGATACCAAATGTGACGACCCCAATTTTGGCGCTCGAAAATCGACATCCATACTTCATCCATATTCGAATGCCATAGATTCAAATGTCGAAATCCGAATTGCCGGAGCTTATAACACATGAAGTAAATACAACATGGCGGAAACAGAAGAATAATTTTATTGATATACAACATTGATACAACAAAGGATTCAATATCTGATACAAATGAGATATCAATACCAGAGATATACAACAGCGGAAAAAAATGGCAACGGAAAGAAATGGCAGCGGAAGGATAACACCGATAGAATCTCCAAAAGAATCCAACACCATATTGCAACTCCATCTCCAAAACTATAAACCAAAGATAGATTGAACCAAAAGCTTGAACCACCATTATCGATGCATTAAGCAAGGTTAGTTCGAAATGTTGAAGGGAAACAAATGCTATCGCCAAATCCAAAAGCTGAATGTTATCGAATATACCCCTACTATTTGATTATCTGAAAAATCCAACTCTAGACTGCCCGTGTGGAAATTTGTGGGCACCCACAGTTTAGAAAGGGAACAATAAACTCCAGCATGGTCAAACATGCTTGATAAGCATGTTTAACTTTAACAAAAGAAAACAAAAGAATTTTTAAAGAAATCTGCAATGCTTTCTGGAAATCAAACTACCATAAGGCCTCCCGCCACAAACATAATGCAAGCGCACAATTGGAGGAGATTTCTCCTTATGATAGTCAAACATGCTTGATAAGCATAATCCTTTTGACATTATTATTAGTGCATAGTGCAGAAAACCATGCGAAAGTATAATATTAATCTTAGCCAGCATACAGCCATTATTGTATGCTTACTATAGCTAGCATCTAACAGTGGGTCACCATAATAAGTAAATGGCAGGTTATACAACTAAAACCGTATAGGGCACATATTGCTTCTTTGGATTTCCAACAAATGGTCCGGCAGAAGAACTTCCTAGGCCACATGAGTACGCCTCTGGAGGGACGCCCCGAGAACTTAACCTGCTCTCTGCCAACACAAGGCAGAGTTACCTCTGTAACTAGGTAACTACTACACGAATATGCCATCCCCCAATCATTACCGACCTTTATCCGAGGATCCTCAACCACAAAGCAATAAATTTGCAGTACCACATAGGTTAAATATCCGGGCTCCATACTATGATACCACCCTTTTCCAAAAGGAAATGACATATCCTATAGGGTGCGACCCTCATAACATTGCCGCATCTTTCCTGTTTTGACCATTTCCGTGGTGTGAGGTCCTGATGAGGTCTCGCCCACAAAGCTACGCTTTACACAAAAGCCATGCTTCGATCAACACATGATCAGCAGCACTTCGTATGCCACATTACCAAATTGGGAACGTATCACTAGTAACCATCAACTACATAACCTCTGAGATCGTGCGTCTCAGAGAAGGGTGTTAAGCTAAGAGAATAAGTTGTCCGCCACTAACAGAAATGTATTAGATAGAAACTATCTTTACATCTCAAAGTGTAACATTAGACACACATCCATACAAGTCCGTTCCGGGATCGAACGGAACCGAAGGCACTTCAAAGAAGCCCTTGCAGATCTGGATATTCACTAATCACATCCGGACTCCACGTCACAAAGGGTAATATAAATCTCTATACCGGGGATCAGTCAGTGCAGAGACATTCGACAGGTAATCCTTTCGCTTTCAAAAATATCTGGTCTTCACCACTGGTCTTCAAATGCGATCCATTTCATCGGATCATTATTCGAAATGGATTTTATGACATAAAGTCCTTCCTAGATAAACAGAATAATGAGCGCTTAATTTTAAAACCATATGAATATAGTGGGATCTTAGTTAAGTCACAACTTTAAGCCTAAAATCTTTCTTTCAAATGGTTTAAACAAATTCCCACTTTTAATCTTTTAAACAAAAGATTCACCTTTAGAAGATCCTCTTCAATTTTCTTTAAAAGAAGGTTCACCAAATCTTTCACACAGATTTATTCATAGCTTTCAAAACAATTCCATTTCAAATCTTTTATACAAAAGATACACCTCTAAGGTCCTCTTAAATTTGAAAACAAAGTTTCACCAATCTTTCAAAAAGATTCATTCATAGCTTTCAAAATAATTCTATTTCAAATCTTGTATTTGAAAAATTCACTTTTAAGATCCCTTTTCAATTTGAAAGCAAAGTTCACCAATCTTTAACAAAGATTCATTAATAGCCTTTCAAAACAATTCCGTTTCAAATTGGATTAACTCATCCAATCTTTAGATCAAAGACTCAATTCATAGCTTTGAAAACCATTTCCATTTCAAATTTGAAATCCTTTCAATAAAAACTAGAAATTCTTTCATTATATGAAATCCATTATCATTTGAAAACAAATGCTTTTCATTTCAGAAAAATTCGATCAAATATACACAAGTTATATCCTTTAAAGTATAAACTTGGGTTAAATTTAAATTTCCAAAATAATAATTTTAAAATACTTCAAAAATGGTTTAAAATCCATATATATACTTTATATAACTTGTATAGCCTTTTTAAACCATAATTTTCAAAACAATTTCAAAACTTAAACAAGATAAATTATATTCAAACCAATTTTCAATTTTAAACTTTCTTTCCAAAAGCTTTCCATATTCAACCCAATTATATTTCCAAAACATTTTGGATTCAAAATTCAACTTTTAAACAAATAATATTTAAATTCAAAAATCTTTGACTTAACCGATTTCCCGTGAAATCCATACTTGTGTGTGTATAGTGTAGTCCAGGGGTTTTACACAATAGTGCAACATCATCAATCATCACAATTCAAGCACAGCAATATCGAAAAGTGGCACAATCTTATAACACTTATCTTCATTCACAGATTCATAGATAAATAATATAAATTTATCACAGATAAATAAATTACTTTCATCACAGCTAAATAAATTACATTCATCACAGCTCAAATCAAAACAGAGCATCATACATCAGGGTAATCAAACAATTCAACATTCAGTACAATCCAAACATCCATAAGTAAGATCAATTAATCATCTAATTAATTTAAATCAGATTAACAACCTATGAATAAACTACTAATCCTGGTTAATTAACATTAATTAATTACAAACCATATTAATTAATTACCCTTTAATAATTTATTAATTAACCTTTAATAATAAATTAATTATCCTTTAACTAAATTAACATTTAATTATTTGATTTTCCTTTATTTAATCATCCCTAATTAATTAATTGACCCTTAATTAATTACCATTTAATTAATTATCCTTAATTATTTATAATAAGTGATTACCCTAATCACTTATATTAATAAATCACAAATTAATTACATTAAGTCCTTATCCTTTAATCACTTGATTAATCAACTTTTAATCGTAAATTAATTACTTTTAATTTAGTAATTATCTTTAATAATAAATTAATTAACCCTTAATTATTAATTAATTAAACTTAATTAATAAATTAATTAACCTTTAATGGTTAATTAATTATCCCTAATTACTTTCATTAAGTAATTATTTTAAGGACCCTTAATTACTTACATTAATTAATCTTAATTAATTATCCTTTGATATAATTACACAAAATAATTACCCCTTAATTTCATTTAGTAATAATCTTTTTATAAATTACATTAAGAAATCAATTTCATTAAGCAATTAACCCTTTAATAAATTACATCGAATAATTATTCTTTTAATCACTTCCATTAATTAACTAATACGTATAATTATTCAATATCCAAAACAATTTTTATTTAAAACATTAAACTTTTAAAATTTAAACTTTGAAACTCGGTTGAAATCTTGTTTACTAATCTCACTTTGGAAAATCTAGTTTACATTCTTTTGAAGACTTATTTATTTTAAGCAAACTTAAAAATAACTTGATTCATTTAAATTTTTAAAACTATTATTACCAACACCCGGGACCTAAACAATATTTTCCCAAGCCCAACCAACAAAAACACGAGCAACTTTTCGAGCAACCCACTCCCCTATTTTTCTTCGACACAACCCCGAAACAAACTCAAACCAAACCCAAGCGAAAAGCTTCTTCCCCTACAACCCAAACCTGATACATACATACACACGCGTTCACGTGTACAACCAAATGAAGCAACTCTTACCACTTGTGCCACCTCCAGCACGTCGCCGATGACTCATCCACATGCTACGACCACCCAGGTTGACGGGCTCGACCAGAATTTGAAATCGAACAGTCGAACACCCATAAACCAAAAACTGGTTAACACAAACGCCTCGTTTCGTCACCGGAGATCGCCAGAGGTCATGCGAACTCGTTCAGAACCTCGCCGTGACACCACACATTGATCCCCCCACATGAGATTGCCTATTGATCACCATCAACGACGAAATATCTTCTTCATCATTCACCAAAATGGGTTGTTAAACCCTAAATTCGCTTCGCGACACTCCTACGATCATCTAAAAAATATCCGACCATTTTTCCTTCAATCTACATCACATCATCCTCCTTTAGACTCAAACTCAAGGCTCAATTCTACTTTGATTGTCAGGAATTGACGATTTCAAAAATTCCATTAAACACCCACATGCTCGAGATTTTCTAACTTAAAAATCATGAATTTATATTTAAAAATCATGGTTTATGAGAACGAACAAGGTCATGAATTCAAAACTCAAGTTTTAATCAGTTAAATTTTTGAACAAATTTGAATCTGCTGTGCTTTTATATTTTCCCAATAAACGCATTTATTTTAAGTACTTAAAAGTATTTTAAAATTTGGATCTTGCCAATTCAAACTAGTTTTATTTAGGCATCAAGGTCTATAGATGATTATAGGATGAGATGTTGAGCTTTTAATCTTGATTTTCTTTACCCTGTAAACTAGGAACAAATATGAATATATATGTTCACATTCAACTTTTCCTATTTATATGTATACGCAAACATATTTGCACCTATTCAAACATCATTCACCACTTCACTTCAATTTCAATCACATACAAACCAGATTTATACATATAGGTTGAAGAGTTTGCTCACTTGGTTTGCTGAAAACAGAGGTAGTGTTTTTCTTTTAAAATCTGGAACTTGTATTTTTTTATTTGATCTGGACCTGATTTGCATCTACTTTGTTCAAACTGAATTTTAATCTAAAGCTTGATTGTATATAGGTTGAATTTTCTTGTGACGATGCTTCTGAATGTTGGTTTCCAGATTGAAGAATATGAAAATAGTTTTTTAACTTTGTTTTCTGGTTTCCAGGTTGATCTTCTTTTCCTTTAATCTGTTTTGTTATTTCATTTTGGTTTTGATTTTCAGGTTTTATTTTTTTTCCTTTTTGAACTATTTATTTTCAGATTTGATGAAGAAAGAAAAAAAAAAGACTTAGTTGAAAAATGAAGAAGCCTGGTTTTTTTTCTTTCTCTTATACATTATTTTGAAAAAATTAAATTTCAAAAGAAATTTTATGCCACTTGTTCATCGTAAACCAACACTTGTAAATTACCTATTTTCTTTAGCCTACACTTATATAAAACAAGTAAATTTATGTTTAGACCTTCATTTAAATTAATTTATAATTTATGGTTTAAACCTTTTCATTTTATAATTTGTGAATTCATTTATCTCTTATGTTTTATGTATACACAAAATATTTTTAACTCATTAATTTCAAAAGAGATATACATACATATCAAGCTTTTATATTTATTCTTATCTTACATTTGCATTCGTACATTTTATTTTGTATTTATACTATTTGAAAACAAATGATTTGAAATCAAATTATTCATTACTAATAAATAATTATATTTATATATCCATATATATTAGCTCCTTGGAAATATAAAGTTAATAAATCCAATTTATTTATAAAATATCTACAATTGAAAATAAAATGTTTTCAAATTCAATATAATTTAAAATAAATATTTTTTAGATTTTTTTCAAATTTAAATTCTATTTAAAATCAATTCATATACATACATATAGATAAACAAATGTTTCATTTAATTTGGAAAGATTCAAATTAACTCACCATTAAATTCACAATTTAATTCAAAATTTTATTTAAATTACCAATTTAAATTCGATTCAAAAACCGGGATCGTTACACTCGTGCTTTTAATCGCTTAAGGGGTTCATCAACACGGTATGGATCCAATCATGGTCCGGACTCGGGCAGGCGCCAAGAATTGGGTGATGGTCGGGAAATGAGCGATCATTTAAGGGAATCTTCAACCTCTAAGCACAAGTCAAATTATCAATCATCTCATCGCCAAGAAGTTCAGCCCAATCCTCCTATAAATAGTGGCAATCTGGCCCATTCTCATGTTCCACAAACTGTTGTGCCACTTGAGCATCATTCGAGTTCATCTGGTTCTCGACAAACTCACGATCGCTAGTCAAACAAACGTCCTATTGTTACTTTGGATCCAAATTTTACTACCACAGTTCCTGAGGCCTCTACGGAAGAACAACTAGACAAAATTATGGTCAAATTTCCAAAAATTTGCTTTGATGGTCTAAAGTTTCTTCCTTCTATCCACATAATCCCAGGAAATATTAAAGCAAGTTCGCTTGCATGCATCAATGATGTTTTTTTGCAGCATGAATGCTTGCACCAAAAATTGGCACAAACACCCAATAGAAGTTTTGAAGAGAAATAAATAATGAATGTAAAATGGAAATAGAAGATAATAACCAAGAAATAGCAGTAAATTGGAGCAATAACATGAACATAATGATTTATAGTGTTTCGGCGTTGTGTGCCTACACCCGCTTTGATCACATTGCTTTATTAATCACTTTATGAACCGAGTACAACAAGGATCGGGTGAAATTCCTTAATTACAATAGAGTAGAAAGTAATTAGCGGCATAAAAGTCCAAAAGATGAACAACCGAGCCTATATTTATAGATGAAGATGACCAAATATCTCCAGGAAAACTAGGTAGAAGGACCTCCGAAACCATATGGGCCCACAAGAGGGATCGCATGGCCTAAATCCTAAAGAATAGGGATCGGTACCGATCCTTACTTTGGTGAAATTTAGGGGTGCGATTCTTATGGTAGCTTCCCCATGCTGAATCGTACTAAGCCTCCAATTTCAATGCCAATTGGGTTATTAGAACTCGAATTATTGCTTGATCTTTGTTTCAACATGGATTGCCTACTGATTTTAGCCGATCCCTACTAAGGGAAGAGGCTTATCCCTCTGATTTCATTCTTTTGAGATGCAATCCATAGTGTAGTCTCCCTAGGGTCCCCCTATCTTGCTCACAAAATTTCATATGCATTGGACTTGTGGATCTTGAGATGTTATTTTTTTATTCAAACGCACTTATTCCCTAAAACATACGAACCCTATCCTAGAAGTAGATTATTGTCGATCCCTGCTATATGCTGACCCATATTCCATACTTTGAACATTCTACATTACGTATCTCTCAATTACAATCAATCACAGCTTTATATTACCATCTACTCTAGACCTCTAGACCCCATAATCATCGCTTTGGACTCATTGGCCTTGATAGCAGTCGAATCTAACTTGTCTAATCAGTTCAATATAATTGGGTCAAAATACTGGATAACCCTTACCCCAAATGGACGTCTTGTGTTGAACACGATGTGCTTTGAATCAAAGCAAGTTAGAGTGGTCGAAAATAAATCGTCCAGTTTTTTGAATAATCGTTATCCCTCCTTCAAATTATTTTCCGAGAGTGTTGTATCTCTCTTCGATCATGATGACGCTTGGACGATTTTCGATAGCATAAATTCAAGACTATATTCCGTCAGTTGATGTCTTTGTTCGGTTTGATGAGACTAACAAGCTTTGGCTATTTGATCCAATCTTGAACTTTAAAGCTTTAGGTTTGAATTCAATTTCTATCGATTTCAAAAATTAATCTTTAAAATATCCACATGCACATTCGAGCACACGTTCTTGTCATTGGCCCTCGGACAGGTTTTTACGTCTAGGGTCGTTGCCAATTTTCGTTGAGTTAGATATGGTTTAATTGAACTTTTTACATATATCCTTTGCATAATTTTCATTCCTATGTTTACATGTGTGAAAGCCCATAGCCAATAACTTCCTTTTCTCCTTTTTTTTAAAAAACTGCTCATAGGGATCGACAGTCTTTTGGCCATTCCCTCCCCTTTTTTTATATGTTTATAGGGATCGGCATCTTTTTGGCCGTTCCATCTCTCCTTTGCTTTGAATCGAAGACATGAGCCGAACCCTCATCCCCATATATAAGCTAGCACTCCTTCCTTCCAACCTTCACATTCCATCTTCTTACCATTTACTCTCCCCTCCACACTTCCTTTAAGCTAGGTTTGAAACCCTTCTTTGTCTTGAAAAAGAATTGACCCCTTCGTTTCAACCCAAACATCGCCTCCCTCTATAAAATTGCCTTTCTATTATGCTTTAGATTATCGTTGAGCCTTCCATTCGAATCGTAATTCAATTCTTCTCCTCATACAGCTCGTCTTTGATATATTTAGGTAGGTTTGCTTGCCTCTGATTTTTGATTTTATGATGAGATGATGTATTCCATTTCATTGGCAAATGGGTTGGAGTTTGACGCGATGGAGGGATAACGGACGAAGTTTCTTGGAGGAGAAGAGATGTGGGATGGAGTAGGGTTCGGCCAAAAGATTTGAGGGAAAGCACTAGGACACGGAAGGAGAGGGGTCGGTCGTATAGTGAAGGAGAGGGATCAATGTTCTTATTGATGTGCATGGATGGAGGGATCGGTAGTTTTTCTAAGTAGAGGAGGGATCGATTGGAATGTTGGAGAGTTAAAAAGGCAGTCTAACAGAGGGATCGGTGGTGGTGTGTTGTGGATGGAGGGATCGGTAGTTGTGCTTTGTGATAGCGATTAGATGTTTTGCCTAAAGGGATAGGCATGGACAATTTAGAGATAGGGGTCGGTCGTCATGTTTTGGAATAGGGGTCGGCATATATAAGGATTGGCTATATATGGGTCGGCTACTTATACTTGGCCAATTCTAGGGATCGGTTATTTGTACTTAGCCAATGCTAGGATTTGAATTGAACTTGAAAACTAATCCATATTCACTCATTTGAACAAACAGAACCAATCACATCCTAATAAACTTGAACACATTATGATAATGAACAATAGGACTAGAACATTCAATATCGAACTCAGAAAAAACGAACAAACTCCAAAAAAACTTAGAACTTGAACTAAAACTTAACATATGGACATTAATAACGGATTTCACACTTCGATATACTGATGGTCGATCCCAAAGCTTACACAACCGATCAATCTATTCACTGGTTGATACGGCTAGCGATGACGGTCACTCTGGTGGGATCAAAAGTCTCATCGTTTAATTTTTCTTTTTTAATTTTAAGCTAGCTATCTCTGCACTACACAACACTGCACCATAAAAACTTACACTTAGCATGGGAGGATAGGTAAACTTTTCTAATCTCAATTATCTCCTGAATTTATTTGATATGGACTTCAGACGTTAAGAGCATTGAGCTGCAATGTCTTTCGGACCAACTTCACAATACCGTAATCCTGGAGCCTAGTCAATTTTCAAAACTATATATGGTAGACTTTCCTCTGGTCGTCAAACTGAACAACTGTAGGTTTTCAGCCCATAAAACAAACCTTTTCTTAAACATTCCCATCCTCCCGGTGGAAGATATAAGTCATGCTCCCGACGCTGTAGAAGGCATCATATTTTTAGATAACCCGACAGATTCCCAAGCCTCGAAAATAGAGGAGGCTGCTCTTTGCATACTATGTTTTAGACACAGGATTCTATTCAGAACGTTCTGGTTCCTTCAGTGAACGACAGGGCTCATTCGCCACCGAACCGGTATACAACATGCAAAAAGTTCATATGCTGGGCCGAATGCATGCGGCCCTTCAATTCTTTTATCAGGGAGATGCAAAAATATCTCGGAATAGCTCCCACTCAACTACACCCGAACTGCTATGCCTTTATCCATGCCACGTTCTTATTATTTATGAATGTTCTGTTCCACCCGACATCTCCTAAGGACATCAGGATTATTTGCAACTTCAAAGGACGGATTGGAAGTATTTCCTACATTTTCTTCAATCCTTCACCCAATTGTCAATTCTTAACAAGTATTTAGAACAAACTCAGCCTCTTTAAACATGAATAGTTCTATATCCGATGTCCGCTTGGCTTCGCGAAGCGTTGTTTGAAAGGACGTAAGTGTTATCTTAACTTTAATCTCAAATTCTTCAATCCAAGTCATATCCTAAACCGGCTAATATTTTGAAAATGTACAAGCGTCCATCCATATCTAGAGGGTGATAGCTTCTCAAGAATAATTTTTGCAATTCATGCCACCGCGGTTGGAGGCAGAGACATTTGACTCCCCATGACCGATGAATTGTTATCTCTTCTTAGGCTACTGGAAGAAGGTCGCAGCATTAGGCTTTTAAGAAGTGTTGCAGTACCAAGAAATGTTGCAGAACAAGAGGACGATACCCAGTCGAGGGGACTTGAGATGACGTTGAAGAGGGTGAAATTAGGGGTGCCAAGTTCAACTTGCCCGACGACACTAATGCAGGCCCAGGTAATGTGGTCGAAACATCACAAGGCACACAACCTCACATGCCAGCAAAAAGAAGAAAAAAGCTTGCATATAAACTCCATAGGAGAAAACTGCTAAATAGCCTTAGTTTATTATCACTTCTATGAAGAGTCATCCTGCCAACATTTAGAAAGCTCGATGAAAGGGTTTTCAAATCTCCAAATCCTTGATGACATCATGACTTATGACTTCCCAAACATTTATATTGGGAGGCTCAATTCCCCCACCATAAGTTGTGATGGCATTCCTCCCACCGGCGAAGGGGAGAAAGCTCCTATGAGAAAGGCTATAGAAACTGGTCCATTGGGAGGACACTATGACACTCACAATCACGTGCACTTTCATTTAACTTATGTTCAATAGTCACTTATACACTTTTGTTTGGTTTACAGGTGCGATGTATCAATCCCAAGCTTTCAATTGCTTAAAGGAATCCTCAGCGCAGCATAGATCCAACCGCGATTCAGAATTAGGTAAGCATTGAGAAAGAGAGATGATGGCCGGGAAAGAAGTCATCGTTCGAGAGAATCTTCATCTTCCAAACATAAGTCCAGTCTCGGTCATCATATTAGGAAGTTTAACCTAATCTTCCTGTACACAGTGGTGATCATACTTCTTTTCATAGTCCTTAAGTTGCTATACCACCTAAGAAGTATTCTGGTTCATCTAGCTCCAAACAATCCTACGTCCGTAGGTCGAGCAAACGCCCAATCGCCACTTCTGATCCATTTTTGCATACTACGGCTTTTAAGGCTTCCACGACTGAAAATTTGGCTGAACTTAAGGTCATTTCCCTAAATATTTGCTACGACGGGCTTAAGTTCCTTTCCTTCATTCATACAATCCTAGGAAATGCTAAAACAAGTTCTCTTGCATGCATCAATGAGGTTTTTATGTAACACAAATCATTCCAACACTTAGCAGAAAAGACCTTCGAGTTTTTATCGAGAGACAGCATGAAATCGATCGTCTCAAGCTAGAGGCGATCCATGATAAAGATATAATAAAACATCAAGACAATGAGATCTCAGAGTTGACGTTTAAGCTAACCGAGGTAGGAAAACGGGCTAAAGAAACATTTGAGGTGGTAAGTCGTCTGGAAGCTGCCCACAAAAAGGAACTTGATATTGCCCTCAATCGAGGTGGTGCTCTTTCATTGGAAAAAGATACCTTACAAAAGGAGGAAAATATTTTAACTGAACGCATTGAGGAGCATAAATAACTCCTTAAAAAGACGAGGGCTGAGAAAATTGAAGCTCGGGAGAAGTCACAAAGGTATTGCGAAGAGGCCATTAAAGCCTAGAATTTTAAAATTAAGCTTGATGAGCAACTTGCTCAAATTAAAGTCCTTAAAGAAGAGGTAAGAGAAGCGGGCCGCAATGAGATTGAGAACAGATCGAGGGCCATTAGAAGATGCCATGGAAGCCGATCAAAACAAAATTAAGGACATGTTCGACCTCCTGATCATTGAATATAATGCTAAAATCCTTATCCATCTGATTTGAGATCTCTTGGAGAGGGATACCTTGAGTAACTCACCCGAGGCCTAGGAATACATTATCGAAATGAAAAGGAGAACCCTCGGTAAATCTGATTTAGATGAAGAAAACTGGTACAGGAGATACTTCGTGGGGATGAACCTTTAGACCTTGCTGCAGCGAGACTCCAATACTTTGACATTCCAGTGCCCTCCAGCAAAAGGAAAAATATTACCGAGTCTTCATAGTCCAATCCCAAAGGCCCTTCTTATTTTCAAGCAGCCGGAGCATCGGTTTCTTTCGGCCTAGGATAGGATCTAAGCTACGAACTGAACAGACCTAGTTATCAATCTAAGGTGCTGACTCCTATTCTGGAAGTGAGCACTCCGGTGACAACTAAAAGTTAGCAGGATTTAGGTATTTTGCTTTATTCTACACTTTTCAAGAGATTTCATTCTTTATGTCCAATAGTCATGGGATTATCTTCTTGTTTCTTGGAATCTACAAATCTTCCTAGTCTTATCTAAACTCCAAAAAGTGGTGCCATTATGGAGCAACAATCGACATCTATGAGCTTCCGGCAGCCACTGATGCTCCAGGGCCCGATGCTCAAGTTATTGAAGCACTTGATGATGATAAAGCTAAAGACCCACGGTTGCTTAATGAGTCAGATGACATTATGATTACCAGTTCCACTGAAAATACAGATGATCTTAGCTTAGAAGAACGCATCGAAAGGTATTGTTAAAGAAAAAAGCTAAGGATGAACCCATCGATGCAGACATTAACGATCCAAATCTCTTTCCATTAAAAGTCATCCCACCTGGCGGGTTGCTTCCCCAAGAACTCCCTCCAACCACTGAAAGCTCTCCTGCCAAGGGCAGAAAATGATCAAGGAAAAGGACGGCGGAAGTTCAGGTGGTGGTTCTCCTAAGAGATCCAGAAAGAAGAAAAGGTAGAAGAAATAGTCATCACTCCAGCTTAGTTTATATATAGTTTGCATAGTTGTTTTTCCCTTTTATTGGTCGTGAATGTGCGGGTGCAGTCCCCGTTTTTGAACAAACTTTTATCATAATTTTTGAAGTTAATTATGTAATAAAAGTTCTTTGTTTTCTATGGAACTCTTATGTGAATTTTTATTTAAGTATTCGAGCTATTACTTTCCATTCAATGTACTTGTAATTCGTTGCACCTTGATTTGGGTGATAATCTGTTAATTCTATCCCAAGGCCTCCATGTAGTCGTGGTCTTGAGTCATACCAAACACGGGGATCAAAACCTAATTTTGCACTGTTAAATTTAGTAGTTTGAATGAATATACTCCTGCCCCCAGTCTTGGGTTAGCGGAGTTAGACGGTGGATGGTCGAACTCCATTCTTAACGAGTTTATACTCCTCCTGTTGGTTTCAAATCGGAATTTATGGAATAGTGAATGGTCGAACCACACTCGTCTATTTGTTTATACCCATATCCGCGCTCCGGGGATAAGAGTTAGTCAACGGGTGGTCGAATTGATTCTGACTTATGTTTATACTCCAATCCATATTTTGGGGACTTCAAGTCAATTCGAAAATTAGTCGGATCGTACTTTAGTTAATTGATTGATTTGCCTCAAAGTCTGAGATTTAACTTATCGAGTGATTGGTTATGTCATGATTTCTTTTGATTCATAGTTATCCCATCATCTAATAGGATTAAGTTGGTTATTGGATGGTCGAATCACATCCATTCCTCGTTAGGCATTCCATCCATCAAGTTATGAGCATGAATCGTCAAACGAACGGTCGGACCATTCTCATTTATTTTAGTTCAGTCGTGAACTTATATAACCAGCTAGCTTCAAACTATAGGAACTTGCTCGGACCATTCTCATCTACAAAGTCTAGAGATTCAAAGAGGAGATCTTTATTCGTTCTGGGATCATAGTAGGTCACTCGATGAGAAGAAATTTCAAGCTTAACAAGAATAACGTCTTCAGAACTGTAAGAAACAGTGAATGGAGTATGGCCGGATGCCGACTTGTGAGTGGTCATATAAGTCCATAGTGCTTTCAAGAGTTCTTCCACCCACTTGCCTCTAGTCTTTTCCAAACGCTTCTTCAGAATGGACTTTATGATTTTGTTCACAGCTTCAACTTGTCCATTGGCTTGAGGGTGAGCGACTGTCACAAATCTCTTTTCAATATGATGCCGACGGTCGAAGTCTTTGAATTTAGCACTATCAAATTGAGTCCCATTATCTTTTATAATATTTCATGGAAGACTAAAATGACAAATGATGTTCCGAACGATGAAGTTAATTATTTTGTTTATTGTGATCATGGCTAATGGTTCCGCTTTGGCCCATTCTGTAAAGTAATCAACTGCGACGATGGCATACTTCACACCATCTTTAGAGATCAGTAAGGTACTGATAATATCTATACCCCATATGGAAAATAGCCATGGACTGACCATTTGTGTGGTTTCCATAGGTGGAGCTCTCAGAACTTTTGCATACATCAGGCACCTGTCACATTACCTTACATAATCAGCAACATCTCGATTGACAGTCGGCTTATGGAGTATTTTCTTTGCTAGGGTTTGCCCTCTAGTATGATCGCCCCATTCCCCTTCATGAACTTCCTTCAGGACCTATTTTATTTCATCAAGAGTGATGCACCGGAGTAGAGGGACAGAAAAACCTTTTCTACACATAATTGCTTCTTGCATGATATAACGTGAAGCTTTATAAAGGACTTGTCATTTTTCATTCCTTTGTTCGAGAAGAACTCCCCGTAGCAAATAGTCTTTAATCTAAGTCATCCATGACACCTTCTCAAGCTCTGTCTCAAGTACCCGGTCGATTTCTATCAGGTATATGCTAAGAGAGCTTAATACTTCGATTGGAAACAAGCCCATTCGTTATGCATCCCCAGTGCTAGCAAATTTTGCCAATGAATCAGCCTCTTTGTTTTTGATCCCAAGGAATGTGCATAATATCATAATGCTCAAAGTCAATCAATAAGTCTTGGACTTGGGTAAGGTATGGAGCAAATTGATGTCATTTAGCTTGTTAATCTCCCTTGACTTGGTATACTGCCAATTGTAATTCACAAAATATTTCCATAGATTTTACCCCCAGTTCTCTGGCGAGTTTACGTCCAGCAACCAGAGCTTCATACACAACTTCATTGTTTGCTGCAGGGAAATCAAGCTTTAAAGCATAGCAAATTGACCAATCTTTAGGAGTTACAAGCACAATTCCAGCTCCTGAGCAATGATCATTGGATTCTCATCCATATATAACTTCCATCGTATGGTAAGGGTTTCACTGCTCCCTAGGAAATCATCCAGTGCAGTACATTCTGCTATAAAATCCACCAACACCTAACCCTGGATAGCCCTCCGAGGAAGATAAGTAATGCCGAATTGGCTAGTTCGATGTTCCACTTGAGTACCTTCCAAACGCCTCAGGTCGCTACAGGACCTGTCGTAATGGCTGGTCGGTTCTCGAAAGTAAGGGCAGAGCTTTCGCAAAGCAATCAACAAGCAATATGCTAGTTTATCTATCATTGGGTAGTTCTGCTAAATGCTTGCAAACATAATAGACCAGTCTCTAGATCTAATTCTCTTTCCAAATCAATGCAGCACTAAACAAGCAAGGGATTGAGCTTTAGAAAGCTTTTATTAGTATTAGTAAATAGCGTATACCGACACAGCCAAGTAGATATACAAGTATTCATGGTCTACGGTCTTAAAAATAGGAAGTCTCTCTATGCGATTCACTAAAGCTTGGAACGCATCTTATGTATCCATTGAAAATTTCAATTTTCCTCTTCTAATTAACTCAAAGAAAGGAATGCATTTATCGGTAGCTCTGGAAATAAATTGGCTCAGGGCAGCAACCTTCCCATTCAGGCTCTGTACTTGTTTGATAGTCTTTGGAGCTTGGATATTGCGAATAGTCTGGATCTTCTAGGGATTAGCTTCGATTCCACGAGCATTGACGATGAAACCCAAGAAATTTCCTGATGCAATGACAAAAGAACACTTCAGAGGACTAATCTTCATTTTGTAGTATCTGAGGATATCGAACATTTCTGCTAAGTCTCTAATGTGGTCGCTTGACCATCATGACTTCATGAGCATATCATCACATATACCTCTATCGTCTTTTCGGTCTGATCTTTAAACATTCTGTTGAATAGGCATTGGTAGGTCGCTCCCGCGTTCTTTAGTCCAAATGGCATTACCACAAAGCAATATAATCCAACATTGGTAATGAAGCTGGTGTGCTCTCGATCGAGAATGTGCATCGGGATTTGGTTATATCTTGAGTATGCATCCATAGAAGATAGCAATTCGTGTCCTGCGGTTGACTCTACTAGCTGATCGATCCTTGGAAGGGGAAAGCTATCTTTCGGGCATGCCTTATTCAAGTCCGAGTAATCAATGCATGTACGCCATCTCTCATTCACCTTTCTCAAAAGCACAGGATTAGATACCCACTTAGGATAGAGGGCATTGCAAATAAATCCGTTTACTTCAAACCTATCCAACTCCTCTTTAAGAGCGACAGATCTCTCACCGAGACATGCCTCGAGTCGATATTCAATGCATGGCTTGGAATGGAAAGTGAGATCTCATACATGTCAAAGTGAGTCCAAGAGAACATGTCGAGATTCGCTCGAAGAAATCCAGCAAGTTCTTTCATCATCCAGGGGCTATGTAAAAATCTGATCATAGGACCCGTTACGGGTCGTCATGACCGACTTTGATGTCAATCATCAGCTCGGCCAGTGTAGCCTTGGTCTCTTTAGGCTCCTCCTGATCATCTCTTGGATTTATGTCTCTATAGAACAGACCATGGCGCCCGAGCCAAGGCTCAAGCATTGCTTGTCAATCTTCAATAGCCTGGATGCAAACAGACTTGTCCACACCCTTCCCTTTCTCCTTTCGTTAAGCATCCCCCAATTCAGCTACATAACTGGCGTGTTAGGTCGCTTGATCACCGTGATAACTCTAATGGCATAATCTATCGGGAACTTCAAAGTCAAACACCAACAGGCAAGAGCTGCTTGGAACTTAGCTAGGATCGGTTGACTTGAAAAAGCATTGTATGGAGAGACAACATCCGAAAGAACAAGTAGAAAAATTTACACTCTCCTGCGATCACCTTCTCCCAACTCCACGGGCAATTCAACATAACCAATAGCTTCTATTACAGCATTGATAAAGTTATGAATGCAAGCTTTATCTGGTTTCAAGTCCTTAGCTTCCATCCACATTTGATCATAAGTTTTTTTAAAAATTATGTTTACAAAACTACCACAATCAACCAATATCCTTCTCACTAAAGCATGGCTGATCATGGCCGAAATAACCATTTGGTCAATCATCGAAGCCTTTACCTCATCCACATCTGTTTCTAAACACAATATCATATGTTATTATACATTGTTGCTTTGCCGGAGCTCCATCTTCTATACTCGAGCAACATTCAAAATTCACATGCTCGGTCGTGCTAATGTAGCACTCCATCTTATGCCAACTTTATCAGCTAGATGCGGTCCTCCGACTATTGTATTGATTACAAATCTTCAACTAGTCTGCCCAAGTTCCTCAACACTATGCGATGCTTGTCCTCGGTTGGGGTCAGATGTCTCATGTCGGCTATCCTGCGAGGTTTTTACAAACTGCTGCAACTTTCTTTCTCAAATTAGTTTTTCGATAATATCCTGGAGATGCCTGCATTCATTTGTGTTATGACCATAACACTTGTGAAACTAACAATACTTTCTGGTTTGTTTCTACTTCTCCATGAATTCTTTCGAAGGCGGCTTCCTATACTGCATGGTATTGCAGGTAGACAAATAGACATTCTCTAGCGATGTATTCAGTGGCATATAGGTATCGTACATCAGAATTCTATGCATTCCTCTTCCAGAATCCATCTTTCGTTCTCGGCTCCTATCTCCGCCTTTCTTTGCTGATTTGGTTTGTTCTGGACATTCACTTGAACTTTTCTAAAACTATCACTAGATTGCCTCACTATAATGTTACTCTATACTCCTTCTCCACTTGGTCCTACAACATTCTTCTTCCTGGAACATCTAGCTTCCTCTTTCCTTAAATACTGAGCTGCCTATGTATAGAAACGTTCAATGTTGCAGGTGGCTTGCCAGCTAACCAATCGCCAAAATCGGATTCTGGATCGATCCCTCTCGTTACAACCATCAGTATTGCATGGTAATTCGGATTAATGATTTCTGTGACAGCTATATGGAGTCTCTCCAAATAATCTTCCAACGATTCTCACGAAGCCCAGACTGCACCGGATAAGGACATGAAATCTTTCTGACGAGTTGAGTGCATACGAAACTGCTCTACAAACATTGTTTCCAAATAATCAAATCTAAATATTGTTCATGGGGGTAATCTCATAAACCACATCTTATTATTCTAGAGAGAGTAATCGAAAAATATCTACACTTGGTTGCATCATCTGCTCATGCAAAATCCATTAACCATTCACATCTTATGATGTGCTGCTTGGGTTCGGTTTTTCCCTTATAAGCAGGCTTCGACGGCATGTTGAACTTCCTTTGATACTCTACATGTAGGACATTGCCCATGAACGGTGTACGGGTTCTCGAGATGCCCCATTCATCATTGATCAATCCTTGGCTCTCTCACTAACTATCTAACCATAGCCGAAAAATTCGACGTTTGGATAGTTGGTGCCAAGCGATGGTCATGTTCCACCTCACGTGAATGGTCTGGTTGATGTCTACGGGTCGTACCATGCCTCCTTGGTTCAACATCCTCTCGATATGGATTAGGTAAATTCACTATATCGTCATTTTAGGGAAGCAATTAGTCAATGTTCGACTGAAAAATATCATTCAAATCAGACGCAGCAGCTCCAGCTTGGATCTAAGCATGGATAGGTAAGTTCCTTTTGCTGGAGGAAGGATCGGTTCTGATCCCATTCTAGGGATCGGCATCGATTGGTCTTAGTACACCTGGTAGGTTTGCTTGTTGATGCCTTGAAGTTTTTGCATGATATCTGTCAATTCTGTGCTCATGTGTCTATGATACTCATTTGAAGAATTTGAACTTTCTGATGCAGAGTAAAGGGGGGTCCCTTCTTGCTTTCCCACGATGTGATTGACTAAGTTGATTCATTAGATCAATATTGGATTGAATCTGCTGATTAAATTATCGATGGCTGTCCACTAGCTCTCCCATTAGATTTTGGAATTCAGCTCTTGTAATGGAATCGGTTGGATTCCGGACTTCAAGTGGATTGGCATTCACATCCTTGTTAACTGCTCGATTGTTGGATGCTAGCATTCTCGTTTCCTTTTATGTTCTAAGAAGTAGATCTGGTGCTCCTAACCATTGTTAATAGCTTTCCTTAGAATTTTGCAAATCTAAATAAAACAAGCAAGCTTCTTGAAGATAACTATCGATTTCCTTCCGAGATTTGTGCAATTTCGTAGCAACAATGGGATCTTAACATACTGAGAATCAAAGTTCTCGATGAAAACTCCAAAATGTTTGCACCAAAAATTAGTACAAACACCTAATAGAATTTTTAAAGAGAAATAAATAAAGAATATAAAATATAAACAGAGGATAATAACTAAGAAATAGTAGTAAATTGAATCAATAACATGAACACAATGATTTATAGTGGTTCAGCGTTGTTTGCCTATTTTCACTTTGAATGGATTGCTTTATTAATCACTTTATAAATTAAGTACAATAGGGATTGGGTGAAATTCCTTAGTAATAATAGAGTACAAAGAAATTAGTAGCATAAAAGTCCCGAAGATGAACAACCAAGCCTGTATTTATAGACGAAGAAGACCGAATATATCTCCGAAAACTCGGCAGTGGGACCTCCAGAACATATGGACCCATAAGAGGGATCGTGTGGCCTAAATCCTAAATAATATGGATCGGCACTGATCCCTACTTTGGTGGAATTTGGGGGTGCGATCCCTGTGGTAGCTTTCCCATGTTGAAACATACTTAGCGTCCAATTTTAATGCCAATTGGGTTAGTACAACTTGATTTATTGCTTGATCTCTACTTCAACATGGATTGCCTACTGATTTCAACTGATCCCTACTGAGGAAAGAGGGTCGCTTCCTCTGACTTGATTCTTTTGAGGTGCAATTCCTAGGGAAGGCTCCTATCTTGATCACAAAATTTCATATGCATTGGACTTATGGATCTTGAGATATTGATTGTTTTCTATTAAATGCACTTGCTCCCTAAAACATTCTGATCCCTATCTTGGATGTTGATATTAGCCAATCCCCCTATATGTTAAGCCATATTCCATACTTTGAACATTCTACGTTACATATCTCTTGATTCCATTCAATCACGGCTTCATATTACCATTTATGCTTGACCTCTGGACCCCACAATCAATGCTTTAGACTCATCGGCCTTGATAGCAGTCGAATCTAACTTGTTCAATCAGTTCAATATAACCTGGTCAAAATGCTGGATAACAATGAAGCATTCCAGAACTTAGCTGAGAAAATCTCTAAGGTGTCTACTGAAAGGTAATATGAAATCAATCGCCTTAAGCTAGAGGCGATCAATGATAAAGAAATAATTAAACACCAAGATAGGGAGGTCACGGAGTTGACCGCGTAGTTAGCCGCGACAGAGAAGAGTGCTAACGAAACATCTGAAGTGGTTAACCGTTTGGAAATGGTTAACAAAAAGGAGTTGGATGCTGCCCTTAGTCACAGTGGTGTGCTTGCTCTAGAGAAGGACACAGAAACTCTAGTTCGTCACATTAAGGAACTCGAAGAGCTTTTTAAGAAAGAGAAGGAAGAAAAACTTAAGGCTCAATAGGAGTCTCAAAAGTATCATGAATAGGCTATCGAGGCTCGAGAGCCGAAAATCAAACTTGATGAGTAGCTCGCTCAAATCATAACCCTCAAGGAAGAGCCAAGGGTAGCTAGCCATAATGAAATTAAAGGGCAAATTGAGGCCCAGTTGGAGGATGCTAAAAAGGCTGGCCGGAATGAGATTAAGGAGATGTTTGATCCTTTGATCGTTGAATACAATACCAAGGTCCTAATCCATCGTGATTTGAGTTTTCTTAAAGAGGGCTACCACGAATCCCTTGCCAAGGCTTGGGAATATGTCATTGAAAGGATGAAGAAAGCCCTTGGCAAAGCTGATTTGGATGAGGAGAAAATAGTGCGAGAGATCCTACGTGGGAATGAACCTTTAGATCATGTCGCAGTAAGGATATGATACTTTGATATTTTGGTGCCCCCTGGAAAAGGGAAAGACATTGCAGAAGCTTCGAAGTCTGATCCCAAAGCTTCTCCTTCACTTTAACCAGCTGGAACATCAGTTTCACTTGGCCCGGGACAAGATCCGAGCTATGATCTAGATAGACCCAGATATAAATCAGAGGTGCTGACTCCTATTCAAGAAGGGAGCACTCCGACAACAACTGAAAGTGACCGAACACAGGTATCACACTCTATTCTCTATTACTCAAGAGGTTTCTTTCTTTATGCCCAATAGTTTTGGGCTTATTCGCTTATTCTCCCAAATTTGCAAGTCTTCCAGCACCTAGTTAATCTCCACTAAATATTGCCGCTGTGGAGCAACAACTGACATGTAACACCCTTAATTTTTAATAATATTATTCAGAAGATTTGATTAGGTAAATTAAATTAAACAGGATAATGTAAATATTAAGTGATAAGGGGATTAAGGTATAAATATAATTAAGGTAGTGCTTAATTAACTAACTAAATGGGCTTAAGAATGGTTTTAAGTTAATTACTTTACATAAGGGCATAATGAGAATTAGCAGCACATAACCCATTTCCCATATATATTCTCGTTCATGCACCATTCACGTTTCATTTTCCCATTCACATTCAAAAAAACACAAATATAAAGAGGAGCCGACCATTGCTAGGAAGAAAAGAGAAGAGAAATCAAAGTAAAGCCATGGATTAAAGCTAGGGGAATAAATCTCAATCTCAATCTAATCTCCTTATCATAATCAAGGTGAATAATAATTTATATCATTTCTATTTTATTTTATGAACATATGTTTTTCGGATTTAAGATTAAATCTTTTTCTATGATGATTTGGGTGATGATATGCTTGAAGTACAATTTTTATGATTTAAATAAGAATATTTAAATAAGAATATATACGGTATTAGGGCAAAACCAATTGAAATTGATGTTTAAATGCCATGGAAAAAAATTATGTTATGTAAAGCATGATTTTGGAGTTGGGTTTTAATTTTGATAATTTTCCAAGTTATGGGAAGATTATTATGAATTTTCAAAGGTAAATATGGTTAATTGGGTTTAGGAATTTATTTCAGAAATTATATTGAGAATTTGGATCTAAAATTTTGATATGTTAGATAACATGATGAAAGTGAATTTCTGTAATTTTTAGGGATATTTCCTAAGTTATTTACTATGGAAACTAAATTATTTTAGAAGAAGGACTTATTTGCAATATAGGTTTTGTTAAATGGAAGGGCTTATTTGCTAAATTAACCTTGGTTTAGATCCGAAATTAAACGACAGTTATTTTGGTAAATAATTTGAAAAGTTAAGGTAACCAATCATATGTCTGCATGTGGAAGGTTGGTTAGAAAGTGTTTGTTTTAATTGGTATTAAATTAGGTTTACCCAGAAAAGTGGGTTCCGCCTGTATTTAGAAGCACCTTTCGACTCCAATGCCTCCGCTCCTTCTTAGTCGAAACCAACCCACGTCGAAACCAATACACAACATATCACTTGGATGGTACATAGTGGATTGGAGAAAGGTGGAAGGCATGGTGTCGAAAGCATTGCTTCCGATGGGGTCGATACCTTTATTTGTTTTAAAAAGTGAAGCGCCTGCCTTTGTTTTATTAAAGCTTTCGAATGAGTTGAAGCATATGTTTTTGAAAGAGGTTTTCTAAAGTCTTTCGAAGAGGTTTCCATCTTATGTTTTAAATAATAAGCTTTCGAATGGGTTTCTTTACATGTAAAAATAATGCTTTCGAAATTAGGGGTTCCACCTTGTCGAAGCCCTACTGCCATTCTTTTGCCTTTCGAGTATATTGAAGTCATCAATGCCTTCGAAGGTAGTTTTTTTAACAAATGTTCTAAGCCACTTCCTAAGTGCTTTCAAAAGGTTCCAAAGGTTTAAAAGCAATGGCTTCGAAAGGGGATTTCGACGCTATCCTTTAATATTTTCTTTAAATGATTTGAAGCTTTCGAAAGGGATGAGGCCGATGCCATCAAGTTTTCCCTAATACTTTTACAAGATAAAGAATGGTTTCGAAAGAGATACTTTCGTTTATATTCACTTTGACCCAAATGATATTTTGAATATAAAATTGATGGTTTCGAAAGAGGGACTTTCAATGGTTTTGGAAGGGATACTTCCAAAGATTTCGAAAGGGGTACTTTCAATAGTTTCAATGATATGCTTCTAATAAGTAATACTTTATTACTTTCGAAAGGTTTCAAAAGAGAAGTTTTAAAGTGTTTCGATAGGCGGGGGCCTGACTTTTTGAAAAGAGATTTATATGCTTTAGAAGGAGATTATCCAGTGAGGTCGAAAACAAAGTTTTAAAGGTTTCAAAAGCCTTATTTTTTCAAAAAAATATCCCGTCTCCATTTTAAAAGAAAGCTGTGGCATAAATAAATAAAGTGTTTTGAAAAGGAGTTTTTGAAGAAGTTTTCGTTGGTTAAAAGGTTGAAGGGGTTAACCAAGTTATTATGTTTGCTCCTTCATATATGTGTATATTCACATTGTTATGGACCCACAACTGTATTTTGGGGAAGGGCAGAATAACCAACTAGGTTGAAAATTAAGTTAACTCTTGAGTGAGTAGAATTGCATCCAGGAGGTTAGGAAGACCAAAATATAGGATGCTAAAATATTAAAGGAAAAGATATTGGCAAGGGCCAATAGGTTCTTAGTAAGCCCATGAAAACTGTGTATTGGAAAAGATATTGGCAGGGGCCAATATCTTCATAGTAAACCCATGAAAACTATGTATAAATGAAGATGTTAGAAAGATAGGTTCATAGTTAGCCCATGAAAACTATAATTTGATATTGGCGGGGGCCAATATGTTTATAGTGAACCCATGAAAATTATATCTGGATTAAGATATTGACAAATGTCAATAGGTTTCTACGCAGCCCCTGAAAACTAGGATAAGAAGAAAAGATATTGGAGTTACCAATAGGTTCCTAATCAGCCCATGAAAACTAGGATAAGAGAAAGGATATTGGAGCTACCAATAGGTTTGGGGAGAACCCATAAAATAGTAAAGATATTGGCAAGGGCAATAGGTTCTTAGTGATCCCATGAAAATTATGTAATTGGACAGGGGGTCCTTAAATATTTTACCGATTATTAGTCGACAAATGAAAACTATTAGGTTAATAGTAACCCTAGAAACTATACCCGAGACAGATATTCAAAATGAATGGGATGAGTAATCCAGAACCGATTCACTAGTTTTGCATATCATCATATCATGTTAGTTTGAATTTTTTTTAACAATTGTAGATGCAGGAGCACAGTATATGGTTTTATAAAGGTTTTAGGATACTAGTGAGGGGAAAAACCATTCTTCTAAGCGGTGTGGTCTCACAAGATACCTTAATGTTTTGAGATGGAAGATTATTATTCACACCAGTCTTTATGTCTGGCTCGAAGTTTATGTTTTCCCCTTAAACTCTCGGGTACTCAATTTATTTTGAGTAGTTTGAGTTGAGCTTTTCAGGTACCTCTTTAGACGAATAAACTTTCAAAAACATGCATGAGGCATGATAGATATCTAGAGTTCTCTTTTATTTTGATTCCATTATGTTGATGTAATGGCAAAGTTGTTAAATTGCCTACATATACTTTGATCATTTAAGGGGGCATCTTTGTATGTTGCTTTTAGCGTATGTTGTAATAAATATATTTTCTCTGAATGTGGTTAATGATTGTGGGATTGTGTAATGAATTTGAAATGTTTTGAAATGGAATGTGGATCTTGTTTGATGTTTAATTTTTTTTTCCATATTCATGTGTTTCTGTGAATCAATATATCTAACATTTCCGTATTTGGTCGACAAGGATTAGTAACCATGGATGACTGCAGCATCCATAGCCGTTAGTTTTGGGCCTCCATGTAGTGGGATGTTACAAGTTGGTGTCAAAGCATAGGTTTATAAAACTTAAACGAAAAGTTAAACCTAAAAGCTTTTTGAAACATAATCCAATGAATCAAAAATATGATTGGGATTTGCGATAACGCTATAGTAACGTACTTGTATTTGATATATATATATGTGTGTGTGTGTGTGTGTGTGTGTGTGTGTGTGTGTGTGTACATATTCCCCTCTCTCTTAAACCATTCTTCTGTATTTTACTAAGGCTCGTATGTAGATTTACGAGAAAGAAGATATGGAAGCAGGAAACAGAAGAGGAAATCTCAGTGGAGTAAACACCATAACCAACATAAATGCTTGACCTAATACCAGGAGGAACCAAGATCGACTGACTAATGCTAATCAAAATGATAAAGCCAATGTGGGTGTTGGAAATCCACCAGTAGATATGTAGGCAATATATCAGTTCTTCATCAATGTGATGCAAGTAGGAGTTGCTGCTGGAGTTTCTGGAAATGTTAGAAGAGCTAATCCTGTGGCTCTAGTTGGGAATAATTATGCTAAGCTAAGTAAAGACTACACCAGTCTTAGTGGGAAGCCATTCATGGGGACGGGGAATACTATTGAGGTTGAGAATTGGTTGTTGCATTGTGAGCATATCTTCTCTGATTTGGGTTTAGATGACGGACAAAAGAGAAGGTTGGCCTCCAGGCAGTTACAAGGGCCAGCGCTTCATTGGTGGAAAAGTGTCATTGCTAGAGTTCCAGAGGAGCGGTTGACTTGGGCTTAGTTTAGAAGGAGATTTGAGCAAAAGTTTATGTCTGGTTTACTAAGTCGGAGCTGATGAGGTAGTTTATGGATCTGGAGCAGGGAGAGATGTCGGTTGTTCAGTAAGCCACTAAGTTTGAGGAGTTGTTCTGTTATGGACATAATACTATAGACATCATCATCAGAAGGAACGATAAGTTCATTAGGGGACTGAGGCTCCAAGTTGCTAGGGAGACCTGCCATATCTCCGTGATCCTAGTAATTTAGTTGTGGAGATGGCCATTTGCCATAAGGAGATGCTTGCTAGTTGTGCTAGAGAGAAGCCCGTGGAAATTCAGGGTTCTTAGGGGATAAAGAGAAAGTTCTTTAAGAAGAAGGGAGCCCAAAAGGGAGATACTGCCAAGAAGGCAAAGGCAGAGTTAGTTTGCTATAAGTGTGACAAGAAGGGTCATTATGCGAATGAGTGTCAGTCAAGTAATGGGAAGAAGGCGGTAATAAGAAGAATGTTAAGTGCTTCAACTGTGATAAAGTTGGGCATTACAAAAATCAATGTCCAAAGCCAGTTGGGGTAGACAAAGGGAAAGTTTTTGCTATTGGACCAACATCAGCTAGGCCTACTACAGCTAATAAAGGGAAGATTGTGATGGAAGGCATGTTTTTGATTCAGAGTATACCAGTTATAATACAATTTGATACCATGCATCACGTTTATTTATATCTCAGTGTTTGATTGATAGGTTATGCTTAGAACCCACATTGCTTGTTACTTACTTAAGGGTTGTGAATCCAATAGGAGGGTATGCAATTCTGTGGATGAGATGTGACCGGTTAGAACTTTATTTGTTAGGTCACAAGTTTGGCAGGAGCAGTTGTGCTTTGTTAAGTGCAATGGAAGTGGGAGAAGAACTAAGTCAGGTTCAGGTAGCAAAGGGGTTCGCAGATGTCTATGAGCCTATTACGGGACTACCACCAAAATGAGCTGTTGAATTTCAGATAGATCTTGTGCCAGAAGCTGAACTTTCGAGTAGACCACCTAGCAGGACGACACCGACTAAGATTAAGGAATTGAAGGTACAGCTAGTGGATCTAGAAGGAGGGAATTTTATTAGACCAAGTAGTTCATCTTGGGGAGCAGTCACGGTATTCGTGAAGAAATTGGATGGGTCATTGAGGATGTGTATCAACTATCATAAGCTGAATGAGAGGACGATAAAGAACAAGTATCTTTTGTCGAGAATTGATGATCAATTTGATCGGTTGTATGGAGCCAAAGTGTTTTTCCAGTTGGATTTGGTGACAGGTTTCCATCAGTTAAGAGTGGCACAGGACAGTATCCCTTTGGCAGTATTTTGGACTAGATATGGTTTGTACGAGTGGTTAGTAATCCCATTCGGGTTAACGAATGCACCTGCTTTCTTCATGGATTTGATGAGCCGAGTCTTCGAAGAGTATTTGGATAGATTTGTATTGGTGTTTATAGATGACGTTTTGGTATACTCTAAGGATGAAAGGGAGCATGAAGATCATCTTAGAGTTGTGCTCTAGACGTTGAGACAGCATCTGCTAAAGGCAAAGTTTTTCAAGTGTCATTTCTGAAAGAAAGAGGTTAAGTTTCTTGGTCACGTGGTTTCAGAGAAAGGTTTGTCGGTCGATCCGGATAAGATAAAAGATGTTAATAATTGGAAGAGACCAGAGATGATGACTGAGATTAGAAGTTTTCTTAAACTTGCTGGCTATTACCGGAGATTCATTAAGGATTTCTCACAAAAAGCAGCGCTTTTGACTAAGCTAACCATGACTTAGGTGAAGTTTGTCTGGTCCGAAAAATTTGAGGAAGCATTCCTTAAGTTAAAACATTTGTTGATCAATGCACCTGTGTTAGTAGTTCCAAATGGAAACCAAGGGTTTGTGGTGTATACTGATGCATGTGGAACTGGATTGGGAGCCGTGTTGATGCAGAAGGGTAAAGTGATTGCCTATGCTTCACAATAGCTTAGACCGCATGACGTAAGATATCCTACTCATGATTTGGAGTTGGTTGTGGTGATCTTTGCATTGAATATTTGGAGACATTATCTCTTAGAAGAGAGATTTGAGATATACACAAATCATAAATCTTTAAGGTACTTATTCTATCAGAAGGAGTTGAATATGAGACAGCAGATGTAGCTGGAGTTTATGACTGCTTATGATTTTAGTATAGAGTATACACCAAGGAAAAGTAAAAAGTAGCGGATGATCTTAGCAAAAGACATCAGAATGTGGTGTAAGCTAGGTTGGTGGAATGGAAGGATTTAGAAACTTTGACTAGCTGTAGTGTACAGTTAAGATCGACTGCTAGTTGTAGTCAAAGTACTACCATGATGTCCTATTTAGAAGTTTGACCAATGTTGATTGAGAGAACTGCTTCTAAGCAGAAGGTGGATCCATTATTGGGCAAGAATATTAGAAGGCTTGAGGTTGTATCAGAGATCGATGATCTAAAGGATTTTAATATTGACCAGAGGGGATGGTTGAGAAAGAAGGGACGGTTGTGTATTCCGAATGTTGAGGACTTTAGAAAAGAAGTTCTTGGAGAATGGCATCGATCCAAGTTTACGATTCATCTTGGAGGGGCCAAGATGCATCAAGGTATGAAGAAGAGCTTCTATTGGGAAGGTATGAAGAGGGATATTGGCTTGTGGATTAGGCGATGTGTAAACTACCAACAAGTGAATGTTGAACATCAGAAGCCAAGTGGATTGCATCAACCTCTAGAGATTCCAGTTTGGAAATGATATTCTATATCCATGGATTTTATAGAAGGGTTGCCAAGGTCGAGGAAATGAAAGTATATGGGTTATAGTGGACAGGTAGACTAAGAGTGCCCATTTCATTCCAATTAAGTCAACCAGGACGACACCTGTTTTGGCTAAGTTGTTCATGAAGAACATAGTTAGACTACATGAGATTCCTAGTGGCATAGCCAGTGACAGAGATGCTTTGTTCACATGTGAATTTTGGAGGAGTCTATAAGATGTGTTAGGCACTAAGCACAAGATGAGTACCGTGTATCATCCTCGGACGGATGGGCAGACAGAGAGAGTCAATAAGGTACTCGATGATTTGTTGAGAGCTTGTGTATTGGAATTCGGTGGATCTTGAGATGATCACCTGCATTTGGTTGAGTATTCCTATAATAATAATTATCAGACCAGTATAGGAATGGCACCTTTCGAAGCTTTATATGTAAGGCCATTTAAATCCCCAGCATGTTGGTTGGAGACTGGAGACGGATTGGTCTTAGGTCCAGATTTGGTTAGGGAGGCATCAGAGAAGATTGAGTTAATCCGAGAAAGGATAAAGGAAGCTCAGTCCAGACAGAAAAGTTATGCATATAAGAGGCGTAAAGACATAGAGTTCTCAGATGGAGACAGGGTTTTCATTAAGATATCAGTGATGAAGGATGTGGTACGGTTCGAGAAGTCAGGGAAACTGGCACCGAGATATGTTAGTCCATTCCAGATATAGAGAGGATTGGAAAGCTTGCATACAGAGTAGAGTTGCCAAGCAGTATGGCAAGTGTCCATAATGTATTTTATGTGTCTCATCTTCGCAAGTATATGCATGATCCAAAGACTACTTTCCTCCAACAGGGTTGGAAGAATTGGTAGTGGAGCTTAATTTGACTTTTGTTAGACAACTAGTTTGGGTTATAGCAAGAGATGAGAAAAGGTTGAGGAATAAGACAGTCAAATTGGTTAAAGTTCAGTAGAGCGACAACGAGAAGGACTGTACTTGGGAGATAGAGGATAGGATTCAAAATACTTATCCTGATCTACGTTGAGGGTATGTCTATATTAGATTTATATAGATAATTGATAGTCACGTAGACTAGTATGGTTGTTAGGAGCCATTACAAATGATTGCAATGTTTAGCATTTAGTCCTTACTGAATTTTGAGGACGAAATTCTTTAAGGAGGGGAGCCTATAACACCCCTAATTTTTGATGACGCTTTTCATGAGATTTAATTAGATAAATTAAATAGAATAATGCAAATTTTAAGTGATAAGGGGATTGAGATATAAATATAATTAAGGTCATGCTTAATTAACTATCTAAATGGGCTGAAGAATGGTTTGTAAGTTAATTAATTTACATAAGGGCGTAATGGGAATTAGCCGCACATAACCCCTTACCAATATATATTCTCATTCCTACACCATTCACGTTTCATTTTCCCATTCACGTTTAAAGACAAAACACAAACTTAAAGAAGAGCCGGCCAATGCTAGGAAGAAAAGAGAAGAGAAATCAACGTAAAGCTAAGGATTAAAGCTAGGGGAATAAATCTCATTATCAATCCAATATCCTTATCATAATCAAGGTGAATAATAATTTATACCGTCTCTATTTTGTTCTATGAACATATGTTTTTCGTATTTAAGATTAAATTCGTTTCTTTGATGATTTGGGTGATGATATGCTTGAATTACAATTTGTATGATTTAAATGAAAATGTTTAAATAAGAATATATGCGGTTTTAGGGAAGAGAAATTGATGTTTAAATGCCATGGAAAAAATTTATGTTATGTAAAACATGATTTTGGAGTTGGGTTTAAATTTTGATAATTTTCCAAGTTATGGAAAGATTATTATGAATTTTCAAAGGTAAATATAGTTAATTGGGTTTAGGAATTCATTTCAGAAGTTATATTGAGAATTTGGATCTGAAATTTTGATATGTTAGATAACATGATGAAATTGAATTTTTTGATTTTTGGGGATTTTTCCTGAGTGATTTTCTATGGAAATTAAATTACTTTAGAAGAAGGACTTATTTGCAATATTGGTTTTGTTAAATGGAAGGGCTTATTTGCTGAATTAACCTTGGTTTAGATCTAAAATTAAACGATAGTTATTTTGGTAAAGAATTTGAAATTTAAGGCAACCAATCATATATCTACACGCGATAGGTTGGTTAGAAAGTGTTTGCTTTAATTGGTATTAAATCAGGTTTACCCTGAAAAGTGCGTTCTACCTCTATTTAAAAGCACCTTTCGACTCTAATACCTCCGCTCCGTCTCAGTCGAAACCAACCCAGGCCGAAACCAATACACAGGGTATCACTTAGAGGGTACATAGTGGATTGAAGAAAGGCAGAAGTCATGTGTCGAAAGCATTGCTTCCGATGGGGTCGGTACCTTTGTTTGTTTTAAAAAAGTGAAGCGCCCGCCTTTGTTTAATTAAAGCTTTCGAATGAGTTGAAGCATTTGTTTTCGAAAGAGGTTTTCTAAAGGCTTTCGAAGGGGTTGCCATCTTATGTTTTAAAGAATAAGCTTTCGAATGGGTGTCAATACTTATAAAAATAATGCTTTCGAAAGTTGGGGTTCCGACCTAGTTGAATCCCTTCTGCTGTTCTTTTTTCCTTTTGAGTATATTGAAGTCATCAATGCCCTCAAGGTAGTTTTTTTTTAAATGTTCTAAGACACTTCCTAAGTGCTTTTGAAACGGTCCAAGGGTTTCAAAGGCAATGGCTTCGAAAGGGGGTTTCGACGCTATCCTTCAAAGTTTTGTTTAAATGATTTGAAGCTTTCGAAAGGGATGGTGCCAACACCATCAAGTTTTCCCCAATACTTTTATAAGATACAGAATGATTTTGAAAGAGATACTTTTGTTTATATTCACTTTGACCAAAATGATAATTTAAATATAAACCCAATGGTTTCAAAAGAGGGACTTTCAATTGTTTCGGAAGGGATACTTCCAAACATTTTGATATGGGTAGTTACAATAGTTTCGAAGCTATGCTTCAAAGAGTTAATAAGTAATACTTTATTACATTTGAAATATTTTGAAAGAAATTTTTTAAATTGTTTCGAAAGGCAGAGGCCTAATCTTTTGAAAAGAGATTTACACACTTTCGAAGGAGGTTATCCAGTGAGGTCGGAAGCAAAGTTTTGAAGGTTTCGAAAGCCTTAGTCTTTCAAAACAAATAACCCAATCCCATTTTAAAAGAAAAACATGGCATAAATAAATAAAGTGTTTTGAAAAGGAGATTTTGAAGAAGTTTTCTTTAATTAAAAGGTTAAAGGGATTAACTAAGTTATTTTGTGTGCTTCTTCATATATGTATATATTCACATTGTAATGGACCTATAACTGTATTTTAGGGAAGGGCAGAATAACCAGCTAGGTTGATCCAGTAGTGAATATAAATTAAGTTAACTCCTGAATGAGTAGAACTGCATCTAGGAGGTCAGGGAGACCATAATATAGGATACTAAAAATATTAAATAAAAAGAAATTGGTAGTGGCCAATAGATTCTTAGTAAGACCATGAAAACTATGTGTTGGAAAAGATATTGGCAGGGGCCAATAGGTTCGTAGTAAACCAAAGAAAACTATATATAAATGAAGGATGTCAAAAAGATAAATTCATAGTTAGCCGATGAAAACTATGATTTGATATTGGCAGGGGCCGATAGGTTTATAGTGAATCCATGAAAATTATATCCGGATTAAGATATTGACATATTTCAATAGGTTCCTAGTCAACCCATGAAAACTTGGATACGAAGAAAAGATACTGGAGTTACCAATAGGTTCCTAGTCAGCCCATGAAAACTAGGATAAGGGAAAGGATATTGGAGTTACCTATAGGTTCGGGGAGAATCCATAAAATAGTAAAGATATTGGCAGGGGCCAATAGGTTCTTAGTGATCCCAAGAAAACTATGTAATTGGACAGGGAGTCCATAAACATTTTACCGATTATTAGTCGGCCCATGAAAACTATTAGGATAAAGGTAATCCTGGAAAATATAACTGAGATAGATAGTCAAAATGAATGGGGATGGTTAATCTAGGATTGATTCACTTGTTTGGTATATCATAATATCATGTCGTTTTGAATTATTTTAACCAATGTGGATGCAGGAGTATATGGTTTTATAAAGGTTTTAGGATACTAGTGTGAGGAAAACTCGTTCCGCTAAGCGGCGTGGTCTCGCTAGATATCTAAATATTTTGAGAAGTAAAATTATTATTCATACCAGGCTTTAAGTCTGACTCAAAGTTATCGCTTTA
Organism: Allium cepa; assembly: GCA_030765085.1. NCBI lineage: Eukaryota > Viridiplantae > Streptophyta > Magnoliopsida > Asparagales > Amaryllidaceae > Allium > Allium cepa. The sequence goes on from CM060932.1 coordinate 136,633,883, forward strand.
AACTCTTGGATACTCAATTTATTTTAAGTTGTTTGAGAGTTGAGGTTTCCATGTACCTCTTTAGATGAATCAGCTTGCGAAGGCATGCATGAGGCATGATGGATATCTAGAGTTCTCTTTTATTTTTATTCTGTTGTGTTGATGTAAAGGCAAAGTTGTTAAATTGCCTATATATCCTCCGATCATCCAGGGGGCATCTTCATATGTCGCTCTTGGCGTATGTTGTAATAAATATATTTTCTCTAAACGTGGTTAACAATTGTGCAATTTTTTAATGAATTTGAAATGTTTTGAAGTGGAATGTGAATCTTGTTTGATGTTTTAAATATTTTCCATATTCATGTGTTTCTGTGTATCAATATATCTAACAATGCCGCATTTGGTCGTCGAGGATTAATAGTTATGGATGAATGTCGTACCCGTAGTAGTTAATTTTGGACCTCTAAGTAGGGGGATGTTACATGACACTTGCTATTTTCCAGCGGCTATTGCACTCCATAGCCCGATGCTCAAGTTATTGGAGCTCTCGCTGATGAAAGGGCTAATGGTCAGCCGCTGCAAGGTGAATTTGGTGATGTTATGATCACGGTGCCTTTGAACACACTTATGAGCTCAACTTGAAGGAGCGCATCGAGAGGGAGAAGTTATTGAAGATGTACACCAAAATCGAGCCTGTTGATGTGGATTTTGATGATCCAAACCTCATCCCGTTGCAAGTCATTCCATATGGTGGGTCGGTTCCCAAAGGACTCCCTCCAACATCTAAAAGTTCTCCTGCCAAAGGTGGTAACCGTAGTGGTAAGGGATCGATGAGAGGAATAGGCAGTGACTTGGGTGGGTCCATACCAAAGAAACTCAAAAAGGAGAACAAGCATAAGAAGTTGCCTTCATGTTGGCTTAGTTTGTACATAGCTTATGTGGTTGTTTTTCTTTTTGTTGGTCGTGATTGCGCGGGTAAGGCCGCTGCTTTTTGATAAACACTTGTACTACGATTTCCAAGTTCTATGCAAATAAAATTTCCTTATTTTATGTTAAATTCTTATGTGAATTTTTTTAAATAGTCGAGCTATTACTTTCTTATTCAATGCACTTGTAATTCGTTGCTCGTTGGTTCAAATAATCATCCGTTAATTTTATCTCAAGGCCTACATGCAGTTGTGGCCTTAAGTCATACCAAACACTGGGCCCTAGTCCTAATGTTGCGCTGTTGAATTCAACGGTTTAAGTGATTATACTCCTGCCCCTAGTCTCGGGCTAGAGTAGTTAGATAATGGGTGGATGGTCGATTTCCATCCTCAGCAAATTTATATTTCTCTTGTTAATTTTAAGTGGAGTTTATGGAATAGTGAGTGGGCGAACCACACTCATCTATTTTTTTATACTCATATCCGCATCTGGGGATAAGAGTTTGTTGGCGGATGGTCGAACCACATGCATATTGTGTTTATACTCCAGTCCACAGGGGACTTAGAGTTATTTCGAAAAATAATCAAACTGTATTTACCTTAATTAATTGATTTACCCCTAAGCCCGGGGTTTAACTTAGAGGGCAATCGGTCATGTTACGATCGCTTTTAACTCGTGTTTGTCCCATCACTTGGTAGGATAAATTTGATTATCGAATGTTCAAGTCACATCCATTTCTCATTAGGTATTCCACCCATCGTGTTGTGAGCAAAAATCATCGAGTAAACAGTAGGAGCATGTTCAATTTGTTTAGTCCAATTGTGAACTTGTGTAATCGCTGGTTCCAAAGTATGCAAACCTGTTAGACATGTCAATATTAGTTAGTCGGGTATCATAACTAATATGTAATGCTACGGCAATCACAAATATGAAGGAAATTTCAAACTTAATTTGTCAAATGGAAAGAAATGACATAATATATCTTATACATATTTGGAAAATCAAATGCTAAAACAAATTCGAAAATGAAATACAACTGAATGAGAAAGAAAAAAGTAAGTGAAATAGCATCGTAAATGCTCGTCATTCCACGTCCTTGGAAGTCTGACGCCATCAACAGTTGTTAACTGAAATTTCCTTCTCCAAGCCTTTGTTCAATAACATACGGTCCCTTCCAAGTAGGGTTCATGTGTGACGGGACAAGAAAATCTCATTTCAAGATGAGGTCGCTGATTTCAAAGGTCCTAAGTCAAACTTTAGTGTTGTAGTATTCAGTGACTCGGTGTCAACATGAAGCAGCTCTCAAATCAGTTTCTTCGCACTTCTCATCTATAAAGTCTAGAGATTCTAAAAGGAGATCTCATTCGTTCTACGGTCATAGTAGGTCACTCAATAAGAAGGGACCTCGAGTTCAACGGGAATGATGGCTTCGGGGCTGTGAGTAAGGGCAAATGACGTACGGCGAATCGCAGACTTGTGGGCGGTTCTGTAAGCCCATAATGCTGTTGGGAGTTCATCCACCCACTTGCCTCTACCCTTTTCAAAATGTTTTTTTCGAATGGAATTTATGATTTTGTTTGCATCTTTAACTTTTACATTAGCTTGAGAGTGAGCAACTACTGCAAATCTATTTTCAATATGATGGCAATGGCAGAAGTTTTTGAATTTAGCAATGTCGAATTGGGTTCCATTATCATTTACAATGGTCCATGGAAGGCCAAAACGAAAGATGATGTTTCTAGCAATGAATTTGATCACTTCCTTCATCGTGATCGTAGTTAAAGGTTCTGCTTTGGCCTACTCGGTTGAGTAATCAACTGATACGATGGCATACTTTGCACCACCTTTAGAGATCGGTAAGAAATCGATAATATCAATACTCCATGTGGCAAATGGACATGGACCGGCCATTTGTGTAATTCCGTTGGCAGAGCTCTCGGAACATTTGCACACATCTGGCATTGTCGCATCGCTCAGCGTAATCAACAACATCTCAGTTGAAAGTTGTCCTGTAATAGCCATAACAGAATATTTTATTTGCTAAGGTTGCCCCCTAGTGTGATCGCTTCATTACCCTTCATGAACTTCCTTAGGACTCATTTTATTTTATCATAAGTGATACACTAAAGGGGGCTACGTAAAAACCCTTTCTAGACATGTCTCCTCGAATGATATATCGTGAAGCTTTACGAAGGATTTGTCGTCTTTCATTCCTCCGTTCAAGATGGACTCCATGTAGCAAATATTCTTTATCGGAGTCATCCACGACTCCTTCTTAGGCTCCATCACAAGTACCCAGTCGATTTTCATATGGTTTATGCTCGGAGCATCTAGTACTTCAACTAGTACAAAGCCCATTTGTTGTGCATCCCCAATGCTAGCAAACCTTGCCAGTGAGTCGGCCTCTCTGTTTTTATCCCAGGGAATGTGTGTGATGTGATAATACTCAAAGTCGGTAAATAGCTCTTGGAGTCGGATAAGGTATGGAGCAGGTCGCTATCCTTTAGCCTAGTAATCTCCCCTGACTTGGTATACCACCAAAAAGCAATCGCAAAAGATTTCAAGAGATTTAATTCCCAGTTCTCTGGAAATTTGAGTCCAGCAATCAGAGCTTCATATTCGGCTTCATTATTCGTTGCAGGGAAGTCAAGTTGTAAAGCGTTGCAAATCAATCGAATCCTTTGGAGTTACTAATATGACTTCGGCTCTAGAACAATGATCGTTGGAGGCTCCATCCATACACATCTACCATCAAATGGTAGGGGCTTCACCACTCTCTAAGAGATCATCCCGTGCAGTGACCTCTGTTATAAAGTCCGCCAGCACCTGTCCTTAGATGGCTCTCTGAGGGATATAGGTAATGTCAAATTGGCTCAGCTTGATGTTCCACTTCAGTAACCTTCTAGATGTCTCAGGTCGCCGTAAGACCTATCGTAATGGATGATTGATATGATCGTTAATGGGATGAGCCTAAAAAAAGGGGTGGAGCTTTCATAAAGCAATCAACAAGCAGTATTTCAGTTTCTCTATCTTCGGATAGTCCTTTCAGCTCCTGTTAATCGCTTGCTAACATAATAGACCAGTCTCTAGATTCAATTCTCCTCATGAAGCCGTGTGGCACTTATAGTGTATGCTGTCATGGCCAAGTAGATATATAAGTCTTCATGATCCATCAGATTTGATAAGATGGGAGATCTCTCTAAGTGGTTCACCAAAGCTTGGAATGTATTCACACTTCTATGTCCATTCAAAGTTTATCTTCCCTCTTCTTATCATATTGAAGAAAGGAATACATTTATCAATGGCTTTGGAAATAAACCGACTTAGGGCGGCAACCTTCTTTCATTTGGTCTCTGTACTTGTTTGATAGTCTTTGGCGCTTGGATGTTGTGGATTGCTCGAATATTCTCAGGGATTAACTTCAATTCCATGAGAATTAACAAAAACCCAAGAATTTTCCTGATGTAAAGCCAACAGAAAATTTTAGAGAATTAATCTTCATTTTGTAATATCGAAGGATATCGAATATTTCTACCAAGTCTTTAATATGGTCGCTTGATCGCCGTGACTTCACTAGCATATCATCCACATATACCTCCATCATCTTTCTAATCTGACCTTTACACATTCGGTTGACTACAGATAAGTTGCTCCAGCATTCTTCAATTCAAATGGCACTACCGCATAGCAATATAATCCTACGTTGGTAATAATGCTGGTGTCCTCCTGATAAGGGATGTGCATTGGAATTTGATTATATCCAGAGTATTCACCTATGAAAAATAGCAACTCATGTCCTGCGGTTGAGTCCACCACTTAGTTGATCCTTGGAATGGGAAAAATGTCTTTTGGGCATGCCTTATTTAAGTCTGAATAGTCAACGCACGTTGGCCACTTTCCATTCGCCTTTCACGCAAGTACAGGATTGGATACCCATTTAGGGTAGAGGGTGTGCGAATAAACCCATTGCTATTAGCCTATCCGCGTCCTTTTTAAGGGTGGCAGATTTCTCCAGATCTATGCCACGCCTTTTCTATTTCACCGGGACATGCCTCAGGTTGATAGTTAATGTATGGCTCGCAATGGAAGATGAGAATGCACACTTATCAGAATGAGTCCAAGCGAGCACATCAAGATTCACTCAGAGAAAACCAGCAAGTTTGTTCATCATCGGGGGGGCTGAGCTGTGATCCAACCTTAAGGACCCATGACGGGTCGTCGTGGCTAACCGTGATGTCAATCGTCAGCTTAGCGGTGCAGCCTTGGTCTCTTTGGGCTCGTCCTCATCATTCCTTGGATCTATATCTTTGTAGAACCAACTACAGTGCCCGAGCCAAGACCCAGACATTGGTTGTCAATCTTTGATGGCTTGGATGCGGAGAGACTTGTCCACACTCTTGCCATTCTCATTCTGTTATGGGTCCCTCAACTCAGCCACATAGGAGGCATGTCCGGTTGCCTGATCTCCATGCATAACTTCCACACCATTATCGGTTGGGATTTTTAAGGTAGGACACCAAGGGGTAATAGCTGCTCGAAATTTAGCAAAGGTCGGTCGGCCTAGAAAAACATTATATGGAGAGTCCACTTCCAAAATGAATAGCAACATTCGTACTCTCCTACGGTCACCTTCGCCTAATTCCACCGATGGCTCGACATAGTCTAATGCTTCCATTGCATCACCATTAAAGCCATGAATGTGGACTTTATACAGTTTCAGATCTTTGGCTTCCATCCTCATTTGGTTGTACGCCTTTTTGAAGTAATATCTACTGATCTACCACAGTAAATCAAGATCTTCCTTACTAGGCAAGGTCGATCGTGGCCAAAATGATCATTGGGTCGATCATCGTGCCTTCACCTTATATGCATCTTTGCTTCTAAATACAATGTCATATGCCATTGTACATTGTTGTTTGGCCGAAGCCCCATCACCTATATTTGAACAACACTCAAAATTCGTTTGCTTGATTACGCTAGAATAGAGCTTCATCTTGTGTCAGCTCTTATCGTTGGGTACAGTCCTCTAGTTATTGTACTGATTACTGATCTTCCACCAGTCTGTGAAGGCTCCTCTGCCCTATGCGGAGCTTGTCCTCAGTTAGGGTCGGATGTCCCCTGCCCACCATCCTGTGGTGCTTTAACAAACTATTTTAGTTTTCTTTTTCGAATCAGTTTCTCAATAACATCCTGGAGATGCCTAAATTCATTTGCGTTGTGACCATAGAATTCGTCAAACTGGCAATATTTTCCAGTTTGCTTTTGTCTCTCTATCGATTCTTTCGAAGGTGACTTCCTATACTGCAAGATATTACACGTAGGCAAGTAAACATTCTCTAGAGATGTATTCAGTAGTGTATAGGTATTATACATTGGAATCCTAGATTTCTTCTTCCAGAATCCCTCTTTCATTCGAAGTTCCTATCACCACCTTTCTTTTGCTGATTTGGTCTAATTTGGACAGGTACTTGAACTTTTCCGGAACTCTCCTCTGACTTTCCTACTGCAATGTTACTTTGCACTCCCTCTCCACTCGGTGCTATAACATTCTTCTTTCTAAAGCATTTACCTTCCTCATTCCTTAAATAATGAGTTGCTTTTCATAGAAATACTCCAATGTTGCGGGTGATTTGCCATCTACTAATCGCCAAAGTTAGATTTTGGGTCAGTCCCTCTTGTTTCCGCCATCAATGTTGAATGGTCATTCGGATTACTGACTTCTGTGACGGTTGTATGAAATCTCTCTAAATAGTATTTCAGCGATTCTCCTAGATCCTGGATCGTGCTTTATAAGGACATTACATCTTTGGGGCGAGTTTCATGCATCTGGAACTTCTCCACAAATTTTGTTGCCAAATCGTCAATTCTGGAGATTGATTGTGGGGGTAATATCGTAAACCATATCGTGGCTATGCCAGAGAGAGTAATAGGAAAACATCTACACTTGTAGCATTATCAGCTCGTGCAGAATCCATCAGCCATTCATATTTTATGATGTGTTTCCTGGGGTCGGTTTTTCCCTCGTAGGCAGGCATCGAGGGTATGCTAAATCCCCTTGGATATTTTAGGCGTAAAATATTATTTGTGAAGGTATGGCTTCTTGAAATTCTCCAATCATCATTTGTCAAGCCTAGGCTCTCCCTTACTAGCTGCTTGATCATAGTCATCAAGTCTGGCGTTTTCATAGTTGAAACCGAGTGGTAATCGTGCTCCACCTCATGCGAATGGTCCGGTCGATGTCTTTAGGTCGTTCCATGCCTTCTTGGCTCAACATCCTCTTGATGTGTGTTCATATCATCATCATTCCGGAGAGGTAACTGGTCTGCATTAACTTGAACTCCACCAACCAGATCAACCACATTGGCTTTGATTTGAGTTCCATCAGAAAAGGGTAAGGTTCCTCCCCTGAAGGAGGGATCGACCCTGGTCTCTATAGGGGGATCAACTCCGATTGGTCGTAGTAGCCCGGGTATTATTGTGTGTTGATATTCAGATGCTTCTACGTGATATTCATCGGTTTTGCGGCACCTGTGCCTGTGATGATCATCTGATGAAGTTAAGTTTTCTGATGTAGAATAAGGAGTAGGCTCCCTCCTAGTTTTCCCATGTTGTTGATCCTTGAGATGATTCATTAGATTTATAGTGGTGTGAATCTACTGGTTCAACTATCGACGGCTATCTATGAGCTCTCTCATCAGATTCTAGAAATCGGGTCTTGTAATGGAATCAATTGGATTCTGGACATCAACGGGATTGGCAGCATTAACATCTACTGGTAGATTACTCTGGCCTCCTTACTGGATGTTGGCGTTCTCATTTCCTTCTGTGTTTTGAGAGGTAGATCTAATGTTCCTAACCATTGTTGATAATTTTCCTTAGACATTTGCAAATCTAAATAGAACGAACAAATTATTTGAGGGTAGTACTAGATCTCTTCCTTGGATTTATGCAATTGAAGAATAGCAAAGAGATCCAAATAAATTTGAGAATATTGGTTCTCAATGAAAGCACCAAAATGTTTGCACCAAAAATCGGTACAAACACCCAATAAAGATTTTATAGAGGAATAAATAAAGATTAATAAATGTAAACAGATAGAATATAGTAGTAAGTAATAAGAAATAAGTAAATAACAAAGACACAACAATTTATAGTGGTTCGGAGTTGTTTTCCTACGTCCACTTTGAAGAGATAGCTTTATTAATCGCTTTGTAAACAGAGTACAAGAGGAATCAAATGAAAGTCCTTAGTTACAAAAGAGTACAAAACAACAACCAGTGTAAAAATCATGAAAATGAACAATCAAGTCTATATTTATAGAGGAAGACGACGAAATAGCTCCCTAAAAATTCGACAGAAGGCTCTCTAGATCCATAAGGGCCTACGCAAGGGATCATATGGCTTAAATCCCAAGAAATAAGGATCGGGGCCAATCCATATAATTGGTGATTTTAGAGGTGCGATCCCTATGGGAGCTTCTTCATGTTGTATTATGCTTAGCCTTCAAGTTTCATGCTAACTGGGTTAGTAAAACTTGAGTTATTGATCAATATTTGTTGCAACATGTGATGTCTGATTTAGACCGATCCCTGTAGAGAGAAGAGGGCCAATCCCTCGGGAGAGACATAAAAGACTAATGGGAGCTTTATTAAAAATTAAAATTATAACGTTTAACCGTACTAATATTGCAAGATCATATGCTAAATAATGTTATAATAATCTACAATGAAAAATTTGTGCGTTTAATGTGATTGATAAAACGTCTATTAATTAAAATATACAAACTGAAATAAATTGAAGATTGAAAAATAGAAATATAATATATATATATATATATACTTGCTATTAAATATTTCTTGCATGTTAATGTTTTTTACACATATGCAAGTGCCTAATTTTACAACTACTTAATACATTCCTAATTTGGTTGCTCACATATATTATATGGTCGATACCATATATTTCATTCTGTGAATTCCGAACTCTAAAGCAATACAAGGCTATAGATATTTGATCCATATACTATCACACATAAGTGTTATATGGTGAATGATCATATTTCGTAATGTATGATACTTCGATGAAATTAGTTCATTCAAAGAAAAATAAATAAACCATACTAAGAGAGCAAGTATTCAATTTGATTGATAGTAATAAAGATTGTATTGTGTTAAATGCAACACTAGACCAAAACTATAAGATAAATCTAAGAACTCGATCGCTCAAATATAAGTTTGATCGGTTTACGAAAAGTGCAACATATTTGATATCCTTAAATGTTAAGGATGATCAAGTGCACTTTTGTAAAAAGTTCGTTATGATGTTGTAGTAAGGGTATTCTTTTGAATGGTTTGACCATTTTGAAAGAAAAATGAATGTACAAGAGTAGATGTAATTTAAGGTACTGTTGGGATGAAAAGAGTGAACATTCATTTCTGATTTATAAAGAAACATTGGAAATGAGAATTGTAATAATAAATATTGAAACTTAACATTGGAATAAGAGATATAATTTATATTTCGAAATATATTTTCATATAGAAAATTGTTTTCCATGAGATTTATTTCTTTAAGTTCAAAAATTTTGATCAAAGAACTCTCCGCTGTAAACTAGTTGCAGTATATGAAATAAATAATCTATATTAAGTGAACAATGGACCTCCGAATTAAGTATGTTATTATAGTAATGGCGGAAATAGTAGGAGCATGCATATAACATCTATTGATTGCATTAAGTTATGAAAATTGTTTTTGTAAAACATACTGAACATTATTCGTGGAATAACGACTACTTTTCATTGTCAACTGAAAAGTAGATATAGTTATATTTCAGTGTGAATATTATGAATATTCATTATAAAATAAAACTATAATGGGGTATTTGTTTTCATAACAAAATGATGCATTGGAAAATAATGAAGCATCTAAAATTATTTACAATTATTTTGGAATTATAGACTAAGCTGTAGCTTTGAGAAACAATTTTTATTATATGATGATTATGAATAAAATGATAATGGTAATTATATCTCAAACAATTAAGGGTCATGCACCCATCTAGTGGAAGCGTCATAAGAGTTGATGAACTCTTTTGGATTAATATATATATATATATATATATATGTATATATGTATGTATGTATGTATGCATGTATATGTATAAAATCGTAAGTCTATTAATATCAAAATGGTTTCAAATACTTTGTTATGTTCACCGATGAATTATCACGGACATGGATATATGTAAATGATATGCATTATAAGTTTGGGATAAGCTCATAGAACATTAAATAGACGTAAATAATATAACATGTTGTAACATCCCGCCTTTTTGGATGGTTTAAGTATACACACATGCCAACCCAAACCATACAGAAGGGCGGATTGTTATTGGGGTTAATAAGAAAAAGCGCAGAGAAAAAGAAAACATAACAGAATCTTGCAGCGGAATGACAAAATATAATAATCAAATAACAGTTCACGAAGTTGTTTACAAAACATCTGATTATACTTATACAACACAGAATCAGAGTTACACATATCAGAGATAAATAAATAACATTGCAGCGGAACAGTGTGCTGTAGTGGAAAAATATAGTAAATAATAATAATAAAATCTTCGTCCTTTAGAAATAAGGTCTTCAAATTCTGAAATGCTTAGGCTGACTCGAGCGAATTGAAAAACCAAAACACTCGACTCAGAGCTAAAAAATCTTATGTAAGTTAAATCAACGGTAAATAAATATGAGTGGAACGGCGTCAGAGATGTTTACGGGGTTTGACATCTCCTATCCAGTGTCTAACGTGAGTGCAGTAACTCAAAAGATGTTCGGGATTCACATCTCCTAAGGATCCGTTAAACTATCTACTATATAGTAATATACGCTATTATAATAGTGTCTACAGTAAAGTAAAGTATTAAAATAGCGTTAAGGCGTTACATTTTCCCACTTATCATATTTTATAATGTCAATAGTCTATACAATAATGTAACTCCTCGTAAACTTGGGCCGCCAGAGGATCCCCATAGGTACGACATAAAACAAACTCGTAGAAGGCGCGCTAGGGTAGGTAACACGGCACAACTAGGCAATGCCAGGTTAGATATACCAATTACACTTTCCGGACTGTTGGTAACGCATAGCTGTAACTACCGTCCAACTCGAAACACACTCCCGAGAAAAATCATGGGTGGCCATCAAATAAATCAAAAGTCAGAATATAGTATCGATGGAGTGTGCCCGGTCGGAGGAATGACCTCACTTAGCCCGTGGAGTGCTCATAACCACCTTAAGCCAACTCATGGGAGTCGGGTCCACATATATACCCCGTATAGGATCGTCGCCACCATCCTACTTCATTCTGGAATCTCCACCGCGTATATAGTTGTCAAAGTGGTTTTCGGTATTGGCAGAGAGCATGATAATATCTGATCACAGTCTCTTTAACAACCAATCGCTTATTACACACCGGATGGTTCTTTTATATTTCAAAAGTCATTTCGCAATTTTCATCAAAATATCATCTTCTCAAATTCATAGTACCTTCGAAATCATATTCACTTTGAAATCATATTCACTTTCAAATCATAATTTCTTACAAAACTATATTTCCAAAACAGGTTAAATCCTTGCTTCAAAATCATCATTTTCAATTTATTATACATTTAAATCCCAACTAGGTCATTTCATCATATTTTCTTTTAAACCAATGAATTTTGAATATGAACACTTCCCTTTTACTTAGTCTGAAAATTTTGAAAATAGTTTAAATGGTTGCAAATAGTTAAAATAGTTACAAATAGTGTGAATAAATTTTCAATAGTCGAAATACTCTAGAATAGTAAATATAGATTTAAAATAGTTAAATAGATTAAATAAAATTAAAATAGATTAATTATTTAATATAAGTTAAAATGGTTTAATTAGTTTTAAAATAAATTAAATGGTTTAGAAATAGGTTAATTGATTTAATATAAGTTAAAATAGTTTATAAATCTGAAAATCTTAAATTTTAGAATCTTAAAATAATATAATTTAAAACAGTTTATATTTGAAAACATGAATTTGGAATTTATATCAATTTTAAAACTATTTATTTCATTTCAACAAAATCAGGCTACTTCAATTTAATTTCTTAAAACAATTCCTTTTAAGCCAATTCACATTTCAAAACAAAACTTGATTTTCCAAAAATACTTCAATTTATACAAATCAAATTTTTCTTCAAAATATCATTTATTTCCATTCAAAAATTAAGCATATTAAAATTATTTAATTTAACTAATCCGGTGTTTGTATATAATTCTCTACCCTGGGGTCAAGTGATACGGATATTTATCATTTGAATCCGCAATTTAAAATTTTACGATTATATATCATTTCAAACCACAATCCCGAAATAAATAACATCCATAAAATCGCTTGAGTCTATCATTTCAATCCATAATGATTTTTCCTTAATTTATATATCATTCGGGTATGTATCTTTTTAACCCATTATGAATTTGCAGTTTATAACGATATAAAATACAACATCCATTCATCCAATATCAACAATCAACATCCCTTACAAACATCATCCAAATCAATCAATAAATACCAATATAGAACTGATAATCAATAACAGGTATTTAACTGGCAATTTATATTCAATAATAAATTCAAATTAACTAAGATGATGATTCAAAATGTACCAAACAGTCATTAATAAATTCCTAATCACATCATAAATTTAATTTAACGAACATAAGAAATTTAGAAGTTGTGGATGGGTTAAACACTCACCTTTGAATTTAAATCGAACTTAAATCCAATTTAAGCTCAAAATTCAAACAGTCTCCGAATTCGTCCAAACCAGCGTCAAAATGTCCGTAATTCAATATGATCCTAGCGGAGAAAACCGCACGTGAATCGAACATCGTACGTAAGAGTTATGCATATTAGAACGAGTTGAATTGAAATTTAAATAAATAAAATAAAATAAAGAAATAAAGAAGAAAAAAAGAACTACCAGTCAAGCCACGTCACGCGTGAAACCCTAGAGCTACAGTGAACTCGCGACAACACGCATTTGCAGTTGCCGTATTCACCTCGAACACCGCCTCCATGAACAATCTCCGCTTAAATCGGGCGACGCCATTCGCCTACCCTGCTCACGCCACCTCTAGCTTGGCCACCACGACCCCCACTATCGCTAGAAACAGCCGCGACGCCTCCATCTTGAATGGCTAAACCCGACGAACCCCTACTACCTCACAACGACGACAACCACCGATGCGACCTGCTTGGCTTCACCTTCACAACGCCACCAGCCGATCGCTCTAAAGTCGACGATCCTACGTTGAAAACGATACCCCAGTATGGACGGTCGAAAACAAATCTTCGGTTTCAGGACAAATAGAAATCCAAATTGAAGGCTTGCACTCGTCAAGAGATTCAAAACGATATATAATATGATATAGTTTGAGGAGTTTAATTATTATTATTATTTTGATTTGAGATTTGATTTGAAATTGAACGGAGAATTAGTTTGTCTGCCATTGGAATGAGTAGTTGAGAAGGAGATGTACGTACAGGCAAATGGAAATGAGGAGTGGCTAGGGTTTATAACAAGGTATTTATAGACAGAGCTGAAAACAGAAAGAATGGACCAGATTGATTGAACAATAAACAACCCGAAAAGCCCATTTCGACTCTGGAATGAAAATGGGTCAACTCATATAACAAAATGGATGTTTTATATAGTTTAAACTCAATGGAATAGGTTTCAAGTCCTAATTCCATCGTATGAAGAAGTTATGATAAAATCAACTTATTTCAAATTGATTTCAATTAAATTGATTTCTAGGCGTTACGAGTCCGTACGATCAAACCACAAGTCTGATAGCTACGAAACATGAAATCCTACAATAATTCACCGTTACAGATCCGATGAAACTTTTTTCGTCGAAATCCAAGTCAGCGGCCAAAATAGCTATTTTCCATTAATTAAATAAATTATTATTAAATTAAATTAAATCAATTTTTCAATTCAAATTCTATGATTAATTTTTTTTATCGTTTTTATTTCTTAAACAATTAAAATACTTTAAACAATTTAGATATCAATTCAAAGTTAATTAATTTACCAATTACAGTGTTTAACTTCAATTGTAATAAAATCCAATTATTTAATATTTAATTCCAATAAAAAAAATTATTTGATTTCGTTTTTATACTATATCCAATATTACTCTGTAACGCAGTTAACACTTGTTTCACATTTCATTACATTAATATATTCCAATTCCCATCTTTTATTTGTATTTACAGTTAAATTTCCTTTATATTGGATTTTTCCAAATTTACACATAAATTAAATTTTTAAAGTCCCAATTGATTATTTATCACAGTTTCGTTCTTTTATTAACTCAATTATTACCTTATGAATAAATTAACATTCTCATTCATTCTATTACATTCCCATTTTGCAATTATTGTCTAAATCTCATTAATGTAACATTAAATTTCATTTAATTTTAATTTATTTACCTTTTCAATTTAATAGACCAAATAAACAGGTAACTTACAACAATCGTTACCATAACTTTTAATCACACTTTTATTCGCAAATAAATGTTAAAATTCTTGTATAACCCAAATTTTAATCAATGGTCATTTATTTCATACTATTTCATTTATTAATTTAATGTTTGCATTTGTTTTCTTATCAATTTATAACCAAGTATAACAATTTACAATATTTCAATTAATTGTAGTTTCATTCAAATTATTAATTATTAGTTTTAATTACCATTGTTACATTTATTTTAACATTCATTTCATTATTAAATTACAAAGTTTTTATTTCTTTCCATATTAAATTACCAAAACTCATTAATTTATCTAAATAGTCAAAAATTTACAGGTCGTTATATATGTGCAGAAATGATTTGATTTGATCAACTAGGTAAGTATATTAGAAAGAGTTTCAAATGTGCCTAAATGAGTAAAGTTTCAATTTCAAAGGTCGCTCATCCATACAATACGTAGTGATGCATTGATAAGGAGTAGTCGAACTTTGTTGAAAAAAGCACAATTAATGATGAGTAAAGTTGAGTTAAACTCTTTTTATAAGGTGTTTGCTTATGAGTAGTACATAAAGGTTAAAATTAATATCATCCAAAGAATATTCTACAAAACCATACAAGAGAAGAATCTATAAGAAACCCCTACATATCGTAGGCTAAGGAGTTGGCAGGTTGTACAAATTGAAAAACTACATATAATAATTATATGTAAGAGATCTTGTATGAATACTGCCAAGAGAATTTTGGGAATTATAATCATTAGATGACTAATTTATATTGTGAACTAATGTAAAATTAGTTTATATTAAACAATTCATAAAAATTTTATGAATGCCCATTTTGTTGCTCTAAGAAACAACTGTTTCAAGAAATGCCAACTACATTGCAAAGGAAATCTTTAAGAAATTATTGGTGTAGAATGAATTTAAATATGATCCAAGGATTCACTAATTACAAGGAATGAAATGAAATTAACCAAACCTAAATGAACACAACAGATTAGAACATCTAATGAGTATTCTTGTACATTAAAGAGAAACAGTGAGTTTCTTGTCATAAATAATCCTTGGTTGTTTAATTAAACCACTAAGAGTGTTAACTCTATGATATGGTATGATGAGAAGATCTGAAATAGATTCTAAGTATATTATCGAATTAAAATTTTGACAGTTGTACCCGAAGGGATATGATCCAATGGCCGTAAATGTGTCTTTAAGAGAAAGACAAATGCAGTTGGAATATAGTTAGCCACAATGATAAGAATTTCAATTGTTGAAATTAGCGTCATATATTCACCATTAAATGTACTCGAGTAGGTTCGGAATTTACTCACAAAATTATCGACTAATATGACTTTGCATATTGGTATATATGTGTTGAAATAGAATGATTTAGAGTAAACTGTTTACACATAATAACCAAAGTGTATCGAATTCAATGGAAGCGACAATGAGTTTGTGAGTTTTAGGACACGATCCTAGAACATATAGGAAGTATCATTCAGAAAAACATCAAAATTGAATAAGTGTTTTGATAATATCAAATAGTTTGATCATCAATCAAAATGCAGAGGAAGCGTGTGCTCATAAGAAGGAGCGTTAAATGGTATATTGATTATAAACTATAACCAAATAACACATTGTTGATTTTTAACAATGTACTTATGTTAGGTCTTAGTTATTTTAATACTCAACGTCGAATTAGTAAATAATGTCTTTTATAGTAAATGTAAAAGATATTAAGAATGTCCCAAACGATATATAAGGACACCTTATTGAAACGTCTAATACAAAAACATGTAAGATGAATTCCTTATGTATTGGCAATTAGAATTATCATACATGTTATTTTGTCTACAATATCATGATTTGTTTATGTATGATACATGAAGCAAATACAAATCCAAATCGATATCACTAAATGGTTGCCTGAAATGTTCTCGTGTATTTATAAAATACTAAAGATTTGTTTACAGAAACAACAAATTCTTTATGAAGGTGTGTTCGGACTCAAACTTTCATAAGTGATATTGAGCATAATATGTCAATAATTTCATGTTAAGAATCTTTCAATTGGAAATGTTCCAAATGAAGAACTATGGCGGATTCAGCTAAGTACATCACCTTGAATAGGGCCGTAATAAAAGCTATGATATAAATATTGATGGATAAATTGATAACTGAGCTAAGGATGATTCCAAATGTTCAGAGTCTCAAAACATTTTTATATGATAACAATCTCACGATATAGTTCATAACTGTACTTAGAGCTCACTAGAAGTCAAGAGACACACTTCGAATTGTTCCACGGAATAATGGTAGTTTATCAGCTTCAGAGCGAGTTGATTAACAAAGTAGAAAATTGAAACATAGTAGCATACCCATTCTCTAAGGGACTGACCCAATTGGTTTTGAGAAAACTGATTGAAGAAGTTGGAATAAGATTCCATAATTGACCCCTAGTGCAAGTGGGAGATTGTCAAAGTTAGGGGTATGCACTAGGGGTAATTATGTAACTTGTTACATATATCTAACTTGATAACCAATCTTTTTCAAAAAAAAGGTGTTTTGTTTCTATCATATTCTTGATATAATGTATTATATTTAATTAAAAGTATATTTAATAGAAAATCCATAAATTGTATGTTTTGTGATAATAATTACAAAGTGTTGTAACCGTAAGTAATTCATCACAATGAAAGTAAATATACCATTTTAAATATTCCTACCCAAGATGTATCGATATATTCATTGAGATTAGGGTACGTAAAGCTCTCCAAATGTTGAGTAGTATTACTCATGGCTGTTGGAGGCATTAAGTGGTTACATATTAATAGTTAAAGACAACTGTGGAACAACCCACTCGATAGTTTTCTGCTAGTTAATATAACTAAGGTCAAACAGAAAATATCGATGTGACTAATTTACATAGTTCTCTCGACTTAAGAATACTATTGATCTTCAATGTGGAAGGTCCACTTTGATTATAGTTAAATCATGGTATGGCGTCCATCAAATGACTATAGTTGGATCGACTGAAAGCATTGGAAGTGAAATAATTTTCAAGAGAGGATTCGTCTCCTCGGTTAAATGAGGTTAGTACCACGATCAACTAGCTCAAAGTCAAAGTCTCTGGTCTGAGCATTTCGGTTAATAATAATTATCATTATTAAACTAAGGACTTTATATTTGGACTATAAATTTGAATGTGGACGATGTTGGAATTTTGACCAATATCAAATTCCATAAATCCAAAGTGATATAGCTTTAATGAAGAGAGTTGGTGTAGGTAATTGTCACCGTTAGGTAATGCTTAAATTTATAAAATTGGATTTTACCGAAGCTTTGTAAGCGATAAATTTGGCCATAATGTCACACCACTAGCTAAGGTGAAGTGTAAACGTTAATATTCGATTGTTCGATATTAACCACTGATCGAATTTGCAGCTAAATAGTCAACACAGCCGAATATTGAATCCTCCGTCAACCACCCTATTTAATTAAATTATAGATGTTACAATTAACTAAATAGATTGGTATTTATGAATATGGATTATAAATTTTATTTGAATTTTGTTGGTCAGTATTAAAATTAGTGTGTATATAAAAGTTAGGTATACACTTAGCAATATACGATATCGATGTATATTTAAATATGATTTAAATGTAAAATATTTTATTTGATTGAAGTGATTTGAGGACCAATAGGGAGACATGTATGACCGGTCATAATGGAGAGAATTGGCTTGGAATTTGATTCTTAAAGGTGTGTAAATGGATATTGAAAAGAAAATTATGTTTCTATCTTTGACCCCCTCGTTTCCTATGTTATTTAAACATCTCTTGCCACTCTTTTCTCATTTTCTTCTAGGGTTTGTACCTCCGCCTCTCTCCATCAAAAATGGACAAAAATTCCTCTCTACTCTTCTCAAACTTCAAGCAAAGAAAACACATACGATTACAATTAAAATCAAAAGAACAACATGTAGTTTTCTCAATTGGGTTGCGCCTTTTGGAATTGTTGAATAAAGATTCAAGTGGAGCTATTTAGATTCAATATTCAATGTGTATTCACAAGCTACTGCATGTTACTACCTATATTTACAAATTTATATAATTATAAACTTGATAACCATATGATTTATGTTTAAATAGATTAGGTTTTATGAAAAATCCCTATTTGTATGTGTTGTCAACATGAGATGTTAATATATGATGTATATATATGTGATTACAAATTTCTTTTATGTGTGTGTATATCTATATGTGTGTGTGTATGTGTTTGGACATTTGATTTTGGCTATTGAATCAAAGTCAAATTTTCCTTTTTCAATTTTTAAAATCTACAATGTTGGGAAGAGACTTTGAACAAATAAATTTTAGTTACACAAGGGAAAAGTATATAGTTGTATATACAATTTGTTAGATCGTGTATGTACCTTTATACATGTTATAATTTTGGAATGAAAAGGAATAACAACTTTGTTTGACTATGTATATGTAAAATTTATATATATGTGTATGTATGTACGTATGTATGTATGTATATCTGTGTGTGTTTGTTTGTTTGTAATATAATAAATTGTTCTAATATATATATATATATATATTATATGAAATACATATTTTCGTATATCTTTGTTTGTATAATTAATAAGAAAATAATTATATATATATATATATATATCATGAATGTTTTGTATACATATACATATACATATGTAAATGTTTGTTTCGTTTATAATTAAAAGTTGAAAGGAAACGAATTATTTTTTATTAAGTTGCGAAATATATTTTTTCTGATTTGAAAAGACCAGAGAGTAAAAAAGGAAGGAGAAAGATCTCTTCATTGATTCTCTTTTATTACTTTCTTAAATCCTAATTAATCTCATTAAACCTCTACACTTTCCTCTTCCCATTAATTGCCTATTTGAAACTAATTGATTACTAACTAGATACAAATAATCATTTGATTAGTCAAAAATAACTTTATAAGATTATATATATACATACACTCTTCATTGACTCTCTTTTAATACTTTATTAAATCCTAATTATTTCATTAAACCTCCAGCATTTCCCTTTCTTATCAATTGCCTATTTAAACCTAATAATTGCTACTTAAATATATATAGACCTTTGATAGCAAAGTAACTTTATATGCTTACATATACACCTATGTAAACATAAGAAAAACTATATATACTGAATAGAAATTTATATTTGAAATCATTTATATTTGTATTATAAATATAACTATTTTATAACGACATATACATTTATACTAGTATAAGTATAATTTCATATCACATTAAATTATACATTGTGTATGTATAAGACAACACATATATATATGAAGAGGCCAACATGTCCATTGTGGTGTAAATCCAACACTTATATACATGGTTTTAAATCTCCTATATATCGCCCGAGATCTCCTTTTCATACTTAAACGAGACGAGACAACAAATCTCCTCCATATCTCCCTCGACACTCATCTCGTCCGAGATATTCAAATCTCACTCGAAATATGGATCAAAATCTCAATCCGAGATCTCACCCAAAATTATACTTTTTTGTTATTTTGCATAATATTTTTTATTTTCATATAGATTCAAAAGAAACTACTCAATCCAATTATAATTTACCAACTTCTTGAACTTACTCTTTACTTTTTATCTTAATGAGTCATAACGAAAGATTTCACTTCTTTATTATGTTCAAATAAAAGGACATTATTAAATCATTACCAAATCAATTAAGCTAATCAAGCTACTACTCTTCTAAAAGTATTCCTTTCTCCATGTAAATCAAGTTGTTACCATTTTTATTTTTACTAAGAAAGTTATAAACGTTAAATAAATTTTTGACACATCAATTTTAGACACATAAGTACATCCGAGATATTCCCGAGATGCATTATAAGACTCGAGATGTCAATCCGAGTTGTACATCCGATATGCACTCATCTCGTTCGAGATCTCCCTCGATACGAGATAATTAGTGCAAAAATTCCGAGACAAAACGTGACTGAAATCCGATATTTAAAACCTTGCTTATGTATAGATATTTTAAACCATGTACACTGTATATGTTGAACGTGCATGTACACACACATGTATATATGGTACACATGGTCATAAAAATTATTATAGATAAAAAGGATTATTTTTTTAATATAAAATTTATATAAGATCTAAATAAATTTATATTTCATAGACTAAACAAAGATCTAATAAAGATTTTTTTGTGCAATTTACCCTTTAACTCCACTGCGGGTTGATCCAGTTCCAACAGGATTGCAGCTCGATAATCTTCTCTTCCTTTCTCAGAGGCCTTTATTTTCTATTTTAGATCTTTTCAACCATTTCTAATGTAACAACCATGTATTTTGTAATTAATTTTAATTCGAATTTCCTGATTTCGAAACTTTATTTTATTTTACTAAAATGAATAAATTTTGTTATTTTAAATATAATTTTTATTTTGATGTGAATTATAAATTCTAAACATGAATAAATAGAATATTTTTCAGAAATGTGAAGTTTTAACAATGTGGTCAAACTTTGACTTTTAATTTAAAAAATTTAAAAATTTGAACGTTTGAAATTTATCTTTATTTTATGAAAGTAGATAAAATTTTAAGTATACTGTTTTTTCGTTGGAATCTGATTAATATTTTGAAAGCTATGCTTTTAAAACTATTGTATGTAAATTATTTTATTTAACAAAATTGTTTATTTTAATTTGTATAAATAATATGTTTATTTGTCATGTCATGTTCTAATTTTGTTTACATGGGTAACATGACGTGCCATGTGTATATATTTTAATTATTTGAACTTGTAAATGACATGAAGTTTGGAAAATCAAGAGTCTTTTGGTTGCTTTTGCATTTTTTTTCCCCATGTTTGTTTCTATAATTTTATTTTCTATTTTTGTTCGTATAAACTTTGAATATATATTTATTTGATTTTGATTTATTTTTACTTTTAATAATAACTTAAGAAATTCAAGAGATATAGGTTACCTGCTTTGTGTATTTGTTGCCTTTTCCGTTTCGTGTAAACAAAGAAAGAAATTTCAAATAAATATAAGTTATGTTGCCTTAAAGACATATCTTTTAAGATTTATTTTTTTAATGTTCTTGCATTTATTTTTTTAGTAGAGGCTTCTTTTGTATATATTTTATTTTTAAAATTGTAGATATTTATAACATCCATTCTGCTTTGTTTCAGTTAATTCTGATCTTTGCTTTGTAAATTTGGGTAACATACAACATTTTAAAAATAATAATTAATTTCTGCGTTTCATTTTTTTTATTTCTATATCCATCTTCTTATTTACTTCTATGGTGTGTATAAACTTTATTTATTTAGTGAAAGTTTCTTTTGTGTATATACATCTATATTTATTGGAGAAGTAACAAATCAATTAAGATACGTTTTAAATATAGGCATACGTTTCTTAATTTATTTCTTGCCTTTATATATTTCCCACCTTTCAATCTTCTACCATATCTATTCATAAATGCATAGCCGTGATTTTCTCCTTTTTAATCAAGTACAAAGTTCTCAAACTCCTCTTTTCATTTGTTTAAGAAAAATATATACAAGATCTTTTCCTCCTTAAATTGTGTTTTTCTTATTTCCTTGCCTTTTTATTTTCTAACTATTCCTAAACTTTAGCCGTTCAAATCTTTTCGTAAACCTAGCCTCCTCTTTTTTCTACTTTTTTTCTTCTTCCAAACTTTTATTTAAACTGTATATATTTATACAACATTTTATTCCACTTTTGTTTCCTTTAAAATTGATTATATGCTTTTTAAATTAAGTAATAAATATTGTGCAAAAAGAAATAAATTTACATTTCTTTTATACATATATATATCAGTTTCTTAGTGAAATGATAAACAAATCAAATGGATGTAAACAAATCAAATTTTGAATTAGGCTATAAGTAGTGTATAAATAAGCTATTAAATTACACGTTTTAATTTGTACGTTTATTTTCATTTTGTATAATTTATTTGATGTTTTAAATGGTACGTTATTTGATGATATATTCTTTAGCGTATATAATTACTAAATAAATAAGAAACGTATAAATTTAAAAATAAGTTACTTTTGTTTTAAATTTGGGCGTATGTTTCGATTAATTATTGCATCTATAATACACGCTCATTAATTTCTTACCGCAGCTAATAAAAATCAATTCAAACCGTACCTTACCATTCGCGTGTAAAAATATTCCCTTTTTGTTGCTTCCTTATATTTAATAGGAATAAATGCCTTATTTCATCTTGCCGTTCAAAAAAAATTACTTGCCTTGTCATGCACGTGCGTGGATATCCTCTTTCCCTTTTTTCTTCTTTGTAATTGATAGTAATAAATTCCCATAGCCGTTTCAAAAACCAAATTGTATTTTCTTGCCATTTTTTCACCTAATCAACGCAAATACCTCCCTCTTAAATACTAAACCCACGTATACAATTCCCTTACCACATCATTTTGGTTTCATCTTCTTCTCGCATGAGCTTCTCCCTTCAGGTAATGGCCGCATACATTTTTCTTTTATTTCCTTTCTTGTTTTTCTTTTGTTGCCATTGTTCCGCTCCAACAAGGGCTGAGCCACTTGTTTTCATATTATCTTATTCAATTTTTCCAGTTTGCTTTATTCAAATTTGATATTTGTATGTGTGTGAGCATACTTAGTTTTTATTTATTTTGTTTCAAGATCTGAATCTGGTTGTCGCATCCATTCAAATCAAATCGTGCATCTCGTGCTTTTGGAAATCATTCTTGTGTGTTGTTTTGGGTCTCTAGCTTTGATAAAGGTGAGCCCTTCTCACTCTTACATTATTACTTATGAAATGGTAAATGGATGACAAGTGATTAGTAATTAAAATATTATGCAAGTTAATGATGATATTATGATATATTATTCCATGTATTTACCATGTTAACTTTGTTAATTATCACCTGACCTATGATAAATGACAGTATATTGTGACATTGACATGTTAGTATATTTGTTTATATTGTTTATGCATATACTCACACTGCAAGCTCCCTGTTAGAATAAAATCACTATGGGTTGAAATGATACATACTCGAACGGACATTAGAATAGAGAAAAATCATTATGAGCTGAAATGATAGGCTCAAGTGATTTTTATTGTATTTTTTTTACTTCACCGGAACATATACAGAAAGATAGAGTTCAGAAAATATAAAACAGAACGATCTAAAACAGAATAACTTACCTAGTGTTAGCCAAGCTCTGATACCAAATTGAAACCCAAACTTGAAAGCAGAAAACTTGAATGCGGAATTGAAAATATACAGCAACAGAAACTTTTATATACAGCAACAGATACTTCTTGCAGAAACAGAAATTTTATTACTACAGTAGATAATATTACAGAGCTCAGATACAATGAAGAGAAGAAACGAAAATGAAGCAAATTTTTCTGATGATCATCTTCAGAGTAGTCTCCTCCTTTTATAGCGTCTTCTCTCCTTTATTTATTATTACTTAGGCTGGATATCTGTCCATTATAGGGCTAATATGTGTCCCTTTTAGGCTTTTAGGCTGAAGATGTGTCCTTTAGTTTATTCTTTGCAGAGGATGAGTTGGAAAGGCTAAGCGATGACTTTTAGGCTTTTAGGCCAAGGATGTGTCCTTTAGTTTATTCTTTGCAGAGGATGAGTTGGAAAGGCTAAGGGGTGATATGTCACCCTAGTGTAAAGGATGTGTTCTTTGTCCTTTTATCCTGGATGCTGGTCCACCATGCTTCTGATTTAATTTTGAATTTCTAGATTAGCTAGAGATTCGTCATCGAAAGGGTCGGTACCCATAGTATCTCTCATTATAGAATCTTGTCTAAGTCTTTCTTTTTCTACTTGTTCTTCAAAGTATTTTTCTTGAGACATTGTGTCAACTGGGCCAATTTAGAGACTGTCTAAAAAACGCTGAACATTCATTATTCTTTCTGTTAATGGTTCGAAAGCCGATAGGTAGTCTAACAGTAATATTGTTTTGCCTTCAGTGGTAGAGTGTGATCCGATTTCGCCTTTGTTAATGGCTTCTGAGAAAAACTCTTGTGCTGCTAGGATTCTTTCATTTTCTTCATTAAATTCTTTGCGGTTGAATTTAACGATTTCATGTTGAGGATTTTCGGTTACCCGATGTAATTCCCATAATTGGATAGAGGGATAAAGACGTATGTACTGTCTTTCTTCCCAAACGCTCCAAATTCTGAACATGAACATAGTAAAAAATCTACCTGAATGTTCAGCAAGTTTTGCTGTAAATATTTCTGGAATATAACCTGAATATTCTTCAGGATGGCTTGTGTTGACATAAATTTCGTGCACTAGGCCCTTTTGATATGTTTTTGATACTTTTGTATTTCAGAAAAACAGGCTATAAGCCGTAGTCTTCTGTTGTTATTGAGAATTAACTCTTCATTTTCTAAGAGTTTAATTAACTCCGTGTCTTCTAACTTTTTGAAGAATAGAAGAAGATTACTTTCATCGATGAGATGTTGCTGATATAAGGAGATCATATCTTGGACCGTCATTTCAGCTTCCATCTCTTTGGTTTTTGTGTTATCTATCTCATAAAGTCTAAGTAATTCTAGAAAATCTTGAATTCTTAGATTTACGAGATCGAATGTTTGCATTTGAGAAAATATTGTTTTCAAATGGCTATGTTCAGCTGTGTTATCAGTGAACAATTCTGCTTCTTTCAAATCTAGAGCTTCGGATCTAGATGTAAAAGAATGTTGTGATAATTTAGTCACTATTTTCTGAGTTTCTTGCAATTTTTTCTCTTTCTGGGATATTGTATGCTTTAATCCCAAATAAGCCTTTTCTAGTTGAGTTAACCAGAAATTTGCAGCTCTATGGTCTACAAATTGGATGGCTTTAAAGCATCCATTGAAATTGTCATATAAGTTAGGATTCGATGCTTTCATGTCTAAATTGTACCAATCCTTGACCACCACTGAGATGTATGGTCTTTGTACTCCTGTAGGAGCAATTGCTTTTCCTTTGTTCACTGGAACAAATTTCTGAGTTGTATTGGAAGGTGTTGCCTTGCTTTTGTTTGTTTGAGTGGTTTTGGTCTGTTGGACCTTTTCTTCATTTGCTCCGGTGGGAGCATTAGTTTCTTCGGATTCCTGCGAAGATTAAGCCTCTGTGGAGGTTTGCTTAGCTTTTTTAGATGATTTCACTTGTTTGAAATCTTCCTGTATTTTGATGGATTCTAATAATTCTTTGATTCTTTTTATATCGTCCTCATCCATGTTTCATAACCTGGTAAGAAGATCAGCAGCAAAGTTAGTGTAGTCAGGAATGTATTTGACATCATAGTTGTAAATTTCTAAATACATAGCTAATCTAATTCTCCGAAGGTTTTCTTTTGGATTGTTTACAATTTTCTTTTTTAAGAATTGAGCAACATATTTGTTATCTGTTTCTATTACAAACTGTCTATGCAAGAGATAAATTCGTAAAGTTTTGATTGCTAATTTAATAGCTAGTAATTCTTTATCATAGGTAGCGTATTTAATCTGGGGTTTACTAAACTTTCTAGAGGAATATGCTACAACTTCTTTTTGTTTTGCAATTAATACTCCTGCCCAGAAATTGTCAGAAGCATCAGTTTGTAGTGTAAGTAATTCTTCATCTGAAGGAAAATAGAGGATCTTTTGATCCTTTATTAGATCTTTAATTTTTTATATTTCTTCTTCTTCTTGCTTTTGTAAGGTAATAGGAATTTTGTCTGTGTTCCATCTTCTTGGTTGTTCTCCATTATGCTATTTATATTTTGCTTGTTCATCAGTAAGTCTTTTCTGTAAATTTTGGGTTTTAGCAGATAAATTAGGAATAAATTTTCTTCCATAGTTTAATAATCCTAAGAAACTTTGGAGTTCTTTTAATGTTATAAATGTATCGGGAAAATCTTTAATTTTAGTATAAATGTGTTGTTGTAACTCTATTTGTCCATTTTTAATTCTTTTTCCAAGAAAATCTATTTCTTTTTTAAATAATTCGATTTTTTATGACTTAAAATAACACCATTTTGAAGTATTATTTGAACAACTGCTAGAAGATGTTGTTTATGTTCTTCTGCAGAATTAGAGAAAACAAGAATGTCGTCTATATAGTCGGATACAAAAGGTAAATGTCCAAACATAGAATTCATCCATTTTTGAAATATTTGTGGTGCGTTATTTAATCCAAAAGGCATAACTAACCATTGAAAATGTCCTTGTAGGCAGCTAAAGGCAGTTAGCTCTATGGATTGTTTATCAGCAAGTTTTACCAAAAACCCGATTTTGCATCAAATTTACTATAATATTTTGCTCCTTGAATTATTTTTTTTAGATGTTCAGCAGAAGGATCCATCAAACTTTGTATAGCTATTAAGTTTTCTATAGTTTATTACCATTCGAGCTCTTCCTCTTTAAATTTCAGCATGATTTCTTACTAAGAAAGCTGGGGATGAGTGGGTACTGAAAGATTTCTGTATTAATTTTAAATTTAATAGGTCTTTTATTTGTTTCGCAAATTCTTCTTTATCAGTTGGTGATACCATGATACTGTTAACTCGTACTTTAGCATCTTTGTATTGTTCCATTAATTCAATTTTACAATACCTTGGTGCTTTGTCAAACCATTTTAACGGATTGTCTAAATAAAGGGGTTCTAACATATTGTGTATTAATATTTCAAATTCGTTGGTGGTTGGTATATTGTATGTACAAATCTTTGGTTGTATTATTTTCGGTGTTTTTACATGTTCAATTAATGTAACAAGTTTTTCACCACGCTGTGCTGCTGGAGTATAATGTGGTGCAATTGTAGCGGGTAGCGTTACTCGAGGCACAAGAACGCCATCCAATTCAAAATAATATTTGTTGAATGGAGATAGATGTCTTAAACTGTCCATTCCCAGGATGCAATCACTATCAAATTCCTTTAGTAGTAATGCAAAGTCAAAGTTGTATAGTTTATTATTTCCATGTATATCAGGTATTTGTACCTGTAAGTGCTTTGCTTTATGAGTAACAGGGACTTGTCTTCCCATAAAATCATTTAGCATTCCCTTTTTGTCCAAAGGTACCCAGAATTGCTGGGGAATAAATATTTCTTGTAATAAACTGGCTTCTGCACCAGAATCCAATAACGCATGTACCGTGAATTCTTGATATTCAGTGATACATATCGTTATTGGAAGATATATATGTAACTGTGCCTTTCTTTTAAGATCTATGGATCTAATCATGATGTTTTATATTTTCTGTAGGAACCTTTATAGCCATTCGGTTTGATTCCTGTTCTTTTTGTTTTTCAAGTATTCTCATTGTTCTTCCTTCTATTGGATTTTCTTGTTTAAAGCTCATACGATGACTGATAGTTTTTAATATATCAGGAGTTAATTCCATATCAGACATTTTATTGTATGATTGAGTTCTTTTTAACGTGTTGGATGAATTTGTATTTTCTTCATTATTCTTGGTTATGGTGGAAATGGTATTTCCTAATGCTATAAAATATTCTGTAGGTAATTGAATTCTTGATTTAAGTGACTTCACAAAAACTTGAATTTTGTTATCGAATTTTAAATGTCTTATGTCAATCAATCTGGGTTGAACTGTTTTTCCTAATCTGACTTCGAATAATTTAATGAATTGTTTGGGTGTAATTGATTTGAATGTAGCAGTATCATTCAAGGCCATACAATGTTCCCATTATATGCCAAGAACTTTGGATCCTGAAAGAAGTTCTATATTTTGTAAATTTACCGATAATGTACAAGCTTTTTCTATATTTTGATCATCAAGACTTATACAAAAATGGGGATGTAAATTTACTCCAAATAATCTATTTGCTAAATTTGACTTAGCTCCTCAAATAATACTATTTAAAGGATTATTGATAATTCTTTCATCCATATAAACTATCATTATTGGAGTATCAATTCCGGATCTAAACAATCCTGTTATTTTTAGTTGTATTAGACCTATATGAAGGTATTTCATTTTTCGATATTTGGCTTTTAGTTTTTCTATTTTATTTTTATTTAAAAGGCTTATGGAAGTAAAATCTTCCTCTCCCTTTAACTCTACATTTCCTTGCATACGTTCAAATATATATGTATGTTGATTTAAAAATCTAGATTTAAAAGTTAAAGGTTTATAAATATCCTTTTTATCTGAATGAGGGATTGCTTTTTTAATTTTTCTAAATCTTCGTCTGTGACCTCAAATTGTTCTCCTGTGCTATCTTGCATTTGAGGGTTAGATGTTTCTTCAAACGTAAAAGTGTTCATGTATATCCTATATTCTTGATATGATTCTGACTCTTTATTTCTTGATGATCGGGATGTAGAACCACTTAATGGGGGTAGATAGATCGTGATCGTATATTTCTTCTTTTACAATTGGAAGGTCTTCATATTTATGTATAACAAGTAGTCCTAATGGATCTCCTTGCTCTATAATATAGTCTTTATCTTCCATACTAGTACTTTTAAATAGTATAGACGCGTTAGTTTTAGAAAGAAGTTCTATTAATTCATAAGTTATAAAAATATTTTCTTTAGTATATTTAGGTATATTATAAATTTGTCCATAATATCCGAGTGGGATTTTTATTAGTAGATCTAAGAATACTTCGATTGTGAAGTACCTTCTTAATCTAGAGCATTTTGCTGCATATAATGTATAACCTAGAGAATTTACTTTTTCCTTTTTGGAAAGTATAGCATATATGGTTAACGGAATAATTTTTATTTGGTTATGTGTCTGATTGATTGTGATCATGTTTAATTTAAAATTATCAAAGGAATCATTAATTTCTTCTTCATTTTCAGTAGTGTCAGAATATACTGATTCAATTTCATATACAGACGAATTAGCATCACTAGATATATCCTCTATAGTGCCAACATTAATGTCGTATTCTTCGATGTTTGATATAACGATATTTTGTATATTAGTAGGGCATTCATTAGCATAATGTCCTTCTTTATTACATTTGAAACATTTGCAGCCTTTTCGGAAATTTTTCTTTTTAATAAACTTTTTCTTAGAAAACTTGTTTTCTTTTCTAATTTTTTTTTCTTATATTCTGGTTTCCATTTTTTCCTAGTGATTCAATATTTTGGTTTTGTTCTTCTTTTGAAATTTCTTTGTCTTTTTCTCTCAAATTCGGGAGAACATCCAAACTGTGTGTTAATATCCTCAGTGTACTTGGTACAACAAGAAAAATCCAGTTTTGAGTTTCTAATTTTATTTTTCATTTGTTTGTGTGCACTAGCTTGCTCACAAACCCTTTCCATAGTATCCATACATGCCTTTTTTAATAAGCCTGTGTTATGATTTTCCTCAGTATTACTTTGCCTTAAAATGTCGTATCTTTCTTGAATAATGTTATTCCATGGATAAGGTATTTTTGTAAAAAAACACTTTACCCAGAAAACTTTCTGGTCATTATTTTTTAAATGAAAAAGTAGGCATATGTATTTTGCAGCGAATTCCTCTAACATACTTATGTCACATAATTGTATTTTTAATAATTGTTTTTCATAATCAGTATCATCTAGGAAAGTTTCTCCTGTAAAGTCTGCTAGTAATAATTTCAATAATTCCCCAAGAGCTTCTTGTTTAGATTGAATATTTCTAATTCTTTGTAATTCATTTGGATTTATCCTTTCAAGGTTTAGTAACCAAGCTAAAGCATCGCCTGTCCAATAACTGGTAGCGTAATGTATGTATTCCATTACATTCATATTCGGAGGTAATAAATATATTGTTCCACTTATATGTTGAAGCCATGTTATAATATATTTTCTTATTTTTCTATGTGGAAGTCTATCTATATTAAAAGTTAGGGTATATGCTGAAGAGGGTTGTTCGTTATAAAAATCTTTAAGGTGCTTTCTAGAAGAGTGAAATTTAATCCAATCTGATCTAGTACCATGTCTAAGCATTTCAGGGTAAGGATCAATATGAGGACTATTATATGTGTTTTCTTCCCGTTCTTGATCTTCCATAATTATATAATAGTTAAGATCGTTTACAACAGAAGCAGCATCGGGAGGAGGTTGTGGAGGTAAAAATACTCCAGTGCGTAATAATCAGTAACAATAGGTCGTCGAATTGACTTAAAATTCGAAAAAAGTTTTAGCTGTCACAGAAGTTTTGCATACTCATAACGAATCATGCTCAAAAGAATAGCTTAAGCTTTCATTTTAAAAATTAAAAAAAATTTGTGCCCTTTTTTTTTACTTCACCAGAACATATACAGAAAGATAGAGTTCAGAAAATATAAAACAGAATGATCTAAAACAGAATAACTTACCTAGTGTTAGCCAGGCTCTGATACCAAATTGAAACCCAAACTTGAAAGCAGAAAATTTGAATGCGGAATTGAAAATATACAGCCACAGAAACTTCTATATACAGCAACAGACACTTCTTGCAGAAACATAAATTTTATTACTACAGTAGATAATATTACAGAGCTCAGATACAATGAAGAGAAAAAACGAAAATGAAGCAAGTTTTTCTGATGATCATCTTCAGAGTAGTCTCCTCCTTTTATAGCATCTTCTCTCCTTTATTTATTATTACTTAGGCTGGCTATCTGTCCATTATAGGGCTAATATGTGTCCCTTTTAGGTTTTTAGGCTGAGGATGTGTCCTTTAGTTTATTCTTTGCAAAGGATGGGTTGGAAAGGCTAAGGGATGACTTTTAGGCTTTTAGGCCGAAGATGTGTCCTTTAGTTTATTCTTTGCAGAGGATGAATTGGAAAGGCTAAGGGGTGATATTTCTTGCCATTTTTTCACCTAATCAACGCAAATACCTCCCTCTTAAATACTAAACCCACGCACACAATTCCCTTACCACATCATTTTGGTTTCATCTTCTTCTCGCATGAGCTTCTCCCTTCAGGTAATGGCCGCATACATTTTTCTTTTATTTCCTTTCTTGTTTTTCTTTTGTTGCCATTGTTCCGCTCCAACAAGGGCTGAGCCACTTGTGTTCATGTTATCTTATTCAATTTTTCCAGTTTGCTTTATTCAAATTTGATATTCGTATGTGTGTGAGCATACTTATTTTTTATTTATTTTGTTTCAAGATCTGAATCTGGTTGTCGCATCCATTCAAATCTAATCGTACTTCTCGTGCTTTTGGAAATCATTCTTGTGTGTTGTTTTGGGTCTCTACCTTTGATAAAGGTGAGTCCTTCTCACTCTGACATTATTACTTATGAAATGGTAAATGGATGACAAGTGATTAGTAATTAAAATATTATGCAAGTTAATGATGATATTATGATATATTATTCCATGTATTTACCATGTTAACTTTGTTCATTATCACCTGACCTATGATAAATGACAGTATATTGTGACATTGACATGTTAGTATATTTGTTTATATTGTTTATGCATATACTCACACTGCAAGCTCCCTGTTAGAATAAAACCACTATGGGTTGAAATGATACATACCCGAACGGACATTAGAATAAGGAAAAATCATTATGAGCTGAAATGACAGGCTCAAGTGATTTTTATTGTATTTTATTTGACTTGGGATTGCGGGTTTGAAATGATAGAACCCGGGTTTTCTTTTTAAATTGCGGATTGAAATGATACATATCCGTATCACTTGACCTAAGATAGAAAATTATATACAGACCCCGTGGTATATTTTTAAATGATTTTTCTTAAGATATGTATTTTTTAAAAGTTTGAAATTTTGATTTAAAAAATATATTTTATGGTTTTAAGAAATTTAAATATTAAGTTTTGAATTGTGAATTTGAGTATGTAAATTTGAAGTAAATGTGATTTTGACTTTAATTTATACTTAAAAATGCAAGTAAATAATGGAAATTAAATTTTAAATTTTAAATGGATATTTGAAGTAAAATGTTAAGTTTTATTAAATTAATAAGTTAAGAAAACAGTGGAGTTTTGACTTAACAAATGAATTGTGTTTAAATTGGATATTTAATTATGAATTTTTTTTGTTGTGATAAATCATATGTTAAAAATGATTCAAATGTGAAATTTTGAAGCCTAAATATGATTTATAAGTTTAAAATAGCTAAAATTTAAGTTTATTTAACTTTGAAAATTTTAATAATAGACTGCTGTAGCACTTTGTAAGCGTTGCCATTGCTAAAGTTAACTAAGCTTTGAATTAATAAGAATGGCTACTGTAGCACTTTGTAAGTGCCGCTGTTGCTGTAAATAAACAAAACATCTCTGCTATAGTACTTGGTAAGTGCTATGGTTGCTAAACTGAACTATATGCTGAAATACTTAATATAAGCTACGATAACACTTTGTAAGTGCCGGCGTTGCTTAAATTTGACAATGTTTTGAAATATTATAGATTTTAACACAGTTTTTGAGTTATATTTTAAAGTGTTAAATGATTTAACTTTTGGAATTGATTATTTATGAAGTTTAAGGAGTTTTGAATATAATTTAATAATTAAATGTGAATTTCAAAGGAATCTAAATTGAATTTGAATTTAAATAAGGTTTACTTTATTATGTGTTAAATGGAATGAAATGTAATGAGGTAAATGAATTTTTGAATGGAATTTTGAGATGTGTTTTGAAATGATAATAAATGAATGACATAATTGATTTTTAAAAATGATATCTAAATTGAATATTTGAGTTTAAGAATGATAATGAATTGATAAGGGATTTGATAGGAAATGATTGAAATGGTTTTGATATGAATATAGTTTTCAAATAAAAATAGTTTTGGTTTCGAAGTATAAACTATTTTGAAAGGAATATGTTTTGAAATGATCTTTGGTTTTTGAAAGTATATACTATTTCGAAATGACCATGGTGTTATAATAACGATTGGTTGGCAAAGAGGCCGGGATTGGATATGGGCATACTCTCTGTCGATACCGAAAACCACTTTGACAACCGTGTACGAGGTGGACATTCCAGAATGAAGTAGGATGGTGGCGTTGTTTCCTTTGAGGTAAATACGTGGACCCGACTCTCGTGAGTTGGCCATAAGGTGGCTAAAATAGGAGCGATTGACGGGCTAATGAGGTAGCACCTTTGATCGGACACATCCCTTCGATATTATACTTTGATTTGTGGATTGATTCGGTGGCCACTTTTGATTTTTTTTATTCGGGGGTGTGGCTCGAGGTGGGCGGTAGCTGCGGCTACGCGTTACCACCGGCCCCAGAAGCGTAATTGGTATATCTACTATGGCATTGCCTAGTTGTGCCGTGTCACCTACCCTATCGCGCCTTGTACGAGTTTGGTTTTCTCCCATAGCCCGTGTGGTATCCTCTGGTGACTTCCCGATCAGCAGGGACTATGATATTGGATGGACTACTGGGACTATTACGTGTTAAGGGCTATATGGATAACCCCTTAATGCTATGAAAAAAGTAAGTTTATTTTATCAATAGACATTATTATAATAGCAAAATATTACTACATAATAAATAGTTTAACGGATCCTTAAAGGATGGGCGATCCCAAGCAACCTTTAAGTTACTGATGTATTGATTACTGTTCACTTAAGTCGATTTACAGTTCATAAGTATGTATGTCCTGACTCGAGTGTTTTGTGTTTTTCTTTACGCTCGGGTCAGACTGAGTAATAAAGCATTTGAGACTCACCTTCGGAGTTGGAGCATTGCTTGAAGACCCAGCTATCTATTCTCCACGGATACTCAGTTGATTTCAGTTATCCAGTTGCTTCCAGTTATGTATTCATATTTTTACCTTGTTACTCTTTTGTTGTATCTTGTTTAACTCTAATGTATCTTACATATATATAGTAGCTTCATGAACTACTATCTCTTCTACTTCCGCTGCATTATATTACTCTGTGTCTGTAATCTGTGATTATTTATTTATTGTATATTTTGAGTATTGCCAAAAATTTGTTTACAACGCGGTATTTTGAGCAATTCAAGTCTGACATGCGCGGATGCGAATGGTTGAAAATATCGGGCCGTTACATTTGGTATCAGAGCTTTGGCTCTAGGAAAAACTTAGCATGTATGGTAAATTTATTTACAGAATCACTTTCATTTGAGTTTGAATCTCTTCCTCTTCGATTCGAATTTCCTTTGAATTTTGGAACGTTTCTCTGTGGTTTCAAAATCCGTTTGTGTCCCTCACTATTCGTCCTCTTTTGATTCTGGAGTGTCCCATAACTCCACTTCGAATGATCTTTGTAATGAGTCGGCGATCTCGCCAATCTCAAATTGATTTGTAAAAAGGGTGAAACTCCTTTACAACAGCATCAATTCACCAAAGATTTTATATCCTCGGTTTAGATGCTAGTATCTCTTATTATTCCGAACCGTATCTCTTCAAATCGAATGTAGATTTACCCCAGAAAATCCACATCGATCTTATTCCTTAAGTCACGGTTGACCCGGTTAAGGTTGCCTGCGATTTATATAAGTTTATCTATTTCCTTATTCTGTTATTCAATCATCATATCTTCTGTTTCCAACTTATCTTCAAATCAAAATTCTCTTTGATTTGAGTCCATCAAATTTGAATCTCTATCCTTATTTTTGAAAAATGTATTCCTATATTTGAAAATCTAATATTATATATAAATATAAGTTTCAAAACTTTATAGTTAATTTAACTAGTTGTTAAGATATAATAGTATTTGATTTTATTTATGGTTTTGTAAACCATTGGTTTTGTCTCATATAAATAATTGAACTATAAACAACGCTTATGAATTAATTTGGAAATAGAAATGAAATTTAAAACAAGAATTTGAGAATTTAATTTCCGAAGGTTTCAAACCTTGTGTTTAAAGTTTTAAAGGATATTATTTAAAGTATTTCCGAATAGAAATTTGTTTTCAAAGAATTTTAAAGTTTAAAATTAGTGCTCTTCTCTTTGTCGCTGGTAAATAACCTCGGTGATGATGGCAGCATCATCGACGTCCATTTTCGAGTTTCGAAGTGAAGAGACCATTCTGTAGTGTTGCTACAGTGTTGCTTCGGGGAATTTAATTGATTAGAAATTCTAAAATATGACTTGATTTATAATATATATAGATATATGATTTAAATTTGATTTGACATATTATGTACATATATTAATTTATCTCCGAATGGTTTGAAGGGAATCGAAAATTTAATTCTTAAATTTTATCTTAAAGAATAATTTCAATCATAAAATGAAAATCAAAATTTTTGAATAAATGATTCAAACTTGAGATAATTGAATTAGAAAGTTTCATTTGTGTAATACTCAGTTGCATTCCAATATAACTTACCTTAAATTTTGAAGTTCACAATGTAATTGGATAATATACAGTATGAAAAGATTTTATAAATAAAATTTGAGTGGTTATAATAAATGTTATACACTTAAATTTTAGTTATAAAAAGATTAACATAGGTAAATAGAGTAAAAAGGGTAATGGAATAATTTACAATATAAAATGATGTTAAAGGAACTAAGAGTAAATTAAAGCAGTTATAATAAGTGTAAATATACTTAGTATAGGTGATAAAATATATTGAGAGGAATAAATTTAATTTTAATTAGGAATAGAGAATAATTAAATTTATTGAGAATATTATGAGTATAATAAATGATTTTAGAAATTGTTACTTTAAGATAATTGGATGATAAAATAATGAAATTTGAGATAGTTAAGATTTATTTAACTTATGAAAAATTTATTTATCAATTTAAGTTGAAATTTTCATGGTTTCAAATTTATTATCTTATTCTGTTTTCCAAACCATCTTTTGGTTGTCCTTATTTTCCTTATCTTGCTACAGAATGGGAAAGCTATTGCTTATACCAGCCTGTTTGGAAACCTTTCTATAATCTTTGGTACTCATTTTTGAATCTGAACACTGCTTGTCATCCATAGACTGTTGGTCAAGCGAAAAGGGTGAATCAGATTCTAGAGGATCTTTTTCATGCTAATGTTCTTGATTCTGGAGGATCTTGGGAAGATCATCTCCACCAGGTTAAGCTTACCTGTAACAACAGTTATCAGGTGTAATTTCAATCTTCTCGTCATCTTGTCTTAATCCTATTTCATTCTATCTTATTCTGTATTTTTTCGTACCTCGTTCCTTTTCGAGGACGAAAAGTTTTGAGTGGGGGAGAATGTAACAACCCTGCATTTTGTAATTATTTTTGATTTGATTTTCCTGATTTAAAAACTTTATTTTATTTTACTAAAATGAATAAATTTTGTTATTTTAAATATAATTTTGATTTTGATGTGAATGATAAATTCCAAACATGAATAAATAGAATATTTTCCACAAATGTGAATTTTTAACAATGTGGTCAAACTTTGACTTTTAATTTAAAATTTTAAAAATTTGAACTTTTGAAATTTATCTTTATTTTATGAAAGTAAATAAAATTTTAAGTATACTATTTTTTTTCGTTGGAATCTGATTAATATTGTAAAAGTTATGCTTTTAAAACTATTGTATGTAAATTATTTTATTTAACAAAATTGTTTATTTTAATTTGTATAAATAATATGTTTATTTCTCATGTCATGTTCTAATTTTGTTTACATGGGTAACATGACGTGCCATGTGTATATATTTTAATTATTTGAACTTGTAAATGACATGAAGTTTGGAAAATCAAGAGTCTTTTGGTTGCTTTTGCCTTTTTTATTTCCCTATGTTTGTTTCTACAATTTTATTTTCTATTTTTGTTCGTATAAACTTTGAATATATATTTATTTGATTTTGATTAATTTTTACTTTTAATGATAACTTAGGAATTTCAAGAGATATAGGTTACTTGCTTTGTGTATTTGTTGCCTTTTCCATTTCGTGTAAACAAAGAAAGAAATTTCAAATAAATATACGTTATGTTGCCTTAAAGGCGTATCTTTTAAGATTTATTTGTTTACTGTTCTTGCATTTATTTTTTTAGTAGAGGCTTCTTATGTATATTTTTTATTTTTAAAACTGTAGATATTTATAACATCCATTCTGCTTTGTTTCAATTAATTATGATCTTTGCTTTGTAAATTTGGGTAACATACAACATTTTAAAAATAATAATTAATTTGTGCATTTCATTTTTTTTATTTCTATATCCGTCTTCTTATTTACTTCTATGGTGTGTATAAACTTTATTTATTTAGTGAAGGTTTCTTTTGTATATATACATCTATATTTATTGGATAAATAACAAATCAATTAAGATACGTTTTAAATATAGGCATACGTTTCTTAATTTATTTCTTGCCTTTATATATTTCCCACCTTTTAATCTACTACCATATCTATTCATAAATGCATAGCCGTGATTTTCTCCTTTTCAATCACGTACAAAGTTCACAAACTCCTCTTTTCATTTGTTTAGGAAAAATATATACAAGATCTTTTCCTCCTTAAATTGTGTTTTTTTTATTTCCTTACCTTTTTATTTTCTAACTATTCCCAAACTTTAGCCGTTCAAATCTTTTTGTAAACCTAGCCTCCTCTTTTTTTCTACTTTTTTTTCTTCTTCCAAACTATTATTTAAACTGTATATATTTGTACAACATTTTGTTCCACTTTTGTTTCCTTTAAAATTGGTTATATCCTTTTTAAATT
Source organism: Allium cepa (assembly GCA_030765085.1). Classification (NCBI taxonomy): domain Eukaryota; kingdom Viridiplantae; phylum Streptophyta; class Magnoliopsida; order Asparagales; family Amaryllidaceae; genus Allium; species Allium cepa. The sequence goes on from CM060932.1 coordinate 136,672,004, forward strand.
AAGTAATAAATATTGTGCAAAAAGAAATAAATTTTACGTTTCTTTTATACGTATATACATCAGTTTCTTAGTTAAATAATAAATAAATCAAATGAACGTAAACAAATCAAATTTTGAATTAGGTTATAAGTAGTGTATAAATAAGCTATTAAATTACACATTTTAATTTGTACGTTTATTTTCGTTTTCCATAATTTATTTGACGTTTTAAATGGTACGTTATTTGATGATATATTTTTTAGCATATATAATTACTAAATAAATAAGAGACGTATAAATTTAAAGATACGTTACTTTTGTTTTAAATTTGGACGTATGTTTCTATTAATTATTGCATCTATAATACGCGCTCATTAATTTCTAACCGCAGGTGATAAAAATCAATTCAAACTGTGCCTTACCATTCGCGTGTAAAAATATTCCCTTTCCGTTCTTCCTTATATTTAATAGGAATAAATGTCTTATTTCATCTTGCCGTTCAAACAAAACTTGCCTTGTCATTCACGTGAATGGATATCCTCTTTCCCTTTTTTCTTCTTTGTAATTGATAGTAATAAATTCCCATAGCCGTTTCAAAAACCAAATTGTATTTTCTTGCCTTTTTTCACCTAATCAACGCAAATACCTCCCTCTTAAATACTAAACTCACGTACACAATTCCCTTACCACAACATTTTGGTTTCATCTTCTTCTCGCATGAGCTTCTCCCTTCAAGTAATGGCCGCATACATTTTTCTTTTATTTCCTTTCTTCTTTCTTGTTTTTCTTTTGTTTCCATTGTTCCGCTCCAACAAGGGCTGAGCCACTTGTGTTCATATTATCTTATTCAATTTTTCCAGTTTGCTTTATTCAAATTTGAAATTCGTATGTGTGTGAGCATAATTAGTTTTTATTTATTTTGTTTCAAGATCTGAATCTGATTGTTGCATCCATTCAAATCTAATCGTGCTTGTCATGCTTTTGGGAATCATTCTTGTGTGTTGTTTTGGGTCCCTAGCTTTGATAAAGGTGAGTCCTTCTCACTCTGACATTATTACTTATGAAATGGTAAATGGATGACAAGTGATTAGTAATTAAAATATTATGGAAGTTAATGATGATATTATGATATATTATTCCATGTATTTACCATGTTAACTTTGTTAATTTTCACCTGACCTATGATAAATGACAGTATATTGTGACATTGACATGTTAGTGTATTTGTTTATATTGTTTATGCGTATACTCACGCTGCAAGCTCCATGTTAGAATAAAATCACTATGGGTTGAAATGATACATACTCGAACGGACATTAAAATAGGGAAAAATCATTATGAGATGAAATGATAGGCTCAAGTGATTTTTATTGTATTTTATTTGACTTGGGATTGCGGGTTTGAAATGATAGAACCCGATTTTTCTTTTTAAATTGTTGATTGAAATGATACATATCCGTATCACTTAACCTAGGATAGAAAATTATATGCAGACTCGGTGGTATATTTTTAAATGATTTCTCTTAAGATATGTATTTTTTTAAGTTTGAAATTTTGATTTAAAAATATATATTTTATGGTTTTAAGAAATTTAAATATTAAGTTTTGAATTGTGAATTTGAGTATGTAAATTTGAAGTAAATGTGATTTTGACTTTAATTTATACTTAAAAATGCAAGTAAATAGTGGAAATTAAATTTTAAATTTTAAATGGATATTTGAAGTAAAATGTTAAGTTTTATTAAACTAATAAGTTAAGAAAACAGTTGAATTTTGACCTAACAAATGAATTGTGTTTAAATTGGATATTTAATTATGAAAAAAATTTGTTGTGATAAATTATATGTTAAAAATGATTCAAATGTGAAATTTTGAAGCCTAAATATGATTTATAAGTTTAAAAATAGCTTCAATTTAAGTTTATTTAACTTTGAAAATTTTAATAATAGGCTGCTATAGCACTTTGTAAGTACTGCCGTTGCTAAAGTTAACTAAGCTTTGAATTAAAAAGAATGGCTACGTAGCACTTTGTAAGTGCCGCTGTTGCTGTAAATAAACAAAACATCTCTGCTATAGTACTTGGTAAATGCTATGGTTGCTAAACTAAACTATATGCTGAAATACATAATATAAGCTACGATAACACTTTGTAAGTGTCGGCGTTGCTGAAATTTGACAATGTTTTGAAATATTATAGATTTTAACCCTGTTTTGGAGTTATATTTTAAAGTGTAAAATGATTTAACTTTTGGAATTGATTATTTATGAAGTTTAAGGAGTTTTGAATATAATTTAATAATTAAATGTGAATTTCAAAGGAATCTAAATTGAATTTGAATTTAAATAAGGTTTACTTTATTATGTGTTAAATGGAATGAAATGTAATGAGATAAATGAATTTTTGAATGGAATTTTGAGATGTGTTTTGAAATGATAATAATGAATGACATATTGATTTTTAAAAATGATTATTGAATTGAATATTTGAGTTTAAGAATGATAATGAATTGATAAGGGATTTGATAGGAAATGATTGAAATGGTTTTAATATGAATATAGTTTTGAAATACAAATGGTTTTGGTTTCGAAGTATAAACTATTTTGAAAGGAATATGTTTCGAAATGATCTTTGGTTTTTGAAAGTATATCTATTTCGAAATGACCACGGTGTTATAATAACGATTGGTTGGCAAAGAGACCGGGATCGGATATGGGTATACTCTCTGTCGATACCAAAAACCACTTTGACAACCGTGTACGCGGTGGAGATTCCAGAATGAAGTAGGATGGTGGCGGCTTTTCCTTTGAGTTAAATACGTGGACCTGACTCCCGTGAGTTGGCATAAGGTGGCTAAAACAGGAGCGATTGACGGGCTAATGAGGTAGCACCTTTGATCGGATACATCCCTTCGATATTATACTTTGATTTTTGGATTAATTCGGTAGCCACTTTTGATTTTTTTATTTGGGGGTGTGGCTCGAGGTGGGCGGTAGTTGCGCGCTACGCGTTACCACCGGTCCGGAAGCGTAATTGGTATATCTACCCTGGCATTGCCTAGTTATGCCGTGTCACCTATTGTAACGACCCGTATTTTACGTATCGAAAGATCGTAAAACTGTTATCGTTGGGTCATCTGTATTGTTAAGTCGTCCAGAGGATAGGTCGTAGCGCAGCATAGGGAGGTTCTAGAGTATTGAGCGACCTAAGAATTAGACGACTTAGGAGATTTGAAACGACCTAGGAGTTTGGTCGTGTTGGGGCTTAGGTCGTTAGGGTTGTTAGGTCGTCCAGAGTTAAGTCAACCAGAGTTTAAGTTGTGAAGTAGTTTAGGTCGATGGAGCGACTTAGGGGAGTGGAACGACCTAATAGAATTAACGGTATAGGAGTTAGCGACTTAAGAGGTCGAGCGGGTTAACGGCCTAAGGAAAATAGAACTATTGGGCGACTTAAGGACTTAAGGAAGTTAGGGCATGTTGGGGCTTAAGTCGTGTAGTAGCTTAAGTCGTCTGGGTCGGTTGAGCGACTTACTGAAGTGGAGCGACTTAAGGAGTTAACGGCTTAAGGTAGGTGAGCGGCTTAAGGAGTTAACGACCTAGTAATTAACGACTTAAGGAGATAGGATGGTTTAGCGAGTTAACGACCGGTTATGTGTATAGTTAGGTCGTAAGCGACTTATGTTAGGTCGCGTAACGGTTTAGGTCGTAAGTCGCGCATTAGTGTTAAGGCTTAGGTCGCTGGGTCGTTGGGTCGTGCACTTGCGTTGTAGTTAGGTCGTTGAGACCCTGTGTTTAGTTAAGTCGCTAAGTCGTTGAGTTGTTAAGTCGCTAGTTCGTGTCCCAGTTAGGATTAAGTGTTAGCGCCTATGTTGTAAGTCGCGTGAAGGCCTAAGGAGTTAGGTCGCGCATGTTTTAGGTCGCGCATGCTATTAAGTCGTTGGGTCGGCTTCAGGGTTAAGTCATAGGTCGTGGGGAGTTTTAGGTCGTTGGGTTTTGTTAAGTCGCAAGCGACTTAAGGGGGCGAACGACTTATGGTTCTGCCTATAAATACACGGTTCTTCTACACTTTTTGGAATCCGGGTTTTGAAGCGACGAAGTCCTGCCATTTTGAGAGCTCGAGTGCTACACTTCTTCACTTCTTATCTCTTCTTTAATCAAGTGCTTCCTTCCATCCAAGATTGAAGATCAAATCGAAGATCCAAGAGCTTAGATTGAAGATCTCCATCCATTGAAGAGAGATTTCATCGTTTGAAGCGGAACTTTGGCGGATCAAGCTAGATCCTTCGCTGTCATGATCCGAAGTGTGTTGCTTTTGAGGTGTTTAGGTGACTCGGTAAGTGGTGGTTATCTCTCACATGGACCCAAAGGAGGATATTGGAATGGTGGTTTGATTTTGTGTTAAATAGTGATTTCCATGCATTTTCGTAAACCTAAGTATAGATCCATTGTTCATGAAGATTTGACATCCATTTTACTACATGTTAACCTAAGCAAGTTCATCCATCAAGTCGTAGGGATATTATTCATGATTTATGCTAGATTTAAACTCTTTATTTACATGATTGCCATTTTTGTTATAATTGCTTTTAGATCATGTTTGAATCCTTAATTACTTGGATTAATGATTGTCTTGATTGATTGTTATGAATTAGTTGATTTATGGTTGAATTTGGACAAGTATGGTTGAAGATGATTCAAAAGCTAAGGAAAAGGCTCTTGAATAAGGAAAGCTACTCATGGCATATGTGGCAGATGATGAAGCTCATATGGATAGATTTGATGATGATGTTGAGATGGGCATTGCTATGATGAGGTGAGGCGAGGCGAGGCATGATGTAATACAGCCTTGGTATAATCCAGACGGGATCATTCCAAGTATGTTGATAACTCAAGGGATGGTTCGAGTTCGTTGATAATGGTTGGCTCGAGAGGCGCTTGAGCTAGTATGAGAATAGTCGTCGAGGAGGATGACTAGAAGGCTGAGATTTCATCGTTATTGAAGGTTCTAGCAGACTCAAAGCAAGAGTACGCTGGGCAGATTCGATAGTCCCAAATGACTACAGTTGGTGGTCGAGTACTCTGGGCAGATTCGATAGTCCTAGGCACGGGCTACGACAACGTGCGAAGTTCTGTCTAGAACCGGGGTTACCATTAGCCCTTGACGGACGGCTGAAAGAATGTGTCGGTCATTCAATTAACGGTGGTATCGAAGCAATGATAACAGTGATAGCCAGAGTCATAGATGTTTGGATGTTTTGGTTGTATCGTCATTCGGTCTCAAGAGCGATGTTTTCCGGGTGCTTATTTGATCTTGGTTTAGGCCTTGGAGGTTTGTACTTGGAAAACATTGACCTTGACTCGAGTGATAATTATTTTACTTTAAATGTCTGATTTGCTATGTTTACTTCTGCTTAGTGTGTCTGGGGGCTATCACTGTAGAAAGAGGTGGAGTGGGAGGGTTAGGTTCCTATTCCTTTTACCTTTATGCTCTTTTGGTATGTTGTTAGTTAATTTACCGCTCACTAAGACTGTTGCCTGACTCAAGGTTTTATGTTCAACTCTTATTACCTTGGGCTGCTCATCCATTTTGGGATGGGCAGACTAGGTAGCAGGTGACAGGTGCTTTTCTTAGTGACCAACGACGCTGATGACGAAGACGAGCTGGAGGCTTGCATATTATTTTCTTACTATATGTACTGGATGTTCCGCTGCTTGTATATTCTCTGAGTGATATGTAGGGAGGCTTGATGTATTGACTATTCAGATTTTTGTATCAAACTACTATGTGGCTTATTTGATGAGATTTTGTTTGTGGGGCTTCACTATATATATATATATATATTTTCTATTATATTTTACCCATGCGCTGTAAGTAATACGATAGACTCCGCTGTTTTTACCTTACCTTGATGATCATCCATGGCTGCCTGGCGCACTTTACAGCGCACTATTTCCTTGTTTAGTGCAGGAGTCATGGGCGGTCGTCACATTTGGTATCAGAGCTTTGGTTAATCGATTTTAGCCAACGCTCGCTGACGTAACTACGTATGAGAGACGTAATTGTATTTTTCTGGATGATTACTATATATAATATAGTAGCTTAGAAGGATTTGAACTTCTTATGCAGTTGTCTCTCAAGGTGTATTAATCATTTTTTTATAGATATTAAGAATGAGTCGAAGGGGGAGACCAGCTGCTAGGGGAGGCTGTGCTGTTGAGGGGGCTGCTGATTATGCTGCTATGTTCGAGGCCATGATGACTTCGATCATGAGAAGGATGCCAGCTCCGGGGCCAATGGTAGATTTCGGAGTTCAAGTTCAAGCTCCAAAACCGGTGGATTTTGCTAAGCTGTGTAAAGACTATACTGCTCTTGGAGGGAAGGTTTTCTTGGAAACGGAGTCAACCATTAAAGTCCAGAGATGGATAGATGCTTGTAGAAGAATCTTTGGTGATTTGGGAATTGAGGATGCAACCAAAAGAAAGCTCGCATCAAGACAGCTTCAAGGGAGAGCTTCTGATTGGTGGAACTCTATCACCATTGATACTCAGGAGGAAGAAATTACTTGCGAGCAATTCCAAGCCAGATTTGAAGCTAAGTTCATTTCTACAGCTCAGAAATCTGTTCTATTCAAGAAGTTTGTGGAGCTCAAGCAAGGAGGAAGACCAGTTCTTGAGTATGTTTCTGAGTTTGAAGCCTTGTCCAAGTATGCCCGGTCGTATATTGAATCTCCATATCAGAAGAACGAGAAGTTGGCGACAGGCTTGGACATTTATCTTGGAAGGCAGTTGGTGGATCATCTGGACGATCCATTTGAGAAGCTTGTGGGGAAGGCTCTTAGGCACGAGAATCTGTTTCCTAAAGAAGGATCTGTTGTTGCTGTGACCAAGGAGGAGTCTAAACCACAGCAAGGTGGAAACAAGAAGAGTAAGCAGCAGCAGCAGAAGGGTAAGGATGGCCAGAAGAAGCTGAAGGGCGAAGTGACCTGCTACAATTGTCAGCAGAAGGGTCATTTCTCCCAAGATTGTAAGAACCCAAAGGTGGTGGTGAAGTGCCACAACTGTGATAAGCTGGGGCATATCAAGAAGAATTGTCTAGAACCAAGGAAGGACAGGCAGGTTGTACAAGCTTATGCTTTGGGGGTTGTGTCATCATCATCAAAAGCCCCTACTACGGAAGAGAAAGGAAAGAGTGTGGTGGTACAAGGTACCCTTTCCATTTGTGGTGTTCCAGTTAGAGTGTTGTTCGATACTGGGGCGTCGCATTCTTTTGTTTGTAATGAACTTGTAGGCCGGTTGGGTTTGGAACCGGATATTGTTGATAGACCATTGGTTGTGACTAATTCAGTTGGGAGTTCGTCCTGTTTGTGTATGATATGTCGTGGTCTAGTTGTATCGAGTCATAATTGCTCTTTTGTTTGTGATTGTTTTGTTCTGAACTTTGAGGGGTTTGGAATTATTTTGGGCATGGACTGGCTTAGGAAGTATGCGGCAAAGGTTGATTGTGAAAGGCTGGAGATGACAGCCGAGAATGTGGAAGGGCGAAAGGTTGTGATACGATGTAAGCATGAGGAACGCGTCTTCATGAGCTTCATGTATTCGCTGGTTGTTCCACGGGATGGACTGTCATCGGTGCCAATCGTAAATGGATTTGAGGATGTCTTTGATGAGGTCAAAGGGTTACCGTCGCATAGAGAGATCGAGTTTCGCATCGATCTAGTTGAAGGAGCCAGACCTGTTGTGATGCCTCTTAGGCGGATGACGCCTAGGGAACAGCAAGAGTTAAAGGTGCAAGTTGATGATCTTTTACGGAAAGGATTCATTCGGAGTAGTGTGTCCGAATGGGGTGCACCAGTTGTGTTTGCAACCAAAAAGGATGGATCGTTGAGGTTGTGTGTGGATTACCGTGAGCTGAATAAAGTAAATAAGAAGAACAAGTATCCATTGCCGAGAATAGATGACTTGTTTGATCAGCTTCACGAAGCCAAGGTGTTTTCCCAGATGGATTTGGCAACGGGATTTCACCAATTAAGAGTGGAAAAGGATAGTGTGCCGAAGACTGCTTTTAGGATACCATCTGGTTTCTTTGAGTGGCTGGTAATGCCGTTTGGATTGACCAATGCACCAGCATATTTTTTGGATCTTATGAATAGAGTGTTCAGGGATCAGTTGAACAAGTTCGTACTAGTGTTCGTGGATGATATTTTGATTTATTCCAGTAATGAAGAAGAGCACAAGACGCACTTGCGTATTACTTTGAAAATCTTGCGGAAACATCAGCTGAAGGCTAAGTTTTCCAAGTGTCACTTCTGGAAGAGTGAAGTGAGGTTCTTAGGCCATATTATCTCTGGAAGTGGAATAGCGGTTGATCCCACCAAGGTGGCAGCAATCCAGGATTGGGTTAGACCTAAGAATGCATCTGATGTGAGAAGTTTTCTTGGATTAGCAGGATACTATCGTCGGTTTATCAAAGACTTTTCCAAGGTAGCTGCACCATTAACAGGATTGACGAAAAAGAACCTAGTATTCATATGGGATGCTAAGTGTGAGCAAGCTTTCGGAATCCTGAAAGAGCGACTAACAAGTGCTCCTGTTTTGACTATTCCAAGTGGAAATGATGAGATGGTGGTTTACACCGATGCATGTGGTACTGGAATTGGAGCAGTGCTGATGCAGAAAGGTAAAGTTGTTGCATATGCAAGTCGACAACTGAAGCAGCATGAAAGGAATTATCCGACTCATGATTTGGAGTTGGCGGCGATTGTATTTGCTCTGAAGATATGGAGACATTACCTACTGGGAGTTCGATTCGAGTTGTTTACAGATCATAAGTCATTGAAGTATCTTTTCTCCCAAAAGGATTTGAATCTCCGCAGCAACGATGGCTAGAGTTTTTAGCATCATATGATTTTGGTATAGCCTATACTCCGGGAAAAGGTAACGCAGTGGCAGATGCGTTAAGTCAAAGACATGCAGGATTGGGAGCCATGTTTTCAGAATGAAAGAGTCTCGAGTTTTTGGCTGGATTTGACTTCAGGCCCAGATATGAATTGGAACCTGAGATGTTGGCAAACTTATCGATAAGACCTACTCTTGTGGAAAGGATTGGCGAGAGCCAAAAGCGAGACGATAAGCTTGTCAAGATTATCCGTGATTTGGAATCGGGGATGGACCCAGAGAAGGATAAAGGATTCGAGGTCGATCGAGAGGGTTGGCTTCGGAAGCAAGGACGACTAGTTGTTCCCGATATAGATGAATTGAGAAATGAAGTTTTAAGGGAGAGTCATCACTCGAAGCTGACAATTCATCCAGGTGGAAACAAGATGTATCGGGATATGAAGAGAACCTATTACTGGGAAGGTATGAAGAAGGATGTTGGAAATTTTATTTCCAAATGCATGAACTGCGAGCTGGTAAAAGCCGAGCAGAAGAAGCCCAGTGGATTGCTTCAGCCGTTAGAAGTTCCTACGTGGAAGTGGGAGCAAATATCGATGGATTTTATCGATGGTCTATCTAGAACAAGAGCGGGAAATGAAGGGATTTGGGTCATCATAGATCGTTTGACTAAGAGTGCAAGATTCATTCCTGTTCGGTCAACTAGGACTGCATCGAAATTGGCTGAGCTATATGTTAAGTGGATAGTCTGATTCCATGGTATTCCGAATAGTATAGTGAGCGATCGAGACCCATTGTTCACTAGTAGATTTTGGAAGAGCTTACAGGAAGTTTTGGGAACCAAGTTGTGTTTGAGTACAGCTTATCACCCCCAAACAGATGGTCAGACCGAGAGAGTCAACCGAGTTTTGGAAGATCTCCTCAGAGCATGTGCTTTGGACTTCGGAGGATCATGGGAAGATCATCTTTATTTGGTGGAATTTTCGTATAATAACAGTTACCAGTCCAGCATTGGTATGGCACCGTATGAAGCATTGTATGGAAGACCGTGTAACTCTCCGACATGTTGGTTGGAAACAGGAGAAATGTTGATACTTGGGCCAGAAATGATTCGACAGACTACGAATTGTATAGAGATCATTCGGCAACGAATAAAGGCAGCCCAAGACCGTCAGAAAAGTTATGCCGATAAGCGTCGTAAGGATTTGGAGTTCGACATAGGTGATATGGTTTTTGTGAAGATTTCTCCCCTGAGAAATGTTATTCGACTTGGGAAGAAAGGGAAATTGACTCCGAGATTTGTTGGACCATTCCCGATCATCGAGCGAATTGGAAAGCTCGCCTATAAATTGGAGCTACCAGAAAAGATGTCGGGTGTGCACAATGTTTTTCATGTATCGTATCTACGGAAGTATGTGCACGACTCGAATACAGTGGTTTCTGCTGATAGCTGTGAAGATTTTGAAGTTGATCCAGTTGATAAGAGACCTCGTAAGCCGCTTCGAGTTATGGGAACTGACACGAAACAGCTTAGGAGGAAGGTAGTCAAATTGCTCAAGGTACAATGGAGTGATGATGTTAACGACTGTACATGGGAGGAGGAAGAGAGGATGAAGGCAGCTCATCCTGAACTCTTCGAGGTATGACCGTGAGGTGTTGTGACATCTCATGACATTGTAACTTGTTCTAGTCTTAGAATTCTGCATGGTAGGCTAGTAATTGGATGCATGGTTTGTTGGTTGCTATGGATGGTTGGCATGCAGAATAGTTTTTGGTTGTTCTTGTTTGTTTGGAATTTCGTGGGCGAAATTCCTAAGGGGGAGAGAATGTAACGACCCGTATTTTACGTATCGAAAGATCGTAAAACTGTTATCGTTGGGTCATCTGTATTGTTAAGTCGTCCAGAGGATAGGTCGTAGTGCAACATAGGGAGGTTCTAGAGTATTGAGCGACCTAAGAATTAGACGACTTAGGAGATTTGAAACGACCTAGGAGTTTGGTCGTGTTGGGGCTTAGTTCGTTAGGGTTGTTAGGTCGTCCAGAGTTAAGTCAACCAGAGTTTAAGTTGTGAAGTAGTTTAGGTCGATGGAGCGACTTAGGGGAGTGGAACGACCTAATAGAATTAACGGTATAGGAGTTAGCGACTTAAGAGGTCGAGCGGGTTAACGGCCTAAGGAAAATAGGACTGTTGGGCGACATAAGGACTTAAGGAAGTTAGGGATGTTGGGGCTTAAGTCGTGTAGTAGCTTAAGTCGTCTGGGTCGGTTGAGCGACTTACTGAAGTGGAGCGACTTAAGGAGTTAACGGCTTAAGGTAGGTGAGCGGCTTAAGGAGTTAACGACCTAGTAGTTAGCGACTTAAGGAGATAGGATGGTTGAGCGAGTTAACGACCGGTTATGTGTATAGTTAGGTCGTAAGCGACTTATGTTAGGTCGCGTAACGGTTTAGGTCGTAAGTCGCGCATTAGTGTTAAGGCTTAGGTCGTTGGGTCGTTGAGTCGTGCACTTGCGTTGTAGTTAGGTCGTTGAGACCCTGTGTTTAGTTAAGTCGCTAAGTCGTTGAGTTGTTAAGTCGCTAGTTCGTGTCCCAGTTAGGATTAAGTGTTAGGTCGCCTATGTTGTAAGTCGCGTGAAGGCCTAAGGAGTTAGGTCGTGCATGTTTTAGGTCGCGCATGCTATTAAGTCGTTGGGTCGGCTTCAGGGTTAAGTCATAGGTCGTGGGGAGTTTTAGGTCGTTGGGTTTTGTTAAGTCGCAAGCGACTTAAGGGGGCGAACGACTTATGGTTCTGCCTATAAATACACGGTTCTTCTACACTTTTTGGGATCCGGATTTTGAAGCGACGAAGTCCTGCCATTTTGAGAGCTCGAGTGCTGCACTTCTTTACTTCTTATCTCTTCTTTAATCAAGTGCTTCCTTCCATCCAAGATTGAAGACCAAATCGAAGATCCAAGAGCTTAGATTGAAGATCTCCATCCATTGAAGAGAGATTTCATCGTTTGAAGCAGAACTTTGGCGGATCAAGCTAGATCCTTCGCTGTCCTGATCCGAAGTGTGTTGCTTTTGAGGTGTTTAGGTGATTCGTTAAGTGGTGGTTATCTCTTACACGGACCCAAAGGAGGATATTGGAATGGTGGTTTGATTTTGTGTTAAATAGTGATTTCCATGCATTTTCGTAAACCTAAGTATAGATCCATTGTTCATGAAGATTTGACATCCATTTTACTACATGTTAACCTAAGCAAGTTCATCCATCAAGTCGTAGGGATATTATTCATGATTTATGCTTGTTAGATTTAAACTCTTTATTTACATGATTGCCATTTTTGTTATAATTGCTTTTAGATCATGTTTGAATGCTTAATTACTTGGATTAATGATTATCTTGATTGATTGTTATGAATTAGTTGATTTATGGTTGAATTTGGACAAGTATGGTTGAAGATGATTCAAAAGCTAAGGAAAAGGCTCTTGAATAAGGAAAGTTGCTCATGGCATATGTGGCAGATGATGAAGTTCATATGGATAGATTTGATGATGATGTTGAGATGGGCTTTGCTATGATGAGTTTAGGCGAGGCATGATGTGATGCAGCCTTGGTATAATCCAGACGGGATCATTCCAAGCATGTTGATAACTCGAGTGATGGTTCGAGTTCATTGATAATGGTTGGCTCGAGAGGCGCTTGAGCTAGTATGAGAATAGTCGTCGATGAGGATGACTAGAAGGCTGAGATTTCATCGTTATTGAAGGTTCTAGCAGACTCAAAGCAAGAGTACGCTGGGCAGATTCGATAGTCCCAAAAGACTACAGTTGGTGGTCAAGTACTCTGGGCAGATTCGATAGTCCTAGGCACGGGCTGCGACGACGTGCGGAGTTCTGTCTAGAACCGGAGTTACCATTATCCCTTGACGGACGGCTGAAAGAATGTGCCGGTCATTCAATTAACGGTGGTATCGAAGCAATGATAACAGTGATAGCCAGAGTCATGGATGTTTGGATGTTTTGGTTGTATCGTCATCCGGTCTCAAGAGCGATGTTTTTCGGGTGCTTATCTGATCTTGGTTTAGGCCTTGGGGGTTTGTACTTGGAAAACATCGACCTTGACTCGAGTGATAATTGCTTTACTTTAAATGTCTGATTTGCTATGTTTACTTATGCTTAGTGTGTCTGGGGGCTATCACTGTAGAAAGAGGTAGAGTGGGAGGGTTAGGTTCCTATTCCTTTTACCTTTATGCTCTTTTGGTATGTTGTTAGTTAATTTACCGCTCACTAAGACTGTTGTCTGACTCAAGGTTTTATGTTCAACTCTTATTACCTTGGGCTGCTCATCCATTTTGGGATGGGCAGACTAGGTAGTAGGTGACAGGTGCTGTTCTTAGTGACCAACGATGCTGATGACGAAGACGAGCTGGAGGCTTGCATATTATTTTCTTACTATATGTACTGGATGTTCCGTTGCTTGTATATTCTCTGAGTGATATGTAGGGAGGCTTGATGTATTGACTATTCAAATTTTTGTATCAAACTACTATGTGGCTTATTTGATGAGATTCTGTTTATGGGGCTTCACTATATATATATATTTTCTATTGTATTTTACCCATGCGCTGTGAGTAATACGATAGACTACGCTGTTTTTACCTTACCTTGATGATCATCCATGGCTGCCTAGCACACTTTACAGCGCACTATTTCCTTGTTTAGTGCAGAAGTCATGGGCGGTAGTCACACCTATCCTATCGCGCCTTGTACGAGTTTGGTTTTCTCCCGTAACCCGTGTGGTATCCTCTGTTGGCTTCCCGATTAGGAGGGACTATGAAATTGGATGGACTACTGGGACTATTACGTGTTAAGGGCTATATGGGTAACCCCTTAATGCTATGAAAAAAGTAAGTTTATTTTATCAATAGACATTATTATAATAACGAAATATTACTACATAGTATATAGTTTAACGGATCCTTAAAGGATGGGCGATCCCAAGCATCCTTTAAGTTACTGATGCATTTGTTACTGTTCACTTGAGTCGATTTACAGTTCATAAGTATGTATGTCATGACTCGAGTGTTTTGTGTTTTGCTTTACGCTCGGGTCAGACTGAGTGATACAGCATTTGAGACTCACCTTCGGAGTTGGAGCTTTGCTTGAAGACCCAGCTATCTATTCTCCTCAGATACTCAGTTGATTTCAGCTATCCAGTTGCTTCCAGTAACCTTGTTACTCTTCTGTTGTATCTTGTTTAACTCTGATGTATCTTACATATATATATAGTAGCTTCATGAACTACTATCTCTTCTACTTCCGCTGCATTATATTACTCTGTGTCTGTGATATGTGATTATTTATTTACTGTATATTCTGAGTATTGCAAAAAAAATTATTTACAACGCGGTATTTTGAGCAATTCAAGTCCGACATGTGCGGATGCGAATGGTTGAAAATATCGGGCCGTTACATCTAACTAACTCCTTTTCTATCTTCAGCTTCTTTATCTGTCGAATGCAGGAGCATGTGATTTTTCTTGTTTATATCAACCATTTTATGGCTAGCTTCGTCCAAGCATTGAATCAATCAAACAGAGTATTATAGATGATCCACCCATGGTTAGTCTCTTTGAGGTTAAGGTCATTAGATTACACTCGACATCAGGGTTCTCGAGCTGCATAGTTGTAGGTGCAAGGAAAGAAGATGCCATAGGAGTACTGGTGGTGATGGAAATTTCCTTTCCAAGCCTTCCAGGATATTCTGCTTAAGATAACGCCTAGGTTGAAAGAGAAGTCCTTGATCATTGAGAAGTTGGGCCTAGAGGAATGATAAAATGGTATTGCTTTATGAAATGGGGATGAGATCTATGGAGGTCAAAATAAAACTCACGGTTGGAGCCCAAGAAGTTAGGAGTGGCGATAAAGTTCGCTTAGAAAATAATGATTTCGATAGGAGCAAAATATTTTTGAGTAGCTAGAAGGAGACTACCACTTAGAGTGATGGGATCTGGAGTGTCTTCAAGATTGATGGAATTCCGGATCATCTCATTCAAACGCATCTTCTCACGTTGGTATTCTTCTTCTCTCCTCTTCCTTTCATCACTTTCTTCTCCTCCCTTGATCATCTCCCATCCCTCTCCCTTTAGGATTCACTGATGGAATGATGAAGATGGAGGGAGCTGGACTGGTATATTGGGACATTCTAGCCCCCTTTCTAGCTCATGTTTCCATGATGGTTGTTTCTTCCTGTTGTACCTAAAATGAAGAAAATAGCAGGATTATTACTTGGTATATGAAAGGAAAGCATGTGAGGTGCATGTGTTTGTGATCCTAAGTGTGGTGGTGTTTTTCCTATTTATCCTACGGACCGTGCTCAATCTATAGGCCAAGGAAGCGTCTATGCCCTTGGTTGGAAGAAAGAGCATATCGCTTGCTCATTGAATAAATCCATGATCTCTTAAACGTTGAAGTTAAACTCTTGGAATTTGCAGTTCCTAAGTTAGGCAATGGGCCAAAGAAATCGTTGTGTACCAAGGCTGAAGACGAATCCCTAATTTGAATTTGGCTTGGCTTGAGGACATGCTCGGAGAGCCCTCGTCTAAGATGCTTTAACTGGGGAAAGGGAGTCAAAGTCCTTTCCTCCACGATGTTTTCTCCAGTTGATTTATTTTTTTCTCCTTCCTCTTCTTCTTCACTTTATTCTTCATCCACTTTATCCAAGTGATGTTTGTGAAGAAAGCCCTGCACCTCCGACACCCAATACAAACTGTAAAGTGCACTGCAGTAGTACCAAGCTGATGTAGAGCAATAGTCAAGGATAAAGTGATCAATTTTTAAATGCAAATCACACATATATCTCATAATGCAACGATAAAATACACCATAGATATAAAATAATGAGTCAGTATATAATTGAAATAATCCACAAAAGCATATTATGGTAGGTTCATCATAATTATGCAACACAAAATATAGTTTATACAACAATAATAAACTCAAATAAAGTGTCTCTAGATAAAGTATAGTACTAATGAAAGCTCCACAGTGCAGCATAGAGGAATAGCATAAGCTCTAAAATATAAGTATGTGTAAGCGACAGCCTCTTGCTAGTCCTTTAAACAGTTCCATGTGCAAACCTCAATCTTGCTTTCTAATCTACTCATTTAACAGTACTTGAGATGGTAAGAAGCAAAGAATAAAACCTCGAGTTAGATAACAGTCGGGCATGAGCAATAAATAATCTAAAGATACTACAGTAAAAGGGGAACACGAAATATGAGAAGACATACTCTCCCTGTCCCCGCAACAAGTTAGCACATAATGCGATATATTCTATGTTATCATCATATGGGTGAACTACACTAAGTACGAACACGGGTGTCAAGCTATCTATTATAGTAATACCTTCACTACAAGACATACATCACAAACACACATAATTTAAAGCATACGCAATAGTTATAGCACATATAGCAATCGAGGCAGTCATAGTGACTATCACTAAGGTCCCGCACAACCAATAAGATGCCCTCGTATATATGACAACTCATATGACCATCATTAAGGTCAGCGATGCACTATAAGTCAGCATCAGATCTTGTACTCAATCATACACAATCACTAAGGTGTTGTGCTCACTAATGTAGGTCGGGCAATCACCAAGGTCCAGGGTATACAATTGAGTGTCCTCACATACCCTTGCCTCATAAGACACACATCCGATCTAGAGTTATCAGTGATTTCTTCAGACTACATCATGCTTCATCGCTTCATATCATTGAATATGCCTCCTTGAACTATCACTAGATCGCATGCTCACTTCCCACTTGAAGTACTCTATCAAACGTCTCACATTATCGATTAATCGAAGTCCTGAGCTTCACACCAAAGTTCCTAGGTCTTCTAAGCTAAAACTTAAAGTAAATTCCCCATTATCTCATGCCTAGCCCAAAGCCAACTCCAGGAGTCTCTATGTCGCCTACCACATTGCCCATCGACCACCAACGTCCATAACTCAACCTCCACTCAACGAAATCTCATGTGACCAATACCACACACTCCCTTAGCCGCCATGAAAACCCACTATGGATCACCCATTGATTGTAATTCATTTGCTATCGGTCGACTATGATGGGCCGATCATTACTCCGCCCATCTACTTGGCCGAAGTTCCTCAAATTCCAACCAAAATTTCAAGCACTGTTGGCCCGTAGCAAACTTCTCTTCCTTCATATGACCATTAGAGTGGGTCTTTATGGGTTGGATTCGAACCTCAAATGGTTCAAGACTTAGCCATTTTGGCAAGTCCATTTTCTCACTAACACATAGCATGCTTGTAACGACCCATGTTTTATGTATCGCATGATCGTAAAATATTATTATTTTACTTATGCGAGGTTATATGACTCTAAAATTTTGTAAAGTGGCTCTTATGGCAAGTCCATTTTCTCACTAGCATAAGTGCTTCATTTATGATTGGCTTGATCACATGAAGAAGGACCGTCCTACATTTTTAAAAGGTGTGTAAGTGATGAAGACTTGTGCCTCTCAAGCATTACAAGGTCCTAGCGGGCTTACGACTCGGGAAAATCAGAAGGAGCTTATGTAGTGAGGTATGCTTTATTTTTAGGAACTCGCTTCTTTTCCATCCAACACTTGAGCAGTATATTTTATCTGTTGCTAGTTACTCAGTAGATAGGATAAACTTGACACCTTACATAGAAGGTAAATCCTTTGGTAGAGATAAACCTTGTATATGCCACCTTAGTTGCAAATCTAAGGTGAAGCGACCGAAATGTTACCACTCTAACTTGATGCATGAGCTTTCAACTTGAGTGGGTCCGGTTGATGAAGTGTGACTTGGATTTATATCTAGGTAGAGTTCGGTGATGCCCAGTAATGAACAGAGCCGAGCAGATGACTTATAGGCGTTTGCCTAAAGTCGTTCAAGTTATAATTATTTTCTTTATGTTGGTAAACCTCAGGTGATGGGAGTAATCCCATATGCCGAAAGGGATATTTTTTTAAAGATTGGTCTAGTCACATACCAGTTCTTAACATGTAGTTCGAGCACAAATTTTTTGGGTGATTTGCACAACTTTAGATAAGTTTTTTCACTTGATTATGATAGATGAGCACTTGAGTTGGATTTCTGAGATGTCTAGAAGATTTTCGTAGCATGACCTTAGTCATTCTAAGAGATTGCTACAATTAGATCAAGGAACTGGATCGGAGTTCGCACTAATGGAGTCAGGTGGTCGACCCTAAATTAACAAAGAAATTTTGCGAGAAAACGAAGGGTTGGAACGGGTATCATGTCATTTAATGATCTTTAGAAATTATAAAATTTTAGTGTAGTATAATTATTGCGTGGGATAGTTCAAGGAAGGATTTCTCAACGAGTTTTGTGGCGGCTCGAGTAATCTTCTAAGTGACGAGATGATGCTTGCTTACGCAAGCGTCGTAGTGCACTTAGTAATTATCCTTATTTACATTGTGCGGTGGAGGTGGATTTGAACCTGAGCAAACCCAAGCAATTGTAAATCTTCATTTAATGATGATTTAATTAGTATAATTTTTCCCCTTTGGAGTATAAGTTTTGTTCGGAAGAAAAGGAAAGTAGAGGCACTAATTGCTGGATTTATTCGAGAGTTTAGAGACTCGTTGATCCTGCATATCGTACAGATTTTCCTCTTTGTAGTCGAGAGGTGTAGCAGTTGTTAGGTATGTTATATTCACGAAAAGAGTTGCACCACTTAGGTGTTTATTCGTCTTGGATGTCGAACGGACTCATTGGAGTTTACGGTTCAACATACACGTTTGACTCTTGATGGTTACCGAGCATGTTGGTGCAGACTCTTTTAAATATTTCATTGTTTTGATGTTTGCTATTGCTTGTTGTTTGTTATTTCTTGTTGCTTGCTGTTGTTGCTAATGCTTTTGCCTGCTTTCTATTGTTTGCTACTTGCAAGGTTTTAAATATCGGATTTCGATCACGTTTCATCTCGGCATTTCTACACAAGTTATCTCGTATCGAGGGAGATCTCGGACGAGATGAGTACACATTGGGTGTACCTCTCGGACTGACATCTCAGGTCTTATAATGCATCTCAGGAATATCTCGGATGTACTTATATGTCTAAAATTGATGTGTCAAAAATTTATTTAACGGTTATAACTTTCTACGTAAAATAAAAATGGTAACATACTTGATTTACATGAAAAAATGAATATTTTTAGAAGAGTACTAGCTTGATTAGCTTAATTGATTTGATAATAATTGAATAATATCTTTTTATTTGAACATAATAAAGAAGTGAAACCTTTTGCTATGACTCACTAAGATAAAAAGTAAAGAATATGTTCAAGAAGTTGGTAAATTATAATTGGATTGAGTAGTTTCTTCTGAATCAATATGAAAATAAAAAATATTATGCAAAATAAGAAAATGTATAATTTCGGGTGAGATCTCAGATTGCGATTTTAATCCATATTTCGGGTGAGATTTGAATATCTCGGACGAGATGAGCGTCGAGGGAGAAATGGAGAAGAATTGATGTCTCATATCGTTTAAGTGTGAAAAGGAGATCTCGGAGGAGATCTTGGGCGATATATAGGAGATTTAAAACCAGGGCTACTTGCTACTCTTTGTCGTTGTCGTTGCTACTGTTTAATCTTGTTTGTTGTTGTTGTTGTTTGACTTTGATGTTGGTTGATTTTATCATTATTGATTGTTTGTTTGCATGTTTAATAATTTGTTTGCCAATTATTGTTGTTGATTGTAATTGGTTGATTAGAGGTTAATTATATGATATAATTAAGTGTATATCATTGATTAGCAATAATGAATTCCTACCTTTGGGGGTTTACTCCAGGGTATGCATAATTAGATAATCTGTATCGGTCTTATATTAGTGACCATGTACAGAAGTGATCTTATGTTAGTGATCATAGATTGTATTAGCCTTGTAGATCATTAGCCTTATATTAGTGGTCAGGCCTGTTATTGGATCCCGATAAATGTATGGATACGTTAGTGTATTGACTCTATTTACAATTGAATCGCGACAGATGTCTGAGTACGTTAGTGTACTGGCCCAGTTTATCTAGAATCGTTGGATCGTGATAAGTATCCATTGTTGACTCCGCCCTCAGTAATGACGGGTATTGATTTTTACTCCTTTACTATCTGGAATATATCGCCTATCGTCTATGCCTGCTATATGGCGATATGTTATCTATACGAGTCCACTGCCTTTTGATGTGACTCGGAGTTAGTGGTATATTTTGATACTGACTCACTTAAGCTTACTCTCCAATTGATCGTCGTGTATGACTATAATAATACCAGTTATTACATTGAGAGTATACATGTTTAAATTCTCTGTTAATGCACAATCCTTTTAGTATAGTATAATTAGGTACTTGAAAGTTAATGTATAGCTATTCAAATGCTTATTTGCTTTAATTGGAATTCAAATAGTAAGAAGCTTTTGTAAAAGAGGTATGGGTTTTTTGGGAATGTAGGATGGCATAGGTCATTACATATTTCCTTATGTATGATTCATTCTAATTTAGGAGTTCCGTAGTGCTAAAAGCGCAAGGGAAAGTACTGTTGGAATTTTTCGAAACCAGGATTCAGGAAGTTTAGTCGATCATGTTACTTTCTTGTACTCATGTGAATTTCGAAGATAAAATCCTTTTAAGAAAGGAAGAATGTAACAACCCGCATATTTAACGATAATATATTTAAATAGTTAAATATTAAGCCATTATTGAATTAAAAGTCTAAAATGTGACTTTTCGCATACAGCTGAATTAGACTTGAGACCACTTCCGTTGAGTCTAGATCCATGTTGCGAATCAAAACGAGTATAAACATCGATATATTTCGACCGATGGGTTTTTAGCTAGTAGCCTTTGTTCGATTCGTAAATCGATCCAAAAAGCTAACTTTTGTACATGATGGAATTAGGTCCCAAAACCTATTCCATTAAGCCCGGAACGGCATCCAGAACTTGAATGAATATAAACATGATATGTTTGGAGTCAATAATTTTCGGGGATGAATAGTGCTGGATGGAGAGAATTTGGGCTAAGCCCATTTACTGACCTATAAGTGACTAATTCCTCTCATCCGCTCTTTATTCACATTAGTTATTCTTCCTCCTTATTAATGTCTTCTCTAATCACCCCTTAATCACCTTTTGATCACCAAGCCCTAAACCCCCTAAATAAGGCCTGTTTTCTTTTTCATAGTTTGAGAAATAATAAAAGAATGGAAAACAATTCATCCCCTTCGCCGTCCCTCCGTACCCTCCACCGTCCTTCTATTGTCATTGTAATAGTCTAAAATTTTAAAATTTTCTTCCATTATACTTATATTTTGTTAGAATGTTAAAACGGAAAACATAAAACACAAAATGAAACAAACAGGCCTTAATTTTCCTAAAATCAAATAAAAATCACCATAAATCCTCTCTGCCAATTCTCTACAAAAGCCGCGAAGGAATGGGCGTGAATTGGAGTATTAGTGTGGATTTCAAAAATTAAAGGAAGCAAATTTGGGTTTTTGGTGATTTGGAGCTTGATTTGGAGAAGAAGAGCTAAGTGGGATGATTCTCCTATTAAATTTGTATATTTTACTTCATTAACTCGTTCGTCTATAATTATGAAGTATTATGAAATGATTTTGGGATTTCTATGATAGGGTTTAGACTTGTATTCATGTTATAAACATGTTTCACTTAGCTAATTAATTCTTTAAGACCATAATACTATGTTTTGAAAATATTAAGTAATCCCTAGATTTGATTTGGACTAATTGGTGATTGTTTGTGTGTTATTGTTTGATTTGAGATTAATTATGTAGAGTAATAATGTGCACGTTATTAGTAATAACTAATTGTCCATTTGTAGTTAACAAAAGGTTAGTAGACTAATTAAAGGGGTTTAAGAGCTCTAACTCCTCATTAAAAAGATTAGAGAACTAATGAGCCTTAATTAGTATTTATAAAATGGTTTAATGATTATATTTTATAAAACGGTAAAATGATGAATACTTGATTTTCAATAAAGCGAACTAAGTGTTTTAAAGAGCTAAATCGATTTAAAAGCTAGTATTATATTTTATGCAACGATTTGCCTTTCTTACACCTCAAGATGACACTTGATACATCACCGGTATTCACTTCCCAATCATTTAAGCGTCTGACGGACAGTTCGTTTGGGGTGAGGAAAGAAAACGGTGGAACAGAATCTCACAAAAATGTGACGAGTAACATATAATATATAATTTGAGTCTTTACACAAGAAAGAACTTTATTATAAAGAATCATCAGAGTACACTATCATATTATCAACTTGGACAGTTATAACAACCTGTCATAACATATACTGATAAATTTAACAATTAATACAATGGGAAAATAAAGAAATATGTAAATACGTCATGGACATCCAGCTTGTCTCCTGAACTCCAAAGCATCTGAAGCTAATCTAGAAAATATGCTCGATCTGACCCGAGTGTGAAAATAAATAACACCCAGATCGGTTTGATAATACAGCGTGAGAAAACTCAAGTAATGAGGTGAACACATAATAATTCTGCAAGACCATGCCGCTAATGCGGAACGGATTTTTACCTCACAAGATCAACATCCATTGATGAAGAAATGGGAAATGAATTTGAACAATAATCCAAACATGAATAAATGAGCATATACAAGATAAAAATCCAAACTTAAAGAATAAACACAAAAAATTAAACATCAAAAAGAACCTTGGTCACTTCTCGATGCAATTAAGAAAACAATTTAATGATTTGAATTAACAATAAGGAAAGGAATTTTTTCATAATATATGTGGGACCATGCCGCCAACTGCAGAACGGGTTTCCTTTCACAATAACAATATCCAATCTCAACCATGGATGCGAATGATTAAACATCGCGAAGTGCTCTCAACGCTTCCTAATGTAATTAAGAAAGAAGTTAATTTAAAAACATGGAATCAAAGGAAAGAAAAGGAAATTTTTTCAAAAAATGACTAAGAGGGTGCTCCCCCCCTTACCCAATGTATACCTCTAGAAATATACTTGAGAATTTCGATGGCTCTCGAAAACCTCCAAGCCGGACCCCTTCAACTGTTGCCAAGTATCCGAGTATTTCACATCTCAATGCGCAATACCAAATCCAATCTAGAGTGGATGTGAAAATACCCTAATGGGAGCAACCCCACGTAGCTTGGCCCTCATTCGCTCTTTGGGTTTCATCATTTTCGACAAAGGATAACAAAGCTCAAAAAGCAACAAATCGTTTTCAAGGTGATGATAGACGAGGAGAAAGCTGAACTGGTAGTTAATAAATCAACTATCGAAGATAATTAAAAATGATTGTTTATGGAAATTAAATTTCATATTCTTACCACTACTCGTTGATCCCAAACAAGTGATATCCTTGATGGAAAATAAAGTTGGGCAAGTTGAGGTAGTGTTATCTCTAGGTATTGCCTTGACGACTTTTTTAACTTTCGAGATAAACGAGTCCAAGCCTCGATATTTAGTGTTAAAAGTATGACTATATCCTTTCTATATAAGCGACATCGGATTACATAAACTTCTTTTTCATAACCGAATCAAAATTTTTACTTTTAAAACCAAACTTGTGCTAGTATTCACATTTTAAATAATAACTTTATCAAAATGATTGATTAACTTCGAAACCTAAATTTATTATTTCAATATCATTATTTTTCAAAACAGCTTTATTTAAAATAATCAATTAATCTTGATTTATTGCTTCAAAACAACTCTATATAAAAAGATTAATTAACTTTAAAACGTTATTATTAGAATAATTAATTAATCCTTAAACATGATCATTAAAATGATTAATTAAATTTGAAACATTATTATTAAAGTGATAAATTAATCTTAAGACATTATTAGAAAAATGATTCATTTATTTTAAAACATCGTTATTAAAATAATTAATTGATTTTAAATCCTTATTATTAAAATAATCAGTTAATTTTAAAACCTTATTATTAAAGTAATTAATTTATTTTAAACCATCCTTATTTAAATAATTAATTATCTTTGTAAAATCCCTACACAAGATTTAACAAATTTATTTCAAAGGGGATAACGTTTTCTTATTATTGAAGTAATTAATTTATTTTAAACCATTCTTATTTAATAATTAATTATCTTTGTAAAATCCGTACACAAGATTTAACAAATTTATTTCAAAGGGGATAACGTTTTCATTCAAACATCCAATAATATTAGTATGGGCAGAAGCACTAAAGTAAATAACAACTTTACAACATATAGATCAACACTTGTAAAACAAGTACACAACATAAAGGTGAGCACAAATACAGAAGCAAATAACAACTACATACATAAGAGAACGTCTCTTGTCTAATATAAATTTAGTGGCATATAAGTAAATGTCCAAATCAACACAATAGCAGAACGGGGATTTATGCTGCAAAATGAATGTTCAAATAATCTATTCAATTAAGTTATAGCAAAACGATGTTTTATTATGCTAAACAGATGTCACTGGGTTTCATGTTCAATTGGGGTTACTTAAAGTTAATCAACGAAGAAATCCCATGGATTTTAAAAATATTCTTTAAAAGAGAGTTACTTTAAAACAAAACCAATCTTTAGAAATAAAATGGTTTAAAACTTTAAAACTTTTATTTAATAATTAAATAACATTTAAACTTTTTATTTATTAATAATTAAACCTCTAATTAATAATTAAATAATAATTAACTATTTAAAAAAATTGAATAATAAATATCCTTTGAATAAATAATTAAATAATAGTTAAATTTTAAATAAATAATTAAATTATAATTATTCTTTAATTAATAATTTAATAATAATTTAAACCTTCATTAAATGAAATTTAAATCTCAATTGAGTCTTAATTTAATTTAACTTAATTAGTGATTAATAAATAATTAAATCCTTTTATAATAAATAATTAATTAAAACTTAATCTTAATTAAATAATAATTAATCCTTAGGTAATTGAATGAATAATAATTAATCTTTTGTTAATTAACTAATTATAATTAACTTAATTCATATTTAAGTACAAATTTCCTTTATTAACTAATGATTAATTGCTAATAACTTCCTTAATTAATTAATAAAATAACCATTGATTAATAAATATATAAGTAATTAAACAATTACTTTTAAACATTTAAAATATGTTTTGAAAACACTTTTCAAAAAGATGCTTAAGTTAAAATATTTTAAATTCACAAAGAGTTCGTTTTTCATGAACTGGATTTATAGAGACTATCGTTATATGACCCGTAACGTCGAACTTTTTTTATACCCTAAATAGCTTTCAAAACTCTTACCTTTTACATTAAATTTACTTTTTATAAACTTTGAATAAAGTTTGAAACTAAAAAGTAAAGTTAAAACTTTATAACTTTTCAAGAAAGCACTTAAGCGAGACAAGTTTTTTAAAGTGGGGAATTTCGATGCCTCGCCATACAACAAACTCAAATGTTAACTATCTTAGCTGAGCACACCATAAACAAAGTCACAACCAATTATACATGTCATGGTGCACAAGGGTTTCCAATTACTAACTAACTTAGCTTCCAATTTCAAGTTTCTACACCACATTCAAGCATATATATATATTTGAATTTGTTCAGGAGGGAAACCGACCGGAGCCGTAAAACCCTCCCTAGTGCGCCTACCCGGTCCGCGGGCACCCGAAGGCTGATCTTAGCATACGCACATGGTATGGTTCACAAGGGTTTCCAATTACTAACTAACTTAGCTTCCAATTTCAAGTTTCTGCACCACATTCAAGCATATATATATATATATATATATATATATATATATATATATATATATATATATATATATTTGAATTTGTTCAGGAGGGAAACCGACCGGAGCCGTAAAACCCTCCCTAGTGCGCCTACCCGGTCCGCGGGCACCCGAAGGCTGATCTTAGCATACGCACATGGTAAGCCCTTGTAGATGGGCAATCTGGGAATCGAACTTGCGACCTGCTTACCAGGAGGCAAGTGTCTCAACCACTAGGCCATATCTGCGGACGATATATATATATATATATATATATATATACATACACGCATGCGTGCACGCGCGCGTGCACGCGTGCACGCGCGCGTGCATGCGTATTTATGTATGTATGTACGCATGTATGTATGTATGTATGTATGCATAAACGTTACATTATTTTCTAAACCAAACATCCAACATACTTAACAACCAAATAAAAAATATTTATTATTAACATTTAAAGTTTGAAACTTTAAGGAAAAAACGAGCTTTTTCTCACCTTAACCGAACTCCTACTATACTTGAATACAACTTAGATCCTTGCCTTCAATTTGGAAAAATAAAATTTTGGAGGCCCTAAATGGCCAAAATAGTTCGGCCAAGAACTTAGGGGTTCGGCCATGAGTTAATGAGGTGGATGAGGTCTTGTTTTGGCTAAGTGGAGGGTGTAGAAAGGAAGGTTTCTAAAATAATTATAAGGATTTAAAAGTGAAAAGGGTAGGATTTTCAACTTTGGAAATTTGTAGGAGCCATGAAAATGTTCATTAAGACTTGAAGGAGGATTTAGAAAGTAGGAATAAAAATGGAAAATGAGAGTAAGGTTAGGAAATTTGTTTATATACAAGCGAATAAATTGAATTACCTAAAATACCCTTAGTCATTTATCCTCCTTTCCCCCTTTTGCCACCTCATCATGTCTCCTTCCACCCTTGTACCTCACGCCCCCAACTTGTCTCCCTTTATCTCTTCCTATGCCAACATACATTTAATGCTAATAGTACTTAAGTTGCCAAAATGTTTCCGATGATGTAACACTTTCTTTTTCATTTATTTATTTCTTTATAAATAAAACAAACACATTTAAACTTAAGTATATTTATATACCTATATATTAATATATGCAAACTTATTTATTTTATTTATTTTTTTATGTGTATATGTATACAAAAGAGTTTACAATATTCCGACAATATTTAGCCGATCAAAAGTCGAAAATTTGAAAAACGAATTCCGATCACATTTTCGATTATTCTTTGAACTAAATATTTTTGTAAAATAATTTTGAAAATTATTTCACCATCATTATTTATTATTTTATAGGGTTTTATTTTAATTATAAAACATATTATTTGAATATTTAAAATTAATTAAATATTCTCAAATTAAAGTGGTGAAATTTTAGGTCGTTACATTTCATAAAATGGTTTGAGATTTTATAATATGGTATAAAGGGGCAATTTAGTCTTATTGAAAAAATTAGTAAGTAAAAGTAATATTTGATCTAGTAAGGGTCGAATTGTTCACTAGAATATACGTGTGTGTATACATGCACGAGCGGATATATGTATACATGTATTTGGAGCTAAGCGATATTTAAAAACAAAGATAATACTGTAGTTAGACTGTTGTGTGATTGTTTGATGATATAGAAATATAAGTGATTACAAGTCTGTTGCGGGCATTTCATGTAGCCACAATGACTATCGCATCGCTAAGTCACGTGAGAGTATACCAAGCCGAATAATCGTCCTAGTGAAGTCCGAAATGAGATTTTCTGTTTTGTTGTGCATTGCATGAGCATGTGTGTATAAACATGTATAAATGAGCGTACTGACACATGTATAGGCTACGCACAAGGCGAAGAGGCCGGCTATGTCGTTTTGGCGTGTTAGAAGAAGCCAGATCGTTATAACTACCGTAGAACTCTACTCATGCAGAGTGTGGATTTTGGTATCAAAATTGGTTTTCGTATACTTAAGAAACCACTTCTAAAACATCAACAAATAAACCTCGGTAAATGCCCGATGCGATAAAGGTAGGCTTAGTAGTAAGGCGACATCGGACGAAGCGTTGGAGGAAACGACACGCAAATTGGCGATCATTCGAGGAATCTACTCCCTGTCTAGGCTCATTGCCTGGAGCCTCTCAGTTCAGTCGACTGAATAGGTCCATTCAGTTGACTGTTAGGAGGAAATAAGTCATATCTGCCCTGATTCAATCGACTGAATGGAACCCTTCGGTCGGTTAACGTACTATGTGTTGTACAATTTCAAAATACGATAACTTTTGCATACAAAGTTGAATTGAGGTGAGGTTTGAATTATTGTTCACCATTTTTTGAGGATTACAATCTATGAAATTTTGGTAGGTTTGGAGTATTTTGATTTCAGAGCCCGCATGAGGCCCACTCCGATACGTGTTCCACAACCGTAGATTTTGAGGCAGACTGGAAGGGTATATCTAAGGAGTATTATGACATTGAGGTCATGCATTCCATTTGGAATGTGATCTGGGTTAGTATGTGGTTTTCTTAGAGCTATCCGATGGCTTTTAAGCCGTGGCGACTGGAGCCGTGTATAACGACCTATAATTTTATCACTTTGAATAGA
This sequence comes from Allium cepa, assembly GCA_030765085.1. Lineage (NCBI taxonomy): Eukaryota > Viridiplantae > Streptophyta > Magnoliopsida > Asparagales > Amaryllidaceae > Allium > Allium cepa. The sequence goes on from CM060932.1 coordinate 136,700,323, forward strand.
AATATTTAATTATTTCTAAATATTCAATTGATTGTTTTAAATGATAGATAATCCACTTTAATTATTATATAATGATAATAAGTGATTTATAATGGTTTTATAAATATATATAAACTTGTTTTATAAAGATATGCAAACTTCGTCGTATTTTGGGAGATCGATGTCGTATTTTTATAAATGGATTTTAATATTATTTAATATGGTTTTATAGCTTAAATAATCTTGTTTTAATTATTTAGAGATGATAATAAATTTATTTTAAGTTTTGTTTGCATAAATAAATATTTTAATTAAATACTGATAATGTAACCGAGATCACTACATCAAAATATGCATTTCGCAGCTAGCAACACCAGTCGTAATAAACCTATTACAATTGTCAGCCGCTAGTCTTAATATGCGAAGCTGTAATAGGATCGAAGCATTTTACAACTATTTAAGATTGTTACGCAATATAGTTGTAATAAAACCTTTTACAACTATTTTTCCCATTATAACAGATCATCTGCAATTAGTTTGGCCAATTGAAATACATCTTTTACAGCTATTTTTCCCCGTTGTTAAAAATAAATATAAAATAATTAAATATGTATTGTTGTAATGTACACCTATAGATTTAGCATCATTTTGCAACTGAAATCAACATTTTACTAACAAGAACCAAAACCATCAACATACATATATTTCTTACTGAATTTTACAAAATTCAGTATATGACAACTTCAAAATACATGCAACTTCAAAACACATACGACTTCAAAATATACCGCTTACAAAACTTAAGTGTATAAAAATTATTTTCCCCTCTATTTAGTCATCTTCACGTGTTTCATTGGTCGTGGACAAAGTGTGATGAAAATGTACTGCAGTGGGGAGTAGACTGCCAGTACAATGGGATAGTGGAACATAAGTTCTACAAAGTGAGAGAAGAACATTAGACTTTCCAGCAGTATGACGAGGCAAAGTACAGTGGAGCAGTGCAATTAGACCTGAGGACAGAAACATCGGCTGAAGTGGGAAGAATAATCTGAATTTGTTGCATGAAAGAATGGAACTGCAAATGGCTTAGCTAGCAACATGGAGTTAAAGCTTGATGTGTGGGGCAAGCAACATATCTAAGTGAGCATGTCATCTGGTTTGCATAAGGCCGGTACAGGCTGAATTCGAGGATGAGCATGAATCTGAAGCATGGAACAGTATTGTTGCCAGCTGTATGCAATTAGCTGAACAGGTGACCAGGTGGCCTGCTGAATAGGAGGAAATATGAATGTATTTGCTGATGAGTATTGGTGCTTGGAGTGAAGTAGATGACTGTGCATAGGTAGCTAATGAGCATGTGAATAGTCTGAGGCGGATTAGACCATCGACAGGTTGACTGAGCTGACATCGAAGTGTGTATATGAGGCTTGTGGCATGATAGCAGAGGCAAGATGATGGAACTAGCTTGTGACAGTAAAGCTATGCATCAGAGCAGTACATTTCTGTGTGATGCTTCAAGCTCAATTGATAATTGTGCAGGTTGACATTTTGCTTTAGGCAGAGAATATGAAAATAATGACCAGGGTGGTATGAACGTTTGACAGCTTATAGAAGCATAGGCACTTGTGTCTAAACTGTGAGAGCTAAGATAAAGAGCAGTACATTCTATCTGAACATTGATTTTTGAAAGGGGCAGAGATTAAAGATGCAGGCTGGTAGACTGGAGCACATTCAACTGAATGGGGAGTACCTTTTTCTTAAACTTACTAATACAAAACCCAAAACGAAAATATTAAACTCTAACTTCTTGGTACACTCCGAGTTAGCTAAAGTACTAACACCATGTTGGAAATGCCTAACTAAACTTCATATCTAATTTTGGTAAATAGAATACATGTGTGTCATATCATATGAAATAAATAACCATAATATGTAAATCCGTTGGAAATAGTTTGGAAATGCAATTTGTAAATAGGAAAAGTGGCGAACAAACCCGATCGTTTTTATTGCAAAGTCCATATTAGTTGTGCAGCACCTAACAATGCATCTTCACTGACCAAGAACTACGAGATCGCCCTTTCATTTTGGGGTGATGGGGGGTTCGTACCATTCGAGCCTTTTTTTCATGCTTTTACCGGAGGGCTGGAGAAAGCAGCACCTTTTCAAACTGTTTCTTTTTTAGAACCAAAAAAAAAAAATTAAGTAAATCTACTCCAAAAACTGAAGTTGTGATTAAACTTTCATGACTACATGGTATGAATAAAAAATATTTAGCCAAAAATCAGTAACAATGCCTACGAATATGCAGCCTGAATATTAAATAAAAGTATCTAACAGAAAATATTGCACATCGTGGCCCATTTTCATCAAATCTATACAAAATTCACTTCCAGCATTGCACATCATGGACCATATTCATGTGAAATACAAGAGAAATGCTAATACTACAACTACAACCCATAAATACACATTAGTACAATCATACATAAAAAACATTCCTCGCAAATTTATAGAACAATTCAATGCAAAGCTACTCATTTATACTATTATGCAATGAAACATTGATGACCATATAATGCGGTATGAGATTACAAATTGGAGATTTGGAGAAATTTAATACCCTTCATATCATATTAGCACAAAATATTACTGTAACACATACTACAAGAGTCTTTATATTATGAATAAGTCATACAATTGCAAATTGCACATACAAAACCAAGAACTCACTAAATAAAAACATTTATAGCCACAAAAACAAAACAATTATCACTGCAGCTAGCAGGTAGCAGCTGTAAGCAACACTACAGTTAGGAATTAGCATATTATTTCATGATTCTACCAAATATTTCATCAAAATATTTCAAATTACGCACCTGGAATTCATGATTCTGCTACGAATTAGCGGACAGCAGCAACGCGAGCAACACTGCAGCCAAGAGCTAGCAGGCAACAGCTGCAAGCAACTTGATGATGCCTCTTGGAATTAATTTGAAGAAACATGCTCAGTAATGCATGCAAAAACATCATTCCGGATCTCCGCAAATGTTGAAGCTTGCTGAGCTGGCAGAGGAGGCCGGAGAAGCTGTGCGTGCTGAACTCATCATAGTCTTGGTCGGTGATAGAGGAGGAAGTGGGCAGGAAGCGGCGGCGACTGATTTGGAGTTAGATGTGGTTTTAGTTGTTAGGTGGATTTATCGGATGGGTTGGGAATGGAAAAGAGGAATGGCGGAGAACTAGAGAGATGTAATAAGATTAGAGCCAAAATTCTATGATTGGAGCCATTTAAGGTAATGGAATTTTTCTAGATTCGAGCCAAAATCTCCATTACCTAGTGCCGAAAAAATTATATATGTGGAAGAGGGTAATTGCAAAAGAAAACCTTTATATATGTATGTAGAAGTAATAATTTGCAACGTATTTTTAATATATTTTTTTGAATTTTGAAACTCTTTGAATTTTTTCGAATTTTCTAAATTTTTTAATATTTTACAATTATTAAATACTGAATATAATTATCAATTATAATTATTAATATTAAGTACGAAATAATAAATATTACTACTTAATTATTAAAAATTAAAGATTGTTTATTAGTTAAATAGTAAATGATAAATATTGTTCTTAATTTTTCATTGCAATTATTAATAATTAATTTTTAATTTCTAAGTGATGAAAATTGGGGAATTTGATTTAAATGGAATGGGAGAAGTGCAAAAACAGTTTGAAACTAAAATTTTGCTAAACAGGAACTAACAAATATTATTATAAATTATTAAATATTAATTATATATTATTATTTATAGATTTTTATTTATACATTATTATTCTAAATTATTAACTATAATTTATTTATTAATAATTAATTATAATAAAATATTAATTATTAACTATATTTTATAAATTATTTATTGATAATCATTAATTATAGTCAATTATAAAATATTAATTATAAATGTTATCATTTATAAATTGCTACTAATAAATTATCACTTAAAAATTATTAAGTATTAATAAAAAGTAATTAATTATAAATTATTAATGTTTAATTATAGTAAAATTTAACTACAAATACAATAGATTGCTTGCTTTTTTTAATGAAAATGATTGATTTCATTAAGAGGTCTTGACCAAATAACTTGGTATATCAATTTTTTTAATTTTTTTTATAAACTTTAGGAAAATATCAATATTTACAACGGTCAAAACCAATAAGTTGTTATAAATGCAATAGGCCAAAACAAACAATTGTTAAAATTACGTTGTATTACGACTGTCAGGAAAAATGAGTTGTTAAAAATACGTTTATTACAGCTTTCAGGAAAAAATAGTTGTTAAAACCCTTTTTACAGTAGTTGGGAAAAACTGTTGTTGAAAATCCTTTATTATAACTATCGTTTTGCAAACGTTGTAAATAATAAGTTATAATATGGTCAATTTCTTATGGTTGATTTAGCTTTCGGATTTACGACCTTTCATCGAAAGGAAGTTGTTTCAAATCGTTGCAATATTATTTGATACACACACATGCATGTACATACATATTATACACATATACCTTCACAATTAGTCAAATCAAAGCTAAAGAAAATATCTAAAATAAAGCATGCATATCCTCTTCCTTTCTTCACAAATTCACTTCTTTTCTCTTCTTCTTCTCCTTCTTGAGCTCTCTAATAACTCTTCTGTAATGACTTCCTACATAATAAAAATATTGAAATATCGCATCGAAGTTCTGCTAAAATTGTTTCCATACACATACGATATCACATCGCTTCAAAATGTTAGCCAAACTCCACCTCTTTCTCATAAAATGCACGGCCCACACCACCACCATATCAAAGCCAAGCTTCCACCTTCACACAAGCATGGCTAAACATCACTAAGGTCCGAAGGCAAGTTCCATAAGCTTTGGTATGGTGAACGAGATCGTTTCGTCGATTAAAAAACATTTAGAGTCGGATAGCATGAAAGTGAGAACGCACTTTTAACTTGGTCTATTTAATTCAAATACACACACATATGATTGTTGATATGATTGCTTATATGGTTTTTAATATGTTTGGATGATGATTGGTTCAATATTGGTTGCTTATATCAAGAAAAAATAGCTTGGTTATGATAAAGTGGGATTATAATGATTTATGATTTAAGAATCATATATGTTGAGAAGTGATAGCTATACGAATAAGCCATAAATATCATGTGAAAAATTATCCATGTTATGACCAAAAAAATATTTGTATAAGATAGGTTAAGCCTCTCTATAAACCTTAAACCAAAAGGAAATGTTTTTGGAAAGATTTGGAATTTGTTTTTAAAAGGAAGAAATTGGGGAAAAAATGGTTTTTTGAAATTATTTGGGAAAAATAAAATCTATGGTTTGATTTTTGAAAATAATAGTTTCAAAGGTGGAAAATAATATAAAAATATCATATGGTTTTGCATGAAAGAATTTGGAATTAAAAGATGAAAATTGAATATTATAATAATATAATATTAAAGGTATGGAATAAAATGAAAATAACATTTTAATAAAGCAAAATAGTGAAAAATTGGTTTAATATAGTTTAATATGGTATTAGATTGATTTAAAAGTGTTTCGAACAAGTTTTATAAGATTTGGCTAAAAGGTGAAAAATAAATCGTCGCGTTAAGGCAGTTTGCGATTCGCAACCTGAAAAGTTAAACGGATTTACACGATAAAATATAAGTCATAATTCTTTGAAATAAGAAATTTTCAAACCCTTATGATCGTAATTTTCAAACGAAAAAGAAAATTCAAGATTCTATTTAGTAAAGTTTGAAATATGCCCAAATCAGTTTTTTAAAATCGTTGCGTTTTGGTAGTTCATAAAATATTGTTTACAATACTTTAAAATGGATGTTTTTAAATCTCTAAAAATATGAAATAAATTTCATAAATATGTTAAAACATTTTAAAAGTGATTTGAATTATAAAAATGAGCATTTATGTAATGAAATTGGTGTTTTAATCTATAAAGATTCAAAACCACTATTAACGACAATTTAAGAATGGAATTTGGTAACCGTTGAATAAATGATTTGAACCTGGATTTTCTTCCTGAATCATTTTGAAATGTTTTTCAAATGATAAATCAAATACTTTTAAAAGTTTAGAGTCGATCAAATAACTTGACTGTCTTATGGGTGACAGAAAGATAATCTCTAAGTTAGTGTTTGGAAAACTAGTTGCCTGCTTCCCCAAGCTATTCGGACTAGCCCGATGGAGGAGATAGTTAATATGGTTTACTCAGATAGCATTTTCTTAAGATAAAATAAAGATTTGGAGTTTTCCAAAAAGGTTAAAAAAGATTCAAAATAGGATTTTAATGGTAAAAAGAACATTCTAGTTAAACTCTATATTAAATTCCGAGGAGGGAACTTGCACTATCCATGTAAATTTAAAAGGTGATTTCACCGTTGTTCGACGAATAGTACAAATTGATTACGGAAATTAGTATTGAGTATAATTAGTCTAAAATCTATGAATCCTTTTTACTCAATACTAAATGATTTTGGTTTACAGTAAGTGATGTCCTTAATAACATTGGTTTTGACCCATTTAAAACATGTTTCAAAAAACTAAAATCTTTATTAATTATGCTAATAATAGAACATGGAAATATTTTCTCTATGTAAATAAAAGGAAATGATTTGGTAATTTCCAAAGTTAAAAAGAGGTTTAATAATTTTGTATATCCTGAAGCAGAAATGGTTTATGTGTGTGTGTGTGTGTGTGTGTGTGTGTGTGTTTGTAAGATATTTTATTGGATAAAAGGATATCTTCAATGTTAAATAATATTTTAGGTAAAAGAAGAAAAGAGGATTTAACAAAAGAGGCTTAACATTTTTGTACACGAATATACACATCTTTTTATCGATAATTAGTTTGGAGGGACTAGGATCGGATTTAGGGGATTCCTATCCGAAAACCACTTCGAACTAATATACGTGTTCGAAAGTGAAGATATGTTGAAGAGAATGATTTTGAAGACGGAGATCTTCATAATGTAGGGTTTCTTGCCACTAATTTTGTGATGCTCGTCCCTTAGACCCACTCAAACAAAGGAAAATACCAACGTAATTTCGTCTGCGAGAATGGAGAATGGGGCTACACTATGGGCGATCCAATGTACTATGCTTTTATGCTAACATTGATTTGATATCAAGTGGTGGAAAACACATAATATTTTTTTCAGTGTTGGCACAAAATAGTAGCACATGGACTTTTAATGTAGGATTAGATCAACGTAAAGAAATAAGGATACAAGATATAAAAATCCAAATAGTCGATAACAAAGATATCCATCATAAAAGAAATACAACCAGTCAAAGGTACATCAGAGTTACAAATATACATGTACATAAAGCAACTATTGTCTGCCTACAAAAATATACATGTCCAAAAATACTACAACAAGTGCGGATATAAAATAGGCTATCGCCTATCAAAAGAGAGATCCAAAATAACTTCCCAAATCAGCATAAAATACCTAGACCTGCCAAATTACAATCCCTGGACTGACCTGGGAATTATAATTAAATATAAATCTGGTTCAGACTAGATGAAAATAGTGTGAGAAAATAACAGCCATAAAGATACAACAATATGACATGCAAATAAGAGAACAAGCAATGCGGTAGAAACTACCAAGTTCTAATATTTTAAAAGTGTCATAAAATGAAGGACATTTTAATCTCATTAGTCCAACCATTTCTTTAGTAAATGAAATTACTTAAACTATTTAGAGTATGAAAAGTAACCATGAAATAACCAGGATCATGTGATTTTATATTGGTGTGTTGACGATGTTTGGCTTATGTCAAAAGTCGCTACCACGACATATAATTATCAAAACCAAATTGGATGCCTCCACACGACCATCTACTGCACATAAAAAAAATAAGATCTCATGATATCGCCACCTGTTATGATGAATACATCTCCAAAACTGCAAAATCAAATACTATGCTTTAGGAAGGCATAATATTAATTAACACCGGCCATGCGATTGGTCGTTGACTGTTACGACAAGGGTAGTTGCTGTGATTCCGGTAAATCTGCCAAATGTGGAATGGATACTAGCTCATCCGGTTAAAGTTATTTCTTCGTTCCCAAACTCTTTTTTTGTCATGATATAATAATATCATAGTTATTTTGATAAAAATCAAAATAATAAGTTTGATATTGTGTTAAAAATTACTAATGGCCCATAAACATTAATATTCCAGCATAATACATAAGTCAATAAAATTAACAATAATTTGCAAGAAATCATACTATTATCTACATTAATTTATTTTGTCTCAACACTGCACAATTTTGAAAAGAATTAAACATCGAATTAAATAAACACTTATCATAAAATGCATTATAATTAGCTAAGGGAATTTTTTTTAAAGCTAACATATGATTTGTAATGCAGCAATCAAATAAGAAAACAAGAAAAAGAAAGTTCAAGCAAAAACAACAAAGGAACAAAGATTAGAGATTTATCTTGGTTCAAATTTGGTACAGTAAATGACTCTGTTTTGGGATAGGTTTTCAAAGTAGTTAAGCTCAAAACTTCTAAAAGTGTTCAGGTTAAAAGTTGTCAACCACAAGTTAGCTTTACGAAACATCAAAAATTATCAAAATCAGACCAAAAATGGAAGCGATATAGTCAATTTACTAACAATGTTTGCCTTAGGAAATATAAATTCCAAAAGCACAAAGCTGAGAGTGTAACAGCTTTTCGTTCAACCTATGCTCAAAATATGTAAAATTATCCAACATAAAAGTTGTCACACATGAAGTCAGCTGTGACGACCCGAAATCGGCACCCTTTGAATCCAAAAATAACCCACAAATATCCCCCAAGAGCGCACTGATTACAAATAATCATGAGAAAGAAAAGAGAGGGTGAGAAGAAAGAAGAAGAGAAGAGAAGAAGAAGAGAGAAGCAAAACCAGAACAATACAGAATTTCATATCGCAGCGGAATAACATATAATATAGATTAATAATCTTTACAAAGAGAAACTGTAATATAAATAAATCAATATTAGAGTACACAATAAATAATCACCAGCTTGAATAGTTATAATAATGTGTCCTCACAAATGATGATAATTTGCAACAACAACAATGCAGTGGAATAATAAACATATACGTGTATACGACATGAAGATCTCCAACTCACCTGTTGAAGCTCCAAAAGCACCAAATTTGAACCTTTAAATATACTCGGTCTGACCCGAGCATTGAAAGGGAAGAACATCCGGATTAGTCTGGTAAACCAGCGTGAGAAAACACATCTCAATTGAATTTCTAAAGTTATCAAAACTTTTTCTTTGTCAAAACAAAAGGTATCTCGTAAGACCGAGTCACAAATAAATACCGACAAGGTTTTTATCTTACGATAACTAAAACATCTCATGTCAAGTTCTCGTTATATTATAATAGTGTCTATTGCATACAAATAATATTAAAATAGCTGAAATTGTTACCATTATTAAATTCCAGCAATACTAGGCTCTACAAACAAAACCACAAGTTCGTATTGGATTTTGGATTCCATACAAATGACTAGGTAAAAGGACTACCTTTTCGAAAACTCAGTACACCACTAGAGGGATGTACATAGGGTCGAGATACTCGACGCCTAAACCAACACAAGACCGGCCTATCCTTTCCTGGATAGTATCGAATATGTCATTACTCCGGTCGTTACTGACCTAAACTCCATGGCCATAAGCATACATCAATAATAATCAGATACATGACGTCATAGCGTGTAAAGATATATCTAGAAGAGTGATGACATCTCCTAATTGGGAGCGACCCACTTAGCCTTGCTTCTTCTATCCTTATTTCAGTCATTTTCCGGGGAGTGAGGTCAAAGAGGTATCGATTACCTTCCACATATCACATATCATAAATCACATCACTTTGAATGCCACATTGTCATTTCCGTTAACTACTAATTGCCTTCCATGAAAATACAACCCTTGAGCTCGTACGTCTCAAGGAGGGTGTTAAGCTAAGAGAAGTTGTCTTTTCCGCCACCACAAGATGTACGTTTGTAAAAACCAATGTATATAATCATAGAAATGCAATGTCAGACACTCGTTCATACAAGTTGTCCAGGAACAAGACAAACCGAAGGTACTTTCCTACCATATCCCGTTGGTAAATCCCTAGGATTAGCAGTGAAAAGTCCTTGCATTCGATATTTCATAACGAAGAGACTCCTGCTACTGGGTGTATATTAGGATTTTAACCCCAAACGATCAATAAACAGTCCTTCACTATGAAAATCCTAAATATCAACATCATCAACCACCTGCGCAATCGTCGTATAAATGTTGGTCCGAAGTGGTTTTCAGATAAGTCTAACCCTGGTCTCTTTGCACTAACAACGGAAAAGCTTTTCTCAACCTCATACGGAAACCAAGTCTCGTAGACTTACCATGTTTTCAACTTTCAAATTGCTATCCTTCGGCCAAGAAGGAAGCTTGATATATTGGAGTAATCACTCCGTACTATACGAATCAAAATTCTCAACACAAACGATAATCAAGCATACACAGTCAGCTACGTACTAAGTGTACGACTAATTAGTTCCCACATCAAGTTGAGGAACTAAAATGGCCAATTTTGATAGTCGGTTATTTAACTATCAAAGCAACAAACAAAATCTAGCGCTTAAGTAACCACTGGGCCTGATTTTATTAATTGTTTATAAATCAAATCGAATTCCAATTATTCACTTTAAAATATCTTTAAAAAGATAATATTCACAACCATTTCACTTATTGGATATCTGGAAAATATTTCCATATACTTATTTTAGTAATAAGTAAATTCACAACTTATTTTATTTTCAAACCATTTAAATTTCCTTTTATAATATCACTTTCCAGAACATCCATTTTATTTAAAGGATTATTTACTGTCCAAATCATGAATATAATTCCTTTATCGAATTCATTACTTCTACACATTTAATTTAAAGGATTATTCACTGCCCAAAATCATGAATATAATTCATTTATCGAATTCATTACTTCTACAAATTTAATTTATAGGATTATTCGCTGTCCAGAATCGTGAATATAATTCCTTCAATAAACTTTCATATTTAACTTATCAAATTAAATTGATTTCTGATTTGCAAAATAGTGTTCATAAATTCCATTTATATTTTATAAACTTCCATATACAAAATTCCTTTACTAATAAATTCCATTTTTATCTCATTTATAAGTCAAAATCCAATTATAAGTTAATTACTCATAAATCTCTTATTTACAAATTCATTCCTTTCAATCTTATTATTTATAAAATCCATTATAAATTCATTTCTAAATCTTAATTGCAACCATATATAAATTTGATTACAAAACCAATTCTAGTATTTATAAAACAACGTTTATAAAATTCCACTTCATTAAATCTTATTTACTTATAATCTTTCATTTATAACTTCATTTTAACAGTTGTAAAAATCGTTTATAATTCCATTACTTTTATTTATAAAATATCAATATTACAAATCTTATATATATAAACCATTTATAATAAATTAAAAAATTGTTTCTTTTCTTTTATCTTGGAAAAAACTTAATTATGATCTTTTAGAGCATCCGGGCTTTTCTTTCGATCTGTTCCACCCCTCGTCTAAAAGATAAAATGAAGGCCATGTAAGTTCATGGCACTGGTTGCTCCAGTCCTAACCTTAGTTACGTACCTTTTTTAAGGTTTAGATCTCACAAGCGGGACAAATGTACTAGTCGTTTCCGCATACTCCTTTAATTTTTTGAAATAATTTATAACTTCCAAATCATTATTTAAAACACTTATTCATTTATTTAACCATTCCATAAATCCTTCAAATCACCCTTAGAACACTCTATTGATCATTTAAGAACCTCTACAAAAGCTTTGGAAAAGAACGTTTGTGCTAAAACTATATTTCAAAAGTTATTGTAAAGTGCTGCAAAAAAGTGCTGTGGAAAGTGCTTTTTAAAGCTATATTGATTAAAATGGCTTTTTTTTTGAAAATCTATTTTTATTACTTAAATCACTTTTAAAACATTTAAAAATATTTATAAAATTTATTTTATATTTTTAAACAATTTCAAAACATCATTTTCGAGCAAATTCAATTTTGGATTCCAAGCTACAAAACCGCATTTTTTCAAAAAACTTGTTTTACTCATATCTTAAAATCTACTTATCGAAATCTCGATTTTCTTTATTCGTTGGAAAATTATAGACATAATAGTTAGAAATTCTTATCTCGAAGAATTCCGAGCTATATTCCAACCTTTACACTCGTTTGACTTTTATGGCGCGAAATCTTGAACTGCCGTTATGCGACGCGCCTATTTTTGACTAAATTTTCAATTTCTTTTCAAACTTCATGGAAACACTTTTAAATCTTTATAAAAAAATTCTACATCATTTCAAACTTATTTTAAACAATATTTTTCATATTTCAAATCCATTTTCCTTTTCATTTCATATTATAGTATTATATCATTTTAAATCTTCTTAGATTTTTTAATTTCATTAAGAGGCTAAATAATTTCCATACACATATTTATATGGATTTAAATTCTTATTAAATTAACTATGCTTACTAACCATTTTTCTTATCATTTATCAAACCAAGTTACCATCCATATCACAAATATATAATCAACCGTAATATCAACCAAGTTATCATCCATTAAATCATCCAACATATACTAAAATTTTAATGTTATTAACTTGAAATGTTTTTAGAAATTAGTAACTTTAAATATGAGTACTCACCTTTAACCAAATCGATTAACTTCCTACCAGCATTCATTTAATCCAACACTTCACCATTTTTTTCAACTTCAACCAACTTCAAAAAATTCAGCAAAGCTTCCATAGCACTTTGAATTTGGTTCTAGCTCCATGGAATGAAATCGGCGGCACTTTCTTCTCTTTTTCTTGCTCCAGAGCTTCCTGGACTTGCTTTCTTCCTTCCAAATGGTTCGGCCTCCATGGGTTCCAACCTCTCCTCCATAATTTTTTCCATTATTTGATGTAAGCCCAGGTTTTAATGGTATTCTAAAGTCTTTGGCAAAGTTTGGTTGTGTTTGGAGTTGATTTGATATGATTTTGAAAAAAGTTAGTAGGAAAAAGAGAGAAGAAGAAGCCATTAAAGAGAGCTTCAAGGAGGAGAAAGAAGGTAGAAATGGTGTGGAAAAAATGAGAAAGTGGTTGGTATTTATAGAAAAAAATGAAGTGGTAAGTTATCAAAATATCCCTTTATCAAATTACTAAAATAACCTTACTTACCTATTAAGCAACCTTATTTTTTTCAACACTTAAAATCACATTTTAAATCATTACTTTATGTCGTTTTCACTTAAATATTAAGTAAAGAAAGTAATAATTATGTTTGTTTGATTTGATGTTTTACTTTTTGACTTTTATACTTTTTTTATCTTTTTATGCTTACTTTTTGTTAATTATATTCTAGAATTTTCTAAGTTCGTTTAGTAAAAGTAAACTTGATTAGTGAAGTAATTAATACTTATACTATTTTAATATATGTTCCTATATAAGAAAATAAAGAAATGATAATGTTGTGACAACTTCAAAATATTGATTTTCGACAAAATGTTTTATGTTCACATTTAGACGTTTTAGTTAAACTATTTATTTATGTAAACCAAATTTAAAAATAAATTTGTATATTGCTATTTAAAAATATAAACACTCATAAATTAATTAAAAAAATGTATTTAACCATTGAAACTTACTTTTTTAAAATCAACATTTTGTCACTTTTGTCGATATAGGCAAATGTTACTACTTTTGTGCATAATTCTCTTTCCAAATCCTATATAATATTATTTGAATCATATAACATTACATATTTTTTATTTAAATTCACTTTAAAGAGTATATTTTAAAATGATCAAATTCTGGGTCGTTGCATCAGCTTTTCAGAACATAAAAAATTATCGAAATCCAACCAGAAATGAAAATGATGTGGTCAATTTACTAACAGTGTTTAGCTCAGGGGATATAAATTTCAAAAGGACAAAGTTGAGAGTTTGCAATAGGATTTCAATCAAACTATGCTAAAAATTTGTAAAAGTGTTCAACATAAAATTTGTCCCACACGAAGTTAGCTTTTCGAAACATATAAAATTATCGAAATCCGACTAGAAATGAAAATGATATGGTCAAATTTACTAACAGTGTTTAGCTCAAGGGATATAAATTTCAAAAGGACAAAGCTGAGATTTTGCTATAGGTTTTCGATTAACCTGTGCTTAAACTTTGTAAAAGTGTTCAACATGAAAGTTGTCACACATGAAATCAACTTTCTGAAACATAAAAAATTATTCAAATCCAATAAGAAATGAAAAGGATATGGTCAATTTACTAAATCATGCATACAAAGATATAATGATTAAAGTGTGTTTGTGACAAAACCTATGCTTTTATTCTATGTTTTAAATTCTACTTTGCAAACATCTATATTTACTATAAATCTGTATTAAAAACTAAAATACAATCAAATTATGAAAAGAACCGTGAGAGGATTTTCTCACCTTATCACCTTGAATTCCAAGCCAAAAAAACACACAATAACCTGCTTTTTCCTATTCAAGACAAACCCTAGAACCAATGTACAAAAAAGGACAAAAGAGGGCTTAAACACTGTATAACCCAAAATAAATGGATTTAAAAGGTTAACTAGGGTTTGAAATCATTACCTTGCTTTGATTAGATTTTTGTAGAATTTTCTTGAAATTAAAATGGAAGGTTTTGCTCTAGGTTTTTCAAAGAGGAAGAAAATAGATTTTTGGTTTCTTTTTCATTTTTGAACTCTGAATGAACGTACAAAAAAATAAAAGAGGAGAGAAAAATTTCTTTTGTTAGTTGACATTATGGGTTTGGGTTGCTAATGGGCCCAATAAGGAAAGAGTTTTTTTTTCTTTTATACTTTCTACAAAGGCCTTTTTCTTCCTTTTAAAGTTATTTTATTAAATCATGAAATAATTTTCCTAACCCACTTATTTTACCATTCGATTTAGTCCATTGCTTTTACATAACATAAATTTACAATTTTCGCTTCATTTCTCGACTTCCCTATATTATCAAAAATTAGATTTCACATTCCAAAAGCATTTACCATCTTTTATAAAAGAATACAAAACTTCAAATTTCTCATTTAAATCCCCAGTATAAATCTTTATTTAATTTATTAAAGTAAATCTAAAATCATAGTTGTAACAAACCTTGTGATTCCCATATTATATACGTATAGTGGTGGTAGTACCTTCTGTTATACCATTTTTTGGTCAAAACTGGAATATCAATGTTGTGTGCATTTCCACCACGACCGGAGCAAGAAGAAGCAAGCAAGCATACATAAGTCAGGGATTTCACTCAAGGTTCAAATATAAAAGTTCATTCGGTGAAGCCATGTGAGAGTCCATTCGGTGGTCAAGTTTCGAGTTTCATTCGGCATTAGAGGTTAAGGCTTCATTCGGCAGCTTCATCCGGCATTCCCAATGCCAAAGTCCATTCGGCATTCCCAACCCCCCAAGCCAAGCCGAACCAACTCACCTCTCATCTACCACCGAATCACCACAACTCCATGCACTACCGGACTAACTACTACCGGACCAACTCCATGCCAAGCCAATCCACTCACCACCGAATCATGTCCCACCGAACCAAACCAAGACCGAACCATCCAACTCCGAACCAGGTGACCACCGAACTAAGACTTCTCCATCCTTCTCTCCAAGCACGACCGAACCAAGCTCCGCCGAACCAGATGTGCCAGTCCAGATTGCATCAGCCCAGGCCCGCCAGCAGCTATAAACATCCAAGACCCCTGCCCCCAGCCTCACTCTATAAATAGAGGGGCAGGGGTACAACAATGGCAGACAAGTTTGAGAGCTCAAGCTTGGAAGGAACTCTCAAACAACTTTAGATACTTGTAATCAAAGCTTTGTACTTGTAATCTAAAGAAAAAAGGAGAATAACATATAAAGTGGACGTAGGCACGTTCTGGCCGAACCACTATAAATATGTATGTCTTTTACAGTTTAGTCCCTGCTTTTTATATATTTGCATAAATCACCCAAATCACTAAATACAACATAAAATCAACCAACTCATACGACTTTGGGTGTTTGCGACCATTTTTTACGCAAACATTTTGGTGCTTTCACTGAGAAGAACCAGCTCCCGCTATATCGGATAGAAGTTGAATTTGAAAATCTAAGAGTTCAGATCTAAGAGTTATGACGAGACAAACAAGTAGAAGGCAAAGGCCAGAGAGAAGTGAACACCAAGGAAGTCAAGAGGCTTCCTCAGGAGGGAATCAAGCATCGATCTTCATCACTAGGGATGAGATGGAGGCCATGATGAGAAGACAAGAAGAGATGATCCAGAACTTACTTTAACAAATTGGGCAAATTGGAGCACAAATCCAAGGAGCAACTGGGGTTCAGAACGGGGCAGGACCATCTGGCGCAGCACCAGAGCTAGGGGGCACTCACGCAGAGCATGTTGATCCGACCCCGGGAAGTGAGATGGGGGCATCCGAACCACCTGGTAGCAATAGAGGAATGAACGTTCAGCCAGGGAGGCATACACATGAAAACTCCCACGGACTTGGGGGGCAGGTCGAAGGCAGTGAACGAGAACTACAGCTTGGAGACAATGACAGATTAGCAGAGATGGTTAGAAGAGCTATGAGAGGCGGTTTAGTAAAAAGAGACTTGGAAGATGTAAACAAGAGTCCTTTTTCTTCTGCGATTAGGATGGCTAGGAACCCACCAGAATTCAAGCTACCATCATTGGACATGTACAACGGGAAAACGGACCCCACGGTCCATCTAACGAAGTATATGAGACATATGGAAGTGTTGGGGGCATCAGAGGAGGTTATGGCCCGGTGCTTTCCACTGTATTTGACGGACATTGCAGCGTTATGGTTTAGGCAACTGGAGAGCGGCTCCATAGGAACATGGGCAGATTTAACTGAGAGATTCATGAGGCAATTCAGGGTTCATATTGCGAGACCCAAGAATGTGATGACTTTGGCAACCTTGAAACAGAAAACTGGAGAGACTTTGAGGAGCTTTCTAACGCGATTTAATGCGGCGGCAGCATCAGTGGATCGACCAGATCCATCTATGGTCATGATGGCGGCTGTATCTGGAATAGCTGGTAATACAGAATTCAAGAATTCATTAACCAAGGACCCGCCTATGAATCTGGGAGAGTTCTATCATGAGGCTGAAAAGTTTCTGCGTTTGGAAGATGCTAGTGCAGAAAGAGAGGAAGAAGATGACGTTTACGTAATCATGAACGGAAACCCACCTGGAAAGGGTGCGGAAACTAGCAAAGGAAAAAGAAAGGCTGAGGATAATGATGACAGGACAAAGTGGCTACGAAGAGAACCACGCTTCACCACCTATTCAGAGTTGAATGAGAGTTTGGAACGGATTTATCAGGATACCAAGGGGCAGGTTCCGTATCGTAGACCAATGCGAAGGGATCCAACCTCTGACGAAAGAAAATCAGATAAGTTTTGTGTATTTCATGAATTGAATGGTCATAACACTAATGATTGTAGGCATTTGAAGGACGAGGTAGAAGGGCATATCAGGAACGGTATGCTCCTTCAGTATGTGAGGAGGCGAACTCCAGCGGTGGAGCCAGAGCGACCGCCCTCTACGCCAGCTAGAGGTGACCCTGGATCAAGGCACCATTTGATTATCCATTGATTGCTTGATTAAAATAACGATGAACAGGTCGTAAGCTTCCACTAACGCAATTAAATCGTTTACACATGTACGAGATCGCGAACGATCTCCAGGCATGCTCTGAATGATCATTGACTGCTTCGGAGTGGGAACTTACACTTTGACATCCTTGCTTTGCTTTTGTTTCGATTTGAACATTTGAATTCTTCCTGTTTGGACATTTCTGCTGTAAGGTACTATTGCTTTAACATTTACAATTCTATGAAAAAATTATTTACTTGTATGCCCGTTGGATCGCGAGCGGTCCACGAGCACCTATTGCATGGCAACGAACTGCCGAAGTCTTTGATTCGAAAAATTCCCCCAAACAATGACTCCAACACTAATAATATTAAGTCCCCCCCGGGCACACTCATTCGCCTCGAACGGCACCCGACTTCGAACAGTCACAACTCGCCTCGAACGGCACCCGACTTCGAACAGTCACAACTCGCCTCGAACGACACTCGACTTCGAACAGTCACAATTCGCCTCGAACGGCACCCGACTTCGAACAGTCACAACTCGCCTCGAACGGCACCCGACCGCGAACGGTCACAAACTCGCCTCGAACGGCACAACTCGCCTCGAACGGCACAACTCGCCTTACCTCAAATGGCTCGATCGCGAACGGTCGTCATTTGAGGTCCGCCACCTGATCACTGACTGTTACGCCTTACCTCAAATGGCTTGATCGCGTACGGTCGTCATTTGAGGACCACCACTTGACCGCGCACTGTCGCACTTTACCTCGAATGACTCGATCCCGAACGGTCGTCATTTGAAGTTGAGCGCTTGACCTTGAACGGTCACATTTCATCACAGATGACTCGATCCCGAACGATCGATACATGGATTTACGCACTTGACCGCGCACTGTCGCACTTTACCTCGAATGACTCGATCCCGAACGGTCGTCATTTGAAGTTGAGCGCTTGACCTTGAACGGTCACATTTCACCACAGATGACTCGATCCCGAACGATCGATACATGGATTTACGCACTTGACCGCGCATTGTCGCACTTTACCTCGAATGACTCGATCCCGAACGGTCGTCATTTGAAGTTGAGCGCTTGACCTTGAACGGTCACATTTCACCGAAGATGACTCGATCCCGAACGATCGACGCATGGATTTACACGCTTGACCGCACACGGTCACACTTCACCTCAAATGACTCGATCACGAACGATCGTCATTTGAAGTTAGGCGCTTGACCATGAACGGCCGCGCTTCATCCCAAATAGCTCGATTCCGAATGATCGTCATTTGAGGACATGTGAAACTACCAAGCTCTTTACAGGACATCAACGGGATATGAACATCCAACTCATGGCATTACAAAACACGCCTTCCTATAGCAAGGCATATTTTGGGGGGCAAAGTGTTATCCCATTTTTTGGTCAAAACTGGAATATCAATGTTGTGTGCATTTCCACCACGACCGGAGCAAGAAGAAGCAAGCAAGCATACATAAGTCAGGAATTTCACTCAAGGTTCAAATATAAAAGTTCATTCGGTGAAGCGATGCGAGAGTCCATTCGGTGGTCAAGTTTCGAGTTTCATTCGGCATTAGAGGTTAAGGCTTCATTCGGCAGCTTCATCCGGCATTCCCAATGCCAAAGTCCATTCGGCATTCCCAACCCCCCAAGCCAAGCCGAACCAACTCACCTCTCATCTACCACCGAATCACCACAACTCCATGCACTACCGGACTAACTACTACCGGACCAACTCCATGCCAAGCCAATCCACTCACCACCGAATCATGTCCCACCGAACCGAACCAAGACCGAACCATCCAACTCCGAACCAGGTGGCCACCGAACTAAGGCTTCTCCATCCTTCTCTCCAAGCACGACCGAACCAAGCTCCGCCGAACCAGATGTGCCAGTCCAGATTGCATCAGCCCAGGCCCGCCAGCAGCTATAAACATCCAAGACCCCTACCCCCAGCCTCACTCTATAAATAGAGGGGCAGGGGTACAACAATGGCAGACAAGTTTGAGAGCTCAAGCTTGGAAGGAACTCTCAAACAACTTTATATACTTGTAATCTAAAGAAAAAAGGAGAATAACATATAAAGTGGACGTAGGCACGTTCTGGCCGAACCACTATAAATCTGTGTGTCTTTTACAGTTTAGTCCCTGCTTTTTATATATTTGCATAAATCACCCAAATCACTAAATACAACATAAAATCAACCAACTCATACGGCTTTGGGTGTTTGCGACCATTTTTTACGCAAACACCTTCATTTTGAAATCTTCAATGTGAGGATTGTTGGCTACTAATACTAAGGGTGATTCCAAAACATGATGTAGCAGGAGTACCTTCGGTTTGCCCTGTTCCTGGATAACTTGTATGGACGAATGTCTGACATTGCATTTCTAAGACCACGTACATTAGTTTTTACAAACATACATCTGTTTGGTGCTGTAGGACGTAACCCCACTTATACTTAACACCCTTCCCTAAGATTATAAACTCGAGGGTGGTACTTTTGTGGAAACTAAGTAGTGTGTCGTCAGAGATGGCAACGTGGTATTCACACTGGGATTTTTCATGTAAAAGGTAAAACGTTGCTCAATCCTCACACATCGGTAATGGAAAAAACATGGCAGATGCAGTAGGGCTAAGTGGGTCTCTCTCATTAGGAGATGGTCATCACCTTTCAATATTATCCTCTATATTTTGGGTTTTTTGTGTATGGTGTGGCCACAGATAGGTTGGGAACGACCAAGATGATGACATATTTGGTACTATCTATGATAGAAGTAGGCTGGTTCTGTATTGATAGAGGGCATCGGGCAGCTCTTTGGTACATTCCTTTAGAGATGTGCTGTCGGAAGGTAGTCCCTTGCCTTGCCATTGTTGGAAATCCATTTTCCAATACATACCTTTACGGACTTGATTGTGAACCTACTATGCTGAAGTTTAATCAATCCAACAATTCCAACTATTGCGATATGTTATTTGAAAAGAGTTTTCAAAGCAATGCAATTATAAATAATATCAAATGATTTGATAAAAATGTTTTAGTTATCATAAGGTAAAAACCCGTTTGTGTTTATGCGGCATGGTCTTATGATGTACTCTTCTTTCCAAAGGTTTTGTTTGACATCAAAGTCAGTCTATGACATTCTTATACATATTTATAATTCGTGTCTCACCTTGGTTTGCCAAACCTGATCCCAATATTTTTAATACTCGGGTTAGATCTAAGTAGTTTCAGCAAGACGCTGGAGTTTCCAAAAGAGAGCCGGAGATCTTTATCGGTGTATGGACGTAGTTTATTTTCTACACGGTTTGTTGTTTTCCAGCATTTGTAGGACTGCTATCTATAACTGTCGAGCTGAGCTTAGGATAGACTCTGATATAGGTATTTAAAAGTTTTTCCACTGTAATTACTGAATAATATATGTTATTCCATTCGTGTGAGATTATGTTCTATCTTTAATTTTTTTGCCCTTAACAATAGGTTTCTGGCACTTACATGCTTGGCACGCAATATAGTAGGCATATTAGTGTCGATTTTCGTGGATTAAAAATCTCGATCGTTATATTTGGTATCAGAGCTTAGGTTGAGCGAACACCTGAGCCTAGGGATAAAGTCTCATCAAAGATGGGATTAGTAAAACCCTAGGATGAGTAACTCATTAGAGATAGGGCAAGTGATACCCTAGAATGAGTTGAGAGTATTATATGTGAGTGCATATTTGTTAATATTATATAAAAATGATTTTTATTTTAGAAAATCGATAAATGAAATGATTTCACCTAGGAATATATTTTGAATACAAAAGGGTCATCTTCCAAAAGATATAGTTAATTATGGGATAGTAATATTCGGTTATTACTATGGTTGGCTAAAAGACATGGATTTGTATAGGAACATTTTATGATTACAATTTCACGGTTTGACCATAAAGATGTTTCATAAAGATGATAGTTTAAGAAGTTAAGTTAGTAAGAAACTTGTAAAAATAAGATATTAGATTCAGGGTGGAGTAGTTAAAAAGCTTAGTATATATTTCTGAATGTTAGCACCAGAATTGGTCACTAACACCCTTGAGAGAGATAATGTAGAGAGATTAATGAAGAAAGTAAATGTAAACAGTGAACAGAATGCTAAACTTAATGCAGAAAATAAGAACACCAGATTTATATTGGTTCGGCGTAATTGCCTACGTCCACTTTGAGGTTAACTTTATTGCTTTACTTATCAACTGGTTACAGATACAATCCCTACACCAACTATTTGATTATAATTGTTAAGCAAAGAAAATAAGTCTTGAACGAGTCTTGAATGCGGCAGAGTCTCCCCAGTGTTCTCAAAAATCAGGTCCCTTTCACTATTCCCCTACCTCTCTATTTATAGACGAAGATGGGTTGGACGTCCCTGACGGGCCTAGTAGCAAGATATCTCGGCCTGAAACAAGTAACTCCTGTGTGTCGATCCATAAATGCCGAACGACATATGCCGAACGTCCCTTGATGCTGAGTGATCTTGAATGCCGGTCGGCCCAGTTGTACCGAATAACAAGGCTATGCCGAACGTCCCTAGATGACGAACGGGCTTTATGCCGAACGAGGTTGAATGCCGAATGACTATGCTGTGCCGAACGACCCTCAATGCTGAACGAGGTCTGGATGCCGAGCAGTGTGGAATGCCGAACAACCCAGTTGTGCCGAATGAAATGCTGTGCCGAACGTCCCTGTATGACGAACGATCTTGTATGCCGAATGACCCAGTTGTTCCAAATGAGAATGAATGTCGAATGCCTCCGGATGCCGAACAATCTCGAATGCCGAACGAGATTGGATGCCAAACATCCCTGGATGCCGAACGGTCTTGTATGCTGAGTGACTAGTTGCCTGGTCAAACCTCCAGGTAACACTTACCCCCCAAAAGTGCATCAGGTGGTTGAACATGATGCGCTTTGAATCACGAGCCTTCCATGCTTTGCTTTGAGCCTTGGCTTAGTCTTCTCGATAGCATCTTCTCTTGAATACCGAGTGAAGCAATGCATGCCGAACGACATACAAATGCCGAATCGACATGGCCGAGGCCGAACGATCTGGATGCCGAACGGCATAGCCGATGCCGAACGATCTGGATGCCGAATGAGGGATGCTCTTTGACCAGTTCTGCCGGTCATTGTCCCTTCGACTTCCTTTCTTCCCCCTATAAAGGTCGGCACTTCACTTCTTCTTCCCTTTTTCATTTTCCACCTTCGCATTTCAGGAACTAAGAACTTCCTCCCTTCAGAGTCTTCCAATAATTCGACTTCCTTTCTAACTCCCAAATCCCACTCGTCACTTTTCGACTGCACTCAACCACAATCTTGAGAAGACTCTACTTCCAAACCAAGCTTATCACCGAAACTCTTCCCTCTTCTTTAGGTACGAGCTAAGAAAAGATTTGAACTCACAGCCTTCTTTTAACCTACGAATAACGATAGTCGTGTAGATTAAGAAGGCTAAACAGGCTTTGGAATTAAACGAAGAGGAAGATGGAAGAAGGCGTTGGCCGTCTGATGATGTTGAGGGTTAGGATGCCTGGTTGCTGGTGGTGTGCGAGTTGAAGTGGTAGTCGACCAGCCACCTTGTAGGATATTTAGGTTGTATAAAGGATGCAGTTGAATGATGATGTATAAATGTGGCTCGGCATGATTTCTTAAAGCCGAACGATAAAAAGGAAGCACGGGAGTGGAGTTGAGTTAAGGCCTAGTGTGTCGAGTGGTGTGGCTCGGCACGGCCACAGTTTGGCATGGTCTCTCCATGCCAAACGAGGTTGGAGGGAAAAAGAGAAAGGAAGTAGGAATTGGGTAGAATGCCGATCGGCATGGTTCGACATGACCTACCGAAGGACTCGGCCATGCTGGTCGAGAGAGATGGAAGGAAAGAGGAAAAGTAATGTTAAGGGCAGAATGCCGAGCGATGCGGCTCGGCATAAGCACGGTTCGGCATGATTTGCCGCGTGCCGAACGGTGAAGAGGAAGGGTTGGTAGAGTGATGTGCCAAACGGTATTGAGGCCGAGCGTCATTTAGGCCGAACGACATTTAAGCCGAACGGCATTTAGGCCGTGTGTTTAAAGTGTCGCTCGGCCTTGACCTTTGATGAATAGATAACATCAATCGAAATCATTCCAACTTGAGCATAACCCTCGTCGAATTCACTTATTTCCCATGCCTAATCATATGACAAAAACAAGGACAAGACTCAAGCAAACCAGTATATCGAACTAATCCGGACTGATAACTCCCCAGTTTCAACAATCATAAGTCTGAATATAAATCGATAAAAATAGATAATAGCCTTCAACATATAGTGCCAATGTCCGAGTCCAGAATATAAATCGTCTTACAATAAGCTCTTGTAGACGGTCAGCGATGACGGTCTTCGAAGACGACAGTTCAAAGCTTAAAATTATTTCATTAATCCAATGTCTTTTCACTGCTTAGAACTTATATTTGAATGATTGCACTAGTTCACACACCACACGGGGGGAATATTTATGTTGTTAAGTCTAACGTCGATTATTTTTCAAGTATAGTTCAAACAGGTACTCTGTTAGATTCAATCTTCATTAGAGATGTCTAAAAAATCTAGCTCGGCTACGATCTCAGGTAGACCTGGGCCATCCTCTCGACAAGAAGTTGTAGATACTTCTCATCCGTCAACTACCCCCGCTTAAAACATACCGAATCCAGCAACTACATTCGTCGACTTGGCCCCTGACGCTTTGAAGGCAGCGATTTTTCTAGACAACCCAATCGATTCCCAGGCTTCAAAGATTAATGAAAGTACGCTCCGTCGGATTTGTTCTATCCACGGAATCCCCTTTGAAGATGTATTAGTTCCATCGGGGCATGTTCGCCCACACTTTCCCCCAGTCGGATACACAGCTTGCAACAAATTCATGTGCTGGGTTGGCAACGTGCCACCGTTCAACTCATTTCTTTGAGACGTGTTGCAGTATGTCGAAATCGCTCCATCGCAACTGCATCCAAACAGCCACGCATTCATTTACGGCACTTGCATCCTTTTCATGAGTGTCCTCTCTACGCTTTCGACTCCGGACGATATCAGATACATATATTGCATCAAGAGACGAAGGAATAGCCCATCTTTCATATTTCTCGAGCCGCATAGCAAATGTCAAATCTTGACTGGGGCATGGAGCAAGTTTGCCTTATACAAACAGGAATGGTTTTATGTGCGTTGTCCTCCCGGTTTTGCGAGGAGATGGGTGGAAGGAAGTAAGTCTTTTTCCTGGATTGATACTCATGTTTGATTGAAGCTGTACCTTTTCTAACTCTCTTCCATCTTTTCACGTATTAATCCACGTCACGAGGGCCCCGGATATTCTGAAGCTGTCGAAGCTATTCGAGCCATCCTCGTCGAAGACCGGGACATCAGAACTCTCATTTCAAATGAGACGCTTACAAAGTTCGGGTTGTTGGCAGAAGATCGTCGGATAAGCCTCCCTCAGGGCATTACCATACCCAGGCCTGCTTCCGGTAAAGGGAAAAAACAAGCCGAGTCTTTAGCACGCAACATCCATGACACACTAGAAGAGGGGGAAATTAAGGAAACTGAAACGCCTGAGGCGCATGATGAGAAAGTTAGTCCCACTCGGGATCCGGTAGTCGAAGTGCATGACTTCGAGACGTCGCCTTCCCCTTTGAAGGGAAAAAAGAAACTAACACATAGGCTGAGGAAGAAAACAGTCGGTGGAACTTCTAAAGTTACTCTCGTTCCCGTGGAGAAAGAAGCCTCCTCACAGCATTTAGAAAGTTCCCTAAAGGGCCGGTCGAACCTTTCCATATCTGATGATCTGCTCAACTACGACTTTGATGATCCAGAGGCCCTTAAGCTTTCATTCGTCCATGAGAGGCGATGCAAGCATTCAAGCCTAAAATCAGGGAGAGAAAACTCTTATTAGTAAAGAAACTGGTCCATCGGGGGGAAACACTAAGACACGCACAAACACATGCACTTCACCCTGCACTTAAATTTCCATTGTCGCCCTATTCTTTGCTAACTCATCGTTACTTTAACTTTGTGTAGGTGACATGGGGCGCACGCATGACTTGACTGCCTTCGTGGTTCATCGATATATTATCAGTCAGGACGGGATTCAGGTTCTGGAAGACGTCGAGATAGGGATGACGATGGCGATAGGGATTATCATTCACGAGATTCATCGTCTCGAAAGAAATCTTATTATCAGCCCAAATACCATCATAATCCCCCTTCTTACTCGGAGCAAGGCAGGGATAAGCACGGCCATAAGGGGTTGCAACCCGATGTCCCTCGTGATCAACACTCTGATTCTTCTACCACACGACAGTCCTGGGATCCTTACAAGAGAGCTGAACTTTCAAAGTCATCTCCCCCTGTTCTCGTAACAGATCCAACGATATCGGAGAGACTGACTGAGCTTAAGGCTAAATTCCTAAAAATCTGCTTTGATGGCCTGAAATTCCTCCGGGCGATCCATCATATTCCATGACATGTCAAACAGAGCGCTATCGCCTACAACAACGACGTCTATGTTCAACATGACGCGTGAGAAAGTGTCAAAAGTTTCCATAGAGCATCAGCATGAGATTGATCGCCTGAAGCTTGAGGCCATCCATGACAAAGATATTATTAAAGCTCAGAACGAAGAGCTTGCTTCTTAAAAGTCTCAGCTAGAAGCCGCCCAACAGAGCGCCAAAGATGCGGCCGAAGCCGTAACTCGTCTGGAATCAACCAACCAAAAAGAAATCGACGAGGCAGTCCAGCACTGTGGGGCTCTGGCTTTGGAGAAAGAATCAGTGCAAAAGGAGAGGGACGCCTTTGCCCTCCGAGTTAAGGAGCTGGAGGGGCAACTCTATAAAGAAAAGGAGGAGGATTCCGCTGCCCAAGAAGAGTCGCAATGATATTGCGACGAGACCATTGCCATGCGACTTTTGAAGGCGAAGCTCGAGGATGAAGTTTCTAAGGTTGAGATGCTAAAGAACGAAGCCCGTGAAGAGGGCAAGAAAATAGCGTCTGCGGAGGTTGACTCCTGCCTTGAGGCGGCTAAAGAAGCAGGTAGAGAGGAGGTCAAAAACATGTTCGACCCACTAATCGGCGAGTTTAACGCCCGCGTCCTCATGCATCGAGAGTTAACTTTTCTGGGTGAGGACTACCTCGAATCTTTAGCTGAGGCGTGGGAGACCTTGATAGAAATAAGGAAGGTTGAACATGGTACCGAGGAGGTTGGCGAAGGAGCTTTGATAGAAGAATTTCTTAAGGGAAACGAGCCTTCGGATCTGTCTGCGGCAAAAGCTCTTTACTGCAAAGGCTCCCCCTCAACGAAAGGGAAAGAGGTTATTGCTGGTCCATCCGGGATCGAGTCTTAAGCTCATGTGCCCACTCAGCCGGCCGATCGTCTGATACTTGATCCCTTTGAGCAGCACATCGGTTATGACCCAGAGGACCTCGGCCTTGGCGTTCACATTCTGTCTCCCATTCCAGAGGGTGAGACCCCTCTGACGGCTGAGACCCAGCCGGAACCTGGTAGATAACTCTTCATTTTAACATTCCAAAAGTCGTCATTTTTCACCAGAAGCTATCGTATTCTAATGCTTGTTTTTCATGATTTTTTGCAGGCCGTTCTGATCCTGATCCCACTCCGAGGAGCGATGTCGCCAAGGAGATAAAGGAAAAGACATATGAGGCCACTCACGCAGGAGAGGCTCTCGGTCCAGATGCTCAGGTGATCGGAGCGCTTGATGAGGATAAGTCTGAGACTTCCTCTCCCATCGATGGGAGTTATGAGATCGAAATTACAGGCGCCTCTGAACACACATCTAAACTGAGCATGAAGGAGCAGCTTGAGAAGGAGAAGAAAAAGACGGTCGAGATCAAAGTTGAGCCTCAAGCTATGGACCTAGACGATCCTTCGAGTAAGCCATTGAAAATCATCCTTCCTGGCGGGTCCAAGCCTATGGAAGTTCCCCGTACTTCTTTTGTTGTCACTCCCCTGTCAAAGAAAGTTATCAAGGGCAAATGCACAGGAGAGGAGTCGTCCGAAAAAAGGTCAAAGAAGTCGAAGAAGTAGTCGTCGCTCTCATTCAAGGAGAGTTAGTTTAGATTATGTAATTATTTTTATTTATCTTCGTAGTTCATGTAAATAAATTTTGATTCCGAGCTTCGGAGGAGTTGTAGTAAAACTTACTTTTGATGAAAAAAACTTAGTTCTTTTGTCTTTCAGAAGACTTTTGTTGTTTGATTTTCTGTGTAATCGCGGTTAAAACCTAAGCTATTGCAAGCTACATGAACTTCTCGATTCTTCTTCAAATAAGTTGATAATTTTTTGGCATTGCTCATTCTTTATTCCACGATCTGGGTACTGAGAATATTTTCCAGTCCACACGCCAAGGGTTCAATGACTTCAAGTCACTTGTATCCATTCCACCCTCAAGGGACTCGGACATTTAAATCGTTTATCCTCTAGTCCACGCTCTGGAGACTTGGAGTATTCCAATTCGCACTTCGGGGACTTGGAGGTTTTAAGTCCTTTATACTCTGGTCCGCACTATGGAGACTTAGAGTACTCCAGTCCACACTCTGAGGACTTGGATATTTCGAGTCGTTTATATTCTGCTCCACACTCTGGGGACTCAAAGTACTCTAGTCCGCACTTTGGGGACTTGGAGATTTTAAGTCGCTTATACTTTGGTCCGTACTTTGGGGACTCAGAGTACTCCAGTCCGCACTCCGGGGACTTGGAGATTTTAAGTCGTTTATACTCTGGTCCGCACTCTAGGGACTCAGAGTACTCCAGTCCGCTCTCAGGGGACTTGGAGATTTTAAGTCGTTTATACTCTGGTCCACACTCTGGGGACTCGAAGTACTCCAGTCCGCACTCCGGGGAATTGTAGATTTTAAGTCGTTTATACTCTGGTCCGCACTCTGGGGAGTCAGAGTACTCCAGTCCGCACTCCGGGGACTTGGAGATTTTAAGTTGTTTATAATCGAGTCCGCACTCTGAGGACTCAAAGTACTCCAGTCCGCACTCCGAGGACTTGGAGATTTTAAGTGCTCGTGCGCCTTCGTACGTTAAACAGAATAATGTATCACTTAGTCATTTATCACAGCGTTCTCATAGATAGAAACATCGACAATTCATGAAGAAAATAGCTTAAACCTTTATTAATGCAAACAAGCTAAACTATCTTATTACATGCCGTAAACTAGGAATAGAAACTTGCTGGAAATAAATGCAACTAAAATATGAAAGAAATGAACTAGGTGTAATAATGCCGCAAATGCTCGCTATTCCATGCTGTAACGACCCGCTATTTTGGACCACTTAAATCGACAATAAAACCGTACATGTCCGACTTGAATAATTCAAAATACCGAATTGTTAATAAAATTTGGCAAAACTTAAAATATACAGTAAATAAATCAATCATAGATCACTTACACAGAGTAATACAATGCAGCGGAATAGATAAAGAATAGTAGTTCATGAAGCTACTGTATACCTCAGAGTTAGAAATAAAATACAACCGAATAGTTCAAATGCCATGAAGTCTCCAATGCAACAGATGGCTTCTCTGAACCAATCAACTGGATGACTGAAGGGATAGATAGCTGGATCTTCAAGCAAAGCTCCAACTTCGAAGATGAGTCTCAAATGCTGTATCTCTCGGTCTGACCCGAGCGTAAAGCAAAACACAAAACACTCGAGTCAGGATTAACATTCTTATATCTATAAATCTAACTCAAGTGAAATATCAACTGAAATATAATTAACTTAGAGGATGTTTGGGATAACCATCCTCTAAGGGTCCATGGAACTATCTAAAAGATAGAAATATACACTATAACACTGTAGTCTTTTCAACTTAATTTATACTTCAAAACCAAATATCATT
Organism: Allium cepa; assembly: GCA_030765085.1. Taxonomy (NCBI): domain Eukaryota; kingdom Viridiplantae; phylum Streptophyta; class Magnoliopsida; order Asparagales; family Amaryllidaceae; genus Allium; species Allium cepa. The sequence goes on from CM060932.1 coordinate 136,730,053, forward strand.
TTCACTTCAAATATCTCTATACTTCCCAAATAGTATTTTTATATATTAAATAATTTGTACAGTAAAGTAATTTCAATTCCCTCAACTTAACAAATCGTTTAACATCAACCCGACCATCCCATTTAAATCTATTTCAATCTCAATTTATTAATTTAAATTCAACTCAATTTCTAAAATAACCACTTCAATTTTATCGATCTCAAATTCGGATTTGAAATCACAAAATACCCTTTATATTCAATATATTTCAAAACTTTAAGTATTCAACATTTCAAACTAACTTTTTAATCAATTTAGTTTCTAAATAATAAATTTAAATATACTGATTTCAAATACATATCCGAATCTCAAAATAAACCATTTAAATCCCAATATAGTTAAAAGCTTTAATATTTAATTAAATGTTCAATTTAATAGTTCTATATAGATCTCGATTTAACCTCATTATTATCTAGTCTTAAATTAATCCCTCATTAGATACAATATCATTTAAGTAACCTTAAATTACATTTTACTCAATATTTTCTTTAATTTATTTAAACGTGAAATATTCATTAAATCGCTTAAATAAAAATCCAGTTACAAAATCATACCCTTAAATTTCCCATTCAATAATTTCAAATTGATTTAATTGAATAAATCCTTATTTAAATACCATTTAGATAAACCCACATTTATCTCCCAATCTTAGTAAATTGCAGAATACTTATGGAATAAAATTTACATAAATATTTAGCATAATTTATGTATTAAATCAAATTTTGACTAAATTAAATATTATTAAATCTATATATCATTACCCTTTATATATAAAAAAAATTTAAGGATTAACATTTAATAAGACCATATATTTCTTTCCAAAACAATGAATTAAATTTCAAAATATTTATATATATGGACCAACGATGTCTGTATATATTTCTTATCATATGGTCAAGTGTTACGGATATTTATCATTTCAATCCGTACACTAAATGTATACGGGTGGATAGCATTTCAACCCGTAATCCCAATTCAATTAAATGAAAATCGCTTGGGTTTATCATTTCAACCCATAACGATTTTCTCCTATTCTAAAGTCTGTTCGGGTATGTATCATTTCAACCCATAGTGATTTCTATACTAACAGGGAACTTGCAGAGTGATAACAGATATGTAAATAATAATAACAACATGCATATATCATCAAAATAAATATATAAACAATAGGATATGGTGTCATATCCCATAGGTGAATAGTTACAGATAATAGCATATATAACAATTTAAATAACTACAGCCTCATATTTCAATTGTCATCTCAATTGAAATCAAATTTAGTAAATAAAAGAATGTTAATCGTGAGTGATTTCTCACCTTTCGAGGCCAGAGAAAAAGAAGTGAGTTATGCAATCCAGATCCGAATTCCAAAACAAAGCTAGATGGACACGGTTCAATGATCAAAGCTGATAATAGGAATAGACGAATTCAAATCAGAATTGGATCAAGGAAGATAAATAGGATAAGTGAGCTTATATACAACTAGCCAACATATGCAGACACAGTTTATAAAATATGCAACAAAATATGCATGCCTCGGTTAATATATATGCATAGGTGTGCAGACCGACTATATTAATATAACCATATATATACTATATAACATTTCCTCTACCAATTTGTATATGACTATACATATGACTATAATTGAAATCAAAATACACATCCCTTAAAAAAAAAATCCAACGTATATCAGTCAGTGCAAACAACCTTAAGGCTGACGTGAAATAAACTTTTGAAAGCATATACTGTTGAAATTATAAAATATTGATATAACTTATACTGTAAAACTACCATAGAAATTTTTATATATATACCTACATTTTAAATATAACTTATGTAAGTTGTTGAAAATAAAATAAAATATAGTACGGTAGACTCTAAAATACTAAAACAATCATAAAAATATATATATTATAAATTGACCTATCAAACTTGTACCCACCAATTTTATATAATATATATACCAAAACAGTAACGAAAATTGAAATAATATATTTTATATATCTAACATATGAAAGCTAATAAAATAACATATTTTATTATAGTTGAAACTTTTATAACCAAATATATAAAACATATAAAAATACGTATATTAATAGAAGGCTGCCAAACTTATACCATATATACCGTAAGCTATCAATAGTAAAATAAAACACGTATATATATATATATATATATATATATATTTAACTTTTCAACTAGTTAGTAAAACATACGTATCTAAAAGCCGTACGATAACTATATGCTAACAAAAGTCAAAAACTATATACCGTAAAATCTTAAAATAATATACATAATACAGTATAAATATATACTAACCTTTATATATGAACAGAAGTTAAATATTTATATACACGTTTATAAATATAACAATTATCATATATATACTATTATGAAATGTATTATTATTTTTAAAGTTCAACTGTTAGGGAATTCAAAATCCCCATAGTTGCAGTAAAGATATAAAACAAAACTTATGCACAATCTATACTGTTCTTAATATATAAAATAGACTTATATCAAATAAAATGCGTACTTTCTTTTAAAAACCAGAGAGGAAATGTTTTGCCAACTAATGCATGCAGCCATGGGGAGGAGGCAGGCCAAGGAAAAGAGAGAGCTCATGCTCAGGTTTGGAAGAAATAAGAAAAGATGGAGGGGAGATGAGAACATGCGATTTTTAAAGGAAGAATGCATGCGTGATTCAAGCAACATGACATGGCGAAGGGCATTCTTCAGGCAACAGAGAAAATGCTAGTTTCTTAAATATAAAGGTAGGTCTGCATCTGATATGTGAACGTGCTATATGACTCTATATAATATTTACAAAGCTCTCTCCTCTTTTAATATTAATTTGAGGGCAACGAATAGCCTACAGCGAGAAAAGAAGATGCAATCTATGCTATACTATATATATATATATATATATATATATATATTCCTAGAAACACGGAAACGAAGAGGTAAAAGAGGGAAGAGAAAGAGGCGTATAAATGAATGGTAAATAAATTTAGATTTCAAATGAAATAAATGGAACAACAGAGATTAAAGTATGGATGTAAATCCTAGAATAATAAAAAGCAACGGTTATATGTTGATTAAGAAAGATAATTAAAACAATTAATGGCTTAAATGGGGCAGCATGTTTCAAATTTTTGAAATGCAAAAGAAACGTACACTATAAATATAAAGTTTTCAAAAGCAAAAGAAACGTAAAGCTGTCCATTAATTCATCAAAACGTTATTTAAGTAATAAATTGAAATGAATATACAAATAAAAGTAATTGTAATGGTCAATAGTTGACTTTGCTATACACTTAAGGCAATAAATTTTTGTTTGTTTGTACAACACATAATGAGTTTTGAAAGTCAAGGATATAAAAGGAAAGAAATCAGGAAATTTTGTGAGCAATAGCTTTCCAAGGAAAGGTAGGCTTACATTATATATACATGCTGAGATGATTAGGCACGTTCAAAAATTTTGAAGCAAATGAAGGAATTGGAAAAAAAAAATGAAAGAAATTTGAAAAGTCCGTAGCTATGATTTAGCCAAAAATTATTAAAGCCATTCACTAGGAAGGTTGGAACCGAAATAATAGGGAGAGGAAGGCACAATAAATTTGATGACAAAGTTGTGTTCAGATCTATAAGCAAGTGGTTTATATATTATAGGCCTTATGAAAGCGAGGGAAGGAACGGATGCTACTAGCTTGATGATTTGAGATTCTTTCAAGCGTTAAAAAAATAAATAAAGAGAGACCAGAATAAACGCACCACCATAAATATAAATATACGCTTCAATTGCAAAAGAAACGTATAGAGAAAATTATGTGTAGTGGGAAAGGTAAAGTCAGTGCACGAAACTACAAGGAATAATAAAAGCAAGGTCGATGATCTCAAATTTATTAATGGTTACGAATGGAAAAGTCTACCTGGATTGGAAAAGTATTAAGCAATAGAAATCTTTAACGGTAGTAAAAAGAAACCGTTACGCACTGATTCAGAAATCAATTAAAGCAATTAATAGCTTGAACTGGACAGCACGTTTTCTCAATTAAATAAACTTCCATAAAATTATTTGAAAATTTACAATCTGCTATATTTAAATATACGTATTCTAAATATATAAACATTTTATTTAAAAATTCAATTATTATAAGATTTCACAAATATTCAATTGAATACGTTATAGAATCAATTAAAATTGTTAAAATTTTCCGGGTCGTTATACTCTCCCCCACTCAAAACTTTTCGTCCCCGAAAAGGAAGGAGGTAGGAGAATAAAACAACCAGAAAAAAAATAGATTGAAAGCCAAGATAAACAATAAATTTTAAAACTATATAAATTTTATTTAAAATATTTATTTGAAAATTTCATTTGAAATTGAATTTTCTTTAATATTTAATACTTCTCAAACTCCTTTGCAAAAAATTATTTACATTATTACTTCTATTTATAAAGACTATTGAAAATATTAAATCCAAAATTTATGAAATTTTTAATTTTTCTCAAGATACCTTTCAAATATTATCAATAAATTAATAATCATTTTCTTTAAAGATGTTTTATTTAATTTATAACTTCAAAAATATTTATAACGCTAAAATTTTATATAAAACAATGTAGTATACAAATAAGAAATATTTAAAAGATTTATTCAAAAAGGAAAGGAAGGTAGATTCCGAAAATGGAATATAGGTGAAAAATGAAGCTGAGCAGATGAGGTAGATTCAAAAGAATAGAATCGGGCACGAATAATTTATTTCAAACCATAAGAATTTTAATTTCAAATACTAATACAAAATTTCTCTGTTGGGAAAAATACTTTTATAATAAATACCTTTATAATAATACGTTTATATCGAAATAAATCTTTCTTTCGAAAATATTTTTATAACTCGATGTTTTAACAAGTTTATCCTCGTTCTTGCAGACTCTGGCCATGCGTTGATCGGGCGCAAAGCTAGAATTCTTCAAGTACTTAGTAGACCTGTTTCAACACCCAGTGAAAATACTTGAAAAACCTTTTTAAAAACAGATATGGAAAGTACAATCCAAACAAAAAACCAAACCAAAACCTTTGTCCGACCATGGTTCGCAGATACACAATGGTTACGCCTGGGTCTCCCAGGAAACAATCCATATCCGTAAGCTTTCTCAGCCCTGCGAGTTACGCCATGATGACTAGTAGAGTGCAGGATACACAATGGTTACGCCTGGATCCCCCAGGAAACAATCCGTACCCCTAGGCAAGACTCAGTCAGGCACTTGCGCTACTATTCGCGACCTACACAGATTGCAGGATACACAATGGTTACGCCTGGATCCCCCAGGAAACAATCCATACCCCTAGGCAAGACTCAGCCAGGCAGTTGCGCTATGCAGTCACGAGAGAAAAAAAACCATGGGTTACGCCACGGTGGGAAACACTCGAGTATTACATCCGGAAAATCGAAAATCAGAGAGAATAATATCGATAGAATGAATCCACGATGTGGCCACAAAGCGAATATCAAGCAGAAGGCACTTTCCATATCTTTACTTCGAAAATATATATCATATAGTACCTTTTCAAATACTTTCAAATATCATACTTATATAAAATCCATATATATATATATAAGATTCCATTTTCAAATCGAATACTTTCCAAATCAATAGTATATCAAATCATACTTATATAGACTTCGATTTATAAAAAAAATTCTCTTTCCAAATTGAGTACCTTTCAAATCAATAGATTTCAAATCACTTCATACTTATACAAATCCATTTTATATAAGTTCGACCACTCCCAAATCAAGTGCTTGACAATATAAGAGTCTCAATTTCAAATCATTTCAATATCAATTCAGTTTCAAAATCATATAGGATTTCACCAAATTTTCTTCCAAATTAAGTATCTAAATTTCAAAGTTCCCAAAATAATAGGTTTAGAAAATTATCCCAGTTTCCAAATTAAAATAATTCAAGTCAAACAAATTCATTTCCAAAATCACCATATAAGTACTGGTTTTTAATTTCAATTTAATTTCAAAACCAAATATTTTCTCAAAATCAATTATACTCAAAATGGTTTCCAAATTTATAATCATCACTTTAAAACTTTTAAACTATCTATTTCTATTAGAAATATCCAATTTACCTTTCTGAAAACCATTATTTGAAATTATTTTTTTTTTCCAAAACATTTCAAAACTAAATTCCATATTAGTATAATTAAAAATAGTCATATTCACTTACTTAACAAAAGGTTTCAAACTTACTTAAGTCATACTCTTCAAAACTAAACTTATATGCTTTATCAAAAAATTTATACTTTTCGAAATTTCTTAGTTTAAAACTTTTAAACCTTGATTTGGAATTGCTCGAACCTTCAAAATAGTCGATGAAATCAAATTTCAAATCTAAGAGTTGGAAATCAATTTTTCTTTTTTATATAGAGTTATTACTAGTCAAATTGAAAACTCGAGGACTGAACACCGGTCTCACTTTAAATTGTTTCAAATATATACATATATCTTTCGAAAATATCAAATTATACTTCGGAATTTGAAATCAAAAACGGTTTTACAAAATCACTCGCATAGCGAAGCTATTAAAGTGGCCTCTCCCCCACTCTGAAACTCGAAAATCAATGTCGATGATGCGTGCACTCATCACCGAAATTATTCTCCAGCGACATAAGTGAGTTCTGGACTTCTATTTTCTTGAAAACTTCTTTGAAATTTCTTCAAAATTATTGGAACTCATTTGAACTCATTTGAAACATTTCTTATTTGGAAAAATACCTTTAAATCGTATTATTTTTATATATTTTCCAAAATCTTAAATCCAGTTTCAAAATACCGGAATTCAGTTCTCGAATTTCAAATTTAACACTTCAGTTATAAATCATTTTTATATAAATCAATTTCTTATAATTTTTCAAAATTTCAAATCCTCTCAAAACCTTTTTATATATAGGATAACATTTCTTATTTGTTTTATATATAGGTATATAATCCTTGTAGAAAACATTTTCTTTTTTTATATATAGAACAAATAGAATCATAGTTATTAAAATAATAATTTCGATATATAAAACAATTTCAAAAATACAAACATACCCGATTTTCAAAGGAAGATTCAAGAATGGATTTCAAAACAAAGATAGAGATTTAATTTAGAGGAACTCCAATCAATAGAATCCTGATTCGAAGATGGACTCGATCGAAGATGAGATAATTAAAATACAAATAGAAGATGGATATACTTCTATAAATCGCGGGCGATCTTAAAGGATCAACCGTGAATTTAGCAATATAATGGATGCAGAATTCTAAGGTAAATCGACATTCGATCGCTATAGATAGAATTCGGAATAACAAGAGATAGTAGCATCCAAACCGAGGGATACATAAATCTCCGGTGAATCAATGCCAATTGTAAAGGAGTTTTCATCCCCCTTTACCAATCATTTAGTGGAGTTTTGGATACTCCAGAATCAAAAGAATATAAATAGAGAGAGACAAGAATGAATTTTGGAACCAAGGGACATTCCAAAATTCAAAGGAAATCGAGTCAGAAAGGAAGAGATTCAACTCGAGCGAAAGTGATTCGGTTAATAAATTTACCATATATTCTAAGTTTTGCCTAGAGCCAAAGCTCTGATGCCAACTGTAACGACCCGCTATTTTGGACCATTCAAATCGACAATAAAACCGTACATGTCCGACTTGAATAATTCAAAATACCGAATTGTTAATAAAATTTGGCAAAACTTAAAATATACAGTAAATAAATCAATCATAGATCACTTACACAGAGTAATACAATGCAGCGGAATAGATAAAGAATAGTAGTTCATGAAGCTACTGTATACCTCAGAGTTAGAAATAAAATACAACCGAATAGTTCAAATGCCATGAAGTCTCCAATGCAACAGATGGCTTCTCTGAACCAATCAACTGGATGACTGAAGGGATAGATAGCTGGATCTTCAAGCAAAGCTCCAACTTCGAAGATGAGTCTCAAATGCTGTATCTCTCAGTCTGACCCGAGCGTAAAGCAAAACACAAAACACTCGAGTCAGGATTAACATTCTTATATCTATAAATCTAACTCAAGTGAAATATCAACTGAAATATAATTAACTTAGAGGATGTTTGGGATAACCATCCTCTAAGGGTCCATGGAACTATCTAAAAGATAGAAATATACACTATAACACTGTAGTCTTTTCAACTTAATTTATACTTCAAAACCAAATATCATTTTCACTTCAAATATCTCTATACTTCTCAAATAGTATTTTTATATATTAAATAATTTGTACAGTAAAGTAATTTCAATTCCCTTAACTTAACAAATCGTTTAACATCAACCCGACCATCCCATTTAAATCTATTTCAATCTCAATTTATTAATTTAAATTCAACTCAATTTCTAAAATAACCACTTCAATTTTATCGATCTCAAATTCGGATTTGAAATCACAAAATACCCTTTATATTCAATATATTTCAAAACTTTAAGTATTCAACATTTCAAACTAACTTTTTAATCAATTTAGTTTCTAAATAATAAATTCAACTATACTGATTTCAAATACATATCCGAATCTCAAAATAAACCATTTAAATCCCAATATAGTTCAAAGCTTTAATATTTAATTAAATGTTCAATTTAATAGTTCAATATAGATCTCGATTTAACCTCATTATTATCTAGTCTTAAATTAATCCCTCATTAGATACAATATCATTTAAGTAACCTTAAATTACATTTTACTCAATATTTTCTTTAATTTATTTAAACGTGAAATATTCATTAAATCACTTAAATAAAAATCCAGTTACAAAATCATACCCTTGAATTTCCCATTCAATAATTTCAAATTGATTTAATTGAATAAATCCTTATTTAAATACCATTTAGATAAACCCACATTTATTTCCCAATCTTAGTAAATTGCAGAATACTTTTGGAATAAAATTTACATAAATATTTAGCATAATTTATGTATTAAATCAAATTTTGACTAAATTAAATATTATTAAATCTATATATCATTACCCTTTATATATAAAAAAAATTTAAGGATTAACATTTAATAAGACCATATATTTCTTTCCAAAACAATGAATTAAATTTCAAAATATTTATATATATGGACCAACGATGTCTGTATATATTTCTTATCATATGGTCAAGTGTTACGGATATTTATCATTTCAATCCATACACTAAATGTATACGGGTGGATAGCATTTCAACCCGTAATCCCAATTCAATTAAATGAAAATCGCTTGGGTTAATCATTTCAACCCATAACGATTTTCTCCTATTCTAAAGTCAGTTCGGGTATGTATCATTTCAACCCATAGTGATTTCTATACTAACAGGGAACTTGCAGAGTGATAACAGATATGTAAATAATAATAACAACAGGCATATATCATCAAAATAAATATATAAACAATAGGATATGGTGTCATATCCCATAAGTGAATAGTTACAGATAATAGCATATATAACAATTTAAATAACTACAGCCTCATATTTCAATTGTCGTCTCAATTGAAATAAAATTTAGTAAATAAAAGAATGTTAATCGTGAGTGATTTCTCACCTTTCGAGGACAGAGAAAAAGAAGTGAGTTATGCAATCCAGATCCGAATTCCAAAACAAAGCTAGATGGACACGGTTCAATGATCAAAGATGATAATAGGAATAGACGAATTCAAATCAGAATTGGATCAAGGAAGATAAATAGGATAAGTGAGCTTATATACAACTAGCCAACATATGCAGACACAGTTTATAAAATATGCAACAAAATATGCATGCCTCGGTTAATATATATACATAGGTGTGCAGACCGACTATATTAATATAACCATATATATACTATATAACATTTCCTCTACCAATTTGTATATGACTATACATATAACTATACTTGAAATCAAAATACACATCCCTTAAAAAAAAATCCACCGTATATCAGTCAGTGCAAACAACCTTAAGGCTGACATGAAATAAACTTTTGAAAGCATATACTGTTGAAATTATAAAATATTGATATAACTTATACTGTAAAACTACCATAGAAAATTTTATATATATACCTACATTTTAAATATAACTTATGTAAATTGTTGAAAATAAAATAAAATATAGTACGGTAGACTCTAAAATACTAAAACAATCATAAAAATATATATATTATAAATTGACCTATCAAACTTGTACCCACCAATTTTATATAATATATACCAAAACAGTAACGAAAATTGAAATAATATATTTTATATATCTAACATATGAAAGCTAATAAAATAACATATTTTATTATAGTTGAAACTGTTATAACCAAATATATAAAACATATAAAAAAACGTATATTAATAGAAGGCTGCCAAACTTATATCATATGTACCGTAAGCTATCAATAGTAAAATAAAACGCGTATATATATATAACTTTTCAACTAGTTAGTAAAACATACGTATCTAAAAGCCGTACGATAACTATATGCTAACAAAAGTCAAAAACTATATACCATAAAATCTTAAAATAATATACATAATACAGTATAAATATATACTAACCTTTATATATGAACAGAAGTTAAATATTTATATACACGTTTATAAATATAACAATTATCATATATATACTATTATGAAATATATTATTATTTTTAAAGTTCAACTGTTAGGGAATTCAAAATCCCCATAGTTGCAGTAAACATATAAAACAAAACTTATGCACAATCTATACTATTCTTAATATATAAAATAGACTTATATCAAATAAAATGCGTACTTACTTTTAAAAACCAGAGAGGAAATGTTTTGCCAACTAATGCATGCAGCCATGGGGAGGAGGCAGGCCAAGGAAAAGAGAGAGCTCATGCTCAGGTTTGGAAGAAATAAGAAAAGATGGAGGGGAGATGAGAACAGGCGATTTTTAAAGGAAGAATGCATGCGTGATTCAAGCAACATGACATGGCGAAGGGCATTATTCAGGCAACAGAGAAAATGCTAGTTTCTTAAATATAAAGGTAGGTCTACGTCTGATATGTGAACGTGCTATATGACTTTATATAATATTTGCAAAGCTCTCTCCTCTTTTAATATTAATTTGAGGGCAACGAATAGCCTACAGCGAGAAAAGAAGATGCAATCTATGCTATACTATATATATATATATATATATATATATATATATATATATATTCCTAGAAACACGGAAACGAAGAGGTAAAAGAGGGAAGAGAAAGAGGCGTATAAATGAATGGTAAATAAATTTAGATTTCAAATGAAATAAATGGAACAGCAGAGATTAAAGTATGGATGTAAATCCTAGAATAATAAAAAGCAACGGTTATATGTTGATTAAGAAAAATAATTAAAACAATCAATGGCTTAAATGGGGCAGCATGTTTCAAATTTTTGAAATGCAAAAGAAACGTACACTATAAATATAAAGTTTTCAAAAGCAAAAGAAACGTAAAGCTGTCCATTAATTCATCAAAACGTTATTTAAGTAATAAATTGAAATGAATATACAAATAAAAGTAATTGTAACGGTCAATAGTTGATTTTGCAATACACTTAAGGCAATAAATTTTTGTTTGTTTGTACAACACATAATGAGTTTTGAAAGTCAAGGATATAAAAATGGATAAAAGGAAAGAAATCAGGAAATTTTGTGAGCAATAGCTTTCCAAGGAAAGGTAGGCTTACATTATATATACATGCTGAGATGATTAGGCACGTTCAAAAATTTTGAAGCAAATGAAGGAATTGGAAAAAAAATGAAAGAAATTTGAAAAGTCCGTAGCTATGATTTAGCCCAAAATTATTAAAGCCATTCACTAGGAAGGTTGGAACCGAAATAATAGGGGGAGGAAGGCACATTAAATTTGATGACAAAGTTGTGTTCAGATCTATAAGCAAGTGGTTTATATATTATAGGCCTTATGAAAGCGAGGGAAGGAACGGATGCTACTAGCTTGATGATTTGAGATTCTTTCAAGCGTTAAAAACAAAAATAAAGAGAGACCAGAATAAACGCACCACCATAAATATAAATATACGCTTCAATTGCAAAAGAAACGTATAGAGAAAATTATGGGTAGTGGGAAAGGTAAAGTCAGTGCACGAAACTACAAGGAATAATAAAAGCAAGGTCGATGATCTCAAATTTATTAATGGTTATGAATGGGAAAGTCTACCTGGATTGGAAAAGTATTAAGCAATAGAAATCTTTAACGGTAGTAAAAAGAAACCGTTACGCACTGATTCAGAAATCAATTAAAGCAATTAATAGCTTGAACTGGACAGCACGTTTTCTCAATTAAATAAACTTCCATAAAATTATTTGAAAATTTACAATCTGCTATATTTAAATATACGTATTCTAAATATATAAACATTTTATTTAAAAATTCAATTATTATAAGATTTCACAAATATTCAATTAAATACGTTATAGAATCAATTAAAATTGTTAAAATTTTCGGGTCGTTACACATGCCCGGGAGTGTGTCGCACCATCAACGGTCACTAGCTTGAAAGTTCCTTCTCCAAGCTTCCGTTCAATGACGTATGGACCTTCCCATGCGGGGCTCATATGTGATGGAACTGGGAAAACTCGTTTCAAAACAAGATCACCTACACCAAAGATTCTCGGTCGGACTTTTTCATTATAATATCGAGCGACTCGGTGCCTGTATGCGGCCGCTCTTAAATTAGCTTCTTCATGCTTTTCATCAATGAAGTCCAATGATTCCAGCAAAAGATCTTGATTTGACTCATGGTTATAATAAGTTACCCGACGTGATGGAACTTCAAGCTCTACGGGTATGACAACTTCCATGCCATATGCTAATGCGAATGGAGTGTGGCCAGTCGCAGACTTGTGGGTGGTTCTATTAGCTCAAAGCGCTGTCGGAAGCTCATCCACCCACTTGCCTCTAGCCTTTTCCAAACGTTTTTTCAATATGGATTTGATTATTTTGTTTACGGCTTCCACTTGTCCATTGGCTTTCGGATGAGCAACTGCTGCAAACTTTTTCTTAATACTATATTTTTGGCAAAATTCCTTGAACTCTTTGCTTTCGAATTGAGTTCCGTTGTCCGTAATGATGGTTCATGGAAGGCCAAAACATCATATAATATTTCGTACAACCAAATTGATGACCTTTTTGGTGGTGATAGTGGCCAAAGGCTCTACTTCTGCCCACTTGGTAAAGTAATCGACCGCTACTATTATGTATTTTGCAGCACCTTTGGCTGGGGGTAAGGAACCGACTATATTGATCCCCCATATTGCAAATGGCCAGGGACTAACCATTTGTGTGAGTTCCATCGACAGAGCTCTCGGGATTTTCGCATATTTCTGACATTTGTCACATCTTCTCACATAGTCCGCGGCATCCCGATTTACAGTCGGTTTCAATAGTATCCATAGCGGAGGATTTTCTTTGCTAATGTCTGCCCTTTAGTATGGTCGCCACATTCACCTTCATAGACTTCCTTCAGTACTCGTTTTATCTCATCATGGGCAATGCACCGGAGTAAGGGGGCAAAGAATCCCCTTCGATACATTACTCCATCTTGTGTTACATAATGTGAAGCCTTACGAATGACTTGTCGTCTTTCGCTCTTTCTTTCAGGCACAACCCCGTGTAAAAAGTACTGCTTAAATAGGGTCATCCATGATTCCTTCTCGATTTCTGTTCCTAACATGAAATCTACCTCCATCATATTTATGCTCGGAACGTGTAAGGTTTCAACGAAAAACAATCCCATCTGCTGCGCATCGCCAGTGCTTGCAAATTTCTCCAATGAATCGGCTGCTCTGCTTTGCTCACGCAGGACATGTGAAGTATCATAGTACTCGAGATTCGCTAGCAGCTCTTGAACTCGGACCAAATAAGGGGCAATTCTCTACCCCTTTGCTTGATAGTCTCCCCGCACTTGGTACACCACTAGTTGCGAGTCGCAAAAGATTTCAACCGATATTACTCCCAGTTCTTAGATAAGTCTTAAGCCAGCAATCAATGCTTCACACTCGGCTTTGTTATTCGTTGCTGTGAATTCGAGCTTCAAAGCGTAGCAAACTGATCGGTTCTCAGGAGTTACAAGAACTATGCCAACCCTCGAACAACGGCCGCTAGATGCCCCATCGGTGTACACCTTCCATCGAACGGGAGGTATGACATTGTGGCCGTTTGATTCGTCTGTCATGGTGAATTCAGCAATGAAATCTGCTAGCGCTTACCCCTGTACGGCCCTTCGTGGCAGGAAGGTAATATCGAACTGACTCAACTCGATATTCCATTTTAACATCCTTTCAGAAGTTTCCGGTCGTTGGAGTACCTGTCGCAAGGGTTGATCGGTGTAAACACTGATCGAGTGTGCCTAGAAGTATGGGCGAAGCTTGCGTGATGCAATCACCAAGCAATAAGCTAACTTCTCAATCCTGAGATAATTTCTTTCTGCCCTCGTCAAACGTTTACTGACATAATATACCAGCTTTTGAACTCGGTCCTCCTCGCGAACCAAAGCCGTACTGATAGCATGTTGGGATACTACTAGGTATACATACAGCATTTCATGGTCAATTGGTTTTGATAGCACCGGGGACTTTCTAGGTGTCTATCCAGAGCTCGGAATGCTTCCTCGCAGTCAAATGTCCACTCGAAATTCCTCTTCCGTTTCTTTATCACATCAAAGAAAGGAATGCACTTATCTGTGGCTCTGGATATGAATCGACTCAGCGCGGCCGCCTTTCCGTTCAAGCTTTATACTTGTTTATAGTTCTGGGCACTTGTATGTCCCGAATAGCCTGAATGTTTTCCGGGTTAGCTTCAATTCCACGTGCGTTCACAATGAAACCCAAGAATTTCCGTGATGCAACGCCAAAAGAACACTTTAAAGGGTTGATCTTCACCCTGTAATGCCTGAGTATATCAAACATCTCTGCTAAGTCTCGGATGTGGTCGTTTGACTGTCGTGACTTCACGAGCATGTCATCCACATAGACTTCCATTGTTCTACCAATATGGTCTTTAAACATTTGATTCACCAGACGTCGATAAGTTTCTCCAACGTTTTTCAATCCAAATGGCATTACTACATAGAAATATAGCCCCACATCTGTGACAAAGCTGGTGTGTTCTTGGTCTGGAATGTGCATCGGGATTTGATTGTATCCCGAATACGCATCCATAAATGACAATAATTCGTGTCCGGTGGTAGAGTCGACGAACTGGTTGATTCTAGGTAAAGGGAAACTATCCTTCGGGCATGCTTTATATAGATCGGAGTAATCAACACAAGTTCTCCACTTTCCATTTGCTTTTCTCACCAGCACAGGGTTAGATACCCATTCGAGGTAGAGGGCGTCGTGGACGAACCCATTGGCTTTGAGTTTGTCCACCTCCTCTTTGAGAGCAGCGGACCTCTCCGGGTCCATGCCTCTCCTTTTCTGTTTCATAGGAACGTATTTTGGGTCTACGTTCAACATATGACTCACAATAGTGGGAGAAATCCCGCACATATCAAAGTGTGCCCAAGCGAAAACATCCAGATTCGCTCGGAGGAAATCAGTAAGGTCCTCGGCCACTGAAGGGTCGAGTTGTGATCCAATCTTAAGAACTCATGATGGGTCATCCCGACTAACTAAAATGTCGATCGTCAGCTTAGCCGGTGCTGCATTCGTTTCCCTGGGTTCCCCATCATCATCTCTCGGATCTGTCTCTAAGGATCCGAGAATGTCGCCCGAGCCAGGGCTCGGGCACTACTTGTCAATCATCGGTATTTAGGAAGCGGACGGTGCTGTCCGCAACCTTCACTTTTTCTCTTCGCTGAGCTTCTCTCATCTCTATCACATAACATGCACGACCGGTCACCTGATCGCCATGTACCACTCCAACTCCCTTGTCAGTCGGAAATTTCAACGTCAAACACCATGGGGCCAAGGCTGTCCTAAACTCCGCCAGGGCCGGACGACCCAGAATACATTGTATGGAGAGTCAACATCCATCACTATGGATGGTAGGATTCACACTCTCCTACGCTCACCTTCATCTAGTTCAACTAGTAACTCGATATACCCCATTGCGTCAGTTGTGGCACCATTAAAGCCGTGGATACGGGCTTTGCATGGCTTCAAGTCTTTCGGTTCCATCTTCATTTGGTCATAAGCCTTCTTGAAGATGATGTTGATAGAGCTTCCATAATCAATAAAATTCCTTTTGATGCAAGCTGGCCTGATCGTTGCAGATATGACCATCGGGTCGATAGTAGGAGCCTCCACCTTGTCTGCATCTCGACTCCTAAAAACTATATTGTCTTTCATCATGCATTGTTGTTTTGCGGGAGTTCCATCTTCCATATTCGAACAACATTCATAATTCGCATGCCTCAAGGAGGTAGCATATCGTTCCATCTCCTGCCAATTCTTGTCTGCAGGGTGAGGTCCTCCGACTATAGTGTTTATGATCAACCTACTTACGGTCCGGGCAGGTTCCTCTGGGTGGCGTGGAGCTGGCCCGCGTTCGGGGTCTGACGTTCCTTGCCTACCCTCTAGTGGGTCCTTAACAAACTCCTGCAGCTTTCTCTGCCTGATTAAACTTTCTATGGCGTCATGGAGGTGTCTACACTCCTCAGTATTATGCCCGTGGGTCTCATGGAAGCGACAATACTTCCCGTCCGTTTC
Source organism: Allium cepa (assembly GCA_030765085.1). NCBI lineage: Eukaryota > Viridiplantae > Streptophyta > Magnoliopsida > Asparagales > Amaryllidaceae > Allium > Allium cepa. The sequence goes on from CM060932.1 coordinate 136,746,815, forward strand.
TGTTCTTCAGTGGACTCCTTTGGGTGCGGCTTTCTGTATTGGAAGGTGTTACAGGTAGATAGGTAAATGTTTTCAAGAGACGTATTCAGGGGGGTGTATTCGTTGTAGGTCGGAATCCTCGACTTCCATTTTCCTGTCTCTTTTTTCTTTTCGGCATTTCCACCTCCGGATCCTCTAGACTGCCCAGGCTTGTTCTAGACGTTGGCTTGAACTTTTCCCATACTATCGCCGGATTGCTTCACGGCGATGTTACTTTTCACAATGTCCTGAACAGGCCCTGGTGTCTTATCTCATCTCGTCCATCGAGCTTCCTCCCTCCTTATGAACTGGTGATCTTTGGAATAGAATCCCTCCAACGTAGTTGGTGGCTTTCCCGCCAACCAATCTCCAAACTCTGAGTCAGGATCTACACCTCGCATTACCTCCATCAAGATTGCATGGTTGTTAGGGTTGCTAACTTTAGTGGCGGCAACATGAAACCTCTACAAGTATGCTTTCAAAGACTCTCTCGGAGCCTGGATCACGCTTGATAAGGACATCACGTCCTTTGGACGAGTAGCATATATCCTGAATTGTTCAACAAATTTCATCGCCAACTCGTCGAAGCTGGATATAGACCGCGGAGGAAGTCGAGTAAACCACATAGTGGCGGTTCCGGACAAAGTGATTGGGAAGCACCTACACTTAGTCACGTCATTCGCCCTTGCAGAATCCATCATCCATTCGTACCTCATCACGTGTTGCCTAGGGTCAGTCTTCCCTTCGTAGGCTAGGATAGTCGACATGCTGAATTTCCCGGGATGCTCAGCCTGTAAAATAGTATCTATGAAGGGAGTATGACTCCTGGACACTCCCCAATCTTCGTTGGTCAAGCCTTGGTTCTCTCTCATCAACTGCCTGACCATGGCTGTTAAGTCCGGAGTTTGTATGGAGGATGGGAGGTTGGGTTCCGTTCCACGGGACCGTGCGGGTTGATATCCCGTCTGCTGGCGGTCGGCCAAACATGCGTCCAGAAGGCCAGCTTGATTTGGGTCTTGGTGAATCGGGCGTCCTGTCTCCTCACGTGCCTGATCCCTGGCGGATCAATCAGTGGCACCTGCCTATGCAGCTTCAGTCTTACGGCATCTATGCCTAGGAGGTTCATTAGCCGAGGTCGAGCTATCAGACGAAGAATAAGGAGCAGGGCTACCTCCAGCATTCTGATGCTGCTGCTGGGCAAGATGAGTCATGAGATTAGTGTTGGCTTGAATCTGCTCAGCAAGTTGCCTTCTACTTTCTCTGAATTATCTTATCAAGTCGTTGAACTTTATTCGGGAAATGACTTCCGTTTGATTTTGGGTGGAAGGCTATGTGCCTTGAATCGCTTGTGGGTTGCTAGGTCCAACTTGTTGTACACTAGCAGTCTCGTGGACATCCGCATCGTGAGAGGCTGATCGGGTGCGTGGTCTTCCCATAGTAGAGTTGTGGGTTGGAACTCTGAATAGATTCAACGGGCGTCCAATGAATAAGTCGAATCTCCCTCGGGGGATTTTTCAATCCAGTAGCTACAAAGTGGATCCTATCGACCTGAGAATTCGATTCTCAGTAAAAGCACCAAAATGTTAGCACTAAAATTGGTCACTAACACCCTTGAGAGAGATTATGTAGAGAGATTAATGAAGAAAATAAATCTAAACAGTGAACAGAATGCTAAACTTAATGCAGAAAATAAGAACACCAGATTTATAGTGGTTCGGCATAATTGCCTACGTCCACTTTGAGGTTAATCTTTATTGCTTTACTTATCAACTGGTTACAGATACAATCCATACACCAACTATTTGATTATAATTGTTAAGCAAAGAAAATAAGTCTTAAACGAGTCTTGAATGCGGCAGAGTCTCCTCGGTGTTCTAAAAAATCAGGTCCCTTTCACTTTGCCCCTACCTCTCTATTTATAGACGAAGATGGGTTGGAAGTCCCTGACGGGCCTAGTAGCAAGATATCTCGGCCCAAAACAAGTAACTCATGTGTGTCGATCCATAAATGCCGAACGGCATAAGCCGTACGTCCCTAGATGCTGAACGAGCTTGAATGCCGGTCGGTCCAGTTATACCGAACAATAAGGCTGTGCCGAACGTCCCTAGATGCCGAACGGGCTTTATGCCAAATAAGGTTGAATGCCGAACGACTGTGCCATGCCGAATGGCCCTCAATGCCAAATGAGGTTTGGATGCCGAGTAGTGTGGAACGCCGAACAACCCAGTTTTGCCGAACGTCCCTGGATGCCGAACGATCTTGTATGTCGAACGAACCAGTTGTGCCGAACAAGAATGAATGTCGAACGCCTCCGGATGCCGAACAGTCTCGAATGCCGAACGAGATTGAATGCCAAACATCCCTGGATGCTGAACGGTCTCGTATGCCAAGTGCCTAGTTGCCTGGTCAAACCTTCAGGTAACACTAAATATTTCGTTGTCTATTGTAGAAGCCTTCCAATTTCGAGAGGAATTATTCCAAAGGATAATCCTCAAGAGCAAATTAGGGAGAAAAGGATGGCTTAATAATTCTTTCCGGTGATGACGAGCAAATAGAAAAAAGGTTACCTGAAAATCATATGCCATAGGTAAAGGAAGAGTTTGATGAACATAAGTGCTATGATGAGGACATGTATCCCATGGCTACGATGCTAGTAGAACCCAAGACTCCAAATCTAGTATTATTATCCAGTGATAAAGAAGTGATCCAGATAACAGATAATGTAGAAGTAAGTCAGGGATCACAAGACAAAATGATGTTGGTAATAGATCTAGAAGAATCAGAATCTAAAGAAGTTCCAAAAGAGAACCCCTAATATGATGGCAGAAAGGAATAACCTAGATTCAACAGCATATGATGCATGTAAGGACAACATCCCCAATGAATCAATAGACAACAACGATGATCACATTATCTGGGAGATGGGCATTCCCGTATCCGAGGAAGAGTCGCACATTTCAGGTATTGATTGGGAAGGAATGACAGAAAATGAGAAAGAATAAGAGGTCCCGAATATCCTTCCAGGAAAACCTGTTGCTCAACCTTGGGTTCCTCGGGGACAATCTTGGCATCCTATAGGATGGGGTCTTGAGAATGAAGAAGATGACGGGAATGAAGTAGATGATGAATAGGAGGAAGAAGAGTTTGAAGAGGTAGTTTTCTCAGATTCAGATGGTCCATCAACCTACGAGTCCAATTGATTTGATATGTGTAACGATATGCTTTTCCGTACCATTCAAGCTGACAATAAACCACACATGTCTAACCCAAATTGAATGGAAAGACGGATAGTTAAGGTAAAGGAAGAAGAAATAAGAAGAGAAAAGAGGAAGAAGAAGAGAAAAGAGGAAGAAGAAGAGAAAAGAAACTAAAAACAACACAGAATCTCACAATCGCAGTGAAATAACATATAATATAATATCAATGATCTTTTAAAAAGAGAAACAGTTATAGCTTATAATAATTTTCCAAATGATATTATATAACCTATTTTCCAAATGTTTGTCTTTATTAGATTATAACATAATATCAATGATCTTATATAACATATTTTCCAAATGTTGTCTTTGCTTGATTATAACAATAAAAACTAACAACAAATGATAATAGTCAAATATTATCATTCTCTAACAACCAAACACTCCGTATATAGCTTATAATAATTTTTAAAAAATTATTCCTTTATATATAAAATATAATTTAGGTAAAATTATTTCATTTACCCACTTTAAAACAATACCGTGTCGGTTTGCCTTGCTTAAGCGTTTAGAAACCCCTATCGATATCGTGGCGTCCCACGTACCGACCAGAATACATAAGCCACTCAATAGGTAAATTAACACAATATAAAATAATTTACAATCACTAACAAATACGCGCTCATATGTATACACTCAAACTCATCCTAAGGTCTCGTTTACCCTATCTCAAATGAGTAAATTCCCACCCAAGCATGAATGTTCGCTCAACCTAAGCTCCGATACCACGTTGTAACGACCCTCTTTTCCGTACCATTCAAGCTGACAATAAACCACACATGTCCAGCCCAAATCGAACGTAAAGACTGATAGTTAAAGGAAAGAAAGAAGAAAGAAGAAGAGAAAAGAAACAAAAAACAACACGGAATCTCACATCGCAGCGGAACAACATATAATATAATATCATTGATCTTTACAAAAGGGAAACTGTTATATACATACATCCATCAAAGTACAACAACAATCACAATTATCAGCCTGGACAGTTTTAACATCTTGTCCTCACAATTACTGACATTTCAATAATAAAGCAGCGAAAAATAAACATATACCAGAATACGACTTGAAGACCTCCAACTCGTCTTCTAAGCTCCAATGCAACCAAAGCAATCTGTAAATATGCTCGGTCTGACCCAAGTATTATAATAAAATAACACCCAAGTCGGTCTGGAAAACCAGTATGAGAAAACACACCCAATTAGACTTTTAAAGTTATAGAAACCTTTCAAAAATCAAAGCTATAATGTTAGACCACGCCGTACATAAACACGGACGAGTTTTTACCTTATGATAACCAAAACATTTCATATGAAATCCTCTAATATTATAATAGTGTTTAATATACAAGTACTTATTAATCATTGCCGAAAATGTTACATTAATTAAATTCTAGCATAATAGGTTCTATAACCAAAACCGAAGGCTCGTATTGGATAGTGGATTCCAACTATGAAAGGGTAAAGGTCTACCCACCGAATTTGTATACCTCTAGATCAAGTGTACGGGAGGCTACAACACATTGCAGCTCTACTACTCAGGACGAGCACTACTCCCTTCTCGAGTAGCACCAAATGTGGTCACCCTTTGGTTGCAATCAATAACCACACAATGTGACCCCAAGCATACATTAATATTGCTCTAGATTCAGGATGATCATAGCCTACTTGGCTGTGACCCACATAGCCCTACCATATGTCCCAGCTTTATTCATTTCTCGGGTGTGAGGCTCAAAGAAACCACGCTCTTACCATTTGTATAGCGCTTTCCACTTGGAATGCTAGCACTGCACTTCATGCAATAATGCAATATCAACATTCATCCATACAAGTTCGTTCTGGGACTGAACGAAATGATTAAGAGCTCGGTCTTCAATTCCATCATCTTCAAGATGTCTTCACTTCGAACGCTTGAGTGGGATCGAAGTGGCTTTCCGATAACATATTCGATCCTGGTCTCTTCGAAACAACATTCACCAGTTTTTGTAAACTAAACCCTAGTTCTTTAGGAAATAAATAGCCAAAGATAAGATCGAAGATCACCTCCTTGCTGTTAATGGATGGATTTCCTTATCATTGTCCTAGAATAACGAAACTAGATTTACACACACATAACGGCATCATCGAAGATGATTGTGCCATATAACTCATGTGTTTCTCGTATATATTTTCAAAGTTACTTTTGGGTCCAAATTTCGATAGCCGGTTATTTAACTATCGAATAACAAACATTCAATCAGAGATTTAATTCCATAGGGAAAACCAACATTTGGTTAAGCATCAAGCAACACTAAGAATCCTTAATTAATCTTTTCATTAATTAAAACCATCTGGTAAAAACTTGCATCAAAATACTTCTACAAAGATATATTCACAACCCTTATATTTCAATACTTATAAAATATCCATATACTTATCTTAACGGTATGAGTATATTTGCCAAACACTAAGAAAAATCTCGTTTGTACAAACTTCTAAAATCATTTATAAACTCCATATAAATTCTAAAAATCTTTTATAAACCATTTATAAATTATTTGCCAAGTCATTTCTAAACCCTTATAAAACCGTGCAATTATATATAAATTCTTTTTATAGATCTATAAACTCATTTCTGAAATTCGTTATTAATATCCGTCTATTTATAAACCTCTTTATCTTGTAAATAATCTCCCTTTAAATCTTCAAACCATTTTATAAGCTCTTCTTTTAAAATTCCAAGTCCGTTTTTGTTCATGAATCTCGAAAATATCATAAATAAATAATTATTATTAAGTTGTAACCTCTTTAAAATAATATCTAATAATTCAAACCATTAAGAATAAAATAGTCGTTAATCTTTACCATACAAATAATAATGATAGGTTACCAAAATATTGTTAATAATCATTATCTAATATAGAGTTAACTATTTCTAAAATAACATTCTGTATCTTAAAATGAATCCACTGTTTGATTTATTATCCAATATTAAACAATGATAGTTTCCTTTAATTTATAAACTCCGTTTATAAATCCATACTTTTATTAACAATATATGATTTTACAGATCTTTACTTCCTTTGTAAAAATACCACTCTTATAAATTTTCCAATTTATAAATTTCGCGTTTATAAATAAATCATAATATATGTACTGATATACATATATATCACTTTATACAAAAATGATTAATAAATACTATATCAAAAATACTTCTATTTCCTTTTTAAAACATATCCATTTATTATAAAAGACTGACATATTCTCCATGATTTAAAAATATGTATTTTATAGTTTGGAAATCGCTATTAGAATATTTTATAAAACTATCAATTTATAATATTTAAAATCATACTTTCATTTTAGAAAAATTAATAAAACATATAAAATTTCCGAAATCGCCTTGAAATTCCTTTTTAAATCAAATCACTATTTTATAGTATTTTACAATACCCAAAAATGAGGCCCGGTGCTATTAAAGCACTATTTAAGCAAATTCATATCTATGTCTTCAATATGGCATCGAACAAATCATATATCACCATATATACGAAAATAAAATCAAAAGTGTGAGGAATCCTGTTGGATCCCTCCAACCTGTCCTCCTACATCACTTACAGTATATAATCAATAATATAAAAATCAACCGATTCAAGGCGGGATTCGTATACAAAGGGTCATCATCTCTTACATGAGAATGTAATAAGGTCTCATCCGCTCCAATAGACAGGAATATATCCAATCTAACTAATAATAATAAGTAAACTACCTAAACAGTCAATAACCATCAACAATAAATATCTAAGCATCCAATAGATAATTTTTATCGACTAAAAATATTCCTAGTTAACCAAAAAGGTGAGATTAACTCACTTTGATTTTATATAGTTGTCAAAACGTTTTGTTTTGAATTAAAATTGAACGAACGTCCAATTTAATCCAAATTTCCAATCCAATTCCATAGCATAGTAATCAATAATACGAACGCAACGCAACTTGTCCACTTGAAATGGTCCTCGTACAAGAAAGTTATGCTTAAGTTTTTTAAATTAACCTTCCTCCAATATCTCTTCCTCTTGCGTGCTACAAGTACACGTGACCCTTTTTTATATTTATTTCACTCAAACGATCGCGCCTCTGGTCGAGACATGCCGATTACCTGACAGCTGTGCTCCCCTCTCCTCGCGCCGAAGCCACCTTCACGCACGTGCTGCCGCGTGACATCGCCCATCGCCGAACCCATGAGCTGCTCATGAACACGAGCCTCCAGCCGCCGCCTTGTCATCAATTAGCCCGATCCAACCATTGATTAGCTACCCCTAGTCAAGCTCTACACTTTTCTAGTGGGGGTTGAAGCTGGAAAATGAACGTGGTGGCTCCGATCATTGTTGGCCATTGGATTTGGTTAATTTAGAAATGGCGGCTGTTTTCTTTTATGTCTAGGGTTTGCAAATGAAGACAAAGGATGGCCTTTTATAGAAAAATTTAAGGGACTATTCATCCGTGAAAATTTTGAACTCCAAACAAAATGTGCTGCTTGGCGTTCTATATGTCATAACCATATTCCAAACATAATGGAATATATATTGAAAGTCAATTCCATCACATTCAGAAGATAGCTTTTCAAAATCAAATTACTTTGATTTAAATTCCTTTAATAAATTTCTATGCGTTTCGATCTCGCACGAACAAACGATACGTCCAATCGCCATGAAATTTGACGGCATATAATAATTCACTATTACGGATCAAATGAAACTGGTTTCATCGAAATCCAAGATAGTCTCCGGGAAGGCTATTTTTACACGTTAATTAAAATGAGCAATTTCTAAAATCAATTAAATCACTTTTAAATCAAATTTAAAAGTTTATTATCTTCCTACTTATTTAAATATAATTTAAATCAACTTTAGAAATCGTTTCCGTTCGCATAAAATTCAAGGTTCGATTATTAAGAAATTTCAAATATTAAACTTAACAATTAATTAAATTATCAAATAAATTGTTATATTTGAAATCCAAGTTATTTAATTTATAAAAATAAATTTTCAATATTTAAAATAAACTAAATATTCTAAATTTGAATGACTGAAATTCAGAGTTTTTACACTCTCCCCACCTTAAAAAGATGTTTATCCTCGAAATTACCAAGTAAGGAAAATGCCCCAAACTAATTGAATTTTCAAAAACAATTAGTTAAAATGTATTACAAATTCTTCTAAGTCGTCTAACTTCTTATAAAAACTCTTTTAAGTTTTCTAATTCATTCATATTACTAACCAATACCATTAAAAGTTATAAAACCAAATCCGAATTTTAGTTATCAAAATTTTCCCAAAATTCTCAAAAAAATTCTAACGCTTGAAATTTATGGTAAATTTTCGCCAGCGTCTCCTTTGCATGATTCGATCGTAGAAAATCACAAATATATAATCACAAGTATACATCTCATCTTCGATAAGAGGGCATCGTGTAGGGAAAAAATGTAAAAACATGACATGTATCTGAGATATGTACCTTTTATTATATTAGCAAGCATATACAACAAATATAATGCGAAAGCGAGCTCCAAGTGAAAAGCATAAGCTATATGCACCTACTAATCACTCAAAAAACAATGAGAACATGTATAGGAAAGTAATATTAATATATAGCATAGATTATATAATAACTATATGCAAATATAGCAAATGCAACAAGAGAAACAATCAAAAGATTATTATTCATTCAATCAATTCATAATCATATAAATTTGCATTTTATAATGTCAATGTTCAATTTATCAAAGCCCGTACGATGTACATATATCATCCGTACGCAAAACAATACCCGATCGCTTGATCACACAATTTCCACTTCCGAACTAGTATCGTTCACACGACCACTCTAGTGCGCACTCCGATTTGGTTCCTTGATTAGAAACTTCTATTCTCCTTACATAGCCATATACTATGATAGAGAATATTAGAATCAATCAAAAATCTATATCCACGGTTCGCCGTCAAGAATCGAGTGAAAAATCCTAACTCGGATTGGTATAGATCACCTAGAAATCGTATACTCGAATCTAGATCAAACAGTTATGCGAATAAAATAATATACATACAACGTAGGTATTTATTTCAATTTACTTCCATTTAGTTGATTTACATTCACTTTATTCATGCTCGGTCCATTTACATCCATTGGTTCGCGTCGAATTATTCACACTATGTTTGACAACATTCCATTCCATTCTAATTCATTTATGGATCACTTCATAAAATCATTTCATTTTAACTTTCCTAAGTTAAATCCTTTTTCATTATCACTTAGTATTTTTATTTCAATACTAATATCCTTTAAGAACCATTCCATACAATAATTTACTTAAGTTTTATTATAAACTTTTTTATATAACACTTCTACTGTTTATTTTCACTTCGTAACTTAAGTTCATATTCAGTTCTAATAAACAACATTCCAACCATATTCAATTCATTTTGCAACTCAAATTCATATCCATTCCACAACCTAAGCCGTATTTTATTTTACACTCAAGTCCATATTTCATTATCATTGAAAATTGGATTCAATCTCATTTAATTCATTCAGTTACTCCACCTGAGTTAAATTCCTTTTCAAAAGTCATCTCGTTTAACTTAACTTAATTTAAATTTAATTACCTATCTCAATTTTTGATTTTCATTCTTTAACATTCATATCCAACAAATTTAGAAATTTGTTATAGCTTAATATTCTTCAATTCTATAAGTCATACAAACTTGTTTACCTAAAATTTTATCAAATTTATTTGACTTAAGTTTATTCACAAATTATATTAACACTTCAGGGTTATATAGTTACTTTACGACCTAAGTGTATATTCATTTCATTATCTTATCCAATTCATTTCAAATCCCATTTCAATTTTATTTAACCCTTTACTCAATTTATTTAACTTAACCTAAGTTAAATTTTAATTTATATCTTGATTCCAAATTTCTTTTCTTATCTATACTACTTTCAAATTATAAGTCCAAAATCTTAGACCCCGTTTGGCTTGTCTTTCTTAGTTTTGTGTTTTCGTCTATAAAAAAGCACGTCCGTTGTATGTATTGTTGAAAAACAAACAATTTTAAAAAATAAAATCAACATGCAAAATAGAAACCAATATTATTTTATTTTTCATATTTCAAGAGATAACAAAAGCACAGAGAACAATTCAACTCTTTCATTGTCCGTTGGTCGTCGCAATGGCTAAGATTATAATTCTTCTTCTCTTATTTCTTGCTATTTCTTAGTGCAAATTGAAAACACAAAACTTAGAATACAAAATGAAACCAAACGGACCCTTATTATCTTAGGTTTTCTCAAAACATTTAGATAAAATTTCAGGTTTTTCAAACATCTGTTTTTATTACAAATCATTTTGAAATCATATCTATACATCACTTCTTTATATCAAATTACCCCTTTGAATCTAAAACAAAATTGTTTTATCAAAACAAAACTTCAATGGCGGTAATTCCTCGCTTAGAAACTCGAAAATGAACGTCGATAATGCTGCAGTCATCACCAGAATTATTTTCCAAAGACTGAAGTGAGTTCAGTGCTTTCTGTCTCTTTAAATTCCATTTCAATTATTTCTAACCCAAATTATTTCCAAAATAATATTACTATTATTTTTCAAAACATTTTGAAAAACAACTTCCAAAATCAACGAGATTTAAATTCTCAGACTCCTTGTTTTAAATCCAATTTTATTAACAATCATATTTATAAAATATCACTTTCTATGTAATATTGACCCACAAATGTTAATTATTTTAAGTATAATCAATATACTATGATTTATACTTATAAATTTAGCCTCTTATATAACCTATTTTTCCAAATGTTTGTTTTTGTTAGAGTATAACAATAACAACTAAAAACAAATGATAATAATCAAATATTATCATCCTCTAACAACCAAACACTCCATGTATATCTTATAATAATTTATGAAAAATTATTCCTTTATATATAAAATATAATTTAGGTAAAATTGTTTCATTTACCCACTTTAAACAATATCGTGTAGGTTTGCATTGTTTAAGCATTTAGAAACCCTTATCGATATAATGGCGTCCCACGTACCGACCAGAATATATAACCCACTCAACAAATAAATTAACACAATACAAAATATTTTTACAATCACTAACAAATACACACTTACATATATACACTTAAACTCTTCCTACGGTCTCGCTTACCCTATCTCAAATGAGTAAATTCCCACCCAAGTCTAGGTATTCGCTCACCCTAAGCTATGATACCACATTGTAACGACCCGCTTTACCATACCATTCAAGCTGACAATAAACCACACATGTCCAACCCAAATCAAACAGAAAGACAGATAATTAAGGGAAAGAAAGAAGAAGAAGAAGAGAAACTAAAAACAACACAGAATCTCACAATCACATCGAAACAACATATAATATAATATAAATGATCTTTATGAAAGAGAAACTGTTATATACATACATCCATCAAAGTAAAGCAACAATCACAATTATCATCCTGGACAGTTATAAAAACCTGTCCTCACAATCACTAATAATTTCAATAACAAAGCAGCGAAAAATAAAGATATACAAGAATACGACTTGAAGACCTTCAACTCGTCTCCTAAGTTCCAATGCATCCAAAGTAATCTGTAATTATGCTCGGTCTGACTCGAGCATTATAATAAAATAACACCTGGGTCAGTCCGGAAAACCAATGTGAGAAAACACTCCCAAGTGGACTTTTAAAGTTATAGAAATCGTTCAAAAATCAAAGGTATCTCGTAAGACTACGCCAAACATAAACACGAACGGGTTTTTACCTTAGAATAACCAAAACATTTCATATGAAATCCTCTGATATTATAATAGTGTCTAATATACAAATACTTATTAATCATAGCCAAAATTGTTACATTAATTAAATTCTAGCATACTACTACAACCAAAACCGAAGTCTCCCGAAGCATACGTGAATTTCGTTCTAGATTTGGGATGATCATACCCTACTTAGGTGCGACCCACTTAGCCCTGCTGCATGTCCATACTTTATTTATTTCCCAGGTGTAAGGCTTGAAGAGGCCACACACTTACCATTTATATAACACTTCCCATTTGGAATGGTAACGCTGCCCTTCAAGCAACAATGCAATATCAGAATTCATTCATACAAATTCGTTTTGGGATCGAACGAAATGATTGAGAGCTCTGTCTCAAATTCCATCATCTTTAAGATGTCTTGGCTTTGAACGCTAGAGTTAGATCGAAGTGGTTTTTGAATAACATATCTGATCCTAGTCTCTTCGGAACAACATTTGATAGTTTCCTGTAAACTTAACCCCGGTTTTTTATGAAATAAACAGCTAATGGTAAGATCGGAGGTCACCTCCTAACCGTCAGTGGAAGGATTTCCTTATAAACCATTTATAAATTATTGTAAATTATTTTCCAAATCATTTCTAAATCCTTATAAAACCATGCAATTATGTAAAAATTCTTTGTATAAATCTATAAACCCATTTCTAAAATTCGTTATTAATATCCATCTATTTATAAACCTCTTTATCTTGTAAGTAATTTCCCTTTAAATCTTCAAACCATTTTATAAGCTCTTCTTCTGAAAATCCAAGTCCATTTACAAAACTCTATTCATGAATCTCGAAAATATCATAAATAAATAATTATTATTAACTTGTAACCTCTTAAAAATAATAAATAATAATTCCAACCATTATGAGTAAAACGATCGTTAATCTTTACTGTACAAATAATAATGATAAGTTACCAAAATATTATTAATAATCATTATTATTAATTTTAAACCATATTAATGATTTAAATAATTAACCTTTTAAAATATTTAAATATTAACCAACAACTTTAACAATATTAATATAAGTAACCAACTTTAAAACCTAATATATTTCCTTAATAAAAATCCATTTTTAAATTTTCAACCAAGTCATTTCCATATTTATAAAATCTAGATATAAGAATCTCTTTCCATTTTATAAAAACTTTCTTTCATAAACCCATTTATTTATGAATTCCATTTATAACTTTATGTCCTTTATAAATCTCACTTATTCCTAAATCATGTTTAAAAACATAAATCACCATCTTTTTTAACGTGATTTACATATGGATAAATTCCTTTTATAAATCCTTTTTTATTTATAAAATATCATTTAACATTCCAAATTCACCCTTACCTTCAATTTCCAAAATAGAGCTAACAACTTCCAAAATATCATTCTGTATCATAATATAAATTCATCATTTGATTTATTCACTAATTTATTAAACGATGAATGTTTCCTTTAATTTATAAACTCCATTTATAAATTCATATTGTTATTAACATTATACGATTTTACAGATCTTTACTTCCTTTGTAAATTATCACTCTTATAAATTATCCCATTTGTAAATTTCACGGTTATGAATAAGTCGCAATATGTACATATATACATATATATCACCATACAAAAAGGATTAATAAGTATTATATCATAGATATTTCTATTTCCTTTTTAAAACATATCCCTTTATTATAAAAGACTGAAATATTCTCTAAGATTTTAAAAATCTATTTTTTAAAGTTCGGAAATCTCTATTGTAATATTTCATAAAACTATCAATTTATAATATCTAATCATACATTCATTTTAGAAAAATTAATAAAACATATAAAATTTCCAAAATCACCTTGAAATCTCTTTTTAAATCAAATCACTATTTTATAGTATTCTATAATACCAAAAATGAGGCCCAATGCTACTAAAGCACCATTTAAGTAAAATCATATCCACGTCATCAATATGACATTCAACAAATCATATATCACCTTATATATGAAAATAAAATCAACAGTGTGAAGAATCGCGTTGGATCCCTCCAACCTGTCCCACTGCATTACATATAGTATATAAACAATAATATTAAAATCAACCGCTTCGAGACATGATTCTTATATAAAGGGTCATCCGCTCTTACACGGAAACGTAATAGGGTCTCATTCGCTCCAATAGGGGGGAATATATCCAACCCAACAAATAAAAATTAGTTAATTATCTAAATAATCAATAAACATCAATAATAAATATCCAAACATCCAATAGATAATTTTTCATCGACTAAAAATTTTCCTGGTTAACCAAAAAGGTGAGATTAACTTACTTTGATTTTATATATTTGCCAAAATGTTTTGTTTTGAATTAAAATTAAATGAATGTCCAATTTTAATCCAAATTTCCCAATTGCTTCTAATCTATCCAATCTAATTCCATAGCGTAGTAATCGATGATACGAAAGCAATGCAACTTATCGTGCTCAAAACGGTCCTCGTACGAGAAAGTTATGAATTATTGAATAGACGATATAATTAAAATTTAATTAACTAGATAAATTACTTAAGTTTTTAAATTAACCTTCCTCCAATCGCTCTTCCTTACGTGCGCTACAGCTACACGCGACTCTTTTTTATTTACTTTGCTCAAATGTTTGCGCCTCCGGCTAAGACAAGACGTTGACCACCTGACCGCCGTGCTCCCTCTCCTCGCGCCCTCGCCACACGCATGCGCTGCTGCTGGACATTGCCCATCGTCGAACGCATGAGTTGCTCGCGAACGCGAGCCTCCAGCTCCTACCTCTTCGTCAATCTGCTTGATTCAACCGTTGATTAGCTTCCCCTTATCGAGCTTTACACTTTTCTATATGGGGTGGAGGCTTGAAAATGAACGTGGTGGCTCTGATGATCGTTAGCCGTTAAATTTGGTTAATTTGGAAATGATGGCTGCGTTCTTTTATCTCTAGGGTTTGCAAATGAAGACAAAGGATGACCTTTTATAGAAAATTTTAAGGCACTATTCATCCACGAAAATTTCAAACTCCAAACAAAGCATGCCGCCTGACATTCTATATATTATACCCCTATTTCGAACATAATGGGATAAATTTTGAAAGCCAATTCCATCATATTCAGATCATAGCTTTTCAAAATCAAATTAATTTAATTTAAATTTCTTTAATAAGTTTCTACGCATTTCGAGCTCGCACTACAAAACGATACGTCCAATCACCACAAAATTCAACGGCATATAATAATTCACTATTACGGATCTAATGAAATTGGTTTCATCGAAATCCGAGACAGCCTCCCGAAAGGCTATTTTTACACGTTAATTAAAACGAGCAATTTCTTCAATCAATTAAATCATTTTTAAATCGAGTTTAAAAGTTTACTATCTTCCTTCTTATTTAAATGGAATTTAAATCAACTTTAGAAATCATTTTCATTCACATAAAATTCAAGATTCAATTATTTAAGAAATTTCAAATATTAAACTTAACAATTAAATTATCAAATAAATCGTTATATTTGAAATCAAAGTTATTTAACTTATAAAAATAACTTTTCAATATCTAAAATAAAATAAATATTCTAAATTTGAATGACTGAAATTATGGATCACTACAATATGTGTTTTGTAGGGTTGGAAGTTCCTAGGGAGTAATAGTATTTTGGATATCCTATGTATATTAGGAATATGTTAACATAATTATCATTGGCTTGAAAACAATTAATTATGGTTTAATTATGGTTATTTAGAAAATGTAATAGTTCGAATTATGATATATATCTATGTCATGTCCTTATTATGGCTTCTTTTATCTCTTGTTTAAATGACTTAGAAAAACTTTTATAGGAATTTTACTTCTTTGATAATTTTATGTATGAATTAAAGTTATATATTTATAAAAATGTTTGAATAAAATATATATAGTGATATTTTGAAATAATAAAATTGGTTTTTAGTTCTTAAGTAAGTTGATTCAAAATAAAAGTTATTTTGAAAAATGAGTGTTTTAACAGATAAATGTTTTGATAAATGAGATTTTGATAGGTTAAACTTGGTAGAAGATTTTAGTAAAGCATGTTTTATTAAAAGCCATGTTTTTGTGAAACTTTTAAAAAGAGTGTTTAAATAAAAAGAATAGCTTTTAAGGATATCTTCTAAATGAGGATTAAAAATATTTAGGATATACGTAAAGGTTTAAAACATTTGGATGGGATTTTATGAATGTTTTATAAGTGATTTTATAAATTGGATTTATAAAACATGTTTTATAAAGATATTTTTGAGAATTTAAGTCTTGATACTTTTGAAAAGAATCTGATGATTAATTAGTTTGAGTGGCTCGAAAGTAACTAAAAATAGGCAAGAAATGTGTTCGGATAGTAAACACTTCTCTTAAGCATTCCCCTTCTTGTTAAGGGAATATATGATACTATTGGTAGTACCCAGTTCCTTGATATCATTTTTAAGTTACATGATCTATATAATTTTCTAAAGTTAAAAAGATAACGTGAATCATTAGTTGATAGATTAATTGGTGATTATTAATTTTTATCAAGTTGTTTGCATTTAATATTGGTTAAAGAGAGTATATTATAATATAAGGAGTTTATTATAAAAGATAATTTATCTTTTAAACTGAGATGGTTTCATTGGAAAAAAATATAAAAAAATTAATTATATATATAGAAGCATCTTTATAAAAATATTTGAATAAAAGATAAAAGTTTTGTGAAATGTTTTCATAAGTAATTTTGAAAAAGGAATCCGATATAACTAAGTACATATGAGGTATATAGATCATTTCATTGCACGATTTTGATCTAAGATTCGAGTAAAGGACTTTGAGGTGTTTATATTGGTCCGAAAAAGGACTTATCATTTGATTCTTGACGGGCAACATTGATGAAGGTTTTTAGTTGAGAACTTGAGTTTTCTATCATATTTGAGAGCTATGTAAGGAAAGCAAGGATTTCTGATCAAGAAGTTTGATTAGAGTCTGCATTAAAGGATCGAGGGATCAATACTAGTTCGAAAGTAAAGATATGGAATCGAATAGAAGATCAAATCGGATATTACGGATGGTCTATGTATATCATATGGAATTGAGTTTAAAGATAATATTTAGGGTAAACTCTTTTGGGTTTTAGGTTGTGGTGAAATTTCATGGCCGAAATTCTTTTAAGGGGGAAGAATATAATGACCCGTAAATTTATCACTTTGAATAGGAATATTTAATTAATTTTAATTTGTCAGTCGATTGTTATAAATGATAAATAATCCATTTTAATTATTATATAATGATAAACAGTGATTTATAATGGTTTTATAAATATATATAAACTTATTTTATAAAGATATACAAACTTCGTTGTATTTTGGTGGACTGACATCGTATTTTATAAATGGATTTTAATATTATTTAATATGGTTTTATAGCTTAAATAATCTTGTTTTAATTATTTATAGATTATAAGAAATTTATTTTTAAGTTTTGTTTACATAAATAAATGGTTGGATTAAAAACTGAAAATGTGACTAGGAATTAGCTATCGGATTTTCGACCTTTCATCGAACGGAAGTCACATGAGCACATATTTATATATAAACTCCTTATATGTATGCTAACTTCACCCTTAAGTCTCAAAAATCAAACTCACCATCACTCAATCATGAGAAGACAAGCACATGGAAAGTGGAGTAGGTTTGGCCAAAAGTTAAGGAAGGGGAGGATGTATTTTGGTAATTTCTTGCACAAGCATTTCTACCCTATAAATATACATGCATATTCTCTTCCTTTCTTCATAAATTCACTTCAGTTCTATTCTTCTTCTTCTTGATCTCTCTAATAGCTCTTCTTTAATGACTTCCTAATAGTCAAATATTTCAACATAACGTCGAAGTTTTACTAAAATTGTTTCGATACACGTACAATATCAAATCGCTTTAAAAAGTTAGCCAAACTCCACCTCTTCCTAATTAAAGTGAACGGCCCATGCCACACCATCTCAAACCCGAGCTTCCACCTCCACATAAGCTTGGCAAACATCAATAAGGTTTGGGGGCAAGTTCCGTAATCTTCTGTGTAGAGAAATGGATCATTTTGTTGATTAAAAAAAACACTTAGAGTCAAATAGCATGAATGTGAGAACACACTTTTAACTTGGTTTATTTTAATTCATATATATATATATGATTTATGATATGATTGCTTATATGGTTATTTAATATGTTTAGATGATGATTGGTTGAATACATGTTACTTATATCAAGTACATAATAACTTGGTTATGATAAAGTAGGATTATAATGATTTGAAAATCATATGCATTGAGAAGCTATGGCTATTTGAATTAGCAATAAATATCTTATGAAAAATTATCCATGTTATGACCAAAATAATATGCGTCTAAGATAGGTTGAGCCTCTATTTAAATCTTAAATCAATAGGAAATGTTTTGGGAAAGATTTGGAATTTATTTTAAAGAAATAAATTGGTACATATAAAATCTATGGTTTGATTTTTGAAAAATAGTAGTTTTAAAGGTGAAAAATAATATAAAAATATCATATGGTTTTGTATAAAATAATTTGGAATTAAAAGAAGATTGAAACTAATATTATAGTAATATAATATTAAAGATATGGAATAAAATGAAAATGTGATTTCAATAAAGTATAATAGTGAAAAATTGGTTTACTATGGTATTAAAATGATTTAAAATTGTTTTGGACAAGTTTATAAAATTTGACTAAAAGGCAAAAAATAAATCGTCGCGTTTCGGCAGTTCACGATTTCACGACCTAAAAAGTTAAACGGATATGTAGGATTAAATATAAGTCATAATTCTTGACAAAAAATTTTTCGGAACCCTTATGACCATAGTTTTCAAATGAAAAAGAAAAATCAAGATTCCATTTAGTAAAGTTTAAAATATGAGCAAAACAAGTTTTTAAAATCATCGCGCTTTAACAATTCATAAAATATTGTTTTTAACTCTTTAAAATGGATGTTTTTAAATCTTTAAAAATATGAAATAAATTCCATAAAAATGTTAAAATGTTTTAAAAGGAATTTGAATAATAAAATGAGCATAAATGTAACGAAATTGGTGTTTTAATCTACAAATCTTTAAAATCACTATTCACCAACAATTTAGCAATGGAATTTGGCAATCGTTAAATAAATGATTTGAATTAGGGTTTTCTTCTCGAATCTTTTTGAAATGTTTTTCAAATGATAAATCAAATATTTTTAAAAGTTTAGAGTCGACCAAATAATGTGACCATCTTATAGGTGACAGAGAGATTGTCTCTAGGTTGGCGTTTGGGAAACCAGTTGCCTGCTCCCCCTAACTATCCATACCAGCCTGACGGACGTGATAATTAATTTGGTTTACTCAGATAGCATTTTCTTAAGATAAAATTGGAGTTTTCCAAAATGGTTAAACAATATTTAAAATAGGATTTTGATGGTAAAGATAACATTCTAGTTAAACTCTATATTAAATTCCAAGGAGGGAACTTGCACTACCGTGTGAATTTAAAAGGTGATATCAACGTTATTTGATGAATAGTACAGATTGAATATGGAAATTAGTATCGAGTATAATTATTCTAAAATATGTGAATCCTTTTTACTTTATAATAAGTGATTTGGGTTTACAGTAAATGATGTCTTAAATACCATTGTTTTTGACCCATTTAAAACATATTTCGAAAAAATGAAATCTTTATTAATTATGCTAATAATCGAATATGGAAATATTTTTCCTAAGTATTTAAAAGGAAATGATTTGGTATTTCCAAAGTTAAAAAGATGTTTAATAATTTTGTATATCTCGAAAAAGAAATGGTTTGAAGATATATGTCTCTAAAAGATATTTTATAAGTTAAATAACATTTTGAGTAAAAGAAGAAAAGAGGATTTAATGAAAGAGGCTTAACATTTCTATATACACATATACACATCTTTTTATCGATAATTAGTTCGGAGAGACGGGGATTAGATTTGGGTGATTCCTATCCGAAAACCACTTCGAACCATTATACGCATTCGGAAGTGAAGAAACATGTTGAAGACAGTGATTTTAAAGATGAAGATCTTCATAATGTTCGATTGCTTCCACTGACCTTGTGGTTCCCATATTATATACATATGGTGGCAGTAGTAACTTCATTTTGAAATCTTCAATGCAAGGGCTGCTTGTTGCTAAGCCTAAGGGTGATTCCTAATCAAACGTAGTAAGAGTACCTTTGATTTGTCCTTTTGATGGACAACTTGTATGGACGAATGTCTAACAATTCATTTCTAAGAACACATACATTGGTTTTTACAAACATACAATTGCTTCGTGGTGTAGGAGGTAACCCCTCCTGTACTTAGCATCGTTCCCTAAGGCATATAAACTCGGGGGTTGTACTTTTGGGTAAACCAACTAGTGTGTCATCGAAAATGACATTGTGGCATTCAAAGTGGGATTTGTCTTGTAAAAGGTAATACATTACCTCAAGCCTCACACATCGATCATGGCAATAACAGGGTAGATGCGGTAGGGCTAAGTGAGTCGCTCACATTAGGAGATGTTCATCATCTTTCTAAATTACCCTCTATATTTCGAGTTTGTTTTGTATGTTGTAGCCACGGATAGGTCGAGAACGATCGAGTTAATGACATATTCGGTACTATCAATGGTAGAGGTAGGCCGGTTCTATGTTGGTAGAGGACAACGGGGCTATGCCTTGGTACATTCCTCTAGAGATTTAATGTCGAAAGGTAGTACCTTACCTTGTCATTGTTGGAAATCCATTCTCCAATACATACCTTTACATACTTGACTGTATATGTATTATGCTAGAATTTAATCAATGCAACAATTCTAGCTATTTTAATATGTTATTTGAAAAGTGTTTTCAATTTAATGTCATTAAAAATAATATCAAATGATTTGATAAAAAAATTTAGTTATCATAATGTAAAAACCTGTTCGTTTTTATGTGAGGCTGGTCCTATGAGATACTCTTCTTTCCAAAGGTTTTGTTTGACATCAAAGTCGATCTATAATACTATCATATATATTTATAATTCGTGTCTCACCCTGGTTTGCCAAGCCTAATCTGGGTGTTTTTAATACTCGGGTCAGATCTAAGTGGTTTCAGGATTAGCTGAAGACTTGCAGTTTCCAGAGGAGAGCTAGAGATTTTCATCAACATATGAACGTTGTTTACTTTTCTGCTGTATTTGTTGTTTCTCATCATTTGTAAGACAATTATATATAACCATATAGGCTAAGCTTAGGATAAACTCTGATATATGTTTTTAAAAGTTTTTCTACTGTAAAGATTATTGAAATAATATATGTTATTCAATTCGTGTGAGATTATGTTCTGTCTTTAATTTCTTTTACCCTTAACAATCGGTTATTCCGGCACTTAAATGCTTAGCACATAATTCAGTGGGTGTATTAGTGTCGATTTTCGAGGGTTCAGCATTTCTGATCGCTACACCGTGCATAGGGATTTCATACGTTATATACGGAGTGAGTTCGTACTTTAAAATTTCGACATTACAGTAATATATGATTTGTTTGGTTTTGAATTGTTGTGACATATCAAAGGTAAGGGCCTATATGACCTATACAAGGTATGGACTTAGATGACCTACCCAAGTATCGACCTTGTTATATTGTACCTAGAGTGTTGTTGATGGCCATGACACACTCGACACAGTCTTAGAGGGGCCGTGAATCGGTTTATCTTGTTGTGATCACTTGGACATTTTTGGGTCCAACGTTTGTAATCTTACGAACGTTTGGTCTTAGCGGTAATCACCATATGCATTGTGGCATACTTATTCAATCTTAGCAGTAATGATCATGCACATTGTGGCACACCTATTCAGTCTTAGGAATAGTGACCATAAGCGTCCAGGCATATCTTATCAATCTTAGCAGTAGTGATCGTTGTTTTGGGATCGCGGTTTGATCATGGTATATTTGTATTATATTATTAGTAGTTTTGGCCTAGCGTAGTGCAATGGAAGAATTGTGCCAACTATTTATAACAGAAGAAGAGCAAGTTATGGTATGATATCCAACTTTTGAGATGGACTTACTAAACTTGTTCATATAGGCAATCTGAATTATCCTAAGCCACGTTTGTGTAGAAGGCCGGTTGTGATTTAATAGTTCCTATTTATTTTGTACATAGTTTTATTATACAGTATTTTAAGATAGTTCCCTGCACATCATACTTTATGTCCGACCCGTGTTTTTTTGTCTACTTATGTCATGAAAACTCTCGGGTACTCAATTGAGTAGTTTGAGAGTCGGTGCTTTTGGAAATGCGCTATCAAAGTGCGCAGCTGGAGCGTTTTGGAGGCATGGAATCAACAGTTGGAGACACATACACTTGTAACTTTATTTGTACGTGACAAAACTGTTGTTTATACATGAGACTATTGTGTCAAATATTTATTCAGAACTCCGTATTTATTTGGAGTTGATGTATTCTGTAATATTTATTTGTTAGTTGCTTCTGCTAGTGCAGTCTCTTATATACCACTATTATATTCTATTCGGTATATTCAGTATATTATATGTTATCATTCCATTATGAGATCTCATCGATGTCTTGGTTTAGTATTTTGTTCAAATTTCACCCCGACGATCCGTCTTTTGTGGTATTTGAAAGTTGTACGATGATGTAGGCTTATACTTTTAGGTATTACGAAGGCCGGGTTGCTTCATGTTGTTTCCACAATATTTTATGTTGTTAATCCATAGTTAAATGTTAAATATTTTGATGAATATGGATGTATCAATTTTGAATTTCTTGGGAATTTATAAGTGATAACTATATTAGATAATTAATGTATGAAATTTTGTATATCATTACTGTAGTAAAATGTTTTTAAGTTGGTTTTAAAATGGAAGATATTTAAAATAGGAAAATGTTGTATTTAAATAAATAATGCTAGAATGTATTAAAGTTAATTAAATAAGTTAATATTTTAATAAAAGGTTTTAAAAGTTCAAAAATGGGTTTTAGAGATGAGTTATTTTTAGAAAAAAGAAGAGTAAGCATGCTTAAAATAAATAACAATGATACATACAAAATTTGATCAAGTAGTTTATTAATTTTGTTTAAAAACATATCGTTTTAAGGATTTTAAGTGATTTGATATCTTTGGACGAAAATAATAACAACATAACTTTCGAACATATACGATAATATATTATTGTTGTTGTTATTACTATTTTGATATTAGTAATAAAAATAGCTTTACAAATAGTTCATAATAAAGTCTATATGCCTAAATAAATAGAAATTTTGGGATAAGATAATCTTTTTACATATAGGGGGAGGATACTATTTATAAAGTGGTTTTGTAGACTTGATGTAAACATTATTATTTTGATTTAATAACGATGTTTTGAGGCTTCTAAAGTAATATTTTGAAAATGGAGGGTTTTTGAAGTATTTTACCATTTTTGAGAAATTATTATTGATTTAGGATAAAATAAATAAATATATTATTATAACAAACAATAATGAAATGATTTTATACTTAATCGGAAATAATGGGTATAAATACCTTATTTTGATTGTTGTAACATATGAGATTAATTATTGGTTGAAATTATCACGAATGTTTATTGTGTAGATATGGAATCACATTAGGATGAGTTATACGATATTTACCATTATTGCTATGTGGATGTCGTGTAGTTAATTATGTTTTTACTATATATATGACATCGACGTTATATTACTTATACATGGTAGTTAGTATACATATACATTTGATGACTATGATGTTTGTATTACTAAACGAGCTAGTTAACAACATTGGATGGATTTGATGTTTGTGTTACTTGTATTAAGTAGTTGGTACACAACAAATGAGTTTGTTGTTGTATTATTAATATGCATACCTGTTTTATTTATACTTGCATTGATGATGTATTACTAATAGTGGATGATTAATAAGCGTATGTGTGTGAATATATTTTTTGTGGTTGGTTTATTTGATTCTTGGGGTTGACATTGAGTACTGTTGATGGTTGTATGTTATTATTAATTACTCCATATGATGATTGATTATGACAGTTTGGTAGAATTTGTATATTGTTATGATGGTTTAGTAGAATTTGTATTTTTTTCTTGCATTAGTTGCAAGAATGCTATGGCTGTTAAGTGCTAACAAATATTTGGATGCAGAAGAAGATCAGAAAATAGAACTACGTACACTTGATCGCCAGAAGGGTGCATAGGCCCTTGTTTTCTATAAAACGGTTCTCGAGCCTTTTGCCAGAGTGTGTAGCGTTAAGCGCAATACAAATATAGTTAACCATTTCTCCCTTTATTGTATGTATGTGCATTTGTAAGTTTGTAGGTGAAAGCAAAGGAGGGAACAAAGTGTTTGGAATAGGTCATATCCACAGGATTATTCAGTATACTATAACGAGTCGTGAATCTGTCACTTTGAAAAATAATATTTATTTTAAAATATCCAAATGTAAGATTTTTTCAAAATTTACAATGTTTTTAACTATAAATAAAATATTATTTTAAATAAGTGTTTACAACAATATATTCTTTGGAAAAATATCGATAAAGTGACGGAAAATCTTTCTATCGATAAACTACTTTTTAACCATCAGGAATCACGAACGAGTCTGAATACATATACTTAATTTTCCATACAAGCGAGAATATGTAATTTTATTATTTATTTTATTTTCGATAATAAAATGTTATTATGACATCATCAATGATATCACCATTTTTGATAATTGTTTTTTGAATTTAAATTAGGTTTAAATGATTTGATAATTGTTTTAAAATCAAATAAGGATCTTTTTTTATCATTAAATAATATAAAAATATTATTATTCTTCTTTTTTACAAATATATATAGTTTAACTAAGAAGCAAAAATATAACTGAAGATCGGATTTTGGATTCGTAACGATTTGACGAGAAGTTATTTCAAGATGTTGTAACTTAGTTTATCACGTATATGATGCATGCACATATATATGTGTCATATACGTACAAATACACTTGCATGCATACATATATACTTAAGGAAAAATATCATGATATTTTGTACCAAAACAAAAAAACTTTCCATCACTTTAGATCATATGGAGCATCACATGGAGGGGGGCACATGAGGGAGGTGGACATGACCAAGAATGATGAAGGGGTAGGGCGATGTAGGCAAGCACATGGATGGTGAAAATATCATGATATTTTGGTGAAAATATCATGATATTTTTTCTCCACTTTTTGCCTATAAATAGCAAGCCACATCCACTCTTCCTCTTCACTAATTCACTACTTATTTTCTTCTTCTTCTTCACCTTAGGAGCTCTCTTCAATGGCCTCCTTCTCTTGACAAAATATTCCATAGGAATAGCAAATCTCTGCTAAGAAATATACCTCCGTATAGAACGGTATATACTACCTTCGGTTCGAGATTGAATTAGCAATTTCCTCTCCTTTTCTCGACCTAAGCCAAGTTCATCCAAGCATTCACCGCCCTTAAAAGCCCAAGGCCAAACCCCTAAGAGTCCTCGAGCAAGATTCATAAGTTCCATTGTAGGAATAGCGAAGCTTTTGTTGATTCGTAATTCGATCCGGAAAGACATCAAGTGAGAAACTATACTATTAAATTTATAAATTATATGATGATATAATATGTTTGATATAGATTTTTTCTATGTTTGATCGTCTTGTTTTGGATGTTGATGATATGTTTAGTTGATGTGGAAATGATTCACGGTATAATATTCGTTGAATTTACACCAAGTAATCACTTTCCTTTAAAAAATAAAAGGGTATATATGGCATTGTTTAACCTCTTAAAAATTCCTTAAAATGGTTTATAAATGTTTTATAAACATTAAAATTCAATTCAAAGAAGTTTTGACAAGAAATGAAATTGGAGTCAAAAATAGGCACGTCGCGTAACGGCGGTTCATGATTTCGCGGCAAGTTAAATCAATGTATAAAGTGGAATATAGCTCGAAGTGATTCGAAATAAGAATTTTTCAAACTCTTATAACTATGGTTTTCAAATAAAGAAGAAATATCAAAATTTCATTAAGCAAAATTTTAGATGTATCCAAACCAAGTTTTGAAAACCATGGAGCTTTGGCAGTTCAGAAACCAAAATGACATGGTACATTGATTTTTAAATTGCATATTGATTTCTAACATTGCATATTGATTTCTAACAGTTCAAAAACCAAAATGGAACAGTATGTTGATTTTTACAAACATATGGAAATCCGAAAACCTAACCAAAATGTTCAACTTATATAGACGAGTGTCTAGCATTGCATTTAAGACTACGTACATTGACTTTTACAAACATACATTTGTTTGTTGGTGTAGGAGGTAATCCCTCTTACCTCAGAGGTTGTACTTCTGTGGAAATCAATAGTATGTTGTTAGAAATGCAATGTGGCATTCTAAGAGGGGTTTTTAGGTGAAAGATAAAATGTTACCTTAAGCTTATACATCGGTAATGGTAAAAATAGAGAAGATGCAGCAAGGCTAAGTGGGTCGCACCCATTAGGATATGGTCATCACCTTTCTGGATTACTCTTTATATTTCGGGTATTCTGTGTATGCTTTGGGATCCCATAGACAGGTTAGGAATAACCGGGGAGATAGAATAATAGATACTATCTATGACAGAGGTCGACCGGTTCTGTGTATGTTGAGGTTGGAGCCTCAGGTGCATTCCTCTAGAGATGTACTATCAGAAGGTAGTCCCTTACCTTGTCATTCTATGAAATTCATTCTTCAATATGAGCCTTTCTGGTTTTAGCTGTAGAACCTAGTATACAAGAATTTAATTAATGTAACTATTTTGGCTATGACTAATATATTATTTGAAAGAGTTTCAAAGGATGTCATTAAAAATAATATATTTGATTTTGTGTAGCAAATAGTTTGGTTATCATAAGGTAAAAACCTATCCCTGTTTTATATGCAACATGGACTTATAAGACATGCTTTGTTTTCAAAAACCCGTGTTTTGAGTTTTCTCACACCAGAACCATGACTAAGCTGAAGTTTATTTTCTTTTCTCCTTAAACTCTGGGTGTCCTATTTTTCTAAGAAGCCAAGTAGTTGGGCAGCTTGGTGCATTTTGGGAGGAGCACGAAGCGTGAAGCTGGAGGGTCCTTTGTAGATAGTTATCTATTTCTATTTCTGTTGTATTATGTATAAGTATCTATTAGCACCTATAAGGATAGGCAGTTATAACTGTCCCTAGCTAGGATAATACTTGCTAGGACTCTGATATATCATTTTGAGAGTGATTGCACATACTATCTATATGTATAATTGCAAGTTGTTAAATGTAATGTGGGAATCTATTTTGTTCTTTCTTCAATCTTTATTTTCTTTTACCCCTAATTATGTGCCCTCCGACACTTGAATTTGCGGCACATGAATACTAAGGATGTATGAGTGTCAATCTTCAAGGGTTGAAAAGGCGGGTCATCATAGTCGGTATTGGAGCTTAGGTTAAGAATACACCTAGGTCTTGATGGGGTCAATTCATTAGTGATAGGGTTAGTAATGACAAGAATGAGTTTCGTTGGTTAGTGCATGTATTTTAATTTTTTTTATCCAAATAAGTATACTCGGCGTTTATGCCTACTTCCTAAGATAGTTTCATCTGTATTTTAAATTTTCTCTTTACTATATCCAGATAGTAAAATATCAGTAAGCAAAGAGGATGTAGAAGGGGAGGTAGCAGCATAACGAACTCCAAATGTTGTAGTAATTGAAGAAGTGGCAGTTCCTACGCAACCTTAGGTCAACTTTACTGCACTATGTAAAGATTATACCAGCTTGGATGGAAAGCTATTTAAAGGCATATAAAATCTATTATTGAAGTTCAAGCTTGGCTCTGATCATGTGAGAAAATATTTAAAGGATTAGACATCGATGATAATCGAAAAAAGTTATTAGCATCCTGGCAATTTAAGGATGGGCCTCTAGTCTAGTAGGAGTCCATTACTCTTAATGATTCGAAAGACAATTTCTCTTGGGCAAGGTTTAAAGAAGTTTTTGAAGAACAATACATGCTCGCTGTTAGAAAGTCCCGCCTTTGTAAAATTTTCATGGATCTGAAGCAAGAAGTGATGTCTATGGAAGAATATTTGCACAAATTCAATAAATTATCTCACTTTAGGCCTGGACTGATAGACACGCCTCTAAAGAAAAATGAGATGTTCATTTTTAGGATGAAGGAGCAGTGATAGGATAGAGTGATCGCTCATGTAAAAGGAACCTTTGTACATTTAATAGATATGGGTTTCCTTTATAAAGCTTTGGACAAGAAGAATTCGGTCGCAACCCAAAACAACAACAACAACAAGAGGTCGCAACCCAAAACAACAACAACAAGAGGAAGTTTAGTAACAAAGGAAAGAAGCCATAGCAAGGCAAGCCAAGTGGAGGTTCTTAGGAAAATCGTTTTAAAGAAGTTGAATATTTTAACTATGGAAAGAAATTCCATTATTCAAAATACTGTAGGAGGCCCAAGGTTCAAAGAAAGTAGTAAGGAACCGTCTCTCCATGGTTCAAAATAGTCTCTGCCACAACCGCCATCAACCCAGATACTGGAAAAACAAATGCCCGTTAATGAAGAAAGGAGAGCAGGTTAGTCTATGCCATCAAAGATGAGCCTTCAATAAGGGAAAGGGAGTCGTTGAAGATACTACCTATGTCAATGATGATTTAGTTAAAGTCTTATTTGATACAAGGGCTTCCCATAGTTCATTGCTAAAGGATTGGTTGATAGATTAAAATTGATCACAAAAATAGAAGATACCCCTATTTATGTGTCTAATTCCATAGGAGGTACAATTATTCATTGTATGATTCGTGAAAATGTCTGAGTTACCCACCTTTTCCATAATTTTTCATGCGGCCTATTTATTCTTGACTTTATTGGATTAAATTTTTTACTGGGCATGCATTGGTTATCTAAGAATAAAGTTGTTATAGATTGTGTTAAGAGGATGGTACTAGTGGAAACAAAGTACTTCGGGAAGATTATTGAAATATTGTGTAAAGAACCTAGTCCAGTAAGGGATAGTTTTATGTATGCGCTAGATTCATCCCAAAAAGGTTTAGAGATGAGACTGATTGTTAAGGAGTTTCAGGATGTTTTTGAAGAGGTAAAAGTTTTGCCCATACATCGGGAAATTGAGTTTCGTATTGACTTAGGTGCAAAGCCTATTGTGCAACCCGTTTGAAATGGCTCCAAAAGAAAAGGATGAGTTGAGGAATCAAACCGAAGAGTTGTTAATGAAAGGGTTGATTAGACCTAGTCATTCAAGTTGGGACGTAGTGGTAGTTTTCTTTGCAAAATCTGACGGCCCCTAAGACATTGTGTGGATTATCTGAACAAGCAGAGGATTAAAAACAAGTAGCT
The DNA here is from genome assembly GCA_030765085.1 of Allium cepa. NCBI lineage: Eukaryota > Viridiplantae > Streptophyta > Magnoliopsida > Asparagales > Amaryllidaceae > Allium > Allium cepa. The sequence goes on from CM060932.1 coordinate 136,776,430, forward strand.
TCTATCCCGCATAGATGACTTATTTGATCAACTTTACAGTGCTTGAGTATTCTAGCATATGGATCTAGCCACAGGATTCCATCAGCTAGGGATAGCTGAAAATTGCATTCCATTAACTGCATTCAGAGGTGCGGATTTTTTTTACGAGTGGCTGGTTATGCCTTTTGGGCAGATTAATGCACCTGCTTATTTTGTGGATCTCATGAATAGAGTAGTCAGAGATGCGTTCAGCAAATTTATGCTGGTTTTATTAATGATATACTCAACTATTCAAAGATCTAGGAGGAACACGAAAGATGTCTAAAGATTGTATTATGGATATTGAGGAGACATATGCTTAAAGAAAAATTCTCAAAGTGCCATTTTTAGGAGGAAAAGGTAAGGTTCCTTGGACGTGTAGTGTCAGGGGATGGAATTTCGGTAGATCCAAGAAATATTTCAGCTATACAAGATTGGAAGAAACCATAGACTCTGATGGATCTCCGCAGCTTCTTTAGATTGGAAGGATACTACATGAGGTTTATTCAAGACTTCTCAAAGATTTCCACCCATTTAGCAAAGTTGACAATGAAGAATGTTAATTTAACTGGACATCAAAATGTGAGGAACGGTTTAGTGAGCTAAAGAAAAGGCAAACCAGTGCTCTAGTCCTAGCTAATACTGATGAAAGTGACGATTTAATTGCATATACTGATGCTTGTGGAGAAGGAGTAGGTGTAGTTCTGATGCAACATGGAAAAGTTATTGCTTATGCGAGTAGACAACTGAAGCCTCATGAAAGAAATTATGCAACACACGAATTAGAATTATTAGCCGTTGTGTTTGCATTAAAAATGTGAAGGCATAATTTACCGGGTTAAAATTGATTATGGTTTATTATAATAAATTTTAATTGACCTTAGAAAATAATATTTCTTCTTTAAATAGGGGAAAAGTTCGATCTCTTCACAGATCACAAATCTATGAAGTATCTTTTTACTTAGAAGGACATAAATGTGAGACAATAGCATTGGTTAGAATTTCTCGCATCATATGATCTTGAAATTTTATACGCCTGGAAAACCAATATAGCAGCAAATGCGCTAAGCAGAAGGCATGCCATATAGCTTATTTGCTGGTGGCTCTGACTCTCCTGGAAAGAATTGCTAGTAAACAAAGAGAGGTTAGGCATCTAAAGAAGATAATGGAGAATATAAGCAAAGGGCGGGATTCAAGCTTTAAAATAGATAGCCAAGAGATATTACGACTAAATGGGAGAATTTATATTCCCATTGTTGACAGCTTAAGGTAGGAAGTATTAACTGAATGTCATCAATCCAAGCTTAATATTCACCTAGGGTTAACAAGATGTACAAAGACGTGAAATGGACATTTTGGTGGAAGGATATGAAGAGGGACATCTCCATTCATGTTAGAAAATGTCCAAATTGTCAGCAAATCATAAGCGATCAGTAAAAGACTGTTGGATTACTTCAACCTCTTGAAATTCCAACTTGGAAGTGGGACCAAATATCAATGGGTTTCATCGACGGTTTACCATGAACAAGGAAAGGAAATGATGGTGTTTGGGTTATCATAGATTTATTGACTAAAGCGCACACTTTATTCAAGTAAAGCCAATAAGAACAGCCTCGAGCTTAGTTGAAATATACATGAGAGGGATTGTTCGATTACATGGGGTTCCAAGCAGCATAGTGAGTGATCGGGGTCCAAATTTCGCCAGTTAGTTCTAGAAGGCATTACAGACAGCTATTGGAATAAAGTTGGATTTAAACACTGCATACCATCCCCAAACTGATGGTCAAACGAAAAGTGTAAACCGAGTATTAAAAGATCTTCTGAGATCTTGTATTTCATACTTTAAAGGTTCATGGGAGGATCATCTTCATCTTGTGGAATTCTCTTATAATAACAGTTGCCAAGCGAGTATTGGCATGGCACCGTATGAAGCCTTATATGATCATCTATGTAGATCACTAGCATGTTGGACTGAAACCGAAGATCGGTTAATACTTGGTCCTGATATGATTCAAGAAGCTTTGGAGAAAGTAGATATGATCAAAAAGAAGCTGAAGGAAGCTCAGAGTAGGAAGGAAAATTATGCCGATCAAAGGCATAGGAATTTAGAATTCTCGGTTGGAGATTTTGTATTTTTGAAAATCTCTCCGATGAGGGGAGTAGTGGGATTTGGAAGGACTGGGAAGTTAGCATCTCGATATATTAGACCTTTTCCCATTCTTGAGTGGATTGGTCCACTAGCCTATCGTTAAATTGCCAGAAAGGTTGTCAGGTGTGCACAATGTTTTTCACATATCTCATCTGCGAAAGTATGTGTATGACCCAGAACAAGCCATAGAGACAACTGCCCAAGAAGATTTAGAAGTGGAACCAAACTTAGCTGTTATCGAACAACCTAATCTTACCGTGGATCATGATGAGAAGCGTTCAAGGTGAAAGGTTGTAAGATTAGTTAAAGTTCAGTGGAGTGGTGATGTTGAAGACTACACTTGGGAAACCGAGGATAGAATGATAAAAGCTTATACTGAGTTTAGGATTGATGCATAGTTTGCATATTTTATCGATGTAATGTACTCACTGCCTATGGTGTAGTCACTTATCATATCTTTGTATTCCATCATGTCTAATATATTCCTTTTTGACTTATCTTCTTCTTGTCATAAATTTCCAGGACTTCTTTTAATGGGGGAAGTCTGTAATGACGCGTGAATTTGTCGCTTTGAAAAATAATATTTATTTTAAAATATTCAAATATAAGATTTTTTACATAAATTATGATGTTTTGAACAATAAATAAAATCTTATTTTAAATAAGTATTTTCAACAATATATTTGCTGGAAAAATATCGATAAAGTGACTGACAATCGTTTTATCGATAAACTACTTTTTAACCATCACGATCGTGAACGAGTTTGGATACATACGCTTAATTTTCCATACAACCAAGAATATGTAATAAAATTATTTATTTTATTTTTTAAAATAAAATGTTATTATGACATCATCAATGATATCATCATTTTTGAATAATTCTTTTTTGAATTTAAATTAAGTTTAAATGATTTGATAATTGTTTTAATCAAATTAGGCTCATAAAAGAAATATTATTATCAATCTTTGTTTACAAATATATATAGTTTAACTAAGAAGTAAAAACATGACTGGAAATCGGATTCCAATTTCGTAATGGTTTAACGCAAAGAAGTAGTTTTGAGATGTTGTAACTTAGTTTGTCAGATATATGATACATGCACACACACACACACACACACACATATATATATATATATATATGCACATATATATGTCATATGCATACAAAAACACATGCATACATACATATATACTCAAGGAAAAATATCATGATATTTTGTACTAAAACAAAACAAAACTTCCCATCACTTTAGAGCACATGGAGCATCACATGAAGGAGGCACATGGGGGAGGATGCTAGGGTCGAGAGTGATGAGGAGTAGGGTGATGTATGCAAGCACATGGATGGTGAAAATATCATGATATTTTGGCAAAAATATCATGTTATTTTTTCTCCACCTTTTTCCTATAAATAGCAATCCACTTCCATTCTTCCTCTTCCCTAATTCATTACTTCTTTTCTTCTTCTTCTTCACCTTAGGAGCTCTCTTCAATGGCCTCTTTCTCTTCATAGAATAGCAAAGCTCTACTGAGAAATATACCTCCATTTAGAAAGGTATATACTACTTTAGGTTCGAAATCGAATTAGTAATTTCCTCTCCTTTTCTCTACCTAGGTTATGCCTATCCAAGCATTCCACCACCCTTGAATGCCCAAGGCTAAATCCCTAAGAGTCCCAAAGCAAGATTCATAAAGTCCGGTGTAGGAATAGCGAAGCTATAGTCGATTCATAGTTCGATCGGGAAAGACAACAAGTGAGAAACTCTACTGTTAAATTTATAAATTATATGATGATATGATATGTTTGATATATATGTTTTCTATGTTTGAACGTCGTGTTTTCGATGTGGTGATATGTTTGGTTGATGTGGAAATGATTCACAGTATAATACACGTCGAATTTACACCAAGTAATTACTTTCCTTCATAAAATGAAATGGTATATATGTCATTGTTAAGCCTCTTTAAAATGCCTTTAAATGGTTTATAAATGTTTTATAAACATTAAAATCCAATTCGAAAAAGTTTTGAAAAGATATGAAAATGAAGTCGAAAATAGGTGTGTCGCATAGTGATAGTTCGCGATTTCGCGGCATAGGAGTTAAATCAATGTGTAAAGTGGAATATTGCTCGAAGTGATTCGAAATAAGAATTTACTCTTGTAATTATGGTTTTCAAATAAAGAAGAATAATCAAGATTTCATTAAGCAAAATTTTAGATTTGTCCAAACCAAGTTTTAAACGTCGCGCTTTGGCAGTTCGGGAACCAAAATGGAAAAATCTTTAATCTGGATATTTTTAAGTCTTTAAAAATATGAAATAAATTCCATAAATATATTAAAATGTTCAAAGGGGATTTAAGTTGTAAAAATGGATATATGTGGAATGGATTTAATGTTTTGATCAAAAAAGCTTTTAAAAACACTATTCGCGGTACTTTTTGCAGCACTTTTTGGTAACTTTTGAATTTAAGATTTAAACTTGGGATTTTCTTCCCAACCTATTGCAAATATTTTTCAAAAAATAAATCAACCATTTTAAAGAGTTTAGAGCTGATCAAATAACTTGACCTTCTTATGGGTAACGGAGAGATGGTCTTTAGACCCAAGCTTGGACAACCGATGTTTGGGTTCCGCTCTAGCTATCCTGACTAGCCCGATGGAGGGAATGGTTAATTTGTCTACTTGGGCCATATTTTCATAAGGTTAAAGGAGATTTGGAGATTTCCAAAAGTTAAACAGAATTTTAAATAATAAGATTTTAGTGATATATGAAATATATTGATTAAACTCAATATTAAATCTCGAGGAGGGAACTTGCACTATCTGTATCAATTTAAAAGGTGAGTTCACCATTATTCGACAAGTAATATAGGTAGAATATGGAAATTAGTATTGAGTATAATTAATATAATTCCTATGGATCCTACTTATTCAATACTAGCTGGTTTTGAATTTACCATCTTAGATTACATGGTATTGACCCATTTAAAAGATATGCTTTGAAAAGAGGTTTAATGATTCGATGTATATTGAAAAAAAAATGGTTTAAATATGTATGTCTCTAGAAGATATTTTATTTGGATAAAAGATATTGACAAATTGAATAATAATCACCCACATACTTAAAGTCTTTTATCGATAAATTGGTTTGGAGGAACCGGGGTCGGATTTGAGTGATTCCTATAGGAAACCCACTTCTAACCGATATATGTTCGAAAGTGAAAATAGGTTAAAGTCAATGATTTTAAAGATGGAGGTCTTCATAATGTAGGGCCAGTTGTCATGAACCTCCGGGATAATTCCTTTATCATATATATGGTGGAAGTGGTTCCTTCGATTTGAAATCTTCGATGTAAGGACTACTGACTATTGATCCTAGGGCTGATTCCCAAACAAGATGTAGTAGGAGAAGTGCCTTCGGTTTATCCTATGCCTGTACAATTTGTATGGATGAGTATCCGACATTGTATTTGTAAGACCACGTATATTGATTTTTACAAACTCACATCTGTTTGGTGGTGTAGGAGGTAACCCCTCTTACACTTAACACCCTCTTTGAGACGTACGAGCTCTGAGGTTGTACTTTTATGGAAATCAATACTGTGTGGTTAGAAATGACAATGTAGCATTAAAAGAGGGATTTGTCATGTGAAAGGTAAAACGTTACCTCAAGCCTTACATATAGGTAATGGCAAAAACCGGGCAGATGCATTAGGGCTATGTGGGTCGCACCCATTAGGATATGGTCATCACCTTTCTAGATTACCCGCAATATTTTGGGTATGTTGTTTATGCTTTAGGATCCCACGGATAGGTTAGGAATGACCAAGACGATGGGATATTCGATACTCTCTATGATAGAGGTAGGTCAGTTCTATGCTGGTAAAGGCTGGAGCTTCAGGTATGTTCCTCTAGAGATGTACGGTCGAAAGGTGGTCATTTACCTTGTCATTGTATGGAATCCATTATCAAATATGAGCCTTTATGGTTTTATTTGTAGAACCTAGTATGCTGAAATTTAATTAGTGTCACAATTTCGGCTATGATGAATACGCTATTTAAAAGAGTTTTCAAAGAATCTCATTAAAAATAATATCTTCGATTTTGCATAGCAAATGGTTTGGTTATCATAAGGTAAAAATCCGTCTGTGTTTATGTGTGGCGTGGTCTTATGAGATACCCTTTGTTCTCAAAAACCCATGTTTTGAGTTTTCTCACACTAGTCTCATGGCTGACTCGTAATTTATTTTCTTTTCCCCTTAAAGTAGGTTCCCTATTTTTTCGGGAAGCCAAGTAGTTAGGTAGCTTGGAGCATTTTGGAAGGAGCATGGAGCATGAAGCTAGAGGAACCTTTGTAGATAGTTATCTATTTCTATTTCCGCAGTATTATGTATAAGTATTTATTAGCACCTGTAGGTATAGGCAGTTATAACCGTCCATAGATGGTTAGTACTTGCTATGACTCTAATATCTCATTTTGAGAGTGATTGTATGTACTATTTATGTATAATTACAAGTTGCTAAATGCGATGTGGGAATCTATTTTGTTCTTTCTCCTACCTTCATTTTCCTTTACTCCTAATTATCTACATCTTCGGCACTTGAATTTTTAGCACGTGGATACCGAGGATGTATTAGCATCGATTTTCGAGGGTCGAAAAAGCGGGTCGTCATAATATACTTTTCATCGTAGTTATGTTGTTGTTGTTTTAATGGTTGGTTCATTGAAATATGTATATTACCTTATGTATCGATTTTTCATAATATCTAATTATTGAAATGATATATATATATATATATATTGATTTTAAAATTTCACTGTGAGGTTTCCCTTTTTATGTTTATTGGAATTTTTAATTATTTTTGATATATCAGTGGTCTAGTGTCTTTAATATCTGGACATGGTCGTAAGTGTATTTTGACAACGTTTATAATTGATTTTAGATGTTAAAAATAATTCATTGTCGCATTTGGTATTAGAGTTTATATTGAGTGATTCCCTAAGCCTTGGGTAAGTTTACCAACTGGGGTGGGTTAATTTCAATGTAAGGTGCCTTAGAATATAGAATGGGAGAACATTTTGATTGTTGATTTTATGATTTGTGTGTACGTGTTTTTTTAACCACTATCACATTACCTTAAAATGATGTTTATTTACGACGACCCTCGTATGAAGGATAAATAAAGTAGGAGTGAGGTAAAATGAATGCTTATATGAATGGTCAATTGCTGGTTATAACCCGAGTGACATACACACACGATGAAAAATTATAATTGAAACCTCACTTTAATACGATGGAGGTGCTTTCTATTTTTAAGTGAATAAGAGCATTAGGAAAATTTGTATCAAATAAACATTTTTTATTATAAAGAGAAAAAAATTCTAGGCATAAAGTGAATTATGATATTTGTGAAAATAAAGTTTTTGATTAGAGAAATAAAATATTTTATTAAAGATATTTAAGTAAGGGGAAAGTGAATATTATGAAAATATTTTATTTGGAGGTATTATTAGTAAAAAGGTGTTTTAATCAAAATATTTTATTTGAAAATATTTCTGTGAAAGGATGTTCCACTTAAAATACATTATTTTGGCAGAAATATTCTAATAAGAAAATTTTAGTTATAAAAAATTTAATTTAGAAACACTCTTTGAAAAGGATATATGTTGAAAAGTGCGTTGTAGCCTTATTCTGATTTAGAATGCCCTATAATACATATATATGTAGGATCTAGATTAACCCTAGAGGGGGGGTGAATAGGGTTATAGCAAATTTTCTCGAATTAAACACAGAAACAAACTACAGAAATAAATATGCTGAAAAGTAAATCACATACAAAATTTACCCAGCTTCGGCAACCCCTGCCTACTGCTGCATTCCCATATTTCTATTAGAATTAAACAGTATCCTGCTTACAAACACTCTACTAGACTCGCAAACCCTTGCTCCCACTCACAAACACTCTCATAGACTCGCACACCCTGCTCCGCCTATAGAGTTTCGCAAACTCGCAAACTCTGCTCCCGCCTATAGAGTTTTGCAAACTCGCACACCCTGCTCACTGAACTAATTCTAACTAGACAATTTGACACTACCTACAACCTAGGTGGTGATTTACCAATACTTTGACTCGAAAAGAAAAACAGACTTCAAAAATAAAAGCAGGAGCAAAAATTAAAATACAAACTTGAATGCTTAATTTTTGCTCAAATAAAAATTAAGAAACCCCCCTTAATAAAACCCTAAATAAAACCAAATCCCCTTTGTGACAATAAAGGCCGGCCCTTTTAACTCGATCCTTTGTTCTTCCTTCTGAAACAATTGCGTCCGTTCTTCTTTCTGAAATTAGGGCTTCGGCTCTTGCGATCCAAATTGGGGCTTTGTTCGATCTGAATTAGTGGTGCTCTTGCGCACGTTCTCTGATGATCAATTCACTGGTTTGCGTTACTTTTGCTCGCTCGTTCTCTGATGATCGATTCTACTTGCGCTTTGTTTCGCAGCCGCTCCTTTGATCGTGTTTGATAGATTGGTATGTATTCTATTTCGTTGCTTGTTTAATTGCTTGCTTGACTCGATGCCTATGATGAACTTTTGGGTTCGGTATTTATATGAATTCGAGACGCTTGAATTCCTTCGTATCAATTCGATACTTTCCCAATTTGTTGCTTTCTTGATGCGCGCGGCTTTCCTGATATACTTTCAACCTTGATGCTTACGGCTTTAACTTGAGAGCGTTCGATCCTTCTTGTGTCATATGGAAAAAACTTTCCCTTTTATTTGTTGACTTTTTCAAAGACGTATATTTTCGTTGAATTCTCTGACTTGACTTTATGCAGTAACTTGGTCAATTTTGACTTTGGCTTGAGATCATTGATCTGCATTTCTTTATTTCTTATGGCTTCACTGTTGCTCTCGAGTGGTTTCAAACATGTGAGTTGTTCACCATGTTGCATACAGTTTTCATTCACTTGAGTCTGCCTTGTTGAGTTCCTGTAGTTGCATTCATGTCATGTAGTTGCACACTTTGACTTGTTCATTGCCACTCACTGTTGCACTTGTTCATTTGCACTTCTTCATCAGTTCATATTGTATTTGAGCATTCTGGTCTTGCTGTAGCGTTCATTTGAGTTGCGTCTCCATTGTCATGTTGTATACTCTCTGTATACATATTGTTGGCATTCTTCATTTTTGCTGTATACATTACTAGTCTTTCATTTGGTCTGCTGTCATGTTTGATGTCATATTTTTGGTGCACTCACTTATGTATATGAGCAGTTTGAAGTTGCTGACTTGTAGTCGAGTTGCTTCACTATTCTTTGGTTTGGGCCTTGTTGTTCTGTGTTTGGTCACTTGTTCATATAGCCTTTGTAAACTTGTTGCTTAAGTCGCTTGCATTTGTTTGAGATTCTGGTGGTCATGTTGCTTTCATTGCTGTTGACATGTGCATTTGGTTCACTGGTATCTTCACTGTGTTGATTTAACCTGTACTTGCTGTATTGTCTCTGACCTGTGCACATTGTTGCATCGTTGATGTTCTTTGTAGTTTTCATTTCATTTTGCAAAAATATTTCTTTTTCAATTTTACTGCGTTAGTGAATATTTTTGCAGATTGCTCAGATGATGGATTCAAACTGGAATGCAGTTGAAGACAAAATACGAGTGTGAGTGATATGTAGTGAGGTTATTAAGGTAAATTGAATTGTGATGTATTCAAAAATGTATATGTATAGTGAGAGCTTGAAATTGTACTATTCAAGATTGTAATAAATATTTGTTTGAATAAAATTTCTGTTTGAATTCAAATTTTGTGTTATTTATTTTATTCAACAAATATTTATTTAATCTATGAAAAATAAAATAGTACATTAACAAATACATTTAATACATTTAAATGAATGTATATATGTTTATTATCATCAAACAAAAATCATATACTCGCATATTCCACAATCTCCCCCTTTTGATGATAGCAAACATATATTTAAGATTTGGACCGTGTTAAATGTATTTGATCAATGATATACTCTAATTGCTCCCCCTATTTAAATGCTTCCTCTCTACATGACGCTCCCCTACATATATGCATCCAAATAGAAATATATAAATGAGCCTATATGCAAATGGAAAATTATTTGACCTTTGCTTGATTCTATTTGACAAAATCTTAATTTTTCTCTCCCCCTTTTGTTATCAGCAAAAGAATAATAGTGTTAGAGAGAAATAGAGATAAAGTGATTAATATTAATCCAACATTAAACTCAAATTGAATATAAATATTAAACTTCAATAAAAAGTCAAACAAAAATCATAACTACCCTTGTTAGGCGCATATTCCACTTTTAGAAATGATGAAGTGATATTCTCATATAGAATCATACAGTTGTATCTACTTGTGGTATATTTATATCAGGAATTTGAATATCTACTAATCATGCATAACCGTTAGGACTTTTAAATGAGATTAGTAGTATTCGAATTTAATTTTAAAAATGAAATCAAGTATCTTCTAACCACGCATAACCATGAGGACTTTTAAATGGGATTAGAATCAACTTGTCTATTTAATCAATCAATTTTGATATGCGTTCCATACATGCATAACCGTAAGGACTTTTAAATGAGCATGGAAGCACATAATCAAAAATCCAAGTAATTCACCCATGCATAACCATGAGGACTTTTAAATGAGAGTGAATACTTTGGATATTTATTTATTTTTACGAAAAAAATGTGAAATGAAAAACAAATGATTCCTGATTATAGTACCACATATCGACAGACTATTTTTAAGATTTGATAAACGATGGTCGATAGAAATATGATAGATATAGAAATGATCATGGAATCTTTACCCAACAAAAAGTTTTATAACTCTTGTTTGAATTCCTAAAGAAATTTTCCAAATATACTCTCTTGAGTAATGTATGTTAAATATCAACACTTATCATCTTTTCAATCACTATTTATCTTTTTGATAATTAGGAGGGAGTCGGATTAGTCAAAATTTGTCATTTAAAATCAAATAAAAAAATGACTAATCTGAGAATATGGTCAACAGTGATTTTCTCGAAGGGGTTATATGAAAAAAATTCTGCTATTTGAAAATTATTTCAAGTGAAAAATATGCAGAGTTTTTCTTTGAAAAATGATGTAGCAAATGAATGTTTCAAAAAATTAATCACATTCCACTAGTAATTTTTTTTCTTTCAACTAGATTACCAGTATAATCTGCTTCTGAGTTTCTCTTTCACTCCAAAATATCACTAACTAAATTTGATAGACCAGATCATGAAGTGTGCAAAAACTCAAACTCAATTTTTAACAGCATTCTTGAATTTGAATTGAAGTCGTGTAAATAATCAGAAAACCGTGAATAACCAAAAAATTATCATCCAAACAAATATGTATGAAGTAATTCAAAGAACAGTGTTTTTGGCATAAATATAATTGGCCAACTATGTTTGAACAAGTCAGAATCGAAAAACATCATCTTTTCAACATCTCAAAATTGGCTTATTTCATTCGGAATATGGTGCAGAATATCACATTTAATATACCTTCACCTGTTTTACCTTTACGATAATTTTTCGTGGTTGCCCATTGTGATTCTGTCACCTTTGTACTAGGCTAAGGAACTTTGCTTTGTTGCCCATTGTGTTTCTGGAACAGCCAAAATCCAGCGAACACTGTTGTTATTCCTTAGCCCTCCACCATACCTACATGATGAAAGATTTTTGTGACCTATTTATAGGTCCATGATTGTTAGTGGCTGAAGTATTATGAATAAACAAACCCTTTGGAACCCAAACTTGTTTTGTTCTTTCATTCTTGTTCCAATAGACATGAAATTTGTTTGTACAATTCTTAGGAACCCAAACTTGTATAAATTTTGTGTTCTTGTTCCTATGACTATAATTTTCAACACGATGTCCAATTATTTCACATCTACCAAAGACACTCTTACCTTTTGCATTATCCTCAACTTGTGTTTTCCCAAAACCAAGTCCTTTTCTGTTGTTAGCAAAAATTTGATTTCCCAATAACATGTTGAATGATTTTTCTCCTCTTGAAAAGTTGTTCAAAGATTTCTCAAGATTTTGGACTTTGGTTTTAAGTGATGTGTTTTCAGTTACAAGTGAGGTGCATCGATTTATAAAATCCATTTTCCTCGTGTCGATGGTTTCCTTAAGATTCAAGTTTTCTTTTTCAAGATTCTCAAAGTTATTCCTAAGTTTTGATAATTCTGAATCTAAAATCTTACAATTTTACAGTCTAGGTTTTGAATGTTTTCAAGTTCAGTTTCTAACCTAAAATTTTCATGGGCGAGTTTCCTCCTTTTAGATTTCAGTTTTTCAATTTTTGATTCAAGACTATCAATTGTTTTAGTAAGATCTAAGCACATAAAAACAAGATCTCTATAGGAATACTCACCTGCCTCACTAGATTCCTCGGAGCTTGCTTCTGATTCTGATTTTTCAATACAACACAAGTTAGCCTCCTTTGAGCTGCTATCCGAAACTTCCTCTCCTTCTTCATCATCCCAAGTCGCTGCAAAGGCCTTCTTCTTCTTTTTCTTTCCTTTGTTGTTTTTGAGAAGTGGGCATTTTTGTATGAAGTGTCCGGGCTTCTTGCAGTTAAAGCACGTTAATTCATTATCGGAATTGTCAGAATGTTTTGCCCTATTACTACTAGTTTTCTTCTTACGTGGCTTGAATCTTGATGAGTTTCTAAGTTTATTGACTGCCATTGCAAGCTCTTCAATTGGATCTACTTCATCTTCATCGTTCTCTTCTTTGCTCTTTAAGGCAATCGTCTTCTTCTTTGATTCGGAGTTGTTGCGTTCCTCCTTTGCTTTTAGCTCAAGCTCATATGTCATCAAATTGCCAATCAACTCCTCCATGCTTAGTTTACTCAAATCTTTCGATTCTTGTATTGCCGTGACTTTTGCCTCAAAGTTCATCGGTAAGACTCGTAGTATCTTCCGCACAAGCTCTACCTCAGTGAAGACCTTCCCAAGCACTCTAGCATTGTACACCAAAGTTGAAAAACGTCCAAACATATCCTCTATGCTCTCGCCTTTGCCCATCACAAAGTTTTCATATTCATTGCTGAATAGGGCTAGACGAGACTCCTTGACTTGAGAAGTTCCTTCGTGTGTCACCTCCAAAGTGTGCCAAATTTCCTGTGCTGTTGTACAATGAGAAATTCTATTAAATTCATTTTTATCAAGAGCACAGATCAAAGCGTTCATTGCTTTGGAATTTGTAGTTTTTAATTTCTTATCATTAGCATCCCACCTATCCTTAGGTTTAGGAATCTCAGTACCACCAACAGTTATAGTGGGAGGTTTATAGCCAGTGTCAATGATGTCCCATACATCATAATCAACAGAATTAAGATAAATAGCCATCCTAACTTTCCAATAAGCATAGTCGCTCCCATTAAACATGGGTGGCCTAGCAATAGATTGCCCCTCGGAAAAAGCAGATATTGAAGAATTCATAGCTCTAGAGTTAAAGAAAAAATATCGTGCTCTGACACCACTTGTAGGATCTAGATTAACCCTAGAGGGGGGTGAATAGGGTTATAGCAAATTTTCTCGAATTAAACACAGAAACAAACTACAGAAATAAATATGCTGAAAAGTAAATCACACGCAAAATTTACCCAGCTTCGGCAACCCCTGCCTACTGCTGCATTCCTAGATTTCTATTAGAATTAAACAGTATCCCGCTTACAAACACTCTACTAGACTCGCAAACCCTTGCGCCCGCTCACAAACACTCTCATAGACTCGCACACCCTGCTCCGCCTATAGAGTTTCGCAAACTCGCAAACTTTGCTCCCGCCTATAGAGTTTTGCAAACTCGCACACCCTACTCACTGAACTAATTCTAACTAGACAATTTGACACTACCTACAACCTAGGTGGTGATTTACCAATACTTTGACTCGAAAAGAAAAACAGACTTCAAAAATAAAAGCAGGAGCAAATATTAAAATACAAACTTGAATGCTTAATTTTTGCTCAAATAAAAATTAATAAACCCCCCTTAATAAAACCCTAAATAAAACCAAATCCCCTTTGTGACAATAAAGGCCGGCCCTTTTAACCCGATCCTTTGTTCTTCCTTCTGAAACAATTGCGGCCGTTCTTCTTTATGAAATTAGGGCTTCGGCTCTTGCGATCCAAATTGGGGCTTTGTTCGATCTGAATTAGTGGTGCTCTTGAGCACGTTCTCTGATGATCAATTCACTGGTTTGCGTTACTTTTGCTCGCTCGTTCTCTGATGATCGATTCTACTTGCGCTTTGTTTCGCAGCTGCTCCTTTGATCGAGTTTGATAGATTGGTATGTATTCTATTTCGTTGCTTGTTTAATTGCTTGCTTGACTCGATGCCTATGATGAACTTTTGGGTTCGGTATTTATATGAATTCGAGACACTTGAATTCCTTCGTATCAATTCGATACTTTCCCAATTTGTTGCTTTCTTGATGCGCACGGCTTTCCTGATATACTTTCAACCTTGATGCTTACAGCTTTAACTTGAGAGCGTTCGATCCTTCTTGTGTCACATGGAAAAAACTTTCCCTTTTATTTGTTGACTTTTTCAAAGACGTATATTTTCGTTGAATTCTCTGACTTGACTTTATGCAGTAACTTGGTCAATTTTGACTTTGGCTTGAGATCATTGATCTGCATTTCTTTATTTCTTATGGCTTCACTGTTGCTCTCGAGTGGTTTCAAACATGTGAGTTGTTCACCATGTTGCATACAGTTTTCATTTACTTGAGTCTGCGTTGTTGAGTTCCTGTAGTTGCATTCATGTCATGTAGTTGCACACTTTGACTTGTTCATTGCCACTCACTGTTGCACTTGTTCATTTGCACTGCTTCATCAGTTCATATTGTATTTGAGCATTCTGGTCTTGCTGTAGTGTTCATTTGAGTTGTGTCTCCATTGTCATGTTGTATACTCTCTGTATACATACTGTTGGCATTCTTCATTTTTGCTGTATACATTACTAGTCTTTCATTTGGTCTGCTATCATGTTTGATGTCATATTTTTGGTGCACTCACTTATGTATATGAGCAGTTTGAAGTTGCTGACTTGTAGTCGAGTTGCTTCACTATTCTTTGGTTTGGGCCTTGTTGTTCTGTGTTTGGTCACTTGTTCATATAGCCTTTGTAAACTTGTTGCTTGAGTCGCTTGCATTTGTTTGAGATTCTGGTGGTCATGTTGCTTTCATTGCTGTTGACATGTGCATTTGGTTCACCGGTATCTTCACTGTGTTGATTTAACCTGTGCTTGCTGTATTGTCTCTGACCTGTGCACATTGTTGCATTGTTGATGTTCTTTGTAGTTTTCATTTCATTTTGCAAAAATATTTCGTTTTCAATTTTACTACGTTAGTGAATATTTTTGTAGATTGCTCAGATGATGGATTCAAACTGGAATGCAGTTGAAGACAAAATACGAGTGTGAGTGATATGTAGTGAGGTTATTAATGTAAATTGAATTGTGATGTATCCAAAAATGTATATGTATAGTAAGAGCTTGAAATTGTACTATTCAAGATTGTAATAAATATTTGTTTGAATAAAATTTCTGTTTGAATTCAAATTCTGTGTTATTTATTTTATTCAACAAATATTTATTTAATCTATGAAAAATAAAATAGTACATTAACAAATACATTTAATACATTTAAATGAATGTATATATGTTTATTATCATCAAACAAAAATCATATACTCGCATATTCCACAATATATACATGTATTTGTATATGTATAAGTATATATATGGGAAACTCATTTGGACACAAAATATAGACACAAAATGGGGAAAAAAAGATCTTGACCATTGATCTCCCCTTGAATTCCACCTTCCATGTAAAGACAAAAGGATTCAATGAACGATACTTATTGTATCTAGTTTTGTGTTTTATTTTGTGTCCCAATAGCCGCTCCTATAATATATATATATATATATATATATATATATATATATATATATATATTGTTGAGATATATTTTGAAAAGATATATTTTTATTGAATGATGTTTTTGTATAAGTAATATAAAGTTTATGGGGGTATTTATGTGCAAAGATATTTTGATGGAGCATTCTTCATAATAATATTTTATTTTTGGAATTATAAATTGATTAAGGTTAATTTTAAAACTAATTTTGTAATTAAGAAAGTTAATGATATTAATTAATTCAAATTCTTATAAATGTGATAACCTGTATGTTTTAGGTCAAATCAAACGCGATCAATCGCGTTAGACTCATATTGGCAAATACTATGTGATAGAATTGGTTTGGCAAAGATTATTATTGATTTAATATAAAATGAATAAATGAATTTTTATAATAAATAATAATGGAACGATTTTATACTTAATAGGAACTAATTGGTATAAATACCTTACTTTGATTCCTGTAACATATGAGAATAATTAGTAGTTGAAATTGTCGCATATGTTTGTTGTACAGGGATGGAATTTCATTAGGACAAGTTATGTGATATGTTACCATTATAACTATACATGGATGTTGTGTGGTTAATTATGGTTTTACTATATAGATGACATCAGCGTTGCATTACTGATTCGTGGTAACTAATACACATTTGATGAATATGATGTCTGAATTACTAAAGCGGAGTAGTTAATAACATTGATGGATTCGATGTTTATATTATTAATATTGAGTATTTGGTACATAGTTGACGATTTTTATGTTGTATTACGGATATAGAGTGGTACACACCTGCTTGATTCATACTTGCATTGATGATGCATTACTACTAGTAATTGATTAGTATATTTGTGCGCGTATTTGTCGTGTTTGGTTTTTTAACGTTTGAGGTTGACATCGAGTATTGTTGTAATCTCATATAATCATCGATTATGATGGTTTAGTAGAAATTGTGTTTTTTGCTTGCATTGGAATGTATGTTATGGTTGTTATGTGCCAGCAAGTATTTGGATGTAGGAGAAGAATAGAAAACGAAACTATGTAGGCTTGATCCCCAAAAGGGTACATAGGCAGTCTTTTCCTATGCAATAGCTCTCGCATCTATAGTCGGAATGTATAGGGTTATATGCTGTATAATCATAGTTGACCACTTTTTCCTTTTTTTCTTTTTTCCTTTTTATATGTATATGTGTGTGTTTTTAAGTTTGCAGGTGGAAGCAAAGGAGGAATCAAAAGGTCTGTAATAGATCATATCCACAGGATGATTTAGTATATCTCTTGCATCTTAGTTATATAGTTATTGTTTTAATGCTTAATATACTTAAATATAGTTACTATCTTATGTATAGAATTTGTGTAATATTTAACTGTTGAAATAATATATGATGATGTCTAAATTTCACTACGAGGTTTCTTTTTTATGTTCATTGTTTTGGACTTTTTAATTTTTTATATATCCAGGTCCACTGTATTTAATATCTAAACTTAGTTGTAAGTTTAACTTGATGGCGTTTATAATTGATTTTAGATATTAAAAGTAGCGGGTCGTCACAACTAGCATATGCGACAACATTTCCCCCTATATCGACACCACACTAGTCCTATACCCCAAGCATTTGTGTATACTGTCAATTCCTCATTCCCACTCAGTATGGTCAACACTCGTGCACTTGTCAACCTCCCCTTTAGACTTACCAAAGCATGCACCCATTGCACATCCCAAGTGAAAGTCTGACTCTTCTTCATTAAGTTGGTTAACGATGCCACTACCTTTAAGAAGTCCTTTATGTATCATCCGTAATATTCCGCTATCTAAGGAAGCTTCTCTAATTTGTAGCATTCTTGGGTTGATTCAATCTTAGACTGCTACCATCTTGGCAGAATTCATGATGATACCCTTCTTAGAAACAAAATGACCCAAGAGTTATAGTTCTCTCCTCCAAAAGCGATATTTCAAAAAAAAAAAATCCTTCAGGTGGTGTTTCCTCAACATCTTTAGCACAATCCTCAAGTGTATCTTGTGTTCCTCTTACATCCGGGATAAGATGAGAATATAATAAACGAATACACGCACAAACCTATTCAACTAATATCTGAAAACATTATTCATGACATCGACAAAGTATGCAGTTGCGTTGATCGACCCGAATGGCATAACCAACCACTCATATAATCCTGATGGCATACGAAACACGGAAATTAGCATACTCTCTCCCGCCACCCTTAGTTGGTGCAACCCTTTCACTAAGTCCAACTAAGAGAATAGTTTAGAACCATGGGTTGGTCAAACCATTCAACAATACTTGGGAGTGGATACTTGTTCTTCTTCGACGCTCTGTTCAGCTCATAATAGTTAATACAAAGTTAAAGAGCCATCCACCTTCAGGAGAATGTTATGGGTTCTGCCCACTCAAGTATACTCTAGAAAATGAACCATTTTCTCAACAAGTCATTCGCTTGTACGTCAAGCCACATTTTCCTCTAGGCGCCATATGCCTCAACGACATCACTACTGGTGTTGCATCCTTTACTAAGTTGATGTGAAACTCAATCTCACATTGCAGAGGTAGTCCCATCATCACCTTGAATACATCTGTATATTTCCTTACCGTGGGTACCGATGACGATTCCTCATAATGAATCTCGAGCGATTATAAGAAGCTAACTACTACTCCTTCCTCGAGCATGTAGCTCAATCTACCCTATGCTCATCATCTATCCTGATCGTTACCATAAAGATTTCACAGTCCACTACAACTCCATATTTTTTTAGCCAATCCATTTCCAATATGATACCAAACCCAATAAAACTAAGTACAAAGAAATCACAAGAGAATACACAACCCAAATTCGATAACATAATGTCACAACAAACTATAATCAAGTTGGTTGGACCGCCCATAGGGATCGACCAAACCAAAAGCCTATCTATTAAGTCGGATTCAATCCTAATGTATCACCTTGCATTTTAACGGCTTGGTATTTAAATAATAGGTTATTAATTAACGAGATACCCCTTTCACTCAACTTTTAGAGATGAGTGAATGGGGACTCGAGATATTCGTGGTTCGGTTCACTTTTCCATCACGAGAAAAATGAGTACAAACTTGACTATGTTTGAAGTCAATGAATTTTTGGAGTGAATAGTGAATTCGAAAAAAGAATGAAAAATGGATGTTGGGCTTAGGCCCATTTGCTTGACTATAGTTAACCCTTTCATTTTTTTTCGTTTCATTTCTCACTCACATTACTTTCCTTCCTCTTCCCCGAATCTGATGCAGGCCAGGAGGAGGGATCGATTGATTCAAGTCATGATGCAAAACGATCTATGAAATTAGTATGGTTGAAGTGTTCAAGTTCTTTAGGTCGTTGGGAGAAGGCCACAATCTTAAGTCATTCAGGAATTTTTAGTCGTTTCCGACTCAACAGAAGAGGGTCACGACCTAAGTTGTTACGAGTTAAAGAAGCAACTATGAGTCGTCCACGACCTAACATGAGTCGTCCACGACTTAACACGGCGAGTAAAGGGAGGCTACGACCTAACAGGTCCGAGATAAAGAAGCTGCGACTTATTTCCAATGGTTTGCGACCTAACGGAGTGATCTTAAGTCATTTGCGACTTAACGAGAAGGATGCAAAGGAGTTACGATTTAATAAGAGTTTGAGGTGTTCGAGTTTGATGAGTCGTACACGACACAACGACTCATCCATAAGTCGTCTGCGACTTAACAAGGAACCAGAGAGGGAAGTGGCATTAAGTTTACGACCTAAGGAGTCTACGAGTTACGACCTAAAGGAAACCCGACTCATCAACTTACGAGATAACAAGGTAGTGCCATATTATGATAAGTCGTTGCCGCGACCTAACAGGAACAAGCTACGACCTATCATTATACGACCTAATGAAGGAACGGAGTTAGACCACATAGAGATGAGTCGTCCAGGAATGAGTCGCTCGGAGATGAGTCGTTCGAAGATAAAGGCCTTCCATAAGTCGCTGCCGAGTTAAGCTGAGTCGTAGGTCGCGAGTCAGTGCTATGTCGTGAGTCGTGTAACCTGTGTTGTTATGATGTGTCGTATTGTGTTGTAATTTGATGAGTCGTATGTCTCATGAGTCGCAAGTCGTAAAGTTGTAATATGTTTGTAAATAGCTTGAGTCGGTCAGTATGTAATATGTTGAGTCGGTAATGTATATGACTCGGTCGTGTTGAGTCGTATATGTTATGTTGTATGTTGAGTCGTTTGTTATCTTTGAGTCGTGTAGATTGTGTTGCGATGTTAAGTCGGCAACGACTTATGATGAGTCGGAGCCTATGAGTCGGCAACGAGTTAAAGGGGCCGTTGTGTCAAGCTATAAATAGAGGGTGTGTTGTATATTTTGAGGTAGTTGATTTTGAATAAAATTTCTCTTTTGTTAGCTTTGTGCTTTCATACCAATTGGTAGTTGAGTGTGATCTCCTATCTCCACTTACGTCATTCGAGTGCGCTCGAATCCACGTTTGTTGAAGCCGATTCACGGAATCTAGTGCGCTAGATCAACGTGCGAAGAATCGTAGATCTTTGAACACGGTATAGTGCGCTATCAACGTGTTTGAGATAGCTAGAGTTCGGTATCTTTGGATCAACGAACTTGGGCATTTTGGTATCTTCAACTCACCGATTGCTACATTTCATCGATTGAAGTTTATTTCGAATTATCCGCTGCGTCAGTTTTGGTATCGGAGCCATACTTAGCCAATCATAGCTAAGTTTGATTCTTGGAGCCAAGTTTTGAAGTTTTTGAAGTTTTTGAAGTTTGGAGTTGTTCATCGTGTTCATCTTGAAGTTGCAACAAGCTTGGAGTATTTGATCTATAGCATTTTGAATCAAGTGTTGGAGAGTGATTGAATTTGTGAGGAGATTTTTGCGCGCCAAGATTTGAAGTGAGGAGCCGTGCCGACTTAATCATAAGTCGTTGCACATTGAGCCGAATCAAGTCATAGCCGAGACATTGTTGAGCCGTGATTTGTTGAAGTCTTGTGATTGAATTGTTGAAGTTTGTGAAGTTTTTCAATCATGCCACCAAGGAGAGCCAATCGTCATCAAAACATTGAAGCTTTGTATCGAAAAGAAGAAGCCGATCAAATGGAGCAACGTATGCATGAGAAGTTCGATGAAAGTTTTGGTAGATTGGAGAAATTGATGATGGATTTGAATACAAGTCAAAGCAGAAGGTCGCCAATCTCGGACCATGGAGGAAACCGAGTTTCGCCATTGGTTACGGAAGCGAGGAGGGTGTTACCATCATCTAGTCGTGACAGAAGAGAATCATCAGTTTCGATGAGGAGAGATCATCGTGATTATGAAAGAGGAAGTAGAAAGGATGAGCATGTTCATAGCAGAAGCAATGTTCAGAATCGATATCGAAGCTCATCTAAATTTGAAGAAGATCGTTATGGTGATAGTGTTCATTTTCGATTTCAGGAATCTAGGAAGGATACAGAAATTCCAGAATTCCGAGGTGGGTTACAAGCAGAGGAATTCCTTGATTGGTTGTCAAAGGTTGAAAGAATGTTTGAACTCCATGATATTCCTGAAGATCGCCAAGTTAAGTTAGTTGTTGCAAGCTTGAGAGGTAGAGCTATGGACTGGTGGCAACAAACTAAATCAACCAGAGAGAGAATGAAGAAATCTAAAGTTGTCAAGTGGGATAAGATGAAAAGGATGATGGAAGCAAATTTCTTACCCTACAATTATCAATCTCGTGTTAACCAACAATTGCAGAAGAGGAATCCAGGTAGTCAAGGGAAGGGTATGGTTATAAGACCCAGTAATCAGTTTGATGGCGTTCCTTACAGTAGAGAAATTTCCAAGAGAATCAACGAACCAGTTGTACACAGAATCATTACGACGAATGTTGATGACCAAGTTAAGCGCTATCATTATCAGGAGTCTAACCATCGAAGTTTTGAAGGTACAAAGTCCCAGAAGAAACCCTTGGTTATAGAAGAATGTGGAAGTAAGGAAGTGGATGGTCGTACTGACAGCGGAACAGAAGAAGAAGAGGAACCGAATAGTCCAATATCAGTCAGCGAGAGTGTTGAAGAATCGGAAGGTAGTACTGAAACATTGGTTATGTATGAGGCAAGAGAAGAACTTCAATTTCCGGAGGAAGTTAAACCAATGTTGGAAGAGCTAGAAGAGGTTGGTCCTACAGAATCATTCGCAGCCTTACCACTAAAGTTTGATAATGAAGATAAAGAATCTTTATCAAGTAATGAGGAGAGTAATATGTTGAGGAGGACTGATGAATTTGACTTTTATCAACCGCTGAAATTTGATGATAACGAAGAGATTGAGTCAAAGTATGTGGATGTAGAAGTGGATTACTCGTCATTGCCAAAGTTTGATATCGATAGTATGGAAGAAGAAATTGTGTTCGGAGTTGAGGGAATTCATTTTTTGATGGAGGATTTTTGTTTGATACCTGAGCTTATGGCTGAGAACCAGACGAGTATTAATTCCGTGGTTTTCGAGGAGCCTGGGCAAAGTGAAAGTGAAATGAAAGAAAAGGCAGAATCAGATTGTTTATTATCTTTAAGAGAGTTCGTCGATGAAATGGAAGATGATGAGGAGTTATCAATATTGATTGAATCCGGAAAAGATTTTGATGTTGAGAACCCTGAGGAGGATGAAGTATGTGAAGATGAAATGTTTGAGGAACTACCTGAAGAAACTAATTTTGTATGTTTGAAAGAGTATGTGGAAATGAGGAATGGAGTGTTTGAATTGACCAAGCAAGAAGCGAGTGAAGATCTTGATGTTTTCGAGGAAGTTGGATCAGAATTCGATGAGTCTGAAGTCGAATATTCTGAGGCATTATCCGAAGAGTTACCATCACTCCAGGACGTTCAACCTCATACTGAACTCCTACCAGAAGCTATTTCACTGCCAGTATCATATGATCTTGTGAGTCCGAAAGAACAGGAAGAGTTGATACGACAGGAGGAAGAGAATGATTGCCAGTTAAAGTCGTCTGATGATGTCCACCCTGCAAACATTGCCAGTGTCAATTGCTTGGAACTATCTTATGGAAATAACTATGTTGAAGGAGAAGTGAGCGGGAGTTCATTTCAGTCAGGAGAATTTGATACCACACTTCGAGGACAGATGCTAGATGATAACATCTCTGAACGATATACGGAAAGACAAGAATCTGAGCATGAATCATCACACTTCTTAGGACAGGATTTCCTAAGTCATTCTATGATTTTAAATTTCCTTATATCGTCTCACATTTTGGATGAGTTTTGGTTCTATATCACGTCGTCCTATTGGCAGAAACAATATGGTTTACGACACTATTTTTATGAAGTCCTGTGCTACATAAAGTGGATTTGGTACCTAGTGCTTAGTTTATTCCGCATCGTTTCAGATGTCATCTCTCTTAGATCACTTCCTTATGCCGCCTGCCTAATGCCACGTATATTCTATTCTATGCATTGTTTATTCCAAACCGCATCGTTAAAGGGTCGAGACAAGGACAATCTCAAGAGAGGTTATCGCCAGAGCCACATCAAACCAGATAATGAATGGAAGACAGCATCTCGGAGAAGAAAGTTTGTAAATTCGAGGACGAATTCTTCCCAACCAGGGGAGGATGATGCAGGCCAGGAGGAGGGATCGATTGATTCAAGTCATGATGCAAAACGATCTATGAAATTAGTATGGTTGAAGTGTTCAAGTTCTTTAGGTCGTTGGGAGAAGGCCACAATCTTAAGTCATTCAGGAATTTTTAGTCGTTTCCGACTCAACAGAAGAGGGTCACGACCTAAGTTGTTACGAGTTAAAGAAGCAACTATGAGTCGTCCACGACCTAACATGAGTCGTCCACGACTTAACACGGCGAGTAAAGGGAGGCTACGACCTAACAGGTCCGAGATAAAGAAGCTGCGACTTATTTCCAATGGTTTGCGACCTAACGGAGTGATCTTAAGTCATTTGCGACTTAACGAGAAGGATGCAAAGGAGTTACGATTTAATAAGAGTTTGAGGTGTTCGAGTTTGATGAGTCGTACACGACACAACGACTCATCCATAAGTCGTCTGCGACTTAACAAGGAACCAGAGAGGGAAGTGGCATTAAGTTTACGACCTAAGGAGTCTACGAGTTACGACCTAAAGGAAACCCGACTCATCAACTTACGAGATAACAAGGTAGTGCCATATTATGATAAGTCGTTGCCGCGACCTAACAGGAACAAGCTACGACCTATCATTATACGACCTAATGAAGGAACGGAGTTAGACCACATAGAGATGAGTCGTCCAGGAATGAGTCGCTCGGAGATGAGTCGTTCGAAGATAAAGGCCTTCCATAAGTCGCTGCCGAGTTAAGCTGAGTCGTAGGTCGCGAGTCAGTGCTATGTCGTGAGTCGTGTAACCTGTGTTGTTATGATGTGTCGTATTGTGTTGTAATTTGATGAGTCGTATGTCTCATGAGTCGCAAGTCGTAAAGTTGTAATATGTTTGTAAATAGCTTGAGTCGGTCAGTATGTAATATGTTGAGTCGGTAATGTATATGACTCGGTCGTGTTGAGTCGTATATGTTATGTTGTATGTTGAGTCGTTTGTTATCTTTGAGTCGTGTAGATTGTGTTGCGATGTTAAGTCGGCAACGACTTATGATGAGTCGGAGCCTATGAGTCGGCAACGAGTTAAAGGGGCCGTTGTGTCAAGCTATAAATAGAGGGTGTGTTGTATATTTTGAGGTAGTTGATTTTGAATAAAATTTCTCTTTTGTTAGCTTTGTGCTTTCATACCAATTGGTAGTTGAGTGTGATCTCCTATCTCCACTTACGTCATTCGAGTGCGCTCGAATCCACGTTTGTTGAAGCCGATTCACGGAATCTAGTGCGCTAGATCAACGTGCGAAGAATCGTAGATCTTTGAACACGGTATAGTGCGCTATCAACGTGTTTGAGATAGCTAGAGTTCGGTATCTTTGGATCAACGAACTTGGGCATTTTGGTATCTTCAACTCACCGATTGCTACATTTCATCGATTGAAGTTTATTTCGAATTATCCGCTGCGTCAGAATCACTTTCATAATTACTCCTTAATCCCTTTTCTTTATCACTAATCCAAGCTGAAATAAAATTCTTAAATTCAAAATAAAAATATCAAAATTTCTCTCATCCAATTCCCCACATAACTCGTTAAGGAATTAGCATGAAGCAGAGTTTAGATGGAGATTAGATTTAAAGAGAGGTTGGATCTGGATTTTAGTGATTATAAGCTTGGTTTAGAGAAAAAGGGGTGAATGGATGATTCCCTTACTTAATTTACATGTTATATGCCATATGTTTGTTTATTTATGATTTTGAAGTATTATGAAGTGATTTAGAGAATACTAGTAATGTAATTAGGCTTATGTTTAAACCTTAAACATGTTTATATCATCACACTATTTATTCGAGATCTTTAAGACCATGTTATGAAAATTAGTAAGATTTGGATTTGATTTTGGATTGATTAAGTAATTATGTTATTTGGGCTAAATTATGTGCAATATATATGATTTAATAAAAATTATTGAAGTTATATATGAATGTTTTATGGAAGTTAGTAAGTTAATTAAGTGGTGTAGGAGCTCTATCCTTATTATTAAAGTGATTAGAGGCCTAAAGAAGCTTAACTAGTTTATATATTTTATTTAAGAGAAGAAATGATTTTATAAAATAATGGAATATTTTATAAAATGAAGGTAGTAAGCTAATTAAGCAATTTATGAGCTCTACACTTATTATTAAGGTGATAGAGGCTTAACAAAGCATAATTAGTACTTATAAATATTATTTAAGTAAAGAAATAATTTTATAAGTGAAAGATATATTTTATAAAATAGAATGAGATTTTATAAATTAGTATAGTGATATATTTTATAAAGTAAAAATAAAAAAACTATAAGTGAAAGATATATTTTATAAAATAGATTGAGATTTTATAAATCAGTATAAATGATATATTATATTATATAGAATGATATTTTATAAATAGTATAGATGATATATTTATAAAACAGAGTGAGGTTTTATAAAATAGTATAAAAGATATATTTTATAAAATAATATGAGATTTATATGATAGTATGAAAATATATTTTACTTTTGTTGAAAAGAATTAGTAAATAAAAGTAAAATAAGATTTGATTTATTAATAATTGAGTTACTTACTTAAATATACATGTGTGTATGCATGTACGAGCGGGTATGCGTATTCATGTATTTGAAATTATACAACAAAAAAGATAACTCTTGTAATGTAATTAGAGTTGTCGTACATTGTTGTGTGTATACTTATATATATGTGTATGAGAATATCCATATTTGTATATAACACGTAGCAAACGTCTCAAGTATCCATAGCGACAATTGTGTGCGCTAAGTAGCAGAAGACGCTACCGGATTGAGTAATCGCTTCGGTGAAGCTCGAAACGTGATTTATGTAATTGAAGTATGGTTGTGTGTTCGTTTGTGTATAAACATACATAAATGGGTCTATGGGCGTACATGTAGGTAGCACACAAGGTAGGAATGTCAATTATGTTGTTTTAGTGTGTTAGAGGGGACCAGGTTGCTAAACTAGCTCTAGAAATCCACATGTGCAAAGAATGGATTTTGTGCCAAATCGGTTTTCAAACACATAAGGAACTACTTTTAAAAGATCAAATAAGGGACTTCAAAAAAGCTCTGAGGCGACAAAGGAAGGCTAGGGAAGCTAGGCGACTCATCGGTCGAAGCAATCGAGAAGACAAAGCTTGAATTAGTGGCTTGGATGCTACCTACCTTGACTTTACAGCCCAGGAACAGGAAGCCACTGGTCCACTGGTAGTAGACCACCAGTACATCAATTGTGCACCAACATGGGCAATAAAGCCCGACAATGTGCCATTTAAAAGGGGGTTTTCCCTATTTTCGGATGCGGGTTGGCATGATGCTTTGGCTTGACTTTGAGGACTTTGGGCTACTTGGAAAAGTGAAATGCAAGGCAAAGCTTGGGATTTGGATGTAATGAATATAGTTATGTGTGTGCGATCTATAATGATAGGATACGACATCGGTGCAGTGATTGGTTGTACTATCATATTTGGTGAAGCATGTACGATTGAGCGGACCTAGTCCATACCACTTTGCTCTGACCTTAAGTACATATGTTTGATTAATGTTATTGGTCTTATGTTGGTAACTGTAACCTATATTGGCCTAATAGTAGAAGCCATTTGTACTGATAGATGACGAGAAGATATTGGTCATCCTTTGTGATAAATGTAATTAATTACATAACGTTATATTTGTATATATATGTATATGTATATGTGCGTATGTGTGTATATCTAAATGGTATCAGCGTTCCTTTGTGGTCTTTATGGCATATCATATAGGTATGTCCATCACTCTCTTTTGTTGAGGTGTTATGCAAATTTATTCAAAAATCCTTGATGGTTGCGAAGGAGATGATGACGATCATCTATGAGCGGGCCACAAGTCACCTATGCTCATTATAGGGTCACGGTGAAGTCTACATAGGTTTCTAGTATCTAGAGTAGATCATATATCACTTATGCTTATTATAGAGGTACAGTAAGATCTACACGAGTTCCATCAAAGTTGAATGCGGCTTGGGTTCTATATTTCATTTAGGTACTGACTCTATTTATTCTGGACCCTAGACGAAAATCATTGGATCACGATAATTTGAATTATAGATGTGTGTCCAATGCAAACTAAAGTTTTAGATATCTAGAGTAGATCATATATCAATATGCTCGTTATAAGGGTATGGTGAGATTTACTAGAGTTCGATCACATTGGATGCCGCTTGGGGTCTATGGTATATTTAGGTACTGACTTATCTATCTAGGGCACGAGTCTATCGCGGGCTCCCCTCATCATAAATGATTGGTACCAAATTATACTATCTATATATCGCTTTATATTGTGTGTTATATTGGCTGTTGATTGTGGTATATTCTAGGATGTGCTTGTATTGTGATAATTATATTGTCTCTGCACTTATATATTGGGTTACTTTATTATAGTATGTTGTTACATTCCAATCACATTGTATTAGTTATGTTGATTCATTGATTACAAGAGATGAGCAGGTTATGGTATGATTCCCCACTTATGTGATGGATTTACTTTACTTGTTTCTGTGTAGCCCAGATTATCCCTGAGCCATGTTTGTAGAGAGGACCAGCTATAGCTAGTAGTTCTTTCTCTATTTGTATATAATTTTGATATATAGTACTTTAAGATAGTTCCCCTTACACCAAGCTATAAGTATGACAACGTTTTGTCTTTTCTTGTTTATGTTATGACAACTCTCAGGTCCTTAATTGAGTAGTTTGGGAGTTAGGTGGTTTTGGGGATACACTGTCAGGATGCGTAGTTGGAGCATTTTGGGGGCATGGCATTGATATTTTGGATATGTATACTTGATACTCTGGTAGTAATGACAAACTTGTTATTTGTTTATAAGTCCTGTAGTATCAGATATTTATTCAGAACTCTAAGTTGTTGGAAGTTGATGTATTCTGACTTTTTATATTGATATTTATTTTTCAGTTGCTTGCTCTAGTGCGATCTCTTATATATTTTCTTCTTGTTCTATTCATGTATATTCAGTATATTATATGTAATCATTCCATGTTAGATCCTATCGATGTCTTGGTTTAGTGTTTCGTTCAATTTTTACCCCGACAACCTATCTTTTGTGGCATTCGAAAGTCAGTCGTTGATGTAAGATGATGATTTTTGGTATTACGTTGAACAAACTATTACATTTGTTATCAAAGCTTGCTCAACACTTGACTAGGTAGACTAGTTTGAGTTAATCAATTTGGTAAAAGGGGATACATTGAGAGAGCATACTTGTATTTTCTTCTTATATACTAACTTTATCCACCACTTGTCTTTTGGACTTTGATTTATTTTTGTCACTAGTTGTCAAAGTATCTTCGTTAGGCTATCAATATGAGCAGATGATGTACATGGGTAACTGCAGATAGGCAGTCTGATATGTCTAATTAGTTCAGAGACTCTTTAGCTACCGCAAGTGATGTTCTGCTGCCCGCGAACATTTCCCACGGATGCTGTGACGATCCGGGCTCCGACCTTCGAAAATCGGCATCCAATACATCACCCATATTCAAATGCCGGAGATTCAAACGTTGGAGTCCGGTTCACTGAAGCTATAACACATTAGATGAAAACAACATAGCGGGAACAAAAATGACTATTATTGATACACAACATAGATACAACAAGAGCTCAACCTCATCAGAGCCAATATACCACACAATAACGGAAAATTAACAGCGGAAAGATAATATCAACAGGGTCTTCTGAGAGAGAGAGAGAGATCAACAAACTGGATCTTCACTCCAAAGCTCCAAAGAAAAAAAGCTTAAAACCAAAAGCTTCAAAAAAATTCTAAAAATGTGACGGTCTAGGTTTTGTAACCAAAGGCTTCCAAATCCACAGACTTCAAAGATTTTCAAATATACATCTACTACTTGACATAGCTTCAGAACCTACTGATAACCAGACTCTAGGCTGCCAGTGTGGAAAATTATAGGCACCCAAAGTTTAGATAAGGGAACAACAAACTCTGAGTCAGTCATGAGACTGGTGTGAGCAAACATAAAAATAGTTATTTGTACTAAAAGAAATAAAAAGAAATCTGTTCATGTTTTTTGGAAAATGAAACTACCATAAGGTCTCCCGGCACACACACAATACAATCGCACACTTGGGGGAGGTTTCTCCTTATAGCAGTCAAAAATGCTCGATACACGAAAATCCTTTTGATATTATTATTAGCGCATAGCGTGAAAAACATTTCGAAAGTATAATTTTAATCTTAGCCAGCATACGTACCATTATAGTATGCCTACTATAGTTACCATGTTAAGTGGCAGGTTCTACAATTAAAATCATACAGGGCTCTTATTGATTGTTTGGATTTCCAACAAATGGTCAAGGCTAAGGAATTTCCTGTATCCGAATGGGTACGCCTCTGGAGGGACGTCCCGAGAACCTAACCGGATCTCTGCCAACACAAGGTCGGGTTACCTATATAACTAGGTAACTAACTGTCACGAGTATGCCATCCTTCGGTTGTAACCGACCTTTACCGAGGCGCCACACAAAATTCCAACAATAACCACATAAGTAAAATATCTGGGCTCCATACCATGATACCACTTTTATCCAGAAGGAAATGAACATACCTTGAGGGAGGCGACCCCCATAACCTTGCTGCATCCTTCCTATTTCGACCATTTCCGGGATGTGAGGTTCGATGAAGTCTTGTCCCGTAAAGCTATGCTTTTCACAAAAGCCATGCTTTGATCATCCAATGCTCAGCACTTAGCATGCCACATTACTAAATTGGGAATATATCGCTAGTAAATGTCAACCACATAACCTCTGAGCTCGTACGTCTTAGAGAATGGTGTTAAGCTAAGAGAATAAATTTTCCACCACCAAACAGAAATGTATTTGATAGAAACCAGCTTTATATCTCAAAGTGTAATGTCAGACATATATCCATACAAGTCCATCAAGGGTCTGAATGGAACCGAAGGCACTTCATCCAATTAAGGAAAAAGTCCTTGCAAAGCCGGATATCCCCAAATCACGTCCGGACTCCCCAACACATAGGGTATCTCTATACCGGAGCAACTCAGTGCAGAGACAATCAACATGTAATCCTTTCGTTTTCGAAAATACCCGGTCTTCAACCAACGTCTTCAAATGCTATCCCATTTCGTCGTATCATTATTCGAAATGGGTTTTATGACTTGATGTTCTCCCCCGGCTTATCCAAATAATGAGCGCTTATTTTAAAACATGTGGATACAAATTTCCATTTTTAAACAAAAGATCCATCTTTAAGATTCAATGTGGTTTTCGAATAACCATTTTGAATTCGATTCCCAGTCCCATCGAAATTCAAATGCCGTCTTAAAGGCCAAGTTGTTTAAGTAAACAATTCAAATTCAATTCAGAAGTTCACATTCACACATCAATACATCACAAATAAATATTTATCACAACTCAATCCAAAAGATTCATATCACAGAACATTACATATCATACATATCAAACAATTCCAGGCATTCAATATAATCCAATCATCCATAGGTAAGAATAATTAATTATTCAATTCCCAATTAATTTAATTTAATCTCCAAATAAATTAAATTAATTACTTATGAATAAATTACCTAACCCTTCTTAATTATCATTAATTAATTACAAATCTTTTGTTATTATTTTAATTAATTAATGAAATTTAATTAATCATCCTTGATTACTTACCTTAAGTAATTATCCCTTACTTACTTACATGAATTAATCAACCATTAATTATATTAATTAATTAACCCTCAATTAATTAATTATCCTTTAATCTTTAATTATTAATTAATTTAACCTTTAATTATTATTTAATTAACCTCTAATTATTAATTAATAAATCCTTTAATTACTTATATTAAGTACTTAACCTTTAAGTAATTAATTATTCCTTAATTACTTACATTAGTTAATTAACCTTTAATAATTAATTAACCTTTAATTAATCTCATTGTGTAATTATCCTTTAATTTCTTACATTAATTAATTAACTTTTAATTAATTACATTAAGTAATTATTCTTTAAGTAATTATCCTTTAATTATTAAGACTTTAATTAATTAAGATAAACCATTTATCTTAATTAATTACTTAATTATCATTGAAAATCTTATTAAATAAACCCTTGAAATAAATTCATTTTTAACATATGAATTAACTTAAGACTTTTAAGTTAATTAATAATCAAAAACATTATTTAAGATAAACCATTTATCTTTAAAATCTTGTTTAAATAACCTTTGGAATTAATTCATCATTAACTTATAAATTAACTTAAGATCCTTAAATTAATTAATAATTAAAAACATCTTACCTTTTAAATTAACTCCTCAATTACACTATTTAAATTTATTTAAATAAATTTATGAATTAAATAAAGGATACATAAAAAATACTTTAAACTTAATTAATTTTGAAATAATTTATTTTAAAACCCTTATCTAATCCAAAACTTAAATTTCATTTATTATTTAAAATAAGTGGTTAACAAATTGTTTTTAAACTTGTTTATTTAATTTTAAAAAACACTTAAAAACTGCCACTATTCGTACTCGGGACAAACCCTGAACCAATCCCGAGCCAAATACGAATTTCCCCGAGCAACAACCTGAGCCACTTCTATATATATATATATATTCAAAAATTAGTTTTGTTTTTTAAATTTAAAACTTGTAACGACCCGATTTTTCGACTTTCGAAAGTCGACATCAATACGACCACTGTATCAAATGCCACACAATCGAATGCCGGAAAACCGAACCGTTAGAGTTTAAAGAAGAAGAAGATAGAAGAAGAAACAGAAACAACAACAGAATCTCACATTTCGCAGCGGAACAATATATAATAGATAAAGAATAATCTTTAAAACAAAAACACTATATCAGTTTATACATCACAATATCAGAGTTTACAACGACATCATACAAACACTTGCAGTCTTTAAAACTTGACCATATGAAAACTGACTTACACTAACCACACGCAACGAACACTACATAGTAAGAGATACGTCTCGCCATCTAGCTTCAACTCCTGATCTCCACAGCAACTCTTTTCTGACTTCGCTCCCAAATAACTAATAACCTGACTCTAGGCTGCCCGTGTGGAAAATTATGGGCACCCAGAGTTTAGAAAGGGAATAATAAACTCCAGGTCAGTCATAGGACTGGTGTGAGATCTTAAAAAAGTTATTTTTCACAAAGAAACTAAAAAGAAATCCGCTATGCTTTTGGAGAATGGAACTACAATAAGGCCTCCGCCACACACACAATGCAAACGCAGAATTGGAGGAGATTTCTCCTTATGATAGTCAAACATGCTTAATACGCTAAATCCTTTGATATTATTATTATTAGTGCATAGTGTGGAAAACATTTCGAAAGTATAATATTAGTCTTAGCCAGCATAGACATTCCGAACTATGCCTACTATAGCTACCATCTAAACAGTGGGGCGCTACCATAAGTAGATGGCAGGCTATACAACTAAAACCGTACAAGGCGCGTATTGAAGTTTGGATTTCCAACAAATGGTCAGGCTAAGGAACTTCCTACTGCCACATGGGTATGCCTCTGGAGGGACGTCCCGAGAACCTAATCGAATCTCTGCCAACACAAGGCCGGGTTACTTCTGCAAAAATAGGAAACTACTGATACAAGTATGCCATCCCCCGGTTGTAAACAACCTTTATCCGAGGACCCTCAACAAAAACAATCACAAAGTAATATATATTTGCGATATCCACATAAGTTAAGTATCTGGGCTCCATACCATGATACCACTTCTATCCAGAAGGAAATGCACATACCCTAAGGGGAGCTACCCCCTATAATCTTGCTGCATCCATCCTGTTTTGACCATTTCTGAAACGACCCGACTTTCTTACCACAAAAATCGCATCATTTTTAAGAAAGAAAGGGATAGAAAAAGAGAAAAGACAAAGAAGAAGGAAGAAACAACATCAGAACCTAAACAGCGGAACGAATAAATTATATTAATCACATAATACATTACATAGTATCATATACATCAGAGATACACAGCTAAAACAACACATACTAGACAGTTATAAACACCTGTCTAGTTATACAATTCAATACTACGCAAAGACAAATGACTCAGAGAGCACACAGCGGAATACTATATAGTTATACGCAGAAGCCTCCTGCTCCATTGCTCCTCCTGAATTCGTCAAACCAACCTGAATTTCCCCTGGCTACTCGTAAAAATTTGAGTACCCAAGAGTTTAAGAAAAACATAATAAACTCCGGGTCAGACATAGGTCTGGTGTGAGTAAACGGTTAAAGTTGCTTAACTTAAAAACCTTTTGAAAGAAAAGGTATCACGTAAGACTTCCCACACATAAACATGGAAAAGTTTTTACCTTACGCTAACCAAAACATTTGATAGGAAATCCAATGATATTATAATAGGTCTAGGGTTTTCAAATAAATATGAAATAGCCGAAATTGTTACATGAATAAATTCTAGCTACTAGCCACAAAAGTGGATAATACAATCAAAATTGTTGGCACTTATTAGATTTTGGATTCCATACAATGGCAGGGCTACTGGGGTACCGCCCGTCACAGTACGTGGCCTAGATCACCGTACCGAGGAGTACGCCCGCTCCCATGCAACACAAAGCCGGACCCATTCCTTACTGAACAGTTCCGAATAAGACAACCCCGGCGGATATAGCTATTCAACCGCCCACACAGCCAAAATAAAAGGGACCTCTAGACAGGGGTAAATCTTACTCTCAAGTGGGAGCTACCCACGAAGCCTTGTTGCACCTCCCCTGTTTTAGCCATTCCCGGTTGATGAGGCTTGAGGCTACGATTACCTTTAGTGAACACATCACTTAGAATGCTCATCGTCCACCTAACGATGTTCTGAAAGCATTCAATCCATACAAGTTCGTTCCGGGTTCAAACGAAACCGAAGGCATTATCTCGTTACACTCATTTTGGAGTCACCCTCAGAGTTAACGACAATAACCTTTGCACTCTGAACCTTCATCTTGAATCTGAAAGTACTACCCGTCAAACTCATCACGGAATCACCCTTAGAGTTATACTGACGAATAATTCCTACACCTCGAGTCTTCACTCTTCACAAGAGATTCACGACCTATCGTTAATTTGGATCGATGTGGTTTTCGGATATCCAAATATGGAAACCCGATCCCGGTCTCATCGAAATCCAAAACGTATCTTTTAGGTCCAAGTTGTTTTAAGGTTAAACAATTAAATTCAACTATCTATACACACACAGAATAGATAATTCACAAGTCACAATTGATAATCAACATTATCAAATAACATATATCTACATTATAAATATCAAAATAGGTAATCCATATATCACCATTCCAATAGATAATCTATGTTATCATCACAATGCAACCAAGTATTCATACCACACAACATTACTTATCTCATTTCTGAGATTACATCCATTCAAGACAATCAATGTCATACATTCATACATAAGCAGTGATTTACTTAATCACAATATAATTAATTTAAAATAAATTAAATTAACTATCTCTATCTCTAACTAATTTAAAGTGAATTAAATTAATTACTTCATCTCTTAATTAATTTAAAATTAATTAAATTAATTACCTTCATCACAATAAATCTAGCTTACTTATCCATTAATTAAACCAATTAATTAATCACCATCCTAATTAATCAACCTTGATTAATTAACTCTAAATCAAGTAATTAATCCTTAATTATTCTCATTAATCATATTAATTAATGAACCTTAATTAGTTACTTCCATTAATTAATTAACTATAATAAATTACATTATTTCTTAATTAATTACATAAATTAATCATGCTTAAATTAATTGTTTCCAATTAATCAACTTGAATAAACAGTAATTAATTATTCTTAATTACTTCTTAATTGCTTTATAAATTCTTTGATTTATTACACCAATAATTAAACCCTTAATTACTTTAACAAGTAATTATCCATTCAAAAATTTACTTCCCAATCAATAATTTACCTTATCCCAATTACCTCTGTAATTTATCAATTACTTATCTTAAGTAATTAGCCTTATCAAAACTTATTAAGTAAACATACTTAATCATTTATCAAGTGACTATTCTTAATTAATTAACAAATTAATTAACTTACTTGATCACATTTATCTCATCAATTATAATCGAGTAATTCATCCCTTGATTACTCTTTAACCAAATTAATCTTCAATTAACAGATTAATTATCATAAATTATTAATTAATAAACCTTAATTATTAATCAATTCTTTAATACAAAGTAATTAATCACTAATTACTTTTATAATTAATTAACCTTAATTAATCAATTAATTATCTCTTAATCATTAATTAATAAAACTTAATTATTAATTAATAACCTTAATTACAAATTAATTAATCAATAATTAAAATTAATCAATCCTTAATTATAATTAATTAACTTTAAATAATATTTAATTAATTTCTAATTAACTTGCATTATAGATTAATAACCCTTTTAAATTATTAATTAAGAAAACCTAATTATTACTTAATAAAACCTTTATTAAGTATTAATTAATTACCATTTTTAATTAACCCTTAATTACTAAATTAATAAGTAATTACAATTTAATTAATCATTAGTCATTAATTAAATCATCATCTTAATTAATAGTTTAATTAAATAAATAATTATACTTAATTAATTACTTAATTAATCCTTCAAAATAATAATTAAATAAATTAATTAAACTTAAAATTTCTTAATTAACCAATTATTCATTAACACTTAATTATTATTTAAGATAAAACATTATTTCAAATTAACCTTGGAAACTTTACTTAACATAAGTCATTTAAAATATAAAGTAATCATTAATTACTTACTTTTAATATTAATTATCAATTCTTTAATTAATTAATTAATTAAAACTTAATTGTTAATTAATAAATCATTATTCATTAATAAACATTTCCTTATAAATTTCTTTTTATAATTTAAAAATAAGTTTTGAAAATAACATTAAATTTTTTAACTTAAAACATTTAAACCATTCATACAAATTCATTTATAAAAATAAATCAATTTAAAAACAAGAATTTAACTTAGCTTAAATTATTTAAAGTTTAAAACTTTATTTATTTTAAATTAAAAACCTGATTGAACATTCCATTTGAGTTCAACCCATAAGTACATGAATCCAAGAAAACAAAGTTCATCTTTTTTTTTAAACAAACTGACTTTAAAAATTTTAAAAACCGATTTGTAAAACTTAAGAAAACTGTTAACACAACAGTTTATCCCTGCAACACAAATGACCCCAGAACTAACGCGCGACACAACCCAGAATACACGAGTTCCTCCCCGAGCCATCTCCCTTATATCCCGAGTTCCTCTTCGAGAAAACAAAAAACCCAAAACAAAAATACAACCCCACTGACATCAACCAACTCATGCACCTGCACCAGTGCCGAAACCACCTCTGGGCATCGTTGAACCCACCGACACATCACCCTTCCATCCTATAAGCATCCACGACCCACAGATCATCAACACCTATCTCGATTGAAAATCGAGTATCCCTGGACGAACTGAACCAAAATACCATCATCAGCAAACCCCAAATCCCACGCCTCTGATCATCTATAATCGCCACAACTCCTGCCATGGCTTGCTGACCCTCCGCACTTCTTTTTCCCAAATTCCCTTCAAGCTCGATGCAGTGAAGAAGATGCAGTAGTTCAATTTACTGCAAGAACCCAAAACTAGGTTTAAAACAAATCTCAAGCAAATTCAAACTTCACGGTGGATTAACATCCCTTCAACCATTTTTACCTTACTCTCCCATGTTTCACCTAGCTCCATCAACAATCTCGAGCAACCCAGATGCATAGATCAACAAAATTGGGCAGAAATCAAATTTCCAGATAAACCCCAAATGCTAGCTTAATACAAACTTAAAAATTGTAATCTTTGTTTCAAAAATCCTAACTTTCCAAACTGATCTAGGATATAAGCTTGAATTAATAAAATTAACATTTGATTTTATTGTATTTTGAAGATTCCCACTGTTTTTACTGTTATTTTCAAATGCAAGCATATTTTATCACTTACATACTTATCAATATTTTTAGTATCTATATTATGCCAAACTACTCTATTTTTTTTTATCCAAGTGTCATCAGTGAATAAATAAAAGATATGAATTTTAATTTTATTTGTTAACATTGCAACCTGGAAACAGAGTCCTATCTACATGCACAGCTTAAAAACTAACATTCATAAAGTGTTCATACACATATATTCACATGCAAAGATAGTTTGTCACAGAAATCATATGAAAGAAAAAATTAAAACTACTTTAGCATTGAATTAGAATGTTTACTCACCTCAATTTAAAAGAAGTGCAGAGGTTAGATATTGAACTGGAAATTTGCAAAAGACTTTGTTTTTGAAATGCTTCCTTTCTTTAAAACTGCAGAGCTTTGATGATAAAACTGAAGTGCTTCCTTTAAATCTTTGAAAAGCTTTGAAAACTTCTTGTTTTAACTGAATTGCTTCAGGTAATACTTTGACCCATGCATGCATATGAAAAATTGAGGCAGAACTGGATTATTAACTTGCATCAGACTCTTGAAAACATATGCAGATTTTGTTTTGAAAACAACTGCAGGCATGCAGTTTTGATTTGCATAATATTTCAGGTTTTATTTGAGCATTTGTTTGAATTGAGGAGTAGATGCAGGCTTTTGATCATAGAAATGTTTCAGGTAAATAAATTTGCAGATACTTGAATTTTTTTGAAAACAAACTGCAGATCTGGTCACAGCATGGTTTAAAGAATGTTTTGTATTTGCAAATTGAAAAGGTTACAGGTTTTTGGTAAACAGGAATTAATGTTTCAGGATTTTGATTTTAAGCATGATTTGAATTGAGGAGCTTCAGATTTAAATTTGAGAATTGGTTTGAAGATTGTTTTGAATTAAGGAATTTTCAGATTTGGATGTTGAGGATTTCTGATTTTGGAATGAGTAAAGATTGGCATGGATATATCTAGTTTCTTTTTTAGGAATGAACAAAGATTTTAAAGAAAAAGAAAATGGAGAGAAAGGGTGTTTATATAGGTAATTTCAGATTTTATTAAATTAAAAAGAAATTAGAAAAATAATGGACACTTGTCTTAAACTTAATTTAAATGTTTAACACTTGTTATCAAAGTGTTTTAGAATTAAACACTTGTCAAATTGAGTTTGTTTTAATTTTATTCTAAAAGAAATTTAAAAGCCCTTTAAATAAATTTCCTAATTAGTAATATGTTTTCTTAATTTTAAAAATACTTTTCTATTTAAATATCTAATAAACAATACATTTATACATTTATAAATGTTTGCTAAATTTATATAAAATACAATCTTTAGAAAGAAATGAAACCAAATATAATTTAAATAAAATTATATACAATTTGCAATACTCATTTAAAATGTTGTTTCAAAAAGCCTTGTATTTATTTTTATTAAATAAATAAAATTCCAAATTTCTATCAATAAATTTCTATAAAAAGAACAATACAATAAAAAATCTTATTTTTAATTAAAAACATTATCTGTATAATTTAAATTCAAACTATATTATCATTTATTTTGAGATGTATATATATTCCTTTGAATTTAAATTTATATTCATTTTCAAAGTCAACTTTAAAAAAATCCAAATCTAAAATAAATTTAAATAAATATAATATCTATTTTAAAATAAGCTCATTATTATTTACAAATAATATATCCTATTTTAAAATCAATTTAAATACACAGAAATAAATATTTTTAAGCATGCTTATCAATTTTAAACACAATAAGCCAATTTAGAATTTATTTACACAAACAAAATAATTATTCTTATTATAAAACCAATTCATAACCATAATCAAAACATTGTATTATTATTACTTGGTTATTTATCTTTGAAAATAACAATTTTATCACTTACAAACAATAAAATTAAGAGATTATCAACATTTTAAACTCCTGGAAAT
Source organism: Allium cepa (assembly GCA_030765085.1). NCBI lineage: Eukaryota > Viridiplantae > Streptophyta > Magnoliopsida > Asparagales > Amaryllidaceae > Allium > Allium cepa. The sequence continues at coordinate 136,816,318 of CM060932.1, forward strand.
TCCGGGATATTACATTCCTCCCCCCTTAAAAGAATTTCGTCTTCGAAATTTAAAACAAAGATAATCCGAAGTTTTATTTTATTTCAACCAATTCAAACATTCATAACAGCCATACACTTATCAATCAAACAAAAAATTTCATCCAAACAACCAATTCAATCAATTAATTAACACTAGTTATCCGGACACAGATCCGGATAAACTTCCTAAAATTATCTCAAGTTTCCCAGGTACAAACACAGGAATACTCGCTCTACTAGATCCAAACCAGCTATACTGCTAAGCTACTGAGTCTTACTCGGCTAGATCTATAATATGCACAAGATACCAGACTATAGACAAGTCTGATCAACAACTAAATCCTTCACAGAACTACTGGTCTAAAAACCAGTGATGGACCAAACACGAACTCCCTCAGAGACACGTGAAATATTTTGAATACCAGTCTTTCAAACTGGCAATTCAACTCTTCAAACCAAAGCACTTATCCTTATAAAAACTCGGAAGAATCCAATATACCTCGGAGATCGCCTCAAATCTCACCAAATTTTATTTCTCCTTTTACCGGAGAAAACCTCAACAACATCGAAGCCTCCAACTTCGAATTCCAAATTCTTCCGTTACTTAACCTCAAAACTTCCCGGACGATCCGGGCTACCTACAGATCCTTCCTGATCAGCTCAACCTTCGCTGATGCTTCTACAACAAACTGGATCAACTCGCAAACTGATCCTCACAAGATCAATCCAAAGTCAAAACCAAACTTTACAATTAACAGTAGAAAACAACTTCTCCCGTCTGGAAAAGACAGAACAGAATCACTCGCCAACTTACCTCAGATCCTAAAAAATAAATTCAGTAGAAATTCTCTAATCCAAAATACTGCAACTTCCAGTTGCTTCTACTCAAGAACAACAGCCACCTTGCTTCCGCTGCACAACTCTGATCTGGAGCAGATGAAAATGTCGTCGAATGAACACAGGCACAGACTAAACATCACATCTTAGAAATAAGGTTCAACAGAAATTCCAATAAATACAGAGCTGCTTCAACAAACAATCTACCTAGGAGACAACCTTCTATCTAGCTGAATCACTGGTATCACTCCTATCAAGTTGATTTAGAACTCAAACTTCAATGTGGGCAAATCTCTAACTTTCCAGAAGATATATTCGAAAAATCTTCGACAATTCCATAACTCCTACATCCTCTAGAAATGCCACAAACCCAAGCAAAAGACTATCTAATATAATCACCAAATCATCGCAAGTCACTTTTGTGATCACCCAATCCAAGATACTATTCTCTTTCTACTAATCCGAACAGTTTATCCTCGACCAACTAATCCATCGAAGAAACAGATCCTCACTGTTGCTTTTCAGTTTATCCTCGACTAACTAATCCATCGAAGAAACAGATCCTCACTGCTGCTTTTGAATTCCACCTCCAGGAAATGCTAAGCAAAAAGATCTTCCTGCCGGAATACAGAACACTCCCGATCTGCACCACTAACACAGATGCCAAAGACTCCTTATCCAAAGCTCTTTGAGAAACTCGGACCTCCAACTACACACATACATCCTGCTGAACTCAGCTACAACACTGAAGCAGACACACTTCCTTAAACTTGCTCCGAAAGAAAACATCTTCGGAGACATCCATAGTCACTGCATCTCATCACGCAGCTGCTGCTTCCTGAGGTTGTCAAGATATCATTACTTACTTCTGCCTAACCGACAGATCCAAATCCTCAAAAATCCGCTCACACGAGCACGATCAAACCTACACTTCGAAGATGAACTCCGAACCTTAACAGGTTTCCTTCAAAGATCAATGAAATCCTTACACCAAATTGCAAAGATTATTCGAGACGGTATTAGGTCTACAGTCTCGACAAATACACTTCCAAACTCAAACATTCAAATTCCAACCATTGGTAGTTGTGTTACACACACCACTACCTCATCTACCTTTATAACTTATATTGGAAAACCCGAACAGGTAACCCAACGGATAGGTAGTAATATATTTGTATATATAGTTATATATAAAAATTACAAGTACGCTCTCTCAAGAAAGACACCACTACAGAGCCTAGGTATTCACTCAACCTAATGCTCTGATACCAGCTGAAACGACCCAACTTTCTTACCACATAAAATCGCATCATTTTTAAGAAAGAAAGGGATAGAAAAAGAGAAAAGACAGAGAAGAAGGAAGAAACAACATCAGAATCTAAACAGCGGAACGAATAAATTATATTAATCACTAATACATTACATAGTATCATATACATCAGAGATACACAGCTAAAACAACACATACTAGACAGTTATAAACACCTGTCTAGTTATACAACTCAATACTACACAAAGACAAACGACTCAGAGAACACACAGCGGAATACTATATAGCTATACGCAGAAGCCTCCTGCTCCATTGCTCCTCCTGAATTCGTCAAACCAACCTGAATTTCCCCTGGCTACTCGTAAAAATTTGAGTATCCAAGAGTTTAAGAAAAACATAATAAACTCCAGGTCAGACATGGGTCTGGTGTGAGTAAATGGTTAAAGTTGCTTAACTTAAAAACCTTTTGAAAGAAAAGGTATCATGTAAGACTTCCCACACATAAACATGGAAAAGTTTTTACCTTACGCTAACCAAAACATTTGATAGGAAATCCAATGATATTATAATAGGTCTAGGGTTTTCAAATAAATATGAAATAGCCGAAATTGTTACATGATTAAATTCCAGCTACTAGCCACAAAAGTGGGTAATACAGTCAAAACCGTTGGCACTTATTGGATTTTGGATTCCATACAATGGTAGGGCTACTGGGGTACCGCCCGTCACAGTACGTGGCCTAGATCACCGTACCGAGGAGTACGCCCGCTCCTCTGCAACACAAAGTCGGACCCATTCCTTACTGAACAGTTCCAAATAAGACAACCCCGACGGATGTAGCTATTCAACCGCCCACACAGCCGAAATAAAAGGGACCTCTAGACAGGGGTAAATCTTACTCTCAAGTGGAGCCTACCCACGAAGCCTTGCTGCACCTCCCCTGTTTTAGCCATTCCCCGTTGATGAGGCGTGAGGCTACGATTACCTTTAGTGAACACATCACTTAGAATGCTCATCGTCCACCTGACCATGTTCTGAAAGCATTCAATCCATACAAGTTTGTTTCGGGTTCGAACGAAACCGAAGGCATTATCTCGTTACACTCATTTTGGAATCACTCTCAGAGTTAACGACAATAACCCTCTGAACCTTCATCTCGAATCTGAAAGTACTACTCGTCAAACTCATCATGGAATCACCCTCAGAGTTATACTAACGAATAATTCCTACACCTGGAGTCTTCACTCTTCACAAGAGATTCACGACCTATCGTTAATTTGGATCGATGTGGTTTTCGGATATCCAAATATGGAAACCCGATCCCGGTATCATCAAAATCCAAAACGTAACTTTTAGGTCCAAGTTGTTTTAAGGTTAAATAATTAAATTCAACTATCTACATACACAGAATAGATAATTCACAAGTCACAATTGATAATCAACATTATCAAATAACAGATATCTACATTATCAATATCAAAATAGGTAATCCATATATCACCATCCCAATAGATAATCTATGTTATCATCACAATGCAACCAAGTATTCATACCACACAACATTACTTATCTCATTTCTGAGATTACATCCATTCAAGACAGTCAATGTCATCCATTCATACATAAGCAGTGATTTACTTAATCACAATATAATTAATTTAAAATAAATTAAATTAACTATCTCTATCTCTAATTAATTTAAAGTGAATTAAATTAATTACTTCATCTCTTAATTAATTTAAAATTAATTAAATTAATTACCTTCATCACAATAAATCTTGCTTACTTATCCATTAATTAAACCAATTAATTAATCACCATCCTTATTAATCAACCTTGATTAATTAACTCTAAATCAAGTAATTAATCCTTAATTATTCTCATTAATCATATTAATTAATGAACCTTAATTAGTTACTTCCATTAATTAATTAACTATAATAAATTACATTATTTCTTAATTAATTACATAAATTAATCATGGTTAAATTAATTATTTCCAATTAATCAACTTAAATTAACAGCAATTAACTATTCTTAATTACTTCTTAATTGCTTTATCAATTCTTTGATTTATTACACCAATAATTAAACCCTTAATTACTTTAACAAGTAATTATCCATTTAAAAATTTACTTCCCAATCAGTAATTTACCTTATCCCAATTACCTCTGTAATTTATCAATTACTTATCTTAAGTAATTAGCTTTATCAAAACTTATTAAGTAAATATACTTAATCATTTATCAAGTGACTATTCTTAATTAATTAACAAATTAATTAACTTACTTGATCACATTTATCTCATCAATTATAATCGAGTAATTCATCCCTTGATTACTCTTTAACCAAATTAATCTTCAATTAACAGATTAATTATCATAAATTATTAATTAATAAACCTTAATTATTAATCAATTATTTATTACAAAGTAATTAATCACTAATTACTTTTATAATTAATTAATTTACCTTAATTAACCAATTAATTATATCTTAATCATTAATTAATAAAACTTAATTATTAATTAATAACCTTAATTACAAATTAATTAATCCATAATTAAAATTAATCAATCCTTAATTATAATTAATTAACTTTAAATAATATTTAATTAATTTCTAATTAACTTGCATTATAGATTAATAACCCTTTTAAATTATTAATTAAGAAAACCTAATTATTACTTAATAAAACCTTTATTAAGTATTAATTAATTACCATTTTTAATTAACCCTTAATTACTTAATTAATAAGTAATTACAGTTTAATTAATCATTAGTCATTAATTAAATCATCATCTTAATTAATAGTTAATTAAATAAATAATCATACTTAATTAATTACTAAATTAATCCTTCAAAATAATAATTAAATAAATTAATTAAACTTAAAATTTATTAATTAACCAATTATTCATTAGCACTTAATTATTATTTAAGATAAAACATTATTTCAAATTAACCTTGGAAACTTTACTTAACATAAGTCATTTAAAATATAAAGCAATCATTAATTACTTTCTTTTAATTATTAATTATCAATTCTTTAATTAATTAATTATTTAAAACTTAATTGTTAATTAATAAATCATTGTTCATTAATAAACATTTCCTTATAAATTTCTTTTTATAATTTAAAAATAAGTTTTGAAAATAACATTAAAGTTTTTAACTTAAAACATTTAAACCATTCATACAAATTCATTTATAAAAACAAATCAATTTATAAACAAGAATTTAATTTAGCTAAAATTATTTAAAGTCTAAAACTTTATTTATTTTAAATTAAAAACCTGGTTTAACATTCCATTTGAGTTCAACCCATAAGTACATGAATCCAAGAAAACAAAGTTCATCTTCTTTCTTTTTTTTAAAAACAAACCGACTTTAAAAATTTTAAAAACCGATTTGTTAAAACGTAAGAAAACTGTTAACACAATAGTTTATCTCTTCAACACAAATGACCCCAGAACTAACGCGTGACACAACCCGGAATACACAAGTTCCTCCCCGAGCCATCTCCCTTATATCCCGAGTTCCTCTTCGAGAAAACAACAAACCCAAAACAAAAATACAACCCCACTGACATCAACCAACTCGTGCACCTACACCAGTGCCGGAACCACCTCCGGGCATCGTTGAACCCACCGACACATCACCCTTCCATCCTACAAGCATCCACGACCCCCGGATCATCAACACCTATCTCGATTCAAAATCGAGTATCCCTGGACGAACTGAACCAAAATACCATCATCAGCAAACCCCAAATCCCACGCCTCCGATCATCTATAATCGCCACAACTCCGGCCATGGCTTGCTGACCCTCCGCACTTCTTTTTCCCAAATTCCCTTCAAGCTCGATGCAGTGAAGAAGATGCAGTAGTTCAATTTACAGCAAGAACCCAAAACTAGGTTTAAAACAAATCTCAAGCAAATTCAAACTTCACAGTGGATTAACATCCCTTCAACCATTTTTACCTTACTCTCCCATGTTTCACCTAGCTCCATCAACAATCTAGAGCAACCCAGATGCACAGATCAACAGAATTGGGCAGAAATCAAATTTCCAGGTAAACCCCAAATGCTAGCTTAATACAAACTTAAAAATTGTAATATTTGTTTCAAAAATCCTAACTTTCCAAACTGATCTAGGATATAAGCTTGAATTAATAAAATTTAACATTTGATTTTATTGTATTTTGAAGATTCCCACCGTTTTTACTGTTATTTTCAAATGCAAGCATATTTTATCACTTACATACTTATTAATATTTTTAGTATCTATATTATGCCAAACTACTCTATTTTGTTTTTTTATCCAAGTGTCGTCAGTGAATAAATAAAAGATATGAATTTTAATTTGATTTGTTAACACTGCAACCTGGAAACAGAGTCCTATCTACATGCACAGCTTAAAAACTAACATTCATAAAGTGTTCATACACATATATTCACATGCAAAGATAGTTTGTCACAGAAATCATATGAAAGCAAAATTTAAAACTACTTTAGCATTGAATTAGATGTTTACTCACCTCAATTTAAAAGAAGTGCAGAGGTTAGATATTGAACTGGAAATTTGCAAAAGACTTTGTTTTTGAAATGCTTCCTTTCTTTAAAACTATAAAAGCTTTGATGATAAAACTAAAGTGCTTCCTTTAAATCTTTGAAAAGCTTTGAAAACTTCTTGTTTTAACTGAATTGCTTCAGGTAATACTTTGACCCATGCATACATATGAAAAATTGAGGCAGAACTGGATTATTAACTTGCATCAGACTCTTGAAAACATATGCAGATTTTGTTTTGAAAACAACTACAGGCATGCAGTTTTGATTTGCACAATATTTCGGATTTTATTTGAGCATTTGTTTGAATTGAGGAGTAGATGCAGGCTTTTGATCATAGAAATGTTTCAGGTAAACAAATTTGCAGATACTTGAATTTTTTTGAAAACAAACTGCAGATCTGGTCACAGCATGGTTTGAAGAATGTTTTGTATTTGCAAATTGAAAAGGTTACAGGTTTTTGGTAAACAGGAATTAATGTTTCAGGTTTTTGATTTTAAGCATGGTTTGAATTGAGGAGCTTCAGATTTAAATTTGAGAATTGGTTTGAAGATTGTTTTGAATTGAGGAATTTTTAGATTTGGATGTTGAGGATTTTTGATTTTGGAATGAGTAAAGATTGGCATGGATATATCAAGTTTCTTTTTTAGGAATGAACAAAGATTTTAAATAAAAAGAAAATGGAGAGAAAGGGTGTTTATATAGGTTTAAAAGCCCTTTAAATAAAGTTCCTAATTAGTAATATGTTTTCTTAATTTTAAAAATACTTTTCTATTTAAATATCTAATAAAAAAATACATTTATACATTTATAAATGTTTGCTAAATTTATATAAAATACAATTTTTAAAAAGAAATGAAACCAAATATAATTTAAATAAAATTATATACAATTTGCAATACTCATTTAAAATGTTGTTTCAAAATGACTTGTATTTATTTTTATTAAATAAATAAAATTCCAAATTTCTATCAATAAATTTCTATAAAAAGAATAATACAATAACAAATCTTATTTTTAATTAAAAAAATTATCTATATAATTTAAATTCAAACTATATTATCATTTATTTTGAGATGTATATATATTCCTTTTAATTCAAATTTATATTCATTTTCAAAGTCAACTTTAAAAAAAATCCAAATCTAAAATAAATTTAAATAAATATAATATCTATTTTTAAATAAGCTCATTATTATTTACAAATAATATATCCTATTTTAAAATCAATTTAAATACACAGAAATAAATATTTTTAAACATACTTATCAATTTTGAACACAATAAGCCAATTTAGAATTTATTTACACAAACAAAATAATTATTCTTATTATAAAACCAATTCATAACCATAATTAAAACATTGTATTATTATTACTTGGTTATTTATCTTTGAAAATAACAATTTTATCACTTACAAATAATTAAATTAAGAGATTATCAACATTTTAAACTCTTGGAAATTCCGGGATATTACAATTTCGGGATGTGAGGTCCGACGAAGTCACGTCCACAAAGCTACGCTTTTCACAAAAGCCATGCTTTGATCATCAAATGATCAGCAGCACTTCGTATGCCACATTACCAAATTGGGAATGTATCACTAGTAACCATCGACTACATAACCTCTGAGCTCGTACGTCTCAGAGAAGGGTGTTAAGCTAAGAGAATAAATTCTCCGCCACCAACAGAAATGTATTTGATAGAAACCAGTTTTACATCTCAAAGTATAACGTCAGACACACATCCATACAAGTCCATTCCGGGATCGAACGGAACCGAAGGCACTTCCAAAGAAGTCCTTGCAAATCCGGATATTCACTAATCACGTCCGAAATCCTCATCACGAAGGGTGATAAAATCTCCATACCGAGCAACCCGGTGCAAAGACATTCGACGGGTAATCCTTTCACTTTCGAAAATACACGGTCTTCAACACCATCTTCAAATGCAATTCCATTTCGTCGTATCGTTATTCGGAATGGGTTTTATGACACAAGGTCCTCTCCCGGCTAATCCGAACAACGAGCGCTTATTTTAAAAATAAGTGTTACATTCAGATTCAAACAAATCACAACAAATTCCACTTTGATCTTTTAACAAAAGATCGATCACAATCACAAAGGTTCGATGTGGGTTTGGAATATCCATTTGGAATCCGACTCCCGGTCGCATCGAAATTCAATTGCCGATTAAAGGCCAATATTGATACGGTTATTTAACTATCAATCATCATTCACAGCAATCGCTGGATTTCAAATAATTTTCCCCCAATCATCATTATTTTCAATATATCTTCGCAAGATAAAATTTCACTTTTCAACACTTTGAAAACAAATTCAAATCAATTTTTCACACTTCAATCCTTTGAAAATAAATTTCAAATCAATTTTCCCTTACGCGGAAAACATTTCCAATATTTGTTCATTTCTACTGAAAATCTGCCGATTTCAAATATCTTAAAATAATATAAGATACTTATTAAAAATATACTTGGAAATAATTAAAATAAACTATTTTAGAATATTTGCTTAAATATTAGTTATGAAAAATATTATACTAATATCTCATATAAAAATTCAAGTCTAAAACTAATTTAAAATAAAATTAGTAGATAGATTATAAATATTTAAATAACTATTTTCTAAATAAAAAAATCAATTTAATCTTTAAAATAATCCCTTATATAATTAATTAAATAAAATTTTACTTTAAAACAATTTCCAAAACTAATTTCTTTAACAATATTATTTTAAAACCAAATCTAAAACTTTTAATTTTATTTCAAAAGCTATTTTTAAAAATATATTCGGCTTTCCAGGAAAATTCACTTTTATTCCAAAATGGTCCATTTAAACCAATTAATAAACCCTTCTCGATTTATTTTAAATTTACATTCCAAATCTGCAAATTCCTTTCCACACTCTTAAAAATAAACCAATATTTATTTTTAAAACAATTTCTCCTTCTTTTAAAACTTCCCATTGTGAATTTACATTTCCAAATATCAACTGATATACGAATTTTAAATCGATTTCCAAATATCACCTTCAAACCAAATCAAATCCCAATTCGATTTCCAATTTATTTCAAACACAAAATCAAATTCCAATTTGATTTCCCAAATTAATTTTCAAATATCAAATCAATTTCAAATTGATTTCCCAAATTATTTCCAAAACACCAAACCAAATTTTCAAATCGATTCCTAAGATTTATTCTAACTCCAAATTAATTCCCGAATCGATTTCTGAAATTAATTTCAACTCCAAATTAAATTCCAAATTCATTTTCTAAATTTATTTCCTTTTGAAATAAATTTCTTTATCTCTTTCAAATATTTAAAATACGCATCTTAAATAAATTCTTCAACTATTAAACAATATTACTCGAAATTCCTTTATTAAAATATATTCCCATATTTTTGGAATTAATTCGATCGGATTATAAAAATCAACTTTATCACTTTAATTGTAATGGTCTAGGCTTTTCTACTTTAATTTTCAAAAATCCAATTTCATATTTCTGGTATCTTACGATACCAAAAATATATTCGGCTAAATTTTAGCCTTCAATGGTTTCAATCACAAATAGCCATACACGGATTATAAATAATCAACACAAAATTTTGAAAACAAATCAAAATGTTTGAGGAATCCAGTTGGATTCCTCCAACCTGTTTCCCTGCATCCACAGGCGTTAGCACAACAATTAAATACCAATTTCACTTCGAGGTGGAATATCGCGGTATATGAGATTTATAAAATATCGCCCGCTATTATGCAGCGTATAGGGTCTCATCCGCTATATAATGCGGGAAATCAACAACTCCAAATATATATAATACCAATTCCACTTCGAGGTGAAATATCGCAGTATATGGGTTTAATATTATATCATCCGCTATTATGCAGCGCATATGGTCTAAACTAATATAAATATTAATAAATTAATTATTCAAGCACACAATCAATCAATTTTAAATTTAACTATTAAAATTAAATCAGCGATTGAGTGAGAAGATCTCACCTTTTATTGTGCATGCAATCCAATTTCTTTCCAGCTTGATTTCCACACAGTTTTAGACCTTGTATAAATAATTATATAAGATTTCATTAATACTCGAGCTAGTCGAATAATTTATTTCCTTTTAAATAATTTTAATAAACTAACAGTTTGATTTTTAAACTAATTTCTTTTAATAAATTTATTTAACTAAAAATTCAAATTTTAAACTAATGCTTTAATCTTTTAAACAAATTTTCCTTTTTAAATAAAATTCTTTAGTAACAAAGAAATAAATAGGTTAACTAAATAAATTAACCGCTAAAAATTATCATTTCTTTTAAAACTACGTATATATATTTTTAAAATATCTACATAGATTCAAAAATCAATCTTGTATAAATCCTTCAATATTTACAATTTCTTTAAATAATCTCCTAGTGACTAAAATAATTTAATTTTTTTAAATCAATCTCTTATGATAAATAAATTCATAATAACTAAAATAATTAAACCAGTTACTTGAATTTGTTAATCACCCTAACTCATGTATAAAAATGTGTGTGTATATATATATAAATAAATTGAAATAATATCAAAATACCTTACTGGAAAATCTCATCTTCCCATCACTACGCTCGAAAACCTCGCGACATCATCACCTCGAATGAAGCAGCCGCACGTGCCATCAGCATTCTCGACCTTTTCTCGCTCGAAAACACTAACCCTAGCTTGCATACTGCGCCGCCGCCTGAGCGATCGAGCTCGATCCATGAACCACTCTTACCCTCCAGAGCATCGCCACTGTGCCCATTCGATCGCAAATCGTCCTGCCTTGCTCGACATCACTAGAACTCGACGCCCTCTCGCGCACACGCGCGCTGTCATGACCTCTGATTCCAGACTTCATGAGGTTCGCCACCTCAATGTTGTCGTCGACCTATCGCGCCTGTAGCCTTCCGCCACGCTAAAAAAATTTCTTTTCAAATCGAAAGAGGAATGAACGGGTAAGGAACGAGGCCGCCAATTCGATTTTGATTTTACTTATTTATTTTTTCATTCAAATGAATTGAAGAAGACGAGATTTTTAATTGGAGAAATTTTGTTTTCATTTCAAAAAGGCTCGGCTGTTTTGTTTTGAACGGAGAAGATGTTTTGTTCGATTATTATTATTTTTTTAATTTAAAACGAACGCGTGCTAAAGAAGGTGACACGTGCTTGAATGTTTAAACGTGTAGTTATCTTAGGAAATAAGATGATATTAAATACACAAATATATAAAATTTTAAATTCAAATTTAAATTTAAATCGTTCAAATTTCGCAATGCAAAATCTCGATCTCCAATCGAAGCATGCCGCCAGGCGTTCATAAGGTTATACCCCTATTCCGAACGTAATGGAAAAGGATTCGAATCCAAATTCGACCGTATGGAGAAGATAGCTTTTTGAATCAGTTATAATATCGAATTTTCGATTTAATTTTTAGCACGTTTATTTATCGTACGGCCAAACGATCACTCCAAACACTACAAAAATTGAAACCCGATAATAACACAATATTACAGATCCAATTGAACTGGTTTCGTCGAATTATGAGACTGTACCTCAGAAGGCTATTTTTAAATATCGATTTAAAAGATTTATTTTCAAGACTGATTAAATCGCTTTCAAATTCAATTCTGAAGCTTCCTTTATCTTCAGTATTGTCAATATAAATTTTCTAAGCCATCAATTTTTTTTAACAAGCTTAAAATTGAAAATTCAAATCTTAACCTAGTCTCAATAAAATGAATTTAACAATTAAATCGCCAAATTTATTCTGATATCTGAAATTCAAGTTTAAAAACAACTTCCTATATTTTAAAATATTTTAATTTCAAACGTTGAAAATTCTGGGTCGTCACATCCTTTCCACCTTAAAAGAATTTCGTACCGAAATTACAAGTTAAGAAGAACGATCCTTAACCCATTTGCTATCTTTCCAAAACTAAACGGTTTTATCAACTTACTAAACAAATCCTTTTTATTAACAACTCATTATCGCTTCAACTAACTTTCCAAAATTAATCATAGATTCCAAACAACACTGTTTTCTTAACAATTCAAATTTAAATTTAAATTCAAATTTAAAATTTTCAAAATTTTCTTAAAATTTTTCTAACTCCCTGAATTTTCAAAAAAATTCGCCAGCGTCTCGTTTGCGCGGCTAGCTCGGTACGACTACAAAAATGGCACCACGGCCCCCAGATTTCAAAAGAAAAGAAAAAGCCAAGTGGCTGGGCAAGAAAATCATCAAATTTCATACTGAAATTCAAATACGTACCTTTTTGTCAAGCAATTTCAAATTTTATCTTCAAAAATCAAATCCCAATTCCTTTGTCTTTAACACCTGTATATCCTGATATCCATAATGTCCAATTTCAACATTCAAAAATCATTTTTGCACATTTCTTTACAAAAAGTTGAATACTTACTTCTTATACCATCTTTACTTCATTATTGAAGTTATATATCTATTTTCATTCAATCTTGCATTTTCAATTTCATTTGTATTCAATTTACAATTTTAATTCAATTTGGATTCAATTTACCTTCCGAATATTGAATTTTATCAATTATCTTTCATTCCTAATTGAATCATCTTACTATTTTAAATTAGTTTTATTTACTAATTCATTACAAATTCCAATTCATTGTATCTGAAACCATTTTTTATATTACCACCTTTATTATCTTTAGGTCACTTCGAACTAAATTTACGACTTCATTTTATTTCACACAATTCAAATTGGTTTTCAATATTCAGTTTCAATTCTAGTTTTATTCTTGTGTTCATTCTTGAAAATTTATTTTCAATTCACTATTTTGGTTTACAACCACTTATATTTAAACTGGATTTCAAATTCCATATGAATTCAATTTACCTTTTATTTATGATTATTGAATTCGATTCATTTCAAACCATATCTAAATTTATCATTCCTTCTATTAGTTTCAATTACTAATTTTATTTCAATACTCTGCTTTACAAATCAAATTCAATTCCAATTCCAGTTCTATTTGCTTACAAATTGGAAATGAATTTCAATATTCAATTTCACTTTCATTTAATTGTAATTGTAAATTTATTCATTCATCCACAATTTTATTTTCCACCTTTATAGATTTTATTCCAATCATTTAGTCTATAAGACTTCTCAAATTCACATTTATTCAAATTAACTCAAATTTTTAATTTCAATTTCATTTTGAATCCACATCATCATTTTATTTGACTTAAATTTTCAATCTCAATTTTTTTAATTTTCATTTTTAATTCCACTTGAATTAAATTTTCCTTCCAACTTATTTTGTTTCCATGTTTACCTTTTTCTAATTTCTCTTTAAGTTAGATTTTTATTTTAACAACTTCAAACTTTACAAACTATCAACTTAATGATATTCCATAAATATTTTATATAACATTCCAGAGTCTTTTCTCCTTTCAAAATTCATTTTTGAAATCAATTCAAATTATCTTTTGAATTCAAAAATCTAAACCAGTTTTGCAAACAACTTTCATTTAAAACAATTTGGCAGAAATCCCTCTTTTGGAAACCCGAAAATGAACACCGATGATGTCGCGATCATCATCGGAATTATTTTCCAGCGACTGAAAAGAGTTTAGAGCTTTTTATCCCTTCAAACATTTTCCAAACCTTTGAAAATCATTTTCAAACTCAATGGAATTTAATTTCCAAAATTCCAAATCCTTTCAAAAACATTTCCAAAAGCTTCTCTGGAATTCTATTTCTAATTATAAATCACATTTATAATTTACATTCTCAAATTTCATTTGCATATGGATTTTATTTCTAAATTTTTGATTATGATTCCAATTTCTTATTCAATTTCAATGAAAATAATTTAATATTATCACTTCCTAACAAACAAGCAGCCATATACTCTAATAATTTTCAAAAATTATTTCCTTTTATATACAAAATAGTTTTGGGTAAAATTATTCCATTTACCCTAATTTAAAACAATATCGTGTCGAATTGTTCTGTACGAGTGTTTAGAGATCCCTATCGATAGAGTTGTACAGACTATACCAACCAGAATCCATATACCACTCAACAAACCAATCATCACAACATAATACAATATTTTATATTCACTAACAAATACGCGCTTATATCTATTAATACACTCAAACTCATTCTAGAGTACTACTGACTTTATCTCTAATGAGTAATACCCAATAGAGCCAAGGTTGTCGCTTAACCAAATGCTCTGATACCAAATTTATAACGACCCGATTTTTCGACTTCTAAAAGTCGACATCAATACGACCACTGTATCAAATGCCACACAATCGAATGCCGAAAAACCGAACCATTAGAGTTTAAAGAAGAAGAAGATAGAAGAAGAAACAGAAACATCAACAGAATCTCACATTTCGCAGCGGAACAATATATAATAGATAAAGAATAATCTTTAAAACAAAAACACTATATCGGTTTATACATCACAATATCAGAGTTTACAACGACATCATACAGACACTTGAAGTTTTTAAAACTTGACCATATGAAAACTGCTTGCACTAACCACACGCAACGGACACTACATAATAAGAGATACGTCTCGCCATCCTGCTTCAACTCCTGATCTCCACAGCAACTCTTTTCTGACTTCGCTCCCGAATAACTGATAATCTGACTCTAGGCTTCCCGTGTGGAAAATTATGGGCACCCAGAGTTTAAAAATGGAACAATAAACTTCAGGTCAATCATGGGACTAGTGTGAGATCTTAAAACAATTATTTTCACAAAGAAACTAAAAAGAAATCCGCTATGCTTTTGGAAAATGAAACTACCATAAGGCCTCCCGCCACACACACAATGCAAACGCAGAATTGGAGGAGATTTCTCCTTATGATAGTCATACATGCTTAATACGCAAAATCCTTTGATATTATTATTATTAGTGCATAGTGTGGAAAACATTTCGAAAGTATAATATTAATCTTAGTCAGCATAGACATTCCAAACTATGCCTACTATAGCTACCATCTAAACAGTGGGGCGCCACCATAAGTAGATGGCAGGCTATACAACTAAAACCGTACAAGGCGCGTATTGGAGTTTGGATTTCCAACAAATGGTCAGGCTAAGGAACTTCCTACTACCACACGGGTACGCCTCTGGAGGGACGTCCCGAGAACCTAACCGGATCTCTGCCAACACAAGGCCGGGTTACCTCTGTAAAAATAGGTAACTACTGACACGAGTATGTCATCCCCCGGTTGTAAACAACCTTTATCCGAGGATCCTCAACAAAAAAAAATCACAAAGTAATATATATTTGCGATATCCACATAAGTTAAGTATCTGGGCTCCATACCATGATACCACTTCTATCTAGAAGGAAATGCACATACCCTAAGGGGCGCTACCCCCTATAACCTTGCTGCATCCTTCCTGTTTTGACCATTCCGGGGTGTGAGGTCCGACGAAGTCTCGTCCACAAAGCTACGCTTTTCACAAAAGCTATGCTTTGATCATCAAATGATCAGCAGCACTTCGTATGCCACATTACTAAATTGGGAATGTATCACTAGCAACCATCAACTACATAACCTCTGAGCTCGTACGTCACAGAGAAGGGTGTTAAGCTAAGAGAATAAATTCTCCGCCACCAACAGAAATGTATTTGATAGAAACCACCTTTACATCTCAAAGTGTAACGTCAGACACGCATCCATACAAGTCCGTTCCGGGATCGAACGGAACTGAAGGCACTTCCAAAGAAGTCCTTGCAAATTCCGATATTCACTAATCACGTCCAGAATCCCAATCACAAAGGGTGATAAAATCTCTATACCGGAGCAACCCGATGCAGAGACATTCGACAGGTAATCCTTTCGTTTTCGAAAATAACCGGTCTTCAACACCATCTTTAAATGCAATTCCATTTTGTCGTATCGTTATTCGGAATGGATTTTATGACACAAGGTCCTCTCCCGGCTAATCCGAATAACGAGCGCTTATTTTAAAAATAAGTGTTACATTCAGATTGAAACAAATCACAACAAATTCCACTTTGATCTTTAAACAAAAGGTCCATCACAATCACAAAGGTTCGATGTGGGTTTCGAATATCCATTTGGAATCCGACTCCCGGTCGTATCGAAATTCAATTGCCGATTATAGGCCAATATTGATAGTCGGTTATTTAACTATCAATCATCATTCACAATAATCGCTGGATTTCAAATAATTTTCCCCCAATCATCATTATTTTCAATATATCTTCGCAAGATAAAATTTCACTTTTCAACACTTTGAAAACAAATTCAAATCAATTTTTCACACTTTAATCCTTTGAAAATCAATTTCAAATCGATTTTCCCTTACGAGGAAAACATTTCCAATATTTGTTCATTTCCACTGAAAATCTGCCGATTTCAAATATCTTAAAATAATATAAGATACTTATTAAAAATATACTTGGAAATAATTAAAATAAACTATTTTAGAATATTTGCTTAAATATTAGTTATGAAAAATATTATACTAATATCTCATATAAAAATTCAAGTCTAAAACTAATTTAAAATAAAATTAGTAGATAGATTATAAATATTTAAATAACTATTTTCTAAATAAAAAAATCAATTTAATCTTTAAAATAATCCCTTATATAATTAATTAAATAAAATTTTACTTTAAAACAATTTCCAAAACTAATTTCTTTAACAATATTATTTTAAAACCAAATCTAAAACTTTTAATTTTATTTCAAAAGCTATTTTTAAAAATATATTCGGCTTTCCAGGAAAATTCACTTTTATTCCAAAATGGTCCATTTAAACCAATTAATAAACCCTTCTCGATTTATTTTAAATTTACATTCCAAATCTGCAAATTCCTTTCCACACTCTTAAAAATAAACCAATATTTATTTTTAAACCAATTTCTCTTTCTTTTAAAAATTCCCATTGTGAATTTACATTTCCAAATATCAACTGATATATGAATTTTAAATCGATTTCCAAATATCACCTTCAAACCAAATCAAATCCCAATTTGATTTCCAATTTATTTCAAACACAAAATCAATTCCAATTTGATTTCCTAAATTAATTTTCAAATATCAAATCAATTTCATATTGATTTCCCAAATTATTTCCAAAACACCAAACCAAATTTTCAAATCGATTCCTAAGATTTATTCTAACTCCAAATTAATTCCCGAATCAATTTCTAAAATTAATTTCAACTCCAAATTTAATTCCATATTTAATTTCTAAATTTATTTCCTTTTGAAATAAATTTCTTTATCTCTTTCAAATATTTAAAATACGTATCTTAAATAAATTCTTCAACTATTAAACAATATTACTCGAAATTCCTTTATTAAAATATTTTCCTATATTTGAATTAATTCGCTCGGATTATAAAAATCAACTTTAATAGTTTAATTATAACGGTCTAGCTCTTCTACTTTAATTTCCAAAAATCCAATTTCATATTTCTGGTATCTTACGATACCAAAAATATATACGACTAAATTTTAGCCTTCAATGGTTTCAATCACAAATAGCCATACACATATTATAAATAATCAACACAAAATTTTGAAAACAAATCAAAATGTTTGAGGAATCCAGTTGGATCCCTCCAACTTGTTTCCCTGCATCCACAGACGTTAGCACAACAATTAAATACCAATTCCACTTCGAGGTGGAATATCGCGGTATATGGGATTTATAAAATATCACCCGCTATTATGCGGCGCATAGGGTCTCATCCGCTATATAATGCGGGAAATCAACAACTCCAAATATATATATATATATATATAATACCAATTCCACTTCGAGGTGGAATATCGCGGTATATGGGTTTAATATTATATCATCCGCTATTATGCGGCGCATAGGGTCTAAACTAATATAACTAATAATAAATTAATTATTCAAGCACACAATCAATCAATTTTAAATTTAACTATTAAAATTAAATCAGCGATTGAGTGAGAAGATCTCATCTTTTATTGTGCATGCAATCCAATTTCTTTCCAACTTGATTTCCACACAGTTTTAGACCTTGTATAAATAATTATATAAGATTTCATTAATACTCGAGCTAATCGAATAATTTATTTCCTTTTAAATAATTTTAATAAACTAACAATTTGAATTTTAAACTAATTTCTTTTAATAAATTTATTTAACTAAAAATTCAAATTTCGAACTAATGCTTTAATCTTTTAAACAAATTTTCCTTTTTAAATAAAATTCTTTAGTAACAAAAAAATAAATAGGTTAACTAAATAAATTAACCACTAAAATTTATTATTTCTTTTAAAACTACATATATACATTTTTAAAATATCTACATAGATTCAAAATCAATGTTGTATAAATCCTTCAATATTTGCAATTTCTTTAAATAATATTCTAGTGACTAAAATAATTTAATTTTTTTAAATCAATCTCTTATGATAAATAAATTCCTAATGAATAAAATAATTAAACCAGTTACTTGAATTTGTTAATCAACCTAACTCATGTATAAAAATGTGTATATATACATATAAATAAATTGAAACAATATCGAAATACCTTACTGGAAAATCTCACCTTCCCATCACTACGCTCGAAAACCTCGCGACATCATCACCTCGAGTGAAGCAGTCGCACGTGCCATCAGCATTCTCGACCTTTTCTCGCTCGAAAACACTAACCCTAGTTGCGTACCGCGCTGCCGCCTGAGCGATCGAGCTCTATCCATGAACAACTCTTACCCTCCAGAGCATCGCCACTATTCGTGCCCATTCGATCGCAAATCGATCTGCCTTGCTCGACATCACTAGAACTCGCCGCCCTCTCGCGCACGCGCGCGCTATCACGCCCTCTGATTCCAGACTTCGTGAGGTTCGCCGCCTCAATGTTGTCGTCGACCTATCGCGCCTGTAGCCTTCTGCCGCACTAAAAAATTTCTTTTCAAATCGAAAGAGGAATGAACGGGTAAGGAACGAGGCCGCCAATTCGATTTTGATTTTACTTATTTATTTTTTTCGTTCAAATGAACTGAAGAAGACGAGATTTTTAATTCGAGAAATTGTGTTTTCATTTCAAAAAGGCTCGGCTGTTTTGTTTTGAACGGAGAAGATGTTTTGTTCGATTATTATATATTTTTTAATTTAAAACGAACGCGTGCTAAAGAAGGTGACACGCGCTTGAATGTTGAAACCTGTAGTTATCTTAGGAAATAATATGATATTAAATACACAAATATATAAAAATTTAAATTCAAATTTAAATTTAAATCGTTCAAATTTCGCAATGCAAAATCTCGATCTCCAATCGAAGCGTGCCGCCAGGCGTTCATAAGGTTATACCCCTATTCCGAACGTAATGGAAAAGGTTTCGAATCCAATTTCGATCGTATGGAGAAGAGAGCTTTTTGAATCAGTTATAATATCGAATTTTCGATTTAATTTTCAGCACGTTTATTTATCGTACGGCCAAACGATCTCTCCAAACACTACAAAAATTGAAACCCGATAATAATACAATATTACGGATCCAATGGAACTGGTTTCGTCGAATTCCGAGACTGTGCCTCGGAAGCCTATTTTTAAATATCGATCTAAACGATATATTTTCAAAACTGATTAAATCGCTTTCAAATTCAATTCTGAAGCTTCCATTATCTTCAGTATTGTCAATATAAATTTTCTAAGCCATCAAATTATTTTAACAAGCTTAAAAATGAAAATTCAAATTTTAAGCTAGTCTCAATAAATTGAATTTAACAATTAAATCGCCAAATTTATTCTGATATCTGAAATTCAAGTTTAAAAACAACTTCCAATATTTTAAAATCAATCAAAAATTTTAATTTCAAACGTTGAAAATTCTGGGTCGTCACAAAACTGTTGAAACACGAAACACTCACGAGCTATCCGATAACCCACTAGAGCCACTACCTTACTTCCCCGAGGTCAAACCCGAGCTCTCAACCTTCTTCTCCAATCCCTGATCAACCCAACAAATAAAAGGTATGCATGGACACACATGCACGTGCACGGTCGAACGTCGACGCTCCGGCCATTTCCTCCACCATCCACAAATCGCCGATGCTCCACTCACTCGACCCGACCACGTACGATAATCGTTCGTGCCCGAAATCGAAATCGACCATGACAACACCTAATTGGAATCAAACTGTCACCCGAGAAATCATCTCGACCCGCCATCTCAGACCACCAGAACATTCGACACTCCAAACAAAGCTTCACCAAAGACCCATACTCTGATTCCCCCACCTCCCAATGAGTCCGATGCCTCAACGTTGACGAACCAGCCCAAAATTTGACGTTGACTAAAACCTGGGTTTAAACCCTATTTCACCGTCATCCAGCCATCACGGCAATCATCCGACCACCACTCCATTTTTCCTTCGCTCCCAGACCCACAAGCTACCTTTCGCCTCGACCTTGACCCGGAACCTTCTTTTGATCATCAGAATTCAACAAATAACCCGATTCCGCTCAACCCGAGGAATCTCCACATTCCTAAACTTAAAAATCATGAAATAATTATCAAAATTCATCATTTTCTAATACGAATCAAGTGGTAGAATCAAAACATGAGATTGGGATGATTGATTTTTCTAATTTGAAAAGATCTCTCTGTAATTTATTGTTTTTGAAATAATTACTAAATATATTCACTTGAAATTATTTTAAAAAAAATTTACATTCATACAATCATTTCTTCTTTAGAGATCATAGCCTAAAATCGATTATATTAAGAGATATGGAATTTACTTAGGTGGATTTATGCCTGTAATTCAACAGAGGCTGGTACATATATATACATATGTATGTATGTATGTATGTATGTATGTATGTATGTATGTATGTATGTATGTATGTATGTATGTATGTATGTATGTATGTACACATGCACATATGATTATATATATATGTACATGCAGACATATTTACATCTATACAAACATTTTCACAGCATACTTCAAGTATCAATCCAAAAATCAAGATATATATACATTTTTAAGCCTGTTAAAAGGATTGTTTACTCACCAGTATTTTGATAAACAAAGAGCCTGGAATGTGCTTGAATTTGCAACTTTGAAACTGGAAATGCTTTTGCAATCTAGAACTTGATGTTGATTTTAAAAACTAGAAACCCATTTTTAAACTTTGCTTTGAGTTGAGTTAAACTGAGTTGAAACTATGCATGATTTATGTTGAGTTGATCTTGGAATTTGCTTCAGGATTTTGAAATTGTAAGGATTGTTTGTTAATTTGTTTCAGGTTTGAGATGCTTTTGTTTTGTATTTTTTTTTCTTTTCTGGTTTGTAGTTTCTCAGATTTGTAATTTTTTTGAGAAAAAAACTGAACTATGAAGAAAATGAGAGAGTAGAGAAGTAGAGATGTGTATATAATCTCTTTTTAATTTTATTTATCATTTTAAAAATAAAAAGAAATTAATGACACTTGTAATTGCATGATGTATTTATCTTACATTTGTTTAAATGCATATTATAATCTTACAAATGTTAAATTGTATGCATTTGGCTTACACTTGTTTAATGCATGCGCTTATGTTTTAATATGGTTTTAATAATTTTTATATTATATTTTCAATTTTGTTTTTAGTACATTTCTTTTTATCAATTTATGTGTATATTCAAACTATATTTATATTTATGTAATATGTTTAATTCTAAAAGAAAGCATATAAACCTTTTTATCAATTCCTTTTATTTATATATTTATATAACCTTTAGGAAAATGATTTAATATATATATATATATATATATATATTAGAATTTAATCCTTAAATAGATTTTTGAAAATTATTATATTTAATTCAAAATATAACTCCCATACACACACAAACACACATATATATATATATTATAATTAGAAAACAAACTTTTATTAGTTTTAAAATATAGAGTTTTTAAATCCAGTTTTATTTTTAAGATATTTATTTTTGAATTTCAAATCAAAATTCTATTTATAGTCCATATATATATATATATATATATATATATATATATATAAACAAATGCATATCTGATTTGGTTTGGAAAATTTCAAATTACTTCTAAAATTTATATAATTACTAAATTAAATTTGGCTTAAAAACGGAATCGTTACAGATGCAGTTAGCGTCAGAGGTGACGTGGACCTTGGGGCACTAGTATTTCTAGCTCCACCTGCTTTAAACTCTTCAAAGCTATGTCAAGATTTCCTTAGCCTTGGAGGGAAGCTATATCTAAGTCCGGAGACTATTGCAGAGACATGGCCTTGGATAGGTGCATTAGAGGGCTTTCGTGGAGATAGGTTTAGAGAATGTTCTCATAAGGAAGGTTGCTTCGTGGCATTTGAAGAGGGGAGACTTTAGCTGGGTAGGACGTAGTGTTAGTAGTGGCTGATAAGCGTGCCCATGACTTAAATTGAATTCAAGTGCGCTATAGTTCTCAGTTTATTTCTGATATTGAGAAGGATGTGTACCTTAAGCATTCCATCCATCTTATGGTAGGCATCTCATTAGTGAAAGAGTTTGTTGACCAACTCAACCTTTTGCATTTAGGGATTGAGATGGTCGGTACTCCATTGGTGTGAGCAAAGGAGTTTGCCTTGGGTCATAAGCATTATTTAGGGATTCATTACTTATTTTATCTATGTTATGGGCCACTTTCAAAAGTATCACTTAGATGGTTCTCCTCTGTGAGATCGCCCACGAGGTACTATTTGTGATAGCGAGAGTGGAAAGCAAACCAAAGCTCCAGTCAAAACACAAAGACCAAGATATAAGGAACATCGAGCTTATGCGAAGAAGAAATTTTTCCTAGCATGTCACTCTTGTTGCATGTATGGGCATTTCACTAAGAGATGTCATCCAGCTAAAGAGAAGCGTGAGTGCTTTTATTGCTATTGCCTTACTCACTTGAAGAAGGATTGTTCTACATTTCAAAGGGATGGACAAGTGATGATGACTTAAGCCTTACGGGCATTACTGGGTCCTACCAAGCCTACTGCTCTGGAAAAATGGAAGGAGCTTAAGTAGTGGGGTATGCTCTATTTTTGGGGAACTCGCTTCTGTTCCTTTTGATACTTAAGCGATATATTTATCTATTGCTAGTTACTTAGTAGATAGGCTAAACTTGACAGCTTTCATAGCAGGTAAATTCTTTGGTGAAGACAAACCTTATATTGGTAACCTTACTTGTTAAGTTGAGGTAAATTGACCAAGAGTTCTACCATTCGAACTTGATGCATGAGCTTTCAAGTAGAGTGGGGTTGGTCGATAAAGTTTGACTTGGATTTACACTAAGTAGGATTCGATGGATGCCCAGTAATGAGCGAAGACTGTGGGGATGACTTATGGGGGCAAGCCTAGAGTCCCTCGTGTTAAATTGTTATTCTTTTTATTAGTAAACCTTAGGTGATGGGAATAATCCCATGTGCCAAAAGAGATATTTTCTAAAGGTTAGTCCATTCACGCGTCAGTTCTTAACCCTTAGTTAGAACACAAATTTTCTAAGCTATTTGCACCTTGATTCTTATAGGAAAACAATTGAGTCGAACTCTTGAGGTGACTAGGAGATTTTCGAAGCATGGCCTTATTCATGTGAGAAAATTTCGGAAGTCGAGCTAAGGAATCAGAACGGAGTTCGCATGAGAAGAGTCAGGTGGCCGATCCTAATTTTATAAAGAAATCTTACGAGCAAACGAAGGGTTAGAATAGACATCGGCATTTGGATGATCTTTAATTGTTGTAATTTTAGTGTAATATAGCAAAGGTTGCGTGGGGTGGTTTGAGAAAGGATTTCTCGATTAGTTTTGTGAAGAATTAGATAATCTTCCAAGTGGCGGTCTGACCTTTACCTAGGCAAGCGTCGAGGTATACTTAGTATATTACCCTTCTTAACAATCGTGCGAAAGAGGTGAGTTTGAACCCGAGCGAGCCAATGGGTTTTACACCACTTAAGTGTTTTGTCCATCTTAGGAGACAAGCCGGCTCATGGGAGTTTATAGTAAGATATGCACACTTCAACTATTCTTGGTTATCGTGCATGTTGGTATAGACTCTTTTTATGTGCTAGTTATTTTTCTTGTATTTTTTATTGTTGTTTGTTATTGTTCTTGATTGATTGTTGATGTTTCCTATTGCTTGTCACTGCATGTTGTTGCTTAATGATTTATTATTGTTGTTTGTTAGTTGGTTGACCGATTGTTTGGTTGACTACTTGATTTGTTAATTGTGTCACTTTTAGGTTGATTATTGATTGATTTTTGTTGGTTTTTGTTGCATGTTGTCGGTTGTTATTACTTGTTGTTGATTATTGTTGTTTGCTATTGTTTTCCATTGCTTGTCATTGCTTGTTAATTTCTTTTTGTTATTTGGTTGATGGATTGATTATTAATGATTATTGTTGCTTGCATTATTTTGATCGATTATTGATTAATTTTCATTGATTGTTATTATTTGATGTTGCTTGATTTGTGTATCTGCTTGCTTTTATGCTAGTTATAGTTACCTGTTATAGCATGTTCGAAGAGAAATAGCAATAGCTATTTAGGATAGATCACATGCCATTCAAGGCCATTTTAGGGGTCGCGATATGATATATATGAGTCGATTGCATTTTGGTGTGACTCAGTGTCTATGGTATACTCGGATACCGACTTATTTTAGCTTACTGTCTAATAAATAATCATGTATGTTTGTGATAGTATCAATTACTATGCTTAAAATTATACATGTTTAAATTGTGTGTTGTTACGGGATTGGTGCATAATCCTCTTTTTATTGTATAATTATGTGATAACCTTACCCTAGTAGGTGAGAATTTTCGCTAAATCGAAAACCCAAATCCACCAAAGTATGAACCGTTGGTTTTGCATTTTGCAAATAAATAAATGCAAAACAGAGCCCTATCGATGTAAACTCACCGTTGTCTCGACTCCACATACGCGTACGATACACCCTATCTACCCGAAGTAAACTATAACTACATACATATATATAAGTACCATAGTCCTCCTTTATACCAAGATACTATTCCTGCTTGTATCTGTTACCCAGCACCTCGTCAGGATCCATCATCAATGCAGTATCACATCCTCGTTGTTGTGCATACCAAAGAATTCCATGTAATTCCTAATAACAGCGTCACAATAGTTCAACCGTACTATATCTCGCCTTGAGGATTTACTTACTTATCTTCTTCTTATTATGGACTCGGTTCCATAGACTATGGAATACTTGGCTCCTTGGAATACCCACTCGTTTTGAAAGACCTCACTTAAGGCTTATCTAACCTTGCCTCATAAAAAACAAACTATCAAACAATTATGGCAGTGCATGACCTAAACTTGACCTACACTAGAAGGAGGTGTAGCTTGTTTAGGTGTAACTCTTGTCTTTCCATTGACCGCTCAGGACCGATGACCTTCTCGACCTATGTATAACTCCTACCCCCTAATATGGCACATTGATATAGCATCGAGCATTGCCCACCATTCCATTTAGATTGCCTAATGCAATCAAGATACCTTTACTGAAAAGTTGAACAAGACTCTATTAGGGTATTCCTTCACCTATGCAGCGTATATAATTTCAAGGGTCGTATGGTTAGATATGTCCCACATCAGTACAATATATACACAGCCACTAGTAGCCCTTTACGGTGGGCAGACTTATGTGGTGTAACATTACTGACCTCACATTCCAATCCATTTTAATGATTTTACCATTCTTATCTACCTAAATTATTGGCTAAGTTTAATAATTCACAACCGTCAAAAATGCATATTTGACACTATAATAATTATTTAGTTATTGTGCCTCTAATGTTCAATGGTTCATGATATTTCTTTACTTTTTCATGCACTTACTTCTTATCCTATTAATATCGGTTTAATGTCATTTACCGCTTCCGTTAAACATATTTTCATGTTTACTTTACTTTCTCATTATTGAATTTTTGTTTCTATTTCTTTTTAAATTTTATCACCCTCCTTTGTTTAGTGGACTTTCCATACCTGTATATTATATATACTTCTTGCCTTTATCCATTTTATTACTTGCCTACCTTATTATACTATTTGGTTTCCATCTTGTCCTTATTGCATATGTGTGTGTGTTAATTTTACAATTTAACTGTTATTATTATCACAACTTCAATTCTTTAATTCACACTTAGGGATTTCTTCGTTTTAATGCACGGAATTAAATATCCCTCGAAAGGAAAGGTTGACACTGTAAATACTTGTATCTTATCCAAAAAGAGAATTTGTATTACGCTTGGAATTACAAGGAATTATATTTTGTAGTTATTGAATAAATAGTACAAAATATGGTTAAATATCCATATTTGGTACATCTCTTTATTGGGCATATTTCTTGAACAAAGAATACACTTTTTATTTATGAATTTAAACTTGATAATCTACAAAAATTTACATTACAACACATTACCTTCCAATGAATTGAAATATTACCTAAATCCTAATAATTTATACTTTGATTTACATTTTACTTTCATAAGACATTTAAATCTACAAATCTGGGAATACTACATAATTTATCGATTTCAAGGACTATACCCAATACTTTCCAGATTCTCATACATGCAACATTAAAATTAAGTTATCAATCACAGAATATGTAGGTAGGATTTATAAATTTATTACACGTATACAGTTTTTAACCTACAACTCCGTTTACATTTAGGCATACAGGAATAGATTTACAACAATATATATCCAACGTTATATAAAAATATATAATTTTTAATGCACCTTTTAACTTTTCAAATCTCCAGATCTATTCCATGTTGTCTGTGTCAAAATTGGGCACAACACTCGTCGGAAGTTTTTGAAGAGATAATAGATGAAGAAAGTAAATTAAAACGTAGATTATCTAACAAAAACTCCAAATGAAGAAAGTAAATTGCACAAGAGACAACGATTTAGAGTGGTTCGGCATTTCGCCTACATCCACTATGAAGTTTTGTTACTTTATTGCTTGATATTCGGAGAATACAACTTTTTTATGTCGAAGTACAGCAAGTAATAAGCCAAAATTTGAAATTAAAGGCAGCGGTGGTGCTCTGAAGCAATTCTGGCAGCGTTTAGACGTGCTTTTTCTCTACAATTCTCCGATCCCCTTTCTGAATGACCAGGGGCTCTATTTATAGGTGCTGGAGGCTGATATTTCGCCTAAAATTCGGGGAGACCACTTCTGGCACGTGTGGGGGGCCCACATGGCCGAATTCTGGGGACCCGGGCCCACTTTGGGATCGATTCGACCCTTGGTTCGAATCGATCAAAAAAGTGTCCAATCGTGATGAAAATTGGCGTGGACATTCTTCTATGTATATGCAAGCTCCTGTGAAAATTTCATAGCATTTGGACTCGTAGATCTCAAGTTATGATCGATTCAAGATTATGCTTTCGGTCAGCAAGTTTGGTTCGAATCGATTCCATAGGGTCGAATCCATAGCTTTTAGCCGTCTTGACTTAGTGGGTTCGAGGCAGCATTCGTGGAGTCGAAGCGGGGGGAAGATGATGGACTAGTTCATGGACTTCAACGATGGATTCGAAGTGTACTAACTGCATGGATTTGAATGTTTCCTCCTTGATGGATTCAAAGCGAGGCCATTGGGATGGATTCGAAGGAAGGGATGACTTGATGGATTCGAACTAGGGGAAGCATTGGATGGATTCGAAGGAAGGGCTCGTCCGATGGAGTTGAAGCAAAGGAGTTCTTCATGGATTCGAGGCAAGGCTCTGGGAGAATGGGTTTGAACTAATGCACGGTCTATCGATTCGATTGTGTGGTTCTCTCATGGATTCGAACTTACACTCCCTATGATCGATTCGAACTGAGGTTGTTTCCTCCACTTTCCATTGGCGATAACTTGAGCATACGAACTTGGATTGCCTCGAAATTTGGAACGTTGGTTTTCACAGCTTCGCTTGACGTGTCTTATCAATTGCAGCACGATCCAGTCTTGGACAAAATCCATCGATATTTGTAGTAAACCGACAATCGTTCAAAATTTAGGACATGCGACCCTCACTTTCCAGCCAGTTCCTTGGTATCTCGGCCTTGCCAAAAGGCGGGATAACATTTGCCCCCCAAAGTACGTCTTGTGTAAACATGACGTGCTTTGAAAAGCTGCAGTTTCACGTTGGACAATCAGGACTTGCTCTTCTGAAAATCATCAGTTGTCATAACTATAACGAAGTGAACATTTGATCCCTGTAAACGTTAAAGATCAAGTGTTAGTCATACGCATGTGGATATGTATACCGCTTTGGCTTTGGTTAACGTTGCGCGATTATCAGTTGTTGTCAGTTTGGTTTGTCATCGAATTCTGCATCGGCCCTCTCTTGAATCAGTATAAAAGGTAGACCGGTAATTTTCCATGTCGAAGCACTGCATTCATTCTCATAGATGGTGCCTAGTGGATTCGAAGCACACTTGTTCGAACCGATAGGGCTTCGAATCGATGGTCTTGCCTTTGCTCAGTGCTTCCTCGAATCGATGATGCCTCGCATCGATTAAGTTGGGATGGATTCGATTGTGTAAAAGATTGCAAGGCAATGGGTTCGAAGTGGAGCATGGATTTAGCCGTGTGATGGATTTGAAGTAACGACTCTACGTTGTGATGGATTCGAACGCAGCGGGTTATTGAGCGATTGTTCGAATCGATGGGGTATGGCGAGTGACCGGTGGTAGGAAGTAAACACAACCGGGAGGCGAAGAGTCACGCGCTTTCTTTGGAACCCATATAAATACCCAAGGCCATCTTCACTTTTGCTTTTTACTTTTTTACTGTTGCTATTTCTTCTTCTTCTTCGAATTGATCTTCCAGAGCCTAGAACAAGCGCGTTTTCCACGAATCGATCGAATTCTTTAGGCTTTTTCTTGCGATTTTATCAAGTCAGGTAATTGGTGGATCAAGCCGAATGAGGAATGATGGAACTTGAAGTTTTTTACATCGATTCAATCTTTCCCTTTTGAAAATTTCGAGGAGTGGTGGGATCTGGACAAGGTGGTTCGACTCAATGCGACTGAGGAGTGAGGTCATTCAAGTCGCATCGATCAAAGCGTCGTCTCTCATTGCTTCGCATCGATCCGAGAATGAGCAATTTTGAATCGATTTTTATGCATAGCTTCGAATCGATGGTTGCACAAAAAAAGGGGTTCGCGGCGATCGATTCGAAATAGCGATATTCTGATCGATTCGAAGGAGCTTAATGTAGATCGATTCGAAGGAATGATATGATGATCGATTCGAAAGAGTTCAACTTTGATTGATTCGAAGTAATGATATTTTTGATCGATTCGAAGTACGTAGGGCTTCATGGATTCGAACTGCTCCTTTGTTCCCAGGTGTCATCGAGTCGAACCACATGGAGTTGGGGTGTACCGATTCGAAGTTCATCGATTCGACTCGTGCCGATTCGAGTCGATTGATTTGACCCTTCTTGCTCCTGGGACTTCCACTTTTCTGATTTGCTTCAGTATCTGAACTACGACCAATTTCAAGATGAACTTTGACGAACTTACTGAATTTTTAATATACTTGACTCCGGCGAGCTTCGGCCTTGCATAATCAAATTTTTACTTGACCTTCCTTTGGAGCTCGCCGATGGCACCATGACATAAACAAAATATAACGAATTTATACTTGGATTGGTCGGTAGCATCTGGGTGGCATGAAAGTGACGGTCGGCGATGACGGTCGTTTTCATTCTCAAATTCTAAAGTTTCGTCATTCGGACATCTCGTTTCATCTAGTAAAATCTGCTTAAATTTTTGCATAGCACTTCCACCGCACGACATACTCATACACTTTGCACTGGGGGAATGCATGGGTTTTTTAAGTATTTAACGCCGCTTTCTGGTGAGTTAGTTAATTATGGAGTCTTCGAGTTCTCAACAACAAGAAGCACAAAGCTCGCCCCTTCCAGCGCTTGAGATTCCGGACATCCCTCCTGAAGTCGTAGATCCAGCCCCGGATGAATTGCCGAAGGCCATATTTATCGAAGATCCTGTCGATTCTGTTCAGTCCAATATCTCAGAGTCTCTGTTGGGTCGGATATGTTCGAAACATAACATATCTCTGGACGATGTTTTATTACCCAGTGCTAGTGGTAGACCACACAACCCTCCTGAAGGATATACTGCCTTCTACCGTCATGCCTGTGCGGCTGGATCTCTTCCTCCTTTTAACCAATATATCAGAGAGATGTTGTCGTATCACTCCTTCACAGCTTCATCCCAACGGGCATGCACTATTAAACAGTGTCTTCGTCATATTTATGGATTGCCTTTTTCGCCCGCCAAGACCTAACGAGATCAGGCACATTTTTAACTTTAAGAGTAGGGGTGATAGCCCGTCTTTTACTTTTCTGGAGGCGGTTAGGAACTGTCAGGTCATGACTAGGGCCTGGACCAGGCTTAGTTATTTCAAGAACGAGTGGTTTTTTGTTCGATGCCCCCCTGGGTTTGCCAGGAGATGGTTATCCAGACGTAAGTATCATAATTCGTTCTTGAATGGTCATTTTTAATACTTTATGCCAATACCCTGCTATTCTTGCAGCTATCATTTCGAGACCTACTGGTGGGCATTATAGAGGCGTCGTTCAAAGCTTACAAAGGGTTCCTCACGACTCAAGGCACATAGATTTGCTGCTGACCGACGATAACTTAAGGACATTGGGTTTGATTGAGATGGGCCAGAGTATTGTAATTGAAGGTTTGGCGAAATCGGCCTCGAGGAAGAAGAAGAAAGTGACAAAAAGAAAACCTGGAGTTGTGATAAGAGAAATGAGCGATGATGAAAGAACGCCCACAGACACTGAGATAGCAGCCGACCTTTCCCGAATAGAAGAGGGCCAGAGAGGCAAGGCTGCTGTACCTAAGTTTAAGAGATGGAAGTCCGTAGTCGTAACCCGTTCCCAACCTGGGGTTACTGTTTCCCGCGCCTCTCCTTGTCAGTCCGGAGACCTTTTCACAGGGTTGGATGATATTCCCATTCCGGACTATGTATCTCTCCACCACGGGTCCGGGTTGGAAGAGCTCCGGGGAGCGCTTGATATAAGCGAATCTTTACCCGTTAGTGTAATCGACGCTTCTGGTTGGTCGGGGGGTTTACGCATTTATAAACTTTTCACAACACTTCACGACTTCCATACGCATTGCAGTGTTTATTCTTGGTACTTAATCGAATTGTTACTTTTTGACAGGTGCCATGTCGAATCGTCCTTCTACACTTGATAAACTTCGGCGAGTACACCATTCTTCATCCTATTATGAGTCTCGCCGTAGGGATTCTGACCGAGATCGTGAGCGGAGGTATTATGAGCAGGAGCATCGTGATAGGGCCCATTCCCGATACTATTCTAACCAAGAGCATTCTGATAGGGACCGAAGGTACCGTTCACCCTCTCGTTCTCCTCCGCCATCCAGGGGCCAAGCACCTGCAGTCGAAACTTCGCGGCAACAACCATCTCAACAAATTTCTAAACCTGGTCCACATCGTTCAAGGACCGATACGGCTACGACCGTAGCCATGGAGGAGGCACCTCTTGAACCGTCTGGTGAAGGGGCATTAGAATTGCTCAGTTGAAAAAAGACTTTCCAGAGATATGCTTTGACGCATATATCTTTCCACCCAATCTCAAAAGAATTCCCGAAGAGGCCGTGCACACCGCCCTCAGCTATACCCGGGATTTTTATGCTCAGTATAAAGAATGGTACAGGGCAGCTGTTAAAGCCTCGAAAGTAGCCTTCGAACGAGCCAAAGTTATTGAGAAATTGGAAGCAGACTTGGCTCAGAAGAACCGTATTGTTGACGTACTTCAATCTGAAGCGGAATCTTCTCGCAAGGCTGAACTGGAGTCGCTACAGAAGGTCGACGAGACACTAGCTGAGATGGCGAAAATGCAACAAGCGCATTGTACTTTAGTTGAGTATTTGGGCCATCGGTACAAAAATGTTGAGGCCGAGCGAGATGCGGCGGTCAAGGAACTTGAGAAGTTAAAAGCTAAATTCGCCAGCTTAAACAAGGAAAAAGATGACGCTAATACGGCCGCACAGGAAGCGTGCGAGCAAGCTGTGTCTCTCCGAGCTGAGCGAGACGCGGCGGTTGCTAAAGTTGAAGCGGTGGAAGCAGAGGTAGAAGGGAGAGTTCAAGCGGAGATATTCAGAGTAGAAGCTGAGTTTGACGATCTTCTCGACAATTATAATGCTAATGTACTTGAGCACAGGAATCTCTCGTGGTTCAGAGATTATTCTACGCTTCTACTCAGTGCTTGGAAAAAATTGGTGGCGAACAAAAGAGCATCTCTCCCTGAAGGCGTCGTAGATGAATTTGAACTTGAATCTCGCTTGTTGAGCGAAGAGGAAAGGAAACTTCTCCATGATGCGATGATCTCCGCTGAGAGAGAGAGACTTGGGTTTCATCATGTAGAGACTGGTGAAGGTTCTGGAGCCGCACATTATAGTGAGAATGTTTCAATTGATGCCCCAACCTCATCTGGAGTCACCACTACCGTCGGTCCACATGTTGTCCCTGCTTATAACCCGGATCGACCGGAACTGTCTCTCGGTACAACTACCGTTTCTGAGCTCGTCCCATCATCGAGCCGAGGCAAAGAAGGTATTCTAAATGTTGCTTAAGTGTTTCTAGAATGTTGAACTTGGAGCCGATTATTTGACTAATTATCCTCTTTTCTTTTTAACCAGTGACCGAAAGTGATGCGCCAGCACTTCCAATACCACACACTTCGCAGCCAATGCAAGGAGCCGTCGTTACTGAGGCTATCACAACTACTGCCGTAGCCGGCGAGATGGGAGAGGGGAGTTCAATGTCGTTTGATGTTCAGATGACTGAGGAGCTTCTTAAGAAACCCTGTGAACCCTTTACCGATCCTTCCTTTGCAATGTGTGGAGTTGCCCCTACTTTTAGCTCGTTTATGCCGACCGTCAGTGTTTCTAGCGCTGCTCGATCTTCCCGAGAAGAAGAAATCCTTGCTGAGATAAGCGTTGAAATGGCTGCGGTGACGACGGCTGGTGGTTCCGGAGGTGATGTTGCTCCGCCAAGCTTAACTCCTTCAATGGTTACTTCTCTCACCAGAACAGTTATAACTTCTAGCGTCGAAGCTTCGCCACCTGTTACGGCTCCTCCGCCTCCGGTTCGTCCTTACAAAAGGATCTCTGTCCCTTCCAGCTCTGAGGAAGACGTAGATATCATGCCAGACCCTGAGGATGCTCCAAAGAAGGACAAGAAATCTCGTAAGAAGCCGGGTAGTGGGTCTAGTGGCTCAACTCTGAAGAAGAAACCCCGGAAGAAGAAAGAGTGAACTTCTTGTTTTAACATGTAGTTGCGAAAGGGCAATTCTTTCTACTTCTCCTTTTCTAGGTCGTGTATAAGTGTGGATTCAGCACCCACTTTATGAATTGTTTTTAGTTTTATCATGTAATCAAACTTCTTTTTTACTTGTTGATAACATGAAGAACAGCTCTTCTCTTTTTTGCTCAAGTATTGCATTAATTAGCTTGTGCTCACATATGCCATAAGCCTTGTATATATGTCAACACTTCAGGGACTTAAAATAATTTGTAGTTAACAGTTCGGCTCATATTCCAGGAACTTATTAATTATTAGCGTTTATCACTTAGTTCGCTCTCCGGGAACTTGTACTTAACGTTAATACTCCAGTTCACACTCTGAGAACTTGGAGATAGAGTTTTGCATTCCAATTCGCGCTCCGGGAATTTAGGCTTATACTCCGGTTCGTGCTCCGGGAATCGAGATTTGAAATTTATACTCCAATTCACATTCTGGGAATTTGGAGTTGGCTCACACTCTGGGAGCGATGGATTTGTGCTTCGGTTCGCTCTCCGGGAACCGAGAGTTGAAGTTTATACTCCAATTCACACTCTGGGAATTTGGAGTTGGCTCACACTCTGGGAGCGATGGGTTTATACTCCGGTTCGCACTCCGGGAACCGAGAGTTGAAGTTTATACTCCAATTCACACTCTGGGAATTTGGAGTTGGCTCACACTCTGGGAGCGGTGGGTTTATACTCCGGTTCGCACTCCGGGAACCGAGAGTTGAAGTTTATACTCCAATTCACACTCTGGGAATTTGGAGTTGGAGGAGGGATTGTCGTGTATCAATCCCTGCGAATGTTGATGTAGTGTTCTGCCCCCGAGCTCGGGTTTCAC
Organism: Allium cepa; assembly: GCA_030765085.1. Taxonomy (NCBI): domain Eukaryota; kingdom Viridiplantae; phylum Streptophyta; class Magnoliopsida; order Asparagales; family Amaryllidaceae; genus Allium; species Allium cepa. The sequence goes on from CM060932.1 coordinate 136,851,313, forward strand.
TTAGCGAGTGGCCGGTCGTATCACAGTCACTCCCTATTTGAATAAATCCCACCGCGTGATGGAACTTAGCTCTCTGTGCATTGTGATATTGTATGTCATATTCAGTAAATCACAGCTTTGGCTTGAAGAGATGGCATTTTATTGCTGAAACGAGAAAATATGGCAAAGTCAGTTGCCTTATTACAAATTTAAATCTCGAAATGCTAGAATAAAATGCAAAGGAATAAATTGACAGAAAATAAATAAGTAAAGTTTTTCATATGTAGTAGCGACGAAGACTTTCGCTATTCCAAGCTCTCGGCAAGGTAAAACCGTCAACTGTTGATAATTTGAACGTGCCATCTCCGAGCTTTTGTGAAATCACATACGGCCCTTCCCAATTTGGCTTCATGTGTGAAGGGACCGGATAAACCCTTTTGAGTACGAGATCGCCGAGTTCGAAGGTTCGCGGACGGACCTTGGCATTGTACAGTCGGGTGACTCGATTTCGATATGTGGCTGCCCTCAAATCAGCCTCTTCGCGCTTTTCATCGAGTAAATCCAAAGATTCAGCAAGTAATATGGCATTTGTTTTTGGATCGTAATACGTTACACGATGAGAATGCACTTCCATTTCGACCGGAATAACGGCTTCAGAACCATAAGATAGAGAAAACGGGGTATGACCGGTTGCAGTTTTGTGAGTCGTTCGATAGGCCCATAGTGCCATAGGAAGTTCGTCGACCCATTTGCCCCCAGCTTTTTCCAGTCGCTTCTTTAGAATGGACTTGATAACTTTATTAACAGCTTCAACCTGACCATTTGCTTGAGGGTACGCTACTGCAGAGAATTTCTTATGGATGTGGAATCGTTGACAGAAATTCTTGAATTCAGCACCGTCGAATTGAGTTCCGTTATCGGTGATGATAGTATGTGGGAGACCAAAATGGCAGATGATGTTACGCACTACAAAGTTGATTACTTTCTTTGTTGTAATTGTCGCAAGGGGTTCAGCTTCAGCCCATTTGGTGAAATAATCAACTGCGACGATGGCGGACTTCGCGCCACCTTTGGCCAGAGGCAATGTGCCGATGATATCCATTCCCCATACCGCAAATGGCCAAGGGCTGACCATTTGGGTTATCTCTGTAGGCGGGGCTCTTGGAATTCGAGCGTGTTTCTGGCATTTGTCACATTTTCTAGCGTAGTCTGCAGCATCGCGATTAACAATGGGCCAATAATACCCATATCGAAGTATCTTCTTTGCAAGTGCTTGCCCCCCAGTGTGATCGCCACATTCTCCTTCGTGTACATTGTGTAACACTCGTTTAACTTCATCGTGAGCGATACACCTGAGGAGAGGAACAGAGTATCCTCTCCGGTATATGGCTCCATTTTGAATAACAAATTGTGAGGCCTTTCGTAGAACTTGTCTTTTCTCGCTTCGTTGCTCGGGCAATACACCACGTTCGATATAATCTCGATAAGGAGTCATCCACGACTCCTTATTGGAGGTAGCTTCAAATGTGAAATTAGTCTCCCTTTGATCAATGCTCAGAGAGGATAGGGTTTCAACCGGGACAACCCCAACTGTTGAGCCTCGCCCGTACTTGCTAACTTTGCCAATGAATCAGCTTTTTGATTGTGCTCTCGGGGTATGTAGAAAATGGCATAGTAATCGAATTGGTTAAGAATCTCCAGAACCCGAGTTAGATAAGCTGCTAATCTTCGGTCTTTGGCCTGATATTCTACTCGAACTTGGCATACTACCAACTGGGAATCGCAGTAGATCTCTGCAGCAATGATTTTTAGATCACGGGCAAGCTTTAGCCCGTTAAGTAGGGCTTCGTACTCGGCTTCGTTGTTGGTTGCACGGAACTCGAACTTTAAAGCATAACATATGGATCGTCCCTCGGGGGTTTTAAGCACTACCCCAGCTCCTGAGCACCGATCGTTTGGTTGCACCATCAGTGTACAACTTCCAGATATATTCGGGAGATTTGCTGGTCTCGGGTAAGTCTTCAGGGATAGTGAATTCGGCTATAAAATCTGCTAGGACTTGGCCGTGAATGGCTCTCCTTGGAGTATAAGTGATGTCGAATTGACTCAGTTCGATGTTCCATTTTAGCAACCTACCAGACGTCTCAGGCCGCGTAAGGACCTGTCGTAATGGCTGGTCGGTGTACACAGTAATAGGATGAGCCTGGAAATATGGACGGAGCTTACTCGAGGCAATGACTAGGCAATATGCCAACTTTTCAAGCTTTGGATAATTTCTCTCGGCTCCGGTCAATCGTTTACTCACGTAGTAGACCAGCTTTTGCACTTGGTCCTCCTCCCGAATTAATGCAGCACTGATTGCATTCTCTGATACTGCTAGGTAAAGATATAATTGTTCATGATCACAGGCTTTGAAAGGATTGGTGGTACGGAAAGATGTTGGATTAGCGATTGAAATGCTCCCTCACATTCTGCAGTCCATTCGAAATTTCGTTTCCCCTTTCGAATCAAATCAAAAAAGGGAATACATTTGTCGGTCGATTTTGAGATAAACCTGCTCAGTGCTGCGATTTTTCCATTAAGACTCTGAACTTGCTTCATGGTTCTCGGAGTTTGGAGATTTCTGATAGCCCAGATCTTTTCGGGGTTGGCCTCTATTCCTCGGGCATTGACAATGAACCCAAGGTATTTTCCGAATGCGACTCCGAAATGACATTTTAGTGGATTAAGCTTCATCCCGTATTTTCGGAGGATATCGAACATTGACTCCAAGTCTTTGACATGATCACCAGAGTATCGTGACTTCACCAACATATCATCTACATAGACCTCCATAGTCTTTCCAATCTGATCGGCAAACATTCGGTTGACTAAGCGTTGATAAGTTGCGCCAGCATTCTTTAATCCAAAGGCATGACCTTGTAGCAGTACAACCCCAAGTCGGTTATGAAGCTTGTGTGTTCTTGGTCCGGTACATGCATGGGTATCTGGTTATAACCTGAGTAAGCATCCATGAAGGATAACAATTCATGTCCGGCGGTTGAATCTACCAGTTGATCGATCCGGGGAAGTGGAAAGCTGTCTTTTGGGCAGGCTTTATTCAAGTCGGAGTAATCGATACACGTTCTCCATTTTCCGTTTGGTTTTCAGACAAGTACGGGATTGTACACCCATTCTAGGTATAAAGCGTCTCTAATGAACCCATTTGATTTCAACTTATCGACCTCTTCTTTCAGGGCGGCAGATCTCTCTGGATCCATACCACGTCTTTTCTGCTTAACCGGGATATACCGCGGATCAATGTTCAAGGTGTGGCTCGCGATGTCAGGAGAGATTCCACACATATCAGAGTGTGTCCAGGCAAACACGTCAAGATTTGCTCGGAGAAAATCAACCAATTCCTGTTGTGTCTTTTGGTTAAGTTGAGACCCAATCTTCAACATTCTCGAGTCATCGTGATCATCGTCAATCGGGACATCAATGGTTAGCTCGGCCGGAGAAGGCTGACTTTCTGTAGATTCTTCTTTATTATCATTATCCCTTGGATCAAGATCCTTTGGGATTGGTTGTGGTGCCCAGGCCGAAGCCCAGGCGCTAATTGTCAATTGTCAGTAAAACGGACGCAGAGAGATTCCTCTATGCCCTTTCCTTTCTCTTTTCACTGCGCCTCCCGTAGCTCAGCAACATAACAGGCTCTTCCAGCAGACTGATCTCCTTGTACAACTCCGATCCCGTGGTCGGTAGGGAACTTCTGAGTTAAACACCATGGGGCAATAGCAGCCCTAAATTCAGCAAGGGCCGGTTGGCCCAAAAAAGCATTGTACGGGGAAGGAATATCTAAGACAACAAATTGCAACATCCGAACTCTTCGGCATTCTCCCGCTCTCAACTCTACTGGCAATTCAACTATTCCGGTTGGTATTGTTGCACTCCCGTTGAAGCCGTGGACTCGTGATTGACAAGGCTTTAAGTCCTTAGCTTCCATCTTCATTAAATCATATGCTCTTTTAAACAATATATTTACGGAACTTCCGCTGTCTACTAAGATCCTCTTCATCCAAGCAGGACCAACTTGAGCGGATATGACCAGCGGGTCAATTGTGGGAGCTTCAACTCTATCGGCATCTCGATTTCTAAACACGATTTCATCAGCCATTGTTTTTTGTTGTTTAGTCGGTGTTCCATCTTCTGAGTTACTATAGCATTCAAAGTTCACATGCCTGATTGAGCTAGCATATGACTCCATTTCTCTCCAACTTCTGTCTGCTGGATGGGGACCACCACTTATTGTATTGATAACCAATCTTCCGCCCGTGCGAGCGGGTTCACCTTGTCTTTCCTGATTCTGCGTTCGATTTTGATTAGATGGGCCCGCTCCACCAGACTGCGGCGCCCGAACAAACTGGTCCAACTTTCTTTCTCTGATCAACTTTTCAATGAGGTCTTGCAAATGTCTACACTCATTGGTATTATGCCCGTAACTTTCATGAAACCTACAGAACTTCCCTGTCTGAATCTGTCTTTCCGACGAAGGCTTCGGAGCAGGCTTCTTGTATTGCATAGTATTACAAGTCTGTAAGTATACGTTTTCCAGTGACGTGTTAAGCGGTGTATAACTGTCAAACATTGCGGCCCTGTGTCTCGGACCATGGTTCTGGTCTTGCTTCTTGTTTCGGTTATCACCGTTTCTTGATCATTGAGTCTGTTTATTTTGGATATTCAATTCGACTTTTCCTGAACTTTTTCCGGATTGTTTAACTGCAACGTTACTCTGAATCCCTTCACTGCTGGGCCTTGCATCGTCTTGCTTCCTAGACTGTTTCGCATCATCTCGCCTCAAGAATTGAGCGGCTTTGGAATAAAAACGGTCCAACGATGTGGGAGGTTTTCCGGCTAACCAGTTTCCAAACTCGGAATCAGGGTCGATTCCTTTGGTCAAAGCCATTAGAATGGAATTATCATTGGGGTTGGTGATCTCTACACATGCAGCATTGAATCTCTCCAAATATCGTCTAAGTGTTTCTCCGGGAGCTTGAGTGACACTTGATAGGGTATTAACATCTTTAGGTCGGGCAATATGCATGCGAAATTGTTCAACAAATTTAGAAGCTAACTGGTTAAACGAAGAAATAGATCGTGGCGGTAATCGTGTAAACCACATTGTCGCAATTCCCCCCAAGGAAATGGGAAAACTACGGCACTTTACTGCATCATCAGCTCTCGCAGCAGTCATCGACCATTCATATTTCAGAATATGTTGGTTCGGGTCGGAATTTCCTTCATACATGGGAAGGGTTGGCATTCTGAATCGCCAAGGAGGTTCAGTATACAATATGTCATCAGTAAATGGGGTATGACTCCGGGAGATTCCCCAATCGTCATTTGTTAGGCCTTGACTCTCGTGAATCATTCGTCGTACCATGGCTGAGAAGTCTGGTATTGGAAAATTCTGTGGGTGGTGGGCCAAGGTATGGTCGGGTTCCATAGTGCGAGGTGGGATCGGGCGCTGTCGACGATCCGCATCTCGTCTCCTTGGCTCGATGTCTTCTGGGACATATGGCTCTGAAGCCTGCCCCTGCTGATGATAATTTTGATTGGAGTGATCTCGAGCATCAACTCCTATGTCAACTGCAGCGGCTGTAGCGGCTCGATCATCTGCGGTGTGTTGTGGAATGGTGCCTCCTCGGGATGAGGGTCCAGTATGGAAGCTGGTTAATGGGCCAACCATTATTTGCCCAACGGTTAACGCCTGTTGATAGTCAGCAGCTTGCGTATAATTTTCGTCTAGCCTAGGACGGATAGATCTGTTATTGTAGTCAGATGAAGCAGAGCTTTCGGTGGAAGAATAAGGAACTTGATCCCTTCTGGATCTTCTTCGCTTTTGGCGATTTAACTGATTGGTCAATTCAGCATTAGCGCGCAACTTCTCAGTTAGCTGTTGTCGGCTTTGGGTTAATTCCTGGAGTAGCGCCTGGAACTCTTGTCTTGTGACCGGACCTGACTGATCCGTATGCCCAGCAGCATCTTGATTGGTGGACTGTAGCTGTGTGGGATTTTGCCTATCCCGACCTTCTTGATCACCAATGTTAGAAGTGGTTCTTGTACTCACCATCTTGAAGCGTTGAATTCTTTCCTAGACTTTTAACAAATCTGAATAGAACGGAAGGAATCTGAATATGAGGTTTGGATCTTCCTCTTAGATTTACGCAATCCGGTATCGAAGATAGATCCAAGGAGCAAGAGGAAAAAAACTGGGTTTTTTTCTCGGTGAAAGCACCAAAGTGTTTGTGTCAAAATTGGACACAACACTCGTCGGAAGTTTTTGAAGAGATAATAAATGAAGAAAGTAAATTAAAACGTAGATTATCTAACAAAAACTCCAAATGAAGAAAGTAAATTGCACAAGAGACAACGATTTAGAGTGGTTCGGCGTTTCGCCTACGTCCACTATGAAGTTTTGTTACTTTATTGCTTGATATTCGGAGAATACAACTTTTTTATGTCGAAGTACAGCAAGTAATAAGCCAAAATTTGAAATTAAGGGCAGCGGTGGTGCTCTGAAGCAATTCTGGCAGCGCTCGGGCGTTCTCTTACTCTTCCAATTCTCCCCTCCCCTTTCTGAATGACCAGGGGCTCTATTTATAGGTGCTGGAGGCTGATATTTCGCCTAAAATTCGGGGAGACCACTTCTGGCACGTGTGGGGGGGCCCACATGGCCGAATTCTGGAGACCCGGGCCCACTTTGGGATCGATTCGACCCTTGGTTCGAATCGATCAAAAAAGTGTCCAATCGTGATGAAAATTGGCGTCGACATTCTTCTATGTATATGCAAGCTCATGTGAAAATTTCATAGCATTTGGACTCGTAGATCTCAAGTTATGATCGATTCAAGATTGTGCTTTCGGTCAGCAGGTTTGGTTCGAATCGATTCCTTAGGGTCGAATCCATAGGGTCAAATCCATAGGGTCGAATCCATAGCTTTTAGCCGTCTTGACTTAGTGGGTTCGAGGCAGCATTCGTGGAGTCGAAGCGGGGGGAAGATGATGGACTAGTTCATGGACTTCAACGATGGATTCGAAGTGTACTAACTGCATGGATTCGAATGTTTCCTCCTTGATGGATTCGAAGCGAGGCCATTGGGATGGATTCGAAGGAAGGGATGACTTAATGGATTCGAACTAGGGGAAGCATTGGATGGATTCGAAGGAAGGGCTCGTCCGATGGAGTCGAAGAAAAGGAGTTCTTCATGGATTCGAGGCAAGGCTCTGGGAGAATGGGTTTGAACTAATGCACGGTCTATCGATTCGATTGTGTGGTTCTCTCATGGATTTGAACTTACACTCCCTCTGATCGATTCGAACTGAGGTTGTTTCCTCCACTTTCCATTGGCGATAACTTGAGCATACGAACTTGGATTGCCTCGAAATTTGGAACGTTGGTTTTCATAGCTTCGCTTGACGTGTCTTATCAATTGCAGCCCGATCCAGTCTTGGACAAAATCCATCGATATTTGTAGTAAACCGACAATCGTTCAAAATTGAGGACATGCGACCCTCACTTTCCAGCCAGTTCCTTGGTATCTCGGCCTTGCCAAAAGGCGGAATAACACATGTTATTCGATTTGACTCCCTTTTCTCTCTATTTGAATACTACTGCGAGCATACATATATCTATCAGAAATCTAGATCAGAGCAGAGATTTGGATTTAATTTAGATTTAAAATTCATATAATTTACCTTAGCTTTGACGATTTCATTCGACCTTATTCTTCTTCTCAATTATCCTTTGGTATTCTCCATTATATGCGTATATAACTATAACTATTTTTATATTTAAGAATTTAAGTATAGAGGAGAAAATGGCATAGCTTCGTCGTCGCTCTAGAAAATATAAGAAGAAAGTGAGGGGTTAGGTCCGTATTTATAAGGGTTCGAATCAATGCCTGCCTTGGATTAAATTATTTTAAATATGGATCATTTGGCCACGTCAAATTCTCAATCGACGCATACTACTAGTCGACCACCCCTATTTCCACCGGTCGACCGCTAACAGTCGACCGATCATATATGGAGTGTCGACTGGTAGGTCTCCCAAATTGTTGCCCCATTTGTAATATCTCTTTCTGAGTTTATATATTTTCTTTGATTTGATTAACATTAACCATTAATATATCTTAATGTTTAAGAATCCATTAGCACTAACAATTAATGTTAGTTAATTTTATTTACTTCCATAATTACATATATATTTATTGACGACATGAAATGTTCACGCATTAATAACTTTTTCGTTTAAGCTTCGATCGTAAAATTTTATATAAGAAAATAGATCAAAAAATGGCCACGAACCCAACAGTGTAATTTTTGTAGCCAAATTCTTCCATTTATAAAATTTCTATTTTTTGGCATTATTATTTATTACTTAATATTTTTAATTAATGATTGTCAAAATTACGGAGTGTTACAAATTAGGTACTTAAGAGCTGAAATTTAGATATTTAAATGCTTATTTGTTTAAATTTGCATTTAAATAGTGAGAAGATATCTTAAAAAGAGTGTTTATATTAAGGGAAATATGGGACAATGTAGGTGGATGGATTTGATTTGAATATTAAGTCTTTAGTTAACGAAACACCACCTGTGCTCAACTTTTAGAGATGAGTGAATTGGAACTTGAAACACCCATTGTTGAGCTTGAGTTTCCATTGCGAGAAAATGAGTTTAAACCTGACTATGTTTTCCATCGATGAGTTTTTAGAGTGAATAGTGATTTCTAGAAAGGAATGAAACTTGAATATTGGGCTTAGGCCCATTGACTTGCCTATAAATTAACCCTTTCATTTGTTTTCATTTCATTTCTCATTCACATTACTTTCCTTCCTCTTCTCCTAATCACTTTCATAATTACTTCTTAATCTCCTTTCTTTAATCGCTGGTCTAAGCCAAAATAAAATTCCTAAATTCAAATTAAGATCAACATTATTCCTCTCATTCAATTCCTTACATAACCCATCAAAGAATTATCATGAAGGGGAGTTTGCATGGACATCTCAAATTTAAAGAGAGCTTGGATTTGGGTTTTGGTGATTTGGAGGTTAGTTTGGAAAAGAAAAGGAGGGTATGATGATTATTTTACTTAATTTAAATTTTGTACCTCATATATTGTTTATTTTTTATTTTAAAGTATTATAAAGTGATTTAGAAAACGATAATAATGTAAGTATGCTTATGACCATGCCTTAAACCTATTTACATCATCACACTATTTATTAGAGACTTTTAAGACCATGTTACGAAAAGTTCATAAGCTTTGGATTTGATTTGGGTCGATTAAGTGATTGTGGATGATTGCTTGCGCTTACTTATGTGTAATAGATATGATTTAGTAAATATATAATTGCATTGAAGTTATATATGAATTTTTAGAAAATTATAAGCTAATTAAGTGGTTTAGGAGTTATACAATTATTGCTAAAATGGTTAGAGGTCTAATGAAGCTTAATTATTATTTATAGATATTATTGAAGAGAGGAAATGACTTTATAAAATAATGGAATACTTTATAAAATGAAGTTAGTAAGCTAATTAAGCGAGTTATAAGCTCTACATTCATTACTAAGGTGATTAGAGCTTAATGAAGCTTAATTAGTATTTATAAATATTATTTAAGTAAAGAAATAACTTTATAAGTGAAAATATATTTTATAAAATAGAACGAGATTTTATAAATTAGTATAGATGATATATTTTATGAAATAGGTTGAGATTTTATAAAATAGTATAAATGATATACTTTACAAAATAATATAAGATTTTATAAAATAGCATGAAAATGTATTTTATTTTTATTAAAAAGACTTAGTAAATAAAAGTAGAGTAAGATTTGATTTAGTAATATTTGAGTTATTTACTTAAATATATGTGTGCGTATGCATGCATGAGTGGGTATGCATATACATGTATTTGAAGTTATATAATAATCAAGATAGCTCTTCTAGTTTAATTAGAGTTGTTGGCATTAGTTGTACGTATATTTATATACACATGTGTGTATGTGACAATCTATTTTTGTACCTTAACACATGGTGAGCGTCTCATTTAGCCATTGCACCTATCGTGCACGTTAAGTTACATAAGAAGGTACTAGATCGAGTAATCACTTCGGTGAAGCTCAAAATGTGATTTATATAATTGAAGTGTGGTTATATATTCATGTGTGTATAAACATATACAAATGGGTCTATGGGTGTACATGTAGGCACTACACAAGGTAGGAATGCCAGTTATGTTATCTTGGAATGTCAGATGGGGCCGGGTCGCTAGATTTGTCCTTGGAACTCTACACATGAAAAGGATGAATTTCATGTCAAAATTAGTTTTTGAACACATAAGGAACCATTTCCAAAACATCAACCAATAGACTGCGTAAGAGGTCTAATGTAGAGAAGGCTAGGAAGCCAGGCGACTCATCGTGCAAAACAATGAAGAAGATGGAGCTCGAATCGACGACTCGAAGGCTACCTGCATGGCTTTTACTTCCTAGGAACAGGCAGCCACTAGTCCACTAGTGGAGACCATCGGTGCATCGATGATGCACCGACTGACAGCAAAGCCAATAATGTCTCGTTTAACTGTGGTTTTTCCTCGGTTTTAGAAGTGGGTTGGACGTGATGCTTTGGCTTGACTTCAGGGAGACTTTGGGCTACTCATGAAAGTGGAATGTAAGGCAAAGCTTGAGATTTGAATGCAATGTATAGTTATGTGCATGCGATCCATAATGATTGGGTACGGTAACGGTGTCGTGATTGGTTGCACGATCATATTTAGTGAAGCGTATATGATTGAGTGGAGCTATTCTATATCTCTTCGTTTCGACCTTGAGTATATATGTTTGATGAATGGGATCGGTCTTATGTTTGTGACCGTACCATGTATTGCTGTTATAGTAGAGGCCCTCTGTATTGATAGACGATAACGATATATCAATCTTCATTTCTGATAGACGTAATTAATTACATGACATTATGTTTGATATATTTATGCATGTATGTATGTGTATATGTCAATATGGCATCGGCGTTCCTTTGTAGTCCCGATGGCATATGCCTGTCATTCTCTTTTATCGAGATGTTATGCGAATTTCTTCAATAATCCATGATGGCTGCGAGGGAGATAATGACAATAATCTACGAGTGTACACTTATGATTGTTATAGGGGTAAGGTTAGGTCTGCACTAGTTTCAGATATCTAAAGTGGATCACGTATCACTTGTGCTTGTTATAGGGATATGGTGAGATCTACACGAGTTCCATCAATGTTGAATGGGGCTCGGGGTCTATAGTGCATTTAAGTCCTGAATCTATTTATTTTGGACCCTCAACGGAAATCATTGGATCATGATAATTTGAATTATAGGTGGATGTCCAATGCAGGCACATGTTTTAAATATCTAGAGTAGATCGTATATCACTTATGCTCGTTACAGGGGTACGGTGAGATATATTAGAGTTCGATCACACTGTATGTAGCTCAGGGTCTATGGTATATTTAGGTATCGACTCTATTTATCTTGGGAACAAGTTTACCATAGACTTCCCTCATCAGAAATAATTAGTATCACATTATATTATCTATCTATCGCTTTTCGTTATATTAGTTAATTGAAAATATTGTGGTGTATTCAAAGATATACTTTTATTGTGTTATAGTGTTTCCGCACTAATATATTGGGTTACTTTATCATAGTATGTTTTTTTATTCAAGTCACGCTGTATTAGTTGTACTGATTCGTTCATTACAGAAGAAGAGCAGGCTATGATGTGATTCCCTACTTGTGTGATAGGTTTACTTTACTTGTTTATGGGCAGTTTGGATTATCTCTGAGCCACGTTTATGGAGAGGATCGATTGTACCTTAGTAATTCCTATCCTATTTGTATATAATTTGATATGTGGTATTTAAGAAAGTTTCCCTCACGCTGGGGTTTAAGTATGACCTGCTTTTTTTCTTTTTCAATTTATGTCATGATAACTCTTGGGTATTCAATTGAGTAGTTTAGGAGTCAAGTTCTTTTGGGATACGCTATCAAGATGCGCGGTTGGAACATTTCAAAGGCATGCCATCGATATTCAGGATATGTGTACTTGATATTCTAGTAGCACATGATAGACCTATTATTTGTATATGAGTCATGTTGTATCATATATTTATTCAAAACTCCATGTTGTTGGGAGTTGATTATTCTGACTTTCTGTATTGATATTTTTTCAGTTGCTTTCGGTAGTGTGGTCTTTTATATATTGTCTCTTGTTCCGTTTATGTATATTCAGTATATTATATGTTATCATTCTATTTTGGGATCCTATTGATGCCTTGGTTTAGTGTTTTGTTCTAATCTTACCCCCAACAACCTATCTTTTATGGTATTCGAAAGTCGATCATTGATGTAAGATAATGATTTTTGGTATTATGAAGGAAGGGTTGTTACACCCAACCTATCTACTGGGTCACTAGATATAAAAGAATGCAATGAATGGGTATCAAATAGAACATGAAGAGGTATACCATGAACATAAAGCATATCTTGGATAATAATGTCTTTCCCTTTCTCCTCTGCTGATGGAGCACTAGGTGAAGTTAGAATGGCATTAAGCGCATAAGCAGTTGCCACATTCTTATTTTTTTAGTGGCTCGGAGCATTTTTTTCTCAAATGCCTAACCTTCTCTCACAGTTGAAACATTTTCTTTCAATGCTCTTTAGGTTCCGGCAGTTCTTCTAAGATGGCCCTTTACTTTATAGTCAAAGCTGATGGGCTCCCATTTTCCTTTCTTCCCTTAAAGCTGCTTCTTTCCCTTACTGTTGTTCCATTTTATTTTTCCACCTCCACTCACTTACGACTTAGGCTCATCCTTAGCAACAATAACAATAGACCTAGACTTTGGATATAGACTCTCTTATTGGAGTTCCTTCTCAACAAACTTCTCAAAGGACTTGTCTATATGGATATTAGTCATTTCCTGAGATTCATTTTAGCCTATGATAAACTACTTGTTCTTTATGAGTGGGGTAGCGATAAAAGACAGACGGTACTTCGAAAGCATGTAGAACTCAGCCACATACTCCAAGATAGTCATATCTCCCTTTGTGACGATCTTCTTCCACCATTGGCACCTAACATACATATATAGTGCACTACAATGGTGCCCGGTCGATGTAGGATAGTTGTCAAGGTTAAAAAGTAAACAAAACAATCACAGAACCTATCGTATATCTAATAGAGCATCAAATAAATATGATATTCATCCCAGATATAAAGCAAGAAAGATAATAGTAGATAAATGAACCACAATATCAGAGTTCACAGGTTCACAAAGTTATAAAAAATAGCAATAAAGTTTATACAACTAAAAATAAACCAGAAAAGATAATTGCCTTTAAATAGAATAAACAACATTGCCAAGACACCACGGTGTTGCACGATGGAATAAGCAATAATTAGCCTATATATAAGTACAAGAAAGCTTCATCTCATGCTCGTCAATCTATACAACACCACATATCATCGAAACCAGCTATCGAGTCTACTCATTTAAGAGTATCCAAGAAAATAAGAAGCAAAATATAAAACCTTGAGTTTGACAATGGTTTGGTATAAGCGATAAGAAATCTTAAAAAAGTATAAAGTCAATATAGCAAGGAACAATAGTATGAATAATCATACTTGACAAATCCTTACATCAAAGGGTTAGCACATAATAATAATATGCTAATCTACTAACAGCATAGAGTGTACAAACATCATGGTATACCAACGGGTGTCTAGATATCAATCTCCTGGATATCTACATCCTATGACATCCCCTAGAGCGAAAAACAAACATAACATCCATCAAAATTCATTATCACTCAATGTGCTTTGGATATAAGAAAGCTCGAATGACATCGGCATAAGATAAAGACCAGTAGGGAAGTCTCGGTTTCCCAGTACTTACATCCATGCCACTACGTACGGCCAAGGACTAGACCATCGACGTAAGGTCCAGGGAAATCCATCCATTCAAGGATCCAAAATCATCATAATCCATGTAGGCATCCCGATATGCCCTTACTGTACAAGTACCCATAGAAACCTTTAAGTATCAACAATCCATTCGCACATATCTCTGAACCTATGATTGTTTTATCATCTTCCATTTATCCATGGTAGAACACGCCATCATCTTACTCGTGAGCTCTCCTGCTTGCATGACTCCCACCGTCGAGTCGTTGTCATTGGAACTTCACTAGACATTCCTCGTAAGTCGTAGAATCAATGCATCGAAGTTCTAAAACCACCACATCGAACCTTCATTTCATCGTCTATAATTGTTCCCCATTGTGCCGCCATGATCGAAAACAAACGTCAAATAATCACTTGCACATGACCATCGAAGCATATTGTGCATGCCCACTTCCCTCAAAATTTCGAATCCAAATGCCAGCACCAAATATGATCGGTATCGACCATCTATGGTCATCCCCGACCATGTGCAAACATCCAAAAATGCTACTAAGTTGAAGTCCTACGTTACTTTTCCATGCCCAAGCCAACCTCGAAGCACCTTACCCCAAAACCCGGAGATTTTGCAAAGAAGCCACGAGGTACACATGGTCAGTACTGACTATGTGTCCTTCCTCAAATTTGGCAAAGTGTAGATTCTTGTTGCTCTATCTCGTTCCAAACTCGACCCGAAGCTCCATGTCCAAAGACCCGAAGTAAATCCTTTTTTGACCTAAAGCTTTCCACTACCGAGTTGTTTTTTCTACCAACCAAAATTGCCTAAGTCCACAACTCAATGCCAAAATGATTTCCAAAGCCTTACTCAAAAAAGTTTCCTTCCAAACATGAAGTAATAAATTCCTAGAATCAAAGCACACTATTACGACCATATTTTGGTCACCACCCACATGATTTGCCACTCACCATTTACATGATTTTCTCTATCCAAATCTACTCTAAACCGTATGAGATTTGTATCATAGACTTCCCAAGTCTTATCCAAATTTCATTGCGTTTTAATCACTTTGGTGTCATTTACACCAAACAACGCATCACAATCCTAACTATACAAAACAACTAGCAAACACATCAAAAAAATTCATTCAAAAATCGAACATCATCATACGATGTCAAAGCAATGCATACGATTAATCCAAACATAATTTGTAAATCATCCTAGATCTAGTTTTCTACGGAACAGCAATTATGGTTGGTAGATGTTGTAAAACACATCAAAATCCAAATCTATCATTTTAAATATGGTTTTAGGGTAATATTAACATCAAATCATACTTTTAAAACATTTTATTTTTGAAAATCAATTTAAAAACCATAATTAACTATATCTGCATACATAGCATAATGAGAGACGATATCACTCACTTAGCACTAAATTTACCTATGATAAATGCAAATCTAAGATGAATAGTGATGGCATGAATTCCAAAGCAATCCAAATAGTAATCCTAAGATTCCCCTTAATAATCACCTATTAATGATGCATTTAGGCTAATTAAAGTAAGAAATAAAGGAGCTTTTTGGTTGAAAATGGATTAATGGAGGTTTAGATCAGTTTTAGGAAGTGAGAAAATGATTTTGATTTGTCTTATCATCCCCCAACTAGGCATAAATCCCAAAATGGGTTAATGGGCTTAAACTTTGGCTTAATTAATTGTCAATTAATCCAGCCAACAGCTGTCTATACTTTAAATAGCCATATTTCCTAAACGGTAAGTTAAAATTCCTATTATAACCACTCTCATCATTCCAATATAATGAAAGTGGTTTCAGATCCTAATTCAGCTTCTATCAAAATTTATAGGCCTTATAAGGTTTTTAGGTCAAAATCATCCGATAAAAATTCCACAGATAGAAAAGGTCAATAGTAGACATTTCCCTAAGTTATTGAGTCATACGATCTCAAATGAATTTAAAAACAATATTTTACAATCCTCCGATATGTAAAATATAGGTTGTTACACTTTCCCGTTTAAGGAATTTTGCCTTAAAAATCCCAAACAAATCAACAAAAAGTCAACCATAGTTACCGCGCATGCCTTATAATCATAAGAATCACCACAAGTATCAACTATGCAACTATGTAACCAATAATATAGATATACCTGTCCTAGCATGCAGATCTAGCCTATCATTTATGACATCAAAGTTAAACTAAAGGTAGTAAACATGATGCCTTACTATATACAGCGCTCTGGATATATGGTCATCATGCTCTCCTCGGTCTCCCATATGCAATCGCCTTCACTTTCACTCCACTGAACCATCACCAACTCCACCATTTTGCTCCTAGGCTGCTTTGTATCACGTCCGACAATACGAATCGACATGCGAGTCTCAAAGCTTCTGTATCAATTTTGATATCATCAAGTTGATCCAGTGCAATCATCATGCCCGAGTCATGCGCAAATTTCCTTAAATTAGAGAAATGCAATACATTGTGCACATCTGCCATCTTCTGAGGTAAGTCGACTTTGTATGCTAGGTTCCTAATCCTCTCTGATATTAGATAAGGACCTATAAATCTCACCAACTTCCCCTTATTACTAAATCGAACTACATTCTTCAGTAGAGAAATCTTTACAAATACCATATCACCAACAGAGAACTCTAACTCTTTTTGTCTCTTATCACCATAGCTCTTCTATCTATCCTGAGCAACCTTCATTTATTATCTAATACTACGATCTTCTCTGAAGTTTTCTTAATCATATCTAGCTCAAGTATAATTTTCTCACCCTCTTCCAACTAACATGAAGGAGTGCTACACAATTGGTCGTACAATGCCTAGAATGGTGTCATATCGATACTAGGCTGATAACTATTATTGTATACGAACTCCACCAAATGCAAGTGATCGTCCTACGAGCCTTAGAAGTAGAGTATGCCAGCTCACAAAAGATCCTCCAAGATATGATTCATTCTCTCGGTCTTCCCATCCATCCGTGGGTGGTAAGCTGAACTGAGATGTAGCTCTATCCCCAATATCTTTTGTAAGCTCTTCCCTAACCCGTTAGTTAATAAAGGGTCTCGGTCAATTACAATGCTCTTCCATAGACCATGGAATCGAACCATCCATTTCACATCCAACTCGACCAATCTAGATGTTGTTTTAATAGACTTAACGGGTATGAATCAAGCACTCTTCGTCAATCTATCGACTATGACACAAATGTGATCATACCCTCCTCTAGTCCTCGACAATCCGTCAATGAAACCCATCAAAAATTGTTCCCACTTCCACATGAGAATTTTAAGTGGCTGCATCAACCCACTTGGCTTCTTTGGCTTTTCTTTTACCAACCGGCAGTCCATACACTTCGGAATGACTGCCTCGACATCGTTTTTCATCTGTTCCTAATAATGAGTCTGCTTCATGTTATAGAACCTCTTATTACTGTCGGGATTTATAGGCTGTCTCCAATGATGGAACTCTCATAGTACCTCATCCATTCCATCAACATCGAGAACAAACGATCTTCCACCTTATGGAGCCAACCATCAATATAGTCAATATTGTCTTACCTCATCGGACTCTACTCCTCCTCTATCTTTGCTATGATCTCCACTAGTCTAGTGCCTCACTTTTGACATGTAGCGATCCTCTAGATCAAGGTAGGTTTGCAAGTCAAACTCCCCAACATCTCTGACTTCATTTCACAATGAGGTCTGAAGTCATAACCAACAATATGAGATGCATCCACTGTAGGAACATCACTCCAAAAATGACATATCTTTAACTCAAAGCACCAACGATTGCATTTCCCTTTCTAGGCATATAATAAATGCTAAAGTCATAAGAGGCTAAAATTTCGACCATCACTACTGATGAAGTATAGGACTTTATTGGAGAAAGGGTATTCCAAGGATTAATGGTCAATGAATAACTCAAACCTTTCTCCAAGTAGATAAAGCCTTCGAATCTTTAGAGCAAATACTATTACTGCCAACTTCAAATCGTGGGCCGGGTACTTCCTTTCATGTGGCTTCCATTATCGACTAGCATACGTGACAGCCTTATATACCATCAACTCCTAATTCCCGCTGGGAATGGTCAACACCGGTGCACTCGTCAACCTTTCCTTCGGACTCACAAATGCGTGCTCGCACCTCGCGTCTCAAACAAAAGTCTGATTTTCTTCGTCAAATTAATTAACAGTACTGCTACCTACGAGAAGCCATTGATAAACTGACTATAATATCCTGTTAGTCCAAGGAATCCACTCATATTTGTAGTGTTATTGGATTGGTATCAATATTTAACTGCTGCCACCTTCATAGGATCTACCACAATACCTATTCTAAGACAACATGACCCAAGAATCTCACTTCTCTCCTCTAGAAGTGAAAGCTCAAAAACTTTGCTTTCTATCCGTGCTTCCTCAAAACTTCAAGCATGATTCTCAAATGTGTCTTGTGTTCCACTTCCACCCGAGAATAGACCAGAATATTACCCATGAATATAAGCACAAACTTAATTAGCTGATCCCTGAAAAAATAGTTCATAAGATCGACAAAGTATGCTGGTGAATTGGTTAGCCCAAATAGCATAACCAACCACTCACGGAATCCACATGGCGTATGAAACACTGTAATCGACACACTCTCCTTCACTAATATTAGCTAATGAAATCCCATTGCAAGGTACAATTGTGAGAACACATTCACCCTATGAAGTTGGTCGAACAATCATCAATACGTAAGGGTGGACATTTATTCTTCCTCGTCACCTTATTCAGCTCATGATAATCAACACTTAACCTCAAAGAGCCATCTGCCTTAGCAGTGAATACTATGGTTGCACCCTACTTAGATATACTCCTAGGAATGAACCTGCGCCTCAATGGGTCACTCACTTGCACCTCTAAATCCTACTCTCTAGGTTCCATACACTTCAACGGCATAATTATTGGTCTAGCCTCCTTTACCAAATCTATGCTCAACCTAATCACTCGATATAGGGATAATCCGGTTATCTCATCGAATATATTCGGATACACTCTAATGATGGTCACGGATGACAACTCATCATGTGTGACCTTCAAGGAATATAGAAAGCTACTAACCATAACCTCGTCCTCTGGTATGTAGCCTTTCTATACCTTCCTCCCATCCTTAGTCACAATTGTCACCAATAGCTTCTCACAATCTACCACTACCGCATACTTCCTTAGGCAGTCCATTCAAAGATAATACTGAGCTCGAAAAAACTCAAAACAAAGCAACCATAAATAAAAGTGCATCAATGACTCGATAAGACCAAACTATGACAAACCGTACACAGGCTAGTGGGGCCTCTAGCAAATTGTAACTACTAAAGGTTGGTCAACAATTTTGGGTTTCAATCCCAGTCTATCTTCCAGATCACTATAAAGAAATTTGAAGCACGAGTATTGAACGAAACACATATTAGAACACCAGAACGGAAAGCATATCTTAAATGTGACACCCTTTCTTTTCTCCTTCGTCGAGGAAGCACTCGACAAAATTGAACAGCATAAAAAGCATATGCCTTCACCATCTACCTCTACTTCACTGGCTCAAGGCAATCCCCCTATATGTTCCTAAGCTTGTTGTAGTTTTAACACTTCCTTTCAACTTTGTAGTCCCTCTTCAAGTGACCTTTCTTAGCACAATTATAACAGATAGGATCCCATTTACCCTTCTTTTAGCCACCCTTTTGAAGCTGCTTCTTCTTATTATTATTCTGCTTTCTCTTGCCTCCCCAGCAGCTTGTGGTTTCAACCCCTCAGTGGAAACAACGATAATGGACTTGGGATTAGGGTACAAACTCTCAAGTCAGAGAGCTTTCTCAACGAGCTTTTCAAATGACTCCTCAATGTACCCCTACAAGCTTCTACCCTAAGTAATCATCTAAGCCCATGATAAGATTTTTGTTCTTCTTGAACAGTGTGTCGATAAAGGACATTGCATTCTTTTACAAAGGGTCAAACTTAGCCACGTACTAAGAGATAAACATGTCTCCTTGCCTCAATTTTATAAACTTCTTGAACAACACCGACTTATGGGCAGCAAGTACAAATTTCTCCTTGAATATTGTATTAAATTGATACCTAGTGAACTAGTCCTCGGGAGTAGAAACTTTTACAGCATTCCACTAGTTTATAGCTTCCCTTTGGAGCTATCGAGAAGGCAGTCTCCTTCTCATAACACCATCCAATTCTAGGTCATCAAATTTCCTTATACCGGTGCCCAATCAATCCAACATATCCATAGTTGATTATGTTCCAAGAATGGTTTGCCATTAAGACTGGTAAAATCCTTATTCATCTTCGCGAATAGACCTTGGGCGCCTTCACTTGAGCATCAACACCAACAACGACATTCAAAGTAGCCACTTGGGCATTCTGTAGCATATTACTCATCTTGGTATTGAACATTGCCTATAAGTTAGGGTTAACAGCCCTCGAATCGCTACTTCCTCCTCAACTCCAAAGACAAAGTTCCTCACAGTGATTCTTGTATGCCAGCATATCCTTGGTCTATAACAAGAATGATCAGTCTCTCATAAAGAAATACTACATCAGTGGTACTCGTATATGCAATATGACTTACATGTGTGTGTGTGTGTCTATATATATATATATATATATATATATATATATATATATATATATATATATATATATATATAGTTTTGGAAACAAAAATATATAACAAGTGTGCTCTAGCATATATACTCTTGATCCATTCTAAGTGATAACTCCTCCTCATCTCTAATGGGTCATGGTATTAGCTTAGTCAACTATGAAAGTCATGGTATTAACTTAGTCAACTATGCAACCTGGCTTTAATACCAAATGTGACAACCTCCATTCACCTCTGGCACCTAATATATTTACATAATGCAATGCTACGGTGCCCTGCCGATCCAGGACAATTGTCAAGATTGAAAAGTAAACAAAATAATCATAAAACCTGTTGTATATCTCATAATACATTGAATAATATATATAATAACCATCACAGATATAAAAAAGCGAGATAAATAATTAATAATGAACTATAATATCAGAGTGCATAGGCTCACAAAGTCATGCAGAATTGTAATAATTTTATACATCTGAAAATAACCCAAAAGGTAAGGTCTCTAATAAGAATAAACAAAACCACCAAGGTTCCACAATGTTGCACAATGGAATAAGAAATAATAAGCCTACATATAAGTATGATAAAGCATCATCTCTTGCTCATCCATCTTTATAGCACCACGTATCATCCAAACCTGCTATCTAGTTTAATCATTTGAGAGTACCCGAGATAATAAGAAGCAAAGCATAAACCCTCGAGTCAGACAATAGTTTGGTATCAATGATAAATATAATAAGGAACAATATGATGACGAATCATAAATGACCTTTCCTTACATCCAAAGAGTTAGCACATAATAATAATATGATAATCTACTAACATCCCAAAGTGTACAAACATCCTGATACACCATCGGGTGTCTGTACATCGATTTCTTGGATATCTACATCCTATTGCATTCCTTAGAGCGACAAACAAACAAATCAAACATAGAATCCATCAAACAATCCTAACTATCATTCAATGTGTTATAGATATAAGATGGCTCGAATGGCAACCGCATAAGCCAAAGAATAATGGAGAAGTCTTGGTTTCTCAGTATTCGCATCCAAGCTACTCTATATAACCAAGGACTAGACTATCTGTAACGTCCAGCCTTTTCGCACGCTTTAAATCGACACACTTGCCAATTCAAACCATACGGAAGGGTGGATTGTTATGGGGTAAATAAGAAAAATAGAGAAAGAAATAAAAATGAAACAGAATCTCACAGCGGAAGGATGAAATATAATAATCAAATATACACACTACAACAAAATTCAGTTTCAATAGCAATTACTATCATCGTTTAGGGAGAAAATGCGGTCAAAAGTAATTTTGGATGAAATGGACAATTTGTGTAAACGCTGAGATAAAATTTTGTACGTGTAAAAGTGTTTCGTATAACGCTGAGAAAAAAATTTGCCGCGTGCTTAGTAAAAAAAAATTCCCTTCCCTCGTATTTTATTTTTCTTCCCCCTTTTTTCGTTTTCTTCCCTCCGCCATTGCGTTCTTCCCTCTATTTTCATCTTCGTCCCCTATTTTAATTTTCCCCCTTCTTTCTGTTAATTTCCTGCCATTAATTCTCCTCTCTTCCTACTCTCGTCATCTCATTTCTTCTCATCGTAAATTCTAGGTTTTGAGGTACGTACCAAATTAATTCCCGTTAGATTTTGATTCTGATTGCGATTCTTCTCATCATCTCATTTCTTCCTTCTGCCATTCGATTGAGTTGCTCGTCGACAAGCCCTAACTCAAAATTTGGATTTTGTAGGGTTCACGCGATTTGATTCAGTTTCGCTTCAGATTCGAACGGTAATTATAGTGCGCTGTTGAGGTATATTAGATTCGTTTCAGTTATTTGATGCGTTTCAGTTATTAGATTTGGATTTTGTAGGGTTCACGTGATTTTCATTAAAATGTTTTGTATTCCATGACAACAAACCTTCCTAGCTTGTTTAACTACTCATCTGCTACTTTATCAAATATCTTCCATAACAATTTTTTGTTGTTGTTGTTATGAAGAATGTTTGTAAATATAAACTGGAAGTTTATAATTACTTCCTGTGTCATTCCAATTTTAAAATATATCATTGAGGTTGGATCTTCTAGTGTTGGGACTAAACAACTTAGCATAACTTTAATTAGGAATCCTATACCGCTTCATGTGTCGTTTTGAATCCAACAGTTTGATTAAAACTTATTGATTGAGATGGTTGTATAATGTAGATAAGCTTTCAACAGTAAGGATACAATATGTAGTCTGATATAAATTCCTCCACTAATTGTTGTACATACTCAACTAATGTACAATACTCTTAGTAATTTAGAAAGAGAAAATAAAATACAGAAATATGATTTGCATGTGTTGCCTTTCAAACTAGCTAGGAGATTGCTAAAATTTTCACTTCAATTTAGTGATGTATGTTTGCTACATCTAGTTTTAAATCTGACCACCATCATTATTCATCTTCATATATGGAAGTTGCTCGTTAGTCATGGCATGCCAAATGACTTTGTATGATAACTATTGAATAAGTCAATGTTTTTTTTACTTGTGTATTTCCTACTTTCTTATTTATGATTGATTTTTTCATATATGTTATTTCAGCAGTGAAACATGTTCTTAATGACGATTTCATTTTGACCCATCAACCTGAAGCACTTGCTTTGTTCCGTAATCATAGACAGTGAACTGATAAGGTTTCATGTTTGGAAAAAGGTCATTTGCTTGGTCTATACAGTCTATAACAGTTTGTATCAATCAAGTATTTTTTAATAATTGATTTGCCTATAGGCTTAACATTGTTTTATAGGATACCATGTTGCTTAATACAATTCATACTATGAAGGCAAATAACTTTTAATAATTGATTTGCCTGTTTGTTTCTCTTTTCAGCTATGCTATGTTTTTCAATTTGCATGAAAGCTGTTAATGGATAAAAATTTAAAATTTAGAGCAAAATGGTGTTAAACAACTTATATTTGTTGCCAAAATAAAGACCACGGACAAGTGTTTCACATAATGAACCAGTTTTAAGAAGACTGGAGTACATTTGTTCGCACAGAAAACTCAAAATATACTTAAAAAAACATTTTAAAAATGTCTTTCCGAAAACCACAATCCTAAGAGTACTGCTAATCTTTTATACTATTTTAAAAAGAGTCATGGAAATGCAATACCCTTATCTTCTGTATGACAAGTTAAATTTTGTCAAAACAAACAATCAAACTATAACGGCATTCAAACATATTACTCTTTAGATTAATTTTTATTTTCTTTTAATTTGTGTTAGTTTTCATAAAAAAAGTCCATTTTTATTTGCATGTGTTAGTTTCAATTTGTGATCTGTTTTCTTTTATTTTGCATCTTCTACTCTAGTTTTTAAAAAAAATGAATTTTTGTTTTGAATTTACTGTTCATTCTGTGTTACAACATACTGTTCTCTATTAGTTTAGTTTTCTGCATGCATTCATTTTGTGGTTAGTTGTTGCAATTTGATTCACTGTTGCATTTTCTTGTCATTATGCACTTGTTAATCCTATCCCTATTTTCTTCTATTCCTCTATTTTGTTACTTTTACAAATTGAATCACAGTGCTAAAAAAACAAACATTTTATTGCATTTGAATCAAAGTTCTCTTTTACAAATTGCATTTGTTTTGTTTTCTGATAACATTTGCACTGTGCATATCACTTCTGCCTACCTCAATTCAATCACCAGACTCCCTTTTCCTAACCCTTCTCCTTCTCCAGCATCACTACATTAAGTGCGAATATATAATGTTTTTTTCTTTTAAACAGTGATAGTAATAAAAATTAATTCGGTTAGACATTCTTATGAAGTTAAACAAAAACCAGATTTTACATGTTTAGAGTTCAACAAAATCTATTTGCTTTCATACCAGACTAATATGTAGTTTTTCCATTATTGTTTTATTCGTTCAGCCAAACTTAAAAATTCACATGAATGCCAGAAGGTTGTTTTCGAAGAGGAGAATTGCTTGTTCGATTTTATCTGGTTAGGATTTTGGAACTCGTCAGTGATATTTGTTGGATTATCTGATTGTGGCATACTGCCTACTGCCTGGTTGAGATAGAACTTAGGGTACATGCACCGAATTAAGTAAAAGTTGGTTTAGTGAATTATGGTTTTGTGAAATTTGTGTTTCTATCATTTTAAACTTTGACTGCAGTTGAGATGTAGGATTATAAATGTAGTTATAAATTTTAATGAAATGGTAAGTTGTATATGAATCCGTGTTTTTAGTTTCATGATCCATCCAAAAAAATGGCATCTTTGATCATTTACATAATTTAAAAAATAATTAGTTTATCTACCACGTCACCTTTTCTTTTTTTACTACAACAGGAAAGGTAAATCAATTTCTACTACAAATAATTCGATACTACAACAAACCATGTGTTTTCTATAATAACTTCACGGATCTTTGGTAGAACCCTTGCTTTCTATTCAACACTATTCTACCTCACATGCTTTGGTTCATGTTGTATCTCCTAACCATACTTGCATAGTATTCTACGTCACTCCATGCACCATAAGCAAGTACATTTTAATTTAATTTCCTTCTCTTCTTACCCTATTTTATCGTTAGTATTATGGTAAGTGGATTAAATTTTTAAAAATTAAATGAATGTAACATCGCTTGGTACAGGTGGTTCTGCATGCATGTGCATGACTTTAGATTTTCAGTAGTTGAGTTTGCTGATAAAATTAATTTCAAAATGTCATTTCCTTTGTGCATGCCTGCGCATGACTTTAGATCTTAGGTACAAGTGGTTCTGCAGACTTCTGTTTTCACAAGTGTGAAGGTCTGCCCTTCAACTAATTTTGTCAATTGGATATAACTTTTAAGTATATCAGGCGTTGTTGTATATGGTTCTGGCATTGTTGTATAAGTGGATAAAATTGTTGTTAATGGCGCAAGCCAAGTATCAGGAGAGGGGTAATATATAGACATTACTCCGGTGCTACAAAATAGCGCCGTTGTAATGGAAAATTTTTTGGAAACAGTTTGGTGCTAATGTTAACTTTTATAGAAATGCTATTTTTATAATTAAGAGTACCATAGAAAATAGTCTATATCAATATACTTCACACATCTGAAAACATGACCATTACCTTACAATGTGGGAGTATTCTCAAATAAGAGCTTATATGCTCTTCTCGTATTTTTAATAATTCATTTCAATTCAAAAAAATTCCAATAATTTCCCACTTGAATTTTTCAAAAATATTCTTTTCGAGCAATTGGAACAAGGACCCATTGAAGGGCAACTCTCATGTTCTGTTATATATAATTTTTATATGTATCACTCGTAATGTATCCAATATTAATGAGGTTGAAAATGGAATTCAGTTTTGGTAATGCTCATGCTTTATACTTATTTTTCGATTTGAGAAGCCTGAGGCCCTGAATGGGAAATTAGTGTAGTAAAGAAGAAAGGAAGAACAATCCAAGAACCCATTAAAAATTCCAAAATATTTTGGATAAAAAGCCATGTAAAAGAAACTACTTTTAGCAACGTGTACATTTCAACAAACATTATTTTTCTCTTATAATACTTAGAGCAACTCATACTGTTACTTTTCATACAACTAGGGAGGAAGATTAACCGATTGCAAATTTATATTGTATATGATGATGGAGAAAGATTGGTTGCGTCTACATAGGTAATCATATGGTAACTAATTTATACTTAACTTTAGAATTAATATTTTGATAATAAAAGCTAATATTTTTGTTTTCAGTTTTAATCATAGAACTAGCAGAGAGTATGGCCAAGGAGCACGGAATTTTGTGCATGTTGCGAAGAAAAATTTAGGAGATGTGGAGAAAATATTGTGTCCTTGTTTAAACTGTCGAAATCTTAGTCGTCAATGTGGTGAAACCGTTGTTGAGCACCTGATTATGAAGGGAATGGATCCTAAGTATAAAGACGATACATGGTATAATCATGGCGAGCAAGTGAATGTTGAAAAAAAGATTAAAATGGGCGAGACGTATGACTTGCTCAAAATGATTCACTATGAAGATGAAGACTATTTTAATCATACTTTTTTTGATGATGACAAAGATAAGGACGATGCACAAAGACGCCATGATGATTTACTTAAAAATTTGGAGGATGCAGAAACCCCATTGTATCCTGGTTGCACAGACCATACAAAGTTATCCGCCATCACTATTTTGTGTAATCTTAAATGTGAAACTGGATTATCTGATACTGGTTTCGATAAACTTCTTACCGTCCAACATTTGTTTCTACCAAAGAATAACGTACTCCCCAAGACTTTATATGAAGTAAAGAAATTCCTCAAACTATTTGACATGGGGTTTGAAAAAATTCATGCATGTGAGAATGATTGTTGTCTTTTCCGTAAAGAGTACAAAATTTAAATAACTGTCCTAAATGCGGTTCGTCGCGATGGAAGATAAATCAAGATACAAAGGAGATTATGCAGGGTATCCCAGTTAAAGTGTTGAGATATTTTCCAATAATCCCAAGATTTAGAAGAATGTTCAGATCTGAAAAGATGGCCGAAGAATTAAGATGGCATTTCAAAAATAAAAGTAGTGATGGAAAGATGCGACACCCTGTAGATTCTGTAACATGGAGCATGATTGATGAAAATTGGAAAACATTTTCAGCCGATCCTCGTAATCTTAGACTTGGTCTAGCTACAGATGGGTTCAATCCATTTTATATGTTAAGCTCCAAGTATAGTTGCTGGCCAGTAATGCTTGTGGCATATAATTTGTCACCTATGTTGTGTATGAAGAAAGAGAATATTATGTTAACACTTTTAATTCCAGGTCCAAAGCAATCAGGAAATGACATTGATGTATATCTGGCACCATTAGTAGAAGATTTGCATTACTTGTGGAGTAGTGGAGTTGAGACATATGATGCATTAAGTAAGACACTTTTTAACATGAGAGCTATTTTACTATGGACGATAAATGATTTTCCAGCCTATGGAAATCTTGCTGGATGTTGTGTAAAGGGTAAAAAAGCTTGTCCAATATGTGGTGTCAATACTCACCGTCGATGGTTGAAATATAGTCGGAAAAATGTTTATATGGGTCATAGAAGATTTTTACCCTCTTCAAATCCATTGAGGAAAAAAGGCTTGGTTTGATAACACCGTGGAGGATGGAAAGATGCCTAGAATTCTAATCGGCAAAAATATCTCTGTTATTTTGAAGGACTTTCCAAATGATTTTGGAAAAGACACGGAAAGTGAAAAGAAGACCGCGAAGTTAAATGATACAAGACAAACTAAAAAAAGAGAGATTAAGGGGAAAAGCAGAAAAAGGAAGATTGACGACAATAGTGAAGATGATGATAATGAAGAAAATGATCCTATTAAAAAAGAGCTATTAAGGTGGAAAAAAAAGATCAATCTTTTTTAACTTGCCATATTGGGAGGTTAGTATTTAAGTTACATTTTTCATTATCAATCCGTTAAAAATATAAAATATAAAATTTTAATGCACAACTTTTATTTTTTTATAGGAACTTCTATTACGTCGTAATTTAGACGTAATGCACGTTGAGAAAAATGTTTCTGAAAGCATACTAGGTACAATGCTGCATGACAACAAATCAGAGTCATACACCATAGAATATCAATAATGCAGCGGAATACAACAGTGTAGTGGAACAATATAATATATATTAATAATAATACTGGAATCTTCGTCTTCGTCCTCCAGAAATAAAGTCTTCGATCCTGAAATGCTCGGATTGACCCGAACGAATTGAAAAGACAAAACACTCGAGTCAGAACTAAAAGAGCTTATGTAAGTTAAATCAGCGAAAATAAATATGAGTGCGGTAACTCAAGAAATGCTTGGGATTCACATCTCCTAAGGATCCGTTAAACTATTTACTATGTAGTATATTTCGCTATTATAGTAGTGTCTAATTGTAAAATAAACTTACTTTAAAATAGCGTTAAGGCTTTACATTTTCCACCTTAACACGAATAGTGCCAATAGTCTATACAGTGCCTGCATATCTCCAGATCGGGAGACTACGAGAAGACACTCCATAGGTATGACACAAATAGAAACTCGTAAAAGGCTCGGTATGGTAGGTGACACGGCACAACTAGGCAATGCCAGGGTAGATATACCAATTACGCTTCCGGGTCGGTGGAAACGCGTAGCCGCAGCTACCGCCCACCTTGGACAAACTCCCCCAAATCAAAGAAATCAAAAGTGAAGGTGGCCACCGAATCAATCCAAAGTCAGAGTATAGTATCGAAGGGAAGTGTCCAATCAGAGTGCTACCTCATTAACCCGTCGATCGCTCCTGTTTTAGCCACCTTATGCCAACTCACGGGAGTTGGGTTCACGTATTTACCTTACAGGAAACGCCGCCACTAACCTACTTCATTCTGGAATCTCCACGGCGTACACGGTTGTTAAAGTGGTTTTTGGAGTTGGCAGAGAGTATACAACTTCCGATCCCGGTCTCTTCAACAACCAAACATTATTATAACACCGCGGTCTTTTAAAAATAATTATACCTTAAAAACCAGAATAAAATATCCATTTCAAAACCATATAAATACGATATCATCTCTATTTTAAAACCCAAATAAATGTGATATCGTTTTTTTTCAAATATTTCTTTCGAAAGATCATACCACTTTAAAATTTATAATATCTCGAAATCAACATTTGAATTATAACTTTTTAAAACATAATACTTCGAAATTCATAGCTTTAAAACCATAACTTCTAAAACTTGAATGGTTTGGATATTCAAACAGTATATAGAATAAAATAGTTTGAATTTAAAATTACTTTATAAAATAATTTCCGCGACTTCACAAATTTTATTCATTTTAAATTTTAGGTCTAAACCCCATAAATTTAGATTCACTTTCAGTTTCAATAAAACACTTCGATTTTAATATATTCAAACTTTGAGTATTTTACAATTTCAAAACTAAGGTTGGAAATTCTATTCAACAATTTATTGTCCTATTATTTAGTTTTGAAATATTCACAAAATAAATCCATAAAATAAAACTCAAATTTCTAACAATTAAATATTTCCTTCAATTTATTTATACTAGACATATTCATTTAATTTATCTTGAATAAAATCCAGTTATAAATATCATACCTTTAAAATTTCCAAGATTAATAAGTTTACACCAACTTGTGTAGTTTAACTTTTTAAATAAGCTCAATTCCAAATAAATTTCCAATTTATTTTCCAATCTTAATTGATTTGAACCATTTAAAACTCTCTATATATATAATATCTTAAACCTGTACTTAATCATGTAACATAAATTATCAAACTCCATTATTCAACTTATTTATTTTCATTTAGCAAATTCATACATAGCTTAAGTTCAATAATTTAACTATATATGTATATATATAAAATAAGACTTTATATAAGATCAAAAATTAATATTTATTAAACCGTATCCTATCCAAACCATTGAAATCATTTCCAAAATATTTATATATGTATAGACCGACGGTGTCTGTATATAATTTTCTACCCTATGGTCAAGTGATACGGATATCTATCATTTCAATCCGTAATTTAAATAAAAATTACGGTTATATATCATTTCAAACCGCAATCCCGAATGAAATGAAATGCATAACAACTTGCAGTCAATATAAATAAACATTCATTCATCCATCAAAATCATACATCCATTTATTACAATCATCATCCAAATTCAAACGATACATCAAATATAACAGGTGATAAATAATTGGTATCAACTATCAGTTTATACTCAAAAATAAATTATAACTATTTAACTGATAGTTTATATGCAATAAAAATAAATATAAATTTAACTGGCCGTTAATATGCAATGAATAATAAATTACAATTTAATTAAATAAATGTAATTAACTGAGATGATGATTAAAAATAGGCCAAACAAACATAAATAAATTTCAAATCACATCATATATCAGTTTAACAACATAAGAAATTTTAGAGTTGTGAGTGGGTTAAAACACTCACCTTTTGAATTAAATTGAATTTAAATCCAATTTAAACCCAAAAATTTGACCGTCTTAGAATTCGTCCAAACAAGCTTCATCAAGTCCGCAATTTTAATACGATCCTAACAAAAGAAACCGCGCGTAAATCGGATATCCTATGCAAAAGTTATTACGATTAATGTGATCGAAAACATTTAAAATAAATAAAGAAGTGAACACAATTTCATCTCACCCCAAGTATGTGTAACAACCCAGAATTTTTGATAATTAAAATTTGAATATTTAATTTATTTTAAATATTAATAAGTGAATTTTTAAGTCAAATAAATTTTTATTTGAATTATTGGATTTAATTGGATAATTAAATCGATAATTTAATACGTTAAATTATGGAAATAATTGAAAATTGAGTTAAATATGATTGAAAATGATTTGTAAAATTTTATTTTATCATATTGGAGTTAGAAAGATATTTTAGAACTTTTAAAATCGAATTAAAAGTTCATTTGTGAAAATTGAATATTTTAATATTAAAATCGACTAGTGAAAATAGCCAATTTTTGAACAGTCTCAGAATTGAACGAAACCAGTTCCATTGGATCCGTAATGGTTAGTTATTACCGGATTTCAATTTTCGTGTCAATCGGAGTTATCGTTTGAGCGTGGCAGCTCGAAACGCATCGAATTGTTTTTAATTTAAATTTGACGAGTTAAAATAGCCATTTTTCAAAAAGTCTCGGATTTCGACGAAACTAGTTTCATCGGATCCGTAATGTGATATTATTGTAAGGTTTCAAATTTCAAGTCAATTGGATTTGCCGTTTGTCCGGTACAAATTAAAACGCCTAGAAAATCGCTTAAATCGGTTTAATTTAAATTGAACGTTTGTAGCCATAACTCGCACAGATGTCCGAATTAGCTTTCGAAACCTGTTCCATTGTGTCCGGAACGCGGGGTAAACCCTAGAAACACTGGTTACGGCGCGTAAATCGGAGTTCGGAATTTCCGGGATGAATAGTGTTTCGTCGGTTCCTTATAAATAGCCCCACCCTTCATAAATTAAAAAAAATAAAACACTAAACCCTAATTTTCTAAACCTAGCCGCCACTACCCTATTGAATGGCCAGAAATTTATGATCTTCATCCCTCAATCTCTTTCAATCTACAAACAATTAGAAGAAACTTTCAACACGAAAGTTGTAGAGGGCGACGTGATCTTGAAATCCATACGGTGATGATGGGTTTTGGTGCAACGTAGGATGAGCAAGGTGGGGCCGACCGTGGCCAGTCACGCACGCGATTCTATGCTCATGTGGGGGCCGAGCTTCATGCTAGGGATGGTGGAGATAGCTCTTGCGAAGGGCTTCGCGATGGTGGTAGTTTGATGAAGTATAGTCGAGTGATGGAGGAGCAAATGCTAACCCTAGTTCGTGATGTTATGGGTTTGTGCGGCCTGTAGGGGATGTTTGTGAACGTGAGGGAGATGATGGGGTGGACGGGCCTGATCAGGGGGGGGGGTTTGGATCCAAGGGTGATGAAGGACTTAGGTTATAAATTAGTTTATATATGTTGTAATTATTAAATTTAAATTCGTACAAACTTCAAATATTCATAACTTTTTCATACGAGGTCGAAAATGCGCGAAACCAGTTGCGTTGGAATCGTATGGACGAGCACTACGTGATGGAGTTGGTTTGGAGTCGTTTGGAGTTAGTGAGAATTTTGGGTAAAATTAAACGTCCGTTTAATTTTATTCGAAATAAATCGCTAAAACGGAATTTAAAATCAAGGTGAGAACTTCTCACTCAATCGAATCAGTTTCGATTTTATTTTAAATAGTTAGATTTAAAATATTTGAATGCATGTTTGAATGATGATGGATATCTATTGATTGTTAAAATAGACATTATACGCCGTTAGTAAGCGGATGTTATTTATTAAAAACATATACCGCGAATATTTCATAAACAGTGAAATTGGTATTATATATGATAGCAATATATATATTGGCATATGTATATATTGGAGTTATTGATTTCCCGCATTTTTTGTTTAGCGGATGAGACCCTATTGCGCCGTTTTTAAGCGGATAATATTTAAATCCCATATACCGCGATAATTTCGTACTGGAGCGAAATTGGTATTGTGCTAATGTTTGTGGATGCAGGAAAACAGGTTGGAGGGATCCAACTGGATTCCTCAACAGTATTTATTTGATTTCAGATATTTTGATATTTGATGGATTTTCATATCGATATATGATATCGTTGTTGTCGTGATTGACTATTTGGTGTGTAGCATCATTGGACCCAGATTTTGGGATTTTAAAATGATTTTAAAGTGATTTTAGAAAGTATACGTTTTATAAAATAATTTTGGAATTGATCCATTTAAATAAATAAACGTTATAATTTTTAAAGTTATAAAAATTATGATTTTTGAGAAATATAGTTAAAAAACTGATTTTTGAGAATATGATGCTATTGATTTTATAAAATAGTTTAATCGGGATTTTAGAATTTATTGTGAAAAGTTTAAATATAGGATTTATGAAATTTAATTATTTTATGAATCGAAATGGTGAAATAATAAAGGAGATTAAAGACGTTTTAAAGAATAATATAAATTGATTTATATTAAGAGATTTATAAATGGATATTTATAAATTGAAATATTGACATTATAAAACGAGTTTTTATAAGTGTTTGAATGAAGTGAAAATGAATTTTGTAAATGAATGGAATTCATAAAATTATAAATGGTGAAGTTATAAATGAAATTTATAAATAGTAAGATTTATAAATTTTGTGAAATTATTAAAGGATATATTTGGATGAATAATTGAATCTTATAAGTTATAAGATTTATAATTATGAAGTTCAAAGGAACGATTTTGCAAACGAATAAATTATAAGTATTTCACTTATAATATGAACCTTTAGTTTTTAATTGAGTTATAAATCGAATAGGTTAATAAAAGAGATTTATAAAAAGTTGTTATAAAATAAATAGAAATGGAATTTATAAACGTTGTTTTATAAATTCGCAAATGACTTATTTTGATAAGTAAATTGTTGAAAACTATTAATGGAGTTATATTCACGTTTTGACTGTGGATAATCCTTTGAAATAAAATGAATAAAAGGATGAAATTTGTTAACAAAGAATATTCACGTTTTTGAATAGTGAATAATATGTTGAAGAAATTGTTTGAATGTGATGTTTTAAATAGAATTAAAACGATCTAACAATGTTTTGAAATGTGTTGAGATTCGAAACCATAGATTTCAACATTGATTGTTGAAATAGACGTTTTCGAGAAATGAAAGGAAATAGTGGACTATAACACTATTGTTATAGTAAATGATTTCCGAAAGGAAATGTTTTGTATAGTATTGGGATTTATATATCTATTTTAATTTCGAATCCCTATACTAGTGATTTTGGGTTGTCGTAACAATATTTTACGCAACATTCGTTTTGGCCCAAATAAATATGTTTAAGAGAATGATTTCCTTAAAGAATGAAATATATACTTAATTTCGATTTAAGTATATTGAATGTTTTCCAAGTGTTGAAAATGAATAAAATTTGTGAATTTCTTATGAATAAATAAGTATGGAAATGTTTTCTAATATAAAGTGAATATTTTGAGGATTTATCTTTTTGAAGATAAATTGAAAAGGAATATTGAAATGAATAATTGAAATCGTATATGCATGGATATTGTGAAATATAAATTCATTATGGAATTTATGAATAAAGTGGGATTGGTTTAGGAAAAATAAATATTGATTTATTTTTGAAGTGTGAAATAATATATCTTGTAAAGATATTTTGAAAAATAAATAACTTGTAAAATTATTTGGAATCTGGTGATGTTGTGCATATCCATTGATAGTTCAATAACCGACTATCAATATTTCCCTTTGAATGGGTAATTGATGTGATTTGTTTGAATGTGAATGCCACACTTATTTTTGAATAAGCGCCCACTATTCGGATTAACCGGGAAAGGACCATGGGGTCGTATAACCCATTCCGAATATGTGATACGTCGTTGTGAATTGCATTGAAGATCGGTGTTGAAGACCGAGTATTTGCAAAAGCGATAGGATGACCTATCGATTGTTTCTGCACTGGGTAGCTCCTGGTATAGAGATCTCCTAAGTGATGGGAAATTCGATCGGGATTGTGAATACCCGGATTGCAAGGGCTTCGCAAGAAGTGCCTTCGGTTTTGTTCGAGCCCGGAACAGACTTGTATGGATTGTATGTCTGACGTTACAAATTGAGATATAAAGCAGATTTCTTTCAAATATATTTCTGTTGGTGGCGGAGAATTTATTCTTTTAGCTTAACACCTTTCTCTGAGACGTACGAGCTCAGAGGTTATATAGTTGAAGTTATCAGCGATATATTCCCAATTTGGTAATGTGATATGCTGAGTGATGCTGAAATGATCATTGTGTTGATTATTTGTGATAGGATCGTTTATTTGATCGTCTATCTTTATGATCATTTCTATGATCATTTGTTGACCCAAAGCATGGCTTTTGTATAAAGTATGTTTTTGTGGACGTGACTTCGTCGAGCCTCACACCCCGTGAATGGTCAAAACAGGAAAGAAGCAGCAAGGTTATGAGGGGTAGCGCCCTTTAGGATATGTGCATTTCCTTCTGGAAAAGGGTGGTATCATGGTATGGAGCCCAGATACTTACTCATGTTGAAAACACTTTGTTATGATTGTGTGAATTGATTAGAGAGCTCTCGAATAAAGGTCCCAAAGGACCGGGGGATGGCATATTCGGTCAGTTGTTACTCAGTTAGGGGTAACCCGGCCTTGTGTTGGTAGAGATCCGGTTTGGTTCTCGGGGATGTCCATCCAGAGGCATTCTCATGTGGCAATGGGAAGTTCCTTGGCCTGATCATTCGTTGGAAATCCAAAGAAACAATACGTGACTTGTACGGTTTTAGTTGTAGAACCTGCCATCTAATATGGTAGCTATTAGTAGGCATAATAAAATGGTACCTATGCTGGCTAAGATTTATATTCTACTTTCGAAATGATTTTTTCTACACTATGCACTAGTAATAATATGAAATGTTCTTTTAAATGCGTATCAAGCATCTTTGACTATCATAAGGAGAAATCTTCTCCAAGTCTGCGTTTGCATTGTGTGTGTGGCAGGAGGTCTTATGGTAGTCTCATTTTTAAAAGCATTGCGAATTGATTAAAAAAATATTCCTCTATTTTGATTTTAAAGATAAATAAACTGTTTTGAGTTCTCACACCAGTCACATGACTGACTCGGAGTTTATTGTTTTCCTTCCTAAACTCTGGGTGCCCACCAATTTTCACACGGGCAGTCAAGAGTTAAGGTTTATCAGGATATTCTGGATATTCTGGAGTTGCTGGAGGCAAGCTGGATGGCATGGCGTATTACTAGTTTATATAGTATTTCTTTTTCCGCTGCACTATTTGTTTGTTGTTGTTGTACACTCTGATGATATGATGAAATGAAATGTAATAACTGATATAGTTCTTTGTTTAAAGATTTTTCATTTATTTATTATATGTTGTTCCGCTGCGAATTGTGAGATTCTGATGTTGTTCTGTTGTTTTCTGTTCCGTTCTATTCTCTTTTCCTTCTATTTTAAAATGATCTATTTTATGTTCTCTATTTTCTTTTTCTTCTATTTGAAAATTTTTCCATTTTCTTTTCTCTATGTTTTCTCTATTTTCTTCTCTCTTCTTCTGCCTTTTTCTTTTCCTAAATTTTTCTTAAAACCCATAACTATTCGGTTTTTCGGCAACGAAAAATCGCGTACGTTACATTTGGTATCAGAGCTTATGGTTAAGCGACAACCATGGTTCTGTTGGGTATTACTCGTTAGAGATAGAGTCAGTAGTACTCTAGAATGAGTTTGAGTGTAATAATAGCTATGAGAGCGTATTTGTTAGTGAATATAAAATTGTTTTATATTGTGATGATTGGTTTATTGAGTGGCATATGAACTTTCGTCAGCGTGGTCCGCAAGACTATGCCGAAGGGGTTTGTAAACACTTGAATAGAACAATTCGGCACAATATTGATTTTAAGTTGGGTAAATGAAATAATTTTACTTGATTATATTTTGTATATAAAGGAATAATTTTTCAGAATTATTAAAATGTATATAAGTTGGTTGTTTAGTTGTTTGAATAATCTAAATTTAAGAATAATTGTATAAGCAAATGAATTATAAGAATTGAATTATAATTAAAGTGATTTACAATTGTGAAATAAACTTATACATATGAGAAATGAAACTATATGAATATATTTATGAATATGAGTTGTAATAAAAATGAACTTGAATTATGTAAATGAAATTCAACTTTAGAAATTGAATTGAATTAATGGATTGAATGTTAATCAATTGAATGAATGAGAATTAAATTGATATGGAATAATGAATATAAGTGTTAATTCATTAAATTCTAATGTTATTGGAAGTTGAATAGTTGAATAAAAAAATCAATTAATTAAACCAATTGATAAGCAAAGGAATTTGGTTGTAATTAATATACATTGATTGTTATATGGTTGTTAGTTGATTGTATATAATTCATTAAGTGTTAATGAAGTTAAATTAATGAAATTGAAAGCTAAAGTAATTGAAATTCGATTGGAAGTTAAGTAAATCTTAAATAGAATTGAATTTGATTTGGAAGTAAACCAACTTGAATATGAATTAGTGAATATAAACTAATTGAAAATGAATGTTAGTAAGAACATCCACTGGTAATGAATCAAATGTGATTAAATTGAAAACCAATTCATGAAATATTAAAGAGAATATGAATTTGTTGGATGATAGTTGGTTGATGTTTGCATTTGTTGTTTTACTGCATTTGCCATGTTGACATATATAGTTATTATGTTACTATATGTTGTATATTGATACTATTGTCTATATGCATGTTCTCATGTTGTTTGTTGAGTGATTAGTAGGTGCAGATCGCGTTTGCTTCGCATTTGGAGCTCGCTTTCGCGCTATATTAGCCGTATATGCTCGCTAATAAAATATAAGGTACATATCTCGGATTACATACCGTACTTTTATACTTTTTTCCCTACGGGATGCCTCATTACTTGATGAGATGTATATTTGTGATATATATACTGTCATTTTTTTTTTCGGATCGAGCCGCGCAAAGGAGACTATGGCGAATTTTTCCGAAAATTTAAGGCGTTAGAAAAAATTTGAGAAAATTGTAAAGTTTTGAAAACTTTAACTTTGATTTTAGAATTGAAAGTTAAACAATGGTAGTTGTTTTTGAAAAGATAACTAAGTATGATTTGAAAACTTAGTAAAGTAATTATAAGAAGTTTAACTATGGATTTTATGGAAAGTTAATAAATTCTATAACCTTTCTTACTTAATAATTTCGAGGACGAAATTCTTTTAAGGGGGAAAGATTGTAACAACCCAGAATTTTTGATAATTAAAATTTGAATATTTAATTTATTTTAAATATTAATAAGTGAATTTTTAAGTCAAATAAATTTTTATTTGAATTATTGGATTTAATTGGATAATTAAATCGATAATTTAATACGTTAAATTATGGAAATAATTGAAAATTGAGTTAAATATGATTGAAAATGATTTGTAAAATTTTATTTTATCATATTGGAGTTAGAAAGATATTTTAGAACTTTTAAAATCGAATTAAAAGTTAATTTGTGAAAATTGAATATTTTAATATTAAAATCGACTAGTGAAAATAGCCAATTTTTGAACAGTCTCAGAATTGAACGAAACCAGTTCCATTGGATCCGTAATGGTTAGTTATTACCGGATTTCAATTTTCGTGTCAATCGGAGTTATCGTTTGAGCGTGGCAGCTCGAAACGCATCGAATTGTTTTTAATTTAAATTTGACGAGTTAAAATAGCCATTTTTCAAAAAGTATCGGATTTCGACGAAACTAGTTTCATCGGATCCGTAATGTGATATTATTGTAAGGTTTCAAATTTCAAGTCAATTGGATTTACCGTTTGTCCGGTACAAATTAAAACGCCTAGAAAATCGCTTAAATCGGTTTAATTTAAATTGAACGTTTGTAGCCATAACTCGCACAGATGTCCGAATTAGCTTTCGAAACCTGTTCCATTGTGTCTGGAACGCGGGGTAAACCTAAGAAACACTGGTTACGGCGCGTAAATCGGAGTTCGGAATTTCCGGGATGAATAGTGTTTCGTCGGTTCCTTATAAATAGCCCCACCCTTCATAAATTAAAAAAAATAAAACACTAAACCCTAATTTTCTAAACCTAGCCGCCACTACCCTATTGAATGGCCAGAAATTTATGATCTTCATCCCTCAATCTCTTTCAATCTACAAACAATTAGAAGAAACTTTCAACACGAAAGTTGTAGAGGGCGACGTGATCTTGAAATCCATACGGTGATGATGGGTTTTGGTGCAACGTAGGATGAGCAAGGTGGGGCCGACCGTGGCCAGTCACGCACGCGATTCTATGCTCATGTGGGGGCCGAGCTTCATGCTAGGGATGGTGGAGATAGCTCTTGCGAAGGGCTTCACGATGGTGGTAGTTTGATGAAGTATAGTCGAGTGATGGAGGAGCAAATGCTAACCCTAGTTCGTGATGTTATGGGTTTGTGCGGCTTGTAGGGGATGTTTGTGAACGTGAGGGAGATGATGGGGTGGACGGGCCTGATCGGGGGGGGGGGGGGGGGGGGGTTTGGATCCAAGGGTGATGAAGGACTTAGGTTATAAATTAGTTTATATATGTTGTAATTATTAAATTTAAATTCGTACAAACTTCAAATATTCATAACTTTTTCATACGAGGTCGAAAATGCGCGAAACCAGTTGCTTTGGAATCATATGGACGAGCACTACGCGATGGAGTTGGTTTGGAGTCGTTTGGAGTTAGTGAGAATTTTGGGTAAAATTAAACGTCCGTTTAATTTTATTCGAAATAAATCGCTAAAACGGAATTTAAAATCAAGGTGAGAACTTCTCACTCAATCGAATCAGTTTCGATTTTATTTTAAATAGTTAGATTTAAAATATTTGAATGCATGTTTGAATGATGATGGATATCTATTGATTGTTAAAATAGACATTATACGCCGTTAGTAAGCGGATGTTATTTATTAAAAACATATACCGCGAATATTTCATAAACAGTGAAATTGGTATTATATATGATAGCAATATATATATATTGGCATATGTATATATTGGAGTTATTGATTTCCCGCATTTTTTGTTTAGCGGATGAGACCCTATTGCGCCGTTTTTAAGCGGATAATATTTAAATCCCATATACCGCGATAATTTCGTACTGGAGCGAAATTTGTATTGTGCTAATGTTTGTGGATGCAGGAAAACAGGTTGGAGGGATCCAACTGGATTCCTCAACAGTATTTATTTGATTTCAGATATTTTGATATTTGATGGATTTTCATATCGATATATGATATCGTTGTTGTCGTGATTGACTATTTGGTGTGTAGCATCATTGGACCCAGATTTTGGGATTTTAAAATGATTTTAAAGTGATTTTAGAAAGTATACGTTTTATAAAATAATTTTGGAATTGATCCATTTTAAATAAATAAACGTTATAATTTTTAAAGTTATAAAAATTATGATTTTTGAGAAATATAGTTAAAAAACTGATTTTTGAGAATATGATGCTATTGATTTTATAAAATAGTTTAATCGGGATTTTAGAATTTATTGTGAAAAGTTTAAATATAGGATTTATAAAATTTAATTATTTTATGAATCGAAATGGTGAAATAATAAAGGAGATTAAAGACGTTTTAAAGAATAATATAAATTGATTTATATTAAGAGATTTATAAATGGATATTTATAAATTGAAATATTGACATTATAAAACGAGTTTTTATAAGTGTTTGAATGAAGTGAAAATGAATTTTGTAAATGAATGGAATTCATAAAATTATAAATGGTGAAGTTATAAATGAAATTTATAAATAGTAAGATTTATAAATTTTGTGAAATTATTAAAGGATATATTTGGATGAATAATTGAATCTTATAAGTTATAAGATTTATAATTATGAAGTTCAAAGGAACGATTTTGCAAACGAATAAATTATAAGTATTTCACTTATAATATGAACCTTTAGTTTATAATTGAGTTATAAATCGAATAGGTTAATAAAAGAGATTTATAAAAAGTTGTTATAAAATAAATAGAAATGGAATTTATAAACGTTGTTTTATAAATTCGCAAATGACTTATTTTGATAAGTAAATTGTTGAAAACTATTAATGGAGTTATATTCACGTTTTGACTGTGAATAATCCTTTGAAATAAAATGAATAAAAGGATGAAATTTGTTAACAAAGAATATTCACGTTTTTGAATAGTGAATAATATGTTGAAGACATTGTTTGAATGTGATGTTTTAAATAGAATTAAAACGATCTAACAATGTTTTGAAATGTGTTGAGATTCGAAACCATAGATTTCAACATTGATTGTTGAAATAGACGTTTTCGAGAAATAAAAGGAAATAGTGGACTATAACACTATTGTTATAGTAAATGATTTCCGAAAGGAAATGTTTTGTATAGTATTGGGATTTATATATCTATTTTAATTTCGAATCCCTATACTAGTGATTTTGGGTTGTCGTAACAATGTTTTACGCAACATTCGTTTTGGCCCAAATAAATATGTTTAAGAGAATGATTTCCTTAAAGAATGAAATATATACTTAATTTCGATTTAAGTATATTGAATGTTTTCCAAGTGTTGAAAATAAATAAAATTTGTGAATTTCTTATGAATAAATAAGTATGGAAATGTTTTCTAATATAAAGTGAATATTTTGAGGATTTATCTTTTTGAAGATAAATTGAAAAGGAATATTGAAATGAATAATTGAAATCGTATATGCATGGATATTGTGAAATATAAATTCATTATGGAATTTATGAATAAAGTGGGATTGGTTTAGGAAAAATAAATATTGATTTATTTTTGAAGTGTGAAATAATATATCTTGTAAAGATATTTTGAAAAATAAATAATTTGTAAAATTATTTGGAATCTGGTGATGTTGTGCATATCCATTGATAGTTCAATAACCGACTATCAATATTTCCCTTTGAATGGGTAATTGATGTGATTTGTTTGAATGTGAATGCCACACTTATTTTTGAATAAGCGCCCACTATTCGGATTAACCGGGAAAGGACCATGGGGTCGTATAACCCATTCCGAATATGTGATACGTCGTTGTGAATTGCATTGAAGATCGGTGTTGAAGACCGAGTATTTGCAAAAGCGATAGGATGACCTATCGATTGTTTCTGCACTGGGTAGCTCCTGGTATAGAGATCTCCTAAGTGATGGGAAATTCGATCGGGATTGTGAATACCCGGATTGCAAGGGCTTCGCAAGAAGTGCCTTCGGTTTTGTTCGAGCCCGGAACAGACTTGTATGGATTGTATGTCTGACGTTACAAATTGAGATATAAAGCAGATTTCTTTCAAATATATTTCTGTTGGTGGCGGAGAATTTATTCTTTTAGCTTAACACCTTTCTCTGAGACGTACGAGCTCAGAGGTTATATAGTTGAAGTTATCAGCGATATATTCCCAATTTGGTAATGTGATATGCTGAGTGATGCTGAAATGATCATTGTGTTGATTATTTGTGATAGGATCGTTTATTTGATCGTCTATCTTTATGATCATTTCTATGATCATTTGTTGACCCAAAGCATGGCTTTTGTATAAAGTATGTTTTTGTGGACGTGACTTCGTCGAGCCTCACACCCCGTGAATGGTCAAAACAGGAAAGAAGCAGCAAGGTTATGAGGGGTAGCGCCCTTTAGGATATGTGCATTTCCTTCTGGAAAAGGGTGGTATCATGGTATGGAGCCCAGATACTTACTCATGTTGAAAACACTTTGTTATGATTGTGTGAATTGATTAGAGAGCTCTCGAATAAAGGTCCCAAAGGACCGGGGGATGGCATATTCGGTCAGTTGTTACTCAGTTAGGGGTAACCCGGCCTTGTGTTGGTAGAGATCCGGTTTGGTTCTCGGGGATGTCCATCCAGAGGCATTCTCATGTGGCAATGGGAAGTTCCTTGGCCTGATCATTCGTTGGAAATCCAAAGAAACAATACGTGACTTGTACGGTTTTAGTTGTAGAACCTGCCATCTAATATGGTAGCTATTAGTAGGCATAATATAATGGTACCTATGCTGGCTAAGATTTATATTCTACTTTCGAAATGATTTTTTCTACACTATGCACTAGTAATAATATGAAATGTTCTTTTTAAATGCGTATCAAGCATCTTTGACTATCATAAGGAGAAATCTTCTCCAAGTCTGCGTTTGCATTGTGTGTGTGGCAGGAGGTCTTATGGTAGTCTCATTTTTAAAAGCATTGCGAATTGATTAAAAAAATATTCCTCTATTTTGATTTTAAAGATAAATAAACTGTTTTGAGTTCTCACACCAGTCACATGACTGACTCGGAGTTTATTGTTTTCCTTCCTAAACTCTGGGTGCCCACCAATTTTCACACGGGCAGTCAAGAGTTAAGGTTTATCAGGATATTCTGGATATTCTGGAGTTGCTGGAGGCAAGCTGGATGGCATGGCGTATTACTAGTTTATATAGTATTTCTTTTTCCGCTGCACTATTTGTTTGTTGTTGTTGTACACTCTGATGATATGATGAAATGAAATGTAATGTAATAACTGATATAGTTCTTTGTTTAAAGATTTTTCATTTATTTATTATATGTTGTTCCGCTGCGAATTGTGAGATTCTGATGTTGTTCTGTTGTTTTCTGTTCCGTTCTATTCTCTTTTCCTTCTATTTTAAAATGATCTATTTTATGTTCTCTATTTTCTTTTTCTTCTATTTGAAAAATTTTCCATTTTCTTTTCTCTATGTTTTCTCTATTTTCTTCTCTCTTCTTCTGCCTTTTTCTTTTCCTAAATTTTTCTTAAAACCCATAACTATTCGGTTTTTCGGCAATGAAAAATCGCGTACGTTACAGTATGCCACGTCACAAAACTTATCTTCGAGAAAGCCTTCTCACGCGAAAGACTCCAGCAACCCAACGCACGAAAACAAACCCACTGAACGCACGCAACA
This sequence comes from Allium cepa, assembly GCA_030765085.1. Classification (NCBI taxonomy): domain Eukaryota; kingdom Viridiplantae; phylum Streptophyta; class Magnoliopsida; order Asparagales; family Amaryllidaceae; genus Allium; species Allium cepa. Next base: position 136,895,139 of record CM060932.1, read on the forward strand.
CAGCCTCAACCGCCTCCAAATGATCGCCGCAACCATCCTTCCTGACGTCGCTGATCCACCTCCTGCTTCCCCTGACCCACGCGCGCCCCCAAACGGGTCTTCCAGTCGCCCAAAAATCCAGTAGCCGCCGCCTCCCTTATGACCTAATTGAATAAAATTGACACATCCGACCGTTGAAATGACGAACGAATTTCACCGATGCACTCCCCATCGTCCACTCTACAATACCCAGAAACGGTTCGTCGATCCGACAACGTTCATCGACGCGCGATGAACGGCCGAGGATAAGCCTTTAATTTCATAGCAAATGATAACTCGAATTGAAAAACGAATTGCACCAGCAGATTACGCATTTCTAGGGCTTCAACAAATATTTTTTCTGAATTTTTCTGAGAACTTTGAATTTTTGACTTTGATTTTGGAATGTAATTGGATCTAGGGTTTGCATCCATTGAAGAAGAAGAGGAACTGATGAAATTTTATGCGCAGATAAATGAGAATAGGCGGAGGCTAGGGTTTAGCAGGGTATTTATTGGCAAAGTTGGAATAGACAGATAGATCCGAATTATAAACGTACTTACCGATAATTGGCCCAAAAAGCCCGTTCTGACTCCGGAACAAAACTAGGTCAACCCATATATCAAAATAGATATTTTAAAATATTATGAACGCGATGGAAAAATTTTCAGGTCCAAATTGCATCGTATGAAGAAGTTATGCTGAAAAAAGTATTTTCCAAATTGATTTCAATTGCATAAATTTCAAGGCGTTTCGAGTCCGTACGATCAACTGACAAGTCCGATCGCTACAAGACTTGAAACATTATTATAATTCACCGTTACGGATCCAATGGAACTGGTTTCGTTGAAATCTGAGTCAGTGGCCAAAATGGCTATTTTTATATTAATTAAATAAATTTACAATTAATTGATTAAATCAAATTTTAAATTCCAATTCTAAAATTTGTAAATTTTATCACCTTTATATTTCTCAAAAATTTATAATGATTTAAACAAATTTAAATGTCAATTTAGCGAAGATTGATTTATAAATTCCAATATAAATCCTCAATTTCCTTAAATTTAAAATTATAAATAAAATTTCCAATAATTCTTATTAAATTCACTTTTCATTCTATTAGTTAATTCATCATTATCAAAAGGATGAAATTTACATTAGTTCACGATTGTTTAAATTTATTTACTTAGATTTCATCTACATATCCATTTATGCAAATATTTAAATATTAATTTTCATTTTAATTTCAATGAATCATATTACTGTAATTTAAATTCCAATAAATGAATAAGGGTTGATTCCCATTCTTTTTATTCAACAATCATTATTCTATTGTTCAATTCACTATTCTCAAACGGATAAAACTTTACATTGAATTTACAAACTATTACCATAATATTCTTACATTCCATCTAACTTTCTATTAACGTAAAAATTAAGTGTTAAATTTCGTTTATTTGCCATAAATTAAATTATTGAATTATACTCCAATTAAATAAAAATCTTACTTTCCATTCCTTTAAGCTCAGTCAATTGTCATATCCTACATAGAATTTTATTTCAGTTACTGACCATTAAATTCATTTATTATTGATTTCATTACCATTAAATAAAAGTTTATTCCAACATTTGATTTGATTCAATTGCCCTCTTTACTAGGTCCATTATTACTTAATAAACCTAGTTACATTTAGTTTTATAACCCATTACATCAATATCCCTATATACATCTTAGATTTATTTAAATAGCTGTATTTCAAAATGTGAAATCTTGTCTATTACCCTTATTAATTAAGGTTTTAAAACAAATAAATAATATTTCCTTAGTCCAAGCCTTTTTTGCCAATTATTTACCTTATAAATAAATTCATGTTTATTAAGTTTACATTCGCACTTTTAATATTTTAACCGTTATAAAAGAAATGTTTATCCTCAACAACAATCATTATGATAAATTATCTAACGTTGATTTGTATAAACTTTCCATTTATTACGTATTATTTTATCAGTTGATAAAGTTTTAAATCTATTTCCCAAATCTACTACCTTAAATCAGTTAAAACTTCACAATTGTTTAAATCAATTGGGATTACCCTTCATTTATTATAAATCAACTTGTTCTAACCTTATTACCTAAGTTTACGTTCAGTTTCTATTCAATATATATTACATGCATTAACACGTTTCCTAAATTTAAAATCAAATACCGTTCACAATGTTTTATTACTTAAATCAATTTAATACTTACCTCTAATTTCTCATATTCAATTTATATGCAGGTATAAACCTTTCACTACTTTAGTCCTTAGAAATTTATTCAAATTACAATCTCTTGCAATAACTCATTTATTAGAAATTTGCATACCAATAAATTAGGTTCCAATAAATAGGATTTCATTTAATTCAACCTTTTTAATTAAGTCCATTTTAATCAATATAATATTTAATAGGTAAATTCTTAACGTTTACTGCATTATAAATTATAACAATTATATTTCTTTATAAATTTCTTTCCAAAATCTTATAAATATGGAAAATTTAATTACCGAAATTCACAGGTCGTTACACTCTCCCCCACTCAAAACTTTTTGTCCCCGAAAAGGAAAAGAAGAATTTAGAAATCAATATATCGTATTCAAACATTAACTTTATAACCAATTAAATTATAAAATTAATTAATTTAGATAAAATATACCACTTTATAACCAGTAAATCTTTTTATACTTAAATTTATAAAGTTTGGAAATCATTTTCAAAAAAAATTTAAGCCCAAAATTTCGACAGAGTCTCCTTTGTACGGGAAGGCTCGGGAGAAAATATAATATCAATTATAATAATATAAAACATATATTTTCCAAAGTAATATATATCCCAACTCGGGAAAATAATATACTAGCGCTATAAAACGAAATTCGAAAACGTACCTATTTGTCGGGCAATAACGCTTATTTTATGAAACCAAAAGTAGTAGCAATTGCTTCAATAACCTGCATTTCACTTATATAATCTAAAAGGGTTAACACTATATAAATGAAATATTAAAGTTGTTTCAACCATAAACAAACAAATCAATACAATCCAACAACTACTAGCAACAAGGTATACAACCATCACATAAAATTTACACAAATCAAACATTCATTCATATCAAACGAACAATTTTTTGTTCGGGTTCAAACTTTAAATTGTACGGAAAGAAAATAAACTACTAAGCGTACCCTTCACTCAACAGTCTTAGGTGACACTACATAGATTATTCATACCTTCCAAACAGATTTAAAGTATCCTTGCCCAAACTACCATAAACCAAAACAAACAACAATTTCCACAACAAATCAAGTTTACTTATTATAATTTCATTTCATACATTAGTTCTTTGATTTGTTTTATTTATATAATGGTTTATCCTTTTTATTTTCATTTATTTCCTACAGTTTCATTTATTTATTTATTTTGCATCACATTCATTTTTCCAATTTCATTTACTTATTTAGCGCTTACATTTCTATTATATTAAATTTTAGAAATACTTCAATATCAACTTAAGTTTATAACTCTATAACATCAATTACTTATTTATTAAGGTGATTCATTTTTTTCCACTCTTAATATTATTGTTATCATATTCATCTCTCCATTTACTTTATTATAAATAACTTCAATCCTTCTTAAACTTAATTTCATTTCTTTATAACTGTTCTACTATATTAAATTAGTGGCCTTTCAGTCATAACTTAGATTTATAACAATTATAACATTAGATTCTTATTAATAACAGCAATTTATTGAACACTTCATTACATACTCCTATTTGTACAATTTCAATTACATTTTCTTATTAAACGTTTCAACTTTTAATATTTGGTAAGTTATATATATTTATAAGGATATAATTGGAAGTTATACAAGTTTATTCCTATTTCTTTTAATTAATTTAATGTTCAATAATAATATCCTTATTTTATATGTTACACATTTCAATTTCTTTAAATTTACATTTATAACTTAGCATTAAATTTCTTATTTTAATTAAATGTTTCAATTATTAATTACTTACGTTCCATTTTACTACACTTAAGTGAAACTATTAATTAACGGAACTTAAGGATTAAATACCGGGTTTTATTCAAAATCCTATTAAAATAGTAGATAAACGTATATACTTACAACTTATATATATTCAATTATTTTCAAAACAAAATAAAAATTTGTACTTGATTATCAAAATAAATCTGCAGTAAAATTACTACAGTGGCCTTCCCACTTCGAAACTCGAAAATGAATATCGATGATGCGTGCACTCATCACCGAAATTATTTTCCAATGACAGAGAGGGGAGTACATAACTTATTTATTTTTCCAAAATTTCTTTAAAATAATTCTTCCAAATTATATTGAAATATTTATATCCGAAAATACTTATAACAATATTATTATATTCCAAAATTATTCGAAAGAAATTTTCAAAACCCCGGAACTTAAGTTCTAAATTTCTAATTTTCATTTATTTTATTTTCAACTTTATTTCAACTCTTTTTATATTTTCATTACCTAACAACCAATATATAGCAACCAAATATATATATATATATATATATATATATATCATTTAAAAAACTTATTTTATATATAGAAAATATAATAGGCAAACTTATTTCATTTACCTAAATTAAAACCAAATATTATGTCGGTCTGTCCTATTAAGTGTTTAGAAATCCCTATTGATGTCATAGTGTCCCATGCACCAACCAGAATTTATAAATACAAAACGGAACAAAGCAACACAATATCAAAATCTTTTATAACACTAACAAATACGCTCTCTCTTATATACACTCAGCGACTCCCATAGGGTATTACTACCCTATTAGTAAAGAGTCAGACCCCACAAAGCTAAGGTTTTTTGCTAAACCAAAGCTCTGATACCAGATGTAACGTCCAGCCTTTTCGCACGCTTTAAATCACATGTGTCAATTCAAACCGTACGGAAGGGCGGATTGTTATGGGGTAAATAAGTAAAATAGAGAAAGAAATAAAAACGAAACAGAATCTCACAACGGAAGGATAAAATATAATAATCAAATATACAGTTCATGAAACAGTTTTCAAAATATTTAATTTTACTTACAATATATATCAGAGTTATACATACCATAGAATATCAATAATGCAGCGGAATACAATAGTGTAGTGGAACAATATAATATATATATTAATAATAATACTGGAATCTTCGTCTTCGTCCTCCAGAAATAAAGTCTACGATCCTGAAATGCTCGGACTGACCCGAGCGAATTGAAAAAACAAAACACTCGAGTCAGAACTAAAAGATCTTATGTAAGTTAAATCAGCGGAAATAAATATGAGTGCAGTAACTCAAGAGATGCTCGGGATTCACATCTCCTAAGGATTCGTTAAACTATTTACTACGTAGTATATTTTGCTATTATAGTAGTGTCTAATTGTAAAATAAACTTGCTTTAAAATAGCGTTAAGGCTTTACATTTTCCACCTTAACACGAATAGTGCCAATAGTCTATACAGTGCCTGCATATCTCCAGATCGGGAGACTATGAGAAGACACTCCATAGGTACGACACAAATAGAAACTCGTAGAAGGCTCGGTATGGTAAGTGACACGGCACAACTATGCCAGAGTAGATATACCAATTACGCTTCCGGGTCGGTGGAAACGCTAGCCGCAGCTACTGCCCACCTCGGACAAACTCCCCCAAATCGAAGAAATCAAAAGTGAAGGTGGCCACCGAATCAATCCAAAGTCAAGAGTATAGTATCGAAGGGAAGTGTCCGATCAGAGAGCTACCTATTAACCCGTCGATCGCTCCTTTTTTAGCCACCTTATGCCAACTCACGGGAGTTGGGTCCACGTATTTACCTTACAGGAAACGCCGCCACCAACCTACTTCATTCTGGAATCTCCACCGCGTACACGGTTGTTAAAGTGGTTTTCGGAGTTGGCAGAGAGTATGACAACTTCCGATCCCGGTCTCTTCAACAACCAAACGTTATTATAACACCGCGGTCTTTTAAAAATAATTATACCTTAAAAACCAGAATAAAATATCCGTTTCAAAACCATATAAATACGATATCATCTCTATTTTAAAACCCAAATAAATGTGATATCGTTTTTTTTTCAAATATTTCTTTCGAAAGATCATACCACTTTAAAATTTATAATATCTCGAAATCAACATTTGATTTATAACTTTTTAAAACATAATACTTCGAAATTCATAGCTTTAAAACCATAGCTTCTAAAACTTGAATGGTTTGGATATTCAAACAGTATATTAAATTCATTTATTATTGATTTCATTACCATTAAATAAAAGTTTATTCCAACATTTGATTTGATTCAATTGCCCTCTTTACTAGGTCAATTATTACTTAATAAACCTAGTTACATTTAGTTTTATAACCCATTACATCAATATCCCTATATACATCTTAGATTTGTTTAAATGGCTGTATTTCAAAATGTGAAATCTTGTCTATTACCCTTATTAATTAAGGTTTTAAAACAAATAAATAGTATTTCCTTAGTCCAAGCCTTTTTTTGCCAATTATTTACCTTATAAATAAATTCATGTTTATTAAGTTTACATTCGCACTTTTAATATTTTAACCATTATAAAAGAAATATTTATCCTCAACAACAATCATTATAATAAATTATCTAACGTTGATTTGTATAAACTTTTCATTTATTACGTATTATTTTATCAATTGATAAAGTTTTAAATCTATTTCCCAAATCTACTACCTTAAATCAATTAAAACTTCACAATTGTTTAAATCAATTGGGATTACCCTTCATTTATTATAAATCAAATTGTTCTAACCTTATTACCTAAGTTTACGTTTAGTTTCTATTCAATATATAGTACATGCATAACACGTTTCCTAAATTTAAAATCAAATACCGTTCACAATGTTTTATTACTTAAATCAATTTAATATTCACCTCTAATTTCTCATATTCAATTTATATGCAGGTATAAACCTTTCACTACTTCAGTCCTTATAAATTTATTCAAATTACAATCTCTTGCAATAACTCATTTATTAGAAATTTGCATACCAATAAATTAGGTTCCAATAAATAGGATTTCATTTAATTCAACTTTTTAATTAAGTCCATTTTAATCAATATAATATTTAATAGGTAAATTCTTAACATTTACTGCATTACAAATTATAACAATTATATTTCTTTATAAATTTCTTTCCAAAATCTTATAAATATGGCAAATTTAATTACCGAAATTCACGGGTTGTTACACTATCCACATAAGGTCCGGGAAATTAATCCACGTAAGGATCTAAAACAGACATAATCCAGGCGGGTGCCCCATATACCCTTAATGTACGAGTACCCCTAGAAACCTTCGAGTATCAATCATCCATTTGCATATGTCTTCAAACCCATAATCGTTTTATCATACTCCATAGATGCATAGTTGATCACATCATCATCCTACTCACGAGCTCTCCTCTTTGAACTCGCCCTTCTGGATCAGCATGACTCACATCATCGAGTTGTCACCATCGAAACTTCCCTAGACATAACTTGTAAGTTGTTGAATCAACACATCGAAGTTTCAAAACTATCACGTCGAAGCACTACTCCTTTACCTCGTTGTCTATCATCGTTCCTCATCATGCTACCATCATCAAAAATAAACGTCGCACAAATGCACACACACGTACACGATGACCTAAGCACCACATGTACACCTCCATAAAGTTTAAACTCTAAATTCGAACACCTAAACCATATATGGCAGGCCTTGACCATATGCAACCATCTAAAAGTGATACCAAGTTGAAGTCCTACGTTGCTTTGCTTTGCCTAAGCTAAACTTGAAGCACATTAGCCCAAAAACCAGAGTTTTTTCATAGAAGCCACGAAGTACACATGGTTAGTACCAACCATGTGGCCTTACTTGAATTTGACTAAGCCCAAATTCTAGTTTCTTTGCATTATTCCTGGCTCGACCCAAAGCTCCATGTCCAAAGCACTAAAGTAAAGCCAGCTTTGATCCAAAGCTTCCAACTGTTTACTTGTTTTCCTACCAACTAAAATTTCCTATGTTAATGCTGACATGATTTCCCAAGCCTTACCCAAAGCTTTTTCCTTCCAAACCCAAACTAATCCATCACTTGACTCAAAGCACTCTATTACGACCATATCTGGTCACCAACGACAAGATTTTTCAACTCACCACCGACATGATTTTCTCCATACAAATATATTCCAAATCATGTGTGAATTGTACTATAGGCTTCCCAAGTCCTCAAGAACACCATATCCAAATTCATCGCATATCGATCAATTTTAAGCCATTTTCGCTGAATGAGGTACCATATCCTAAATCCTAACTGCACAAAACAATTAGCAAATACATAAAACAATCCTACAAAAATCAAACATCATAATGCACCATCTAAGAAATGCATATAATTCATCCAAACATAATTACAAGCATGAATTGTCCTAGATCTAGTTATTTTAAATATCAATTATTACACCATAATTTCTACAAAGTATAAATCACGAATACTTGAAAGGGAAAAACCTTTGGCTTATTATTGTAAGACCCGTCATTTAGTTTCAACGAAAACTTAAGTACCGAACTCAGTATCCGAGAGCAAGTAATATAAGAGCATGAATCAAAGCATCGACCGGGACTAGGATCAGTATCCAACCAAGACAAAAAGCTTCACCGAGAGCAGCAACTGCCTAAACCAAAGGGGTTTCAGTAAGAGTGAAAAAAATTAACCGCTCAAATAGCCCAGACCAAGAGCAATGGTCAGGATAAACAAAAGATTTCCAAGAATCTATATATAAAAGCACCACGTTAGCAATCTGTGTAGAAATACATTCAACCAGATAATGACAATTGTTTGAATTAAAGCCACTTATAACAAGCCAGGTCATCAATCCAGGTAAAAGCCCCTGTGCCAATGGAAGAACCTTAACTTTTGTAAATAGAGGACCATGTGCTACTGAAAAGGAGCTAGTTGAATATTTTTTTGGCATTCTATAATACTTTAATATCCCTTACTCCTTTTAGAAGGTTTAATTAAAAGATCATTAATGACAGATTTGGTCACAGATATGTTTGTATACCAAATTGAGGAATAAAGCTTGAAGCAAAATTTTCAAAGTAGACATAGAAATTTTGGTCCCAAACCACTATAAATCTTGTGTTTCTTTTACCTTTCGACACTTACTTTCTGCATAGTTTTGGTAATTTAATTTGTTTACATCCTTTCGAAACAAGCTTTTGAAAACTTTAGGGATGCTAGTCAAATGAAAAATCTGCCTAACTTTTTTGGCATTAGAAGAATGGCCCGCTCGAACCTCCATTTTCTTTTAATCCATCAAACATAGACCTTTCAATCAAGCATGAAGTCAAAGTCATCATCTCAAAAGGCACATTGCTACCTTGCCCAATATGAAGGAATACTGCATGTTAATGAAGGGAATCAAGCAGACCAAATAAATCAAACTCTCAATGAGGAAACTATTACTCCAACCTTGCTGAAAAACAAGTTTCGATAAATAATGCTGAAATTCGCTTCTACCATAGCACAATGCTCAGATAACTATCAGAACAAAGCTAAGAAAACCTTTTCCAAATTGGAGAAAAAGATTTCGGCTATGCTAAAGGAAGACGAGAACCCTTTGACTTTCAGCTGAAACACCGAAAAATTACCAATGGCTAATGAAGCCCTAGAAGGTGGATTTATAGAAGTAGCTAAGTAAGCCGAGACTATAAAGACGATAAGAATATGACCTTTCGAGAGGCCATTGACTTTAAGTCCCGAAAGGGAAAACGTCGAAGGAAGGAAACAAAATAGGACATAATCTCAAAATGCTGAAGAAAAAACTCTAAGCTCGATGGGGATCATGCAATGGAAGCCTTGTTAATGAAATTATTAAAGCAAGTACAGAAGTTACAAAAGGATCAATCTAGTTTTGACACCAAAATGAAGCTTTGAAAGGTTTAACCTTTTTCCCGAGAAATCATGGCATCTCCTATGCTCGGGGGTTCAAGATCCCAAAACTTTCTTATGATGGAACATCCGATCCTAAAGATCACATCACTATATATGAAATCTAGGTGCAAGAAATCTGGGATTCAGACAAGATCAAATGTAGATTCTTACCTACGACCTTCAATGTACCCGCCTTGAAATAGTTCTAAAGCTATCCACCAAATCCTATTAGCTTTTGGAAATAGCTAACCATAAAATTCTTTAAACAATTCATTGCTTCGAAAGATACTAGAATTGCACTAAGTTTACTCACTGACTTTAGGCAAGGGAGAGGAGAATCTCCAAGGGATTATTGCAAAAGATTTAATGACATAGCGGCCCGATGCAAGGGCATGGTAGACGAAACCAAGTTGTTTGCTACAACTTCAGGATTGTGGCGGAATACACCATTCTGGAATGATTTATTGAGGTAGTAGTGCAAATATCTAAACAATTTCTATTTCTAAGCTTGAGGATAAATTCGAATTAAGGAAACAAAGTGAACTATCAAAAAGAACCCCAAATGGAATGGAGACAACACGAAGTTCACTTCGGCCAAAAGATTTAAGAAGGATCTTCAAGTGATGGAAGTGAATCCTCTAACTTATTCATATGCTCAAATCTATGCCATGACTTAGGACTGAATCTCATACCCTTCGAGAAGAGGGAAGGAGCGAAAAAGTAACCAAGGAGGAAAATATTTTAGCTACCATCGACAGAATGGACATAGTGCTGAAGAGTTTTGGTTTTTAAAGTCCTTCATCGAAAGGCTTATCATAGAAAGACGGTTAAATGAGTTTCTGAAGAACGATAACAATCAGGGAGCCACTACTCCAATAGGAAACGAAAATGCACAACCTCAGGCACTGGCTCTGAGGTCTTTACCAGCCCCTCTGAACTTTGTTGGCCTCATTTTGGGAGGAACCCACATTACTAGGACAAATAATAGTAGTTGGAAAAGGTACATTAATGAAGCCAAAAGTGGAGACGTCTCGGTGTATGAGATGTAGAGAGTTGAGAAAAAGCAAAAGATTGGCCTGGAAACTACATTTGGTAACTCTGATAAACAAGGTGTTTGTCACCCGCATAATGACCCACTTGCAATTATGACTCAAATTGGACTTTTGAAAGTGGTAAAGATAATGGTTGACACCAGATTCTTAACATAATTTTCAAGCATGCTTTCAATAAGATGGTGCTACGCGAGAGTATACTCAAATCCTATCAAGCTCTCATGTAGGGATTCAATGATGAAGGAACCATGCCTCTCGGGGAGTGTAATCTGATGGTCAAAATTGGAAGTGACACTCACTATGAGATCTTCAAAACCACATTTGTTATTACGGACGTCCCCTCGATGTGCAACGCTTTCTTTGAAGACCAACTATCAACGCTATTGATGAGTATGTGTCTATTAAGCATTTTCTTTTAAAGTTTCCCACCAAGATAGGGAAGGCCTTGTAAGGAGAAATTAGTGGCTCTCAAGGCAACTATATTATGCAATCCTGAACATGATCAATAAAGGGAAAACATTATCTTATGAGAACAATATCAAAATTAACCAGCCTACTCCCCTCGAAGTTAAGGAAACAGTTAATGCCATGAGTTCTAAATTTATGGAAAACTATAGGAAACCCTTAAGAATTTTCCTATGGCAAGAAGCTTCTCTGGTGGGAGAATTAATGTACATATCAATCTGTCTAAGAGAATACAATAGGATAGAATGAGGCAGAGTAGCAAGTCTTTTGGGAAAGCGAGAATGACTATACACGGTGTAAAGAAAATTCCAAAAAAAGAAGAAATTGAGCTTGACCTCGACCCAAGACAAGAAATTGAAACATCATCAGTAGTCAAAACTCTAAAAGAAGTGTGGCTCGATGAAACTGATGGGTCTAAGATAGTTAAGACAGGAACTTATTTTCATCCATCTATCTGAGAAGAGATAATTTCATTTTTCAAGCATAGCCAAGATGTATTCTTCAAGACTCATGATGATATGGTAGGAATCAACCCCTCCATCATTTTCCATTTCTTGAATATAGATCCAAATTTTATCGTTGTAAGGAGAAAAAGGAGACCTTTAGATAAGGTCTGATATAGGAGCCTACAAGAAGAAATCGAAAGGTTGCTAAAGAATAACTTCATCCGAGATGTTTACTATCCGAAGTGGGTCGCTAGTCCGATGTTAGTAAAGAAACCAAATGGGAAGTGGAGGACTTGTATTAACTTAATTGATTTAATCGAAGCTTGCTCAAAGGATTGCTTCCCTCTATCAAGAATCGATCAGTTAGTAGATGCTACCGGTGGGAATCAGTTGCTTTCATTTATGGATGCTCATATTTGGTATAATAAAATTCCAATATTCAAGCCCGATAAGGAACATACGAGCTTCGTCATAGACATGGGTTTTTTGTTACAAAGTAATGCCCTTCGGTCTTAAGATTGTAGGGGCAACATATCTACTCAACCAAATGTTCACCAATCAGATAATTTGAACATGGAAGTTTATGTTGATGTCATGTTGGTTAAAATCTAAGCAGTCAGGAAGTCATGTTTCGGATTTTGCCGAGACGTTTGAGGCTCTGCAAAAATATCAGATGAAGTTGAACCCTTAAAAGTGTTCCTTTGGGATACAATCCAGGAAATTCCCAGGTTTTATAGTAAGTGCTAGAGGGATAGAGATAAACCTGGATCGGATAAAAGCTATAATCAACATGAAGGCTCCAACTAATGGAAAGGAGTTATGAGCTTAAATGGGAAGATTTCTGCTTTGAACAGGTTTATAAGCCGATCAACCAACAAGTGTGTTCCCTTCTTTAACATCTTAAAGAAGCATGCTACTTTCAAATGGAAAAATGAATGCTAAAAGGCATTCGAAGACCCGCAAGAGCACCTAAGTACTCCCTTGTTGTTATCTAAACCAACAGATGCTGCTCCCTTATTTGGCCGCGTCGTATCAGGCCATAAGTTTAGCCTTAGTGAGAGACGATAATGGGATTCAGAGACTTATATATTTTTTAACTAAATGGCTAGATCCATCCATGAAGCACTAACCAGTAATTAAAAAGCACTCCAATAGCTTGGTATTCACAGTAAGAAAGCTTCAACCATATTTCCAGGCCCGTCCTATCAAAGTCCTTATAGATCAACCGCTTCGACAAGATTTTAGCAAACCCGAAACTCCAGAAAGGTTAATTAAGTGGCTATAGAACTCATCCAGCACGAAATATCATATGATTTCCCATGCATTACCTGAAGCTTTTTCCTTCCAAACCCAAACTCTACTCCGTGACTCAAAGCACTCTATTACGACCTTTTTTAGGTCACCAGCGACCTGATTTTCCACTTACCACCAAAATGATTTTCTCCATCCAAATCTATTCCAAATCATGTGTGAATTGTCCTATAGGCTTTTCAAGTCCTCAAGAACACCATATCAAAATTCATCCCATATCAATCACCTTTAAGCCATTGTCGCTGAATGATGTACCATAATCCTAAGTCCTAACTACACAAAGCAACTTGCATATACATAAAAAAATTCATAAAAATATCGAACATCATAATGCAACATCCATGAAATGCATATAATTCATCCAAACACAATTATTAGCATGAATCGTCTTAGATCTAGTTTTTGTAAATAGAAATTGTTACACCATAATTTCTACAAAGTATAAATCGTAAATACTCGAAAGGGAAAAACCTTTGGCTTATAATTGTGAGAACCATCATTTGGTTTCCAACGAGAGCTTAAGTACCGGACTCAGCATCTGGGAGCTAGTAATACAAGAGCATGAACCAAAGCATTAACCGAGACTATGATCGTTATCTGATCAAGACAAGAATCTTCGCCGAGAGCAGCAGCTGCCTGAACCAAAGGCATTTCAGCAAGAGTAAAAAAATTAATGGTTAACATAGCTCGGGCTGAGACCAACGGTCGGGATAAATGAAAGATGTCCAAGAGGCTACATATAAGAGCACGACATCAGCAATTTTTGTCAAACTACATTCAACTAGATGATGACCATAATTGAATGAAAGCCGCTTATAACAAGCTAGGTCATCAAACCAAGCAAAAGCGCATGCACCAATGGAACAACCTTAATTTTTCTATAAATAGAGGACAATGTGCTACTGAAAAAGGGCTGGTTGAAGGTTTTTCTGACATTCTACAATCCTTTAATATCCCTTACTCCTTTAGAAAGCTTTAATCAAAAGATCACTAATGCAGATTTGGTCATAGACCTATTTGTACACCAAATTGAGGAATCAACTTGAAGCATAATCTTCAAAGTGGACGTAGGGATCATGGTCCCAAACCCCTATAAATCTTGTGTCTCTTTTACCTTTTGGAACTTACTTTCTGCATAATTTTGGTAATTTAATTTGCTTAATCCTTTCGGAAGAAGCTTTCATAAACTTTGGGGGTGTTTGTCAAATGGAAAATCTGCCTAATATTTTTAGCGCTAGATGAAGAACTCGCTTGAACCTTCATTCTCTTCTAATCTAGCAAACTCAAACCTTCAATCAAGCATGAAGTTAAAGTCATCATCTCGAAAGATAGCTTGCTACCTTGCCCAGAATGAAGGAATTGATGAACTGCATGTGAATGAAAGGAATCAAATGGGGAAAATAAATCAAACTGTTATGAGGAAACTATTAGTCCAGCCCTTACCGAAAATGATTTTTGACAAATGATGCTAAAGTTTGCTTCTGACATAGCACAATGCTTAGATAACTATCAGAACAAAGTTAAGAACACCTTTTTCGAATTGGAAAAAAAGTTTTCAGCTATACTTGAGGAAGATGAGAACCCTTTGACTTTCAGCCAAAACCCCAAAAGATACCAATGGCTAACGAGGCCTTAGAAGATGGATTTATAGAAGTGGCTAAGAAAGCTGAGATTATAAGTACGACAAGAATAGGACCTTCCGAGAGGCCATTAACTCTAACTCTTGAAAGGGAAAACTTCGAAGGAAGGAAACAAAATAGGCCACAAACTTAAAATATTGTTACTGAAACTCTAAGCTCCAGGGAGATCATGCGATTGAAGCCTTGGTAATGAAATTATCAGAGCAGGTACAGAAGTTGCAAGAGGATCAATTAAGTTCTGACACCGAAATGAAGCTCCGAAAGGTTTAAACCTTTTCCCAAAAAATCATGACGTCCCCTTGCTCCAGAGTTCATGATCCCAAAACTTTCTTATGATGGAACATCCAATCCTGAAAATCACATCGCTTTATATGAAATCCAGGTGCAAGCAATCCGGGTTCAAACAAGAACAAATGCAGATTCTTGCCTGCGACCTTCGATGGACCCGCCTTGAAATGGTTCTAAAGCTATCCACCGAATTTTATTAGCTCTTGGGAATAGCTAACCATAGAATTCTTGACACAATTCATTACTTCGAAAGATACTAGAATAGGACTAAGTTTACGCATCGACTTTAGGCAAGGGAGAGGAGAATCTCCAAAGGATTATTGCAAAAGATTTAATGACATAGCGGTCCGATGCAAGGGCACGACAAATGAAACCAAGTTGGTTACTATCACTTCAGGATTATGGAGGAATACACCATTCTGGGATGATTTATTGAGGCAGAAGTGCAAACATATGAACGAGTTCTTTTTTTGAGCGTGAGGAGAAATTTGAATTGAGGAATCAAAGGGAACTACCAGAATGAACCTCAAATGGAATGGTGACAACAAAAGGTTCAATTCAGACAAAATATTCAAGAAGGATCTTCCAGTGATGGAAGCAAGTCCCCTAATTCATTCACGTGCTTAAATCTATGCCATGACCCCGAACTGAATCTCATACCCTTCGAGAAGAGGGAAGGAGTGAGACAGTAACTAAGGAGGTAAATATTGTAGCTACAATCAACGGAATGGACATAGTATAGAGGAGTGTTGGTTTTTGAAGTCCTTCAACAATAGCTTATCAGTGAATGATAGTTAAATGAGTTTCTAAAAAATGATAACACTCAGGGAGCCAGCACTCCAACAGGAAATGGAAGTGCACGACCTCAAGCACTGGCTCCGAGGTCTTTACCAGCCCCTCGGAACTTTATTGCCCTCATTATGGGAGGAACCCACATTGTTGGGACAAATAATACTAGTTGGAAAAGGTACATTAATGATGCCAAAAGTGGAGATGTCTCGGTGTATGAGATAAAGAAAGTTGAGAAAAGCAGAAGGTTGAGCTGGAAATTACATTCGGTGACTCTAATAAACGAGGTGTTTGTCACCCCTATAATGACCCACTTGTAATTATGGCTCAAATTGGACTTTCGAAAGTTGCAAAGATAATGGTTGATACCAGAGTTGTTGTTAATATAATTTTCAAGCACACTTTCAATAAGATGGGGCTACTCGAGAGTATACTCAAATCCATCCAAGCTCCCATATATGGATTCAATAGTGAAGGAACCATGCCTCTCGGGGAGTGTAATCTGATGATCAAAATAGGAAGTGACCCTCACTATGAGATCTTCAAAACTACCTATGTTATCATGGACATCCCCTCGGTTGATAATGCTTTCTTTGGAAGACCAACTCTCGACGCTATTGATGGGTATGTGTCTACTAAGCATTTACTTTTAAAGTTTTCCATCAAGATAGGAAAGAGCTTATAAGGGGAGATTAGTGGATCTCAAGGCAACTATATTATGCAAGCCTGAACGTAATCAATAAAGGAAAAACTTCATCTTATGAGAATAATGTCAAAATAAACCAGCCTACTTCCCTCGAAGTTAAGGAAACAATTAATGCCATGAGTTCTAAATTTATGGAAAACCGTAGGAAACCCTTAAGAATTTTCCCATAGCGAGAAGATTCTATGGTGGGAGAATTAATCTACATTACCAATCTATCTAAGAGAATATAATAAGATAGAATGAGGCAGAGTAGTAAATATTTTGGGAAAAATAGAAAGATTATTCACGCTATACAGGAAATTTCAAAAGAAGAAGAATTTGAGCTTGACCTCGACCCGAGACAAGAAACTGAGATAACATCAACAGTTGAAACTCTAGAAGAAGTGTGTCTCAATGAAAATGATGGGTCTAAGACAGTTAAGGTAGGAACTTATTTTCATCTATCTATCCGAGAAGACCAAATCTCCTTTCTCAAGCATAACCAAGATGTATTCACCTGGACCCATGATGATAAGGTAGGAATCGACCCCTCTGTCATTATCCATTGCTTGAATATAGATCCAAATTTTATTGTTGTAAGTCAAAAAAGGAGACCTTTAAAAAAGGTCCGATATATGAGCCTACAAGAAGAAATTGAAAGGTTGCTAAAGAATAACTTCATCCGAGATGTTTACTATCGGAAGTGGATCGCTATCCCCGTGATAGTAAAGAAACCAAATGTGAAGTGGAGGACCCGTATTGACTTCACTGATTTAAACAAATCTTGCTCAAATATTGCTTCCCTCTGTCAAGAATCGATCAGTTAGCAGATGCTATCGGTGGGCATCAAGTGCTTTCGTTTATGGTTGCTCATACTAAGTATTATCAAATTCTGATGTTCAAGCCTGATAAGAAACATATGAGCTTTGTTAGTAACATGGGTTTTTTTGTTACAAGGTAATGCCCTTCGGTCTTAAGAATTTAAGCGCAACATATCAAAGGTTAGTCAATCGTATGTTCACCAATCAGATAATTCAAACATGGAAGTGTATGTTGATGACATGTTGGTTAAATCTAAGCAGTCAGAGAGTCATGTTTCAGATCTAGCTGAGACATTCGAGGCTCTCTAAAACATCAGACGAAGTTGAACCCTCAAATGTGTACCTTCATAATACAATCTGGGAAATTCTTGGGTTTTATAGTAAGTGCTAGAGGGAAAGAGATAAACCTGGATCAGATAAAAGCTATAATCAACATAAAGGCTCCAACTAATGGAAAGGAGTTAATGAGCTTGAATGGGAAGATTGCTGCTTTGAACAGGTTAATAAGCCGATCAACTGACAAGTGTGTTCCCTTATTTAACCTCTTTAAGAAGCATATTACTTTCAAATGGACAAACAAATGCTAAAAGGCATTCAAATACCTACAAGAGTACCTAAGTTCTCCCTCGTTGTTATCTAAACTAATGGATAAAGAAACTCTGTTCCTCTATTTAGTCGCCTCAAATCAGGCCATAAGTTTAGCCTTAGTGATAGATGATAATGGGATCTAGAGACCCATATATTATGTAAGTAAAAGGCTAGATCCAGCCAAGAAGCACTACCCAGTAATTGAAAACCTCGCCTATAACTTGGTGTTTACAGCAAGAAAGCTTCAACCATATTTCCAGGCGCATCCTACTAAAGTCCTTACAGATCAACAACTTCGACAAGTTTTTAGCAAACCCAAAATTGCAGAAAGGTTAGTTAAGTGGGCTATAGAACTCAACTATTACGAGATATCATATGAACCTTGGACGACAGCCAAGGGTCAAGCGATAGCCGACTTCATTACTGAATGCACTGGTTTCAGAAACGAAGCCGAAAAATAAGAGGACGAGAATAAACAACTCTCTTGGCAACTCTATGTTGACGGAGCCTCAAATAAAGAGGGGGCAGGCTGGCTATATCTTAGTGATCCCGGACAACCACCAAATTTATTGCGTGATCAACCTTGCCTTTATAGTAACCAATAATGTCGTTAGGTATGAATCCTTAATCATTGGATTAAGGATGGTTATTTCCATCAGGATTTCAAAGATCCGTACGTATACCGATTCCCGAATAATAGACGAAAAAATTCTTGGTAACTACCAGGCACGAGACCCAAGGTTAGCTCTTTATGTTAAACAGGTGAAGTGGCTACTCGAAGCTTTCAGGAGTTAACATATAGAAAACATTCCTTGGGACTGAAACACTAGGGCTGATGCCTTAGTAAAATATGCAAGCTCAAAGGATGTAAGAGAGTTCAATTTCATCCCAGTTGAGATTCTTGGGAAACCAAGCATATAGGTTCTGTAACAACCAAGGTCGATATTACCTGAAATTAAAATTTAAATATATGATTTAATCAATTATAACTAATTAACTAGATAAATTAGGGGAATTTATAATTATTGTATTTCTATATTTAAAATGGATGTGGAATATTGAATAAATTGGGAATTTAATGAATTATTCTTTTATGTATTTTAATTCTTATGTTTAATAATATAAGAACAATCTTGGAGAAAACGAGTAATAAATTATACGGAAACAATTTTATTATTTGAAATATGTTATTTTCCAAGGGTTTATTTGCTTATTTATTTTAATAAGGATATTTCTTGTTAAAAATGAGATTTTTCCAACTAATAGTTTATTTTATTAAAAGTATTGAGAATAACTTTTATTTTTAAAAGTTGTATTTAATTTCATAAGATATTTCAACATTAACGAGGAATGAGAATTTGGCATGTTATTTATGTTGGGAAAATTTAAAGAAATCAATCTTAGTTTAATAGAACATTGTTTAGTTCAAACTGGTATTTATAAAGTGTTAAAAAAAATTAGCAACACTTTATTTTTAGAAAATTAGCAACACTTGACAAATGAATCCACATCTTAACCCATTTAGCACAACAAGAGGAATATGGGATGAGAAACATAAATACACGTTTTTCATTCTCCTTCTCATTACGTAAACAGAAAATGAAAAAAAGTAAGCAAAACCTTAATCCCCAAATCAAACTAGAAATCATAGGGCCTTTGATTAATTCAAGGGTATATTGTGAAAAGGTAATCCCTTCCACCTATTTGTGTATTTTCTGTTGATTAATTTTAATTTTAATTTCTTATTTTAATCATTCCCCTTTAATTGTTGAATCTAACCTAGGTCGAAGTTGAAATTGAAAAGCCTAGGGGAAATCAAGCTTTACTCCTCAGTTTCAGATTTGTTTAGGTGAGTTATCTCACAATTTCTAGTCTAAAATGGATGTGTGTTGCTGATATATGAAATTGCTTGAATCTATAGTGAATATGATAACAATAGGTTATTGAATCTCTTATCACTTTGAATTGATTCTCTATTTGCTGAAAACCTACTTTATATAATCATGGTTTGCATCCAACTGTAAATGTTTAAACGCTTACATGATTACTAATTCAGTACCCTACACCTCCAGGGAACCAACGAAGGAGAAATGGGTGGAATCGGATAGTCGGAGAGCCATCGGAGCTACCCAGAAGTCAACCCAGGTGACACAACCGGTGGATCGGTCTATACGACCGGTGCACCGGTCGCAGCCTGAGGTTGAGCCTCAGGCTATGTTACTTAGTCCCCAATCGCCCCCGTTTGTTGTCCGTTTATCCGATTGGTCTCCTTATGTTGTTTGCTTGATTTTGCCGTTGCATTTCATGTCAATTTTGTTACCGTTTTCAGCTTTTGATTTGTGAATTTTTGAATTCATTTTGGTGCTTCTATACCATAGAATTGTTCTATGGGCTTTGGGAGTAATACACAAATTTCAATGCATGTTTTCAACTTGGATTTATAAAAGGATGATTTCTAAAGCAAACCATTTTAACGAAACCTTTTTAAGTGTAAATCTAATTTCTATACAAAGAATTATATATATATATATATTATTTATTTTCATTAACAATGGTTTTTAAAGATGATGTAGAGCAATGGTTTAAAAAGTATACTTAGCTATACATACATACATACATACATACATACATATATATACATAACCTAGCTTATAAACCGATTTTTACAAGAATGGTTTTAAAGTGAAATATTTTCATAAAATTGCACGACATTGATTGGATAAGGAATAGGTTTAAACGGTTAAATAAAATAAGTGGTATGGAGCGCTCACGTTTGTTTTACCGGTTAATTCTCAGACTTATTCGACTGAACCATTGATACACATAAGCAAAGTTTAATATCGTAAAGTAAGAGTAAACTCCTATGGTATGGGACACATGGTCGTTACATATTTGATTGCTATATGAAAGTACATAACACTTATATCGACTAGTTTATGACTCGTCCTTGGAGTTTATAAGCCTTGTACCTATCATGTAGTTTATAGGACATGTTTGTATCCTACTGTTTAAAGGCTCGTACCTATCTTGGAGTTTATAGGTCGCATACCTATCTTGGAGTTTATACGTCTCATACCTATCATAGAATTTTATAGGTCTCGTGCCTATTTTGGAGTCTATAGACATATATGTCTATCTTGGAGCTGCATGCATATAGGTGAATTTATTCACCAATCCTAGAGTTTGGCGCCTTTTCCCCCTTTTTGTGAGATTTCTGAATTTCTATTTGTGATTTCTGAATTTGATGTTATTTGTGCTATCACTAAATTGTTTCGAGTATTTTTTTCTTTTAAGAAGTTATCTTGGGTTTTAATATTTGGCGATTATGAAATTATTAAAGTAAGCTTGATATTTTTCGATATATGACTTGATGAGTATATTTGAGATCTAGTTCATTATATCTATCATCCAACTTACTAACTCGTTTATTTTAGCCTAGACTGGCCCGTTTATTATTTTATAATATTCGGGTCAAATTGAGATGTTTCATATCCTTCATCTTGATGTTTCTAGAGTGGACGTGCTATCAATTAGCTAGTTGTTTACTTTTGTCATCACTATGTACATATTGATGTTATGGTGTATCTTTTGTTGAGCTGCACTCCTTTTATGTACATATTCGTGTCTTTGAGATGTAGAACTTTTGTATTTATGTAGATTACATCTTGTATCTATTTGTGCTTGTTCAGACTTGTATCTATTTGTATTCCATTCTGCCTGATCTGTGATTCTCTAATTTGTATCTATCATATGTTATTTTGGATTTCTATTATAGCCACCGTAGTTTTGTTTTAAGCCTGAATTGTATACGTCGATTCCACTTGATTAAAGTAATGTATAACATATTAATCGATGTAACGATGCTGTTTAAAGTAAAATTCATGGATGGTTTCTCCTAACTATCCCTATTCTCTACACTAGAAGACGTTACTACTTTATAATATTCTTTGTTAGTGTAGGTCTCGGGGCAGGGAGTCACAGCTTGGTATCAGAGCGAGATCTGGAACAAAATATGATATTACGGATATGAATCTTGTCTTAGTCAAATTTTAGGAATCATCCCTTGGGATTTCATGTAGCATATTCCTTAGCGTCTATATTTAAAATTCTTATTATCGAATCCTATAACTTTTGAATAATCCTTTATCTTACCTAATTCATTTCAAAATCTTACATGGTTGGAGGTAGACCTTCCATTCTGCTGGAGGGTAATTCAGTGGCCCTCCTCGGGACGAAGTGTTTATGTCCCCTAAACAAATCATGGAACTCGTTTAGAATACTCAGCCTTCCGAATCTCCCCTACATTTTTCTTCTCTCAAGTCAGGTTTTGCACATATGTGTAGTGACTTTGTGCATCTTGGTGGCAAGCCCTTTAGAGGTTCTGAGAGTGTGATTGAGGTGCAAGAGTGGCTCATGACATGCAAGAGGATATTTTCTTGCAGGATCTTTCTGATCAGCCTAGGGTTCTGGTAGCATCTAGTTAGCTCTAGGAGATTGATCTAGATTTGTATGAGCTTCTTATAATAAAGGTGGATGAGGCTACTCTATCTTAGGAGCAGTTTAGGGAACGTTTTTAGTAGAAGTTCATTCCCGAATCCAAGAAGGCCTCGTTGGCTAAGAGGTTTATTGAGTTGAAGCAAAGGAAGTCTTTGGTAGCAGGGTACGCATCGACTTCAAAGCATTATCCAAATACAAAGTCGAGCACATTAGTACACCACTAGAGAAGAACTAGAAATTTTTGTACGGTTTGAAAACGCGTCTTAGGAAGGTGTTGTTGTTGCAAATGAAGGTTTCATTCGAGGAGTTAGTTGATTCGACTCTTAGGCTTGTGGTAGTTGAGAAGGATTGTAGTGAGGAAGATGTAGTGGAGAAGAAGATCTTTCATCCAAAGAAGAAGCAACCATTCAACAAGTCCAAGCCTTTCCATCCTACTATGAAGATAAAGAAACAAGGTTCAAGTTCTATAGCAACACAACCATCTCGAGGAGAATGCTTCAATTATGGTTCTAAGGAACATTTTTTCAGGGATTGTCCGAAAGTTCTAGTTTATCGATATTACAAGAAGGAAGGTCATCTTGTGGCATCTTGCCCTCGAACAGCTAAAGGAACCAATTATGGGAAGCTTAGTGTTGTGCAAGCTTTGGTGGATCTTCTTAGCATCGAGGCATATCTCATTCTATCCTTAAAATTGTTATTGTTCTTAAAAATTTTCCTATTCGGGTTCTTTTCGATATGGGTGCATCTCACTCATTCATATTGAAGGAACTTGTAGATACTCTATCTTTAGATGTAAGTTTGGTGACTTGGTTGAAAATTGTGAACCTTGTTGGTGGGTCCGCGACCCTCATTGTGCTTTGTACAGATGTTGAGCTTATCTTGTGCGGGCATACTTTTCATTCTGATCTTCATGTTATGCAGTATCTTGGCTTTGGAATGATGTTACGAATGGATTGGCATAACTGTTATGAAGCCCTTATCCAATGTCCCGAAAGAACTATCAACATTTGATATACAGAATCTGTTGAGCGGATTTCTATTATTATTTAAGCTAACAATTCTAATTCGGTAGCGTCCTTATTTTCTCTTGAGTCTAGTGAAGAGGATGATATCTTCTAAATCCCTATGATTTGTGATAATCCATATATCTTTGAACCCATTTCACGGTTGCCACCCAAGTGGGCAACTGAGTTCCGAATTGATCTCATCCCTAGAGCTCGGCCAGTTAGTCATCCTCCTTATACGATGTTTGCTAAGGAGAATATGGAGTTGAGGAAGCAATTGTCAGAGTTGGAAGCAATTTTCAGAGATGGAAGCGAAGCTGTTTATCAAATCTAGTTCTTCTCTTTTTGGAGCTTCTGTTATGATTTTGAAGAACGCTGATGGTACTCTTAGGCTTTGCATAGACTATCGCAAGCTTAATTGGCTTACCATAAAGAACAAGTATCCCCTGCCTAGGATACATGATTTATTTGATTAGCTTTGCAGCGCTAAGGCTTTTCCCAGTTAGATTTAGCAACAGGTTTTCATCAGCTTTGAGTGGCAAGTGATAGCATTCCTCTGACTTCATTTTGTACTGGTTATGGATCTTATGAGTGGCTTGTTATGCCTTTCGGAATAACAAATGTACCAGCTTATTTCGTTGATCTCATAAATCGAGTTTTTCAGGAATTTCTCGATCGATTTTTCATATATTCATTGATGATATTCTTGTTCATTCTAAATCAGAGGAAGAGCATAAGGAGAATCTTAGGATTGTATTGGAAACAGTTAGAAGAAATTAGTTGAAGAAAAATCTTCTAAATGTCATTTCTGGCAGAGGAAATTGAAGTTCTTGGAGCATGTAGTTTCAAAAGAAGGAATTTTTGTTGATCCATCAAAGATTGAAGCTATTTAGAATTAGAAAAGGCCAAAGAATTGCATTGGATATTCTTAGTTTTCTTGATTGGCGGGCTATTACTGTCGATTCATAAAGGATTTTTCCAAGATCTTTTTACCTCTTACTTCTTTGACTAGGAAAGGAGTTAGGTATATTTGGTCTGATAAATGTGAAGATTCTTTTCAGAAGTTAAAGGAACTCCTTTCCAATGCTCCTGTTCTTATGGTCCTAAAAGGGAACCATGACCTTGTGGCCTACAAGGATGCTAGTAGATTTGGTTTGGGTGTCGTTCATATGCGAGGGCTGTATTGTTACTTTTGCTTCAAGGCGGCTAAAGCCAAATTAGGTTAGATATGCCACTCATTATTTGGAGCTTGTGGCTATTGTCTTTGCTTTATAGATTTGACGTCATTATTTATTGGATGAGAGATTTGTATTTTAAACCGACCATAAGTTGTTAAAGTACTTATTCACTCAGAAGGAGCTTAATATGCGACAACAGAGATGGCTTGAATTCTCTCTTCCTATGATATCGATATTCAGTATACTTCGAGGAAGGGGAATCGAGTAGTGGATGCTCTTAGCCGCAAGTAGCAGGAAGTTATCTCTTTGTTGTTAGCTGAGTGGAAGGATCTTGAGGTTTTATCTTCTTGTGAGATTAAAGGGCATACTCTAGATTCTCATTCTTTCAATTTATTGTTTAGCATGGAAGCTCGTCCTAGTCTTTTGGATCAGATTGTGGAAGCCTAGAAGCATGTGCTAAACTATCTTATATTTTTCTGCAGTGTAGTGGTATTTTTTGAAGTGATAAGTTGAGGGATTTTGTAGTTGATGCTCGTGGTTGTATTTGTAAGAAGGATAGGCTTTGTTGCCAAATGTCGGTGATGTTAGGAGAGATATTCTTAAGGAGTGTCATCACTCCAAGTATAATATTCATCCCGGTAGCAGTAAGATGTATGCAGATGTGAAGTATTCTACTATTGGAAAGGGATGAAGCAGGATGTGGTGGAGTATATGATGGGTTTAATGACTTGTCAGCTTGTTAAAGCCAAGCAACGGTGCCCTAGTAGTCTTTTGCAACCTTGTAAAGTCCCCGTGTGGAAGTGGGACCAGGGACTATGAGCATGAGTTGATTTTTGTATCCTCTTGTCCATCGATCTAGTAATGATCATAATCTTGTTCTTTCTTTTCCTTTTCGGGTTGCTATGGGTTTCATTGATGGTCTCCCTCGTTCGAGAGCCGGCTATGATGGCTTATGGGTGATTGTTGATCGTTTGACTAAATTAACCCACTTTATTCCTGTCAAGTCCAATCGGAATGCCTATCAACTAGCTTAAAAGGAGATCGTGAGACTTGATGGAATCCCTAATGCCATCATTTGTGACCAGGATCCCTTGTTTACAAGCAGATTCTAGAAGAGTCTGTAGAAAGCCTTGGGTTCGAAGGTTAATTTCAGCACTATCTATCATCCGTAGACGAATGGGAAGACGGAGCGAGTTAGTAAGATCTTGGAAGACTTACTTCGTTCTTGTGTTCTTGACTTCAATGGGAGTTGGGAAGATCATACCTATCTTGTTGAGTATGCTTACAACAACAGTTTCCGATCTAGTATCGACATGGTTCCCTTGGAGGCCCTTTATGGAAGGTCGTGTCGATCACCTTTGTGTTAGCCCGAGTCTAGGGAGGAAACTCATCTTAGTCCCCGAGTCTATTCATGAAGCTTCTGAGAAGATCGATCTCAATTGATAGAGAATGAAAAAGGCACAGAGTAGGCAGAAATTCTATGCAGATAACAGGAGGAAAGCATTAGAATTCTCTATAGGAGATTGGGTCTTCATTCACGTATCTCCATTGAAGGGTGTGATGTGTTTTAGTCATTCTAGGAAGTTAGCTCCAAGACATATTGGACCATACCCAATCAATGAACATATCAGTCCTGTCGCTTATTGGATATCTCTTCCAGCCCAACTTTTTGGTATTCATGATGTATTCCATGTTTCTCAACTTCGAAAGCGTCTTCGATATTCGGATTCTATTCTTGGGCCAAGATTTCTTGAGGAGCTTGATGTCTCATCTGACCTTACTTATGAGCAGAGACATATCCATATTGTTGCATCAGAGGTCAAACGCCTTCGAAATTAAGATGTTACGCTTGTTAAAGTCCAATGGTCTGGCAATCTAAAAGATTTTTCTTAGGAGACTGGAGAGTTTATCGAGTGACCGCATCCTGAGTTATTTTCTCATGCTCATTGGTGGTGATGCTCTTGCTTTATATTATTTCATGCTTATGATTTTATCCTTTTTGATATATGCATCATTTGAATTGTTATCGACTTTTCCTTAAGAAAATTACGAGGATGTAATTTTTATAAAGGGAGAGTCTGTAACAACCTTGGTCAAGATTACCTGAAATTAAAACTTAAATATATGATTTAATCAATTATAACTAATTATTTAGATAAATTTGGGTAATTCATAATTATTGTATTTCCAAATTTAAAACGGATGTGGAATAAAGAATAAAGTAAGAATTTAATGAATTGTTCTTTAATGTGGTTTAATTCTTATGTTTAATAATATAAGAACAATTTTGGAGAAAATGAGTAAATAAATTATATGGAAATAATTTTATTATTTGAAATATGTTCTTTTTCAAGATTTATTTGCTTATTTATTTTAATAAGAAGACTTACTGTTAAAAATGAGATTTTTTTTTCAAGTAATAGTTTATTTTATTAAAACTATTGAGAATAACTTGTATGTTTAAAAGTTGTATTTAATTTCATAAGATATTTTAAATTAATAAGAAATGAGAATTTGGCATGTCATTTATGTCGGGAAAATTTTAAAAAATCAATATTAGTTTAATAGAAAATTGTTTAGTTCAAATTGGTATTTACAAAGCGTTAAAACAAATTAGCAACGCTTTCTTTTTAGAAAATTAGCAACACTTGGCAAATGGATCAACATCTTAACCCATTTAGCCCAAACAAGAGGAATATGAGATAAGAAACATACATACAAGTTTCTCATTCTCCTTCTCATTACCTAAACGAAAAAACAAAAAGAAAAAAATAATGTCCCAAAAACCTCAATCCCTAAATAAAAGCTAGAAATCATAAGGCTTTTGATTAATTCAAGTGTATAGAGTTAAAAGGTAATCTCTTCCACCTATTTATGTATTCTTTGTTGATTAATTTCAATTTAATTTTTGGTTTTAATTATTCCCATTCAATCTTTGAATCTAACCTAGGTCGAAGCTAAAATAGAAAAGCCCAGGAGAATCCAAGGTTTAATCCTTAATTTCAGATTTATTTAGGTGAGTTTGTCTTACAATTTCTAGTCTAAATAGATTATGTTGTATATGAAATTGCTTGAATCTATAGAAAAATGGTCGCAATAGGTTTTTGAATCCCTTATCACTTCGAATTGATTCTCTTTTTGCTGAAAACCAACATTGTATAATCATGATATGCATCCAATTATACATGTTTACCCGGTTGCATGATTGTTAATTTAGTATCGCAGACCTCTAAGGAACCAACGAAGGAGAAATAGGTGGAATCAAATCATTGGGGAACCACTGAAGAAACTTGGGAATCAACCTAGTTGATGCAACCGATGGACGGGTCTACACGACCGGTGCATCGGTCGCAGCCTGAGGTCGAGCCTCATGTTGTGTTGCTTTTGTCCTCGATCGCTCCCGTTTGTTTGGTTGATCTCCTTATATTGTTTGCATGATTTTGCTGTTAAATTTTATGTTAAGTTCATTTCCATTTCTGACTCTTGATTTGTGAATTGATGAATTCATTTTGGTGTTTCTATACCATAGAATTGCTCTATGGGTCTTGGGAGTAATACACAACTTTTGATGTTGTTTTCAACTTGGATATAAAAGGATGATTTCTAAATCAAATCATTTTATTGAGATATTTTCTATATAAGGTATTTTAGAAATATATATACTTATTATTTATTCCCACTAACAATGGTTTTTAAAGATGATGTAGAGTGATGGTTTTAAAAGTGTACTTATATATATATATATATATATATATACACACACACATAACCTTGCTTATAAACCAATATTTTACAAGAATGATTTTAAAGTGAAATATTTTTATAAAATTGCACGATATCGATCGAATAAGGAATTGATTTAAATGGATAAATAAAATGGGTGGTATGGAAAGCTTATGTTTGTTTTATCAGTTAATTCCCGGACTTATTCAATCGAACCATTGCTACACATAAGTGAAGTTTACTATCATATAGTAAACATTTGAGTTAACCCATGTGGTATGGGACACATGGTCGTTATCTATTCGGTCTCTATATGAAAGTATATAACACTTATATTGACGAGCTTATTACACGCCCTTGGAGTTTATAGGTCTTGTACCTATCTTGGAGTTTATAGGTCTCCTACCTATCTTGGAGTTTATAGGTCTTGTACCTATCTTGGAGTTTTATAGGTCTTATATCTATCTTGGAGTTTATAGACATATATGTCTATCTTGGAGTAACATTCATGTAGGTGAATTTGTTCGCCATTCTTGGAGTTTGGCGCATTTCCCCTCCTTTTGTGAGATTTCTGGATTTTTATTTGTGATTTCTGGATTTGATTTTATTTGTGCTATCACCAAATTATTTCAGGGATTTTTGTTTTTAGTAAGTTATCATGGGTTTTAATATTTAGTGATTATGAAGTTATTGAAGTATGTTTGATATTTTTCGACATATGTCTTGATGACTACATTTGAGATCTAGTTCATTTTATCTATCATTATCTTGCTAACTCATTCTTTTTAGCCTAGACTGGCCCATTTATTATTTTATAATACTCGGGTCAGACCGAGATGTTTTGTGTCCTTTAGCTTGATGTTTCTAGAGTAGACATCCTATTAGTTAGCTAGTTTTTTACTTTTGTCATAACTATGTATATATTTAGTTATGATGTAATTATGTTGAGCTAGACCCCTTTTATGTACATATTCGTGTCTTTGAGTTATGGTAATTATGTATTTATGTAGAATACGTCTTGTATCTATTTGTGTCTGTTCATACTTGTATCTATTTGTATTTCACTATGCCTGATCTAGGATTCTGTGATTTGTATTTATCGTATATTGTTCTAGATTTTTATTACAGCCACCATAGTTTTATTTCAAGCCTGAATTGCAAATGTCGATTCCACTTGATTAAAGTAATGTATAACATATTAATCAATGTATTAATGCTTGCTTAAAGTAAAATTCATGGATGGTCGCTCCTAACCAGCCTCATTCTCTACACTAGCAGACAATATTACTTTGCAATATTAGTGTGGGTCTTGGGGTGAGGCATCACATCCTTCGAACTACATGCTACTAATTATGTAGGGTCCCTACATCCTCACATATACCCTATATAAATTGTAACCCATTTGGATCGATCTTAATCTATCGATTGTAATCGATCGCCAAAAATACTTTTCTTAGTTTTCACATTTGTTGAGTTTTTTCCCCTCTACTCCAAATTCCTTAACTCCCCATGCAACTTATTTGCATCGATTCCACTCCAAATGCTCTAAAATTAATGGACTTTCTAAATTGTTTGTGGGTTCTCTGAAATGCATGTGGACACTCTACTCTTAATCCTGAGCAAAAAATATCCAAAAACTACCAAATAGGTATTATATCATTATTATAAACACGATACAAACATCACATCATCATAATTAATTCGAAACACAAATCGAGTATCCATAAGTACAAAAATGAAATTATTTAGATCTACATCCATTTTAACACATTTATTCATTTTTAAAATATGGGTTAGTTTAAATTAAGTCAAAATCATATTTTAAACCTTAAAAATCATTTTCAAAACATGGTTTGATACAATATTAGCATTTATAATAAAGCGAGAGATACAAATCCCCCACCTAGGGGGTCCAAATGCAAACAAATCAAGAAAAATCCAAGATAAATAGTAATCAACATGGATACCAATGCACCCAACAGTAATAAATGATATCCTTGTTGATTTCTTTGCAAATTGGCTTATAATTACTTGATTTGGCTAATCAAAGTAAGGTTTGAGGTCTCTTTTTAGCTAAGGAGATAATTGGTGGAGGTTATAATTTTTTTAGGAATTATGGAAATGATTCGGGGGTTGTCCCATAATGTAAACACCCCACCTCTATACACATACTATCAAAGAATATACTATGTAATACTGTCAGATAATGTGAAGAATGAGGCTACATGGGGTACACATGCAAATATTCCCTTGGGCTAACATTGGTACGTATTTGAAAAATCAAATATAACTCGCTACAAAACGTGCACAGTATCAGCACGTGGTAATAAATATGTGTGCCTCCAGGATAGAAAAATACACAATATACAGTAAATAATGGAGATCATAGAGTCAATCGCAATTATAATACATATAATCTATGATTTACAAAATATGCCCATGTACATTACAATGATATAAACATGAGAGACTATACAATACATGATAATAATCTACAATACCAAATGTCTAGTCTCCTTTATATCCAGTAAATACAAGCTGTCTCATCGCCCTTGAACCTAAAATATCTCAGACTGATCCGAGTATTATATAAATAATAAACGAGTAATAATATATATAATTCCAAGATCAATAAACATAAGGAAATATGTATGTGTTGGGTATAAAAATATTAATGACATCTCAAACAACTCCAAATATCATATAACCTAGAACATCACAAAATTCAGTATAAAAATATCATCACTCATATAAAACATACCAAATCGGAAATCACAGAATTAACATTAATTGGATGAATCATACAAATCTAGAAATTATCACCTAGAGATCGATAACAAACGAGATATCACCAAGTACATGGCATTTCCTAAATATATCTTTCAATCTCAAATAATAAAATATCATCATAAATATCAATATAGAAATATGGTCGCTTATCAAAGCATCACACACAACAAAAGATATGAGAATCTACTATACTATGGATGCTAACATATCACAGGTAATCTCATCTCCTCATATAGAAATAAATGATGATGAGACTTAAATCATAATGTATACGTTACACTACCCAATAATCTCATACTGTCTCAGTTACGCCACCCAACCAACTACAAACATGGTTATCTGCCATCTCCAAGAGCACCTGGGTTATTTATCAGATCCGCTCTAATACTTAGGTGAGGTATATAGATAATATGTATGGGTCTACTAATCCATATAAAACAAGAAAAAAGAATGACGGCGACCTTGCCTACTCCAAGAGCTAGGGCTACACCGCCCTGCTCCAACCCTATACTCTTCAGTTATGATGCTAATATCATGACTATATCCACCACGTGTCATAAACATGCTGCAAGACATTGTTATGTATTAATCACGACCCGAATCATGCCACCAAGGTAACAGACTGTTGGCCTTCATGACTAAAGGGGCTAGGGCTACACTACCTTAAAGGCTACTCTGCCTTTCTCCAAAATCTCATAATGTGCATCTAATATATAACCAAGGTGTCATGGATCTGGGGTGCGATCCTATGATCAGGCTGTCAGGTAGACACTAGCCATCTGGTTCCCGCTAACTCCTAATCATATCCTGGAATACTTCATGATAGATAGCATACATATAGGTACACCCCCATAACTTTACATCTATAAACATATATGGGTACACCCCCATAACTCTACGTCTATAAACTTGCTCTACTTTAAGCACCACCACGCATAAGTATACAATAAATACCTCAGTTCCCATCACTTGAGTGACATCTACTTACAATGAATAACCGAAAAAACATGACAATGGCATCTCATACCATCGCGCGATTGAGTATCATTTATTTAATGCTAATAAACTACATTCTACGTCCAAAGAACAACCGAAGAAATATTATCGAATGTCCTATCCCAAAAGGTATTATAACTCTATTTATTTAGATATCCCATCACACAGAATTAAATATCAAAAAATTAACAATAGGATGTCGTCGTCATATCATATCAAATCACAAATCAAATTTATATCAACTATGAATTATTTACAATATCAAAATCTATATAGGTAAATGAGAAATCAGAAGATGTAGAATCAAATTTAAAATCCCAATTTTAATTTAGAAATGAAATAACAATAAAGTTCAATAAAATATTTCTTTAAACAATTAAATCAAATATTCAAATATTTATATACAACAATCAAAATCGATTTATAAATCTAATATCCTTTATAGAAGTCTTTCCATAATTTTCTAAAATTAGTTATCATTCATAATAATGGTACAAACTTTCTAACCTTAAGAACAATTCTATATCTCATTTAGGTTACTTTATAAAAAATTCTATATCTCATTTAGGTTTGAAAGCCTTTTCAATAATATTTTTAATAACCTTTATAATAAAAATCACTTAAACTAATATTATTATTTTCCTAATATCTGTTATAAAATAGCAATATATTATATTTTCTTTAAAACAATTCCAAAGCTTATAATATATTATAGTATTGATTTTTAAAAGAGTATTATAACCAATAGAAAGCTAAATTTATATTATAATTCAAATTATGTTTGTAAGTATAAAAATAGCTAATTAAATAAGATTTAACAAATTATTTATAAAATACTTTTAATAAAATTTTAAAACCCTTAAATAAATTTTCAAAACTTTTCAAATAACTTTTTAAAACAAGAAAGTAATTAAATGTCTAACTATATAAATTATAAAGTAAAATTACTCCATAACTATTAATATAATTTATATCACATGACCGATCAAATATCCCAAAAAAAAATTCATCCAAGCAATCCAATCAATATTCACAGTCAATCAAATCCCAAACAATGTCTCAACAAAGCAATTCAACCAATATTAGGATTATATGTGTATATATAACTAATGATGAATCTTAGATATAATGGTGAGTTAGAAACTCACCAAGAATTCCAAGCGAAGAGTTTACTGTCTACTACGATGTTATTCCATCCAAAATTAAAGTGTTTTCTCCTCCATCATCGCTGCCATATTCATGCACATGCATCACCAAGTCATTGCCCCCCATCGCCTAAAGCCACTCCACTTCCACTACCTTCAAAATGCCAGCACGACATCACAGTTCACTGCAATCATCACCGCTAGCCTTGACATCAAGCTCTGCCATTTCGTTCTCCAACATGCACACTCCGCCATCCCCTTAAAATCTGATCTCGCCACACTACCATGACTGCACGCTTCGCCTTCCCTAACCATGTGACTTCCCAGCACCACCAGGTCGCGGCCGCGACTTCACCTAGCTTGTGTCGCTTGCTACCTTGCATTCGACCACGATTATTTTAAACTCAATCGCATGCCTCAATTTGGGGTTAGGGAAAAATTCGACTAGGATTGGCTTTTTGGTTCTACATTAAAGAAGTGGAAGCATCCAAAAGGGAGAAGGGAATGAGTTTGAAGTTAGCACATAAAAGTGGGCTTGGGCTTTATATCACAAATGATAATTCACCCTTTTATCCAATTTCATTCTTTATTTTCTTTTAAAATGTCTTTTTTATGCAAAATAAATTCCAATCAAATATAAACTTATTTACACTTCTTTGTACTGAATATATTTCAATAACCATCCAATTTCATTTAATTTAATGCCCGCTCATTAATTTTTCACTATTTTACTCATATGTCAATTATTTACACTTATAAAACTAGAATTGGCCCATGCTTCGCACACGGGCTGTTTATATTATTGTAAACGGAAAGCAATGGCATTTTCAGAATTTCAAAAAGACGCCGAGTAAATTAATTCAATGAATTTTCTTTATTAGTTGTAGAGATATGTTGTATTCAATTAAAACAATCTATTCAATTTTAAAAAATATTATCTGAAAAAAAGTTGTTAATTTATTTCAATTTATTAAATCAAAACTTTGTGTTAAGTAGAATTCAAGTAACAAAAATTTATTTCCAAAATATAAATTATCAAATAATGAATCCAAACAAGTTTATTTTAATTAAATTTATTCATTATTACGACATAAAAGCAGGGTTGTTACACATAAGCTTCTATCAGACAAATCCCAAAATGGCTTAATTGGCCTAGTATGGTCTTAATCTAATGACCTACTAATCTGCCCAAAAACTGTCCAACTTCAAATAGCCATATCTCCCAAATGGTAAAACCAAAAAACTATTACAACTATTCTATAGAATGAGAACTGTCATATATTTCATTTGGAAGTGATTCTTGACCCTAATTTGGTGCTGAGTTAAAGCAGTTGCCATAGTAATTTATGTTGAAGTAGCGCTATCTCAGTAGAGGCCCACTGGGAGCATTTGCGAGATTCTATTATGTACTAAATGGTTGGAAGATGAGCATGGTCAAGTAACTTTAAATTCTCATATTTACTTAAATGAATGTCATTACCCCATTTGTCAAGAACTTCTAGCTTAAGTGGTTAGAGGTATGGCGCTTTAGATAAGAGGTTCTAGAGGTCATGGGTTCGAGCCCTTGAGACATCATAATGAATACTCCGCTTAAATAAAGTATCACTTTTGTTATCGAAAAAAGAATGTCTATGCCTTATATATAGTCGATGTATACCTTCCAACGACTCCCGACGTGTGTTAACACTTTTGATTATGTACATCAAACAAGGGCAGTGTTGTGTCCTATGCAGTGTGTGTATCATGTATCCTTGGCATGGAGTATGAAATCACTCTTTATAGAAAGCCTGATCATACTAGCAAACAAGCTCCAACATATAATGGAACTACATGTCGGATATTACCCATTAACATAAGATTTATATTAACGGAACTAGAAAGAATCCAACGCGATAGGAAACTCTATTCCTCTATTGGGGAATCCTTGAGATAAGTTCCTATCTTTGCAGGACGAAGGATCTTTGATGGACGAGTACAAGCGTCGATGGGATTCTTATCCTAAGACATGTCACACTCGGATTCATTGGAAATTAGAGTAAAATCTTGGAGCAATTCGACGAACCATCCAAGGAATCAACCGAAGCTGATCCATAATCAATTTCATTCAAAAAAATTATCTTCCCTTCTTTCATCACCAACAACCAACTTTTCTAGTCTCCATGGCCATGGTGAACTTCCTGGATTTGAGGTGTTTATCAACGATAGTTAGGAAATGGATCGACAATGGATGGTGGTAAGGATGAGATAAAGGCGACAGCAGTGCAGCTATGGGAGCAATGATGAGATCGAATGTGATAACTGTCCAACCTAGATCAATGTTGAATTCGATCGACGATTGAAGATGGGAATGGGTCGGGTTACTATTTTTGAGTGAATCTTATGCTTGAAATCTCAAATTTTTACGAGTATCCAAGGGATTCAGGTTAGATTTGACGAATTATGGAGGAGCA
This sequence comes from Allium cepa, assembly GCA_030765085.1. NCBI lineage: Eukaryota > Viridiplantae > Streptophyta > Magnoliopsida > Asparagales > Amaryllidaceae > Allium > Allium cepa. Next base: position 136,931,054 of record CM060932.1, read on the forward strand.
ATGGAGCAGAAGGCTTCTACGTGTAGATATATAGTATTCCACTGTGTAGATTTCTCTAAGTTGTTCTCTTGTATTGTGTTTAAGTTGTAATAACTAGACAGGTGTTTATAACTGTCTAGTATGTGTTGTATTGTCTGTGTAACTCTGATAGTTGTTGTATACTATGTAATATTTATGTTGTTAATATAATTTATTCGTTCCGCTATTGATATTCTATTGTTGTTTCTTCTTTCTCTTCTTTATTTTCTCTTTTCTATCCCTTTCTTTCTTAAAGATGGTACGACTTTTTATGGAGAAAAAGTCGGGTCGTCGCATTTGGTATCAAAATATAAACCAACGAAGAAGCTAAAATTGGAATCATAAGTAAATGATGAAGGCAAAGGCACTGAAAGAAGTCAAAGTGCCAAAATGGAAAGTTGTGAAAAAAATTCTATGTCCAAACAATTTATACTCTTTCATGTCTAATGGATCGGTATCGATCCATATGGATTGGTATCGATCCACTAAGGAATGCTATTTCTAAAAAAAGTGAGAAAAAAGAAGATGGAAATTTTACCTACCTATGGACTAGAGCAACTTTCAAAAAAATTCTTAGTGATGATTGAAGACTTCAGACAAAAGCCTATATCATTCATATCTACCAAGAAGACGTGACTTGGTTGTTGTTTGGAATCAAGAATCGATATTCCTAGTGAAGATGCAACATTCCATGAAAATGTGTCCAGCAACAAAAGCATCTATCAGATCTATATATGGTCACTTGTCTCGACTTAAAGCATGCTCTATATTCATAGAAGCATACTTTGGTTCATAGAAGCATTCTTTAGGGGGCAAGTATTATCTGGTATTTGACTCAAGTAATATTTTGATGGAATTAAACTATGAAATGATGAAGGAATGGATCAAGGAGATCAACTACGTAGAGTTCAAGAAAAAAGTTCATGTTCTGGCTAATTCCATGAATTAGTATCGATCCATCAATGGGTCAAAACTCCATGGAACAACTAATACTATAGATCTATATGCTTTGAAGAGGACAAGTTTCGAAGATAGAGTATGGATCAGTACCAATCCATCAAAACCATAATTTTGCTCCTGAAAACCCAAAGCTTTAACTTAAGTAAAGACAGAGGAAAGAAGCAATTTTGGACCGAGTCATGGATTGGTGACGATCTATGGATAGATCGGTACCGATCCATAAAGTCCTCAAATATTGGTTGATTTGACCTATTCTTCCTTGGGATCGTTCAAACTAGATTTGGCGATTCTAATACATAGATTCAGCTATAATAGAAATCTCCATCACTTGGAAAAGAACCTTTGGCCATTTTTATTGCCTTTGCTTATGGAAACTCTTTATATTTAAAAATCAATCAATTGGAATCCAGTTGTAAATCGCTTGTCATAGCAAGGAACTCTTAATAAAAACTACAAAGTGAATGTAGGTCATACAAGTTCTCAAACACTGTAAAAAGATTGTGTGTTCTCTTTATTTTCTATTCGCTTTTTTATTTTAACTTTATTTCAATCATTTTGGAGGTGTTAGACCTACTTTTTGGCTAACAAAACTTCGCTAAAATCTTCCTCTAATCATAATTCCAAGGTTGCCTAAAAATCAAGTCAATATTTTAGCGCTAGAAGGAAGGACTCCTTTGAAAAGCCCTTAACTTTCATCATTTTTCTTCTCCTCAACTTCTACTCTATTTAAAAAGTTCACCATGTAGATTAGCAGTGAAAAATGAGGCCAATAACTCTAATGGATACAACACCAACGATAATACAGGAGCTGGCACCGTCACTCCCATTCTAGGCATGAGCAATGACATGTCCTTAGCACCTCTATCCGATAAACCATGGTCCAAGAATCCTAATTACAGCAGACAGAAAATCTATCCAGATCATTGTCCCTAGCATCTTCTCAAGATCATGCTTGATGCTCGTGAGAGGTTCATGCTGGAGACCCATATGGGGGCTGCTCCAACCCGTAAAGGGATGCACATGCACTCTTTAGATTTCATCGATGACATTCCCATGCCTGAATCTGTCCTACACTGAACTTATGTTACTCATCGCCCTCCTTCGCTAAAAGACTATCTGCCTTCGACCACTTTCATGCCATAGACAGTGGCATGGTTTGCATTTTGATCATCTTAGTGGCGATGGACAAACAAGAAAGCATAAATAACGAGAATTTTCAATCCACTCCCAACCCTAGTGGGAGATTCCTAGGCTATGCTCTCGCGAGAGGCGAGGCCAGCACTTCGAATCTCCTTTCATGGACAGAAGCAAAAGGTCGCCTACCCCTATTCATTGTCATCGATCATTGTTCCCATACCAATGCTATAGATCCATCGTCCTATAATACGCCAAAGATGTCCAATCCCATCCAGGGCCTCATGCCATCCATAAGAAGTGGAAGCGAGCCTCAAGGGTGAAGGGGAATGGTATTGCTCAAATAATAGATGCACAAAATCAAAAATAGAAATTACGATGATGATGGGTTGTTCGATGATGAGAATATGGAACTATTTACTAAAGAAATATTGAGAACCTACATACACTAAAGGTACGTATTACCTCATTGAAAAGTATAATGGAAGCACCAATCCTTTCGACCACGTCATGGCCTTTAGCTCCATTAGTTAGCTCTCTAGAAATGTAAAGTTCCTTTTGTTTCCCTACACCTTAACTGGATCAGCCTCTTGCTAGTTCTTACATCTACAAGCGGGTAGCGTCCACTCCTGAGCCCAACTATGCAGTGATTTCAAAACTTCATTCTTTGCCTCGCAAACGAGAATGGTGATGGCAAGTGAGCTATGAAATATGCGGTGACGACCGACTAATATTTCTCTTCTTCTGTATCAATCGTTTCAACAAAGGGTCCACCCTCGCAAGAGGGGCAAAATAAAATAGCCTGGTTGTCGCTATATGCTTTGGGGTCAGGAACCAATCTAAAGTGTGGAAGGAAATATAGAAGAAGCCCACCATGTCCTTGACAAACTTCTTCCAAAGAGCTAATGAAATTATGTGGGTGGAAGAAGCCGACTTCTCCGATGGCGATGAAGAGGGCGGGCGAGGCAACTAAAGTATCTCATGGAAGGAAAGCAATGGCGGTAAAAAATGGCCAATGGGAACACAACAAAAATCCCCCAAAGATGGCTTCCAATTCAAACCCATATACCCCAACTATGTCTCATTAACTTGTGACAAGGAATCGTATATATTTCTACTAAGGATTGTGCCCTATATCAAAGCCTCCTCTTGCCTAGTCAAGACCAAAATAAAGCTCCGTAGCAATGGAAAATACTATGAGTTCAATCAATTTAATAGTAAATTCATAAATGGGTAATACCACATAAAGGACTGAGATAAAGTGGTTAATCTTTGAAGGTGAACTTATGCAATATGTAAGACAATGGGTTGAGAAAAGGAACGAATGCCAAAATCCTTCTGACCCACATCAACGCGTAGATAGCAACAATGTGTTTATGACCAACATTGAAACCTTACATATCTTCAATGGGCTGCATATGGCAAAAAGTAGTAGAAGGGCCAGATCCCGTTGTAGAAAGGATCTCACCCCAGCAAATTAAATATATTTAATAAAGCTCCAATCCCCCAAAGCTTTAAGAGTAGAGGAAGATGAGGCAGACAACATCTTCTATACAAAAGATAACAGAGGTGTTGGCTACCCTCAACATGATCTCATGATCTTCTAGATCAACAATGCTAGTGCCAAAGTGCATTGAGCCTCTATTGATGGGGGAAGCTCATTAATGTCATGTTTAAGAAATTATTTGAAAACAAGAGTTCACATCATCTAGCCTCACTCCCTGTACTCTACGCATCAATGGCTTCGGTGGCGTTCAGATTGTTCCCTTAGGATTCACTTCACATATAGTCACCTTCAAGCGAGGAACCTTACTCCACTAAAATATATGTAAAATTTATTATAGTTGATTTCCTATTGCTTATAACAGTCTTATATGTAGGTCAACATTGATTAATCTGGACTTAGTCGTTGTTGTCGAAGATTCGTTGTAAAATTTCATATCAAGAGAGGTACTAGCTGCGTCCATAGCAACTAACCATCCACTAGGGACTGTTATATCATCTCCCTACAATAAGCATAGAAAAGAGTGATAATGCTATAATAAGAGGCGAGAATGCTCATCAGGGGCCAACCCGAGATAGTGCTAGAGTCACACAATGCTCCCACTTGTTTTAAGACCATCAACAATAGGGAAACTTCAAAGAGAGTGCATAAATCAATCGAGGTTTTCGCTTGTGCCTAAGCCTTTATTATATGCATCTTCTATCTCCTCCAAGAGAATGCACGAGCCCTAAAACACTGCCTTATGTGCCAAGGCAGGGACGTTGAAGACTAGTTCTCCTTGGAAAGCCTAGACAAATCCCAAGAACTTATAACCACATAGTTTTAATAATCCCATCCCCATTGAAAAGCGAGAACAAGTGATATGACAGCCTCTTCCCACTTAACGTTGACAAACTCATTTATGAGAGCCAAGGGCAGACAAAGTTCATGCATTCGTGCGTAGACGTCCATCCCGATTGAGGACCTCGTCGAGCATATGATCTATGCCTTGGATAATGAGCGACATAGAATCTAGCGTGGGAAGTGATAGTGATGGCCCCCATGACCCCTTCAAAAGGGACATCGGTCCAAAAGGTGGTTCGTCCATGCTGCTTGAATCTATTATGATAGACAGTAATGATTGTAGCAAGGTCATCCAAAATGACATAGAGCTTGACCAAAGGTTAGAGTAAAGCTGGTAGTTTTCCTCAAACAAAGCATGGATGTATTTTCAAGGTAACTAGGAGATATGATCGACATATTTCCATCCATCATATGTCGCACACTTAGCATTGAACCCCAACGCTCACTGCATCCGCCAAAGAGGAGACAACTCAACACGGAGCGATATATAGCATTAAAGGAAGAGGTAGAGTAGCTTTCCAACATTGGATTCATCAGAGATTCTGAACACCCAGTGTGGATGGAAAACCCTTTATTGGTCCAGAAACTTAGTGAGGCTTAGAAAACGTGCATTGACTTCTCCGACTTTAAGAAGGCTTACCTGAAAGATTGCTTCCCTATCATGCATCAACTAACTTGTGAATGCAGCTAACGGACATGAGTTGCTAACATTCATGTATGCCTACTCCAGAGTAGTCAAATTGCCATGCATGGCCCAAATAAGGAGCACACATTGTTCATCACCAATGCAAGACTTTACTATTATAGGGAAATGTCATTACGCCTCTAGAACATTGAGGAAACTTATTAACGACTCATCAAAAAAATATTTGCAGAACAAATTGGGAATTTAATGGAAGTTTATATCGATGATATGATGGTTAAGTCTAAAAAAGCGAGCGGGAATATACAGAATATTGTCAAAACCTATTGCATTCTCCATAGTTTAATACGAAGTTGAACCCCAAAAAGAGCTCCATTACAGTCCGCTCTAGAAAATTCTTGGTATACGTGGTAAGTGCTAAAAGAATTGAGGCTAATACCGACAAATTCAAGCTCTGGAAGGTAGGTTGATCCTCAATACCATCAAGCAAGTGAAAATCTTAAATGGGATGGTCGTCGCCCTTGCCACTTCATATCTCGGTCCACTAATAGGTGCATTACTTTCTTTAATTTCGTAAAGAAAGGGAATCTGTTTACATGGACCAACGAGTGCATTAAGGTATTTGAAGAATTGAATTACCACCTGGCAACATTTTCTGTTCTCTCCAAACCTATAGACTGTGACGATCATTACCCTTATCTTGTAGTTAATAACCACGTGATCGGCACTGCTTGGGTATGGGACAAAGAGAAGATCCAATGAAAAATAAACAATGTTAGAAAAATATTATTGATCCTAAAAACAAGATAATAAAGACTAGAGAAACTGGCCTTCTACTTTCTCATGGATACCCGCAAGAGTTTAGTTGGTCCAACACAGCTTGTGGCCTACCGAAATCGGCAGTGGAACTTGGTCAACATCACATTACTTCTCACCCATGTACCTTCATACAAGGTTGTGATGTGATGAACTTTATTAAAGATTCTCGAGATCAGAAGGTGGCAATGAAGAGACGCCCACTAACGAATTCTTCTTAGCAATTATATGTCGATGGGGAATCTAATGAAAAAGGGATGGGGATCGGCATAGTCCTCATCACCCAAACGAGCAATACGTCTGCCTCTCCGTAAGACTAAATTTTAGGCAACAAACAATGAAGTCAAGTATGAAGCTATATTGGCCAGTCTCGGGATGACTAGAGGACTCACTATCGAAGCAATCCATATATATAACGATTCCTTTTTGGTCGTCAACAAAATTGGCAGGCATTCTAAAGAAAGGAAAAACTCTGTCTTTATGTGTCATCGAGGTCGAAAAGCTCACAGCACCTTTTTCGACTTCTTGCTAGAATAAATACCAAAGGAAAAGAGTGCTAATGCCAATCAAATGGCCAAGACAGCAAGCAACCTAGAAGAAACCAACTCTTGGGTCCATTGGAAGCTAGGTCCACCCATGTTTCAAGCCAAAGGCAACTGCCATGGAGATTAATAACAAGCAATGGGAAAGTTGGGTGACATAGCTCTTGAAGTATCAAGTGAGTGGGGAAATACCTTATGAATGGAAGGAAGAGCGGAACATCCTTTATGAGGGACTTGACTACATAATTGTGGATGGAAAACTCTATTGGAGAGGCTATTCCACCTTTCTCTAGCATTGCATTACCGACGATAAGCCAATCAAGTCCTTAAAGAGCTACATGTGGGCTTTTGAGGAGACCATGCTGCTGGGTAAAGCCTAGCCAAGAAGGCTACCCGATAAGAGTATTATTGGCTGATAATAATCAAAGATTCTATGGATTATGTCAAAAAAAATGATTATTGCCAGCATATTTGCTAAGTCCCAAGGGCCTTCCCAAACTCCTTAACTTTTGTGACATCCCCATGGCCATTCTACACAAAGGATATCGACTTCATCGGGAAATTCCCAAATATGAAGGGAGAATACAATCATGCCAGAGTCAATGTCGACTACTTCACTAAATGGTCAAATCGAAAGCCCTCACTATAGTCTTCATGCCAAAAGTCCTCAACTTCATCATCAAGAATGTCGTTTGTCATTTCGGTCCCCCGAATAAGATCATCACCGAAAATGACATCTAATTTGAGGGTGCTCGGTTCCTTGGATTTTTATGAAAGGAAAGGGATCATAATGTGCTACTCTCTCGACGTTGTCCTCAAGCTAATGGATAGGTAGAGGCAGTAAATGAATCCATCAAGTCAACCGTAAAGAAGCGTCTTACCAAAATCAAAGGAAATAGGGCGAAGATTAATCGTATAGGACATCGAGTAGAACATCGATGGTGTTAGGAACTGGAGATAGTGGTTTTGATGACAACAGCCTTTATAACTTATTTTATTATAACTTATATACTAACGCTATTGTCTATATATATATATATATATATATATATATATATATATATATATATATAAATGTTATTATGTAGAGGTATTGATTATTGAAGACTGTATAGTATAAAGATCAAGAATGAAGAAATCAAGTATGAAGTCTCATGAGTATCAAGATCAACGTTTCAAGATATGTGTGTAGTTTTTATTAAAACTTGCAAGGAAGAAGAGAAAAAATACTACAGAAGATAAGTCATTAGCATTTAATGCAACAACTGAAGATTCGGAACCAGACAGTGATGAGGAGATTGCTTTCATGACAAGAAACTTTCGGAAATTCCTGAAATATAGAAAAATGAATAATTAAAAAAGAAATAATCAAAGGAATTCCAGAAATAATATGGAGAACGTCAACAATGATAGATGCTACAATTGCAATAAATGTGGGAATCATAGAAAAGATTGTCCGTATCCAGATAAACAGTTGTCCCCTCCAAACAATGTCTCGTCAATGGAAACAAAGAAAGCATACACAGCAAGTCTTGATGACTCAGACTCATCATCCAGTGATGATGAAAAGAAGACGGATAACTCAAATCTGTGTTTCACTGTTATTCATGAATCAGATGACGATGGGAGTATGGATCTAAAAAGAGGTACGCATTTACATTATTTTAAATTTTTCTTGTTTGAATAGATGCTTGTTTGTTTGCTTGATTCTTTTAAATTCCCTGAATTTTAAAATTAAATTTATCCCTTGAAATTTGAATTTAAATTCAAAAATAATATTATTTTAATAATATTTTAAACATTAAATTATTAATATTTAAGTATTATATTTATTGTTATCATAGGAATTATATAATTAGAATATAGGATATAATTATACATTTATTAGAAATTAGGAATAGAAACTTGTCCTTTGATTCAATAGGCACATGTCGACATACCCGGATATCCCATGTCGACAAGCCCCTCAGAATTTGATTTCAAAATTTGAATTCAAATTTTTGAATTTACCTCCATCCTTTCACCAACTTCAATGCTCTGGAAAGATGCCTCTTGACCAGAGAACATGTCTATAGAATCTCCATTTAATTCACTCTTTTTATCATCACTTTTCACTATTATTTCAAATTTCAAATTTATCTTCATTATCTTCAACTCCTCTCAAACTTCTTCATTGGCCTCTTCAAGCACTCCTAACACCATTAGGCTTCCAAAATCTATCAAAAACTTTTCTTCTAATGACCCGAAAGCTATCAAAGCTCACATCAACTATGTATACTTTGGTAAAATTCATACGGGTAAATTTGCTATTTTTAAAGATTTTCCTTCTTGTGAAATTGAAAATCTTTTTCAACAATGTTCTATTCTTAGTGTAGTAGATAACAAACAAAATGATTTTGTATGTTATCCAAATCTTGTTAAGATGTTTAATGCGAATTTAAATCGTGGTTTTTATGATGGGAAAGATGGATAAATTTGGAGTAGTGTTAAAGGAACACAAATTGTTTTGGATTGTGAAATTTTGGAAAATATTTTGGGATGCAAGTATACCGGAATGAATCTCTCAGAGTTTCAAATAAATGAAAATGATTGAGAGATATTTCATCACATCTTTCAAGGGGATGACAATTTTAAATTCAAAATTTGTTATTTTCGTCCAAAAGCAAGAATTGTTAACCTTTTTATTCAACATACTCTTATAACAAGATAGGGAAACTACAAAAACCCAACTTTGAAAGTTTGCAAAGCTCTTTTTGCAATTTTTGAAAATTATGATATTAATTGAGCTCAAGTTATTTTGGATGAGCTAAGGCCCAAGAATTTTACTATGGGTGAAAACACATTATATCATGGAATTTATCTCACTCAGATTTTTAATTACTTTGGAGTTGATTTCAAAAGGGAAGAATTTATAACTAGAAAAGTGTTCAACCATGGAAACATTTCTCTTATGCAAATTCCATTAATGTTTCAATCATATGAAACACTTACGGAAAAAGAAGAAAGGCTTGCTCACGAAAAGATGGAAGAAATAGAGGAAGAAGAAGAAGGAGAAGAGGAAGAGGAAGGAATGGAAATTGAAGAGGAGGAAGAGGAAGATCAAGAAACTTCCTTAGAAAGTATTGAATATCCTACTAATCCCTCTAATCCATCTAATAAGACCATTCTCAATAATCAAAGAATTATAGTGGAAAATCAAAAGACACTTAAAAGATCAATGAATAAGAAAATGGATAAGAATTACACTAAAATCGACAAGTTCTTTGGAAAAATTAGTAGAAAGTTTGGACTATCATCATCTTCATCTTCATCTAATTAGTTTTAGTTCATGTTATCTTAGTTCTATCTTTGTATTTTCTTTACTTTAGTTAATATCATATTATCTTATGTAATTTTGACTAGAATCATTAATGAAATCTTTCATTTCCTGTTATTTAACTTCACTCGTCTCTGTAATTGCTTGTTTTTATATTATACAAATTTTAGTTGCATAGATTTGTTCATAATATTCAAAACAAAGCAAATTGTCACTTTGGGCAAAGGCATATCCACATCTACCATCCCCCTATGTCGACATACAACGGGCAAAAAATAGTTACTCTTTCAAATTTTAATTTCATGTAATTAACTTGTGTCTATTCATTTTAAACGACTTTCTACTCCTATTTATACCTATTTCTTTCAAAATAAATTATCAAACTTCATTTCTAATCACTCCCTTTCATAGTTCTTCCTATTTGTTGAATTATGGCTTCTCCGATTAAGAATCTAAGTGATAATCTTGAAGAAACTCTCACTTCCTTCAAGAATATTCTTAAATTCATACTTCGTAATCAACGCCACTTAGAATTGAGTCAAATGCAGATGATCAAGGAGCAAGAGAGACATTTTGACGCCCTTCGTTGGATGATCTCGGCTCTTAACAAGGACGACCTCGAAGGAAATCCACCAGTCACTCTGAACAAAGATAAAGAAGAATTGGATGCCATCAAAGAAGACCCTATCTTTGGAGAAGATGGAACGGTGGAAGTACCAAGGAATGTCTAGTCATTCTCTATGTTATTTTTTTGATTTGATTGGTTTGTTTTAAACTTGATTGACTTAACTTATTTGGTATGGTTTGTAGATTGAATAATTACTATAAATATGATTAGTTGATGATTGATTTACTTTTTGGATTACACTTATGATCACATTTCATGCTTATGATCACACTTAGCACTTATTACACTTATATATGGATTACTCTCTTTTATTATGATTGATTATCTTATATCAAGTTCAGCGAATTTATTAGTTAGAAGTTTTTGTTGATGACAAAGGGGGAGAAGTTATAAAATAGTAGTCGTCTTGGAGTAAGGGGGAGTTATGATTGGAGTAAAGGGGAGTCATGGAGTAAGGGGGAGTTATGGTATAGGAGTTATGGTATGGTAAGTATATTTTATAAATATAGGTTGTCATCATCAAAAAGGGAGAGATTGTTAGGAACTGGAGATAGTGGTTTTGATGACAACAACCTTTATAACTTATTTTATTATAACTTATATACTAACACTATTATCTAGATATATATATATATATATATATATGAATGTTATTATGCATGATATATAAGGCAGGTACTGATTATTGAAGACTATACAGTATAAAGATCAAGAATGAATAAATTAAGTTTAAAGACTCATGAGTAGCAAGATCATGATTTCAAGATATGTGTCTAGTTTTTGTTAAAACTTCATAATAGCACGAAAATCTTCATTCCAAATTTCATTTAGGTTGGAACCCATTTCTACCTTCTTAGTGGCTTACGAACCCATGACAAGTAGCTTACGAACCTACGACAAGTGGCTTACAAACCCACGAACATCCTGGTTTTGTACAAGTTCTCAAGTCTTGATGTGATGAGATATTCTGCAGGAAGAAGCTTGCAAAACTACTTCAAAGTGATTTTCAAAATTGTTTTTCAAAATATTTTAGCCTTAAAAATTATCTTTTCAAATGATTTTCAAAAAAGATGTTTTAGCATCAAAATTTTCTTTTTTTGTTTTTTAATAAACTCCTGTTTTAATCTTCATTTTAAAAAAATTACATTTTTTAACTAGGGATGTCGACATCATGGGATACCCCATGTCGACATGGTGGCCGTTAAATTCAAAAGTTTTAATTTTCAAAAGAAGTGTCTATTCGTTTAAATCTCTTCACGAATGGTTATGACCGTTGGTTCTTTATAAATAGCCTTCACAAACGAATTTTTTAACTAACAATTTTATTATTTTCTTCACTCCTCCACGAATCCATATTCTAAAATTTTCATAGTTTTAACATTGTGCCAAAATTCTGCTGAATTCTCAAGTAAATCAAATTAGAATCTCATTCTTGTTTGATTCTCTACCTTCTCTCGAAGATCAAAGTGATATTCAGAATTATAGGATCAATTTGTAATCAAAAGTTTATTGAGTCTCTCTATCAGGTTTGGTTGTGTCTGAAATCAATTGGATGACCTTATGTCCCGTAAACCAAGAGAGTTTGCCCCAGACTCGTGAGATAGGAGGGTACCTCAAGGCTATAGAAATTGAGGAATATAATCTCGACATTGGTATAATAAAAATCTGTATGAGGTGTTTGCCTTTGTACAGGATTGGATGTAGGGTAACTCTGTACCAGTATAAAATCTGGTATGTTCTATCCTTTTTACTGCTTTTTATTTACTTTCTGTATCTATGTTTGATTCCGTGATTATTCTGTGATTAAGTTCTGCATTTGTTTGTATCATAATTTCAATTTAGTCCATATAAGTCTTAGAATCCATTAAACACTATTCACCCTCCCCCATCCCCCTCTAGTGTTAAATTAGCCTTATGATCCTTAATCCGCTGTCTCTTTCAGATGGAGCACTCCTCTTTCTCCTTAGCCTATGGATACGAGTCCATGTTATCTATAGTAGTGGATATCCCCTCCTCGAGGTGCCTTAACCATTATGTAAAAAAAAATAAAGAGTTGTTATGATTGGGACTCGATGCCCCAGATGAACAAAGGGTAAAGGTAGAATTCTAGACCAAGGCATATAAAAAAAATTTGCAAAGCACTACAACACAAGGGTCAAAAATGCAACTTCAATATAGGATACCTAGTCCTATGATGGGTCTTCGTAAACATGAAAAACCTTGATAAAGGATTGCTGAGACCCAATCATGAAGGACCATTTGTGGTCGGTGCTGCTTTAACCAATAGAGCATATCCTCACTCGTCCAAATGACACCAGCATCACTCTCAGGTAGAATCTTGATCAACTCTGGACTTGTTATATTTAAAACTACCTTTTAAATCATAGTTATAAGGCATAACAAGATATGTATGTCGTGCTATAGGATGATCGACTTTTGTAATATCTCATTTTGTTTGGTATAGATAGGGCATTCCATTCTCAAAACTTTGTCAATCAATCACGTGATGAATACATAAGCGGCCACCTCATGAGGGTAGGAGCACATGATGCCTTTCCCCATGCTAGTAGTCATCCACGACAAGAAAATCACCCCATGAGGATGCATGACCTTAATAATTCCCTCGTCCGTGTTGGGGACACCGATGCACAGATGGCGTGACCACCTACGTTATGGTCGTAATTTATATATCCATGGTGTACTACTCCATGAAGGCGTTTGAGCCTAAAAAACTCCAGTCCGTGCTGGGGTCACGAGCGCAAAGGTAGCAAGACCACCCATGTTATGGTCTTGGTTCATGCATCTTTGGTGTACTACTCCATGAGGATGCACAAGCCTAACAGCTCTCTTGTCTGTGTCCGGGACGGCATAGATGGCGAACCACCTACGTTGTGTTCCCAGTTCATGCATCTATGGTGTACCACTTCGCGAGGATGCACAAGGCTAACAAAGCTCATATCCATGTCGGGGACATCGATGCATAAATGGAAAGAACACTCACATTGTTGTCCTGATTCATGAGTCCATGATGTGTTGCTTCATGAGGATGCACATGCCGAACAATGCTCACGTTCGTGCTAGATGGTCGACGAACTGATAGGCTAGTCACCAATGTAGCGATCACAATCCCTTTGTCTACGATGTTGCTCATTCCTTAAGAACAGAATAGAGCACTGGTGCAAATATGGGAATGATTACCCGCATAGTAATCATGATTCTTGCACCCGTAATGCTGCCTGGTTCAACTAATTGGAGTGGCCTACCACGATGAGGTTAATCCATCTAACACTTACTTGCTACCATTACTAGATCGGTTATGCACAAATGGAGCTCGACACTAACCTATGAGTATATCGATGAAAATGAATATCTAAAAAGTTTAAGATGGTCAGGTAGGAATAAGTCATTTGGACAACAAATTTTCCAAGCGCTTAGAGGGGGACACACACAAGCATAAAATACAGCTCGTCGTTTATTACTCATCAACAATGGGAAAAATAGAAAGCTAAGCCTTGAACCCCTCCTTTTATCTTAACTCTTTACAAGGTTTGTATAAATATGCCCTAGTCTAGATGTTTTCTACCATATAAGAGTTCTTTAACCCACGGTGCCTCATAGGCTACCCTTAAAAAGAAAAACCATCAACATGGAGTAGACACATGCATATGTGTATAAATATAACATGTAAAAGAGTGACACATGGTAGTGGAAACAAATAACACCATTTCTTAGATAAATGTTATTACAAAATAAGGCCCCGCCCATCATACAAATTTTTTTTACAAGTCAATACAAAAATAAGGGTTACTATTCGACGATTTGACAGTTGTCATCGTAAATCATTTCCATCTCAAATTAGGTCCCTAAGAGTGGGGCACTAGAGGTACAATCAAATCTGACTCTAGGATGCAGGGAGATTTTGACCACCTACTATCATTTCTATAGCGCCACCTCTTGTTGAACATCATTGTATTACTGGACATTGAGAAAGTCAATGACTAACGACATGCGATAGTTGATCAAGAAGATCATTCTGAGCATTGCCATCAATCAGGCCTGCCAAATTGCCTCCACCTTGGCTGCCTCTGCATTGTCGACCGCGGTGGTGATATAATGTTAATGAAGAAGAAGAAATTCTTGAAGGTCATTAGACTCTTTCTCCTCCAACTGAACCTTTAACTACTCTACCTCCTCTTCCAGTCCCGGATGGCGAGAGGCCTCCTCTCCATGTTCCTTTTTTGCCACCTATCAGGCCACCCTAGCTATCGTCTCGACATCCATTGCTGCCCAGCCACTATCACACTTTTCTCCACCTCAGCCACCCTGGCTCGGCCCTCTCTTGTTTTCCCTTCCCCATAACCCTTGCCTTCACCTCATCCATGGTGTATTTTCTCAACAACGCCGTCTCCTACCAAATCTGGAGGGCATGGCCTAAGCCTGTAAAATAAATAGGTAGCAACGTGAGTGTATATACAAAATAGAGAAGATTTTTTAACATTCATAAGAGATCTCAACAAGAAAGCCTCCCGAACATTTGCATCAAGGACCAACTCTAGGTCATTCCTGAGCCAACTAGACTTGGGCTAGAGCGATCGCTCTATTCCTCGGTGATGGTCTCGGTGAGCATTAAAGCAACCCATTCAACCTCACCTGATATATCTTGTTGGTGACGATAAGGTCGGTCATCCCCATCATGTTTTGTTCCATCCAATAACTCAACCGCCATAGAAAGGAAGAATGAATGAGACGGGACCTTGCTCGAACCTTCTATTTCCTCACCCGTCCTCGTCTACTTTTGGAAATGAATGGAGTCAGGCTCTTCAGCTACCATAGGGGAAAAGAGGGTATGAATATCGATGCATTCTTTCATAGGGAGGATGGGGAAAGGACGATAATGGCCCCCACAGAGTAGCCAGAGGAATATTCGCCCCCCCCCCCCCCCCCACAAGCAGCTAAAGAAGTTGGGTGTTACTGAGGGTTCACAACGTCCAACGAAGGTAGGACCTAGGTCAGGGTAGTGTCGACCTAGGCTGACCTGAGAGGCGCCATCCAAAATGGAAAGGTTAAGATGAACCAATACAAAGCAAAGGAAAAGTTAGATATTAGAAAGTTAAAGTAAAAAAGTACATACCAAACTATGTGACTACAAGACGACTGGTAAGAAAGGTCTATCTACCCATAGGTTGGACTTGCCGTCTCCTTCTAGTAAGAGGTGGGTAAGAGGACTCGCTGCTACCATTATTACCGTGTTCCTCTTCAAATGAGTGGGCATTGGTAGGAACATCTATGTGTTGGTCAGTTCGTATGGTGCACCCACAAGGAGTAGAACTTCATCGGAGGAGCCCTCACTCTTAGGGTGTCCATGGCATATGCCTATTTCCCCATCCTCTCAGCCTCTGGCATCTCTAGTGTGCTTGTTTAATTTGATGACCATAAGATATTACGTTCAACTATCTTAACACCCATAGACAGTTCTTACTGATCGACGACGAAACCTTTAATTTCTCTCTTGGCATAGTCATACAAGTGGGGGCCATAGGCTTGCAACTCACCCATATTGGTTTGTTCGCTCATAGCCAGATTCCAGGCCCTAGCCAGTTTCCACTATCTTTGAATCCATCTCCACCATATTAAGACACTCTCTACCTCCACCCTAATTAGAACTACCGCTAGTCCCCTTCCTTTCTTAGGCTTTTGAGCCTTCATCTTTTCCTTTAGCATGGTCTAAACATGGCCCAATAACTCGACCTTACATAGGTTGTCGTTAGTAAAAAGTAAGGTCATGTTCATCAGGTTGTCCCCAATTAGCATATGCGGTTTGCCTAGTCGACAAACTAACCCTTTTCTCTCCAGATTCCACTTTGCCATTGTATCAAAAGAAAAAATTGCATGATTAGTAGTAGTCACAACTAAACTATTACAAGCTAAAATGAATAGGACAGTATCTGGCACCCCAAATTAGTATTGGCACCCGAAATTCATGTAATTGAAGGTTAGGATTAACGGTCACCTCCATAATAAAATAACGATCTTGATACCGAACAACCTTATTTGGGAGACCAAAGAATGAAGCCAGGATAATACGACTCTAAAGATAGTATCACTAGCCCTTCAGAGAGAAAGCTTGAATGTAGAGAGCATGAAGAACGGGAAGGGATCCGAAAGGTCCAGTTCATGACAAACAATGAACAGTCCCGCGATAAGGCTATATCTGTTAGGGATGTGCTGAACTGACGCCATTTGGTGTGTGTTAAGAAATTCAACTAAGTACTTTTGGAAGGGAAGTGTCAACCCACTCTTTATGTACGTATAGCTTGGGCAAAGTACCTTAGAGGGGGAATGTTTGGTCTATCACTCGGAGGAGGATACGATGGCTCCACCATCAACATGTCATGCCCAAAAACTACCTCTACCAACTGATCCGAAACCTCCCTCGCTTTGTATGTGTCGCCCTCAAAAGGGTGACCGCTTCTGTAGGTACCCTCGACTACATTTTTCTTTCCCCTGACCATCTGCAAATCACAACACAAGTTCAACCTAGTTACTGAACAACCTCTGCAAGAACTATGGGGTAGAGTAGACTTAGAGGCAAGCACACTCCTCCATGAGATATCAAGCGACTCAGACTTTGATGTGCTCCAAAGGGACACTCCACAAGCACATGGTTGGCTGCTACACTTAACACATTATTTCATGCAACCTATTACCTAGTTGAGTCATGTGGCCCACTTAAGCACATGCATTTTCTATTTACATTTTAATGGGCGTAGCCAAAAGCCCTATCTAAGTGTCTTCTTCCTAAATGAATGAATGGGGGTAATTCCGCAATTTAACAATGTCTTCGAGTTTTTTTGTTCGGAAAGCGACCAGAATAGTTTGACGTCCGTCGATCAACATCGATCCATCAGTATCGACTGACTGAAATCCCATTCAAGAATAACTATGAACCTAAGAGTCAACGAACGTAAAAAAGACGCTAAAGCATGCATAAACGCCAATTTTTCTTGAAAATAAAAAGCGTTTTTGAAATCGATAAATGAATGAAGAGGTGAAGAAAAAGATAAAGGAAGCTTGTTGATTTTATTAGCGGAAGAAGCTCTTGAAACCTTTGAAAACTCCATAAAAAAGAGCTTACGATACCTTTAATGGCTAATTTGAAGGTTTCAGTAAAGAGAAGAAGAAAAAACTAACGCCCATTTTATAGATTTGGGTCCCTAACCTCAGCTATAGGATGAAATGGGTGGGATCCTATCTCAACCGTCGAGTTCTAATTAAGTGTTCATCACATCGAGGGTCACATCTTTGAAAACGTTTTGAATTATGAAGCATCACAACCAGTAAGTATGTAAAGCGTATCATTTACATTAAATGCACAAAGACAAATCTACCTTTGTCCGCAAAAGCGAATTGGGAAAAATGTTGCTTAGATTTCTTACAATAGACATTAGGCCAGCTGGTTAAGGTCCCAACAGCACAAGCCCATACCATATTGCCCCATCAGGGACTGGTCCAAACCAAACTTGCATATGCACTTCAAGCTGCTATGCTCTCAAATATATAGTCACCCTGCTGTTTCTTGAGTCCTGACAATGAATCGTCAAATCATTACTATCAACAGGAAGCATAAAGTCCCACAAGCAACTCCACCCCAGTCCATCATTATACGACCGGGTCACAACATGAGAGCCTCACCGTTGGCATGCCCATTTGAACCTCTCGTCTTTCTTTGCTCGTCTCTCCCTTTGTTTTCCAAATCGCCCTGCCTGTCTTGCTTTCTTATGACTCTTTCTAACAAAAGCACCTAGTCGTTCACGCATATAAAAATGACGACTCTGTACTGTTCTTCCAACAAGATCAACATAAAATGATATTATTCATCTGACAAAAGTATCATCATGTAGCAGCAACTCTCTATACTTCTCAGCCCACATGGCAGCGTTGCAGTTGTTCATCAACGGCTCTCTACCTCATGCTATCTTTCTACGACAAGCATGTCATGGTACAACCCCACCAATTGGCATTCACCTTTCTATTTGATATCCTAGCTAGTCAGCACCTAAACTGCAGCCACTACAAGGGATCCAAATCATCAACCACTACGAGGGATTCAGGGTCTAGAGCTTCAATTTGAGCAGGCCAAAGCATGATCTCAACATCTACAAATAGAGATTCACATGCACTTGTACAATGATCGATTTTTTTCCTTCTTACATGCAATAGTAGCTCAAAGTTTTTGTAATACGTCTACTATAATCGCAAATATCAAGCAATAAAATTATCTACCTTAGTGTATGTAGATCCTGGCTAATTTCGAATCACTTTGTATGTTGTGTTATTTACCTTGTTTGCACTAGTTATAACGTTTTTAATCACTCCTTGTTTTACAATTTTAACATCGGTTTTAATAAGCAATCTTTGCTAGAATCTTCCTCCATCGTAGAGTAGAAAGCTAGTCTAACTGTTATCACTATCCATTTAAACGTTCTTTATGAACTAATCTTAATCAATAGATGATTTATAAAGAGTATGATCATACTCCCTACATGATTAATAACAGAGAGTGCGGCGCGATTGTTTTTAAGGTATAGAACAAGCATTCTTTGATCTACATTGGCGAACAATTATTTGAAGAGTTTGATCATAGATGTCATCGTCAATCTAATGAGAACGAATTAAATGTTTGTCAAAGTAAATTAACTTTGTATCTTAGGACGGTAATAAAATAACATGAGGAATTGATATGCTTGATTTTAACGTAAGTTACCGGGGAAGTATATTGCTACATCAAAGCGGTTAGATTGACAAAGAAACTGAAATCATAGTTATAATCTTAAAGTAATCTAAAGTAGGTAAACTACAGGACGTAACTTGCATAAAACTACATGCGTTGTCCTACCAACTTTCCTTCTCTATTGGTTTTCATGTTACCTACTCTTCTTTTTTCCGTTTATTTTTTATGTTTCTTCTTTCTACCTATTAATGTAAATTAAAGTTCGCGATTTGATTATATATGCTGCATAATGACAAGGAACGTGGTTGTAAAATACCATACAGCCTGTATTTTCTAAGGTTTTGGCAATTATATTGGACGCAAAATCGTTGTCTGCAAATTGATTTATGTTTCATCCCTTAGACTTATCTGTATACAATTTTGTATAATATAACTTTACCAACTGATCTTGTAAATTCGTAATAAAACACAATTGGTTTTTATAATAATACGGTTAAGTTGAATAGTGCCGATTGGTCTTATAGAATAAGCACAAGGACACAATAAGTTGAAAACTTGTATTAGAGATAAATGCATAACCAATTCTTATTGTAAACCCTTGTACAAGTGACGATGTATGATCAAACGTCTTGTTCATTTGGAATAGTATTTAAAATTCTGCTTACTAATTTTCAAAGGTTAAAAAAGTCAATATCGACATTTACGTGAAAACAAAACGAATTTGTGATTTTTTTTATTAATTTATTTTAATTTTTCTTCTACTTTCGGCCACTAGATTTGGCTAATGGTTTACGGTTTACATCGACCAAATCAAAGAGAAAAAAAAGCTACTAAGTTAGATTTTTTATCTGATATTAATAAAAGTAACAAGCACTCTGGTTTTGGTTGCTAAAGTTACAAATAGCTTAAATGAACAGACTTTAATCATGCTTTCCGAAAAGTAATTTTAGCGCTTAAGATAACATTTTGATCTTGGATAAACGTGCATTGCGTCTCAGTCATAAGAAATTCATGATTCAATTGATCATAAATCATAATACAGGTATGACACACATAATATGTTTAGCATATACCAATGTTTCGTTTTCTTTTTTCTTTTCTTTGTATACTATGGATCCAACCTATTAGTTTAATGCCTTCCAACTCATTGTTCATTATTCCAGATTGAGTACGAATATCCATTCTATTTTAGTACCATTATATATATATATATATATATATATATATATATATATATATATATATATATATATATATATATATATTGGAACTAAACCGCAACGCCAAACAAAGAACACATTGTCAACAACAAAAATCCATAAAAACCATCCCCTTGAAACCGCCTCCCAATTATAGCACCTCCCCCTAAACAACATGCCACCCTTTTATTTCTCACCCGGGCAGCCTGGGCAGGCTGCCCGTAACACAAGCCTTTCTCTATAAAAACCTCCTTCGACACCACCTTTAAAACTCATCAACTCTAAAATATATCTCTACAGATAAATATCTTTCACCCATTTATTCGTTTACCAGATAATAAAGATGGCAGCAACAATGAAAGGTAGATTCCTTGCGGCTCTTGCGTTTGCAGCTATCATAGCTTCTTCCATGGTGGAAAAAGCTGCAGCAGTGGATGCTCCTGCACCATCACCTGCTTCAGGAGCCTCTGCTGCTGGGGGCTCTGCTGCCGTTCTAGTTTCCGCTGCTGCACTCGCCTACGGATTCCTTTTCAATTGATTTTTGCTTTTGTTAAATATTTCTGGTATTTTGATATTGCGTGATTTTACTTATTTATGGTGACACAATAACTTATGTATGATTTGATTTTCCATCTTGATGGATGGCTAGTGTGTTGTTTGTCATCTGTTTAGTTTTATTTATACATAAACATGGACATCTTTATTTTATTTTTGAGGCTTCATGAATCGATGTAACTGCTTACCAGATTTTATGAACATCTACATTATATACCCGTAAACCTGCAAATCGGAATTCCAGTGTATTGTGTTAATCGCACCCAAATTACAAGTTAATGCAAAGATGCTAATATGAAGGGAATCATCAGAATAAACTTCATCAAACGCAAACTACAGATTCATAGTTTCATACAATATATAAGCCTGAATTAATCTAATATGAAACAAAAGTACTCAAATCTTGGAATTGATGCTAAACACTGATATCATGAACGATACCTTAAGAACAAAGGGAAAACACTGAATAAATTGAGCGTACCCTTGATGACCTAATTACAACGCAACACAAAAACATGACTCAGCCAAAAACCTACAGGACATATGTATATTTTAACATGTGAAAAAATGATGAAAAATTATAAACCTAATCTTACAAAAAATACAAGGAGCAAAAACTTAATGCTACGATGACTGGTCATGAGGCTGGGAAAGCTCTGTATCGGCATAATGCAAAAGTCTTCTTAACCTTAAAAGCATATCACAGTGAAAAGGCAAAGCGGTGCGTCTTTCCAAATAAACGGGACTTGTAGTCATAAACGAGAGTGCATGCAACTCCGCTGCCACCGACTCCAGAACAAAATGGGTTTCGAATTCATAGTCTCTACCACTTACTGTTTCGGGTCCCATGCTTCTACTTTGTTTACCTCTTATCTTCTCTTGAATGTTTAAGTTGCTGCTGCCGTAGTGGTCGATGAGAGAAACTGAGAGAACAGAAGGCCAGTCGTTTTTTGACGTTCCTGACAAATCTTTTCGGATAGTGGGGACCGCTTTGGAAACTACGTAGCCTGTGGAGAGAGGGATGGCGGATCCTTTGCTGTGTAGGAGATGAGCGAGTGGGGGTGATTCCGAAGTGAGGCATGTCGGCAGTTGTAATGGAGTTGGAGTTAGAGAACGGAGGTTTGGGGAGGGGATTATCATATATGAGGCTGAGGTTGTTCCTAGAGATCTCACTGCACTGAAGCCTTCTACATAGCCAGAAACATTACTTGTGTTGTTGTTGCTGGTTTGACTTCCGATGCCTGCACATTATCATAACGTCACTTTCTGTATGATATAGGTTGGTATGGTGACTCGTGTTTGTAATATATTTTTGTCTTTTTGGAATACATTCCTTCAAGTAAAGTATGTACAAGAACAATAACATATGATGGAAATTCTTTGGTTACACAATATTCAAAACTTCCATAAACAAGCATTTGGCAAACCGTAAGCTAATATGCTTAAAAAATAAATGATGCATAACAATATTTATCTCAAGGATCTTACCAGAGGATGGAGAATCAGCTGGAAGCATCAGAAGCAATGAATGATCAATACAAACTCCAACTAAACTTATGCTCTGAACCAACTGTAGATAGCCTCTAGAATTGTCTAACCCTGTTTGCCCGGCTAGAAGTTGTTTTTTATTATTAGCTTGACTCAAACCACTTTTAGTAAAGCCTGTCTTCGCACGAGGGCTGTATAAAGAAGAGCCAGGTGAAGAAGGCAGATTTCTTTCTTGCATTAAACCAAGTTCATGTTGCTGTAAAGATGTGCCATTAGAATTTGAAGACAGAATTTCAGGACTCGGTCGTCTTAGTTGTAGAGGCCATTTTTTGACATCGTTTCCTCCAACCGAGTATATTGCATTTTGCCATTCTGTTTATAGTTAGATACCATTAGGTAAAATTAAGAACATGTCATACTCCAAGTCAAAAATAACTAGATTAATTAACAAATCATTTTTAGGTTTGATTTCTGCAGATCTAACAATTCTTTTCATTAGGCCTTTTCAATTATTATCACTATTCATCATTATTTTTTACTACAAAAAACAGGTGATGTGTTTGCAAATTATGCCTATGGGACTAGAGTTTAAAGTGCTAAGAGCAAGAATCAGATAATTAAAAAAGATTAGTAAACTGTCAATTACCTTGACACTCCAACTCAAAGAAACATCCAATACGCGTAACAATAATATCTCTTGGCTTAACCGTACCGGAATCTGGAGAAGAACTTGATAGTATTTGACAACCTTGCTGCAAAATTTGAACAAACAAACTCTGAAGAACTTTTGTGTCTTGACGACTACTAATACCACCAAATGGAAATATATTACAGTCAAGCAATTCCCCCCTAGAATCTGTCCATACACAGATTAGCCATCGCCAGTCTTCGGTCCATCCATAACAACAGTGAAGGCTTGCCAATGATTTGTCTTGCTCCGACCCATCATTCATGTCACTTTGCATGAATGTACCACTGCTATCATCAATTGCAGATTTTGAACTCACAGAGTCTAATCCTATGCCACTTAACATAGTGGATGAAGATCCACGCTCCAACGAACCTGGTTCCATCAATATGAAAAGTGGTTCAAAGACATATCGCACGTCTTCTTGTGAGTAAATTTCAGGTGCTTTACTTGATGTTTGCCATGAATTGTCCCAAGTACAATCCTTCCACATGCCTGATACAGGAGAGCTTACGTGCAATAAAGAGGCATGTGCTCTCCCAGAAACAGATAAGGATGGAAACAAATCACAGTTAGGCATCGAACGTGGGACACGTCTTGCCTTATTATACACTGTGAAGGCAATGTCTTTCAAAACTGCTAGCTCGTTAAATGGTTTGTTGATTTTTAGTAAACAATCTATGGTCACAATCTGCAAAACAAGCTTTGGGATGTTGAATCCAGTAAGCATCAACACGTTTGATGCTGATGATTCATCGATTGAAGTTGTAGAGGTTTGAGCCCTGGAAACTTGATTGAGTAAATAAGACGGCTTCCCCCTGTCTTGTGAAACAACTGATCCAAGGGCAACAGATGACTCTAACAGGGTTTGTAGTACAGCTGTAGGTTCAGGAAATGGGCATATAACATATACAACCTGAAATAGGGTTGGTAGATATTATAGTGATTCAGCTCCAAGTAGTCATTAGAAAAAGTAGAATATTAATGCTGACTTGGTCAGGTAGGGTTAATGGAATTTTCGTTTCAATACGAAATATTTGCTTCTATATATTGTACTAAGGTTTAAGCTACCATTTTACGTATTATATAGAATACTTTTTCCATGCCGGTTTATGTGTCTAAAAAGGTGTGTGCGTAGGTAAAAGTAAAAGTTTGGTCATTTCCTTGCTGCACTAAATTGTCGCAATTTTCAATAATAAAACACTTATCCGTGTTAGAGCATCTGGACTAGCTCCATTTTACTAAATATTGCTCAGTAGATCATCAAGTGACTATTGACTTAAATATTCACATGATAAGTTTAGCTAGTAGTATCTGTCTACACTGATTTAGACTTCAATATTCACACGATAAGTTTAGCTAGCAGTAACCAGTGAACGTATGACAAATAACATGATTTTTCATTAATTTATCCCTCTTTCCCAAACAAATGACATATATGATTATAAACCAAATTAAAAATTGATTAAAAGTACAGGCCGCTTGACCATTCTGCCACCGAGTCGGCAATTTGTACTGGTATGGCTTCAAACTGTACCAGTGCAAAATTGGTGAAAATAACATATTTGCATTGGCACGATTTCAAATCCCGCCAATGTAAATTCTAAACAGGAACAAAAGTTGCATTGGTACTATTTGAATCACTCCAACACAAATTGCTTATTTAGCGCCAAGGTGGACACAAATGGCCTATTTCTGTCTGTTGAGGTGACGGTTACCGCTCCAAATTGCAATAACCATTATCGTACTTTTTTCTACTAGTAAACCAAATACGCATCCTGTTATCATTGCCATATTTCCGATGTACCGATAAATTGGCAAAGGTAACCGTACCACCTCACCGATAGAGATGCGAAGTCAAATACACATGTTGAACAATGTCTGAAACAATAACCATTGTTTTGAAACGCGAAAGCGTACATGAGGCATTTTCAAGTCCATGAGACGAGGCATAAGCCTCGAAATGTTGAGGATAAGCTTTTTGGGTAAAAATAAAACGCTCATATATTATGAAATTTGACATTATAGATTAATCTATGTGAAAAATGAAGAACAAATCATTCAGGCCTAACTTTAAACAGGTATATATCTCTTTTTCTAAGATTAAAAATAAATAACTGGATTCCATATGATTCCAGTTTCGATTCAGCAAAATTTATTTGAAGATTTCACAAAATTCCAGTTCGATTCCTTCTACCAATTCAAATCGATCTGCAAAATTTATTTGACGATTCACCGAAGCCTATTAAGAAATTTTCTTTAAATAGCAATGAGAAAACTCTTGATTATTATTTCAGAAACGATCTTACTTAATCGTGTCGATGTTGAAATTGAAAAGTAAAAAAACATTAACTTCCATTTTCTTACTTTGGTCTTCTTTTGTTTTTTATTAAATAATTTAAAGTTTAATAACTTTTGTTATTAATGTCAATATTTGGAACTAAGAGTAAAGGATTCTTAAGTCGCATGTCTCAGCAATTTGAGATATGCGAGGCGTACGCTTTGAACGCTTCGTATGCCTCAAGTTGCTGAGGTTTAAGGCTTAGAGATAAAAAGCCTTTTGAGAAATGCCTCGAGGCGTTTATCTTTCATTTCCTCTTGACGCTCCTCGAGGTGCGTATCATGGCGGGTTTTTTAAAACAATGACAACGGCTAAGGCTTACTTTCAGCTAGCTACGGGACAATGGATCTAAGTGAGAACAACTAAAAGTAGTGGGCACATGGAGGGAAGTCATATCATTCAACTGATCATCTGGTAGGCGTAGGCATATCCAACCTAAGATAGCTTTGTTAATGAGTTGTTGTTACACTAGTTATGATAAATGATCGTTTTGTTTGAAGAAATAATTTATTAAGTATTTTTTTGTAATGTAATAGCATCCATCATACATTTCATCGTGTCACTTGATAAAAGACGGTTGAAAAAGAAAGAAACGCAATGGCTATCGATTGAACCAAAAATTAAAAATTAAACTCAACCATCTGATGGCTTCTATTTGAAAAAAAAAATACTGGTATAATAAGAAAATAAAATACATACCGGTAAATTACCGCTACCTTTGATTTTGGAAAAAATGTTACCAATGTTTTACCGTTAAAAATGATAGATTTGTCATTATGGTACCGATTGTACCGGTATACCAACTTAGTCCAAAAATGATTACCGATTGATTGGTAATGATACAACAAAAAATTTACAGTTAACATAGTAATCCTATTAGATTTGTCAATGGATACTTACGGATGCGAATGTATCATATCCGTATCTGTATTCGAAATCATTTTCGGATATCTGTATTTGTGGATATGAAAGGATATCGAATATTTATCCACTCTGCTTATAATTAATAAACTTAAAAAAATCGAAAAATTTTATCCAACGTACATCTTTTTTAGTAACAACGGTGATATACATACAAAAAATATCAAATATAATGATAGAAATCAATTTTGGATGGCAATACTCATTTATACACTCATATATTAATTATTACACGGATAAAAAACTAAATATCAATCATTTTATGTATTAAAATATGCATAATCTCAACTTTTATTTTGGTAAAAGTCGAACGGATAATTTTTGAATGTAGATACTATCATTTCCACCTTTTTTCGGATTTGGGATATATTTTTATTGCTCGGATATGAATGTGGACGGATTTTGTATTTTTCGAATATATTAACAGCTCTAATCCCTACAAACCTTTATAATTAATATCAGGTTCGATCCAAATATAAGTTAGAAAACAAGATTGAATTGATAAAAATGCCCAGATATCATTCTAAAGACAAAAGCATAATTCAAGGCAAAACAATTCAAATTAAGGAACGTATCACATTTTCACTAGCTAAAATGGAAACCAAATTTAGCATATATTTGAACATGTGATCATGATTAATGTACTTAGCATGTGTGCTAATTTATTCAATGTGGAGTTAAGTTTATCATTCAACCAAAATCGTAAAAGTCACTAAGCGGGCACTATGTGATAGACTTGAACTAGGAATAAACTGTCATGGGTATTAATCGGAACTAGTTTGTTTATAAACTAACTATTGTTTACATGATTTTAAATGTTTTACACAAAAAATCTACTAAATTCAAAAATGTCCTCACATCTAACCATTAATACATGTTTTTGGTTTTATGGGAGACGCAAATGTGATATTCCATTTTCAAAAGAAATTATGTTATTTAGCATGCATTCTTCCACAATTATGAAATACAATATATTAAAAACAATATGATAATAAATTATTTCTATATATATATATATATATATATATATCAACGTTGGAGAACTCGATTTTGATCATTTGAAGAAGAAAATTTCAATCAATTTCGGTCCCAATATCGAATTTCTATTTTTTTTATAGAGTAATAATAAACGTTGCAAATAAAATATAAAATATAGTCTATAGAGAGATAATAAATGATATGATAAAAGAACCATAATTAAAAAGTAATAACACACATTGTTGTACCATAATTCTGTTAGTCCCTGAGAAGATGGTTTGATGACAACAAACTTTGAATAAAATTATCAAATAAATACTAACATTATAGTTTAGAAATATATGTATATGCAGGATTTAACCATGTAGGTATCAAGAATGAAGACTGTACAGTATAGAGATTCAAGACTGAAGATATCAAGATTGAAGACGCAAGAGTTCAAGATTTCAATAATAAGTAATTTAGTTAGGAATGTTAAAACTCCTACAAAAGCACTGACATCTTAAAATCCAATTTATTCGTGTAATGAAATCCACTTCGAGCATGTTAAAGGAATGAAACCCTAAGTAGGATGGAACCTACGAAAAATCTAGTGGAACATTGTTTTGTGTCCACTAACTTTTATTCAAATGTTTTTTTACAAAATTATATATTGTTTTCAAAATGATTTCAAAACCTTCCTTTTAAAAGAATCAAAAACATCAATCTTGGTTTTAAAATACTTTTAGCCTCAAAATAATCTTTATCTTTAAAATCAAATTATCCTTGGTTTTAAATTATCTTTTAATTATAATATATTTAACTTTTAATATTCATACTTAGATTTAAATATAAAGCAAAATTTTATATATACCAAAATATTATTCTTTATACTTAATTGTGTATTTTAACTATAGTTAAGTATATTTATAAAGTTTAAAATAGTTTTAATACAAGATGAAAGTTATTTTTAAAGAAAAACAAATTATGAAAAATTACAAAGGTCTGTCGACAACCACAATCTACCCTTGTCGACAAGGTAGCGGTTGATTTCAAAAATTTGAATTTCAAAAGAAGTTTCTATTCGTCGTATCCTTTCACGAATGGACATGGCTGTTGTTCTACTGTAAATAGAGGCAGTTTTAAACGAATTTATATACATATATTCTCTGATTTCACTCCTCTTCTTCTTCCGCTCTTTACATATATTTTTACCATTACTCTGCCGAAATCACCATTGAATCTAACTAGATCATCTCTGATTTGATTCTCTATCACTATCTCAACAAGATCTCAGTGCTATTCGGAGTTATAGGCTTCTTTGTAATTAAATAAGCGAGAAAAAATGTGATTGTAGCCTGTGAAATCAATCAAGCGAGAAAAGGTGTGATTGTAGCATGTGAAATCAATTGGGTGAACTTGTTGCCCGTAAAATCAAGTATCTCTACCCAGAGGATTGTGAATCTGGAGTAGTATACATCGTGGCCTTGAAATCGAGGGTGTAATTGTAAAAACCAACTTTGAAAGGAAATCCGTACTTGTGTGCGGGACTGGATGTATGGTAATTCTGAACCAGTACAAAATCCGGCGTGTTCTTTCCTTTATTACTTTTACTTTATTTATGCATCTATATTTGATTTTGTGATCATATATGTGTCTGAATATTGCATACATTTGTGTTCAAATTAATATAAACTCAAAAAGATTTAGTAATTCATTAAAACACTATTCACCCCTCTAGTGTTAATTCTAGCCTTAAGATCCGTAATCCGCATTTCTCACATTTGGTATCGGAGCAAGGTTTTCAAAGTTTCATAATATGATTTTTCAAAAAGCTTTTAAAATGGCTATGTTCAAAAGACTTGTTAATACTAGTTTAGAAATATTCAGATCATCATTGTCTCTTGAGTCTGCATATAATCAATATTCAAATTCAAGTTGTCTACCAAAATTGTATGATGTGCAGGAAACATGCTTTATGGGTGTTAAGGAAACAATTCACAATAGACAAATTGTGCAGATCAAAAAGAAGAAATGGATACTCGATAATAGATGCTCTAGACACATGACTGGTAATCCAAATATGCTGAATGATATAATATACAAAGCAGAGAATTGATTAACTTTGCAGACAACTCAAAAGGATATGTGATTGACATCGGCAAAGTCGGTAATTCTGAAACTCCTATTATTACTAATGTTTTGCTAGTTAAGAATCTAAAACATAATCTGTTAAGTATTAGTTAACTTTACGATAAATGATATAAAATTAAATTTGAAAAAGATAAGTGTCATATTGAAGGTAATAATTCAACCATAATATTTGAGGGAATTAGGAAAAAAGAATATTTATATTCTTAGTATGAAAGTCTCAAATGATAACATGTGTCTTTTGGCAAAATACAAGTGACCCTTGGATTTGGCATAAGAGATTTGGGCATTTGAATTTCAAACTCTTATCTAAACTGTCAAAACATGATCTAGTAAGAGGTCTCCCTAAAATGAATTTTAAAGTAGATAGTTTATGTAATGCGTGTCAATTAGGAAAACTTAGAAAAGGTTTCTTTAAATTAAAGATATGATTTCAACTTCAAAACCTCTTGAATTACTTCACCTTGATTTATTTGATCCATCTCAAATTCAGTCAATAAATCATAGTAAATATGTTTTTATAATTGTAGATGATTATTCTAGATTTACATGGACAATATTTTTGAAACATAAAAGTGATACTTTTGAATGTTTTAAGAACTTTACATAAAGAATTCAAAATCAACTTTCTCTAAAAATTATAACCATCCGTAGTGATCACGGTAGTTAATTTAAAAATGAAAAATTTAAGGGATTCTACAATAAAAAGGAAATGACTCACAATTTTTCATTTCCAAAAACTCCATAACAAAACGAAGTTGTAGAACGTAAAAATATGGCGATTCAAGATTGCGAGAACTATGCTTCAGATGGTAAATTACCAAAATATTTTTGGACAGAAGCAGTTGCTACCGTCTGTTATATTTTAAATAGAATTTTAATTAGACCTTTAACTGATAAGACGTCTTATGAACTTCTTCACTCAAAAAAACATAAGGTATCTTATTTTAGAATTTTTGAAAGTAAATGTTTATTTTAAATACAAAAGATAATTTAGATAAATTTGATCCTAAATCCGACAAAGGTATGTTTATCGGATATTCTAATAGAAGTAAAGCATACAGAGTGTTTAATTTATGAACTAACACCATCGAATAAACAATGCATGTTTCATTCGATGAAAGTCTCATAAAAATTTTGAAGATACAAATGATGAAGATGATTTAATCACTCAAAATCAAGAGTCAACTAAAACTAATAATGAAATTAATCATCCTAACAAAAAGATTAAACTTTTAAAAGATCATCCTATAGAAAATATACTTGAAGATATGCAATCTGTTGTTAAAACTAGAAATCAACTAAGTAAAACGAGCAATGTAGCATTTATATCAACAATTGAACCCAAAAATCCAAAAGAAGCATCAACTAATGATTCATGGATTTTGGCTATGCAAGAAGAACTAAATCAATTCACTAGAAATGATGTTTGGAAACTTGTTCCTAGACCTAAAAATAAAACTATAATTGGAACTAAATGGTTTATAAAAATAAAATGAATGAACAAGAAGAGGTTGTTAGAAATAAAGTCCGGTTAGTCGCTTAAGATTATTGTCAAGAAGAAGGAATAGATTTTGATGAAACCTTTGCTCCCGTAGCAAGATTAGAAGCCATTAGGATTCTACTTGCTTTCGCAAATCATAATAATTTCAAATTATATCAAATGGATGTTAAAAGTGCCTTTTTAAATGGATTTGTAAAAGATGGCATATATGCTGAATAACCACCACTTTTTGAAAATGAAAAATTACAGCTAAATCAATTCACTAGAAATGATGTTTGGAAACTTGTTCCTAGACCTAAAAATAAAACTATAATTGGAACTAAATGGTTTATAAAAATAAAATGAATGAACAAGAAGAGGTTGTTAGAAATAAAGCCCGGTTAGTCGCTTAAGATTATTGTCAAGAAGGAATAGATTTTGATGAAACCTTTGCTCCCGTAGCAAGATTAGAAGCCATTAGGATTCTACTTGCTTTCGCAAATCATAATAATTTCAAATTATATCAAATGGATGTTAAAAGTGCCTTTTTAAATGGATTTGTAAAAGATGACGTATATGCTGAATAACCACCACTTTTTGAAAATGAAAAATTACCAAATCATGTTTACAAACTTAAGAAAGCTCTATATGGTTTAAAACAAGCTCCTAGAGACTGGTAAAGTAGATGATACTCTTTTTATTAAAAGAAATAAAAATGATATTCAACTAGTACAAGTTTACGTAGATGATATCATTTTCGGATCAACTAATTTTGAAATGAATAAAGAATTTTTTGAAATAATGACAAAAGAGTTTGAGATGAATCATATGGGTGAATTAAACTTCTTTCTAGGATTGCAAATAAAACAATTAGATAATGGTATCTTTATTAGTCAAGAAAAATATGCTAAAGACCTAGTTAGTAAATTTGATTTGACTACTGCAAGTGGAAAACTCACTCCCATGGTAACCAATGAGTACCTAAGTAAAAAAGATCTCTCGAAAGATGTAGATCAAAAATTATATAGAGGAATGATTGGATCACTACTCTATATCACTGCTAGTAGACCTGATATCATGCATAGTATTTGTCTCTGTGCAAGATATCAATCCCAACCTAAAGAGACTCACTTAAAAGCTGTAAAACGTGTCATAATATATGTTAAACACACCTTTGATTATTTATAGTTTATTTTATCTTAAAAATGATTCTTTTGAGCTAATATCTTACTGTGATGCTGATTATGCTGTTGTAAATCAGACCGAAAAAGAACAAGTGGAACTTGTCACTTTTTGGGGCATTCTCTGATTTTCTGGTTTAGTAAAAAGCAAAACACGATCTCTTTATCAACAACCAAAGCAGAATATATTTCTGCTGCTTTGGCTTGTTCTCAAGTAATATATATATGCAACAAACTTCAAAAGATTTTGGTTTAAATATCTCAAAATCACCAATTTATTGTGATAATACTAGTGCAATAAATTTATCCAAAAATACTACCATCATGCTCGAACTAAACATATTGATATCAGACATCATTTTCTAAGAGATAATATAAGTAAGGAAGTAATTACTCTCGATTATATCAATTCCGAGAACCAAATTGCTGATATCTTAACAAAACCCTTAAATGAATCTATGTTTACTAAATTAAGAAGATAATTAGGTATTTGTTCAATAATTGAAATATAGAATATAAATAACAAAGTATAATTAAAAATTAAATTAAAATAAATCAAATAGTAAAAATATAGGTACCATGTCGACAACCCCCTCTTGCCCTTGTCGACATGTAACGATTTTTTTATTTTTGAAATTTTTCCACCAAAATTAAGATAAGTGGTTATATATTCTTCTTATTTCGAAATTTTGTTCATTCTTTCTTTCCTTTCTCTGATCTATCATCTGGAAACAATTAAACAACGGCCTCCTCTTCCAAATCAAACAAAAATTCAACATTTTTGTTCCCTTCTCCTTCTATTGGATCATTTCAACGAACTACGCTTGCACGAGTGATGAAAATGGAGGATTCTTTGAAGGATGCACTGCAACTAATGACTGAAATTCAAGTAGTGCAACTCAGAATAGCCAAAGAACAAGAACGGCAAGGCAAAATCCTTAGAAATTTGTAAAAGTTTCTAATGGACAATCACGCTAATCCGATCTTGATTAACGAAGAATCTTCAGGAGATCAAGTGCAAGAGGACGGCAAGGAGAAAGAAGAAGAAGCCTTCATGGAAGAAGGGCACGTTGAAGATGACGACAAAGTTGTTTGCGTTGGCGAGGTGTGCTTTGACAAGGATGGAAATCTAGTCGAACGTGGAAATTTTTGTTTCCAATACTCAAATTGCTCGATTCATAGATCTCTCATTTTCAAGGACACATTAGTTTCATTTTTCTTTTTCTTATTGTTATATGATCTTACTTTCGTCTTCTACGTAAATGTAAATATAACAATAAATAATTAACAAATAATTTGTGTTCTTACATTATCACTATTATAAGTATTATCGTATATGGATTCTTCGTTAGGATAGTTAGTAATTAAGGACTAAATTTTAGTTTAGAATTAAATGATGATTATTTATGACAACACTATCATTATAATCACATGTCATATGGTATTAGATTAAGGGGGAGTTATATAGTTTGGAGTTAAGTTTTTATTAATGACAAAGGAAAAGAAGTATAAAATAGGATAGTTAGGCATAGATTAAGGGTGGTTATTAGTTTTAGGGGGAGTTATTAGGATAGAAGAATATTTTATAAACAAAGGTTGTCATCATAAAAAAGAGTGAGATTGTTAGTCCCTGAGAAGATGGTTTTGATGACAACAACCTTAGAATAAGATTATAAAATAAATACTAATATTATAGTTTAAATATATATGTATATGCAGGATTTAACCATGCAGGTATCAAGAATGAAGACTGTACAGTACAGGAATTCAAGACTGAAGACATCAAGATTGAAGACTCGTGGGTATCAAGATTATCAAGAGTTCAAGATTTCAATAATAAGTAATTAGTTAGGAATTTTGTTAAAACTCCTAGAAAAGCACTGACATCTTAAAATCCAATTTATTCATGGAATGGAATCCACTTCGAGCCTGTTAAAGGGATGGAACCCTAAGAATGATGGAACCTACAAAAAATCTAGTGGAACATTGTTTTGTATCCACTAACTTCTATCCAAATGTTTTTTTACAAAATTATATCTTGTTTTCAAAATGATTTCAAAACCTTCCTTTTAAAAGAATCAAAAACATCTATCTTGATTTTAAAATACTTTTAGCCTCAAAATATTCTTTATCTTTAAAATCAAATTATCCTTGGTTTTAAATTATCTTTTAATTATAATATATTTAACTTTTAATATTCATACTTAGATTTAAATATATAGTAAAATTTTATATATACCAAAATATTATTCTCTATATTTAATTATGTATTTTAACTATAGTTAAGTATATTTATAAAGTTTAAAATAGTTTTAATACAAGATGAAAGTTATTTTTAAAGAAAAACAAATTATCAAAAAACAAAGACCTGTCGACAACCACAATCTACTCTTATCGACAAGGTAGCAGTTGATTTCAAAATTTTGAATTTCAAAAAAGTGTCTATTCGTCATATCCTTTCACGAATGGACATGAATGTTGTTCTACTAAGAAACAGTTTGAAAAGGTTCAATTATATGAAATGAATTAGTATATTTTAGGGATTGGCGACTTACCCATTCAGTGACTTTGGCACTGGACGTTCCCAAAATGGGTACTATCGGGTCGGGTGAATTAGAGAATAGACAGTTCAATTCAATTCAATGATTCAAGAAATGAAAGAAAAGAATTCAAACTCTATGATTTCTTTCACTTCTGAATCCAAGGGCAGTTTTAAACGAATTTATATACATATTTTCTCTTATTTCACTCCTCTTCTTCATCCACATTTCTTTACATATATTTTTACCATTATTACTCTGCCGAAATCACCATTGAATCTAACTAGATCGTCTCTGGTTTGATTCTCTATCACTATCTCAACAAGATCTCAGTGCTATTCAGAGTTATAAGCTTCTTTGTAATTAATTAAGCGAGAAAATGTGTGATTGTAGCCTGTGAAATCAATCAAGCGAGAAAATGTGTGATTGTAAAAACTGATTGTGAAATCAATTGGTGAACTTGTTGCCTGTAAAATCAAGTATCTCTATCCAGAGGATTGTGAATCTGGAGTGGTGTACAACGTGGCCTTAAAATCGAGGGTGTAATTGTAAAAACTGATTTTGAAAGGAAATCCGTACTTGTGTGCGAGACTGGATGTACGGTAACTCCGAACCAATATAAAATCCGGTGTGTTCTTTCCTTTATTGTTTTTACTTTATTTCTGCATCTGTGTCTGATTCTGTGATCATATCTGTGTTTGAATATTGCATACATTTGTGTTCAAATTAATATAAACTCAAAAAGATTTAGTAATTCCTTAAAACACTATTCACCCCTCTAGTGTTAATTCTAGCTTTAAGATCCGTAATCCGCATCTCTCACAAATTCCAATCGATTTTGGTTTTATTCGTTATAATATATCTAAGATTATAAATGATATAATAAAGTATTCAAAACAAAGATTAAACGTAAAAAATATACTAAACAAAGTTTAAATATAAATTAAAATAAATCCAAGTCCATTTAAACAAGCTGAACATTTAATTTACCCTAATTTAAATAATTATTTATGAACGTTTAAACTTGTCTATTGAAACAAAAATTAAAATCCGTCCAAGCCCATTAACATTCAACTCACCCATTCAACTTAACCTTAATCCCTAAAATCATATCTACTGTCTCGACTTACTACGAACAACGAAAAAACGAAAAGGGAAAAAAAGCCAATGACGACGCTCGAATTTGATTGATGCTCGTTGACGCTCAAATTTGATCGAAGCTGCTTGTTGATGCTCAAATTTCTCTATTTTTAATGCTCGAATTGATCTACACCATGTCGAATTTCTGAGGTAAATTATGTTTTCAATTGTCTGATTTTATGGATGAGTTTGATTTGATTTTACTATATTTTCACCCTCGTCAAAAGCAAACTAGATTGATGTAATATTCGATTTAGACTAGGTTTTTTTTTCTTTGCTAAATTTGATTGTTGTTCCATTATTCCATGTTGTTTACCCCTCTCTCACTCATTACAACAATTCTTCTTTTTTTAAGACGGTAACGAGATGAGAATTTGACCTAGTCTCATTCCGCCTTCGGCTAAAACCGAACCTGGTCAGAATCTCGTAGTTTCAGCCGTTACCTAATACCATGAATATACATGCAAAAAAGGACAACCGAAAGCTTCAATAAAGTGGTGCTTCGAATAAGCGACCAAGGAAAAACCTAGATGGACCAAAAGTTTGAAATCTCGCCTATTTTGGCCGATATCTCATTTTGGTGCTTGAGTGATTCAATTCATTTCGCTCGAATCTCGCGTGAACAAAATTTCAATTGAGAGTTGAATATCTCGATCGAGATTTATTTGTGAGGTCTTGACCAAGTTCATGATTTATTAATTCAAATTATGGTTGGCCCACAAAATCTATAATAAATTTATGAACGTATCTTTTCTTAACAAGTCATGGTTTACTTAAGTGTGTCATTTTTAATTCACTTTTTACCCGCATCAAAAAATTCCTTACTACTCCACTTTTACTTCTCATTTCAATCAATGTCTGTTTGGTTGATCGAATTTAAGTTCATAAATTCAACTCAAGGTTTCCAAGTTACTTTTTGAAAAACATACAAACTAATTTTGTTTGGAAGTTGTTTTCCGAAATTACGGTATAAAAAAGAATGGCATTTTTTTTATTTGCGGTAAATTCAAGCTAAAATATTCTATCTTTTTTTTTCTTTTTTTTTGAGTTGGAGTAAATTAAAGTACAAATGTTATATAAGCTACCATTTTATTTTATTCCACAGTTTTCCCAAAAAATTGTATAACTTTTTTTCTTTTTTGACGTGACATTTTAGCTGCAATATACTATTAACAAAATTAGAATGTTAATTTAATCGTGGTTAACTATAATGTTAGGGACTTATCGCTGATAAACTGAAAGAGTTGGTTGTCAATCAAATTTGATTCTTAACTCGAATCGATGTTTGATATAAGATAAATGATGCTATTTCGGCACCAAATGACCATGAAAGGGTGGACTTTAAATGAATGAACACTAATGTTATAGTTTCAAATGAAGTATTTCTTGGAGAGGCTTTTTCTTGTGCTCATCGACCTACAAAATGAAAAAGCATACTGTTGAGAAGGATGAGATGGATATGTTTTGGCATGTGAAAAACTTATTTTATTTTGTTAACTGTCACGATTTTTTGTATGAGCTTTGAATTTCACTCATGTGTGTGTAATTCTTTGTTATTTGGTATTTTGTAGCTATTATAAATGTTTCAACTGGTTTATAAGTTTTGTTGTATATGCATAATTATTTATATATTACAAAAAACATACTTTGATATAGTTGCAAGAAATTTTTGAACTCCATATGTAAATCTGAGAAGAACAATTGAGGTACGTTTATCTCGTCGAAGATTTCACCCACTACAAGATCTATTGTGCGAACTCTACTGGACAAGACACGACCGAAATTTAAGATTTGAAACCTTAGATGAACCTAGGCATTACCCGGCTGACCCAGATAGGCCTAGGCACTGTGTAGGTGGTCTGGCTGCCTAGGAAAGGCAGCATTGCCTTGCATAATGCCTGGGCGGCCTCCTACCCCAATTTTCACAACAATGTCTCTAGCTAACATAAAACATTATCTCATGTAATAATGATTGCACTGTGGGTGCTCTTATTATTATCATCATTTTTAAAAACATAGTAAAAGTGTGAAATAAATCAAAATTTCTTCATGTATAAAAGCAGCTGCTACAAGTTGGTGACCTGCTCTTCCCGACACAAAATGTACTGGGAAGAATCGGTAAACATAGTGAAGTTGAATTCACACACACACACACATTTGGGTGTCTGTGTGTATATCAATATGGTTGGCTCAATTGGCTGATAGATCAAAAGTCACGAGTTCAAATCCCAAAAATGACAACCGTGTAACAAGTATTCGAACTATGTGCTTGTCAAGCCCATATTTTCCAGAGTTTACAGACAAAACTTGATTCTTTGGCATGGTACATATTGACCGTTGAATTTCATAGTGTTTACATTTGGAATTGAAATCAAAGGGTGATCTAGCAGTTGAGATTAAACGTGTCATATTTTGAAGGTTTTTGGTCTCAATAGGCTTCCCTATATGGACACATGAAACAAAAGCTGTGCTCCTCGGTCCTCAGACAACTTCATGGGGATTTAAAACTCATCGGTGTAGACTTGTAGAGAAAACTGGCAGCTTTGGACAAACTAATAAAAGCTACAGGCTGCTTTAAATTTAAAAATGCTAGTTTTCTAGGATAATCTTGAATTATGTTTGAAAGATGAGCTACACTGAAGTGCTCAACTAGAACAAAAAAAATAAAACTAAAAGCATACCATGCATGGATTAGTGCCCCCTTCCTTTTGATTTTGAGATATATTAGGAGTAAGTTTAAGATTCCCGATAACTTTTGTGAGAGCATTGATGAAACTCTTCACATTCCAAAATTTGGACAGAGCCATAAAATAGTCGCTGATTGAACTTACAGAAAATAGATTTTTTCCAGCTGTCTTCACCTGATGAGGGCAGTCAACAAGAACTAACCCAGAATGCAAAAACTTTTCAGAAGATAGCTCCATTTGGTTTCCACAGGTTTGTGGTGAATGACTTCCTAATTTGCAAGTCTCATAAACTGCAATGATGTCATATTAGATGCTTTTTATATATTTTTATCAGTATGCTGCAAATTGAAAAACATGAGCATGGTTTTTTTGTACTAAAGATACATGAGTATGATGATTAATGATATATGTTTAAAAATTCACATTTCAGTAAGAAAGTTTGATTCTTTTTTTGACAGGTTTCCCTATGAAAAATTACAGAGTATAGCATTTATTTAGACTGTTACAACAAGGAAAAATACGCTGGACCCTGTAAATGCTATTTAATTTTTTGAGGAAAATATCAGAAAGTAAAAGGTCAATGTAAACATGCTTCTTCCTGTTACATAGCAACTTCAACTAAGAGTACATTTTATGTACGTGGGACTTACTAGTTCCTAACTGTTGAAAAAAATCAGCAGCAGCAGAAGTGAGGAGAGTGCTATCTGGACATAGAGCATAGTAAGTAACCTGTACCAGTAACCAGCTTTATAAGGGACTGAATGTAAAAGGTTTGCTGTGACTATTGCAATATATGCAAAAGTAAATAGGGTGGTCCCACCATGCATGAAGTGTTCATAGAAGGTAAACTAAGGGGAATTTCACTAGAAGGACAAACTTTGTAGTCCAATTAGTTTCTAGGACACACGTTCACAGAAATTAATTTCAAGGCCAAAGTCAGCAGAATAATTACTTTTAAGGACAAAGTGAGCAGTCCAATTTCTTTCAAGGACATAATTTCATAGGTTTTTAGACCTTAGAAACTAATTATTTTTCATTTTGTCCTTAAAAGTAATTATTTCAGTTGTGTGTCCTAGAAACTAATTGCACTTGCTAAAGATGCCCTTGTGGCTAATTTCCACGTAAAATTAAGTTATCAATTAAAGACACCACGGTTGCAGTATCAAGTAATCCATCTCTCAATATGTCATATTTTGTAAGAGATGACAGGTTAATTTTTCAGTCTCTCTCTTAGAAAAACAATTATGGATTGGAAGCTCATTCATTAGCCATACAACAATATATATGTAAAACATTAAGTTGATCCATATATAGCAAATTTTGGATACAAGGTGTGCATGGTTAAAATAACCAAGCCAGCTATTAGAACTTACTGACTTCGGTGAAGCATATGGTTCAAGGGGAGCTTTTTCCCAAAATTGAAGGCAGCTAGTTGATGTTTTCAACCAATCATCCTGGTATCTATATAAATAATTATATGACATGGAAATATTATCATAACAAGAGTGACAAATTTAAAGACTACAACGAAGCAGCAAATGATACCCAACAGATGTAGGGGGCAAAGTAATACCCAACAAGTATAGAAGGCAATGGCAGAGCTGCAATCGTTGGCCGAACACGAGAAAAGCATTTCTGCTGTTCTGACTCTGAATTGCCTGCCTCTTGGTTAAGTCGTCTTTGATATGATTCGTCTGCAATGGTACATATCAAAACGGTAAAATATAGAGTATTGCGGAAATTAAACTAGCTTAAACAGTCCATAACAGGAAATATGATATGGTGTTTATGCCGAGGAACTTGAGTTGAAAGCTCTTATAGGGTTCAAAAACTAAGCCAGCTAATTGCATACTGCACTTAAGAATTAAGATACACTATAATATGTCCCCTGTGTGATGATTCATTGACCACCCCACTATAATATGTCCCCTGTGTGATGATTCATTGACCACCCAATATGACTTCTTTTTTTCCATATATGTCGGAATCCCCTTTAGTGTAATGGTTTTTCAATTTAAATATTTTAACTTATCAATAATAAGTTGTACCTCTGGTACCAGATCCTTGAGGACTCATTGGCTCGCCAATACCTGACAATTCCTTGCTATCATTAATAGAGTAAGAATATCCATCTCCTGTGACTCCAGAATCACCTGTCTGACCTCGTCCTCTACACCAATCAATCAAATTTAACGGGCCTTCTAAACTTCCAAATGCAGATTTAAGAGCTGTTTTAATGTCTGATTGCAGCAAACCAATAACTGATGATGGGTAAACCTGACAAACAAATATATAAGATCAGCTTAGGAAATGTAAGAGATAATTGAAACTATCTACATCCATGTGAGACATGATAATCAAGCAACTACATCAAAGCAAATGTGGCATCTCAATAATATTTCTTAGTTTGACAGTTCACAGCACAGTAAACAGCAGCATGCCAGATGGCAAATAAATCGTGGCAGCCTCATGCATACATTGTTTTGGTTGTACATAACTATGAGCTTTTCACAAACTACAGAAAAATATCTAAATTACAAGTTGCCACAAATTTCAGCACGTGGACGCACAAGCACACACAAAAAAAGGTCTCCAACTCTGTACTCTTTTATATTTCACATGAGATACAATTTACATCGTAGCATCTGTCTACTATCTTTCTTTATTATATTGCAAGGAACTTTCAAAGCTTTGACCCAATGGGTAGAGATAAAGATGCGAACGACTTCATTAGAAGAGAAGAAAGATTGAATTATTTTATGTACTGCATGAGTTTGTACTCACACATTGCAGTTATATTATTATTGCTATTGTTATTATTAGGTATCTATAGTATGTGTGAATGCATAAAGAACTATAAAGATGTTTGGATGAGGATCAAAATCAAAACACTTACATCAGCAGAAAGTGCATCAATCAAGTTAACCCCAGCAATGTCCACAGAGTGGCTCATAGCTAATAGTCCACCACATCCGGCATGAACCATAGATGGTCCACAAGAAAACCCACGCCTTTTTTGTTCTTGTAGTGCAAGCCAACAATATGAACTCTCGTTATCATCCATGTCCAAAGACACATCTACAAATGAAGTGGATTGCTGGACAAGCAAAGGCAAGGCATCGAGAATCTCTTGAAGAGGTTGTCTTTGCCCTGAGATGTTTTTAGCATCGTCGTTTAATATGTTATTATTACCCAACAATGAGAAATTTTCTGATATGTGCATATTTGAAGGCTTTGTCCCTTTAGGGACACTAACAGAGCGCCAAACACCTACACGTGCATTTAAGGGTTCATCCAGAATCCCTATCTCTGATTCACCAGCTATTCTGGCCGGTAAAGAATCTTTCTTCCTCACATCATAAGTAGCATTAGTAACAAAAGATGTTAAATCAGGCATCATATTTTCTTGCAGTTTAGTTGAACTGAAAAGGCCGTGGTGCCTTAATGACACTAGTGTGTGTCTTATTCGGCCCATAGCAGCTTGGAACATTAAGCATTCAATCTCTGTAGCAAGTACAGTTTTTTGGGACATTACAAAACTTCCTGTCTCAACTGTTAGTCCATTCTTCTTTTGAAGAGTGAAGGTGGCACTTCCTTCACCTAGATGTGAAGATGTTTCCTCGATTACTTGATTACCCTCTCTGGAAACACTGTGTATATGACTATACAATTTTAACGAATGGTTACATGAATCTGTATCTAATTTTTCTTCTGATACATCTATACATGGGGAAGATGCTGACACGCTATATACATTAGACTTTGTGTCTGTCTGCAAACTTTCTACATTCTTAGATCTAGGTAAATAAGGACTTTTAAAAATAGAAGATGAAATTTCACTAGTTGGGGTCTCAACTGCTGCATACTCTGGTGCAAATGTCATCATGGCTTCCGCCTTTGTCAAATGATCAAACTTCCCAGTTGATGACATCAAGGAATCATTTGCAGTAACTGATGATTTGGCATCTCCTATAGCTTCATTATGTTTGCTTTGAATGTTATCTTCAATAAATGTATCGAAAGGAAGGTTAACCATCTCAAAAGAAGTTAAGTTTATTGGTGAGAGTTTCTGATCGACATCCATGCCTCCAGTTAAGGGATTTGCACTTATAACTCCAGAATCAGCATCAACCAACATTAGATTTTGAGAATTATCTGTTTTTGCTCCTGGAAGCTGTGCAAAATTGGAGAACTTGATCATTTAAGACAAAGAATAGACTGGCTAGAATCATAGATTTTAACTATTATCGGATTCTTACTATCATTGTCTTCCATATACCCTTAAGCTCTTTAAGGTAAAAATGGAAGTTGACCGAGGAAGGTTAATCGTCTAGAAAGTTGTATTTGTAGCCTTTCAAAATATTAAATTAGATGAAAACTTCTAAATATCAATACTTGCTAAAACACTATAATCAAACAAATTGCTTTTAGAGAATAAGAAAAATAAGTCAAAACAATTAAAAACAAACAGAATGACAAAACACACCTCCCCAAGAGAGAGATCGTCATTCTCAAGAAATTCATCCAAGTTTCCACATTCCAAGATGATAGCATCTATGTCTATGATATAATCTGTTTCATCATCATCATCATCTCTCAGATCCCATAAAGATCTGTAATTTAATCCAAGAGAAGCAAACTTATTTACTTCTTTAGGAACAAGTTTGCCAGATTGATCAAATGCATCGGCATTTCCTGTGCGTAGACGCTTGGCCTACATTAAAAGCATATAAACGAGGATGAAGAGTAATATTTGGAGTTTAAATGGAATTAGTACTTATAATAATATGCAACTAAATAATATGTTATTTGTCTAGTTGCTGGCTTTCATAATATATGTCATAAGGACGATAATTTATGCAAGTTTATTTTATGTTTATTTTAAAAAAAAAAAGAAGAAAAGAAGTATATTTGGGATGA
Organism: Allium cepa; assembly: GCA_030765085.1. NCBI lineage: Eukaryota > Viridiplantae > Streptophyta > Magnoliopsida > Asparagales > Amaryllidaceae > Allium > Allium cepa. The sequence goes on from CM060932.1 coordinate 136,974,440, forward strand.
CAAAAATTACCATTCTAATGTTATCATTCTCAAGTTGATCTTTGGATGTAGAAACAGACCTCTTGGATCCTCGAGAATCAGCATCTGCTTCAAGTTCCCCACCTCCAATGGACCTTGCATTATCATTCTCCCTTGATGTGCTGCTTACACTGCTAATGCTACTACTGTTGCTGTTGCTACTACTATTGTAACGTTTATTAGCCTCAAATCCACCAAAATGTTGACCATTGAAAACGCTTTCAAAACCCAAACTAATAAGATAAACATAGAAATCAGTTAAAAATGATTTTGTAGAAAAAGTACAGTTATTTAAAAAACTCGTCAGAATGATTTTTCTTGTGTTCAAGATGGATGGGATGTTACAAAGGTTTTATATGCAGAAGAAATACTTTGTATAGCAAAATAAGTCAGTCAAGGAATAACAATATTTTGCTTCTTTAGCAACCAGTCAAGCACTAGCATAATTTGCCGAAAAAGCAACAAACATATATTTTAATTCAATGTCCAGGCTTACTATCATGCTGTACACATTGCTAAATGAAAATCAATCTTTTAAAATATTAATATAAAGGTTCTAGATCCCACCGCCCAAATTAATTTCCTTTCCGCACTCCCTGCAACAACAAAACCAAAAAAAAAAACAAAACAAAAACAAAAACAAACAAAAAAAATGAAACAAACTGAATTTCAGTATATTCATTAGTGATATCATCTACACAAAAATTTTGAATCATTAAGAAAATTTAACTCCTTCAAGATAGCAAACCAATACAAACAGCTGAAAATATTTATTTGAACCATCCATTTGAAAAGTATCAAAATTGGGTCGACGGTCTTGATAATGAATGTAAGTACCTACAAAATTAATTTTATTACGGAAAAATATTGCACAAGTAAATGGAGAGGATGAGAAGGGGATCTACAAGGAGGGGATATAGGACACTCCCATTTATATAATACCAGAACAATATGTAAAATAAATATATAAAAATCAAACAACTATGGCATGTCATAGAAAATTCAGAAAATATGATTGTTTTTTTTTATTATTTTGAAAGTATGTTCTCAGTTCATTTTCAATGTTAGGCTCTTTTATCAGATGGGTTTTTTTTTCCCCGTTTCAACACCAATACCAGGTATGTGATCCTAAAGCCTCGAGTTAATATTAAAGATGTGTGCATGTTACACACCGGTATAGTCTCTTATAGTCATATTTAGAGGGAGAAAAAACACCTACTAATCATCATAAGTTTGTTATGAATTTGTAATATGGCTGAGAGGAAGGTCGTCTCCTATAAACATAATTTTCTTTATGAATGATGATTACAGAACAAGAAAGGCTATTATTAAAGTGGAAAACTTTTGTACATCATGATATGAGATAATACAAAATCATTTGAAAGCAAAGAACATATAATAAGAACCAACCAGTACTCAATAGGCCATGAACCAGAATCACTCCATAATGGCCACAGCTCAGCAAGTGATGTCCCAGCATAATTTCTATGGTATACCCTACACGTGAGAAAGATAAAATTAGCATGCGATTTATCATTATTATGGTAGGGGTTGTTTGTTAACTAATCCATTAAAGCAGTGTATGAATAGGTGGTTTCACAAAATGCAAATTTCTCCTACATTAAATGAAGAAAATGAAGAACCTAAAATAAGAAATAAAAAGGGGGAAAATTCCCAGAACATATTTCTATTTGGATAAACAAAACATCATAATGACCATTGACCAGGTAAAAAGTCTCAGAAATATATAATGATGAATATGGTCACCTTTTGAGAGAGACTCTAGCAAAGGCCTTGTGCATTAAAGGGACAAGTGCAGCTTCTGGTTGGTAAATAAATGTTCTTTGAAGAATAGTGAGCTGTGCATTCTTATTTTGGTTAATAATTGAATCGGAAGTTTTGTCACCATATGTGGAAGAACAACCTAAAGAGACTTCAAGGTAGCAACTTTGACCTCTTAGCTGACAACTGGATGCTTGAGCAACATCAAAAGGCAGACCTATAGCTTGACCTTTTGAAGCCTTTAACTTGCTAAAAATGAGTAAAGGACATTAGCATAACTATGGGATTATAAAAATGGTTCATTAGATAACAATTTGTACCTGATATTATAGTTGCATGATACGAGTCCAGAGTAATGTAGTTTTTTACAAATATTTAGCATGTATTTTTTTAGCAGAAATTATCAAAGTGTGTATGACCTTTAGTAAACTCTGGGCGATTAGAACTTCCAAAATTTTCACGTATATATACATGTTTAATAAGGTATTAAAATGAATATACAAAAAAGTGTAAATGGTAGGTAAAAAATTTGGATATATTTTAGAGATTGAAACTTCTGTTGACCTATAGAATTTGGACAAATTATAGGGTTTTTCCACAAAAGAACCCCAGTATGAACATCTTGTTCAAATTTAGAAAAGAGTTCAATGATAGTAATGACGAAGTGGCAAGATTTGTATGCTTACGCAGATACATGGGAAGTTGGAAAGCTAGATACAAAATCAGTTCTGAATTACCTCATATACACTTGCTTAACAAGATCACGGGGATATAATCCGGTAACACGGCCTTGCATGCCATTAGGGGCAACCATGACTGCCAAAAGGTACAGTAGGTTAAACAAAATGCATAAGGTAAAAGACTTTACATATATCAGGGTAATATTATGAGTATGCCAACCAGAATATCTTTTTATGCATATCACTATTTCAAAGTATTTTGTATACCAGATAAGTAAACCGTTAGTGAAGGACTGAAACATACAACACTAAGGGTTTACTTGTCGATGTGAGACATGAAGTTCTAATCGACATTCCTGATTTTGATCAGGAGTACATTCGCATAAAAGGTACATTTGATGTGAAGGCTGACAACCATGTCTACAATGGTACTTGCATAACTAAAAACTACAACTTGTGACTAAAGTTTATTGTCCACTTATTAAAGCATACTTAAAAACAAATGAAGCGCATGAAACACATAACCTCAACATGATACAGGTCAAAGCATTCATTCATAACTTATATACATATAAAAGATCGAATGTTCCAGTCTACTTGTATATTTCCTCAGCACCTCAGCAAGGACGCAATATATTGAGAGTATGCATATTAAAATTGTCAAAGTAAGGGATGTATATCTCTGCAATACAATTTATAAAAATAGAAAAAATAAAAATAAATTGTCCAAGTCCTGAGTCACTCTTCCAATTGTATGTGCACGCGCACGTGCGAACAAAACATCGTTTAACTTTTTTGATGTTTTAAGTTGATTCTGTTGACATGTTACAATTCTATTCTTTACATATTTTGAGCATGTTAATAACAATTATGATGTATAATATGCATGCATGATGTGCTAAAACAGATTTTGCCAATGCAGCCATTCCCATCAAGCATTGCATGGCACTCGAATTCCTGTATACAGGATCATTTGGCATGTGTGACGTAGGTGCACATAATAAACCCTCGTATAATGATCTAAAAATACTAATTCTTAATTTTATATATAGTTTAAGTAAACGTAAATTAAAAAATATAAAGATTACAATATAGCTTTAGTAAATATAAAGATATAGTTGTAATACTTATAAATATATAATTTTGATAAACCTATTGTTTTCATACAAGAGTATTTTTGGAACTTCGCGGTCAGACCAAGAAATGTGTTTATATTCCAATTATTAATGAAGATTAAACAGGACAGAGAGATCTGAAGACTATTGGAAAATAAATATTACTTGTAATTACCTGGAAGCCCTTCTCCCATGGAATTTGAGGAACGATACTTTGACACCCTTTCCATATCATCACTATTAAGTCCTCTAATATGCCTACGCGAAGAAAAACATACATGCATTTAAAATATTTTTACCACGTCATGAATTTCCAAAATATAGGGCAAAAACATATCAAATAGAAACTTGCAAAAATTAAAAGGGATATAAAAATTGATATGACAGATTTTACTTACTTTGCAGATATAATTGCATGGGCATAAATAGCATCTTCGGTTACAGAAAATACAAACTCAACAGTCGGTTGTGTTCTCCTATCAAAAGGTAGTAAAATAAAAATTCATGTTAAAAGAAAATACTAATTTAGCAACAAAATCGGTACAACTGGGTGCGTTACAGTATAAAATTTATAGGACACTGACCGTAATGTTGAATATCAAAAGGTAGTAAAAAATTCATGTTAAAAGAAAATACTAATATAGCAACATGTTTGGAACAACTGGGCGCGTTACAGTGTAAAATTTATAGGACGCTGACAGTAATGTTGAATAGCATAGACACATATATGTATATGCATATGTAGATATATGAATATATACATATATATGTATATGTATAGAGATATACATATATACATATATGTGTGTGTATTCAATGTGTGTGTTTATGTATGCATGTATGTATGTACACAGACATGCACAAATTTCAAAAGCATACTATGTAACAACTCGGTATAGGATTGATGTCCAACCCAATATAGGATTATATAGGTAGCTTGATAATAGGAGTTAGCTCATCTTGGTACATAAATGTGAAGAGAAGTATGTAAAAGTATTCAGTTCACTCAAAAGGTAGGTCACACATCAAAAATTTAGTCCTGACTTTGCTGATTTAAGTAGAAATAGTTTGTATGCAAAGATTAAAAAAAATAGTATTAACTTTCTGTAGTTTAATTTTGTGGAGTGTACTTTTGTTTTGACAAGCTCCACTGTAGAAGTAAAGAAAGAACCGCACCAACGATGTAGAGATACATCTCTAAATTTCCGAAATAAACTATCAGTTTACTAGACTGACTCCTACATACATTACTTTTATATTAAAACTGCATAACGGATTTTATTCCTACAATAATAGATAAAACACGGAGCATGACATGAATGTAGAACAAGAATGGTTCTTGTATTATGCAGGAATAACCAGCACCCGTATTCTTACTTTACAGACTATGTTAACAAAAAGTCAGACTAAAAGATTTGAGAAGGCCATTCTAAAAACCTGAAATTATGAGTATTTGAAGAAAATGAATGGCATCTTGTGAATACATCGCCAAACCTAACATAAGAAAGCCCTCTCAATGCTCTGCAAGAAACCAAAAAATGACATTTAATTACTAAAAACTACAATAATAATTGCCAAGAGAAGGAAGCAACCTTTCTATCGAGTTTCGTAAAGCCTGAGTGAATGCAACGTTAACCTCCTCAGAGTCCCCTGGGGCTAACCAAACTCCAGTCCCAACAACTTTGTATGAGAAAGTTTTAAATATACAAGGCATTAGAAATATGAGTGAGTAATCTTTTCAAATAGAAGCTTTTATATACTTGAAGTTAAACCTCTTAATTTTGACACTGCAGCTTGTGCAGTTTCATTTAAAGAAGAATGTCGTCCAGGAAGGAAAAGCCACAACTTAATTTTCTCATCTGCAAGACAATTGGTTCATCTTTAACTTTCTGAGAAGCATGAAGCATTAAAAAATAAAGTAGAAAAGAAAACCAATATTTGAGCCCTAACCTGGGTTGTGCACACCCTGAGATGGATCCCATGGACCAACAAAAGAATTAGTCCATGTACTGAGAAAACCGCTTTTTTGCAACTGTAAATGAGCATGAAGAACTAAAGAAGCAGCAGCATCTCTCTGTTCTTCTCTTGAACTGAAAAACAACAAATGACATTGCAGACATAAAACAAATGACTCACTGAATCAGCAATTATAGGTGCAACTAATGATAAAATGTGTCATCTAAGTTCAAACCCTTTCTCAGATGTAGGATTTAGGTCGGAATCATAAGGGAGAAACTGGAACCATGAAACGGCATGAAGTTCTCCCTGCATGTAAAAAAGTAGAACAAGATAGCAGAAACAGTTAGAGTTTAAGATGAGCTGATCAGCATTGAGTGCAAAAAAAAAAGTCTGATGGAAAAATAAGCTATAACATAACAGGCGAGAAAACAGAATCATCTGGCATAATTAACTTGTGAAGGAAGCTCTTGGGTTGAAATTAGGTACTTAATAGTTTTATTGGTCAGACAAAATGCGGAAGACACTAAATTTATCAACTGTTAAATTTAGCTGCGTAATTTTGAATCCTGAATTTACCTAGTTTACATAATAAACAACTGCCAAGCATAAGTGTTAAAGGAAGGATTCTAATACATGTCCTCTCAAAACTAGTAGAAGTAAGTAGTTTCAGCCTAATTCCAATGTTATGCTATATCTTGTTCTTTGATGTTCTTTTTTACTTTTGTTATTGCAGTACAACTTACAAAGTGCGAATGAATAATCAAGGTTTACAAGCAAGTGATTGTTTAATATGGGAGGTGTGATTTATCTCTAATTTGAAAAAAGTAGAAATGCACGATATTTAGACAATATGAGTTATGTGCAAATATTAGTTTCAGGACCAAGAATTTTATCAATATCTCCGTGAAGATGCTTCTCTTCGTGAGTTTTTCCATCGTTCATTAATCTAGTTTTGAACGTATCTATGTCGACTTCTCTACTTCAGATGCATAAAAGTCATATTATGTTGTGTGTTAGGCAGCAAAATGAATCCATAATTGGTTAATTAATATGTGGAGAGGAGTTTCTACAAGCCATGGCTGTAAGCGGATGTTACTTAGCACAGGGTGCTGAAGTATATTGTACTCGCTTAAAATGGTGAGCAAATGGAGATGAAAAATTACAATGGTAAAATGTCAGAAAAAACATGGATGTTGTAGGAATTAGAATACGGTAATATATTGATATACAGACCAAACTTTAACTACTATTCAGACAAGTTTCAATTGAAACCAAGTTTTCACCCTTCCAAGCTGAAGCTGAATGCTTATGCATGGGTGTTGTTTACCCTCATTTTCACTCGATTTCATTGACAGCAAAAGCAAACAAACGCCAGTTATAACACGGATTTTCACTGGTGGGACGTTTCACATTTCTCTGTTTGATGACTAAAAGTAGGATGGTTGTTGGTCATTGCAATAATCTTTCAGTATAATTGTAACATTATTGCCATACAATAGAGGTTAGATCCAATAACACGTTTTTTCCACCTTACCATACTGCAGATATACCATATTTCTACCTACAAAAGAGGATATGAATTCTAGTTCAGTAACTTTATTCATAATTAGTCAGCTTGCTTGAATTAACTATGCAAATTGCAACCATGAACTCGTTAGATAGCATAATCCCAAACCAATTTCTACTTGTATAGAAATGTTTCCAACTCCTCAACCTTCTTCTATTAAAATGTATCGTTCTAAATGCTCTAATACACAAAACATCATATTTCTCTAACCAATCATACACATATTAAAAACTAAAGCTAACCAAACCAAACATCAAAAATTCAAAACAAGCACTTACGATTTTGAACACATTCGTCCACATTATTCAACAGCTCACCGATTCTCACAAGCAGCGATTTAGAATTCTCCTACATATGTTTCCAATCTGCCGATGGGGAAGGACCTTTAGTAATAAGCAATGAAGTACGAATCGTGAAAGAAAAAATCTTTGGGAAATAGAAGAAATTACTAACTAGGGTTTGTGTTGTGATCAGCAGTGAAAATTTTGGGTTTTTTGGAGGAGGAGAAACAGAAAACTGACTGGCGTGGAAGGATTAAGAAGCGGGGGGGTCAACTAATTATTTGACCCAAAATGTAAACTGATCTGAATTTATGGAACTAAGGTTTTGCTTTGCACACTCGTTGGAAACATAGAAACGTCGGATCCAATTATTTGATCAAATACAATTCTTCTGTTAGCACCCTTATTAATTTCTAGAGACTTCCTTCTCTCTCCTTACTACTTTCTATATATTTTATTTTCCTTTCAATTTATTATTACAGAAAATTATTGTCAAGACAAAATTTCTCGGCGTTTTAGCCTCAAGGACAGACCTTCGGTATTTTAACCTAAAGGACAACTTTATTTAAGTATCGGTTTTTAGTTATTGATGGCAGTTTTAGATATCAGTTTGTAGTTATCGATGGCACTTTTTAGTTCGGTAGCAGTTTTGGAAGAATGTTTGTCCTTATGAATGATTTTGGAAGAATGTTTGTCCTTATGATTAATTTTTAGGACAATGTTTGTCCTTATGGTTAAAATATTGAGGTCGTGTCCTTGAGGATAAAAATATACAAATTTTTATCCTTTTAAGTTAATTCCCCTTATTATTATTACAAATTTCTATTGATTCTTTCAATTTTCAATTATCATTCTAATTCAAATATCGACATTTAATGATTCCTACAATTATTCACAAAATTCTTCTAGGTTCTATCACACTATTTACATTTAGATTCATATATTCAAATTAACTAAGTGTCTGAATTTTGAACTTTTAAAATAAATCCAATTAATTAATAATCATTATTCGGCCTATCAAGTCCTAATAGAATGATAATTCAATATGTTGTATACTACACTTATATTGACAAAAATTGTAGAACTAATATTTAATTCAATCTATATATATGAAAATTTATATACTTATTACAAAATTATCTTTGGTTCTCCTAGAATATTCCAAAATAAGTTTACATAATTTATTTATTTCTAAAATTAGTATTTAATTGCAAAGAAGAACATACAAAAAAATACCTTCTGAAGTTGTTATTTTATTATAAACAAACATATTCTAAACATATTCAACGTTTTTTCTTTCTCGATTTGATAAATTAAGTGAATTCTTTATCATTAATAAAATTTATTATTATTAAGAATGATATTAAATTAATTATATGCGATGAATAATGTAGTTTATAATTTGAAAAGCAATAAATTTGTTCAGTTAATATGTTCTGTGAAAATGTTAATTTTAATTATGTGTATTCGTAATTTATGTTAATTAAAGAAAAAATATAAAATATTTTAAAAAGAAATTTGTAACAATATGATTTGTAAAATTTTAAAAATCAAGTTATAATTTTTACATATTAAATAACAATATGATATGTAACGTTTCTTTAAATTAATATTTCTTTTAGTTGTTAAATAAATATTTTGTATAACTTATATAATATAATATATACTTATTTTTATGTTGATATTAACTCCAAGAGCTTCAAATACATAAAATTATACTGATTCATTACTATTTTAGATTCATGTTTTAGTATTTTTGTCATTCTTTTAAGTAATGTTTGAAATTCAATCTATGTGTAATTTATCTTTTTAACAAATATACTAAAATGTAAATCTAAACGTTAAACTCAAAATTAATGTACATCAATATTCATTTGTTTGAATTTATGAAAATATTAATTTTGAAATTAACTAAGAATGCTAAAATTTATTTATTATAAAATCGATATTTAAGTCATTATTGTATACAAAAGGACAATTTAATTAGTATTATTTTACAAATATAAAAATCATAACTCACATGACAAAAATTACATGCTTAAAATTGATAAGTTTAACGTAACTCGATTGTTTTAACAAATTTATCCATAATAAATTCAATTTTTTGGAAATATTTATGCAATTATTTTTCTAGAACATACCATGTGCAACACACGGATTACACACTAGTACATACTAATGCTTAAACTAAATGGTAAAATTGACACTGTTCATTCAAAGTCCTGATTGGTTGTAATTAAGAAAAAGTGAAAACATTTATTAGCCTGGTAAAATCTTCTAACAATAAATATTTACTATATTTACTATAAATAGTTAAATTTTAAAATTATTGATAAGTATACCCCTTTTCCATAAATCTTTTTTATTGTAGATTTCTGCAACATCAATTAGATTCTACAATATTATTTGACCAATGATGAATACTAGTATAACCGCACACAGTGGAAGAACTTTCGACGGTTTGGTTCTATAATTTAAAAAAAAAAAATCATATGTATTACAATTTTCTATTACCTTCTATTAAATAAATAATGATAAGATGTTGCCAGCCTGTGTGTCCATAAAATTTCCATTTGTTAGTTACATAAACATTCGTTATACAATCAAATAAAAGTTGTTAAAATATCAAATTCCTCCTCTTCTTTTTTTTATTCTATTCGAATATACGTCACTACTTTGTTGACAGTTCTTCGTTGGCATTAAATGATATCAAACCTGATTGAGAGATGTTATAGCATTGCATCTATTTTGCCCAAATCCTGAAGTTTCTTGTAGAGCTAAATCGAACTCGAATAGAAATGGAGTAAAATAAAAAGTTTTATCTTGGGCTAAATGATAGAAAACAATCAAGTTTTTAAAAACGCAACACTAAAAACTTGAGATTAAACTACCATGTTTTACCAATAATTCCAGTTAGGCTAAAGTAATATCTTCTGAATTATGATATCAACACAAAAGAAGTTGAAGCATGTAAACTCAAATTTCTTATTATCGCACCCACCAATACATGCCTTTGTAGTTGCAAAGTACATTCTTTCAATTGTATGCTATGCATCTGTACAATTAAAGCCCCGTTAAAGCTCCGTAGAATCTCCTCTATAGCACATTGCATTCTTTGACCGCTATGTTATTTCAATTTAGCGCTATTATGTCAGATTTGGTGATAAAATATTTCAAATTGCAGAAAATTTGGAAGATATTGTTGATTCTAGTGATGTAGAAGATTTGAAAGATATTGTTGTTTTCAGTGATATAATATTTTCAATTACAGAAATATTTGAAAGATGTTTAAGATAATTACTCAAATATATATTGCCTCTTTTATAGCATTAAATAGAATAATAAATTATCTATGTGAGAAGAAGAATTATTTTGGTGGATTGAGATAATCAATTAATTTTCTAATTAGCTTATTAAAGAAGGAATCTTATCAGACGCATGTAAATCGAGGAAGACTGGAAAATCAAATAGATAAACGTTTCCTGTATGAATAGAAGAATTAATGAGACATTGATTTATGACCATAAATCAATTACTTCAACCACAAGTAATGATCTCTATACAAAGGTAGAGATTGACATGAGTAGAATGATCTCTCTCAATTGTATTTCTTATTCGACTTCTCCATCATCAATCTCATAAAAAATTCTTCTTTTAGAAAGTAATAAAATCTCCTCTACCCAAGTGGATGTACACTACCTCGTGGTAGTGGAACCACTATAAATCATGTGTGTTGTTTTCTATTATTGTTTGATCTGTGATTGCTTTTAGCTGGTGACTATCTGTTGTTTGATTTGCCTCACCATCAATCTGGTCCTATTTGTTTTTCCGTAAGGTTTGGTTTTTTTTCCTAAGGCGATCTTGAGGGATTTTTTTCTCAACAGTCAGGTATCATAGTGACAAGGTTGATTGAGAAGGGGTGTTAGGCATTATGGTAGGAGATGAGGAGATTCCAACGGTTGTACCAAGACCTTATGTTAGAGGGACTTATATTGCACCAGGATTTAGTTTAGTAATAGAGAAGTGGAACGGTGATAAAGACTTTGAGAAGTGGCAATGAAGGATTAAAGTCATTTTAACGAGAAACGAAGTTCATCCTGTGATGTTTGCTCCTAAGGAGTTGATGGTTGAAATTTCAGCTGCGAAATGGAAGAAAACGGAAAAATAGGCGTTCACTGCTTTGCAATTAGCTATGCGAGAAAATGTTATTTTTGAGATTAGCGATGAAACTACTGCTAATGGCATTTGGAGAAAAATCTCCATCTGAATAAACCTTTGACTAATCGTCTGATTTTGTTGAAGATATTTTTCACCATGAGGATGAGAGATGGTACTTCTATGAAAGAGCATTTGAGTTTCCTCGATGATCTAGTGATGAAGATGAAGACTATGGATGTGCATACAGATGTTTGAGGACTAGTTGCTACTGCTTCCATTGGGGAGGCGAAGTTTTTATCACTTTTATTGGTGATTTTTCTTGAAAAGTTTGGGTGTGTATGATGAAGGACAAATCAGAGAGCTTTAAGAAGTTTAAAGCTTAAAAGGTGCTTGTTGAAAACTAATCAGGTTCTAAGTTAAAGGTGTTGAGATCTGATAATGGCGACGAGTTTGTCTTTGAGGAGTTCCTTGACTTTTGTAGGCAGCATGACATTGAGAGACATTTCACCACACCAGTGATCCGCAATCTAATAGGGTTGCTAAGAGGATGAACATGACTTTACTTGAGAAGGTTCGTTGCTTGAGATTGACTACGGGCTTATCTAGAGGCTTTTGGGTTGAGTCACTATCGACTACGGCGCATGTTATTAGCCGGATTCTGTGCTCAGGCGTAGATGGGAAGATTCCAAAAGAGGAGCGGAGAGATAAGACGTGTACCTTCATAATTTTTATATTTTTGTTTGTCCTGAGTATGTTAGTCATACAGGTGATGATAAGTTGGAGGCTAGCGCATACAAAGGCATCCTCTTAAGATACACAGATGGTATCAAAGGGTATCATATTTATTACCCCGTTGATATGAAGATTGTTCATTCCAGACATGTTACTTTTGATGAGTCGGCAACGTTCAATCCTAAGAAAGACTTACCTACTGTTTGCGCGAAAAGTGGGCAAACACCTCCAAGTCGTGAGATTTAATGGGTTTTATGTGATTCTTAATGATTTAGATGAGTTATGTAAATATAAAAAAAAGCAGGGACTGAAATGTAAAAGACACACAGATTTATAGTGGTTCGGCCAGAACGTGCCTACGTCCACTTTATATGTTATTATCTTCTTTCTTTCGGATTACAAGTACAATGCTTTGTGTACAAGTATATGAAAGTAGTTTGAAAGTTCCTTCCGTGCTTGAGCTCTCAAACTTGTCTGCCACTGTTGTACCTCTGCCCCTCTATTTATAGAGTGAGGTAGGGGGCAGGGGTCTTGGATGTATATAGCTGCTGGTGGGCCCGGACTGGAGCAATCTGGACTGGCAATCATCTGGTTCGGCGAGGCTTCATTCGCTGTGCTTAGAGAAGTTGGAGTTTGGTTCGGTCATGGTGGTCCGGTGATAGGCGTGGTCCGGTGGTGGTCTGGTCCGGTCGTGTAGGGGAGGAGTGTTGGCTCGGTGATGGCCTTGGTCCGGTTGTAGGTTGGTCCGGTAGGGTGTTGGAGAGGTGGTTCGGTGGTGCCCTTGGTCCGGTATGCCGAATGGGGATGACCGAATGTCCTTATGCCGAATGAGCTTGTGCATGGAGAATGCCGGATGGACTTCGAGCCTTGTGTTTGCTGAACGAAGTGGAGGTTGCGAGCCTGGGTAAAACTTGTGACTTCTTGGTCTCGAGATCTTCTGTGTGAGAATTCGCCCAACATTTGCCCCCCAAAGTGGGGCACGTGCTTGCATGTGTCGCGCTTTGTTTCCCTGTGGTAGGAAGGCTTGCTTCGTAGTGTCATGGGTTAGATGCCCATATCCTGTTGGTGTCCTGCAAAGGAATTTGCAGTTTTAGTGTGATTTCAGGTAACGATCGTTCGGGATTGACATATTCGAGATGAAGTAAATTGTGTCGTTCGGGACGAGAGAGTGTGCCCCGAGGGGGCTTAGCATTATCGATGCCAGGTTCACGTTAGAGTGGGCCCCTGGATCGTTTGCCAAGGTGGTTTATCGCCAGCTCAGAGCATGCCTAAGGGTCGTTCGCGACCCTGTACATGTGTAAGTGGCTTAGCCATTTCCTAATTATCAGAATCAAATATCCATTTAACCGATGAGCTTAAAAAGGAATGTCAAAGTGTAAATTCTCACGATTACAGGGTTAATAGCCATTCAGAGCGTGCCTATGGACCGTTCGTGGTTGCGTACACGTGTAAATGATTAACCCATGTTAGTGAGAGATTTACGACTCATTCATTATTATCATATTCTTTATTTTATTAGTAAGCTCTGGAGTTCGGTACTTATCTGAGTGAGGCGCCCTGCGTGCCCCCTGCTTCTGGTTTCTGCTGGTAGAGACAGTTTCATTCGGCTTCGAGTAGGTATAGGTTTTCATTCGGTTGGAGGTTGGTCCGGTATGCCGAACCATCTGGTCCGGTGGTGTTCCTCCAGTCTATATATAGGGGCTGAACCCCTTTAGGTTTTCTTCACCGAATCAACAAGCGCCGAACCAATACTATACCGAATCAACAATCTTGCTGAATCAAACGAAAGCCGAACCATTTCGTGCCGAACCAACTTGCTTGCCGAATCAGGTATACACTTATTGCCGAATGGACTTACTACCGAATGTGCCTAATTTGCCGAATACGTACGAAGGTCCTCGTTTTACCGAATGGGCCTTAGGCCTCAGTGCCGAATGACATGTATACCGAATGAACTCTTGTATTTGGACTTTGAGTGGAACTCTGGACTTATGCATTCTTTTTCGCTTACATCTCTGTACTCCTTGTTCTAACAACTTGTCTTTTCGCTTTTGTGTATGCAGATAAATGTCTCGCAAGGCGGAAACACGATCAGACAGACGGAAATCCAAAGATAGAGGCGAGTCTTCCTCCGTGCCCCCAGCCCAACCAGGATCTGGGCAGCATCGACCTGTTTCGAGGTCGTTAGTGGACGGATATGGTCCACAGGAACTTCTGGTCTCCCCTCCCGATTACTTTCCTAGCTCCCTAAAGGAGGAGCAACTTGATGTCATCTCTCGTTCATTTGGGATAGACAGGGCTCTTATGCTGCTGCCGGGAGATGGAGTGATGCCGTATAATCCCCCCGAAGGTTACTTCGCTTACAGCAGGTACCATTGCATGTGTGGTGCTATCCCTCCTATCAATGCCTGGATAGTCAGCTTTACCACATATTTGAAAGTGGCTCCATTCCAGCTTCAGCCGAACTCTTATGCCATTCTGGCAAGCCTTTTCGTCATCTTCCAGAGGAGATACGGGCGCCCTCCTTCTAACCGGGAAATTCGGTATTTGTATAACCTGAGGGGCTACAAGAAGGGGTCTCCGTATATTAGTCTGGAAGCGGTCGTGCCCTTCAAACCGGTCTTGGACTTATATTCAAAGTTCACCATGTTCAAGAAGGAATGATTCTTTATCAAGGACGATTCTGTTTCCTTTCGCCTTTTCACTTCCGGCTGTAAGATGAATTTCATTTATATTTTCCATGTTCTAACTGTTGTGCTTCTTCTGAAACGCTTCTGTTTCTTGTTAGCGATAGGTGGTATTGCAGTCGTGGAAGATGATTCTTTGACGCGGATGGCTGCTGAAATAAAGGCCATTCCGGCACGGGACAGGTCGGCTTCTTTCCTGATCAGGAACGCTACCCTCCTGGAATACAACTTGATCCTGCCGCACCAGTCCGTGGTTAAGCAGAGGGACACGGTTGAGGAGAAGGCCGCTAAAGCTAAGGAGGGGGCCACGGTGAAGAGTGGCAAGAGGAAGCCCTTTGCACAACACCCAGTCGTGGGGGGTAAGAAGCTCAAGGAGTCTGATGGCCCCTCTCCTAGTACTCGCCCGATCATCCCGGAGGGGGAAGGTGTGGAAGAGGGCGAAGGAGGCGATGTGGGAGGAGAGTCAGGAGGCGGAGGAGATGGCGACGAAGATGGTGATGGTGATGCTGGTGCCTTAACCTCTGGGAAAGATCCTGAACTGGATGAGGTCCTCCGTCAGGCCTTTGGGGAATCGGAGGAAGAATCGGAAGCGGAAAAGGCAAAGGAGGCGGGCAAGGCTGTGGCTGGTGCCGATCTATCCCCCAGGGGTTCCTCAGCCAGGGTGACTTCGGCGGTGCAAGGTGAACTTTTGTCCTCTGTCGATTCCATTTTCGATAAGGACTTAGAAATATTTTATGGTTCACTCCCGTCCTGGAATGAGATTCAGGACTTATTACAGTACCCCACTCCTCCGCAGGGTTTGTATAATAGACGTGCCTTCACACTTTTCTTTCTTTTTACTTAACATATTTCCTGAATTGGGGACCATTGTATGTTCGTAACACTTGTTCTTTATTCCAGGGGCAGGCCAGGTGGTTAAAACGTCAGACGTTCGACACCGCCTCGAACAATTCAAGTTGACGAGAGCTTCTGCGAAGCCTCCCACTGGTCGCACTGGAGACGTGGTCAAATACCGTTCTCTTCTTGGGGTCATCGAAGAGAGCATTCAAAAAAAGAAGAGGAGTCGTTCTTTATTTGAGCCTTCCCCTGGTCCGCAGCTTCCTGTTCAGCCTCCTCGTGATGCCACGGAGGAGAGCACGGAGTTTATCCCCCCTCCACCTCCTTCCAAGAATCCCACAGTTATCCGTATAAGGCGTCCTGACGTGCCTCGTGACCCCTTTGTCGGTCATCCTGATTTAGACCCAAGCTCTCGGGATATTTCATTTGATGAGGCCACGGGTGAACACCTCCTTCCCCGCAACCCCATGGTACGAGTGTTAGACGAGGCTAAGTCCCTAAATCATGATCTGCTCACCACTCGGGTAGTTACCATGGGAGACGAGGCCAAGGCTAATATCGATCGGGTGGCTGAAGAGACCAAGAAGTTAATGAAGTATCATGCTCAATTGGTCAAGGCCGGGGAGGAGATTGGGAGTGCCAATATTCGGTTGCGGCTGAAGGTTGCTGATCAGGCCGAACAGCTTGCCGGTCAAGCCGTTCAGATTTCTCGGCACGAGGAAGCCTCCAGGCGTCTGAAAGAGACCATGGAAAAGGCTAGTAGGACGGAATTACGGAAGATAGAGGCCGCCTGTAAGGAGCGGATCGACATGGCCATTGCGACAGTGGATGAGGTTCGGAATGCGGATCTCGAGCAGGTAGAGGAGTTGTCTGGAAGGCTTGAGGCCGCGGAGATGGCTCAAGTCAAGTTAAAGGAGGAGATGGAGGAGATGAGGAGGTCTCTCCAGGCTGACTGCTCGAGATACCGATCAGAGAGGGATGTCGCTGTCGCCAAGTTGCAGGCTTCCGAAGCCCGAGTGAGGGAGTTCGAGGAGAATGAGGGGATGATGGACGAGATGCTGCAGGACATGTACTTCCGCACTTGGAAGGAGGGCAGCTTGTCTTGGATGGATGATTATCTCCGGGTCATGGCCAAGATATACCTTCGGGCTTTAGAGGAGGCCAGGGTCGATGCGGGTAAGGAAGGTGGAGCGGCTTTTAGTCTGGATGTGGTCACTGCTCAGTTCTCGAAAGAGGAGCAAGCGGCGGTGAAGGAGGGGATGCGGTTGCTCGCTGCGGAGGAAGCGGGTGTGCAACTGGAGGATGAGGATCAAGCGGCGGACGCTGGTGAGTTATTCTTCTCTTTTTCTTTTCTTTCCGGGTTTCCATAACTTGATCGTTTATCGTTTGTTTAATGGATTCCTCTTCTGAATTGGACAAGTGGAACTTCCGATCAACATGCTGGGGGTTCCGGCCCTACGGCCAAATAGGCTTGGGAAGTTGGTGATGGAGTGCGGACGCAGCTGGTTACTTGTCCGGATTCGGCCGCTTTTTATTTCTTTTTACTGTTGTTTACGTTAGTCCAAAACATTGATGTGACTGTAATAATATTATTTGCAGAGAATAACTTTGTGTGATTTTATAATATAAGCTGATTTTGTTATGTTTAAATGTTGTTGTCATTTTGATGTGCTGCGTGAGAAGTATAACCATGTATATGCCTGTGATTTTAGTTGTGTTTGATGTTAAGCCTTTGCTTGAAATATAATTTCATGTTTTGCAATGTTGGTGTGACGTATGAATAAGCTATAGTTATGTATTTATGTACAAGAGAGGAGAGTACCGCCCTTCATGTTTTATTTGCGGGCGGTAGCTTCGAGCTTCTTGTGTAACTGATCATAGATATCTCTGAGTACCTTGCCACCCAGTACGCAGGCTTAGATTCTCATGACTGAATGCTCCCTATTTGGTTTTCTGTACTTTAGAGTTTGTTATACAGGATAGGAGAAAAGTATTTAAATGAAATGGAAATATAGAAAAAGTAAAACTTCCAGTCACGGAAGGCCGTCGATGTGCTTAAGTTCGTGGCAAACGGGTTTTGTAGTCACTTTCCCTAGCTGTGGGTCTTGGAGACATTTGTCACCCATCTTACGCCTCCGCGGGGAGTTTTCTTTTTTACCACAGCCGCACTTAAGACACATCGGAGCCGAGATCGCGCACGGTAACTACCCGAACCATTATGGTCCGTAATCGTGGGTATTATTCGATTTACCGTGGCCGGCTAGCGTGGGTGCCGTTGGCCGTGAACTACCCCTGGCTGGCCACACCTTATGTTGGGCTTAAAGTAGGTTCACGGTTGCCGGCGAGCCGAACGCCGTAATGAGCTGCCATCGGCTATAGTCGGCCTTTATGATGACTTATAATCGGCTCATTACAGTTGGCTTTGAGGGCAGGCGCGAGCAATCAGTTAACCCGCAGCAGAGGGATGCTGGAGCAAAAGAGTCTCATTGGTGAGTGCATAGAATCATAGCGTACCTGTTAGGCCTTGTCCAGATGAGGCCGTGGTGCGTCTTGAGTGGAGATGCCATAAGATTTTGTTCAACAGAAAAGGATAAAGCTTAACAAGCAGCCAAGATATAAAGGAACAAGTTAAAAAGAGACAAGATTTTTTAAAGTGGTTCGGCATGAAAATGCCTACGTCCACTGATTCTCTTTGTTAATTCACTTCATATGGGCAGTACAAGTTAAGAAAAGTATCGACGGAGGTGTCGGATGTTCCATGCCCTCTGGAACACCTCTCCGTCCACTGTTGACAAAATATAAGCTCCGTTGTGGAGATCTTTATGAATTACATATGGTCCGTCCCAGATGGGGTCCAGTTCCCCGGGGCGCGGAAAGATTCGCCTGAGAATAAGATCTCCTTCTTGTAAGACGCGATGCTTGACTTTGGAGTTGTATAGTGCTGCCACTTTTTGTTTGTGAGCTGCTGCTTTGAGTGCTGCATCGTTTCTCCTTTCCTCAATCAGATCCAAAGACATGAGGAGTAGTTCTTCGTTTTCTTTTGGATTGTAGTGGATCCTACGGTGGAAAGGAACAATAGTTTCAACAGGGAGCATTGCCTCCGATCCGTATGCCAAAGAGAAAGGAGTATGTCCCGTTGATGTTCTGAAAGAGGTGCGGTAGGCCCAAAGTGCCGTAGGAAGTTCGTCCACCCAAGAGCCTTTTGACTTTTCAAGTTTCTTCTTGATTAGGGTTTTGAGAATTTTGTTGACAGCTTCGACTTGTCCGTTTGCCTGAGGATAAGCTACCGATGAGAAGCTTTTATGAATTCCATGCTCTTGGCACCAGTCGGCGAATTCTTCGCTGTCAAATTGGAGTCCGTTGTCTGATATGATCTTGAGTGGTACTCCGTACCTGCACAGAATATTTTTGATCAAGAAGTTGATAACTTTTGCTGAAGATATTTTATTTAAGGGTTCCGCTTCCACCCATTTGGTGAAATAATCGACTGCCACTATAGCATATTTGGCCCCGCCCCTGCCCGTTGGCAGTTCGCCAATTAAATCAATTCCCCATACAGCAAAGGGCCAAGGGCTGGTCATTTGAGTAATCTCATTTGTGGGTAGTCGAGGAATCTTGGCAAATTTCTGACATCTGTCGCATCTCTTGACGAAGTCTAAGGCGTCTTTGTTTAGTGTGGGCCAGTAATATCCATATCGGAGTATCTTTTTCGCCAGAGTCTGCCCTCCAGTGTGATCTCCGCAACTTCCTTGATGGATGTTAAATAAGATTTTCTTGGCTTCCCTTCCAGCGACGCATCTGAATAAGGGGCTAGAGAAGCCACGCCGATAGAGGATGCCTTCTTGTATTGTGTAGTGGGGAGCTTTCCTCAAAATTCTCCTGACTTCATCACGTTTGTCTGGTAGTGTGCCGTCCTGCAAATATTTCCGGATAGGAGTCATCCAAGTTGCTTCTTCAATTGCAGTTATCAGATTCACTTGTTCAAAACTTGGGGCTAGCTGCCTTGAGATGGCTAGTGCTCCGGAAATGGTGCTATTCTTCATATTAGCTTGCTTTGCTAGTTCATCGGCCTCTTGGTTATCTTCTCGAGGAATGTGTTTGATTAGATAATGGTCCAATTGATCGAGCAGCAGTTTGGTTTTCTTTAGATATGCTGTGAGTCGTTCTCCTCGTGTCTGGAATTCTCCTATTACTTGGTTTACGATAAGTTGAGAATCACTATGAAGACATAAAGAATTGACTCCAATTTCTAAGGCAAGCTCCAATCCCGCTATTACTGCCTCATACTCCGCATCGTTGTTAGTGGCCGCGAATTCCAACCTTAATGCATAGTACAGCTTTCTTCCCCTGGGGTGATTATCACAATACCTGCCCCCGAGCCTTGTTCGTTTGATGCTCCATCTACAAAGAGGTTCCACTTGATGTTTTTTGCTATTTCAAACTGATCCTTGCTTTCGTTGGTAGTGAATTCGGCAATGAAATCGGCCAGGGCTTGCCCCTTGATAGCAGTGCGAGGATGGTAGGTGACGTCATACTGACTTAGTTCAATGCACCATTTGAGGAGTCGTCCAGAAGTGTCGGGACGATGGAGCACCTGTCTTAGTGGCTGATCGGTTAGAACTCTGATGGAGTGAGATTGGAAGTAGTGTCGTAGTTTTCGTGACGCGATCAATAAACAATATGCCAATTTCTCAAGTTTAGGATATCTGGCTTCTGCCCCCGTAAATCTCTTACTTATAAAGTACACCGGGCGTTGTGTGCGGTCTTCTTCTCTTACTAGGGCAGCGCTTAAAGCATGAGATGATACAGCGAGGTATAGGTATAGCTCTTCGCCTTCGTTCGGAGTTGAGAGTACTGGTGGTTTCTGAAGGTGTTCGATCAGGTTAAGGAAGGCTTTTAAGCATTCATCGGTCCACTCGAACCTTCCTTTGTCTTTCTTGAGAGCTTCGAAGAAAGGGACGCACTTGTCAGTTGCTTTGGAAATGAATCTGCTTAGGGCGGCCACCTTTCCGTTTAAGCTCTGCATTTCTTTTCGGGTGGAAGGTATCCTTATTTCTTTTAGAGCCCGGATTTGTTCAGGGTTTGCTTCAATTCCTCTGAATGGACAATGAATCCTAAGAATTTTCCCGATGACACTCCGGAGGAGCACTTTAGAGGATTCAGCTTCATTCCATATCGGCGAAGTACCTGAAACATCTCGCTCAGGTGGCTTACATGATCGTCGGCTTTCCTGGACTTTACCAACATGTCATCCACATATACTTCCATAGTTCGTCCTATTAATTCCGCGAACATCTTGTTGACGAGGCGTTGATAGGTAGCTCCGGCATTTTTGAGTCCAAAAGGCATGACTTTGTAACAATATAATCCCCGGTCAGTGATGAAGCTAGTGTGGTCTTGATCGGGAGCGTGCATGGGAATCTGGTTGTATCCGGAGTATGCGTCCATAAAAGATAAAAGTTCGTGCCCGGCAGTGCTGTCCACAAGTTGATCGATTCGGGGGAGCGGGAAGCAGTCTTTCGGGCAAGCGTCATTTAAGTTGGAGAAATCAATGCATGTTCGCCACTTCCCATTAGCTTTCTTTACTAGTACCGGGTTAGCTATCCATTCGGGGTAGATGGCTTCTCGTATGAAGTCATTAGCAAGTAGGTTCTTTACTTCCTCATCGAGGGCTGCTGATCGTTCTGCTCCCATGCTTCTCTTTTTCTGCTTTATCGGTACCTTGGTGGGATCGATGTTCAGCATGTGGCATGCTATGTCTGGGGAGATTCCTGTCATATTGGCATGTGTCCACGCAAGTACATCTAAGTTGTGGCGGAGAAAGTCAATGAGTTGATCCTTCAATTCTGTTTTTAGCTGAGATCCTATTTTTAATAGTCTGCTTGAATCATGTTTGTCTACAGATACGAATTCCATAGCCTCTGCAGGCTCAGCGGTAGCCTCCTCCTCCTTATCCCTGGGGTCTAGTTCATTGAAAGGATCGCTGGTGTATCGAAGAGGAGGGGCTTTCTTTAGTTGCTATGCTTCCAAGCTTTTCATGCAGAGAGTGATCTCTGCATCTTTCCCTTTATTCTTTCTATGGTTATTGCGAAGTTCAGTTACATAGCAATCTCGGGCGGCGTCTTGATCTCCTTCAACTTCTCCTATTCCGTTATCTGTTGGGAATTTCATCTTTAGGCACCACGGGGCTAGGACAATTTGGAAGTCGGATAAGGCTGGTCTTCCCAAGAAGGCGTTGTAGGCCGAGTGGTTTTCTATTAGTACGAACGTTTGTTTTCGCACAACGGAGCGGGGATGACTTCCTATTTCGACGAAGAGGTCAAGTTGCCCGAGGGGCATTTTCGCATCTCCAGTGAAACCGTGCAGGGGTTTGTTGCAGGGAGACACATCCTTCATTGACAGTTTCATTTTGTCGAAAGCATGCTTGAACAGGATATTTACGGAGCTTCCTGTGTCTATTAGAATTCGGAAAACTTTAGCTGGACCGAACCAGGCAGAGATGATCATGGGATCCATATGCGGATATTGTCTTCCTTCTAAATCACGCCTACTGAATATGATGTCGTCACTCTCTTTCCGTTTCGGGTGGCGTTCTTCCATAATGGAGTTAGCATAGCCTTCAGCATTTCTAAGTGACTTGTCGTATCTTTCCATCTCTGCCCAGCTTCTGTCGGCGATGTGTGGTCCTCCCGAGATGGTATGGACCACTATCTTCTCTTGACTAGAGCCACTGGTGTTGCGATTCCCTCCGCCTACCTCTGGGAGGGGTCGCTTTGAGTTCTCATTGGCAGGGGTTGGAGTCCTGTTCTGACCTTTCACATAGCGTTCCAGCCTTCTTCTTCTGATGTGTTCTTCGATCAAGTCCCGGAGATGGTGGCATTCATTGGTGTCATGTCCGTGGGATTCATGGAAGCGGCAGAACTTTCCAGACTTGAGTGCGTTATCAGATTCTTTCTTGTGCGGGGGGGCGCTTGTATCCGAGTTCGCCCTGAGTGGCTAGAAAGATGTTTTCGATTGTTTCATTCAAAGGAGTGTAGGAGTCAAATCTTGGTCCTGGTCTATATTGGCGTTTTTCAACCTTCCTGCCCCCAGCATTATCTCTAGATTCATTTCTTCGAGTGTCCTTAGCTGCAGCGGGAATCTTGTCCGAAGTCTTCTTACCTTGTTGCCCTGACTGCCTCTCAGTGGCGGCGTCTTCAAGTCTCATATACTTTCCAGCTTCATGGAAGAAATCAGGTAAAGTAGCTGGTTTTTCCTTAGTTAGTCTTCTAGCGAACTTGGTATCTGGGTGTACACCACTACAGAGGGCCATTAGGGTGAGCTTCTCATCGGCATCTTGGACTGCGGCCGCTGCGGCGTTGAACCGGGTTAGATATTGTTGCAGTGTCTCTCCGGATTTCTGTTTGACATTGGATAGAGAATAAGCATCCTTGGGTTGCTCTACATGGATGCGGAACTGGCTAATGAACCTTTCTTTCAACATCTCCCATGAGCTGATAGATCCTTGGGGTAGATGGCAGAACCAAGAGGTAGCTAGATCTGCTAGGAATAGCGGAAAACATTTACACAGCACCCCTTCTGTTGCTCCGCTCATGAGCATATGCTGGGTGTACCTCTGTAAGTGTACGATGGGGTCGGAAGTTCCCTTGTAAGGTTCCATGGTTGGCATTTTCCACTCCCAGGGGGTGATGGCAGTTTCGATATTGCGGGTGAAGGGGCTGGTGACCCTAGCGCCTATTCCTCGGTCCCTTTGCTCCCGTTGGACACATTCTCTGAATAATCGTGCCATTCTTTCATCAGAATTTGGAGCGGATAGAAATGAACTTGGTTCTTCCCTGCGGGATCGATCTCGTCCAGATGACCTGTAGGGATGGTATAGTCTATCACTTCTGACGTTATCCAGTGGTTGCCTCTGGCTGCTCGGATGCATGCTAGGACCAGCTACAGTTGCCCCCTGCCTTGATCTTCCCTTGTGGGGTTCTGTTTCGGGCATTTCCATGGGGTCAACTTCGGGCTGGGTTCTAGCTCGGCTCCGTTCAACGGGGTTTCTATGATTAGGTGGCATGACTGGCTCAGCTACATCCGACCCTCGCCTGGCGCCTCCCCCACTGGGTTCGGTTCCAAGCGCTTCCTCGAGTCGGAGTTCGGGCTGAGTCCGGACGCGGCCCCTATCATTGTTGTTCCTATTGACGGCTTCCTCGAAGAGAGAAGACCTTTGCTGTCTTCGAGATCCTCCAGATTGAGATTCATCTCATGATTCAGTGTTGCGGTTGGATTCTTCGACATCCCTCAAGCGTGACATGAGTTGGTTCACCAAAGCTTCTTGTTGGGATGCGAAGCGGTTAGTCACTTCCACCACAACTCTGTCTAGGCCCGCTCTAGTGATTACTGCCGGTTGTTCCGCGGCAGGGGCTGTTGGAATTGCCTGATCTACATGTGGCACTGCTGCCGCAGTGGGATGGTTCTCTTGATCTGGATCCACTGGATTTGGAGCGCTGCTAGTTGCAGTGTTCTTTCCCTTGTTGGCGTCTTTTCTTGGTCTGGAAGTCATGTTTCCTAGGCAATGAAGAATGCTATTGGGAAAGATGGTTGGACGAGGGAAGCTGGAGCTTCGAGTTCGAAGTTCTCAATGAAAGCACCAAAAATGTTTGCGCGAAAAATGGGCAAACACCTCCAAGTCGTGAGATTTAATGGGTTTTATGTGATTCTTAATGATTTAGATGAGTTATGTAAATATAAAAAAAAGCAGGGACTGAAATGTAAAAGACACACAGATTTATAGTGGTTCGGCCAGAACGTGCCTACGTCCACTTTATATGTTATTATCTTCTTTCTTTCGGATTACAAGTACAATGCTTTGTGTACAAGTATATGAAAGTAGTTTGAAAGTTCCTTCCGTGCTTGAGCTCTCAAACTTGTCTGCCACTGTTGTACCTCTGCCCCTCTATTTATAGAGTGAGGTAGGGGGCAGGGGTCTTGGATGTATATAGCTGCTGGTGGGCCCGGGCTGGAGCAATCTGGACTGGCAATCATCTGGTTCGGCGAGGCTTCATTCGGCTGTGCTTAGATAAGTTGGAGTTTGGTTCGGTCATGGTGGTCCGGTGATAGGCGTGGTCCGGTGGTGGTCTGGTCCGGTCGTGTAAGGGAGGAGTGTTGGCTCGGTGATGGCCTTGGTCCGGTTGTAGGTTGGTCCGGTAGGGTGTTGGAGAGGTGGTTCGGTGGTGCCCTTGGTCCGGTATGCCGAATGGGGATGACCGAATGTCCTTATGCCGAATGAGCTTGTGCATGGAGAATGCCGGATGGACTTCGAGCCTTGTGTTTGCTGAACGAAGTGGAGGTTGCGAGCCCGGGTAAAACTTGTGACTTCTTGGTCTCGAGATCTTCTGTGTGAGAATTCGCCCAACACCTACCACATCAGATGTTTCTGATATGCCTAAGATGATGGAAGAGGTTCCTATTTTACAACCTAGTAATAGAGTTATTGGTGCTGTTGAGAGTGAGATATATGTAGTTGATGTGACATCATGGAGTAGTCCATAGGTGTCTTTTAGCAGTGCTGATGATGTGCATGAGAATGGAGGAAGTTTAGTTCAAGGTGGAGCTGAAAGAAGCTTAGGCGAAGTTGCACCTAATTGGACCAGTCGTAGGACCATTAGGCCGCCTAAGAGGTATGGTGATTGGCAGTATGCAAACCTTAGTCTTGGTAATCGGTTTGATTATGCCCTACATATGGTTCATGAGGAGTCGTTTGACCTTGATGAAGCTTTTAAGTCATGTGACAGTTCGAAGTGGATGTTCGTTATGGAAGAGGAGCCAGAGTCATTGAAGAAGAACAAAACTTGGGATTTGGTACCTCTTTCTCAAGGAAGTCGAGCCATATGTTGCAAATGGGTATTCAAGGTGAAGGATGATGGAAGTTATATAAGGCTAGACTTGTTGCTAAAGGGTTTTCACAGAGGAAGGGATTGGAATATGATGAGATTTTTTCTCCTGTAGTGAGACACATCTCCATCCGTATTTTGCTTGCTATAGTTGCCACTCATGACTTGGAGTTGGAGCAACTTGAGGTGAAGACCGCTTTCTTGCATGAAGACTTAGATGAGACCATTTACATGAAGCAGCCAGATGGACATGTCATAGATGGAGGAGAGAATTGGGTTTGCAAGCTAAAGAAGTCATGTATGGACTTAAGCAGTCGCCTAGACTATGGTATAAGCGGATTAATTCTTTTATGCTTCCATTTAGTTGACCGTAGCATCAAAGATGCTTGTGTGTACTTCAATCATTTGAGGAATGGTTATTGAGTGTATTTACTCCTATATGTGGATGATATGTTGATTACTTCCAATGATAAAGCTCAAATTGAAGTTTGAAGTCGAAGCTTAAGGCAGAATTCGAGATGAAAGACCTTGGGGAAGCAAGGAAGATTTTAGGTATGGAAATCCAAAGTGATAGGAAGCTTGGACTTTTGAGGCTCACTCAAAAGGAATATATTCTAAAAGTGCTTGCTCAGTTTAGCATGAAAAGAACAAAGGCAATTATCACACCCATGCCTTTGCACGTACAGCTTTCTAGTAGAGGCTCTCTGATCTCGAAGAAGACAAGGCTTATATGGAGAAGGCTCCCTATGCGAGTGCAATTGGTATTCTGATGTTGCACTAGACCTGACATTGCACATATAGTTGAATTGGCGAGTAGATTCATGCCAAATCCAAGAAAGATGCATTGGGAGACAGTGAATTATATTTCCAGATATATTGGAGGAACCCCGTACCCTGGGCTTGTCTTTAGCGATAGAAATTGAGATTTCAGCTTGGTTGGATTTTGTGATTATGACTATGCCGGTGATAGAGATCGAAGGAAGTGAGACAACTACTAGTTGGAGAGTGAGGTTGGAAATGATTATAGCTTTATCTACTACAGTGGCAGAGCATATAACTACGGTTAAAGTAACTAAGGAAGCGTTTGTTCTATGACTTGGGCTTCATGTACAAAGGTGTAGAAGTGAATTGTGATAGCCAAGTGCAATCCACTTAGTTGAAAATCTAGTTTTCAGCTCAAGGACGAAGCATATTAAGGTGCGAGAGTCCTTTCTTGTCTCTATAGATGAAGAGTAGGCTTGTACGACTTTAGAAGGTCCATACGGAGGAGAATGCAGCAGATATGTTTACCAAGTCGTTACCTACTGCAAAGTTCGAGCATTACACAAACTTGATTCGCTTGATAAAGCGCTAAGTGTCACAGGGTGGCATGGAAAAGAATTAGTTGGTAGATGGAGACGTTTGTTTTCATTGTGGAGATTGATAGGTCCTCCTTGGAGAGGATACTTTCAACTTTGTTGGCGAGTGGTGGCCTTGCGGAGTTCGTTGACAAATGCGTAATAGGTGATAGCTATGCCGAAGTTCATTGAGAAAGTATCCTAAGGTGTCTTGTCCCAGAGATAGTTGGAGTAAGAGGATGTAAGTGGAGTCGATAGGCTTGTAAAGAAATATAGTATCAAGGTGGAGATTGTAAGATTTGACGATACAATATTTACAATTGCAGAGGATTTGGAAGACATTGTTAATTTTAGTGATATAATTTTCAGTTGCAGAAGATTTGAAAGATATTTAAGATAATTACTTAAATACATATTGCCTCTTTTATAGCATTAAAGAAAATAATAAATTACCAACGTGAGAAGACGAATTATTTTGGGAGATTGAGGTAATCAATTAATTCCCTACTTAGCTGACGAAAGAAGGAATTCTATCAGGCACATGTAAATTGGGGAAATTGGAAAATCAAATGGATAAAGCTGTATGAATAGGAGAATTAACGAGGCATTGATTTATGATCATAAATCAATTACTTCAACCCCAAGTAATAATCTTTATATAAAGGCAGAGAGTAACATAAGTAGAACGATCTCTCTCGATTGTGTTTCTTGTTATTCTTCTCTATTATCAATCTTACAAAATTTTATTTTCTTCGAAAGTAATAAAATATCATCTTCCTAAGTGGATGTACGCTGCCTTTTGGTAGTGGGACCACTATAAATCACGTCTGTTATTTTCTTTTATTGCTTAATCTTTGATTATTTTTAACAGGTGACTATCTGTTATTTGTTTTGTCACACTATCAATACGCTCCTATTTGTTTTTCCGCAAGGTTGGGTTTTTGCTCTTAAGGCGGTCTTGAGGAATTTTTTCCCTAACATATTAATTAATGGATACGTTTTAAGCCTCGCTATTTTCCGCTACATCCGCTAAATCAATGCTTTTTAGCACGCAAACTTTAACAACATTATTATATAAAGGTTAATTAGACTAGTTCTCTTTTAAACCAAATCAACAAAGTTAAAGTAAAGACATAATTTTAAGGCATGAGTGCTTATATAAGTTAGAAATTTATTATAGTTATGAGATAGTATTCATAAATGAAGATACTCTTTGATTTATAATATAAGATTAAACAATATTTCTTTTTCCTACATAAATGATGTGAGAAAAAAAATAAATTAACTTTAAATATTTTGGTTTTATACATAATGAACCTTTTTGTATCTCCATTGTTTTTCGTTATATCCCTGCTTTATGCGCACCATAACTTTTAGCACTTTCACTGCTAAGCGCTTTAATTGCACAACTATTCATACATATACATGTGAAGTAATCTTAAAATTTCTGAATCCTACCACCATTTTGTTCACTATGGATATATAGTCTTATCAATGTATAACACAATAATAGAAGTCAACATGAAACCAACGGAAGTCATTCTTTGTTCCTTCGAGAGACTTGTATTCCGAATAAGTTAGCTTTGCTACAAAAATGAGCACTTATGCTCAACAGTAACCCAAAAATACGAGCAAATGGCATGTGAACCCTGCCATAAAGTGTTAGCGGCTATATCATTAAAAAGAAGCGTGTATCCAAATGCTTATATAATATCAGTAAAAAGAAGTGTATCCAAATTCTCCTCCATGACGATCGAAAGGGCATTTGCAATGAATCTACAACTTAAATACATATCCAAATTAAATCCATTTTTTTGATGCTAAGATGCTTATGAAACATTGATGGAAAAGAAATAACGACGGAGGAAGATGCTTGTATATAGTGAAGTATATAAGTAACGAGTAGCCTTAGAATGAGTGTTATATATACTATACTACTAGTGCGAACCCGTGCTTCGCATACGGACCGCACTAAACCTTTTATCATCATAGCATGTTTAAACGATTTATATGGTTCATTAATTAAGAAATAGTTATCTTTTTTTATCAATTTTCAAATAAGATTGCATTTTGTCTAAAACTTGTGTATAAATCTTTGAAAACGGTAATGCAGATAGTATTAGTGCATGATAAACAATTGCAAAATATCGAGCAAAAATGATTTCAAAGATAAAATTTCCACACAATACACATATAAATTTATTGTGTGCATCAGCTGTTGCTCCATTCATTAGATGTATTATATGTAACTTCATTTGGTGAGATACCTTTATCAATCATTTCCTTTAATACTTGATGTCGTTGATTCCATTTGCTGCTTCGATAATAAGTATCTATAAGAGCAGTGCAGGTAACAACATTTGGTTTACACTTGGCCATTGATCCAAAAATGCCAAAAGCAACGTTGACATGATTCATGAGCACGCAAGTGTTGATGATGATCCCATAATTGACTATGTCTAGGAACACATTATGCAGCATCATATTATTGTAGAATGATAAGATTAGAGGATAAAAAGATTTATTTCTGTTTTGAACGATTCTTGGAAAAAATATGCTAAATCTAAAGCATATATATTTTATGTCTGAAGTGTTGGAACTAACAACAATCATTCAACAATATTTATTTTAATGTGAAGAATATCATTGTATTTCTTTTACAGTCAAAGCAAATTAAATATAATAAGAAGCATATAATTGTATTTAATGCTTTTGAGCTTTGTGGTTCCATTTCTAATTCCATCTAACATTGTTGCTGTATTTTGGTAATGTTAGATTTCACCAGATTTGACTGCAATTTGTGAAAGTAGAATCAGAGGCTGTAAATTTTCAAAACAATCAACGACATAGATTAGTTAAAAGAAATAAAGTTAAACAGATTTAATAACTTTAATAATATGAATAATCCGAAAAACTATGATTTTAAAAAATTTATTTTTAGCTATCAACAATGGATATCATTGGAAAGCATATTAAATTTGAGATTTAATAGTGAAATCGATTCTTAAATCCAATTAATGTAGAAAAAGTTATCACATTTCAAAGTTTGGAACAGAAAGAAATTAAAAACGTGACTGTTCATTTTTCAAAATATGAAGAAGGCCTGTGTTCTCTTGAAATCTAACTCAATAATAATATTATAGTATAGATTATTACTGAGCTTGGTTTCAATAGCTCAGAAGTCTACTGAAATTTTAAACTCAACTGTCACAAGTATTTATTACTCTTTTCATATAGAGGAATTTGTTTAGTTGTTTGCCCTTCCTCTTCTTGTCCAAACCCTAAATATTCAATTCCTCCCAATTTGACATTTCCTCCTACCAATGTCGCCAAACCCCTCGAATCCGAAGCTCTAACCAATCGGTTCACAACTACCTTCATTGCACTACCCCTTCCGGTCTTCCTCATTCCAACATCGGCAAATTTTCGTCTTCTCTAACCGTTAGTAGTGTTATTGGTAAGGCGACATGGAACGGTTGTCTATAATGGTATCGGTTCTTCTCCCGACATATGTACTTTATTTTTTCATGCAACTGCGATGTGTTGCATACACAAAAGGATAAGTGTTTCATTTTATGTACTTCTTCGTTTTTCATGTAACTGTCATGTGCTGCGCATATGAAAACACAAGTGTTTCATACTGGAACAGTACAAACATCTATAGCTAAACCATGGTTCAGGTAGATTCACATGTTCGATAGCGTAATGACTTACCTGTACTTCAACCAACGGTTATTTCTAGGTCATTCTTAATTTCACCCGATTAATTTGTAATGTGTTACAAAATTCTTTTTGCTGATTGGTTTGATTTATAATAATGTGTGGTCAATTCATTTCTAACTTACTTCATGTTAATGCATCTGATATTTTATAAACCGGTTTCTGTCATAATTTTTTATCTCAATCAAGATATCTTTCGCTATTTGTTATCTTTGTCAGAGTTAACATCAATATTGATGTTATCGCATTCTTGAGTACTCTGCTGTTACTTTTCTTTGAGTAATATATTATTATACTGTATGTAACAATTAGAATTGCAGGTAACCGAAGCTGCCGTTTATTTAAGTTTAGTTTATAACTTCTTTTCCCCTAAGATTCATTTCATTTGATTTTTTATTCGCTTCTGACTATCCCTTAGATTAGGTTGTTAAATCCCTTCACTTACCCGCCATTCGCTTCTCGAAGAACCCCTCAGGTGACATTTTTCATCCAAAAATTGAAATTCTTACATATTTTATGCATAAATATTTATCCATGTTCAGTTGCTAAATATGTGTACTATAATACTATTTGATTAATTTCTATGTTTATTTGTGGGTAATACGCTCTTCCTTGGAATTCTCAGCTCAAATCTTTATGAAACGAGGACTTTCCTTCTTGCCATAGGTCTGGAATGGTCGGGTAATTTTTTCATTATTTTTCCTCTCTTTTTAAAAAAAAATTGCATACTAAAAGTAATATCTTTTCATTTTTTGTAATGCATGATGTATTTTCTATGTGCACTTATGCTTTTTCATTTGAGAATTTGACTGTCATATGGGGTGATACCATAAAACTTTGTATTTTATTGGTTTTAAGGATTTGGACTTATGTATATGTGCTTTGCCGTTGAGTGCGTCAGTTCTTGCCGCTGGACCAAAGTTTCATAACACAGGCCAGATGTTTCTACCTTTTCTATTCACTTCTATTTTCTATCATGGTTTATGTTATATCTTACAGATAATTTTCATTTGAAATATCCAATTTATAATCTGTTTGCGCTAAAATTGGCTACAAACCCCAAATACCGTGAAAGCACCATTGTATGAATACAACTCAGCAATATTCAAACACAAATCACAGATCTCAGCAAATATCCCAAAAATGTTTGCACAAAAAATGCGCAAACACCTTCAAGTCGTATGATTTAGTTGATTTTATGTTGTTCGTAGTAATTTGGGTGGTTTATGTAAATACGTAAAAAGCAGAGACTAAACTGTAAAAGACACGCAAATTTATAGTGGTTCGGCTAGAATGTGCCTACGTCCACTTTATATGTTATTCTCCTTTTCCGATCTGATTACAAGTACTAAGCTTTGATTACAAGTATATCAAAGTTGTTTGAAAGTTCCTTCCAGGCTTGAGCTCTCAAACTTGTCCCCCATTATTGTACTCCTGCCCCTCTATTTATAGAGTGAGGTTGGGGGCAGGGGTCTAGGATGTTTATAGCTGCTGGTGGGCCTGGGCTGATGCAATCTGGACCGGCAACTTTGGTTCGGCATGCTCTGGTTCGGTCGTTGCTTGGTGGAGTTTGATTCGGTGGTGTGTAGAGGGTTGGTCCGGTCTTGGTTTGGTTCGGTGGGACTTGGTTCGGTGGGGAGACATCCGGTGATGGTTGGTCCGGTGCTTGATTCTGTGAGGCTTGGATCGGTGGGAAGCCATCCGGTGAGGGTGGTCCAGTGCTTGATTCTGTGGGGCTCGGTTCGGCATTGGTTTAGTGGAGATGTTGGATCGGTAATGGGTGGTGAAAGATGGAGCTTCGGTTGTAGTTGATTCGGTGGGAAGGGAAGTGGAGTTGGTTCGGTCTCGGTACTACCGAATGGATCCTATACTGAGAATGCCGAATGATCCCTTGTGTTGGGAATGCCGAATGAGCCTTCATATTTGAGAATGCCGAATGAGCCATGGGGAGTTCGAATACCGAACGAACTCAAACACTTGAACTACCGGACGAAAGCGAGGGGTTTTAAGTACCAGATGACGCTTATTACTGGATGAACTCGGGGTGGAAACGCACACAACATTGATATTCCAGTTTTGTCCAAAAATGGGATAACACTTTGCCCCCCAAAACATGCCTTGTGATAATAAGGCGTGTTTTGAATGGTTCCGAATCCATTATCCAAAGTCCATAGCCATATTGCCAGAGTATATCATCCTTGACTGCTCCGAGTCGATGTCCAATTCCAAATCCAAAGCCTGAGCCAATTCCGTATCCATCCGAACTCGACAACCGAGTCCCAATCCATCCTTATCCAATAGCCAATAACCGAATCCAGGACCTCTTTGGGTCGATATCCAAATCCATAACCTCTCCGGGTTCTTGCTAAGCGTGATCCACATCTGATGACCGTGGTCCAGTGTCCCTTGACGTTGAACTAACCTCTTCGGGTTCTTTCCAAGCGTAATCCCCACTTGACGACCTTGGTCCAGTGTCCCTGGACGTTGAGCTAACCTCTTCGGGTTCTTGCCAAGCGTAATCCCCACTTGACGACCTTGGTCCAGTGTCCCTGGACGTTGAGATAACCTCTTCGGGTTCTTGCCAAGCGTAATCCCCACTTGACGACCTTGGTCCAGTGTCCCTGGACGTTGAGCTAACCTCTCCGGGTTCTTGCCAAGCGTAATCCACACTTGACGACCTTGGTCCAGTGTCCCTGGACGTTGAGCTAACCTCTCCGGGTTCTTGCCAAGCGTAATCCACACTTGACGACCTTGGTCCAGTGTCCCTGGATGCTGTACGATGCCATGGCTTAAGTCCTAAGTCGAATCCTGGTCTCTCCGGACCCTTGCCGAGCATAGTCCATACTCGACGACCTGAAAATAACAATTGATAATATATGGCCTAAGTCCTAGGCCGAATCCTGGTCACTCCGGACCCTTGCCGAGCATAGTCCATACTCGATGACCTGAATGAGTCAATTTACCACGTTCGGGCAAAGCGACTCACCCCTTGCCAGGCATAATCCATACCCGATGACCGTTATCAAAAATCAGATAAAAATCCAATCAAAATCCAATCCAAAACCCACATCCAAAATCCAAATCCAGAATCCAAATCCAAAATCCAAATCCAAAACCAGAAAAACAGAAATCCAAACCAGCATCCAAAACCGAAAACAATCATCCAAAGGAAAATCCAAATCAAAAAGCAAGAAAAACCAGGAGCTCAATCCAAGCTCCAAAACCGAAAACCAAAAAGAAAAGCAGTGCCCAATCCAAGAGCAAAAGATAAATTTCACAAACCATAGCATTGCAGTTTATCATCATTCAGAGCATGCCTAGGGGCTATCTCCGTCCCCGTACATGTGTAAATGACTTGATTGCTTGCCAATAGTTCGCTACTTATTTCATATTAATCTGGTCAATGGATGATCAACCGACCATCATTCCTGGGCCTCCCACCATCGTAGCTTGAGGTAGGCGGCGGTTGCTCCTGCCTCGCCGTTGCATTCCGAGGTCCAACATATTGTGGCAGCTGTCCATTCCTCACATGCTCCTCAATTATGTCCTTTAAGTGCCTACAGCTGTTGGTGTCGTTTCCATCCAAATCATGGAAGAGACAGTGCCTTCCTGTGTCCTTTCCCGTTCTGTTGGTTCTCTCCTAGCCGGCCTCCGGTAGTGAAGGCGATTTCGAGTATCCAGGTATATCTGCTCCAGTGTCTCGTTCAATCCTGTGTATGTGGAAAACTTTGGATCCTTCCATTGCTTCCTAGCATTTCCAGAATCATCGTCCAACTTCCTTTTTCCTTTGTCTTTATCCGAACCTTTGCTGGATGGTCCTCCAACCTCAATTGCATTAACCTTTTTCAACTTTAAATCCGTACTCGCATCTTCTTGCCGAAGGAACCTTTCTGCCTCGTGAAAGAATTCGTCGAGATCTCGTGGGGGATCTCGTATCAGAGATACTTTGAAATCCGAGTTCTCCCTGACTCCTGATACTGCTGCCATTAAAACCATCGATGGATCAGGCCGATCCACCGAAGCAACTGCGGCACTGAATCGAGTTAGAAAAGCTCTAAGCGATTCATCCATCCTTTGCTTTACCGATGTCAATGTCATCACGTTCTTCGGTCTCTTGACATGAACCCGAAACTGTCCCAAAAACCTTTCCACCAATTCCCTCCAAGTCCTGATAGATCCTTCTTCCAGCTGCCTAAACCACATCGCAGCTAAGTCCGTCAAGTACAAAGGGAAGCATCGGGCCATCACTTCCTCTGATGCCCCCAGCACCTCCATGTGTCTGGTGTACCTCATCAAGTGATCCGTAGGGTCTGCCTTGCCATCGTATACCTCCACGCTAGGTAGCTTGAACTTAGGTGGATTCTGAGCCATCCTTATTTCTCGAGCGAACGGACTCCTGTTCACTCCTTCCAAGTCTCCGTTGGTCAAACCACCCCCGCACAGTCTTCCTGATTATATCTACCAATCCAGCGTTGTCTGTCGGGGGTTGCCCCCGAGGGTATTCCGGTACATACTCTTCATGTGGCTCGCTAGCAGCAACGTCGGTTCTAGCCTGTTGAACTCCTTCCAAAGGTCCTCCTGTGTTGGATCCTGCGGGCCTGCCCCCAAGCCCTTGTCGATTGCCCTCTGGCTCTGTATCCTGTCCTCCATTGGGTTCCATAACCCTAGCTCCTTGTCCTGCATCCACGGCTGCTGTAGCCGTTCCTAAGTTCTGCATCCCTGCAGCTCTCAATTTCTCCAAGAAAGTCTGCATCATTTCCTGTTGACTTTTCAACAACCTCTCCTGCGGTGAATTTGTTATGGCTTCCATTTCATCCCGGGTTATGTGGATCGTAGTCGGTCCTTCCTCACCTCCGGAGGATGCTTGTTGACTTCCTCCATGTTGGCTTCTCTCAGCCCTTAGCCTTCTACTGTTTTTCCTAGTCTTTGTCTTCCAAATTCAAACTTCTATCCGATGTAGCGGGTGCTAGTCCTTCTCGGTGAAAGGACCAAAGTGTTTGCGCCAAAATGGGCCACAAACCCCAAATACCGTGAAAGCACCAGTGTATGAATACAACTCAGCAATATTCAAACACAAATCACAGATCTCAGCAAATATCCCAAAAATGTTTGCACAAAAAATGGGCAAACACCTCCAAGTCGTATGATTTAGTTAATTTTATGTTGTTCGTAGTAATTTGGGTGGTTTATGTAAATACGTAAAAAGCAGGGACTAAACTATAAAAGACACGCAGATTTATAGTGGTTCGGCCAGAATGTGCCTATGTCCACTTTATATGTTATTCTCCTTTTTCGATCTGATTACAAGTACAAAGCTTTGATTACAAGTATATCAAAGTTGTTTGAAAGTTCCTTCCAGGCTTGAGCTCTCAAACTTGTCCCCCATTGTTGTACCCCTGCCCCTCTATTTATAGAGTGAGGTTGGGGGCAGGGGTCTAGGATGTTTATAGCTGCTGGTGGGCCTGGGCTGATGCAATCTGGACCGGCATGCTCTGGTTCGGTCGTTGCTTGGTGGAGTTTGATTCGGTGGTGTGTACAGGGTTGGTCCGGTCTTGGTTTGGTTCGGTGGGACTTGGTTCGGTGGGGAGACATCCGGTGATGGTTGGTCCGGTGCTTGATTCTGTGAGGCTTGGATCGGTGGGAAGCCATCCGGTGAGGGTGGTCCGGTGCTTGATTCTGTGGGGTTCGGTTCGGCATTGGTTTAGTGGAGATGTTGGACCGGTAGTGGGTGGTGAAAGATGGAGCTTCGGTTGTAGTTGATTCGGTGGGAAGGGAAGTGGAGTTGGTTCGGTCTCGGTACTACCGAATGGATCCTATACTGAGAATGCCGAATGATCCCTTGTGTTGGGAATGCCGAATGAGCCTTCATATTTGAGAATGCCGAATGAGCCATGGGGAGTTCGAATACCGAACGAACTCAAACACTTGAACTATCAGACGAAAGCGAGGGGTTTTAAGTACCAGATGACGCTTATTACCGGATGAACTCGGGGTGGAAACGCACACAACATTGATATTCCAGTTTTGTCCAAAAATGGGATAACATAATCGATAAAAGAGAAAAACTTTTACTCTTTTAATTTAACAATAGTAAAACATTATTAAACTGCCAAGCACTCATACAAGTGGGTGATCTTCACATTAATAAGATCATGTTAATGAAGTTTTAACTCATCTTAGAACTCATTATATACTAATTAAAATGGATAATTTCATGGGGACTTATATATGTACTGTACACACACACACAAGCACAAGTGTTTCAAACCGG
Source organism: Allium cepa (assembly GCA_030765085.1). Taxonomy (NCBI): domain Eukaryota; kingdom Viridiplantae; phylum Streptophyta; class Magnoliopsida; order Asparagales; family Amaryllidaceae; genus Allium; species Allium cepa. The sequence goes on from CM060932.1 coordinate 137,011,465, forward strand.
AATAGTAAAAACATTTGTAACCTCACCATTGTTCAACTAGACGCTTATTGGTTTGACAATGTACTGACTTAATACAAATGAATCTAAGTGGATTTTATATAAAGTACCGTTATCAACAACTCTAGTTACGATTACAATAATACTATAGTAAAGTACAACGATGTCATCATTTATTACTGATGCTACCTTTAAATGAAGTTTAAATAATTTGCAATGCCTAATCTTCTTTAGCAGTTTCCAAGTTATTTTCTATTATAGATATAATATAATAGTTAATGTAACGACCTGATATTTTCAACCATTCGCATCCGCACATGTCGGACTTGAATTGCTCAAAATATCAGATTGTTAATTGAAATTTGGTAAAACTTAACATCTACGGTAAATAAATCAATCACAGAATCACAGATACAGAGTAGTACAATGATACGCAGCGGAATAAATGAATAGTAGCTCGTGAAGCTACTATATAAACAAAGTTAGAAATAAAATACATCAGAAAATCCCAGATGCAGTGAAGTCTCCAGTACGGGCAGATGACTTCTCTGAACTAATCGACTGGATGACCGAAAGGATAGATAGCTGGATCTTCAAGCAAAGCTCCAACTTCGAAGGTGAGTCTCAAATGCTGTATCACTCAGTCTGACCCGAGCGTAAAGCAAAACACAAAACACTCGAGTCAGGATTAACATTCTTATATCTATAAATCCAACTCAAGTGAAATATCAACTGAAATATAATTAACTTAGAGGATGTTTGGGATACCCATCCTCTAAGGATCCAAGGAACTATCTACAGGGTAGAAATATACACTATAACACCGTGGTCATTTCAATTTTATTTATATTTCAAAACTAAAATATCATTTTCATTTCAAATATCTCTATTTTCCAAATTAGTATATATATATATCCAATAATTTATGAAGTAAAGTATTTTTATTTCCTCAAACTTCACAAATCGCTTCAAAAATCAACTCGACCTTCCCGTTCAAATTTAATTAAATCAAAATTTATCAATTTCCATTCAATTTAGATTCTGACTAAACTAATTCAAATTTTGTCTATTTTAAATACGGATTTGAACCACAAAATAAACCATTTAAATTTCAATATAATTCGAAGTTAATATATTTTGGAGCTTTAAATATTCAACATTTCAAAGACTAAACTTTGATAGTTGCGTTTATCTCCCAACTTGACTTCACTTTTATTTAGTTTTGAAATATTCACTTAATAAATTCAATATTATTTATATGACCTTAAATTTACATTTTCTATATATTACCTTCGATTTCTTTAGACATGAATCATCCATTAAATTTTTAAATAAAAATTCAAGTTGTAGGATCGTATGTTAAAGTTTCGAATTTAATAGTTTCAAATTGATTTAACTAAATAAAATCCTTAATTAATGACAAATTCAAATAAGTCCTAAATATATCTTCAAACCTTAGCTTATAAAATTTATTCCATAAATCTATTTCAGAAATACTAATTTAATAAATCTTAAACATATTTCATATTTATAAAATCAATCTTAATTAAATTATCTTAATATTAAATCTACATATAAAATAACCTTTATATATAATAAATCAATATTCATTAAAACCATATATTTCTTTTCAAGACCATAGAAATTATTTTCAAAACATTCATATAGACCACGACGCCGATGTAAAATTTTCTATTCTATGTACAAGGGATACGAATATTTATCATTTCAATCCGTAAGTTAAATATATACGGGTGGATATCATTTCAACCTATAATCCCAAATTCAATTTAAATGAAAATCGTTTGGGTTTATCATTTCAACCCATAATGAAATTCTCCTATTCTAAAATCCGTTCGGGTATGTATCATTTCAACTTATAGTGATTTCTATACTAACAGGGAACTTGCAGAGTGATAATAGATATGAAAATAATAACAACAACATGCATATATCATCAAAAAGAAATATAAATAATAGGATATGGTGTCACATCCCATAAGTGAACAATTACAGATAATAGCATATATAACAATTTAAATAACTACAGCATCATATTTCAATTGTCGTTTCAATTTAATCAAATTTAACAAATAAAAGAATGTTAACCATGAATGATTGCTCACCTTTCGAGGCTAAAGAATGCAGAAGATGACATGGATACGCACACTGATACGGACACTGAAATTTGAATTATAAATCCAAGCACGAATTTCAAAGCAAAGTAGGATTGGCACGAATTGGACAAACGAGGCTGATAATCAAGAATTTATGAATTGAATCAGAATTGGTCTGATATATACAGAAATTTTTGCTATTTTAATAAAAATCAAAATTGCATCCCTAAGAAAAATTTAAAGTCGAACCACACACACACATATATATAATTTACCTTTTTTTCATACATAAACCAATAGTTTTAACATTTGAAATAAAACATATACGTTAAATAAAAATCCTTCTAATTTTTTCAAACCATTTTAATTTTTACACATAGATCAAAATTTCTATTTACAAATCTAAGACCCAAACCACCCCATACGACCTATGTATATAATATCATTAAGATTTATATTTTAAAATAAGATTAATATATAAAACTTCAACAAATTCCACTGTTCAAATCTCATTTATAAACTACTATATACATATGGTACAAAATCCACTTCACGATACAATTATAAATTTTAAACACTTTACCTATATATATAAACTAATATATAACTACTCATACATAAACAGTAAAGCCTATACACATACTTATATAAAATTTTAGACAACAGACATACGAATTACTTATATAACTTATATTATAACTTATTTTATAAATATATATAATACTGTAACATGTGCAGACCGAAAGTATAAGTTAGAATGTAAACTTTATACAATATATATAAATAGCAACTAATATAACTTTAAATTTTTTTTTTTGCGAAAGCAACTGGTCTACACCGAAACACATATACACCCTTAACTTTTATTCAAACATGCATGTCAACTGAAATGAAACTTATATATTAGAAAACTAACTCCATACATAAGTGTATGCAAAGTATATGATATATATAAGGCCATAAAGATATATCTATAATTATTATAACTTTGTATAAATATATGTCATATACGAACTTAGGAAAATAAACAACTTCAAAAATCATATACAACTTCCATAATAATAAGATGTAAATTGACCTTCAATAAAAGTTATAAACCTGTTTATTATAAAACTATATATATATATATATATATATATATATATAATAACGGATTTACAAAACTTATAAAATAAATCATACAATATGGTTTGTAAAATATACATATATGGACTCAATGTTAAAACAAAAATGAATATAAATCTACTTGCCAAATATGCAGACTCCATTTGCAGATCCAACACAACTCACACATATTAAATATGCATACACTTCTCGAAACAAAACAAACTTTTCAAAAAAAATGGAAACCACGTTTGGCATATATATGTATTCAAATCCAACAACTTTATATAAACCACTATATGTATGCGTCTTATATTTTTATACCACTATCAATATATCATAACTACACTCCATATAAACAATTATGCGTACCAACTTTGAATGCTAGAATATGCATCAACAGCACGTACAGGGGACGTGTATTGATAAAATCATCCATATCATAGCTAAATATAAAACTACGTATAATATATATATATATATATATATATATATATATATAACACTTGCAAATATAAACTTAACTTACCTAAGCCTGGTTATGCGAATAGTAGAGGAAACAGGGGAGGGTCGTTGCGTCTTCGATGCATATTGCGCAAGAGGAAGAGTGGGTTCGGTGGAGGAGCGCAGTTTGGAAAAGGTGAAGGAGAGGCCGAAATTTGTAGTGTCAGGCAAGTTTATATAGAAGTGGAAGAAACAATAGAGAGGGAAAGAAGAGAAATCTGGGAAGAAGCAATAAAAAAGGGAAGTAAATACGAACAGAAGTAAATGGAAACGACTAAATAAAAGTAACCAAAGAAATATCACAATCACGTGCTATGATTCAGTAGAGGATTTAAGGCAAAATATTCACATTGATTTGGGAAAATAATCAAAGCAAATAAATAGTAGCACGTTTCAAATTTGAACAGAAGGAAAGAGAAAAGTCACAATTCCGAAAAAATATCAAAGTAACAGCTACACATTTATTCAAGAGCTATTCAAACAATTTTTAAATTGTGAAGGCAACGTTACTCTGTGATATATTTTTAAAATAAGAATGGTGAACGAAAATCAATAGTCAAATATGGTGCGGTGTAAATGGCAAGAGTCACGCTGATTACTGAATAAAATAAAATGAATAACCATTTTTTTAGACGGTGGAAAAATGAAGAAATAAAAGGCCAGGGAAAGTAGGAATGAATATATTAGAAAAGTAACGATTCTAGTAGAAATGGTCATCTTTGATTAAGTTGAAAATTTTATAACAATTTATTACCGTGGCTATGGTTCAAATTTTTTTGAAAGCAAGGAAACCAAAAGGTCACAATTAAAGGTAAGCTTTAAATTTTTAAAAAAATACAAAACGTATCTAAGTTTATACGTTTATAACTTTCCAGCTGTAGTGTATATATATAATGAACGGTCATAATGAAAGAAGTGGAAACAGGGAGCGTAGGAAAGGAAAGGTTAGAAAAATAAAATTTTCACCTTTAAATTCCGGAGGTAAATAAGGTAACGTACCTCTTTAATGAAATGTACAGCAACGGCCACAAGCTAAAATTTAGCTGAAAGTTTAAAGAAATGAGGGGAAGATGGTTTTTTTTAAATTAATCACTTCCTAGAATTAATATGTCAATGAAAAAAGGAAAGGAGATGGATCAGGGAAACGTATTATATCTTATATATAACTATTAAACGGATAGATGGAAGAAAAGGTGAGCATGTGAGTAAAAGTGGAAACTGATTTATGAGCGAAATGGAATGTGAGTTGTTGCCTGGGAAGAAAATGGAACAGTTTAAAAATTAAAGACAATGGACTGCTGAAATTAAATGAATATAAAACGTGTAAAAGTTATATACTGGAACGGCTATAAATTTCAATTATTATTATAAAACAGGGAACAACGAAAGGCAAGGACGATGATTTCAAAGTTTATTAATGGCTAGGAATGGGAAAGTCTATCTGTGAGTTGGAAAAATTATTAAGCAATTGAATCAGTAGAAAAAATAACAGCTACACACTATTTTAGAAACAATCAAAGCAATTAATAGCTTGATTGGACAGCAAGAATAAATATGGAAGGACACGTTATAAAGGCAAAATGAACCGTTTGAAAATAAATAAAAGAAATGATGGCAAATAAAACAGTCGTGCCTTGAATTTTCCAAAATAAATTATTTTATGAACATCAATTATTACTGACTTAAATTGAACAGAGTCACACCCTAAAATATATTTTCTTAATTTTTGATGAAAATTTATCATTTGCCACATTTAACTATACGTAATCCAAATGTAAGATTTTATTTCAAAATATTATTATTTAAAATTTCTCAAAAATCAAATTAAATACGCTAAATAAAACCATTAAAAATTAACAAAATTTTACGGGTCGTTACAGTTAAGGTGGTGTATTACTTTAAATAGTTGCTGCATTGCTTTACTATGTTTATATCATTTATGTGCATTTTCTTTCTATTTTAAGCATTTATTTGGTTAATGCATCTCTTCCAAGTAATATCTATATATTTTGCAAGTCTATCTTTAAAACGCGGAGCTTAGACTAGCACCAATTGCCAGAAGTAGTTTTGGATCATATGTTACCAAAGTACAACATCAAAACTTATGATATTGATGCTAACGTTGAAATGTTCTTTCCTAGTTAAAATTTGAAAATTGGATAACTTTTCATTGTCCTTTAGTTGAAGAAATATGGTTCGTTTATTTATGTTCTTTATTATGTAGCTATCAAGGTTTACATAAGATTACTTCAACCTATTACTATATAGACTTAATTCCTTCTTTTTAAGCTGTTCATATAGATTTTAGTTTTTGTGGAATTAGGGTACAAATGTTTTCCTTAAAGTTATTATCTTATATGTTTCTTATATGAACTTGTTACTTCTATTATCAAGTTATTGTCATTGGTATTATTATACCAAAAAATATTTGTTTTCTCTTAAGCACTATTTTATATTACTTCTCATTCTAGAAAATACATGCGTCAAATGGTCGTACGGTCTAATTAAGGAATGATTTTCCATAATCTATACTATAATATTATTATCGAGTTAGATTTCAAGATCACACATGCCTCCTTCATATTTTGGAAAATGAAAAGTCACGTTTTTAATTCTTTCTATTCCAAACTTTAAAATGTGATAACTTTTTCTACATTAATTGGATTTAAGAATCGATTTCACTATTAAATCTCAAATTTAATATGCTTTCCAATGATATTCATTGTTGATAGCTAAAAATAAATTTTTGAAAATCATAGTTTTTTGGATTATTCATATTATTAAAGTTATTAAATCTGTTTGACTTTATTTCTTTTAACTAATCTATGTCGTTGAATGTTTTGAAAATTTCCAGCCATTGATTTTACTTTCACAAATTGCAGTCAAGTCTGGTGAAATCCAACATTACCAAAATACAGCAACAATATTAGATGGAATTAGAAATGGAACCAGAAAGCTCAAAAGCATTAAATACAATTATATGCTTCTTATTATATTGAATTTGCTTTGACTGTAAAAGAAATACAATGATATTCTCCACATTAAAATAAATATTGTTGAATAATGGTTGTTAGTTCCAACACTTCAAACATAAAATATGTGTGCTTTAGATTTAGCATATTTTTCACAAGAATCGTTCAAAACAGAGATAAATCTCTTTATCCTCTAATCTTATCATTCTACAATAATATGATGCTGCATAATGTATTCCTAGACATAGTAAGTTATGGGATCATCATCAACACTTGCGTTCTCATGAATCATGTCAACGTCGCTTTTGGCATTTTTGGATCAATGGTCAAGTGTAAACCAAATGTCGTTACCTGCACTGCTCTTATAGATAGTTACTATCGAAGCAGCAAATGGAATCAACGACATCAAGTATTAAAGGAAATGATTGATAAATGTATCTCACCAAATGAAGTTACATATAACACAGCTGATGCATGGAGCAATATCTGCTGCACACAATCAATTTATATGTGTATTGTATGGAAATTTTATCTTTGAAATCATTTTTGCTCGATATTTTGCAGTTGTTTATCAAGCACCAGTACTATCTGCATTGTTGTTTTCAAAGATTTATACACAAGTTTAAGACAAAATGCAAACTTATTTGAAAATTGATAAAAAAAGATCACTATTTCTTAATCAATGAACCATATAAATCATTTAAACATGTTATGATGATAAGAGGTTGAGTGCGGTCCGTATGCGAAGCACGAGTTCACACTAGTTACTATTGTTATATGATCTTAACCATTATTCCTATCATGACTTTTTTTAATGCATCAATACTTAATGGGTTGGTTTAAAGACTTCGTGTTTAAATTTCTACTACATCTTAATTTACTTTATTGTCATTGGCTTAGTGTTAATTTTTATTGCATCTTAAGCTGTAAAATCTACGTCATTCAGTTTACCTTTTGCAACATACCCTTAGTATGTCATTTTAAATTGAAGTACGAAGTGTTCAGATATTAGTCTTATGTTAGCAATTTCTTAATAAATTGTGTTGCCTGCTTTGAAGAATGTAACACACGGACACACATAGAAACACACACATTTATATGTGTGTGCATTCCATTACATAGTTATTTATATTGTAATGTTCTAAATGATCCCTGCTATTACAATCAGCGAAGCGATGCTCTAACAAAATTTGATAAAATAATATGAAAACAAGGAGGTGTTAAGTGTATTTTTTGCCTAGTTCCTTGAGAATCCCCTTTATGATTATAGTACACACGTATGAGTCAACATTGACTTTTGGTGAATACCTACTCTTTATTTTATTATCCTTAAACATTATTTCTTTTTTTTTACCCAAATTCCGTAGAGTTAAGAGTTTAGGACTCATCTATACTTCGTGTACATGACGCTTTCATTATTTTTAACTTATTTACTACACACATGCATTTGGATAGTGCATTTGGAGCCTCTTATAACCTTAACTCTGCATACTTCGAGAAGCATGTAGGGACATATTTTTTCCCCATGGTCGGTTGGTTTTGGAATAAAAGGCAAGTTAATATAGAAAGTATGTGGATTGCCCGTACACATATAGGTATTTTAGTACATCTTGGACACACCATTATATCGTACACCATTGAAAGTTATTTTTTATATTCGGTCACCTTTTCAAATATTTTTGCATGTTTGATATTGGTTGAAATTTATGGTGCTTGATGTGTTATCTTAACCTATTTGTTCATCAGTGTTAGGCACAGGCTTGAATGGAATTTGTAGTTGGACATGTCATTAATATGTAATATATGTATTTTTTTGAGTCAATGTGATCCATCTAAAACGAGTTTTCTACAATATTTTCAAGAAGATTACATTCTTCTTTATTGGGAATATGTAGATTGAATTATTCTTTCGCTCTTAACAATGGACCTTTATATACTTCAAATATATTCAACATGTAGCTTCTTAAGAGATACTACATAATCATATGTTTCAAATAAGATGGTATGGTGTACTGTAACTATAAAATATGTACTCTATAGTATGCATTAAACTCTTTATATGAAATATTATGTCCAAAAACGGTTTTCACAGGTTTTGTATTTAAATAAATAATTCAATAGTTCCCATATATATTTTTCTTTTTAAGTTGCGGATCTTAATGAAGCGAATATGAGCATAGATTGTGGATGGAGTCAAATAGGTGAAGAGGACAGTCACTGGCCTATGGTCACTAGTTTCTCAAGGAAGAAGCATACAAAAATGACTAATGCAACATCATTTGTGTTCTTAGATTATTCAGATTTGCACATGTATTAATAGTGACTTGTTGTCGATGTTTATGATCATCATCCACTATGCAAAGTCCGGTACTTAATAGTTAATATGTCAAGGTAAAATAATATAGAACTTATCTACTATGATATTAATTTTGCTACTTCTACATTTTCTTTGTAACTAATGTGCCTCGATTACAACAGCGTTTATCCCTATGTGTTTATGCCACAATTTAAGTTGATCCACTATTATAATTAAAATGAATACCATATTTATATCATCTTCAAATCATTTTTTCCTTCATGTAGTTGATTTCTTTGTCAACTAAGCCATATGTGAAATGAAGTATTATTTAAAGGACCACTAGCTCAAGTGGTTAGTGGTGCGACGCTCTAGACATAGGTCTATAGATCATGGGTTCGTACTTCCAAGATATTAAAATGTGTACTTTACTTAAATAAAGTACCACTCTTACTATATAAAGAATATTATTTAAAGTTCACAACAACTAACCTAAACTTATTTTCAAGTGTAGGTAAAGGAATGCAGATGGATAAAGCCAACAACTATACATTTCCAAACCCACATTGCGAAAAACTTGACCTTATCATGTGTCATTTTTAAAGGTGTTTCTTTATCTCGATTTTTTGCACATATTACTTATTAATCGTTTGGTCTAGAAAAATCATGCTTATATCGAAGTATTAAACCTGTTTTGAGTTGTATTGTTCTGGACATGTAAATGTATGCCATAATTTACGTTAATTTATAGTGTGAAAAAATTAGGTATGCTATTAATGTTTGCAAGAACATAAGCTATGGATTTCGTGGTAAGAGTATATAATATCGCTTTCCCAACTTTCCACGTATTATCTTGAATTTGTCTCTTCTCTATCTGTCTAACTATCTTTCAAGATTAAAAATGTTTAATTGCACCGAACCTTTATACCCTCTTTTTCTACTTTTAAGTAATGATCATATAGAATATATCAAGAATGAGTTTAACTCCTACTATGCCTTAACAACCTATTATTTTATGCTATAATTCTATATGCGGTTGAGGTTGAAGTAGGCTAAGCATTTTTTATTACATCATCCAATCGAAAAGAAGTTTCCAGGAAGGCAAAAATATTGTTTATGTTGGAAGCTGTAATAAACTGACTAACTTAATCTGCTAAGTGCTATTATGCCGAACTTAATTACCATGGAATTTTAACTTTTTTTAATTGGTGGCAGAAAGAAAACCATTGTATTCCTTTTACATGGTATTCATGGTATAATACAATAAAAAAGCAAAAAAAATCTTACATGATAGAGTTGCCATGCATTTAAATAAAGAGGTACGAGCATTAGTAAACCGTGTGACTAAATATAGTATATGTTTCAATTTACTATGTGGTCAAAACGACAAATGCCACAACAGTATATGGTGTATTTTATCTTACTATTAATTTGGAAGGGAAAATGTTTTAATTCTAAGGACCAAAATCTGATGCACCGAGTTCGTACCATTGATACATTTACATCTCCACTTTAGCCTTAAAAAATGCATTATTCCCTATTGGAAAACTAATATGGGCCTTGAAATTATCCTTCCATTCGATGCACTTATGTGAGAGATTTTATAACCTAATATGGTAATCAATAAATCATACCATGCTCGCCATTATATTCTTCCTGAGAATTTGTTTCGCCCACTACAACCACATCTTCCCTCCAATTATATTTTTCCTTTCTAAAAAATACGGTAATTATAACCACTATGTATAGCAAAAACTTAAACACTCTACCCCTAGAACATACGAATACACATTATTTCAATATGTGCTCAATTACTCTTCAATAGTGTAAACTGATCCTTTTGTTTTCAATTAATTCGAGTAGTTCGTATCTTCTACAAACGGATAAAAATGTATGCATGTGCCATGTTCATTTGATTACAGATCTATTTTATTATAGAACGTAAAGTATAGAAGGCGTTATTGGCTCACTGAATTATCCATAAATAGTATAGTATTGATGGAAACCCGTTAATACAAGAATTAACTAACATAACATTCTAAACATGACATATTGAAATAGTTTGCTCACCCTAGTCCTTTTTACACCCATGAATTACTTGATAACGATCAAGTTACACACGTTGTACTCTACAAAAGCTAAAAAGAACACATTCCACTTTGCTAGGATCACCATCTTCATTGTTCTTTCTTTCTCCTTATTTCGACCTTCCTGTTTTTTCTTTTTTCCTCTAAAATATTAACATAATTATTGGTGGCATATTTTTTTGCTACAACATTTTTTTACAAGAAAGCATTATATTGGAGTTATAGCTTGCAACTGTAAACTGTGATTACCATGTCAAATACATGATAATTGATTTTATGTCAACATGTAGCTTCGTATAAACATGGGTAAAGCTGCCTTTGGACTGCTTGAATTCAAAACATACTTTTACTGCTTCAGCCAATAAAACTATTCCACTGGGAAACTTTACCCACTATCTTATACACACACACACACACACACACATATACATTGTCCAACTGTTTCATTTTTTTCATAAACGACCGAATAGTTAGAATAAGCTTTATACTGAATAAACTTTCTGATCTGACTACATACAATTCTAGTCTTCTTACTTCTAAAATATTATTGAATTAGTTTCGAATTATTATTTTCTGACATTTTTTTATCATAACACGTGTCTTGCTTTACGTTGTTGTAAATTGGTTGATATTTGTATCTGATACTTCATTTGAACATACTTCAACTAGTGGAAATTAGGTTGGAATGCTTCTCATTTTAGGGTAATAAATTTTAAGGACATCACTTATGAATAATTAGTTTTAAGGACAAATTACAGAAAAATGATAAATGTCTTTATCTTTTTAAGTTATACAGAAAAATGATAAAATCAGTTATCATTATTTCTATATACTAAAAATGATAATTTCATTTATCTTTTTCCTGTTAACCGTCCTTAAAACTAATTTTTCAGTCCTTAAAACTTATTACCATGCACAAAGAAGCCCTTTGAGTGAAAATTATCTTTCAACTATTCCATTACTACGATGAACACTAGAACTCCTATGCTAACACTATCTAACTTAAAATTTACGATTACTGTCTATAAAATTAGTTACTGTCAAAAAAAATCTCATAGACAAATATAAACCGTGTGTGGTGGAAACTATCAAATTCAAAATTTGGTGATCACTGCCCGTAATATGAAGTGCTACTAAAAAATAAACAGTTCCTCAATGAAAAAAATAACATTTGTAGTGGCCTTGGATTGCCCATCATAAAATAGGATATAGAAAAAGATTTTTAAACTTTTATGTTGATTCTAGGATAAATTCTCATGTGTTAATACAATTTATGATTTTTCAATTATTTATGATATTTTAATAATTCTCCACCATCGCTACCATTGCTTCACATCCATAAATGGTAGAGAATTACTTCAATATGATACCATATTTTAGTACCTTAGACCTTAGTCTTCACACTGTCCATTCATCTTTTTAATATTATGTCCATCCATGTATATATTTTTTTACCAAACTTGCATAAAAAAGCCACGTACAAACTATAAATAAATCAGCCTGTTCATTTCCATTTCATCATCATTTAACAAAATAAATCCAATTTTATATCATTCTATACAGTAACAAAATTTATACATTTGCAGACCTCGTGGTAACCATTCGACCTATAGTACATCTCCGTTCATTTTTCAATTAAGATAATTTCCCACCTATTGCATTGCATATAACACGTTTTTAATGTCTTTTCTTAAACATGTTTTCCACATATTACTAATAGAAAAGCAATGAGGATTTAGCTGGCTAAAGGATTAGAAGTTGTAGGAAGGAATGCATTGAAGAAAAACAAAATTCCTAGATAAAATTATAAATCACGCAATGTTAAAGAAGAACCGCAACTTCACCCTGCAATTTATACTTTAGCAATTGATCTGTCTATTTCTTCCTATTGTTCATTGATTTGTTATGTGGCATGTATACATTAATAAAATCTAAACGTTATGTAAACAAACTAATTGTTATGGATATTTATACAATGTTTAGTCATGGATATTTTCACTTGTTTAAAACTAAGGCACATTTTTTACTATTTCACTCTAATACATTATACATTCGTCCTCTTAATAATCAAATTTTGTGCAACGATATAAAATTGTATTATTTTTGTTAGGTGTACCAACTCCTCTTACGCAAACAATAATGCAACATCCTTTATTTGTGGCGATGAATGCCACGTCGACCTTTACATTTCCAGACTAAATATAAACCGAATATGATCTCCACACCAATTTTAATACACCAATGCTTACAAATTGCAACAACAGAACGATTTAATCAATAAGCTAAAATATTATTATAGTGTTCACTAATTATTTGGTAGAAATCCATTTGCAAAGCACGGGTTCACACTAGTTGGCTTTTTATATCTGTTGTGAATGAATAGGATTACGACTTCGTGGAAAATAAAGAATATCTAACTTAAATAATATCAACTATAAATGGATATAAATTAAGATTTTGTAGGGAAGGAAAAATATTTATTTTGTAAGTTATTTGAGTGCTCAGCTGAAGTTGAGGATCACTTGTTATTGTAGAGAGTAAATAACTACAAGTACTAAAATTTAAATGTAACAAAACATAATCATTATTTACTTATAAAACTATTAAGTTATTAGAACTTAATGGATGACCTGGTATAAATAGGTCAAAAAGAAAAACACATGTTGTTATTTAATTAGATGAAGAAGTGAAAATTATTCGAACATAATCCATCAGTTTTTTTGGTTAAAATTACATTTTCGAGTGTTTATAATGAAAGAAAAAGCCAAACATATATCAAATTTATATAACCAACTATGAGTTTTATCTGAAAATTAGTATAACCTCAACTAAAGTATTCAAATATTCTCTTACACGCATATGGAAATGATGTGTTGGGCTGTTAATTTTGGCATTGATATCAAAGTACACTGACCAAATTGAGTAGTTATGTTATGATCGAACTTTTATTCAAGATGACAAACCATTAAATAATACATTTTAGCATCCGATAATATGTGCATCAATTGACTATTCTCATATTTAGCGAGTAAGTTATCAAGAATTCTTGTACATTAATTCACCCTTTATCTATAAAGTAACATATATGCTTTATTATTCAATCAACAATTATGTGTAATCTAAAATGATAGCCTTTTACAACCTATATTCTCCTAATAAGATAAATGCTAAAATTGGCAGCGATGATTGATTTGGTTTAGAACTCAAAAGTGAAAAATAAATCCATATGCAAAATACTTAGCAGTCACCACCTAAATGCATCATCATCCATACTCACCGTCTTTATATTACTAGTGAGAATTCATGAAATGCACACGGTATACTTAATAACTTTGGTTTATTAATTTATTATTTCAATATAACCAATTAATTATAACAAAACTTTTGCTCCTTTATAAAAGTACTTCTATTTTTCAGATGTAGAGGTATAGTTATATATGGCAGAGACGCTTATGATCTTACCAACACTTCTTAAGAAAAAAAAATATAAACACCAAAATCAGATGTAACTTAACTACGAAAATTCTTACACGTTCCCGGTTCAACCAATCAACCAATATGCAGCAATGTGAATTTCAAATTTTATCCTGACACATATTATATATTAGCTTTACATAACCAAAATAAAGAGCATTCACTAGTTAGTTAAAAACCTAAAATAGCCCCTACTAAGCGTTTAGCAAAAAACTAAATAAAATAAATTTGAAATATAGTCAGAGTTCATGTTTTACGCATGACTTCAACTTGGTAAATATTTCAAGGAACTATATTGGAGAAGGTGATAAATGCATATAGAGTAAAAATGTGTATATAAATGCAAAGGTTATGCTTTGTGTATGAAAATCATTAATAAAAAGATTTATAAAAAAAGAGAGAATATGTAACAATTTAATACGAAAAGCCTAATTCAAATAAAAATAATATCCAATTAATTAGTTTAACAAAATTTTACCATTTGAACATCGGAATAACACATCTTTAGTAGTTTTTAGTAAGTAAAATACAAATATTTGATTGGTAGTTCTAATTACATAACATGAAGCTGACACACGAAGAACGTCAACACATTATACCGAATGTTCGTTTCTTACATGATCAATAAATAAATACGATCCCATTTTGTTATAAAAACTTATTTCTAACTTTTTATTATGGTGTATGCAGAAATCTGTGAAGTATATGACATATGAAAATGATATGCTTAGCTACTACTAAATAATTGATATTAATATTTTTGTATGTTATGCACATACTTGATGATGCTTTATATGCAACTAAGGACTTTCCTAATTGTTTGTAGTGGAAAAAATATTTTAGTGGCATAGATATGTAAAAACAAATGTTTAGACAATTTGAATATTCAAAACATTAACATATCGCATGAATTAATTTACTATATAATTAGTGGAGAATTAATGAAAAAATATCAACCATTCTTATAATTTATTGAATTTAATGGAATTTATCTAGGAATGTTTCTTATCAACATGAAAATAGCAAAAAGGCAACTTTCATGTAGTTTAATCAAGTGGTCGTTATTCTACCTTTGACATTGCGTTATGTTTTTCGCTTATTGTTTCATTCAACAACTCTTTTTTTACATTCTTGTTCATACAGACCTAATGTTGCTATTTCAGTGTCTCGTGATGACCTTGAAACTTTAACAAAAACTTATTCTCTTTTTAAAATATACAAGCAAAAAACACACTCAAAATATTTGGGCTTCCAATTGCAATTGTACAACAACTATAACAATAAATAATAAATAACTTAAAATGAGAATTGATCTCATCTATTGGTTCATTGCTCCAACTGTATCTTTTAAAGCATGTTCCATTAAAGAAAGATGCTCTTTCGATTGCTTTATCGTTTATTGGTAAGAATATGGTGCTTTAATTGAAAATTTTCATTGGTAAGAATATGATGCATTATTTGAAAAATGTTGTAATATTATGTAACTGGAAGTCCTATTACACGCAACGTAGCTAGCCTAGAGAAGCTCGATTTGGAGTCACGCAGCCATAGTTAGTATACCATATTACATATGCGCATACATCAAAATATGAAATAATCTGGTAAATAATAAAAGGAAACAAAAAATTCATTGTAAAAGGAAATCTCTTCATTAAAGTTGAGCACAAAATCTTACCAAAAAAGAGTGAAAAAAATGAAAGGACCAATCCGTATTTTTTTCTAAATTGCCAATAGTCGCGTGGCAAATATTAAGTGGTATTCCAACATTTACTTGAAAGAATTCATATTCGTAGGTATGTATATAATGTATATCACTACTTAACAAATGCTCAATTATCAAGGTAGTTCAAATTACTAAATAATTTAAAGTGCCCTAACATAAATTTCATATAGTTGATTTAATCTCTAGCAATTTTTGGTAAAAAAATAGCGAATCAGCAAAGACATGGGTAGATACTTCTAATTGTTTATGTAAGAATTTCAAAGTGAACACTGATAATAAAGGGTATAATTCTGCAGCTCATTGGTAAAAGATGTGACTATTCTTTCCATTTGACAAACCGAGAAGCATGCTCTTAAATGAGATTAAAAAACTTTTATTTAAAAAAAAGATTTCAAGTTGAAGGTCCTAAACAAAAGAAATTTATAATGGTATTCAATATAGTGGCATTGATTAGTTAGCCATGCGAATTTCATATAGAGCAATCGAAGAGAAGTTGGATGCATGATTTGAGCATATTTTTGTGAATCTTTTTTTACAATGCCAATGACCATTGTCCCAAGTGGTAAACATCCAGCGTTAGTGGTTACAAG
Source organism: Allium cepa (assembly GCA_030765085.1). NCBI lineage: Eukaryota > Viridiplantae > Streptophyta > Magnoliopsida > Asparagales > Amaryllidaceae > Allium > Allium cepa. The sequence goes on from CM060932.1 coordinate 137,028,329, forward strand.
AGTTTGTGATTTAAGTACTCTAATTTCATTAAAAAGAATCATTGCTCGACACACACTAGTTTTAACATTTTTAGACCGCACTTTGGAGGAAAAAGTTTTAATTGTTAGTTAAAATATGTGAATTCTATTGCATTAGAACACATCTATTTTACTCGCAAAATAAATTAAGGTCTAGCATAACTAGTACACAATTAGACCCTGGATTTTTTATCTAAAGTTTATCCATCTCAAGGAACTTCGTATACACAATCCTAGATGATACAAACATATACCGGCTACATAAATTTGATATTTAAAAAAAGAATGGAAAAATTAAGCTTCTTGATAAAATTAAATACCCGCAGTGAATGACTTTCAATCAGAACTCCACTGCTCTTTATATGTGTTAACCTGCCTTGTGGCAAGGCAGAACACAGGCGGATTTAATCCAATAAGCTTCATAATTATCAAGACTGAGATATCATGGATTTGACTCAAATGGATGGACTGAAAATCAATTACAGTTAGAGCTATTCAGATGAAGCAAGAATCTGTTTGGACCGACCAAGAACAATCCATGAAACAACTCAAGTCATATCGGAGATCGATCAATATCTCAAAATCCAGAAGACCGATTCGCTTCAAACTTCCAAAGCATCAATAAAATCAAGAGAGGAGCCTACAAAAACGATCGTGCATCAAACGGTGAAGGCTTTGGGGGTGGCCGGTCATTCTTGGACGATCCATCATAGCAATCGCGTATCACAAAGAAAAAGACTCGAGGATGGTCAATCATTATCGACCGATCATTTCTTCCAATCCACCATAGCAATCACATATCATGGAATGATGGTTTGAAGATGGTCGATCCTTCTCGACCGATTGCTATTGGCCGGTCGTTCATATCGATCCATCATAATGATGGGTGCAATTCAATGAACCATCCAATTTCAACCAAGATCACCCCATATCTCCTAAACTACAAGTCAGAATGATTCCATACTCCTCTAGAAACGATCAGCCTTGGATTGGATGAAGGAAAAACGATCGAATGATATGATGGTCGATCGTATTAAATGACGAATTAGACAAGCCGATCGTTATGGTGGGCCCATATGGATAAGAAGGCCCTGTAGTCGAAGTTTCACCTATAAATACAGCAGGCACGTCTTCAGAATAAGGATCTTCTTTTTTTTTCTCTTCATCTTCTACCTAGGAGAAACTCTGTCAATTTTACTCTTAAATTTCGTGGATTTATAACTGTAATCAATAGTATAAACTAATAAAAGATTATTGGAGTGGACGTAGGCCGAATTGTCGAGCCACTATAAAACTTGTGTGTTCCTTTACTTTTTCTGTTATTGATTCTGTGAACTGCGTGCTTGCCTTTCTATTTGGATATTGTTTCGGGAATTTGGTGCTTTCACATACAATTGGGTGTTTGTGACCAATTTTGGCGCAAATATTTTAGTTCTTTCACCTAGAGGCTTGCATCCATGGATTTGGAAGTTAGGATCTAAGATCTAGAAGCCTGGATACTTGGATCTAGGAAGCAATGGCTAGGCCATCAACAAAGAGACAGAGAAGAGATGGGAGCCATCATGAAGGGAGTCAGGAGGCTTCCTCAGGAGCTAATCAAACCTCAATCTTCATTATCAGAGATGAGATGGAAACAATGATGGATGCTATGTAGGAAAGGATACTAAAGAGACAAGAGGAAATGATGCAGAACTTACTCCAACAATTTGGACAAGCTGGAGTGCAAAACCAAGAAAATGGAGTAGTAGGAATTATGTATCATGGAGTTAGAGCAGCAGGGGCTAAGGAAATCCAGAATCAGAACAAAGGGAATGAAGTAAACAGGATGCAGGATGGAGTGGAACCGCCGGGAGCGGCACTTGACCAACCAGGAACGATCGGTGGTACTTTAGCCTATCGTTCTGACCAACCAAGAACGATCAGTGGTACTTCAACCGATCGTTCTAGAATGATCGTTATCATTCCACACTCAGGGGCATGCCTCTGGGTCAAGTTAGCTCGATTCCAGGCAGGATACTAGGTAAAGCTGTGCCGTTTGGTGTTGATCGGAATATGGATGCTTGTCCAAAAGAGCGGATTTTAGGATTCCCTTGTGGACTCGAGGGGAACGTTGGAGACAATGAGCGAAGACTACCACTTGATGACAATAACATGTTGGAGGAAATGATCAAACGAGCTATGAGAGGAGGATTGGAAAATAGGGATCTTGAAGATGTGAATAGGACCCTCTTCACTTCTAGGATCAAGCAAGCTAGGAATTCACCAGAATTTAAACTACCAACGCTCGAGACATATGATGGAAAAATAGATCCCGCTATTCATTTGATAAGATACATGAAACACGTAGAAGTACTAGGGGCATCAGAGGAGGTCATGACACAGTGCTTCCCTTTGTATTTGATGGATATAGCTGCACCATGGTTCAGACAGTTGGAAAGTGGCTCTATCAATGCATGGATGGAATTGATCGAAGGGTTTATGAGGCGGTTTAGGGTTCACATCTCGAGACCCAAAAATGTGATGAGTTTGGCAACACTGAAACAGAGGACTGGAGAGTCCCGAAGGAGTTTTTTTAACATGGTTTAACGCTGCGGCGGCATCGGTGGATCGTCCACATCCATCCATGGTTTTGATGGCGGTTGTATATGGAATTAAGGATTCGCTAGCATGGGATCCACCTATGGATCCAGGGGAGTTTTACCATGAAGCATAAAGGTTCCTATGACAGGAAGACACACGAGCAAATAAACCGGAGGTGAATGCTGTGCAAAGTGGAGGATCATCCGGGGATGTAAACAAGAATGACAAGGCAAACATAAATTGAATGATGACACTAATATTTCAAAAAGGCAATGGAGAGAACCGAAATTCTTTTCTTACATGGATTTGACCGAATCTCTGGAAAATATTTAATTGGATACTCGAGGACGCCTTCAATACTGAAGGCCGACAAGGAGGGAACCCTTCGAATACGAGCAGGCACCAAGCAAGCATTGCCTATTCCATAGGCTGGATGGGCACAATACAAATGACTGCAAGCATTTGAAGGATATCATTGAGGAACATGTGAGGAATGGTCATTTACAACAATACATAAGGACTTAGGCTGTTGCGGTGGAACAGGAGCAGCCACCGTCCATCTCGAATGATGACACTGGAGCAAGGCATCATCGTCAACTTATCATTGATTGATTGGATTTAGGGCATGGAATAAGTAATAAACCCATAGTAATACGGCTAAGTCACTTATATATGTACTGGATCGAGGACGGTCCTTAGGCATGCTCTGAGATGACGATGAACCGCAGTGCTCAAATTTGTGAAATTTTGTTTTTTCCCATTTACAATGAACTCTGGTTTTTCCAATACTATGGTTATTTAGTTTTTTTTGGTTGTACGGACTCTTATTTTATATTTTACCAAGTGGACTTAGGAATGCTTAAATCTGGATTAATGTAATAAATAACACATGCCACGGTTATGGCCCTAACCGAAGAGATGGGGCAATAACCACGAGTCACGAGTCACTTTGCCGAAGAGCGACAAGATGGACCTGTACATAGATAAGTCCTTGACTGGGGATCGAGGTCGGAATAGGATACTCCACGGATCAAGTCCTTGATCACAGAGTCGAGGCCGGAGAATATGACCCAATAGATCATTGGGTATGGACTATGCTTGGCAAGCGATAGGCCGCTTCATTGTAGAGCGACATAAAGAGCCTACTCTAATCATCGAGTACGGATTGTGCTTGGCATGTAACGACCCATAAAATTTTAATAATAGTATAAATTAATAGGTAGAGAATAAAACATATAAATTAATAGGTAGAGAATGAAACGTATAAATTAATAGATAGAGAATAAACGTATAAATTAATAAGTAGAGAATAATAGTATAAATTAATAGGTAGAGAATAAAACGTATAAATTCAGGGGTAGAGAATGAAACGTATAAATTAATAGGTAGAGAATGAAACGTATAAATTAATAGGTAGAGAATGAAACGTATAAATTAATAGGTAGAGAATGAAACGTATAAATTAATAGGTAGAGAATAAAACGTATAAATTAATAGGTAGAGAATAAATAGTATAAATTAATAGGTAGAGAATGAAACGTATAAATTAATAGGTAGAGAATAAATAGTATAAATTAAAAGGATCTGCAACATCGTAGTTGTAAATTATGAATGTTATTGTTTATAATCATACATGTACCTCTAATGATACGATTTTAATAACAAATTCCGTGTACAAGATATGGATTACATAATAGTATTTTCTTAATATCCTTAGCTTTCAACAATAATCAATTAGCGACCTTAATCTTAATACGATTTGAAAATCATCAACCATCGGTTAAGTCAAATGATATTCTAAAGGTTTAATAATAACCTTGAGACAAAAAAAAAACTTCATCAGAAGAACATTTTGAGTACACATAAATTTTTGTGAGATTATGTTAATATGTATTCAGTAGGCATATGCTAACAACCGCTCAAACAAGAAATAATCACTAATACACAGTGTAAATTGTTAAAAAATCAAACTATCTATATTTATCACGCCAAAATCATAAAGGTTATTAGTGAAATTATGCAAATCTTAACATGCGCGTAGAGGGCACATGCTGATTTTTCCAATTTTGTGCATTGTACTAAGAATTATTGGATCCTATTCATTGTTAATTTGCTACCATTTCACGACTTTGACCACCACCTTAATTTGTTGAATGCCACGAATGCCAAAATGATGAATGATGTTGCAAGTCAGAAGAAAATGCATGCCCCTATATGCGTTTCTTTTTTTAACATGGGTGTCTGACACGATTGATGCTAGTTAACGTTAAATGCCAACAATATTATTATGCATTTTCATTATCTTAATTCTTTTATCAATTAACCTCTCCACTTTTCTTTCCAATCTGATTTATAACCTGCCTATTTACTTTTCTTACCTTGCGTGTCCATTTCAATCTGCTGGTCCACCACTTCCATTTGCATTTAATTTTTCCTTGATTTTCGATTTCAAACGCATGATTGGTGACGGCAAATTTGCATTTTATTTATTTGCCAACGTGACCTTTACTTTTCTAGAATTTACTTCCTCTTTTTACCTTATTTCCCTACTTACAAGATTTGTTGCCGTTCACCTTTATTTATTTACTTTTGTTTCTATTCCTTTAATTTAGCTGTTGCCTTTATTTGACGGTACCCTAAGCTGTGACTTTATTCCTTCCTTCGGTTTCAAAAATTTGGAACGTGAATCCCAAGCAATAAAATAAATTGCTTTAATAAATTTCATAACTCCGAAATTTAAGGGACTGTAAGTATTCCCAATTCAGTACAAATGTTCTATTCTTTAATTCGAACGTCTCAAATTGGAAATTTTGATTTTTGATTGCTCCCTGCCTTTTTCACCTTAATCTATTGATGGTACGTTGATTTCCTTTTTCATTCCTAACCTTAGGCCCTACGCATTGTTTTATAACCGTTGAGAAAAGCAAACGTACGTTTGCATTGATTTTTTTTTAAAATCAAACGGTCCATAATTTATTGCTTTACGTTGGGTTAATTAATTTGAACGTTACTTTTGTGGCATTTCTTTTTTTTATCGGTTGCTTTAGTCTCTTGGATTCCAATTCATACTTATATATATATTCCATTCTCTTCTATCTACATCATTGTTCTCTTTTGTCTCCCCCGTTCATTTTCTCTCCGCCATTATATTCCTCCTCCCGTTCTTCTCTTCTTTCAGACCCAAACGAAAAAATTTGTTGAGAAGTTGCTCGCTCCACCTCCAACGTCTGCTCACCATCTCACTCTACTGCTTCGGCTGCGTATCTACATATAGTGGATACATATCCTTATTTAAGTATGGGTATGTTTTATGATTATATATATTTTACAAGTTATAATATTAGTTCCATTTGTTTTGACTTTAACTATAATATGTCAGGTCGTGCCTTGATTTTTCTTTTATGCGTTATGTTTATGTTTTACATAAGTATAAATTGTTGATTCGGTCTGTTTATATAAATTGGGTTATATAAGTTACAGTATGTATAACATAAATTATCTTAAGTTATAAAAGTTGGTACAATTTATATTTTTAAGATATATTAAGTTTAAAAGTATAATATATGTGGTAGTTGATACGTTGCAAATAAACATGCATTATATATATATATATATGTATTTATATTTTAATTAGTATTATTTCAACATATATATTGCATACATGTCTGATTTTAGTGTATATACGTTTTGTTAAAAACAATGATTTGGAATGTATGTATATTAAATTTAGAATATGTTTTAATATTGATTTTAATATTTTATTTACAAGGGTTACTTTATAAAGATTTAAATTTTTAAATGGTGTTGGATATTGGTTTGTATATAGGTTTAAACATATACATTATTTTAAACTATACTACATATAGATATGTTTTGTTTACACCAATGGTTTTTGAAAATATATATTTAATTTAATATATGTTTAAATTTAGAATATAGTTTTATATGGTTATATATAGCTCACTTATCCTATTTATCTTCAATCGACCCAACTCTGATTTGAGTTTCGTCAATTCCTCTTTATCAGCTTTGATCGTTAAAATTCTTGCCAATATTGCGTTGCTTCGAAATCTGTGCTTGGATTCATATCTCTTCTCATTCCGCCCTTTCTTCTAGGCTCGAAAGGTGAGCAATCACTCACGATTAACGTTCTTTTATTTATTAAATTTGATTTCAACTGAAACGACAATTGAAATATGTTGCTGTAGTTATTTAAATTGTTATATTTATGCTATTACCTGTATCTGTTCACCTACGGGATATGACACCATATCCTATTGTTTATACTTTATTTAATTACCGATGATATATTCCTGTTGTATATTATTATCATATCCCGCTATATTTTTGTTATTTGTTATCACTCTGCAAGTTCCCTGTAGTTTAGAATTCACTATGGGTTGAAATGATACATACCCGAACAGACTTTAGAATAGGAGAATTTCGTTATGGGTTGAAATGATAGACCCAAGCGATTTTCATTTAATTAAATTTGGGATTACGGATTGGAATGATATCCACCCGTATATATTTAGTGTACAGATTTAAATGATAAATATCCGTAACACTTGACTAGATGATAAGGAATATATACAGACACCGTGGTTCATATATAAATATTTTGGAAATAAATTCTTTGTTTGGAAAGAAATATATGGTCTTAATAAATGTTAATTCTTAAATTTCTATATATATAGATTTAATAATATTTAATTTAATTAAGTTTGATTTAGTACCTAAACTATGTTAATATTTATGTAAATTATATTTCAAATAGATTTTTGAAATAATTGGGATAAATTAAGATGGGGAGATAAATTTGAGTTTATTAAATGGTATCTAAATAAGGAATTATTTAATTAAACCGATCTAAAATTTTTAAATGGGAAATTTTAAAAAGGTAGGATTTTATAACTGGATTTTTGATTTAAGCGATTAAATGCATATTTCACGTTTAAGTAAATTAAAGAAGATATTGAGAAAAATGGAATTTAAGGTTAATTAAATAATCTTGAATCAAATGAGGAAGTATTTCAAGACTAAATAATAATGAGGTTAAATCGAGATCTATATGAAACGGTTAAATTGAACATTTAAATTTTTAAGCCTTAAACTATATTGGAATTTAAATGGTTTAAATTTGAGATTCGGATCTGTATTTGAAATCAATATAGTTGAATTTGTTATTTAGAAACTAAATTGAATTAAAATGAAAATTTAGGTTGAACTAAATTTGAATTTATTATTTAGAAAACTAAATTGAATAAAAATTTAGTTGAAACGTTGAATACTTAAAGGTTTAAAAATATTGAATATAAAGGGGTATTTTGTGATTACAAATCCGAATTTGAGATCGATAAAATTGAAGTGGTTATTTTAGGAATTGAGTTGAATTTAAATTGATAAATTGGGATTGAATTTAATTTAAATGGGAAGGTCGGGTTGATGTTGAAACAATTTGTTAAGTTGAGGGAATTGAAATATTTTACGGTATAAATTATTTAATATATCTAAATACTATTTTGGAAAATAGTTATATTTGAAGTGAAATGATATTTGATTTTGAGGTATAAATTAAGATGAAAGAACCACGGTGTTATAGTGTATATTTCTACCCTGTAGATAGTTCCATGGACCCTTAGAGGATGGTTATTCCAAACATCCTTTAAGTTATTTGTATTTCAGTTGATATTTCACTTGAGTTGGATTTATCGATATGAGAATGTTAATCCTGACTCGAGTGTTTTGTGTTTTGCTTTACGCTCGGGTCAGATTGAGTGATACAGCATTTGAGACTTACCTTAGAAGTTGGAGCCTTGTTTGAAGATCCAACTATCTATCCTTTCAGTCATCCTGTTGATTTGTTCAGAGAAGTCATCTACGCATACTGGAGACTTCACTACATCTAAAATATTCAGTTGTATTTTATTTCTAACTCCAATGTATATAGTAGCTTCATGAACTACTATTATTTATCTATTCCGCTGCATTATATTACTCTATGTCTGTGATCTGTGATGATTTATTTACTATATATGTTTAGTTTTGCCAAATTTTAATTAACAATTCGGTATTTTGAATTATTCAAATCGGACATGTATGGTTTTATTGTCGATTTGAATGGTCCAAATTAGCGGGTCGCTACATGGCAAGGATCCGGTGCGATCAAGGATTTGGATAAAACGGCCCGGAGAGGTCGATGGATTTGGATATGGAGCCGAAGAGGTCTCGGATTTGGATAAAACGACCCGGAGAGGTCTATGGATTTGGATATGGACCTGGAGCGGTCCTGAATTTGGATAAAATGACCCGGAGAGGTCTATGGATTTGAATATGGACCCAGAGCGGTCCCATATTTGGAAAAAAGATGCGAAGAGGTCTATGGTTTTGGCTATGGACCCAGAGCAGTCTCGGATTTGGATAAAACGATCCAGAGAAATCGTTGTTGGTTAATGAATTTGAAATGGATTCAAAATTGGATATCGATTTAGAATAGTCATGGATTTTGCTAATGATCCAGAGATCAAGGAATTGGATTGGAAACGAATTAGATTCTAAACTGGATAATGCGACAACCGATGGATTATGGACTTCATATTTTGGATTTATGGTAATTCAAAACATGCCTTCCTATCGCAAGGCATGTTTTGGGGAGCAAAGTGTTAACCCACCTTTTGGAAAGGCAATGCACATGCGGATTTAACCCAATAAGCTTCACAATTATCAAGGCTAGGATATCATGGATTTGGCTCAAATGGATAAATTGGAAATCGATTATAGTTAAAGCCATGGACGATAGTTGATTTGATTCAGATGAAGCAAGGATTTGTATGAACCAACCAAGAATGATCCATGAAACAACTCAAGTCATCGAAGGTCGATCAATATCTAAAAATCCACTAGACCAATTTGCTTGAAACTTCCATAGCATTAATTAAATCAAGAGAGGAGCCTACAATAATGATCGTGCATCAAACGGTGAAGGTTTTGGGATGACCGATCGTTTTAACTGATCGTTCTTGGACGATCCATCATAGCGATCACGTATCATGAAGAAAAAGACGTGAGGATGGTCGATCAATATCGATTGATCGTTCTTGCCGATCCATCATAGCAATCGCATATCTTGGAATGATGGATTAAAGATGGTCGATCCTTCTTGACCGGTCATTATTGACCGGTCGTTCATATCAATCTATTATAACGATCGATGTAATTGAATGAACCATCCAATTTCAACCAAGATCACCTCATATCTCCTAAACTATAAGTCAGAATGATTTCATACTTCAGAAGCAACTTCAAAAGGCATGAAGGACCCTCTAAAAATGACCGACCTTGGATTGGATGAAGGAAAAACGATTGTTGATATGTTGGCCAATCATTATTAAAATGAATTAGACATGCCAATCATTATGGTGGGCCCATATGGTTAAGAAGGCCTTGTAGTCGAAGTTTCACCTATAAATACAACAGACCTGGCTTTAGAATAAGGATCTTCTGTCTGTTTCTCTTCATCTTCTTCCTAGGCGAAACTTTGTCAATTTTACTCTTGAATTTCACGGATTTATAACTGTAATCAACAGTATAAACTAACAAAATATTATTGGAGTGGACGTTGGCCGAAATTTTTCAAACCACTATAAAACTTGTGTGTTCATTTACTTTTTCTGCTATTGATTCTGTGATCTGTGTGCTTGCTTTTCTATTTAGATATTGTTTCGGGAATTTGGTGTTTTCATGTACAACTGGATGTTTGTGACCAATTTTGGCGCAAACAATATGTGCACCTTCTAACATTGCTAAAACCATCGGTCAAATATACTAATCAGTAAAAGTAAAAAAAAAGTGATATTATATTTCGTAGGAATGAAATAATAATTATAAAACCCATTGTGAATTTAGTAGAAACATGCCAACAAAACTTTGTTAAACTTAGGCTTGAAGATTGACAAATATTTACGAGCAAAAGCTTTTTCTTATTCCTGCTATCTTGCACAACATATTTTCATAGTCACGGTATTAAATGAAGAATAAAGTTGAAAAGTATTCACTTTCCAACTGTATAATTTAATTTGATAGAAGTAGGAGAACTATAACAAAATTATGTAATATGTAATCAATCATGTGAATAAGTGGAATCTAAACTTTCCATTGATCAAAAAACTTATTGTCTAAAAAATATTCTAAAACTATTCTCTTAGGGGATAGACATATAAAGCCAACTATGGGATACTTCCAAATACGGACATACGTAAAGCATGAATTCCACAGCTGAATCTAGTTAAGTAAAAGGAATGAAATAACTTAAAAACTGGTAAAAAAGTAGAATTCTATATTTCAGTTAAATCTTAACATACCCATTCCAAAATCTACTGTAGGACTACTAAGATCAACCGCATTGGCTATGGATGAATATCGATATTGATGATGGTGGTGCTTATGGATTTGAATTGAATTTTAGAAACTAAATTAGGAATTAAAAGTAGTTAAGATTTGGAGATGTGATTTCATTATGAAATTTGAATTTATTTACCTTGAAGTAAAGCATAAATGGGGAGATGGTCAATTATTGTGGCTAAGAAATAAGAGAGTTGAAGAAAAAGTTTAGGAGTATTGGTGATAATAAAGTGGCAAATGCAATTGGTAATAATTTTAAAGGAAGTAGAAGAGATTTAGGATCAGAACGCTGAACAATAAATGGAGAATTTATTTTAAAATGGAGAAAAGTTGAGAAGGAAATGGTATTAAGGTGCAACTCGCAAAAAATCACTCGAACTAAGGATGCACCAGTATTTGGATTAAGACTGAATTAGAGAAGTGAAAAAAATTACGAGAGGTTAAATTTTATATATAAAAGAAAAATATGTAAGGTACAAATGGCGATTTACATATAGAAAAAGGTTTTTTGATTGTTTACTAAAAATTCATTTCTAAGTAACAAAAATTAGTTGTTATTATTATTATTATTATTGAAAACTACAAAATAAAAAAATCAAAGCTAAATTTTGATACCTAAAGGTTCGTAGAGATACGCAAAGGCACAGGGGAGGTGCATCAAAGGACCATGGAGGGGCAACAAACGGGGTAATCCATACGGTAATCGAGGTACTAATATTTATGGTTTTCTTATTTTTAATTTCTTGGAAATAATAGGTTTGATTTAGGATTAGGGCTAAGAAAAATGATAGCATTGATGGATAAAGTATATTTTCACGCTCTTATAATATGCAAACCTCCATAATGGTCGGTTTGATAAGATGTAACCTAATAAAATTATTTATTCCACAATCAATTTTTTCTTTTCACAATCAATTTCAATGAGTTATAAATGGTTTCGCACTAATGACTTCCAAATAACACAAATAAAATAATATGCCAATATTAAATCAAAGTATAATGAATAGGAAACAAGGTATAAACTCCTTATTATAAACTAAATCCTATTTGGATGGCAATGATGAATAAAAAAAAGAATTGTTAAAGCGACTATTGTTTTGATTAAAAGAATGATAAATTGTAATTTTTTGAGGAGACAATAATTTAAGGGATGAATCAAATACTTAATTCTCCCATTACAAAACCTTTTAAAAATTCCAAATTATCCATTATGTTTATTTCCTACGTCTATATATATATATATAATTATTCTGATAATGTAGCTTGCGCGCAATGTAGGGTTTGGTATAGGGAGAAAGTGAAAAAAAAATAAAAGGTAAGAGAGAACGAGAGGGATAATGTATCTTACAGTGTCATATTATGAGCATAATTAATAATAAGATTTGCTAAATAATAAGTGAAGAAATTTAATAAAACGAATTACTCATGGAAAATTTTAGTTAATCAAACATAGGACACTTAAAAAGATCAACCGAATTAAACTAGAGTGATTATCACTATGCATAAACGATTATAAAATGATTAAATGGATGAAGAGGATTGTGTATAGTAAGAGGTTAAGGAATTAATAAGATTAAGTAAGAACGAGTTTAACCGCCCCTCCCCTTCAATTATTAACCCTTATATCTCTAAGCACAATTTTTCTTTCTTTATTCTTTCATTTTAGTATATAAAACATATCAAAGTTTGGCCACCATTACTAGGAAGCAGAGGAGAGCAATCAAAGACAAGATTCAAGCTTTATTTTCTAAAGAAATAAGGGATTTTAATCAAGCTTTTCACTTAGGTGAATACTACGAAACCCATTTTTCATCCAAATCTATTTAGATTTGTATATTGTTTACATTTGTTGTTTATAACGAGGATAAACATGTTTTTATGATTGTGGATTAATTCTGTAAGAATTTTGGTGCTAATTAGCTAAGCTAAAAACATGCTTAAGAGTAAAATGTATGCTGGTTATTTCTAAATGATTTGAAATTTTGATATGTTGTTTATAATATTGGATCCGATGTGGGTTTTGAATTTCATAATTTTCGGACAAGTAAATAAATTACTATGGATTTTCTAAGATGAAAATTGGCAGTTATGGTTATTAAATAATGTTTTATAATATTGAAATTTAATATTTTGATCCTAAATTTTTGCATAAGGTTAACAAAGTTTTTGATTTTTTGAATTTTTCCAATAATTTTTCTAATTAATGTGAATTAAATGTAAACCAGGAAACTACCGTAACTAATGAATGAATTAATAAAATAGTTAATTAAGGAGTTGATAACTTTTAGTTTCATAAATCACTGCCATGATTTTAAAAGTAACTAATGGAAGCATGACATATGTAAAAACTAAGTCAAAGAGTTATTACTTTGTTAGGTAATATATCGATTTTAATTTACTTATGAATTTGCCATCATGTTTTAGATTGTTATAACTTTGATAGCATAAAAGCATATACCTTTGACAAGATAAAAACTTATATTTTCAATAGCATAAAGTTTATACCTCATATGTATGAGTTTATATATTCGAATGCATAAAGATTATACCTCTATTGCATGAAGCTTGTATATCTGGTAGCATACATTCGATGATATCTCTGGTATTACACCTTTGATAGCATAAGGTTCCTAACCTCAGTAGCATATGTTTCATATCTTTGATAGCTTATGGTTCGTAACTTCGATAGCATATGTTTTGTATCGTCGATAGTGTATAATTCATAACTTCGCTAGCAGATGATTCACTTTTTCGATTGCATGAGGTTCATAACACCAATGGCATATATTTCATACCTTGTATAGCAAATGCTTTGTACTTTCGATTATCAATCATGTCTTTAATAACATATGATTCATATATTCGATAATAAGCTATTTCATACCTTTGATAGCCATGCTTTAGATAATAAATGTTTCAGACTTTTACTAACGAAGTAAGTGTAATATCATAAGCATTTTGAAATCCAGTTTCCATGATGTTTAACTTCAGTTTTATGGCATGAATTTGAAGGTGTAACTATAAAATGAATAATGATAAATTAAAATGTAATGACTTATGTCGAGAATAGAAACACCTAAAGTTTAGGGTAAGATAAGAAAAGATAAGTTGTATCATTCAAACAATTTAAAAGAAAAAAAATGTTTTATCTAAATATATTAAGGATTTTTGACCTAAATGAAAGGGTTTATGGAATGTGTAAGGCAAACAATTAACGAACGTGGAAATCAAATGAACCCAAAAAAATATCAATATGCTTACTCGTAGAGATATGGAATGGTAGGTGCCAAGGCCGTTTGAAGTCTAAATTCAATTAGTGTAACAACATGTATTTTTATGATGGGACATTTAAACAGTTAATCATTAATTAATTGAAGGTTCAAAATATGATATTTTGTGTACGGTCAATTTAGAATTCGAGAGTACTTCATTTGAGTCCAGATCGACCTTACGAATCAAAATGAGTATAAGTATTGCTATATTTGGGGTTACGGTATTTTTATGATTTACGTGTTATTATAAGTATGTTATAAAAATATGTGTGTAGTTGAGTCCCTGGGATCTCGATTGATGGTTTTTGTTTCTAGGGCAAGGACTTTATTATGAGATTTGAGGTTGAATAATTTTTGAGATCAGACGATCCGATGGCCAAAATGATCTTGAAATGCGTAAAATTATCATCTTGGAGCACCGCCTTGGATGGCGATGAAATTTATAACATCGGGAAACAGGCAAATAGGAGATGGGCACCGACGAGTTTCGTGGCGATCTGATGTGCTGTGTTATCGTACGAGCTCAAAATGTGTGGTGGTTTATTTGAGAAATCAAATAATACACACACATCCACCCCACACATAAAAGCTTCCCTCTCTCCTCGGTTTTCTTCTTTTCCCCTTCTGTAAATATCTCAATCGGGTTTGGTTATTTAATTTTGGGTTCGCTTCTGCTTTGAGAGCTACAAACCTTATGAAGAGAATGAATCCGTTGAACTCATAAAGGGAAGTGCGTCGAATCATAGCAGCTTTGAGGGTGCAACAGTGCTTGGGGGTAGTCAGCATTCATAGCCGTTACTTAGGGCTTGAGCATGACAAAGTTTTAGAGGCTGTGGCACAAAAAGGAAGGGTGCCATCGTGTTTCTTATAGCGACGCACACCTTTCTACATACTCGGTTGAAGCTTCAGTCATCCCTTGGAGTTTGCAACATTACAAGGCAATGGAAGCATCAAGTCGCAATTTGCATAAGGGGGTGAACCGTGGGTGTTTGTGTGCGTTGTGGAGTGCATTGGTAATGATGGTTCGTTGAATCGAGAAGTGTGAAGGGAGAAATCAAAGGGGAAGTGATGCATGAATGAGCGTATGCATGCATATGAGCATAGGCAATTAAGGGAAGAAGGTTCAGAGGGAATTAGTTATAAAGTGATTAATTAGGTTAATTAATCAATGTTTGTTATTCTTATTCTTATGAAATTTGTATCTCTTGCATACGGGTCCAATCGTGACATGGTATTTTCCGCTATGACCGTATCAAGATTGTCTACGTTATGACGGAGGTTTGGACTGGATCCGAACAATTGAGATATTATAGCTCAGGTGAGCGAATTATAACTCTATATTTATATTTTAGTATAAATCCCCATAATTATATACATTGAAAAAAATTACCTAGAAGAGGTTGAATAATATACATAAGTAAATATTTTCCCATTTGATTGAATTAATTTAAGTAGATATTCAGGATAATTGATTAAGATCCCATATATAGATATTGCATTCTATTAGTATTTGTATTGAATAGAATTAGATAGAGTTGATAGTAATAAATAACATGGTTAAAAGTTAATTTAACTCAAATTTGTCTTTATATTAGTCATAGAAATGTTGCTATATATTGTACTACTAATTAGAAGTTAAAATTATGACCTTTAAAATAAGCTTTAAGGCTAAAATAATTGTCTAGGTAGGTTAAATTTATATTAAAATGGTTTTGAAGTTTTTTTTTGGCCTTGATATTCGTTTATCATGGTGTAATTCAATAATTAACTAACTAGCAAATTTTTATAAAGGCGACTTAAAAAGTTAGAAATTACAAAAGAAATATTGTATTATTTAATAGGTTTGACTAAGGTTACAAAATCCCGAATATTATTTTAACACGATTTATTAACTTTTGACCCTAAGAAATGGTGTGAGATATGTGCAAGCATTCGTGCATAAATACATACATACATATATATTGTATGCATGATTTAAATAATATTTTAAAGCCTTATTATAGCTAAACTTAATTTTAATATAGAATTAAGTGGCATTAAGCTATAATAGGATTGATAGGCTAGAGTATTATTTCATAAAACAAGTTTGAGGCTTGTATAACATAATGCAAAGAAGATATAATTGTTAGATTGGTTACATGAGTAAGATGCATTTTCTTTGAAATGTTTATATGATTGTATACTTGTATTGATATTGAGATGATAGATTTGTTACTTTGGTTGGATATTGCCATTGAGTATGTAAATGTGCACGATATGTGTTTATTAGTTCTATATAGTTGGACTAGTTATGTATGTATGTATACACACACACACATATACACGCACACACATATATATAACACATACCTGCATACTTTTTATATGGCTTATATATGTCTATATATGTATAGTTCTGGTATATCCAACTAGGGGCTACTGGGAGATGCAATGAATATATATATATATATACATATATTGATATGCGGTTCAAAGCATTTATATACAGTTTTGGTAAGTCCAACTTGAGGTTATCGATTGGTGCATGAAATCCATTATACCATTGAGATGCATGACCTCCAAACATGGTCCCGGAGAAGGGGTGGAGAGAGACTGGGATGCCAGTCCACACTAGGTCAAATATTATTCTGCAGTGCGAGTGAGTCCTGCCATAGGACCTATAGACCAACTTCTTTTGAGATATTGGTATTAAGGGGAGTCCACAAGTTAGTTATGGCTCTCGATGGGTCTCTTTGGTAGCTAATGACAATTCGACGTGACTTATCGATACACGGTTTAAGCATATGTATAGTTTGGTATGCCCAACTTAGGGTTACCGAATAGTGGATGAAATACATTATACAGATATATAAATATGTGATTTAAGTGATATATATATATGCATGGTTTGGGCGATTTATATATACTGGTTTGGTATGCCCGACTTGGGGCAACTGGGTAGTGCAAGGCACTTCAAGAACGAATCATGGTCACTGTGGGGATGGCAATACATCGATGTTTTGTATATGTATAGGAAGGGTGTACATGGGGTTTAGCATTTACATATGGTTCTGGTATGCCGGTGCAGACAATATGAAGGAAAGGATGCTAGTGAGGGAATCTGTTGTACCATTGATACATACGACCTATAGAAATGCTTCCAGAGCAGGGACGGAGAGAGATTGGGATGCCAGTCTTGAGTACGTCATATACTGTTCTGTAATACGATTGGGTGTTGCGACAGGACCCACAGGCCAACTTCTTTTAAGGTGTTGGTTTTTAGGGGAGTCCACAAGTTAGTTGTGGCTCTTGATAGGTCTCTTTAATAGCTAATGAAAATTTGGCATGGGTATCAATTATGGATATCTGTATTTCGATTTTGGGTATGGAGATACCATATTAGTAGCATTGTTATATCGTTATATTTGTTTTGCATTTCAAATGCCTCGATAGGGATTGAGAGATCTATGGCACAGTTGCTTATGAAGTGTGGTATTACTCCTACACTCATTTTTCATACTTAGTGGCATGAATTGTGATAACATGTATTGTTTTAATAAGAGAACCACTATTATGTATCATTTTGACTTGTTGGTGTATGGATAAAGTAGGGCGATGTATGATTAATATTACCCAGTGACCCTTGCTCGTGTTTATTAGATGTATGTAGGTTGAATATATATACAACACTTAGAGATAGTTCCTCTCACACTAGGCTTTATGTCTGACCTGTGTTTTGTCTTTGTCTATTTATGTCATGCAATTCCCGGGTACTCGATTGAGTAGTTTGAAAGTCGCGTGCTTTTGGGGACAGGCTTACAAGACAGTTAGAGCATTCTGGAGATGTGAAGTTGATATATTGGATATGCATACTTGTTGATGATGTAGTACATGACAGACATGCTATTTTGTATATGAGACTTGTGATATCAGATATTATATTCATAACTCCATATAAATGGAATTGATGTATTCTGACTTTCTGTATTGATATTTATTTATCGTTGCTTCCGCTAATGTGGTCTCTTTTATATTGTTTATCTTGTTCATTTCATGTATATTCGGTATATTATATGTTATCTTCCCACTGTGAGATTGTATCAATGTGCCTTTGTATGATGTTTGTTTTAATTTTACCCCGACGAACTCTTTTGTGGTGTTCAGGAGTTAGGCGTTGTCATTCAACGTTGATTCGGGTTTTATGAAGGACGGGTCATCACAATGGGTATATGGCAGGGTGAAAAGACATTGGAAGTCTAATGAAATGAGTTTATTTGATAAAAATAACTCCAGTAGAAGTAAATAACACCAAATTGATGTAATTACCAAATAAAGTGAATGAACCGACAACATGAAACAAAAGTATATCTAGTACTAGGAGAGACCATTGATGCTATGTAAGGATGCTTATTATAATGTATTATGAGTGCTTACATTTTAACATCCTAGGAGAGTCAGGGTGGCTATGGCTGAGGTAGCCCCAAGGTTAATGGGTGGTCATTCGCCTATGAAGTTGTTCGAGAAAGGTAAATTAGTGATAGATAAAATTTGTGTATTAATCACTAACTAAAGTTATGATAACCATTAAAACGACAATAATCAATGTTTATGTGACAATAGTGATTGAGAATGATAATTATGTGATAAGGTTCATAATATGTTGATAATAAGTATAAGTTATAAGTGTGTAGAAAATGATAATTGTATGAAACAATTTATAATATGATGGTAAGTATATGGCATGCTTATGATTTAAATAATACTTATGTGGCTATGATGCTTTCAATATTACATGATATGATGTAATGATTATTGATAAACTAGTAAGGTGACAACTCGTTCCGCCAGGCGATATGGTCTCGCTACATTATGTGATTTAGGGTATAGTATTACTCATACCGAGCTTTTTATGTCTAACTCGTGTATTTGTTTTATTTTCCATATAAACTCACAGGTACTCATTTGAGTGGACTGGGTTATTGGATTGGCTTTGCTTTTGAAAATGAATAAAGTTCCATAGACAAACTAGGTGCTTAATAGATATTAGTATTTTATTTTACCGCTATTGTAAAACTAGAATTTATAACTAGTTAAGTGAACTATTTGGCATCTTCATATGTTAAATATGTCATCATTATCTATGTTTTATTATGTTTACCCCTACGTAGGCATGGTTTAGGAAACAAAAGCGTATAGATAATTTTTGTAGTAAATTTTATCTACCTGCTATGTTTACTTAATATTACTAAAAAAAATTAACCTTATTTTTTCATCTACAAATAATCATGATGATAAATGCAACATCATAGGTGTTAACTTTAAGTCACTGAATGGTGCATATTACAACTTGGTATTAGAGTCTAGATCAGGGGACATTTAAGTAAAATGGAGCTAAGTAAGAATTTAAATAAAGAGAAGATAATCGAAAATGAACATCTTGGGGAAGGGTGTATGCTTATATAAACATATGATATACTTGTATTTTTGATATAGATATATAGGTGATATATCTATCTCTCTACTATTGCATTCGCTATCTTTACTTCTATTTCTTACAAAAGCTTACTTATGAAGAAAAAAATGGAAACCAGAAGCAAAAGATTAACTTTGGGATGTGCTACGGCAAATGCTAGTAGGGGAACTGCTAATACACGTATTAATGACTAAGGAGGGGAGGTACCAAATGTAAGCACAGATTTTATATTGATAGGATGTTAGTAGTTCGAGAATTTACATAAATTTTTGAACCAATGATGATATTACAGTCGAGGAGAGAATTTGAATTCAGAAAAGATTTTTATTGAGGGCATAACCTGTTAATAAATCAGCTAGAATAATATTTCCAAGGAGATAGAGGAGTTGAAGAAGCAACTTGTGGAACTTGAGCATAAAAAATTCATTAGGCTAAGTAGCTTGCCGTAGAAAGCATCTGCGACATTTGTAAAGAAGTACGGGTTAATCCCTTCGAATGTGTATCGATTACCTGAAGTTGAATGAGTTGACTACGACGAATTGTTATTCATTGTCTAAGAACGATAAACAGCTTATTTGACTAGTGAAGTGGAGCTGGAATATTCTTGCATCTAGCTTTGGCAACGAGATTTCACTAAGGGTGGTTGCAGATGGTATTCCTTTGACCATGTTTTGAACTAGATACAGTTCATATGAGTGGTTAGTCACGCTCTTTGGACTGACCAACTCCTATGCATTCTTTATGGATCTTGCGAACCGAATCTTTCATGATCAGTTGGATAAATTTGTGTTTATCTTCATAAATAATATTTTGGTATACTTTAAGAATGAACAAGTCCATAAGGTCCATGTAAAGTAGTTGTTGGAAAATTTGAGACAAAATTAGTTAAAGGAATAGTTTTCCAAGTGCCATTTCTGGAAAGATGAAATTAAATTTCTTGTTCGTGTTGTTTTGAAAATGTGTTGATCTTCGTAGTCGATCCATCGAAGGTAGAGGCTGTTAATGATTGGAAGAGGCCAGAGATAGTAACGAAGATGAGAAGTTTTCTTGGAATTGATGTTATTATGGATTCATTAAGTATTGTTTGCATATAGAATCATCCTTGACTGGGTTGACTAGGAAGAATAAAAAGTTCGAACAGATCAATAAGTGTGAACTGACATTTCAGGAGTTGAAGAGTTTATTAATGCATGCGGCTGTTTTGGTAGCACCCAAGAAAAGTCATGATTTGGTTGTCTACACTAATGCTTATGGAATTGGGTTAGGAGTAGTGTTGATATAAAGGGTCGAGTGACAACGTATGCATCTTGATAGTTGAGACCGCATTAAGTTCGCTATCCAACGCACAAGCTAAAGCTGACAATGGCGACTTTTGCATTGAAAATCCGAAGACATTATATATTGGGAGATCAAGTTGTATACAGACTATAAGTCTCTTTAAGTATTTATTCTCTCAAAAGATGTTAAATATAAGGGAACACTGGTTAGAGTTGTTGCCAGTTTATGACTTCAATGTCAAATATATGCCAAAGAAGGAGAACGAGGATGTTGATGCTTTGAGTAGAAAGCAACGGAATAGAGTGTTATCCATTACTATAGAATGGATGGACTTAGAGGCACTTGCTTCTTTTGATGTGCACTTTAGTCTGAATGCAGGATCAAGTCAAGATCTAAGCATACAACAAACTTGGAAGTTCGTCAACGCTTATGGATAGAATTGCCTCGAGGTAACTAGTAGACCCATTTCTAGCCGAATGGATTAGGTGATTAGAAATGAATGTGGACGTAAAAGATCAGAATGTGTTTGATATATATAGTCATATAGACTTAAAAGGATGGTTTACAAAGAAAGGAAGATTGTGTGTCCCAAACATGGGAGATCTTCCAGAGGAAGTCTTGGAACAGGGCCACCAATCTACCTTTACTCCTGGAGGAATGAATATGCACGCGACATGAAGTGTTCCTTCTTGTGGGAAGGGATGAAGAGGGATGTTGGCGAATATGTGAAGAAGTGTTTCACATGTCAACAAGTGAAAGTCGAGAATCTTACTTTAAGCCTTAGAAGTACCCATTTGGAAATGGTATTCGATTTCTATAAATTTTGCAGATGGGTTTTCGAGGTCGAGAGAGGGAAATGATAGTATATGGCTAATAGTATATAGGCTGACTAAGAGCACCCATCTGCTAAGGTCGACAAGAATGACAACTAGCTTAGAGAAGATATATGTGAAGAATATTGTGAAACTCCATGGGATTACGAGCAGACTTGTTAGTAATAGAGACCTATTGTTTATCTGCGTTTTGAAGAAATTTACAGAGTACTTTGCGCACAAAGTTGGATTTTGGTAGAATTACCACCCATAGATAGATGTTAAATGGAAAGGGTAAGGATTTGCTGAGAGCATGGGTCCTAGATTTTAAGGGTCTTGGGAGGAATACTTACATTCAGTGGAGTTTGCCTATAGTAATAATTAACGGTTGAGTAGTTGATTAAACATAGGAGATGTACTGGTGGTAGGACCCAACATCGTAAGACATGCCACCGAGAAGATATAATCGATTTAAGCCAAAATGAAGGTCGCACGGTCGAGGTAGAAGAACTATGCCGATAGGAGGCACAATGAGTTAGAGTTGTTAATACCATATGTATGGATTTTGATGACAACAATTATATAAACATTATTACTAATAACTTCTCAATTTGTGTAGACTATAGTGCAAGAAATACATGTATACTACCTGTTAATGCTATAGGGATACATATGAATCAAGGAAACTAAGAGGAATCAAGTAGATAAAGGAGATTAGAGGAATCAATTGCAAACTAAGGAGGCTAAAAGGAATTAAGAAGATTACGGGGATCAAAAGGAACCAATAAGATCAGGGAGACTAAGAACAAGACTAGGAGAACACTATAGTTTCAAGGACAATGCTAGGAGAATATAAGAGACTCAAGAAACAAAGATGAATAACCTAAGACATTAGGTTAATAAATCTATGTGTAAAATTCTTTGAAATATTTATTAAAGATACCTAGCACATCTTTTCAATCTCCTTTTGAAAGATCTTTACTTTCTTCTCTAAAACCTTTTTACAGAAGTACAATATTGAATTTTAACTATTGCGAAGTTAAAACAATTTTTATAAAGTGTTTTTCAAAATCAACTAGCTTATGTCGACATGCCTTGAAAATATTTGTCGACATAGTAATTGCTTAAATATATTTTAAAAGCCGACACAGATATGTCAATATGCTTGCCACCTAATTCGAAGATCAATTGTATAGGTGTACTTACCACTCGCAGAATTGCAAGCTTATTATAGTGGAGATTTTGTATCGGGTATAAGACTAAATTTAGGCTTGGGAATCTGAACCAGCATAAAATCCCTGGTGTCACTTTTTTACTTTATTACATTTTATTCTACATTCATATTATTATCAGCCATAATTGATCTGAATTGATAAGTTTAAAAAATACAAGTTAAAGAGTTAAGAAGTTTAAATACACCGTTCACCCCACTCTAGTGTTACAATAGCCTTGAGATCCACTCCATAGAAGTATTAGGTATCTTACATAACACACATTTAGTATCAAAGAACAATGTTTTTAAAACTCATTGTTTTATTTTTTGAAAGTTTATATAGCTAATACCATAAATAACACTCTCTTTAACACATTTGCAAAAGGATAATCCACTGTTATACCATCATTGTTTAGCGGTAGTAATTATGAATATTGGCCACATAGAATGAAAATTTATTTACAATCAATTGGTTCAGATATATGGAACATAACATAATATGAGTACACC
Organism: Allium cepa; assembly: GCA_030765085.1. NCBI lineage: Eukaryota > Viridiplantae > Streptophyta > Magnoliopsida > Asparagales > Amaryllidaceae > Allium > Allium cepa. Next base: position 137,051,864 of record CM060932.1, read on the forward strand.
GCGCCTCAGACTAATTATACATAATAGACTAATGAGCAAAAGGCACATGCACTCAATAATTGAAAGGCCATGGATACTTTGTTTTGCACTATAGATAAAAATAAGTTCAAACTAATCGGTTCCAACTTTTCAAAATGAAACCGAATGAATCTATCTCTGATATGTATTCATGATTTCAGGGCATATTATATGCACTGATATCATTAGAAAAAATACATTGAAGAACTAAGTCCATAAGATCTTAAATCCACTTGCTAATGAGCGGGATCAAAAGACTTTAGCAATTGAATAAACTAACATATTAGTACAATGAAAGTAGAAGAGATAACTGGCAATTTAATGTCATATGAAGTACAATTGCGATGAAGAAAAGAAAGACAAATGAAAAGAAATCTCTAGTATTTAATGCACAATAGAGAATCAAGGATCAGATGAAGATGAGGAAATCACATTCATGCATAAAATTCTTAAAGTACAAGAAAAGGAACAAATTTAGAAGGATGGACATCAGTACAAAAAATTCCAAAAATGGAAGTGCTTTCAAATGTTTTGAATATGAAAATTTTGGACATTTGAAGCGAGATTGCCTAAATATTAAGAAATCAAAGAATTTACCCAACACTGATTTTGTCAAGAAAAGAAAGCGAGTATTCACAACAATATGGGATGATTTTGACACAACATCATGTGACATTGATTCAAAAATAGAAAACAATGAGGTATGTTTTATCTGTAGTAATGAATATGTATCTAATATTAAGAAGGACAAATGGATACCTGATAGCGGATTCTCAAGGCACATGACTGGAAATCCTTAACTATTAATGGATATCACTTACAAAGATGGCATAACGGTAAATTATGGAGATAAATCGAAGAGATATGTCGTTGGCATCGACAAAGTTGGTAACTATAAAACTCCTACTATTTTAGATGTTTTATTAGTTAAGAATTTAAAACAAAACCTATTGAGTATAAGTCAATTTCTTTGAAGGCTTTAGAACAACTTTTGAGAAAGACACCTGTCTCATCTTAGATCAAGATTCTAAAATTATATTTGAATTTTTTTGGAAAGGAAATATTTATGTGTTATATATGAAAATTTCAAATGATAATCTGTCTTATGGCTGAATCAAATGACCCATGGATTTGGCATAAGCGATTTGGTCACTTAAATTTTAAACATCCATCGAAAATTACTAGATACGAATTGTGAGATGCCTCCCAAAAATGAAATTAAAAGTAGACAATATTTGTGATGCTTGTCGATTGGGAAACTCCACAAGAAATCAATCAAGTATAAGGATACGATATTTAATACACACCCTCTAGAACTTCTCCACCCAGATTTCTTTGTACCATCTCAAGTACAATCAATGAACCATAAAATATATGTTTTTGTAATTGTAAATGACTTTTTATGGTCTATGTGGATAATTTTCTTAAAAATATAAAAATAAGGCTTTTGAAATGTTTAAAACTTTTTCTAGAAGAATTCAAAACCAAAAATCCCATAAAAATTAAAACTATATGGAGTGAACATGGAGGATAATTTGAAAATGAAAGATTTTAAATTTTTTAATAAGAAATGTATAATACACAGTTTCTCTTTTCCACGAACTCTTCAATAAAATAGATTTATAGAATGTAAAAATAGAACTATTCAAGAATATGCCAGGACATTGTTAAGTTATGCAAGTTATCTAACAATTTTTGGGCTGAAGCATTTGCAACAGCATGTTATATCCTAAATAGAATTTCGACAAGACCACTAATAAAGGAAACACATATGAATTATTCTTTTGTAAAAAGCCAATGGTTTCTTATTTTAATTTTTTTGAAAGTAAATTGTTTATACTTAATACAAAAGATATTTCAGATAGCAAAGGTCGATAAAGAGATATTTATTGGATATCCTAATAGAAGAAAAGCTTATAGAATATATAATACCAGAACTAAAACTATAGAAGAAACGTTACATGTTTTATTTAAAGATAAATTTAAAATGATTAATATAGATAACAACGAAGAAGAAATTAAGAATCCAAGAGAAAATAATGAAAATTAAAATAATATTAATGAAGATATGAATGAAAATAAATCGATTAAGAAGATCATTCCAAAGAGATTATACTAGGGAATATTGAATCCTTCATTGGAAATAGAAAAAAATTAAACAAAATGAGTAACATGGCGTTCATTTTGGGAAACGAACCAAAAAATCCCAAAGAAGCATCTTTAGATGATTCATGGATTCTTGCTATGTAAGAAGAATTAATTCAATGTACAGGGAATGAAGTCTGCGAAGTAGTTCAACAACTTGAAAGTCAATTAATTATTGGAACTAAATGAGTTTACAAAAAATAATTAAACGATCTCAAAGCGGCATTGAGAAATAAAGCACAATTTGTTACATAGGTTATAATTAAGAAGAAGATATAGACTATGAAGAAACTTTTGCTCCAGTAGCATGACTAGAGGCTATAAGAATATTAATCACATTTGGAAAATGTAATAACTTTAAATTATACCAAATGGATGTAAAAAGTGCTTCCTAAAATGGAGCAATTAAGAAGATGTATATTTTTTTTACAACCTCCGCTTTTTGAAGATAAAAAGTTCCATAGCTATAACCATAAATTAAAAAGAGCTTTATATGATTTAAAACAAGCACCCCATGCTTAGTACGAAAGACTCGATCATGATTTGAAATAGGAAAAGTAGATACCACACCATTTATAAAAAGAACTAATAACAATATACAATTAATACATGTTTATGTAGATGATATTACCTTTGATTCAACAAATGAATAACTAAATTTGGAATTATTAAAAATGATGACAAACAACTTTGAAGTGTGTCATTTTGGAGAACTAACTTTCATTTTAGGACTTCAAATTATAATATTATAAGCAAATAAATATGCTAAGGAACTTGTAAAAATATTTGGAATGCCTAATACAAGTGGCAAACACCATTTAAACCAAAAATAATAATTCATACTCTCTGCAATCACTCTATTTATTCTAAACTAAAGAAGGAAGAAAAATCAAAGGATGTAGATCAAAAACTATATCGTGGTATCATCGGTTCTCTATTCTACATCACTGTCAGTAGACCTGATATAATGCACAGTATATGTCTCTATGCAATATATTATCCAAAGGCAACTTACCTTAATGCTGCTGAAAGAATTCTAAGATATGTAGATAACACCTAATATTATGGATTTCTTGATCACGAGGAAGATACTTTTGAATTAATATATTAAAGTCATGTAGATTATTTAGGCTGCAAATTTGACCAAAAAAGTACAAGTGAGACTTGTCATTTTTTCTGACATTCACTTGTATCTTAGTTTAGTAAAAAATCATAATTCTGTCTCTCCGTCCAAAAATAGAAGAATAATATATATCACCAGCACTGATATGTTCACAAACAATATACGTGAAAAAACATTAAAAGATTTGTCCTAAATATTCAACAATCACCAATATATATATGTGTGTGTGTGTGTGTGTGTGTGTGTGTGTAATATTCATAGGCTATGTAATATTTTGAGGCAAATATTTTTTTATGAAATAAATTTGAGACTTTTGTAAAATAATACGAAGAAATATGATTATGATAAATATAAAGAATATGATTGTTAGATTAACCACTTAAGTAAGATGTATTTTGTTGAATTGGATGTTAGGATTTATAGGAGTTGCCTAATGGTGTGAATTGATTGATTTTTTGATATGGTTGTGTGGCATCGGTTCCACGTAGAGGTAGCTTGGGTAGGGAGCACGAATGAGGATTTTTCATCCTTTTTCGGATGCGAGTTGGCGTGAGGCTTTAGCATGGATTCAAGAATCTTTGAGCTATTCAGGAAAGTGGAATGCAATACAAAGTTAGGGATTTGGATGCAATGTAATGCGTAGTTGCGCGGTCACATCTGGTGAACGTGTGTGATTAAACGGAGTCGGTCCATACCTTTTGTTTTTTTACGTTGGGGTGGGTATGTATTTGATGATTGGTATCCGTCTTATGTTTGTGACCGACCCAATATTAGCCTTGTATTAGCGACCATACATATTTTGGTCTTTTAGCAATGATTATACGTATAGATTGATGATGGTGGTGATATAGCGGTCTTCGTTCGTAGTCGGTGTATATGATTACGTGACATATATTTTGATGTATATATCTCTATGGCATCAGTGCTCATTTGCAGCTTCCGATAGCATATTATACAGGACACACCTGTTGTTCTCTTTTTCTAGAGGCATAATATGAATTTGTTAAGACATTGATGATGACTGGTAAGAGGGAGATGATGACAATCATCTACGAGTGGGTTAGATATCACCTATGCTTGATGAGGGACGTAGAGAGATCCACATAGGTTTCAAGTATATAGAGTACGTCATATATCATCTATGCTTGATTGGAGACACAGTAAGATCTACATGAGTTTGATCATGTTGGATGCGACTTAGGGTCCATGGTACAATTCTGTATCGATACTATTACTTTGGACCTGATGTGCACGCAAATGCGCATATTTTTACTTTCATATTTAATCTAATTTAAGTAAATAAATGAGCATTTATGGTGTTTTAACACGTTTAAACCAAAATTCAAATTTTTTTCAAATTATCATTTATTCATCTTCATATAAGGGCAAAATGATCATTTTTGTGCATGTATTAGTTTGAGAATTTTTACTTGGACATTTTTATATTATTTTATAGGAATTTGGATTGAAATGGAAGAGGTTTTCATGAAAAATATGCATGCACAAGAGAATAAATGAAGATGGAAATAATTCATTTCATGAATCGTGGAGGACCCCACCTACCATGATGTACAATTAGGAGCCAATGCACATGCTAAAAGGCCATTAAAGTTACATGGACACTTAATGGAGGATTATCTCATGCTAATGTTAACTTAGTGGTCGCACTTCCTAAGAGAGTAGTTTGAGTTGTTTCCAAAAATATGGATTAGGGTTGCAAACTTGAATAAATACCCCACATGTTCATGTAATTAATTTCTTAGCCTCCTTAGCCTCCATTTTAGTTAGTTTAGTTTGAGACTCAAAAATAAACAAAGCTTTCTTTTCTTTTTTATGTAATTTTCTTTTAATGCAATTTTGATTCAGTCTCTTTTTATTTACATGCTTTTTCCTTTCATGTTAGTAGCGAAGATCTTTTTATTTATGCAAGTAGATTAGCTTTTATTTTATGTTAATTAGCCATCTTCTTACGTAGCTTGCATTTTCCTTTTGTTTTTGTTTCATGTTGCAATCTACGATTGTTGAATTGATAACAAATATTAAAGGCTAAAGCCCTTCAATTTATGGGTAATGAATCTCTCTTAATCATGTAGATTCAATATTTGATAATTTTTTATCTTTTTTTGTGCTTAATAGAAATGTTTGAATGAGTTAAACTTTGTTATTTCGACTTTGAATTTGATAGCCTATGTTGTTGACACCAAATATGCTATGCTTAAACAAACAAAAATACAAATTATTTCTTCACCTACATATGATTATGGTAATAAGTGAATGTTAAAATCAAAATTTAATGGTTAAAATCAAAATTTAATGGTCTATATTTCTAATCAATAGTTAATAGATCATGCTTAGAATATATTTTATTTTCAAGTTCATTAACATTTTCATGAGAGTTAAAAAGTGGTTTAGTGGTTGTGTTATAGTTTGATGTTTTATATTGAACTAATTAATAGCACAAATATTTCATACATGTGAAAAACACATCAGCTAAATTTACTAATGACCAAAAGAGAGATCATACTTTCATTTTGTTAATTTATGTGATCATGAGAAGGAAATTACCTTTAAATTGCCTTCTACTCTCATATTTTTATCTATTTTTTTTTGTTAGTTTATTTACATTTTCATTTTTAGCTTAACAACACTCTCAGCTTTGGTTAATTTGATTGAATAGAAATTTTAAAATCTAAACAATTCCCTACGGATCGACCCATACTCGCATACGTGATACAACCGTACGCTGTGCGCTTGCGGTAATCTGTAATTTAATTTTTTCGGCTATTTTTTTAGTCCAATAGAGATTTAGCCGGTTAAACAAGTTTTTGACATCGTTGCCATACCATATCCATAACATCATCCAATCTCCTACCTCCTCTTGCATCAACCATACCATACATATAAATCACATCTCTTCCACTTCTCAAACCATAACCATCAGTACAACATGAACCACCTCCTGCATATTCATTTCAACAGTTCATATAACCCCTACAAGCCTGCTACTTCCTCCATATACATACAATTCATCTCCACATCAAGTATCCTCACATCTTCTTCAATTCAACCCATACTCCACACTACAACAACTTCCACCAACAATCCCTTACAACCAGCAAAATTGCCTCAACCAACCACAGCCTTCACAATTGTTTCCTTTACCATAACAACATCCCACCAGAACCATAAAAAAATAAAATAAAGAGAGAGCCCAATCTCCTCTAACCACCTTTTACGACTACTACTTCACATAACACTGCACTGCACACTCCACCACATACATCTCTTCTCCACATTCATATATTCAACATATCCCCTTCAACCTCAATAATCAATCTTACCACTGCCTGCACCTCTGTCTCTTGCCAACCAACTTCATTTCTGTACCCTTCACCTGCTCCTCTAACAATCAACAGAACCACCTACAGCTCACCTACTCCTGCAAGCTACCGTCTAACCTTATTCACACTCCTTCCAAGCCTGCAGCCTCAACGCAATAACCATAATCGCCTCCACTCCCCTCGCAACCTCACCTTCATCTAATCACCAACCGCCATACCCAATCAGCAACTCAAATCGCAAATCGCCTAAATTCGAATCGCCTAAACGCGATGAATTCATGACAGGTGAGAATTTAATTTTGAATTTAGAAAGTTGATTTCGATTGTTGGATTGCTGCGTAATGTGTTCATTTGGTGATTTAGTGAGAAGCAAAAGTTTTAATTGCGTAAATTGAAGGTGGAGTTAGGGCTTTGTGATCAGACAGGCCGGTTTATGTTCCTTTTTATTTATTTATATATTTATTTTTATTTGTTTAGTTTTCATTTCTTAAGTTCCATTTTCTTTTTGGCTTTATAAAAAAACAAGTATCATTTTCACTTCTTTTAGTTTTCATTTGTTTTAGTTTGTTTTGTTTTGTTTTTCCACTTGTTTTAGTTTCTTTTGTTTTGTTTTTCCACTTGATTTAGTTTCTTCTCCGATAGACATATATATAAAATTATTAAAAAAGTGTGTGTGTATATATCTTGTTTTTAATTTCAGGTTGCAAAAGCAAATAAGAAGGAGATTAGCTTGCTAAAAAAAATTTGCTCATCTTTGCTTGCTTATAAAAAAAAACATTTTGCCACTTTAAAATAACTGCTAATAAATTCTACATGCTCTGCTATCGTGCCTCTATCTCTTGTTTTTATTTTGTTTTGCATTGTTGGTTACTTGCATTGCGTAAAAAAAAATTAAAAACCATATAGAAAAATTCATTCGTAAATGCATCATTAATTCACATTTAATTTCAGTTTTGTATTTCATCTTAGAATTTGATTAATAATAACGTTTAGACATCTTAAGGGAGTCATGAGCTCACTTAGAGCTTAATTTTATATTGACAAGTTGTCCTCTTTTGACAATTTAATTTCTTGCTAGGCTACAATAGAGCAATAACTATTTATAAATATTACAGTAATTCGTAAATATTATAATAGTTGCTTCTTTGAAGGTACTTAAACCTTTGGCTACATTGCTACGGTGATTTGTGGTACACGGATAAATCCTGTCCGTTACCTGACAGAGAACTATCTTGTTGATTTAAGACAAAGTGTGATTATACAATTTTGGGTTAGGAGCTACAGATTTTTTTTTAAAAGTCATTTGCATTCATTTAGTTGCATTAGTTTATGCATATTTTTAAAAAAATGAAAAAAAAAATTGAAATCCAAAACTAAAAAATTGTAAATATTCCTTAACTTGTTTATGAATCCTTTCTTTTGAAAATTTTCAATTAACAATAAAAATCCAATTTTTTTTCTTCAGAAAATCAAAAATCTAAAAAAAATATAAAATCTTTTCAAAAAAATCATATTGAAAAAAAAGAAAAAAAATTGAAAATTCAAAAAACAAAATCAAATTTCCATTTTGCATTTTCCAAAATAAAAACAAAATTTCCTTTTGGTAAATATTTTAAAATTTGAAAATTCAAAAAAAAAAAATACAAAAACAAAAACATATAAAAAATATGAAAAGCCAAAAAAACAAAGCAAAAATCAATCTTCCTTTTGAAAATAAATTCTCCTTGGTAAATTCCATTCCTTTTTTCTTTTCAAGATTTAAAATAAACATTCTTGATAATGTCAGAATTTCCCTATTCGTTAGAATTATATGATAGCTGTGAAAATCTATATAATCCATATAATGTTACTCCAAATTTTTATAGATATTTTCGCTACAAATATTGTGTAAACAATTCGAATTTTGAATCACAAAATTTTCAAAATGATGACCAACCCTCAAATCTTGAAAATAACATTGAAATGATTACGTATTTACTTGAACTCTCTACACAACAAAATCAAAGGATAAATGATTTGTGTAATTCATATTTATACAGCACTCAAGTTCTCAAAGTAATCAAAATTTGAATTCACTTCAAAATTCAAATGATTTCGAGTATAACCCATGCCAATTCAATTTCGAACTCCAAAATGAATTTCAAAAATCAAAACGAAAATGAAAATAACCGTTTAAATGATTTTGGTAATGGGAGTTGTTTCAATGATGGTGAAAATTTTTGTTCTCAACAATTTCAAATAGAAAATCCACATGTTAATAATTATAAATTGGATTTTATAAAGCAAATAGATGAAATTTACAATGATCATTCGGATTTGTTAGTTGAAATCTACATGAAACAACGTGAACAATGAAATCAAATCCCAACGTATAACGAGTCAAATGATAATCCATCTTTTACCAAAATTAACGATTTGCAAATAACAACTTTTGAAATTGGATATGACAATCTTAATGAAGTTGTTAAAAGTACGGTAATTGAGTTGGATTTCAATTCTTTTGAGGGTGAGAAATCGATTTAAAATTCGATCTTCCTTTTTCCGATTCAAAAATTTGAATACAACAACTTTGGATTTTGAAATTGATACATGCAAGGAAGTTATAGATAATCCAACAAAGGAAGACGAATTTAGTGAACACGAATTTTTTGGACTTTTCAAAAATAAGTTGTTAAATTCTGAAGGGGAAGATTTAATCACCAATTTGATTTTGAAATCAATAATTCTAAAGAATTTTTCAATGATAAGTTTGAATTTCAATTTATTGAAAATAAACTTGAATTTCAACCAATTGTTTTATCAACCCCGAAAATCATTGAAAATAGTAAAACGACATTCTTTTTTCCAAATCAACATTCAACTTCAAAATCTTATATGGTCTGGTTTTCTGCGCTTAAGCTGTGTCTCTCATACTTGATGAGATAGATGAATTGGTCTTTGGAAGACCGTTTCATTTACTTTTTGACGATATACTTTTTGATATCGTGTAAATAATAACCATTTCATTTTTTGGTAAATATAGGTCATATTTTAATTTTTTTTATTTTCCTCCTTTCACTTGGGTTGACTATGGGGACACAGTCAAAATCAAGTATGGGGGGAATCACATCTTCATTTTCGATTTTTCATGGTTTATTTTTTGCATTTTTTTTTCAAAAATTTATTTTTTTTTGTAAAAAAGCCGAAAAACAATTTTCCATTTTTTTGCCTTTTGATTTATTTTTGTAGAAACACTATAAGATAAATATACGGTTTTGGTTATTAAATTGGAGTTTCTAAAAATTTATTTATCTCAACAAAAATAAATTTTGATTACAAGTAAATATGGTTTAACTAGTATATAGGAAGGTTCACGGTGGTAATTATGAAGTGTATCCTAACTAAAAATCTTTGTTTAAAAAAGTGATGGATTTAAAGAAAAGGATATAACATTTTTTATCTTCTAAGTTAAATGGTGCTAAGATGTTTTTGCAAAACTCTCTCTTCAATATATATATATATATATATATATATATATATATATATATATATATATATATATATATAACAAACAAAAGAAAAACAAAATTTGTATAAATGTTTAGTTTTTATTAACACCAAGAGTCATGTGTTCACACGTAAATGTGTACACTCGCCATGCTCTGTACCCTTCTCACATAACCCCGAAAGGTAGTGCATGATCGGTATATCTGGCTTCAGTTAATCTAAGTTAGATGTATGTATATAAAAATCCTTTTATTAATAATGTCTACAGTCAATAGGTGTACACACTTGTGTGTTCACTCGCCATGCTCTATATTCCCCTCATGTAAGTCTGAAAGGCAATGCATGGGCAATATACCTGGCCTCAGTTTTCCGAGTTAGGCATATGTATGTGTTGCTAATATCAATAAAATTTTGAAATAACGAGAGAGTAAGCAATTGAAATTCAAGCACTATTTTTACTTATTTGACTTGTTATTCAAAAGAAAGGAAAATACCACTTTGAAAATCTTTGATAATCAACTAAGGATCTATTTCATAGTTACACTATGTTATCAACTGAAATGACAAATCATTCTAGAGTTTAATTGTGATTATAACTTAATTTTTGTTGGAAATTTTGACAATTAAAAGGACTTAAATTTCTTGATAATGACCAAAACTTATATTTAACTTATTCATGCCAATTTAAAAGTTAATTCTCTATTTGTAAATATTTTCAAAAACTTGTATTCATATCTTTGTAAATAAATCTTGCATTTAGGAATTGTTCACTTTGCATTTGGATTTTGTGGGTAGTATTCGCTGAAAACCCTCACGGGACAACACTCGTCCTACTAGGGACACCTAGAGGTATAACGGCTTGTCGCATACGCTCAATTCTACCATGCTCTCTACGAAAACGAATTTATCTTAGTTTTAGTTTATTCGAGGACGAATAAAAAGATAAGTGTATGGGTATTTGATGTGCATGTAAATGTGCATATTTTGACTTCCATATTTAATCTAATTTAAGTAAATAAATGAGCATTTAGGATGTTTTAACATGTTTAAACCAAATTCAAATTATTTTCAAATTATCATTTATTCATCTTCATATAGGAAAAAATGGTCTTTTTTGTGCATATATTAATTTGAGAATTTTTACTTGGACATTTTATGTTATTTTATAGGAATTTTGATTCAAATGGAAGAGATTTTCATGGAAAATATGCATGCACATGAGAATACAAGTAAATGAAGATGGAAATAATTCATTTCATGAACAATGGAGGACCCCCACCTACCCACTTACCATGATGTACAATTAGGAGCTAATGCACATGCTAAATAGCCATTAAAGTTACATGCACACTTAATGGAGGATTATCTCATGCTGATGATAACTTAGTGGTCACACTTTCTAAGAGGGTAGTTTGGGTAGTTTCCAAAAATATGGATTAGGGTTTCAAAATTGTATAAATACCCCGTATGTTCATGTAATTAATCTCTTAGTCTCCTTAGCCTCCATCTTAGTTAGTTTAGTTTGAGGCTCAAAAATAAACAAAGCTCTCTTTTCTCTTCCATGGCTACCTAGACATTTTTGTTTTATGTAATTTTCTTTTAATTCAATTTTAATTCAATCTTTTTTTTATTTACACACCTTTTCCTTTCATGGTAGTAGTGTAGATCTTTTTATTTATGCAAGTAGATTAGCTTTTATTTTATGTTAATTAGCTCTCTTCTTACTTAGCTTGCATTTTCCTTTTGTTTATGTTTCATGTTGCAATCTACAATTGTTGAATTGATAACAAATATGAGAGGCTAAACCCTTCAATTTAGGAGTAATGAAGCTCTCTTAATCATGTGGATTCAACATTTTGATAATTTTTTTGAATGGGTTAAACTTTGTTGTTTTAGCTTTGAATTTTATAGCCTATATTATTGACACCAAATAGGCTATGCTTAAGCAAACAAAAATACAAATAACCTCTTCATCTACATATGATTATGGTAATGAAATGAATTTTAAAATAAAAATTAGTTGGTCTATATTTCTAATCAATAGTTAATAGATCATGCTTAGAATAGATTTTATTTTCAAGTTCATTAACATTTTCATGAGAGTTAAAAAATGGTTTAGTGTTTGTGTTATAGTTTGATGGTTTATATTGGGCAAACTAATAGCATAAATATTCCATACTTATGATAAGCACATCAAGTAAATTCACTAATGAGCAAAAGAGAGATCATAATTTCATTTTGTTGATTTATGTGATCATGAGAAGAAAATTACCTCTAAATTGCCTTCTACCCTCATATTTTTATCCATTTTCTTTTGTTAGTTTATTTACATTTTCATTTTTAGCTTAGCAACACTCTCAGCTTTGGTTAATTTGATTGAATAGAAATTTTAAAATCTAAACAACTCCCTGTGGATCGACCCGTACTTTGGTTACATTGCGTTTGTATGTTGGGTTATCTTATCATGATGTACCGTTATGTATTAGTTATATTATTTTATTTGTATCGACCCATTACTTATAAGAGAAGAGGAGATTATGGTATGATTTCCTATCTTTGAGATGGGTTTATTTTCCTTATTTATGGGCTGTCTAGATTACCCTTAAGCCACTTTTGTAGAGAAGACCGGATGTGCCTTAGTAGCTTCATGTTTACATATGTATATGGTTTTGATATAATGTACTTTGAGATAGTTCTCCCCAAACCAGGCTTTATGTTTGACCCATGTTTTGTCTTTGTCTATTTGTGTCATGACAACTCTCGGGTACTCAATTGAATAGTTTAAGAGTCAGCTGCTTTTGGGGATACGCTTTCAGGATAGCTGGAGCACTTTAGTGGAAAATTTTATATTTTGGATACGTATACTTGATACTATAGTAGCACATGATAAACATGCTACTTATATATGAGACTTTTTGTATCAAATATTCTATTTCAACTTTCTGTATTGATGTTTATTTATCAGTTGTTTCTATTAGTGCAGTTTCTTGTATATTTTTATCCTGTTCTGTTCATGTATATTTAGTATATTATATGTTTTTATTCCGCTGTGAGACTATATCGATATGCCCCGGTTATAGTGTTTTGTTTTACTTTTACCTGATGAACTGCCTTTTGCGGTATTTGGAAGTTAGTCATTGTCATTCAACGTTGATTTTGGGGTACTTTGAAGGATGGGTTGTTACAATAAATAAAATATCTTAATTTAGTGGGAGTGATAACATGATTCATATGTTTTAAATATGATCAAAAACAAGATACAATAATGGCATGTGATAAGCATCAGAGTTGAACAAGTATTTTGAAAGAGAAATCAAGCAGTTTGTTTTTAGTCAAAATGCAGAGGAAGCGCATGTCTATAAGAAAGAACATTAAAGGTACTAAAATATTTCATTAACTACAAGAAAATAACAAACTTGTGATTCTTAATGATGTGCTCGTGGTAAAATCACTTTAGTTTGGCCGTTGATCCTCGATATTGGATTTGAAAATGATATCTTTTATAATCAATATAAAAGGGTATTGGGGCAGTCTCACACGATATACATAAACACCACATTATACATTGGCAATATGAATTGCAACATATGCTATTTAATCTACTGTATCACATTTCCCTTACGCACCTGATACACCGAGTGAATATCAAATCCAAATTGAGATCACAAAACAATAGTTAAGAGTATTCTCTAGTATTTATGAAATACTTGAGAACTGTTTGTAGAAACAATGAACTCCTTATGTAGGGGTATTCTGACTCAAACTCTATAAGTGAAACTGAGTATAATATGCCAATCCTAAACTCATGTTTAACCGTAGTTAAGGAGCTTTAAGTTGGAATTTTTTCGAATGAAAGGTTAGGGCTGATTCGACCAAAAGGCTAAGTACATCGCCTTGAATAACATTGTACTTGTATGTATATATAATGCACAAATCTATAACTACCATGGTTGATTCCAAATACTGAGAATCCTACGATTTTTTTTTGTGAAAAAATGCTATAATAAGGATCGTGAAAGAACTTACAGCTCACTGGAAATTGAGAAACATACTCCAAAGAATTCCACAGGATAAAGACAGCTTATGAGCAGCTAAGAGAGTTGATCGACATAGTTGATAATTAAGACAATATAGCATATTCATTCACGAATGGACTATCTTGATCAGTTTTGAGAAAATTATTGAAGGGATGGGATTAAGATTCCATAATTGGCTCGAATTTCAAGTGGGAGATTAAAAGAGTTAAGAGTATGTCCTAGGGCAATTTTATAATTTATTGTAAATTATTAACTTTACAATAAATCTCGTTCGAAATAAAAGATGTTTGTTTCCTATTTTTTACTCGTAATACCGTGATATATTAATTAAGTAATTGTATTAAGTATATTAAAATAGAAAATCCTTAAATGATATGTCATGTGATACTTATTACATAAAGTTGTAATTATGAGAAAATTATTACAATATAAAATAACATATTATTTTAAATATGTCTAGTTAAGATACACACACACATATACATACATACATATATATAATACATCATAAAGAACAAAGAGTCAATTATAGTGATAATATATATATAACATATTATGCAATGATATTACAAGAGTACAACTCATCTCAAATGTCAAATATCTCAATATAATAGGATAAGCAATCTATATACAGATCAATGTCATACATATACAGTGAGTCAATAAGTTAGAAATATCACACAGTATCCTAATATATGTCTCCTTCAAGTCCACTAAAACAAATGCTGGTCATGTCATCCATGTACCTGAAATATCTCAGATTGACACGAGTATTATAAAATAACATACAGTCATGCTATGTCTAATCAAGGGTATACAATAATGCTAACACAATATAAAAATGAAATAATAATATGATAACATTAACATTGATAATCAAATCATAAGACAACATGTCAAAAGATTCATATAAATATGGTAATGTATGCTTAAAATATATATAATGCTATAAATAATCATCAAGGCATCACATCACCCAAATAACTCAAATCCATATGAAACAATCAACATTGTATCAAAATATGTTATCGCCCATATAGAAACACATCATATCAAGAATCATTGAATCAACACAAATGGGTGAATCATACATATCCAAAAATCATTATTAAATCCAGAAATATCAGTAAATGGTATATTACCAAGTCTAATTAGGCTAGCATAAATCATTGCCTAAATATAACTCTCAATCTTGATAAATAAAACATCATCGTCAATATATATATATATATATATATATATATATATATATATATGATAGGCTGCCTACTAAATATTGAGAATCCACTATACGTTGTATACACACACACACACACATATATATCACAACTACAATCTCATCTCCTCATATAATATCTATCTGTAAGTATCGTGATGGGAAATAACAATACGATGGATACGAAGTCCCAAGTAGAGTAATATACATGTAATAACATCCGGCACCCGACCCACGTCAATATTATAGTGAGGTATATCAATTGTATATGACAATCTATCACTCCATTGGTACTAGAAGGGAGACTGATAGCACTAAGCAAGCTCCAAAGATACTAAGTCTCTACAGTCTTTACTTACCGCACGGTCATCATGACACATATCCACCGGTGTGCTCATTAATGCGAGGACTTTAAGTTACGACACTACAAATGCCCCTATAGGTAATAGACTGCTAACCTAGGTGACACGAGGGCGATCGCACAAAGCGGTAGGATTAAGATAAAAGCACAAAGTTGTACTTACATACACACACATACATATATATGTATGTATGTATGCATGCATGCATGCATGTATGTAGGTGTCACAGATCAGGGGTGCGACCCCACGATCAGGTCGCCAGGTTGGATACTGATTATCTGCTCCTCTCCAACAAACATAATAGGAGTACATCGTAATAGTGGCATATAGAACCAATACATATAGACACGAAGTCATGCTTAGCGTTAGGCACAAAGTCATACTTACTAAATATAGGCATACAGTCATATATCACTACGTGTATCACCCATACTATCCACTCGATTACCATCATGTGAGTGTCATATACTTACAATGAATAACCAAATACGTATCACAATAGCGTCTCATGTTACTATGTGATACTCAGACCTTTATTCACTGCTTATAAATTACACTCAAACTATCCAGAATTCTGTATAATGAGTCTAAAGAATAACTAGGGAAATATTATCGAAAGTCCCATACCATACAATATTATAACTCCTTTATTTAGATTTCTCGTCACATGGAATTATAACACAAAATCATACCGAAGAAGTCATCACCGTCTCATATCAAAATCATTAATCAAAGGAATATCAACGACGAATCACTCATATACTTATTATTCAGCAAATAAGAAACCAGAATAGTAATATAAAAATAGATTATTCTAATTAATATTCAATAATAAATCAATCGTTAACATGTAACGTTGATATAACAAAGTTCTAACCATTATAAATAAATTATAGTTGCATTTTAAATTAAATTAAATAAACAATAACACCAAACATGAATCATTCTTTTAAATGAATTACTAATTCTTTAACTTTTATAGATTTACATAATAATTTAATATTCACTAATAACATTTGAAAATTCTTTTCTATCTTTTAATGATTCAGAATAGTTTGAAAAGACCAAAATGTTTCACATAAGTATAATTCCATAACTTTCTATTAGAAAATACTATTTATAAATAATTATAAAACATCCAAATTAATTTTATTCTGACATTATCGATTTCATAATTTGGGTTGTATTAAATAATAAAATATACTACAAACAACTAAAAATATAAATAATAAACCGCATCATCGTTCCTTTTCTATTTAAATAATAATTTCAATACACTCTATTAATTTAGTGAAACTTTAAGCTACAATTGCGTTCATATATAGATGATTTCAGAGATATATATTTTAGAATTTAAGTGTACTTTTTTTATTTTATTCTAAATCATAATATATGAAAATATATTTATTTTACATAAACTTTTCAATGCTCGCACACATACTGGTTTGTACCCACGCACACAAACACATGATAGCACCCATACAAGGGATTGCATAACATACACTGCACATTTAAACACAAAATCACTCATACAATTAGGCACTGGATCATGCATACACTTACAAACTTGCACAAAATACGACACATGCATATGATTACATACATATATTCACATGAACACACACAACCATGCACATATTAACCCACACATACGCACTTCCCCAGGTTTGCACTCACACCAACATATACACACAAAATCACACACATTGCACAACACCTACTCACATATATAAACACGGCCCTCACACCAGAATGCACACATGCATAAATACATAAGAAAATACATGTGCATGGTAGCAACCCCTCACACACTCGCAATTAGCCACGCAATGCTACGCTTAAATAGCATCACTACTGGTGCACCGGTCATTTATGATCGATCGACCGTTGGGACCTTGCCTGGAGTGAAAGTACTCCAGGCCATACCATCTTCTTTGATCAATGCTACCCAAATTCAAAATACAGATAACATATTCAAGCAAGCAATGATTCAATAGCTCATTTCAAAGATTATAGTGGTATAGACATAGATTTTGTAAGCTAAACACTCACCTGAAAGTTGCATTTTTCTCCTTGTCGACACTCATGCACACACACAATGACCAACAACATCATCGCAATCTCGAATCCCTCATGCCCAAGATGTGTACGTGTGTGAAGATACACATTTTAAAATTCGAGGATTTATCATAATTTATTCTATTTTTATTTAATTATCAAAGTTAGGTGGGTTTATTCATTCTTTTACTTATGGAGGAAGATGATGATTTAACACATGAAGTAGACGTGAAGCAAAAATAAGTGAACATAGAGAGACCGAGAGAAAGAAAATTCTAGAAATAAATTTGGACTTGGGTTATATGTGGTTGGGCTTAAAAATATAAATAGTGTGTACATACACACACACACACACACATATATATACATACATACATATATTCATTTACCTTCCAAACCAAATTCTTTTTTTATTTAAGTGAATACAAACTTCTATTTGAAATCACCTTTATTATATCACTTATATAAATATTATTTTTATACTTTTAACTTATTTAAATTTAATAATCACATTTTCATAATTTAAATTCTTTTATTAAATAATCACCAAAGCAATCTATAAAATAAAGCTCCAAATTCCAACTTAACTATTAAATTACAATTATTAACTTTAATTAATTACCAGTTAAAAATTGGGTTGTCACAATCTCAGTCCTAAAGTAACCTTTTGCTTACTTACATCGTCTTTTATGTAGGACTCATGTCATTCCATAAGGTACGGACATCATTCTTTAAAATTGTCATATCGATCAGTCCTTTCCATATCTTTAGAATGAAGAATCAAACAACATATGATCATTTGGGAACGCTTCCCCTGCGCCCCTCTGCCATGCCCACCAAAGTTGGATGGGTCAAAACCATCCCGTTTGGTTTGGTACTTAGCAAACATATGGCTGAGTACAAACCGCTTCAACTCCATAAGCTTGCCATAAAGTCGCCTCCATTTCCATGCCTCCATAACTTGTAGTAGTTTCCTTGAAGTCTCCAAGTCTAAATTGATCGATCATGGGATGGTTCGGTGGTGTATCCATCTTGTTCCTCCCTTTATCCAGTCCGAAGTTCACCGCATGCCCCCTCGAAGTAGAACCAAGCCCTCCTCTCCATCACCATTTAAGTGCATTTTTTGAACTTAGGACCACGAAAATGGTTCATTACCAACCCATATGACTTAGTAAAATGTTTTCCTAAGTCACATTCATGACTTCCCTTATTCATTCTAGTTTATTCCATTGTCTATTCTGCGTGAAGTCATAGATCCACATCGAAATCCTGTAACAAATCTAACTCTACTATATATGTTTTGTTCTATTGAAAAAAGTCTCCATCCTTTGTGCAAACATCTTTAGATGGCCCATCTCTTTGGCCATTCCATATGCAAAAACTCCGTGCTTATGGATCACCTAACTTTAAATCGCCTTCGATCAGCGTTTTCAACCAACAATCATATAACACATCCAAACGAAATATTAAAAGTAATCCATATTCATATAATAAGTAGTCAATACTAATCCAAAATCAAACATATAGGTCATCAAACAAGAAAGTCCATAAAAAGGAAGATCGATAAGAACATGGG
The DNA here is from genome assembly GCA_030765085.1 of Allium cepa. Classification (NCBI taxonomy): domain Eukaryota; kingdom Viridiplantae; phylum Streptophyta; class Magnoliopsida; order Asparagales; family Amaryllidaceae; genus Allium; species Allium cepa. The sequence goes on from CM060932.1 coordinate 137,071,226, forward strand.
TAAATCTTGAATTAAAAATCCAATTTCAATCATTCAAATTCATTTATAAGTCACAGGTAAGTTTGAAATTAGGTCAACAAAAAAAGTCACATTTTTAATTTTAGAAACATTTTTAGAGTATCATTTATTACTAAATCAATAAATAAACTAAAGCGAGGGATATAAATTACCCATCTAAATGAATTATCAACCCAAAAATCACCAAATAACCATATATATGATCTTATCAGTGGTTTCACGGAACCTAAAGCTCTAATTCCCAAAATCCTCTAGATCCCCTTTGTTAATCTCACCGTAGTCACTCAATTAGGCTAATTAAATTGAAGAAATGTTGGAATTTAGGTATATTTTGGATTAATGGAGGTTAGGAAATAATTAGAGATAGAGAGAAATGATAGTGGCTACTAATTGAGGCTAGTATTAACCATAATCCCAGGTTGGCTTAACAGACCACACTAATCACCCATTAATTATCTGTTAATCTACCATAAAGTCAGTCCAAACTTCAAACAACTATGTCTCTTAAACCGTAAGTCCAAAAATCTATTATAACTGTTCTACCTAATGTGAAATTGTTGTATCATTCATTTGGAAGTAGTTTAAGACAATAATTTAACATCTATCAAAATTTATAGGCCTTTAAAATTTTCAGGTCAAACCGTCTAACAAAATTCTAAGGATGTAAGGTGTCACTACATAATTATCAAAATTATTGCCTCATATGACTGAATTTGGATTTTAAACTAATATTTTACGATACTCTGATGTGTAAAATATGGTCGTTACACTCCCCCATCCCCCCTTGGAATTTCACCAATGAAATCCCATCAAACACGTTAAGGTTAAACAACATAGTTACCCTACATGCCTAACAAATATAAGCAAAATAACATTAATCAAGCATGCATACATTAGCAAGAAAAATAAATCCATGCCCACCCTAGTTTGCAAGGTACTAAACGTTCCTACGTGATATCGAGAGTGAAAGTAAATGTGATAAATAAAAAGTCATACCAAGTATAGAGCTCCAGGTAGATCCTTATGCCTCCTCGGTATCTCAAGTTCCATTTCTTTTACTTTCACCCCATTGGACCTTCACCGACTTCACCCTCCTAAGCTACTTTGTATCATGTCCTATCATATGAATAGGTCCATGATGTCTTGAAGTTTCTAGTTCAATCTCAATATCATCTAGTTGATTCGATGTTACTACTATGCTTGTGTCATGCACTTACCTCTAAAAATGAGAAATGTGGAATACATTGTGCACACCGGTCATCTTCTGGGGTAAGTCGAATCTAAAAGCTTGGTCCTCAATCCTTTTGAGTACAAAAAACAGACATACAAACCTTGGTTCCTACTTCCCCTTCCCAACGAATATAACTACGTTCTTCAACAAAGATATCTTGACAAACACTTGATCATCAATAGAGAACTCCATACTCGTCTTCACTTATCAGCGCAACTTTTCTACCTATCTTTGGTAGCCTTCACCCATCGTCTAATGATCTCAAACTTCTCTATCATCTACCTTATCATATCCGACCTTAGTATTAGTTTCTTGTCTGCTTCCCATCAACATGAAGGAGCATTACATTGTTAACTATATAATTCCTCAAATGGTTCCATACCAATGCTAGACTGATAAAGATTGCTATATACAAACTCTATTAAATGCAAATAAGAACCCCATGATCCCCCAAAGCCTAAAATATAAGCCTATAAAAGATCCTCTAGAATACAATTCACCCTCTCGATCTACCCATCTATTCAAGAACGGTAAGTTTTACTTAAATGTGATTCCATCCCCAACGCCTCTTGTAAGATCTTCCAAAAACCACTTAGGAATAACAGATCCCTATCACTTATAAATCCCTTTGGCACACAATGAAATTTCACATCTCCATTTCACATACAATTCGGCCAATTTTGCCGCCATTCTACTAGACTTCACGCGTCATTCTCTTGACAATGAGCCAAATGCTATCAAACCCTCCTATAGTCCTTGGTAGTCCTTCTATAAAATCCATAGACTTTTGCTACCACTTCCATTGGGGAATTTTCAATGGTTGTAGAAAACCAATAGGCTTCTTTTGCTCTGCTTTCACCAACACGCAGTTCATACATTTCGAAATGAATACGCCAACATCCATCTTTATCCTCTACTAATAAAATGTTTGCTTAATATCCCTATACATTTTAATATCTTTGGAAATAGTTAATCTCGAATGATGGCACTCTCTTAGCACTTCATCCCTCAAACCATCAATGTAAGGGATAAACAATCCCTCATCCTTACGAAGTCAACCATCTCAGTCGAGTCTATACTGCTACATCTCCTCCAACTCTACCCCTTCCTCGATCTTAGCAATGATCTTCGCTATCCTAGGATCCCCTCTTTGAATATCTCCAATTAGCTCTACTATAGCAGGTCTAATCATCAAGCTTGCCAACATCTCTAGCTCTACCTTACGTCTCGATCGAAAATAATAACAAGCAGTATACATGAGTTGCTTCCACTTTAGGAATATCGCTTCTAAGCTGGCAAGTCTCCTACTCAAGGCATCAACTACTGCATTTCGTTTTCTAAACATATAGGAACTTTCAAAATCATAGGAGGTCAGGAACTCCAACCATCGTCGTTGGCGAAGGTTAAGATCTTCCTACGTAAAGAGGTACTTCAATAACTTATGTTAGACTTATGTTCGGTGAACAACTCAAAACCTATTTCCCAATAAATAGTTCCTTTAAATCTTCAATGCTAACACAATTGCTGCTAACTCTAAATGATAGGTTGGGTACTTCTTCTCATGTGGATTTTTAATTGTCTACTTGCGCAAGTGACAACCTTACCCTTTTGCATCAATATCGCATCCATTTTGGTACCACAAGCATCCACATACACCATCATCTCCTCATTCCCATATGCAATGGTCAACACTGGTGCACCCGTTAACCTCTCCTTCGGACGAAAAAAGCGTTTTCACACTTTACATCCCAAGTGAAGGTAGGATTCTTCTTCGTCAAGTTAGTTAATGATACTGCTACCTTAGAGAAGTCCTTGATAACCTGTCTGTAGTATCCCGCTAATTCAAGGAAACTTCTCACATTCATATCAGTCTTAGGTCACTTTCAATCCTGAACAGCGGAAACCTCTGTAGGATCTATAATAATGCCTTGCTCAAATATAACATAGCATAATAATGTCTCTTCCCTTCTCCAGAAGTGACACTCCAATAACTTAGCCTTCAGGTGGTGATTTCTCAACACCTTTAGTACAACCCTCAAGTGCTGCTTGTGTTCTTCTTCTGTCTTCGAATAAACAAGGATACCATCCATGAACACAACTACAAATTCATTCAACCAATATCTGAAAATGTAATTCATGAGATGCACAAAGTATGTCGGTGCATTGGTTAGCCCTCCATAAGCAACCATTTAAAAAATCCTGATGGGGTACAAAATGTAGTAACTAGCATACTATTCTTTACCAGTGTTAGTTGATGGAACCCCATCATAGGGTCCAACCGAGAGAACACATTCGCACCATGAAGCTAGTTGAATAAGTCATCTATCCATAGGAGTTGATACATGTTATTCTTCGTCCCTTTATTGGGCTTACGGTTATCTACACACAGTCTTAAAGAGCCATCCACCTTCGTTGCAAACACTATAGGTACCCCGCATTTAGAAATACTCCTTAAAATGAACCCTTATTGAATAGGTCATTTACTTGCACCTTTAGTTCCCTATGATCTTTAGGTTCCATATGTCGTAAAGGCTTCACAACTAGTATGTTCATTCTTTACCAAATTAATACGGAAGTCGTTCTCTCTCTATATAGGGTAATCTGGCTACCACCTCGAATATGTCCCTATACTCCTCCACTACTGGTATTTATGATAACTCAACATGCGAGATTCGAGCGAATATAGAAAGCTAACCATCACCTCATCATTCAACAGGCAGCCTAAATCTACCTTACGCTTTGTACACATCCTAATTGTCACCAGCAACCTTTCACAATCCACAATGTCTCTATACCTCTAAAGCAAGTCCATCCACAAAATAACACCGAACCCAAAAAACTCAAAACAAGGAAATAAAAAAAACATGCATCCATGATTCAATAAGACCAAACCACGACAAATCATATACAGGCTTGTCAAGCCTCCATGGAGGTTCATCATAGACAAAGATCTATTAACTATTTCGATTTCAATCCTAATCTATCTACCAAGTCCCTAAATATAAAGGAATGTGAAGCTTTGGTATCAAACAAAACTTGAATAGAAACATCATAAACAGATAGCATACCTTGAATCATGATGCTTTTCCTCTTCAGCTTTGCCGAAGGAGCATTTGACGTAGTTAGGACAACATTAAGAGCACATGCCTTCACTATCCACCTCTACTTCACTAGCCCAGAATAATCTCTTTGGATGTGTTCGAACTTATTATAATTGAAGCATTTCTTTCCCTCGACCTTGCAGTTCTTGCTTAAATGGCTTTCTCACCATGGTTATAGGAAACAGGCTACTATTTTCCCTTCTTTTGACCATCCTTTCCTTGAGCTCGCTTCTTGCCTTTGTTGTAGTTCCATTTTCTCTTTCCATCACCGCTGCCACTTTAATACCCCATAAAATTAACAGTAGTTAATAAATATTTATTAAAGCTTAAAAATGGAATTTAAACAAACATCAAAATTTGGCCACGAAACTACTATATTACATTTGTGGCAATCTTCTAACAGCTTTCATATTTGGAGTTTTGCAACCGGGGCTCAAATGAGGAAGTTATCAACATTTGAAGTTTTAAAATATGAAAATAACTGAAAATGAAAAATAGGAAATAAATAATGATAAATGCGGGACCCCACTAGTCGATCCCTTCCTTGGACCTATGCACTGCTAGCGGTCGATCGTCCATGAGTGAGTGGTCGATTTTGTAGAAGCGGCTAGGGATTAAACCTTAGCCGAATGAGCCAGATTTAATAATTTGAATCTAACGAATACAATTTATACGAACGCCTATAAATATGGGCCAAATCCCTCAATTCTCTTCTTATATATTTCTGATGAAAATAACAAAGCTTTGCCATTTTCCCCTTTTCACTATTTTTGTTAATTATAAGATATTATATATAATTGGAGGAGGGCAGAAAGTAAAATTAAAGAGGAGAATAAGAAAATCAACATTGTGGAAAAAGGTAAATTTCGTAATTATAAATCTATATTCCCCTTAACCGCAAATCTCCTCTAGGATCTGTAATTTTAATAATATGTATATACCTTGTGTTAGCACCAAAATTGGTCACTAACACCCTTGAATAGAGTTATGTAAAGAGATTAATGAAGAAAGTAAATTTAAACAGAGAAGTAATGCAATTGATCGCGAAAAGAACAACAAAAACGAGAATACCATATTTATAATGGTTCGGCGTAATTGCCTACGTCCACATTGAATATGATCTTCATTACTTTTTCGATCACTTGATTACATATACAATCTGTAAAAAAAACTTGGATACAAGTTTGAATAGAAAAGAATACAGAAAATGGCAGAGTCTCCCTAGAATTCGAAAAAAAGGTCCTTTCAACTGTACCCCTGCCTCTCTATTTATAGATAAAGGTAGGATGGACTCTTTGTGCAGGCCAAGACCAAGGTAGCCTGGTCCATAGTTGGAGGTGAGGTGTACCGGTACGAGCCATGCCGACCCACGTCTACCGAACCACCCATGCCGATCCAAATATGCCGAATCTCTAAGGCCGAACGATGGTCGTTGATCCACTTTGGTTGAGCTTGGGTTTTCTTGTGAGCGATTCGGGGTAAGTGATGGTTTGAGCCGAAGTGAAAGGACGCCGATCGTATTTCCCTGACTTGACAGCTATGGTCGAACCACTTCTTCTTCATGCATCTTAGCCGACCCGCCAAGGCGAACCATCCAAACCGAACCTCTTACAGATGCCGACTGCACCAAGATCGACCCCAATGTAGCCATTCATTATAACCGACCTACTTCGACCAAACCATTGTTGCTGACTCGACCTAGTGCACATAGCCGATCGAGAATAACCGACCAAGAACAGTCGAATCGCACTCCAAGCACCGACCCATCATCCATCACACATCGACCCCTACTCATCGAGGATGACTTAGAATGATCGCTATTATAACTCAAAGTGGACCAATCCTTGACATTACGCTCGCTTACGTTCAATTATAACTTCTACAACCTTCATTTTGTAGCTGGGCCAAGGTGCCGGGTAACATTTGTCCCCCAAAGTACGTCTTGTTGCATACATGACATGCTTTGAATCGAAACAAGTTAAAGCCTCCATAAAGGAATCCATCATGTTACCCAAGTAGTCATTGTCCTTCAATTTCATCCTCCCAAAGTGCCATATCCCTCTTTGGTTGTCTTGAAGCTTGGTCGATTCCTAATAGTATAAATCTGAGATTGGCTATCCATGTCTAGTTCAACATGACTAGCAAGCTTTAGCTGTCTTATCCAATCTTTTCTTTCATAACTCCAAGCGAAAAATCAATTTCTATTGATTTCAAGGAATCGAATCTTTTGAATATACACGTGCACATTTAGGTACATGTTTTTGCCATTGGTTCTCGGATGCATTTTACATGCTCATAAATCATCACAGATTTATTCTAGTGTCATTGAAATTCGATTGCAATTCCTTTTATATTTTTTGTGATATAAGGGTTGTAATCAGCCACTCGATGAGAGGGACTCCAAGTTCTTCATGGATGATGACCTTGGAGCCGTAAGTAAGGATGAATGGAGTATGGCAAGTTGCAGACTCATAGTGGTTTTGCAAACCAATATTGCTACTAAGAGCTTATTCACTCATTTACCTCTAGCCTTTCTAAACCACTTTTCAGAATAGACTTTATGATTTCATTCACAGCCTTAACCTATCCATTTGCTTGAGGGTGAGAAAATACTGTAAATTTCTTTTCAATATGATGCCGGCAGTAGAAGTTTTGAAATTTAGCATTGTCGAATTGGTCTTCATTACCAGTTATAATGGTTCGTGGAAGGTCATAATGATAGATGACATTCTAGATAATGAATTTGTTTATTTTTTTCATTTTGGTCGTGGTTAAAAGTTCTGCTTCTGCCCATTTGGTGAAGTAATCACATGCTACGATGGCATATCTCGTAGCACTTTTAAGATCGACAAGAAGAATATGATGTCAATGCCCCCAAGTGACAAGCGGCTATGGACTAGTCATTTGAGTAATTTCCATTGGTAGGGCTCTCCGATTTTTTGCGAATATCTTGCACTCGTCGAATTGTCTAGCATGATCAACCGCATCTTGATTGATAGTTGGCATGTAATACCCGTGGCAAAGTATTTTCTTCGTCAGGTTTTGCCCTCTGATGTAATCACCGCATTCTTCTTCATAGACTTTGCTCAAGACTCATTTGATTTCATCATTGGTGATACACCAAAGCATGGAAATAGATAAACTCCTTTCTACACATGACTTCTTCTTGGATGATTTGGCGTGATGCTTTGAGGAGGATCTATCGTTTTCCATTCCTCCGTTCAGTAAGAATTCCTCATTATAGATAGTCTTTGATAGGAGTCAACTATGGCCCCTTTTCTGCCTCTGCCTCTGCCTCCAAGATCTAGCCGATCTCCATCCGTCAATGCTTGTATTAAGTATTTCAACCAAAAGAAAGTATGTCCGTTGCGCATCCTTGAAACTGGCAATCTTGACCAGTGACTTGACTCATTTCAGTTCATTCGTTAAGAATGTGTGTAATAATGTAATACGTTAAGTTGGCTAGTAGCTCTTGGACCCGATTGAGATAAGGAGCAAGACAATGCCCCCAGCAAGATTAACTTCCCTAACTTTGCATACTACCAATCAGGAATCACAAAAGATATGTAAAGTTTTCACTCGAAGTTCTCTAGCAAGTTTCAGGCTGGCAGTCAAGGCTTCATACTAAGCATCGTTGCTTGCTACAAGGGAATCGAGTTTCAGGGCGCAACAGATCGATCATTCCACATGAGTCATTAACACGGCTCCTGTGCCATAACACTGATCGTTGGATGCCCCATCCATGTACATTTTCCATCTGTTGGTTGGCGCTCCACTACTCTTCGAGTAGTCATCTGACGTAGTGAATTCAGATATGACGTCTGCTAATTTTTGTTCTTAGATAGATCTTTGAGGGAAATAAGTGATATCGAATTGGCTTATTTTGATATTCTATTTAAGTAGTCTTTCAAATGCCTCAGGTCGTTGTATGACCTGTCATAACGGTTGGTAGGTATATATGTTAATGGGGTGAGCCTAAAAGTAAGAGCAGAGCTTTCATGATGAAATCAATAGACATTACTCTAGCTTTTGTAGCTTAGGGTCAATATTCAATGCACGGCTCGTGATAGTCGGTGAAATCACACATGCATGTCAGAAAGGGTCCATGGGAACATATCATCATTTATTCAGAGAAATCCATCAAATTCTTTTATCACCATTGCACCGAGTTGTGATTCGATCTTCAGCACCGGTGAAGGGTCGCGATGGCTGACTGTAATGTCGACTGTCAGCTCAGCGGGTGCAATCTCGGATTCTTTGAGTTCAGATGTAACTATTTCATAAAACATTCAATGTGAAATATGGTTGGGATAATCGATGTTGATGGTTACTCTGGTTGAATCCTAAAGTCTTGTCATGAGTTATTAAGTCTGATAGTGAAGGGCTTTGAATGCTCTAATCGATTATCTACAAATGGCCAAAGACCAGGCTTAGAAGCACGTTGAAGGAAATGTCGAGTAATGGTCAGCCTTGAGTTGCGTGAAGCTGTATAGTTGGATCCTGCTTTGAGTTTGAATTTTCTTGTATAATCGAGTAACGCGCTTTCCATTTAATGCATTCATGATCTTTTACCCGTCCTTTGGGTTGGAGTGATAGTCAGTTGCCTACGAGATCAGGCATCAATTTAATGATTCTATCTCTAGGCATTCTTTCGGTCTAGCCTTGAATAGTTGTAAACACTATATATAATTTTCAATATTGAGCAATCGCAGCGAGTCTTTGGATGATCACGCTTCTGCTCCTAGTCTCGGGTTGATAAATGTGCTGCGTGGACGGTTGAGTCTCGTCCTAGCTATGTTTATACTCCCACCTAAACTCCAAAGATATAGAGTTGATCGGTGAATAGCTGGTTCACATTCATCCTGCTTCTCACTCGTTCCCCCAAGTTTGGGGCACATACTGATAAGTAGGAAGGCCAATCATTCCCACTTTAGCTTTACTTTCTTTCCCGTTGAACCATGGGATCAGGGCAGTTGATGGGAGGCCGAGTCTCGCCTATCCTGGATTGTGTTATGGTTCTTCATTCCAAGGGGAATACTTCGATGCCTCATCGGTTTCTAGGCATAAGTTGGGTACTGGACGGTCAGCCGCATCCACTTTGGCTCATGTTCTGTAATTAGATCTTAGGGTGAAATTGGCTCAAGAGCAGTCAGGTCATGCTCATCCAGTTTCATACTCCTCCTGACGGATCGAAGGAGGGTGCTGGAGAATTAATGACCAAGCCTTCGTGGTTTACTCTCCTTTCCATACTCTAGTGGCCATAGTTTTTCAAGGGACGTTCGGGTCGCATTCATATATGCTTGATGCGGATCGATATTGACCCCTGATCTGAGGTATGATATATTCGGTCGCCCATAGCTTTGGATGCAATTTTGATTGGTTCTGTATTGGGGCCTCCTTGCAGTCGTTGGCTTAAGTTGTAAAGAACGCCAAGCAAGAGCTATAGTGAGATTTCATATTTAGCTATTAGTGATTTATACTCCAGCTCCCAGCATTGATTTGGCTAGGCCACAAGTCGGATGATCAGACTCCATCCTTAGTGAGTTAATACTTCTACTATCAATTTCAGGCCAAATTTTGCGGAATAGAGAGCAGTCGGAATCCAATCATCTATTTATCAATGTTTATACGCTGCTCTGCATTATGGTGACTTAGAGTTATTCTTCCCCTACCGATTCAAGCCCAATTTGTGTTCATGCTTCGGTCCACGCTCCGGGGATTAGAGATTTGTCGAATGGTTTATGCTATAGTCCATAGTTTGGGACATAGAGATTTTCGTCAAGTCATTTATACTCTAGTCCACGCTCTAGGGACTTAGAGTACTCTAGTCCGCCTCAGGGACTGAGAGATTTTTATCAAATCTTTTATACTCTAGTCCGCGCTCTAGGTACTCAGTTTAAGTCGTTTATACTCTAGTCCATGCTCTAGGGACTCAGAGTACTCTAGTCCGCTACAGGGACTTAGAGATTTTTCTCATATCATTTATGCTCTAGTCCGCTCTCTAGGGACTCAGAGTACTCTAGCCCGCTTCAAAAACTTAGAGATTTTCGTCAAGTCATTTATACTCTAGTCCGCGCTTTGGGAACTCAGGGTACTCTAGTCCACTTCAGGGACTTATAGATTTTTCTCAAGTCGTTTATACTCTAGTCCACGCTTTGGGGACTTAGAGTACTCTAGTCCGCTTCATGGACTTAGAGAATTTTCTCAAGTCATTTATACTCTAGTCCGCTCTTTGGGGACTCAAAGTACTCTAGTCCGCATCAGGGTCTTGGAGATTTTTCTCAACTCATTTCTACTCTAGTCTGCGCTTTGGGGACTCAGAGTACTCTAGTCCGCTTCTGGGACTTAGAGATTTTTATCAAATCGTTTATACTCTAGTACGCGCTCTGGGAACTCGGAGTAGTCTAGTCCGCTTCAAAGACTTAGAGATTTTTCTCAAGTCGTTTATACTCTAGTCCATGTTTTGGGGACTCAGAGTACAATAGTCCGCTTCATGGAATTAGAGATTCTTCTCAAGTCATTTATATTCTAGTCCGTTTTTTGGGGACTCGGAGTGCTCTGGTCCACTTCAGGGACTTAGAGATTTTTCTCAAATCGTTTATACTCTAGTCCGCGCTCTGGGGACTCAGAGTACTCTAGTCCGCTTTAGAGATTTAGAGATTTTTCTCAAGTCGTTTATACTCTAGTCCGCGCTTTGGGGACTTAGAGTACTCTAGTCCGCTACAAGGACTTAGAGATTTTTCTCAATTCATTTATACTATAGTCCGCTCTCTGGGGACTCAGAGTACTCTAGTTTGCTTCAGAGACTTGGAGATTTTTCTCAAGTCGTTTATACTCTAATCCGCGCTCTAGGGACTCGGAGTACTCTAATCCGCTTCAGGGACTTAGAGATTTTTCTCAAATCGTTTATACTCTAGTCCGTGCTCTGGGAACTCGAAGTACACTAGTCCGCTTCAAGGACTTAGATATTTTTCTCAAGTCGTTTATACTCTAGTCCGCTTTCTATCTCAAGTCGTTTATACTCTAGTCCGTGCTTTGGGGACTCAGAGTACTCTAGTCTGCTTAAGGGACTTAGATATTTTTCTCAAGTCGTTTATACTCTAGTCCGCACTCTGGGGACTAAGAGTACACTTGTCCGCTTCAGGGACTTAGAGATTTTTCTCAAATTGTTTATACTCTAGTCCGTGCTCTAGGAACTCAGAATACTCTAGTCCGCTTCAAGGACTTAGAGATTTTTCTCAAGTCTTTTATACTCTAGTTCGCGCTCTGGGGACTTAGAGTACTCTAGTCTGCATTAGGGACTTAGAGATATTTATCAAGTCATTTATACTCTAGTCTTCTCTTTAGGGACTTAGAGTACTCTAGTCCGCTTCAGGGACTTAGAGATTTTTCTCAAGTCGTTTATGCTCTAGTCTACGCTTTGGGGACTCAGAGTACTCTAGTCCGCTTCAGGGACTTAGATATTTTTCTCAAGTTGTTTATACTCTAGTCCGCGCTCTGGGGACTCAGAGTACTCTAGTCCGCTTTAGGGACTTAGAGATTTTTCTCAAGTCGTTTATACACTAGTCTGTGCTTTAGGAACTCAGAGTACTCTAGTCCGCTTCAGGGACTTAGAGATTTTTCTCAAGTCTTTTGTCCTCTAGTCTGTGCTTTGGGGGCTCAGCGTAATCTAGTCCGCTTCAGGGACTTAGAGATTTTTCTCAAGTTGTTTATACTAGTCCGTACTTTGGGAACTCAGAGTACTCTAGTCCACTTCAGGGACTTAAATATTTTTCTCAAGTCGTTTATACTCTAGTACACGCTCTGGGGACTCAGAGTACTCTAGTCCGCGCTCTGGAGACTCAGAGTACTCTAGTCCGCTTTAGGGACTTAGAGATTTTTCTCAAGTCATTTATACTCTAGTCTACGCTCTGGGGACTCAGAGTACTCTAGTCCGCTTCAGGGACATAGGAATTTTTGTTTAGAGAAGTCGTATTTCCACCCGTTTGATTTGTATTTCGTTTATCATACCGAGGCTAATTTTGTCGAATGAATGGCCGAACCGTGTTTGCTCATGGAATGGGACTCTGCCCCAGCATCAAGGAAAAAACTTGAAAAACGGACGTCGATTCTTGTCTGCTTAGTGATTGTAGATCTTCCAATTAAGTCATGGAAGGAGGTATATGATAGATGGTTGGATCACATCCATGCTGGGGTTGGATAATCAAGTCTCGCACAATTTGCTTCGTATCTCTTTTTAGAAAATAAGGATAATGGATTATTGAGTAGACAAAGTAAGTTGCATATGTTTCAAGGTGCAGTCGTGTCCATGTATTGAGAGCGATGGTTGACGAGTAGGTAGTCCATCACAGCTACTCTAAGTCGGGTTTTCGAACGAATTTTTGTTTTTAGGGTAGGATTTGATGTATAGATGATCAAATCACGTCTATTCTAAATAGATTCCGGCATCACTGAGCTTTAGGAGAGGCATTCATATTTTTTCAAACTTTGTTTTATGACTCGATTTGAGTGGATGATCAGGCCATATTCATTCCAAGCCTCGCTTAGGTCTCCAAGTCAATTGTGGAGGTCGACGAATGGATGGTCGGTCATGTTCACTTTGTATTAGGCTCTAATCATGATGAGCTTTTCGATCCGTAGCCCGTGGCCCCAAATCAAAGGCACATGGTTGATGATGAGCGACCGAATCATGCTCGTATTGATGAAACTCCACAGGTCCGATCAAGGTCTGCGATTGGTTGGTGGCCAACTCTAAGTAGTTTGTCACCTGCATCATTTTGGAAGAAGTTTAGTTCAAGTCGGTCGTAATTCAAAGCACAATCAAAATTAAAATAATCCAAAGAAGATTGGTATAAATCTCATTAATAAGGGGAGCAGCATCATGTGCTCGCTATTCAACTCTGCCCTCAGCCCCTTCTAGCAGGATGTTGACTACCAACAGTCCAATTGATAATTAGAGTTCTTTATTCATGGGCATCGAAAGTTCCTGGCTTGCCATTATGCAAGGCTTGCATGTACTATTGAAGCTTTCCTTTCCAAATCAGCTTTCCGGTCATACCTCAGAGGTGTTTGTAATCGCCTGTGTTAGGATTAATGTTCATCTTGGAATATACAACATTCCTCCAATTTTCTCTAGACTTCAGTGGACTCTCTCGAGGTTGGTTTTCAGTACCACTCTGAGTCGCGAGTCCCCAAGTAGTGGCTATCGATTGAATCTTTCAAAGAGCATATGAGTCAAATTTTGAGATCTTGTTTTGTCTACTAGAATTAGAGTCCTTAGCCAATTGGCATGCATTATTATTTTTCCTAGTCTGCTCTACTCCTCCTCACTTTGGTTCTGATTTGTTTTGTAACAGAAACGATCCACGGTCGTTGGAGGCTTTCCAGCTAACTAGCTGCCAAAATATATCTTGAGGTTGACTCCTCTCAAAAGCGATCGGTATGATACCCTTGTTAGCATTTGGAACAAATTGCTTGGAGTCGCTAAATTCGAAGTGTTGGACCAGTGGAGAATGGTGCTGGAAGTCATCTTGGCGTTTTCCTAGAGTCATATCATCTATGTTCTCCAACCTTTGGGAGTATTGTTTGAGTAGCGGTTGCTTGTTCGTTCCCTTGTTTCCATTCGGAGACTGCCGCTTGATCCTCTAAGCCTTGGTCAGTCATAGGATCAAAGGGAAGTGGATAGAATGTTACTTTACTAAGTTGAGTTCTAAATCCAAAATACGGGGGCACTGCGCTATGGCACAGGGTCGGGTGTAGTGCACCCGAATTTTTTTAGGGCCTTTTTTTTAAAATTTGGATCATACCTGAAAAAGTTTTTTTTTTTGGAAAATAGGGGTCGTATAAGAGATTGGTGTAACTTAAGTATGGATCGGCCTCTGCACGTGGTTCGATATATTTGATACTGGGTCGGCATGCTCGTAAAGCACAAAAATAGAAGGCGGTTCGGTGTTGGAGTGCAAACATGGTGGATCGGCCAAGAGTGCCTTGGCCAAGGCGGTTCGGTATTGTAGTGTAGGCATGGTGGATCGGCTAAGAGTGGCTTGGACAAGGCAGTTCGGTGTTGGAGTGCAGACATGGTGGATACGTCGAGAGTGGCTCGGCCAAGGCGGTTCGGTGTTGGAGTGCAGACATGGTGGATCGGCCAAGAGTGGCTCGGCTAAGGCGGTTCGGTGTTGGAGTGCAGACATGGTGGATCGGTCGAGAGTGGCTCGGCCAAATCGGTTCGGTGTAGGAGTGCAGACATGGTGGATCAGCCAAGAGTGGCTCGGCTAAGGCGGTTCGACCAAGGTGGATCGGCCTGAGTGGTTTGACGCGTACAGTTTGGCAGCTTGAGTCTATTCACATTGGCCTGGTCCAGATTGCTCCTTGTATATTGCTCGATCATGGAAAGAAGTTCAGGTGGGTCGGCCATTCATCGTTTGTTCAAGGACGTTAGTAGATTACCAATAAGGCAATATGGTTGACTTTCCTTCACACTGGGTTACATCCCTAGCTGCTCTTGAGTTATAGGAGATTCCGCTTCGAGTCATGCATAAGGGATTCATGGTTTGGACAGGCTGGCTCGGTGACAACTGGTTTGGTCACAGGGGGTCGATATACACAGGTCGGCATTTGCTCGGTATATATGCTAGAGCGATCGGCTTTCAGCTTTTGAATGGGGGATCGGCTTTCTGCATTGAGTGAGGGGTCAGCCTTTATATAACTCCAGTGCAAACTTCAACATTCAATCTCAAAAACTTGCATACATCAGTGAATCCAATCCCACGGCTAATAGCTTCCTTCAGATCTCTTTCAAATCTGAATAGAATAGGAAATTTGCTGGTAAACAACTGGATCTCGTGAATATGGAAATCCACTAGCAGACGATGTGATC
Organism: Allium cepa; assembly: GCA_030765085.1. NCBI lineage: Eukaryota > Viridiplantae > Streptophyta > Magnoliopsida > Asparagales > Amaryllidaceae > Allium > Allium cepa. The sequence goes on from CM060932.1 coordinate 137,086,452, forward strand.
GAATCAAGCCGAGAACTCAATTCTTGGTGAAAGTGCCAAAATTGGTCACTAACACCCTTGAATAGATTTATGTAGAGAGATTAATGAAGAAAGTAAATTTAAACAGAGAAGTAATGCAATTGACTGTGAAAAGAACAACAAAAACAAGAACACCAGATTTATAGTGGTTAGGCATAATTGCCTACGTCCACTTTGAATATGATCTTCATTACTTTTCCAATCACTTGAGTACAGATACAATCCGTAAACAAACAACTTGAATACAAGTTTGAACAGAAAAGAAGTGAGTACAGAAAATGGCCGAGTCTCTTTAGAATTCTGGAAAAAAGGTCCTTTCAACTGTACCATTGCCTCTCTATTTATAGATGAAGGTAGGGTGGACTTCCTATGCAGGCCCAAGAACATGGTAGCTCGGCCCATAGTTGGAGGTGAGGTGGACCGAACGAGCCATGCCGACCCACGTCTACTGAACCACCCATGCCGATCTAGTTCTGCTGAATCTCCAAGGCTGAACAGTGGTCGTTGATGCACTTTGGTTGAGCTTGGGTTTTCTTGTGAGTGATTCGAAGTAAGTAATGGTTTGAGCCAAAATGAAAGGATGCCGATCATATTTCCTTGACTTGACAGCTATGGCCGAACCACTTCTTCTTCTTGCACCTTGGCCCACCCGCCAAGGTCGAACCATCCAAGCCGAATCTCCTAAAGATGCCGACCACATTAAGATCTACCCCAATGTATTCTTTCATTATAGCCGACCTACTTTGACCAAAACACTAGTGCGCATAGCCGATCGAGAATAACCGACCGAGAACAGCCGAACCACACTCCAAGCACTGATCCATCATCCATCACACATCTACCCCTACTCATCAAAACCGACATAGAATAATAACCATTATAACTCGAAGTGGACCAATCCTAGACCTTACACTCGCTTACGTTAAAGTATAACTTCTGCAACCTTCGTTTTGTAGCCGAGCCAAGGTACTAGGTAACACCTTGTTACACATATTCTTTTGGATTATAATGGAAAATGATTCAATTAAAGGGATGGATTTAGATTTAGGAGATTTGGAAAGCTTGAAAGGTGAGTGGGAAATTATATAATTTATTTATAGCATTGAAATTTATATCGTTGAATTTTATTTAATTATTATGCCTAAATAATATCTAATGAGATGTAGGCTTAAAACAAACGTATATAAATATCACCTACATATTCTGTAAGATAGGTAATTGGAATAGGAATGTTATCACTCCTTAGTTTGGAAGTTTGGAAATCAGTCCCCAAATCCGTTAAAGTATAATGTGATAAAGTTATAAAGTTTATTCCAAGTTTATAGTTGGGTTGTAAAATGTTGGTATTAGTTTAGATTGTTCTAATTTGACTTGCAATGCGAATTTCTATGTTTTAATTTGTTAGGAGTAGGGTATAATTTAATTGTAACGATTTCCATGTAATTTCAATAAGTTATTCAATTCCAAAAATATGTATAAAAAGCGCGTCATTTGAATTAACAAGAAAATACCAAAAAGGAAAGAGATGTGTATATTCTTCGCCATATTTTGCACTGTCTATTTCAATAAAAGAAAAGAGATAATTCTTTACAATTGCAAACAGTGAAAAAGTCTCATTTTTGGTTACTTTATGAAAATTTATAACGGTAATCCTTTTTGGAAAGTAGCTCTAATAAATTAAAATATGGAGATTAATGCTCTAGAATTCCTAAGCATAGGAATTAATGTGTTAGTGTCACACCCATTCTTACCTCGAACAACATTAAAAGAAAATGGGTTAGGGCATGAGACTAGGAAAATTTCCCTCATATTGAGAACATTAGATGTAAAGAAGAAGGAGTTGAATCAATCAAACTCGTGCAATGTGGGGAGCCATATTAAATCTAAAGTACTTAACTTGAGCTGAACTCTACAGACAAAGGAACCGTAGTTGAAGGAAAAATATTACACTCATAAGGAAATGGGGGAAGTACATGTTGAACTAAACTATTCACATCTCCAAAGCCTATACTCTGTCAACACCCATAAGAACAGGCCCGTGCAGCATATACCAAGGGAAATTTAAGAAGTACCACAAGTGGTCAAAAGCACTCCAAAAGGCTGCATGTGTGGCCAATCAGGATACACTTCAATGCCGAATCGTACTTACAAGCAAGCAACAAAGATACGGAGCTCTTCCTTTCTCTTATCGGCAACTCGAGCATGCTAGCAATGAGGAAAACTCAAATTACAGCCAAGTCACGTCTGCAAGAACAGGAAAATAACGCCCAAGCTAAAGCATGGCAGTGTAAATTCACCCCGACATAAGACCAAAAAACAAGCGCAAATCTGATAAACAACAAAGATATAAGCATCACAACATCATGCAAGTACTATATATCAGTTAATGCCAATACGGTGGTAGTACCTTAAGACTAATGAGCGACACCGAATGTTCCCATACAAGATCGATTAAATTTTAAATTCTCCTGCCACCATTTGAAATATTCCCGCTCTAATTTTGAGAATTACCGCCTTCACCAAAGCTTTCCGCCAAAGACATGCCAGCAATCCGAACACATCAAATAGATAACACGGATATGCGACATCTGATAGAATCCAAGGGCTAAGGCATAATGGCAAGAAAAGAATTCTAGTAATGTACATGCGTCTCAAGGCTATAATAGAAAGGGCACTGTAACATGAATGGAACTTTTACCTTTTTCTCATTTTGAGGCATTGAAGTTTTACCATATTCTTTGCCATAAAAATTTGTACCAAAATACTGAAAAAGGAAGAAAAGGAAATTTCCCCATGGACGTAGGATTCCTTAATATCCGAACCATGTATATTTCCTATGTCCTTTACTATTTCTTACTTTTGTTATTTTCCTGTTTAGTTTACAGTACTAGATCTTACCTTATTTGTACTTGAATTAAATTATACTTGGAATTGACATTTTAACGAACAGTTAAAGTGCAACTGCCTAATTATGCAAGCATCCAACAGCATAATCACCACTTCACGGTAAAGTTAAGACCACTTAATTTTACTAATTCAAATTAGTAAAGTAATTAGCACATTAGTTACCTTACACTTAATTGAGAAGCTAGAGGATAAAAAACTTCCTTTATAGTTAGGAATAAGAATACATGCATACATATACATATAACCACACTTACCAATTAAAAGTAAAAATATATTTATAGCATAATATACGTCGATATTTGCAATAGTTATAATTAGGATGTTTAGTTATAAATGACGTAGTAAATCATTAGAAGGTGTAGATGGAAAAGAGATAGTACTCCAAAAATAGGGTAGTAAATTTGCTGGTAATAGGGAGTCACATGAATTAAACGAGGACATAAATGTGTTTACTGGGACCGATTAAAGAATTTGATATGACATTTATGCAAAAATGAAGTATGCATAATAGGTTGAATTAGAATGAAGAAATAAATATTATTAGAGATTGTCCAATTAGAATAATAATGAACATTTATTATAGACAATTATGGAATGTACATAATAAGCGCATAAAATAAGAATTAAATACCAGGAAGCAATATAATTATCATAATAAAAATTATATAGCTTTAATAATACATTTAGGATGAGCGTGAAATAGTGGGATTAGCCCTATACTTAGGCCTAGGATGATTGGTTTGGTTTTGGTATGGGTTGAGGTGCAAGGTCAGTAAAGTAACACAGTAGACGTCTGCCCTTTAGCTAAAGGCTACCAACAATTGTGTATACTTACTACTGATATAGGACATCTCCAACCATAGGACCTATGGGAAAGTGATATGCATTTGTGGATAGGTCCAGGGAAATATACCAAGGGTTTGCCTCAAATTTGAAGTATTAAATGGTCCGATGCTTTTAAGGAAATGAGGACTGCTTCATTTCTAACAAGTGGTATTTAGTAGTAGGGATGACATATAGGCTACGACCACTAGGGGTCTTGAGTGGTCAGTAGCAAAGACTCAGGTTATGCCCTAACGGATTCCCTTCCTACTAGTGTAGAATTCGTACGAGATACACACATACCTCAAAGTTCGATAGTTAGTTGTCTGTTTATCAGAGGTGGGCAAGTCAACCCTTATATGAGTTTTTGAGATACGTTAGTAGAACAACAATTAAGTTATAAATTATAAAGTCATATCTAGGGTCATCGGTCTCTATAGCTAGAACCAATTAACTAGCAATTACGTTACGGAGGGCCCACTTCGGGGTTGAGGTATCAAATGGCCTTTGGTTTGCCTCCTCCCTATTTAAGAAGTATTAAGTAGGTGAGGTTTTCTTTTGGTAGTACATCGTTTAGATATATGTGTGTGTGTGTATGTATGTATATGCATATATAGTTATACCTCGTATGAGGTTAGACATATCATATGCACACATAGGATTGAACTGATTAGTTATAAATGATAGACATAACACTTAAATAGGAATCAATTGGCATTAATTAATGTTGTGGATAAAGCATCTATTTTGCAATCACAAAACGTTGTTTTGTCCCCTTCCTCGTTATAACTCACATGATATATTTAAAGGCACATGCTACCGGTGCAAGACGGGAACTATAGATGGTAGAGTCTTCTCTCTCGTGCTCAGCACTAACAAGACAACTAGATATCCAAGGAATAATATTGATTCCAAGGTAGTAGCCTTAGTCAATATATATGTTCTATTATATTTTTCTATTCCTCTGTAAGTTTATATTGATCGATCACTGATATACTTATGTTTATTACGTATTACCAAAATCAACGATCCGTGCTCTAATGGACTTGGGTTTTGACTTAATCGAAATTTGGGCCCATTAAGTGCAGATTGTTTCATTTGGTATCAAAGGTTAGGTTAGTCGATCATAGGATTTATGATATGCTAGGATAACATATTTGTATTTTACCTATAATTATATATATTATACGCCAAACTCTATAAATTTAGACTGTATAAGTAGTTGCGCCATATTTCCAAAGGATAGACGAGGCAACTATAAGTTGGCCTAATAAATATAGTTAAATTTATACACCTACCCTGACTACCACATGGTGTAGGCCGTACTGGAAGGCATTGACCAAGAAGAGCATGGGCATGACACATAAAAGGATCTCAGAGGCTGGATGGTACTTGACTTATTTATTGGGCCTAAGCAGCCTTATGATTGTGGATTTTGATGGATTGCCGATTGAAGATGCACATTTCATCTAGACAAATGGAAAATAAGAAACTATATGTTGCAAATATCCGAAAGGAGTAGGGAAAGTTCCCGTAAGAAGGTGTACCTTAACCGCTATAAAATGATAACCAGAATTTTATGAAGGCGAGTAGAAAAAAGAAAAGTCCATTTTCGTGTTCAACCCGATGTGAAAGAATTTAACAAAAAGATTTTGAAAATTCTTTGAAACGTTTTGAATGGGTTTTTCAAAGAATTTGTTAGGAAGTTGTTATTTTGAAAAAGCAAGAAAATTTTGAATTTCTTAGTTTGAATAGATTGAGCCAAATGTTTTTGGTTTAAAGGTTAATGGAAAAGGGATTTTTCTGACTATTTTATATTTTTTTTAAAGTTTATAAATTTTTTCTCTGGGCGGTGGATGATTGGAAATGGTATTTGAGTGAAATGGAGTAAAGAGAATAAAAGGGTAAGAATGCCCGATAATGAAGATATGAGGAATATTCTCGTATAAGGAAAGTATGGAGAAAAATAGCTGAAATAGATTTATACATATCTCTTTTCATGTTAACGAAGAAAAAATCAATGAGTAAAGTAGTAGGCGAACATAGTGCAATGAGTTAGTATGGAAAATAATAATAGAGGAAAAGAGCTATGTAAAGAAGAAGCCGCTTGAAGGAAATTTAGGTAGGAGAATTTTTAAAAATAGTAGTGTTATGAAACTTGAATAGTAATATCATTAGGAATTTATATAAAAATAAGATTAGTAATATAGTAAAATAGTATAGGTGAAAATCAATGCAATAACCCGTACCTTAATAGGCCCGAATTTCGATCAAATCGAGATCTAAGTCCATTAGGGTATGGATCATTAATTTTGGTAACCTATAATAAACACAAGAACATCAGAGAGCGATAATACAAACTCAAAGAAGAATGGAGGAATATAATAGAATATAATATACATATTGGCTAAGGCTGCACCTTCCTTTGATATTTAATTGCCTTATCAGCGCCGAGCACAAATAAAAAGACTTCACCATCTGCAGTTTTCATCTTGCTCCAGTATCTAGTCCTTCTAAACTTAACTTGTGAGTTGTTATGAGGAGGGGGTTGGAATAATGTTCCGATGATTAGAAAATTAAATACTTTACCCATTCCATTAATTTATGCCGATTGGTTTCCATTAAAATGTTGTGTCTATTATTTATAGCTAATCCGTTGAATCTTATGTGCACGTATGATTTGTCTAACCTAAGCTTCTCCAAGGTATAATTATATAAGTATATGCCTATCCACATATGTGTCTTACTTCTCCAGTACCCAAAACCCCAGCCACTTAATACTTCTTAAATAGGGAGGAGGCGAACCCCATAATGGCTTCTTAATACCTCAGTCCCCGAAGCGAACCCTTCGCAATATAACCGCTAGTTAATCGATCCTAACTACAAAGACCATTGACACCTAGATAAGGCTTTACAGTAGTTGTCATATTACTAACGCATCTCAACTGCCAATGGCCCTTCCTAGTCCCATGCAACCACCATCAATCATGTCCTAACAATATTAGAGATAGTACTAAAGCCACTTAATACCTTTTCAATGGGAACTAGGCAGACTCTGACCATTTAATATCTACATTTTAGGCAGGTCCCTGTCATTTAAAACATATCTTAAGGAAAAATCCTCTCCGATACTATCTAATTGACATCACACAAAATCTCATCAGGCCACTTAATACTTCTTTATGGGAGAGATAGACTCCATAACAGCTATTTAATACCTCAAACTCAAAGCAGACCCTTCTTGAAGTATCCACTATCGTGCCTAAATGCTAACCCTGACCATTTAATACTTTCTAAATAGGAAGGAGGCAGACCATATAATAGCTACTTAATACCTCCATCTCAGAAGCAGGTCCTACATTCTATGCATATCCCTTCCCTGTGGGTCATATGGTTGGAATTGTTTCATATCAGTAGTAAGTATACACAACTGCTGGTAGCCTTTAGGTGAAGGAGAGACTTCTGTTGTGTAAATCTACCGACCTCGCATCCCAACCCACTAAACTGGACCAATTACCCAAAGCCTAAGTGTTTGGCTAAGCCCACCAATTCATGCTTGTTCTAGACTTATGATTGAAGCTATATAATTTCCTACTGTGAAAATTATATTGCTTCTACATATATTTAATGGTATTAATACTTACTTGTTCACTAAATAATTATTCCTAATTTATACGCTTAGGATTTGGTTTCCTTATAATGTCTAATAAATGATTATTCCTAATTTATATGCTTAGGATTTGGTTTCCTTATAATGTTTAATAAATGTCTATTACCCATAGTAATTGGTCATTAATATCAAAACTGAACCATCTCTAATCAATCCTTATTTAATTCATTTAGTCTATTTATCAATTTCAAAATTTATCTGTTATGCCTATTCGGTCTCCCCATAATTGCCTTATTAAATTGCATAATCAGTCCCCATTTAATTCTTTTTAAATTTCTATTAATTACAAATTATTTGCCCGATAAATCTGTAATTAATGTCCGTAAATCCTAGTCTTATAATTACTATGCTATTAATAACTAATATGAATATCATCATAAATTACGCTATCTATATATTTTTATTTTTGAACATTAAGTGTGATTATACATGTTTATTTATTTATTTATAATTCTAACTATTAATTTCTAAACTACCTTTCCATGTTTTTATTTATCAAAGCTGCCTTTTAAAAAAGGATTACCGTTACAACTTTGCATAAATTAACCAAAAATGAAACTTTGCATCCTTTGAAATTAAAAATAATTATTTCTATTCTTTTATTGAAATAGACAGTGTAAACCGTGAAAAAGAATATCCATATCTTACACATCTTTTTCTCTTTTTGGTACATCCCTTGTTAATTCAAACAACGCCCTTATATATATATATATATATATCTTGGAATTGGATAATTTATGGAAATTACATGAAACCCGCTTCAAATAAATCAAAATGTAGAAATTCACATTCTAAGTCAACTAGGGAAACTTAATTTACAATCCAGTTATAGATCCAGAATAAACAAACATTCTACAATAATAAATATTTGGAAGGAGTTCAAATTTTTGGATTAGGTTGTACATATTATTCAAATTCCAGTTACCTATTTATTCAAAATGTAGGCGATATTCCTATACATTTTTTTTAAGCCTATAACAAGTAGATCTTATTTAGTCATAATAATTAAATAAAATCTAATGGTATAAATTTCAATGCTATAAATAAATTATATAATTTCCCACTCATCTTTTAAGCTTATCATATCTCAAAATCTAAATCCATTCCTTTACATAACTCCTTTTCTTTTCTAATCCAAAATAATATGTATAACAAGGTGTATACATACTATTATAATTTCAGACCTGAGAAGAAATTTTGGATTTAGGGGAATATAGACTCATAATTATAAAAATTACCATTTTCGCATATTGATTCGCTCTTTCTCCTCTTCTCGTTTTATTTTCTAACCTTCTTCGATTACATATTTATATATAATACCTTATGATTTTTAAAAGTAGTGGAGAAGAGAAAATAGATGCTTAGATAAGAAAACATGAGAAGAGAGGTGAGAGGTTAGATCATTATTTATAGGCACATTAATCAATTTTAACCGTTATATTAAAATAATTAAATTTGTGCCGTTAGTCAAGATTTAAACCCTAACTACCACATTCAAACTAGCTGACCGTTCCCCTATAGGTTGTTGTCTGGCCCAACGAAAGGGTCAATCAGTGGGCCCCCGTATTTAGTGTTATTTATTTTCCTTTTCGTTTTAAATTATTTTCGCTCTAGAAACTTCAAACTCTGATAACCTTTTCATTTGAGCTCCGTTCATGAAACTCCATATAGGAAGTTGCTTAGAAAATCAACACAAACACAATGAAATAAGTTTTATGGCCAAATTCCAAAGTTTGTTTAAAATTCCATTTTTGGAGCCTTATTAATTATTTATTAATCATCATTAATTTTACGAAGTGTTACAAGCAATAGAAATATGATTGGAGAGAGGGATAATTTCCATATATATGCAATAATTGCGCAAATCTTTTAGCAACCCTCCTTGTGTGCTATTAGATTCTTCGTTAATATTGAAAGTGGAAATAACACGAGTAGTGATAAAATAATAGGATGGAAGTTATCCTCATTTACTTCAGTTTACATTTTTTTTAAAGTTATAAAAGATGTTTTCGAAAAATGGTTTGATATGACAATTCGGTTTTCAAATGTGATAATATTTTGAGTTCAAAAATCCTACTTTTAAATGAAGTAAATCTCTGTTGTAGAAAGTCTTTAAAATGGGAAAGTTAGTTTGAATAGGAATTTTCCATGGTTTCTTTTTGGAACCAAGTAATTTTTGAAAAGGTTTCCAAGTTTATATTTTCAAAGATAAAAGTTTTGTATTCGGTACTTCATGACTGTGAATCTTTTTTAAAGAGATGTTAAAAACCAAGCCAATTTTTAATATGGAGTAGATATGGATCACCGCCTTGGTAAGACAGGGTAAAAGTCAAGGCTATGAATATAGTAGCTATGAATGCTTGTAGGATAGAAAAAAGGAATCCCCATTGATTTTAAGGAATATTAGAATGAACCTAGGAATATTTTGTCAGAGATGTGTGAAAGCCATAAAGGAATGTGGAATAGTATCAAAGTACACTTTTGAGAGTCAAAAGATATACTCGCTTGAAAGATCAAGGGAAGAAGGTCGATATCAAGTTTGAGAATATTATCAAGAGATTTTGAGTGAAAAAAGATAATAGTATGATTGGAGGAGATGGTAACGAGATGGCAACACACATAAAGGATGTTGGTTGACTCATAGTTAATAAATACAAGATAGGTGATAGAAAGTTATTCCACCAAGTCAATTTTTCAAAGAGTTATTCTAATGTGCATAGTTTATATTTCTTACCCACTATGGTGTGGGCATGCATAGTTTATTCCATAGTCGGGTGTAATAATTGAAGTAATGGATGGACCTTATTTATTAGAGGACAAGAAAGTGAGTTAAGACATATGGATTATATTCGAATAACATACTAGAAATGTCCATCTTAATTGAGCGAGGAGTGATAGGACCACAACGTCATTTACACCAGTTGATGTTGGAGAGCAGCTTCCAACAATTCTTTATTTTAGATTTTTGGGTTGTAATCGCTAGTTGTTTCCCTACGAATGTTGAAAAGTGTATGACATGAGATATGTTCTTATTTTATCACTGTGTAGATTTTTGGGTGGAGCTCCAATCGCTATATATATTAGAAACACTGTAAATAAGGAGATCTCATAAGGATACTTAACCAGTAATAAAATGTAGTTAAAATTGGAAGTTTATAATAATTTGGAAATTAAATTAGCAACTCGGGCTAAAGAATGCTTGAACCCTAAAAAGTTTAGAAGTACCTGAAAAATAAATTTTAGCAAACGGAGGACAGGGAAAGGTTGTTGCGAAATCATGGGTCATTATCCCTATGCCTTAAAAGATAAAATTTATAAATAAGCTTCTCTGTCATTGTTTAGAAGAAAAAGGAAATGTTCCATAAATCTAAGATTAACTGCGTAATGTTAGGGTCAATTATATACATTAACTCATAGACCGAGTCCCTATTAGGTTAAGACGTGGCCTGATTTTTTTAAGGATGGAGCGATAATTGTTTTGGAAAATTATTTTCAAATGCTTTGAATTTTTTTGTTTAAGTGCCTTTGAGAAGTTGGGTTCAAGTGCTTTTGAAAATTTTTGGTTAAGCGCTTTTGAAAAAAAAAGGGTGATTGAATGCTTTTGGGAACACGATTTTTCAAACTATTTTGCAAATTTGATTAAATGAGGAAAAAAGATTTTTAGAGAAAACAAGAGAATTTTTGATTTTCAAGGACCACTAAGGGCCAACATATTAGTGAATATGAATTTTACTATCCGACAAGGGTGATAGTGTACAAAACATGGACAATATAAAGGAAAAGGCCATTTTAGCTTTGGAATTTCTATTTTCATACCTAGTTGATAGTGAAACGAAACTTGCATTTATGATAATTCCATTTTAACATCGAAAATTAAACCTCCTTATGCAAGTTGTACTTGGAAAAGTTGGAAAAGAACTGGAGGCAGAAGAGAAGGTTCTAAGTTGCAGCGGAATAGGTTCTCAAAAGAAGGGTGGAAATGTAAAATTTTCCAACTAAATTCCTTTTTCGGCATAGGACTATAGATTTAGGAAAATTAGATTTTCAAAATTTTAGGATGTCAGAAATTTTGTACCAAGTTTTGGATGGTGAGGATTGGATGCAAAATTGGTTGAACAATACTCCTACTTGTAGGAGTGTGGAAATTGTTATGTAAAAAAGGATTTTTTATTTTGAAAAACTTGCATACATATAGAGTTGCCAGTGTATCTTGGTTGTCTGCATCGTATTTTCATAATATTTTTCAAAGAATGCATTTATATAGGAGGTGCCGATTTAGAACCATTCAACATGCATCTCATATATGTTATGATACACTTATACTTGTACATATTTGACTGCAAAATTGGTTGTAGACTAATTGGTTAGATAGTTTAGAATGGTTGCGCGCTATGTTATATGAGTCAACCCTTGAGGAATTTAGGACATGAAATGCTTTTAAGGGGGAGAATGTAATAATCCATAAAATTAATAGTAATTAATAAACAATTATTAAGGCTCAAAAATGGAATTTGAGAAAACCGCGGAATTTGGCCACGAAACTTGCACCATTGCGTTTATAGTGATTTTCTAAGCAACTTTCATACCTGAAATTTTGCGATCGGTGTTCAAACGAAGAAGTTGTTGGTGCCTAAAGATTTCAGAACAGAAATAATCAAAAACAGAAAATAGGAAATAAATAATAATAAATGCAGGACCACACAGGCCGACCGCCTCCTTCGTCCGAAAGACCGTTAGTGGTTGACCATCTATAGGGGAGTGGTCAGCCAGTCATATAGTGGTGGCTAGGATTTGAACCTTGACCGAATGGCCTAGATTTAAGTAATTTAATCTAACAAATAAATTGATTTGATCATCTATAAATATAGGCCAAAACCCTCACTTCTTTTCTCATATTTTTTCGATGAATATAGTAAAGCTCTCCTTCTCCATTATCTCTATTAATTATAAAATATTATATATAATTGGAGGAGGATAAAAAATAGAAGGGAAGAAGTGAATTAATACCGTAAAAAAAGGTAAATTTCATAATTATAAATATATATTCCTCTTATTGACCCCAAATCTCTTCTTAGATCCGTAATTCTATTGTATGCATATACCTTGTTATACATATTTTCTTGGATTAGAATGAAAAATAATTTAAGTAAAGGAATGGACTCGTATTTGAGAAATTTAGAAAGCTTGAAAGATGAGTGAGAAATAATATAATTTATTTGTAACATTGAGATTTATGTCGTTGAATTTTACTTAATTATTATGCCTATATAAGGTCTGATGAGTTGTTGGCTAAAAATGAGCATATAGAAATAACACCTACATGTTATGTAAGATAGGTAATTTGAAAGAAATGTTATTAAACCCTAATATGGAAGTTTGGAAATCGATCTCTAAATCTGTTAAAATAAAATGTTGATAAAGTTGTAAAGTTTATTCCAAATTCATGGTTGGGTTGTAAAATGTTGGTATTAGTTTAGATTTTCCTAATTTGACTTAGAATGTGAATTTAGATGTTTTAATTTATTGGGAGCGTGTATAATTTAATTGTATCTATTTCTGTATAGTTTCCGTAAATTATCCAATTTCAAAATATGTATAAAAAGTGTATCATTCGAATCAACAAGGAATATACCAAAAGGAAAGATATGTATACAGTATGGATATTCTTTTTCATAATTTGCACTGTCTATTTCAATAAAAGAAAAGAGATAGTTCCTTGTAATTTCAAATGAAGAGAAAAAAAATCTCATTTTTGGGTGATTTAAGGAAATTTATAACGGTAATCCTTTTTGAAGGATAGCTCTAGTAAATTAAAATATGAAAATTAATGTTCTGACATTCCTAAGCATAGGAATTAATGTGTCAGGAATAGGAACATACACATACGTGTTACTGCACTGACCGATTAAAAATATATTTATAGCGTAATATATGTCAATATCCGCATTAGTTATAATTTGGTCGTCTAGTTATAAATATGTAATATAATAAGATTAGAATGCAAAGATGGAAAAGAGATAGTAACTACCAAATTAATAGGATAATAAATGTACAGTTAATAGGGAGTTGCATGAATTAAATGGGGACATAAATGTGTTTAATGAGACTGATTAAAGAATTTGATATGACATTTATAGGGAAATGAAGTAATAGGTAGAATTAGAACAAATAAAAAATGTCATTAGAGATTGTTCAATTAGAATAATAATGACCATTATTACAGACAATTGACATTTATGGAATATATAAAACAAGCGTATAGGATAGGACTTAAATACTAGGAAGTAATACAATTTTCATAATAGGAAATTATAAGGCTTTATTGATACATTTAGGACAAACGTGAAATAGTGGGCCTAACCCAATATTCAGGTATAGGATGATTGGTTTGGTTTAGTATAGGTTGAGATGCGAAGTCAATAGAGTTATACAATAAAAGTTTTCCATTTACCTAGAGGCTACCAACAGTTGTGTATACTTATCACTGATGTGGGACATCTCCAACCATAGGACCCGTGGAGAAGGGACTAGCACTTGCGGATTGGTAGGAAAAAATATGCCAAGGGTCACCTCGTTTGAAGTGTTGGATAACCCTGTACTTTTAAGGAAATGTGGTATGTTTCATTTTTAATAAGAGGTATTAAGTGACTGAAATAGGTATTTTGCTAGACTTACTTAGGTTAGTTTAAACAGGATTTCAATTGTGGTAGGTTAGCAGGCTATGTCGATGTTATTATTTGACTGGTATTTAGTAGTAGGGCTGGCATATAGGCTATGACCACCAACGATCCTAAGCAGTCGATAACAAAGACTCGGGTTATTCGCTGTTGGATTTTGCTTCCTACTAGTGTAGAACCTGCATGAGATATGCATAGGCCTTAAAGTTTGGTAATTATTTGTTTGTTAATTGAAGGTAGACTAGTTAACCCTTAAATGAATCTTTGAGATGCATTAGTAGTATGACAACAAGTTATAAATTATAAAGCCTTATCTAATGACCATCGGTCTCTTAGCTAGAACAGATTGACTAGCTATTACATTGCAAAGGGACCGCTTTGGGGTTGAGGTATTAAATGGCAATTGGATCTGCCTCCTCCCTATTTAAGAATTATTAAGTGGCTGGGATTTTCTTTGGGTAGTACATTGTTTAGATATATATGTATATAGGCATATATATATATATATATATATATATATATAGTTATACCTTCAGAGGAGGTTAGCCATATCGTATGCGCACATAGGATTAAACGGATTAGCTGTAAATAATAGACATGCCACTTAAGTAGGAATCAATTGACATAAATTAGTGTCGTGGATAAAGTATACAATTTTTCAATCACCAGAACGTTGTTCTGACCCCTCCTTATTATAGCCCACATGATAGATTTAGAGAGACATGCTAATGGTGAAAGACGGAAATAACATATGGTGGATTCTTCTCTCTCATGTTTGGCACTAACAAGCTGAATATATATATAAGGAATAATATTGATTCCAAGGTAGTAGCCTTAGTCGGTATATAGGTTCTATAATATTTTTCTATTCCTATTGGCATCAAAATTGGTCACTAACACCTAATTATGTGAAAACACCAATATCCAATCCAAACATAGAAATATGAAGAGAAATAAATGAAGAATAAAATTAAAATAATTAGAAAGATAGTAAATAGAGACACAGATTTATAGTGGTTCAGCTAACTCCAGCCTACGTCCACTCCAAAGGTTTTCCTTTTATTAGTTTATACTGCTGATTACAGTTACAAATCCATGAATTCTAGAATAAAAATGACAGAGTGTAGCCTAGGTCGAAGATGAAGAGAAGCAGAAAAAATCTCCCTTTTCTAAATCCATGCTTGTTGTATTTATAGGGGAAGATGACCACCAATCTCTTTGGAACTTCAACAAATGGACCTTCTAATCCACATGGGCCCACCATAGGATTCGCTAGGCTCAAATCCCAATGAAGAGGGATCGGTACCGATCCCTTCCTTGGTTGATTTTTGAACATTGATTCCTATGGTGGATTCTTCATGATAAAATATGTTTAATCCCCAAGTTTCATGTCATATGGAATAAGGAAGCTCGAGTTATTGACTGTTGAATGCAAGAATACCCTTGGACTTCGATGTATGCTGTACCCTATTCAATGAAGTTTTCCAATCCATTTCTACTAATAAAGCATGCCGTCCCCTCTTTTATGAGCTGAAATATGTCGATCCCTTTATATTGAGCATGTCGATCCCTCTTATAAGCTGTGCCGATCCATTCCTTATGGATTGAAACATAACTTCCTAAACTAATAAACCATGCTGAATCATGTATCTCCATTTATGCCGAACCCTCCATTATATCATCCATGCCGATTCATCTTGCCTTGACCTACACCGATCCATCTCGCCTGGACCATGTCGATCCAACTACTTTCGATTACGCCGATCCCTTCTTTACTTCGACCATGCCAACACCTTGCCTATCCAAATGTACTGATCCCTCAGTTTTTAACTATGCCGATCCTTTTCTTCATGAAGAATACCCATACCAATCCCTTTACATTGAAACATGCCGTTCCGTTCAACATGTCTTCCCAAACCAATAAAACATGCCAATCCCTCTGCCTTCATCTATGTTGAGCTCGATGATACTTACATTCCATGCCGATCCCTTACTTTTCCAAGCCAATATCCATATTTCAAGCATCCTGCATCGTTTATCTATCAATCTGGCTTCATATAACCATTTGTACCTAATTCATGGACACTACAACCGTTACTCTGTACCTATCGGCCTTGATAATCGTGAAGTCTATTGGGTTAAATTCATCTGCGTACAGCCTTGCCAAAAGGCAGGTTAACACTTTGCCTCCCAAAACATGTCTTGCGATAAGAAGGTGTATTTTGAATTGCCACAAATCCAAAATCCAAAGTCCATAATCCATTAATTGTCATATTATCCAATCCAGAATCCAATCTGTTGCCAATCCAGTTCCTTGATCTCTCCAGATCATTAACGAAATCCATGACTGTTCTAAGTAGATATGCAATTCTGAATCCATTGCAAATTCATTAACCAAATCCACAATCT
Organism: Allium cepa; assembly: GCA_030765085.1. Taxonomy (NCBI): domain Eukaryota; kingdom Viridiplantae; phylum Streptophyta; class Magnoliopsida; order Asparagales; family Amaryllidaceae; genus Allium; species Allium cepa. The sequence goes on from CM060932.1 coordinate 137,102,955, forward strand.
CTCCGGATCGTTTTATCCAAATCAGGGACCGTTTCGGGTCCATATCCAAATCCATATACCTCTCCGAGTCGTTTTATCCATCAGAGACCGCTTTGGATCCATATCCAAATCCATAGACCTCTCCGGGTTGTTAGCCTAATCCAAATCCTTGATCTCACCAGATCATTGTCGTGCACAATCCATACCAGATGATCTGAGTAGGCCGATCCCATCGCTCTCTGGCGAAGCGGCCTATCCCTTGCCAGGCATAGTCCAAACACAATGACCTTAATCTCTCTGGATCCTTGCCGAACACAATCCACACTTGACGACCTGTTGGGTTTTATTCTATAGCCTCGACTCTCCGGTCGAGGGCTTAATCCGTGGGGTATCCTTCTCCGGTCTCGGTTCCCAATCGAGGAGTTAATCCATTGGGTATCCTTCTTTGGCATTGATCCCCAGTCAAGGACTTAACCCGTGTATGAATCCATCCTCTCGCTCTCCGACGAAGGGACTCGCGACTCATGGTTATTGCCCCGTCTCTCTGGTCGGAGCCATAATCATGACCTATGTTATTTATTACATTAATCCTGAATTAAGCATCCCTAAGTTCGTAAAATAAAATTCCATACAACCAATAAACCAAAGCTCGAAGAAAATAAGAAAGAACAAAATTTTACAAACCCGAGCACTACGGTTCATCACCATCATCTCAGAGCATGCCTAGGGTCTGTCCTCGATCCAGTAAATGTGTAACTTAGCGGTATTACTGCGGATTTTATTACTTATTCCTTGCCATCCTAGTCAATTGATGACCAGTTGACATTGATGCCTTGATCCAGTGCCATTTTTCATTCGAGGTGGACGGCGGTTGCTCCTGTTCCACTGTCACAGCCTGTGTCGTATTGTTGTAACTCACCATTCCTCACGTGCTCCTCAATGATATCCTTCAAATTCCTATAGTCATTTGTATTGTGTCCATCCAACTCATAGAATAGGCAATGCTTTCGTAATGCCCACTCACGTTTGGAGGGTTCCCTCCTTGCCGGCCTACGATACTGAAGACGTCCTCAAGTATCCATATAAATCCTTTTTCAGAGATTCGATCAAATCTGTATAAGAAAATAATTTTGGTTCTCTCCATTGCCTCTTTGACACATTAATGCCATCATTAATTTTCCATTTGCCTTTATCATTCTTGTTTACATCTCCTGATGATCCTCCACTTTGTACAGCATTCACCTGCGGTTTTTTTGCTCGTGCATCTTCTTGTCGCAAGAACCTTTCTGCTTCACGTTAAAACTCTCCGAGATCCATAGGTGGATCCTGCACCAGTGAATCCTTGTACTCCATGCCATTAGCAATTCCAGATATAACTGCCATCAAAACCATGGATGGATCTGGATAATCTACCGATGCCGCTGCGACATTAGACCATGTTAGGAAACTCCTTAGGGACTTTCTGGTCCTTTGTTTCAGTGTTTCCAAACTCATCACATTTTTGGGTCTCAAGATGTGAACCCTAAGCTGCCTCATAAACCTTTCGATCAATTCCATCCACGTGCCAATAGAGCCGCTTTCCAACTGTTTGAACCATCGTGCAGCTATATACGTTAAGTACAAGGGGAAGCACTGTGCCATAACTTCTTCCGATTCCCCTAGTATTTCCATGTATCTCATATACCTCGTCCAATGAACAGCGGGATCCGTTTTCCATCATAAATCTCAAGCGTTGGTAGTTTAAAATCCAGTGGATTCCTAGCTTGCCCAATATTTGGAGCGAATGGACTTTTATTTACATCCTCTAAATCCCTGTTCACTAATCCTCCATGCATAGCTCGCCTTATCATCCCTGCAAACCTATCATTGTCTTCCAATGACAGTCTCCTATCATTATGCACAAGCTGCCCCCTCGAATCTATGAGGGAATTCCAAAACGTACTCTTCCGGACGAGCATCCAAATTCTGATTCGCGCCAAGCTTCATAAGATCGATCGCAAGTCCTCTAGCATCTTGATCGACTAGACCCAGGCGCATGCCTCCTAGCCTTTGGGGATCGGTGCCGATCCATCTGGGTTGGTAGGGGACTACCCCCGGTCGCTCTGTTCCACTCCTTTGTCTATTAACCCCGTTTCCATGCTTCTGGTTCTGATTCCCAACAACTCTTGCTACTTCAACTCCTTTATTCTGTGCTTTAGCTTGTCTAACCTATTGGAGTAAATTGTGCATTATCTCCTCCTGCCTTTTTAGCATCCTCTTTTGCATAACATCCATCGTCGTTTCCATTTCATCCATGGCGATGTAGATAGATGCTTGATTATCTCCAGCTTGTGAGGAAACCTCCTAACTCCCTCCATGGTGGCTCCTTTCTGGTTGCACTCTCCTTGTTGATTACCAACCATTGCTTCCTTTATCCAAGTATCCAAGCTTCAAAATTTAAGCTCCTAGATTCCAAATCCACTTATGCAAGTCCTTCTCAGTGAAAGCACCAAAATATTAGCGTCAAAATTGACCGCCAACACCTAGTTATGTGAAAGCACCAATATCCAATCCAAACACAGAAATATAAAGAGAAATAAACGAAGAACGAAATTAAAATAATTAGAATGCAAATAAATAGAGACACAGATTTATATTGGTTCGGCTAACTCCGCCTATGTCCACTCTAAAGATTTTCCTTTTATTAGTTTATACTGTTGATTACAATTATAAATCCATGAAATTCAAGAATAAAAATGACAGAGTGTAGCGTAGGTGGAAGATGAAGAGAAGTAGAAAAAAGCTCCATTTTCTAAAGTCATGCCTGTTGTATTTATAAGAGAAGACGACCACCAATCTCTCAAAAACTTCTACAAAAGGACATTCTAATTCACATGTGACTGCCATAGGAGTCTCTAGGCCCAAATCCTGATGAAGAGGGATCAATGCCGATCCCTTCTGGTTGATTTTTGGGCAGCGATTCCTATGGTGCGTTCTTCATGATTTTTAATCCCCAAGTTTCATGTCATTTGGAATAAGGAGCTCAAATTATTGACTGTTGAATGCAAGAATACCCTTGGACTTCGATGCATGCCGAACCCTATTAAATGAAGTTTTCCGATCCATATCTACCTAAAGCAAGCTGGAGCTGAAATATGCCTATCCCTCTATATTGAGCATGCCGATCCCTTTTATAAGCCGTGCCGATCCATTCCTTATGGATCGAAACATAACTTCCTAAATCAGTAAACCATGCCGAACCATGTATCTCCATTTATGCCGAACCCTCCATTATACCATCCATGCCGATCCATCTTGCCTTGACCTATGCTGATCCATCTTGCCTTGACATACGTTGTTTCATCTTGCCTGGACTGTGCCGATTCAACTACTTTCGCCTACGCCGATCCCTTCTTTGCTTCGACCATGCCGACCCCTGACCTATCTAAATATATCGATCCCTCAGCCTTTAGCTATGCTGATCCTTTTCTTGATGAAGTATGCTGATCACACCTTCATGAAGTATGCCTATACCGATTCCTCTACATTGAAACATGCTGATCCATTCAACAACACTTCCCAAACAAATAAAACATGCCAATCCCTCTGCCTTCATCTATGACGAGCCCTATGATATTTTCATTCCATGCTAATCCCTTGCTTGTCCAAGCTAATATCCATATTTCAAGCATCCTACATCGTTTATCTACCAACTCCATCCAACTCTGGCTTTATATAACCATTTGTACCTGATTCATAGTCCCTACAATTGTCGCTCTATACCTATCATCCTTGATGATCGTGAAGCCTGTTGGATTAAATCCACCTGTGTACTGCCTTTTCAAAAGGCAGGTTAACAATTCCATCGCGAGTTTATATTGATCTATCTCGGATATACTTATGTTTATTACTAGCTACGAAAACCAACGATTCATGCCCTAATGGACTTGGGTTTCAACTTAATAGAAATTTGGGTGTATCAAGATGTGGGTTATTACAACCATTTTTCGGCTTAGCTTCTTCAGCTTAGGCTAGAGGCTCTCGTGCCTCTAATTTTCTCCCCAACTTTCTCAAAAATCTCCTCAATGTGGCCGATCATCCTCTCACCAAGATAGCTATTCAATCATGTAATAAACTTCTTATTTTTCTTAAGTGGATTTTTAATAAAGACATCCCATATTTTGAAAGCATATTATACTCGGCCATGTACTCCAAGACAGATAGGTCTCCTTACTTCAAGTTAGAAAACCTCTGAAAAAGTACCGACTTATGGACCGCATATAAAACTTCCATTCGAACCTTGCTTTGAAATGGCCCTAAATAAAGCGATCCTCATTAGTAGCCACCTTCAACGCATTCCATGAGTTCATTTTCCTTCCTTCGATTTGTTAAGAAGCCAGCTTCCTTTTCATGGCATCTTCTAACTCCATATCTTTAAAGATCGTCTCACGAGTATTAATCCAGTCTTATACTTCAATGGATGACTACATTCCATGAAATTTTTTTCCCCTTAAACTCATATAGTCCTTATTCAGCCTGGCAAAATAGATCCTTCGTGCCTGCACCTCAATAGCACCACCCACCATAGCTGGAGTAACTCCTTGGGCTTTCTGCAGCATGTTCCTCATCATCTCATTTAACATAGTTTGTAGTTTGATGTTAGTAGCTGCTCCATTGCCAATTCCACCACCCCTTGTTGTACTCCTTATATGTCGACTCATTTTATAAATCTATATTATGAATAATCAGTCCTTCATGATAAGGCTAAAATGGTTCCTGTATGTGCAATGCGATTTAACTATATATATATATATATATATATATACACTACTAACATATAGTTTTGAGAACCAAGATATGACAAGTACGCTCTCTCATATATCGCTCAATCCATTCTAGATTATCCCCTTACTCTTTCTCTAATGCATCTAGTATCAACTTTAGGTTGTTTGTCAACCTTCAGCTCCGATACCAAATGTGACGACAGCCCTACACTTCCATACCTGATATAACCCGACGAGTGTGCTGCAATGATACTCGGTTGATGTAGGACGATAGTCAAAGGTAAAGTAACCAGCATACATTCAAAACCCGTCGTATATCTTACAACGTAGGGGATAAAATATAACAAAAACATAGATACAAAACGGGCGAGATAGTAAGTATAACGAAATGAACCATATATGTATATGTAAACACACACACACACACACACACACACACACACACACACACACATATATCAGAGTGCATAAGGTCCAAAACAATTATACAAAGTAAATAGGATAGAGTTTATACATCAACTTAAAGAAAATATGCCTCTAATAATAGTCTAATACTGAAGTATCTCCATAGTGTTGCATAGTGGAATAACAGTAGACTCAAAATAAAAGTATAGATAATCGTTAACCTCTTGCTCATCCTCTGAACAACTCCATGTGCTAATATCATACCTACAATCTAGTTTACTCATTTAAAAGCACCCAAGATAATAAAAAAGCAAAGGATTAAACCTTGAGTTGGGCAACAATATGGTGTGAGCGATAGATATACCTCAGAATACTATAAAAGTCGATATAATGAAAGGAACAACAGAGTATGAAGAATCACAATGCCCGGTCCCTACATATAATAAGTTAGCACATAACATATAAACATGATAAACTATCATCATGGGTGTACTATATACCAAAATACAATATGGGGGTGTTTAGGTCACTGACGTCAAAAGCACCTACATCGTGTGACATCCATATCAAGCATAGCAACCGTCTAACCATATTACATCACTCATTGTACTTTTGGGTATATGATAACTTATATGGCCACGTCCTGTGGCCAATGACTACATCCTCATCTCGGTTTCTCTCATGCTCAAATCCATGCTACTTCGTAAGGCCAGAATACCAAACTCACGTCCTACGAATCTAGGGTATATCACCGTCCTAAGATCTAAAGTCACATCTTATGTCTCAAACGAGTATCCCTACAAACCCTTTCTTTACAAGCACACATGGAAACCTCTAAGTTAGCAACGATCCATTTAGCATATGTCAAGTACAACACATCCTACATCCTACCCTACAATTTTTCATCATCGAACTTACCTTCTTCAACCATTATCATAACTCCTATCCTCAAGTTGTCATCATTTAGAACTTCTCTAGACTACCATCAAAAATCATAAAACACCGTCAAATCAGTCCTAAAGTAACCTTTCTACTTAGTTACATATCTTTGTAGTAGGACTCTTATCAATCCATGAGGAACCAAGATCATTCTTCAACATTGTCACATCGATCGATCATGGTCATATGTCTCGAACCAAGAGTCAAACCAGCACATGATCACTTGGGCACGCTTCTCCATGCACCCCTCTACCACGTCAGTAAAATTGGATGGGTCGGAACCGACCAATCTGGTTTGGTACTTAGCCAAAATATGGCTAAGTACAAACCACTTCAACTCCCAAAGCTCGCTTAAGAATCACGTCACGTCCATGCCTATATAGCCAAAAGTAGTTGCCCTGAAATCTCCCAATCTAAGTGGAATGGTCATGGGATGATTCGATGGTGTATCGATCTCGTGCCTATCTCCCAAAGTTCATCACATGTTGCCTCGACATAGAACTAAGCCCTCCTCTCCATCACCACCTAAGTGCATTTTTGCACTTAGGACCTTAAAAAATAGTTCAACACCTACCCATATGACTTAGGAATTTTTTCCATAAGTCACATTCCTGACTTCCCTTCTTCATTCTAGTTCATTCCATTGCTTTATTTTTCATGAAGTCTTCAGATCTACATCAACACTCTTCCCACAACTCTAACCATATTCTATCTGTTTTGTTCCATTAATCAGAGTGTCCATCGTTTATGCAACCATCTTTAGTTGACCCATCTCTTTGATTACTCCATATACACAAGATTCCGATCTTATGGATCTAACTATAAATCACCTTTAATCAGCATTTTCAACCACTAATCATATAATATGTCCAAACAACATATTACAAATATTCCATATCATTAATGTAATACACCGATGAATACAAATCCAAAATCAAACATACAAGTCATCAAACCAACAAATATAGAAAAGGAAGTTTGATAAGAACTTAGGCAAATTTTGAATTCAAAATTCAATCTAAATCATTCAAACTCATTTATAAGTCATATATGAGTTTAGATATATCAAAAGTCACTTTTTATCTTTAATTTTTTAATTATCATTTATTACAAAATCCGCAAATAAAGTAAAGCGAGGGATAGAAGTCACTCACCCATAGAAGAGTCAACCCAAAATTCACCAAATAACTATAGGTTTTATCAGGATAGCTGTTACACAGATTCCAAAGCTCTAATTCTTGAAATTCTCCAGATCCCCTTTATTAAACTCACCTTAATCACTTAACTAGGCTAATTAAATTGAAAAAATGATGGAGTTTAGGTCTATTTGGATTAATGGAGGTTAGGAGGCAATTAGAAATGGAGAGAAATTACCTATGGTTGCTAATGGAAATTGGTATTAACACTAATCTCGAGTTGGGTTGAGGGGTCACACTAATCACCCCTTAATTACCCACTAATCTTCCTAAAGTCAGTCCAAACTTCAAATAAGCATATCTCATAAACTGTAGGTCCAAAAATCCACTATCATCACACTACGAAATGGAAAATCATCATATCTTTTATTTGGAAGTGGTTAAAGACCATAATTCAGCTCTTGTCAAAAGTTATAGACCTTTAAGGTTTTCAAGGTCATACCGTCCAATAAAAATTCTAAGGTTGTAAGGTGTCACTACCTGTCATTGCACAAAGTTATGGCCTCATACGACCAAATTTGGACTTTAAAATAATATTTTATGATCATCCGATATGTAAAATGTGGATCGTTATAGGAGCTGTGACTCAACATGCAATTGAATATATGATTTAACGTGCTATCGGAGCTATGACTTAACATGCTATCAAATGTATGGTTTTACATGCTATCAGAGCTATGGTTCAACATGCTATCAAAGATATGACATTCAATTTGCTGTCGAAGATATGGCTTTTAATATGCTATCAGTGATATGGCCATGTTATCGAAAATATAATGAAAAATTTGTAGTTGATTTTAAAGTTATTTTATTTCTTTTTGAAGAATTTACTTTTGAACAAGTCAGGCCATATGTTAAATTCTCATTTTCTAGTCCCTTCTTTTATTGATTTCTCATTAGAAAATTTTCAAATAATATTTTTTATTTAAATAAAGACATTCATTTTCCCTTTCTTCACTTAATTCATAAAAGCTCAAAATTTCATGGAAAATTCACAGAAATTCTCAAAATTCATAACTTCATTTTTTACCATAGAAAAAATGTCAGAGAATTTTTTTTTTATTCGTATTTTAAGTAATTAAAACCTGAAATCACACCATTTTTCCAACTTAGAAAAATGGTAGAAAATTCATATTAATCAGAAACTTTCGAATTTAATAGACCATACATATTCAAAATTTATATCATTAAGAGGTTATTAACAATGTTCTAAACTTGAAAACCCTCTTTTAATTTTAAAACTTCACATATAAATTCATAGATGCATTTTAATGATCATGTATACCAAGCCGATGTTTTTAACATCTCAAGACGTCTCATTTTCACTCAAATCTAAAAAAACATAAAAGACACCTTTGTTTGCCTAAAGATGGATGAAGATGTGTCCTAGACTTCTTCTTAAAAAACAATTCTTCTTTGTTACAAAATAAAGAGAATGGAGACCATTAGAGAGAGAACAATTTTATTGAATTGAGATAGATCTTACAATACAATCAAACTTCATATTTGTAGACTCCTTATGCAGTGCAGATTACAATAATTCCCTTTCTCATTTAGCATATTCATCCCTATTATTAATATATACTACAACACTCCCCCTTGAATATGCGTATGTAAAGATGATAAGAGTAATTGCCTCATTAAAAACCTTGTTATGAAAAACCCAGTGGGGAAAAAATCATAAACAAGGAAAAGAGTGCAACATGATTTCATCTTTAAGTAACATATATTTTATAATGTTACTACGAGGGTTGATACTTCTGGATCAAGATAATGCCTCATTAAAACCTTACTAATAAAAACCCAGTGGAAAAAATATTAGTGAAGGAAAAATAGTACATTATAGCGTATTTCATACGCTCCCCCCGAATACTAACGCATTATTCAATTAGTTTGTTCATGCAGCCGACGCATACCAATTTTGTACATCATCTTCTGAAATGTGATTTTAGAAGCGCCTTTGTGAATAGGTCCGTCGGATTTTCTTGGGATCAGATTTGTTTCACTTCTATCTTATTATCCTTTTGTAGCTCATGTGTGAAGAAAAATTTAGGAGAAATGTATTTCGTCCTATCACCCTTAATGTAACCCGTTTGAATTTGAGCTACACAAGCTGCATTGTCTTCATAAATAATGGTTGACTCTTCTATTACCGATGGAAGTTGGCAGCTTTTTCGAATATTCTCAATTAGTGATCTCAGCCAAATACATTCTTTACTTGCTTCATGTAGTGCTAGTATTTCAGAGTGATTGGATGATGTTGCTACTAATGTTTGTTTTGTAGATCGCCATGAAATTACTGCATTGCTGTTATTAAATACATATCCAGTTTGTGATCTTGCTTTATGTGGGTCAGAAAGATAACCTGCATCAGCATAGCCAACTAAATTTGGATTATTGCTTGAGTTAGAGTAAAAAAACCCAAATTTGTCGTTCCACGAAGATATCTCATGATATGTTTTTATACAATTCCAATGTCTTTTTGTTGGTTCTGAACTGTACCTTGCTAGAAGATTTACTGAAAATGCAATATCTGGTCTTTTGCATTAGGCCAAATATAATAATGCACCAATGGCACTAATACATGGCACTTTCGGACCAAGCACATTCTCATCTTCTTCTTTTGGGCAGTAAAGGTCCTTTTTAATATCTAAAGATCTAACAACCATCGGCGTACTAAGTGGATATGCTTTATCCATTTGAAAACGCTTTAGAGTTTTCTCAATGTAGTTTGATTGATGGATTAATATGCCATTAATACTATGCTCAATCAGTAGACCGAGACAGTGCTTAGATTTGCCAAGATCTTTTATGTCAAATTCCTTCTTTAAATAATTTATTGTTTCATCAATCTCTTCTAGAGTCCCAATCAAATTTATGTCATCAACATAAACTGCTAAGATAGCAAATCCCTTTACCGATTCCTTTATAAAGACACATGGACAAATGAGATTGTTTTCGTATCCTTCTTTTACCAAATATTTACTAAGACGGTTATACCACATCCTTCCAGATTGTTTCAAGCCATATAATGATCATCTTAGTTTTAATGAGTACATGGACTTTGATTTTTCTTTAGGCAATTTATATCCATCTGGAATTTTCATGTAAATATTGGTATCTAATTCACCGTAAAGATAAGCTGTCACAACATCCGTTAATCTTATATCGAGTTTTTCAGAAACTACAAGACTTATCAAATATCAGAATGTTATGACATCCATAACAGAGGAGTAAGTTTCCTTAAAGTCAAAACCTGGTCTCTACAGGAAACCTTGTGCGACAAGTCGTGCCTTGTACCTCACGACTTCATTTTTATCATTTCGTTTTCTAACGAATACCCATTTATAACCTAATTGTTTAACATTTTATGGTGTTTTCCCTATTGGTCAAAATACACCATGTTTTTGAAGTGAATCTAGTTCCACTTGGATAGCATCTTTCCATTTTGGCAATTGTGTCTTTTTTGACATTCATTTATGCTATTTGGTTCATTATCATCATTCTCATTATTCTCATTATGGTCATGACTTTCAATTATTTAAGTAGCTACTGCGAATGAGAATACATCATCAATTATTATTTTACTTCGATCCCATATTTCTCCATAGCTCGTAGAAAATATTGAGATCTCATTATTATTAGGTACCATTTTATCGTTGGAATCTTCTTTTATCTCTTCTGGGATAATATTTCCTTCCACACTTCTAGGAGAATTAGGATTTTCATTTGAGTGATCCTTTTGATCATTTATAACCTCTTTAGGAGGTTCCTTGATTGATGATTTTTCATTAGACTTTCTTTTTCTAAGCGCCAAGTCTTTTGAACCAATTGGCCTTCCACGTTTTTGTCTTGCTTTAGATTCATTTGCTGCTATATTTACTTTTGATCCTTCAGGGACATCAATTTTTGCTGGTGCATTTGCTGCTGGAATGTGAGATTTAGTTATTTTTGCAGTGTCACTAAATGCATCTGGAAGTTGATTTGCAATATTTTGAATATGCAAAATTCTTTGTATCTCGTATTGGCATTGTTTGGTAAGTGGATCCAAATAAGACATAGATGGATTATTCCATGATATTTCATGCCGTTCTACTGGAACGGTCTTTCCTCCCTCTAATGGCGGGAAGATTATCTCATCAAATTTACAGTCTGAAAATCTTGCAGTAAAGACATCACCTGTAAGAGGTTCAAGGTAATGAATTATCGATGGGGAGTCAAATCCCACATGAATTCTCAACCGTCATTGAGGACCCATTTTAGTACGAAGTGGGGGATTAATAGGTATATGCATAGCACAACCAAATTTTCGTAAATGTGAAATATTTGGTTGAGATCCAGTTAAGAGCTGTGATGGTGAAAGCTGATGATAAGCTGTTGGTCTAATTTTAACCAATTTCGATGCATGCAAAATTGCATGCCCCCAAGCTGAAACGGGTAGTTTTGATTGCGTAAGAATGGTCTTGTAATAAGTTGCAAGCGCTTAATTAATGATTATGCTAGACTATTTTGAGTATGGACATGAGATACTAGATGTTCAATTTCAATTCCCAATGATAGACAATAATCATCAAATACACGAGAAGTAAATTCTCCAGCATTATCTAGTCGAATTGATTTAATTTGATGATCAGGGAAGTGTGCTCTCAATTTTATTATTTGAGTAAGTAGCTTGGCGAATGCCAAATTTCTTGTAGAAAGTAAACAGACATGCGACCAACGAGTTGATGCATCAATCAATACCATAAAATATTTGAATGGTCCACATTCAGGGTGGATTGGCCACATATCTCACCTTGAATTCTTTGTAAAAATGTTGGAGATTTAGATGTGATTTTATTATATGAAGGTCGAGTGATTAATTTTCCTTGTGACACATAAGTAATCACTTGGTAAATTCAATTGGTTTGATAAATCATGTCCATTTGATTTTTTGGCCATTTTACATATCATAGTTGATCCAAGATGACCCAAGCGATCATGCTAAAGAATCAATGTCTTTGTATTTGTGAGCTTCTGGCTCATGTTTATAGAGTGAGATTCAACTATGCCAATTTTTATAAAGTATAAACCAGTTGAAATTGTACCAAATTTTTCTAGGATAAGCTTCTGGCTTTCAATTCTAGAAATAACACAAAGATATTCTTTGTTGTTTTCATTTATAGTTTCAGTATGGTATCCATTCATTCTTATATCTTTGAAACTCAACAAATTTCTTTTAGAGTTTCTTGAGTATAATGCATTCTGAATAAAGATATGCGTACCATTTGGTAATATTATATGGGCTCTTCCGGACCTTAAGAATTATTGTTTTTTACCTTAAGAATTAAAGACAATAATTAGTCAATCATTAAAAATTTGTATGCATAAATAAATGTAATGTAAACAAACAAAGTAATATGATTAAAATAGCCTACTGATTAAAAACAACATCCACATTACACATTATTTTTAACTAGTACTGCAAAGGGAAATACAAGTAAACGAACACAAACTTCAAACTGATTTATTGATGCAAGATAATGAAATAAAACGAAAGCAACATAACAAACTTCAAGATATTTCTAATTGATCAACTCGGTCATATCATTGATCATTGCACTTAGATTTTCATCATTAATGAAATTTCCATTGTCGTCTTCGAAGAAATCATCTAACTTCAGGTTAGTGTTTTTAGATAACTTTTCGGCATTATTTGCCTCAATATTCTAAAAGCGATGATATTCTTTAACTGTTTTCTTTGATGATCTACATGTATGTGACCAGTGACCAGATCGTCCTCATCTATAACAAACTTCCTCATGATGCCTTTTATTTTCTGAAGCTGAATCACTGTTTTTTACAGGCTCAATTTTCTTTTGTTGCTTTTTAAAGTTGGTGGTTCTGTTACCTTTAAAACCACCATAACCGCCTCTGCTAGAGTTATATCCACGTCCACGACCATGTCCTCTACCTCAACCTCGGCCCCTACCTCTTCCAAAGTGGGCAAAATTAGCATTAACTTCAAGTAATGCAGTTGAACCAGTTGGCCTTGAAGAGTGATTTTTTATAAGCAATTCATTATTTTGTTCAGCAGTTAGTAAGCATTCTATGAGTTCAGAATATTTTGTAAAATAACGCTCTCGATATTGCTGCTGCAGGAGTATATTCGAGGCATGAAATGTTAGGAAAGTCTTTTCAAGCATTTGTGCGCCATCCACCTTTTCTCCACATAATTTCAATTTAGAAGTGATCCTAAACATTGCAGAATTATATTCTCTTACATACTTAAAGTCCTAAAACCTCAGGTTCAACCACTCTTGCCTAGTGTTTGGAAGTATGATCGTCTTCTGGTGGTCATAACGCTCCTTCAGGGAGTTCCATAAGTGGAGAGGGTCTTTTTCAGTCAAATATTCTGTTTTCAGATCGTCATAGATATGATGTCTTAAAAATATTAGAGCCTTTGCCTTGTCCTGCTGGGACATAGTATTGCCATTTTTAATGGCATTTTCTAAGCATTGAGATTGCAAATGAATCTCAGCATCCAGTATCCATGATAAGTAGTTGTCTTCAGATATGAACTGTTCATAAAATAAATTGCATAAGGTGAAAATATTCGCCACAACAACATTCACTATTTATTTGTTTCCAGCTAAAAGGTAAAAAAAATAAAAAATGGAAAGTCTTCATTCATGGTATCAAACAACTATACCAAAAAATAGGTATTAACAAAACCAAACATTTGGATTTTGCAACTTTCATGTATTTATCATATAAGAAAGGAAAGTCAGCTTTTGCGTATATTCCATTCCAAACTTTTGATTTTTATTTGGCAACAGATCAGCAAAGGAAAATAAATAAATATTGAATTTAGAAGCCAAAGAATTAAAATAAGATTGATACAAGAAAAGACATGAAAAATATAGAAGCGAACCCCAAACTAGCATGTGCTGACTTGACAGCTTTATCAAAAAAAATGATATCGACAATTACCTTTTTGCAGAGAGGAAAAGTAACAAGTTTATAAAGAAATGCAAGAACAATTCCTTTACCTGCTGTTTTAAAGGAAATAATAAATAGAATGTATGTGGATATATTATAAAAGACTCGTTTGCACTAACATATAATAGGATTTTAAATATGAATAGCCTTAGAATTGGAATGGTCAGAAGTGGAACAGTCATAGTAATTAATATATAATTACTTGTTGAGAAGTTGGAAAGTTTGAAGGTGAACAGGTTGAGAACAATAATTAATTCGCATTCCTAGGCAGAATATTGAGAATGCAGTATACAGAAAGCTTGTGCTACTCAAAAAAAAAAATCCTAGTTGAGCAGCAAGAAAATAAAACAAAAGAAGAACACCTTCGTGCTGATAACGTGTTACAAAATAAAGAGAATGAAGACCATTAGAGAGAGAACAATTTTATTGAATTGAGATAGATCTTACAATACAATCAAACTCCATATTTATAGACTCCTTATGCAGTGCAGATTACAATAATGCCCTTACTTATTTAGCATATTCATCCCTATTATTAATATATATTAAAAACTATAAGAGTATATTTTTCCTCATTTAACAGAACATTTAGAACAAAATTCCGTTATAGCACTGTCTAAATGGCGGCCCCGCCTTTGCAATTGATGTGCCCTAATTCGCCTTTCTCCCGCATCGTCTAGCCGCTCATCGTCCATCTCCCTTCCAAGTTCGTCTACGCTTCCCATTCGCTAAATTATTCTCTTTCCTGCTTTCGCTTCGACTTTCGTCACTGACGTTGTATTGACGGGTCGTATGAATTTCTGACCTCTTCCTCCCATGCTCTGGCTTCGTCTTTGGTTATACGTTCTAGGTCATGATATGGCAAAGCTCCTGTGCCTGATTTGACTACCTGGCCTCTGCCGAGCTCCTCTGCCGCTTTCCCAGATCTGCAATCGACCCCCTCGACTATTGAAATTGGGCTTCTCTTGCCTACATCTAATCTTCGCATGAGTACAGTTTTGATGTAGTCAAATTTTTGATATAGATCTGTCAAATGGCCCTGTTGTTTTAAGCAAATCTTTGCCTGTTAATATGCCTCTGTCACCTTTAATTGTTGTTACAACAAATGCTTTGTCCCCTGATTACAAAGTAAAGAAAACTTGGTCATCACTGTTCTCATCTATGCCATGTAATGTTAGTGTGTATATGCCCAAAAAGTTTGATATAAATTCTGTTCTTAGGGTTATGATACTGCCTTTGGAAGTAAACGAAGCCAGTTCATTATTCTAGAAGGATCATCAAAGTTGGTTTGTTTCTGGATTCTGCCTTATAGTAAACTTAAAGCTCTATTGATTCAAAGATGGAAGCCCAAAGGGAAAATCACTATGAGTTATGGCAACACCTTATTCTTTTATGAATTCACTTGCCTTGGGGATCAGTAGAAATTTCTTGAGGCTGAGCCAATCATCATCGATAGTAAGCCTTTGTCATAACGAAATGGTCTCCTTCAGTTGATTCTGCTGGAGAACGGATACTCTTTATTCCTATATGAGGAAAATATCCTCAGTGCTCCAATCTTTGATCGGTATAAACTGGTTAGCAAATATAATAGATTACTTGGTATGTTTTGATGTTGCCACTATTAGGAGAGAGAGATTAGTTTACACTGAGGCATTGATAGAGGTGAAACCAGATCGTCTATTGCTGTCCGTTATTCCTGTGGAACCATCGCCTGGTTTTGTTGCTATCATCTGTATTATTTATGGAAGCCACCTATTTGTACTTTGTGCAAATCCTTTGGTCACACAGTCGATGAGTGCAAGCATTCCGCTGTGAACTCCGAGATAGGTTTGATTGCCTCTGTTATGCCTCCTTTCTATAAAATCCCTCTTCCTAGGCCTTTAATGGGATCATGGGTTCTGAAGAAATCTTGTGTTCCTCTCGATTAGGATGGTGCTCCTGTTTGCACCAAAATTGGTCCCAAATCCCAATATCGTGAAAGCACCCGTTTATGAACACAAATCAGCAATATTCAACACAAATATCAGATCTAAGCAATATCAAGCACAACAATTCAGCAATAACAATCAGAAAGACAGGATTTATAGTGGTTCGGCGATCTTGCCCACGTCCACTCTGAAGCTTATGATTTTATTGATTCACTTGATGATTTCAATCCGTTACAGCAGATTACAGCAAGTTATATCTCCGATGTTAGCATACAATGGTGATAAAAAGATGTAGACTTGAATCCGGCAGAGTCTGGACGTTGAATGGCCAAAAGATCCCCTTTCTGTAGGTTTCAGGGTGCTATTTATAGGCGTAGGAGGCTCAGATCTCGCTCAAACTTCGGAAAACTTTTTTTGGTATGTGAGTGGGCCCACGCGACCGACCCCACCAAGTTTCGACTCGATCTGTGATCGATATGAAATGATTTCATATCCATCAAAAATTCATCCAATCGAGCTGAAACTTGGCAGCAACATTCTTTACCTTGTATGGAAGCTAGTGTGAAAATTTTGTTGCATTTGGACCAGTGGATCGTGAGATATGATCGATGCAAGATGGTGATTTTCGTTTCCTGCCGACTTCGAATCCATGCCATCGTATCCATCCCGTTCGACTCGATGGAGCACGTGGTACTGTAGTGACGTGGCGCGCACTCCTCGCATCGATCCTATTTTTTCTCCGAGTTGACCGCTTCGCATCCATGAACTTCGCCT
Organism: Allium cepa; assembly: GCA_030765085.1. Lineage (NCBI taxonomy): Eukaryota > Viridiplantae > Streptophyta > Magnoliopsida > Asparagales > Amaryllidaceae > Allium > Allium cepa. The sequence goes on from CM060932.1 coordinate 137,119,920, forward strand.
CCTTTGTATCGAGAGACGTTGCATAGTTCGATTCGATAACAGCTGCCAACACGTATCGATGGAAGCACGCTCGTTCGTATCGATAGAAATTGGCCCCGTTCGTATGGATCAAAAGTGATGGATACGATTAATGGATACGAACTAACGAACTTCAATGGGTTTTCAGGTAGATCGATACGAGCAAGCACATTCCTCTAATGGATATGAAAGGGCGTATCTTGATCGATTTGAACAAATGCTCATTGTTGGTGGATGCGAAGTTCATCGATGCGAATTGTGAGGCGACGATGGATACGAGAGTGATCGATTCGAGGTAGGGTTCACCGATGGGTACGAAATAGTGCTTGGGGATGGATACGAACGGATTCGAACTGTGCACATGGATCGTTACGAAGCCGATGGGTTTGAACGGTGGTTCTCCGATGGATTCGAACGAGATGTTGCTCTGATCGATACGAAATTAATGGATACGAAGTCCATCTATACGAACACGGATGGATACGAAACATCATGCTTTTTCTAACCTGTATCGATCATATCTCATTCATACGAACTCCAATTAACCTGAAATTTGAGGTGCTGGCTTCTATGGCTTTGTTTGTCATGTCCTATCAATTGTAGTCAGATCCGGACTTAGACAAAATTCATCGATATCCATAGCGAAGCAATGTGTAACCAATCTTTGAGACGAACTATCTTTTGTTTTCGATCGATCTTATGGTATCACGGCTTTGCCAAAAAGCGGGATAACATTTGCCCCCCAAAACATGACTTGCGGTAGGAAGGTGTGTTTTGTAATGCCATAAGATGGATGTTCATATACCGTCAACAACCTATAAAAAACTCGATAGTTCCATATGACCTCGGATGACGATCGTTTGGGATCGTATGCCATTTGAGGTAAATCGGGACCGTTCGCGGTCGATGCCGTTCGCGGCGAAGGATGGAATGGGACCGTTCGCGGTCGATGCCGTTTGCGGCAAATGGTGATACGGGACCGTTCACAGTCGAATGCCGTTCGTGGAGGATGATGCAATGGGATCGTTCGTGGTTGGATGCCGTTCGCGGCAAACGGTGATCGTTCGCGATTAGGTGCCGTTCAAGGCGAATTGTGACCATTCGAGGTAGGATGGCGTTCAAGGAAAATCGTGACTGTTCGAGGTCGGGTGTGATCGTTCGCGATCGAATGTCATGTAAGGTGAGTTGCGACCGTTCGTGGTCGGGTGCCGTTCGAGGCGAATCGTGGAATGAGACCGTTCGCGATCGGATGCCGTTCGTGGTAAAAGTTGATCGTTCGCGATCGAGTGCCGCACGAGGCGAATTATGACCATTCGAGGTCGGATATCATAATAAGTGAATCGTGACCGTTGGCGGTCGGGTGCCGTTCGAGGCAAATTATGATCGTTCGAGATCGTGTGCCGTTCGAGGCGAATTTTGATCGTTTGCGATCGTATGCCGTTCGAGGCGGATTGTGACCGTTGAGGTTGTATGCCGTTCAAGGCGAATTATGTGTGCCCAGGGGGAACTTAGTATTATCGATGCCAGATTTCAAATAATAGCTTTTATAATTAAAATAAAACTCTACTAAATAATAAACATTGATGGTGAAATAGTTTTCAAAATTAATTTATAAAAATATTCAGTTTGAAGAAAAATCGAAATTGTGGTTGGAATTCGTTTTTCGATCGGAATGTTGTAAACCCTTCTGTATAAATATACACATACAAAAATAAATAAGTTAGCATATGTTAGTATATAGGTATATAAATATACTTATGTTTAAATGTGTTTAAGTTTCATTTATAATGAAATAAATGAAAAAGAAAGTTCATATCACCGGAAACATTTTGGCAACTTAAGCACAAACATGTTGGCTCATAGGATTTTAGGGGGGGCAAGCTTATAGGCGTCGGAAACATGGAGGAGACAAGGTGTTGAGGTGGCAAAAAGAGAGTGGAGGGTAAAGTCCTAAGAGAATTTTGGAGTTCTTTTTGCCACCTCAACACCTTGTCTCTTCAATGTTTCCAACGCCTATAAGCTTGTCCTCCCTAAAACTCTACGAGCCAACATGTTTTGTGCTTAAGTTGCCAAAATGTTCCCGGTGATGTGAACTTTCGTTTTTATGTATTTATTTATAGATGAAACTTAAACACATTTAAAATTAAGTATATTTATATATCTAAGAGCGGTACGACACATGCTTCACGCATGATGATGGAACACACTTTGTGCATGATTTTTTTATATAAATTGTATATGTTTAACTCATTCGAAAAAATATATTTTGTAGAATATTTAGTCATTATTTTGTGTTAAAATGATATGCAGTTAGTTTTAATTTTTCTTTCTAAATTACAACATCTAATTTTTTTGTTATTTTGAATTTTTATTTCTATTATTAATTAATAAAGAATGAATTTAATTTTTTATTAGTTTGAATTTTTATTTCTACTATTACTTAATAAAAAATGACTTTAAAAATGTTAATTTGTTAGATTCTATTTTTAAGTGATATTAAGATTTCGATAATATCCGTGGAAGGAAGTTTTGAATTGGTAAAGGAAACTTATCTGTTAGCTCCTAAATTTAATTGATATTAATATTTAATAATATTTGTAGAGGGTCATTTTTGGTAGTTCACGTTGATACCAAAAAAGTGATACTAAAGATATTACAACTATTATTAAAGATTATTAGTTTGAATTTTTATTTTTGCTATTAATTAATAAAATATGATTTAAAAAAAGTTATTTTTCTTATTAAGTGATATTAAGATTTCGATAATATCCGTAGAGGGACGTTTTGAATTGAAAAAGGAAAATTTTCTGTTAGATACTACTTTTAAGTGATATTAATATTTAATAATATTTGCAGATGGGCATTTTTGGTAGTTTATGTTGATCCAAAAAAGTGTGACACCAAAGGTATTACAACTATTATTAAAGATTATTTACTTAATAGTTAATTATTAATAAACAAAGAGTCTAAATGTTATTTAATTATTAAATAAAAGCTTTAAAATTTAAACCTACTTTATTTCTAAAAGATCGGTTTTGATTTGAAAGCAAACTCTCTTTTAAAGAATATTTTATCCAAAGGATTTTCTTTTTCGATCATCCTTAAGTAACCCCAATTGAATATGAAATCTAATAACATTTGTTTAGTAGAATAAAACACCATTCTGCTAATTAAATTGTATTTGACATCTGTTTAGCAGAATAAATCACCGTTATGCTATTATATTATTTTGAACATTGAATTGTATACCAGCAAATTTATATTTGATAAGAGATGTTTTCTATATGTGCAAAGTTGTTATTTTCTTTTGTATATATCCCCATACTTACTTTATGTAATGTCTGAATGGAAACATTATCCCCTTTGAAGTATTTTGTTAAATTTTGTACATGGGTTTTACAAAGATAATTAATTATTTAAATAAGGGCGGTTTAAAATAAATTAATTACTTCAATAATAAGGTCTTAAAATTAATTAATTATTTTAATAATAAGGTTTAAAATCAATTAGTTATTTTAATAATGGTGTTTTAAAATAAATGAATCGTTTTGCTGATGATGTTTTAAGATTAATTTATTACTTTAATAATAATGTTTCAAATTCAATGAATCATTTTATAATTATATTTAAGGATTAATTAATTGTTCCAATAATAATGTTTTAAAGTTAATTAATCTTTTTATATAGAATTGTTTTGAAGCAATAAATCAAGATTAATGTTAACTGATTATTTTAAATAAAGTTATTTTGAAATAATAAATCATTGATTTGATGTTAACTGATCATTGTAAACAATGATATTGAAATAATAAATTTGGGTTTTGAAGTTAATCAATCATTTTGATAAAATTATTATTTAAAATGTGAAAGCACAAGTTTGGTTTTAAAAGGAAAAGTTTTGATTCGGTTATGGAAAAGAAGTTCCCATAATCCGATATCGCTTATGTGAAAAGCATTTAGTCATACTTTTAACACTAAACGTCGAGATATAGACTCGTTTGTATCTCGAAAGTTAAAAATGTCGTCAAGGCAATGCCTAAAGGTAAACTACTTCAACTTACCCGACTTCATTTTCTATCAAAGGATGGTACTTGTTCAGAAATGATGAGTAGTGGTAATAATATGAAATTTTATTTGCATAATTAGCCCCAATAGTTGATTTATTGACTGTCGGTTTAGCTTTCTCCTTGGTGTATCGTCACCTTAAAAATTATTTGTTGCTCTTTTGAGCTTTGTGATTGTAATGACCTACAATTCTATACATTTTAAGTTGATAATAAACCACATACGTCCAACCCAATTTAAAGAAAAAGTAGATAGTTACGGGGAAAAGAAAATAAAGATAGAAACTGAGTAGAAAACAAAATCTTACACGAATGGAATAACATATATTATTTTTTGATAAAGACAGAAACATAGTATAAAACAGAATCTCACACGAGTAGAATAACATATCTTATTTTTTGATAAAGACAGAAACAAAGTAGAAAATAGAATCTCACACGAATGGAATAACATATATTATTAATCACAAAATCTTTTGTAGCGAAAATTTTACATACATATATCAAAGACTAACCTATATTCATCCTAGACAATTCTAAATCTATGTCCTTGCAATTGCTGAAAAACAAAAAAACAAATGCAGCGAAATAGAATACGTCCACACGTTGATGAAGATCTCCAACTCTCCTCTTGAAACTTCAAGCGTCTTCAGCTAAACCTAAAACCACTTCGATGTGACCCGAGTATTAAAAATACCCGACTCAGGGTTGAAAATCCAGCGTGAGAAAACTCGAATTATAAATGTATAGATCAGATTGATGTTAATCAAAACAATCAAAAACCTTTAGAAAAGAAGGGTATCTCGTAAGACCATGCCGCTTATAAAAACAGGCGAGTTTTTAACTTACAATGACCAAAATATTTTATACCAATTTTTTTTGATATTATAATTAATGAGATTGGTTTGAAAACACTTTTCAAATAAATATATAAAGAAGGTACTAATACCCGGGCAATGTCAAATGATGTATATGATAACAAAGGGGTAGCTGAAATGTTTGCAAAGCATTACAGCTATTTTGAGAATACAATCAAAACTGTAAAGCTCGTATTGGAATTGGATTTCCAACATGATAGAGAACTAGTGGCTTTTTTCTTCCTTTATGGATTTTCCACGTATATAAATTATAGTACCCGATGGCATTTTGTACAGGGACTCATACACCACTGTACATCTTGTATTGCCACACTGCTACGTATTCGGTGGTTTTTCGTACAAGGACTCATACACCACTATACCATAAAATATCGAGGGCCCACATTACTGGGCTCTAGGCAACAGATGTCATTTTCTTTCCATATCCGTAATAACTGATAGCCGAAATATATGTCCTGCAAACTACATGATTATCCATATCATTACCGGAATGTGAGGCTTGAGAGCCTATACTCATACTTTCCACAAAGCCATGCTTTGATTTTCAAAAAAAATCCAAGCTTTGCCTTTCTCACAACAAGTTCCACTTTGGATGCCACAGTGCCATTTCTAACAACACACTATTGATTTCCACAAATGTACAACCTTTGAGCTCGTATGTCTCAAAGAAGGGTGTTAGTATAAGGCAGTTACCTCCTACACTACCAAACAGATGTACGTTTGTAGAAAACAATGTACGTGGCTTTAGAAATGCAATGTCAAGAACTCATCCATACAAGTTGTCTAAGAACATGACAAATCGAAGGTACTCTCCTATTACATCCTGTCGAGAATCACCCCTAGGATTAGTAGGGAGTAGTATTTGCATTGAATATTTTCATAACAGAGCACTACCACCACCATATATGTGTGTGTGTGTGTGTGTGTGTATAAAATATGAAATCGTGGGGCTTGAGGGAAGAAGCACTTCATCATGAAAGATCTCCATCTTCAAAATCATTGTTTTCAACATACCTTCACTTCCAAACATATATAATGGTTCGAAGTGGTTTTCGGAAAAGAATCACCCAAATCGACTCCGGTTTCTCCGAACCAATCATCGATAAAAAGATGTTGGGTATACAGATGATTATCAAACATCATCCAATTAATTAATATTTTCATTCATTCAATTATCTTTAGGAGATATTTTTTTTCAACTATTCTATTTACCTTTCTATGAATATATGGAACCATTAAGCCTCATTTATCAAATTCTCTGGTTAATTAAACCTTTTTAATCTTTGAATAATTTCCAAATCATTTTACCTTTTACTTAGGAAAACATTTCCAAATTATTTATTTAAATCTTAACAAAGATTTCTTATTTTCAAATCATTACTTAATTGAGTTGAAACCATGTTACCTTAAGATGGTAAATTCAAAACAAGTTAATATTTAGTAAACAAGAATCTATAGAAATTACATCAATTTTACTCAATGTTAATTTCCGTAGTGAACCTTTACTATCCATTGAATAACGATGAAATCACCCCTTAAATTCACAAAATAGTACGGGTTCCCTCCTTGGAATTTTGTTACCAAGTATAAGAAGATTGTTTCCATATAATCAAAGTTGTATGAAAATAAATTTGTAAATTTGAATCTTTTATACTTGTCTCGTTTCCAACATTTTGGTCTTATCTATTCCTCGTCCGGAAAAGGCCAAGTGAGCTAGGGCACTGGTTTCTCCTGAATATCTCATTAGTTTAAGCACCTCACATTTGGATCTCATGAATAGAAAAACCCAGTTTACTCGTCGGCTTTTAGAGCCAAAATTAAATCACTTATCTATAACAGCTTTTCTTCTAATCATTTATTAAAAATATTTTAAAATAATTATGAAACCTCTAAATCATTTTTAAACACTTATTTATTTATTTGAAAACATTTATAAAAGATTTGGGAAAGAATATTTAAGTTTAAAGTAATATTTCAAAAGTTATTGAAAAGTGCTGCGAACAGTGCTGCGAACAGTGCTTTTAAGGCTTATAAGATCAAAACAACTTTTCTATCATTCAGAAATCCTTTTTCATAATTAAAATCCCTTTCAATTTTTTTTAACATATTTATAGAATTTATTCCATATTTTTAAAGAATTAAGAACATCTATTTTAAATAATTTATCGCTTTGGTTTCCGAACTGCCAAAGCGCGACTATTTTAAAAACTTGATTTGCTCATATTTCAAAATCTACTATATGAAATCTCGATCGTTTTCTTTTGTTCGAAAACTATGATTATAAAAGTTTGAAAAATTCTTATTTGAAAGAATTCTGACTTCGATTCCATTCTAGAATGGATTTAAACTGTTATGGTACGGAATCGTGAACTACGGTTACACAACATACCTATTTTGACTCTCATTCCATATCTTATCAAACTTTGTCAAATTGAGTTTTAATGATTATAAAACGTTTATAAACCATTTTAAACCATTTCAACTAATATTTTCCATATTAAATCTCATATTCACTTTTAAACCATTTCATAATATTATATTATTATAATATTCATTTCAACATTTTTATATATCCAAAAATCACTAAGAGGCTAAATAAACTCCATATTTTTATTTATATGAATTCATTTTCATTTAGTTAACCATTATTAATTACTTAATCATTTCGATTATGATTTCTCATAATTTATCACAACCAAGTTATCAACCATATAACCAACCATATAACTATCCATATAACCAACCAAGTTATCAGACAAATTTTAAACTAAGCATATTAATTTATTAATTAAACATTCATATCATTATTTTTAACTAAATTTAAATTTAAGTTAAGCAAGTGTTCTCACCTTTATTCAAAACCAAACTTACTACCAACATTCTGTTAGAACCTTTGTTCCTTGGTTTCAATGACAACAACTATACAATCACATAAATTATATCTTATCAAGATTACATTTATATATTACAAGAGATCGTCATGCTCAGAGGCATCAAGACTCAAAGACGAACAAATACTTATGTATTATTCTATGATTAGTAGGGTTATAATACTGTATCAAAGTCTTAGAAAAACATTGTAAGGTCACCTCGAGTATATATATGCACACACAAATTTATATATTCAACATTGGCATATAAAAACTACAATACTCAAATATGGCCATCCACAGACGTCTGTGGGAAATCCATAAAGAATTTAATTCTTATAGCCACAGACGTCTGAGGTTTTCCCACAAATGTCTATCATATGGCAACTGCTCCATTGTGAAAGTATGCTTCATTTCATATTAAATAATACCATCTCTTCTTCAACGGTTGCAGCTATTAAAACAAATAGATTTCATTTTAAACAATTATAACTCATCATATGCATCTACTCAAACCTATACACACACACACACACACACACACACACACACACACCTCAAAGATTGAAAATTGGATCAACGATTCTAACCTATTCTCTTGATTTCTTATTACTCTATATTTACATATTTATGCATACATTGCTTACATATTCTCAATCTATCATAATCAAAATATTAGTTTGGTTAAAACACTTCCTACAACTCAAAGTACTCACATTCACATACTCAAAGGTGATCATAGGAAGAATTGTACTATTAGTCAAAATCCATGTTGTTTGGAACACAAGGTTGTCAGTGAAATACTTTTTGTATTAGCCTATTCCTCCGGATGAAGAAAGGGTTATTTGGTCAAAGGAAATACCGAAGAGGAGATTCAGCTTTGGACATAGGAAGGGAGGTCCGAACCAATATAAAATATCCGATCCTATAGGGACTCTTACATTCGAACGAATCAACACTTCTCTAAATCCTTCTTTACTTCACTTGCTCTCGGCCATAGCCTCCCCTCATCCGTAATGCTCACGGCCTTGCCTCTCATTACCCCTAATGCTCATAGCCTTGCTTCGAAGTGATGGTGGAGCTCGACCAAGGGTAGAAGTGGTGGTGGCCCTAGGTTGTAGAGGGGTAAGGGAGTTTTTTTGGTTTGTTTTGGAAGTGTGGATGATGTATGTATATGTGTGTGTGTATCATAATTTTCTTATAACTTTTCTCAACATGAAGAAGCCATTAAAAAGCTTCATAAGAATAAGGAGGAGATGAAAAAATGAGTGAGTGGAGGAGTGAATAAGTGCATGTATTTATGGAATTTTCCAGCCTTGGATCTTAAGCAACTTAGCCAAAATATTCCCATCCTCTCCATCACTTTCAGGCCATGATTTCTACCTCCCATCACCCTCCATGTACTCAGCACACACCCCCTTCCATCATCACCATCGTATCAATAGCATGTGCATTGACTTTTGTATGCTTCAGGGTGAAGTATAAGAGAAATATCATGATATTTATTTCATTTATGTACATGTATATAAGTATGTATGTTTATTTGTATGTGTATGTGCATGTATGGCATGCATATGTATGCATATGTGTGTGCATATTTATTGTATAAGTTTGCAATGACTCAAAACAACTTCTGTTCATTAAATCGGTACGAATTCCAAAGTCGATCACCGGTTATATTTTTACTTCTTAGTTAATAAACATATATTTATAAACAAAATTTGAAGACTAATTTCTCATCATTATAAATGAATTAAAATGATCACATCTGAATTATAAAACCATAAAATCCCTATTAAGCAATTGTTTACAAAAAATTCTATGGTACCAATAAATCGTTATGAATTTTCTTATATTTTCGAATCATGTATATATCTTTGTATAACTATTATAAATGATTTATCATTACTATATAGCAAATTAAAATGAATTATTATCATTTTAAAACAATTATTTGAGTAATTAAATAATTATTAAATCATTAAAATCTCAATTTAAATTAATTAATTAATTATTAATGTGATGACATACTGATGGTGTCATAAATACATTTTATTTCATATTCCTGTTTAAATGGATAAATAAGTATATGTATCCAATTCCGTGTGCATTTTCTAGCGATTATCGAGTGGTTTATGATAAAAATGATTTTCAACCATTTTATCGATATTCTTCAAATGTATATTTTTAAAAAAATACTTATTCAAAATAAGATTACCATTATTATTTATTGCCCATAACATCATTGTTTATGTTAAAAAAACTTATTTTTGAATATTTTAAAAATAAATATAATTTATCAAAATGATAAATATGCGGGTCGTTACAGATTTCCTTAAAAGAATTTCGTCCTCGAAATTATGCCAAAACAAAAAGTGTTTTGTCCAAAATATTTATTTTTAAACTTACTCCTGTATGATGTATATATATCATCTGTATGCAATATCTGATTCAATCTACTATTTGAATCCACAACTTTATTTCTGAACTAGTATCGATCCCTTGATCCTCTAGTGCAGACTCTAATCATGCTTCTTGATCAAAGAACTTTTTTCCCTTACATAGCCCTCAATTATGATAGAAAACTCAAGTACCTAATTGTTATCCTGCCTTTTGGCAAGGCCATGATACAAGGAACTGATTAAAAACCAAGGATCACTCTTCCTGGATATTAAGCCTACACAGGTTCGCTATGGATATCGATGAATTTTGTCCGAGTCCAGATTGAGCTACAATTGATAGGACATGACAAGCAAAGCCATAGAAGTCAGCATCTCAAATTTCAAGTCAATCCGAGTTCATATGTTCACGTTATGATCGATTCAATCTAGAGGAAACGGCCCAGCCTTCGTATCCATCACTATGGTTGATTTCGTATTCATCAAGAGTGCGCTTGGTTCGTATCGGTCATATTCGCATCCATCAGTTAATAGCAGTTCGTATCGATCAGGTTGACGGTGTTCAAATCCATCGAATTCGTATCGATGGACTTCGTATTCATCAACAGGTATTGTGCCTCGTAGCGATGGGCCAGTGTCTGCTTCGCATCCATCATAGAAGTCTCTCTTCGTATCCATCGAAGATCCTCAGTTCGTGTCGATCGTGTTCGTGTCCATCGGGAAGCCTCGGTTCGACTCGATCTGGTTCGTACCCATCAACTCTTCCTTATTCGAATCCATTGGCATCTCCCTACTTCGTGTCCATCGGCAGATAGTATACTTCGTAACCATCAAGTTACCTTATATCCATCAAAGGACTCCGGTTCTCATCGATTAGCTTCGTATCCATTGAGACGCTACGTGGTTCGTATCCATCAAAGAAAGGCTTGTTCGTATCCATCGACCATCAGTTGTTCGACTCCATCAACGACTGCCGTTCGAACCCATGAGTGAAGCCTTATCCGAATCCATCATGCATCAACGAATTCGTATCGATTGACCGGAGCACATCATGATCGATACGAACAAGACTCTGCATTCGAATCCATATATGGTAATATGTTCGAATCCACTGAGTTTAGGAGCCCTGGGTCGACACGGTAAACATGGATACGAGCGCAGCGAAATCTTTGGAACGACTCGATCAACTCGGCGAAAAAGGCAGATTGATACGAAGATTGTGCTCCACGTCATCATGAAGGCGCGTGCCACCATCAATTCGATGCAATCGATTCGAACAAATCGATTCGAACAAAGCAGCCTAGCGAAGAACATCATTTTGTATCGGCTATTTCTCCCAATCCACCGATCCAAATACAATGAAATTTTCACAGGAGATTGCAGACGAGACAAGGAACGTTCAAATTTCAGCTCGATTGGACATCATCTTGATCGATACGAAATGATTTCATATCGATCACAGATCGACTCAAAACTTTCTGGAATTGGTCGTGTGGGCCCCTCACATGCCAGAGCAAATCTCTCGAAGATTGAGCGAAGCCTCAGCCTCCTACGCCTATAAATAGAGCCCAGAGCCTACAGAAGAGGGATCTTTTGGATTCTGAAGGGTCGAGACTCTGCCGGATCGAGATTCACACCATATACTTGCTGTTGATTTCGAATTTCCATTTGTAACTTGCTACTGTTTGCTGTACTTGCTTGTAATCATTGAAAGAGAATCAATAAAGTTGCAAAAACTTCACAGTAGACGTAGGCAACACGCCGAACCACTTTAAATTGCTTGTCTACGCATTTACTTTCCTGTTATTTGGAGTTTTTGTTAGATAATCCTCATTTTCAATTTATACTCTTCATTATTATCTCTTTAAAAACTTCCGAAGAGTGTTGTGACCAATTTTGGTGCAAACACTTTGGTGCTTTCACTGAGAGAACCCAGATTTTCTCCTGCTCTTTGGATCTGTCGTCGATACCGGATTGAATAAATCTAAGAGAGAGATCCAGATCATCAAATCCAAGTTCCTTCCCTTCTATTCAGATTTGCATAAAGTCTAGGAAAGGAATTCAACCCTCAAGATGGTTAGCACAAGGACCACCTCTAATGCTGTCAATCAAGAAGAACAGGATAGACATAATCCTATGCCACTACCTCCCTCTAACCAAGACGCTATTGGACACTCGGAACCATCAGGTCCGGTTACCCGACAAGAGTTTCAGCTGCTGCTCCAAGAGCTGACCCAAAGTCGGCAACAGCTAACATAACAGCTACGTGCTAACGCCGAGCTGACCAACCGGCTGAATCGCCAGAAGCAAAGGAGATCCAGGAGAGACCATGCTTCTCACTCCTCCAGCGAAAGTTCTTCATCTTCTGATTATCATCATCGATCTCCGTGACCCAGGCTAGATGGGAGTCACATACAAACTGCTGGATATCAACCAGCAATGACCGATGGACACCCGAGAGTCGGTCCATCAGCCAATTTTCAAATCGGGCCCTCCTCCCGAGGAGGTGCCGCTCCTCATTACACCGCAGAGCACCGTGCCACAAACGTCATGATTGAACCAGGGGTCGATGCCCAAAATCAGTCGAACCTGGACCGTCGTCAGCATGGACGTACTCCAGAACCATACGTCCAAGAGGACTATGAGCCAAGAAGGTAAGATTTGGACCGTCGACAGCATCCGGTCCAACCCTAGAATGTGGGATTCAGTCACACTTCGGCGCAAGCTGCACAGAACATACAAATGCCGGACCTCCCGACCATGATATGTCTGATGATCCGTGAGAGCCAGGGTCTCACAAATGACGATTGGGGAATTTCTCGAAGTCACACTCCTTTTACGGATGATATTCTTACCGCTGAACCCCCACGACGATTCAGAATGCCGACTCTACCCATGTACGAGGGAAACTCCGACCCCAACCAACATATTCTGAAATACGAATGGTCGATGAGCGCTGCCAGAGCTGACGATGCAGTAAAGTGTCGTAGTTTCCCCATATCCTTGGGGCGCATTGCCACCATGTGGTTCACTCGACTGCCACCTCGATCCATCTCCTCCTTTGACCAGTTGGCCACTAAATTTGTTGAGCAATTCCGCATACACATCGCAAGGCCAAAAGATGTCAACACTCTATCTAGCGTCACCCAAGCTCTTGGAGAAACGCTTAGACACTACTTAGAGAGATTCCATGTTGCATGTGCGGAAATCAGCAATCCGAACGATAACTCCATCCTTATGGCGCTGACTAAGGGGATTGACCCTGATTCTGAGTTTGGCAACTGGTTGGCTGGAAAACCACCTGCATCATTAGACCGTTTCCACGCCAAGGCGGCTCAATTCCTGAAAAGGGAAGATGCGAAACAATCTAGGAAGCAGACTGATGCAGGGCCAAGCACGGAAGGGATCCAAAGCAATGTCGCGATCAAACAGTCCGGTGAGAGCTCCGGAAAAATTCAGTTGAACATTCAAAACAAACAAGCTCAGCGGAGGGAGAGCGTGAATCAAAATAGAAATGGAGATCAAAATCGTGGCCCACAGCGCAAGAATCCTATGTTTGACAGTTACACTCCTTTGAATACATCACTGGAGAACTTGTATTTACAAACCTGTAATACAATTCAATACAAAAAACTTGCTCCAAAACCGTCGTCAGAGAGGAAAATCCAGACGGGAAAATTTTGCAGATTCCATGAAAGCTATGGGCACAATACGAATGAATGTCGTCACTTGCAAGATCTCGTAGGAAAATTGGTCAGAGAAAGGAAGCTGGAACAGTTTGTGCGGGCGCCGCAGCCTGGAGGAGCGGGCCCATCAAATCAAAATAATGAACCCGATCGACCGAGACGGGAGGACTCTACCTGTCCCGGCGGGAGATTGGTGATAAACGCCGTCAGTGGCGGACCCACTTTGTCAGGAGCCTGGAACGACGAGGATTTTCATCACTGTTATACATGACAGGCTTTATTTAGTCTATGAATACTTTGCAATTTTCTTTGCATTTTGAAGTTTGAATTTGTAATAAGGCACTGACTTTGCCATGTTTTTCTGTTCCAGCAATAAATTACTATCACTTCAAGCTAGAGCTATGATTCACCGAATGAGACATACAACAATCACAACGCACGAAGAGCTAAGTTCTATCGCACGATGGAATTTATTCAAATAGCGAGTGACTGTGATATGACCGGCCACTCACTAAGTGAAACCTCAGCTCGGGGGCAAGCCATCACATCAAAGGCTGAACTGGACCGACACACGATAGTCCTACAACTAACTCCACTTTCCCAGAGTGTGAATTGGAGTATAAACATCAACTCTAGGTTCCCAGAGTGCGAACTGGAGTATAAATCCTAACTCCACTTTCCCAGAGTGCGAATTGGAGTATAAACATCAACTCTAGGTTCCCAGAGTGCGAACCGGAGTATAAATCCTAACTCCACTTTCCCAGAGCGCGAATTAGAGTATACACATCAACTCTACGTTCCCAGAGTGCGAACCGGAGTATAAATCCTAACTCCACTTTCCCAGAGTGCGATTTAGAGTATAAACATCAACTCTAGGTTCCCAGAGTGCGAACAGGAGTATAAATCCTAACTCCAAATTCCCGGAGTGCGAATTGGAGTATCAACATCAACTCTAGGTTCCCAGAGTGTGAACCGGAGTATAAACACTAACTCCACTTTCCCAGAGTGCGAAAGGAGTATAAACATCAACTCTAGGTTCCCAGAGTGCGAACTGGAGTATAAACACTAACTCCACTTTCCCAGAGTGCGAATTGGAGAATAAACATCGAATCCATCGTTCCCAGAGTGTGAACGAATTCCTAAAAAGCCCAAATAGATGTGACTGACCATCTATCGGCCGACTCTAAGTTCCCAGAGCGTGAATTGGAGTATAAACATCAAATCCATCGTTCCTAGAGTGTGAACGGACTCCTAAAATGCCCAAATAGATGTGACTGACCATCTATCGGCTAACTCCAAGTTCCCAGAGCGTGAATTGGAGTATAAACATCAATTCCAGGTTCCCGGAGTGCAAACCGAAATGCACAGGCTAACTCCAAGTTCCCAGGGCGCGAGTTGGAGTACAAACATCAATTCCAGGTTCCCGAAGTGCGAACCGAAACATAAATGCTAACTCCAAATTCCCAGAGTGTGAATTAGAGTAAAAATGCCAAGTCAGAGTTCCTGGAATGCGAACTGTGTTACAAACATCGATAACTCTCGAATTCCCAGTGCGCGAACCAGATTATTGATCATAGATTATCCTAAGTCCCCAGAGTGTGGACATGTGCTCGAGATTTGCAAAAGATGCGATCGACCATCGAAATACAAATGTTGTTCCCCGGAGTTGGGGGCAAAAGCTTAAGTGTTAATCACTAACCGAAGCAATACAATGTCCAAATTTCAACTCATTCATCAATCACGGCGTGTGATCAAGATTTTCAGACTTCGCAAATAAAGCAGACTCAACTTGAAGGTAGAAACACCACAAGTACACTGGGCTGAAAGTCGAGTACTACAAATACTTAAGCACAAAAGAAATGAGAGTTGAAGCAAAGAAACTAAACGTCATTTCAACTTACTGTATGTGAAGACTCATGTACAAGTTATTCCAAAAATTCCTACTAGCAGAGGGTCGAGCCTGCATCTATACATGGCCTACGAAAGAAAAATAAAAGCAACTTCCCAAGTGCCAAAAATGTGCCAAAGGGGGCTTATCTACTTTTTCTTCTTCGGCCTCAATGCCTGGTATTTCAAGTCTGGGAGGAGTCAAACTTTGAGTTCCTAGAGGCTGCGAGCTTGAAGTTTCCATAACTAGCTAACTCATGAGAAATCATCACTAGACGACAAAGCTTCGATGTCCAGCTATAATGACCGTCATCGCTGATCGTCACAACTGTACTATTAAAATGTTGGCAATCGATCCAGACTAAAGTTGTTACAGTTCCATCGACGAGCCTCGAAAAGTAGTCAAGTATGCAGTTTAACTATCAAGTCCATATATGCAAGAATGAAGCTCGTCGAAGTCATCCTATCGAGAGTTCAAATTTTCGTATCCATCATGACACGGATTCGAATCGATCACTAGAAGCTTGTTCGAATCCATCAGGATACGTGTTCGTATCAATCCCGGGGGGTACGCTTCGAATCGATTGACAAGTTCGAATTCGTATCGATTAAAGAAAGATGACTTCGAATTGATCCTTGATTGCCTGGTTCGTATCGATCAGGAAGGACTCAGCTTTACATTGCTCACGTTCGAATCGATACTTTTCGTATCGAACATAAAGGGATCGATGCAAAATCCAAGGAGAAATATCACTACCTTCATCGATTCGAACGCAAGCCCCCAGATCGATTCGTTCTTTACCTTTCCATCTGACAATAGATTTCCATCGGTTCAAAGTGGACAGTGAAAACATCGACTCGAAGTCCATGTTCGCATCAACAAGTTCAAACTCCATCCACTGCACATCGATACGAACATCGATTTCATATCCATCATAACTTGTGCACTGCCCATCGATACGAACAGTTATTTCGTATCCTTTAGTATATAAACATTAGCATCGTTACGGACAACACAACAAAGACCTGTTGGAGTCATTAGCATCGATGCTAATGAGCATTTCGTATCCACCGAATTCTCCAATTACCGATGTAAAGTCAATCTTTCAACCTTCTATATCGATTCAGGAGAGGATCGATACGAAGGAACTTCCTAAAATAACCGACGAACGTTGTTACAACTCAAATTTCACATCGATTCAGGAGAGGATCGATACAAGAGGGTAGTCCAAAACAACCATCAAGCGTTGTTTCAACTCGAATTTCAAATCAGTTCAGGAGAGAATCGATACGAAATTCGATAACAAACTAAACTGACAACGACTCGTGAACACTCAACGTTAATGAGAGTCAAGTTAACATATATGCATATATGTCGGACTAATATTCGATTTTCAACATTCACAGGGATCAGATACTTATCTCATTACGATTACGACGAAAAACAGCAAATCACTATCACACAGCAACCAGTTACAGCAATACAAAGTACAACTTTCAACGAAAAAATTTGATGATTGTTCAGAGAGAAACTGCAGCTTTTCAAAGCACGTCATGTTTCCATAAGACGTACTTTGGCGGGCAAATGTTATCCCGCCTTTTGGCAAGGCCGTGATACCAAGGAACTAATTGAAAACCAAGGATCACTCTTCCTGGATATCAAGCCTACACAGGTTCTCTATGGATATCAGTGAATTTTGTTCAAGTCCAGATTGAGCTACAATTGATAGGACATGACAGCAAAGCCATAGAAGTCAGCATCTCAAATTTCAAGTCAATCCGAGTTCATATGCTCACGTGATGATCGATTCAATCTAGAGGAAACGGCCCAGCCTTCGTATCCATCACTATGGTTGATTTCGTATCCATCAAGAGTGTGCTCGGTTCGTATCGGTCATGTTCACATCCATCAGTTAATAGCAGTTCGTATCGATCAGGTTGACGGTGTTCGAATCCATCGAATTCGTATCGATGGACTTCGTATCCATCAACAAGTATTGTGCCTCATAACGATGGGCCAGTGTCTGCTTCGCATCCATCATAGAATTCTCTCTTCGTATCCATCGAAGAGCTTCAGTTCGTGTCGATCATGTTCGAATCCATCGGGAAGCCTCGGTTCGACTCGATCTCGTTCATACCCATCAGCTCCTCCTTATTTGAATCCATTGGCATCTCCCTACTTCGTGTCCATCGGCAGATAGTATACTTCGTAACCATCAAGTTACCTTATATCCACCAAAGGACTCCGGTTCGCATCGATTAGCTTCGTATCCATTGAGACGCTACGTGGTTCGTATCCATCAAAGAAAGGCTTGTTCGTATCCATCGACCATCAGTTGTTCGACTCCATCAATGACTGCTGTTCGAACCCATGAGTGAAGCCTTACTCGAATCCATCCTACATCAACGAATTCGTATCGATCGACCGGAGCACGTCATGATCGATACGAACAAGACTCTGCATTCGAATCTATATATGATAATATGTTCGAATCCACCGAGTTTAGAAGCCCTGGGTCGACACGGTAAACATGGATACGAGCGCGGTGAAATCTTTGGAACGACTCGATCAACTCGGCGAAAAAGGCGGATCGATACGAAGATTGCACTCCACGTCATCATGAAGGCGCGTGCCACAATCGATTCGAAGCAATCGATTCGAACAAATCGATTCGAACGAAGCAGCCTAGCGAAGAACATCATTTCGTATCGGCTATTTCTCCCAATCCACCAATCCAAATACAATGAAATTTTCACAGGAGATTGCACACGAGACAAGGAACGTTCACACCAAATTTCATCTCGATTGACACCATCTTGATCGATACGAAATGATTTCGTATCAATCACAGATCGAATCGAAACTTTCTGGAATTGGTCGTGAGGGCCCCCTTATGTGCCAGAGCGAATCTCCCAAGGTTTGAACGAAGTCTCAGCCTCCTACGCCTATAAATAGAGCCCCAAAGCCTACAGAAGAGGGATCTTTTGGATTCTGAAGGGCCGAGACTCTGCCGGATCGTGATTCACACCATATACTTGCTGTTGATTTCGAATTTCCAGTTGTAACTTGTTGTTATTTTCTGTACTTGTTTGTAATCATTGAAAGAGAATCAATAAAGTTGCAAAAACTTCACAGTGGACGTAGGCAACATGCCGAACCACTTTAAATTGCTTGTCTACGCATTTACTTTCCTGTTATTTGGAGTTTTTGTTAGATAATCCTCATTTTCAATTTATACTCTTCATTATTATCTCTTAAAAAACTTCCGAAGAGTGTTGTGACCAATTTTGGTGCAAACACTAATCATAATCCCTCATCAATGTTCACCGTCAAGAATCGAGTGATAAATCTTCTTCCGGACTAGTGTAAACAGCTTAAGGTTCCATACTCGAATCTTAGATCAAAATTATATGATGAAATGATCTACGTATGTCATATGTACTTATTAACATTCAAAAACCTTTATGTAAAGTTTTCATTAAACTTTTATCCTCTAAAGATGCTTCTTTGTATATAATCGCTCTAAATATTTATTTCCAAATATTTTTCTTAAAGGAAAATATTTCATCCCAAAGGAATCATTTCAATTTGAAAGATAATTTACCTTTTATTTTCCAAAATTACAATCAACTCTCTCATTATAATATATTCCTTTTTAACCAACCTTGATATTAACCTATCAATTAATAATTCAAAATTATCCTGTCAACTTAAGGAAAATTATATAGATCGAGTAACTTTACCAAGGAACTTTGTACTACTAATAGTATCCCATATCCCCTTAATAAGAACGGTAATACTTAAGAGAAGTATTTACCGTCCGAACATATCTCTTGCCCATTTTTAGTTATTTTCGAGCCATTCCAACTAGTTATCATTTGAGATTTTCTTACTTTTCAAATATCTTATTTGAAATTTCTTTTCAAAAATCTGTCAGAGGTTATTTTGTTTATAAAACCCATTTAATAAATCCCTTTTAAAAAATCAAATTATATTAACTTATTTTCTTTTAAAATTTCGTAATAGTTTTCCAAAATACCCAAAATTTAGTTTCTCAAAATTTATATAATATATCTTTCATATCCATCTTTTACAAAATTATTTTGTCTGAGTAAAATACATATTTTTATACTACATGCTTATTTTATTATCTTATAAAAATTCATTAACCTTGACCCCATATTATTATTATTAAACATCTTATAGTCTAATCGTGAAAATTAATTCACAAAGTGTTTGTTTAATCAACAAACGATAACATTATCATTCCCCAAATCATGAATTAACACACTATAAATAACTATACTTTCGAAAGTTATTTCTTCATATATAAAATAAAATCTTTGGTAAAATTATTTTATTATCATTCCTTGTTTTAGTATTTAGGAATTCTATCGATAACGGTGATCAGGCACATCGATCGGAATCTATAAATCTCTCAATAGATAAATCAACACAAAATATTTTTATATCAAATAATAAATACACACTCATATACATAATACTCTCAAACTAATTATAGGGTGTCACCAACCCTATCTCTAATGAGTTACTCATCCTAGGGTATCACCAACCCTATCTTTGATAAGTCTTACCTCACCAAAGCCTAGGTATTCACTCAACCTAAGCTCTGACCCATAATTACGTACATTTTAAGTTGATAATAAACCACACATGTCCAACCCAATTTGAACAAAAAAACAGATAATTAGAGGGAAAAGAAAATAAGGATAGAAACAGAATAAAAAACAGAATTCATATGAATGGAATAACATATATTATCAATCATAAAATCCTTTACAACATAAAATTTACATATATATATCAAAGTCTAACATATATTCAGTCTGGATAGTTACAAATCTCTGTCTTTACAATTGCTGAAAAACAACAAAACAAATGCAGCGGAAAATAGAATACGTCCATTTGTTGATGAAGATCTCCAGCTCTCATCTGGAAACTCCAAGCGTCTTCAGTTAAACCTGAAACCATTAGGATCTGACCCAAGTATTAAAAATACCCAGAACATACTTGATGAACTAGCATGAGAAAACTCAAACTATAAATGTATAGTTAGATTAATGTCAATCAAAACCTTTAGAAAAGAAGGGTATCTCGTAAGACCACGTCGCTTATAAGCACTGATGGGTTTTTATCTTACGATAACCAAAATACTTTATGCCAAAACAAATTTTATATTATAATTAATGACGTTGGTTTGAAAACACTTTTCAAATAAATATATAAAGAAGGTACCAATACTTGGACAATGTCAAATGATGTATATGATAACAAAGGGGTAGCTGAAATGTTTGAAAAGCATTGAAACTATTTTGGGAATAGAACCAAATCCGTAAAGCTCATGTTGGAATTGGATTTCCAACATGATAGGGAACTAGTGGACTTTTCCTTACTTTATGGATTTTCCATGTATAACAATCATAGTACCAGTGGCTTTTCGTACAGGGCCTCATATACCACTATACATCTCATATTGCTACACTACTACGTATCGGTGGCACTTCGTATAAGGACTCATACACCACTATACCATAAAATATCAAGGATGTAAACACTAATGGCCTCTAAGCAATAGATGTCCTTTTCTTTCCGTATCCGCAATAATCGATAGCCCGAAATATATATCCTGCAAACCATATACTTACCTGTATTATTACCGAGATGTGAGGCTTGCGAGGCTACACTCATACTTTCCACAAAGTTATGCTCTGATTTTCATAAAGCCATGCTTTGCCTTTCTCATAGCAGGTTCCACTTTGAATGCCACATTTCCATTTCTATCAATACACTATTGATTTCCACAAATGTACAACCTCTGAGCTTGTACATCTCAGAGAAGGGTGTTAATTATAAGAGAATTACCTCATACACCACCAAATAAATGTAAGTTTGTAGAGATCAATATACGTGGTTTTAGATGCAATGCCAGGCACCCATCCATACAAGTTGTACATAAATAGAAAAAACCAAAGGTACTCTTCTATTATACCCTATCGGAAATCATACCTAGGATTAGTTGCGAGTAGTCCTTGCATCGAAGATTTTCATAATAAAGCACTGCTACCACCATATATATATATATATATATATATATATATATATATATATGTAATATGAAATTGTAACGACCCGCAAATTCATCACTTCAGAATTTTTTCGAAATATTCAAATATAATATTTTGTAACATAAATGATAATGCTTTGGACAATAAATAATACTGATAATTTTATTTTGAATAAATATTTACAAAAATATATACTTCAGAAGATATATCGATAAAATGACCAAAAACCATTTTATCAATAAACAGCTCTTAGACCATCCGAGATCGTGCATAAAGCTGGATACATATACTTGTTTATGTATATGAGTGAGAATATGTAATAAAATTATTTATTTTATTTTTAAAAATAAAATCCTTTATGACATCACCAATGATATCAATATTTGGAATAAATGATTTTTGAATTTAAATTGAGTTTAAATGATTTAATAATTATTCTAATGCTTAAATAAGCCCTTTTAATTATTATATAATGATAGAAATATTATTATCAAACTTTATATATATATATATATAAAATAAAAAGTGAAAATATGACAAGAAATCGAAATCTGTAATGACTCATCGTAGAATATTGTGCAACATTGTGAATCATTTGAGATATACTTATACACACATACATGTATGTATGTATGTATGTATGTATGTATGTATGTATATATATGACAACATTCACATGCACATGAACACATACATACATACAAAATATACTTATACATGTGTGTGTTTGTATTAGAAAATATAGAAGATATTTTCCTAAAACTTAACCCTTCAGTAAAACCAAAGTCAACATCGTACACCCTAAGTAAAAGCACATGGCCACACACATGAGGGGAGGGAGTTCGACCAAGGATGATGGCATGAGAGGGGAGTGTGGTGATGAGAAAATGGTGATGTGTTTGTGTGGGAATATCATGATATTTTCCTCTTTACTTTTGCCTATAAATAGCATCCACCTCTCTTCACTTCATTCACTTCATTTCTTCATAAAATTACTAAGTTTCTTCACTTATTATACTCTATATTAATGGCTTATTTCCTTAAAAAAGTTATGTCAAAAATTATGGCAAAAAGAAACTAAAATTCGATAGTAAAATTATATTATCAAAACTCTTCAAACCAAAAGAAAATCCACTCCTTCTCATCTCCAAACCCATGGATACACTTCCACCCTTAAGTCTAAGCCTACCTCCATTAACAAGCATAGGTTGAGCCTTCCCAAAGGTCCATGGCTAGATTTAATAGGCTCCGGTGCGATCATAGTGGGGCAATAGCCATTTTAAAGTTAGTCCAATCTAAATTCAAGTGAGAAACTCTTTCGAATCTATTTGATACATATGATGATGTGATATGATTGGAATGGTTGTTTACTATGTTTGATCATCAAGTTTTGATATTGATTATATGTTTATGTCTATGATGAAATTATTCACGTTTAATACACGTCGAATATCTCAAAGGAAATCACTTTCCTTTAGTAAATGAAATGGTGTATATGGGATTGTTAAACCTCTTTAAAATGGTTTAAAATGATTTATAAATGTTTTATAAACACTAAAACCCAATTTGGTGAAATTTGGAAAATTTATAAAAGTTGAGTCAAAATAGGCGCGTCGCGTAATGCCTGTTCATGATTTCGCGCCGTAGAAAGTTAAATTCATTTATACGATGGATTCGAAGTTAGAGTTCTTCGTAATAAGAAAATTTTAAAATCTTATAATCACAGTTTTCAAACAAAACAAAAAAAAATTGAGATTTTGTTTAGTAAATTCTGAAATATGAGCAAATCAAGTTTTCAAAATAGTCGCGGTTTGGTAGTTCGAAAATCAAAACGACAAATTCTTTAAAATGATATTTTTAGTTCTTTAAACATATCGAAGAAATTATATAAACCTTTTAAAATGTTTTAAAAGAGATCTAAATTATCAAAATGGATTTCTAAATGACTGGAAAATTGTTTTGATCAAATAAGCCTTGAAAACACTATTAGCGGCACTATTCACAACACTTTCTGCAGCACTTTTAATAACGTTTGAAATATGGCTTTAGACTAAAGTATTCCCTCTAAAATCTTTTATAAATGTTTTGATATAAATAATTATGTATTTTAAGGATTATTTGAAGGTATTATAATTTATTTTAAAAAGTGTAAATAAATGATTTAAAGAAAAGTTGTTAAAATCAAGTGATTTAGTCTTGGCTCTTAAAGCCGATGAGCAGACTGAACTTTTCTATTCATGAGATCTAGATGTGAGGATTTAAACTAAGGAGAGAAGCAACTAGAGCCTTGGCTCACCTGGCCTTTTTTTTTTGGACGAGGAATAGATAAGGTCAGAAATGTCAAAAACAAGGCAAGTATAAAAGATTCAAAATTTTCAAATTTAATACGACTTGGATCGTATAGAAATAATCTTCTTATACTTGGTTTTAAATTCCAAGAAGGTAACCCGTACTATCAATGTGAATTTAAAAGGTGATTTCAACATTATTTGACGGATAGTAAAGGTTGAATATGGAAATTGACATTGAGTAGAATTAGTATAATTTATATCACGCTATTTACCCAATAAGGTTTTGCAGTGTAATTTATGTGAAATGATTTTGATTTGGTATTTCCAAAGTGAAAGAGATGTTTAATAATCCTGCATATACATGAAAGAAATGTTTAAAGATATATATCTCTAGAAGATATTTTTAATAAATAGAATGTAATTAATCAAATGATAAGCACCTATTTACTTAACATCTTTTTATCGATAGTTGGTTTGAAGGAACCAGAATCAGATTTAAGTGATTCTTATCTGAAAAACACTTCGAACTGATTTATCTATTCAAAGTGAAGGATTGGAACGATAATAAATAGAACAAAGGGCTGCTTGTCACTAACCCTCGGGGGAAATTTTCCATATCATATATATGTGGCAGTAGTGTCTTCATTTGATCTTCGATACGAGGGCTGCTTGCTACTAATCATAGGGATGATTCCTAATATGATGAAGCAGGAGAGTTCCTTCTACTTCTCCTGTTCCTGGACAACTTGCATGGACGAATGTCTGACATTGTATTTCTAAAATGCACATACATTGAATTTTACGAACGTATATCTGTTTGGTGTTGTAGCAAGTAACTCTCTTATACTTAACACCCTTCTTTAAGACGTACGAGCTTAGAGGTTGTACATTTGTGGAAATCAATGGTGTGTGATGGAATTGGCAATGTGGAATTCAAAGTGAATGTGCTATGTGAAAGGTAATTGTTACCTCGGGTCTCATCACCGGAAAATGGCTTAAACAGGACATGTTGTAAGGCGATGTGGTTCGCAACCGTTAGGGTATGGTCATCACCTTTCTAAATTACTCTATATATGTTGAGTATGTTGTGTATGCTATGGGATTCTGGATTGGTTGGTTACTGTAACGACCCGTAAGTTTTAACTATTTTAATAACGTAACTTAACTGATTTTTTGTGAAACTATAAATATCGGAATTTGGAAATAAAAATTTAATATTTGAAATGCGTCTAGTTAAACATAGCAACTGGTAAATTTTCATCCAAAAATATGAAGTTTATTTTCATGTATAATTTTATTTCAATTTAATCAGTTGAGAATTGATGAAAATAAAATATATTCGAAACCTAAATATTTTTACATAGAAAAATTCTAAACCATCTTCTAACTGAGATGTCATTTTTCGTTTTTCCAAATTCGGACTTCTTTAGCTCCGTCAATCTTATTTTTTTGCGTTTTTGCTGCATTTTCCGCTTGTAAAATATTTGAATTTTTATAATAAAATCGTACCACTGATATCTGTATACCGTTTTTATCGTCTCGTCGCGTGGATCGCTGCGGTGTATTAGATTTTGTGTTTCGGATTTTCGGTACCTAGCGATAACTGTGAAAGGTCAACCGTATCGGTTTCAATTTTTTTTTAAAACTTCTCGTGACTATTCAATTGCCACCGTGCATAAGCCAATAGCCATAACTTTGTGATTATAGAAAGATAGCCTGTAATTTTTACTATTCCTACTTTCATTTATAAAAGATGGTTCGTATTTTGCATTGGGTACCTGTTTTATTAAGGAATATATTACTTTTGAATATATGATCTGTTCTCTCATCCCCACTGTTCTATTCTCTTCTCCCCTCACGTTTGTTACAAACACATATGTTCTTCTTAGAAACAGCCATTCCCTCCCCTCATTCTCACTACCGCATGCAACAGAACCCACCTTCCACTTGCTCGTCCTCACATCCGCCACAGCCTCCGCACCCTCAAGGCAACACCGCCTCTGCCCAGTCAAGTGGTGGCCGACCTCAGCACATTTCCAGTCTCTAGCCGCAACCACCTACATATGCGAACATGGCTCCACCAAGCACGGCTTCCTCCACTCTACACTCCAGTCAAAAACTCTCTCCCTCGAACTTTCTCATTTTCCCACTCACGCGCACCCTCCTACTCCTCCTCTGCCCTGCTCCACATGGCCGCCTTTCCTCCCCTCTCCCCTTAAACGAACACACCCATCCACCCACCATGCTCACCTTTCCCATCTCTGCCACCGTGCCTCCTCCTCCTCGAGTAGCCGCACTCGGCTACCTCCTTTCATATGTTTGCTTGGTTCCGGGTGTTCTCGTCTGTGCATTGCCAGATGTTTAGCTGTGCCTTCTTTATAAGGTATAATATATGTTTAGATGTATATATTAAAAAAAAGATATTAACATATGTTTGTACAGGTTTTCATATATGTATAAGAGTGGGGCGCTAACAGTGTATTATATATATGTTCAATCTGCTTTAGTCACTATATGAATATTATTAAAGTAGGGTTATAATGAATTTTAATTCCAGGCGAATATAAGTATCTATTGGAGTATGTATGTATATATGTTTATATAGGGTCTTCTTTGATCTATGAGTTTGAGTTTAAGTTTATATTAGGTTGTATATGTATGTTTATACAGTAATATATATATATATATATTATATTTTAAAGTGTTTATGTAGATATTAGTTGTTATGTTTTAAAATGAATGAATATAACAGTTTGGTTTTTGTATATATATCCCATAGTTCTCTTTATTTTAAAGTTTGGGTATATCAAGATGTTTATAGGCCGAACAACCCTCGTTTCAAATTTGTATCAAAGGAGTTCTGATGATTTGTTGTACATATGGTTATTAAAGTTATGCGGTTTATACATATTTTCTGTTAAAGGTATCATTATATATATATCATATTATAAGCTTTGCTTAATTGGATCTATTCTTATATATATATAGTTTCAGTATTGAGTTTTATAATATATTAGTTATATATTTATATATGTATACACAAGCTTCGCAGATATTTATGTAAGTTTTGCCTGCTCATTTTTGCCAGTTCTAGAATTTTTTCTTCTACTTTTGGAAATTGTGTAGATTGCAGATCGAAAGTGAATATGTAGTTATATAGACATGTATTATATATAGAGATTTAGTTTGCTATGTAAAAAGAATTTTTTATTGATTTTTCTTTTTGGGTTGGTTTAAATTATATACATGTTGAAAATATATATGTATAAATTTAAATTATATGCTTGACTTTAAATTTATATGTTTTAATTTAAAACAATGATTTTAACTATGTATATATACGTTATTTTATTATTAGTTTTAACTTTAATAGTGATTCATGACAATAATACTAATAATATATAATTGCTATCTCTATCAAACGGATTCTGATAGCTCTCATTCATCTTTCAACTTTGTCTGTCGTGACTGTTTTCTTCATCGAATCGTGCCCATCTAGCGTTGCTTTGGAATCCGTAGCTTACTTCATTGCTAAATTTCTCTAGCCTCAAAGGTGAGCAATCACTCACGATTAATGTTCTTTTATTTATTAAATTAGATTTCAATTGAAACGACAATTGAAATATGCGGCTGTTAGTTATTTACACTGTTATATATATGTTGTTACCTGGATCAGTTCACCTGTGACATCTGACACCATTATCTGTTACTTATACGATGATAATCCAGTTTGGTTGATAATTGACCGATTGTTTGTTTTTTTTACTTTAGACGTCAAATCGTTAATGTATGAAGTGATAAATAATTTACAATTGAATTGACGTAGGAGCTAACAAATTTGAAATTGATATATGTGTTGAATTTGATTAAATAAAATTTGTATAATATGACCCCTTTAAATAAATTATTTGACACGTAGAAATATGATTAATTTCACCTTGAACCATTTAAATGTATGTTATTTAAATTGATGTAGTATGAAATTGAATAATAGATATCAAGTAAAGAACCGCATAAATATTAGTGTAAAAATCTTTAATCTACATGAAATGAAAGTGTAGATTCTAGAAATAATTATATAAATTTGCATAAACAACAAATGTAAACTAATACAGTTATTTCGAGATTATTTAAATAAATTATTGGATTGTTATTGATGTTTGTTATTGCTTGTTATTTATTTTGACACAATCCCAGTTATCACACTGCAAGTTCCCTTTGCTATGCTTTGATTTTTGGAATTGAAATCGAATCGGGTTGAAATGATAAATACCCAAATAAACTTTGACTTAGGATAGAGAATTAAATAAAACCCGATTAGTCAATAATTTGATTTGAAATGTAAATATTTAATAATATGAAGCAAAATATTAGCAAAGTAATTGATGAAAGAACATTGTTTAATTTAAGAAATGATTGAATTATGTTTTGAAATTATTTAATAATTAAGTTTGAAATTATTTAATAATTTAATAAGATTGAATCTTTAATAATTAAATAAAATTGAATTCTTTGATAGTGAAATTGAACTTCTTCAATAAGTGAAATCGAGTTATGTAATAATTAAGTTTTCGGAAATTTATTTAAAATAAATATGTAAATAAGTGAAATTGATTTTCTTTATAAGAAGTAAAATATGATTTATGTGTTGAAATAAATATAAGACTTGTAATTTAAGAATTTGATTCGACGAATCTAATTTAATTAAATTTGCAAGTTCGATATAATGGAGCTGAACGTAAGTAATTGATTTAGTGATTTGGAACTTAAATAGAAATTATTTTGAATGATAAAGTACTTAACGAATATTGAATGAAGTCGATCAATGAATTTAAATTGATTTGAATGTTAAATTAAATTAATTTTAATGATTACGGAATGAAATTTATATACGAACATGAATCAATATTTGAATTGTTTAAATAAAATATGAAATTGAATTATAAGATTTTGAAATAGTAATTTGGAAGTTTTGAAATGTAAATTATGGAAATTGATATAGAAAGACAAATGGAATGATGGTGTACAAATTCTAATTGAAATTGAAATTGATTTGGTTTTTGAAATTTATTAAACGACCAATCGGTGTAATAATTATGAAAGTTATTAAAGAAACCGGAATTGGTTATGGACATACTCTTTGTCTAAACCGAAAACCACTTTAATAACTATACGCGGAGTATGATCCAGAATGAAGTGGTTGGAATGATGTACGTGATGACTGAAGAAAGAGAACGATAATGGATAGCCTTGATACTTGTGTCAAATTGGAAATGACTAAAACAGGAGCCGTACCGGTCCAAATGGGGTTAGCCACCTCGAGCGAACACACTTCTTCGTAAATTACTCATTACTTGTTATTGATTGGTGTGCACCCTCGAATTTTGGAATTGTTGTTTCGCGGTGTTGCGATCGTTGCGGCGATGTGTTCTTACCAGTCCGGATTAGGCAAACGATAGTTTCACTACATTGGGTATTGCCTCATGTGCCTTGTCATACTTGTAACCCTATATACGCGACCACTACGAATTTGGTTTGTATTATACCTATGGAGTACTCCCTGATATCCCACTTGTTTGCGGTGGAGTTTATAGTGCTGTATAGACTATGACGCTTATATAAATGTGTTAAGGCGGATAATTGTAAGTCCTTAACGCTATTTTGATACTTTATATTACTGATAGACATTACATACTTAGCGTACATATAAATGTTTAACAGATTCTCAGAGGATGATTATCCCAACATCTTTTGAGTTACTTGTATTTCAATTGTTATTTCACTTGAGTTGGATTTATTGATATAAGAATGTTAATCCTGGCTCGAGTGTTTCGTGTTTTGCTTTACGCTCGGGTCAGACCGAGTATACCAGTATTCGAGACTCACCTTTGGAGTTGGATCTACGCTTGGAGATCCAGCTATCTATCAAGCTTTCATATATTCAGTTGATTCCAGTGATGTATTCTAATATTGTATTTGACTATTGTATTCGAGAATTCCGCTGTACCTTATTTTACTCTGATATGTATATAGTAGCTTCATGAACTACTATCTTTTGTTTCCGCTGCATTTATTACTCTGTGATCTGTGATTATTTACTTACTATATATATTCAGTTTTTCCAAATTTAAATTAACAATTCGGTATTTTGAATTATTCAAGTCCGACATGTGCGGATGCGAATAGTCCAAAATAGCGGGTCGTTACAGTTGGTATCAGAGCTTTGGTAGCCCTAGGCAAAACTTAGTATACATGGTAAATGTATTGTGATGACCCAGGATTTTAAAGCAATATCAATTTAATAATTTGAAACAAAAATTAAATTAAATTGATAACCTTTGTAATGAGATTTGAATTAATTTAATAATTCAATAAAATAAATAGTAATTGATAGATTTTATCTTTTTAAATCTAATAAATTGTTTATATTTATAATATATATAGAATATTGTATATATTGTAAATAAGTATTGTTTTAAATTCAATTAATAAATAAATCCCGTTTTCTATAAAATATGTATCTTTAGTAAAATTGTGAATTATATTTTATTTAAAAGTTAAATTTTTAAAAGCTATTTAATAAATAAATATGGTTTTAAATACATAAGATAAATATTGAACTGATTTCAAATATGCTTAACTCAAGTTTGATTTTAAATAAAATAACAATAAGAGTTATTTTGATATAATTGAATAAAATAAATAATTTATGAATAAAGAAGATAATTTCTTTTATAAGTTATTTATGGTTATCAAATGTTGTTATTTTGTTACTTTTAAATATATAATAATACATTGTTTCAACAAATAAATTTTTAATAAAAATAATTGTTTTCCAAAATTTAAATTGTGTAGTTATATTTGTAAATAAACTGGATTTCAAAATTTAATATAAACTTGAATTCAAAATTTTTAAAATTTAAAGTATAAATATTTTAAAATTTGCTTTGATTTTGAAATATTTGTATAAGCTTCCTTTTATAAATAAAATATCATTTATTTCATTTTAAAATTCATCTACATATGAATAAATACATGATTAACTAATTTTTTTAAACATAGGTTTACATTCATCTGGTATTAACATCTAAATAAATACTAATTAAATTTTAATTAAATACTAATTACTTTTATGAGACAAGTGTAACCTCTTAAGGTCTTAAATAACACTTATTAAATGATAAAATAAAGTTTTGACAAATGTTACTTTATGAGACAAGTGTCACAAATTTAATTTAACATTTTCTTTTGTTTTTATTTTTATTAATTTCAGTTTACGTAAAATTTCTTTCCTTCACTTTCTTTTCTTCTTCCAAAAGTTTGAAGACAAGCAAATCTGAAAAGAAAATTATACACTCCCATTCAAAGATTAAAATCTGTAGACCTCTTCAAATCTTCAATCCACTTCTCAAACCAAAGCATGCATATCATTTTTTTTCAAAAATTGAATCAAATGCATGAAATCAAACAAGAATTCTGCATTTCTGGAATTAAAACCTGCATCAATAGCCTGCACATTTTCAAGTTGAAAAAGCAAATTTTGTTTGAGCCTGCATTTATTTCAAAATTTGGAAATCCTGTGGTAGCATGCATGCAATTTCAAAATTTAAGAAGCAAGCTCCAGCAACTACTTCTTCATTTCAATCTGGAAATCAACAATGCGTTTAGTTTTCATAGCAGGAGCTTTTCAGTTTAATGGAGTTCAAGTTTTCAAAAGGGATTTCAGCATTAAAATTTTAAAGAAAAACAAAAAGGGGCTTTGTTTTCAAATTATCAGGTGAGTAACTTCTCTGTTTTCTTAAAGTTTAAATTTATAAATAAGTTGCATGATTAAATCTCTGTGATAAAATGTGTTGAATGCATATTTGAATGCAATATGCTGTGACTATAATATGTTTGTGATTTCTAAAGGGTACTCTCCGTTTTTATATAGATCATATGTTCAGGTTTTATTTTAAAATCAAAATCTATAGATTTGTACCTCTGATTCAACTTAGATTTAATCAAACTTATTTGTTTATGATAAGCTTTAGTTTAAGATTTTAGTTAAGTTAGAATAACTTGTAAATATCTCTGTAAACCAGAATTTGATTAATCAAGTTTAAATATGTGAAAATTTATATTGAATAAATTATAAATTCAGTGTTAAGAATTAAACACCAAGATCAAAATTTGATTTTTAGAACAAAAATTGGGATTTTTAGTGGAGGGGGTATGGTTCTGTTCTGTGTTGAACTGTAGAGGGAAATTTGAAATTTTGGGGGATCTGGGCAAATGTAATGGTCGGGATTCTTCTGGTAGGTGGAGGAGCAATCATTGATGATTGGAAAAATGTGTGGAGTTGATGCAAATCAATATGGGGACTGTGGTGGTGATATTCTTCCTGAAACCCTAGTTAAGATATGTAGATTGCTTTGGTCTGATTTTCATGAAGAAGTGATCGAGTGGACTAGGATTTTGGGAAATGTTAGTAGGTTGGTTGATGAAGTCATAGTCGGAATCTTTGCCACTCCGGTGGTCAGAAGGTGGAGGATGAGGGTATTACAGGTTTGGGGTTAAAACATGTACCTTATGTACCAGGTATATGTTTTGAACTCGAATTCAAATTCGAGTTGTATAGTAATTGGTTGATGATAGTATGGGACTATGAGGATGGTCGTTGATGATTGGAGGCCACCGGAAAAGGGGGATGGTGGCCGGAGGCACGGTGCACGTGCACCGTGCAATATTTTTTGGGTCTGATGTTTATTGGGTGTAGTGGAGTTTTGAACTCGGAGTATAACTCGAGTATTTCTGATTTTTTCCCGAAGAATTTGGTTAGATGACTCGAAGCGGTCATAAGGTTGGCTCGGGTAATTTTAATATTACAGTTTTTCTTGAAATACTCTCTGCAGTTTTAAAATTTAAATCAAAATTTAAATGAATTAGTAGTTATGATAATATTTAAACAAAGTTTAAATCTGCAGTAAGAGTTATAGTTTTAAGAGAGTTTGAATCTTATAAGTTTTAAAATTTGGAAGTGGTTTCATTTTTTAAAAAAAATAAATAAAAAAAGAAGATGGAAACCTGGCAGTTTCTGAAAATTTAAAATTTTCATTTTGAACCTGAAACAAAATTTTAAATAGCAAATTTGAATCTCAAATGTAAGTTCAGTTTTCTTAAGGGTTTTGAATCTTCAGTTTCTTTTTAAAATGGAATTTGAATTTGGAATAAAGAAGTTTTAAAATCAAGGAATCAAAAGTTTAATACTAGTTTAAATTCAAATAATTTTAATAAGGAATGGATTCAAATATATTGAATTTAAATCTGATATTTGAATAAGAAAAAAAAATAATATTGTTTTCAAACAAGTTTAAATTTAAATTGTTTATTTGAAGTAAATTTGTTTTCAAACAAATATTTTAATTTGATTTTCCTTTTTGAATGAAATCATTATAAATGGTTTATAAAGAAAGTTAAATGATTGTTAACTTAAATTTATAATTTAAATAGTAATGTATTTAAACTTGGTTTTTAATTAAATTAAGTAAATTAAGACTTATCTTATATAAGTTTTAATTATAAGTAATAAATGTTATTTACATTTATTTTGGAAAGAACATAAATGGAATTTAAATTGGATAATGCTTTGATAAATATCATTTTGAAATTTGAATTTAAATGTTCTAAGTACACTTTAATATTTATAAAATTATTAATAAGGAATGGATTATCTTAGAAATGATCAAGATATTAAAATAGTTAAATAAATAAGATAATTAAGGAGTGACTTATTTATTTAATTTATAATTAATAAATTGGACTAATTTAAATTAGAGATTAATTAAGAAGTAATTAAAGAAAAGAAATTAAAGAATTAATAATAGTTAATGATGGTCATTAACTAAAGTTTATTTAGTAATTAATTAATATGATTAATTTTAATAATCTATTAGATTAATTAATAAATGATAATAAATTGTGTAATTTATTTAAGTTTAATTACTCAAATAAAAGTAATTAAGGCATTAATTACTTAATGTAATTAACGAAGTTTATTGGGATTGGTTTAAATTAATTAATTAAGTTTAGTTAACTTTAACATTGGATTTGATAATAATTACCTGATGTAATTAATGAAGTGAAATTACTCAGTAAAGTAATTAGAGATAATTACTGGATAGAATTAGTGGATGATTTTGGGATGTGAAAATAATTTGGATTAAATTATTTTGTATAGTTAATCAAGGGATTAATTCAGAAATTAATTAAGGAATAATTAATTTGATAAGTAATTAAGGGTAGTTAATTACAGAATGAGATTAATCAAAGGTGATTAATAATTATGGTTTAAGTGAGATTAATTACTGAAGATAATTAATCTAATTGAGTAATTATTTAAATATAATTAAGAATTATTAATTAATATAATTAATGAAGTAATTAAGATTAATTAATCATTAATAAGTAATTAAGGGTAATTAATTAATTGTAATTAATTAAGATTAAATGAAATTAATTATAGTTAATTAATTAATGAAGTAATTTAAGGTCAATTACTATATTTGGGTTAGAGTAATTAATTTTGTGAAATTAATTAAAGTATAATTAATCAAGGGTGATTAATTAAGATAATAAATTAGAGGTTAATTAATTAATTGATTTGTAATTAATTAATGATAATGTAAGTAAGATTTATATTGTGTAAGTAATTAATTTAATTCATATTAAATTAATTAGAGATGATGTAATTAATTTAATTCATTTTAAATTAATTATAGATAATATGATTATAGGTCATTGCTTATGAATGGATGATATAGTTGCCTTGAATGGTTTGGAAATCTCAACTATTAGATTAGTAATATTGGTTGATATGGATGCATTGGTTGCATTATGATGTGGATTATCTTTTGATAGTGGTATGTGAATTATCTGTAGTTATGATGGTGATAATTATCTGTAGTGAATCTATGAATTATCTATCTGTGTGTATATAGATAATGTTATTGAATTGTTTTAAACTTTAAAACAACTTGGACCTAAAAGACACGTTTTGGATTTCGATGAGACTGGGATCGGGTTTGCTACAATACATCGTGATAGGGGGTTCTCGCTTTGTGTTAGGTGGCGAACAGGAGGCGCTTACCCCTACATGCCCCCGGGGGAAGTATAAGGCCTTGCGGGGTTGGTTGCGAGTCGAGAGGCTGGCCGTAAAAGAAAACCCGAGGTATCACTGTGAGCCACCGCGGGACTGGGATGGTTGCAAAGCCTACCGGTCGTGAGCCGTTGTTGATGGTTTAAAAACCTAGGACGTTAAAGTGGCATCAGAGTATTTGGTTGAGTGAATACCTAGGCTCTGGAGTGTGTATATCTTGAGAGAGCGTATTTGTAATTTTATATATATTTATGTGTATTTATCTACTTCTACCTATCTGTTGGGTTACCTGTTAAGGTTTTCCAATAGAAAATATAAAGGTAGACAAGGTAGTGGTGTGTGTAACACAATTACTACCATTGGTTGGAGTCTGATGTTGAGGTTGGAAGTTTATCTGTCGAGACTGTAGACCTAATACCGTCTCGAGTAAGCTTTGTTGTGTTGAAGTATTTCATCAAACTCTGAAGAAACCTGTTAAGGTTCGGAGACATCTTTGAAGTGCAGAGTTTGATGAGTAGGATTTGATCAGTCGGTTGAACTGGAGCAAGTAATGGTATTTTGATACCTCAGGAAGTTGTAACTGCATGATGAGATGCATTGACTACGAATTGTGCCGAAGATATTTCTTTGGAACAAGTTTTGGGAAGTATGACTGCTTCAATATTGTGGCTGAAGTCAGAAGGATGTTGTGGTTAGCTTTGGAGTCCGAATTTCTTGGAGAACTTTGGATTAGGAAGTATGGAATCAGTGTCAGCAATGCAGCTTGAAGTGCTCTGTGTGCAGATAGGGAGGTCTTAGCTGAGTAGTTTTATTGAAGATGGAGTTCAGAAGCTGCTGAGTGAATCCGTTTCTTCAATGGATTGACCAGACCAGTGTAAGCTGCTCTATTTGGTAAAGAGAGAACAGTTTTCTTTGGAAATTTATCTGGGTTGATCGCAAAAGTGACTTGCGATTGCTTGAGTGTTCTTTTGGATTGTTATAAATTTTTCTGGACGTCTTTTGGGAAAGACAGAAGTTCGTCAGCATCTGGAGATTGAGTTTTCTTATCGACTAGGATTCTAGGAGTGGAACCGGTGGTTCTGTTTAGTTGAAGAATGAATCCTAGAGATAGAATTTGATAAAGTAACTCAGTTTTGGAGGAATTTTTGAGTTTTTTTTATGGATCTGTTGAACCATATTTCTGGGAAGTGATGTCCAGTTGGTGCTTGTGTTTTTCATCAGCATTTTCTTATCTACTTCGGATCAGAGTGGTGTAGCGGAAGCTGTTTGGAGGTGTTTCTGATTATTTTTTCCGGATTAGGAGAAGTTTGTAGTCTTCTGCTGTTTATGAAGTAGAATTGTGTTTTGGTTTTGGATTGATCTTGAGGAGATCATTACGTTGGGTTGTTTTTGGTTCTGGTTGTTCTTGAGAAATCAGCAAGGGGTTGCGCTGATCAGTTTGGATGTTGGCAACCCAGGATTTGTCTGAAACTTTTGCAGATAAGGGACGGAGAAATTTGGAATTTGAAGTTGGAGACTTCGTTATTGTTGGAGTTTTCTCTGATTAAAGAGCTATAAGTTTTGAGTAAGTCTGGAAAGCAAGCTCAGTGATGTTTGGATGTTTTATCTGTGTTTTGGTTGGATTGGTATTTGGTTTTCAGGATTGAATTGCCGGTTTGGATAACTGGAATTCAATGAGTTTCACGTATCTCTGAGGGAGTACGTGTATGATTTATCTCTGGTTTTAGAACCAGTAGTTATAGAGGGTGGTTGTTGAGTCGGACTCGTAGTCTGATATGCTGTCTAGTTCTGTAGATCTAGACGAATAGGAGCTCTGTAGTTTAATAGTATTGGTGGTTTGGAATCTATAGAGCGAGTATCCCGATATTTATACCGGGGAAACTCGTGGAAGTTCTATCCAGAATTTTTCTGAATAATTAGATTTGTTTAATTGGGTGAATTGATTGCTATGTTTGTTAGCATATCATTGGTATATGCTTGTGTTTTAAAATTTAATCTTTAAATAGATTATTAAATTACCTTTGTTTTAAATTTCGGGGACGAAATTCTTTTAAGGTGGGAGGAATGTGACGACCCGAAATTTTAAAGCAATATCAACTTAATAATTTGAAATAAAAATTAAATTGATTTGATAATCTCTATAATGAGATTTGAATTAATTTAATAATTCAATAAAACAAATAGTAATTGATAGATTTTATCTTTTTAAATCTAATAAATTGTTTATATTTATAATATATATATAGAATATTGTATATATTGTAGATAAGTATTGTTTTAAAGTCAATTAATAAATAAATCCTGTTTTCTATAAAATATGTATCTTTAGTAAAATTGTGAATTATGATTTTATTTAAAAGTTAAATTTTTAAAAGCTATTTAATAAATAAATATGGTTTTAAATACATAAGATAAATATTGAACCGATTTAAAATATGTTTAACTCAAGTTTGAATTTAAATAAGATCACAATAAGAGTTATTTTGATATAATTGAATAAAATAAATAATTTATGAATAAAGAAGATAATTTCTTTTATAAGTTATTTATGGTTGTCAAATGTTGTTATTTTGTTATTTTTAAATATATAATAATACATTGTTTCAACAAATAAATTTTTAATAAAAATAATTGTTTTCCAAAATTTAAATTGTGTAGTTATATTTGTAAATAAACTGGATTTCAAAATTTAATATAAACTTGAATTCAAAAATTTTAAAATTTGAAGTATAAATATTTTAAATTTGCTTTGATTTTGAAATATTTGTATATGCTTCCTTTTATAAATAAAATTGCATTTATTTCATTTTAAAATTCATCTACATATGAATAAATACATGATTAACTAATTTTTTTAAACATAGGTTTACATTCATCTGGTATTAACATCTAAATAAATACTAATTAACTTTTAATTAAATACTAATTACTTTTATGAGACAAGTGTAACCTTTTAAGGTCTTACATAACACTTGTTAAATGATAAAATAAAGTTTTGACAAATGTTACCTTGTGAGACAAGTTTCACAAATTTAATTTAACATTTTCTTTTGTTTTTATTTTTGATAATTTCAGTTTACATAAAATTTCTTTCCTTCATTTTCTTTTCTTCTTCCAAAAGTTTGAAGACAAGCAAATCTGAAAAGAAAATTATACACTCCCATTCAAAGATTAAAATCTGTAGACCTCTTCAAATCTTCAATCCACTTCTCAAACCAAAGCATGCATATCATTTTTTTTCAAAAATTGAATCAAATGCATGAAATCAAACAAGAATTTTGCATTTCTGGAATTCAAACCTACATCAATAGCCTGCACATTTTCAAGTTGAAAAAGCAAATTTTGTTTGAGCCTGCATTTATTTCAAAATCTGGAAATCCTGTGGTAGCATGCATGCAATTTCAAAATTTAAGAAGCAAGCTCCAGCAACTACTTCTTCATTTCAACCTCGAAATCAGCAATGCATTTAGTTTTCATAGCAGGAGCTTTTCAGTTTAATGGAGTTCAAGTTTTCAAAAGGGATTTCAGCATTAAAATTTTAAAGAAAAACAAAAAGGGGCTCTGTTTTCAAATTATAAGGTGAGTAACTTCTTTGTTTTCTTAAAGTTTAAATTTATAAATTAGTTGCATGATTAAACCTCTGTGATAAAATGTGTTGAATGCATATTTGAATGCAATATGTTGTGACTATAATATGTTTGTGATTTCTAAAGGGTACTCTCCGTTTTTATATTGATCATATGTTCAGGTTTTATTTTAAAATCAAAATCTATAGATTTGTACCTCTGATTCAACTTAGATTTAATCAAACTTATTTGTTTATGATAAGCTTTAGTTTAAGATTTTAGTTAAGTTAGAATAACTTGTAAATATCTCTGTAAACCAGAATTTGATTAATCAAGTTTAAATATGTGAAAACTTATATTGAATAAATTATAAATTCAGTGTTAAGAATTAAACACCAAGATCAAAATTTGATTTTTAGAACAAAAATTGGGATTTTTAGTGGAGGGGGCATGGTACTGTTTTGTGTTGAAATGTAGAGGGAAATTTGAAATTTTGGGGGATCTGGGCAAATGTAATGGTCGGGATTCTTCTGGTAGGTGGAGGAGTAATCATTGATGATTGGAAAAATGTGTGGAGTTGATGCAAATCAATATGGGGACTATGGTGGTGATATTCTTCCTGAAACCCTAGTTAAGATAGGTAGATTGCTTTGGTCCGATCTTCATGAAGAAGTGATCGAGTGGACTAGGATTTTGGGAAATGTTAGTAGGTTGGTTGATGAAGTCGTAGTCGGAATCTTTGCCACTTCGGTGGTCAGAAGGTGGAGGATGAGGGTATTACAGGATTGGGGTTAAAACCTGTACCTTCTGTACTAGGTATATGTTTTGAACTCAAATTCAAATTCGAGTTGTATAGTAATGGGTTGATGATCGTATGGGACTGTGAGGTTGGTCGTTGATGATTGGAGGTCATCGGAGAAGGGGGATGGTGGCCGGAGGCACGGTGCACGTGCACCGTGCAATTTTTTTTTGGTCTGATGTTTACTGGGTATAGTGGAGTTTTGAACTCGGAGTATAACTCGAGTATTTCTGTGTTTTGCCCGAAGAATTTGGTTAGATGACTCGAAGCGGTCATAAGGTTGGCTCGGGTAATTTTAATATTACAGTTTTTCTTGAAAAACTCTCTGCAGTTTTAAAATTTAAATCAAAATTTAAATGAATTAGTAGTTATGATAATATTTAAACAAAGTTTAAATCTGCAGTAAGAGTTATAGTTTTAAGGGAGTTTGAATCTTATAAGTTTTAAAATTTGAAAGTGGTTTCAGTTTTTTTTAAAAATAAAAATAAAAAGAAGATGGAAACCTGGCAGTTTCTGAAAATTTAAAATTTTCATTTTAAACCTGAAACAAAATTTTAAATAGCAAATTTGAATCTCAATTGTAAGTTCAGTTTTCTTAAGGGTTTTGAATCTTTAGTTTCTTTTTAAAATGGAATTTGAATTTGGAATAAAGAAGTTTTAAAATCAAGGAATCAAAAGTTTAATACTAGTTTAAATTCAAATAATTTTAATAAGGAATGGATTCAAATATATTGAATTTAAATCTGATATTTGAATAAGAACAAAAATTAATATTGTTTTCAAACAAGTTTAAATTTAAATTGTTTATTTGAAGTAAATTTGTTTTCAAACAAATATTTTAATTTGATTTTCCTTTTTGAATGAAATCATTATAAATGGTTTATAAAGAAAGTTAAATGATTGTTAACTTAAATATATAATTTAA
This sequence comes from Allium cepa, assembly GCA_030765085.1. Lineage (NCBI taxonomy): Eukaryota > Viridiplantae > Streptophyta > Magnoliopsida > Asparagales > Amaryllidaceae > Allium > Allium cepa. Next base: position 137,160,527 of record CM060932.1, read on the forward strand.
ATAGTAATGTATTTAAACTTGGTTTTTAATTAAATTAAGTAAATTAAGAGTTATCTTATATAAGTTTTAATTATAAGTAATAAATGTTATTTACATTTATTTTGGAAAGAACATAAATGGAATTTAAATTGGATAATGCTTTGATAAATATCATTTGAAATTTTGAAATTTGAATTTAAATGTTCTAAGTACACTTTAATATTTATAAAATTATTAATAAGGAATGGATTATCTTAGAAATGATCAAGATATTAAAATAGTTAAATAAATAAGATAATTAAGGAGTGACTTATTTATTTAATTTATAATTAATAATTTGGATTAATTTAAATTAGAGATTAATTAAGAAGTAATTAAAGTAAAGAAATTAAAGAATTAATAATAGTTAATGATGGTCATTAACTAAAGTTTATTTGGTAATTAATTAATATGATTAATTTTAATAATTTGTTAGATTAATTAATAAATGATAATAAATTGTGTAATTTATTTAAGTTTAATTACTCAAATAAAAGTAATTAAGGCATTAATTACTTAATGTACTTAATGAAGTTTATTGAGATTGGTTTAAATTAATTAATTAAGTTTAATTAATTTTAACATTGGATTTGATAATAATTACCTGATGTAATTAATGAAGTGAAATTACTCAGTAAAGTAATTAGAGATAATTACTGGATGTAATTAGTGGATGATTTTGGGATGTGAAAATAATTTGGGTTAAATTATTTTGTATAATTAATCAAGGGATTAATTCAGAAATTAATTAAGGAATAATTAATTTGATAAGTAATTAAGGGTAGTTAATTACAGAATGAGATTAATCAAAGGTGATTAATAATTATGGTTTAAATGAGATTAATTACTAAAGATAATTAATCTAATTGAGTAATTAATTAAATATAATTAAGAATCATTAATTAATATAATTAATGAAGTAATAAAGATTGATTAATTAAGATTAATTAATCATTAATAAGTAATTAAGGGTAATTAATTAATAGTAATTAATTAAGATTAAATGAAATTAATTATAGTTAATTAATTATGAAGTAATTTAAGGTCAATTACTGTATTTGGGTTAGAATAATTAATTTTGTGAAATTAATTAAAGTATAATTAATCAAGGGTGATTAATTAAGATGATAAATTAGAGGTTAATTAATTAATTGATTTGTAATTAATTAATGATAATGTAAGTAAGATTTATATTGTGTAAGTAATTAATTTAATTAATTTTAAATTAATTAGAGATGATATAATTAATTTAATTCATTTTAAATTAATTTTAGATAATATGATTATAGGTCATTGCTTATGAATAGATGATATAGTTGGCTTGAATGGTTTGGAAATCTCAACTATGAGATTAGTAATATTGATTGATATGGATGCATTGGTTGCATTATGATGTGGATTATCTTTTGATAGCGATATGTGAATTATCTGTGGTTATGATGGTGATAATTATCTATTGTGAATCTATGAATTATCTATCCGTGTGTGTATAAATAATGTTATTGAATTGTTTTAAACTTTAAAAGAACTTGGACCTAAAAGACACGTTTTGGATTTCGATGAGACCGGGATCGGGTTTGCTACAGTACAGCGTGATAGGGGGTTCTCGCTTTGCGTTAGGTGGCGAACGGGAGACTCTTACTCCTACATGCCCCTGGGGGTAGTATAAGGCCTTGCGGGGTTGGTTGCGAGTCGAGTGGCTGGCCGTAAATGCAAACCCGAGGTATCACTGTGAGCCACAATGGGACTGGGATGGTTGCAAAGCCTACCGGTCGTGAGTGTTGCTGATGGTTGAAAAGCCTAGAACGTTACAATGGTACCAGAGCATTACGTTGAGTGAACACCTAGGCTCTGGAGTGTGTCTATCTTGAGAGAGCGTATTTGTAATTTTATATATATTTATATGTATTTATCTACTTCTACCTATCTGTTGGGTTACCTGTTAAGGTTTTCCAATAGAAGATATAAAGGTAGATGAGGTAGTGGTGTGTGTAACACAATTACTACCATTGGTTGGAGTCTGATGTTGAGGTTGGAAGTTTATCTATCGAGACTGTAGACCTAATACCGTCTCGAGTAAGCTTTGTTGTGTTGAAGTATTTCATCAAACTCTGAAGAAACCTGTTAAGGTTCGGAGACATCTTTGAAGTGCAGAGTTTGATGAGTAGGATTTGATCAGTCGGTTGAACTGGAGCAAGTGATGGTATTTTGATACCTCAGGAAGTTGTAACTGCGTGATGAGATGCATTGACTACGAATTGTGCCGAAGATATTTCTTTGGAACAAGTTTTGGGAAGTATGACTGCTTCAATATTGTGGCTGAAGTCAGCAGGATGTTGTAGTTAGCTTTGGAGTCAGAATTTCTCAGAGAACTTTGGATTAGGAAGTTTGGAATCAGTGTCAGCAATGCAGCTTGAAGTGTTCTGTGTGCAGACAGGGAGGTCTTAGCTGAGTAGTTTTTTGAAGATGGAGTTCAGAAGCTGCTGAGTGAATCCGTTTCTTCAATGGATTGACCAGACCAGTGTAAGCTGTTCTATTTGGTAAAGAGAGAACGATTTTCTTTGGAAACTTATCTGGGTTGATCGCAAAAGTGACTTGCGATTGCTTGAGTGTTCTTTTGGATTGTTGGAAACTTTTCTGGATGTCTTTTGGGAAAGACAGAGGTTCGTCAGCATCTGGAGATTGAGTTTTCTTATCGACTAGGATTCCAGGTGTGGAACCGGTGGTTCTGTTTAGTTGAAGAATGATTCCTAGAGATATAATTTGATAAAGTAACTCAGTTTTGGAGGAATTTCTGAGATTTCTTTATGGATCTGTTGAACCATATTTCTGGGAAGTGATGTCCAGTTGGTGCTTATGTTTTTCATCAGCATTTTCTTATCTACTTCGGATCAGAGTGGTGCAGCGGAAGCTGTTTGGAGGTGTTTCTGATTATTTTTTCCGGATTAGGAGAAGTTTGTAGTCTTCTGCTGTTTATGAAGTAGAATTGTGTTTTGTTTTTGGATTGATCTTGAGGAGATCATTATGTTGGGTTGTTTTTGGTTCTGATTGTTCTAGAGAAATCAGCAAGGGGTTGAGCTGATCAGTTTGGATGTTGGCAGCCCGGGATTTGCCTGAAACTTTTGTAGATAAGGGACGGAGAAATTTGGAATTTGAAGTTGGAGACTTCGTTATTGTTGGAGTTTTCTCTGATTAAAGAGCTATAAGTTTTGAGTAAGTCTGGAAAGCTAGCTCAGTGATGTTTGGATGTTTTTTATGTGTTTTGGTTGGATTGGTATTTGGTTTTCAGGATTGAATTGACGGTTTGGATAACTGGAATTCGATGAGTTTCACGTATCTCTGAGGGAGTAAGTGTATGATTTATCTCTGGTTTTAGAACCAGTAGTTATAGAGGGTGGTTGTTGAGTCAGACTCGTCTGTAGTCTGATATGCTGTCTAGTTCTGTAGATCTAGATGAGTAGGAGCTATGTAGTTTAATAGTATTGGTGGTTTTGAATCTATAGAGCGAGTATCCCAATATTTATACCGGGGAAACTCGTGGAAGTTCTATCCAGAATTTTTCTGAATAATTAGATTTGTTTAATTGGGTGAATTGATTGCTATGTTTGTTAGCATATCATTGGTATATGCTTGTGTTTTAAAATTTAATCTTTAAATAGATTATTAAATTACCTTTGTTTTAAATTTCGGGGACAAAATTCTTTTAAGGTGGGAGGAATGTGATGACTCGGAATTTTAAAGCAATATCAATTTAATAATTTGAAATAAAAATTAGATTGATTTGATAATCTTTGTAATGAGATTTGAATTAATTTAATAATTCAATAAAATAAATAGTAATTGATAGATTTTATCTTTTTAAATCTAATAAATTGTTTATATTTATAATATATATAGAATATTGTATATATTGTAAATAAGTATTGTTTTAAATTCAATTAATAAATAAATCCTATTTTCTATAAAATATGTATCTTTAGTAAAATTGTGAATTATGATTTTATTTAAAAGTTAAATTTTTAAAAGCTATTTAACAAATAAATATGGTTTTAAATACATAAGATAAATATTGAACTGATTTAAAATATGTTTAACTCAAGTTTGAATTTAAATAAGATCACAATAAGAGTTATTTTGATATAATTGAATAAAATAAATAATTTATGAATAAAGAAGATAATTTCTTTTATAAGTTATTTATGGTTATCAAATGTTGTTATTTTGTTATTTTTAAATATATAATAATACATTGTTTCAACAAATAAATTTTTAATAAAATAATTGTTTTCCAAAATTTAAATTGTGTAGTTATATTTGTAAATAATCTGGATTTCAAAATTTAATATAAACTTGAATTCAAATTTTTTAAAATTTAAAGTATAAATATTTTAAAATTTGCTTTGATTTTGAAATATTTGTATAAGCTTCCTTTTATAAATAAAATTGCATTTATTTCATTTTAAAATTCATCTACATATGAATAAATACATGATTAACTAATTTTTTTAAACATAGGTTTACATTCATCTGGTATTAACATCTAAATAAATACTAATTAACTCTTAGTTAAATACTAATTACTTTTATGAGACAAGTGTAACCTCTTAAGGTCTTACATAACACTTGTTAAATGATAAAATAAAGTTTTGACAAATGTTACTTTGTGAGACAAGTGTCACAAATTTAATTTAACATTTTCTTTTGTTTTTATTTTTAATAATTTTAGTTTACATAAAATTTCTTTCCTTCATTTTCTTTTCTTCTTCCAAAAATTTGAAGACAAGCAAATCTGAAAAGAAAATTATACACTCCCATTCAAAGATTAAAATCTGTAGACCTCTTCAAATCTTCAATCCACTTCTCAAACCAAAGCATGCATATCATTTTTTTTTCAAAAATCGAATCAAATGCATGAAATCAAACAAGAATTCTGCATTTCTAGAATTCAAACCTGCATCAATAGCCTGCACATTTTCAAGTTGAAAAAGCAAATTTTGTTTGAGCCTGCATTTATTTCAAAATCTGGAAATCCTGTGGTAGCATGCATGCAATTTAAAAATTTAAGAAGCAAGCTCCAGCAACTACTTCTTCATTTCAATCTGGAAATCAGCAATGCAATTAGTTTTCATAGCAGGAGCTTTTCAGTTTAATGGAGTTCAAGTTTTCAAAAGGGATTTCAGCATTAAAATTTTAAAGAAAAACAAAAAGGGGCTCTGTTTTCAAATTATCATGTGAGTAACTTCTCAGTTTTCTTAAAGTTTAAATTTATAAATAAATTGCATGATTAAATCTCTGTGATAAAATGTGTTGAATGCATATTTGAATGCAATATGCTGTGACTGTAATATGTTTGTGATTTCTAAAGGGTACTCTCCGTTTTTATGTAGATCATATGTTTAGGTTTTATTTTAAAATCAAAATCTATAGATTTGTACCTCTGATTCAACTTAGAATTAATCAAACTTATTTTTTTATGATAAGCTTTAGTTTAAGATTTTAGTTAAGTTAGAACAACTTGTAAATATCTCTGTAAACCAGAATTTGATTAATCAAGTTTAAATATGTGAAAATTTATATTGAATAAATTATAAATTCAGTGTTAAGAATTAAGTACCAAGATCAAAATTTGATTTTTAGAACAAAAATTGGGATTTTTAGTGGAGGGGGTATGGTTCTGTTCTGTGTTGAACTGTAGAGGGAAATTTGAAATTTTGGGGGATCTGGGCAAATGTAATGGTCGGGATTCTTCTGGTAGGTGGAGGAGCAATCATTGATGATTGGAAAAATGTGTGGAGTTGATGCAAATCAATATGGGGACTGTGGTGGTGATATTCTTCCTAAAACCCTAGTTAAGATAAGTAGATTGCTTTGGTCTGATCTTCATGAAGAAGTGATCGAGTGGACTAGGATTTTGGGAAATGTTAGTAGGTTGGTTGATGAAGTCATAGTCGGAATGTTTGCCACTCCGGTTGTCAGAAGGTGGAGGATGAGGGTATTACAGGTTTGGGGTTAAAACCTGTACCTTCTGTACCAGGTATATGTCTTGAACTCGAATTCAAATTCGAGTTGTATAGTAATGGGTTGATGATCGTATGGGACTGTGAGGATGGTCGTTGATGATTGGAGGTCACCGGAGAAGGGGGATGGTGGCCGGAGGCACGGTGCACGTGCACCGTGCAATTTTTGTTTGGTCTGATGTTTACTGGGTATAGTGGAGTTTTGAACTACGAATATAACTCGAGTATTTCTGTGTTTTGCCCGAAGAATTTGGTTAGATGACTCGAAGCAGTCATAAGGTTGGCTCGGGTAATTTTAATATTACAGTTTTTCTTGAAAAACTCTCTGCAGTTTTAAAATTTAAATCAAAATTTAAATGAATTAGTAGTTATGATAATATTTAAACAAAGTTTAAATCTGCAGTAAGAGTTATAGTTTTAAGGGAGTTTGAATCTTATAAGTTTTAAAATTTGAAAGTTGTTTCAGTTTTAAAAAAAAATAAAAATAAAAAGAAGATGGAAACCTGGCAGTTTCTGAAAATTTAAAATTTTCATTTTGAACTTGAAACAAAATTTTAAATAGCAAATTTGAATCTCAAATGTATGTTCAGTTTTCTTAAGGGTTTTGAATCTTCAGTTTCTTTTTAAAATGGAATTTGAATTTGGAATAAAGAAGTTTTAAAATCAAGGAATCAAAAATTTAATACTAGTTTAAATTCAAATAATTTTAATAAGGAATGGATTCAAATATATTGAATTTAAATCTGATATTTGAATACGAACAAAAATTAATATTGTTTTCAAACAAGTTTAAATTTAAATTGTTTATTTGAAGTAAATTTGTTTTCAAACAAATATTTTAATTTGATTTTCCTTTTTGAATGAAATCATTATAAATGGTTTATAAAGAAATTTAAATGATTGTTAACTTAAATTTATAATTTAAATAGTAATGTATTTAAACTTGGTTTTTAATTAAACTAAGTAAATTAAGACTTATCTTATATAAGTTTTAATTATAAGTAAAAAATGTTATTTACATTTATTTTGGAAAGAACTTAAATGGAATTTAAATTGGATAATGCTTTGATAAATATCATTTTGAAATTTGAATTTAAATGTTCTAAGTACACTTTAATATTTATAAAATTATTAATAAGGAATGGATTATCTTAGAAATGATCAAGATATTTAATTAGTTAAATAAATAAGATAATCAAGGAGTGACTTATTTATTTAATTTATAATTAATAATTTGGATTAATTTAAATTAGAGATTAATTAAGAAGTAATTAAAGAAAAGAAATTAAAGAATTAATAATAGTTAGTGATGGTCATAATTAAAGTTTATTTAGTAATTAATTAATATGATTAATTTTAATAATTTATTAGATTAATTAATAAATGATAATAAATTGTGTAATTTATTTAAGTTTAATTACTCAAATAAAAGTAAATAAGGCATTAATTACTTAATGTAATTAATGAAGTTTATTGAGATTGGTTTAAATTAATTAATTAAGTTTAATTAATTTTAACATTGGATTTGATAATAATTACCTTATGTAATTAATGAAGTGAAATTACTCAGTAAAGTAATTAGAGATAATTACTGGATGTAATTAGTGGATGATTTTGGGATGTGAAAATAATTTGGATTCAATTATTTTGTATAATTAATCAAGGGATTAATTCAAAAATTAATTAAGGAATAATTAATTTGATAAGTAATTAAGGGTAGTTAATTACATAATGAGATTAATCAAAGGTGATTAATAATTATGGTTTAAGTGAGATTAATTACTGAAGATAATTAATCTAATCGAGTAACTAATTAAATATAATTAAGAATCATAAATTAATATAATTAATGAAGTAATTAAGATTGATTAATTAAGATTAATTAATCATTAATAAGTAACTAAGGGTAATTAATTAATTGTAATTAATTAAGATTAAATGAAATTAATTATAGTTAATTAATTAATGAAGTAATTTAAGGTCAATTACTGTATTTGGGTTAGAGTAATTAATTTTGTGAAATTAAATAAAGTATAATTAATCAAGGGTGATTAATTAAGATGATAAATTAGAGGTTAATTAATTGATTTGTAATTAATTAATGATAATGTAAGCAAGATTTATATTGTGTAAGTAATTAATTTAATTCCTTTTAAATTAATTAGAGATGATATAATTAATTTAATTCATTTTAAATTAATTATAGATAATATGATTATAGGTCATTGCTTATGAATGGATGATATAGTTGCTTTGAATGGTTTGGAAATCTCAACTATGATATTAGTAATATTGATTGATATGGATGCATTGGTTGCATTATGATGTGGATTATCTTTTGATAGCGATATGTGAATTATCTGTGGTTATGATGGTGATAATTATCTGTTGTGAATCTATGAATTATCTATCTGTGTGTATATAGATAATGCTATTGAATTGTTTTAAACTTTAAAACAACTTGGACCTAAAAGACACGTTTTGGATTTCGATGAAACCGGGATCGGGTTTCCATATTTGGATATCCAAAAACCACATCGATCCAAATTAACGATAGGTCGTGAATCTTATGTGAAGAGTGAAGACTCGAGGTTTAAGGACTATTAGTCAGTATAACTCTGGGGGTGATTCCGTGATGAGTTTGACAGAAATAGTACTTATAGGCTCGAGATAGAGATTCAGAGTGCAAGGGTTATCGTCGTTAACTCTGAGGGTGATTCCAAAATGAGTGTAAAGAGATAGTGCCTTCGGTTTCGTTCGAACCCGGAACGAACTTGTATGGATTGAATGCTTTCAGCACATCGTCAGGTGGACGATGAGCATTCTAAGAGATGTGTTCTCTAAAGGTAATCGTAGCCTCAAGCCTCATCAACCGGGAATGGCTAAAACAGGGGAGGTGCAGCAAGGCTTCGTGGGTAGCTCCCATTGGAGAGCAAGATTTTCCCCTGTCTAGAAGTCCCTTTTTATTCGGCTGTGTGGCCGGTTGGAATTGCGCACCAACTGCGGGGTTGTCTTGTTCGGAACTGTTCAGTAAGGAATGGGTCCGGCCTTGTGTTGCAGGGGAGCAGGCGTACTCCTCGGTACGTTGATCTAGGCCACGTACTGTGACGGGCGGTACTCCAGTAGCCCTGCCATTGTATGGAATCCAAAATCCAATAAGTGCCAACGATTTGGATTTTATTACCCACTTTTGTGGCTAGTAGCTGGAATTAAATCATGTAACAATTTCGGCTATTTCATATTTACTTGAAAACCCTAGACCTATTATAATATCACTGGATTTCCTATCAAATATTTTGGTTAGCGTAAGGTAAAAACTTTTCCATGTTTATGTGTGGGAAGTCTTACGTGATACCTTTCTTTTCAAAAAGTTTTTAAAAATTAAGCAACTTTAACCTGTTACTCACACCAGACCCATGTCTGATCCGGAGTTTATTTTTGTTTTTCATAAACTCTTGGGTACTCAAATTTTTACGAGTAACCATGGGATTCAGGTTAGCTTTGACGAATATTGGAGGAGCAATGGAGCATGAGGCTTCTGCGTTAGATATATAGTATTCCGCTGTGAGTTCTGTGATTGTCTCTGAGTTGTATTATGTTGTAAATACTAGAAAGGTGTTTATAACTGTCTAGTATGTGTTGTATTATCTGTGTACTCTGATAGTGGTTGTAAACTATGTAATATATTATGTTATTAACATAATTTATTCGTTCCGCTGTTTAGATTCTGATGTGTTGTTACTTCTTCTTCTCTTTCTTTCTCTTTTCTATCCCTTTCTTTCTTATTGGCGATACGACTTCTTGGAGATTTGGAAGTTGGGTCGTCACATGTATTTACAGAATCACTCTCATTCAAGTTTGAATCTCTTCCTTTTTGACTCGATTCCTTTGAATTTTGGAACATTCCATGCGGTTTCAAAATCCATTCGTGTCCCTCACTATTCGTCTTCTTTCAATTCTAGAGTATCGCATAACTCCACTTCGAATGATCTTTATAATGGATTGGCGATCTCGCCAATATTCTAGTGGTTTGTAAAGGGGTGAAACTCTTTTATAATTGACATCGATTCACCGAAGATTTATATATATCCTCGGTTTAGATGCAAATATCTCTTGTTATCCCGAATTCTATCGCTTGAGATCGAATGTAGATTTGTCTCAGAATTCTGCATCGATCTTATCCTTGAAGTCGCGGTCGACCCAGTAAAGGTTGCCCGCCATTTTATTTAAGCTTATCCATTTCCGTATTCTATTTATTTAATCATCTTATCTTTGGTTTCGAAGTTCTCTTCGAATCAAAATTCTCTTAGATTTGAGTCCATCTAATTTGAATCTCCAATCCTTGCTTTCGAAATCCAATCCTGTGTCGTCGAGCATGGAAGTGTATGTGTGAATTAATATTAAAAATGTTTTATTATATTTTTTTTTGTTTGAGTTGTTGATGATGATTTGGATTTTTGATCGATTCGTCTGATCAACGCTATCGATATGATTTCTAAAACACTTGAACAGAACAAACTGACACGATAACATTTCCAAAAATTTGGTAAATGGAATAGATTTTGTATGATTATATTATATATATAAGTATAAGTTTTCTGAAATTAAATAGTTAATGAATTGTTGTTGAAAAATAATAATATTTGATTTTCATTTATTATTTTGTAAACCATTGACTAATTCAACATCCATATTCGAAAGTTAAATGAATTTAAATTATAATTTGATAATTTTATTTCCGATGGGTTTCAAAACCTTGTATTTAAAGTTTTAGAAGGTATATTATTTAAAATATTTTAGAATAGAAATCATTTGAAAAAAGTTAGATGTTTAAATCAATACTCTTCCCTTTGTAGCTGGAAAATAATTTCGGTGATGACGGCCGCATCATCGACATTTATTTTCGAGTTTCAAAGTGGAGAGATCGTCTGTAGCTTGCTACACTTTTGTTTTGAAATAAATTTGATTTGAATTTCTAAAGTATGGTTTGATTTAATATATATATTAGTATTTGATTTAGATTTGACTTGGACATATTGTATGTATATAATTATCTATAAATTGTTTGAAGTTAATCGGAAATTTAATCCTTAAAATTTAGGAAAAAGATGATTTCAATTATAAATGAAACATAAATTTTGAATTAATATTTAAACTTGAGAGAATTGAATTTGAAATTTACTTGTATAATACTCAATTGCATTCGATATAACTTACCTAAATCGCTCAAAAGTTAACTATATAATTGGATAGTATACAATATAAAATGTCTTTATAAATAAAATTTGAGTGCGTATAATAAATGTTATACACTTAAATTTTAATAATAAAATGTTAATGGAGATAAATAGAATACTAAGTTAATTGAATAATAGATGTGATTAATAAAATAAAATTTTGTTTTGAAATTTAATAAATTGAAATTAAATCAACTTAACGAGATATCTTGAATTAATTGAATTTAAATTAAATTTCGTATCTAACATTAATAAATAAATGCGAAATTAAGTCAACTTAATGAAATACCTTGATTTAAATCAATTGTTGAATATTAATTAATTTAATTGAAATTTATATGGTTTTGAAATTAATTGTTCTATTATGTATTTCAAATCTGTTTTTCTTTCTGGTTGTTTCTATTCTCCTACCTCCTTCCTTTTCGGGGACGAAAAGCTTTTAGTGGGGGAGAGTGTAACGACCGGTAAGTTTTAACTATTTTAGGAACGTAAACTTAACTGAATTTTTGTGAAATTTTAAATATTGGAATTCGGAAATAAAAATTTAATATTTGAAATACGTCTAGTTAAACATAGCAGCTGGTAAATTTTCATCCAAAAATATGAAGTTTATTTTCGTGTGTATTTTTATTTCAATCAAATCAGTTGAGAATTGATGAAAATAAAATATTTTCGAAACCTAAATATTTTTACATAGAAAAATTTTAAACCATCTTCTGACTGAGACGTCATTTTTCATTTTTTCAAATTCGGACTTCTTTAGACCGTCTATCTTATTTTTTTGCGTTTTTGCTGCATTTTCCGCTTGTAGAAAATTCGAATTTTTATAATTAAATCGTACCACTGATATCCGTATACCGTTTTGATCGTCTCATTGCGCGGATCGCTGCGGTATATTAAATTTTGTGTTTCGGATTTTCAGTACCCAGCAATAACTGTGAAAGGTCAACCGTATCGGTTTTAAATTTTTGTTTTAAACTTCTCGCGACTATTCAATTGCCACCGTGCATAAACCAATGGCCATAACTTTGTGATTTCTAGGAAGACAGCCTGTAATTTTTACTATTCCTACTTTCATTTAATAAAAGATGGTTCGTATTTTGCATTGGGTAACGGTTTCATTAAGGAATATATTACTTTTGAATATATTATCTGTTCTCTCCTCCCCACTCTTCTATTCTCTTCTCCCCTCACGTTTGTTACAAACTCATATGTTCTTCTTAGCAACAGCCATTCCCTCTCCTCATTCTCACTGCCGCATGCAACGGTACCCACCTTCCACTTGCTCGCCCTCACATCCGCCACGGTCTCCGCACCCTTAAGGCAACACCGCCTCTGCCCAGTCAAGTGGTGGCCGACCTCAGCACGTTTCCAGTCTCTAGCCGCAACCACCTGCATATGCAAACACAACTCCACTAAGCACGGCTTCCTTCACTCTACCCTCAAGCCGAAACCTCTCTCCCTCACCTTTCTCATTTTCCCACTCACGCGCACCCTCCTACTCCTCCTCTGCCCTGCTCCACATGGCCGCCTTTCCTCCCCTCTCCCCTTAACCGAGCACACCCATCCACCCACCATGCTCACCTTTCCCATCTCTGCCACCGCGCCTCCTCCTCGTCGAGTAGCCGCACTCGGCTACCTCCTTTCATATGTTCGCTTGGTTCCTGGTGTTCTCGTCTGTGCATTGCTAGATGTTTAGCTATGCCTTCTTTATAAGGTATAATATATGTTTAGATGTATATATTAAAAAAATAGATATTAACATATGTTTGTACAGGTTTTCATATATGTATAAGAGCGGGGTGGTAACAGTGTATTATATATATGTTCAATCTGCTTTAGTTACTATATGAATATTATTAAAGTAGGGTTATAATGAATTTTAATTCCAGGCAATATAAGTATCTATTGGAATATGTATGTATATATGTTTATATAGGTTCTTCTTTGATCTATGAGCTTGAGTTTAAGTTTATATTGGGATTTATATATATGTTTATACAGTAATATAGATATATGTATTATACTTTAAAGTGTTTATGTAGATATTAGTTGTTATGTTTTAAAATGAATGAATATAACAGTTTGGTTTTTGTATATATATCCCATAGTTCTCTTCATTTTAAAGTTTGGGTATATCAAGATGTTTATAGGCCAAACAACCCCCGTTTCAAATTTGTATCATAGGAGTTCTGATGATTTGTTGTACATATGGTTATTAAAGTTATGCGGTTTATATATATTTTCTGTTAAAGGTATCATTATATATATATATATATATATATATATATCATATTATAAGCTTTGCTTAATTGGATCTATTCTTATATATATATAGTTTCAGTATTGAGTTTTATAATATATTAGTTATATATTTATATATGTATACATTAGCTTCGCAGATATTTATGTAAGTTTTGCCTGCTCATTTTTGCCAGTTCTAGAATTTTTCCTTCTACTTTTGGAAATTGTGTAGATTGCAGACCAAAAGTGAATATGTAGTTATATAGACATGTATTATATATAGAGATTTAGTTTGCTATGTAAAAAGGATTTTATATTGATTTTTCTTTTTGGGTTGGTTTAAATTATATACATGTTGAAAATATATATGTATAAATTTAAATTATATGCTTGACTTTAATATATATATATATGTTTTAATTTAAAACAATGATTTTAACTATGTATATATATGTTATTTTTTTATTTGTTTTAACTTAAATAGTGATTCGTGATAATAATATATATAATTGCTATCTCTATCAAATGGATTTTGATAGCTCTCATTCATCTTTCAGCTTTGTTTGTCATGTCTGTTTTCTTCATCGAATCATGCCCATCCAGCGTTGCTTTGGAATCCATAGCTTACTTCATTGCCAAATTTCTCTAGCCTCAAAGGTGAGCAATCACTCATGATTAATGTTCTTTTATTTATTAAATTTTATTTCAATTGAAACGACAATTGAAATATGCGGCTGTTAGTTATTTATACTGTTATATATATGTTGTTACCTATCAGTTCACCTGTGACACCTGACACCATTATCTGTTACTTATACGATGATAATCCAGTTTGGTTGATAATTGATTGATTGTTTACTTTGGACGTTAAATCGTTGATGTATGAAGTGATAAATAATTTACAATTGAATTGACGTAGGAGTTAACAATTGAAATTGATATATGTGCTGAATTTGATTAAATAAAATTTGTATAATATGACCCCTTTAAATGTTTAAATTATTTGACACGTAGAAATATGGTTAATTTCACCTTGAACCATTTAAATGTATGTTATTTAAATTGATGTAGTGAAATTGAATAATAGATATCAAGTAAAGAACCGTATAAATATTAGTGTAAAAATCTTTAATCTACATGAAATGATAGTGTAGATTCTAGAAATAATTATATTAATTTGCATAAACAACAAATGTTAACTAATACGATTATTTCAGGATTATTTAAATAAATTATTGGATTGTTATTGATGTTTGTTATTGCTTGTTATTTCCTTTGACACAATCCCAGTTATCACACTACAAGTTCCCTTTGCTATGCTTTGATTTTTGGAATTGAAATGGAATCGGGTTGAAATGATAAATACCCAAATAAACTTTGACATAGGATAGAGAATTAAGTAAAACCCGATTGGTCAATAATTTTATTTGAAATGTAAATATTTAATAACATGAAGCAAAATATTAGCAAAGTAATTGATGAAAGAACGTTGTTTAATTTAAGAAGTGATTGAATTACGTTTTGAAATTATTTAATAATTAAGTTTGAAATTATTTAATAATTTAATAAGATTGAATCATTTAATAATTAAATAAAATTGAATTCTTTGATAAGTGAAATTGAACTTCTTTAATAAGTGAAATCGAGTTATGTAATAATTAATTTTTGGAAATTTGTTTAAAATAAATAAGTAAATTCGTGAAATTGATTTTCTTTACAAGAAGTAAAATATGATTTATGTGTTGAAATAAATATAAGACTTGTAATTTAAGAATTTGATTCGACGAATCTAATTTAATTAAATTTGTAAGTTTCGATACAATGGAGCTGAACGTAAGTAATTGATTTAATAAATTGGAACTTAAATAGAAATTGTTTTGAATGATAAAGTAACTTAATGAATATTGAATGAAGTCGATCAATGAATTTAAATTGATTAGAATGTTAAATTAAATTAATTTAAATGATTACGGAATGAATTTATATACGAACTTGAATCAATATTTGAATTGTTTAAATAAAAATTGAAATTGAACTATAAGATTTTGAAATAGTAATTTGGAAGTTTTGAAATGTAAACTATGGAAATTGATATAGAAAGACAAATGGAATGATGGTGCAAATTCTAATTGAAATTGAAATTGATTTGGTTTTTGAAATTTATTAAACGACCAATCGGTGTAATAATTACGAAAGTTATTAAAGAAACCGGGATCGGTTATGGGCATACTCTCTGTCTAAACCGAAAACCACTTTAATAACTATACGCGGAGTATGATCCAGAATGAAGTGGTTGGAATGATGTACGTGATGACTGAAGAAAGAGAACGATAATGGATAGCCTTGACACTTGTGTCAAATTGGAAATGACTTAAACAGGAGCCGTGCCGGGCCAAATGGGGTTAGTCACCTCGAGCCAAATGGGGTTAGCCACCTTGAGCGAACACACTTCTTCGTAAACTACTCATTGCTTATTATTGATTGGTGTGCACCCTCGAATTTTGGGAGTGTTGTTTCGCGGTGTTGCGATCATTGCGGCGATGCGTTCTCACCAGTCCGGATCAGGAAAACGGTAGTTTCACTACCTTGGGTATTACCTCATGTGCCTTGTCATACTTGTATCCCTATATAGGCGACCACTACAAATTTGTTTTGTGTTATACCTATGGAGTACTCCCTGATATCCCACTAGTTTACGGTGGAGTTTACAGTGCTGTATAGACTATGATGCTTATATAAATGTGTTAAGGGGGATAATGGTAACTCCTTAATGCTATTTTCATACTTTATATTACTGATTGACATTACCTACTTAGCGTACGTATAAATGTTTAACGGATCCTCGGAGGATGATTATCCCAACATCTTTTGAGTTACTTGTATTTCAGTTGTAATTTCACTTGAGTTGGATTTATTGATATAAGAATGTTAATCCTGACTCGAGTGTTTCGTGTTTTGCTTTACGCTTGGGTCAAACCGAGTGTACCAGTATTCGAGATTCACCTTTGGAGTTGGAGCTTCGCTTGGAGATCTAGCTATCTATCCAGCTTTCAGATATTCAGTTGATTCCAGTGATGTATTCTGATATTGTATTTGACTATTGTATTCGAGACTTCTGCCGTACCTTATTTTACTCTGATATGTATATAGTAGCTTCACGAACTACTATCGTTTGTTTCCGCTGCATTTGTTACTCTGTGTCTGTGATATGTGATTATTTATTTACTGTATATGTTCAGTTTTGCCAAATTTAAATTAATTCGGTATTTTGTATTATTCAAGTCCGACATGTGCGGATGCGAATAGTCTGAAATAGCGGGTCGTCACAGTTACAACCGGGGTGATGTCATATTCGGTTCTATCTGCCACCAAGATGGGTCTGCGAGTAGGCCCGTCTTGCCAGGTATAGAGGTTTCAAATTTATTGATCCTCGCTTACATCCCTTTAGAGATGTACTATATGGAAGGTAGTTTCTTACTTGCTATGGTATGGAAATCCATTCTCCAACAAGGGCCTTCGGACTTGATTGTAGAGCCCAGTATGCTGGAATTTAATAATGTAACAATTTTGGCTAAGATTGTATATTTACTTGAAAAGTGTTTTCTAAAGAAAGCTATTAAAAATAATATTACCATATTTTGCATAGCAAATGATTTGTTTATCATAAGGCAAACACCTGTTATGTGTTAATATGTGGTGTGATCTTATGAGATACCCTTTGTTTTCAAATATCCATAATTTGAGTTTCTTATACCAGTCCTATGAATGATCCAAAGTTTATTTTATTTTTCCTTTAAACTCCAGGTGTCCTATTTTTTGAACAACCAAGTAGTTAGGTAATCTTAGAGCATTTCAGAAGGAGCATGGAGCATTTTGGGTCTTCGTAGAAGTTATCTATTAATTCTGCTATGCTTTGTATGATGTATCTACCAACACTTGTAAGGATAGGCTGTTATAACTATCCTTGCTAGATTATTACTTACTAGAACTCTGATGGAGCAATTTGGAGTAGTTTCTTGTACTACTCATATGTATAATCAAATATTGAATACCATATGAGATTCTGTTTTGTTTGTCTTCTATCTTTATTTTTCTTTAGCCCATGATACGCCTCTCTGACATTCAGAATTGCGACATGTAAGTACCAAGAATTTATTACTGTCGAGTTCTAAGGATTGAGGAGGTGGGTCGTCACATTTGTTATCAGAGCATATGGTTGAGTGAATATATAGGTCTAGATGTGGTTAACTCATTGGAGATAGGGTTAGTAATACCTTAGAATGAGTTTAGTCAGAGAGAGCGCATATTTAAAATTTTATCCAAATAAGTATATTTGAGTTTTATACCTATTCCCTAAGATAATTTTGTCTATAATTCCAAAGATGTTTCCTTGCTATATGCGGATAGTAGGAGATGAGTAATAGAAGAGGATGAAGGGGAGGTAGCAACATTATGGCCACCAACGGTCGATCAAATGCTACAGTAATTAAGGAAGTGGTAATCCTTATGCAGCCTCATATTAACTTTGCTACTCTATGCAAGGATTACACCAGTTCGGGCGTTAAACCATTTAAAGGAACATAGTCCATTATTGAAGTTCAAGCTTGGATCCGCTCTTGTGAAAGAATTTTTCAAGGATTAAATTCAAGGATGAGCAGAAAAGGTTCTTAGCTTCTTGGTTACAAGAAGTGGCTCTATCATGGTGGGAGTCCATAAATCTTAATGATTCAAAAGATAATTTCTCATAGGAACGGTTCAAGGAAGTCTTAGAAGAATAATATATGCTAGCTGTAGGAAAATCCTGCATTTATCAGAATTTTATGGATTTAAAACATGGAGAGATGTCGATGGAAGAATATTCCAACAAGTTCAATGAATTGTGCACTCCTTTAAAGAAATATGAAATGTTTATCGCTTGGATGGAGGGGCAATATCAGGACAGGATGATCGGGCATGTAAAGGGAACCTTAGTAGATTTGGTAGATAAGGGTTTTCGATGTGAGATTATAGACATAAAGAATCTTCCCTCGACTCAAAGTAGCAATAATAACTGGAAGAAGAGGAAGTTCAACCATTCTGGGAAGAAGCCATGGCAAGGCAAGCGAGAAGGAGATCCGTAAGAAAACAATTTGAAGGATATTACTTGTTATAATTGCAAACAGAAGGGTCATTTTTCCACCACCTATGTGAATCCTAAGGCTTAAGATAGGAATTGCTACAATTGTCATAAACTAGAGCATTAAAAGAAGAACTACTCATTGGTAAAGAAAGAAGAACAAGTTAGATTTTTTTGCCATTAAACATGAACCCTCAACTTTGACTGATGCGAATGGCAAGAGAGTTTTTGAAGGTAATATCTGCATTATTGAAAATCTAGTTAGAATATTATTTGATATTTGGGCTTATTATAGTTTTGTTTCTAAAGAATTAGTTGATAAATTGGAACTTACCACAGGAATATTAAATAACCCTATCTATGTTTCTAACCCCAAAGGTGGTAAAACTAATATGGGTATAATTTGTGAAAAAGTAAAAGTTGCCTACCCATTAAATTTTTTCATTTGACCTAATCATCTTCAATTTTATTGAATTTGAGATTATATTTGATATGGATTGGTTATCTGAATATACGGCTGTTCTTGATTATGTTAAAAGGACGGTGCATTTGGAAATAAAAGAAGTGAACCTTTTAAAATAACGTGTGAAGAATCAAGTCCAGTAATGGATAATCTCCCTAAATTCATTTCAAAAATGTCTAGAAGAAATACCAATTATTAAGAAATTTTTGGATGTTTTTGAGGAAGTTAAAATTTTACCTCCAAATATGGAAATTGAGTTTCGAATCGACTTGGTTTCCGGTGTGAGTCTGTTTTTCACTCTTCTCAAAGAATGGCCCCCAAGGAAGTAAATGAATTAAGGAGTCAAATAGATGAATTGTTAAGGAAAGGACTAATTAGACCAAGTCGCTCAAGTTGCAGCTTAGCAGTAGTTTTCGAAGCAATGTAAGATGGCTCCCTAAGACTATGTGTGGACCGTCGAGACCTAAATAAGCAAAGGACTATGAACAAGTATCCTCTAACTCGTATTGATGATTTTTTTGATCAACTTCATGGTGCTCGAATATTATCCAAAATGGACCTAGCTACAGGATTCCAACAATTAAGGATAGCAAATGATTGCATTCTTTTAACTACATTCAGAGGACCGAATGATTTCTACAAGTGGTTTGTTGTGCCTTTTAGGATAACCAATGCCCACGCTTATTTTGTGAACCTTGTGAATAGAGTATTTAGAAATGTGCTCTACAAATTCATGTTGGTTTTCATTGATGATATTCTTATATATTCAAAGACCGAAGAATACGAAAGGCATTTAGAGATTATACTAGAAATATTGAGAAGGAATGTGGTTAAGGCTAAGTTTTCAAAATGTCACTTCTGGAAAGAAAAGGTAGGTTCCTTGGACATGTTGTGTCAAAGGAAGGAATCTCAGTTGATCCCGGAAAATTAAAGCCATTTTAGATTGGAAGCAACCATAAACTTCGAAGGACATTCGCAGCTTCTTAGGACTGCAAGGATACTACCGGAGATTTATTTAGGATTTCTCTAAGATTTCTCATCACTTAACGAAGTTGATTATGAAGGATGTTAAATTTGAATGGACGCTGAAATGCGAATAAGCATTCCAAGAACTTAATAAAAGGTTAATTACTGCTTCAGTTTTGACTATTATCGATGAAAGTGGCGGTTTAACCATTTATACTGATGCTTGTGGTGAAGGAGTGGGCGCGGTATTGATGCAAGATGGGAAGGTTATCGCATATGCTAGTAGGAAGTTAAAAATGCATGAGCGAAATTATGCAATACACGACTTAGAACTATTTGCCGTTGTGTTCGTTCTAAAGATTTGAAGAAATTATTTATTGGGTAAGAATTTCTCATAGTTCATTTCGATAAACCTTATTTGACCTTGATAAATAATATTCCTTCTTTAAATAGGTGAAAAGTTTGAACTCTTTATCGAACACAAATCTTTGAAGTATCTTTTCACTCAGAAGGACTCAAATATAAGACAGCAGCGTTGGCTAGAATTTCACACATCATATGATTTAGATATCCTATATATGCACGGGAAAGCCATGTGGTAGCAGATGCGTTAAGTAGAAAGCATACCGTTATAACTGGTAGTGACTCCAAATCTTCTAGAGCGAATTGCCCATAAACAAGGAGAAGATCCACGTCTACGGAAAACTGTTAAAGGTATAAGCAGAGGGAAGAATTCAAGCTTTGAGGTAGATAACCAGGGATATTACAATTAAATGGAAGAATTTGTGTTCCCAATATTGACAACTTAAGACAAGAAGAGTCGACCAAGTCCCATCAATCCAAGCTTAATATTAACTCTGGAGTTAACAAAATGTACAAAGACATAAAATGAACATTTTGGTGGGAAAGGATGAAGAGGAACATCTCTATCCATGTTAGCAGATGTGCAAATTGTCAACAGATCAGAAGCGATCAACAAAAGAATGTTGGATTACTTCAACCTCTTGAAATTCTGACTTAGGAATGAGACCAAATATCGATGGATTTCATTAAAGGCTTACCTTGATCAAGAAAGGAAAATAAAGGCATTTGGGTTATAGTAGATCGATTGACCAAGAGCGCACTATTTATCCTAGTAAAGCCAATGAAAACAGCTGCAAGTCTTGTACAAATATATGAGGGGAATAGTTGGATTGCATGGTGTCTCAGGTAGTATAGTCGGTGATCGAGACCCAATCTTTATAGTATGTTCTGGGAGGCATTACAAATAGCTTTGGAAAAGAAGTTGAGTATAAGCATGCATACCATCACCAGATCGATGGGCAAACTGAAAGAGTAAATCGAGTATTGGAAGATCTTTTGATAGCTTGTATTTGGAGGTTTATGGGAAACTATCTTCGTCTTATGGAATTCTCCTACAATAATAGCTATCAAGCAAGTATTGGCATGGCACCATACGAAGCTTTATATACTCGTTCTTATAGATCCCCAACATATTGGGTTTAATCCGGAGATCGGTTAGTACTTGGTCTTGGTATGATTTAAGAAGCCTCAAAAAAGGTAGATTTGATCAGAAAGAAGATGAAAGAAGCCTAGAGTAGGCAAAAGAGTTATGCTAACCAAAGACGTAGAAATTTGGAATTTTCACTAGAGATTTTGTATTCTTGAAATCTCTCTGATGAGATGAGTGGTAAGATTTGATCAGGCATGGAAGTTAGGACCACGATTTATTAGACCTTTTCCCATTCTTGAGCGGATTGGCCTATTAGCTTATCATGTGGAATTGCCCAAAAGGGGTGTGCACAATGTCTTTCATGTATCCCATTTATGGGAATATGTGCATGATTCGAAAGAGATTACAGAAATAGCTGCCCATGAAGGTTTAGAAGTAGAACCAAATTTGGAAGTTATCGGATGACCAGTTCGAATTGTGAATCACAATGAGAAGCGATTGAGAAGTAAGGTTGTAAGGTAGGTCAAAGTTCAATGGAGTGATGATGCCAAAGACTGAACATGTGGAACAGAGGATAGAATGAGGAAAGCTTATCATGAGTTTAGGATTGATATATAGTAGTGCATGTGGCATCGAGATAGTGTACTCACCGTTAATGGTGTGGTTACTTGTCACGAGCCAAATTTCAGCTTTCGAAAATCGACGTCTGTACATCGCTTGTACTTGAATGCCGCAGATTCAACCGTTAAAATCTGACTCATGCCGGAGCTTATCACACATAAGTATAACAACACAGCGGAAGAAAGAGAACAATATCATTGATATTCAACATATATAATATCTGATACAATATGATACAACAGGATAGCAATACAAATCCGAGCTAAAAGATATACAACAGCGGAAGACAACACAAGAAGATGGTCTAGACTTTGCAACCATCGATAGTGGAAATATATCTCCAATAGAATGCATCTCCAAAAGAATCCAACACCAAAGGTAGCTTGAAACAAAAGATTGAACCACCATCATCACTGAAGTGAAGCAACTCGATCCAAATGCGATCGCCAACATCCAGAGATTGAATGCTATCGGATCTACACCTATTATTTGATTATCTGAAAATCCCAACTCTAGACTGCCCATGTAGAAAATCGTGGGCATCCAAAGTTTAGGAAGGGAATAGTAAACTCCGGGTCAGTCATGGGACTGGTATGAGCAAACAAAATAGTTATCTTTATCAAAAGTAAACAAAAGAATTTTAAATAAATCCGCAATGCTTTTTGGAAAATGAAACTGCCATAAGGCCTCCCGCCACACACACAATGCAAGCGCACACTTGGAGGAGATTTCTCCTTATGACAGTAAAAAATGCTTGATACGCGAAAATCATTTGATATTATTATTAGTGCATAGTGCAGAAAACATTTTGAAAGTGTAATATTAATCTTAGCCAGCATAGGTACCATTATACTATGCCTGCTATAGCTACCACCTGAGGTGGCAGGTTATACAACTGCAATTGTAAAAGGCTCGTATTGAATGATTGAATTTCCAACAAATGGTCAGGCTAAGGAACTTCCTTAATAAATGGAACACCTCTGGAGAGACGCCCCCAAGAACCAAACAGTTCCCTACCAACACAAGGCCGAGTTACCCCTGCCCAAAAGTAACCCTAAAGATATGCCATCCCCGGTCGTTACCGACCTTTATTCGAGCGCTCTACACCAACAACCACACAACAATAAGTATGCAGCAACCACATAGGTAAATATCTGGGCTCCATACCATGATACCACCTTTTATCCAGAAGAAATGGACATACCCTAGGGGCGCGATCCCTGCAACCTTACCGCAAAATTCATGTTTCGACCATTTTCGGGTTGTGAGGCTCGACGAAGTCTCGTCCACAAAGCTACGCTTTTCACAAAGCCATGCTTTGATCAACAAATGATCAGCAGCACTTCGTATGACACATTACCAAATTGGGAATGTATCACTAGTAACCAACAACTACATAACCTCTGAGCTCGTACGTCTCAGAGAAGAGTGTTAAGCTAAGAGAATAAATTCTCTGCCACCAAACAGAAATGTATTTGACAGAAACTGGTTTTACATCTCAAAGTGTAATGTCAGACACACATCCATACAAGTCTGCTCCGGGTTCGAACAGAACCGAAGGCACTTCCAAAGAAGCCCTTGCAATCCGGGTATTCACAATCCCGATCGGACTTCCCATCACATATGGAGATCTCTATACCATAGCTACTCAGTGCAGAGTTATTCAATGGGTAATCCTTTTGTTTTCGAAAATACCCGGTCTTCACCGTCGGTCTTCAAATGCTATCCATATCGTCGTATCATTATTCGGAATGGGTTATATGACACAAGGTCCTCTCCCGGCTAAACCGAATAATGAGCGCAATATTTAAAAATCACATGGATAATGGGACTTCAGTTAAGTGACAACTTATTACCCAAAAACCTTCCTTCAAAATGGTTTAAACAAATTACCATTTACAAATCTTTTTACCATTTACAATTCTTTAAACAAAAAGATTCACTTCACGAAGTTCACCAATCTTCCACAAAGATTCATTCACGGCTTTCAAAATAATTTCCCTTTTTAAATTGGATTAGCTCATCCAATCATTAAAACAAAAACTCATTTTATAGCTTTCAAAACCATTTCCAAAGATTCATTCATAACTTTCAAAGCAATTCCCATTTCAAATCTTTTATATAAAAGATATACCATTTAAAATCCTCTTCATTTTCAAAACAAGGTTCAACCATCTTTCACAAAGATTGATTCATAGTTTTCAAAACTATTTCATTTCAAAGACTTCAAATTCTTTCAACACAAATTGGAAATCCTTTCTTTATATGAAAGCTATTATTATTTGAAAACAAATAGTTTTCGTTTCGGAAAAATCCAATTACAACTGCACAAGTTAAATCCTTTTAAGTATAAAATTTGGGTTAAATTCAAATTCCCAAAACAGTACTTTTTAAAATGGTTTAAAACCCATATAAGCACATTTATAACTTGTATAACCTTTTTAAACCATAATTTCCAAAATATAGAATTCAATTTCAAATCTTGAATTTAAATTCAAATCAAATTATTTAAATTTCAAAACTTTATCAAATTATTCAAAATAACTTTTATTTTGAAACTCCTTTTCAAAAGCTTTTCATATTTAACCCAATTTCATTTCTAAAACCATTTGAATTCAAAATTCAACTTTCAAAAATAATATTTAGATCTCAAAATATTCGTGACTTAACCGATTTCCATGTGCAATCCATATTTGTGTGTGTATGGTGTAGTCCAGGGGTTTTACACAATAGTGCAACATCATCAGTCATCACAGATTCAAACATATCAATATCGATAAGCGGTATATTCTTATAACGCTTATCTTCCATTCATAGATTCACAAATATAAATTCATCACAGATAGTTAAATTACATTTATCATAGATAAATAAATTACATTCATCACAGCTTAAATCAAAATAATTCATACCACAAAGCATCACACATCAAGGATATCACACAATTCAACATTCAATTGAATCCAAACATTCATAAGTAATTATCTGATAAATTTAAATCAGATTAATTACTTATGAATAAATCATTAATCCTAGTTAATTAATATTAATTACAAACCACTTTAATTAATTAAATTTATTAATTAACCCTTAATGATAAATTAATTAACCTTTGATTATTAATTAATCAACTTTAATTAATAAATCAAATAAACTTTAATCATTAAATAATTAACCTTTAATTATTTAATTATCCTTTAATTAATAATCTTTAATTAATTACATTAATTAATTAATCCTTAATTAATTATCCCTTAATTACTTTTATTAATTAACTAACCTTTAATTAATTACTCTTAAATTAATTACCTCAATTACATTAATTAATTATCCTTAAATTAATTAACCTTTAAACATTTGATTAATCAATCTTTAAATCATTAATTATTCATCCTCAATTACTTTCATTAATTAATTATTTTTAAGTAATTTAAATTAACTTGGATTTTTAAAGTTAATCAACAATTAAAACATTTGTAATATTAATTTGCTTCATTAATATTATTAAGTTTATTTAAAATAAATTTTAAAAATAAAGGTTATGTGTATTTTAAACCATTTTAAAACTTGGTTAATTAAAACAATTTTGTTTAAAAACCTTCTTAACCAATTTTAAAACTTAGATAACATCTAATACGAAAAGGAATTTGGTTTCAACAAAACTTATTTTCACTAAACTTGATTTTCTTTCTTCAAAATTTGAAACCGTTTTGTATTACATCAGATAACTCGAAAAAAATCTCGTTCCATACGTGCTTGACCCCGAACAAAACCGCGTTCCCACCTGCTTCGAGAAAACCCATCGTGTTCACGTGCTTCACTCCGAGTTTCCTATCTTCTTCTCCAAAATATTCGAAGACACTGATATGCACACATGCACAAACATGTGCACAAACCCCACGACCATTTTCGATCGACGCCGCAGCCACCCAAACATCATCGTTGATCACCAGAAACGATTCAAACAACCAAAAGCACGAAATCGTCCCTTAATCAAAATCGAGCAAATTTCAAAGCCAATATTTCTTCCAGAAACGTCATGGATCGCCCTAATTCACTTCGCTTCGCCGTGACAAGGCATCGGAAGCCACGCCATTCTTCCCAAAGATGCTCCGACCATCCACGACCTCGTCCCCCCGGTCCAATCGTCTGAAACGCGGTGACGACAACTATAATGGCTCGTGAATTCAACCAATAAAATGCAGGGCTGAAACCCTAAATTGATTCCAATATTCATCTATGATGAATTAAAAAATTAACTCGCATTTTTCTCAAGATCAATGATCATTCCAGCACCTACTACCACGATCCCGAGGTCCAACACTTGGTTGATCACCAGAAACTGCCAATAAACCCCTTTCCGTTCAACTTAAAAATTTACGATCATATCTTACTTAAAAATCACAAGATATCCACCCAAAATCATTATTTTATAACACTAATCTAATTATGTAATCAGATTTAAAAAATTAAAGATTTGATTTTTCTGATATAAAATGTTTTTACGGTGAAATTCTATTTCCACAATATTCATATAACATTTTGACTTGGAATTATTTTTTAAGAATAAGTTTACATTCGTACCATTATTTTATCTTTAATGATCGTGCTTTAATAATGACCATAGAAAGAGAAGTTTAATTTTTTTGTTTTGAAGACAGGTTTGAAAGCCTGTAATCAACAGAGGCAAACATTGCCTTTAAACCAGACATGCACCCTCAAATCTGTGCACATATGCACACATATATATTCATACAAACATGGTTTACAATATCATCAATCTCATTCATCATCACAGAGCATAGATTAAGATAAAAGATTGGGTTTATAATGGAGTTTACTCTCCTAGAACAGAGAAGCCAAAGTTTTTGAAAAGCCTGGAATTTGATTTGGTTTTAATGCTTTGTTTAAATCCGCTACTTGATTTAGTTTGAGATAATGTTGATCCTTTTACTTGTTGATCTGAATTTACGAGTTGCCCGAAACTTGTCCTGATTTTTATGATGAGCTGAAGCTGTTTTTGATTTCCAGTTTGCAAATTTTAAATCTATTTTGGTTCCTGATTTTGAACTCAAGTTGCTATTTGAATTTGAGCTTGAATCCATTATTTACTTCAAGTTTTTATCCTCAGGCTTTTGATTTGTGAACTGCTTGGTTTAAATTTTGTTCACCTTTTCTTTTGATCTTAGGTTTGAATGATTTGCATCTTCTTGGGTTTGATCTGTTTCTAGATCTTAGATTGAAGATGGTTTTTGAATTTTTGTTTTCTCAGATTTGAGAAAGAAATGAAAAGAGCATGGCCTTATTTTTTTTTCTATGCATGTTTTCTATGTTTAATTCAAAAGAAAACAATTATCTTGTCACATGTTTTAATTTAGCTAACACTTGTCTATGTTATATTAACACTTGTACTTACATAATCTCTTTTATTTACAAATGTCACATGTGAACTAAATTGTGTTTATATCCTTAATTCAAATATTTTTGTAAATTTTATTTTAACCCTTTATGCATATATAATTTCATATCTTAACATATGCCTTTATAAAAGAAATGTTTATGTTTTCATCTTCTTATATATTTTTACATTTTCACAAATAAAATCTATTTCAATTGTTTTTCACATCACAATCTTAATTATATATATATATATATATATATATATTTCCTATTCATACATTTTCTATCTTTTATATTTGCATAATTTTTAAGAGAGAATGATTTGAAAATCTAAATATTAATAAATAATCACATTTATTTATATATGTATATAAGAGAATTTAACTAAAAAGAATCTCTTTAAAATTATTACATTAACTCTCAAATCACATCTTCCAAATATTAATATATATTAAAATTTAGAAAACAAACTTTTATTAAGCCTTAAATTCTATTTATTTTTAATTACAAATCTTAATCATTAAATAATTAACCCCTAATTCTTTTATCCTTAAACTTCAAACCAAAATTCTATTCATAATCTAAATTTTTATTTATTCTAGAAATTTCTAATTAATTCACAATTTAATTCCAAAATTAAATTAATTGTCAAATTAAACTTGGCTAAAATTCGAGAATGTTACAGATTCCCCCCTTAAGAAAATTTCATCCTTGAAATTTGCAAGTAGGGAGACAACAAAGATAGATGAACATACAGAGAAATGGTTAACCAGATCAAATTAAATAGTTATTCTGCATTTGGCTTACCAAATCAGAATATATGAGAACAAACTCATTCGATATTACACAAGATGTTCGGGTCACCAGATCTGCGAAATATGCAGGGTCATTGATTAGTTCGAAGGGTAACTAACCGCTCGTTGAATATATCTGGACCCAACAGAACAAATAATGGATACAATCTTCCATAATTCTCAAACACTACATATGGATTCTAATCTTAAGTCGGAACACCCCAAAGTTTACACAAGCTTGTCCCTCTTCGGACTTTGATCTCTCAAGAAATTACAACAAAATTTCAAACTTTGATTTTAACCGAAATCATTTTGATCGATGCAAATTAATCTACTTTGATATCTGTTAACCAATTTATTTCAAATAATATATCAAATTCATTGAAATTAAAACGGAAAGCTGATAAGAATCAAATGAAGAGAATACGAATTAAGAACCTATCTATAACGATTCACAGAGCTACCACACCAAAGCTCCTCCCCCAAGCTGCCATGAAGCAATCAAAGAACTGAAATCGAATGGTGATCCAAAGAGTTTGATAGGAAAAGATTGTTTCCGATGTTGTAGGGTATCGACTATTTGTAGTCGTATTTCCCTGTCCCCTATCTCGTCCTCATTTGGCACTCATACCCACTATCAGTGGATAGTAAGAGAATTTACAGAGGCATATAGACGGATATCTTAGGGATATACTCATTCTAGGGTATACTTCACCCTATCTCTAATGAGTTACCTAATGTGTTATACTCATGAGCTAAAGTTTCAACTTCAGCTCTGATACCAAGATGTCACGACCCAAATTTCAGCGTTCGAAAATCGACACCCGTACTTCGCTTGTACTCTAATGCCGCAGATTCAACCGAAATCTGACTCATTTCGGAGCTTATAACACATTAAGTATAACAACACAGCGGAAGAAAGAGAACAATATCATTGATATTCAGTAGATACAATATCTAATACAATATGATACAATAGGATATCAACACAAATCCGAGCCAAAAGATATACAACAGCGGAAGACAACACAAGAAGATGGTCTAGACTTTGCAACCATCGATAGCGGAAAGATATCTCCAATAGAATGCATCTCCAAAAGAATCCAACACCAAAGGTAGCATGAACCCAAAGCTCGAACCACCATCATCACTGAAGTGAAGCAACTCGATCCAAATGCGATCGCCAACATCCAGAGATTGAATGCTATCGAATCTACACCTACTATTTGATTATCTGAAAATCCTAACTCTAAACTGCCCGTGTGGAAAATTGTGGGCACCCAGAGTTTAGGAAGGGAACAATAAACTCCGGGTCAGTCATGGGACTGGTATGAGCAAACAAAACAGTTATCTTTATTAAAAGCAAACAAAAGAATTTTAAAGAAATCCGTAATGCTTTTTGGAAAATGAAACTGCCATAAGGCCTCCCACCACACACATAATGCATGCGCACACTTGGAGGAGATTTCACCTTATGACAGTAAAAAATGCTTGATACGCAAAAATCATTTGATATTATTATTAGTGCATAGTGCAGAAAATATTTCGAAAGTATAATATTAATCTTAGCCAGCAAAGGTACCATTATACTATGCCTGCTATAACTACCACCTGAGGTGGCAGGTTATACAACTGCAATCGTAAAGGGCTCATATTGGATGATTGGATTTCCAACAAATGGTCAGGCTAAGAAACTTCCTTAATAAATGGAACGCCTCTAGAGGGACACCCTCAAGAGCCAAAAGGTTCCCTACCAACACAAGGCCGGGTTACCCCTGCCTGGAAGTAACCCTAAAGATATGCCATCCACGGTCGTTACCGACCTTTATCCGAGCGCTCTACACCAACAACCACATAGCGATAAGTATGCAGCAACCACATAGGTAAAATCTGGGCTCCGTACCATGATACCACCTTTTATCCATAATAAATGGACATACCCTAGGGGCACGACCCCTGCAACCTTGCCGCAAAATTCTTGTTCTCTGACAATAAGGATCTTGAGGAACCTCTAAAGACAAGATTGATAGAATTCTTAAAAGACAATAAGGATGTTTTTTCTTGGACCCACTCTAACAAGGTTTGAATTAGTCCTACGGTCATAAACCATGCACCTAATATCAATCCAAACATTCCCCCAGTTTGGTAAAAGAAAAGGCAGTTTGATAAGGTTAGGACCGACACCATAAAGGAAGAAGTCAAGAAGTTGCAACAAAATGGGTTTATCCGGGAAGTTCGATACCCCAAATGGTTGGAAAATTCTATTTTGGTAAAGAAATCCAAAGGAAAGTGGCAGATTTGTATAGACTACACAGATTTGAATAAAGCTTGTCTAAAAGATTATTACCCATTGCCAAGGATAGACCAGTTGGTCGACTCTACTAGTGGACATAAGCTTCTTTCCCTAATGGATGCATATTCTAGGTACAATCAGATTCCTATGTTTAAACTAGATAACGAACACACTAGCTTCATTACAGATGAAGGAACCTATTGTTATAAGGTAATACCATTTGGATTGAAGAATGCAGGAGCAACTTATCAACAGCTGGTTAACCTAGTGTTCAAAGAACAAATTGGTAGGAATACGGAAGTTTATGTTGATGACATGTTGGTGAAAACTCAAGGGGCCAAAGATCACCTCGAAGACCTAAATGAAATGTTTAAGGTGCTCCGCAAGTATCAAAGAACCTCCACCCCTGAAAATGCCACTTTGCAGTCCACTCCGGAAAATTTCTTGGATATATTGTGAGTGCACAAGGGATCGAGGCTAGACCAGAACAGATTGAGGCCTTTAAGAATATGGTAAAACCAAGGAAAAATAAAGATGTTATGAGCTTGAGTGGCAAAGTGGTGGCATTAAGCGGGTTTATGTCAAAAGCCACTGATAAGCGCATTCCGTTCTTTGAAGCGACCAAGAAAAAGAGGAATTTCTAATGGAATGAAGATTGTAAAAAGGCATTTCAAGAACTGAAGCTTCACTTAGAAAAGCCACCAATCTTATCTAGCCCTAAAGAGGAGGAAGATCTATTCTTATATATTGCAATATCTTAACATGCAGTGATCTCGGTATTGATTAGAGATAGCAAGGGATTGCAATTGCCAGTTTACCATGTAAGCAGAAGATTAAAGGATGTTGATATACGATTCCCATTAAGGCAAGTCTTTGGCATGTCCAAAACTTCTGAAAGGTTAATTAAGTGGGGAATTGAACTAAGTCAGTACGATATAGCATATCAGCCTAGAACGGCTATAAATGGTCAAGCATTATCTGATTTCATCAATGAATGTACAGGGTTCATTTCAGAGTAATCCAAAAAGGAAAAAGATTCAAAACCCAAGTGGCAACTATTTGTGGACGGTGCATCAAATGAGCAAGGAGCAGGGGTAGGATATGTAATAATTACCCTAGACCGGCACAAGTTACACTATGCTATGAAGTTGGGGTTCTCAGCAAC
The DNA here is from genome assembly GCA_030765085.1 of Allium cepa. Classification (NCBI taxonomy): domain Eukaryota; kingdom Viridiplantae; phylum Streptophyta; class Magnoliopsida; order Asparagales; family Amaryllidaceae; genus Allium; species Allium cepa. The sequence continues at coordinate 137,192,314 of CM060932.1, forward strand.
TAACAATGTAGCAGAGTATGAATCTATGGTTGCTAGATTAACCCTTGCTTTAAAACTTAAAATTTTGAGAATCCAGGTATTCAGCGATTCTAAATTAGTTAACCAGATCAAGCAGGTATATCAAACCAAGGTTCATAAACTTAGCCACTATATGAAGAAAGTTTTGAAGATGCTCGCACTTTTTGAAGATTTCTCCATACATCAAATACCAAGAGGTGAAAACTCTCAGGAAAATTCACTGGCTAAGTTTTCAAGCTCAAAAGGAGCTCCTAAAACTCGAATTGTTCTGGTAGGATTTCAGGCCAATCCCAGCATTGAAGAAAACAAACAAGAGAAAGCTGCGGAAATACTAGTATTAACCCGATCACAGGCATTGGCATCAAAATCAAAAGAGATGGGCCAAGTGATACCAAAGTAATAACCTGTAGATCCAATAGCAGAAGAAAGTTACGGAAACATTTGGATGGCACCAATCGTAGATTTATAATCGATGGAAAATTACTCGCAGATAAAGTAGAAGCATAGAGGCTAAAACGACAAGCTAAGAGCTTTACCGTTATGAATGGAATTCTTTACAAGAAAGGGTATTCCCTTCCCTATTTTTGGTGTGTGAAACCTGAAAATGGATTGAAAATAATAAAGGAAGCACATGAATAATTTTGTGGAGATCACTCTAATGGAATAAAACTAGCCAAGAGGATAATGAGGCGAGGGTTTTACTGGCCACATCTAACTAACCAAGCTATGGAGTATGTTAAAAGATGTGAGAAATGTCAGCGTTATTCTAAGATACCACGTCTCCTGCCAAGTCAGCTAACCCTTATTACTACCCCGTGGCCATTTGATGTTTTGGGAATCGACTTAATTGGACCGCTTCCAATCTTCAAAGAAGGAGCAAAATATGCTATGGTGGCATATTTCATGAAATGGGGTAAAGCAGAGCCACTCTCGAAGATTACCTTAGGGAAAGTGTTCAGATTTGTCACTAAAAACATTGTCACAAGATTTGGGATACCTTACAAGATTATGGGACTCAATTTAAGAGCGAAAAGTTTTCACGATTTTGCCATAAGAATAGGATAATAAAAAGCTTCTCCTCGATCGCTCATCCGAAGGCCAATAAAGCCGTCGAAGAAGCTAACAAAACAATGAAAACCGTCTTGAAAAAGAGGCTAAACATGGTAAAAGGAAATTGGGTAGCAGAGTTACCCTTAGTGCTGTGGTCTTATAGAACTTCAACCAGAACTACAATGGGTCATACCCCATACTCTCTAACATATGGATGTGAAGCAATGCTACCTGTAGAGATTGTGGCACCTTCACATAAAAGAATTGCCTACGCCTTTAATCCAAACCAGGAATCGAGAAAGGAATCACTTGACCTGATTCATGGATTAAGAGATAAAGCAGCCTTGAGAACGGCTGAATATCAAATGAGGATAACAATATATTACAACTCAAAGATAAAAGCCAGGTCATTTAGACAAGGGGATTTAGTACTTCGAAGGGTAATGGCCATTACTAAAAACCCATCGGAAGGACCATTGGGACCTAATTGGGAAGGTCTATTGGCAATCTTCAAAGAAATTCCTTCAGGAGCCTACAAGCTTTGATACCCTAATGGGAATATGTTGCCAAGAACCTGAAACATGGAACATTTGAGACTATATTTTTCAACTATGAATGAATAAAACATTTCCAAAAACACCTCTACTATGATCTAGTAAGGAAAATCCACATGGTCGGAGTGAAATTCTCCTTAAAAACTTGGACTACCTAAGATGGTAGGCTACCAATAATGGTAGAAAGCCCTTGGCCGCGCCAAAAGACCAAGTCAAGGCACCCCCTAAAGGGAGGGCGTATGCCTTTATCCGTGCCAAAACCAGAAATAGCCAGGTTAAAGCAACACGAGCTCTTATCCGCATCATGCTATAACCAGGATAAGGCACCTCTTGGAGGGAGGAAGGATAATCCCTTGGTCCCACCATGCTATGGTCTGGCCAAGGTTTCGAACAAGCCCTTAACCGCATCATGCTATGACCAGATTAAGGTGCCTCCTGGAAGGAGATCAGATAAGTTCTCAGGTTCTGCTTTAGAAAAAGCTAGTTGAGCGCGTCGAAAACACGGATGAAATGTCCGACGGACTAAGAAAAGTCCATGCCGAAACACGCACTGCCAGAAATTGGCATAACTTGAAACAACAACCACCAAAGATGGTCGGTACTGTCAAATATGACAAATAGCCTGAAATAGGCTCTGCTTAAATAAGCACAAAATTGGAAAAAGAGTCCTTGGCTGAAATAGGCCAGAACAAATGATAAATAGACAAAGAAAACTCGAGCCTGAGAAAGTAATAGCATGCAAAGCACAAATACAGTCGAAGGATGGCATATCAACAAGAAAATAAGAGGGAAGTCGCTGACTTCTCTTACGAACTTTGCCAGACGGGAGTTCGAGGCTCCTATTGCAAGAGATGATATCCTAATCTTCTATTACTTAGCATTGGAAAGGGTATTCTGGTCTTCAATCAATTATTACCAGCAATGGTATTTTGGTCTTCAATTATCAATTTCCATCAACGGCATTTCGGCTTCTATTATTAATTACCAAAATTGGTATTTTGGTCATATATTATTAATTTTCGAAATTGGTATTCTGGACTTCTATCATTAACTATTGGAAGAGATCTTCCAGTCCTTCCATTATCAATTATCGAAAATGACATTCTGGAATTCCTGTTAGAAGTTGTCAAAAATGGTGTCCCAAAAATGTCATCTTGGACTTCAAGGGCTCCTATTATCAACATTAAATCGGGTCTTCTTATCTTCGATTATTCATTATCAATTGGAAGAATGCAGTGATAGTTCTGTAACCTCAGAGTCTTTGTCCTGAAGAACAAAAGCCTTCTATATACAAAAGGGAAGGGGCTAAATGTTAGCCACAAAATGCAAATAGAGATAAAGAAGGCAAGTCAAAAACCTTCTACAGAGGCAAAAAGTAATAGAAGAAGTTATCTCTCGGTGATACCAAAAGGTTTGCGTAACACCGAGAAAAAGAAGCGCATGGTAACTTCAAAGGAGGGGCCTTCGTAGGTATAAAAAGGAAAATAGTTATAAGGCCGCTTGACGTAATGAACGGATGAAAGGAAAGAAGAGCGCCCCATGCCTTTTGAATAAAAAAGGAAGAAATGCAAGAAACATATTTGCCACAAATCTGAACCCTTCGGGGCGTACGAGGGCTTTCATCACTCGTCATTCAAAGCACATATCTTCCAAGAAAGGTATAAAGATTAGGACCAGAATAGTAAACACGGTTGACTACCATTTCAAAAGCATAATAAGCCTTCCTAACTGGTTGAAGTATGTGTCTAATATCCTTCAACAGTATCGAAAGGTTTATGTAAAGATAGCATTCATAATTCAACAAAAAGGCCACCTTCTAATAGCATTCGGGAAAGGCACGTCTCTCAACAATAATTACAAAAGGAAGAAACCTTCCAACAAGGGCAGAAGGTTCACACTGTCTCATAAGGAACCAACCATGCAGAAAGATGAAGAGTGTATAAATACATTAAGAAACACGAGGCCTTCTATGACGCTCAGCGGTCCATGATAGTGTGTGAAGGGTAAACCTTCTGTTAAAACAGAAAGGTTTGCAACTGTATAGAAGAAGGAAGCTTCCGTCCCAACGAGAGCTTTGGGGGAAAAAGAGACCACATACATCTATAAATATGACCCAAGGGGTCCGGTCTAAGGATCCGATTTTCCTTCTCATTTTCATATACTTAACAATTTCTACCGCCACCGCTCAATACATTGTAACCCTAATTTTGAAATCAAATTGGGGGCTATCTTCTTAATTTTGTATCAGATACCATTATGGAGAAACAAAGAGAATTGCGGCTTGCGATCAACTCGGAATTTACGGATAATCATGATCAGGTGTTAATTTTACATTAACAGCTGACCTCAGATGATTATTTTCTATATTCTTTGTTTATTTCAAGAATATGTCATGAAATTGTTATCAAACAACCTCATAAGTTTCCTTCTCCTCTACTTAATATCAATTACAAGAAGGGGAATAAAACTTGTGAGACGGTTCCGAAATAAGTTTCATGGCACAGTGACTCAACTCTTGTTATTGTCTTAAGGTATTTGAATTATGCATTCTTTTCGAAAGTTTTTCATAAATGGAATGTCAACCTAAGAAGATGAATGTATTAAAGGAATGGAAAATAAAGCAATCTCATCATTTGATGCCCCCAAAGGGTTTTCTTAACCTTCCAAATGGTTTAAATGGTTTCTTGAACCTTCCGAACCATCGGAAGATCTAATATAACCATCAAGGGATGTGAATTACTTTCGGCTTCTAAAGAAGATATAATGAAATGATATGGACGAAGGTCATTCAATCCAAATAAGTTGGCCGAAGGGTTTAAATGGTTTCTTAAACCTTCCAGTCCATTGAAAGGTTAATAAAACCACCGATCTGATCAAATCGCATGGGTTAAATGTACTTGAACCTTTTGATGGGGGCCAAGTGACCGCTTGTAGCTTCCAAAAACCTTCCGGATTACCGAAGGGTGTAGCAATATTTGGATCCCTTCTGGCCGTAATGCTTAGATCATACTTAAACCTTTCGGTGAGGCCGAAAGCAAGATGATTCTTTCCCTAACTCTACATAAGAGATAAACACTTGCTTAAAACCTTCCGGTATCGATCCTCTCCTGTTAGGGTTAGGATTGTGATTGCAAAACCTTATGATTTAGTCATTTCACTTAAGTAATGAAAAATTCACTCAATGTAAAGGTTGAATTCATATGAAACAGTCCTATGAAATACATTGGGGATGTTGATAGGAAATCTTGTTAAAAGGTATCATTAATTCTCTAATCAAATCACACTTCAGAAAAGCAAATCGTCTCTACCACATTTAAGAAAGTACACCGCCACCGCTGCTGAAGTAATGACATGTGTAGCAGCATTTAATGCAGTATTGAATGCATGGTTATAATCAATCGTGTTTGATGTATAGAGGGATCGTGAAATATTAATTTTTAAATCTATATTGGGTCATATGACTCTAAAACTTTAGAAATTTTTTAGTAAGGACATTTTGACACTTGGGAAATTTATTGGAAGATTTTGACCTTGAAAACTTGTATGGTCTATACTTATGAAAGGACCAGAATTAAGGGTTGAAACCACATCTATTGGAAAGATATGATGGTTTCACTTTTTGTAGAGTGTTGTTATAGCATTTTTCACTTATGATTTAAGAAATATGGCCACTAGAAGTTTGGACAGTTTCCAACAAGATTAGTAAGTAACTAATTAGGTTCAGGTTAGGCTCATCAACCCATTTTGGGAATTATGCTCAATTGGGGGAAGACAAGATAGTTTCTAATCACTTTCCCACTTCCTCAAATAGAACAAAACCTCCATTAACTCGTTTTCAACCAAAAAGAAGCAATTCTTCTTTCTTAAATTATCTTAAACACGTCAATAAGGTGGTGATTAGCAAAGGGATTGAAGACTTACTATTTGGATCACCTAGGAATTTGTGCATATACTTTTCTACTTCGGATCCACCTTAAAACTTGTGTATTTTAGTATAAGGTGAGTGATTTTACTTTTCTCACAATTCTATGAACATTTATGGTAAAATATGATTTTTATGATAATTTTCGATGTTAAAACATTTTAAAACCAAGATCTATCTTTAATAACTCCCTAGAATCAACTTTAAAAACTTAAAGTTATATTTTAATTTTTTTACACCATTTACCAACCATGTTGTGATTTTTTGCTTATAATTAGATCTAGGAAAATGTATGTGTTTAAATCATGTTTGAATTGCTTATACGTGATCTTGAATGTCATGTGATGATTGGGTGATGATTGTATGGATTATTTGATATGTTTGTTAGCCATTTAAGGTTGTCAAAAAGTCATCATATTGAGCGAATCGATACCAAAATGTTCAAAACATGATGCGGTTGAAATATGTTGTTGCTTGAAGACTAATTAGTCCCCAAAATAGGTTGTATGAAATTTGTTGGAGAATTAAGCGGTTAAAACCATGGTGGTATGGTGTCAAATTAGTTCGGTGGCAAACAAGTCAATGGTAGGAATATAATGGAACTTGGTGTTTTGTTTCAAGCTAAGGCATAAAGGACTTGGGGGTAGAGATACTGGATTTTCAGGCCAAGTTGAAGAAGTGTGCAGATGGAGATTAGGATCGATTTTTTTGGGCTATGGGAATACACTTGGCATTGATCTGAGGACTTCGAGAAAATTAAGCAGCATCTCCGAGAAAAGGGAAGAAGGCTCCGGGTTTGGCTTGAGCATGAAGTAAATAGTCGATTTTGACTTAGTAAATCATGTCGACATCAACATGTCTAACCATGTCGATACTGACATGATTGAATGTTAGCCAATTTGGCCAAAACTCATAGGGCATAGACGATGCCTTAGGGAGTGTGCTAAGTGTGTTCGTTCAACCATTCGACGTTCGATTTTGATGTTATGGAACAATGAAAATGATGACCGATGGTGACGTAAAGGATGTAGTGCTTCAACACAATGACTTTAGAAGTTGGACAAGATTACTTTACAATAGGGATGGATGTATAAATATGTTCTGATGATCATGACTCGACGATGATGGAGTTGTAGATGATGATAGCTTGATGTGGATGGAGTTGTATTTAGATGATGAAATATCGATGATGATGGAGCTGTACTTTGGTGATGATGACTCGATGATAATGGAGTCAATAAATAAAGGCGGGTTTGATGGGGATGCTTATGAGTGGAATAAGAGGATGTGTTATAGTACAGAAATGAACAGAATGGAAAACGGACGAGTCATGCTATGATGATGAGTGCAATGGGATCATTGATACTAGGAGTGTTTCGAAGTGTGCTCGTAAAGAAAGGGTATGCGAGGATGCTCACCGGGTATGAGGATGTGGTACCCTAGATCGAGGAAGGGATCCATATACCCTGAATCAAGGAAAGGATTTGGTTTCCTAACCACTAAAGTCGCATGAATTCGAGCACCGAAAACCGAGATTTTTCCATTAGTCTCTGGCAGAGGATAGCCATATGAGTTATCGTATATCTCATGCATTGGATTATTGTGAGGATTGTGTGATGGATGTTATAGATGTTGTGTTTGCTATGTCCACTAATCACTCTAGGGATGTCATAAGAGGTTGATCTTGTGGATCTGGACACCTAGACACCCGACATTGTACTTAAGATGCAATACACCCTTATGATGATTGTAGATTAGCATATACTATTATATGCTAAATCTTTTGATGCAGGAACAATTTAGGTATGATTCTTCATACCCTATGCATATACTAAATTGATTTTCATAGTATTTTAAGATATTTTATTATTCAAACAAGACCGTTGTCCGACTCGAGGTTTTATGATTTGCTTTATATTATCTCGGGTACTCTTAAAGGATTAGACTAGATAACAAGTGTGATTTAGCATATGGCCTGGTATAAATGGACCAGCAGGAGGGTATGCTTTTACATATACTATATTTTTGGAACTTCTTTACTCTTTTCATTATGAAAACTATGGATCTTCGATAGTGTTTTACCTATCTATCTAGAGGTGGATATTTTTAGTTTATTTATTAGTTATATAAACTCTATTACTAGTTTGTATAACTTTTTTGAACAGGTGCTCTATTATATGGTGCTTCATCTAGTTGCATTTCTATCTTTCCTGTTCTATACCTATGTTGATATTATATTTTATTTGATCTTCTACGAGGTATATGATGGATTTTGTGATGTTTATTTACTCTACCACTCTTAACAATCGTCCTACATCAGTCGGGTGCCATTGTAGTGTATTATACATGAACATTAGGTATTGAAGGTGTATGACGATCGTCACATTCAATATTAGAGCTTAGATTGCATAGTCGACCTAAGTTGATATCATTATTCACTGAAGATAGAGTAAGTGGGACACTCTAGAATGGATCGAGGTAATATGAGAGAGCATAGTTTTTATATATTTTGATTTTCAAAACTATATAGTAGTGTGTGTATACATCGCATTGCACACACGAGTGCTATTAATGAAACTTTTCTTTATGAGAGACCGATCATTCTTATAACAGTTGTTGAATGAGCCAACATACAAGAAACGCTACTAGAAACTCTGTCTTTGAACTTAAAGAGGAAAGGGCTGGCTCAAAGGCTGCTAACCCTAGCTTGCATATGATGTTCAATACCATGATGAGGAACGTGCTACAAAATGGCCAAGTAGGTGCCCTATTGTTGTTAATGGCGGTGATGCTCAAGTACAGGCGCCCAAAGCTGATTTTGCAAAGTTGAATAATGATTTTTCTAAAGTTACCGACAAACCATTTCAAGGAACAGATTCGCTGTGAATGTGCAGAATTATCTAGACACTTATGAGAGGATCTTTGATGACCTAAAGTTGGACGATGCTATGAGGAGATTAGCATCTTGACAACTCTAAGGGGGAGCTATGAATTGGTGGAATGTTAACAAGGTTGCTACTCCCAAGGATCAGTTCCAATTGGGATCAAGCCAAGACCAGGTTTGAGAAGAAATTCATATCGGAAGCTTAGAAGTTGGTATTGTTCACGAAATTTATGGACTAAAGTAGGGAAACTTTTCTTTCTCCAAGTATATAGCTAACTTTGATGTTTTGTTGAAGTACGGTTCGTCTTTTATTATCGCTCTGTTTAAGAAGAATGAAAAGATCAACATGGGCTTAGGTCATTATCTAGGAGAGAAGCTAGTAGGACATGTTGACGAACCTTTTGAGTAGACTGTTGTTTTCAAAGAAGAGCCAAAGAAGCAATCGGGCCGTAGAGACAAGAAGAAATGAAACAACAAAGTAAAGTAGTTGTAGAATAAAGATGGTCAAAAAAGGGCAAGTGGAACCCTATTTTCTATAACTGTAGTGATAAGGGCCATCTGAGCAAGAATTGCAAAGTTGAAGGTAAGAGGTGTTATAACCACAACAACATGGGGGCATATATAGAAGGACTATCCCAAATCAGTGAAGCAAAGGTAAGTGGTGAAGGCATATGCATTGGATGTTGTTTCGACTTCGTCAATTGCTCCCTCGATGTAAGAGAAAGGGGAAGGGTTTCGTTATTCAAGGTATTCTTTCTATTTATGATGATCCTATACATGTTTTCTTCAATACTAGGGCTTCACATTCCTTTATATCTAGTAACTTGGTAAATAGATAAGGATTAAAACCCAAAATTGTTGACCTACCTTTGGTTGTGACAAACTCTATTAGAGGCTCCACTAGCTTATGTATAGTTTGTCTTGGTTTGGTCTTATCAAGCCATGGATGCTTTTTTATTTGCAATTTTTTTAGGTTGTGTAGGTTTCAATATTAACTTAGGGATGGACTGGCTAAGGAAGTATGTGGTTATAGTGGATTGTAAGAGACTGCTGGTGATGATTAGGACTAAGGATAAATGAATGGTAGAGTAGAGCTGCCTATTAGAGGATGAAATTATGGCTAGATTTCTATATTCGATAAGGGTTCTACAGGATGAGTTGCCATCAATGCCCATAGCTAGGAAATATTCGAACATATCTGAGGAGGTGACCAGATTACCACCACACTGAGAGATAGAGTTCTACACAGATTTCGTGAAGGATGCCAGACCAGTAGTAATGCTTTTGAGGCTTATAGCACCTAGAGAGCAGAAGGAACTAGGGGTGAAAGTGAATGGCTAATGATAAAGGGTTTATTCGTAGGAGTATATCTAAATGCGGAGCGCCCGTAGTATTCGCCACTAAGGCAGATGGCTCCCTTGGATAACGTGTTGATTATCTTGAGCTAAGTAACATGATGAAGAAAAACAAGTATCCACTCCTGTGCATTGATGGCTCGTTCTATCAGATTTATGGTGCAAGGATGTTCTCTCACTTGGACCTTGCGACGGGTTTCATCAGTTGAGAGTAGCCAAGAGGAGTGTGCTGATTATAGTGTTTTGTATGCTATTTGGATTTTTCGAGTGGTTGGTTATTTTTCGAGGCATACAAATGTACCAGCATAGTTTGTTGATCTTACGAATCGTGTCTTCAAAGACCAGCTAAATAAGTTTGTTCTTTTGTTCATGGATGATATTCTAAATTTTCTCAAACAGAGAGGAACATAAGGCACATTTGAGGATCGTGCTTAAGGTACCGAGGAAGCATATATTGAAGGCGAAATTTTAGAAATGCCACTTTTAGAGGAGGGAAGTGAGGTTCTTGAGTCATGTTGTTTCAGAATAGGGCATTTCTGTAGATCCTATAAAGGCGACAACGGTGCAAGATTAGAACCAAACCAAGAGCGCTACAGATGTGAGGAGTTTCCTTGGGCTAATAGGATATTATAGACTTTTTATCAAGGACTTCTCAAACGTAGTGACACCATTGACCAATTTGATGAAGAGGAATCATAAATTATTTAGGACGCAAGGTGTGAGAGCACGTCCATGAGTCTGAAAGAGATATTGATGAGTGCACCAGTGTTGACCACTCCGAGCGAGAATAAGAGATGATGGTATATACAGATGCTTGTGGTACCGGATTGGCTATAGTACTTATGCAAGATGGTAAGGTTGTCGTATATGCTAGTCAGCAGCTGAAGCCGGATGAGAGAAAGAACCTAATCCATGACTTGGAATTGGCTGTGATAGTTTTTTCTTTGAAGATTTGGGGCCACTACTTACTTGGTGAGAGGATTGATTTATTTATGAACCACAAATCATTGAAATACCTCTTCGCCCAGAAGAATCTCAACCTTCGTCGATAACGATGTTTGGAATTTTTGGCATCCTATGACTTTGGTATTTCCTACACTCCAGATAAGGGAATGCAATCGTCGATTCTTTGAGTAGAAGAATTGCCAGTTTAGGAGCGATGTTTTTAGAGTGGATGCAGCTTGAGTTTATTGCTTGTTATAACTTCAAACCTCAGTGTAGGATAGAGCTAGAGATGCTGGCTAGTTTGACTATTAAACCTACTTTGATTGAGATGATGGGAAATAATTAGAGGCATGAGGCTGACTAGCGAATATAATAACAATGTAAGAAAAAGGAGTACAGTACAAGGAGATGATGCAGTATAGACTCGACCAAGATGGTTGGCTCTGTATGGATAGGATATTATTTTTTCTTGATGTTGATGGTTTTAGGAATGAGGTACTATGAAAGTGCCATCATTCGAGGTTAATTATACATCCTGGTGGCAAAAAATGTACCATGATACTAAACAGTTTATTAGGAAGGGATGAAAAAGGATGTTGGGACATTCACCTTAAGATGTATGATCTGCCAGTTAGTTAAGGGGGAGTAGAAGAAGCAAAATGGGTCAATGCAACCACTTGAAGTTCCCGAGTGAAAGTGGGAATAGGTTTTAATGAAATTCATTGATGGATTGCCAAGGGCCGAAGGAGTGTACCTTATTATCTGGGTCGTAGTCGATAGATTGACGAAGAGTGCTAGGTTTATGCTTATAAAGTCTAGTAGAATGACATGCAAGCTGGCTGAGTTGTATGTGAAGTGGATTGTTGCAATTTGACGATGTGTCAAAAAGCATTGTTAGTGACCAAGATCTTTAATTCACTAGTGGGTTCTAGAAGAGCTTATAAGAGGCGTTGGGGCCAAAGCTTCATCTTAGTAGAACTTATTACCCACAAACTAATGGGCAGATCAAGAGGGTGAATCATATCTTAGAGGACCTCTTGCGAGCTTGCATACTCGACTTTGGAGGATTATGGGAGGATCGCTTCCATTTAGTGGAGTTCGCATACAAAAATAGTTATCAATCTAGCATTGACATGTCTACATTCAAGGCATTATATGGCAAACCATGTAATGCTCCTTCATGTTGGTGGAAGCAGGCAATACACTGATATCGAGGCCAATTATAATCTGGGACACATTGGAAAATAACCAAATCATAAGTTGCTTAAGATAGACAAAAGATCTATGTTGATAAGAGATGAAGTGATTTGGAGTTCTCTGTAGGCGATGTGGTATTTGTAAAGATCTCTCCGCTGAAGAATGTAGTTCGATTATGTACTAGGGGAAAGTTGGCACTAAGATTCATGGATCCTTTTCTGACACTCGAGAGGATTATGAACCTAGCTTACAGAGATGACTTGCCTCAAAGATGGTGGCGTGTGCAATTTATTCCACGTTTCTCATTTACCGAAGTTTATGCACAGCTCATGCATAATTATTTCCCTGGATCATCACATCAAACCAGAAGCTTCAGGATCTCATAGGCCACTTTGTGTTGTTGGGCATGGCACAGAGTAGCTTAGGAGGAAGACAATGGAATTGGTGAAGGTTTAGTAGAGTGAAAGTGAAGGCGATTACATGTGGGGGACCGAGAAGAGCATGCGGACCACTTATCTAGATCTCTTCACTTGGTAGGACTTTCCATTTACCGCATTTCCTTTCACTATTGATATCATATCTGGTAGAACAATACCTTGTGTGCTAGGATAGACATAAATATTATTTGTTCACTCATGATTCCATTGTCGCATGTTTGATGATTGAGATAATTGTTTATAGTTGTTAGGAATGCAAGGTAAATATTATTTGGCTTGACCTTGTGATTGAGGTTGGTGGGGTGAAATTTCTGAAAGAGGGGAGAGCATAACGATCCATATTTTACGTATCGAAGGATCGTGAAGTATTAATTTTTAAATTTATATTGGATCGTATGACTCTATAACTTTGGAAAATGTTGAGTAATGACATTTTTGACCCTTAGGAATTTTATTGGACGATTTTGGTCCAAAAAATTTGTACGGCCTATATCTTTTGATAGGGACCAAATTAGGGGATAAGATCATTTCCATCAGAAAGATACAATGTTTCAATTTTCCTAGAGTTTCCATGATATCTTTTTGGACTTATCTATTAGGACATATGACCTTTTGAAGTTTGGATGTTTTCTGACCATATTGGTGGACAATTAAATAGGCTTGGGTTAGGCCCATTAATCTATTTTGGGATTTGTGCCTAATTGGGAATGATGGGTAGTTCTTAGTCACTTTTGCACTTCCCAAAACTAAACCAAACTCCCATTAACTCGTTTTCAACCTGTGCAGTTAAAGCGCTCGACAGATTCAAAGCGGTGGAGCTGCAAAAAGTCATAGCGGGGATACAGCGAGAATATAGCCGGATATAGCGAATAGCTCTAAATAGCATATAAAACTCGTACTTAATGTTTTTACAAATATATAAATGGTAATTAAATGAAAAATTATCATTCAATTGAATAATTAATACATAAATGATTTTAAACAAAAAACATGTGCGAATAAACTTTAAATAAACGTAAAAATGTGATATAACATAATTGAATTCAGTAGAATATTAGAGTATTTTCATTTCTGAAAATATATTAAAAATTAAATCAAATAAATTAGTTTCATAATTTTTATAATGTATAAATGCAATTTTTTAATTCATTTTATTAAAGAAGATATAACGGAAATAGCAAAATATAGCGGGAATAACGGGATATAGCGGAAATAGCAGGGATTAAAGCGGAAAGGCCATATTTTGGGGCTATATGGAAAAATCGTAGCAGTAGAAATCCGCTATGAGATATTGCGGGGTTATAGTGGGGTAATAGCGGCGCATTAACTACACAGTTTTCAACTAAAAATCAGTAATTCTCCTTACTTAAATTAGCTTAAACACATCATAATGAGGTGATTAGCGAAGGGATTAAAGATTTACTATTTTGATGACTTTAGAATTTGTACATCTATTGTTCTATCTCAAATTCACATCAAACGTCATGTATTTTGGTGTAAGGTGAGTGATTTTTCTTTTCTTGCTATTTAATGAACATTAATATGGTAAAACTATGGTTTCAAGACGACTTTAAATGTCCAAATGTTTTAAAACCTAGATCTAATTTTAATAACACCTAGAACCGAGTTTAAAAAGTAAAGTTGTATTTTAATTCGTTTTACAACATTTACCAACCATGTCATGATTTTTCTTGTAACTAGATCAAGGATTTTTTTTATGTAAATCATGTTTGGATATCTTATATGTGACGTTGAATGTTATATGATGATTGTGTGATGAATGCATGAATTATTCGATTAGTTTGTTAATAGTTTATAACAGTTAGAAAATATGTCATTTTGAGCAAATCAATGTAAAAAAATTCAAAACATGATACAGCTGAAATATATTGTTGTTTAAAGGCTAGAGAGTCCCTAAAATAGGTCGTATGAAATTTGATAGAGATTTGAGGGGTTAAAATCATGTCATTTTGTGTGTCAAACTAGGTCGGTGGAAAAAAAGTCGATGGTAGGAAGATGGTGGAACTCAATGTTTTGCTTTAGGATTAGGTATAAAGGACTTCAAGGTAGATATATGTTCCAGCTTCATGCCAGGTTAAAGAAGTGAGAAGACGGTGTTTAGGACATAGAAAATTTTGACTATGGGAATATACTCAGCGCCTATCTGATGACTCCAAGATAATTAAGCAATATCTCTAGGACAAGGGAAGAAGGCTTCGGGTTTGTCTTGAGCATGAAGTACTTTGTCGATTTTGACTAAGTAAACTGTGTCGGTACCGACGTGGTTGAAGGTTGGGTAATAATAGCCGAACTTCGTGGAGGCATATATGATGTCTTGGGGAGTGTGCTTAGTGTGTTCGTTTGGTCAATCATTGCTCGATTTGGATGTTATGATACAAATAGGGATGATGAGCGACAGTGAAGAAAAGGGCATGGAGCTTCAACACGATGACTTCAAAACTTGGATGAGATGACTCTTCAACAGGGATGGATGTATAAAGGTGTTCCAGTGAGGGTGAACTCGATGAGGATGGAGTTGTACTTAGATGATGACAGCTAAATGAGGATGGAGTTGTATTAAGACAATTATAGCTTGATGAGGATGGAGCCATACTTTGGTGATGACAACTCGGTGATGATGGAGTCAATCCATAAGGGTAGGTTCGATGAGGATGGACTTGTGTGTGGAATAAGAGGATGCATTCTACTATGGAAACGAATGGAATGTAACGAGGATGAGTCCTACTACGATGACGAGTGCAAGGGGATCATTAATACTTGGAGTGTTTCGAAGTGTTCTCATAAATAAGGGGTATATGAGGATGCTCAATGGGTATAAGGATGTGATACCCTAGACCGGGGAAGGGATCCTGTAACGACCCGAAAATTTCGATCCAGAAATTTCCAGATAGTTGGTGAAAAGAAGAAAAAGAAAGAAGAAGAAACAGAAAACTCAAACTCAGAATCTCACATTCGCAGCGGATAAAATATAATATCACATAAATAATAGTTTTACAAAGAAAAACTCATCAGTATATTCACATTTATATATATCAGAGTTACAATTAATGCACAACAGTGGATAGTCTAAGACAACATATTCTAGTTAACATAGCATATCACAGCGGAAAACACCATAAGATCCTGCCCTCCAGCTCGCCTCCTGAGCTCCAGAACGTCCTTACCTGAAAATTTGTAATACTCGGTCTGACCCGAGCATTACATCAAAGTAACACCCGGGTCAGGCTGGAAACCAGCGTGAGTAAACTCATTTAATAAGGAATACCAAACATACAACTTATTTAAACCCGGGGAACTCATATATAGATTTACAACTATACAAGTTGTCGGACTCCATTTATTTCACACATTAATTTTCTAAGTACCAAACTTAGATTAAATGGTCCAATACTCTTAAATCCTTCCATTACAGCTTATTTATTTCACCTATCAATTTATAAAGGATCGAAGTGGTTTCGGGTATTTACTAATACCCGACTCCGGTCTCTACGAAACCAATATCATCTTAACTTAAATTATTCAAGTGAAATACAACTCAATTTTAAATACACGATGTCACATAGTTCATCATCTATAGATAACCACATCAACACAGTTTAAATCAAATATATCTTATCACATAGCATCACGAACCACATATTAGGGATAACAATAATTCAAAGGCTTGTATCATCGTTCTATTTATCCTTTAATTACATTTAAGTAATTAGCCCTTAATTAATTTCAAAAATTAATTATCCTTACCAAATACAGTAATCAACCTTAAATTACTTTATTAATTAATTATTATCCATAATTATTAATCACCCTTGATTAATAACATTCAGTAATTAACTACCCTTAATCCATCATTAACACCTTTAATCACATCTAGTAATTATCAATTACTTCCCATTAATTACATAAAGTAATTATTTATCAATCTTCAAGTGTTTAAATTAATTAAACTTAATTAATTAACCTAAACTAATCACATTATACTTAATTAATTACATTAGGTAATTAATTCATTAATTACTTCCATTAAGTAATTAAACTTAAAACAATTTCACAAAT
Source organism: Allium cepa (assembly GCA_030765085.1). NCBI lineage: Eukaryota > Viridiplantae > Streptophyta > Magnoliopsida > Asparagales > Amaryllidaceae > Allium > Allium cepa. The sequence continues at coordinate 137,208,753 of CM060932.1, forward strand.
GCCTATTATTAATTAATTCATATAATTAATTATCAAAATTGATCACATTAATTAACTGTTAATTAATCTTAAGTTAATGACCATCATTAACATTTCTTAATTACTTAATTAAGACATTAACTTATATTAATCATTATTAATTAATATTTAATTACCAATTAATTAATTAATTTCTAATTATTTAATTAATTAAGTATTAATTGCAAATTAATTAATCCTTAATCACTTGATTAATTAATCTTAATTATTAATTAAAATTTAATTAACAATCCTTAATTATAGATTAATTAACCTTAATTAATTAATCTTAAATCTTAATTAATCAATTTTAAAAATGATTAATACTTAATTAATCATCCACATTATTAATTAAATAATAAATAAACACAAATCATTAAAATTTTCTTTATCTTTAAGATAAACATCCCTTATTTAACAATTTTGTTTTTAAATTTACTTCAAATTCCATTTAACTTTGTTTTAAACTTAAGATGCAAATTTATCTTAAGCTAGATTTTAAAACAATTTGAAACTTTTATCTTATATGTTAAAAGAAACATCTACTTTATCAATAAGTTTAAAACAATTCAAATTACAATTCAATTTAAATTCAAATCAATTTAAAAATTTCTTTTAAATTTCAAAATTGAAATACAACTTTCAAACTCATTCTAGATTTAACTTAAATCTTTATAACTTTACTTACGATCTACATCTTCATTTAAATGCAAATCATTTAATCATTTTAAAGCAATTTAAATTTAAACCTTTATTTTAAAAACTGAAGTTTAAATTTAATTCCAGATTTAAAAACTAGAATTTTAAACTTATTTTAAATTTCATAGTTTACAAATTTAAACTTCCAATTCAAATGCAAAACACATATGCTTTTACACTTATAAGTTTTAAACCCAAATTTTAAATTTTAAAACTTAAATATTTTCAAATCTCAGATTCAAATAAATTTGAAAGCATATTCAATATCAGATTTTCAAAACTCAGTTTAAATTCCTGTTTGCATTTTATACTTTCTTTTAATTTAAAGAAAACAGAAAATAGGTTTCCTGTTTTATTTGAATCCAAACCAGAATTTAAAAATTCAAAATCATTTCAAAAAAAACAAAAATTTAAACTAATTGAATTTATATTTAAATTTTTGGTCTTAACTCAGTTCAGATTTTAGTTTACTTTTAAAAACTCTTACTACTACCATTCTAAGAACAGAAACAGGTTTCTGATACTGTTTTGTAAAACCTGAAACTATGCAAACTCGAGCATCCCATATATTACTTCGAGATAGAACCACAATAGCTTCGAGTTAAAATTCAATCTACTTCGAGTGAATCCTGAAAATGACTCGAGTAAGACTCGAATGTCCTCTGCTCCAACCCAAGCTACCAACTTCTCAGGTTCCAGAACTCGTGCACGTTCACGTGCACGGCATCTCCGATCATCTCCAGACGTTGCCACGACGTCGAACAGGTCAACGATCACCCATACTCTTCCCCCGGGTCGCCAGAGCCCTGTCTTCGTCTCGAATTCGAAATCGAACTCGAATTCGAAACCTGGACCAACATGTTCCCATCACCACCAGACCTGTCAACAGTTCGTCCTCGCCGCCTCGACCACCAGAGAGTTTAAAACTCCAGCCACAGCTTCGACTATCACCCTCCTACCCATTCCCAAAAGCACGATGCACTCGGTCCACTGTAGAACCCGAGGTTGATCGAACAACATAGCCTAGTTAAACTAGGGTTCTAAACAAAAATCCACTACGACAACCTCCTCGATGAATTCCATCACCACCGGCCATTTTTTCCAGACACCCCGACCACCCATGCATCTCCAGGAAGCACCTCAAACTCCCAGATCAAGTGGATTGCCAGAGGCAACTCAAAATTCCCATAACAGTCAAACCCGAAATGCCTAATCCATACTTAACTAGAAAATGTGAATTTAGTTTCAAAAATCCTAATTTCAGATAAGTATTCAATTTATAAACCTAAATTAATAATTTAAGATGTTTGAAATTTCACTCCTATTAAACATTGACTGTTTTTTTTATAGGTTTTCAAAGCAATTCTACCTTGTTAAACTTAAATTTAGCTTTTTAAAATTTACTTTATGATAAAACAAACATATTTTGTTTAGATCCTAGGTCATAACACAAGTGGATCAAGCGGGGTTGAATTTTGAATCAAACCTGAGTTTAAAATTCTAAATACAGAGGTGTATTACAGTATTTTACAAACATGCAGATATCCTGTTTCACAACACACAGAATTTTAACAATATATAAACACAAAAACATATTTATTTTCATACTTAAATCAAGTAACCAGATTACTTAAGTAATTAAAAAGAAGTTACTCACTATTTTTTCCAGAAGACAGAGCCACAAATGCTTTGCCTGGGTTAGAACTGGAATATGCAGTGCCCATTTTAAAACTTGAATTGCTTAGCTTTAATTTGAATGGCTTATATACTTTGCACAGCAAATGATGAAATGCTTGCTCCTTAAATTTTGAACTGCATGCATGCTACTTTAAAACTCTAGATTCAAGAAATGCAGGTCTGTTTTGAATGCTACAGATTTGCTTGCTTTGATTCAATATACAGGTTTGTTTGAAGTGGGAAAAATGAATTTTCAGGCTTACGAAAGTTGCATATGGTTTGCATGTTACAAATTTACAGGATTTAGAAGATGATTTACAGGGTTTTGTTGAAGATGCTTTCAGATTTTTAGTTTTTGAGGAAGTGTTTATATTCTTTTTTTTTCAGATTTGCAAAAGAATGAAAATTGAGAGAAGAAGAATATGAAACTGATTTCTATATATTTTTTTATTAAATTATGTTGTTTAATTTCCTTAATCCTTGAATTAAATCAATTGACACTTGTCCAATAATGTGACATTTGTCACTAGCATGAAATAAATTGATTACATTTGTTAAAATATTTATATACTTAATTTGCAAGTGTATTTACCTAGAGTTAATAATATTTTTAAAATGATTTATAAAACTTATATGTATATATTTTTATTAAGTAAAAACATTATTTTTAATTCATATAAATAAATATTTTTAAGAAAACAATATAAAGTCAATTATATAAAAGAAATAAAATCATATATATACTATATTTTTAAATCCAAAATATATTTAAGATATATATCTATTCTTTGAAATCCCATATCAAACCCAAATACAAATTAAATTTCAAACCCATTTTTATATATACACGTATATTTAAACGAATATAATTTTAACTTGTATATACTAATTCTATTCAAAATCTATGTGTATGTATATATAACACAATTAAAATATTTATTTGATCAAATTCATTTGTTCCATTCAGTATTTCTAATAACTAACCCAGTTAATTATTAATTAACAGATACTCCAAAATTCAGGTTATCACATTCCTCCCCCCTTAGAATCTTTTCGTCCTCGAAAAGGAACGAAGACAGAATTTATTAAATATTTTTAAACAAGTTAAAATATTCTTTGATCATTTTTCAAACACCTTTAAAATTTATGTAATATTGCCAAAATAATTTTTGTAAAAATACTTTTATAACTCGATGTTTCAACAAGTCCATCCTCGTTCTCATAGAGATTCTGTCATACGTTGATCAGGTGTAGGACTGAAAATCTATGAGTACTTAGCAGACCCATCTTTAACACCCAGTGAAAATACTTTGAAAATAATTTTATTGAAAATATTGAAAACAGTTTTTGAAAATAGAGGATATATCTTTGGTGAGAATGCTCTGGAAATCGTCACCCCCATCCATGGTCGCAGTTAACCAGATGGTTACGTTGCCATCCCGACAAAATCCATAGATAACTGTAGGCCTCGGCGCTCCTCGATTACACCATGGAACCCGCTACAGATCGCAGTTACAACTGGGGTTACGTAGCTATCACAGCAAAAACCCATATAACTGTAGGCATCAGCGCCCTCGAATTTCGCTGCCAAAAATGAAACTTCTCCACTCCACTTGACCATAGATCGCAGTCTACCGATGTTGCTTTGTCTTCCAGGCAAAATCAAGTGTAGACCGTTGACACTCATCCTCCACACGATTTTCGCTATGGTCCCCACAGTAGATCGCAATGACATCAAGTTACACTATCGTCACAGCATAACCCAAATGCCTCAGTAGGCATCAGCGCCATCGACTTCCGCTACCCAATAATCCTCAGGAACTAGTTTTGTCCGGACTCCTCACAGGATCAACTTTAGAACCCCCCTTGGGGCTCAAGGCAGCACCACCCAGTGGTACTCCTGAGAAGTCCATTCCAAGGGAGCGCCTTTTTTCCCAGAGCAGCATCAAAACATTTTATACTATACATATATAGTATCTTTAAATCATACACCTAGTATGATCTCATACAAAGCTCCTTTACACAAAATCGATTACTCCAAAATCGATAATTCTCAAACTAGGCTTTTCAAATTCTCATATTGATTTTACCCAAAAATCAAAAGCCTTTTCCAAATCCAAAGGTTCCCAAAACCCTTTTTCCAAAATTCTCATATGATCCTTTATATATATATTCAGATATATAAAATCTTTTAAAACTTTGGATCATTTCAAACTTGTATAAACTCCTTTTATACTTCAAACATTTTCAAAAACCCTTTTCTCTGGCAAAAGATTCAACAAGGGGAGTATCATTTTATAAAACAAAGATATTTAACTTTGTTTACTCAAAATCAATATTCAAATTTGATTACTCCTTTCAATATCATTTTCATTCAAATCCGTACGATGTACACATATCATCCGTACGCTATACCAATCTGATCGCTCACTCGATCACACAATTTCACTTCCGAACTAGTATCGTCCACTCGACTTTCTAGTGCGGACTCAGATCTGGTTTCTTGATCAGAAACCGTCATTCTCCTTGCATAGCCTAACTATGATAGAGAACATCTAGAACCAATCAACAATCCTTATCCAGGTTCGCCGTCAAAAATCGAGTGAAAAATCCCACTCGGATCGATATAACTATCTCGAAATTCTGTGCTCGAATCTGGATCAAATTACTATGCGAATAGAATAACATACGTACACCCTACGTATTTATCTTTATTGGTTATTAGCCAAATTAATTCTCTTTCTATTCATGTTCACTTTGATTTTCATTCACTTACTCACAATTGCTTTAATCCATTTGGATTATTTCCTCTATTCTTATCTCGATTGGGTATTTAACCAATAACAGTTTAAACTCTGTCCAGTTTAAATTTAGAAAATAGGTTGAAAAGTTAAAAATAAATCAGTAGTTGGAAAATAATTACTAGTTTGTAAAATAGGTGTAAAATGGTTAGAAAATAACTTGAAATAATTATAGAAATTTTAGCTAATTGCAAAATAATAGTAAGATAGTAATTAGTTTTGTAAAATAGTTGAAATATAGTAATTAATTTATAAAACAGTTGGAGAATCGTTAAACAGTTTCAAAAATAATTGTAAAACAAATATAAGATAGTTTGGCTTTTTAAAAGAAAAGTTGTATATATAATGAATAGCTTGGAAAAATAGGTTTATATTAAAACAATTTTATATTTAAAATAGTCCAGAGGCAAAACTGTTCACTTCCCAATCTCCATTCTCATCAATTCAATTTAAATTTCCCTTCCATTTAAATTGACCCAATTCCAATTTAAATAACTTCAATTTCCATTGAAAATTGATTTAATCCCAATTCAAGTTGAATTAACCTCAATTCCTTTTCAATTTAAATCAAATTCCATTTGATTTTAAACATATTCAACTTTAATTACAATCCCCAGTTATTCCAATCACTTTGGACTAATATCCATTCAATTGAACCCACTTCAATTCCAATCCATTTCAACTCAAGTTTGAATTAATTCCAATTTCAAATTCCATTTCCAAATCAAGTTGAATTATTCTTGATTTCCTCCCAAATTTAATTCAAATTCCATTTGAATTTAAAACTATTCAATTTTAATTACAATTCCAAATTATTCAAATAAATCTGGACTAATTTCAAATCGAACCCTCTTTAATTCAAATTGTTTCAAATTAATCCAATTCAAATTTTCCATTTGAATTTTGTATACTTATACATCTTTAATCCAATTTCAATTAATTCAAATCATATTTAATTTGAACTGATTCAAATTTCAAATTTAAACCATCTCGAATTATATAAATTCGAGTTAATACTTCAAATGTTTATTTAATTCCTTTAAATCAATTTACCTTTTTATCCCAACAATGGATTACCATACTCCATTTCTCATTCATTTAAACAAATCCAATTTCACAATTTAAATATTTCCAATATCTATGGAATGGTATTATTCAAATTATTTTAAAACATCCATCCATTTCCAATTCCAGATCTCAAACCCATTTTGAGATCACACAAACTTCAATTCAAATTAACCATTTAACTTTCCAAGTTAAATTCCAATTTCACCTTAAAATTTCCAATTCAAGTTGTTCATTTAACCCTTTTTAACTTCTCCCACTTAAAACTTATCACTTTGGGTATCATATCTCATATCAAATTGAAAACTCAATTTTAGAGTTTATTTCAAATTATCTTTGATATCATGTATATCCATACATATATACATATTTATTTCTTTTACATACCATGTTGCACTTTAAAATTTTAAACCATCTTTGGTTTTTAATTCAAACAAATTTCTTTATATTTTCAAACAACTCTTGTTTGAAATTGGACCCTTTTATTCAATTGCATTAAATAATATTATTTACTATTTCTTTGAATTAATTACGTCATTAATTAATCGAATTCGGTAATTAACCTATTTCTTAATTACCTTCATTTAGTAATTGTCTTTTAAATTACTTGCCTCTAGTTACTTCATTAAGTAACTCCCTCTTTATTTATCATTTCTAATTATTATCCATTACTTAAATAAAGTCTTATTAATTACATACATTAATTGATTATCCTTATCCTGAAACCTTTCCCAATTTCAAGATTTAATTTCAGTTTGAATCCATCAAACTTGTCTTTAATTTAATTCCAACTTCAATTTGGTTGTATTCTATTACTTCTTAATTTAATTTTTACTATTACTTTTAATTTAATTAATATTACAACCAATTTCCTTAATATAATAGATAATCTATTTCTTATATAAGATTCACTTACTTTTGAAATCATTTAAAAAACTTTATATAATAAATAACAAGTACGCTCTCTCATATTTATATACTCAACTCATCCTAGGGTATCACTTACCCTATCCTTAATGAGTGATCCCAACAGAGCCAAGGTTCTCGCTTAACCTTCAGCTCTGATACCAAATGTAACGACCCGAAAATTTCGATCCAGAAATTTCCAGATAGTTAGTGAAAAGAAGAAAAAGAAAGAAGAAGAAACAGAAAACTCAAACTCAGAATCTCACATTCGCAGCGGATAAAATATAATATCACATAAATAATAGTTTTACAAAGAAAAACTCATCAGTATATTCACATTTATATATATCAGAGTTACAATCAATACACAACAGTGGATAGTCTAAGACAACATATTCTAGTTAACATAGCATATCACAGCGGAAAACACCATACGATCCTGCCCTCCAGCTCGCCTCCTGAGCTCCAGAACGTCCTTACCTGAAAATATGTAATACTCGGTCTGACCCGAGCATTACATCAAAGTAACACCCGGGTCAGGCTGGAAACCAGCGTGAGTAAACTCATTTAATAAGGAATACCAAACATACAACTTATTTAAACCCGGGGTAACTCATATATAGATTTACAACTATACAAGTTGTCGGACTCCATTTATTTCACACATTAATTTTCTAAGTACCAAACTTAGATTAAATGGTCCAATACTCTTAAATCCTTCCATTACAGCTTATTTATTTCACCTATCAATTTATAAAGGATCGAAGTGGTTTCGGGTATTTACTAATACCCGACTCCGGTCTCTACGAAACCAATATCATCTTAACTTAAATTATTCAAGTGAAATACAACTCAATTTTAAATACACGATGTCACATAGTTCATCATCTATAGATAACCACATCAACACAGTTTAAATCAAATATATCTTATCACATAGCATCACGAACCACATATTAGGGATAACAATAATTCAAAGGCTTCTATCATCATTCTATTTATCCTTTAATTACATTTAAGTAATTAGCCCTTAATTAATTTCAAAAATTAATTATCCTTAACCAAATACAGTAATCAACCTTAAATTACTTTGTTAATTAATTATTATCCATAATTATTAATCACCCTTGATTAATAACATTCAGTAATTAACTACCCTTAATCCATCATTAACACCTTTAATCACATCTAGTAATTATCAATTACTTCCCATTAATTACATAAAGTAATTATTTATCAATCTTCAAGTGTTTAAATTAATTAAACTTAATTAATTAACCTAAACTAATCACATTATACTTAATTAATTACATTAGGTAATTAATTCATTAATTACTTCCATTAAGTAATTAAACTTAAAATAATTTCACAAATGCCTATTATTAATTAATTGATATAATTAATTATCAAAATTGATCACATTAATTAACTGTTAATTAATCTTAAGTTAATGACCTTCATTAACATTTCTTAATTACTTAATTAAGACATTAACTTATATTAATCATTATTAATTAATATTTAATTACCAATTATGTAATGACCCAGAATTTTAAACAATTTAATTTGAAAATATTTAATTAATTTTAAATATTTGAATGATGGTTTGACTTGGATTTCAAATTATCAGAATAAATTTAGCGATTAAATTATAGAATTTAATCTATTGAAGTTGAATAAAAAAATTTGAATCTTCAATTTTAAGCCGATTAAAAATATTTCAAAGGCTTGTAAAATTCATATTGATAATATTGAAAATTATAGAAGCTTCAGAATTTAATTTGGAAGTGAATTGTTCAGTTTTGAAATTTTAAATCGTTTGAATCGATATTGAAAAATAGCCGTCCGAGGCACAGTCTCGGAATTTGACGAAACCAGTTCCATTAGGTCCGTAATATTGAATTATTCTCGGATTTCAAATTTCGTATTTTTCGGAGTTAATATGTGATCACACGGTAAATAAACGCGTGAAATTAATTGAGTTCAATTTAAATTTAAACTTTAAATTTTTGTCAACACAGCCACCTTCCTTCCTGAATTTATGCCTAAAATCACGTTGCCTCTCCTTTAATCATGCCGAGAATCACGAGAGGATTGTGATGACCATGCCTCCCATTTTCTTTTAAAATACCGAAGCCCCCTTCAGTTTTCAAAAGGCAAATCAAAACAGAAATTAATGGCCGCTCCTCCTTCACGATTGAAAATCAGAAATTCATGAAAACAAAACCCTTTCTCTTCGTTAAATCAAATGGCCGAAGCCTAGGAAATAGATTCACGAAAACGAAAAAAAAAAATGGCGGCCGAAGTTCTTCATTTAAAAAAAATAGAAAAAAAAAATGGAATATCGCGATGGGTGGCTACGAACGCGAGAGAGGGGAGGGCGTTCATCTGAGTGCGATCGACTCGCAACTGGGGAAGTCGACAGGGGTTGGTGGATCATCGCGAGGTAGAGGGGTGTCGCGATGTTGGGTACGAATGGGGGGCGATGTCGTGGTAAGGCGTCGAGGGAGACGGCGTCGATTGGGGTGCGCGACATGGTGGGTACTCGCGTGGATGGGTGTGGCAGATGTAGCTCGCGGCAAGCTCGATTACAAGGCGCGGTGGCGATTTGGGATGGCGGCGCACGATGGATTGGGGGCGCGCGTGTTCGTTCGTGGGGTTGGGAATTCGAGGCCGAGACATGGAGATGGCCTTAGTCGAATTGCAGTAACTTTTTTTTTATTTATTTGTTTTTGTTCAATTTGATTTAAATATGAAAAAAAATATACAGTAAAATATATATGCAGATTTTTAATTTATAAATATACAGAAAAAAAAATAGTTATAGTAAAGAAATTTGTTTAACAGGCAAATCAATTATTTTGGTGAGATAATTTATTAAAATAAATTTAGTTTAAATCTGAATTTTTGCTAAACAAATTATTTAAAAGAAATTGATTTTAAGATATTAATTTAGAGTAAAATAATTAGTTGATTTAATTTATAAAAAGGAAATTTAGTTCAATTGAAAATTTCTGATTAGAATTATTTTAAAAGTAAAATAATTAGTTAAAATAAATTATTAAACAAGAAATTGGTTTAAATAAAACTATTGATTTATTTAAAAAAATCAAGAACGAAAATTGGTTATTAATTTGTTCAAATATTAATAAATTGTGTATAATATTTATACAAGGTATAAATCAAGAAATCGAGTCAAGATGGATAATGGATTGCTAATAAAAGCAAAGGTGAGAACTTCTCACTCAAAAGGAATTTTGTTATTTATTTATATTTTAAATAGTTAGATTTAAAATTGTTAGTTGTGTTGATTGAATGATTGAATGATGATTGTTATATATAGTTATTGGATGTGAATAGACCCTATACGCCGTTAGTAAGCGGATGTTATTTATTACACACATATACCGCGATATTCCACCTCGAAGTGGAATTGGTATTATATTATATATATAGCAATATATATATATATATATATATATATTGGCATATGTATATATTGCAGTTGATTGATTTCCCGCATTGTATAGCGGATGAGACCCTATTGCGCCGTTAGTAAGCGGATAATATTTTATAAAATCCCATATACCGCGATATTCCGTCTTGAAACGGAATTGGTATTGTGCTAATGTCTGTGGATGCAGGGAAACATGTTGGAGGGATCCAACTGGATTCCTCACAAATATTAATTTGATTTCATATATTGTGATATTTGATTGTTTATCATGGATGATATATGATATTAGAAAGTCGTGATTGACTATTTGATGTGTTGCATCATCGGATCCAATTTTGAAAGTTTAAAAATAACGATTTTTGATTTTTAAGGGATTCTAAAATAATTTTTGAAAGTATACGTTTATAAGATATTTTTTTGAATTGATTCATCTTAAATAAATAAACGTTATAATTTTAATGTTATAAAAATTATGATTTTTGAGAAATACAGTTAAAAGTTGATTTTTGAAGATATGAGATTAATGATTTTATAAAATAGCTTAAACTGGAATTGCTGAATTTATTATAAAAAGTTTAAAAAAATAGGATTTATAAAATTGGATTATTTTATAAATCAAATGATAAAATTATAAAAGAGTTTAAGGACGTTTTAAAAATAGTAATATAAATTGTTTTATATTAAAAGATTTATAAATTGATATTTATAAATTAAAAATATTAGAAGTGTAAAACGAGCTTTTCTAAGTGTTAGAAAGAATTGTGAATGAATTTCATAAATGAATGAAATTTATAGAATTATAAACAGTGAAGTTATAAATGAAATTTTATAAGCAGTAGGTTTATAAAATTTATAAAGTTATTAAAGGAATGGATTTGGATAAATAAATGAATCTTAGAAGTTATAAGATTTATAGATTTGGGAAGTTTGAAGGAATGATTTTGTAAATAAATAAATTATAAGTATTTGACTTATAATATGAATTTTTAGTATATCATTGTGATATGAATTGAGATAGGTTAATAAAGGAATTTATAAAAGGAGTTGATATAAAATAAATAGAATAGAATTTATAAACGTTGTTTTATAAATTCGAAACGACTTACTTTGATAAGTAAATAGTTGTAACTTGTTAATAGAGTTATATTCACGTTTTGAATAGTGAATAATCCTTTAAAATAAAAGGAATAGAAATGATGAAATTGGTTAATAGGTATATTCACGTTTTTGAATAGTGAATAATATATTTAAGAAAATGTTTTGGATGTGATGTTTTAAATAGAATTAAAACGATCTAAAGATGTTTTAAAAATGTATAGAGATTCGAAATCATAGATTTCAACATTTATTGATGAAATAGACGTTTTCGAGGAATAGAAGGAAATGGTGGATTATAACACTGAATAAATGATTTCCGAAAGGAAATGTTTTGTATAGTATTGGGATTTATATATCTATTTTAATTTCGAATCCCTATACTAGTGATTTTGGGTTGTCGTAACGATGTTTTATGCAACATTCGTTTTGGCCTAAATAAATATGGTTAAGTGAATGATTTCCTTAAAGAATGAAATATATACTTAATTTCGATTAGAGTATATTAAATATTTTCTAAGTGTAGAAAATAAAGGCTTGTGAATTACTTACAAATAAATAAATATGGAAATGTTTTTTTCAATATTAAGTGAATATTTTGAATTTATCTTTTTGAAGATAAAATGAAAATGAATATTTGAAAATGAATGGAAATCGTATATTCATAAATATTTTTGGAAATATAAATTCAATATGGAATTTATAAATGGAATTTATAAATGGAATTTGGAAAATGGGTTTAAAAATAAATATTGATTTATTTTTGAAGAATGGAAAATATATATATCTTATAAAGATATTTTTGGGAAATAAATAATTTGGAAAATTATTTGGAATCTGGTGATGTTGGCATATCTATTGATAGTTCAATAACCAACTATCAATATTTACCTTTAAATAGGTATTTGTTGTGATTTGCTTGAATCTGAATGCCACACTTCAAAAGAAAATAGAAGAGGAGATTTCTCCTTATGATAGTCAAAGATGCTTGATACGCATTAAAAAGAACATTTGATATTATTACTAGTGCATAGTGTAGGAAAAATTCATTTCGAAAGTAGAATATAAATCTTAGCCAACATACGACCATTATCGTATGCCTACTATAGCTACCATCTAAACAGTGGTGACCACCATAAGTAAATGGCAGGTTCTACAACTAAAACCGTATAGAGTTTCGTATTGGGAATTGGATTTCCAACGAATGATCAGGCCAAGGAACTTTCCATTGCCACATGAGAATGCCTCTGGAAGGACATCCCCGAGAACCAAACCGGATCTCTACCAACACAAGGCCGGGTTACCCCTAACTGAGTAACAACTGGTCGAATATGCCATCCCCCGGTCCTTTGGGACCTTTAACCGAGCGCTCGTAATCAATTCACACAATCATAAAGTGTTTTCAACATGAGTAAGTATCTGGGCTCCATACCATGATACCACCCTTTTCCAGAAGAAAATGCACATACCCTAAAGGGCGCTACCCCTCATAACCTTGCTGCATCTTTCCTGTTTTGACCATTCCCGAGGTGTGAGGCTCGACGAAGTCACGTCCACAAAAACATACTTTATACAAAGGTCGTGCTTGGGTCAACAAATGATCATAGAAATGATCACCAAGATAGACGATCAAATAAATGATCCTATCACAAATGATCAATACAATGATCATTTCACAGCAACACTCAGCATGTCACATTACCAAATTGGGAATATATCACTGATAACCTTCAACTACATAACCTCTAAGCTCGTACGTCTCAAAGAAGGGTGTTAAGCTAAGAGAATAAATTCTCCGCCACCAACAGAAATATATTTGAAAGAAATCGGCTTTATATCTCAATTTGTAATGTCAGACATACAATCCATACAAGTCTGTTCCGGGCTCGAACAGAACCGAAGGCACTTACAAAGAAGTCCTTGCAATCCGGATATCCACAATCCTGATCGGATTCACCATCACATATGGAGAACTCTATACCGGAGCAACTCGGTGCAGAGTCAATCGACGGGTCATCCTATCACTCTCGTAAATACCCAGTCTTCAACACCGGTCATCAATGCTATCCATTACGTCGTATCACTATTCGGAATGGGTAATTCGAATAACGAGCGCAATAATTTAAAAATAAGTGTAGCATTCAAATTCAAGCAAATCACAACAAATACCCATTCAAAGGTAAATATTGATAGTCGGTTATTGAACTATCAATGGATATGCACGACATCACTAGATTCCAAATAATTTCCAAATTATTTATTTTCCCAAAAATATCCTTTCTAGATATATAGTTTTCACACTTCAAAAATAAATCAACATTTATTTTTAAACAAATTTCCCTTTCTTTTATAAATTCCTTAGTGAATTTATATTCCCAAAATATTTATGAATATACGTTTTCAATTATTCATTTCAATTTATCTTCAAAAAGATAAATTCTCAAAACGTTTCATTTCACATTGGAAAACATTTCTATACTTATTTATTTATAAATAATTCACAAGTCTTTATTTATTTTCAACCTTTGAGAAATATTCAATATACTTAAATCGAAATTAAGTATATATTTCATTCTTTAAGGAAATCATTCTCTTAAACATATTTATTTGGGCCAAAACGAATGTTGTGTAAAACATCGTTACGACAACCCAAAATCACTAGTATAGGGATTCGAAATTAAAATAGATATATAAATCCCAATACTATACAAAACATTTCCTTTCGAAAACCATTTACTATAACAACAGTGTTATAGTCCACCATTTCCTTATTTTTCTCTCGAAAACGTCTATTTCAACAATTGAATGTTGAAATCTATGGTTTCGATAGTTAATATATTTTAAAACATCTTTAGATCGTTTTAATTCTATTTAAAACATCACATCTAAAAAATTTCTTTAACATATTATTCACTATTCAAAAACGTGAATATACTACGTTAACAAATTTCATCCTTTTATTCATTTTATTTCAAAGGATTATTCACAGTCAAAAACGTGAATATAACTCCATTAATAGGTTTCAACAATTTACTTATCAAAATAAGTCGTTTGCGAATTTATAAAACAACGTTTATAAACTCCATTTCTATTTATTTTATAACAACTTCCTTTTATAAATTCCTTTATTAACCTATTCAATTTATAACTCAATTATAAAACAAAAGTTCATATCATAAGTGAAATACTTATAATTTATTTGTTTGCAAAATCGTTCCTTTGAACTTCATAATTATAAATCTTATAACTTATAAGATTCAATTATTTATCCAAATCTATTCTTTCAATAACTTTATAAATTTTATAAACCTACTGCTTATAAAATTCCATTTATAACTTCACCGTTTATAATTCTATAAATTTCATTCATTTATGAAATCCATTCATAATTCATTCTAACACTTATAAAAACTCGTTTTATAATTCAAATATTTTCATTTATAAATTATCAATTTTATAAATCTTTTATATAAATCAATTTATATTATTATTCTTTTAAAACATCTTTAATCCCCTTTATAATTTCAGCATTTTGATTTATAAAATAATCAAATTTTATAAATCCTATTTTTAAACTTTTTATAATAAATTCAGAAATCCCGTTTTAACTATTTTATAAAATCATTAACCCCATATTTTCAAAAATCAACTTTTAACTATATTTCTCAAAAATCATAATTTTTATAACATTAAAATTATAACGTTTATTTATTTAAAATGGATCAATTCCAAACATATAGTATATTTTCAAAAATCACTTTAAAAATCATTTTAGAATTCCAAAACTTGGTCCAATGATGCTACATACCAAATAGTCAATCACGACAACAACGACATCATATACCGATATGATAATCCATCAAATATCAAAATATCTGAATTCAAATAAATACTGTTGAGGAATCCAGTTGGATCCCTCCAACCTGTTTCCCTGCATCCACAAACATTAGCACAATACCAATTCCGCTCCAGTACGGAATTATCGCGGTATATGGGATTTAAAATATTATCCGCTTAATAGACGACGCAATAGGGTCTCATCCGCTAAAAAAATGCGGGAAATCAACAACTGCAATATATACATATGCCAATATATATATATTGCTATTATATATAATACCAATTTCACTGTTTATGAAATATTCGCGGTATATGTTTTTAATAAATTACATCCGCTTACTAACGGCGCATAATGTCTATTTTAACAATCAATAGATAACAATCATCATTCAGACATGCATTCAAATATTTTAAATATAACTATTTAAAATAAAATCGAAACTGATTCGATTGAGTGAGAAGTTCTCACCTTGATTTCAATTTCGTTTTAGCGATTTATTTCGAATAAAATTAAACGGACGTTTAATTTTACCCAAAATTCTCACTAACTCCAAACGACCCCAATTCAATTCCATAGTGTAGTGCTCGTCCATACGATTCTAACGCAACTAGTTTCGCGCGTTTTCGACCTCGTATGAAAATGATATCATATTTTAAAGTTTGAACAATTATAATATAAATAAATTACAAATTTTCTTTTAAAATTTCAACCTAACTATCTCAGGCCGTTGATTTCATCATGGAAGCATCAGGGCCGTGCAATGCATCTTCCCCATCGCGCGTCTCTCCAGGTTCGAACGAACCCATGCTCGCGTGAAACCCTAGATGGTCGCGCCTCCTACCAACCTCCAGACCCCATCATACCACTGCCATTCGACTCGTCCCACCTTGCTTCTCCACCGCCCTGAGCCTCGTCGAGCTCGGTCGAGCCTAGGTGTAACGTCTGCGGATTTTCGTTGCCGAAAAACCGAATAGTTATGGGTTTTAAAAAGAATAGAAAAAGAAAGAAGAGAGAAGAGATAGGAAATAGAGAGGAAAGAAGATAGACAATTTTTAGAAAATTTTATAATAGAACATAGAGAAGAAGGAATAGAAAGAAAAAGAGAATAGAGGAAAAAGAAAACAAAAGACAGAAAAGAGGACGGGACGGAAAACAACAGAACAACATCAGAATCTCACAATTCGCAGCGGAACAACATATAATAATAAATGAATAATCTTTAAACAAAGAACTATATCAGTTATTACATTTCGTCACATTATATTACATTACATCAAATCATCAGAGTGTACAACAACAACAACAAACAGTGCAGCGGAAAAAGAAATACTATCTAAACTAGTAATACGCCATGCCATCCAGCTTGCCTCTAGCAACTCCAGAATATCCAGAATATCCTGATAAACCTGAACTCTTAACTGCCCGTGTGGAAAATTGGTGGGCACCCAGAGTTTAGGAAGGAAAACAATAAACTCCGAGTCAGTCATGTGACTGGTGTGAGAACTCAAATCAGTTTATTTAACTTTAAAATCAAAATAGGAATATTTTTAAGTCAATTCGCAATGCTTTTAAAAATGAGACTACCATAAGGCCTCCCGCACACACACACATGCAAACGCAGAATCGGAGGAGATTTCTCCTTATGATAGTCAAAGATGCTTGATACGCATTTAAAAGACATTTGATATTATTATTAGTGTATAGTGTAGGAAAAATTCATTTCGAAAGTAGAATATAAATCTTAGCCGACATAGACATTTCGAACTATGCCTACTATAGCTACTATCCAAACAGTGGTGACCACCATAAGTGAATAGCAGGTTCTACAACTAATACCGTACAAGTTTCGTATTGGGAATTGGATTTCCAACAAATGGTCAGGCCAAGGAACTTCCCATTGCCACTGAGAATGCCTCTGGAAAGACATCCCCGAGAACCAAACCGGATCTCTGCCAACACAAGGCCGGGTTACCCCTAACTGGGTAACTACTGACACGAGTACGCCATTCCCCGGTCCTTTAGGACCTTTTCAACCGAGCGCTCGATATCCAACATCACACCATAATAAATAGAGTGTTTTCAACATGAGTAAGTATCTGGGCTCCATACCATGATACCACCCCTTTCCAGAAGGAAATGAACATACCCTAAGGGGAGCTACAGCAACCCCTAATAACCTTGCCGCATCTTTCCTGTTTTGACCATTTCCGGGATGTGAGGCTCGACGAAGTCACGTCCACAAAAACATACTTTATACAAAAGCCATGCTTTGGGTCAACAAATGATCAACACAATGATCACTAGGATAGACGATCAAATAAACGATCCTATCACAAATAATCAACACAATGATCATTTCAGCATCACTCAGCATGTCACATTACCAAAATGGGATATATTGCTGATAACTTCAACTATATAACCTTTGAGCACATACGTCTCAAAGAAGGGTGTTAAGCAAAGAATAAATTCTCCGCCACCAACAGAAATATATTTGAAAGAAATCGGCTTTATATCTCAAATTGTAATGTCAGACATACAATCCATACAAGTCTGTTCCGGGATCGAACAGAACCGAAGGCACTTACAAAGAAGTCCTTGCAACCCGGATATTCACAATCCTGATCGGATTCACCATCACATATGGAGTTTCTATACCGGTGCGACTCAGTGCAGAAACAATCGATAGGTCATCCTATCGCTCTTGCAAATACCGGTCTTCAACACCGATCTTCAAATGCAATTCACAACGACGTATCACATATTCGGAATGGGTTATACGACCCCATGGTCCTTTCCCGGTTAACCCGAATAGTGAGCGCTTATTCAAAAATAAGTGTGCATTCAAATTCAAACAAATCACATCAAATACCCATTCAAAGGGAAATACTGATAGTCGGTTATTGAACTATCAATTGATATGCATACATCACCAGATTCCAAATAATTTTCCAAATTATTTATTTTCCAAAATATCTTTACAAGATATTTAATTTCAACACTTCAAAAATAAATCAATATTTATTTTCAAACAATTTCCACTTTCACATATAAATTCCTTAGTGAATTTATATTTCAAAATATTCATGCATATATGATTTCAACTATCCATTTCAATTTATCTTCAAAAAGATAAATTCAATATATTCACTTTATATTGGAAAACAATTCCATACTTATTAAAAATAAGTAATTCACAAATCTTTTTATTTTCAACACTTAGAAAATATTCAATATACTTAAATCGAATTAAGTATATATTTCATTCTTTAAGGAAATCATTTACTTAAACATATTTATTTGGGCCAAAACGAATGTTGCGTAAAACATCGTTACGGCAACCCAAAATCACTAGTATAGGGATTCGGAATTAAAATAGATATATAAATCCCAATACTATACAAAAACATTTCCATTCGGAAATCATTTACTATAACAATAGTGTTATAGTCCACCATTTCCTTTTATTCCTCGAAAACGTCTATTTCAACAATAAATGTTGAAATCTATGGTTTCGAATCTCAACATCTTTTAAAACATCGTTAGATCGTTTTAATTCTGTTTAAAACACCAAATCTAAAACAATTTCTTTAACGTGTTATTCACTATTCAAAAACGTGAATAAACTTCGTTAACAAATTTCATCCTTTTATTCATTTTAATTCAAAGGATTATTCACTATTCAAAAATGTGAATATAACTCCATTAATAGGTTATAACAATTAACTTATCGAAATAAGTTGTTTGCGAATTTATAAAACAACGTTTATAAATTCCATATCTATTTATTTATAAAAACTTCCTTTTTATAAATTCCTTTATTAACCTATTCCAGTTTATAACTAAATTATAAACTAAACGTTCACATTATAAGTTAATTACTTATAAAACGATTATTTACAAAATCGTTTTTTTTTAAAGATTTTCCAATTTATAAATCTTATAACTTATAAGATTCATTTATTTAACCAATCCATTCTCCGAATAATTTCACCAAATTTATAAATCTTACTGTTTATAAATTTTATTTATAACTTCGCAATTTATAATTCTATAAATTTCATTCATTTATGAAATTCATTTTCACTTCATTCAAACACTTATAAAAACTCGTTTTATAATGTCTAAATCTCAATTTATAAATATCCATTTATAACTCTCTTAATATAAATCAATTTATATTATTCTTTAAAACGTCTTTAAATTCCTTTAAAATTTCACCGCTTCGATTTATAAAATAATCAAATTTTATAAATCCTATATTTAAACTTTTATAATATATTCAAAAATCCAATCTAAACTATTTTATAAAATCTTTAGTTCATATTTCTCAAAAATCAGCTTTTAATTGTATTTCTCAAAAATTATAATTTTTATAACTTTAAAAATTGTAACGTTCATTTCTTTAAAATGGATCAATTCCAAAAATATAGTATATTCTCAAAAATCACTTTAAAATCATTTTAAAATCCCAAAATCTGGGTCCAATGATGCTACACACCAAATAGTCAATCACGACTAACAACGATATCATATATCGATATGATAATCCATCAAATATCAAAATATCTGAAATAAAATAAATACTGTTGAGGAATCCAGTTGGATCCCTCCAACCTGTTTCCTGCATCCAAAACATTAGCACAATACCAATTTCGCTCCAGTACGAAATTATCGCGGTATATGTTCTTATTAAATATTATCCGCTTAATAACGGCGTAATAGGGTCTCATCCGCTAAACAAAAAAAATGCGGGAAATCAACAACTGCAATATATACATATGCCAATATATATATATTGATATTATATATAATACCAATTTCACTGTTTATGAAATATTCGCGGTATATGTTTATATTAAATAACATCCGCTTACTAACGGCGCATAATGTCTATTTTAACAATCAATAATTTACAGTCATCATTCAAACATGCATTCAAATATTTTAAATCTAACTATTTAAAATAAAATCGAAATCTATTCGATTGAGTGAGAAGTTCTCACCTTGGTTTTAATTTCCGTTTTAGCGATTTATTTCGAATAAAATTAAACGCGCGTTTAATTTTACCCGAAATTCTCACTAACTCCAAATGACTCCAAACCAACTCCATCGCGTAGTGCTCGTCCATACGATTCCAACGCAACTGAGTTTGCATTTTTTCGACCTCGTATGAAAAAGTTATGCATTTTATAAGATCGTACACGATTTTATAACTTAATTACAACATAACCTTTATTAACAAACTCAACTTAATCAAGGCCATCCAAAAACATTCCCAAACACATCTGGCCGTGAATTTGCTTCTCCCTCCCCCTCTCATGTTTCACGCACGCTACAGCTCAAGGGAAACACGCACAAACCCATATATCAAAAATTAGGTTTTAACTTCACCGTCTCCTCGCTCAACGAAATTCGATCACTCCAACGCCATGACGAAGCTCTCGAGACAAGCTAGGTTCGGCCCCAACCCCATAGAACTCGGCCATCCCTGTAGCACGCAGTTCGAGAATGAACTCCAGCCCTTTGGGAGAGATTTGTCGCCAATCCGAAGCTCCAAACACGATCATAGCCGTTGATATTGTAGATCTTGATGTGCTCTACATCTTTCTAGTTGAAAGATTTAGCCAAAACTTGATGGATTGAGAGATCAAAGGGGAAAAGATGGGAGCATTTCTGGCCATTCACAGGGGGGTGGCGGCTACATGAAGGAATTAGGGTTTTAGTGATAATTTTTATCAAATTATGTGAAGGGGTAGGGCTATTTATAAGGAACGAGCGACACTATTCATCCCGGATTTTCCGAACTCCGATTTAGACGCCGTAACCAGCGTACCTAGGGTTTATCCCGCGTTCCGGACATAATGGAACAGGTTTCAGAAGCTAATTCGGAAGTATGTGCGAGTTATGGCTGCAAACGCTCAATTTGAATTAAACCGATTTAAATCGATTTCTAGGCGTTTTAATTTGTACCGGACAAACGGTAAATCCAATTGACTTGAAATTTGAAACCTTACAATAATATCACATTACGGATCCGATGAAACTGGTTTCGTCGAAATCCGAGACTTTTTGAAAAATGGCTATTTTGACTCGCCAAATTTAAATTAAAAACGATTCGATGCGTTTCGAGCTGCCACGATCAAACGATAACTCCGATTAACACGAAAATTGAAATCCGGTAATAACTAACTAATACGGATCCAATGAAACTGGTTTCGTTCAATTCTGAGACTGTTCAAAAATTGGCTATTTTACAGTCGATTATTAAATATTAAAATATTCAATTTTCACAAATTAACTTTTAATTTGATTTTAAAAGTTCTAAAATATCTCTATAACTCCAGTATGATTAAATAAAATTTTACAAATCATTTTCTATCATATTTAACTCGATTTTCAATTATTACCATAATTTAACATATTAAATTATTAATTTAATTATCCAATTAAATCCAAAAATTCAAATAAAATTTTATTTGACTTAAAAATTCACTTATAAATATTTAAAATTAATTAAATATTCAATTTTTTTATTGTTAAAAATTCTGGGTCGTTACAATCTTTCCCCCTTAAAGAATTTCGTCCTCGAAATTATAAGTAAGAAAGTTACAAAATCTATTTATTTTTCCAAAATTCATAATTAAACTTCTTACAATTCTTTACTAAGTTTTCCAAATCATACTTAGTTATCTTTTCAAAAACAACTACTATTGTTTAACTTTCAATTCCAAAATCAAAGTTATAGTTTTCAAAAATTTTCCAAATTTTCTCAAATTTTTCTAACGCCTTAAATTTCCGGAAAAATTCGCCATAGTCTCCTTTGCGCGGCTCGATCCGAAAAAAAAATGACAGTATATATATCACAAATATACATCTCATCAAGTAATGAGGCATCCCGAAGGGAAAAAAATGTAAAAGTACGATATTTAATCCGAGATATGTACCTTATATTTTATTAGCAAGCATATACGGCTAATATAGCGCTAAAGCGAACTCCAAATGCGAAGCAAACGCGATCCGCACCTACTAAACACTTAACAAACAACGTGAGAACATGCACATATGTAAATAGTCTCAATATACAACATATAGCAACTTAATGACTATATATGTCACATATCAAATGCAACTAAACAACAAATGCAATATATATTCAACCATCAACCAACTAACATCCAACAAATTCATTCATATTCTCATTAATACTCAACGACATGGTTTTCAATTTAAATCACATTTGATTTGTTTACATTGGATTTACTAACATTCATTCTCAATTCAATTAGTTTACATTACTAATTAAATCCTATTCACATTCAATTCTATTCAAATTTATTTACTTCTAATTTGAATTCAATTATATAGCTTTCAATTTCATTAATGCTTAATGAATTTTATACAATCAATCAACAATCATATACCAACCAATGTATATCAATTACAACCAAATTCCTTTACTTCACTTACATTTATTTTGGTTTAACACCATCACTCTCAATTGGTTTAATTAAATTGATTTCCATTCAATTTTATTCAACTTCCAATAAAATTAGATTTTAATGAATTAACACTTATATTCATTATTTTTTTATCAATTATTTTCATTCAATCGATTAACATTCAATTCATTTATTCAATTCAATTACAAAGTTGAATTTCATTTACATAACTTAAGTTCATATTCATTTAATCCACTTGATTATTTACTTCGATACCAAAATCAACTTAATTCAATATATCTTAAGTTATATTCCATTTAACTTTAAATCACTTCTTATATATATAAGTTTATTTCACAATTGTAAACACTTTAATTATAATTCAATTCTTATAATTCATTTGCTTATACAATTATTCTTTTATTTAGATTATTCAAACAACCTAACAATCAACTTATATATACACTTTAATAATTCTGAAAAATTATTCCTTTATATATAAAATATAATCAAGGTAAAATTATTTCATTTACCCAATTTTAAAATCAATATTATGTCGAATTGTTCTATTCAAGTGTTTAGAAACCCCTTCGGCAAAGTTGTACATACCGTGCTGAGGAAGGTTCATATGCCACTCAATAAACCAATCATCACAATATAAAACAATTTCATATTCACTAACAAATACGCACTCATATCTATTATTACACTCAAACTCATTCTAGAGTACTACTGACTCTATCTCTAACGAGTAATACCCTACAGAACCATGGTTGTCGCTTAACCATCAGAGCTCTGATACCAAATGTAACGTCTGCGGATTTTCGTTGCCGAAAAACCGAATAGTTATGGGTTTTAAAAAGAATAGAAAAAGAAAGAAGAGAGAAGAGATAGGAAATAGAGAGGAAAGAAGATAGACAATTTTTAGAAAATTTTATAATAGAACATAGAGAAGAAGGAATAGAAAGAAAAAGAGAATAGAGGAAAAAGAAAACAAAAGACAGAAAAGAGGACGGGACGGAAAACAACAGAACAACATCAGAATCTCACAATTCGCAGCGGAACAACATATAATAATAAATGAATAATCTTTAAACAAAGAACTATATCAGTTATTACATTTCGTCACATTATATTACATTACATCAAATCATCAGAGTGTACAACAACAACAACAAACAGTGCAGCGGAAAAAGAAATACTATCTAAACTAGTAATACGCCATGCCATCCAGCTTGCCTCTAGCAACTCCAGAATATCCTGATAAACCTGAACTCTTAACTGCCCGTGTGGAAAATTGGTGGGCACCCAGAGTTTAGGAAGGAAAACAATAAACTCCGAGTCAGTCATGTGACTGGTGTGAGAACTCAAATCAGTTTATTTAACTTTAAAATCAAAATAGGAATATTTTTAAGTCAATTCGCAATGCTTTTAAAAATGAGACTACCATAAGGCCTCCCGCACACACACACATGCAAACGCAGAATCGGAGGAGATTTCTCCTTATGATAGTCAAAGATGCTTGATACGCATTTAAAAGACATTTGATATTATTATTAGTGTATAGTGTAGGAAAAATTCATTTCGAAAGTAGAATATAAATCTTAGCCGACATAGACATTTCGAACTATGCCTACTATAGCTACTATCCAAACAGTGGTGACCACCATAAGTGAATAGCAGGTTCTACAACTAATACCGTACAAGTTTCGTATTGGGAATTGGATTTCCAACAAATGGTCAGGCCAAGGAACTTCCCATTGCCACTGAGAATGCCTCTGGAAAGACATCCCCGAGAACCAAACCGGATCTCTGCCAACACAAGGCCGGGTTACCCCTAACTGGGTAACTACTGACACGAGTACGCCATTCCCCGGTCCTTTAGGACCTTTTCAACCGAGCGCTCGATATCCAACATCACACCATAATAAATAGAGTGTTTTCAACATGAGTAAGTATCTGGGCTCCATACCATGATACCACCCCTTTCCAGAAGGAAATGAACATACCCTAAGGGGAGCTACAGCAACCCCTAATAACCTTGCCGCATCTTTCCTGTTTTGACCATTTCCGGGATGTGAGGCTCGACGAAGTCACGTCCACAAAAACATACTTTATACAAAAGCCATGCTTTGGGTCAACAAATGATCAACACAATGATCACTAGGATAGACGATCAAATAAACGATCCTATCACAAATAATCAACACAATGATCATTTCAGCATCACTCAGCATGTCACATTACCAAAATGGGATATATTGCTGATAACTTCAACTATATAACCTTTGAGCACATACGTCTCAAAGAAGGGTGTTAAGCAAAGAATAAATTCTCCGCCACCAACAGAAATATATTTGAAAGAAATCGGCTTTATATCTCAAATTGTAATGTCAGACATACAATCCATACAAGTCTGTTCCGGGATCGAACAGAACCGAAGGCACTTACAAAGAAGTCCTTGCAACCCGGATATTCACAATCCTGATCGGATTCACCATCACATATGGAGTTTCTATACCGGCGCGACTCAGTGCAGAAACAATCGATAGGTCATCCTATCGCTCTTGCAAATACCGGTCTTCAACACCGATCTTCAAATGCAATTCACAACAACGTATCACATATTCGGAATGGGTTATACGACCCCATGGTCCTTTCCCGGTTAACCCGAATAGTGAGCGCTTATTCAAAAATAAGTGTGCATTCAAATTCAAACAAATCACATCAAATACCCATTCAAAGGGAAATACTGATAGTCGGTTATTGAACTATCAATTGATATGCATACATCACCAGATTCCAAATAATTTTCCAAATTATTTATTTTCCAAAATATCTTTACAAGATATTTAATTTCAACACTTCAAAAATAAATCAATATTTATTTTCAAACAATTTCCACTTTCACATATAAATTCCTTAGTGAATTTATATTTCAAAATATTCATGCATATATGATTTCAACTATCCATTTCAATTTATCTTCAAAAAGATAAATTCAATATATTCACTTTATATTGGAAAACAATTCCATACTTATTAAAAATAAGTAATTCACAAATCTTTTTATTTTCAACACTTAGAAAATATTCAATATACTTAAATCGAATTAAGTATATATTTCATTCTTTAAGGAAATCATTTACTTAAACATATTTATTTGGGCCAAAACGAATGTTGCGTAAAACATCGTTACGGCAACCCAAAATCACTAGTATAGGGATTCGGAATTAAAATAGATATATAAATCCCAATACTATACAAAAACATTTCCATTCGGAAATCATTTACTATAACAATAGTGTTATAGTCCACCATTTCCTTTTATTCCTCGAAAACGTCTATTTCAACAATAAATGTTGAAATCTATGGTTTCGAATCTCAACATCTTTTAAAACATCGTTAGATCGTTTTAATTCTGTTTAAAACACCAAATCTAAAACAATTTCTTTAACGTGTTATTCACTATTCAAAAACGTGAATAAACTTCGTTAACAAATTTCATCCTTTTATTCATTTTAATTCAAAGGATTATTCACTATTCAAAAATGTGAATATAACTCCATTAATAGGTTATAACAATTAACTTATCGAAATAAGTTGTTTGCGAATTTATAAAACAACGTTTATAAATTCCATATCTATTTATTTATAAAAACTTCCTTTTTATAAATTCCTTTATTAACCTATTCCAGTTTATAACTAAATTATAAACTAAACGTTCACATTATAAGTTAATTACTTATAAAACGATTATTTACAAAATCGTTTTTTTTAAAGATTTTCCAATTTATAAATCTTATAACTTATAAGATTCATTTATTTAACCAATCCATTCTCCGAATAATTTCACCAAATTTATAAATCTTACTGTTTATAAATTTTATTTATAACTTCGCAATTTATAATTCTATAAATTTCATTCATTTATGAAATTCATTTTCACTTCATTCAAACACTTATAAAAACTCGTTTTATAATGTCTAAATCTCAATTTATAAATATCCATTTAACTCTCTTAATATAAATCAATTTATATTATTCTTTAAAACGTCTTTAAATTCCTTTAAAATTTCACCGCTTCGATTTATAAAATAATCAAATTTTATAAATCCTATATTTAAACTTTTATAATATATTCAAAAATCCAATCTAAACTATTTTATAAAATCTTTAGTTCATATTTCTCAAAAATCAGCTTTTAACTGTATTTCTCAAAAATTATAATTTTTATAACTTTAAAAATTGTAACGTTCATTTCTTTAAAATGGATCAATTCCAAAAATATAGTATATTCTCAAAAATCACTTTAAAATCATTTTAAAATCCCAAAATCTGGGTCCAATGATGCTACACACCAAATAGTCAATCACGACTAACAACGATATCATATATCGATATGATAATCCATCAAATATCAAAATATCTGAAATAAAATAAATACTGTTGAGGAATCCAGTTGGATCCCTCCAACCTGTTTCCTGCATCCAAAACATTAGCACAATACCAATTTCGCTCCAGTACGAAATTATCGCGGTATATGTTCTTATTAAATATTATCCGCTTAATAACGGCGTAATAGGGTCTCATCCGCTAAACAAAAAAAATGCGGGAAATCAACAACTGCAATATATACATATGCCAATATATATATATTGATATTATATATAATACCAATTTCACTGTTTATGAAATATTCGCGGTATATGTTTATATTAAATAACATCCGCTTACTAACGGCGCATAATGTCTATTTTAACAATCAATAATTTACAGTCATCATTCAAACATGCATTCAAATATTTTAAATCTAACTATTTAAAATAAAATCGAAATCTATTCGATTGAGTGAGAAGTTCTCACCTTGGTTTTAATTTCCGTTTTAGCGATTTATTTCGAATAAAATTAAACGCGCGTTTAATTTTACCCGAAATTCTCACTAACTCCAAATGACTCCAAACCAACTCCATCGCGTAGTGCTCGTCCATACGATTCCAACGCAACTGAGTTTGCATTTTTTCGACCTCGTATGAAAAAGTTATGCATTTTATAAGATCGTACACGATTTTATAACTTAATTACAACATAACCTTTATTAACAAACTCAACTTAATCAAGGCCATCCAAAAACATTCCCAAACACATCTGGCCGTGAATTTGCTTCTCCCTCCCCCTCTCATGTTTCACGCACGCTACAGCTCAAGGGAAACACGCACAAACCCATATATCAAAAATTAGGTTTTAACTTCACCGTCTCCTCGCTCAACGAAATTCGATCACTCCAACGCCATGACGAAGCTCTCGAGACAAGCTAGGTTCGGCCCCAACCCCATAGAACTCGTCCATCCCTGTAGCACGCAGTTCGAGAATGAACTCCATCCCTTTGGGCGAGATTTGTCGCCAATCCGAAGCTCCAAACACGATCATAGCCGTTGATATTGTAGATCTTGATGTGCTCTACATCTTTCTAGTTGAAAGATTTAGCCAAAACTTGATGGATTGAGAGATCAAAGGGGAAAAGATGGGAGCATTTCTGGCCATTCACGGGGGGTGGCGGCTACATGAAGGAATTAGGGTTTTAGTGATAATTTTTATCAAATTATGTGAAGGGGTAGGGCTATTTATAAGGAACGAGCGACACTATTCATCCCGGATTTTCCGAACTCCGATTTAGACGCCGTAACCAGCGTACCTAGGGTTTATCCCGCGTTCCGGACACAATGGAACAGGTTTCAGAAGCTAATTCGGAAGTATGTGCGAGTTATGGCTGCAAACGCTCAATTTGAATTAAACCGATTTAAATCGATTTCTAGGCGTTTTAATTTGTACCGGACAAACGGTAAATCCAATTGACTTGAAATTTGAAACCTTACAATAATATCACATTACGGATCCGATGAAACTGGTTTCGTCGAAATCCGAGACTTTTTGAAAAATGGCTATTTTGACTCGCCAAATTTAAATTAAAAACGATTCGATGCGTTTCGAGCTGCCACGATCAAACGATAACTCCGATTAACACGAAAATTGAAATCCGGTAATAACTAACTAATACGGATCCAATGAAACTGGTTTCGTTCAATTCTGAGACTGTTCAAAAATTGGCTATTTTACAGTCGATTATTAAATATTAAAATATTCAATTTTCACAAATTAACTTTTAATTTGATTTTAAAAGTTCTAAAATATCTCTATAACTCCAGTATGATTAAATAAAATTTTACAAATCATTTTCTATCATATTTAACTCGATTTTCAATTATTACCATAATTTAACATATTAAATTATTAATTTAATTATCCAATTAAATCCAAAAATTCAAATAAAATTTTATTTGACTTAAAAATTCACTTATAAATATTTAAAATTAATTAAATATTCAATTTTTTTATTATTAAAAATTCTGGGTCGTTACACTAGGCGTTGAAAAACGTGAATGAAGGCCGTGACTTCCAGCTCCAATTGTCGCCAATCCATTGAGTTATTTACGATCTCCACCGTACACATCGTAGATCTCACTGCCCTCTACCAATCTCCAGTTGAAAAATTCTTGAAACGAGGCTTGGATTTGAAGAAAACGAGGGGGGAAGATGAACAATTTTTGGCCGTGGGTTGAGGGGGTGGCGGCCTGAATAGAATTAGGGTTTAGATTTTTTTTTTATTAGTGAAGGGGGTAGGGTTTATTTACAGAAAATCGAACGAAACACTATTCATTCCGGAAATTCCAAACTTCGATTCACGCGCCGTAACCAGTGTTTCTAGAGTTTACCCCGCGTTCCGGACACAATGGAATAGGTTTCGAAAGCTAATTCGGAAATCTGTGCGAGTTATGGCAATAAACGTTCAATTTGAATTAAACCGATTTAAACGATTTTCTAGGCGTTTTAATTTGTACCGGACAAACGGTAAATCCGATTGACGCGAAATTTGAAACCTTACAATAACATCACATTACGGATCTGATGAAACTGGTTTCGTCGAAATCCGAGACTGTTTGAAAAATGGCTATTTTGACTCGCCAAATTAATATTAAAACAATTTCGATGCGTTTCGAGCTGCCACGATCAAACGATAATTTCAATTGCTACGAAAATTGAAACCCGGTAATAACTAACTATTACGGATCCAATGGAACTAGTTTCGTCCAATTCTGAGACTGTTCGAAAATTGACTAATTTCACTAGTCGATTAAATATTAAAATATTCAATTTTCACAAATTAACTTTTAATTCGATTTTAAAAGTTCTAAAATATCGTTCTAACTCCAACATGATAAAATAAAATTTTACAAATCATTTTCAATCATATTTAACCCAATGTTCAATTATTTCCATAATTTAACATATTAAATTATTGATTTAATTATCCAATTAAATCCAATTATTCGAATTAAAATTTATTCGACTTATAAATTTCACTTATTAATATTTGAAATTAATTAAATATTCAAATTTTAAATAATTAAAATTCTGGGTCGTTACACTTATCTATTTAGAGACAGATATTTTTGGTTTATTTATCTACTGTATAAACTCTATTTCTGGTTTGTATAAATTTATTGAACCTATGCTCTAACCTGTGATGGTTCATTTTGTTATATTTCTATCTTGCTTGTTTTATATCTATGTTGATATTATATTTTATTCGATGCGCTATGAGATATACTATAGGTTCTGTGATTGTTTATTTACTTTACTACCCTTGGCAATTGTCCTACATCGTTCGGGCACAGTTGTAGAGTAATATACAAGTATACTGGGTGCTGGAGATGTAAGGTGGTTGTCATAGTGAGTTACAAGCCCACACTTGCAAATGGGTGTGGACTTGGGGGCCAAAATGTTGATTAATTTTCTTGAATGTAAAAGGTTAGGCGACCAACATGCCTTATACTGACCTGGCTCAAGCCCATCCACTTTCTTATAGCGACCGACATAACTCAAACATGCACCATCAGCCAACTCTAGACCTAGCTCAAAAGCAATCGGCTTCTTCTCAGCTCACCTACTTCTGAACCCATTTGGCCCGTCTCGTCATAGCATACATGGCTTGACTCATCCCATTTGACATTGTGTTTAATCAATAGGCTTTAGCTATAATTGACCGACCATTACTATGAAAGAATCTTCTCTTCAGCCTTATTTTTTGGAAAAGTGTACTATACGACATTGTTCATCGAACAAAAGAGCCATTGTCCATACCAGCTACCTATCCACTATGGGAAAGCACCCACTCCCTTGCCATGCCTCCTTGCATTGTGCAAAGCATGGTCGAATAAGGAATGACAGCTATCATGCATCTTACCATGCGATCATACCACCTTTTAAACCGTCTCCCATCAAATTAGACCATAAGATCAACGACACAAAGCAATTCCCATCTTTTACACTATCTCATCCATTCAAAGATCCACTTTATCTTCATAAGGGTTTGGAACCATATTTTCAGCATAGGAAAATACAAGAGCACTTAATTAAGATCATTTTAATCTTGAGTGTTCTTCATTTCTTACTATTCTCTTGTAATTCCTTTTAATTGTAAGCGATCAACATAGTAGGACATCTTCATAGTGGAGTAGGAAAGTTTAGCCAAACCACTATATATCTTGTGTCATTTTACTTTAGTTTTTTAATTCTCATTTTTATTTTTTAATCTAGTATTAGCAAGTACCCTTTGTTAATACAAATGCATCGACATAATTTTAAGGTTGGCTAAATTTTAATTCAACAGTTACCATCCAATACATTGTTTCACCGTGTGCCGAAATTTATTTACAAGGAAAAGTGGTCATTCATATTTTATAGCATGCTACTACATATCACACTCGAAGTATTATACTCGCAAGCTAGGATACTTCTTGCCCCAGTCGATGTATGGATTCCGATGGGTAAACACACATCAACATTCATTAGGCATTGTACGTCGACCACACTAGGCGGTATCACATGCAATGACTACATGCATACTATAGGTATTATAAAAAGTTAATGTATGATTTCCATTCTTTGAGTTTCTATTTAGCTTAGATATCACACATGGATTTGCAACGTTCTATTATATGAATTACTATGGCCATCGCCTCTGCATTGAATTTCATGTCGGTTCTTTTTCCACAGCCGTCGTTAAGCCATCCACTATGCATAATGTACCCACTGTTATCATTCCTGCAACGACATATTGCTATTCCACCAGTGGCTGTTAGTGCTCAAGAAGAGCTCCCTATAGGAATATTCGTATTAGACAACCTGTTGGACTCCCCTCTATTTCAGCTTAAAATGGTGGAACTTCTTCTAATATGCTAAAGACATAGAAGCCTTGAAGATGAGTTTGATTGGCTCAACCATTTGGGTGTGGTCAGAACCAACCAACAAACTACACTGCTTATAGTTGATATATGCACCAAACTGTGCATTCCCATCGTTCAATTTGTTTCTCTACCAAGTTCTCCACACTGTAAGGATTGCTCTCTTATAACTGCATCTGAATGCTTATTCAGTGCTTTGAAGCCTTTACATGTTATGTCTTCAGTCGGTCGAGATCCATAAATGGTTGAGATTCGATTCCTTTATGACATCAAGGGAAGATCAGCCAATACATTTTATGTTTCCTTTGAAACACATCACTCTTCCAAATTTGTGGTAGACATCCACAAAAAATAAGCGGCTTCAAATATATCTTAATCTTCGTCAGATGTTCCGAAGGCTTCACTCGCCAATGGCTCTCTAAATGTGAGTTACTTGTCGTATTCATTGAAGCTCTATTGTTATCTCTTATCCACTCGAGGTTCTAACAAGTACTTAGCTTTTACAACTATTCCTCTAAGTGTCAAAAATGAAGTAATAGGTTGCATGGTCACTCGTCTTAAGGCAAATTTTGAAGCCGAGCATTGCAGATCCTTCCCCTGGATCGATCTTAGGCTTCACACTTTCCATCTACTTCAAAATGGGGACTCCATCTTTTACAAGCATCCTTCTACCAGAGATAAGATAGTCGAGACTCAACCGACTTAATGTGGACAAGCACCGATTATATAGGTAGACAAGCTCCAACGAGAGGGGGGATACTAAAGGAGGAGGAAATAACAGAGGAGGAACATAAGTAGAAGAGGAAGAGGAAGAATTGAAAGAGGATGAAGAAGATGACGACTTTGATGAAGAGTGTAACATCTCCCATTCTGAAACTCAAAGATGAAACCCCAATGTGTCATAGTCGTTGTGAAATTATTTTTTGGCAACAAAATGAGATCAGTATTTTTTCAACGATAAGTAAACATAGCAGCTACATAGATTTCATTACATATAATTATCTTTACATTTCAAAAATCCCAAATCGTGCCCCTATAGGGGTAAAATATAATAATACTTAAATAATAGTGTTATGCCTGACATATGAAGATGCTGGCAAGAACACTTATACAGTGGAATAAAAGACAATTTTATTATAAGTTCAGCCTCGTGCTTCGTCTCCAGAGTTATTTACGTTGGAACTGAGCTAGCCCATAGTAGAAAAAATGAGTGAATTTCAATTTTTTTATCTTTCTGTATCACTAATAGGCCTATGAAGTCTAAATACATTCATATCTTATCTAAATTTTCTTTTAAATAAAATCAATATATTATTTAATTTGGTAATTAAAGAAGTTTTAAACTTAATTCAAGTAAATATGTAGTATGATGAATGTATCAAATACATTCATGTGTTTGAATGTTAAGGTTAACATGTAGCACATAAAATTATGTAAATAAACATGTAAAAGGATAGTGAAAGAAACCTTTTATTTCTTTTTCTTAACACAAATAATTAAATAGGAGATGATGAGGCCATAAATGTAGAGAGGGAACATTTCATCTCTCTCTTTAATTAGCTTAAGTGACAAATTAATAACATTTAATATAGAATTAATACATGCTTTTGTTCCAAATTTTAATTTAAAACATGTGAGTAATAGTAACATATGTATATGTGTATGTGTATATATGTGTGTGTATCTGTGTGTGTGTGTGAAAGTTTCATTTACAAATGCATAATATATTGAAAAAAAATTCACCAACAGACAAAAGTTAACATATATTAACAAAAATAATAGTTAAGGAATTAAGGATGACATTTATGAAAAAGGAAAGATGGAGCATTTTCCTCCTTCCTTTGCTCATTCAATCAATGTCAATTAAAATTAATAATTTAACTCTAAATCATATGTGCATATAAAATAAATTTTGACCATTATGATAATTTTAAATCTTAAATTAATACATATAATCAAGCTTCAATTTAGAAAGAATTTTAAGAATAAAATTGTAATTGTACATAAAAGTAAATTTTTAAATCTTGAATTAAAACAACATATTCACTCATATATGTAATTAATTGCAAGCTAGTTTAAAAATTAAAATAACAAATGAATTTGTAAAGTTTTTGATTTAATATGTGGTAGAATTAGAGGTAAATAAATTTATATAAAAGTCCAATTATGTGTTTTTCTGAAATAAGAATGCAAGAAAAAAATATCAAACATAAAACATATAAAATTATATTAATTCTCAAATGATTTAAAATAGACAATATATATAATTTATATAAGTAAAAAAAAATGAAAGTATATAAATTAACGGTATGAAATAGGAATAAAGAGGACAACTTAGGTACATATAAATTCATAGTAAAATATTAGATCCGAAATATAAAACAACATGAACAACAAATTAAATGAGATGCAATATTTCACAACTTGAATGCTAAGAGTATGGACGTGCAACCAAAATGGAGTAGCACAAATTAGATGTAAAACAATTGACATCATAAACACATACTATCAAAGGAGATGTGTTAAAAGGGAATTAAATCATAACCAATATGAGCAATAATTAACATAAATAAACAAAAGATGAAAAACATGTGTAGATCCGAGTTAACCAAATAATAAACAAGTTGTTAACAGAGAACAAAAAGGTTTTGATTCACATGTTTAAAATTAATCTATTAAGCTTACAATAAATCATTTGTATCCAAACATATGAAGGATAAAACATATAAATAAATAAATCAAAGGATCACCTTAGGATGTTGCATAGAAATCACATCTTGAATGATGATATCTCCTTAGATTTTCAAGATCCACATCCTAACCTTGCAAGAGATGGATGAACCACTTTTGTTTTGTTTTATTTGATATTTTTACTTGGAGTTGAAAGATTTTGGAATTTTTTTTGCCATGAAATTTAGGAGGAGAGAAAGAAAAGAAATGAATGAGAAAGAATGAATTGTCCGTACAAAATGAATTAGAGAATATGTTTTATTTGAAAGAATGAAACCTTCCTCGTTCTTTAACTAAAACTTTCATAATCAATTCCCTTGATTGCCTCTCTCTCTTCAATCCTTTCTTTTCACATGATATGTCATTAAGTGACATAAAATTTCGGCAAATCATGCTATCAAATGATATAAAATTTCATAAATCATTTTGTGAAATTGTCTTTTATTTAAATTACATTGATATCGTATATCAATGCGTGCCAATATAACTTTTATAAGTGCATTAAAACAATTACAAATAACTTCCAAACATCAAATAAATTAAATAATAATTACTATTTCTCAAATATCAATTAATCTAATTAATTTACAACATTTTGTAAATTAATTAAATCATGTGGTTACTCATTCATCATTAGGTTGTGCGACTCAAAGGTCTAAATTCAGTCAGAGATTAATATCGAATTGTATGAATATTAACGTCCGCACGTCACTTAGCAGGAAGGCTGAATTTATCGCTTATATATCATTTGGTAAAATTCAATTTTACTTATTATAAGTGGTACCCAATAGTGACAATTATTTACATCAATTCTCTTCGTCAAAACTATATCACATTAGGACTTGTGAAATTTGGTAATGATTAAAATTCCAATATCATCCACATTTAACTTTATCTTCTAAACACAAAATCTTAGGTTCAATAATAAGAATTATTATTAATCGAACTGCTTTGGCCAGAGACTTTGACTTTGAATTGATATTAGTTGGCCGTGATACCAACCTCATATAACTATGGAGACAAATCCTCTCTTGAATAGTGTTTCACTTCCAATGCTTTCACTCGACCTGACTATAGTCATTGATGGATGTTATGCCACAGTTTAACTATAATCAAAGCAGAGCTTTCACATTGAAGATCAACATCACTCTCAAGTCGATAGAAACGTGTAAATTTGTCACATCAATATTTTCTGTTTGACTTTATTTATATTAACCAATAGAAAAATATCAAGTGAGTCATTTCATATTTATCCAATAACTGTTAGCTGATAACCCCCGATGCCCCAGCAGTCATGAGTAATACACTATCCAACATTTGGAGAGCATTATGTACTTTAGCATCAATGGATGAATCAATATCCAGTCTCAATACATCTTGACTAGAAATATTTAAAATGGTACATTTATTTTCATTGTGATAAATTACTCATGGTTACAACCTTTGTAACAACCATCGAAAAACATACCTTTATGGATTTTCTATAAATATACTTTTAATTAAATCAATTAATTAATTTAAAACGTTATATCAAGTATATAATAGAAAGTAAACATCTTTTAGTTTGTACATGATTAGTTATCAAATTAAATACATGTGATAAGTTACATAATTGCCCATAGGGAATATTCCCAACTCTATCCATCTCCCACTTGACCTTAGGGTCAATTTTGGAATCTTATTCCAACTACTCCAATCAGTTCCCTCAAAACCAATTGGGTTGGTCCTTTAGTGCATGAATATGCTATTATGTTTTAATTATCTACTCTATCAATCAACTCTCTCAACCGATGATAAACTGCTTTATCGCATGGAATGGTTCGGAATATGTCTCTCAATATCAAGTGAGCTCTAGGTTCTGTTATGAACTATATCACGACATTGTTATCATATATCAATGTTATGGGATTCTCAACATTTGGAATCACCCTCGACTCAGTTGTAAATTAATGCATTTATCTTTGTATGCATTGCTTTTATTGTGACATTATTCAAGGCGATGTACTTACAATTTTTTATTGAATCAACCATAGTCTTTCATTGGGAACATATCCAAATTAAAGATTCTTAACTTTAATTTCCTGTTCATATATTATGCTCAATATCACTTATGAAATTTGAGTCCGAACGCTTCTTCATTAGGAGTTTGTCGTTTCAGTAAACAATTCTCTAGTATTTTATAAATACACAATAACACTTCAACAACCATTTAGTGATAACAATTTGAATTTGATATTTTCTTAATGTATCCAATACAAAAACAAGTCATGACATCGTAGAGAACATAGCGTGTATGATAATTCCTATTGCCAAGGCATAAGGAATCCATCTTATATGTTTTGCACTAAACATTTTAATAAGGTATCCATGCATATCATTTGGGACACGGCTAACATCTTTTATACCTATTATAAAAGGTATCATTTATTAATCCAACGTTGAGTATTACAACTATAGCTGACTTTTACACAAGTAATTCATTAACAATCGGTTGTGTTTTATTACTTATGGTTTAGAAATATTTGTGTACCATTTAACTTTCTTTATTATGAGCACACGCTTCCTCTGCATTTTGGTTGACAATCAAACTATTTGATATTCTTATCAAAACATTTGTTCAATTTTGAAGCTTGTCCAACGACACTTTTGTATCTATTCTTGGATCATATCCAAAAACTCACAAACTCAATATCGCTCACACTGACTTTGAGACACTTTAGTTATTATTGTAAATGGTTTATTCTAAATCATTATTTAAAATTTTCTGTTTCAACACATTTGTACCAATAAATAAAGTCACACCATGCGATAATGTTGTGAGTAAAATCCAAACTTTCTTGAGCACATCGAATGGTGAATGTATTATGTTAATTTCAACATTTGAAATTTATGATACTATTTTTATCAATGTGGCTCACTATTTTCCAGTTGCATTTGTATTTCTCTTAAAGACCCATATGCAGCCAAAAGGATTGTACCTTTCTGATACAACTATCAAAATCATAGTGTAACGACCCAAAATTTTATCACTCGAATTTAGAGTATTTAGTTGATTTTAAATATTGTAATGTTAATTTATAATTTGAATAAATTGGATTTAAAATATAGAGATTTATTTGCTAATTGAACTGTTAAATTGAATATTTGGAATTGTTTAAAATTATTGAATCTTGAATTTAATATGAATGAAAATGATTTCGATAGTTTATTTAAATTCTATTTAAATAAGAATGAAGATTGTAAACCTATTGAATTTGAA
This sequence comes from Allium cepa, assembly GCA_030765085.1. Taxonomy (NCBI): domain Eukaryota; kingdom Viridiplantae; phylum Streptophyta; class Magnoliopsida; order Asparagales; family Amaryllidaceae; genus Allium; species Allium cepa. The sequence continues at coordinate 137,247,048 of CM060932.1, forward strand.
ATTAAATTGATTTGAATTGTTCAAATAATAATGCATTTTAGTTAACATGAGAAAATAGCCTTCCGGGGCACTGACTAGGATTTCAATGAACCAGTTTCATCACGTCCGTAATAGTGAATTATTGTATGCTGTCGAATTTCCTGAGATTGGGTGTATCATTTGGTTGTACGATTACAAAACGTTTAGAAATTAATTAAAGGAATTTAAATTAATATAATTCGATTTTGGAAGGTTAACTTCTATATAAGATGGAATCAAATATGGGTACTAGTCTCATTGTATTCGGAATAGGGGTATTATACATGGAATGCCAAGTGGCACGTCTCGTTTGGAGTTCTAAATTTTTAGGAATGAATAATGCCTTGAAATTCTTCTATAAATAGGACCTTAACTTCACCATTTTTTAAACCTTAAACCGAGGACGCAACCACCATTTAAAACAAGAGCTTCATCCAATGACCCACGTCAATCGGCGCTACTACAATCACTTTCAATCATCAACTCCAACTAAGAAAACGTAGAGCTTGTCAAGGAATAGCTAGTCAATGGTTGGATCGAACCAAAATGAAACACGGTGGAGGCAAAGGAGGAGCAGAGTCATAGCGTTCCTTGGCAAAATTGAAGCGTTGGGGGCATTTTGGGTGGTCGCGCCAGTGGAGATGGGCACAGCGGAGAAGAGGCGGTCTCTAGCTAGGTCATGGTGAACGATAGTGTGGATGAACGAGATGATGTCGCGGCCTAGAATACGTGGTGCTTGGGTTTGCTAGTGACGATGTGATTAGGTTAGTAACGTTAATTAATGATTAACGATGTAATTAAATTAATATAATTATATTATTAGTTTGTGAAACATAAAATGCAATAACGTTTTCATACGAGATCCAAATTGAATGTGATTGCGTTCGTAGCAACGAAATCTACGCTATGGAGTTGGATTGGAAGGATTTGGAACTAGTAGGAATTTGGGTTAAAATTGAATGTCTGTTCAATTTTAATTCAAACGGAAACATTTTTGGTGATTTCTAGAATCAAGATGAGTTAAGCCCACCTCTTTGGCCCACTTATATTTTTATATAAGCGTGGATAATTTTATTTATGATTGGTTGTTGACTGTTTGGAAGATTACTATTTTGTTTGTTGGTTTGGATATATTCCTACCCCCGGAGCGGATGAAGCCCTATTACGTTCTCATGTAAGAGCGAATGACCCTTTGTATACGATCCTGCCTTAAAGCGATTGATTTATATTATTTGGTTACATACTGTATATGATGCAGGAGACAGCTTAGAGGGATCCAACTGGATTGCTCATACTTTTGATTTTATTCTTCATGTATTTTGATATATGATGTGTTGGATGCCATATTTGATTACATGAATGGTTTTTCCCTATTTAGTGCTATCGTAAAATTGGGCCATATGTTTAGTATTTTGAAATACTATAAAATGAAGATTTAGTTTTAAAAGGATTTAAAGTGATTTCGAAATTTTATATACTTTAATAATAATGCTTGAATTACTAAAAGAATAAATTCATTATAAATTAAATAAAAAGCATAATTTTAAATATTATAAATTAATAGTCTTATAAAATATTTTAAATAGAGATTTTTGAACTATAAATAAAGAGTTTTAAAATCTTAAAAATAAATCCGTCTTTAGAGTAAAGGGAAAAGAAGATAGAAATATTTTGGTATAAATATTTATTAACCATTTTATATAAAGTAATATATACACATATATTGAGATTTATTTATAAATGTGATAATGTATAAAAGTGATATTTTATAAATAAAGAGTGGATTTGCAAAATTGTATTTTTATTAGTAAAAGCATAGATTTGTAAATGGTGTTTATAAAAAAGGAAACATTTATCATTGGATAAATTGGGAAAAATAATCATAACCGTGGACTTATAATAATATATAGTATGTTGTCTTAGAAAAATAGTTGATTCTATTTGAAAATTGAAAGGGAGGATAAATTTAGAGATGCTAAACGATATGTTATAAAATAGAAAGAAATTTATAAATGCGGTTTTATAAATATGAAAATGATTATGTTGAAATTTAAGTACGGTTTTTATCAAGAAAATATTTTTATGTTTTAAAAGTTGTTTATTTATGTTAATATCGTTTAAAGTTGTTTATTAATATTTTGAAAAGTTAATTATTTAAAATTATTAATATGTTTTGAAATAAACTATAGTTATTTATCAATAAAGTTTTGGAAATTAATTATTATTATTTATAATAATATTTAAGATAAATTTAATGTTGTTTTATTAAGAATGTTTCAAAATTGTTATTATTATTTTTAAGATGTTTTGAAGTTTATTATATAATAGCGTTTTAAAGTAAATGATTCAAATTTATTTATATATGTTTTCGGGATTTATAAATAGGGTTTATAAATAGATGTGGGTAAGTGGAATCTTATAACATGGTTTGGAAAACAAAAAAGGAAGATTAGTTAAAGTGTAAAGAGAGATTTATAAATAATCTTAGATATTTATAAAAGAGTTTTAGAAACGGGTTTATAGATTTATAAAAGTAGTTTATAAGTGGTTTACGGATTTATAAAGAGTTTATAAATGATTTTAGGGATGTATAAAAGGGTGTTTTATAAATAATTTCAGAGATTAATGAATTGGATTATAAACGGGTTTAAAGATTTAAAAAGGAATTTGTAAATTGTTTTAGAATTGTGTGAAAAGAAATCTTCCTCCGCTCTGTGAATATACTTATACCATTAAGATAAGTTATAGATGTTTTTTCCAAATATCGAAAATATAGGGGTTTATGGGTTTGTCTTCGTAAAGATATTTTGGGATAAATATTTGAAAAGTGTTTTAATTAATGAAAAGATTAATTAAAGAGGCTTCGTGTTGCTTGGTGATTAACTAGTGTTTCTTCCTTTGGAAATTTGATCTCCGATTGGATTATTTGTTTATTTGATAGTTAAATAACTGATTATCAAACATTGACTAGTTTATAAACGTTGTCGGTACGAAGTGGCTGGGAATAGATATGTTATCTGAAAACCACTTCGAACCGGCATAAGTGTTTTGAATTGGAATATGTTGAAGAAATCGACATGGAGATTTTGAAGTGTAAGGGCTACTTGCTACTAATCCTATGGGTGATTCGCAAAAATGGTTGTAGTAGAAGTGGTGCCTTCAATTTCGTTCAGTCCTAGAATGAATTTGTATGGATGAATGCTGGCATTGCATTGTTGCCGAAAGGGTAGTGTTAGCATTCCATGTGGGAAGTGCTATATAAAGGTAAAATGTAGCCTCAAGCCTCATCAATTGGGTAATGATGAAAATCGAGCATGTAGTAGGGCTATGTGGGTCACTCTCATAAGGGTATGGTCATCCCAAAATCTAGACCGATTACTATCTACTTATGTATGCTTCTGGCCCATTAACGAAAGAAGATGATCATATATGGCACTACTAATCAAGTTGCTGGCTAGTCATGTATGGTAGGGTACAAGATGTTCTTGTCAGACCCCGGTGCATTTTATCTAGAGATGTGCCATCGAAAGGTAGTTCCTTACCTTGTCATGGTATGGAATCCGTTCTCCAATACGAGCTTCACAGACTTAGTTGTATCCAGCTATGATGAAATGTGAAATGTAAATATTTCAGCTATTTTATATATTTATTTTGAATTCCTAGACATTATTATAATATCACTGATTTTCTATAGAAAATATTTTTGTTATCGTAAGGTAAAAACATGTCCGTGTTTATGTGCGGCATGGTCATACAAGATATTTTTGATTTCAAAGTTTTTTTCGTAGCTTTAAAAATCCAACCGGGTGTATTTTATCACGTTGGCTTACCAGACTGACTTGAATGTTATTTTATTATAATGCTCGGGTCAGACTAAGCATGTTTACAGATTTTTTTGGAAACATTGGAGCTCAGGCGATGAGTTGGAGGCTTCAAGTCATATTTATGCATATGTTAATTTTGTACTGCTTTTTTGTTGAAATTATCAGCATTTGTGATATGTTGTTATAACCGTCCAAGCCGATGATTGTGATTTGTTATTGTACTCTGATGGACGTATGTATATTATAGTTTCGATTTTGTAAAGATCATTGATATTATATTATATGTTGTTCCGTTGCGATTGTGAGATTCTTTGTTGTTTTGGTTTTCCTTTTCTCTTCTTCTTTTTTTCTCCACTTCTTTCTTCTTTCCTTCCCATAACTATCCATCTTTGCATTCAATTTGGGTTGGACATGTATGGTTTATTGTCAACTTGAATTATGCAGATTTACGGGTTGTTACAGCTTAGTATTAGAGCACAATGTTAAATGAGAACCTTGGTTTTGGTGGGGCACCTCATTAAAAATAAGGTAATGGAATGTATTATTATGAGTTTGAGTGTATTATATATATAAGAGCATATTTGTTAGTGATATAAAAATGTTTTATATTGTGTTAATTTATCTATTAAGTAGCTTATGAATTCTAGTCGGTACATGGGATGCCACAATATTGATGGGGATTTCTAAACACTTAAATAAGGAAAACTAACATAATATTGTTTTGAGAATTGGTAAATGAAATAATTTTACCTAAATTATATTTTATATATAAAAGAATAATTTTTCATAAATTATTGTAGTTATATATGGTGTGTTGGTTGCTAGCGAATAGTAATATTTAATTATTATCATTTGTTGATTATTGTTCTAATAAAAGTTGTTATTGTTATAATCTTAAAAAAGATAAACATTTGTAAAATGAGTTATATAAGAAAGTGAATTTATAAATATGAATTGTAGAGTATTGATTATAATTAAAATAATCAACATTTGTGAAATGGTGTTTCATAAGAAGTGAGATTATATAAATATGGTTTATAAATACGATTTACAAATGGAAAGGAAATGAAATTATGTAAGGGAAATTTAAAAATATGATTTATAAATGAGAAGGATTTAAAAACTGAGAATTTAAGAATTTAAATCCCATTGATTTTGGAAGTTTTTTTCCAATGGTTTTCGAAGGAATAATAATTGTATTATTTTGAAAATATTCTGGTTAGAAATATTTTAAAATGCAATCTAAAAGAAATAGAAGCACTGAACTCACTTCAGTTACAAGGAAACAATTCTGGTGATGACTACGGCATCATTGGCGTTCATTTTCGAGTTTCTAAGTGATGGGTTGCTAGCATTGAAGTTATGTTTTGGTAAAACTTGTTTTGATTTAAAATTCAAATGTATGATTTGAAATACAAAGAAATTGTTTGTGGTATTGTTCCAAAATAATTTAAAATAAGAACAGGACGTTTAAACTCTGAAATTTTTCATTTAAGTGCCTTGTGAAAATAAGTTGTTGAACTTATAATTTGAAAATGGAATAGATAAGAAAAGAAAATTTGAAATTGTATATGAAATTAATATTTAACTTAAGTAAAGTTAAATTAATTAAGTTAATGAAATGAATTAAATGAAATTAAGTTTAACTTAAGAAAGGTTAGATGAAATTGAATGGGATTTGGAATGAATTAGATGAATTAATAAACTGAATTAATGAATGAAGTAAAGGAATGAATATATACTTGAGTTATAAAATGAAATTCAATTTAAGTTGTAAAGTGAATTGAATATGGTTTGGAACGTTTTTTGATAAAATTGAATATGAACTTAAGTACTGAAGTGATAATATACATTAATGGTGTTGTATAAAATGTTTGTAATAGACTTAAGTAAAATTCTATGGAATTTTTCCTAGTGTTATTAGTATTAAAGGAGCTATAATAAATTAATGGAATGTAAATTAATTGAAGGTGAATTAATGGAATGAGAATGAAATAATCTAAAAAAGGATATAATAAGAAACCAATTAAAATAAATGCGTAAGTTGTATGTATATTATTTTATGTGCATAACTATTTGATCCGGATTCGAATATACGATGTCGAGATGATTTAAATTGGTCCGAGTTAGGATTTTTCACTCGATTCTTGACAGCAAACACTGGAAATGGATTTTTGATTGATTCTAGAATTCTCTATCATAGTATGTGGCTATGCAAGGAGAATGGCAGTTTCTAATCAAGGAACTAGAACTAAGGCTGCACTATAGTAGTCGTGTGAACGATCCTAATTCAGAAGTGAAATTGTGTGATTGAGCGAGCGATGAGATATGGTTTTGCGTACGGATGACATATGTACATCATACGGGCTTTAATAAATTAAATGTGGACATTGGAAAATGCAAATTGACATGGTTATGAATTAATTGGATGGATATTATTTATTCAATGGTTTCTCTTGTTACATTTGCATATGGTTATTGTGTCAGTACATGTTATATATTGATAGTACTTCCCATATACATGATCTCATTGGCTGTTGAGTGATTAGTAGGTGTAGATGGTGTATGCTTGGCATTTGGAGCCCGCTTTCGCATTATATTAGTTATATATGCTTGCTAATAGTAATAAATAGTACACATCTCGGATTACATATCGTATTTTTATATTTTTCCTTACGGGATGCCTCATCCTTGAAGATGAGATGTATATTTGTGATTATTTATATATATTGTAAATTTTTCCGACTAAGCCGTGCAAAGGAGATGCTGACGTAATTTTTTGTAAATTTAAGGTGTTAGAATTTTTTTGAGAATTTTGGAAAATTTTCGACAACTAAAATTTGATTTTGAGTTGTAATTTGGAAGGAATGAATGGATGGAAATTAGTTGGTATAGGTGGGTGAATCTAAAAGACTTAGAAATTTTATGATATATGTTAGCTAATGGGTATTGAAAAGTTAATGAGTTTGGGCATTTTTCTTACTGTTAATTTTGAGAACAAAATTCTTTAAGGGGGAAGAATGTAACGACCCATAATTTCAGCCATTCGAGTATGGAATATTTAATTGATTTTAAATATTGAAAAATTATATTTATAAGTTGAATAACTTGAATTTCAAATATAGCGATTTATTTGATAATTGAATTGTTAAATTGAATATTTGGACTTGTTTAAAATTATTGAATCTTGAATTTAGTATGAATAAAGTGAATTTGAAAAAATTCTATTTAAATAAGAATAAAGATATAAAATTTTGAATTTGAATTAAAAGAGATTCTAATTGTTTTAATAATAATTCAATTTAATTAACATGAGATAATAGCCTTCCAGGGCATTGTCTCGGATTTCGACGAAACCAGTTTCATTGGGTCCGTAATAGTGAATTATTGTATACCGTCGAATTTCGTGGCAATTGGGCGTATCATTTGGTCGTGCAAGTTCGAAATGCATAGGGATTAATTAAAGGAATTCAAATTAATATAATTTAATTTTGAAAGGTTAACTTCTGTATATGATGGAATTAGGTCTCGATGCTAGTCCTATTGTGTTTGGAATAGAGGTATTACATGTAGAACGTCAGGCTGCATGCCTCGTTTGGAGTTTAAATTTTTTAGGAATGAATAGTGCCTTGAAATTTTCCTGTAAATAGGACCTTAACTTCGCCATTTTCTTAAACCCTGAAATGAGAACGCAGCCACCATTTAAAACAAGAGCTTCATCCAATGATCCATGTTGATCAGCGCCACTGCGGTCACTTTCAGCCATTGACTCCAACTAAGAAAACATAGAGCTCATCGAGTTATAGCTAATCAATGGTTGGATCGAGCTGAAATGAAGCATGGCGGTGGTAAGGAGGTGCGAAGTCGTGACGTTTCTTGGAGAAATCGAGGCGATGAGGGCATTTCGGGTGGTCGCACTGGTAGCGATGGTCGCAGCAGAGGAGAGGCGATCTCCAACGGGGTCATGGTAGCAAGCGGCGGCAAACGATGACGTAGATGAACGAGATGATGTCGTGACCTGGAATACGTGGTGCCTGGGTTCTCTAATGACAATGTAATTTGGGTTAGTAACGTTAATTAATGATTAATGATGTAATTAAATTGAAATATTATTAATTTGAGAGACTTATAAATGCAATAACTTTTTCGTACGAGATCCAAATTGAACGCGATGAGTTGCATTGCATTCATATCAATGAAATCTATGCTATGGTGTTGGATTGGATGGATTTGGAGCTACTAGGTCTTTAGATTAAAATTGAATGCCTATTTAATTTTAACTCTAATCGAAGCATTTTGGCAATTTTTATAAATCGCTATATTTATAAAAAAATGTGGAACGTATATTATAATATTTTAAAATTTAAGTTTTATATAGTTTAATTCTAGTATCGATTTATAAACGCCTGTTAAAATTGAACATCAAATTTTTATAAATACAGTTTTATAAATATGGAAATGATTATGTTGAAATTTAAGTATGGATTTTTATCAAGACAGTGTATTTATGTTTTAAAATTGTTTATTTATATTTGTATTATTTAATGTTGTTTATCAATATTTTAAAATTTTAAAATTTTAATTATATGAAATTATTAATATGGTTCAAAATTAATTATAATTATTTATTAATAAAGTTTTGGAAATTAATTATTATTAAATAATAACGTTGAAGATAAATTATTATAGTTTTATTAAGAATGTTTTAAAATTATTAATTATAAATTTTAAGATGTTTTGAAGTTAATTATTATTTATTTATAATGTCTACTATTATATAATAGTGTTTTAAAGTAAATGATTAGGATTTATTTATAAATGTTTTCGAGATTTACAAATAGGGTTTATAAACAAATCTGGGTTTTATAAGAGGAATCTTATAACATGATTTGGAAAACTTAAAGGAAGATCAGTCAAAGTGTAAAAAGAGTATTATAAATGGTCTTAGATATTTATAAAAGAGTTTTAAAAATGGGTTTATAGATTTATAAAAGTAGTTTATAAATGGTTTATGATTTACAAAGGGTTTAGAAATGTATAAAAGGTAGTTTTATAAATAATTTTAGAGATTAATGAATAGGGTTATAAAGAGGATTAGAGATTTATAAAGGAATTTATTGATTGTTCTAGAATCGTGTGAAAAGAAATCTTCCTTCGTTATGTGCATAAACTTATACCTTTGAGATAGGTATATCAATTTTTCTCCATGTATCGAAAATATAGGGGTTTATGGGATATCTTCTTAAAGATATTTTGAGATAAATATTTGGAAAGTGTTTTAATTAATGAAAAGGTTAATTAAAGAGGCTTAATGTTGCTTGGTGCTTAACCTGTGTTGCTCCTTTGGTATTTGATCTTTTGTTGGATTGTTTATTTATGTGACGACCCGATATTTTTAACAATTTAAATTGGAATAATAAATTAATTAAATATTTAAAAGTTAATTGTAAACTTGACTCCCGAATATTAATATTTACTTGATAATTAAATTATGGGGTTATATAATCTGAAATTGGGTAAAATATTGAATATGGAATTTTAAGCCTGTTAATAACAATTTGAAGGCTTATAAAATTTATAATGATAGGACTGAAGATAATAGAATGGTTGGAATTTAATTTAAAGGTGATTTGTTCAGTTTTAATAATATATCGTTTAAATCGATAGTTAAAAATAGCCTTCCGAGGCACAGTCTCGGAATTCGACGAAACTAGTTCTATTGGATCCGTAATAGTTAGTTATTATCGAATTTCAATTTTCGTAGCATTTGGATTTACCGTTTGCTTGTACGGGTGAGAAACGCCTTGAAATTAAAATCGATAATTTAATATTTTAAATCGATTTAAGAAGCTAACTTCCACGTGTGATCGAATTAGCTTCCGAAACACGTTCCATTATGTTCGGAACATGGGTAAAATCTTATAATCGCCTCGCGCATTTCTTAAGAGGAGTTCGAAATTTCATATGGCAATTAACGAGGGCATTTTGGAAATTTTATAATATAATAAAACTTAAAAGTACATTGGTCAGAGATATTTTGATATGTAAACAAGCGTTCTCAAGAAGCTTCCCCTTATCATTATCTTATCCCCGTTCTCCCCTCTCCATTCTCAAAAAGCAGATCGAACTCAACAAAAAAAAATCTCGCTGATCAAAATCAAAATAATGGCCGACGTCACAATCCTTTGGCTCGCGAAAAAAAAATTGAAGCTACGAATGTAAACCAAATCGAAAACCCTCTTCGCCTTCGTTAAAAAGTCGAATGGGAGGCACCTGCGAGATGAGCTCGAATGCGCGCGATGTTGGCGAGTTTTATCTTTGCGCGTTGTGGAGGTGGGAATCATCGGCGGGACTTCGTTGTATGAAGCTTAGAGGTCGCGACACTGTTGTAACGCCCCACCCCAAGACCCACCTTAGTAAAGAGAATTAACAAGTAATTCCGTCTACTAAAGCGGAGAATAGGGCTGGTTAAGGGCGACCATTTATAATTTTGTCTTAAACATCTACTGAATACGTCGATAAATGCAATATAATTTTTTTTTCAACTCAAGTGGATCGACATACCCAATAAATGCTTAATCCAAAACTATAGGTGGTTAACGGATTTATCAGAACAAAATATAATAACTGAATGTAAATCACATCACATAACAGTAACCAACATCATATATATACATATACACTGATACATGTTTAGTACAATACAATATGAATACAATAAAGGTGGTACTCGACCACACCGTAAATATCGAATCAAATGTAACTACATCAGAGTATGCGGAAGAACAAAAACTACTCAAGAGAAAGAAGAGCTGATATCCAACATCAACTTCAAGCTAAGTCCAATAGATGATACCTGAAACAACTCGGTCTGACCCGAGTGATAAACACACGGGTCAGGCAATTGAATCTTATCGTTAGAAAGGAATACGATAAGGTAAAGAGAAGATCTTCGCAACGGGATAACATAAGTAGGTATGAACATCTAGGGTTGATATCAAGTAATTTCACTATGTCTCTATGGTGGTTTGCATATACATATACTTGGGTTAATCTGAAGGAATTCATGTATATGGTATAAGGGAAAACATTCAAACATTATCCATGAATAAATAATCTCTCAAGTCGTATATAAATCCCAAGTATAAATCCATAAAATTCGAAATCACCAAAATCCTCAAAGAAATCATATTTGCCTTATTTACATCTATAAGGCTAGGTAAACACATCAAAAATGGTGAAATCGAAATCATCATAACTCATAAAAGAAATCTCATATTGGCCAATTATTACATGCAAAGCATGTTGCACGTGCTATTTACCAGTACTGTTCACCATCATGGTACCATATCCATCACTCGATCGGAATCCTCATCTCGAATTAATCCGGTCTATGACGTCATCTATATTCTCCCCGAACACCCGCCATCAAAAGTGATTGGAGCACCTCACTCCAATCGGTGTCCGTTGAGTCCCCGCCATCAAAAGTGATCGAGTCAAGTATTACTTAACCCGATCGGGACTCTAATTACTGGTAGTTCTCCCAGAATGTGTCAACAACTCTCGGATAGTAACCCGGAAAGTGGTAATGTATGTCCCATACCATACGCTCTCACTTAGCGGTTTTCTAGCCGTTAGTTCGTGCCACACTAAGAAATCATCAACATCATCAAAAGAATCGCCTCATGTCATTGGCGTAAGGCATAAAATATCTAACTTGTCTCATCTCATTGACAAGTGGAAAATTCCATAAAATCATAAATCTCAGAAAATCTCATATAAAACAATTGCCTCATATCATCGGCAATAGTGTTTTTCCCAAGATAGTCCCATGTCGTATATGCTCTCGAATACGAAATATTAGACTAAAGTTATTAGTCTAAAAGACTAATGTAACACTCTATCCCAGACCACAAAGTGGGAAATCCCAAGGAGGAAATCAAAAAGATTTCTCAATGTCGTTTCGATCGTACAAGTCCATAATTAACCGATTAAGTGAATGCACGAGTCCCATTCCTCGTGGATTTACTAAATCGTTTAATTTATTTTCTTATACGTCTGAAAATATATATATATATAAATAGTAAAAATAAGTAAAATTATACATATAATATTTTTCACGAGAAAACATGATTTTAAAACAATTTCCAGCAATTTTATAGAAAAGATTTTAGAGAGAAAACGGCTTATTTTCAGAGTTTTTAATAAATTACAAAATCTTAGAAAATAAGAACAAATCCTCAAATCCCCAACCATATATGATTTATTTATAGAATGGTTTAATCATCTAAGCTCAAACTATTCGCAAATCAAGTGAAAAGAAAATCATCATCAGAAAACTCATCAACCAAAGCAAATACAACACACAAGGCTAGAGGCAAGTGCTCAGGACAGCGATCTTGCATCAGCTATTTCGACCCTTTAATCACAAAATTTTAAGAAGTGATACAAATAAAGGTTTTCACATTTTATCAGCTGTTTCCAAAACTTCAAAAATTATTGGATTTGGATAAGAAACGCGAAAGTTATGCGCAAAATACTAGCTCAGGTTTGCACAAAACACTGAGTACACTACAACAACAGGACAACGAGTTTGCAAGAGATTTTTCAACATATTAGTCAACGAATTACAGAAAGTGATACAAATAAAAGTTGTCACATTCTTTCTTCAGTTTCCAAAACTTCATAAATTTTGATATTCCGATCAGTAACGAAGAAGTTATGATAGAAATACTACTAAGAAAGAAATTATTTGCGCTGTCTGTCAACACAGGACAACGATGAAAATGCCAATTTTCCACTATGTAGACTTCTAAATCAGTCAAAACCAAAAACATGAAAGTTTTGGAATATTTCACAAGGATTTCAGATAATTCATGAAATCAAAATTCCGATAAGTAACACAAAAGTAATGGCGAAAACACTAACCAGCCACTAGAATATTCTGGGCTTAATCCCTCTCGGGTTTTCATTTTTGATAGCAACTAAGAAGGTCCAAACGGACTCAAAACCCAATGAAAGTTAACATGAACAAACTATAATCAGTCCTCTACAATTTGAATAAAGAGTGGCATCAATCCGACACCGGACGAGCCAGATATGAGCAAAACAAGATAGGGCATTTTCAGCATCAATCAATATAGAACAGAGGTAAAATTCAACATATTTAACCAAATATTTCAAGCAAGAGATTATTTGCTGCTGAAATTTGTTCACTTACAGTTGCTATAAGCCTTAGCTTACCTATTAGCAGCAAAAAGATGATGATTTAGGCTTGAAGATGGAAGTTTTCAACTCGAATTCGCCTTTGCCGGACCTATGATTGCTTAAACTTGCGTATTTGCCTTGACTCTTTTTCCCTAGCTTTCTCCAAGTTTTTTTTTCACTTTATCTTCCTTTTTTTTATTTTGTGAAAGAAAGAAAAATAAGTGAACATTTCCACCCTTTATATAGTAATTTTCAAGGCTAGTTTGGTAATTTTAATTTTGGACACTTATCTACTTCTCTTTGCACAAGCTTTAGAATGTTGACACATGCCTACTTAGGTGTCTTAAGATGTTTCTACACATGGACACCTAATGGGGTTATGTGTCACTATTTTATTTAATCTTGTGACACATGTCCTTCATTTTTTTTATGTAAGCTTTATTTCATGACACATACCTTATTTTATATTGTTCTCCCAAAATTTATTCATATTATATTGTTTATTCCAAATAAACAATATAATTCATCATTTTCTTCCAATTAATTCAATTAATTCTAATATTAAATTATAATATTCATTATAATTTAATATTTACAGTAACCTCCAACCAGGGTTGTTACAGACTCCCCCTCTTATAAAAATTGCGTCCTCGCAATTTCTGGAGGAAATCTGTATTCAACACAATTTACTCAATCGACAAAGGATAAAAGAGAAGCTCGAAACTCAAACCATTCATATTCTCAACATAGAATGGTAGAGAGAAATAAGGAAAAACTTCCTTGGTTAATCCAATGGCCCATCAAATGCTTATATAGCGATTAGCAAACCATCGAATTTTCCAAGTAACTTGAAAGAATTTCGAAGATATCCCATCTTCGGAAAAAAAAACTCAGTAAGATGCTCAACAATTAATCAATCGAAAATGATTGATTTCACAAAACTCTACGAATAGAGTCGGGACCAAACTCACTTAAATCCAAACTCTAAGCAATAAAGAATATCATCAATAAGATTTTCTGCATAATAATGCGGAAAGAACATCCTCACCACGAGATAAACGCAATAGACAAGATGAATAAATCACGTAATGACTTCTTGCAAGCCCACCAAACTCGAACGACCGCGAGAAGGCATGTCGTTGATATTAACTCAAGGATAGAATATACTCAAGAAATAAGGATATAAGCTCAAATTACTTTTCAATCCAAGATATTTAGAATTTTTAAATCCCAACATCTTTTAAATTTTAAATCTCAATTTTTAACATTTAAAAATTTCAAACTCCTTACTATACTACTTAGTAAGTAATTTAAAACTCAAATTAAAAGTCTAAATTTCTTCTCATACTTCAAAATTAATTTTCAAAAGATTTTGTAAATCCATAATAATATTCCTTAAAATAAATTAAGAGTTTAAATTCTCTTTAGTCTTTTTATTAAACCACTTAAATAGTTTAAAACAATCTTCAAATCCCCTTATAACTCTTCTCTTAAAACATCCAATGTATATAATATAATTCTAAAATCTCAAAATATACTTTAAATAAAGTATAGCTCAATAATTTTCTCACCTATTCTCATCTTTATAATTTCAAAATAAATATATATAAATAAATGGCATTGCCTCTCCATTGAATCTCTAATAAATATATATATCTGTTGGCTGCAGAGTCGATCAAACGATCAAAACTGCCTCGCCACTCTGTTACTCGTCTCTAAAATTATTGGCTGCAATTACCATTCAAAAATAAATTTAATATATAATCTCAAAATATTATTTTCAAAATCTCAATTTTTAAAACACAAATCATCGTGTTTGATTGCCTCATCATAGTATTTAGGAGATTCCTATCGATAACGTTGATCAGGCGTACCGACCAGAACTCTTAACTACTCGATGGACAACCCAACACTCTCAAATTATTTCTATAAAAGAATTACTACTCATCTAAATTTATTCTCAAAATATTCTTTGATTTTTTTTTTTTTAAAATATATCTCAAAGCTCAAATTTCTCTTTAAAACTCATATTTATATAGCTTCAAAACTCAAATCAAAGAACATTAAGAGAATGCATAGAGATATTCGCAGAATATTTGATTCTCGAAATCAACAGAAGGAGATAGAGCGTTCTTCAATCTTACGATGTCACGAGCCACTCCAAAAAAAAATCAGCAAGATATAGGATAAGCAAGACATTCTTCTCGAAGGAGAAGAAGCACACAATCCACGAACACTACTTCAAACGGAGTAATGCTAAAGGATAACATTGATTGACTATCTGAAAAGAACACTCAAACAAAGTAGAATGATAAACTCAATCAAACTCGAATAATCTAGAAACTCTCCTCATTCCTTAGTGGATATCCTCGTGGAAGGATAACCGAAGAGCTAAGAGCTAGGAATAAGGTTACCTCAACACTCGATTTCTCGATTGGATGTCAAATCCAAATGGACTTACAAAACTCAACAAAGTCACCTTGATTGGAATTCGAGATATATCATCAACATCTCGATATTCAAGAGCGAATATAGAAATTTTGAAATCATCATTAACATTTCAAAGTGATAGAAATAATAACCCAATAAAATAGGAAACCTAAATATACAGGATCCTATAACAACAAAAGGATCGGGCTTAACACCAAATAAGTTAGTCCATCTCAAATCAGATACATATCAAGATTGTGAGTAACAAACAAATACTCACAAAAGCAACATCAAATAAAAATCTCAGAATGCCCACAATGAGCCAATCATTGTGGATCCCTTCAATAGGATTCACAACTCTCAAATGAATGCAACAAGAATGCTCAAAGAAATCAATCATCTCCATCGATACGAACTCACTCGTATCGGAAAAAAAATTGAAAATAGAATAATCCCAAATAAGATTATTCATAAGACAAGATAACATCAAACTCAATTATGGAATACTACGGAATACAATATATATTTTCCTAGACATATTCCATCCTGATAATCCCAAAACTCGAAAACGAATCAAGGCTCGATTCGAAAACAAGCTCAAATAAAGGACAATGATTCACTCGTATTGTACTTCAACGTATTGTGATATACGTACTGTTCTGTGTTTATTATACTTTGTTCTGACCGCAGCTCTGATACCAAGCTGTGACGCCCCACCCCGAGACCCACCTTAGTAAAGAGAATTAACAAGTAATTCCGTCTACTAAAGCGGAGAATAGGGCTGGTTAAGGGCGACCATCTATAATTTTGTCTTAAACATCTATTGAATACGTCGATAAATGCAATATAATTTTTTTTTCAACTCAAGTGGATCGACATACCCAGTAAATGCTTAATCCAAAACTATAGGTGGTTAACGGATCTATCAGAACAAAATATAATAACTGAATGTAAATCACATCACAGAACAGTAACCAACATCATATATATACATATACACTGATACATGTTTAGTACAATACAATATGAATAAAATAAAGGTGGTACTCGACCACACCATAAATATCGAATCAAATGTAACTACATCAGAGTATGCGAAAGAACAAAAACTACTCAAGAGAAAGAAGAGCTGATATCCAACATCAACTTCAAGCTAAGTCCAATAGATGATACCTGAAACAACTCGGTCTGACCCGAGTGATAAACACACGGGTCAGGCAACTGAATCTTATCGTTAGAAAGGAATACGATAAGGTAAAGAGAAGATCTTCGCAACGGGATAACATAAGTAGGTATGAACATCTAGGGTTGATATCAAGTAACTTCACTATGTCTCTATGGTGGTTTGCATATACATATACTTGGGTTAATCTGAAGGAATTCATGTATATGGTATAAGGGAAAACATTCAAACATTATCCATGAATAAATAATCTCTCGAGTCGTATATAAATCCCAAGTATAAATCCATAAAATTCGAAATCACCAAAATCCTCAAAGAAATCATATTTGCCTTATTTACATCTATAAGGCTAGGTAAACACATCAAAAATGGTGAAATCGAAATCATCATAACTCATAAAAGAAATCTCATATTGGCCAATTATTACATGCAAAAGCATGTTGCACGTGCTATTTACCAGTACTGTTCACCGTCATGGTACCATATCCATCTCTCGACCGGAATCCTCATCTCGAATTAATCCGGTCTATGACGTCATCTATATTCTCCCCGAACACCCGCCATCAAAAGTGATTGGAGCACCTCACTCCAACCGGTGTCCGCTGAGTCCCCGCCATCAAAAGTGATCGAGTCAAGTATTACTTAACCCGATCGGGACTCTAAGTACTGGTAGTTCTCCCAGAATGTGTCAACAACTCTCGGATAGTAACCCGAAAAGTGGTAACGTATGTCCCATACCATACGCTCTCACTTAGCGGTTTTCTAGCCGTTAGTTCGTGCCACACTAAGAAATCATCAACATCATCAAAAGAATCGCCTCATGTCATTGGCGTAAGGCATAAAATATCTAACCTGTCTCATCTCATTGACAAGTGGAAAATTCCATAAAATCATAAATCTCAGAAAATCTCATATAAAACAATTGCCTCATATCATCGGCAATAGTGTTTTTCCCAAGATAGTCCCATGTCGTATATGCTCTCGAATACGAAATATTAGACTAAAGTTATTAGTCTAAAAGACTAATATAACACTCTATCCCAGACCACAAAGTGGTAAATCCCAAGGAGGAAATCAAAAAGATTCCTCAATGCCGTTTCGATCGTACAAGTCCATAATTAACCGATTAAGTGAATGCACGAGTCCCATTCCTCGTGGATTTACTAAATCGTTTAATTTATTTTCTTATACGTCCGAAAATATATATATATATATATATAAGTAGTAAAAATAAGTAAAATTATACATATAATATTTTTCACGAGAAAACATGATTTTAAAACAATTTCCAGCAATTTTATAGAAAAGATTTTAGAGAGAAAACGACTTATTTTCAGAGTTTTTAATAAATTATAAAATCTTAGAAAATAAGAACAAATCCTCAAATCCCCAACCATATATGATTTATTTATAGAATGATTTAATCATCTAAGCTCAAACTATTCGCAAATCAAGTGAAAAGAAAATCATCATCAGAAAACTCATCAACCAAAGCAAATACAACACACAAGGCTAGATGCAAGTGCTCAGGACAGCGATCTTGCATCAGCTATTTCGACCCTTTAATCACAAAATTTTAAGAAGTGATACAAATAAAGGTTTTCACATTTTATCAGCAGTTTCCAAAACTTCAAAAATTATTGGATTTGGATAAGAAACGCGAAAGTTATGCGCAAAATACTAGCTCAGGTTTGCACAAAACACTGAGTACACTACAACAACAGGACAGCGAGTTTGCAAGAGATTTTTCAACATATTAGTCAACGAATTACAGAAAGTGATACCAATAAAAGTTGTCACATTTTTTCTGCAGTTTCCAAAAACTTATAAATTTTGATATTCCGATCAGTAACGAAGAAGTTATGATAGAAATACTACTAAGAAAGAAATTATTTGCGCTGTCTGTCAACACAAGACAGCGATGAAAATGCTAATTTTCCACTATGTAGACTTCAAAATCAGTCAAAACTGAAAACATGAAAGTTTTGGAATATTTCACAAGGATTTCAGATCATCCAAGAAATCAAAATTCCGATAAGTAACACAAAAGTTATGGCGAAAACACTAACCAGCCACTAGAATATTCTGGGCTTAATCCCTCTCGGGTTTTCATTTTTGACAGCAACTAAGAAGGTCCAAACGGACTCAAAACCCAATGAAAGTTAACATGAACAAACTATAATCAGTCCTCTACAATCTGAATAAAGAGTGTCATCAATCCGACACCGGACGAGCCAGATATGAGCAAAACAAGATAGGGCATTTTCAACATCAATCAATATAGAACAGAGGTAAAATTCAACATATTTAACCAAATATTTCAAGCAAGAGAATATTTGCTGCTGAAATTTGTTCACTTACAGTTGCCATAAGCCTTAGTTTACCTATTAGCAGCAAAAAGATGATGATTTAGGCTTGAAGATGGAAGTTTTCAACTCGAATTCGCCTTTGCCGGACCTATGATTGCTTAAACTTATGTATTCGCCTTGACTCTTTTTCCTTAGCTTTCTCCAAGTTTTTTTTCACTTTATCTTCCTTTTGTTTTTATTTTGTGAAAGAAAGAAAAATAAGTGAACATTTCCACCCTTTATATAGTAATTTTCAAGGCTAGTTTGGTAATTTTAGTTTTGGACACTTGTCTACTTCTCTTTGCACAAGCTTTAGAATGTTGACACATGCCTACTTAGGTGTCTTAAGATGTTTCTACACATGGACACCTAATGGGGTTATGTGTCACTATTTTATTTAATCTTGTGACACATGTCCTTCATTTTTTTTATGTAAGCTTTATTTCATGACACATACCTTATTTTATATTGTTCTCCCAAAATTTATTCATATTATATTGTTTATTCCAAATAAACAATATAATTCATCATTTTCTTCCAATTAATTCAATTAATTCTAATATTAAATTATAATATTCATTATAATTTAATATTTACGGTAACCTCCGACCATGGTTGTTACAACTGTCGAGTCGCGAGTCTGGGAGGAGCGAGTGCCGCGTTGGCGACACGAGAAGTACAGAGCGTTTGGTCATATACACGAGGGGACGGGTGGCCGAGCAACTGAGACCATGGAAAGATGTTCTGGAGGCAGGCGATTTCATGGATCTAGGGTGGGAGCTGTGGTGACTCGCAATCGAATTTCGGTGAGTAAATTCATTTTTATTTTTTATTCCTTTCAGAGTTTGAAAGTTGAAATTTTCTTGGTTCATCTGAGAAACTGGTTACCAGAGTTTGAAAGTTGAAGGCATTTTTTTAAAAACTTAGACTTATTAAAAGAAACAATATTTGTATAGACAGGGGAATGGGAAGATAACTCGAAGCAGGGAAGGGTTATCATCGGGTGTAATCCGAAGTTAGGAAACCAAATTTGAAATCTGTTTAATTAAATCTGTGGAAATAAAAAAAGGGATAGTTTAATCATTTATAAATGCTTTAAATTAAAGGTCTTTCAAACTTTAATTAAGAACAGTTTACTTGTTAAATTAAGTATGTTGAATACTTAAAAGGATATTTATAACTTGATTAATTTATAAATATCGGTAAAGGTTATTTAAAGGTAAATGTTTTGGAAATGTGATTTAGTATTTAACAGGAGGATGTTTACCTTAAGTATGATTAAGATTTGACAATTTATGAAATAAGTTAAGGACTAATCAAGAAATTGATTTGTAATTCGTGATCGATTAATTTGTAATTGGAGATTTACCAATGGGTAATTAAGTTTTATAAATTAACAATGAAGGTTATTAATTAATAGTTATGGAGTAGTGAATTAACAATTACTTGGGAAGGTAAATTAATTAATAAATTTCTGGATGTAATTAATTGAATGATAATTTGTTAACAAAAATAATTTGGATATACTTACCTTGTGAAATTAATCAAGAGATTAATTAAGGTAATTAATTAAAGAGTAATTAATTTATTTAATGAAGTAAATAACAAGGTAGGTAATTACAGGTTGAGGTAAATTAAATGGGATTAATATGTGTGGTTTAATAAATGATTAATTATTGGAGGTAATTAATTTAGATTAGGATAAATTGAAATGTATCGGGAAAATCATAACGTAAATAATCAGCGATGTAATTAAAGATTGATCAATTAAGATTCATAAATCAAGAAAAGTGACTTATGAGAAGCTAATTAATATAAGTCTTTAAGTATTAATGTAATTAATATTGTTAATTACTTTATGAAGTAATTAGGATTACTTATGGATAGGAATTAAGGATAATTAATAACATGAAATTAATTAAAGATAATTACTTGGATTTAATTGAAAAATAATTAATCCAGGGTGATTAATTAAGATGAATAATGTTGGGTTGACTAATTAATTGATTTGGAATTAATTAATGTTAAATGAAGGGATCTAAGTGATTGAGGTTTGAAATTCAGTTAGAATCAATTGAATTGATTTGTATGTGACTAAGTTGTGCTTATGGATGATTGAATCTTATTGGATGTTTTGAATGTGTTGATATCTCTGATATGAAATGTTGTGTATTTCATTTGAATAACTTGGGTTAGGATATCATGAGTTTCGAAGAGACCGGGTCGGGTATTAGGAAATACCCAAAACCACTTCGGATTTAAAAATAAATTGATGTGTGAAATTAATAGGCTAGAAGGAAATGATTTAAGTGAATTAGATTATTTTTATCTAAGTTTGGTACTTAGAAGATTGATATGTGAAATAAGTGTTGTCTATAGCAAATTATGAATTGGATAAATTGATATAAGTTACCCCGGGTTTATATAAGTTGTTTGCTTTGATATTCCATGTTAGATGGGTTTACTCACGCTGGTTTCCAGCCTAACCCGGGTGTTACCTTGGTGTAATGCTCGGGTTAGACCGAGTATTACAGATTTTCAGGTAGGTACGTTCTGGAGCTCAAGAGGCAAGCTGGATGGCAATAGCGTATAGAGTATTTCCGCTGTATACATATATATTATTGTTAATCTGAGATATGATAATTGTATTTATCCACTGACTGTTTATATGTGAAACTCTGATGTATGTTAAATGTAATCAACAGATATAGCATTCTTTGTAACTGTTATTATTTATTATTATATTTTATCCGCCGCGAATGTGAGATGTTTGGTGCTTCTGTTCTTCTTCTTCTATCTCTTTCTTCTTTTCATAACTATTTGGGATTTTCGGGTTTGAAAATTTCGGGTCGTTACAATTTATATGATAATTAAATAATCGACTATCAATATTGGCCAGTTTATAAACTAACATTGTAAGTTTGGAGAGACTGGGATCAGATATGTTATCTGAAAAACACTTCGAACCAAGCATTTCGAATTGGAATATCTTAAAGATAATTGAAATGGAGCTTTTGAAGTGCAAGGGCTACTTTCTACTAATCCTGGGTTGATTCCAAAAATGGATGTAGTCGAAATGGTGCTTTCGTTTTCGTTCAGTCTCAAAACAAACTTGTATGGATGAATGCTGGCATTGCATTGCTGTCGGGAGGGTAGTGTTAGCATTGCAAGTGGTAAGTGCTATATAAAGGTAAAACGTAGCCTTAAGCCTCATCAGTCACAAAATCGAGCATGCAGTAGGGCCATTTGGGTCGCTCCCATCAGGGTATGGTCATCCTAAAATCTAGATCGATTGCTATCTACTCATGTATGCTTCGCGGCCCATTAACGAAAGGGGTGATCATATTCAATACTACTAATCAATTGGTAAGCCTGTCCTGTATGGCAAGGTACAAGATGTTCTTATCAAATCCCTGTAAATTCTATCTAGAGGTGTACCATTGGAAGGTAGTTCCTTATCTTATCATAGTATGGAATCCATTCTCCAATACGAGCTTTACGGACTTAGTTATGCTTAACTATGCTGAAACGTGAGATGCAAGCATTTCGGTTATTTTTTATATTTACTTTGAATACCTAGACATATTTATAATATCACCAGGTTTTATATTGAAAATGTGTTGGTTATCGTAAGGTAAAAATCCATCTGTGTTTATGTGCGGCGCGGTCTTACGAGATAAGGCATTTTATATCTTTAATAATCCAACTCGTTGTGTTTTCTCCCACTGGTTTACCAAACTAACTCGGGTATCATTTTATTATAATGCTCGAGTCAGACCGAGCATATTACATATTGTATTGGATGCACTGGAGCTTAGGAGACAAGCTGGAGGTCTTTAAATCATATTTATGTATATGTTCATTTTTGGATGCTTTGTTGTTGAAATTGTCAGCATTTGTAAGGATAGGTTTCTATTACTGTCCAGGCCGATGACTGTGATTCATTATTGTACTCTAATTGATGTATATATATTATAGTTTCTTTGTTGTAAAGAACATTGATATTATATTGTATGTTGTCCAACTGCGATTGTGAGATTCTGTGTTGTTTCGGTTTTCATTCTCTTCCTTTTTCTTCTCTCCTTCTTTCTTCTTTCTTTCCCATAATTATCCATCTTTCCGTTCAGTTTGGGTTGGACATGTGTGATTTATTGTCAGCTTGAATTGTATGGATTTATGGGTTGTTACATATACCTTGATAATGAACTTGGAATCTTTTTTGGATTTGTGCATCGTACCATATCGTAAGGTCAATAATCCTAACGGTTTAATCGACCATCAAGGATTATCTGTTCTTACCATTGATAAGAAACTCATAGTTTCTCTTCAATGTAAAGGAATACTTATTAGACATTCTAATGTGTTTTGTTCAATTTGGTTTGATTAATTTCATTTCATCTCTTGCAATCAGTTTTATCCTTGGTTCATATCCAAATCCATTTTATACCAATAATTTCTTAAACAAATTGCTTCATTAAAAGTTGGTATTTCTTAAAAAACAATTGTTTCTAAGTGCAACAAAAAATTTATTCACAAACATTTTATGATTTTCCTTATATATAAAACCGATTTGGTTTTAATTTATAAAACTTATGGTCAGAACATAAATATGTCCAATAACAGTCTTTCCCAAACTTCTTTTAGGGGTATTCATACAAGATTCCTCATGAACCATTATTACGTGTAGTCTTTTGATTTACATAACTTGCCAACTACTTGGCGTAGGATATGTTAGCTGTTAATAAGAAAACTTCTCAACACCTCAGAATAGAGTTTAAAGGATAAGTGATTCTTTCAAAAGCTCCTTTTGAAAAGATGAAAGTAGTCAATACCTTTTGATCAAGTAAAGATAGTTAAAAAAAATCCTTTTTATACAACCTTTTGACTTGGTCGAATGCCTTCTAATGTAGTCTTTCAAACTAGCTAAGTCAATTTAGAATCCTTTCGAAGCCCCCTTTCGAAAAAGTTAAGGTGACTCAGGGGTTGGCCCTTAGGATATGAATTAGATGGAAAAGTTCTAACTTCTTCGAAAGCTGGCCTTTCGATGGCTTGGGGTTGGGACCTAAGGATCTAAGGATATCGGTTGAGCTAAAGATTTCGACTTGCTCAAAAGGTGACCTTTCGACCAAGTTGGCATAAGCAGATTACAGATAGAATCTCATAGGGATATTAAATCAGCCACATATCCAAAAATATCATAATATTTCTTTGATTAAGCTAAAGTAATACAAATTGATCAAATCCCCAATCTAATTTGAGAATTAGGATTTACAAATTTAAGAAAGTACAAGAGTGAAGTGAATACATTCGGCCCCCATCAACCAGCCCTTAGGTCTTATTTATAGATGCAGGTTTGCACCTTTTGAATCAATTCTTTCGACTTGGTCGAAAGGTGGATTTGGAGACCTTTCATTGCCATTAGCATTAGGGCATCCTTCTGCCTTGCCTTTAAATGGAATTGAGTGCTTTCGACTTCATCAAAAGGGGTAGGTGTGCTTCTCCACTTTATGTTGTTGTGTTGTTGCAAGTAAGATATGAACTTTGACTCTGTTGATAGGTAGATCTTTGGCGCTCTGAAGGAGTTGAGATGCCAAAGGTTTTAATGCAAAAGGTAGTTTTTGATGGCATACTTGCTGATTGCTGCGGAACCCCATTCTATAGTGTAGGAGATTGCAATTTTGAACCTTAATAAGCTCTTCTTTCTCAATTGTGAGTGGTTTCGACCAATTTGAAAGGCTTATTTACGCTTTTAAAGGGGTTACTCTAGCAAAACATTCTTCTGTGGAATGTGAATGAAGGCGAAACCTTAAATTTCGAAAGGTTTGGTGCGCATTTAAGTGGCTGTAATTTATTGCCTTCAAAAGGTGTCCCTCAACTTATTCAAAGCGTCTTCATGCATGCAGAAGCATCTGTTTTGAAAGGAAGCGGTTGAAGCGGAAGGGTGCTTTTGTCCTCTTTCGACCCCGTCGAAAGCTTATAGCACATCTAACTTATGTTGTAGCATCCCTTCGACTCCTTCGAAAGGCTTTGTTGATGCTATCATTTCTTATAAATCCTTCTCTTCTATTCATCTTGGTTTCGACAAGGTTGAAGTTAGAATTGGTGCTAACTCTTGCCCCCTTTTGCGAAGGGATGCTCTTGACGTTCCAAGTCAACCATTTTGAAACCATAAAATTTCCCGCCTTTTGATGTTCCCAGGTAGATCTTGACCGTTCTTCTAAATTTGATCTGATGGCTTTCTTAGCATTTGCTATTTTTATAAATTGCACTTTCTTGTTCTCTTTTTTCGTTCTCCTGCCATTAAAGGCTCACATAATATACACTCTTTCGATACCTTTCAAAGAAGTCATTTTATTGTGTTTCATTTAATGGTCACATAATATACACTTTTGAAATCCCAACCTTTGTTTTTAATGAATTCGAACCCAAATGTTTATAAATGTGGGTTTAACCTATCATTGGGTTTATGCCCAATTTTAGCTTACTTTAGAAGGCATTGAGAGTTAAATATTTGCTCTTCTTTTCATAAATTGGACCGAGTAACATATTTTGTTAAAGTTGTAATTTTTTATCAAGCCTTTCAACTTGATTGAAACCTCCCAAATCAAAACAAGTTTAGTTGCATGCACGCTTTCAAAACATTAGCCCCCTTTCAAATTGCTTGAAACCTGTTATAATTATCAAAGGTATAACTATCATTTTAATAAACATCGTCAAAATGTTCCAAAGAACTTTTTATTTGTTTCAAAGTTATTTGGATTCGAGTTTTTCGACTTAATGGCAACATCATATCCTTTAAATAATACAAAATTTGTGGGTTTCGACATTATCGAAAAGTTTATTCGGTTTACTTATGAAATGTTGTTAACATATATATATTCAAACTAATAATATAAGGTTAGTTATTCCTTCTTGGTAGTAAAATTTTCCTTGGGCTTTCAACATTTTCGAAGGGTTTTTGTAGGTGTTCCCATTCCATTTACCCCTTCGATACTATGGAA
The DNA here is from genome assembly GCA_030765085.1 of Allium cepa. Lineage (NCBI taxonomy): Eukaryota > Viridiplantae > Streptophyta > Magnoliopsida > Asparagales > Amaryllidaceae > Allium > Allium cepa. The sequence continues at coordinate 137,273,059 of CM060932.1, forward strand.
GCTCAATGAATTTCATGTCCCAAATTGACTTTAACACTCTTTCAAGGATATGAAATTATATATTTTCGTGAATATTTGAATTATTACAATAGATTTTCGGCATCCTTGAAAGATGTAAACAATAGAACAAATTATAACTTTTTACTGAAATGAGTACACCTGATAGAATCTTCTCTAAAGAAGATTGAAGCCGTTTCCAAACATTCTCTAATATCTTCACAGGATGAGGCTGATGCCAATTTTAACGACTTTGACATCACTAGGGTAGAAGCCATTCCTCTAGCGATAGCGATACCATTCAAAATCCTCCCGAAGAATACTTCGCTTATACTGCCATTTATATTTGGCATGGTGGCTTCCTTCCCTTCCTAGATTTCTCATTTGAGTTCTTGACCCACCTAGGATTTGCTCATATCCTGCTATCACCCAATGTCCATACATACCTTCTCTCTTTGGAACTTATGGCTCTAGAATTAGGCATTCCTTCATTAAATGCTGAAGCTATCAACTATTTGGTTCGCCTAGTCAAATTTAGCAATCCAAACAACCAGATTTTCAAAGCTAATCCCCCAAAAAACTAATCTCGGTGGAGATAAATAAATTGAGAAACTGGGAGATGCAATTCTCCTTCGTCAAATGCTTTCCAAACATTAATGGAGTCTTTTCTTCTCCTGGTAAGTCTATCATAGACTTTATCTTTACTCAACTACTTTTTTTTTCTAATCTATGCCTCTTTATCAGGTCCTATTGCTAAAAATCTCAATGGTGTGGATAAGAGAACTGTAAAGCTGTTGATTGCTGCTTCAAGTAGCATCGGAAACAGGCTTACGCTGTTGACTCCATCAAATCTTTGAAAACATTCTCCTATCCCCGTTAGTCAAAGATTCCTTGGTCAATCCCTCATGTTCAACATACTTCTCGAAGCAATCACTTCTTATCTTTGGATGATTGTAAGAACTTCTCTCTTATGTCTCCAATTTTCCCAGATCGTTCTAGTAAGCTTAAGCATAGTACTTGCAGTTTGTTATAGTGTTACTTCTAAAATTACTTTACTAGCTTATAATTTTTTGAATTTTTAGCAACTTCTCCTCGGGTCGAATCAATCAAAAGCGACCCAGTTCTCCTAACTTCTATGTGCAGTGTATCATCCTTAACCCAAGCCATCGCTAGATCAAAGATGATCGTCAAAAGAAAATTCGGTGAGATGGCTGCAGCAGGCCATCTCTTACGAAAGCTAAGATTGTTGAAGTACTATCTTCTTCGCCACCAAAAGAGGGTGAGACTGTCGACATGGGAAAAACTTTAGGGAGTCCTATTCTTGAAGCTCCTATTGATCGTTCCAAAACAAATCCCTTAAAGGACGATCACATGCCTTGAATTGTCATTTCTGATTCTCCTCACGTCCTCGAGCAAATGCAAAAAGATTTAGAAACTTCAACTCCCTCTCAGCAGTCAAACCCTCCTAGACCCACATCACTGGTGCCTTATGATGATATTGAGAAAATGGTACAATCTATCATGAATTCTTCATCTCTTACTTCCGTTTATCCACCTTCTTCTATCCTGACCCAGTAGATCATTACCGATCTTTAATAGAGCAATAACTTCTAGTACGTTCCATATTACTTAGCCTTCTTATTACTATTTCTCACTAAATTTTGATGCATGTTGTACTTTTCCTTTTAGATTTCTAAAAGCTGGTTCTCTCTTTGAAAAAGTGCGTCAAAATCTTCTGCTGAGACATCCAGACGTCAAGAAGAGATCTCAACCATAAACAGTCGGATCATCTCCCTTTTTGCTGACAAAAATAATGCTATAAAGAAACTGGAAAGATTGGGATCCTCTCTTGCTCAAGTAGAATCTATTATTTCTAAAGAGAGGAAAGCAAAACAGCTCTTAGCTGATGAAAATTTGGCTTTGAAAATGGCTTTGAAAGAATCTGAAGATGAGAAGGCTCGAATGGTGGTCAAATAATCCTCTCTTAGGAAGAAGCTGGATAAAAAGAAAAATTCCTTAATGATGGCTGTTACTATTATTTCTAAAGCCAAGAAAAGGATGTCCCAGTTTCTAAGTACTTCCTCAACGACATCATTGTAAACTCTTATGAGGATGCCTTCATGCTTGCTTAGGTCGAAAAGGTTGAAAAGTGCCCAGACTTGAGCGTCCCTTCATTCGATCCTGCTCTAGTCAGTAGATTCATGAATAAGATCAAAGAAATGGAGTAGGGAGTCGAAATCCTAAAGAGAGAAGAGATTGATACTTCCAAAATATTATCTTTTGAAGTCCCTTTTATCGAAGTAGACTCTGATTCTGATGAAGATGAAGCCACCGCTGAAGAAGGCAGAAATGATGGTGATGATAAAGATAATAATGATGATGATGATAATGATGATAACGAAGATAGAGGTTAGGGTTCAGGTGGAAATGGAGGTGATCAAGTCGATATTCGTGAAAAAGATGGTGATGACATCCCTGGGGATTTAGAAAATGTGAACCCCGCTCCTAGTGACCGTGAAACCAGCCGACCTGAACTTCCCGAGTAATTTGACCTCCAAGAAGAGACTGCTACATCGATGTTAAAGAATAAAGGAAGAAAAATCAGGTCCCTCAAACTTTAGTTTCCGTTTCTCAGGTATGGGATTCCTTGTCTAAATGGCTTTCACTTCGAAAATAATAATAGTTGACATCTTTTATTTTAGATAAGGAGGAAATCCATCCAACATCATAAAACAAAGTTTGAAAGAAAACTAATAGAAATAAATGGCTTGTATAGAGAATTAGATAGGTTGTTAAATGAACAAAATACACTCTCTAACAAGTATCATAGGCTTAACAAAAGTGCGGCAATGTTAGCATCTTTCAAAGATCAAGAAGCTGCCCTCCCACCTCCCCACCCGATTGAAGAGGGCATGCCTTCGATACGGTAAGCTTTTGGAAGAGAATTGGGAAATAATTACATTCTTTTCGATGTCGGTTGAAGAGAGGAACATCCTTATACACTTTCTTTACAAAGCCTATTTCAGATATCCGACTGTAGATTTTTCATACTTAGGTGATTTTAGTGGAGGTCTACTTTGCCATTTACATTGGAGATATTTGGACGAATTTGGATCCGATCCACATCCGAGGGCTTGTTGGAACTTACCGTGGGTCAATACAATCTCTCATGTGTTGGCTCTTGAAAAATTTAAATATTGTAAACATAAATATATTTTTGAATCAAAAAATCAATTTTGTATGAACCGGATGGACATTCATAATTATGTGATAACATTGATTTGTAAATTTCCTATTCTAGCTTCCTTTTATACTTAGTTGTATTTTATTACGTCATCACAGAATAAATATCTCTCAGACAGCCCTATTTCTTAAGATTATTTAAAGAAAATATGTTAGACTAAGAAGAGATTATCTAAAAAAGGCTTTGATTTTGAAATCTTCAAAATTACCCAAATACTGCTTCCTTAGAAACTTGCAGAGACTTTACATGGAACATTCCTGCATTTGTTTCGATTTTCTTAGCGAAGAAAAAGAAAATCTTCTCAAAGAAATTCAAATATATCATACTAGATTAATATGTGTTCATGATAGTCCTCCCACCGAGGACTGGGACTATAGCACATATCCTCGAGTTATTACCCTGGAAGGATTTAATGCCACTTTTTATTCAATAGTTACTCTTTCAGCTAATTCCTTGAATAAAGTCAAAAATGTTGTTTCTCAACTTTAAGTGTAATAAAACAAGTGTTTGATTGAAACAATGAGAATGTACCTTTTGTTTTATTTCTTCTTGAATTATAATCTCTATTGTTGTAATAAAAGAGATTGATTATTTGCATTTCGACTTAGTTTTTGTTTAAATAGGGTTCACAGTTAGCCATCGCGTTACTCTCAGCAGATTCCATATCCCGTTTTACCAGCATCAGGGATAGGTTGATTGCAGATGTTGAAAAGAGAAACCTCCTTAAAGACCCTCTATCCACTCGTCTGCAAGGCAACACTGAAGCATTAAAATGGCGTAGAATTTTTTTTTCTTCAAAACGCGATCATTAAGGACCTTAATGATTAGATTACAAGTCTCGAAGCGGACGTCATGAACAAAGACGAGACAATTTCTCAATTAAAGCATCAAGTTAAATCAAACCCTTCGATTGACTTCATTCAAGATATGTCTAAGCTTCTTTAACATATAAGTGATTTAGAGATAAAACTAAAAGATAGTCAAGCGCATTGAAAATTTCTAGAATTTATCATGGGGGATAACATTCAAAATATCAAATTACCAACTTCTCCGATCACTTTGACTGTTGTGAAATCGACAAAGTCCTCATCATTAGCTATTCAAAATTTCCTACTACAATTAACCCACCTCCTGGCTTAGATGAGAAGGTAGTAAGAGGATGGTGTAGGAAATTCAAATTCGAGAAGATGAAATATTTTGATGAATAGCAAAAACTGAGGTATTCACAGGGCATGAGTATGCAGCTAGAATACAAAAAGTATCTTCTCCAAAAATGTATTGCTAATTTAGAAAGGGAAAATAAAACCTCAAACGTTGCGACAAAGTTTTTAATCGCACTCTAAAGATATATCGAATCTATTGATCATGCCAATAAAATAAGGAAAATAAACTTAAAGAAACTCTTTTATAGCAATCCACTACATCGTTGATCCTTTAATTGCTCAAAATCTAGATAAAGTTATTCAAGACTTGTGAAATATATACTTGTGCTATATATTTGTAAATAATTATAATAATTATGTCTGTAGTCCTTTCTTACAATGTTGTTTTCGAATCTGCTTTCTGATAACTTGGACTACGGTTTTTGTATTTGCTTGCCCATTCAGTCTTCTTTACTAATCTCACTTCCTTGAAAAGTTCGAAGTAAACAATATTCTTTATCATTAGTTTGAAGTCTATATAGTAGTTCATTCACATTATTAGTGGAGGTTAACAGATCATCATGTAAAGTATGATGATAAGTGAGAAGTAATTCCATAATTGGATACGATTGATTGCCTTGAAACCCATCCTTAACAGAATACCGAAAATATAATTATAGAGAACCAGAAATTCAATTTCGGATTCAATGGTAGAAGTTTCGGAATTCCTCTTTTTGAAATAACTAATAGATAGCCAATAATAATCATTTAATAAAGTCTAAAAACCATCATCTAAAAGTTTGTAGTAGAAGTGTGGTGTCCCTGATTTGGTCACTAGTGAGATAGTTCTAGAGTTTAATTGAAGATTAGAAATTCATAGAAATCTCAATTAATTGCTCTAGAGCCCAGATTCGGGCATTAATGAATGAAATTTAAAAGTAAAATGAACCAAAAGCCAGATTCGAGTATTAGTGGATGATAACCAGAAATCCATTCTAATAATCTTCATAATAGAAATCTAGGAGGGCGTTAATGAGTGAAGTCCACGATCTAATAGTAATAGCCCCGAAACACAAATTCAGGTATGATGAAGACCGTAGATTATTAATAAAGACCCAAAACACTGATTCGGGTATTAATAAGTGAAGTTTAGAAATTTTCTTTGATAATTAGTCAGAGGCTGTAGATTCTTATTTAAGCCTTCTGTTCTGTACCGCTTCCTTGGGTTTTGGTTCTTTTGACATGTGTCATCCTTTAGGCATTGTATATTGTCGTCATTTGATTTGTCACTTCTCAGGCTCGAACGTCTTAGTCTGTTGTTTGATATGCCGCTTCTCGGGTTCAGACGTCTTAGTCCCTTTAGGAGGTGCTCCTACTAGGCCTTATAGGCGGGACTGAAGGCTTGTTCAGTGCCTTGGCCAGGCCATAGCATGGTGGAATCAAGGGCTTACTCTGTCCTCCGTCTAGGAGGCGCCTTGACCTGGCCATAACATGGCGCGATCATGGGCTTATCGATGCTTTAACCTAACTATAGCGTGGCACGGATAAAGGCTTACTCTAACATTCCTCTAGGAGGTACCTTGACTTGGCCATAGCATGGCACGGCTAATGGCTTATCGATGCTTTCACTTAGCCATAGTGTGGCACGGTTAAAGGCTTACTCTAACCTCCCTCCAGGAGGCGCTTTGACCTGGCCAACTCGGCATTGAAAAAGGCTTTGACCGTTTAAAGTAATGTCCAAGTGCAAGTAGAATTCTACTCTCGACCATTTAGATTTTTCTTAGTAAAGTGGTTATTTATTGAATTCAACTAGCATCTCTTTACAAATTCATTGATTTTGTCTTGTTTAAAGAAAATAATCACCATTCCTTCCAGTGCACTACATTAGTTCGTCTCATGTCCATTCATCATGTGGTAGTGGTAATAGGATCCTCCTCGATTCCTTCGTATAGGTTTTTTCTTCTATGATGGCCAATAGTTGAGTTCTTCCTTGGTTAGCAAATAAACATTCACGATCGATGTTATCTAATTGCATTCCTTAGGGAGTCTCGACTTGAAGCTTGTCTTTTAAAGATGGTTTCTAGATTTTTATTATTTGGTTTTGAAGCTTCACCGTCAATGACCATTTTTCTTTTCAAAACCCTTTGAAGTTCATGTTTAGGCAATGCCCCACTTGTCCCTTGATGCAATTTATGTGCAAATACATTGTCATCAGCCATCATTCCTTCTTCAAAGATTGTGTTTTTGGTGTAGAGTTGAATTGTTTTCCTCATTTGGTCAAACAAGTTATCACTTTTGTTTTTGGTTCCTCCTAAGGCAAAGATAGGTGTGGAGCCAATGTGAAAAGGGTTTAAGCTCCATTTATCTAGATTATAAGATTCAGCTTTCTTTTTCTTTATGATTCTTAAAGCTTCCAATCTCAACATTCGTTCTTCATGTAGTTTGGAATCATTAAGTGTACTATGGGAGAATCCAACTGGATGTGGCTCTGAGGATCCTTGTTCAGACATTTTGGTTTTGGTAAACATGGTGATGTAAGGTCTAAAGTAGGTAAAATTGGAATAGAATTGGGTCAGAGGAAAGCGGAGTTAGAAGTTCAACAAGGTCGGAGGTTTAAGTTCTTCTTCTAGCGTTGAAAATGTTAACAAGAAAACTTATCAACACCCCAGAACAGAGTTTAAAGGATAAGTGATTCCTTCGAAAGCTCCTTTGGAAAAGATGAAAGTAGTTAACACCTTTTGATAAAGTGAAGATAGTTAACAACTCCTTTATATACAACCTTTCGACTTGGTCGAAACACTTGAATCCCTTCTAATGTAGCCTTGCAAACTAGCTATGTTGGTTTAGTAACATTTCTAAATAGTTGAGCTGATTCAAGGGTTGGCCCTTAGGATATGAATTAGATGGAAAGGTTTTGACTTCTTCAAAAGCCGACTTTTCGATGGCTTGGGGTTAGGACCTAAGGATCTAAGGATATCGGTTGAGCTAAAGGTTTCGACTTACTCAAAAGGTGACCTTTCGACCAAGTTGACATAAGCATATCACAGATAGAATCTCATAGGAACATTAAATCAGCTGCATATCCGTAAATATCATAATCTTTCTTTGATTAAGCTAGAGTAATACAAATTGATCAAATCCCCAATCTAATTTGAGAATTAGGGTTAACAAATTTAAGAAAGTACAAGAGTGAAGTGAATACATTCGGCGGTTTTCAACCAGACCCCTAATGTCTCATTTATAGATGCAGATTGGCACCTTTCGAATTAGTCCTTTCAACTTCATTGAAAGGCTGCCTTGGAGACCTTTGTTGCCTTAACATTGGGGAATCTTTCTGCCTTGCTTTTAAATGGACTAGAGTGCTTTTGACTTCATCAAAATGGGTAGGTGCGCTTTTCCACTTTATGTTGCTATGTTGTTGCAAGTAAGAAAAGGTATAAGCTTTTGACTTTATTGATAGGTAGATCTTTGGGGATCCGAAGGAGTTGAGATGCCAAAGGTTTTAAAGAAAAAGGCAGCTTTCGATGGAATACTTAATGATTGATGCGGAATCCCATCCTATAGTGTAGGAGATTTAAATTTTGAACCTTAGTAAGCTCTTCTTTCTCAATTGTGAATTGTTTTGACTTGTTCGAAAGGCTTATTTATGCTTTGAAGGGGTTACTCTGGCAAACCATCCTTTTGTGGAATGTGAATGAAGGCAAAACCCTAAGTATCAAAAGGTTTGGTGCACATGTGAATGGCTGTAATTTGTTGCCTTCGAAAGATGTCCCTCAATTTATTCGAAGCGTCTTCATGCATACGAAAGCATCCGTTTTGAAAGGAAGCACTTGAAGCGAAAGGATGCTTTCGTCCCTTTTCGACCCCTTCAAAAGCTTATAGCACATCTAACTTTTGCTGTAGCATCCCTTCAACTCCTTTGAAAGGCTTTGTTGATGCTATCATTTCTTGTAAATCATTCTCTTCTATTCATCTTGGTTTGAAAAAGGTTGAAGTAAGAATTGGTGGTAACATTAGGGTTTTTTATAAACCCTTGTCCAGTATGATTTTGTAAACCATTCTTTAGATGAAATTGATTTTTACCTTGTGTACTACCTTTAACTACACACTCATAGAGAGAAGTTAGTCCCAACTTCACTATAACTAATCGTACTTTGCTCGACAAAGTTCGATTACTCCATATCAATACATCGTTATGCATTATAAGGAGGTGTGACTTTTGAGATTGAATTTTTATTCATTTTTAGGTACGTTCGGAACTCTTTACAATATACTCACCTATTCGATCAAATCGAATCATTTAATTTTATTTCACATTGTTCTATTTACTTTTTTATGTTCTATGATCTTATCATAGATACACTATATGTGTATCAAATACACACGTCCATGTTGGCGGTAAATCATTAATGAATATAACCAAGTATGTGGAATCGATTTAGCATTAATAGACTTATGACTTCATACATCAATATGTATCAATCCCAAGAGTTCATCAACTCTTATGATGCTCCCACTAATCGGGCGCATAGCTCTTTAATTGTTTTGAGATATAACTGACCATTGTATGATTCATAATCATATAATAAAAATTATTTCTCAAAACTATGATTTTGTCTATATTCCAAAATAATTGTAAATAATTTTAGATGCTTCTGCATTTTCAATGCATCACTTTTGTTGTGAAAACAAATACCAATTATAGTTATATTTCATAACGAATATTCATAATATTCACATTGAAATATAACTATGTCTATTTTTCAATCGGCGCAAAAATAATCATTATTTCATAAATAATGTTTGGTATGTTTTACGAAAACCATTTTCGTAATTTGATGCAATCAATAAGTGTTATATGGGATGCTCCCACAATTTTCGCCAAACTTATAATAGTGTACTGACTTTGAAGGTCCATTATTCAATTTAGTACGAATTGATTATTTTATATACTGTATCTAGTTTACAGTGGAGAGTTCTTTATCAAATATCTTAAACTCAAAGAAATAAATATCATAAAAACTAATTTTCTATATGAAAATACATTTCGGGATAGAAATTGTATTTTTTTTATTCTAACTTTAGTTATCAAACATTATTATCATAATCTCGCTTTCGATGTTTCTTTATGAAGCAGAAGTGACCGTTCAATCTCTTCATCCAAACTGTACCTCAAATAACATTTTCTCTTATACGTTCATTTTCCTTTCTAGATGATCAAACCATTCAAAAAAAACCCTTACTACAATATCATAACGAACTCTTTACAAAAGCACATTCAATTATCCTTAGATTTTAAGGAGTTCTTCTTTACGTAAACTAATCAAACTGACATTTCAATAATCGAGTTCTTAGATTTATGTTGTAGTTTTGGTCTACTGTTACATTTAACATTATACGATCCTTTTGTAATCAATCAGATTGAATACTCGATCTTGCGCTAAGGTTTATTTGGTTTTTCGAATGAACTAATTTTAATGAAATATTGTACATTACAAACTTTGACCATTCATCATATAACATTTACATGCGATTTTAGATGGATCAAATATCTATAGACTTGTATTGCTTTTAGAGTCCGAAACTAATAGAATGAAATACATGGTCTCGACAAAATAAATGAGTAAGTGACCAAACTATGAATGTATTCAGTAGTTGTAAAATCAGGCACTTGCATGGGTGTTGAAACATTAACATGCAATAATCTTTTATTAGTAAGTATATGTTAGATTTCTATTTGCCAATCTTTAATTCATTTGTATATCATAATTGGTAAACATTTTATCAATCTTATTAAATGCATTAACTTATTAATGTAGATTATTATTATGTTCTTACAATATTAGAAAGGTTAACATTTCATTTTTCTAATAAGGCTCCCACTAATGTTTTATATTTCAACAAACCCTAAGCAAAACATATAGCTATCTTACCTCGTTTATTCAATATATCAATAATACTATACATAACATCCCTAGCTTGAGTTTTCACAACAACTAAAGAGTATGCGAGTAATTTATTAATACATACATACATACATACATATATATATATATATATATATATGGTAGATGACAACATTATATTGAAGATTAATAACCTTCAATATATATATATTGAATGATATCGACTTATGGAATAATGTATTTCTTATGAAATATTCTCATAATTAAAGTGTCAGACACATTAGAAATAAAGATATACGTATATTTACGTATGTATTTATTCCTTAAGTCTATTTGGGTTTCTTTAATGTTCCACTTTTAGTTTAAACGTTCATATCATATAAGTTTTATTATTATATAACTTCTATATTTCATATTAACTATCTGATAGTTTTAACTATAATATTTACTGATTAAATCCTATTTAACTAATTGTTAATTGATTAATTTTAAGTTAGTATACCAATATAATTTTTATATTGGACATATCTGCTATAACCTTTATAGTGCATACTATAACCTTTATAGTGTAACATACATGCCTTATAATTGTGTACTTTTATTTAATTAATTAACCTTTAATTAATTAATTTATATAAACAATTTTAATTAAATTATATTAATTTCGAAAATTTATCTTATATACATATACGTATACTTATGTCATCTTAAACACTTTAAAATAACATAACATATATTATTATATATATAATACATGCATATAAGTGTTAATTAATTAACTCAATTAATTAATTTATTTTACTAATCTTATTAATAAATTTTAAATTCCAAATTAATATTTAAATAGTTTCAAACATTTTGAACTTTTCATTACATTTTCAAACATTTTGAAATTTTATTTTATGTCATAATTTTTTATAGTAAACATGTTTTTATTTTAAATCTAAAATCTTTTCTTAATTATCAAAACTATTTTGAAAATTAGCCTAAGACCCCAATTCAAATTGGGCCTTTCTATTTGGGGCAACCATTGGGTCACTTTACCTTTTAGGCCAGGCAGGCAAACAAGTAGGACACGGTACTTGATTACCCAATTCAAATCCTAGACATCACCTTCCTTGACATTACACTAAGTGCACAAACTTAAGTAGTTAGCCCTAACATGCATAGGCTATTGGGCTCTGATAACATTGTAGGAAATGGGCCAGCCTGTAGTGAAAGATAGAGGTGAATTTCAAATTTTTTTAACATTTTGGATCATTAATGGGCCAGTGAAGTCTAAATACATTTAGATATTATCTAAATTTTCTTTTAAATAAAATCAGTATTTAATATTTTAAATAAAATCAATATTTAATATGGTAATTAAAGGAGTTTTAAATTTAATTCAAGTAAATATGTAGTATGATGAATTTATCAAATACATTTATGTATTTGAAGATAATGATAGCATGTGAGCAGCACATAAAAGTACGTAAATAAACATGTAAAAGGTTAAAGAAAGAAACCATTTATTTCTTGCACCAAAAACAAACAATTAAATAGGAAAGGATGAGGCTACAAATGTAGAGAGGAAACCTTTCGTTTCTCTCTTTAATTAAGTTAAGTGACAAATTATTGACATTTACTGCAGAAACAATACATGCCTTTGTTGTCCAAATTTTATTTTAAACTGATAAGTGATAGTAAAATATATATGTGTGTGTGTATGTGTATACATGTATATGTATATGTATATGTATATGTATGTGTATATATAAGTTCCATTTATACTAATGGGTAATATATTGAAAAAATATTTTACTAATAGACAAAAGTTAACATACATTAACAAAAATGACAGTTAAGGAATTACGGTTGACATTTATGAAAAGGATAGATATAGCATTTTTATCCTTCCTTTGCTCATTTAATCAATATTAATTAAAATTAGTAATTAAACTCTAAATCATATATGCATATAAAATAAATATTGACCATTATCATAATCTGAAATCTAGAATTAACAAATATAACCAAGCTTTAATTTGGGAATAACTTTAAGATCAAAATTGTAATTGTACATAAAGGTAAACTTTTAAACTTGATTTAAAATAACACATTCACTCATATATGTAATTAATTGCAAGCCAGTTTAGAAATTAAAATAACAAATGAATATGTCAAGTTTTTGATTTAAATGTGTTAGTGATGATTTAGAATTTCGAACACTACGTATTTAAATATCTAAATTATTTAAATATTAGAATTCAAAATTTAGTGTGATTAATTTCTATTTTATAACCTTATTAAACACTTTTAAATTAATAACTAATGTTAGAAAACTTATTTTTTAAATGTGTTACAAAAATATACACTAGATAAATACTAAAAATTTGTTTTATTCAATATAAGTTGTATAAATATATTGGCACTTAGAAAGTTATCATATGTAAACATACGATAAGAATTAAACATGTCTTCCCTAAGCTAAAGGTTAACTAAACTAAATGTATTATAGCAAAAAGTAAGAATGGACAAAAGTACATAAATAACCCTTAAATCAATTCTTAATTTAGGGAAAGCATGCTTGTGTACGAGCATGGCCTTACATACTTAGCTTAATGGCTAAGGAGGAGTTTATTCACATTTTTCCTCTCATTTCCTAACACTATATAAAGACATGCATACACACTCATATTTTCATAAACTCATCTTCACCTCTCTTATTAAATTCTCTTCTCCCTCTCTCCTATTTTTGGCCGTGATCCTTGAACAGATAAAATGGCCAAGAGTCGTGAGTTTTGAAATGAAGGAGGTGGTGTTTAGGCCTTAAGGCCATAAGCTAAGGGTAGTAGGAGGAGGAGACCGTAAGCAACATAGTGGAGGAAGGTTGGGCCATAAGTTGAAAGAGAGGGGAGGTGATGGCCGTGTGGTTTTGGAAGATCGAGGAGAGGTTTATGTGATATTTGGATAAGCTAGAGATGATAGTAGAAGTGTTGAATGAAATAAATGTTGGTAGGAAGTGTTTGGATAAAAGAAAAGTGAGTTAGTCTCACTTTGAATCAAAATTATTAACTTGATAATATTTATTATATCACTTGGTAATTGCTTGTTAATGACATGTTAATATGCTTGTTATTATATATAATAATAGACAATAACTACTTAAAGTTATAACCTTTTATTATATGCTTCTAAAAGCATATGATTTGTTACAGTAGTTGCCTTAAAGAGAATGGGATTATGTTGTTTAAATTAAGCACATTTAAACATCTAAAATGGTCATGATTATTAATACATATATTAATACTTGTTCATTAGTGATATGGTTTGAATTTGGAATCATATATTACATAAAAGAGAATGACATAAGATATTGAATTGTATGTGGAATTGTCCGTATTGCGATAGTCACTTTAAGCACACTTTGAATCCCTTGAACTATAACTTATGAAAATAAGACTTAATGGCATAACTTAATAATACCTGTTTGGTTATTACTTACACTTCTATAAGTGTTTATAAAAGCATAGAATAAGTTGTTTAAAGTTATAGAAGAAGTAAATCAAAGTAACAAAATATTGAAGTAAAAAGGTCGCTATAACGATTCTTTTTATTTAGAGAAACAGCTGTATTTATCTATAAACTTCTTTGAAGGTTTCTTTTCATATTTAAGGAGTAAATCATGTATTACTTATTGGGAAATTTTTGAAGCCTAATTCATTTGATAGCTAGTTGAACGAAATGCAAAAAGTTATAGCAAAATAGTCGTTATAAGTGTAATTCGGTAAAATACGATGTTTTTGAGAAATTCTCTAAAATAATTGGTAGTAATTGTTTGGGATTTTTCTTCATGGTTTTCAAGTACCCAAAGTACAAATACTAATGTAAAAACAATGGATTAAAAATCATTTGTTAAGACGTCGAAATCTAGGCACAAAGTTGTTGCAAATTCACTTTAAACGAAAACCCAAAACTTTTGGTAGCACTTCTGAAGTGTTGTCTTTTCTTCAGAAATACTTTTGAGCTCTTGAAAATTATTTTAGCATTTGCATAAATGCTCTCCTTGTTGTTTGAAACTATAAATTGTTTGAAATGATAATTAAATTTTATATTTTTCTCTAATCTTTTTAGGATTGTATTCTAACTTGTAATAGAGAGTTCTAATATTGGTTTCAAATTTAAATGTATTTTTTAACAATTAATTATGAATTTATAAACTAAGTAGTTTTTAAAATCAAAACTTGTTTTTCTATTTATTTCAAAATTCCTTGTTTTTACATAATATTTTGTATATATTTTAATCAATTTTAAAAGTATTTTAACATATTAATAAGTATTTTAAAGATATTTTTATATATAAAAATTTTAAATATTAAATTAAGTATTTTATAATATAACAAAGGGAGTTGTATTTTAACACTTAAGTTAAAATAAATGGTTTTGTGGAATTACTTAAAAGTGTATTGTCTTAATTAATAAGTGCGGATATGCCTTGATCTTTAAATAAATGTTTAAAGTTATTAATGGATAAGAAAATAGTTTTGGGTTGTTGTAAATAGTGTTTTTAGAAACACTTGTTTTAAACCCTTATTATTAATTATACTTGGAAATATAATTAGATATTTACCTACAGAGATTTAGTAGAAAAAATACAAGTAAATAGTTTTGGGTTTGTTATGCCAATTATTTTTAGCAACACTTGTCTTTAACCCTTAAAAGTAATTAAACCTTTAAAAGGAGAGTTTTAAAGAAAATGATTAAATGGAATGATTTTGGGTTTATAGTAAACAATGATTTAGCAACATTTGTTTTTAAACCCTTGATTATATTTTGGAAGAAATATTATAAGCCTTTAATAATGGAATTTTAAAGATAATAATAAATATTAAAATCTTTTAAAGAAAATGTTATAAGTTTAATTTATAAAAGGAAAAGAGTTTATTATAACAATGTTTTGGTAGTAATTGTTTTAATCTCTTTGATTATATTTCAAGGAAGTAAAACTTATTAAATGGTTTGTGAATACATTTATACCATTGGAGTAAGTATATTCATACTTTTTATGTATTAAAAGAATAAACGAATAGTTAAATTTATAAAGAGAGAAATCCAATATATTTATATGAGTGTATAAAGGAAGTTTTAATTAATAAAAGTATATTCATTAATAACAGAAGTCTTGATTTATAAAAGAAGTTTTATTAGATGAAAGATGTTTTATTAATATAAAAGAGTTTTAATTAATAAAGGATAAATTAATTATAAAGGGATTAAAAGTCGTTTATGTGATTTGACCATGCCTTGCATGAAATGATAGTGCTGGTATGTTTATTTGCTTTTGAGAAAGTATTCAGAACTTAGTTCTGTTATGCAATCATTCTTATTATTGTTGAATAAGACCAAATTGATCGATTCAGTCTTGGAGAGACCAGGATCGGTAAGTGTTCCACTTATCGAAAACCACTTCAAGGCTGAGGTACGGGTTCTCTGTTTTGGAAGTGAATGAAGGAAACCCTGTGTGGTTCTGGAATCCGTTGAGATGATGGAATCCATATGGGATTCATTATGTGATTGATTTTTGTTAAAAACTCGTATGAAGATGCCGAACATAGCCTCAACATTGGGAAAACGACTAAAGACAGAGTAGGATGCACGATCCTGGGGTTTAGCTGACCCATGAGGGGTAGACAACTCCATACCTAGAGTATGTTTATAGATATTGCTAGCGGGGAGTTGTTAATACTTGGTATGCATTATTCACGTGAGTGTTCGGATGATGGCCCAGTTGTGTTTACCTTATGGTATATTTTATTTAGGGATATACGGTGCTTGGAAGGTATTTTCTGATCCTTATTATCGGAGATCGGTCTCATTAAGGAGCTCTCCTTGGAAAATCCATTTATACGAATATACCTTAGCGGTTTTGTTTGTATACCTAATTATGCTGTCAAATGTAACCAATGTAACCATTTCAGCTATGATTTACACCTTAGACATTATTATAATATCACTAAATTTTCTTATAAAATGGTTTGGTTATCGTAAGGTAAAAACCGGTCTGTGTTTATTTGCAGCATGGTCTTACGAGATGCCTTTATTCTTTAAAAGAGTTTTACGAATATAGTAATTCAAATTACTTGAGTGTCTCACGCTGTTTTACCAAATTGATCTGGGTGTTATTCTTCGTATAATGCTTGGGTCAACCCGTGTATATTTCCAGAGATCGTTGATGGATCATGGAGCTCTAGGAGAGGAGCTGGATGATTGCCTACCATAGATTTTATTTCCACCGCATTGCTTTATTTATTTTTATATCAGCAATTGTGAGGGCAGGTTGCTATAACTGTCTAGGCTGTTGATACTTTAGTTTACTCTGATTATTGTATATATATAGTTTTTCCTTTGTAAAGGTATCATTTTGATATTATATGTCATCGTTCTGTAGTGAAATTCTGATATTGTGTTCTCTTCTTTTATTTTACCCTAACATTCTTCCTTTTTGGCACTTGGGCGCTTGGCACATGAATACCTTGGATGTATTAGTGTTGACATTTGAGGGTCGAGAAGGCGGATGTTACAATCTGATATCGGAGCTAAAGGTTAAGCGGGAACCTTGGCTTTGGTTGGGTATAACTTAAGAGATAGGGTAATGGAAAGCATTATTATGAGTTCGAGTGTATTATACATATGAGAGTGTCATTGTTAGTGCTATAAAAAAAATGTGCACTGTGTTGATTGGTCTACTGAGTGCTTATGGATTCTGGTCGATGCATTTGATCTGCGTTATCGGTAGGGATTCTTAAACACTTAAATAAAACAAACCGGCATAGTATTATATTGAAAATTAGCAGATGGTATAATTTTACCTAGGATTATATACAATATAAAAGAATAATTTTCAAATAATTAACATAGTTATTTATAATGTATTTGTTTATTAGGAAATGATAATATTAAATTATGTCATTTATTACTTGATTAGTCATGCTCGGCCAGTTTATAGGCATTGGCTAATGTTTACTGAGTTTACCTTTTTCACAATATGGGTTAGGTAGATTGTAATTTATGGAAACATTGAAATGAACTCATTGTGAATTAAGTTTCACAACCTGACCATGATGCGTTCGATGATAATGTTGTGTTAAAAATGTTAACTTTAATAAAAGGTTCTTAGCATAACCTAAAAGAAGTATAAGATATATAAAAGGTAAATATTTATGAAATGATTTAATATAAGAAAGTAAATTTATATAAATATGACTTATATAAATATGGTTTATATAGATATGACTTACATATATATAGTTTATACAGATATGACTTATATAAATATGGTTTATATAAATATGGCTTGTATAAATATGAATTATAAAGGACTTAAATTGAGAATTTGTGAACTTAAATCCTGGTGTTTTTGAAAATAGTTTCTAAGGGTTTTTGAGAAAAAATAATGGTATGATTTAAAATCTAAAGGACTAATGTTATTAAAAGAGCTTAAAGATTTGTTCAAGTTCGACATTAATCTTGGAAACAACAAATTGATTCAGGAAACAAAGTATTTTAATGCTAACTAGTTCGATTGGCTCGAAAGTGACTAAAAATGGGCAAGAGACATGTTCGGTTGGAAAGCACTTCTCTTCAGCATTAACCTTCTTAGTAAAGGGGATATATGATACTATTTGGTAGAACACATTTCCTTGTATCATTTTGTGTTTACTCGATCTATACTAATATTTTCCATGGTTTTAAAGAAAATATTTTGGAAAATGATTTTGGTTTAATTCTAAAAAGTATGATTCGATATCCAAAAGGTATATATTATTATTTCAAATGATTTTAGATAAAACATGGATATTAATACTTAATTTTTTTATATATTATGGTCGCATGTATCCTTAGCATTAAGGTAGTTTGGTTGTGCATATTATTATGGTATGTTATTAGTTTTCAATTATCGAAATAAAATAAAATTTTTGACAATCATGGATAGTCGGAAACTTCTGAATTAATATAATTGAGGCTAAGTACTTCTGTGAAAATACAAAACTTTTATAACTCTTAATTTGAAAAGATAGTAAGTTGAAAACAAGTTTAAAATTTGTTAAGCCTCCTTGTTCAAAGAACACTCGATATTATTGGGACAACTAATAAAAGTCTTTACTTTAGGGTCTTCTAATGAAAGTAGACTCTAGTCTTGAGTTTGGATACCAGAGTCCTACTCTACCTAGCTACATGCCTAGCTTGATGAATAAAGAAGTTTAGATGCTTGACTCAATTATAAGGTCCAAATTTAATTTTGGTCTTCATCAAAAATTTTGAAATAAAATTGTAAAAGAATATTTTGTATATACTCTTAGAAAGTAGTAGAGTATTATTGTAACGACCCGCCTTTTTGCACAGTTTAAACCGACGATCAAATACACATGCCGATTCCAAACCATTCAAAAGGGCAGATGGTTATTGGGGTAAATAAGAAAAGAAAAGAAAGAGAAATAAAGGAAATGAAACAACACAGAATCTCGCAGCGGAAATATAAAATATAATAGTCAAATAAACAGTTCATGAAGCTGTTTACTATACTTTGACAATTATTTATACAACATTTATCAAAGTTATACATATACAACAGAACAATTAAAATAATGCAACAGATAGCATGATGCAAGGGTAATAATAATAATAGTATACCAAATCTTCGTCTTCGTCCTCCAGAATAGATCTTCAAAAATCTAAAAAACTCAGGACTGACCCGAGCGTAATGAAAAGACAAAACACTCGAGTCAGGACTAAAATATCCTTATGAAAGTTAAATCAATCGTAAATAAATATGAGTGTAACGGCGTCAGAGATGTTTACGGGGTTTGACATCTCATATCCAGTGTCAACGTGCGTGCAATAACTCAAGAGATGTTACGGGATTTTCCATCTCTTAAAGATCCGTTAAACTATCTACTATGTAGTAATGTACGCTAAGTAGATAATGCCTATCAGTAATATAAAGTATCAAAATAGCGTTAAGGCGTTACCATAATCCCCCTTAACACATTTTTATAATGCCATAGTCTATACAGCACCGTAAGCCCCACCGTAAACTAGTGGTTATCAGAGGGCACCCCATAGGTATAACACAAAACATAACGTAGTGGTCGCGAATAGGAAAATCAGTATGACAAGGTACATGAGGCGGTACCAACTAGGATAATAGTAGTTGCGTGATCCGGACCGATGTTGAGCATAGCCAACAGCTACCCCAACACCGCGAAACAACACTCCCAAATCAAGGGGTGCACCCAAATCGAATCACAAATGTAATAGATATGGTATCGAAGAAGTGTGTCCGCTAGAGATGGCGAACCTCGATGGCCCAGCGCGGCTCCTGTTTTAGTCATGTCAGGGGTCATTGATGCAGCACGACCTACGGAAGCACAAGGCTTAGGTCGTTCACGAGTTAATGATGGTCGGCCGCGACCTAACGGGTCACGTGAGGAGGAGGAACGACCTAACAGGTCATATGGGAAGGAGCAACGACTTAACCAAGCCTTAAGTCGCTCGGCATATTTAGGTCGTCTACGACCTATAGCTACAAGCGCTAACAAAGGGACAAAACGACCTAACCAAGGGGCAACACGAGTAAACAAAGCTTCGGTTTTAGGTCGTTCAGAAGTTTTAGGTCGGCAACGACCTAAGAAAGAAGACTTAGGTCGGCAACGACCTACTGAAGATGTTTTAGGTCGGCTACGACCTAGTGGGATTTCGCGACTTAATAAAGAACGAGTCAACTTGATAAGTCGTTCGGAGTTAGGTCGTTACAAGGAAGGACGTTCAGATAGCTACCAAGTGATAGGTCGTTGTAACGACCTACGACCTAGTTAGGTCGTATGAAGAGGATTGGGAAGAATTCTGGTTACAGCTTCTTTAGGTCGCGAACGACCTAACTTATGTAGGTCGCGAACGACCTAACTCATAAGTCGTATGTTGTTGCATTTGTTAGGTCGCGGTCGAAGTTAAGTCGTTGATGTTTTTAGGTCGCTGAAGATCAAGCGCTGGGATTTCTCATACCACTGTAGCTTGTAAGCCGCTCCAGTTTGGGTCCTGTTGTCTTTAGGTCGATATGTTTAAGTCGCGTACTGTTTTGAGATGTGTGGTGTCTGTTAGGTCGGCAACAACCTAGTGTAAGTCGTAAGTCGCTGTAATTGAGGCGTGTGGTATCTGTTAGGTCGGCAACGACCTAGTTAAGTCGTAAGTCGTTGTAAGGGGCGTGAGTTGTAAGCCTCTAAATAGGCATATAGGTTCATTTGTAAGAGTTAGTGATTGTTGAATAAAAACTTTGTTTGATTGCTGTGTGCTTTCATCTAAATTGGTAGTTGAGTGTGATCTCCTATCTCCACTTTCAGTTATTCGAGTGCGCTCGAATCAACGATCGTTGAAGCCAATTCACGGTATCAAGTGCGCTTGATCAACATTTGAAGAATTGTAGATCTTCTTTCATGGTATCGTGCGCGATCAACGTGTCGAAGATAGCTAGAATTCGGTATCTTTGTGATCAACGAATTTGGGCATTTCAGTATCTTCAATCCACCGTTTGCTACTTTCAATCAATCTATATCGTTTTGTTAATATCCGCTGCGTCAGTTTGGTATCAGAGCTAGACTTAGCCAATCATAACTAAGCCGAGTCTTGGAGCCAAGGAGTTTGAAGTTGGTGTTCATCGTGTTCATCTTGAAGTTGCAACAAGTTGGGTGTTTTCGATCCATTTCATTTTGGATCGAAGTCCGGAAAGTATTTGAAGTTTGAGGTGTTTGAGCCGAGAGTTGAAGCATCACTTTGGTATCATTTGTTGAAGGTAGGTCGTGTATACTTGTGAGAAGTAGCCGAGCCTTGGTGAAGTTTGTTTTGAAGTTTGAAGCCGTGCTTTGTTTGTTTATGGGGTTTGGAAAGTTGTGAAGTTTTGAAGATTGTGTTGATTCAATCATGCTACCTAGAAGAGCTAACCGCCATCAAAATATAGAAGCGTTGTATCAAAGGGAAGAGGCCGATCAAATGAAGCAACGTATGCATGAAAAGTTTGATGAAGGAATCGGACGGTTAGAGAGAATGATGCTTGAAATAAATCAAAGTAGAAGGAGAGTTTCACCTGAATCAAACCGTGGGGGTAGTAGAGTTTCATCACATTCGGATCGGGAGAGGAGAGAAAGTCAAGATCATAGAAGTGTTGACAATCGAAGTAGAAGGAATGTTGATGATCTTGATCGAATGGATGTTGGTAGTAGGAGTGGTGGTGGTAGAGATGTTGGAGGACGTGATCGACAACGATATGGATCTGATTTTGATGAGGAGTTTAATGGCGATAGAGGAAGTATGCATCGAGAACAAGTTCGAAATTCATATCGAGATGCTGATGATGATCGACGTTGGGAGTCGGGGATGAAGATGGAGATTCCTGAATTTAAAGGTGGAATGGTTGTCGAAGAATTCCTTGATTGGTTGACTAATGTTGAAGAGATCTTTGATTTCAAAGAGGTTCCGGAAAATCGTCGAGTGAAGTTGGTTGCTACTAGGTTGAGGGAGAGAGCTATGGCGTGGTGGCAGCAAACCAAACTTACACAAGAACGGATGGGGAAGTCGAAGATTCAGTCATGGGAGAAGATGAAGAAGTTAATGAAGGCTACATTCTTGCCTTACAATTATCAATCACTCA
Source organism: Allium cepa (assembly GCA_030765085.1). Classification (NCBI taxonomy): domain Eukaryota; kingdom Viridiplantae; phylum Streptophyta; class Magnoliopsida; order Asparagales; family Amaryllidaceae; genus Allium; species Allium cepa. The sequence continues at coordinate 137,295,031 of CM060932.1, forward strand.
TGTATCAGAAGTTGCAGAATCTGAGGCAAGGGACGAAGTCTGTTAATGATTATGCTGATGAATTTTATCAACTGATTGCTCGAAATGACATTATGGAGACAGAGGAACAGCTGACTGCTAGATTTGTTGGAGGGTTGAGGATACAGATCCAGGATATGGTGAATATGTTTGATCCAAGATCTGTAGCAGAAGCACATCAGAAAGCGTTGGCTTGGGAGAAGCAGGTAAGACGTGGAGGTGGTGTGTTTACAAGTTCCAATATTCCGAACAAAGGTGATAGTGGGAGTTCCAATGTTTCAAAAGCTGTCAATAAACCAGTTGTGAATGAAGTTGCGAAGGCGAAGGTTAACAATGGTTTCAAATGCTACAATTGCCAGGAGATGGGTCATAAAAGCAATGAGTGTCCAAAGCCGAAGAAGAGAGCAATGATAGTAGAAGCTAAGAATGAGGAGGAAGAAGCTGAATGTTCCAATTCACCATATGATGAGGAGGAAGAGGAAGTATCGGGAGATGTAATTTGATGATGAGGAGGATTTGTCTAACCCCAAAGCAAGAAGATGATTATAGCTGGTTGAGGAATAACATTTTTCAGTCTACATGTACTATTCTTGGAAGGGTTTGCAAATTTGTTATTGATGTTGGAAGTTGTGATAATGTTATCTCTACAGAGGCAGTGAGGAAGTTGGAGTTGAAAATTGAGAAGCATCCTAAATCGTACAAGTTAGCATGGTTGAGGAAGGGAGGTGAGGTGAAAGTTGGACGAAGAGCTTGTGTTAAATTTTCTATTGGGAAGAAATATAAAGACGAGATCTGGTGTGATGTAGTTGAGATGGATGTTTGTCATTTGCTTTTGGGCAGACCGTGGCAGTTTGATAGAGCAGTACAACATGATGGTCGTGCTAATAGCTACAGTTTTGTGTTTGAAGGTACCAAAATCACTTTAGTTCCCAAGAAGCAACAACAGAAGGAAAGCAAGTTGGAGGAGATTGAAGAGCTGAAAAACTTATTATCTTTGAAGGAGTTTGTCAAGGAAGTCGAAGAGGAACCTGAAGTGTACTTGTTGATAGGGCGTGAGCAGTGAAGAGGTTGAAATTCCAGAAGAAGCGAAGCCAGTTTTGAAGGAATTTGAGGATGTATTTCCAGAAGAGTTGCCTAAGGAGTTACCACCACTGAGAGACATTCAACATCAAATCGATCTTGTTCCGGGAGCAGTATTACCGCATAGACCACATTATCGAATGAGTCCGAAGGAACATGAAGAGTTGAGAAGGCAGGTGGAAGAGTTGCTTGAGCAAGGACGTGTGCAGGAAAGTTTGAGTCCATGTGCTGTGCCAGCTTTGTTAGTACCGAAGAAGGACGGGACGTGGAGGATGTGCACAGACAGTAGAGCATTGAATAAGATTACGGTGAGATGTAGATTTCCAATGCCAAGGTTGGATGACTTGCTAGATCAGTTGAGTGGGTAAACTATCTTTTCGAAGATTGATTTAAAGAGCGGATATCATCAAATTCGTATTAGACCAGGTGACGAATGGAAGACAACTTTTAAAACCAGGGAGGGTCTATACGAATGGTTGGTTATGCCATTTGGTTTATCAAATGCGCCTAGTACGTTCATGCGGGTGATGAATCAAATCTTTAGACCATTCATTGGGAATTTCGTGGTGGTGTATTTTGATGATATTCTGATATATAGTAGGAGTATGGAGGAACATGTTCAACATTTGAGGGAAGTGCTGATTATTCTTCGTGAGGAACAATTTTATGTTGCTACGAAGAAATGCGTGTTCATGACGCATAGTGTTTTATTTCTGGGTTATGTTGCTTCGGAGGAAGGTATACAGGTGGACCGGAGTAAAGTTGAGGCAGTTAGAAATTGGCCAAAACCCAAGATGATAACTGAAGTCCGAAGTTTTCATGGGTTGGCTTCATTCTATCGGAGGTTTATTCCACACTTCAGTAGTGTGATGGCGCCTGTTACAGATTGCATGAAGGGCAAACAATTTTCATGGTCGTAAGAAGCGGGAATTGCTTTTGGGAGGATCAAGGAGTTGTTGATGTCTGCACCAATTCTCGTATTACCATATTTTCAACTGTTGTTTGAGCTGCATACGGATGCATCAAAGGTTGGAATCGGGGGAGTATTGAGCCAGAGGGGACGTCCTATTGCATACTTTAGTGAGAAGCTTTCAGGGGCGAAGTTGAGATATAATACGTATGATGTGGAGTTTTATGCTGTAGTGCAAGCAGTGAAACATTGGAGACACTATCTGTTCCATAAGGAGTTTGTTCTTTACACAGACCATGAAGCTTTGAAGCATTTGCAGGGGCAGGACAAGATTTCAGCAAGGCATGCATCATGGATTGCCTATTTGCTGCAGTTTACTTTTGTTGTAAAGCACAAGTCTGGAATTACAAATCGTGTAGCAGATGCATTGAGCAGGAGGAATCATCTGTTGACCACAATGAGGATCGAAGTAACAGGGTTTGATATGTTGCCGGATTTTTACGTGGAAGACCCTTACTTTGATAAGTTTCTGAAGAAAGCAGAGAAGGGAGAGACAGATGAGTACGTGTTAGTGGATGGTTTTCTGTACAAAGGAGATAAACTGTGTATTCCAGATGGCAGTTTGAGAATGAAGATTATTAAAGAGTTGCACGAGGAAGGACATGTGGGGCGTGATCGTACAATGCAGTTGATAACGAAATCTTATTTCTGGCCGTCAATGAGGAAGGAGGTTGAAAGGTTTGTGGAGAGATGTCATATTTGTCAGGTTTCGAAGGGAACTGCGACCAATGCAGGATTATACATGCCGCTACCGGTTCCGTCTAAACCATGGGTTGATATGAGGATGGACTTTGTTTTGGGATTTCCGAGAACGCAGCGTGGTAATGATTCTATATATGTTGTGGTTGACCGATTCTCGAAAATGGCGCACTTTATTACTTGTAAGAAGACGGCGGATGTTGTTCGTGTTGCTCAGTTGTTCTTTAAAGAAATCTATCGTTTACATGGGTTGCCGGAGTCTATTGTTTCAGACAGGGATACCAGATTTTTGAGTCATTTTTGGCTAAGTTTGTGGAAGATGGTTGGAAAGAAGCTGAAATTTAGTAGCGCTTACCATCCGCAAACCGATGGGCAAACGGAGGTGGTTAATAGATCATTGGGAAATTTGTTACGATGTTTGGTGAAAGATAATCTGAGAAGTTGGGACATGAAGTTATGCCAAGCAGAGTTTGCACATAATCATGCGGTTAATAGAAGCACAGATTACAGTCCATTTCAGATTGTATATTCAAGTTTGCCAAGGGGACCGTTGGATTTGGCGGTAGTACCGCAACCGAAGGGGACGGTTAAACGGGCTGTTGATTTTGTTGATGAATTAACTGAATGTCATAAAATCGTTCAGGAACGATTGGTGAAGGCAAATGAGAAGTATAAGCGAACTACAGATTTGAAGCGACGAAGTGTTGAATTTAACGAAGGTGATTTGGTATACGCAGTGTTGACAAAAGATCGTTTTCCGGTGGGAACGTACAATAAATTGAAGGCGCGGAAAATTAGTCCAGTTGAAATTATAAAGAAAATCAATGAGAATGCGTATCAATTGAAGTTACCAGAAGATGTTCATACTTCTGATGTTTTCAACGTCAAATATTTAATTCCATACCATGAAGCTGAACTTGTTGTGGAAGAAGATGGTGAAAATTCGAGGTCGAATTTCTGTCAACCAGGGAAGGATGATGCAGCACGACCTACGGAAGCACAAGGCTTAGGTCGTTCACGAGTTAATGAAGGTCGGCCCCGACCTAACGGGTCACGTGAGGAGGAGGAACGACCTAACAGGTCACATGGGAAGGAGCAACGACTTAACCAAGCCTTAAGTCGCTCGGCATATTTAGGTCGTCTACGACCTATAGCTACAAGAGCTAACAAAGGGACAAAACGACCTAACCAAGGGGCAACCTGAGTTAACAAAGCTTCGGTTTTAGGTCGTTCAGAAGTTTTAGGTCGGCAACGACCTAAGAAAGAAGACTTAGGTCGGCAACGACCTACTGAAGATGTTTTAGGTCAGCTACGACCTAGTGGGATTTCGCGACTTAATAAAGAACGAGTCAACTTGATAAGTCGTTCGGAGTTAGGTCATTACAAGGAAGGACGTTCAGATAGCTACCAAGTGATAGGTCGTTGTAACACCTACGACCTAGTTAGGTCGTATGAAGAGGATTGGGAAGAATTCTGGTTACAGCTTCTTTAGGTCGCGAACGACCTAACTTCTATAGGTCACGAACGACCTAACTCATAAGTCGTATGTTGTTGCATTTGTTAGGTCGCGATCGAAGTTAAGTCGTTGATGTTTTTAGGTCGCTGAAGATCAAGCGTTGGGATTTCTCATACCACTGTAGCTTGTAAGCCGCTCCAGTTTGGGTCGTGTTGTCTTTAGGTCGCTATGTTTAAGTCGCGTACTGTTTTGAGATGTGTGGTGTCTGTTAGGTCGGCAACGACCTAATGTAAGTCGTAAGTCGCTGTAATTGAGGTGTGTGGTATCTATTAGGTCGGCAACGACCTAGTTAAGTCGTAAGTCGTTGTAAGGGGCGTGAGTTGTAAGCCTATAAATAGGCATATGGGTTCATTTGTAAGAGTTAGTGATTGTTGAATAAAAACTTTATTTGATTGCTATGTGCTTTCATCTAAATTGGTAGTTGAGTGTGATCTCCAATCTCCACTTTCGGTTATTCGAGTGCGCTCGAATCAACGATCGTTGAAGCCAATTCATGGTATCAAGTGCGCTTGATCAACGTTTGAAGAATTGTAGATCTTCTTCCACGGTATCATGCGCGATCAACGTGTCGAAGATAGCTAGAATTCGGTATCTTTGTGATCAACGAATTTGGGCATTTCAGTATCTTCAATCCACCGTTTGCTACTTTCAATCGATCTATATCGTTTTGTTAATATCCGCTGCGTCAGTCATCCAATATCGTTCTCTTTCTTCAATCAACGCGTTCACCAAACCATCCACTTCATTCTGGATCAACACTCCGCGTATAATAGTTATTAAAGTGGTGTTCGGTATCGACAGAGAGTATGTCCATATCCGATCCCGGTCTCTTAATAACTACGTATTATTACACCGTTGGCTCTTTTACATTTCAAATCGATTCATAATTGATATCAAAATATCATATTCGCTTCAAAAATCAAATCCATTTCAAATATCATCGTATCTATTCAATGTAAGATTCCGTTTCAAAAATCATTTTCCGCATCAATATCTCATTTCGATTTCAAAATCATTTCGAATTTCAATTTTGGTTGCAACTTCATTTAATCCAATTCGTATTCAAATTCAAGATTTAAACATAAACATTTCACCTTATTAACCAGCTTGAAATCTTTAGAAAATAGTTTAAGTAGTTTAAAAGTAGTTTTAAATAATTAAGATAGTAAAAGATACTTAAAATCTAAAATGGATTTAAAATAGATAAATTAGTTCAAAATAATTTAAATTGGGTTAAGTAGATTAAAAATAGATTAAAATAGTTTAAGTATTCAAAAGTGGTTTATATAACTGAGTAATTTGGAAAACAAAATAAAACAGCTTCAAAACCAAACCATTTCAATTATAACTTCCCAATTTAAATCAATTTCAATTTCCATTCTACCGATTCAATTTCGATTTCAATTCAAACAATGCCAACTTTGACTTCAAATCAATTCAATTCTACATTCACCTTCAATTAATTCAATTTCAATTTATATCGATTCGGAGCTTGATTTTTCAAAATATCAATTTATAATACTTAACAAAATTATCTTTCAATATTCAAATTTAAAACCCAATTACAAATATGATTCAATTTCAAGCTCAATTTCAAAATATCTTTTCATATCGCTTTTACTTAGAAATACTCAAAGCTCGAAATAATGTTCAATCTTTAAAACAAATAAATTTTCGAAATTCAATCATATCCAAATTTTAAATTTCAAAGTCTCAACTTAAATTATTTACCAATTTCTTTTAACCAAAATTTATTTCAACATTCCAAGCTCAATTTTCGACAAATTCGATTTCTATTTATAACTTTTAAATCCAAACATTTAAATAAATTTCAAATCGACGATTTCAAAAATTATTAATTAAGCCAATCCGGTGTCCGTATATAATTTTCTATCCTATGGCCAAGTGATTATTTATTTCAATTACATGTTAGGGATGAATATATATCACTTAAACAAATCACAGTGTCATATGTATGCATAACAGTATATATATAAGCAAATAAACATCCAAACATTTAAATATCAACCAATAACATCCATCTAAATACATCATCCAATAGACAATACACTTCATGGCAATTTCATAGTTATCAATGTCAGGTAATTTAATCGCAATTCAATTTCAAATTCAATTTAACTGTCAATTCAATTTTCAACGGTTAATTCAAATGACAATCTATATGACAATTAAATTTTATCAAATAACGACAAATAAAATTCATATCACTTCATAATATTAAACTTAACTACCATAAAGATATTCAGTACGTTGTGAGCGTTATAAAACACTCACCTTGATTTCAATGTAGTTCCAGCGTTTTATTTCGAATAAAATTAAACGAGCATTTAATTTTACCCGAAATTCAAACTAGCCCCAAACGATTCCAGTCCAGCTCTATAGCGTAGTGCTCGACAAAATGAACCCGTCGCAATTCGTTTCGTCACAATCCAACCTCGTATCAACAAGTTATAGCAGTTTAAAGATCATACAAATTATTATATACAAAATTTACAACTTTTATTTTTAAATTTTAAACCTAATCTCAGCCGTCCATCCCAGCAAAGAAATCAGGGCCACATGTTCTTTCTTCCACACGTTCGTTCCCAGGCAACATCCTGTTCGAAGAAACTCATATGGCCGCCCCCTTCAACCAATTTTTGCCATCACCTCGGTCCACTTGAGGACGATCAAGCGACATCATCTCGAAGCATATCGCGCCACCAACCCTCGGCCAGAGACCGGCCACGCGCGGCCTCCCCGTAATCTCGAACGACGTGAACAAACGCGCGACTTTGAGGAGCAATTGTCGTTGATTCGTGCATCGAAACACGATCATAACCGTTGGATAGAGAGATATCGATGCCCTCTACAACTTTCATGTTGAAGGTTTCGCGTGAATGTCGACGGATTGGGAGATCGGAGGCGATGAATTGGGTGCGTTTCTAGCCTTCGAACCTGGAGATGGCGGCCAGGGTTTTTAAAACCCTAATTTGTTTTATTTTGCCAAAATGAATAATTGAGGCGCTTTTATAGGAAATATAACGAACACTATTCGTCTCGGAATTTCCGAACTCCAAATCTCGCGCGGTGACTGGCGTTTTCAAGGTTTACCCCACGTTCCGGACACAATGGAATAGGTTTCGGAAGCTAATTCGATCATTTGTGCGAGTTACGGCAATAAACGATCAAATTTAAATTAAACCGATTAAACGAATTTCTAGGCGTTTTGGCTCGCCCCGGACAAACGGTAAATCCGATTGACACGAAATTTGAAATCTTACAATAATATTACGTTACGGATCCGATGAAACTAGCTTTGTCGAAATCCGAGACTGTTTGAAAAATGGCTATTTTAACTCGTCAGTTAAATATTAAAATATTCAATTTTCACAAATTTACTTTAAATTCAATTTTAAAAGTTCTACAATATCATTCTAACTTTAATATGATAAAATAAAATTTTACAAATCATTTTTAATCATATTAAACCCGTTATTCAATTATTCAATAAATTCCAATTTTAAAATCTTATTAACTCTATTATAATCCCGATATAACTTACATTCACTTTGGAAACCAATTGGAATCATATTAAATCAAATTTCAATTATTCACTCTATTTTCATATATTAAATTTCAATATCAAATTAATCATATCAAATTCGGAATTTAATTATTCAAACATTTGTAATATTAAATTTAAACAAATTTTATTATTCTTGAATCACTATCTTTTGAGATATTCAAAAACGAACTTAAAAATTTAACTTTTGAAACGAATTAAAATTATAGAACAACCATTTCCATTATACGGTTATTTAATTACCATTATTAAATTATTCAATAAATTCCAAATATTAAATTTAAACAATTTCGATTTTCAATATTTGACGGATTTCAATATTGGATTTTTAAATAAAAATTTCTTTATCAGTCGATTTACTATATTACATCAAATGAATTCCACATTATTATTTAACAACAGTTAGAGATAATGCACTCAACTAATATATGAACTTTCATTTCAATTGCAATTGGTTCACAAATTCAATTCGACTAACTAAATGAATATGTAACTTAAATAATTATCACCGTTAATTTTTAATTACTTATAAGTTTATTATTTACAAACAAGTGTCACAATTTCCTATACAATACAAATTCATTCAATTACCTTTGACTACATATTATTTCAATTGATTTGGGATTTCATTCAATTCATAAATAGTTAACTTAGATAAAATTTGTTGCATTTCATTCTAGTTATTATTACCATACATAAATTACAATTTTTTTCTAATATTAAATCATGAAATCTTATTAAATTAGCTATTTCAATTATCGAAAATTTACGGTCGTTACAATTATACTAGTAATGGACCTAAGTCTTGAAATATTTTAAAACGAAGTTATGTTTGAGGAACTGCTTTTAAATAAAGTTAAGTAGTTATAAAAATGTTTATAAATATAGTAAACATTTTATGAAATGTTTTATAAATAATTTGAATTGTAAAAGAGGATACTATTTGGGTAAATGAATATGAACTTAAGACAATGAAATGTTTAATAGATAAAGTTGTGGATTTTTGAAATGATTAAGTAATTAAGTAATATTCTATAAAGATAAGTCATCATGAAATGTTTGTAAACTTAAGTAATGTTTTAAGAAATGTTACATAAATTATTTTAATACTACATAGGAAATGATTTTGTGTAAATAAATGAGGATTAGAAAGAAATCGGTGTGCTTAAGTAAAAAATTAATTTAAATTCATGAGTTGCATGCAGATGATTTTATTCACATGGCAGTTCTTGATCTAAGATTCGAGTACATGACTTCAAGATGGAATACACCGACCTACACAAGGATTTTTCGCTAGATTCTTGACAGGAAACACTTGATACAGATTCTTGATATGATCCCTAAGTTTTCCATCATAGTTTATCACTATGGAAGGAGAATGAAGATGTCCAATCAAGGAACCAGATCGAAGTCTGCACTAAAGAAGTTAAGTGCGATATACTAGTTCGGAAGTGAAATTTATATGATCGAGCAAGTGGTCAGATCAATATTACGTAGAGATGATACATACATCATACAAGCTTAGGTTTAATTACTTACTATGTTTTTGGCCTATGGAAAGTTTGAGGAAAAGTTTCTTTGGATTGTTTATCGTAATATGAATAATCGATTAAGTAATAACCTGAGGCTATTGAGCAAAAGGTACGCTTGGGAGTTTATTTATCATCCAGGTATGACGAGAAGGTTTTGACCTAGGCAAACAATAAGCTATGCTGCTATTGATTGTAATACCGATTAGAATTAATATACGGTTGTATCTTTAAATTGTTTGTGTAGGAATTTCGAGGATGAAATATTCTAAGGAAGGAGTGAATGTAACGACCCGGAATTTTGAATACTTCGTATTTAAATACCTAAATTATTTAAATATTTGAACTTAAGATTTAATGTGATTAAATATGATTTTATAACCTTATTAAGCACTTTTTAGTTAATAACTAATGTTAGAAAACTTATTTTGAAATGTGTTTACAAAAATATACAGTTTGGACAAATACTAAAAATGTGATCGAAAAACATTTTACTAAAAATGAACTTTTTATTCAATACAAGTTGTGTAAATATATTGCAACTCAAATAGTTATCATATGTAAACATAAGATAAGAATTAAACACATCTTTTCCTAAGCTAAAGGTCAACTAAACTAAGTGTATATTAAAAAAAAGTAAGCATGGACAAGAGTACATAAAGGACCCTTAAATCACTCCTTGATTTAGGGAAAGCATGCTTGTGTAAGAGCATGGTCTTACATGCTTAACTTCTTGGCTAAGGCGGTGTTTATTCACACTTTTCCTCTCATTTCCTAACACTATATAAAGGAATACATACACACTCATATTTTCATAAACTCATCTTCACTTCTCTTGTTAAATTCCCTTCTCCCTCTCTTTTACTTTTGGCCCTGAGCCTTGAACAAATAAAATGGCCAAGGGCCGTGAGTTTTGAAGTGAAGGAGGTGGTGTTAGGCCTTAAGGCTTTGAGCTAAGGGTAGTAGGAGGAGGAGGCCATGAGTAACATGGTGGAGGAAGGTTGGGCCGTGAGTTCAAGGAGAGGGGAGGTGATGGCCGTGTGGTTTTGGAAAATGGAGTAGAGGTTGATGTGATGTTTGAATAAGCTAGAGATGGTGATAGAAACGTTGAATGAAGTGAATGTTGGTAGGAAGTGTTTGGGTAACAGAAAAGTGAGTTAGTCTCACTTCAAATCAAGTTATTAACTTGATAATATAGCTTGTTATATCACTTGATAATTGCTTGTTAATGACATGTTAATGTGCTTTCTATTATATTTAATAACAGACACTAACTACTTAAAGTTATAACCTTTAATTATATGCTTCCAAAAGCAAATGATTTGTTAAAGTAGTTGCCTTAAAGAGAATGAGATTAAGTTGTTTAAATTAAGCACATTTAAACATCTAATATAGACATGATTATTAGTACATATGTTAATACATGTTTATTAGTGATATGATATGAATTTGAAATCATATATGTGTATAAAAGAGAATGACAATAGATATTGAATTGAATACGGAATTGTCCGTATAGCGATTGTCATTATAAGCGCACTTTGAATCCCTTGATCTATAACTTATGAAAATAGAGATTTAATGAGATAACTTAATAATAACTTGTTTGGTTATTATTTACACTTCTATAAGTGTTTAGAAAAGCAAAGAATATGTTTTGGGAAGTTATAGAAGAAGTAAGTCAAAGTTACAAAATATTGAAGCAAAAAGTTCGCTATAACGATTCTTTTAATTTAGCGAAATAAAGATATTTATCTACAAAGTTCTTTGAAGGTTTCTTTTCATATTTAGGGAGTAAATTATATTTAATTATTATTGCAAATTTTTTGAAGCCTAGTTCTTTTGATAGCTAGTTGAATGAAATGCAAAAAGTTATAGCGAAATAGTCGATGTAAGTGTAGATCGGTAAAATACGTTGTTTTCGGGAAATACTCTAAAATAATTACAGGTAATTCTTTAGGATTTTTCTTCATGGTTTTTAAGTGCCCAAAGTCTACAAACTAATGTAAAAAGAGTGGATTAAAAATCATTTGTTAAGACGTCGAAATCTAGGCGCAAAGTTGTAGGAAATTCAACTTAAACGATAGCACCGGACATTTGGAAGCAATTCAGAAGTGCTATGTTTTCTTCTGCAACACTTTTAGCTGTTGCGAATAATTTTAGTAGCATTTGTAGAAATGCTATCTTTGTTGTTTGAAACTATAAATTGTTTGAAGATGATATTTAAATTTTATGTTTTTTTCTAATCTTTTTAGGATTGTTTTCTAACTTATAACAGAGAGTTTTAAAATTGGTTTTAAGTTTAAACATATTTTTATCAATTAACTATGAATTTCTAAACTAAGTAGCTTTTAAAATTAAAAGTTGTTTTTCTATTTATTTCAAAATTCCTTATTTTTTCATAATATTCTATATAAATAATTATCATATATTTTAAGTATTTTTAAAATTATTTTAACATATAAATAAGTGCTTTAAAGATATTTCTATATATATATATCTGTGTTTTAAATATTAAATTAAGTATTTTATAAATATAACCAAGGGGGTTTGTATTTTAACACTTATTAGTTTTGTGGAATTACTTAAAAGTGTATTGCCTTAATTAATAAATATAGATATGCTTTGATCTTTAAATAAATGTTTAAAGTTATTAATGGATAAACAAATAGTCTTGGGTTGTTGTAAATAGTGTTTTTAGCAACACTTTGTTTTTAACTCTTATTATTGCTTATACAAGATAATATAATTAGTTATTTACTTATGGAGATTTAGTAGAAAAAATACAAGTAAATGCTTTTGGGTTTTTTGTGACAATTGCTTTTAGCAACACTTGTCTTTAACCCTTAAAAGTAATTAAACCTTTAAAAGGAGAGCTTTAAAGAAAATGATTAAATGGAATGATTTTGGGTTTGTAATAAACAATGTTTTAGGAACATTTGTTTTCAAACCCTTTAATTATATTTTGGAGGAAATATTATAAATCTCTATTAATGGATTTTAAAGATAATAACAAGTATTGAAATCTTTTATAGAAAATGTTATATGTTTAATTTATAAAAGAAAAGGAGTTTATTATAACAATGTTTTGGTGGTAATTATTTTAATCTCTTTAATTATATTTCAAGTAAGTAAAACTTATTAAATTGTTTTTGAATACATTTATGCCAATGGAATAAGTATATGAATACTTTTTAAGTATTAAAAGAATAAATGAATAGTTAAATTTATAAAGACAAGTATATATCTTTTACAAAGAGAAATCTAATATATTTATATGAGTATATAAAGGAAGTTCTAATTAATAAAAGTGTATTAATTAATAAAGGAAGTGTTGATTTACAAAAAAAGGTTTATTAGATAAAAATGTTTTATTAATAAAAAAGGGTTTTAATTAATAAAGGATAAATTAATTATAAAGAGATTAAAAGTCGTTTATGTGACTTGACCATGCCTTGCATGAAATGATAGTGCAGGTATTTTTACTTGCTTGTAAGAAAGTATTCGAGACTTAGTTCCCTTATGCGATTGTTCTCATCATTATTGAATGAGACCAAATTCATTGACTCGGTCTTGGAGAGACCAGGATCGATAAGTGTTCTACTTATCGAAAACCGCTTTAAGGATGAGATACGGGTTCACTGTTTGGAAGTGAATGAAGGAAACCATGTGTGGTTCTGGAATCTGTTGAGATGATGGACTCCATATGGGATATCTGATCATGTTTTGTTGAAAACTCATGTGAAGATGCCGATCATAGCCTCGACATTGGGAAAATGACTAAAGACAGAGTAGGATGCACGATCCGGGGGTTCAGCTAACCCATGGAAAGTACGACAACTCCATATCTAGAGTATGCTTATAGATGTTGCTAGCGGGGAGTGGTTGATACTTGGTACTTATTGTTCACGTGAGTGTTCGGATGAAGGCCCAGTTGTATTTACCTTATGGTATATTTTATCTAGAGACATATGGCGCTCGGAATGCATTTTCTGATCCTTGTCATCAGAGATTGGTCCCATCGAGGTCACCGTGGAAAATCCATTCATATGAACGTACCTTAGCGTTTTTGTTTGTATACCTAAATATGCTATCAAATGCAACCATTTCGGCCATGATTTATATTTATATTGAACACCCTAGACATTATTATAATATCACTAAATTTACTTATACAATGGTTCGATTATTGTTTTGTAAAAACCTATCCACATTTTCTTGCGGCGTGGTCTTATGAGGTACCTTTATTCGTTAAAAGGATTTTACAAATATAATAATTCAAATTATTTGAGTTTTTTCATGCTGGTTTACCTGACTAATTCGAGTGTTATTCTTCTTATAATGCTCGGGCAGGCCTGTGTATATTTCCATATATCATTGATGATTCATTGGAGCTCTAGGAGAGGAGCTGGATGACTACCTACCGTAGATATTATTTCCGATGCATTGCTTTGTTTATTTTTATATCAGCAATTATAAGCGCAGGTTGCTATAACTATCCAGGCTGATGGTATGTTAGTTTACTGTAATTATTGTATCTATACAATTTCCCTTTGTAAAAGTATCATTTTAAGATTATATGTCATCGGTCGGTGGTGAGATTCTGATATTGTGTTCTATTCTTTCTTGTCCATTTTCTTTTCTTCTTTTTATTTCACCCTAACATTCTACCTTTCCTGCACTTGAGTGCTCGGCACGTGAACACCTTAGATGTATTGGTGTCGACATTTGGGGGTCAAAAAGGCGGACATTACAAATTTATAAAAAGAATTCAATTGTGTGTTTTTTACAAAAGAATACAATAACAATAAAAAAATCAAACACAAAACATATAAAGTCATGTTAAATGCTCAAATGATTTAAAATAGATAATATACGTAATTTATACAAGTTGAAACAAAATAAAATTATATAAACAAATCATATCAAGCAAAAATAAAGAGGACAACTTTGGCATATATAAATACACAGTTAAATTTCAAATCTGAACTATAAGAACAACATGAACAACAAATTAAATGAGATGCAACATTTCATGGCTTGAATGTTATAAATATGGACATGCAATCAAAATAGAATAGCATAAAATAAATGTAAATCAATCGATATTATAAACATATATTATTAAAGAAGATGTTATAAAAAGGGAATTAAATCATAAACAATATTAACAATAATTAACATAAACAAACAAAAGATGGAAAACATTTGTAGATCCGAGTTGAATCAAATAAAAAACAAGATGTTAACTGAGAAAAAAGGTTTTGATTCACATGTTTAAAATTAATCTATTAAGCACGCACAGAGCATTCATATCCAATCATATAGAGGATAAAATATATAAATAAATAAATCAGAGGATCGCATTAGGATGTTGCCTAGAGATCACATCTTGAATGATGATATCTCCTCAGTTCTTCAAGATCCACATCCTATCCTTGCAAAAGATGGATGAAACACTTTTGTTTTGTTTGATATTTTTATTTGGAGCCGAAAGATTTTGGAAATTTGATTTTTTTTTTCTTCCATGAAAAGTTAGGAGGAGAGAAATAAAAGGAACAAATGAGAAAGAATGAATTGTTTATATAGAATGAATTAGAGAATATGTTTTATTTGAAAGAACTAAACCCTTTTCATTCTTTAATTAAAACTTCCCTAATCAATTCTCTTGATTGTCTCTTTCTCTCTTCAATCCTTTATTTTTACATGATATGTTATCAAATGACATAAAATTTCCACAAATCATGCCATCAAATGACAAAAAATTCCATAAATCATTTATGCAATTATCTTTTATTCAAATTACATCGATATTGTATATCAACGCATGCAGATATAACTTTTATAATTGCATTAAAATAATTACAAACAACTTCCAAACATAAATAAATTAAATATTAATTAATATTTCTCAAATATCAATCAATTTAATCAATTTACAACATTTTGTAAATTTGTTAAATCATGTGGTTTTAAGAGAATTCATCATTAGGTTATGCGACTCATAGGTGTAAATTCAGTCAACAATTAATATCGACTATTCGAATATTAACGTTCGCATGTCACTTAGCAGATGATGTGACATTTTGGTTGAATTTATCGCTTCACATCTTTTGGTAAAATCCAATTTTACTTATTATAAGCGGTACCCAATAGTGACAATTATTACATCAATTCTCTTCATCAAAACTATATCACATTAAAACTTATGGAATTTGGTATTGGTCAAAATTCTAATATTGTCCACATTCAACTTTATAGTCCAAATACAAAGTCCTTGATTCGATAATTAGAATTATTATTAACAGAACTGCTCTGGCTAAAAACTTCGAGTTTGAATTGACATCAGTTGAACGTGATACTAACCTCATATAACCGAGGAGACGAATTCTCTCTTGAATAGTATTTTACCTCCAATGCTTTCACACGACCCAACCATAGTCATTCTGTTGGATCATAGGTTTTGATTGCTGACAAGACACAACAATCCACGAATCTACTACTACGATAACATCCATACTCATCGGCTCAATATATGGTTTGTATAGTTATATATATTTTAACAAGAGTCATCAAATATGTATATAGAGTCTAGTTTAGTGCTTTGTTAAAATCTTTCCCCAAGAATAATCATTCACATTCAAATAAACTTGCATGCATATTTTAATCAAAATCAAGTTTTCAAAAAATTGCATGAAGCGAGGCTCGAACCCAGGTCACTAGTTTAGAAGGCAAGTGCTCTAACCAAATAAGCTGTAGTGATTTTTAGTTATCAATACAATTCAGTCGACTGAACAAAATTGGCCGGTCGACTGAATATCTATGAAACAGCCTATTGTACACAAATATGCACTGTTTTTTACTATCTTTGAATATTCAGTCGACTGACCATTTTTTCCCAGTCGACTGAATTCTGCAACAGTCATTTTTTGTGAAAAGACACTTCCTTTTTTGAATAGCCTTCTTCCTCCCCAAGGGTTGCAACCATTGCTATTCGCAGAGATCTCTTCACCAGCAGTTGCAACCCCTTAACTACTATATATATGCATGAATTTCAAGATCAAAGAATACACTTACTTTCTTATACTTGAATCATATTTTCTAAATCAAATACTCTCTTGAATTCATACATTCATTGCTTACAATCACAATTCTATATTTCTAAAGCAATTTGAAACTTCCTAATCTTATATACACACAACTATACACATCATACTTGAGGAAAAGATTATAGGAAGGGTGTACTACAAGTGACAAATCCGTGTTATTAGAACACACAAGGTCAAGACATCTACTTTGTAATCAAAGTCATGTTCGGTTGCTCAGGCAGTAAAGTCCTGTTCTGTTGCTCAGGTGGTAAAGTCCTGTTCGGTTGTTCAGGCGGTAAAAGTCCTCTTCGGCTGTTGAGGCAGAAAAATCCTGATCAGTTGCTCAGGTGTTGTATACCTATTCCTCCGGGTTAAGTGAGGGGTTATTGTGAGAAATTCCAGAGAGAAGTCTGGGACTGGACGTAGAACAGGAAGTTCAAACCAGTATAAAAACTCCTGGTGTGCTTATTCTTATTTACTTTATTATTATTATTATCTGTTTCCGCATTTTGTTTATAACACATTCCGTATTACACGATCCTAAGTGATAACTAGCTACATAGTAGTCACTTTCATAACTAGCTACACAGTAGTCACTTTCATTTGGTATCAGAGCCTGGTATTCTAGAGATCGTAACAACATCCTAGAATAAATGGCTACAAAGAGATCTAGTCAAGGCAATAAGAAGAGGAAGAGCAATAAAGAAAAATCAAAGGAGCAAACAAACAAATCCTTCATGGCTAAAGATAATGAGGTTAGTGATCTAACTTTTGATGATATGATAGAAATAAATTCAGAACTTCTAGACACTTTAAAAAGTCTCAAAAGAAAATATAAGGAAGCTCTAGAAAATCAAAAGAAAACAGAATTCGAAAGAGATATGCTTAAAGACGAGAAGAAAATATTAGAAGAAGAACTTGAGAAAATTCAAGATTCACTCTTTGAAAATTCTCAACTTGCTCTATTGAGTCAAGAAATAGAAGCTCAAAAAGAAAAGAATAATACTCTAGCTTCTGAGAATCATGAGTTAAAAACAAAAATTAAAATTGTTGAGTTAGATAACACTAGTCTCAAAACTAAGCTTGATGACATTACTAAAAATATTTCCAATTTTAATAAAGGGAGAGAAAATTTATCCAGGATTATTGAAAATTCTCAACCTGCTTCAAATAAGAAGGGATCAGGTTATGTTAAGAATTCAAAAGCTCACAATGATAAAAGTGGTTTAGGATATAATAAAACTAATCGTAGAAATAGCACTAGATATGCTTTCATGTATAGTAAAAATGATAGTGCAAGTACTAAATTTCGAGTAAAGCCTAAATCCAATTTTTATAGAAATTTAAATACTATTATGACCTATAATGTTGATAATTTCTCAAGAAGTACAAAATCATTAACAGGAAATATGAATAAAAATTATCTTAGTATTTGGGTTCCTGTTAATTGGAAAAATATGGAAAAATACATTGATGATTATTTTGATATGGTAGCTAATAATGAGAATTATATTTATAAAGGTTCAACCACACCCAAACGGGTATGGTTTCCTAAAAATTAGGAAATTATAAGAACCTTGGGTATCGCATGCTTTAAATGTTAATTTTTTTTCTTATACCTTACATTATAAGTAGTAGTTATTTTGTTTTATATTGCTCTATGTTAACACTTATGTAAAATATATTTTATATCATCATATAAACTTTTCTTTTTGTCGATGACAAAGGGGGAGAAAGATATTGTTCTCTAACACTATTTGCAGGAATAAACCATGCAAGCACAGATTAAGGGGGAAAAAAGATAAATTATTTATAGGAATATATAGCATAGATTCAGGGGGAGAAGTCTATAGCATAATTACATGAATATATTCAGTGAGAAAGATAAGATCAACAAAGCTTGTCAAAGATTCGTTCGTAGCAAATGAAGTTGTCATCGTCAAAAAGGGAGAGAATGTTGGATCATAGGTTTTGATTGCTGATAAGACACAACAATCCACGAATCTACGACTACGATAACATCCAGACTCATCGGCTCAATATATGGTTTGTATAGTTATATATATTTTAATAAGAGTCATCAAATATGTATATAGATCTAGTTTAGTGCTTTGTTAAAATCTTTCCTCAAGAACCATCATTCACATTCAAATAAACTTACATCCATATTTTAATCAAAATCAAGTTTTTAAAAAAAATGCATGAAGCGGGGCTCGAACCCGGGTCACTAGTTTAAAAGGCAAGTGCTCTAACCAAATGAGCTGCGGTGATTTCTAGTTATCAATAGAATTCAGTCGACTGAACAAAATTGACCAGTTGAATGAATATCTACAAAACAGCCTATTGTACACAAATATGCTCTATTTTTTACTATCTTTGAATATTCAGTCGACTGACCATTTTTTTCTAATCCACTGAATTCTGCAACAGTCATTTTTTATGAAAAGACACTTCCTTTTTTGAATAGCCTTCTTCCTCCCCAAGGGTTGCAACCATTGTTATTCGCAGAGATCTCTTCACCAGCAGTTGCAACCCCTTAACTACTATATATATGCATGAATTTCAAGATCAAACAATACACTTACTTGCTTATACTTGAATCATATTTTCTAAATCGAACACTCTCTTGAATTCATACATTCATTGCTTACAATCACAATTCTATATTTCTAAAGCAATTTGAAACTTCCTAATCTTCATATACACACAACTATACACATCATACTTAAGGAAAAGATTATAGGACGGGTGTACTACAAGTGACAAATCCGTGTTATTAGAACACACAAGGTCAAGGCATCTACTTTGTAATCAAAGTCATGTTCGGTTGCTCAGGCGGTAAAGTCCTATTCTGTTGCTCAGGTGGTAAAGTCCTGTTCGGTTGTTCAGTCGGTAAAAGTCCTCTTCGGCTGTTGAGGCGGAAAAATCCTGATCAGTTGCTCAGGTGTTGTATACCTATTCCTCCGGGTTAAGTGAGGGGTTATTGTGAGAAATTCCAGAGGGAAGTCTGGGACTGGACGTAGAACAGGAAGTTCAACTAGTATAAAAACTCCTGGTGTGCTTATTCTTATTTACTTTATTATTATTATTATCTGTTTCCGCATTTTGTTTATAATACATTCCATATTACATGATCCTAAGTGATAACTAGCTACACAGTAGTCACTTTCACATTCGATGGAAGCAATGCCATGATTTAGCTATAATCAAAGCGTAGCTTCCACATTGAAGATCAAAAGTATTATCAAGTCGAGGGAATTGTGTAGATTTGTCACATCGATGTTTTCTATTTGGCCTTAGTTATATTAACCAATAGAAACCAATCAAGTGAGTCATTCCATATTTATCCAATAACTACCGGTATGTATCCCTTTAGTGCCTCCAGCAATCATGAATAATACACTATACAACATTTGAAGAGCATTACGTACTCTAGTCTCAACGGATGTATCGATATCAAGTTTCGATACATCTTGTCTAGGAATATTTAAAATGGTATATTTATTTTCATTGTGATAAATTACTAACTATTACAACACTTTGTAACACTATCACAAAACATATCATTTATGGATTTTCTATTGAATAATCTTTTAATTTAATTATTTAATTAATACAACATATTATATCAAGTATATAATAGAAAGTAAACACCTTATACTTTGAACAAGATTGGTTATCAACTTATATATATATATATATATATATATCAAATTACATAAGTGCTTCTAGGACATCCCCCTAACTCTATCAATTTTTTCATCTTTTAAAAGAAACCTTTTTATTCCAATAAACTCGGCTTACTCGAATGGGTACCCATGTGTTTATGGAAAAATAATAATAAAAACATAGGTTAGACATAATTCCTTGTATGAGTAATACATTTCCCTAAACATAACATATAGTGAGACCAAGCTGCATACTCACTATTCAACAACATCCAATTCATCATAACATAAAGGTTAATTATCATACACGAATCATTATTACAAGTCATTCTTTCATATATAATTATGCCCTGCACTTACTGAGACATTAAGACTAGGTTTTACAGTCGATTCATTTAGATTTCCACTGAAGCCTTATTTAATTTTTTTCTTGATGTCAAGGTTATGATACTTTCGACAACCTAAGCCTTATGCCATCACTTCTGTATAATGCCATGAATAGAATTTTAGGTAGCCTGTTAACCCAAAAACTGGATCAACACCCTGGATTGAGTATGAAAGCACCGGTCCTGTTCTTACGGAGCAATAATGTAAAGAATAAATGTAAAAAGAGCATAAATAATAATAAATTTTTTTTATAGTGCTTCGGCTGTTAATAAAGCCCATGTCCACTTTATAACTTTTTATTAATGGACTGCTGTTATAAGGTGAATCTGATTAAAATATGATTGAATCTTCTAAGTTAGATCAAGTCACAAGTACAAGAGTTTACTGGAGAAACACAGTGAACCCTTATATGACTATTGTATGGGAGGAGAAGAGTGAAGAATAATCTTTGCAGAGTTCCAGCAGCCAGTCCAGAAGATCATGTTTATCTTGCAAATAGGATTGTATTTATAGAGGTTAGAGAGCACTTGGGCCCGAAGTTTAAGTGCAGAAGAGTCCAATTGTTGTGCCAAGTCATCACCGAATATCTCAAATCAATTTGGGTCATTTCTATGGATTGCTAGCTATCCATAGGGGATGGATTGCTAGCTATCCATTAACTTAACATATTTTTCTACCAGAAGCCTTTACTTGGTGCTACAAAGGAGCTCGAAAAATTTGAGGGTGATCCAACCTATCTTGATGGATCGCTAGCTGTCTATAAGGGATGGATTGCTAGTTATCCATAAGGGATGGATCGATAGCTATTCATAAAGGATGGATCGCTAGTTATCCATCCACTTAGCATATTTTTGAGTGATCTTAGTTTGGTTGTCTTGCTATCTTCTATTTAAGTGCCTTCTCCAAATGTCAAGCCGTTTGGAGTTTGTTTCATCATCCGTCTTCATAGGTCAGCTGGTCCAGAAGAATCATCCATAATTCGCTCAAACTTAACAAAATCAGACGAAACTTTATAGGTAAACTCTAGAGAGTATCTAGGATTGACTATAAATATTTAAGGTGGTGGGGCCCAACCTACATGGATCGATAGCGATCCATCTAGTTAGGTCGCTAGAAATCCACGTAGCCTTATCCAATCAAGCTTATTTTTGGTTAGTGCCTTATTTTGTGTCCTTTAAGTGTTCTCCATAAATTTCAAGTCAATCCAACTTCGTATGAGTTCTCTAAGTCTATTTTAAGTTAGTTTCTTTGGTCAAAAAGCGGGTAAACAGCCTGAATCAGATGAGTCTTTACTTGTTGAACTACGCTGCTTGGAATGCTATGAAACTTGGTAAGTATTCTTAGAAGAGTTAGTAGATCATGATGTAAGAGGCTTTAGCAACTTGTGGTGCTTGCTTTTGGATCGCTAGCGATCCATGGATGATGGATTGCTAGTTATCAATCTACATCTACTTAGTGGATTGTTGGCTTGTTTCTCTTAAGATCCATTGGCTTGTTCATTTATATGCCTTGTTCAAGTTTCAAGTCATTCTGGCTTAGTCCGTATTTTATAACTTCTATCGAATTCTGCTGGATTAAAAACCTAGTTAACATTTGCCCCCTAGAGTATGCTTTCACTGGAAACAAAGTGTGCTCTAGAACAAGACAAGTTTCGGATTACTATTCTGTGAATTTCAATGAATTGTCGGAGTCTATCTCAAGATGTTGTTTTCAATTGACTAACTTTTGATAAATGTTCATTTTTTGATTTCGATCTGAATTTCAATTCCTGGTATTGACGATTCAATCTTTGCTCCATAATTTACATAAGGGGATAGGTCTGTAAGTGGGTGCACCACGTAGGTTTGGAGTCGACTTATATAGTTTTAACTCGATTGGCTGTGGAGCTAAGTTTTTTCTGGAACGATTGTACGCCATTCTGGAGCAAAGTCTTGCTCTTTGGCTTTAACTATTTCTTTTCGAGGAAGAGTAAAGTTTCTATTGCCGTTTTGAATTCTAATGCGATGATTTATTCCAAAATTAGATACAGTGGATGATTCAATCATATCGCTCCTGAAAAGAAAAGCTTCCCGTGTCGCTTCGGACAATAGCTCCATTATCTATCGTTGATTAATAACAGATAAGTGTGTAAAAGATAACCTCAAAGGACGATATGGATTGTTTTTTTAAATGTAAGCAAGCTATCTACAAAAGATTGTCCATTTGCAGTATTCAGATAGTGGACTCTTCACATGTAGGTAACACGCTACATCTGACTCAGCCAAATCCGACTGGTCAACATACACTGACTTCCCTTGAATTCCAAGCATTGGTTATACGAGGATATTATTTAAAGTTAAACATACCCGATAGGGTTGAATGCCAAGTTTTATTGTTGAACTGACTTTTCGATCATCCGATCTTTAGTCTGGCGGAGGGATTTCCACTCCTCCAAAAGCGGGGTCCTTCGTAACATAAGCTTCGCTTATTTTTCCTATCATATTGGGATAATTGATTACAGTTAAATTATAAGGCACGGCTATTATTATAGAGTTGTAATTGAAGTTTGATCAGGCACAGTTTCGGTCTTCAGAAACTAGTGCATGACTTGTTCGATTGCGATTATCCTTCCTTTGCGTTTTTCGAAATTCAACCTACACACCAGCCTCTATCTTTGAGGACTATTGGTTTAATTGCTCAATTTTGAGCATTGCTTTTTCTCGTTGTTTCACCTCTTATGTGTTAGTCCTTGAGATGACGGTTTTGATGACAACAACCTTAGAATAGATTATAAAATATAAATACTAACAGTATTAGTTTAGATAAATATTATATGCATGATTTAACCATGTAGGTACCAAGAATGAAGACTGTACAGTATAGAGATTCAAGATATCAATACTGAAGACTCATGAGTATCAAGAATATCAAGATTATTAAGAGTTCAAGATTTCAAGTAATTTAATTTTTTAATTAGGAATTTTTTTAAAACTCCTAGAAAAGCACTGGCATCTTAAAATCCAATTTATTCGTGGAATGGAATCCACTTCGGGATGGAACCCTAAGTAGGATGGAACCTACATAAAATCTAGTGGAACATTGTTTTGTATCCGCTAATCTTTTATTCAAATGTTTTTTACAAAATTATCTTGTTTTCAAAATGATTTCAAAATCTTCCTTTTAAAAGCATCAAAAACATCTATCCTGATTTCAAGTACTTTTAGCCTCAAAATATTCTTTAATTTCAAAATCAAATTATCCGTAGTTTTAAACTATCTTTAATAATAATATATTTAACTTTTAAATATTTATACTTAGACTTCAATATAAAATTATAGTAAAATTTTGTATACAATATTATATATATTTACTTATGTAATTTAACTATAGACAAGTATATTTATAAAGTTTAAAATAATTTTAATATAAGATAGAAGTTATTTTCAAAGAAAAACAAACCACCAAAAATTTCTTTGGGATGTCGACATGCTTAACCTACCCATGTCGACATAGTGTCAGTTGGTTTTAAAATTTAAATTTCAAAAGAAGTGTCTATTCGTCATATCTCTTCATGAATGGACATGGCTGTTGTTCTTCTATAAATAGGGGCTATTTTCAGCGAATTTTCAATCATATTTTCTGGTTTTCATTTCTCTTCTTCTTC
Organism: Allium cepa; assembly: GCA_030765085.1. Taxonomy (NCBI): domain Eukaryota; kingdom Viridiplantae; phylum Streptophyta; class Magnoliopsida; order Asparagales; family Amaryllidaceae; genus Allium; species Allium cepa. Next base: position 137,319,215 of record CM060932.1, read on the forward strand.
GATATTTCTATATACATATTCTTAAAATTACTCTACCGAAATCAACATTGAATCTAACTAGATCATTTCTGGTTTGATTCTCTATCACTATCTCTACAAGATCCTCAGTGCTATTCAGAGTTATAGGCTTCTTTGTAATCAATTAAACGAAAAAAGGTGTGATTGTGGCCTTAGAAATCAATCAAGCGAGATAAGGTGTGACTGTAGCCTTGGAAATCAATTGGGTGAACTTGTTGCCCAGGAAATCAAGTATCTCTACCCAGAGGATTATGAATCTGGAGGGTGTACCTTGTTGCCTTGAAATCGAGGGTGTAATTGTAAAGATTGTTTTTGAAAGGAAATCCGTACTTGCATGCGGGACTGGATTTAGGGTAACTCCAAACCAGTATAAAATCCCATGTGTTCTTTCCTTTACCACTTTTACTTTATATTTGCATCTGTGTTTGATTCTGTGATCATATCTGTGTCTGAATATTGCATACATTTGTGTTTAAATTAACAAAAACTCAAAAAGATTTAATAATTCTCTAAAACACTTTCCACCCCCCTCTAGTGTTTATCCTAGCCTTAAGATCCTTAATCCGCATTTCTCACATTTGGTATCAGAGAAAGGTTTTCAAAGTTTCATAATCTGATTTTTGAAAAGTTTTTAAATGTTGGTACTGTTACTAACACTAGTATCCCTGTCACTAGTTCATTTGTAGAAGGTCATTCTACTGTCAGACCACCACTTTGTAATGGCAGCAACTATGCATATTGGGCATGTAGGATGAAAATATATTTACAGTATGTAGGATTAGATACTTGGAATATCACACAAACTAAATATTCTGAACCCACAACTGATTTTGCAATGTGGACCGCTGAGCAAAAGACAATTGCACAAAATAATTCTAAAGCAATGAATATTCTGTTTTGTTCACTTAATAGGAATAAATTTAATAGAGTGTCAGTTTGTAAGTCTGCATATGAAACCTGGAAAACTTTGCAAGTGACTCACGAAGGAACAAGCAAAGTTAAACAGACCAAAATTTCCATGCTCACAAATCAGTTTTAATTATTTAAAATGAGTTCTAATGAGTCTATTTCAGATATGTATAGTAGATTTCAGGATATTGTGCATTCTCTAATATCCTTGGGAAAGGAATTTTCGGAAGAAGATCAAGTCAGAAAAATTCTAAATTCTCTTACTCCAGAATGGGATCAAAAGACACTTGCGATCGAAGAGGCAAATGACATCAGTACTTTAAAGATAGAAGAATTAATTGGAAATCTAATGTCGTTTGAAGTCCAAATGATCGGGAGAAGAGAAAGCAAAGCATCTGAAAATAAATCAATGGCATTTAATGCATTAACTGATGGATCAGACTCAAACATCGATAATGATGAAGAGATAGCCTTTATGACCAGGAATTTTCGAAAATTTCTGAAATACAAAAAGATGAATAATCTCAAGAGAAACAACTACAAGAACTCTGGAAATCAGAATGTAGTGTCAAACAATGTCATATGTTTCAAATATGATGAACCAGGGCATATCAAAAGAGCCTGTCCGTATCCAGATAGGCAAAATCCTCCTATAAACAATGATTCGGTAAAGAAACGGAAGCGTGCATTTACTGCTACTCTAGATGACTCAGACTCGTCCTCAAGCGAAGATGATCAGAAGATAGATAATTCAAATTTGTTATTCTCGGCAGTTCACGATTCTGACAAATTCAGAGAAACGGACTCAGAAAAAGGTATACATTTACAATACAATTGGTTGAAATTGCATGCTTAGAATTAGATGCTTGATTGCTTGATTGATTGATTTTGAATTAGTGTGTTATTTGAACTTTAAATTTTTTTACTATTATTTTATTATCTTTATAATTATTTTATTATTATTTTTTCTAGTATAATAATATATTATTGAAAATACTATAATTCTAATAATATTCCAGATATATAGACATTAAAAATAATAAGTGTGTATATATATATTAGAGTACTTAGGAAAAATAAATCATAGAAATTCATAGGCACATGTCGACATGGTCCCTACCATGATGTTGACATGGGTACCATAATTTGAAATTCAAAATTTGAATTCAAATGGTTGAATTTCTCTCCACCTTTTAATTTCATTCAATTCTCTGAAAAGGCATCTTTTGACCAGAGAACATGTCCTTTGAGAATCTATTTATTCACTATCTTTTATCATATCTTTTCACTCTCATTTTCAAATTCAATCTCTCTCTTCAAAACTTCAAGCTCTCTACTCTCTACTTTAATAGCTTCTTCAAGCAACCCATCCACCATGAGAATTTCCAGAAAGATAAAAGAGCAACTCTTCAATGATCCGGAGGCAATAAAAGCATACATCAATTATGCTAACTATGCAAAAGTCCATCCTAGAAAGTTTGCTATATTTCAAGATTTTTCTTCTTATGAAATTGATTCTCTTTTTGCAAACAATCAAATTCTTAGTCTTATTGATGCTTCTCAAAATGATTTTGTTTGCTATCCCAACCTTGTCAAAATTTTCTATGCAAATTTAAACCGTAGATTTTATAATGGAAATGAGGATGAAATTTGGAGTAGTGTCAAAGGCACTAGAATTGTTTTGAATTGTGATCTTTTGGATACCATTCTCAATTGCAAAAGTATGGGAATGGATCTTTCTAGTTTTAAAATCGATGAAAATGATCGTGAGACATTTCTTCACATTTTCGAAGGAAATGATGATTTTGAATTTAAAAATCGAAATTTTCAACCAAAAGCAAGAATTGTCAATCTTCTTTTGCAACATACTTTGACCCCAAGATCAGGGAATTTTAATAATCCTACTTCAAAAGTTTGCAAAGCACTTTTTCTATTTTTGGAAACTATGACATTAATTGGGCGTAAGTCATTTTGGATGAACTTCGTCTTAAAAATCTTGAAATGGGACAGAATACTTTGTATCATGGAATTTATCGCACTCGGATTTTTAACTATTTTGGAGTGGATTTCAAAGGAGAAGAATCTGTTTCTAGAAAAGTTTTCAATCATTCCAACATTTCGCTTATGAAAATTCCATTTGTTTTTCAACCTTATGAGACTCTTGACAAAAAGGAAGAGCGTTTGGCTCATGAGGAGATGGAAGAAGAGGAAGGGGAAGAAGAAGAAGGGGATGAAATGGAAATTGAAGAAGAAGAAGAAGGTGAAACTTCTTTGGAAAGCATCGACTATCATCCTAATCCATCCAACAAAACCCTTCTCAAAAACCAAAAGACCATTGTTGAGAATTAACGGATTCTTAGACGATCCGTTAGTAAAAAGTTGGACAAAATTTCATCCAAGATAAACAAGTTTATTTCCAAAGTCAGCAAGTAGCTTGGATTATCTTCATCGTCATCATCCTCTAACTAGTTCTACCTTTTCGTATCTCGTTGTATTTTTTAGTTTGTTTTAATTTGAAAGTTCATGTAGTTCTTTATGATTTATCGTTGTACTGTCTTAGTGGAAATGAAATGGAATTGATTTTCTATTATCTAGCTTATCTTATCTCCAGGATAAATGTTAGTATATTATATAAATATATATACACAATTATTCACAAAATCAAAATAAGTCATAAAAATTCATTGCCCCATGTCGACATACCCCCTATGACCATGTCGATATGTACTGGTCAGAAATGACACTTCATTTTGAATTTGAAATTTGAATAACTACCATATGTCTATTCATTTCAAACGAATTTCTACACCTATAAATACCTATTTCTTACAGAATTCATCACTGAATATTATTTCCTATTTACTCTATCTCTCATTCTTATCACAAATCCAAATATGGCTAATCCAATTCATAATTTATCCGAGAATCTTGAAGAAACTCTTAATTCGTTCAAGAATATTCTCTCGTTCATTCTTCGTAACCAGCGACACTTAGAATTGAGTCAAATGCAGATGATCAAGGAGCAAGAAAGGCATTTCGATGCAATACGATTAATGATTTCCTCCCTGCACAAGGATGATAACGAAGCACATCCTCCAGTCTCTCTCACCAATGACAATGAAAATTGGGATGCTATTAAAGCAGACCCTATTTTTGGAGAAGAAGGATGGGTGGAAGTTCCTCATAACGTTTGATTTTATTTGATTGCTTTGTTTGAATTGTTTGCTTTGATTGATTTGATTTCATTTACTTTAATTTGGTATGATGGGGATTGATATTTGGTGTGGATTGATGTTTGTTGTACAAAACATGTATAAATATTTGATCCTTGTTTGATTATCATGTATATCAGTTTAATTATCTCTTTTTTTGGCAAGGCCAGCCGGTTTTATAGTGGACCGTCCACTTTTATTACGAACGTAATAAAAATTGAAGTACAGGAGCAAGGTTAAAGCACCTTAACTACTAAAGTATAAACAGAGAAAGCAGCACAGGTACGTGTCAGCTATGACACGATAACTATAGGAATCACATAAAACTAGCACTCCTCCGAGGACGGAGAATCACCAACAACCCCAGACACCAAAGAAGTTTAATTATCTCTTAATACATCTATTATATACTCCATTGTATAGTTTATTAATGCAGGTATTTTAGTTCTAGAATGAGGGGGAGTTATATAGTTTGAAGTTATATATATTTAGAGATGGTTTTTGTTGGTGACAAAGGAGGAGAAATATAAAATAGGATAGTTAGACATAGATTAAGGAGGAGTTATTAGGATAGAAGTAATATTTTATAAACAAAGGTTGTCACATTAAAAAAGGGTAGATTGTTGGTCCTTGAGATGACGATTTTGATGATAACAACCTTAGAATAGATTATAAAATATAAATACTAATAGTATAAGTTTAGATATATATGTATATGTAGGATTTAACCATGCAAGTACCAAGAACGAAGACTGTACAATATAGAGATTCAAGATATCAAGCTTGAAGACTCATGAGTATCAAGAATATCAAGATTATCAAGAGTTCAAGATTTCAAGTAATTTAATTTTTTAATTAGGAATTTTGTTAAAACTCCTAGAAAAGCACTGGCATCTTAAAATCCAATTTATTCGTGGAATGGAATCCACTTCGAGCCTGTTAAAGGGATGGAACCCTAAGTAGGATGAAACCTACGAAAAATCTAGTGGAACATTATTTTGTATCCGCTAATATTTTATTCAAATGTTTTTTTACAAAGTTATCTTGTTTTCAAAATGATTTCAAAATCTTCCTTTTAAAAGCATCAAAAACATCTATCCTGATTTCAAATACTTTTAGCCTCAAAATAATCTTTAATTTCAAAATCAAATTATCCGTAGTTTTAAACTATCTTTAATAATAACATATTTAACTTTTAAATATTTATACTTAGATTTAAATATAAAATTATATTAAAATTTTTTATACCTTATTCTATATATTTAGTTATGTAATTTAAATATAGACAAGTATATTTATAAAGTTTAAAATAATTTTAATATAAGGTAGAAGTTATTTTCAAAGAAAAACAAACCACCAAAAATTCCTTTGGGATGTCGAGATGCTCAACCTACGCATGTCGACATAGTATCAGTTGGTTTCAAAATTTAAATTTCAAATGAAGTGTCTATCCGTCATATCTCTTCACGAATGGACATGGTTGTTGTTCTTCTATAAATAGGGGTTGTTTTCAACGAATTTTCAATCATATTTTTTGGTTTTCATTTCTCTTATTCTTCCACATTTCTATATACATATCCTTACCGTTACTCTATCGAAATCAACATTGAATCTAACTAGGTCATTTCTGTTTTGATTCTCTATCACTATCTCAACAAGATCCTCAGTGCTATTCAGAGTTATAGGCTTCTTTGTAATCAATTAAACGAGAAAATGTGTGATTGTGGCCTTGGAAATCAATTAAGCGAGATAACGTGTGATTGTAGCCTTGGAAATCAATTGGGTGAACTTGTTGCCCGGGAAATCAAGTTTCTCTACCCCGAGGATTGTGAATCTGGAGGGTGTACATCGTTGCCTTGAAATCGTGGGTGTAATTGTAAAGATTGTTTTTGAAATGAAATCCGTAATTGTGTGCGGGACTGGATGTACGGTAACTCCGAACCAGTATAAAATCCGGTGTATTCTTTCCTTTACTGCTTTTACTTTATATTTACATCTGTGTTTGATTCTGTGATCATATCTGTGTCTGAATATTGCATACATTTGTGTTTAAATTAACAAAAACTCAAAAAGATTTAATAATTCTCTAAAACACTATTCACCTTCCTCTAGTGTTTATCCTAGCCTTAAGATCCTTAATCCGCATTTCTCACATTATGTTCATGTGCACCATAATCATTTACTGTAATTTTACACATGTAAGTAATACTTCTACGGTCATTTCGGTAGATTTTATTTCATAGCTTTGTTCAGAACTATGAGGTAGCTTAGTCTAGCCAGTTCTGTAGCTAATCCCTACTTATGCTCAATTGAGCTCATTTCAATAAAGTGTTAGTGTATTTACCCTAGTCCATAGGGAGGATTTCCCTAAATACTAAGTCTATATGTTTTTGGGAGACTAGGTCTCCTAGGAAATATGTTCAATTACCACAGTATGATTACACGGTAGCTCCTATCTCCAGGAACTAGGGACTTTGCTTCTTGATTCCAAGCTATAATTTTTCAAAGATGTTTGTTTCCTAACAGTAATTGAATTCTTCCAAGTTGACATCGCCATCCAATATCATTTTGGGTACGTATGCTAGAAAAACATGTCGCTGTCACCTTTTGCTAGAGTGAATTCTTCTAAGTCCAATGTTGAGACCCTAATTATGTATCAGTTTCTATCTCCAGAAACTCGTGTGTGGATGACTCAACTCTGTAGACTTTTCCTTGATGTTGTGAATCTTTAAATAGCATAAGATGCCATAAGGTAGGGATGAAGATTTAATCAAACTCTTGCTTTTATTTCCAAAAGTCGATGTATCGATAATTACATTCTGAGGGTTTCTTCTTAGCATCACCAAACTTTGGGTAATAGAATATTCCTGTAATTTGGGACCAAATGATCTAGTTAGACCATAAGTAGGTCATCGATTCTTCTCGTCATCTCCAAACTGCGAGCGACGGTTGATTTTTTAATGTTAAATCCTTCATTTCATTTGTTTGCAATTTTATTACCGAAATGTTATGTTTTGCGATAACCATAATCTAACCAAACTCACGGTTATTCGTGTTTGGACTTTGCAACATTTCTTTCGATCAAGTATATATGCGTCTATGCCTACTTAAGGAACTAGCTATTTCGAACGCCTGTATTTGGGCGATTATGAGAGATGGAGAGGTTTGGGACAAATGATTTGATTGCCCCTTGTCTGGCTCTCAATCCTATTCTGGGATTAAGGAAGTCCGATGATTTTAGTTTTGGCCTTCCGTGATTGTCCTTACATGTCCTTAGTTGTTAATACTTTGCTTGATTACTATCATCATGGAAGTTCTATTCATATGCCAATTCCTATCTTTGGGAAATGATAACCTAGCTGCTTAGTTCCAAGCAACATTTCCTTGAGGCTGCCTATCATTTGGTTGTATCTAAATTCTTTCTAAGTTGAATTCAGGAAAATATGTTATGCACCAGCTATCATCCCAAGAAATTATCACATAAGCAATTTAATCCTGGGATTTCCTTTCGGCACCACTTTATTCATGTGCAGTGGATGATTTCAGCGATGAAAGTTCGAACCATCCGACTGACCTATGTAAGGTTATGTCTTCCTGTTGTTTCCCATTTTCGAGCAACGGCAGTTTCTTTAAAACAAGGGTAGAATGTCAATTGAGGACCAACTTCTATCTCTGAAAGCTAGTGATTAACGGTTTACTACAATGAGTGTTTCTCATCGAACCTATAGATTAAATTTTCCTGGCATTACCAAAGCAACACTGGTACATAGGGAATAACAATTTTTCCGGCATTGCCAGTACTTAGGAAGTAGAAGGTTTCCCAGTGTTGCCAAGGAATACCGATACTTATGAAATAGAAAGTTTCTTGATGTTGCCGGGGCAACATTGGTACTTAGGAAATGAGAAATGGCCCTAGCCTTGCCGGGGCAACATCGACACTCTGGAGGTTGGGATTGATTTTCCCCATCGATTCCTATTGTTTCCCATTTTCAGGAAATGGTAGTTTTTTGAAGAAAAGGGTAGAATCTCAATTGTAGACCGACTTCTATCTCCGAAAGCTAGTGCATTGATGATTTACTACAATGAGTGTTTCTCATCGAATCTGTAGATTAAAATTTTCCTGACATAACCGAGGCAACACCAGTATATAGTGAATAACAAATTTCCCGCTATTGCTGGGCCAATGTCGGTACTTAGGAAATAGAGGGTTTCCCAGCGTTGCCAAGGGAACACCGATACTTATGAAATAGAAAGTTTCTTGATGTTGTCGGGGCAACACCTGTACTAAGAAAATGAGAAAAGGCCCTAGCGTTGCCAAGGCAACACCGACACTCCGAAGGTTGGGATTGATTTTCCCCATCGATTTGACAATGATTTTAATCCAAATGGGCACTAGTTTTGGTCTTCGAAAACTTGCACTTTGATGATTGGATTGTAGAAGTCATTCGTAGTGCTACCTATCTTCGAGAAGTGTTAAAGTCATGTTGGTTAGGATTGAATCATTAATCTGATCCAGTATAGTTGAGTAGATCCCTTTCAACCCAATGTGGTTGTTTTTCTCAACGTTGCATAACTCTGGGATATGCCATGTTCTCAAAGGATGGGAGTACCAAGCATTTCCATTGCTTAGCCTTGTTTATCACCGCCAAGCGTTACCCTTGGAAATGCAGGGTTGTTGTAACCAATTCCATGGTATTTCTTATTCATGAAAAAACGGATTACCTCCAACCAGTTTTGTTATGATCTGACTTCTATCTGCCGAACCCTTCATTTCTAAGAGGAACCCTTCATTCCTAGGTATCAAATTACATGTTGTTGAATATGCAAGTATATGATTTTTGTTTGATGATAATAAACATGTATATATTCATTTAAATGTATTTATTAATGTTCTATTTTATTTTTCACATAATTAAATAAATATTTGCTGAATAAAATAAATAACATAGAGTTTAAATTCAAACATATATTTTATTCAAACAAATATTTATTATGATCTTGAATAGTACAGATTTGTGCTCTCACTATACATACACAATTTCAATTACAATACAATTTTGATTACATCACAATTTTCATTTACAATGTTCTCCTCACTACATTTCACTCATACACTTGTATTTGTCCTTCAACTCTATTCCAGATTGAATCCAACATCTGAGCAATCTACAAACTAAACACTAACTCAATAAAATTGAAAAGAAAATATTTTGCAGTGTAAAATAAAATGTGATTTTGAAAATTTTATTTGCCTCAATTATTTTGGTTGTTTGTCATCATCTAATTTTGAATTCATCATACACGAACAACTTGTGACATGCACAGTGTATCATTATACATGCCACAAGGCCGTGCACACCAAATGTACCCTTGATAAAATTACAGGGACAGGTGAGCACAAGGTCAAATCCAAATCAAAAGAGCACAAGGTCAAACCCAAATCAAAAGTCGGGTTCAACTCAAATGAAATAAATATTAAGTCACGATATCAACATAAGGTCAAACCCGAGCATTAAGCTAGATTCAAAACAAGTGCAGTCCAAAAATACAAGTACGATAAAATGGTCAAAACGACTAAAATGGCAACTGGAAACAAGTTAATCAAGTATACAAATGAATGGCAAAAACATAAAAATTCAGTGTCAACCAAGACTGCATCAAGAATCAAATACCAGATTTAAGAATACTGTTTAAACTTCAATTTGGTCGAAGTGATGCATCAGTGAAAAATGGATAGAGCTCAGTGCAACTCATCACAAAATTAAACGGCTGAATTCAACTTGCTGATGAATACGATGAACTGGTTCAACTAATACAACATATATACAAATGTACTACAACTACCAGAAAAAACAAAACAACATAACTCAAGTACTACCAGAGTCCATCACTGCAACCTAAACCAGATTAAAAGATAAATGAACATATTCAAGTGCACTGAAACCAATAACAAGTTCAACCAAACTACACAATGAATAACAAATCTAACAATGGACTGATACAAGTGACTCAAAACCAGAGCATCATAAGTTCATATGCATATCAAAGTGCAAAACATGATGAAGCAAATGATACCAGATCACAATAGGAACTCGATAATGACCAAACTTATTTGCATGCACACAACTCCGCAGTTCAATATCCAACCAAGTCTAACCAAAAATGAACCACAGTATCACAATGAGACAAGTCAAGGCCGAATTCTGTCAGAGGTAAAACACAGCAATGAAACTAGAGGTGATTGATCAAGCAAGAATTTTCAAAAATGACGGAAATCAAATGTAATAGCAGCTTTGAACAAAGATAGAGGAAGCGGTTTCAAAATAAATAGTTTGAATAAATCAAATTCAAAGCCAGATGATAACATGAATGAACTAGTCAAGATAAATCAAGTCAAAAACAATATGAATACATATACAGTTCAAAATCAAGTCAGAGCCGTGATGACCAAGGAAGTCAAACAAATTCAAAGTCACGAGTATCAAGTAAACAAGCAACGAAAATATATAAAATTGAAGAAGTCAGAAATCATCTCAATCATCCAAACATAATCAAGTGGCCAAAGAAAATTATCAGATGAACGAGATTACAGGGGATCGAACTCTATATAAACCATAACATCATCGGCATACCAAAATCAAGCAACAAAGAATAATCATTCAAATCGAATCAAAGTCGAGCATAATTGAAATCAAAAGAAACATCACATACCAATTTTATGCCAAGCATACACGTTCGACAAATTGGAGCTGTCGCAAGCAACAATCAGCAAGCCAAATCAAAGAGCATCCAACTCTACAATTGATTAAGCGATGCTTCAATTTAGCAAAACCCAAAATCAATAAGGAAAGAACGAGCAACAAAGAAGCAGTTGTTTTCAAAGAAGTCGGGCCGAAGATATAAAAGGGAAAAGAGGATAATGTTTATCATTACTTTTAATTTGGGTCGGCTTAATTATATTTGGGGTTAATTTTTTTGAATTTAGGGTTCTGAGTAATTTAAATGGTTTTTTATTTCTAATTTACTTTTACACTTTGTAATTTGTAGTCGTATGACTAGGGGATGAAATACGGTGGTGTAGTTTGAGAATTCGCAACTCAATGGCTGAGTTGTGGCAGGGTTTTGAGCGTAGAGTTAGGTTAGTGATAGCGGGTGTTGCGATTTTACGTGTGTAAGTGTTTGACTAATTAATTTCTAGTAGAAACGTTGGGGGAAGCACGTAGGTAGGGTTTTGCCGAAGCTGGGTAAATCTGCGTTTTATTTTCTACTTTTATTATTCTGCTATTATCTATGCTGCAATTACTCTGCTATATCTTTGTTGCGATTATTTTATATACTTTTGCAACAAATTTTTATAATTAATAGTATCATCCTATTCACCCCATCTGGGGTGAAGTCGATCCTATACATGTTCTTATAGAAAATTAGAAATAGTGGAGCGATTCATCACATTGCCCCCAGTACCACCGCGCTCATTCCTATCCTGGTCACGGACCGGTAGAGTTCGGCGGTATTCATCTTGAATCTGTGACACTTAACCTTTCTTGCTTCAGGCCATATGAATTATGCTGGGCTGATAGCATTTTTGTGGATATCAACCTTATTCGTTGGTTCCAATCTTTGGGAATCAATGGTTTAACTGCTCGATTTCGAGTGTTCTCTCCTTGCAGTTGTCTGTCTTCGGATAACAGCTTATTTTTTGCAAGTTGGGGTTTGAGACCTCAGTTGAGCACCTATTTCTATCTTTAGAAGTTGGTGCATTGACTATTTGATTCCGGAAATGCCTTTCGTCATCGTGTATCGCTGGATGGCAGTAAGTTCCTCCATTTATTGCAAGTTGGAGTGATTTTTTATCCTGAGCCAGTGTTATGTGCCCCTCAATCCACAAGATTGATTATTCTGAACAGCTGATGTGAGACATGATGTTCTGGGGGGCTCCCTAGATACCCCCAGTCAAAGGTGCATTACAGCTCCTATCTCTGGGAGCTCGTGACTTAGATATCTTGAATTTAGACATTTTTTGCACTAACTTTGGTTAAAGATCATAATTCTTTGTCGTGTCCTTGGTTTGTTAACTTTGTGGCACTATTGGAGCAACGTCGGTTTCTTTTGGTAGCGAGAGTTGATCCCTATTAATCCTACAATAGACAAGTTTCCCAGTGTTGTCGGGACAACTCTGGTACTAATTTAGAAATTTTAATAGTTCATTGATGATGTCAGATCAACATCAAGCAGTGTTTGCATGGCTTATCAGATGCATGACTTATGAAAATGCACGGCTTATTAAATGCATGGCTTTTGAGAGTGCACGATATACAAAATGCATGGCTTTTGAGTACGAAATGTGCAGCTTTTGAGAGTGTGTGGCTTATGAAATACACGGCTTATGGGATCGATATGACCCATCGATTCAAAATGGTTTGGAACATCTTGACGTTGCCAATCTTCGTGTAACATGAGGTGTTCAAGCTTCGAGAGCATGGTTCCATGGCTCAAGAAGTGATGTGTGGCTTATGGAAGTGCGTAGCTTATGGCAACGATACAACCTATTGATCTAGAACAGTTTGGAACTTCTCGACATTGCCAATCTTCGGGTAACATAAGGAGTTTGTGCTTTGAGAGCAAGGTTCCACGGCTTAAGGAGTGATACATGGCTTATGGGAATGCGCGGCTTATGAGATCGGTATGACTTGTCGATCCGAAATGGTTTGGAATTTCTCGACAATATAAATCTTTGGGTAGCATGAGGAGTTCATGCTTTGAGAGCGTAGTTCCATGACTCAAGAAGTGATGTGTGGCTTATGGGATTACGTGGCTTATGAGATCAATACGACTAATAGTTTGGAACTTCTCGACGTTGCTAATCTTCGGGTGATGTGAGGAGGTCACACATAGAGAGCGTGGTTCTATGGCTCAAGAAGTGATGCATGGCTAGAGTGCACGACTTATGAGATCGATACAACCCATCGATCCAGAACGGTTTGGAACTTGTCGACGTTGCCAATCTTCGGTTAGCGTAAGGAGTTCATGTTTTGAGAGCGTGGTTCCATGCTCATGAAGTGATGCGCGGCTTATGAGAGTACGCACAGTGATTAGGGCCTTCCTGGTGCTGGAGAAACGATGCCAGTTCCTAGAAGGTAAGGATCATTTTTACCATCAATCTAGTGATCTGATTTCACTAGAACGCGATTTCTTCAGTTCTAAGAGATAAGTGGTTTTTGGATCAGGTAATCATGACCTGGACGATCCTCCCGTATTTCAGGATGATATGCATAGGTAAAAAGATAAGTTGCCATAGTGGAGAGATCTACAGCTGACGGCATGGAGATGGTTATGAAGAAAGGGCTTATGGGAGTCCAGGGCAAGACTCTCAGCTTTTGGTTCAAACTGCCTTTGGAGAATTATATATTAGGGATTTAAGATACTTGGTTCTCCAAGGTGTCGAATCTTGGCATGATTCGAGTCGGCCTTTGATTGATCACAAGGTCAGTTCAATTTTGGCTTAGTTTCTTTGAGCGACTTTGAAGCTTTGGAATTCAACATTGTTTGTCTCATCAGTCATTGGAAGTGATTCTGTTAATTTTGCAGAGTGACTAATGTGATTGTCGATTTATGGCCCCGGAGCATAACTTCACTAACTTTAGGCAATTTGGATGAGATGGTGGCTAATCTTCCAGTTAGCCTACACGATGCTTTAGTTTATGAAGGATTTTTGGACCAGATGACTATTAATCAACCGGTTTGCCTTTACGACACTTTAGTTTGCAAAGGACCTTTGCGATCTTTAGTTCATAAAGGAGTTTTTATGGTCAAATGTCCGGCGACCAGATGGCTTTGGAACGATAATTTATCGATTTCGAGAGGAAGTTTGGTCAGATGTTCGATGACTAGACGGCCTTGGAGCGATAATTCATCGACTCCAAGAAGAGTGTGTTCGACGGTTCGATGGTCCAACGGTATTAAAGCGATGATTCATGGACTTGAAGATGAATTTTTAGGATTCGGCTCGCGAGAACATAATTTTATCGGTTCTTGGAGACCAGTGGGTCGGATCTGTTTGTTCGATGATCCTTTGGACAAGCCTTTTGGAAGTTACCAAAGCAACGCTAGTTCTCAGAAGGGGGATCGACATGATTCGTCAAGGGCATAAAGGCACTTCTTTTGTCGTGCTATCTACAATTCCCCTAGTGTCCCGATATAGCTCATTTGGAAAAGGAAAGTAAACAAGGACGGATGAGAAGGCATTGCTTTAGGTTGCTGCCTCATTCCTTTGTAGCTAGCCAGCCAGAGTGTTGTTTGATCATCATCCTTTTGTCTGATTTTGTCAGTTAGCCATGGCGCTTTTCTCCCGGATCTTAGTGGCCTTGCTTGGCATAAGGTCTCTGAGGTCCTGTAGCTCCTTCACTATTTGGTATGTTCTTTGGAAAATGCCAAGTTTGCCTTCTATCAATTGCACTATCTCTAGTCCCTAGAACTAGTTTTCCGTCCCATATAATCCTTCCGGGGTAGTAGGTTGTTTCATGCTTTAATGATTCCTGAGGGCCTTGCAGTAGACTACATCCGTTGCCCTCGCTTCGTCCATATGCTAGCCATACCTGTAAAAAAGAAATTTCAAATCAGTTGTATAGTCGTAGGAAGGTATAGTTGGCATGGTAAACTTATTTGGATATTCTGCATGCTTAATGGCATAGTTGAATGAGTTTTGATTAGGGAAGAAGCTCTAATCATTGTCAGTCTGGTCCATTTTCAAGTTACGATTGTTTATAATGCTTGAGAATGATATACGCATAATTGTCTTATGCTTGAATGATTGGAAATACCAATTGAATGAAAAACCACTTAGGGCGGGGTCATGGATTAGTGACGATCCCTAAAAAAATTCAAGCTAGGTGAGATCGGTATGGAAAGACAAGGAAGGCCCCATAAGGTTGCATTTCAAATTCCAAAGCATTTGGAGTTTGCATGTTTGAGTTACGGGAAAAAGAAGATGTATCGGCATTAATGGATCGGTGGTACTTTACTTAGAGTCCGACCCAAGAAAATTTTCCATTTGCTTGGAGTCACAACATGGTTCGCTTGGAGTCATAGAATTTGAAGTGCTGGGTTGGTGACGAACGGTACTTGGAGTCATTTGTATGTTTGCTTGGAGAAAATCTTGGATTTACCCGAGTCTGAATTTGGGCCAGAATTTATTGGTTTTCTAAGAGTCGAATGGGAAATTACCCAAATTCAACTTTGAGTTAGAACTTCCAGAGTCTGCTTCGAGTCAAATAGGCGATTACCCGAGTTCAACTTCGAGTCAACCCTAAAGTGAGTTTTTCAATGACCATTTTGATGATTTTTTTATGATTTTCGTCGATGACCATTCGTGATTCGACGATTGGAGTTCCATAATGGGATTGGAAACTAGTCAGTTGGGAGTGATCACAATATACTACTGGAGCTTAGCCCTATAATCGATCCCGGTTTGTGTCATATCTTCTTAGTTCTCCTTCCTTTGGGAGTACCATTTGAGTAGCAGTTCCTCGTCCATTGCTTGGCGTTGTGCTGCGATATGGGTTTTAGAGCTTCTTCTTGAGCTTTGCACGTTATCCAATTTGTCTTCCTCAAATTGTTTGTCATCTTCAGAGCAGGAGAGATCCATCATTATCCTCCCGTGGGATTTTAACCCTTAAGTTCGGGTTTGCAACAGGTGCTTTTGCAGTGGATGGAGTGTTAATGTTTTCTTCCGTCATGATTCTTGGAGCTCCGCCCGTTGCTTCCTTTGGCTTTTGTTTTCTTTTTCTTCCATCAAGCCATAAATAAAAGAACGCTCTTGCTCCGTAGCAACCACGGCTTCAGGCATCGTTCTAAGAGTAGCTAGTGATTGGAGAGCTAAGAGAGCCTCTGCCTTTTCCATAAGAGCCATTTGACTATTTTCCATTTTATGGTTAATTTTATCAACCATCTTATTCAATTCTCCCTTAGTCACAACTTCATGCTATATGGAGGATCCTAGAAACCTGATCTCTAGAATTGGCTCCTAATAGTAGGTTGTTGGGGTTGTTGATTTCAATTTGCAGAGGGTTTGTTTCTTCTCCAACAGTGGTAGCTCCTATGGATCTTCCGGAGGTAGTTCTTTTTCTTCTCGGAGCCATTGATTCTCAACAGCAAATCTTCTAAGCAGAGATTGAGTATCTAACTTCTGAACCTATTTGATCCAAATAGCTAGATCCAAGCCTTAGTTAGGTTCTTAGTGAAAGCACCAAAATGTTAGCCCAAAAAATGGATTAATACCCTGGATTGAATGTGAAAGCACCAGCCTGTTCATAAAAAGCAATAATATAGAGAATAAATGTAAAAAGAGCAGAAATAGTAAAAAGATAAGAAGATTTTTATAGTGGTTCAGCTATTAATGAAGCCTACGTCCACTTTATTACTTTTTATTAACTGACCGATGTTACAAGTTGACTCGAATTACAATTCAAGTTATTTTGGCTTAGTCTTGATGTTTTAACTTCTGTTGAAGTCTACTGGGTTAAATACCCATTTAATATAAAGTTATAAAGTGGACGCAGGATTCATTAGTGGCCGAACCATTATAAAAATCTTCTTGTCTTTTTACCATTTCTTCTCTTTTTACATTTATTCTCTATATTATTTCTCTGTATGAACAGGCTGGTGCTTTCACATTCAATCCTGGGTGTTGATTCATTTTTTGGGTTAACACAGGCACTGTGGCCTTACACCAATACTTGCGAATACAAACTCTTTAGGTTTCCATTTAAGCCTTATACCATCACCTTCGTATGATGTCATTAATTGACTTTTGGCAACCTCTAAGGACATACATCAACACTTCTGAATACAATGTCATATTTAACATTGGGTTGCCACTAAGGCTTTACACCATGCTTTTAAGTACAATGTCATATTTGGACGTTGGTTTGGCACTAATCCTTACACCGCATTTCCTAATTCAATATCATATTTAGTCATTAGGTTACCACTAATGCCTTACACCATACTTCCAAATAAAATGTCTTGTTTGGACATTGGGTTGCTACTAAGGCCTTATGGCATTCTTTCAAATACTCTACCTAGTTATTCATTTATCAGGTCTCAAATTAGCTTTACATTAAGCTCTTTTTGGCTTCGAACCTACCCTCAGCCATCTTAAGCCACAAATCTATAAGTCATGGCATTAATCCTCCGCCGAAAGTAAATAGGTCTTTGCATTAACTCTCCATAGAGAGTTATTAAGTATCAATATTGACTGCTACGTAAAGTCAATGGGTTTTTGCATTAACTCTCCACCCAAAGTTAACAGATCTCGGCATTGACTCTTCACCGAAAGTCAATATGTATTGACATTAAGTCTTCATTAAAAGTTAATAGGTCTCAAAAAATCACTATCCTTAGATTTGCACTAGGGAAGCTACATTTAACATGTTCGTATTATAAGCATTAGGGAAGGTCTCGTTATTTCACCTCGGTAAACACCTTCGGTTGTCTCATTTGCCTTCAGCAATCTCCTTTGCTTTCAGCAGTCTCCTCCGCCTTCGACAATCACCTTTGCCTTCTTATTTCATTGGTTCATTTTACTTAGAACGTTACAGTCTTTTTTTAGTTCGTTTCAAGTTTTAGGTGTTACACTTTCGGTACAACACCTTTAGAGCAGACCTTCAATATTTACCCTCGCGCTTTGCCACCACAGCCTCGGTGCAAGCACTAAAGCCTATCGCATTCTTATGTCTTTCCATTTATCGCCTCTGTATTCATTCCATTTTTACCCTTTTTAAATTGGATATATAACTTTTATATTACTTTATAGCTCTTATTTTGGATTTTTCCCCTTAATAACTTATATATATAATACACTATTGCCATTCAAATTTAGGTTTCGGCAATGTCGTTTTTATCTTTGAAGATGCATGCTTTAAATCAGGAAAATTGTTTATAAAATTTAATGATCCCAGAAATTCATAAGTATATTTCCATGCTATTTAAACTATCAATCAGGAAAATTTAATGATCCCATAAATTCTTATTTTCCATAATATACGGATCCTTTGAAAATCAATGACCAGTTATTTAAACATGAGAAAATTCTCAAAATTAAAACCATATATTGAAATATATTTAAAACAACATATCAAGTTTTCATATCATTTAGAAATATATAGAGTAGGAATCATATCTGAACACCCTCCATTAAAGCTATTTTAACCCAAAACATTCACTGGAATATTTTTCTATCACTTATAAATGGTTAACACAAATGAACACTATCATATCAATCAAAGTCATATTCAATCACGAATGAAGATAATAAATAGGGGAATGGTATTATTCAACTAAACTTTTTAGTTAACATGATCATTAATAGGTTTAAGTTTCCTTATCTTTTACTTCTTCTTCTTCCCTGGGCCACCACTATTAATGAGCTTTAGACTTTTTGTTTTATGTTGTAAGGAACAAATGAATAAATGAATAGAGAGATTATTTCCATTATCCCATAATGAGTTGGACTGTTAACCCTCTTGGCCTTCTTCTCGTTTAATTTACTATCTTAAGTTAATTTAAAGTGCAACATAATAAGTAAATGTACACCTAAATACTTATCATGATAAATAATTACTTATTTTTAGTATAATGAATAAATGTCCCCTAAATATTACATTGTTATCATTTATTTTACTCCATATGTTTTCTCATTCAATGTCATAATTAAATATTTAATCTTATAATTAATTCTTACTTAATGTCTATTAAAATATAGGGTGTTACAAGCTTCCCCCTTACAACAATTTCGTCCTCTAAATTCGAATATGGTACAGTAGTGATTTTAGTCTCTATTATGCCCAATCTAGCATAACTATAAAAATTTCCCACAAATGTGTAACAAACAAAATGTACTGGGGCATCCACTAATACATAACAAAAGCATAGCAAAAACATACATGCAAAGTCTAAATAAACAACTCGTGATAAGTCCTTCTGGCTTTACCTTCTGTTCCCAAGTACAATCATCTAGGTCATCACACTATTAAACTCATAAAAGCTTCAACCTTATTCCAAATCTCTTCCGTGTCTTGCTCTACTATCTGAACTAGTTTTCTCACATAAGTCATGTTTGGTTCAACAATTAAGACTTCCATAGCTCTCACAGTTGCGACAACATCAGGGCCTTACAAACACTTCCTTAAAATATGATACATGAAATGCATTATGGACCCCAACAAAAGCACTTGATAATTCAACCTTGTAGGCTACTTTATCGATCCTCTCAAGTATTAGAATGAGCAAACATATGTTGGCACTAACATTCCTACTTTCCCGAATCACATCGTGCTTTGCATTGGATAAACTTTAACAAACATAAGATCTTTGATCTCAAAAACTAACTCTTTCTACCTCCTATTGGCATAACCCTTCTGCCTCGATTAAGCATCCTTCATCCTTTGCCACATTAGCTCAGTATTTTCAAAAGCTTCTCTCATAAGATCCAGTCCTAATAAGAGTCTATCCTCAATCCTGCACCAACATACTGGTGACTTACAAGTTCTTCCGTACAATGCCTCAAAATGTGTCATTCAAATACAAGACTGGTAACTATTGTTGTATGAAAGCTCCACCAAGTGTAAGTGATATTATTAAGATCCTCTGTATCTAACACATAGGCTTGTAATAAATCCTCAAGTATCATGTTGACTCTCTCTATATGTCCATCCATCTGAGGATGTTATGTGTTAGTTATACATAACTCCAAACCCAAAGCACTTTGTAGGCTTCATCAAAATTCACTGGAAAACGATGGGTCTTGGTCGCAGACTGTAGTACTTAGAATTCCATGCAGTCTTATTATCTTCATAGAAATCTCGGTGAATTTTGTGGCCGTCTTTGTAGACTTTTCAAGAATAAAGTGGGTATTCTTAGCCATTCTATCTACCATGACCCATATACTTATGTTCTCAACTCTTGACCTCAGAAATCCAATAATGAAATCAATAGAAACTAATTCCTACTCCATGTCGGAATTCCAACGGCTGCAAAAGTCCACTCGACATCTGATGCTTGGCCTTTACCTATTGACAAGTTAAGCAACTTCATACTTAATTTCTTCCATTTCTCTTAATCCATTCCCAATAGGGGCTTGACTTCATGTATTGGTACATCTTAGTACCTCCTAGGTGAATAGTAAAATTAAATGATGATATCATCTAAAACTATCTTTTGAAGGTCTTCTATATTTGAAGCGAAAAACCTTTCCTTTTTTCAAAGCCAAACTCTTTCATCAACTCCAAAACCTCACAATTCTTCAGTCTTAGCACCAACCTTTTGAAACCTTGGATCTCATTGTTACTTCTTGGCAATCCTCTCCATGAGAGCTAGACATAGTTCCAAGTAAAATAGTGTCTGATTTTTTTACTTAAACTAGCACTCGATTAGAAGTGAGCATTGATAAGAACTAATGTCTCCAAAACAATCCACTCTTCCATCATAGTCAAACATAGCATTGCTGCCTTCGGCTAAATGTGTTGACAACCTTATTTCCTTTCTCCAAGGCATACTTGATCCCTAAGTCAAAAGCTGCCAAAAACTCTAACCACCTTTGTTGTATCACGTTTAATTTTTTTAGAGCGAACAACTATCTTAAAGATCCATGGTCAGTATAAAATCCAAACCTCTCTCTTAAAAGGTAGTGTCTCCAAATCTTCAATGAAAAGATAACAACTGCCAATTTCAAGTTATGTGTTGAATATCGAACTTCATAGAGTCGCAATTGTCTAGATGCATAAGCTATTACTTTTCCCATTTGCATTAACACTGCTCCTAACCTGAACCTGAAGCAATAGTATAAACAATAATATCTTTATTATGTTTGGGCATAACCAAAACACAAGAATTCTTCAATCGAAGCTTCAGCCCTCGGAATGATATCTTACATTCCTTAGTCCATTTCTCACTCTTCCAAGCGAGTCTTGTCATTTGCGCTACTATATGAGAGAAACCCTTGATGGATCTCCTTTAGTAACCTTGTCCGTCCTAATAAACTTCAAATCTCTATAATAGTCTGGGTCTCTTCCTAATATTTGCAGCCTCAACTTTCAATGGATCTATAGTCAATCCTTTCTTCAAAGCTAGATGTCCAAGGAACTCAACTTCCATTCTCCAAAAATTAAACTTACAAAATTTTACCTTTAACTTATGTTGTCTCGTAGTATCCAACATAGCCTTAGGTGAGTCTCATGGGCTCGCTCACCATTTGAGTATACCAAAATGTAATCTGTAAACACCAACATATATTAATCCAATACTTCTTAGAAAATTTGATTCATCAAGTCTACAAAGCACATTGGTGCATTAGTCAGTCTAAAAGGAATCATCAACCACTCATATGAACCATATGTCATTCTAAAAGCAATCTAAGGAATCCTTTCCTTCGCAACTTTAAGTGATGGAATCTCGATGCCAAACCTATCTATAAGAATACCTTTGCTGCATTCAACTAATAAAATAAGTCATTGATCCTTGGTAATGGATATATATTCTTTGTGGTTCTCTCATTCAACCTTTGATAGGTTGATACATAGTCTCAGTAAACTATCGTACATCTCCACGAACAGAGCTGAAGTTCCCTACATTGAGCTACTTAGCCTTATGAATTTTTTTACGCTCCAACTCCACTAGTTGCTTCTTCAAATCATATATCTCCTTTGGTGGCATTCTACTAGAGGGTCGGCTAATAGGCTTGGCACCCGATATCAACTCGGTATGAAATTCAATAGCTTTAGGGAGTAGGATTCCCGAAACTAATTCAAACACATCGAGGAAACTCTTTAACTACTCGCACTTCTTTGGTACATTCGTCCTTCAAAGCTAAAGCAAATAATACAGCTTTACAACTAGGTCTCAATTTTTTCAAAGATACGGGCACTCCCACGCTTCGGTCGGGGCGATTCAGTCTATAATACTTTCTACACGGTGTAAACTTGCGTGGAAATGTTCTAACCAATCCATCCCTAAAATAAATCTAAAGCCTATAAAGTCAAACACTTAGGTGTACCTAAATCCAAGAGAAGCCTAGCCCCTTATTGAATTTACTGCACTTATGGAAGTGACTAAATAGGTGCCCTCTAACCCAATCTTACTAAGTCCTTCGCTATAAATAAGTGTGTACTATCGTTATCAAACAATAATCTAACCGAAATTCCAAAAATCAAAGTCATACCTTCGAAAATAACATTTTTCTTTTATCATCGGCACATGGTCCTTCCTTTGTCCCTTCTAAAGCAAACACCTTCACTCGCAACGTTGGGAATCCTTTTTATGATGCCATATCTTATTACAATTAAAAAACTTATGATTTCCCTTGTTGCTTAGAGCAGGACATATTGATGCATGGTGCCCCTTCTACCTACAGTTGTAACATGCAACCATTCTAAAAGCAGTCTTGATAGTCTTGTCCTTTGGCAACGTCTTCTTACTCTTCGTATAAGGAGTGAACCTTTTATTTTACACCACCTTAGGCTTCATCTCGGTTCTCTTCTTCTCTTGATACTTGTTTCATATGTTCATGTATGTCTACAACAAAATTAAAATAAAATGGTAGGTGTTCCATCACCTTATGATCCAAACCCTACTTCAAGCCTCGAATAAATTTCTCATTCTTTTTTAATGAAGTACTAATTGTTTCTTGTCTATACTTAGCTAAAGCATTACACTTTGGAATGTACTCCTCCATTGATAGATCTCTTTACTCTAAATAATGAACTCTCTAAGCCACACACTTCGTCAAGACTCGAAAATAAACCAAGTTCTGAATCATTCCTTGAATTGAACCTAAGTAATTTCCTCATCGGGGTTTTGGCAACTGCCACCTCCCACTAATCCATAGCATCTTCTTACAACTATCTCAAAGCCGATCTTTGCTTTTGTGCATCATTCAACTTTAAATATCTGAGATACACTTACAACCCCTCTGCCAATCCAACACTTCAACTATTGGCTCCTTCAAAGTTAATATCCTACCTACCAAATTCTAATAATCTTGGTTCATTTTGAGAAGTCTTCCCTTGCTACAGGAATTGGTTCAACAACCTCTAACATGTTTTCCCTTATCATTCAGATCATGAGTTGTTGAAACAAAGCATTCATGTCCATATACATGGCATTTTCAAGTAAAACAACTTCATTTTCCCTCACCTATGGCACTTCAATTTCATTTCTTGCATTAGTTTGAGTACTTTTGGCTTCTCCTCTTACATTTACTCCACATATCATAATCCTTCCACTTCTTATTTCCATCCTTGTTCTTTGTTAAACAGGCCTTCATTAGAATAAAAAATAAAGAGAGTGAAACATTAATAGAAGGTAGGTATATCCACTATATATTTATATAGGAAAATATAAGTATGTTATATATCGTGTACCCTTCCAAGGTGTTTATTTCCCATTATTCTCGTTTTTACTAAGACCTTTACTTAGCACTATTTTGCTTAAATGTCCCCTAACATAGGTTCTGATACCGAGCTATAATACCCTCCATTCAAAAACCTAAATACGTAGCTTGGAGTTATAATTTGGCGATGGAATAAGGTCGGTATTTTTTTTCAACAATTTAGGTAAATTGAGCAGCTAAATAGATATCATTGCATATAGTTGTCTCTACATCCAGGAAGGGGTAAAATATAATTTAACTTTGATAACAGAGTCATGCCTGACATATGAAGACACTAGCACGAACACTTATACAACAGAATAAAATAGACAACTTATATTTTCAGCTAAGCCTCTTGCTTCATCTTCGAAGTTCTTTATTCATCTCCAAATGAAACTTGTCTATTCCCATAAACTTGAACTACTAGAATGAGTACCTATGAGTTTATAGGGAAAAAAATAACAAAAACATGGGTCAAATATAAAGTCAGGCATGAGAAATACATTTCTCTAAACATAACATACAGTGAGACCACGTCGCCCAAGTGAATAGATTTTCCCCTCACCATTCAACAAACATCTAATTCATCATAACACATAGATTGATCATCATGCATGTATCATAATTACATGTCATGCTTTTATATATAAGTGTGCCTTATACTTATTAACACACCGACACTAGGTTTTATAGTCGATTCATTTATATTTCCTATCAATATTTATTATTTCTTCTTAATGTGGAGGTCATAATACTTTCTCCTGCCACTCAAGCCTTAGGCTTTCATTTTCATATAATGTCATGGAAAGACTTTTAGGTATCCATTAAAGCCTTACACCAACACTTATGAATACAAACTCTTTAGGTCGGCACTTAGGCCATATACCATCGCCTCTGTATAATACCATGGATAGACTTTTAGGTAGCCACAAGGCCTAAAAGCCTCTGTATTACACCAACACTTCCAAATACATGTCATGCTTAACATTGGGCTCCCACTAAGGCCTTACACCATGCTCCCAAGTACAATTTTATATTTGGATATTAGGTTACCACTAACGCCTTACACCATACTTTAGAATACAATATCATATTTGTATATTGGGTTGACACTATGGCTTAACACGATGCTTCTATATCAATAGCATATTTGGACATTAGGTTGCCACTAAGGCTTTAGAAACACTTTCGATTACTCCACCTAATTATTAATTTATTTGGTCTTACATTGGCTATACATTAAGCTTTGTTAGGCTTCGGACCTACCCTCGGCCATATTAAGCGTCAAATCTATGAGTCGTGACATTAAACCTCCATATAAAGTTGATAGATCTTTGTAGTAACTCTCCATCAAGAGTTAATAAGTCTCGGCATTGACTCCCTACCTAAAGTTAATGGGTTTCAGCATTAAATCTCCACCAAAATTTGATAGGTCTCAGCGTTGACCCTCCATCGAAAGTTAATAGGTCTCGACAATAATTCTCCACCAAAAGTTAACAGATCTCAACAAGTCGCTATTCTTAGGTCC
This sequence comes from Allium cepa, assembly GCA_030765085.1. Lineage (NCBI taxonomy): Eukaryota > Viridiplantae > Streptophyta > Magnoliopsida > Asparagales > Amaryllidaceae > Allium > Allium cepa. The sequence goes on from CM060932.1 coordinate 137,344,305, forward strand.
ACATTGGGGAAGCCTCGTTTAACACGTTCACATTATGAGAATTACGGAAGGTGTCATCATTCTACCTCTATAAATGCCTTCGGAAATCTTCTACACTTTTGATAATTATCTTTTCCTTGGTATATCCTTAGTTCGTTTAATTAGAACATTACTTAGTCTTTTCCTAGTTCATTTTAAGTGTTGGCTATTACACTTTCGGTACAACGCCTTTAGACCGAAACTTCGGTATTTACTCTCATGTTTTGTCACCTCAGCCTCAGTGCAAGCACTAAAGCCTATCCACCTGTACATGCTTACTTATCTCTTTCAACGTCTTGCATTCGTATTCATTTTGGTTTTTACCATTTTTTAGTTGGATACGGTACTTTTGTATTATTCGACGGCCCTTGTTTTAGATCATGTCCCTTAATCACTTATTATATGTATATATATAATAACCATTGGCATTCATATTTATTGTTTGGCAACTCATTTTTAGCTTTGAAAATGCATATTTTAAATCAGGAAAATTATTTATAAAAATTTAATAGAATCCCATAACTCCATATATATATATTTATGCATATTTGTGCCTCAACTTTTATATTTTACCGTTTTCTCTAATTTTCCATAATATATGGATCCTTTGAAACTCCATAATAATTATTTAAACATAAGAACATTTTTAAAACTTAAAATCCATCTCCAAAAATACATTTAAAACATCATATTAATGTTTCATATGATTTAGAAATCATCGGAGTAGGAATTATAGCTAAACATCCTTTAGTAAAGCCATTTCAACCCAGAGCATCCATTAAAATATATTTTTATCATTTATAAATGCTTAACACATATGAACACTATCATATCAACCAACATCATATTCAATCATGGATGAAGGTAGTGTATGTGGGAGTGATATTACTCACTAAAATCTTTTAGTTAGCTTGATCTCAATAGCTTTGAGTTTCCTTAGCTTCTAACTTCATCTTCTTCTCTAGGTCGCTACCATCAAGGAGTTTTAGAGCTTTGGTTTTATTTTATGAGGAATGAATGAATAAAATGAACAGAGAAGTTATTTTCATTATCCCGTAATGATTTAGGCCGTTGGCACTCTTCTCATCTAATTCACTCTCTCCAGTTGATGTAAAGTACAACATAATAAGTAAATCTACACCCAAATACTTATCATGATATATTACTTATATTTAGTTTGAAGGACAAAAAGCACTGGATGTCCCTAAATATTTACATTTTTATAATCTATTTTACTCAACACATTTCCTCATTTAATTTCATAATTAGATTATTAAATATTTAATCTCGTAATTAATTCTTAATTGATTATCTGTTGAAATATGGGTTGTTATAAAGAGTCAACTAGAGTGAATGTAAAGGAAGACCCTAAATTTCAAATTTCAAATTGTTGGTTCAAATATCTTTGCAGGGACGGCCCCAAGGCTTCGTTGAACCTATGACCTAGTTGTATTGAGAGTATCCAACCCATTACTCCTGAAACTGATGATATCATTAGTCCTTCTGATCATCCTACCCTCGACGATCTCTTTAACATGAACTTCGACTTTGAAGAGCTTACTGGATGTAGGATATCCTAGCAAGCGAACCCAGTTGAACCACATACACTTGTAGGAAAAGAAATTACCCCTCTTATACGAACAATGAAAACCTCCCTCTACATTTGGTACCCTAAAACAATAAAAGTAGGAATACATTTAGTAGCCCTATAATGGTGTCCGACCGATGGAGGGAAGACCGTTAAGGTAAAATGATGAATAATGCAATCAATCAATAACATGTCTTATACCTCACAACACAGAGATAAAATATAATACCAATATAATATAAAATAAGCGAGATAATAATATAATCAAATGAACCCAAACCAAACATCATCATTGGAGTGCAGTGTGGTTCATGAGATTATAATCTTAGATCATATAAGAGTCACCACATAATAAGTACATCATAAACTACATAATGTCTACGATATATACATACGTGATGATTACTCCATAGCACTGCATAGCAAAACAAGTAGCAACCCGTATATATATAGTGATATGAGAAAAGTGCACACTCCTACTCATCCTATAATTTATAAGAAAAGTTTAATTTAGACTTAAATAATGATATAATTTATTATCACCCTATTTTCTCTTTTAATGATGCATGGTTACTTGAATTCATTTTTTTAAAGTAGGATTGGAGTTTTAAATTAAATTGCGGTTAGAAATTTAAAATATAATTTTTTGTTGAAATTTGTGAGTTTAAATTAAGAAAAGACAAATTTTATTTTTATCTATTTATATATAAATTTTATAAATTTTCAAGTACAAATATTTTTTAATACCCGAAACTAACCACTTCTCGGTTTTTCGAACATAGATGTTTTCAAATATTTTCGAATATCCAAAAACATATGTATTTTTATTTTTAGATACGGATATTTTCGAACATCCGAAAATATTCATGGATGCGGATACAGATATGCACTTTCAGATATCCATGTGTACCATATATAGATAAGGATATGGATTTTAATTTTAGATACGGATGCGGATGTATAAATATCTGTATTTGTATGTATCCTTTGACAACCCTATCTTCGCTATTGCATAAATCTACCTCTTACCTCCATATGTCGTTTTTCGTGTAGGCTCCAAAATAGTATGGATAGCTCTATCTCTAAGCCAATCTATTGAGTTTCTCTATAATTCAACTCCATTCACTTGTCTAAAGTACTTCTTCCTATGGACCACTACATGCACCCTCAACAGTCCTCTATTGATAAACCCAACTCCCATCATCTCAAATTCATCGATTGCCATATAATCTTCCATTCAAAATACATGTAATAACAACATAATATCAAATCAAGCATCATAAGTTATTCAAGCATTTCAACGTCCACCTAGATTACTCATATAAACCTATATCATTCAAACACAAGTTTAAAGCCATCAAAATAAATTTCAAAACTCATTTTTAGATTAAGTCGAAAATCAAAATGTAACGATCCATAATTTTTGAGTCTTCGAGTTTGAATAATTAATTTATTTAAATATTCGAATTTAATTTAATTTAAAATAAACTTTACATTTAAATTAAGACTAGATTTTTGATGACTTATTTTAAATTTATTTTATAGGGTTTTTCCATAATTTTTAATTTGAAAAATAATTTTCATCTGACGCTTTTTGCGGCAAACGTCTGCACTTTTGAAACTTTATAGAATAAGTTAACCGGTATATTTTATTATTGTTTTATGATCGTGTCATAGTGTAGTGTACGACCATATTTTATTTTCTATCATTCGCATTCTATACGCGAACGTGATATTGGGTAGCCTCATATCCAAAACCTTTTAAAATAAAAATATCTAACACAATCTTCTGTAAAGAATCTTGCTGCACATAGTACATTTTCTTTTGCTTTGCATTAAATGCTGTCATGCTTGCACCAAATTTTTGTACCTATCCTTCCTTAGCGTTGAAATAATTTGCACTATGTATATTTGTACACGGCAAGCACGAGAAATGGAGGACATGTTCACTTTTCATATTTTCATATTTGGTTTTCATTTCAGAGCAACATATATTCACATTTTCTCATTATTTAATTCCAATATCTCTTCCTACACTAATAATTAGCAAAAGTTGTCAACATGAAATTTGTAGAGGACGTGAAGATCTAAGTTTTTCGTATTTGTTGCGCCCAATTTAATGAAGCAGAGAGGGAGTTAGAAGGGAGAGAAGTTTTAGCGTAGGTATGTGTGAGTATGGTAGTTAGTGTACATATGTATACATTAGTGTGTGTGTGTGTGTGTTTGTGCGTATGAACGTGAGAAGGGGATGCATTAGAGGCCTTGAGCTAGGGGTGCGTGTATAGGCTGTAGACATTGGAAATATATTGACGTAGGGAAGAAGATGATGAAAGCAGGACGCACAGGGAAGAAATAGAACTGGAAAGGAGGAAGTTGAAGATACTATTATTTCATGTTTGCAAAAGACATTTGCACTTAATTCTTACCCAATATGGACAATTATGTGTGTTACTTATAGGGTTTGGGTTTGTGGCTGCCGGTGGAAGTAAGGGGCGGCAAAGCTGGCCGAGGTTGGACGTAGAGGTAAGGTGGAGGGCGGTGGAGGCGATGTTGATAGCAGTTGTTGGCAAAGAGGCGAGGATATGGAGGGGAGGCATCGAATCCCTGCGTGGCTTGGAGGGGAGAAGTTTGCTTGTTCATGGGAAGACCTGGGCATGCATTTACTATTCATTAAAAGTGAATTTGCAATCTAGTCCTTAGTAACGTAGTCGTATAAGGGGTGATGTTGGTTTGCAGGTGATGTCGGGTTTCATATGTCGTGGCCTGGAAATGAAGTCGTGTGTTTGGGGGATTAGCGGGTTTAATTAAGGGTAATTAACGAATTTATTTGGTGACTAAGTTGTTAAGAGAAATTATTATATTATTAAATTAGTAAATATTATAAACGTGATAACTTGCTGGCTTTATATCGGGTTTGAACGCAGCAAATTGCATTGCGCTCCTATCATCGTGGACTACATTATCGGATTGGACTGAGAGAGATTGGTGCTGGTTTAATTTTACGCCAAATCGAACGTCGTACAATTTAGACGTAACCAGAATGCCTCGGCGATGAGTGGAATGCTGGTGAGTTTAACTCACCTTTTTGGCTAACCAGTAATATTATATATTTGATAAAAGTTGTTAATTAGATGTTTAGATGATTTACTATTTTATTCAGTTGGTTTGGATCTATTCCCATCCGCGAGCGGATGATCCAAATTATATAATTATATATTGTTTGTGATGTATGAGAACAGGTTGGGAGGATCCAACAGCATTCCTCATCAATGTCGATTATATGTATATGTGTGTGTGCGCGCGCGCATGCGCGTGTTTATATATATCTACTATTTGGAGGAATCCAAAGGGATTCCTCACCTTTATTGAAATGTTTTCAATAATATTCTTGTTGTATGATTATTAAACATCAAACCAGTTTGTTAACCCTATGGGTTATGACATTGTTATATGTTCAACTAAAACCCAGTAGTGATAGAAAATCAAAAAAGCTATTGGTTAACCGCTTGGTAGCCATTGGCCTCAAATTAGTATACCGAAAATACTATAAAGTTCCATTTGAGTTAGAATTGGTTTTTGAATGATGATAAAATCTGAATTTGGGTTTTGAATTTTTTTTGTTTAAAGGATTCAAATTTTATTTTACTCTAACCTTATTATCCGTCTTTTCCAAGTCATTTAGAAATATTTTTGAAGGTTATTTATATTTAATATTGTTTTAAGATTATTTGTACTTGATATTGTTTTACGATTATTTATTTCTAATATTGTTTTAAAGTTACTTTTTTTTAAATTTATTTATTTATAATAAAAATTATTTTTAAGGTTATTTATCAATATGTTAATATTTTGAAGATTAATTATTTAAATAATTAATATGGTTTGAAATCAATAATAATGACTTATTAAAAATGTTTTGGAAATAAATTATTATTATTTATAATAAAGGTAAGGATAAATTATTATGGTTTATTAATGTTTTGATATAATTAGATATTATTAGAAGATAATTTGAAGTTAATAATTATTATTTATATATAATGTTTATTGTTGATAATTATTATTATATAATAATAATAATGTTAAAGCAAGTGATTGGACATTATTTACAAATGTTAGAAACTTATGAACAGAGTTTTATAAACATACTTGAGTTTTATAAAAAGAGTTTATAAATGGTTTATGGATTTATAAAAGGTATGTAAATGATTTTAGGAGTGTATAAAAAGGGGTTTTATAAATAATTTTTAGAAATTAATGAACGGGTTATAAATGGGTTGGAGATTTGTAAAGGAATTTATAAATGGTTTAGAATTGTATAAAAAGGGAATCTTTCTCTGTTTTGTGAATATACCTATAGCGTTAAGATAAGCATATGGATATTTTCTAACTATTGAAAATAAAAGGATTTATGAACATATTTTTGTAAAAGTATTTTAATACAAATATTTCCAGATGAAATTAATTAATGAAAAGATATATAAAAGAGGCTATTGGTTGCTTATGTGCTTAACCAATGTTGGTTTTCCCTTTTGAAATAAATCCCTAATTTGAATGTTGTTTATTCGATAGTTAAATAACCGATTATCGAATTCGGACCCAAAACATAACTTTGAAAATATCTAGGAGAAACGCGCGAGTTATATGGCACAATCACCTCCGATGATGTTGTATTATGTTTATAAATCTCGTTTCATTCTCTTAGGACAAATGATAAGGAAATCCATCCACTAACGATTAGGAGGTGATCTCTGCTCTTATCATTGATTATTTATTTCCTAAAGAACCGGGGTTGAGTTTACCCAAAATTATCGAAAGTTGTTTCGAAGAGACCGGGATCGGATATGTTATCTGAAAACCACTTGGACCCAATTCAAGTGTTTCGAAGTGAAGCTATTTTGAAGATAATGGAATTGAAGACGGAGCACTCAAGCGTTTCGTTCAGTCCCAGAACGAGCTTATATAGATGAATGCTGGCGTTGCATTGTTTCCTAGAGGGCAGTGTTAGCATTCCAAAAGGAAAGTGTTATATAAAATGTAAAATGTAGCCTCAAGCCTCATCAAACAGGAATGATTAAAACATGGGAGATACAACATGGCTAATGGGGTCGCTCCTAAGTAGGGTATGATCATCCCTATCTAGATTTGACATTATCTCTCCATTGTATGTTTCGGGGACCATTAATAGAGGTGTGATAATACGGTACTACTTGTTAAGTGGTAGGCCGGTTCTGTATTGGCAGGGAATCCCGGCGAGGTCCTCGATGTTATTTTATATAAAGATGCACCATGATGGACGGTACTCCTACAGCCTAGTCATTGTATGGAACCCATTTTTCAATAGTGGAAATTAGCCACAAGGGTCACTTTAGCATGTGCAATTAGTTTCTAGGACACACAACTGAAATAATTATTTCTAAGGACAAAATACAAAATAATTAGTTCCGAAGGCCTAAAAACCTATGAAATAACATCCTTGAAAGTAATTGGAATGCTAGCTTTGTCCTTAAAAGCAATTATTCTGCTGACTTTGGCCTTGAAATTAATTTCTGTGGATGTGTGTCCTAGAAACTAATTGGACGACAAAGTTTGTCATTCTAGTGAAATGCCCCTTTTCAATACGTGCTTTTACGATTTTAGTTGTATACCTTTATGCTGGAATTTAATTAATGTAACAAATTCTGCTAAGATTAATAAGTATATGTATCTTAGACAATATTACAATATCAGATTATTTCATATGAAATGATTTGGTTATCGTAAGATAAAAACCGTCCATGTTTATTTGCGGTGTGGTCTTACGAGATACTTTTGATTTTCAAAGGTCTTTGTAACTTTAAAAAAACTCCAATTGGATGTGTTTTCTCACGTTGGTTTTCCAGACTGACTGAGGTGTTATTTTATTATAATGCTTGGGTCAGACATAGCATATTTACCGATTTAGTTTGGATGCTTGGAGCTTCATGAGACGAGTTGGAGACCTAGAGACATATCCACGTATATGGTTATCTTTCCGCTGCATTCATAGTTGTATTTGTCAATAATTATGAGGACATGTAGTTATAACTATCCAGACCGAAATAGATTAGTATGCTTTGATTGATGTTTGTACACATATATATTATAGTTTGTTTTTTGTAAAGATTTGTTGTATATTATAGATTATTCATTCTTCTGTGAGATTCTATGTTGTTTAATTTCTTCTTTCTTTCTTCCTTCATTTTTTTCCCTAACAATCGGGTTTTTGGGCATTTAATTGCTGGCATGCAATATAGTGGATTGATTTTTAAGGGTCGAAAATTTCGAGTTGTTACATTTGGTATCAGAGCTAAGTTAGCGAGAACCTTGGCTTTGGTGGGGTACTCATTAGAGATAGGATCGGTAGCACCCTAAAATGAGTTTGAGTGTATTACAAATATGAGCGCGTATTTGTTACTAATATAAAAAATGTTTTATATTGTGTTGGTTAATCAGTTTGGTGGCTTATGGATTCTAGTCAATACGAGTAATTAACATTATTGATAGGGATCTCTAAACACTTGAAAAGAGCAATTCGACATAGTATTGTCTTGAAATTAGGTCAATGAAATAATTTTACCTTGATTACATTTTATATATAAAAGAATAACTTTTCATAAATTATTGTTGTTATAATAAACTATAGGGTGATAACAAGGATATAGCAGAATAAATGAACAAACACACATTCAATCACAATAGAATCCATTACAACATACAACCAACATTCTAATCAACCAATTCAACAAATCAACCAATTCAATAACATGTCTTAATAATTATTAGTTATCATATATTGGAGTTTACGCATTCAAATTAAATGTCAATTTAAATTCCAAACCAATAAATAATAATTTACCACTATATGACTTGATTTAACTTGCAATAAAATTTTAGTATTTCATGAGTGAGTTTAAATACTCACATTATTATAGTTATATATGGTGTGTTTGGTTCTTAGAGAATGATAATATTTGATTATTATCATTTGTTGTTCATTGTTTGTGCTTTAATAAAATTTGTTTGTTATTATAATCTAAACTGAGGTAACAATTATGAAACGAGTTATATAAGAAAGTGATTTGTAAATATGGGATATGAATTAAAAAGGATTTAAACTGAGAATTTTAGAATCTATATTCTGATGTTTTTGGAAATTATTTTTCAAAGTTTTTGAGAAACAATAATAGTATTATTTTGGAAGTACTTTTGAATGAAAGGAGTTCAATAGAACTTAAAAATAAACAGAAGCATTGAACTTACTTCAGTCGTTGGAAAATAATTGGGGTGATGACGGCCGCATCATCAGTGTTTATTTTCGAGTTTTTAAGTGACAGATTGCTACCATAGAAGTTTGTTTTGGAAAACAAAGATTGTTTTGGATTTCAAAAAGTAAGATTTGAAATACTAACAAAATGTGTATTATGATTTCAAAACGATTTGAAATAAAAGCCAGGGTTTACATTTTGAAAATTTCTAGCTAAATATTTTGTGGAATTAAATGAAAATAAGTCTTTGTAACTTATAATTGGAAAAGGTATAGAAAAGAAATGAAAATATGAAATTGAGATATGAAATAAAATTTAAATTAAGTTGAATGAAATGATTTTTGAAAAAAATTTTAACTCGATTAAAGTTAAATAAGATAATTTTATGAAATGGGTCAGAACCATTGGTGTAAATTGATTGTGATTTGAAATGAATTAATGAAATAGATTAATGAAATGATTTTAATATTAAAATTGAATGTGAATAAAGGAAATTGGTATAGTTAAAGAAACCAATTAGAATAAATACGTAGGATGTACGTAGATCATTTTATTCGCATACCTATTGATCTAGATTCGAGTACATGATTTTGAGATGATTTACATCGATCCAAACAAGGATTTTTCACCCGATTCTTGATGGTGAATATCTGGTATAGGATTTTGATTGATTCTGATATTCTCCGTCATAGTATATGGCTATGCAAGGAGAATGGAGGTTTCAAATCAAGGAATTGGATTTGAGTTCACACTAGATTGGTTGTGTGAACGATACTAATTCAGAAGTGGAACTGTGTGATCGAGCGAGCGATCAGATTTGATATCGCATATGGATGATATATGTACATAGTACGTGCTTTAATAAATTAAATGTTGACCATTGAAAGTGCAAAATAATATGATTATGAATTATGTGATGGAATATCATTGGTAAATAAGATGCTAGTATATAGAAGCAAAAGCTAGTTTGATGCCCTTGGTTTCACAAGTTGAATCTGATTGCCCAACAAATATGTACATGCTTATATTGTTGTTTGGTTTAATGGTTTTATGACTATCCATTTGGCTTTTGTTATCTTTTACTTGGTTTGGGTCCATAGTAATGGTTTGTAGATTTTTCTATTTAGCCGCGTAAAAGAGGCGCTGTCAAAATTTTCCAAATCTTTTTAAAGACTTAGAAATTTTTATAAAAATTTTCAACTAATTGTTTTTGGAAAGCTAATGGATTGTGGCATTTTTTCTTACCTTGATTATTTTGCGGAGGAAATTCTTTTAAGGGAGGAAAAATGTAAAGATCCGTAATTTTTGAGTATTCAAATTTGAATATTTAATTTACTTAAATATTCGAATTTGATTTAATTTAAAATAAATTTTATGTTTCAAATTAAGACTGGATATTCGATGATGTGATTTTAATTTATTTTGCAGGGTTTTTCCATAACTTTTAATTTGAAAAATAACTAAATTTTCGTTCGACGCTTTTTGCGGCAAATATCGGCGCTTTTGAAACTTTACATAATAAGATAACCGGTGTATTTTATTATTATTTTATGATCGCGTCACAATGTTGTGCACGACCGTGTTTTATTTTGTATCGTTCGCAGTCCATACGCGAACGTGATATTGGTAGCGTCGTACCCCATACACTTTTAAAATAAAAACATCTAACGCAATCTTCTATAAAGAATCATCACATAGCACGTCTTTCTTTAATTTGCTTTGCATTAAATGTTTCCATGCTTACATTAATTTTTTCTACCTATCCTTCCTTAGCATTTAAATAATTAGCGCTACATATTTGTACAAAGCAAGCAAGCATGAAAAATGGAGGACACGTTCACTTTTCATATTTTTGTATTTTGTTTTTATTTCACAGCAACATATATTCACATTTCCTCATAATTTAATTATTCCAAGATCTCTCAACACTAAGAATTAGAAAAAGTTGTCAACATGAAATTTGCTGAGAACGTGAATATCTAATGGCTCGTTTGGTTTCATTTTGTATTTTAAATTTTGTGTTTTCAACTGCACTAAATAATAGCAAGAAATAAGAGAAAAAAGTTTATAATTCTTAGCTATTGCGACGACCAACGGACAACGAAAGAGTTGGATTATTATCTCAGCTTTTGTTATCCCTCGAAACACGAAAAATAAAACAAACTTGTTTTCTACATGTTAATATCATTTTTCAGAGTTGTTTGTTTTTCAACGGACTCGTTTTTTTATAGACGAAAACACAAAACTAAAAACGACAAGTCAGACGGAGTCTAAGTTTTTCATTTTTGTTGCACCCGATTTAATGAAGCGGAGATGGAGTTAGGAGGGAGAGAAATTTCATCTTGGGTGTGTAAGTGCGAATGTGAGAAGGGGATGCATTAGAGGCGTTGAGCTAGGAGCGCATGTATAGGCTGCATACATTGGAAATACATTGATGTAGGGGAGAAGATGACGAAAGCAGGCATGCAAAGGGAAGAATTAGAACTGGAAAAGAGAAAGTTGAAGATACTATTGTTTCACGTCTGCAAAAGGCATTTGCATATAAGTCCTACTCAATATGGACAATTGCATGTGTCACTTGTGGGGCTCTGGTTCATGGCTGCTAGTGGAAGTAGGGGCGGCGATCTGGCCAAGGTTGGACGTGGAGGTGAGGCTGAGGGCGGCGGAGGTGATGGCGATAGTTGCTGTTGACAAAGAGGCGAAGATATGGAGGGGAGACATCGGATCCGTGCGTGACTTGGAGGGGAGGAGTTCGTGGCTTAGTTTGTTCATGGGAAGACCTAGGCATGCATTTACTATTCGTTAAAAGTGAATTTGCAATCTACTTTTAAGTAATGTGTTCGTTTGCATATAAGGGGAGAAAGTTGGTTTGCAATTAATGTGCGGTTTCGTATGTCGTGGTTTGGAAATGAAGTCGCGTGTTTGGGGGATTAACGGGTTTAATTAAAGGTAACTAGTATAACCGTACAACGGTGGAGGAACCGACCGTTCGATTGTATAACTTTGATAAGAAATATACATTTAAAATTTTTGTTAATATTACTTAAACATTAAGTGATAATATGTTGGAAAAGAATAAATTGAGATTTGAATATGAAAATATGAATTTCAAATTTAAATATTAATCAAAGCATTCAAAGTTGTCGATTTGAAATTGAAATTTTAGAATTTGAAAATCATAATAGATTTGAATTTGGAATCTTTGATGCACGAAGTAAAAGGAGGAAGTTTAGGGAAACCACGATGAGACAAGATCCACGTTTTTAGGGAAACTACGATGAGACAAAATCCACGTTTTTTTGGCTTCAGAAAAATTGATTTTGGCCAGTGACAGTAAGCAAACCTCCCTAACGGTCGGTTTGGTTAATGAATTTGTTTGGTGATTAAGTCATTAAGAGAAATTATTATATTATTAAATTAGTGAATATTATAAACATGACAACTTGCTCGTTTTAGACTGGATTTGAACCCAATAAGTTGCATTGCACTTGTATCAACGTCAACTACATTATGGGATTGGATTGAGAAAGATTGGAGCTAGATCAATTTCGCGCTAAATCTAATGTCGTTCAATTTGGACAAAACTAGAACACTTTGGCGATGACTGAAATGCCGATGAGTTTAACTCATATTTTTGGCTAACCAGTAATATTATATAGTTAATAAAAATTATTGATTGGATATTTGGCTGTTTACTGTTTTATTCCGTTGGTTTGGATTTATTTCCACCCTTAGAGCGGATGACCCCTATTATATAATTATATATTATTTGTGGTGTAGTGTAATAAGTTGGAGGGATCCTACAGGATTCCTCACCACTGTTGATTTTATTTACACACACACACAAACACACACACACATATATATATATGTTTATGTTTATGTGTGAGTGTGTGTGACGCCCCACCTCTATACCCACGCTAGCCGAGGACACTACGGAGTAATGCTATCGACTAAGCACGGAGAATAAGGCTGTTGAGGAGCGACCATCTGTATAATCGCTTTGTGCGAGTACCGATATGCCAGATAAAAATATAACTTTTCATCTCAAGAGGAAATCCGACATACCGACAAACTCAAAGCTACTACACGGTGGCTATAATATCTTCGGAAACAAATATGTAAATAAACGTAACATAAATCAGTCACAGACAATTCATATCACAAAGGCGGAAATAGATATGAATATTACACTAGGAAGTGTATATCAGAGTAGCGGTCTAAAAAGATCCACAATGTCACAAAACAATAGACACAAGTGCAAGCCAAACGAATATGTGTACATCAAGGAGTCAATAACTTAGATGTATACAACAAGAACTACCCAACTAAAGTAGTTAGCCAAAAGATCATATGATGGTCCGATAAGGTGGCAAACAGAAGCACCTGTAAAATCTCAGTCTGACCCGAGTATTATTTATAAGAAGAAAATAATAAACGGATCAGTCTAGCTATAAATATCAGATGAAATGATATAGAATAAGAGATATGACTAAACGTATAATAATCACAATGTCAAGCTGTGATAAATAAATAATTGAAAAATCAATAAGAGATTAATCAATATCGCAAAGATCTTCTCAAAGATAAAAAGGAATGCCATACTCCTAATTTCCTTCACCGAGCCACAATAAATGACATATATATCAATGCCAATCGTAAAAGTTGGTGAAACATAAATTTCAGAAATCAACACAAGAAATCCAGAAATCAAATAATTCGGAGCATCGACGACGTACAGCGTGACATTCGATGAACCAAATCACAATCAAAGGGAACAACGACGTCATATTACAGCGTGACATCCGATGAACCAAATCACAATCAAAGGGAACAAGGACGTCGTACAGCGTGACATCCGATGAACCAAATCACAATCAAAGGGAACAACGACGTCGTACAGCGTGACATCCGATGAACCAAATCACAATCAAAGGGGACAACGACGTCGTACAGCGTGACATCCGATGAACCAAGTCAAAAAGACATCGCACAATGCTAGTCTAAAACATAAAATGATCGTCATGATCAAAGAGAAGTGTCAATTACAGTAAGCTAGTAAATATATGAGCTTAGCTTCATGTCCCATAACCACTAGCTTAACTTAAATATTTACGAACAAATTGTAGATCTCCACTAGAAAATTGTCACAAGAGATTCAATCGAACAAGTCCAAGAATTAACCGACGAAGTAAACGCAAGCGTTTCATACCACTCGTTTTATTAGGTCGTTTAATTAGATTTCTCATACGAGTGAGGTAAAGGCTTGTATATACTAATAGATTGGAAAACGGTTTAAGAAACGAGCTTTGTAATAAAATAGTGTTGAAATCGTTTTGATGAAAGAATTTTGATATTTACTACTAGTATAGAAAACCTTTATATTTTTAAAGTGACAAATCACAAAGAAGATTGTAGGAACAATCAATCACTAAAATTCACATACGAAGATGTGAGTTAATTCCAAAGAAATCGATATCAAATCCATCAAAATGGATATTTACAAAAATCCCAAAGAAAATGTCATCAGAGTCGAGAATAGATGATAACAACAAAAGGGAATCAACACGAATCGATTAAAGTTGGAAATATACTCAAAAATAGCCAAAATAGGCAAATTAAACAGTTCCAGACGTCTGGTAGGTGTTCCCAAACGTCTGGCCCTAGTATCTGGAAGTATATGTGTTTTCTCTCTTCTATTTTTAATTCTTGGGCCATTTCAGACGTCTGAAATTTTCAACCAGACGTCTGAATTTGATTTCAGACGTTTGGATTTTGTTTCAGACGTCTGGATCTAGTCTCTGCCTTTTCCAGACCCCTTTCCAGACGTCTAGATTTGGTTTCAGACGTCTGGATTTGGTTTCAGACGTCTGGATTTGGTTTCAGACGTCTAAAATTAATTTCAGACGTCTGAAATCTTCTGCTAGGCAAAAAAAAAACAGCCTAGACAAAAATGGCAAATCCAAACCGAAATGCGATCGAACGAGCGATGGATGCTAAGGATTTATGCCAATCGACAACCCAGCACTATAGGCTCTTCGATGCATCACCAAAAACATGTTCAAACATCAAAGATTGGATTTTTAAAGATTTAACTACAAAACACCAAAAATTGAAATATTCACCAAATCAATCCAAACCAAAAGCAAATGAACATAAATAAGTGTTAGGAATTCATACCTAACAATCAAAGATAGATATAGACATAGATGTGAGATAAAAATCTCACCTTTGAACCCGAAAACAATGAATGAGAAGCTTGAAGACAAAGGAAGATCAACCACACTTCAATCTCAACACAAGAAGCTTGAATCTAAGCTTAAAAGAGAAACATTCCTAAATTAGGTTTAGGAATTTCTGAAATCAAAGGGAGAATGAGTTGGAGAAGAAGAAGGAGATGCTTACTAATGGGTTCTCTTTGATTTTGGAGCAAGAACTTGAGCTAGCAAGAGGAACTAGGGCTTGGAGTTTCTAATTTCCATTCTCTTCCACCATTTTTGCTTAAGCTTGAGTGTTAGGAATATGAAATGAAGTAATGAAGAGTTAGAGTGGGTTGGGACTGAGTTAGTAAGTGATTAATGGGTTCAGCCAAACCAAAGCCCTAAGTGAAAAAGTGGCAAAATTTCACTATCTCCAAACATATCGAAGTTTATACTCAAAAAGGTCACAAACGTCATTTTGAACTCAATGGGGGTGGTCTCGAGTCCCAATTCGACTGTTTGCAAAAAGTAGCTTTTCGGACCAAAATCCGACGAACGGTGAAATATTTAAATAAAATATTTAAATATACAATCGATAAATATGCGGGTTGTTACAACGTGTGTGTGCTGATATGTATGGGCTGTGACGCAGGGGAACATGTTGAAGGATCTAATGGGATTCCTCACATTTATTGAAATGTTTTCAATAATATTCTTGTTGTATGATTGTTAAACATCAAACACGTTTGTTAACCCTACGTGCTATAACATTGTTATATGTTTAACTAAAACCCAATAGTGATAGAAAATCAATATCGATATTGGTTAAGCGTTTGGTAGCCATTGACCTCAAATTAGTATACTAGAAATATTATAAATTGCCATTTGAGTTGGAATTGGTATTTAAATGATGGTAAAATCCGAATTTGGGTTTCGAAAATATAAAAAAAAGTTTAAAGGATTCAACTTCTATTTTACTCCAACCATATTATCCGTCTTTTCTAAATGATTTTAAAGATTATTTATAATTAATATTGTTTTATGATTATTTATATCTAATATTTTTTTAAAGTTACTTATTAATTTTTAATGCTGTTTTAAAGTTATTTATTTATAATTAAAATTGTTGTTGGGGTCAAAATTGGTCACTAACAACCAAATCCAGATGAAAGCACCAAATCACAGTCACATATCACAAATGGTATGTATGTAGAGAGTATAAATGTAAAGAACAATAAAAATTAAAAAGAAAGCAGTAATAATAGAGGATTTATAGTGGTTTGGCTAACTCCGGCATACATCCATTCCATAAATTTCCTTTCTAGTGATATCCGAATCAGTTACAGTTACAATCCATAGGTTTTTAAAGTAACAATGGCAGAGTAGCCATAATAGGAAAGAAGAAGGGAAGAAGAATGAAGATCCCTTTTCTAAAGCCCCATATGTTGTATTTATAGGCAAAACTCAAGTTACCGGGCTTCCTGAGTAGTCCGGACCCATCAAGGCCATAGCCGAACCAGGCTCAATACTATGACCGAACTAGGCAAGCCGAGCCACATCCACCGATCCGCTTCAGTACGACTGAACAAGAACATGATGAACCACCAAGGCCGATCCTTTTGAGGCCAAACCGCCAGTGCCGATTTCATATAACCAGTCCACCAAGGCCAATCCCATCGAGCCCGAACCACCAATGCCGACCCACTCCAATGCCGAACCATATTTGGCTGACCCACCTCAACTTTCACACCATGAACGAACGACATGCCTTCATTCCTATGCTCGACATATTTGGTGGACAAAAGTCACTGGATACTCGAAATATGGGTTTCGACAAAAATCGAGTTGACGCGAGTCACCTGGAGTTTACTTCAAGTCACGCTTGGGTTTGCTTCAAGTTCTCATGGAGTTTTCTTAGAGTTACGCGGAGTTGTGCTCCGAGTTGCTTGGGTCAGTCTGGATGGAGTGGTACGGTAGGAAGGTGGTTCGGCCTTGATGGTGTGGGTCGGTCATGTTGAAGTGGTTCGATAGGAAGGTGGTTCAGTCTTGATGGTGTGGGTCGGTCTGGATGTAGTGGTTCGGTAGGAAGATGGCACGGTCATACATGGCTCGGTCAAGGAGTGGATACCATGCATGGTTCGGTCTTGGTGGCATGGTCCAGTCTTGGTGGCATGGTTCGGTGATGGAAGTGGGTCGGCTGAGGAGGATCGGCGAATCTCGGCTTCATAATCATGACCATCACTCGTGATTGATCGTCTGTCTATCCAGTTGACTCATACCCATTGTATTCGAGCCTCGACAAACGAGCCGTCGAATTAGTTAAATTTGCCTGTCCGCGGCCTTGCTAAAAGGCGGGTTAACATTTGCCCCCAAAACATGCCTTGCTATTAGAAGGTGTGTTTTGAATAGCCTCAAATCTGATATCCGAAGTTCATATGTTATCTATATCCATGCTATTTGATTCATAATCCAATCTATTTTATCCAAGTGTCATTGCCGTATCCTTATTCGAATCCGCAATTGCTCCGAGTTGATATCCGATTCCAAATCCAATAACCAATAACCAAATCCATGACCACTCTGGGCCGTTATCCTGTTCTCACCTCGACTCTCCGGTCAAGGGCTTTTATGTTCTCTGACCTCGGCTCTTTGGCCAAGGACTTTTTATATTCTCTGGCCTCGGCTCTCCGACCAAAGACTTTTTTAATATTCTTCGGCCTCGGGTCTCCGGTCAAGGACTTTTAAATATTCTCTGGCCCCGGCTCTCTAGCCAAGGATTTTTTATATTCTCTGGCCTAGGCTCTCCTGCCAAGGACTTTTTAATATTCTCCGGCCAAGGACTTTTTATATTCCCTGGTCTTGGCTCTCCGGCTAAGGACTATTTAATATTCTCCGGTCTCGGCTCTCTGACCAAGGACTTTTTATATTATCCTGCCTCGGCTCTCTGGCCAAGGACTTTTTAATATTCTCTGGCATTGGCTTCCAACAAAGACTTTTTATATTCCCGGCCTCGGCTCTTCGACCAAGGACTTTTTAATATTCTCAGGCCTCGGCTCTCCAACCGAGTACTTTTTATTATTCTCCGGCCTCGGCTCTCTGGCCGAGGACGTTTTAATATTTTTCGACCTCGGCTCTCCTACCGAGGACTTTTTTTATAGTGTTCGAGCCCATTCCATTGCCCTCCGATGAAGGGACTCATTGTCTATGATCACTGCCCCGTCTCTCTGATCGGGACTGTGATCGCGAGACCTATTTTATTTATTATATTAATGAAAATCAAATCATTCAAAAGTTTTTACAGTCAAGGAAAACCAAATAATGTCTGTACATCCAAGGAGAAATCAGTTTTCAAGGAAATGAAAAGAAAAAACAAGATTTCATAGACTCGAGCAACATCGTTTATCATTGTCTTAGAGCATGCCTAGGGACCATCCTTGATCCCGTACATGTGTAAGATGACTTAGTCGTATCACTTCGAGTTCTATTACTTATTCAAAGCCATAAATTTATTTAGTTGATAATAAGCTGACGTTTCCTAGATCCAGTGCCATCTTCGTTCGAGGTGGGCGGTGACCGCTCATGTTCCACTACCATGGCTCGATTTCTTACATACTATTGTAAATGACCATTCCTTACATGCTTCTCAATGATATCTTTCAAATGCCTACAATCGTTTGTGTTGTGCCCATCCAGCTGATGGAATAGGCAATGCTTTCTTGATGTCCGCTCGTATTCAGAAGGTTCCATCCTTGCCGGCCTTCGATACTGGAGGCGCCCTCGAGTATCCAAGTAAATACTTTCTAGAGTCTCAGTTAAATCGGTGTAAGAAGAAAACTTTGACTCCATTTGTGGCCTTTTCGAAGTGCTACCATTGTCATTCATTTTCCTTTATCATCTTTATTTGGATCCTCCTGGGGTTGACCTCCACCCCTTACTGCATAAGCTTCATCCTCTCTTCCTTCTCTCTCAGCCTACGCTCTTCCTACCTCAAGAATCTTTCCACCTCATGGTAGAACTCTCCGAGATCCCTCGGTGGGTCTCGTTCCAACGATCTCTTGAAATTCGAATTATCTGCAATTCTGAAACTGCCTCCATCAAAACCATCGATGGATTGGGTCGATCCATCGAAGCCATCGCCGCATTGAATCTGGTTAAGAAATCCCTAAGAAACTCTCCTTTCTATTGCTTCATCGATGTTAAAGTCATCACATTCTTGGGTCGGATTATGTGGACCCGAAACTATCTCATAAACCTTTCTATCAGCTCCGTCCATGTGCCGATAGATCCATTCTCCAGCTCTCTGAACCATAATGCTGCAATATCTATCAAATACAAAGGGAAGCATCTTGCCATGACCTCCTCCGATGCCCCCAACACTTCCATATGACTCGTGTACCTCATCAAGTGAACAGTGGGATCCGTTCTCCCGTCAGACATCTCCAGTGTTGGTAGTTTGAAATCTGGCGGGTTTCAATCTTGCCTGATCATAGGAGAAAAGGGACTCCTATTCACATCTTCCAAGTCTCTATTTACCGATCTGCCTCTCATGACTCGCCTAACCATCTTCGACCTATCATTGTCGTGGAACTATAGTCCTTGTCCGTTGCCTCTAATCTGCCCCCCAAGTTCACGAGGGAATCCTGGGACCTACTCTCCTAGATGAGCATCCATTCCTCTATCGACACCATATTGTACAGATCCACCTGGTACTCTACCCGGGATTGGATCAACATGCTTCAGAAGAGTGCCCCCTAGTCCTGGTGCTGCTCCTGATGGTCGTACTCTGTTCTGAATTCTGGTTGCTCCGTGCTCCTGACTCCCATTTCCAGCATCTCCTGCAGTTGCGTTCCCTTAACTATGCACTCCAACTTGTGCAACTTGTCAAAGTAGGTTCTGCATCATCTCCTCTTGTCCTTTCAGCATTGTTTCCATCTCGTCTCTGGTGATGAAAATCAAGGACCGATTAGCTCTCGAGGAAGCCTCCTAACTCCCCTCATGCTGACTCCTTTCAGTCCACTGTCTTCATGTCGACTGCCTTGCCGTAGCTTTCCAGATCCAAGTCTTTATGTCTTCAAATCCAAAGTCCAAGCTACTTGTTCCCTGAGTTATAGCCCTCTCAGTGAAAGCATCAAAATGTTAGTATCAAAATTGGTCACTAACACCCAAATTCAGATGAAAACACCAAATCACAGTCACAGATCACAGATAGTATGTATGTAGAGAGTACGAATGTGAAGAACAATAAAAATTAAAAAGAAAGCTGTAAGAACTAAGGATTTATAGTGGTTCGGCTAACTCCGGCCTACGTCCACTCCACAAATTTCCTTTCTAGTGATATTCGAATTAATTACAGTTATAATCCAGAGTTTTTAAAGCAACAATGGCAGAGTAGCCCTAATAGGGAAGAAGAAGGGAAGCAGAATGATGACCTCTTTTCTGAAGCCCCACATGTTGTATTTAAAGGAAAAATCCGAGTTACCGGCCTTCCTGATTAGTCCGAGCCCATCAGGGCCATAGCCGAACCAGACTCAACACTATGACCAAACCAGGAAAGTCGAGCCACATCCACCGATCCACTTCAATATGACCGAACTAGAACATGATGAACCATCAAGGCCGATCCCTTCGAGTCCGAACCACCAATGCCGATCCCATATAACCAGTCCACCGAGGCCGATCCCATCGAGGCCGAACCATCAATGTCGACCCACTACAAAGCCGAACCATATTTGACCGACCCATCTCAACTTTCACACCATGACCGAACGACATGCCTTCCTTCCTTTCCCCGACCGATCCTCCTAAGCCGACCCACTTCCATCATTGAACCATGCTACCAAGACCGGACCATGCCACCAAGACCAGACCCAAGATCGAACCATGCATGGTCTCCAGTCCTCGACTGAGCCACGCATGACCGAGCCATCTTCCTATCGAACTACTCCATCCAGACCGACCCACACCATCAAGACCGAACCACCTTCCTACCGAACTACTTCAACATGACGACCCACACCATCAAGGCCGAACCACCTTCCAACCAAACACTTCAACACGACTGATCCACACCATCATAGCCGAACCACCTTCTTAAGAACCACTCCATCTAGACCGCCCCTAAGCAACTCGAAGCACAAATCCGTGTGACCCGAAGAAAACTCCATCAAAACTCAAAGCAAACCTAGGCGTGACACAAAGTAAACTCCATGTGACTCGCGTCAACTCGACTTTTGCCGAAACCCATATTTCGAGTATCCCGCGACTTTTGTCCACCAAATGTGCCGAATCCCAGCTTCATAATCATGACCATCACTCGTGATTGATCGTCTGCCCATCCAGTTGACTCAAACCCATCGTATTCTAGCATCGACAAACGTGCAGTCGATTTAGTTAAATCCGTCTGTCCACGGCCTTGCCAAAAGGTGGGTTAAAAATTGTTTTTAAGGTTATTTATCAATATTTTAATATTTTAAAGATTAATTATTTAAATAATTAATATGGTTTGAAATTAATAATAATAACTTATTAAAAAATTTGGAAATAAATTATTGCTATTTACAATAATGGTAAGGATAAATTATTATGGTTTATTCAATAATGTTTTGAAATAATTAGATATTATTTTAAGATATTTTAAAGTTAATAATTATTATTTATTTATAACGTTTATTGTTAATAATTATTATTATATAATAATGTTAAAGTAAGTGATTGGCCATATTTATAAATGTTAGAAATTTATAAATAGAGATCTATAAACAGACTTAAGTTTTATAAAAGGAGTTTACAAATGGTTTATGGATTTATAAAGGGTTTACAAATGATTTTAGGAGTGTACTGAAAAGCGAATTTTATAAATAATTTTCAAAAATTAATGAATGAGGTTATAAAAGGGTTAGAGATTTTATAACGACCGAAAATTTGATCACTTTAATTAAGGATGTTTTAAATATTCAAATATAGATTATTTTTCATAAATATACAAGTTTTAAGTGATACATAATAATAATGAAATTATTTTGCAAAATGGTCACAAAATTATTGCCTTTGGAAAAATGCCGTAAAAATGGCCGAAAACCGTTTTATCAATAAATAGCTCTATAATCATAAAACGTCATGCGTATTTTTTCTTTTTCGATGGATTTCCATGGTTTTATTAATGGAAATTCTTTGATTTAGTGAGTAATAGGCTCTGGTTGTTCACCTTTCAAGAATTCTTGTTTAGGCTGTTCATATCATATATACATAGTGTTTTGATCTAAGATTTCAATCCTTCTATGCTTCAGCGGTAGCATGAAGTTGAAGCTGGATACATACACTTATTTTTATAATTGAACAAAAATATGAAATATTTTTTTTGAAAATTTAATGTATTTATGGCGTTATCAGTGATACCATTATATTTAATAATTGATTTATGATTTTAAATTGAGATTAATGATTAATAGTTATTATAATTATTCTAGAAATTGATCTAAATGATAATAATTCTTTTTAAATAGTTATAAAATAATAATGAATGGTTTATAATAGTTTTATAAAGATATATATTTGATTTGAAAATATAAGGAAGAATCGATATCATTTTATCGGTATAATAGCGTTTTTTGTAAATATTTGTTAATATTAATTTATATAGTTTTATAAATAAAGTAAAATGATTTTAATTAATTAATAATGATGAGAAAATTATTTTCTGTTTACATTTATATGTAATTTAAAATATAAGTGAAAATGTGACATTGCAACGTATTTATATGTCTTATGCACATTCATAACATACATATGCATAAACTAACACATACATATACATATGTATACGTACATAATACATGCATACACACACACACACCTTACATTTAAAATATTTTAGACATTTTAAGTTTTCTTCTCACTTAAGCTTTCACAATGTCAACTAAGGACATGCACATGGAAACACATACATGGAAGTGATGATGAAAGGGTACAGGCAGTTGTGTGAGGTGATGGATGGTGAGGGGAGCACATGGGTGATGGAGGAAGAGGAAGTGAGGTGGGATATTTTCCAGATCTTGGCTATAAATACCCACACTTTTTCCATCTTCTTCATTACACCATAACTCCCCAAAACCTGAACGAATATGAGAAATTATTTTTTCTAAATTATGTGAAATTCTGGTGGCTACAATTTTCTAGTTTACTACTTCTTCCCATTCTAAGTTTGGCTATGCTCAAAACCCACTTCTTTACATTGCATTTTTGGGTCCAGAATTTAAGGTCCGAAAATACCCTCTCTCCTTTTATCATATCTTCCTCATAAAAAATTTAAATCAAGTGTTTCTTTTTTCCATATCATAGATAAAATAACTTTCAAGAACTTTCCTTTTGATCACTTTTCAAAATTCTTTGAGTAACACATACGAAATTGAGTAATAAGTTGACCCATTTTCGAGTATGATTTTGGTAAATCCGAGAATAGCACTTCTTCGTTTGACCATATCTCATTCAAAACTAATCCAAATTGGAAGAGGCTTTTTATTAAAATCATAGACAAAATAATTTCCTACAACTTTCATGTTGATCATTTTTCCAAATTAAGAGAGTAGAATGTCCAAAAACCAGAGAGAAAATGACATATTTTCAGGTCTAGTTTTTAGTAAATTCAATAATAATCCAAAGTCCTACACCTCATTCCTCATGCTTGGCCGAGCATTAATTTTGCCTTGGAATAGCTGAGTAGACTAGCAAGCAAGGAGTGAGGGTTCATTGGCTTGAATCATGACTTAGTGAAGCTATATCCCTTTTTACGATAGAAAATCAATGTGAGTATGTATATTATTGGATGATATATATGTTTGGATATGATTTCTAATGATGGTTGTTTATCATGTTTGAATATGATAACATGGATGTTTAATATGGTTATTGAATATAGATACAAGTCACGTTAATACACGTAGATAAGAACAAATGAAATCACTTTCCTTTATTGAATGAAATGGTGTATATTGAATATTTAAACCCTTTGAAATGATTTAAGGTTGATTTTTAATAAGCATGTGTGAGGTACATGGATTATTTCATCGCATAATTTGATCTAAGATTTGAGTATAGAGTTTTAACGTGTTTACACTGGTCTGAAAAAGAATTTATCACTCGATTCTTGACGACGAACATTGATGAGGGTTTATGGTTGGATACTTGAGTTTTCTATCATAGTTAAGAGTTATGCAAGGAAAACCTAAAGTTCTGATCAGAAAGCCTGGTCAGAGTCTGCACTAGAGGATCGAGGGATCAATACTAGTTCAAAAGTAAAGTTATGAATTCAAATAGAATATCGAATCAGATATCATGTACGGACAATTAATGTACAGCGTAATGTGTAAGTTTAATAATGAATATTTTGAGCAAAACCTTTAGATAATTTCAGTGATAAAATTCTTTTAAGGGAGGAGGTATGTAACGACCCGATATTTGATCACTTTAATTAAGGATATTTAAAATATTTAAATGTAGATTATTTTTTATAAACAATGAAGTTTTAAGTGATAAGTAATAATAATGAACTTATTTTAAAAAAATGTTCACAAAAATATTTCCTTTGGAAAACTACCGATAAAACGGTCGAAAACCGTTTTATCAATAACAGCTCTATAGTCGTAAACGTCGCGCATGGTGCTAGATACACACCATTATTTTTATAATTGAACAAGAATACGAAATAAAATTATTTATATTGTTTTTAGAAATTTAATGTATTTATGACGTAATCAGTGATACCATTGTATTTAATTATTGATTTATGATTTTAAATTAAGATTTAATGATTAATAATTATTAAATTTTTTTAGTAATTGTTGTAAATGATAATAATTTTTTCTAAATAGTTATAAAGTAATAATGAACGATTTATAATAGTTTATAAAGATATATATTTGATTTGAAAATATAAGAAAAAATCGTTATCGCTTTATCGGTATAATAACGACTTTTGTAAATATTTGTTAATATTAATTTATATGGTTTTATAAATAAAATAAGATCATTTTAATTAATTAAAAATGATGAGAAATTTATTTTCAAATTTTGTTTACATTTATATGTAATTTAAAATATAAGTGAAAATGTGATGGGGAATCGATTTTCCGATTTTCAACGGTTTAACGAACGTAAGTTATTCGGAGTCGTTGCAACACATTTATATGTATTGTGAACATATATAAACACATGCATTCACTAACTCATAAGTATACATACATAATACATGCATGTATATATGTGTGTGTGTGTGTGTGTACACCTTACACTTAAAATATCTAAGATATTTTAAGTTTTCTTCTCACTTAAACTTTCAAAAGTCAACTAAGGACATGCTCATGGATACACACACACATGGGGGTGATAATGGAAGGGAATAGGTAGCCAAGTGAAGTGATGGATGGTGAAGGGAGCACATGGGTGATGGAGGAAGAGTGATGTGAGGTGGGATTTTTTTTTCCAAATCTAGGCTATAAATATCCACACTTTTTCTCTCTTCTTCATTCCACCATAACTCCCTCAAATCGGAACAAAATCGAGAAATTTTTCTTTCAAATCATGTGAAATTCCAGTAGCTATTACTTTCTAGTTTACCACTTCTTCCCATTATAAGCTTAGCTATGCTCAAAACCCACTTCTTCGCATTGCATTTTCAGGCTCAGAATTTTAGGTCCAAGAATACCCTCTCTTCTTTTGATCATATCTACCTTATAACAAATTCAATCAAGTGGTTCTTTTTTTCAAATTGTAGAAAAAAGAATTTTAAAGAACTTTCCTTTTAACTACTTTCCAAAGTTCTTTGAGTAACACGTCCAAAATTCAGTTATAAGTTGAGCCATTTTTGGTGTGATTTTGGTAAATCTGAGAGTGACTCTTCTTAATTTGACCATACCTCATTCAATACAAATCCAAATTGGATGATTCATTTCTTTTAAACCATATAGAAAAGAGTTTCCTATAACTTTTATGTTGACCACTTTTCCAAATTCAAATAATATAATGTCCAAAAACCGAGAGAAGATGACCTATTTTCAAGTCTAGTTTTTGGTAAATTCAACAATAATCTAAAGTCCTACACCTTATTCCCCATGATTGGTTGAGAAACAATTCTGGCATGGAATGGCCAAGCATACTAGGAGGCAAGGAGTAAGGGTTCGTGAGCTCGGATTGGGAGTTAGTTAAGCTATACCCCTTTTTCCGGTAGAAAATCAATGTGAGAAAACTCCTAAACTATAGTTATATATGATATTGGATGATATATATGTTTGGATTTGATTGTTAATGATGGTTGTTTATAATGTTTAAATATAATAATATAGATGTTTAATATGGTTGTTTAATATATATACAAGTGACGTTAACACACGTCGATAAGCACAAAAGAAATCACTTTCCTTTATTGAATGAAATGATGTATATGGAATATTTAAACCCTTTGAAAATGGTTTAAAATGACTTAATAATGTTTTATAAACATATAAAAAAGTTTCGATGAAGTTTAAAAAAAAATGGAAATTTTGTGAAAATAGGCGCGTCGCGTAACTGTAGTTCGCGATTTCACGCCGTAATAATTTAAATCCATTTATACGATTCGGAGTCGGATTTATTTGTAATAAGAATTTTTCAAAATATTATAATCATAGTTTTGCATTGAAAGAAAAAGATTGAAATTTGATTTAATAGTTTTGGAAATATGAGTAAAATAACTTTTGAAAATAATTGTGGTTTTGTAATTCGGAATCCATAAAGGGATTTCTATTGAAAATGGATATTTTTAATTCTTTAAAAATATAAAATAAATCCTATAAATCTTTAAAATGTTTTAAAAAAAGATTTGAGTTATAAAAATGGATTTCCAAATAATCAAAAAGTTGTTATAATCAAATAATATTTTAAAACACTATTTGCAGCAATTTATAATAAAATTTGCTAACAATGATTTAACTTAATTATTCTTTCTCGAATCTTTTATGAATCTTTTCAAATAAATAATTAAGTATCTTTTAAAATGATTTGAAAATTCTTTTATAGGAGTTTAAATTAAATTGGTTAAAGGAATATTGCTTTAAAACTAAATTTGGAATGTAAATAAAAATCATCTCCAAAAGATAATAAAAGGATTAGAGTCGATCAAATAACTTGATCATCTTATGGATGACAAAGAGAAAGTCTCTAGGATTGGGTTTGGAAAACCAGTTGCCTGCCCTCCCTAGCTACCCGGACTGGCCCGACGGAGGGGATAGTAAATTTGATTTACTCGGATCAATATTTTCCAAAGTGTAAAAGATATAATTTTCCAAATTGAAACAACTTGGATTGTATAGAAATAATCTTCTAATACTTGGTATTAAACTCCGAGGAGGGAGTCCGTACTATCCATGTGAATTTAAAAGGTGATTTCACCGTTATTCGACAGATAGTAAAGGTTGAATCATAAATTGATGTTGAGTAGAATTAGTATAATTCCTCTCGACCCTTTTTAACTCAATATTGTTTTCCAGTATGACTTATGAAAAGATTTGGAATTAATTTAATTCCTATGCTTAAAATTAATTGGTTTGAGTTTATAGTAAATAATAACATTGTTTTGACCCATTTTAAAGGTTATAATTTGGAAATCTATGTTAAGATTTAAATAAATGGTTTGGAAATATTTTTCTAAGTAAAGAATGAAATGATTTGGAATTTAAAAAGGTTTTAAGTAAATGAAGGATTTGATAAGAGAGGTTTAATGGTTCCATATATATACCGAAAAGAATGTTTTAAGATGTATATCTCTAGAAGAATTTTTTGATAAAAAGGAAGTAATTAATCAAAAAGTAAGAACCTATTTATCTAACATATTTTTATTGGTGATTGGTTAAAAGGAACCCGAGGTCGAATTTGGTTAATCCTTATCTGAAGACTACTTCGACTAATTTATGCATTTGAAAGAAATGACATAGAATGATATGATTGGAAGATGGAATGTTGGGCTGCTTGTCACAGACCTTCAGAGGAATTTCCCATATCATATTTATGTGGTAGTAGTTCTTCATTTGAGATCTTCGATGCAAGGACTTCTCGCTACTAATCCTAGGGGTAATCCCCGACAGGATGTGGAAGGAGAGTGCCTTCGGTTAGCCCTATTCCTAAACAACTAGTATGGACGAATGTCTGATGTTGCATTTCTAATTACATTGATTGATCTCTATGAATGTATCATTTGTTTGGTGGTAGAGAAGGCAACTTCTCTTAGCTTAACACCCTTTCCTGAGACGTACGAGCTTAGGAGTTATACATTTGTAAAAATCGGTTGTGTGATCATGGAATGACAGTGTGGCATTCAAAGTGAAATGTGCTATGTAAAAGGTAAAATGTTATCTCATGCCTTATCAACTGGAAATAGAAAAAAACATGGTAGATGTAGCAGAGCTATAAGGATCACTCCTATTGGGATATGGTCATCACCTTTCTAGATAACCCTCTATATATCGGGTATGTTGTGTATGCAATAAGATGTCTCGAATAGGTTGTGAATGATCAGAGTGATGTCATATTTGGTACTGTCCAGCGAAAGGGTAGGCCGGTATTGTGTTTGTAAAGGCGTTCAGTATTTAGACCCTAGGTACGTCACTATAAAGGTGTATTGTACGGAAGGTAGTTCCTCACTTTGTCATTGTATGGAATCCATTTTCCGAACGAGCTTTGTAAGATTTTGATTGTAGAACCTACTTTGTAGCTAGTATGTTGGAATTCAATAATATAACAATTTTGGCTAAGAACCATAAGTTTATTTGCAAATGTTTTCAAAATAATGACATTAAAAATAATATCAAAGGATTTTGCATAGAAAATGTTTTGGTTATCATGAGGTAAACACATGTTCCATGTTTATATACGGCGTGGTCTGATGAGATACCTTTTGTTTTTAAATATCTATATTTTGAGTTTCTCGCACCAGTCCCATGACTGACCCAGAGTTTATTTTCCTTTTCCCTTAAACTCTAAGTGCCCTAATTTTTCCGGGAAGCCTAGTAGTTCAGGTTTGGCTTGGAGCAATTTGATGGAACTGGAGCTAAAGGTTCCTTATAGATAATTATCCATTCCCAGTCCCACTTCCACTTTATTTATTTATTTATTTTATTTTTTAGTATTTGTAATGACAGATATATATAACTGTCCAGCTGAATTTAGGATAGACTCTGATAATTTATTCAAATTTGTGGCCATGAATAATATATGTTATTCCGTTCGTGTAAGATTCTGCTTTGCCTTTATTTTCTTTCTTACCCTTAACGATCGGGTTTTCGACGCTTGAATTTGTGGCCATGAATACCAACGATGTATTGGTACCGATTTTCGAGGGTCAAAAATCCCGGCCGTCATAGATTTATAAAGGAATTTATAAATGGTTTAGAATTGTGTAAAAAGGGAATCTTTCTCTTTATAAATATACTTATAGCGTTAAAACAAGTATATGTATATTTTATATGTATTGAAGATATAAGGATTTCTGAATATATTTTTGTAAAAGTATTTTGATGCAAGTATTTTTAGATGAATTTAATTAATGAAAATATTTATAAAAGAGGCTAGTGGTTGCTTACGTGCTTAACCAATGTTGGTTTTCCCTTTTGAAATAAATCCCTGATTTGAATGTTGTTTATTCGATAGTTAAATAATCGACTATCAAATTTTGACCCAAAACGCAACTTTTAAAATATCTAGGAGAAACAAGTGAGTTATATGGCACAGTTATCTTCGATGATGCTATACTATGCATAAATAATCTCATTTCGTACTTCTAGGACAAATGATAAGGAAATCCATACACTAACGAATAAGAAGTGATCTCCGCTTTTATCTTTGACTATTTATTCCCTAAAGAAATGGGGTTAAGTTTAACAGAAATTATCGAAAGTTGTTTCAAAGAGACGGTGATCGGATATGTTATCCGAAAACCACTTCGACCCAACTCAAGCGTTTCAAATTGAAGCTATCTTAAAGATGATGGAATTGAAGGCGGAGCTTTTAAGCATTTCATTCAGCCCCAGAATGAATTTGTATGGATGAATGCTGGCATTCCATTGTAGCCTGGAGGGCAATGTTGGCTTTCCAAGTGGGAAGTGATGTATAAAAGGTAAAACGTAGCCTCAAGCCTCGTCAATCGAGAATGACTAAAATAGGGGAGATGTAGCAGAGCAAAGTGGGTCGCTCTCAGAGGGTATGATCATCCCTATCTAGAGTGGATATTATCTCTCATTTGTATGCTTCGGGGCCCATTAATGGAGGGGTGATTATATTTGGTACTCCTAGTTAAGTGGTAGGCCGGTTCTGTGTTTGCATGAGATCCTGGCAAGGTCCACGGTGTTATTTTATCTGGAGATGCACTGTGACGGGCTGTACCCAAGTAGCCCAGTCATTGTATCGTATCCATTTTATAATGCGTGTTCTTACGGTTTTAGTTGTATACTTATTATTGTGGAATTTAATTATGTAACAATTTCAGTTATGATTAATAAGTATTTGTATCTTAGACACTATTATAATATCAGATAATTTCATAAGAAATTGTTTGGTTATCATAAGGTAAAAACATGTCTGTGTTTATGTGCAGCGTGGTTTTATGAGCTACTTTTGATTTTCATAGGTTTTTATAACTTTAAAATAAATTCAATTGGGTCTGTTTTTTCACGCTGGTATTTCAAAATGACTTGGGTGTTATTTTATTATAATGCTTGGGTCAAACCGGGCATACTTACAGTTTAGTTTGGATGCTTTGGAGCTTTAGGAGACAAGCTATAGGCCCAGGGACGTATTTGCGTATATGATTATTTTCCAGCTACATTCATAGTAGTATTTATCGACAACTGTGAGGACAAGTTGTTATAACTGTCTGTTCTGAAATATGTTAATATACTCTGATTGATGTCTATATACACATATATTACAGTTTGTTTTTGTAAATATTTATTGTATATTATAGATTATTCATTCCACCATGAGATTATGTGTTGTTTAGTTTCTTCTTTCTTTCTTCCGTTTTCTTTTCTCCTAACAATCGGGCTTTTCAGCATTCGATTACTCGGCATGCAATACAATGGACGCATTAATGTCGATTTTCAAGGGTCGAAAATTTCAAGCTGTTTCACAAGAATCAATTTTAGTGTTGAAAAGTAGATGCAAAAATTTTTAAACATATATTATAACTTATATGAGTAAGTGGTTATAGACCACTCACCAAATGATGATATAATCACCGAAATAGCTCCAAATGAATGCAAATATAAAATGAGCATCAAGAGTAATGATTTTCCAATCCTAGAATGTTGACTTCTTGGTATCTAACAATGCCACTAAGCTTTTCTCTCTTAATCTAATGATTTTTCTCAGAATAGTAAGCATTGCAGGTTGATTTTCGATAAGGAGACATTAATGGAGGTTTATTGACCTTTTTGATCTGAAAAGTGAAATAGTGACTACTATAATTCCCTTTTACATCTGAAACCCGAAATTAACAAATATGCCAAAGTTATTAGGATGTAGGCCTAACTATAAATTTGTCCAATTAGGATGAATATTTAGAAAAATCATTGTAGGATCGTTTTCACCCTAGAGGGGGAGGTGAATAGGGTCTATCAAAAATTAACGCGGAAATAAAAATAGAAAGTAATTCAGTAGATATCACACACAGATTTATCCAACTTTGGCAAAAACCTGCCTACGTACTGCCCACAAGGTTTCTTCTAGAAATTAAGTAATCAGACGCTTACAAAAACACGTAAACTCACGACACCTACTAACTTGATTAACCTAACTCTAAGCTCAAAAACCTGTCATAACTTAGCCATTGAGTTGCGAATTCTCAAACTACGTCCCATAGTTTGTACCTACTTACACAAATAGAAATTCACACAATTTTAAAATAGAAAGTTCCAAATAAAAAATAAAACTAAGACAAAACACTTTTTTTTATAAACTAAGCTCAATACACATAAATAAGACCGGCCCTAGTAACAAATAAAAAAATAAACGCGTTTCTTCCTTTATTATTTTTCTACCACCTTGTTCCTTTTTTCTGAAACTAGGTTTTCGTTCCAATTGATGCCGCCACATGGAATTTTCATCAATTGAAGTATGTTTTCGCTTTGGCTTGATTCGTCAATCGATTTGCAGTGCTTGATTTCACGCGGTTGCTTCAATTGAGTCGAGCTAGATGTTGCCTTGAATTGGTACACGATTTTTCCCCTTTTCGATTTTGATTATGCTCGACTTTGATTCGAGTTTTTGATTTGTTTGTGATTTGTTCTAAGAAAGCTCTCTGATTTTTTTTCTCGAACTCGAATGATTTTTCATCGATGATGATATTGGGTTTAAATAGAGATAAAATCCCTAAATTTTTCAATTTGTATATTTTGATTCGAATTCTTCGATATTCTAGTTTCTGCGTTTATTTGTAATCGAACGATCGTGTGATTCTTGACTCATTCATTTTATCATCGGTTGAATATGTTTCCGATATATTTGTATTTGCTTAAACACATTTGAATTGTTTCGTTCTTTTCTCCTATGACTTGTTCATCGTTCTCTGACTTGTTTGGTACTTGAATTTGAAATATTCTCGACTTAACGAAGTTTGACTTGTTACCCTCTGTTTTATTATTTTTGCTGGCAATTATCGATTTTTTTTGAACTCTTAAAACTGAACTTGTTATTCTTTTTGCTTGGACATTCTGCTGGGCTGATCGGTTGGTCTCCATATGTACATTTGAGCTGCTGTCTTGGTTGAGGCTTCACTTGCATGCTCCAATGTTTGCTGGGTGGATTTGCTACATGCAACACTTTGCACTATATTTTGATGTCTGTTGTGCTAATTTTGTTTTCATGCATGTTCATGTGTATTTGATATCTTAATGCTTGCATATCCACATGAGCATATCTAAAATGTTGTATGTTGTTTCTTTACACTTGACCATGCCTGATGCTTGTATTTATGCATGTAAAACTACTTTGAGTTAAATTGCTGTTTACCTGACCATGTCTTGTGCACTTCTGACCACAATCACTTGCATATGCATTGTGTGTATTCTGATGATAAACTTTGTACAAGTGTGGTTGTATTGTGAAGTCTTGTTGCCTTGTTGTTGTTTTGAGCCTGATCTGTGTATCATTGTTTTCACGTGGATCTTCGAGTTAAAAATGCCCTTGTTTGCGTGTACTTGCAATCATGTTGTACATATATGTGTGTATGCTTTTACATATATGTTGCTATCAATTTTCTGGTCATAATGATTTTGAGTCTGGTCTGGTTTCACTCTAAGTCTGGTCTGGTTCTTGTGTTCTCATGTGTCAACATTGTGACTTGGTTTGAGTTAAACAGCCCATATTTGCCTCTAAACTCCTGTGCAATTTGGATTTGACATGTTGTTTGTATGATGGTTGGTTTTTCATGGGTCTGCACTATGATTCTCGAGGCGTTGAGGCAATACACATGTGTACATGTATACATGTGTATATGTAGGCTCTTACTTGTTTGTTTTGATCGACCATTGCTGTGTTGTTTGTTTTTGCATTTGCACTTAAGTTGAATCCAGTCTTGGCTTGGGTTTGACCTTGTGCTCACCTATTCCTGTAATTTTAACATGCAAGTGTATATCGGTGTGCACGATCTTGTGGCATGTACGGTGATACACTGTGCATGTCACAAGTTGTTCGCGTAAGATGAATTAAAAAGTGATGACGAACAACCCAACTAACTGAGGCAAATAATATTTTCAAACACACACTTCATTGTGCACTGCAAAATATTTCTTTTTCAAATTTATTGCGTCAGTGTTTATTTTGCAGATAGTTCAGGTGCTAGATACATACTGCAACAGAGTTGAAGATCAAATACGAGTTATGAGTGAATATACAATGAGGTGAAATATGTACGTAAAATTTTATAGTGAAAATTTTGTGTTGTAATTGTAGTTGTGTTGTAATTGAAAATGTGTAAATGAAGTCAAATAAAATATTAGTTTGAATAAAATATTTGTTTAAATCTGAATTCCGAGTTATTTATTTTATTTAACAAATATTTATTTAATTATGTGGAAAATAAAATAAAATAGTACAATAACAAATACATTTAAACGAATATATATATGTTTATTGTCATCAAACAAAAATCATAGGCTATTATATTCTACAATCTCCCCCTTTTGATGTTAACAAACATATATTAAGATTTTGACTCTATTAAATGTATTTGGTCTTAACGAATTCTATTAGCTCCCCATATTTGAATACTCCCCTTACAACAAAGCTCCCCCTTCACTAATGCATGAAAATAAAAAAGAGAATATGCAAAACAGTAAGAAAAATGCAATGAATCTAAATTGAAATAAAAATAAAAATATGACTTATTTGCCAAAACCTTAACTTCTCACCCACTTTTCTTATCAGCAAAAGAATAATAGTGTTAGATAAGAATGATAAAGTGATAGATATTATTACAACATTAATACCTAATCGAGAAAATTATTAAATTTCAAAAAAAATCAAACAAAAATCATAATTACTTTGTTAGATGCATATTCCATTTTAGAGTGATAGGGGTGATGTCAGCATAGAAAACCATATAGTCGTGTTCATTTGTGGTATATTTATAACAGGAATTTGAATACTTACTAACCATGCATAACCGTTATGACTTTTAAATGAGATTAGTAGTATTTACTTTTTTTATTAAAAAAGAATTCCAAGCATCTTCTAACCACGCTTAACCATGAGGACTTTCAAATGGGGTTAGAATCAACTCACCTATTTCAGCCAATTTTGATATGTATTCCATACATGTATAACCGAGAGGACTTCTAAATGAGCATGAAAGCACATAATCAAAGATTCCAAGTAGTTCACCCATGCATAACTGTGAGGACTTCTAAATGAGAGTGAGTACTCTTGGATGATTTTATTGCTAATTAATTAAAAAATGAATAACCTCCTGTTTAAATACCACATTTTGACATACCATAGTGGATTTTGATGAGTGGTAGTCGTAGAAATATGGTAGGAATAGAGATGGTCATGGAATTTTTACTGACCAAAGTTATTACAAATTTTGTTTAAATTTTTAAAGAAATTTACTAAATATACTCTCTCAAAACATAATGTATGTTCAGATCAACACTCATCACTTTTTTAGTCACTATTATCTTTTCGATATCAGTAGAGAGTCGGATTAGTTAACATGGGCATTTAAGATCAAATTCAAAAATATAAAATCAAATTTCTAAAATGCCTAAATTGAGACAAAGTCGACAAAAACTATTTTCTCGAAGGGAATTTGTAAAAATGTCTACCAATTGAGAATCAGTTGAAATAAGTTTGTGTAGATATTTTGTTTTGGAAATGTGATGTCTAATGAAATGATGTCTAACACCTATATGCTTGGTGCGAGAATGATGTACATGATTATTTGTGAGATCAATTGCACTTTTGCTATCACACACAAGTGGAACTCGTTTAAAATTTAGACCATAGTCTTGCAAAGTTTGTATTATCCATCAAATTTGAGCAGAGCAACCGCTTAGAGTAATATGCTCTGCCTTAGTGGTAGATAATGCAATACAATTTTGTTTTGACTTAACCATGCAACTAACGAATGTCCCAACATAAAGCATGTTCCACTAGTACTTTTTCTATCAACTAGACTACCAGCACAATCTGCATCTGAATACCCTTGTGACTTAAAGTTATCATTACCTGGATATCATAGACCAACCCGTGAGGTGTGCAACTGATACCTTATGATCCTTTTTACAGCTTTTAAATGAGGTTCCTTTGGATTTGACTGAAACCGTGCACATAAACAGATAGTGAATATAATGTCTGGTCTAGAAGCAGTAAGGTAAAGAAATATACCCACATGTATCTAGAGTAATCATCAACAAATACAAAACAATATCTCTTACCACCTAAGCGTGCAGTATCATTAGGTCCAAATAGATCTATATGAATTAGTTCAAGGACTCTAGAAGTACTTACAGTGTTCTTGGCATGAAAAAATGATTTTTAAAATTTTTCCAGTTGATCACTGGCTGATTGAAATCAGATTATGGTGTAGATTTTCAACATATAATACATCGTTGTTGCCCATTGTAACTCTACCACCTTTGTATTTCTCTTGGCTAAGGAACTTTGATTTGTCACCCGTCATGTGCTTGGAACAGCTAGAATCCAGGTACCACTATTGATGTTCCTTAGCCTGCCAACACACCTACACAAGAGAAGATTTTTGTGACCTATTTGTTTTAATAGGTCCATGATTGTCAGTGACAAAAAATTTGAAAAACAAGCTTGAGTAGAACCAAGACAGTCTATGTTTGTTACATTTGGCGCCCAGATTTGTTTGACTTTAAGGGATTTTGCATTCATGCCTTTAGGAACCTAAAGTGGTATGTTATTCGTGTATTTGGGTCTATACCAACACTTGTTGTGATTGTGTCCATTTTTTCCACAAATCATGCACTTGGAGTTGACATGATTAGTTTCACTTCTAGCTTTTTCAAATTAAATATACCCAACTCCTTGTCTAATAGTATTAAATGTTTGTTTCCCTAATAGCATTTTTAGTGATCTTTCTCCTTTGGAGAATTTTCCTAGAGTTACAAACAATTATTGGACTTGTGTCTTGAGAGATTCATTTTCATAACAAGTGCACTTTTTTATAGAATTTTCTCTCTTGGTATTTTCACTTTCTTTCAAAATCAGAATTTCATTTTCAAGCGATTTAATTATAGTTTCAATTTTTTTTATTTCCTCTTCTAACGATGGACACTTATCACACTTATGGCTCTTATTTCTATAGTTTTGAATCATTTAATCAAGCTGCATATTCAGTTCTATCAAACAATCCTTTTGTGATTCAATTTTAGCATACCTCTCCCTAAGTCTTTTAAAACAGCCATTTACTTCATGAAAATATATAAGTAGTTGTGAGCGAGTAAGTTTTAATACCTCACTTGGCTCACCATCACCACTGTCACTTGATTCTCTTGAAAAGACACCGATTTTCTCTTTCACTCTCACTGCCAGTACTTCCATCATCTTCATCGCTTCATCCCTAGTAGCTGCAAAACTTCTCATTTTTGATTTCTTTCCTTTGCTGAATCAATTTTGAGGACAATTTAGCTTGATATGACCAAGTTTATTGCACTTGTGATAAATAATCTCTTTCTTTTTCGAGTTGTTTAGAACTTTGACTATTCTGCTCTTTAGTTGTTGATTTTAGGCTGGATTTCCATATTTGCGGTTCCACCTTTTGAATCTCTTTATTATATGTGCCAGTTCAGCTGCTCCTTCATCATCATCATCATCATCCTCACTTTCCATCATTCCTTTGAGAGCTATCGATTTCTTTCACGTATCTCCTACTTTACGTTCTTCCTTGAATTTGATTTCTAGCTCATAAGTGGTGAGATTTCCGATAAGTTTTTCAACTTTAACTAGTTTTAGATCCTTTGATTCTTGGATGGTAGTCACCTTTGCTTCAAAATTTTATGGAAGAATTATGAGGATCTTTCGGACTATTTCCAGTTCTGTGTAGGGTCTTCCTAGAGATTGATTTGTATACAAGATTAGAAAGTCGTCCATACATTTCTTTGACATTTCATCATTTTCCATTGTGAAGTTCCCGTACTCGCTACTAAGCATGGCTAGGCGAGATTCTTTAACCTGGGAGGTTCCTTCATGAGTCACTTTAAGTATGTGCCACATTTCCTGCACTGTCAGACAATGTGAGACACGGTTAAATTCAATTTGATCTAATGAGCAAATAATAGAATTCATAGCTTTAGCGTTAGCATTCTACAGTTTATCTTCAAGATCTGTCCATTGATCCATAGGTTTTTCAATTTCTTGATTATCTACCATTACTGTTGGTGTACTATATCCCGTTCCAACAATATTCCATGCATTTATGGCTTTAGAAAATTTTCGTTCTAATTTTCCAATAAGCGTATTCACCATTGAACATGGGTGGTCTAACTATGGACTGACCCATATCAAAAGCATTATTAAAAGAATCCATTGAAAGAAAAAATCAAAAAAATTAACAAAAAATGGTTTTTGTTCCTAGCTTCGATACTACTTGTAGGATTGTTTTCACCCTGGGGGGTTGAATAGGGTTTATTAAAAATTAATGCGGAAATAAAAATAAAAACAGAAATTAATGTAGTAGAGATCACACACAGATTTACCCAACTTGGACAAAAACCAGCCTATGTGTAGCCCCCAAGGTTACTACTAGAAATTAAGTAATCAGACGCTTACAAAAACACGTAAACTCGTGACACCCGCTAACTTGATTAACCTAACTCTAAGCTCAAAACCCTGCCATAACTCAGCTACTGTAACAACCCACATATTTTATGATTGTATATTTAAATATTTTATTTAAATACAGCATCATTAGTCAGATTTAAGTCCGAAAAGCTACTTTTTGCAAACTGCCAAATTAGCACTCGAGACCACTTCCATTGAGTCCAAAATGTCGTTTGCAACCTTTTTGAGTATAAACATTGATATGTTTGGAGCTAGCTAAAATTTCGACCTTTTCACTTAGGGCTTTGGGTTTGGGTTTCAGCCCATTAACATAACATATCATCTCAACTCCACTCCACTCCTCTCATTACTTCATAATATTTCCTACAACTTAAGCTTTAACAAAAAATGGTGGTGGAGATGGAAAATTAAAATCCTAAGGCCTAGTTTCTTTTGCAAATCCAAGTTTTAGCTCCAAATTCAAAGAGAAGCTTAGGTAAGTATCTCCTTCTTCTCCATCTCAATCTCTCTCCAATTTCAGAAATTTCCTATAACCTAATTTAGGAAATATTTGCTTTTGATCTTAGTTTGGAGCTTTTATAGTTGGGATTGAAGAGTGGTTGATCTTTCTTTGCTTTCAAACTTCTTCTTCCTTGTTTTTGTGTTAAAGGTGAGATTTTTATCTCACATCTATGTCTATATCTATCTTTGTTGTTAGGTATGAATTCCTAACATCTATTCAGGATCATTTACTTTTGATTTGAATTGATTTGGTGATTTACTGATTTTTGGATTTGAAGTCCAATTTTGTGAAAATCCTATTAAGGATGTTTGGTTATGTTGTTTGGGATGCATCGAAGAGCCTATAAGGCCGGGTTGTCGTTTGGCGTACATCCTTAGTCGTCATTGCTCGCTCGATCGCTCCTGAAATCGTATTGGCCATCATGGCCTAGGCAATTTGTTGCCCTTACCAGGCGTTCAGACGTCTGGATACCAATGTCAGACGTCTGGTTTTGCCTCTCGGAGAATTATACGCGGCAGAAAAATAAAAACGGCAGTGACTAATTTCAGACGGCTGAATTATCATTTCAGACGTCTGAAAGGAAGTCAGACGTCTAATTTGAGAATTTAGATGTCTGGATGATTTTCTGGAATATTTCCAGAAACCAAATCAAAACGTCTGGAACAACCCCTCAGACTTCTGGAAATGCCCAGTTTTGCCTATTCACCTTATTTTTGATTTAAATTCCAATGTTAATCGATTTTGGTTGATCCGATTAGTTGTTATCACTATTATCGTCTTTGATGACTTCTTTTTATGGATTTTTGGGAATATCCATTTTGATGGATTTGGTATCGATTTCTTTGGATTTAACTCGCGTCTTCGAATGTGATACTTTGGTCATTGATTGTTTTTACAATCATTTTTGTGGTTTGTCACTTTAAAAAGCAAAGGTTTCTATATTAGTAGTAAATATTCAAACTCTTTTACAAAGATGATTTCAACTCTATTTTTAATACAAAACTCTTATAAAACCATATTTCCTACCTATTAGTATATACAAACCTTTATCTCATTCGTTCGAGAAATCCAATTAAATGGCTTAGCAAAATAAGTGGTATGAAATGCTTGCATTTACTTCGCGATAATTCTTAGACTTGTTCGATTGAAACTCTCGTGACAATTTTCGAGTGGAAATCTACAATTTGTTTGTAAATATTTAAGTTAAGCCAGTGGTTATGGGACATGAAGCTAAACTCATTTATTTACTATCTTAGTGTAATTCACACTTTTTATTGATCAATGGTAATAATTTTATGGATTAGACTAGCAATGTGCGATGTCTCTTTGTCCACGTAGGGGACTGTACCTCGTTTTATTCAGCTTCGTCTCATTTCTTTATAGGCTAACGACCTACTGGTTCTTTGGAGTTTCGTCTCATTTTCTTTATAGGCTAGCGACCCATGTTTATTTATGATGTTTGGATCATCGGATGTACCGTTATTGTACTACATCGATGTCCCGGCTTATCTGGATCAATGGATGTACCAATATTGTACTCCATCGTTGTTCGGTTTATCAAGTTCATTGGACGTGCCCTTATTGTACTACATCGATGTCCCGGCTTATCTGGATCAATGGATGTGCCGATATTGTACTACATTGTTGTTCCGGTTTATTCAGTTCGCTGGACGTACCGTTATTGTACTGCATCGATGTTCCGAGTTATTTGAGTTTCAGGTTCCCCGGGCGTACTGTTATTATACTACGTCGTTGCACCAGCTCTATGGTTAGCGACCATGGAATAGCGTTTCGTTTGTGATACACGTGTTGGTGAGTTTTCATGCTTCCGTTTTGTGATAGGCCTCCCCCTCCTGTGATTTCTGGATTTCTAATTGATGATTTCTGGAATTTGCATCTCACCAATTTTAGTGATTTACATTGATGAATTTTATCAATATTTATGCATTGGTGAATAAAAATAAAGAATATGGTTTTCTTTTTGATCCGTAAGAAGATTCTTGTGATATTGATTAATCTCTGGTTGATTTTCAATTGCACACTTATCACAGTATGGCATTATTGTTACCATACATTTTTGTCTTATCTCTTATTCTATCTCATTTTATCTGATACTTATAGCTAGACTGATCCGTTTATTATTTTCTTATTAAATAATACTCGGGTCAAACTGAGATATTACAGGAGCTTCTACTTGACTCCTTATCAGGGACTGTCGCCTGATTTTTGGCTAACTACTCTAGATTAGTAGTTTTTATTTTATACATTCGAGATAGAGACTCCTTGATGTATACTTATTCTTTAGTCTAGCACTTGTATCTATTCTTTAGTGATTTTGTGGATATTATCTGACCACTACTCTGATGTACACTTCTACGTGTAATATTCATATATATTTCCACCTTTGCGATATGAATGTCTATGACTGATGTATGTTATGTTTATTTCTATATTTGTTTGCGAAGACCTCATAGCCACTGTGTATTAGCTTTGAGTTTATATCGGCATGTCGGATTTCCTCTTGAAATGAAACGCATGTTATACTATCTGACATATCGGTGCTCGCACAAAGCAATTGCACGGATGGTCGTTCCTCAACTGCCTTATTCTTTGCGCTAATTGACGACATTACTCTGTAGTGTCTTTAGCTAGCGTGAGTATAGAGGTGAGGCGTCACAGCATGGTATCAGAGCCAAACTTCAGAACAATGTAGAATAATCTAGCAAGGATCATGGTCCTAATTCCTTCTTACGAGTCATGCCTTAGGATTTTATTCGAGTCATTGGACCCATTCTATCCTATTTTCTTTTATGATGCCTTGTTTTATCAATCATGATTATTTTATTTTCATTCTGAGAATAACCTTCTTTTTTCTTCTTCTTTCTTTCTTGAAGAAGAGAAATGGTTAGACCAGGTCGTCCCAGTGTCGGTCAATCCAGTGCTACTCCTTAGGACGGAGTATTTATGTCTGCCGAGCAGCTTTTAGATCTTATAAAGAATGCTCAAGCTGTCGGACCTATTCCAGAGCCTACTCATCCTAGATCCGGATTTGCACATTTGTGCAGAGACTATACCGATTTGGGTGGAAGGCCATTCAAGGGATCCGAAAGCGTTATGGAAATCAAAGCTTGGCTCAAAACATGCGATCGCATCTTTTCTCGCATGAATCTTATTGATCTTCATCGAGTCCAAGTGGCTTCTAGTATGCTCCAAGAAAGAGCATTAGATTGGTATGAGCTTCTGATTTCTGGAATTATTGAAGCGAATCTTACTTGGGAGCAATTCCGAGAAAGATTCGAATCTAAGTTTGTGCCGAAGGCTAAAAAAGTAACTTTGGCCCGTCGTTTTATTAACCTTGTTCAAGGTGAATCTTCTGTGGCAGATTATGTCGCATCTTTCGAATCTCTTTCTAAATATGGGGTCGAATACATAAATACCCCATTGAAGAGAATCAGTGGTTCGTCTGTGGCTTGAATAAGAATCTCAAAAAGCCTATACTTCTGAAACTGGAAGTTTCATTTGATCAGCTTATTGATATCACTCTTCGAGTCGAAGAGGCCGATAAGGAAGGAGATGTTGAAGTTGTGAGCGCCAAACAGAGCTTCAACAACAACAGGAAGCGGTCTAATAAGTTCAAAGGCCCTTATCCCAACAAGAAAGGGAAGCAAGTAACTTCTGTAGCAAAAGCTCCTACTTCTAGTCATGGGCAATGCTACAATTATGGTTTTGAGGACCATTTTGCCAATAGATGTCCGAAACCTCTCTTTTGTCATTATTGCAAAAGTTCAGGTCATCTTCTGTCTTCATGTCCCAAACTTCAGGGCAAGAAGGAGGGGAAGCTAAATGTTGTGCAAGCCCATAGTAACACTTCTCGTGGTCAAGGTATTACTTATTCTATCCTTGATGGCATTATTATGTTTCATGATCAACTTATTCGAGTTCTTTTTGATACGGGTGCATCCCATTCTTTTATAACAAAAGAACTTGTTGATACTTTTTCTTTAAGTGTTATGGCTTTAATGACTTCTTTGATAATTGCGAATCCGGTTGGTGGATCCGCAACACTCAGTTTGCTTTGTAAAAATTTCGAGATCATTTTATGTGATTTTTCTTTCCGAGCCGATTTGCATGTCATGCATTACTTAGGCTTCGGAATGATTTTGGGAATGGATTGGCTTAATCGTTATGAAGCCTATATCCTATGTCCTGAGCAGACTATTCATCTTCGACATCCCCAATCTGTTAAGCGGATTTCTATTGTTCTTAAAGATTCGGATTCCAACTTGGCAGCATCTTTGTATTCTCTAAATCCTCATGATGACAATAATGATGACGAGGAAGATGTCATATCCCGTATTCACGTCGTTCGTGAATTTTCCGACATATTTGAGCCCGTTTTAGGATTACCACCTAAGCGAGCAATCGAGTTTAGAATTAATCTAGTCCCTGGAGATTTACCTATCACTTGTCCTCCATATCGTATGTCCAATAAAGAAAATGAGGAGATGCGTAAACAATTATCCGAATTGGAAGAGAAGCGATTTATCCATTCTAGTTCCTCTCCTTGGGGAGCTTCGGCTATTTTTGTGAAGAAATCCGATGGTACCTTTAGGCTTTGCGTTGACTATCGCAAGCTTAATGATCTCACCATCAAGAATAAATATCCCTTACCTCGGATTGATGATCTATTCGATCAACTTAGCGGTTCTAGAGTCTTTTCACAGTTAGACTTAGCAACCGGTTTTCATCAGCTTTGTATTACAGAGGATAGCATTCCTTTGACATCGTTCCGTACCCATTATGGATCATATGAATGGTTTGTTATGCCATTTGGTTTAACGAATGCCCCAGCTTATTTCGTTAACCTTATGAATCGAGTTTTCAAAGACTTCCTCGATTGATTTGTTCTCATCTTTATATATGATATTCT
Source organism: Allium cepa (assembly GCA_030765085.1). NCBI lineage: Eukaryota > Viridiplantae > Streptophyta > Magnoliopsida > Asparagales > Amaryllidaceae > Allium > Allium cepa. The sequence goes on from CM060932.1 coordinate 137,388,157, forward strand.
TGTGCATTCTAAAACCGAGGAGGAGCATGAAATGCATCTTCGGATTGTGTTGGAAACTCTTAGGAGCAATCAATTGAAAGAAAAATTCTCTAAGTGCCATTTTTGGCAATCTCGTGTGAAATTTCTCGGTCACATCATTTCTAAATCCGGAATTTCTATGGATCCTTCAAAGGTTGAAGCAATTCAAGATTGGAAGAGACCGGAGAGTGTGATGGAAATTCGTAGCTTTCTTGGATTGGCGGGATATTACCGTCGGTTCATAAAGGACTTTTCTAAAATTGCCATGCCTCTTACTAGTTTGACAAAGAAAGGAGTCAAATACATTTGATCGGACAAATGTGAAGCTTCTTTTTAGAAATTAATAGAACTCCTTTTCGATGCTCCTATTCTTATGATTCCCGAGGGAACCAAGATTTTATTGTTTATACCGATGCAAGTCGGGTTGGATTGGGTGCCGTTCTTATGCAAAGAGAACGTGTTATAGCTTATGCTTCTAGGCAATTAAAGCCTGCCGAGACTCGATATGCCACTCATGACTTGGAGCTCGCGGCTATTGTTTTCGCCCTTCGAAATTGGCGTCATTATCTTTTGGAAGAAAAATTTGTTCTCTACACCGATCATAAATCATTGAAGTATTTATTTTCTCAAAAGGAACTTAATTTGCGTCAACAACGTTGGCTCGAGTTCCTTGCATCTTATGATCTTGATATTCTTTATACACCCGGAAAGGGAAATCGTGTAGCCGATGCCCATAGTCGTAAGCAACAAGCGGTGTTTCTATGATGATATCTAAATGGAATGATCTCGAGATTTTGTCCACTTGTGAGATTCCAGATCGTGAATCCGATTTATGTTCATCTCTCGTTTTATGTAGCCTTTAGGATCACCCTTCTCTTTTAGATCACATTCTTGATGTTTAAAAGCTAGATCCCAAATTGGTTCTTCTTAGCCAAAATTGTAGGGATTAAATTGATATTGAAGGTTTGAAAGACTTTGATATTGATGCTCGTGGCGGTATTCGAAGATTTGGTAGACTTATCGTGCCAAATATTTGTGATCTTCGTAAAGACATTTTAGAAGATTCTCATCGTTCTAAATTTACCATTCATCCTGGTAGTAGTAAAATGTATGCGAATATGAAGCGACTTTATTATTGGGATGGGATGAAATCTGATATTGCTAACTTTGTTAAGCATTGCTTGACGTGCCAACTCATTAAGGCCGAACATCAAAGGCCCATTGGGTTACTACAACCTTTGGACATTCCAATTTGGAAGTGGGACCAAATTTCCATGGATTTTATTAACGGACTTCCCTGTTCTCGTTCGGGTCATGATAGCCTATGGGTGATAGTAGATAGACTTACAAAATCCGTCCATTTTATTCCCGTTCGGTCCAATCGGACCATATCTCTTTTGGCTAAACTCTTTATTAAAGAAATTGTTAAATTTCATGGAGTTCCTACTTCTATTGTTAGCGATCGTGATCCATTGTTTACTAGTGGATTTTGGAAGAGTCTTTAAAATTTTTTGGGAACGAAGCTTAATTTTAGCACCGCTTATCACCCTCAGTCCGATGGACAAACTGAGCATGTTGAAGATCTTCTTCGTGCATGTGTTCTTGATTTTGGTGGAAGTTGGGAAGATCACATTTCTCTTGTTGAGTTTTCCTATAATAATAGCTTCCAATCTAGTATTGGTATGGCACCTTTCGAGGCACTCTACGGAAGGCTATGCCGATCTCCTTCTTGTTGGCTTGAGGCCGTTGAGAAGCTGGTTTTAGGTCCAGATTTTATTCGTGATTCCATAGAAAAAATTGACCTTATTCGTCATAGGATGAAAGAAGCTCAAAGTAGACAAAAATCCTACGCCGATAATCGAAGAAGGAAATTAGAATTTTCTATGGGAGATTTAGTGTTTATTCGTGTTTCACCTATGAAGGGTGTTGTGCGTTTCAGTCGATCGGGAAAATTAATACCTCGATATATTGGTCCATTTCCCATCACTGAACGTATTGGTTTCGTGGTTTATCGCCTTTTGTTACCAGCTCAATTTTCTGCTATTCATGACGTGTTTCACGTTTCTTAATTACGGAAATGCCTTCGAGATTCCGATTCTATTCTTGAGCCCGGTGTTGTGGAAGAAATTGAAGTTTAACCTAATTTGACTTATGAGAAACATCCTATTCGTATTATTGCTTTGGAGGTTAAACGCCTTCGAAATAAAGATGTCCCGCTTGTGAAGGTTCAATGGTCCTCAGATCCTAAGGATTGCTCTTGGGAATCTAGAGAATTCATCGAGCGATCACATCCGAACTTACTCTCTCGTGCTCCTTAAGGTGAACTTCTTATTTCAAACTTCTTTTGTGTTGATATGCTTTTATGGTTGTTACTTTTTACTTCCTTCTTAAGTATTGCGAGGACGCAATTATTTTAAGGAGGGGAGTCTGTAACAACCCATGTATTTTAGGATTGTATATTTAAATATTTTATTTAAATATAGCATCATTAGTCGGATCTAAGTCTGAAAAGGTACTTTTTGCAAACACCCGAATTAGGACTCGAGACCACTTCCATTGAGTCCAAAATGGCATTTGCAACCTTTTTGAGTATAAACATTGATATGTTTGGAGCTAGCAAAAATTTCGACCTTTTTACTTAGGGCTTTGGGTTTGGGTTTCAGCCTATTAACCTAACATATCATCCCAATTCCACTCTACTCCTCTTCATTACTTCATAATATTTCCCACAACTTAAGCTTTAGCAAAAAATGGTGGTGGAGATGGGAAATTAAAATCCTAAGCCCTAGTTTCTTTAGCAAATCCAAGTTTTAGCTCCAAATTCAAAGAGAAGCTTAAGTATCTCCTTCTTCTTCATCTCAATCTCTCTCCAATTTTAAAAATTTCCTATAACCTAATTTAGGAAATATTTGCTTTTGATCTTAGTTTCGAGCTTTTAGATTTGGGATTGAAGAGTGGTTGATCCTCCTTTGCTTTCAAGCTTCTTCTTCCTTGTTTTTGTGTTAAAGTTGAGATTTTTTATCTCACATCTATGTCTATATCTATCTTTGTTGTCAGGTATGAATTCCTAACATCTATTCAGGATTATTTATTTTTGATTTGAATTGATTTGGTGATTTACTGATTTTTGGATTTGAAATCCAATTTTGTGAAAATCCTATTAAGGATGTTTGGTTATGTTGTTTGGGATGCATCGAAGAGCCTATAAGGCCGGGTTGTCGTTTGACGTAAATCCTTAGTCGTCATTGCTCGCTCGATCGCTCCCGAAATCGTATTGGCCATCATGGCCTAGGCAATTTATTGCCCTTACCAGGTGTTCAGACGTCTGGATACCAATACCAGACGTATGGTTTTGCCTCCTGGAGAAAAATTATATGCAGCAGAAAAATAAAAACGGTAGTGACTAATTTCAGACAGCTGAATTATCGTTTCAGACGTCTGAAAGAAAGTCAGACGTCTGATTTGAGAATTCAGACGTTTGGATGGTTTTCTGAAATATTTCCAAAAACCAAATCCAGACGTCTGGAACAACCCCTCAGACGTCTGGAAATGCCCAGTTTTGCCTATTCACCTTATTTTTGATTTAAATTCCAATGTTAATCGATTTTGGTTGATCCAATTAGTTGTTCTCACTATTATCGTATTTGATGACTTCTTTTTATGGATTTTTGGGAATATCCATTTTGATGGATTTGGTATCGATTTCTTTGGATTTAACTCACGTATTCGAACGTGAAACTTTGGTGATTGATTGTTTTTACAATCATTTTTGTGGTTTGTCACTTTAAAACGCAAAGGTTTCTATACTAGTAGTAAATATTCAAACTCTTTTACAAAGATGATTTCAACTCTATTTTTAATACAAAGCTCTTATAAAATCGTTTTTCCTACCTATTAGTATATACAAACCTTTATCTCATTCGTTCTAGAAATCCAATTAAACAGCTTAGCAAAACAAGTGGTATGAAACGCTTGCGTTTATTTCGCCAGATAATTCTTAGACTTGTTTGATTGAAACTCTTATGACAATTTTCGAGTGGAAATCTACAATTTGTTTGTAAATATTTAAGTTAAGCCAGTGGTTATGGGACATGAAGCTAAACTCATTTATTTACTAGCTTAGTGTAATTCACACTTTTTATTGATCAATGGTGATCATTTTATGGATTAGACTAGCAATATGCGATATCTCTTTGTCCACATAGGGGACTGTACCTCGTTTTATTCAGCTTCGTCTTATTTCTTTATAGGCTAACAACCTACTGGTTCTTTGGAGTTTCATCTCATTTTCTTTATGGGCTAGCGACCCATGTTTATTTATGATGTTTGAATCATCGGATGTACCGTTATTGTACTACATCGATGTCCCGGTTTATCTGGATCAATGGATGTACCGATATTGTACTCCATCGTTGTTCCGGTTTATCTAGTTCATTGGATGTGCCGTTATTGTACTACATCGATGTCCCAGCTTATCTGAATTAATGGATGTACCAATATTGTACTACATTGTTGTTCCGGTTTATTCAGTTCATTGGACGTACCGTTATTATACTACATTGATGTTCCGAGTTATTTGAGTTTCAGGTTCCTCGGGCGTACTGTTATTATAGTACGTTGTTGCACCGGCTTTATGGTTAGCGACCATGGAATAGCGTTCCGTTTGTGATACACATGTTGGTGAGTTTTCACGCTCCCGTTTTGTAATAGGCCTCCCTCTCTTGTGATTTCTGGATTTCTAATTGATGATTTCTGGAATTTGTGTCTCACCAGTTTTAATGATTTACATTGATGAGTTTTATCAATATTTTTGCATTGGTGAATAAAAATAAAGAATATGATTTTCTTTTGGTCTGTGAGAAGATCCTTGTGATATTGATTAATCTTTGGTTGATTTTCAATTACATACTTATCAAAGTATGGCATTATTGTTGCCATACATTTTTGTCTTATCTCTTATTCTATCTCATTTTATCTGATATTTATAGCTAGACTGATTCGTTTATTATTTTCTTATTAAATAATACTCAGGTTAGACCGAGATATTACAGGAGCTTCTACTTGACTCCTTATCGGGGACCGTCGCCTGATTTTTGGCTAACTACTCTAGATTAGTAGTTTTTATTTTATATATTTGAGATAGAGACTCCTTGATGTATACTTATTCTTTAGTCTAGCACTTGTATCTATTCTTTTGTGATTTTGTGGATCTTATCTGACCACTACTCTGACATACGCTTCTACGTGTAATATTCATATCTATTTCCGCCTTTGTGATATGAATGTCTGTGACTGATTTATGTTATGCTAATTTCTATATTTGTTTCCGAAGACCTCATAGCCATTGTGCAGTAGCTTTGAGTTTGTATCGGTATGTCGGATTTCCTATTGAAATGAAACGCATGTTATACTATCTGACATATGGTGCTCGCACAAAGCAATTACACGGATGGTCGCTCCTCAACAGCCTTATTCTTCACGCTAGTTGACGGCGTTACTCTGTAGTGTACTTGGCTAGCGTGAGTATAGAGGTGGAGAGTCATAGCTATTGATTTGCGAATTCTCAAACTACGCCTTGTACTTTGTATCTAGTTACACAACTAGAAATTTGCACAATTTTAAAATAGAAAGTTCCAAATAAAAAAATAAAACTAAGACAAAACCCTATTTTTATAAAATAAGCTCTATACACATAAACAAGACCGACCCAAGTAACAAATAAAAAAATAAATGCATTTCTTCCTTTATATTTTTCTGCTACCTTGGTCCTTTCTTCTGAAACTAGGGTTTCGTTCCAACTGATGCCACCGCTTGGAATTTTGATCGATTGAAGTATGTTTTTGCTTTGGCTTGATTCGTCAATTGATTTGCAGTGCTTGATTTCACATCGTTGCTTCAATTGAGTCGAGCTGGATGTTGTTTTGAATTAGTACGTGATTTGTCCCTTTTCAATTTTGATTATGCTCGACTTCGATTCGAGTTTTTGATTTGTTTGTAATTTGTTCTAAGAAAGCTCTCTGAATTTTTGTCTCGAACTGGAATGATTTTTTGCTGATGATGATATTGGATTTTAATAGGGATAAAACCCCTAAATTTTCAATTCGTATATTTATATTTGAATTCTTCGATATTCTAGTTTCTGCGTTGATTTATAATTGGACAATCGTGTGATTCTTGACTCGTTCATTTTATCTCGGTTGAATATGTTTCTGATATATTTGTATTTGCTTAAACACATTTGAATTGTTCCGTTCTTTGCTCCTATGACTTGTTCATCGTTCGCCAACTTGTTTGGTACTTAAATTTGAGATATTCTCGACTTAATGAAGTTTGACTTGTTACCCTCTGTTCCATTTTTTTGTTGTTGGCAATTATCGATTTTTTCCGAACTGTTGAAACTGAACTTGTTATTCTTTTTTGCTTGGACATTTTGTTAGGTTGATTGGTTGGTCTTCATATGTACATTTGAGCTGCTGTCTTGGTTGAGGCTTCATTTGCATGCTCCAATGTTTGCCGGGTTGATTTGCTGCATGCACCACTTTGCACTATATTTTGATATTTGCTCTGTACCGATTTTTTTTTCATGTGTGTTCATATGTGTTCTTATCTTAATGCTTGCATATCCATATAAGCATATCTAAAATGTTGTAGTTGTTTCTTTGCACCTGACCATGCTTGAAACTTGTGTTTATGCATGTAGAACTGCTTCGAGTTAAATTGCTGTTTACCTGACCATGTCTTGTGCACTTCTGACCACAATCACTTGCATATGCATATGTGTGTATTCTGATGCTAGACTTTGTACAAGTGTGGTTGTATTGCGAAGTCTTGTTGCCTTCTTGTTGTTTTGAGCCTGGTCTGTGTTGCATTGTTTTCATGTGGATCTTCGAGTTAAAACTGCCCTTGTTTGCATGTACTTGCTATCATGTTGTATATATGTGTGTACACTTGTACATATATGTTTCTATCAATTTTCTTGTCATAATGATTTTGAGCCTGGTCTGGTTTCACTCTAAGTCTGGTCTGGTTCTTGTGTTCTCATGTGTCTACATTGTGACTTGCTTTGAGTTAAACGGCCCCTGTTTGCCTCTGAACTCCTGTGCAATTTGGATTTGACATGCTGTTTGTATGATGGTTGGTTTTTCATCGGTCTGCAATATGATTCTCGAGACGTTGAGGCAATACACATGTGTACATGTATACATACATACATACATACATACATACATACATACATACATATATATGTAGGCTCTTACTTGATTGTTTTGATTGACTATTGCTATATTGTTTGTTTTTGCATTTGCACTTGAGTTGAATCCAGTTTGGCTTGGATTTGACGTTGTGCTCACCTGTCCCAGCAATTTTAACATGCAAATGTATATCGGTGTGCACGACCTTATGGCATGTACAGTGATACACCGTGCATGTCACAAGTTGTTCATGTAAGATGAATTAAAAAATGATGACTAACAACCCAACTAACTGAGGCAAATAATATTTTCAAACACATACTTCATTATGCACTCCAAAATATTTCTTTTTCAATTTTGCTACGTCGGTGTTTATTTTGCAGATAGTTTAGATGTTGGATACAGACTGGAACAGAGTTGAAGATCAAATTCGAGTGATGAGTGAACATGTAGTGAGATGAAATATGTATGTCAAATTGTATAGTGAAAAGTTTGTGTTGTCATTGAAGTTGTATTGTAACTGAAAATGTGTAAATGTAGTGACAGCTCAAATTTGTACTACTTGAATTTTTAATAAAATATTTGTTTGAATAAAATATTTGTTTAAATATGAATTCCGAGTTATTTATTTTATTCAACGAATATTTATTTAATTATGTGGAAAAATAAAATAAAATAGTACAATAACAAATACATTTAAACGAATATATATATGTTTATTATCATCAAACAAAAATCATTGGCTATTGTAGTCTACACATCATTCTTAAACTGCCTGACCAAATCCCTATTATGACCACTCTACAGAATCGAAATACACTACATCTTTCATCTGAAATAAGAATTAACTCAAAATTTGGCTTCTGTCAGTAGTTGTGGCCTCTATAAGCTTCCCGTCTTGAAAATACACACAATTTAGCCTAAAGTTCAAAATGTTAAACTCTGCTATTTCCCAAGGTTTCAACACATTTTAAGATCATTTGGTTATGTAATCATGTTTTACCTATGTAAGACTATGTCAAAGCATGGGTCATTATACAATCTACACCACTTGGACCAAAGCATGAGTAGAATTGCATTTCACACACCACCAAAATTCGCATCGATGCATTTACATTCACGCAAGCTACAATTTTCCTTAATCCTTATATTGTTCTAGTTCCATTTTTCTTCAATGTACAGGTGAAATGGGACACTATAACTACTCTAGCTTATAGGGAATGTGGTGCTCTACCCTAGTCCTATGTTGAATGGATTTTAAGGCTAATGTAACACTAGAAGGAGTGAATAGTGTTTCCAAATTATTACCAAATTATATTGCGGCTATCAAATTATCAATATAGAACTAGATTACAAGCGGTAATATAGTAAATTCAGAAAGTAATGTAATAAAAGTAAAGAGAAGACACCAATTTTTTTTGTAAGGATTCAGATTCCTAGTCCTACATCCAGATCTGTACACCATACCGAATTTTACTATAACCTCTTGCACTTCCATGGGTGGCAAAGAAATCTCTATAATTTGACTTTGAATCACGTGGAAAGCAACACATATCCAGACTTTCCACGGATTGTTGGACACACCCAACCTCTTACACTTCCACGAGTAGCAAGAAAACTTGACCTCTTATCTTTCCACGGGTGGTCAAGGTCACCTTTACAATCCCGACTTTCTACAAGTGATAGAATACACCTTTACAAATAAATAATAGAGTAATATCTACTATGAATTGAATCTTTAGATCATAATTACAAGTAGTCTTCAATACCACATCCTATAGACCACCAGTAGCAGCATATCTTTGATTTCTTTGAGGAATATGATGATAATTGAGAGTAAATGATAAAAAATTGAACTTAGATTCACTGACATTCTAGTAGATTGCAAATCCATGAAAAAAATAAAGAGAAAGAGAGTGGATTCGTAAGCTATAAGCATATGTAAGCGATAGGACTTTTCTGGAAAATGTGAGAATGTAGAGAGTATGAGAAATGGAAGAGAATTACTTCAGAAATTCATTTTCGGAAGCCTTTAAACAAAAGTTGAAGAAAAGTGACTTTTCGCGAAGGGGTGAAAGAAAGCGTTCGTTTGTTTAAATTGAAATGTTGCATCTAATGGCTAGTATGTTTACATACATCATCATAGGATATGTTGACATATCCTAGTGTAAAATGACAAATTCTTTATATATTTTTTTTCACTCTTTAACTTGTAAAAACCAAAACCAATCTCTTATAAAATGAAACGAGTTGTTTGAATTCTAATAAAACAAATCATTAAAAAAAGGGCGGCCGTTTCCAACTTTTACAATTCTTTTCCTTTTTCAAATCTTTTCTTTCTCCATAATTTCCACGCCTCTTCATCGTTTCCATTGCCCTTTTCCAATTCTCTCAAACAACAACCTCGTTCTTATGTGCAAATCATGAGAGATCCTCCGTTCAAGATTCCTCAATCCTCTTTTGCTAAGCCTATTTCCAAGAATTGGCTTGACAGAAATAAGAAGAAATTCTTCTATTTCAGATGCGGAGATGGCTAGCATTACGCTAGGGATTGTCGTGACTTTACGCTGTTTTAATTGTGGAAAATTTGGGCACAAGAAAATTGGGTGTTTGAGGAAATCTGGAGTGTCGAATTCTGGTTTCTCTAAACAGCTAAGTATTCCTGAGCATGGCTTTAATTTTCTGTTAAAGATTATGAAGTCAAAGAGAATACTTTTAGATTCAATTGTGGATCAAAGAAGGGAGGGAATTAATTTCTTGGAAGATCTTATTAAACATTTCGATGCCATAAACTCAATTAATATTGCATGAATTATAAAAGTAAATTTTGAGTTACTGATAGGGATGAGATGGTGAAGGGTAAAAAAGTGGAAAATTTGGATTTATATGATTTATCTGATTCTACTGAGTTCTAAGTGGAGGATAAACTTGTGTTTCCAGATGAAAGTGAATTCATTGATTTTGGTAATGTTGAGTTAAAGGCTGAAAATTCATCTGAGAGTTTGGTTTCAAATTGTATCCGCCTTGAACCTTCGGTTTTGAACTTAAAGAAGGTTCAACAATCTACTTGTTTGAATTCTGGGTTTGTAATTGGGGATAGCACTTCTGATGCAGAATTTTAAGATTTTTTTCATGAATATCAAGAATTCTCTAGTGCAGGAATTAGATTTTGTTAGTATGAGTAGAAAACATAAACCTAAGTCTTGCAATATGGAGAATTTTGCGATTGCTACTTCGAATAGATTTGATGGGTTAAGTGAATTAAAGGATATGGATTTGAGCTCAGATGTGTTGCAAGGTGGTTTAGGGGATTATGAGGTCTTAGGCAGGGTTTCGAATGATGATAAGATGGTTATGCCAGGCTATGATGAGTTCGTATTTTCTGATGATGTTATTGAGATTGAGCCTTAGGCATCTCAAGCTGTTTCTTACAAGTCTTGTGTTGATCCTAAGAAGGTGGTGGTGGATAGGGCTATTCCTTGCTTGGTTTGTGACACAAGCAGCAGTTGTTTTTCTTCTGCTTCAGATGGGTGTAGGGATGTTTCTGATAGGTGTAGGGTTGCTTCATTGGGTTGTTCGGGTGGGGATTTGATGAATGAAGTTTCATGTTGCAGCTGTTCTCCTTCTGGTTCAGGCATGCTTAAGTTTTTCTCTGGTGGATTATTGGCTGGCACTGGTGGTTTGGATGGAATTGAGGATGTTGTTGTTGATCGCAGTATGGTTGGTTCTTGTTGTGGTATGGTTGGTGGTTTGCTTAAAGCATGTACGTGCACAGATAATAGTATGCACATGGATATCTGTCCAGGCTTGTTTCAGGATTGTTTGGTGGTTCAGGTTCCGCGTGTCTCAGATTGTCTTGTCTTTGATGTTGTTGAAGGCAGGTCTTTATGTTCTGGTTGGTTTCAAGAGGACTGGGAGGTTTGTTTTAGGTTAGTTTCAGGAATTCGGTTGCACTAGGTGTTGAGAGAGAGTCTTCTTATTGGGTGCATGGTTCTTTTAGTTTACTCTTTGGCCTTGTTGACTGTGCAGTATCTAAGTTGGGTGAATTTGTGGGTATATCTAATTATCAGATTATTGTTTACTGTGACTTGAAGGATTGGTTGGAAGACATACTCCTTCATACAAGGGATGTTGGTATCTCCATTTTGTGTAGCACTGAGGTTAGTAGTGGTTTGAGTTCAAAGCGTAGTGAGACAGCTATGGATTTGCTTAGCAGTGCTAGTCAGGTGCATCTTTCTGGCAGTCGTGTTAAGAGAAGGAAGAAAGATGTAAGGGCTAGCCATGAGAGTTGTGATCCTAGTTCGCTTGAGCATAGACCAGTTAGAAGGAATGCACGACTTAATGACTTATTAGTGTTGGTTCTAGAACTTCTGATAGCTTTAGCTCAGGCATCGCTTCTCTTATGGGTAGTACTAATAGTTTATGTGCTTTGAATAATTTGTCTTCTAGTGATATGCATTTCTTAGCTAAGAATTCAGGCTTAATTTTTGATGATGGTCAGTTAGATGTTGAGTATATTAAAAGTAAGGAAGTAGAATGGGTTAGATCGTTTCGAATATGAGATTAATTAGTTGGAATGTACGTAAGGGGTTTGCATGATTTAGGAACATGTAGTAAAAAATTAATTCTTTATTCAAAGATAATATTATTAATATAGTTTTACTTCAAGAAACTAAAATTGAGAATCCCGATTATCGTATTTTTAGAAGACTAGGGGGTCATGCTTTGACCATTGGGCTTATTTAACTACTAGGGGTAGTGCTGGTGGCCTTATGCTAAGTTAGAAAGATAATTGTGTTAGAGTATTACAATCAGTTATTAAAGATCACTCGATGCACTTGATATTTTCTGACACTAATGATGATTATATTCTTAATATTAAAGATGTATATGGCCAAATTTAAAAATAGATCGTAGGGTTCTATGGAATGAGAGCTTAGATTTTAGAACACTCGCTCCTGGACCATAGTTATGAGGGTGATTTTAATATGACTAGATTTTTAGGTGAAAGATTCCCCAGGGAAGGAGCTTTTGGTGGGATGGAAGAGTTTGACCAATTTATTGTTAATTGTAATTTGATAGAGATAAAACTAAGTAACAGACAATTTACTTGGTCAAATACTAGAGAATTTCCATCGTTGGCTTTGTTAGACATGTTTTTTATAAGTAATGAAATAGAGGACAAATTTCCTTGTTGTAAGGTTGTAGGACTTCCGAATATATATATATATATATATATATATATATATATATATTCGGACCATTATCCAATATTACTTTCTTGTATCAATACTAATTTTGGAAATAAAATTCTTAGATTTGAAAAAGTGTGGTTATTAGAAAGTAATTTTAAAATATAGTTAAAAATAAATAGCTATCCATGAATAATTACAATTGCAGATTTTTAGGTAACATAGCAAAAGTTTTTGGTTAGAAAACTTAGAGATCTAAGTTTATTTCTTAAAAAATGGAGTAAAGATGTTTTTGATAACATTTGAATTAAAAAGGAAAATCAAATGAATGAAATTCTAAAGGTAAATAAAATCGAAGAAATAAGAAATTTAAATTTTTCAATAAAAAATGCTTTGTAATTTAAAAGAAGAATTAAATAAAATAATTGCTCAAGAGGAAATAATGTGGAAACAAAGATCTAAATTTCAATGGATGGATGAGAACAATATGAGTACTAAACTTTTTTATGGAGTGGCTAACGGTCGAAAATGTAGTAACACTATTAATTCCATGTTAATTAATGATATTGAGATTTCTGATCAAATGGAACTTAATAATGAATTTACTAATTGTTATAGAAACATTTTTGAAGCTACAAATAAACATAGAATTAAAGCTGACTGGGATAATCTTTACACTGATGATACTATGGTTGACTTAGTAGGGTTAGATGATCCATTCAGTGAGGAGGAAATTGTGAAGGCTATTAAAGAAATGCGTAATGATAAAGCTCTGATTCGGATGGTTTTCCTACCTTATTTTATGAAACATTTTGGAATGTGCTAAAAAAGATATAATAAAAATATTTAATGAATTTCATAATAGTCCACTAGAGTTAGATTTAATTTTGCAAACGTAATCCTATTACATAAGAAATTAGGTGCTAATTAATTTAAAGATTTTAGACCCATTTCATTACTAAATTGTTCTTTTAAAATTATTTTTAAAGTTTTAGCAAATAGATTAAATACTAAAATGAATGCGTTAATAGATAACTCTTAAACAACTTTCATTAAGGGTAGGAATATCACGGGTGGCGTAGCAGTAGTTCAAGAATATATTAAGTACTATTGCAAAAATAATATTACTTATGCACTTTTAAAGTTGGATTTTGCTAAAGTTTTTGATTCAATTGATTGGATTTTTCTCAAAGATGTATTAATGGCCAGGGCTTTAGTGTTAGATGGATATGATGGATTATATCATTGCTTAAAGTGGGTAATTCTGGTATTATGATTAATAGTATATTAGAAAAAAGAATTCAATCAAAACGTGGACGTAGACAAGGAGATCCATTGTCACTGTTATTATTCAATTTAACCGCATATATTTTTTCTAGAATCATCAAATTAGCTACTAGCAATAAAATACTAGATAGTATATGTAACGTGGTCACTAGTACTAGCCTTTCCGTTTTATAATTTGCAGATGATATTATGATTTTTACATCCCATTTACCCAAATCTATTATTGCACTTAACTTTATTTTATATAGTATTGATCTTCTTTCCGCTGTAAAGATTAACTTTAATAAAAGCTCATTTTAGTATTAAATGATACAGACAACATCGAAAATCAAATTGCACACACATTGAATTGTAAAACAATAAAATTTCCTATAGAATATTTATGTTTTTAATTAATAGCAAACCAACGGTACAAAAGTACTTTAATTTGGATCATTCATTTACAAATAATACAAACAACATATCTCACTTCTGGAAATCAATAATTTTAAATTCAGATCTATATAAGTTTGGAATTAATAATATTGCACATTTCGGTAATAACATCTCGTTTTGGCATGAATGTTGATTATCAGTTATTTTACTTAAAGTGGAATTTAAAGATTTATATGAAATTTACAACTTTAAAAATGTACCGATATCCGATATATAGGTCTAATTTAAACTTTCCTTGGAAATTTAGTTCTAATCGTGCATTGATGGGAAATACTTTTGTACGTACAATTTGCTTTATTGTGTGCTAAATTAGAATTATATACCATTGATAGTGAAAAGATATTAAAACATGGTGTTGGGACATTAGTAAAAAATAAACTTCACAATTATTTTATAAGTTCACAAATTTTCGAGACTAATTTGAATTTTTTTAGATACATTTGGAACATGAGTGCTCCACCTAAAACTAAGGTACGCATGTGGTTAATTTTACATGAGAAATTGAATACTATAGAATTTTTAAAAAAGAAAAATATATTTAATGATAAAATATATAGTTTGTATTAATAAAATGGAAGATATTACGCACTTATATTTTAAATGTAATATCACTAGATTTATCCTTATAAAAACTCTAAATTTGTTCAATTTTAATAAAAGTTATGCACATATTAATTGAGAGTTATATTGGAATAGTATTAGATTTTATTATAAAGGTCACAATAGATATTTACTATATACTCAATTATGTGTTGGTATATTTGGTTTTAAAGGAACCAACAAGTGTTTAATTGTATTAATATAGATTTGGATAATTTAATATATTAATATCTCTATTTAATTTTTAATTGGATTTCAAAACCTAGTTATAAACTAAATAAAATTTTAAGCTTTAAAGAGTTTCTTAAAAAAATTAAATATCTTATTGAGTTTTTAAAGAACAAAATTAATTGAAATAATAAGAATAGTTTAAGTCTAAATTTAGTTTCCATGGATAATCTGACTAGAAATACATTTAGTTCTTTGTTTGTATCAGATTATTATTATTTTAGTTAATTTTTTTCTTTCATTTGTTTGTTTTTGTTAGATATACGCTTTATTAGGATATTAGTCTATTATAAACCATATGTGTTTTATTATTATTATTATTCTCTGTATTTTTAGCACATTTGTTTATCATATTTAATTTCATTTGAAGCAATATAAGTTTGTTTAGTAACATTCTATTTATCACATTTCATAATAAGACTTTGTTGTCATGATTTTAGAATTACAAGAACTTTTGTTTTCATTAAGCTTATGTTTATTCATCAATAGTTATAAAAGGTTAGGCTAAAGTTTTTGGGGTCTTGTGTGAGCTCATTGTAGTGTTAGTGCTTTCATTAATCATCGAAAAATGAGGAAATATTCTCATTTTTTTCTTTGCTATATTGTTTTTGAAATAGTTTTCAAATCATGTTTTCAGATTAGTAGGTCTAATTTACAGAATAAGATTTAAATTATACTATTGTCAGTTAGAAATTAAAAAAATGGATTAGGTTATGCATGTCTTGTTAAGTTAGATACTTTTCTGTTCATACTCTCAAAAACAATGTCACCTAAGATCATAGGATGATGATGATTTTGGGTGTTATATATAAGGATTGATTCTCTATTTTTCTGTTTGAATATTTCGATCTGAACATTTTAACCTTTTCTTTTTTAGTTAGATTTCTGGTCAAATGATTATATGATGTTTGACTTGTTTAAGTTTTTGATATATAATTGAAAACTCAGATGTATAAATATTTGATTTTATTTTACGCTTTGTTGACATTCTGATTTTGGTCTTAGTTTGCTCAACTCATGTTTCGATTGCATTTCTAAATAATCTGGCTCTGAACCCTGAAATTGTTTTACTCAATTGCAGCTTCTGCTGTTATGTTTTTGGTTGATGGTTTGATGCTCACTTCGCTATTTTAATGTGAACATTGAAGGTCGATTGAGTTGTTCACCTCATTGGTTCACATTCATTCACAATTATATGTTCGAATACTCTATTATATATATTTGAATATATGAGTATATGATATTGTATTTCCTGGTATCTTGTTGAGTTTGATACTCTTCCGTGCCTTTTTTACGAGTTTCACTAAGATTTTGTATTCTCAGATCTTGAATGATGAGTATATATGTTTTTGTATCTCCAAGCACCGTGCATTTGTTAAACTTGTTTAATCTTAGAAATGAATGCATTATGGCCGACAAGCACATTTGTCCAAGTGGCTAATTGATTTGGCTTTGGTGCAGGATGTCACAAGTTCGAAACTTGCTTTCGAACGTTTATTTGACATGGGATATGTTGTCCCAATGATTTGTTGTATATAAAGTACCAGTTCCAAAAAAAAAGAAAAAAAAAGAATGCATTATGGCCTATCAGTTTTAATACAGTGCGCATTGCTTGGCTTGTACACATATTTTGTTATATCATTATAGTAACAAAGTGTTGTTTATATGCATAGCATTGCCTTTTTATTAGTTTGTACGTGACTGTTTGTACTAATGTTATTAGAGTATGCAGAGATGCTGTCTTAATACGTGACTGTTTGTGCTAATGTTATTAGAGTATGTAGAAATATTGACTGATATTGCCTTTTAGTTGTTTGTGTGTGACTTGTATAATTTTTATTTTTATTTGCATATACATACTATATATATATAGTATGTATATATATATAGTATGTATATATATAGTATGTATATATATATATATAATAGTTGTAATACCTTTAGTGTCACACTTTTTTGGTCTCAGCGTGAATTATTAAAAACGTCCATAATACCAAATCTTAATAGGGGGAATTAATTTAAAGGACAAACATTTGTATATTTTTTTGCCTCAAGGACACGACCTCAATATTTTTGCCATACGGACAAACATTCTTCTAAAAATTATTCATAAGGACAAACATTTTTTAAAATTATTCATAAGGACAACAAAACTGCTACCGAGCTAAAAACTGATACCTAAAAACTGCTACCGATAATTACAAACTGATACCTAAAATCTGCTATCAATAACTAAAAACTGATACCTATAGAAAGTTGTCCTTTAGGATAAAATATTAAAGGTCTGTCCTTGAGGCTAAAAAGCTGTGAAATTTTGTCCTTGACAATAATTTCCTGATTTTAATATTACTTCAAAAATATGATCCAACAATTAAATTTCTTTTACAAAAACAGAACCCCGTCTATAAATATTATCAAATCTTAATATCACTTGAAAATAGGATCTAACAAATAATATTTTTTTTACAAATTCAAAACATCCATCTACAAATACCATCGAATCTTAATATCACTTAAAGATAGGATCTAACAAATAAATTATTAATTAAATAAAAATTTAAATTTAAAAAATTAGATATTGAAAATGTAAAATAAAGAATAATTTAAGCGAAAAAAAATTAAATTTATTTATTTTTTATTAAACAAAGCATTTAATAAAAATAATTTTTTATTAAATGCAACAAAGAAATAAAATTAAACTAACTACAAATGATTTTAATGCAAAAACATAGTTAAATTTTCTATAAATCATATTCTCTTGAAATATAATAGTTGTAATACCTTTAATGTCACACTTTTTTGGTCTCAGCGTGAATTATTAAAAACGCCCATAATACCAAATCTTAATATTACTTCAAAAATATGATCCAAGAATTAAATTTCTTTTACAAAAACAGAACCCCGTCTATAAATATTATCAAATCTTAATATCACTTGAAAATAGGATCTAACAAATAATGTTTTTTTTACAAATTCAAAACATCCATCTACAAATACCATCGAATCTTAATATCACTTAAAGATAGGATCTAACAAATAAATTATTAATTAAATAAAAATTTAAATTTAAAAAATTAGATATTGAAAATGTAAAATAAAGAATAATTTAAACGAAAAAAAATAAATTTAGTTATTTATTATTAAACAAAGCATTTAATAAAAATAATTTTTTTATTAAATGCAACACAGAAATAAAGTTTAAACTAATAACAAATGATTTCAATGCAAAAACATAGTTAAATTTTCTATAAATCATTTTCTCTTGAATGTGCTGGACATATACAATTTGCAAAAAAAAAACTCACGTGCGAAATGCGTGCCGTAACTCTCGTGTGTATATATATAATCCCTTTCAATATATATATGTCTGTGTGTGTGTATACTATGCTTATTCATTTTTGTATAGTTTATTAGCAGGTTCAGGTATATGTACCGATTTAGATAATTTCAGCGGATATGGAAGACTACATAGTTTTTTTTATTTTGTGATTTTTTGTACTTTTTATATTGGACCATAGTTCTTTAGGTTTGGGGTTTTTTATTTATTTTTAATTTCTATTGTAGGGGGGCATCGTTACCTGTCAGACTTGTTAACAGCTCCATTTTTTTTTTAGTATAGAATAAAATACATGAGTGCTCTCCTCCATTCATAGAGTATCGTTCGTTTTTCTCAAAAAAATCTTTTATAAAATGATTATGGGGAATAAAATAAAGAGTTTTAGAATTGAATTTTCAAGGATTGTCTAGGGATTTTAACAATCAAATCTATGACTCAAGATACTTCAAAAACGACGAATATTTGTCTTGTACTCCTCCATTCTTTGTTAATTTGTTTTCCTGTGCCCTCCTAGCCTTGCCTTTGAATCTCTTATGTTCTCCCAGTCTTGTTCCTATCACCTTGATCTTGGTTCCTCTTGAATTACTTGGTCTTTTATATGAGTTGATCCATCTTGATATGTGTACTACATCTCTACTTGATTATCCTGCAATTTGTCTTGATAGTATTCCTGTAATTCTTGTACTATGTCATACATAAACTTGAAAAATCATTGTTACTAATATTTAGCTGGTTGTTATCATCAAAACCAATACCCATGATTCTAATAATCTCCCGCTTTTGATGATGACAACCATCTAAATATTCTTGGATAAAATATAAGATTAATTTACATCTAACTCTACATGAATCCATCAACTACCCCTATGTTATATCCTTTTGACTTTTATATTTTATACATTTTTCTCACCCATTTATCATCAAAAAAATTGAGATAAAATAATTTATAAAAAGATATTAGAGAATATTAATAGAGTAATGGGGTGTGTAGGAAATTCTTTGAATATGTCATAAGTATAGGTTTGTTAGTTATTATCATAAAATCCAAAATCTAAATAATATAAAATGCGACTTAAGATAATTTGTATAAAATTTATTTAACATTAATAGAGTGATGGAGTGTTGATCCTAGCAAGTATGAATATCATAGACAAAAGTAAACATTTTTTATTTAGATCAATAACAATACACACAACATTTATATTACACAAACTAGTTTATTTATAATTTACTAAACTATACAAAATATATACAAACACAACAAAAACATACACTAACAGAAACAATTTCTAAATAGATATTGATATTCAAGATTTCTTTGAAGGATCTTTAACCCATCTATTGTTATGTCCAAAGATTTAATCGGCTGAGATCACCATCCATTCTTCAAGAAACTCTTTATCAATATCCATATCATCATATGCTATTCCCCCATATCCAACATCTTCAAGGACATATGCATTGTTACCTTTGAAGACATAATTAATAAAGAAGCAAAGATATGCGAATTATCTTTCTTGTTCGTACGCCATATGCTTTTGGTTTATTTCCTCCTATTTTTGGATTCTTAAGATGGTATGTAATGCTTTTTTGAAGTTTTGCAAAGTTTTCTATAATTTTCACTCATTTTGAGAATTTTTCTAAGAAATGAAAGTGGTGGTTCAGAGAAGAAGATGACTTTTTTCTAGTTCAGAATATGTATTTATAGTGTTAAAATTCATTTATAAATGTTCCCTATATATAACTAGTTTTATTTTGAAATTTAAAAACTGATTTACCATTGTCTGTCGACAGAGTCCTTTGTGTATATCGACATATGGTTATTTGTGACTGGTTTATATTTTCTATTTTTGTATATATGGTTATTTATTAAAAATTTACTTTAATAAAAAAAATTCCAGAGAATAAAACATGCATATTTTTCATATAATTTATAGTTCAAATGATTGCATTAATTAGAAACAAGATACATAATAAAACAAAAGTATAAATTAATAAAAGAAAATAAGATGTAAGTTTAGAAAGAGGCAGATGAAGAAGGAGAGTGACCACCAAGTTTTCTTATGATTTTTCCAAAGAAGTGATTCATTTTTCTTGAAAGTTGCAGAAGGACCTGTTAAGCTTCTTTTGATTTCGAAGAAGTTTTTCTTGATTAATTTGTAGGTCTAAGTGGCTTGGCCTACTCTTTCTCTCAATACTTTCAAGAGAAATGTCCTCCTCCTCCTATTCTTCTTCCTCTTCTTCTTCTTTCTCTTCAATTTCCACGCTATGTTCTTCCTTCTCTTTCATTATTTCCTCGATGGCATCTTTCATAGCCAATTTTTGTTCTTATTCCACTAAAGTTTCATATTATACAAACTCATACAGAATATGCATAAGAGAAAGGTTCTTTTCATCAAAAAATTTCTTTTGGAAGCGAGTTCTCTTTTTAGTTCAATTCCAAAATAAGTAAAGATTTTTGTTAAACATAGTCCATGATAAAGTGTATATTCATATCTTGAAACTCCTTTGGCTACAAAGTCGGAAAGAATGACTTGTACCCAATTCACATCTTTCTTAGAAAAAATTGCAAACAAAACTTTACAAACCCTTAAAGAAAGATTATTATAATCCCAAGTTCAAAGAGTTATACTTCGCTACAAAATTAAACTCATAAGCCTTGCTTCTGGTCTAAGATCTTTCCCTTTAAATTCTACTTCAAGATCATTTTCAAACAAATCATGTAAAACTTCACGATTATCATAATCTGTTTCATCTCTTAAAATATCACTACCGCTATTTTTGCAACCACGATTCCTCCAAGTAAATTTGTATTTAAAATAATAATAGTGCCTTTCACACTACTTCAAATTTGATCATCATTTCCTTGATAAAATTTACTAAGTAAATTCACATAAAACATTTTCATAGGAGTAGGAGAACAAGGAAAATTATTTTGCAAAGAATTAATCAAACCAAAAATTTCCTTGTCCATAAAAAGAGAAAGCAAACATAAGAAAGAAAATCATGAAATATTGTAATAGGACCAGAAAATACGTTTGCATACTCATTGTAATCTATGAAAGCTTTCATTTATTCTTCGTCACTGTAGAGCCAATTTATGATTTAAGAGGAGAGTGTAGGAGTTTGAGAGGATGAAGCTTGATGTGAAGCCATTTTAGCAGGTAAAAGAGAATGAAGGTTGTATAATTTTTGAACTTTGAAATAAAGTGATGTGTGAATGAATGAGATAAGAGTATTAAATAGGCTTTGAATAAGCATGTGATAGTCAATAAAGGTGTTATTCTGAAATTTGAAATGGTGAGAATAGACGGAAATCTCAAAAGTTAGAATTTTGAAAGGTTGTACTAATTCAGGCTTATGTATGTCGACATATTCATTTGGATATGTCGACACATGCCTCGAAATTAAGTCAGTTTAATTATTTCCATTTTGTTTTATTTTAATTGACTATTATCCATATTTTAAATGTGATATTATTCTTATCTATAAACATTCTATTTAATGTACTTAGTTCGTAAAAAAATTATTTTATAAAAATTAGTTTTTATTTCAATAAATTTATTTATATTCATTATTTTATAAATTTTAGTTAATTTAGTTCAATATAATAAAAAAAATTAAACAAATTTTAGTTTTATATTTGGATATGTTATAATAATTATTATTCTTTTTGCTTATCAACTTATTCATAAATTTGTTTTAACAAATTTTATTTATTTAAACTTATTCTTAGTTATAATTTAAATAAATACACAAATGTATTATATATTTGAAATGTCTTTTCATTTTTTTTTAAATTAAGTCATTTTCACAACGATTTAAATATGTGTAGACTATCATGTTCTTAATTAAATATTAGAGTAGAGTTCTAGTGTTACAGAATTATCCAGAGCTTTGTTCTTCTTCGGCCATAAAGCATGAATCCATATTTTATATATCTAAACTTGTGTTTCTTGAAATGGTGCCGGAATCATTCCAAGTTACTATGAATGCCCATTTCCTCTTTAAAATTGAATTCGTGTACGAAGAGTCCTTTGATTTCTTCAATATTGGGTAATCCCTTTTTTGATGTCCAGTTTCAACACATTTGAAGGATTTTTAGTGAACTTCCAAAGCAATAGTAGTTGTTGTCCTTCTTTTTGAATTTTTTCCTTTAACTGTATCTCAGAAATCTTTTGAAATTTCATGCAATATGTGTTATCCCTTCATTGTTATTATAACGGTCCGACTTTTCTACCATCGAATGTCAACGTTAATATATCCACGGTATTCACCAGCCGAAAAGACAGAAAGTGAGGGTAAAAGAAAAGAAAAATAAGATAGAACAAGGAACACAACGAAACAATAATATATAACATCAAAGGAACAGTATAAAGGGTTATTCCAAACATAGAAATTTCTAAATTTACTTAAACCTAACTACTATCATGAGACTTTTTGGATAATTTGAGTCGACAATTAACCACATATGTCTAAATCAAACTATTCAAAAGAGAGGATTGTTAATGGAGTAAATAAGAAAATAAAAGAAAAGAAAGAAAAACAAAACACAAAATGTCATAGCGGACAAAATATAATAATCAAATAAACAGTTCATGAAGTTGTTTTACAAGTAACATTTGATTGCACTTTACAATACAAATCAGGGTTATACAACAGGAATAAACAAATAACACATCAGAATAATTATAATAAATAGCAATAATATACTGAATCTTCGTCTTCATCCTCCAGAAAATAGTCTTCAATTCATTGAAAATCTCATACTGACCCGAGCGTAATGAAAAAAACATTCGAGTCGGAACTAAAAGATCTTATGCAAATTAAATCAAAATTAGATAAAATAAGGAATGCAAATAACTACATTTTTGAAGGTTCAAATTTTCTGGAAAAGTTATTGTTTCCATATTCAAAATACAATAAATTTTACAATAGATCCACTCTAGTAACTTAAGAATTTACAGAAAAATGTTCTCAATCAAATTTCACAGTTCAAGAGATTTGATTTATAAAATGTTTCAAAGTTTCAACATTCAATTCAATGGAAACTTCTCCATGTTTCAAAATTAAATTTTGAAAACTTTCAAATAAGGTAGCGACGTTTATTTCTCAAAAATCATTTTTATGGTCCAAATAGTAAATCTAAACATACAAATTTTTTTCTCATGTAAATATATGAAATTCATGGGTTTATATCTTTATTGATTGTTCAAATAATCACCATGAAAATTTATATGATTACAATAAACTATATGGTGATAACAAGGATATATCAAAATAAATGAACAAATACATATTCAATCACAATAGCATCCATCACAATATACAATCAACATTCAAACCAACCAATTCAACAAATCAACCAATTCAATAATATGTCACAATAATTATTAGTTATCACATATTGGAGTTCAGTCATTCAAATTAAATATCAATTAAAATTCCAATCCAACAATCAAAAATTTATCACTAAATGACCTGATTTAACTTGCAATAAAATTTTAGTGTTTCGTGGGTGAGTTTAAACACTCACCTTATGGATTTCCCTTTTCTAGTCAGATTTGGATCCATTACTACTTCCTTCGTTTGATTTGTTTCCTTGCTATCTTAATCTTTCCTTTTTTAGAAAGTTTTGGAAGAGACAGAGAAGTTTGTATAGATCTAGATTTAAAGAAAAGAATTTAGAAAAAGAAGAATGTTTGGAAAAGAAGATTTTTTTTAAAGAAGATAAAGAATTGAAAAAAGAAAAAGAAGCTTTGAAAAAGAAGAAGAAGATTTGAAGAATAAGAAAATGGAAGCTTTGAAAAAAAAAGAGAAGAAGGAGATTTGAAGAAGGAAAAAAAATGAAGGAGGAAAATGAAGAGAGGGCAAAAAAAATGAGATGGAAGTTTGTTTGGAGAAATGAAGCTGCAGAAGATGAGATTAGAAAAATGAAATGAGGCTACGGTAATGAAGATGGAAACAAATGAAAAGCTAATAAAGTATATATAAGCAAACTTGAAATTGAAATAAAGTAAAAATATGAACAACCTTAATATTGTAGTATTGAAAGAGGTGAAGTAAAGTAAAAAATATATGAATAAAGAGAAAAATAAATATTCCGTTCTTTAATATTGAGCTTCAGAAGAAAGAGTTTCCAATGAGAGGAAGCTACAAGAACTAATAACGCATAAACAAAATAAACTTTAGAAGCGGAGAATAATATGCTAATTAGATGGAATGAATATTAATTTGGATGTTCACATTAAAAATGGAAAAAAGAAAAGGAAAAAAAACTTCAAGTAAAGCACTTGAAAGGAGCAAACAAACAAAAAAGAAACAAATGAAAAGAACGAGACAGTTATTAATTAGAAATAAATCAAATGAGGCTATTATTAATTAATAAGAAACGAATGAGTAGTCTAATAACTAAATGGATGCTCAAGTGGAGGCTATACTGAGAACTTGAAAACGAAAAGAGAGAATGCGACGTGATACTAAATGTAAAACAAATGAAGGGACCACCTATATCCTATAAACAAACCTTTGGAGTCCAAATTCCAAAACTTACTCCAATTAATTCATATCAATAAACCAAAATATCCACATATTTACATCATTTAACTCCATATTAAAACATTCGTTTTATGTTAATATATGTGCACACTCCATTAACACAATCAATCAATTAACAATCAATAAATAAATTAATCAACCAAACAATCTATATATTTATTTACGTTACTCAAACCAATTTTATTAATTAATGAATATATATCTATTTGTGCACTATAAAAATGATTTACTTTACTTTTTTAATTATTGTAACGGTCACATTAATGCAACCAATTTACAAGTTTTAACCATATATAAAATGGAAAAATAAGTATATGTAAACTTAGTAATTAATGTAGAACTGTTAATACAAGGTAGTTCTAATTGATTCCACAACATTTACACAACCATGAACCCTTTGATATATTTAAATTTTAAATATTAATGTGTGTATATAGATTATTCTAAAATTCAATTTTTTTCCAATATCATACTTATTTAAAATGAAAGTTTTATTTTTATATATCTCAAAACATGCAGTTATCTTAATCAAAATATTCATTCCATATTGACATAAAATGTAACTTCCTATATTAACTCATTCATTACACTTTCGTTTATGTTTCATTTTAATTGAAACATTTCAACTAATCTAATTCCAATCCATTTCGTTACTAATTTCAAACAAATTCTAATTATAAAACACTGTTTTGTTTTTATGTATACCGATTCAAACATGTTTTATAAAATTTCGTATACAACAAAAATTTATACACTATTTATAAAGTAAATGTTTTATCTTATTGAAAATCAACTTCTCCAAGATGCATTGCAAATAACAACTTACGTTATTCTTTCATTAAAACATTCACTCCATCCTTTATTCAAATTCAACATTTGTTATTCCAGTTAAAGACAAACATATAATTCATTCTTTTCAAGTCAAAGCTTAAATTTCGTTAAAATGTTTATCTTAATTTAATTTAAAATGTAAGTTCTTTTGTTGAACTTATTAATTACAATGTACTTGTCTTTTCTTTTCAATTAAAGGATTCCAACAACTCTTGTTGCTGTTTATATTCAATATTAGATTTCAATCAAATTCTCATTATACCACAACTGTTTTTTGTTCATTTCATATATTCCAACATTGATTTCTTAAAATATTCCATTCTTATATTAACATCTATTATTACAATCAATGGAACTTACATTCAAATAATTATTAAAATAAGTTAAAATTGCACCAAAATAATTATCAGTTACATTAAATCACATTATTAAATGACATTCTAATTGTATTATTACTAACAAATCATAAATTTCTAATTTCATACAATATTAAATCCTAAAATCTTATTAAATTCAATATTTTAGTTGTTGGAAAAAAATATGGGTCGTTAAACTCTCCGTCACTCAAAACTTTTCGTCCTCGAAAAGGAACGAGAAGGGGTTAAGAAGCTTAAAATTACTTTATTCAATTAATCAATTTATAAACAATTAAATTTACATAATTAAGTATTTTAAGTAAAATATGTTAACTAATAAACAATTAAATCTTCATATTCAAGTTTACTAGAGTTTGAAAATATTTTCACTTCGCAAAATTTTCAAAGTCTTAAATTCATGAATTTTTTTCGGAAAAGTCTCCTTTGTACGGAGTGGTCGGGTAAAACTATAATATCAATTATTAATATATATATATATATATATATATGTATATCATGTTTCAAAAATAAAACATCCCAAACTATGGGAAAAACAATATAATATCGCTATAAAACCATAATCGAAACCGTACCTATTTGTCGGGAAAACACGCTTTATTTGTGAAACCAAAAGCAGTAACTATTACTTCCATAAACCTGTATTTCACTTACGTAATCCAAGATAGTGATAATTTTATTTAAGAGAAATATTTAGTTGTTTTCAATTTGCAACAAAAGCAAATCAATACAAAACATATACGAACAAACGATACAACCATTTATGCAAACAAAGATTCCACCATACATCCACAGCAACCAAAAACAATGGTTTGTTTAGTTCAGAAACTTTTAATCGTGCAAGGTGATAAATAACCATCAAGTGTACCCTACGCTAAACAGCCTTGGTTAATTACTCAATAGATTATCCATACAACCTTAAACAATTAGAATTATCCTTTCCAAACTTCCAATATGTCAAAACAATCAAGAATTTCAACACATTATTTAAGTTTATTCAATTGGTTTCTTTTCACATCATTATTTACTTTTTTATTTATTCCATTCGTTCATACAATATCCTTTTTCTTTTTCTTTTTCTTTCATGTACTTACACAAATATTTCACATTTATTATCTAAAATAATCAATGATTCGTTATTTAAGTATTACATACATTTTATTGTAGTTTATTTCACATTATTCTTACGTTTATACCATTTCTTGTACACAAAATACTTATTTATAGAAATAATTTCATTGAACACTTCCATTACTTAAGTTTTACTCGTGAAAAATTCTATTACATATTCCTATATTTAACATTTCAACTTTTTAAACATTTCAGGTAAGTTATATATATGTTTTATAGAATGAATTTGAATGTTACATAAGTTTACCTTATTCGTAGTAGTTAACAAAATGTTCAATATCTCATATCTTTCGATTTACAAGTTACAAATTTTCAATTTCTTACATATTTCATTAATCACTTAGCATCTAATTTTCTTATTTCTCATTTTAGAAGTTTTCATTTATTAATATAGTCAAGATTTCATACATTACCATAATTGAATTCTATAATTTATAGAAACTTAAGACCTAAATGTCGGGTTTCTTTCAAATCATATGAAATTACACACACACACACACATAGACGCGCGCACACTCATAGCTTTATATATCCAATCACATTTTTAAATTAAATTTAAGATTTGTTTATCAAAACAAAGCTATAGTAAAACCACTACAATGGCTTTTCCACTTTGAAACTCGAAAATGAACATCGATGATGTGTGCACTCATCACCGAAATTATTTTCCAGCAACAAAAAAGGGGGGTACATAACTTATTTTCCTTTTAAAAATTCTTTTAAAACATTTATTTCAAATCACATTTGAGAATATTTATCCCAAAATACTTGCAAACAGTACTAGTATTATATTTCAAAATCACTTGAAAAACAATTTCAAAATCCCAGAATTTGAGTTCTCATATTTCCAATTAAATTCATTTTATTTATAAATCCTATTTTGCAATCAATATTTACAAAATTTCACTTCTTGTCAAATAAATATATCACATACAACTATTAGTACTTCGAAATCAAGTAAATATTTCAAAAACATACTTCAGAAATAGCAAATCCAATTTATTTTTCATGCATATTACTAAAATAAATTTCTCAAAACATTTAATATCTTTAAAATTATACATTCAAAGAAACTCATATAACATTACTCGAAATATTTATTTGAAACTTCATTTGCAAATCAATCATCTTTAATACTTTAGTACTTTACAAAATTCATCCGTAAAATTTCTTGCTTCATTTATAAATACCATTTAAAAATCTTAAATAACATCTTTATAAACATATGTAGTCTATTTGAAAATAATTATTTACATCATTACTAATATTTAAAAAGGAGTTATTGAAAACCTTAAATCCATTATTTATAAGTTTATTAGTTTTAAATCTCAAAATACTTTTCAATCATCTTTAATAAATCGATAATCATTAACTTTAAAATATATTTATAATATACTTTATCAAAATATTTTTATAACTTAATGTTTAAACAAGTTTATCCTCGTTCTTGCAGACTCTAGCCATGCGTTGATCAGGCGCAAGGCTAGACTTCTCCAATTACTTAGTAGACCTATTTCAACTCTAGTGAAAATACTTAAAAACATTAAAAATCGATATGGAAAGTACATTCCTCCATGGACCGCAGTTACACAATGGTTACACCGTTATCCCAACAGAATCACTTGTAACTGTAGGCATCCCGCCCCTCGACCTACGCCATGGTTGATAGATCGCAGCTACACAATGGTTGCGTCGCTATCCCAACGGAATCACTTGTAGTTGTAGGCATCCTGCCCCTCGATTTACGCTATCCAATAATATCAAATGAATATAATAAGAGACCCACCAAAGGGATCCGATAAATGACCCACCAAAGGGATCCGATAAATGACCCACCTAAGGGGTCTGATGGAAGGTACTTCCCATATCATTTACTTTAGAATATATCATAACATATGTAGTACCCATTCAAAATCATTGTTTCAGTTATTGCACTTATATAAATTTCATTATATATAAGATTTCATTTTCAGATAGAGTACTTTCCAAAATCAGTAGTCTCGAATATATCTAATCATTCTTATATAAATTCCACTGTATATAAGATTTATCTCTTCAAATCGAATACTTTCCAAAATCAGCAGTCTTCAAATTCATGTTATACTTATATAAAGTCCATCTTATATATGAATCAAAATTTTCCCAAAATCAATTACGCTGTATGAAGAGCCATATGGGATTGAACATCTTTGCTTTATAAAAAAAGACTTTGGATTTAGAATAGTTTTATATATAAAATAGTTTGTAAAATAGTTTTATATATAAAATAGAATAAAAATAGTTGGAATAAGATAAAACAAAAGAAAAATAGTTGTAATATGGTTTTAAATTAATAGTAGTTTTGCATATAAAGAAAAATTCCAATTTAAATTACAAAGATATCCGACCCTACAACTTTCAATTTCAGCGTCAAAGCATATCAATAAAATTAGAACATAAGATGTACATATGTCATCATTTTGCAAAATCACATTTGATCGCTCGCTCGATCACACAAGTTCGCTTTCGAACTACTATTGTCCATTAGACTTCTCTAATGCGGACTTCGATATGATTTCTTGACTAGGAACCATCATTCTCCTTACATAGCCATATACTATGATAGAGAATTTTAGAATCCAACAAAAAATCCATATCAAATATTCGCCATCAAGAATCGAATGAAAAATCCTAACATGAAATGGTGTAATTCACCTCGAAGTTATGTACTCAAATCTAGATCAAATTAACTATGCAAATAAAATAATATACGTACAACTTACGTATTTATTCCAATTTGTTTCATCACAGTTGCATTTTAATTTAAATTCATTATTAATCTCACTGATTAACACAAATATCACCTCATGCTTTGACATTCGTTTCATAGAATTTCTCCAATTGACACAAAACATTAATATATCATACATTGCTTATATTTCTCTTCAATTCAAATTACATTCAGTTTCACATGTAATATTTCTCGTTTAATGCTACATTTATTGCAACATCCATTTATTTGATAAACAATTTATAGGCCGTGACTTTATTTATGATCATTTCACTTTTAGTTCATATTTATTTATCCAATTAGTTTTTAACTTTTACTTTTCAAATTTATTTATGACACATTTCATAAATTCTAATTAAGTTTATAAACACTCTTTTCAATTAAAAACTCGTTTACAGCATTTCCTTAATCATAGTTTCAATTTAAATATGCCAAGGTTTAAAGTTTACACTTGTATATTACTCCATTACATACCAAGAATGTACACAACAATTCTATCCATTTACTAAACATAGATACAACAAATTAAATCTTGTTTCACTTGCTTTCAAATTAAGGTTATCAAATTCAACTGCATAAGTCGTCACAATTACTAAGTATTAACTCATATATTAATTCAGAAGGTTTTGATTATCCAAAATATCCAGATATTCCATTTTATTTCGATAGTTGAAACTACCAATCTACAAACAACAAGTTTCACAACAAAACATTTCAATCCTATAAACAAATATCCTAATTATTCATTCATTCTCTTTAATACACCATTATTAAACTAGTGTTTAGTTCATAAATTCAATTCAACAATAATAGCCAACGCTTATAAACTGACAAAATAAAACAAATCAACAATAAATGATAAAAATTAAATATTACCATTTCATAAAACAAACACATTACAAATAACTATAATAGCAATAAAATTTTCCCTTATATATAATATTATAAAATTATTTCATTTCAAACTTATATAAAACATTTTATAACACTAACAAATACGCGCACTCGTACACACACACACTCAAACAAACTCATTTTAGGATATTACTACCCTATCTCTAACGAGTTAACCCAACAGGCTAAGGTATGTCTAAACCTGGCTCTGATATCAACCGTGACGACCCACCTTTTTAGATAATTTAAGTCGACAATAAACCACACATGTCTAATTCAAACCATTCAAAAGAGATGATTGTTAATCGGGTAAATAAGAAAATAAAAGAAAAGAAAGAAAAACAAAACTAAAAAAAATCTCGCAGTGGATTGATAAAATATAATAATCAAATAAACAGTTCATGAAGCCATTTTACAAATAACATTTGATTACAATTTACAACACAAATCGGAGTTATACAGCAGGAATAAACAAATAACACAGCGGAATAATTATAATAAATAGCAATAATATATTGAATCTTCATCTTCATCCTCAAAATAATAGTCTTCAATTCACTGAAAAGCTCAGACAGACCCAAGCGTAATGAGAAGACAAAACACTCGAGTCAGAACTAAAAGATCTTATGCAAATTAAATCAAAATTAGATGAAATAAGGAATGAAGATAACTACATTTTTTAAGGTTCAAATTTTCTAGAAAAGTCATTGTTTCCATATTTATACAATAAATTTCACAATAGATCCATTCTAGTAACTTACAAATTTACAGAAATTTTTTTCCAATTAAATTTCATAGTTCAAGAGATTTGATTTATAAATATGTCCTAAAGTTTCAACATTCAATTCTATGGAAACCCAATGTTTCAAAATTTAATTTTGAAAATTTCAAATAAGGTAACGACGGTTTATTTCTCAAAAATCATTTTTATGGTCCAAATAGTAAATCTAAACATACTAAATGTTTTCTCATGTAAATATATGAAATTCATGGGTTTTATATCTTTATTCAGTTCAAATAATCAATATGAAAATATATATGATTATAATAAACTATATGGTGATAACAAGGACATATCAAAATAAATGAACAAATAACATTCAATCACAATAGCATCCATCACAACGAACAATCAACATTCAAATCAACCAAATCAACCAATTCAATAACATGTCAAAATAATTATTGGTTATCACATATTGGAGTTTAGGTATTCAAATTAAATATCAATTAAAATTCCAAACCAACAATCAAGAATTTATCACTAAATGACCTGGTTTAACTTGCAATAAAATTTTAGAATTTCGTGAGTGAGTTTAAACACTCACCTTATGGATTTCCCTTTTCTAGTCGGATTTGGATCCGCTACTACTTTCTCCTTTTGATTTGTTTCTTTACTATCTTATTCTTCACTTTTTTAGAAAGTTTTGGAAGAGATAGAGAAGTTTATATAAATCTGGATTTGAAGAAAGTGATTTAGAAAATGAAGAATGTTGTGAAAAGAAGATTTCTTTTAAAGAAGATGAAGAATTGAAAAAAGAAGCTTTGAAAAAGAAGAAGAAGATTCGAAGAATAAGAATAAGAAAAAGGAAGCTTTGAAAAAAAAGAAGAAGGAGATTTGAAGAAGAAAAAATAAATGAAGGAGGAAATAAAGAGAGAGAGAGAGAGAAATGAGATGGAAGTTTGTTTGGAGAAATGAAGCTACAAAAGATGAGATTTGAAAAACGAAATGAGGCTACATGAATGAAGATGAAAACAAATGAAAAGCTAATAAAGTATATATAAACAAACTAGGAATTGAAATAAAGTAAAAATATGAATAGCCTTAAAATGGTAGTACTAATAGAGGTGAAGTAAAGGAATAAATATATGAATAAAGATAAAAATAAATATTCCGTTCTTTAATATTGAGCTTTAGAAGAAAGAGTTGCTAATGAGAGGAAGCTACAAGAACTAATAACGCATAAACGGAGAAAAGTAAGTAAATGCTAATTAGATGGCATGAATATTAATTTGGATGTTCACATTAAAAATGGAAAAAAGAAAAGGAAAAAAAGTTCATGTAAAGCACTTGAAAGGAGCAAACGAAGAAATGAGAAACAAATGAAAAGAATGAGGCAATTATTATTTAGAAATAAATCAAATGAGGCTACTATTAATTAATAAGAAACGAATGAGTAGTCTAATAATTAAATGGATGCTCAAGTGGAGGCTACGCTGAGAACTTGAAAACGAAAAGAGAGAGAGAGAATGCGACGTGATAATAAATGTAAAATAAATGATGGGACAACCTATATCCTGTAAACAAACCTTTGAGGTCCAGATTCCAAAACTTACTCCAATTTCATATCAATAAACCCAAATATCCACATATTTACATCGTTTAATTCCATATTAAAACATTTGTTTTAAGTTAATATATGTGCACACTCCATTAATGCAATCAATCAATTAACAATCAATCACTCAATTAATCAACCAATCAATCTATATATTTATTTACGTTACTCAAATCAATTTTATTAATTAATGAATATATATCTATCTATGCACTATAAAAATGATTTACTTAACTTTTTTTAGTTACTGTAACGTTTACATTAATGCAACCGATTTACAAGTTTTAACCATATATAAAATGGAAAATAAATATATGTGAACTTATGTAATTAATGTAGAACTATTAATACAAGGTAATTCTAATCGATTCCACAACATTTACACAACCATGAACCCTCTGATATATTTAAAAATTTGAATATTAATGTGTGTGTATATAGATTATTCTAAAATTCATTTTTTTTCCAAAATCATACTTATTCAAAATAAAAGTTTTATTTTTATATGTCTCAAAACATGCAATTATCTTAATCAAAATGTTCATTCCATATTGACATAAAATGCAAGTTCCTATATTAACTCATTCATTACACTTTCATATATGTTTCCTTTTAATTGAAACATTTCAATTAATCCAATTCCAATTCATTTCATTACTAATTTCAAAGAATTCTAATTATAAAACATTGTTTTCTTTTCATTTATACCGATTCAAACATGTTTTATAAAATTTCGTATACAACAAAAATTTATACACTATTTACAAAGTAAATGTTTTATCTTATTGAAAATCAACTTCTCCAAGATGCATTTCAAATAACAACTTATGTTATTTTTCATTAAAACATTCACTCCATCTTTTATTCAAATTCAACGTTTGTTATTCCGGTTAAAGACTAACATGTAATTCATTCTTTTCAAGTCAAAGCTTAAATTTTATTAAAATGTTTATCTTAATTTAATTTAAAATGTAAGTTCTTATGTTGAACTTATTAATTACAATGCACTTGTCTTTTCTTTTCAATTAAAGGATTCCAATAATTCTTATTGCAGTTTAGATTCAATATTAGATTTCAATCGAATTCTCGTTATATCAAAACCATTTTCTGTTCATTTCATATATTCCAACATTTATTTCTTAAATTATTCCATTCTTATATTAACATCTATTATTATAATCATTGGAACTTACATTCAAATAATTATTAAAATAAATTAAAATTACACTAAAATAGTTATCAATTACATTACATCACATTATTAAATTATATTCTAATTGTTTTCTTACTAACAAATCATAAATTTCTAATTTCATACAATATTAAATCCTAAAAACTTATTAAATTCAATATTTCAATTGTTAAAAAAATACGGGTCGTTACATATCATCAGACTGGACAAATATAACTGCATGTCCTCACAATGATGATACGTACAATACAATGATGCAGCGGAAATAAGAATACTACAATAGATAATCATCTTGCTCTTCTCCATAAGTGGCATAGTGTCCTTAGCTAAATCTGGGAACATACACCTGGCTGACCGAGCATTATAAGAAAATAACGCTAGGATCAGTTTAGAAAACCAGCGTGAGAAACTCAAGAAACATAAACCTATATAATAGTAACTGATGAGACCGTACAGATTACCATAATAGTCTTCCCCTTAAATGAAACCAATAATTCATTAAGTTTATATAGTGCTATGATAGATAATGTCTAGAGCATAGAATATACATCATGTCAAATAGTTGTTATGTGAACACCAGAACAATAATAGGTATAAAATCAATACCGCTAAGGCACATTCGTATAATTGTATAGGTCTTCTACAAAGATCTCCTTGGACGAAACCAAATCTGAACTCCATGACAAGGATCAGAAACTACCTTTCGAGCATCACTTATATCTAGATAAGATATATTCCAAGGTAAACATAACTGGACCACCCTCGGTGTTGGTCTAAGTCATATTAACTCCTGGCAGCAACAATTGATAAGCATCTCTAGATATGCAGTTGATATACCCTTGAGGTCGACTAAACCCTCCTGTCCATGCCCATTCTCTATTTTTTTTCATTTTCCCGATGTCGAGGCGACATTCGACATCACCCACATGAGTCTTCACCACTCGAACAGAGCATAAATTCCCAATTGGATTCCATCATCTTGAACAAACCACGAATCACTACATGGATTCGAACATCTCGAACTGATCTCGAACCTCCTAAAGGTTCCCCATATAAGTCCTCCAATGAACACTATCCTCTCTCTTGGAATACCCCTCAAGCTAGACAGTCCCCCATGATAGCATCATTCAAAATATAAACGCTGACCTTTGCTTTGGATTTAACCTTAGGATTGACAGTTCAACTCTATAACATTCCACTTCACAACTGCTTCTAGATCATAGATTGTGTATATGGTTTTGAAGTGATTACGACTTCGAGTCATCTCATATAAGTACACATTCCCAACTTACCGGATGCTCCAAAACTAATCGATGAATTTTCATTTAACTCAATTTTGGTCCTCTCAGAAGTAAGAGAAAGCTAGAGACGTTTCATACCAATACTCCTCCCAGGGGTTCTTATTAGTATGAAATTGCAAAGTCATTTTTGATCAAGTTTGATAGTCGACTAATCAAGTATCTAGTCAAAAATAATTGCTTATAAAAATCAATATTCATATACTTAACTCGTTTCCGACATTCCAATGTAACTATTCCTTACCCAAGAGTAAAGTCAGGTAAGTGGGAGCACTGGTTGCATCAAAGCCTTGCCAAGACACTTCATTTTTTAATCTCACAAGTAGATAAGTTTGTCTCATCGGCTTTTAGTGTTAAGTATAGTATTAATGATTTCCATAAACAAGTAAGAGATCAACACATTTTTGACTTACTATTCCTCGGTCTAGGCCTATCAATGAATACCTGAAATATCTGAAATCCATCCGCATCCGTATCCGAAAAGCGGATAATTATCTAATATCCGAAAAGCGGATGCGGATATCCGATATCCGAAACATATTTCCGAAACGGATACGGATATGGCTATATCCGTATCCGATAAATATCCGTCCAATTCAAAGTTATTTTATTAGTTTAATATGTTATTTTATATCCATAATAAATATCCATCCATCCAATTCCTTTCTATTTAAATTTCCAAAAAACAAGCCTGATTGTATTTTGGCCCATATCTATGCCACATACCCTACCCGTATTAAAAGTAAAAGAAAACCCTAACAGCTAAAACCATAGCTGCATTTCATTTTGAAGGAATTTATTCCACTCGCGATTTCATTTGCACACAGTCGACAACCGCCACGCCGCTTCTCTCATCGCGTCGCGCTGCTCCTCATCACGCTGCTCCTCATTGTCGTTGCTCCTCATCGCGTTGCTCCTCATCGCGCTGCACCTCATCGTCGCGACTCCACTCGAAACCCTAGCTTCGACGCTGAACCCTGAAATAGCTGGAAGCTCTCTTGGAAGTTGTCTCGGTAATTTCTGAATTTACTTAGATCTTCATGATTATCTGTTACATATCTTGTTCTCTATGTCAATCAATTTAAAGCTCTCGACTAAATTTTATACGATGTGTCAAATTATATGTTTTTTTTATTTTTTATGCGATATCATTTTTCCAGTATAATAATTCAATTTAGAGAGAGTATTGTACCTCTAAGATGAGTATTTGCAACTAAAGATAGTGGAAATGGCAAATCTATGTCATGGTACTTTTGTGTTGGCTTTTGCTTTGTTCCACTTTTGCTTCTTCCCCAGTTAAACAGGCTAACAGTAGTTGGTTTCTACACTGAGAGACTGCAATTTAGCAAGAAAGCCATGAAAATGGAATGATATTTGTGAATAAAATATTAATAAATTTACCTTAAATTTAACTTACGGGTCCTTACCATCTGCTTTTTGTTTGGCTATTCATGTACGCATGTTTCCTATCTCACTCTAAATAATTTCCGGACCCAGAGATTTTTTATTTATATGATAGAATCTTTGTGTTGCCCATTGCCTGTATTTCAAGATTATTTACAAACTCAATCAAAATATATTTGTCCTATAACATTATGAATGTAAGCAGGTTTGGTGGTACGACCTCATTATCAAGT
This sequence comes from Allium cepa, assembly GCA_030765085.1. Classification (NCBI taxonomy): domain Eukaryota; kingdom Viridiplantae; phylum Streptophyta; class Magnoliopsida; order Asparagales; family Amaryllidaceae; genus Allium; species Allium cepa. Next base: position 137,425,471 of record CM060932.1, read on the forward strand.
GGACTGATTTAAGTCCGATGCAATTGTAATTTGTTCTTTGTACCAAAATATGAGAGTATACCATTTCTGGTTGATTACGTGTATTGTTTGAATTTTATTTTCATTTTCGTTGCTTTTTTGTTATGAGGTTTCACTTCAATTTTTGATTTATTGAAGATTCCCTAGTACGTTTTATTAACAAGATGGATTCAAGATCAGCATGATTTGTTTCATATTATGATATTTCTTATTTACCGGTTAATAGCTTCTAAGATGTTGTTGATCATCTCCAGTTAATAATTAGTTTAATATGCTTTAGCTGTACAAGGTATTGGTTTCGACAAAAGTAGTTTCGAAACCTTGTGCTTTGTGAAGCCTTGTGCTTACTGCTTGCTGTTTCAAAACAGCAAGCTGCAAGCCTTGAGCAAGCACAAGCTTGCTGTTTCGTTCCAATGGTTATGGAATTATCGCCATTGAGTTTGTAAAGGTCTGGATTGTGTTGGAGTTATTTGAAATCAAGGGTTGCTTGCTTATTATACTTGGGTTAGTTATGAAATTTAATTGTTTGTAAACTAATATACACGTTTATATTTTTCTGTAGGGTCATCTTTTGAAGCTTCAACCACTCCATGGAGAAAGAACGCAATATTTTAGTTTATATGTGTGCTATTAAGATAAATTATGGTATTTGCTTCAATTTAAAACATGTATGATGCATTTTCTTTATGTTTTTTATGATTTTGTGAGATTGAATTAGGCTATGGATTATATGATGAATTATGAAACATTATCGGATGGATTTTATGTGATCGAATTAGCTCTTGTTAATTTGATGTATTATTACAATTTTTCATCTTTTGTTTAAAGCCAAATTAAATATGTAGTATATTGAGTTATATTTCAGTTACATTTTGAAGTTTGAATGCTGATATTTTTGGATATTTCAATATCCGGAAATATCCGTATTCGTTAAGCCGGATATGGATATTTTTGGATATCCGGAAATATCCACGGATACGGATACAGATATTATTTAATAGATATGCGCGGATATCAGATACAGATTCGGATACAGATTTTTATTTTCGGATATGAATATGGATACAACACTATCCGTATCCGATTGCATCCATTTATAGGCCTACCTCGGTCAAGAATGAAGCCGTTAAGTTAGAGCTCTATTGCTCCATCCGTACCCGAAAATCGATCTTAACTCTCATAAATAGATAAGCCTACTTTGCCGGGTTTTAGTGTTAATCATGTTAGTTATTTTTCAAACAGGTAATTAAACAATTAACCATTTGGCCATTAAGAAATTCTAACCACTTTCTAAACCTTTTTTAATACCTTTAAAATCCATTTTAAAATGATATATGTATAGTAATTCATTTACCAAAACTTGATATATAAACAAACGAGTCAAAAGATATTTTATACATAAGATATACAATAGTCGATGTATTTTCTAAAAATAATATATACTTAAAAATAATTTTAATATACGTTATAATACTTATAATAGTTTTTAAAATATTTTCTCAAAATATTACTTGAAAATTACAACTTTACAATTTCCTTAAAAAGGGGAAAAACAAGTTTTTATTATAAAGTCATCTTCTTTAAAAATTCACACCTTTTTCTTAAAAATTCATAAATATCTCAAACCACATTTTTAATACTCTACGATGAGTTAGTAAACACTTATAAAAAGAATGGAACAAAATATTTAAATTTAAATATGTTTTCAAACCTTTAAAGTCCAAAAATCAAGGCTAAACGAGGCAGTTTTGCGCAAATGAAGTTTTGGTCACTTTTCGAGATGTTACTTAACTTTTTACTATCCAAACATTTTATGGAAACAAACATATATAAAAAAATTTATAAATATAAGGGAAACCTCTAAGGATCTCTCTACAAAGTTTCGTAGAAATTTCCAAAAACAAGACAACTCACAAGTGTATCCATGGAGACTTCGCTATAAGTGCACTTTCAAATCCAATTCCGATCTAAACCAAAGCCATCTATAATCTATGTGCTTTGTTTCAAGGTCGTGTTACAAGTCATACAAATCCATTCAAGTCTACTCCAAGTCTATATACATGGATTATATTCGAGTCTTTGTAAGATACAGATGAATAACCAAAGAGAAATGGGAGAAATAGATATAAAGTGTAACGACCCGTAAATCCATACCCTTTGAGTTGACAATAAACCATACGTGGCTAATCCAAAGTGAATAGAAAGTTTGATCATCAAGGGTAAAATAAAGAAAATAGAAGAACAGAACATAATCTCACTCGAATGGAATAACATATAATATTGAGCAAATGTCTTTACATCAGATAACTTTCAAAATACATATATCAGAGTCTAACCTAAATTCAGCTTGGATAGTTATAAAATGCGTCCTTACAATTGCTAACAATCATCAATCAAATGCGGAATGGCAGCAGAAAAAAGAATATGTTCATACGTAGATGAATATCTCCAGCTCTCCTCTAGAAACTCCAACTGCCATCAACTGAACCTAAAACAACTCGGATCTGACCTGAGTATTGAAAATACCTGGATCAGGCTTGATATACCAGCGTGAGAAAAACTCAATAATAAATAACAGTGTCATATGTTAGCCTTTTTAATTAAATGCTTTTGAAAAGAAAGAGCATCTCATAAGACCACGCCCACACATAATCGTGGACGGGTTTTTACCTTATGATAACTAAAACTATTTATTATGCAAAATTAAAGGACATTATTTTTAATGACATCCTTGAAAAACATTTTCAAATAAACTTATTAATCTTAGCCGAAATTGTTACCATTATTAAATTCTAGCATACTACGTTCTACAAACAAAACCATAAGTTCTTATTAGAGAATGGATTTCCATACAATTGACCAGGTGAAGGGACTACCTTCCAATGGGTACATCTCTAGATGGATGTCCCAAGGACCATAGAACATCTGCTCCCCTGCCAATACAAGACCGGCCTACCTCTACACTTAGATAGTACCGAATATGTCATCCCCTAGTCGTTACCGACCTTTATCCGAGCGCTCGATTTCCATACACCACATTAATTAGTACCCGGGCTCCATAACAGGTAAAATTATATCTAGAAGGGGATGATTATACCATAATGGTTGCAAACCACTTAGCCTTGATGCATCTAACCCTGTTTCGGTCATTACCCGGCTGATGAGGCTCCAGGTAATGGTTACCTTTACACATAGCATATCTTCCACTTTGAAAGCCACATTGCCATTCTATAGCAATGATTGATTTCTACAAACATATAATTTCCTGAGCTTGAATGTCTCAGGAAAGGGTGTTAAGCTAAGAGAAGGTGTCTTCTCCGCCACTGACTGATATACATAATATAGAGACCACTCATTGTGATTTAGAATGCTTGGTCAGACACTCATCCATACAAGTTATCTAGGAACAGGAAAAAAGGCACTCTCCTACCACATCATAAGATTAGTAGCGAATAGTCCTTGTGTTTCTAATATTTTTCATAACAAAGATACCACCAACTATAAGTATTTCGGGAGTTATCCCTAATCAAATCAACAAGCAGTCCTTTGTCACTATTCGTCTCAATATCTTCAACTTTTGGTCTTTTACTTCGAATACGTAAATTGGTTCGAAGTGGTCTTTGGATAGAAATCACCCAAATCCAACCCCGGTTCCTTCAAAATCCAATTATCAATAAACATTGAATGAGTACACAGGATTTATTAATTCTCTTTTTGAATAGCGAAATTCAATTTGAAATTCAAATTGAAATTAAAGTATAATTGAATTTGAAATCGAAATTGGATTTGAAATCGAATTCGAAATTGTAAGTGAAATTGATTTTGAAATCAAAATTGAGATGAATAGTGAAATTGAAATTAGTATGAGAAAAAATTAAAATTGAGATTAAGGTTGAAATTTAAATTAGAATTGAAATTAGATTTGAATTATAAATTTTAATTAAGTTTAATTTGAGGATAGAATTAAAATTGAATAGAAATTGGTTTTTAAAATTTAATATCAAAATATTGGGAATATAATAATATTATTATATGAGAATAGTGAAAATATACTTTAAATACTTTAATAAGTGAAAATACAAGTACAAAAAGCATATACTTATGTATAGAAAATATAAGTACGTTACTATGTCGTTATCCCATACCCCAATCTTTTCTCTAATTCCTTAGGATTATGTTTCCAAAATCATTTCAAGTTTAAAATTTCTTTTAAGTTTTCATAAACCTATGCTCTGATACTAAGTTGTAACACCACCTCCTTTGAGGTCCAAAGCTAAGCGCTATAGATGCTGCAGTCATCTATAGTATTAACTTCTAATGACAAAATACGGTAATGTTAATGGTATCCATAATATCAAAAGCACATGAATATGAAATAAAATCAACACTGATTTCTAAAAAACAACTTTTTTGGTTAGATTTCAAATCCATATTCCATATTCAGTCACACAATCCAAAAACGATTCCTATGTTTTGATCAAATATAACTGTTACAAATTATGCCAAGAGAGACATATGAAGTTACCCCCTTAGATGATCAGAGTACTTGATAGACATATTAGTCATAAATGCTCACAGTGGAAACAATATTAAATAGCTCCTATATAACTAGTTTTGCCTCCTGGTGTGAATAACACTACTACATCCAAAATCAACACATAATTTTGGACTTATATTAGCTAGGGGCTAATAGCTAAAGTATAGGGCGTGACCCCATACTAGTTCTATGTGGTCTTCTAATATCTGAGTCATAAACATAAGGTCAACTACCCTATTCAAATTTCATTTCCTTGTAAACAATCTTTGCCAATGATTTACCCCTGAAATCATATCTTCATAAAACAAGGAAATCACACTCTTTGCTTTACTCAAAATATTTATGCCATGATATATGCTTTACGCAAAACAATGTTGATGAAATCTAATCAATAGGATTATCTCCCTTCAAAATAAGTTAAAGCCTCCTTTTACCTTAGAAAACTTTATGCCTTAAAGGCAATGTAATACTTTTGAAACCCTTGTTTAAACCCTTAAATGTTCCCTTTCGAAATAATTGAAAGCATCCCTTTCAAAACTACTATATAAAACCTTAGACATCCTGTTTCGAAACCATTTAAAATTGTCTTTCGAAAGAATTGGAAACCTTCCTTTAAAAAAATTTAAGCAACCTTTCGAAACACTTAAAATATACCTTTCGAAAGAATTGAATTCAAGTAAGGGTTTGTGGAAACATTGCTTCAAAACCATTTAAAATTATTCCTTTCGCAACCATTGGGTTTAACCTTTAATATAACTAAGGGTCAAAGAAAATAGAAGCGAAAGTATTTCTTTCGAAAGCTTTAATCCTAGTAAAAGATTTAGGGAAGAGGATAGCTTTGAAACCCACCCTTTCGAAACCATTGCCTACTAAACCATTTAAAAGCAGCTAGATGGCCCTTTCGAAAGCATTAAGAAGGCGACTTCAAAGTTAAAATCCGAAGCACCCCTTTCAAATACATTGTAACTCCAAAGGTACAAATGCAGCAGCAAGGGTAAAATAAGTGGCAACTCTTTCGAAAGCTCCTTTCTAAAAACAAAGGCGAGGTGATGGATTCAAAAGCTTACAAAAGCAGCTTCAACAGCTTCGAAAGCATGCCTTCGACACTGACCCTTCCATCTTTCTCCAATCCACTACGTACCAATTACTTGATACCATGTGCATTGGTTTCAAATAGGTTCGAAAGACCTACTGGGCATGGTGATGGAAGTGGCAAAGTTGTAATTCGAAACAAAACTGGTTTTATGCCTTTCAAAGTAATTTCTTTTCATCTAACCTGCCTAATTTGCCAAAATATGATTTTAAGCCCTTCTCCTTAATAAAACACATAAAATATTTAAGTCCCTTAACTTAAATAATTTTATAACAGTAATAAAATACTTAGAAAAATTCCCCAAAAATCAAAATAATTCACTAATGTGTTTTTTGGCATATATAAATTTCAGCTCGAAATCATTATATAATTGCCCTAACCAATATTAACTATTTTCTCTCATAGAAAATTCATAATAAATCCTCAATTACTTAGGAAATCATGAAGCTTGAAACCCACTTCTAAATATATTTTTTGGTCATATATCAAAAAACGCAACTCATTTGGATGTCATTTAATAGGTGTTCTAATCCAAACATACCATAAAATCCATATGAAATCATATAAATCATCAACAAGCATACACATCTATTTGAAAAACATAACATGGCATGTTACTTGCAAAATAATTCGATCATAAACATGAAACTGAAATCATTATCAAAAGTGAGATGTAAATCAATTATTCGCCTTGGCTTTGTGTTAAGAGGGTTGAGATTTGCCCTTTGATTAATTTCTTTAAGATTTCTACTTGATTCCTAGCTTATCTTCTTTTTGATTCCTCTTAATGGTGGTCGGCCAAGCTCTTAGGGTTTTAGTTTTGTTTGTGAACATTAAAAGGAATAAGGAATGGAGAATGGAAGGGTTTAGGGTATTAGAATGAAGGATGTTCCCATTTTACCTTTACCATATTTCTCCTACTTACTTATTTTCAATTTTCTTTTGCTTATACATTCATTAAGGCATGACCCTTTATTAATTAACAAATCTCAATCCCTTAACTATTAACATTATTTTATTTAATTCATCTAATTAATGTTTTAAATAATGTTACTCAAAATTAGGGTCGTTACAGACCACTGGCCTACCGAAATCAGATCCAGCCTGACTCGTGGGTATGCTCCCTAAGCCTAGGGGATCGGTGCTAATCCTCCTGTTTACTCAATGTTTGCCCCGACTGCTCCGTTCCATTTTCCTGCCTGTTAGCCTTGTTTCCATGCTCCTGATTCAAATTTTCTATGACTCTTGCTACTTCAACTCTTAGTTCCAGATTGCTGGTAGCTCCTGCTTCAGCCTATCCAATTTGCATAAGGAAATTCTGCATCATCTCCTCTTGTCTCTGTTTGCACCAAAATTGGTTACAACACTCTTCGAGAGTCGTTGAAGAGATAATAATGAAGAGTGTAAATTCAAAACGAATACTATCTAACAAAAACTCCAATCAACAGTAAAGTAAGTGCGTAGACAAGCGATTTATAATGGTTCGGCGTATTGCCTATGTCCACTGTGAAGTTTTCTGCAGTTTTATTGATTCTCTGTCAATGATTACAAGTTGTTACAGCAATCAACAGCAAGTTACAACTGGAAATTCGAATTCTACAGCAAGAATATGATGTAGGATGATGGAGATCTCGATCCGGCAGAGTCTAGGCGCTTGAGAATCCAAAGATCCTTTTTCTATTGGCTCTGGGGCTCTATTTATAGGCGTAGGATGCTGATATTTCACTGAAAATTCGGGAGACCACTTCTGGCACGTGAGGGGGCCCACGCGTCCGGCCTCAGGAAATTTGGGCCCATTTTGGGATCAATTCGAACTCCATTCGAATCGATCAGAAAAAATCATCCAATCGAGGTGAAATTTGGTGTGGACATTCTTCAACGTGTATGCAAGCTTCTGTGAAAATTTCATGGCATTTGGACTTGTGGATCTAGAGTTACCATGGATACGAAATGGGGTTCCTTGTGTGGCTGTTTGGTTCGAATCGATGCGTTCAAATCGATCGCTTCGAACCGATGGTGGCACGCGCCTCCGTGTTGACATTGAGCGCACACTTCGCGTCGATTCGAATTTCGCTCCGAGTTGACCGCTTCGACTCCATACATCTCGGCACGTTCGTATCGATGAATGACACGTCGCCATGGCTAGTTGACTTGGTGGATTCGAACGAAGCTTCTTTGATGGGTTCGAACAAGGCTTCACTGATGGAGTCGAACAACCAATGCTCGATGGATACGAACTAGCCTTTCTCTGATGGATACTAGCTTTGTAACTTCTCCATGGGTACGAAGTCAATTAATGCGAACTTGCACCCTTCGATGGATTCGAAGGACGATGATCTGATGGATACGAAGCAGACACTGGCTGATGGATGCGAGGTCCATCGATACGAACTCGATGGATTCGAAGTTGATGGAGTCGAATCCGAGACACTTCGATGGATTCGAAGTTGATCGATACGAAGGTGATCGGTTCGAACGGTGTTCGGTGATGGATTCGAAGACACCTACAGCGATGGATACGAAACCAGTGTTTTTCCCTTCAAGTTGAATCGATTATAACTTGAGCATATGAACTCGGATTGACTTCAAATTTGAGATGCTGACTTCTATGATCTTTCTTGTCATGTCCTATCAATTGTAGCTCAATCTGGACTCGGACAAAATTCAGCGATATTCATAGTGAAACGAAATATGACCAATCTTTGAGACGAACTGTCCTTTGTCTTCGATCGATCTTTTGGTATCACGGCTTTGCCAAAAAGTGGGATAACATTTGCCCCCCAAAGTACGTCTTGTGGAAACTTGACGTGCTTTGAAAAGGTGTAATTTCTCTCTGAACAATCATTGCTCTCTTTTTTGTTGAGACCCGTACTCTGTATTGCTGTAACCTTGCGTTGATATGATTGATTGCTGTAGAATAGTGTTTGGTCGTTGGTTGTTGTAATCGTAACAAGATGAGTATTCGATCCCTGTAAATGTTAAAATCGAATTATAGTCCGACATATATGCACATATGTTAGTTTGACCTTTGGTAACGTCGTGGGTCCACGAGTCATTGTCAGTTTTGTTTGCTACTGAACTTCGTATCGATTCTCTCCTAAACCGATTTGGGAATTTGAGTTGAAACAACACTTGAAGGTTATTTTTGATTATTCTCTTGTATCGATCCTCTCCTGAATCGATGTAAAAGGTTGGAAAGTAGTTTCTCACACCGATGCGAGTCGAAATGATGGATACGAAATGACAGTTCGTATCGATGAGCTTGGATGGGTACGAAACGTCCATTCGTACCGATGAGAAAGGATGGATACGAAATTGCCGTTCGTATTGATCGGTTGTGATGGATACGAAACTGCAGTTCGTACCGACAGGTTTGATGGATAAGAAATCGCTGTTCGTATCGGTAGGTTCTGATGGATACGAAATTGTTGTTCGTATCGATATGCAGTGAATGGAGTCATGAAATTGTTGATCCGAACGAAGGCTTCGAGTAGATGTGCTCGCTGTTCGTTTCACATCGATGGAGCTCAATGTCCATTGTACAGCCTTGGTTATATACTTCGTATCGATGAAGTGTGAGGATAACTTCGCATCGATAAGACCTTAGGCAAATGGGTTCGAATGGAGATTTCGAACTGATCCGTGTTTTGACTGGTTGCGACCGGTCAAGTTTACTGGGAGGCGAATTGTCTCGGTTACTTTCTAGGTTCCATATAAATAGCAGGGGCTTTGCCATTTTTTCACTTTTTCACTTTTCACCGTTGCCTTGTGTTTATTGTGTTTTGCGTCGACTCGAAGACTCAGAGAGAAAAGCACTGTGTCACGTCTTCGAACCAATAAAGATCCAAATCTTTAATTCCTCGAATTCCACACTCAAATTAGGTAATTAACCTCGAATCCAAACGGCAAAGCTATTTCAGATCTACCTCTTCTTCATCGATTGACCACTCTGGTGATTGGTAAAGCCAGATCTGGTTTGGAGAAGCTTTCGAATCGATCTGGGGACTCGTGTTCGAATCGATGAGGGTGGCATCATTTTTCTTTGGATTTCGCATCGATCCCTGGGATGCCTTCGTGGAGGTGATGCAGTTCATACCGATTGACTGTTTTGATGGGTCGCATCGATACGAAATGATCGATACGAGAAATAGCTATTGGTCGATTCGAAGTCCTTAACTTTACATCGATATGAATTACATCTTTATGACCGATACGAAAGGTATCGATTTGAACGTGATCGATGTTAAGTTGAGGTTTTCCTGATCGGTACGAACCAGTTAACCAAGGATCGATTCGAAGTCATCCTTCAACGATCGATACGAACTCGGCCCTTGATCATCGATTCGAAGCGCGCCCCTCTGTATCGGTTCGAAGTGGTATCATGATGGATTCGAACGAGCTTCCTACGATTGATTCGAAACCCTCCATGATGGATATGAAAGTTTGACATTTTCTTAGCATAACTCCCACGAGCTTCATTCCTGCATATTCGGACTTGATAATTAAACTGCATACCCGACCACCTTTCGAAGCTCGTCGATGGAACCATAACAACTTCTATCCGAATCAATCTCCATGATGTAAATAGTTCAGTGATGACGGTCAGCGATGACGGTCATTATAACTAGACTCCGTAGCTTCGTCGTTTGCATGTTTCCTTTAACTCTGCAACATTTATTCAAGTAATGCACAGCACTGCACAACACACATTCATACACTTTACATTGGGGAATGCACGGGTCCTTTGTCGTCTAACGATGGTTTCTCATGAGTTAGCTAGTCATGGAACCTTCAAGTTTGTAGCAGCAAGAGATTCAAAGTACAGTTACTTCGAGACTAGAGGTTCTGGATATTGAACCTGAGATCATCGGTCCAGCCCCGGACGAATTTCCCAATGCGTCTTTTATTGCCAATCCGTCGGATTCCGTTCAATCCAATATTTCTGAAGATATGTTGGAGAGAATATGCTTAAGGCATGGCCTGTCACTGGACGATGTGTTATTACCGTTACCGAATGATAGACCACACAATCCGCCGGAGGGATTTACCGCATTCAATCGCCACGCGTGCGCGGCTGGGACGCTTCCTCCGTTCAATGAATACATTAGGGAAGTACTGTCTTTTTTGAGGATCGCCCAATCTCAACAACACCCGAACGGATATGCTTCCGTGAATAGCTTGTTCATTGTCTTCATGGAGTACCTTCATAGACCACCGATCCCGATCGAGATCAGATATCTGTTCAATTTCAAAACTCGAAGTGATTACCCCTCCTTCACATTTTTGGAAGCAGTGAGGAATTGTCAAGTGGTCATTGGGTCTTGGACCAGGCTAAGCTATTACAGGACGGAATGGTTTTACGTCAGATGTCCTCCAGGGTTTGCCCGACGATGGTTATTCAGACGTGAGTATAGTTGAGTTCTCAAATAATTACTAAGGCAATTGCAGTCGAAGTGAAACTTATATTTTTTTTATAGCAACGATTCAGCGACCTGAAGGTGAACACTTTAAGGAGATAGTGCGAGTACTCCGAGAAGTCCCGAGCGAAGATAGGGATATCGAATTGATTTTGACGGATAAGAATCTCCGGACTTTTGGGTTGATCGAACGGGGGCAGAGTATAAAGTTTGACGGGGCACTAAGGACCGTCTTGAAAAAATGAGTCAAGCATAAGAAGCCCAAAGTTATTATAGTCGAAGAAGCTGATTCTGAAAGAACCCATACTGATGATGAGCCGTTGGCCGGGCCTACAGATGTAGTTCAGGATGTCGCGGAGCAAAAAAAGGCAAGGCAGCCGTTTTTAGGTCGCCTGAAAAGGGAAGACGGAAGTCGGTCGTCATGTCCCGGCCCACCCCCGGAATTAGAATTTCGGAGAGTTCTCCCTCAAGGACAGAAAGTCTCTTTGAAGGGCTTGCCGATCTTCCAATCCCGGATGATGTGTCTTTTAAACATGATGCCGGGTTGGAGGAATTCCATCGTACTGTAGAATTGAGCGACCTTTTATTACTAGCGTGGTCGACACTTCTGGTTGGTCGGGGGGAATGCATATTCATGCACATTTCACGACACTACACAACCCTTAGTCGTAGGTCATCGGTTTCAAAAAACCACTAACTTTATTCTCATTTCGCTTTGCAGATATTATGACTGGACGTGGTTCGATGTTAGGGAGTCTGCGACATGCTCGTAAATCTTCCTCATATTACGAGTCACAACGAAGAGAAGGAGACAGGGATTACGATCGTAGGTACTCTGGGTATTCTAGCCAAGAACGGTATGAAAGAGATAGGGACTACAGACGTCGGTCTCGATCTAGCACTCCTCCTCCCAGAGCTCCTATACAACCTCCTGCCTATGTGTCTCGTCCTTCCGAACCTTCTCGATACAAGTTAGCTTCTCAATCTTCCAGATCCGAGCCCCACTATCCCAAGTCTGAGGTAATGTCCCCAATAGTTGCGGAACAACCTCCTACTGAAATTTCGGGGGAAGGAGCAATCGGGATTGCGCAATTAAAGAAGGACTTCCCGAATATTTGCTTTGATAACTACATTTTTCCTCTTCACTTGAAAAGAATCCCGCCGGAGGCCGAGCAGGTGGCGCATGATTATGTGCATGATTTTTATGCCCAATATAAGGCGTGGTATAAGGCGGCCGAGCTAGCGTCGTCATTAGCCTTCGAACGAGCGGCTACCATCGAAAAGCTTCAAGCCGAGCTGGCTCAAAAAGATCGAATCATGCAAGTGCTGAACACAGAAGCTGAATCATCTCGAAAATCAGAGATGGAGGCTCTTACGAAGGCCGATGAAGCTTAAGAGGCTATGGATAGGATGAAAAAGGAGCACTATGTCACGGTGGAAGACATGGTCCACCGGAACACCATCGTCACCGCTGAGCGAGATGCGGCTTTGAAAGAGCTTAATGAGCTTAAGGCTAAAGTTTCTGAAATTATGAAGGAAAGGGATACCGCCAATATTTCTGCATAGGAGGCATGTGATCAGGCGGTAGAATTCCAGACCGAGCGTGATGCTGCGATGGCTACAGTAATTGAGATCGAGGCCGATGTTGATAGAAAAATCGAAATTGCCGGGTCCAAGCTAGAGGCCAACATTGAAGACCTCCTTATTACTTATAACGCCAACGTGCTAAGGCATAGGAATTTGGCTTGGCTCGAGGATTATCCGGTACATCTCCACAGCGCCTGGAATCGGTTGATTGAGGAGGAGAAAGTGGCGCATCCGGGCAAATCTATTGACCAGTTTGAGCTTGAAAACCGGTTGCTGACCGAAGACGAAAAGAAAATCATTCATGACGCCATAATTTCTCATGAGAAGGAGACGGTCGGCGCCCGTCATTTGGAAGTCGGGGAAGGTTCTGGTGTTGAGCATCGAGCTTCAGTTCTTGAGATCACCGCTTCACTTCCGTCAGAGCGCACATCTGCGATTGACTCACAGTCAGTCCCTGCCTATAATCTAGAGCAACCGCAGCTATCTCCTATCCGGGAGCACGTTTCTGAAGCTGCCCCGTCGTTAGCAGGCCATGTTGAGGAAGGTATTCCGATTTTATCTCAAGTGTATTCCAAATAGGGAGTTTGTTTAGAAGCAGTTATCAATAACTTCTTATTTTGCTCAGTGACTGGAGTTGCGCCGAATGCCGCGATTCAAGAATTATGTAAAGGGGAAAAAGCCATCATCACTGAGACGACCGCCGTGACAGCAGTGTCAACTGAGGTGACGCAGGGGAGTGCACTATCTCTGGATGAGCAAATGGTGAGCGAGCTGCTCGGCCAGTAGGGTGGCTTCTCCGCAGACTTGCCGTTCATCGTTAGTGACCTCCCGCCAACCTCTAGCTCTTCAATGCATACTGCAGATGCCCCCAGCCAGTCCAAGCGATTCGTGATGAAGAAATCCTGGCCGAGATTAATGCAGAACTAGAGGCTGCGGGGCAAAGGTGGTAGTATTGGTGGCACTACGGCGGCGCAGAGCCTAGCACCTTTAAGGATAATATCATCGGATGGCACTATCCCATCTTCCGTTGCGGATCCAGTCCCTCCTACTCCTCTGGTGGGAAGCCTTCATGTAAATTCAAGCTCTGAGGAGGACGTTGACTTTAAGCCCCCATCCGAAGAGCAGCCACGGGAGAGGAAGCACTCCAAACGAAGGATCTCTGTTTCTAGCGAGTCCGAGGATGAACCGCTGATAAGGAGATTGAAAAAGAAGAAATGGATGGGCCGTTTAAGCGGATTTTTTGATAGATAGGAACTTGTGTTTTTTCCGCCAGTAGGCCGTGTTAAATGCAGGTTCGGCACCTGCTAGTAGGAATTCCTTTTTGAAAGAACTTATTTGCATGTAAGTCCTTGTCTCTAGTTAGTTGAAATAAAATTCAATTTCTTTGTTTCAATTCTCGTTTCTTTTGTGCTTAAGTGTTTGTAGTGTTTGGTTTTCAGTCCGGTGTACTTGTGGTGTTTTTACCGTCAAGTAGAGTTTGTTTTATTTGCCAAGTCTGAAAATCTTAGTCTCAAGTTGTGATCGATGAATAAGTTGAACTTTGGGCATTGTATCACTTCGGTTAGTGATTAATACTTAGCTCTTTTGCCACCCAGTTTCGGGGAACAACATTTGTATTTTGGTGGTTGATCGCACTTATTGCAAATCTTAAGCACATGTCCACATTCTGGGGACATAGGATAATTTGAGATCGATAATCTGGTTCACACTTCAGGAATTTGAGAGTTATCGATATTTGTAACATGGTTCGCGCTCCGGGAACCTGGAATTGATGTTTATACTCCACTTCACGCTCTGGGAATTTGGAGTTAGTATTGATATTTCGGTTCGCATTCCGGGAACATTGACTTGGTATTTGTGCTCCAATTCACACTCTGGGAACTTGGAGGTAGCACGTATATTTGAGTTCGCGCTCCGGGAACCTGTAATTTATGTTTATACTCCAATTCACGCTCTGGGAATTTGGAGTCCGTTCGTGCTCTGGGAACGATTTGTCGGATGTTTATACTCCAATTCACACTCTGCGAAGTTGGAGTCCGTTCGTGCTCTGGGAACGAGTTATTGGATGTTTATACTCCAATTCACACTCTGGGAAGTTGGAGTCCATTCACACTCTGGGAACGAGTTGTTGGATGTTTATACTCCAATTCACACTCTGGGAATTTGGAGTTCGTTCGCGCTCGGGAACGAGTTGTTGGATGTTTATACTCCAATTCACACTCTGGGAAGTTGGAGTCCGTTCGCGCTTCGGGAACGAGTTGTTGGATGTTTATACTCCAATTCGCACTCTGGGAAGTTGGAGTCCGTTCGCGCTCTGGGAATGAGTTATTGGATGTTTATACTCCAATTCGCGCTCTGGGAATTTGGAGTCCGTTCGCACTCTGGGAACGAGTTGTTGGATGTTTATACTCCAATTCGCACTCTGGGAAGTTGGAGTCCGTTCGCACTCTGGGAACGAGTTATTGGATGTTTATACTCCAATTCACATTTTGGGAAGTTGGAGTCCGTTCGCACTCTGGGAACGAGTTGTTGGATGTTTATACTCTAATTCGCACTCTGGGAATTTGGAGTCCGTTCGCACTCTGGGAACGAGTTATTGGATGTTTATACTCCAATTCACGCTCTGGGAAGTTGGAGTCCGTTCGTGCTCTGGGAACGATTTATTGGATGTTTATACTCCAATTCGCACTCTGGGAATTTGGAGTTAGTAGTAGGACTGTCGTGTGCTGGTCCAGTTCAGCCTCTGATGTGGTGGTTTGCCCCCGAGCTGGGGTTTCACTTAGTGAGTGGCCGGTCGTATCACAGTCACTCGTTATTTGAATAAATTCCATTGTTTGATGGAACTTAGCTCTTCGTGTGTCATGATTGTTGAACGTTTCATTCGGTGAATCACAGCTCTAGCTTGAAGAGATAGTAATTTATTGCTGAAATAAGAAAATATGGCAAAGTCAGTGCCTTATTACAAGTTCAAATTTCAGAATGTAAAGGAAATTGCAAAGTCATAGATTGAATGAGCCTGTCATGGGTGGCAGTGATGAAGATCCTCGTCGTTCCAGGCTCCTGAGAAAGCTGGTCCGCCACTGATGGTGTTTATCACCAATCTTCCACGAGGACAAGTGGAGTCCTCCAGTCTTGATCAATCGGGGTTATTGTTTTGATTTGATGGGCCCGCTTCTCTAGGCTACAGTGCCCGCACAAACTATTCCAGCTTCCTTTCTCTGATCAGTTTTTCAACGAGATCTTGTAAGTGACGACACTCGTTCGTATTGTGCCTGTAGCTTTCATGGAACCTGCAAAATTTTCACGTCTGGATTTGCCTCTCTGACGACGGTTTTGATGCGGGTTTTTGGTACTGAATTGTATTACAGGTTTGTAAGTAAAAGTCCTCTAGTGATGTATTCAGAGGAGTGTAACTGTCAAACATCGGAGTCTTGCGCTGCGGGCCACGATTTTGATCACGTTTTCTAGTTTGATTCACGCTCTCTCTTCGCTGAGCTTGTTTGTTTTTAACGTTCAACTTAACTTTTCCAGAGCTCTCACCGGACTGTTTGATTGCAACATTGCTTTGGATCCCTTCCGTACTTTGTCCTGCATCATTTTGCTTCCTAGACTGTTTCGCATCTTCCCTTCTCAGGAATTGAGCCGCCTTAGCGTGGAAACGTTCCAATGATGCAGTGGTTTTCCAGCTAACCAGTTGCCAAACTCAGAATCGGGGTCGATCCCCTTAGTCAATGCCATAAGGATGGAGTTATCGTTCGGATTGCTGATCTCCGCACATGCAGTATGGAATCTCTCTAAATAATGTCTAAGCGTCTCTCCAGGAGCTTGGGTGACACTAGACAGAGTGTTGACGTCTTTCGGCCTTGCGACGTGCATGCGTAATTGTTCAACAAATTTTGTTGCCAACTGGTCGAATGAAGAGATGGATCGAGGTGGCAGTCGAGTGAACCACATGGCAGCGATGCCCCCTAAGGATATGGGGAAACTACGACACTTCACTACATCGTCGGCTCTGGCAGCGGTCATCGACCATTCATATTTCAGAATATGTTGGTTGGGGTCGGAGTTTCCTTCGTATATGGGTAGAGTTGGCATTCTGAATCGTCGTTGGGGTTCAGCAGTAAGGATATCGTCCGTAAAAGGAGTGTGACTTCGGGAAATTCCCCAATCGACATTCGTGCGTCCCTGGCTCTCACGGATTATCTGAAGTATCATAGTTGAAAGATCCGGCATTTGCGCGTTTTGTGCAGCTTGCGCCGGAGTATGATCACATTCCATACTTTGGGGTGGGGCCGGATGTTGTCGACAGTCCAAGTCCTGCCTTCTTGGCTTATAGTCCTCTGGGACGTACGGTTCAGAAGTACGTCCGCTATGACGACGGTCCAGGTTTGACTAATCTTGGCCGTCAACCCCTGGTTCAGCCGCAATGTTAGTGGTGCGGTATTCTGTGGTGTGGTAAGGGACGACACCTCCTCGGGAGGAGGGTCCGGTTTGGAAACTGGCCGATGGACCAACTCTCGGTTGTCCAACGGCCAGTGTCGGTTGATCTCCAGCGGCTGGCATGTGACTCCCATCTAGCCGGGGCTGTGGAGATCGATTATGATAATCGGAAGACGAGGAACTTTCGCTGGAGGAGCGAGAAGCATGGTCTCTGTTGGATCTCTTTCGCTTCTGGCGATCCAGCTTATTGATCAGCTCGGTGTTAGCACGTAACTGTTCTGCTAGTTGTTGCAGACTCTAGGTCAGCTCTTGGAGCAGCAACTGTAACTCTTGTCGGGTAACCGGACCCGACGGTTCCGAGTGTCCAGTGGCATCTTGATTAGGTGGAGGTAGTGGAGCAGGATTTTGTCTATCCTGTTCTTCTTGATTGACAGCGTTAGAGGTAGTTCTTGTGCTAACCATCTTGAAAGTTGAATTCCTTTCCTAGACTTTGTGCAAATCTGAATAGAAGGGAAGGAAGTTGGATTTGACGATCTGGATCTCTCTCTTAGATTTTTTCAATCCGGTATCGATGACAGATCCAATGAGCAGGAGAAAATCTGGGTTTTCTCAGTGGAAGCACCAAAGTGTTTGCACCAAAATTGGTCACAACACTCTTTGGGAGT
The DNA here is from genome assembly GCA_030765085.1 of Allium cepa. Taxonomy (NCBI): domain Eukaryota; kingdom Viridiplantae; phylum Streptophyta; class Magnoliopsida; order Asparagales; family Amaryllidaceae; genus Allium; species Allium cepa. The sequence goes on from CM060932.1 coordinate 137,443,228, forward strand.
CGTTGAAGAGATAATAATGAAGAATGTAAATTCAAAACGAATATTATCTAAAAAAACTCCAATCAACAGTAAAGTAAGTGCGTAGACAGGCGATTTATAGTGGTTCAGCGTATTGCCTACGTCCACTGTGAAGTTTTTTTTTGCAGTTTTATTGATTCTCTATCAATGATTACAAGTTGTCACCGCAATCAACAGCAAGTTACAACTGGAAATTCAAATTCTACAGCAAGAATATGATGTAGGATGATGGAGATCTCGATCCGGCAGGGTCTAGGCGCTTGAGAATCCAAAGATCCTTTTTCTATTGGCTCTGGGGCTCTATTTATAGCCGTAGGATGTTGATATTTCACTGAAAATTCGAGAGACCACTTCTGGCACGTGAGGGGGCCCACGCGCCCGGCTTAAGGAAATTTGGGCCCACTTTAGGATCGATTCGAACTCCATTCGAATCGATCAGAAAATCATCCAATCGAGGTGAAATTTGGTGTGGACATTCTTCAACATGTATGCAAGCTTCTGTGAAAATTTCATGGCATTTGGACTTGTGGATCTAGAGTTACCATGGATACGAAATGGGGTTCCTTGTGTGACTGTTTGGTTCGAATCGATGCGTTCGAATTGATCGCTTCGAACCGATGGTGGCACACGCCTCCGTGTTGACGTGGAGCGCACACTTCGCCTCGATCCGGATTTCGCTCCGAGTTGACCGCTTCGACTCCATACATCTCAGCACGTTCGTATTGATGAATGACACGTCACCATGGCTAGTTGACTCGGTGGATTCGAACGAAGCTTCTTTGATGGGTTCGAACAAGGCTTCACTGATGGAGTCGAACAACCAATGCTCGATGGATACGAACTAGCCTTTCTCTGATGGATACGAGCTTTGTAACTTCTCCATGGGTACGAAGTCAATTGATGCGAACTTGCACCCTTCGATGGATTCGAAGGACGATCATCTGATGGATACGAAGCAGACACTGGCTGATGGATACGAGGTCCATCGATACGAACTCGATGGATTCGAAGTTGATGGAGTCGAATCTGAGACACTTCGATGGATTTGAAGTTGATCGATACGAAGGTGGTCGGTTTGAACGGTGTTCGGTGATGGATTCGAAGACACCTACAACGATGGATACGAAACCAGTGTTTTGCCTTCAAGTTGAATCGATCATAACTTGAGCCTATGAACTCGGATTGACTTGAAATTTGAGATGCTGACTTCTATGATCTTTCTTGTCATGTCCTATCAATTGTAGCTCAATCTGGACTCGGACAAAATTTAGCGATATTCATAGTGAAACGAAATATGACCAATCTTTGAGACGAACTGTCCTTTGTTTTCGATCGATCTTTTGGTATCACGGCTTTTCCAAAAAGCGGGATAACAGTCTCTTTATCATCCGCTCCTACATTGCCTCCATCATAGTCTCCATCTTGATCCTAGAGATGTGGATAGAGGGTTGATTAGCTCTAAATTCTAAGGAAGCCTCCTGACTTCCCCTTTGTTGACTCCTATTTGCCAATGGTTTCCTTGTTGATTGCCTAGCCGTTGTTTCCAAGATCTAATTATCTAAGCTTCCAAATCCGGAGAGATCGTGGAATTGGCTAACGATCCAAAGTGATTGAGAATTTGGATAATGATTCGATGAGATCGAGGCTAACAACCCAGTGAGATCATGGATTCGGTTTCACGCTTTGGATGGATATGGATTCAGCTTTTGGAATGGATTTTGAATTGGCTATCGACTCGGAACAATAGCAGATTTCACTAACAATCTAGAGAGATTGAGGATTTGTCATGCAAATACCAACTTCCAAGCAAACATAGGATGGTTCATGGTGACTCGGTTTGGCAGAGGAATGGATTCAGGATTGGAATATTCGGTTGTCGGTGGATTTCAAACTTATGGAAATTCAAGACACACCTTCCTATCGCAAGGCATTGTTTGAGGGGCAAATGTTATCCTAACTTTTGGCAAGGCCATGATACTATGGATTTGGTAAAACGAATTTAGTGATCATCAAGGCAAGAAGCTTGAAGAGATGATTATCAGGATCGGAGATCGGTTACAAGCAAGGCCATGGATGATAGTCGACTGGATTCAAAAGAATGTCATCCTGGAATTAACTATGTATGGATTGGCACTTCCCTTAGGCAAGGGATCAGATCAGATTACTTTCCCTAGGTAGGGGATCAGATCAGATCACTATGGATATGGACACTCAACTCAATAGCTCAACTCAACGGAAACTGACCAATATCAACAAATTTCACCGAGGCAACTATACAACCAACTATCGAAACGTGAAGGTGACATCAGGAGGGACCACCACAAGGGATCACCAACCTCCAAAACAACATCGATAAGGATCAATGTCGATCCCCTATGATGGCCTAGATGGGCCTCAATTTTGGTAAGCGGGTTCGTCTGGTCCTTTATCTTCTGCACGTGGATTTTCAGCTGGATATTTGGTTGTCTTCTCCTATAAATACAATGGGCATGACACTCATTTTTGGATCTTCTTCTATCTTGGCTACACTCCACCGTTTTTATTACTTGGATTCAAATTGTTGTAACTGTAATCACCAATACAAATAAAAGGAATTTTTTTGGAGTGGACGTAGGCCAGAGTCAACCGAACCACTTTCAAAACTCTTAGGTTCATTTCTTACTGTTTTAATTTTATATTCTTCGTATTTTATTCTCTATTCACTCTGTTTGGAATTGGTTATTGGATTTGTGGTGCTCACGCATTGTTTGGGTATCAGCGGTCATTTTTTACGCTGATAGCATTTAAATTGATTAATTATTTTTCATAATAATAAATGTTGTTTCAAATTTATAAATGGTAGTTTATAAATGTAGAATTTTTTAAAAAGGAATGTTTAAAAACAAAGCTAAGTGTAAATTGTTTTTAGGTCTATAGTAAACAATGTTTTCACTGACATTCTTTTTTGACCCTTCTTTTTAGTACACTTAGAAATATAATTTTCTCTTTAATAGAATATTTCAGTTGAGTGTTTTTAAAGTGTTTTACTAGTATTTATGATGTGAAAATAAAGCACAAGACAGAATTAAATGTTTTCATTTATTGATGGCAAGTGAATATCGATTTTGATATCTTTCTTAGTGTTTCGTCAATCTAAGACAATTTGTTGCTCATTTTGAGCATTGGCACCAACACCTTGGATAACTAAACCAAAGAGCAAGTGGGTGCCAAGCCTGTTGGGTCGCACCCATTAGGGCATATTCACAACTATCTAGAGATTTATTGGTAGCATGCATGTGGTGATGTGAAATATTCAAATGCTCATCTGAGGCGGGGACCAGCTTGGAAGTTCCCGAGAGTGATGCGTGTTTGGCTTGGGCTGTCAAGTATTTTATCTCGAGGTATACTTTAGGCACATGGGCACACCCTCCTAGTCATGTTAGACAAATTCATTTTTCTTGTTTTAATTCGAACCTTGGAGTTGATTCTTTATCGATTGCATCAAGAAGTGCCTTGTGCTCGTCTCTATGCTCAATTATTTTTGTCATTCTTTAAATGGATTTTGTACATTCTTAAAGTAGAGATTTGTCCTCACTTATGTCCATCCTTTATGTTTATATTTTTTTCTGTTGTTTTTCCATTCTCTTATATATGGATGTTGTTCTTATGAGGTAAAAATTCATTCCGTGTTTAGGGCGTGGTCTCACAGAATTATTTTATGTTTACCATATTACATGAGTTTTCTCACGCTGGTTTCTAGACTGATCCGGGTGTTGTTTTATTATAATGCTTAGGTCAGGCTAAGTATTTTTTTAGGTTGTTGTTGGTAGGACAAGAAACTCATGGAATAGAGCTGGATGTTCATCTGCCGTAGTATTTTTATTTTATGTTGTATTACTATGTATTCCCATCATAAATTGTAAGGTCGGGAAGTTATAATTATCCAGGATGATGATGTTTGTTTTTAACTCTGATATACTATGTATCTTAGTGTGACGGTTTACTATCTTTATTATATTATATGTTGTCATTTCCGCTATAAGATTCTAGTTTCCTTGTTTGTTCCTTTTATTTCGCCCTAACAATCTGCCTTTCTGGTGATTGGATGTTCGACATTTGTATACCGTGGATGTATTTGGTGCTAATTTTTGATCGTTGAAAAGGCGGGTCATTACATTTGGTATCAAAGTTGAAGGTTAAGCGAGAACCTTGGCTTTGTTAGGGTAAATTCATTAGAGATAGGGTAAGTGACACCCTAGAATGAGTTGAGAGTATTATGTATATGAGAGCATATTTGTTATTGCTATAAAAAGGTATTGTGTTAATTGGTCTATTGAGTTGTTTACGAATTTTGATCAAGATGTAGGATGCTAAGATGCCAATATGGATTTCTAAACACTTGAAAGGGGAAACCGAATATGATATAAATTTTTGAAAATTGGCAAATGAAATATTTTACCTAGGATTATATATCTATATATATAGAGGAATAATTTTCAAATTTAAATATTTATTTATGTGGTGTTTATTTGTTTGAAAATGATTATATCTATTTATTATTATTGTTGTTTGATTTGTTATGCTCGAGTAGCCATGATCGTTGACTTTCGTTTGTTGGTTATTAATTTATGCTCGATTAGTTTATGGGCTTTTGTTGATAATTGTGAGTGTATTAAAACAAACCCTTGTGAATTAAGTTTCACAATTTGACTATGAGGTGTTTGGAGGAAAATGCTAAGTGAAATATTCATCTTTTAATAAACTTGTTTAATACAATCTAAATGGAATGACAAGACATTTAGAGGACAAAAATTGTGAAATGTAATTATAATAAAAGGAAGTTACTATAATATGAGATGATTTTAAAAGATACATTTTATATGAGTATGGTATATAAAATGATTTATAGTATTTATAATGGGTGTTTATGAGTAAAAAGTGTTTTTGAATTTATATCCTAATATTACTTGAGATGGTTTCAAAAGGATTATTGAGAAAAGTAATAATGGTATTACTTGGGAGTATCCATAAGTAGAAATATTTCAAAGAGAAATTTTAATAAAAATATATTTTCTTTGGATTGTTTGGGGAAAACATATCAATTTGATTTATAGTAATATGAATCATCTTCTAAGTGATGATCAGATGTTTTCTTAGGCAAACATTACAGTGCACTTATTAAATTATCCTTTATATTATTATGTGATCGAGATGAGTTCGAATCCGAACGAACTCAAAGCGAGTGTTGGTGAACAAATTTTTAAATTTATTTTATATATAGAAATATATGTAGTATGATTCCAAAAGGGGTTTCGAAATAAAAACTAGGTATTTAGTTCTTAACTTTGCTTAAAGGAAATTGATTTAAAATAAAAGGTATTTTGATGAAAAATTGTTTTGATAAATGAAATTTGTAACTCTTGGGCAGAAAAAGGATAATATAACTCGAGTTTAAATGGGTTAAATTGGATATGAAGGTTTTAATAAGCATTTTTATTAAAATCGTAATTTTTGTTTAAACATCTAAGTCTCATAAACTATTTGATGTTATTGGGCCAACCCGTAAACATCTTTTCTTAGAACACTCTGAGGTAAAGAGGTCGAAAAGTTGGCTCAGTTTTAAGACCTATATTTTGTTTGGGCCTCCATCTGAATTTTGAAAAAATAAAAATAAATAATAAATAAATAAAATTGACATTTTGTATATACTCATAGGATATGGAAGAGAGTTATACAAGTAAATAATAATGGAGTAAATTTTTAATTTAATGTTTTATAAAGTTATGTCTTTATAAAATGTTTATAAACCCAAGTGGAAATTTATGAAGTAATTCATAAATAATTTTAGTATTGAATGGAATACTATAAATAAAAATGATACTGATTTAGAAAATGATTGGGGTGATTACGAAACTAATTAGATTAAGTACGCAAGTTGTACGTAGATCATTTTATTCACACGGTTCTTGATCTAGGATTCGAGTACATAACTTCGGGGTGATTCACACTAGTTCGAAAAGGATTTCTCACCTAATTCTTGTTAGCAAACACATGATTTGGATTCTTGATGTGATACTGAGGTTTTATATCATAGTATACGGCTATGTAAGGAGAACATAGATTTCTAAGGAACTTGACCGGAGTCTGCACTAGGGAGGTCGAGTGAGCGATACTAGTTCGAAAGAAAAGTTATAAACCTGAGCAAGTGGTCAGATCAGAAATTGCATACGGATGGTTTATGTACATCAAACGGGCTTAAGTATATTAATATGCTTTGTTTTGTGGCTTAGGAAAGTTTGATGAGTGACTTTCATTTTTATTTGGAGGAGCTTAGGTCATCCTCTAAGCAATAACTAAAGGCTGATGAGCGTAATGGTACGCTTAGGAAATTATCTATATCCTTTGATGATTGAGAAAGTTATGAATCTAAGCAAAATTCTAAATCTTGTTTGTTAGTTATTTAACATTTTAAATAATGTTAAGTGTTCATTTTCCCTTATGGAATTTGATTTGGTTGATAGTTTGATTTTATAGACTACGGTTTATAAAGTAGTTATTTATTAGGACTTAAATCCTGGTGCTTTTGAAAAGTGATTTTGAAAAGTGATTTTGAAAGAATTTGTGAAAGATATAATAATATTATTATTTTGAAACTTTGGCAAAGTATTATTATTCAGGATGTTCGAAAAAAGTTTTTATGAAGTGGTTTTCCAAATATTTTTGGTTATGACAAAAGTTGGACGATTAGGGTTTTTTGATTTGGAAGATCCGCTAGGTATATTTACTCTAGTTGTTGTTTTAGAGGGACCTGGAATACCACTGGATGCTCCGTTTGTTTTGATTATATAGTTAGACCACGCTTCAATAGGCGGAGCCCTCCCTCCGTGTCATAATTAATTTTGATTTAGATACATTTCTCTTTGGAGGAATTTGAAAATATATTTTGAATATAAAAAATCAAGCATTTATTTCTAAATTTTTCTTTCAAAATGAGATGCAGTATTTTATTACTATTTGATTTCTTGCATGCCTACATTTGCATCGAGATAGTAAGTTCCTTGCAAAAATAAAAATCAAATGCAAAAGCGGTATACAATAGATTTAGGAATTGGTAGTTTGATTAATTGATGATTTTATGCCCCAGATATGGAAGTGTACTTGGCTTTTGTTTTCTTTGATTGATTTGGGATAGTTTTGGCGACTTGTAGATTTTTGGATCTAGCCACGCAAAGGAGATGCTGTTGAAATGTTTCATTACATAAGGGACTTCAAAAGCCTAATAACTCATTTTAATTAATAGTTTTAAAAAGTCTAAGGGTGAGAAAATATTTTCCTCCAATGGGAACTTTGGAGACGAAATTCTTTTAAGGGGAGGAAAATATAACATTTCGAAATTTTATCATTTTGATTTTGAATATTTAATTAGTTTTAAATATTTAAGTAATTAGTGTTTAAAAATATAAATAACTTATATTCAAATACATGGATTATTTAAATATTTGAATTGTGAATTAGATGTTAAGTAAATGGATTTAATAGCCTAACTTAACTCCTTTTAATTAATAAATAATAACGCTGAACTCATTTTGTAGATTTATTTACAATAACAAATATTTCAAATAAATAAAAAGAAAATCAATTGTTAATAAAACGACTTGATTTTAATGAAACACTCTTAAATGAATTTATTGGATTTTTTTCATAAATTTTAATTTGAAAAATATTTGAATTATCCTTTGACATATTTTACAGCGAACGTTGGTATTTTTAACATTTCACAGAATAAAGTAATCTATATATTTTATTGTTTTTTTGAGATCGTGTCGCTTTTTGGTACATGATTGTATTTTTTATTTCCGTCATTTGTGAATTGTACGCAAATATTTCTTTTTAAAACCTTTTTAAGTCAATTCAAAATTTAAATTATTTAACTAGTCATACTGTTGATTTGTTTTGATATGATGTGTTGCTTGAAGTTATTGGCTAGCTTGAAAATTTTGGTGTACTTAAGCTAGAAGCAAAGTATTTGGTTGTTTACAAAATCTAAAACCTTAACATTTAACAATTTTTCCATTTCTATTTTCGACCTTTCCCTCTCTTCCTTTTTTTCCCATTTCCTTTAAGTGTTTTAAACATAAGCCTCAATCTTATAAAATCAAAATCCAATGCTTCACTCCATTAAAAATCACTAAACTTGATTTGCTGAACTTGTATGAAGTTGAGCTTCAATTCTATACTAGTGTTGCAGTGAGCGATGTTGCTTTGGAGAGATTGACTTTTCTAGCGTGATCTAGGGTTTTGGTTTGGGCAATTTATAGGTGGAGTTAGGCGATACTAAGGTTGGATTTGGGTTTTTGGACGAAGAAGGTTCAACAGTGATAGTTTGGGGAGATTCAATCCCTAATTGGTGAATGTGACATTTTAATGTTGCGGGAAAGAAGGAGCAGGTTGCATCTTCCTAAATACCGTCGAGCTTTATTAGATGGTGGGGGAATCATAGTAGAGGTAAAGGGAAGGTCATCGGGGAATGCGGTTCACGATTTCGTCAAGCGGAGAGTGAGACTGGAGGAGAAGAATTAAGGGGAGAGAGAAGTTAATTGAGGGTAATTTGTTAATAAGTGTAGTTAATTAATTATTTTAATTAACTTGATTTCTTATAAAACCAATAACTTCTCCATACAAGGTCGAATTTAGATGCGATCTTTTTCGATGGACTCATATCGATGTTATCTACGTGTTGGAGTTGGATTAATTGAATTTAAAGCTAGTAGAATTTTGAGATGAAATGGAACATCGTTCAATTTTAGATCGAATCGGAACGCGAAAGCATCTACTAGAATTTCGGTGAGTTTATTTACCTGTAAATAAACTATATGATATATGTGTTATTCTAGATTATTATTGAATGATTGGATGATAGTTTATTATTGGTTGTTTGAATTGTTTGGATTCTCTCTTTGAAAAGCGGATGACACATTGTATGATTTACAAGGAACCCATATGATTATATATTGTTGTGTGATTCTGCTTGATAGCGGATGGCATAAATAACCATTTTGTTGCAAGGGATAAAAAAAGAAGTCGGAATGCTTTTGTAGCGAATAGATCGCTACAGGACACTTCGAAGTGCATATATATATGAGATTTACAGAGGACTTTTGAAGAGAGACCTTATAGGGTTTCTCGCCAATATTGATTGATATATATTCTTATATCGCTTATATTGATTTTTGGTTAAAATATTTATGAAATATTATTTTATTTGTGTAAGTGTCGTTATAGCGATTTCTGCTATACTATCATTTATGAAATATCATATCCTTAAACCATTGTTTGTGTTGAACTTGTGGTTGTATTTTTACAAAATAAATGTATGGCCATAATTTTCCACTTTGAAAGTTGTTTAAACTATATTTCAAATATTTTGAGAATTTTGAAAAAAATGGAATTATAAATTTGATTAATTTTCTTTTAGAATAATTAATATTGTTTTAAATTTATAGAAGGATTATAAATTTGGTTTATTATCTTTCCGGATAATTAATGTTGTTTTAAGTTATAAAAAAGATTATAAAATTTATATTACCTTTTTGGATAATTAATGTTGTAATGTATAAAAAGATTATAATTTGATTTATAGTCTTTTTGGGACAGTTATTGTGGTTTTAAAATGTATAAAAGAATTATATCAATTTTCTTTCAGGATGATTAACATTGTAAAAATTAATAAAAGTATTTAAATTGATTTATTGTCTTCTAGGATAATAAATGTTGTTTTAAATTTATAAATAATAATTTATAAGTGTGGAAATATTAAAAAAAGAATGTTTAAAAACAAAGCTAAGTGAAATTGTTTTGGGGTTTATAGTAAAAAATATTTCCAATGACATTACTTTTTAACCCTTCCTTTTAATACACTTAGAAATATAATTTACTCTTTAACAGAATATTATTAAAGAGTATTTTTAAAGTGTTTTACAAATATTTACGATGTGAAAATCAAGCACAAGCGAGAATCAAATGTTCTATAAGCTTATTCATTTATTGATGGCAAGTGTATGCGGTTTAATTTCCATATATGATTGTTCGTTTATTTTCGATAGTTGATTTCTTGACTATCAATTCTGATATCCTTCTTCATATTTCATTGTTTTAAGACGATAAATGTTGCTCGTTTGGGGCATTTAAACTCTTGCTATATTGAAGTTAAGAATGTTGTCGAGTCAAGTTAGGAAGCAACCTTGCCCTATCATGTCCGGCTTCATTGTTTTCCCAGGATAGTATTAGTTTGTTTATGATAGTTGATTCATCGACTACTGATTTTGATATCCTTCTTTGTGTTTTTTCAATCTAGGACGATTTGTTGCTCATTTTAAGCATTAGCATCCAATACCATGGATTACTAAAACCAAAAAGAGAGCGGGAGCTAATCCAATTAGGTCGCACCCATTAGGGTATATTCACAATTATCTAGAGATTTGTTAGTAGCGTGCACGTAGTGGTGTGAAATATTCGGATGTTTGTGTGTGGTGGGTTCCATCTTGGAAGTTCCCGAGAGTGGTGCGTATTTGGGGTGGGCTCTCAAGTATATTTTATTTAGAGGTATACTTTCGATGTAGGAAGACGCACCCTCCTAGTCAAGTTGGATAAATTTTATTCTTCTTGTTTTAATTCGAACCTTGGAGTTGATTATTTCCCCATTACATCGAGAAATGCCTTCTGCTCATCACTATGTTTAATTATTTTTGTCCATTCTTTAAGTCTGGATTTTGTACATTCTTCAAGTATGGGATTTGTCCTTACTTGTATCCATCCTTTTTGTTTGGATTTGTTTTTGTTTTTTGTCCATTCTCTTATGTATGGATGTCGTTCTTGTGAGGTAAAACCCGTTCGTGTTTAGCACATGGTCTCACAGAAATATTATATGTTCACCATATTACTTGAATTTTCTCATGTTGGTTTTCCAGACTGATCCGGGTGTTATTTTATTATAATGCTCAGGTCAAATTGATTAATTTTCCAGGTTGTCATTGGTATGACATGGAGTTCATGGAATAAAGCTGGATGTTCACCTACCATAGTATTTTTATTTCCACTGTATTATTAATACCCATCAGAAATTGTAAGGTCATGAAGTTAAAACTGTCCAAGATAATGAGGTTTGGTTTTAACTTTGATATACTATGTATCTTAAAGTGACAGTTTATTATCATTATTATGTTATATGTTATCATTTTCGCTGTGAGATTCTATTTCACCAGTTTGTTCTTTTTATTTTACCCTAACAATCTACCTTTCCAGCAATTGGATGTTTGGCATTTTAATACGTAGATGTATTTAGTGCCGACTTTCGATGGTAAAAAAGGTAGGTCATTGCATGCCATATCCCTGCATCCAACAACTTAGCACATAACCAGTGTTATTAAGGCACATGCCTAAGGCTTGAGAGCCGCAGTTACACCTTTTTAAAAGCCAAGGAACTTGAGGTATACTAGGCAACCAAAAAGCTCGTCTTTTTCTATAATGGTGAATCCCTAAGGCGACTAAAAAGCATGCCTCACCTAGTGTTTGGTCCCTGTGTTTGAAAATGGGTAACTTAATTTTTATTCAAAGTTTATTTAATGCTAATTTAGTTTTAATTTTAAATTTAGTTCATTTGAATTCGAATTTTGAGGTTGTTAATTTTAATTTAAAGTTTAGTTAATTTTAATTTTAGTCTGAATTTAAAGTTTAGGCAAATTAAAATTTGGATATTAGTGGTTGGAAGTTGAAGTAAATTTCAATTGCTGTGCTAAATACTTGAACTTGAACATCTTTCCAGTTTCTACCTTTTTGTTGTAATTTCTATGTTTCTAATGTCATAGACTTAAATTTGACATCGTTTGTGACTTCTTATTTAACAGCTAGTGCTTTCTCATTTGTAAAAAGATTGTTTGTAAACACATTTTAACATGAAAATTATCATTTGTAATGTTAATTTATGTAGTTTTTAAAGAATAAATCAAATGAAAAATTTAATAAAAGGTGCAAAAAAAGGATTAAGGTGCAAAAAACCCAAATCACAATCTTAGTGTCTTTTTGCGCCTTAAATACCTTGCACATAACATATTATATAATATATTATCATCATACAAGCGTATAACACTATGTACAACATGACTGTTGGGTGTCTAATACGGTAATTTCTACATCATAAGACATCCATCTCAATGGCACATCAGTCAAAGCAAGCAAAGATATCATACAAACATAATAATCAAGGCAATCATTATGACTGTCACTAAGATCTCGCATCACCACTAAAATGCATTTTGATATATGATAACATGTACGACCATCACATAGGCCGATGATGCACTATGTCGTAATCGAATTTGGTGCTCGACCATATACCATCGCATAGGTATTGCCCATACTAAGGCAGGCTAGACCATAACTAATGTCCAAGGTACATAGGTGACTGTCATCACATACCCTTGCCCCAATGAAATACATATTGTGTCTAGGGTTATTAACAATCCCTTCAGCACACGAACAGATAATAGAACACTCTATGTCCCACTACATTGCTTCACATCATCGAACAGTCCTTCTCATACTATCACTAGGTCCCTTACACTTCTTGCTAGAAGCACTCGATATAAACATCTCACGATGTCGAATCATCAAAGCTTAGAATATCACACTAGGAGCTTCCCTATGTTTAGCTTAACATGTCCACCCCAAACCAAACTCCAGAAGCCCCTAAGTCCACCTTAAAACACCCTATTGATCATCGATACTCAATAACTCCACATCCACCAACTAAAACTCCATGCGACCAATACAACACACAACCATGGTACCATGACTCCACCAGGTGGGTGGCACCTCCATTAGAGTCCATTGGTGGTCAATCGATAGTCCGGCTCCTCGAAGTCATGCTTCATTTGGTCCAGAGTTCTCATGCAAAAGCTAGGAAGTTAACCCATTTTAGACCCCAAGCATACCCCAGCATTCAACAAGACACATTCCCAAAGCTTCCCTCATAAAACCTCGAAGTACTAGATGGGTCGATCATGGATGAATCGATCGTGTACCACCAGGATCTCTTCAGATGCTTAGTCAAATATCCTAGAGTTCCCTTTTCCATGTCCTAGAGTTCCCCACCAAAACACCTGAAGCTTCATACTTAAAACCCCAAAGTCTACATTGACAACTACAACATACCTAAACCATCTCTCCAAGCAATATCTCCATTTTCCTTAATCCAATTCTCATGCAATCGATTTTGCAACATCTCTAGACCATGTTGAACATTCCATATCGATCGCAAGTTATTTTGATTGATCTTTGATCGATCAGTCATGATCGATTGTCCTAGAAAACTTTTCTTCTTTTCAGCATTTTTTTTAGTTGGCTTTCCTCTAATTCCAAATGCCTTAACTTCTTATGTAGTTTATTTGAGTCGATTCAGCTCCAAATGCTCTAAAACCGATCGAGTATAGAAAATGCATATCGATACGCCATATCTCATCCTAAGCATACGGGCACATAAGCACTACCAAAAAAGCATCATATCATCATTATAAAGTTAATACAACCATTATATCATATAAACAGGTCAAACATAGAACAGCCCATCCATAAGAATATACATGCAATATCTATATCTAATCCATTTTTTATCATTAGGATTCATTTTCGAACATGGTTTAGTTTAGGTTTAGTAAAAATAATGTTTTTAACTTCAAAAATCATTTCAAAACATCATTAAATACTATATTTGCATTTATAGTATGGTGAGAGACAAAAAAACTCACATGAAAGGTCCAAAAGCACAAAACCATGAAGTATCCAAACTGAGCAATAGCTAGCTCGAATTCTAAATGCATCCAAACAATATTCATTGAATTCTTTGCTAATATCCTCTTAACTGCTTGATTTGGCTAAACAAAACAAAGATTTAAGTTATTTTTTGGTAAAAGAGATAATAAAAAGTTTAAAATAGTGTTTGGAAAGTAGGAAATGATTAGGGGCTGCCTTATTGTAATAACCTGTTTTTTTCGATAAATAAAAATAAATATAGTAAATTTTACTTATGCGAGCAAAATTATCATTTTTCAAACATTTGAATTTGGAGACGAAACTAGCGCTATTACAACCATCTCATTTTTCTGATGTGCATCATATATTTGTCTGTGTGAATTAGAGCTCAATGGAAGTATCATCGTTTTTGTATTTCGAATAATTTAATCCTAAAATAGGCTAAGCCCAACTCAAATGAACAGACACCTTAATTCTTTTATAAATAGCGGATCCTTCCTTCCTATTTGAGAATTTAAATTCATTTCTCTAGTGTGTATTATTCTTCTTCTTCCCTCAGAAACCCTCTTTCACTCAAACCCAAACTTCACTCTTTACTCTTAATAAAATTTAACAAAGCAAACACCAGACCAAATAGAAAGTCAATGCATACACTCTAATTCCGGTTAGGTCACAGATACATGGATTTGAATATAAATTTTTTTTTGGACAATGAGCAATTTGGAGCAATTTAAATCCAAGCGAATGATTTTCGCCTAATCTATTATTTAACTAGTTAATCTCTCTTATTTATAGGGCAATTTATGGATTAAGATTTCAGTTTTAGGTTAAATTGTGAATATTACTGAGTTTGGATGGTAGTTAAAATGATTTAGATCTGAAAATGGTTAATTGATTTTAGAACTAACAAAAACGATGATTTGTGAAAATAAACAAACTAGTGAATAAACAATTAATATTAAGACGAATACTTATGGATTTTGGTTTGAATTCTTATATGACCAAATGAATTCTTATATGGCCTTCATTGGTCCATCGTTGGTGCAACAACCAATCGAACAGTGATTTACTATTGATTCAACTAAAACCCAACCCAACAATGTTGTTCATGCATGGTGGCTCGATTGTTTTGGGGCTTTTCCAAGTTTTCAGGTGATGTTTACACAATGTTTTGATGTGATTTCCCAGCTTTATTGAATTAAATGAGTGGATGTATATATATTGGGGTGTATACACACACACACATATGGATAGTTGATTCCTATTGCTAGTGATTATGATTATTGATTTTGTGATCTCTTTTGGTTATCTTGGTAACATGATCACTCAGTTATTTGATAATTTTCTAAGGTGCATATTATTGTATGAAAATAGATTCGTAAGCCATAAGTGGAATCGTGTCCATTCGGTGTTTAGCCATGTGTTAATGCGATAGGGCGGGCTTGGCTTTTTATGTGGGTTAGACCATATCATTGACCATTGTAACTATATTGGACTAAGTCATTGTTTCATGAGTTAGTAATTATTTGTTGTATTCCCTGGCTGACCAATTGGTTGCAGGTGAAAAAAGACAGGTATGATGTTTACTATAGTTATTTTAGTACTATTTGGGAGTGATTAGAGTATAAAGCAAAGTAGACACAAAACACTCACTAGATTACAGCCTGATCCTCTTTATATTTTTCCCTTTTCATTTCATCGCTAGGTTGATGGAATTTAGTATGTTGTGTCCAGTGATGATAAAAGGTGTGGATGATGATGGCATTACTTATGTATATAAACATTTGATGTTGATATTGGTTTGTATGTATGTATGTCTAGATTGGCCTGATTATGTATACGACCATTGTATATAATTGAATCTAATGGTTTGGAATATAGTGATATTTGACTATATTATATGTTGTTATCTTCTGCTACGAGTTCAAAAAGAGATATATAAAATATATTTATTATTTTGTCTCCTATTATTTTAAAGTAACAATGCATCATTCTCGGCTTTCGAGGGGTACATATCGTGAGTTCTGTTAAATCAAAGGGATGAAATGGCGGGATATTACATTTTCTATTAGAGCAGAAAATTTCTTAAATTAAGGACTAGAAATATATTGAGGGAGCATAGTTTTAATTTTTATGTTGTATATGTAATATATATGGGAGTTGAGTACATATGTGCCCATCATTTACTATTTCAGATCTATTCACTATCCATTAGGGAGTTGCTAATGAATCCCATTTTATTTCCAAATAATTGAAAATGAGTAAATCCATATAAACATGAATGGTAACCAACACTACTGACCCAGGTGGAATACAAACTAGAGGTGGTACTAGCACCATGGTTGATTCTTTGGATATCGCAGGGGCGAACATCCCTTTATGCTTCCGAAGGAACTTTCAAGTAATAGGTTAGGCAATGCCACTAACCCTACCAAGACTCCTCCTATTCCTAATGCTACCGCCACTTCTAGGTTACTCTCATCCAACAAGCACCATCCATGGTCTTCCCAAAGCTCTATAGCATATTAGCGGAAATCCTTACATGGGTACCAAACCCTATTCGATGACCAAGCTATGGTTTAATTTTTGCGAGAAGATCTTCATCTTATTGTGTCTTAGTGATATCACTGGTAGGCAACTGGATGCATGGAATTTGTGGGGGGAGGCAGTTAATTGGTGGGAAGTAATAACTTTGGACATATATGCGGACACTATCACTTAGGAAGACTTCAAGAAGAGATTCAAAGTTAAGTTCTTCTCAGGAGCGGAGAAGGGGTTCCAAGTGGAAAATATTATCCATTTGAAATAAGGAGAGTCAACTATGGATGAGTATGTCAATCAGTTTAATGAGCTGGCCATGTTAAGATTTGATTTATCAACACCCCTGGGAAGTAAGCATTGAAATTTTCTAAGGGTTTTAATTTTCCATTGAAAGAGTTGGCACTAAATCGAATACTATATAGAGCAAAATTTGATGGATTAGTTGAAACTGCATTGTTGAACTAAGTTAATAGGAAATTAGCTATGGTGGTTAAAGAAGATGAACCAAAGAAGGGAGTGAATCATAATCAGAATAAGCACAAGAAAGGACCCCAAGGAAGATAACGAAAGAAGTAGGACATCTTCTGTAGAAGGTGTCATAAGAAAGGTTATATAATGAAGAAGCGTAAGACATATATTTCTAAGATTAAGTACTATGGATGTCAATAGTTTGGACACTTCAATAATAACTACTCGGTTCAGCAACAGAAGGAATGGCATTGAGTAAAGGCATATGCATTGGTGGCAATCCCGGCTACTATATTGTAACATCTGCTGACTAGAGGGAATAGTAGAATGTTATGAAAGGTGTGTTATCTTTATATGGATTTCCTATTACAATTTTATTTGATACCGGTACATCGCATTCATTCATTAGTCGTGCATTAATATATAAGTTAAGCCTTTGACATAAAATTATCTATGATTATATACCGGTGTCAAATCCTTTGGGAACCGACCCGTCTATCTATGGTTTGGAAAAACCTAAAGTTGCACATACATGATGTGGCATTCCTTTGTAATGCATATGTACTTAGCTCCTTGAGGTATGGATTGGTTTTGAGAATGGACCGGATGACATGCTATGGGGTTGTTTTGGATTATGATATGCAAGTTGTATGATTGAGAAATGGGAAGGACCTTGTAATAACCCGCACCCCAGTGGTCCTGAATTTTTGCTAACTCAAAAACTCAAGTTCACCAAATTACGGATCGTTGGTTTGATATCCTGCAAGTAAACAAATAAATGCATATCAAAGCACTGTCAATATAACTCACATCGAAATAGTAAAGTATAATAAATATATAGTTACTAACCAAGTTAATACCTCTAATATCTAGTGTCCTTATCAGTGTCGAGCATGCATTAGAAAACATGTCCTTCCACTGGTCCCATCGTGTATCAGTACCTGTCCCTCTAAAGCTATCATGTGGGTTGTAATGAGGAGGGGGTCAGAACAATGTCTTGGTGACTGGTAAATTATGCACTTTGTATATAACGCTAGTTTATGCTGTTTGCTTTCCATTACATGTTATATCTTGTATTTTACTTAGTCATCTCGACTCTATGTTTGCGTATATGTTCCATCTACCCAAAATAGAATATAACCATTATATATATATATATATATATATATATATATATAAGTACCACAGTTCCCCTTGGACCAAGATACTATCCTCGCTAGTATACGCAATTTTGTATCGTCGGGCATCATCATCGATGTCCAGGCCAAATTTCCCATCTGTAAAGTAGAACCTCTTATTAGTGCTTGATAACGATGTCACAAATTTTTAGCTGTATTCTATCTTGCCTTAGAGATTTACTAACTTATCTGCTTTCTATCATGGACTCAGCTCCACGGACTACCCCATTCGTTTTTGAAAGAACTCTTCTATTAGTTACCTAGTTTTGCCCTAACAAACAAACTAGCAAACAACTATGACCATCCATTACATAACGTGGCCAACCCTAATAAGAGGAATAGCCCATTAGGTGTAACTCTGTCCTTTTCGTTTCGACCGCTCTGGACTGATGATATACTCAATGTATGTACCTCCTACTCTTGATTTAGCGCCACACCTGTTAACATAGTGTCGAGCTGCTCACCATCCTATTTAGGTTGCCCAATGCAATCAAGGAAATCCCCTCATTTCCTATTTTTGATGCACACTCCACTTCTATTGGCGTATTTCTTTTATCTATACGCAAGCGTATACCCTATGTGGGTCCTACAGTTAGATATTTCTAACATCAGTATATATAACAGTTGCTTGTAGCCCCTTATGATGGGCAGGCTTCTATTGTGCAACACTACTGACCTTGCATTCCAACCGATTTTGATGACTATGTCATTCTTATTTACTAAGTTATTTACATAGTTATATACTTCACATCCATCATAACATATATTTGAATCTGTATACATTTAATTATGCAATGACCCGATTTTTTCGGCTTCCGAAAGTCGACACTAATACGACCATTGTATCCAATTCCGCACAATCGAATGCCGAAAAACCAAACCGTTAGGGTTAAAGAAGAAGAAGACATAAACAATAACAGAATCCCATATTTCGCAGTGGAACAAATATAATAGATAAATGAATAATCTTTAAAACAAAAGCACTATATCATTTTTTTTACATCACATCATTATAGTATACAACACAATACAACATTGGCAGTTGGTATAACTTGACGCACATGGAAAATTTACTTTGCACCCACCATACGCAGCAGAAACTACATAGTATAAGTGATACGCTTCGCCATCCAACTATAACTCTAGATCTCCACAGCATCTTTTCTGACTTCACTCCAGAATAATGATACCTGACTCTAGGATGTCCGTGGGGCAAATTATGGGCACTAAGAGTTTTGAAAGGAAACAATAAACTCCAGGTGAGTCATGAGACTGATGTGAGATCTTAAAAATCATTATGTTCACAAAGAAAGGAAAAGAAATCCGCAATGCTTTTGGAAAATGAAACTACCATAAGGCCTCCTCGCACCAACACAATGCAAATGCAGAATTGAAGGAGATTTCTCCTTATGATAGCCAAACATGCTTGATACGGAAAATCCTTTTTAAATATTATTATTAGTGCAAAGTGCAAAAAACATTTCGAAAATATTATTTTAATCTTAGCCAGCATACACATTTCGCACTTATGCCTACTATAGCTACCATGTTCAATAGCAGGTTACCGCCACATTCCATGGCAGGTTATACAACTAAAACCGTACAGGGGGTGTATTGTTTCTTTGGATTTTCAACAAATGGTCAGGCTAAGGAACTTTCTACTACCACATGGGTACGCCTCTGAGGGACGCCTCGAGAACCTAACCGGATCTCTTCCAACACAAGGCCGGGTTAGCTTTGTAACTAAGTAACTACTACGCGAATATGCCATCCCCCGGTCGTTTGCGACCATTATCCGAGGATCCTCAACCACAAAGCAACAACCATAAAGTAATAAATTTGCAGCAACCACATAATTTAAGTATCTGTGCTCCATTCCATGATACCACCCTTTTCCATAAGGAAATGACATACCCTCATGGGGTGCTACCCCCAAATAACCTAGCCGCATCATCCCTGTTTCGACCATTTTCGGGTTGTGAGGTCCGACGAGGTCTCTTCCACAAAGCAACACTTTTCACAAAGCCATGCTTCGATCAACAAATGATCAGCAGCATTTCATATGCCATATTACCAAATTGGGAATGTATCACTAGTAACCATCAACTACATAACCTCTAAGCTCGTACGTCTCAGAGAAGGGTGTTAATCTAAGAGAATAAATTCTCCGCCACCAACAGAAATGTATTCGATTGAATCTAGCTTTACATCTCAAAGTATAACGTCAGACATACATCCATACAAATCCGTTCTGGGATCGAACGGAACCGAAGGCACTTCAAAGAAGCCCTTGTAAATCCGGATATTCACTAATCACGTCCCGAATCCCCATCACAAAGGGTGATAAAATCTCTATACCGGAGCAACCCAGTGCAGAGACATTCGACAGGTAATCCTTTCGCTTTCGAAAATACCCGATCTTCAACACCATCTTCAAACGCAATCCCATTTCGTCGTATCATTATTCGGAATAGGTTTTATGACACAAAGTCCTCTCCCGGCTAATCCGAATAATGAGCGCTTATTTTTAAAAAATAAGTGTTCACTCAGATTTCAAATAAATCACAATAAATTTCCACTTTGATCTTTTAAATAAAAGATCCATCACAATCACAAAGGTTCGATGTGGTTTTCGAATATCCATTTGGAATCCAACCCCCGGTCGCATCGAAATTCAAATTCCATTAAAAGGCGAATATTGATAGTCGGTTATTTATCTATCAATCAACAGTAACAATAATCACCAAGATTTAAATATTTTTTCCCCAATTATTTATTTTCAAAATATCTTTGCAAGATATAAATTTAACACTTCAACCATTTGAAAACAAAATTCAAATCACTTCCCACATTTCAATCCTTTGAAAAAAAAAATTCAAATCATTTTACTTACGCAGAATATATTTCCAAATATTTATTCATTTCCACTGAAAATCTGCCGAGTTCAAATACTTTAAAATAATTTAAATTACATATTCAAACACATGTACTTGGAAATATTTAAAATAAAACTATTTTGGAACACTTACTTAAATATTAGTTATGAAAATACTATACTAACACTTAAGTCCAAAATAATTTTAAATAAAATTATTAGATAATATAACTCTTTAAACAGCTATTTTCTAAATCAAATTAAATCTTTAAATAATCACTTATATAATTAATTAATTAAATCTTTACTTTAAATATTTTCAAAACAACTTAAGAAAATAATTTCTCTAAAGCACCCTTTTTAAAACCAACTTTTAGAGCTTTTAATTTATATTTGAAAGCTACTTTAAAAACATACTCGGCTTTCCAGGAAAAATACACCTTCCATTTCAAAATGGACCATTTAGATCAATAAATAAATTCTTCTTGATTTATCTCAATTTATATTCCAAATCCGCAAATTTCTTTCCACACTTTAAAAAGAAATCAATATTTATTTTTAAAACAAATTTCCCTTTCCTTTTCAAATTCTCATTGTGAATTTAAATTTTCAAATATCCACTAATATACGATTTTCAAATTGATTTCAAAAATCATTTACAAACACGCAATCAATTTCCAAATTGATTTCAAATCTGATTTTAAACACCAAATAAATTTTCATATTGATTTCCCAAAGATGTATATTTTACACCAAATCAATTTCCGAATTTATTTTTTTAAAATAAATCCCTTTATCTCTTCCAAACTATTTAGAATCTGTATTTTAAAATAAGTCGTTCAACTTTTGAATAATATTACTTGAAATCCATTGGTTAAAATCCTTTCCCATATTTTTGGAATTTATCGAATATGATTCAAAAATAAAACTTTATCCTTTTAAAATTCCATCTTTTAAATTAATCCAATTCTCAAAAATAAATTTTACTATAAACTTTCTACTTGAATTTCAAAAATCCAATTTTATTTATTTATGGTATCCTACGATACAAGAAATATATTCAGCTAAACTATAGCCTTCAACGATTTCAATCACAAATATAATCACACACAGATTATAAATAATCAACACACAATATTGAAACAAATTTAAATATTGGAGGAATCCAGTTGGATCCCTCCAACCTGTTTCCCTGCAACCACAGACATTAGCACAATAATTAATTACCAATTCCACTTCGATGTGGAATATCGCGGTATATGGGATTGATATAATATCATCCGCTATTATGCGGCGAATAGGGTCTCATCCGCTATATAATGCGGGAAATCAATCACTCCAAATACATACATAATACCAATTCCACTTCGAGGTGGAATATCGCGGTATATGGGTTTAATATAATATCATCCGCTATTATGCGGCGCATAGGGTCTAATCTAATACAACTGATAACAATTTATCATCCAAGCATACAATCAACAATTTTATATTTAACTATTTAAAATTAAATCGAAAAATCTGATTGAGTGAGAAGATCTCACCTTTAACAATGCATGCAATCCATTTTCCATTCTAGTTTGTTTTTCACAATCTTTTGACCTTGTATAAACATTATATAATTTTTATTAATATTCGAAATAATCGAACAATTAATTTTCCATTTTATAAATTTAATCTAAACTAACAATTTGGGTTTTAAACATATAATTTAGTTTTAAACAAATTTTCTTTTAATAAAATAATTAACTAGCTATTTCATTTTAAACTAATATTTTTAATTTTTTAAATAAATTCCTTTTTAATAAATTTATTTAACTAAAAATTAAATCAAAAACTGAATTTTCTTTAATAAATTATTTTTAGTAGATTAAAGAATGTATATTTATTTTTTAAATTGAAACTAAAAATAATTTCTTGGTTTCAAAAACAAATTTTACATTAGCTTTTAATATTTAAAAATTCCTATGTTTATACATAAATATATATTAAAAGAATCTATCCAAATTTTTTTTGTTTATATAACATACTAAATTGAATAATAAAAGGAAAATAAAAAACATTATACCTGCAGCAAAGTCGCCACCATTGACCAACATCGCGAACAACTCCACTCGCCGATGAACCAGCCTCAACTATTGATCGTGCACGCCACCTCCACGCGCACGCGCATTGTCATGAATCATCTTCCCTAGCTCGTCTCGAGAGCTGTTACCGCGACCCCCAATTGCACCACCGCTGACGCAACAGATAACAACTTTGAACACGAGATGATGCTTTGTGTCAAATAAATCGATTAAAGGATACAACGATGAATCGATGGATTGATAATACCCAAGATAAATGCCCAAATCCGTTGATCTCGCAAGATACCGGATTCTAGCTATCTTTAACACGTTGATCTCGTACGATACTGTGTTAGAAGATCTACGATTCTTCGACGTTGATCTCGCGCACGAGATTCCGTGAACCGGCTTCAAAAACGTTGATTCGAGCGCACTCGAATAACCGAAGATGGAGAAAAGAGCTCACACTCAACTTCCAATTTTAAAGAGGCACAAAGCACTCAAACAAAAGTTTATTCAAAATCAACCCCCTTTACATGTGACACCACACCCCTATTTATAGCAATTTACAAACAACCACAGTTTCTACGACCTAACACAGGTCGTTAACGACCTAACAGACGCGACCTACACATACAAGTCAATAAACGACCTACGACTTAACTGTACGCGACTTACAACATAACAGCAATTACAACATCATACGACCTATAACAAAGCGACACAACAAGTTACAACATCACAGTAATATGACCTAACATCTTGAGCGACCTAAGTAGATGACACATCTTCAGCGGCATAGTCTTCAACGACATAAGGAGATAGCTCGTCTTCAAGGACTTGCGACCTAAGGGCTTCAGCGACTTAAGGTACTCGCGACCTTCCCAGAGCGACTTAAGAAAACACTACAGCTTAACTGGTTAGGTCGTTTATCCCGCTTGAGCGACTTATGGGTCCTGAGCGATATAAGGTCGCTACCCTCGCTAGGTCGGTCCACATAGCCCGCTTGCGACCTAAAATGGCGCGACTTAAGGGTTAACGCGCTAGGTCGCTTGAACGGCTTAAAGCATAACCCGTTAGGTCGCTGGTGCGCTAAACCGCTATAGTTAGGTCGCGACTCTAAGCGAATCTCGTGATGTGCCGTATCATCCTTCCCCGGTTGACAAGAATTCGATCCTGAATTCACACTTTTTTCTTCTTCGACACACTTATCCCCATGATACGGAATGAAGTGTTTGATGTTGAAAACGTTGGCAGTATGGACATGATCTGGCAATCTTAACCGATAAGCATTATCATTAATTTTCTTCAAGATTTCCACTGGACCAATCTTTCGCGCTTTCAATTTGTTGTAAGTTCCAACTGGAAAACGATCCTTGGTCAATACTGCATAAACAAAATCACCTTCTTTGAAGTCCACACTCCTTCGCTTTTATCTACAAGTTGCTTATACTTCTCATTTGACATAAGCAATCGTTCATGAACAATCCTGTGACACTCCAGCAACTCATTTACGAAATCACAAGCTCGTTTAACAACCCCTTTTTGACGTGGAACTATCGACAAATCCAACGGTCCTTTCGGAATTGATGAATATACTACTTGAAATGGACTGAATCCCGTAGTTCGATTAACAACATGATTATGTGCGAATTCTACCTGACACAACTTCATATCCCAGCTCGTCAAATTATCCTTCACAAGACATCTCAACAATTTTCCCAAAGATCTGTTCACCACTTTCGTTTGCCCATCCGTTTGTGGATGATAGGCGCTACTAAAATTCAGCTTAGTTCCAACCATCTTCCACAGACTCAACCGAAAATGACTTAGAAAGCGAGTATCCCGGTCAGAAACAATGGTCTCAGGTAGCCCATGTAGTCGATAAACCTCTTTAAAGAACAATTGGGCAACAAGGACTGCATCAGTGGTCTTTTTACAAGCTATGAAATGTGCCATCTTCAAAAATCTATCCACCGCAACATATATAAAATTGTTTCCTCGTTGAGTTCTTGGCAACCCCAAAACAAAATCCATGCTAATACAACCCATGGTCTAGTAGGCACGGGCAATGGCATATACAATCTTGCATACGTAGTTGTCCCTTTGGAAACTTGACATATGTGACACCTCTGCACAAATCTTTCAACTTCTTTCCTCATGGAAGGCCAAAAATAAGATTGAGAAATCAACTGCAAGGTACGATCTCTTCCCACATGACCTTCTTCATGCAATTCCTTCACAATCTTCATACGCAAACTGCACTCTGGTATACACAACCGATTTCCTTTGAATAGAAAACCATCCACAAACACATACTCATCCGTCTTCCCTTTCTCGACTTCATCTACAATCTTAGCAAAGTAAGGATCTTCAACAAACAATTCTGGAAATACTTCAAAACCCATCACTTCAACTCTCATCGTAGTCAACAAATGATTTCTTCTACTCAATGCATCTGCCACCCGATTTGTAACTCCCGACTTATGCTTTACAACAAATGTAAACTGTTGCAAGTATGTGATCCATGAAGCATGCCTGGCTGCAATCTTATCCTGTCCCTGCAAATGCTTCAACGCTTCATGATCAGTATACAACACAAACTCTTTATAAAACAAGTAGTGTCTCCAATGCTTTATGGCTTGGACAATAGCATAGAACTCCAAGTCATAGGTACTGTATCTTGTCTTGGCTCCAGAAAGTTTCTCGCTAAAGTAAGCAATTGGACGCCCCTTCTGACTTAATACTCTACCAATTCCAACCTTAGACGCATCAGTATCTAGCTCAAAGAGCAACTAAAAATCCGGGTATCTAAGAATCGGTGTTGTAGTCAAAAGTGTCTTGATCTGTAGGAAAGCAGAATCAGCTTCTTCAGTCCACACAAACTGCTTTCCTTTCATACAATCTGTCACTGGTGTCATCACGCTACTGAAATATGGAATAAACCTTCGGTAGAATAATGCTAACCCATGGAAACTTCTCACTTCTGTTATAGTCCTGGGTTGTGGCCAATCCTTGTTGCTTCAACTTTACCTTGATCCACATGGATTCCTTCCTTGGACAACATATGCCCCAAAAACAAAACACTGTGTGTCATAAATGTGCACTTCTTTGCCGCATAAAATTGCTCCTGACGAAGTATCATCAACACTTCCCATAGGTGTTGTAGATGTTCTTCTGTGCTTCCACTGTACATTAATATATCATCAAATTATACCACTACGAACTTTCCAATAAATGGTCGAAAGATCTGATTCATCACTCGCATAAAAGTACTAGGTGCATTCGAAAGACCAAATGGCATGACCAGCCATTCATACAACCCTTCACGTGTCTTGAATGCGGTCTTCCATTCATCCCCTGATCGAATTTGAATCTGATGATACCCACTCTTCAGATCAATCTTTGAAAAGATAGCAGCTCCGTTCAACTGATCTAACAAGTCGTCCAATCTAGGCATCAGAAATCTGTACCTTACTGTAATCTTGTTTAGTGCTCGACTATCTGTACACATTCTCTAAGTTCCATCCTTTTTTGGCACTAACAAGGCTGGTACTACACAAGGACTTAAACTTTCTTGTACGCGCCCTTGTTCAAGTAACTCCTCCACATGCCTTCTCCACTCTTCGTGCTCCTTTGGACTCATTCTATAGTGTGGCCTATGAGGTAACACAGCTTCCGGAACAAGATCAATCTAATGTTGTATGTCTCTCAACGGTGGTAACTCTTTCGGTAATTCATCAGGAAATACATCTTCAAATTCCTTCAACACTGGCTTAACTTCCTCAGGAATTTTAACCGTTTCACTACTTTCACGTCCAATCAACAGAAATACTTCAGGTCCATCCACTACTTCTTTGACAAACTCCTTCAAAGATAACAGAGTCTTTAGTTCTTCGATTTCCTCCAACTTGTTTTCACCTTGTTGTCGCTTTTTAGGAACTAAAGTGATTCTAGTGCCCTCGAACATGAAACTATAGCAGTTTGTCCTTCCATCGTGTTGCATGGCTCTATCGAATTACCACGGTCTCCCCAACAACAAATGACATACGTCCATATCTACCACGTCACACCAAATTTCATCCTTATACTTCTTTCCGATGGAAAAAGTTACACAAGCTCTTCGACTAAGGTTCACTTCCCCACCTTTCCTCAACCAAGCTAATTTGTAGGGTTAGGGATGCTTCTCTGTCTTTAACGCTAACTTCTTTACAGCTTCTGAAGAGATGATGTTATCACAACTTCCTGCATCAATAACAAACTTACAAACCCTTCCCAAAATAGTGCACGTTGACTGAAAAATGTTACTCCTCAACCAACTAGTCTCCTCTTCCTGTTTTGGTGTCAAGTAAGATCTCCTCATCATTAAAGAATATCCTTCGTCTCCCGCCAATAATTCTTCTTCCTTCTCAACTTGTGGTGAATCGGAACATTCTATTTCTGCATCCTTATCCTCAACCTCAGCAACCATCGCTCGCTTCTTGGGCTTCGGGCATTCATTGCTCTTATGACCAAACTCCTGACAATTTTATATCACTTGAAATTGTTGTTGACCTTGGTCTTAGCAACTTCATTGACAACCGGTTTACTAACAGCCTTAGAAACATCAGTATTGCTACTAGCACCTTTGTTCTGGTTGTTAGAATTCGTAAACACACCACCTCCTCTTCTATTGGTGTGCTTCAGCAACGGAGCTTGGATCAAACATATTCACCATATCCTGAATTTGCATTCTCAATCCCCCAACAAATCTAGCTGTCAACTATTCCTCCGTTTCCATGATATCGTTTCTAGCATTCAGTTGATAAAACTCATCTGCATAATCATTTACCGACTTTGTCCCTTGTCTCAAATTCTGTAAGCGCTGATACATAAGAGACTGATAATTATAAGGCAAGAAAGTTGCCTTCATCAACTTCTTCATCTTTTCCCATGAAACAATCTTCGACTTTCCCATTCTCTCCCGTGTAAGTTTAGTTTGTTGTCACCATGCCATAGCTCTTCCCCTCAATCGTGTAGCAATCAACTTAACTCTACGATGCTCGGGTACTTCCTTGAAGTCAAAAATTTCCTCAACATTTGATAACCAATCCAGAAATTCTTCCGCTATCATTCCTCATTTGAATTCTGGAATCTCTGTTTTCATTCCCGACTTCCATCGACGATCATCTTCTACATCCCAATATTGACTTCGTACTTGGTCTCGATCTCGATAATGAATACTACCTCTATCACCATCTTCATCATAATCAAATGTACTTCGATATCGATCTCGACCATCAACATCTCTACGATCACGCTTATCTCTTCTACTATGTCTTTCAGCATCACGATATGGCTCATCTCCAAACTCACGTGGAGTTCTTCTCTCTTCATTTCTGTACTCATGGTATTCTCGTCTCATTGAAAATGATGATTCTGTTCTATCTCGACAAGATTGTGGTGACACCCTTCTCGCTTCCGAAACCGATGGCGAAACCCTGTTTCCTCCATGGTTCGAGATTGGTGACCTTCTCCTTTGACTTTGTTTCATGTCATTCATCAATTTTTCTAACTTCCCAATAACTTCATCGAACTTTTCGTTGATACGTTGTTCCATTTGCTAAGCATTTTGTCTTCGATACACATCTTCAACATTATGAAATTGATTAGCACGTCTCAGAGGCATTGTCGAATCTTCAACAAATCCAAACACACACTTCAACTAGCACAACTTTTACTCAAATCTGAACTTGACTTCGCTCGGCCTGCACTTAGCTTGGCACGGCTGTAACTGCTTTGACTCAGCTCCAACTTCTATAACTCTCGGCCTTGATCTAACTTCTATACTCGGCTCAAACTCCAACACTTCCTCTTTACTCCCAATAGGCTCGGCTTAGCTTTGATTGGATAAGTATGGCTCTGATACCAAACTGATGCGGCGGATAACAACTTTGAACATGAGATGATGCTTCGTGTCAAATAAATCGATTAAACGATACAACAATGAATCGATGGATTGATAATACCCAAGATAAATGCCCAAATCCGTTGATCTCGTGAGATACCAGATTCTAGCTATCTTTAACACGTTGATCGCGCACGATACCGTGTTAGAAGATCTACGATTCTTCGACGTTGATCTCGCGCACGAGATTCCGTGAACCGGCTTCAAAATCGTTGATTCGAGCGCACTCGAATAACCAAAGATGGAGAAAGGAGCTCACACTCAACTTCCAATTTTAAAGAGGCACAAAGCACTCAAACAAAAGTTTATTCAAAACCAACCACCTTTACATGTGACACCACACCACTATTTATAGCAATTTACAACTCACACAGCCACAGTTTCTACCACCTAACACAGGTCGTTAACGACCTAACAGACGCGACCTACACATACAAGTCAATAAACGACCTACGACTTAACTATACGCGACTTACAACATAACAGCAATTACAACATCATACGACCTATAACAATGTGACACAACAAGTTACAACATCACAGTAATACGACGTAACATCTTGAGTGACCTAAGTAGATAACACATCTTCAGCGGCATAGTCTTCAGCGACATAAGGAGTTAGCTCGTCTTCAAGGACTTGCGACCTAAGGGCTTCAGCGACTTAAGGTACTCGCGACCTTCCCAGAGCGACTTAAGAAAACACTACAGCTTAACTGGTTAGGTCATTTATCCCGCTTGAGCGACTTATGGGTCCTGAGCGATATAAGGTCGCTACCCTCGCTAGGTCGGTCCACATAGCCCGCTTGTGACCTAAATTTGCGCGACTTAAGGGTTAACGCGCTAGGTCGCTTGAACGGCTTAAAGCATAACCCGTTAGGTCGCTGGTGCGCTAACCCGCTCGAGTTAGGTCACGACTCTAGGCAAATCTCGTGATGCGCTGCATCAACCGCGAAACCAGAATTGTCATACTTCTAAAGCTCCTCAGTGATTTCGTCTATGAGAGGAAAATCGAAGCGACAAAATCAGCAATCGATCGATGCTACTCGCTGTCGCCATCCCTCCACGATGCGATGCCTCGCTTGAACCCTCGAGCCTGGTTTTGCATCGAGAAACGCCGACGCCTTCGATTGAGAAGGATCGAATGATTTGGTTCAACGGAGGAGGGAGGAGAAAAGTCGAATCGAAATCGATAAATGCTCTGCCCTTTTTTTATATGAGCGATTTTGAACAACCGAGAATTTTATTTCTTTATTCGTTTTTTTATTTTAACCATTTGCATTTTTTAATTTGTTTTGAAGAAATACAACGCGTGTAAATTTTTACAGAGAAAGTGGAATGCATGGTTGAATTTTCCTTCAACGTGTCTAATGCTACAGTAGTGAAATTATATTATTTTTATTTTGAATTCAAATTCAAATTTAAATCGGGTCCAATTATGCAACTTAAAATCTCGACTTCCAATCGAGGTGTGCCGCCAGGCGTTCATAAGGTTATACGCCTATTCCGAATGCAATGGAAATGGTTCTAAGTCCTAATTCAATCATGCGGAGAAGATAGTTTTTTGGACCAGTTAAAATATCAAATTTTCGATTTAAATTTCAGCGCGTTTATTGGACGTACGGCCAAACGATCACTCCAACACTACGAAAATTGAAATCCAATAATAATATTTATTATGGATCCAATGGAACTGGTTTCATCAAATTCCGAGGCTGTGCCCCGGAAGGCTATTTTTAAATATCGATTTAAACGATATATATTCAAAACTGAACAAAACATTTTCAAATCAAATTCTGAAGCTTCCATTATCTTCAGTATTATCATTATAGATTTTTCAAGCCTTTGAAATATTTTTAATCAACTTAAAATTGAAGATAGAAATTTTTACCCAACTTCACATTATTAAATCCAATAATTTAATTGCCAAATTCATAGCAATATTCGAAATTCAAGTTTAAAATAAATTCCAATATTTGAAATTAATTAAATATTTCATTTTCAAATGTTCAAATTTTCGGGTCGTCACATTCTTTCCCCCTTAAAAGAATATCGTCCCGAAATTACTAGTTAAGAGGAATGACCATAACCCGTTTATCATTTTCCCAAAACAAAACAGTTTTATCAACTTGCTAAAACAAATCTTTTTATTAAAGACCATCATTTCAACTAACTTTCCAAATCTACCATAAGTTCCAAACAATTTGATTATTTTCTCAACAATTCAAATTCAAGTTTAAATTCAACTTTTCAAAATTTTCTCAAATTTTTTTTCTAACTCCCTAAATTTTCGAAAAATATCGCCAGCGTCTCCTTTGCACGGCTAGCTCAATAGGACTACAAAATGCCACAACGAGCCCCTAGATTTCAAAAAAGAAAACGAAAGCCAAGTGGATGGACAAGAAAGTCATCAAATTTCATATAGAAATTTAATACATACCTTTTTCGAGAAATTTAAAGTATCTTCGAAATCAAATCTTAGTTTACCTTTTACCTTTTAACATGCCTGTATATCTTGCTTATCAATAGTGTCCAATTTCAACATTCAAAAATCATTTTTCACATTTCTTTACGGAAGTTTCAATATATATTTCATTCAAATCCATACGATATACTTATATCATTCGTACGCAATTATCAAATTCGATCGCTGGCTCGATCACACAATTTCACTTCTGAACTAGTATCATCCACCCGACTTCCTAGTGCGGACTCAGATCTGGTTTTTTGATCAGAAACCGTCATTCTCCATGCATAGTTCTAAACTATGATAGATAATTTTCAGAATCAACCAAAAATCCATATCCAGATTCACCGTCGAAAATCGAGTGAAAAATCCTAACTCGGATCGATATAACTATCTCAAAATTCTGTGCTAGAATTCTGGATCAAATCGCTATGCGAATAAAATAATATATGTATATCCTACGTATTAATTCCAATTGATTATTAACTTTATCAATTACTTTTCGTTTTCCTTATTCACATTGATTTTCATTTTAATACACTTCTTATATTTATTTCCAATTCACCATTTTGGTTTGTCTATACTTATATTTAAACTGGATTTCCAATTCCATGTGAATTTAGTTCATTTCTAACCATATTTTCTTTGTCATTCCTTCAATTAGTTTCACTTACTAATTTTATTTCAATACTTCACTTTGTTTATCATATATCAAATTCAATTCCAATTCCAGTTCTATTTGCTTACAAATTCGAAATGAATTTCAACATTCAATTTCATGTTCATTTAATTGCAATTGTAAATTTATTTATTCATTCACAATTTTATTTTTCACCTTAATAGATTTTATTCGAATCATTTAGTCTATAAGACTTCTCAAATTCACCTTTATTCAAATTAACTTAAGTTAATTTCAGTTTAAATCTGAATTTTATAAGTTTTCAAACTTATTTATTATTCCATAACTATTTTCAATAAGATTCCAGAGTCTTCTCAACCTTTCAAAATCATCTTTGAAATCAATTCAAATTATCCTTTGAATTCCCAAAACCAATCCCAGTTTGCAAACAACTTCCATTTAAGATAATTTGGCAGCAATTCCTCTCCTGGAAACTCCAAAATGAACACCGATGATGTCGCGATCATCATCAGAATTATTTTCTAGCGATCGAAAAGAGTTTAGTGCTTTCATCCCTTTAAAAACATTTTTCCAAAACCTTTGAAAACCATTTTCAAATCAAAGGGATTTAAACTTTTTACCCAAATTTCAAATTTCAAAGTCTTTCAAAAACATTTCCAAATATTTCTCTGGGATTCTATTTCAAATTATAAATCACCCCTACAATTTATATTTACAAATCCCATTTGTATGTGGATTTTATTTTCTTAGCTTTTGGTTATGATTTCAATTTCTTATTCAGTAGTTAATGATAATAATTTAATATTATCACCTCCTAACATCCATGCAATCATATAATTTATGGAAATTATTTCTTTTATATACAAAAGTAATTTGGGTAAAATTATTTCATTTACCCGATTTTAAAACAATATCGTGTCGGTTTACCTCGTTTAAGAGTTTAGAAACCCCAATCGATACAGTTGGCCAAACTGCACCGACTAGGATCTATAAACAATCAACCGATAAGTCAACACAATATAAAACAAATATATTTTTTATATTCACTAATAAATATGCGTTCATATCTATTATTACACTCAAACTCATTCTAGAGTACTACTGACTCTATCTCTAATGAGTATTCCCCACCAGAGCCAAGGTTGTCGCTTAACCAAATGCTATGATACCAATCTGTAACGACCGGATTTTTTCGACTTTTGAAATTCGATATTAATACGACCACTGTATCCTATGCCGCACAATCGAATGCCGTAAAACCGTACCACTAGGGTTAAAGAAGAAAAAGATAGAAGAAGAAACAGAAACAATAACAGAATCTCACATTTCGCAGTGGAACAAATATAATAGATAAATGAATAATCTTTAAAACAAAAGCACTATATCAGTTTTTTTACCATCACATCATCAGAGTATACAACACAATACGACACTAGTAGTTGGTATAACTTGACTCACATGGGAAATTTAGTTTGCACCCACCATACGCAGCAGACACTACATGGCATAAGTGATACGCTTCGCCATCCAGCTAGAACTCTAGATCTCCATAGCATCTTTTCTGACTTCGCTCCAGAATAATGATACCGACTCTAGGCTGCCCATGTGGAAAATTATGGGCACCCGGAGTTTAAAAGGGGAACAATAAACTCTATGTGAGTCATGGGACTGGTGTGAGATCTTAGAAATAGTTATTTTCACAAAGAAAGGAAAAGAAATCTGCAATGCTTTTGGAAAATGAAACTACCATAAGGCCTTCCCGCACACACACAATGCAGACGCAGAATTGGAGGAGATTTCTCCTTATGATAGTCAAACATGCTTGATACGGAAAATCCTTTTTTAATATTATTATTAGTGCATAGTACGGAAAACATTTCGAAAATATAATGTTAATCTTAGCCAGCATAGACATTTCACACTTATGCCTACTATAACTACCATGTTCAATAGCAGGTTACCGCCACATTCCATGACAGGTTATACAACTAAAATCGTACACGACGCGTATTGTTTCTTTGGATTTTCAAAAAATGGTCAGGCTAAGGAACTTCCTACTGCCACATGGATACGCCTCTGGAGGGATGCCTTGAGAACCTAACCGGATCTCTGCCAACACAAGGCCGGGTTACCTCTGTAATTAGGTAACTACTACACGAGTATGCCATCCCCCGGTCGTTTGCGATCTTTATCCAAGGATCCTCAACCACAAAGCAACAACCACAAAGTAATAAATTTGTAGCAACCATATAAGTTAAGTTTCTGGGCTCCATACCATGATACCACCCTTTTCCAGAAGGAAATGACATACCCTCGGGGGGCGCTACCCCCAAATAACCTTGCCGCATCACTCATGTTTTGACCATTTTCGGGTTGTGAGGTCCGATGAGGTCCCGACGAGTTCTCGTCCACAAAGCTACACTTTTCACAAAGCCATGCTTCGATCAATAAATGATCAGCAGCACTTCATATGCCACATTACCAAATTGGGAATGTATCACTAGTAACCATTAACTACATAACCTCTGAGCTCATATGTCTCAGAGAAGGGTGCTAAGCTAAGAGAATAAATTCTCCGCCGCCAACAGAAATGTATTTGATAGAAACCAGCTTTACATCTCAAAGTGTAACGTCAAACATACATCCATACCAGTCCGTACCGGGATCGAACGGAACCGAAGGCACTTCAAAGAAGCCCTTGCAAATCTGGATATTCACTAATCACGTCCGGAATCCCCATCACAAAGGGTGATAAAATCTCTAAACCGGAGCAGCCAGTGCAGAGACATTCGACAGGTAATCCTTTTGCTTTCGAAAATACTCGGTCTTCAACACCATCTTCAAACGCAATCCCATTTCGTCGTATCATTGTTCGGAATGGGTTTTATGACACAAAGTCCTCTCCCAGCTAATCCAATAATGAGCGCTTATTTTTAAAAATAAGTGTTCATTCAGATTTAAAATAAATCACAACAAATTTCCACTTGATCTTTTAAATAAAAGATCCATCACAATCACAAAGGTTCGATGTGGTTTTCGAATATCCATTTGGAATCCAACCCCCAGTCGCATCGAAATTCAAATACAATTAAAAGGCCAATATTGATAGTCGGTTATTTAACCATCAATCAACAGTCACAATAATCACCAAGATTTAAATAATTTTCCCCCAATTATTTATGTTCAAAATATCTTCGTAAGATATAATTTTAATATAATTTTAACACTTCAACCATTCGAAAACAAAACTCAAATCACTTCCCACATTTCAATCTTTTGAAAACAAATTTCATATCATTTTCCTTACGCGGAATATATTTCCAAATATTTATTCGTTTCCACTGAAAAGCTGCCGATTTCAAATACTCTAAAATAATTTAAATTACTTATCCAAACACACATACTTGGAAATATTTAAAATAAAACTATTTTGAAACACTTACTTAAATATTAGTTATGAAAATATTATACTAATACTTAAGTCCAAAATAATTTTAAAATAAAATTATTAGATAGAGTATGACTATTTAAATAACCTTTTCTAAATCAAATTAAATCTTTAAATAATCACTTCTATAATTAATTAAATAAATCTTTACTTTAAAGATTTTCAAAACAACATAAGAAAATAATTTCTCCAAAGCACCCTTTTTAAAACCAACTTTTAGAGCTTTTAATTTATATTTGAAAGCTACTTTAAAAACATAATCGGCTTTCCAAGGAAAATACACCTTCCATTTCAAAATGGACCATTTAAATCAATAAGTAAATTCTTCTTGATTTATCTCAATTTATATTCCAAATCCGCAAATTTCTTTCCACACTTAAAAAATAAATCAACATTTATTTTAAAACAAGTTTCCCTTTCCTTTTTAAATTCCCATTATGAATTTAAATTTTCAAATATCCACTAATATACGATTTTCAAATTGATTTCAAAAATCATTTACGAACATCCAATCAATTTCCAAATTGACTTCAGATCTTATTTTAAACACCAGATCAATTTTCATATTGATTTCCCAAAGATTTATTTTTTACACCAAATCAATTTCAAAATTTATTTTTTTAAAATAAATCCCTTTATCTCTTCCAAACTATTTAAAATCCGTATTTTTAAAAAAATTCTCAACTTTTGAATAATATTACTTGAAATCCATTAATCGAAATCCTTTCCCATATTTTTGGAATTTATTAAATAGGATTCCAAAAAAAAACTTTATCCTTTTGAAATTCCGTCTTTTAAATTTATCCAATTCTCAAAAATAAAATTTACTATAAACTTTCTACTTGAATTTCAAAAATCCAATTTTATTTATTTCTGTATTCAGCTAAACTATAGCCTTCAATGATTCCAATCACCAATATAATCACACACAGATTATAAATAATCAACACACAATGTCGAAACAAATTCAAATATTTGAGGAATCCAGTTGGATCCCTCCAACCTGTTTGTCTGCATCCACAGGCGTTAGCACAACAATTAAATACCAATTCCACTTTGAGGTGAAATATCGCAGTATATGGGATTAATATAATATCATCCGCTATTGTGCGGCGCATAGGGTCTCATCCGGTATATAATGCGGGAAATCAATCACTCCAAATTCATATATAATATCAATTCCACTTCGAGGTGGAATATTGCGGTACATGGGTTTAATATAATATCATCCGCTATTATGCGGCGCATAGGGTCTAATCTAATACAACTGGTAACAATTTATCATCCAAGCACACATCAACAATTTTAAATTTAAATATTTGAAATTAAATTGGAAAATCCGATTGAGTGAGAAGATCTCACCTTTAACAATGCATGCAATACATTTTCCGTTCCAGTTTGTTTTTCACGATCTTCTGACCTTGTATAAACATTATATAATTTTTATTAATATTCGAAACAATCGAACAATTAATTTTCCATTTTATAAATTTAATCTAAACTAACAATTTGGGTTTTAAACATATAATTTAGTTTTAGACAAATTTTCTTTTAATAAAATAATTAACTAACTATTTCATTTTAAAATAATATTTTTAATTTTTTAAATAAATTCCTTTTTGATAAATTTATTTAACCAAAAATTAAATCAAAAATTGAATTTCCTTTAATAAATTATTTTTAGTAGATTAAAGCATGTATATTTATTTTTCAAATTGAAACTAAAAATAATTTCTTGGTTTCAAAAAGAAATTTTACATTAGCTTTTAATATGTAAAAATTCCTATGTGTATATATATATATTAAAAGAATCTATCCAAATTCTTTTTTTGGTTTATATAACATATTAAATTAAATAATAAAAATAAAAAAAAACGTTATACCTGCAGCAAAGTTGCCACCATCGACCAACATCGCGAACAAGTTCACTCGCCGACGAACCGACCTCTACTATTGATCGCGCGCGCCACCTCCATGCGCATGCGCATGGTCACGAATCATCCGCCCTAGCTCGTCTCGAAAACTGCTATCGCGAACCCCAATTGCACCACCGCGAAACTAGAATTGTCGTACTTCTAAAGCTCCTCTGTGATTTCGTCTATGATAGGAAAATCGAAGCGACAAAATCAACAATCGATCGATGCTACTCGCTGTCGCCATCCCTCCACGATGCGATGCCTCGCTTGAACCCTCGAGCTTGGGTTTGCATCAAGAAACGTCGGCGCCTTCGATTGAGAAGGATCAAATGATTTGGTTCAACAGAGGAGGGAGGAGAAAAGTCAAATTGAAATCAATGAATGCTCTGCCATTTTTTTATACGAGCGATTTTGAACAACCGAGATTTTTATTTTTTTATTTTAACCGTTTGCTTTTTTTTATTTGTTTTGAAGAAAAACAACGTGTGTAAACTTTTACAGAGAAAGTGGAACGCGTGGTTGAATTTTCCTTCAACGTGTCTAATGCTACAGTAATGAAATTATATTATTTTTATTTTGAATGCAAATTCAAATTTAAATCGTATCCAATCATGCAACTTAAAATCTCGACCTCCAATCGAGGTGTGCCGCCAGGCGTTCATAAGGTTATACGCCTATTCCGAACGCAATGGAAAATGTTCCGAGTTCTAATTCGATCATACGGAGAAGATAGCTTTTTGGACCAGTTAAAATATCGAATTTTCGATTTTAATTTCAGCGCGTTTATTGACCGTACGGCCAAACGATCATTCCAAACACTACAAAAATTGAAATTCGATAATAATGCAATATTACAGATCCAATGGAACTGGTTCATCAAATTCCGAGACTGCGCCTCAGAAGGCTATTTTTAAATATCGATTTAAACGATATATATTCAAAACTGAACAAAACATTTTCAAATCAAATTCTGAAGCTTCCACTATCTTCAGTATTATCATTATAGATTTTTCAAGCCTTTGAAATATTTTTGATCAACTTAAAATTAAAGGTACAAATTTTTACCCAACTTTACATTATTAAATCCAATAATTTAATTGCCAAATTCATAGCAATATTCGAAATTCAACTTTAAAATAACTTCCAACATTTAAAATTAATTAAATATTTCATTTTCAAATGTTTAAAATTTTCGGTTCGTCACAAATTATTACTTTTCTTTACTTTCAATCATTGACGTTCAATAAGTCTTACATATCTTGCGTCTTAATTACTTTTGTCTACTGTCATTCATTACTATTTCTAATTTAATGACTAAGATGTTCCTTGTTATTATATTAAGTTAACTCTTTCGACTGTATTATACTATTCATTCATTACCAGTTATCTTAGGCTTTTAATTTCCTTTCTAGTTTAATTACCTCTTCTTCCTCTATTGTTTATTTCTTATTTTGTCTAAATATGTAATTTAAATTCTCTTTTTAACTATTGTTCTCATTCCTATTTACTTCACCTTTTATTATACTTAAGGATCTTATATTTTAATGCATTGAAACTACTTCCCCCTTCAAAGGAATTGTTAGCGCTATAATTATCTGTGAATTACCTTAAAGAGGATTTGTGTTTTGTGTGAAAATACAAAGAATTATATTTTATATCTTAATCGAAATAGACAATACAAAATACGGGATTTCCCTTATTTTGTACATCTCTTTCTTTACATTTACATTCCTTGTTATTTCAAATAAGTAACTTGGATAATTCATTAAAACTTATATTATTACCATTTTCATTCTAATGAATAAAAATATGTCAAATCCCAACCGGATTACAATCAATCCCAATAATAGTCAAATCAAATCTGGAATTCTAAACTATTGTCTGTCAAGTTTAGGGTTTTGCATAACAAATAGGCATATTTTCTATAATCATCACATGTATACAATTTATTATCCAAATCGTGATTTATGTCAATTCCTTATGCATATAAATTTAAATATTCAAACCGTGATTTATATCTAGGCATAAATGAAATAGATCTACAATAATATAAATCCAATATTACTATGAAATATGTAATTTCCCACTCACGTTGCTTTAGCTTTCCAATTCTCTAGATCTAGATCATTCCCTTTTTATTTGACTCACTCTTACTTTAAACCAAAATATAAAAAAGGGCATACACCTATTAGAAGTACGAATTTGGGAAAAGGATTGAATTAAATTTATATTTGAGTTTAAGATTCATGATTTACCTTTATTTTCGCATTCTGAATCGATCATATTCTTTTCTTATTCTCCACTTTTCTCTACTTATATGTATGTACAATAGTTTTAATACTTTTAAAATTCTAGAAATTGTAGAGAAAAGAGAATGACAGAGCTCCACTATGTGACGTAGAAA
Organism: Allium cepa; assembly: GCA_030765085.1. Taxonomy (NCBI): domain Eukaryota; kingdom Viridiplantae; phylum Streptophyta; class Magnoliopsida; order Asparagales; family Amaryllidaceae; genus Allium; species Allium cepa. The sequence continues at coordinate 137,482,979 of CM060932.1, forward strand.
ATATGAGAAGAGAAGTGAGGAATTAGGCTTGTATTTATAGCCTCTAGAATCAATCCTATTCATTTGTGCATTTTTGTTATACGTGCATTTATTTCCTTTTATATGCTATTCTCAGTATTTAACCAATTTAACCTAACGTTAATTACTCTTAATTGTTAGGCAATGTTGACGTTTACGGACTTAATTAATTATGTTTACTTCATACTATTTAATGCTGCTTTAATATATTAATTTTATTGTTAATTTTTAATGTTAGTTAGGGTTTCTTTCTTTTATTGCAATGTTAACGTTAATTTTGACATTATTTAGGGATGCAGTATTTGTTTATCGTTAATTACAATATATATTTCCTTTTTGCATTCAATTTACTTATTTTCTACCATGCTTGCTTATTTGATTGAATGTTATTAATTTACATTTGTAATTAATAATTTCTTATATGCTAAGCTGCTAGTATCTGTTGTCTTCTTTATTTTTAAACATTAGCATTCATTATCTTCACACCCGTAAATCCTTATTTAAATCCTTTTTAATGTTGGCTTAATTAGATTCACCATATCCATTTCCTTTAATATTAACATTTATAATTAATGTCCATCTTAATGTTAATTTATTAACATTTACTTCCTTAATTTTTTTTGAATTGTTTCTAATCCGAAATATTCAAAAGTTAATAACTTTTCCATTTGAACTCTGATCGTAAAACTTTGTATATGAAAAATAATCAAAAAGTCACTAGGAACACAATGGTGCAAGTTTCATTGCCAAATTCTGATGTTTGTAAAAATTCTATTTTTTGGTGTTATCATAATTAATTTATTTTTAATTAATTATCGTAAATTACGAGGTTTTAAAGACCTTATTGTTTTGTTGTATGCCTTATTATTCGACAATGACTAGTTACATATGTTTTCTTAGTATGTCACAGGACGATTGGTCTTTGATCCCTATAGTACAAGATTGTTTGATGTCTCCACTGAATTTTCTGGTCTTCCACCCCGAAGGAAGACCGAATTTAGAATCGATCTTATAAAAGGCATTAGGCCAGTAGTAATGCCATTTAGGCATATGGCTCAGCAAGAAAAGAGGGAAATAGATAAGAAAGTCTCAAAGTTATTGGACAAAGGCCATGTACAGAGAAGTATTTTAGAGTGTGGGCACCTAACATCTTTGATACTAAAATCGACGGTTCCCCTATGCTGTGCATCGATTATAGGGAGCTTAACAAACTGACTAGAAAGAACCAATATCCTTACCTCGCATTGATGTCCTCTTCAATCAGTTAGTCAGGGAATATTTTTTCTCTTGGCTAGTATACCGAAGACTGCATTCAGAAATCATGATGAACTATTTGAATGGGTAGTCATGTCATTTGGCTTGACTAATGCTTGTAACGAATTAGATTTTTGACCCTCAAACATTGATACTAATACGTCCACTGTATTATATGCCGAACATTCAAGTGTTGGAAATATCGATTTGTTAGGGTAAAAGAAGAAGGTAGAAGAAAACTGCACAACACATAATCTTACAATGCAGTGAATAACATACAATAATGATCTTTACAAAAAGGAAACATCTTTAGTCATATATACAACATCAGAGTACAATAGACTTATCCTAAATTTGGACAGTTACAAAAACATGTCCTTACATTGACAAACATATAGACTCTATAATACAGCAGAAGAAAAATATACGTTAATACGTCTTGACCATCCAGCTCCTTTATAACTCCAAAGTATCCAACTAACCTAGGAAAAACATGCTCGGTCTAACCCGAGCATTACATGGAATAATGCGCGGGTCAATCTGGTAAACCAGTGTGACTAAAAATCGATAACAAGTAACAAACAAACTAATTTTTATATTTGTAAACTTTCACAAAGGGTATCTCGTAAGACCACACCACAATGATAAGCATAACATTTTATATCAAAATCCAGTGATATTACTATAGTGTCTAGGTTTAAAGTAAATAGATAAAATAGCCAAAATTCTTGCATCTCATATTCCAACATACTAGGCTCTACAATCAAAAACGTAATGGCATATATTGGAGATTTGATTCCAATAATGGCAAGATAAAGGACTACTTTCTGATGATACACCTCTAGAAAATGCGTTAATGCTAACACAGATCTAGCTACCCCTTTAACATGGCAGACCAGATTACTGACACTGAGGCCTTATACTACCATAGTGTTTGCGTGCAAACCAACTCTAAAAGGGACATCTAGAATAGGGTAACCGCTCTTAATGGTAGCTAACCACATAGCTTTGCTTCATGCCCTGTTTTTTCCATTCCTCCCAGTTATGAGGCTTCAGAATACGCTTTACCTTTTTGAATAGCAATCCATTCTGGAATGCTAACACTGCCCTCCAAGTGTCAATGCAATGCCAGTATTCATCTATACGAGTTCATTCGGGTATGAACGAAACCGAATGCACTAACTATACTAAAACCATTTTGGAATCACCCTCAAGATTAGTAGCAGTTGCCCTTGCACTTCAAAGAGCTCCGTCTTCAATCATCATCAATATGTCTTCCACTCGAACGTACACATAGGTTCGAAGTGTTTTTCAGATATATAAATCCGATCCTGGTCTCTCCGTACCAAAAACAAGATAATTTTCGATTGACTCACTCCCAGTTCTTTTGGAAGCAAGTATTAGAGTCCTCACCATGGAACTCAAATTTATATTCATACTTCCTAAGCCAAATTAGGTCAAATTGGATAGTCGATTATTTAACTATCAAATAACAACAACAAAATCTAGAGATTTAATTACCCAAAGTAATCACTAAGCCTCAAAACCATTTTTCATTTATTAAATCTCTTTTCCCAAACATTTATTAATATTCATATACTTATTTATGAACTCTTTATATTTTTTCAAAGCCGGTTATATAACTTCTTTATAAACTTTCAAACCATGCATAAAACTTCCCATTATAGACTTCAAATCCATTTATAAAATCTTTGTATAAACACTCAAAATAATTTCTAAAACTCCTTTTCTGAATACCTGAATTTATTTATAAAACTTCTCAAACCAATTATCAAATCATTCTCAAATATCTTGTTCAAAATGGAATAACTTCGAAGACTATTTCAAAAGAAAATGAAATATTTACTTTACAAAACCAAATGGAGGCTCACGACTACAAGGGATCATTAAATTTGGGTTTAACTTATCTAAGTTATATTATAGATACCGCCAAACATCATATATGTAAGGGATTCACACATAATGTACAATCAATCAAAGGTAGTTGCCAAGTTACAAACACAGATACATCTATTATCAGTGAAAAATGTACACATAGAAGTATATTCTATATGCTTAAGTTACCATGACCTGCTTATTGAAATTAACTTTCTTGTGTTTATCACATACTGATATTCAACATTTGTGCTAAACATTTGGCTATTTAATGGTCCAGACAAGAGATCCTTTGATTTAAAATCAATTAACCTTAAAAAGAAAACTGATTTAAAACATAACCAATTAAGTTTAAAAACAACTTTGAAAAGATTAAAATATTGTTAATTAGGTTAAACCCTAATCATATCTTAATTAAGTCAAGATTAATGCATAATTAAACTTTAAATAACTTAATGAACTTGGTTAGGTCCTTATTAACCTCCTATTGTATCTTTGTTAAGGTTTAAACAATTCATTATTAGTTAAACCCTAATTAATTAAAAATTAATTAAATAATCACTTAAATTAAATAACAACTAATTAACTTAATTAAATAATAATTAATCATTAAATTTCTTCGTAACTTCATAAATCACTAATTAAAATTTTATTAATCACCAATTGGTCATTAACCTTCTTTAAGTATTACTTGACCTCTAATTACTTACTTAATTACTAATTAACTGCTTATTACCTATAAATATTTTATTAAATAAATAAATTATTAAATAATCTAAACTTCATCTCTTTTTATGTTACTAATTAAGTTAAAAAAAAATTCAAAACATTCTACAAGAAAATATTTTAAAATGAAAATCGATAATTTTGTCGAACTACATCCATAGCGACTATCGCTATGAGCACAGTTCGCTTGAACATATTTTAAGTGGAAACACATGCTTATTTTTTCCTATTTCATGTTTAGAAAATATAACTTTTAAATTTTTTGAGACTTAAAAACAAAGATAGAAACTTTGAAACAATTTCCAAACTTTAAAACAAGAAAATATAGTTTTTGACATCGAATCAGATCTCACATCCGTCGCAACACACAAACTTGTTAACTTTGTTTCAACTCAACATACTTTGGTTTTTAGATCACAACCATACACCCATGCTTCCATACTTTTAACGTCACAATAAAAAACATATATAAATATAAGGTTATATGCTTACTAACTCGACAACTTCACACTCAAATCTCAAATTCAACACCAAACGCAAACATCCATCTAATCACTATCGACCAACATAATAACCATTCCATTTTCCCATCATATTATCACAAAATAAAACATCATAATAAAGTAAAAAAACTTTTCAAAAAAATAGTTTTACTCACCTTTATGCTAACTAACTTCGCCCAAACTTCGACTATAACTCGACAAAGTCTCTATGCTCGATTCTAGCTTAAAAATTTGAAACTTTGAAAGGGCCAAGGCCATAGAATGGGTTTGGCCAGAGGTGATTTGGCTTATCTAGGGATTTGTGGAGTAGTGATGGCCTTCATTTTGGGAAGAGAGGACGTTGAAATGAATGTATGAGAAGTATATAAGGTAAGGAAGCAAGTTACAACACAAAAGCTAACTTTTTCTAAATTTCTTGGACTATGGAAGCCATGGAGTTTTTAGAGAAGAAGGTTTAGAAAAGAATGAAGTTGGAATGTAAATGAAAATGTGTGTGTAAGGATGTGTATTTATAGGTGAAGTAAAGTGGTAAAATTACCATTTTATCCTTAGTTTAAAATATCATAACATGTCATTATTTTGACATGTCACATCACCACCTTCCTCCCTCTATATGTCACATCTTCCTCCTCTCTAGTCACATCCCCTAAGCCATAATGGGTAATGATGATGGTACTTAAGGAAATGACAAGAGATATGATATGATTTAGTGTATATATAAGTTATTATTTAAAATCATGTCTTGCCACATCACTTGCTAAACATAATTAACATAAGATAATACATAATTAAGTGCATTATTATATAGTTAATTATCTCTTATATATGTGTACATATGGTGCACAAAGTCGAACAACGTTCCTGACAACTTTCAGCCGTCGAAAAGTTGAAATTAAGGAAAACGTTATTCGATCACATTTTTTATTTTTTTACGAACTATCTATTTTGGTAAACATATTTTAAAAACTATTGTACCATCAGTATTAAATAACTATAATAGTTTTATTCATTAATAAAACCCCATTATTTAATATTTAACCCGAATTTTTGAAGAAATATATAAAACCAATGATATCAACTGTCGATGTCATAAATACATTTTAATTTCCAAAAATAAAACAAGTTAAGTTATTTCATAAACTTCTTTGAATACATATATTAGTGTACGAATCCATAGCCATGGACGATCCTTATTGTTTAAAAGTAGTTTTATCGATAAAATGATTTCCAGTTATTTTATCGATATTTTACCTAGGACAATATTTAATATTTATAAATATTTTACCTAGATAACTTGTTCATAATATTTTTCACAACCAAAATAACTATTATTATTTCTCACTTTAAACATGATTATCTCTTACTATTAAACCCATATTTAAGTATTTTTAAAATAAATATAATTTATTCAAGTGATAAATTTGCGGGTCATTACAATGCTTCTGCATATTTTGCGAATTTTATGAGTAAATTTTTCGAGAGAAATTGAATAAATTTATTGCAGTGTTTGTGGATGATACGTGTTCTCTAGAAGTAAAGAAAAGCACAAACATTAATTGAAAGAGGTATTGGAATTTTTTAGAAGGAACCAGTTGTGGGCGAATTTCTCAAAATGCCACTTCTAGAGGAAGGAAGTATGATTTCTTGGGCATGTTGTATCTAGAGAAGGATTGGCTGTAGACCCAGGGAAGGTGGAAGTGGCGAAGGATTGAAAGATGTGGAAGAATGATTTGAAAGTTCATAGCTTCTTAGGTATAGGAAGTTCATCACAGAATTTGCAAAGATGTTGGTACCCCTAACTAAGCTTACTAAGAAGAATCTGGTGTTTACTTGGAACCCAGATTGTGAGAATATATACACCAAGTTGAAAGAGTTATTGATAAGAACACTTATGCTAACCCTTCCTGATGGAATTAAGTCATTTACCATTTATATCGATGCTTGCAGAATCAGTTTTGATGCTTTCTTGATGCAAGAAGGAAATGTTGTAGTATATGCTGGTCGACAGATCAAGATACATGAGAAGAATTGCCCAACACATGACCTTGAGTTACTTGCCATCATATTTTGCATTGAATTCCTAAAGGCACTATTTATTAGCAGAAAGATTTTAGCTATTCCTGGATCACAAGTTCCTTAAATACCTTTTTTTACATAAGGACTTGAATCTGAGGTAGCAAAGGTAGATGGAGTTTTTTTCATCATATATTTTTGGATTGCTTATACTCCAAGAAATGGGAATGTGGTTGTTGATGCATTGAGTAGGAAGTAGACTACGATGAATTGTATGCTGTTGGAATGGAAGAGTTTAAAGTTTATATTTGATTTAGCCTTCCGAACTTCGTTCAAATATATATCAGGTTTCTTAGCTGTAATGGAAGTCAGACTTGCACTAATGGATAGAATTTGACTTAGATGGAGATAAGCTGCAGTGTTAGTTGGAAATTTGGATCAGTTGGAACAGGGTGAACAGTTGAGCCAATTGGATCATTACTCCAAATACCAAAAAGGATACCTTAGACATGATGGTAGGCTATGTGTATCATAGATCAAGGAGTTGATAAATGGAGTTTTTGGAGAATCTCACCATTGTAGGGTAACCATTTATCCAGGTGGAGACAAGATGCATTGGGATATGAAGAGGACATTCTATCGGCCAGGGATGAAGAGGCATGTGGTAGAATATTTAGCGAAGTATTTAATACACCAAATGGTTAAAGCCGAATAGAAGAAGTAGAGCATACTATTACTCCTATTAGAGATTCCACAGTGGAAATGGGAGAATATATTTGTGGATTTCATTGACAGATTGCCTCGAAGTAGGAGAGGTAATGAAAGCATATGGGTAATAGTGGACCAATTGACTAAGAATGCACATTCCTCTCGGTGAAGTGCACAAGGATCATGACATGGAGTTTTGGTTTGTATAGTAAGTGATCAGGACCCATTCTTCATGAGTGAATTCTGGAGTAGTTTATAGGGAGTTGTGGAAATGGAACTGAACCTGTGGACAACATATCACCCTTAGATGGATGGACAAACAAAATGGGTGAATATGGTATTGGAGGATCTACTCAAAGCATTTATACTTGATATCAAAGGATCTTGGGAGGACCATATATCATTGGTTGAATTTGCATTTAATAATAAATACTATGCCAGTGTAGGGATAACACCGTATGATGCATTGTACGAGAGGCCATGTAAATCACCATCATGTTAGTGCGAATCGACAAAAAAAATGATTTTTGGACTAGAGATGAGATGAGATACTTTAGAGATGGTAGAGCTAATAAGAAAGGGAATGAAGGTTGCATAGGACTGGAAGAAGTCATATGCCGATAAGAGGAGGACTGAGTTGGAATTTGCGTTAGAGGTCCGGTATTCGTAAAGGTTTCGCTGCTTAAGAGAGAAATGAGATTTGGGGAGTCAAGAAAGCCAACACCATGATTTTTTGGACCCTTACTGTAACACCTCGAGTTTCTATAAAAATAAATAATTTATTTAAAAGGGTATTTTGGTAATTTTACATAAAGCTAAAAAATTGGATTATACTATATGAAGGAGTTTTTAAAATCCGACTTTTCCACTGTGTTTAGTAGATTTTTCAAGTCCAAATTCATGTATATAATGTCAAACGGACATCGAATGAAGGAGATATGATCGTTATCGTATCACGTATTTTGAGGCAAAATGAGTCGAGATCCAAGTGGATTGAGGGGAATTTCGAGATTTATGCTTGTATAAAAGAGGTTTCAACTGATTCACCTCATTCTCTATTTACCTTCATATGCAGCCACCGCCTCACTTAAACTCCATTCTTCTTCTTCAAATCTAAAAGCAAATCTCTCCATAAAAAAATTAAATCAAATTCCACAAAAATCAAACCAAATGGAAAAGAGATTCAAATCAAAACAACTGCAAGCTAACTAGAGGAGGGGAGATGCCAAATCCATTCGAATCAAGGAAGAAGTTAGAGAATTTCTTCAAAGGTATTGATAAAGGTGAGTAATTTGTCTATGAAATGAATATGATGTAAATAAGCATTTAAATTTAATTTACATATCTATTTAGATCCAAATATGATTCTTTAAATTGAGTTGATGATTTTCAACTGAAGGTTTACATGAATTGGTACTATAAAACTATTTTGATAATAGATATTTTATTGATCGAGGAGGGTAAATTGAATGAAGTTCACCCTTAAAATCATATTGTTTTGATTCTATGCAACAGACAAGAATTAATTTAGATGAAAAAATTGAATATCTATATATATACACACTTTAAAATCATGTAGATCAGATTATATCAACTTCATATAAAATTGAATATATGTAGATAAATCATATAATAGTTTATGTACAATGACCTAGATAAGTTACAAAAAGGTTAGGTATGATGAAAGTTGAAATTATATGTAAATAATTGTTTAAAAGGGGATAGTACGAATGCAAAGTTTGGACGTGAAGTGTAGATAGAAGAACTAGTGATAAGTAATCAAAATGAACAAAAATAACAGGTTTAAAATGTATAAAACACATTTTCCGGCAAAATGGTAGACTGACTACATAGACTAATCGACTTAATGCTCCGAGGAGAACACTGAACAAACACAAACCAAATCCTCAGGAAAATAACTCATTTTTGGCGAAATGGTCGACTGATTATAGGCACCAGTCAATTGAATTCTTACAGAGTTAATTGGTTAGACTTAACAGTAGACTAATGTCTATATATGTATATATATAACTTAATTACATGCAAAAAATCGATTGACTTGTTCGCCTATTCATTGAATGCCATAGAAGGTGATTGATGTTTTTTATTTTAGTCAATTTTTGGAATATTTTAAGAAAATAATATAGAGAATCAGTTGATTGGCATGTATATTCAGTCGACTGATAGTCTGTAGACAACCCATGTTGAAGCAGACTTGGTGCAAGACAAGTAGGATAACTTTGGGATCTATTTTTTTGGCTTCCTTGACTGTCTACGTAGCTTTGCTACACTATATAACATGATTCTCAAGGAGGTGTGGGATTATATTGCAATTAGTGCTTCCATTGTTACTATAGTAGTCACAGATGCAAGTTGTAGACTACACGAGGTGAACTGTGGCACCTATGTTGGTAAGGTTTACAACCATTCGGCTGGATTTAACTACGCAAGATGTCGACTTGTTTATCAACCCTTATATGCTATAGGTTGAATGATGTAGGGCATAGGACATGTTTATCATTGAAGTTGTATGCCAGAAATTTTGCTAGGAAGTTTACCATCGAGGCTGTATACGTGATGTGTGTCTATGCATTGTGATTGTATACTCAATGTATGCGACTTAGGAGGTTTAACATTGAGACTGTCTACTTAATGTATAGTTAAAATTGAGATTGTCACCCAATGTATAGTTAGGTAGTTTTTTATCGAGACTGTACAGTCGATATATATTAGGTTTATCCCAGTTTTTGGGTGTCCAACCTTTAGGGATATATTTATGGATAATTTATAAATTTTACGTGTATTATAGATTGGTACACTATATCATATCCATCGGTTAATTTGTTAATTGAAAATTGAAATACACACATATAAATAAACAACCTAAGGTTATGTATACTATAAATGATAATTAATTATGTATTAACACCATACTGCTAAACACTCATCAGACCTTGTTCGATCCCCTCTATTTTTCCTTCTTTATACCTATTACATGTTAACATGGTAGTAGTAGTATGATGGGATAAGATGCATGGAAGAGGTGACAATGCGCCTTGGAGTTGTATTTACTTATTGTCATTCCCTATGTATCTTACTATACTTTTCAGTCGGACATATACTATATTTCTATTTAGAGATTTTATTTATATATTTCTTTTACGGGCCACTGTTGTCTTAAGATAACAATGATTTGGTTATTTCAGTATTTATATTTTATTCCTTCTGCTATGAAATCTAAAGATGCAGACATGTTTAAAGTTATGTTTATCTCTATACCTTACAAACCATCAAAACCTAATGATCCTTACTTCTTCGTAGTACCTAAGTTCAAACTCTGCTTTTGGGCTTTGAACTAGTGTGTTCGGTGGCGCTGTTTGTTACATTTGATACCAGAGCCTAGCTTTAGGATTCCTTACGGATCAGACACATATTGAGGAAGCATACTTGTATATTTTAAAATATATTATAAAATATAAATATAACACAAATACTGTAACGTCCCGCCTTTTCGCACGCTTCAAATCGACACACATGCCGATTCAAACCATACGGAAGGGCGGATTGTTATGGGGTAAATAAGAAAAACAGAGAAGAAATAAACAAAATAGAATCTCACAGCGGAAGGATAAAATATAATAATAAAATATACAGTTTATATAACTGTTTACAAAACATTTGCTTCTTCTTTGTATAATAATTATCAGAGTTCACATACCAAAATATCAATGCAGCGGAACAGTGTGTAGTGCACTAGTATAAATAATAATAATACAAATCTTCATCTTCGTCCTCCAAAGCTAAATCTTCAAATCCTGAAACGCTCGGACTGACCCAAGCGAATTTGAAAAGACAAAAACACTCGAGTCAGAACTAAAAGATCTTATGTAAGTTAAATTAACAGAAATAAATATGAGTGCAGTAACTCAAGAGATGCTCGGGATTTACATCTCCTAAGGATCCGTTAAACTATTTACTATGTAGTATACTGCGCTATTATAATAGTGTCTAATTATAAAATAAACATACTTTTAAATAGCATTAAGGCTTTACATTTTCCACCTTAACACGTAATAGTCCCAGTAGTCCATCCAATATCATAGTCCCTCCTGATCGGGAAGCCACTAGAAGATACCACACGGGCTACGGGAGAAATCCAAACTCGTACAAGGCTCGGTATGGTAGGTGACACGGCACAACTAGGCAATGCCACGGTAGATATACCAATTACGCTTCCGGGCCGATGGAAACGCGCAGCGCGCAGCTGCCGCCCACCTCGGACAAACTCCCCCAAAATCAAAGTAAAAGTGGCCACTGAATCAATCCAAAGTCAAAGTATAGTATCGAAGAGGAGTGTCCGATCAGAGTAATGACCTCATTAACCCGTCAATCGCTCCTGTTTTAGCCACCTTATGCCAACTCATGGGAGTTGGGTCCACGTATTTACCTTACAGGAAACCTCGCCACCAACCTACTTCATTCTGGAATCTCCACCGCGTACACGGTTAGTCAAAGTGGTTTTCGGTATCGACAGAGAGTATGTCCATATCCGATCCCGGTCTCTTTGCCAACCCATCGTTATTATAACACCGCAGTCATTTAAAAATAGTTTATACTTTAAAAACCAGAATAAAAATTTCCATTTCAAAACTATGAATACGATATCATTTTAAAACCCAAAACAATATGATATCATTTTTCCCAAATATAATTCTTTTCCAAAAATCATACTGCTTTAAAATTTATAATATCTGGAAACCAAACATTTTGAATTATACTTTCAAAGCATAATATTTCGAAATTCATAAATTTTAAAACCATAACTTCTAAAACTTGAATGGTTTGGATATTCAACGGTATATAAAATAAATGGTTTAACTTTAAGGTTACTTTGTAAAGAAAATAATTTCCATGGCTTTACAATATATTTCTTTATTTAAAGTCTAAACCAAAATTTAAATATCACTTTCAAGTTCCAAAACCACTTCAATTTCTATATATATATATATCCATTTGGAGTATTAATATTCCAAAACTAAAGTTGGGTTTTATTCTTTCAACAAATTAATGTTCTATTATTTAGTCTTGAATATTCACCTAAATTCCATAAATAAAACTCCAATTTCTAGCAATTAAATGTTTCTCAAATTTACTTCATACTAGAATATTCATTTTTAAATTTATCTTGAAAAATCCAGTTATAAATATCATACCTTAAAATTTCCAAACTTAAACATATAAGATAAATTACCAAATTCCAATTTCTCAATTTTTTTTTCGTTTTTATTCAACAGGTTTATACACAGCTTAAATTCAAAAAATTTAACTTCATATGTACATATATAGAAGAATAATATTTAAAAAATATCAAAATTTAAAATCTTTATAAACCGTATTCTATCCAAACCATAGAAATCACTTTTAAAATAATTTATATATAGACCACGATGCTTGTATATAATTTTCTATTCTATGGTCAAGTGATACGGATATTTATCATTTCAATCTGTAATTTAAAAATAAAATTTTGCTTTTGTATATCATTTCAAACCACAACCCCGGATGAAACAAAAAATGCATGATAACTTGCAGTTTAAATGATATAAAATAAAACATCCATTCATCAACATCATCCATCATCCAAATCACAATAATCATCCAATAATAAAACAATATCAATATATATCTGATAATATATAAAAGGTAATAACTGGCAGTTATATTAAAAATAAATTTAACAACTATTAAACTAACAGTTTATATTCAGTAATAAATTTTATAACTGTTTTCTAGCAGTTTATATGCAAATAAATAAATTCTAACTGTCAATTAATATGCAATAAATAAACTAAATTAACAGTTAAATTAAATAAATGCGAATTAACAGATTTGATGAATAAAACATACTAAACAGTCATAAATAAATTTCTACTCATATCTAAAATAAATTTAACAAACATAAAAACTTTTAGAAGTTGTGAGTGGGTTAAAACACTCACCTTTTGAATTTAAATCGAATTTAAATCCGATTTAAACCCAAAATTTGACGGTCTCCAAATCTGTCCAAACCTACGTCATTAGATCCGGAATTTAAATACGATCCTAACAAAAGAAATTTCACACGAAACAGATAACGTATGAGCAAGTTATTCGAGTTAAACGATAAAAAAAAAATCAAAATAAAAATTTGAATTATAAACAAACAAACCTAATTATAATAAAGCCACGTCAACATAACTAGAGACTCACGTGAAACCATTCTCCCTCTCTACGTTATCACGCATGCTACAGGCTTCACGCAGAGAACACGAACAAACCCGTTCAGGCAAGTTGACCCTTCTTTGACCACGGTTTGCAAACGCCACCGGCCTCCTGCCTAACGCCGACCAACTCCAACGTCCCCTCAGACCGAGCCGCTCCTGCCCAGGCCACCGTGACCGCCTCCGGTTGCCGTAAAACGCCACGGCCGAACCCACTTGTAAAACCCTAATCCAATAAATTGCATCGATCTGACCATCAATTCTCGAAATCAACCACACGGATGCACTCCCCTACGTTCCCTCGTCAAAACCCAGAAAGGGTTTTGCGATCCGACAAATTTTATTGCGACGATGATGAACGACCGTGGATAAACTAGGGTTTTCTGGAAAAACTGAGACCCGTATCGAAAAACGAATCACACCAGCAAATGACGTATCTCGAGAACTATGACATATATTTTTGTGGAATTTTTGTGGAGAGTTTGAATTTTGGCTTTTGATTTTTGAACTATAGATAGATCTAGGTTTTGCACCCATTGAGGAAGAGAAAGAGATGAAGAAAATGAACGTACAGACAAATGATAGAAGATGGAGGCTAGGGTTTATCACAGCATATATATAGACAAATTGTAGAAGGCTAGGTGGGCACGAATTACGAACGTGCTAAACAGTAGTTGGCCTAAAAGCCCGTTCTGACCCTGGAACGAAATTTATTAAACCCATATATCCAAATAGGTATTTTAAAATATCCTGAACGTGATGGAAAATGTTTCACGTCCAAATTTGATCGTATGAAGAAGTTATGCTGAAAACAAAATTTCCAAATTGATTTCAAATTGATTTTAATTAAATCGATTTTAAGGCGTTTCGCGTCCGTACGATCAAACGACAGGTCCGATCGATACGAAACTTGAAACCCTACAATAATTCACCGATACAGATCCGATGAAACTGGTTTCGTCGAAATCCGAGTCCGTGGCCAAAATGGCTATTTTTATATTCATTAAATAAATTAAAATAAATTATTGAAATCCAATTTTATATCAAAATTCTAAAATTGGCCAAATTTTATCGCTTATATATTTCATAAACAATTTAAATGATTTAACACGTTTAGATGTGAATTAAAAGTTGATAAGTCTATAAATTTCAGTGTTAATTCTCTACTTCCTTACATTTGGAAATTATAAATTAAATTCTCAAAACCCATTTATTAGATTTTCAACTTTTATATTCTCACCTTTTCCAAAATAAGGATGCCACTAGCATTGGTTCATGATTTCACATTATTATCCTCAAAGTCCAATTTAATTTCAATAACGTAATATTTTAAACGTTTAATTCCACTTTATTATGCAATAAAAGCAATTGTTGAATTTGATACTCAAATAAATTTATAAATCTTGCTTTATACAAATCTATATTAACAAAGGTCCAATTATAAATAGAATTAGCATTAACTTCATCTTATAGCATTAACTACTCCAATTACACAACAAATCTACGCTAACTGCACGATTTAAGTCCATTAATTGAAATTAAGTCTACATTAAATGTTATAAATTATAAATTATAAATTAGAAACTCAATAAATTTGTTCATTGATTTAGACTCTTTCTATACAGTAAATAGACATTTTTATGTGTATACATAACCTTTTGAATTGTAATACACTTCATTAGTGCAGGATTCATTCCTTATAAATTCCCTTTTATTAACTAGAATACATTAACTAAACAAAATAATTAATCCAGATTTATTTCGGTCGATTTGTCATTCTTAACTTAATATGCTCAATAAATGGTTAACCTAAAAATATTGTTACCCTTTTATATTCAAATTCACTTACAACATCAATAACAACAATGTTGCCATAGATTTAGATTCAATTAAATAAATTAGATGAAAGGGTAAAACTTTGTAATTATCCCAAATGCCAAATATATTTATGCATTAATTACTACTTATTATTATGAATTCATTTATTAATTTACTAGTTGCCTTTGCCATCTTATTTCCTATTTACTACCAAACTTCCTACTTAGCTATAGTTTATCAATATATACATACCTAGGCAAATCAAGTTCTTGTCCTTTCTGTTATTTCAATTAAATCGGGTATGCACAAATACATTGTTAATTAACTTATTCCTACAAAATTATTTACATACATTCTGTTCCAAACTTTATAGAATTAAATTCTAATTACTTACCACTTAACCCATCAATTTTATATTCTATCCAAACATGCATTTAAATCTTTTTATTTTAAATAAACTTATTCAATGTTGACATCCACTAAATAAAATTTACTTTCATTTATATAGTTGCAATTCAATTCAGTTATTATTTCATTCTAAATTAGATTAGAAATCATATTAAATTAACTCATTTAATATCATCAAATTTAACGGGTCGTTACACTCTCCCCCACTCAAAACTTTTCGTCCCCGAAAAGGAAAAAGAAGGGAGAAGGAAGAATTAAAAAAAAATAGTACACCTTATTTCAAAAATTAACTTATAAACAATAATTTACTAATTTAATTTCCTTAAATGAAAAATACCCGTTTTATAATCATTATATCCTTTTATACTTAAATAATTAAAGTTTGGAAAACATTTTCAACATAATTCTAAGTCCAAAATTTACGGAAAATTTTGGCAGAGTCTCCTTTGTACGAAGAGGCTTGGGAAAATATAATACCAAAATATAACAAAGTATCATATAGAATATTCAAAATAGTATATCCAACACGGGAAAATATATAAAATAGCGCTACAAAACGTAAACCGGGAACGTACCTATCTGTTGGGCAAATTACGCTTAATTTATGGAAACAAAAGCAGTAACAATTGCTTCCATACCTGCATTTCACTTATATAATCTAAAAAGGTTAACTATTTATATGAAGTGAAATATTTTCATGGTTTCAACTACTAACAACAATCAATTTCGACAAACAGTATACACAACAAAACAAAACAACCATTCAACGTAATACCTAAATTTAAATTTACAAAATCAAACTGGATTTATCCCTGCCATGTCTGCTCATGGAGACCACAACCTTACCTTCCTTGTCCCCTCAGTAGTACCGTCTACCGTACCCTCTGCCTACACTGTTCCTTCACCAACCATACCCTCTGCCATACTAGTTGACCCCTCTTCGTCCCTCTCTGACTCTCTGGTTCGTACCTCCGCTAACTCTTTGTCCACAGCTGGTCATGCCCTAACCTTTTCTCCTTCTTCCCCACCCCTCTTGGTTAACCCCCCACCTGATCCACCTGATCCCGTTCTAACTGCTCCCCCGCCTCTTACTCCTGTACCTCCTGCTCCTCCTCCTTGTGAACGGGCATGGACTTCCTTGTTCAAGCATATACCCAAGAATGCAGGGAAGTACATTCCCGTTCACTTGTCACCTTTTTATGAAGATGATGCTTTAGTGCCACCTGCTGATGTCATAGATGCTGGTACGACGATTTGGAAAGATACTTTGGTGGGGTTCTTTCTTGATAAACCTCTTTCCTATACTGCAGTGATCTCCAAACTTAAACTGATTTGGAAACTTAAAGGCTCAGTGAAAGTTAAGTCTGACGGTATATTATTCTTGTTTAACTTTTCTTGTGCTGAGGACAGAGATAACATCCTTCAGTGTGATCCCATTATTTTGAACAAGAAGTTATTTATTCTTAAGCCTTATGATCCTTCCATTAGCA
This sequence comes from Allium cepa, assembly GCA_030765085.1. Lineage (NCBI taxonomy): Eukaryota > Viridiplantae > Streptophyta > Magnoliopsida > Asparagales > Amaryllidaceae > Allium > Allium cepa. The sequence continues at coordinate 137,500,073 of CM060932.1, forward strand.
ACGTTGCTGGATCAGTAACAGCAGTTCCTGTTTGGGTTAATATGTATAACCTTCCAATTTTTGCGTGGTCTCCCCTTGGGATTAACTGGCTTTGTAGCCATCTGGGGAAGATGTTGTGCATGGACCAAATGACTGAAAAACAGGAAAGACTTAGCTATGCCAAATGCTTAGTGGAAGTAAAACCGAGTAAGGAGCTACCAGAAGAATTTATGGTCAAGTTAGTTGAAGGTGGGCAACAGAAGATACATGTTCAATACATGTGGAAACCTGACATTTGTGTGTTATGCAATGCTTTTGGACACAAGTCTGATGTTTGTAATAATAAGAAGGAAGAGTTGTTTGAGAACAAAGTGGAAGATAATAGTAAGACAAACAAAGAAAAAGAAGTGATAAAAGCTAAACCAAAACAATTGAAAAGAAATGAAAGACAGGCTGTTAAACGAAACGTTAAGGTTTGGCAGCGTGTAACCAGGAAAAGGATGGATCCAATAAACAAAAGTAATAAGGAAGAAAAGAGAGAAGATATTATAGAAATGCAGAGAGAAGTGAGTGAAGTTAACAAAAGTTGTGAACTTACTCACTCAGGAAAAATTGAAGTAGAAAAACAAGTCACGAGAGAAATAGATGAAAGCAACGAAAAACACGAAGAAGACACTGTGAATATAGTGGTAGGAATCGAAGGAGATGTGGAGTGTAGTGAAAGTGAAACTGAAGGCAACCCACTGACATATAACAAGTTTGCAGTGTTACTTACACTAGATGACGAGGAAAATGTCAGTGATAAGCAAGAAGAGGAAATGAACGTTAGAGATAAATGTCAATTTGTACAAAGTAAAGTGGATGCTAAACAACAGGAAAATAATATACAGAGACAAAAGGAAGAAGAAGGCAGTAGCAAAACTAAAAAAGAGAAGCACAAGATGGTCCATACAAAGTTCGATACATGCAGGAGGGAAGTGGAAGTTGAAGAAAACAAAGGAGTTGGTGAAGCAAGTAATTGTGAAACGCTAGAGAGTGGTCTAAGGAAAAAGAACAACATCAAGTTACCAAAACACAGTACTAAATCACAAGAAGACAAGGAAGTGCACATCCCATGCACAGCAAAGCACACAAATCATTCTTCCAATACATTTAACCCTGACTTTAACTCATCCCCAAATACCCCTTTACCACACTTGTATTCCAATATCAAACCACCTCATGCTTTCAAAGCCCCGCCTTCTGCAGCTATCACAACTCTACCAACCAAACCTACTACACCAACTCAGTCATTTTCCAAAAAGCAAGAAGATTCTTCTAAACAAGCAGTGACCCCCCTATCAGCCACCATTCCTAATTACTTGTCTTCGTTACAAGCAGTTACTAGGAGTATGAAAATGGAGTTTCTCAACGCACAAATTGACCAATGATGCTACGCATTGGGGCATGGAATATACGTGGTGCACATCAAGTAATTAAGCAGGACCAATGTAAGCAATTAATTTCTACTCACCAGCTGGCTGTCTTGGCAGTTCTTGAAACAAAATTGAACCTTGCCCTTTCTATCAAAGCTGCAGAGTACATCAATCCCAGATGGAAATTCATACACAACCACAATGAAGCAACTTATGGTCGGATTCTGATCCTTTACAATCCAAATCTTGTCCAACTATCCCCAATCCTATCCACTCCCCAGCTGATTCACTGCCATGCCTTAGATATCAATGAACAATCAACCTTCTATGTCTCCTTTGTGTATGCTTACAACTCTGTTAACACTAGAGAGTCTTTACTTTCTGTAATTCCTTCTCTAAGACAAAACACCCATCCATGGTTAATTCTAGGAGATTTTAATTGCTGTCACTCTCTCTCTGATAGAATGGGGGGTAATCCCCTCTCCCTCAGTGAAATAAAGCCCCTAGCTGATGCTCTCTATGACTCTGACCTTGTCAAGATTAGAACTCTGGGCATGCAGTATACGTGGAATAACAAAAGGAGGCATGGTTGTAGAACCTTCTCCACCATAGACCATTCATTCTCGAACCAATCTGCATATACTAAATGGCCTCTCCTGTTCAACCACATTCCACCTCCTCTCCTATCTGACCACTCTCCTCAAATTATCCATCTTCGTGAAGCGGACTTGAGGGGGAAATCAAATTTTAAATTTTTTAACTCTTGGACATCTGAACCAGACTTCAAAAACATTGTTTTATCTGCTTGGAATTTGCCTAAAATTGGTAATCACTTGTATGTTTTGCAGGAAAAAATCAGGGAAACTAGGAAAGTCTTGAAACAATGGGCGCATAACAAGTATGGTGAAGGAGACAAGATGAGCACAGTGATTAAAAGAAGACTTACTGATGTCCAGACAGCTATGATGGCCTCTGTCAACAATGCTAATCTATCAGAGGAGGAAAGTGTTCTCTCTTTGCAATACCAACAAGCTTTAATTAAAGAGAGTGAGATGATCAGGCAGAAAACGCGAATAAAATGGAGAGAAAAAGGTGATAAGAATAGTGCTTACTTTCACGCTAGTCTAAAGAACAAGCAAACTAGTCAGAACCTCTCTACAATATATGACACTCAAGGTAATCTTCACACATCTCCACAAATGGTCAAGGAAGCTGTAGTCAGACACTTCTCTGAATTATATGGAAATGCTAATCACTTCGTGCCGAATATTGATCTTATACCCAGTGACATTCTCCCCAGATTAAATTCAACTGATTATGACCTTCTCTGTAAGGAAGTAACCCCTGAAGAAATAAGAAATGCCATGTTTTCATTAAACACTGAATCTTGTGGAGGACCTGATGGTCTCAACACTCTATTCTATACTTCTTGCTGGTCTATCGTTTCTGCTGACGTAATCAATGCCATTCTCCTCTTCTTCAGAAAGGGTAAACTCTTCAGATCATATAACTACACTAACATAGCTCTTATACCCAAAATGAAAAATGCGCACTGTGTTAGTGATTATCGTCCCATCTCCTGTTGTAACACCATATACAAATGCATCACCAAGGTTATAGCTTCTAGACTCAAACTTGTGCTCCCCAATATTGTTTCCAAAAATCAGGCTGCTTATCTTCCAGGTAGGAGTATACTGGATCATGTTCTTCTTTCCCATGACTCATCAAAAATTATAAGCGCAGGAACATATCACCTAGAGCTATGTTGAAGTTGGACATCATGAAGGCATTTGATATGCTGCAGTGGAACAGTATTGTCAGAATCATGGGATATATGAACTTCCCTCCTCATTTCATTGCTTGGATATATGAGTGTATTACGTCTCCTACCTTTTCAGTTACTATCAATGGTAGGAGTGAAGGTTTCTTTACTAGTGAACAAGGGATAAGACAGGGGGATCCCATTTCGGCTTATATCTTTATCATTGTTATGGAGCTCTTAACGAGAATGTTTGAGAGGAAAATAGCACATGGAAATTACAAGCTTCACCCTGGATGTACTGAACCAAGGATCTCTGCATTGATGTTTGCAGATGATCTTGTTGTTTTTTGTTCTCCTCAAACCAACACTCTCACAAGCATAATGCACTCACTTCAAGAATTTTACGAAATGACAGGGTTGAAAGTTAATCTCCAGAAATCTGACATCACCGTTGCTGGTGTTAGTACTGAGCACTGTAGTGTTATCTCGCATATCACTGGGTTGTCCATAAATCATGATACTACCAGTTATCTTGGTCTGCCTCTTACTAGTTCTAGGATTACAGTTAACCAATGTCTTCCTCTTTTTGACAAAATTACAGCTAGATTAAACTGCTGGACTTCCAAGTTGCTTAGTCAAGCTGGGAGATTAACTCTTATAAAATCAGTAATATTCTCAATGCAAGTCTACTGGGCTAGAACGTATATTCTCCCCTTCAAACTGATTAAACTGATTAGAGGAGCTATGATGAGATTCCTATGGAAAGGCAGGATTACAGGCAGATACATAGCTCCGATCAAATTTTGTTCAGTGGAAAGGCCCATGGACAAGGGGGGGCTAGGCATTCTCAGCTTAAAGAACTGGAACATTGCTGCTTTTGCAAAACACATAGACACTTTTTTTAATAGTACTGACAGCTTATGGGCTATATGGTCTGATAAGAACGTGATTAAGGGGAGAAGCATATGGAGTATGACTAAGCCTCAAAATTTGAGTTGGACGTGGCAATGCATTTTCAAACTCAAAGAAAAAGTTCTTCCTTTAATGCTATTGAACACGAATCCCATATATAGTGTGAATTTTTGGGAAGACCCCTGGTTGAAACCGGGCCTTATTCTTAAACGACAACTTACTCACAGTGAAATGCAACAGTCTGGAATACATCAGGAAGCTAAAGTTCGTGATACTCTTTACAACCTCCAAAACACGCGCTATTCAACTTCGAATCCTAGGATACAACAAATATGGAACATGATACGTTGTCATAATGCAATCACTGATGTTACCAAGCGTATGGTTTGGGGCAATAAGAAGTCTGCCTACAAAATTGGAGACACATATGAATATCTGATGAAGAATGGTGATCGCCCTAAGTGGAGATGGTGCAAACGAACGTGGGGAAGAGACAGTAGCTTGAGACATGACCTAATGCTCTGGAAAGTGTTGAATGGTGCGATACTAACATCTGCGAGGCTTGCTAATTTAGGTATGAGTATTGATAATCGCTGTAAGTTTTGCAATATTATGCCTGAGACTGTGGATCACTTGTACTTTGAGTGCCACTTAATTCATCAAATCTGGAAAAAAGTTATGGCGAAGTTTCACAGGAGGAATGTGTCTACTGATAACCTGAGAGAGTGGAGAAGAATTTACGAAAGCATCAATAGAAATAATGACAGAGGAAGAACCCTAAATGCAGTGCTAAAATGTTTTTTAACATCGGTTTGGAGAGAGAGAAATGCTCGGTTATTCGATAATGCAAACGCAAAAAATGACAGAAGCTTCAAAAGTTGGGTTTTGAGTGAAATTAGGGATTGTGTGGGCCAACTGACTTATGCAATTGATCCTGGAATACGTGTTTCTCTTCTCTATAGCTTGTAATCTTTGTCTTCTTTTGTTTTTGTTTATTGTTGTTTGTTTTCCCCCTGTGCTTGCTGCGCCAAGTGTCCCCCGTTTTTCCATTTTCCTTGTGTTTGTTTGTCGTTCTTATTGGTGTAGCAATATATGGTCGAGGTCCATTTAACCTCGTCGGCCTTGCCAAAAAAAAACAACCATTCAATCAAACAAGCAAATAGTTGTTCGGGTTCAAAACTTGAAATGGTACGGAATGAAAAATAACTATCCAGTGTATCATTTACTCAACAGTCTTAGATGGGACAAAAGTAGATTATTTATTCATCCAACAACTTCAAATTTCCTTACCCAACCAACCCTAAATCAAACAATTACAATTCAAACCAACAATCAAATTAACTTATATAAATTCATTACATACTTTATTTGTTTGATTTCCTTTCTTATATCCAAACCACATAACTTTTCCTTTTTATAATTTACATTTGTTTCTAACAAACTTTAAATTTTATTTTCTCATTCAGTGGTTGTTTCCTTCATTTCTACTTATTACTTACAATTAAAAATTTTATTTATTCAGGTCATGTATTATATTTAATGCACTTCTAATTTCAATTATTTATTAAATGCTTACATTTATATTATATTTAATTATAGTAACCCTTTTTAATTACACTTAATTTTCTTAACCTTAAAACATCCATTCTTATAGGTAAAGGATTTTATTAATTCTTTGACTAGGATTTGCAGTCATCTATTTATATTACCTACTTTTCATTATATTAAACTAGCAGCATTTAAATCATACTTAAGTTTATAACCCTACACATAAATCCTTATTTATTAAAGAATTACATTTTATTTACTTAAGTTTAAAATCACCTATTTAGAATACTTACCTTTAATTTTAGTAAAATTTCAATCATAACTTAAGTTTATATCATTAAATTCTCATTTATAACAGCAATTCATTTAATACTTCATTATTTCCAAAATTTCTACTTGTATAATATTTTATTCCAATTTCTTATTTAACATTTCAACCTTTAATATTTGGTAAGTTATATATGTTAAAGAAAATGCAATTGAACTTATATAAGTTTATCTCAATTCTTTTAATTCATTCATTGTTCAATAGATCTTTACCATTTTCTTATAAGTTAAAATTTTAACTTCCTTTATAACTTAGCATTTAAGTCTCTTATTTTATTTAGGGTTTCAATTATTAATTTTTTCCGTTTCACTACCATAATTGAAACAATTAATTAATGGAAATTAAGAATTAAATACCGGGTTAAATTTTAATAGATAAATATATTCTTATAACTTATATACCTCTAATTATACTTAAAACAATTAAAATTTAGATATTTTCAAAATAAATCTGCAGTAGAATTTACTACAGTGGCCTTTCCCCTTCGAAACTCGAAAATGAAAGTCGATGATGCGGCCGCCATCACCGAAATTATTTTCCAGCGACAGAGAGGAAAGTACGAAACTTATTTTCTCCAAAATCTTCTTTAAAACAATTCTTCCAAATTATACTAAATATTTATATAAGAAAATACTTATAACAAAATTATTATAATTCATAAATCCTTTGAAAGCAAATTTTCAAAATCCCGGACTCAAGTTCTAAAATTTCCAAATTTCATTGATTTTAATTTCAATCTCATTTTACCTATTATTTAAAATTTTATTCCTAACAACCAATCTATTGCAACCAACAATATATATATATATATATATATATAATACCTTAATAAAATATTTTATATATAGAAAATATAATAGGCGAAGTTATTTCATTCACCTATATTAAAACAAATATTATGTCAGTCTGTCCTATTAAGTGTTTAGAAATCCCTATTGATGTCACAGCGTCCCATGCACCAACCAGAATTTATAAATACAAAACGGAACAAACTAACACAATATTAAAACCTTTTTATAACACTAACAAATACGCTCTCTCATACATACACTCAACGACTCCCATAGGGTATTACTACCCTATTAGTAAAGAGTCAAACCCCACAAAGCTAAGGTTTATCGCCAAACCTTGCTCTGATACCAGCTGTAACGTCCCGCCTTTTCGCACGCTTCAAATCGACACACATGCCGATTCAAACCATACGGAAGGGCGGATTGTTATGGGGTAAATAAGAAAAACAGAGAAGAAATAAACAAAATAGAATCTCACAGAGGAAGGATAAAAAATAATAATAAAATATACAGTTTATATAACTGTTTACAAAACATTTGCTTCTTCTTTGTATAATAATTATCAGAGTTCACATACCAAAATATCAATGCAGCGGAACAGTGTGTAGTGCACTAGTACAAATAATAATAATACAAATCTTCGTCTTCGTCCTCCAAAGCTAAATCTTCAAATCCTGAAACGCTCGGACTGACCCGAGCGAATTTGAAAAGACAAAAACACTCGAGTTAGAACTAAAAGATCTTATGTAAGTTAAATTAACAGAAATAAATATGAGTGCAGTAACTCAAGAGATGCTCGGGATTTACATCTCCTAAGGATCCGTTAAACTATTTACTATGTAGTATACTGCGCTATTATAATAGTGTCTAATTATAAAATAAACATACTTTTAAATAGCATTAAGGCTTTACATTTTCCACCTTAACACGTAATAGTCCCAGTAGTCCATCCAATATCATAGTCCCTCCTGATCGGGAAGCCACTAGAAGATACCACACGGGCTACGGGAGAAATCCAAACTCGTACAAGGCTCGGTATGGTAGGTGACACGGCACAACTAGGCAATGCCACGGTAGATATACCAATTACGCTTCCGGGCCGATGGAAACGCGCAGCGCGCAGCTGCCGCCCACCTCGGACAAACTCCCCCAAAATCAAAGTAAAAGTGGCCACTGAATCAATCCAAAGTCAAAGTATAGTATCGAAGAGGAGTGTCCGATCAGAGGAATGACCTCATTAACCCGTCAATCGCTCCTATTTTAGCCACCTTATGCCAACTCACGGGAGTTGGGTCCACATATTTACCTTACAGGAAACCTCGCCACCAACCTACTTCATTCTGGAATCCCCACCGCGTACACGGTTAGTCAAAGTGGTTTTCGGTATCGACAGAGAGTATGTCCATATCTGATCCCGGTCTCTTTGCCAACCCATCGTTATTATAACACCGCAGTCATTTAAAAATAGTTTATACTTTAAAAACCAGAATAAAAATTTCCATTTCAAAACTATGAATACGATATCATTTTAAAACCCAAAACAATATGATATCATTTTTCCCAAATATAATTCTTTTCCAAAAATCATACTGCTTTAAAATTTATAATATCTGGAAACCAAACATTTTGAATTATACTTTCAAAGCATAATATTTCGAAATTCATAAATTTTAAAACCATAACTTCTAAAACTTGAATGGTTTGGATATTCAACGGTATATAAAACAAATGGTTTAACTTTAAGGTTACTTTGTAAGGAAAATTATTTCCATGGCTTTACAATATATTTCTTTATTTAAAGTCTAAACTAAAATTTAAATATCACTTTCAAGTTCCAAAACCACTTCAATTTCTATATATATATATATCCATTTGGAGTATTAATATTCCAAAACTAAAGTTGGGTTTTATTCTTTCAACAAATTAATGTTCTATTATTTAGTCTAGAATATTCACCTAAATTCCATAAATAAAACTCCAATTTCTAGCAATTAAATATTTCTCAAATTTACTTCATACTAGAATATTCATTTTTAAATTTATCTTGAAAAATCCAGTTATAAATATCATACCTTAAAATTTCCAAACTTAAACATATAAGATAAATTACCAAATTCCAATTTCTCAATTTTTTTTCGTTTTTATTCAACAGGTTTATACACAGCTTAAATTCAAAAATTTTAACTTCATATGTATATATATAGAAGAATAATATTTAAAAAATATCAAAATTTAAAATCTTTATAAACCGTATTCCATCCAAACCATAGAAATCACTTTTAAAATAATTTATATATAGACCACGGTGCCTGTATATAATTTTCTATCCTATGGTCAAGTGATACGGATATTTATCATTTCAATCCGTAATTTAAAAATAAAATTTTGCGGTTGTATATCATTTCAAACCACAATCCCGGATGAAACGAAAAATGCATGATAACTTGCAGTTTAAATGATATAAAATAAAACATCCATTCATCAACATCATCCATCATCCAAATCACAATAATCATCCAATAATAAAACAATATCAATATATAGCTGATAATATATAACAGGTAATAACTAGCAGTTATATTAAAAATAAATTTAACAACTATTAAACTAACAGTTTATATATTCAGTAATAAATTTTATAACTGTTTTCTAACAGTTTATATGCAAATAAATAAATTCTAACTGTCAATTAATATGAAATAAATAAACTAAATTAACAGTTAAATTAAATAAATGCGAATTAACAGATTTGATGAATAAAACATGCTAAACAGTCATAAATAAATTTCTACTCATATCTAAAATAAATTTAACAAACATAAAAACTTTTAGAAGTTGTGAGTGGGTTAAAACACTCACCTTTTGAATTTAAATCGAATTTAAATCCGATTTAAACCCAAAATTTGACGGTCTCCAAATCTGTCCAAACCTGAGTCATCAGATCCGGAATTTAAATATGATCCTAACAAAAGAAATTTCACGCGAAACGGATAACGTATGAGCAAGTTATTCGATTTAAACGATAAAAAAAAATCAAAATAAAAATTTGAATTATAAACAAACAAACCTAATTATAATAAAGCCACGTCAACATAACTGGAGACTCACGTGAAACCATTCTCCCTCTCCACGTTATCACGCACGCTACAGGCTTCACGCAGAGAACACGAACGAACCCGTTCAGGCAAGTTGACCCATCTTTGACCACGGTTTGCAAACGCCACCGGCCTCCTGCCTAACGCCGACCAACTCCAACGTCCCCTCAGACCGAGCTGCTCCTGCCTAGGCCACCGTGACCGCCTCCGGTCGCCGTGAAATGCCACGGCCAAACCCACTTGTAAAACCCTAATCCAATAAATTGCATCGATCTGACCATCAATTCTCGAAATCAACCACACGGATGCACTCCGCTACGTTCCCTCGTCAAAACCCAGAAAGGGTTTTGCGATCCGACAAATTTTGTTGCGACGATGATGAACGGCCGTGGATAAACTAGGGTTTTCTGGAAAAACTGAGACCCGTATCGAAAAACGAATCACACCAGCAAATTACGTATCTCGAGAACTATGACATATATTTTTGTGGAATTTTTGTGGAGAGTTTGAATTTTGACTTTTGATTTTTGAACTGTAGATAGATCTAGGTTTTGCACCCATTGAGGAAGAGAAAGAGATGAAGAAAATGAACGTACAGACAAATGATAGAAGATGGAGGCTAGGGTTTATCACAGCATATATATAGACAAATTGTAGAAGGCTAGGTGGGCACGAATTACGAACGTGCTAAACGGTAGTTGGCCCAAAAGCCCGTTCTGACCCCGGAACGAAATTTATTAAACCCATATATCCAAATAGGTATTTTAAAATATCCTGAACGCGATGGAAAAAGTTTCACGTCCAAATTTGATCGTATGAAGAAGTTATGCTGAAAACAAAATTTCCAAATTGATTTCAAATTGATTTTAATTAAATCGATTTCAAGGCGTTTCGCGTCCATACGATCAAACGACAGGTCCGATCGATACAAAACTTGAAACCCTACAATAATTCACCGATACGGATCCGATGAAACTGGTTTCGTCGAAATCCGAGTCCTTGGCCAAACTGGCTATTTTTATATTCATTAAATAAATTAAAATAAATTATTGAAATCCAATTTTAAATCTAAATTCTAAAATTGGCCAAATTTTATCGCTTATATATTTCATAAACGATTTAAATGATTTAACACGTTTAGATGTGAATTAAAAGTTGATAAGTCTATAAATTTCAGTGTTAATTCTCTACTTCCTTACATTTAGAAATTATAAATTAAATTTTCAAAACCCATTTATTAGATTTTCAACTTTTATATTCTCACCTTTTCCAAAATAAGGATGCCACTAGCATTGGTTCATGATGTCACATTATTATCCTCAAAGTCCAATTTAATTTCAATAACGTAATATTTTAAACGTTTAATTCCACTTTATTATGCAATAAAAGCAATTGTTGAATTTGATACTCAAATAAATTTATAAATCTTGCTTTATACAAATCTATATTAACAAAGGTCCAATTATAAATAGAATTAGCATTAACTTCATCTTATAGCATTAACTACTCCAATTACACAACAAATCTACGCTAACTGCACGATTTAAGTCCATTGATTGAAATTAAGTCTACATTAAATGTTATAAATTATAAATTGGAACCTCAATAAATTTGTTCATTGATTTAGACTCTTTCTATACAGTAAATAGACATTTTTATGTGTATACATAACCTTTTGAATTATAATACACTTCATTAGTGCATGCTTCATTCCTTATAAATTCCCTTTTATTAACTAGAATACATTAACTAAACAAAATAATTAATCTAGATTTATTTCAATCGATTTGTCATTCTTAACTTAATATGCTCAATAAATGGTTAACCTAAAAATATTGTTACCCTTTTATATTCAAATTCACTTACAACATCAATAACAACAATGTTGCCATAGATTTAGATTAAATTAAATAAATTAGATGAAAGGGTAAAACTTTGTAATTATCCCAAATGCCAAATATATTTATGCATTAATTACTACTTATTATTATGAATTCATTTATTAATTTACTAGTTGCCTTTGGCATCTTATTTCCTATTTACTACCAAACTTCCTACTTAGCTATAGTTTATCAATATATACATACCTAGGAAAATCAAGTTCTTGTCCTTTCTGTTATTTCAATTAAATCGGGTATGCACAAATACATTGTTAATTAACTTATTCCTACAAAATTATTTACATACATTCTGTTCCAAACTTTATAGAATTAAATTATAATTACTTACCACTTAACCCATCAATTTTATATTCTATCCAAACATGCATTTAAATCTTTTTATTTTAAATAAACTTATTCAATGTTGACATCCACTAAATAAAATTTACTTTCATTTATATAGTTGCAATTCAATTCAGTTATTATTTCATTCTAAATTAGATTAGAAATCATATTAAATTAACTCATTTAATATCATCAAATTTAACGGGTCGTTACAAATACACTTATATAATTCTATTGGTGCTTACTATTATCTGAGGAAGTTGAAATAATTCCTTTATACAGATAAGTGAAAATTAGCAATCAAATTGGAAGCGGTTCTGGTGAGACAGCTAAGGTCCTAGACGTGAACATTTTACTACGGTTTTGCTGATATGTTCGGGCAAGAGTCCAAATTAAAATTAACCCCAATAAAGGATCTACAGTACAAGTACATGGAGTAGTCCCAACTCCTTCGCCTACTTTGATTTTCCCAAATCGTGTTAGGATTTCTAGAGTCTAGGTGGAAAAAATTACTTGGGGACTAAACCATTTATTGAGACTCAAATGTGGCTGATGAATTGTGATCGGGTATTTGCTATGATGAGTGTGGAGGACGCGATGAAGAGGAAATTGGCTTCATGTCACTTGCAAGGGAGGGCTTGAACTGGTTGGTATTATCGTCGTTGAGACAGAAGAGATGGCAACTACCTGGACTGATTTTAATAAGCGCTTTGAAGTTAAGTTTATATCGAAGCCTGAATGGAGAGAGGAGCTGGAGAAGTGCATTCATTTGGAGCAAGGAGACCGTAACGTCTAGGATTATGTCAATGAGTTCAATCAACTGATGAAGTATGGCCAAGACTTCATTAATACACCAGTGAAGAAGGCAGCAAAATTTTCTCTAGGATGAATCCATCTTTGAGAGATGTTGCTTTGAGCCATGTACCAATCGGAGCATCTTTTGAGAGCTTGGTAGAGATGGCGCTGCTGTATTCTGTTACTAAAGAATGACTTAACAAGGTAGAATGTGTTGAAATCATGATTTTGGTGTTTTGATGATATCAACCATATGACAATGCTACTAATGTTTTTCTTGAGCAATTTCGGGTCAAGTAGCGATACAATGTATGATAAAAGTTTATATAAGTTATTGAAGAATACAAAAGAAAAAATGGTTCAAATGTGATATTTAGATACCAAATGAATGGAAAAAGAAAAAAAATAACGGCTAATGGAACGAGTTGAACTTGGGTCATTTAAATAGATGCCTTACTTCAACCAACTACACTACAACCACGCTTGTTAAAATGGTGGCAATAAGGCTAGATAAGGGACAAAAAGAATCGAAAATTAAATGTTGAAGAAATGACCAAGGCAGGATTTGAACCACATGGTTGAAGATAGAAATGGCCCTTACCAAACAAACTAAAGCCGTTTTTGATTACAAGGTGGTACCAAAATCATATATCTACAGAAAAAAATCAAAATATGGGAAGAGAATAAATATAGTATAGGCGGCAGTTGAACCCAAGCGATAAAGGGAAAAGCGCACGCATCTACCACTACACCACAATACCATTTGAATTGCAGTTGTTGTAATAGTATATGAGCATTATAAACAAATAATGAAAGTGCCCTTCTAAGCATCTTCTTTAAGTGTTGCGAACTTCCAAAAGATCTATCTCTTATAAACCAAATTTCTAAAGGATTGCGCCTATTTAATGGCTTCCTATCACTCCTATATAAGCCTCATATCATCCCTAAATCAATCACCCAATCCCATGCTCGCAAATTATTTTTATATTTCATCCTACAGCCCTAAACTTAATATTCATTCAAAATTTCGACCAACATTCTTTCACGCCACAATATTTGAATTTGATCCGAATCCACTTCCTAACCTATGCACACTTACTCTGCATCATTTTAAGGGTTATAGAAGTTTGTACTGTTGTGTGACAAGTCAGAGTATTGAGATACAAAATATTCTCGAAGAGATTAGTATTCTACTTTGTCGTAAAATTCCAAGAAGTAGGCAAAGTCATGTCTTGGAAGTGGAGTCTTTAGACGGTGTTATTGTAAACCCGTTCCTTCAAGTGAAGTGAGGGTGTTAGCTAGTGAAAAGCCAGAATAGAGATTCTAAGACTGGACGTAGGATGGGAGGTCCGAACCAGTATGAATTGACTGTGTGATCTACCGTTATATTTATGCTGCATTTATATTATCTCTCATCTATTGGCCATCTTCGATCTCTTGCATAACAACTAACAGAAGGAAAGTCGGTTTAGCAAAATAAATGCAAGGTTGAACTAGAAGCATAAGGCAGAATAAAGAAGCCAAGGTTTAGGTGTAAGAAGTGCAATCTAAGGGGCATATGGCTAAGGATTGGGAGGTGAATGTTGCGAAGATAAAATGCTACAACTATATCTGGTTTGGGCATATGAAGTGGGAGTGTTTGACCGTGCCTAACACTTCAACTCTGGTAGTTCTAGCTTATGCACTTGATGTTATCCCTAACTCAAGCTTAGCCATGGCTGTGGATAAAGTAAAGAATGTTGTTATGGAAGGTGTGTTAACTTTTTCTAATTATCTATTCGCAATTTATTTAACACTGGAGCATTCCACTCATATCTTCAAGTAAGCTAATGGATCAACAGTTAGAGACTAGCATTGTAACGACCCGTAAAATTCGATGTATAAAATGAATTAAATTAATAAGATTTTTAATTTAAATTTAGAAAGAAATAAAAATCTTATAATTTATATGGGAGCGAATGTAGAAATTAGATGTATCAATTGTAATTAAAATCAACAATTTAAAATTTATATTGCAATTAATTGAAATGTGTAAATTGTCATGCTTGGTTATAAGTTTAATATAAGAAACAAAAGGGAATGTAGAATTTGTGAATTACCAATAAAAATATTAAATAGAATGGAATTCAAATTTATATAATAATGGAAAGTGTAAATTTGTTGCATTTGGGTAAAAAAAATTAAAATATAAGTAAATAAAAGTAAGCATTTAATTTACCGATAGAATAATACATTGATTAATAGTAACTGTATGTAAATTAAGGTAGTAATGTTAATGGCAGTGATGAATAACCAATTTAATGCAATTCAAATTGATTGAAACGACTGTTTAGGTTAAAATTGATTGTAAATAGGAATATTTGGAAATAAACTGAATATATGAAAACAAAATGTAAGCATTGAATTAAATTAATGAATTCAAATAATAATAAATGGTCATTGAAAAATCAGTGTTCTGCAAGTAATTATAATGTTGTTATTGATAATAAACGTTACTTCAATGATTATTAATATAGTAACGGAAGTGTGAATGAAAACTTAATAGAAACATAAATTTATTTTAAGGAAACAAGAGATATATTGTACAAATTGATGAATTAGTATAAATTGAATGGTAATTGGATAAAATCAATATCATATGAGTCATTGCAACAATTGTTGTAAACTATAAACCTATAAATGTGATTTAGGGCAAATAGTGACCGTTATTATTTGTTACCAGTTTACTTAGGCTATTAAGCTGTGAGTGGGAATCAATTGAAATTTAAAATGAATCTTGGTATTACAATTATGAGTTTAAGAAAATAATTACAAGATATAAATGTAATAAGAAGCATAGAAATGTTGGGAATTTTGTAAAGTAATAAATGATGTAATTTGTGGTGATATGTGGTAATAATGTAAATTTAGGTAATAAGTGGTAATAATGTAAATTTAAATTTAGGTATTACGTTAATGTAAGTTTAGGTAATATGTGGAAATAATGTAAATTTAAATTTAGGTATTACGTTAATGTAAATTTAGGTAATATGCGGTAATAATGTAAATTTTATTCATAGAGTGCTAATGGATTTAATAAAAAGAATGAAATCAAGATGAATGAATAAATTAGGAGTATAAATTTTAATAAATGTGTGCATTGATTTGTAGTAGGATTTAAAAGGCAATTAATAATTTAAAGGTTGATTTATTAAGAAAACAATGTGTAATGGATGGAAATGGAATAAGTGTAGTGTAATGAGAGTTGTTGTAATAATTATTTGTAAAGAATTAACTTAAAAATATTACAAAATGTATAATGGTGACAATTGGTGTTGTTACCAATTTAACTGATCAATTTCAAATAAATGTCAATAGAATGTTATATTAATATGGAATAAAACCATAATTATAGTGTGAATGTAATAAAAAGAAATAGAAATGTTAATTGTATTCATAATGTAATGATTGCTTTAATAGTAAGGAGTGAAAATCAAAATAAAAGAATATAAATGAATAAGTTTTGTAAAAGAGTAAAAATATGTTTATTTATTTGAAATGTTTGTTAGCTGAAAGATTGATTGTAGAGATGAGTAACTATTATTTAGTGAGAAATGTGTAATTACTATTTGTATCCAATAATGTAAATGTTTAAATTACTATTAGATAGGAAAAATTGTTTTACTTCTCATTACATTCATTTAATCCATTTTGAAACTTAATCAATTGAAATGAATGTAATTGAAAATTTCTAATTAGTAGGAGAGAGAATACTAATTGTAAATTAATAGGTGTAATTAAAAGCAGCATATGTTTTGTGAAAATATAAGGAAAGTTTTGATTCAATGAAAAAAAACATTTACATCAAATAAAATGAAGGTTTCATATATGAATGTAGGTTTAATTTCACTAAAATAAAGAATAGAAAGATTGATTTTAAAGAAAGAAATATATGTTTATTTGAACTGTGTTTTAGCTTACAGACTGATTACAAGAATAGGAAAATAATCTATTTATTACTCTTGTGTATAAACAATAAATTTATAAATGTGTTTAAACAAACAATTGTTCTATTTTTTTAATCCATTTTAGTTGTCTGTTTTAAAATTTAACTTTATAAGTAACTGAAATTAATATAATTCAAATGTTTCATTTAAAAGGAAAGGAAACGTTGATTGCAATTAATAGATTTAATAAAAGAAACGCACGTTTTGTGTTAAACAAAAAGGGTGTTTCAATGGTAATAATAGATCATTTTGGGAAACACAAATCAAATGCATTTTAAGGTAAGTATAAAAATTTATTATACGTAGACAAAAACCTAAATGCGTAGCAATTCGAATATTACTTGAGTTAATGAAGTTAAGTGGTTACGTTTCAAAAAAATAATATTTTAGAATCTTTTATTATTAATTGTTTCAGGAACTTTTTAAAATAGTTACCTTGCTATTAATACTTGATCCGTTTATTTCTCCATCTGTTTAATACCTGAGCACTTTTTGGTTGTATTCAATTCTTGCCACCTCATTTTCACGTATATAAAATTCTACTTTCGTTTGCAAAGTTTTCCATTCATACTTACATTTCCTTATGTATTATTAATACCTGAAGCTTTAATAATAAGATGTAACATTTATTTTTGTCCCTCCACATTCGTTTCCTAATTATAAATAACCTACATCTTATTTCTTCTTTCTCCTAACATCTCATATTCAAAAGCTCTTATTCTTGCAAATCCAAAAGCATTCTTTTATAAAAATGATTCTTTTTCATTTTTCATACACTTCCTGCCCTCATCTTAGTTGTTCTTCAATCTTTTCCTGAAGCCTCATCTTGAAAAAATGTAAGTATTAAAATTTGTTTATTTATATATATTTTTAACGCGTACTAATTTTTATTTTAGTAATACTTCTTGTAACATGACTATCTTTTGCATATAAACTTTGATTCATGCGCGATTTCTTCTGTTGGATTCAAATTTATATTCCGGACAACATGAAGTTGATTTAGTTAAATTTGGAGATTGTTGAGTTTTGCGCTTCTGTTTGGATTTTTATGGGCTAAAATCAAAGGTGAGTGTTTTAACCCACTCACAACTTCTAAAATTTCTTATGTTTGTTGAATTAATTTTGATGAGATTTATTTATCTATGATTGTTTGGGCATATATTTAATCATCATCTCAGTTAGATTGCATTTATTTAAATTAATTTGTTATTTAATTTTATTATTGCATATAAATTGCCAGTTAAATATATTTATTATTGCATATAAACTGCCAGTTAAACAGTTATTAATTTATTATTGAATATAAACTGTTCGTTGATACCTGTTATATTTTATATGCTCTATATTGATGTTTTTTTTTAAATTGGACGATGATTGTAATAAATGGTTGATGATTGATATTTGGTGAATGGATGATGTGTTCTATATTGTATAAACTACAAGTTATTGCATTCTTACCTTATCGGGATTACGGTTTGAAATGATATATAACCGTAATTTTTATTTTTAAATTGCGGATTGAAATGATAAATATCCATATCACTTAACCATAGGATAGAAAATTATATACAGACACCGCGGTATATATATAATAATATTTTGAAATGATATCTATGGTTTGTAAAGAATATATATGATTTTTGAGATATTGATTTGGATATTTGATAAAAGTTATTTTATATATAGTTAAATTCTTGGTTTTAAGCTCTGTATAAAATTGTTTAAAGTATGAAGTAAGTTTAATAATAAAGTTGATTTTATTAAAATATATTATGAATAAGTGGTTACTTAAATCATATTCTAAGATAGAGTTTATATTGATTTTTATAAATCAAAGTTGAGAAGATAGTTTTGAAATTGATTTGAGATTTTATTTAATTAAGATCTTATTGAAATTTAGATTTGAAAGAATATGGTGTTATAACTAAACTCGAGTTTAAGATGATTTAAGTGACTATATCTAGCCTAAATAAATTGAGGAATATTCAATTATTGAATTTTGAAAGTTTTATTTAAAGGATACTGGATTTATTAAGTGAGTATTTCAAAAATAAATAATAGTAAAAGGGAATTTGGCATATATATATGAATTTATAATTTAGTTTTGAAATGGTGGAATATTAAAAACTTTGAAATTTATGGAAATTAAACGGTTTATTTGGGAATTCAAATCTGTATTTGGAATCGATTTGAGAAATTAAAAAGCTAGTTTACTTTATAAAGTAATTTATTATTAAACCATTTAAGTATTGAAAATTATGTTTCGAAGCTATGGGTTTAAGGTATATATATTTGAAAGTACTATGATTTTTGGAAAAGGATATATTTGAAATAAAAATGACATCTATTGATTTGGGTTTTAAAATAGAAATGATATCGTATTTATATGGTTTTGAAATGGATATTTTATTCTGATTTTAAAGTATAAATTATTTTGAAAAGACCGCGGTGTTATAATAACGTTTGTTTGTTAAAGAGACCGGGATCGGAAGTTGTCATACTCTCTGCCAACTTTGAAAACCACTTTAACAACCGTGTACGCGGTGAAGATTCCAGAATGAAGTAGGATAGCGGCGGCGTTTCCTTTAAGGTAAATACATGGACCCAACTCCCGTGAGTTGGCATAAGGTGGCTAAAACAGGAGCGATTCTTGGGCCATTGAGGTCATTCCTCTGATCGAACACATCCCTTCGATTTTATACTTTGACTTTTGGATTGATTCGGTGGCCACTTTTGATTTTCTTTTTAGGGGTGTGGCTCGAGGTGGGCGGTAGCTGCGCGCTATGCGTTACCACCAGCCTGGATGTGTAATTGGTATATCTACCCTGGCATTGCCTAGTTGTGCCGTGTCACCTACCCTATCGCGCGTTGTACGAGTTTCTATTTGTGTCGTACCTATAGAGTGTCTTCTCGTAGTCTCCCGATCAGGAGATATGCAGGCACTGTATAGACTATTGGCATTATTTGTATTAAGGGCTATATGGGTAACCCCTTAACGCTATTTAAAAGTAAGTTTATTTTACTAATAGACACTATTATAATAGCGAAATATACTACATAGTAAATAGTTTAACGGATCCTTAAGAGATGTAAATCCCGAGCATCTCTTGAGTTACTGCACTCATATTTATTTCTGTTGATTTAACTTACATAAGATCTTTTAATTCTGACTCGAGTGTTTTGTCTTTTCAATTCGCTCGGGTCAGTCCGAGCATTTCAGGATCGAAGACTTTATTTCTGGAGGACGAAGACAAAGATTTCATCATTATTATTATATTATATTCCACTACACTATATTCCGCTGCATCGATTTTATTCATTGGTATGTGCAACTCTGATATATATCGTATAAGAAAATTTTAATATTTTGTAAACAGCTTCATGAACTCTATATTTGATTATTATATTTTATCCTTCCGCTGTGAGATTTTGTTTTGTTTTATTTCTTTCTTGTTTTTCTTGTTTACCCCATAACAATCCACCCTTTTGTATGTTTTAAGTCTGATTTGTGTGGTTTATCGTTGATTTAAACCGTATAAAAAGGTGGGATGTTACATCTGGTATCAGAGCTTTGGTTTAGCGAAAAACCTTAGCTTTGTGGGGTTTGACTCTTTACTAATAGGGTAGTAATACCCTACAGGAGTCGCTGAGTGTATATATGAGACAGCGTACTTGTTAGTATTATAAAATGGTTTTAATATTGTGTTAACCTGTTCCGTTTTGTATTTATAAATTCTGGTTGATGCATGGGACGCTATGACATCAATAGGGATTTCTAAACACTTAATAGGACAGACCGACATAATATTTGGTTTTAATATAGGTGAATGAAATTTTTTGCCTATTATATTTTCTATATATAAAATAATTTTTTTATAAATAAGATATATATATTTGGTTGCTATATATTGGTTGTTAGGTAATGAAAATATAAATAATAGTTGAAATAAAGTTGAAAATAAAATAAATGAAAATGGGAAATTTAGAACTTAAGTTCCAGGGTTTTGAAATTTCTTTTGAATGATTTTGAAATATAATAATAATATTATTAAAAGAATTATTTTCTGATATAAGTATTACAATATAATTTGAAAAAAATGTTTTAAAAGAAATTTTGGAAAGATAAAGTTGTACTCTCCTCTCTGTCGCTGGAAAATAATTTTGGTGATGAGTGCACGCATCATCGACATTCATTTTCAAGTTTCGAAGTGGGAAGGCCACTGTAGTAGTTTTACTGCAGATTTATTTTGATAAACAAATATAAATTTTAAACTATTTTAAATATAATTGGATATATAAAGTGTAAGTATATACATTTATCTGTTATTTTAAAATGATTTTAAATAAAACCGGTATTTAATTCTTAAGTTTCATTAATTAATAGTTTCAATTACTGTAGTGAATTGGAACGTAGGTAATTAATAAATTGAAACCTCTAAAGGAAATAAGAGATTTAATGCTAGGTTATAAATGGTATTAAATGAAATTTGAAATTGTAACCTATGAAATAAAGGATATAATTATTGAATATTAAATTAATTAAAAGAAACGAGAAAACTTGTATAACTTTCAATTTCATTCTTTAAAAGCATATATATAACTTACCAAACATTAAAAGTTGAAATGTTTAATAAGAAATGTAATGGAAATTGTACAAGTAAAAGTATGGAATTAAAGTGTTCAATCAATTGCTTTTATTTATAAGAATTGATGTTATAGAGATATAAACTTAAGTTATAATGGAATTCTTACTATAATAAGAATTTGGGGTTAGAGTTGTTATGAACTTAAGTATAAATTGAAAGGCTATTAATTAAAATAGAAAGGCAAGCATTATAAATGGAATTTAGTAATAAATGAAAGTAAATAAATGAAATTAAGTAGTATATATGAAAGATAATAAACTTAAGTAAATGATTGAAGCTATTTATTAATAAAATAAGCAGAAAGATGAATACTACAAATAAATAAAGTAAAAAAAAGGGGATAAACCATTATATGTATAAAAAGGAAGTCAAACAACAATAGTATGAAATGAAATTGACAAGAATAAACTTAGTTTATTGTTTGGATTTGTTGTTTGTTTTGGTTTATGGTTGTTTGGGTAAGGATACTTTAAATTTGGATTGGATGGATGAATAATCTATTGGTTTCATCTAAGACTGTTGAGTTAATGGTGCACTTAGTAGTTTATTTTACATTCTGTAAAATTTAAAGTTTTAAACCCGAACAACTATTTGCTTTGTTTGATATGAATGAATGATTGATTTGAATTGATTTTTATATGATGGTTGTATGACTTGTTGCAAGTGATTGATGTTTGTATTGATTTGTTTGTTATTGTTTGAAACAACTTTAAATATTTCATTTTATATAATTGTTTACCTTTTTGGAATTATATAAGTGAAATACAGGTTATGGAAGCAATTGCTACTGCATTTGGTTTCATAATATAAGCGTAAATTGCCCAACAAATAGGTACGTTTTCGGATTACGGTTTATAACGTTATTATATTATTTTCACGTGTTGGGATATATATTATTTTGGAAAAAATATATGTTATATATTGTTATATTTGATATTATATTTTCCTACGAGCCTCTCCGTACAAAGGAGACTCTGCCGAAATTTTCCATAAATTTTGGACTTAGAAAATTTTGTTAATGTTATCCAAACTTTATTAATTTAGGTATAAAAGATCTATTGGTTATAAATTGGTATATTTTATTTAAATTAATTAATTTTGAAAATTGTACTTGTCTATAAATTAAATGTTTTAAGTAAGATATTTGAATTTCCTAATTCTTCTTTTCCCTTTTTTTCCTTTTCGGGGACGAAAAGTTTTGAGTGGAGAGTGTAACGACCTGTAAAATTCGATGTTTAAAATGAATTAAATTAATAAGATTTTTAATTTAAATTTAGAAAGAAATAAAAATCTTATAATTTATATGGGAGCGAATGTAGAAATTAGATGTTTCAACTGTAATTAAAATCAACAATTTAAAATTTATATTGCAATTAATTAAAATAGTGTAAATTATCATACTTGGTTATAAGTTTAATATAAGAAACAAAAGGGAATGTTGAATTTGTGAATTACTAATAAAAATATAAACTAGAATGGAATTCAAGTTTATATAATAATGGAAAGTGTAAATTTGTTGCATTTGGGTATAAAATTTAAAATATAAGTAAATAAAAGTAGGCATTTAATTTACCGATGGAATAATACGTTGATTAATAGTAACTGTATGTAAATTAAGGTACTAATGTTAATGGCAGTGATGAATAACCAATTTAATGCAATTCAAATTGATTGAAACGACTGTTTAGGTTAAAATTGATTGTAAATAGGAATATTTGATAATAAACTGAATATATGAAGAAAAAATGTAAGCATTGAATTAAATTAATGAATTCAAATTATAATAAGTGGTCATTGAAAAATCAGTGTTATGCAAGTAATTATAATGTTGTTATTGATAATGAACGTTACTTCAATGATTATTAATATAGTAACGGAAGTGTGAATGAAAACTTAATAGAAACATAAATTTATTTTAAGGAAACAAGAGATATATTGTACAAATTGATGAATTAGTATAAATTGAATGGTAATTGGATAAAATCAATATCATATGAGTCATTGCAACATTTGTTGTAAACTATAAACCTATAAATGTGATTTAGGGAAAATAGTGACCGTTATTATTTGTTACCAGTTTACTTAGGCTATTAAGCTATGAGTGGGAATCAATTGAAATTTAAAATGAATCTTGGTGTTACAATTATGAGTTTAAGAAAATAATTACAAGATATAAATGTAATAAGATGCATAGAAATGTTGGGTATTTTGTAAAGTAATAAATGATGTAATTTGTGGTGATATGTGGTAATAATGTAAATTTAGGTAATAAGTGGTAATAATGTAAATTTAAATGTAGGTACTACCTTAATGTAAGTTTAGGTAATATGTGGAAATAATGTAAATTTAGGTAATATGTGGTAATAATGTAAATTTAATTTTAGGTATTACGTTAATGTAAATTTAGGTAATATGCGGTAATAATGTAAATTTTATTCATAGAGTGCTAATGGACTTAATAAAAAGAATGAAATCAAGATGAATAAATAAATTAGGAGTATAAATTTTAATAAATGCGTGCATTGATTTATAGTAGGATTTAAAAGGCAATTAATAATTTAAAGGTTGATTTATTAAGAAAACAATGTGTAATGGATGGAAATGGAATAAGTGTAGTGTAATGAGAGTTGTTGTAATAATTATTTGTAAAGAATTAACTTAAAAATATTACAAAATGTATAATGGTGACAATTGGTGTTGTTACCAATTTAACTGATCAATTTCAAATAAATGTCAACAAAATGTTACATTAATGTGGAATAAAACCATAATTGTAGTGTGAACGTAATAAAAAGAAATAGAAATGTTAATTGTATTCATAATGTAATGATTGCTTTAATAGTAAGGAGTGAAAATCAAAATAAAATAATATAAATGAATAAGTTTTGTAAAAGAGTAAAAATATGTTTATTTATTTGAAATGTTTGTTAGCTGAAAGATTGATTGCAGAGATGAGTAACTATTATTTAGTGAGAAATGTGTAATTACTATTTGTATCCAATAATGTAAATATGTTTAAATTACTATTAGATAGGAAAAATTGTTTTACTTCTCATTACATTCATTTAGTCCATTTTGAAACTTAATCAACTGAAATGAATGTAACTGAAAATTTCTAATTAATAGGAGAGAGAATACTAATTGTAAATTAACAAGTGTAACTAAAAACAGCGTATGTTTTGTGAAAATTTAAGGAAAGTTTTGATTCATTGAAAAAAAAACATTTACATCAAATAAAATGAAGGTTTTATCTGTGAATGTAGGTTTAATTTCATTAAAATAAAGAATAGAAAGATTGATTTTAAAGAAAGAAATATATGTTTATTTGAACTGTTTTTTAGCTTACAGATTGATTACAAGAATAGAAAAATAATCTATTTATTACTCTTGTGTATAAACAATAAATTTATAAACGTGTTTAAATAAACAATTTTTCTATTTTTTCATCCATTTTAGTTGTCTGTTTTAAAATTTAACTTTGTAAGTAACTGAAATTAATATATTTCAAACGTTTCAATTAAAAAGAAAGGAAACATTGATTGCAATTAATAGATTTAATAAAAGAAACACACGTTTTGTGTAAAACTGAAAGGGTGTTTTAATGGTAATAAGAGATCATTTTGGGAAAAACAAATTAAACGTTTTCATTTTTAAGGTAAGTATAAAAATTTATTATGCGTAGACAAAAACCTAAATGCGTAGAAATTCGAATATTACTTGAGTTAATGAAGTTAATTTGGTTACGTTTCAAAAAATAAATTTGAATTTTAGAATCTTTTATTATTAATTGTTTCACGAACGTTTTAAAATAGTTACCTTACTATTAATACTTGATCCGTTTATTTCTCCATCTGTTTAATACTTGAGCACTTTTTGGTTGTATTTAATTCTTATTGCCTCATTGTCACGTATACAAAATTCTAATTTCGTTTGCAAACTTTTCCATTCCTACTTACATCTCTTTATGTATTATTAATACCTGAAGCTTTAATAATAAGACGTGACATTTATTTTTGTCCCTCCACATTCGTTTCCTAATTATAAATAACCTACATCTTATTTCTTCTTTCTCCTAACATCTCATATTCAAAAGCTCTTATTCTTGTAAATCCAAAAGCATTCTTTTATAAAAATGATTCTTTTTCATTTTTCGTACACTTCATGTCCCCATCTTAGTTGTTCTTCAATCTTTTCCTAAAGCCTCATCTTGAGAAAACGTAAGAATTAAAATTTGTTTATTTATATATATTTTTAACGCGTGCTAATTTTTATTTTAATAATACTTCTTGTAACATGAATATCTTTTGCATATAAATTTTGATTCACGCGCGATTTCTTCTGTTGGGTTCAAATTTGTATTCCAGACAACATGAAATTGATTTAGTTGAATTTGGAGATTGTTGAGTTTTGCACTTCTGTTTGGATTTTTATGGGCTAAAATCAAAGGTGGGTGTTTTAACCCACTCACAACTTCTAAAATTTCTTATATTTGTTACATTAATTTTGATGAGGTTTAAAATTTATATATGATTGTTTGGGCATATATTTAATCATCATCTCAGTTAGATTGTATTTATTTATATTAAATTGTTATTTAATTTATTATTGCATATAAATTGCCAGTTAAATTTATTTATTATTGCATATAAACTGCCAGTTAAACAGTTATTAATTTATTATTGAATACAAACGGTTCGTTGATACCTGTTATATTTTATATGCTCTATACTGATGTTTTGTTTATATTGGATGATGATTGTAATAAATGGTTGATGATTGATATTTGGTGAATGGATGATGTGTTCTATATTGTATAAACTGCAAGTTATTATGCATTCTTATCTTATCGGGATTACGGTTTGAAATGATATATAACCGTAATTTTTATTTTTAAATTGGGGATTGAAATGATAAATATCTGTATCACTTGACCATAGGATAGTAAATTATATACAGACACCGCGGTATATATATAATAATATTTTGAAATGATATCTATGGTTTGTAAAGAATATATATGATTTTTGAGATATTGATTTGGATATTTGATAAAAGTTATTTTATATATAGTTAAATTCTTGGTTTTAAGCTATGTATAAAATTGTTTAAAGTATGAAGTAAGTCTAATAATAAAGTTGATTTTATTAAAATATATTATGGATAAGTAGTTACTTAAATCATATTCTAAGATAGAGTTTATATTAATTTTTATAAATCAAAGTTGAGAAGATAGTTTTGAAATTGATTTGAGATTTTATTTAATTAAGATTTTATTGAAATTTAGATTTGAAGGAATATGATGTTATAACTAAATTCGGGTTTAAGATGACTTAAGTGAATATATCTAGGCTAAATAAATTAAGGAATATTCAATTATTGAATTTTGAAAGTTTTATTTAAAGGATACTGGATTTATTAAGTAAGTATTTCAAAACCAAATAATAGTAAAAGGGAATTTGGAATATATATATGAATTAAAAATTTAGTTTTGAAATTGTGGAATATTAAAAACTTTGAAATATATGGAAATTTAAATGGTTTATCTGGGAATTCAAATCTGTATTTGGAATTGATTTGAGAAATTAAAAAGCTAATTTACTTTATAAAGTAATTTATTATTAAACCATTTAAGTATTGAAAATTATGTTTAGAAGCTATGGGTTTAAGGTATATATATTTGAAAGTACTATGATTTTTGGAAAAAGATATATTTAAAATAAAAATGATATCGTATTGATTTGGGTTTTAAAATAGAAATGATATCGTATTTATATGGTTTTGAAATGAATATTTTATTCTGGTTTTAAAGTATAAACTATTTTGAAAAGACCATGGTGTTATAATAACGTTTGGTTGTTGAAGAGACCGGGATCGGAAGTTGTCATACTCTCTGCCAACTCCAAAAACCACTTTAACAACCGTGTACGCAGTGGAGATTCCATAATGTAGTAGGATGGTGGCGGCGTTTCCTTTGAGGTAAATACGTGGACCGAACTCCCGTGAGTTGGCATAAGGTGGCTAAAACAGGAGCGATTCTTGGGCCAATGAGGTCATTCCTCTGATCGAACACATCCCTTCGATTTTATACTTTGCCTTTTGGATTGATTCGGTGGCCACTTTTGATTTTCTTTTTGGGGGTGTGGCCCGAGGTGGGCGGTAGCTGCGCGCTATGCGTTACCACCAGCCCAGATGCATAATTGGTATATCTACCCTACCATTGCCTAGTTGTACCGTGTCACCTACCCTATCGCACCTTGTACGAGTTTCTATTTGTGTCGTACCTATGGAGTGTCTTCTCGTAGTCTCCCGATCAGGAGATATGCAGGCACTGTATAGGCTATTGGCATTATTTGTGTTAAGGGCTATATGGGTAACCCCTTAACGTTATTTAAAAGTAAGTTTATTTTACTAATAAACACTATTATAATAGCGAAATATACTACATAGTAAATATTTTAACGGATCCTTAAGAGATGTAAATCCCGAGCATCTCTTGAGTTACTAAACTCATACTTATTTCTGTTGATTTAACTTATATAAGATCTTTTAGTTCTGACTCGAGTGTTTTGTCTTTTCAATTCGCTCGGGTCGGTCCGAGCATTTCAGGATCGAAGACTTTATTTCTGGAGGACGAAGACGAAGATTTCATTATTATTATTATATTATATTCCACTACACTATATTCCGCTGCATCGATTTTACTCGTTGGTATGTGCAACTCTGATATATATCGTATAAGAAAAATTTAATATTTAGTAAACAGCTTCATGAACTGTATATTTGATTATTATATTTTATCCTTCCGCTGTGAGATTCTGTTTTGTTTTATTTCTTTCTTGTTTTTCTTGTTTACCCCATAACAATCCGCCCTTTTGTATGTTTTAAGTCTGACGTGTGTGGTTTATCGTCGATTTAAACCATATAAAAAGGCGGGATGTTACAAGCATAGTCAAATACCTTATTGTAGTTTTGAATTCTATAGGGGTATCGATCTGTAACAACCTGTCCTTTGCAATACCCAAAAATCATTGTCACATTAACGATTGACTTCAGAATACCACAAAAGACTGATTGTTGGGGTAAAATTAGAACAAAAACACTAAATCAAGATGTCGATGGGATCTCTCAATAGAATGATAACATATAATATATCGAATACACATGAGAAAAACAAGATGATAATATGTAGCAAACCACACTGGGAGAAGCAACTGATAAACAAAAATTAATACAGAAAATCAGAATACATCAACTCCCAACAACAAGCACTTTATAATAAATATCTGGTACAACGGGTCTTATATACAAATAATTGGTCTGTCATCTACTACTTAGATATGAAGTATATTTATCCAAAATATCGTTTCCACCCTCTAAAATGCTCCAGCTGCACATCCTGATAGTGCTTAATGACCTAGAATTTCAGTCATTTGAAATTCGTATATTTAATTGATTTTAAATATTCATAAGTTAAGTTTATAAGCTGAATAGATTATGTTTGAAATATAGCGATTTAATTAGATAGTTAAATTGCTAATCTAATATTTGAAATTGTGTAAATAATTGTAAATTGAATTTAATGTGAATAAAAATGATTTATAAATTTGAATTTAATTCTATTTGAATTTGAATGATGTTAATGAACTTTCGAAATTGATTTAAAAGTTAATTTGTAGAAATTGAATATTTTAATTTTTAATTAACGAGTGAAAATAGCCATTTTTCAAACAATCTCAAATTTCAACGAAACTAGGTTTATTGGATCCGTAATGTTATATTATTGTAGGATTTCAAATTTCGTGTCAATCGGATTTACGGTATAGTCGTGGCAAGCTAAAATGTGTAGAAATTTGTTTAAGTAATTTTTAATTTAAAGTCGATTCGAAAACCTATCTTCCAAATACGATCGAACTGGCTCTCAATATATATTCTATTATGTTTGGAATATGGGTAAAATATTATAAACGCCAGGCGGCATGCTTTGTTTCGAGTTTGAAAAATAATCGGATGAATAGCGTCTCAAATTTTCTATAAAAGGCCACGTTTTCTTCATATTTTCAAAACCCTAATCGAAGCTAGGGCAAGCCGCCGTTTATTCTTCAATGGCCGAAAATCACTCTTCTTTTCCCCTTAATATTTCTTAATCCACTAGCTTTCGCGTTTCGACTTCAACTACAAAGTGATAGAGTTCGTCGAGTACTTCAAATCTATACGGTGATGATCGAGTTTTGTGGCATAGATCAACGATAATTTTCATTCAAATACGTGTGTTTTGTGCATGAATTCCGAGATGTGGGAAGCACCGAGTTCGGCCGGTCACTGGGCGGTGGTGCTAGATGATGGCGGCTTCGACTTGGGCTTCTCCAATCATCTTCAAGTGCGGTGAGGAGGAGCATAATTCGATTGAAAAATCGACGACTATGGGTTTCTTGAAGAAGGAGATGAAAAAAACGGCTGGATCTTGATTTTCAAAAATGTACGGTCCAGATCGAGTAGCGTTTGAAAATTAAATAAAAATTGTAAATTTATATATTTTAATTCGTATACCAAATGTGATGACCCGTTTTTCTCACCATAGAAAATCGCATCATCTTTAAGAAAGAAAGGATAGAAAAGAGAAAAGAAAGAAGAGAAAGAAGAAACAACATCAGAATCTAAACAGCGGAACGAATAAATTATATTAATAACATAAATATTACATAGTTTACAATCATTATCAGAGTTACACAGATTTTACAACACATACTAGACAGTTATAAACACCTGTCTAGTTATACAACTTAATACAGTACAAGGAAACTACCCAGAGAAACCAACACAGCGGAATACTATATATCTACACGCAGAAGCCTCCTGCTCCATTGCTCCTCCACAATTCATCAAAGCTAACCTGAATCCCTTGGCTACTCGTAAAAATTTGAGTACCCAAGAGTTTAAGAAAACAGAAGATAAACTCCGGGTCAGACATGGTTCGGTGTGAGTAACAGGTTAAGGTTACTTAACTTTCAAAAATACCTTTGAAAACAAAAGGTATCACGTAAGACTTCCCACACATAAACATAGAAAAGTTTTTACCTTACGCTAACCAAAATATTTGATAGGAAATCCGATGATATTATAATAGGTCTAGGGTTTTCAAGTAAAATACAGAAATAGCTGGAATGCTTACATCTCACGTTCCAACGTAGTTGGGCACAACTAATACGTATGGCACTTATTGGATTATTGGAATTTTCTGGTGATCTATGTGACTGGAAGGATTGTAATATCCCAAATTTTTTGACAATATCAATTTAATAATCTGTATTAAAAATTAAATTGATATTGATAATTTTGTTAATAATAATTCAAATTGATTTAATAATTTTCCTTTAATAAAGTAATTAATTAAAATGTAATTTAGGATCATTAATGAATACAATTAATGATGTATTAAAGTTGATTAATTAAGATTAATTAATAAATGATAAGTGATTAAAGGTAATTAATTAATGTAATTAATTAAGGATTAATGTAATTAATTATAGTTAATTAATTAATGAAGTAATTAAAGGTTAATTACTGTTTTTGGTTAAGGATAATTAATTTGTGAAATTAATTAAAGGATAATTACTTGCATGTAATTAAGAATAATTAATCAAGAGTGATTAATTAAGGTGATTAATTTGAATGATTAATTAATTAATTTGTAATCGATTAAATGATTATGTAAGCAATATTTATAATGATAAAGTAATTAATTTAATTTATTTTAAATTAATTAAAGATGAAGTAATTAATTTAATTCACTTTAAATTAATTAAAGATGGGAATAATTAATTTAATTCATTTAATTCATTTTAAGTTAATTATAGTATGATGAAGTAAATCTTTGCTTATGTATGAATGGATGATGTTGATTGCTTAAATGGTTGTGATCTCAGAAATGAGATAAGTAATGCGGTGTGATATGAATGCTTTGGTTGCATTGTGACGATAATATGGATTATTTATTTTGATGATTATATGGATTATCTGTTTATAATGATAATGTGGATTACCTGTTTATTATGATAATGTTGATTATCTATTGTGATTTGTGAGTTATCTATCTGTGTGTATATAGATAATTGAATTGTTTTAACTTTAAAACAACTTGGCCTTAAAAGACACGTTTTGGATTTCGATGAGACCGGGATCGGGTTTTCATATTTGGATATCCGAAAACCACATCGATCCAAATTAACGGTAGGTCGTGAATCTCAAGTGAAGATTCAGAGTGCAAGGGTTATCATCGTTAACTCTGAGGGTGATTCCAAAATGAGTGTAACGAGATAATGCCTTCGGTTTCGTTCGAACCCGGAACGAACTTGTATGGGTTGAATGCTTTCAGAACATCGTCAGGTGGACGATGAGCAATCTAAGTGATGTGTTCTATAAAGGTAATCGTAGCCTCAAGCCTCATCAACCGGGAATGGCTAAAACAGGGGAGGTGCAGCAAGGCTAAGTGGGTCATGCCCAAGTAGGACGAGATTTTCCCCTATCTAGAGGTCCCTTTTTTTGGCTGTGTGGGCAGTTGTTGAGCTCCAACTGTAATTAAAGGTTGATTAATGATTTCTTAGTGGAAGTGTTTAAAGGTTCATCACTATGGGACATTAATTGAGGATGATTAAGGTGATGAATTAAAGGTCAATTAATTAAATGGTAGTTAATTTATGAATATGATTAATTAAAGATTACTTGTTAAAATAATTAATCAATTAAAAGAGTAATTAAGGAAAATGATTAGAGGATCATTAATTAATGAGAGTGATTAAAGGTTAGTTATTCTAAATGGTTGAAGGTTAATTAATTTGTAATTAATTAAAGGATAATTACTTAATGTAATTAAAGATGAATTAGAATTGGTTTCAAACAAGAAAATAGAATGGTTATTGTGGAATGATTGTTTTCCAATAAATAATAAAATGTTTTAAAGAAGTAACCATTTGATGAGAATAACTTGTAAATTAGAAAGGATGTAAATTAAAGTGGGATTTAAAATGTGAAGTTTAAAATTTGAATGGGAATTCATATTGGTTAAAGTTGTCTGGATTCAATTAAAGTGAAATTAATTTTGGAAAATTAAATAAGTTTGAATGATCAACCTGATTTGGAAATTTCAAGACGAAATTAAGATTTAACTTGGAAAGTTAAATGGTTGATTTGAATTGGGAGCTTGAGTGATCTCAAAATTGGTTTGAGATCTGAAAATTGGAAATGGATGGATGTTTTTAAATAAAATGGAATCATTTTGGACTTAAGATTTAAAGTTTAAGATAAAAAATTCAAAGGTTTGGTTTCGAAATTTAACTCGAATTTATATAATTCGGGATGGTTTAAGTTTGGAATTGAATTGAATTTGATTTGAACCAATTGGAATTGTGAATGAAGATGGATAAGTTTAAAAATTCAAATGTAAAATTTGAATTGGATTAATTTGAAATAAAATTCTAGAATTTGAGCTCAGAAATTAATTTGTTTAAAAACTTTAAATAAAGGTAAGTTTGAAATGGATTCAAACTGAAATTTAATCATGAATTTATATAAGTAAGAATAATATAAAAAGGAACTGGTATCTAGATATGATAACCTTGGGCATTATCATGAATAGTTATTGTGTTTAATAATGATATATTTGTTGTTAAGTAAGCCAAATAAAGTAAATTTATAAGATGAGTATGACTTCTAGATTAAAGTAGGTTTTAAAATTTTGAAGTTTTAAAACCTAAGTCTAGAAAACAATCAATTGTTTCAAAGAGTTAAAGAAATAACAAATAATATAATTCAGACTATTTTGAATATAGTCTTATTTTAAAACAAGAAAGGTTTGGAAGATTTTTAAGGGATTTGTTTTGGAATTAAAACCAAGGGTGGTTTAAAAATTTAAAAGTAGCCTGGTGTGTAAAGGAAATAAATATGAAATGAACTTTAAGGTTGAGTTTTGAATTTTCCTTGGAATGTGATGTGAAACCTGAAGTGAAGCAAGTTTTAAACTTAAGTGGAAAGGTTATTAATCTGAAGGTTTAAAATTTTGAATGGGAATTGGGATTAATTCAAAACGGAATCGATATGAATTGAATTTGGTTCAATTTGATATTTATTTGAATTAATTGAAATTGTGATTAAAGATGAATAAGTAAGAATCAAATGGAATTTGATTTGAAGTTGGAAAGAAATTGAGAATTAATTCAACTTGAATTGGGAATAAAATCAAGTCCAATGGAAATAGGAGTTATTTAAATTGGAATTGGGTCAACTTAAATGGAAGTGAAAATTTAAATTGAATTGATAAGAATGGAGATTGGGAATTGAATAATTTGACTCTGTACTATTTTCAAAATAAATTGTTTTAGTACAAATTTATGTTTCCAAGCTATTTATTATATATACAACCTTTCTTATTAAACCTAAAACTATCTTATACTTATTTTATAACTATTTTTGGAGTTATTTAACTATTTTGTAGCCGTTTTATAAATTAATTACTATTTTACAAATTAATTACTATTTTACAACTATTTTGCAATTATATAAAATTTCTATAACTATTTAACTATTTCTCAACTATTTTACAAATAGTTAACTATTTTACAGCTATTTTACAAACTAATTATTATTATTTTTTTCAACTACTTATCTATTTTTAAAATTTTCAAGCTATTTTTCTAAAAATAAACAGGTCAGAGTCCAAAATGTTATTGATTAAATACCCTACTGAGATAAGAATTGAAGTGATAATCCAAATGAAGATCGGGTTTGCTATAGTACAACGTGATAGGGGGTTCTCGCTTTGCGTTAGGTGGCGAACGGGAGACTCTTACCCCTACATGCCCCCGGGGGTAGTATAAGGCCTTGCGGGGTTGGATGCGAGTCGAGAGGCTGGCCGTAAAAGCAAACCTGAGGTATCACTGTGAGCCACGGCGGGGCTGGGATGGTTGAAAAGCCTACCGGTCGAGTGAGCCGTTGTCGATAGTTGAAAAGCCTAGATCGTCACAGTTGTTCACTGTGACGAACTGACTTTTTCTTCATAGAAAGTCGTATCATTTTGAAGAAAGAAAGGGATAGAAAAGAGAAAAGAAAGAAGAGGAAGTAACAACATCAGAATCTCAATAGCGGAACGAATAAGTTATATTAATAGCATAAGTATTACATAATATACAACATCTATCTGAGTTACACAGCATATACAACACATACTAGACAGTTATAAACACCTGTCTAGTTGTTACAACTCAACAAAGAGATACCAATACAAAGAACACACAGCGGAAACTATATATCTACAACGCAGAAGCCTCTGCTCCATTGCTCCTCCACAATTCGTCAAAGTTAACCTGAATCCCTTGGCTACTCGTAAAAATTTGAGTACCCAAGAGTTAAGAAAACAGAAGATAAACTCCGGGTCAGACATGGGTCTGGTGTGAGTAACAAGTTAAAGTTTCTTAACTTCAAAAATCTTTTGAAAACAAAGGTATCACGTAAGACTTCCCACACATAAACGTGGAAAAGTTTTTACCTTACGCTAACCAAAACATTTGGTAGGAAATCCGATGATATTATAATAGTGTCTAGGGTTTTCAAATAAATAAGAAATAACCGAAATTGTTACATCTATTAAATTCCAGCTACTAGCCACAAATGTGGGTAATACAATCAAAACCGTTGGCACTTATTGAATTTTGGATTCCATATTGGGGTACCGCCCGTCATAGTACGTGACCTAGATCACCGTACCGAGGATCACTCCCAATCCCCTACAACACAAGGCCGGAACCATTCCTTACTGAACAGTTCCGAACAAGACAACCCCGGCAGTTGTTGCAATCAACTGCCCCACACAGCCGAATATAAAGGGACTTCTAGACATGGGTAAATCTTGTCCTACTTGGGCATGACCCACTTAACCTTGCTGCACCTCCCCTGTTTTGGCCATTCCCTGTTGATGAGGCTTGAGGATATGATTACCTTTAGAGAACACATCTCTTAGAATGCTCATCGTCCACCTGACGATGTTCTGAAAGCATTCAATCCATACAAGTTCATTCCGGGTTCGAACAAAACCGAAGGCATTATCTCGTTACACTTAATTTGGAATCACCCTCAGAGTTAACGACGATAACCTTTGCACTCCAAATCTTCTTCTTCACTTAAGATTCACGACCTATCATTAATTTGGATCGATATAGTTTTCGGATATCCAATTATGGAAACCCGATCCTGGTCTCATCGAAATCCAAAACGTGTCTTTTAGATCCAAGTTGTTTTAATGTTTAAAATAATTCAATTCAATATTATCTATATACAACAGATAGATAATTCACATATCACAATCGATAATCAATCATTATCATCATAAACAGATAATTCCCATTATCATCACAAACAGATAATTCATATTATCAACTCAATGCAACCAAAGTATCCATATCACACAACATCACTTATCTCATATCTGAGATCTCAACTATTCAGGGCAATCAATATCAATCAACATTCATAAGCAATGACTTATTAATCACCATTCTATAATTAATTTAAAATGAATTAAATTAATTACTTCTTCTCTAATTAATTTAAAGTAAATTAAATTAATTACTTCATCATTATAAATCTTGCTTACATAACCATTAATTAATTATAAATCAATTAATTAATTACCCTCAAATAAATCACCTAAATTAATCACTCTTGATTAATTTCCATTAAATTACATTCAAGTAATTACCCTCTAATTAATTTCACAAATTAATTATGCTAAACCAAATTCAGTAATTAATCTGTAATTACTTCATTAATTAATTAATTAAAATTAATTACATTAATCCTTAATTAATTACATTAATTAATTCCTTCATTGATTAATTGTTCTTAATTAATCAATCCTTAATTACATCATTAATCATATAAATTAATGATCCCTAATTATTTTTATTTATAATTACCCTATAATATTAATTACATTAAGTAATTAATCAATAATTAAACCATATTATTTAATCACTCTTGATTAACCATATTCAGTAATTAACTACCTTTAGTTACTTCATTAGATAAACTAATTACTCCTTAACTAATATTTTTAATAATTAATTTTTAGTTAATTATACTTATTAATCACCCTAGATTAATCAAATTAAGTAATTAATTACACTTAATTAAGTACATCTCTTAATTATCTCCAAATAACCTTATTAACCAATTCTTAATTAATTACACTAAGTAATTAATTATTAGTTATTTCCTCAAGTAATTATTCTTCAAACTAATTACATATTAGTTACACAAAGTAATTTCCAAAAAAACTCTTCCACTCCTAATTATCCTTCAATTTAATTACATCTAGTAATTATCTTCTTAATTACTTTACCAAGTAATTATTCTTCATTAAGTACATTGAGTAATTATTTCCAAAATTAACCAGTGAATATCTTAAATTAATTAAATTAATTAATGATTTGGTTAATTAATTAAGTAATCAAGGGTTTTATTTAATTAATTAAGGGATTAAATAAGTTAATTAAAATTTATTAATTTGTAATTAAGTAAGCATTAATTAGATAAGGTTTGATTTTAAATTAATGATTTGAAATTTATTAATCAAGTAATTAAAAAATTAATTAAATTATAGATTAACACTTGATTAATTAAATAATTTGAGATTAATTAATGGGTTTATAGATATATTAATTTGTAATTGATAATGATTAATCTCAGTTAATTACTTTAGAGAAGTAATTAAAGATTTGTTAATGGTTAATAAAGCTCATTAACATAGGATTATTTAATAATTAATTAATGTGATTAATTTTAATAATTAATTATATTAATTAATTTAAAGATAATCAATTGTGAATTACTATAGCGACCCGCCTTTCTATCACCAGAAAGACGCATCACTATTTAAGAAAGAAATGGATAGAAGAAGAAAAGAAAGAGAAGAAAGAACAACAAACGTTAGAATCTCACAGCGGAACGAATGAAATATAATATATAACATATATATAGTATCATATACATCAGAGTACACAACTATACATCTCAATTTAGACAGTTATAACATTTCTGTCTAATGTACAGTACAAGAACATCCAAAACAAAATAACATCACAACGGAAACTCTATCTATATATCTACACGCTGAAGCCTCCTGCTCCAAAGCTCCTCCAGAATTCGTCAAGGATAACCTGAATCACTTGACTACTCATACATAATATGAGTATCCAAGAGTTTAATAAAACAAAAAATAAACACTTGGGCCAGACAGGGTTCTGGTGTGAGTAAACAGTTTAAAATTGCTTAACTTTAGAAAATCCTTTTAAAAGAAAGGTATCACGTAAGACTTCCCACACATAAACATGGAAAAGTTTTTACCTTACGCTAACCAAAACATTTGATAGGAAATCTAGTGATATTATAATAGTGTCTAGGGTTTTCAAGTAAATAAGAAATAGCCGAAATTGTTACATCTATTAAATTCCAGCTACTAGCCAACTGCGGGGTTGTCTTGTTCAGGACTATTCAGTAAGGAATGGTTCCGGCCTTGTGTTGTAGGGGAGTTAGGGTGGCTCCTCTTTATGGTGATCTAGGCCACATACTGTGACGGGCGGTACCCCAGTAGCCCTGCCATTGATGGAAACTCATTCTTCCTACGTGCCCCTACGGTTTTGTTTGTATTACCCACTTTTTTACCAACTGTGATTTGAGTTTCCTGTTTTAATTTTATTTCCAGAGCAATTACAGTTTTAATTTAAGTTAAATAAATTTTTAAATCTTAGTTTAAAATCAAACAAGCAATATTTGTTTGGATCCTAAGTCCTAAGAATCAATGGATAAAGGGAAAATGATTTTTAAATTGAAACTGGTATTGAAATTTAGAACAGAGATGTTCTACAGGCATTTCAAATTCACACATGCATCACAAATACACAGAAATTTTCCACCTATATACACATTCAAAATAACTTTAGGCATAGCTTCAACAACCAAATTATCTTTAAATTTTTAAAAAGTGTTACTCACCTGATTTTAAAAAAACAGAGCAGTTTATAATATCTTGAAACTAGAATGGCCAAAAACTTGAATGCTTTTGCTCCCTGTTAAAACTTCATGCATGCAGGCTTGAGTCCTTTAATTTTGAAAAATGCAGACTTTTGATCTTGCAAGAATTGATTCCAGGTTGAAAAGAAATGCAGGTTAGATTTCTGCTTTAATTTTAGGTTTGAAAATCCCTCAAACAAAAAGATCTGTAACACTCCTCAAACAATATGTAAATCACAACAACCTGTAGATCAATGTCTGCATTTCATCTGGTTAAACTCTTGGGTACTCAAATTTTTACGAGTAGCCAGGGGATTCAGGTTGGCTTGACGAATTCTAGAGGAGCAATGGAGCAGGAGGCTTCAACGTATAGATATATAGTATTTCGCTGTGTGTTCTCTGAGTCATTTGTCTGTGTTGTATATTGAGTTGTATAGCTAGACAGGTGTTTATAACTGTCTAGTGTGTGTTGTATAAGCTGTGTATCTCTGATGTATATGATACTATATGATAATTATGTGATTAATATAATTTATTTGTTCCGCTGTTTAGATTCTGATGTTGTTTCTTTCTTTCTTCTCTACCTTTTCTCTTTTCTATCCCTTTCTTCTTAAAAATGATGGGTCTTTCTGTGGAGAGAAAGGCGGGTCGTTTCACTTTGCATAACTTCTTCATACGAGGTCCGTTTTTGACGAAACAAGTTGCGTCGGGTCCGTACTGTCGAATACTACGCAATGGAGCTAGTTTGTGACGGGAGCTAGTTTAAATTTTGGGTAAACCTAAACGTCCGTTTAATTTTATTTGGAATAAAACACTGCAATTGCTATTGGAACCAATGTGAGTATAACTCATTCTTTTGGACTCACTGATATTTTTATATAAGTGAGAAATAATTTATTTTATGTTGATTGATGATTGTATGGATGATATATGATATATTGTCTATATATTAATTGGTATTTGGATATATCCCTGCCTATTGGAGCAGATGAGACCCTATACGTTCCCGTATATGAGCGGATGACTCTTTATATGCGCGTCTGCCTCGAAGCGAACATTGTACATACATT
Source organism: Allium cepa (assembly GCA_030765085.1). Classification (NCBI taxonomy): domain Eukaryota; kingdom Viridiplantae; phylum Streptophyta; class Magnoliopsida; order Asparagales; family Amaryllidaceae; genus Allium; species Allium cepa. Next base: position 137,539,683 of record CM060932.1, read on the forward strand.
TCTAATATGTATATTTGTTGCAGGTGACAGATTGGAGGGATCCAATTGAATTCCTCACCAGTTTTTATTTTATTTACAGATATTGTGATATATGCTGTTATCATATGATGTTTCGGATGTTGTGATTGATGTATTTAGTGTTGTTGCAGCATTGGGCCTATTTTTGCTAATTTAAAAATGTTAAGTGATGATTTCCTAATTTAAAAGGATTTTCAAGTGATTTTGAAGATAGATGTTTTATTGAATTTTGAATTGTTAAAGTAAATGGATTTATTTTGAATAAATAAATGTTATAATTTTTATGTTATAAAAGTTATTATTTTTGTGAAATATAATCAGAATATGATTTTTGGAATATGGAGATAACTATTATGTAAATAGTTTAAATTGGGATTTTTTTGGAAATATTATAAATGGTTTGGATATAAGATTTATAAAATTGATATTTTGTCAATCAAAATAATGGGATTATTAAGGAATTTTTTAAATGTTAAAATGGAGTTATAAATGAATCTTATAAGTGGATAAGATTTATAATTTAAGAGGTTATAAAAAGAATGATTTTGTAAGTAGACGATTTATAAATAATTAACTTATAATTTGAGTTTTAGCATATAAATCAAATAAATGGAATTTGTTAGTAAAGGAATTTTGTATATTGAAGTTTTTATTAAAATATAAATGGAATTTATAAATTGTTTTATAATTCCAAAATCAATTGAATTGGATAAGTTAAATATAGAAGTTTATTAAACGAGATATATCCATGATTTTGGATAGTGGATAATCCTTTAATGAATATATAGAAGCAATGAAATTGGTAAATAAATTATATCCATGATTTTGGACAGTGGATTATCTTTAATAAATGTGTAGAAGTAATGAATTTGGTAAATGAAGCATATTTACGATTTTGAACAGTGAATAATATATTAAATAAAATGGATATGTTTTTGGAAGTGATCTTGTAAATGAAGTTAAATGATTTGAAGATTTTTTTTAAATGTGTTAAGTATCGAATACCTAGATTTCAACATTCATTATTGTAATATACGTTTTCGAGAAGTAAGGAAATGATGGACAAAACATTGTTGTTATAGTAAATGATTTTAGAAAGGAAATGTTTATATGTAGTATATGGGATTTATATATCTATCTAATTATCGAATCCCTATACTAGTAATTTTGGGTTGTCGTAACGATGTTTTACGCAACATTCGTTTTGACCTAAATAAATGTGTTTACAGAGAATGTTTTCTTTAAAGAATAAAATATATACTTAATCGTGATTTAAGTATATATAATATTTTCTAAGTGTTGAAAATAAATTGATTTATGAATTACTTATTATTAAATAAGTATATGGAAATGTTTTCCAATAATAAAATATTGAAGTGGTTTTGAGGATATATCTTTTTAAAAGATAATTTGAAGTGAATATTTGGAAAATGGTTAAATTAATAAACGATTAATTAAAAGGGCCTAGTGATTGCTTATAGTGTTAAATATTTCTTTGTTTTCTTTGATAGTTAAATAACCGACTATCAAATTTGGCCATTTTAGTTCCTTAACTTGATTGGAAACTATTTAGTCGTACACTTAGTACGTAGCCTTCTGTGTAGGCTTGAGTATCACTTTTGTTGAGGATGTTGATTCGTATAGTGCAGAGTATTACTCCAATCTATTGAGCTTCCTTCTTGGCCCGAAGGATAGCAAGTTGAAAGTTGGAGACGTGATAAGTCTATGAGACTTAGTTTCTGTGTGAGGTTGAGAAACGCTTTTGTGTTGTTGGTGTGAAGAAACCGGGATCAGATTTATCTGAAAACCACTTCGGACCAACGTATATGCTTTCGATTGTGCAGGTTATTGATGATAATGATATTCAGGATTTTCATAGTGGGGGATTGCTTGTTGATCGTTTGGGGTTAAAATCCCCATATACATATAGTAGCAGTGGTCTTTTCATTATGAAATATCCAACGCAAGGACTATTTGCTACTAATCCTAGGAATTTCCCAACAGGAAGTGGTAGAAAAGTACCTTCGGTTTGTCCTGCACCTGAACAACTTGTATGTATGTTTTTCTGACATTGCATTTCTAAAGATTATGTACATTGGTTTTACAAACGTACATCAATGGTGGCGGATAAGGCAACTTCTCTTAGCTTAACACCCTCCTTGGGACGTATGAGCTTAAGGGTTGTATTTTTGTGGAAGGCAATTAGTAGTCAACGGAAATGGCCGTGTGGCATTCAAAGTGATGTGATTGTGATTTGTGAAAAGACCAAAACGGGGTTAGATGCGGCAAGGCTAAGTGGGTCGCCCCCAAGTAGGGTATGATCATCATCTTCTAGATATATCTTTACACTTTATGATGTTGTGCATTTGATTATTGTGGTTTGTATGCTAGAGGGCCCTCGGTAAAGGTCGGTAACGACCGGAGGATGATATATTCGGTACCATCTAGTTATATGGTGGGCCGGTCTTGTGTTGGTAGAGGATCCTTTGTGATGGTCCTCAGTACATTATTCTAGAGATGTACTGCCAGAAGGTAGTCCCTTCACCTGGTTATTTGAATGGAAATCCAAACTCCATTACGTACCTACCATTTTATTTGTAGATCCTAGTATAATGGAATTTAATGGTGGTAACAATTTTGGCTATTTGAATATTATTTGTGCAATAGACACTATTATAATATAATAAGATTTGCTATAAAATGTTTTAGTTGTCGTAAGGTAAAAACATGTCAGTGTTTATGTGTGGGCTTGTCTTATGAGATACTTTTGTTTTGATAAAGGAAAAGTTTGGTAATTTAATAAATTCAGTTGATTGTGTTTCTCATGCTGGTTTACCAGACTGATCCTGGCGTTCTTCTCTTTCAATGCTCGGGTTAGACCGAGTATATTTACAGGTTCAGATTTGATGCCTTTAGAGCTTCAGCATGAGAGCTGGAGATCTTCATTTTCGTGTACACGTATCTATTTTAATTATCCACTGCATTGTTTTTTATATTATGGGGCAATTGTGAGGATAGGTTATTATAACGGTCCAACTGATAACTTGTGATTGATTGTTGAACACTGATTGGTGTATGTATATACAGTTTCTGTTTATTAAAGATCATTGATATGATATTATATGTTTTCCGCTGTGATGTAAGATGCTGTATTATTCTGTTTGGTTCTATCTTATCTCTTTCTTCTCTTCTCTTCTTCTTTCTTCTTTTCTTTCTCTTGACTTTCCGTCAGTCTGTGCTTTTTGGGTCAGACATATGTGGTTTATTGTCGATTCAAAGGATATGGATTTGCGGGTCTTCACATAGTGTATCCCTAAAAGCACCTGATTCCCAAACTACTCAATCGAGTATCTGAGAGTTATCGTGAAATAAACAGACATGGACAAAATGCGGGTCAGATACGAAGATTGGTGTGAGGGAAACTATCTAAAAATATTGTATATTAAACCTATATATAAATAAATAGGAAATAACGAAAGCACAACCGGTCCTCTCCATGAACATGGCTCAGGGGTAATCCGGACTGTCCATAAACAAGTAAGGTAAACCTATCTCAAAATGATAAGAAACCTTACCATATCCTGCGCTTCCCCTATCATCAACGAGTCAACGCAACTAATATAATGTGTCTGCCACGCTATGTAGTTAAAACCTTGCTAAAGCCCGGCAAAACTCTGCTACAGCCCATTGCGCTCTTCGACCGCTATGCTTTTTCAATATAGCGCTATTAAACAGTAGATGCGCTTTCAGCTCCGCTATTTTCCTCTACACCCACTAAATCAAGTTTTTTAGCACCCGCTTTAGAAAAATTAATATAAAAATATTGATTTGACTAGATCTCTTTTTAACCAAATCAAAAACTTCAGGGAAAAGATCTAATTTTAAGGCATAAATGCTCAATATAAGTTAGAAATCTATTGTAGTCACTAAATCTTGACTGCATAAATTATGATATTCTTTGATTTTGTTATATAAGATTAAACAACATTTCTTTTTCCTAACAAATGATATGAGAATGAGAATAAATTTGCTTTAAATGCTTGGTTTTATATCTAATGAAGTTATTCGCACCTTTGCCATTTTCTTTTGTATCCTCGATATAAATTTTTGCACCTCAACCGCTATGGAACCGCTAAGCGCTTTAAATGCACAGCTACCACGTAACAATATACAACTATAGGGATAATAAAAGTGTCATAATATAAGTCTACACTATGCTAAACACAATGATAAGATCAATCTACTGGTATAGCACAAGCATAACATAACGATTCACAAAATAGAGAATATCTACCATCGTCTCGTATTGAACGAAATATTAATGAAGCAACCATACCTTACATGATCTTAGATTTATATATACATTCTCACACTTAAGATTCCATGAATGGAACTGAGCATCCTCATAGGACCTCTTATCTGTATAAGTGCCCCCATATCGACCAAGATTACTCTTTTGCCAACAATGAAAAGCCATACTACTATAGTGCTCCTTATTGTCTATGTCTACGCTGCCGCTACTGAGTACACATACCCTTTAAACGCTGCATGGGACCCTCCTGAAGGCATGTTCTGAAACCATAAAACAACATCTAAACAGATGCATAGCACTACAACCGCACTACGACACCAGTCTAGTCTCCTACTTCATGATTCCCTCGCTGTGTACTTGCTTTGACCTCAACAGATCACTCAAGTGCAACAATGCTTTGAACCATGGAACCTACGCTAACCGTTTGTCTCTACATCTTCCCACTCTCATACGATCATTACCATCACATGCTCGCCCGCGTTTGGAATAGACTCCTTACCTTCATGTGATCCTCCCAATCGCATACACTCATCGTACGAGATCATGATACTAATTATTGTCTTGGTCTCGTGTCTGATTGGCCCTCGATTGCTATCCTGATCTCATACTATTCCAATGTAGGAATGGTCTATACCTTGAATCCCTTGCCTCGATCGCTTGCCCGAATGCGTTATTGATTGTTACTGATCTCTTGTGCATTACCTTGCATCCTCATCCGTATATCGTGCTTCGTATTACATCCTACTTTCCTGAATAGCCCAAAGCTTCCCCAAAGTCATGCCGAAGTCTCATATTGAACCACATCTGAAGCAGGGAGAAATCCACCCAAAACACTACCTATTTAGGCTTCATTATTAGGGATGGTCTATATTAGTGGACTGGTAGGGATTGCTTCAAGGAAGTAAAGCCTGGGCAGTGAGCTATCGAGCCCCATCATCCGTCATTTCACGTATCGTTTCCTCCGCTGCTTCGCCCAATGAGCCGCCTTACTTTCCAAGCCTAACTTCACCGCATTGGACCTCCTCCGATCTTCATTATTGACGTTTTGAAAGTGGTTCCTTATGTGTCCGAAAATTGAATTCGACGTGAAATGCACTCTTTTCAAGTGTAGATTCTAATGGACAATTGTAGCAACCTGGCTTCCTCTAATTATGCCAAACATACTCAACCAGTGTAATGCTTACACGTGCCAATACACTCATTTGTGCGTATGCACACATGTGTACACTAACACACTTTATTACACACATCATGTTTCAGACTTCATCGAAGCAATTACTCGACAAGGTATACTCTTACGCAGCTTAGCGCATATTGAAGTCGTTATGGCTGCATGAGATGCCTACAACACTTATACATAAATGTATTCACATACATTAACACATATATTATTTATTCATGTAAACATACATACATATACACAACAAAATTTCACAAAAATTCTAATTACAAGACATAAATTGTTTCAATCACCATATATCTTTAAATACACATATAAGTAAACTTATCCATATTCATATACATACACTTATATTTAAATAAGCAATTCAACCATTACTTAATTAAATCTTGCTTTTATTTACCGAATCTTTCAATAAAAGCAATATATGCTACTACACCATTTATAAAATCTTATTACTATTTTATAAAATGTACTACTAGCTTATTAATTGTTTAAGCCTTTGTAACACTTAATTTCTTTATTTAAAATTAAATATTCTTCTCATAAATATTATATAACACCTTATGATCATTTTATAAAATAATTATTTTACTTATAAAATTATTTCCTTACATAAATAATACTTATAAATAAACTATTCATTAATAAAGATCATTTCTTTACTTTTAAACGATATTTATAAACACTAATTAAGCTTCATTAACCCTCCAATCACTTTAATAGTAAGTGTAGACTTCAAAACTCACTTAGTTGACTTACTAATTTTTATAAAACCATTTAAATTAGTTCTATTATTGCTAGCTAATGAGATGCACTTAATTATGTCATCAAATTAGTCTCTAATCGATTACAACATCACATATAATCACTCAATTAACCCAAAACCCATTTCTTAGCTTACTAGCTATTCTAAAAATAGTAAGTAAAATCTTAAACAAATAACAGGTTAATACAATTATGTTTATAATATGAACATAAGCCTAAATCAACCCAAACATTCTTCAAAGAACTTTATATGATTCAATAATCATCAATAAACGAAATAATGAAGATTAAAAGGTAAATATAGTTAGAGAATCATCCCACTCACCATCTCTTTGACCAAAATAAGCTCTCACCAAAACCCTCTTCTAGGCTCTCTTGAAATATTGGATGAAGCTACAAACGTTGATTCAAGCTTATTATGGGTTATGTGAGGAATTGGACAAGAGAAATTATGGTGATTTTTTCATGCATCTAGGAATTTTCTATGAAGGGATTTGAGTGGATTTAGGGTTTAGACTTAAGGAAAATTAGGAAAGTGATTAAGAGATAGAAATGAAAAGTATTGTGAAATGAAAATGAATGAAGAGAAAGGTAACTTAAAGCTAGCTTATACGCCTTAGCCCAGATTCATTTTCATTCCTTTCTAGAAATCACTATTCACTTCAAAACTTATCGACTCCAAATGAAGCCGGCTTATACTCATTTTTCTCATGATAGAATTGCGGTCTCAACGGTAGGTGTCTTGAGTCCCAATTCATTTGTCCTTGAAAAATCGAGTATAACAGACGTTTCATTAACTAACGTTTAAATATTAAATTAATTATTTAAATATCCAGTCGCCAAAATTGCAGGGAGTTACATTCTCCCCTCCTTAAAAGAATTTCATCTCCAAAATTTCTATGAGTACGAGAAAATAACAAGACCGACCCAAATTCTCGAATCTCAATTTCGAAAAATTTCATTAGTACTTTCCATTGAGCTATCAGCGTTACTGAAACTTTCAAAGTAAGATGCATCACACAACTAGGAAATATGTGATAACCTACATTATCCTACATTTCCCAAAAATACATACCTCTTTTTAAGAAAGCTTCTAACCATTTAAATATAAATCTAAACAAATAAGCATTTAAATAGTCTTACATCTTCTCTCAAGTACCTAATTGTGTATACCAAGAGGGTTATGTACCAACTCACAGAATTCAAACATGTATAACCTTAGTGTAGTAATCAATACTACCATAACTATGCATGGCAATCAATTGGAGAGTAAAATCAAGTAAGTCGGTATCAAAATATACCACCGACTCTAAGTCACATTAAAAGGCAATAGACCCGCATATATCCCAACTCGACCCACATTGGGCATGGATGATATGTGGTCTATTTTAGATAGTCATCGCTATCCCTCTTCGAAAATGTTTTAATAATAAATTAAATAAGAATACAAGTAGCCATCAAGCAATAGGAAGCAACAACAAACAATAAACATTCAATGAGAAATAATAAGTAACAAACAACGATCAAACAATAGAAAATAATGAAAAGAAACAGTAACTACCATATAAACTATCAAACATGCAAACAAGCAATAATAATAAAATCAACCAACAGAAAACAACAATAAATACATCAAACAACAACAAGAAACTGTAAGCAATGGAAAACAATAATAATAACACAAACAACAAGCACCATCTACCAACAACAAACTCTGCTAATTAAACCACCATTAAATGCTGATCTACTAACGCATGAGTTTGCTCGGGTTTAAACTCACCTCAATCACACAATGTTAATAAGGATAATATACTAAGTGCACTATAACGTTGTGTAACAACCCGCATATTTATCGAGTTTGTATTTAAATATTTTATTTAAATATTAACTCGTTAATCGGATTTTGGTCCGAAAAGCTACTTTTTGCAAACGGTCAAATTAGGACTCGAGACCACTTCCATTGAGTTCGAAATGCCGTTTACAACTTTTTTTAAGTATAAACATCGATAGGTTTGGATTTAGTGAAATTTCACTAACTTTTCCCGCTTTGGACTTTGGATTAGTTTAGCCTATTAAGCCCAAGTTCCAACCCTCTTCTCCTCACTCTTCATAAATTTCCTAACTAATCAAGCTTTGGCATTAATGGTGGAGGGAATGGGAAATTAAAATTCCAAAACTCAAATTCAATTGCAATCCATCTTTCTACTCCAAATTCAAGAAGAAGACATTGGATTCAAGCTTCTTGTGTTTAGATAGAAGAAGGATTGATTCTTGCTTGCTTAAAACTTCATTTTCATTGATATTTGGTGCAAAGGTGAGATTTTTATCTCACAAATCTAGTCTATAACTATATTGGACTGTTGGGAATGATTCCCTATCACTTTTTCATGCACATTTGCATTTGGTTAGGATTGGATTGGCGAAAAACTCCAATTTTTAGCGTTTTGGTGAATTTTCTGCACTTAGGTCGTTCTGGCCATTTTCGTGTGTTCGGAGTTAGGTCGCTCGCGACCTAACCCTTAGGTCGTAGGTCGTTTCTGGCCTTAAATTCCCCCTGCAGCGTTAGGTCGTTAGCCTCGGAATTAGGTCGTTGACCCTTAGGTCGTAGGTCGTTTCTGGCCTTAAATTCCCCCTGCAGCGCTAGGTTGTATGACCTTAGGTCGTTAGGTCGTATGGCTTTAGGTCGCTAGGTCGTATGACCTTAGGTCGTTAGGTCGTTTGGCTTTTAGGCCGCTTCCACGCTAGGTCGTTCGACTCTTAGGTCGTAACACTTAGGTCGCTCGCCTCGTAAGTCGCTAGGTCGCGTGCCTTTAGGTCGCGTTTCTTTATTAGGTCGCGTGTCTTTGTTAGGTCGCTGACCTTCTTAACTCGCATGACCTAACCCCTAGGTCGTTGGGCCTCGTTTCTACTTAAGTCGCTGCTTCTTATAGGTCGCTCAGCTCCTTAATTTCTTTAGGTCGTTTGAGTGTTAGGTCGCGAACCCATTTTAGGTCGCATGACCTTTACCCTTTAGGTCGCTGGACCACTAGGTCGTGCCCCTTAGACCCCTAGGTCGCAACCATTAGGTCGCTCGACCCTATCCCTCTTAGGTCGTTAGACCTCATTTTGTCTTCACTAAGTCGTACCGTTTTGGACGGGGCGCTGCCCCGCACCCCGCCGGGGGCGCTGCCCCCTGGACCCCCGCGACCTGACCGGAACCCCGTAAGCGGTGGCGTTGCCCCCGCACCCCCACCTTGGGGGGTTGCCACCCCCCCTGGACCCCCCCTCCGTAGGGGATCTTATCTGAAAAACATTGAGCTGATTTCCTTGGATTTTATTCACATCTCCGTATGCGATTTTTGTGACTGATTGTTTCTACAATTGCTTCTGTGTTTTGTCACTTTATAATATAAAGGTTTCAATACTAGTAGTAAATATCAAAACTCTTTTAACAAACAATTTCAACTCTATTTTTTAATAACAAAGCTCTTTTCTTAAACCGTTTTCTAATCTATTAGTATATACAAACCTTTACCTCACTCGGATGAGAAATCTAATTAAACGACTTAGTAAAACAAGTGGTATGAAACGCTTGCGTTCACTTCGTCGGTTAATTCTTGGACTTGTTCAATTGAACCTCTTGTGACAATTTTATTAATGAAGATTTACAGTTTGTTCGTAAATATTTAAGTTAAGCAAGTGGTTATGGGACATGAAGCTAAACTTCTATATTTACTAGCTTAGTGTAATTGACACTTCTCGTTGATCATGACGATCATTCTGATGATTTAGACTAGCAACTGTGCGATGTCTCTTGTTGCGAGGTTAGACTAGACACCACTTGTGTGATTCCACTCACACATACCTTTTTGCTTTTTGGTTAGTCTGGACCTTAATCTGTGTGATTCCATTCACACATGTGGGGTAGCTCCCCTTGGTCTTCGGACCGTCATGTGATAGGCCTCTTTCTCTTTTTTATGATTTCTGGACTTCTTGCATTGATTTCTAGAATTTATGTCATTGACTTGTTATGAGTACAAGTTTGGGGTATGATGCCCTTTCCGAATCTTTAAGAAGATTCTTGTGATATTGATTATCTCTTATCGATTGATCTTCTGTTGATCATTATTTACATACTTATAGTGGTATGTCATTATGGATGTTTATGTTTATGCCATATCTTTTATGTTATATCATGTCATCTGATATTTATAGCTAGACTGACCCGTTTATTATTTTCTTAAATAATTCTCGGGTCAGACCGAGATGTTACAGGTGCTTCTGCTTGACTTCTTCCCAGGGATTCATCACTCTGACTTTTGGCTAACTGTTTAGATTAGCAGTTTTTGTTGTATACACTTGAGATACAGACTCATAGTTGTATTCTTTTGTATAGCACGTGTTGCTATTCTTTTGTATTATCGTGGATCTTACTGACCACTACTCTGATGTACACTTTCATGTGTTAGTTATATATTCATATCTTCTTCCGCCTTTGTGATATGGATATCTGTGACTGATTTGTGATATGACTATTTCTATGTTTGTTTCCGAAGATTATTTATAGCCACCGTGTGATAAGCAATTACATGGATGGTCGCTCCTCAACAGCCTTATTCTCCGTGCTAGTTGACAGCACTACTCCGGAGTGTTCTTGGCTAGCGTGGGTATAGAGGTGGGGCGTCACACGTTTTCTAGGAAAGTATCATCTTGTGACTTAGAAGATTATCTGAGTCACCATAATCAACTGAGAAATCCTTTCCCGAACTATCCCAAGCAACCTTAAATATACTATACTTATAATTTATAATGATAAATATCATCTAAAATAATTTACGAGACCAAATCTAATCCTTCGTTTGCTCGATGATTTCTTTGTTAAACTTATGCGAATTCTGATTCAATTCCTTGGTCTAACCACTGAAATTTCCTCACATGACTAGGGTTGAATTTCAAAAATCTCTCGGTCATCTCAAGAACCTGAATCAAGTGCTTGTCTTTAAGAATTAAGTGAAAAGCCCTTTCTTAATGGTTGCAAATCACCTAGAAACCCTACGCTCGAACTAGTGATTAGGAACAGATATGTGAATGGACGGATCCCTAGAAAATACCCTTTCACACATAGAATTACTCTCGTCACCTAAGATTTACTAACATAGAAGAAAACATTTCTAATACGAATAACTCAAGGAAAATGCCCATAAGTCATTCCTTTGGTCTTTGCTTATTACTGGGCATCCACCGAACTATACATGGATGCGTATTTAAGTCATGCTTCATCAACCAATCCTACTCAACTTAAAACCTAGTGCATGAAGTTCAAATGGTAGTACTCTCAATTGCTTCATCCTAGCTTAGCAACTAAGGTTACACATACAAGGTTCGTTTTTACAAAAGAATTTACCTGTCATGAAGGTGATAAGTTTAGTAATCTACCAAGTGACTAGCAATAGATGAATATATAGCCCAAGTGTAACAAACAACCATCTACGATGCCCAGATCGATGTCTAAAAGTGGCGCTGCCATCACTGACATCGCAGATGACGAATTGTTTGAGGTAAAATTAAAAACAAATATAGAGCTATCTACAATATTGTACACTTTCTGAAGATCGTGGCTTAAGGAATCACATATAGTAGTAATTAGTAATACTATCCTAGACAAATATAAGAATATAAAATCAATTAAATTTCAATTACAACACCTCTCTCTCTCTCTCTCTCTATATATATATATATATATATATATATATATACTAATAATGGAAATAGTATAATTCCTAGGAATAAATGAAATAAAAATTGTAGATAGCTAATAAACAAATAAATGCACGTCTTTATCGTACCATCGTGCCTTCAGGTACCACTAATTGTAACGACTGCGGATTTTCGTTGCCGAAAAACCGAATAGTTATGGGTTTTAAAAAGAAAAGAAAAGAAAGAAGAGAGAAAAAGAAGAAAGAAAAAGAAAAATAGAGGGAAAAGAAGATAGACGATTTTTAGAAAACAGAGAAAGAAAACAGAGAATTTGAAAAATAGAAGATAGAAGAATTTTAAAAATAGAACGGAAAAAGAGAATAGAGAAAAAGAAAAAGACAGAAGAAAATAGGACGGGACAGAAAACAACAGAACAACATCAGAATCTCACAATTCGCAGCGGAACAACATATAATAATAAATGAATAATCTTTAAACAAAGAACTATTTCAGTTATTACATTACATACATTTCATTACATCATATCATCAGAGTATACAACAACATACATCAACAAACAGTGCAGCGGAAAAAGAAATACTATATAAATAATATGCCATGCCATCCATCTTGCCTCCAGCAACTCCAGAATATCCAGAATATCCTGATAAACCTAACTCTTGACTGCCCGTGTGGAAATTAGTGGGCACCCAGAGTTTAGGAAGGAAAACAATAAACTCCAAGTCAGTCATGTGACTGGTGTGAGAACTCAAAACAGTTTATTTACTTTAAAATCAAAATAGAGGAATATTTTTAATCAATTCGCAATGCTTTTAAAAATGAGACTACCATAAGGCCTCCCGCACACACACACATGCAAACGCAGAATCGGAGGAGATTTCTCCTTATGATAGTCAAAGATGCTTGATACGCATTTAAAATAACATTTGATATTATTATTAGTGCATAGTGTATAACAAATTCATTTTGAAAGTAGAATATAAATCTTAGCCAACATACGACCATTATCGTATGCCTACTATAGCTACTATCCAAACAGTGGTGACCACCATAAGTGAATAGCAGGTTCTACAACTAATACTGTACAGGTTTCGTATTGGGAATTGGGTTTCCAACAAATGGTCAGGCCAAGGAACTTCCCATTGCCACTGAGAATGCCTCTGGATGGACATCCCCGAGAACCAAACCGGATCTCTACCAACACAAGGCCGGGTTACCCCTAACTGGGTAACAACTGACACGAGTATGCCATCCCCCGGTCCTTTGGGACCTTTATCAACCGAGCGCTCGATATCCAACATCACACCATAATAAATAGAGTGTTTTCAACATGAGTAAGTATCTGGGCTCCATACCATGATACCACCCTTTTTCAGAAGGAAATGCACATACCCTAAGGGGAGCTACAGCAACCCCTAATAACCTTGCTGCATCTTTCCTGTTTTGACCATTTCCGGGATGTGAGGCTCGACGAAGTCACGTCCACAAAAACATACTTTATACAAAAGCCATGCTTTGGGTCAACAAATGATCAACACAATGATCACTAGGATAGACGATCAAATAAACGATCCTATCACAAAAAATCAACACAATGATCATTTCAGCATCACTCAGCATGTCACATTACCAAAATGGGATATATCGCTGATAACTTCAACTATATAACCTTTGAGCTCGTACGTCTCAAAGAAGGGTGTTAAGCAAAGAATAAATTCTCCGCCACCAACAGAAATATATTTGAAAGAAATCGGCTTTATATCTCAAATTGTAATGTCAGGCATACAATCCATACAAGTTTGTTCCGGGCTCGAACAAAACCGAAGGCACTTCTTACGAAGCCCTTGCAATACGGGTATTCACAATCCCGATCGAATTTCCCATCACTTAAGGAATCTCTATACCAGGAGCTACCCAGTGCAGAGACAATCGATAGGTCATCCTATCGCTTTCACAAATACTCGGTCTTCAACACCGATCTTCAAATGCAATTCATAACGACGTATCACATATTCGGAATGGGTTATACGACCCCATGGTCCTTTCCCGGTTAACCCGAATAGTGAGCGCTTATTCAAAAATAAGTGTGCATTCAAATTCAATCAAATCACATCAAATACCCATTCAAAGGGAAATATTGATAGTCGGCTATTGAACTATCACTGGATATGCACACATCACCAGATTCCAAATAATTTTCCAAATTATTTATTTTCCAAAATATCTTTACAAGATATATAATTTCAACACTTCAAAAATAAATCAATATTTATTTTCAACAAATTCCACTTTTCACATATAAATTCCATAATGAATTTATATTTCAAAATATTCATGCATATACGATTTCAATTATTCATTTTCAATTTATCTTCAAAAAGATAAATTCTCTATATTCACTTCACATTGGAAAACATTTCCATACTTATTAAATAAGTAATTCACAATCATTTATTTTCAACACTTAGAAAATATTCAATATACTTAAATCGAATTAAGTATATATTTCATTCTTTAAGGAAATCATTCACTTAACATATTTATTTGGGCCAAAACGAATGTTGCGTAAAACATCGTTACGACAACCCAAAATCACTAGTATAGGGATTCGGAATTAAAATAGATATATATAAATCCCAATACTATTCAAAACATTTCCATTCGGAAATCATTTACTATAACAATAGTGTTATAGTCCACCATTTCCTTTTATTCCTCGAAAACGTCTATTTCAACAATAAATGTTGAAATCTATGGTTTCGAATCTCAACATGTTTTAAAACATCGTTAGATCGTTTTAATTATGTTTAAAACATCACATTCAAAAACATTTTCTTTAACGTATTATTCACTATTCAAAAATGTGAATAAACTTCATTAACAAATCTCATCCTTTTATTCGTTTTAATTCAAAGGATTATTCACTATTCAAAAATGTGAATATAACTCCATTAATAGGTTTCAACACTTTTCTTATCAAAATAAGTCGTTTGCGAATTTATAAAACAACGTTTATAAATTCCATTTCTATTTATTTATAAAAACTTCTTTTTTTATAAATTCTTTTATTAACCTGTTAAATTTCATATCTCCATTATAAACTAAAAGTTCATATTATAAGTTAAATACTTATAAAACGATTATTTTACAAAATCGTTCTTTTTATCTTCCCAAATTATAAATCTTATAACTTATAAGATTCATTCATTTATCCAAAACCATTATTCACATAATTTCACCAAATTTATAAATCTACTATTTATAAATTTCATTTATAACCTCCCAGTTTATAATTCTACAAATTTCATTCATTTATGAAATTCATTTTCACTTCATTTAAACATTTATAAAGACTCGTTTTATAATGTCAATATTTCAATTTATAAATATCTATTTATAAATCTCTTAATATAAATCAATTTATATTATTCTTTTAAAACGTCTTTAAATTCCTTTATAATTTCATCATTCTGATTTATAAAATAATCAAATTTTATAAATTCTAAATTCAAACTTTTATAATAAATTCAAAAATCCAATCTAAATTATTTTATAAAATCATTAGTTCCTTTCATTTCTCGAAAATCGACTTTTAATCGTATTTCTAAAAATCAGCATTTTAACTATATTTCACAAAAACCATAATTTTTATAACTTTAAAAATTATAACGTTTATTTATTTATAATGGATCAATTCCAGAAATAAAGTATATTTTCAAAAATCATTTTAAAGATCATTTTAAAATCCCAAAATTTGGGTCCAATGATGCTACACATCAAATAGTCAATCACCACTACAACGATATCATATATCGATATGATAATCAATCAAATATCAAAATATCTGAAATAAAATAAATAATGTTGAGGAATCCAGTTGGATCCCTCCAACCTGTTTCCTGCATCCAAAAACATTAGCACAATACCAATTTCGCTCCAGTACGAAATTATCGCGGTACATGTTCTTATTAAATATTATCCGCTTAATAACGGCGTAATAGGGTCTCATCCGCTAAACAAAAAATGCGGGAAATCAATAACTGCAATATATACATATGCCAATATATATATATTGATATTATATATAATACCAATTTCACTGTTTATGAAATATTCGCGGTATATGTTTTTACTAAATAACATCCGCTTACTAACGGCGCATAATGTCTATTTTAACAATCAATATATACAGTCATCATTCAAACATGCATTCAAATATTTTAAATCTAACTATTTAAAATAAAATTGAAATCTATTCGATTGAGTGAGAAGTTCTCACCTTGGTTTTAATTTCCGTTTTAGCGATTTATTTCGAATAAAATTAAACGCGCGTTTAATTTTACCCGAAATTCTCACTAACTCCAAATGACTCCAAACCAACTCCATCGCGTAATGCTCGTCCATACGATCCCAACGCAACTGAGTTTGCATTTTTTCGACCTCGTATGAAAAAGATACGAATTTTACAAGTTTATACACGTTTTTATAAACATATTTCAACATAAATATATATTTATAAACCCACATCAAACATTAGCCATAGGATCCCACACCACTCCATCTGCACCGCACACCCCCTTCTCCTTCATCACTACGCACGGCTACAGGAACACGAATGCACACTTGAACCCATGAACGTAGATTAGGGTTACAAATTTCAACACCAATACTCGACGAAAACACGATCGGGGACCTGCGTTTTGAAGCTCTCTGCCTCCCCCATGTTCGGCCACAAGGCCACTGAGCTCGGCCTGCCCTGCTGCCTTGGAAGTCGTGCACAGCCCATGGAGGACGCGGCCTCCTATACCCCTCCACGTCGCTCCAAACTCCATCAAATCCGTATGGATGTGAAGCCCTCGAGATTCTCAACAACTTTCATGTTGAACACCTTAGCTAATTCATTGTAGATTGAGAGAGATTGAGGGATGAAGTTGGAAAAAATCTGGCCATAGAATGATAAAGTGGCGGCTGATAAATATTAGGGTTAGGTTTTGATTTTTAATTTGTGAATGAGGGTATGGTATATTTATAGAAAAAGCTAGCGTAAACACTATTCATCCCGGGAATTCCAAACTCCGATTTAGACGCCGTAACCAGCGTACCTAGGGTTTATCCCGCGTTCCGGACACAATGGAACAGGTTTCGGAAGCTAATTCGGAAGTATGTGCGAGTTATGGCTGAAAACGCTCAATTTAAATTAAACCGATTTAAATCGATTTCTAGGCGTTTTAATTTGTACCGGACAAACGGTAAATCCAATTGACTTGAAATTTGAAACCTTACAATAATATCACATTACGGATCCGATGAAACTGGTTTCGTCGAAATCCGAGACTTTTTGAAAAATGGCTATTTTGACTCGCCAAATTTAAATTAAAAATAATTCGATGCGTTTCGAGCTGCCACGATCAAACGATAACTCCGATTGACACGAAAATTGAAATCCGGTAATAACTAACTATTACGGATCCAATGGAACTAGTTTCGTTCAATTCTGAGACTGTTCAAAAATTGGCTATTTTACAGTCGATTATTAAATATTAAAATATTCAATTTTCACAAATTAACTTTTAATTCGATTTTAAAAGTTCTAAAATATTTCTATTAAATAAAATTTTACAAATTATTTTCAATCATCTTTAACTAAATTTTCAATTATTTCCATAATTTAACGTATTAAATTATCGATTAAATAATCCAATTAAATCCAGTAAATCAAAATAAAATTTATTCGGCTTATAAATTCAAATATTAATATTTAAAATTAATTAAATATCCAAATTTTAATTTATAAAAATTCTGGGTCGTTACAATCTTTCCCCCTTAAAAGAATTTCGTCCTCGAAATTATAAGTAAGAAAAGTTACAGAATCTATTAATTTTCCAAAATTCATAATTAAACTTCTTACAATCTTTACTAAGTTTTTCAAATCATACTTAGTTATCTTTTCAAAAACAACTACTATTATTTAACTTTCAACTCTAAAATCAAAGTTAAAGTTTTCAAAATTTTCCAATTTTCTCAAATTTTTTCTAACGCCTTAAATTTCGGAAAAATTCGCCATAGTCTCCTTTGCGCGGCTCGATCCGAAAAAAAAATGACAGTATATATATCACAAATATACATCTCATCAAGTAATGAGGCATCCCGCAGGGAAAAAAGTGTAAAAGTGCGATATTTAATCCGAGATATGTACCTTATATTTTATTAGCAAGCATATACGGCTAATATAGCGCTAAAGCGAACTCCAAATGCGAAGCAACGCGATCCGCACCTACTAAACTCAACAAACAACATGAGAACCATGCATATAAACCATAGTATCAATATACAACATATAGCAACATAATAACTATACATGTCACATAGAAAATGCAACAATAGAAATATATATTCAACCATCAACCAATTACATCCATAACCAATCAATATTCATTTATATTCTCATTAATATTTAATGAAATGGTTTTCAATTTAAATCACATTTGATTTATTTACATTGGATTTTATCACATTCATTCTCAATTTTAATTAGTTTCAATTAGTTAACATTCACTAATTAAATCCAATTCACATTCAATTCTATTCAAATTTATTTACTTCTAATTTGAATTCAATTACTTTAGCTTTAAATTTCATTAACACTTAATGAATTACATACAATCATCTAACAATCAAATAACAACCAATGTTTATTTATTACAACCAAATTCCTTTGTTTATATTCATTCTCTTTCAATTTATTCAACTTCTAATAAAATTAGATTTTAATGAATTAACACTTTCATTAATTATTTCTTATCAACTTGATTTACATTTAATTGCTTAACATTCATTTAATTCAATTGCTAAAGTTGAATTTCATTCACATAACTCTTAAGTCATATTCCATTTAACTTTAAATTCACTTTACATTTTATTTACAACTCATATTCATAAATATAGTTTCACTTCTTATATATATAAGTTTATTTCACAATTGTACATCACTTTAATTATAACTCAATTCTTATAATTCATTTGCTTATACAATTATTCTTTTATTTAGATTATTCAAACAACCTAACAATCAACTTATATACTATTTAATAATTCTGAAAAATTATTCCTTCATATATAAAATATACTTAAGGTAAAATTATTTCATTTACCCAATTTAAAACAATATTATGTCGAATTGTTCTATTCAAGTGTTTAGAAACCCCTTCGGCATAGTCTTGCGGACCACGCTGACGAAAGTTCATATACCACTCAATAAACCAACCATCACAATATAAAACAAATTTTTTCACTAACAAATACGCTCTCATAGCTATTATTACACTCAAATTCATTCTAGAGTACTGCTGACTCTATCTCTAATGAATTATACCCTACAGAACCATGGTTGTCGCTTAACCATCAGAGCTCTGATACCAAATGTAACGACTGCGGATTTTCGTTGCCGAAAAACCGAATAGTTATGGGTTTTAAAAAGAAAAGAAAAGAAAGAAGAGAGAAAAAGAAGAAAGAAAAAGAAAAATAGAGGGAAAAGAAGATAGACGATTTTTAGAAAACAGAGAAAGAAAACAGAGAATTTGAAAAATAGAAGATAGAAGAATTTTAAAAATAGAACGGAAAAAGAGAATAGAGAAAAAGAAAAAGACAGAAGAAAATAGGACGGGACAGAAAACAACAGAACAACATCAGAATCTCACAATTCGCAGCGGAACAACATATAATAATAAATGAATAATCTTTAAACAAAGAACTATTTCAGTTATTACATTACATACATTTCATTACATCATATCATCAGAGTATACAACAACATACATCAACAAACAGTGCAGCGGAAAAAGAAATACTATATAAATAATATGCCATGCCATCCATCTTGCCTCCAGCAACTCCAGAATATCCAGAATATCCTGATAAACCTCTCTTGACTGCCCGTGTGGAAATTAGTGGGCACCCAGAGTTTAGGAAGGAAAACAATAAACTCCAAGTCAGTCATGTGACTGGTGTGAGAACTCAAAACAGTTTATTTACTTTAAAATCAAAATAGAGGAATATTTTTAATCAATTCGCAATGCTTTTAAAAATGAGACTACCATAAGGCCTCCCGCACACACACACATGCAAACGCAGAATCGGAGGAGATTTCTCCTTATGATAGTCAAAGATGCTTGATACGCATTTAAAATAACATTTGATATTATTATTAGTGCATAGTGTATAACAAATTCATTTCGAAAGTAGAATATAAATCTTAGCCAACATACGACCATTATCGTATGCCTACTATAGCTACTATCCAAACAGTGGTGACCACCATAAGTGAATAGCAGGTTCTACAACTAATACTGTACAGGTTTCGTATTGGGAATTGGGTTTCCAACAAATGGTCAGGCCAAGGAACTTCCCATTGCCACTGAGAATGCCTCTGGATGGACATCCCCGAGAACCAAACCGGATCTCTACCAACACAAGGCCGGGTTACCCCTAACTGGGTAACAACTGACACGAGTATGCCATCCCCCGGTCCTTTGGGACCTTTATCAACCGAGCGCTCGATATCCAACATCACACCATAATAAATAGAGTGTTTTCAACATGAGTAAGTATCTGGGCTCCATACCATGATACCACCCTTTTTCAGAAGGAAATGCACATACCCTAAGGGGAGCTACAGCAACCCCTAATAACCTTGCTGCATCTTTCCTGTTTTGACCATTTCCGGGATGTGAGGCTCGACGAAGTCACGTCCACAAAAACATACTTTATACAAAAGCCATGCTTTGGGTCAACAAATGATCAACACAATGATCACTAGGATAGACGATCAAATAAACGATCCTATCACAAAAAATCAACACAATGATCATTTCAGCATCACTCAGCATGTCACATTACCAAAATGGGATATATCGCTGATAACTTCAACTATATAACCTTTGAGCTCGTACGTCTCAAAGAAGGGTGTTAAGCAAAGAATAAATTCTCCGCCACCAACAGAAATATATTTGAAAGAAATCGGCTTTATATCTCAAATTGTAATGTCAGGCATACAATCCATACAAGTTTGTTCCGGGCTCGAACAAAACCGAAGGCACTTCTTACGAAGCCCTTGCAATACGGGTATTCACAATCCCGATCGAATTTCCCATCACTTAAGGAATCTCTATACCAGGAGCTACCCAGTGCAGAGACAATCGATAGGTCATCCTATCGCTTTCACAAATACTCGGTCTTCAACACCGATCTTCAAATGCAATTCATAACGACGTATCACATATTCGGAATGGGTTATACGACCCCATGGTCCTTTCCCGGTTAACCCGAATAGTGAGCGCTTATTCAAAAATAAGTGTGCATTCAAATTCAATCAAATCACATCAAATACCCATTCAAAGGGAAATATTGATAGTCGGCTATTGAACTATCACTGGATATGCACACATCACCAGATTCCAAATAATTTTCCAAATTATTTATTTTCCAAAATATCTTTACAAGATATATAATTTCAACACTTCAAAAATAAATCAATATTTATTTTCAACAAATTCCACTTTTCACATATAAATTCCATAATGAATTTATATTTCAAAATATTCATGCATATACGATTTCAATTATTCATTTTCAATTTATCTTCAAAAAGATAAATTCTCTATATTCACTTCACATTGGAAAACATTTCCATACTTATTAAATAAGTAATTCACAATCATTTATTTTCAACACTTAGAAAATATTCAATATACTTAAATCGAATTAAGTATATATTTCATTCTTTAAGGAAATCATTCACTTAACATATTTATTTGGGCCAAAACGAATGTTGCGTAAAACATCGTTACGACAACCCAAAATCACTAGTATAGGGATTCGGAATTAAAATAGATATATATAAATCCCAATACTATTCAAAACATTTCCATTCGGAAATCATTTACTATAACAATAGTGTTATAGTCCACCATTTCCTTTTATTCCTCGAAAACGTCTATTTCAACAATAAATGTTGAAATCTATGGTTTCGAATCTCAACATGTTTTAAAACATCGTTAGATCGTTTTAATTATGTTTAAAACATCACATTCAAAAACATTTTCTTTAACGTATTATTCACTATTCAAAAATGTGAATAAACTTCATTAACAAATCTCATCCTTTTATTCGTTTTAATTCAAAGGATTATTCACTATTCAAAAATGTGAATATAACTCCATTAATAGGTTTCAACACTTTTCTTATCAAAATAAGTCGTTTGCGAATTTATAAAACAACGTTTATAAATTCCATTTCTATTTATTTATAAAAACTTCTTTTTTTTATAAATTCTTTTATTAACCTGTTAAATTTCATATCTCCATTATAAACTAAAAGTTCATATTATAAGTTAAATACTTATAAAACGATTATTTTACAAAATCGTTCTTTTTATCTTCCCAAATTATAAATCTTATAACTTATAAGATTCATTCATTTATCCAAAACCATTATTCACATAATTTCACCAAATTTATAAATCTACTATTTATAAATTTCATTTATAACCTCCCAGTTTATAATTCTACAAATTTCATTCATTTATGAAATTCATTTTCACTTCATTTAAACATTTATAAAGACTCGTTTTATAATGTCAATATTTCGATTTATAAATATCTATTTATAAATCTCTTAATATAAATCAATTTATATTATTCTTTTAAAACGTCTTTAAATTCCTTTATAATTTCATCATTCTGATTTATAAAATAATCAAATTTTATAAATTCTAAATTCAAACTTTTATAATAAATTCAAAAATCCAATCTAAATTATTTTATAAAATCATTAGTTCCTTTCATTTCTCGAAAATCGACTTTTAATCGTATTTCTAAAAATCAGCTTTTTAACTATATTTCACAAAAACCATAATTTTTATAACTTTAAAAATTATAACGTTTATTTATTTATAATGGATCAATTCCAGAAATAAAGTATATTTTCAAAAATCATTTTAAAGATCATTTTAAAATCCCAAAATTTGGGTCCAATGATGCTACACATCAAATAGTCAATCACCACTACAACGATATCATATATCGATATGATAATCAATCAAATATCAAAATATCTGAAATAAAATAAATAATGTTGAGGAATCCAGTTGGATCCCTCCAACCTGTTTCCTGCATCCAAAAACATTAGCACAATACCAATTTCGCTCCAGTACGAAATTATCGCGGTACATGTTCTTATTAAATATTATCCGCTTAATAACGGCGTAATAGGGTCTCATCCGCTAAACAAAAAATGCGGGAAATCAATAACTGTAATATATACATATGCCAATATATATATATTGATATTATATATAATACCAATTTCACTGTTTATGAAATATTCGCGGTATATGTTTTTACTAAATAACATCCGCTTACTAACGGCGCATAATGTCTATTTTAACAATCAATATATACAGTCATCATTCAAACATGCATTCAAATATTTTAAATCTAACTATTTAAAATAAAATCGAAATCTATTCGATTGAGTGAGAAGTTCTCACCTTGGTTTTAATTTCCGTTTTAGCGATTTATTTCGAATAAAATTAAACGCGCGTTTAATTTTACCCGAAATTCTCACTAACTCCAAATGACTCCAAACCAACTCCATCGCGTAGTGCTCGTCCATACGATCCCAACGCAACTGAGTTTGCATTTTTTCGACCTCGTATGAAAAAGATACGAATTTTACAAGTTTATACACGTTTTTATAAACATATTTCAACATAAATATATATTTATAAACCCACATCAAACATTAGCCATAGGATCCCACACCACTCCATCTGCACCGCACACCCCCTTCTCCTTCATCACTACGCACGGCTACAGGAACACGAATGCACACTTGAACCCATGAACGTAGATTAGGGTTACAAATTTCAACACCAATACTCGACGAAAACACGATCGGGGACCTGCGTTTTGAAGCTCTCTGCCTCCCCCATGTTCGGCCACAAGGCCACTGAGCTCGGCCTGCCCTGCTGCCTTGGAAGTCGTGCACAGCCCATGGAGGACGCGGCCTCCTATACCCCTCCACGTCGCTCCAAACTCCATCAAATCCGTATGGATGTGAAGCCCTCGAGATTCTCAACAACTTTCATGTTGAACACCTTAGCTAATTCATTGTAGATTGAGAGAGATTGAGGGATGAAGTTGGAAAAAATCTGGCCATAGAATGATAAAGTGGCGGCTGATAAATATTAGGGTTAGGTTTTGATTTTTAATTTGTGAATGAGGGTATGGTATATTTATAGAAAAAGCTAGCGTAAACACTATTCATCCCGGGAATTCCGAACTCCGATTTAGACGCCGTAACCAGCGTACCTAGGGTTTATCCCGCGTTCCGGACACAATGGAACAGGTTTCGGAAGCTAATTCGGAAGTATGTGCAAGTTATGGCTGAAAACGCTCAATTTAAATTAAACCGATTTAAATCGATTTCTAGGCGTTTTAATTTGTACCGGACAAACGGTAAATCCAATTGACTTGAAATTTGAAACCTTACAATAATATCACATTACGGATCTGATGAAACTGGTTTCGTCGAAATCCGAGACTTTTTGAAAAATGGCTATTTTGACTCGCCAAATTTAAATTAAAAATAATTCGATGCGTTTCGAGCTGCCACGATCAAACGATAACTCCGATTGACACGAAAATTGAAATCCGGTAATAACTAACTATTACGGATCCAATGGAACTAGTTTCGTTCAATTCTGAGACTGTTCAAAAATTGGCTATTTTACAGTCGATTATTAAATATTAAAATATTCAATTTTCACAAATTAACTTTTAATTCGATTTTAAAAGTTCTAAAATATTTCTATAACTCCAGTATGATTAAATAAAATTTTACAAATTATTTTCAATCATCTTTAACTAAATTTTCAATTATTTCCATAATTTAACGTATTAAATTATCGATTAAATAATCCAATTAAATCCAGTAAATCAAAATAAAATTTATTCGGCTTATAAATTCAAATATTAATATTTAAAATTAATTAAATATCCAAATTTTAATTTATAAAAATTCTGGGTCGTTACACTAATCCTCTCTATCGACCTATTAGAGTATAACTAAAAATAACAAAATTAGAAAGGGTCATACATACGTCTGGTGAGTAAAACACATCATATAAGTGTATAAGACTAATAAGCTAGTAAAAGAACACTTATGCTAAAAAACCATACTTTAACCCGTGTCACCTGCACCCAGCAAGTCAGCTAAACATAAATATTACCATAGTGACAACATAGGATAATGTCTGACTAAATCTAACCCATATCTAATCATATGCACTAGATCGAACCCAAAGTCGCAACTCGCATGACAAAGACCGATTGCAACACTATTGAGCCTAAAATCCCAACTCGTTATCGTCGAGAACGTATGCGACTTGCTACTGAATAACTGTATGTCTCAGCCTACTGTCACTAAATCATAAACAACTCACTATTGGGGAACAACATGTCCTAATCCACTACCGCTAAAGTCATGGACGACTCGCTACTGAGGAACTCTGCATCAATCTACTATTATAAACCATAGATGACTTGCTATTGAGGAAGACAATGTCTCAACCCACTATCGCCAAATCGTAAGAGACTCACTATCGGGGAACGCAATGTCCCAGCCCACTATTGCCAAATTGTAAGCGACTCACTACTTGGGACGCAATATCCCTACATACTATTGCCAAATTGTAAGCAAATCGCTAATGAGAAACAAGATGTCTCAGCCCATTATCGCCCAATCATAAGCGACTCGCTACTAAGGAACAAATTGTCTCAACCCACTTTCCCATAACGAACAACGTATAAAAAATCTACAAAAAAGAAACTTTTCAGAAGTGTCTCAAAACATAAAAAACAACATACCCAAACCTTTCTCGTCTCACCACGATTTCAATGCTGTGAACCACGCGTGAAACAGATGTCGTACACAAAAGTTTTAAGCATTTGAAGGTAAATGGATTTACGTAATTTATTAATTAATTCATTATTATGTTATACTATTATTATAATTATTTTCTCATAGTTGTAGTTCTTTCGAAAGCTCGATATCGTGTCTTTAACCACCAACCGCATGAGGAAGTTTGCCGCCGCTGCCACTACACAGTCTCGACCATTGATCTGATGCCACCATCACGATCTATGACCCAATTCGCCATCGTTACCAGGTCGTTACCACTTATGCTGCACCAGAACCCATCTCCACCGCCAGATCTTCCTTAGAATTTTCCAACTACCACCGACCAATCTAAGGTATTCAGGGACCACTTAAAGCATCTACTCAACCTTCTTTAAGCCCCCATATCCCTCGATTGACGTATAATCGCTATTTCACTGGTCGATCAAAATAGACGGTCCATGTTTAATGAATTTCTAATGCATTTTAGGATCCATCCATACATAAAATCGACGAACGAACATCACTAATAGAATTATGTCGTTGAGAACTATAATTTTGGTGTATAATGTCTAATTTGGAACACTTTTGCATTTTATCATTTTTATTAGAATAAGATTAACTTTCGCTAATTATAATCGATAAAAATTAACCTTTTAATTAACTAGCCATGTCGTACATCTTAATCAGGTGTATATGTAAAAAATCGATTTTTAATTATCAGTTACATATTATAGTTTGAACTAAGATCATAAGACGTGAACTACTAAGTCCTAGCAATACATATACGCAAATATGATAAATTCCACTCACCGATTAGCCGTGCATCTTCTCCAATTCAAGGTGAATCATTCTCCTTCTTCACTATCCAGAAATTCTTTGCCTTGAAAAACTAAATTTTATTGATAGCTTTGATTTATTTCAGTAGCTTTCTTCGTGGTGATCGATTCATATATTAGTTTGGATTTGAGTTAGTGGATTAGAAGTTGATTTAGTGATTAGGGTTTTATCAGTGGAGGCAATATTATTTGAGCCAAAGGAATAGAATTAGAGATCTATTTATTGGCTAAAAGTTATAATAACTAGGCTAAAATTTCATAATTAATATATTACGAAGATACCACTGGCTTTACCTTCTTCTAATTTCTAGTTTGTTTAACCACATTCAGCAAATTATATATATTTTCTGGCTACAAACCATAGTCTGGACGCAATGGAATATGTTCCGAAGCTTAATTCCAACTTTTATAAAAATTAACTATTTTTTCCTTTATGTTAAAATTATAATTTTACCCTTGTAATTTAATTATTTAATTTTATAAAATTATGGTGTGCTACATTAAATATGTAACACCTTGTAAATTTAACGATAATCAATTAAAAATGAATTAATTAATAATTAAAAACGTCGAAAACATAATTTTATTACAAATACCATGATTAAGTTATGAAACATACATCATTGGTTTATGGCAATTTTCTAATCAATTTTCATATATAAAGTTTTCATACCAGAGTTCAAATAAAAAGTAATTAACGTTCGAATATTTAAAATCAAAAATAATTATATACAATTAAGGTAATAAATATAATTAACCAAAGTTAATTAACATCAGTTGGCATTAACTAGTAGTTTATGTCCATTTAACATGGAAGAATAATTAACGTTAATCGAATCCATTTAAAAATACACAACATAACATAAAAAGGAAGGAAATTAATGCACACAAAGAGTCATGGGATAGCAGTTGATTGCTATTTGACAATCGGCTGCAATTTGAACCTAGGTAAATGTAATAACCCGGATTTCTGGGTATGGTAATTAATAATATATATACAAATTTTATAAAATCCTTTAAAACTTCATTAATTCTAGGAAAATTACACTTGTAAATTAAGTATATACAGTTTAACAAATGTAAGTTTAACAAATAAAATTTAAACAAGATTTAATAAGGAGTTGATGTTCTCCTTTTCTAAATTTCCTAATTTATATGGAATGTATGTGATAATATGTATAAAGATAAAGATATAAATATAATTGGTAATATTTTAACATGGGAAATAAATAAGTTAGACAAGGTTTTAAATACAAAATGCATAAGGGATTACAAGTGTTAATATGGTATAATGAGATGCTACAAGTGACAAACGAAAAGAATTCATTTAGAATTTAATTTAAAAAAAATATAGAGAGAAACCTTGCCATAGAATTCTCAGTTCAAGCATCTTCTTCCAAAACTTCTTTCATTTTCAAAAACTAAAATAAAATAAAAACAATCTGTAACAAAACACAGAAAATTTCAAAAGACTTACATCTTCCACAAATTCTCGAATCTGAACCTGCATATTCAATCAAAGCAACTACATTTTCATTTCAATCTGGAAATCAGCAACCAGCATGCATTTAGTTTTCATATCAGGAGCATATCAGTTTAGGAGAGTGCAAGTTTTAAAGAAAAGGGAATCCAGTTTCAAAAGCTTTTCAAATTAAATCTGGAGGCTCTGCTCTTATTTATGACTGTGAGTAACTCAATTTTTTTTTAAAATTAATTAAATAGGTTAATCTTGTTTTCTTGCTTTTAAATAAGGAATGAGTTTATAATTTTAACTTGCTGTGAACATATATACATGTGGATGTATTTATGAGTACATGTTGTTGACTGTTGCATTTTCTGTTCTTAAAATCCCAAAACTTCTGTTGATTCTAAAATCCTTTTCTTTTGGGTTGTTTGCTGTTATGATTTAATTTTTGAATAAAACATGTTTATTATAAGATAAAGTATGTTTTAAAAACTTTATATAAATTAAATAGAATTTTTTGTGTTACCTGGAAATTAAATCAACAGAGCTACAATTTGAATAGGGTGAAATTCAAATATTACAAATCAATGTCTCAGGTTTATGAATCAAAACTTAATACAAAATTATGAATTTAAAACCAAAAATCACAATTTTTAGAGTTAGAAAAAGGGAGCAGTTCCATATTTAGTGTATTTTGCATTTTGGGTTCTAACTGTTGATACATGGGTTCGAATGGGTTGGAATTTCTCCTGGAGGTGGGGGAACGTTCAAGGGTGAGGAGAAAATTATCAGTTTGTGGTTTATTTCTTCTTGGAAGAGGAGATTGTGATTTGAAGATTAGAACCCTAGTTTTTTGGGTTAGGGAAGAAGTGTTCTGTTCCGCATGCATAGTTGATCGAGTTCAACTATTTGTTGAGTATTGGTAGATGATGGGTTGTCGAAGCCTTCGCCGAAGTTTGAGTGGCATCGGTGGCCGGAGACGTGAGGAAGTGGCGTTGACAGGTTGGAGTTGTTTGGGTACTGTTGTTTCCAGGTTTGGGAAATATTGGTGGCGACTTTGAATTAGGGAAAATGTTGTTCGAGTTGTGGTTTGGTTGGCCTGAGGAGATGAACGGCAACTATGGGGAGGTCGCGTGGTTGTCCAGTGGTGGCCGGAGGCGGCGTACATGTGCACAGAGGACGTGGGCATGTTGGTAATATTGGGTGATTTCAGGATTTTGTTGCTCAGGATGGACTCGGGGAATTTAAATAGTAACTCGAAGCTACTTTGTTCCTGATTCGAAGTTTGTTTTGAGATGGCTCGAGTGTATTGTTTGTGACAGGTTTAATAACAAAAACAAACAGGAACCTGTTACAGTTTTTAAAAAATATATTTAGAAGTAAGGTTTTAAAATGTAAACTAAAATTAGAACTAAGTTTAAAACCGGAATTTAAATATGAATTCAAATTGTTCGAATTCTGGTTTTTGAAATAATTTGAATTCAGAAAAAAAATTAAGTTTGGTTTTGAATAGAAACAGAAAACTGTTTACTGTTTTAAAAATTAAACGTAGATTAATAAGTTTAAATGTAAACTAAAATCTGAACTGAGTTTGAAACCTAAATTTAAACATGAATTCAATTAGTTTAAATTATGGTTTTTGAAATGATTTGAATTTTCAAATTCTGGTTTGGATTCAAATAAAACAGAAAAACTGTTTTCTTTTTTTTTTAAAATTAAAAGAAAATATAAAATGCAAACAGGAATTTAAAATGAGTTTGAAAATCTGATATTGAATATGAATTCAAATTTATTTGAATCTGAGATTTGAAAATATTTAAGTTTTTAAATTTAAATTTGGATTTAAAACTTATAAGTGTAAAAGCATATGTGTTTTCCATTTGAATTGGAAGTTTAGAAGTGTAAAGTATGAAATTTAAAATAAGTTTAAATTCTAGTGTTTTTTTTAAAATAAATGAGTTTGAATTTAAATTGAATTGGTATTTAAATTCTTTAAACTTATTTTATAAAGTATATGTTTCTTTTAAAATATGAGATAAAGGTTTTGAATTATTTTTTTTAAAACCTTGTTTAAGTTAAAATTTGTATCCATTTTAAAATCTCAAATTTTAAAAATGAAGTTTAAAGTAACTTTAAAAACAATTTGTTTTAAAATGCTTAATTAAGTAAGTAATGTTTATCTAAAAGATAAATGGTATTTGATAAATTAGATTCATTAAATTATTAAGATAATTAAGATGAATAATTGATTATTTAATTAATTAATAATGTGGATGATTAATTAAGCAATTACTAATTTTTAAGTTAATTAATTAAGACTTGAGATTAATTAATTGAGGTGAATTAATCTATAATTAAGGATTGTTAATTAAATTTTAATTAATGATTAAGATTTATTAATCAAGTAATTAAGGATTAATTAAGATTGTAATTAACACTTCATTAATTAATAATTAGGGATTAATTAATGGGTAAATAAATATTAATTAATTTGTAATTAATAATGATTAATATAGGGTTAATTTCTTAATTAAGTAATTAAGAATAGTTAATGAAGGTCATTAACTTAAGATTATTTAACAATTAATTAATGTGATTAATATTAATAATTAATTAGATTAATTAATTAATAATAATCATTTTGAAATTGTTTAAGTTAATTACTTAATGGAAGTAATTAATGAATTAATTAATTAATGTAATTAATTTGGTTAATGTGATTTGTTTAGATTAATTAATTAAGTTTAATTAAGTTTAAACACTTGATGGTTTGATAGATAATTACCTTATGTAATTAATGGAATTGTAATTACTTAGGGAACTAATAAGTTGATAATTACTGGATGTAATTAAAGATGTTTAATGATGAAAGTAATTCGGATTTAATTACTTTATAATTAATCAAGGGATTAATTGAGGGAAGTTAATTAGGAAGTAATAAATTTATTTGATGAAGTAATTAAGGGAAGTTAATTACTATTGTTATTAATCAAGGGTGATTAATAATTATGGTTAGTAATTAATTAATAAAGTAATTAAAGGTTAATTACTGTATCGGGTTAAGGATAATTAGTTTGTGAAATTAAATTAGGGGTTAATTACTTAAGTGTAATTAAAGGATAAATAGAATGATATTGAATACCCTCGATTAATTGTTATTCCTAATATGTGATTTGTGATGCTATGTGATAAGATATGTTTGGTTTAAACTGTGAAGATGTGATTATCTATTGATGATGAATTATTGTGACATCCTATATTAAAAAGTAGAATTGTATTTCACTTGAATAATTTAAGATAAGATGACATTGGATTCGAAGAGACCGGAGTTGGGTATTAGTAAATACCCGAAACCACTTCGATTCTTTGTAATTTGATATATGAAACCATTAGAATGAAGTGGAATGACTTAAGTGAATTGGACCATTTAATCTATGTCTTGGCACTTAGAATTGATGTGTGGAATAATTGATGTCTATAACAACTTGTGAGTTGTAAATTGATATAAGTTACCCCGGGTTTATATAAGTTGTAGGTTTTTGTATTTCATATTAGATGGGTTTACGCACGCTGGTTTCCAGCCTGACCCGGGTGTTACTTTGATGTAATGCTCGGGTCAGACTGAGTATTACAGATTTTCAGGTAAGAACGTTCTGGAGCTCAGGAGGCGAGCTGGATGGCAGGGACGTATGGAGAGTTTACACTATGATATTGTATATATTTGAGACATGTTAAATTGTATCTATCCAATGTTGTATAAAATTGTTGTAACTCTGATATATCGATGTAAATTGATAGATACAGTTTTCTTTGATATAACTATTATTGATATTATATTTTATCCGCTGCGAATGTGAGTTTGTGTGTTCTTTTCTGTTCTTTTCCTTTCTCTTTCTTCTTTTCACTAACTATCTGGAAATTTCGGGATCGAAATTTCCGGGTCGTTACATTTGGTATCAGAGCCGAAGGTTAAGCGAGAACCTTGGCTCTGGTGGGATTAGTCATTAAGGATAAGGTAAGTGGTACCCTAGAATGAGTTGAGCGTGTGTGTGTGTGTGTGTGTGTGTGTGTGTGTGTGTGAGAGAGAGAGAGAGCGTACCTGTTATTTTCTTATATAAAGGTTTTTAAATGATTTCAAAAGTAAATGAATCTTATATAAGAAATAGATTATATATTATATTAAGTAAATTGGTTGTAGAATTAATTAAATTAAAAGTAATAGTAAGAAATTAAGAAGTAATATAATACAACCAAATTGAAATTAAATAAGCACAAGTTTGAAATGGATTCAAGCTTAAATTAAAATCTTAAAGTTGAGGAAGAATTTCAAAATAAGATGAATCAGAATTGGTTTCAAACCAGGAAATTAAATGGTTATTTTGTTTAATAATGAGATGATTGTTTTAAACAATAAAATGTTTTAAGGAAATAACCATTTGATGAGAATAACTTGTAAATTAGAAAGGATGGAAATTGAAGTGGATTTAAAAATGTGAATTTCTGAATTCTAAATTTAAACATTTGAATTGGTTTCAAAATGTTAAAGGAAATTATATTTTTCAAACTATTTTGAATATGATCTTATTTTAAAATAAGGAATGTTTGAAAACTTTAAAGAGAATTTGTTTGAATAAAAACCAAGGGTGGTTTAAATTTTAAAATTTGGCTTGGCAGGCCAAGAAGCAAATATGTATATGTATGGATATACATATTATCAAAGTTGGTTGAAATAAACTCTAAATATTGAGTCTTAAATTGGGAATGAGATGTGAAAACCCAAAGTGATATGTTTTTGAACTTATAGATGGGAAAGAATTTTGAGATTTGAATGGGAAGTCAAATTGTGTGAATTTGACTGAATTAAGTAAATTGAATTTAACTTAGAGGAAGTTAAATAAGTTTGAAAGGACTACCTGATTTGGGAATTTCAATATGAAATTGAAATTTAACGTGGGAAGTTAAATGATTAATTTAAATTGGGTATGGTAATATATCAATTTTTAAGGTAAAATGGAATCATTTTGGACTAAGATTTGAACTAATTGAAATTGTGATTAAAGATGTATAAGTATAAAATTCAAACGGAAAATTTGAATTGGATTAATTTGAATTGATTTGAAATTGAAGTAGGTTCAATTTGAAGTTAGCCCAAATTGATTTCAATAATTTGGAATTGTAATTAAAGATTGAATAGATTTAAATTCAAATGGGATTTGAATTGAATTTGGGAGAAATCAAGAATAATTCAACTTGACTTGGAAATAGAGTTTGAAATTAGGATTAATTCAAATTGGAGTTGAAATGAATTGAAATTTGAATCTAGTTCAATTGAAATTTATTTGAATTAGAAGAATTTGAGATCAAAGTTGAATAAAGTTAAATTTGAAAAGAAACTGAGGTTAATTCAACTTGATTTGGGGTTGAATCAATTTCAATGGAAATTGAAGTTATTTAAATTGGAATTGGGTCAATTTAAAAGGTAGAAGAAATTTAAATTGAATTGATAAGAATGGAGATTGGGAAGTGAACAGTTTGACTCTGGACTATTTTTAATATAAATTGTTTTAATAATATAAACCTATTTTTCCAGGCTATTCATTATATATATACAACTTTTCTTTTAAAAGCCAAACTATCTTATATTTGTTTACAATTATTTTTGAACTGTTTAACAATTTTCTAACTATTTTATAAACTAATTACTATTTTCAACTACTAATTACTATTTTATAGCTATTTTGCAATTATTTAAAATTTCTATGACTATTTAACTATTTTCCAATTATTTTACAATTACTAAACTATTTTACAGCTATTTTACAAACTAGTAATTATTTTCCAACTACTTATCTATTTTTAAATTTTTCAAGCTATTTTCTAAATAGACTGGTCGGAGTTCAAACTGTTATTGGTTAAATACCCAATCGAGATAAGAATAGATGCGATAATCCTAATAGATTGAAGCAATTGTGAGTAAGTGAATGAAAATTAAGTGAATGTGAATAGAAACAGAATTGATGTGGCTAATAACCAATAAAGATAAATACGTAGGGTGTACGTATGTTATTCTATTCGCATAGTAATTTGATCCAGATTCGAGCACATAATTTCGAGATAGTATGTCGATCCGAGTTGGGATTTTTCACTCGATTTTCGACGGCGAACCTGGATATGGATTGTTGATTGGTTCTGGATATTCTCTATCATAGTTATGACTATGTAAGGAGAATGACGGTTTCTGATCAAGAAACCAGATCTGTGTCCGCACTAGAAAGTCAGGTGGACAATACTAGTTCGGAAGTGAAATTGTGTGATCGAGTGAGCGATCAGATTGGTATAGCGTACGGATGATATATGTACATCGTACGGATTTGAATGTAAATGATATTGGAAAGGGTAATCAAATTTGAATATTTGATTTTGAGTAAACAAAGTTAAATATCTTTGTTTTACAAAATGAAACTCCCCTTGTTGAATCTTTTGCCAGAAGAAAAGGGTTTTTGAAAATGTTTGAAGTATAAAAGGAGTTTTATACAAGTTTGGGATGATCCAAAGTTTTAAAAATTATATATCTGTGTGTATATAAAGGATCTTATGAGGATTTGGGAAAGGGTTTTGGGAACCCTTGGATTTTGAAAGGCTTTTGATTTTTGGGTAAAATCAATATGAGAATTTGGAAAGCCTAGTTTGAGTATTATCGATTTTGGGATAATCGATTTTGAGTAAAGAAGTTTGTATGAGATCATACTAGGTGTATGATTTAAAGATACTATATACATAGTATAAAATGTTTTGATGATGGCTCTGGGGAAAAAGGCGCTCCCTTGAAATGGACTTCTCAGGAGTACCACCGGGTGGTGCTGCCTTGAGCCCCAAGGGGGGTTCTAAAGTTGATCCTGTGAGGAGTCCGGACAAACTAGTTCCTGAGGATTATTGGGTAGCGAAAGTTGAGGGCGCTGATGCCTACATGGGCATTTGGGTTATGTTGTGACGACAGTGTAACTTGATGTCACTGCGATCTACTATGGGGACCATAGCGAAAATTGTGAGGAGGATGAGTGTCAACGGTCTACATTTGATTTTGTCGGGAAGGCAACGCAACATCGGTAGACTGCGATCTATGGTCAAGTGGAGTGGAGAAGTTTCATTTTTTTGGCCGCGAAATTCGAGGGCGCTGATGCCTACAGTTATATGGGTTTTTGCTGTGATAGCTACGTAACCTCAGTTGTAGCTGCGATCTGTAGCGGGTTGCATGGTGTAATCGAGGGGCGCGGAGGCCTACTGTTATCTATGGATTTTGTCCGGATGGCAACGTAACCATCGGGTTAACTGCGACCATGGATGGGGGTGATGATTTTAAGAGCATTCTCACCAAAGATATTCCTCTATTTTCAAAAATGTTTTCAATATTTTCAATAAAATTATTTTCAAAGTATTTTCACTGGATATTAAAAACGGGTCTGCCAAGCACTTGTAGATTTTTAGTCTTAAGCCTGATCAACGCATGACCGAATTTATGTGAGAACGAGGACAGACTTATTGAAACATCGAGTTATAAAAAGTATTTTTATAAAAACTATTTTATAATATTATGTAGATTTTAAAAAGTATTTAAAAGTGTTTCAAAGAATAAATTCTTCAAAAAAAATAAGCTTTTTAGTAAATTCTGGCTTCGTTTCTTTTCGGGGACGAAAAGATTCTAAGGGGGGAGCAATGTAATAACCCGGATTTCTGGGTATGGTAATTAATAATATATATACAAATTTTATAAAATCCTTTAAAACTTCATTAATTCTAGGAAAATTACACTTGTAAATTAAGTATATACAGTTTAACAAATGTAAGTTTAACAAATAAAATTTAAACAAGATTTAATAAGGAGTTGATGTTCTCCTTTTCTAAATTTCCTAATTTATATGGAATGTATGTGATAATATATATAAAGATAAAGACATAAATATAATTGGTAATATTTTAACATGGGAAATAAATAAGTTAGACAAGGTTTTAAATACAAAATGCATAAGGGATTACAAGTGTTAATATGGTATAATGAGATGCTATAAGTGGCAAACGAAAAGAATTCATTTAGAATTTAATTTAAAAAATATATAGAGAGAAACCTTGCCATAGAATTCTCAGTTCAAGCATCTTCTTCCAAAACTTCTTTCATTTTCAAAAACTAAAATAAAATAAAAACAATCTGTAACAAAACACAGAAAATTTCAAAAGACTTACATCTTCCACAAATTCTCGAATCTGAACCTGCATATTCAATCAAAGCAACTACATTTTCATTTCAATCTGGAAATCAGCCACCAGCATGCATTTAGTTTTCATATCAGGAGCATATCAGTTTAGGAGAGTGCAAGTTTTAAAGAAAAGGGAATCCAGTTTCAAAAGCTTTTCAAATTAAATCTGGAGGCTCTGCTCTTATTTATGACTGTGAGTAACTCAAAATTTTTTAAAAATTAATTAAATAGGTTAATGTTGTTTTCTTGCTTTTAAATAAGGAATGAGTTTATAATTTTAACTTGCTGTGAACATATATACATGTGGATGTATTTATGAGTACATGTTGTTGACTGTTGCATTTTCTGTTCTTAAAATCCCAAAACTTCTGTTGATTCTAAAATCCTTTTCTTTTGGGTTGTTTGCTGTTATGATTTAATTTTTGAATAAAACATGTTTATTATAAGATAAAGTATGTTTTAAAAACTTTATATAAATTAAATAGAATTTTGTGTGTTACCTGGAAATTAAATCAACAGAGCTACAATTTGAATAGGGTGAAATTCAAATATTACAAATCAATGTCTCAGGTTTATGAATCAAAACTTAATACAAAATTATGAATTTAAAACCAAAAATCACAATTTTTAGAGTTAGAAAAAGGGAGCAGTTCCATATTTATTGTATTTTGCATTTTGGGTTCTAACTGTTAATCCATGGGTTCGAATGGGTTGGAATTTCTCCTGGAGGTGGGGGAACGTTCAAGGGTGAGGAGAAAATTATCAGTTTGTGGTTTATTTCTTCTTGGAAGAGGAGATTGTGATTTGAAGATTAGAACCCTAGTTTTCTGGGTTAAGGAAGAAGTGTTCTGTTCGGCATGCATAGTTGATCGAGTTCAACTATTTGTTGAGTATTGGTAGATGATGGGTTGTCGAAGCCTTCGCCGAAGTTTGAGTGGCAACGGTGGTCGGAGACGTGAGGAAGTGGCGTTGACAGGTTGGAGTTGTTTGGGTACTGTTGTTCCCAGGTTTGGGAAATATTGGTGGCGACTTTGAATTAGGGAAAATGTTGTTCGAGTTATGGTTTGGTTGGCCTGAGGAGATGAACGGCGACTATGGGGAGGTCGCGTGGTTGGCCAGTGGTGGCCGGAGGCGGCGTACATGTGCAGAGAGGACGTGGGCATGTTGGTAATATTGGGTGATTTCAGGATTTTGTTGCTCAGGATGGACTCGGGGAATTTAAATAGTAACTCGAAGCTACATTGTTCCTGACTCGAAGTTTGTTTTGAGATGGCTCGAGTATATTGTTTGTGACAGGTTTAATAACAAAAACTAAAAGGAACCTGTTACAGTTTTTAAAAAATATATTTAGAAGTAAGGTTTTAAAATGTAAACTAAAATTAGAACTAAGTTTAAAACCTGAATTTAAATATGAATTCAAATAGTTCGAATTCTGGTTTTTGAAATAATTTGAATTCAGAAAAAAATTAAGTTTGGTTTTGAATAGAAACAGAAAACTATTTACTGTTTTAAAAATTAAACGTAGAAGTAATAAGTTTAAATGTAAACTAAAATCTGAACTGAGTTTGAAACCTAAATTTAAACATGAATTCAATTAGTTTAAATTATGGTTTTTGAAATGATTTGAATTTTCAAATTCTGGTTTGGATTCAAATAAAACAGAAAAACTGTTTTCTGTTTTTTTTTAAATTAAAAGAAAATATAAAATGCAAACAGGAATTTAAAATGAGTTTGAAAATCTGATATTGAATATGAATTCAAATTTATTTGAATCTGAGATTTGAAAATATTTAAGTTTTTAAATTTAAATTTGGATTTAAAACTTATAAGTGTAAAAGCATATGCGTTTTCCATTTGAATTGGAAGTTTAGAATTGTAAAGTATGAAATTTAAAATAAGTTTAAATTCTAGTGTTTTTTTTAAAATAAATGAGTTTGAATTTAAATTGAATTGGTATTTAAATTCTTTAAACTTATTTTATAAAGTATATGTTTCTTTTAAAATATGAGATAAAGGTTTTGAATTGTTTTTTTTAAAACCTTGTTTAAGTTAAAATTTGTATCCATTTTAAAATCTCAAATTTTAAAAATGAAGTTTAAAGTAACTTTAAAAACAATTTGTTTTAAAATGCTTAATTAGGTAAGTAATGTTTATCTAAAAGATAAATGGTATTTGATGAATTAGATTCATTAAATTATTAAGATAATTAAGATGAATAATTAATTATTTAATTAATTAATAACGTGGATGATTAATTAAGTAATTACTAATTTTTAAGTTAATTAATTAAGATTTGAGATTAATTAATTGAGGTGAATTAATCTATAATTAAGGATTGTTAATTAAATTTTAATTAATGATTAAGATTTATTAATCAAGTAATTAAGGATTAATTAAGATTGTAATTAAAACTTCATTAATTAATAATTAGGGATTAATTAATGGGTAAATAAATATTAATTAATTTGTAGTTAATAATGATTAATATAGGGTTAATTTCTTAATTAAGTAATTAAGAATAGTTAATAAAGGTCATTAACTTAAGATTATTTAACAATTAATTAATGTGATTAATATTAATAATTAATTAGATTAATTAATTAATAATAATCATTTTGAAATTGTTTAAGTTAATTACTTAATGGAAGTAATTAATGAATTAATTACTTAATGTAATTAATTTGGTTAATGTGATTTGTTTAGATTAATTAATTAAGTTTAAACACTTGATGGTTTGATAGATAATTGCCTTATGTAATTAATGGAATTGTAATTACTTAGGGAAGTAATTAGTTGATAATTACTGGATGTAATTAAAGATGTTAAATGATGAAAGTAATTCGGATTTAATTACTTTATAATTAATCAAGGGATTAATTGAGGGAAGTTAATTAGGAAGTAATATATTTATTTGATGAAGTAATTAAGGGAAGTTAATTACTATTGTTATTAATCAAGGGTGATTAATAATTATGGTTAGTAATTAATTAATAAAGTAATTAAAGGTTAATTACTGTATCGGGTTAAGGATAATTAGTTTGTGAAATTAAATTAGGGGTTAATTACTTAAGTGTAATTAAAGGATAAATAGAATGATACTGAATACCCTTGATTAATTGTTATTCCTAATATGTGATTTGTGATGCTATGTGATAAGATATGTTTGGTTTAAACTATGAAGATGTGATTATCTATTGATGATGAATTATTGTGACATCCTATATTAAAAAGTAGAATTGTATTTCACTTGAATAATTTAAGTTAAGATGACATTGGATTCGAAGAGACCAGAGTCGGGTATTAGTAAATACCCGAAACCACTTCGATTCTTTGTAATTTGATATATGAAACCATTAGAATGAAGTGGAATGACTTAAGTGAATTGGACCATTTAATCTATGTCTTGGCACTTAGAATTGATGTGTGGAATAATCGATGTCTATAACAACTTGTGAGTTGTAAATTGATATAAGTTAGCCCGGGTTTATATAAGTTGTAGGTTTTTGTATTTCATATTAGATGGGTTTACGCACGCTGGTTTCCAGCCTGACCCGGGTGTTACTTTGATGTAATGCTCGGGTCAGACTGAGTATTACAGATTTTCAGGTAAGAACGTTCTGGAGCTCAGGAGGCGAGCTGGATGGCAGGGACGTATGGAGAGTTTACACTATGATATTGTATATATTTGAGACATGTTAAATTGTATCTATCCAATGTTGTATAAAATTGTTGTAACTCTGATATATCGATTTAAATTGATAGATACAGTTTTCTTTGATATAACTATTATTGATATTATATTTTATCCGCTGCGAATGTGAGTTTGTGTGTTCTTTTCTGTTCTTTTCCTTTCTCTTTCTTCTTTTCACTAACTATCTGGAAATTTCGGGATCGAAATTTCCGGGTCGTTACAGTAAACGACTTGGATTTGAAATAAAATAATCTAACGGCTGGCTTTAATTCGAACCCGTATAAATATGGGAATAACATCTCACTTTTCTTCTCGTAATTTCTAAAGCACGACAC
This sequence comes from Allium cepa, assembly GCA_030765085.1. Classification (NCBI taxonomy): domain Eukaryota; kingdom Viridiplantae; phylum Streptophyta; class Magnoliopsida; order Asparagales; family Amaryllidaceae; genus Allium; species Allium cepa. The sequence continues at coordinate 137,580,196 of CM060932.1, forward strand.
TCTACCATTTCCATTTCTTCTTAATTATTAAATCTAAATAAAATAATAATCTATAAACGTATATACAAGTGGAGAGTAGTGGAGGATAATAGAGAAGAGGAATAGGGTCGAATCGTGTAACGACCCGAAATTTTCAACCTCGCAAATTCGACACTGATACGTTCACTGTAGCAATGCCGAATATCCGAACACTGGGAATTCCATATTTTCAGGGAAAAGAAGAAAAGAGGTAGAAGAAGAAACACAACAAAATATAGATTCTCACATTCGCAGCGGATAAAATAAAATATCAAATAATGGCAGTTATACAAAGGAAAACTGTATCTGTTTATTTACATTAATACATCAGAGTTACAACCATTACACAAACACTGGACTGTTAAAATCAACTTGTCCCAGATAAACAACAATAATACACTCAGTGGAATATTCTATACGTCCCTGCTATCCAGCTCGCCACTTGAGCTACAGAACATCCTTACTTGAAAATCTGTAATACTCAGTTTGACCCAAGCATTACATCAAAGTAACACCCGGGTCAGGTTGGAAACCAGCGTGAGTAAACCCATATAATATAAAATGCCAAGCTATAACATATATGAATATCAGGGTAACTCATACCCTTTATGAGTTCTTATAGTCAATTATTTATCACATACAACAGTTTCAGGTTAAATTTTCATGTTACTCAATTCATTCCATTCCAGCCTGTATAATTTCACATATCCAATTATAAAGAATTTAGTTTACTAATCGAAGTGGTTTCGGGTATTATTGATACCCGACCCCAGTCTCTTCGGATCCAATATCATTCCTAACCCAAATTGTTAAGTTTTAAACAATACAATTCATATTCAGGATATTATACCACACAACAATTTAACTCAGATAGATAACCGACATTATCATAGTTCAACCCATTCATATTACAACACATCTCCATCGCTCATCAGAGACAACAACAATCCAAATCATCCAAAATCATTCAACCATCCATACACAAGATTTATTAGATATATAAATCTAATAAATTTAATTAATCTCCAATTAATTTAATCACCAACTTTATTCACTTGGATTATCTTATCCTGCTTACTTAACATTAATTAATTACAACCCAATTAATTAATCATTCCTTAATCATCTGTCTTAATTAATCATCCTTGATTAATTAACCTTAATTAATTACATTGATTAATTAACCTTAATTAATTACCTTGATTAATTAACCTTAATTATTTAATCATTAATTAATTATCTTTTAGCTATTAATCCTTTACTCTTTAATTATTAATTAATCAATCAATAATTAATCTTTAATTACTTATTAATTAATCTATAATTACCTAATTAATTATTAATTAATAAACCTTAATTATTAATTAATAAACCTTAATTATTAATTAAAAAACTTAATTATTAATTAATCCTTAATTGCTAGTTAATCAATCCTTAATTACCAATTGATTAATATCTAATTACATAAATAAATAAATGCTTAATTATAACTTAATTACTTAATTAATTAATCTCTAATCATTAATTAATAACCTCTAATTATTTAATTAATAATCTTAGTTACAAATCAATTATTCTCTAATTAATTAACTTATATCCCTTAATTATTAATTAATTTCTCTTTAGTTATTAATTAAATAATAAATCATTTATTTTAATTATCTTCTTAGTTATCATTTAAAATCTCACTTAATAACCTTCGAATCAAACTAATCATTATCTATTGATTAACTTAAACTTTGAGTTAAATTAATAATTAAAACACTTATCTTAATTAATTAACTATTTGATTACATGATTAATTAAGTTTAAAGAAAAATGAGGATTAACTTAATTAATAAATTTCTCAACTTAAATTAACAAACATTAATTAATCAATTATTATTTAAAATAGTTTAAGATAATTATTTTTAATTTGGCTTGGTTAAACTTAAAAACTTTGAGTATAAAAACATTTCACCCGAGAATTTTTGGGTTTACTCGAACAGGTACCCGAGTTTCTCAACTTTTTCCCCGAGCTTCCTCTTCTCTTTCTTTCAAAAATTTAGTTTAATTTTTTTAGACTATTATACTTTAAAACACTCGCTCACGTACTCGAAACAACCCCGAGACCATCTTCCCTTTCCCCCGAGACAAACCTGAAGAAAAGCCACAACTTCACCGAGCTCTACATCATAGATGCACCACAGTCCTGTGCACATGCACCGATCGCCGGTGATGCTTTGGCATCCATGACCACCACCAAGTTATCGCTGGCTCCCACAAGCCATCAGATCACCCAACCCCTCAATTGATATCGAAAACGAATTTCTACTCTTCCAACCTGAAAACAAACTCCACAACCATACGTTGCCTCGACATGCCGATTTCGGCCACTAGAAAGCACGATCCTCCGCCCAAAGCTTGGCTATAATCTCAAGCTTCATTTCCCCCGCGATTGGACAATTTCGATTCACTATCGACGACGCGATCACCAGTTTTCCCGCCTCGACCAAAACTAAGGTTAAACCCTAGTTCATCGAACTGCCATCGCCAGGCTTAAAAATCCACTTACCATTTTTACCAGAGCCTCCAACCCCTCAGCCTACTCCATTCGTCACTCCGATCACCCAAGTGCCGCCGATCACCAAAAAATGCCCAAAACTCCCTTCCCGTTCAACATGCCTTCCCTCTCGAATTATGCACTTAAAAATCGTGATTCCACTCTTAAAAATCCTAGATTTTGATAAAAATTCAGATTTTAATTGTGAATCCAGAAATCATTCAATTCGAAAAATTGATACAATTTGAATTTTACTGTACTTCTCCTCTTTTGTTAAGACTAACATCAGATAAATCTTGAAAATATTTTTAAAATTGATATTCTGTTAAAACAAACAGATTTTGTTTATAACTCATAGCCTAAAGAAGATCAGAGAAGGGGAATTTGATTTTTAATCAAATTTGAATCCTGTAATATATATATATATATATATATATATATATATGTGCACACCAACCAGTACACATTTCACAAACATGCAAGCATCATATTACATATATCACGACACTATTGTAAACAATATTCATAAACATCAAGATAAAAACAGATTTGAGTTTTTTTTTCTTGACAAAGACGTTTACTCACAGTTTAAAGAAGAACAAAGAAGCATGTTGATGATCTGAAACTAGATTCGATCTGGTCTGTGCTTGATTTGCAAATTTGAAATCAAGCTTTGTTGTTGAATTTAATCTGATCTGGAATCTTGTTTTTGATATGTTGGGTTGGGTTAGCTTGCTTGATCTGAACTCAGTTTTTGATCAGACTTAGGATTGAATTTGAAAAAAAAATTGTTTTCAGATTCTACTTCTTCTCTGGTTTTTGTATTTCAGATTTATAGCTTGCTTTTATTTTGTTTACTTTGAATATAAAGAAAAGAGAATAGAGAAGAAATGGTGATATATTTATATAACTTTGGTTTAATTTCAATTATTATTTTTGAAATAAAAGAAAAATGACACTTGTATTACTTGCAAGCTAATTTACTTACAAATGTTAATGTATGATCTAACTACCTTACACTTGTTAAATTACCTTTTTAAAATGGTTACACATGTAATTAAATGTTTTTAATATGATTTTATATTTAATTTTTAGTTTGGTCTATACTTATATATATAACTTTAAAAGAAGGTATATTAAACCCTTTTTATTAATCTTATTTTTCATAAATAACCAAACACATAATATAGGTTATTATTATTTTTAAAATATTAATTTTATATAGCTTTTGAAACTTATTATACTGAATTCAAAATATGACTTCCAAAACACAATATCTATATATATACACACACATTGATAAATTGTAGATAGAAATTTAGATTTGAAATTTCAGAAATAAATATTTAAAAATTGATTGGATTTTAATACTCAATATTTTTGAAATTGCAATTCATCATTTATTATAATTTAAATCAATTTATATTTTATATTTATATTCATACCTTTTCTAGTATTTATATATATATATTACTTTTAAAAGAGAAGATTTTAAAATCTTAATTATACACAAATAATAGAAATTATATATATTTATCCTTGAATTTATAATCCAATTTTATTTTAAGATATTTATTCTTTGAATCTCAAACCTCAAATTCAAATTCAATTTAAAGCCAACTCATATATATATATATATATATATATATATATATATATATATATATATATATATATTTAAAAAGCACATATTTAATTTGTTTTAAAAGAATAATTTGTCAATTTTAAATAATTGTACTAGGAGATTATTAAATAAAAATTTATCCATATATAAATATTTATTATTAGATTTATTTTTTTAATATATAAATCAATAATTCCAATAGTTAAATTTGATAATTATCCAATTATCCGATGCCCAAAAATCCGGGTTATTACATTCCTCCCCCCTTAGAATCTTTTCGTCCTCGAAAAGGAAAGAAGCCAGATATTTAATTATTATGCTAATTCAGTTAAATTAATCTTTGATCATTTTCAACTATAAACTCTTTTATTAAGAATTTTATAACACATTAAAATCTAAATAATATTACAAAAATAGTTTTATAATAATATTTTTTATAACTCGACGTTTCAACAAGTCCATCCTTGTTCCCACAGAAATTTGGTCATACGTTGATCAGGCATAGGACTGAAAATCTATAAGACTTGGCAAACTTGTTTTCAACACCCAGTGAAAATACTTGGAAAATATTTTGTTAAAAATTATAGAAACCATTTTTGAAAATAGAGGAAACATCTTTGGTGAGAATGCTCTAGAAATCATCACCCCCTCGATGGTCGTAGTTAACCCGATGGTTACGTTGCCATCCTGGAAAAATCCATAGATAATTGTAGGCCTCCGCGCCCCTCGATTACACCATGGAACCCGCTACAGACCGCAGCTACATTTGGGGTTACTTTGCTATCACAGCAAAAGACCATATAAATGTAGGCATCAGCGCCCTCGAATTTCGCTGCCAAAAGAATGAAACTTCTCCACTCCACCATAGATCGCAGTCTACCGATGTTATGTTGCCTTCCCGGCAAAATCAAACGCAGACCGTTGACACACCTCCACACGATTTCCGCTATGGTCCACAGTAGATTGCTGCGACATCGAGTTACATTGTCGTCACAGTATAACCCAAATGCCTCTGTAGGCATTAGCGCCCTCGAGTTTCGCTACCCAATAATCCTCAGAAACTTTAGTTTGTCCGGACTTCCTCACAGGATCTACTTTAGAACCCCCCTTAGGGCTCAAGTAGTACCAACCTATGGTACTCATAAGAAGTTCATTTCAAGGGAGCGCCTTTTTTCCTAAAGCCATTCTCAAAACACTTTATACTACACATATAGAATTTTCCAAATCATACACCTAGTATGAATCCCATATAAATCTCCTTTTCTCAAAATCGATTATCCCAAAATCGAAAATTCTCAAACTAGGCTTTCCAAATTTCCAAAATTGATTTTTCTTCAAAAATCAAAAGTCTTTCCAAAATCCATAGGTTCCAAAACCTTCTTCCTAAAATCATTCTCAGAAAATCCTTCATATATATATATATATAGATATATATAACTTTGAAAATCTTTGGATCACTTCATACTTGTATAAATTCCCTTCTTATACTTCAGATATTTTCAGAAACGCTTTTTATTCTGGCTATAGATTCAACAAGGGGAGTTTTATCAATTATAATACATAGCTTTGTATATGCCAAATCAATGTTCAAGCTTGATTACTCTATAAAGTCTCTTACCACATTACTTACTTTCATAAAGTAAATTTCTACCATAGAAATATCCAATTTCCACTTTATTTCAAAATATATTTCACAAAATATACTTTTCATTTCAAAATCCATTTTACAGTTCTTATTCACAAATTTTCAATATTAATTTCATTCAAACCCGTACGACGTACACATATCATCCGTACGCTATATTAATGTGATCGCTCACTCGATCACACAATTTCACTTCTGAACTAGTATCGTCCATCCGACTTCCTAGTGCGGACTCAGATTTTGTTTCTTGATCAGATCGTCATTCTCCTTGCATAGCCATAACTATGATAGAGAATTTCCAAAACCAATCAAAAATTCATTTCCAGGTTCGCCATCGAAAATCAAGTAAAAAAAATCCTAACTCGGATCAAAATATTATCTCGAAATTATGTGCTCGAATCCGGACCAAATCACTATGCGAATAGAATAATATACGTATATCCTACGCATTTAACTTCATTGATTATCAGCTAAATCAATTTTCTTTTCTATTCACCTTTATTTTGATTCCATTCACTTATCCTCAATTGCTCCCAATTTCTAGTTGGGTTGACACTTCAATTTTTATCTCAGTTTGTATTTAATCATAAACAGTTTGCACTCAGACCAACTTGTATTAAGAAAATAGCTTGAAATTTTTTGAAATAGATAAACAGTTGAAAAATAATTATTAGTTTGTGAAATAGCTGTAAAATAGTTAAGTAGTTATAACATAATTGTAAAGTAGTTAGATAATTGTGAAATAATTGCAAAATTTTTGTAAGATAGTTAAATAGTTCCAAAATAGTCGTAAAGTAAGTATAAGATAGTTTTGGGTTTTAAAAAAGAAAAGTTGTATAGTAACTAGCTAGGAAAAATAGATTTAAAAACAGTTATATCAAAACAATTTATTTGCAAATAGTTCAGAGCCAAACTATTCAATTCCCAATCCTCATTTCCAATCAATTTCCAATTTCCACTTCCATTTAAATTGATTTAGTTTCAATTCAATTCAAATTAACCTCAATTTCTATCCCACATTCAAACCAACTCCCATTTGAAATTCAAACTTATTCAACTTCAATTTCACTTCAAATTATTTCATTTCAAAATATTCATTTAAACTTATGCATATCCATCTTCAATCACAATTCTAATTAATTCAAATCAAATTCAGTTTGAACTAATTCTATTCAAATCTCAACTTAAAACCATCTCGAATTTTACAAATTTGAGTTAAATTTTTTTAAATGTTGATTTAATCCCTTAAATCAAATTAACCCTTACTTTTAGATCAAATCAACCTTTATTTTTAATCTAACAACTTAAATCTTTACACCATTTAATTTTGAATCCAAATTCCGAAATTCCATTTTTAAATTATCATTACTTAACTTATTTCAAAGTTTAAATAAGAATTCAAAAACAATTTAATCTTCAGATTCTAATTTATTATACATTTTTAACTTCAAAACCAATTCTCAGTTTCATAGATTATTTATAACAATAGAATGATATCAGGATAAATAAATATTCAATTTTATCCAAACACCAATTAATAGCATTCATTTTCAATTTGCAGATCTCAAACCCATTTTGAGGTCACTCATAACTCCCATTTAAAATCAACCATTTAACTTCTCAAGTTAAATTTCAATTTCATCTTGAAATTTCCAATTCAGGTTGTTTGCTCTAAACTTATTTAACTTTCCTTAAGTTAAGTTCACTTCAATTTTATCCAGTCAACTTTACTCAATTTGAATTCCCATTTCAAATTTTAAACTTCATATTAATAATCTTCCCACTTAAGTTTAAAAACTTATTTCACTTTGGGTTTTCACATCACATTCCAAGGAAAATTCAAAACTCAACCTTAGAGTTTATTTCAAATATACATATTTATTTCCTATACATACTAAGTTACTTTAAATTTTAAACCACCTTTGGTTTTAAATTCAAAATAAATTCCTTTAAAGTTTTCATACAACCTCTTATTTAAAAATAAGATTACATTCAAAAATATTCTGAATTATATTATTTGTTCTTTTCTTTTAACATTTTGAAACAGTTCAAATGTTTTAAAACTCCACTATCTAAATCCATTCTAATTTACAAGTTATACTCATCTAAAAGTTTATTTCCTTAAAACTTTTTCATTTTTCTTTATCAATAATTATTATTAGGAAACAAACATCACAATAACCATTTTATATTTCTGTTTTGAATCCATTTCTAGTTGATCTTATTTGTATAGTTCATACTATTCAATTTCTACTTGGATATGTATATTTATCACTTAATTCTTATTCAATTTCAATGATCAATAACCAATTTCTTTATATATCAAAATATAAAATTATATGAAAATCATTTTTTTAAAATCATTTATAAGAAAATAACAAATACGCCCTCATATATACTACACTCAACTCATTCTAGGGTACTATTGACCCTATCCTTAAGGAGTAGACCCACCAGAGCCAAGGTTCTCGCTTAACCTCGCTCTGATACCAAATGTGACGACCCAGAATTTTCGACCTCACAAATTCGACACTAATACATCAACTGTAGCAATGCCAAATATCCGAACACCGGAAATTCTCGATTGTCAAGGAAAAGAAGAAAAGTGGTAGAAGAAGAAACATAACAAAACATAGATTATCACATTCGCAGTAGATAAAATATAATATCAAATAATAGTGGTTATAAAAAAGGAAAACTGTATCTGTTTATTTACATTAACACATCAGAGTTACAACCATTACACAAACACTGGACCGTTAAAATCAACTCGTCCCAGATAAACAGCAGTAATATACTCAGTGGAATACTCTATAGGTCCTTGCCATCCAGCTCGCCATCTGAGCTCCAGAACGTCCTTAACTGAAAATCTGTAATACTCGGTCTGACTCGGGCATTACATCAAAGTAACACCCAAGTCAGGCTGGAAACCAGCGTGAGTAAACCCATATAATATAAAATACCAGGCTATAACATATGTGAATATCAGGGTAACTCGTACCCTTTACGAGTTCTTACAGTCAATTATTTATCACATACAACAGTTTCAGGTTAAATGTCCATGTTACTCAATTCATTCCATTCCAGCCTGTATAATTTTACATATCCAATTTATAAAGAACTTAGTTTACTAATCGAAGTGGTTTCGTGTATTACTGATACCCGACCCGGTATCTTCGAATCCAATATCATTCCTAACCCAATTGTTAAGTTTCAAAAACAATACAATTCATATTCAGGATATTATACTACACAACAATTTAACTCAGATAGATAACCCACATTATCACAGTTCAACCCATTCATATTATAAAACATCTCAATCGCTCATCAGAGACAACAACAATCCAAATCATCCAAAATCATTCAACCATCCATACACAAGATTTATTAGATATATCATGTCTAATAAATTTGATTAATCTCCAATTAATTTAATCACCAACTTTATTCACTTAGGTTATCTTAATCCTGCTTACTTAACATTAATTAATTACAACCCAATTAATTAATCATTCCTTAATCATCTATCTTAATTAATCCTTGATTAATTAACCTTAATTAATTACCTTGATTAATTAACCTTAATTAATCATTAATTAATTATCTTTTAGCTATTAATCATTTACTCTTCAATTATTAATTAATTAATCAATAGTTAATCTTTAATTACTTATTAGTTAATCTTTAATTACCTAATTAATTATCCCTTTATTATTAATTAATAAACTTTAATTATTAATTAATAAAAACTTAATTATTGATTAATCATTAATTACTAGTTAATCAATCCTTAATTACCAATTGATTAATCTCAAATTACTTAAATAAATAAATGCTTAATTATAACTTAATAACTTAATTAATTAATCTCTAATCATTAATTAATAACCTCTAATTATCTAATTAATAATCTTTAATTACAAATTAATCAATCTCTAATTAATTAACTTATATAACTTAATTATTAATTAATTACTCCTTAATTATTAATTAAATAATAAATCATTTATCTTAATTATCTTCTTAATTATCATTTAAAATCTCACTTAATAACCTTGGAATCAAATTAATCATTAACTATTGATTAACTTAAACTTTAAGTTAAATTAATAATTAAAACACCTATCTTAATTAATTAACTATTTGATTACATGATTAATTAAGTTTAAAGACAAATGAGGATTAACTTAATTAATAAATTTGCCAACTTAAATTAACAAACATTAATTAATCAATTATTATTTAAAATAGTTTTAAGATAATTATTTTTAAACTTGGCTTGGTTAAACTTAAAAAATTTGAGTATAAAAACATTTTACCCGAGGAAATTCCGTGTTTACTCGAACAGGTACCTGAGTTTCTCAACTTTTTCCCCGAGCTTCCTCTTCTCTTTCTTTTTAAAACTTAGTTTAAATTTATTTTAAACTGTTGTACTTTAAAACACTCGCTCACGTAGTCGAAACAACCTCGAGCCCATCTTCCCTTTTCCCCGAGACAAACCCAAAGAAAACCCACAACTTCACTAAGCTCAACATCACAGATACACCACAGTCCTGTGCACGTGCATTGATCATCGACGAAGCTTCGGCGTCCACGACCACCACAAACAAGTTCTCGCTAGCTCCCCAAGCCATCAGATCACCCAACCCCTCGATTGATCTCGAAAACGAATTTCAACTCGATCAATTCCAACCTGAAAACAAACTCCATAACCATACGTTGCCTCGACATACCGATTCCAGCCACCAGAAATCACGATCCTCTTCCCAAAGCTTTACCATAATCTCAAGCTTCATTTCCCCCACGATTGGACAATTCCGATTCATTATCGACGGCGCAATCACTAGTTTTCCCGCCTCAACCAAAACTAAAGTTAAACCCTAGTTCGTCGAACTGCCATCGACACGGTGGCTTAAAAATCCACTGACCATTTTTTACCAGAGCCCCCGACCCCTCAGCCTGCTCCATTCGTGACCCCAATCACCCAAGTGCTGCCGGTCACCAGAAAATGCCCGAAACTCCCATCCCGTTAAACATGCATTCCCTCTCGAATTTCACACTTGAAAATCATGATTCCACTCTTAAAAATCCTAGATTTTGATAGCGATTTAGATTTTAATTGTGAATCTAGAAATCACTCGATTCAAAAAATTGATATAATTTGAATTTTACCATACTTCTCCTCTTTTGTTAAGATTAACATCAGATAAATCTTGAAAATATTTTTAAAATTGATATTCTATTAAAACAAACAGATTTTGTTTACAACTCATAGCCTAAAGAAGATCAGAGAAGGGGAATTTGATTTTTAATCAAATTTGAGTCCTCTAAAACCTGGAACATAGCTCTGTATATATATGTATATATACATGCACACCAACCAGTACACATTTCACAAACATGCAAGCATCGTATTACATATATCACAACACTATTGTAAACAATATTCATAAACATCAAGATAAAAACAGATTTGAGTTTTTTCTTTCTTGATAAAGTTGTTTACTTACAGTTTAAAGAAGAACAGAGAAGCCTTTTGATGATCTGAAACTAGATTTGATCTGGTCTGTGCTTGATTTGCAAATTTGAAACTAAGCTTGATTGTTGTATTTAATCTAAACTGGAATCTTATTTTTGATATGTTGGGTTAGCTTGCTTGATCTGTACTCAGTTTTTGATCAGACTTAGGACTGAATTTGAAAAAGTTTTGTTTTCAGATTCTACTTCTTCTCTGGTTTTTGTATTTCAGATTTATAGCTTGCTTTTATTTTGTTTATTTGAATATAAGGAAAAGAGAATAGAGAAGAAATGGTGATATATTTATATAACTTTGGTTTAATTTTAATTGTTATTTTTGAAAATGAAAGACAAATGACATTTGTATTGATTGCAAGCTAATTTACTTACAAATGTTAATGTATGATCTAATTACCTTACACTTGTTAGATTCCCTTTTTAAAATGGTTACACATGTAATTAAATATTTTTAATATGATTTTATATTCAATTTTTAGTTTGGTTTATACTTATATATATAACTTTAAAAGAAGTTATATTAAATCCTTTTTATTAATCTTATTTTTCATAAATAACCAAACACATAACATAGGTTATTATTATTTTTAAAATATTAATTTTATATAGCTTTTGAAACTTATTATATTGAATTCAAAATATGACTTCCAAATCATAATGTTTATATATATATACATAGATAAATTGTAGATAGAAATTTTGGATTTCAAATTTCAAAAATAAATATTTAAAAATAGATTGGATTTTAATACTCAATATTTTTGAAATTGTAATTCATCATTTATTATAATTTAAATCAATTTACTTTTTATATTTATATTCATACCTTTTCTAATATTTATACATATATAACTTTTAAAAGAGAAGAATTTAAAATCTTAATTATACACAAATAATAATAATTATATATATATCCTTGAATTTCTAATCCAATTTTATTTTAAGATATTTATTCTTTGAATCTCAAACCTCAAATTCAAATTCAATTTAAAGTCAACTCATATATATATATTTAACAAACACATATTTAATTTGTTTTAAAAGAATAATTTGTCAATTTTAAATAATTGTACTAGGAGATTATCAAATAAATATTTATCCATATATAATATTTATTATTAGATTTATTTGTTCAATCTATAAATCAGTATTTTTCAATAGTTAAATCAGATAATTATCCAATTATCTGATGTCCAAAAATCCAGGATATCACAAATCAAGTCGCTAAAGCCAAGGTAAATTATAACTGATCCAAATCTATGTTAAATTAAAATCACTTCTCAAATCTAATTTCTAATACATACATATATTCTAGCATTACATGTTCGGTTATGGAGAAAAATGGAGTCAAACAGAAATAAAAGTGTAACATTCTAGATTTTTAAGCTATATTTAAATTGGTAGTTAATTTAATTTGTGGAATTTAATTATGGAGTTATTGGTAATTAATTTTAAAATTTGGTTAAATAATGAATAAATTGGGTGTTTTCCAAATAAATAGATATTTATTTGTTTATTAATATAGATGTATAAAAATATGATTTTAAAATAGAATTAGAATTAGAATTTGAGATTCAGAATAAATATTGAAAATAAACTGAAATTTGGATTTGAAATTTAAATACAAATATATTGAAAAATAAGTTGAATTTGGAAAATACTTATAGATTGTAAATGAATAAAATATATATTTATAAAAATTATTGTTGTTTATTCATTCATAAATACAAATTCATTGTATATTAAATTTTGAATATGGAAATTTAAATATAAATGTATTGAACAATATTTGGATTTAAAAATTCTATAAATTAATACTAATAGGAGTTAATACTCTATACTTTAAGAAATAATGTATATATATGTATGATTATTTATTAAGTGCATAAATTGTTTTTAATACATTTTCTTTTAAAAGTTATATAAGTATAAAAAAATAGAAAAATCTATGAATTAAACATGAACATTCCTAATAACTTGAATCTAAAATGCAAAATAAGATTTGATTAATTTTTTTTTAAAATTACTTGTCCTCTATATATTTGGAAGATTAATAAGATAAACATTTGTAAAATGTAAGTGTATAAGGAGATGAAAATTTTAAAATAAGTATTTGTTAATAGTTTAACATCTTAAGTTTAAAAAAATATAAATATATTGAAAATAAAAATTGTACTTACTAACTTATAAATATTTATAAGTAATATATAATTTAATTTCAAACCATTTTTACTTTAATTTGTATAAGTATAAATAATACATAAGAAAATAAAATAGATAAGTATGTTTTATAAATTAAAATTATGCAAGGTTTAAAACACAATTTGTAAATTAAATTTTAGAAAAGGATTTAAGCATAAAATGTTTATAATATAACAAGTGTCTATTTAAAATTACAAGTGTTAGTTGTAATCATACAAGTGGCAAGTGTGTTCTTTAATTGAATTGTGTAAGTAAATATCGAAATTCTTCTTTCATATTCAAATCTGAAAAAAAAAACAAACCAGATTCAAAAGTGAATTCAACAGAAAATTTAAACAAGCACAGATCAAAGAAAGCAAGTTGAAAACCTGGGAAAACAGAAAATACAAAAGAAAATCAAACCTGGAATCAAAACAGGAATTCAATGCAAATCATCTTAACTTAAAGCATAAATTCAACCTGAAAGCAAAGAAAAGGAATTCAAAGAGAAATCAAAAACTTTCAACCTGGAAAAAACAAAAAAACCTGAAGTCTGCAAGCTGGAAAATAAACAAAATTTGAGGCTTAAAACAAATTCAAACTTGTAAGTGAATCATTTTTTGTTTGTAATTAATGAAGTAAGTAACAAATGCAATAGGAAATTTAAGACAAAGTTTTATGTTAATAAACTTTTGCAGATCAAAGAAAATAAAATGCCTGTCTCTGTTCAACAACAATCAAGTTCCTCTCTGCTCTGTCAAAACACTGTGAGCAAAGTCCACCTCTTCTATTTTGAAAAGCCTGTGAAGTTAACCTTTTAAATCTGGAATATTTGGTGTTGTTTGTGTTGATGCTTGAGATAATTAATGAAGTATTTATATGCATGCAAATGCATGTAAATATGTATATGCAGAAATAACCGTGCATGCTTAGTATCAGGTTTTTCTGCTTCTGTCTGGAAAATAGGCTTCCAAAACCTGTTCGAAATTTAAATTCTTTCACCCCTGATACTTGTTAGATCTTAGGTTTCGAATAAATTTTGTTCGATTGAACCTGTTTTAAATTTTTAAAATTAAATTGGAGCAGCATAAATCAAGCATTGGATGGAAAATAATAAAACAAAGCGCAATCTCATTTTTGGTAAAAATATAATTGATTAAGATTTAAGTTTGAATATATGATCTAGTTCACCCATGCAAATCATGATTTTTAAAATAAAAATCCAGATTTTTAGTCTTGATTTAAGGGGGGATATGCGAGTTAAACAGAAAACTTGTTTTTGTTGAATCCTGGTCATTGAGTTGAAGATTTATCCGTGATTGTAATTGACGCTTGCTGGAGGGTCGTAGATCACCAGAAAAATGCTAAATGATTTTATAATTCATCGAGGATGAAGATTTGAGTAAATCTAAGTTTTTAACCTAGTTTTTGCAAGGGTTAGACTTTTGGTTCATACATCATCGGAGAGGAGCTGGAAGGATGCGCACTAGGGGGATCGAATCATGGGAGTCAGGTGATGTTTTGACCAGGAGCGCGCGACCTCTGATGGTCGGGGGTGGTTGTCCGTGGCATTTGTTGGTGACCCAGTTTGGTTTGAATTTGGGTCATACAGTCAAATCGCGTGATTATCGTAAATTCGTGTTGCTGGGCGTTTCGATGGACCGAGTGGATGATGGTTGACTAGCCGACGATCGTAGCCTCGACCAGAGGTGGTGGGAATAGTTGTGCATATACACGACAGGCTTGGTGTATCAGCAATGGGAGAAGAAGGAAGGAACTCGAAGCATGTCTCAGGGGGGTTTGTGTGTTAACTCGGAGTCGAACTCGAAGTAGGATTTTGGTGTTAAGCAAAATACTAAGAAAAATTTTAAAATGTAAAAATTCTGGGTCACTCGGGTCAATTTCTGGAAAAACTCGAAGGAGGGCTCGGGGATTTCAGTGTTTAGCTCGGGTTTGTTTGGGATTCTCATGTTCCAGTTTTTAAAACTTAAATAACCTAGTTAAATAAATTTCTAAAGTTATTTCTTTTATAAATAATGATTTATTTATTAAGTAGAAAGTATAAATTAAAAGATTTAAAATAAAGGTTTTTTTAAAAAACAACTAAGTTTTAAACTTATATTTTAACAAGTTATTTTTAATAAAACTTAATAAGTGATACTTTTTAACTTAAAGGTAAGTTAATCTTTATCGTTAATAACAATCAATTGATTCATAATTTGTAATTAAGATTAATTCATTAATAATTAAGAAAATCAATTAAAGAATAATTTTGTCATAATTAAGAATTAATAATTGAGGATTTATTAATTTAAAATAAATTAATTAGTAATTTAAGTTAATTGATCAAGTAATTAATAAATGATTATATAAATACAGTAATTACTTAGTGTAAGAAATTAAGAGTAGATAATTAAGGATTTAAGATCGATTAATCAAATATTAAGGGTTAATTACTTTAAAGAATAATCAATTAATGTGATTAATTAATTAAGGTAATTAAATTAAGAAGGTTAATTAACTTAAAGTGATTAAGAAATCATAATTCATTAAGGAGTAATTAATTATTACAATTAATTAAGGAATAATAAATCTATTATTTAATCAATTAAGGATAACTAACTATAATTATTATTTAATTAAATATTAAAGGTTTATTTATTAAAGTAATTAATTAAGGAATAAGCAATTAAGGTTTAATTAATTACAATTAAGGGTTAATTAATTGAGACAATTAATTAAAGAAATGATTAATTAATAAAAGTGATTAAGACTTAATCAATAGTAGTTAATGATAATTAATCATTGATTAAAAATTAATAATGAAAGTAATTATGTGGGTAATAAATTTTAAAACCGCATGTTTTATTCACCTTAATCAAAGATGTTGATTATTATTGAATGATGTATGATGGATTGATATATTTGGTATGTAATTGTAATGCTATGAGATATGAATTGCTTTGTGCTGAATTGTAATATTTGTGATTGTTTCTGTGTAGATATGAAAACCCCTTAGCCGTAAAACGACGTTTGAAATTCGATGCGACAGGGAATCAGATTCCAGTTGGTTATCCGAAACCCATATCGAATCGTAACGATGAATCTTTGTTATTGATAAATTTACTTTATCAATGAATCTGTGAATGAAGATAAGTGTTATAGTTTATACCGCTTATCGATATTTATGCGCTTTAATCTGTGATATGATTATTATTGTTGCACTATTGGGTAAAACCCCTGGACCACACCTATACACACATAAATATGGATTTCACGTAGAAATCGGTTAAGTCACAATTTTTTTTAAATTAGTTTTGAATTTGAATTTTTAATCCAAATGGTTTTGGAAATGGATTGGGTTTAAAGTGAAATTTTATTGAAAAGGTGTTTTAAAAATAAAAGTTATTTTTGAATAACTTGATTGTGCTTTTGAAATTTAAATAATTTGATTTAAATTTGAATTCAATATTTGAAATTGAATTCTATGATTTGGGAACTAGGGTTTATAAAGGTTATTCAACTATAAATGGGTTTATATGCATTTAAAAAAAAATATGATTTTGAGAAGTTGAATTCAACCCAACTTTATATTTAAAAGGCCTTAACTTGTACAATTATAATCGAGTTTTCCGAAACGGAAACAAGTTGTTTTCAAATAATAATAGCTTTTATATAAGAAAAGAATTTCCAATTATAATGAAAAGATTTTTCAAGTTTGAAATGGAATGATTTTGAAAGCTAAAATTGAATCTTTGTGAAAGATAGTTGAACCCTATTTTGAAATTGAAGAAGATTTTTAAGTGGTGTATCTTTTATATACAAAAGATTGAAACGGGAATTGTTTTAAAAATTATGAATGAATCTTTGGGAAATTATTTTGAAAGCTATAACATGAGTCTTTGATTCAAAGACCGGATAAGTTAATCAAATTTGAAATGGAATCGTTTTGAAAAGCTATGAATGAATCTTGTCAAAGATTGGTGAACCTTGTTTTAAATTGAAAGGGGTCTTAAAAATGAATCTTTTGTTTAAAAGATTTAAATGTGGAAATTGTTGAAACCATTGAAGATTTCTGAAATGGATCTTTTTTTAAAAAGATTTAGAATGGTAATTTGTTTAACCATTTGAAGAAAAGCTTTGGATTTTTTTAAGCTATGACTTAACTGAAAATCCCATATCCAAATGTTTTTAAAATATTGCGCTCACTATTCGGTTTAGCCGGGAAAGGACCTTTGTGTCATATAACCCATTCCGAATATGTGATACGTCGTAAATGGATAGCAATTGAAGACGGTGGTGAAGACCGGATGTCTTTGAGAACGATAGGATAACCTATCGAATGACTCTGCACTGAGTTGCTCCGGTATAGAGATCTCCATATGTGATGGGGAGTCCGATCAAAATTGAAGACGCCCGGATTGCAAAGGCTTCTTTGGAAGTGCCTTCGGTTCTGTTTGAATCCGGAACAGACTTGTATGGATGTGTGTCTGACATTACACTTTGAGATATAAAACTGGTTTCTATCAAATACATTTCTGTTTGGTGGCGGAGATTTATTCTCTTAGCTTAACACCCTTCACTGAGACGTACGAGCTCAGAGGTTATGTAGTTGATGGTTACTACTGATACATTTCCAATTTGGTAATGTGGAATACGAAGTGCTCCTGATCATTTGTTGATCAAAGCATGGTTTTTCAAAAAAGCGTAGCTTTGTGGACGAGACTTCGTCGAACTTCACAACCTGGAATGGTCGAAATAGGAAGAATGTGGCAAGGTTATTTGGGGGTAGCGCCCCCTGAGGGTATGTTCATTTCCTTCTGAATAGAGGTGGTATCATGGAACGGAGCGCAGATACATAACCTATGTAGTTGCTGTAAATTTATTACTTTGTGGTTGTTGGTGAATCCCGGCATAAAGGTTGGTTACGACCAGGGGATGGCATACCCTGTAGTAGTTACCTAGTTATAGAGGTAAGCCAACCTTGTGTTGGCAGAGATCCGGTTAGGTTCTCGAGGCGTCCCTCCAGAGGCGTACCCATGTGGCAATGGGAAGCTCCTTGGCCTGACCATTTGTTGGAAAATCCAAAGAAACAATAAGCGCCCAGTACGGTTTTAGTTGTATAACCTTCCATGGAATGTGGCGTAACCTGCTATTGAACATGGTAGTTATAGTAGGCATAGTTCGAAATGTCTATGCTGGCTAGGATTTATATTATACTTTCGAAATGATTTTCCACACCGTGCACTTATAATAATAATATAAAAGAAATTTTCTCGTATCAAGCATATTTGATTATCATAAGAAGAAATCTCCTCCAATTCTGCATTTGCATTGTGTGTGTGGTAGGAGGCCTTATGGTAGTTTCATTTTCCAAAAAGCATTGCGGACTTCAAATTTAAATTCTCTTGTTTGTTTTAAAAAGATAAAACTGTTTTTGTTTGCTCATACCAGTCCCATGACTGACCTGGAGTTTATTGTTCCCTTCCTAAACTCTGGGTGCCCGCTATTTTCGACACGAGCAGTCTAGAGTTGGGTTTTTCAGATAGTAGATATAGATATCGATTCGATAGATTTCAATTTTCTCTTTGGTATTCTTTGGAGATCTTGGATGTTGGAGTCTTCGGATTGGGTGGACGAGACTTGCTTATCTATGTGCAACATGATGGTGGTTCGAGTTTGTGGTTTGGAGTTTTGGCTTTGGAGCATTAGTGTTGTTGTTGCAGTTTGATATTGGAGTAATCTCTTGGCTATTTGTTTTCCGCTGCTGTTTATGGTCTCTGATATTCTTGTATCTCTCATTTTGATATCTTGTTGTTTCATTGGATATTGTATTCATTGGAGTTGTATATGATATTCATTTCGTTTTCTTTCGCTGTGTTGTTTACTTAATTATGTTATAAGCTCCGGCGAACCAGATTCGACGTTTGGATCTGCGGCACTAGAATACGAGTGTCGTATTCGATGCCGATTTTTGAAGGTCGAGTTAGGTTCGCTACATTTGGTATCAGATCTGAAGGTTGAAACTTTAGCTCAGGATTATAACACGTTAAGTAACTCATTAAAGATAGGGTGAAGTATACCCTAGAATGAGTATCCCTAAGATATTCGTTCGTGTGCCTCAATAAATTCTCTTACTATCCACTGATAGTGAGTATGAGTGCAAGAAGAGGACGAAATTGGGGACAGGGGAATACGACTACAAATGGTCAGTACCCTGCAATAGCGGAAACAACTTTCTCTATCAATCTCCTTTGATTCGTCTTTTCAATTCTTTGATGATTCCTGGCAGCTCCAGGAAGAAGCTTTGATATATTTGCATGGGACATAAACTCCAGATGGGTCAGAATTATTTGTTTGGATGAATTGTTTGCTTTAGTTGCTATGGTTGATAGGTATATTTTGGTTGTTTAAACTAAAAGTTTTGGGATTGTATCCAAATATCTGTCTATTCTTTTGGGTCTCGTTATATTCTATGAGTGGTTAGTTATCTTTTGAACTAATCAATACCCCTGTATATTCATAGTTCTGGTGACCCGAATGTCTTGTATTGTATGAGTTCGTTCTCATAATTATTAGGAATATTCTGATTTAGTAAGCCAAATGCAGAATATATATCGACTTGATTTATGAGTCGATTCTCTATCTTTGTGTATCCATCCTTAGCTGTCTCCCTACTTACAATTTCGAGGACGAAATTTTCTTAAGGGGGGAATCTGTAACATTCCTGTTTTTTAATCTATATTTAAATTGGTAGTTAATTTAATTTTTGGAATTTAATTATGGAGTTATTAGTAATTAATATTAAAATTTGGTTAAATAATAAATAAATTGGGTGTTTTCTAAATAAATAGATATTTATTAGTTTATTAATATAAATGTATATAAATATGATTTTTAAATAGAATTTGAATTTGAGATTCAAAATAAATATTGAAAATAAACTGAAATTTGGATTTGAAATTCAAATATAAATATATTAAAAAATAAGTTGAATTTGGAAAATACTTATAGATTATGAATGAATAAAATATATATTTATAAAAATTATTGTTGTTTATTCATTTATAAATACAAATTCATTGTATATTAAATTTTGAATTTGGAAATTAAAAAATAAATGTATTGAACAATATTTGGATTTAAAAATTCTACAAATTAATACTAATAGGAGTTAATACTCTATACTTTGAGAAATAATGAATATATATGTATGATTATTTATTAAGTGCATAAATTGTTTTTAATTCATTTTCTTTTAAAAGTTATATAAGTATAAAAAAAAATAGAAAAATCTATGAGTTAAACATGAACATTCCTAATAACTTGAATCTAAAATGTAAAATAAGATTTGATTAAAAAAAAATTAAATTACTTTTCCTCTATATATTTGGAAGATTAATAAGACAAACATTTGTAAAATGTAAGTGTATAAGGAGATGAAAATTTTAAAATAACTATTTGTTAATATTTTAATATCTTAAGTTTAAAAAAATATAAATATATTGAAAATAAAAATTGTACTTACTAACTTATAAATATTTATAAGCAATATATAATTTAATTTCGAACCATTTTACTTTAATTTGTATAAGTATAAATAATACATAAGAAAATAAAATAGATAAGTATGTTTTATAAATTAAAATTATGCAAGGTTTAAAACACAATTTGTAAATTAATTTTTAGCGAAGGATTTAAGCATAAAATGTTTATAATATAACAAGTGTCTATTTAAAATTATAAGTGTTAGTTGTAATCATACAAGTGGCAAGTGTGTTCTTTAATTGAATTGTGTAAGTAAATATCAAATTTCTTCTTTCATATTCAAATCAGAAAAAAAACCAGATTCAAAAGTGAATTCAACAGAAAATTTAAACAAGCACAGATCAAAGAAATCAAGTTGAAAACCTGGGAAAACAGAAAATACAAAAGAAAATCAAACCTGGAATCAAAATAGGAATTCAATGCAAATCATTTCAACTTAAAGCATGAATTCAACCTGAAATCAAAGAAAAGGAATTCAAAGAGAAATCAAAAACTTTCAACCTAGAAAAAATAAAAAAAACCTGAAATCTGCAAGCTGGAAAAGAAAGCAAATTTGAGGCTTAAAACAAATTCAAACCTGTAAGTGAATCATTTTTTGTTTGTTATTAATGAAGTAAGTAACAAATGCAATAGGAAATTTAAAACAAAGTTTTATGTTAATAAACTTTTGCAGATCAAAGAAAATAAAATGCCTGTCTCTGTTCAACAGCAATCAAGTTCCTCTCTGCTCTGTCAAAACACTGTGAGCAAAGTCCACCTCTTCTATTTTGAAAAGCCTGTGAAGTTAACCTTTTAAATCTGGAATATTTGGTGTTGTTTGTATTGATGCTTGAGATAATTAATGAAGTATTTATATGCATGCAAATGCATGTAAATATGTATATGCAGAAATAACCGTGCATGCTTAGTATCAGGTTTTTCTGCTTCTGTCTGGAAAATAGGCTTCCAAAACCTGTTCGAAATTTAAATTCTTTCACCCCTGATACTTGCTACATCTTTGAATTCGAATAAATTTTGTTCGATTGAACCCATTTTAAATTTTTAAAAATAAATTGGAGCAGCATAAATCAAGCATTGGCTGGAAAATAATAAAACACATGGCAATCTCATTTTTGGTAAAAATATAATTGATTAAGATTTAAGTTTGAATATATGATCTTGTTTACCCTTGCAAATCATGATTTTTAAAATAAAAATCTAGATTTTTTGTCTTGATTTAAGGGGGGATTTGTGAATTAAATAGAAAACTTGTTTTTGTTGAATCCTGGTCATCAAGTTGAAGATTTATCGCGTGATTGTATTGAAGCTTGCTGGAGGGTCGTAGATCACCAGAAAAATGCTAGATGATTTTATAATTCATCGAGGATGAAGATTTAAGTAAATCTAAGTTTTTAACCTAGTTTTTGCAAGGGTTAGACTTTTGGTTCATACATCATCGAAGAGGAGCTGGAAGGGTGCGCACTGGGGGGATCAAATCATGGGAGTCAGGCGATGTTTTGACCAGGAGCGCGCGACCTCTGATGGTCGGGGGTGGTTGTGCGTGGCGTTTGTTGGTGACCCAGTTTTGTTTGAATTTGGGTCATATAGTCAAATCGCGTGATTATCGTAAATTCGCGTTGTTGGGCATTTCGATGGACCGAGTGGATGATGGTTGACTGGCCGATGATCTCAGCCTCGACCAGAGGTGGTGGGAATAGTTGTGCATATGCACGACAGGCTTGGTGCGTCGGCAATGGGAGAAGAAGGAAGGAACTCGAAGCATGTCTCGGGGGGGTTTGTGTGTTAACTCGGAGTCGAACTCGAAGTAGGATTTTGGTGTTAAGAAATATACTTAGAAAAAATTCAAAATGTAAAAATTCTGGGTCACTCGGGTCAATTTCTGGAAAAACTCGAAGGAGGGCTCGGGGATTTCAGTGTTTAGCTCGGGTTTGTCTGGGATTCTCATGTTCCAGTTTTTAAAACTTAAATAACCTAGTTAAATAAATTTATAAAGCTATTTCTTCTATAAATAATGATTTATTTATTAAGTAGAAAGTATAAATTAAAAGTTTTAAAATAAAGGTTTTTTTAAAAACAACTAAGTTTTAAACTTATATTTTAACAAATTATTTTTGATAAAACTAAATAAGTGATAATTTTTAACTTAATGGTAAGTTAATCTTTATCGTTAATGAAAATCAAGTGATTAATAATTTGAAATTATGATTAATTCATTAATAATTAAGAAAATCAATTAAAGAATAATTTTGTCATAATTAAGAATTAATAATTGAGGATTTATTAATTTAAAATAAATTAATTAGTAATTTAAATTAATTGATCAAGTAATTAATAAATGATTAAATAAAAACAATAATTACTTAGTGTAAGAAATTAAGGTAGATAATTAAGGATTTAAGATCGATTAATGAAATATTAAGGGTTAATCACTTTAAAGAATAATCAATTAATGTGGTTAATTAATTAAGGTAATTAAATCAAGAATAATTAATTAAAGGTTAATTAACTTAAAGTGATTAAGAAATCATTATTTATTAAGGAGTAATTAATTATTGTAATTAATTAAGGAGTAATAAATCTATTAATTAATCAATTAAGGATAATTAATATTTAATTAATAAATAATTAAAGGTTTATTTATTAAAGTAATTATTTAAGGAATAAGTAATTAAAGTTTAATTAATTACAATTAAGGGTTAATTAATTGAGACAATTAATTAAAGAAATGATTAATTAATAAAAGTGATTAAGACTTAATCAATAGTAGTTAATGATAATTAATCATTGATTAAAAATTACTAATGAAAGTAATTATATGGGTAATAAATTTTAAAACCGCATGTTTTATTCACCTTAATCAAAGATGTTGATTATTATTGAATGCTGTATGATGGATTGATATATTTGGTATGTAATTGTAATGCTATGAGTTATGAATTGCTTTGTGCTGAATTGTAATGTTTGTGATTGTTTCTGTGTAGATATGAAAACCCCTTGGCCGTAAAACGACATTTGAAATTCGATGCGACAGGGAATCGGATTCCAGTTGGTTATCCGAAACCCACATCGAATCGCAATGATGAATCTTTGTTATTGATAAATTTACTTTACCAATGAATCTGTGAATGAAGATAAGCGTTATAGTTTATACCGCTTATCGATATTTATGCGCTTTAATCTGTGATATGATTATTATTGTTGCACTATTGGGTAAAACCCCTGGACCACACCTATACACACATAAATATGGATTTCACATAGAAATCGGTTAAGTCACAATTTTTTTTAAAATTAGTTTTGAATTTGAATTTTTAATCCAAATGGTTTTGGAAATGGATTGGGTTTAAAGTGAAATTTTATTGAAAAGGTGTTTTAAAAATAAAAGTTATTTTTGAATAAATTGATTGGGCTTTTGAAATTTAAATAATTTGATTTAAATTTGAATTCAATATTTGAAATTGAATTCTATGATTTGGGAACTAGGGTTTATAAAGGTTATTCAACTATAAATGGGTTTATATGCATTTTTAAACCATTTAAAAATATAATTTTGAGAAGTTGAATTCAACCCAACGTTATATTTAAAAGGCCTTAACTCGTACAATTATAATCGAGTTTTCCGAAACGGAAACAAGTTGTTTTCAAATAATAATAGCTTTTATATAAGGAAAGAATTTCCAATTATAATGAAAAGATTTTTCAAGTTTGAAATGGAATGATTTTGAAAGCTAAAATTGAATCTTTGTGAAAGATAGTTGAACCCTACTTTGAAATTGAAGAAGATTTTTAAGTGGTTATCTTTTATATATAAAAGATTGGAACGGGAATTGTTTTGAAAATTATGAATGAATCTTTGGGAAATTATTTTGAAAGCTGTAACATGAGTCTTTGATTCAAAGACCGGATAAGTTAATCAAATTTGAAATGGAATCGTTTTGAAAAGCTATGAATGAATCTTGTCAAAGATTGGTGAACCTTGTTTTAAATTGAAAGGGGTCTTAAAAATGAATCTTTTGTTTAAAAGATTTAAATGTGGAAATTGTTGAAACCATTGAAGATTTCTGAAATGGATCTTTTTTTAAAAAGATTTAGAATGGTAATTTGTTTAACCATTTGAAGAAAAGCTTTGGATTTTTTTAAGCTATGACTTAACTGAAAATCCCATATCCAAATGTTTTTAAAATATTGCGCTCACTATTCGGTTTAGCCGGGAGAGGACCTTTGTGTCATATAACCCATTCCGAATATGTGATACGTCGTAAATGGATAGCAATTGAAGACGGTGGTGAAGACCGGATGTCCTTGAGAACGATAGGATAACCTATCGAATGACTCTGCCTTGAGTTGCTCCGGTATAGAGATCTCCATATGTGATGGGGAGTCCGATCGAAATTGAAGATGCCCGGATTGCAAGGGCTTCTTCGGAAGTGCCTTCGGTTCTGTTTGAATCCGGAACAGACTTGTATGGATGTGTGTCTGACATTACACTTTGAGATATAAAACCGGTTTCTATCAAATACATTTCTGTTTGGTGGCGGAGATTTATTCTCTTAGCTTAACACCCTTCACTGAGACGTACGAGCTCAGAGGTTATGTAGTTGATGGTTACTAGTGATACATTCCCAATTTGGTAATGTGGAATACGAAGTGCTCCTAATCATTTTATTGATCAAAGCATGGTTTTTCGGAAAAGCGTAGCTTTGTGGACGAGACTTCGTCGAACTTCACAACCTGGAATGGTCGAAACAGGAAGAATGTGGCAAGGTTATTTGGGGGTAGCGGCCCCTGAGGGTATGTTCATTTCCTTCTGAATAGAGGTGGTATCATGGAATGGAGCGCAGATACATAACCTATGTAGTTGCTACAAATTTATTACTTTGTGGTTGTTGGTGAATCCCGGGATAAAGGTTGGTTACGACCAGGGGATGGCATACCCTGCAGTAGTTACCTAGTTATAGAGGTAAGCCGACCTTGTGTTGGCAGAGATCCGGTTAAGTTCTCGGGGCGTCCCTCCAGAGGTGTACCCATGTGGCAATGGGAAGTTCCTTGGCCTGACCATTTGTTGGAAAATCCAAAGAAACAATAAGCGCCCAGTACGGTTTTAGTGGTATAACCTGCCATGGAATGTGGCGGTAACCTGCTATTGAACGTGGTAGTTATAGTAGGCATAGTTCGAAATGTCTATGCTAGCTAGGATTTATATTATACTTTCGAAATGATTTTCCACATCGTGCACTTATAATAATAATATAAAAGAAATTTTCTCGTATCAAGCATATTTGATTATCATAAGCAGAAATCTCCTCCAATTCTGCGTTTGCATTGTGTGTGTGGTAGGAGGCCTTATGGTAGTTTCATTTTCCAAAAAGCATTGCGGACTTCAAATTTAAATTCTCTTGTTTGTTTTAAAAAGATAAAACTATTTTTGTTTGCTCATACCAGTCCCATGACTGACCTGGAGTTTATTGTTCCCTTCCTAAATTCTGGGTGTCCGCTATTTTCGACACGAGCAGTCTAGAGTTGGGTTTTTCAAATAGTAGATATAGATATCGATTCGATAGATTTCAGTTTTCTCTTTGGTATTCTTTGGAGATCTTGGATGTTGGAGTCTTCGGATTAGGTGGACAAGACATATTTAATTTGTTTTAAAAGAATAATTTGTCAATTTCAAATAATTGTACTAGGAGATTATCAAATAAATATTTATCCATATATAATATTTATTATTAGATTTATTTGTTCAATCTATAAATTAGTATTTTTCAATAGTTAAATCAGATAATTATCCAATTATCTGATGTCCAAAAATCCAGGATATCACAAATCAAGTCGCTAAAGCGAAGGTAAATTATAACTGATCCAAATCTATGTTAAATTCAAATCACTTCTCAGATCTAATTTCTAATACATACATATATTCTAGCATTACATGTTCGGGTATGGAGAAAAATGGAGTCAAACAGAAATAAAATGTAACATTCTAGATTTTTAAGCTATATTTAAATTGGTAGTTAATTTAATTTGTGGAATTTAATTATGGAGTTATTGGTAATTAATTTTAAAATTTGGTTAAATAATGAATAAATTGGGTGTTTTCCAAATAAATAAATATTTATTTGTTTATTAATATAAATGTATATAAATATGATTTTAAAATAGAATTAGAATTAGAATTTGAGATTCAAAATAAATATTGAAAATAAACTGAAATTTGGATTTGAAATTTAAATACAAATATATTGAAAAATAAGTTGAATTTGGAAAATACTTATAGATTGTGAATGAATAAAATATATATTTATAAAAATTATTGTTGTTTATTCATTTATAAATACAAATTCATTGTATATTAAATTTTGAATATGGAAATTTAAAAATAAATGTATTGAACAATATTTGGATTTAAAAATTCTATAAATTAATACTAATTATAGGAGTTAATACTCTATACTTTAAGAAATAATGTATATATATGTATGATTATTTATTAAGTGCATAAATTGTTTTTAATTCATTTTCTTTTAAAAGTTATATAAGTATAAAAAAATAGAAAAATCTATGAATTAAACATGAACATTCCTAATAACTTGAATCTAAAATGCAAAATAAGATTTGATTAATTTTTTTTTAATTACTTGTCCTCTATATATTTGGAAGATTAATAAGATAAACATTTGTAAAATGTAAGTGTATAAGGAGATGAAAATTTTAAAATAAGTATTTGTTAATAGTTTAACATCTTAAGTTTAAAAAAATATAAATATATTGAAAATAAAAATTGTACTTACTAACTTATAAACATTTATAAGTAATATATAATTTAATTTCAAACCATTTTACTTTAATTTGTATAAGTATAAATAATATATAAGAAAATAAAATAGATAAGTATGTTTTATAAATTAAAATTATGCAAGGTTTAAAACACAATTTGTAAATTAATTTTAGCAAAGGATTTAAGCATAAAATGTTTATAATATAACAAGTGTCTATTTAAAATTACAAGTGTTAGTTGTAATCATACAAGTGGAAAGTGTGTTCTTTAATTGAATTGTGTAAGTAAATATCAAAATTCTTCTTTCATATTCAAATCTGAAAGAAAAAAACAAACCAGATTCAAAAGTGAATTCAACAGCAAATTTAAACAAGCACAGTCAAAGAAAGCAAGTTGAAAACCTGGGAAAACAGAAAATACAAAAGAAAATCAAACCTGGAATCAAAACAGGAATTCAATGCAAATCATCTTAACTTAAAGCATAAATTCAACCTAAAAGCAAAGAAAAGGAATTCAAAGAGAAATAAAAAACTTTCAACCTGGAAAAAACAAAAAAATCCTGAAGTCTGCAAGCTGGAAAATAAAGCAAATTTGAGGCTTAAAACAAATTCAAACCTGTAAGTGAATCATTTTTTGTTTGTAATTAATGAAGTAAGTAAAAAATACAATAGGAAATTTAAAACAAAGTTTTATGTTAATAAACTTTTGCAGATCAAAGAAAATAAAATGCCTGTCTCTGTTCAACAGCAATCAAGTACCTCTCTGCTCTGTCAAAACACTGTGAGCAAACTCCACCTCTTCTATTTTGAAAAGCCTGTGAAGTTAACCTTTTAAATCTGGAATATTTTGTGTTGTTTGTGTTGATGCTTGAGATAATTAATGAAGTATTTATATGCATGCAAATGCATGTAAATATGTATATGCAAAAATAACCATGCATGCTTAGTATCAGGTTTTTCTGCTTCTGTCTGGAAAATAGGCTTCCAAAACCCGTTCGAAATTTAAATTCTTTCACCCCTGATACTTGTTAGATCTTAGGTTTCGAATAAATTTTGTTTGATTGAACCTGTTTTAAATTTTAAAAATAAATTGGAGCAGCATAAATCAAGCATTGGCTGGAAATAATAAAACAAAGCGCAATCTCATTTTTGGTAAAAATATAATTGATTAAGATTTAAGTTTGAATATATGATCTTGTTCACCCTTGCAAATCATGATTTTTAAAATAAAATTCCAGATTTTTTGTCTTGATTTAAGGGGGGATATGCGAGTTAAACAGAAAACTTGTTTTTGTTGAATCCTGGTCATTGAGTTGAAGATTTATCCGTGATTGTAATTGACGCTTGCTGGAGGGTCGTAGATCACCAGAAAAATGCTAAATGATTTTATAATTCATCGAGGATGAAGATTTGAGTAAATCTAAGTTTTTAACCTAGTTTTTGCAAGGGTTAGACTTTTGGTTCATACATCATCGGAGAGGAGCTGGAAGGATGCGCACTGGGGGGATCGAATCATGGGAGTCAGGCGATATTTTGACCAGGAGTGCGCGACCTCTGATGGTCGGGGGTGGTTGTGCGTGGCATTTGTTGGCAACCCAGTTTGGTTTGAATTTGGGTCATACAGTAAAATCGCGTGATTATCGTAAATTCGTGTTGCTGGGCGTTTCGATGGACCGAGTGGATGATGGTTGACTGGCCGACGATCGTAGCCTCGACCAGAGGTGGTGGGAATAGTTGTGCATATGCACGACAGGCTTGGTGTATCAGCAATGGGAGAAGAAGGAAGGAACTCGAAGCATGTCTCGGGAAGGTTTGTGTGTTAACTCGGAGTCGAACTCGAAGTAGGATTTTGGTGTTAAGCAAAATACTAAGAAAAATTTTAAAATGTAAAAATTCTGGGTCACTCGGGTCAATTTCTGGAAAAACTCGAAGGAGGGCTCGGGGATTTCAGTGTTTAGCTCGGGTTTGTTTGGGATTCTCATGTTCCAGTTTTTAAAACTTAAATAACCTAGTTAAATAAATTTCTAAAGTTATTTCTTTTATAAATAATGATTTATTTATTAAGTAGAAAGTATAAATTAAAAGATTTAAAATAAAGGTTTTTTTAAAAAACAACTAAGTTTTAAACTTATATATTAACAAGTTAATTTTAATAAAACTTAATAAGTGATACTTTTTAACTTAAAGGTAAGTTAATCTTTATCGTTAATGATAATCAATTGATTAATAATTTGTAATTAAGATTAATTCATTAATAATTAATAAAATCAATTAAAGAATAATTTTGTCATAATTAAGAATTAATAATTGAGGATTTATTAATTTAAAATAAATTAATTAGTAATTTAAGTTAATTGATCAAGTAATTAATAAATGATTATATAAAAACAGTAATTACTTAGTGTAAGAAATTAAGAGTAGATAATTAAGGATTTAAGATCGATTAATCAAATATTAAGGGTTAATTACTTTAAAGAATAATCAATTAATGTGATTAATTAATTAAGGTAATTAAATTAAGAAGGTTAATTAACTTAAAGTGATTAAGAAATCATAATTTATTAAGGAGTAATTAATTATTGCAATTAATTAAGGAATAATAAATCTATTATTTAATCAATTAAGGATAACTAATTATAATTAATATTTAATTAATAAATATTAAAGGTTTATTTATTAAAGTAATTAATTAAGGAATAAGTAATTAAGGTTTAATTAATTACAATTAAGGGTTAATTAATTGAGATAATTAATTAAAGAAATGATTAATTAATAAAAGTGATTAAGACTTAATCAATAGTAGTTAATGATAATTAATCATTGATTAAAAATTACTAATGAAAGTAATTATGTGGGTAATAAATTTTAAAACCGCATGTTTTATTCACCTTAATCAAAGATGTTGATTATTATTGAATGTTGTATGATGGATTGATATATTTGGTATGTAATTGTAATGCTATGAGATATGAATTGCTTTGTGCTGAATTGTAATATTTGTGATTGTTTCTGTGTAGATATGAAAACCCCTTGGCCGTAAAACGACATTTGAAATTTGATGCGACAGGGAATCAGATTCCAGTTGGTTATCCGAAACCCACATCGAATCGTAACGATGAATCTTTGTTATTGATAAATTTAATTTATCAATGAATCTGTGAATGAAGATAAGCGTTATAGTTTATACCGCTTATCGATATTTATGCGCTTTAATCTGTGATATGATTATTATTGTTGCACTATTGGGTAAAACCCCTGGACCACACCTATACACACATAAATATGGATTTCACGCAGAAATCGGTTAAGTTAAAAAAAAATTTAAAATTAGTTTTGAATTTGAATTTTTAATCCAAATGGTTTTGGAAATGGATTGGGTTTAAAGTGAAATTTTAATTAAAAGGTGTTTTAAAAATAAAAGTTATTTTTGAATAACTTGATTGGGCTTTTGAAATTTAAATAATTTGATTTAAATTTGAATTCAATATTTGAAATTGAATTCTATGATTTGGGAACTAGGGTTTATAAAGGTTATTCAACTATAAATGGGTTTATATGCATTTTTAAACCATTTAAAAATATGATTTTGAGAAGTTGAATTCAACCCAACTTTATATTTAAAAGGCCTTAACTCATACAATTATAATCGAGTTTTCCGAAAAGGAAACAAGTTGTTTTCAAATAATAATAGCTTTTATATAAGGAAAAAATTTCCAATTATAATGAAAAGATTTTTCAAGTTTGAAATGGAATGATTTTGAAAGCTAAAATTGAATCTTTGTGAACAATAGTTGAACCCTATTTTGAAATTGAAGAAGATTTTTAAATGGCGTATCTTTTATATATAAAAGATTGAAACGGGAATTGTTTTGAAAATTATGAATGAATCTTTGGGAAATTGTTTTGAAAGCTATAACATGAGTCTTTGATTCAAAGACCGAATAAGTTAATCAAATTTGAAATGGAATCGTTTTGAAAAGCTATGCAATGATTGGTGAACCTTGTTTTAAATTGAAAGGGGTCTTAAAAATGAATCTTTTTTTCAAAAGATTCAAATGTGGAAATCGTTTAAACCATTGAAGATTTTTGAAATGAATCTTTTTTTAAAAAGATTTAGAATGGTAATTTGTTTAACCATTTGAAGAAAAGCTTTGGATTTTTATAAGTTGTGCCTTAACTGAAAATCCCATATCCATATAGTTTTCAAATATTTCCCTCACTATTCGGTTTAGCCGAGAGAGGACCTTTGTGTCATATAACCCATTCCGAATATGTGATACGTCGTAAATGGATAGCAATTGAAGACGGTGGTGAAGACCGAGTGTCTTTGAGAACGATAGGATAACCTATTGAATGAATGTGCACTGAGTTGCTCCGGTATAGAGATCTCCATATGTGATGGGGAGTCCGATCAGAATTGAAGATGCCCGGATTGTAAGGGGTTCTTCGGAAGTGCCTTCGGTTCTGTTCGAATCCGGAACAGACTTGTATGGATATGTGTCTGACATTACACTTTGAGATATAAAATCGGTTTCTATCAAATACATTTCTGTTTGGTGGCGGGGATTTATTTTCTTAGCTTAACACCCTTCTCTGAGATGTACGAGCTCAGAGGTTATGTAGTTGATGGTTACTAGTGATACATTTCCAATTTGGTAATGTGGCGTACGAAGTGCTGCGGATCATTTGTTGATCAAAGCATGGATTTTGTGAAAAGCGTAGCTTTGTGGATGAGACTTCGTCGAACTTCACAACCCGGAATGGTCGAAATAGGAAGAATGCGGCAAGGTTATTTGGGGGTAGCGCCCCCTAAAGGTATGTTCACTTCCTTCTGGATAGAGGCGGTATCATGGTATGGAGCACAAATACTTAACCTATGTGGTTGCTGCAAATTTATTACTTTGTGGTTGTTGGTGAATCCCGGAATAAAGGTTGGTTACGACCGGGGGATGGCATACTCGTGTAGTAGTTACCTAGTTACAGAGGTAACCCGGTCATGTATTGGCAGAGATCCGGTTAGGTTCTCGAGGCGTCCCTCTAGAGGCGTACCCATGTGGTAATGGGAAGTTCCTTGGCCTGACCATTTGTTGGAAAATTCAAAGAAACAATAAGCGTCCAGTACGGTTTTAGTTGTATAACCTGCCATGGAATGTGGCGGTAACCTGCTATTGAACATGGTAGTTATAGTAGGCATAGTTCGAAATGTCTATGCTGGCTAGGATTTATATTATACTTTCGAAATGATTTTTCACACCGTGCACTTATAATAATAATATAAAATAAATTTTCTCGTATCAAGAATATTTGACTATCATAAGCAGAAATCTCCTCCAATTCTGTGTTTGCATTGTGTGTGTGGCGGGAGGCCTTATGGTAGTTTCATTTTCCAAAAAGCATTGCGGATTTCAAATTTAAATTCTCTTGTTTGTTTTAAAATGATAAAACTATTTTTGTTTGCTCATACCAGTCCCATGACTGACCCGGAATTTATTGTTCCCTTCCCAAACTCTGGGTGCCCACTATTTTCCACACGGGTAGTCCAGAGTTGGGTTTTTCAGATAGTAGATATAGATATCGATTCGATAGCTTTCAGTTTTCTCTTTGGTATTCTTTGGAGATCTTGGATATTGGAGTCTTCGGATTGGGTGGACAAGACTTGCTTATCTATGTGCAACATGATGGTGGTTCGAGCTTGTGGTTTGGAGTTTTGGCTTTGGAGCATTAGTGTTGCTGTTGCAGTTTGATATTGGAGTTATCTCTTGGCTATTTGTTTTCCGCTGCTTTTTATGGTCTCTGATATTCTTGTATCTCTCATTTTGATATCTTGTTGTATCATTGGATATTGTATTCATTGGAGTTGTATATGATATTCATTTCTTTTTCTTCCGCTGTGTTGTTTACTTAATTGTGTTATAAGCTCCGGCGATCCAGATTCGACATTTAGATCTGTGGCATTGGAATACGAGTGTCGTGTTCGGTGCCATTTTCGAAGGTCGAGTCAGGGACGCTACAAAAAGGGTTTAGACTTAGAGATTAGGAAATCTTAAAGATGAATGAGAAATTATATATTTTTATATAATGTTGGATTTATTCCATTGTAAATCTGTCCCCTGTTAGCCTGGATTTAATTACTTAGTGTTGTAGGCTTAATTATATGCATGTAATTATATTTAAAGCCCATGCCTGCACATTCTGTTATTAACTTGAATCTAGAAGGTAAGCATTTAAGTGGTAGCCCCTAAATTAACAAGGTTTTCTAAATATTCCAAATTTGTGGATTTTAATGGCATATGTTATTTAATATGAAATGGAAGTTATCATAAACTGAATTGGGATTTAAGTAGTGTTTTAGTTTATTGGAATAAAGTGTGTTGCAGTGTAGATTTCTATAAATCATCTAGTTTTATAATTAAGAATAAAAGCATATCGTTTGAAGTAACGATTAATATACCTAAAAGAAATAGATGTATAAATTAGGGGTTTTTATCATATTTTATACTGTTTATTTCAATAAAAACAAAACGATAATTTCTTATAATTACAAATATAACCCAAGATCCATTTTAGATAAGTTACAGAGGTTTGCAATGTTAATAATTCCTTTTAGGGATGATGTAATTCAAATGCATTAAAATACAGAAATCTTAGGTATATACTAAAGAATTGTAAGTAGCGATGATAATAACAATCAAAATGAAAAATTAATATACGAAATGAAAGACAAGCTAAAAATTAAACAATAAGAAATGAAATGTAGACAAATTATTGAAATGAAAAAGGAATGAAGTTAATAACCGAAGGAAGATAGTATAACATAAAAAGGAACAATAAATAGGTCTAATAATAAGAAAGGGAAATGAACGGTGAGGATATTTAAATCAATTAAGTTAAAAGTAAGCGGTAAATGACATTAAATTGACGTTAATGAAATAAGAATTAAATGCATATAAAGGTAAGGAATATTATTAATAGTTGAACATTGGAGGCATAGTAAATAAATAAGTATGAATATATATATATATATAAGAAGTCTGAAGTATGCGACATGATAGGTGTGAACTATTAAAATTTGCTAATAGGTTAGGTTAAATAAGAATGACATGGTCATTAAAATAGGTTTGAACGCGAGGTCAATAGTATTACATAATATAAGTCTGCCCATAATAAGAGGCTACCAATAGTTATATATACATTATACCGATGTGGGACATATCGTACTGTAGGACCGGTGGAATTATATGTACACGTATACGTGAGGGGAATACCCAATTTAGGATGGTTTTCCCCAGTCAGAGTGTCAAAGGACTAGAAGAGTCCGCTTCAACCTTTTAGGGGGTATGCTTTAATTAATCGAATGGGTATTTCTCAGATTGTAGTAGCAAATCTAAATCGGATGGTGAGAAAGGCTCGGTGCTATGATAGTGAGATCCATACCATTTTGAGGAGTTGAGCTATTTTCATAGGTCGATAATGTCATTGGTCCTGAGCGGTCAGCAGAAAGACAGGGGTTATACCTAAATGGACTGCACCTTCTACTAGATCATGTTTAAAATATGCACCACCTCATTGTTGTTTGTTAGTTTGTTAGTTATTTAGAAGGCAAGGCTAGATAACCTTTTTAATGAAGGTCTTTGAAACGAATAAGATAATCCAAGGAGCTAAGTCCCCAATAGTCCACGTAACCGAGTCCATGATATGAAGCGGTTAGATAAGTCTTCAAGACAACGTATAACACGGCTAAATTGTTGTAATTCCATCATTAGGCACTATGGGAGTTCCTTGGTTTGCATGGCGATGAGGATGTGATACTACGTTGACGATGCACCTTAACAAGGTGCCGAGCTACAAATACTAGCGAGTAAAGTATCTTGGTCCAAAGGAGGATTGTGGTACTTTTATACACAAATATGCAGTTATTGTCTACTTCGAGTAAATGGGGTGTGTCATACTCATACGTGGAGTCAAGACGACTAAGGAAAAGAATATACATAACATGTAATGGAAGGAAATCAGCATAAACTAGTGTTGTTTGAAAAATGTGTAATTTACCAATCGCTAGAATGTTGTTCTGATCCCCTCCTTATTATAACCCACGTGGTAGCTTTAGAGGGACAGGTACTGGTACAAGGCGAGAATGGTAGAAGGATAGGTTTCCTTATGCATGCTCGAAACTCACAAGAATACCAAAGATTAAAAGTATCAGCCTTGGTCAGTAATCATATGTTTTATCACACTTTACTATTCCACTGAGTTTATATTGACAGTGCTCTGATATACCCTTGTTATTTGCAGGATCCCAAACACCAATGATTCATTCTTTAAAGTACTTGGATTTTAGATTTAGTGAAAATTCGGGCCCACCGGGTTGCAGGTTGTTACAAGGTATCGAAAGGAATAGAAGTGAGTACCCTAAACACAAAGAATAGCTTACTACATAAGCTTCTTCCAATTTTGCTAAGAAGTAGGCTTGCTAGGACTCGGTAATGTTCATAAAGCATAAGGCATCATCACTTGCCCACCTATCTAGAAAGTAGGACAATTCTTCCTCAAGTGATCAAGCTAATCACAATTGAAGAACTTATGCTTCGCTTTAGCTAGATGACATTTCATAGTGAAATACCGCATATGCCACCAGAGTGATGTATTAAGTCAACTTTCTTCTTCTTCGCATAAGCTCGATCTTTCCTTGTATTTTGGTCTTTGTGCTTCGGTTGGAGCTTTAGTTTGCTTTCTACTTTATCTACATCCAATGGTACCTTGTGGGTGCTCTCACGGAGGAGTACCATCTAATAAGTCTTTTAAAAGTGGCCTCTAAATAAAACTAAGCAATGAATCCCTAACTAATGCTTTAAGAACCTAGGCAAACTCCTTTTCCCACAATAACAGAATACCAACCACCTCAATTCCTAAATACAAAAGACTGAATTGGTCGACATACTCCCCACTAATAAGTTTCCTTGCACAAAATGGATAGAATACTTAAGCTGCATGCCCTTCTCAATCTTAGAAATGAACTGAGAACCAAAGCGAGGCTAACTTCATTCCAAGTCATAGGCCTACTCATTAGCATCCTCTACCATTACCTCCTACCCTATGAAAGCTTTCCCTCTCTATACGGTGATAAGCAATTTCCCTTATGAAAACATTCTCCTAGGTTTAAGGAAATCATGGCACAACTTTGAAGTGTCAAAAGCTGGTAGAGCAAGAAATACTGGTGCCCCAAGTGCCATACCACCTCAGATGCCAACCGTAGTTCGTGAGCGATGGAACATCCCTTATGGTAGCTAAATAGTCTTTGCACAAATTAGGCATCTCAGACTACCTATCCATAGTCGCTCATGTACTCCGTTTGCTTATACTGATAGCCTTACAAAGATATCTTAGCAACTAGTGATATGAATAAATCAAAGTACAAAAGAAAAGTGGTATATGCAATATTATATAATAGACAAATACAAGTTCACTCTCTCTACGTATCTTCTTTTACCAAATTTATTAACCCAAATGGATTTGCTTAGTCCTGAGTGTTGAGCCCGAGCTCTGATACCAAATGCAACAACCCATCCTTTACAATACCTAAAAATCATCGTCTTGCATCAATGAATGAATTTTGAATACTACAAAAGACATATTGTTGAGGAAAAATTAGAGCGAAACACTAAACCAAAACAATGATAGGATCTTATAACTAAATGATAACATATAATATACTGAAATACATGAATAGAACATGATGACAATATATAAGAGACCACACTAACGGAAGCAACTAATAAATAAATATCAGTACAGAAAGTCGGAATGCATCAGCTTCCAGCAGTATGGAGTTATGAATAAATACATGATACAATAGGTTTCGTATACAAATAACAAGTCTCAACAGTGGCATCTCAACAGAAGCAAATACTCACTTGAAAAACTTATCGACTCTAAACGAAGCCGTCTTATACTCATTTTTCTCATCGGGGAATTATGATCTCAATGGTGAGTGTTTCGAGTCCCAATTCATCCATCTTTAAGAAATCGAATATAATGGGTGTTCCATTAATTAATGATCAAATATTTAAATTAATCATTTAAATATTTAGTCGTTAATATTGTAAGGTGTCACACAATCCATTTATTTATGATTTTTAAAGTTTGAAGTTATATGATTTTGGTGTCGAATTTGATTGAGAGGCTCTCATATTAGGATTTTTAGGATTTGGTTTAATTCTGGAGATGGACATGATGACTATGCATGGAGCAATGTTAGATTGTGATAGGAAGGTGGTTCGCTTTGGTACTTGTACTGGGCGCAACCTTGAGGTTTACTATAATCCCAAAAGTTCTATTATGTTGAGTTACCCATATTCCCTGGACCTATTACATGATGAATTAGCTCCTATTCCTATAGTTTGTGACTTTCCAGACATCTTTACTAAAGTTTCTGGTCTTCCTCCTCATAAGGAGAATGAATTTTAAATTTATTTAGAAAAGGGTGCTAGACCTGTTGCCATACGACTTTGGCTTATGGCTTTTAAACAAGACACGAGCTTAGTAAACAAATGAATGAATTACTGGAGAAGATTTTTAATCAAAATAGTATTTTGGAATAGGGGAACCTATTGTCTTTGTTACTAAAGAAAATGGCTCTTTAAGTCTTTGCGTCGATTATCGTGAATTAAACAAGCTGATGAAGAGGAATCATTATTCACTTCCACGTATTATTATTTGTTGATCAATTAGTTAGAGCAAAGATATATTCTCAACTTGACTTGGCTATCGGATTCCATCAGTTGTGTGTGGTTAAGGACAGTACTCAAAAAATTGCTTTTCGTACACCTAACAGATTGTACGAGTGGTTAGTCATGCTATTTGAACTGACCAATGCACCAGCATATTTCGTCGACCTCATAAGTCAAGTCTTCAGTGGGTTGCTAAATGAGATTATGATAGAATTTATAGATGATATATTTATTTATTTGAAAAGCGAGGAAGAGCACAAGTTAGACTTGAGAGAATTGCTTAAGACATTGCATAGGCATAGGTTGAAAGCAAAATTTTCAAAACGTCACTTTTGGTGCAAGGAGAATCACATTCTCTGCCATGTTGTTTCTGAGCAAGTATTGTCAGTTGACCTAAGTAAAGTTGCTACACTCCAAGGTTAGTATGTACGGATTATGTAACGACCTCACCATTATACCCAATTTAGCAAAGAAAATTACAAGTAATGTTGTCTTCCAATCCTCAGAATACAACTTATTAAGGGCAATCGAATGTGAATATGTCTTTATACTAACACTGACACATCATTTATACCTTTTTCTTAATGTCCAAACCAAAACTCGACGTGTAGCTTATTCATACAAAGTAATGAATACACCGATTTAAAAGTATTCATAACATTATAAAATATGCAAACGTATGTAAGAGTTACGCAGATCAAAGTGGAAGAATAAAACTCATAACTTATACAACTGTGAGTTTACAAAATGTAACACTAACTCACATAAAATATATATATATATATATATATATATATATATGATAATTCTATAATCTCAACTATACATCAAAAATATATAAAGTCCAAATGGCTAAAATGAGATAAACTAAAAGTCCAAATGTATATCTCACAGTTAGCCCAATCATCCAAAGGTCAACCTGTACCTTGAAAAGTCTGGCCTAACTCGAGCATCGAATAGCACTCAGGTCAGACTATCTCTGTATATCAAAAGGTGAGATATTGATTACAAGAATATATGACTTAACCATATCAAAATAAGTCATATCCAATAGGTATGTTCAAACAATATATATGCATGTTAAAAAAATATGACTTAACCATAACAAAGTAAATCATATCGAATAAACATGCCCAAGCAATATATATATATATATGCCAAATTCAACTTAACAGTAATGAAGCATAATAAATAAATTCATCTAAAGTCATAATAGACTATCATCTAAAATATGGTGACAACAATCAAAATTCTTTAGAGCCCAAAAGAATATTAAAATATCCAAGTACAAAAAATCTCTAAAGAATTTTTTTACTAATGAAATAAATTGGCAGTCCTTTTTAGTCCGACACAGTACGACATAAATGTCTATCCAGAGACTTGCATATTTATATAGGAGCTACCCAGAACAATATAGAAATATCTACCCAAAATAATATACATATTATCTCCTATATAAACTCTATCCAGAATAATATAGATTAAGAGAATTTATATATCCAGAACAATATAGATAATGTAAAGATTACCTAATAACTAAAGAGTTGTAGTCTATCCAGGACAATATAGACCATGATGCATGTAGACATCTATCCAGAACAATATAGACAATACATCATCAAAAACCTATCCTAAACAATATAGGTTTCCCTGTCCAATTATAAAATATATCGACTCAAAGGTCGATGGAAAAATGAGTCATCTTCTCTCAAGGATATAGTGGCTTAAAAATAAATCCGAACACCCTAAGATAATACAACTCTAAGTGCCAACTACTATCACTCAAGAAATCACAAGAATTTAGCTAACTATCCTGTACCAGAAAGTAAATTCAAGTATTTAATGAAAGCTAGTAATTTCCACTACAAACTTTATTCAACAAATTATAGATATAAACACAAGAATTGTA
Organism: Allium cepa; assembly: GCA_030765085.1. NCBI lineage: Eukaryota > Viridiplantae > Streptophyta > Magnoliopsida > Asparagales > Amaryllidaceae > Allium > Allium cepa. Next base: position 137,620,702 of record CM060932.1, read on the forward strand.
CGAAAAATCACATATCAATTCGATCGTTCAATTTTTTATTTAAATTTTGTTTCATAGAAAAGCACAAAATTAACTAAAGCACAAGTGAAAATATTAATTTCTCAAAAGCGATTGTACCAAAAGTTATCAAAGAAATACCAAATGGTGTTTAATTAGCCAAAAGCTAAACACAATATAAGCCAAATAGGGTATATAGTTTGAAAGCAAGTAATTAAACATTACCATATAAGAATTAGCTTCTAAATTACTTTATATATATTTACTTTCAAACTTCTTAATTAAATCCATAACTCATTTATTAATCAAATATAATTGTACAATTGAAATGAGCAGAGCGTTCATCTAAAAACAATCATTAGATTAGTTTAAATAACCAAGTGTTCAGAATTCTGATTAGAAAACTAAGTTTGTTGCATATAACCATCTCCATTATAACTTATCAAAAATAAAACCATATGGCTTATAATGATGTTATAATATATAACAAATCATACTTTAGAGTTTTAGAAATATGTAGTTTCGATTCTTTAAATCTCAAAGTCTTGTAAAACTCAAAACATTAAAGTTGTAGATAAAAGTCTAAGCTTTCAAAAAAAAAAAGATCGTCGAATTGGACTTACGGTTCAAAAGATTTAGCGATTTCATTTTCAAGTTTTAAAAATATCAAACTCATAAAATTGATTTTCATAGGGCGGAGGCTTTCGGTTGCCATTTCGACAATCTAAACCTCAAAATTTTGAAAAACTTACAATACGAAAGTTGTTCCTTAATGTCGTGGCTTTCTTTCAATTTTTATTTTGCATAACTTGGATTTACGATTAAAATTTTATGGCCATTTTACCATTAGGTATTAAATCAGAAAATTTGACATGGCTGTGCTATAACATCAATTCCAGATTCAATTTAGGCCCTTTTAAATGCAATGTTTCTAAAAATGCTCGAAAGAAAACTTGTAACATATTAAAAGAAGTTTCCACCAAAAAAATATTAAGCCAATTTGAATCATTTTACACCGAGATATCGTTGTTTTACTATAGTGATTTTCATAAATAATTTTCAGCAATAAATTTGCAAATTTCAACAAATCAATCATATGCAAGCAATAAAAAACAGCAGACATCGAAAAAACTCTAAAAATTAGTATGAAAACCTTGTTTTCTATAACAATAAGTAATCACTCACCATCTAACATCGCTAAACACCCAAAATATAACATGCAACTTACTACAATCACCAATATCAACATACACAAATGTGCATGCAATCAACAAGGAAGGTATTAGGAGATGCATCTCTAATTAATTTATAGATTCATAATTCATCAAATTCATAATTATCATAAATATACATTGGTTCATAGACACAAAAGCAAGATTTAGATATAGCGGTGAGTGCAAACTCATCTTAACTCCTTGTTATTAACCCTAGAACATTACCTAACTTTGCTAGCCTCCGATCTTACCAATCATGCTCAAAACCCTAACTTTGATCTCAGGACAACAAATAGAAGAGATCAAAACAAGTCTAAAACTGAAAACAAATATCTAAAAGATGTAGAATGAATAGAGAGACCACCAATATTTTTCTCTTACTTTTTATGGATTTTTCTCTAATTTATTTGGCCCAATTTTTGAGCAAGGGCATAAGAGATTTGAGAGAGGGTTTGGTTTCTTTTGTTCTATACATGGAGTTGCACATATAAAATTTCGAGGAAAGAGATAAGGAGAAAAGGGGCTATCATATATTCTCTAAGTGTTGGCTAAGAGGGCTTAAAATGAAATGGACCCAATAGCTAATTTAATTAAAATAAAGGTTTTAATTTATTTTCTCTCCTTTAAAACATATAATGAAAATCAATCAAAAACTCTAATTTTTAATTGCAAAACTAATTCAAATCCTCTTCATTAACAAAATGATTTACTTTCACAAAATCCCATTTTAGCCCAAAAATAGGATTAAATCATTTTCTTACCAAAATTACCCAATTAATCAAAAACGAGAAAAATCCAACTTCTAAAATAAGACAACATGACAAATAAGTAATTTAACGTTGAAAATCCTCATTTTCTTTGTTTAAATAAAATTACACAATATTTAGAAAACACTAACACATTATTTAACAAGTTTCAAAATAAGAATTTTAACATCAACAGATTTCTTATTTTGCTCTTTCGATTATTATTTAAATAAAACACTGAATATTCAACTTCAATAAACGAGAAATTCAATTTCTCATTAAAATTAAAAGTTTAAATCTTTTTTAATTTAAATTAACAACACTGAAAAATCAAGGTTTTTGTAGGTTAGAATTTTCTTGGTTTGGCCGACTATTATAAGAAGTTTATTAATGACTTAGGCAAAGATTTCGGCGTCTTTGACATACCTTACTAAGAATAATTTTTTTTATAGAACTAATTGTGCGAGCATGCTTTTATCAAGCTAAAGGAGTTGTTGACTAGTGCACCTTCTTTAGTACTCCTTGATGGTTCAAAGCCATTTAGTAGGTACACCGATGCTTGCGATGCATTATTTCGGTGCACGAGGGTAGAGTTGTTTACTACGCTACTCGGTAGTTGATCCAACTGATGACCTTGAGTTGACAACTATTATTTTTTCCCTCAAACCTTAGAGACGTTATCCTTGAGGGGAACGATTTGAGCTGCTTATATATCATAAGTCCTTATGTATTTGTTCTCCCAAAAAGATTTAAATTTGAGATAGCAGACATGGGCAAAGTTCTTAGCATCATATGACTTCAGTATCTCATATACTCTAGGAAAATGCAATGTTGTGGTTGATGGCTTGAGTAGGAGACACACAATGTTAGGTTATATGTTTCTAAGTTGAAGCACTTGGAGTTTAATTTTGCATTCAATTTTCAGACTTCATCAAAGCTAAAGGAGTTGCATTCAATTAGTAGCTTTAGATGTTCATCCTTCACTCATGAACAGAGGTGAACATTCGAGCCATTTGGATTGTCGTAACATTGATTCTAGAGGGTGGCTACGAAGGGATGGTAGGTGGTGTGTTCATGGAACTATTGAATAGGTATTGGATGAGTCTCATCGTTCTAGGATGACAATTCATCCTGGTGGTGAAAAAATTTATCGAGATATGAAGAGGGTATTTTACCAGACAAGTATGAAAAAACATATAGCGAAGTTTTTCTTGAAATATGTGACATGTCAGAGTGTAAAGGTAGAGTAGAAAAAGCCCATTGGGTTATTTAACCTTCGGATGTCCTGTATTGGTATTGGGAAAGCATCTCTATGAATTTCTTTGATCGGCTACCTAGGAGTAAAAGAGGAAATAGAGTGTTTGGGTAATTATTGATTGACATACTAAATGCGCTCATATTTTTTCTTATTAGGAGTATAAGGAAAGCCACATCTTTAGCAACTTTATATGAAAAGGATTGTTCGACCACATCGGTTTCCTTCCAGTATTATCAGTGACCAAGATTAACTTTTCACTAGTGAGTTTTGGAGGAGTCTTAAGGCGGCCTTGGGAATTGAGTTGAATTTGTGTATAACCTATCACCTATAGATGGACGGACAAATTGAGCAGGTGAATCGAGTGGTGGGGGATTTTTTTATGGATGTGTATTTTCGACTTTAGAGGTTCTTGGGAAGATCACTTGCCATTACAGATTTTCCATATAATAACAACTATCAGGCAAGTATTAGAATGGCACTGTTCGAGGCTTTGTACAGAAAGCCATGTAGATCCCTATCTTGTTAGTAGGATATTATGGTAGGATTATTGTTGGGCCATACATGATCTAATAGACTTTAAAGAAAGTAGATTTGATCCATAAGAGACTGAAGACTGCGTAAGACAAGTTGAAATTATATGTTGATAGGAGACGCATGGAGCTGGAGTTCATAGTAGGTGACATGGTTTTGTGAAGATTTTGCTGATAAGACATGTTATGCAGCTTGTTAGTTTAGGGAATTTGGCATCAAGATTTTTAAGGCCTTTTTCAATGTTGGAAAGAGTTGGGAAGTTAGCTTATAGAGTGGAGCTTCCTGAAAAGTTGGCGTGAGTTCATAATGTTTTCCAAGTTTGCACTTGCCAAAGTGTTTACACGATTCAACTATTGTAGTTGAGCTGAGTCAGTTAGAAGGGGTTGAAGTAGAGAGAGTCACCTGTTCATCTGCACCTACCCGCATTATTGAGCATGGGATAAAGTGACTTTGTAATAAAGTAGTTAAACCGGTTAGAGTCTAGTGGGAAGATGATGTGGGTGAGAGTACTTGAGAGCCCAAGGAGATGATTAGAGCCACCTTCCCTCACTCTTTTCTTGTATGCCTTCCCTATTTTATTTGCTTAATTAAATTAGGAAAATTTATGGGGTGGTTTGCTTTATTACGTGACTTATATTTTGCTATATGATTTGACTTATTGTGTATCATGTTGCGTACATACAAAATTATCAGTATATTAGGATTGCATCCATGAATACATGCCATGATCTTGTAGTCATATAGGAGTTGCACTAGTATTTATGCACTTATCACCTGTTATATTTACAACTTATGTTGGTTGATGGATGTGCATTGTTTATTTGCACCTATTTTGCCTTTACTATATATTGATGCTTAAACCCAGACCTTAGTGGTATCTCTATGGGTATTATGTCTTATATCATCGGAAATATTAAGAAATAGTTTGTTATGGATTGCTTCGTGTGTGGTGCAGTTTGAGTATATGTATTGCACATACGAATGGTTGCTACTGTATAGTTTCGTATATGAGTTGCATTTTTTCGTACCTTGGAATTTTGGGGATGAAATTCTTTTAAGAAGAAAATGTAACACCCTAATTTTTTATAAAAACAAATAATATATTAAAAGGGAATTTGGTAATTTTACATAAAAGTGAAAATTTGAATTTTTATAAATGAAGGAATATGGAAAAACCGACTTTTCTATTGTCTCAAGTAGATTTTCTCTTCTAAATTCATAAATAAAATGTTAGAAACAGATATAGAATGAAGGAGATATGGATCATTTGTCACAGATCGCGTTTCAAGGTGAAATGGGTTGAGGCCTAAGTGGGCTAAGGGGGGATTTCAAGATTTTTACCTATATAAGAGAGGTTTCTAACCCAAATTTAACTCATTCTCCGATTCTCTTCATCTGTAGCCATCGCCTTATATAAACTCCATTCTTCTTCTTCAAATCTAAAAACAGATATCTCAAAAACAATCGAATTCTTTAAAACAAAATAAGAAATTCAAATAGAAAGGAGGAGAGATTCAAATCGAAATAATTACAAGCTAAATAGAGGAGGAGAGAATCTAATCAAATCGGAGAAGGTGATTACGGAATTTCTTCCAAGGCATAGTACAAAGATGAGTGTGTTTATCTACGAAATGAATATGATGTAAATAAGCATTTAAATTTCATTTACATGTTTATTTAGATTTAAATATGATTCTTTAAATTGAATTGATGATTTTCAATTGAAGATTTATACGAATTGGATAATCTGGAAAACCCTATAATACTAATTGATAATAGAAACCTTTATTGATTGGAGGGTGGGTAGATTGTATAAAGTTCACCCTTAAAATCATAGTTATACATAATATATATACATATATATAAATACACACACACACAGATATATGTGTGTGTGTGTGTGTATATATATATATATCTTATTGTATACAATAGATATAAATTAATTTAGATGAAAAAAGTGAATCTATGTATATATCCTTTAACATCATCTAGACCTGATTATGTCAACATTGGATAAAATTAAATATATGTCCTTGAATCATAGAATGGATTATATATAATTAGTTGGATAAATTGCACAAAAGGTTGAATATGATGCAAGCTAAAATTATATATAAATAATTGTTTGAAAGTGGGATTATATGATTCAAATTTCAAAGTTTGTACATGAAGTTTGAATAGAAGAATGTGTGATAAACAATTAAAACAAACAAAAATAACACGTTAAATCTGTTGAAAAACCCATTTTCTGGCAAAAGGTTGACCAATTCGATTGCGTGAAGTTTTGGTTAGTACAGTAAGTGATAGGGAACCACTCTTCAAGAGTAAGTTCTAGAGGAGTTTACGGGAAGCTTAAGGAATGGAAGTGAACCTGAGTACAACATATCACCATTAGACAGATGGACAGACGGAAACGATGAAGAGGGTATTTGAAGATCTACTTAAAGCATGCATAATTGATTTAATAGGAACTTAGAAGGATGATCTACCATCGGTTGAATTTGAATATAATAATAATTACTAGCCTAGTGTGGGGATGACACTGTATGAAACATTGTACGGGAGGCCATGTAAGTCACCATCATGTTAGTGGGAATCCACAAACAAAGTTATTCTTAGAGCATAAATGATATGAGATACTTTAGAGAAGACAGACTTGATAAGGAAGAAATGATGGCCGCATAAGATCGGCAGAAGTCATATGTCGATAAGAGGAGGACATAGTTGGAGTTAGCAGTTGAATATCTAGTATTTGTGATTGTTTCAACGCTCAAGAGAGTAATTAGATTTGGGAATTCGGGTAAGCTAGCACCACAATTTTTTGACCGTTCACGTAACACCTCATATTTTTTGTGGAAATAAATAATTAATTTAGAAGGGCAATTTGGTAATTTTACAAAAAGAAAAAAAAATTCAAAATGAAGGAATTTTGAAATTTGACTTTTCCATTGCATCAAGTAGATTTTTCAACCCCAAATTCATATATAAAACGTCAGAAAGGACCCCAAATGAAGGAGATATGGATCGTTTATCATAGCATACATTACGAGACGAAATGGGTTGAGATCCAAGTCGATTAAAGGGGGATTTCGAGATTTGTGCCTAAATAAGAGTGGTTTCCAACCCTATTTCACCTTATTATGTACTTCTCTTTATCTGTAGCTGCCACCTCACCTAAACTCCATTCTTCTTCTTCTTCAAATCTTAAAAATCTCTTTAACCAAAATTAAATCAATTTCCTCAAAAAAATCAAACAGAAAAGAAGAGAGTTCAAATCAAAACAATTGCATGCTAAATGAAAGGGGAGAGAAGCAAAATCCATTCAAATCAGAGAAGAAGATTAGGGGATTTCTTCAAAGGCATTGTGTAATGGTGAGTGGTTTATCTACGAAATGAATATGATGTAAACAGGTACTTAAATTTTATTTATATATGTATTTAGACTTAAATATGATTCTTTAAATTGAATTGAGGATTTTCAATTGAAATTTTATATGAATTGAATAATAGAAATTTTTATTGATTGGGGGAGGTAGATTGAATGAAGTTCACCCTTAAAAACATATAGATCTGATTTTATGCAATAGACATGAATTTATTTAGATGTAAAAGGTGAATCTATGTATATATCCTTTAAATCATGTAGATCTGATTATATAAACTTTGGATAAAATTGAATATATGTAGATGAATCATAGAATAGTTTATATAGATCAATTGGATAAATTACAAGAAGGTTGGATATGACGGAAGTTGAAATTATATGTAAATAATTTTTAAAAGTGAGATTACACAAATTCAAAGTTTGTACACCAAGTGCTGGTAGAAGAACTGGTGATAAGCAATCAAAAATGGACAAAAATAACAAGTTAAATGTTGGAAAACTCATTTTCTAGCGAAATGATCAACAGACATCATAGGCAAGTCGATTGAATGCTTTGAGGAAAACACTGAAAAAACATAAGCCAAACCTTGAGGAAAATTAGTTCATTTTCTAGGGCAAACAGTTGACTGATTGTAAGTGCCAGTCAATTGAATTCTTACAAAGTCGACTGGTCGGACTTAACACTTGACTTGTAGCTTTATATATATGTATAATACTTAGTTACAAGTAAACAATTGACCGACTTGTTTACCTATCGACTGTACCATATGAGGCGAATGGTTGTTTTATTCCATTCGACTATTGCACTATTTAAAAGAAAAAAGAGGGAATCAGTTGACTGACATGCATATTTTGTCTACTGATAGTCCGTAGATAGCCCAGGTTGAACCAGACCTAGTTCATGCTAAGTAGGATGGCTTTGAGGATTTGTTTCTAACTTCCTTAACTTTCTTGAGTTCACGTAGCTTTGCTATGCTATATAATTTGATGCTTAATGTGGCATGCAATTCTATTATAACTAGTGCACCCATTGTTACTATAGTATTCACAGACATATGTTATAGACGACATGTGGTGAACGGAGGCATCCGTGATAGTATGGTTCACAGTAGTTCGGGCAGATGTGCCTATGCAAGAAGTCTAATTTTTTATTGATCGTTGTATGCTATGGTTATATGATATGGGGCATAGGACACATTTACTACTGAGGTTGTATATTGGTTGTTTGGTAGTCAGTTTACCATCGAGACTGCATACTCGACGTGTGCCTTTGCATTGTAATTGTATACTCATTGTATGCGACTTAGAAGGTTTAACATCTACACTGCCTACTCAATGTATAGTTAAATGGTTTACCATTGAGTTCATCACTTAATGTATAGTTAGGAAATTTGCTATCGAGAACGTATAATCAATATATTATTAAGGTAACCCAATTTCTGGTTGTCCAACCTTCAAAGAAATATTTTTGGATAACTATCAAATTTTAGAAGTATTACAAATTGGTACCCTTTATCGTATCAGTAAGTTAATTTGTTAGTTGAAATAGACGCATATAAATAAACAACCTTAGGTTGTGTAGATTATAAACGATAATTTAATTACCTATGAACACCATACAATTTATGACAATTCTCATTCACCAGACCATGTCTGATCCCCTCTATTTTTCCCTCTTTATACTTATTACAGGATGACAGGGTAGTAGTATGATGGGGATAAGATGCGTGGAAGAAGTGACCATGCGCCTTGTAGTCATATTACTTATTGTGATTGCTTATATATCTTATTTTACTAATCGGCCAGACATATACTATATTTCTATTTAGAGATTTTATTTAGATGTTTCTTGTATAGGCCACTATTGTTTTAAGAAAGTAATGATTTTGTTATTTCAATATTTATATTTTATTCCATCTGTCGTGAGATCTGAAAATGTAGACATTTTTAAATTTATATTTATCTCTGTACCTCACAAGCCATCAAAAACCTAACGATCCATATTGCTTGGCTCTACCCAAGTTCAAACTCCGCTTTTAGGCTTTGAGGCGGTGTGTTCAAAGGTACCGATCGTTATATTTGGTATCATAGGCAAGATTTAGGATTCCTTAAGGATTAGGCACATATTGAGGAAGCATACTTGTATATTCTAAAAAATATTATGAATATATAAGTATCACACGAACATGCCTATAGAATTCTAGTAATGTTTGCTATTGTATAAGGAAGTTGCAAATAATTACTTTATACATATAAGTGAAAATTAGCAATCAATGGAAGTGGCTCTGGTGAGGCAACCGAGGTTCTGGGCGTGAACATTTTACTACGGTTCCCTTGTATCTTCCACCAAAAGCCCAGAATCAAATAAACCTCAATGGAGGAACCCAGCACAAGTACATAGAGCAGTCCCAACTCCTCTGCCTATTTTATATTTTCTCATATTACTTGGGGACTAAACCATTTGTTGAGACCAAGACATAGTTGAGGAATTATGACAGTGAATTTGAAGGAACCGAGCTAGTCAGAAGCGGGTGAAACATGTAGAATTCAAAAAAATTCCTATTTTGGATCTATTGGGCCTATAAAGTCTAAAGGATCATTAGACCCAATCTAGTGAAGTTTTAAATAAAATCATATTTACTTAATTTGGTTAAAAGGAAGTTTATATTTCAATTTAAATTTGTGGGTATTATAATTAATGTATCAAATACATTCATACGTGTGAAGTGTAATTGCAGAAGTAGTGTATATTTATGTAACTAAACATGTAAAAAAATTAAGGAAAGAAGCTTTTTGTTTCTTTCTCTTAACATATGTACTTAGTTAAGTTAACATAAGGCTATGAATGTGGAGAGGAAACCTTTCGTTTCTCTCTTTCTCTCTTTAATTAGATAGCATTTACAAATGAATTTACACGTGTCTTTTTTATCCATGTTTTTGACTAATAAAATATAAAAGCATAAAAATAGATAAGTTTACATATATACATTTTAAAATAAGTTACTTCATATAATAAGTTTTTAAATCAATAATTAACAATTATAATAATGGTTTCAATTAAGAAGGAGCTTTAAAACAAATTTTAATGTTTTAATAAAGGTCCATTTTAATTTAAATTAACATAATCACATGTATATCTATATGTATAAATAATTGCAAGTTATGTGTTAAGTTTAAAATAACATATGTATATATAAAGATTGCAATTTAAGTAACATATATGTTTAAATATGATGCTAACAAATTTAATTCGGTATTTAACTTAGGTAGGAAATAAAAGTCTGTAACTTTACATAAAATGTCGCTTATGAATTGTAGAAAAATGAAACTTTTCCCTTTATGAATATAATAACCAAAAGAAATCATTTTCTAGAAAGTAACTATGTAATACTGGAAATTCATTTTCAGTTCAATATTAAACAACCAACAAATATAGTTTGTTTATGTCTATGTAAATAAATATTATAAAATTTTATATGCAACAAATAAAATTGTTTTACAATTATTTTTCTAACTCCAAAACAATGACGAGAGTAGTATGACAACTTCAACATATAAAAATTAGTTGTAAGAGTACTCAGATCTAACTATACTAAATATGGACAAATAATAAAATGAGATGAAGGATTTGAAATATGTCAATCATAACAAACATATTGCTAATGAAGATGTAGAACAAGGGGAGATGCAGATTAAATCTACATAATGATCATATAACTAAATGAGATGGACAAATAAGGGGATCTGAGTTATACTATAAGATGAACATGCAAAAGAAAAGAGACGTAACATGAATAGAATCAAACCCATCTGAACATGATAAGTATATAATTAAATAAAATTATAATTACCTAAAAGTTTAGCCAATGATTCACACCTTGAAAGATGAGTAAAACATAGATTTGCTTGAATCGACCTTTGAATTTTGCAAGGATCTAAAGACAAGAACCACCTTTAATTTATTTATTTATTCTGAATTTGTTTTGGGAATTTTGTGGCATATAAGCTATGCAGTTAATATCAGATAATATCACTAATGTACCGCCGATATATCGCTCCTAATCCGATATTTTTCAAAATTTCAATTAAAATATTATTTTCGATATATCTCTTGATATTTTTTGATATATTACTCTAATATTTTGTGTAATATATCTGATATTTTTTTAAGAATGTCATTCATCATTTCATGCGTCGATGAAAATATCTTTACTAATAAATATATTCACATTCTCAATATTTGTTTTATATATATGGTGAATGAAATTTGCAGACCAGACTAGAAATCTGTAATGACCCATAAATTTTAATGGTTTTATAACGTAATTAAATGAATATTCATGAAAATAAAAAATTAAATTTGTCAATGAAAATTTGATATTTAGTATGCGCCTATTTAAACATAGCAAATGGTGAATTTTCATTGGTAGATATGAAAATAAATTCTTATGTGGAATTTTCAATTTAAAGTCAGTTAAATTAATGAAAATGTATTTTTTTCGAAAACCCAAATATTTTTATATCATAAAAATGTAAATCATTTTCTGAGTGAGACGTCATATTTCGTTTCGTTAAATTTGGACTGCTATAGCTCTATATATCTTATTTTCGGCGAAATAGCAGCAATTTGGCAGCGAAATCAAGTTTTGATAACTTGATCATATCACTGATATCTGTATACCATTATATTCGTCTCGTCGTACTGATCTCCGCAGTATATTCATTCCTGCATTTCGATGTATGGTACGTGGCAAAAACCACGAAACGGTTAACCGTATCGCTGCCAACTCGGTTTGAGAAAAACAAACAGTCACCATCTTTAATATTTCCAGAGATTAAGTCCTTGACTTTCCGTTTCCCTTTGTTCCAATTTAATTTTTGGTTCGCCCATTTATTCTTTCGATTCATTCTCATCGGCATTTGTGAAAATAAATATATTATAACATTTTTTTATATTCATACTGTAACCTTTCCCTTTCCCTACCTTCTTTTTCCATCCATCTCCTACCAGTTTTCCCATGAACGTGACCATCTCCCTTCACCTCCCTATGGCCGAGACCAGATCCGCTTCAACTTCGTGCAACCTGCCTACTCCACGTCATGACCCCCTCAGCCACATCCCCCTTCATCGTAGCCATAGCACCAGAGATCTCCCCTGGCTCCTCCCACCACCGTTCACAACCCATCACCTGCCACTTACTCCACCAAAGACCTCCATCCGCTCCACCATCTTACTTTCTCCTCGAAATCCTCCACTTCGTCGTAGATAAGGCCCGCTTCTATGAGCCACCTTAGCAGCTCCGCCCATAGCCTATCATCGGCCAGGCCGCTCCCCTCTCCCCCTAAACCCGCTTTGTCCATTTCCTTATGCTGCCATCCTCTTTTTTCACCCGCCACCATGAAGTCCGCCTGCCCCTCCTCCTTTTGCCGCTGACATCACCTTCCACCCCTGCCAAGATCCTATAACTAAGTAGCCGTACAACCACCGACCTTCCAGACCCGCCTCTTCACCCATAACCACCTTGCTCCAAGCAATATAGTTGTTTATAAGGTAAGATCTGTTGTCTATATATATAAATTTACATAAGTTATATAAATATGTTTGTTAGTATATATAAATATGTTTGTTAGTATATATATACAAGTTTACATAAGTTCCAATATGATCTGTTGAGTTGTATTTTATAATAGATTTGGATCTTAAAGATATAACAAGTGTATATATATAATAACAACAAAAGTTATATAAGTATGTTGCTGGGTGCTATCTACTATATACATATATCTGGAAAATATATATATGAAATTTTTTTTGTGAGTACTGTATTTTATAATATATATATATATATATATATATAGCTTGTAAATATAAGCTTACCTATATTTTGATTTTGTTTTACAATACGATGTTTGACTTGCTAAGTGTTAAATTGAATTTTGAATTTACATTCTTATACACATATATACAAATACATTTTGATTTTAAAGTATATGTTTTTTAAACTAAGTAATGGTTTTTGTAATATAATATATATAGGTTTTATCTTATATAAGGGTTGAATTAAATATTGACTTTTATATATAAAAAAATATATAGTTGTATGTGTATATATATATATTTACCTCATACAAATATGTATATACTTTGTTTCATCGATCGCTTGTTCATCTTAACTTACCTTCTCAATATCAAATTTACCGCAGCAATTCCTAGCTTGTCACTGTCCCGCTAGTCGTAACTGTGTCCGTATTCGGGTGCATGTCCGTGCCATTTTCTTGTTCTCTAGCCTCGAAAGGTGAGCAATTACTCACGATTAACATTTTTATATTCAATAAATTTAATCCACCTTGAAATAACAATTGAAATATGCTGTTAAATTTGAACTGTTAATTGTATAATTGCTACATATGACATGCCATTATTTGAAACTGTTCACCTGTGACATATTACATCATCACCTGTTATTTATGTTATGATTAAATTTGTTATTGATGATATATGCCTGTTGCTGATATGTTATATTATTATCATATTTGCTCTGACTCTGCAAGTTCCTTGTTATTTTAGAAATTCCCTATGTGTTGAAATGATACATATCCGAATGATATTTTAGATTTGGAAAAATCGTTATGCATTGAAATGATAAACCCAAGTGATTCATTGATTTTGATATTTTAGGATTGCAAGTTGAAATGATATACACCCGTAAATATTAAATTATTGCGGATTGAAATGATAAATATCTGTATCACTTGGCCATAGGATAGAAAAATTTATACGGACACCGTTGGTCTATTTTGAAAAAAAATATTTGCCAAAGTTTGGAAGGAAATATATGCATTTTATTAAATATTGATTTTTAAATTATAATATAAAGAACATGTTTTAATATATTTGTAAAATTTAGATTTTTAGATTAAATGTTTGGAAATCTTAAATTTATAAGTTAGTTTTGAAAATATAATTGTCAAGTTTTTTCTTATAATTTTATTATCTAAAAAAAATATAAGATAATATTTAATAAAAAATACATTTAATAATAATATTTAATTTAATAAATTTAATTTAATTGGTTTACAATATGTTTAAGTATTTATTTAAATTTATATTAGTATTTTAAAAATAGTTTTTTATAACTTTAATAATAAAGGTTGGGAAGATAAATTAATATTGACTTGAAATTTAAATTGGTTAATAATTGAATTTAAATAAGAATTGATTTAAACCTATTGATTTTGAGATTTTTAAATATAAGATTGATAACTTGATTTGATAAAAAGTGATTAATTGAATATTCTAAATTTTGAATAAAATTGAGACTGAATATTTAATATTGATTTAAATCTATAAATTGAGATTTTATTTAATTATTATTAAAATGATTAAGTGAATATTTTCCAATTTGAATAAAATTAAAGTTAAATGTTGAAATCTAAATAAAACTTATATTGAAAATGTTTGAATATTTAAACTTTGAACCTTATTGGAATTGAAGAGATAATTCAAACCCGGATTTGAAATTGATAAAAAAAAGGAATTGGTTTATTGAGAATTTGAATTGAATATTTAACCTTTTAAATTGAAAGTGTTAAATTGGGATTGATTTAAAATTAAATTTTGGAATTTAAGTTAATTCGAATCGATTTGTGGAATTGGATGAAACAATTCTAATTTGGAAACTATTTCAGTATTATCTCTTTAAATAAATATAAACAATTTTTAATTTGCAACTATTTTAATATATAAATTACATTAATATATAAAATATTTTAATTTATAACTATTTTTAGTATATATACTATTTCAATATCTAAACTGTTTAAGTCAAAAGCGTTATGATTTCAAAAGTACTATGATGTCGAAAGTGTTATAATTTTGAAAGTGTTATGATTCTGGAAATGAATATTATTTAAAGTGAATAATGATATCTAATTGATATGGTTTTGAAATATATGATATTTTGATATGAAGCATAAACCATTTGAAATATAAAATGACCACGGTGTGAAATAAGCGTTTGTTTGTTAAAGAGACCGGGATTAGATATTATCATACTCTCTGTCAATACCGAAAACTATTTTAACAACTGCATATGTGGTGGAGATTCCATAACGAAGTAGGATGGTTTGGCGATGATTCTATGAGGTTTTAGCGCAGCCCTGGCTCCCATGAGTCAGCTTGATGTGGCTAAAACAGAATCTATACAAGGCCAAGTGGGGTCCCATCCCTATCAGGCATATTTCTTCAATACCATTCTATTGCTTTTGTGATTCGACTGGGTGCACCTTTGATTTGGGAGTGTGTCTCGAGGTGGGCGGTAGTGGCTGCTATGTGTTACCACCAGTACGGGAGTGCAAATGGTATTTCTCCCTGACATTGCCTCGCTGCCTTGTCACATGCCTTATTGTGCCTTCTACAAGTTTGTTTTGTACCATACCAATGGGGTGTCCTCTGGGTAAACCACCGGTTTGGTGGAGCTTACGGCATTGTATGGACTACGGGAATATATATAAATGTGTTAAAGGGGATATGGGTAACGCCTTAACGCTATTTTAATAGTTTACTTTACTATAGACATATTATAATACCGTATATTACTACATAGTAGATAGTTCCACGGATCCTTAGAGGATGGAAATCCCAAACATCCTTTAAGTTATTTTGTATTTCAGTTGACATTTCACTTCAGTTGAATTTACTTGTATAAGAATGTTAATCCTGACTCGAGTGTTTTGTGTTTTGCTTTATGCTCGGGTCAGATTGAGTATCACAACATTTGAGACTCACCTTTGAATATTTGAGCTTTGTTTGAAGATCTTTCTATCCAGCTTTTAGCTATTTCAGCTTATTCCAGTCATTTATGTTCAGACTCCTCAGTTGCTTGTGTAGTAGAGATTTATTTGTATTTTTTGAGATTTTGTTCATTTTGTTTCTGACTTTGATGTTTTATAGTAGCTTCATGAACTATTATTTATCTATTTCGCTGCCTATTGTTGTCTTACTCTGTATTTATGATTCTGTGATTGATTTATTTACTGTATATGCTAAGTTTTTCCAAATATAAATTTACAATTTGTTGTTTTAAGCAATTCAAGTTTGACATGAGTAGATGATTGTCGATTTGAACGGTTCGAAATAGTGGGTCGTTACAATTGGTATCAGAGCTCTGGTTTAAGAAAAACTTAGCACATGTAGTAAAAACTAATTAGAGATAGGGTAGTAAAACCCTAGGATGAGTAGAATCGATTATAGAATCATATTCGTTCGAGCTTAGAATCCTTTGTTAGGATCCTCTTTGATTCGGCTTTCTTTTAAATTTCGAAACTCTCCCTTTGCTCTGAAATCCATTCTTGCCTTGTCCTATTCTTATTCTTCTTGATACTGGAGCAACCCATAGCTCTATCTCTACTGATCTCTATAACAATTTTGAGTTCATCTTGCAACCTCAATTGGCAACTTCATCCTTATTTGTGTGTCTAATCCCATCGATGGTCCCGCCAATCTTAGTATGATTTGTAAAGGGGTAAAACTCCTTTACAACACGTATCGATTCACTGGAGATTTCTACATCCTCGGTGTTGATGCTTTTTTCTCTTGTCAAGCCAATTCGTTTCTCTAGTAAACGACCAGGGTAATTCTCTTGTGATTGAATGTCGAATGCCTCGGGATTTGTAGGCAATTTATCTTTCCTGTCTTATGATCTTGACGTTTTGATGAAGTCGCTCCTCCACCACATGAGCGGGAATTTGAATTCCACATCAACCTTATTCTTGGATCTCGACCCGTTGTCCTATTTCCTGGACGAATAGTTTCTATGAATGGTTAGTCGTCCTTTTTGGATTTACCATTGCTCATGTCTTCTTTGTTGATCTCATGGATCGCGTTTCAGCAATGATCTTAACCTATCCTGCTCTCCATAGATGATATTCCCATCTTTTCTAAGTCTTGATTGACTCGGTTATGGTCGCTCACGATTAATATAAGTCCATTAATCTTTTCTCTTTTGTAATCTTATCATCCTTTCGTGCTATATTCGTTGTTAGAATTCTCTTTGATTAGGGTCCTTCTAAATTTGTATCTCTATCCTTGTCTTAAAATCCATACTTGAATCATCCTGTGAGGAAGTGTATTTGTAATTAGTATAAATTTTTTATATGTGTTGTTTGAGTTAAGTTTGATTTTGGGGTTTCGACTGATTCGTCTGGCCAACGCTATCGATAAGAATTCCAAAACACTTGAACAGAAAAAGCCGACACAATATTGTTTTCGAAATTGGCAATTGAAATAATTTTGTGTATAATTTTTTTTTATATAAGTGTATAATTTTTTGGAATTAGATAGTTAAATGAATTGGTTGTTAGGAATGATAATACCATATTATCAATTATTAGTGTTGCCAACTTTTCTTAATCTTTAAGTATTGTTGTATGTTATAAGGAGTTGGAATTTTATAAACATGGATTACAAATCTATTTAACAAATGAAATGAATTTAAAATTAAAGATTTGAGAATTTAATTCTAGTGATTTTCAAAATTTGGTTTCAGAGTTTTGAAAGAGAATAAGTTTTTAAAAATATTTTCGAATGGTAATTATTTCTTAAGAATTTTAAAAGTAACTAAGTCTGTACTCTCCTCGTTTTCACTGGAAAATAATTTCGGTGATGACTGCAGCATCATCGACGTTCATTTTCGAATTTCAAAGTGCGGAGACCAGTTAGTAGCTTAGCTACACTTTTTTTTTGGAAATTGGATTTTGATTTGAATTTCTTGAGTATGATTGATTTATAAAAATATATATGTATATTTATTTCAAATAGTTTGAAGTGAAACCGGAAATTTACTCTTAAATTCTATATTAAGCGATGGTTTTCAATTATTGAAATGAAGCAAAATTTTAATGATTGGAAGGTTTAAAGATGAGAAAGGGAATTTAAACAACTTGAAACAGTTAAACTAGGATTAAATTAATTTGTATAATACTCAATTGCTTTCTAAAACATATATAACTTACCTGAATTATCCAAAAAGTTAAAAATGAATGTGGATGTGTAATTGAAGGTTATACAAGAGAAATTTAAGTAATAAAAAAGTTCAAACCGAGATTTTGCTTAATATAAATGTTGTAAATAAAAGGTAAATTTGTATAATATTTAATTACACTCAGAACCTTAATATAACTTACCTAGAAATAGTTATATGTTAATGAGAATAGCAACTGAATAGTATACAATAATAATGCAAGTAATAAGATGTTCAAGTATGAAATTTTGTTAAGGGAAATTAACATTAAAATTTTAGTAGTTATGATAGACCTTTATACATTTAATCTATGTTAAGTGAAATAAATTGAATAATAAAAGAGAAATACTATCTAAATAAATAAATATGAACTTAATAATAGTGAAATTGAATTTTCAAGTGGAATTAACATAGGTAAGGTAAATGGAGTAAATAAATAAATCAAATATAATAAATTTTGTTTGGAAAGAAAATTTTGTAACTAATGTTAATAAATTGAAAACAAATAAATTGAATGAAAATGCGTTGAATTGAAAATACTTATTGATTAAATAAAATGAATTGAAACCAAACTAGTAAAATATAATCAATTAAAAAACTAATGAAATTTATATGATTTTGGATTAATTGTTGTATCTGCTTCTTTGTATTTTGAATCTATCTTTCCTTTCTGTTGCTTCTATTCTCCTATCTCGTTCCTTTCCGGGAACGAAAAGTTTTGAATGGGGGAGAGTGTAACGACCAGCAAATTTTAACGGTTTTATAGCGTAATTAACTGAATTTTCGTGAAAAATAAAAAATTAAATTTGTCCATGAAAATTTGATATTTGGTATGTGCCTATTTAAACATAGCAAATGGTGAATTTTCATTGGTAAATATGAAAGTAAATTCTTATATGTAATTTTCAATTTAAAATCAGTTAAATTAATGAAAATTTAATATTTTCCAAACCTGAATATTTTAATATAATAAAAATTTAAATCATTTTCTAATTGAGACGTCATATTTCGTTTCGTCAAATTTGAAATGCTATAGCCCCGTATATCTTATTTTCGGTGAAATAGCAGCAATTTGGCAGCGAAATCAAGTTTTGATAACTTTATCATATCACTAATATCTATGTACCATTTTGTTCGTCTCGTCGTGCTGATCTCCATAGTATATTCATTTTTGCATTTCGGTGTACGGTACGCAGCAAAAACCGCGAAATGGTAAACTGTATCACTGCCAGTTTTGGTCCTTTAAGTTTCCTTGTGTCCATTTGTTTGTCCATCGGTTTGAGAAAAAAATAGTCACCATCTTTAATATTTCCAGAGATTAAAACTCTGACTTTCCGTTTCCCTATGGCTTAAATTTAATTTTTGGTTCGCCCATTTATTCTTTCGATTCATTCTCATCTACATTTGTGAAAATAAATATATTATAACATTTTTTTATGTTCGTACTGTAACCTTTCCCTTTCCCCACTGTCTTTCTTCATCCACCTCCTACTAGTTTTCCCATGACCATGACCATCACCTTTCACCTACCTATGACCGAGACCAGATCCACTACAACCTCGCGCAACCCGCCTCCTCCATGTCGTAGCCCTCTCAGCCACATCCCCCTTCATCATAGCCATAGCACCAGAGATCTCCCCTGGCTCTTTCCGCCACTATTCACAACCCATCACCTGCCACTTACTCCACCAGAGACCTCCATTCGCTCCACCACCTTACTCTCTCCCTGAACTCCTACACTCCATCATAGACAATGCCCGCTTCCATGAGCCAACTTAGCAGCTCTGACCATAGCCTATCATCAGCCAGGCCACTCCCCTCTCCACTTAAACCCTCTTTGTCCATTTCCTTATGCCGCCGTCCTCTTCTTTCACCCCACCACGAAGTACGCCTACCTCTCCTCCTTTTGCTGCTGACATCACCTTCCACTCCTGCCAAGATCCTACAACCAAGCAGCCGTACAACAACCGACTTACCAGACCCGCCTCACCACCTGATAACCACCTTGCTTCGACTTCCCCTGAACCACCCTCTCCTTCTCTAACCGAACCCACACCAATGCACACACCTGACAGCGCCGAGTTCCCTTCCCTCCTCTCTGCCCGATCACCACTCAACCTGTGACGACCCTGACTCGACCTTCAAAAATCGGCACCGAATACGACACTCATATTCAAGTGCCGCAGATCCAAATGTCGAATCTGGTTTGCCGGAGCTTATAACACAATTAAGTATAACAACCAGCGGAAGAAAAAGAAATGAATATCATTAATATACAACATGTGATACAACAATGATACAATATGAATTAACATCAGAGATACAAGATAACAATGCTACAGCGGAATAAAAATATGATATAGCAGCGGAAAACAAAAACTTCGAACAGCAACAGCAACTCTAACTCCAAAGCACCAATCCAGAAATAGCTCGAACCACCATTACATTGCACCAGAATAAGCAAATCTCGTCCGGGAATCCAAAGACTTCAAAATCCAAAATCTCCATAGAATGCCAGAGAGAAAGCTAAAGGCTACCAGATCGATATCTATACCTACTATCTGAAAAACCAAACTCTAGACTGCCCGTGTGGAAAATTGTGGGCACCTAGAGTTTAGGAAAGGAACAATAAACTCCGGGTCAGTCATGGGACTGGTATGAGCAAACAAAACAGTTTTGTCTTTGAAAACAACAAAGGAATTTAAATTTGAAATCCGTAATGATTTTAGAAAATGAAACTACCATAAGGCCTCCCGCCACACACACAATGCAAACGCAGACTTGAAGGAGATTTCTCCTTATGATAGTCAAATATGCTTGATACGGGAAAATTTCTTTTATATTATTATTATTATAAGTGAACGATGTAGAAAATCATTTCGAAAATATAATATTAATCTTAGCCAACATAGGTACCATTGTTATGCCAGCTATAGCTACCATTTTAAATGGCAGGTTCTACAACTAAAACCATATAGGGCTCGTATTGTTTCTTTGGATTTCCAGCAAATGGTCAGGCTAAGGAACTTCCTGGGCTACATAGGTACGCCTCTGGAGGGACGCCTCGAGAACCTAACCGGATCTCTGCCAACACAAGGCCGGGTTACCTCTATCCAGATACCACCTCTATCCAGAAGGAAATGAACATACCCTCAGGGGGCGCTACCCCCAAATAACCTTGCTGCATTCTTCCTGTTTCGACCATTCCGGGTTGTGAAGTTCAACGAAGTCTCGTCCACAAAGCTACGCTTTTCACAAAAGCCATGCTTTGATCAACAAATGATCATCAGCACTTTGTATGCCACATTACCAAATTGGGAATGTATCACTGGTAACCATCAACTACATAACCTCTGAGCTCGTACGTCTTAGAGAAGGGTGTTAAGCTAAGAGAATAAATCTTCGCCACCAAATAGAAATGTATTTGATAGAAACCGGTCTTACATCTCAAGGTGTAACGTCAGACACACAATCCATACAAGTCTGTTCCGGGTTCGAACAGAACCGAATGCACTTCCAAAGAAGTCCTTGCAAATCCGGATAATTCCTAATCACGTCCGGGCTTCCCATTACAATGGGTGCTCGAATCTCTATACCGGGGATCAGCCGATGCAGAGACATTCGACAAGAAACCCTTTCGTTTTCGAAAGTATCCGGTCTTCACCACCGGTCTTCAATTGCTATCCATAACGTCGTATCACTATTCGGAATGGGTTATATGACACAAGGCCCTCTCCTGGCTAAACCGAATAGTGAGCGCAATATTTAAAAACATATGGATATGGGATCTCAGTTAAGTCACAACTTATTATACAAAACTTTTCTTTCAAATGGTTAAACAAATTACCATTTACAAATCTTTTTAAATAAAAAGATTCATTTCAAAAACTTACAAAGGTTTAAACCATTTCCACATTTAAATCTTTTAAACAAAAGATTCACTTTCAAGACCCCTTTAAATTTAACAAGGTTCATCAATCTTTCACAAAGATTCATTCATAGCCTTTCAAAATAATTCCATTTCAAATTGGGTTGACTCATCAGGTCTTTAAATCAAAGACCCATTTTATTGTTTTCAAAACCATTCCCGTTTCAATCTTATAAAGATATTCTATTTGAAATCTTCTTCAAATTCAAATAGGGTTTAACTTTCTTTCACAAAGATTCAATTATAGCTTTCAAAACCATTCAATTTCAAATTTGAAATCTTTTTATCATAATTTTGGGAATTCTTTCCTTATATAAAAGCTATTATTATTTGAAATCACTCGTTTCCGTTTTGGAAAAACCCGATTATAATTTGCACGAGTTAAGGCCTTTCAAATATAACTTGAGTTAAATTCAAATTCTCAAAACCATACTTCTAAAATGGTTTAAAAACACATCTAAGTTTGTATAAACTTTTTACATCATAAATACCAGATATAGAATTCAATATCAGATATTGAATTCAAATTTAAATTTAAATTTAAATTAAAACTCAGATTTCAAATCTTTAATAAGTTATTCAAATTAACTTTTATTTTTTTTAAACACTTTTCAAAAAGTTTTCCACTTTACCCCAACCCATTTCCAAAACCATTTGAATTAAAAATTCAAATTCAAAACTATATTTTTAAAAATCTGTGACTTAACCGATTTCCATGTGCAGTCCATATTTGTGTGTGTATAGGTGTGGTCCAGGGTTTACACACAATAGTGCAACGACAATCATCACATCACATATCAAAACACAGAAATATCAATAAGCGGTATAATCTACAACGCTTATCCTTATTCACAGATAAAGTACATTTATCAATTACAAATATTCATCATTACGATTCGATGTGGGTTTCGGATAACCAACTGAAATCTGAATCCCTGTCGCATCGAAATTCAAGTGCCGTTTTACAGGCAAAGGAGTTTCCACAGACATACAGAAAACAAATCATAACTCACAGTACAACACACGGCAGTTCACATCACATAGTATCACAATCAGAAATAGAAATATCAATTCAATCGACAACATCTGATGATAGTCAATCGTTTTCAATTTAAGGTAAGGCGACTCGAAAGAATTTACCACATAACTATTTTTATTAATTTATCTAAATCAATGATTAACTATTCTTAATGATGAATAACTTAAATTTTTAATTGATTATTCTTTAATTAATTAACTCAATTAACTATTAATTATTGGTTAGTTAACTTTACTTATCTAGTTTACAATTCTTAATTTCAAATTAATCAAATACATAATTATTAACCAACCGATCTTTGATTTTAAATTAATCAATCTCTAATCACTTATTACAATTTAAAATTAATTAACCATTTTTAAATTACCCTTTTTAAACAATTAATAATAATAATTCATCTTAATTAACATTAAAACATCTTCTTTAAAACTCTGTATTATTAATTTTGAAACTTTAATGTTGATTAACTTTAACATTTAAATTATTAACTTAATTAAAACATAAATTTAGATTAATTTAAATTTGAAACAAAATCTTAACTCAAAGTAATCAAACATTTATTACTTTATTAACACTAAAACTTGTTAAATATTTTTATCTTTAATCTGTAAGGCTTAAACCTGTTCACAAAAAACCCGAGATCAATCCCTATGATACTCGAGTGTTACTTCGAGTCCACCACCCACTTGCCCCGAGTCATCTCACTCCCTCTCGTACTCTTCTTCTTACCCCTTTTTATTTTAAAACCTGGTTTTGTTTTTAAATTTAAATCTTTAAACCTGTTAACGTACGAACGAATCAACAACAACTCAAGCCAAATCACCATCTTCCCGAGCTCGTTCTCGAGACAGCTCCATCCTCTCAAAATCCACAGCGAACAACCCAAAGTCCACTAACTAGTGCACGTGCACAGGTGGCCAGAGCCTCTCCGACCATCACCGATAGTCGCCGCAGGTCGATGATGACCTCATCATTCATCTTAACAACCCAGTTCGGTCAATCTTGTCAAAAATCAAAATCTAGTTGTTCGATCGACATTCTGGAAACTATTGACCCAAACGTCTTGCCTTCGCCACCAAAGATCATCAACGACTCTGTGATCACTATCAAAGCTCCACCGATAACCCACGTTTCTTTCCATACCGGTCCGATCGCCCCTTGATCACTCATGTTGATATACGAATCTGGGAACCGGCAACAACTAATTTTACTCCTAAAACCCTATCTCGACGCCGACCAGCCACCTTCACTGTTAATAAAATCTACCATCATTTTTCTGATGATCTCTGACCTCTAAGCTAACTATGGCCATGATCCCGAGACTTATCTCCCTCTAGATCATCAGAATCTTCCAAACCCCCAATTATAGTTCATCTCGAAATTTCCAACAAATCTCAAGCTTAAAAATTTAGATTAGGTTATTAAAATTCATCTTTTTCATATACGAAACAGAATAAAAAATTAAAACTTAGAACCAGAAAATTTAATTTTCTGATTTGAAAAGATTATCACTGTAAGCTTTAGTTTCCAGAAATCTATTTGTTAATTATACTTGATTATATTTCTATAAATATGTTCTTGCCATTACAAACAGATTTCTTTTAGAAATCATAACCTAAAATGTGATAGTTGAAAAGAAATCGATATTTCTTAAAAGGGATCAAAGCCTGTAGGACAACAGAGATGTGAAATATACACACACACAAACATGCACAGACACATATCCATATCAGATTTCACATCAAATCTCAAGGATAATCACATGCATTAAGGTATCAAAAAGGATTAAGCTTCTACAATAGGAGTTTGCTCACCTTGTACTTGGAACAAAGAACTGCTTGATTTGTTGTTTCTTGAAATTCTGTTTTGCTGTATTCTGCTTTGATTTTTTTTCTTCAGTTTTCCCCTTCCCTTTTTATTTTTTATTTCTACTTTGCTTGATATTCTCCCAGGTTTGAAGTTTGATTTCAGAAATTTGCATTGCTTGAAACATTTAGACAGAAATGCTTTGAAGCTTTTTTTCAGGTTGAATTCATTTTCCAGATTTGAAAATTCTTTTTACTTGAATTTGTTGTCAATTTGAAACTGCCTGGAGTTTTAATTTAAACTTGCTTTGTTTTTAAGTTTTTTTTCATTTTCTGGTTTCAATTGTGATTATTTTCTTCATGGTTTGTTTCTTTGCAAGTTTCTTTACTTTGAAATTTTAAAGATGAACATGGATTTTTTTTTTTTTTTGTTCTTTGAGCCTGTGAATGCACAGGAATGAACATATACACATATTTGGACCAGTGAAAACTATTCCTATGCAATAAGCACACACAAGCATATGTAAACAACAGAAAACATTTTAGCACAACTTCATCAGATTTTTAGATCAGATCAACAAGGTAAGTTTGCTCACAGAAAAAGTAACAGATTCAGGGAGAAATTTTGCTCACTGTCTTCCTAAATTTTACAGATAATTTGCAATTCTATGGTACTCAAACATGTTTCTAAATCTTAGTCTTGAGTTTAAGCAACATGTTTTGTTTGAAATTCTCAATTTATAAGAGAACATATATAGAAAACTTGATTTTTTTTATCAAGGACATAGCCTTGCCTCTGTAAACAGACATGCATGCTTATCACTCCCAAATTCATCAACATGCAAACATAATTCATTATATCAATTTAAAGACCAAGTCAAGAAATTTGCTCACCAATCATTAGTTGCACAGGGAAGCAGAGATCAGGTCTGGAGAACCTGGAAAAAGGCAGAGCTTTGGAAACTTGATTTTGTTTTTTGATCTTGATCTGTCCTTTACTTTAATTAAACTTGAAGTTGCAGTCACTCTTCTATCTTTGCTTTGTTTGATTGCTTCTTGTTGCTTCAGATTTCAGGTTGAATTCATGCTTTAAGTTGTTTGTTCCAGGTCTGCCTTTTGATTCAGTTTTGTTTTAAAGCCTCCAGATTTAACTTGCTTGCTTGAATTCATTCAAGCTTTAATTTTGTTCATATTTTGATCAGGTTTTGTTTTCAGTTTGGTTTTTCTTTGTTCCTGATGCTTTTTGAAATGTATTCAGGTTTCAGGTTAAAGCTTTTGTCTTCTTGAAATTTTAACTGAAATTTTTATTTTCTGGTTTCTCTTTGTTCTACACTTGTTGATTGTTTAAGTTAATATTTTACAAATGTCATTTGTTACTTTACATTTTAAAAGAAAATAGATTTAAATTTATCAGACATATTTTTTTCCACTTGTAATAATTTAAGCCTTAATGTTTTTACACTTGGTCATACAAGTTTTAAAACGTTTACACTTGTTAAAATGGATACTTTTTATGTTTTTAACTTTGTTTTATTTTAATTTACAATTTTGTTTACGCATTTAAATTTATGTTTAAGTCCCTTTATTAATAGTTTACAAATGTTGAAACAATTATTTAATACCTTCTAAAATTTAAACCTTATTTTAAATAAATTCATCCATTTGCATTTAAACTTTTTATTTTATTTTTATTTTTATTTTATTTACAAATCATGTTTTAACTTAAATTATGAATTTATATCTTCACTCTATCATAATTATGTGATAAGTAAATGTTCTTTTACATTTTACATTCATGAATATACAACTATATTTTTATATGTTCCAATGTTTTAAATCTTTTTATCAAATCTAATTTTATATTCAAATCTAAATTTTTTACATCTTAAATTCAAATTCAAAATTTGATATAAAATCAATTTATACTTATAAATGAATAAATAATCATATATCTTTTTATAAATAAAAATTTATATTCCATTTATCATTTATCTCTCTTAAATTAAAAATCAAATTCTATTAATCCATTTGATTTCAAATCAATTAATTTTATTTATTTAAAACCTCTTTTTATAAATTTACAAACCAATTTCACATTTCTATCAATTAATCCAAAAAATTTACTTATTCTAAAAATTTTCTAATTAATTCATAATTAAATTTATAATTTAATTTCAAAAATCAATCCAACTATCGAATTAAACTGGGCAAAAATCCGGGGATGTTACAGATTCTCCCTTAAGCAAATTTCGTCCTCGAAATTTGTAAGGGAGACAATCAAAAACAGATGTAAGACAGAGAAATATCTTTCCGATAAAATTAAATATCTATTCTGCATTTGGCTTACCAAATCAGAATATCAATAATAGATACAAGAATGAATCAAGATACTCGGGTCATCAGATCTACGAGTACCAGGGGTATTGATTATTTCTAATGATAACTAATCTCTCGTAGATTATACCGGAACCCAACAGAATAAACAGATATATGGATGCAATCCAAATCTTTTAATTTAAACAACCAAAATATATCTATCAACCATAACAACCAAAGCAAACAATTCATCCAAACAAACAATTCTGACCCATCTGGAGTTTGTGTCCCATGCCAAAATATATCAAAGCTACTTCCTGGAGCTGCCAGGAATCATCAAAGAATTGAAAAGACGAATCAAAGGAGAATGACAGAGAAAGTTATTTTCCGCTATTATAGGGTATCGACCATTTGTAGTCGTACTCCCCTATCTCCTATCTCGTCCTTTTCTTGCACTCATACTTACTATCAGTGGATAGTAAGAGAATTTACTGAGGTGTACGAACGGATATCTTAGGGATATACTCATTTTAGGGTATACTTTACCCTATCTCTAATGAGTTACTTAATGTGTTATACTCCTGAGCTAAAGTTTCAACCTTCAGCTCCTATACCAAATGTGACGACCCTAACTCGACCTTCGAAAATCGACACCGAATACGACACTCATATTCAAGTGCCGTAGATCCAAACGTCGAATCTGGTTCGCCGGAGCTTATAACCCAATTAAGTATAACAACACAGCGGAAGAAAAAGAAATGAATATCATTGATATACAACATGCAATACAACAATGATACAATATGAATTAATATCAGAGATATAAGATAACAATGCTACAGCGGAATAACGATATGATATAGCAGCGGAAAATAAAAACTTTAAACAGCAACAACAACTCTAACTCCAAAGCACTAATCCAGAAAAAGCTCGAACCACCATCACATTGCACCAGAATAAGCAAGTCTCGTCCGTGAATCCAAAGACTCCGAAATCCAAAATCTCCAAAGAATACCAGAGAGAAAGCTAAAGGATACCAGATCAATATCTATATCTACTATCTGAAAAACCCAACTCTAGACTGCCCGTGTGGAAAATTGTGGGCACCCAGAGTTTAGGAAAGGAACAATAAACTCCGGGTCAGTCATGAGACTGGTATGAGCAAACAAAACAGTTTTGTCTTTGAAAACAACGAAGGAATTTAAATTTGAAATCCATAATGCTTTTAGAAAATGAAACTACCATAAGGCCTCCCGCCATACACACAATGCAACCGCAGACTTGGAGGAGATTTCTCCTTATGATAGTCAAATATGCTTGATACGGGAAAATTTATTTTATATTATTATTATAAGTGCACGGTGTAGAAAATCATTTCGAAAATATAATATTAATCTTAGCCAGCATAGGAACCATTATATTATGCCAACTATAGCTACCATTTTAAATGGCAGGTTCTACAACTAAAACCGTACATGGCTCGTATTGTTTCTTTGGATTTCCAACAAATGGTCAGGCTAAGGAACTTCATGGGCCACATGGGTACGCCTCTGGAGGGACGCCCCGAGAACCTAACCGAATCTCTGCCAACACAAGGCCGGGTTACCTTTGTAACTAGGTAACTACTGACACGAGTATGTCATCCCCCGGTCGTAACCAACGTTTATCCCTGGATTCACCAACAACCACAAAGTAATAAATTTGCAGCAACCACATAGGTTAAGTATCTGGGCTCCATACCATGATACCACCTCTATCCAGAAGGAAATGAACATACCCTCAAGGGGCGCTACCCCCAAATAACCTTGCTGCATTCTTCCTGTTTCGACCATTCCGGGTTGTGAAGTTCGAAGAAGTCTCGTCCACAAAGCTACGCTTTTCACAAAAGCCATGCTTTGATCAACAAATGATCAGCAGCACTTCGTATGCCACATTACCAAATTAGGGATGTATCATTGGTAACCATCAACTACATAACCTCAGAGCTCGTACGTCTCAGAGAAGGGTGTTAAGCTAAGAGAATAAATCTCCGCCACCAAACAGAAATGTATTTGATAGAAACCGGTTTTACATCTCAAGGTTTAATGTCTGACACACAATCCATACAAGTATGTTCCGGGTTCGAACAGAACCGAAGGCACTTCCAAAGAAGTCCTTGCAAATCCGGATAATTCCTAATCACATCCGGACTTCCCATCACAATGGGTGCTCGAATCTCTATACCGGGGATCAGCCGATGCAGAGACATTCGACAAGAAACCCTTTCGTTTTCGAAAGTATCCGGTCTTCACCACCGGTCTTCAATTACTATCCATAATGTCGTATCACTATTCGAAATGGGTTATATGACACAAGGTCCTCTCCTGGCTAAACCGAATAGTGAGCGCAATATTTAAAAACATATGGATATGGGATCTCAGTTAAGTCACAACTTATTATCCAAAACTTTTCTTTCAAATGGTTAAACAAATTAGCATTTACAAATCTTTTAAACAAAAAGATTCATTTCAAAAACTTACAATGGTTTAAACCGTTTCCACATTTAAATCTTTTAAACAAAAGATTCACTTTCAAGACCCCTTTAAATTTAACAAGGTTCATCAATCTTTCACAAAGATTCATTCATAGCCTTTCAAAATAATCCCATCTCAAATTGGATTGACTCATCTGGTCTTTAAATCAAAGACCCATTTTATTGTTTTCAAAACCATTCCCGTTTCAATCTTATAAAGATATTCTATTTAAAATCTTCTTCAATTTCCAATAGGGTTTAACTATCTTTCACAAAGATTCCATTATAGCTTTTCAAAACCATTCAATTTCAAATTTGAAATCTTTTTATCATAATTTTGGGAATTCTTTCCTTATATAAAAGCTATTATTATTTGAAATCACTCGTTTCCGTTTCAGAAAAACCCGATTATAATTTGCACGAGTTAAGGCCTTTCAAATATAACTTGAGTTAAATTCAAATTCTCAAAACCATACATTTAAAATGGTTTAAAAACACATCTATAGTTTTTATAACCTTTTTACATCATAAATACCAGATATAGAATTCAATATCAGATATTGAATTCAAATTTAAATCAAATTACTCAGATTTCAAATCTTTAATAAGTTACTCGAAATAACTTTTATTTTTTTTAAACACTTTTCCAAAAGTTTTCCACTTTAACCCAACCCATTTCCAAAACCATTTGAATTAAAAATTCAAATTCAAAACTATATTTTTAAAAATCTGTGACTTAACCAATTTCCATGTGCAGTCCATATTTGTGTATGTATAGGTGTGGTCCAGGGTTTACACACAATAGTGCAACGACAATCATCACATCACAGATCAAAACACAGAAATATCGATAAGCCGTATAATCTACAACGCTTATCTTTGTTCATAGATAAAGTGCATTTATCAATTACAAATATTCGTCATTACGATTCGATGTGGGTTTCGGATAACCAACTGAAATCCGACTCCCTGACGCATCGAAATTCAAGTGCCGTTTTACGGGCAAAGGAGTTTCCACAGACATACAGAAAACAAATCATAACTCACAGTACAGCACACGGCAGTTCACATCACATGGTATCACAATCAGAAATAGAAATATCAATTCAATCGACAACATCTGATGATAGTCAATCGTTTTCAATTTAAGGTAAGGCGACTCGAAAGAATTTACCACATAACTATTTTTATTGATTTATCTAAATCAATGATTAACTATTCTTAATGATGAATAAATTAAATTTTTAATTGATTATTCTTTAATCAATTAACTCAATTAACTACTAATTATTGATTAGTTAACTTTATTTATCTAGTTTACAATTCTTAATTTCAAATTAATCAAAAACATAATTATTAACTAACAGGTCTTTGATTTTAAATTAATCAATCTCTAATCACTTATTACAATTTTCAATTAATTAACCATTTTTAAATTACCCTTTTTAAACAATTAATAATAATAATTCATCTTAATTAACATTAAAACATCTTCTTTAAAACTCTGAAAACAAATTATTATTAATTTTGAAACTTTAATGTTGATTAACTTTAACATTTAAATTATTAACTTAATTAAAACATAAATTTAGATTAATTTAAATTTGAAACAAAATCTTAACTCAAAGTAATCAAACATTTATTACTTTATTAACACTAAAACTTGTTAAATATTTTTATCTTTAATCTGTAAGTCTTAAACCTGTTCACAACAAAACCTGAGATCCATCCCTATGATACTCGAGTGTTACTTCGAGTCGACCACCAACTTTCCCCGAGTCATCTCACTCCCTCTCGTACTCTTCTTCTTCCCCCTTTTTATTTTTAAACCTGGTTTTGTTTTTAAATTTAAATCTTTAAACCTGTTAACGCGCGAACGAATCAACAACAACTCGAGCCAAATCACCATCTTCCCGAGCTCGTTCTCGAGATAGTTCCATCCTCTCAAAATCCACAGCGAACAACCCAAAGTCCACTGACTAGTGCAGGTGCACAGGTGGCCAGAGCCTCTCCGACCATCACCGATAGTCGCCGCAGGTCGATGATGACCTCATCATTCATCTTAACAACCCAGTTCGATCAATCTTGTCAAAAATCAAAATCTAGTTGTTCGATCGACATTCTGGAAACTATTGACCCAAACATCTTGCCTTCGCCACCAAAGATCATCAACGACTCTGTGATCACTATCAAAGCTCCACCGATAACCCACGTTTCTTTCCGTACCGGTCCGATCGCCCCTTGATCACTCATGTTGATATACGAATCTGGGAACCGACAACAACTAATTTTACTCCTAAAACCCTATCTCGACGCCGACCAGCCACCTTCACTGTTAATAAAATCTACCATCATTTTTCTGATGATCTCTGACCTCTAAGCTAACTATGGCCATGATCCCGAGACTTATCTCCCTATAGATCATCAGAATCTTCCAAACCCCCAATTATAGTTCATTTCGAAATTTCCAACAAATCTCAAGCTTAAAAATTTAGATTAGGTTATTAAAATTCATCTTTTTCACATACGAAACAGAATAAAAAATTAAAACTTAGAACCAAAAAACTAAATTTTCTGATTTGAAAAGATTATCACTGTAAGCTTTAGTTTCCAGAAATCTATTTGTTAATTATACTTGATTATATTTCTATAAATATGTTCTTGCCATTACAAACAGATTTCTTTTAGAAATCATAACCTAAAATGTGATAGTTGAAAAGAAATTGATATTTCTTAAAAGGGATCAAAGCCTGTAGGACAACAGAGATATGAAATATACACACACAAACATGCACAGACACATATCCATATCAGATTTCACATCAAATCTCAAGGATAATCACATGCATTAAGGTATCAAAAAGGATTAAGCTTCTAAAATAGGAGTTTGCTCACCTTGTACTTGGAACAAAGAACTGCTTGATTTGTTGTTTCTTGAAATTCTGTTTTGCTATATTCTACTTTGATTTTTTTTTTCAGTTTTCCTGCTTCCCTTTTTATTTTGTATTTCTACTTTGCTTGATATTCTCCCAGGTTTGAAGTTTGATTTCAGAAATTTGCATTGCTTGAAACATTTAGACAGAAATGCTTTGAAGCTTGTTTTCAGGTTGAATTCATTTTCCAGATTTGAAAATTCCTTTTACTTGAATCTGTTGTCAATTTGAAACTGCCTGGAGTTTTAATTTAAACTTGCTTTGTTTTAATTTTTTTTTCATTTTCTGGTTTCAATTGTGATTTTTTTCTTCATGGTTTGTTTCTTTGCAAGTTTCTTTACTTTGAAATTTTAAAGATGAACATGGATTTTTCTTTTTTTTGTTCTTTAAGCCTGTGAATACACAAGAATGAACATATACACAT
Source organism: Allium cepa (assembly GCA_030765085.1). NCBI lineage: Eukaryota > Viridiplantae > Streptophyta > Magnoliopsida > Asparagales > Amaryllidaceae > Allium > Allium cepa. The sequence goes on from CM060932.1 coordinate 137,653,814, forward strand.
ATTTGGACCAGTGAAAACTATTCCTATGCAATAAGCACACACAAGCATATGTAAAAAACAGAAAACATTTTAGTACAACTGCATCAGATTTTTAGATCAGATCAATAAGGTAAGTTTGCTCACAGAAAAAAGTAACAGATTTAGGGAGAAGATTTTGCTCACTATCTTCCTAAATTTTACAGATAATTTGCAATTCTATGGTACTCAAACATGTTTCTAAATCTTAGTCTTGAGTTTAAACAACATATCTTGTTTGAAATTCTCAATTTATAAGAGAATGTATATAGAAAACTTGATTTTTTTATCAAGGACAGAGCCATACCTCTGTAAACAGACATGCATGCTTATCACTCCCAAATTCATCAACATGCAAACATAACTCATTATATCAATTTAAAGACCAAGTCAAGAAATTTGCTCACCAATCATTAGTTGCACAGGGAAGCAGAGATCAGGTCTGGAAAACCTGGAAAAAGGCAGAGCTTTTGAAACTTGATTTTGTTTTCTGATCTTGATCTGTCCTTTACTTTAATTAAACTTAAAGTTGCAGACACTCTTCTATCTTTGCTTTGTTTGATTGCTTCTTGTTGCTTCAGATTTCAGGTTGAATTCATGCTTTAAGTTGTTTGTTCTAGGTCTGCCTTTTGATTCAGTTTTGTTTTAAAGCCTCCAGATTTAACTTGCTTACTTGAATTCATTCAAGCTTTAATTTTTTTTTCATATTTTGATCAGGTTTTGTTTTTAGTTTGGTTTTGCCTTGTTCCTGATGCTTTTTGAAATGTATTCAGGTTTCAGGTTAAAGCTTTTGTCTTCTTGAAATTTTAACTAAATTTTTTATTTTCTGGTTTCTCTTTGTTTTACACTTGTTGATTGTTTAAGTTAATATTTTACAAATGTCATTTGTTACTTTACATTTTAAAAGAAAATAGATTTAAATTTATGAAACATATTTTTTTTTGCCACTTGTAATAATTTAAGCCTTAATGTTTACTTGGTCATACAAGTTTTAAAACTATTTACACTTGTTAAAATGGATACTTTTTATGTTTTTAACCTTGTTTTATTTTAATTTACAACTTTGTTTACACATTTAAATTTATGTTTAAATCCCTTTATTAATAGTTTACAAATGTTGAAACAATTATTTAATACCTTCTTATGTATTGTTTATACTTATACAAATTAAAATTTTAAACCTTATTTTAAATAAATTCATGCATTTGCATTTAAACTTTTTATTTTATTTTTATTTTTATTTTATTTACAAATCATGTTTTAACTTAAATTATGAATTTATATCTTCACTCTATCATAATTATGTGATAAGTAAATGTTCTTTTACATTTTACATTCATGAATATACAACTATATTTTTATATGTTCCAATGTTTTAAATCTTTTTATCAAATCTAATTTTATATTCAAATCTAAATTTTTTACATCTTAAATTCAAATTCAAAATTTGATATAAAATCAATTTATACTTATAAATGAATAAATAATCAAATACCTTTTTATAAATAAAATTTTATATTCCATTTATCATTTATCTCTCTTAAATTAAAAATCAAATTCTATTTATAATCCATTTGATTTCAAATCAATTAATTTTATTTATTTAAAACCTCTTTTTATAAATTTACAAACCAATTCTACATATCTATCAATTAATCCAAAAAATTTACTTATTCTAAAAAATTTCTAATTAATTCATAATTAAATTTATAATTTAATTTCAAAAATCAATTCAATTATCGAATTAAACTGGGCTAAAATCCGAGGATGTTACACAACCTCCGTTCGCCGCCTGCATGCAGCCTGCTTGCCACAGTCACGCCATCACCCGCATCAAACCTCCACCTTCTTTATTTCGACCATCAGCCAAGTCACTCTATCAAGCTCAGCCCTAGCAGCTGTATATGTATATACGCAAGTGTGTGTGTGTATATATATATATATATAAATATATAGTTGTTTATAAGGTAAGATATGTTGTCTATATATAAATTTATATAAGCTATATAAATATGTCTGTTAGTATATATATACAAGTTTACATAAGTTCCTATATTATCTATTGAGTTGTATTTTATAATAGATTTGGATCTTAAAGATATAACAAGTGTGTATATATATAATAACAATGAAAGTTATATAAGTATGTTGCTGGGTGCTATCTGCTATATACACATATTTGGAAAATATATATATGAAAAAAAAAATTGTGAGTACTATATGTTTTAAAATATATATAGCTTGTAAATATAAGCTTACCTATATTTTGATTTTTCTTACAACATGATGTTTGCTTTGATAAGTGTTAAATTGAATTTTGATTTTACATTCTTATGCGCATATATACAAATACATTTTGATTTTAAAGTATACGTGTTTTAAACTAAGTAATGGTTTTTTATATATAATATATATAGGTTTTATCTTAAATATGGGTTGAATTAAATATTGATATATATATATATATATAAATTATAGTTGTATGTGTGTGTGTGCGTATATATATATATATATATATATATATATATTTATCTTATACAAATATTTATATACTTTGTTTCATCGATTGCTTGTCCATCTTAACTTACCTTCTCAATATCGAATTTATCACATCAATTCCAAGCTTGTCGCTGTCCCGCTAGTCGTAACTTTGTCTATATCCGGGTGCATGTCTCTGTCATCTTCTTGTTCTTTAGCCTCGAAAGGTGAGCAATCACTCACTACTAACATTCTTATATTCAATAAATTTAATTCACTTTGAAATAACAATTGAAACATGCTATTAAATTTGAACTTTTAATTATATAATTGCTATATATGACATGCCATGATCTGTAACTGTTCACCTATGACATATGACATCATAACCTCTAATTTATGTTATGATTAACTTTGTTATTGATGATGTATGCCTATTGTTGATATGTTATATTATTGTCATATTTATTCTCACTTTGAAATTTCCCTATTAGTTTTGAAATTCTCTATGGGTTGAAATGATGCATACCCGATCGATATTTTAGATTAGGGAAAATTGTTATGGGTTGAAATGATAAACCCAAGTGATTTTCATCGATTTTGATATTTTAGGATTGCGAGTTGAAATGATATACACCCGTAAATGTTAAATTATTGCGGATTGAAATGATAAATATCCATATCACTTGACCATAGGATAGAAAATTTTATACGAACACTGTTGGTCTATTTTGAAAAAAAATATTTGCCAAAGTTTGAAAGGAAATATATGGATTTTATTAAATATTGATTTTTAAATTATAATATAGAGAATTTATTTTAATATTTGTGTAAAATTTAGATTTTAAAAATTATATGTTTTGGAAATCTTAAATTTATAAGTTAGTTTTGAAAATATAATTTTTAAGATTTTTCTTATAATTTTATTATTTAAAAAAAATACATAAGATAAGATTTAATACAAAAAACATTTAATAATAAGATTTAATTTAATAAATTTAATTGGTTTATAATATGTTTTATTATTTATTTAATTTATATTAATATTTTAAATATAGATTTTTATAACTTTAATAATAAAAGTTGGGAATATAAATTAACGTTGACTTGGACTTTAATTGGCTAATAATTGAATTTAAATAAGAATTGATTTAAACCTATTGATTTTGAGATTTTTAAATATATGATTGATAACTTGATTTGATAAAAAGTGGTTAAATGAATATTCTAAATTTTAAATAAAATTGAGACTGGATATGTAATATTGATTTAAATTTATAAATTGAGATTTTATTTAATTGCTATTAAAATGATTAGGTGAATATTTTCCAATTTGAATAAAATTAAAGTTAAATGTTGAAATCTAAATGAAACTTATATTGAAAATGTTTGAATATTTAAACTTTGAATCTTATTGGAATTGAAGAGATAGTTCAAACCCGGATTTGAAATCGATAAAAAAATTGAAATGGTTTATTGAGAATTTGAATTGAATCTTTAACCTTTTAAATTGAAAGTGTTGAATTGGGATTGATTTAAAATTGAATTTTGGAATTTAAGTTGATTTGAATCGATTTATGGAATTGGATGAAACAATTCTAATTTGGAAACTATTTCAGTATTATCTCTTTAAATAAATATAAACTATTTTCAAGTTACAACTATTTTAATATATAAATTATGTGAATGTATAAGCTATTTTAATTTATAATTATTTTTAATATATATACTATTTTCAATATCTAAACTTTTTAAGTCAAAAGCGTTATGGTTTCAAAAGCGTTATGATTTGAAAGCGTTATGATTTTGAAAGTGTTATAACTTTGAAAGTGTTACGATTCTGGAAACGAATATTATGTAAAGTGAATAATGATATCGAATTGATATGTTTTTGAAATATATGATATTTTGATATGAAGCATAGATTGTTTGAAATATAAAATGACCATGGTGTGAAATAAGCGTTTGGTTGTTAAAGAGACCAGGATCGGATATTGTCATACTCTCTGCCAATATCGAAAACCACTTTAACAACTGTGTACGTGATGGAGATTCCATAACAAAGTAAGATGGTTTGGAGACGATTCTATATGAGGTTTTAGCGCAACTGACCCCCATGAGTCAGCTTGATGTGGCTAAAATAGCAGCTATACCAGGCCAAGTGGGGTCGCACCCTTATCAGGCACATTTCTTCAATACCATTCTATTGCTTTTGTGATTCGACTGGGTGCCCCTGTGATTTGAGAGTGTGTCTCGAGGTGAGCGATAGTAGCTGCTATGCGTTATCACCAGTCCGGGAGTGCAAACGGTATTTCTACCCTGACATTGCCTCGCGTGCCTTGTCACATGCCTTATTGCGCCTTCTACGAGTATGTTTTGTACCGTACCTATGGGGTGTCCTCTGGGTAAACCACCGGTTTGGTGGAGCTTACTGTTGATTCATAAGTTTTGATTCATGACACAAGCTTCAAAGAATGTTCGACAACTAAGGCGACAAAAAGAGAATACCACACTACAAAGGAGACAAGACTACAATTAAGAGTTTAGTATGTATATTTCCTATATTGAGTCTTAGAATATTGTTAAAATCATTCCTCAAGTAGTCACACAAACACACAAATGTTGGACTTTTAAAATTATACACATAAAAGAATTCACTGTGCAAATAACATCAGGTCGGCCGACCGACCAGTATCTTCGGTCGACCGACCCTGTGTTGTATGCACAGATACACTCTGTTCTGTATACGTTTTCAAACTCAGCCGACCGACCAGGATCTTCGGTCGACCGACCTGACAATAAACGGCTACTTTTTGAAGAGATGCGATCATTTCATGAAGAGTAATGTCCTCTATTTCAAGAGATACGAACACAACTTTTGATTGAAACTCTTCATGAAAGATTGTAACTCTTCTACAACTATATAAACATCTTCAAATCACTTCTACAACCACCGATTCTTGTTTATAATTCTGAAATCTATTCTCTAACTATTCTCTGCAATTCAAAGCATTCATACTCATTTAATGTCACTAGAATCCTTGTGTTTAATTCATATACTCCGATTCTACGTGATTATCTTCCTTCTAAATCTTCACACACATACATACTCTTGAGGATTTGATTATAGGAAGTTGTACTATCAAAAGACAATCTGTGTTACTCAAAACACATTCGTCAAACTATTTGTATTAGAGTTGAAGTCCTCTTCGGCTGTTGAGGCGGAAAATTCCTGTTCGGCTGCTCAGGTGTCGTATACCTATTCCTCCGGGTTAAGTGAGGGGTTTTTAGTTTAAATCCAGAGGATAGTCTGGGACTGGACGTAGAACGGGAAGTTCGAACCAGTATAAAAATTCCTGGTGTGCTTACTTTAATTTTTATTTTACTGCTGTTATCAGTTTCCGCATTTATATATCATATTACACGATACTTAGTACTACACGTACAATTTCATTTGGTATCAAAGCAAGGTCATCCTATAACCGTCACAAAGTTATTTGATATTTATTTCTAGTAATATGGCAACGACACAAACTAACGATTTTGGCACCAACACTAATACTAATTTCACAGAGGGTCAATCAACTTCACGACCTCCATTTTTTAATGGTATAAATTATAATTATTGGTCAACTAGAATGAGAATCTATATACAATCTAGTGGATTTGATATCTGGAATATTATACAAAGAGAGTACATAACTCCTACTGGAGAATACTCAACTTGGAGTAACACACAAAAACTAGATGCTACATCAAATGCAAAGGCTATGAATATTTTATTTTGTGCATTAGATAGAAATGAATTCAATAGAGTTAGCATGTGCACTTCAGGTTATGAAATTTGGAGAACACTTAAGATAACGCATGAAGGTACAAACAAAGTTAAATTAAGCAAAATCTCTATGTTGAAAAATCAATTTGAAAATTTCAAAATGAGGCCAAATGAATCTATAAATGACATGTACTCTAGATTTCAGGATATTTATCATGCTTTATTATCACTAGAACAAAAGTTTACTGATTTTGATGTTGTTACAAAAATCTTGAATTCTTTAACGGACGAATGGGAAAGAAAAGTCTTAGCCATTGAAGAAGCAAGTGATTTGTCAACATTAAAACCAGAAGAATTGATAGGTAATCTAATATCCTATGAAGTAAATTTGCAGGCAAAAAGAAATGGAGCACAAGAAAAGAAAAATGTGGCTTTTCAAGCAGAAAAAGATGATTCCGACTCAGATAATGAAGATATAGCAATGATCGCTAAAAATTTCAAAAAGTTTTTGAAATTCAACAGAAATAAATTCAAGGGAAACAAAAATAATTCCAACAACATTTCTAATAGCAGCAAACCATCATCTTCAGCAATGGAATGTTATGAATGTCACAAGAAAGGTCATATGAAGAAGGATTGTCCAGAACGCAAAAAGAGCAATTTTAAGAAGGAAAAAACCAAACGAAGAGCTTTTTCTGTCACTTGGGACGACACCGACTCATCATCCTCTTCAGAGAGTGAAAGTGATAATGAACAAGCAAATGTGTTCTTCATGGCTTCGTCAGATGATGTAAGTGATTTAACCTTTGAAGATTTAATTGAAATAAATTCTGAATTAGTAAATGTAGCAAAGCAACTTAAAAAGAAAAATAAGAAGTTGCAAAGAAAGTTAGATAGAACAATCTTAGAAGTAGATATGCTGAAAGATGAAAAGAAAATATTAGAAGAAGAACTTGAAAATTCTCAACAGTCAAATTCTAATTTATCATCTCAAATTTCATCAATATCTGAAGAATTAGAAATTCAGAAAAATAAAAATGATGATTTACTTTTCAAAAATAATAGTTTAAACTCTAAAATTAAGGATTTAGAATTAGAAAAATCTAGTCTTAACATAAAATTTGATGATATTTCTAAAAATGTATCTAACTTCAATAAAGGAAGAGAGAATCTTTGTAATATACTAAAAAATTATCAATCCTCCAACAATAAATCTGGACTAGGATTTAAGAAACAAAATAACTTTGTTAAAAGTAGAATTAATGATAATATTAAGAAGGATATTAAGAAAACAGTTTACCCAAATACTAAAACCATCAAGATATGGATTCCAAAAACAAATAATGTTTTGATAAGGAATAAACATATCAAAATATTCATGGAAACTGTTCATAATAACAAGAACTATATTTATAAAGGGAATTCTGAATCCGTATGGGTTTGGTTTCCTAAGATCTAACTCTTAGGACCCTAAAAAGAAACGGGTACCAACTTTTTATAAATGTTTTTACAGCTACCACATAAGAAGAGAGGAAAATGGATTTTAGACAGCGGTTGCTCAAAACACATGACTGGAAACAAAGAAATGTTGTCAAACATTATATACTCAAATGGAGGAGCAGTCACATTCGGAGATAACTCAAAAGGATATATCATCGGTAAAGGCGATGTTAGTAACAACGGTACCTCTAACTTACCTCTCATTATTGATGTTTTATTAGTTAAAAATTTAAAACACAATTTATTAAGTATTAGTCAGCTATGTGATAAAGGTTTTAATATAAATTTCTCTGAAAATAAATGTAACATTCTCGATAAAAATCATACCACTATCTTTGAAGGAATAAGAGATAAAAATATTTATATTTTAAATATGAATGTTAACAATGATTCAAATTTATGTCTAATAGCTAAGGAAAATGATTCATGTCTTTGGCACAAAAGATTTTGTCACATCAATTTTAAAACCATTAATAAGATAGCTAAAAATAAATTAGTTAAAGGATTACCAGACATAAAATTTAAAACTAATATATTTTGTGATGCATGTAAATTAGGAAAATTAACAAAATCTTCTTTTAAATCAAAGAAAATAATATCTACAGAACAACCACTTGAACTTTTACATATGGATCTTTTTGGTCCAACTCAAGTACAATCTATTAATCATAATAGATATGTATTTGTTATTGTAGATGATTTCTCTAGATATACTTGGATTTTCTTTTTGAAAAATAAAAGTGACACTTTTGATAATTTTAAAAATTTTGTTAAAAGAATTCAAAATATTAAAAGTTTAAAAATTAAAAATATAAGAAGTGATCATGGAGGAGAATTTGAAAATGAAGCTTTTGAACAATTTTGTAACAAGAAAGATATTAATCATAATTTTTCGTTTCCTAGAACACCACAACAAAATGGAGTTGTAGAAAGGAAAAATAAAACGTTACAAGAATGTGCAAGAACTTTATTAAACGGAACCACTTTATCAAAACACTTTTGGGCAGAAGCTGTAGCTACTGCTTGTTATGTGTTAAATCGTGTTTCTATTCGACCATTAACTAAGAATACTCCATATGAACTACTAAATGGAAGAAAACCAAATATTTCATATCTTAAAGTTTTTGGCTCTAAATGTTTTATTTTAAATACTAAGGATCAACTAGGTAAATTCGATCCAAAATCCGATGAAGGAATATTCGTTGGATATTCGGAACGAAGCAAAGCTTATCGTATTTACAATAAAAAAACTAAATTATTGAAGAAAGTTTACATGTTTCTTTTGATGAAAATTTTAAAAATATAATTCCAAATGTTACTATTGACTCTGATGATGAAACTATCCAGAATGAAAATAGTAATATTGAACAAACCTTCGATAATAATCATGATATTACTGAAAATGAGAATATTACTACCAATATAACAAAATCTCCACCAAAAATTCTTCGACATCATCCTGTGCAAAATATAATTAGAGAAGTAAATACGAACGTTAAAACTAGACATCAATTAAATCAAGTCGGTTTTGTAGCTTTTCTTTCTAATATAGAACCTAAGAACATAAAAGAAGCATCAACTGATGATTACTGGATTCTTGCCATCCAAGAAGAACTAAACCAATTCGAACGAAATGATGTTTGGGAACTCGTTCCTAGACCTAGTGATCAATCAGTTATTGGTACTAAATGGATCTTTAAAAATAAGGCAGATGAACTAGGAAATATAACTAGGAATAAAGCCAGATTAGTTGCACAAGGATACAATCAAGAAGAAGGAATAGATTACGAAGAAACATTTGCTCCAGTCGCCCGACTAGAAGCAATACGTATTCTATTAGCTTTCGCAAGTTTTCATAATTTTAAATTGTTTCAAATGGATGTTAAAAGTGATTTTTTAAATGGTTTTATAAAAGAAAATGTTTTTGTTGAACAACCACCTCTTTTTAGTCATGAAAAATTTCCAGATCATGTTTATAAACTTAAAAAGGCATTATATGGTTTAAAACAGGCACCACGTGCTTGGTATGATCGTCTTAAAAGTTATTTGTTAGAATCCGGTTTTGAAATTGGTAAAGTAGATCAAACACTTTTTATAAAGAAAACTAATAAAGATATTTTAATAATACAAATATATGTTGATGATATCATTTTTGGCTCAACAAACGAAAAACTTTGTCAGGATTTTTCAAATATAATGACAAATGAATTTGAAATGTCTCATATGGGAGAATTGTCATATTTTCTTGGATTACAAATTAAACAAATTGAAAATGGAATTTTTATTAATCAAGAAAAATATTGTTATAATTTAATTAAACGATTTGGTCTGGAAAACATTTCTGCCAAACCAACACCAATGAGCACAACGATTCATCTTGATAGAGATGAAGAAGGCAAAAGTGTTGATCAAAAACTATATCGTAGTATGATTGGATCATTATTATATTTAACAACAAGTCGACATGATATTATGATGAGTGTTTGTCTATGTGCTCGATTTCAAGCAAATCCCAAAGAATCTCATATGCGAGCGGTTAAACGAATTATTCGCTATTTAACTAAAACAAAAGATTTTGGACTATTTTATCCAAAAGAATGTCCTTTTGAGTTAGTATCTTATAGCGATGCTGACTTTGGAGGAAGTCGGACGGATGGAAAAAGTACGAGCGGAACGTGTCATTTCATTGGACATTCCTTAGTCTCTTGGTTTAGTAAGAAACAAAACTGTGTCTCTTTATCAACATGTGAAGCAGAATATATATCTGCTGCTTTGGCATGTGCACAAGTTGTATACATGCAACGAACTTTACAAGATTTTAACTGTTTTCTTAAAAAATCTATAATTTATTGTGATAATTCTAGTGCAATAAATCTATCAAAAAATCCGGTAAATCACTCTCGAACAAAACATATTGATATTCGTCATCACTTTCTTCGTGATTGTTTGGAAAAAGATATAATAAATTTAGAATTTATTAATACTGAAAATCAAATTGCAGACATTTTTACTAAACCACTAAATGAAAATATTTTTATAAAACTTAGACGAGATTTAGGAATAATGTCTATAAAAGATCTCTAAAATAAATATGGAAAAATATTTAAAATAAAAATAAAAATTGTTTACTTCTGACCAAAGCGGAGCTCGAACTCATGACCTATGACTTGCTTGTATATTGATATGTTATAGCCACTTGAGCTATGAGTATTTCTTGACATAGTTTATAATAAAACATATATTATTTAGTTCGTTTTCGAATAAACCTTATTTTAGCTAAAAAAAATTTCAAACCTCATATTATTAAACCATATTTTGTTTGAATTTTGATAATCATTCATAGGTAAATTCTGTCCTCTGGTTTTAGCTAAAACTTGATTATTTATACCAAGGTCTTGTTTCTCGTACAATCACATTCAAAGAAAAACTGTAAAATCAATAAAATTCATTAACAAAATGTCTTCCAACAACAATTCCGACAATTCTTGACTTTCGTATTCCTCTCCGGATGATGATTTTTCCGATCGTATCCAAGAAAATGGTCCTTATCCAACTTTTCCTATGCCAAAACGAGTACTGGATTTCTCGTCTCCTCATAACAATCCTCAACATGGATGGAAGCCATGGGGAGGGTCTCATACAGGTTTTACTCCTGATAAAAAGAAGGGAAAGAAAACCATTGAACTATCTCCTTCTACCAAACAAAAGATCGATGAAATTCATCATTATCAGCAACAGCAAATTAGTATGCAACGTGAACTTTACTACGAACAGAAAGTCATGGCGAGACGCTTGAGCTTTATAGAAAAGATCGCCATGAAATTCTTTTCATCAAGAAGGGATGATGTAGCTGAGTCATCGTTTCGACCTTCATCTTCTACCCCCTATGCTCAAACTCCATCAACCCCAAAATGGTCACCGGTTGAATACAATCCCTCACCAAACTCATGGGAACGTAAATTTTAAACATCCCATCGGTGACTTATATATATTATTATGTCATATTATTTATTTACAAAAGTTGTATACATTTTATGTATTAATAATAAAATTAAATCTGTCCTTAGTGCATATATACATGGGTCGGTCGCCCGAAATCCCTGAGACAGTTAGCCGAACCCAGGCCGAAAGACTGGGTAGAAAACTTTTCAACGAGTCGGTCGACCGAAGACCCTGATCCGATCGACCGAGGCACTTCCCGAAACTTTTCAGCCATATTTTTTTAAAGGGTTCGGTCAACCGAATACTCTGAGTCAGTCAGCCGACCGCTTCCCGAAAGTTTCAGCACTATCTGAAACCCAGGTCGGTCGACCGACCCAGGCTATTCGGCCGACCGAACGTGTTTTTCTGAGGCAAAAATTCTTTATAAATTAACTCACCCACTCACCTTTTCATCTCACCTTCTCATTTCCACTCCCCCAAATCAGATTTTAGCCCTAGCCTCAATCTCAAACTACACAAATTTCATCAATTCTTCAAATGGCTCCTAGAAAGAAAACTAAAACTACTACTGGATCATCATCTTCTACTCCAGTAGACTCTATCATAGCTTCTTGGCTTGTTAATGATGTTGCTCTCCAAAGATGGATTCAACTTCAAAATGCCAAAATATTTGAAGAATCCTTTGTAAGTTACCCTGATTTTGCTTCATATCGAATTGAAAATGTCGCCCTTGATAGTGGTCACGACACTTTATTAGATCATCGGAAAAACAGTTTGAAAATTAACCATATTATGGTTAAACTTTTCCTAGCTAATCTAAACCTCATCAACCCTCCAAGAAACACTGAAAATTGTGTTTGGACGTTGGCTTGTGGTACTCAAATTTTCCTTTCCATAGACCGCATTAATCACATCTTAGGAGCAAGGTCCGGTGGTATTTCCTTACACGATATAGACTGCAATATTTCATCTAGAGATCATATAAGTCATCTATTTTTTGAAGATGATACTATGGATTTTCGACAAACTTCGTCATTAAGGCCTAGAGCTAGACTCTTTCATCGCTTCATGATGAAATCTATTATTCCAAGGGGAGGGTCCTATCACTTAGTATATCCAGAGAATTTCAAAGCGTTGTGTGCTATTTGTTCAAATATTCAAGTTTCTTGGTCTCAATTAATCATGGATGAGCTACTATCTTTTAACCAAGGCAAAATGCTCCAGATTTATTATGGAGAATACATCATGAGATTAATGAATAGCTTTGTCCCAAACGCTCCTGAATCCGAAACTTTCAAAGTTCGTGTCTTCGATTCAAGGACCATCAAATTAATGAAATTGCCTGATGCTCCTCCTAGGATAATACCTTTTACTAAGTGGCATGACACTCCTCGAGAACAACTTCGTCGTAGTTCTTCAACACCTCAACCATCAACTCGAACTACGGAACGAATTACGCGCCAACATTCTGTGCAAAGACCACCTCCCGGCTCAGGTACTCAAGTGGCAATTGATATTCTAGCTTAAAATCAACTTGCCTTGGATAGATGTCTACGAAAAATTGACGGACGTTTCAAGAAGATTAAAGGGTTTTTCGTCAATCTATGGGATGCTTTATCATGTACTTCTGAAGCAGGTGCCTCTTTTGTTGCTCCCGGAAAACGACCGGCTCCAAATTTTTTTGGTCAACTTCCAACAATACAAGTTCTAGTACTTCGGCAACTCACACGTCCACCGCTCAAAGGCGTGGTAAGGAACCTGCTCCTCCGAAAGAGAACACACGTCCAGAATTTTGTGATACGGATGACGATGAAGAATAATCTTTCTTTTCTTTCATCTTATTATTTCCGCATTAGTTATATAGTATCTTTAAAAACAATTTGCTTTTCCTTTACGAATATTCTATTGTAATGTCACTAAATTTGCTTATTTATGTTTTGGATATTCATATGGTATGTTAAAAAAGGTTTCATGTTATTATAAGTATTCCTTTTTGACGATGACAAAGGGGGAGAAATAGTTCCACACTAACAAATGTTTTGCAGACAAGTCGCCATATATTCAGGGGGAGATTTACATTATACTTCGCCATATTAATATTGTCATCAATCAAAAAGGGGGAGAATGTTGATTCATAAGTTTTGATTCATGACACAAGCTTCAAAGAATGTTCGACAACTAAGGCGACAAAAAGAGAATACCACACTACAAAGGAGACAAGACTACAATTAAGAGTTTAGTATGTATATTTCCTATATTGAGTCTTAGAATATTGTTAAAATCATTCCTCAAGTAGTCACACAAACACACAAATGTTGAACTTTTAAAATTATACACATAAAAGAATTCACTGTGCAAATAACATCAGGTCGGCCGATCGACCAGTATCTTCGGTCGACCGACCCTGTGTTATATGCACAGATACACTCTGTTCTGTATACGTTTTCAAACTCAGCCGACCGACCAGGATCTTCGGTCGACCGACCTGACAATAAACGGCTACTTTTTGAAGAGATGCGATCATTTCATGAAGAGTAATGTCCTCTATTTCAAGAGATACGGACACAACTTTTGATTGAAACTCTTCATGAAAGATTGTAACTCTTCTACAACTATATAAACATCTTCAAATCACTTCTACAACCACCGATTCTTGTTTATAATTCTGAAATCTATTCTCTAACTATTCTCTGCAATTCAAAGCATTCATACTCATTTAATGTCACTAGAATCCTTGTGTTTAATTCATATACTCCGATTCTACGTGATTATCTTCCTTCTAAATCTTCACACACATACATACTCTTGAGGATTTGATTATAGGAAGTTGTACTATCAAAAGACAATCTGTGTTACTCAGAACATATTCGTCAAACTATTTGTATTAGAGTTGAAGTCCTGTTCGGCTGCTCAGGTGTCGTATACTTATTCCTCCGGGTTAAGTGAGGGGTTTTTAGTTTAAATCCAGAGGATAGTCTGGGACTGGACGTAGAACGGGAAGTTCGAACCAGTATAAAAATTCCTGGTGTGCTTACTTTAATTTTTATTTTACTGCTATTATCAGTTTTCGCATTTATATATCATATTACACGATCCTTAGTACTACACGTACAATTTCACTTACGACATTGTATGGACTACGAGAATATATAAAAATGTGTTAAAGGGGATATGAGTAACGCCTTAACGCTATTTCAATAGTTTACTTTACTACAGACATATTATAATAGCGTATATTACTACATAGTAGATAGTTCCACGGATCCTTAGAGGATGGAAATCCCAAACATCCTTTAAGTTATTTTGTATTTCAGTTGACATTTCACTTTAGTTGAATTTACTTGTATAAGAATGTTAATCCTGGCTCGAGTGTTTGTGTTTTTCTTCATGCTCGTGTCAGACTGAGTGTCACAGCATTTGAGACTCACCTTTGGAGATTGGAGCTTTGTTTGAAGATCTATCTATCCAGCTTCCAGTTATTTCAGCTTATTCCAGTCATTTATGTTCAGACTCGTCAGTTGGTTATGTATTAGAGATTTATTTGTATTGGAGATTTTGTTCATTTTGTTTCATTCTCTGATGTTTTATAGTAGATTCATGAACTACTATTTATCTATTCCACTGCTCACTGTTGTATTACTCTGTGTTTGTGATTCTGTGATTGATTTATTTACCGTATATGCTAAGTTTTGCAAACATAAATTTACAATCTGTTGTTTTGAGCAATTCAAGTTTCATAAGAGTAGATGATTGTCGATTTGAACGGTTCGAAATAGCGAGTCGTTACAAAATCCCAATGCTTTAATTTTTTAGTTTTAACTATACAGTTATAGGCTTCTTCATTAGTTTTTTAATCAAGAGAACTCTACTTGTTCCATTATCTTATATGTTTTATTTTCATTGAAGACTTTATCGCTAAAGACAGGGTCATGGAAAACATTCTTCTCTTTTAGTTATTTTTTATTTATCATTTCTAATTGGTAAGTTAGCTTTTGAAAATTCATTTTATTATTCATTATCATTCACCCAAAACTAAATTTAAAGAGCGGTAAAATTATATATTTGACATATCGATAAGGAATGGGCTAAAGTAGTAACTGGCATCAAATCAACATTGCTTGTTCGGTAAGAAAATGAAAAGACAAAGCTATAAATATAGAAAAATTGGAAACATCGTATAGATGAGTAGATGACTAAAGAAACAATGCATGTAATATAAAAATGAAGAAAATAAAGATGTACATTATATGTATTTCTCAATTTTTATGAGTATATATTATGATTTGTATTAAATAAAATATCTCGGTAAAAAATTATAACTATATGCAATCATTCTTTGGTGGTAATTTGAAATTATTTATCGAATATTTGAATACTTATTATGAATATAACATTAGAATATAGTACAATATCACTTATAACATGTTCTACACATGTCCGATATTTACCAATATTATCCGATATTATCATGATATTTTAAAATATCTCATATCAGTACCTTATTGATAAGTACTGATTTCGATATTAACTATATAGCTTGGAAGCTATGGAAATTTCGAATAATTTAGATAAGAAGAGAGCAAGAGGAAATGAAATCTGAGGGCGAATCAAACTGGAATGAATAAGGTAAAATCCACTTTAAAGGAAACATTGAAACCTTTCAATTTCTTCCTTTAAAACTTTCTCGATTTAATTCTTAATTAAATCTCATTAAATCATCTCTCTCTCTCTACATATATGGCTGGCCATAAATGGTCTATATGGTCCCCTAAAATTTTCAAAATCCCATTAGCGTTATTTCCATTTAATGTTCTATCGATATCATATATCGCTGCGTGCGTTTATAACTTTTATATATATATTTTATTTAATTTCAGTGGCACAACATCAAAAATTTTTTAACAATAATTAATATTTCACAAATATCAATTAATTTAATCAGTTTAAAAAAACTTAATATTTATTCTATTTGAATCGAATTTAAATGCTCCATCGACATTATATATCGATATGTATGTTTATAACTTTTATATATGCACAATATTAAACATTAATGTTATTTACAGATTAAATGAAATTTAATAATTAATATTTCATAAATACTAATTAATTTACAACTATTATAAAGTAATTAAATTGTGTGGTTCATTCATAATATTCATCATATGATTGTGCGACTCAAAGGTGTAAATTCAATCAGCTATTAATATCGAAAAATTCAAATATTAACATTCACACTTCACCTTAGCTAGTACTATAACATTTTGGCTGAATTTATCGCTTACATATCTTTTGGTAAAATTGAATTCTACTAATTATAAGTGGTACTTAATAGAGATAATTATTTACACCAATTTTCATCGTCAAAACTATATCATACTAGGACTTGCAGAATTTGGTTTTGGTTTAAAATTCCAACATTGTCCATATTCAACTCTGTAAGTGCAAACACAAAATCCTTGGTTCAATAATAACAATTATTATTAACTGTAATTCTCTAGCTAGAGACTTTGATTTTGAGTTAATGTAATGACCCGAGATTTTTGACATCCCGAGTTATGAATATTAATTTATAATATTCAATAATATGGTATTTTAATATATAATAATCCCGTTAATCAATGATTAATAATTATTTACAATTTTCCAAAACTAGTATAATTTGAATTTTTAGATACATATTAAAATACAAATTGATCAAATGGAATTTCTTATATATGTATATTTTGTTTTAAAGGTAAAATATGTATATATTATTTTAGATAAATTATATATATATATTTTGTTTTAGAGACAAAATATGTATATTTTGTTCTAAAGATAGAATATAACTGAGAATTAAAGTTAATTTGGAAAAAATCATGTGCTTATATTTTTACATTAAGGATAATAAAATTTATATGTATATATATTTGGATAGAAATTCATAATAAAGTAAAAAGGATATTTTTCATTTTAGGCATATAAACAACGTTGTTTATATTAAACAAAAAAAGAGTTTTAAGTTTCTAAAATTGCATATATGTAAAGATAAGTTCAAAAGGAAATTTTATAATATTTATAAATAGATAAAAATGTTACAAATTAAATGATGTGTATAATAATTACATAAGTATAACTAAGAGAAACTATATATATACACACATAAATATCAAATGAATTTAGCTTATTTGAAAAGTAATGTATTTCTATATTATAAATTAAAAGACGTATATATGGATACATATATACGTGAAGGCTTAAAAATAGTTTTAACCATCTTATAGTTCTTATGATACATATGAATATAGGGTGTTTAACATAGAATGTTATTGTATTTCATTTTGTTTTAAGTAACATATATATTTATTTAAGGTATATTAACCAAGAGGGTTATTTTAATTTACTAATTTCTCACCTTTGTTTTAAAATGTATAAGGTATGTGAGATACATGCAAACATTAATTTTTTCTAAGGATAAATAGGCTGTCTAACTTCATAAGCTTACATATACTCTAATGATATAAAAAGAGAAAAGTTTTCAAATCACTTACTGTTAAGAGAAACAAGTTAACAAAAACAGTTAACAAAACAGTTTTAATCTAGTTAAACAATGGGTAATAGTGATAAATTTTCAATCAATAAACATGTTAAACACTTGGCAGTAAACAACTGAAAAATGTTGTAATAATTATCTTTTCTTTTCAAATTTCACTCAGCAAAGACAATATCATCTGCTCGGCCTCCAAAATCACTTTTCGATCTATTTTCTGGATATTGCAAGCTTGTATGTATATAGATATGGATGGATCTGAGTTGTTATTTAGAAATTTTAATCCTGTAACTTAAGAAAATTTAGCCTCTGTTCATATTTCAAGCAATAGGAAATAATAAAGAAAAAAAAGAGAAAAGCAGTACTCTGTAACTGGTCTGGTGATCTTTGTTCTTAACATTCAAGCAAGTTCAAGTTTTTAGAGTTTAAAGATTTCAAATTCAACTTCAACCTTTAAAAAGCTTCTGGAATCAAAATGTTTAAGGCGACAAACATTTATTTCAAATTTGAAATGAAATGATTGCTCTATTGACAGTACATACATTATTCATCCCAGCTTTCAAAAATCTGAAATCTTTTAGTCTAGTTCATATATGATGACGATGTAAACTAAGAAAATATGCATTTACTAGTATAGTTTAGGTTAAAAATAGTTTGGGAATGATGAATTTTGCTTTGTAGTTCATTAATGACAGCTTTTACAGTAAGTATCATACTTTAGTGAAAATTTGATGTTTTTAAATCAAGATTTCAAGCATGCAATTGGGTTGTCTGTATGGAAATATGAATTTTAGTGGGAAAATTATAATTTTTAGTGTCCTATGTCTCGAGAAATAGATAGATGATCGGATTTCGTCCAAAAATCATTTTTTGTCGACTTCGTCGACGAAAGGTGACATGGCCTTGACTGGAGGGAGCAGGTGGACCTAGAGGAGGTGACCACCGTGGTTGTTTGATGGAATTGGGCTTGGATTGGGAGGACGAGTGGATTATAGGGTTTTGGGAAGGCTCTGGAAGGTCGGCGAACGCGATGGAACTGGGAGCAGGGTTCGCAACCCAGACACTTGATTTTTGGAAGAGAGGTAGTGTGGTGGAAAGGCTTCCGATTGGTGAAGGACGCGATGGGATCAGAGGGGTACGGTGAGAGCAGTTCGTCGAAGTCGGGGGCATTGGGTTTTCGAGGGTTCGGATGACGGTTGTTTTTTCGATAGGGTGATTTCGCGTCATCGGCGTTGTGGTATTTTGGATCGGGGAGTGATGAGGCGCTGGATAGTGGTGTCACGGTGGTGAGATAAGCGATGGCGTGGGTGTGTACGTGCACGTGTGTCACCATGCATGAGTGGTCAGGCTAGAGCAGTTGTTTCGTGGTTGGTCGTGTGCGATGTTAGGTCGGTGTGGTCTCGGGTTTGATCGAAGTGATGCTCGAATAGATCGAGCTCGGCATTGTTTAATTTGTATCGATTATTTAGGGTAGTGTCCCTGGAATTATTACTGGATCCAGAGGAAGATGAGGGGAAGAGATTAGGGGAGAAATAGGTTTTTGGGTCTGGGCTTCGGCCCGTTTGGGTTTGTATAAAAAAATAGGTTCGGGTTGTTTTTTTTGGGTTATGGGCTTCGGGCCGAAGGGTCTTTTTTTATTTTAAGCAAGATTTACTGATAAAATAAATTTGTTATAAAGTAAAATAAAATCCATAACCAGTTGTTATTCCAAAGATTATAATAAGAATGTTGAATTAAGGAAAATCTTTTAACCAATTGTAACGAACCTGGATTTTGGCCCTATTATTTTAATAAATATTTAATCTGATTAAATTAAATGTGAACTGATCATTTTAAAAATAATTTAATCTTTTGGAATAATTTCCAATTATTTGTATGGTTTTGTTTTAAAAAAGGAAATTTGATTTTGGAAATTTAAAATAAAATCTCTTGATAATATTTAAAATAAAACTTACCTTATATAGTTGAATTAAAATACTTTGCTTTGTTTACATTTGGTAAATATACATATAGATAGTAATGTTTAAAATAAAATAAAAATTCTGTTGGTATAAAATATAAGTAAAACTTATGTATATAATTTAAGTAGAAATAAATATAATTATAAATATAAATATAAACAAGTAAATCATATTGAACATAATTTAAATATTGATAATCAAAATATAAAATATAAATATAAATAAGTAAGCATATGTTAATAATTTAAATATTGATAGTCAAAGTTAAAATACAAATAGAATAAGTAAGCATGAATATCATATTGCTAGCTAAAATACAAATACAAACAAATATATATAAGTAAATCATATTGTATATAATTTAAATATTGATAGTTAAATACGAAATATAAATATAAATATAAATAAGTAAACCATATAAATATTGATTGTCAAAATATAAAATACAAATGTAAATACAAACAAGAATTAGGTAAAACACAAACTAAAATAAGAACAAAGTAGAAAAATAGAAATCAGTCAAAACATAAAAGTAAACCAGACAAACATTTCAAACTAGAAGTTAATAAAACATACAATTAGAAGTTAAAATAAGGCAAGGGGCATAAACAAACATGGAAAACTATATGTTCATAAAATAAAAAGATAAAAACAAAATATCTTTTTCTACATGACCCAAGTCTATCTGAAAATGAATATGTATATACAAGTATCTTCATACAAAGTAAAAGTATAAAATAAAAATATAAAACATAATATCTTTATATGCAAGCCATAGGTTAACTACAAAGCAAACAATTTATACAAATATCAATATGTACAGCAAGTCACAATTATGACATGTAAACTAATTAAGAAGCAAGGCATTAAATTACTATCTTCTCAGCCTAACATTTTGTCAATTCACAAATATTTACAAATCTTTACCATTCAGAAATAAAAATCTGCTCATAAAAGAAGAAACAACTTTACCAAATAATACCTTCCTTAAGCATCCAGTTCTTTTCTTATATATATATTTGGATGCATCAACTTTTCTAGTTCGTTTGGTAAAAATTTTAGTAAACCAGAGAAAAATAAAGACAAGAAAAAGGAAGTAAAAATCAAAATTTAATTCAAAGCAAGAACATGGCAGATTCAAAAACAAAATTTCAAGACAGTTTCAAGCAACAGTTTTCTCAATCATCAAGTGTTCTTTGATCACAGAGATCTTACAGGTGAGTAAACATAAAATTTAAAGCTTTAAGTTCAATTTATATCAGTTTATGATTCAAAGATCATATGATATGGTATATACCTTATTTTGTATAATTGTGTGTTGCTCTGTGCTCACTGTGTTTGTTACAGTTTGAAATTTATTTTCAAAAACTTAAATATTTTACACCTAATCATGGTAATGTTAGAATTCCAAAATATACAAGATGATTAAACCCTAAACTAAGATTTTTAACACTGTTTTAAACATGTTGCAAGAATAGTAACCCTGGAGACTATGTTTGCAGAAAATTAAATAAAAATTTGATAAATCCAACCGATGTAAACAGTGAATTCATGTTTATAATTTGAAATATTACTGAAATTCATGATTTTTGAAACAAAAATGAAGTTTTTTAATTAAGTATTTCAAGAGCAGTTTGAAATTGAAATAAGTTTGCATTCTTCTCAATTCCTGAAAATTGGGTCATTAATAAATACTGAAATTTGTTTTGGAGCT
Source organism: Allium cepa (assembly GCA_030765085.1). Lineage (NCBI taxonomy): Eukaryota > Viridiplantae > Streptophyta > Magnoliopsida > Asparagales > Amaryllidaceae > Allium > Allium cepa. The sequence continues at coordinate 137,675,731 of CM060932.1, forward strand.
AGTATGAACATACGTGATGTTGGGAAAAATATTGAATAATTTTTTAAATTCAAGAATTGGTCGAACGAATTGAAATTAGGGCTTGAGTTCATGTTTTTGTTCATGTTAGGGTTGAGTCGAGAACAACTGCTATACGTGATCGAGTGTCATGAAATTCTGGTGGAAGGTTGCTTGGAGTGTTGTCGAGGTGTGGACGAATTTTGGGCGAACTCGGTGGTCGGCGCGGCGGTGGCGAGGCGAATTTGTGGCGTGGTTCGAGCATCAGGTTTCGTACAGTTTGCCTATTTTCGAAATTCGATTTTCTAGGCATTTTGAATTTTCATTTAGATCTTAGTGACAGATTGCGACTTGATGATGATCTTGGGAGATCACTAGAGCCTAGCGTGCCGTCGTGCACGTGTACGACGAGGCATTTGGTGTCAGTGTCGTTTTGGGGTGTGCGTCTCGAGTCATGCTCGAGTTCTGAGATGATTTCCTTCGGGATTGTATTCGAGTCGAGTGCATGAACATATTTACAGATGTTTTAATTTATATCCAAGTTAAACTCAAACTACAGGAAATAAAAAGAAAGGGGAGAAGAAGGAGGAGTGGGAAGGACTCGAGTTATTTAGGTGTTTAACTCGAAGAGCAACACGAGATTTTGTAAGGGAGGTCTTGGGTTTCTTTCTAACTGAAGTATAAAGGGATGTCTAGTGAATAAATGTTTCAATAGTTTATCACAGAAAACCAAATAAATGTTTAAAATTTAAGTTAAACGTAATACAAATTTTAATTATCCTAGTTAAGATTTAACAATGGTTTAACTCTTAATTAATTATTTTAATTTACTAATAACTTTAGTTAAGTATAAAGTTAATTAACAATTAAGTTTGTAGTTAGTAAAATATTGATTTTTGAAAAGTTAAAAAAGACTTTTAAATGATTAATTAAGTTAAATAATTTATATTAATTATTTTTGAAAAAAAACTAAGAATAATTACATTTTAATTATAATTAGTGTTTAAATTAATTAATGATTAAGTGTTTAATTTAATGGTAATTAACTACTTAAGTAAATTAATAAAGGATTAATAATTAATTAATTAAGGAATCTAATTAAGAATTAATAGTTAATTAATTAAGTAATTTAATTAAGAATTAATAAATGACTAATTAAGTAATTAACATTTAATAAATGGATAATTAAGTTTATTTAATTAATAATTAAGGTTATTGATTAATGATTAAAGAATGGTTAATTATAGCTAAATAACTTGATTAAGAAGTAATAAATTAAATAGTGTGAATAAAGTAATTAATTAAGACATAAATAATAATTAAGAAATGATTTATTAATTAAATAATTTGAAAAGAAATATGTAATTAATTGATAATTAATTAATGATTAATTAAACAGGGTTAAGTGATTAACTCCCAAGTAATTAATTCTAAATTGAATTAATTACAATAAGAATTAAAGATGACTGCTTATGGATTGTTGTGTAGAATATCTGATTGTGATATGTATTTGATGATATTCTGTGATGTTTCTATGATATGCTTTGATATATCTATGATGATTGTGTATGATATATCTGTGATAACTGCTATGTGAATTCAATCATTGAAATAAACTGTTTAAGTTAATTAGACAACTTGGCCTTTAAAATGGCATTTGGATTTAGATGAGACCGGGATCGGGTGTCATTTATGATTATCCAAAAACCACATCGATCCAAATTAAACGTTAGGTCGTAAGTTCTCAAGTGAAGACCGAGATGGTGTTTTCTGAATGCGAGGGTTATCGTCGTTAACTCTAAGGGTGATTCCAAAATGAATGTAACGAGATAATGCCTTCAGTTTCGTTCGAACCCGAAACGAACTTGTATGGATTGAAAGCTTTCAATGCATAGTCAGGCGGACGATGAGCATTCTAAGGGATATGTTCTGTAAAGGTAATCGCAGCCTCAAGCCTCATCAACCGAGAATGGCTAAAACAGGGGAGGTGCAGCAAGGTTAGGTGGGTCATGCCCAAGCAGGATGAGATATACCCCTGTCTAGATGTCCCTTTTTATTTCGGCTGTGTGGGCAGTTGATTGCAACAACTGCCGGGGTTATCTTGTTCGGGACTGTTCAGTAAGAAATGGTTCCGGCCTTGTGTTGCAGGGGAGTTAGGGTAGCTCCTCGGTACGGTGATCTAGGCCACATACTATGAAGGGCGGGACCCCAGTAGCCCTGCCATTGTATGGAATCCAATCTCAATAAGCGCTGTACGTTTTGATTGTTCCCACCTATGTTGGAATGTGAGATGTAAGCATTTCAGCTATTTCTGTATTTTACGTGAAACCCTAGACACTATTATAATATCACTGGATTTCCTATAAAATGTTTTGGTTAGCGTAAGGTAGAAACTTACCTGTGTTTATGTGTGGAAGTCTTACGTGATACCTTTATTTTCATATGTTTTTCAGAGTTAAACAACTTTAAACCGTTTACTCATACCAGACCCATGTCTGACTGGTAGTTTATATTTTATTTTTCATAAACTCCTGGGTACTCAAATTTTTTATGAGTAGCCAAGTGATAGGTCTTGGACTTTGATTTCTGGAGGAGCTTGGAGCAGGAGCCCAGACGTATGTATCTATCTATCTAGTTCCGCTGTGTAGTTGATGTATATTGTATCTCTGATGTATGTACTGACAGATGTATATATGACTGTCACGTGTATGATATTGTATAACTCTGATATATGTAAAACTATGTAATAATTTTGTGATATATTATATTTTGTTCCGTTCCGCCGTGAGATTCTGATGTTGTTGTTCTTTCTTTTCTTTTGTTTTCTATTTCTATCCCTTTATTTCTTAATGCTGATACGTCTTTCTGGGGGTTAGAAGGGCGGGTCGTCACAATTGGTGTCAAAGCACTAGGTTGAACGAATACCTAGGCTCTTGAGTGATTTCCTTCTTGAGAGAGGGTATTTGTAATTTTAATAATATATAAATATTTCTACCTATTTGTTGGGTTACCTGTTTTGGTTTTCCAATATAAGTTATAAAGGTAGATAGGGTAGTGGTGTGTGTAACAAAACTACCAATGGTTGGAAATTTAAATATTTGAGGTTGGAAGTGTATTTGATGAGACTGTAGACCTATTACCGTCTCGAGTGAGCTTTGGGTGGTGTAAGGATTTCATCGATCTCTAAAGAAACCTGTTAAGGTTCAGAGTTCATCTTTGAAGTGTAAGTTTGGACGAGCTAGAGTTTGGATCTGTCGGTTGGACGGAAGCAAGTCATGATATCTTGATACCTCAGGACGTAGTAGTTGTGTGATGAGACACAGTGACTATGGATGTCTCCGAAGATGTTCCTTTGGAACAAGTTAAGGAAGTGTATCAGTTTTGGTGTTGTGACTAAATTTAGTAGTATGTTTTTGTTTGGTTCGAGTTCGAGTTTCTCGAAGATCATTGGGTAGGAAGTCTTTGGCATCTGAGTCAGCAGTGCAGCTCGAAGTGTTCTGTGTGCCGTCGAGGAGATTTTCTGGTTAGCAGTTTTTCTTGAGGTAATTTCAGAAGTAGCAGAGTGGATCCATTTCTTCGATGGATTGGTTCGATAAGTATGAGGCTATTCTGAATTGTGATGAGAGAACAGTTTCTTTGGAAACTGATTTGGATAGAATTGCCAGAGTGTTGTGTGATAACTTTGGAATTCACTTGAGTAGTCTTTTACATGGAGTTGAGACTTCTCAAGAGAAGGTTGAAGATATCGGTGTGGTCCAAGATTCCCTAATATATTCGAGGAAGTCAAGTGTTTGCCTCCCCATCGTGAGACAGAGTTTCGTACGGATTTGATTCCAGAAGCAGACTTGGGATCTTTTGGAGAAAGGGTTGTTTAGGCCCAGTTTTTCTTGTTGGGGTTCTACGGCAGTGTTAGTCACAGAATCGAATGGATCGCTAAGGTTCTGTATGGACTATCGAGAATTGAATAAGTTGTTTTGGTATTCATTGATGATATTCTGGTTTTCTTTTCTAAGTCTGAAGAAGAGCACAAGCAGCATTTGAGAATAGTGTTGGAGACACTTAGGAGACATGTTTTGAAGGTGAAGTTCTCCGAGTGTCATTTTTTGGAAATCGAAAGTCAAATTTTTAGGACACATCGTTTCTGAAAAAGGTATTTCTATAGACCCAGCGAAGGTGGAGACTATTCTCGAATGGATGCAACCGAAGTCACCAACGGGAATTCGTAGTTTTCTGGGTTTAGCTGGCTGCTACAGGAAATTTATCAAGTATTATTCCAAGATTTCTTCGCATCTGTCTAAGTTGTCAAGGAAAGGGGCTAAGTGCAAATGGATACTTCGGTGTAAAGAAGCTTTTCAGGAATTGAAGACAAGGCTAATCAATGCACCAGTGCACCAGTGTTTGCTATTTCGGATGAGAAGAGCAAAAATGAAGTTTATACGGATGCTTGTATAGTTAGTTTGGGAGCAGTGTTGATGTAGAATGGAAGGATAGTTGCGTATGCGAGTTGGCAATTAAAGCCACATGAATGGAACTACGCTACGCACGGTCTTGAATTGTTAGCCATCGTTTTTGCTTTGAAGATTTGGAGACATTATCTCTTGAGAGGGAAGTTTGAGTTATTCACAGACCATAAACCATTGAAATTTCTTTTCTCTCAAAAGGATCTTAATCCGAGGCAGCAACGATGGGTCGAGTTTTTGGCATTATATGATTTGGATGTTCTGTATACCCCGGGAAAAGGAGAATGTTGTAGCCGATGCTCTTGGCAGGAATGCAGTTTTGTCACTTTTGGAAGTTGCTCCATCTCTCCAGGACAGAATCATTAGTAAGCAAATGGAGGATAGATCTTTTGGGGAACTGATTCTTGGAACTAAGGATGGTCGATATTCGAATTCAAGGTTCTCGATCAAGGTGCTTTGAGGACTAATGGTCATTTGTGTGTGCCTAATATTGATGGATTGAGGCAGGAAGTCTTAGCTGAGTGTCATCTCTCCAGACTGAATATTCACCCCGGAATCTTTAAGATGTATAAAGATATGAGACGAGTTTTTCTGGTAGCCCGGCATGATGAGGGATGTAGCTACTTTCGTTAATAGTTGTGCTATCTGTCAGCAGGTTAAAGGAGATTAGCAGAAGTCAACCGGTTTGTTGCATCCTTTGGAAATCCCAGAATGGAAATGGGAGATGATTTCGATGGATTTTATCGACGGTTTGCCTAGAACCCAAAAAGAAAACGATGGAATATGGATTATTATGGATCGTTTAGCTAAGAAAGCTCATTCTATACCAGTTAAGGCAACTCGTATTGCAGTTTCTCTTGCAGAGATTTTCTTGAGGGAAATAGTCAGATTGCATGGTGTTACTGTCAGTATAGTAAGCGATCGAGATCCTATTTTCACCAGTAAATCTTGGAAGGTTCTATAATCAGTTTTGGGAACAATTTTGAGATTGAGTACAGCCAAACATCCTCAGACAGACGGATTGGCGGAGAGACTGAACTGTATTCTAGAGGATATGCTTGTGTTTTGGATTTTGGTGGATCGTGGGAAGACCATCTTCATTTGGTAGAATTCTCCTATAATAGTAGTTACCAAGCGAGTATTTGGATAGCTCCTTATGAAGCTCTGTATGGAAGACCGTGTAGATCCCTATCCTGTTGAATAGAGTCAGAAGATCGTTTTGTGTTTGGGTCAGGTTTGATTCGTGAAGCATCTGCTAAAGTTGAGCTTATCAAGGAAAAAGGATGAGAGCTGCTCAGGACCGTCAGAAGAAGTACGCAGATAAGAGAAGGAGACAATTAGAATTTGAGATGGTGATTTTGTTTTTGTTGAAGTTTCCCGATTTAAGGAACTGTTAGATTCTGAAAGACGGGAAAACTTGCCTCGTGATATATTGGTCCATTTCGGATTTTGGAAGAGTTGGTGCTATAATTTTCAGAGTTGAACTGCCAGAACGGATGTTTGGGATTCATAGTGTATTCCAGGTATCCCATCTAAGGAAATTTGTTCATGATTCATCATTAGTTGTAGAACCAGTAGTTCAGGAAGTTTTGGAAGTCGAGTCAAATTTGACCATGGTCAGGAATCCAGTTCAGATTCTTGATCAAGATGAGAGGCAACTCAGGAGTGAGGTAGTGAAGCTTGTCGAAGTGCATTGGAGTGAGGATCCCAGAGATTGCACCTAGGAAACTCTGGATAGTTTTAGGAAGTTTATCCGGATTTGTGTCCAGATAGCTAGTAATGTTTGTTAGGATATATTGTTTGGTTGTTTGCTAATGTATGAATGATATGTATGATTGAATGGTTGGTATGAGAGCTTTTGAATTATCTTTGTTTTAAATTTCGGGGACGAAATTCTTTTAAGGGGGGAGGAGTGTAACGACCCTGGATTTTGGCCCTATTATTTTAATAAATATTTAATCTGATTAAATTAAATGTGAACTGATCATTTTAAATATAATTTAATCTTTTGGAATAATTGCCAATTATTTGTATGGTTTTGTATTTTAAAAAAGTAAATTTGATTTTGGAAATTTAAAATAAAATCTCTTGATAATATTTAAAATAAAACTTATCTTATATAGTTGAATTAAAATACTTTGCTTTGTTTACATTTGGTAAATATACATACGGATAGTAATGTTTAAAATAAAATAAAAATTTCGTCAGTATAAAATATAAGTAAAACTTATGTATATAATTTAAGTAGAAATAAATATAAATATAAACAAGTAAATCATATTGAACATAATTGAAATATTAATAATCAAAATATAAAATATAAATATAAATAAGTAAGCATATGATAATAATTTAAATATTGATAGTCAAAGTTAAAATACAAATAGAATAAGTAAGCATGAATATCATATTGATAGCTAAAATACAAATACAAACAAATATATATAAGTAAATCATATTGTATATAATTTAAATACTGATAGTTAAATACGAAATATAAATATAAATATAAGTAAACCATATAAATGTTGATTGTCAAAATATAAAATACAAATGTAAATACAAACAAGAATTAGGTAAACACAAAGTAAAATAAGAACAAAGTAGAAAAAATAGAAATCGGTCAAAACATAAAAGTAACCAGACAAACATTTCAAACTAGAAGTTAATAAAACATACAATTAGAAGTTAAAATAAGGCAAGGGCATAAACAAACCTGGAAAACTATATGTTCATAAAATAAAAAGATAAAACAAAATATCTTCTTCTACATGACCCAAGTCTATCTGAAAATGAATATGTATATACAAGTATCTTCATACAAAGTCAAAGTATAAAATAAAAAGATAAAACATAATATCTTTATATACAAGCCATAGGTTAACTGCAAAGAGAACAATTTTATACAAATACCTATATGTACAGCAAGTCACAATTATGACATGTAAACTAATTAAGAAGCAAGGCATTAAATTACCATCTTCTCAGCCTAACATTTTTTCAATTCACAAATATTTACAAATCTTTACCATTCAGAAATAAAAATCTGCTCACAAAAGAAGAAACAACTTTACCACATAATACCTTCCTTAAGCATACTGTTCTTTTCTTATATATATATATTTGGATGCGTCATCTTTTTCTAGTTCGTTCAGTAAAAAATTTAGTAAACCAGAGAAAAACAAAGACAAGAAAAAGGAAGTAAAAATCAAAATTTAGTTCAAAGCAAGAATAGGGCAGATTCAAAAACAAAATTTCAAGACAGTTTCAAGCAATAGTTTTCTCAATCATCAAGTGTTCTTTGATCACAGAAATCTTACAGGTGAGTAAACATAAAATTTCAAGCTTTAAGTTCAATTTAAATCAGTTTATGATTCAAAGATCATATGATATGGTATATACCTTATTTTGTATAATTATGTGTTGCTCCATGCTCACTGTGTTTGTTATAGTTTGAAATTTATTTTCAAAAACTTAAATATTTTTCATCTAATCATGGTAATGTTAGAATTCCAAAATATACAAGATGATTAAACCCTAAACTAAGATTTTTAACACTGTGTTAAACATGTTGCAAGAATAGTAACCCTGGACACTATGTTTACAGGAAATTAAATAAAAATTTGATAAATCCAATTGATGTAAAAACTTAATTCATGTTTATAATTTGAAATATTACTGAAATTCATGATTTTTGAAACAAAAACGAAGTCTTTTAATTAAGAATTTCAAGCGCAGTTTGAAATTGAAATAAGTTTGCATTCTTCTCAATTCTTGACAATTGGATCATTAATAAATATTGAAATTTGTTTTGGAGCTATTATGAACATACGTGATGTTGGGAAAAATGTTGAATAATTTTTCAAATTCAAGAATTGGGCGACGAATTCAAATTAGGGATTGAGTTCACGTTTTTGTTCATGTCAGTGTTGAGTCGAGAACAAATGCTATACGTGATCGAGTTTCACGAAATTCTGGTGGAAGGTTGCTTGGAGTGTTGTCGAGGTGTGGACGAATTTTGGGGGAACTCGATGGTCGGCGCGGCAGTGGCGATGTGAATTTGTGGCGTGGTTCGAGCATCAGGTTTCGTACAGTATGCCTATTTTTGAAATTCGATTTTTCTAGGCATTTTGAATTTTGATTTAGAGCTTAATGATAGATTGCGACTTGCTGATGATCTTAGGAGATCACCAGAGCCTAACGTGCCGCCGTGCACGTGTACGACGAGGCGTTTGGTGTCAGTGTCATTTTGGGGTGTGCGTTTCGAGTCGTGCTCGAGTTCTGAGGTGATTTTCTTCGGGATTGTATTCAAGTCGAGTGCGTGAACATATTTACAGATTTTTTTAATTTATATCCAAGTTAAAGTCAAACTACAGGAAATAAAAAGAAAGGGGAGAAGAATGAGGAGTGGGAAGGACTCGGGTTATTTAGGTGTTTAACTCGAAGAGCTACATGAGATTTTGTAAGGGAGGTCTCGGGTTTCTTTCTAACTGAAGTATAAAGGGATGTTTAGTGACTAAATGTTTCAATAGTTTATCACAGAAAACCAAATAAATGTTTAAAATTTAAGTTAAACTTAATACAAGTTTTAATTATCCTAGTTAAGATTTAACAATGGTTTAGCTCTTAATTAATTATTTTAATTTACTAATAACTTTAGTTAAGTATAAAGTTAATTATCAATTAAGTTTGTAGTTTGAAAAATATTGATTTTCAAAAAGTTGAGGAAGACTTTTAAATGATTGATTAAGTCAAATAATTTATATTAATTATTTTTGAAAAACAACTAAGAATAATTACATTTTAATTCTAATTAGTGTTTAAATTAATTAATAGTTAAGTGTTTAATTTAATGGTAACTAACTACTTAAGTAAATTAATAAAGGATTAATAATTAATTAATTAAGGAATCTAATTAAGAATTAATATTTAATTAATTAAGTAATTTAATTAAGAATTAACAAATGACTAATTAAGTAATTAACAGTTAATAAATGGATAATTAAGTTTATTTAATTAATAATTAAGGTTATTAATTAATGATTAAAGAATGGTTAATTAAAGCTAAATAACTTGATTAAGAAGTAATAAATTAAATAGTGTGAATAAAGTAATTAAGTAATAAGACATAAATAATAATTAAGAAATGATTTATTAATTAAATAATTTGGAAAGAAATATGTAATTAATTGATAATTAATTAATGATTAATTAAACAGGGTTAAGTGATTAATTCCTAAGTAATTAATTCTAAATTGAATTAATTACAATAAGAATTAAAGATGACTGCTTATGGATTGTTGTGTAAAATATCTGATTGTGATATTTATTTGATGATATTCTGTGATGTTTCTATGATATGCTTTGATATATCTATGATGATTGTGTATGATTTATCTGTGATAACTGCTATGTGAATTCAATCATTGAAATAAACTGTTTAAGTTCATTAGACAACTTAGCCTTTAAAATGGCATTTGGATTTAGATGAGACTGGGATCGGGTATTTATGATTATCCGAAAACCACATCGATCCAAATTAAATGTTAGGTCGTGAATTCTCAAGTGAAGACCGAGATGGTGTTTTCTGAATGCAAGGGTTACCGTCGTTAACTCTGAGGGTGATTCTTAAATGAGTGTAACGAGATAATGCCTTAGGTTTCGTTCGAACCCGGAACGAACTTGTATGGATTGAATGCTTTCAGCACATCGTCAGGCGGACGATGAGCATTCTAAGGGATATGTTCTGTAAAGGTAATCGCAGCCTCAAGCCTCATCAACCGGGAATGGCTAAAATAGGGGAGGTGCATCAAGGTTAGGTGGGTCATGCGCAAGCAGGACGAGATATACCCCTGTCTAGATGTCCCTTTTTATTTCGGCTGTGTGGACGGTTGATTGCAACAACTGCCGGGGTTATCTTGTTCGGGACTTTTCAGTAAGAAATGGTTCCGGCCTTGTGTTGCAGGGGAGTTAGGGTAGCTCCTCGGTACGGTGATCTAGGCCACATACTATGAAGGGCGGTACCCCAGTAGCCCTGCCATTGTATGGAATCCAATCTCCAATAAGTGCGTACGTTTTGATTGTGCCCAACTATGTTGGAATGTGAGATGTAAGCATTTCATCTATTTCTGTATTTTACTTGAAAACCCTAGACAATGTTATAATATCACTGGATTTCCAATAAAATGTTTTGGTTGGCGTAAGGTAAAAACTTACCCTTGTTTATGTGTGGGAAGTCTTACGTGATACCTTTATTTTCAAATGTTTTTCAGGGTTAAACAACTTTAAACCGTTTACTCATACCAGACCCATGTCTGACCGGGAGTTTATATTTATTTTTCATAAACTCTGGGGTACTTAAATTTTTTATGAGTAGCCAAGTGATAGGTCTTGGACTTTGATTTCTGGAGGAGCTTGGAGCAGGAGCCTAGACGTATGTACCTATCTATCTAGTTCCGCTGTATAGTTGATGTATGTTGTATCTCTGATGTATGTATTGACAGATGTATATATGACTGTCATGTGTATGATATTGTATAACTCTGATATATGTAAAACTATGTAATAATTATGTGATATATTATATTTTGTTCCGTTCCGCTGTGAGATTCTGATGTTGTTGTTCTTTCTTTTCTTTTCTTTTATATTTCTATCCCTTTCTTTCTTAATGATGATACGTCTTTCTGGGGGTTAGAAGGGAGAGTCGTCACACCAATTCTCTTTGATGTTAAATGTTATTTAAAGTTTATATTAACAAAGGAATTCTGGAATTAATAAACCTGATTTACTTTAAGATTTTTATTTTAATTTAAGTCATTTAAATAGGTTATTTTATCATAAAGTAGTCAAGCTTTTAAAAATAATTTTTTATTATTCCTTGAGTTTATTTGAATAAAGTGAAGTATTATTAAGATAATTAAGGGAAAATAAATATTTATACTTTTGAATTGATTTAGGTTCTTATGTGATTCTATGTTTATAATAATTATTTAATTTCATATATAATAAAGTTTTATTAAGTGGATGGTTCGTATCGACGGATGTTACGTCGTCGTACGATCCGTTGTGAAGTTAAATAAGTAAAATTTTACAAGCTTGTTTCAGACTGAATTTAATTACATTTGAGAATAAATGCGGTTGTATAATTCTATACGGCCTATCTGTTAAGATTTCCCAAACTAAATAGATGTGTAAATTGTAGATATTCAAACTGTTTGATATCTGGTCAGTGGAAACAGACACCATTCTGCTAAATAGTTAATTTAACTTCTATGGGTTGTTCAAGCCATCTATTTGATATTTTCTGTGTAATTGTTGCAAATATTTACTAGCAATGATAGATCTCTTATCTGCTTATTCCTATATATATCTGTTTATGTTCATGTTAGTTATATTTGAGAATATAATGTGAGTCGATCTATTGAAGATGATTGCTATTGAATATCTGTATTGACATGCTAGACCGGAAATTGTAGCTTGATAAGTACCGTTGAGATTGATAAGCCTTTTTCTGTTTGGGTTGATTTTGAACCTAGTTTTTTTTTAAAAATGAATATTATTTGTAATGTTGTTTTTTAAAGAATTGATAAATATTTTGAAATTGACAAAGGAAGTTAATTTATTATTTTTGGAAATCATTATAAAGGTTTGATTTTTATAAGTATGTATTATTTAAACTTTTTCAAGTATAAAACTATTTTTATAATGACCGTCTGAAGGTTAATTTTTATTAAATTAGCATTTAAGTATATTTTCTTCAATATAATCTATTAAATATAAGTGTTGTTATAAATGATATATTGTATAGTAAACTTTTATAAAGAGTATTTTTATTTATTTAAACTTGAGAATTGTATTTGGAAATTTTATAAGTATGATTTGGAAAGAAATGATTTTAAATATATATTTACCTAGTAAAATAAGCTTTCTTAGTAAATTTTAATATGTTTGGATTTTAATTGTGAACAAGACTTAATGGTTGCAATGGAAATAACTTGGTCGAATTGATTGATTAGTTTGATAGTTAAATCACCGACTATCAAATCTGGACAAAACTTAACTTTGGAAATATCTAGAGGAAACTCGGGAATTATATGGTACGGTTACCATTCGAGGTGCTATACCATATGTATAAACTCGTTTGTTCTCCAGGATGAATAATTAGGAAACCCGTCCACTAACGGTTTGGTGGTGAGCTCCGATCTTACTTTCGTCTGTGTATTTCCTGAAGTACCGGGGTTGAGTTTACCGAGAAATAACGAACGTTGTTTCGAAGAGACCGGGATCAGATTAAAAATCCAAAAACCACTTCGATCCAATGAGTATGTTTTCATGATGAAGACAAGAGCTTGGAGACGAAGATGGGGCAGTGAAGTGCAAGCGCTAATCGCTACTAATCCTGAGGGTGATTCCAAAATGGATGTAGTAGGAATAGTGCATTCGGTTTCGTTCGAACCCAGAACGGACTTGTATGGATGAATGCTTTCAGAACATCATCAGAAGGACGGTGAGCATTCTAAGTGAAATATTCTAAAAAGGTAACGCTGAGCCTCGAATCTCATCAATCGGGAATGACTGAAAATCAAGGGAGTGCAGCATGGCTTAGTGGGTAGCACCCAATTAGGGTAAGGTCATCCCTGTCTAGAGGTCCCTTTTTATTCGGCCGTGTGGGCGGTTGCTGATCCCAACCACGGGGTGATCTTACTCAGGCCATCCAGTAAAGGGTAGTCCGGTCTTGTGTTGCAGGGGAACGGAGGGGTCCTTAGTATGTTGAGCTAGTCCAGGTACCGTGATAGGTGGTACCCCAATGCCTAGTCATTCATTGGAAATCCATTCTTCCTACATTCCCTTTAGGGTTTTGATTGTAGAACCCACTTTGTGGCTAATATTGCTAGAATTTAATAATGTAACAATTTCGGCTATCTAAATAAGTATTTGTATTTAGACACTATTATAATATCAGAGGATTTTATAAGAAAATGTTTTGATTATCGTAAGGTAAAAATCCAACATGTTTATTTGTGGCTGGTCTTACGAGATACCTTTGAGTTCAAAGGATTTTTAAAACTTTAATTAATCAAGTTAGTGTGTTTCTCATGTTGGTTTACCAGACTGACCCGGGCATGGTGTTTTTCCTATATGCTCGGGTCAAACCGAGCATATATTTGCAAGTTTAGCTGGATGACTGGAAGCTTCAGGAGAGGAGCTGAAATCAGGAGTCGTATTCACATAGATGCTTATATTCAGTTGCAATTGGTTATGCTGTCAACAAGTTGTAAGGATATGATCGTTATAAACTGTCCGAGTTGTATGGATGTAACTCTGATTGAAGTCTGTATATGTTATTAAAGCAACTGATTTGATTTCATGTAAAGATTGTTTATATTATATATCATTTGTTCCGCTGTGCGATTCTGATTTGTTCTCTTTTTCTTCTATCTTCTTTCTATTTCTACCTTCTTCTCGTGCGATTTAGCTGACAAGTGTGGATAAATTCAATTTAAATCGGTATGGAAAAATAGGCTTTGACATTGTGGCATCAGAGCCTGGGTTGAGTGAATACCTAGGTTCGGGTGGGTTGCTCATTAGAATAAGATCTGCACCAATCTGTTTGAGTCTGAGTATAAATATATATATGAGAGACCGTATTTGTTAGTTATATAAAAATGATTTTTTATATTGTGGTAATTGATCAGTTAAGTGGCATATGGATTCTGGTCAATACGAGTAGCTAACGTTATTGATAGGGATCTTTAAACACTTGGACCAGGCCAATGGACACAATATTGTTTTAATGGGTAGGTGAAATAATTTTACCTAGATATATTTTCTATATAAAAAAGGAATGATTTTCAAATATGTAGTATTTAAAATGATTGGTTGTGATGATAATAATTTATCATCTAGGATCTGAGTTTTCTTAGCCATTAACCTTGAGCATTTTCATTGGTTGCCCTTTTTGACTTGAGTATACTTTAGAGATCTGGACCCTTTAGAATTTGAATCTTGGGGTAATGGATTTTTATTGAGTTTTATTTTCCAAAGGGATTTAGAAAACTTTTAAACTAATATTTTGGAAAAAATTTCCACTCTTTAAGATAATTTCATAACCATGGATTTCTACAAACATATTTGAGAATTTAAGACCTTATAACACTTTACATTGTTGTATATATATATATATATCTATAAATTGAAAAAATAAATTGTTTATGAACTTACTGTACGTATATTTTTCTCTACCTTGTAACCACTTTTCGAATATATACTTAAATTATTTTTAGAAAGATGACTTTATAAATTTTGGGTAATAGAAATTTAAAAGGGGATAAATTTTGAAGTATGAACCTTGATATACTCTTTAGCCTATAGAAGTCTAAACCTTAGGATCTCACCTTTGAGTTTTGGTATTGATTGTAGAGAACTCGTAGCATCAGTCGAGGTGAAGCTTTGGCTAGGGCTAGGAGGGATGGTGATTTTGACCTAGTAAAGAGAATTCGGGCGGATCTTTACGAGCCATCATAATATGAAGAAGAGCCAGAGGAACCGGTAGAGCCTATCGAGCAACCTCAGCCTCAGCCTTAGGAAGAAGACCCCGAGGAGGAATTCGACAGTGAAGAAGAGTTTGAAGTCGAAGGTGAAGATGATGAGTTTGACGATGAGGAAGAGTTTGAAGTAGAGGAGGATCTCGAATCAGAAAATGACGGCGCAGTCATTTGGGAGATAGGTGAAGTTGTTGAGGCGCCAGTTGTTGGGGTAGATTTCCTTCCGAGAGAGTCTAGTCCAGAGATGGTTTGGGTTTTGAACAGTGATGTGGAGTCCAGGGAATTATCGAGACCCGAAGGGGAGGACTCTGGTAGTAAGAGTCCATAGTTAGTGTTGGATTGCTTTCTCTTGGTTGTGTGTGCCTTTTTTGTATGTGTCTATGACCCTTGGACGTCATGGATGTTAGGTGTTATTGTTTGGTAGGGCAATATATATATCTGTATGTGGGTATGTTTATATTGATGATGATAGCACTTGTAGGAATATTTTGGCTGGTACTAGATGTAATGTATATTTTGATATAAAAGTATGGAATTTATGTATTTACTGGTGTAGTATGGGTTTTTGTTGATCATTTCGAATTTGTGTGGATAGTTTTACTAGCTTAGCTATGGAATTTTGGGGACGAAATTCTTTTAAAGAGGGAGGAATGTAACGATCCGGGTTTTTGACATCCCGAGTTACGAACATTAATTTATAATATTCAATAATATTGTACTTTAATATACTACATTCCCGTTAATCAATGATTAATAATTGTATACAATTTTCCAAAACTAGTGTAATTTGAATTTTCAGATCTACATTAAAATACAGATTGATCAAATGGAATTTCTTATGTAGGTATATTTTGTTTTAAAGGTAAAATATGTATATATTGTTTTAGATAAAATATGTGTATTTTGTTTTAGAGACAAAATATGTATATTTGGTTCTGAAGATAGATTATAATAGAGAATTAAAGTTAATTTGGAAAAAATCATACGCATATATTTTTACATTTAAGGATAATAAAATTTATATGTGTATGTATATATATATATATATATATATATATATATATATTTGGATAGAAATTCATAATAAAGTAAAAAGGATATTTTTGATTTTGGGCATGTAAATAATGTTGTTTATATTAAATAAAAAAAGAGTTTTAAGTTTCTAAAATTGTATATTTGTAAAGATAAGTTTAAAAGGAAAATTTGTAATATTTATAA
Source organism: Allium cepa (assembly GCA_030765085.1). Taxonomy (NCBI): domain Eukaryota; kingdom Viridiplantae; phylum Streptophyta; class Magnoliopsida; order Asparagales; family Amaryllidaceae; genus Allium; species Allium cepa. Next base: position 137,691,950 of record CM060932.1, read on the forward strand.
ATAGATAAAAATGTTACAGATTAAATGATGTGTATAAAATTACATAAGTATAACTAAGAGAAACTATACACACACACACACACACATATAGTTATCAAATGAATTTAGTTTATTTGAAAATAACGTATTTCTATATTATAAATTAAAAGATGTATATATGTAGTGAAGGCTTAAAAAAAGTTTTTACCATCTTATAGTTCTTATGATACATATGAATATATAGTGTTTAACATAGAACGTTATTCTATTTCATTTTGTTTTAAGTAACATATATATTTATATAAGGTATATTAACCAAGAGGGTTATTTTAATTTACTAATTTCTCACCTTTGTTTTAAAATGTATAAGGTATATAAGAAAAATGCAAACATTAATTTTGTCTAAGGATAAACAGGCAGTCTAATTCATAAGCTTACATATACATTAAAAATATAAAAAGAGAAAAGTTTTCAAATCACTTACTGTTAAGAGAAACAGGTTAACAAAAACAGTTAACAAAATAGTTTTAATCTAGTTAAACAAAGGGTAATGAGTGATAAATTTTTAATCAATAAACATATTAAACACTTGGCAGTTAACAACTGAAAACATGTTATAATAATTATCTTTCCTTTTCAAATTTCACTCAGCAAAGACAATATCATCTGCTCGGCCTCCAAAATTTCTTTCCAATCTATTTTTTGGATATTGCAAGCTTGTATATATATAAGTATGGATGGATCTGAGTTGTTGTTTAGAAATTTTAAGCCTGTAACTTAAGAAAATTAGCCTTTGTTCATATTTCAAGCAACATGAAATAATAAAGAAAAAAGAGAAAAGCAGTACTCTGTAACTAGTATGGTGATCTCTGTTCTTAACATTCAAGCAAGTTCAAGTTTTCAGATTTTAAAAATTTCAAATTCAACTTCCACTTTTAAAAAGCTTCTGGAATCAAAATGTTTAAGGTGAGAATCATTTATTTAAAATTTGAAATGAAATGATTGCTCTGCTGACAGTAAATATTTTGTTCATCCCAGCTTCAAAAATCTGAATCTCTTAATCTAGTTCATATATAATGATGATGTAAACTAAGAAAACATGTATTTTCTAGTATAGTTTAGGTTAAAAATAGTTTGGGAATGAATTTTGTTATGTAGTTCGTTAATGACAGGTTTTACAGTAAGTATCATACGTTAGTGAAAATTAATGTTTTTAAATCAAGATTTCAAGTATGCAATCGGGTTGCCTGTATGGAAATATGAATTTTAGTAGGAAAATTATAATTTTTAGTGTCCTATGTCTCGAGAAATAGATAGATGACCAAATTTCATTCAAAAATCAATTTCTGTCGACTTCGTCAACGAGAGGTGACGTGGCCTTCACTGGAAGGAGCAGGTGGACCTAGGGGAGGTGACTAACATGGTCGTTTGGTAGAATTACGCTTGGATTGGGTGGACAAGTGGATTATAGGGTTTTGGGAAGGCTCTGGAAGGATAGTGAATGTGATGGAACTAGGAGCAGGGTTCACAACTAGGACACTTGATTTTGGGCAAAGAGGTAGTGTAGTGGAAGGGCTTCCAATTGATGAAGGAGGCGATGGGATCAGAGGGGTACGGTGAGAGCAGTTCATCGAAGTCGAGGGCTTTGGGCTTTTGGGGGTTCGGCTGATGGTTGTTTTTTCGATAGGGTGAGTTCGATTTATCAGCGTTGTGGTAATTTTGATCGGGAAGTGATGAGGGACTAGACGGTGGTGTCACGGCGGTGACATGAGTGGTGGCATGGGTGTGTACGTGCGCATGTGTCACCGTGCACGAGTGGTCAGGCGAGAGCAGTTGTTTCGTGGTTGGTCGTGTGCGATGTTAGGTCGACGTGGTCTCGGGTTTGATCGAAGTGATGCTCGAATTGATCGAGCTCGACATTGTTTAATTTGTGTCGATTATTTTGGGTTGTGTCCCTAGAATTGGTATTGGAACCAGAGGAAGATGAGGGGAAGAGATTAGGGCAGAAGTAGGTTTCTGGGTCTAGGCTTTGGCCCGTTTAGGTTTATGTAAAAAAAATAGGTTCGGGTTGTCTTTTTGTTTTTGGGTTGTGGGCTTCGGGCCGATGGGTCTTTATTTTATTTTGAGCAAGATTTACTAATAAAAGAAATTTGTTATGAAGTAAAATAAAATCCATAACCATTTGTTTTTCCAAAGTTTATAATAAGAATGTTGAATTAAGGAAAATCTTTTAACCAATTCTCTTTGATGTTAAATGTTATTAAACTTTATACTAACAAAGGAATTTTGGAATTAATAAACTTGATTTAATTTAAGATTTTTATTATAATTTAGGTCATTTAAATAAGTTATTTTATCATAAAGTAGTCAAGCTTTTAATAATAATTTATTATTAATCCTTGAGTTTATTTGAATAAAGTGAAGTATAATTAAGATAATTAACGGAAAATAAATATTTATACTTTTGAATTGAATCAGGTTCTTAAGTGATTCTATATTTATAATAATTATTTAATTTCATATATAATAAAGTGTTATTAAGTGGATGGTTCGTATCGACGGATGTTACGCCGTCGTACGATCCGTTGTGAAGTTAAATAAGTAAAATTTTACAAGCTTGTTTCAGACTGAATTTAATTACCATTTGAGAATAAATGCCGTTGTATAATTCTATACGGCCTATCTGTTAAGATGTTCCCAAACTAAATAGATGTGTAAATTGTAGATTATTCAAACTTCTTGACATCTGGTCAGCGGAAACAGACACTGTTCCGCTAAATAGTTAATTTAACTTCTATGGGTAGTTCAAGCCATCTATCTGATATTTCCTGTGTAATTGTTGCATATATTTACTAGCAATGATAAATCTAAGATCTTCTTATTCCTGCATATATCTGTTTATGTGCCTGTAAGTTATATTTGAGAATATAATGTGAATCGATCTATGGAAGCTGATTGCTATTGAATATCCGTATTGACATGCTAGACTGTAAATTGTAGCTTGATAAGTACCGTTGAGACTGATAAGCCTTATTCTGTTTGGGTTGATTTTGAACCTAGTTTTGTTTTAAAAATGAATATTATTTGTAGTGTTGTTTTTCAAAAAATTGATAAATATTTTGAAAATGACAAAGTTAATTTATTATTTTTGGAAATCTTTATAAAGGTATAATTTTTATAAGTATGTATTATTTAAACTATTTCAATTATAAAACTAATTTTGTAATGATCATTTAAAGGGTAATTTTTATTAAATTATTATTTAAGTATATTCTTCAATATAATCTATTAAATATAAGTGTTGTTTTAAATGATATATTGTATACTAAACTTTTATAAAGAGTATTTTTATTTATTTAAACTTGAGAATTGTATTTGGAAATTTTATAAGTATGATTTAGAAAGAAATGATTTTAAATATATATTTACCCAGTAAAATAAGCTTTCTTAGTAAATTTTAAGCTGTTTGGATTTTAATTGTGAACAAGGCTTAATGGTTGCAATGGGAAATAAATTGGTTGAATTGATTGATTAATTTGATAGTTAAATAAATAACTATCAAATCTGGACAATATTTAACTTTGGAAATATCTAGAGGAAACTCGAGAATTATATGGTACGGTTGCCATTCGAGGTGCTATACCGTACGTATAAACTCATTTCTTCTCTAGGATGAATTATAAGGAAACCCATCCACTAACGGTTAGGTGGTGAACTCCGATCTTATTTTTGTTTGTATATTTCCTAAAGAACCAGGGTTGAGTTTACCGAGAAATAGCAGACGTCGTTTCGAAGAGACCAGGATCAGATTAAAAATCCGTAAACCACTTCGATCCAACAAGCACGTTTTCCTGATGAAGACCGGAGCTAGGAGTCGAAGATGGAGCAGTGAAGTGCAAGGGCTAATCGCTACTAATCCTGAGGGTGATTCCAAAATGGATGTAGTACGATAATGCCTTCGGTTCCGTTCGAAACCAGAACGGACTTGTATGGATGAATGCTTTCAGAACATCGTTAGGAGGACCGTGAGCATTCTAAGTGAAATGTTTTAAACAGGTAACGCTGAGCCTCGAACCTCATCAACCGAGAATGATGAAAATTAGGGGACATGCAACAAGGCTACGTGGGTAGCACCCAATTAGGGTAAGGTCATCCCTGTCTAGACGTCCCTTTTTATTCGGCCGTGTGGGCGGTTGCTGATCCCAACTGTAGGGTGATCTTATTCGGCGCTGGATCATCCAGTCTATGTTGCAAGGGAATGGAGGGGTCCTCGGTATGCTGATCTAGACCAGGTACCATGATAGGTTGTACCCCAGTGCCTAGTCATTAGTTGGAAATACATTTTCCCTACGTGCCCTTTACAGTTTTGATTGTAGAAATCACTTTGTGGCTAGTATTGCTGGAATTTAATAATGTAACAATTTCCGCTATTTGAATAAGTGTTTGTATTTAGACACTATTATAATCTCAGAGGATTTTATAAGAAAATGTTTTGGTTAAAGTAAGGTAAAAACCCAACATGTTTATTTATGTCGTGGTCTTACGAGATATCTTTGATTTCAATGGAGTTTTAAAACATTAATTAATCAAGTTGAGTGTGTTTCTCAAGTTGGTTTACAAGATTGACCCGGGCGTGGTGTTTTTCCTAAATTCTCGGGTCAGACCGAGCATATATTTCTAGGTTTAGCTGGAAGACTGGAAGCTTCACGAGAGGAGCTAGAATCAGGAGACGTATTCACGTAGATGCTTATATTCAGTTGTAATTGGTTGTGTTGTCAACAAGTTATAAGGATAGGATTATTATAAACTGTCCGAGTTGTATGGATGTAACTCTGATTGAAGTCTGTATATGTTATTAAAGCAACTGATTTGATTTCATGTAAAGATTGTTTATATGATATATCATTCGTTCCGTTGTGAGATTATGATTTGTTCTCTTTTTCTTCTACCCTCTTTCTATTTCTACCTTCTTTCTTTCTTTCACTATCCGTCTTCCCATGCAATTTGGCTGACAAGTGTGGATAAAATCTGTTTAAATCGGTACGGAAAAATGGGTTGTGACAGTTGAATTAAGTTGACTCCATGATACTAACCCCAAATAACCTAGGAGACAAATTCTCTCTTGAATAGTGTTTCGATTCCAATGCTTCCACTCGACCCACCTATAGGACGTCGTACCATGATTTACTATAATCAAAGTGAAGTTTCCACATTGGTGTTGAGAGTATTCTCACGTCAAGAAAACTGTGTAAAATTATCACATTGGTATTCTTTGTTTCATCTTAGTTATATTAACTAATAGAAAACTATCGAGTGATCATTTCCATAGTTATCCAATAACCATCGGTACGTAACCACTTGTTTCCCCCGGTATCCATGAGTAATACACTGCCCAACGTTTGGAGAGCGTTACATACTCTAGTGTTAATGGATGTATCGATATCCAATCTCAATACAACTTGACTAGGAATACTTAAAATGGCATGTTTATTTTATTGTGAAAATCACCCATGATTACAACGCATTGTAACTACTACCACAAAAGATACCATTTATGGATTATCTATATTAAATATACTTTTAAATTGAATAAATAAATAATATAATAGACTATACCAAGTATACAGTGGAAAGAAAACACCTTTTATTTTGAAAAAGATTGGTTATCGAGTTAGATATATGTAAAAAATTACATAATTGCCCCTAGGTTTTGCCCCTAGCTCTATCGTCTCTCGCTTGCACTTGGATCAATTATAATACCTTTTTCCAACTTCACTGATTGGTTTTCTAAAAAATAATCGGGTCAGTCCCGTAGTGAATGGGTATGCTATGTTGCTTTAATTATATACTCTGTTAATTAACTCTCTCCGATATTGATAAACCGCCTTTATTATGTGGAACTATTCAGAGTATGTTGCTCGATTTCTAGTGAGCTATATGTCTATTAAGAACTGTATCATGACATAGTTATCATATAACAACGTAACAAGATTCTCAACATTTGGAATCAACCTTAGCTCAGTTATAAAGTTGTTCATTTATTTATATTTCTTATAATGTAGTAGCCTTTGGTTGAATCAACCACTACGTATTGATTGGAACAATTCCAACTTAAAGTTCTTAACTTAAGTTTGAACATGAATTTAGGATCGACATACTATACTCGATATCGCTAATGAATTTCATGTTCGTGCGTTTCTTCGTAAGGAGTTTATAACTGAATTTATACATGCCTTTGATATCCAAGTTTTTGGCTAATAAAATATATATGTATAATAATAGATACATTTACATATATACATTTCGAAATAAGTTTCCCTATATTATAAAATTTTAAGATAAAAAATTAATCATGGTTTCAATTAAGGAGGATTTGGAGAATAAGTTTTGCAGTTTTACAAGAAATTCTATTTTGATGTAAGTTAAAATAACATAAACACATGTATATCTATATGTATAAGTAAATACAAGTTATGTATTAAGTTTAAAATAACATATGTATATATAAAGATTGTAATTTAAGTAACATATATGTTTAAATTTAATGCTAACAAATTTAATTAAACCGTTTAACTTAGGTAGGAAATAAAAGTCTATAACTTTACATAAAATACCACTTATGAAAACTAGAACAAAAGGAAACTCTTACTTTTATGAATATAATAATAGAAAGAAATTATTTTCTAGAAAGTAACAATGTAACACTGGAAATCAATTTTCAAGGTAATTTTAAACATCCAACAAACACGGTTATTTATGTTTATGCATACAAGTGTTATAAAATTTCATACACAACATAACAAAATAGTTTTATAATTTTTTTTAATTCCAAAACAATGACAAAAGTAGTCGAAACACTTGGGCATATACAAATTTTCTATAAGAGAATTTAGGTTAATTATATACAAATAATAAAATGAGATAAAGGATTTGAAATACTACAATCATAATAAACATGTAGTCAATGAGGATGTAGAACAAGGGGAGATCCTAATTAAATCTACATGATGATCATATAATTAATTGAGATAGATAAAAAAAGAAAGACCTGAGTTATATTACAAGATGAACACACAAAATAGAAGAGATTTAACATGAATAGAACCTAAGCCATCTGAAAATGTTGAGAATATAGTTAAATAAAATTAGAATTACCTAAAATTGAAGCCAACGATTTGTACCTTGAATGATGAATAAAACCCTAATTCACTTGGATCAGCCTTTGGATTTTGCAAGGATCTAGAGATAAGTACCCCTTCAATTTATATGTTTCTGTTTTAATTTGTTTTGGGGAATATTTGAGCTTGGAAGCCATGGAAAATTTCACTCTAACAGAGAGGAAGAGGGCAAGAGGAAATGAAATGTCTGGGAGTATCAAATTGAAATTAATAAGGGAGAATCTGTTTTACAGAAAATATTAAAACCTTTCAATTTCTTCTTTTAAAAATTTCCCTATTTAATTCTTAATTAGATCTCGTTAAATCCTCTCTCCCTCTACACGTATGGCTGGCCATAGCTGGTCCATATGGTCTCTCAAAATTTCAAAAATCTCATTAGCGTTAATTCTATTGAAATCTAATTTAAATTTTCTACCGATATTGCATATGATTGCACGCATTTATAAATTTTATATATGCATTTTCTTTAATACCAATGGCATTCAAACATTAAAAAAATTAATAGTAATTAAAATTTCAAAAATATTAATTAATTTAATTGGTCTAAAAGCACACTTAGTGTCTATTCTATTTAAATCAAATTAAATGCTATACTGATATCATATATTGATATGTATGTTTATAAAATTTTTATACACATAATATTAAACACTAATGATATTTGAACAGATCGAATGAAATTAAATAATTACATTTTATAAATATTATTTAATTTAATTAATTTAAAATGATTTTAAATTATTTAAATCGTGTGGTTCATTCGTAGTAATCATCATCTCGATTGTACAACACAAAGGTGTAAATTTCATCGGGATTAATATCGAACAATTCATATATTAACGTCTGCACATCACCTTAGCTAGTGGTGAGACATTTTTGCTAAATTTACCTCTTACGTATCTTTTGGTAAAACCCGGTTCTGCTTATTATAAGCGGTTCCTGGCAGAGACGATTATTTACACCAATTCTCATTGTTAAAACTATACCACATTAGGGCTTATGGAATTTAGTTTTGGTCAGTATTCCAACATTATCCACATTCAACTTTGTAAGTTCAAACATAAAATCCTTGGTTCAATAATAATAGTAATAATAATAATTAATCATACTACTCTGGCCAGAGACTTTTACTTTGGGCTGACTTAAGTTGGCCTCGTGATACTAATCCCATATAACTGAGAAGACGGGTTCTCTCTTGAATAGTGTTTCACTTCCAATGCTTCCACTTGACCCAACTATAGTCATTTAATAAACAACATGCCACTATTTAATTATAATCAAAGTAGAGTTTCCACATTGAGGCTCGATAGTATTCTTCGGTTGAGAGAATTGTGTAAAATTATCATATCGGTATTCTCTGCTTGACCTTAATTTTATTAACCAACTTAAAACTATAGAGTGAGTCATTCCATAGTTATCTAGTAATTGTCAGTACTAACCCCTTGGTACCCCCCAACAACCATGAGTAATACACTGCCCAACCATTGGATAGTGTTACGTACTCCAGTCTCAAATGATGTATCGATATCCAGTCTCGAAGCATCTTGACTAGGAGAATTTAAAATAACACGTTCATTTATTATGATAAATCGCTCTTGATTATAACACATTTTAACGACTATCACAAAACATACCATTTATGGATTTTGTTTATTAAATTACTTTTAATTAAATAAATAATTAATACAACACATTGCACCAAGTCTAATAGATATAAATCTCCTTTTATTTCAAAAAAGATTGGTTGTTGAGTTAGATATATGTGACAAATTACATAATTTTCTCTAGTGCATACCCTAACCCTATCATTATTTGTTATGATGGTTGTAAAGGATGCGATGAAGAGGTAGTTGGCTACATGGCACTTAAAAGGGGAGGCCTTGAACTGGTTGTATATTGATATTGCTGAGACAGAGGAAACCGAGAATACTCGGTGTAACGACCCAGAATTTCTATTAATTAAAAGTCATATATTTAATTGATTTTAAATATTAATAAGTGAAATTAAACAGTCGAATAAATTTTATTTCGAATAATTGGATTTAATTGGATAATTAAATCGATAATTTAATATTGGAAATTACAGAAATAATTGAAAATTGGATTTAATATGATTTAAATTTGATTCGTAAAATTTTATTTTATCATATTAAAGTTATAATGATGTTATAGAACTTTTAAAATCAAATTAAGAGTTAATTTGTGAAAATTGAATATTTTAACCGATTTAATTTTAAATTGATCGTTTATTGCCGTAACTCGCACATATGATCGAATTGGCTCTCGAAACCTATTCCATTGTGTCCGGAACGCGGGTTAAACCCTAGAAACGCCGGTCACCGCGCGAGATTTGGAGTTCGGAAATTCCGGGATGAATAGTGTTTTTGGATATTTTCTATAAAAGGACCTCCCTCTTCATAAATTTGCAAACCCTAATCTCCAATGCCCTAGCCGCCAGTTAACAATTCAATGGTCGAAAATCTCCTATCTTTCTCCTCAAGTATCTTCAAATCTACGCATCAATTCAAGAATTTTTCAACTAGAGAATGGTAGAGGGCATCGAGATCTATAATGTGAACGGCTATGATCGTTTCTAGTGTGATAGATCGTCGACAAATTGGCTGCAAGGGCCAGCCGTTCATCCTCGATTTTCGTGCTGGAGATGCGACCGAGCCTAGCCGCATTCATGGTGAAGGAGGAGTTCGTCGTGGCCTTTCAAATGGTGGTGGAGTGATGAGGTTTCGAGCGACGTAGGTAGTGCGGCTATTAACCCCAGAACGTGAGTCATGGGTTGAGTTCGCGTGCGTGTTTCTGGGGAGAGGGAAGAAGCTCAAGGGGACGGCTTGGATCTGCAGAGGTAAGGACGAACGGCAGATTATGGTTAGGGTTGTAAAATATAAAAGAAATGTGATTTATTTATAATTATAAATCGTGTAAACTTTAAAATGTTGTATCTTTTTCATACGAGGTCGAAAACGCACGAAACGAATTGCGTTGCAATCGTTTTGTCGAATACTACGCTATGGAACTAGATTGGAGTCGTTTGGAGCTAGTGAAAACTTTGGGTAAAATTAAACGCGCGTTTAATTTTATTCGAAATAAAACACTGCAACCGTTATTGAAACCAATGTGAGAACTTCTCACTCGATCGAATCGGTTTCGATTTTTATTTTAAATAGTTAGATTTAAAATTCTTGATTGTATGTTTGAATGATGATTGTTATCTATTGATTGTTAAAATAGACATTATACGCCGTTAGCAAGCGGAGGTTATTTATTAAAAACATATACCGCGAATATTTCACAGTACAGTGAAATTGGTATTATATATGTACTTGGAATTGATTTCCCGCATTATATAGCGGATGAGACCCTATTGCGCCGTATAATAGTGGATAATATTTTAAATCCTATATACCGCGATATTTCGTTTGGAAACAGAATTAGTATTGTGCTAATGTCTGTGGATGTAGGGAAACATGTTGGAGGGATCCAACTGGATTCCTCAACAGTATTTATTTGATTACAGATATTTGGATATTTTTTTATTATCATATATAGATATATGATGTCGTTGTTGTCGTGATTGACTATTTGTTGTGCAGCATCATTGGGCCAATTTTGGAATTTTAGAAAGATTTTAAAGTGATTTTTTTGAAAGTATACGTTTATAAAATATTTTTGGAATTTATTCATTTTAAATAAATAAACGTTATAATTTTAATGTCATAAAAATTATGATTTTTGAGAAATATAGTTAAAAGTTGATTTTTGAAAATATGGGGTTAATGATTTTATAAAATAGTTTAAATTGGGATTTTTGAATTTATTGTAAAAAATTTAAATACAGGATTTATAAAATTTGATTATTTTATAAATCAAAATGATGAAATTATAAAGGAGTTTAAAGACGTTTTAAAATAATAGTATAAATTGATCTATGTAAAAGATTAATGAAATTGATATTTATAAATTAAAATATTGGAATTTTAAAACAAGTTTTTATAAGTGTTAGGATGAAGTGTAAATGGATTTCATAAGTGAATGAAATTATAGAATTATAAATGGTGAAGTTATAAATGGAATTTATAAGTAGTAAGATTTAAAAAAAAATTGTAAAGTTATTACAAGAATAGATTTGGGTAAATAAATGAATCTTGTAAGTTATAAGATTTATAATTTGGGAAGTTTAAAAGAACGATTTTGTAAACAAATAAATTATAAGTATTTAACTTATAATATAGACTTTTGGTATATAATTGAGTTATAAATTGAATAGGTAAATAAAGGAGATTTATAAATTGAAGTTGTTATAAAATAAATAGAATTAGAAGTTATAAACATTGTTTTATAAATCCAAATCAATTGAATTTGATAAGGTAAATGTAGAAATTATTAAAGGAGTTATATCCATGATTTTGGGACAATGGATAATCCTTTAAAATAAAATGTATAGAAATGACGAAATTGGTTAACGAAGTATATTCACGTTTTTGGATAGTGAATAATATGTTAAAGAAATTGTTTTGGATGTGATATTTTAAATAGAATTAAAACGATCTAACGATGTTTTTAAATGTGTTAAGGTTCGAAACCAAAGATTTCAACATTTATTGCTGAAATAGACGTTTTCGAAAAATAGAAGGAAATGGTGGACTATAACACTGTTGTTATAGTAAATGATTTCCGGAAGGAAATGTTTTATATAGTATTGGGATTTACATATCTATCTTAACTTCGAATCCCTATACTAATGATTTAGAGTTGTCGTAACGATGTTTTACGCAACATTCGTTTTGACTCAAATAAATGTGTTTAAAAGAACACTTTCCTTAATGAATAAAATATATACTTAATTATGATTTAGGTATATTGAATATTTTTTCCAAGTGTTGAAAATAAATTGATTTGTGAATTACTTATTATTAAAAAGTATGGAAATGCTTTTCCAATATGAAATGAAACGTTTTTGAGAATTTATCTTTGTAAAGATAAATTGAAAATGAATATTTAAAATCTATTGAAAACCGTATATCAGTAGATATTTTGAAATATAAATTCACTATGGAATTTATAAAAGAAAGGGGAATTTGTTTAAAAATAAATATGGATTTATTTTTGAAGTATTGAAATTATATATCTTGTAAAGATATTTTTGGAAAATAAATAATTTGGAAAATTATTTGGAATCTGGTGATGTTGTGCATATCCATTGATAGTTCAATAACCGACTATCAATAATTACCTTTGAATGGGTATTTGTTATGATTTGCTTGAATTTGAATGCCACACTTATTTTTGAATAAGCGCTCACTATTTGGGTTAGCCGGGAAAGGACCTTGGGGTCGTATAACCCATTCCGAATATGTGATACGTCGTTATGGATTGCATTTGAAGACCGGTGTTGAAGACCGGATATTTTTGAAAACGTAAGGATTACCGTCGAATGTCTCTGCACCGAATGGCCTCGGTATAGAGATTCCATATGTGATGGGAAGTACGGACGTGATTAGTGAATATCCGGATTGCAAGGACTTCTTTGTAAGTGCCTTCGGTTCTGTTCGATCCCGGAACGGACTTGTATGGATTGTATGTCTGACATTACAAATTGAGATATAAAGCTGATTTCTTTCAAATACATATCTGTTGTGGCGGAGAATTTATTCTCTTAGCATTAACACCCTTCTCTAAGACGTACGAGCTCAGAGGTTATGTAGTTGAAGGTTATTAGTAATATACTCCCAATTTGGTAGTGTGATATGCTAAGTGCTGTTGAGCATTTGTTGAATCAAAGCACAGCTTTTGTATAAAGCATAGCATTGTGGACGAGACTTCGTCGGACCTCACACCCCGGAAATGGTCAAAACAGGAAGGATGCGGCAAGGTTATTAGGGGATAGCGCCCCTTTAGTGTATGTCATTCCTTCTGGATAGAGGTGGTATCATGGTATGGAGCCCAGATACTTAACCTATGTTGTTGCTGCAAATTTATTGCTTTGTGGTTGTTGGAAATCGAGGATCCTCGGATATAGATCGGTTACGATCGGGGGATGGCATATTCGTGTCAGTAGTTACCCAGTTAGGGGTAACCCGGCCTTGTGTTGGCAGAGATCCGGTTAGGTTCTCGGGACGTCATTCTAGAGGCATTTCCATGTGGCAATGGGAAGTTTCTTGGCCTGACCATTTGTTGGAAATCCAAAGAAACAATACGAGCCTTGTACGGTTTTAGTTGTAAAACCTGCCATCTAATATGGTAGCTATAGTAGGCATAATATAATGGTACCTATGCTGGCTAAGATTTATATTCTACTTTCAAAATGTTTTTCTATACTATGCACTAATAATAATATCAAAAATGATTTGATTTTTGCGTAGTAAGCATCTTTGACTAACATAAGAAGAAATCTCCTCCAAGTCTGCATTTGCATTGTGTGTGTGGTGGGAGGTCTTATGGTAGTTACATTTTCAAAAAACATTGCGAATCTATTTTAAAATTATCATGTACTTTATTCTAAAGATAAATAACTATTTTAAGTTCTCACACCAGTCACATGACTGACTCGGAGTTTATTGTTTTCCTTTCTAAACTCTGGGTGCCCACAAATTTTCACACGGGCAGTCTAGAGTCAGTTTATCAGGATATTCTGGAATTAGGGAGCTGCTGTAGAGAATTGGAGACAAGCTGGAGGACATGGCGTATCATTTAGTATATAGTATTTCTTTTCCGCTTTTTGTTCTTGTTTGTTGTTGTAAATTCTGATTATGTAATGTAATGTGATGTAATGTAATAACTGATATAGTTTTTTGTTTAAAAATTATTCATTTATCTATTATATGTTGTTCCGCTGCGATTGTGAGATTCTGATATTGTTATGTTGTTTTCTTTCTGTTCTGTTCTATCTTTTTCTCTCTTCTTCTATCTTTTTCTTCTTTTTAAACCTTAAGAATTCGTATTTCCGTTCATCTTGAGTTAATCAATGGAGATTAGTGTCTATTCAAGGAGTACGGATTTGCGGGTCCTTACACTTGGACTGATTTTAATAGACACTTTGAAGTTTAGTTTATATTGAAGGTCGAATAAGAGGTTGAGTTGGAGAATCATTTGGAGCAAGGGGAGTATGCTGTCAAGGAGTATGGTAATGAGTTCAATCAACTGGAAAAGTATGGCTTGGACTTTATTAATACACTAGTGAAGAAGGTGGAAAAAATTGCAAAGGGGTTGAATACGTCTTTGGGAGATGTTGCTCTGAGCCATGTACCTACCAATGCAACTTCTGTAAGCTTGGTAGAGATGGCATTATTGAATTATGTTACTAATGAAGTTATTTATCAACTTAAAAATACATATACTGGAATTTTAAATCCGAGTTTTTGAGCATCTAATAGTTGGATAACTCTCCGGTTTATAGATTGAACAGATAAGAATTTTGATAATAAAGAATATCTGAATATAAATAATAGAAACTGAATTTTTATATCTGGGAAAAAAAAACTATTATTTTCAAACAAATTAAATATATGTATTTTTATGTATATATTAGAAATAGGAAAAAAATATTGATTTGAGTTTAATTTGTAATTTGAAATGTTACTTTGATTTAATACTTTTGAAAATGATATATAAGATTCAAATTAAAGGTTCATTTATTTTAATATTTCTTTCATTTTAATTTTATCATAAGATAAAATTGTTTTAAAATTTTATATAAGGAGGTAAACTAAAGTTCTCAAATTTATAAACACATGTTATATAGATTTGAATCAAAAGCATAAGTTATTTGTTAATAAATGTTTATTTGAATTCACATGAATATTTATTGAAATCCAAAGCTTATTTACATAAAATAAATATGCCTTATAATCATGTAATATTTCACACATATTTATATAAGGCTTAAATAAATTTAAAAAAAAGAAGAAGAAAGAAATAACATTTAAAACATTTATAAAACATTAGGTAAATACTTTTGTAAATATTAATTAAAAAATCATAACACTTGTAAGACATTAATTTAAACATAAGGACATTTGTAAATCAACAAGCTTGGATGTAAGGAAACTAAATCATCCAAGTGACAAATGTAATTCTCCTAATAATTAAGTTTAAAATTTGAATTGTAAAATAAAAGTAAATTTTTATTTTCAGCTAAGAATTTCTTTGTTCTCTTCAACAAAGATCAGGAAAATGTAATACAAAAACAAAGATCAAAAGAAAAAAAAAAGAAAAAAAAACTGTATAACCTGGAACAAGAGTAAAATCTGAAATTTCAAATCCTCTAATACAAACAAACAAATCAGTTTCAACAGCTACAAGATTTTCAAATTAAGGCAAGACAGCAGCAGGATTTTGATTTTTATTCAACAAGCAATTTAAGAAAAATTCATCAACATGCAAAGCTGGAAATCAACTACAGCAAGATGTATTTCAACATGCAAATAAATTCAAGGCCTGGAAACAAAAATACAATTCTATCCTCTGCAATTTAAGGTGAGTAAACTCTACTTGTTTTTAATCTAAATCTGGATGCATGAATTGAACTTAGAAGCATGATGAAAACTTGTTTGCATGCAGCAGAACTAAATATATTTAATTGCAAGTCTGGTGCCTGTGTTGAAATATCAGATATTCATCTCTGTTTTTTTTTAAAGTATAGAGCACAGCTTTAATTAAAATTTCATTTTCTCTCATTCAAATTCTTGTTAGATTTAGATATTTAAACAAATATGTTTGGTTTGGATTAAACTTCTAGTCTCAAGCTTTTATTCCAAATTATAACAAAACCCAGTTTTGAATCAGAGCAGTTTTCAGGCATTATATTTTCAAACTAAGAAGAGTGTTTCTCTGCATTTTCAATTTGTGAGTAAACTGTTATCCTTTAAAATGCTAAATTCTGTTTGAAAATTTATACTTTTGAATAAACTCTCTTCACAAGGTTTCAAATCTATTAGTTGTTCGAGTGGCTGTAAATATTGACTATGTTCATATATATATATGAGTGTGTGAGATATGGAATGCATGCTTATGTCCAGGCATATTCATGCCTCTGTTGAAATTTACGGAGAAGTTTGCATTAAAAAAATTTATATTCCTTTCCCTGATTTCCTTGGAACACCTGATGTTTTAAGGAATTGTGAGTGTTGTCATCATACAAATTCTAAAGAAAAAAAATATATAAATCTAATAAACAATTTATCTGAAAACTGTAAATTTACAGTGTAAACCAAATTGTAGTGAAAAATAAACATGTTTAATTCTGGAATTTAAACATGCAGAATCAAATGTTATATGAAATTAGGAATTTTAGAAGTTAATTTTTAATTTTTAGTAATCTAAGTTTTGAGAAATTTACAGAGAAATGTTTTCTGTTCAAATTTTTTTCTGCGTCGTTTTAGTCAACAAGAGTCAACGCGGCTTGACTGGAGGGCGCTGGTGTTTACCAGGGAGGAGTCGACAGTGGCACATTTGGGTATTTGAGCCTAGATTGGGTTAGTCAATCAATATTAGGGTTTTAAGGATAGTAGTGGTTTTTTTGGCATCGAGAAGGAACCAAAAGTGGGCGACGCAACCGGAGTGGGTGATTTCGGGTGGGAAGGTAGCACGGTGAGGGATCATCCGAACTGTGAACACGGTGGAGGAGTTAATGGTCTGTCGCAAGTGCAGTTTGTAAATTGGTGGGGGTAGGAGTTAATTTCAGTTTTAGGTAGTTTTGGGTAATTGACCGATTTTGATCAGGGGTGTAGCAGGCTCAATCAAGGCGATGATTGAGATCTGGGGTCAAGGTGGGACTTGTCGGCGATGGAGCGGCGATGGGTTGGCTGGTGAAGTGGTTGTGCATGTGCATGTTCGTTACCGTGCACAGGTGATCCTAGTTTGGAACAATGTTCACGCGATCAAGGCTCTGTGTTTGGAGTGGTCTCGAGTTTGTTGTTGTAGTGTTCGTTATCAATCGATGCTGTTTTTGTTTACTGGATTTGATCGTGGGTGATCACTTTCACGTGGATGAGGAAGAAGTTTGGATAGGGTTGGGTTCGTTGTTTTCGGGTTCGTACCGATGTGTTTGTTTGGGCTTCGGTCCAGTTGTCTTCGTGGGTTGTGAATATGGAAACAGGATTGGTATGAGTTGGGCCATGGGATTTCAAGTGTTGACTAACTGAAAGCAAGGCCTTTGAAAATAAAATGGAATTTGGACTTAAAATAAAACAAAAATCCAAAATGAACTTACTTCCCAAAGTTTTAACGAATAGGTTCAGATGTTGAGTTCTTAATTAGTTTAAGTTCTCGGAGATTTTAAGCTTAATAAGTTTGAATTCAGTTGTCTTTAATTCATCTTGAGTGATAATTAATTTATTTATGTTTGATGAGTAAAGTTGAGAAATTTATTTTAAAATTAATCCTTATTTATTTAATCTTAA
Source organism: Allium cepa (assembly GCA_030765085.1). Taxonomy (NCBI): domain Eukaryota; kingdom Viridiplantae; phylum Streptophyta; class Magnoliopsida; order Asparagales; family Amaryllidaceae; genus Allium; species Allium cepa. Next base: position 137,709,519 of record CM060932.1, read on the forward strand.
TTAAGCAAATTGACTGATTAAAATAAGGTAATTGGTAAGTATGTCTGATTAATTATCCGGTAATTAAGGATTAATTTAAAATTTTAATTTAGGGTTGGTTAGCTAATTGAGAATGGTTAATCAATTTAATGGCAAATGACTCGTAATTAACCAATGTTAATTAAGTTAAGTTGAATAACTAATTCATAATAAAGTAATTAAGAAATTAATTACTTAATTGGGTTTAATGTGATCAGTTTAGATTAATTAGTTAAGTTTAATTAATTTTAAACACTTAATGGTTGATGAATAATTACTCAATGTAACTAATGGGAGTGTAATTACTTAAGGAAGTAATTAATGGTAATTACGGAATGAGATTAATCATGGGATTAATTAGAGGATAAATTAAGGATTAATTTATTCAATAAAGCAATTAAGGGTAGTTAAATTCTGGATGTTATTAATCAAGGGAGATTAATAATTATGTTTAATAATTAATTAACGGAGTAATTAAAGGTTAATTGCTATTTTTGGTTAGGGATAAATTAATTTGTGAAATTAATTAAGGGATAAATAGAATGATATTGGAAGTCTTTGATTAATTGATATCCCTAATATGAGGTTTGTGATGTCATGTGATGAGATATGTTTGATTTAAATTGTGATGATGTGGTTATCTATCGATATTAAATTGCAGTGAAAGAAATTATATCCTATTTGAAGTTAAATCGTATTTCACTTGTATAACTTGAGTTAAGATTGTATTGAATTCAAAGAGACCGGAGTCGCGTATTAGTAAATACCCAAAACCACTTCGATTCTTTATAAATTGATGTGTGAAATCAATTGGCTGATATGGAATGGTTTATGTAAGTTGGACCATTTAATCTAAGTTGGCACTTAGAAATTGATGAGTGTAACGAGTGTTGTCTATACCGGACCTGTGAATTTGTAGAATTATTATGTGTTGCCCCGGGTTTTAAATATGCTATTATTTTGGTGTATTTCATGTTAGAAGGGTTTACTCACGCTGGTTTCCAGCCTGACCCGGGTGTTACTTTGATGTAATGCTCGGGTCAGTCCGAGTATTACAGATTTTCAGGTAAGGACGTTCTGGAGCTCAGGAGGCGAGCTGGATGGCAGGGACGTATGGAGAGTTTCCTCTATGATATTGTATATATCTGAGACATATTAAATTGTATCTATCCAATGTTGTATAAAATTGTTTGTAACTCTGATATATCGATGTAAATTGATAGGTACAGTTTTTCTTTGGTATAACTATTATTTATGTGATATTATATTTTATCCGCTGTGTATGTGAGACTATGGATTTGGTTTTCTGTTCTTCTTATTCTATCTCTTTCTTCTTTTCTCTAACTATCTGGAATTTTCGGGATCGAAAATTACGGGTCGTTACATTTGTAATAACGAGAAGAAAGAAATAACATTTATAAAACATTAGGAAAATACTTTGGTAAATAATAATTAAAAACATCATAACACTTGTAATACATTAATTTAAACATAAGGACATTTGTAAATCAATAAGCTTAGGTGTAAGGAAACTAAATCATCCATGTGACAAATGTAATTCTCCAAATAATTAAGTTTAAAATTTAAATTGTAAAATAAAACTAAAGTTTTATTTTCAGCTAAGAATTTCTTTGTTCTCTTCAACAAAGATCAGGAAAATGTAATACAAAAACAAAGATCAAAAGGAAAAAAAAAGAAAAAAAACTGTATAACCTGGAACAAGAGTAAAATCTGAAATTTCAAGTCCTCTAATACAAACAAGCAAATCAGTTTCAACAGCTACAAGATTTTCAAATTAAGGCAAGACAGCAGCAGGATTTTGATTTTTATTCAACAAGCAATTTAAGAAAAAATCATCAACATGCAAAGCTGGAAATTAACTACAGCAAGATGTATTTCAACACACAAATAAATTCAAGGCCTGGAAACAAAAATACAATTCTATCCTCTGCAATTTAAGGTGAGTAAACTCTACTTGTTTTTAATCTAAATCTGGATGCATGAATTGAACTTAAAAGCATGATGAAAACTTGTTTGCATGCAGTAGAACTAAATTGTGACACTCCACCTCTATACCCACGCTAGACAAGAACATTACAGTGAATGCTGTCAACTAGCACGGAGAATAAGGCTGTTGAGGAGCGACCATCTGTATAATTGCTTTGTGCGAGTACCGATATACCGGATAAAAATATAACTTTTCATCTCAAGAGGAAATCCGACATATCGACACAAACTCAAAGCTACTACACAGTGGCTATAATATCTTCAGAAACAAATATAGAAATAAACATAACATAAATCAGTCACAGACAATTCATATCACAAAGGCGGAATAAGATATGAATACTACACTAGGAAGTGTACATCAGAGTAGTGGTCTGACCCGAGTATTATTTAATAAGAAAATAATAAACGGATCGGTCTAGCTATAAATACAAGGTGAAACGATATAGAGTAAGAGATATGACTAAACACATAATAATCTCTATGTCAAGCTGTGATTTATATAAGTAATTGAAAATCAAGAGATTAATCAATATCACCAAATCTACACAAGAATCAAAGAAATGTCATACTCCTTATTTCGTTCACCAAACCACAAATATTGACGATAATATCAACGTCAATCACAAAAGTCAATGACACACGAATTCACCAATGCACAAATATTGATAAAACTTGTCAATGGAAATCACGAAAATTGGTGAAACACAAATTCTAGAAATAATCTCAAGAAATCCAGAAATCACAAAGGGGGGAGGCCTATCACAAACGGGAGCATAAAGCTCACCAACACGTGTATCACAAACGGAACACTAATTCCATGGTCGCTAACCATCACAAATTGAGCCGAAGCTCCACAAACGGTCCGAAGACCATGGGTTGCTACCCCACCAAATTGAGTCGAAACTCCACAAAACGGGGTTTAGTCTCCCACGCAGACAAAGAGACATCGCACATTGCTAGTCTAAATCACAAAGATGATCGTCATGATCAACGAGCAGTGTCGATTACAGTAAGCTAGTAAATATATGAGCTTAGCATCATGTCCTATAACCACTAGCTTAACTTAAATATTTACGAACAAATTGTATATCTCCACTAGAAAATTGTCACAAGAGTTTCAATCGAACAAGTCCAAGAATTAACCAACAAAGTGAACGCAAGCGTTTCATACCACTTGTTTTACTAAGTCGTTTAATTAGATTTCTCATACGAGTGAGGTAAAGGTTTATCTATACTAACAGATTGGAAAACGGTTTTATAAACGAATTTGGTATTAGAATAGTATTGAAATCGTTTGAGGAAAGAGTTTTGATATTTACTACTAGTATAGAAAACCTTTATATTTTTAAAGTGACAAAGCACAAGGGGGATTGTAGAAACAATCAATCACAAAGATCACATTCGAAGATGTGAATAAAAATCCAATGAAATCGATAAAGGATCCATCTAAGTGGATATACCTAAAATTCCCAAAGAAAATAAGTCATCAAAGAGGATAATAAATGATGACAATAAATAGGATCATCACGAATCGATTTAAATTGGAAATTCAATCCAAAAAGGCAAATTGGACTAAAACAGCAGGTTCAGTCGACTGAACAGAGGATTCAGTCGACTGACCCTGTACCTAGGAATTTTCCAGGTTCAGGAAACTTTCTGTTTCCAGGTTCAGTCGACTGAACATAGGATTCAGTCGACTGAATCATGCCTGGAAACTTTCGGGTTTCAGGTTCAGTCGACTGAACAGAGTATTCAGTCGACTGAATCATGCCTTGGCTGTTTTTCAGCCTTATTCAAATGAAGAGCAAACTCTTCCAAAATGCAACCGAACGAACATTGGCTCTAAGGGTTTATGCCAATCGACAACCCAGCCCTATATGCTCCTCGATGCATCACCAAAAGCATGATCAAACATCCATAAAAGGATTTTCACACAAATTGACTTAAAAACTCAAAAATTGGAATATTCACAAAACCAATCCAAATCAAGAGCAAATGCACATAAAGAAGTGTTAGGAATTCATACCCAACAACCAAAGATAATTATAGTCATAGATGTGAGATAAAAAAATCTCACCTTTTTACAAAATCAAACAAGAAGAAGCTTGAACGCAAATGGAGAATCAACCTCTCTTCAACACAACCCAAATGAGCTTGAATCTATGCTCAAAAACAAGAACATTCCCAAAATTAGGTTTAGGAATTTCTGAAATTGGTAAGAGAATAAGTTGGAGAAGAAGAAGAGAAGCTTACCAATGGGTTCTTCTTGAGCTTGGAGCTTGGAATTTGATTTGCAAGAGAAACTAGGGTTTTGGAGTTTTTAATTTCCAATCTCTCCCACCATTAATATTATAAAAACTGAAAAGAGAAGAGAATGAGGGTGAGTGGGGGAGAGTGGCTCAGATTTGAGCATAAGTTAACATAGGGCTAAACCCAAAGTGAAAAGTAGCAAAAATCAACTTTCTCCAAACATATCGAAGCTTATACTCAAAAAGGTCGCAAACGGCATTTTAAACTCAATGGGAGTGGTCCCGAGTCCTAATTCGATCGTATGCAAAAAGTAGCTTTTCGGACTAAAATCCGACTAACGATAAAATATTTAAATAAAATATTTAAATATAAAATCGATAAATATGCGGGTTGTTACAGACTCCCCTCCTTAAAGAAATTGCGTCCTCGCAATATTAAAGAAGAGAACATAAAGTAACATCCATAAAAGCATATTCAACACAAAAGAAACTTGAAATAAGAAGTTCACCTCAAAGAGATGAGAAAGTAAGTCCGGGTGTGTTCGCTCGATGTACTCTCTAGATTCCCAAGAACAATCCTTAGGATTTGAAGACCAATTAACTTTAACAAGCGGAACATCTTTATTTCGAAGTCGTTTGACTTCCGAAGCAATGATACGAATAGGATGTTGCTCATAAGTTAAATTAGGCGAAACTTCAATCTCTTCCACAACACCGGGCTCAAGAATAGAATCGGAATCTCGAAGACACTTCCGTAATTGAGAAACATGAAACACGTCATGAATAGCAGAAAATTGAGCCGGTAATAAAAGGCGATAAGCCATGGAACCAATACGTTCAATGATAGGAAATGGCCCAATATATCGAGGCGCTAACTTTCCCGAGCGACTGAAACGCACAACACCTTTCATTGGTGAAACACGAATAAAAACAGAATCTCCAACAGAAAATTCTAATTTCCTTCTTCGATTATCGGCATAGGATTTTTGTCTACTCTGGGCTTCTTTCATCCTATGACGAATAAGGTCAATCTTTTCTGTGGAATCACGAATAAAATCTGGACCTAAAACCAGCCTCTCACCGGTCTCAAGCCAACAAGAAGGAGATCGGCATGGCCTTCCGTAGAGTGCCTCAAAAGGTGCCATACCAATACTAGATTGGAAGCTATTATTATAGGAAAATTCAACAAGTGAAATATGTTCTTCCCAACTTCCACCAAAATCAAGAACACAAGCATGAAGAAGATCTTCAAGAGTTTGATTCACACGCTCGGTTTGTCCATCGGACTGGGGGTGATAAGCGGTGCTAAAATTAAGCTTCGTTCCTAAGGCTTTTTGAAGACTCTTCCAAAATCCACTAGTAAACAATGGATCACGATCACTAACAATAGAAGTAGGAACTCCATGCAATTTAACAATTTCTTTGATAAAGAGTTTGGCCAAAAGAGGAACGGTTCGGTTAGACCGAACGGAAATAAAATGGGCGGATTTAGTAAGTCTATCAATGATCACCCATAAGCTATCATGACCCGAACGAGAACGGGGAAGGCCATCTATAAAATCCATGGAAATTTGGTCCCACTTCCAAATTGGAATTTCTAAAGGTTGCAATAACCCACCAGGCCTTTGATGTTCGGCCTTAACGAGTTGGCAAGTCATGCAACGCTTAACGAAGTTAGCGATGTCAAGTTTCATTCCCTCCCAATAATAAAGTCGCTTCATATCCGCGTACATTTTACTACTACCGGGATGAATGGTGAATTTAGAACGATGAGAATCTTCTAAAATATCTTTGCGAAGATCACTAATATTTGGCACGATAAGTCTACCAAATCTTCGAATGCCGCCACGAGAATCGATATCAAAGTCTTTCAAACCTTCAATATCCATTTTATCCTTAATATTTTGGCTAAGAAGAGCCAATTCGGGATCCAACCCTTGAGCTTCAAGAATGCGGTCTAAAAGAGAAGGATGAGCCTCAAGGCTACATAAAACAAGAGATGAACATAAATCGGATACGCGGTCTCGAATCTCACAAGTCGATAAGATCTCGAGATCGTTCCATTCGGATATCATCATAGAAACAACTGCTTGTTGCTTACGGCTAAGAGCATCGGCGACGCGATTACCCTTACCGGGGGTATAAAGAATATCAAGATCATAAGGTGCAATAAACTCGAGCCAACGCTGTTGACGCAAATTAAGTTCCTTTTGAGAAAATAAATATTTCAAAGACTTATGATCCGTGTAAAGAACAAATTTCTCTCCTAAAAGATAATGACGCCAAATCCGAAGAGCGAAAACAATAGCCGCGAGTTCTAAATCATGAGTGGCATATCTAGTCTCAGCAGGCTTCAATTGCCTAGAAGCATAAGCAATAACACGTTCTCTTTGCATAAGAACGGCACCCAAACAACGCGACTAGCATCGGTATAAACAACGAAATCTTGATTCCCCTCGGGAATAACAAGAATAGGAGCATCAGAAAGGAGTTCTTTTAATTTCTGAAAAGAAGCTTCACATTTGTCCGACCAAATGTATTTAACACCTTTCTTAGTCAAGCTAGTGAGAGGCACGGCAATCTTAGAAAAGTCTTTGATAAAACGACGGTAATAACCCACCAACCCAAGAAAGCTACGGATTTCCGTTACACTCTCCGGTCTCTTCCAATCTTGAATCGCTTCGATCTTTGAAGGATCTACGGAAATTCCGGATTCGGAAATAATGTGACCAAGAAACTTTACCCGAGATTGCCAAAAATGGCATTTAGAAATTTTTTCTTTTAATTGATTACTCCTAAGAGTTTCCAACACAATCCGAAGATGCTCTTCATGTTCCTCTTCGGTTTTAGAATACACAAGAATATCATCAATAAAGATGAGAACAAATCGGTCGAGAAAATCTTTGAAAACCCGATTCATAAGGTCAACGAAATACGCCGGAGCATTCGTCAAACCAAATGGCATGACAAGCCATTCATAAGATCCATAACGAGTACGGAACGAGGTCAATGGAATACTATCCTCTGCAATACGAAGCTGATGAAATCCAGTAGCTAAGTATAATTGTGAAAAGACCTTAGCACCACTAAGCTGATCGAATAGATCATCAATCCGAGGTAGAGGATATTTATTTTTGATCGTGAGATCATTAAGCTTGCGGTAGTCAACGCAAAGCCTAAGAGTACCATCGGATTTCTTCACGAAAATAGCCGAAGCTCCCCAAGGCGAGGAACTAGAGCGAATAAATTGCTTCGTCTCCAATTCAGATAATTGTTTATGCATCTCCTCGTTTTCTTTATTGGACATACGATAAGGAGGACGAGTGATAGGTTGAGCTCCAGGAATAAGGTTAATTCTGAACTCAATTGCCCGCTTAGGTGGTAATCCTAAAACGGGTTCGAGTATGTCGGAAAATTCACGAACGACGTGAATAAGAGAAATAATATCACCCTCATCGTCATCATCGTCATCACGAGGATTTAAAGAATATAAAGATGCGACCAAGCTGGAAACTGAATCTTGAAGATTAATAGAAATCTGCTTAACAGATTGAGGATGTCGAAGAGGAATAGTCCGCTCAGGACATAGGATATGAGCTTCATAACGGTTAAGCCATTCCATTCCCAAAATCATTCCAAAGCCTAAATAACGCATGACATGCAAATCGGCTAGGAAAGGAAAATCACACAAAATAATCTCGACATCTTTACACAATAAACTGATTGTTGCGGATCCACCAACCGGATTCGTAATTCTCAAAGAAGTCATTAAACACAAAACATCCAAAGAAAAAGTATCAACAAGTTCTTTTGATATAAAAGAATGGGACGCACCCGTATCAAAAAGAACTCGAATAGGATGATCACGAAATAAAATAATTCCATACAGAATAAAATGAGAAATACCTTGGCCACGAGATGTGTTGCTAGGGGCTTGAGCAACATTTAACTTTCCCTCCTTCATGCCCTGAAGCTTGGGGCATGAAGATATAACATGACCGGGGACTTTGCAGTAGCGACAAGAGAGAGACTTTGGGCACTTGTTCGCATAATGGTCCTTCGAACCACAATTATAGCATTCCCCATGGCTAAAGGTAGAAGCGTTTGCTGCCGAAGATGCTTGCTTCCCTTTCTTATCAGGATAGGGGCCTTTGAATTTGTTTGGCCTCTTCTTGTTGTTGAAGTTTGGTTTGGAACCCACCACTTCAACATCATTCTCCCTATCCGCCTACTCCAGACGAAGAGCGATATCAACGAGTTGGTCGAAAGAAACTTCTAACTTTAGAAGTAATGGCTTCTTGAGACTTCTGTTTAAGCCATAGACGAATCTCTGATTCTTCTTCAGAGGGGTGTTGATGTATTCAACCCCATATTTGGAAAGCGACTCGAAGGAGGCGACGTAATCAGTCACGGAGGACTCACCTTGAACAAGGTCTATAAATCGTCGAGCCAATGTCACTTTCTCAGCTTCTGGGACGGATTTTAATTCGAAGCGTTCCCGGAATTTCTCCCAGGTGAGATCCGCTTCATTAATCTCAGAAATGAGAAGTTCGTACCAGTCCAGCGCTCTCTCTTGGAGCATACTGGAGGCCACCTGAACTCGGTGAAGATCGATAAGATTCATGCGCGAAAAGATGCGATCGCATGTTCTAAGCCAAGCTTGGACTTCAATAATAGTTTCGGAACCTTTGAAGGGCTTCCCACCCAAATTAGTGTAATCGTTGCACAAGCGTGCAAATTCCGACTTTGGGTGAGTAGGTTCCGGGTTAGTTCCAGCTGCTTGAGCATTTGTCACTAAATCAAGAAGCTGCTGGGTGGTCATAAAAACTCCATCTTGGGGTGGAGTGCTAGATGGCACGGCTCTGGGGCGGCCAGGTCTAGACATTTCTCTTCCTTTAGAAAGAAAGAAGAGGAAGAAGAAGGTTATTCACCCAATTGAATATCAAGCAATCTTGATAGACAAAACAAGGAATCATAAAAGAAAATAGGATAAGACGGTACGTAGACCCGAATCAAATCCTAAAGCACGACTCCTAAGATGGACTTAGGACGATGATCCTTGTTATAATATTCCATATTGTTCCGAAGTTTGGCTCTGATACCAAGCTGTGACGCCCCACCTCTATACCCACGCTAGACAAGAACATTACAGTGAATGCTGTCAACTAGCACGGAGAATAAGGCTGTTGAGGAGCGACCATCTGTATAATTGCTTTGTGCGAGTACCGATATACCGGATAAAAATATATCTTTTCATCTCAAGAGGAAATCCGACATATCGACACAAACTCAAAGCTACTACATAGTGGCTATAAAGGTCTTCGGAAACAAATATAGAAATAGACATAACATAAATCAGTCACAGACAATTCATATCACAAAGGCGGAATAAGATATGAATATTACACTAGGAAGTGTACATCAGAGTAGTGGTCTAAAAAGATCCACAATATCACAAATGAATAGTTACATGAACTACACAAAAGAATAAGTATACATTATGGAGTCTATATCTCAAATGTATACAACAAAAACTACAAATCTAAGTAGTTAACCAAAAGTCAGAGGAATCAATCCCAAGAGAGAAGTCAAGCAGAAGCACCTGTAACATCTCGGTCTGACCCGAGTATTATTTAATAAGAAAATAATAAACGGACCAGTCTAGCTATAAATACCAGGTGAAACGATATAGAGTAAGAGATATGACTAAACACATAATAATCTCTATGCCAAGCTGTGATTTATATAAGTAATTGAAAATCAAGAGATTAATCAATATCACCAAATCTACACAAGAATCAAAGAAATGTCATACTCCTTATTTCGTTCACCAAACCACAAATATTGACGATAATATCAACGTCAATCACAAAAGTCAATGACACACGAATTCACCAATGCACAAATATTGATAAAACTTATCAATGGAAATCACGAAAATTGGTGAAACACAAATTCTAGAAATAATCTCAAGAAATCCAGAAATCACAAAGGGGGGGAGGCCTATCACAAACGGGAGCATAAAGCTCACCAACACGTGTATCACAAACGGAAAGCTAATTCCATGGTCGCTAACCATCACAAATTGAGCCGAAGCTCCACAAACGGTCCGAAGACCATGGGTTGCTACCCCACCAAATTGAGTCGAAACTCCACAAAACGGGGTTTAGTCTCCCACGCAGACAAAGAGACATCGCACATTGCTAGTCTAAATCACAAAGATGATCGTCATGATCAACGAGCAGTGTCGATTACAGTAAGCTAGTAAATATATGAGCTTAGCATCATGTCCCATAACCACTAGCTTAACTTAAATATTTACGAACAAATTGTATATCTCCACTAGAAAATTGTCACAAGAGTTTCAATCGAACAAGTCCAAGAATTAACCAACAAAGTGAACGCAAGCGTTTCATACCACTTGTTTTACTAAGTCGTTTAATTAGAGTTCTCGTACGAGTGAGGTAAAGGTTTATCTATGCTAATAGATTGGAAAACGGTTTTATAAACGAATTTGGTATTAAAATAGTATTGAAATCATTTGAGGAAAGAGTTTTGATATTTACTACTAGTATAGAAAACCTTTATATTTTTAAAGTGACAAAGCACAAGGGGGATTGTAGAAACAATCAATCACAAAGATCACATTCGAAGATGTGAATAAAAATCCAATGAAATCGATAAAGGATCCATCGAAGTGGATATGCCTAAAATTCCCAAAGAAAATAAGTCATCAAAGAGGATAATAAATTATGACAATAAATAGGATCATCACGAATCGATTTAAATTGGAAATTCAATCCAAAAAGGCAAATTGGACTAAAACAGCAGGTTCAGTCGACTGAACAGAGGATTCAGTCGACTGACCCTGTACCTGGGAATTTTCCAGGTTCAGGAAACTTTCTGTTTCCAGGTTCAGTCGACTGAACATAGGATTCAGTCGACTGAATCATGCCTGGAAACTTTCGGGTTTCAGGTTCAGTCGACTGAACAGAGTATTCAGTCGACTGAATCATGCCTGGGCTATTTTTCAGCCTTATTCAAATGAAGAGCAAACTCTTCCAAAATGCAACCGGACGAACATTGGCTCTAAGGGTTTATGCCAATCGACAACCCGGCCCTATATGCTCCTCGATGCATCACCAAAAGCATGATCAAACATTCATAAAAGGATTTTCACACAAATTGACTTAAAAACTCAAAAATTGGAATATTCACAAAACCAATCCAAATCAAGAGCAAACGCACATGAAGAAGTGTTAGGAATTCATACCCAACAACCAAAGATAATTATAGTCATAGATGTGAGATAAAAAAATCTCACCTTTTTACAAAATCAAACAAGAAGAAGCTTGAAAGCAAATGGAGAATCAACCTCTCTTCAACATAACCCAAATGAGCTTGAATCTATGCTCAAAAACAAGAACATTCCCAAAATTAGGTTTAGGAATTTCTGAAATTGGTAAGAGAATAAGTTGGAGAAGAAGAAGAGAAGCTTACCAATGGGTTCTTCTTGAGTTTGGAGCTTGGAATTTGATTTGCAAGAGAAACTAGGGTTTTGGAGTTTTTAATTTCCAATCTCTCCCACCATTAATGTTATAAAAACTGAAAAGAGAAGAGAATGAGGGTGAGTTGGGGAGAGTGGCTCAGATTTGAGCATAAGTTAACATAGGGCTGAGCCCAAAAACCAAACCCAAAGTGAAAAGTAGCAAAAATCAACTTTCTCCAAACATATCGAAGCTTATACTCAAAAAGGTCGCAAACGGCATTTTAAACTCAATGGGAGTTGTCCCGAGTCCTAATTCGACCGTATGCAAAAAGTAGCTTTTCGGACTAAAATCCGACTAACGATAAAATATTTAAATAAAATATTTAAATATAAAATCGATAAATATGCGGGTTGTTACATAAATATATTTAATTGCAAGTCTGGTGCCTGTGTTGAAATATCAGTTGTTCATCTCTGTTTTTTAAAAAAGTATGGAGCACAGCTTTAATTAAATGCAACGACCCGTAATTTTCGATCCCGAAAATTCCAGATAGTTAGAGAAAAGAAGAAAGAGATAGAATAAGAAGAACAGAAAACCAAATCCAAAGTCTCACATACGCAGCGGATAAAATATAATATCACATAAATAATAGTTATACCAAAGAAAAACTGTACCTATCAATTTACATCGACATATCAGAGTTACAAACAATTTTATACAACATTGGATAGATACAATTTAATATGTCTCAGATATATACAATATCATAGAGGAAACTCTCCATACGTCCCTGCCATCCAGCTCTCCTCTTGAGCTCCAGAACGTCCTTACCTGAAAATCTGTAATACTCGGACTGACCCGAGCATTACATCAAAGTAACACCCGGGTTAGGCTGGAAACAACCGTGAGTAAACCCTTCTAACATGAAATACACCAAAATAATAGCCTATTTAAAACTTGGGGCAACACATAATAATTCTACAAATTCACAGGTCCGGCATAGACCACACTCATTACACTCATCAATTTCTAAGTGCTAACTTAGATTAAATAGTCCAACTTACATAAACCATTCCATATCAGCCAATTGATTTCACATATCAATTTATAAAGAATCGAAGTGGTTTCGGGTATTTACTAATACCCGACTCCGGTCTCTTTGAATTCAACACAATCTTAACCCAAGTTATACAAGTGAAATACAATTTAACTTCAAATAGGATATCATTTCTTTCACTGCAATTTAATATCGATAGATAACCACATCATCACAATTTAAATCAAACATATCTCATCACATGACATCACAAACCTCATATTAGGGATATCAATTAATCAAAGACTTCCAATATCATTCTATTTATCCCTTAATTAATTTCACAAATTAATTTATCCCTAACCAAAAATAGCAATTAACCTTTAATTACTCCGTTAATTAATTATTAACCATAATTATTAATCTCCCTTGATTAATAACATCCAGAATTTAACTACCCTTAATTGCTTTATTGAATAAATTAATCCTTAATTTATCCTCTAATTAATCCCTTGATTAATCCCATTCCGTAATTACCATTAATTACTTCCTTAAGTAATTACACTCCCATTAGTTACATTGAGTAATTATTCATCAATCATTAAGTGTTTAAAATTAATTAAACTTAACTAATTAATCTAAACTGATCACATTAAACCCAATTAAGTAATTAATTTCTTAATTACTTTATTATGATTTAGTTATTCAACTTAACGTAATTAACATTGGTTAATTACGAGTCATTTGCCATTAAATTGATTAACCATTCCCAATTAGCTAACCAACCCTAAATTAAAATTTTAAATTAATCCTTAATTACCGGATAATTAATCAGACATACTTACCAATTACCTTATTTTAATCAGTCAATTTGCTTAATTAAGATTAAACAAATAAGGATTAATTTTAAAATAAATTTCTCAACTTTACTCATCAAACATAAATAAATTAATCATCACTCAAGATGAATTAAAGATAACTAAATTCAAACTTATTAAGTTTAAAATCTTCGAGAACTTAAACTAGTTAAAAACTCAACATCTGAACCTATTCGTTAAAACTTTGGGAAGTAAGTTCATTTTGGATTTTTGTTTTATTTTAAGTCCAAATTCCATTTTATTTTCAAAGGTCTTGCTTTCAGTTAGTCAACACTTGAAATCCCCTGGCCCAACTCATACTGATCCCGTTTCCACATTCACAACCCACGAAGACAACTGGACCAAAGCCCAAACAAACACATCGGTACGAACCCGAAAACAATGAACCCAACCCTGTCCAAACTTCTTCCTCATCCACGCGAAAGTGATCACCCACGATCAAATCCAGTAAACAAAAACAGCATCGATTGGTAACGAACACTACAACGACAAACTCGAGACCACTCCAAACACAGAGCCTTGATCGCGTGAACATTGTTCCAAACTAGGATCACCTGTGTACGGTAACGAATGTGCACATGCACAACCACTTCACCAGCCAACCCATCGCCACTCCATCGCCGACAAGTCCCACCTTGACCCCAGATCTCAATCACCGCCTTGATTGAGCATGCTACACCCCTGATCAAAATCGGTCAATTTCCCAAAACTACCTGAAACTGAAATTAACTCCTACCTCCACCAATTTACAAACTGCACCCACGACAGACCATTAACTCCTCCACCGTGTTCACAGTTCGGATGATCCCTCACCGTGCTACCTTCCCACCCGAAATCACCCACTCCGGTTGCGTCGCCCACTTTTGGTTCCTTCTCGATGCCAACAAAACCACTACTATCCTTAAAACCCTAATATTGGTTGACTAACCCAATCTAGGCTCAAATACCCAAATGTGCCATGGTCGACTCCTCCCTGGTAAACACCAGCACCCTCCAGTCAAGCCACGTTGACTCTTGTTGACTAAAACGACGCAGAAAAATTTTTGAACAGAAAACATTCCTCTGTAAATTACTCAAAACTAAGATTACTAAAAATTAAAATTTAACTTCTAAAATTCCTAATTTCATATAACATTTGATTCTGCATGTTTAAATTCCAGAATCAAACATGTTTATTTTTCACTACAATTTGGTTTACACTATAAATTTATAGCTTTCAGATAAATTGTTTATTAGATTTATATTATTTTTTCTTTAGAATTTGTATGATGACAACACTCGCAATTCCTTAAAACATCAGGTGTTCCAAGGAAATCAGGGAAAGGAATATAAATTTTTTTAATGCAAACTTCTTTGTAAATTTCAACAGAGGCATGAATATGCCTCGACATAAGCATGCACTCCATATCTCACACACACATATATATATGAACATAGTCAATATTTACAGCCACTCGAACAATTAATAGATTTGAAACCTTGTGAAGAGAGTTTATTCAAAAGTATAAATTTTCAAACAGAATTTAGCATTTTAAAGGATAACAGTTTACTCACAAATTGAAAATGCAGAGAAACAGTCTTCTTAGTTTGAAAATATAATGCCTGAAAACTGCTCTGATTCAAATCTGGGTTTTGTTATGAATTTGGAATAAAAGCTTGAGACTAGAAGTCTAATCCAAACCAAACATATTTGTTTAAATATCTAAACCTAACAAGAATTTGAATGAGAGAAAATGAAATTTTAATTAAAGTTGTGCTCTATACTTTTTTAAAAAACAGAGATGAACATCTGATATTTCAACACAGGCACCAGACTTGCAATTAAATATATTTAGTTCTCCTGCATGCAAACAAGTTTTCATCATGCTTCTAAGTTCAATTCATGCATCCAGATTTAGATTAAAAACAAGTAGAGTTTACTCACCTTAAATTGCAGAGGATAGAATTGTATTTTTGTTTCCAGGCCTTGAATTTATTTGCATGTTGAAATACATCTTGCTGTAGTTGATTTCCAGCTTTGCATGTTGATGAATTTTTCTTAAATTGCTTGTTGAATAAAAATCAAAATCCTGCTGCTGTCTTGCCTTAATTTGAAAAACTTGTAGCTGTTGAAACTGATTTTCTTGTTTGTATTAGAGGATTTGAAATTTCAGATTTTACTCTTGTTCCAGGTTATACAGTTTTTTTTCTTTTTTTTTCTTTTGATCTTTGTTTTTGTATTACATTTTCCTGATCTTTGTTGAAGAGAACAAAGAAATTCTTAGCTGAAAATAAAACTTTACTTTTATTTTACAATTTAAATTTTAAACTTAATTATTAGGAGAATTACATTTGTCACTTGGATGATTTAGTTTCCTTACACCTAAGCTTATTGATTTACAAATGTCCTTATGTTTAAATTAATGTCTTACAAGTGTTATGATGTTTTTAATTAATATTTAGAAAAGTATTTTCCTAATGTTTTAAAAATGTTTTAAATGTTATTTCTTTTTTTTAGATTTATTTAAGCCTTATATAAATATTTATGAAATATTACATGATTATAAGGCATATTTATTTTATACAAATAAGCTTTGGATTTCAATAAATATTCATGTGAATTCAAATAAACATTTATTAACAAATAACTTATGCTTTTGATTCAAATCTATATAACATGTGTTTATAAATTTGAGAACTTTAGTTTAACTCCTTATATAAAATTTTAAAACAATTTTATCTTATGATAAAATTAAAATGAAAGAAATATTAAAACAAATGAACCTTTAATTTGAATCTTATACATCATTTTCAAAAGTATTAAATCAAATTAAAACTTCAAATTACAAATTAAATTCAATTCAATATTTTTTTCCTATTTCTAATATATACATAAAAATACATATATTTAATTTGTTTGAAAATAATAGTTTTTTCCCCAGATATAAAAATTCAGTTTCTATTATTTATATTCAGATATTCTTTATTATCAAAATTCTTATCTATTCAATCTATAAACCAGAGAGTTATCCAACTATTAGATGCTCAAACTCTCGGGTTATCGCATTCCTCCCCCCTTAGAATCTTTTCGTCCTCGAAAAGGAATGAAGCTAGAATTTATTAAATATTTTAGAAACAGTTAAAATATTCTTCGATCATTTTAAAACAATTTTAAAATCAGTATAATATTTCCAAAATAGTTTTGTAAAAATACTTTTATAACCCGATGTTTCAACCAGCCCATCCTTGTTCTCATAGAAATTTGGTCATACGTTGATCAGGCGTACAACTAAAAATCTATAAGTACTTAGTAGACCCGTTTTCAACATCCAGTGAAAATACTTGGAAAATAATTTTTATTGGAAATCTAGAAAACAGTTTTGAAAATAGAGGAAATATCTTTAGTGAGGATGCTCTGGAAATCATCACTCCCATCCATGGTCGCAGTTAACCCGATGGTTACGTTGTCGTCCCGACAAAATCCACAGATAACTGTAGGCCTCCGCGCCCCTCGATTACACCATGGAACCCGCTATAGATCGTAGCTACAACTGGGGTTACGTAGCTATCACAGCAAAAACCCATATAACTGTAGGCATCAACGCCCTCGAATTTCGCTGCCAAAAGAATGAAACTTCTCCACTCCACTTGACCATAGATCGCAGTCTACCGATGTTGTGTTGCCTTCCCGGCAAAATCAAGTGTAGACCGTTGGCACTCATCCTCCACACGATTTTCGCTATGGTCCCCACAGTAGATCGCAGTGACAACGAGTTACACTGTCATCACAACATAACCCAAATGCCCCTGTAGGCATCAGCGCCCTCGACTTTCGCTACCCAAAAATCAAAAGCCTTTTCCAAATCCAAAGGTTCCCAAAACCTTTCTCCAAAATCCTCATATGATCTTTTATATATATATTCAGATATATAAAATCTTTTAAAACTTTGGATCATTTCAAACTTGTATAAACTCCTTTTATACTTCAAAACACCTTCAAAATCCTTTTCTTCTGGCAAAGGATTCAACAGGGGAGTTTCATTTTATAAAACAAAGATATTTAACTTTGTTTATTCAAAATCAAATATTCAAATTTGATTACTCCCTTCAATATCAATTTCATTCAAATCCGTACGATGTACACATGTCATTCGTACGCCATACCAATTTGATCGCTCACTCGATTACACAATTTCACTTCCGAACTAGTATTGTCCACCCGACTTCCTAGTGCGGACACAGATCTGGTTTCTTGATCAGATACCGTCATTCTCCTTGCATAGTCATAACTATGATAGAGAATATCCAGAACCAATCAACAATCCATATCCAGGTTCGTATTCAAAAATCGAGTGGAAAAATCCAACTCCGATCGATATAACTATCTCGAAATTCTGTGCTCGAATCTGGATCAGATCACTATGCGAATAGAATAACACACGTACACCCTACGTATTTATCTTTATTGGTTATTGGCCAAATGAATTCCATTTCTATTCACATTCATTTTGATTATCCTTCACTTACTCACAATTGCTTCAATCCATTTGATTATCACCTCCATTCTTATCTCGATTGGGTATTTAACCAATAACAGTTTGAACTCCGACTAGTTTATTTAGGAAATAGCTTGAAATTTTAAAAATAGATAAGCAGTTGGAAAATAATTACTAGTTTTGTAAAATAGGTGTAAAATAGTTTAGTAATTGTCAAATAATTGAAAAATAGTTAAATAGTCATAGAAATTTTTAATAACTGTAAAATAGCTATAAAATAGTAATTAGTAGTTGAAAATAATAATTAGTTTATAAAATAGTTAGAAAATTGTTAAACAGTTTCAAAAATAATTGTAAAACAAGTATAAGGTAGTTTGGCTTTTAAAAGAAAGGTTGTATATATAATAAATAGCTTGGAAAAATAGGTTTATATTAAAACAAAATAGTCCAGAGTCAAAACTGTTCACTTCCCAATCTTCATTCTCAATCAATTCAATTTAAATTTCCTCTTCCATTTAAATTGACCCAATTCAATTTTAAATAATTCCAATTTCCATTGGACTTGATTTATTCCAAATTCAAGTTGAATTAATTCTCTATTCCTTTTCAAATTTAAATCAAATTCTATTAAATTTTAAACATATTCAACTTTAATGACAATCCCAAGTTATTCCAATCACTTTGGACTAATATCCATTTAGTTGAACCCACTTCAATTCCAATCCATTTCAACTCCAGTTTGAATTAATCTCAATTTCAAACTCCATTTCCAAATCAAGTTGAATTATTCTTGATTTCCTTCCAAATTCAATTCAAATTCCATTTGAATTTAAAATTATCAAATTTTAATTATAATTTCAAATTATTCAAATTAACTTGGACTAATTTCAAATTGAACCCACTTCAATTTCAAATCGTTTCCAATTAATCCAATTCAATTTTCCCTTTGAATCTTATACTCATACATCTTCAATCACCATTTCAATTAATTCAAATCAAATTCAATTTGAACTAATTCAAATTTCAAATCCAAATCATCTCGAATTATATAAATTCGAGTTAATACTTCAAATGTTGATTTAATTCCTTTAAATCAAATTTCCCTTAAAGTTTTTAAACAATTCAATTTTGAGTCCAAATTTCAAAATTCCATTTTATAACATCCATCAAATTCCAAATTTAAAACTCAATATTTAGAGTTTATCTCAAACCATCTTTGATATTATGTATATTCACATATATACATATTAACTTCTTTTACATACCAAATTTTACTTTAAAATTTTAAACTACCATTGGTTTTTAATTCAAAACAAATTTCTTTTAAGTTTTCAAACAACTCTTGTTTGAAATAGGACCATTTCATTCAATTTCCTTAAATAATATTATTTATTATTTCTTTAAATTAATTACATCATTAATTAATCACATTTGGTAATTAACTTATTTCTTAATTACCTTCATTAAGTAATTGTCCCTTAAATTACTTACCTATAGTTACTTCATTAAGTAACTCCCTCTTTATGTGATCCTCGTTAGGCTAAACAATCAAACAAATATTGATTGTTTTATACATAATTAAGCTTTAAAATTTTATTTACAAGAAATAAGTTGAAAATCTTTCTAGAAATTGCTAGAACAGTAAAAAAAATGAAACGACCTGGAAATTTCGATCCAGAAATTTCCAGATAGTTAGTGAAAAGAAGAAAAGGAAAGAAGAAGAAACAGGAAACTCAAACTCAGAGTCTCACATTCGCAGCGGATAAAATATAATATCATATAAATAATAGTTTTACAAAGAAAAACTAATAAGTATATTTACATTTTTATACATCAGAGTTACAACATAAACACAACATTAGACAGTTTAAAACAATCATGTCCAGATATACAACTATAATATATACAGCGGGTACGCTCCATACGTTCCTACTATCCAGCTCGCCTCCTGAGCTCCAGATTTTGTTCTGTTGTATTTGTGTTTCAAATACATTTCCGATTTTTTTTAATATAAAATTTTAAACTTTAAACTTGTATTACTCAACGATATTTTGTTTGAAACCAAATCCTTGACAAAGATTTGAATCATGAGATCATGATTTTGATCAGAGTGTAAATCTGGAACAAAACTCTGTATGTATATAAACACTGACATGCAATCCATCCTGTACACATTTCACAAACATGCAAGCATCATACCAAATTTTTTTCCAGATTTGATCTAGATTTGATTTACATCTACTTCGCTTTTTCTGAATTTTGATCTTGAAGCTTAATTGTATAAACTTTAAATTTTCTTTACCTGACCTTCATTTTTTTTTACTGTTCTAGCAATTTCCAGAAAGATTTTCAACTTATTTCTTGTAAATAAAATTTTAAAACTTAATTACGTATAAAACAATCAATATTTGTTTGATTGTTTAGCCTAACAAGGATCACATAAAGAAAACTTAATTTAAAATCTTCTTATTGAGTCTGTTAGGAAATAACAGAGTTAAGCACAACTTGCATACCAATATGTACATGCATATAATCATGTATCCATATTTAAACAAGCATGCATACAGAAATTTAAACATGTGTCACGAAATTCACATCAATCATGTCACATACAACAATTAAAAACTGATTTATGGGTTAGGGTTACTCACTTGTTTTGATGATGAACAAGAACAGGCTCTGGAAAAAAAATGAAATCTGCCCTGATTTATGATCTTGCTCAATTTTGAATAAACTTGAATCTTTGCTTAGTTTAAATATGAAGTTGTTGCTAGATAAAATTGGATTGAACTTGCATGCATGCTATTGGAACTTGGACTTGCTTTAAACAAATTTCCAGATTTGAAGAAAGATGCAGACATTTATTTTCCAGATTTTAAGAAATACTTGCAGCTTTGATGCTTCAGATTTGCTGTTGATAATTAGTTACAGTGTTTAGATTGATTTATTATCTGGTTTTAGAGGCAAATTTTGTTTTGAGGGATTGTTTGAGTTCATATTTGTTTCTTAGCTTTTGATTTTTTTTTTGAAAAAGAAATAGATAGAGAGAAGTATATGTTTTTAGGCTGAAAATTGTTTAACAAAAATAAAAGAGAATTAAATCTAAAAATTCTGATGCAGCTAAGGCCGGAGAAGAAGTTGTGCAAACTTTAGTTCCTGAAAACATGAGTTTGTGGTGTAGTGTGATGAGTCGTTCACGACTCAGTGAAGGCTTGGGTCGCTGCCGAGCTAAGGAAGGAGGGCCACGAGTTAACAAGTTAAGGGGGAAGGTAGGCCGAGTTAACGAGACATCGGGTTTGAGTCGTCCACGACCCAAGAGAAGCATGAGTCGTTTCTGACCTAACTGTGACAATCTAAGTCGTTTACGACTTAAAGGGATAAAGGACAACGGGTTACAGGAACAAGAGCCTATTTTAGGTCGACCCCGACCTAAGGAAGAGAAGCTACGACTTAAGAGCCTAAGTCGGCTACGACTTAACAAAAGAGGAAGCAGTCACGACCTAACTGAGTCGTTGAGGAGCGCAGGGGGATTGGGCTTGAGTCGGCACGCGCTTAAGTCGGCCATATGAGCTGAGGTGTTGTAGTTTGTTGGCCTTGAGTCGTTAGGTCGTATACGACCTAACTGTTGTAGCCATGTGGTTGATGAGTCGTGTATCTTGTGTTGTTTTTTTGAGTCGGTAATGTATATGAGTCGGTCCTGTATGTAGATAAGCTGAGTCGTATGTCTTTGAGTCGTGTAAATTGTGTTGCGTTGTTAAGTCGGCAACGACTTATGATGAGTCGGAGTCTATGAGTCGGCAACGGGTTAAAGGGGTCGGTTGTGTCAAGCTATAAATAGAGGGTGTGTTGTATATTTTGGGTGGTTGATTTTTGAATAAAATTTCTTGTTGATTGCTTTGTGCTTTCTTCTCCAATTGGTAGTTGAGTGTAATCTCCTATCTCCTCTTTCGGTTAATCGAGTGCGCTCGATTCAACGATCGTAGAAGCCGATTCACGGAATCTAGTGCGCTAGATCAACGTGCGAAGAATCGTAGATCTTTGAACACGGTATAGTGCGCTATCAACATGTTTGAGATAGCTAGAGTTCGGTATCTTTGGATCAACGAACTTGGGCATTTTGGTATCTTCAACTCACCGATTGCTACATTCCATCGATTGAAGTTTGTTTCGAATAATCCGCTGCGTCATTATTGGTATCGGAGCCATACTTAGCCAATCATAGCTAAGTTGATTCTTGGAGCCAAGTTTTTGAAGTTTTTGAAGTTTGAAGTTGTTCATCGTGATCATATTGAAGTTGCATCAAGTTTGGAGTGTTTGATCCATTTCATTTTGGATCGAGGAGTTGGACATTGTTTGGATTTTGTCTTGGATTTTTGCGCGTCAAGGGTTGAGCCGTTTCATATTGCCGAGACAAGTGGAGGCCGAGACAAATTGTAGCCGAGTCATTGTTGAGCCGTGACTTATTGCATTGTTGAAGCTTTGAATTTTTGTGTTCGAATTGTTGAAGTGTTTGTGAGAGTTTTTCAATCATGCCACCAAGGAGAGCTAATCGTCATCAAAACGTTGAAGCTTTGTATCATAGAGAAGAAGCCGAGCTTATGGAACAACGTATTAATGAAAAGTTTGATGAAGGCATTGGTAAATTGGAGAGATTGATGAATGATTTGAATCAAAGGAGGAGATCACCAAACTCGAACCATGGAGGAAACCGAGTTTCGCCATCGGCTACGGAAGCGAGGAGGGTATCACCACATTCTTGTAGAGATAGAAGAGAAACGTCAATTTCATCACGAAGAGATCATCATGACTATGCACATGAAGAGAGAAGAAGTCAACGTGAATTTGACCATGAAGCATATAGGGATGAAGAGAGACATAGTCAAAGAAGCATGCATGAACGAAGGGATGATAATGGTCGAGATCGATGTAGGCGTACTTTTGATTTTGTTGAAGAAGGTGATAGAGCTAGTATTCATTATCGAGATCGAGACCAAGTTCGAAATTCTTATCGGGATGTTGAAGATGATCGTCGATGGGAATCGGGTATGAAAATGGAGATTCCGGAGTTTAAAGGCGGGATGGTAGCAGAAGAATTTCTTGATTGGATTTCTAATGTTGAAGAGATCTTTGATTTCAAGGAGGTTCCTGAGCATAGAAGGGTGAAGTTGGTTGCTACTAGGTTGAGGGGGAGAGCTTTGGCGTGGTGGCAGCAAACTAAACTTACTCGTGAACGGATGGGGAAGTCAAAGATAGAATCGTGGGATAAGATGAAGAAGTTGATGAGATCTACTTTCTTACCTTACAACTACCAATCACTTATGTACCAAAGGTTGCAGAATCTGAGGCAAGGGACAAAGTCTGTTAGTGATTATGCTGATGAATTTTACCAACTCATTGCCAGGAATGATATTATGGAGACAGAAGAACAGCTAACTGCTAGATTCATTGGGGGATTGAGAATGCAGATCCAGGATATGGTTAATATGTTCGATCCTAGATCCGTTGCAGAGGCACATCAGAAAGCGTTAGCTTGGGAGAAATAAGGAAGACGTGGAGGTGGTGTGTTTACTAATTCCAATAATCAAGCAAGGGGTGTTGGTGGAAGTTCTAATGTTCCTAAACCTGTCAGTAAGCCAGTGGTGAAGGAGGCTGAGAAGGCGAAGGTTAGCAGTGTTTTCAAATGTTATAATTGTCAGGAGTTGGGTCATAAGAGCAATGAATGTCCGAAGCCGAAGAAGAGAACCATGGTTGCAGAAGTTGAGGAGGATGATGGTGAGGAGGCAGAATGTTCAAATGCACCTTATGTTGAGGAGGAAGAAGAATTGTTTGGAGATGAAGGTTGTAATCTTATGATGAGGAGGTCATGTCTTACACCAAAGCAAGAGGAGGATTGTAGTTGGTTGAGAAGCAATATTTTTCAGTCGACATGCACTATTCTGGGGAAAGTTTGCAAGTTCGTTATTGATGCTGGAAGTTGCGATAATATTATTTCTACAGAAGCAGTAAGAAAGTTGAACTTGAAGACTGAGAAACATCCTAAACCGTACAAGCTAGCATGGTTAAGGAAGGGTGGTGAAGTGAAGGTGTGTCAAAGGGCTTGTGTTAATTTTTCTATTGGGAAGAAGTACAAAGATGAAATTTGGTGTGACGTTGTAGACATGGACGTGTGTCATTTGTTATTGGGTAGACCGTGGCAGTTTGATAGAGCAGTTCAACATGATGGTCGTGCCAATAGTTACAGTTTCATGTTCGAGGGTACTAAAATCACTTTAGTTCCTAAGAAGCAACAGCAGAAGGAGAGCAAGCTGGAAGAGATCGAGGAATTGAAAACTCTGTTGACCTTGAAAGAGTTTGTCAAGGAAGTTGAAGAAGAACCTGAAATATTTTTGTTGATTGGGAGAGAGAGTAATGAAGAAGTTGAGATTCCAGATGAAGCAAAGCCAATTTTGAAAGAATTTGAAGATGTCTTTCCAGAGGAGTTGCCTAAGGAGTTACCGCAACTTAGAGACATTCAACATCAGATTGATCTTGTTCCGGGAGCAGTGTTACCACATCGACCACATTACCGTATGAGTCCGAAGGAACATGAGGAGTTACGAAGGCAGGTGGAAGAATTGTTGAAACAGGGACGTGTTCAGGAAAGCTTGAGTCCTTGTGTCGTGCCAGCATTGTTAGTACCAAAGAAGGACGGAACATGGAGGATGTGCACAGACAGTAGAGCATTGAATAAGATCACTGTTCGTTATAGATTTCCTATGCCAAGGTTGGATGACTTGCTAGATCAGTTGAGTGGGGCAACTATATTTTCGAAGATTGACTTGAAGAGTGGTTATCATCAAATTCGAATCAGACCAGGTGATGAATGGAAGACAGCTTTCAAGACAAGAGAGGGGTTATACGAATGGTTGGTTATGCCATTTGGTTTGTCAAATGCACCTAGTACATTCATGCGGGTGATGAATCAAATCTTTAGACCATTCATTGGGAAGTTCGTCGTGGTTTATTTCGATGATATTCTGATTTATAGCAGAAGTACATGGGAGCATATTCTACATTTGAGGGAAGTATTGATTATTCTTCGTGAGGAACAATTTTATGCTGCTACGAAGAAATGTGTGTTTATGACGCATACTATTTTATTTCTGGGTTATGTTGTTTCAGGAGAAGGAATTCAAGTTGATCAAAGTAAAGTTGAAGCAGTCAGGAATTGGCCACAGCCAAAGACAATTACGGAAGTGAGAAGTTTTCATGGGCTAGCGTCATTCTACCGAAGATTCATTCCACACTTCAGTAACGTGATGGCTCCAGTTACTGATTGCATGAAGGGTAAACAATTTGTATGGTCAGAAGAAGCGGGAGTTGCTTTTGAGAAGATCAAGGAATTGTTGACGTCTGCACCAATTCTTGTTTTACCGAATTTTCAGTTATTGTTTGAGCTACACACTGATGCATCAAAGGTGGGAATTGGAGGAGTGTTGAGTCAGCAGGGGAGACCTATTGCATATTTCAGTGAAAAGTTGTCAGGGGCGAAGATGAGATACAGCACATATGACGTTGAATTCTATGCTGTGGTGCAAACGATTAAACATTGGAGACATTATCTATTTCAGAAAGAATTTGTTCTGTACACTGATCATGAGGCATTGAAACATTTACAGGGGCAGGACAAGATTTCAGCACGACATGCATCATGGATTGCATATTTACAGCAGTTTACTTTTGTTGTTAAGCACAAATCAGGGGTGACAAATCGGGTAGCGGATGCTTTGAGTAGAAGGAGTCATTTGTTAACAACAATGAAAGTTGAAGTGACGGGGTTTGAATTACTGCCAGAGATGATTGAAGAAGATCCTTACTTTGTGAAATATGTTGAGAAAGTGAAGGATGGGAGTACCGATGAATTTATGTTGGTTGATGGTTTTCTGTTTAAAGGGAATCGTTTGTGTATTCCAGATTGTAGTTTGAGGATGAAGATTGTGAAGGAGTTACATGAGGAAGGTCATATGGGCCGTGATCGTACTTTACAATTGATTTCACAGTCTTACTTTTGGCCATCGATGAGAAAAGAGGTTGAAAGATTCGTGGAGAGATGCCATATTTGCCAGGTGTCAAAAGGAACAGCGACGAATGCAGGGTTGTATATGCCATTGCCTGTACCGTCTAAGCCATGGGTTGATATTAGCATGGATTTCGTTTTGGGTTTGCCTAGAACTCAAAGGGGAAATGATTCGATATTTGTTGTGGTGGATAGGTTTTCGAAGATGGCACATTTTGTTGCTTGCAAAAAAACAGCGGATGCAGTTCGAGTGGCGCAGTTATTTTTCAAGGAGATTTATCGAATTCATGGTTTACCAGAATCTATTGTTTCTGACAGGGATACTAGATTTTTGAGTCATTTTTGGCTTAGTTTGTGGAAGATGGTGGGAACGAAGTTGAATTTCAGTAGTGCGTATCATCCGCAGACAGATGGTCAAACCGAGGTTGTGAACAGATCATTGGGGAATTTGTTACGATGTTTGGTGAAAGATAATCTGAAGAGTTGGGACATGAAGTTATGCCAGGCAGAATTTGCACATAATCATGCAGTGAATCGTAGCACGGGATTCAGTCCATTTCAGATTGTTTATTCAAATTTACCCAGGGGACCGTTAGATTTGGCAGTAGTACCACAGTCAAGGGAAACGGTTAAACGAGCTGTTGATTTTGTTGAAGGATTGACAGAATGTCATAGAATCGTTCAAGAACGATTGGAGAAATCGAATGAGAAGTATAAGAAGTCTGCAGATTTGAAACGACGAAATGTTGAATTTAACAAAGGCGATTTGGTTTATGCAGTGTTGACAAAAGACCGATTTCCAGTGGGAACGTACAATAAATTGAAAGCGCGGAAAATTGGTCCAGTTGAAGTTTTGAAGAAAATTAATGACAATGCTTATAAGTTGAAGCTGCCGGAGGATATGTACACTTCTGACGTATTCAATATTAAGCATCTTGTGCCATATTACGGAAATAAACAATCAAATGAAGAAGAATGTACAAATTCGAGGACGAATTTTTCTCAACCAGGGGAGGATGATGCAGCTAAGGCCGGAGAAGAAGTTGTGCAAACTTTAGTTCCTGAAAACATGAGTTTGTGGTGTAGTGTGATGAGTCGTTCACGACTCAGTGAAGGCTTGGGTCGCTGCCGAGCTAAGGAAGGAGGGCCACGAGTTAACAAGTTAAGGGGGAAGGTAGGCCGAGTTAACGAGACATCGGGTTTGAGTCGTCCACGACCCAAGAGAAGCATGAGTCGTTTCCGACCTAACTGTGACAATCTAAGTCGTTTACGACTTAACGGGATAAAGGACAACGGGTTACAGGAACAAGAGCCTATTTTAGGTCGACCCCGACCTAAGGAAGAGAAGCTACGACTTAAGAGCCTAAGTCGGCTACGACTTAACAAAAGAGGAAGCAGTCACGACCTAACTGAGTCGTTGAGGAGCGCAGGGGGATTGGGCTTGAGTCGGCACGCGCTTAAGTCGGCCATATGAGCTGAGGTGTTGTAGTTTGTTGGCCTTGAGTCGTTAGGTCGTATACGACCTAACTGTTGTAGCCGTGTGGTTGATGAGTCGTGTATCTTGTGTTGTTTTTTTGAGTCGGTAATGTATATGAGTCGGTCCTGTATGTAGATAAGCTGAGTCGTATGTCTTTGAGTCGTGTAAATTGTGTTGCGTTGTTAAGTCGGCAACGACTTATGATGAGTCGGAGTCTATGAGTCGGCAACGGGTTAAAGGGGTCGGTTGTGTCAAGCTATAAATAGAGGGTGTGTTGTATATTTTGGGTGGTTGATTTTTGAATAAAATTTCTTGTTGATTGCTTTGTGCTTTCTTCTCCAATTGGTAGTTGAGTGTAATCTCCTATCTCCTCTTTCGGTTAATCGAGTGCGCTCGATTCAACGATCGTAGAAGCCGATTCACGGAATCTAGTGCGCTAGATCAACGTGCGAAGAATCGTAGATCTTTGAACACGGTATAGTGCGCTATCAACGTGTTTGAGATAGCTAGAGTTCGGTATCTTTGGATCAACGAACTTGGGCATTTTGGTATCTTCAACTCACCGATTGCTACATTCCATCGATTGAAGTTTGTTTCGAATAATCCGCTGCGTCAAATTCCATTTGTCATAAACCTTAGTTCATTAGTTAACACATGTTAATATTAAGTTTTATTATGATAACACTTGTCTTTGTATTATTTTCTTTTTATTTTTAAATGTTAATAAAGGTTTTACTTAATTTATTTATTCTTATGTGAAGAAAATGTAATAAAACAAATTATGAATAGAAGCATATCCAAATATCTTTAAATTCCAATATTGCAAAATATCCATCTTTTGAATTTCAAAACTTTAAATTTGAATTCAAATTCAAATTAAATCCTAAAATCCAATTTACAAATCAAGTTATACGTATATAACTACCTATTCAGATATATATTTTCGTTACCAAAATTATTTATCAACTTATAAATCAGTATTTTCCATTAATATTAGATAATTATTCAATTATCTGATGCCCGAAAATCTGGGTTATTACATTCCTTCCCCCTTAGAATCTTTTCGTCCTCGAAAAGGAACGAAGCCAGATTTATTAAAATGCTTCTAATCAGATAAATTCTCTTTGATTATTTAAAACACTTTTAAAATCTATATAGTATTATAAATTAGATTTTATGAAAATAGTTTTTATAACTCGATGTTTCAATAAGTCCGTCCTCGTCATTATAGAAATTCGGTCATACGTTGATCAGGCGTAAGACTGAAAATCTATAAATACTTAGCAGACTCATTTCCAACATCCAGTGAAAATATTTGGAAAATAATTTTATTGAAAATATAGAAAACAGTTTTTGAAAATAGAGGATATATCTTTGGTGAGGATGCTCTGGAAATCATCACCCCCATCCATGGTCACAGTTGACCCGATGGTTACGTTGCCATCCCGACAAAATCCACAGATAAATGTAGGTCTTCCGCCCCTCGATTACACTATGTAACCCGCTATAGATCGCAGCTACAACTGGGGTTACGTAGCTATCACAGCAAAAACCCATATAACTGTAAGCATCAGCGCCCTCGAATTTCGCTGCCAAAAGAATGAAACTTCTCCACTCCACTTAACCATAGATCGCAGTCTACCGATGTTGCATTGCCTTCCCGGCAAAATCAAGTGTAGACCGTTGACACTCATCCTCCACACGATTTTCGCTATGGTCCCCACAGTAGATCGCAGTGACATCGAGTTACATTGTCGTCACAGCATAACCCAAATGCCCCTGTAGGCATCAGCGCCCTCGACTTTCGCTACCCAATAATCCTTAGGAACTAGTTTGTCCGGACTCCTTACAGGATCAACTTTAGAACCCCCCTTGGGGCTCAAGGCAGCACCACCCGGTGGTACTCCTGAGAAGTCCATTCCAAGGGAGCGCCTTTTTCCCCAGAGCCATCATCAAAACATTTTATACGATATATATATATAGTATCTTTAAATCATACACCTAGTATGATCTCATACAAAGCTCCTTTACACAAAATCGATTATTCCAAAATCGATAATTCTTAAACTAGGCTTTCCAAATTCTCATATTGATTTTACCCAAAAATCAAAAGCCTTTCCAAATCCATAGGTTCCCAAAACCTTTTCCAAAATCCTCATAAGATCCCTTATATATAGAGACATATATAAAATCCTTAATAAAAATCTTTGGATCATTATAAAATTGTATAAAAATCCTTTCATACATTAAACACTTTCAAAATCCTTTCCTTCTGGCAATAGATTCATCAAGGGAAGTTTTATCTTATAAAACAAAGATATTTACTTTGTTTACTCAAAATCAGATATCCAAATTTGATTACTCTTTTCAATATCATTTTCATCCAAATCCGTACGATGTACACTTATCATCCATACGCTATGCCAATCTGATCGCTCACTCGATCACACAATTTCACTTCCGAACTAGTATCGTCCACCCGACTTCCTAGTGCGGATACAGATCTGGTTTCTTGATCAGAAACCGTCACTCTCCTTGCATAGTCATAACTATGATAGAGAATATCCAGAACCAATCAACAATCCATATCCAGGTTCGCCGTCGAAAATCGAGTGAAAAATCCCACTCGGATCGATATAACTATCTCGAAATTCTGTGCTCGAATCTGGGTCAAATCACTATGCGAATAGAATAACATACGTACACCCTACGTATTTGTCTTTATTGGTTATTAGCCAAATTAATTTCATTTCTATTCACATCCACTTGACTTTTATTCATTTACTCACATTTACTTCAATCCATTTGGATTATCACCTCTATTCTTATCTCGATTGGGTATTCAACCAATAACAGTTTAAACTCCGTCCAATTTAAATTTAGAAAATAACTTGAAAAGTTAAAGAAATAGATAAGTAGTTGAAAAATAATTACTAGTTTGTAAAATAGCTGTAAAGTAGTTCAGTAATTGTAAAATAATTGAAAAATAGTTAAATAGTCATAGAAATTTTAAATAATTGGAAAATAGTTAAATAGTCATAGAAATTTTAAATAATTGCAAAATAACTATACAATAGTAATTAGTTGTTGAAAATAGTAATTAGTTAATAAAATAGTTAGAAAATTGTTAGACGGTTTCGAAAATAATTGTAAAATAAGTATAAGATAGTTTGGCTTTTAAAAGAAAGGTTGTTTATATAATGAATAGCTTGAAAAAAAATAGGTTTATATTAAAATAATTTATATTAAAAATAATCCAGAGTCAAAACTATTCACTTCCCAATCTCCATTCTCATCAATTCAATTTAAATTCCCTTTTACATTTAAATTGACCCAATTCCAATTTAAATAACTTCAATTTCCATTGAAATTGATTCAATCCCAATTCAAGTTGAATTAACCTTAGTTTCTTTCCAAATTTAACTTCATTCAACCTTGATCTCAAATTCTACCAATTCAAATAAATTTCAATTTAACTAGTTCCAATTTCAATTCATTTCTACTCCAGTTTGAATTAATTCCAATTTCAAACTCCATTTCCAAATCAAGTTGAATTATTCTTGATTTCTTCCCAAATTCAATTCAAATTCCATTTGAATTTAAAACCATTCAATCATTAATTATAATTCCAAATTATTCCAATAAATTTGGACTAATTTCAAATTGAATCCACTTCAATTTCAAATCATTACAAATTAATCCAATTCAAATTTTCCATTTGAATCTTATACTCATACATCTTCAATCACACTTTCAATTACTTCAAATCAAATTCAATTTGAACTAATTCAAATTTCAAATTTAAACAATCTCTCATTCGTTTAAACAATTCCAATTCACGACTTAAAGATTTTTAACAATAATAGGATGATATTATCTAATTATTTCAAAACATCCATCCATTTTCAATTTTCGGATTTCAAACCCAATTTGAGATCACTCAAACTCCTTAATTCAAATCAACCATTTAACTTTCCAGGTTAAATCTTAATTTCATCTTAAAATTTACAAATCAGGTTGAACATCCCAACATATTTAACTTTTCCAAGTTAAACTCAATTCACTTAATCCAGTCAACCTTACCTAGTTTGAACTCCCATTTCAAATTTTGAACTTCTCATAAATAATCTTCCCACTTATTAAGTTCAAAAACTTAGCATTTCAGGTATCACATCTTATTCCATATTCAAAACTCAACATTTAGAGTTTATTTCCAACCATTTTTGACATTATGTATATCCACATATATACATATTAACTTCTTTTACATACCAAGTTATACTTTAAAATTTTAAACCACCTTTGGTTTTTAGTTTAAACAAATTCTTTTAAAATTTCAAACAACCCTTGTTTGAAATAGGACCCTTTCATTTGAATATATTAAATAACATCTCTTATTTTAAAATAAGATCATATTCAAAATAGTATGAATAATATTATCTTCTTTAACATTTTGAAATCAATTTAAATGTTTAAAATTAGAATTCAAAACCATAATTTTAAATCCACTTCAATTTCCTCCTTTCTAATTTACAAGTTATTCTCATCAAATGGTTATTTCCTTAAAGCATTTTATTGTTTAAAACAATCATCCCATTATTAAACACAATAACCATTCAATTTCCTGGTTTGAAACCAATTTTGATTCATCTTATTTTGAAATTCTTCCTTTACTATAAGATTTTAATTTAAGGTTGAATCCATTTTAAACTTATCTTTATTTAATTCCAACTTCAATTTGGTTGCATTCTATTATTTCTTAATTTAATTCTTACTATTACTTTTAATTTAATTAATACTACATCCAATTTTCTTAATATAATATATAATCTATTTCTTATAGATTCATTTACTTTTGAAATCATTTGAAAACTTTATATAAGAAAATAACAAGTACGCTCTCTCATATTTATATACTTAACTCATCCTAGGGTACCACTTACCGTATCCTTAATGAGTAATCCCACCAGAGCCAAGGTTCTCGCTTAACCTTCTGCTCTGATACTGTTGGGCGTGTTTTCATCGAACCAAGGCAAGGATATCCCTGCCAAACCACCCATCACCGAACCAGCCCCATTCCTACGCGCTACCGAGCCAACCACCTCATCACCGGTCCAAAACCCACCTACCACCGGTCCAAAACCTTCTCCAACAACCACTGAACCATCTCCTGACCTACCACTGCAGAACCAAACAACAACCGGATCAGAACTTCCTCAACAACTACCGAACCATCCTAACCGGACCAAGCCACTTCCCTACCGGACCAACGTCCCACCGAACCAACTCTCCACCCAAGCCATGCCGAACCAACACTCTCCAACCACTACCGGACCAAGTGGATACCGAACCAACATCGCCAGACCAGATTGCTTCGGCCCAGACCCACCAGCAGCTATACACATCCAAGACCCCCGCCCCCAACCTCACTCTATAAATAGAGGGGCAGGGGTACAACAATGGCGGACAAGTTTGAGAGCTCAAGCACGGAGAGAACTTTCAAACAACTTTCAGTTACTTGTAATCAAAGCTTTGTACTTGTAATCTGAAATGAAAAAGGAGAATAACATATAAAGTGGACGTAGGCACGTTCTGGCCAAACCACTATAAATCTGTGTGTCTTTTACAGTTTAGTCCCTGCTTTTTATATATTTGCGTAAATCACCCAAATCACCAGAAACAACATAAAATCAACTAATTCATACGACTTGGAGGTGTTTTCCCATTTTTTGTGCAAACATTTTTGGTGCTTTCACTAAGAACAGGAGCTCGAAGCTTCAGCTTCTCCCACTTAATCCTTTTCCTGTCAGCATCATTCATTTGAAAAACATGCCTCCCGGATGGAAGAAGGATACTAACAAAGGAAAGAACATTGCAACTGGCAGTATCCCAGATCCAGTGATCAGGGACCAAGACAATCGTCCGGTTCCAACAGCAAATTTAAATCAGGCAAATCCAACAGCCCCTGCTACGGAAAAACCAATTACAAGGGCAGATCTGGACAGGATTGTGGCTGAAGTAATTAACCGTTTCGCATCTCAACAAGAAGCCTTGGTGGACCAACTCATGTCACGCTTAAGGGATGCTGAAGAATCCAACCGTAACACTGAATCATGGGGTGAGTCCCAGTCTGGAGGATCTAGGAGACGACAAGGGTCATTCTTCTTCGAAGAGGCTAACAACAGAAACAGCTATGGTAGGAGCCGAGCCCGGACTCAGCCCGAATTCCGACCCGAGGAAACGCTTGGAACCGAACCCAATGGGGGAGGTACCAGGCAAGGGTCGTATGTAGCTGAGCCCGCCATGCTATCTAACCATAGAAACACCAAGTAACGGAGCCGAGTGGGAGTCCAGCCCGAAGTTGGACCCGAGGAAGTGCTGAGAAGAGAGCCCAGCAGGGAAAGATCAAGGCAAGGGCCAACTGTGGCTGACCCCAGCATGCCCCCAGAAGACCAGAGGCAGCCATTGGAGAATGTCAGGAGTGATAGACGATACCATCCTTACAGGTCATCTGGACAGAATCAATCCCGCAGGGAAGAACCAAACTCATTTCTATCCGCTCCAAGTTTTGACGAGAGGATGGCGCGATTGTTCAGAGAGTGCGTCCAACGGGAGCAAAGAGATCAGGGGATAGGTGCTAGGGTAACCAACCCCTTCACCCGCGATATCGAAACTGCCATAACCCCCGGGGAATGGAAAATGCCAACAATGGAACCTTACAAGGGAACTTCTGACCCCATCGTGCACTTACAAAGATACACCCAGCATATACTCATGAGCGGAGCAACATAGGGAGTGTTGTGTAAATGCTTCCCACTATTCTTGACAGATCTAGCTACCTCCTGGTTCTGCCACCTACCCCAAGAGTCCATCAACTCATGGGAAATGTTGAAAGAAAAGTTCATCAATCAGTACTGCATTCATGTGGAACAACCCAAGGACGCTTATTCCTTATCTAATATCAAACAGAAACCCGGAGAGATGGTGCAACAATATCTAACCCGATTCAACGCCGCGGCGGCCGCAGTCCAAGATGCCGACGAGAAACTTATCCTAATGGCCCTCTGCAGTGGTGTATATCCGGATACTAAATTTGCTAGAGGACTAACCAAGGAAAAACCAGCTACTTTACCTGATTTCTTCCATGAAGCTGGAAAATATATGAGACTTGAAGACGCTGCCACTGAGAGGCAGTCAGGGCAACAGGTTAAGAAAGCTCCAAACAGGGTTCCCGCTGCAGCAAAGGATGTTCGGAGAAGTGACTCTAGAGACAATGCTGGGGCAAGAAGGGAGAAAAGCGCTTATATCGACCAGGACCAAGATTTGACTCTTACACTCCTTTGAATGAAACAATCGAAAACATCTTCCTAGCCACTCAAGACAAAGTAGATACAATCGGCCCCCGCACAAGAAGGAGTCAGATAACGCACTCAAGTCTGGAAAGTTCTGCCGCTTCCACGAATCCCATGGACATGACACCAATGAATGCCACCATCTCCGGGACTTAATTGAAGAACACATCAGAAGGAAGAGACTGGAATGCTATGTAAAAAGCCATAACAGGACTCCAGCTCCCGCCAATGAAATCCCAGGGCTACCCCTCCCAGAAGTAGATGGAATAAATCGCAACACCAGCGGCTCTAGTCAAGAGAAGATAGTGGTCCATACCATATCAGGAGGACCGCACATCGCCGATAGAAGCTGGGCAGAGATGGAAAGATACGGTAAGTCACTTAGGTATGATGAAGGCTAGGTTAATTCTGTCATGGAAGAACGCCACCCGAAACGGAAAGAGAATGACGACATCACATTCAGTAGGCGTGACCTAGAGGGAAGACAGTACCCACACATGGATCCTATGGTCATCTCTGCCTGGTTCGGTCCAGCCAAAGTTTTTCGAATTTTAATAGACACTGGAAGCTCAGTAAATATCATATTCAAGCATGCTTTCGACAAAATGAAGCTGTCAATGAAGGATGTGTCTCCCTGCAACAAACCACTACATGGTTTCACTGGAGATGCGAAGATGCCCCTCGGGCAACTGGACCTCTTTGTCGAGATAGGAAGTCATCCCCGCTCCGTTATACGAAAACAAACATTCGTGCTAATAGAAAGCCATTCGGCCTACAATGCCTTTTTGGAAAGACCAGCCTTGTCTGACTTCCAAATTGTCCTAGCCCCATGGTGCCTAAAAATGAAATTCCCAACAGATAACCGAGTAGGAGAAATAGAGAGAGATCAAGACGCAGCCCGAGATTGCTATGTAACTGAGCTTCGCAATAACTGCAGGAAGGATAAAGTGAAGGATGCAGAGACTTCTCTTTGCAAGAAAAACTTGAAAGCACAACAATTAAAGAAAGCCTCTCCTCTTCGATATACCAGCGATCCTTTCAACGAATTAGACCCCAGGGACAAAGAGGAGGAGGCCACCACCGAGCCTGCAGAGGCTATGGAATTTGTATCTGTAGACAAACACGACCCAAGTAGACTGCTGAGAGTCGGGTCTCAGTTAAGAGCGGAGTTGAAAGATCAACTCGTCGCTCTTCTTTGCCACAACGTGGATGTATTTGCATGGACGCACGCCGACATGACAGGAATCTCTCCAGACGTAGCATGCCACATACTGAACATCGATCCTACCAAGGTGCCAGTGAAGCAGAAAAAGAGGAGCATGGGGGCAGAATGATCAGCAGCCCTCGAGGAAGAAGTAAAGAACTTACTTGCCAATGACTTCATACGAGAAGTCATCTACCCAGAATGGATCGTCAACCCGGTACTGGTAAAGAAAGCTAATGGGAAATGGCGAACATGCATCGATTTCTCCAACTTAAATGAAGCTTGCCCGAAGGACTGCTTCCCACTCCCCCGAATCGACCAACTCGTGGACAGCACAGCCGGACACGAACTCTTATCCTTTATGGACGCATACTCAGGATATAACCAGATCCCTATGCACGCCCCCGATCAAGACCACACTAGTTTCATCACTGACCGGGGATTGTACTACTACAAAGTAATGCCTTTTAGACTTAAAAACGCCGGAGCTACTTATCAGCGCCTCGTCAACAAGATGTTTGCGGAATTAATAGGGCGAACTATGGAAGTTTATGTGGATGACATGCTGGTAAAATCAAGGAAAGCCAACGATCATATAAACCACCTGAACGAGATGTTTCAAGTACTTCGCCAATATGGAATGAAACTGAAGCATCTAAAGTGCTCCTTCGGAGTATCGTCGGGAAAGTTCTTGGGATTCATCGTCCATGCCAGGGGGATTGAAGCGAACCTCGAACAAGTCCGGGCTTTGCAAGATATCAAGATACCATCCACTCGAAGGGAGATGCAAAGCCTAAATGTGAAGGTGGCTGCCCTAAGCAGGTTCATCTCTAAAGAAACCGACAAATGCATCCCTTTCTTCGAAGCTCTTAAGAAAGACAAAGGAAAGTTCAAATGGACTGACGAATGCTCGACAGCCTTCCTTAACTTAATCGAACACCTCCAGAGACCACCAATACTCTCAACTCCAAATGAAGGCGAGGAACTATATCTATACCTTGCTGTATCGTCCCATGCTTTAAGCGCCGCTTTGGTGAGGGAAGACAACCACGCACAGCGACCCGTATACTTTGTAAGGAAGAGATTTACAGGGGTAGAAGCCAGGTACCCTAAACTTGAAAAGCTAGCATACTGTTTGCTAATCACGTCACGGAAACTGCGACACTACTTCCAATCTCATTCCATCAGAGTTTTAACCAATAACCGCTAAGGCAAGTACTCTATCGCCCCGACACTTCTGGGCGACTACTTAAATGGTGCATTGAACTGAGTCAATATGATATCACCTACCATCCTCGCACCGCTATCAAGGGGCAAGCCATAGCTGATTTTACTGCCGAATTAACCACTAACGAAGGT
Organism: Allium cepa; assembly: GCA_030765085.1. Lineage (NCBI taxonomy): Eukaryota > Viridiplantae > Streptophyta > Magnoliopsida > Asparagales > Amaryllidaceae > Allium > Allium cepa. Next base: position 137,747,123 of record CM060932.1, read on the forward strand.
AAGGAGCAATCTGAAATAGCAGAAGATATCAAGTGGAATCTCTTCGTAGATGGAGCATCAAATGAACAAGGCTCGGGGGAAGGTGTTGTGATAATTACCCCCAGGGGAAGGAAGCTGCACTACGCCCTAAGGTTGGAATTCGCTGCCACCAACAACGACGCAGAATACGAAGCAGTGATAGCTGAATTAGAACTTGCCCTGGAGATTGGAGTCAGTTCTTTATGTCTTCATAGTGATTCTCAACTTATTGTAAACCAAATACTAGGAGAATTCCAGACTCGAGGAGAACGACTCACAGCATATCTAAAGAAGACCAAGCTGCTGCTCAATCAATTGGATCACTATTTAATCAAACACATTCCTCGAGAAAAGAATCAAGAGGCCGACGAACTGGCAAAGCAAGCTAGCATGGAGGACGGCACCGCTTCCCGAACAATAACCATCTCACAGCAACTAGCCCCGAGTTATGAGACAATGAGTATGATAGCTGCAATCGAAGAGGAAACTTGGACGACTCCTATCCGGAAATATTTACAAGATGGCACACTGCCCGACGAGCGTAACGAAGCTAAGAAAATCTTAAGGAAAGCTTCCCGCTACACATTACAAGAAGGCATCCTCTATCGGCGCGGCTTCTCTAATCCCTTATTAAGGTGTATCGCTGAAAGGGAAGCCAGGGAAGTCTTGTCCAACATCCATCAAGGAAGTTGCGGAGATCACACCGGAGGGCAGACTCTAGCCCAGAAAACACTCCGATACGGGTATTACTGGCCCACTTTAAACAAAGACGCCTTGGACTTCGTCAAGAAATGCAACAGATGTCAGAAATTTGCTAAGATTCCTCGACTGCCCACAAATGAGATTACTCAAATGACCAGCCCTTGGCCCTTTGCAATATGGGGAATTGACTTGATTGGCGAACTGCCAATGGGCGGAGGCGGAGCCAAATATGCCATAGTGGCAGTTGACTATTTCACCAAATGGGTGGAAGCGGAGCCTCTAAATAAAATATCTTCGGCAAAAGTTATTAACTTCTTGATCAAAAATGTTTTATGTAGGTACGGGGTTCCACTCAAAATCATATCGGACAATGGGCTTCAATTTGATAGCGAGGAATTCACCGACTGGTGCCAAGAGCACGGAATCCACAAAACTTCTCATCTGTGGCTTATCCCCAGGAAAACGGACAAGTCGAAGCTGTCAACAAAATCCTCAAAACCCTAATCAAGAAGAAACTTGGAAAGTCAAAAGGCGCTTGGGTAGATGAACTTCCTATGGCACTTTGGGCCTACCGCACATCTTACAAAACATCAACAGGGCATACTCCTTTCTCTTTGGCATACGGATCGGAGGCCATGCTCCCAGTTGAAACTGTAGTGCCTTCCCACCGAAGGATCCACTACAACCCAGAAGAGAACGAAGAACTCCTCTACATGTCCTTGGATCTGATTGAGGAAAGAAGAAATGATGCAGCACTCAAAGTAGAAGCTCACAAATAAAAAGTAGTAGTGCAATACAACTCCAAAGTCAAACGCCGCAGCTTACAAGAAGGAGATCTTGTCCTCAAACGAATCTTCCCACGTCCCGGAGCGCTAGATCCAATCTGGGACGGACCCTATGTAATTCATAAAGATCTCCACAACGAAGCTTATATTTTGTCAACAGTGGACGGAGAGGTGTTCCAGAGGGCATGGAATATCCAACACCTCCGTCGATACTTTTCTTAACTTGTACTGCCCATATGAAGTGAATTAACAAAGAGAATCAGTGGATGTAGGCATTTTCGTGCCGAACCACTTTAAAAATCTTGTCTCTTTTTAACTTGTTCCTTTATATCTTGGCCGCTTGATAAGCTTTATCCTTTTCTGTTGAACAAAATCATGTATAGCGACATTTCCATTCTGGACACTTCGCGGCACAACCTCACCTGGACAGGACCTAACAAGTACTATACGATTCTATGCACTCGCCAATGAGACACTTTTGCTCCAGCATCCCTCTGCTGCGAGTTAACTCATTGCTCGCGACTGCCCTCAAAGCCAACTGTAATGAGCCGATTATAAGCCATCAAGAAGGCTGACTATAGCCGATGGCAGCTCATTACGGCGTTCGGCTCGCCGGCAACTGTGAACCTACTTTAAGCCCCAACATAAGGTGTGGCCAGCCAGGGGTAGTTAACGGTTGACGATCGGCACCCACGCTAGCCAGCGATAGTAAATCGAATAATACCCACGATTACGGGCCATAATGGCTCGGGTAGTTACTGTGCGCGATCTCGGCTCCGATATGTCTTAAGTGCGGCCTTGGTAAAAAAGATAAACTCCCCGCGGAGGCGTAAGATGGGTGACAAATGTCTCCAAGACCCACAGCTAGGGAAAGTGACTACAAAACCCGTTTGCCACGAACTTAAGCATATCGACGGCCTTCCGTGATTGGAAGTTTTACTATTTCCCATATTTTCATTCCATTTAAGAACTTTTCTCCTATCTTATATAACAGTCCCTAAAGTACAGGTCACAAAATAGGGAAATTCTCGCTGATGGAAATATGAACTCACATTCGGATAACGGAACACTCAGCTACATTCCATACTCAGTCGCACAAGATATTCAAAGCAGCCCTCTACAACTAAAACACGAAGGGCGGTACTTTCTTCTCTTGTATACAAATATGTAGCTTTAATTTATTCACACATCATATTGGCATTGCAAGACATGAAATAATATTTTGAGCAGAGACTTAGCATAAAATACGATTAAATTACATGTATAAACACGCAGCTGTATTTCTTATGCAACACATCAAAATAACATCCACATTCGAACATGACAGAATCTGCTTATGATATAAAGTTACATAAAGACGTTCGTTGCAATGACATAATTACAACCTGGAAATACAATAATGTTTTGGACTAGTATATACAGGAATGTCAAACAGACCAAATAAAAAAGTCAACTACATCGGGGCTCCGCCTCTATCCTGCCCGCCATCCGGATCTACTAAACTGCAGGGTCAGAACTCCCCGCATGTACTCCAGAGGTCCCGCCTGTCCAATTCAGAAGAGAATCCATCAATAGTCACGAAAGATAAGTAATCAAATCATGAAATGACTAAAAAGGAAGACTTACCAGCGTCTGCTCCCTGATCATCGTCATCTAGCTGCACGCCTACCTCATCCGCAGCAAGCAGCCGCATGCCCTCCTTAACCTCCACCTTCTCTTCCATAGTGAATTGGGCCGTAACCACATCCATCCTGAAAGCCGCACCACCTTCCTTATCCGCATCAGCCTTAGCCTCCTCCAAAGCCCGAAGATATATTCTAGCCATGACCCGGGGATAGTCGTCCATCCAGGACAGGTTGCCCTGCCTCCAAGGTCGGAAATACATGTCCTGGAGCATCTCATCCATCATCCCCTCGTTCTCCTCAAACTCTTTCATCCGGGCCTCAGAAGCCGACAGCCATGCGACGGCAGCATCTCTCTCCAATCGGTATCTCGAGCAGTCAGCCTGAAGGGATTTCCGCATCACTTTCATCTCCTCCTTCAGCTTGGCCTGAGCAAGCTCCGCGGCCTCAAGCCTCCCAGATAACTCCTCTACCTGCTCAAGATCCGCGCTCCGAACCTCATCCACCGTTGCGATGGCCATGTCAATTCGTTCTTTGCAAGAAGCCTCCATTTTTCTCAACTCAGCCTTGCTAGCCTCTTCCATGGTTTTCTTTAGTCGTCTGGAGGCCGCCTCATGCTGGGATATCTGGATAGCCTGATCGGCAAGCTGTTTGGCCTGATCAGCAACCTTTAGCCGCAACCGAATGTTAGCACTTCCGATTTCCTCCCCAGCCATGGCCAGTCGAGCGTGATGCTCCATTAGCCTCTTGGTCTCTTCAGCCATCCGATCGATGTTTGCCTTGGCCTCATTCCCCATGGTCACAATCCGAGTAGTAAGCAAATCGAGATCTAAGGACTTAGCCTCATCAAGCACCCATACCATGGGATTGCGGGGAAGAAGATGCTCACCCGTGGCCTCGTCAAAAGAGATGTCCTGAAAACTTGGGTGCAGATCCGAGTGGCCGGCAAATGGGTTGCGAACCAAACCAGGATGGTCTATCGGGGTGACGGTTGGATTTTCGGACGGATGTGGGGAAGGCATAAACTCAGTATCTTCCTCAGTAATATCATGGATAGGCTGGACTGGAGCCTGAGGGCAAGGTGAAGGTTCAAACAAAGATCGGCCCCTCTTCCTCTTTTGCATATCTTCTTCAATAACTCCGAGAAGAGGGCGATAACCAACCACATCTCCGGGACGGCTAGTTGACGGCTTTGGTTTGGTGGAAGCTTTGAGTAACTTATACTGTTCAAGGCGGTGCCGAATATATGATGTCTTGGCCACCTTACCCGTTCCTGGAATAAAAACCAAGTGTTACAAAGCATGCATGAAACTATGATCCGAGAAGTATGTTAAGTTAAAAGGAGTAGAAAAACACGCTTATTTTACAAACCCTGAGGGGGAGTGGGATACTGCAATAAGTCTTGAATCTCATTCCAGGATGGGAGCTGGCCATAAAATATTACTAAGTCCTTATCATAAAGGGAGTCTACAGAAGTTAAGAATTCACCTTGAACCGCCGGAGTTGCCTTAGCTGAAATACCCTCAGAAGATAGACTGGCACCCGTCCCGCCTTATCAGACTTCTTCGATTTCTCCACCAAGGCCGGCCCTTCCCCCAACCCCTCGAAAGCTTGGCGGAATGTATTATCCGTCCACTCTTGAATCTCGCCTGCTTGCCCAGGAGGCAAAGCCCCGGCGCCATCACCACCACCATCACCTTCTCTGTCGTCTCCACTCTCTGCCTCTCCTCCTACATCGCCTCCTTCGCCCTCACCTTTATCCTCCTCCACGTCTTCCTCCCCTGGAGTAATTGGGCACGTGCTAGGGGAAGGGCCGTCGGACTTCTTAAGCTTCTTACCTCCGACAACTGGAGGTTTTGTGAAAGGCTTCCGCTTGCCACTCTTCGCCGTGGCTCCTCCTTTAGCTTGACCAGCCCTCTCTTCCACCGTATCCCTCTTCTTAACCACGGACTGATGTGGCAGGATCAGGTTGAGCCCCAAAAGTGTAGCGTTCCTGATCAAGTAAGCAGCCAACCTATCTCTTTCCAAAATAGCTTCTATTTCCGCTGCCGTCTGAACCAGGCGATCATTCTCCACGACCAAAAAACCACCTGTCACTAGCAAGAAATAAAAACACATAAATAGAAGCATTGCAACCAGAACGGAAATTATAAATAAAGCCTTGACTTACATCCGGAGGTGAAGCGACGGATAGAAACGGAGTCGTCCCTGACGAAAAACCATTCCTTCTTAAACATGATGTACTTCGAATACAAGTCCAGGACGGGCTTGAAGGATACGGCCGATTCCAAGCTGATATATGGAGACCCCTTCTTGTAGCCCCTCAGATTATACAGATACCGAATCTCCCGGTTGGAAGGAGGACGCCCGTATCTCCTCTGAAAGATGACGAAAAGACTCACCAGAATGGCGTAAGAGTTAGGCTGAAGCTGGAATGGAGCCACCTTCAGATATGTGATGAACCTAACTATCTAGGCATTGAGAGGCGGGATAGCACCACACATGCAATGATATCTGCTGTAAGCAAAGTAGCCTTCAGGGGGGTCATATGGCATCACTCCTTCCCCCGGCAATAGCATGCATGCTCTATCGATCCCAAAGGAACGGGATATAACATCAAGATGCTCCTCTTTGAGGGAGCTAGGAAAACAGTCGGGCGGGGAATTCAAGAGCTCCTAGGGGCCATACCCATCTACTAGCGATCTCGGAGCAGGCCCATGACGTTCGGCCCAAACGGGGGGCACTGTGGAGGACTCTTCTCTGTCCTTGGACTTCCTTTTATCTGATCGAATTTCTACTTTGTGAGACATTAGCTGCAACACCGGAAAAACATATCGTTAGAACAAAGGACATAAGCAAGCAAGTGTATATAGTCTGAAAATTTCACTCGTAATCTAAAACGCTCAGAACTCCTAGTATCGTTCGGTAAAGCTGATACAAAGGCTCATTCGGTATTTGGGGTCTCAAGAGTTCATCCGGTAATTCAGGGATAGAACTCATTCGGCACTCAACACCCAATCTTGTCGGTACTCATCCTCTGTGGGTTTCATTCGGTAGTCCATAATAAGAACTCATTCGGCAAATGAGAGCATACCTGGTTCGGTGCTTGGTTGATTCGGCACTTGGTTGATTCATTACTCGGTTGATTCGGTACTCTGATTGGTTCGGCTATCTCAAAACGATAAAGGATAACAGTAACCTGAAGCCCCTATTTATAGGCGCGACCTATCGACCGGACCAACTGGTTCGGCACACCCAGTACCGAACGAAGCTATCTCAATTGCAGGAAAAACAAGCGCGACACGTGCAAACATCACGTGCCCCACTTTGGGGGGCAAATGTTGGGCGTGTTTTCATCGAACCAAGGCGAGGATATCCCTGCCAGACCACCCATCATCGAACCAGCCCCATTCCTACGCGCTACCGAGCCAACCACCTCATCACCAGTCCAAAACCCACCTACCACCGGTCCAAAACCTTCTCCGACAACCACCGAACCATCTCCTGACCTACCACTGCCGAACCAAACAACAACCAGACCAGAACTTCCTCAACAACTACCGAACCATCCTAACCGGACCAAGCCACTTCCCTACCGGACCAACGTCCCACCGAACCAACTCTCCACCCAAGCCATGTCGAACCAACACTCTCCAACCACTACCAGACCAAGTGGATACCGAACCAACATCGCCAGACCAGATTGCTTCGGCCCAGGCCCACCAGCAGCTATACACATCCAAGACCCCCGCCCCCAACCTCACTCTATAAATAGAGGGGCAGGGGTACAACAATGGCGGACAAGTTTGAGAGCTCAAGCACGGAGAGAACTTTCAAACAACTTTCGGTTACTTGTAATCAAAGTTTGTACTTGTAATCTGAAATGAACAAGGAGAATAACATATAAAGTGGACATAGGCACGTTCTGGCCGAACCACTATAAATCTGTGTGTCTTTTATAGTTTAGTCCCTGCTTTTATATATTTGCGTAAATCACCCAAATCACCAGAAACAACATAAAATCAACTAATTCATATGACTTGGAGGTGTTTGCCCATTTTTTGTGCAAACAGATACCAAATGAAACGACCCAGAAATTTCGATCCCGAAATTTTGCACATAGTTAGTGAAAAGAAGAAAAAGAAAGAAGAAGAAACAGGAAACTCAAACTCAGAGTCTCATATTCGCAACGGATAAAATATAATATCACATAAATAATAGTTTTACAAAGAAAAACTAATCAGTATATTTACATTTTTATACATCAGAGTTACAACATAAACACAACATTGGACAGTTTAAAACAATCATGTCCAGATATACAACTATAATATATACAGCGGGTACGCTCCATACGTTCCTGCTATCCAGCTCGCCTCCTGAGCTCCAGATTGCCCTTACTGAAAATCTGTAATACTCAGTCTGACCCGAGCATTACATCAAAGTAACACCCGGGTCAGGCTGGAAACCAGCGTGAGTAAACCCATCTATCATGGAATACAAAAGTATACAACATATATGAACCCAGGGTAACTTATATCAATTTTCAACTTCACAAGTTGTTATAAACATCACTATTTCACACATCGATTTCTAAGTACCAATAACTTAGATTTAATCAAATTCACTTAAATCATTCCATACTAGCCTGTTGGTTTCACATATCAATTTATAAAGAATCAAAGTGGTTTCGGGTATTTACTAATACCCGACTCCGGTCTCTTCGAAACCATTGTCAACTTAACTTAAATTATTCAAGTGAAATACAACTCAATTTTAAATACAGAATGTCACCTAATTCATCAACAATAGATAACCACATCATCACAGTTTAAATCAACATATCTTAACACATAGCATCACAAATCACATACTAGGAATAACAATTAATCAAAGACCTCCAATATCGTTCTATTTATCCTTTAATTACATTTAATTAATCAACCCTTAATTAATTTCACAAATTAATTATCCTTAACATAATACGGTAATTATCCTTTAATTATTTCATTAATCAATTTCTAACCATAAATATTAATCACCCTTGATTAATAACATCAGTAATTAACTACCCTTAATTACTTCATCAAATAAATTAATTAATCCTTAATTATCTCCAATTAATCCCTTGATTAATTATACAAAATAATTTGATCTAAACTACTTCCACAATTCCATCTTCCACTAATTATATTCAGTAATTACCATTAATTACTTCCTTAAGTAATTACACTTCCATTAGTTACATTAAGTAATTATTCATCAACCGTCAAGTGTTTAATTAAACTTAATTAATCTAAACTAATCACATTAACCCAATTAAGTAACTAATTTCTTAATTACTTTTATTAAGTAATTAAACTTAAACAATTTCTCAATTGATTATTATCAATTTATTAATCTAATTAATTATTAAAATTAATCACATAAATAAATTCTTAAACAATCTTAAGTTAATGACCTTCATTAACTATTTTTAAATTCTTCCTTAAGAAATTATTCCTAAATAATCTATCCTTGATTTAATGATCTCCTATACTTAATCAATTACTCAAATTAATTTATCACATTACTCCTTAACTTTCATTTTTCATTGAATTAAATTCGAAGGCTTGGATATGAAAAATCATCCTCCTTTGACACAAGTTAAATTACCTAAACCAAAATTTTATTTTAACAATTATATTTAAGTTGAAAAATGTTTATAACTGATTACAAAATTACTCTAATGAAATATTTATCAGACTATTTCAAAACAAGATTTATAACTTTAAAATCCATACTTCTAAAATTTAAATATATTAAAAACATCATTTCTAACTTAAACATTTAAATATGTTAAATCTTGCTTAAAATCTAAATTTACTTAAAATTTTGGAAATCAATTTAGTTTTAAAAACTAAACAGGGTAAACTGGAAACCAAACAAAATGTTTCCACAGCCAATACTTCAATTCCTCGAGGTAAAACTCGTGACAAACATAGGGTATACTCGATACACCCAACAAGCTTTCCCCCACTATTACAACTTCGAGTCCAATGCGAGATATAACATAAACTACTCCTGGTAAAATCCTTCTTCCCCAAACCAGCTTCTCACTCCAGAAACACAACGTGCACGGTGCACGTGTACTGACGAGCCACCTACCTCCGACCATGCGCGACCCTCCTTGTAAGTCAACGATCACCACCCAATACAATCCCGATCATCAAACAACAGGCAGAAACCAAAAAATCGAAATCAAGCTTCAAGCTCGAAAACAGGAACAAAATGTCAAATCTGAAATCACCAAGAATCACTCACCTCCGATCACCAGAATGACTTCGCCTTCGGCTACTAATTCCTCCACACTCCAACAATCACCAACATGAATCAAGGCAAGCTCGATCACTTATATAGGTCGCGGTGATCAAATTACTGATAAATAGTGGAAACTAGGGTTATAATCTTTGATTCAAAATCCCCAACGCCACACTGCTTTAATTCACTTCTTACCATTTTTCCTTGCATCTACGATCATCATTCAATCACCAGAGAAAATCATGGCTACCCAAACTTTCTAACTCGACAGTTCAAACCCACAATAGGATTTCCACTTAAACCAGAAATTCTCAACCAAATTCAAACTATAAATTCTAATTTTTGCTTTAAAATTCAAGTTTTTCATAATGTAATTAGCTTATAAACTTTAATCAATGAATCTGGGAAATCAAATTTATACTTATATACAATTTGTTCTGTTGTATTTGTGTTTCAAATACATTTCCGATTTTTTTTATATAAAATTTTAAACTTTAAACTTGTATTACTCAACGATATTTTGTTTGAAACCAAATCCTTGACAAAGATTTGAATCATGAGATCATGATTTTGATCAGAGTGTAAATCTTGAACAAAACTCTGTATGTATATAAACACTGACATGCAATCCATCCTGTACACATTTCACAAACATGCAAGCATCATACCACAATTTTTTCCAGATTTGATTTACATCTACTTTGCTTTATCTGAATTTTGATATTGAAGCTTAATTGTATAAACTTTAAATTTTCTTAACCTGACCTTCATTTTTTTTACTGTTCTAGCAATTTCTAGAAAGATTTTCAACTTATTTCTTGTAAATAAAATTTTAAAACTTAATTACGTATAAAACAATCAATATTTGTCTGATTGTTTAGCCTAACAAGGATCACATAAAGAAAAATTAATTTAAAATCTTCTTATTGAGTCTGTTAGGAAATAACAGAGTTAAGCACAACTTGCATACCAATATGTACATGCATATAATCATGTATCCATATTTAAACAAGCATGCATATAGAAATTTAAACATGTGTCACGAAATTCACATCAATCATGTCACATACAACAATTAAAAACTGATTTATGGGTTAGGATTACTCACTTGTTTTGATGATGAACAAGAACAGGCTCTGGAAAAAAAATGAAATCTGCCCTGATTTATGATCTTGCTCAATTTTGAATAAACTTGAATCTTTGCTTAATTAAATCTGAAGTTGTTGCTAAATAAAATTGGATTGAACTTGCATGCATGCTATTGGAACTTGGACTTGCTTTAAACAAATTTCCAGATTTGAAGAAAGATGCAGGCATTTATTTTCCAGATTTTAAGAAATACTTGCAGCTTTGATGCTTCAGATTTGCTGTTGATAATTAGTTACAGGGTTTAGATTGATTTATTATCTGGTTTTAGAGGCAAATTTTGTTTTGAGGGATTGTTTGAGTTCATATTTGTTTCTTAGCTTTTGAATTTTTTTTGAAAAAGAAATAGATAGAGAGAAGTATATGTTTTTAGGCTGAAAATTGTTTAACAAAAATAAAAGAGAATTAAATCTAAAAATGCCATTTGTCATAAACCTTAGTTCATTAGTTAACACATGTTAATATTAAGTTTTATTATGATAACACTTGTCTTTGTATTATTTTCTTTTTATTTTTAAATGTTAATAAAGGTTTTACTTAATTTATTTATTCTTATGTGAAGAAAATGTAATAAAACAAATTATGAATAAAAGCATATCCAAATATCTTTAAATTCCAATATTGAAAAATATCCATCTTACTAATTTCAAAACACTAAATTTGAATTCAAATTCAAATTAAATCGAAAAATCCAATTTACAAATCAAATTATACATATATAACTACTTATTCAGATATATATTTTCGTTACCAGAATTATTTATCAACTTATAAATCAGTATTTTCCATTAATATTAGATAATTATTCAATTATCTGATGCCCGAAAATCCGGGTTATTACATTGTTTATGGGTTAGGATTACTCACTTGTTTTGATGATGAAATGGTGATTTTGGAAAAAGGTTTATAGATTGGATAACCCGAAGAAATTTAATTTAAATGTTATTACATAAAAATACAAAAGTATTCCATTTCAAACTTGTCTTTAAATTTAATTCCAATTTGGTTGTAATTATTACCACTTAATTCTTACTATAACTTTTAGTTTAATTAATACTACAATCAATTTCCTTAATATAATAGATAATTTATTTCTTATATAAGATTCATTTACTTTTGAAATCATTTAAAATCCTTTATATAAGAAAATAACAAGTACGCTCTCTCATATTTATATACTCAACTCATTATAGGGTACCATTGACCCTTTTCTTATTGAGTATCCCACCAGAGCCAAGGTTCTCGCTTAATCTTCAGCTCTGATATCAAATGTAACGACCCGTAATTTTCGATCCTGAAAATTCCAGATAGTTAGAGAAAAGAAGAAAGAGATAGAATAAGAAGAACAGAAAACCAAATCCAAAGTCTCACATACGCAGCGGATAAAATATAATATCACATAAATAATAGTTATACCAAAGAAAAACTGTACCTATCAATTTACATCTATATATCAGAGTTACAAACAATTTTATACAACATTGGATAGATACAATTTAATATGTCTCAGATATATACAATATCATAGAGGAAACTCTCCATACATCCCTGCCATCCAGCTCGCCTCCTGAGCTCTAGAACGTCCTTACCTGAAAATCTGTAACACTCGGACTGACCCGAGCATTACATCAAAGTAACACCCGGGTCAGGCTGGAAACCAGCGTGAGCAAACCCTTCTAACACGAAATACACCAAATTAATAGCCTATTTAAAACCCGGGGCAACACATAATAATTCTACAAATTCACAGGGCGGGTATAGACAACACTCATTACACTCATCAATTTTTAAGTGCCAACTTAGATTAAACGGTCCAACTTAAATAAACCATTCCATATCAGCCAATTGATTTCACATATCAATTTATAAAGAATCGAAGTGGTTTCGGGTATTTACTAATACCCGACTCCGGTCTCTTTGAATTCAATACAATCTTAACCCAAGTTATACAAGTGAAATACAATTTAACTTCAAATAGGATATCATTTCTTTCACTGCAATTTAATATCGATAGATAACCACATCATCACAATTTAAATCAAATATATCTCATCACATGACATCACAAACCTCATATTAGGGATATCAATTAATCAAAGACTTCCAATATCACTCTATTTATCCCTTAATTAATTTCACAAATTAATTTATCCCTAACCAAAAATAGTAATTAACCTTTAATTACTCCGTTAATTAATTATTAACCATAATTATTAATCTCCCCTGATTAATGACATCCAGAATTTAACTACCCTTAATTGCTTTATTGAATAAATTAATCCTTAATTTATCCTCTAATTAATCCCTTGATTAATCCCATTCCGTAATTACCATTAATTACTTCCTTAAGTAATTACACTCCCATTAGTTACATTGAGTAATTATTCATCAATCATTAAGTGTTTAAAATTAATTAAACTTAACTAATTAATCTAAACTGATCACATTAAACCCAATTAAGTAATTAATTTCATAATTACTTTATTATGAATTAGTTATTCAACTTAACTTAATTAACATTGGTTAATTACGAGTCATTTGCCATTAAATTGATTAACCATTCTCAATTAGCTAACCAACCCTAAATTAAATTTTTAAATTAATCCTTAATTACCGGATAATTAATCAGACATACTTACCAATTACCTTATTTTAATCAGTCAATTTTCTTAATTAAGATTAAATAAATAAGGATTAATTTTAAAATAAATTTCTCAACTTTACTCATCAAACATAAATAAATTATTTATCACTCAAGATGAATTAAAGACAACTAAATTCAAACTTATTAAGCTTAAAATCTCCGAGAACTTAAACTAATTAAAAACTCAACAACTGAACCTATTCGCTAAAAGTTTGGGAAGTAAGTTCATTTTGGATTTTTGTTTTATTTTAAGTCCAAATTCCATTTTATTTTCAAAGGTCTTGCTTTCAGTTAGTCAACACTTGAAATCCCCTGGCCCAACTCATACCAATCCCGTTTCCACACTCACAACCCACGAAGACAACTGGACCAAAGCCCAAACAAACACATCGGTACGAACCTGAAAACAATGAACCCAACCCTATCCAAACTTCTTCCTCATCCACGCGAAAGTGATCACCCACGATCAAATCCAGTAAACAAAAACAACATCGATTGATAACGAACACTACAATAACAAACTCGAGACCACTCCAAACACGGAGCCTTGATCGCGTGAACATTGTTCCAAACTAGGATCACCTGTGCACGGTAACGAACGTGCACATGCACAACCACTTCACCAGCCAACCCATCGCCGCTCCATCGCTGACAAGTTCCACCTTGACCCCAGATCTCAATCACCGCCTTGATTGAGCCTGCTACACCCCTGATCAAAATCGGTCAATTTCCCAAAACTACCTAAAACTAAAATTAATTCCTACCTCCACCAATTTACAAACTGCACTCGCGACGGACCATTAACTCCTCCACCGTGTTCACAGTTCGAATGATCCCTCACCGTGCTACCTTCCCACCCGAAATCACCCACTCCGGTTGCGTCGCCCACTTTTGGTTCCTTCTCGATGCCAACAAAACCACTACTATCCTTAAAACCCTAATATTGATTGACTAACCCAATCTAGGCTCAAATACCCAAATGTGCCATGGTCGACTCCTCCCTGGTAAACACCAGCACCCTCCACTCAAGCCACGTTGACTCTTGTTGACTAAAACGACGCAGAAAAAATTTTGAACAGAAAACATTCCTCTGTAAATTTCTCAAAACTTAGATTACTAAAAATTAAAATTTAACTTCTAAAATTCCTAATTTCATATAACATTTGGTTCTGCATGTTTAAATTCCAGAATTAAACATGTTTATTTTTCACTACAATTTGGTTTACACTGTAAATTTACAGTTTTCAGATAAATTGTTTATTAGATTTATATTTTTTTTCTTTAGAATTTGTATGATGACAACACTCACAATTCCTTAAAACATCAGGTGTTCCAAGCAAATCAGGGGAATATAAATTTTTTTAATGCAAACTTCTCTGTAAATTTCAACAGAGGCATGAATATGCCTGGACATAAGCATGCATTCCATATCACACACACACACATATATATGTATGAACATAGTCAATATTTACAGCCATTCGAACAATTAATAGATTTGAAACCTTGTGAAGAGAGTTTATTCAAAAGTATAAATTTTCAAACAGAATTTAGCATTTTAAAGGATAACAGTTTACTCACAAATTGAAAATGCAGAGAAACAGTCTTCTTAGTTTGAAAATATAATGCTTGAAAACTGCTCTGATTCAAATCTGGGTTTTGTTATGAATTTGGAATAAAAGCTTGAGACTAGAAGTTTAATCCAAACCAAACATATTTGTTTAAATATCTAAATTTAACAAGAATTTGAATGAGAGAAAATGAAATTTTAATTAAAGCTATGCTCTATACTTTTTTTAAAAAAAAGAGATGAACATCTGATATTTCAACACAGGCACCAGACTTGCAATTAAATATATTTAGTTCTACTGCATGCAAACAAGTTTTCATCATGCTTCTAAGTTCAATTCATGCATCCAGATTTAGATTAAAAACAAGTAGAGTTTACTCACCTTAAATTGCAGAGGATAGAATTGTATTTTTGTTTCCAGGCCTTGAATTTATTTGCATGTTGAAATACATCTTGCTGTAGTTGATTTCCAGCTTTGCATGTTGATGAATTTTTCTTAAATTGCTTGTTGAATAAAAATCAAAATCCTGCTGCTGTCTTGCCTTAATTTGAAAATCTTGTAGCTGTTGAAACTGATTTGCTTGTTTGTATTAGAGGATTTGAAATTTCAGATTTTTACTCTTGTTCCAGGTTATACAGTTTTTTTTCATTTTTTTTCTTTTGATCTTTGTTTTTGTATTACATTTTCCTGATCTTTATTGAAGAGAACAAAGAAATTCTTAGCTGAAAGTAAAACTTTACTTTTATTTTACAATTTAAATTTTAAACTTAATTATTAGGAGAATTACATTTGTCACTTAGATGATTTAGTTTCCTTACACCTAAGCTTATTGATTTACAAATGTCCTTATGTTTAAATTAATGTCTTACAAGTGTTATGATGTTTTTAATTAATATTTACAAAAGTATTTTCCTAATGTTTTATAAATGTTTTAAATGTTATTTCTTTCTTTTCTTTTCTTTTAAATTTATTTAAGCCTTATATAAATATTTATGAAATATTACATGATTATAAGGCATATTTATTTTATATAAATAAGCTTTGGATTTCAATAAATATTCATGTGAATTTAAATAAACATTTATTAACAAATAACTTATGCTTTTGATTCAAATCTATATAACGTGCGTTTATAAATTTGAGAACTTTAGTTTAACTCCTTATATAAAATTTTAAAACAATTTTATCTTATGATAAAATTAAAATGAAAGAAATATTAAAACAAATGAACCTTTAATTTGAATCTTATATATCATTTTCAAAAGTATTAAATCAAATTAACATTTCAAATTACAAATTAAATTCAAATCAATATTTTTTTCCTATTTCTAATATATACATAAAAATACATATATTTAATTTCTTTGAAAATAATAGTTTTTTTCACAGATATAAAAATTCAGTTTCTATTATTTATATTCAGATATTCTTTATTATCAAAATTCTTATCTGTTCAATCTATAAACCGGAGAGTTATCCAACTATTAGATGCTCAAAAACTCGGGTTATCACATTTTGGTTGTTTGAAAATTTAAAAGAAATTTGTTTTGAATTAAAAACCAAAGGTAGTTTAAAATTTTAAAGTAATATTTGGTATCAGAGCTGAAGGTTAAGCGAGAACCTTGGCTCTGGTGGGATACTCATTAAGGAAAGGGTCAATGGTACCCTATAATGAGCTCTCTCATATTTATGTACTCAACTCATTATAGGGTACCATTGACCCTTTCCTTAATGAGTATCCCACCAGAGCCAAGGTTCTCGCTTAACCTTCAGCTCTGATACCAAATTTTACTTTAAAATTTTAAACTACCTTTGGTTTTTAATTCAAAACAAATTTCTTTTAAATTTTCAAACAACCAAAATGTGATAACCCGAGTTTTTGAGCATCTAATAGTTGGATAACTCTCCGGTTTATAGATTGAACAGATAAGAATTTTGATAATAAAGAATATCTGAATATAAATAATAGAAACTGAAATTTTATATCTGGGAAGAAAACTATTATTTTCAAACAAATTAAATATATGTATTTCTATGTATATATTAGAAATAGGAAAAAAATATTGATTTGAATTTAATTTGTAATTTGAAATGTTAATTTGATTTAGTACTTTTGAAAATGATATATAAGATTCAAATTAAAGGTTCATTTGTTTTAATATTTCTTTCATTTTAATTTTATCATAAGATAAAATTGTTTTAAAATTTTATATAAGGAGTTAAACTAAAGTTCTCAAATTTATAAACGCATGTTATATAGATTTGAATCAAAAGCATAAGTTATTTGTTAATAAATGTTTATTTGAATTCACATAAATATTTATTGAAATCCAAAGCTTATTTATATAAAATAAATATGCCTTATAATCATGTAATATTTCATAAATATTTATATAAGGCTTAAATATATTAAAAAAGAAAAGAAATAACATTTAAAACATTTATAAAACATTAGGAAAATAATTTTGTAAATATTAATTAAAAACATCATAACACTTGTAAGACATTATTCAAACATAAGGACATTTGTAAATCAATAAGCTTAGGTGTAAGGAAATTAAATCATCCAAGTGACAAATGTAATTCTCCTAATAATTAAGTTTAAAATTTAAATTGTAAAATAAAAGTAAAGTTTTATTTTCATCTAAGAACTTTGTTCTCTTCAACAAAGATCAGGAAAATGTAATACAAAAAAGATTAAAAGAAAAAAAATGAAAAAAAACTTTATAACCTGGAACAAGAGTAAAATCTGAAATTTCAAATCCTCTAATACAAACAAGCAAATCAGTTTCAACAGCTACAAGATTTTCAAATTAAGGCAAGACAGCAACAGGATTTTGATTTTTATTCAACAAGCAATTTAAGAAAAATTCATCAACATGCAAATCTGGAAATCAACTACAGCAAGATGTATTTCAACATGCAAATAAATTCAAGGCCTGGAAACAAAAATACAATTCTTCCTCTGCAATTTAAGGTGCGTAAACTCTACTTGTTTTTAATCTAAATGTGGATGCATGAATTGAACTTAGAAGCATGACGAAAACTTTTTTGCATGCAGTAGAACTAAATATATTTAATTTCAAGTCTGGTGCCTGTGTTGAAATATCAGATGTTCGTCTCTGTTTTTTTTAAAAGTATAGAGCACAGCTTTAATTAAAATTTCATTTTCTCTCATTCATATTCTTGTTAGATTTAGATATTTAAACAAATATGTTTGGTTTGGATTAAACTTATAGTCTCAAGCTTTTATTCCAAATTCATAACAAAACCCAGATTTGAATCAGAGCAGTTTTCAGGCATTATATTTTCAAACTAAGAAGACTGTTTCTCTGCATTTTCAATTTGTGAGTAAACTGTTATCCTTTAAAATGCTAAATTCTGTTTGAAAATTTATACTTTTGAATAAACTCTCTTCACAAGGTTTCAAATCTATTAATTGTTCGAGTGGCTGTAAATATTGACCATGTTCTTATATATATGTGTGTGTGAGATATGGAATGCATGCTTATGTCCAGGCATATTCATGCCTTTGTTGAAATTTACAGAGAAGTTTGCATTAAAAAAAATTATATTCCTTTCCCTGATTTCCTTGGAACACCTGATGTTTTAAGGAATTGTGAGTGTTGTCATCATACAAATTCTAAAGAAAAAATATATATAAATCTAATAAACAATTTATCTGAAAACTGTAAATTTACGGTGTAAACCAAATTGTAGGGAAAAATAAACATGTTTAATTCTGGAATTTAAACATGCAGAATCAAATGTTATATGAAATTAGGAATTTTAGAAGTTAAATTTTAATTTTTAGTAATCTAAGTTTTGAGAAATTTACAGAGGAATGTTTTCTGTTCAAAATTTTGTCTGCGTCGTTTTAGTCAACAAGAGTCAACGTGGCTTGACTGGAGGGTGATCATTCGAACTGTGAACACGGTGGAGGAGTTAATGGTCTGTCGCAAGTGTAGTTTGTAAATTGGTGGAGGTAGGAGTTAATTTCAGTTTCAGGTAGTTTTTGGAAATTGACCGATTTTGATCAGGGGTGTAGCAGGCTCAATCAAGACGGTGATTGAGATCTGGGGTCAAGGTGGGACTTGTCGGCGATGGAGCGGCGATGGGTTGGCTGGTGAAGTGGTTGTGCATGTGCATGTTCGTTACCGTGCACAGGTGACCCTAGTTTGGAACAATGTTCACGCGATCAAGGCTCTGTGTTTGGAGTGGTCTCGAGTTTGTTGTTGTAGTGTTCGTTATCAATCGATGCTGTTTTTGTTTACTGGATTTGATCGTGGGAGATCACTTTCGCGTGGATGAGGAAGAAGTTTGGATAGGGTTGGGTTCGTTGTTTTCGGGTTCGTACCGATGTGTTTGTTTGGGATTTGGTCCATTTGTCTTCGTGGGTTGTGAATGTGGAAACGGGATTGGTATGAGTTGGGCCAGGGGATTTCAAGTGTTGACTAACTGAAAGCATGACCTTTGAAAATAAAATGGAATTTGGACTTAAAATAAAACAAAAATCCAAAATGAACTTACTTCCCAAAGTTTTAGCAAATAGGTTCAGATGTTGAGTTTTTAATTAGTTTAAGTTCTCAGAGATTTTAAGCTTAATAAGTTTGAATTTAGTTGTCTTTAATTCATCTTGAGTGATAATTAATTAATTTATGTTTGATGAGTAAAGTTGAGAAATTTATTTTAAAATTAATCCTTATTTATTTAATCTTAATTAAGCAAATTGACTGATTAAAATAAGGTAATTGGTAAGTATGTCTAATTAATTATCCGGTAATAAAGGATTAATTTAAAATTCTAATTTAGGGTTGGTTAGCTAATTGAGAATGGTTAATCAATTTAATGGCAAATGACTCGTAATTAACCAATGTTAATTAAGTTAAGTTGAATAACTAATTCATAATAAAGTAATTAAGAAATTAATTACTTAATTGGGTTTAATGTGATCAGTTTAGATTAATTAGTTAAGTTTAATTAATTTTAAACACTTAATGATTGATGAATAATTACTCAATGTAACTAATGGGAGTGTAATTACTTAAGGAAGTAATTAATGGTAATTACGGCATGGGATTAATCAAGGGATTAATTAGAGGATAAATTAAGGATTAATTTATTTAATAAAGCAGTTAAGGGTAGTTAAATTCTGGATGTTATTAATCAAGGGAGATTCATAATTATGGTTAATAATTAATTAACGGAGTAACTAAAGGTTAAGTACTATTTTTGGTTAAGGATAAATTAATTTGTGAAATTAATTAAGGGATAAATAGAATGATATTGGAAGTCTTTGATTAATTGATATCCCTAATATGAGGTTTGTGATGTCCTGTGATGAGATATGTTTGATTTAAATTGTGATGATGTGGTTATCTATCTATATTAAATTGCAGTGAAAGAAATGATATCCTATTTGAAGTTAAATTGTATTTCACTTGTATAATTTGGGTTAAGATTGTATTGAATTCAAAGAGACCGGAGTCGGTTATTATTAAATACCCGAAACCACTTTGATTCTTCATAAATTGATATGTGAAATCAATTGGCTGATATGGAATGGTTTATGTAAGTTGGACCATTTAATCTAAGTTGGCACTTAGAAATTGATGAGTGTAATGAGTGTTGTCTATACCGGACCTGTGAATTTGTAGAATTATTATGTGTTGCCCCGGGTTTTAAATAGGCTATTATTTTGGTGTACTTCATGTTAGAAGGGTTTACTCACGCTGGTTTCCAGCCTGACCCGGGTGTTACTTTGATGTAATGCTCGGGTCAGTCCGAGTATTACATATTTTCAGGTAAGGACGTTCTGGAGCTCAGGAGGCGAGCTAGATGGCAGGGACGTATGGAGAGTTTCCTCTATGATATTGTATATATCTGAGACATATTAAATTGTATCTATCTAATGTTGTATAAAATTGTTTGTAACTCTGATATATCGATGTAAATTGATAGGTACAGTTTTTCTTTGGTATAACTATTATTTATGTGATATTATATTTTATCCGCTGCGTATGTGAGACTTTGGATTTGGTTCTATGTTCTTCTTATTCTATCTCTTTCTTCTTTTCTCTAACTATCTGGAATTTTCGGGATCGAAAATTACGGGTCGTTACATGAAGGGCCCGACTATCTGAAAGGAAAGCCAGTTCAATAAAATAGATGCAAGGGTGAAGTAGGAGCATAAGGGAAAACAAAGAAGCCAAGGTTTAGGTGTATTAAATACAATATGAGGGGACATATTTCTAAGGATTGCATGGTGAATGTTATGAAAGTAAAATACTACAACCGTAGCTAGTTTGGATATATGAAGAGGAAGTGTCCGAGTTTGCCTAAGATTCTACTCAGGTGATTTCAACTTATGCACTTGATGTTGTCCCTAGTTCAAGCATAGCCCTATCTGTGGATAAAGGGAAGAAAGTAGTCATGGAAGGTGTGTTAACTCTTTCTAATTATCTATTCGCAATTTATTTGACACCGGATTATCATACTCATATATTTCGAGTAAGCTAGTAGAAGTTGCCATTAGAGATTAGCGTAGTCACAAACTTTATTGTACTTTCGAATCCTATGGGAGAGGTCGAATCATTTATCTATGATTTGTAAGGTTTGAAGCTGTTTTGGGTGTTGAATTTCATTGCAATGCTTTTGTATTAGGATTTTTTGAGTTCGATTTAATCTTAGGGATGGAGTGGATGACTATGCATGAGCTATGCTAGATTGTGGTAGGAAGGTAGTTCGATTGGGTACATATTCTGTGTGCAAC
The DNA here is from genome assembly GCA_030765085.1 of Allium cepa. NCBI lineage: Eukaryota > Viridiplantae > Streptophyta > Magnoliopsida > Asparagales > Amaryllidaceae > Allium > Allium cepa. Next base: position 137,768,683 of record CM060932.1, read on the forward strand.
CTTGAGTTTTACTAAAATCCCAAAAGTTATGTTACATTTAATTAACTATATCCCTGGACCTGTCACATGATGAGTTAGCCCCCATTCCTTTATTCCATGACTTCTTAGACATCTTTGCCAAAGTTTTTGGTCTTCCTCGTCATAGGGAGAATGGATTTTAAATTTATTTAGAAAAGAATGCTAGACCTTTTGCCTTACCATCTAAGCACATGGCTTCTAAAGAAAAACATGAGCTTAGTAAACACAAGAATGAATTATTGGAGAAGAATTTTATTCATAGCAGTATTTCATAATTGTGGGGCACCTATTGTCTTGGCTACTAAAGAAGATGGCTCTTTAAGACTTTGCATTGATTATTATAAACTGAACAAGCCGACAAAGAAGAATCATTATTCACTGCCATGTATTGATGATTTGTTTGATCAGTTATTTGGAGCAAGGGTATATTCTCAACTTGACTTAGCTATCGGATTTCATCAATCGCGTGTGGCTGATAACAGTATTTAGAAAATTGCTTTTCGTACACTTGACAGACTGTATTAGTGGTTTGTCATGCCATTTGGGTTGATGAATGCACAAGCAAATTTCGTCGAACTCATGAGTCGAGTCTTCAGAGGGTTGCTGAATAAGTTCGTGGTCATATTTGTAGATGATAAATTTATTTATTCAAAAAGCAAGGAAGATAACAAGTTGCATTTGGGGGAACTACTCAAGACTTTGCATAAGTAGAGGTTGAAAGAAATTTTAAAAAAATTTCACTTTTGGTGCAAGCGGGTTCACTTTCTCGATCATGTTGTTTTGAGAAAGGATTATTAGTTGACCAAGTAAAGTTGCTGCAATCCAAGATTGGCATGTACCAAAGAATGCTACGAAGGTTGGAAGTTTCCATGGTTTGGCTGGCTATTGTAGGAAGTTTATTACAGACTTCACAAAGATTCAGCGTGACGTGCCTTACCAAGAAGAACTTAATTTTTTTTGTGGAACTTGGAGTGAGCATGCTTTTATCAAGCCAAAGGAGTTATTGACTAGTTCACCTACTTTGCTACTTCTGAATGATTCAAAGCCATTTACTATGTACACCGATGCTTACGGTGCATTGTTTTGATGTAGGTAGGTAGAGTTGTTTGCTACACTACTTGGCAATTTATTGTATAGAAGAAAAATTATCCAACTCATGAAATTAAGTTGGAGGCTATTAACTTTTCTCTCAAAGCTTGGAGACATTATCTCTTAGAGGAATTATTTGAGTTTTTTTACAAATCACAAGTCTCTAAAGTTTTTATTCTTCTAAAAAGATTTGAATTTAAGGCAGCAGATATGGATAGGGTTCTTAGCATAATGTGACTTCGGTATCTCATATACTCCGAGTAAAGGCATTGTTGTAGCTAATGCCTTGAGTAAGAGACACATGTTGTTTGGCTCTATATTTCTAAAGTGGAAGCACGTGGAGTTTAATTTTACATTCAATTTTTGACCTTCATTAGACCTTGCACTAAGATTATTGGCAGCCTTAGATGTTCATCCTTCACTCATGAAACGTATCTGCTCGAGACAAAGACAAGACACTAAATTGTTGGGTATTTTTGAAAGATTGAACAGAGGTGAGCATTCAAGTCATTCAGATCATTATTCCATTGATTCTAGATGATGGCTATGTAGGGATGGTAGGTTGTGTGTTTACCTTATTAGGGAATTGATAGAGTTGGTACTGGAGGAGTCCAATCATTCTATAATCACTCTTCATCCCTGTGGTGACAAAATGTATGGAGATACGAAGATAGTATTTTACTGGCCAAGTATGAAGAGACATGCAACGAAGTTTGTTTCAAGGTGTGTGACATGTCAGAGAGTAAAGGTAGAGCAGATACAACCTACTGGTGCGACGACCCGACTTCCTACTTCCAGAAAATCGCGTCATCTTGAAGAAAGAAAGGGATAGAAGGAGAAAGAAAGAGAAAGAAGAATACAAACAACATCAGAGAACTCACAGCGGAACGAATAGAATATAATATATCTCATAAAATATTACATAGCATCTTATTTCATCAGAGTACAACTATACAACACATATTAGACAGCTTATAAACTTCTGTCTAACTATACAACTCAAGATACAAGTGATACAAACACAATGTACACAGCGGAATCAATATATATCTACACGTCGAAGCCTCCTGCTCCATATCTCCTCCAGAATTCGTCAAGCTAACCTGATTCACTTGACTACTCATACATAATATGAGTACCCAAGAGTTTAATAAAACAGAAAATAAACACTCGGGTCAGACAGGGGTCTGGTGTGAGTAAACGGGTTAAAATTGCTTAACTTTAGAAAACCTTTGAAAAGAAAAGGTATCACGTAAGACTTCCCACACATAAACATGGAAAAGTTTTTACCTTACGCTAACCAAAACATTTGATAGGAAATCCAGTGATATTATAATAGTGTCTAGGGTTTTCAAGATAAAATACAGAAATAGCTGGAATGCTTACATCTCACGTTCCAACATAGTTGGGCACAAACAAAACCGTACAGGCACTTATTGGATTTTGGATTCCATACAATGGCAGGGCTACTGGGGTACCGCCCGTCACAGTACGTGGCCTAGATCAACGTACCGAGGAGCCACCCTAACTCCCCTGCAACACAAGGCCGGACCCATTCCTTACTGAATAGTTCCAAATGAGACCACCCCGTGGTTGGCGCGACCAACCACCCACACAGCCGAATAAATAAGGGACTCTAGACAGGGATGAATCTCACTCTCAAGTGGGGGCTACCCACGAAGCCTTGGCGCACCTCCCCTGTTTTAGCCATTCCCGGTTGATGAGGCTTGAGGCTGCGATTACCTTTATAGGACACATCACTTAGAATGCTCATCGTCCGCCTGACGATGTGTTGAAAGCATTCGATCCATACAAGTTCGTTCCGGGTTCGAACGAAACCGAAGGCACTATCTCGTTGCACTCATTATTGGAATCACCCTCAGAGTCAACGACCATAGCCCTTGCACTCTGATTCGCCATCTCGAATCTATAAGCACTATTCCGTCAAACTCATTACGGAATCACCCACAGAGTTATACTGACGTATAGCCCTTACACCTCGAGTCTTCACTCGCTCCACTTGGATAAACGACCTAACGTTTAATTGGAATCGATGTGGTTTTCGGATTCCAAATATGGAAACCCGATCCCGGTCTCACCGAAACCAAACGCCATTTTAATGTCCAAGTTGTACTTAAGGGTTTAAACAGTTTAAACTTATATACAGGATGATATAATAAACAGATAGATGAATAACATTATCACAACAGATAATCATATCAAACATTCATCTCATAAACAGCATATCACATAACAGATATATCCAAATCATCCAATATCATTTAATCACTCAATATTAATCAACATTCAATATCAACCAATCATCCAATATCAATCATTCATACAGAATTGATTAACTCTAAATCAATTTAATTAACCTATAATTAAATTAATTACTATCCTTTAATCACTTGGATTATCCTAATCCTGCATCATTTATTTATTACAAATCAAATTAAATTAATCATCTCTTAATGATTATCTTTAATTAATCTTCCTTGATTAATTATCTTTAATTACATTCAAGTAATTATTCTAAACCATATTCAGTAATTAACTTTTAATTACTATCATTAATTATAATAATTAACGATCCTTTATTAATTAATTAACTATAATTAATTACATTAAACCTTAATTAATTACAATTAATTAATCACATTTAAATTAATTACTTTTATTAATCAACCTTGATTAATTAATTAATTAATTATTTAATCCTTATTAATTAATTTACCTTTTAATTAATTAAATAATTAACTTATAATTAATCATCTCATTAATCTTTAAACAGTAATTAACAATTTGTAATTACTTAAATTAATTAATTAACTTCTAAATTAATTAACTCTAAATCAATTATATTAATCCTTAATTGATTAATCCATTTAATTAATCTTTAATTACTTCATTAAGTAATTATTATTCAATTTAATTAACAATTAATCCTTAATTAATTACTTAATTAATTAATTACATTTTAATTAATTACCCTTAGTAATTAATCTTAAATTAATCACATTCATTAATTAATTACATTAATTAATTAACTAAATTTACTAAGTAATTAACCTTGATTTCTTACATAAGTAATTATTACTTTCATTAATAAATCTTAATTACTTTCTTAATTAATTACTTATCAATAATTAATTCTATTATTAAATAATTCTTAATCCTTTAATTAATTAATTACTTCATAATTAATTAATTTCAAACAATTATATTAATTAATACTTAATTAATTACGTTAAGTGATTACCCATTAATCACTTCTATTTAATTACTTCCATAAGTAATTATCATTTCTTAATTACATTCAATTAGTAACCATTAATTACTTATTAAGTAATTACACTTAATTAATTTACAATTAAGTGATTATTTAAAAATTAAATAAATAATTAACTAATTATTTAAAATTAATTAAACAATTAATTAATTAACATCTTATATAACTTCCTTAATACATTAGGAAAACATTAATCTTAATTAATCTTTTTACTTATTAACAAATCACATTAAGAATTCTTTTAATTCATATCAAAGATAAATTAACCATAATTGTCTTCATAAATAAATTATTTGATTTAAATCAAATTCTAATATCTTAAACAAATTATTCAATTTGGTTTTCAAAATCATATCAATAATCCTTATTTGAAAATAAACATTTAGAAATCATCTTTAAAAGTTTAAAACACTTTAATTATCTAATTCTAAACTTACTCATTTTAAATAAAATTTGAAATCTTTAGTTATTAAAATCTTACTCCTAAGACTTTACTTAGAACTTTGATTTAATACCTTAAATTCAAAATACTTCTTTTAAATTGAATTCCAAATTTTAATTAAATTAATTAGTTCAAAAGAAATTATCTTAATAATATTAAATTGAAAAATGGAACTCAATTATCACTTTTTTTTAAAGGTTTGATTTACAACAAGTTTTAACTTTTATAAACTCGTTTTTTTTCTTATAAACTTGTTTATAATATAATGCCTACTTCATTTATTCAAACACAAGTTACTTAGCAACCTAAATCATTATACAGTAACCCGAAACCCACAACAAAATATACTCGAGTAAAACACACTGTTTCCCGAGCCTACCCCGAGACTCCACCCAGCTACCCCTATGCTTCGAGTCATTCCTATGAAATCGCGATAGCTACTCGAGTTTCCCTGGTTACCACGCGAGAACCCATCATGCTTCAATTCGTCTTCCCCAACAACAAAAACTCCAGTGCACATACCAACGCGTGCACATGTCCCAACGCTTCCAGCCACCGTTGACCACCGCGACGACCCACCCTAATTCTAAATCCATGCGCGAGTGCGAATGTGAACCCAGATTCACGAATTTTTGCTCGAATCGAAATTCGAACATCGAACCGAAATACTGCAACAGCCACTACCCAAAAACCACCCACGGTCTATCACTGCGTCGCCGTTGAACCTCGCCCTCATCACCAACGAACGCCATGACCATGAACATCAACTCCCCCAAAAATGAACGAACTCGGTTCATCAAACTCGACGCACGGTCACACCATTCAAGCTGTAAACAACTGTAAGCTTAAACCCTAATCTCCTCAAATTCGATCAAATTGAACATTGGAAAAATTTAAAAGTATTTTTCCCTTAATCTATAGCATACATACTAGCTTCGATCCAAGTATCAACTTAAATTATTAAGTATATCATCTTCAATTCATAAAAATCCCTAAATCCTTCAATCCTAAAATTCTCTCAAATTAACCAACTAAAAATCATGATACTAGTATTAAAAATCATGATTTTCTATTGCCATTCCAAACATACCATCAAAATTAAAGATTAAATTCATAAATTTTTAGCTCAAAAATGATTTTTACTGTAATTTTGAAACTTCTGAACTATTATTTTGTTTCAAAAACTTATAAACATTTTTAGATGGAAATTCATATGATTATAAACAACTTCTTTTCACATATCAAGATCTAAAATTGTTTGGATTAAAAGATTTTGAATTTTTTCCTTTTTAACAGATCATATACAGAAAGCACATTTGCATGCATTCAAACAAACACTCATAACATATAGGTCCTAATCCATATAAATTCAAGCTATAGGATTTTAATACAGGTAAATAACAACACATGCATGGCATTAGAATAAGATTCAACTGTTTTTAAAAAAACATTTACTCACCTTGTTAAGCAAAGCACAGCAGATTTAAAAATGCAGAGCACAGAGCAGGTTTTGAATCTTTATTCTGAAAAAGATGCTTTTGTTTTTTATTATGCTTGCTGAAGAAAAATCCATTTGCATGCCTCAAATTTGATGCTTTAGAAAAAATTGAAACTGCTATTGACTTGCTGAGTTGATCTCAGCCCCATTTGAATTTGAAGAAGATTTGAAAGGTTGCAGATTTCCAATTTTTCTTTGCAGTTTTGAAGAATGTAGATATTAATGTTGCAGGTCTAATTCCATTTAGTTGCAGACTTTAGAAATTTGAAGAAACTTGAACCTTAATTTGAAAAATTGCTTTGACTATACTGGTAAAATCCTACTGCATGCCTTACATTCCAAATTTTAAACTTGCTGTTGAACTTGCATGCTTCAGTTTGTTGTTTTAAAATGTTGAAACTTGCAGTTGCTCACTCATTAGCATTTGCAGGTTGCAGATTTTTAATTTGCAGTGAAGTTGAATGCATGCATGCCTTCCAATTATTGAATAAAACTTGTAGTTGAAACTGATTTGAACTTGCAGATTTAAATTTGTAACTTTAGTTTGAATTTCAGGTTGAATTTAGTTGCAGATCTGAAGAGCAGATGTGATTTTGCAGGTTTGATTTTGAAAAGAGCTTCATTTTGCAGATTTTGATTTTTAAGTTTTCAGATTTGCCATTAAAACATGAAAGAATGAAGAAAGAAAGTTTTTGAGAAAACTGATTTTTCTTCTTAATACATTTATTAAAAATTACAATGAAAACATTGCCACTTGTTCTTTAAGTAATGATCTTCTTACATGTGTTTATCTTTGCATAATTGTACTTAAAACCTTATTACAAAATTAATTATATTTATATTTATGTAAACGAGAATTTTGTATTTATGAGATGTTTTTATGTTAATAAACTTTGAATTTTGATACATATACAAGTATAAATATTTTAATTTACTAAATACATAAATACTTATGTATGCATTTAAAAGTCTAAAACATTTATTTTATACATTATAAATTATCAATTGTTTTAATTAAATTTCAAAACAATTCAAACTATAACATATACATACATATATATTATAATTTGAAAACTCATCTTTTATTTTAAACAAAAATATTCTATTCACAATATATAACAACTGTATATATTATAAATAGAATAAAAATTTCATTAGCTTGGAAAAACAATTCTTATCAAATTTTGCTAGATTAAAACTCATTAACCTTTAAAAGATTAAATTTACCAATTTAAAATTAAAATTATAAAGAAAATTATCAAACCAATTAAATTATTTACACAGATTATTAAATTCTTATTGCCCAAAATTCCGGGTCGTTACAATCCTCCCCCCTTAAAAGAATTTCGTCCCCGAAATTTAAAACAAAGGTAATTTAATAACCCTTAAAAGTTTTTAATTTCAAACAGCAAAGCATTCCTATCAACCAATTACTAACAACCATAACAATCAATCAAACAAACAATTCTAACTAATTATCCTGACACAAATCAGAATAAATATTCTAACACTACATCGAGTTTCCCAAGTATAAATCATCGGGAGACTCGCTCTACAGAAGCTAAACTAACAAACTACATCACCAATATCCAGAGCTCCTCTCTTCTCTAGATCCATCAATCTGAATAGAACATCAGACTATTCTCAAATCCAGCTTAACATCCAACTCCAACTGAACTATAGATTCAATAACCAATCGATGAATCATACACGTATTCCCTCAGAGATACGTGACATACAATGAATTCCAGCCATCCAAACTGGCAATCCAATCTTATCCAATCATACTGCTCTCTTAACCAGAGAAAACTCAACAACAACGAAGTCTCCAACTTCGAATTCCAAACTCCTTATCTCATATCTGTATATCCCAACAGACAATCCTGGGCTGCCAATTTTCTTCATGATCAGCTCAACCAATGCTGATACTTCCAGAAACAACTAGACCAAAACAAACCAGCTTCTGGATCCTATCCAACAGAAAAGCTTCCAAAATTCGTCGAAATCTAGAACATAAGCTCTATTCCTCAAACAATAGCAAACTGAACTTACTTCCTTCCTTACACAGCTGCTACCTCGCTTCCGCTGCACAACTCTGATTCTGAAATAAATGAGAATACTATTGATGAACACGAATACAAACTTATCCAATATATCCGGGAAACTTTGTCCACCAAATCCATAAAAAAAATCTGAGTGACACATTCGACTCAGTCACACAACCTTAAAACAGAATCCTATTCAAAAGCTAAATCAGTCCAATTCCAATTTCCAAAGATATCAGAGTTGCTATACCAACTCTCCTTGCTTCAAGAACCATCCTACTACCAGGCTAACTTCAAAAATTGCTTCTGGAACCAAAACAATATGGAACTCAACTCCAGATGCAGACAAACTCTGATCATTTCAATAGCTCCTACTTCCACATGAGAACCCTCATCTCAAACAAAAGATAATTCCCAAATAAGACGCAAGTCACTTTTGCGATCCTACCTAGTTCGAATTCCAAAGAAACTGTCCCCACTTTACCAATTAGAACAGTCTTTAACTTTTCCAAACAAGGTTCACCCTCAAGAAACATTCACCATCTGCTCGGACTGCTAAAAGAAGAAGCACAAAAGATTCTTGAACAAAAGGAGAACAAAACACTACTGCTTTCTAAACTCTATCTCGATGATACTGCAAAGGAAAAGATCTTCTCGACATCACACCGAACACTTCGAGTTGCACTGCTACCATAGCTAACCAAAAACATCTGATCCAAAGGCTTCTCAACTCCAAAACCTTCAACAAACCACACAACAGACCTTTGAGATGGCAGACATCCCAAAAGAAACTCGGGCTCCAAACTAAGCATTAACATCTCGCACTCCTTAAGAAATAACAAATGAGACCATGCCGAAGCGAAACAACTCATAGGCCTTAGTCTCATATTCCAAAACAGCCAACCTCTTTGCTAAAGATCCAGACAACTTCTACACAGATGGGTCTTCCCTATGGTAGGTAAAGACTGCTCCTCAACTACTTCTAAAACTGCTTCAAAAGAAAACATCTTCAGAAAATATCCAAGGATACTGTATCTCACTTCGCAGTTATCAAGATATAATCATTTACTTCTGCACTTCCGACAGACCCAAACTTACACTTCCAAGATGAACTCCGAATCTTTTAAAAAGATTTCCTTCGGATATCTGATAAATCCTTACTCCAAACTACACACCTTACTCGAGACGGTATTAGGTCTACAGTCTCAACAGACACTTCCAATCTCAACATATGGACCTCATCCATTAGTGGTAGTCGTGTTACACACATACCACTACTCCATCTATCTCTAAAACTTATGTTGGAAAATCCGAACAGATAACCCAACAGATTAGGTAGATATAAATATATAAATATAGTTATATATAAAAATTTACAAATACGCTCTCTCAAGAAAGACACACTCCAGAGCTTAGGCATTCACTCAACCTAACGCTCCCTAAAGAAAGACACTCTTCAGAGCCTAGGTATTCACTCAACCTACTACTCTGATACCAAATGCGACGACCCGACTTCCTACTTCCAGAAAATCGCGTCATCTTGAAGAAAGAAAGGGATAGAAGGAGAAAGAAAGAGAAAGAAGAATACAAACAACATCAGAGAACTCACAGCGGAACGAATAGAATATAATATATCTCATAAAATATTACATAGCATCTTATTTCATCAGAGTACAACTATACAACACATATTAGACAGCTTATAAACTTCTGTCTAACTATACAACTCAAGATACAAGTGATACAAACACAATGTACACAGCGGAATCAATATATATCTACACGTCGAAGCCTCCTGCTCCATATCTCCTCCAGAATTCGTCAAGCTAACCTGATTCACTTGACTACTCATACATAATATGAGTACCCAAGAGTTTAATAAAACAGAAAATAAACACTCGGGTCAGACAGGGGTCTGGTGTGAGTAAACGGGTTAAAATTGCTTAACTTTAGAAAACCTTTGAAAAGAAAAGGTATCACGTAAGACTTCCCACACATAAACATGGAAAAGTTTTTACCTTACGCTAACCAAAACATTTGATAGGAAATCCAGTGATATTATAATAGTGTCTAGGGTTTTCAAGATAAAATACAGAAATAGCTGGAATGCTTACATCTCACGTTCCAACATAGTTGGGCACAAACAAAACCGTACAGGCACTTATTGGATTTTGGATTCCATACAATGGCAGGGCTACTGGGGTACCGCCCGTCACAGTACGTGGCCTAGATCAACGTACCGAGGAGCCACCCTAACTCCCCTGCAACACAAGGCCGGACCCATTCCTTACTGAATAGTTCCAAATGAGACCACCCCGTGGTTGGCGCGACCAACCACCCACACAGCCGAATAAATAAGGGACTCTAGACAGGGATGAATCTCACTCTCAAGTGGGGGCTACCCACGAAGCCTTGGCGCACCTCCCCTGTTTTAGCCATTCCCGGTTGATGAGGCTTGAGGCTGCGATTACCTTTATAGGACACATCACTTAGAATGCTCATCGTCCGCCTGACGATGTGTTGAAAGCATTCGATCCATACAAGTTCGTTCCGGGTTCGAACGAAACCGAAGGCACTATCTCGTTGCACTCATTATTGGAATCACCCTCAGAGTCAACGACCATAGCCCTTGCACTCTGATTCGCCATCTCGAATCTATAAGCACTATTCCGTCAAACTCATTACGGAATCACCCACAGAGTTATACTGACGTATAGCCCTTACACCTCGAGTCTTCACTCGCTCCACTTGGATAAACGACCTAACGTTTAATTGGAATCGATGTGGTTTTCGGATTCCAAATATGGAAACCCGATCCCGGTCTCACCGAAACCAAACGCCATTTTAATGTCCAAGTTGTACTTAAGGGTTTAAACAGTTTAAACTTATATACAGGATGATATAATAAACAGATAGATGAATAACATTATCACAACAGATAATCATATCAAACATTCATCTCATAAACAGCATATCACATAACAGATATATCCAAATCATCCAATATCATTTAATCACTCAATATTAATCAACATTCAATATCAACCAATCATCCAATATCAATCATTCATACAGAATTGATTAACTCTAAATCAATTTAATTAACCTATAATTAAATTAATTACTATCCTTTAATCACTTGGATTATCCTAATCCTGCATCATTTATTTATTACAAATCAAATTAAATTAATCATCTCTTAATGATTATCTTTAATTAATCTTCCTTGATTAATTATCTTTAATTACATTCAAGTAATTATTCTAAACCATATTCAGTAATTAACTTTTAATTACTATCATTAATTATAATAATTAACGATCCTTTATTAATTAATTAACTATAATTAATTACATTAAACCTTAATTAATTACAATTAATTAATCACATTTAAATTAATTACTTTTATTAATCAACCTTGATTAATTAATTAATTAATTATTTAATCCTTATTAATTAATTTACCTTTTAATTAATTAAATAATTAACTTATAATTAATCATCTCATTAATCTTTAAACAGTAATTAACAATTTGTAATTACTTAAATTAATTAATTAACTTCTAAATTAATTAACTCTAAATCAATTATATTAATCCTTAATTGATTAATCCATTTAATTAATCTTTAATTACTTCATTAAGTAATTATTATTCAATTTAATTAACAATTAATCCTTAATTAATTACTTAATTAATTAATTACATTTTAATTAATTACCCTTAGTAATTAATCTTAAATTAATCACATTCATTAATTAATTACATTAATTAATTAACTAAATTTACTAAGTAATTAACCTTGATTTCTTACATAAGTAATTATTACTTTCATTAATAAATCTTAATTACTTTCTTAATTAATTACTTATCAATAATTAATTCTATTATTAAATAATTCTTAATCCTTTAATTAATTAATTACTTCATAATTAATTAATTTCAAACAATTATATTAATTAATACTTAATTAATTACGTTAAGTGATTACCCATTAATCACTTCTATTTAATTACTTCCATAAGTAATTATCATTTCTTAATTACATTCAATTAGTAACCATTAATTACTTATTAAGTAATTACACTTAATTAATTTACAATTAAGTGATTATTTAAAAATTAAATAAATAATTAACTAATTATTTAAAATTAATTAAACAATTAATTAATTAACATCTTATATAACTTCCTTAATACATTAGGAAAACATTAATCTTAATTAATCTTTTTACTTATTAACAAATCACATTAAGAATTCTTTTAATTCATATCAAAGATAAATTAACCATAATTGTCTTCATAAATAAATTATTTGATTTAAATCAAATTCTAATATCTTAAACAAATTATTCAATTTGGTTTTCAAAATCATATCAATAATCCTTATTTGAAAATAAACATTTAGAAATCATCTTTAAAAGTTTAAAACACTTTAATTATCTAATTCTAAACTTACTCATTTTAAATAAAATTTGAAATCTTTAGTTATTAAAATCTTACTCCTAAGACTTTACTTAGAACTTTGATTTAATACCTTAAATTCAAAATACTTCTTTTAAATTGAATTCCAAATTTTAATTAAATTAATTAGTTCAAAAGAAATTATCTTAATAATATTAAATTGAAAAATGGAACTCAATTATCACTTTTTTTTAAAGGTTTGATTTACAACAAGTTTTAACTTTTATAAACTCGTTTTTTTTCTTATAAACTTGTTTATAATATAATGCCTACTTCATTTATTCAAACACAAGTTACTTAGCAACCTAAATCATTATACAGTAACCCGAAACCCACAACAAAATATACTCGAGTAAAACACACTGTTTCCCGAGCCTACCCCGAGACTCCACCCAGCTACCCCTATGCTTCGAGTCATTCCTATGAAATCGCGATAGCTACTCGAGTTTCCCTGGTTACCACGCGAGAACCCATCATGCTTCAATTCGTCTTCCCCAACAACAAAAACTCCAGTGCACATACCAACGCGTGCACATGTCCCAACGCTTCCAGCCACCGTTGACCACCGCGACGACCCACCCTAATTCTAAATCCATGCGCGAGTGCGAATGTGAACCCAGATTCACGAATTTTTGCTCGAATCGAAATTCGAACATCGAACCGAAATACTGCAACAGCCACTACCCAAAAACCACCCACGGTCTATCACTGCGTCGCCGTTGAACCTCGCCCTCATCACCAACGAACGCCATGACCATGAACATCAACTCCCCCAAAAATGAACGAACTCGGTTCATCAAACTCGACGCACGGTCACACCATTCAAGCTGTAAACAACTGTAAGCTTAAACCCTAATCTCCTCAAATTCGATCAAATTGAACATTGGAAAAATTTAAAAGTATTTTTCCCTTAATCTATAGCATACATACTAGCTTCGATCCAAGTATCAACTTAAATTATTAAGTATATCATCTTCAATTCATAAAAATCCCTAAATCCTTCAATCCTAAAATTCTCTCAAATTAACCAACTAAAAATCATGATACTAGTATTAAAAATCATGATTTTCTATTGCCATTCCAAACATACCATCAAAATTAAAGATTAAATTCATAAATTTTTAGCTCAAAAATGATTTTTACTGTAATTTTGAAACTTCTGAACTATTATTTTGTTTCAAAAACTTATAAACATTTTTAGATGGAAATTCATATGATTATAAACAACTTCTTTTCACATATCAAGATCTAAAATTGTTTGGATTAAAAGATTTTGAATTTTTTCCTTTTTAACAGATCATATACAGAAAGCACATTTGCATGCATTCAAACAAACACTCATAACATATAGGTCCTAATCCATATAAATTCAAGCTATAGGATTTTAATACAGGTAAATAACAACACATGCATGGCATTAGAATAAGATTCAACTGTTTTTAAAAAAACATTTACTCACCTTGTTAAGCAAAGCACAGCAGATTTAAAAATGCAGAGCACAGAGCAGGTTTTGAATCTTTATTCTGAAAAAGATGCTTTTGTTTTTTATTATGCTTGCTGAAGAAAAATCCATTTGCATGCCTCAAATTTGATGCTTTAGAAAAAATTGAAACTGCTATTGACTTGCTGAGTTGATCTCAGCCCCATTTGAATTTGAAGAAGATTTGAAAGGTTGCAGATTTCCAATTTTTCTTTGCAGTTTTGAAGAATGTAGATATTAATGTTGCAGGTCTAATTCCATTTAGTTGCAGACTTTAGAAATTTGAAGAAACTTGAACCTTAATTTGAAAAATTGCTTTGACTATACTGGTAAAATCCTACTGCATGCCTTACATTCCAAATTTTAAACTTGCTGTTGAACTTGCATGCTTCAGTTTGTTGTTTTAAAATGTTGAAACTTGCAGTTGCTCACTCATTAGCATTTGCAGGTTGCAGATTTTTAATTTGCAGTGAAGTTGAATGCATGCATGCCTTCCAATTATTGAATAAAACTTGTAGTTGAAACTGATTTGAACTTGCAGATTTAAATTTGTAACTTTAGTTTGAATTTCAGGTTGAATTTAGTTGCAGATCTGAAGAGCAGATGTGATTTTGCAGGTTTGATTTTGAAAAGAGCTTCATTTTGCAGATTTTGATTTTTAAGTTTTCAGATTTGCCATTAAAACATGAAAGAATGAAGAAAGAAAGTTTTTGAGAAAACTGATTTTTCTTCTTAATACATTTATTAAAAATTACAATGAAAACATTGCCACTTGTTCTTTAAGTAATGATCTTCTTACATGTGTTTATCTTTGCATAATTGTACTTAAAACCTTATTACAAAATTAATTATATTTATATTTATGTAAACGAGAATTTTGTATTTATGAGATGTTTTTATGTTAATAAACTTTGAATTTTGATACATATACAAGTATAAATATTTTAATTTACTAAATACATAAATACTTATGTATGCATTTAAAAGTCTAAAACATTTATTTTATACATTATAAATTATCAATTGTTTTAATTAAATTTCAAAACAATTCAAACTATAACATATACATACATATATATTATAATTTGAAAACTCATCTTTTATTTTAAACAAAAATATTCTATTCACAATATATAACAACTGTATATATTATAAATAGAATAAAAATTTCATTAGCTTGGAAAAACAATTCTTATCAAATTTTGCTAGATTAAAACTCATTAACCTTTAAAAGATTAAATTTACCAATTTAAAATTAAAATTATAAAGAAAATTATCAAACCAATTAAATTATTTACACAGATTATTAAATTCTTATTGCCCAAAATTCCGGGTCGTTACAACTGGATTATTATAGCCTTTGGATGTTTCACAGTGGAAATGGGAAAGCATCTCTATGAATTTTGTTGATGGGATACCTAGGAGTGGAAGGGAAAATGAGTTGTTTGGGTCATTATTGATTAACTAACCAATGCGCTCATTTTATTCTGATTAGGAGTACGAGGACAGCCGCATCTTTGACAACCTTGTAGGATTGTTTTTACCCTAGAAGGTGGGTGGTGAATAGGGTGTATTAATAAAAATTAACGTAGAAATAAAAATAAACATAGAAAGTAATGCAGTAGAGATCACACACAGGTTTGCCCTGCTTCGGCAAAAATCTGCCTACGTGTTGCCTCCAAGGTTTCTACTAGAAATTAAGTAATAGGATGCTTATAAACACACGTAAACTTGCGATACCCGCTGCTTGATTGACCTAACTCTAAGCTCAAAACCCTGCCACAACTCACCGACTGAGTTCAAATTCACAAACCACGCCCTGTAGTTTGTATCTAGTTACACAACTAGAAATTTACACAATTTTGAAAGAAAATTACAAAATAAAACTAAAACTAACAAAACAAAACCCTATATTTTATAAGTCAAGCCCAATATAATTAAATGAAGGCGGCCCAACAAAAATTATAGTGCGGAAACAAAAAGAAGTCCGTTCCCTTTTCTTTTTTATTTTGCGGCCGCTTGTTTCGTTTGCAATTTGGAAATAGCGTTTTGGTGAATTTGAAGTCGCCACTTTAAAATCGATCGAATGGAGTGAATATACTGCTTTGATTTGTTTCGTTTGCAATTTGGAAATAGGGTTTCGGTGAATTTGAAGTCGCCACTTTAAAATCGATCGAATGGAGTGAATATACTGCTTTGATTTGTTTAGTCAATCAACTCGAGGCTTTGATTTCATACGTTTACTTCAAATGTCGAACTCAAATGCTGGTTTGAATTGGTACACGATTTTCCCTTTTTCGATTTTGATTTTTCTCGACTTGTTGATTCTGCCGATGATGATAATGGGAATTTATAGGGAATGAAATCTTATTTTATCATTCATATATTATGGTTTGAATTCGTCCATTTCTATGCACGGCCATACGATTTTCTATTTAATGATTGAGATGATTTTTGAATCGTTCATTTGATCCTCGGTTGAATATGTTTCCGATATATTTGTAATTGTTTAAGCACATTTGAATTATTCTGTGGTTTATTCCTACGACATGTTCATCGTTCACTTAAGGCTTGATACTTGAATTTGAGATACTGTTGACCTCTTGAAAATTAACTGGTTCATTGGTTGACTTCATCATCCTTTGATTGACTTCACTGCAATATATAATTTTTGGTTTTTTTGAACACATTAATTGTGTTTTTGTTTGCCCATTTCTTTTTGAAACACCACCTGACTTTTTTTCAAATGCTACCAATAATTACTATATTATGAACCATGTGAATTGCTTCGCTATCATTTTATTGCTGTATTCACTGTTTGCTTGAGTTTTAATGTGTTTTGTCCATGTATACACACACACATATGTATGTATATATGTGTGTGATTGGTGCATGTATATATGTATTGCTGCCTCCTCTGTTGCACATGTTTGTCACTGTGCTAGTTGCTTCGAGTTTCATATCCATTTCCTTGTATTGAAGTCTCCTCTGTTGATTGCTTTGCCACTATACACACACACATTTATACATGTGTGAACATGCATGTATATATGTATGCTGAGTTGAAAATTAGCTTTCATGTTAATGTTGACTGATCTAGTTCCACTTGAAGTCGGGTCTGGTTCTATTTGTATCTGGTTGGTTGTTTTCAGGTGGATCATGTCTGAATGCATTTGTGTGTTACCTACTGATTTGTACATGCCTGGTTGCATTGAACTTCAAGTGCTCACTTGTCCTTGTGCACTTGTTTTCATGTGTTCATCCCTTTATACCAGAACGTAGTTTGTGTACATGCCTGATGGTCTAGTTCCTTATTGACTTAGTTTAGTTGCATTCATGTTCACCCACTTCATGTTGACTTGTACTTGTGTTGTTCCTGCTTTTGGTTTATGAGCATGTCTGGTCTATTCTTGTTGCACTAGCTTGTTGAGTTGCCTGATCTTAGTCTGTTTGCATGTTGATTTGTATTTGTTGCACTTGAGTTGAGCTGGTGCACTTTCTCTATGGTTATTGTAGTCTATTTTGGTAATCTCATGTAGCTTTGAGTCTTCATTCACCCGGTCTGATAAATTTGGTGCCTTTGTATTTTGTTCCATGGTTTGCCTGGACTACATGTACTTGTGCCATCCTCGTACTTGTGCCTTGTTCTGTAGTTTGGTTGAAAGACTTGTGCACTTTATATGATTTTGGTCCATTGTATACATTTCTGGTATGGTTGCACTTCAGTGTACTTTTCTGGTGCTCTTTGGTATTTGGTTGGTCACTACATATATGTATGCTAGTCTAGTTGCATTTGAATTAAGGTTGCATGTTTTCATGTGGATCTTCAATGGTCTGGTTCAATCATGTTGCATTAAGTCTTGTTCCAGCCTTGCATTTGCTTTGAGTCTATGTATGAAATAATTCATGTGTGTTTCTGCATTTGCTCTGACCATCCATTTGATGTCATTTCTATGTTGAGTTATTTGCATGTTTCACTTGAGTTGAATCCAGCCTAGGCTTGGGTTTGACCTCACCTGTCTCTACAATTTTAACAAGCTAGTGTATATCAGTGTGCACGACCTTGTGGCATGTACAATGATACATTGTGCATGTCACAAGTTGTTCGTGTAAGATGAATCAAAAGAAATGATGATGAACAACCTAAATAACCGAGGCAAATAATATTTTCAAACACACATTTCATTGTGTAATGTAAAATATTTCTTTTTCAATTTTACCACATTAGTGTTTATTTTTCGGATAGTTCAGATGCCGGACATAGGCTAGAGCAGCGTTGAAGATTAAATACGAGTGATGAGTGAATATATGTAGTGAGCTGAAAATTGTAGAGTGAAAATTGTGTTGTAATTGAAAATGCGTAAATGCAGTGAGAGCTCAAATTTGTACTATTTGAATTTGTAATAAATATTTGTTGAATAAAATATTTGTTTAAATATGAATTCTGAGTTATTTATTTTATTCACAACTATTTATTTAATTATGTGGAGAAATAAAATAGTACAATAACAATACATTTAAACATATACACACACACACACATACACATATCTCTACTACTAATAAAGAAAATTCGTTGAATTAATTTACTCGGCGTCTTTTTAAAATTTTGAAAATGCCCTTGCTTTCCGTTTTCAATAATATAAACAGCCCGTGTGCGAAGGACGGACCAATTCTAGTGTATATATATATAAATATGTTTATTATAATCAAACAAAAATCATAGGTTATTGTATTATACAAACCTTATTTGTTAATGAGGTTGTTCAACTGCATCGGGTTCCTTCCAGTATTATCAGTGACCAAGATCCACTTTTCATTAGTGATTTTCGGAGGAGTTGTTAGGAGACCTTGGCCCTGAGCTGAATTTGAGTATAGCCAATCATTCACAGATGGATGAACAAACTGAGCAGGTGAATCAGGTGTTGGAGGATTTGCCGAAGATGTGTGTTTTGGACTTTAAAGGTTAATATGAAGATTAATTGCCATTAATATGTTTGCATCTAATAACAGATATCTAGCAAGTATTGAAATGGCATTTTTCAAGGCTTTGTACAAAAACCTTGTAGATCCCTATCTTGTTGGTGGGACACTACAGACAGGATTATTCTTGGGCCAGATATGATCCAGGAGACATAGAGAAAGTATATTTGATTCGTAGGAGGTTGAAGACTTCACAAGATAGGAAGAAATAATATGTTAGGAGACGCATAATGTTGGAGTTCGCATTAGGTGACATGGTTTTGTGAACATTTAACCACTAAGACATGTTATGCATTTTGGTAGTTTGGGGAAGTTGGCGTCAAGATTTGTAATGCCTTTTCATATTTTGGAAAGTGTAAGGAAGTTAGCTTATAGGGTAGAGTTTCCTGAAAAGTTGGTGAGAGTTCGTAATATTTTCCATGGTCACACTTGCCAAAGTGTTTACATAATTCGGTTGTTGTGGTCGAGCTGAGTCAGTTAGAAGAGGTTGAAGTAAAGGGAGAGTCACTTGTTCTCAGACACATACCCACATTATAAAGCATGGACAAAGTGACTCTATAATAAAGTAGTTAAACTAGTTAGAGTCCAGTAGGGAGATGATCCGGCTGAGAGTACTTGAGATCCAATAGAGAATATTTGAGCTTTCCAACCCTCACTCCTTCTTGTACGTCATCCTTATTTTGTTTATTTAGTTAATTAGTAAATTGGATTGTGTGGTATACTTTGTTATGTGACTTATGTTTTGCTATATGATTTGACTTATTGTATATCATGTTGCATACATATAGAATTATTAGTATATTAGGATATTTTGCATCCATGTTTACATGACATGATCTTGCGTTCATATAGGAATTGCACTAGTATTTATGAAATTATCACCTGCCATATTCATTACATATGTTTATTGATGGATGTGCACTATTAATTTGCACACATTTTTCCATTGTTATATATTAATGCTTATACCTAGACCTTAGTGGCATCTTTGTGGGTATCATGTCTTATATCGTTAAAAATGTTAGGAATTGGATATGTTTGATATGGATTGCTTTGTGTATGTGTGGTTTAAGTGCCTGTATTGCACATACACATGGTCGCTAATGTATAATTGAGTCTACGAGATGCTTTTTTTCGTATCTTGGAATTTTGGAAATGAAATTCTTTTAAGGGGGAATTATAACAATCCAAATTCTTATAAAACAAACAATTAATTAAAAAGAACATTTTGGTAATTTTACATAAACCTGAAAAAGTGAATATTTATAAACAAATGAATTTAAAAAAATTTACTTTTCCATTGCACCAAGTAGAGTTTTCTTGCCTCAATTCATAAATTAAAACGTCAAAAATAGACGCTAGATGAAGTAGATGCCGATCGTTTATCAAAGCTCATGTTTTGGGGCGAAATAGGTTGAGGCCCAGGTAGGCTGAGAGAGAATTTGGGATTTGCTCCTATATAAGAGAGGTTTTGAACCCAAATTCAACTAATTTTCCAGTCTTCACTTTTCTTCATCTGTAGCCACCGCATCACCTAAACTCTATTCTTCTTCCTCAAATCTGTATACAAATGTCTCAAAAAAATAATCAAATTCCTCAAAAAAATAACAAAATCAAATAGAAAGGAAGGGAGATTAAAATAAAAACAATTGCAAGCTAAATAGAGGAAGAAAAACACCAAATCTGATCGAATCAGAGAAGAAAATTAAGGGATTTCTACAAAGGAATCATATAAAGGTGAATCGGTTTATCTACGAAATGATTATGATGTAAATAAGCATTTAAATTTCATTTACATACCTTTTGAAATTAAAATATGATTCCTTAAATTGAATTGATGTTTTTAATTGAAGATTTATATGAATCGGATAATTTCAAAAAACCTAGAATACTATTTGATAATGGAGATTTTTATTGATTTAGATGAGGGTAGACTGAGTGATGTTCAGCCCTAAAATTATATAGATCTTCTCCTATACAATAGATATGAATTGGTATAGATTAAAAAAATGAATCTACGTATATATCCTTTAAAATTATCTAGACCTGATTATGTCAAATTTGGTTACAACTGAATATATGTGGATGAATAATAGAATAGTTTATTAACAATTATTTAGATAAATTACACAAAAGGTTGGGTATGATGAAAGCTGAAATTACACACACACACATATAGTTGTTTGAAAGTGGGATTGTTTGAAATCAAAGTTTGTGTGATGTCCAGATGGAAGAACTAGTCATAAACAATAAAAAATGGAAAAAAATAACAAGCTGAATTTGTTGAAAAACCCATTTTTGGCACAAGGTTAATTGATTACATAGACCAATCAACTGAATGCTTTAAGGAAAGTGCTAAACAAACATGAGACAAACCGAGGAAAACAATTCATTTTCTAGGCCAAATAGTCAATTAACTATAGGCACTAGTTGATTGAATTCTTACGCTGTCAACTGTTTGGATTTAATAGTTAACTAAAGGTTGTTATAAAAAACTTAGTTACAAGCAAATGGTCGACTGACTTGTTTATCAATCAACTGAATGTAATATGAGTTAAATGATTGTTTTATCTAGTCGACTGTTGCGTTGTTTAATACACACGCGCACACACATACATACATATATATAGGAAACCAGTCGACAGACATGTATATTCAGTCTACTGATAGCCGTAGATAGCCCAGGTTGAACCTAGAACCGTGTAGGCTAAGTAGGGTAACTTTGGTGATTTGTTTCCTAGGTGCTCAACTTTCTGGAGTTCACATTGCCTTGTTATGTTATATAACGTGATGCTCAATGCGACGTGCGACTGTATCATAATTATTTCTCCCATTATTACGATAGTATTCATGGGCGTGAGCTGCAGACTGCATAAGGTGAACGAAGGCATCCATGTAAGTCGAGTTTGGACGAACGTACCTATGCAAGAAGTCGAATCGTTTAATCGACCCTTGTATGATGTAGGTAGAATGATGTGGGGAATAGGACACGTTTGTCATTGAGGTTCTATACTCGATGTTTTGGTAAGTAGTTTACCATCGGGACTGTATACTTGATGTTTTGGTAGGTAGTTTACCATCGGGACAATACTCGATGTGTGCCTTGGAATTGTGATTGTATACTCGATGTGTGCAATTTAGGGATTTGACATTGAGATTATCTATTAAATGTACAGTTAAGCGGTTTACCGTTGAGATTGTCACTTAATGTATCGTTATGTAGTTTGCTATCGAGATTGTGTACTTAATATATTGTTAGGTTTACCCATTTTTTGGATGTCCAACCTTTGGGTGGAAATATTTATGGACAATTATCATATTTTAGGCATATTATAGATTAGTACACTATATTGTATCAATTGGTTGATTTATTAGCTGAAATACACACATACAATAAACATACTTAGGTTGTGGATATTATAATTGATAGTTTAATCACCTATGAACACTATACCTAATGATATTTCTCACTCACCATACTTTGTCTAATCCTTTCATTTTTCCCTCTTTATACCTGTTATAGGGTGATAGATTAGTATATGGTATGATAGGGATAAGATGTGTGGAGTAGGTAATGTTCCCCTTGGAGTTATATTTACTTATTATCTGTAACATTCCTGTTTTTAAATCAAATTTAATTTGGTGAGTGATTTAATTTTCGAAATTAAATCTTAAATTAATTTGGTATTTTTCAAATTTAATAGATAATTGTTTGTTTATTAATACAAACGAATATAAATATGATTTTAAAATAGAATCTCTAATTTGAAATTCAAAAATAAATATTTTGAATAATATATTGATTAAAAATTTAATTGCGGATTAAATTGAAAATTTGGATATATATATATATAGATTTTGAATTGCATTTTGAATTTGAAATTCTAAAATAAATATTTTAGAAAATAAATTGAATTTAAAAAAAAAATACTATGTTCAAAATTAATGAAAATTTGTTATCTAGTTATAATATAATTTTTTGGAAGTTACATTTTGAATTGGATATAAATAAATTTCAAAAGTTGTTTAGAATTAAATTGCAAAACTTATACATATAGAAATGCATTTATTTTTATTTAGTGTAAACAAGATATAATGCATATGTATGTAAATAAGATAAAATTAAATTTGTACAAATGTAAATATGTAAGAAGATGAAAACATATACATATGTAAATATAAAAGAGTTAAGTAATTTATAAAATAAAGAGAGGGTTTAAAACAAATTTTTAAATTTAATGCTAGGGTTTAGACATAAAAATGCTCACATTTAACAAGTCTAAATAATCTAAATCATGAAGATACAAGTATGATGAATTAACATGAAAAAATTAAAAAGCGGCAAATATTCCTTTTCTTTTAAATTAAATTTATAAAACATGCAAAAAAAAATAGAAGCCATGCCGTTTTCATATTTTCAAAACTTCTCGGATCTGAGAAATGAATTCAAAAAGCAAAAAAAGAAAAAAACACTAAAACCTAGCAAAGTAGAATCTCAAGCCAGAGATAAAATGCAGAGAATTCAAACCTGAAAACAAATAGCTTCAGTTCATTCCTGATCAAAGATCAAGACCTGGAAATCTGAAGTAAACCAGTAAATGATCATCTCAAAAAAACCTGTGTTTTCTGACCAATTCAAGCTTGGAAATTGAAACCAGAAAACAAAACAAATCAAAAATGGAAAGCAGATAAATAGTTCCAGTTCAAATTTAAACCTGAATGCAATTGCAAATTCAAAACTGCATTCAATTTGAAAACCTGGAAATAAGCTACAAACCTAAAGCTAGCAAATCAAAGTTTCAACCTGAAAGGAAAATTGGAATCAAACACTTCAGATTCCAACCTGAGAATGCAAGGCAAAGATCAAGCCTGAAAATCAAATTAAAAATCAAAATAGGTTCAGGCTCAAATCATAAGGCAAAGCATTCTAGATTTTTACAGCAAAACCAGAAGGAAATCAAAAGCAAATTTAAACAACTTCAACCAAGTACAGATCAAAGTTTTCAAATGCAAGATATTCCAGTTTCAAGCTTCCCTGTATCCTCTACTCTTCCAAAATTTCAGGTGAGCAAAACCTTACCCTTTTGACCTTAATATGGCTATATCTTGATTTGACGAGATAAGTGGTTGAAGTATGAAGGCTGTGTGAATATGTTTATATGAATATTTATATGCAAATGATGTGTGCAAGTTTGTGTCCAAGCAAATATGCCTCTGTCTTATTTTCAGGTTTTAATACATGTTTAAAAATTTAAAATCCTTACACCTAAATGATTATAGGTTTTAACCTCTAAATAAAAAATGTATGTATGTATGTAAAATGATTTTTAAAAATGGTTTCAGGAAATTTTATTCAATAATCATTTCAAAATGTACAGATTACGGTAATAAGCCAAAATTGTTAGAAAATTTGTCATCTCAATATTAAGTTTAGATTATGGGGATTAATTCATATTAGAAAATTATGATTTTTGAAAATAATTTCATGATTTTAATTCTACAATCGTTGAGAAAATTTGAGATGAACGAATTTTAGTTTTTCATTGATCCACGATGATCGGCGACGTTATGATCATCAAGACTAAGCTGGAAGAAGTCTGGGATGAGGGTAAACACAGGAAAAATACTTAGCATTTTCCTGATGATCGTGGTGGCTGGAAAATGGTGAACTAGGGGTTTATTGTAGTTTTGTTGCACGAAGAAGACACGACGATTGCGTCGATTGTGGTGCATTGAGTTCGATCGCACCCGGGAGGAAAGATTTGGGGGTCGCCGGGGAAACTTTGGTTGAAGTGGCGGGGTTGTCGGTGGACGTGGTCGCCAGCACGAGGTTGATCTAGGCAGCTAGTTTGGGTTTCCAGGTTGAGATCGATAGCTCATTTTGATTTTGTGATGAATTCTTCGATGTTGAGTGTTTGTTTAGGGGGAGATGACCATCGATGACTGGTCGGCGGTCTTGGCAATGGTCGGAGTTGGCCAGATTGGTGTGCACGATGCACACGTGAGCGTTGTATCTGAATATGTTGTGATGATTGAAGACGAAGATTGTCTCGGGGATGGTATCGAGTAATTCCAATTTTGGCTCGAGTATTATCTCAAGGCATTCATGTGGGCATTAAAACGGGTTTTCAAATTTTAAAACATAGCAAAAATTTTAAAGAAAAGGGGTTTGCTCGGGTATGTACTCGGGTGGATGATGGTGGGACTCGAAGTTGTTCTCGAGCTATAATAATAATGAATATATTTCTAAGTATTTTTAATGGAATTTGACAATGCTTGAATTAAGCAAGCGTTTGAAATAAGTATGTTAGAAACCTTAATTAAGAAATGATTTTGAATTTAAATATTATTTTATTTAAAGGTTGATTGATTTATAAATTGAGATTAGTGTATTAAGTTTTAATCAAAAGGTATTAAGAAATTTCTTAATGTAATTAATTAAAAAGATGATGATAATTGATTAATGGTTGATTAATGTGATTATTTAAAAGATAATTACTCAATGTAATTAATTTGTGATTAATTAATATAAGTGATTAGAGATAATCACTTGTTGTAATTGATTAAGGAAAATTAATTAGTTAATGATAACTAATTAAGGATTAATTAATTAATGTAATTAATTAAGGATAAATAATTAAAGGTTATTTAATTAATGAAAATAATTAAGGACAATCACTTTGTGTAATTAATTAAGGATAATTAATTAAATGGTAATTAATTATGGGTTAATTAATTAATTAATGTAATTAATTAAGGATAAATAATTAAAGAATGATTGAATAATTAAAGGTTAATTATTTAATGATTAAAGGTTAATTGATTTATTAAATAAGATTGATTAATTAATAATTAAAGGATTAATTAATTTATTAATTGAGGAAAATTAATAAACGATTAAAAAATAATAAATCAATTAATTTTTAATTAATTAATTAATTTGTTAAGGAAAATTAATAAACGATTAAAGAATAATAAATCAATTTATTTGTAATTAATTAATATTAATTAACCAGGATTAGTAATTCGTTCATAAGTAATTAATCTGATTTAAATTAATCAGATAATTAATTAATCTTACTTGTGGATGTTTGGATTCTGTTGAATGTTGAATTGTATGATATCCCTGATATGTTATGCTTTGTGCCATGAATTATTTTGGTGTGACCTGTGATGAATGTAATTTATTTATCTGCGATAAATTTATATTATTTATCTGTGAATCTATGTATGGAAGATAAGCGTTATAGATTATACCGCTTATCGATATTGATGTGTTTGAATCTATGATGATAAATGTTGTTGCACTAGTGGGTAAAACCCCTGGACTACACCATACACACAAAAATATGGATTGCACGAGGAAATTGGTTAAGTCACAGATTTTTGAAATGGTTTTAAAATTGAATTTTGAATCCAAATGGTTTTGGAAATTTAATTGGATTAAATTTGAAAAGCTTTTGTAATGAAGTTTTGAAGATAAAAGTTATTTGAATAACTTGATAAAGTTTTGAGATTTAAATAGTGTGATTTGAATTTGAATTCAAGATTTGAAATTGAATTCTATATTGAAAATTTTGGTTTAAAATGGTTATACATGTTTATATGGGTTTTAAACCATTTAAAAGTATTGTTTTGGGAATTTGAATTTAACCCAAGGACTTTAACTTGTATAAATGTAATCTGATTTTTCCGAAACGAAAACTATTTGTTTTCGAATAATTAAAGCTTTCATGTAAGGAAAGAATTTCCAATTTGTGTTAAAAGAATTTCAAGGTTGAAATGAAAATGGTTTTCCAAGTTATGAATGAATCTTTGGAAATGGTTTTGAAAGCTATGACTTAAATTTTTGATTTAAAGATTGGAAGAGTTAATCCAATTTGAAATAGAATTGTTTTGAAATCTACGAATGAATCTTTGTAAAAGTGGGTGAACTTGTGAACTGAATCTTTTTGTTTAAAGATTTGAAAATGGTAATTTGTTTAAACCATTTGAAAGGAAAGTTTTGGATATTAAGTTGTGACTTAACTAAAATCCCATTATCCATATGATTTTTAAATATTGCGCCCATTATTCGGTTTAGCCGGAAGAGGACCTTGTGTCGTATAACCCATTCCGAACAATAATATGACGATATGAATAACATTTGAAGACCGGTGGTGAAGACTGGGTAGTTTCGAGAACGAAAGGATAACCCGTCGATTGTCTCTACACGGAGTCACGTCGGTATAGAAATCTCCATATGTGAAGGGGAGTCCGATCGGGATTGTGAATACCCGGATTTGCAAGGGCTTCTTTTGAAGTGCCTTCTGTTCTGTTCGAACCTGGAACAGACTTGTATGGATGTGTGTATGATGAGATGTAAAGCTGGTTTCTATCAAATACATTTCTGTTTGGTGCCGGAGATTTATTCTCTTAGCTTAACACCCTTCTCTGAGACATACGAGCTCAGAGGTTATGTAGTTGATGGTTAGTGATACATTTCCAATTTGGTAATTTGGCAAACGAAATGATGCTGATCATTTGTTGATCAAAGCATGGCTTTGTGAAAAAGTGTGGCTTTGTGGACGACTGCATCAGGACCTCACACCTCGAAAATGGTCGAAACAGGAAAGATGCAGCAAGGTTATGAGGGTCAATCCCTTTAGGGTCTGTCATTCCCTTCTGGAAAAAGGCGGTATCATGGTAGTGGAGCCCTTATATTTAATTCATGTGGTCACTGCAAATCTATTACTTAGTGATTGCTTTGTGGTTGTTGGTGTAGAGGTACCTCGGATAAAGGTCGCAAACAACCGGGGGATGGCATGCTCGAGTAGTATTTACCTAGTTACAAAGGTAACCTGGCCTTATGTTGGCAGAGAGCCGGGTAGGTTCTCGAGGCGTCCCTTCAGAGGCGTACCCATGTGGTAGTAGGAAGTTCCTTAGCCTGACCATTTGTTGGAAATCCAAACAAAACAATACGCGCCCTGTACGTTTTAGTTGTATAACCTGCCATGGAATGTGGAGGTAACCTGCTATTGAACATGGTAGCTATAGTAGGCATACGACGAAATTTTGTATGCTGGCTAAGATTAATATTATACTTTCAAAGGTTTTCTGCACTATGCACTAATAATAGTATCAAAAATTTTTTGTGTATCAAGCATGTTTGACTATCATAAGGAGAAATCTCCTCCAGTTCTGCTTTTGCAATGTGTGTGCGGTGGAAGGCCTTATGGTAGTTTCATTTTCCAAAAAGCATTATGGATTTCAATATTTTAAATTCTTTTGTTATTTGTTTTAAAGATAAACTGTTTGCATTTGCTCACACCAGTCCCATGACTTACCCAGAGTTTATTGTTCCCTTCATAAACTCTGGGTGTCCACAATTTTCCACACAGGCAGTCTAGAGTTGGGTTTTTTCAGATAATCAAATAATAGGTGTAGAACTCGATAGCGTCCAGCCTTTGGATTTGGCGATAGCAATTGTTCACTTGGAGTCCAAGTTGATTCGGAGTTCGAGCTATCATTGTATTAGAGATTTGTGATAGAGTTGCAGATATTGAAGTTCCATTTGGAGTTGAAGTCATTTCCGCTGCTGGTGCCTTTGTGTTTCCCTTGTGTTGTTGTACATCTCTGATATGTATTTGTGATCATTGTTGTATATCATTGGATATTGTATCATTGGAGTTATATGATATATTCATTTTCTTCCGCTGTGTTGTTATATTTAATGTGTTATAAGCTCCGGCGAACCAGATTCGGCATTTGAATATGCGGCATTTGAATACGGGTGAAGTATTCGGTGCCGATTTTCGAAGGTCAAATCAGGGTCGTTATAATTGGTATCAGAGCCGAAGGTTGAAACTTTAGCTTAGGAGTATAAGACATTAGGTAACTCATTAGAGATAGGGTTGCAAATGCCCTAGAATGAGTAATCCCTAAGATATCCGTCTGTATGCCTCAGTAAATTCTCTTACTATCCACCGATAGTAAGTATGAGTGCAAGAAGAGGACGAGATAGGGGACAGGGAAGTACGACTACAAATGGTCAATACCCGGCAACAACGGAAATATCTTTCTCTATCAATCTCCTTTGATCCAGTTTCAGTTCTTTGATGATTGCGTGGCAACTCGAGGGAGAAGCTTTGATGTTGAGGTAGCCCTACGAATCGTGTAGATAGGTTTCTATTTCGTATTCTCTTCATCATACTTCTATCATCTTTTCGTTTTTAATTTTAACGAAATAATTTTATTGGAATAAATTAATAAATTAAATATGAAGTTAAATATGAAGATTTGTATTGATAAAACGATTTCGATTAAAACCAAATTTGAAATTCTATTTTCTTGTGAGGATCAAAGTCCATTGAGGGACAAGTTAGTGTATACTTTGGGGTATTCTGACCTGTGTTTGGAATTCATACCTAGTATTTAAGAGTTGTGGAAGATTAAATCCATTTATCTATTATTTGGGTCTCGATATATTCTACGAGTGGTTAGTTATTCCTTCAAACTAACCGATGCCCTTGCATATTTCATAGACTGGATAACCCGAGTATCTTATGAGATATTGAATGAGTTTGTTCTCATATTGTTGATATTCTGATTTGGTAAGCCAAATGCAGAATAGATATTCAGTTTGATCTGGGAAACTGTTTTTTTGTCTTTTTGTGTCTATCTGTTTTTTGTTGTCTCCCTATCTAGCAAATTTCGAGGATGAAATTTTCTTAAGGGGGAATTCGTAACATTCCTGTTTTTAAATAAAATTTATTTTGGTAAGTAATTTAATTTTTGAAATTAAATTGTAAATTAATCTGGTATTTTCCAAATTTAATAGATATTTGTTTGTTTATTAATATAAATGAATATAAATATGGTTTTAAAATAGAATCTCTAATTTGAAATTCAAAAATAAATATTTTGAATAATATATTGATTATATATTTAATTGCGGATTAGATTGAAAATTTGGATAAATATATGTATATAGATTGATTTTGAATTGCATTTTTAATTTGAAACTCTAAAATTAATATTTTAGAAAATAAATTGAATTTACAAAAAATACTATGTTCAAAATTAATGAAAATTTGTTTTCCAGTTATAATATAAATTTTTGGAAGTTATATTTTGAATTGGATATAAATAAATTTCAAAAGTTGTTTAGAATTAAATTCCAAAACTTATACATATAGAAATGCATTTATTTTTATTTAGTGTAAACAAGATATAATGCATATGTATGTAAATAAGATAAAATTAAATTTGTACAAATGTAAATATGTAAGAAGATGAATATATATATATATATATATATGTAAATATAAAAGAGTTAAGAAATTTATAAAATAAAGAGAGGGTTTAAAAAAAAGTTTTAAATTTAATGCAAGGGTTTAGACATAAAAATGATCACATTTAACAAGTGTAAATAATCTAAATCATGCAAATACAAGTGTATGAATTAAAATGAAAAAATTAACAAGTGGCAAATCATCCATTTTCTTTTAAATCAAATTTATAAAACATTCATAAAAAATAGAAGCGAAGTTGTTTTCATTTTTCCAAAACTTCTCAGATCTGAGAAATGAATTCCAAAAGAAAAAAAGAAAAAAAGCTAAAAACCTAGCAAACTAGAATCTCAAGCCAGAGATAAAATGCAAAGAATTCAAACCTAAAAACAAATAGCTTCAGTTCATTCCTGATCAAAGATCAAGACCTAGAAATCTGAAGCAAACCAGTAAATGATCATCTCAAACAAACCTGTGTTTTCTAACCAATTCAAGCTTGGAAACTGAAACCAGAAAATAAAACAAATCAAAATAGGAAAGTAGATATATAGTTCCAGTTCAAATTTAAAACTGAATGTAATTGCAAATTCAAAACTGCATTCAATTTGAAAACCTGGAAATAAGCTACAAACCTGAAGCTAGCAAATCAAAGTTTCAACCTGAAAGGAAATTGGAATCAAACACTTCAGATTCCAACATGGGAATGCAAGGCAAAGATCAAGCCTGGAAATCAAATTACAAATCAAAATAGGTTCAGGCTCAACTCAAAAGGCAATGCATTCCAGATTTTTACTGCAAAACCAGAAGGAAATCAAAAGAAAATGTAAACAAATTCAACCAAATACATATCAAAATTTTCAAATGCAAGATATTCCAGTTTCAAGCTTCCCTGTATCCTCTGTTCTTCCAAAATTTCAGTTGAGAAAAACCTTACCCTTTTGACCTTAATATGGCTATATCTTGATTTGATGAGATAAGTGGTTGAAGTATGAAGGCTGTGTGAATATGTTTATATGAATGTTTATATGCAAATGATGTGTGCAAGTTTGTGTCCATGCAAATACGCCACTGTCTTATTTTTTGTTTTTAATACCTGTTTAAAAATTTAAAATCGTTACACCTAAATGATTATAGGTTTTAACCTTTAAATAAAAAATGTATGTATGTAGGTAAAATGATTTTTAAAAATGGTTTCAAGAAATTTTATTTACTAATCATTTCAAAATGTACAGATTACAGTAATAAGCTGAAATGGTTAGAAAATTTATCATCTCTATATTATTTTGGATTTTGGGGATTAATTCATATTGGAAAATTATGATTTTTTAAAATCATTTCATGATTTTAAGTCTATAATCGTTGAGAAAATTCGAAATGAAAGAATTTCAGTTTTTCGTTGACCCACGATGATCGGCGATGTTATGATCATTAAGACTAAGCTGGAAGAAGTCTGGGATGAGGGTGAACACAGGAAAAATACTTAGCGTTTTCCTGATGATCGTGGTGGTTGGAAAATGATGAACTAGGGATTTTATTGTAGTTTTGTTGGACGAAGAAGACACTGCGATTGCGTCGACTATGGTGCATCGAGTTCGATCGCACCTAGGGGAAAAGGTTTGGGGTCGCCGGGGCAACTTTGTTCGAAGTGGCGGGGTTGTCGATGGACGAGGTTGCTGGCACGAGGTTGATCAAGGCAGCTAGTCTGGGTTTCCAGGTTGAGCTCGATCGCTCATTTTGATTTCATGATGAATTCTTCGATTGAGTGTTTGTTTAGGGAAAGATGACCATCGATGACTGGCCGACGGTCTTGGCAATGGTTGGGGTTGGCCAGATTTGGGTGCACGATGCGCATGTGAGCGTTGTGTCTGAATATGTCATGATGATTGAAGACGAAGATTATCTCGAGGATGGTATCGAGTAATTCCGGTTTCGGCTCGAGTATTATCTCAAGCCGTTCGTGTGGGTTTTAAAATAGGTTTTCAAATTTTAAAACATAGGAAAAATTTTAAAGAAAAGGGGTTTGCTCGGGTATGTGCTCGGGAGGATGATGGTGGACTCGAAGTTGTTCTCGGGCTATGATGATAATGAATATATTTCTAAGTATTTTTAATGGAATTTGATAATGCTTGAATTAAGCAAGTGTTTGAAATAAGTATACTAGAAACTTTAGTTAAGAAATGATTTTGAATTTAAATATTATTTTATTTAAAGGTTGATTGATTTATAAATTGATATTAGTGTATTAAGTTTTAACAAAAGGTATTAAGAAATTTCTTAATGTAATTAATTTAAAAGATGATGAACATTGATTAATGGTTGATTAATGTGATTATTTAAAAGATAATTACTCAATGTAATTAATTTGTGATTAATTAACATAAGTGATTAGAGATAATCACTTGTTGTAATTGATTAAGGAAAATTAATTAGTTAATGATAACTAATTAAAGATTAATTAATTAACGTAATTAATTAGGGATAATTAATTAAAGGTTATTTAATTAATGAAAATAATTAAGGATAATCACCTTTTGTTATTACTCAAGGATAGTTAATTAAATGGTAATTAATTAAGGATAAATTAATTAATGTAATTAATTAAAAATAAATAATTAAATAATGATTCAATGATTAAAGGTTAATTACTTAATGATTAAAGGTTAATTGATTGATTTATTAAGATTGATTAATTAATAGTTAAAGGATTAATTAATTTGTTAATTAAGGAAAATTAATAAATGATTAAAGAATAATAAATAAATTTATTTGCAACTAATTAATATCAATTAACCATGATTAGTAATTTGTTTATAAGTAATTAATCTGATTTAAATTAATCAGATAATTAATTAATCCTACTTGTGGAGTTTGGATTCTATCGAATGTTGAATTGTTTGATATCCCTGATATGTTATGCTTTGTGCTATGAATATTTTGATGTGATCTGTGATGAATGTAATTTATTTATCTGCGATAAATTTATATTATTTATCTGTGAATTTGTGTATGGAAGATAAGCGTTATAGATTATATCACTTATCGATATTGATGTGTTTGAATCTATGATGATTAATGTTGTTGCACTATTAGGTAAAACCTCTGGACTACACCATACACACACAAATATGGACTGCACAAGGAAATTGGTTGAGTGACAGATTTTTGAAATGATTTTAAAATTGAATTTTGAATCCAAATGGTTTTTGAAATTTAATTGGATTAAATTTGAAAATCTTTTGTAAAGGAGTTTTGAAGATAAAAGTTATTTTGAATAACTTTATAAAGTTTTGAGATATAAATAATTTGATTTGACTTTGAATTCAGGATTTGAAATTGAATTCTATATTGAAAATTTTGGTTTAAAAAGGTTATACAAGTTTATATGGGTTTTAAACCATTTAAAAGTATTGTTTTGGGAATTTGAATTTAACCCAAGGACTTTAACTTGTATAAATGTAATCGGATTTTTCTGAAACGAAAACTATTTGTTTTCAAACAATTAAAGCTTTCATATAAAGAAAGAATTTCCAATTTGTCTTAAAAGGATTTCAAGGTTGAAATGAAAATGGTTTTCCAAGTTATGAATGAATCTTCGGAAATGGTTTTGAAAGCTATGAATTAAATTTTTGATTTAAAGATTGGAAGAGTTAATCCAAATTGAAATAGAATTGTTTTGAAATCTGCGAATGAATCTTTGTGAAAGATGGGTGAACTTTATGAAGTGAATCTTTTTGTTTAAAGATTTGAAAATGGTAATTTTTTTAAACCATTTGAAGGGAAAGTTTTGGATTTTAAGTTGTGACTTAACTAAAATCCCATTATCCATATGATTTTTCAATATTGCGCTCATTATTCGGTTTATTCGAAAGAGGACCTTGTGTCATATAACCCATTCCGAATAATGATACAACGTTATGGATAGCATTTGAAGACCGGTGGTGAAGACCGGGTAATTTTGATAATGAAAGGATAACCCGTCGATTGTCTCTGCACTGAGTCGAGCCAGTATAGAGATCTCCATATGTGATGGGGAGTCCGATCGAGATTGTGAATACCCGGATTTGCTAGGGCTTCTTTGAAGTGCCTTTGGTTCTGTTCGAATCCGAAACAGACTTGTATGGATGTGTGTCTGACGTTACATTTTGATATGTAAAGCTGGTTTCTATCAAATACATTTCTGTTTGGTGCTGGAGATTTAATCTCTTAGCTTAACACCTTCTCTGAGACGTACGAGCTCAGAGGTTATGTAGTTGATGGTTACTAGTGATACATTCCTAATTTGGTAATGTGGCATACGAAATGATGTTGATCATTTGTTGATCAAAGCATGGCTTTGTGAAAAAGTGTAGCTTTGTGGACGAGACTGCATCAGGACCTCACACCCCAAAAATGGTCGAAACAGGAAAGATGCGGCAAGGTTATGAGGGTCACGCCCTTTAGGGCGTGTCATTCCCTTTTGGAAAAGGGTGGTATCATGTATGAAGCCCAGATACTTAACTCATGTGGTCACTGCAAATTTATTACTTTGTGATTGCTTTATGGTTGTTGGTGTAGAGGTACATCGAATAAAGGTCACAAACGACCGAGGGATGGCATGCTCGAGTAGTAGTTACCTAGTTACAGAGCTAACCCGGCATTATGCTAGAAGAGAGCCGGGTAGGTTGTCGGGGCATCCCTCCAATGGCGTACCCATGTGGCAGTAGGAAGTTCCTTAGCCTGACCATTTGTTGGAAATCCAAACCAAACAATACTATTGAAAGGTTTTTTGCATGTTTACATAGTGCACTAATAATGATATCAAAAAGCTTTTGCGTATCAAGCATGTTTGACTATCATAAGGAGAAATCTGCTCTAATTCTGCATTTTCATTGTGTGTGCGGTGGGAGGCCTTATGGTAGTTTCATTTTCCAAAAAGCGTTATGGATTTCAATACTTTAAATTCTTTTGTTGTTTGTTTTAAAGATAAACTGTTTTCGTTTGTTCACAACAGTCCCATGACTGACCCGGTGTTTATTGTTCCTTCCTAAACTCTAGGTGCCCACAATTTTCCACACGGGCAGTCTAGAGTTGGGTTTTTTTAGATAATCAAATAATAGGTGTAGAATTTAATAGCGTCCAGCCTTTGGATTTGGCGATAGCAATTGTTCACTTGAACCGGACTTTCTTAAGTCCAACTTGATTGGAAGTTCAAGCTATCTTTGGATTAGATATTTGTGTTGGAGTTGCAGATATTGGAGTTCCATTTGGAGTTCATGTTATTTCCGCTGCTTGTGCCTTTATGTTTCCGCTGTGTTGTTGTAGATCTCTAATATGTATTTGTGATCATTGTTGTATATCATTGGATATTGTATCATTGGAATTATATGATATATTCATTTTCTTTCGCTGTGTTGTTATACTTAATGTGTTATAAGCTCCGACGAACCAGATTCGGCATTTGAATCCGCAACATTTTAATACGGGTGAAGTATTCGGTGTCGATTTTCGAAGGTCGAGTTAGGGTCGTTATATTGTTATTCTATACGTATCTTATTGTACTTGTCAGTTCAAACATATACTATATTTCTATTTGGAGATTTTATCTAGATGCTTCCTATGTGCACTATTGTTGATGTTGATTTAAGGTAGTAATGATTTGGTTATTTTAGCATATATATTTTATTTATTTCGTTGTGAGATATTAAAGTGTAGATATGCTTAAAGTTATATTTACCTCTATACCTTACTAACCATCAAAACCCAATGATTTGTATTTCTTGGCATTATTAGAGTTCAAATATCGATTTTTGTCTTTGAATCAATATGTCTAGAGGTGCAGGTTGCTGCAATTCCCAATGTTGGAGAAAATTGGAAGTCTTGCCCATAGAGTAGAAATCTCAAGGAACATAGAAAGAGTTGACAATGCATTCTATATATCACATTTATGAAAATGTGTACACAACTCAACCGCTATTATCGAGCCAAGTCAGCGAAAGGATGTGGAATTAGAACATGAGCCCAGTTTATCCCATGGTCCATCATGTATCATCGACTACGGAATGGAGTGTCTCATGAATAAGATAGTGAAGTTGGTGAGAATGTTATGGAGGGATGACCTAGTAGAGAGCACATGGGAGCCTAAGGAGAAGATGAGGGATTCTCATCCGAACCACTTTACCGATACATTCCTTAATCCTATTTTTTCCCTTTAGAATTTTGATTGGATGGTAGATTTTGGAGGTTTAGGATTGGTTGCTTCATGATTGACATAGATTAGTATGGACTATTGGGATGGTTGAACCTCTGACAGATGATATGATGTTGTTAGTTGCATTGCATATAGATTTCATTTATGGTGATAATCAGATTGCATTACTAAAGACCTTATGTTATCTATATTTAGTACATTCAAAAGGCCGACTACTGGATTGCATTCTTGCGTTAGTTAAGTATTGTATGACATGGTCATGCATGCTCACATGTTCATCAATATGATATGTATGCAATAATAAGATTATGATTAAATGATTGATGTGAATTGTTGAACATGGGTGATATGTCCATGATTATGGGGGAGAAATTCCTTTTCGGGGGGAGAAATTAATAATTTGTATTTACGATAATTAAAAATAAATAAATTTAACAAATCTGATTTTGGGAGTCAAAATCATCAATTTTCAAACATTTTAATTTGGAGATGAGACTAGCGCCATTGCGACCGTCTCGTTTTTCTTATGTGCACCGTATAATTGTTTGTCTAAGTCAAAGTCCAGATAATGGAAATATGGCGATATTGATGTTTTTGTATTTCGAGAATTTAAATTTTAAAATAGGCTAAGCCTAACTCAAATGAATGGACAACTTAATTCTCTTATAAATAGTACACCGTTCCTTCTCATTTGAGAATTTAAATTCATTTCTCAAGTATGTATTCTTCTCCTCCTCCTTTCAGAAACTCCCTTTCACTCAAACCTAAAATTCTCTTTGTACTCTTAACGAAATTCAACAAATCAAACACTTGATTGAAGAGCGAGTCGAGGCCAACACTCTCATACAAATTAGAGTCATGGATACATGGATTTTAAGGTAAATAAAGTTCTGAATAGCGAGCAATTTGGATCAATCAAGATCTAAGTAAGTGGTTTTCGCCTAATGTGTTATATAGCTAGTTAATCTCTCTTAGTTCCAAGATAATCTATGGGTTAGGGTTTGAGTTTGGATACTTAGTGATAATCGCTAAGTTTAGACAACAATTAAAATAATTTATATCTAAAATGAAATGGTTAGTTGATTTTAGAGGTAACTAGTGAATGAACAGTTGATATTGAAATTGATATTAATGCTTATGCATTTTGGTTTGAATTCTAATATGAATGAATGAATTAATAGAGAATAAATTTTATGTTGATAAATTATGTTAATCAGAGAATAAATTTTGAAATTTATATAATATATATAGTAAATATAATGATATATATAAAGAAGATGGTTGAATATAAGTATTTTAGATATATGTGTATATATACATAAAAAATACTATGACAAATCATACAAAAATATTAGAAAATGAATTATGAAGTAAGACAATATATTTGGGAAAACAAGTACGATTTTTATATAAATTTCAATGATTATATGAGTTATTTAGTAAGAGATGGAAAAACAAAGTTTAAGTAAGAAAGTTTGTGTTTATATTGAAATGTACATATAAAATGTATACAAAAAATTTATAATTTTTTTATTAAATCCTATATGAAATTTCAGGTTATATTATAATTGTATTTCAAATTTATATTGATTTTAAGTGTATATTGGACTGTATACGTTGGAAAGAGTATATTTACAATTTCTAAATCTAGCTTGGCAAACACTGAATTCTAGAGCCAATTGGAAATGATTTTGATGTAAACACTTTGATGAATTTGAAGTAGAGAGAGATAGAAGAGAAAGATATTTAATTCTGGAAGAGAATGGATTGGAAAATGAATAAAAAATGAGAAAGAAATCAAAGAAATGAAATCTAAAAATACATACAAGAAATTTGACAGGAGCCATCAGGCCCCTGTTCACGGCCACCACCGGTCCATGGGTTGTTGGAATTGGGCCAACATGCAGTAGGTTAAATAGGTGAATTTCAAAAAATCTATCATTTTGGATCTTATTAGGCCTATGAAGTCAAAATTAATTTAGATTTAATCTAAATAATTTATAAATAAAATCATTATTTTATTTTATTGATTAATAATTGTTTTGAATTTGATTATCCATAAATGACAGAATGTGCAGATGTGTATCATATACACATGTACATGTACGTACAACATATAAAGTGTGCATGATTTAACATGGCCGTATCTAAGTGTTGGGATTTACACTACAATGGACATGTTAGCCCTTTCATATACATATTTATTATTAATAATATAATATTAATATAATAAAATCATTTATGTGTGTATGTGTATATATGTATGAATATACATACATGCACTATAAAATAATTATATATATATATAATATATGTTTAAATGATTATTTATAATTCAAATATAAGACAAATATAAAATTCAAAACTTAATTTAAAAATAAAATTTAAATTAGATCTGGATTCAAAATATTTTTGATATTCAAATTCAAAATTTTAATTTATAAATAAGTATTTAAATTATATTATATAAATACATAAAAAAATTATTCATATTTTTTTTGAAAGAATATATATATATATATATATACTAATTTACATATTTAAAATCATATATATATATATATTAAGTTACAGAAAATCAAAAGCATTTATATATTTAAATAATATTATATTATAATATATTATACACATTTTTAAAATATATTCTACTTTGAATATCTATTTTCGACCATATGATATTTTGATACAAACAGTTTTTTTAATATTAAATTCATATGGATTTAGTTTTCCGTTTTCGATTTTTTTATTTGGAATTTGAAAATCAGCATTTGGAAAATTGAAAATTTGCATGAAAATTTATATACATATACATATATATATATATATATATATTCAACTTTATATTTACGAAACGCATGCACATAAACACACATATAATATCCAATTTTAGTCTAAAGTTTTATGTTAATAAATATTAAAAATAAATTTTGAATAAAATTAAATTATACAAAATTAAATATATTTTTATACATTTGAAATGATATATATGACATATGTAAATATTGATTTACATACACATATTAGTTAAAAAAATAAATTTTTTAATTAAAAACCTCATTTGAATTGATCTTAATTTCAAATTATTTCATTTCAACATGGCCAAAAGCAGTATGATTATTTTCATACAATTTTTACTTATAATGATATTACATATATATACTAACTGACAGTAAACATATATAAGAATTCATGATATTATCTATCATACTCCAATATAATGACATAATTAAATGCATCTATGAAGTTGAAATAAATTAATTCCTTAGCTGTAGTTTAATTATTACACTTCAAATGCTAAATTAGTAGAACTCCTAGAATCAAATTCAACCTCTTTCAAAAATTGCTACAAATTAAAGAGATTAACGCATTGTTAGATATAATCTAATTTGATTTTATATTTGGCTTTAAATGGAGGAGAGGATGGCTAGGTGGCCTTTAGGGTAGAGTGGGAGATGAGAGATCAACCTTAAAATGAAGGGGGTTAGTGGGTTTAAATAAGGAAGAGGGGGTGGGGAGAGAGAGGAAAAAGTGGATATAGTTCCTTTTCTCCACCAAGTCAAATCTAAAATATTACAAATATCAATTCCTTTCCATGGTCGGTCATACCTGGGTAACATAGGCTTGCATTCTCCTTCAAACTGTATTAGTTAATTTACATTTTAATTAAATTCAAATGTACATCGACATCGTATATCGATACATGTGTATATAACTTTTATATACACATTATTTTTCAATACTAACTAATACAAATCAAATTAAATTTTATAATTAATATTTCACAAATATTAATTAATTTATAACAATTATAATTTAATTAAACCAAGTGGATTCGGGTTATTCAACATTGCGGTTGTGTGATTTGTCAGGTGTAAATTTGGTTAGTGATTAATATCGAACAATTCAAATATTAACGTTCACACATCACTTTAGCTACTGGTGTGACAGTTTGGACGAACTTATTTCTAATATAGTTTCGGTTAAATCTAATTTTACTGTTT
Organism: Allium cepa; assembly: GCA_030765085.1. NCBI lineage: Eukaryota > Viridiplantae > Streptophyta > Magnoliopsida > Asparagales > Amaryllidaceae > Allium > Allium cepa. Next base: position 137,809,450 of record CM060932.1, read on the forward strand.
TAAGCGGTCTGTGATAGTGAAATTAATTACATCGATCCTCTTCATCAAAACTATATCACATTAGGACTTACTGAATTTGGTAATGGTCTGAAATGACCCTCAAATCCGTACTCCTTGAGTCAACACTATTCTACAACAATCCACTCAAGTTGCACAGAAATACGAACCGTTTGGGTTAAAGAAGAAGAGGTAGAAGAAGAAAATAGAAAACAACAATAGAATCTAACCATCGCAGCGGAATAAAATATAATAGATAATAAATAATCTTTACTCAAAATCAAATATATCTGTTTACATATATTACATCATCAGAGTACATCAATCACATCTCACATCAAATAACATACAATGGATACACAACAACTTTACAAAGCGGAATATATACATAAACAAGTACGTAAGTACGTATCGTCATCCAGCTCGTCTCCTGAGCTCCAAAGCATCATCTTGTATTCTATAATACTCGGTCTGACCCGAGCATTACAGTTAAATAACACCCGAGTCAGTCTGGAATACCAGCGTGAGAAAATCACACCCAATTTATTATTAAAGTTTCAAAAATCCTTTGAAAACCAAAGCATCTCGTAAGACCACGCCACAAATAAACATGTCGATTTTTTACCTTACGATAGCTAAAACGATTTTTATAGAAATCCTATGATATTATAATAGGGTCTATATACAAGTACTTATAAAATAGCCGAAATTGTTACATTATTAAATTCCAGCTACTAGCCACAAAGTGGGTAATACAAACAAAACTCGTACAAGGCTCGTAGGGAGAATGGATTTCCATCAATGACTAGGCACTGGGGTACCACCTGTCACAGTACGGGGCCTAGATCACCGTACCGAGGATTACTCCCTTCATCCCCTGCGACACAAGGCCGGAACCATCCCTTACTGGACAGTCCCGAGTGAGATCACCCCACGGTTGGGATCAGCAACCGCACCACTAAGCCGAAATAAAAGGGACATCTAGACTGGAATGACCTCACCCTGCTTGGGTGCTACCCACCTAGCCTTGCTGCATATCCCCTGATTTTCAGTCATTCCCATTTGATGAGGCTTGAGGCTAAACGTTACCTTTTTAGAACAATTTTCCTTAGAATGCCCATCGTCCACCTGACGATGTTTCGCAAGCATTCATCCATACAAGTCCGTCCCGGGTTCGAACGGAACCGAAGGCACTATTCCTACTACATCCATTTTGGAAATATCCTCAGGTTTAGTAACGACTAGCCCTTGCACTTCATTGCTCCATCTTCGAATCCAAATCGTTTTCACGAAACGTACAAACCGGATCGAAGTGGTTTTCGAGAAATTAATCTCGATCCCGGACTCTTCGAAACGATCAACGCAATTGGCCAATATTGATAGTCGGTTATATAACTATCAATTAATATTCACAAACAACCATCACACAATAAATAATTTCCCAGATTATTTATTAATCTCAAAAATATCTTCACAAGATATATTTCTATTTTTAATCCTTTGAAAACAGTTTCAAAACCATCTTTCCTTTCAGAATCAACTTTCCCAAATATTTTCTATCTCCTCTGAAATCACCAAGCACAAAAATAGATTTTTAAAATAAATTTAAAACACTTTACTTTGAAATATATACCTTAAAACATTTAGGATAAAACAACTTAAATAATTTGTAAAAAATACGTACAATATGAATTTGAGAAAATAAGGTTACTTTATAAAATGTATAACCAGGTTTCCACCTTTAAAATAAATACTAAGTCATTTTTAAATAATTAATGCTTTAATATATTTAAAGGAAATACTTACTTTAGAAATTAAATATTAGAAATAATAAATTTTACAAAACTTGCTTTCTTTAAAAACAACTTTAAAACATTTAATTTATATTTACAAATTTACCTTTAAAAACGTGTACTTGGCCATCCAGAGAGAATTCCAACTTCAAGCACTTAAATCAATTTCCCGAATTGATTTCCAATTCATTCTATTTGAAATAAAGTTTCTTTACTTATCAATTCATTTCGAAATTCATTAATTATGGGCTTTATTATTATTAGTTTTATTGTCCCTTTGATTTTATATCATTTAACTGAAATATACCAATTTCAGCTTCTCTCACATTCCTTCTTTATTCTTTTCAATAATTTAAATCTTAAATTTAAAATAAAAGCTTTGTTCTATTAATTAATAATACTGAAGTTTAAAATTCATTAACTTTCTGTTTATTCAAATTTCCTTTCTATACTCAAGATTTATTTATTAGAATCTTAAAGTTACTTTATTTCTTTTCCAATTCATTTTTAAATTTATTCAAATTTCTATAATTGTATTACTTACAAATTCCCTTCTTTATTTTCTTTCCAAAAATCCAATTTATATGTTTTTAGTAATTCATCATACCCAACAATTTCCAATCAAACCATAGCATTCAATAATTCAATATAATTCATCATAGAATATCGGCCAATCATAACAGAGGATATTAAATAATTTAGATAAAAGTTGAGGGGTCCAGCTGGATCCCTCCAACCTGTTTTCCCTGCATCCACAGACGTTAGCACAATATAATACACCAATTCCAAAATATCATACTATATCACATCAACCAATTCAACCAACCAACAATTATTTAAATTTAATCATTTAAATTTAAAATTTAAATTTAACTGAGTGAGATTAACTCACCTTTGATTTTGACTTGCAAATCCATGTCAAACCAGTTGTTTTCCTTTACGATTCCAACCTTGAATAAATATTATGTGATTTCATTAATATTCAAACTAATCGAAAATCAATTGTCATTTATTAATTTAATCTAAACTAATAGTTTTGTTAAAAATAAAAATTAAATTTTAAACAATTTTGCTTCTAATAAAATATTTTAGTGGCTGAAATAATTAAATAGGTTTATTAAATAGATTAATCACCATAATACATAATCTTTCATAATCATGTAGGTGCATATAATTTTTGTTTAAACCTTATATATCTATATATATTTTTATTCATTTATTAAATTCTAAAATAAAATTTTCCATTAACCTATCTATTAAAACAGAATTATCATGTACCTTGTTGAAATAAATTTCCTAACCCAACTATATAAATAATAAATAGATAAATAAATAAATAAATAAATAAAAATAGAAATGGTTTATACTCACAGTAATGTATACATATATTTTTCTGTATATATATTTTTACTTAAATTTAAAAACAATGCTATTATCTTACTGTAAATAAAAATTTTGTTTTTAAAACGCGGTCTGAAAATAAAAAACATACCTATCCCACGCGAAATCTCCCCTCACGCAATCGCGTACCCCAATCCGCCGCAACCCTAGGCACGCGACTGCCACCAAATCGAACGTGACCCCATATCAGCCCCTTCGCCTTGCGCGAGCTGCCTGCACCGCCGCTCGACCCCTGCTTCGCATGCGAACCCAAGATCCACGCGGTTGAACTTCGAATTCGACACTCCAAATCCCAAACGCTTCGGCCTACTCGCGACACCACCCATCCCCTTCGACTTGTCGTGGAATCTGACGAAGACGAGGAACTCTCGAATAGCTTGAACGCAATGATGCGGTCCTCTCTCTCTCTCTTTTTGATATGGGCGAATCGATTTCAAACCCATTTCGAACGAAGTCGCCACCATGCTTGCAGTTCGCCGCGTTTGATTTTTTTTTTATAGAAGTGAGTCTGAAAACGGCAGTAAGAAGGGGAAGAAGGCTTCGGTCTAAATCTATTTTAATAAATTTCCTTCTGAACGAATTGGAGAGGGAATTACACGATCGGCCATTGATTAGTTTCTGAATTTCGTTCGAATAACTGAGGATAAGGATGCGCGAATTGATTTAGAAAGGCTTAATTTTGGCTTCCAGAAGAAGGAAGGGGAAACAAGAATAGATGTTGTCGTACTTAAAACTGAGAAAGGGAGACAAGATTTGAGGGTTTGCAGAGATGGTGAATAAAAATTCGGCTGAAAGATGATTGGTTCATGTGAATATTTTATTTAAATTTAAATCGATAATTATTGTCTAAGCGTTTTTATCTCATACGATCACACATCAACTCAGATTACTACGAAATTTGAAATCCGATAATAATTCAATATTACGGACCCAATGGAACTGGTTTCGTCGAATTCCGAGACTGTGCCTCGAAAGGCTATTTTTAAATTCAATTTAAACGATAAAATTTCAAAACTTAACAAATCACTATTAAATTCAATTTTAAAACTTCCATTATCTTCAATGTTATTAATATAAATTTTATAAGCCTTCAAATTATTTTCAACAGACTTAAAATTCCAGATTCAACATTTTGCTCAACTTTAAATTATTTAATTCAAATAAATTAATTATCAAATAAATTGTGATATTCGTAATTTAAGTTAAAATTACCCTATTGAATACTTAAAATAAATTAAATATTCTGATTTTAAATGCTTGAAAATTCCGAGTCGTCACATTCCTCCCCCCTTAAAAGAATTTCGTCCTCGAAATTACTAATTAGGAAGAATGGTCCAATACCCGTTTACTTACCTCCAAAACCAAACAATTCTACATCTTACAAACTATCTTTTACAAAAGACCATCATTCCTCTTATTAACCTTCCAAACTTCTTCCTAGTTTGTAAACAATCCTATTTGCCCATCCATTCAAGTTTTAATCATAAACCAATTTTTAATTATCAAAATTTTCTCAAAATTTTTCTAACTCCCTAAATTTCCGAAAAATTTCGCCAGCGTCTCCTTTGCGCGGCTGACTCGGCACAACTACAAAATGGCTCTACGGCCTCCCAAATCCAAAAAGAAAACAAAAAGCCAAGTGGCTCAATCCAAATCCAAATCAAATTTCATACCAAATTAAATACGTACCTTTTGTCGGGCAATACAAATTTATCTCCTGAAATCAAAATCAATTCTCTTTTCTCTTTATATTACCTGCATATCCTGCTTAGTACTAATATTCAATCACAATATTCCCAAAACATTATATCAACTTTCTCACAAAATGCCAATATCTATTCATCCAAATATTAACTTGGAATATATTCATATTATCAATTTCCAATTAAGAATTCACTATTACTTTCTTAAGTTTGGTATAAGTATTTAATATGCTTTTTATATTCATTATCACCTTACCACTTCAGTTTATATCATTTCTATTCAAATTGATTCTTTCATTTTCATATGAATCTAATTTATCTTAAACTCTTATTTTTCATTTACTGATTCATGTCCTTATTTTAATTAGTTTCATTTACTAACTTATTTCAATTTCTAGTTTGAAATTGTTTTGTCGTTAATAATTTTTTCCAAAATTTTCAAAAATTTTCTAACTCCCAAAATTTCTGAAATTTTTGGCAGAGTCCCCTTTGTACGGAGGAGCTTTTGCAATTTGACAAAAGATATAAATATATATACATCGACCCACACGGTCAGAAAAACAAAAAACAGTTCATATTTCCTATTTTTATTGCGTAGGCGTACCTTATTTAGCATTTAAGCAAGCAGCTTATTATTTTTAGGATCTAGCGTGACCAAAATCCAGCCAAACGGCCTCCCGGTACCTGTACTTACTCAATTTAAACACATAAGTACTATATATAAGGCTTATAGCATTTCACTTAATTTCAAATAGCTAAAACATCGATTATGTAACAATGCATGTGATATACTGGCATAAACATATAAATTCCACATAAAATGCATGTTAATTAATTTTCATAAGTATATAAAAGGTTCCAACACCTATTACAATTGCTTATAATCAATTCTCAAACCATTTCATTCAGTTGAAGTGATTTACAGCTTATACGCTTATATTTAATTCATTTTAAGCAAAACAACTTCACATTCGTTCCAATTGATTCCAAAATCATTTTGTTTTACTTCTAATAATTCATAGCATTTTACCCAATCTCGTTTGCATCAAACGATCCATTTTCTTATGCCATTCGTCAGTATTAGTGTGAATAAGTTATTACTTAAGCTTTATAACCATTTAAATTGATTCCCACTCAATTTACGCTTAATCCCATCCCATTTTAATTTATTCACAAACTTCCATTGCATTTCTTCCATATACAAAGAGTTTTATTCTAAACTATTTTATCATACTCGACAACCAATATAACCATCTCACAATTTACTTACGTTATTTGTTTGTTTATTTTTATTATTATTATATTTTTTTCAAATATTTCACCCAATAACTTAAGTTTATTTTATTCAACCAGCCTCCCTTAAAATTTTTGATTTCCTTGGATCAATTCCCAACCATTCATTAATTTATCAGATTAGTTTATTCTTTTATACATTTTTAAACTTTAGTTCACATTAACATTTCATCATTGAATTTATTTAATTTAATTAGTTTATCCACATTCACTTAAACCATTCTAATAAACTTGAAACATTCATTTTCCTTATTGTCTCAAGTTATTTCAATCCCTTAATAATTTAAATGGTTTACAACTATTTATTTTTGGGTTTTCTATCTCACCTTCAAATTTAACAAGTCACAACTTATATTTCATACAATCACACTCATTCTAGGCTTTAATATATTCATCTTTTATTTTTAACCCAAGCCTTATGCTTATTTATAACCCAAGCATATTTTTATTTCATGGATTTTTAATTCTTTTACGAGTTATTCTGGTTTATTTATTTCAATCCCAATCCTTATACAATTTATTTTCCATTTGTTCAGGTAAGAATTTAATTTCATTCATTAATTCAATTGAATTCTCATCCCAATTCAATTTTACTTTAACTCAAATTTATTTAACTCAATTCGATTTCAACTTGATTCGAATACAACTGGATATTATTTTCAGCTTATTCAATTTATTTTAATCCAGTTAAATTTTATTCTCAAGCCGAAAATTCCAGATACATTGGCTCTTTGAAGTACTTTTCATAATAAGTTAGTATTAATGCTTGGTACTCACGAATATTGATATTAATGGGATACCTATACATTTAAAATACACAGGCAGTATAAGGATCAACCAATGCAATTTCGGATTTAGAACAAAGTGGAGGGACAGGTTTTTTGCATATATCAATATTCATGTCTTAGTTTCCAACAGGGCATAGTCATAAATTCATCCAATAAAGTGAATGATAAGTGCAGCATATGATAGGTGCACAACTTTAAATCCAAATTCAACCATGGCAGGAAAGTGAACTTAAATGTGTTCAGGATTTTGAAGCCAGGCAGGGTACGAAAGCAGCGTGTGTTTTATGCATATGCTGATAGCATATATAATACATGAAGATATATGTATACAGTATACATTTTCGCATCAGCCTCCACGCACATATAAAATCAGGTTTCCGAACACCCAATAATCAAAATGACATGACGGCCGAAATAAAGTTATATCCAACTTTCCTCAACAGTCAATGTGTAAGTGTATATTTGTTTTAATCTCACAAGAAAGGTAGGCAAACAGTTTAGGTAGTGGGGGTAAACATGACCAGCAACTGGAAGGAACAAAGTAGAGAACAGGGCAGAAAAATGGCAGCAACGTCATAAACAAATTAGGTAAATCTACAAGGTAGTCAACAAACTGTGTTCGACAAACAAGTGCAGCAGCCAACAAACAAATCAAACCCAAATTTAACTATTTTAATTTAGTTCCTATTCAAATTAAAATGCTAGAATTAAGCTAATCGTAAGAAGATTTAGATTTATATTCCATTATCCAAAGCTTAAATTTCTTCCTGATTTACAAACCATTTCCATTTATAAACTTACAATTTATCTCATCATGAATTTTTTTTAAACTCCCGACTTTGGTTTCAAATCATTTTGAACTCTTCAACATCTCAAATCACAATTCAAAAACCTTAAACCAATCCTGGCTTTTATTACAACAAATTTCCTTTTTGAAATTTTCAAAACATCTAGCTTTTCTAAACAAATCAATTTTGGCAACAATCCGTCACTTAGAAATTCGAAAATGAATACTGATGATGCGGCCGTCATCATCAGAATTATTTTCCAATAATCCAAGTGATTTCAATGCTATTTCACTTTCAAAATCCATTTTAAACAACTTTCTTTCATAAATACCCCAAACAATAATGCTATCTTTTATCTTCAAAATACTTCCAAATTTCCGGGATTTTAAATTTCCAATTCCGGCTTAAATAAATTCTAACTATAATTCAATTGAATAGCTTATGCTCATACAATTCTTATTTGATTATATTTCAATTTATAATTCACATTTACAATTCATATTTATAAATTTCATCTTATAATGAATTTATTCCCTTAAATTTTAGTTACATTTCCATTTCTAGTCAAATTCTCACTTAACAATGATAATGTTTTAATATTATTCTTCCTAACATCCAAACAACCATATATTAGCTAAATAGTTTTCAAAAACTATTCTTTATATCAAAATATGTTTTTGGGTAAAATTATTTCATTCACCCACATTTAAAACAATATCGTGTCAATTGTTCTATTCAAGTGTTTAGAAACCCCTTCGATACAGTTGTCCAGACTGTGCCGACGAAAGTTCATATGCCACTCAATAAACAAATCAACACAATATTAAAACAATTTATATTCACTAACAAATACGCGCTCATATTTATTTATACGCTCAAACTCATTATAGAGTACTGCGGACTCTATTTTAAATGAGTAATTCCCACCAGAGCTAAGGTTACACCAACCTGAGCTCTGATACCAAGTGAAACGACCCGCAAATCCGTACTCCTTGAGTCAACACTATTCTACAACAATCCACTCAAGTTGCACAGAAATACGAACCGTTTGGGTTAAAGAAGAAGAGGTATAAGAAGAAAATAGAAAACAACAACAGAATCTAACCATCGCAGCGGAATAAAATATAATAGATAATAAATAATCTTTACTCAAAATCAAATATATCTGTTTACATATATTACATCATCAGAGTACATCAATCACAGCTCACATCAAATAACATACAATGGATACACAACAACTTAACACAGCGGAATATATACATAAACAAGTACGTAAGTACGTATCGTCATCCAGCTCGTCTCCTGAGCTCCAAAGCATCATCCTGTATTCTATAATACTCGGTCTGACCCGAGCATTACAGTTAAATAACACCCGAGTCAGTCTGGAATACCAGCGTGAGAAAATCACACCCAATTTATTATTAAAGTTTCAAAAATCCTTTGAAAACCAAAGCATCTCGTAAGACCACGCCACAAATAAACATGTCGATTTTTTACCTTACGATAGCTAAAACGATTTTTATAGAAATCCTCTGATATTATAATAGGGTCTATATACAAGTACTTATAAAATAGCCGAAATTGTTACATTATTAAATTCCAGCTACTAGCCACAAAGTGGGTAATACAAACAAAACTCGTACAAGGCTCGTAGGGAGAATGGATTTCCATCAATGACTAGGCACTGGGGTACCACCTGTCACAGTACGGGGCCTAGATCAGCGTACCGAGGATTACTCCCTTCATCCCCTGCAACACAAGGCCGGAACCATCCCTTACTGGACAGTCCCGAGTGAGATCACCCCACGGTTGGGATCAGCAACCGCACCACTAAGCCGAAATAAAAGGGACATCTAGACTGGAATGACCTCACCCTGCTTGGGTGCTACCCACCTAGCCTTGCTGCATATCCCCTGATTTTCAGTCATTCCCATTTGATGAGGCTTGAGGCTAAACGTTACCTTTTTAGAACAATTTTCCTTAGAATGCCCATCGTCCACCTGACGATGTTTCGCAAGCATTCATCCATACAAGTCCGTCCCGGGTTCGAACGGAACCGAAGGCACTATTCCTACTACATCCATTTTGGAAATATCCTCAGGTTTAGTAACGACTAGCCCTTGCACTTCATTGCTCCATCTTCGAATCCAAATCATTTTCACGAAACGTACAAACCGGATCGAAGTGGTTTTCGAGAAATTAATCTCGATCCCGGACTCTTCGAAACGATCAACGCAATTGGCCAATATTGATAGTCGGTTATTTAACTATCAATTAATATTCACAAACAACCATCACACAATAAATAATTTCCCAGATTATTTATTAATCTCAAAAATATCTTCACAAGATATATTTCTATTTTTAATCCTTTGAAAACAGTTTCAAAACCATCTTTCCTTTAAGAATCAACTTTCCCAAATATTTTCTATCTCCTCTGAAATCACCAAGCACAAAAATAGATTTTTAAAATAAATTTAAAACACTTTACTTTGAAATATATACCTTTAAACATTTAGGATAAAACAACTTAAATAATTTGTTAAAAATACGTACAATATGAATTTGAGAAAACAAGGTTACTTTATAAAATGTATAACCAGGTTTCCACCTTTAAAACAAATACTAAGTCATTTTTAAATAATTAATGCTTTAATATATTTAAAGGAAATACTTACTTTAGAAATTAAATATTAGAAATAGTAAATTTTACAAAACTTGCTTTCTTTAAAAACAACTTTAAAACATTTAATATATATTTACAAATTTACCTTTAAAAACGTGTACTTGGCCATCCAGAGAGAATTCCAACTTCAAGCACTTAAATCAATTTCCCGAATTGATTTCCAATTCATTCTATTTGAAATAAATTTTCTTTACTTATCAGTTCATTTCGAAATTCATTAATTATGGGCTTTATTATTATTAGTTTTATTTTCCCTTTGATTTTATATCATTTAACTTAAATATACCAATTTTAGCTTCTCTCACATTCCTTCTTTATTCTTTTCAATAATTTAAATCTTAAATTTAAAATAAAAGCTTTGTTCTATTAATTAATAATACTGAAGTTTAAAATTCATTAACTTTCTGTTTATTCAAATTTCCTTTCTATACTCAAGATTTATTTATTAGAATCTTAAAGTTACTTTATTTCTTTTCCAATTCATTTTTAAATTTATTCAAATTTCTATAATTATATTACTTACAAATTCACTTCTTTATTTTCTTTCCAAAAATCCAATTTATATGTTTTTAGTAATTCATCATACCCAACAATTTCCAATCAAACCATAGCATTCAATAATTCAATATAATTCATCATAGAATATCAGCCAATCATAACAGAGGATATTAAATAATTTAGATAAAAGTTGAGGGGTCCAGTTGGATCCCTCCAACCTGTTTTCCTTGTATCCACAGACGTTAGCACAATATAATACACCAATTCCAAAATATCATACTATATCACATCAACCAATTCAACCAACCAACAATTATTTAAATTTAATCATTTAAATTTAAAATTTAAATTTAACTGAGTGAGATTAACTCACCTTTGATTTTGACTTGCAAATCCATGTCAAACTAGTTGTTTTCCTTTACGATTCCAACCTTGAATAAATATTATGTGATTTCATTAATATTCAAACTAATCGAAAATCAATTGTCATTTATTAATTTAATCTAAACTAATAGTTTTGTTAAAAATAAAAATTAAATTTTAAACAATTTTGCTTCTAATAAAATATTTTAGTGGCTGAAATAATTAAATAGGTTTATTAAATAGATTAATCACCATAATACATAATCTTTCATAATCATGTAGGTGCATATAATTTTTGTTTAAACCTTATATATCTATATATATTTTTATTCATTTATTAAATTCTAAAATAAAATTTTCCATTAACCTATCTATTAAAATAGAATTATCATGTACCTTGTTGAAATAAATTTCCTAACCCAACTACATAAATAATAAATAGATAAATAAATAAATAAATAAAAATAGAAATGGTTTATACTCACAGTAATGTATACATATATTTTTCTGTATATATATTTTTACTTAAATTTAAAAACAATGCTATTATCTTACTGTAAATAAAAAATTTGTTTTTAAAACGCAGTCTGAAAATAAAAAACATACCTATCCCACGCGAAATCTCCCCTCACGCAATCGCGTACCCCAATCCGCCGCAACCCTAGGCACGCGACTGCCACCAAATCGAACGTGACCCCATATCAGCCCCTTCGCCTTGCCACCAAATCGAACGTGACCCCATATCAGCCCCTTCGCCTTGCGCGAGCTGCCTGCACCGCCGCTCGACCCCTGCTTCGCATGCGAAGCCAAGATCCACGCGGTTGAACTTCGAATTCGACACTCCAAATCCCAAACGCTTCGGCCTACTCGCGACGCCACCCATCCCCTTCGACCTGTCGTGGAATCTGACGAAGACGCGGAACTCTCGAATAGCTTGAATGCAATGATGCGGTCCTCTCTCTCTCTTTGATATGGGCGAATCGATTTCAAACCCATTTCGAACGAAGTCGCCACCATGCTTGCAGTTCGCCGCGTTTGATTTTTTTTATAGAAGTGAATCTGAAAACGGCAGTAAGAAGGGGAAGAAGGCTTCGGTCTAAATCTATTTTAATAAATTTCCTTCTGAACGAATTGGAGAGAGAATTACACGATCGGCCATTGATTAGTTTCTGAATTTCATTCGAATAACTGAGGATAAGGATGCGCGAATTGATTTAGAAAGGCTTACTTTTGGCTTCCAGGAGAAGGAAGGGGAAACAAGAATAGATGTTGTCGTACTTAAAACTGAGAAAGGGAGACAAGATTTGAGGGTTTGCAGAGATGGTGAATAAAAATTCGGCTGAAAGATGATTGGTTCATGTGAATATTTTATTTAAATTTAAATCAATAATTATTGTCTAAGCGTTTTTATCTCATACGATCACACATCAACTCTGATTACTACGAAATTTGAAATCCAATAATAATTCAATATTACCGACCCAATGGAACTGGTTTCGTCGAATTCCGAGACTGTGCCTCGGAAGGCTATTTTTAAATTTAATTTAAACGATAAAATTTCAAAACTTAACAAATCACTATTAAATTCAATTTTAAAACTTCCATTATCTTCAATGTTATCAATATAAATTTTATAAGCCTTCAAATTATTTTCAACAGACTTAAAATTCCAAATTCAACATTTTGCTCAACTTTAAATTATTTAATTCAAATAAATTAATTATCAAATAAATTGTGATATTCGTAATTTAAGTTAAAATTACCCTATTGAATACTTAAAATAAATTAAATATTCCGATTTTAAATGCTTGAAAATTTCGGGTCATCACATGGTCAAAATTTCAATATCGTCCACATTCAACTTGTATAATCCAAACACAAAGCCCTTTTGTTCGATAATAATGATTATTGTTAACAAACTACTCTGGCCCAAGATTTTGACTTTGAGTTGACTACCGTTGACCTTGATACTAAACTTAAATAACCAAGATGGCGAATTCTCTATTGAATAGTGTTTCGCTTCCAATGCTTCAACTCAGACCGAACTACAATTACTCGATAGACGTCATGCCATGACTTAACCATAGTCAAAGTGGAATGTCTACATTGAAGTTCAATGATATTCTCAAATCAAGAGAATTGTGTAGTATTGTCGCTTTGATATTTTCTTTTTAGGTATAGTTATATTAACTAAAAGAAAACTATTAGGTGAGTAATTTCATAGTTATTTAATAACTATCAGTACGTAACCCTTTGGTGCTCTCAGCAGCCCGAGTAATACACCACCCAATATTTGGAGAATGTTTATTATAGTCCCAACAAATGTATCGATATCCAGTATCGATACATCTTGACTAGGAAAATTTAAAACAACATGTTTGTTTTGTTGTGATAAATTGCTCATGATTACAACACATTGTAATTACTATCACAAAACATATCATTTATGGATTTTCTTATTAAATATACTTTAATTAAATAAATAACTAATATAACACATTATATCAAGTATATAATGCTACCCTATCTTAGCTAGAAAATGTAGATTAATGGTGCCCTAGCTTAGCCACCTCCATCTCGTCTACTCAAAATCTTCTCTCCCGCTTTCCTTTTTGTCCAAACGGTTCAAAATACCCTTTTCATCTCTCGTTTTTACCTTAAATATTTTCCACCACATCTCTTTTAAGATATGCTACTAATCTATGTTTTATTATTCTTCCAAATCAAAACAACTCTGGCTCCTACCTCCCATTCAGTCTATACTATGCTTATTTGGATTTGGTTCTTCAAATCTGTCACTTCTCCATTTTCCTCTGCCTTTCATCGTCAGCCCCTTCCTCTCATTCTTAGGTCCTACGTGATAGCTTTCCAGTGCTACTGGATCCTCTTGAGGAAGTTCTGGTCGGTTTCCGGGTCTAGCTTTTCTTAACCCTGTGCCACTCCTCGATGTAGTTTGGGTTAAAGCTTAGCTCTGGCCTACTCTTTGGAGTAGTTTTAATCTATATGAAAGTTTATGGTGTGTTTGTTGTGAAAGTTTCATGCTTCTTTTAGGAGATGGTTTTGTGTTTCTTGTTTAAAGATAGTGTAATTTAATCATGGTAGTAATGTGTGTTATTGTTATGCTGGCCTTTAATCTTCACTAAAGTCATGCCTTATTTTTAAAGGGCTTTGCACACCAGATCATTATTTTTGATGTTGTCATAAGAAAAGTCCTTATAGCAATGAATATGTTAAATAGGTCTATGTTTTTCTAAATCAGAAAATGCAAGTTAGCTTGCAGTTTCCTGATAGAAAGTGCAAGTTGACTTGCGCTTTAAAAAAATGTAAAAAAACAAATTTCTTCATTCGTAAGTAATATTAATTGTTATTTAAATATAATTTTAGTAAATAACTACTGTTTTACCATTATCGAATTTCATATATTTTTCCCAAAAACTACAAGTCCCTCGCATTTTCTATCAGAAAAGTGCAAGTTAGATTACGTTTTCTATTTTTCAAAATAAGGACCTAATTTACATATTCATTTCTATAAGGACTTTTCTTATAACAACATCAAAAATAGAGACTTATAGCTTTTTTTCTTGTAATTTAATACCTTGCATCACTCAACTCTGTGGAGACTACCATGTTGTAGCTGTTGTGTAACGACGGGGATTTTTCAACAATTTAAATAAGGAATTAAACGAAGACTTTGAAATAAAATTTATTTTAAAAAATAAATATTTGACAACGAATACTAAATATTTGGAATGTGTCCATTAAAATAAGAACAATAAAATTTATTTTACATCAAAATTCATTCGAAACTCGGTCAGCACATTTTTCGGTGCAAATTATCAAATTTTAAAGTGTGATTTTTTACATAGAAATGATTTTGAAAATTTTGTGATTAAAACGTTAAAGTTCGTTCCGTCCAATTCCGACCTCTACAGCTCCGTTTATCAAGAATTGTCATTGTTGTTCAATTTTTAAGCGGTAACAGCGGCGACAGATGAAATTTTGTTATGAATGTCGTAATACGAATTTGGGTACATCGTTGGATTCGTCTCGTTGCGCTGATCTCGGTGGTATATTTGTTTTTGTATTTCGGCTTCCACCGCAAAACATTATATGAGTAGGATAATGATCCATGACCGTGCTCTGAAGTCATTATTTCATGCATCTTTTCGCAGCCTACATATATTCTTTTAGCCCACAAAATTTTCTTTTCAGGTAAAACTTTGCGTGCGCCTCCAAACTAATTAAATGAAGCATTTAATGCCTCCCCACTTCATATATGTGTCTGTGCCATGCTCTGCTTTCCCTATTCCCTTCTTTCTGCTATCAATTGGTAGAGAGAAAAAAAATATACAAGCTTCCATATAGCAAAACTATTGCATATCCTCTCTCTCCCTCCTGTAGCCATCCTACCTGACCTCCCACTCACGAACAACCACCCACTGCCCTCGCCCGAAGCCCAGCACTACCCACCGAATCCGTAACCACCGCCTGCCCCTCCTCATCTAGCTCTCGCCATGCAACCCTACATTCAACCGAGCCACCTGGACTCGCACCCCGTAGCAGCTCGACCTCACACACCACTACCTAGTCTAGCTCCACCAACCTTCGCCTGAAGCCCACAGCCACTCCACTGCATTAGCCTGCACCAGCCTCCCCACCTTCGCCTGTCTCGCCACCATCTCCCTCCGTCTACCTCCCTGGCTGTACCCGTGTTGGAAACCCAACCCTCCACCCTACCTCTTCCCTTGCCGAAGCCACATCCAGACCCGCCTCCCTCCACCTTTTCCCTGATCAGCCCAAAACCCTCTGCCATGCCACCTCCCGCCACCTACCTGCCTCACTCGACCCGCAACCCTGCCGCAACCACCCTGCTCCTAGTCCACCACCTCAGCCGAAGGCCCACATCCACAACCTCACCCTTGTCGGACCCCGCCTCTCTCCACCTAGCCCACGAACCCGCACACGCCACCTACCCGAAGTCACCACATGCCACCTACCCAAAGTCCACCATCGAGTCGCCAAACGAACTCGCTCGCCACTTGCCACATCGCCTAGTCCGCCATCCGAAGCTTTGCTCCATACGCTGAAGTTTTCGTACGCAACAATGTTCATTTAGTCAGTTGTCGCCTTCTTGCTTTAGTGTGTGTACTCATGTATATGTATCGCTATATCCGGTTGTCGAAAGCGGCGAAGGTGAGTGATTTTAAGCTCACGATTAGATTTTCATATGCAAGTATCCTGTGATATTTATAAATAACTGGTTGATAAAAATGATTAGTACTGGGTTTGGAAACCATGGATATTTGATGCTGTGATATATGATTTTGCTAAAATAGTTGAAATTATTGATTGGGATCCTAATTGCATGTGAAACCATTTAACTATGGAAAATTTTGAATATTGGATGTTGATTGATTTATTATTGCTGCATGCATTGAAATAGACACCAAAATTTGAACCGGGATACGGGTTAAAATGATATATACCCAAATTTAATCGCTTGGCCTAGGATAGAAAATTAAATAATAAACACCGATTAGTCAATTGAATTTATTTTGGAAATTTAATATTTGATTTTGAAATTAATAAATAATTCAGAAATTTAATGTGAATTTATAATTTAATTTTTATGTTGAAAGTTAATATTTAATATTTGAAATCTATTAAGTTAATTTAGATTTTAAAATGAAATATCAATTGTACAGTTCTAAATTATGAAATTATATTAAAAATGGTTATGTTAAACATTAACGAGATTTAAACTCGTTAAGTTGGTTATTTGAAATTTAATGAAATTTGCTAATATTGTATATGTAATTAAATTTTTAAATAAAGATTTGATTTACTTAAAAAGAGAATTTTATTGGTTTGATTAATTAATATTATAAAGGTTCAACTGAATAGTCTTGAATTAAAAGTTTAATTAAAAGTGTTAAGTTAAGTTATTAAGTAAATTAATTCCGAAGTGTACTTAAATTGAATATTTAACTTTTGTATTTAAGACTTAATTAACTCTGTTAAATTGAATAGTTATTTGGATAAATTTGTAAAATGAAATATTTCCTAAAAATTTAATTTTTAGATTTTAGATCCAAGTTTATTTAAGTCAAATGAGGATATGTTATTTGAAAATAAGAGATATTTCATTTAATAAAATATCCAATCGGTGTGAAAATGATGTCGGTTATTAAAGAGACCGAGGCCGGATATGGGCATACTCTTTGTCGATACCGGAACCACTTTAATAACTGTATACCTGAGTTATAATACAAAAAAAAGTGGTTGGATTTGGCATACGTTTGCTGGATTTGAAGAAAGAGAACGATGATGGATTAGCTTGGCACTTGTGCAATTTGAAATGACTAAAACAGAAGCCGTACCGGCTAAGTGGGCGAGCTACCCCGAGCAGACACACTTCTTCATTTGAATATCCTTATTTCTTTTGTTATTCGTGATCATCCTTCAGTTATGGGAGTGTTGGACATGGTAGGCGATCATGGCTATGATGCGTTACCACCCGCCGAGGAGGGTAAGCTGGTAGTGTAACAATCCTGGTTTGGAGATTACCTGTATATATTAAATAATAATGGAAATTATAATTTAATATTGTAAATTAAATATAATTGGAAATTCTAATTTTTTTTATTTGGAATAAACAATGAATTGTAAATAAAATGAGAAAAATAAAGTTTGAAACTTTATTTTATTTATTTGGGTACAAATATAGGAGTAAATATTGATTGGATAAGTATTTGGTTTAAATCAATTGAAATTGTAACAATCCGCATATTTTACGATTATATATTTAAATATTTTATTTAAATATAGCATCGTTAGTCGGATTAAAGTCTGAAATGTTACTTTTTGTAAACTGTCGAATTAGGACTTGAGACCACTTCCATTGAGTCCAAAACGGCGTTTGCGACCTTTTTGAGTATAAATATCAATATGTTTGGAGTTGACTATAATTTTGCTATTTTTCTATTGGTCTTTGGGTTTGAGTTTCAGCCCATTAACCCAACATAATCCCTAGCTCCACCCCCTTTTCTTTTCATTCATTTTCATTTCCCAACACTTTCAAGCTAAAGTAAAAATGGGGTAAAGAAAGGGAAATAGAAATTCCTAAGCCCTAGTTATCTTAGGAAATTCAAGTTCTAGCTCTAAAATCGAAGAGAAGCTTAGGTAAGTATCCTCTTCATCTTCTCCATCTCAATCTCTCTTTAATTTTCAGAAATTCCTAAACCCTAACTTAAGAAAAACTTCACCTTTGATAATAGATTGAAGATTCTAAAGGTGTATTGAAGAGGAATTGGTCTTGCTTTGTTTTAAAGCTCCTCATTCATTGTTTTTGATTTCAAAGTTCAGTTCTTGAACTCATATCTATATCTATAACTTTCATTGTTGTTAGGTATGAATTCCTTACATCTATTCATGTTCATCTGCTTTTGATTTGAATTGTTTTGGTGAATTTTCCAATTTTGATATTTTGAAGTCAAAATCTTTAAAGATCCTATCTTGGATGTTTGAACATGTTATTTGGGGTGTATCGAAGAGCCTATAGGACTGGGTTGTCGATTGGCATAAATCCCTAGCATCCATCGCTCGTTCGATCGCATCTCGGTTTGGATTCGCACTTTTTGAGCTAGGCTGTTTTTTTGCCTAGCAGAAAAATCCAAACGTCTGGAACAAAATCCAGATGTTTAAAATGAAATCCAGACGTCTGGTTGAAAAATCCAGACTTTTGGAAAGGGTCCATGGAAAGGGCAGAGCTAAAATCTAGACATTTGGAACAAAATCCAGACGTCTGTAACACAATCTAGACGTATGGTTGAAAAATCCAGACGTCTGAAATAGTTCTATAATTAAAAAAAAGGAGAAAAAACATATATTTTTCCAGAACCTTAGTTCAGATGTCTTTTTGGTAATTTCAGACGTCTGGAACTGTTTAATTTGCCTATTTTGACTGTTTTTGAGTGGATTTCCAATTCTAATCGATTTTTGTTGATTCGGTTAGTCGTTATCATTTATTATTGACTTTGATGACTTCTTTTCTGGATTTTTGGAAATATCCATTTGATGGATTTGATATGGATTTCTATGGTTTTGATTCACGTCATCATATGTGAATTTTTGGTGATTGATTGTTTTTACAATCATTTCTGTGATTTGTCACTTTAAAATACAAAGGTTTTTATACTAGTAGTAAATATTCAAACTCTTTCACAAAAATGATTTCAACACTATTATTAATACAAAGTTTGTTTTTAAATCCGTTTTCTAATCTATTAGCATATACAAACATTTACCTCATTCATTTGAGAAATTTAATTAAACGACTTAGCAAAACAAGTGGTATGAAACACTTGCGTTTACTTTGTCGGTTAATTCTTGGACTTGTTCGATTGAATTTTTGTGACAACTTTCGAGTGGAAATCTACAATCTGTTCGTAAATATTTAAGTTAAGCAAGTGGTTATGGAACATGAAGCTAAACTCATATATTTACTAGCTTAGTGTAATCTATACTTATTTTCGAGTGGATGTGTACAATTTGTTCGTAAACAATTAAGTTAAGCCAGTGGTTATGAGACATGAAGCCTAACTCATTTATTTACTAGCTCAGTGTAATTTACACTTATTGATCAATGATGCTTATTTTGTGATTTAGACTAGCGAACGTGCGATGTCTCTTTGTCCGCGTGGGGGACTAAACCCCGTTTGTGGAGTTTTGGCTCAAAATTAGTGGGGTAGCGACCCATGGTCTTCGGGTCGTTTGTGGAGCCTCGGCTCAAAGGTCTTCGGGCCGTTTGTGGACCTTCGGCTCAAAATTGATGGTTAGCGACCATGGAATAGCGTTCTATTATGATGCACGTGTTGGTGAGTTTTTATGCTCCCGTTTGTGATAGGCCTCCCCCTTTGTGTTTTCTAGATTTCTGATTGATGATTTCTAGAATTTATGTTTCACCTATTTTTGTGATTTATATTGATAAGCTTTATCAATATTTGTGGTTTGGTGAATAAAATAAAGAATATGACATTCTTTTTGGTATTTTGCGATTCTTGAGATATTGTATCATTTTTGTTGTTATTTAATTTATATTTGTCACATTATGGCATTATAGTTATCATACGTTTTTGTCACATCTCTTATCCTATCTCATTTTATATGATATTTATAGCTAGACTGATCCTTTTATTATTTTCTTCTTAAATAATACTTGGGTCACACCGAGGTATTTCAGGTGCTTCTACTTGACTTCTTATCATGATCCGTCATCTGACTTTTGGCTAACTACTTAGCTTAGTGGTTTTTGTTTTATACATTCAAGATATAGACTCCTGATGTATACATATTCTTTTATCTATCACTTGTACCTATTCTTTTGTGTTGTAGTAGATCTTGTATGACCACTACTTTGATGTACACTTCTATGTATATATATTCATATCTATTTCCGCCTTAGTGATATGAATGTCTGTGACTGATTTATGTTATGTTTATTTATACTTGTTTTCGAAGATCACACAGCCACTGTGTAGTAGTTTTGAATTTGTAATTGATGTGTTAGATTTCCTCTTGAAATGAAATGCATCCAATACAATCTGACATATCAGTACTCGACAAAGCAATTATATAGATGGTTGCTCCTCAACAACCTTATTCTTCATGCTAGTCGACGGCATTACCCCGTAGTGTCCTTGGCTAGTGTGAGTATAGAGGTGGGGCGTCACAGAAATATTGGGTATTTATTTGTTTGGGGATAATAAATTAATTAGGTGATGTATTTCAATGTTAACTTATTGAAATAAATCTAAGTTAATGAAAATAAAGTTTTAAAAACTTTATTTTGAAATATGAGTAGAAAATAATCAAATTCCAATTTTATTTGGGTAAATACAACAATAATGGAAAACATTGTCGATATTAATCTTTTACTCAATTTAAAATGAGAAATATGAAGATATTATGTATTTTATTAATATAAAAGATGGAATATGGTTTGAAAATAATATTTTGATGATTAAAAAGAGTTAAAATGATTTATTGTAATTTATTTGACAAGAGAACAATTTTTGTAGAAATTGTTGAATTAAAAATAGTGTTTTGTAATAAAAGTGTAAATTGCAAAATATTGTTAAAAATAAGATTTTATTTGTAAAAATATATTTTTATTGTTAAATTAAATTTTATTTTGGTTATCATAGCAATTTTTTTAATACAATTGGATGAATACATTTTATTTGGCAATTAAATGATGAAATGTGTGCATATTGTGTTAAATAAGAGAAAATGTGAACATAACCTTATAATTTTCACTAAGTATAATTAATTTTGGGATTTTGGGTTAGGGTTAGGTCCATTAGCCATTAATCTAGAGGCTTCTAGTAATTGATAAACTAACTTTACATTATTTTTCTCCTTCCTTCTCAACAAAAGTTTGCAATAAAAATAGAAAAAGAGAAAAACCTCATGGCTTCTTCAAATTAAAACCAAATTTCACCAAATTTGCTGCAAATAAAAGAAGAGAATCACTAGAATAAGAAAATAAAAGGTGATCTCTACCACTACAAAAGTTATTTCATCAAAAATCTTAGAATCTATATGATTGTCTGTAACAATTTTGTTTTTGCTGTGCATGCTTCCTTTTCAGCTTTTATAGGTTATTAGAGCTCCATTCTCCTCAAAAGCTTGCAACTTGCTACCAATTTCTTTTCCAAATCATCAAGGTGAGTAAGAACTCACATTTACTAATTGGAACATGTGTTGCATGTAAAGAAACTTCTCTGTATAAACTTCTATTTACGTATATCTTTCTGTTAGTTGTTTTATTGAGTTTCTCGTTTCTAGCTGCCACTTTGAATGGCCATAACTCCTTGATTTTCCCTCGAATTGCTGCTGGATCTTTTCCATATTGTAGTTTAGATGTTAAAATATGTGAATGTCAACTTTTGTTGCAAAAATCCTTCATTTTCTATGTTATATTGCTTCTAGAAAATCAGTACGCACAATAAAAAGGCATAGAACCAACTCCGTAGACTAGGTCGACCCAGCATCTCACAAGGTCAAATGACTTGTTGACTTGGTCCCCCAAGGGGTCGACCTAGCGGTGGACCTGATGAGGTATGGTGGTCGACCCCCTATTGGCCCCTGTACGTGAATTCTTGGCCTTATTTCGTGAGTCTTCTACTGCTTTTGTTTGCCTATTGCTATGGTTTTTAGCACTTATTCTATTGCTTTTTTGAGATGAATTCTTAGTATTCTAATAGAGTAATTTCTAGTGCTCTAATCTACATATGAATGAGAAAAAATTATAGTCAATCCGATTCTCGAATTGTAGGGTTTTCAAGATGTTTTCGAATATTGAAATTTCAATGTTTTTTTGCAATTTCTATCGTTTCAAGTGAAAGTTTTTCTTAAATTATTTTCGAAATAATATTATAATTCAAATGACCTTGAAATAAATATTTTCCATTATTTATAAAATTATTTTTAAATTATTTTAAAGTATTTTAAATATGCTTATTTCTTATAATAAAAGTAATTTTCAATAAACTGCTTTCAAAATGGTTTCGAAAAATTGTTTTAAAATCTTGTTCTCACAAGACTTTTGAGCTTCTTAGGAGCACTCAGCCTTTCGCTCCTACTCATTCCTCTCCTCTGCACAAATCCGCATTTGCACGTATGTGTAGCGACTTCACTCATCTCGAAGGCAAACCATTCAAAGGCTCTGAGACAGTTTTAGAGGTTCAAGCTTGGCTCCGAACATGCGAGCGCATCTTCACTCGCATGGAGATTTTCGATCATCACCATGTTCTTATGGCATCGAGTATGTTGCAAGAACAAGCAGTAGACTGATACGCGCTCCTTATAGCTGAGATAGATGAGTCTACTCTTACATGACAGCATTTCTGGGATCGTTTTGAGCTTAAGTTTGTGCCAGAATCCGAGAAGGTTTTCCTTGCCCGTCACTTCCTCGAGTTGAAGCAGGGCAAATCCTCCATGTTAGATTATGTATCCTCCTTTGAATCCTTATCTAAGTATGGGCTCGAGTTTATTAGCACCCCATACAAGAAAATTTTAAGTTCGTATCTGGACTTATTTAAAGAAGTCACTCATGCTTCAGCTTAAGCTCTCCTTCGAGGAGCTTGTGGATTCGGCGCTTTACCTCGAAGCCATCGAAAAAGAAGAGATAGTAGTGATGAGGCTGAGGTTCACATAAATCCAAATAAGAAGAAATTTCCCTATAAGAGATTCCAATCATTTCCTCCTAAGAAAAAGAATAAGCAAGGCAATTCTGGTTCTCATTCTTGTGCAGCACCTCCTTATTGGCTTGCTTCAATTGTGGTTCTATAGACCGTCTAGCTAAAGAATGTCCTCAAATCCCCAAGTGCCATTATTGCAAGAAGGAATGACATATAGTTTCAACATGTCCTAAGAAGGGGAAGAGTTCAGGTTTGGGGAACCTGAATGTGGCGAAGGCTTCTGGTAGTGCATCTTAGTCTCGAGGTATGTCTCCTACCATTTTGGAAGGTTCTATTCTTATTCATGATAGTTCTATATGAATCCTCTTCGATACCGGTGCTTGGCATTTATCCGTATCGGAGAAATTTGTTAATGCTATTAGATGTTCTGGTCTTGTTCTTTACTTGAGGATTGCAAATCCTTTTGAGTGGATCTGCAATACTTGATGTGAGAATTTGGGGTTTGTTCCTTATAGCTTATCTTTTTATGCGTATTAGCATGCTATTTTCTATCTTGAGTTTGGAGTAATTTGGAGGGGAGTGGATTGCATTTTATCAAGCCACATTCTTTGATTTGAAGGGTATATTTAGGTATCCTAATTCAGCTGGTTGGCTAATTCTTGTCTGTATTCACTCTTGCGTATTGATGCATTGATGATATATCTCAAATTCCCATCATTCTAACTCTGTCGATTTTTGTAAGTCTATTTGGGTATGATACCCAATCGGGCAATCGAATATTGTATTGACTTCATTCCCAGTTCTTAGCCCTTTGGTCGTCCTTCTATGAGGATGCCCACTAAGGAAATGATATGATCCTTATAATTTAATTGATATTTCCATTCTTACCTCTTTTGAGATAACCTTTTCTGATACTCATTTATAGGCTTAGTAATATTACTTCACCCGAAGTAATGATTTGCCGTTTGTGTTCTTTTTTCCACTCAAGAAGATATTTTACCCTTACCCTTATATCTCGCTGATTTTTATTCGATCTATTGGTGGTGATAAGGTCTTTCTTCAGCTTGATCCTACACCGATTCTCAAAAGCTACGAATTGCGGAGGATAGTGTTCTTTAACCGCATTTCGCACTCGTTATGGGTTTCTGAGCAGTTCGTTATACCTTTAGGAATGATGAACACTCCAATCTATTCCCTCAATCTTGAGAATCGAGTATATTCAGGGAACATCATGATGAGTCTCTTTTTGTATTTTTTATTTTGGGTATATGTAATCAATTGTGTTTTCAAATTTTTAAAAAATTGAAGATATATTTCTAAAAGGAATTGGATTTGATTTTTGGGATAAATAAAGAAAAATTTGAGAACTAAATATGAGATACTTCTTTTATAGAAGATGATTTTTATGTTGGGTTGTGCATCAAGCGCTTTAAGAATTCTGGTCGATACGCCTGATCAATGTAATCGACAGAAATTTCATAAATGTTGTGATAAGCTAATCAGATATGATAAATTGAGTTTTAATGTGACTAAATTTGGTAATAAATTAAAAAGATTTGGGAATTAAATTTTATTCTTAATGACATATGCAGCCATTTAACCATAGTGGGATTGGATGAGTGGCATGGGGGTTTTGATCATTTGTTCAAAGCTGCAGCCAATCGATAAGGTTATTTATTATAAATCAATGGCGAGGCAATGCCATTATGATAATTGGAATGTATGAGTTTGAATATAGTTATGTTTTATTGTTGAAATGATGAGATAATACTTTGTTTAAAGAATAAATGTTTATTGAATATTTTAAAATAAGTTGTACATGTTAAAGATGGAGTTTGTTAAGAAACTTTGGTTGTTTGAAAATAAAGAGTAGTAAATTTTAAAATTTTATCTTAAGAATTGTTGAAATGAAATTATATAAATTATTTCAAAATTTTAATTTTGGAATAAAAAGGGGAATATGAGTTTGAAATTATATACCATTTTATAGAACGATAGGAAGGTGTTTAGAAAATTTCCAAGTGTTGAAAATTGAGATTTTGAATTTAAAGGCAATGAGTTTTGGAACTTTAAGAAGTTGATTGTAAATAAAAACTTAGATTATGGTTTTGAAGATAATGAATTTCGAATTCAAATAAATTTTGATTGTAAATTAAAAGTTTTATTTATTGTGCTCCTCGTGATTATCATGCCTTAGTGCAATAGTCTAACGACTAGCATTTTGCGATCGTTTGAGTGGGTGATCTTTGAAGTAACCATCTCTCATCGGGTCTTCTTACCTCAATGGTTGTTACCATAGTATCAGTATGGCTCCTTCTGTAGTGACATACGAAAAGTCATCAGCTTGTTGTTAGGGTTCGGATAAAGCGATGCTAAACTTCAACTCTATTTCGAGAAACTTTTGTGAAATCAATCTCCTTCGATATAATTTTGAGTAGCACCCCATTATGCTTTTGTTTTGAAAGTGCGATACCTTTGAGATAATGATGTATTGCTTAAGAAATTCAATGGTCCGCAAATCCTAGTATTTATACTTAGGAAAATCATTGAAATTACCTAGCAATTTTATCTTGGTCTTTTTCATCTTGAGTAGAGAGTGAGAAATTTTGATCTCATACTTGTCCATCCTTCCTTTGATTGATGAAATTAATATGTTGAATACAAACTCTTCTCTACAAATTGCGAGGGCGCAATTTTGTTAAGGGGGGAGTCTTTAACAACCATGGTTTGGAGATTTCCTATATATATTAAATTATAACGCAAGTTACAATTTAATATTGCAAATTAAAATATAATTGGAAATTTTAAATTTTTATTTGGAAAAAATAATGAGTTTTGTAAATAAAATAAAAAAAGTAAAGTTTGGAACTTTATTTTGTTTATTTGGGTATAAATATGGGATTAAATATTGATTGGATAAATATTTGGTTTAAATAAACTGAAAAATATTGGGTGTTTATTAGTTTGGAACTAATAAATTAATTAGATGATGTATTTCAATGTTAAAATTTTGAAATAAATCAAAGGTAATGAAAAATAGTTTTAAAATATTTTGAGAATTTGAGTAGAAAATAATCAAATTACAATTAAATTTGGGTAACTACAACAATATTGGAAACATTGTCAATATTAATCTTTTATTGAATTTAAAATGGGAAATATGAATATATTATGTATTTTATTCATATAAAAGATGGAATATGGTTTAAAAATAATATTTTGATGATTAAAAAGAGTTAAAATGATTTATTGTAATTTATTTGACAAGAGAACAATTTTTGTGCAAATTGTTGAACTAAAAATAGTGTTTTCTAATAAAATAGTGTAAATTGCAAGATATTGTTAAAAACAAGGTTTTATTTGTAAAAATATCTTTTTATTGTTAAATTAAAATTTATTTTTGTTATAATAACAATTTTATTTCAATATAATTGGATGAATACATTTTATTTGGTAATTAAATGAGTTAATGTGTGTATATTGTGTTAAATAAGAGAAAATGTGAACATAGCCCTATAATTTTCACTAGGTATAATTATTCTTGGGATTTTAGGTTAAGGTTAGGTCCATTAGCCATTAATCTAGAGGCTTCTAGTAATTGAGAAACTAACCGTACGCTAGTTTTCTCCTTTCTTCTCAACAAAAGTTTATAGTAAAAATAGAAAAATAGAAAAACCTCATGGCTTCTTCAAATTAAAACCAAATTTCACCAAATTTGCTGCAAATAAAATAAGAGAATCACTAGAATAAGAAATTAAAAGGTAAACACTACCAGTACAAAAGTTATTTCATCAAAAATCTTAGAATCTAGATATGATTGTCTCTAACAATTTTGTTTTTGCTGTGCACGCTTCCTTTTCAGCTTTTACAGGTTATTAGAGCTCCATTCTCGTCAAAAGTTTGCAATTGGCTACCAATTTCTTTGCCAAATCGCTGAGGTGAGTAAGAACTCATATTTGCTAACTGGATTATGTGTTGCTTGTAAAGAAACTGCTCTTTATAAACTTCTGTTTACGTATATCTTTTTGTTAGTTGTTTTATTGAGTTTCTCATTTCTAGTAGCCACTTTGAATGGCCATAACTCCTTGATTTTCACTCGAATTACTGTCGGATCTTTTCCAGATGGTAGTTTAGATGTTAAACTATATTCGTGTCAACTTTCATTGCAAAATTTCATCGTTTGATATGTCATATTGCTTCTGGAAAATCAGTACGCACTAGAAAAAGGCACGGGAACCAACTCCATCGACTGGGTCGACATGGAGGTCGACCCAACACCTCAGTAGGTCGACATGGAGGTCGACCCAACACCCCTTGTACGTGAATTCGTGGCCTTATTTCGTGAGTCTTCTGCAACTTTTGTTTGCCTATTGCTATGGTTTATGGCGCTTACTCTATTGCATTTTTGAGATAAATTCTTAGTATTCTAATAGATGAATTTCTAGTTCTCTAATCTACATATGAATAAGCAAAAATTATGGTTAATCCGAATCTTGGATTGTCGGGTTTTCGAGATGTTTTCGAATATTGAAATTTCAGTGTTTTTCTGCAATTTCTATCGTTTCAAGTGAAAGATTTTCTTGAATTATTTTTGAAATAATGTCATAATTCAAATGACCTTAAAATAAATATTGTTTTAAAATCTCATTTTCACAAGTAAATTATTTTATAAATAATATACAATATTTATACTATTTTCGGACGTATGAGAAACTCGATTAAACGATTTAGTCAAACACGTGTTATGGGACACGTGAGTTTACTTTTTCGGCTAATTCCAGACTTGTACGAGCGAAACTATTCGGGGTTATTGATTTTTGAGTTATTTAGCCATTTATGGCGAGTTTTTAAGATTATAATTCCTGTCTTTAGGAATTATCTAGGATGGCCAATATTTGGCGAGTTGTGGTTCGAGATCTCCTATTCTAGGAGTTTTTTCTATGAGACCCGATAAAGTGTTTTACTCGCCGATGGGATGAGGCGAGTCTGAATTTTCGAGTTTATGATGATTTCTATTTTCTAATGTGGTATTGACTAGCGGTTAGTAAACCATTAAGTGCGAACGTATGTTATAGGACGCACGTTAACACTATTCGGGTTCCTATCTGGGAGTTTGTGACACACTTTGGGTTACCAGTATTATAGACCTTCGGGTCATCTGAGTTTTACGATTTCAGTCGTCTAGGATAGGTACCTAAATTATATATATAGTACTGGTCTGAGTTTGGCACATGCAGCATTACTTCGGCATGCAATCGGGGATCTGGCCAATCCGTGTTTTTTGAGTTTTATTATGATTTCACCATTCGAGATATCTTTTGTACATCGATAGACTAGAGCTATATGAGATGTTATACATATATGGTGATTTCAATTTAATGATGTTTTACATACTTGTAGGATCGATTTCACCCTAGAGGGGGGTGAATAGGGTGATACAATTAATCATAAAAATTTATTGCGGAAGTATATAATTACAACATAGATATAGCAGGGTAATAGCAACAATGATAATAGCAAGATAATAAAAGCACAAAATAGAACACGTAAATTTACCTAGCTCCGACAAACCCTGCCTACATGCTGCCCCCAAGGTTTCTTCTAAAAATTAAGTAGGCAGACGCTTACATACGTAAACTTGCGACACCTGCTATCGACTAACCTAACTCTACGCTCAAAACCCTGCCACAACTCAGCCACTGAGTTGCGAATTCTCGAATTACACCACCGTAGTTCGTCCCCTAGTCACAAGACTAGAAATTACAAAAGTTTAAAAGAAAAATACAAATTAAAAAACAATTTAAAAACAAAAACCCTTATTTAAAAATTAAGCCCAATTAGAATTTTAAAGAAGCCGGCCCAAATTTTGGCTTAAGAAATCAGCTCGTTTCCTTTTTCTTTTATTTCTTCTGCATGTTCCTTCGGCCCGATGTCTTTGCGATTATGGCTGCTTCCTTTTTGTTACTCGTTCTTTCCTCTCTAATAAAATTAGGGTTTTCGTGGAATTGAGGCGCCGGTGGATTGTAAGTCGATTATAATGGGTATTACTTTAATTTGTGTCCGCAATCGACCGTTTCTTCACTTTGCTTACGGCTGCTTCAATCTAAGTCGAGATTGATGTAGTAATTCGGTATGTGTTTTTCTTTTATTGATAATTGATTATTCTTGACTTTGATTCGAGTTGAATTATTATTATTTGTTGCTTGAACTCGAATGGTTTTTACATGCCGATGATGATTGCGTTTTATAGGATTCGAATTCCTATATTTTCGTTTGTATAAATTCATTTGAATTCGTCAATGATTTTGGTTGAACGCTTGATATTTCTCTGACTTATTCATTTCGTATAATTCTGATTGCTTGGTTATCACGATTTTGGTTTCTGACTTGTTCGACTTCCTTGATTTCCACAACTCTGACTTTTTTAACGATGTTGATTTATTTTGACTTTGGCCATTGGTGGATTTGTTCGAAACTGCCTTGGTTATTTTAAAACTGCTACTTCTCTGTCTTTGTTCAAAACTATTGTATATCATTCGACTTTGGTTTGAATTGATTAGTTACTTCGAGTTACTGCAGTTTTCACTCTTGTTCAAGTAGCCTTTTGCACTTGATATTTGTTGTGCATTTGTAGTTGTATCGATGAAAACTATGCACACCATTGACTGTGATTGGGTAGTTTGCACTGTGCATCTCCATTTGTATATCCATTTGAGTTTGATTTCTTTGTTTGTTGGTTTGTGTCTTTGTGCCATGCAATTTTGAGTTTGGAGCTTGTGAGTTTCATCCCCGGTCTGGTATACATGTGCACTTTGATCATTTGGGTCGTGTTGCAGCTGAAACTTTGAACTGTTACATGTGTTCTCGAGTCTGGGTTTGCATATGAACTGGTTCATGACTTGTTGTTGGTTCTGCTGCACTGTGAGTCGAGTCTGCTTGCATCTGCAGTGTCGTAGTGTTGTTTCATTGAGTCTAGTCCTTATGCACATGTGTAGTTGTTGTAAACACTTTGTTTCTGTTGTTGTTTGTTGTGACCAGACTTGAGTTTTATTCATGTGTATACAAATGCATTTTGGTTGTCGCTACTTGTATCAATCAATATCATCACTTTGATATTGCAGTCTGGTCTAGATTGAGTTGGTAGCTGGACTTGATTCACTTGTTGACAGTTGTGTGTTTTGCATATCAGGTTGTACTTGCTGTGTGGTTTCAATGCACTTGAATATTGTATGCTTGAATATGTACTTTTTTGAGTACATTTGTGTTGAATTGATTTGGTATTTGCTTTAATTTTGTCTAGTTCACTTTGACCTTCATGTTGATTTCTGAAATCGCACCTGAGTTGAATCCAGCAAAAAGCTCAGGTTTGACCTTCTGCTCATCTCGTAACATCATTTGTATTACGCTTAAGTTGAACCCATCTTTTGATTGGGTTCGACCTTATGCTCACATGTCCTTGTAATTTTATCAAGTGTATATCGGTATGCACGGCCTTGTGACATGTGCAGCGATACACTATGCATGTCACAAGTTGTTCATGTTTGATGAATTCAAAATTAAATGATGACGAACAACCCAAATAACTGAGGCAAATAAAATTTTTCAAAATCACTTTTTATTTTATACTGCAAAATATTTTCTTTTTCAATTTTACTACGTTAATGTTTATTTTGCAGATTGTTCAGATGTTGGATTTAATCTGGAATGGAGTTGAAGATAAATATGAGTGAATGAGCGATATGTAGTGAGGACATTTGTAAATGAAAAATTGTGATGTAATCAAAATTGTATTGTTTGAAATTGTGTATATAGTGAGAGCTCAGATTTGTACTATTCAAAATTGTAATAAATATTTATTTGAATAAAATATCTGTTTGAATTTAAATTTTGTGTTATTCATTTTATTCAACAAATATTTATTAATTACGTGAAAAATAAAATAGTAAGTTAACAAATACATTTAAATGAATATATATATGTTCATTATCATCAAACAAAAATCATATACTAGCATATTCAACATTCTCCCCTTTTTGATGATAACAAACATATATTTAAGATTTTGAATTTATTAAATGTATTTGATCATTCAATTTGCTCCCCCTATTTGAATGCTCCCTCTCTACACAAAGCTCCCCCTTCATATATGCATGAGAATAAATAAATGTACCTAGATGCAAATGAAATATTTGACCTTTATTTGTCACAAAATCTTAACTTTTCTCTCCCCCTTTTGTTATCAGCAAAAGTGTAATAGTGTTAGAAAAATAGAGATATAGTAATATACATTAATACAATATTAATACTCAATCGGGTATAAATATTAAATCTCAATAAAAAAATCAAACAAAAATCATAAATACTCTAATTGACGCATATTCCACTTTAAAGTGATATGAATGACGTCGATATATTTGTGGTATATTTATAGCACAAATTTCAATATTTACTAACCATGCATAACCATTAGGACTTTTAAATGAGATTAGTAGTATTCCCAATTTTTTATTAGAAAATAAATTCAAGTATCTTCTAACCACGCATAAGCGTGAGGACTTTTAAATGGGAATAGAATCAACTTGTCTATTTAGTAATCTATTTTGATATGCTTTCCATACATGCATAACCGTGAGGACTTTTAAATGAGCATGGAAGCACATAATCAAAAATCCAAGTAATTCACCCATGCATAACCGTGAGGACTTTTAAATGAGAGTTGATACTTTGGATGTGTTTATTGCTAAAAATATAATAAAATGAAAGCGCATAATTTTTCGTTTAAAATACCACATATTGACATATTATATTGGATTTTGATGAGTGATGGTTGATAAAATATAACATCAATAGAAATGGCCATAGAATTTTTACCAAACAAAAAGGTTTTATAATTCTTGTTTAAATTTCTAAAGAAATTTACTGATTATATTGTCTCAAGTTTAGTATATGATTAATATCAATACTCATCACTTTTTCAATCACTATTTATCTTTTCGGTAATCGGTAGGAAGTCAGATTAGTCAATGTAGTCATTTAAGATCAAATCCAAAAATAATTATAAAATCAAATTTTCAAAAATGACTAATCTGAAACAAGGTCAACAAAAAAATGATTTTCTAGAAGGGGTTTTATAAAAGAAAAATGTCTGCAATTTGAAAATTATTTGAAATGAAAAATATGCAAAAAAATTCTTTCTTTGAAAAATGCGATGCAGCTATTGAATATCACAGCATAAATCACGTTCCACTAGTAATTTTTCTATCAACTAGATTACCAGTTTAATTTGCATCTGAATTTTCCTTTCACTCAAAATTATCATTCATTGAATGTCATAGACCAGACCGTGAAGTTGCAACAGATGCCTTAAAATCTTTTTACAATGAAATTCTTTTGAATTTAATCATGCAAATTTACCAACAGTGACCATCCTGTGAGATCTACGAATCACGTGTGTCATCAAAAATTAATACAAGACAATATCTCTTATCATCTAATCTTGTAATATCATTAGTCCAAAAACTATCGGCATATAAAGATAAGTGGCCAACTATCAGAATCAAAAATAAGAACAAGTCAAAGAAGAACATATCAGAATAAGTCAGAATCGAAATCATCATTTATTTTATTATCACATAACTGGCTGAATTCAATCAGACTTGCAGATTATCACATTAAATATATCGTTCAAAATGGATGTATCGTTACCTATTTTACCTTTACAATAATTTGTCGTTGTTGCCCATTGTGATTCTGCCACCTTTGTACTAGGCTAAGAACTCTGATTTGTCACCCAATGTAAGTCTGGAACAGCCAAAATCCAGAGAACGTGTTGTTATTCCTTAGCCTGCCACCACACCTACACAATAAAAGATTTTTGTGACCTATTTGTTTTTATAGGTCCATAGTTTTTAGTGGCAAATGATTTGATGTTATATCACGCCCATTTTCAATAATATCCCAACATTTTACACTAACAGATTTAAAATAAAAATTCCATTTTTAATTTCCAATTCAAAAAATCTGTTCCATCAAAAATAGGAGGAATAATATTGGACCGACCCTCACCACAAGCATTATTAAAAGAAGCCATTTTAAAAATTCAAATTTGTAAAGCAAAAATTGGTCTTCGAAAAATCAAATTTTAAAAAGAAAAATAGCTTTTGTACCTGGCTTTGATACTACTTGTATGATCGATTTCACCCTGGAGGGTGGGTGAGTAGGGTGATACTATTAATCATAAAAATTTATTGCGGAAGTATGTAATCACAACACAGATATAGCAGAGTAATAGCAGCATAGAAAATAGTAAGATAATAAAAGCACAGAATAGAACACACAGATTTACCCAGCTTCGGCAAAACCCTGCCTACCTGCTTCCCCCAAAGTTTCTACTAGAAATTAAGTAGTCAGACGCTTGCACACGTAAACTAGCGACACCCGCTGTCGACTAACCTAAATCTATGCTCAAAACCATGCCACAACTCAGCCACTGAGTTGCGAATTCTCGAACTATACCACCGTAGTTCGTTCCCTGGTCACACGACTAGAAATTACAAAAGTTTAAAGGAAAAATACAAACTAAAAAATAATTTAAAAACAAAAACCCTGACTTAAAAATTAAAGCCCAATTAGAAGTTTAAAGAAGCCGACCCAAATGTTGGCTTAAGAAATTAGCTCCTTTCTGTTTTCTTTTATTTCCTCTGTATATTCCTTTGGCCCGATGTCTTTGTGATTATGGATGCTTCCTTTTGTTGCTCGTTTGTTCCACTTTGATAAATTTAGGGTATTTGTGGAATTGAGGCACCGCTTGATTGTAAGTCGATTACAATGGGTATTACTTTAATTTGTGTCGACAATCGACAGTTTCTTCACTTTGCTCACGGCTGCTTCAATCTAATTCGAGATGGATGTAGTAATTTGGTACGTGATTTTCTTTTACTGATATTTAATTATTCTCGACTTTGATTCGAGTTGAATGAGTATTCTTTATTGCTTGAACTCAAATGGTTTTACCTGTCGATGATGGTTGCATTTTATAGGTTTCAAACTCCTATATTTTCGTTCGTATTAATTCATTTGAATTCGTCAATGATTTTTCTCGGCCATTTGATTTTGGTTGAATGCTTGAGATTTCTCTGACTTTTCAAATTCGTATAATTTTGATTGCTTGGTTATCACAGTTTTGGTTTTTGACTTGTTCGACTTCCTTGATTTCCACGGCTCTGACTTCTCTGACGATGTTGATTTATTTTGACTTCGGCCATTTGAGGATTTGTTCGAAACTACCTTGATTATTTTGAAACTTCTATTTCTCTATCTTTGTTCAAAATTGTTGTATATCATTTGACTTTGGTTTGAATCGATTTGTTGCTTCGAGTTACTGCAGTTTTCACTCTTGTTCATGCAGCTTTCTGCACTTGATATTTGCTGTGCATTTGTTGTTATATCGATGAACTCTATGCACATCATTGACTGTGATTGTGTAGTCTGCACTGTGCATCTCCATTTGAGTTTAATTGCTTTGTTTGTTGGTTTGTGACTTATGCCATGTTGTTTTGAGTTTGGAGCTTATGAGTTTCATCCCTTATCTGGTATACATGTGCACTTTGTTCATTTGAGTCATGTTGCAGCTGAAACTTTAAACTGTTACATGTGTTCTCGAGTCTTGGTTTGCATATGAACTGGTTCATGAGTTGTTGTTGGTTCTAGCTGCACTGTGACTCGAGTCTGCTTGCATCAGCGGTGTTGCAGTGTTGTTTCATTGAGTCTGGTCCTTATGCACATGTATAGTTGTTGTATACACTTGGTTTCTGTTGTCGTTTGTTGTGACAGACTTGAGTTTTATTCATGCATACTTGTCGCTACTTGTATCAATCCATGTCATCACTTTGATATTACATTCTGGTTTTGATTGAGTTAGTAGCTGGACTTGATTCACTTGTTGATAGTTGTGTGTTTTGCATATCAGGTTGTACTTGCTGTGTGGTATCAATGTATTTGAATATTGTATGCTTGAATCTGTACTTGTTTGAGTACATTTGTGTTGAACTGATTTGGTATTTGCTTCAATTTTGTCAGGTTCACTTTGAACTTCATGTTGATCTTTGAAATCGCACCTGAGTTGAATCCAGCAAAAAGCTCAAGTTTGAACTTTTGCTTATCTCGTGACATCATTTGTATTGCGCTTGAGTTGAACCCCGCTTTTGATTGGGTTTGACCTTGTGCTCGCCTGTCCTTGTAATTTTATCAAGTGTATATCGGTATGCACGGCCTTGTAGCATGTATAGCGATACACTGTGCATGTCACAAGTTGTTCATGTTTGATGAATTCAAAATTAAATGATGACGAATAACCCAAATAACCGAGGCAAATAAAATTTTTCAAAATCACCTTTTATTTTGTATTGCAAAATATTTTCTTTTTCAATTTTACTGCGTTAATGTTTATTTTGCAGATTGTTCAGATGCTGGATTTAATCTGGAATAGAGTTGAAGATAAATATGACCGAATGAACGGTATGTAGTGAGGACATTTTTAATGAAAAATTATGATGTAATCAAAATTGTATTGTTTGAAAATTATGTATACAGTGAGAGCTCAAATTTGTACTATTCAAAATTGTAATAAATATTTATTTGAATAAAATTTCTGTTTGAATTTAATTTTGTGTTATTCATTTTATTCAGCAAATATCTATTAATTATGTGAAAAATAAAATAGTACATTAATAAATACATTTAAATGAATATATATATATATATATGTTTATTATCATCAAACAAAAATCTTATACTAGCATATTTAACACATCGATAGACTAGAGCTATATGAGATGTTACACATATATGGTGATTTCATTTTTATCATATTTTGAACTCTTATCGAGTTCCTTGAGTTTTGAGTTTTCGTGATTCCTTGATTTTGTGTATATGTTTATACGCCGATGAAATGAGGCATAATTGAGTTGGAGATTTTGATGTTTCCTTTTATGGTTATCATGTTGCTTATTTACATTTATGTTTAATAAACTTGAGTAGGAATCACTTATGGTATGTTAAACCTATTCTTGAGTTATTGTTGAGCCATTAAACCATTGCCACCCCTGGAATTATGAATAGGACTTCATTTTTATCATTCCTTTCTATTTAAAGGAATGTTTTCCTTATGCATGTATATCCATTTATCTCTTGCTAATATCAAGTTTTAGTTAGCCTGACCTGTGTATTTATTACTCGAGTCAGACCGAGTTGCAGGTTAGACTTTTGGGCCTTTGCTAGCTATATCTTTTGGATTTTCCTTCGACTTTGGATAGGTGGCCTATTTTTTGTGTAGTAGTCATTTTGTTGGGAGCTTTGTGTTGTATCTATTCTTTTGTGGGGTTGTACGTATATATTGTGGTTGAATACCACTTGTGGCCTGTTGTATTACATTTGATGTATGTGTTTATGTATATTATCTATGTTGTTGTTCTATGACTTGAGATTGTTATTGTTATTATATTTTGTTTCTAAATTAATCTTATAGCCACCATAGAAGTGTACTAGATAGGAATTAAGTACGTCGAACTCTTGAGATAAAATGGAAAAAAAATGAACACCAAATCGACATTATCTAATGCAAGGCTATGATGGTTACCCTTAAATAGCCATATTCTCCGCATTGGTAGACAGAATTACCTAGTAATTCTCTTTGTTAATGCGGGTCTCGGGGTTAGGCGCCACAGCTTGGTATCAGAGCTGGATTCAGTAAAAAATCTAATAAACATAGAACAGTATACATGATTACAATACATGAAGTATAATACAAGTGTAAGCATCATCCTCAAATCATAGTTGAACCCAACCATGTCCTTAAACTTTTGAGTTCGTTTGGGGTAGATAGAAAGGAATATGTCTAGGAATGTCAACTTTAAATTTCGTAGTATTCCTATTCAATGAATTTGAATTGCAAATCTCTACCCCTGCGAATAATCCTATCTTATCTTAACTTTCAGCTCATGGTTGGAATAAGAAGAGGTCGTACTTCGGAGGCGAGACCGTCCAGTGGTCCTCGTCCCGAAGGAATCTATATGTCGATCGATCATTGAGCTTCTTAGGATCACTCAACCTCCCGTTCCTACTCATTCTTCTCCTCCGTGCAAATTCGCATTTGCACGTATGTATAACGACTTCACTCATCTCGAAGGCAAGCCATTCAAAGGCTCTGAGAGAGTTTTAGAGGTTCAGGCTTAGCTCCGAACATGCGAGCGTATTTTCACTCGCGTGGAGATTTTCGATCATCACTATGTTCTTGTGGCATCAAGTATGTTGTAAGAACGAGCACTAGACTGGTACGCACTCCTTATAGTTGAGATAGATGAGTCTATTCTTACATGGCAACCTTTCCGAGATCGTTTTGAGCTTAATTACATGCCAGAATCCGAGAAGGATTTCCTTTCCCGTCTCTTCCTCGAGTTGAAGTAGGGCAAACCCTCTATGTCAGATTATGTATCCTCCTTCGAATCCTTATCCAAGTATCGGCTCGAGTTTATTAGTACCCCATACAAGAAGAATTTTAAGTTCTTATCTGGACTTAAGAAGTATTTAAAGAAGTCACTCAATTTTCAGCTTAAGCTCTCCTTCGAGGAGCTTGTGGATTCGGCGCTTCACCTCGAAGCCGTCGAAAAAGAAGAGATAGCAGTGATGAGGCCGAGGTTCACATGAACCCAAATAAGAAGAAATTTCCCTTTTAGAGATTCCAATCATTTCCTCCTAAGAAGAAGAAGAAGCAAGGCAATTCTGATTCTCATTCTGGTGCAATACCTCCTTGTTGGCTAGCTTCAATTGTGGTTCTAGAGACCATCTAGCTAAAGAATGTCCTCAAATCCCCAAGCGTCATTATTGTAAGAAGGAAGGACATATAGTTTCAACATGTCCTAAGAAGGGAAAGAGTCCAGGTTTGGGGAATCTGAATATGGTGAAGGCTTCTGGTATTGCATCTTAGTCTCGAGGTATGTCCCCTACCATTTTGAAGGTTGTATTTTTTTTCCATGACCGTTCTATTTGAATCCTCTTCGATACTGGTGCTTGGAATTTATCCATATTGGAGAAATTTGTTAATGCTATTAGATGTTTTGGTCTTGTTGCTTGCTTGAGGATTGCAAATCCTTTTGAGCAGATCCGCAATACTTGATGTGAAAATTTTAGGATTTGTTCCTTGTAGCTTACCTTTGCGTGCGTATTAGCATGTTATTTTCTATCTTGAGTTTGGAGTAATTTGAGAGGAAGTGGATTGCATTTTATCAAGCCATATTCTATGATTTAAAGGGTCCTATATTTAGGGATCCTAATTCAGTTGATTGGCTAATTCTTGTCCGTATTCACTCTTGAGTATCGAGATGTAGATGATATATCTCAAATTCCTATCATTCCGACTCTGTTGATTTCTGTGAGTCTGTTTGGGCGTGACACACAATCAGGCAATTGAATTTCACATTGACCTCATTCCCGGTTCTTAGCCTTTTGGTCATCCTTCCATGAGGATGCCCAATAAGGAAATGATGTGATCCATATAATTTAATTGATATTTCCATTCTTATTTCTTTTGAGGTAACCTTTTTGGATACTCATTTATAGGTTTTGTAATATTACTTCACCCGAAGTAATGATTTGTCATTTGTGTTCTTCTTTTCATTCAAGAAGATATTTTACCCTTACCCTTATATCTCGCTGATTTTTATTCGATCGACTGGTGGTGATAAGGTCTTTCTTCATATTGGCCCTACACCAATTCTCATAATCTACGAGTTGCGGAGGATAGTGTTCCTTTACCGCATTCTGTACTCGTCATGGGTTTCTGAGCAGTTTGTTATACCTTTAGGAATGACGAACACTCCAATCTATTCCCTCAATCTTGTGAATCGAGTATATTCAGGGAACATCTCGATGAGTCTCATTTTGTGTTTTTTATTTTGGGTATATGTAATAAATTGTGTTTTCAAATTTTTAAAAAATTGAAGATATATTTCTAAGAGGAATTGAATTTGATTTTTGGTATAAATAAAGAATATTTTGAGAACTAAATATGAGATACTTCCTTTATAGAAGATGATTTTTATGTTGGGTTGTCCATCAAGCGCTTTAAGAATTCTGGTCGATATGCATGATCAATGTAATCGATAGGAATTTCTTAAATGTTGTGATAAGACAGTCAGACATGATAAATTAAATTTTAATGAGACTAAATTTGGTAATAAATTGAAAAGATTTGGGAATTAAATTTTATTCTGGATGACATATGCAGCCATTGAACCATAGTGGGATTGGATGAGTGGCATGGTGGTTTTGATCATTTGTTCAAAGCTGCAGCCAATCGATAAGGTTATTTATTATAAATCAATGGCGAGGCAATGCCATTATGATAATTGGAATGTATGAGTTTGAATATAGTTATGTTTTATTGTTGAAATGATGAGAACCCCATTATGTTTTTGTTTTGAAAGTGAGATACCTTTGAAATAATGATGTATTGCTTAAGAAATTCAATGGTCAGCAAATCCTAGTATTATACTTAGGAAAATATTTGAAATTACCGAGCAATTTTATCTTGGTCTTTTTTCGTCTTGAGTAGAGAGTGAGAAATTTTGATCTCAGGCTTGTCTATCCTTCCTTTGATTGATGAAATTAATATGTTGAATACAAACTCTTCTCTAGAAATTGCGAGGGCGCAATTTTGTTAAGGGGGAGTCTTTAACAACCCTGGTTTGGAGATTACCTATATATATATATATATTAAATTATAACGGAAGTAATAATTTAATATTGAAAACTAAAATATAATTGGAAATTTTTAATTTTTTATTTGGAATAAACAATGAATTTTGTAAATAAAATGAAAAAAGTAAAGTTTGGAACTTTATTTTGTTTGTTCGGGTATAAATATGGGATTAAATATTGATTGGATAAATATTTGGTCTAAATAAACTGAAATATTGGGTATTTATTAGTTTGGAGCTAATAAATTAATTAGATGATGTAGTTCAATGTTAAATTATTGAAATAAATCTAAGGTAATGAAAACAAAGTTTTAAATTATTTTGAAAATTTGAGTAGAAAATAATCAAATTACAATTAAATTTGGGTAACTACAACAATATTGGAAACATTGTCAATGTTAATCTTTATTGAATTTAAAATGAGAAATATGAAGATATTATGTATTTTATTCATATAAAAGATGGAATATGGTTTAAAAATAATATTTTGATGATTAAAAAGTTTTAAAATGATTTATTGTAATTTATTTGACAAGAGAACAATTTTTGTACAAATTATTGAACTAAAAATATTGTTTTATAATAAAATCGTGTAAATGGCAAGATTTGTTAAAAATAAGTTTTTATTTGTACAAATATCCTTTTATTATTAAATTTTATTTTGGTTATAATAACAATTTTATTTCAATATAATTGGATGAATACATTTTATTTGGCAAATAAATGATGAAATGTGTGTATATTGTGTTAAATAAGAGAAAATGTGAACATAGCCTTATAATTTTCTCTAGGTATAATTACTTTTGTGCTTTTAGGTTAAGGTTAGGTCCATTAGCCATTAATCTAGAGGCTTCTGGTAATTTAGAAACGAACTGTACGTTAGTTTTCTCCTTCCTTCTCAACAAAAGTTTACAGTAAAAATAGGAAAAGAGAAAAACCTCATGGCTTCTTCAAATTAAAATCAAATTTCACCAAATTTGCTGCAAATAAAAGAAAAGAATCACTAGAATAAGAAAATAAAAGGTAATCTCCACCAGTACAAAAGTTATTTCATCAAAAATCTTAGAATCTTGGTATGATTGTCTCTAACAATTTTGTTTTTGCTGTGCATGCTTCCTTTTCAGCTTTTATAGGTTATTAGAGCTCTATTCTCCTCAAAAGTTTGCAATTGGCTACCAATTTCTTTGCCAAATCGATGAGGTGAGTAAGAACTCACATTTTCTAACTGGAATATGTGTTGCTTGTAAAGAAACTGCTCTTTATAAACTTCTATTTATGTATATCTTTCTGTTAGTTGTTTTATTGAGTTTCTCGTTTCTAGTAGCCACTTTGAATGGCCATAACTCCTTGATTTTCATATGATTTACTATTGCATGGTAGTTTAGATGTTAAATTATGTTCATGTCAGCTTTCATTGCAAAATTCCATCATTCGATATGTCGTATTGCTTCTGGAAAATCGGTACGCACTAGAAAAGGTATGGGAACCAACTCCGTAGACTAGGTCAACATGGAGGTCGACCTGACTGTCGACTTGGTCCTCCAAGGGGTCGACCTAGCGTTCAACTTTAGGTATGGGGGTCGACTCCCTGTACGTGAATTTATGGCCTTATTTCATGAGTCTTCTACAGCTTTTGTTTGCTTATTGCTATGGTTTGTGGCACTTATTCTATTGCATTTTTGAGATAAATTCTTAGTATTCTAATAGATTAATTTCTAGTTCTTTAATCTACATATGAATAAGCCAAAATTATTGTCAATCCGAATCTCGGATTGTCGGGTTTTCGAGATGTTTTCGAATATTGAAATTTCAGTGTTTTTCTGGAATTTCTACGTTTCAAGAGAAAGTTTTTCTTGAATTATTTTTGAAATGATTTTATAATTTAATTGACCTTGAAATATATATATTTTCCAATATTTATAAATTATTTTTAAATTGTTTTAAAGTATTTTTAATATACTTATTTCTTATAATAAAAGGAATTTTCAATAAACTGCTTTCAAAATGGTTTTGAAAAATTGTTTTAAAATCTCCTTTTCACAAGTAAATTATTTTATAAATAATATACACTATTTATACTAATTTTGAACGTATGAGAAACTGAATTAAATGATTTAGTCAAACATGTGGTATGGGACACGTGATTTACTTTTTTGGTTAATTCCGGACTTGTACGATCGAAACTACTCGGGGTTATTGATTTCTGAGTTATTTAGCCATTATATGGTGAGTTTCTGACATTATAATTCCTATCTTTAGGAATTATCAGGGATGGCCAATATTTGGCGAGTTGTGATTCAAGATCGCCCATTCTAGGAGTATGATCTATGAGAACCCAATATAGTGTTTTACTTGCCGATGAGATGAGGTGAGTCTGCGTTTTCCCTGTTTTGAGATTTTATGATGATTTCTGTTTTCTAATGTGGCATTGACTAGGGCTAGTAAACCATTAAGTGCAAACGTATGGTATGAGATGCAGGTTAATACTTTTCGAGTTCATATTTGGGAGTTTGTGACACATTCTGGGTTACCAATACTATAGACCTTTGGGTCAACTGAGTTTTACAACTTAGTCGTCTGG
The DNA here is from genome assembly GCA_030765085.1 of Allium cepa. Classification (NCBI taxonomy): domain Eukaryota; kingdom Viridiplantae; phylum Streptophyta; class Magnoliopsida; order Asparagales; family Amaryllidaceae; genus Allium; species Allium cepa. The sequence continues at coordinate 137,852,301 of CM060932.1, forward strand.
GATTAACGACTTCGATCATCTAGGATAGGTACCTAAATTATATATATAGTACTGGTTTGAGTTTGGCACATGTAGCATTGCTTCAGCATGCAACCAGGGATTTGGCCAATTTAGATTTTCTGAGTTTAATTATGATTTACCATTCGATATGTCTTTTGTACATCGATAGTCTAGAGCTATATATGATGTTATATATATATATATATAGTGATTTCATTTTTATGATGTTTTGAACCCTTATTGAGTTTCTTAGGTTTTGAGTTTTCGTGGTTCCTTGATTTTAAGTATATATATATTTATATACCGATGAAATGAGGCATAATTGAGTTGGAGATTTTGATGTTTCCTCTTATGGTTATCATGTTGCTTATTTACGTTTATGTTGGATAAACTTGAGTAGGAATCACTTATGGTATGTTAAACCTATTCATGAATTATTTTTCAGCCATTATACCATTGCCGACCCTGGAAATATGAATAAGACATCATTTTTATCATTCCTTTCTATTTAAAGGAATGTTTCCCTTATGTATGTATGTCCATTTATCTCTTGTTAATATCAAGTTCTAGTTAGCCTGACCCGTGTATTTTATTACTCGGGTTAGATCGAGTTGCAGGTTAGACTTTTAGACCGTTGTTAGTTATATCTTTTGGACTTCTCCTTTGACTTTGGGTGGATGGCATAGTTTTTGTGTAGTAGTTATTTTATTGGAAAATTTGTGATGTATCTATTCTTTTGTAGGGCTATATGTATATATTGTGGTTGAATACCACTTGTGGCATGTTGTATGACATTTGATGTTTATGTATATGTATATTATCTGTGTTGTTGTTCTGTGACTTGAGATTGTTATTGTTATTATATTTTATTTCTGAATTGATCCTGTAGCCACCATAGTAGTGTATTGGATAGGAATTAAGTATGTTAAATTCTTGAGATAAAATGGAAAAAAATGAATACCAAATCGACATACTTAGCTCTTATCTAATGCATGACTATGATGGTCACACTTAACTAGCCTTATTCTCTGTATTAGCAAACAGAATTACCTAGTAATTCTCTTTGTTAATATGGGTCTTGGGGTAGGACGACACGTGTAGTATATTGTCTTGGGCATTGCCTCACGTGCCTTGTCGTACTTTTATTCCTATACGAGACCACTACATTTTGGTTTAGTGTTGTCGTATCACGGTGCATCACTACTACCGACATGCTACTGGTGGTGTCAAAGGAAAACTGTATGACAATGCTTAAAAATACATTAAGGGGATTAATGTAAAGCCTTAATGCTAAGAAAAATATTTACCTAATTGATAGACACTACATATATAACATATCCTATTGTATGTATAAATAGTTTGACGGATCCTTAAGAAATGAAAAATCCCGTAACATCTCTTGAGTTACTTGTACATTTTCACTTGAGTAGGACTACTTACATGAGAACTTCTAGCCCTGACTCGAGTATATTATTTTACTTTATGCTCGGGTCACCCTCAGTATTGCAGTGTGTGAGCAGTTCTTATTTTGAGGGTCGAAGACTTGTCGAAACTCCACTCTATCCAGTATTAGTTATCTATTTTCATTTTATCTTGTATCAGTAAACTTTTATATATCTCTAGTATTATAATTAAATCTTAAAACTCTGATGTATTTTGTCTAGTAGCTTCATGAACTATTATGTATATTATTTATTTCCACTGCGAGATTCTGTATTATTCTGTGTTGATTTTATTCTAAAACCCCAGATTGATAACCTGTCTAATTCGAACAATTTAAGTTCGACAAAGATGGTTTATTGTCAGCTTAAGTTGTTCGAAAAGGGTGGGTCGTCACAGTTGGTATCAGCGCTTAGGTTTAGAGAATACCTTAGCCCGAGAGGTAAAACTCATTAGGAATAGGGTTAGTAATACCCTATAATGAGTGGAATCATTCTTAAGAGAGTGTACTTTAAAAATATAAAATGTTTTAACCAATCTATTTTCAAAATTTCTATCGATTTAAATCCATCTTCCTTGTTGAAATTTGCTTTGATTAGGATTTCCTTTAGTTTTGTGCTTCTCAATTTTCTAAATCAACCCCTTACTTTTCAGGATGAGCAACAGAAGAAATGTTCGAGGTCAAGGAAGAGGAAATGGCCCCGTACCAGATGCAGCAGCATCAGTTGCACCCGTTGCACCAATTCCACCAGTTAAGCTCATTACGCTTTGCAAAGAGTTCGCACAGCTTGGTGGTACTAAATTCTAAGGGTTCGAAGGCATTATTGAAGATCAGTAGTGGCTTAAGAGCTTGGAAAGAATCTTTACGGGACTTTGAGATTTCTGATGCCCAAAAGCGTCAATTGGCCGCTTGGCAGTTGTAGGATGCTGCCCAAGATTGGTGGGAATTTATTATTACCCGCACTAAGGAAGCAAACATCACTTGGGCGCAGTTCAAGGAAGTATCCATGACCTAGTGGATGCTTGAAGCTGGAAAATCTCAGCTATATCTCAACTTTATGGAACTTAAGCAGGAAATCATGTCATTTTCAGAGTATGAAAGGAAATTTAACGAGTTATCCAAGTTTGGACTAGGTTTGATTGGTACTCCACTCAAGTAGAATGAGAAGTTTATAGCCGGTGCTCATCCAAAATATTATGACCGTCTGACCGCCCATGTTCATGGCACTTTTACTAGTCTTATAGATATGGCCCCTTGATATGAAAACTTGAGTTCGAAGGGAGCATCGGTTGTTCACTCCGCAACTCCTTCAGCAGCTTCCAACAACCCTAAGAAGAGAAAGTCTAACTTTGAGCAGCAAAAGAAGAATTGGCAGAACATGAGCAAGATTGGACATTCTTAGAGGAATCCCATTGATATCCCGTCCATCACTTGCTTCAAGTGCAATCAGAAAGATCACTATGCCAACAATTGCTCAGTTTCCGCAAGAGCATCTGTCCCATCAATTCAGATGACTAGGCAAGATCTTTGCCATATTTTCTTCTAACCAGGCCATTTCAAGAGGGATTGTCCCACCCAGAGAAAAGGAACCCCATTGGGAGTCTTCGCAGTGACTACTTCTACTCCTAGGGTAGAAGATGACAAAGGTACACATTAGGGTACTTTTTCATAGCATGGTTTACCTGTTCATTTTATTTGACATTGGTGCGTCTCATAGTTATATATCAGTTGATTTATGTGACAAACTGAATCCTTATGTGTATCAAATCCCATTAGTGGACCCGCAAACCTTAGAATGATCTGTAAAGGAGTGAAACTCCTTAAGGATGGTAGGCACCATTTCATCGGGGATTTTTATGTCTTGGGTTTCGAAGCATTCGATATATTATTAGGTGGAAATTGGTTAAGAAAGTTCGATGCAATAATTTCTTGTAAATCTCGAACAGTTTCTATATTTAGCGATAAGGGTGAACCCCTAGTAATCCGATGTCAATTGCCTCATGATTTTGCCGAAAGTTTATATTTTCTCCTGATTCCTATCTTAGTGATCTTAGCACTACTCCTGTCGTCCAACACTTCCCCGACGTTTTCAGTGAAGTGAATTCTTTGCCACCTCAGCGTGAAATTGAATTTCACATTGATCTCATTTCTGGAGCTAGGCCGGTCGTACTTGCCCCAAGAAGAATGTCACCTAAAGAGAAAGCTGAATTAAGGGTCTAAATCGAAAATTTATTCTCCAAAGTCTGATTCATTGCAGCCATTCGGAATGGGAAGCGACAGTGGTATTTGCTACTAAATCTAATGGTTCTCTAAGGATGTGCATAGATTATAGAGAGCTGAATAAGCTTACCCACAAGAACAGATAACCGATGCCTCGTATCAACGACATGTTTGATCAGTTGCATGGAGCAACGTTATTCTCTCAGCTTGTTCTTGCTTCTAGTTTCCATCAGCTCGGGATTGCAGAAGATAGTATCCCCAAAACCGCTTTCTGAACAAAAGACAGTTTCTATGAATGGTTAGTTATGCCTTTCGGTTAAACTAATGCCCCAGCTTACTTTGTTGACCTCATGAATAGAGTATTTTGGGAAGTTCTAAACAAATTTGTTCTAGTGTTCGTTGATGATATTCTAGTCTTTTCTAAGACTGAGAGAGAGCATGATGGACACTTTAAGTTTGTCCTTGAAGCTCTTAGAAGTCATCAATTGAAATCCAAATTCTCTAAATGCCACTTTTGGAGATAAGAAGTTAGATCTCTGGGGCATGTAGTTTCGAAGAATGGAATTTCGGTTGATCCAGCAAAGATCACCGTAGTCAATGATTGGGAAACTCCTACAGATGTCCGCAGCTTCCAAGGCTTAGCTGGTTATTACAGGAGATTTATTGAGAACTTCGCTCGAATTTTTTCACCACTCACAGCTTTGACTAGGAATTTTTTTAAGTTTGTTTAGAGTAAGAAGTGTAAGGAAGCATTTGAAGAACTAAATTGCAGGCTAACCTCTTCCCCTATTCTCATTGTCCCGGATGGTAGTGAAGGGTTCATTATTTATACGGATGCTTATAGTGAAAGATTGTGTGCTATTTTGATGCAGCATGGAAAAGTTTTTACCTATGCTGGTCGTCAGTTAAAGACACATGAGGAAAATTATGCAGCTCATGATCTGGAATTGCCCGCCGTTGTCTTTGCTTTGAAGTTACGGAGGCATCACCTTCTTGGAAAAAAATTAAACTCTTTACGGACCACAAATCATTGAAGTACATCTTTACCAAAAGGATCTGAACCAGAGACAAGTTAGATTGCTTGAATTCTTATCATCATATGACCTCGACATCGGCTATACTCCCATAAAGGCTAATGTTGTGGCCGACGCTCTGAGTAGGAGCAAAGCCATGTTATATCAACTTGTTACTTCTCCAGCTCTCATGGACGGCGTAGCCACTAAGCAGGATGAGGATCTAATGCTTAGGCGAATAAAAGAAAATGTTTGTGGCAAGAAGGATAGTACCCAAGGCGAATGGAGCGCACAGATCGATAGAAAAGGAATTCTAAGAATTAATAATAGAATTTATGTTCTAAACGTAGATGGTTTGAGACAAGAAGTGCTTAGGGAAAATCATCAATCCAGACTATCTATTCGCCTAGGAATCATGAAGATGTTTTAGAATATGCAGAAGTTGTATTATTGCAGAGGGATGAAGAGAGATATTTATATTCACGTCAATAGGTGTGCCACTTGCCAGCATGTCAAAACCAATCACCAGAAGACAGCAGGATTGTTGCAGCCTTTTGAGATTCCAAGCTGGAAATGAGATCAGATCTCTATGGATTTTATTAATGGACCACCGAGAACCAGAAAAGGTAATGAGAGTATCTGGGTTATTGTCGACCTATTGACAAGGTCTGCTCACCTTATTCCTATGAAGACTACTCAAACTGCTGCGAGTTTAGCCAAGCTTTATATGAAAGAAATTGTTCGCTTTCATGGAGTTCCATCTAGCATTGTGTGTGATCGCGACCCTATCGCGACCCTATCTTCACCAGCAATTTCTGGAAAGCTTTTGAGGAGACTCTTGGTATTAAATTGAATCTGAGCACAGCTTATCATCCTCAAATGGATGGTCAGACCGATAGGGTAAATCATATTTTGGAAGATCTTCTTCGAGCTTGTGTTTCAGACTTTGGAGGATCTTGGGAAAGCATCTCCATCTCATTGAATTCACCTACAATAAAACTTTTCAAGCGAGTATAAAAATGGCACCGTTCGAAGCTCTTTACAGATGACCATGTAAATCTCCATCTTGTTGGGTTGAATCAGGAAATCGACTTGTTGTTGGCCCCGAAATGATTTTGGAAGCTTCTGAGAAAGTCGAAGAAATCAGAAGGAAAATAAGAATTGCCCAGGATCAACAGAAGAAATATGCAGACAGAAGGAGGAGAGACATGGAATTGTAGTTGGAGATCAAGTATTTCTCAAAATTTTGTCATTGAAGAATGTAATCCAATTTGGAAGGAAAGGGAAGCTTGCTCCTAGATTTTTTGGTCCTTTTCGCATCTCAAAAAGAGTTGATACTTTGGCATATAGAGTTGACTTACCAGAGAAGCTATTGGGGGTGCATAATGTGTTCTATATTTTGCATCTCTGAAAATATGTGCATGATCCATTCACGATTGTCCAGCCTGCATTGTTCGAAGAATTAGATGTTGAGCCCAATCTAACTATTGAGAGAAAGTTGCTTCGTATAGTAGGCAAAAGCATGAAGCAGCTTAGAAGGAAGGTAATAAATCTCATCAAAGTTCAATGGAGCGAAGATGATCGAGATTGTACTTGGGAAACGAAAGAGAGTATCCGTGCTTCGAATCCTGAATTGCTAATGCCGGGTATGTAGTCCATGCCTGAATCTATTTTTATCTTTCAAATTTCTTATTTCGTTCTTTTGGAGAATGAAAACTTTTGAGTGGGGAGAGACTGTAATGACCTAGATTTTTCAAAATTTTAAATAAGGAATTTAACGAAGATTTTAAAATAAAATTTATTTTTAAAAGTAAATATTTGACAATGAAAACTAGATATTTGGAATGCCTCCATTGAAATAAAACCAATAAAATTTATTTTACATCAAAATTCATTCGAAACTCGATCAGCACATATTTCAGTGCAAATTATCAAATTTTAAAGTATGAATATTTTTAAATAGAAATGATCAAGAAAATTTTCTGATTACAATGTCGGAGTTCGTTCCATCCAATTCCGAGCTCTGTAGCTCCATTTATCAAGAATTGCCGTTGTCGTCCAATTTTGAAACGGTAACAGCGGCGGTAGATGAAATTTTGTTACGAATGTCGTAACACAGATTTGAGTACATCGTTGGATTCATCTCATCGCACTGATATCCATGATATATTTTTTTATTTTAGCTTCGGTTGCAAAACGCTTGATGGGCAGGATAATGATCCATGACCTTGACCTAAAGTCATTATTTCATACATCTTTCTGCAGACAACATATATTCTTTCAGCCTACAAAATTTTCTTTTCAGCTAACATCTTGCGTGCGTCTCCAAGCTAATTAAGTGCAACATTTAATGCCTCCCTTTTTCCTATATATATGCGTGCCATGCTCTGCTTTCCCCATTCTCTTCTTCCTGCTATAAATTGGTAGAGAAAAAAATAATATACATGCTTCCATATAGCTAAACTTTCCCATATCCTCTCTCTCCCTCCTGTAGCCATCCCACTCAACCTCCCCACTCTCGAACAACCACCATCACCCCTTAACCGAAGCCCAGCACCACCCACCGAACCCGCAACCACCGCCTGCCCCCTCCTCAGCCCAGCTCCCGCCATGCACCCCTACCTTCACCCGAACCACCTAGACCCGCTCCCCGCAGCAGCCCGACCTCACCCACACCACCCAGTTCGGCTCCACCAGCCTCCACCAGAAGCCCACAACCCTTCCACTGCCTCAGCCTACACCAGCCTCCCCACCTTCGCCTGTCCCGCCACCACCTCCCTTTGACCACCTCCTTCCCCATACCCATGCCGGAAAGTCAAACCTCCACCCTACCTCTTCCCTCGCCGAAGCTACAACCGGACCCGCCTCCATCCAACTTTTCCCTGCTCAGCCCGAACCGCTCTACCTTGCCTCCTTTCGCCACCTGCCTCACTCGACCTGCAACTCTACCGCCACCACCCTGCTCCCAGTCCACCACCTCAACCGAAGTCCCACATCCACCGCCTCACCTTTGCTGGACCCCACCTCCCTCCACCTAGCCCACGATACCACGGTGCACCTGCATACCCGAAGCTACCACACGCCACCTACCTGAAGTCCACCATCGAGTCGCCGACCAATCCCGCTCGCAACTTGCCATTCCTCCTAGACCGCCATCCGAAGCTTTGCTCCGTACGTCGAAGTTTCCATACGCAACAACGTTCACTTAGTCAACCGTCGCCTTCTTGCTTTAGTGTGTGTGCTTGTGTATCCGTATCGCCATGTCCGGTTGTCGAAAACCGCGAAGGTGAGCGATTTTAAGCTCACGATTAGATTACATATGAAGTATCCTACGATATTTATAAATACTTGATTGATAAAAATGATTGATATTGGGTTTGGAAACCATGGATATTTGACGCTGTGATATATGATTTTGCTAAAATAGTTGAAATTATTGATTGGGATTCAAATTGCATGTGAAACCATTTAACTATGGAAAATTTTGAATATTGGATGTTGATTGATTTATTGTACCCTGTCACTTTTATATTGTTGATGTATGCATTGAACTAGACACCAAAATTTGAACTGGGATATGGGTATAAATGATATATACCCAAATTAAATCACTTGACCTAGGATAGAAAATTAAATAATAAACACTGATTGGTCAATTATTTTGGGTATTCAATATTTAATTTTGAAATTAATAAATAATTTGGAAATTTAATGTGAATTTATGTTTTAAATTTTATGTTAAAGTTAATATTTAATTTTTGAAATCTATTAAGTTAATTTAGATTTTTAAATGAAATATCAATTGAATCGTTTTAAATTATGAAATTAAATTAAAAATGGTTATGTTAAATATTATTGAGATTTAAAATCGTTAGGTTGGTTAGTTGAAATTCGGTGATAATTGTTAATATTGTATATGTAATTAAATTTTTAAATAAAGATTTGAATTAATTAAAAAGAGAATTTTAATTGATTTTATTGAATTAATATAAAGGTTAAACTGAATTATTTGAATTAAAATTTTAATTAAAAGTGTTAAGTTAAGTAAATAAGTGAATTAATTTCTAAGTGTAATTAAATTGAATATTTAACTTTTGTATTTAAGACTTAATTAACTCTGTTAAATTGAATAGTTATTCAATTTGGACAAATTTGTAAAATGAAATATTTGTTTAAAGTTGAATTTTTAGATTTTTAAATCCAAGTTTACTGAAGTCAAATGAGGATATGTTATTTGAAAATAAGAGATATTTTATTGAATAAAATATCCAATCGGTGTGAAAAATGACATCGGTTATTAAAGAGACCGGGGCCGGATATGGGCATACTCTCTATCGATACCGAAACTACTTTAATAACTGTGTACGTGGAGTGATGATCCAGAATGAAGTGGTAGGATTTGGCGTACATTTGCTCGATTTAAAGAAAGAAATGATGATGGATTAGCCTGGCACTTGTGCCAATTTGAAATGACTAAAACAGGAGCGGTACCAGCCAAATGGGCTAGCTACCCCGAGCGGATGCACTTCTTCGTTTGAATATCCTTATATCGGTTGTTATTGGCGATCACCTTTCGATTATAGGAGTATTGGACACGGTGGGCAATCATGGTTATGATGCGTTACCACCGACCGGGAAGGGTAGTATCCTACCTTGGGATTGCCTCACGTGCTTTGTCATAATTTTATCCCTATATGAGACCATTACGATTTTAGTTTAGTGTTGTCGTATCACGGTGCATCACTGACTACCGACATGCTACTGGTAGTGTCAAATGCAAACAGCACGACAATGCTTAAAAACGCGTTAAGGGGGATTAATGTAAATTCTTAATGCTAAGAATAATTTTTGCTTTACTAATAGACACTACATATACAACATATCATATTGTATATATAAATAATTTGATGGATCCTTAAGAGATGGAAAATCCCATAACATCTCTTGAGTTACTTGTACATTTTCACTTGAGTAGGACTACTAACACGAGAACTTCTAGTCCTGACTCGAGTATATTGTTTTACTTATGCTTGGGTCAGCCTGAGTATTGTAGTGTGTGAGCAGTGCTTATTTTGGGAGCCGAAGACTTGTCGAAGGCTCCACTCTATCCAATATTAGTTATCTATTTTCGTTTTGGCTTGTATCGGTAAACTTTTATGTATCTCTAGTATTGTATAATTAAATTTGAAAACTCTGATATGTTTTGTCTAGTAGCTTCATGAACTACTATGTATATTATTTATTTCCGCTACGAGATTCTGTATTATTCTGTGTTTGATTTTATTCTAAAAACCCAAATTGATATTTTGTCAAGTTCGAACGATTTAAGTTGGACAAAGATGGTTTATTGTCAGCTTAAGTTATTCGAAAAGGGTAGGTCATCACAAGATGTGAATTGGTTGGTGCTACAAGTTTGCGCCTTAAGGGCAACTTTGGTGGATGGTTTTCTTTTAGGTTGATGCTTTTTCAATGACGCTCTTTGATTCAGTGGGTGTTATGTCATTGGTAACATTGTCTACTTGGTTATTTCTTGGTGTAATGATAATCTCTTGTGAGATGTTGTTTAGAGTTTAGTTTTTTTGGAACTGTATTGTTTCTTTGGTATGAATTCTCATTTTGTATGTCCTTACGGGTATTGTGTGTACTATTAGGTGATAGTGAGTTTTATTGCTCGGTAGTTGTGTGATATAGTGTGTAATTGCCTTGTACAACTTGTTGGAGTGTTAGTTCTCTTTAGGCATAAGTGCCAAAGCTACCGAGGTCTTTAGCCTCACACTTGTAATAATTTTATTTATAAAAAGTGGATAAAACACTTTAAAAATCAGCTTGCCTTGCAAAAAGTATATAATAGAAAGAAAAATACCTTTTATTTCGAATGGGATTTTATTAACATATTAATAATTTATAGTAAAGTATAGAATTGCCCCTTGGGCATTCCCCTAACTCAATCAATCTCCCTCTTACACTTAGGGTTAATTATGGAATCTCTATCACATCCCTCTGATCAGTTTGATTAGAACTGATCGAGCCTGTCCCTTCGTGAATAGATTTTCTACGTTATTTTAATTTTCTACTATATCAATCAACTCCCTATGATGCTAATAAACTAATTTTATCATATGGAACTATTCAGAGTATGTTTCTCGACTTCTGGTGAGCTCTTATCATTGCATTATTAGCTATAATAATGATCTAGTATTCTCAATACATGGAATCACTCCTATCTCAGTTATAAATTTATGCATTTATATTAGACCAATTCAATGCAATATACTTAGTCTTTTCGTTGAATTAGCCATAACCTTTCATTTGGTACATTTCTAATTTAAAGCTCCTTAATTAAGGTTTGAACATGAGTTTAATATTGACATATTATACTCAATGTCACTTATAAAGTTTGAGTCCAAATACTCCTTCATAAGGAGTTTGTTGTTTCTTTAAACAGTTCTCTAGTATTTCATTAATACTCAAGAACATTATAAGCTACCATTTAATGACCTTAATTTGGATTTGATATTCACTTCATGTATCAAACAGACTAGCTAATTATGATGTCGTAGACAATACATTATGTATGATAGTTTATATTGCCAATGCATAAGAAATCCATCTTACTTGCTTTGTATTAAACATTTTAATATGGTGTCCGTGCACATTGTTTAGGACATTCCCTACATCCTTTATACTTAATATAAAAGATATCATTTACAAATCCAATATCGAGTATCAAACAAACAAACTAGAATTGATTTCAACATAGGTACATCATTAACAATCAGTTGCATGTTGTTTACTTATAGTTTAGAAATATCTATGTACCTTTTTAATGTACTTTCTTATATACACATGCTTTCTTTTGCATTTTGGCTGAAAATCAAACTATTTGATATTTCTATCAAAATACTTGTTCAACTTTGATGCTTTTTGAATGATAGTTTTGTATCCATTCTTGGATCATGTCAAAAAACCCACAAACTTAATATCGCTCCTACCGACATCAAGACATTTTGGTTGTTATATGCAAACAGTCTATTCTAAATCATTCTCTAGAATTTTCTATTTCGATACATATGTACCAAAATACAAAGTCACACCAGGCTTTAATTTTGTAAGCAAAATCTGAATTCTTGATCATGTTGAATGATGAATTTATTACGCTAATTTCAACAATTGAAATTTACGTTCTTATTTTTATCAATGTTGTTCACTCTATTCCAACTTCATTAGTATTTCTTTTGAAGTCACATTTGTGAACGATGAATCATATCCCTTTCGGTTTAATATAAATATCAAAATTTTGACATCGTACTTCAAATCCATTTGGATTGTTTATCATACCATATGGTAGAGTCAATACTCTTGATGGTTTTGTTGGCAACTAAGGATTATTTATTCTCGACATTGATAAGAAACTTGTAGTTTCTCTTAAATGTAGAAGGATACTTATTAGACTTTCAAATGTGTTATATCTCTTTAGGTTTGGTTAATTTCATCTCATCTCTCACAATCAGTTTTATATTTAGATTATATCCAAATCCATATACTATCAATAATTCTAAAGGAAATTCCTTCATCGCAATGTTAATGTTCCTTGAAATAACAATTGTTTCTCAGTGGAATAGGTATTCTGGAACATCTCATAAAATTTAATAAGAAATTTATTAAATAATTAAAAATAGAGCTTAAAATGGAAATTTAGTAAATGTTATAATTCGACCACGAAAGTAATACCATCACGTTCATGGTGATTTTCTGATAAATTTTCAAATATAACTTTTGACATCAAAGCTCAAACGGAGAAGTTCTTGGCGTTTGAAGTTTTCAAATTCAAGACAATTCAAATGAAATTTAAGTTCTAATTTATAATTGATGTTAAGAGTATAAAAACTAAAAATTAAGATTGATTAAAAATGGAGTTAGGGAAAATGTTAAAAAGAACGCTAACGTTAAAATTAATTAAGGAATTAAATTAAATGTTAAACAAAAAAATACATTGCCAAGTACAAGTTATTGGTCGACCGCCTTCCTTGGGCCTTCGATCGGCCTGAGGAAGGGCGGTCGACTAGTGGGTATTATGGCGCCTAAGGTTATTTAGGCTAGGAATGGCCCGAATTATATTATTTTAAATAGACTTAAATTTGACGATTTCGATGATTTTTAACCACTATAAATAAGAGTCTAGTCCCCTTACTTTTATTTACAAATTATTTAGGAACATAATCGGAGCTCTATCGGTCTCTTTCATCCATTAGACTCAGAAATTTCTTAAGGTCTTTAGGTAAGCGATTTTATATATTAATATTCACTTTCTAATTCTATTCTCCTCCAATCCTTGAAATTCTAAATCAAATTAATAAACAATCCAATTAATGTATATTTCAAAAGGAAGAGGTCTTGAAGAGGAAAAAGAAGCAGGCGTATTCAGATTTGAAGGAAATAGCTAGAAATTATCTATGAGAGGTAATCATAGTTTTTCTTATTCTATTAATTGTATAGTAGGTTGGATTTGATATATACCTTGATGAATTTTATTTATGAAAACACCAAACTAAAACAACCAAAATTCCCCCAAAATGAAATTTCAATTCTTGTGTTTTGGAATCTCAATTATTCTATATTAAAATAGCAGAATTTGTGTAGTTATTGCATTAATATTTTACATCCTAACCCACTTCCCACTTTTCTCTTTTGACGTGATTAAGGGTTTCAAGAAGAAATAAGTAAGGAAATGGTGTGTAAAGTACCATTTTTCTTATTCATGGTTCGTATTGCCTATTTTCGTAGTTTAAATATGAATCCCTTTTCATTTTGTATGAAGAAGTTTGAATGGAGTGTAAAAGTATTTGAATTGTAAATTCTGTTGATGTTGATTATACTATATTAACATAGAATAAGTTTGGTAATTGATTCTATTTTCTTATTTAAGTCTATTGTAGGGCTAAGGATATTAAATAATTTGTATGATATGGTATAGAGTTAGACTTGTATAAATTGAAAGTTTTGACATTTAATGATTAATATAGGATGCAATCTTCGCACGTTTAGAAATATTTTAGTTATGTCTATGTGTTGTGTATAATTAATAACGTATTAATTGCATAGTAAATAGGTTAGTAATTAACATTAAAAACCCATACGATAGAAGTTAATGATGATTATGATTAGTGGTGGTGTAAAGAATCTTTCTTTATAGCTTTAGCAAAATGCAGCGAGGTATGTAGTATGATTAGGGGAATGTAAATTATGACCAAGTTATAGGGGTGTGAGGTCAGTCAAAAGCACATGGAAGTCTACCCAGCTAATCTAGCTACCAGTAGTGTAGCTTTGGGGTTGATGTGAGACATCGCCTATATTAAGTACCCATGGAGGACGCGAAGTTAGTTCTAATTCTGTTGGGCATGTATACTCAGTTAATCTGGCTACCAGTGCTCCCGAATAGTTGGACTAATGTGAGATGTCGTAGTTTGAGTTACAGGTCATAATACATTGAACCTTCTTCGGGGATTGGGGTAGTAAGTGGCTTTTGTAGGGTCCGCCTCCTCTCTAATTAGGTAGTATTAAATGGTTGGGGATAGCATCTAGGCACGGTAGATGGAAATCTCGGGAAGGTTCTACTTTGGGTTTGAGGTATCAAGTGTATTTTGTAAGGTCCGCCTCTTCCAAAAAATATTAAGTGGCTTGATGAGATTCCATGCGATGGCATCTAAATAGTACCAGAGAGATGTCCATCTTGGGTTAGGTATTAAATGATAAGGACCTGCTTAATATATATGTATTAAATGGTCAGAGTCTGCCTAATTCCCATCGAATATGTATTTTGAGATACTTCACTATAGATGTTGGAATATTATATTTTGTTTGAGAATTCTAATTTTTATAAAATGGGTATTGTTTTTGATATCATTAATAGATAGCTCTATGCATTGCATAAATTTTACCAATTAACAGCCAGCTTTGTAATGGGTGTAATGTTTTATAGGCCTTTTCTAGGTCAAAAATTAGGTCTGTTTCAAGATGGGTTTTTACATTTGGTATCAGAGCTTAGGTTACCCAATCAATGGGTATAGATATATGAATGAGCGTGCACTTATTATTTTTGAAAATACTTTTCAAAAAATCTACTATATGTATACACACACACACAAAATTTTGAACATACACAAACACACTTGGCAAATCTTTTATTTTAGCACATAATATTATCTTAGAAAATTATTACTAAAAGCTCAAACCATAAATAGTTGATAATGGCTTAAAATCGTTCTTCTAAAGCTAAGAACCCCTCAACCCAAGAGATACCCAATATTTACGGGATGTGTGAGGATTTCCCTACACCATCAGCACACAATATACAAAAGATCATGTGTTGTTGATGTGCCCGACCGATGTAGAATGATCATCAGGGTTTTAAAATGAAATAAGCATCGCAGATGCTATCATATATCTCACAGCGCATGGAATTAAATATAATACACATCATAAATATAAAACAGGAGAGATAGTAAAAACTTTGTGATCCAAACATCAGAGTACAGATTCACATAGTTATACTACTATTAATAGAGTTTATACAATGAAAATAAAGTCAAATAACTATCTTATAATAATAAGCAAGCACTGCCAAGGATCTACAGTGTGGCACATTGGATTAAGCATAGAAATCAATATATAATATAAGATAGCCCCATCCAGCTCTTTCTCTACACAGCTACTATGTTGCATCTAGGCTTGCTCTATAGTCTACTCATTTAAGAGTACCCAAGATAATAAGAAGCAAAGCATAAAACCTCGAGTTAGACAACAGTCTGGAGTGAGCAATAAATGAATTTCAAAATACTATACAAGTCGATATAGTAAGGAACAAGGGTATACGACACTATTTTTTAGGTCCAACCTTAAAAGGAAAAAAGTAGTTAGCTCAATTTGTTTTTGGTTTTGTTTTGTTTCATCAATTAAAAAAACAAATTTCCATTTGTTATAAATTGTTTTTAGTTCCATCCATCTTTAAAAAAAAAGTAAAAACTTGTTTTTTGTTTTCTCTTGCCTGGTGCTGTTCTAATTTGTTTTGTATTAATTTGTTTGGTTTTAGTTTTTCTTTCTTTATAAAAAAATTGTATATATCTTATTTATATTTTTAGGGTGTAAAAGCAGATAAAGGAAGGAGTCGCTTGCCAAAAAAACTGCTTACTTGCTTATAAAAAAAATTCGCTACTCTTAACCCCTATCTATTGTTTTTATTTGCCTTGCATTTTGTCTGCTTGCATTTTGAAAAAAAATCCATTCGTAGTTGCAATGTTAATACACGTTTAATTTCTTCTTTGCATTTTATTTTAGAAGTTTGATTAATAACAACGATAGCTCTGAATTGTATATTGATAATTTGTCTTCTTTAAACAATTTAACTTTTCGGTGTCTAGGATACGGGAGAGCAGTAATCAGTTATAAATATTACGGTGATTCGTAAATATTATATTGAATTGTTTGTCTGAAGATACTTAAACCTTCGGTTGCATTGCTATGGTGATTCGTGGGGCACCGATAACCCCTGCCCGTTACCTAGCTGAGAACTATCATATTGATTTAAGGCAGAGTGTGAATATACAATTTTGGGTTAACTTAGGATAAATAATCTGTAATTGGACCTTTGTATTCATTTAGTTGTATTAGTTCATGCATATTTAAAAAACCTAAAAAAACTCAAAAGCGAAAACTAAAATAATTGTAAATATTTTTTAACTTAGTTTTTTTAATCCATTTCCTTTGAATATTTTCAAAAACAAAATTCCAAAAATCCAAAAAAAATTACTTCATTTTAAAAAACCAAAAATCCAAAATAAAATATACAAAATCTTTTCGAAAAAATTGAAATTCAAACAAAACAAAAATCTAATTCCCTTTTGAAAAATAAATTCCTTTTGGTAAATAGCTTTCCCCTAAAAAATCACCAAAAAAATAAAAACATTCTTGAAAATGTCCGAGTTTCCCCACTTACGTGAATTTTACAATAGTTGTGAAAATCAATATAATCCATATGATTTCACTCCATATTCGTATGGATAGCTTAATGACAACTATTATATAAACAATTCGAATTTTGAACAACTAAATGTTCAAAATAACGAGCAACGTCAAATCTTGAAAATAGCATTTCGTCTTTACCTGAAATCTCTACACAACAAAATCAAATGATAAATGATTTGTGCAATTCATATTTGTGAGGTAACTCAAATCAAGGATTTCAAAATTTGAATTCAATTCAGAATTCAAACGATTTCAATTATAACCCATGCCAATTCAATTTCGAACTCCAAAATGAATTTCAAATTCAAAATGAAAATGGAAACCACTTTTTAAACAAATCTGGCAATGGAAATAATCTTAACCACGTTACGTTTGAAAATCTTTGTTCACAACAATTTCAAAGTGAAAATCCTTAAGTTAATAATTATAAATTGGATTTTTTTGAACAAATGAATGAAATTTACGATGATCACACGGATTTGTTGATTGAAACATATAAAAAAATACATGATCAACAAAACCAAATCCCAACATGTGACTAGTCAAGTGATAATCCACCTTTTACCTAAATCAACGATTTTCAAACAACAACTTTTGAAAATGAAAATGATGATGATCTTAACGAAGTTGTTGAAAACACAGTAATTGAGTTGGATTTCAATAGTTTTGAGGGTGTCGAACGAAATTTAAAATTCGATCTTCCTTTCTCGATTTCGAAAATTTGAATACAACGACTTTGGATTTTGAACTTGAAACATGTAATAAAGTTGTTGATAGTCCAATAAAGGAAGACGAATTTAATGAATAAGAATTTTTCGGACTTTTGGATGACGAGTTGTTAAATTCCCACGGCAAAGATGAAAATCACCATTTTGATTTTGAAATCAATAACTCTGAAAATGTTTTCAATGATCAGCTTGAATTTCAAATTAGTGAAAATAAACTTGAACTTCAATCAATTGTTTTATCGACCCCAAAAATCATCGAAAACAAAACAACTCGTACAATTTTCAATAAAACAACATTCGTTTTACCAAATCAACGTTCAACTTCGAAATATTTTACGGTTTGGTTTTCTACGCTTGAGCTGTGTCTTGCATACTTAACGAGACAAAAGAATCGGTCTTTGGAAGACCGTTCATTTGCTTTTTAATGATATACTTTCTTATCTCGTGTAAATACCATTAATTTTCATTTAAATAAAGGTCATGATTTTATTTTTATTTTTATTTTTCTCCACCCACTTGGGTTAACTGTGGTGACACAGACAAAATCAAGTGTGGGGGGAGACTCATCTTCATTTTTATTTTATTTTTCATGGGTTATTTTTGCGTTTTATTTTAAAATCTTAAAAAAATTAAAAAAATTCCAAAAACAAACTTTCTTTTGATTTATTTTAAAGAAACACTATAAGATAAATATAAGGTTTTGGTTTATTAAATTGAAATTTTTGAAAATTTATTTGTCTTTACAAAAATAAAAAGAAAGTTTGATTACAAATAACAATGGTTTAACTAGTATATAGGAACATTCATACGTGTTAATTACGAAATACATCCTAATTTAAAATCTTTGTTTTAAAAAGTGGTTGATTTAAAGTAAAGGATATAAACTTTTTTTGTCTTCTAATTTAAATGGTGCTAAGATGATTTTGCAAAACTCTCTCAACAAAAAAACATTTGTATATATGTAAACATTTTCTATTAACACCTACAGTCGACAGGTGTACACACTTGTGTGTTCATTCGCCATGCTCTGTACCTTTCTCACATAAACCCGAAAGGCAATGCATGATCGGCATATCTGGCCTAAGTTTATCTGAGCTAGGTGTATGTATATAAAAAATTCTTTTTGATAACGCCTACTGTCAATAAGGGTTCACACTTGTGTGTATTCCCCTCGCCATGCTCTGTATTCCCCTCACATAAGTCCGCAAGGCAGTGCATGGGCAATATATCTGGCCTCAGTTTATCTGAGTTAGCATATGTAAATATTATTAATATACATAAAATTTTCAAAAGAAAAAATAGAGGGAGTAATCAAATGAAATCCAGCACTATTTTAACTTATTTGATTTGACTTGTTATTGAAAAGAAATGAAAATACCACTTTGATAAACTTTGATAATCGACTAAGGATCTATTTCATAGTTACAATATGTTATCAACCGAAACAATGAGTTAAACTATAGTATATTTGTTATGATAACTTGATTTTTATTGGAAATTTTGATGAGTAAAAAGCATAAATTTTCAACATAATAACCAAAACTTATATTTAACTTATTCATGTCCAGTTAAAAGTAATTCATTCGTTTGCAAATATTTTTGAAAACTTGTACTATATCATTGTAAATAAATCTTGCATTTGGGAATTTTTAATTTTGTAAATATTTCATCCTGCATTCGGATTTTGCGGGTAGTATCCGCTGAAAATTCTCACGAGACAACACTCATCCTACTAAGGACACCCAAAGGTTTAATGGCTTATTGCATACACTCAATGCAATGGTGCTCCCTACGAAAACGGATTTATCTTAGTTTTTCTTTACTCGAGGACGAATAAAAAGATAAGTGTTGGGGTATTTGATGTGCACATGAATGTGCATATTTTTACCACCATATTTAATCTATTTAAATTAAATAAATGATCATATTGGGTATTTTAACTAGTTAAACCAAATTCAAATTATTTTCAAATTGTCACATATTCATCTTCATTTAGGGGCAAAACGGTCATTCATGTGCATATATTTCTTTGAGAAAAATTAATTTGAGATTTATATATATTTGTGTAGGAATTTGATCTCAAATAGGAGTGGTTTCATGAAGACACATGCATGCAAAAATGAATACAAATGAATGAAGATAGAAATAATTCAAAGTGAAGAATATGGAGGACCCCACCTACCCACCACCTTAATGTACAAATTAGAGGCTAATGACATGCTTATGGAATTAATGGCTTCATGTACACTTAAATGATGATTAGTAGAAGCTAATGATTAGCCTCCACACTTTCTCAATGGTATTTTGGGCATTCCTCAAAAATATGAATTAGGGTTTAACACATGTATATATACCCCTTATGTTTCTTGTAATCCTCTTCTTCCTTAGTCTCTTCTTTAAGCTATCTTCTCTTTAGTTTTGGCTCATAAATAAAAGAAATCTCTCTTTCTCTTTTCAAGACTACTTAGCCATTTTTATTTTATGTAATTTTCTTTTCTTTTTATGCAATGTTAATTAGTATTTTATTTTACTTACATGCTCTCTTTCTTTCATGCTAGTAGTGTAGATTTTCTTTTATGCAATTAGATTAGTTCTCTTTTCCATTAGCTTTTATTTTCCTCTTCTTTTTGTTTTTATTTATTCATGTTGCTTTCTACTTGTGTTGATATGATAACACCAATGAGAGGCTAATCCCTACAGTTTAGGAGTAATGAAGCTCTCTTGAATCATGTAGATACAACATAATTTTTCACTTATGTCTCTTTTGTGCTTAATGGTAAGTTAGATGTTCGTGTGATTTTGTGTTTAATATTGAGTTTGATAGCTTATGTTGTTCAAAACAAATAGGATAAGCTTAATCATATGAATCACTAATTACCTCTTCATCTACATATGATCATGGTAATGGAAGTGGATTTAGAATCAAAATTTGATGGTTTATGTTTCTAATTCAATAGTTAATAAGCCATGCATAAAATCGATTCTACTTTTAATTTCATATCATTTTCATCAAACTTAGTAAGTGGGATAGAGGGTGCATTAAAGTTTGATGGTTTAAGTGTGTTAATTAATAACATAATTAGGCCATGCTTATGATAAAGCATCAACTAAACTCATAAAGACCAAAAAGAGATCATAATTTCATTATGTTGATTTATGTGATCATAAGAGGGGATTTGCCTCTAAATTGCTCTTTAATCTCATATTTTTATTATCTTTAGTTTTAGTTTGTCTTTACTTTCTTTTAGTAGTTAACAATCATTTGACTTTGGTTTAATTTGATTGAATAGAATTTTAAAATCTACAATTCCCTACGAATCGACTCGTACTCGCATACGTGCTACATTCGTACACCATGCACTTGCGGTTATTTTTATTATAAAATTCGTTCGGCTATTTTCTAACTCGATAGACATTTAGCCATTCAAGTTTTTGTAGACTCGTCTTCATTTTTTAATTTATTTTTCATGGTTTATTTTTGCATTTTCTTTTAAAATCTTTGAAAAAATTTAAAAAAAATCCCAAAAACAAATTTTTCTTTTGATTTATGTTTAAAGAAACACTATAAGATAAATATAAGGTTTTGGTTTATTAAGTTGAAATTTTTGAAAATTTATTTGTCTTAACAAAAATAAAAAGAAAGTTTGATTACATATAAATAAGGTTTAACTAATATTTAGGAAGACTCATACATGTTAATTATGAAATCCATCCTAATTGAAAATCTTTGTTTTAAAAAGTGGTTGTTTAAAGTAAAGGATATAACATTTTTTTGGAATTCAAACTTAAATGGTGCTAAGATGACCTAGCTTGTCCCTACAACCAAAGAGTTAGCACATAACAACATAATATGCCACTCTATGAATACAATAAGGTTACACTACAAACCAAGTGTGATAATGGGTGTCCAGGTATCCCAGTCTTCAATATCTATCTCTATTGATAGCCTTAGAGCGATGGAATACGGAAACAATCCTCACTACCACCCAATGTGCTTTGGATTATAATAACTCATATGACCTTTCTACTCCCAGGGTCTAATGGAAATCTCAATTTTTAGTGTACTCCCTTTAGCCCAAAGCTAAAACTAGGCACATTCAACTGATCCAGCGTATACGGATCAATTCAACCGATCTGGGGCAGCCTTTCAACGTACCCATAAGCATCCTCGGAATACTCCTGCTGTAAGTATATCAAAAACACTCTGAGCATCGATGATCCCTTACCATGCATATCCAAGCCCTTTCCTTGCTCTACCCTATTCCCATTATCCTCGAATAACCATTCTTCATTCCTCCAATCCATGATATAACCATTTAAGCATCATATCCATAGGTCACCTTTCTTAGAACCTGCTCGTTTGTGGATAACCTATAACAGCTCACAAATTCTTTACTTTAAATTTTTTTGAAATATTCAAATATAAAATTTTTATAACATAAATGATATTGTTCAGAACAATAAATAATATTAGTAGTCTTATTTTAAGTAATATTTATAAAAATATATACTTTCGAAGATATATCAATAAAATGACTGAAAATTTAATCAATAAATAGCTCTTAGACCATCCGACATCGTGCAAGGAGCTAGATACATACACTCATTTATGTATATGAGTGATAATATGTAATAAAAGTATTTATTTTATTTTTGAAAATAAAATCTCTTTAAGACATCATCAATGATATCACTATTTTGGCATAAATGATTTTTGAATTTAAATCGAGTTTAAATGATTTATTAATTATTTTAATTGTTAAATAAGCCCTTTAAATTATTATATAATGATAGAAATATAATTATCAACCTTTGTTTATAAGTGTGTTTGTGTATATATATGTATATATATTAAATAAGAAGTGAAAATATGATTAGAAATCGAAATTGGAATTCGTAAAGATTCAACGTAGAAAAGTTATGCAACGTTGTAAATCAATTAAGATATACATATGCACATACACGTACATATACATGAACACATTCACATGCACATGAACACATACATACCAATATACTTATGTATTTATATATATACACACATGAACACATTCACTTCCTAGATATTTTCCTGAAACTTAAACCTTAAGTAAATTCAAAGGTAACTCTTACACACTAAGTACAAGCACATAGGTACACATACATGGGGGGAGTACATGGCCGAACATGATGAAGGGGGGGATGAGGCATAGTGCTAATGATATGGTGATGTGTTTGTGTGGAAATATCATGACATTTTCCTCCTTACTTTTGCCTATAAATAGCACCCACCTCTCTTCACTTCATTCCTTCATAAGAATTCCTAAGCTTCTTCACTTCTTAAACTCTACGTTAATGGATTCTTGTCAGAAGAAAGTTATGTCAAAAATTATGGTAAAAAGACATTAAAATCATATGGTAAGTATATATTATCAAAACCCTTCAAAACCAAAGCAAATCCACTCCTTTCTCACTTCTAATCCCATGGCCACACCATACACCACCCAAGGCCAAGCCCACCTCCATTAGCAAAAATAGGACGAGCCTTCCCAAAGGTCCAAGGCTCGATTCCATAGGCTTCAATGTGATCGTAGCGTAGCTATAGTCATTTTAAAGTAAGTCCTATCGAAAAAAAAAGTGAGCACTTTCAAATTTATTGTATAAATTGATGATGTGATATGATTGCTATGGTTTTCTACTTTGTTTGATCATCAAGTTTGGATGTTGATTATGTGATTATTTTGATGTTGAAACAATTCACGTTGAATATCACAAAGGAAATCACTTTCCTTAAATAATGAAATGGTGTATATGAGATTTTTAAACCTCTTTAAAATGATTTAAAATGGTTTATAAATTCTTTATAAACACAGAATCCTATTTGGTGAAGTTTTGATAAGTTATGAAAATTGAGTCAAAAATAGGCGTGTCGTGTAATGGCAGTGCGCAATTTCGCGCCGTTGAAAGTTAAATCTATTTATATGATAGATTTGGGGTTGGAATTCTTTGTAATAAGAATTTTCACAACTCTATAATCATAGTTTTAAAATAAAAGAAAATAATCATGGTTTGACAGTTCGGAAACCAAATTGATAAATTCTTTATAAATGATATTTTTAATTCTTTGAAAATATGGAATAAATTCTATAGGTGTTTTTAAATGTTTTAAAAGAGATTTGATTTATAAAATGGTTTCTAAATGATCGAAAAGTTATTTTGATCAAATCAACATTAAAAGCATTATTCGTAGCACTTTTTGCAGCACTTTTAATAACTTTTCAAGTATAGCTTTAACCTTAAGTATTCTTTCCCAATCTTTATAAATTTTTTAAATAAAGAATTATGTATTATAAGAATGATTTGAAGGTTTTATAATATATTTAAAAGAGTTTAAATAAATGATTTAAAGAAAAGCTGTTAAAATCAAGTGATTTAATCTTAGCTCTAAAAGCCGACGAGTAGACTAGATTTTTCTGTTCGCAAGATCCAGATGTGAGGTGCTTAAACTAAGGAGATGTTCAAAAGCAATCAGTGTCGTGGCTCACTTGGCCTTTTTCTTGGGCGAGGAATAGATAAGGTCGAAATGTCAAAAACGAGGCAAGTATCAAAGATTCAAATTTCCAAATTTAATACAAGTTGGATTGTATAGAAATAATCTTCTTACACTTGGTATTAAGTTTCAAGGAGGGAAACCTTACTATCCATGTGGATTTAAAAGGAGATTTCACCGTTATTCGACGGATGGTAAAGGTTGAATACGGTAATTGATGTTGAGTTTAGTATGATTTCTATTGACCCATTTTTTACTCAATAAGGTTTTGCAATATGATTTATTAGAAATGATTTTGATTTGGTATTTATAAAGTTAAAGAGAGGTTTAATGATCGCGTATATACTAGAAAGAAATGTTTTATTGACATATATCTCTGAAAGATATTTTTGATGAAAAGGCAGTAATTTATCAAATGATATGCACCTATTTACTTAACATCTTTTTATCGTTGATTGGTTCGAAGGAACCAGGATCAGATTTGAATGATTCTTATCTGAAAACCACTTCGAACCAATTTACACATTCGAAGTGAAGACTTGGAATGAAAATACATGAATGAAGGGCTGCTTGTCACTGTCCCTCAAGGGAAATTTCGCATATCATAAATTTTGCATATCATATATATGTGGTAGTAGTATCTTTACTTGATCTTCGATGCAAGGGTTGCTGGCTAATAATCCTTAGGAAGATTCTCGATAGGATGTGGTAGGAGAGTTCCTTCAGTTTTTCCTGTTCCTGGACAACTTGTATGGATGAATTTTCGACATTGCATTTCCAACGTACACGTACATTGACTTTTGTAAACGTACATATGTTTGGTGATATATGAAGTAGCTCTCTTACACTTAACACTCTTTTCTGAGATTTACGAGCTCACAGGTTATAAATTTATGGAAATCAATGGTATGTGATGGAATTTGCAATGTAGTAATCAAAGTGGAATGTGCTATGTGAAAGGTAATCGTTACCTCGGGCCTCATCACCTAGAAATGGCTTAAATAGGGAATGTCGTATGCTATGTGGTTCACAACTATTAGGGTATGGTCATCACCTTTCTAGATTACTCTATGTATGTCGAGTATGTTGTGTGTGGTATGGGATCTTGGATAGGTCGGTTACAACCAAGGTAATTTCATATTCGCTTCTATCTTCCACCAGATGGATCTGCGGGTAGGTCGGTCTTGCTAGGTGAAGTGGTTTCAAAGTTGTTGATCCTTGGCACATCCCTTTAGAAATGTACTATACAGAAGGTAGTTCCTTACCTTCCATTGTATTGGAATTCATTCTCTAATAAGTGCCTTCGGACTTGATTGTAGAACCTAGTATGCTGGAATTTAATAATATAACCATTTTAGCTAAGATTATATATATTTACTTGAAAAGTGTTTACAAAAGAATGACGTTAAAAATAATATTACCAGATTTTGCGTAGTAAATATTTTCGTTACTATAAGGTAAAAACCCATTTGGTATTTATGTGCAGCATGGTCTTATGAGATACTATAGTGACCCACTGTTCCATACCCTTTGAGTTGACAATAATTCGCTCCTGTTCAACCCAAATTGTACGAAAGAGCGAAAAACTTGGGTAAAGAAGAAGAAAGAGATAGAAGAAAAATAAACAACGACACAGAATCTCACAATCATAGCGGAACAAAATATAATATATAGTAACAGATTTTTATACAAAAGAATCTATAGTAGTTTATATACTTACAATCATTAGAGTACAACAATCAACACATCAATCTGGACAGATATAATCACTTGTCCTCACACAGCGGAAATATAAACCAAGTACGAAAATACGTCTGAACTCCTTCAGCTCGTCTCCTGATCTTCATAGCATTTAAACCTGAACCTGTAGCACTCAGTCTGACCCGAGTATTATAATAAAATAACACCGAGTCAGTTTGGAAAACTAGCATGAGAAAACACACTCAATTTGAATTATTAGAGCTATCAAAATCCTTTGAAAAACAAAGGTATCTCATAAGACCACGTCACACATAAACACAATGGGTTTTTCCTTACGATAACCAAAACATTTTATAAAAAACCCAATGATATTATAGTAGTGTCTAAATACAGATACTTATTCAAATAGCCGAAATTGTTATATTAATTAAATTCCAGCATAGTAGGCTCTACTATCAAAACCGTAAGGATCGTATTGGAAAACGGATTCCATATAATGATTGGGCCACTAGGGTACCACCCATCATAGTATATCTCTAGAACAATGTACCAAGGACCTTGCCGGGGTCCCCTGCTACACAAGAGTGGCCTACCCCTAACCTGAATAGATCAAATATGTTATCACCACGTATGTTCCCACCCTTAACAATCGAGCGCTCCTTCTTTCATGCACAATCATATCCATAATATATAGGTTTTCGAGGATATCTAGAAAAGTGATAACATATCCTAATTAGGTGCGACCCACTTAGCCATGCAGCATCTCCTCTGTTTTAGTCATTTTCGATTGATGAGGCTTGAGGCTAAGTGTTACCTTTCAAGAAACAATTCTACTAAGAATGTTCATCGTCCTCCAATGATGATGTTCTGACAGCATTCGTCCATACAAGTTGTCCTGGGTTTGGACAAAACAAATCACCATCTTCATCATCTTTACGGTATTCATTCTTAAAGTTCAAACTGGATAGAAGTGGTTTTCAAATAATTAAATCTGATCCCGGTCTCTTCGAAACGATTAACACAATTGGCCAATATTGATAGTCGGTTATTTAACTATCAATAAAACATCCATAAGCAGTCAGTTGGCCTTATTATAATTTTTTTCCAAAATACTGATTTTCGAAATCTTTATAAGATATATCAATTCCTTCCAAATTTGAAAACAATTTTCAAATACTTAAATCCGTAACATGATACTTCCAAAACATCTCTACGCTTTGAAATATTCCCAAATTTCCATTTTCTATACTTAGGAAAATATTATAAGTCTTATTTTCCAAATCTTTCCCAATATCAATACTTAAGAGAATGTTTCATAACTTATCTCATAAGTCTTCGAAATCAGTAATAAATTACCTTTTTTCAATTTCCATAACCTAGTATACCTATTTATAACCACATTCAACAAGTTATACTTCTTTTATAAATTCAGATTTCATTTTCAAAATTTCCTTATTCAACATTTTGAAATTCAATTTCCTCCAAATCCCTTATAAAATTCCTCTCCTCAAATCATATCCTTTTATAAGCCTCATTTACGAATCTCGAGGGAATTTATAAATAAAAAATTTCAACCACTTCAAAACTCTATATATATATATATAATAGTTATTTTAAAAGGATAATAATTTATTTTTAAAAATACGTTCAAGTAATAATTTATTTAAACTCATTTTTAGATAAACAAATAAAATTTTCAAAGTTGATTTTAAAAGTTAGAATTTTCTAAAATAAATACTTCATATTTAAAAAACCATTTACTAAAGTATCTCAATCCTAACTAGTTTAAAATTCCATAGTTCTTAAAAAATAAAATTTTCCTTTTAAAAGCAAACTTAACTTCTTAAAGTTAAATATATATATATTAAAAAACCTCAATAACCAGTTCAATTTTATAAATTCCTCTCGTATCACATCACATCCCTTCCATTCTGAAATTCTTAACCCTTTTTTACTTTTCAAAAATAGTATCTACTATTTTCTCACCCTATTTCCATATTCTAATATAAATTCTCTTTGTAAATTTATATTTCCAGTTTATCATTTGATATCGATTTCCTTTATTTATGAACATCGTTTATAAATTTTCTAACTTCTTTGAGTTTCAATTTTTATAAAACCACTCTCATTTATAAAATTCCAATTTTGATAAATCCATTCCTTTAAAAATTCCATTTATAACTTCCAATCTATTTTTAATATCGACTTCAACTTCTTTTATATTACCAAAATACCATTTAAATTTATTTATAATTCATTTCTTTAAAATCCTCCATTTAATAATTCAAAAAAGTTAAGTATATCCAAATATTGAATATATTTTTCTAACTCAATTCCTTTAGAATAACCCCAATTAAAATAAAAATATTTATATAAAAAATTCCCTTTAATTCCTTAAATTTTAAATATATATTTATGGTTTTTAAATTATCAAATTCAGACCAGTGCTACAATGGCATCCAACCATTCCAATCACTACAATTGTCTATAATAGATTATTCTACACAATCCACATATCACAATATATGAAATTAAATTCAACATTTCGAGGAACCCAGTTGGATCCCTCCAACCCATTTTCCTGCATCCACTGATGCTAATACAACATAAAAATACCAATCCTACTTCGAGGGGGATATCATGGTATATAGGGTCATCCGCTATTATGCAGGGCGCACAGGGTCTCATCCGCTATAATGTGCAGAATATCACTCCAACTACTAATATATATCTACTATATATATAATATCATTCAACAAATAACAATCTATAACTTCAACCAAGCATCCAATAATTTATTTATCTATTTAAAAATTAAGTTTTGGAAATCCAAATGAGAGAGAATTTCTCACCTTCACTTTTATTTGCAAACCATTCCCATCTCGTCTTGTTTTTTTCACGAATTTTATACCTCGTATGAATATGTTATTAAATGTATTAGTTTATTACAAATAATAAATTATAATTTTAAACAATTAACTATATAATTAAATTAGTTACAGAATTGACTTTATTTACCTTAATTACTGAACAGCCTCTCCACAGCGTTCCAGGCATCGCAACCCCTCTGCTACTTTAGAATGTTATGACTGACTGTTTCCACTCGGTAAAGATCGCCGAGCTCCTCTTTGTTCGACCTAGAAAAAAAAAGCTTCTTCCCCCAATTCAATCGAGCATGAGAGCAACCAATGGCCTTCATTATTTTTTAGGTAATTGCGATATAAACGCCTCGCCTTGGTCAGCCACCGCAAACCTGCCTCCTTGCCCAATCACCAACGCACGCGCCTATCCTAATGCAATAAGGCTCGCATTCAAGCTTCCCCCTTCTTGGCACGGCACCATCCGTCCTCCCTCATGTCTCCCATCATACTCGCGGCTGGATCGCATATTTCAATTTTGTTTATATATGAACTCGATTTCGTTCGTTTTCTTCGTTCGAATGATTTGAAGAATAAAAGGAAACGAGTTGATGATTTCCTTTGGTTACGAGCTAAAGAGAATGGAAGAGGAAGCAACTCACAAATGAGATTTATTCTCCTCTCTCCTATTTTTTCTTTCTTTCTTTTTGATTGAATCGATTTTGAACTGATGGAGGAGAAAAGGAATGACGCGATTTAAACCAAAAAGTAA
Source organism: Allium cepa (assembly GCA_030765085.1). NCBI lineage: Eukaryota > Viridiplantae > Streptophyta > Magnoliopsida > Asparagales > Amaryllidaceae > Allium > Allium cepa. The sequence goes on from CM060932.1 coordinate 137,881,584, forward strand.
AGGCGTGTGCAGAATAAGATTTGACTTGATTTTTATTTTTTATTTATTTTCCTTCCAAAAATCTCTCGAATTATCCACTGTGAAATTTTTGAACTCCTATTGAGGCATTCTGCTAGGCATTCATAATGTTATACCCCTATTCCAAATGCAATGGAAAAGGTTTCGTGTCCTAATTCGATTGTATGGAGATGATATCTTTTTGAACCAAATTATTATATTGAATTTTCGATATTAATTTCAATGCGTTTACATCCCGTACGACTAAACGATAACTCCAAATGCTGCGAAATTTGAAATCCGATAATAGTATAATATTATGGATCCAATGGAACTAGTTTCTTCGAATTTCAAGACCGTTCCTCGAATCGCTATTTTTAATGCGTCGATTAAATCGATGATTTCAAAATTTTACGAAATCGCTTGAAAATCCTATTTTAAAATCTTGCTAACTAAGTTATAATTCCAAATCCAATACTTAAACCATTTAAATCTTCAAAATCGAACGACGAAAAATCCGGGTTGTTACAAATACCCTCTGTTTTCAAATAGTCATAATTTGAGTTTCTCATACCAGTCCTATGACTGATCTGGAGTTTATTTCCTTTTTCCCTTAAACTCTGGATGCTTTATTTTTTTGGCAGCTAAGTAGTTTGGTAACTTGGAGCATTTTGGATGGAGCATTGAGCGTTTTGGGTCCTTGTAGAAGTTATCTATTGATTCCACTGTATTTTGTGTAATGAATCTACCGGCACTTGTGAAGATGGGTAGTTATAACTATCTTACCTGGATTTGTAATTACTAGAACTTTGATGGAGCAATTTGGAGTAATTGCATGTACTATTCATATGTATAGTTAAATGTAGAATACGATGTGAGATTCTATTTTGTTTGTCTTCTATCTTTATTTACCCCATGATAATTTTCCCCTTCGGCACTTAGAGTTACGACACATGAATACCGAGGATGTATTAGTGTCGAATTCTTGGGTTCGAGGGGGTGGGTCATCACATTTGGCATCAGAGCTTATGCTTTAGCGAATACTAAGACTAGATGGGGTCAACTCATTAGAGGTAAGGTTAGTAATGCCCCAGAATGAGTTTAGTCAGAGAGAGTGCATATTTGAAATTTTATCTGAATACGTATATTCGAGTTTATACCCATTCCCTAAGATAATTTCATTTATATATCTAAAGATATTTCCTTACTATATGCAGATAGTAAGAGATGAATAATAGAAGAGGATGAAGGGGAGGTAGCAACATTACGGCCACCAATGGTCGATCAAATGCTATAGTAATTGAAGAAGTAATAATCCTTATGAAACCTCAAATTAGCTTTGCTACTCTATGCAAAGACTACACCCATTTTGGTGGTAAACCATTCAAAGGAATGAAATCCATTACTGAAGTTCAAGCTTGTATCCGCTCTTGTGAAAGAATTTTTAACGGATTGAATATTGGGAATGAGCAAAAAAGGTTCTTGGCTTCTTAGCAGTTACAAGAAGGGGCTCTAGCATGGTGGGAGTCCACAACTCTGAATGATTCAAAAGATAATTTCTCATGGTAATGGTTCAAGGAGGTCTTGACAGAACAATATATGCCAGCCGCAGGAAAAATCCCACCTTTATCGAAGTTTTATAGATTTAAAACAAAGAGAGATGTCAGTAGAATAATATTCCAACAAGTTCAGTGAATTGTCCTATTTTGGGCCAGATTTGATAGACACTCTTTTAAAGAAAATTGAAAGGGTCAGTATCAGGACAGGATGATCGGGCATGTAAAGGGAACCTCTATAGATTTGGTAGACATGGGTTTTTAATATGAAACTTTAGACAAAAAGAATTTGCCCACTACTTAAAGCAGCAACAATAACTTAAAGAAGAGGAAGTTCAACCATTCTAGGAAGAAGCCATAGAAAGGCAAGCCAAAAGGAGGTCCGAAAGAAAACAATTTGAAGGATATTACCTATTATATTTACCAATAAAAGGGTCATTTTGCCACCACATGTAAGAATCCTAAGGCTCGGAATAGGAATTGCTACAATTGTCACAAACCAAGGCACTAGAAAAAGGATTGCCCACTGATAAAGAATAGAGAACATGTCAGAGTTTTTGCCATTAAAGATGAACCCTCAACTTTGACTGATGCGAAGGGAAAGAGTGTTCTAGAAGGTAATATATGCATTAATGAAAATCAATTTAGAGTATTATTTGATACTGGGGCTTTCCATAGTTTTATTTCTAAAGAATTAGTTGGTAAATTGAAAAAAACACAAAATTAGATACCCCTATCTATGTCTCTAACGTCATAGGTGGTAAAACTAATCTCGGTATAGTTTGTGAAAAAGTACAAGTTGCCTACCTATCCTAAAAAAATTCATGTGTCCAAATCATCCTCAATTTTATTAGATTTGAGATTGTACTCTGTATGGATTGGTTATCTAAATATAAGTCTGTTCTTGATCGTGTTAAAAGGATGGTGCATTTGGAAAATAAAAGAAGTAAATCTTTTAAAACAACGTGCGAAGAATCAATTCCAATAATGGATAGTTTTATGTATGCTATAAATTCATTTCAAAAACGTTTAAAAGAAATACCAATTGTTAAGGAATTTTTGTATCTTTTTGAGGAAGCTAAAAGTGTACCCCACATAGGGAAATTGAGCATCAAATCATCTAGATTTTTGGCACGAGGTCTATTTTCATTCTTCTCAAAGAATAGCCCCTAAGGAAATACATGAACTAAGGAATCAAACGGATGAATTGTTAAAGAAAGGACAAAATAGACCAAGTCGCTTAGGTTGAAGCTCAGAAGTAGCTTTTGTTGCAAAGTCAGACGGCTCCCTAAGACTTTGTGTAGACTATCGAGACACAAAAATAATCAAATGATTAAGAAAAAGTATCCTCTACTCCGTATTGATGACTTGTTTGATTGACTTCACGGTGCTTGAATATTCTTCAAAATGGACCTAGCTAAAGGATTCCATCAATTAAGGATAGCAGAAGATTTCATTTCTTTAACTACATTCAGAGGACCAAATGATTTCTACAAATGGTTGGTTATGCTTTTTGGGCTAACCAATGCTCCCGCTTATTTTGTGGACCTTATGAATAAAGTATTCAAAGATGTGCTGTAGAAATTCGTGTTCGTTTTTATTGATGATATTCTTATATATTCAAAGACCAAAGAAGAACATGAAAGACGTTTAGAGATTATATTGGAAATATTGAGAAGGAATGTGCTTAAGGGTAAGTTTTCAAAACACCACTTCTTGAAAGAAGGCAAGCTTCCTTGGACATGTTGTGTCAAAGGAAGGAATTTCAATTGATCCTAAAAAAATTACAGTCATTCTAGATTGGATTCAACTACAAACTCCGAAGGACATTTGCAGCTTCTTAGGATTAGCAGGATACTACTGGAGATTTATTCAGGAGTTCTCCAAGATTTCTGATCACTGAACGAAATTGATTACGAAGGAAGTTAAATTTCAATTGACATCGGAATGTGAAGAAGCATTCCAAGAACTTAAGAAAAGGTTAACTACCACTCTAGTTCTGACTATTATTGATGAAAGCAGCGGTTTAACCGTTTATACTGATGCTTGTGGCGAAGGAGTGAGCGTGGTACTGATGCAATATGGAAAGGTTATCGCATATGCTAGTAGGTAGTTAAAGATGCATGAGCAAAATTATGCAACACATGACTTAGAAATATTAGCTATTGTGTTCATACTAAAGATTTGGAGACATTATTTACTGGGTAAGAACTTCTCATAGTTTATTTTGATAAGCTTTGTTTGACCTTGGTAAATAATATTCCTTCTCTAAATAGGCAAGAAGTTTGAACTCTTCGCAGAGCACAAATCTTTGAAGTATATTTTCACTCGGAAGGACTTGAATATGAGACAGCAGTGTTGGCAAGAATTTCTCACATCGTATGATTTAAATATCCTATATGCGCCCGGGAAAGCCAATGTGGTAGCGGGTGCATTAAGTAGAATGCATGCCATTTTATCTTATTTGATAATACATCCAACTTTGATTAACCGTATAAAAGAGAACCAGCTCAAAGATTCGTTTATTCCAGAGATGGTCAAAGCAATTGAGAAAAACACAGTACCAGGAAGATGGATAGGATTCAAGGTGGATGATCAAGGAATATTATGGATGAATGAAAGAGTGTGCGTCCCAAATATCGACGGGATAAAGCAAGAAGTTTTAACAAAATGTCGCAATTCTCGACTTTCAGTACATCCCAGAGTTACCAAAGTGTATCAAGATATGAAGAAGACTTTTTCGTGGGATGGTATAAAGAGGAATATCTCTATCCATATTAGTAGATGTGTAAATTGTCAACTGATCAAAAATGATCAACGAAAGGCTACTGCATTACTCCAACCTCTTGAAATTCCGACTTTGAAATGGGATCAAGTGGATGCCATCGATGGATTACTTTAATTAAGAAAGGGAAATGAAGGCATTTGGAATCATAGATCGATTAGCCAAAAGCGAACACTTTATCCCAATTAAGCCAATGACAATAGACGCAAGCCTTGCAGAGATATACATGAGGGAAACTGTTTGATTGCATGGTGTCCCAAGCAGTATAGTCAGTGATCTAGACCCAATCTTTACCAGTAAGTTCTGGGAGGCATTACAAACATCTTTGGAAATGAAACTAAATATAGACACCGTATACCATCCTCATACCGATGGGCAAAGTGAAAGGGTAAATCGAGTATTGAAAAATTTTCTGAGAGCTTGTATCTTAGATTTTGGAGGTTCATGGAAAAACTATCTTCGTACTGTGGAATTCTCCTACAATAACAACTATCAAGAAAATATTGGCATGGCACCATACGAAGTTTTATATGGTCGTTCATGCAGATCCCTAATATGTTGAATCAAAATCAGAGATCGGTCAGTACTTGGTCCTGATATGTTTCAAGAAGCCTAAGACAAGGTAGACTTGATCAAAAAGAAGATGAAAGAAGCCTGGAGTAGGCAGAAGAGTTATGCCGATTAAAGGCATAGAAATTCAGAATTTTCAATTAAAGATATTGTATTCTTGAAAGTCTCTCCGATGAGAGGAGTGGTAAGATTTCGTCAGGCAGGGAATTTAGCAACTCGATTTATTGGACCTTTTCCCATTTTTGAGCGGATTGGCCCACTAGCTTATCGTGTGGAATTGCTCAAAAGGTTGTCTGGTGTGATAGTGTCTTTCATATATGCATCTATGAAAATATGTGCATGATCTAGAACAGATTATAGAAACATCTACACAAGAAGATTTAGAAGTAGTACCGAATTCGGGAGTTATCAAACGACCAGTTCGAATCGTGGATCATGATGAGAAGTGATTGAGAAGGAAGGTGGTAGGTTGGTTATAGTTCAATAAAGTGGTGATGCCTAAGACTGCACATGGGAAACAAAGGATGGAAGGAGAAAAGCTTATCCTGAGTTTAGGATTGATGTATAGTTTGCATGTGGTAATGAGATAGTGTACTCACCACCTGTAGTGTGGTTAGATATCATATCTTGTATATATTTCCCCTTATCAAATATATATTCTTTTTTGGGTCAATTTCTTCTTATCCTTAATTTCGAGGACGAAATTCTTTTAAGAATGGAAGTATGTAACGACTTGCAAATTCACCATTTCAAAAAAATTGAAATATTCAAATATAAGATTTTTTTAAACATAAATGACATTATTTTAAACAATAAATAATAGTGGTAATCTTATTTTGAATAAATATATAAAAAAAAATTGGAAGAAATATCGATTTAATGACTAAAAACTGTTATTTTAGTAAATTGCTCTTAGACCATCCAACATCGTGCACGAAGTTGGATACATACACTCAATTATGTATATGAGTGAGAAAATGTAATAAAAGTATTTATTTTATTTTAAAAAATAAAATCTCTTTATGAAATCATCAATGATATCTATATTTTGGCATAAATGATTTTTGAATTTAAATTGAGTTAAATGGTTTAATAATTATTTTAATTATTAAATAAGCCATTTAATTATTATTATGATTGAAATATTATTATCAAACTGTGTTTACAAATATATATATAATAAATAAGAAGTGAAAATATGATAGGAAACCGGAATCTGTAAAAATTTAACATAGAAAAGTTGTGCAACATTATGAATTATTTGAGATATACATATGCACACATACATGTACACATTCACATGCACATGAACACATATATACATTCAAATATACTTATACATTTATATATATATATATATATATATTACAAAATATTCAAGATATTTTCCTGAAACTTAAGCCTTAAGTAAATTCAAAGTCAATGCCTTGCACACCAAGTATAGGCACATGGGTACAAAAGCATGGAGGGAGCACACGGTCAAACATGATGAAGGGCGGTGAGGTACAGTGGTGAAATAGTGATGTGTTTGTGCGGAAATATCATGATATTTTCCTTCTTACTTTTTCCTATCAATAACACCCACCTCCCTTCACTTCATTCCTTCATAAAAATTCTTAAGCCACTTCACTTCTTAAACTCTACATTAATGGCATATTGCCTAAAGAAAGTTATGTCAAAAAGAAATTAAAATTCTATAGTAATTATATATTATCAAAACTCTTCAAAACCAAAGAAAATCCACTCCCTGTGATATCCCGGAATTTCAAGGAATTTAAAATGAGATAATCTCTTAATTAAATTGTTTAAAATTGATAAAATTTTTATTTTCAAATATAAATATCCAATTAATTAATAATAAGTTATTTTTAAAAGTATAATTATAGATTGATTTTTAAATAATAATAATAATTTAGTTCGTGTTATTGTATGAATAAATTTTTAATCTACTTATTGTTTTCTAATTTAATAAGTGTTATTTAAATATATTTGTGTATTTAAATTGATTTTAAATAGGATAATCATTACATTTAATAATGTATTTGTTCAAAATTGATATTTTTATTCAATAGAATTGATTTTTAATGGGATTTTAAATTGAATTTGAATTTGAATTCAAAAGAATATATATATCTTTAAAATAAAAATAATAATATAGTTTAGATATAAATAAGGATTATGTTTTTATTTAAAAATAAGATTTGTTTTATATTTTCTCTTCAAAGAAATTTATTTATAGAAATTTGGAAAAGTATTTATTTAATAGGAATAAATACAAAAGCTTTTCGTGTTAGCATTTAAAAATGAGTTTACAATTTTATATATGATTTTATTTAAAAGATAATTGGTTTTTATTTTATTTTCTTTTAAAGTTTTAATTATTTAAAATTAGAAAAGCATTTCTTAATTTATAAATGTATTTGTTTATTAGGAATTTAATAAGAAAATTTTTAAAAATCATTTAAAAATAAAATAAATATACATTATTACAAGTGCAATTAAACTAAGTAATATAAGAAACATGTGTTAACATAATAATTAAAGTTAGGGACAAGTGTCACATTATTTGAATTTTCTTTTAATTTTAACAAAATATGAAATTAACTTATATAAAATTTTATCTTTCCCCTTCATTCTTTTTTCTCTAATCTTAGTTCTAAATCTAAGAAAACCGAGTTCAGTTCCAAAAATAGAAATTTTCATGCAATCCACAACTTTTCAAACTAGAAATGCATGAATCAAAACCTGATTCATCTCCTCAAAAACAAATTGCAAAACCAGAAATGCAAGAATCATTTCCTGTAAATCTTCTTCAAGTTTAAACACAAAACATGTCAACTGATCCTCAAAGCAATTACTAAGTCTGTAACCATCTCAAGCAATAGGCCTGAAACCAGAATTTATATCAAAGGCCTGTAATTTTTCAATCCTGAAAAGCATTCCTCCAACCTGCAAATTAATAAGGCTAAAACATTTTTACAAACCCTTATGTAACCATTTTCTCAAAACCTGGAACCGAACAAATTTTCAAAGTCCTAAATCATCATCTTGTTCCAGTTACACAATCAAGCTTCAAAGACATTTCAAAGATTCAAGCAATTCAAAGTTTTCTAGAATCAAAAACAAAGCAAGTTTTCCAGTTTTATCATCAAGATCAAAGCTCTCTGCATTTAATTAAAAAGGTGAGTAAACATTTTAAACTAAAAACTTAAGTTGCTAATTATCTTTTGCTTGCAAATTTGTGAAATGATCAATGCTTACATGTGTGTATATAAATGTATAATCTGTGTGTATGAATGTGAATGAACTATGCATGTATGTTTTGATGGTTCTTCTCTGTTTTTTTTTTTTAGGTTTTAAGATTTAAACATGACATGTTTGTTTAAACATTTGTTTAATTTTAAAAATCTTATTTAAGCAAAATAGATGTGGAAGTTCTTTGGAAACAAAAGAAGACAGTAGGAATCCCTTTAACATGTTAAAATCTATGACTCAAATTTACCGATTCAAGATAACTTGAATCATCTTTAAAAGTTAAGATTTTTAAAACAAAAATCAAAATTTTCAATGATGTATTGAATGAGAATTTGGTGAATGACTGGAATTTGGTTTCTGGTTGATATCTGATGATCTCGAGGTTTACGGTGATCGAAATCTTGGGTGGAGGTAGAAGTAGGATTAGGAAGTGTGGCAAAAATGGTGGAAGCACTGAATGATCGTCGTAGCGACGGCGGTGAGGTGATTTGGATTTTAAACCTAGTTTGTTCGATCTGGAAAATTTGATCACTGCTACTTCACTGATGCATCGAGTTTGAGGAAACTTCGGGAATAGGTTCGTGGATGACTGGAGGAGGAGTGACCATGATGGCACGATTTTCGATGATTGACGTTGTGACTTAGAGGTGGATGTTGGCCATGACTGTTGGTTCCAGTTTTTACTGGGTAGCCCGATTTTGATTCGAGATAGGTGAGGATGTTTTGATGATTGGAGGAGGTGGCAGTGATGATGGCTGGCGTTCCAGTTAGTTCGTCGATGGCCGGAGTGGTTTCTGGTTATGGCGCATGTGCACAGGGAGGAGGAGTTGTGTCAGTTTTTTAGTTTGGTGTTTGCTCGAAGCAGAGATAGGGATTTGGAGTTGATGGCTCGAGTTGAAACTCGAGTTGTATGTATGGTTTTAAACCTGCAACAGTTGTGTTGTTTCAGGTTTTTTAAAAATTTAAAATTTAAACTAAACTTTTTAAATTTAGGTAAAGGGATTTGAACTTGAATGGATTGAATGATTCTCAGGTTCAAATTGAAGCAAAATGGATTTAAAGACATTTTCAAAAGTTTTAAAAGTTTCTATAAAACAAGTTTTAAATTTAAATAAAAGGAAGTTTTAAACTTTCGCAATGAATCTTGTTATTGAATTTTTATCCTTTCTAAAAATAAAATGATTTCTTAAACACTTTGATTAAGAAGTGTGAAGTTTGTTAAATTTAAATCTTGTTAAGTAAATTTAAAGTGATTTTAAATTTAAGTTAAGAATGGAATTTTTATTAAAAGGTTTATATAAAAGCAAGATTTAAATTCAATTTGAACCCAATTTTTTTAAAAACTATCATTTGATAAATGTTTTAAGTATTTTTAAGTTTTGATAACTTTAATTTATCAAATTAAAATGATATAAATCTTAATTAATGATTTAATTAAGTAAAATTAATTTATTAAGATAAAATGGTTAAAATGTTTTAATGGTAATTAAGATATTTATTAAATAATGTTTTATCTTAAAATAATTTAAAGATTTATTATCTTGAAATTAATTAAGTTAATTAAGAAAAATTAAGTTAAATTAATTAATAATGATTAAAGATTAATTAAGAAATTAATTAAGAGTAATTAATTGATTTAATTAATTTATTTAAAATTAATAAATTAGGGTTATAAGTTAATTAATTAAAGGTTAATTAATTTATAATTAAGAATTATTAATTAGATAATTAGAGATTATTAATTAATTATTAAAGATTAATTAATTAAGTAATTATGGTTGATTAATTAATAATTATAAATTAATTAACTTGTAATTAAAAAGGTACTTAATTTGTAATTAAGTTTTATTAATTAATAATTGGGATTTATTAGTTAATAATTAAGAAATTATGAATCTATAATTAAAGTTAATTAAGGATTAATTAACTGTTATTAAGGTTCAATTAATTGTTAATAAGGATTGATTAATTGATTAATTAAAGATTAATTAATTAATCATTAAGTTTTATTAATTGATAATTAAGGTTTATTAATTAATAATTAAGGATTATTTAATCTATAATTAAAGATTAATTAATTTATTTAAAGGGGTAATTAAGGGATGAATCACCCAATTGTAATTAATCAAATAAGTGTGATTAATTTGGGTTAATCAAATGGGTTGATTAATTAAAGATAATCATTTGGTGATTGATTAAGTATAAATACTTAATGAGATTGAATAGTGTAATTACTTAACGTAAGTAATTTATGTATAAATACAGGATGTAATTAATTAAAAGGAACTACTTAATGAGAAGTAATTAAAGTATAATTACTTAGTAGAAGTAATTAAGGGTTAATTACTTGGTGTAGTTAATCAATGGATAGGTATAATTAATTAAGGAGTTAATTAATTAAGGTAAGTAATTACAGGATGGTAATTACTGTTTATAATTAAGATTGATTAATGGAAGTAATTAATTAAAGTTTAATTAATTAATGTAGTTAATTAATGAATAATGTAATTAATTATAGTTAATTAATAAATTGAAGTAATTAATTAAGGATCAATGTAATTAATGCAATTAATTAAGGATTGATTAATTAAGATTAATTAATCAATAATAAGTGATTATAAGGTAATTAATTAATTATAATTAATTAAGGATTAATGTAGTTAATTATAATTAATAAAGTAATTAAGGTTAATTACTTAATGGTTTATAGATAATAAATTTGTGTAATTGATTGAGGATTAATTACATAATGTAATTAAGGGATAATTAATCAAGGATGATTAATTAAGATGATGATTAATTAATTGGTTTAATTAATGTTTATGTAAGCAAGATTTATGGTGATGAAAGTAATAAATTTAATTTATTTTAAATTAATTAGAGATGATGTAATTAATTTAATTCATTTTAAATTAATTATATTGTGATTATTAATCATTGCTTATGTATGGATGATATTGATTTGCCTTGAATGGTTTGAAATCTCAGCTATGAGATAAGTAATGTTGTGTGATATGGATGCTTTGGTTGTATTGAGATGATAATATGAATTATCTATTTGTGATGATAATATGGATTATCTGTTTGTGATGATAATGATGATTATCTATTGGGGTATGTGAATTATCTATCTGTGCATATATGGATAATGAAATTGAATTGTTTTAAACCTTAAAACAACTTGGACCTAAAAGATGCGTTCTGGATTTCGATGAGACCGAGATCGGGTTTCCAGATTTGGATATCCGAAAACTACATCGATCCAAATTTACGATAGTTCGTGAATCTCAAGTGAAGATGAAGATTCAGAGTGCAAGGGTTATTGTCGTTAACTCTGAGGATGATTCCAAAATGAGTGTAACGAGATAATGCCTTTGGTTTCGTTCGAACCCGGAACGAACTTGTATGAATTGAATGCTTTCAGAACATCGTCAGGTGGACGATGAGAATTCTAAGTGATGTGTTCTATAAAGGTAATCGTAGCCTCAAGCCTCATCAACGGGGAATGGCTAAAATAGGGGAGGTGCAGCAAGGCTAAGTGGGTAATGCCCAAGTCGGATGAGATGAACCCCTGTCTAGAGTCCCTTTTATTTCGGCTGTGTGGGCGGTTGAATAGCTACAACCGTCGGGGTTGTCTTGTTCGAGACTGTCCAGTAAGGGATGGTTCCGGCCTTGTGTTGCAGGGGATTTACGGTGGATCCTCGGTACGTTGATCTAAGCCATGTACTGTGACGGGCGGTACCCCAGTAGCCTTGCCATTGTATGGAATCCAAAATCCAATAAGTGTCATCGATTTTGATTGTATTACCCACTTTTGTGCCTAGTAGCTGGAATTTAATCATGTAAGAATTTCGGCCATTTCATATTTCTTTGGAAACCCTAGACCCTATTATAATATCACTGGATTTCCTATCAAATTTTATGGTTAGCGTAAGGTAAAAACTTACCCATGTTTATGTGTGGGAAGTCTTACGTGATACCTTTTCTTTCAAAGGTTTTCAAAGTTAAGCAACTTCACCCGTTTACTCACACTAGACCCATGTCTGACCCGAATTATATTCTGTTTTTCGTAAAATCTTAGGTTCTCAAATTTTTACGAGTAGCCAAGGGATTCAGGTTAGGTTTGATGAATTCTGGAGGAGCAATGGAGCAGGAGGCTTCAGCGTGTAGATATATAATATTCTGCTGTGTGTTCTCTGAGTCGTTTGTCTGTATTGTTTATTAAGTTGTATAACTAGACAGGTGTTTATAACTATCTAGTATGTGTTGTATAAGCTGTGTAACTTTGATGTATATGATACTATGTACTATATTATGTGATTAATATAATTTATTCGTTCCACTGTTTAGATTCTGATGTTGTTTCTTCTTTCTTCTCTATCTTTTCTCTTTTCTATCCCTTTCTTTCTTAATAATGATGCGTCTTATTGTGGAGAATAAGGCAGGTCGTTTCACTTGGTATCAGAGCATAGGTTGAGTGAATACCTAGGCTCTGGAGTGGTGTCTTCCTTGAGAGAGCGTACTTGTAATTTTTATATATAACTATATAACTATATAACTATATATATATATATATATATATATATATCTACCTATCTGTTGGGTTACCTGTTCAGGTTTTCCAACATAAGTTATAAAGGTCGATAGGGTAGTGGTGTGTAGCACGACTACCAATAGTTGAAGTTTGAGTGTTTGAGGTTGGAAGTGTATTTGTCAAGATTGTTGACCTAGTACCGTCTCAAGTAAGCTTTGCAGCTTGGTGTAAGGATTTCATTGATCTCTGAAGGAAACCTGTTAAGGTTCGGAGTCCATCTTTGAAGTGTAAGTTGATCGCGCTCGTGTGAGCGGATTTTCTAGAATTTTGATCAGTCAGTTAGGCAGAAGCAAGTGATGGTATCTTGGCAACCTCACGAAGTAGTAGCTGCGTGATGAGACGCAGTGACCATGGATGTCTCCGAAGATGTTTTCTTTTGGCGCAAGTTTAAGGAAGTGTGTCTACTTCGGTATTGTAGCTGAGTTCAGCAGGATGTATGTGTTTGGTTGGAGGTCCGAGTTTCTCACGAGCTTTGGATTAAGAAGTCTTTAGCATCTAGGTCAACGGCGCAGCTCGGAAGTGTTTTGTGTTCCAGCAGGAATCTTTTTGGCTTAGCAGTTTCCTAGAGGTGGAATTCAGAAGCAGCAGAGAGGACCCGTTTCTTCGATGGATTAGTTGGTCGAGGATAAGCTGTTCTGATTGGTGAAGAGAGAATAGTATCTTTGGAATTTAGGTTGGGTTGATCGCAAAAGTGACTTGTGATAGTTTGGGTGATTATCTTAGATAATCTTTTGCTTGGGTTTGAGGCATCTCTAGAGGATGTTGGAGTTATGGAGTTGTCAAAGATTTTCCAGATATGTAACATCACGCCTTTTCGCACACTTTAAACAGACACACGTGCCAATTCAAATCATACGGAAGGGCGGATTTTTATGGGGTAAATAAGAAAAACAGAGAAGAAATAAACAAAATAGAATCTCACAGCGGAAGGATAAAATATAATAATAAAATATACAGTTTATAAAACTGTTTACAAACATTTATATAATACATATCAGAGTTACACATACCAAAATATCAATGCAGCGGAACAGTGTGTAGTGAACTAGTATAAATAATAATAATACAAATCTTCGTCTTCATCCTCCAAAGCTAAATCTTCAAATCCTGAAACGCTCGGACTGACCCGAGCGAATTTGAAATGACAAAAACACTCGAGTCAGAACTAAAAGATCTTATGTAAGTTAAATTAACAGAATTAAATATGAGTGCAGTAACTCAAGAGATGCTCGGGATTTACATCTCCTAAGGATCCGTTAAACTATTTACTATGTAGTATATTGCGCTATTATAATAGTGTCTATAGTAAAATAAACATACTTTTAAATAGCATTAAGGCTTTACATTTTCCACCTTAACACGTAATAGTCCCAGTAGTCCATCCAATATCATAGTCCCTCCTGATCGGGAAGCCACCAGAGGATACCACACGGGCTACGGGAGAAATCCAAACTCGTACAAGGCTCGGTATGGTAGGTGACACGGCACAACTGGGCAATGCCAGGGTAGATATACCAATTACGCTTCCGGGCCGATGGAAACGCGCAGCGTGCAGCTGCCGCCCACCTCGGAAAAACTCCCCAAAATCAAAGTAAAAGTGGCCACTGAATCAATCCAAAGTCAAAGTATAATATCGAAGAGGAGTGCCCGATCAGAGGAATGAACTCATTAACCCGTCAATCGCTCCTGTTTTAGCCACCTTATGCCAACTCACGGGAGTTGGGTCCACGTATTTACCTTAAAGGAAACGTCGCCACCAACCTACTTCATTCTGGAATCTCCACCGCGTACACGGTTAGTCAGAGTGGTTTTCGGTATCGACAGAGAGTATGTCCATATCCGATCCCGGTCTCTTTGCCAACCCATCGTTATTATAACACCGCGGTCATTTAAAAATAGTTTATACTTAAAAACCAGAATAAAAATTTCCATTTCAAAAACTATGAATACGATATCATTTTAAAACCCAAAACAATATGATATCATTTTATCCAAATATAATTCTTTTCCAAAAATCATACTGCTTTAAATTCTATAATATCTGGAAACCAAACATTTGAATTATACTTTCAAAGCATAATATTTCGAAAATTTCATAGTTTAAAACCATAACTTCTAAAACTTGAATGGTTTGGATATTCAACGGTATATAAAATAAATGGTTTGACTTTAAGGTTACTTTTTAAAAAAAAAAAAATTCCATGGCTTTACAAATATATTTCCTTATTTAAAGTCTAAACCATAATTTAAATATCACTTTCAAGTTCCAAAACCATTTCAATTTCTATATATATATCCATTTGGAGTATTAATATTTCAAAACTAAAGTTGGAATTTTATTCTTTCAACAAATCAATTGTTCTATTATTTAGTCTTGAATATTCACATAAAATCCATAAATACAACTCCAATTTCTAGAAATTGAATATTTCCTTAAATTTAATTATACTAGAATATTCATTTAAATTTATCTTGGAAAAACTCCAGTTATAAATATCATACCTTAAAATTTCCAAACTTAAACATATAATATAAATTATCAAATTCCATTTTCTCAATTTTTCCATTTTTATTTAACAGATTTATACACAGCCTAAATTCAAAAATTTTAACTTCATATGTATATATGTAGAAGAATAATATTTATAAAATATCAAAACTTAAAAATTTTTATAAACCGTATCCCATCCAAACCATAGAAATCACTTTAAAATATTTTATATATAGACCACGGTGCTTGTATATAATTTCCTATCCTATGGTCAAGTGATACGGATGTTTATCATTTCAATCCGCAAATTTAAAATAAAAATTTGCGGTTGTATATCATTTCAAACCACAATCCCGAATGAAATGAAAAATGCATGATAACTTGTAGTTTAATGATATACAATAAAACATCCATTCACCCATCATCAATCAAAATTATTTCAAACATCATCAGTTTAACAACCATCAATATATATACAATATAACAAGAAATAATTGACAGTTATTAACTAACATTTTATATTCAATTAAATTTATAACTGTTTAACTAGTAGTTTATATGCAAATAAATAAATTCTAACTGTCAATTAATATGCAATAAATGAATTAAATTGACAGTTAAATCAAATAAATGCGAATTAACCGATATGCTGAATAAATCATGCCAAACAATCATAAATAAATTTCTACTCATATCTAAAATAAATTTAACAAACATAAAAACTTTTAGAAGTTGTGAGTGGGTTAAAACACTCACCTTTTGAATTTAAATCGAATTTAAATTCAATTTAAACTCAAAAATCTAACGGTCTCCAAATCTGTCCAAACCAGCGTCATCAGATCCGGAATTTAATTACGATCCTAACAAAAGAAATTTCGCGTGAAACGGGTAACGTGTGAAAAAGTTGTTCAATTTTAATGAGTTGAAACAAAAATTAAATAAAACAAAATTAAACAACAACCTAATTAAAGCTTGGCACGTCATAAAGCTTCTTCTCAACTCACGTATGCTCGTCCAGGGAATGAACCCATTTCAACACACGCCCTCCCCATCTTTGACCGCGATTTGCCGCTGACTCGAGTATCGATTTCGAAAACAGAGACTGCGCGTAGATTCGTATGGATGAAATCTACAACATATATTTTTTTTGGAATTTTTCTGAGATGTTTGAATTTTCATTTGAAATTTGAATAGAAATAGATCTAGGCTTGCATCCATTTGAGGAGGAGAAGGAGTTGAAGAAAAGAACGTACAGACAAATGATAGAAGATGGAGGCTAGGGTTTTTTTGATCGTCTATTTATAGATAGATTGCAAAAGAATAGGTGTGCATGAATTTTAACGTGCAAACGGAAGTGGTCCCAAAAGATAAATAATATTAATTACACACGTTACGGATTTAGGAAATAAATAAATTCCTTATCATTTACATTTTATTTTAACGTATATACAAATGTAAATCTAGATGTTTCGTTTACGTTTCAAAATATATCCACAATTTTATTAATTTCCAAATTGATCTAAACAAATTTAGATGTAAATTAAAAGCTGATAAGTCTATCCATTGCAGTGGTAATTTCTCCACTTCCTTATATTTAGAAATTATAAATTAAGTTTTCAAAAACCTATTTTTGATTTTCAAACTTTTATATACTCATCTTTTACCAGTAATAAGGATGCATTAACATTTGTTCATGGTTTCACCTTATTATCCTCAACTTCCATTTTAATTTTCAATAATGAATGTTGATACTTTAATTAAATTTATACATCTTGCTTTCTATAATCTATATCAACAAATGGTCCAATTATAAATAGAATTAGCATTAACTTCATCTTATAGGATTAACTACTCCAATTACAAAACAAATCTACGCTAACTGCACGATTTAAGTCAATTTTGTAATTGAGTCTACATTAAATGTTATAAATTATAAATTGGAACCTCAATAAATTCACTTATTGATTTAAAATCTTTCTATTCAGTAAATAGACATTTTATGGGTATAAATAACATTTGAATTATAACACATGTCATTAGTGCATGCTTCATTTCTTATAAACTCCCCTTTATTAACTAGAACACATTAACCAAAACAAAATAATTAATTTAGATTTATTTCAATCGATTGTCATTCTTAACTTAACATACTCAAAATGGTTAACCTAAATAATTGTTACCCTTTTACATTCAAATTCACTTACAACCATCATTACAACAATGTTGCCATAGATTTAGATTTAATTAAATAAATTAGATAAATGGGTAAAGTTTTGTAATTATCACTAATGCCAAATATATATGCATTAATTGCTACTTATTATTATGAATTCATTTATTAATTTACTAGTTGCCTTTGTCTTCTTATATCCTATTTACTACCAATCTTTCTATTTAGTTATAGTTTATCAATATATATATATATCTAGGCAAATCAAGTTCTTTCTTTTCTGTTATTTCAATTAAATCGGGTATGCACAAATAAATTGTTTATAACTTATTCTTACAAAATTATTTACATGCATTCAGTTACACCTAATTTAATGCATTGATTTTCATTTATAAATTAAAGGTTTTTCCTTTAAAAGCTTTTATTACTAACCATACTCCAACTTCTACAGGACATTGATTTATTAAATTTGCACTTATTATGCATACTTTTAGCAACTCATATATAATTTGCATCTATTCCCCAAATTTTACATTCTATTGTTACCTAAATTTGCATTGATTACTATTTATTATTACTTTACTGATAAATTAGAAATTTGCATTGGTTTTGCTTATGCTAAATTAATTTCCCATAATAAATAAGGTTTCAAAACAATCAATAACATTTCCTTAGCCCAAACCCCGTTTACCAATTATTTTCCTTCAATAATTCATGTTGCTATAAATACGTACATTTACACTTTATAGTTATTCTAGTATACCTATTCCAACACTCTTAACCCTATCTTTACGTTCACCCACTTGTAATATTAATTATATTTATTACAATTCAATGTTGGCATTTATTACTATTAATTTATACAATGTTTATTGCCCTTATTTCAATTTCTTCCTTTTCAGTTGCTACTCTACTATTCACAGTTTTTGTATACTCCTTTCCTATATAATCCAACATACACAAATTCCAATTAAATCCAATTATTACCTTTAAATAAAACATAACATTCGAATACCTCTTATTAAATTGGAATGTTTCATTTAAGTTTATAATTGATCCACTTGTATTAACATAAATTTTTATTTTCAAATTTATTCCCATTTACGGTTAATCAATGTTATTTTACATTGACAAATTTTAATATTCACCTTTAATTTCACATCTTCAAAGTATATCTAGGAAAAATCTTTCCACCACTTAATTTACTGAATCTTATGCAGTCTTACTATAAATAGGTTTTAAATTACCATTACTGTACATTCAATTACTATCCAAAGTATTTATTCATAAATCAATTCGATATATACGTTTGTTTCCTTCTATTTGATTTATACCTAGTATACATTTTTCTAAATCCTGTTTCATTACCTTCATTAAATGGTTATCGCATTGAGATCAAATTTATTAGCTTATATCGCATTATTACCATTAATTAAAATTGGCTTAAATTTTTTTTTTTATTCAATACTCTAAATAAATAACATATTATTCCATAATTACTCTTGTTTTCACATATTCCATTCAAAATTTAAACCACAATATTTACATTATTTTATTGAATTGGAAATCTCATTTTAAATTGTTAACTTTTAATAAGAACAAATGGCAACACCAAATTCCTAACATTCATTTTATTAAAAATTATGGAAAATATGACAAATTTAGTTAACGAAATTTTCGGGTCGTTACAAGATATCTTCAAGGTAGTTAGAGATTTGCCCACATTGAGGATTGAGTTTCGTATTAACTTGGTTCTTGAAGCTGCCGGTAATTCAGCTGGGTAGAAGGATGTCTCCTAGGATGGGGTTTTGGTGAAGCAGCCCTGTATTTCCCGAAACTTCTGTTGAACCTTATTTTTAGGATGTGATGTTTAGTCTGTATTCTCATCTGCTCTAGATCAGAGTTGTGCAACGGAAGCAATGTGGCAGCTATTCTAGAGTGGAAGCAATCGGAAGTTGTAGTGTTTTGGATTAGAGAGTTTCAACTGGAGTTTTTCAGGATCTGAGGCAAATTGGCAAGTTATTCTGTTTTATGTTTTTCAGATAAGAGAAGTAAGTTGAAGTCTTCTGATGATTGTGGAGTAGAGTTTGTGCTCTTGATTTGGGTAGATCTTGAGAGTATCTTTGTGTTGGATTGTTTTTGATCCAGTTTGTTTCAAGAAGCATCAGCGAAGGTTGAGCTGATCGGAAAGGATATATGAACAACCAGAATCGTAAGTAGAGATTTGAGGTTAAGAGACGGAGGAATATGGTATCCGAAGTTGGAGACTTTGTTTCTGTTGTGATTTTCTCCGATGGAAGGGAGCAATAAGATTTGGTAAGATTATGAGGTTAGCTCCGAGGTATATTGGATTCTTCTAAGTTTTGTAAGGATCGGTGCTTTGGTATGAAGAGTTGAATTGCTAGTTGGAAGACTGGGATTCAAGGTATTTCACGTATCTCTAACGGAATACGTGTTTGGTCCATCACTAGTTTTGGAGCCAGTTGTTTGGAAGAATTTGGTTGTTGATCAGTCTTGTGTAGATGGTAGATCTAGATAAGTAGGAGCTCGGTAGCTTAGTGCTGTAGCTAGTTTGGATTAAGTAGAGCGAGTATCCCTGTGTCTATAACTGGGAAACTTGAGATAATTTTAGGAAGCTTATCCGGATCCGTGTCCAGATAGCTAGAGTTGTTTGATTGAATTGTTTGTTTGGATAAAATTGTTTGTTTGGTTATGTATGGCTGATATGAATGTTTGAATTGGTTGAAATAAAATAAAACTTTGGATTATCTTTATTTTAAATTTCGAGGACGAAATTCTTTTAAAGGGAGAGGAATGTGATATCCCGGAATTTCAAGGAATTTAAAATGAGATAATCTCTTAATTAAATTGTTTAAAATTGATAAAATTGTTATTTTCAAATATAAATAACCAATTAATTAATAATAAGTTGTTTTTAAAAGTATAATTATAGATTGATTTTTAAATAAGAATAATTATTTAGTTCGTGTTATTGTATAAATAAATTTTTAATATACTTATTGTTTTCTAATTTAATAAGTGTTATTTAAATATATATGTGTATTTAAATTGATTTTAAATAGGATAATCATTACATTTAATAATGTGTTTGTTTAAAATTGATATTTTTATTCATTAGAATTGATTTTTAATGGGCTTTTAAATTGAATTTGAATTTGAATTCAAAAGAATATATATATCTTTAAAATAAAAATAATAATATAGTTTGGATATAAATATGGATTATGTTTTTATTTAAAAATAAGATTTTTTTAATATTATTCTCTTTAAAGAAGTTTATTTATAGAAATTTGGAAAAGTATTTATTTAATAGGAATAAATACAAAATCTTTTTGTATTAGCGTTTAAAAATGAGTTTACAATATTATATATGATTTTATTTAAAAGATAATTGGTTTTTGTTTTATTTTCTTTTAAAAGATTTATTTATTTAAAATTAGAAAAGCATTTCTTAATTTATAAATGTATTTGTTTATTAGGAATTTAATAAGAAAACCATTAAAAATCATTTAAAATAATATAAATATACATTATTACAAGTGTAATTAAACTAAATAATATAAGAAACATGTGTTAACATAATAATTAAAGTTAGGGACAACTGTCACATTATTTGAATTTTCTTTTAATTTTAATAAAATCTGAAATTAACTTATATAAAATTTTATCTTTCCCCTTCATTCTTTTTTCTCTAATCTCAGTTCTAAATCTAAGAAAACCGAGTTCGTTTCCAAAAACTAGAAATTTTCATGCAATCCACAACTTTTCAAACTAGAAATGCATGAATCAAAACCTGATTCATCTCCTCAAAAACAAATTGCAAAACCAGAAATGCAAGAATCATTTCCTGTAAATCTTCTTCAAGTTTAAACACAAAACCTATCAACTAATCCTCAAAGCAATTACTAAGTCTGTAACCATCTCAAGCAATAGGCGTGAAACCAGAATTTATATAATGGCGTGTAATTTTTCAATCCCGAAAAGCATTCCTCCAACCTGCAAATTAATAAGGCTGAAACATTTTTACAAACCCTTATGTGACCATTTTCTCAAAGCCTGGAATCAAACAGGTTTTCAAAGTCATAAATCATCATCTTGTTCCAGTTACACAATCAAGCTTCAAAGACATTTCAAAGATTCAAGCAATTCAAGGTTTTCTGGAATAAAAAACGAAGCAAGTTTTCCAGTTTTATCATCAAGATCAAAGCTCTCTGCATTTAATTAAAAAGGTGAGTAAACATTTTAAACTAAAAACTTAAGTTGCTAATTATCTTTTGCTTGACAAATTTCTGAAATGATCAATGCTTGTATGTGTGTATATAAATGTATAATCTGTGTGTATGAATGTGAATGAACTGTGCATGTATGTTTTGATGGTTCTTCTCTGTTTTTTTTAAACTACAGAGAATAAGAATAAAATTCAAAATCTTCTTATCAGTTCATTGTTAGGTTTTAAGATTTAAACATGATATGTTTGTTTAAACATTAGTTTAAGTTTAAAAATCTTATTTAAGCAAAATAGATATGGAAGTTCTCTGGAATCAAAATAAGACAGTAGGAATCCCTTCAACATGTTAAAATCTATGACTCAAATTTATTGATTCAAGATATTAACTTTAATCATCTTTCAAAGTTATAACTTTTAAAACAAAAATCAAAATTTTCAATGAGGTATTGAATGAGAATTTGGTGAATGACTGGAATTTGGTTTCTGGTCGATATCTGATGGCCTCGAGGTTTATGGTGATCGGAATCTTAGGTGGAGGTAGAAGTAGGATTAGGAAGTGTGGCAAAAATGGTGGAAGCACTGAATGATCGTCGTAGCGACGGTGGTGAGGAGATTGGGATTTTAAACCTAGTTTGTTCGATCTGGAAAATTTGATCACCGCTACTTCACTGATGCATCGAGTTTGAGGAAACTTCAAGAATGGGTTCATGGATGACTGGAGGAGGTGTGACACTGATGGCGCGATTTTCGGTGATCGGCGTTATGACTTCAAGGTGGATTTTGGCCATGACTATTGGTTCCAGTTTTTATTGGGTAGCTCGATTTTGATTCGAGATAGGTGAGGGTGTTTTGATGATTGGAGGAGGTTGCAGTGATGATGGCCAGCGTTCCAATTATTTCGTCGATGGCCGGAGTGGTTTCTGGTGATGGTGCATGTGCACAGGGAGGAGGAGTTGTGTCAGTTGTTTAGTTTGGTGTTTGCTCGAAGTAGAGATAGGGATATGGAGTTGATTGCTCGAGTTGAAACTCGAGTTGTCTGTATGGTTTTAAACCTATAACAGTTGTGTTGTTTCAGGTTTTTTAAAAATTTAAAATTTAAACTAAACTTTTTAAATTTAGGGAAAGGGATTTGAACTTGAATGGATTGAATGATTCTCAGGTTCAAATTGAAGCAAAATGGATTTAAAGAAATTTTCAAAAGTTTTAAAAGTTTCTATAAAACAAGTTTTAAATTTAAATAAAGGGAAGTTTTAAACTTTTGCAATAAATCTTGTTATTGAATTCTATCCTTTCTAAAAATAAAATGATTTCTTAAACACTTTAAGTAAGAAGTGTGAAGTTTGTTAAATTTAAATCTTGTTAAGTAAATTTAAAGTGATTTTAAATTTAAGTTAAGAATGGATTTTTTTAAAAAGGTTTATATAAAAGCAAGATTTAAATTCAATTTGAATCCAATTTTTTTAAAAACTATCATTTGATAAATGTTTTAAGTATTTTTAAGTTTTGATAACTTTAATTTATCAAATTAAAATGATATTTTGTTTAAATCTTAATTAATGATTTAATTAAGTAAAATTAATTTATTAAGATAAAATGGTTAAATTTTTAATGGTAATTAAGATATTTATTAAATAATGTTTTATCTTAAAATAATTTAAAGATTTATTATCTTGAAATTAATTAAGTTAATTAAGGAAAATTAAGTTAAATTGATTAAAGTTAATTAATAATGATTAAAGATTAATTAAGAAATTAATTAAGAGTAATTAATTGATTTAATTAATTTATTTAAAATTAATAAATTAGGGTTATAAGTTAATTAATTAGAGGTTAATTAATTTATAATTAAGAATTATTAACTAGATAATTAGAGATTATTAATTAATTATTAAAGATTAATTAATTAAGTAATTACGGTTGATTAATTAATAATTAGAAATTAATTAACTTGTAATTAAAAAGGTACTTAATTTGTAATTAAGTTTTATTAATTAATAATTAGGCTTTATTAGTTAATAATTAAGAAATTATGAATCTATAATTAAAGTTAATTAAGGATTAATTAACTATTATTAAGGGTCAATTAATTGTTAATAAGGATTGATTAATTAAAGATTAATTAATTAATCATTAAGTTTTATTAATTGATAATTAAGGTTTATTAATTAACAATTAAGGATTAATTAATCTATAATTAAAGATTAATTAATTTATTTAAAAGGGGTAATTAAGGGATGAATTACCCAAATGTAATTAATCAAATAAGTGTGATTAATTTGGGTTAATAAAATGGTTTGATTAATTAAAGATAATCATTTGGTGATTGATTAAGTATAAATACTTAATGAGATTGAATAGTGTAATTACTTAACGTAAGTAATTTATGTATAAATACAGGATGTAATTAATTAAAAGGAACTACTTAATGAGAAGTAATTAAAGTATAAGTACTTAGTAGAAGTAATTAAGGGTTAATTACTTGGTGTAGTTAATCAAAGGATTGGTATAATTAATTAAGGAGTTAATTAATTAAGGTAAGTAATTACAGGATGGTAATTACTGTTTATAATTAAGATTGATTAATGGAAGTAATTAATTAAAGTTTAATTAATTAATGTAGTTAATTAAGGAATAATGTAATTAATTATAGTTAATTAATAAATGCAAGTAATTAATTAAGGATCATTAATTAATGTAATTAATGAGAGTAATTAAGGATTGATTAATGAAGATTAATTAATCAATAATAAGTGATTATAAGGTAATTAATTAATTATAATTAATTAAGGATTAATATAATTAATTATAATTAATAAAGTAATTAAGGTTAATTACTCAATGGTTTATAGATAATAAATTTGTGTAATTGATTGAGGATTAATTACATAATGTAATTAAGGGATAATTAATCAAGGATGATTAATTAAGATGATGATTAATTAATTGGTTTAATTAATGTTTATGTAAGCAAGATTTATGGTAATGAAAGTAATAAATTTAATTTATTTTAAATTAATTAGAGATGAAGTAATTAATTTAAATCATTTAAAATTAATTATAGTGTGATTATTAATCATTGCTTATGTATGGATGATATTGATTTGCCTTGAATGGTTTGAAATCTCAGCTATGAGATAAGTAATGTTGTGTGATATGGATGCTTTGGTTGCATTGAGATGATAATATGAATTATCTATTTGTGATGATAATATGGATTATCTGTTTGTGATGATAATGATGATTATCTATTGGGGTATGTGAATTATCTATCTGTGTATATATGGATAATGAAATTGAATTGTTTTAAATCTTAAAACAACTTGGACCTAAAAGATGCGTTTTGGATTTCGATGAGACCGGGATCAGGTTTCCAGATTTGGATATCCGAAAACCACATCGATCCAAATTTACGATAGGTCGTGAATCTCAAGTGAAGATAAAGATTCAGAGTGCAAGGGTTATTGTCGTTAACTCTGAGGATGATTCCAAAATGAGTGTAACGAGATAATGCCTTTGGTTTCGTTCGTACCCGGAACGAACTTGTATGGATTGAACGCTTTCAGAACATCGTCAGGTGGACGAGGAGCATTCTAAGTGATGTGTTCTATAAAGATAATCGTAGCCTCAAGCCTCATCAACTGGGAATGGCTAAAATAGGGAAGGTGCAACAAGGCTAAGTGGGTTATGCCCAAGTAGGATGAGATGAACCCCTGTCTAGAGTCCCTTTTATTTCGGATGTGTGGGCGGTTGAATAGCTACAACCACCGGGTTGTCTTGTTCGGGACTGTCCAGTAAGGGATGGTTCCGACCTTGTGTTGCAAGGGATTTAGGGTGGATCCTCGGTACGGTGATCTAAGCCACGTACTGTGACGGGAGGTACCCCAGTAGCCCTGCCATTGTATGGAATCCAAAATCCAATAAGTGCCATCGGTTTTGATTGTATTACCCACTTTTGTGGCTAGTAGCTGGAATTTAATCATGTAACAATTTCGGCTATTTCATATTTATTTGAAAACCCTAGACCCTATTATAATATCACTGGATTTCCTATCAATTTTTGGTTAGCGTAAGGTAAAAACTTACCCATGTTTATGTGTGGAAAGTCTTACGTGATACCTTTTCTTTCAAAGGTTTTCAAAGTTAAGCAACTTCACCCGTTTACTCACACCAGACTCATGTCTGACCCGAAGTTTATTCTGTTTTTCTTAAACTCTTAGGTACTCAAATTTTTACGAGTAGCCAAGGGATTCAGGTTAGGTTTAACGAATTCTGAAGGAGCAATGGAGCAGGAGGCTTCAGCATGTAGATATATAGTATTCTGCTGTGTGTTCTCTGAGTCGTTTGTCTGTATTGTTTATTAAGTTGTATAACTAGATATGTGTTTATAACTGTCTAGTATGTGTTGTATAAGCTGTGTAACTCTGATGTATATGATACTATGTAATATATTATGTGATTAATATAATTTATTTGTTCCGCTGTTTAGATTCTGATGTTGTTTCTTCTTTCTTCCCTGTCTTTTTTCTTTTTTATCCCTTTCTTTCTTAATAATGATGCGTCTTATTATGGAGAATAAGGCGGGTCGTTTCATCCCCTCTCACCTCTAAACCCATGTCCACACCATCCACCACCCAAGGCTAAGCCCACCTCCATTAGTAAGCACAAGCTGAGCCTTCCCAAAGGTCCAAAGCTCGATTCCATAGACTCAAGTACCATCGTAGCGAAACTATAACCTTTTAAAATTAGTTAAATCTAAGAAATCTTCCAAATTTATTATATAAATTGATGATGTGATATGATTTCTATATTTTTTTACTATATTTGATCATCAGGTTTGGATGTTGATTATATAATTATTGTGATGGTTAAACAATTCACGTTTAATATACGTCGAATATCACAAAGGAAATCACTTTCCTTTGATAACTGAAATGGTGTACATTAGATTGTTAAACCTCTTTAAAATGATTTAAAATGGTTTATAAATTTTTCAGAAATACTAAAATCCAATTCTGTGAAATTTTGACAAGTTATGAAAATTGAGTCAAAAATAGACACATAGCGTAACGGCAGTTCGCGTTTTCGCGCTATAGAATGTTAAATCCACGATGGATTCGGAATCAGAATTCATTGTTATAATAATTTTTTGAAGTCTTATAATTATAGTTTTCAAACAAATGAAAAGGATCGAAATTTCATTAGTAGATTTTGAAATATGAGCAAAACAAGTTTTCAAAATAGTCGCGGTTTGAGAGTTTGGAAACCAAAACGATAAATTCTTTATAAATGATATTTTTAATTCTTTAAAATATGGAATAAATTCTACATATATTTTAAAATGTTTTAAAAGATATTTAAGTTATAAAAATTGATTTCTAAATGATCAAAAAGTTATTTTGATCAAATAAGCCTTAAAAGTACTATTCGCAACACTTTTAATAACATTTGAAATATGGCTTTAAACTTAAGTATTCTTTCCCAAATATTTTAGACATGTTTTTAGATAATTAATTAAGTTTTCTAAATATAATTTGAAGGTTTTATAATTTATTTAAAAGAGTTTAAATCTATGATTTAAAGAAAAGTTGTTAAAATCAAGTGATTTAATCTTGGCTCTAAAAGCTGATGAGTAGCATAGATTTTTCTATTCATGAAATCCAAATTTGAGGTGCTTAAACTAAGGAGATGTTCAGGAGCAACTAGTGCCTAACTCACCTAGCCTTTTTCCTAGGTAAGGAATAGATAAGGTCGAAATGTCAAAAATGAAGCAAGTATAAAAGATTCAAATTTCCAAATTTAATACAACCTGGATTGTATAGAAATAATCTCATTATACTTGGTATCAAATTTTAAGCAAGGAACCCACACTACGCATGTGAATTTAAAAGGCGATTTCACCATTTTTCAATGGATAGTAAAGGTTAAATACGGAAGTTTATGTTGAGTAAGATTAGTATGACTTCTATCGACCCTTTTTTTACTCAATAAGGTTTTGCAATACGATTTATGAGAAATGATTTTAATTTGGTATTTCCATAGTAAAAGAGAGGTTTAAGGATTTCGTATATATTAGAAAGAAATGTTTTAAAGATATATATCTTTACAAGATATTTTTGATAAAAAAGAAGCAATTAATCAAATGATAAGCACCTATTTACTTAACATCTTTTTATCGATGATTGGTTCGAGGGAACCAGGATAGGATTTGAGTGATTCTTATCTGAAAACCACTTCGAACCAATCTACGCATTAGAAAGGGAGACTTGGAATGATAACATATGAATGAAGGGTTGCTTGTCACTGACCTTCGGAGGAAATTTCGCGTATCATATATATGTCCAACATTGTGTGGAAAGTAGTTCCTTACCTACCATTGTATGGAGAGTTTCTTTGGTTTGTCTTGTTCCTAGACAACTTGTATGGACGAATGTTCGACATTGCATTTCCAACATACACATACATTGATTTTTACAAACGTACATCTGTTTGATGGTCTAGGAAGTAACTCTCTTACACTTAACACCCTTCTATAAGATGTACAAGCTCAGAGGTTGTACATTTATTGAAATCAATGGTGTGATGGAATAGGCAGGTGGCAGTTAAAGTGGAATGTGCCATGTGAAAGGTAATTGTTACTTCGGGCATCATCACCCGAAAATGGCATAAGCTGGGCATGCCCTATGTTATATGGTTCGTAGCCATTAGGGTATGGTCATCACCTTTCAAGATTACTCTATATATATATATCAAGTATGTTGTGTATGGTATGGGATCCCGGATAGGTTGGTTACGACTGAGGTGATGTCATATTTGATTCCTTCACCAGGTAGATCTAAGGGTAGGCTGGTCCTGCCAGGTGCAAAGGTTTCAAAGTTGTTGATCCTCGGTACATCTCTTTAGAGTTGCACTGTATGGAAGGTAGTTCCTTACCTACCATTGTATGGAAATTCATTCTCCAATAAGTTCCTTCAGACTTGATTGTAGAGTTTAGTATGCTGGAATTTAATAATGTAACAATTTCGGCTAAGATTATGTATTGAAAAGTGTTTTCAAAAGAATGTCATTAAAAATAATATTACCCAATTTTGCATAGGAAATATTTTGGTTATCATAAGGTAAAAAATTCCATGTTTATGTGTGGCGTGGTCTTATGATATACCCTTTATTTTCAAATAGCTATATATCGAGTTTCTCATATCGGTCCTATGATTGATCTACAGTTTATTTTCTTTTCCCCTAAACTTTGGGTGCCCTATTTTTTCCAGGCAGCCAAGAAGTGCCCTATTTTTTCCAGGCAGCCAAGAAGTTAGGTAACTTAGAGCATTTGGAGTGGACTATGGAGCATGGACCACTTTCAGTCCTTGTAGAAGTTATTTACTGATTCCGCAATATTTTATATAATGTATCTACCGGCACTTGTAAGGATAGGCTGCTATAACTATCCTAGCCGGATTAATACCTACTAGAACTCTGGTGGAGCAATTTAAAGTAATTGTATGTACTACTCATATGTATAATTAAATGTTGAATACGATATGAGCTTCCATTTTATTTGTCTTATGTCTTTATTTTCTTTACCCTATGATAATCTGCCTCTTCGTGTAATGCTCGGGTCAGACCGAGTACTATAGATTTTCAGGTTAGGACGTTCTGGAGCTCAGAAGGCGAGATGGATGGTAGGAACGTATGAAGTATAATCCGCTATGATATATTGTAGTTTATCTAGGACAGGATTGTATATGTCCAGTGTTTGTGTCTCTATTGTAACTCTGATGTATTGACGTAAATTAACTGATTTAATTTTTCCTTTGTATAAGTGCTATTTTATATAATATTATTTTTTGATCCGCCGCGACTGTGAGAATTCTGTGGTTTGGTGTTTCTGTTTCTTCTTCTTCTTCTATCTCTTTTCTTCTTTTTCCTAACTATCTAGAATTTTCGGGATCGAAAATTCCGGGTCGTTACATTTGGCACTTGGATTCATGGAACGTGAATATCGAGGATGTACTAATATCGATTTCTAAGGATTAAGGAGGTGGGTCACCACATAATCATTCTCATGACTCCATACAACATCGATTTGTCATCATCGGAACCTAACTCCTTTCATCATCGAGTTGTCATCAATGTCCCAAAACTATCATCGTGCCACTATGTCGCCATCAAACCCCATACGAACAAATAAACACCTTCAACATGATCTACGGAGCCTCTAGTTCCCCTCTAGAAAGTCTCATTCCCATCCAATCAATAGAAATAACTCGGTACCGACATTAATAATTCGGTACAAACTTATTTTGTAAACCAATTTTTGGTTAAGTCTTCTTTCTCGCTTTTAGTACTTCTTTCCCCATGTGCTTGGGACCCTGAACTATCCATCATAACAACTCGGTCCCTTGCCAAGACCTTCATCTTCAAATTCAAGAAACAAGTCGGTAGAACCTCCAACACTTATCCAAACTTCTATATCTTGCCATGGTCCCCTCTACTAACCATGCTCAAGAGATCCCCCAAAATCACCGACTTGTCTGAATAATAATAAAAACTCAGTACCGACATGAATAACTCAATACTAACTTGTTTGCTTAGTGAATTTTTCAATGCGACTTGAACTCCAAACTCTTTCCATGCTCCAGAGCCTGTCCTCCAAGTTTCATCCAATGTCGACCATCTTTGCCTTTGACTCATCCAATTTTCCAACTAATTTCTTATGTATCTAAAACACTAAGAAACAACATCAAAGCACAGTATACAAACATAAAATAACATAAGTTAACATTCACACACATACAATACATAAGAATGTAGTAACAAAGTAAATCTCAATCTAAATCTAATTTTTACACTGGCATATGCATATGAATACAAGGGATTGAAAAACCATATAAAAATCATATTAACCTTTACAATTCATCCTTAGACATACATAGAAGTGTGGTTGAGGTTAGAAAACTTTTTAAGGTTAAAATCATATCAAAAACATCATTTTTTTTAATTATATAAACATGCATGATAGAGTGAGAGGTCAAGAACCACTCACTAAATACCCAAAATACTAATCTTTCCCCTTAGATATGAAGTAGACAGCAAAGGAGAAGGATTTAAATCAGGGAAAATGATAACCTCTAGCTTTTATATACTAATCACCCTTATAGTCATTGATTTGGCTAAGATTAGTAAGGAAAAGATGTAATTTTGATGAAATTAGGGTTAATTGAGGTTTAGAAATTTATTGGGGAAGATGGAAATGACTAGAATAGTTCCTACAGCCTCCCCTTCGCACAAATATTGAAGTGGATTATTGGGCCTAAGCACGTGCTTAGTTAATTATTCATTAAGATTGGCCAACAGCAGCCAAAACTGAAAGCAGCAATAACTTTCAAACAATAAGTCCATTTTTCTGTTATGACCACTCCACCAAATGGGAAACCATTATCTTAAAGCAATGGAAGTGGTTTGAGACCCTAATTCAGCTCTTAACAAGAATTATTGTCCAAATAAGATTTTTAAGGTCAAAATGATCACATGGAAACTCAGTAAAAACCGTAGACATGGAAAATGTCCCTAAGTGCCACTTACTAAAATTTTAGAGTCATACGACCTCATATGAATAAAATAATAATATTTTATGATCCTTCGATGTATAAAAAGTGGGTCGTTACACTCTCCCACCTCTAGGAATTTCACTCCGAATTCTCAAAATGAATCAAGGAATAGTCAATCATAATTACCTCGCATGCCGATCAATCAATTGCAACTATCAAACACATCAAGCAAGCAGTCATGCAACCAATAACATAAGCAAACCTATCCTAGCATGTGAGATAGTACACTTCTCTATATGATATCAGAGGTGAAATTAAATGTGATAAAATGTAGGTTTTACCATGCAAAGAGCTCCAGATATGTGGCCCTAATGCTCTCCTTAGTTTCACACGTACGATCATCTCCACTTTGGCCCCATTGAACCTTCACTAACTCCAACATCTTCCTCCTAAGCTATTTTATGTCCTATGAACCAACTTATTAGGTCTCGCAACTTCTGGTTCAATCTCGATATCATCTAGTTGATCTGATGTAATCATCATGCCTAAGTCGTGCACAAACTTCTGCGAGTAAGAAATATGGAAGGCATTGTGCATACCCACCATCTTCTAAGGTAAGTCGGTATATGCTAGGTTCCCAATCCTCCCTATTATTGGAAAATGACCTATGAATCTTAGTGCCAACTTTCCCTTACTATCGAACCAAATACCATTCTTCAAAGAAGAAGTCTTCACGAACACCATATCGCCTATAGAAAACTCCAAATCTCAACGTCTCCGATCGACGTCGCTTTTTTTCCTATCCTGAGCTACTTTCATTCACTGTTGAATGATCTCTATCTTCTTCGAGGTTTCTTTGATCATATTTGGCCTAAGTATCAGTTTCTCATCTGCTTTCCACCAACAAAAAGGAGCTATACACTATCGATCATACAATGCCTTATATGGTGCTACACCGATACTGGACTTATAGCCTGCAAGAGATCCTCTGGTATATGATTCACTTTCTCGATCTGCCCATCTGTTTGTGGGTGATAAGCTATACTGAGATGCAGCTCGGTACCTAACGCCTCTTGTAAGCTCTTCCAGAACCTACTAATGAACAACGAGTCTAAATTGCTCACAATGCTTTTCCGCACATCATGAAATCGTACAACTCATTTCACATATAACTCAACTAGTTTTGTTGTCCTTCTATTTGACTTGATTGGTATAAATCTAGCACTCTTGGTCAGTCGATTGACTATGACCCAAATGATATCGTACCATGCTCGAGTCCTTGGTAGTCCATCAATAAAGTCGATCATGCTTGCTCCCACTTCCATTCAAGAGTTTCAAGCGGTTGCAACAACCCACTCGGCTTCTTCTGCTCTGCCTTCACCGACTAACAGTTCATACATTTCGAGATGACTTCTTCATCCCCTTACAATGATAGGTCTGTTTCATATCATGGTATATCTTAGTTAGTTAGGAATGGTGGAACCTCGTAATCCATCAACATTGAGAAAAAACAGTCTCCCATCCTTACGAAGCCAACCTTCTCGATCGAGTCTGTATTGCTTCATATCTTCAGACTCTACTTCTCTTTCTATTTTCACCATGATCTCTGCTAGCCTAACATCGCGCCTCTGACTAATACTGATCCCCTTAATCAGAGTAGATCTATTAGTCAAACATGCCAACATCTCTAGATCTAACTCACAATAGGGTCTGAAGTTATAACTAGGAATATTCTCTAACTGTCTCCACCCCGGAACATCGCTTGCAAACTAGCATGTCTTCTACTTAATGCATTAGCGACTGCATTCCCTTTAATAAGTGTATAAGAATTATTGAAATTATAGAGGCTAAGGATTCCAACCTCGCTACTAGCAAAGGTTAAGATCCTTCTGGGAGAAAGGGTACTTCAAGGATTTATGATCCATAAACAACACGAACCTTTCTCCTAATAAGTAATGCCTCCAAATCTTCAAAGCCAACCCTATAGCTGCCAACTCAAGATCAAGATTTGGGTACTTTTTATGCATTTTCAGCCTTTCGACTAGCATAGGCGATAACCTTTCCCTTCTGCATCAAAACTGCACGTAATCCAGTACCACATGCGTCTACATACACTATTAGCTCCTCAATTCCACTTGAAATGGTCAATATTGGTGCACTAATCAACCTCTTTTCAAGCTTACAAACGCATGCTCACATTACATGTCTCAAACGAAAGTATGATTCTTCTTCGTCAAATTGTTCAATGTTGTTGCTATCTTCAAGAAGTCCTTGAAAAAATGTACATAGTATCCTACCAACCAAGGAAACTCCGCACATTCATAGCATTCTTAGGTTGGTTCCAATCCTGAACCACTACTACCTTAGAAGGATCTACTATGATGCCTTGCTCCAAAGCGATATGACCCAAGAACCTCACCTCCTTCCTCCAAATGTGACACTTCGAAAACTTAGCTTTCAGCCTGTGCTTCCTCAACAGCTTAAGCACAATCTTCAAGTGCATCTTGTGTTCCTCCTCTGTTCTGGAATAGATCAAAATATCATATATGAACACAAGCATAAAATTGTTTAGGTGGTCCTTGAAGACGTGCTTCATGAGATCAGTAAAGTATGTCGGAGCATTAGTTAGCCCGAATGGCATAATCAACCACTCATAAAAACTAGATGACATATGAAATGCGGTGATCGGCCCTCTTGTTCACTACCTTCAATTGGTGAAATCCGGTCGCAAGATCCAATTGAGAGAATCTTTCGCTTTATGGAGTTGGTCGAACAAGTCATCGATATGTGGAAGTGGATACTTGTTCTTCTTCATCACCTTATTCAGCTCACGGTAATCCACACACAACCTCATAGAACTGTCCGCCTTAGTGGCAAATATTATAGGTGTACCCCACTTCGATATGCTCCTACAAATGAACCCCTTCTTCAATAGGTCATTACTTGCACCTCCAACTCATTTTTCTCTCTGAGTGCCATATGCCTCAAATACATAACTATCGGCTTGGCATCCTTCAATAACTCAATCTGAAGCTCAGTCTCTCTATGTGGTGGTAATCTAATTACTTCCTCCACCACATCCAAATACTCTTTAATGATAAGTACAATCCATCCTGTAGAGTCTCAAGCACATATAGAAAGCTACCAATAACCCCAAACTCTGATAGGCAGCCTACCACTACCGTCCGCCCATCCACATCCCCAATCATCACCAACTACTTCTCGCAATCCACTAATACTACACATCTTCTTTCGCCAGTCCATTCCTGGGATAATTCCAAACATAACGAAATTCAAAACAAAGCAATCATAAAGAAAAGAGCATCCATGACTTGATAAGGTCAAATTGCGACAAACATTTGGCAGACTAATGTAGCCCCCAATAGGGTTCATCACGATTAAGGGTTAGTCAACAATTTCGGGTTCCAATCCCAGTCTATCTACTAGATCACTAGATATGAAGGAATGTGAAGCCCTAGTATCGAATAAAAAACGTATGGGAACATCGTCAACAAAAAACATACCTTGAACAATTATGCTCTTTAACTTCTCTTTCATCGAGGGAGGACTTGTCGAAGTCGGAAATACGTCCAGAGAATCTACCTTCACAACCTATTTCAACTGTGGCGGTTCCATACAATTCTTTAGTATATGTCCGTATTGCCATAGTTATAACACTTCTTCTTTCCATCAGTCTTGTAGTCTCTGATCAGGTGACCCTTGTCTCCACAACTAAAGCAAATAGGATCCTATTTATCCTTCTTATAAGCGTTCTTTCCCTGAAACCGCTTCCTCTTTCCATTCCATTTCTTCCCGCCTCCACCGCTCTGTTGTAGTTTCGGCTCTTCCTTAGCAACAATGGCTGATTTGGACTTTGGGTGTAAACTATAAACTCTCCTGGCGAAGAGCTTTCTAAACAAGTCTCTCGAATGGCTCATCGATATAATTAACCAACTTATCCTCTAGATAGTCGTCCAAACCCATAACGAACTTCTCGTTCTTCCTTAACGGAGTGCCGATGAAAGACGTCCCATATTTTGACAAAACGTTGAACTCAGCAACATATTCAGAGACAGACATATCTCCTTACTTCAAATCAGCAAATATCCTAAGTAGTATCGACTTCTGAGCAGTTGGAACAAACTTCTCCTTAAACCTAGATTTGAACTGATCACTGGTAAACTGATCCTCGTGTGTGGCAATAGTTATAGCATTCCGCTAGTTCATGGCCCACCCTTGAAGCTGTCTAGAGGCCAGCTTCCTCTTCATGGCATTATCTACTTCCATATCACCAAAGATACGCTCGTAGGTGTCCAATCAATCATGTACTGCGATATCCAACTCTATTCCAAGGAATGGTTTGCCTCCCAAGGTGGAGTAATCTTTCCATAACTTGGCAAACTTGGTTCTCGACGCCTGCACCTAAGCACCACCACCAATGTCAAGATTTGGTGTGGCTGCTTGGGCATTTTGAAGCACGTCTGCCATCATCACATTGAACATAGCCTTGCAAGTCATGGCTTGTAATAAGAATGATAAATCTCTCAAAAAGATAACTATGTCAATAGTATTCGTATGTGCATGCGACTTATTTACTATCTACACTATTATACAGTTTTAAAAACCAAAATATATAACAAGCATGCACTCTCTCGTATACTCTTAATCTAGTCGAGGGTGATAACTCATTTCTATCTCTACTAGACCATGATATCAACTTAGGCTAATTGCTTAACCTAAGCTTTGATACCAAATGTGACTACCGCCCTACACCACCGATGCCCAATATACACAAGATGTTGCACTACCGATGTGCCCGGCCAATGTAGAACGATCATCAAGATTGTAGAATGAAATAAGCATCACAGAACCTGTTGTGTATCTCAGAGCGCATGAAATAAAATATACACATCGTAGATATAAAACATAAGAGACAATAATAACCAAGTGATTTAAACATCAGAGTACAAATTCATAGAGTTACACAATGGTAATACAGTTTATACAATGGAAATAAACTCAAATAACTGTCTTATAATAATAAGCAAGCATGGCCAAGGCTCCATAGTGTTTCACAGCGGAATAATCATAGACATTCATATATGATACGAGATAGCTGTAATGACTCATAATTTAATCACTTTGAACTTGAATAGTTAATATGTTTTTAAATGATTAAATAATGGATTTTATATGTAGAATACAATTTGTACAAAACGCCTCGAATGGATTTTTTTTACTGATGTAAAATGTTAGTTTAAAGATGGTTCGAGTTATAAGGCGGTTAGTGGTACCAATTTATTTAAAGAATGAGTTTGCTTAATAAAACAGAATAGTATAATTACTTGCCTAATAAAATAAGAAAGAATTATTAACCCTACCTAGTAAAACAGAATAGTATAATTACTTGCCTAATAAAACAAGAATTATTAACCATGTCTAATAAAGCAGAATAGTATAATTGCTTGTCTAATAAAACAAGACAGAATTATTAACCGTGCCTAATAAAACGAAATAGTATAATTGCTTGCTTAATAAAACAGAACAGTATAATTACTTTCCTAATGAAACAAAATAGCATAATAATTATTATATTCCATGCGGATGGTTGCCATTGGACCAAAATCTGGTCGAATCACGTTATGCCATGTGGATGGTTGCCATTGGACCAAAATCTGGTCGAATCATGTTATACCATAGTTGATAAGGAGGATTCCTGTTGGACCGAAATGTGGTCGAATCAAATTCAGCCATCAAGATGTTTTCTATTAGACCAAAATATGGTCGAATCAAATTAGGCCATCAAGATGTTTTCTATTGGATCAAAATGTGGTCAAATCAAATTTGGCCATAAGGCTGGTTTCCATTGGACCAAAATCTGGTCGAATATAGTTAGGCTGTAGGAATGACTAAATTACCCTTCTCTTCACCTATAAATAACCAAGTCCATATCTCATTTCAATTCATTCACAAACTAAAGAAAAGAACTTAAAATTCATTATCAGAGGTGAAGTATCCAAGTCTCCATCAAAGCAAATAGGATGTGAGTGCATTCCTTGTTTTCATAGTTTAGTGGGTGTAACTTATTCCGTGAGTATATTCCTTATTTCCGTAGTTTAGTGGGTATAACTTATTTTGTGAGTATAATTTAATTATTTTACAATCAGTGTAATCTTAATTTCTTTCCTTTGACTCATTCACACTTTAACAAATGTTGCGTTAACTATTAATTGTAAATTGTTAATAA
Source organism: Allium cepa (assembly GCA_030765085.1). NCBI lineage: Eukaryota > Viridiplantae > Streptophyta > Magnoliopsida > Asparagales > Amaryllidaceae > Allium > Allium cepa. Next base: position 137,919,043 of record CM060932.1, read on the forward strand.
TAATGAGTCTATTATTATTCTTGTTATTATTCTTATTTGGTTGTTTGATTTGTGCTCGGCCAGTTTATGAGCAATAACTTTGATGTTTTGTTAAAGGGAACTTACACCATCTTTTAACTTAGGATTGACATTTAGTGACTTTTTGGTTAAAAGTAAATAACACCCATTTTAACTATCTCATTTGATTAAGAGGGGGCTTCACCCCTTTTGGTCGTATTCTCCTTTAAAGATGATGGGTTTAAGTTATGATTTGAATGGAAGTTTTAAATCTTTGTTTAAAGTATTTTAAAGGAGCTTCAAAATATATATAATGATTTAAATGGGTTATTTATAGTAAATAGTCCTATACATGGCACTAAAGCCAATGAGTAGATTGATCCTCTATTTGTGAGATCTGGAACCGAAGTGTCTAGGTAAGGCTAGGAGCAACCAGCGCCCTGACTTACCTGGCTTTGTTTCTGGGCGAGGGGTAGAGTAAGTCGAGAATATCGGAAACATGACAAGTATAGGAAATTTGATTTCCATAAATGATCTTTATAAGTATAATGGAAAACATTCGCTTGAAAATTTTTTTTGACCCATTTAAGTATGATTTCGAAATATGAAACCCTCTTAATTATTTTGTGAATATACTTATACCAATGGGATAAGTTTATGGATATTTTCCAAGCATTAAAAAGGTATAAGATTTAATTTCCATATACGATCATTTTGTTATCCCCGATAGTTGATATCTTGACTCACAATTTCAATATCCTTCTTCCTTTTGTTTTTGTTTCATCAATCTAAGATGATTTGTTGCTCAATTAGAGCATCAATATCCTTTATCAAAAATGACTAAATAAAGAGTGAGTGGGGCCTAAGCTATGTGGGGTTGCTTCCATTAGTGTATTGTCGCATCTACTCAAGATTGGTTTCGGTTGTATGCGCACGGAGATGTGAAATACTCGGATATTTTCTAGAGGTATACTTTCGATAAGGGGGGCACACCATCCTGGTCATTATTGAAAAATTCCTTTTCCTTATTTTTGATTCAAATCTTTGGATTGATTCTTTCTTAATTACATCAGGAAGCGTCTTGCGCTCTTTGCGATGTTTAATTATTTGTTCCCATTCTTTTATACTTGGATGTTGTCCTTGTGAGGGAAAAACCCGTTATGCGTTTTTATGACGTGGTCTCACTAGTTATTTTGAGTGTTCTATATTTTTGGAGTTTACTCATACCGGACTTAATGTCTGACGCGAATTGTTTGTTTTCCCTAAACTTTAGGGTACTCATTTATATTTGAGTAGTTCGGAAATGATAGGTTTCTTTGGGCTCTTTTGAAGATGATGGATGAGCAGGAGGCTCCTTATCAATCTAGCTATTTATTTTCGCTGTTATGAGATGTTGGTTCTATGAATTTATATTTAAATAAAGGTTGTTATAACTGCCTATACTGATAGTGGTACTTTTGTTGTAACTTTGATAACTTCATGTTGGGGAGTAACCTTATGTATTGTCTTATTTTTATGTTATATTTAACCGTTCCATTGTGAGATTATTTTTCCATTCTAATATTTTACCCCATGACAACTCGTCTTTTAGATACTTGAGCAACGGCACATGAATACCATGGATGTATTAAGTGTCGTTCTTAAGGGTCAGAAAAGTGGGTCGTCACAATAGCCCTATCCAGCTCATCCTCTGCAAGCTACTGCGTCGCACCTAGACCTGCTCTCTAGTCTACTCACTTAAGAGTAACCAAGATAATCAGAAACAAAGTATAAAACCTCGTGTCAGACATCAGTCTGGTGTGAGCGATAAATGAATCTCAAAATACTATATAGGTCGATATAGTAAGGAACAAGGGTATATGAACCATACATGACCTATCCTTGCAACCAAAGAGTTAGCACATAACAAAATAAAACTCTACTCTATGAATATAATAAAGGTACACCACAAACTAAGTGTGATGACGAGTGTCCAAGTATCCCTATCACCAGTACATATCTCAATGACATCCCTAAAGTGATAGACTATGAAAGAACATTCAACAACCATAGCTTCCATCAGACAATCCTCACTATCACTCAATGTGCTCTGGATATTTGATAACTCGTATGACCTTTCTACTGCCAAGGACTAATGGAAATTCCAATTTTCAGTGTACTCACTCTAGCCCAAAGCTGATACTAGACCCATTTAACCGATCCAGGGTACATGGATCCATTCATTCGATCCGGGGTAACCTTTCAGCGTACTTATGAGTGTCCTCACAATACCCTTGCTTTGAGTATATTAGAAAACACTCCGAGTATCGACAATCCCTTAGCACGTGTATCTGAGCCCTTTCCTTGATCCATCCAATTTCCATTATCCTCGAGGAACCATTCTACATTCTTCCATTCCACGATAGAACCATTCAACCATCCTATATACATGTCACCTTTCTTAGAACCTTCCCTTTTGTGGATAACCATTCTCACGATTCCGTTCAGCATTGAATCACCATCATCAGAACCTTACTCTTTTCATCATCGAGTTGTCATCAAAGTCCCAAAACTATCATTGTACCACTATGTCGCCATCAAAACCCAAGTGAACAAATAAACACCTTCAACATGATCTAAAGAGCCTCTTCTTTCCCTCTAAGAAGTTTCACTCATATCCCATCAATAGATTAACTCCGCACCGACATGAATAAGTTGGTACCGGCTTATTTACTTAACCAATTTTTTGATTAAGTCTTCTTCCTTGCTTCTAGTACTTCCTTCCCCATGTGCTTGGGATCCCGACCTGTTCACCATAACAACTTGGTCCTATGCCAAAGCCTTTATCTTCGAATTCTAGAAATAAGCCAATAGAACCTCCAACACTTAGCCAAACTTCTATATCATGCCATGGTCTACCTCTACTAACCATGCTCTAGAGATCCCCTAAAAACATCAATTTTTTTGACTAATAAAACAACTGGTACTGACATGTCAGTACCTGCTAATTTGCTTAGCAATTTTTTGATGCGACTTGAACTCCAAATTCTTCCCATGCTCCAAAATCCACGCTCCAAGTTTTATCCAATTCTGACCATCTTTGCATTCGATTCAACCAATTTGCCAACCAATTTTTTATTTATCTAAAACACTAGCAAAATACAAACATGAAATAACATAAGTAAACATCCATACATATACAATATATAAGAATGTAGTAACCAAATAAATCTCAATCTAGACGTAACTTTTACACTATCATATGCATATGAATACAAGAGATGGCAAAACCATCTAAAAATCCTTTTGAACCTTTAAAATTCATCCTTAGGCATATATAGAGGTATGGTTGAGGTTAGAAAATATTTTAAGGTCAAAATCATAGTAAAAACATTATTTTTAATTATATTAACATGCATAGTAGAGTGAGAGGTCAAGAACCACTCACAAAATACCCAAAATACCAATCTTTCCTCTTAGATTTGAAGTAGATAGGAAAGAGAAGGATTCAAAGCGGGAAAAATGATAATCTCTAGCTTCCATATACTAATCACCCCTCTAAACAATGATTTGGCAAATATTAGTATGGAAATATACAATTTTTGATGAAATTAGGGTTAATGGTTTAAAACTATTTTAGAGAAGAAGGAAATAACCTAGATCAGTTCTTTTAGCCTTCCCTTAGCATAAATTTCGAAGTGAGTTAGTGGGACTAAGCACGGGATTAGTTAATTACCCACTAAAACTGGCTAGCAGCAGCCAAAACTTAAAACAGCTTTAGCTTTTAAATGATAAGTCCATTTTTCTATTATGACCACTCTACGGAATTAAAAACCGTCAAGCAGTGGAAGTGGTTTGAGACCTAATTCAGCTATTATCAAAAGTTATAGTCCAAATAATATTTCAGAGTCAAAATGGTCGCATAGAAATTCGACAAAAATCATAAATGTGGAAAATATCCGTAGGAGTCGCTTTCTAAAATCTTAGAGTCATATGACCTCACATGAATAAAATAAAAATATTTCACGACCCTCCGATACATAAAACACGAGTCGTTACTGGATGCCTGAATGATTTACGCAATACTTAAGGCATGTACGGCAAGTTCCCATTCCTCAACAAGCTGCACCAGCGGCACGCACTACACCACTTACTAAAGCAGCACCCTACCCTATAGACTTTTCCAAGATATGTAAGGGCTTCCGAAATATAGGTGGAAAGGTGTATGCGGGAGCAGAAGGTTTTGTGTAGATGAAGGATTAACAATTGTGAACGTATCTATCAGGAGTTTGGATGGGAAGATCAGATTAAGAGGAGAATAATGGCATGGCATCTTAAAGGAGAGGCCTTAGATTGTGGACAGTTGCAGTTGAGGAGAATGTTAATAGAGCTATCACTTGGGCTGAGTCCATAAACTGGTTTGAATCGCGATTATGCCTAGGGTTGAGGTGAATTTGCAATTGGTTGGGTTTATTATTAACCCGCCTTTTGGCAAGGCCATGGACAGCCGGATTTAACTAAATTGACTACTTGTTTATCAAGATTGGATAATGACGGGTTTGAGCTAGTCGGATGGATAGACAATAGGTCATGGATGGTTCGGTGTGGGTCGTTCGGCAAGGACGGCTCGGTCGTATGTGGCTCGATTATTGGTGGTGTGGGTCGGCGTGTTGAAGTTGATCAGCATTAGTGGGTCGGCTAAGCTCGGTGAGCTAAGGTGGGTCGGTCATAAGTGATCAGTCAAAGGAGTGCGACCATGTAATTCGATCGGCATTGGTGGTCGTTCGGTCTGGGAGGAATGGTTCGATCGACATTGGTGGTCGTTCGGTCTAGGAGGATTGGGTCGGTCGCATTGGTGGTCGTTCAGTTTGGAAGGAATGGTTCGGTCGGTATTGGTGGTCGTTTAATTTGGGAGGCATGGTTCGGTTGGCATCGATGGTCGTTCGGTTTGGGAGGCATGGTTCAACGATGGTCTTAGTGGGCCTGTATCACTCAAGAAGCCCGGTAACTCAGGTTTTGCCTATAAATACAGCATGTGGGGCTTCATTCTTCATTCTGTTTCCCTTCATCTTCTACACTAAGGCTGCTCTGCCGTTGCTGTTCTAAAAACTCTGGATTGTAACTGCAATTGATTCTAACATCAATAAAAAGGGAATTTCTGGAGTGGACATAGGCCGTAGTTAACTGACTAAATCTTCTGTTATTATTGCTTTCTTTTTTATTTTTACTATTCTTCATATTTATACTCTCTACATACATTCTATCTGCGATTTATGACTGTAATTTGGTGCTTTCATCTGGATTTAGGTGTTAGTGACTAATTTTGGCGCTAACATTTTGGTGCTTTCACTGAGAGAGCTAGCACTCAGGAATTCTGGACTTAGATTTTAGATTTAAAGACTTAGGAACTCGTATTCTAGAGACTATGGCTAGGCAATCGACAAGGAGGTGATGAATATGTGCTTTGCGCTATATGATTTTTGTTTGATGATAATAAACATATATACATTCATATAAATGTATTTGGTAATGTACTATTTTGTTTTTCATAGTTTAAATAAATATTTGTTGAATAAAATTAAATTACACAGAATTCGAATTTGAATTCAAACAGAACAAGTTAAACAGATTTTGAATTCAAACAGAAATTTTTATTCAAACAAATATTTATTACAATTTTAAATAGTACAATTTCAAGCTCTCACTATACATATACAATTTTGACTACTATACATGACATTTCACATTTACATCACAACCTTACTACATATCACTCACACTCATATTTTGTCTTCAACTGCATTCCGGTTTGAATCCAGCATCTGAGTAATCTGCAAAAATATTCACTAACGTAGTAAAATTGAAAAAGAAATATTTTTGCAATATAAAATGAAATACGATTTTTGAAAATATCGTTTGCCTCAGTTATTTGGGTTGTTCGTCATCATTCACACTTGAATTCATCACAAAGTCGTGCACATAGATATTACAGGGACAGGTAATCATAAGTGGCTGCAATACACACGTGTACATTCATATGCGTGTGCATTGCCTCGCCAACTCGTGTGCACAGCTCCAACCAGAAATTCAAGGCAACAGAGACCAAGCAATGAATAACTCAAAGCAACAGTCAACTGGCCAAGACTACAAGTACAAGCAGCAGTGTGCAACTCGAAAATGTACACAAGTGAAAACAGGAATAAAATATGACAATGCAATATGGTGAAGCAGCATTGATACAGCATAAGTCAAGACAGCTGCAACAACAAGTATGGTGAAGCACTGACTCAAATAAACAACTACACTGACCAGAATACAATGCAACAACACAGTCAACAAGGCAACAATGCAAATGAACATCACAATGAACCAACAGGTCAGAGGTGAAAACAATGCAATGCTGAAGTGATGAAGTGCATACAAACAACTGCAACACACATGCACGACTTATCACAGTGAAACTCAAGCAAGCCAGACCAACACTGCAACTCAAATGTACAGGCCAGTGAACATAAAAGAGAATGACTCGAAGCAGTTGTGAACAAATGTGCAAATGCTCAAGACCATCAGTACACAGTGATGACAATACAAGGAAATGAAGATTACAGCAATATACAGACGAAAAAATTGACCAACTGCAACAATGCAAACAATAGACACAAAAGAATATGGACTGCAACAAACATGAAAATGGACCAAAGTAGTACAGCAGCTCCATGACCAAGTGATACAACAGATACTACCAGTGAAACACAAATGAACGAATATCACTATGAATCAACAATACATGCAGGTGAATAGAAGTCTTTGAATCAAAACATAATCAAGTCCAGCTACTAGTTGCAGACTCCAAGTTGCAGACTCAAAGCAAACATGACACCAAACTACAAAATCAAATGCAAACTCAGTATACACATATGTACAGGTACAAACAACAGTGAGCATTCATATGTACAAATGCAAAGAACAGTGGTGATGCAGTGCAATATCTTCAACAAACAACTAATGCATCAGTAACCGAGCAACAAAGTGAAAAATCACAAAATCAATGCTACAGTGGAGGAATGCAAAGATGAATGAAGCTGTGTAAATCAAGATGATTAAACAAGTCGAAAATATGCGTGTGACAAAGTCAAATATCACAAATCACGAAATCAATTCAAAGCCGTGTGAATCAAGCTACTAGAAATACGAAATTGACAAAGTCAGATTAATCCTCAGCATCAAAGTGTAATCGAACGGCAAAGCAAGAATTTTTGAAGCAATCAGTCGAACGCAAAAATAGGAAATCAAATCCTATTAAAACCCTAATCATCATCGGCATTTTTTTTCATCTAGTTCAAGCATCGAACAGCAAAGCAAAAAGAGAGAAGTACATACCGAAGAACAGAACGAACTCGATCCAAAATTGAAGAAAGCCGTAAGCAAATCGAAGAAATATATGATCGTCAAAGCAATCACGACAACAACCATCTGAACGATCAACGAAGTCGGCGCCTTTAATTTTGCACAACCCTGGTTTAAATCGCAAGGAGTAAAGGCAATTTGCAGAAACCCTAATTCGCAAAAAGGAACGAAAGAGGATCGGCCATAATTTCACAAGCAACAGCAAAAAGGAACGGAGCAAAGTCAAATGGGCTAAAGATAAAGGGGCCGGCATTATAAAAGAGGGTTTATTTTTAAATTAGGCTTTATTATTTTGTTAACTAGGGTTAAGGTTTATTTTCTATTGTCTTTTAATTATCGTTTTTATTTTTCGAATCAAAACTTTGTAAATCACCACCTAGGGTTTAGGTAGTGTCAGATTGTCTAGTTAGAATTAGTTCAGTGAGAAGGGTGTGCGAGTTTGCAAAATTCTATTGTAGGCGGGAGCAGAGTTTGCAAGTAAGCGAAGCTCTATAGGCAGGAGGCAAAGTTTGCGAGTAAGCGAAACTCTATAGGCGGAGCAGGGTGTGCGAGTCTAGTAGAGTGTTTGTGAGCGTGGAGCAAATGTTTGCGAGCAGGGTGTGCGAGTTTAGTAGAGTGTTTGTGAGCGTGAAGCAAATGTCTGCGAGTCTAGTAGAGTGTTTGTAAGCGTGATACTGTTTAATTCTAATAGAAATCTGTGAATGCAGCAGTAGGCAGGGGTTGCCGAAGCTGGGTAAATTTTGTGTGTGATTTACTTTTCAGCATATTTATTTCTGCAATTATATCTCTGTGTTTAATTCGAGAAAATTTGCTATAACCCTATTCAACCCCCCCCCCCCTCTAGGGTTAATCTAGATCCTACAAGTGGTATCAGAGCCCGGTTTATTTTTTACTTTAACTCTAGAGATATGTTTAAACGTTTTTTTAACTTTTGTATACAAAGTCTTTGCAGCAACTTGGGATGGTGAAGAAGGAGAGGAAGCTAATATATGTTTGATTGCAAAATCAGATTCAGAAGCCAGCTCAGAGGAAACTAGTGAGATTTGTTGGCGGGCTAAGGAGCAACAAGAATGGTTTCTAGATTCAGGTTGTTCTAGACATATGATAGGTGACAAATCGAAGTTCCTTAGTCTAGAGAATTTTAAAGGCGGAAATGTGATCATGGGAGACAACAGTAAGTGTAAGATCATTGGTAAAGGTGAAGTAGGTAACGGTAATTTTTCTTTAACTAATGTTTTATATGTTGAGAATTTGCATCACAATCTCATTTCTATTAGCCAACTATGTGACAAAGGTATGAATGTTGTCTTCGATAGTGATACTTGCAAAATCATTGATAAAGATTCTAATAACATTGTTTTTATGGGCAAAAGAAAAGGAAATGTTTACTCACTTTCATTTGATAATCTAAATCTGTCTAGATGTTTGGTAGTCACAGATGAAGAAGCATTTTTATGGCATAGAAGACTTGGTCATGCTAGCATGAGCCTCTTAGAAAAACTTGAAACAAAAGAATTAGTCAGGGGGTTACCACATCAGAAATTTAAAAATAACAAAGTGTGTAAAGCATGTTCCTTGGGCAAGCTTAGTCGATCATCATTTCGTCCTAAAAACATTGTTAGCACATCAAGGGTTCTTGAATTAATTCACATGGATTTATTTGGACCAAATGAAATTGCAAGCTTAAATGGAAAACGTTATTGTTATGTATTAGTTGATGATTACTCTAGATTTACATGGGTTTATTTCTTAGCCAAAAAGTCTGAATCTTTTGAATATTTTTCAAAATTTGCAAAACTTGTTCAAAATGAAAAGGGAGTTTCAATTAAAAACTTGAGAAGTGATCATGGAGGCGAATTTGAAAATTTGGAATTCGAAAGTTTTTGTGAAGAAAATGGTTTAAAACATGAATTTTCTGCTCCACGAACACCTCAACAAAATGGGGTGGTTGAAAGAAAAAATCGTACATTGCAAGAATTGGCAAGGTCCATGTTGAGTGAGTATAATCTACCTCTAACCTTTTGGGCAGAGGCAGTAAATACGTCATGCTATGTAATGAATAGAGTAATGGTTAGACCAATACTTGGCAAAACATCTTATGAATTGTGGCATGAAAGAAAACCTAACATTTCTTATTTTCGTGTATTTGGATGTCCTTGTTTTATTCTTAACACAGGTGATCAACTTGGAAAATTTGAATCTAAGGCTGATGAGGGAATTTTCATGGGATACTCAACAAGGAGCAAGGCTTACAGAATATACAACAAACGAACAAAAACAATTGTTGAATCAATCAATGTGAAATTTGATGAATCTGACCAATATAGAACGACTGAAAAGATGGTTGACGATGGGGTAGATCCTGAAGGCACTGAAGAAGGGACATTTAGTGAGAAAACTGAAAGAAGGACTGTCGATGCTGATAAATTAAGGTTCAAACCTAATCATCCTCCTGAATTAATTATTGGTGATCCTACGGAAGGTATACGTACTCGTTCTTCATTTAATAAAAATTTGTGTGCGTTTTGTTGTCATAGTGGTTTTATTTCTGAGATTGAACCTGATTCTGTTGAAATGGCTATTAATGATGAAAATTGGATTTTAGCAATGCAAGATGAACTTAATCAATTTGAGAGAAACAAAGTTTGGAAATTAGTTCCTAGGCCTAATGACTATCCAATCGTAGGGACTAAATGGGTGTTTAAAAATAAACTTGATGAATCAGGAAATGTAATTAGAAACAAGGCTAGGTTGGTTGCAAAAGGTTATAACCAAATAGAAGGCATAGACTTTGATGAAACATTTGCTCTAGTTGCTAGGTTAGAAGCCATTAGAATCTTGCTAAGTTTTGCATGTTACAAGGGTTTCAAACTTAAACAAATGGATGTAAAAAGTGCCTTTTTGAATGGCGATTTAAAAGAAGAAGTTTTTGTCGAACAACCACCCGGTTTTGAAAATCATGAATTTCCAAATTATGTGTATAAGCTAGAAAAAGCATTATATGGTCTTAAGCAAGCTCCAAGAGCTTGGTATGACTGCCTCTGTACATATCTTTTGGAAAATGGTTTTAAAAAGGGTAGTGCTGACACGACACTGTTTCTATTACATAAAGAAAGTGATTTTTTGATTGTTCAGATTTATGTGGATGATATTATTTATGGTGCTACTAATGAGCTCTTGTGTGAGAATTTTGAACAAGTCATGCAGGCTAAATTTGAGATGAGTTTGGTTGGCGAATTGAAATACTTTCTTGGATTTCAAATTAAGCAAAGCAGTGATGGCATTTTCATTTCACAATCCAAATATGTGTTGGAGCTATTGAAGAAATTTGGAATCGAAAATTCCAAACCATTGAGAACTCCTATGAGTCCATCAACAAAGTTGGACAAAGATGAGAAAGGAATTGCAATTGATCAAAAGAAATATCGAGGGATAATCGGTTCACTTCTCTATCTTACTGCTTCTAGACCTGATATTATGTTTGCAGTGTGCTTGTGTGCACGTTTTCAAGCTAATCCCAAAGAATCTCATTTAAAAGCTACTAAACGAATTTTGAGATATCTTTCACACACACACAAATTTGGACTATGGTACCCTTCTTGTGAAAATTTTGATTTAGTAGGTTATTCCGATGCTGATTATGCTGGTTCATTAGTTGACAGAAAAAGCACTAGTGGGACATGTTTCATGCTAGGACATTCATTAGTCTCATGGTCAAGTCGGAAACAGAATTGTGTTGCATTATCCACCACTGAAGCAGAATATATTGCTTTGGGAAGTTGTTGTGCTCAAATTCTATGGATGATGCAAACTCTTTCTGATTTTGGCTTAGTCTATAAACAAGTCCCATTAAAATGTGATAGTAGGAGTGCTATAGATTTGTCAAATAATCCTGTTCATCATTCTCGCACAAAACACATTGATGTGAGACACCACTTTCTTAGAGATCACATTGCTAAAGAAGACATTTGCATTGAATATATTTCAACTGAAACTCAACTTGCTGATATTTTCACAAAACCTCTCCCCGAAGACAGATTTTCCAGATTACGATTAGATTTGGGAATTATAGAGATCGACTGATCATTTTTTTTAAAAAAAATTTGATTTTTGAATTTGATTCTAAATGACAAATTTTTTGACTGATCTAACTCCCTAATGATTATCGAAAAGATGAATAGTGATTGAAAAAGTGATGAGTGTTGATATTTATCATATATTAAAACTCGAGAAAATACAATTAGGAAATTTCTTTAGAATTTCATAACAAGAGTTATAAAAACTTTTTGTTGGGTAAAAATTCCATGATCATTTCTATTTCTATCATCTTTCTATCGACCATCACTCATCAAAATTACACATAGTATGTAAATTTGTGGTAGTTTACAAAGGAAATCATTCGTTCTTCAATATCTTTAAATCTATGAAGGAAAATTATTTGTGCTTCAACTTATTATATTTAGCAATAAAAATAAATATCCAAAGTATTCACTCTCATTTAAAAGTCCTCACGGTTATGCATGGGTGAATTACTTGGATTTTTGATTATGTGCTTCCATGCTCATTTAAAAGTCCTCACGGTTATGCATGTATGGAACGCATATTAAAAATAATTGATTTAATAGACAAGTTGATTCTAATCCCATTTAAAAGTCCTCACGGTCATGCGTGGTTAGAAGATACTTGATTTCATTTTTTTTTTAAAAAAAAATTGTGAATACTACTAATCTCATTTAAAAGTCCTAACGGTTATGCATGGTTAGTAGATATTCAAATTTCCTGAAATAAATATACCACAAATAGACATATCTATATGAATTTTTGATGATTCTATCTCCATCACTTCTGAAAGTGGAATATGCGCTTGACAAGGGTAATTATGATTTTTGTTTGAGTTTTATTGAGATTTGATATTTATATTTAATTGAGTTAAATGTTTGATTCATGTCTATCACTTCATCCCTATTTTATAACACTATTATTCTTTTGCTGATAACAAAAGGGGGAGAGAAAAGTTAAGATTTTGTCAAATAGAATCAAGCAAAGGTCAAATAACTTTCAATTTGCATATAGACTCATTTACATATTTTTATTTGTATGCATATATGTAGGGGGAGCCATATATGTAGGGGGAGTATCACATAAAAAGGGAGCATTCAAATAGGGGGAGCAAATGAAATTATCAAATACATTTAATATATTCAAAATCTTAAATATATGTTTGTTATCATCAAAAGGGGGAGATTGATGAATATGTGCTTTGCGCTATATGATTTTTGTTTGATGATAATAAACATATATACATTCATATAAATGTATTTGGTAATGTACTATTTTGTTTTTCATAGTTTAAATAAATATTTGTTGAATAAAATTAAATTACACAGAATTCGAATTTGAATTCAAACAGAACAAGTTAAACAGATTTTGAATTCAAACAGAAATTTTTATTCAAACAAATATTTATTACAATTTTAAATAGTACAATTTCAAGCTCTCACTATACATATACAATTTTGACTACTATACATGACATTTCACATTTACATCACAACCTTACTACATATCACTCACACTCATATTTTGTCTTCAACTGCATTCCGGTTTGAATCCAGCATCTGAGTAATCTGCAAAAATATTCACTAACGCAGTAAAATTGAAAAAGAAATATTTTTGCAATATAAAATGAAATACGATTTTTGAAAATATCGTTTGCCTCAGTTATTTGGGTTGTTCGTCATCATTCACACTTGAATTCATCACAAAGTCGTGCACATAGATATTACAGGGACAGGTAATCATAAGTGGCTGCAATACACACGTGTACATTCATATGCGTGTGCATTGCCTCGCCAACTCGTGTGCACAGCTCCAACCAGAAATTCAAGGCAACAGAGACCAAGCAATGAATAACTCAAAGCAACAGTCAACTGGCCAAGACTACAAGTACAAGCAGCAGTGTGCAACTCGAAAATGTACACAAGTGAAAACAGGAATAAAATATGACAATGCAATATGGTGAAGCAGCATTGATACAGCATAAGTCAAGACAGCTGCAACAACAAGTATGGTGAAGCACTGACTCAAATAAACAACTACACTGACCAGAATACAATGCAACAACACAGTCAACAAGGCAACAATGCAAATGAACATCACAATGAACCAACAGGTCAGAGGTGAAAACAATGCAATGCTGAAGTGATGAAGTGCATACAAACAACTGCAACACACATGCACGACTTATCACAGTGAAACTCAAGCAAGCCAGACCAACACTGCAACTCAAATGTACAGGCCAGTGAACATAAAAGAGAATGACTCGAAGCAGTTGTGAACAAATGTGCAAATGCTCAAGACCATCAGTACACAGTGATGACAATACAAGGAAATGAAGATTACAGCAATATACAGACGAAAAAATTGACCAACTGCAACAATGCAAACAATAGACACAAAAGAATATGGACTGCAACAAACATGAAAATGGACCAAAGTAGTACAGCAGCTCCATGACCAAGTGATACAACAGATACTACCAGTGAAACACAAATGAACGAATATCACTATGAATCAACAATACATGCAGGTGAACAGAAGTCTTTGAATCAAAACATAATCAAGTCCAGCTACTAGTTGCAGACTCCAAGTTGCAGACTCAAAGCAAACATGACACCAAACTACAAAATCAAATGCAAACTCAGTATACACATATGTACAGGTACAAACAACAGTGAGCATTCATATGTACAAATGCAAAGAACAGTGGTGATGCAGTGCAATATCTTCAACAAACAACTAATGCATCAGTAACCGAGCAACAAAGTGAAAAATCACAAAATCAATGCTACAGTGGAGGAATGCAAAGATGAATGAAGCTGTGTAAATCAAGATGATTAAACAAGTCGAAAATATGCGTGTGACAAAGTCAAATATCACAAATCACGAAATCAATTCAAAGCCGTGTGAATCAAGCTACTAGAAATACGAAATTGACAAAGTCAGATTAATCCTCAGCATCAAAGTGTAATCGAACGGCAAAGCAAGAAATTTTGAAGCAATCAGTCGAACGCAAAAATAGGAAATCAAATCCTATTAAAACCCTAATCATCATCGGCATTTTTTTTCATCTAGTTCAAGCATCGAACAGCAAAGCAAAAAGAGAAAAGTACATACCGAAGAACAGAACGAACTCGATCCAAAATTGAAGAAAGCCGTAAGCAAATCGAAGAAATATATGATCGTCAAAGCAATCACGACAACAACCATCTGAACGATCAACGAAGTCGGCGCCTTTAATTTTGCACAACCCTGGTTTAAATCGCAAGGAGTAAAGGCAATTTGCAGAAACCCTAATTCGCAAAAAGGAACGAAAGAGGATCGGCCATAATTTCACAAGCAACAGCAAAAAGGAACGGAGCAAAGTCAAATGGGCTAAAGATAAAGGGGCCGGCATTATAAAAGAGGGTTTATTTTTAAATTAGGCTTTATTATTTTGTTAACTAGGGTTAAGGTTTATTTTCTATTGTCTTTTAATTATCGTTTTTTATTTTTCGAATCAAAACTTTGTAAATCACCACCTAGGGTTTAGGTAGTGTCAGATTGTCTAGTTAGAATTAGTTCAGTGAGCAGGGTGTGCGAGTTTGCAAAATTCTATTGTAGGCGGGAGCAGAGTTTGCAAGTAAGCGAAGCTCTATAGGCGGGAGGCAAAGTTTGCGAGTAAGCGAAACTCTATAGGCGGAGCAGGGTGTGCGAGTCTAGTAGAGTGTTTGTGAGCGTGGAGCAAATGTTTGCGAGCAGGGTGTGCGAGTCTAGTAGAGTGTTTGTGAGCGTGAAGCAAATGTCTGCGAGTCTAGTAGAGTGTTTGTAAGCGTGATACTGTTTAATTCTAATAGAAATCTGTGAATGCAGCAGTAGGCAGGGGTTGCCGAAGCTGGGTAAATTTTGTGTGTGATTTACTTTTCAGCATATTTATTTCTGCAATTATATCTCTGTGTTTAATTCGAGAAAATTTGCTATAACCCTATTCAACCCCCCCCCCCTCTAGGGTTAATCTAGATCCTACAGGAGGCAGAGGACGGAAAGGAGTCAGCAAGAAGGAAGTCAAGAGGCTTCCTCTGGATCTAATCAGGCCTCAATCTATATCACTAGAGACGAGATAGAGACGATGTTAAAAAGGCAAAGGACATGATACAGAACCTACTTCGACAGGTTGGACAAGTTGAAGCACAAAGTCAAGGGAACGGACCAACCGCGGCTGTTCGAAATGAGAATAAGGAATCGGAGCTGTAGAAGTTTCTGGAGGTCAAAACCCGAACCATACTAGCGTGATTGAAGGAAATCAACAAAGGCCTGGGAGCAGACCTCGGAGATTGGATATTGGGAGAGCGGTGAATAAAGCTCAGCGAGCAAGGACCAACGTGAACGTAAATGGCCAACATTAAGAGTACTACCCAGAGTACCCCCTAGGACATGAGGGCAAGGTAGAGATGCGAACAAAGGACTACCCCCGGATGGAGACGAGTTGGATGGCTGGATTAATGAGAAGGATTATGAGAGGAGGACTACCGAGGAGAGGCTTAGAGGAGGTCAGTCGAAGTCCGTTCACTTTGGAAATCAGGAATGCAAGGAACCCTCAAGAATTCAAACTGCCAACATTGGAGGCCTATGATGGAAAATCAGATCCAACTATGCATGTACCAGATACATCAGACATATGGAAGTGCCGAAGGCATCTGAGTAGGTGATGACAAGATGTTTCCCTTTATACTTGACGATTTGGTTGCGTTTGGTTCAGGAAGCTGGAGAATGGACCGATCAGGACATGGCGCGAGTTAGTGGAACGCTTCATGAGACAGTTCAGGGTCCAAGTGATGCGACCCAAGAATGTAATGACACTGGCATCAATCAAGCAGAGGACAGGAGAGTCCATGAGATGTTTTCTAATGCGATTTTATGCGACTGTAGCCTCGGTAGATCACCCGGATCCATCAATGATTTTGATGGTGGCGGTAACAGGGATTGCGGAAGGCACGGAACTCAAGGATTCATTAGCACGGGATCCACCATAGGATCTTGGAGAGTTCTATCATGAGGCAGAAAGATTCATTCGGTTAGAGAATTCAGGTGCCAAAAGGCAAGAGACAAATGCTGGGCAAGGCGAAGGAACATCTGATGAAGGACGAAGACTGGATAAAGGAAAGCATAAGCTGGACGATGGACCGGTAGTTCAGACAAATGGAGAGGTCGAGAACCCAAATTCATGATGTATGCGGATTTAACAAATAATTTGGAACGGATTTACTTGGACACTCGAAGCAGCTCCCCTATCGGAAACCACCTAGGAGGGATCCCACTAAACGGGAATGCAGGAGCGGAAAGTACTGCCTATTCCATGAGCTGAAAGGGCACTCCACGGATGAATGCCGCCACTTGAAGAATGTGGTGGAGGAACATGTTAGGAGTGGAAGGTTTCCACAGTATGTGAGGAATCAGACGAGAGCAGTAGAGCACGAGCAGCTACCTCTTGGATCAAACAAGAACGAACCTAGAATGGGGTCGCGACTCGTCATCCGCTAATCGTGATGGCAAGGATCGAGTTCAGGATTCGGACTCTGGTCATCGAATAACCTTTTCTGATTTTTTTTTTTAAATAAGCAGCAACTATGCCACTTACACATGCAAGGGAACCAGAATGATCCCCAGGCATGCTTTGAGATGGTAATAGGCTACTTTTGCCTGGAGAGGCAGCACTTAGCTTTTTCTGTTTTTCTTGTTGGACATTTAGACGTTGGATTTGATAAATGGATTTTGGTTTTATGCAACAAATACCTAACTGGAGAGTTATGAGACGTATATTGGAAGTCAGTTGGAAATTAATCGCTTTATGTTCAGGGACACTGAACCGGAGTGCAAGGAGCGATGCCACTTCGCCGGAGAGCGACGGGATCGACTGGCTCATCGTTGTTTCCCCTTCACTGGGAGCGACATGATGGGATCCAACAAGAGCCTGGAGAGGCTACAATCGGTCTAGAACTTACGCCATGACATCTCTTAATGTTCAAGGATATTGAATCGGAGTGCAGGGAGTGACGCTGCTTTGCCAGAGAGCGACATGATCGGCTCACTCAATGCTGTTTTCCATTCACCAGAGAGTGACAGGATGGGATCCAGTAAGAGCCCGGAGAGGCTGAAATTGGTCAAGGAGGATCAAGGTATCGCTTAATGTTCAGGGACGCTGAACCCGGATGCAAGGGATAGGTTGCTTCGCTGGAGCGCAACATGATCTGCCTATTCAATCGTTAAGTTTGGATCAAGCTTAGTAAGGGTTCGGAGAGGCCGTCAATGATCTGGAGAGATCATAGGATTCGATTACTGACTTCCAAGGGATGAATTCCGAACTGGATAACGACTTGGAACGTTCGCGGAATAGACTATCAGATTTGGATGGAATTGCATGATAATGAATGTAACATGGACTTTGGATATCGGGTTTGAGACTATTCAAAACACACCTTCCAATAGCAAGACATGTTTTGGGGGGAAAATGTTAACCCGCCTTTTGGCAAGGCCATGGAAAGGTGGATTTAACTAAATTGACTACCCGTTTGTCAAGATTGGAATACGATGGGCTTGAGCTAGTGGATGGATAGATGATCGGTCATGGATGGTTCGGTGTGGGTTGTTAGGCAAGGGTGACTCGGTCGTATGTGGCTCGGTCATTGGTGGTGTGGGTCGACGGTTGAAGTTGATCAGTGATGTGCACACAAATGTGCATATTTTTACCAACATATTTATTCTAATTAATTTAAATAAATGATCATATTGGGTATTTTAACTTGTTTTAACCAAAATTCATATTAATTCCAAATTGTCGCATATTCATCTTCATGTAAGGGCCAAATAGTCATTTTTGTGCATAAATTAACTTAATAAAATTTAATTAAAATTTTCCATACTATTTTGTAGGAATTTGATTTCAATTACAAGTTGTTTCATGAAGAAGATATGCATGCACAGAAAAACACAAATGAATAAAGATAGAAATAATTCAAAAGGAAGATCATGGAGGACCCCGCATACCCACCTATCTTAATGAATAAATTAGAGGCTAATGCACATGCTTATGGAGTTTATGGCTTCATGTACAATTAAATGATGATTAGTAGAAGCTAATGATTACTTGGCCTCCACACTTTCTCAAGGTTAGTTTGGTCATTCCCCAAAGTAAGAATTAGGGTTTCATGCTCGTATAAATAACTCATTATGTTCATGTAACCTCTTCTACCTTCTCTTAAGCCCTCTTATGGAGGCCATCTCTTCTCTTAGTTTAGCTTAGCTCTCTTTGTTCTCTTTTCATGTCTACTTAGCCATTTATTTTATTTTCATGTAATTTCATTTTTATTGCAATTTAATATATGCTCTTTTTCCTTTCCATGCTCATTTACTTTAATGTTTGTAGTGTAGATTTACTTTCATACAAATTAGATTAGTGTTAATTCTTGTTAATTAGTTCTCTTCTTTCATTTAGCTTTCTTTTTGCTTTCTTTTAATTTCATGTTGCAGGCCACATTTGTTAATCAAATGACAAATATGAGAGGCAAACCCCTTCAATTTAGGGGTAATGAAGCTCTCTAATTATGTAGCTTCAACTAGTTGTTAATTCATGCTTTCTTTTCGTGCTTAGTAAGAATGATTGAAGTGGTTAATTGTTGTTTTTTGCTTTGAATTTGATAGCCTATATTGTTGACACCAAATAAGTTATGCTTAAACAATCACTAACACTAATTGTCTCGTCATCAAAATATAATTATGGCAAAAGAAAGTTATTTGAAATTAAAATTTGATGGTATATATTTCTAATCAATAGTTAATAAGCTATACTTAAAATAGATTTCATTTTCATTTTCATTGTCAAGTTTCATGAAAGTTAGTAAGTGGTTTAAGGGGTGTATTATAGTTTGGTGGCTTATATTGGCTAATCAATAGCAGAAATATGTCATACTTATGATAAGCATATTAATTAAAGTACTAATGACCATAAAAGAGAGATCCTGATTTCATATGTGTTGAACTACATGATCTAAAGAGTTCGTTTATTCTCAAAATTGTCACTTAACTCTTATATTTGCTTTTTTTTTGTTAATTAGTTAATTCTCTAATTTTCTAGCATAACTTTCACTTGAAATTGGTATAATTTGATTGAATTTAATTTTTAAAATCATCAATTCCCTATAGATCGATCCGTATTCGCCATGTACTACAAATGTACGCTGTGCGCTTGTGGTTGTTTTTATTATAAAATTCGTTCAGCTATTTTCTAGTTCATAGAACTTTAGTCGACGCGAACAAGTTTTTGGCGTCGTTGCCAGGGAATTGTTTGATTTTATTTTCTATTCTTCGAATTATTTTCTTTTGATTATATTGTGTTTGTTTTGTGTGTTGAGTGGATTTATAAAAAAATTGTTATGTGTGTTTGATGTGTGCTTGCATTTGTTTGTGTGTTTGTAGTTTTTCATTTTGCATTTGTTTGTGTGTTTGTAGTTTTTCATTTTGCATTTGCATTTCTATTTTCATAAAAAAAAAAAAAAAAAAAAAAAAAAAAAAAAAAAAAACCATACAAAACTTCAAAACAAAAACAATTTTTTTTTTATTTCCTATTCATTTTCTTTACAATTTCAGTTACAATTTACAATTCAATTTCCTTTTACAAATTTGATTTCCAAATCTTTTCTATTCATTTCCCCTTCTCTGTTTGCTGCATATATCACTTCTTCAACCACCCTGTCACCATCCACTGCTATAACCGAAAAAACACAACCAAACCATTCCTCCACATTACCGCTTCCCCAAACTTCAACAAAACTGTGCACTGGCCGCACATAATACCGCTGCTCCATTCAACAATAACCACATCACCACCTCTTCAACACTTCAGTGCAACTGCCTCCTTGATCCATAAACTGCTCCAGCCCCATCCATCATACATCATCACCACTCATTACAGCTACATCCCACAACCATCCTCTACAGTTCATCTCTGGCCACTTCCATGACAACCTTCACCTAAAACCATTGCTTCCACATCCTCCTTCTACTCAACCACTGTCAATAACATAGACCAACAAACCAAAACTGCCTCACTACTTCACAAATCTTCCTTCCCTTTCAAACATTCAACATAAACCATTCACCTCTGATCATCACTAATCATCAATACTGCCTCAATGAACAACTACTTCGTCCCACACTGCAGACATCACCATTTGCACCACCGTCCATTACAGCCACTAACATATACATATTGCAATCACCATCTATACAACAACAGCCATATATACATCTTCTCTGTTGCACTGCCTTATTGCCTACTACATCCACATCACTTCATACCACAGAACAGCAAAGCTACCAAACTCCATAGTCCATACAACCGTTTCCCTACAACACTTCAGCATCACTGTGCAACTGCTACCATCAACATCTAACATCTACCAAAACTGTCAATAAACCAAACTTCTGTCACACTGTCAACAGACACACAAACTCCACCACTTCAACAAGCTTCAACAGACTCGACTGCCACCAGCAATATCATCTTCCCCGATCAACCTGCACTACTGCAGTGCATCTATTTGCTCATCATCACTGAATCACCTCTGTTTCATCACTACTTCTACAATCTTCATACAAGCATCATCCCTCAAGCTCCCTACAACAATCTTCAACGTTTGCACTTCCCTGAAATCAACCAAATCATTGACCAACCGCAAACTACACCAAAATCCCACCACAACGTCCCAATCCAGCAACTCGAACCGCTGCATTCAAATCGCAAAACCCAAAATCGAACGCCAATCGCCGCTTTACTCATATCTCGTATCCCTTCAAAATTCAACCGCATCCAGAAACTACAAGAAATCTCGATTGCTCCTCCTCCTATCTTCAACCTTGTCCTTCATCAAGCAAACCGCACCTGAGAATCGCCTGAAACTTTTGCAAATACAATTCGAATCGTATCGCAACTCCATCTCCTCGACTTCGACACTCACGAACAGTCACGACCATTCCTCCACTACCACGAACTCGAACCACGAACCCGAAACCCAACTGCGACCCCTCGCTGAACCAAGGCCATCATAAGACATTCGAATTGATTTTGAAACTGTGGGATTTGGGAATTGAATTTGATTTATTTGTGAATTTAAGTGACCGAATTTTTGTGAAGAAATCGACTGGAAGAATTGTTGTTGGTCGCTAATTCCTGTTAAGTTTCTCTGATAGTTGTTTAATACATTTATAATCATGCCGGGCTTGTTAATTAAATGTGGAAATTGTGAAATTTTACGGCGTAAGTTTTTTTTTTTAAAGGGTTGGGCCAAGTATATGTTGTGGGTTGGTTGTGTGTTAAAAATTTTATTTATTTATTTTTAGCATTTTGTATTAAGTTCTTATCTTCGTTTATAAAAAAAAGAACCTGTTTTCTTCCCACTTAAAAAAAATTTGCTTTTGTTTCTTGGGGTAGTCAATAAAAGTTTTGCTTTAGCTTTTATTTTTCCTTCTCATAAAAAAAAAAGAAAAAAAAATGTATATACATATACATATGCATATGCATACATACATACATACATACATACATATATATATACACATATATATCTTTGTTTTAATTTCAGGTTTCCAAAGCATAAATTCAGAAGGAGAAGAACTACTGCCAAAAATAATAACTGTCTGTTTGCTTATAAAAATTTGTTGTTTTTAACCTCTATTTATTTTATTTTTTCTTGCTTTGCATTGTTGGTTGTTTGTATTTTCATAAAAAAAAATTCAAAAACTAAAAAAAATCCATTTGTAGTCGCATTGTTAATACATGTTTAATTTCTGCTTTGTATTTAATCCTAGAATTTTGATTAATAACAGTTAGACATTGATAACACTTAATTGTATATTGACAATTTGTCTTTTTTCGACAATTTAATTTCTTGGTGTCTAGGCTACGACAGAGTAATAACCATTTATAAATATTACGGTGATTCGTAAATATTATAGTGGTTATTCCTCTGAAGATACTTAAACCTGCGGTTGCATTGCTACGGTGATTCGTGGTACACCGATAAATCATGTCCGTTACCTGACCTAGAAATATCTTATTGATTTAAGACAGATTATATAATTTTGTGTTAACTTAGGATAAATCATTTGTATTTAACCTTGCATTCATTTAGTTTCATTAGTTCATGCATATATATATATATATATATATATATATATATATAAAATTAAAATCCAAAACTAAAAAAATTGTATATATTCATTTTCCTTTTCCTTTGAAATTTTTTCATTTTTCTTTGAAATTTCAAAAATCCAAAAAAAAAATTAAAATTAAAATCCAAAAAAAAAATTAAAAAAAATTTCAAAAACAAAAAAATGAAAAACCAAAATACAAAACAAAAGTCAATTTTCCATTTTGAAAAATAAATTTTATTTGTAAATATTTTTCCTTTATAAATAAAAAAAATTTCTTGAAAATGTCCGAGTTTCTCCACTTACGTAAATTTTACAATAGTGGTGAAAATCAATATAATCCATATGATTTCACTCCAAATTCATATGGATATTTTAACACTAACCATTGTTTAAACGATTCAAATTTCGAACCACAAATTTTTTAAAATGATGACCAACCCTCGACTCTTGAAAATTGCATTTCATCTTTACTTGAATTATCTACACAACAAAATCAAATGATAAATGATTTACGTAATTCTTATTTGTATAATAACTCGAGTCAAGGTTTCAAAATTTGAATTCAATTCAAAATTCAAACGATTTCGATGATAACCCATGCCAATTCAATTTTGAAGTCCAAAATGAATTTCAAAATCAAAACGAAAATGTGATCGACTTTTCAAATAATTTTGGAAATGGGAACAATATTGAATATGATACGAGTGAAATTTTTTGTTCTCAACAAATCCAAACCAAAAATTCTCAAGTTAATAGCTATAAATTGGATTTTGTTAAGCAAATGAACGAGATTTTCGATGATTACACGGATTCGTTGTTTGAAACATATATGAAACAACGTGAAAAACAAAATCAAATTCCAATATGTGATGAGTCAAATGATAATCCATCTTTTACCAAAATCGATGATTTTCAAATAACTTTTGAAATTGAAAATGAGAATCTTAATAAAGTTGTTGATAATTCGGTAATTGAGGTAGATTCCAATTCTTTTGCAAGTGTGGAACCAAATTTAAAATTCAACCTTCCTTTTCTAGATTTCAAAATTTTAAATACAACAACTTTGGATTTTGAACTCGAGATACGCAATGAAGTTGTTGCTAATCGAATAAAGGAAGACGAATTCAATGAACATGATTTCTTTGGAATTTTCAAAAATGAATTGTTAAATTCTGAAGGGGAAGATTTACATCACCATTTTGAGTTTGAAATCGATAATTTTGAAGAAGTTTTAAACAATAAGTTTGAACTTCAACTTGGTGAAAATAAACTTGAATTCGGTCAATTGTTTTATCGACCCTAAAAATCATTGACAATAAAACAACTCGTACGATTTTTAATAAAACGATATTCGTTTTTCCAAATCCACATTCAATTCCAAAATCTTTTATGATTTGGTTTTCTGCGCTTAAGCTGTGTCTCGTATACTTCGCGAGACAAATGAATCTGTTTTTGAAAGACAGGTTCATTTACTCTTTAACGACATACTTTCTAATGTCATGTAAATAACCATCTTTTCATTTTCATTTAAATAAAGGTTATGTTTTTATTTTTCTCCTTCCACTTGGCTTGATTGTGGGGACACAGTCAAAATCAAGTGTGGGGGTGAGACTCTTCTTCTTTTTTGATTTTTCATAATTAATTTTTCATTTTTTTTTTCTAAAACTCAAAAAAAAAATCAAAATTTTAAAATACAATTTTGTTAAGCATTTTGATTTATTTTTAAAGAAACACTATAAGATAAATATATGGTTTTGGTTTATTAAATTGAAATTATTGAAAATTTATTTGTGTTAATAAAAATAAAAATGAAGTTTAATTACAAATAACGATAGTTTAATTAATATATAGGAAGGTTTATATGTGATAATTATGAAATATATCATAACTGAAAATCTTTATTTTAAAAAAAGGTTGATTTAAAGTAAAGGATATAATATTTTTTTTATCTTCTAAGTTAAGTGGTGCTAAGATTATTTTTCAAAACTCTCACTTTAAAAAAAACATTTGTATATATGTAAATATTTTCTATTAACACCTACGGTCGACAGGTGTATGCACCTGTGTGTGCACTCGCCATGCTCTGTACCTTTCTCACATAAGCCCGAAAGGGAATGCATGATCGGTATATCTGGCTTCAGTTTATCTGAGCTAGGTGTATGTACATAAAAATTCTTTTCTTTTACTAATAACGCCTACAGTCGATAGGTGTTCACACTCGTGTGTTCACTCGCCACGCTCTTTATTCCCCTCACATCAGTCCGCAAGGTAGTGCATAGTTAATATATCTGGCCTCAGTTTATCTGAGTTAGGCATATGTAAATATTGTTAATATCAATAAAATTTTCAAAAGAAAAAAGAAGAGAGTAAGCAAATGATATCCAAGCACTATCTTAACTTATTTGATTTGACTTTTTATTGAAAAGAAATGAAAATACCACTTTGGTAAATTTTGATAATCAACTAAGGATCCTTTTCATAATTACACTTTGCTATCAACCGAAATAACGAGTTAAACTATAGTCTATTTGTTATGATAACTTCGTTTTTATTGGAAACTTTGACGAGTAAATGACTTAAATTTTCAAGATAATGACCAAAACCTATATTTAACTTATTTATGTCGATTTAAAAGTGAATCCTTCATTGTAAATATTTTCAAAAACATTGCATTCACATCTTCGTAAATAAATCATGCATTTTGTAAATATTTTCATCCTGCATTTGGATTTTGTAAGTAGTATCCGTTGAAAACCCTCACGAGACAACACTCATCCTACTGGAGACACCTAGAGGTTTAACGGCTTGTTGCATACGCTCAGTGCAATCGTGCTCCCTACGAAAACAGATTTATCTTAGTTTTTTTCCCTTTATTCAAGGATGAATAAAAAGATAAGTGTGGAGGTATTTGATGTGCATATAAATGTGCATATTTTTATCACCATATTTATTCTAATTAATTTAAATAAATGATCATATTGGGTATTTTAACTTATTTTAACCAAAATCTATATTAATTCCAAATTGTCACATATTCATCTTCATATAAGGGCAAAATAGTCATTTTTGTGCATAAATTTACTTGAGAAAATTTAATTAGAAATTTCCATACTATTTTGTAGGAATTTGATTTCAATTACAAGCTGTTTCATGAAGAAGATATGCATGCACAAAAAGAACATAAAGGAATGAAGATAGAAATAATTCAAAGTGAAGATCATGGAGTACCCCACCTACCCACCTACCTTAATGAACAAATTAGAGGCTAATGCACATGCGTATGGAGTTTATGGCTTCATGTACACTTAAATGATGATTAGTAGAAGCTAATGATTACTTCGCCTCCACACTTTCTCAAGGTAGTTTGGTCATTCCCCAAAGTATGGATTAGGGTTTCATGCTTGCATAAATAGCCCATTATGTTCATGTAACCACTTCTACCTTCTCTTAAGCCCTCTTATAGAGGCCATCTCTTCTCTTAGTTTAGCTTAGTTCTCTTCGTTCTCTTTTCATGGCTACTTAGCCATTTATTTTCATGTAATTTCCTTTTTATTGCAATTTAATACATGCTCTCTTTCCTTTCCATGCTCATTTACTTTAATATTTGTAGTGTAGATTTACTTCCATGCAAATTAGATTAGTGTTAATTATTGTTAATTAGTTCTCTTCTTTCATTTAGCTTTCATTTTGTTTTCTTTTTATTTCATGTTGCAAGCTACATTTGTTAATCAAATGACAAATATGAGAGGTTAAACCCCTTTAATTTAGGGGTAATGAAACTCTCTAATTATGTAGCTTCAACTAGTTGTTAATTCATGCTCTCCTTTTGTGCTTAGTAAGAATGATTGAAGTAGTTTAATTGTTGTTTTTTGCTTTGAATTTGATAGTCTATATTGTTGACACTAAATAGGCTATGCTTAAACAATCACTAATACTAATTACCTCTTCATCAAAATATGATTATGGCAAAAGAAAGTGATTTGAAATTAAAATTTGATGGTCTATATTTCTAATCAATAGTTAATAGGCCATACTTAAAATAGATTTCATTTTCATTGTCAAGTTTCATGAAATTTAGTAAGTGGTTTAAAGGGTGTGTTACAGTTTGATAGCTTATATTGGCTAATCAATAGCATAAATATGCCATACTTATGATAAGCACATCAATTAAAGCACTAATGACCATAAAAGGGAGATCACGATTTCATATGTGTTGAACTACATGATCTAGAGAGTGGATTTATTCTCTAAATTGTCACTTAACTCTTATCTTTTCTTCTCTTTTCTGTTAGTTAGTTAGTTAATCCTCTAATTCTCTAGCTTAACTTTTACTTGAAATTGGTATAATTTGACTGAATTGAATTTTTAAAATCATCAATTCCCTACGGATCGACTCGTATTCGCCACGTACTACGCCGTGCGTTTGCGGTTATTTTTATTATAAAATTCGTTCGGCTATTTTCTAGTTCATAGAACTTTAGTCGACGTGAAAAATCAGCACCAGTGGGTCGGCTAAACTCAGCGAGCTAAGGTGGGTCGGTCATGAGTGATCGGTCAAAGTAGTTTGACCATGTAAGTCGGTCGGCATTGGTGGTCGTTCGGTCTGGGAGGCATGGTCAGGTCGGCATTGGTGGTCGTTCGGCATTGATGGTCATTCAATTTGGGAGGCATGGTTCGACGATGGCCTTAGTGGGCCAGTACCACTCAGGAAGCCCGGTAACCTAGGTTTTGCCTATAAATACAGCATGTGAGGCTTCCGAAAGGGGATCTTCTTCATTCTATTTCCCTTGGTCTTCTACACTAAGGCTACTCTGCCATTGCCATTCTAAAAACTCTGGGTTGTAACTGTAATTGATTCTAACATCAATAAAAAGTGAATTTCTGGAGTGGACGTAGGCCGGAGTTAGCCGAACCACTATAAATCTTCTGTTATTACTGCTTTCTTCCTAATTTTTACTATTCTTCATATTTATACTCTCTACGTACATTCTATCTGCGATTTGTGACTGTGATTTGGTGCTTTCATATGGATTTCGGTGTTAGTGACCAATTCTGGCGCTAACATTTGTACAACTTTGGTAAGGAGAGTCCGCTTTGAAGGAATATATCATTAGGTTCACAGAACTAGTTAAGTTTATAACGAGTTTGATCTCGTGAATTTTTGTAGAATAGCCTCAATGAGTTTGATCTTTTTTGGAAAAAGAAGGTGAGATTTCTTGGACATATTATTTCCATGAAGGGGTTGTTTGTAGACCTCACAAAGTGGAAGCTATTAACGATTGGAAGATTTCAATGAATGCCATGGTGGTTAGGAATTTTCTTAGGTTGGCGCGTTACTATAGAAAGATCATCATGGACTTTGTGAAGATAGCGGTTTCACTAACTCGCTTAACCAAGAAGAATCTGGCTTTTGCATCGAATGATAAGTGCACTAAAACATTTGAAAAGTTGGAGAAGCTATTGACAAGTGCACCAGTATTAACTATTCTCGATAGGACGAAACTTTTCATCATTTACGCTTATGCATGCAGTATGAAATTAGGAGCTATTCTTATGCAAGATGGGAGGATGATAGCTTATATTATTAGACAATTGAAGGACCATGAGAGGAAATACCTAACTCACGACTTAAAGTTAGTGGCCATCATTTTTTCCTTAAAGCTGTAAAGGGAATATCTTTTGGGAGAAAGGTTTGAGTTATTCGCTGAACACAAATTACTCATATACCTATTTTCCTAAAAATATTTAAACCTTAGGCAGCAAATGTGGATGGAGTTTATAGCACTGTATGATTTTGGGATATAGTATGCCCCCGAAAAAGGGAATGTTGTCGCCGACACCCTTAGCCAGAGGCATGCTACTCTAATTTCCATATATGAGTGAAGGCGGTTGGAGTTCCTCTCAAATTTCAATTTCTAATCGCCAATAGAATCCTCTCTAGGCAATTTGGAAGCAATGGAGGTTAGGCAAGCGTTGATGAAACACACTGGGCAAGAGTAGAAAGGATGTGGCGATAATAGACATTTCAGGGAAGCTAAGTATAGGAGAGCATTTTCCCTATATCAATAGATATGCAAGTGATGAAATAGGATGTTCGAGGAGAGATAGACGCCTTTGTGTCTGTATCATTGAGGATGTTTTAGAAGAAGTGCTAGCAGATTGTCACCAATCTAGGATAAAAGCTGAAAAAGGAAACCTGGAGGATTGCTATTGCCATTCGAGGTGCCAACATGGAAATGAAAGCATATATCAATGGACTTTATATTTGGGTTGCCTAAGAGTCAAAGAGGCAATGAAGCTATTTGGGTTACAGTTGATAGGCTCACTAAAAGCACTCATTTTATTCCTATTAGAAGTAATAGGACCGTAGCATCTTTAGTGTAGATTTATATAAAAGAGATAGTTTGACTTCATAGAATCCCAATTAGCATTGTTAGTGATAGGGACCATTTATTCACTAGTGAATTTTGGAGGATTTTGCAGTCGACTTTAGGAACCTCATTAAACCTTAGCACTGCTTATCATCCAAAAACCGATGGCCAAACTAAACGAGCAAATAGAGTTTTGAAAGACTTGTTGAGAGCTTGCATTATGGACTTTGGAGGACATTAGGAGCAACACTTACCTTTAGTAGAGTTCGTGTATAGTAATAGTCACTAAGCGACGACTGACATGGAATCCTTTGAAGCGTTCTATCGGAGGCCATGCAAATGGCCTAATTATTGGTAGAAAACCACCGAAAAAATTCTACTCGGACCAAATTTAATTCGCCAGACCTTGGGAAAGATAGTGTTGACTAGGCAGCAAATGAAGGTCGCACAAGATTTGCGTAGGTTGGATTTGCTATATGCCATGGGGAATTTTGTTCATGAAAAAACCAAACTAAAATCCCTAAAATTCCCATAAAGAAAAATGTGAATTCTTATGTTCTGGAATCTCGATTGTTCTATATTAAAATAGCAGAATTTGTGTGTTAACCCACCTTTTCGACAAGGCCACAGACAGGCAGATTTAACTAAGTTAGCTTCTCGTTTATCGAGGCTGGAGTACGATGGATTTAGTTTAAAATGATGAAGTTCACTTGGAGATGTCGTTCGGTCAAGAAGTGGAGAGGTTACATGGCTCATTCTAGAAGTCAAGCGCCGGTCAGCCCTGGTAATGTCGCTCGGCATTGAGGATTCATCATTATGGCTTGGCATTGTTGCCAAGGCTTAACCTTGGTGGGGGTGGTTCGACCTACGTAAGGTCACTCGGCATTATAGAGAAGTCAGGGTCGGTCGGCAGTGCAGAGAAGTTAGGGTCGCTCGGCATTACAGAGAAGTCAGGGTCGCTCGGCATAAGGTAGTGGTTCGGCAGATGCCACTCGGCATCGTATCTCACTCGGCATCGTACCTCGCTTGGCATCGTGCCTCGCTCGGCATCGTACCTCGCTCGGCATCGTACCTCGCTTGGCATTGGTGAGACGGCTCGGCATTATAAAGGTAGGTGGCTCGGCATTGTGGTAAGGGCGGTATGGCTCAACATTATAGAGGTAGGTGGCTCGGCATTACGGTGAGACCGGTGTGGCTCATCATAGAAGAGGTATGTGGCTCGGTGGAAGGCCTTGATGGGCCTAAAAGCCCAATAGCTCAGGGTTTGTCTATAAATACAGCGTGTGGGGGTTCAGAAAAAAGATCTTCTTCTGGCTCTCTGACTTTCTATTTCCTAAGTCTAGGGTTACTCTACCAGTTTGTAACTGTAACTAATTCTTACATCAATAAAAAATAAACTTCTGGAGTGGACATAGGCCGGAGTTAGCTGAACCACTATAAAATCTGTTGTTCCTTACTGCTTTCATTTTAATTTTGATTGTTCTTCACATTATTACTCTTTACATATATTCTATCTGTGAGTTGTGACTGTTATTTGGTGCTTTCATCTGGATTTGGGTGTTAGTGGCCAATTTTGGCCCTAACAATTTGGTGCTTTCACTGAGAAGGCAAGCACTCGGGGATTTTGAAGCTAGGAACTTGGATTCTAGGAAACAATGGTTAGGCCATCAGCAAGGAAGCAAGTGATAAAAAGAAGCAATCAGGAGGGAAGTCAAGTGGCTTCTTCTGGAGTTGGAGTAGGTCAAGCATCCGTCTACATCACCAGAGACGAGATGGAAGCAATGTTGAAAAGACAAGAGGAGATGATGCAGGCTCTTCTCAGACAATTTGCACAAGAAGGAAATGCAGGAGCTCAGATCCGTAGAGCTGGATCAGAAGCGCTCAACCAGCAAGCGGAGGGAATGGCTCTGCAGGGGGCAGTCCCCAATCAGCAGATGACTATCAACTTGGATGGATCTAGAATCGGGGGCATACCACCGGGAAATGCCGGGCCAATCCATGGGGGGATACCAGATGACGCTGTGCAACCCGACACCAACAGGAGTGCAGGAGTACGAGATGAGGAGTATGTTTCATAATTCCCTTATGAACTCGGGGGAGGGGGGGAGGGCAGACCAGAGGCAACGAACAAGGATTACAGCTTGGGGACAACGACGGACTAGCGGAGATGGTCAGACGGGATGTGAGAGATGGATTGGTAAACAAAGACTTGGAAGATGTGAAAAGGAGTCCCTTTACTCCTACTATCAGGCAAGCTAGGAATCCAGCGGACTTTAAGCTACTAACATTGGATATGTATGATGGGAGAACGGATCCCACCGTTCACTTGACGAAGTACATGAGGCATATGGAGGTACTGGAGGCATCAGATGAGGTCATGGCTTGATGCTTCCCCTTATATTTGATGGATATCGCAACTATGTGGTTCAGACAGCTGGAAAGTGGTTCTATCGGCACATGGACGGAGCTGGTTGAAAGGTTTATGAGACAGTTTCGGGTCCATATAGTCAGACCCAAGAACGTAATGACCTTGACATCGATGAAGCAATGGAAGGGAGAGTCACTCAAGAACTTCTTAACCAGATTCAACGCAGTGTTAGCCTCAGTGAATCGACCCGATTCGTTAATGGTTTTGATGGCAGTAGTCTCAGGAATCACGGATAATTCGGATTTCAAGAAATCATTGGAACGGGACCCACCGAAGGATCTCGGGGAGTTCTACCATGAGGCAGAACGGTTCCTGAGGCAGGAGGATGCACAAGATGAGAGAGTAGGTAGAGAGGCTGAAGCTTATGCAGTGAGGGGTGGAGGTCCACCCGGGAAGGATCCAAGACGATAAAGGAAAAAGGAAACAAATGGCAATAGCGGCACTTCGAAAAGGCCTCGAAGGGAGTCATAGTTTTCTTATTACACAGATTTAACTGAGACTCTAGAAAGGATTCACTTGGATACTCGAGGGCGCCTCCAATATCGAAGACTAGCAAAGAGAGAGCCTTCTGAATACGAGCGGGCATCGGGAAAGCATTGCCTATTCCATGAGCTGGATGGGCATAACACGAACGACTGCAGGCATTTGAGAGATATCATGGAGGGGCATGTAAGGAATGGTCACCTGCAACAGTACATAAGGAATCGAGCTATGGCAGGGGAGCAGGAGCGTCCACCGCCTACCTCGAACGATGGTGTTACTGGATCTGGTCAACGCTGGCTTGTTATAAACTGAATGGTTTTACGGTTCTGAATAAGTAATAGTATCCAAAGTAATACGGCTAGGTCACTTACATACGTACGGGACCAAGGACGGTCCCTAGGCGTGCTTTGAGATGACGAAAAACCATACTGCTCGGGTCTATGAAATCCTATTTTCTTTCTGTGTTTCTGCAAATTTTGGTTTCCTCTTTGGTACTTTGGACATTTGCCTTTCTTTGGTATGGTTTTGGAGTTTGGATTGAACTCCCGATTTGGTTTGTTTTGTGGTTTGCCATTTTGGTTTGGATGTTTGATTATTGATTTGGATTTTGACTAGGATTTTTGATATGGATTTCTGGTTTTCTGAGTGAATTCGGATCAATGTAATAAACAGTTTAGGTTTGCGATTACTGTCCCCACCGGAGAGACGGGGCAGTGATCGCGAGTAATGAGTCCCTTCACCGGAGAGTGATGGAACGGACTCGAACAAAATATAAAAGTCCTTGGCTAGAGTGCCGAGGCCGGTGAATATCAAAGTCCTTGGCGGAGTGCCGAGGCCGGTGAATATAAAAGTCCTTGGCCGGAGTGCCGAGGCCGGCAAATATAAAATTCCTTGGTCAGAGTGCCGAGGCCGGTGAATGTCAAAGTCCTTGGCCGAAGTGCCGAGGCTGGTGAATATAAAAGTCCTTGGCCGGAGTGCTGAGGCTGGTGAATATCAAATTCTTGGCCGGAGTGCCGAGGCTGGTGAATAAACAAGCCCTTGGCCGGAGAGTAGAGGCCGGGGAGCATACAAGCCTTTGACCGGAGAGTCGAGGCAGGAACGGTATAACGCGACCCGACGAGGTCTACGGATTCAAAAACTAGACCCGGTGAGGTCATGTGTTTGGCTATTGGTTATTGATGGATTAGAACTCGATCGTTGAGCTCAGATGGATATGGATTTGGCTACTGGATTCAGAACCGGATATCGACTCGGAGCAGTCGTAGGTTCAGAGAAGGATACGATGATGGTACTCAGATAAAATGGATTGGATTATGAATCGAAAAGTACGGATGTGGATGACATACAAACTTCGGATATCGGACTCGAGGCTATTCAAAACACACCTTCCAATTGCAAGGCATGTTTTGGAGGGCAAATGTTTACCTGCCTTTTCGGTAAGGCCATAGACAGACGGATTTAACTAAGTCAGCTTCTCGTTTATCGAGGCTAGAGTATGATGGATTCGGTTTAAAATGATGAAGTTCACTTGGAGATGTCGCTCGATCGAGAAGTGGGGAGGTTATATGGCTTGGTATGGAAATCAAGGGCCGGTCGGCCCTGGTAATGTCTCTCGGCATTAAGGATTCGTCATTAATGTCTCTCGGCATTGAGGATTCATCATTATGGCTCGGCATTGTTGGCACGGCTTGACCTTGGTGAGGTGGTTCGACCTACATAAGGTCGCTCGGCATTGCAGAGAAGTTAGGGTCGCTCGGCGTTGCAGAGAAGTCAGGGTCGCTCGACATAAGGTAGTGGTTCGGCAGATGCCGCTCGACATGGTACCTCGCTCAGCATCTACCTCCCTCGGAATCGGTGAGACGGCTCGACATTATAAAGGTAGGTGGCTCGGCATTGTGGTGAGGCCGGTGTGGCTCGGCATTATAGAGGTAGGCGGCTCGGCAATACGGTGAGACCGGTGTGGCTCGACATGGAAAAGGTATTGTTGCTCGGTGGAAGGCCTTGATGGGTCTATGCCATTCAGAAAGCCCAACAACTCAGGATTTGTCTATAAATACAACGTGTGGGGGTTCAGAAAAAGGATCTTCTTCTGGCTCTCTCACTTTCTATTTCTTAAGGCTAGGGTTACTCTACCAGTTTGTAACTGTAACCGATTCTTACATCAATAAAAAGTAAACTTCTGGAGTGGACGTAGGCCGGAGTTACCCGAACCGCTATAAAATCTATTGTTATTTACTGCTTTCATTTTAGTTTTGACTGTGCTGCACATTATTACTCTCTACATATATTCTATCTGTGAATTGTGACTGTTATTTGACGCTTTCATCCGGATTTGGGTGTTTGTGACCAATTTTGACCCTAACATTGTGTGTTATTGCAATTTTAATATTTACGTTCTATTCCACTTCTCACCGTTCTCTTTTGATGTGATTTAGGGTTTCAAAGAGAGAAAAGTTAGGAAATAGTGTGTAAAGTACGGATTCTCCTATTCTCAGTTTGCATTGCTTATTCCTATAGTTTAAATATGCAAAAGTTGAATAGAGTGTAAAAGAATTTGAATTGTAAATTCTATTGATGTTGATTCTACTATTTTAATATAAAATAAGTTTGGTAATTGATTCTATTTTCTTATACAAGTTTATTGATGGGCTAATATATTAGCTAATTTGTATGATATGTTATGGAGTTAGACTTGTATAAATCGGAAGTTTTGACATTTAATGATTAGTATAGGACACAATCTTTGCACGCTTAGAAATATTTTGGTTGTGTATTCATATGTACATACATATATATATATATATATATATATTAGCATATTAATAGCATATAATTAATAATTTATCAATTGCGTATTGAATAGGTAATTAATTAACATCAAAACCCCATAGGATGGAAGTTAATGATGATTATGACTAGTGGCGGGGCAAAGAATCTTTGTTTGCGGCCTTAGTAGAATGCAGTGAGATATGTGGTAGTATGATTAGGGGAGTGTAAATTATGACTAAGTAATAGAGATGCGTAGTCGAAAGCACATGGGAGTCTGTCTAGCTAATATGACTACCAGTAGTGTGACTTTGGGGCTAATGTGAGGCACCACCTATAATAAGTATGCACGGAGGATGCGAGGTTAGCCCAATTTTGTAGGGTAAGTCTGCCAATTAATCTGGATTCTAGTGCCTACGAATAGTCGGAGTAATGTGAGACGTGATAGTTTGAGTTATAGATCATAGTACGTAGGACTTGCTTTGGGGATTGAGGGTAGTAAGTAGTTTATTGTAGGGTCTGCCTCCTCCCTAGCTAGGAACGGGATAGCATTTAGACACGGTAGATGAAAATCTCGGGAAGGGTCTGCTTTGATTTTAAGGTATTAAGTGGCTATTATAGGGTAAGCCTCTTCTAAAAATAAGTAATACGTGGTCTAAAGAGATTCCATGCAATGTCGGCAAGATAGTGCCAATGAGAGCCGCTTTGGGTTAGGTATTAAATGACAGGGACCTACCTAAGATATAAGTATTAAACGGTCCGGATCTGCCTAATTCCCATCGAAAATATGTTAAGTGGCCTGGTATTTCCCTCACATAGTTAGGACGTGATTGACGGTAGATGCATGGAACTGGGAATCGCATTAGGCCAACAGTTGAATAGATTATAGATTTGGATTAGGAAAGTGTAAACAATAGGATTGGATTGGGAAAGCCTTCAGGCTTACAGTTGGAGGTATTTATATGAAATATAGTTAGGATACGTAAGACACATTCTTATCTAAATCGTACTACCAAATACTATTATGAAATGGCTTGAGATTTTTATTCACCGGACAAAACTTATGTTTAAAACATAAATTGGTCATCCAACGACGATCATTCCCAAACTCTGTTTGGGGTGGTCCATGCAAGATCCCTCATGAACAATTATTACGTGTAGTCTTTCGACTCGCACAACATGCCAACTCCTTGATCAAGGACGTGTTAGGATTTCTTATAAACCCTTATCTTGTATGATCTCATAAACAATGATTTAAATGAAATTAACTTTAACCTTCTGTATTAATATTAAGTACACGACCTTGCAGAAAGAAGTTAACTTCACTCATTGTCAATCGTAATTTGTTCAAAAAGTCCGATTACTCCTTATTGATACATCATTATGTATCATCGAAAGGAATGATTTTTGAGATTGAATATTTTTTATTTTAAGATACATTTGGAACTCTTTTCAGTATATTTACCTATTCGATCAGATCAAATCATTTTATTTTCTTTTGCATGTTATGTTATTTGCTTTCGTTTTATATTCTACGACTTTCCAAGTGCATATTACATGTGTATCTAATACACATGTTCACGTCTACGATAATTCATCGGCGAATTTAACGAAGTATGAGGAACTATTTTTGGTATCATTAAACCTGCGATTGCATACATCCTAAGAGTTCACCAACTCTTATGTGCTCACACTGGATGGGTGCTTTGCCCTTTTATCTTTTGAGATATAATTCACTACTACCATATGATTCATAATCACATGATTTAAAAATCATTTCTCAATACTGTGGCTTAGTCCTTATAATTACAATTTTTTTTGATACTTATGTATTTACAATACATCGCTTTTGTTATGAAAACAAATACCATTATTATAGTTTTATTTTTTGATGAATATCCAAAATATTCATTTAAAATGGAAATATATATGTTTTCAGCCAACACTAAAATTTTTATTATTTCATAAATAATAATTGGAATGTTAACGACAATAATTTCGTAACTCGATGCGGTCGCAAAAAAGTGTTATATGATATGCTTCCACTATTTCTGCCATTACTATAACCACGTATGAAATATGTGACCTCATTTAACCACTTAATATGGGCTATTTATTTCATTTATTGTAACCGGTTTACAGTCGAGAGTTTCAGATCAAATATCTTATACTCAAAGAAATAAATCTTTTAGAAAACTGTTTTCTATATGAAAATACATTTTGGAATAGAAATCATATTTCTAATTCCTTGTTAAGTATCTATTATTATTTTATACTATTCTTGGTTCCAAAATCTCTTCATGAAGCAAAAGTGACCGTTTACTCTCTTTATCCTAACTGTGCCTTAAGTTACATCTACTCTTACCCATTCTCTTTCCTTTCCAAATTGTATAACCATTCAAAAGAAAACCCTTACTATAAGATCATAACGGACACTTTAAAAAAATGCATTCGGCCA
Organism: Allium cepa; assembly: GCA_030765085.1. NCBI lineage: Eukaryota > Viridiplantae > Streptophyta > Magnoliopsida > Asparagales > Amaryllidaceae > Allium > Allium cepa. The sequence goes on from CM060932.1 coordinate 137,956,178, forward strand.
TCCTTAACATTTAAGGATATTGGATAGGTTATAATTTATGTAACTAATAAAACTAACTTTTCAGTGACTGAATTCTTAGATCCATATTGTAGCTCTTGGTCTACTGTTACATAAAACACAACAAGATTCTCAATTGTATTAAATACACGGTCTGACACTGTGGTTTACTTGCTCACTTCGAATGAACTAAATTCATCGAGATTTCGTATATTATGAATTGCGTACATTTACCATATAACACTTATATGTGATTAAATATGGATCAAGTATCCATATATATTTGTATTGTTTTAGAGTTCGAAACTCATAGTACACAATATAGTCTAAGGCAAATAAACAAATAAGTCACCAAGTTACATATTTACTAGTTGTACAATTAGGCTCTTGCATAGGACTTGAATTGGCAACATGTAAATTTATTGGTAAGTATATGTTATATTTCTATTTGTCAATATTAATTTATTTTATTTGTGTATTTTAATTGATAAGAATTTTATCAATTATATTAAATGCATAAATTTATCAATGTAAATTAGTTAAATTTATACATAGCGTATGTTCTTACAATTTAGAAAGGTTAAACGTTACCATTTTATTTTTCTAATAAGGCTCTCAATTAACTTTTTTGTTTCTCAAAACCCTAAAAAGAAACATAGAAATATTTCAATTTCTCTAGTGCATGTTAAGACTCGCTTTCCTTAGGATTTTGACCTTGAATTTTCTCAACATATCATAGGCCGCTAGCGATGGATAATTTTTTATTAATTATATTATATAAGTATATCATATGTGTATACATATCATATATAACTCCTAAGTCGTGGTCTTTGTCCTATCATATTTTTACATAGGGTTTGTTCAACAAATCATAAGACATTATTCACTTGTACTTACCATTTTGCGACGGCCTAAGCGTATTATATGTACCTTGACTTTGCTTAACAAATACATATAGTTATCTTACCTCGTCTAGTCTATATATTAATAATACAATACAAACCATCTCTAGCTTGAGTTTGCTGAACAGTTAGAGAGTATGCAAGTAATATATTAATATACAAATGATAGAGGACAACATTTATATTAAAGATTCGTAATCTTAAATATATTTATTTGAGTATTATCGACTTATAAAATAATGTATTTCTTATGAAATACCCTCGTGATTCAAGTGTCAAACACATCTGAACACATGGTATACGTGCTATATGTACGTATTTATTCCTTAAATCTAATTTGGGTTTTTTTATTACTCCACCTTTTATTATATGTTCATATTGTATAAGTTTAATTCTTATAAAAAAATTCAAAATTTAATTAACTTATATAATAACCTTATGTATAATCTTATATTGATTTTAGTTATTAAATATCATTTAATTAATCTAACTAATTAAATATTATTTAATTAATTTTTTTTACAAATTTGGTACTTTATTATATAGAAATATTAAGTTTATACAACTTTAGTTGAACAATTTCAAGACAACTGAAAGGAATTCTCGCCACAAAACTCACTAGTACTGAAGAATAACATCAACTAAAGGTACAAGCGAACATAAGAAAAATTCCTAAGCGTATACGCTAATATTATCCCACTATCAAAAAGACAAAGGGCCTCTTTGGAGACTAAGAAACAAAGTCACGCTTCTTTCTTGAATTACCTCAAACCAACTCAGTTCATTAACTCATGTTTGGAAGTCCAAAAAAAGAATGATTATTTCCAGATCTAGCTAATCCACAACTCGCACTAGTTTATGCTACTCCTTAAAGTAAAATCCAACTGATAAATATAAAGCTACTTTCTCCAATTATTTAATTAATTTGGTTAATTAACATATTTTTAATGTTATTTTATTTATTTTTAACATTTTAATTTGAATATGTGCACTATAACACTTATAATTATACACATATATCTTATATATATGCATTAGAATATTTATTCACATTTAATTAATTTGTTTAATTATAATTTTTTTAATTAATTGTAATTAATTTCAAAAATTATATATATTACCTTAGCATTTTAAGATAATGTTACACACACACATATATATGTCATTAAATTTAATTAATTAACTTTTATTTATTTATTTAATCAAACTAATTATTAATAATGTACGAAAATACTAATTTTATTTTCAAAACAAATTTGAAAATTATTTTATAACATTTATAAAATCATACTTATATTAAATTTAGAATATTATTTTTATTATTTTAAATTTAGCCTTTTAAGTTACAAAAATTATTTTAATTTCATAACAGACTTTGAAAATTAGCCCAAAGCCCTTAATCAATTTAGGCTTTTGCATTGGGGATATCCTTCGAGTTTACCTCATCTTTTTGAACCAGGCCCGTGGCTAAATAGGGCAAAGTACTTGATTACCCAAACCCAACCTTACATGCTACTTTTTTGGACACCCTTTAAGTGGGTAGGATTTAATAACTTAGCCCTAATACTGCTAACTTAAACCAAATAAGCTATTGGACTCTACTACCATTATTGGAGCTAGGCCACCATGCAACAGGTTAAATGGGTGAATTTCAAAAAATATTTCCATTTTGGATCTTATTGGGTCCATGAGGTCTAAATTAATGTAGATCTAATCGAAATAAATTTTGAATAAAATCATTATTTTATTTAATTGAGTAATAAAAGTGTATTATTTGATTATATATAAATTATATAATGTTTTCATATGTATCATACACACATGTAAGTCTACATACATATGTAACATATACAGTATACATGGTTTAACAAGCTCGTTTCTAAGTGTTGGAATTTATACCGCAACAAACATATTAGCCCCTTAACATACATATATGTTGTTAATAATATAATATTAATCTAATAAAATTATATATATATATATATGTGTGTGTATGTACACACATATACTATAAATTATATATATCATATGTTCATATGCTAAATGATTATTTATAGTTCAAATATAAAAAAAATTCAAAATTCAATTTAAAATTCAAATTTAAATTGGATCTAGATTCAAAATATCTTTGAAATTCAAATTCAAATTTTGAATTTATAAATTAGTTTTAAAATCATATTATATGTACTTAAAATTCGAAGATATATATATATATATATATATATTATCTATGTATTTAAAACCACATACATATACATATATATTAAATTACATAAAATCAAAAAAATTATATACTTAAATAATATTATATAATAAATATACACATACACACTTTTAAAATAGATTCTATTTTGAATATCTATTTTAGACTCTATCATACTTTGATAAAAATAATTATTTTTAATATGAAAAACATATGGATTTAGTTTTCCTTTTTTGCTTCAAATTTGAAATTTGAAAATCGTCATGGAAAAATTATATATTTTTTCTAGCATTATGTTTGCAAAACAATTATATACATACTGTTTGCGCCAAAATTAGTCACAAACACCCAATTGCTGATGAAAGCACTCGATTACAATTCCAGATCATAGATAGCAGAAATGTAGAGAAAATAAATGTGAAGAACACTCAAAATTTAAAAGGAAACACCTAGAAATACAAAGGTTTAGAGTGGTTCGGCATGTTGCCTACGTCCACTATGAAATGGTTTATCTTTATAACTTTTGCTTGCTGGTTACAATGAATTACAACAGTGAATTTCGAGTGCAACAGTGATTTTCGAGCACAAAAATGGTTTTTGCAGAGTATGGACGTAGGAGAGCCAAAAAGTCCCTTTTATGTAGGTCCTGTGGTGCTATTTACAGGTGTAGGCTGTAAATATCTCGCCCAAGTCTTGGATGACCTCTTCTCTCATGTGGGTGGGCCTACACGATCGATCCCATGACATTTGAACTCAGTTCGTAATCGATATGAACGACTTTCGTATCAATCAAAATATCGTCCAATCAAGTCGAGATCGATCATGAACATTCTTAAGGATGCACGTAAGCTCTTGTGAAAATTTGGTGGCATTTGGACTTGTAGATTTTGAGTTATGATCGATGCAAGTTAGGATTTATTGAAGCCTGCTGAATTCGCATCACATCGATGATTCCGCATCGGTGATTTTGCACGCAATGCCAGTTGACGTGGCGCTTGTTTTTATGATCGATCCACTTTCGATGCCGAATCGACTGTGTCTTTCCAATGTTTACGCCTCGTTCATATCGGCCTATCTTGGCCCTGTTCGTATCATTGGGAAGCGTTCACTTTGTATCCATTTCTTAATGGTCTCTTCGTATCGATCACAATGTAGTCTATTTCGTATCGATGTGAGATAATGACTTCATATCGACATGTGGCCGATCGATACGAAGTGTGCTTGAAAATTAGATCGATGCGAAATGGACTTCTGTGTCACTGCCGATGGATACGAAGTAGACAATGGCCGATCAATTCGAAGTGAGCTTGCTTGCTGATGGATACGAAGAAGGCCGACTTCGATGGAGGCGAAGATGAATGGATACAAGATGAGGTCCGAGGGTCAATTGATATGAACAGTATGGTTGGATGGTGATGGATACGAACCCGATCGATGCGAAATGATGGATACGACCCGATCGATGCGAAATGGTGGGTGTGAGTGAGTTGATTTCCTTGGTTTGCATCAATCATATCTTGAGCATACGAACTCCGATTAACTTGAAATTTGGAACGTTGGCTTTCGTAGCTTTGTTGGTCCTATCATATAAATTGTAGCTCGATCCGGACTCGGAAATAGTTTACCGACATCCTTAGCTGACCTGTACATAACTGGCAATCGAGGAGAACTGTCTTTGGTTTCCAGTTAATCTTTTGGTATCATGACCTTGCTAAAAGGCAGGATAACACTTGCCACCCAAAAAATTCCTTGCGATAGGAAGGTGTATTTTGTAATGTCATAAGCTAGATGTTCATATCCTGTTGATGACCTGCAAAGAGATTGATAATCCTACCAGGCCGTAAATGGCGATCGTTCGAGATCATATGCTGTTCGGGGAGGTATGTGACCGTTCACGGTCGGGTGCCGTTCGAGGCGAATTGTACCATTCGTGGTCAGGTGTCGTTCGAGGCGAATTGTGACTGTTCGCGGTCGGGTGCCGTTCGAGGCAAATTGTGATCGTTCGCGGTCGGGTACCATTCGAGGTGAATTGTGACCGTTCGCAGTCGGGTGCCGTTCGAGGCTAGTTGTGTGTTCCCGGGGGGACTTAGTATCATTAATGTCATATTTCACGTTCGAGTGAGTTTCTGAATTGTTTGTTATGGCGGTTTATCGCCATCTCAGAGCATGCCTGAGGACCGTTCGCGATTCCGTACATGTGTAAGCAGCTTAGCCGTTATGAAATCACAAATAGCAGATTTACATTCAAAATGAGTCTTTTGACATAATTGTCCAACAAAATCAATTCCTAACATTAGAAATAGAAACCAAAAGCAAAACAGAGACCTCAAAATGCAAACACCTACACTGATGTGATTGATAGTAGTATCAGGGTATGCCCGAGGATCGCTCGTGATCCTGTACATGTGAAAATGACTTAATTGTGTTGGTGTGGAGTTTGCCACTTATTCGTCATTATTTCAATTATTTGATGACAAGATGATGCCTCGATCCTAAGCCATTCCCAGTTGGTGCAGGTGGTGGTCATTCTTGCTCCACCATCGTGGCTCGCCTCCTCACATACTATAATAGCATGCTATTCTGAATATGCCCTTCTATCTCATCCCTCAAGCGCCTGCAATCATTGGTATTATGGCTGCTTAGCTCATGGAATAAGCAATACTTGTCTGATTTCCTCTCATTGTTGGTCGGATCCCTCCTCATTGGCTTTCGATAAGTAACTTTCCCCCTGATGTCCTGGTAGATCCATTCCAAAGTTCCATTCAACTTCATATAAGAGGTGAATCTCGGTTCCTTTCGTAGTTGTTTTGATACATTGCCAGTAACCTCGGTTTTTGTTTTCCTTTGTCCTTGCCTGAATCTTTTTCGAGAGGATTTATGCCTTTCACTGCATAAACTTCTACTCCCTCTCCTTCCTCTCTTTCTACATTTGCATCCTCTAACATCAGAAATCCTTCGGCCTCATGATAAAGTTCTCCTAGATCCATAGGTGGATCCCCTATCAGTGAATTTTTGAACTCCGTTCCATCAGTATGCCAGATACGGCTGCCATTAAGACCATGGATGGATCTGGATGATCTACCAATGCTGCTGCTGCATTAAATCGTGTTAGAAAATTCCTCAAAGATACCCCGGTTTTCTTTTTTAGCGTCGCCTGACTCATCACATTCTTGGACATCGAAATGTGAACTCTGAACTGCCTCATAAACTTCTCGGTCAACTCGGTCCACGTTCCAACGGAACCGCTCTCCAATTATCTAAACAATAGTGCTTCTATGTCTGTCAAATACAATGGGAAGCACTGGGCCATGACCTTCTCTGATGTCCCAGTACCTCCATGTGCCTCATATACCTTGTTAGATGAACCGCAGGATCCGTCCACCCATCATATGTTTCCAGCATTGGTAGCTTGAATTCAGGTGGGTTCCTGGCCTGCCTAATTGCAGGAGCGAATGGGCTCCTGTTCACATCTCCCAGATCTCTATTCACTAATCTGCCTCTCATGGCTCGTCTAACCATCTCCGCCAATCTGTCATTGTCTTTCAGCTGTAATCCTCGTCTGTTGCCTCTAATCTGCCCCCTGAGTTCACGAGGGAATTCTAGAATCTGCCGTCCTGGACGAGCATCTGCTCCTCTACCAATGCCATGTTGCACAGTTTCAGCCGGTATCTTTCCCAAAATTGGATCAACTTTCTCCTGAGGCATGCCCCCTAGCTTAGGGGCTGCTCCTGATGGTCCTGCTCTATTCGATTGCCCGCCGAGTCTTTCTGATCCAGCTCCGGGGATTTGGGCTCCAGCTGCTCCAACCTGTCCAAACTGTCTAAGAATATTCTGCATCATCTCCTCCTATCTTTTCAACAACTCTTCATGCATAGCTCCCATCATCATCTCCATCTCATCTCTGGTGATGAAAACTGAGGCCTGATACGCTCCTGAGGAAGCCTCCTGACTTCCCTCTTGATGGCTCCTTTCTGCTCTTGGTCTCCTTGCTGATTTCCTTACCATTGCTTTCCAGATCTAAGTCCTTAAGCCTTCAGATCCAAAACCCAAGTTATAGAATCGCTGAATGCTAGCCTCCTCAGTGAAAGCACAAAAAATGTTTGTGCCAAAATTGGTCACAAACACCCAATTGCCGACGAAAGCACCCGCTTGCAATTCCAGATCACAGATAGCAGAAATGTAGAGAAAATAAATGTGAAGAACACTCAAAATTTAAAGGGAAACACACATAAACACAAAGGTTTAGAGTGGTTCAACGTGTTTCCTACGTCCACTATGAAATGGTTTATCTTTATTAAATCTTGCTTGCTGGTTACAATAAATTACAATAGTGAATTTCGAGTACAACAGTGATTTTCGAGCACAACAATGGTTTTGACAGAGTCTGGACATAGGAGAGCCAAAAAGTCCCTTTTCTATAGGTCCTGGGGTGCTATTTATAGGTGCAGGCTGTAAGTATCTTGCCCAGATCTCGGAGGACCTCTTCTCTCACGTGGATGGGCCCACATGATCCATCCCATGACATTTGTACTCGGTTCATGATCGATACGAACGAATTTCGTATCGATCAAAATCTCGTCCATAAAGTCAAGATTGATCAATGGATATGAGATGAGGTCTGAGGGTCAATTGTTATGAACAGGACGGTTGGATGGTGATGGATACGAAACCGATCGATGCGAAATGATGGATACGACCCGATCGATGCGAAATGGTGGATGTGAGTGAGTTGATTTCCTTGGTTTGCATCGATCATATCTTGAGCATACGAACTCCGATTGACTTGAAATTTGGATTGTTGGCTTTCATAGCTTTGCTGGTTCTATCATATCAATTATAGCTCGATCCGGACTCGGACAAAATTTACCGACGTCCATAGCTGACCTGTACATAACTGGCAATCGAGGAGAACTGTCTTTGGTTTCCTGTTAAACTTTTAGTATCACGGCCTTGCTAAAAGGCGGGATAACACATACACACACAGATATATATATATATATAATATCATTGATCAAATATATATATATATATATAATTATATAATATCCATTTTTATTTTAAATTTTTATATTTAATAAATATTAAAATAAATTTCAAATTAAACAAAATTAAATCTTGCTCATACATTCGAAATGATACATATGACATATGTAAATATTAATTTATAAATACACACAAATACATATATTAGTTAAAAAAATCAACTTTTTAATTAAAACCCTTTTTAAATAAATTTTAATTTTTGAAACTTACTTTTTACTTCAACATGGCTTAAAGTCGTATGATTATTTTCATACAATTTTTTATTATTTAATAACACTATTACATATATATAATAATTTGTGACATAATCTATCCTATTCTGATATAGTGACGTAATTACTACATCTATGATATTGAAGTAAACAAAATAATACCTTAGTTGTAGGCTAATTTTTACACTTTAAATGTTGAATCAGTCAAACACTAAGAACTGAATCCAACCTATTTCAGAAAGTGCTACCAATCAAAGAGATCTACAGACATTCAACATCAGCGGGTTTAAATAAGGAAGGAGAGAGAGAGAGAGAGAGGAAAAAGTGGATCAAGATCCATCCTTTTCTCTTTTCTCCACAATGTAAACCCAAAATAAAACAAACATCAACCCCATTAACCCCACCCCATTGGCAGGCCATACCTAGGCCTCATGGGCTTGCATGCTTCTTCAAACCATACTAGTTAATTTACAATTTAATTAAATTCAAATGTACATCGTTATCGTATATCAATATGTAAGTATATAGCTTTTGTATACGTACTATTTTTCAATACTGATCGATACAAATAAAATAAAATTTAATAATTAATATTTCAAAAATACTAATTAATTTAATTAATTTATACAATATAAATTAATTATATCAAGTGCTATTTGGAGTATTTAACATTGCAGTTGTGTGATTCATAGGTGTGAATTCAATCGGTGGTTAATATTGAACAATTTGAATATTAATGTTCATATGTCACTTTAGCTATTGATGTGATAGTTTGGCTGAATTTATCGCTTACACAACTTTGTTAAAATCCAATTTTGCTTTTTTAAGTAGTCCCCAATAATGACAATTACTGACAGCAACTCTTCATCAAAACTATATCACATTATGACTTATGAAATTTGGTAATGGTCACGATTCCAATATCACCCACACTCAGCTTGTATAATCCAAACAAAAAGTCCTTGGTTTAATAATAACGATTATTATTAACCAAACCGCTCTAGCCAAAGACTTTGGATTTGAGTTGACTATAGTTGATGGTGATACTAACCTCGTATAATCGAGGAAACTAATTCTCTACTGAATAGTGTTTCACTTGTGATGCTTCAACTCAGACCCTTATATAATCATTCGATTGATGTCATGCCATGATTTAACTATAATCAAAGTGGACTGTTTACATTGAAGTTCAATAGTGTTTTCAAGTTGAGAGAATTGTGTAATATTATCATTTTGATATTTTCTTTTTAACATAGTTATATTAAACAACAGAAAAGTATCAAGTGAGTCATTTCATATTTATTCAATAACTACCAATATGTAGTCCTTTGGTGCCCGCAGTAGCCATGAGAAATACACTGCATAATGTTTGGAGAGTGTTACATACTCTTGTCTCAACATATGTATCAATATCCAAACTCAACACATCTTGATTAAGAATATACAAAATGGTATGTTTGTTTTATTGTGATAAATTGCTCATGATTACAACATAATGTGTAACAACCCGAGATTTAAGCTATAATAATTAATTAACAAATTAATTAAATAATTAAACAAGTTTGTAAAATTGTCAAAATCGAGCTACGGGAGTTGCACCGTTGTGTCCGTGGCAATTTTATGATCAATTTCCATATATAATTTGTCAGAATCCGAGTTAATATGAATAAGATACGAATTAAACAAGAAATAAAAAAGCAAAAGAAAAAAATAGGTCAGATCAACTTTATCGTCGACCCCTAATGTGCATAGGTCGACCTTCCGCATATATTGGTCAACACCTAGGTCGAATGGCCTTTGTATATGAGCGTGAATTCATCCAGGTTAGATGATGACGTATTTTATAATTTCTTTTCAATCATGTGCGTCCGTGCTTCCATCCGATGGTTTCCAGTGAGCCTATGACGTGGTTGCACCAAATTTAATTTTCAAATCCAACAGTTTAATATCCCTACACTACAAATAAGACCCTATGCCTAGCTATTTTTCTCATTTAGATTTTCTCCTATTTGGGTTCATTGCCAGAAGCTGGACCCTAAATAGAAAAATTTCTAAGGAGGAAATCTTTCTGATAAAAATATTCTACGCTCTAGAAGCGGATCCGGGAAGGCCAAGGAATAGAGCTAAGGACCACAACAGAGTGTTTTTTAATTATTTTATATTTTTAAGTAATTAAAATAATAGGGTTCTCAATAGTTTTAGTTTTTCTGCAATTTTGAGACAATTTTTGTATAAGTTATTTACAGTTGATTTTAATGTTCTTTTCACTCAATTTATTCAGCTATTTTTATTTAGCCATTTTATTCAGTTATTTATAGTTATTTACACTTTATTTACATCTGTTTTAAATTAGAATTTAGCCTTTAAATGTTAGTTTCTTTTTATACGCGAATAGAATATTAAAAAAGAGAAGAATTCGCTAATATCGACTAAAATTTAAAAACATTAAATTTACAGAAAATAGATGTAAAATAAGAAGAAATATAAAAAAAAGATAGACCGAAATAGGCAGATTTGAGACATTTGCAAGCATGTTTATAACTAGTGGTTATAACTAAAAAGATAAAACATAAGAGTAACAATTATAACGTAGGTTATAATTAAGTAGAAAGAACAAAAAGGCTTATTTTAAAAATAGAAAGGCTAATTTTAAAACTTTGACTATGTTAATAAGCAAATTATAACACAGGTTATGATTAGAAATTACAGAAAAGGCTTATTTTAAGACTTATAATTAAGTTAATGAGCAAATATAGCAAGATAACAGAAAAGGCTTATTTTAAAAGACTTATAATTAAGTTAATAAGCAAATATAACAGAGATAACAGAAAAGCCTTATTTTAAAGACTTAGATTAAGTTAATAAACAGATAGAGCAGAAATAATAGAAGAGGCTTATTTTAAGAAATTGCACTAAGTTAATAAGAAAAACATAGAAGCAGGGCCCGTACCAACAACATTCCCTATCAGACTAGGACTGACAGTCAACAACAGATTAGGTGAGGTTGGGTAGGACCCTTCTAGACTAGGAATTAAGGTCTCATATGGCTAGGTGAGGCTGGGACATGCTAACTAGGGTAAATAAGTGGCCAAAAGATAGAAGCTCAAATCGAGGGATTTAGGCAAGGGGCGCAACTATATTTTGTTTGATAGTACCCACACCAACATCATTCCTTTTCAAACTAGGACTGGTGGTCTCACAAAACACTTAGGTGAGGCTTGGCAGGACCTTTCAGACTAGGACTGATGGTCTCACAACAAATCAAGTGAGGCTAGGCACGCTTATGCTGATAGGGTAGGTAAGAGGTCATAAGAGGGGGCAACAGTTAACGTTTACCAATGATGACCGAGCGTGCGACATTAATTAGAGTAAGTAAATCGCTATCGCATTCCAAGCGCTAACAGGTGTCTTTTGCTGTGGGACGCACAGGATGGGACTAACTCATAGTGGCACAATAGAGATAGAAGGCCGATCAACTGGTAGAATTAGGATTTCAGCCTAATCAAAGCAGTAATATGAGACAAGTGCAAACAATCACGACTAAAGCAAGCAGTCTAACAGAATCATAAATAGTATTTTACCATAGTTTTACCTTCTCTGTATTTTATATTGGAACTGTTGCTTAGTTTATTATCTTTATCTTGCTTAGAAGTGCTAGTGATTACTTTCACTCATCGGACTTTTAGTCACCCACTCCTCCATTTCCCCTTTTCCCCCATAGGCCAGTAGAGGCAAGGATAGTAGATTCGGATTTCTAGGAGATTCATTCCTGGAGTTCTTCGTGTATTCTTCTTCTTTTCAGTTTTCTTTTCATTTGGCTTTTGATGTACTGGTACTTATGAGAGGGATGATTATTTTTTATTGTACTCTGATTTTATGAGACTTAGATGCATTTTTCATAAGACACGTGTATTTGGTATTTGAGACATGTGATGTTTTTCAGACTTATTTATGAAGTTTTATTTTGAATAATAAGTTACCATTTAAATGTTTCCGCCGATTTTACTTATTTGTCTTGTGAATTTTAGTCTTTGTAATGTTTTAGCTATACCTGTAACGCACCATATCCTTTAGTGTGAATTTTGGGTATACTAAAGGGTATAGGGTGTTTCATAATGTAATTGCTATCACAAAACATATCGTTTATGGATTTTATATTAAATATAATTTAGTTAAATAACTAATTAATATAACACTTTCTACTATGTATATAATAGAAAGAAGAACACCTTTTATTTTTCAGGAGATTTTATTACAAAGTAAATTTTTTTATCATAAACTACATAATTTCCCTTAGGGCACATCCCTAACGCTATCACCGATGGTGCACCCACCTATCGACTAGTGGTTGACACTTTCATCAACTAAACCCTGACCCAATAGGGTTATTTCTTGCAAGGGTGGCTCGATCCTTTCGGGGCTTGTCTAGGGTTTTTGGGTGATGTTTACGCAACGTTTTATTATGATTTCCCTACTTGATTTAATTGAATGGTTAGATGTGTACATAGTGACACACACACATGTAAGGATAGCTGATCGCTATTACTAGTGACTGTTTGATTATTGATTTTTGTGACCTCTATTGGTGATCTTGGGTACACGATCGCTCAGTTATTCGAGGATTTTCATGTTGTTGTACGAAAATAGGTTCTTGAGCCGTATATGGAACCACGTTCATTTAGTGATTCAACCATATGTTAATGCAATAGTGTAGGATTTGATTCGTACGTTGGTTAGACCATATAATAGACCATTGTAACTGTATTTGACCGAGACTGTAACAATCCGCACCTTAATGGGTTCAAATTTTGACCAAATCGAAATCCAAGTCCATTAAGGTATGGATCATTTGTTTTGGTACCTGTGATAAACACAAGCATTTATGAGTGCGATTAATACAAACTCATAGTGGAATTGAGAAATATAACATAATATATGTACTGACAAAGGCTAATACCTTGAAATCAATATTATTCCTTGAATGACTAATTTCCTTGTCCAAGCCGAGCATGAATAACAAGACTTCTCCATCTGTCGTGACCGTTTTGCTCCGGTATCTGGTATCTCTAAATCTATCATGTGAATTGTAATGAGGAAAGGGTCAGAACAACATTCCGGTGATTGGAAAATTACGTACTTTATCCATACCATTAATTTATGCCGGTTGATTTTCATTTAAGTATTATGTCTATTGCTTAAGGCTAATCCATTAATTCCTATATGTGTGTATGATAAATGGCTAAACCTCCTCCGAGGCATAGTTATATATACATGTCTATATTCATATATATATATATATATATATTTAAACATTTCACTACCCAAAAATTCCTCCCACTTAATACTTCTTAAATAGGAAGGAGGCAAACCCAATAGCCATTTAATAGCTCAGTCCCTGAAACGGGACTTTTGCAATGAAAATGCTAGTCAATCGGTTCCGGCTACAGTGGCCGATGACCCCTGTATATGACTCTATAATTTATAATTTAATCGTCATACTACTAAGCATCTCAAAAACTCATTTAAGTGTTAAATAGCCTCCTCCGATAAATAAATTTTCATCCCACTATTTACTTTGAGGTCTGAGTGTATCCCATACAGATGTTACACTGAAAGTGAAATCCATTAGGGCATAACCCAAGTCTTTGCTACCACTTGCTTAGGACGTTGGTAGTCATAGCTTATATGCCAGACAAACTACCAAATAACGGTAGAAAATGCTAGCCAAGCCTGCCGACCTTTTACGGTTGACATTCTATTTAGACTAACCTAAGTAAGTCAAAGAAATATACCCTTTTGGTTACTTAATGCCTCTTATTGGAAATGAAGCAACCCCATTTCCTTAAAAAGTACTAGGCCATTTAATACTTCAAATTTGAGATGAACCCTCGGTATATTTTTTCCCCACCTATCTATAATGCATATCCCTTCTCTAAAGGTCCTACAGTTGGAGATGTATCACACCAGTTGTAAGTATACACAACTACTGGTAGCCTTTAGGTGAAGGGTAGACTTCTGTTGTGTAACTTTACTAACCTCGCATCCGAACCCACTATACCAAACAATAACTCCAAAGCCTATTTGTTGGGCCAGGCCCACTAATTCTTGCTTATTCTAAACATATAATTGAAGCTATATAATTTCCTACTATAAAAATTAGATTGCCTTGTACGTATATTTAATAGTATTAATACTTACTTGTTAGCTACTTAATTATTCCTATTTTGTATGCTTAGGGTTTGGTTTTCTTGTTTCCTCTAATGTCAAATAAATGTCAGTTGTCCAAAATAATTGGTCATTAATGTCAAAATTGAATAATCTCTAATGATATTTATTTATCCGTTTCAAAAACCACTTATTATGCCTATTTAATTTTCCTATAAATGTCATATTAAATTCTCTAATGAGTCGCATTTAATTCTTCTAACTCTCTATTAGCTACAAATTTATTTCCCATTAAATTTATAGTTATTGTTTATAAATTTTGGAATTACCATTCTTTCCATTTTCAACCTCCTAGCCCTATAATTATTACGTTATTAATAACTAATATGAATATTATCGTAAATTACGCTATTTATATATCCTTTTGTTCTTAATCGTTAAGTGTGGTTATACATACATATATATTTTCCTATTTCAAACTATTAATTCCTAGAATATTCTTTTCCACATTTTAATTTATTAGAGCTACCCTTTCAAAAAGGATTACTGTTATAGCTATCCATAAATTAACCAAAATTGAGGTCTTACTTCATTTGAAGTTATAAGGAATTATTTCTCTTCTTTTATTGAAATGATAGTGTGAACCGCGGAGAATAAAATCCATACTTTACATATCTCTTTTCTTTTTGGTATATTCCTAATTAATTCAAATGATGCATTTTATACATATTTTTAGAATCGGATAATTTATGGAAATTACATGGAAATAAATATAATTAAATTATACCCCACTATAAATAAATTAAAACATAATAATTCACATTCCACTTCAACTAGGGCAATCTAATATACAGCTCAATTATAGATCTGTAATAAACTCTACAACTTACAAACATTCTTAAATAACAATTATTTGGGGCTTATTTTCAATTTACATATTATGTTGTACATACTATTCCTTTTACAATTACCTATTTTATAGAATATATGCGATAATCCTAATGTTTGTTTTAAGCCTACAACCCATCATATCTTATACAGGCAAAATAATTAAATAAGATTCGATGATATAAATTTCAATGTTGTAAACAAACTATAAAATTTCCTACTCACATTTTTAGCTTTTAAATTCTCCCAAATCTGAATCCATTCTTTTACTTGACTCCTTTCCCTTCTAACCCCAAAGCATATGTATAACAAGGTATATACGTTCTATTAGAATTACAGAACGGAGAAGATGTTTAAGGTTAAAGGGAATATAGTTTTATAATTACAAAATCCTAACTTTTCTTTCACAATGTTGATTCGCTACTTCTCTTTTATTTTCCACCCTTCCCAGATTTACAAACACACACATATATATGTAATGATTTATAATTTTTAGAAGTAGTGGAGAAGGAAAAATGGCAGAGCTTCGTTGCTTGGATTAGAATATATAAGAAGAGAAGTGAGGAGTCAGACATGTATTTATAGACGCTCGAATCAACCTTAACCTTTAGATCAAAATAATTAAATCTGGTTATTTGGCCAAGGCTCAAACCTTAGCCACCACCTGAAGACCAATCGACCGCTCCACTATAGGCGGTCAACTGGCCCAAGGAGGGGGTCGACCAGTGGGGTACCGCATTTATTATAGTTTACTTCCTTTTTCTTTTTTAATTATTTTTGCTTCGAAAACTTAAAATGCTGATAACTTTTTCGTTTGAGCTCTGATCCCAAAACATCAAACATAAAAGTTGCTTATAAAATCACTAAGAATGCAATAGTGGAAGTTTTATGGTCAAATTCTATCGTTTGCCCAAATTTAATTTTGAAGCCTTATTAATTATTGTTAATTTTATGGGGTGTTACATTCCCTCCTAAAAGATTTTCGTCCCCGAAATACCCCAATGGTTGAATCATATAACATAGCGCGCAACCAATCTAAGCTATCCAACCAATTAGTGTAAAAACCAATTTTATTTCTAGGCATGTATAAGTGCATGGTGTATCACAACATATAAGACATGCATGCAGAATGATTCTAAATCGGTGCCTCCTACATGAATGCATTCTTTTTAAAACATTTTGAAAATATGATATAAACAACCTAGATATACTAGTAGTTCTATATGTATGCAAGTTTTCAAAAATTAAAAATCCATATTCACACAAAAATTTCCACACTCCTAGGAGTTTGAAGTGTGTTTCAATCATTTTTCATCCAATCCTTACTGTCCAAAATCTAGCACAATTTTTAACATCCAAAAATATTCAAATCTAGTATCCTGAATCCATACTTCTACACCGAAAAAGGAATTTGATGGAAAATTTTACTATTCCACCCCTTTTTATACATATTCAGTTTTACCTTGGAACCTTCTCTTCTGCCTACAAAAATTTTCCAAGTACAATTTGCATAATGAGGTTTATTTTTGAGTGTTAAAGAATGATTATCTTAAGTGCAAGTTTCGTTTCACTATGAACAACGTATGAAAATAAAAATTCCAAAGCTAAAATAGCCTTTTCCCTTGTTATTAAATATGTTTAGTATACTGTGTCACCCTTGTCGGATAGTAAAATTTATATTTGCTAACACATCGACCCGTCCTACGTTAAGCATGTGACCCTAGAAAATTTAAAAAAATAAATCATTTTCCATCAAAAAATCTTTTTCCTTTTCCAATCAAGCATGCAAAATAGTTTGAAAAATCACATTCCTAAAGGAATATAAACAACATTTTTTTCAAAAGCATTTGGCCAAAATTTTCCAAAAATATTTGAACCCATCTTAAAAAGTATTTAAACAAAAAATTACAAAAGCATTTAAATGCAATTTTTCAAAACATTTCCCACTCCATCCTTGAAACAAGTCAGGCCACGTCTTAACTTAACCAGGACTCCATCTATGAGTTAATCACTACGCCATAAATGGCCTTCTGCAACACAAAAAAAATGTTGGGTCAGGCCCAAAAAATGTTGCCATAGGTCTATGGCAACACCTTTAGGGTGATGCAATTTTTGCCGTTGCCTTAGACCTCAAAGGCAACATTTTTACTGTCTAAGGCAACATAAGTAATATTGTTGCAATAGAACCCTATTTGGGTCTATAGCAACATCCATAGGTGTCTGTAGCAACATTCCAAAATGTTGCTATAGATATTAACTTTCTGAATTTGTGGGGCCCACAATGTAGAGCATATTTGATTTTTAATAGAAATAAATATTTATTTAATAAAATGCTATTGCACAGAATTTGATATTCAAACAGTAATTTATTTAAATAAATATTTTATTTCAACATTTGAAATAGTACAAATTCCCGACTCCAATATTTTACAATTCAATGATATATAACACTGATATTCACATATACAGATATTCCTCGCTACATCACTCAGTTCACTCATTACATATGCAGTTTCAATTTATACAGACATCGACACTGACAAATATATGACGAGCCGAGTGCCGAGCCGAAGGCGAGCCGAGTAGCGGGTCCAGTCTTCAAGCTCATGCACATTTGATTTGACTCTGTCTTCAAGCTTGTATCCAGCTGTCCAGTCTTCAATACCTGTCACATATAATTCAAAAGCAGTAATCTGGAAAATAATATTTAACTCGAACAGAAAATGAAAATATTTTTGTTATATTATTTGCCTCAGGTATTTGGGTTGTTTCTTTTCATATTTTTTTCTGACAGGGACCAAATATTTGCACGGACAACCTGTGAATGCACAAGTCAGCTGTTCACAAGTGCATAAGCCAAACATGAATGCAACACATGGATACAAGACAGTATGGAAGACAGCGAGCAATAGTTCAGGCAAAAATGCACAAAGGAGAAGCCAAGTGCACAAAGTAGTACTCAACACAGCAAGCAACATAACATGACCAAGAAATGCATGTACATGGATGAACATACATGCATCATAAGGCTTGGTACAAGAAACTACTCAAGTGCAACTACTCAAGTGCAAGTTCATACTCAAGTGCAGCCAGATATGTTGATAAGCCGAAAAAAATGTACGCGGCACAAGTTCAAACCCGAGTCATCGACTGGATTCAACTCAGGGCCAAGCAACCAACAAAACAAACAAGTACCAGGTTCAGCAAAATGTAGACAAGCTAGTGCAAGAAACACAGCAGTACACATAGGCAGCCCATCAAGCAAAAACAGTGAATGCATCGGGCATGTACAAGAGAAACAGAGGCAGTAATATGATATACGGAGGACTTGGAGCATTAGTTCATGTTAAAGAACAAGGTTAGCATGATACCAGTTCAGTCCAGACCAAGCAAAACCAACAAAGCTCAAAACACATATGTTTGTATATATCGTGGAAATCAAAACTCAATGTTCAGAGTAGTCAACAATTTAATAAAACCAAAGATCACTTTCAAAGTTCTGATTTTCAAAAATGCAGAAGTTTTCAAGTGAAGCAGTTTTCAAGAGGACAGCAGAATACAAATACTTCAAGTTCTGGTTTAACAAATGCAGCAAGGTACAAAGGTATGTGAACAAGTTTAACAAAGGTTCAAGTTCTGGTTTAACAAATGCAGCAGAAAGGAGCTAACAAGCTCAGATCAGAAATCAAAAACAAGCCAGTGAACCAAAATCCAACATACCAAATAATATCACATCGCAATTCATCATCGGCAAAGCAAAATCAAGCCAGTGGACCAAAATCCAACATACCAATACATCATCGCAATCCAACATACCAGATTTCTCAAAGTCCAACAGAAAGATTAAACTCGAGATTATAGGAAATAAAGCCTATAAATAAATCCCAATTCATCATCGGCAAAAGCGTGCGAGTGTAACCAAAATTGAGAATAATCAAGTAAACCAGAAGGCAGAAAACATACCAAATAATATCACATCGCACCCGACGACGAAGTTAAAGCAATTCGAGCAATCAATCAAGGAGAACGAAGGAGCAAGCTACCAGGAACGTTTCTTACACTAGATTCGATCAATCAGAGCATCAAAGCAACTGGAATCGCGTGCCCTAGTTTTCACAGAGAGGAACGAGAAAGAAAAATCGTGTGCCCTAATTTTCACACAGAGAGGAATGAGAAAGAAAAGTAAAGCGGGAAATGGAAATTGGTAAGGTGTGGATCGATGGTGTGAATCGACGGTTGAGATTTTGTTTTAAATGGTGGTGTGGATCGCTGAGGTGTAATTTTTTTTTTATTTTTTTAATTAGAATATATCTATGGCAACACTATATAAAAATGTTGCATCGTGTTACACTTGTTTAGCTAGAGCAACACATTTTTATGGCTAAGGTAACACCAAAAATACAACGTTGCAGTAGGGCCAAAATTTTATAGCTGTCGCAACATTTTAGCTAGCAACACCTTGCAAAAATGTTGCAGAAGGTCATCTATGGCGTAGTGAATGTATATGATTGACCCTAGTATTGTGCAGTTGATCATAGATTTGGAACCTTTTTCTTTTATTCTAAAACAACAAACTATCTACTAGTATATTTATGAATCTTAGCTTTTAAGGCATATGGACAGCGACTTGTGATTTTTCAATAATCTTTCCCTATCCTTCGTTTGCTAATTTTTTTTTTCAAAATTATAAAGTTTTTGGGATTGAAGCATTTTTAATTTCAAGTTTCTAACTTAATTTCCTAATTTATTTTATAAACTTCCAGTCTTATCTATATTTTATTGCTAGTTAAGTGTCCTTATGAGATTTTCATATTTACACTATTTTCCAATATAGCTCTTCTAAACCATCAACACAGTGATAAAATGTGAACATAACTCATTTCATATCATACGCTTTTCCAATAACCTAAGGGAGACAACAAGCGATTACAACTCAAAAACCCTAAAAGAAAATTTTTGCTGGAAGGTGCCATTCATCATCGACTAATGTTAATGATGTTGTGGCCCTAATACTCCTTACTAAATTAAGATAGACATTTCTAGTTTTTCATTCAACACTACTCCACATTTCTTAACTTACCTCCTTGGCTCTTAGTAAATGAGGTCCATCCATTACTTCAATCAAACTACCTGATTATTGGATAAATTGTGCATTTCCATACCGTAGTGGGTAAGAAATATAAACTATGCACATTTACAATAACTCATTGAAAAATTAGTTTGGTGGAATAACTTCCCTACCACCTATCTTCCTTCTTCAACCTTGAGTCAACCAATGTCCTTCATGTGGGTTTTTTTATCTTATAACTTTCTTATCCAACTATACTACTATCTGTTCTCAATCACGATCTCTTGATGGTATTCTCAACTTTGGTATTTACTTCTTATATATCCTTGCTCCTTCATGTGAGTATACCGTAGGACTCGCAAAATTGGACTTTGATACCGTTCTCTCATTCCTTTAAGGGTTTTTCCTATGGCTTCCACACATCTCTAATAAATTAATCTAGGTTCATACCAACCTTCTTTATGTTCAATGGGATCCCTCGTTGCAACCTAATGAGCACCCATAGCTATTTTATTTCTAGCTTAAACCTTTACCACGTTTTACCTAGACAGTAAACCCTATCTATTCCATATCAAAAATTGGTTTGCTTTTTCACAACCCTTTTAAAAATGAAACTTCATGGTCATAAAGTACTTGATAAAAAACTTTTATTTTTAAAAACATAAACCTAGGAACCTTTTTATCAAATTCAAAAATTGCTTGATTTCCAAAGAGGAAGCATGAAAATATTCCCTTTCTCTAACTAACTTTACCTTTTTAAGAACTTTTTACAACAGAGATATACTTCTTTTTAAAAGTAGGATTTTTAACTCAAAACATTCAAAAATTCAGTTACCATACCAAACTGTTTATAACTTTAAACAATGAAAAGTGGAATATACAAGGATAACTTCCATCCAATTATTTTTCTGCACTCATATTATCTCCATTTCCACCTTGGATGGAGACTTTAACTGCACATGAGGGAGACTTCTAAAAGAGACGTGCAACTGCAAAATCGATCTAAGCGTCTATCTAAAATATATATGCAATTACTACGTATCTATGGAATTTATCCACTGTTCCCATCCTATTCCTATTGCTTTTCTCTAATATTATTTCTAAGTAGATTACTAATCCTATTTTATATAAATTCCTAATGTTATTTTTATCTAAATTTCTACTGCTTCTACTACTGTGACGACCCGCCTTTTTTATCTTCAAAAATTGATACTAATACATCCATAATATTCACATGCCACAAATTCAAGTGCCGGAGATGCGGATGATCAAGGGTAAAAGAAAATGAAGATAGAAGATAGAAACATGGATTCTCCGTTGCATTGAAAAACTGAATTTTTTTATATATAATAGTACATACAGTCACTCTCAAAATGATGTATTTGCCTATAGTATAAATTCATATCAGAGTGGACAGAGTGCTGATAAATAAATTGAATTATTATTCATTCCTTGATTTCTTTGAGAATTTGTTTATTTATTAATTTTATATTTCAGTTATTTTAGTCTCTTTGTCATACTATATCAAATTGGTATGTTCTTAAATTCTAAAATATATGTTTTATTGCTAGCAGCTTCATTTTTTTGGACCGAGGAAACTGGAAGCATTTTTAGTGCTTATTGCATTAATGGAGATTTCTTATGCATAATTTTTACATATAATATAAGCTAACCTATCCACTTTCTATCATGTGTATCAAGTTATACCACAACAAAATTATGTCAGTAAGTCATGCTTAGGACTATGATAGTTGATATTATATCAATTTGTCTTTACCATAATATTCAGTTTTTGAGCTACAAATAATGTGTTTTATTTTCCAAAAATTCTAGTGTTATAGTTCGATATAACCTATTTTGTGGAGATATTTTAGTGTATGCATTCTTCAGATCAAGTTTTATGGAAGATATATTGCAAAGCCAAGTTTTTAGTAAATTGAGCATGGTGTATCTTAGTGCAAATCATTTAATTTTGCATGATAGTAAAAGAGATATCTATGTGAAAATGCTAAAAAAAATATGAACTAAAACAAGAAAGATATGTAAATATATCAAAAAAGTGGAAGCACCTGAAACTTCTGAAGATGTACACTATGCGACAGTCACTTTATGTGGTTCCGCTAATGATTTCACAGATACTCAATTAATAAGTTGTTGAAGGCTCTATGTGTTTATATTGTTGCTCATGTTAATGTAGGAGAAAGCTTTCCCAAAAAGAGAGAATAACATATATATACTTTTGGTAAATTCTAGGGAATATTCTAAGAATTGATTCTTATTGTATTTGTTTTCAACATGGTGGTTATGAAAATGAGATGAATTTTATGTATTGGATGTTGTGTATTGATATTGTTACTCAATATTATTTTCAAATATTATTGGCAATGATTCTAAATTTATTAGTTGTACGTACAATTTTGAACTAATATAATAATCGATACTTGGTATATTGCATACCTTATTTTCAAATCATTTAATATTGTTATTGCTGGAACTGCACCGAATGAGAAAATTGTACATATAATTTTAATAAATCGTCCATATGCTACTTTTATCTATTTAAAGTTGCTGAAAGTCGATTTGTCCAATTGATTATTGTACATAAAATGTGTACACAGAAGGCCCAACAAATAATAAACACAATCACCTTTTAATTCTTCTAATGAAATAAGCAAAGTAACTACATTGCTCATGTACAAAGTAATCCACTGCCCTGGTAATTAAACGTAGCTCCACATGGACATGCATAATTATCATTCAAACTTTTTTTTACTAGAGCACTGTTATTTTTTCTTCAATGATGCATCATCATATCGTTTTAACCAAGTATCATTAGCAATATTATGTTTGAGTTGTTTTATCATTATGTCTTTATGATTTGAACTTCATGCAATGGATGATTTAATCTCTTCTTCTTCAGATTCGCTATTAATAAAATCGGTAAACCTCTTTTTATTGTTTTTTCTTATATTCAAGAATTTAGATGACTATTGTAATATATTGCATTATCAGTTATGTTGCTTGCACTGGATTTATAATAATTTGTGTATGCTAATTTTTTGTTATTAATTGATGTTTTTTTGTGTCGAATTTTATATAGTATGTGGTAACGCTACACAAGCTCGTTGTTAAATTAATGCGTGTACATTGTGGTTAGATGCAGGCCAGTCTGGACGTACATATATACTTGTATATATATATATAAACTAAATTTAAAAATGACATTTATGTTATTAATTAATAATTAAAAGGGCCTTATTTGATTTTAAAACAATTATTAAATCATTAAAACTCAACTTAAATTCAAAAATCTATTATTTAAAAATGATGACATTATTGATGATGTCATAAAGATATTTTAATTACAGAAATAAAATAAATAATTTTATTACGTATTCTTGCTTAAATAGAGAAACAAGTATCTGTAAAAAAAATCATTTGCGACATTTGACGGTAAAAGGCTGTTTATTGATAAAATGATTTTTGGTCATATTATCGATATTTTTCCAATGAATATGTTTATGTAAACATATTTCAAAACAAAATCATTATCACATAAAACATGATTTTTTATGTTTAAATAAACCTGTATTTGAATATTTAAGATTAACTAAATATTCTAAATTAAAGTGATAAAACTACGGGTCGTTGCATTCTTCCCCGCTTAAAAGAATTTCATCCCCAAAATTTAAGACAAGAAGATGATAGCTCACAAAGTATTATATTACATATGATGAAATATATACAAAGATTTGATAAGTGATTACACCACAAAAAGTGAGTACACCCCATCGATACAGTATATATACAAACTATCCACCCATCCTAAACTCAAGATATGCATTTCTCATTCTATCCTCCCATGTGCAGTCTTCAGCATCACCACTCCACTAGACTTTAACTAATCTCACAACCTTTCTCTACAACTACTTCTCATCATGATCAATTATTCGAATTGGCCATTTGATAACTATCAAGTTTTGTTGTACTTCTAAATCTTCCTGAACAGCCGCCTCTATAATTAGTTCTGGATCATGCACATACTTTCATAAATGGGACACATGAAAGATGTGCACACCGGACAACCTTTTTGGTAATTCCATTCGATAGGCTTGTTGGCTAATCCGTTCAAGAATGGAAAAAGGTACAATATATCGAGGTGCTAACTTTCTAACTCTTCCAAATCTTTCTGCTCCCCTTATAGGAGAGATTTTCAAAAAACAAAATCTCCAACCGAGAATTCCAAATTTGTATGCTTCTGATCGGTGTAACTTTTATGTCTTCTTTGAGCTTCCTTTAGCTTCTTCCTGATCATATCTACTTTCTCCGAGGCTTCTCGAATCATACAGGACCATGTATTAACCGATCTTCGATTTCGATCGAATATGCTAGTGATCTACATGGACGGTCATATAAGGCTTCATACAGTGCCATGCGAATACTTGTCTATTAGTTATTATTATAGGAGAAGTCTATAAGACGAATTTGAACCTCCCACGAACCTTTAAAGTTTAAAATGCAAGATCTTAGATGATCTTTTGATACTCTATTTACTCTCTCGGTTTTCCCATCGATCTGGGAATGATATGTGGTGCTTAAACTCAGCTTCGTTCCTAAAGCTGTCTATAATGCTTTCTAAAACTGATTGGAAAAATTTGGATCCCGATCACTTACTATACTGCTTAGAACTCCATGCAAACGAGAAATCTTCTTCATGTATATATCTACAAGGCTTGAGGTGGTCCTTATTGGCTTTACCAGAATAAAATGTACGCTTTTAGTCAATCGGCCTATGAAAACCAAAATGCCTTCTTTCCTTTCCTTGTTTGAGATAAGCCGTCATTGAAATCCATTGATATCTAATCCCATTTCCAAGTTGGAATTTCAAAAGGTTGAAGTAGTCCTGCAGTCTTTTGCTGGTCACTTTTGATCTACTGGTAATTGGCACATCTGCTAACATGAATGGAAATGTCCCTCTTCATACCCTTCCACCAAAATACCCTTCCACCAAAATGTTCGCTTTATGTCTTTGTACATCTTTTGAACTCCAGGGTGAATATTAAGCTTGGATTGATGGCATTATGTTAACATCTCCTATCTTAAGCTATCAATTTTGTGAACAAAAATTCTCCCATTTAACATAATACCCCGTGGTTATCTATTTTCAAGCTCGATTCCTGCCCTTTTCTTATATCCTCAATTATCTTCTTTAGATGCCTATCTTTCCTTTACTTGTTGGAAATTCTTTTTAGAAGGGTCAGAGTCATTACTGGATAAGCTATAACGGCATTCCTTCTACTTAGCGCATTTACTAACAATTGGCTTCCCGGGTGTATATAAAATGTCAAGATCATTTGACGTGAGGAATTCTAACCAACGTTATTGTCTCATATTTAAATCCTTCTAAGTGAAAAGATATTTTAAAGATTTGTGATCTGTGAAGTGATCAAACTTTTCATCTAGTAAATAATGCCTCCATAACTTTAATGTAAACACAACGGCTAACAGTTCTAAGTCATGTGTTGCATAATTAAACTCATGAGTTTTCATTTGTCTACTTGCATAAGCGATAACTTTCCCATGCTACATTAATACTGCTCCCACTCCTTCTCCACAAGCATCTGCATATACGATCAAACCACCACTTCCATCAGCAATAGCTAGGACTGGAGCACTGGTCAACCTTTTCTTCAACTCATTAAATACTTCCTCACATGTCGGTGTCCATTCTAATTTAGCATTCTTCTTGGTTAACTTCGTTAGATGGGAGGAAATTTGGAGAAGTCCTAACTAAACCATCGGTATTATCCTACCAATTCTAAGAAGCTACGAACATCCGTCGGATTATGTGGTTGTTCCCAATCTTGTATAGCTGAAATCTTCCTTGAATCCACCGAAACTCCGTCCCCTGACACTACATGTTCAAGGAACCTTACATCCTTGTCCCAAAAATGGCACTTTAAGATTTTGCTTTCATCACACATCTCCTTAATATCCTCAATACAATCTCCAGATGTCTTTCATGTTCCTCCTCGGTCTTTGAATAGATGAGAATATCATCGACAAAAACTAACACGAATATGTTGAGCACATCTCTAAACACTCTATTCATGAGATCCACAAAATAGATGGGCATATTACTCAGTCCAAAAGGTATAACCAACCATTCATAAAAACAATTCGGACCTCTTAATGCAATTAATGTAATGCAATCTTCTGCTATCCTTAGTTGATTAAATCATGTGGCTAAATCCATTTGTGAGAATATACAAGTACCATGAAGTTGATCAAACAAGTCATCTATTCATGGAAGAGGATACTTATTCTTAATCATCTGCTTGTTCAAATCTTGATAATCTACAAAAATCCTTAGGGAGAACTCGGACTTTAAAAAAAACTGCCGCTGTGCCCTAACTTGAGTGACTAGGTCTATTCAACCCTTTCATTAACAACTCATCGGTATGATTTCTTAAGTCATCCTTCTCTTTTGGAGCCATCCCTCGAATGGGGCGTATAACAGGCCTTGCACTAGGAATCAATTCAATACGGAACTTAAATTTCCCGATGTGGGGGCAAACTTTTCACCACTTCAAAAACATCCTGAAACTCCTTAGTAATTGTTATCGTTTCTAAACCATTTTGGGATGAGTTTAGTGCATACATGAAACTATCCCTCACCAAACTATGTTCTTTACATAATATTTCTATAGACCTCCTGAAGTTGGTCCATACAGTCACCGTCCTCTTAACACAATCAAGAATAGCTTTATACTTTGATAACCAATCCATACCGAGTAAAACTTCAAACCCAATAAAGTCAAGAACAAATATGTCGCATGAAAAATTATGGAAAAGGTGAGTAACTTGGACGTCTTCGTAAATCATACAAATATTAGTTGTACCACCTATGAGATTAGACACACGGATAAGGATATCTATGATTTTTGTGATCAATTTTAATCTATCAACAATCCTTTAGAAATAAAACTACGGGAAGCCCTAGTATCAAAAAGTACTTCAACTAAATTTTCATTAACATGGATATTACCTTCTACAACTCCCTTGCCCTTTACTTCTTTAGAGGTTGAAGGCTTATCCTTAATAGCATAAAACTTAACTTGCTCTCCTTTTCTCATTAGTGGACAAGCATTTTTCCAGTGCCTGAGCTGATGGCAGTTATGGCAGAGACTTTTCAAAACTATAGGAGTGATGGGACCCTATTGTTGTTTCTCAACTTTGGGACTCCTACAAAACCTTAAAAGATGGCCCTTCTTTCCACAGTTAAAACACTCCACATTCTTAAATTGGTTCTCCCGAGATCCTCAACTAGTCTTGCCTAACCAAGGCTTCTTCCTTTTATTGTTTTTTTGCCTTGAATTGCGACCAGATTCTTTTTGTGCAAAACTTTATATTGAAAACCCATATCCACCAAATCCACAAAGGTTCATTTCACATGAGCGGTCATCCTATGCTGTTAGCTCCTTCATCCCATGATAACATCTCATTTTTCTTCAGGGGAGTGTCTATCAGCCCAGGCCCAAAGCGAGATAATTCATTAAACTTGCACAAATACTCTTCCATGGGCATTTCTCCTTGCTTCAGATCCATAAAACTTCTATAGAGGCGTGACTTTCCAACAGTGGGAATGTATTGTTCTTCAAAAACTTACTTTAAATCTTGTCCAAGAGAAATTATCTTCAAATTTATTAAGAGCAATGGACTCCCACCAAGCTAGAGCCCCATCCTTTAATTGCCAGGAGGCTAAGAACCTTTTTCGATCACTGTCAATGTTTAATCCTTTAAATATTTTCTTACATGATCGGAGCTAAGCTTGAACTTAAATAATAGATTCTGTGCCTTTAAATGGCTTTCCTCCCAAGTTGGTATAATCTGTGCATAGTGTGGCAAAGTTAACCTGGGATTGTACATGAACTATTATTTCTTCAATTACCGTAGCATTTGGATTTTGACCATTAGTAGTCGTTGTGCTGTTATATCCTCCTCTACGTCCTTCGATCACCCATTTCCTACTATCTACATATAATAAGGAAACAATTTTAGAATCCACAAATATTTTAGGGAATGGGCATAAGATACTCAAACATTTTTATTCAGATTAAAATTACAAATACACACTCTCATTGACTAAACTCATTATAGAGCATTACTAACCCTATATCTAATGAGTCGACCCCATCAAAGCTTAGGTGTTTGCTCAACCTAAGCTCTGACACCAAGTGTGATGACCCACCTTTTCGATTCTCGAAAATTGACATTAATATATCCATGGTATTCACATGCTGCAATTCCAAGTGCTGAAGAGACGGATGATCAGGGGTAAAAGAAAATAAAGATAGAAGATAGAAACACAGATTCTCACATCGCATTGAACAACCTGAAATTTTTACATATAGATAGTACATACAATCACTCTTTAAGTGATGTATCTGAGTTATGGCAAGTACTAACCCAACTAGGGAGAGTTATAACTACCTATCTCTACACAGGTGTTGGTATATGCTTATACATAATAAAGTGGAAATAGAAATGGATAACTATCTACAGTGGAATCTTATGCTCCATGCTCCAAGCTCCTCTAAAATGCTCCGAGCAAAACCTGACTGCTTGGCTACCCGAAAAAATAAGGCACCTAGAGTTGAAGGGAAAAGAAAATAAACTCCGAGTCAGTCATGGGATTGGTGTTAGAAAAGTCAAAAGAATTAATACTTTTGAAAGGGTATCTCATAAGACCACACCTCACATAAACACGAAAGGGTTTTTACCTTACGATAACCAAAACATTTACTAAGCAAAGTCGGAGATATTATTTTTAACGACATTCTTTGAAAATACTTTCAAATAGCGTATTAACCATAGCTGAAACTGTTACATTAATTAAATGCCAGCATATTAGGTTCTACAATCAAAACCATGTAGGCACGTATTGGAGAATGGATGTCCAATAATGACAAGGTAAGGGGCTACCTTTCGATAGTACATCTCTAGAGGAATGCACTCAGGCATAGCCCCACTGCCTTCTCACCAACACTGAGCCGGCCTACCACTACCATATCTAGTACTGATTATCCCATCAACCCATTCATTCCCGACCTATCCGTGGGATCCCAAAGCATATGAAAAAACCTAAAATACAAAAGGTGATCTAGAATGGTGATGATCATATCCTAATGCGTGCGACTCACTTAACCCCACTGCATAGCCTGTTTTTTCCATTACCGATGTATGAGGCCCGAGGTAACATTTTATTTTCACATGACAAATCCCACTTTGAATGCCACATTTCCATTCCTGACGACACACTAATTGGTTTCCACAAAAAGTAGAACCCATGAGTTCATATGCCTCACGAAAGAGTGTTAAGTATAAGAGGGGTTACCTTTACATCACCAAACAAATGTACCTTTGTAAATACCAATGCATGTGATCTTAGAAATGCAATGTCAGACATTTGTTCATACAAATTGTCCAAGAATAGGACAAAACGAAGGCACTCCTCCTACTACATCCTATTTGAGAATCATCTGTAGAATTAGTAGCAAGTAGTCTTTGCCAATCAAAGACTTTACAAATGAAGGCACCACTGCCACCATATATATAATATAGGAATCACCCTAGAGGTTAGCAGCAAGCAGCCCTACATTATCAAGATTTCCATCTTCAAAATCATTGTCTTTAACAAGTCTTCATTTTCGAACACATATATTGGTTCAAAGTGGTTTTCTTATAGGAATCGCCCAAAGCCGATCCCGCTTTCTCCGAACCAATTATCGATAAAAAGATGTTAAATATGTAAGTGAGTGGTGATCATTATTCAATCAATTAACATATTTATATCCGATAAAATATCTTTGGAGATAATTTTAAACCATTTCCCTTTTTCAACATATACAGGATTATTAAACTTTTGGAAATACCAAATCATTTCTCTTTAATTCATAGGAAAACATTATTGAGCAAAAAGGGATCTATAGAAATTATACTAATTATACTAATTATACTCAATACTAATTTCCATATTCATTCCATACTCGAATAACGGTGAAATCACCTTTAAAATTCATGCAAATAGTATGAGTTCCCTCCTTGGAATTTTGATATAGAGTTTAACCAGAATGTTACCTATATTACAAAACATCTTATTATTATAAAATCTAGTTTAACATTTGGAAAACTCAAAATATATTTTCTTTTATCTTAAGAAACTACAGTATGAGTAAATCAAATTAGTTACCCTCTTCGTAGGGCCAGTCCAAATAGCTAGAGCGGAACCCAAACACTGGTTGTCCAAGCTTAGGTCCAAAGACCGTCTCTCTATCACCCATAAAACGGTCAAGTTATTTGATCAACTCCAAATCCTTGAATTTATTTTAAAATGCTTTATTTGTTATTTAAAAGCCACTCACAAAATATTTGGGAAGGAAAATTAAGTTTAAACCTTGATTTTCAAAAGTTACCAAAACCGTTGTAAAAACCGCTACAAATAGTGTTTTAAAGCTTCTTTGATCAAACACTAATTTCTTTTCACTTATATCCATTTTAATAACTCAAACCATTTTTAAAACATTTTAACATGTTTATGAAATTTATTTCATATTTTTAAAGATTTAAAAACATCCATTTTAAAGAGTTGAAATCCATAGTCTATGAACTGCCAAAACACGATGTTTTTGAAAATTTGATTTGGACATATCTCAAAATTTATAAAATGAAATCTAGGGTTTTTTTCTTCATTTGAAAACTATATTTATAGGAGTTTGGAAAATTCATCGTTCGAATAATTCTGAGCTATATTCCATTCTACATGGTGATTTAACTTTTAGGGCACAAAATCGTGAACTACCGTTACGCGACAGCACCTATTTTGACTCCAGTTTCATATCTTTTCAAAACTTTTCTGAAATGGATTATAATGTTTATAAAACATTTATAAGCCATTTTATTCATGTTTAAAGATGTTTAATTGTACCATAACATTTTTATAATTCATAAGAAGAAAATGGTTTCTTCATGTAAATTCGATGTGTATTTAACGTGAATTATTTCCATACCCAAGCAAACATATTATCATATCAAAACATGAAAAGCCATCATAAAATAGCATAAAGATCATATCATATCACCATAGATTTTATAAAATAAATTTAGTAGAGTTTCTCACTTAATAATTTTCCCGATCTAATTTTAAATGCTACAAAATCGACTAGCTCTGCTATTTCTACGTCGGAGCTTATGAATCCTGCTCTGGGACTCCTAGGGGGTTCGGCCTTGGGCTTGTAAGGGTGGAGGAGTACTTAGATGGGCTCAGGTTAGGTGGAAAACGAAGAAGAGATTACTAACTTGGCTTTGAACTCAAAGTGGTATATTTCTTTATATATTATGACTTATTTTTGTAGAAATTTGACTCTATTTTTGAATTTTTTAAGAGGCCATAGAAGACATTAATGAAGAGCAAGAATGAGATGAAGAAATCCTAGGAAATTAGAGAAGGAAGTGTGACTAAAAGTGAAGAGGTAGGCCTTGCAAAACTTTGAATCAAAATATCATGATATTTTCACCAAACATTACATCATTTTTCCATCTTACCACCACTAATCCCCCCTCCATGTGCACGGCCCACCCCTATGACATCAACTCCATTATTTCATTCCCCTTTCTTTAACTCAAGGAAGTGTATTATGATCATAATGTGGACTAAGGTGGAGATACATCATCATTACTAAGATTTCCTTCTTTATACACATCATGATATTTATCTTATTTACCATTAGTACTTAGTAAATGTAAATGTTAATTCTAAGGTGTATATATGTGTACATGGATGTATATATGTGTGCATGTGTGTCACATATAACATATAAAGTTGAACAACTTCCTCTGGTTAAACCGTTATGAATCCGGAATCTAATTTCCGATCATATTTTTACTTTTCAGTTAATATATATGTGTATGTATGTAAACAAAATTTAAAACTCACATATTTATTATTAATAATAACTAAAAGCGCCTCATTTGATTTTAAAACAATTATTAAATCATTTTAACTCGATTTTCAAAAATTAATTATTTAAAAATGATGACATTATTGATGATGTCGTAAAGACATTTTATTTTCAAAAATGAAATAAATAATTTTATTACATACTCTTGCTTAAATAGAGAAATAGTGTACGTAAAAAAAATAATGCACAACTTCTGACAATGAAAAGCTGTTTATTGATAAAACGATTTTTGGTCATATTATCGATATTTTACAAAAATATATTTTTTGTAAACATTTTTCCTAAACAAAATCACCATTATTATTTATCATATTAAACATGATTATTTATTTTTAATAAACCCATATTTGAATATTTAAAATTAATTAAATATTCTAAAGCAAAGTGATAAAATTATGGGTCATTACAACTACAATTAAAATTTCTCCTATCTAAATTGCCTTCAAGTGGCTTTCACTTCTCTAATATTATATTCATCCTATCTTATTTATTAGGCATTCTTTACCTTTTATTTTCTTTATCTCATTCGAATAAAGTACCATTTCCATTTCTCCACACCTTAAATAGAACTTTTAAATTGAAACTTCCAAATTTATAAAAGTAGGAAAAATTATCGAACCAAACCTACACTCTGTTTTCCATTCATTATAAAAATGGAAAACCTTTTTACCCAAAACCTTTATCAAAAACTTTTTACTCAACCATTTTTAAACTAAGAATTTCAGTTTTTACTTACTATTTCAAAACTACAACTTCCCAATAAATCCTTTGAAAAACCCATTCAAAATGTTTTAAGGATTTTTCAAAAATATTTTTGTCAAATTCTTTCACATAGGGTTGGACACGGAAATGGACTTTAACCATCCTTTCTTTTGGACTACCTTCTTCCCACCCTTTCTTAACTCTTCTTCATCAAAAATTTAGTTATCTTCTTGTGGTTATTAATGTACACCTTCTTGGGAAAACTTTCTCCACTAATATTATACCTTAATTCTAGACACTTGCAACATATAGTTTCTTACATCCCATTTGTCTGGATGAAATGTGCATCTTCAATCAATAATCCATCAAAATCCACAATCACAAGGCATCTTATGTCAAATAAAGGAGTCAATTACCATCCAGCCTTCGGAATTCTTCTATATGTCATGCTCATGCTCATCTTGGTCAACGCCTTGCAGTATGGCCTACACTCCATATGATAAT
Organism: Allium cepa; assembly: GCA_030765085.1. Lineage (NCBI taxonomy): Eukaryota > Viridiplantae > Streptophyta > Magnoliopsida > Asparagales > Amaryllidaceae > Allium > Allium cepa. The sequence continues at coordinate 137,989,882 of CM060932.1, forward strand.
CGTGGTAAATGTATAATTTAACTTTATTTATTGGCCCAACTTATAGGCGCTTCCCTCATCCTTTCGGAATATGGTCGCAACTATTTCTATAGTTAGAATTATTAAAGTTAGATGTATAATATATATATATATATATATATATATATAGGGGGTGTGTGTGTGTGTAATTATAGCTAAAATACAAATATGTTTTCTTAATGTATCCCATTATGATCGACTAACCTACATTCTGATACCGAATATACCAATCTGCACCTTAATGGACCTTAATTTTGACCAATTGAAACCAAACTCCATTAAGGTACGGATCATTGGTTTTGGTATCCTGTAATAAACACAAGCATATCAAAGAAAGACTAATATAAACTTATAGCGGAATTGAGAAATATAATAGAACACACGTAGTGACTAAGGCTACTACCTAGAAATCAATATTATTTCCTGGATATTTAGTTGCCTCATCAGCACCAAGCGTGAATAAGAAGATTTCTCCATCTACCTTTCCTATCTTGCTCTAGTATCAGTCTCTCTAAGTCTATCATACGGGTTGTAATATGGAGGAGGGTTGGAACAATGTTCTCGTCATTAGAAAATTACATGCTTTACCCATACCATTAATTTATGTCATTTGATTTCCATTTAGGTGTTATGTCTATTATCACGGCTAATTCGTTAAGTCCTATGTGTGTGTACGACATACTTAACCTCCTCTAAGGTATAGCTATTCATACATGTATATTAATGTATATCAAAACATTTCACTATCCAAAAACCTTGAACATTTAGTACTTCTTAAATAAGGAGGAGGCAGACCCAATGGCCATTTATACCTCATTCCCCGAAGCAGGCACTCCATAATGTAATTGCTAGTCAATCGGTTCTAGCTACAGTGATCGATGACCTCTACATATGGCTCTATAAGTTATAATTTAATTGTCGTACTACTAACACATCTCAAAGACTCATCTAAGGGTTAACTAGCCCAACTCCAATAAAAAAATATTCATCTAACCATCTACTTTGAGATCTTTGTGTATTCCATATAGATTCTATACTAGTAGGAAACAAATCCGTCGGGGCATAACCTAAGCCTGCTACCGCTCGCTCAGGATCGTTGTTGGTCATAGCTTATATGCCAAAACTACTAATAAATACCTATACAAAATATTGACAAAGCCCATCGACCTTCTACAGCTGACATCCTGTTTAGACTAACCTAAGCAAGTCAAGGAAAATTCCTCTTTTAGTTACATATTATCTCTTATTGGAAATGAAGTAGACCCTCTTTCCTTACATGGTACTAGGCTATTTAATGCTTTAAATCTTATGCTAACCCTCAGTATATTTTTTCCTTACTTATCTACAACATATATCCCTTCCCTATGGGTCCTACGGTTGGAGATGTCTCACATCAGTAATATGTATACACAATTGTTGGTTGCCTCTTGGTGAAGGGCAGACTTTCAATTATGTAACTCTATTGACCTCGCATCCCAACCCACTAAACTAAACCAAATCCTAAAACCTAAGTATTGGCCTAGGTCTAATAATTTATGCTCATTCTAAATGTAATAAATCTATATAATTTTCTACTATGAAAATTATATTCCTTCTACATATATATATTTAATAGTATTAATACTTACTTCTTTGCTACATAACTATAGCTTTTTTATACGCTTAAGCTTTGGTTTCCTATTTTCCTTTTTTATGTCTAATAAATGTTGGTTTCTGAAATAATTGGTCGTTAATGTCAAAATTGGATAATCTCTAATGATATTTATTTATCCGTTTCACAATCCACTTATTATGCCTATTCGATTTCCCCATTAGTGCCATATTATATTCTCCAATCAGTATTCATTTAATTCTTTTAACTCTCTATAAACTACAAATTTATTGCCCATTAAAATTGTAGTTGCTGTCCATAAATTTTAGAATTACTATTCCTTTGATGTCCAACCTCCCATCCTATAATTATTACGTTATTAATAACTAATACGAATATGGTCGTAAATTACGCTACGTGTATATATGTGTGTGTGTGTGTGTGTGTGTATATTTATTTTTGATTGATAAGTGTGGTTTTGTGTGTGTGTGTGTATGAATATATATATATATAGACACACAGACACATACACATACATTCCTATCACTAACTATTAATTCCCAGAACATTCCTTTCCATGTTTTAACTTATCAAAGCTACCCTTTCAAAAAGGATTATTGTTGAAGCTTTCTATAAATTAACCAAAAGTGAGACCTTGCTTTGTTTGAAATTACATAGAATTATTTCCCTTCTTTTATTGAAATAGACAGTGTAAACTATGGAGAATAATATCCATACTTTACACATCCCTTTCCTTTTTGGTATATTCCTCATTAATTCAAATGACGCACTTTTATACATATTTTTAGAACCGGATAATTTATGGAAATTACACGAAAATGGATATAATTAAATTATAACAAACTCTAAATAAATTAAAATAAGAAATTCATGTTCCAAGTCAACAAGAGAAACCTATTTTACAACCCAATTATAGATCTGGAATAAACTCTATAACTTAGAAACATTTTCGATAATAGTTATTTAGGACTGATTTTAAATTTCTAGATTAGGTTGTACATCTATTCTGATTCAATTACGTAATTTATAGAATATACAGGCGATAATCCTATATGTTTATATTAAGCCTACAACTCATTAAATTTTATACAAGCATAACAATTAAATAAAATCCAATAATATAAATTTTAGTGTTATAAATAAATTATAAAATTTCCACTCACCTTACTAGCTTTATAAATTTCCCATTTTTGAATCCATTCCTTTACTTGTTTGCATCAAAAATCGGAACAAACACCCAATAGAAGTTTTGTAGAGAAATAAATGGAGAATATAAAATGAAAACAAAGGAAACAAGCAATTAAATGACAGAAAATCAAAGCAATAACAAAAACATAGCGATTTATAGTGGTTCGGTGTTGTTTGCCTATGTCCACTATAAAGACATAGCTTTATTAATCACTTTTCAAACTGAGCACAATAGGGATCAGATGAAAATCCTTGGTTACAATAGAGCACAAAGCAACTAGTAGCGTAAATTCCCAAAAATGAGCAACCAAGCCTGTATTTATAGCGGAAGACGACCAAATATATCCTTGAAAATTTGGCAGAAGGATCTCCAAAACCATATGGACCCACCAGAGGAATCACATGGCCTAAATCCCAAGGAATAGGGATTGTTGTCGATCCTTTTTTTGGTGGAATTTGGAGATGCCATACTTATGGGGGTTTTCTTTGTTCTAATATGCTTAGCCTCCATGTTTTATGTCAATTGGATTAGTAGAACTTGAGTTATTGCTCAATCTTTGCTGCAATGTGAGTTGTTACCTGATTCTAACCAATCCCTATTTAGGAAAGAGGGTCGATCCCTCTTGCTTCATCCTTTTGGGCCGGGATCCCTAGGGTAGGTTCTCCAGGGTCCCCACATCTTGTCCAAAAAATTTCGTATGCATTAGGCTTACAGATTTTGAGATATTGATTGTTTCCCATTGACCTGCACTTACTTAGCTGAAATATGCCGATCCCTATGATTGAGGGGGATTGTAGTCGATCCTTTTTCTATGTTAAACTATGTTCCACACTTCTAACATTCTACATTGCATGTCCCTTAATCCTATTCAACCATGGCTTCATATTACCATCTGTAGTTGACTTCTGGACCCCACAATCATCGCTCTGGCCTTCCTGGCCTTGACGACGGTCGAAGCTAATTTGTCCAACCAGTTTGAATATAGCTAGGTCAAAAAGTCGAATAACACTTTCCCTCCAAAGTACGTCTTGAGCTGAACATGACTTACTTTGAATCGAAGCAAGTTAGAGTCATCAAAAAGAAATCCATCCAGTTTTCTATATAGTCACTATCCTTCTATCGAATTATTTACCAAAAGTATCAAATCTCTCTTTGATTGTCATGACGCTTGGTCGATTTCCAATAGTATAGATTCCGGATTAAATTCCATTAGTTGATATCTTTGTCTGGTTCTATGAGGCTAGTAAGTGTTGGCTATCTGATCCGGTCTTTACCATGAAAGCTTTAGGTTTGAATTCAATTTCTGTCAATTTTAAAAATTGAACATTTAGACTATACATGTGCACGTTTAGGAACACTCTTGGCATTGGCTCCCGGATGCGTTTGCAGCTCATGGTTCGTCCTCAATTTTCATTGAACTAGGTGCAATTTCATTGCATTTTATACATACGTACTTTATTTAACTTTTATGTCCTTATTCACATGCACATAGGGATCCCTTTTTTCCTTAATGTATGTAGGGATCGACATTCCTTTGGATGATCCCCACTTCTCTCTCTTCTCTTTTTTATGTTCATAGGGATCGCATTCCTCTAGCCGATCCCCCATCCCTTTTCCCTTTTTTATATATAATAAGGCCAATCCCTTCCTTTTTCTTTTTTTTTCATAAGGATCGGCTATTTGCTTTATGAGAGGGATTGGTTATGGGCTTAGGTGAGTTGTGAATGCGGCTAAGTGGAGGGATTGGTAGTGGTGTGTTTAGGATGGAGGGATCGGTCATGGTCTTTTCAATAGGGATCAGTTGTTTTTCTTCATAAGAGGGATTGGTTGTAGGCTTCATAATAGGGATCATGTACTTTTATATAGAAGGATCGGCTAGGGGTACTTAGCCAATTCTAAGCTTTGAATTGAACTTAAACACTTTAGAAAACCAATCCAAATTCACTCACTCGCATGAAAAGTTAGAACTAATCCCATCTCAATGAACTTGAACATATGATAATAATGAACAACAAGACTTGCATACCTAATCTCAAACTCGAAATTGAACGACCAACCTCCTGGGACTTAGAATATGAGCTAAAACTTAACATATGGAGTTTAATAATGGACTTCACACTTCGATATGCCCATGGTCGATCCCAAAGCTTACACAACCGATCAATCTAAACGCCAGTTGTGAAGATTAGCGATGACGTTTTCTTTGGTTGAAATTCAAAGTCTTGTCACTTACTATTGCTTTTGATTTTGAATTGTTTATCTCTGCACTACACAACACTACACCACATTAGTTTACACTTAGCACGGGGGGCGGGTAAATTTTTCTAATCTCGGTTATCTACTGAGTTTGATTGATATGGGCTCCAAACATTCAGAGGGTTTAGCCGCAATGCCTTTTGGACAACCCTCATAGCACAGCAATCCCGAAGCCGAGTCAAATTCTTTAACTATTTCTAGCAGACTTTTCCCTAATCGTCGAATTGAGAAACCGAAGGTTTCCATCTTGATGGCGGAACTTTTATCTGATGCTCCCATCCTTTTGGTGGATTTTCCCCCGGAGGGATATACAACATGCAATAAATTCATGTGCAGAGCTGTATGCATGCCGCCATTCAATTCTTTCACTCGATAAATGCTTAATTATTGAGGAATGGCTCTTACTCAACTACATTCGAACAACTATGCTTTTCTTCATGGAACTTTCTTATTATTTATGGATGTTCTATTCCACCTGCCATCTCCTGAGGACATTAGGTTTATTTACAATTTTAAGTGACAGATAGGAAGCCTTTCTTACACTTTCCTTGAGCCTTTCCCAACTATCAAGTTCTAACTAGTGCTTGGAACAAGCTTAGCATCTTTAAACATGACTGGTTTTACGTTCGGTTTCTGCCTAGCTTCATGAGGAAATGGTTGGAAGGACATAAGTGTTATCTTCACTTTATTCTCAAATTCTTTACCCCAAGTCATATCCTGGACAAACTAATACTTTGAAAAATTTTAGGCGTCCATCCACGTCCAAAATGCAATAGTTTTTCTAGGGCGGTTTCTACAATCCTTGCTACCCTAATTGAGGACAGGGACATCAGACCCCTCGTGACTGATGAATGGTTATCTCTCTTTGGGTTGTTAGAAGAAGGTCACGGCATCGGGCTTCCAGGAAGCACTGCACCACTAAGGAATGCGGCAGAACAAGTAAGTGGCACCAATAGTCGAGTCATGACCCCAGTTGAGGGGGCTCAGGATGACACCAAAGAAGGTGAAATTAGAGGTGACGAAGCCAACAAACCTGGCGGTGCTGACGCAGGTCCGGGCAATGCGCCTATTGTCGAACCATCACAAGGCACACAATCTCACATGCCAATAAGAAGATGAACAAAGCTCGCATATAAACTCCATAGGAGAAAAACCAATAAAGTGGCCGAGTTTATTATCACCTCCATTGAAGAAGAGTCTTCCTCTCAATATTTAGAAAGCTCAATGGAAGGGTTCTCGAATTTCTTAATCCCTGATGATATCATGACTTATGACTTCAACAACATCAGTATTAGTGGGCTTAATTCCCCCATCAAGAGTGGTGATGACATTCCTTCCATTAGCAAAGGGGAGAACACTCCTATGAGCAAGGCTGCAGCAACTAGTCCATCGGGGGACACTAGGACACTCACAATCATGCGCACTTCATTGCACGATTTTCGTCTATCTTTTGTTCAATGGTCAACTATACACTCTTGTTTGGTTTACAGGTGTTGATTGGGTTTTTAACCTGTTAGAATTTGGTAGGAGTTAGAACATCCGAATTAAGCCCGAATGACGTGAAACATGACCAAGGCACTTAAAAGAGCAAGAGATTGGCCCTTAAGAAAATTCACCATAATATAAGCAATCTCTTTGGATCTGCACTGATTCGATCCAATCAGGTTGGTATCGATACGAATTATTGAACCATGGGATCTTAAAACCTTTTGCATCACGACCTTTATGCCTCTACTAAGATCATCTATCAAGTTTGGTAGCTTTTCAAGAAACCTATTTCAAGAAATAAAGACTCATCTGATCCATTCAAATGTTTGGCCGCTTTTGGAACAGAGCAACCTAAAGTGGTCCCACAGAACTCATTCGAACTTGGATCGACTAAAAGTTTAGGGAAAACACTTAGAAGACATAAAAGAAGCCTCGCACCAAAAACCAATCAATTGGCCAAGCCATTTTGGATCTGTATCGATCCAAATTTTGGATTAGATTCAACCTAACTAATGTGCATCCCACCACCTGAGATTTATTGTGTGGGTCTCATACACCCTCTAGAAGGTACGTGAAAAGTTTCATCTGATTCTGATAAGTATCGAGCGAGTTATGGATGGATCGCCTCCAAATTGAGCTAGTTTGACAGATCAGGTTCAACCTACCTAGGATGGGCCCTACCTCATGAGATCCAACTCGAAGGCTCTCCTACTCATGTATATTGCATGTATAAATTCATGTCATTTTGTTAAGTATTGAATGAGTTATGGCTAGATCTCCTACGATCCAGATGAAGAGATTCAAAAATACGCTAAGGGTTTGGATCACTGTCGATCCAACCCCAAAGGGTAGGTGCCGATGCGAATACTTAGCTCAGGTCACCATATTGAGCTCCTTCTGCATGATGAATAAAGGATCCTGGCAAAGTGGCCCTAGCCTAAGTGTTATCTAAATCCTATAAATAACATCCAATCTGCAATAGAAAAAGGATCTACTCTGATCTCTGCTTCTGCCATTGTTTCTTTACCCTTCTCCCTTACAACGGCCATTAAAGGGATACTGAAGACCTTTCGGTTGTCTCTAACAATGGTAGCTTGATCTAACTTAGGAAAGAAGAATTATATTGTAATCCAAACTCCTTTGTAACAGCATTTGATCAATAAAAGCTATAAAGTGGACGTAGGCTTCGTTTACAGCCAAACCACTATAAAAATCTCTTGTCTCTTTACTTTTTATGTGATTTACTATTGCCTTTTCTATTTTATTTGTCTTGATAAATAGGGCTGGTGCTTTCACGTTCAATCCATGGTGTTGATCCATTTTTTGGGTTAATATTTTGATGCTTTCACGAAGAATTGAACTCAGGCTTAGATCTAATTTTCCTCTTTAGATCTACCAGATCCATAAGTTAGATCAGCAAAATTAGCTTTAGGAAGTTAGAGTTCTTACCATCGAAGACTAATGGCGGGAAGAAAAAGGACTACTTATGGAATATCCATAGGAGCCGTTGTCACTAGAGAAGAGGCAAATTCCCAACAAAATAAAATTAACAACACCGACAACCTGCTAACAGGGGCCAGTACAAGGAATAATATCGAAGATCAAGCATCGAAATCCTCTACTTAACAAGTGGTTGTTACTTAAGGGGGAATTTAACAAGATGGTTGATGAGATTAACTGGAAAATGGAAAATGGTTAAAAATCTCTTATGGACAAGATAAATGCTCTCTTAGCGCTCCAACCACTAACTACTCCCAGAACGGTACCTGAGAACATAGCTGTTGCAGAGCAAGGGAATTCCTCTATTTCTGGCTTGAACGGAAGAAACAGAAGACATAAGCAAAATAGAGTGATGGGTGGAACTACAGGAATTATCATAGAAGAAAATGAAAACACTTTTCCTATCGCAAAACCTCCTGCTACAAAACCCAAATCTAGGAGTGAAAACTCCATGGGAAAACATAGCAATGGATGTTTATAGATGACTTGAATTAGGATGCTAACGTCCAGAGTACCGGAAGAGAAGTTCAAACTGCCTCTGTAAGACCTACTTAGTCTAGAATACTAGAGGTGTAGGAATGACACTCTCGAAGAATGGAGAGCTTAGGCTTTAGCCAGCTAGTTGAGGCCGTTTGTGAAGTCAAACACTTAAGGGAGCTACTGATAGTCGACCTATGGATTACCAAACTTGCAAGGCATACATCGCAGATGCGATTAGATGCTTAATAAAAAACAACCATTATTCGACATTTTTTTATTTAAGTCATTACAAAAAACTCTGTCATATAATGATTGCATCTCAATCCATTATATCTCATTGCGAAGATCAACTCACTATCTACTTTAGATTCTATTATCCGTGAGATAAGACCAGATTTCTATCTACAAAGTTTCCTACTCTATCCAGACTTGGAAAAAGCCTACAAAAAACTGACTACAAAACCTCTTCGGAAGGAAAAGGCCATTGCTACCTCCTCGCGACCTACTGATGAAGTAGTAGAGAGCATGGAGATTAGTTATAAATAATGAATCAGCCTATTCACTAGAAATGCTCCTACACCGGAACCCGTGAAGTAGCGTAGTGACAAGTAATGGATGAGGAGCTAGTATTCAAATGGTAATCCCAGAGGCAAGAAAATGAAGGAGACATAACATAAACCAGGATTGATTACTAGACCAAGCTCCCATTGTAGATTACGATCACTCTCAACTAACCGGCCTCTAGTCCCATCATGGAACTCCCATCGTTGAGTCAAAAGTGGTAGTCATCGAAAATCATCAAAAATCATCGAAAAGGTAGATGAAAAACTCACTTTAGGGTTGATTCAAAGTCAAACTTGGATAATTGCTAATTTGACTCGAATCAGATTCCGAGGGCCCTGACTCGAAGTCAAACTCAGGTAATTGCCCATTTGACTCAAAGCAAACCTAGAATGGACCAAAATCCGACTCAGGTAAAACCAAGAATTTCTCCAAGTTAACATGCAAATGACTCGAAGAACAGTTAATCACCAACCCAACACCTCAAATGCCATGACTCCAAGCGAACCATTTGTTGACTTCAAGAGAACAACAAATTTCCTTAGGTTAGACTCCAGGTAAAACACCACCGATCTGTCGATGCCTACCCTTTTTTTTGCACATAACTAGAACATATAAACTCCAAGTTCCTTGAAATTTGGAATGAAGCCCGATGAGGCCTTCCTTATCATCCCATATAGATATCATCTAGTTTGAAAAAATTAAGGGATTGTCACTGATCTGTGACCCCTTCCTAACTGATTTGGCGTTCGCTCGGCATTTCCAATCGTTCAGGCTTTGGACAACCATGCATATATCATTCGTATGACTAGCATATGGACAAAGTGAGGGCGATGGATGCAGTTTACTGTAGGGCCCTCAGGAATCATTAAAGGGTGAAAAACAAACTACCTTAGAAAAATTCTATGGGAAGGAAAACCAGTTCTAGAGACTGGAGGTAGTACAATTGGCTGAAGGCAAACTCGGTAATTTACCAAATAACAAACCAAACGGTGAAGGAGCTACAGGACCTCAGGGAGCTTCTACTCAAGCAAGGCCGTTAAGAACCAACAGAGAAGCACCTCGACTAACTGACGAAAAGATGATTATCAAATAACACTCTAGCAAGATAGCTACTATGGAATGAGGCAGCGACCTAAAGCGATGCCTTCTCAACTGTCCTCATATGCATTCCTTTCCAAATGAGCCTTACCGAACACTAGGGGCATTGCAGACAGCACGAAAAGGAAACACTTCTATGCCCCTAAACTATGAACGAAAATCATAGGCTTACTAACGGCCAGATCAATGGGTCATATCAATACCTCCTTCTAAAACTAGCATTGCTTCGGTAGTGTCGAGAAGGCTTATCTAAAGGATCATCGAGCAAACAGATGCAACCTCCTATTTTCCAGGAACCGATTAAACTATGTTCACGTAAGCTGAGCCTCGAAACTCTTCTTGGAGTCGATGAATCATCGTTCCAAGGCCATCTAATCACCGGACATTTGACCAAAATTCCTCTGGAAGTCGATGAATCATTGCTCCAAGGCCGTCTAGTCGTTGGACATCTGACCAAATTCCTCTTGGAGTCGATGGATCTCCTCCAAATTGAGCTAGTTTGATGGATCAGGTTCGACCAACCTCCCTATGAGATCCGATTTGGGACTTTCCTACTTATGTACATTTCATATATGAAGTTTCATATCATTCGGTTAAGTATGGAGTGAGTTATGGCTGGATCTATTACGACCCAGAAGAAGAGATTCAAAAAAAGCTAAGGATTTGGATCACCGCCGATCCGACTCAATTGGATCATCGTCGATCCAATAATTTGCTCGGATCCTCATTAGATCTGATTTGGAGGCACTCCTACTTATGTACATTACATGTATGGAGTTTTGTGTCATTTAGCCAAGTATTGAGTTAGTTATGGATGGATCTTCTACAAATGGATGGATTGGATGATCCATGAAGATGGATGAAAAAATGAACTCCAAATGACTTGATATTTGGACAAGGCACTCAATTATAGGATAAGAAGACAACAAAACTAAGAAGTCTCAAACATTTACCAAGTCTTCGATCAGGTATCAATCCGACCCCATCAGATAGGTACCGATCCGTACACCTAGCTAAAATAACCTCAAAGGACTCAGAACTTAGAAATTCACTAAATATTAAGATAGGTACTGATCCGACCCAATTGGATCGGTATCGATCTGAATACTTAGCTTAGATCACCACCAAACCTTTTAGGCTCCTTCTGCATGATGAATACAGTCTCCTAGCAAAGCGGCCTTGGCCAAAGTGCTCTCCGAATCCGATAAATACCATCCCATCTGAAATAGGAAAAAGGATATGCTTTGATCTCTGTTGAAACTCTACCAATGTTTCTTCACTCTTCTTCTCCCTCACAACAGCCATTAAAGGGCAACTGAGATCCTCCCGGTTGCCTCTAACATTGGTGGCTTGATCTGACTTAGGAAAGAAGAATCGTATTATAATCCAAACTCCTTTGTAATAGTAATTGATCAATAAAAGCTATAAAGTGGATGTAAGCTTCTTTAACATCCGAACCACTATAAAAATCTCTTGTCTCTCTGCTTTTTCTATGATTTTCTATTGCGTTTTCTATTTCGTTTGCCTGGATAAATAGGGCTACTGCTTTTACACTCAATTCGAAGTGTTGATCCATTTTTTGGGTTAACAACAGGTGCTATATCTCAATCTCGTGCCTTTGATTGCTTGAGGAGCTCCTCAACATAGTATACATTCAGTCATGGTCCAGACTTGGGTAGGTGTTGAGGGAGAGATGACAGCTGGGAAAGAAGTCGTCATTCGGGGAAGTCTTCATCTTCAAAAGATAAGACCCAATCTCAATCATCTCATCAGGAAGTTCTGCCCAATCTTTCTGTACATAACAGCGATTAGACTTCTTTCCATGCTCCTCAAATTGCTATACCGCCTAGCAGCATTCTGGTTCATCTAGTTCCAAATAGTCCCATGATCGTAGGTCGAAGAAACGCCCAATTGTTACTTCTGATCCAGCTTTCCCTAATGCAGCTCCTGAGGCTTCAACGGTAGAAAATTTGGCTGAATTTAAGGTCAATTTTCCAAAAATTTGCTTTAAAAGGCTTAAGTTCCATCATTCCATTCATACAATTCCAAGGAGTGCTAAAGCGAGTTTCCTTGCATGCAGCAATGATTTTTTTGTGAAGCACAAAGCATTCCAGCATTTAGATGAAAAAAATCATTGAGGTGCCCATCGAGAGACAACATGAAATCGATCGTCTTAAGTTGGAGGTGAACCATGATGTGGACATAATTAAACATTAAGATGATGAGATCTCGGAGTTGATGGTGAAGCTAGCCGCTGTAGAAAAGTGAGCTAAAGATATAACAGAGACGATCAATGGTCTGGAAACAGCTCATAAAAAGGAGTTGGATGCTGCCCTCAATCGCAGTGGTGTGCTTACTTTGGAGAAAGATACACTGAAAAAAGAGGTATAATATGGCATGCCGCATTGAGGAACTCAAAGAACTCCTTAAAAATAGAAGGGAGAAAAACTCAAAGCTCGGTAAGAGTAGCAAAGATATTGCGACGAGGCCGCCGAATCCCGAGGACTGAAAATTAGACTTGATGAGAAACTCGCTCTAATTTAAGTCCGCAAGGAAGAGGCAAGAGAAGTAGGCCATAATGAGATTGGAGAGCAAATCGAGGCCTAGTTAGAAGATGCTAAAGAAACTAGTCAGAACGAAATTAAGGACATGTTCGATCCTCTAATCGTTGAATACAATGCTATAATCTTAATCCATCACGATCTGAGTTTTCTTGGAGAGGGCTTTCTTGAATTGCTTGTTGAGGCTTGGAATATATTGTTGAAATGAAGAAGAAAGCCATCGGTGAAGCTGATCTAGATGAAGAGAAGTTGGTGTGGGAGATTCTTCATAGGGATGAACCTTTAGACCTTGCCGCTGCAAGACTCTAATGCTTTGACATTTTAGCAGCACCCTCGGAAAAAGGGAAAAAAATGCTAAGTCTTCAGAGTTCGAACCCAAAGGTCTCTATTCACTTCAAATAGCTGGAGCGTTAGTTTCTCTTGGTCTAGACAGGATCTGAGCTATGGTTCGAATAAACCTACTTATCAATCAAAGGTGCTGACTCCTATTCTAGAGGGGAGCACTTCGAGGATAACTGAAAGTTAGCCTGACACAGGTATCCCACTTTATTCTCCATTATTCAAGAGATTTCGTTCCTCATTCCCAATAGTTATGGGCTTATTTTCTTGTTTCCATGAATCTACAAGTCTTCTAGGTCCTAGCCAAACTCCATAAAGTAGTGCTACCGTGGAGCAACAATCGACATTTACTGAAACTCCGGAAGCTACCGACATTCCAAGGCTCGATTCTCAAGTTATCGGAGCACTTGATGATGAAAAAGCTGACGACTAGCCACTTCCAAATGAATCCGATGATGTTGTGATTATTGGTACCACTAAACACGCCGATAAGCTCAGCTTAAAATAGCACATCGAGAGAGAGGAGTTGTTGAAGAAAAAAGCTGAGGTTGAACCAGTTGACATGGATATCGACAGTCCGAATCTCATCCCACTACAAGTCATTCTACCCGGCGGATCGGTTCCCGAAAGACTGCCTCCAACCATTGAAAGCTCTCCTGCCAAGGGTGGTAAAGGATTAAAAAGAAGAATAGGTGAAAGCTCGAATGGTGCCACTCCTAAAAAAAACAAAAGAGAAAAAGGGCAAAAGAAATAGCCGTCAATTCGGCATAGTTTGTATATAGCTTGTCTAGATTCTCTTTTTGTTGGCTATGATTGTGCGGGTATGCCCTCCGATTTTAAATAAACTTGTACCAAAAATTTCAAATTAAATATGCACATAAAAGTTCTTTTTTTCTGTTGAACTCGTATTTGAATTTTGTCTAAGTAGTCAAGCTATTACTTTTCCATTCAATGTACTTGTAACTCGTTGCTCGTTAATTCAAACAATCATCCGTCAATTTTCACTCAAGGTCTTCGTGTGGTTGTGGGCTCAAGTTGTATCAAACACTGGGCTCGAGCTCTAGTGTAACGCTATCGGATTCAACGGTTTGAGTGATTATACTCCTACCCCCAGTCTTGGGTAAGCAGAGTTAGATAATGAATGATCGAACTCCGTCCTCAATGAGTTTGTACACCTCATGTCGGTTTCAGCTCAAAGTTTATAGTGTAGTAAGTGGCCAAACGAACTCATCTAGTTTCTTATACTCATATCTTCACTCTGGGTATAAGAGTTAGATGGTGGGTGATCGAATCACACCCAGTTTGTGTTTGTACTCAAGTCCACACTTTGGGAACTTAGAGTTATTTTGGAAAATAGTTGGATCGTACTTTCCTTAACTGATTGATTTTCCCCAAGTCCAGGGTTTAACTTAGAGAGCGATCGATCGTATCACGATCATTTTTAATTCAAGTTTGTCCCATCACTAAGTAGGATTAACTTGGTTATCAGATGGTCAATTCACATCTATCCCTCGTTAAGTACTCCGTCCATTGGGTTGTGAGCGAGAATCATCAAATGAACGGTCGGACCATTCTTATTTTGTTTAGTTCAATTGTGAACTTATGTAATCGACTAGCTCCAAACTCAGGGAACCTACTTGGATATATCAATACTATTTAGTGGGGTATTGTAAAAAATATGTAATGCTATAGCAATCATAGATATGAAGCAGAATTTCAGACTTTATTTGCAAAATGGAAAGAATTGACACAATTTTTCTTATTAATATCTAGAAAAATCTAATGCTAAAGCAAATTCAAAAATTGATTATAACTAAAAGAAAAGGAATAAACTATCTGAAATAGCGTCGTAAATGCTCGAATTCCATGCTTTTGGGAGTGTGATGCCATTAATGATCGCTGGCTTGAAAGTTCCCTCTCCAATCCTATGTTCAATAACATATGGTCCTTCCCAAGTAGGATTTATGTGCGACGGGCAGGCAAAACCAATTTCAAGACAACATCGCCAATTTCAAAGGTTCTAAGTTAGACTTTAGTGTTGTAGTATCGGGTGACTCGGCGTCGATGTGCAGCTGCCCTCAAATCAGCTTCTTCGCGCTTCTCATCTACAAAGTCTAAAGATTCTAAGAGGGGATCTCTATTCGTTCTGGATCGCAGTAAGTCACTCAATGAGAAGGAACTTCAAGTTCAACTGGAATAGTGGCTTCGGAGCCATAAGCAAGGGCAAATGGAGTATGGCCAGTAGCGGACTTGTGGGTGGTTCTATAAGCCCATAATTTTTTTAGGAGTTTATCCACCCACTTTCCTCTAGCCTTTTCCAAACACTTCTTCAAAACGAACTTTATGGTTTTGTTCACAGCTTTAAATTATCCATTTGCTTGAGGGTGAGAAACTACTGCAAATCTCTTCTCGATATGATACCGATGACAGAAGTCTTTGAATTTAGCATTGTCGAATTGGGTTCCATTTTCAGTCACAATGGTTCGTGGAAGGCCAAAACGACAGATGATGTTCCAGAAAATGAGGTTGATTACTTTCTTTGTTGTGATCGTGGCTAAAGGTTCTGCTTCGGCCCATTTGGTGAAGTAAACAACTACGACGATGGTGTACTTCGCACCACCTTTAGAGATCGATAAGGAGCCGATAATATCTATGCTTCATATGGCAAACGATCATGAACTGACCATTTGTGTGATTTTCGTCGGTGGAGCTTTTAGAACTTTTGCATACATCTGGCACTTGTCATATTGCCCAGCGTAACCGGCAGCATCTCGGTTGACAGTCGGCCAATAATACCCATAATGAAGTATTTTCTTTGCTAGGGTTTGCCCCCTCCCCCCGATGTGATCACCACATTCTCCTTCATGAACTTCCTTTAATTCTCATTTTAACTCATCATGAGCGATACATCAGAGTAAGGGAACGGAGAAACCCTTTCTTTACATGACTCCTTAAATGATGTACCACGAAGATTTATAAAGGACTTGTCGCCTTTTTGTCCTTCGTTTGGGAAGTCTCCCTGTAGAAAATAGTATTTAATCAGAGTCATCCATGACTCCTTCTCAAGCTCTATCTCTAGAACCCACTCGATTTCCATATAGTTCATGCTCAGAGCGTCTAGTACTTAAACTGGAACCAAGCCCATCTTGTGCATCCTTAGTGCTAGCAAACTTTGCTAATGAGTCGGCCTCTTTGTTTTGATCTCGAGGAATGTGCGTGATGTCATAATACTCAAAGTCGGTCAATAGCTCTTGGACTTAGATAAGGTACGGAGCGAGTCATTGTCCTTTGACTTGGTAATCTCCCCTGACTTGGTATACCAACTGGGAATCGAAAAAGATCTCTTGAGATTTTATTCCCAGTTCTCTGGCAAGTTTGAGTCCAGCAATCAGAGCTTCATACTTGGCTTTGTTGTTCATTGCAGGGAAGTCGATCTTCAAAGCGTAGTAAATTGAACGATCCTCCGGGGTTACGAGCACAATGCAGCCTCCAAAACAGCGATCATTGGACGCTCCATCTGTATACATTTTCTACTGAATGGTAGGAGCTCCACCTCTTTTTGGAAGATTATCCTATGCAACAAATTCTGCTATAAAGTTCGCCAAAGCCTATCCTTGGATGGCCCTCCGAGGGAGATAAGTGATGTCAAATTGACTTAATTCAATGTTCCACTTGAGTAACCTTCCAAACATCTCAGGTCACTGTAGGACCTACCGTAACAGCTAATCAGTGTAAATGTTAATGGGATGAGCCTGAAAATAGGGGTAGAGCTTTCGTGACACAACCCATAAGTAGTACGCCAATTTCTCTATCTTTGGATAGTTCCTTTCAGCTCCTGCTAATTGCTTGCTAACATAATAGACCGATCTCTGGATTTGATTCTACGCATGAAACAATGCGGCACTTGTGGTGTGTACCAACACGGCCAAGAAGGTATACAAGTCTTCGTGGCCCACCGGCTTTGACAAGATTGGAGGCAACGTGGTTAACGTCTGTGATTACGTAATTAAATTTTAAATTGAAATTCATAAGAAATGAGAAATTCAGCTTTGTTGAATTTTAAATTTTTTCATATTCTTGTGTTTCTGTGTTGCCAACTGTTTCAAGATTCTAATTTCGGTCACTAAGAAATAACACCTATAGATGACTGCAGCATCCGTAGAAGTTAGTTTTGAGCCTCTGGAAGTGGGATGTTACAATTGGCATCAGAGCATGGTTTATGTACTTAAAAGGAATTTAAACCTTAAATGCTTTTTAAAGCATAATCTAATAAATCTAAAATATAGTTGGACTTGGGTAAGCATTATAGTAACGTATGTGTACTTTGCTAGAAATACCAAAGTATGTATTCCCCACTCTCTTAGATCGTTCTTCTGTATCTTACAAAAATTGGATTTCAGGGAGTAGGGAAGTAAGATATGGAGGCAGGAAGCGAAAGAGTGAATCAGGGTGGAAGACTCACCATAACTAGTGGAAATGTTCGACCCAATACTAGAAGCAATCGAGGTCGGCAGGCAAATGTAAACCCAGATGCAAATGCTAATGTTGGTGCTGAGATCCCACTGGTTGAAATGGGGATAATGTATATGTTCTTCATGAATATGATGCAAGTTGGAGCAGCTGCGGGAGTGGCTATAGGGAATGCTGGAGGAGCTAATATGGTGGCCCCAGTTGGCAAAAACTATGCCAAGATGAGCAGGGATTACGCTATTCTTGGAGGGAATCCCTTTTTGGAAACCGAAGATACAGTAGGAGTGGAGAACTGGCTATTGCATTATGAAAGGATATTTGCAGATCCCGACTTGACGGATATGAAGAAGAGAAGATTTGCTTCAAGGCAATTGCAGAGAGCAGCATTGTTTTGGTGGAATGGAGTTACCATAGGAGAGCCAGAGGAAGACCCGACTTGGGTTGAATTTCGAAGGAGGTTCAAAGAAAGATTTCTATCAAAGGTTGCCAAGTCAGCATTGCTCAGGAAATTTGCAGATTTAGTCAAAGGGGATAGATCGGTGATTGAGTATGCTATGGAGTTTGATGAGTTGTCCCTTTATGGATATGCTACTGTGGATGCAGTCATCCAAAGGAATGATAAGTGTATTAGGGGGTTGAATCCTGAGATCACCAGAGCAACCATGCTAAACCTCCGGGATCTGTGTCATATTGTTGTTGAGATGGCTATTCGGAATGAAGAGATGCTTTCTACTTTTGGAAAAGGGAAACCAGCTTAGGTTCAGAATTTTTAGGGTAAGAAGTGGAATTTCTTCAAGAAGGAATGAAACTAGTCAGAACAGCAACCAAGAAGAGCAAGGCTAATATTGTCTGTTACAAGTGTGACAAAAAGGGGCACTATGCTAATGAGTGTCGCTCGGGTGATGGAAAAGCAGTTGTAGTGAGGCCGAATGTGAAGTGCTACAACTGTGGCCAAATGGGGCATTACAAGGAAAAGTGCTCTAAAGCTATTAAGGACGGAAAGGGTCTTTGTGTTGGAACCATCATCCTCTAAACCAACGGCTGCTGAGAAAGGAAAAGCTATGATGGAAGGTATGCTTATGGTTCATGGTACTCCAGTTAGGATACTATTTGACACCAGTACATCGCATTCATTTATATCTCAGTATTTGGTAGATTGCTTATGCATGGAACCTTTATACCTTATTACTCCTTTAAGGGTTGTGAATCCTATTGGAGGGTATGCAACCTTGGAAATGAGATATGACTAGTAAGAACTTGATTTATTAGGTCATATGTTTGCATGCAGTTTATATGTTTTTGATTTCGTAAGTTTGGGAGCATGTTGGGTATGGGTTGGTTAAATAGATATGATGTTAGGATATTTTTCCAAGAGGGGAAAATAACATTGAAGCACCCTAATATATGTAACCGAGTTATTTACTTAGTAAGGAGTTCGGACAAAAATGGTTATGTGTTATTGAGTACCATGGAAATGGAAGCATAATTGAAGCAGGTTTAGGTTGCGAGAGAGTTTGCAGATGTGTTTGAACCAGTTTCGGTGTTGTTACCGAAAAGTGCGATCGAGTTTCGGATAGATCACGTACTGGGAGCTGAACCCATAGTAGACCACCTAGTAAGATGTCACCAACCGAGATGAAGGAATTGAAGGTGCAGCTAGTGGAACTGGAAGGAAACAATTTCATCCAGCCAAGCAGTTCGCCTTAGGGAACGGTTGTGGTATTCGTAAAGAAGCCAGATGAGTCGTTAAGGATGTGTATCGACTATCGTATGCTGAATGAGAGGACGACCAAGAATAGGTATCCTTTACCGAGAATCGACGAATTATTCGATCAGTTGAGTGGAGCCATTGTGTTTTTCCAGCTAGATTTGGCGATAGGTTTCCATCAGCTAAGAGTGGTAGAGGATAGTATTCCTTTAACAGCGTTTAGGACCAAATATGAATCTTACAAATGGTTGGTTATGCCATTCGGGCTTATAAATGCGCTAGCTTTCTTCATGGATTTGATGAACTGGGTTTTCCAAGAGAACTTGGATAGGTTCATGTTGGTTTTTACTGATGAAATTTTGGTATATTCTAAGAATGAGAAGGATCATGCAGATCATCTTAGAATAGTGTTGGAGATGCTAAGGCAACATCGGTTGAAGGCGAGGTTCTCGAAGTGTTATTTCTGGAAGAAGGAAGCGGAGTTCCTTGGTCATGTTGTTTCCGAGGAAGGTTTAGCAGTTGATCCGGATAACATCGAAGCTGTTAAAATTTGGAAGTGACCAAAGACAGTAAATGAGATTAGAAGTTTTCTTGGACTTACAGAATACTACCGAAGGTTCATTAAGGATTTCTTCCAAATAGCGGCATCCTTGACTATGTTAACCAGGAAGGATGTGAAGTTTATTTGGTCTGAAAAATGTGAGGAAGCATTCCTTAAGTTGAAACATTTGTTAACCAATGCGCCCACGTTAGTAGTTCCAAATGGAAATTAAGGATTGGTAGTTTACACCGACGCATGTGGTACTGGGTTAGGTGTTGTGCTAATGCAAAATGGAAAGTTTATTGCCTATGCTTCTAGATAGCTTAGACCGCATGAAGTGAGATACCCTACTCATGATTTGGAGTTGGCAGTGGTAATATTCGCATTGAAGGTGTGGAGGCACTATCTTTTGAAAGAAAGGTCTGAGCTATTCACGGATCATAAGTCTCTACGGTATATATTCTCTCGAAAGGAGCTGAACATGAGACAACAGAGATGGCTGGAGTTTGTTGTAGCTTATGATTTTATCATTGAGTATACACCGGGAAAAGAAAATAAGGTGACAAATGCACTTGGCAATAAACATCAGAATGTGGTGTTAGCTATGTTGGCGGAATGGAAAGACTTGGCAGCACTGGTTGCTTGTAGTATGCAGTTGGGGTCGACTACTAGATCTAGTCAGAATAACGCCATGATGTCTTGTTCGGAAGTTCGACCAGTTCTGATCGAACAGATTGCTTTTAGGTAGAGAGACGATCCAGTATTAGCCAAGAGAGTAGAAGGATAGAAGCTAGAACCGAGATTGATGATTTAAAGGATTTTATTCTTGACTACAAGGGTTGGTTGAGAAAGAAGGAACGGTTATGTGTTCCGAATGTTGGAGACCTTAGGAAGGAAGTTTTTAGGGAATGTCATCGATCGAAGTTTACGATTCATCCTGGGGAACCAAGATGTATCAGCATATGAAGAGAAGTTTCTTCTGGGAAGGAATGTAGAGGGATGTTGGCTTATGGGTAAAACAGTGTTTGAACTGTCAACAAGTAAAAGCCGAACATCAGAAGCCAAGTGGTTTGCTTTAGCCTTTAGATATTCCAGTGTGGAAGTGTGACTCGATATCCATGGATTTTATTGGTGGGTTGCCAAGGTTAAATCAGGGTAATAAAAGTATATGGGTCATAGTGGATAGATTGACCAAGAATGCTCATTTCATTCCAGTAAGGTGAACCAGGATGGCACCTGTTTTGGCTAAGTTGTTCCTAAAGAACATCATTAGACTGCATGGAATTCCTAGTAGTATCGTCAGTGATGGAGATCCTTTGTTTACTAATGAGTTCTGAAAGAGCCTGCAGAGTGTTTAGGCACTAAGCTCAAGATGAGTACTGCATATCATCCTCAGATGGATGGGAAAACAGAGAGAGTCAACAAGGTACTAGAAGATCTGTTGAGAGCTTATATGCTAGATATTAGTGGTTCTTGGGATGATCACTTGCAATTAGTGGAGTTTTATTATAATAATAGTTATCAGACTACTATAGGAATGGCACCTTTTGAAGGTTTGTATGGAAGGCCATGCAATTCACCAGTATGTTGGTTAGAGACTGGAGACAGATTGGTCCTTGGTCTAGATTTGGTGAGAGAGGTGACAGAAAAGATCGAGTTGATACGGGAAAGAATGAAGGAAGCTCGGTCCAAATATAAGAGTTACGCAGACAAAAGGCATAAGGACCTAGAGTTCTCAGTTGGAGATAGAGTTTTCATCAAGGTACGACCGATGAAAGGTGTGGTTCGGTTCAAGAAGATCGAGAAGCTAGCACCGAGATACGTCGGACCATTTCATATATTAGAGAGGATTGGGAGACTCGCATACTGAGTAGATTTACCAAGCAGTTTGGTCGTGGTCCACAATGTGTTTCATGTTTCTTACCATAGGAAGTATGTTCATGATCTAGAAACTACTATTGCTCCGACGACGCTGGAGGAATTAGTGGTGGAACCGGATACGACTTTTGTGAGGTAACCAGTTCGTGTTGTGGCAAAAGATGAGAAGAGGCTAAGGAACAAGATAGTCAGGTTGGTGAAAGTTCAGTGGAGCGACAACGTGAAGGACTGTACTTGGTAGGCAGAAGACACGATTAGGGCTGCTTTTCCTGGGCTGTTTTAGATAGTATGTACTATATAGGGTTTATATAGAATTTGGTTGATAGGTTATACTAGCTTTGTTTTCATTGGCTATATGCTTGTTGTTGCGTCCTTACTGAAATTTCGAGGACGAAATTCTTTAAAAGGGGAGTCTGTAATGCCCTACATTTTAGTTAACATTATTCGGGATATTTAATTGGATAAATTAAACTGAATAATATGAATAATTAGGGAGATGAGATTGATAAATCCAATGGCAGTGTCTTAATGAATGAACTAAAATAAGACTAAACAAAATTTAGAATGAGGAATTTTCCTGAGGGGTAAATTTGAAAATGGACTACATTTCTTTGTATATATCTCTTCCTTCACCTTAATAAACTTTCACTTTGTCATTCATAACTCCTCACCAACTTTCAGCCAGCCATTAAAAGCTCCAAGAAGAATATAAATTGAAGATAAAAGCTAAGGAATTAAAGCTAGGAAATCATCTCATTCTCCAATCAACTATCAAGGTGAATAATCATGTTTATCATCTCATTTTTCACTGTTTGGATCGGCTATGGTTATACCTGATTCATGTTTGTGTTTTGATTAGGATACAACCATTTAAAACCTTTGTTTGGATAAGACATAGGTGTTTTTAAACGTTAATGGGCTAATTAACATGTTTTATTCGGTTTTGGTTAAATTCCAAATAGTTTTGATCTTCATATACTTTGAAATTTTAATATGTTAAAGAGAACATATTAATTGATTTTCTAGAATTTTTCCAGAATTTTTCATGATGTTTTAATAGTTATATAAAATTGTTTAAGGAATGGGACTTAAATGTTTTGTATAATTATAAAGGAGAAAGGGGCTTTTCAAATTTATCTAAATTTCCAAATAAGGAAAGTTGCCAGTAATTTTTGAATATAAAATTCTGGCAACCAATCAGATTTAGACAAACAAGGCAGGTGGGATACAAAAGAACTGCTTAAAGTACAATTTTCACTATTTCAACTCTTTCGACAAAAGCTTCCTCCTCCATTCGAAACCTTCCAACAAGGTTGAAAGGTATCAAACCTTTCGACTAGGTCAAAATCAATGCACATGGTATCAGGCGACTGTTATATAGTGAATGGAAAGAGGTTGAAAGGTTTTGGGACGAAATGTTAGAGCTTTCAAAGGAGACGAATCTTTGTTATGGTTTTAAAGAAAATACACCTGCTAGCTCTAGACAAGGAGCTTTAGACGTTGTCAAATGGTTTAAAAGAAAAAGGTTTCGATTGGTTCGCTTTCTTGTTTTAAATGAAACCTTTGGACAAAGTTGAAAGGTTCGCTTTCGATAGGGTCGAAAGCATAATTTTTGCTTCCAAACCTTTCGAAACAAATGGAGTCAAGGGTGATTTTTATTTTCTAAAACTTGCCGCCTCTCTCCATTGTTTTTGAAGGGTTGGTTCAAAAAATAACACTTCATTGTTTTTGAATGGTTTTGAAAGGTTTTGGTTTTGAATGGGTTACCTTAAATGTATTCGAAAGGTTTTAATTTCGAAAGGTTTTGAGTTTCAATGATTTCGAAAGGTTTTGAGTTTCATTGCTTCCGAAAGGTCTATAAATGGTTTTATAAGGGGATACCCCAGGCTTTCGACTAGGTTGAAAAGAAACCTTTCGACAAGATCGAAAGGTATGATTTTATGATGCTTTAAAAAGGAAGGCTTTCGAAGGGGCTAACTTTGGATGTTTATTTGCTTTCAAATGGGGATTCATTCAAAGGGGTTAAAGGGCTGTTTTTAGCCATTTTTATTAAGTAAAGTTTTACTAATTTGAAGGGGATACTTCGAAGGGTTATAACATAAAATACTTATCTTGGTTTGAATATATAAGGGGGATTCTTATATAAATTGGATGTTACTAAACCTTGGGGACACCGGAATGGGTTTAGTGTTTTCGGTACATAGTTTGGGATTACAAACAGAAATATGCTTTCGAAAATAAACATTGGGGCTATCAATGTGTTTTTATTTAGTTTAACCTAATTGGGGGGCTACCAATGGGAATAGGTTAAACATGTGGGATACATGGGAAAAATAAATATTCATAGGGATCATGAATTTTAATGAATAATCATGGGGATCATGATATTTTAAAGGCCAAGTGTTGGTTTCTTGGTTAACCTAGGAAAACCACGGAATGTGCAGTGGATAACCCACATCAAAATTTTAAACTAACGTATGCTCTGCTAGAGGTGTTTTGCCTCAGGATTTGGCACCCAAGGGTTTATAGTCATCCTAGGAAAACTATGGAGTGTGCGGTGGATAGCCTACACCAACTTTCATAAAACAATGTACGATGGATAATCTGCATTTATTTTGAAGAATTTGGGACAGATAGTCCTATTTAAGTTTTGATGGACAGTCATTTTAAAGATTTTAAAGGGAATTCTAATAAATGGATTTTAGATGGGAAATCTAATAAATTGCTTTTAGATGGGATATCTAATGAATGGGTGGATGGGATATCCGATATATATATATATATATATATGATTTATGGCTTTATTTCATATTATGTTAAGACAAATCATTTTGGATGCAGGAGCATAGTAAATGATTTGCATGTTTTGCTTTGGATACTAGTGAGGGGAAAACCTGTTCCATTAAGCGGCATGCTCTCACTAGATATATATTTATGATAAGAGATGATAGGGGATTATTCATACCAGACTTATTGTTTAATTCAAAGTTTGTGTTCCTTCACAAACTCTCAGGTTCTCAATATTAATATGAGTAGTCTGAGAGTGGGAGACTTTCAGGTTTTTGGATGAATAAGCTCCCGAAGACGTGCTGGAGGCAGTGCTAGCTATATAGGAGCTATTTTGTGTTTTCCATTGTGATGTAGTAAGAATAGTAAAGTTCATGTTATTAGTTCTCTGACCATCATAAGGGGACATCTTCATTTGTCGCTCTTATCGTATTTTGTACATGTATATGTGATTTGAACGTGGTTGATGTCTGGGGCTATGTAGTTAATTATTAAATTGAAATTCATAAGAAATGAGAAATTCTGTCTTGTTGAGGTTTAATTTTTTTTCATATTTTTGTATTTATGTGTTGCCAACAGTTTCAAGATTCTGATTTTGGCCACTTAAAAATAACACCTATGGATGACTGCAGCATCCGTAGCAGTTAGTTTTAAGCCTTCGAAAGCAGGATGTTGCACCACTCTAGGTGGTTCGTCAAATCCCAATATGTGTCTTTACAATCTTACGTCCATTCAAAGTTCCTTTTCCCTCTCCTAATCAAATCGAAGAAAGGAATGAATTTATCGGCGGCTCTGGAAATAAATCAACTTAGGGCAGCAACCTTCCCATTTTGGCTCTATACTTGCTTGACGGTCTTCGGCACTTAGATGTTGCGAATTGCTTGAATCTTCTTGGGATTGGCTTCAATTTAGCGAGCATTGACGATGAAACCCAAGAACTTTCCTGATGTAATACCAAAAGAATACTTTATAGGGTTGATTTTCATTTTGTAATATCGAAGGATGTCGAACAATTCTGTTAAATCTCTAATTTGGTCACCTGATCGTCGTGACTTCATGAGCATATCATTCACATATATCTACATCGTCTTTCCAATTTGATCTTTAAATTCTGTTGACTAGGCGTTGATAGTTTGCTCCAACATTCTTCAATCCAAATGGCATTACCACATGGCAATATAATCCAACATCGATAATGAAGCTAGTGTGCTTCTGAACGGGAATATGCATCAGGATTTAGTTATATCTGAAGTACGCATCTATGAAAGATAGCAATTCGTATCCTGCGGTTGAGTCTACCAGCTGGTCGATCCTTGGAAGGGGAAAACTATCTTTTGGGTACGCCTTGTTCAAGTCTGAGTAATCAACGCATGTCCACCATTCTCTATTCTCCTTTCTCACATGTAAAGGATTAGATACACATTTATAGTAGAGGGCATCTTGAATAAACCCATTGCCTTTGAGCCTACCCACCACCTCATTAAGGGTGGCAGATCTCCACGGATCCATGCCATGCCTATTCTGTTTTACTGGGACATGCCTCGGGTCGATATTAATGTGTGGGTCGTAATGATAGGCAAGATCCCATACATGTGAGAATGAGTCTAAGCAAACATATCAAGATTCGCTTGGAGAAAACTAGCAAGTTCTTTCATCATCGGAGGATTGAGCTATGATCCAATCTTTAGGACCCCTGATGGGTCATTGTGGCTGACCGTGATGTCAATTGTCAACTCTGCCGGTGCATCCTTGGTCTCTTTAGGGTCCTCCTCATCATCACTCGGATCTATATCTTTATAGAACTGACTGTGGTAACTAAGCCAAGGCCTAGGCGCAGGTTGTCAATCTTCGGCAATTTGGATGTGGAGAGACTTGTCCACACCCTTACCTTTCTCCTTTCGTTGAGCATCTCTCAGTTCAACTACATAGCAGGCACGTCCGGTCGCCTGATCACCATGCACAACTCCAGCACCATTATCAGTTGGGAACTTCAAAGACAAATACCATAGGACAAGATCTGCCTGGAATTCAGCTAGGCCGGTCGGCTTAGAAAAGAATTATGTAGAGAGTCAACATTTCAAAACAACAAATGGTTACAAGTGCACTCTCCTACGATCACCTTCTCCCAATTCCATGGGCAATTTGACATATCTAACAGCTTCGGTCACAGCACTGTTAAAGCCATGAATGTGGGCTTTAGATGGCTTTTAGTCCTTGGCTTCCATCCTTGTCTGATCATAACCCTTTTTGAAAATTATATTTACAGAACTTTCACAATGAATCAAAATCCTCCTGACTAAGGCAGGGCCGATTATGGCTGAAATGACCACTGGGTCGATCATCGGTACCTCCACCTTGTTTGCATCTCTGTTTCTATATAAAATGCCATCTACCATTTTACGTTGATTTTTGTCAGAGCCCCATTTTCTTTATTCGAACAACATTTAAAATTCATATGCATGATCGTGCTAGCATGGCACTCCATCTCAGCTGGATGTGATCCTCTAACTATTGTATTGATCACTAATCCTCCACCAGTCTGTGCAAGCTCCTCGGCCTTGTGCGGCGCTTGTCCTCGGTTGGGGTCGGATGTCCCCTGCCCACCATCCTATGGGGCTTTAACAAACTGGTGTAACTTTCTTTCCCGAACCATTTTCTTGATAATATCCTGGATATGCCTACACTCATTCATGTTATGACCATAACATTCGTGGAACTGGCAATATTTTCTAGTTTTTTTCTGTTTCTTCATCGTTTCTTTTGGAGATGGCTTCCTATACTGCATGGTATTGCATGTGGATAAGTAAACATTCTCTAGATATGTATTGAATGGTGTATATGCATCATACATTGGAATCCTAGGCTTTCCTCTTCCAGAATCCCTCTTTCTTTCACAGTTCCTATCACCGCCTTTCTTTTGCTTATTTGGTTTATTTTGGACATTTGGTTGGACCTTTCCAGAACTCTCCCCAGCTGCAATATTACTCTGCACTACCATTCCACTTGGTCCCACAACATTCTTCTTCCTAGAGCATCTAGCATCCTCTTTACTCAAATATTAAGCTACTTTTGCATAGAAATGTTCCAATGTTGTGGGTGATTTCCTAGCTAACCAATCGCCAAAGTCGGATTCTATATCAATCCCCCTCGTTACTGCCATCAATAATGAATGATCTTTCGGATTACTAACTTATGTGACAACTATATGATATCTGTCCACATAATCTTTCATCGGTTCTCTTGGAGCATGATCACGCTGGGTAGGGACATTACATCTTTTAGGAAAGTTGCTTGCATAGGAACTGCTCCATAAACTTTGTTTCTAAATCATCAAATCTAGAGATTGACCGTGGGGGTAATCTTGTAAACCACATCTTTGCTATTCCAAATAGAGTGCTAGGAAAACATCTACACATGGTTGCATCATCAGCTCATGCTGAATCCATCAGCCATTCATATCTCATGATGTGCTGCCTGGGGTTGGTTTTTCCCTCCTAGGTAGGCATCGACGGCATATTGGACCTTCTTGGATACTCTACATGCAAAATATTGTCACTGAATGGGGTATGGATTCTCGAGATTCCCCAATCATCAATTGTTAAGTCTTGGCTCTCTCTCGCTAGTTGTCTATTCATAGTATACAAATTCGGCATTTGGATAGTTGGAGCCAAGCGGTAGTCATGCTCTACCTCACATGAATGATCTGGTCAATGTCTACGAGCTGTTCCATGCCTTCTTGGCTCAACATCCTTATGGTATATATCACATACGTTCACTTCATTGTAACTTCGAGGAGGTAACTCATATACATCCGTATGAATTCTAGCATCCAAATCAATTGCAGCAGCTCCAGCTTAAGCTCCAACATAAAGAGGCATGCTTCCTCCTCTGGAGGAGGGATCGGCCTCGATCCCTATAAAGGGATCGATACTGATCAATCTTGGCAACCTGGTTGGTTTGCATGTTGATGTCCAGAAGCATCTACATGATATTCATCAGTTCTATGATGTCTACGTCTATGATGATCATCTGATGAACTAGAATCTTAGATGTAGAATAAGGGATGGGCTCCCTCTTGGCTCTCTCATGCTGTTGTTGCCAAACTTGGTTCATTAGTTCGATATTGGCTTGGATCCGCTGATTCAACCGTCGGTGGCTATCCAATAGCTCTCTCATCAAATTACGGAAATCAGCTCTTGAGATGGAATCAACTCGATTTTAGACATCAACTGGATTGGCAGCATTCATATCTACTAGTAGATTACTCAGGCCTCCTTGTTGGATGCTAGTGTTCTCGTTTCCTTTTGCGTTTTGAGATGTAAATTTGGCATTCCTAACCATTGTTAATAGTTTTTCTAAGAGTTTTGCAAATCCGAATAGAATGAATAAACTTCTTGAAGATAATTCATATCTCTTTAGGATATTTATGCAATCCAGTAGTAACAAAAGGATCCAAACAGGGTTGAGAATCTCTTTCCCAGTGAAAGCACCAAAATGTTTGCATCAAAAATTAGAAAAAACATCTAATAGAAGTTTTGTAGAGAAATAAATGAAGAATATAAAGTGAAAACAGAGGAATAATCAATTAAATGACAGAAAATCAAAGCAATAACAAGAACACAACGATTTATAGAGGTTTCGCGTTATTTTCCTACGTCCACTTTGATTATAAAGCTTTATTATCACTTTGTAAACCGAGTACAGTAGGAATCTGATGAAAATCCTTAGTTATAATAGAGTACAAAGCAACTAGCAAATTAAAGTCCCGAAAACGAACAACCAAGCCTGTATTTATAGAGGAAGACGACGAAATATCTCCCTACAAATTCAACAGCAGGATCTTCAAAACCATATCGACCCACTAGAGGGATCGCATGGGCCAAATCCCAAGGAATGGGGATTGGTGCCAATCCCCATGTTGGTGGAATTTGGGGGTGCAATCCCTATAAGAGCTTTCCCATGTTGTAATATGCTTAGCCTCTAAGTTTTGTGCCAATTAGATTAGTATAACTTGAGTTATTGCTCGATCTTTGCTACAGTGTGAGTTATTACCTGATTCTAACTTATCCCTATTGAGGGAAGAGGGTCAATCCCTCTTGCTTCATCCTTTTGGGTTGTGATCTCCAAGGTAGGCTCCCTAGGGCCCCACATCTTACCCACAAAATTTCATATGCATTGGACTTATGAATTTTGAAATATTGATTATTTACCATTGATTTGCACTTGCTTAGCTGAAATATGCCAATGCCTATGATTAAGAGGGTTTATATCTGATCCCTTTTCAATGTTAAACTATATTCCATACTTTGAACATTCTGCATTGCATATCTCTTAATCCGGTTCAACCACGACTTCATATTACCATCTATACTTGAATTTTGGCCCCCAATCATCGCTCTGGACATCCTAACCTTGACGACAGTCAAATATAACTCGTCCAATCAGTATGAATATAGCTGGATCAAAATGCCAGATTTTCATTCTAATCCAAAATAATATGTATAACGAGGTATATACGTAATATTAAAATTGTAGATCTAAGAAGAGATTTGCGGTTAAGGAGAATATACATTTATAATTATAAATCTTACCTTTTTCGTTTGCAATGTTGATTAGCTTCTTCTCTTCTTCTCTTTTATTTTCTACCTTCCATCGATTTGAATATATATAAAATAATTTATAATTTTTAGAAGCAGTGGAGAAGTGAAAATGGAAAAGCTTCACTGCTTAGATTAGAAAATATGAGAAGCGAAATTAGGGGTTAGGGTTGTATTTATAGACGCTCGAATCAATCATAACTGTTAAAGTAAAATAATGAAATCCGGGTCGTTTTGCCATGGCTCAAACCTTTGCCGCCGCCTAAAGACCGGTCAACCGCTTCCTCATACCCGATCGATCGGCCCAAGGAGGGGGTCGACCGGCGAGGTCTTGCATTTATTATAATATATTTCCTTTTCATTTTTAATTATTTTTGCTATGAAAGCTTCAAACATTAATAAATTTTTTGTTTGAACTTTAACTGCAACACTTTAAATATGAAAAGTGCTCGGAAATCATCATGAACGCAATGGTGCAAGTTTCGTGGTTAAATTTTATCGTTTTCTTAAACTCGATTTTTGGAGCCTTTTTAATCACTTATTAATTATCATTAATTTTATGGGGTTTAATGAAGACCTTGATTAACGAATTAGCCATTATTTGTCGTACTGTTTGACTAATATGTTGGTTGCAAGTGAAACTAGATTGAGATATAAAGTTTACCAAAGTTATCTTAGTATCATTCAGGAATGATTAGAGTAGGTAGTAATGTATACGTACATCACTCACCAGACTGTAGTTTGATCCTTTGCATATTTTCCTTTTTTTCATCGCTAGGTTAATGGAATTTTGTACGTTGTATCAAGCAACTTTTGAAGGAACAGATGACAATGACGCTGCTTATGTACATAAACCTGTGTATAAATAATCATCTAAAATTGATGTTGGTTTGTATGTATGTGTATTTTGATTGGCTTGATTATATATATTTGAATCTAATGGTTAAGAATATAGTGATATTTGAATATATTATATGTTATTATATTCTACCATGAGTTTAGAAAGAGATAGAATTTTTTTGTTTTATCTCTTGTTACCTTAACCTATAGATCCATCATTTCCGGCTTTCGTGGTTTACACATCGTGAGTTGTGTTAAATCAGATGGTTGTAAATGGCAGGTTGTTACACCTATCAAGTCATATAGATCAAATCCCAAATGTGTTAATGGGCTTAATTTGGGCTTAGTCTAATTATCCACTAATATGTCCAAAAACTATCTAACTTCAACTGACCATATCTCCTACACGGTGAAGCCAAAATCTATTATGACCATTCCATGAAATAAGATACCATCAAATATTTATTTTGGAGTGGTTTCAGACCCTAGTTCGGCTCCTATAAAAAGTTATAGATCTTATAAGTTTTTAGGGTCAAACTTGTCCAATAAAATTTCTAGGGCAAAAAATGTCACTACTTAACATTACCCAATGTTAAAGTTTCATGCAACCCAATCTGTATTTTAAAAATAATATTTTATGATTGTTCTATACGTAAAATACTGGTCGTTACACTCTCTCCTCCTTTAGGAATTCCTTCCTTAAAATCCCATCAAATAAGTAAGATCGAACAATATAGTTACCATGCATGGCTAATAACCATAATCAGACATAACATACATTAAATACACATACATAAGCAAGTAAATATGTCCTATTCCTACCATAGCATGGAAGGGGCTAAACTACTCTATATGATATCAAAAATGAAAGTACATGAGATAAACAAAATGTCTTACTAGGTAAAGAGCTCTGGATAAGCATTCATCATGCTCTCCATGTTCCCCAAAGTGCAATCACCCTCAATTTCACCCCCTTTGAACCTTTATCAACTTCTTTGTCTTTTTCCTAAGCTACTTCATATCATGTCCAACTATACGAATAGGCCAATGTGGTTCGAAGTTTTTGGTTCATTCTTGATATTGTTTGGTTGATCCAATGTAATAGTTATGCTTTAGTCATGCACAAACTTCCACAAATGAGAAACATAGGACACATTATGCACACCATCTATCTTCAAAGGTAAGTTGACTCTATAAGCTAGGTTCCCAATCCTCTCGAGTATCGGAAAAGAACCAACGAATCTTATACCAACTTCCCCTTATTACTGAATCAAACTACATTCTTTAATAGAAAGATCTTAACAAATACATATCACATACTAAGAACTCTAAATCATGACTCATTTTATCAATGTAGCTCTTTTGTCTATCTTGTGCAACTTTTATTATATGCTAAATAATCTCAATCCTCTCTAAAGTTACTCTCATTTAGGCCCAAGTATCAGTTTCTCACCCACTTCCCACCAATATAAAGAAGCGTTGCATGTTCGGCTACAAAAATTTCTCAAATGATTCCATACTTATGCTTGACTAATAACTATTGTTGTATGAAACTCCATTAGATGCAAGTGATCGTTCTACGAGCTCCCAAGGTCAAGTATGCAAGCTAGCAAGAAATCTTATAAGATACAATTCACCCTCTTGGTCTGCCAATCAGTTTGTGGGTGATAAGTTGTACTCAAATGCAAATCTATCTCTAATGCTTCATGTAAAATCTTTTGGAATTTGCTACCGCATAATGGGTCTCGTTTGCTTACAATGCTCTTTAATACATCATGGAATCACATTATTCGCTTCACATACAACTCTGCTAATTTGGCTGTTGTCCTATTAGACTTTGTAGGTATGAATCGAGCAATCTTCCTCAATCTATTAACTATGACCTAGATGCTATCGATCACCTCTGTCTTCGGCAATCCATTGATATTTATTCCCACTTCCATTAGAGAATCTCTAGCGGTTGCAACAAACCACTTAGGTTATTCTTTCGACCGTCACTAATCGACAGTTCATGTGCTTCGAGATGAATGTTCCAGTGTCCATCTTTATCCATTCTCATAAAACGTCTGCTTTACGTCATGATACATCTTATTGCCTTCAAGATGTATAGTCCATCTCGAATGATGGCACTCATGTAATACCTTATCCCTTAACCCATCAACATCTTGTACAAATAGTCTTCCATCCTTATTAAGACAACCCTCTTGGTCGGGTACGTACTCTTCTTATCTTTAAACTCTACTCCACTCTCAATATTAGCAATGACCTCTACTAGTCTAGCATCATATCTCTGATTAGTACCGATCCTCTCAATTAGAGTAGGTCTGATAGTCAAACTTGCTAATACGTTTTGCTAGAGATCAAATCAAGGTCTGAAGTCATATCCAACAATATATTCTAACATGTGTTTACTCTAGGACATAGATCCCAAGTGAGCATGTCTCCTACTTAGAGCATCAACGACTGTATTTCCCTTAACAAATTTATAGAAAACATCAAAGTCGTAAGATGCCAAAAACTCTAACCATCATTGTTGGTAAAGGTTAAGGTCCTTTTGTGGGAAGTGTTACTTCAACATTTTATGGTCGATGAACAACTTAAATTGCTCCCCTAATAGATAGTGTCTCCAAATCTTCAGTGTAAATATAATTGCCGCCAACTCCATATCATGGGCTGAGTACTTCCACTCACGTGGTTTCAACTGTTGACTAGATATGTGAAAACTTTACCCCTCTACATCAATACTATACCAAATTCAGAACCACAGGTATCCTTCTATACCCTCAGCTCTTCATTCCCACTCGAAATGACTAACACTAGTGTACTTGTCAGCCCCTCTTTCAGGTTTACAAATGCATGCACACATCGCATGCCCCTTTCTTCTTCATCAAGTTGGTTAATGGTGCTACTATCTTTGAGAGGTCCTTTATGAATCTTCTATAATACCCTGCTATCCAAGGAAGCTTCTCACATCTATAGCATCCTCGGGAATATCCCAATCCTGGATAGCTACTACCTTCCCAAGATCCATAGCGGTCCCTTCTCAAAAGCAACATGACCCAAGAATTGCACTTCTCCTCCAAAAGTGACACTTTGAAAATTTTGCCTTCAACTGGTTCTTCCTCAATACCTCTAGCATAATCCTTAGGCGCGTCTTATATTCCTCCGTCCGAGAAAAAACAAGAATATCATTAATAAACACAAGCACAAACTATTCTACTCATCTCCAAAAACAAAATTCATAATCGTCGAAGTATGCTAGTGTATTGGTTAGCCCAAACGGCATAACCAACCACTCACAGAACCCTGACGGCATATAAATGTAGTAATCGGCGCACTCTTTCTATTCACTTTTAGTTGGTGGAACACCATCGCAAAGTCCAATTGTGAAAACATTTTAGCACTATAGAGCTGTTTGAACAAGTCATCAATATGCAAGAGTGAATAATTATTCTTCTTCGTCACTTTGTTCAGCTCACTGTAATGACACAAAGTCTCAAGGAGCCATCTGCTTTCGTGATGATCATTATGGGTGCTCCCACCCAGATGTAATCCTTCGAATGAACCCTCTTCTCAACATGTCATTCATTTGCACCTAGAGCTCATGTTGCTCTCTAGGTGCCATATGCCTCAGTGGCATAACTATTGGCTTTGCATCCTTCACTAAGTCGATGTGGAACTTAATTTCACATTGTGGAGGCAATCCGGTCAACTTCTTAAATTGGTCTTATTATTCCCTCATAATAGGTACTGTTGATAATTCCTTACAAGGGTCCTCATGCAAATATAAGAAGCTAACTATCATTGCATCCCATGCCATAACACTCAACTCTAGCCTACTCCAATCATATATCCCGATCGTCACCAATAACTTCTCACAGTCAATTATTACTCCGTATCTCTTTAGCCAGTCCATCCACAATATGATACTGAACCTAATAAACCTAAGCACAAAACAATCACAATAGAACACATATTCATGACTCGACAACACTAGGTCATGACAAACTATACACAAACTGGTTGAACATACATAGGATTCGTCACGACCAGATGTTTGTCAACTAAGTCAGGTCTCGATCATAATCTATCCACTAGATCACTAGATATGAAAGAATGTGATGCACTAGTATTAAATAAACATGAATAGGTATACTATAGAAAGAAAGTGTACCTTGGATATTAATGCCATTCCCTTTCTCCTTCACAAATGGAGAACTCGAAGAAATAGGAATGGCATCAAGCACATAAGAAAACACCATATGCTTATTCTTTAGTGGTTCGGGATAGTCTTTCTTCAAACGCCCAACCTAATCACAATTAAAGCATTTCTTTCCTCCACTCTTTAGTTTCAATAGTTTTTGTTGAGGTGGCCCTTCTCTTTGTAATAAAAGCAGACATGATCCCATTTTCCTTTCTTTCCCAAGAGCTACCTCTTTCCTTTATTATTGTTAAATTTTTTTTTGCCACCCCCACTTACTTGCAGCTTAGGAATCTTCCTTGGAAACAACAATAGTTTGGGGTAAAGACTCTCATGTTATAGAGCCTTCTCAACAAGCATCTCGAAGGATTCATAAACATGTATCATTAGTGATTCCCCGAGATGATCATATAGGGTCAAAATCAACTCCTCATTCTTTTTTAATGGAGCATCGATAAAAGATAGCATGTACTTCAACAATATGTAGAACTCGGACACATACTCTGAAACAATCATATTTCCTTGCTTCAAATCGACAAATTTCATGAACAACAACATTTAAATGGCTGGTATAAACAACTCCTTAAATTAGGCTTTGAACTACTCCCGAATAAACTGATCCTCAGGAGTAGCAATCTTTATAGCATTCCACTAGTTGATTACCTTTCCCTGAAGTTGCCAAGATGCCAACTTCATTTTCCATAGTTTCTTCCGATTTTAAGTCTTCGAAGATATAATCATATTTATCCAACCATTCCTACACTTCCAAGGCTAATTCCATCCCAGGAAACTTTTTGCCTCCAAGGATAGAATAGTCCTTATTCAATTTAGAAAAGTCAGCCATGGGCGCTTACACCAGAGCACCACCACCCATAGCAACAACCGGAGTAGCCTTTGTGGCGTTCTACAACATGTTCCTCGTCATCTCAGCGCACATAGCCTGCATATCGAGGATAGCAACCCCCTTAGCCTGCTCCATCTTTGAGTCCAAGCACCAAAGTCCTTACAGCATTTCTCATTTGTTGGCTCATTCTTACCATATATCTTTACTACTAATAATGAGAATTCAGTGAACTGATTTCATTCGTGTCTTTTGGAAATACCAGGATTGCCCTTCCGTCATTAGCTTCCTTCCCTCCGCATCTATACGTTTCATTCCCCTTCTCCACTTCTAAATCCTAATTCTCTTCCTCCTCGAATTCGACCATAAAGTTCCCGCTTTTATTCATCCTCATATTCAATCTCACAAGTCACGTAACTTCCACGGTAGCCTCCCTCAGCGTCGATCTCCCTAAACTGCGAACCACCAGATTTTGTTTTCTATCCATGCTTCTTGGTTCCATTATCCGCATTCTCAACGAGCAAAGCTCGCTCGATTACATTGATAATCTCTATCAAAGCATCGATAATTTGGATAAAAACTATTTTAATACTGAAGAATGCAAGGAAATACTCCTTAATCCCTTCAATACAAGTGGACAGCAGTGCGAGGATTTGATTTGGGGAATCGAAGAATCAAGTTCTCGGAATTTTTACAGTTGCAAAAAACATAGTTGCCGTGCGAAAACATTTTGGTATTTCAGCTTGGTACCAAAATCAAAATGCGAGTGTGACGATATTATGGATTTTGTTTGGTACTAGAAAAAGGGAGAAGATAGGGGTCGCAATGGAGATGGAGTTTTTGTCAGAATGAATGATACCTTCATAATTACCGATGATTTATGTGTCATTTCTGCTTCCACCGCAGGCATGCGTACTATAATTCAAGATCTTGGAATTGAACATTTGACAATATCGAAGGGACTAGCTTTGATCTGGATGTAAAGTTGGTAATCTAATTTGTTTCATTTCGACAATGTTCATTACTCTTTACAGTTAATGCACCATCCTTACAAACATTGATTTTTTCCCCTTCTTTTTGTTAAATTTTATTTTTTACGGTTTAGGATCTGGTAAAGAGTCATGGAAAGGATTAAAAACTCCCATCCTGGACAGAAATTAACAAAATTATTTTAATATAAATTAAGAAAGGTACAACGATCCTGTTATGTAATATTAAGATATTTAATGTATTTCAGTTTAAGGCTAGATTATGATAATAACCTTTTTTGTACTTTTTGCTTTTTTTAATATTTTCAATATATAATTTTATACTTATGTGTCAAATTGCAGTTACAGCACTTGCTCAAGAGATCACTTACTTCTAAATCTCCAACAACTGATCGACTACTCAAAAGTAAAACAATAACCTCATTATTATATGTACAAACATGGAATTTACATTGAACTTTGATGTTGTTCATCTTGAAGATTTTTAATGCAAAGACTGTCAATCACTTTAGGTCATACATTGTAAGAATATTATCAGTGTGCCATATATAGATTCTACAATCGGAATAATACAAGACAAATTGGAAAAAAAATTCTTTGAGACCATTTTGTTTTGAGTTGTATACATATTAGTAAACAAGGACTCATAGAAGGTATAAGTTTTGAACTATTTGTAGTTGCAGCATAAAATATTTACTTAAGACATTTCTCCACAGAGTCAGCAAGCATAACTTTGTGTTCAGGTCAGTTAGCACCACTAATATCTCCGAGAGCATGTAAAGCAGCCTGAAAGTATCAGGTTAGTTTAATCAACTTCAACTAATAAGAGTGTGGATAATACCCTACCCACGGTAAGATCGGGTACCATATTTATGTAATTCTATAATTTGATGTGTTTCTCTGACAACAAACCACTAACAAACATTTCAAATGTGATAATGGAAATACTTTGCATGATGAAGTCTTTTGAACCTTCCTATTTTCCTTGAATAAAATTAAACAATTTAAATTTATTAATGGATACATTTGTCTTTTAAAAGAACAAAATGAACAAGGTTTTACAACTTCACATGATGGGTGGTTATCATAGGCACATGATTTACATACATATTATTTGGCTACTCCAAATGAACAAAAAAGTAAAGTACCTTTTTCCTAAATAAGATCGTTTGTCTAGACTGTCAAATCTTCACATTGAGATATCTGTAACTAGAGTATGAAGCATATAATACCATGTTTTCACATGAATTATTCTACTCTCTATGTACGTTTGCTGATGACCAACTAATAGTTAAATCTTTAAAACATTAATTTCAACTGTGAATTCCATAATTCCTACAGCTTTAAAAATTGATAGTAAAACTGGAACCAATCTAAAATTACAGCTTTTAAATGATAAGATTCTTACTTATTATCTCACTTAATACCATATTCATTTATTTTGAACACTTCCCAATGATAGTTCAACTTCTCATGTACACTGACCAGGGTAACTAGAAGCATGCCTTGGTGCCAAAACAACTAATGCATAAATATGAACAAATTTTTAAGGAACAAGATTTATATGAAATAGAAACTTTCAATGTCATCAACACATATGATAACAGCAGTGTGGTCGATGAAGAGTTAACAGTTTTCATTTGCGCTGATATAATAGTCAATAAAACTGAACGTACTAATGATGAAAATTCCATGCTTTGAATTCTCTATCGCCAAGTGAAGATATGTACTTGCAAGAAAAGTTGGAATGACGGGTATTCTAACAGGCATGAACTTAAAAGTTCATAAATTAAGCAGATAGTAAAAAAACATATATCATACATTAATAACCAAATATTTTTTTAGTATTGCAATAACCAAAATGTAGATATCTCTGTTATATACTATGTGGAATCTCCAACATCACACCTTTTACTACAACAAAAGGTTTTCCAATAGTTAAAAGAGATTTACATATCCTTAGTGGAAGGTAAGAAAATTTAAAAAGTATTAGTTGTTTAACACTTATTACCCTAAGTTTGCGTTGTAGGCCTACTGTCTCTTTGAGAAAGAGTTTACACATATTGAAGAAAAAAATCAACAGAACTGTGCTGCCCAAGGTAAATATTATTATTACATGTAAAAGAAACATTTAAAGCTGTTTGTTGATAACATACTTTTCTGTTTATTATTCTTTTGTTAGTTTTTTTCCTAATTTTGCTAGTAACTTTTTATTCTCTTTTCAACTGCTAATAATTATCTTTCATTATATAGTTTAAAATTGTTTTGAAGCTTGAAAAGACTAATAACATAAGCAACCATGTAACTAACTGACAAAAAATGGTGAGGCTGTTGATCTTTCAAGGTATTAAATGACATTTAATGAAGAAAATTTGAATTTTTTTTGTTTCATATCAATTGTTTTAGAGAAAGGACATGTTTATTATCTTAATGTATGAGTATCTTTATTTGTTGTTTAATCAGTATATTGTCTATTTTGGCATTTTACAATTAAAATGGCTTTAAAAACACCGTTGTTTAATATCTAATCAATACTTTAAATTTAGTTGCTAATATGAACACATTGACATAAATTACACACAAACTAAGTCTACAAAAATTGATAATTTTACTCAAATGTTTGATATTTTTCTTGGTGGCAAGCTTCATCTTAATCAAATAAGTCTTCTTATGTTTTGAGTTTATGATATTTGAACGTTGCATGCTATAATATGAGTGATGCACTCACTTTGCCATTAATCATGTATCGGTTTTAGTTTTCGTTCTTCCCCTTTATATCTTAGCACATGAGCATGACAAATCACATATATTATGAAAACAACATTTATTACTCAACTTAGAGCGTGTAATAATGAAAAAAATTCCATGGGAGATCAATGTAATTGGTTTTGTCCCTCAAGAGTATATTTTTACCGGTTATGTAGTTGCATTTCTGTTACTTTTTTCCCCTCTTGGAGTGAATTGATTTTACTATGCTCAGAAAATAGTCACTGCCATTTCTATTAGATTCAATGAGTTCCTCCACCGTAGGATTAATTAACCAGGTTCAAATGTATTTTTTATTTTTTATTCATATCATATAATCCTTGATGCTTTTGTTCTCATGATTTCTACGTATATGATATGAAGTTTTAAGAAGTTTTATATGATAGGACAATATATATGATATGTGGTTCTTTTAAAGGATTGAAGTATAACCATTTTTATTCTATGTTTATCGTTGATTAATTCATTTGGTTTGGTTCTCATGTGGTTAAGTCCTAAATTGAATATTTCTACAGATTTTGTTGTCGTGCAAAAAAAGTTATGTAGTCCTGTAATCAATTTTTGGTATTTGATATCAATTGAGATTTTGTTGTCATGTAAAAGATGTGGTTAAGCCACTATATTACAAACAATTTATAAATGGCTTGCAATTTATGAATGGCTTGCATATATGAATTTCATATTCAAAGTTACTATACCTCTTGATTTGTTGCAACCTAAAATAACTTGCACTTAAGCATTTCATTGTTTGTTAACAATGTTTTTGTTGTATTTGTGGATATTATGGCTGCACTTAAGAATTTCATCGTTTATTAACAGTGTTTCTTTGATTGATTTAGGTGTCTTCAATCAAAGATGTTTGTCTGGAAAAATCTTCATTTGAGACTTGGAAGAGAATTTCATCATTCAGGCGTTGCAAGCTATGCGCGGAATGATTAATGGTTGGAATTAGATGTCCTATTTGGATATAAGGTAAACACATGTTACAGATTTGATTGTGCACAGTATTTTAAATGATGTGCTCTGGCTGGTGTTAATTAATTAAAATACTATGTTCTTATGTCTGTGGCGAGATCATCTTCCACAAATGAGGATATGAGAACAATATATATAAAAAACATTAAAAACTAGACGCGGATACACTATAAGAATTATAAAAAACATGAGAAAACAGTTCTACTGGCTCTATTCCGGTAACTTGCTACAGGTTCTTCCATCTATGCTTTGTGCATTGGTACCATAAAAAATTTTATTAACTCATTTTCCTGTACATATTTCTCTGTAAATTTTACATTATGCCCAACAATTTTCATTTTACTAACTTCGTAACTATAAAATATAATTATCATTGATATGAGTTTCAGTTTTCTTTTATGTCATTTTCTTTCTTAAGCTATTTTTATCTTGACCAAAAAAGTTCCTATAATACTGATGTTCTTCCTTATAATCATTTGTAACTGACATGGTTAATTGCATTTAGATTCAAATATGTTTATATGTGTTGTTAGTTGCACTTGGATTACTTGCGAACAACTTTCATGCTTGCAGAATCTTTACCTGTATTGCATCTTTGTTTCCATGGTGTTGTAATGCCTTAATAATTTCACTATAATTCATCTGTACTATAACCCTTTTTATTTTATACAAGGGCATATGGAATGAGGTTTCTTTGATTGATTTAGAAATAAAACCAACCCTATCAGTGTATCCTAATATATGGACATTCTGTTAAGTTATATTCCAGTAATGCACTTTGTGCACATATCATTTCCGGTAATAATATTAAAAGGATATTGTTTCTTTAACTCATACGTAGAAGTTTCCGTGTGTTGGTGATCAACCTTTCAGAATTTTTAACTACCTGCTTTTCATTGACTGTTATTCCACCCTACATTGTTTCAGCTGCATGGATTTTATTCCACTTAGATTTCATAACAAGGATAAAAACCAGGTTATAGATAAAAGACACCTTCTTTTTATAGCATATATCAACTATTACCTAAAATATTTGGTTATTGTCCATACATTAACTTGATTGTATACTACCTAAAAAGTATAACAAAGATATAAATAGATAGTTATTGTCCAGACAGTTCTTTTTTTCTCTTGCAGATGCTACTGGAAAATGGTTTTGATCTAAAAAATTCCATGATATCCAAATGATAATGACAAGAAGGTAATAGTGGTTTCTTTCTTTTTTATCACATGCTTTTATATGAATATTCAACTTAGGACAAATATACATGGGAATTCTATTCGAATAAAAATTTAGTGTTCGTTTAAGAATTAAATAATGGTAGAAGGAGCATCTAGCTCATCAAGACTTAGAAGGAATTTAGTTAATTGGATAATGAAGCAGTTACTAAAATCATATCTGATTTAGATTGGATATGAAACATACTTTCAAAAATGGAATCAATGGCTGAATTTTTTTACAGTGTGGGCATATTTGGTTGATAAAAATAATATGTGATAGTAAATTTGTCCATGGCTTATTGGAGGTTAAAGCTGCAATATTTAGGGCCATGAAACCGCTTTTTGGTTCAATGCAAGGAAAAATGCAATACTTCCTCATTAGATGGACGTGGATCTTTATCAAAATATAAGGGGCGAAATTTCATTAATCTTAGCTTTACCTTTCAACGATCAAGCTGAAATTTTGAATGAATGGCCGAGCTGAAATTTCAAATGAATGTTTGAAGTCACATAGTTTGAAGGTTGAACTGTGCTAAATTCAAATTTTTATTGATTGGAAAGTTACAAGTATATGTTAATTACAAAATAATGAGTCATATACCTACTGTGAGTGTTTTCGATATCAAACCATTAACGAATGACCGCCTCTTAAATTTTAATTAGTTTATCATATGAACTGAGAAATCAGGTACCCAGAAATTATAAGCCTGCCGTGAAATCTTTTTAGTGTTTTAATAATTTTAATACATAAACCTATGCACTGCATTTACAACTTTGTGGGTGGAATATTTTTTCTGTTTCCTCTGAGTTCGCCTATACTACAGTTGAGTACACTGTAGTTCCTCCCTGTGGATTCGGGTATACTCCGAATATTGTTCCACTAATTTTCTTACCTATGTAACTGGCTTTAGCAAAATTTGTGACTTACGAATGTGTGGTACATGTTCGATCTGGGCGCTCGCACAGTGATCTAGGCGTCTAGATCCGAGTCCGGAAACAACCTCTTCACAATGCGAGAGAAAGAGCACAAGTAAACTAATAGAAGCATTAAAAATTAGCTGAAAATTAATTTTATTGAAGTTTTTTTAACAAAATACTTTTAATCTATCTTGACCACTATTGAATTATATAAGAAAGCCTGTATATATGTCAAATCTATAGAAAAATAATATTAGTTATGACCATTATTAAGCAACCGTTCCTACAAAGCTTTTTGTGTACAAATCTACATTGATTCCATTACAATTTAACACATTCTGATCTTTATTTAATGTCATATGAAAATATATTTATGCATTTTTTTTAATTTAGACATATTTGACTCAAAGGTTTAACAACCTACGCCCATTAAGTGATAGTAATAAAAAATCAGTTGCATTCTAGAAAGGGAAAAAAAGAGCGGATTTAATGAATATGTAAAAACGTAAAAAACTTCCTGTAGAGAACAAAAAATGTACACAAAATTGGTTCTGTTCTCCTAAAGACTAGAAGCTGCTTTAGGTGCATGTTTGTGTGTATAAAAGATATATATAACTATTAATTAATTTGAACTTATATTAGAAGAAAACAAAAGACATGTGGAATTTGATTTATATATGACCACCAAATATGAAGAGAAAACGTATTATTTTTATCCATTTCTCAAATATTTGAAATAAGTATATTGTTTTCAAATTTTGCTTTATTTCAAGTTGAGAAATATATTATAAGTAA
This sequence comes from Allium cepa, assembly GCA_030765085.1. Taxonomy (NCBI): domain Eukaryota; kingdom Viridiplantae; phylum Streptophyta; class Magnoliopsida; order Asparagales; family Amaryllidaceae; genus Allium; species Allium cepa. The sequence continues at coordinate 138,033,514 of CM060932.1, forward strand.
TTCTTTATCAGTGAAGCACTTCATGCCTATTATACTGATTTCTTTAACTTGGTTATATACAGGTCCTATAATTGTGAGAAAACTACCATCCATGCCAAATAATTGCTTCGACTCAAATGCAGTAAAGAAAGGTAATCTTCTATCATACCGATTTCTTTTCTTTCCACTGATTCAGTTTTTTGACTCTATAAGATAACACATTTAGTTACAGACAACTCTTTCAGCGTTTCACTTAAGTTTTTATTTGCATCAATTTGTTGTTGAACCTGTTGATTTGAGATCTATGTCATTTATTGGCACTCATGAATGCTTGGATCTGGAGATTATTTCGGGTAATCACTTAAAAAAGAACATATTTTTTTACTCGGTCATTCCATTAGAGATGGTAATACACATCCACGTATCAGTGAATTCCTTATGAGTTGTTTGTTCACACTATCATACTGCTTAAGATGGTATTTAAAAAGTGAACGACTCTGGGATAATAATCTGAGGGGCTTACGTCTGATCTTAAACATACGTTATTTGTCGTAATTTTCAAGAGGGTTTCAAAGAATTAATTAACGTACATAGTGATGGATATAGATGCACTATAACATTGGGAAATTCTCATTTATGTATATCTAAGGCGTATCCATATATTTTTTAACAGGGAAGGGCATGGAAGCCCAGTGGTTTGGAGGACACTGGGCATATTCATGTATGAGCTTCTTTATGGAGTTACCTCATTCAAACGATTCAATAATGAAATTACATTGGCCAACATTGTTTCTTGAGCTTTCGAATTTGCCAAAGGTCCACTAATATACAACTCTGCTAAAGAACTAATTACAGGATTATTAGTTAAATATCTAACAAAGCGGATCGAATCCAGAAGGGTACAACTAATATTAGAAGGCATCCATTTTTCAGCAGAGTTAATTCGACATTGGTAAGATGTGCATGTCCTCCTTACATTCCACAGCCTTTTGGTAGTAGAGGTCTCAATTCATCTGAAGATGACAGTGTACCTACAGTTGAAATGCAAATGCGCAGCTAAATTTTAGTGTCCAATACATAATTTAGCAAAATTTGGTATGTAATCAGTTAGTTCTATTAATTGAGATTCCACGTTCGTAGGAAGTTTCAGCTCATGATGCATATTTTATATATAGTAATTGAGAACTTTTCGTCATTGGCTTTAGTAAGAGTTCTATGATTTAAGTACTTCAACTATACAGTTTGTGGTCAAGTGATATTCCAAATGAATAGATTATAGTTTGTTTATAACTCATTTGGATTTAGATTGAATGTTCATTGTATAATTTATGGCTCCATTAAATTTTAGAGTGTGCATGCATGAAGCTTAATTTGTGCAATGTATGTTTGAGTGGTGTCTGCTATATGAATGTTTTTTTTCCATTCCCTGATATGTATTTTGACGTGGAGTTAGGTATTCAACCTCAAAATGCCTAGCTTAGATGGAAATTGATTTGATTACTTTGATATGGATATAAATGGTTGATTGCTGAAATTAGCAATTAGGTTTCAAAGTGAGGTCCTACCAAATAGTCGCACTCTTCAGAATAGTATCTCTGGCCGATGCCAATGGTACCTTGGCCCCGTTAAAGCTAATAATCGTGCCACTACGTGTTTAATTAGCCTTCTGCTGTAGATATTTTCCAGCTGCATTAAACCCATTGTACGTGATTATAAGTTACCATTACATCAATGGTAGCTTTGTGGATCCTTTTTCCACCCAACTCTGAATGCATATATCAGATCCCACGGATTGATTTTCCTAAAACCATCTTAGTTGCAATCATTTGTAGTTCAAACGGTAAACATTTAACGCTATTACTAAAATTTCCAAACATTTATGAAAAAATAAATAAAAATAGTTTAGTTTCGTTCATTTTAACTTCCGATTAAATCCAGAATTAGTTTCAAACACTAAAGAAATTGGAATGGAAGTTATTCAAAATAGTTTTACAAGGTAACTTGAGACCCGTATTGAGAATGACAACCGCGTATTAGGTTCAAATTAAAGGCGGCTCACTAATTTTCACTGAAACAACAGTCTAAAACATTAACATGTGTACTTTATTTTTCAATCAACTATTATAAAACATTTATGCTTATTTAAATGATATAAATTAAAATATAATTTTATCATTGTATCATAAATTTTATGAACTTTGGAATCATGCTATTGTTTGATTTTAGACGGACTGCAGTTACGTTGTTGCTAATTGAAAAAAAAATCAACGATACTATAATAACATTGGTAGTGATAAACATAAGGAATATAACTAGGTTTTAATTTTTATTAAACAGAAGATTACTACCCCTAAAAATTATATTTTGTCTCGAATATTTTGAACTTTTCACAATATTAGTATTTCGAAATTCAAACATACAGGTAGTTAATTGTATAACAGTATGTATTTTATAGGATTGACTTGCAGCATGGAGATGGATAGTACCGTTCTTATTTATGGAGAAATCATGATCTATCGATCATTTACAAACTCTGTAAAGTCATTCCATAAACTAATATTGATATATTATGAACTAAATCTTGATGGCTACATTGATGAAACATCTATATCTAAGATTAAGATTTAAGGAAAGATGGTTGAGTAGGGAATTGTTAATGCTAGGGGTAAAAGTGTAAAATTATGAGTAATAAAAAGATAATTATTTGTTTTATACACAACATAAACGAATGCATGTGTAGATTCAAACTAAAGTTTACATTAGAATAAATCTATAATTCTACTTTGGTACAAAAATTGATGTACAACACTGAAACAAGTTCATTTTCATTTGTATAGTAAGACGAAGAGAAAACATGAAACTTTATAAAATACATCCACTAAGGAAATACACTAAAAATCACCTAATTATTAAATATTTTATGGTTGTCTAAGTAAAATTCTCAGCATTCTTAGAGGAAGAGGTGAATGACATGGACAGAGCTTGAATGTTGATCTACCCAAAAAAGAATAAAACAAGGAAAGCAAGTGAAGTATCAACCGTAACAACGAATAATGAGGCAACAAATAGAATGTAATCAATATATGGATCAATAATAGTAAATATGGTAATCACCAAGTTGATTGTAACAAAAAGAGGAAAGTGACATACTTATTAAAAACGTAGTGTAGATGTTATAGATTGAAGTCAAAAAATACAGGTGGCTGGATGCATGCAAGCCCTCATAGGTTTGGTGACGTACCACTTTCCTGCAAATTCCCAAACTGTAGAAATATCATATTTAGTGGAAGGAAAGGATGAAAATTGAAGTGAAGAATGCAAATGTTGTAGAAATGATACAAAATGGTACCTGGGTTGATCTAGAGTTGTATCACCAAGCATTGTGCAAAGTTTGGCTAAAAAACGGGGATTAATGTTATCTGAGGCCTAACAATTTAATTTGATTATCAACTATCTAGATCGTTTATGAATTCTGTTACATTTTCTGTACTGGGTGATATAAGGTAAATTGATTATATCATATGTTATATATTTATATAGAATAGAGGTTACTCTTTATCTACCATTATCTTATGTTAAATACCTTTTTGTCAACACGATCCTGAGTAAAAATTTGTAGAATAGTAGTAAAAAGATATCGATGTAGGTATCTCTTGATGTACGTTTGATCAAGCACTAATGACGTGAAGGCTCATACAGTAAACATGACAAGCTTTAAAGATATTTTGTCTTACCTAATTTTGCAAGAAGGTAGCCAGCACTGCGATAAAGCAAACTATACCCACGTATGAAATTTACATTGAATAATTTATAGAAATAGGTGTGTGTGTGCGCGCGCGCATGTATGCAAAGTAAAGGTAATTGACATCTAAGTTGTGATTATATTGTTATGAACCGGTTTGGTCGGTTAATTCGGTTCTAATCGAATATTGTTCACCCTTATATACACGTTGTGATTAAATGCAGGTCCACCTGGACGTGCATATATACTCGTAATAAGAATGGCCGGTCTCTCAAAAACAAGGTGCATGAGTGGTGCTTATGTATGCAATGCAATGCAACCTGTACTATATATGTTATTATATAGTTTTGAAAACCAAAATATATAACAAGCATGCTCTCCCATATCGCTCGATCCATTCTAAGGTGGCAACTCCTCCACATCTCTAATGGATCTTGTATCAACTTAAGGTTAATTGCATAACCTAAGACCTGATACCAAATGTAACGATCATCCTACACCTCCAGTACTAAATATACCTATATAGTATGTTGTAATGGTATCTTGTTGAAGTAGAGCGATAATCAAGGATAAAGTAGTAAAGACTCCAAAGAAAACCTATCATATATCTCATAGCACATTGAATAAATTACAATAATTATAACATATGTAACATAGGTGCGACATCATATAACTAAATGAATCGAAACAAATCAGAGCAGATTCACCACAGTTATATAAAGTAATAGTAGAGTTTATACATCAAATGATAAAATGTCAAAAATTGTCTTTAGAAATAAAAGCATAGCACTGATAAAGCTCCAGGGTGTTGCATAAGGAATAAGTAACAAACTATGATAGCAAATACATAATAACGTCAGCCTCCTGTTTGTCCTCTAAACAGCTCCATGTGCTAGTCTCAAACCTTATATCTAGTCCACTCATTTAAGAGTACTTGAGATAGTAATAAGAAAAGTATAAAACCTCGATTCAGACAACAGTCTAGTGTGAGTAATTAATAGTATCAAGGTGCTATACAGGTTGATATAGTGAAAGAGGAAAACAAAGTACGAGAAGTCACACCTACATGTCCCTTCATCCAACAAGCTAGCACATAACACAGTATATGATATAATATCATCATATAGGTGTACAAAACTAATTAAAACATGGGTTTCAAGGTATCTAGAAGAGTAATTCCCACATCACAAGACATCCATCTCATCACACATTAATCAAAGCAAACACATCAATCATAGCACACATAGCAACCAAGGCAATTACTGCGACCATCACTAATGTCTTGTATCATTACTAAGATGACTTTGGGTATATGGTAACCCATATGACCATCATATAACTCACATAGGCTGGCGATAGACTACATCACAATTGAATTCAATGCTTGATCATATACCATCGCATCAATAGAGTTAGGGGAAATGCACTAGGGGCAATTATGTAATTTGTTACATATATCTAATTCTACAGACAGTCCTATTCAAAATAAAAGGTGTTTTCTTTCTATTGTATACATGTTATATTGTGATAATTAATTAAGTAATTGATTTAAGTATATTAAATAAAAAATCCTTAAGTGATATGTTATGTGATAAAATTATAGTGTGTTGTAATCATGGAAGATTTATCATAAAAATAACATATTATTTTAAGTATTCATATTCAAGATGTTTCAAGATGCGATATCGATACATCCATTGAGACAAGAGTGTGTAATGCTCTACAAATGTTGGGAAATGTATTATTCGAGGATGATGGGGAAACAAGGGGTTACGTACTAATGGTTATTAGATAACTATGGAATGACTCAATCAAGTGTTTTCTATTGGTTAATATATATTAACTAAGGTCAAACAAAGAATCTTGAAGTGATGATATTACACAATTCTCTCGACTTGAGAATACTGTTGAACTTTAATGTGGCTACTTTGATTATAGTTAATTCATGGCATGGCATCAACTATAGTTAGGTTCGAGTTGAAGCGCTGGAAGCAAAACATTATTCGATGGAGAATTCATCTCCTCGTTATATGGCTTTAGTATCATGGTCAACCTTAGTCAACCCAATGTCAAAGTCTTTGGCTGGAATGGTATGGATAATAATGATTATTATTATTGAACAAAGGATTTTGTGTTTGGATTAATCATGTTGAATGTAGACGATGTTGGAATTTTGATCAAAACCAAATTCCACAAATTCTAATGTGATATAGTGTTGACAAAGAGAATTGATGTAAATAATCGTTACTACGGGGTACTGCTTATAATGAGTAAATTGGATTTTACCAACAAAGATGTGGAAGTGATAAATTCAACCAAAATGTCACACTACTAGCTAAGGTGTTGTATCAACGTTGATATTTGAATTGTTGAAAATTAATCGTCGAATAAATTTACACCTTTAAATCGCACAACTGTAATGATGAATACTCCAAAAAACCACATGATTTAATTAATTTATAAATTATTATAAATTAATTAAGTTGATCAATATTTACGTGATATTAATTATCAAATTTTATTTTATTTGTTTTGAATACTATTATTATTTAATAAATTGCACATATAAAAATTATAAATGCACATATCAATAGAATATTTAAATAGATTAAATGCTATGTGTTTTTAGGAAAAAAAAAGTAGGCCCACATGCCTTCTTTTATGATTAGCCATGCATGGGAGTGTGGAGAGAATCTGATGAGATTTAATAAGGAATTATATAGGGAAACTTTCAAAGGAGAAAATTGAAAGGTTTCGATGTTCCCTTTAAAATAAATTCTCTTTCATTCATTCCAGATATACCTATTCTCTTTAGACAATTCATGCTTCTTTCTCTCTTATCTCTCCCTCTAATGGCTGAAAATCCATGTCTTCATGGACTGAAAAATTCCCAAAATAAATTAAAATCAAATCAAATAGACAAATACAAAGATGGTGCTTCACATCGTTGCAACTTCTGAAGACCGATTTAGTGAATTATAGGAGTTCTATTCTTTATTAAAGATGTGATTCTGGCTATATCTATATGGTAATTCTCTAGATTTATTTAATTATGAAGTAGATGATACTTAAACAATTTAAATCTTATATATGTTATATCTCCTTTGATTATCTTGTACGCATAATTTTGATCCTAATCTTCAATGAATTTATATATTCCTAAGTCTTATTTAATTTTGCTATTTCTTTCAAAATTGATATATATGAAAAACTATTTGATTGAAAACTAAGTTTATTTAATTTTTGTAATTTTATAATTTATCACATACATAAATATAAGTATTGAAATCACTTTGAAAGTTAATTCAATGTCTTGTATGTTTATTGATTTCGATTGTAAATTATTTTTATTATTGATTTCATATGTTTAAAGGCTGTTATGATTCCAAAATTATAAATGGACTTTGATGTAGAATTATAAACCTTTTCTGATTCATCCTTAATTTAAAGTCTATTTTCAATTGTTAAGTCCAAGTTTTAAAATGTATAAAATTACAAACTTTATATATATATATATATATATATATATATTTGTGTGTGTATACATGCTTGTATATGTATGTCATTTTAAGTCTAAAATGTAATTTCAATTATTCGTATAGTTATATGTGTGTGTGTGTGTGTGTTAGGTATTTCACCTTAAAGTCGGGACTTATATGTAAAATCTCAAATTTTCTTTTAAACTTTCCTAAGTTAAAACTAGTGTGTGTGTGTGTCCTTTTGTTTATAATTAGAGAAAAATGAAAAGGAAAAAAAATTAAAACTAATATGTGAAAGAGATTTCAAATTTGATTGGAAAAGGTAAGGGAGTAATAAAAGGAAGGAAAAAGATCCCTTAGATTGATTCTATTTTATCACTTTCTTATTATTTTATTATACATCCATCTTTTTCTCTCTTTATTAATTTCCTACTTAAACATAACCTATTTCCATTTGAATACAAGTAAACTTTCGCTTAGTTAAAATAACATTATAACATTATATATATAAGTAAACTATACACATACATTGATTGTTGTTTTATGCAGTTTTCAAAAATAACCCGTGGACAACGAAGGCATATATTAACGGACAAATGGTCCCATTGTGGTGTAAATTATAACACCTATATATAATCACCTTAGCCATGTACACTACTTATATGTTGGACTCTCACTTTAAACACATGCATGTATTTGACACACTCATTTCAATATACATTTAAATTGAAAATAAATTCAAACTCTTTATATAAACAAAATAAAATAATGATTTTATTTAAAATATTTTAGATTGGATCTAAAATCCTTTTAGGATTCATAAACTCAATTAAGACCAACATGGAAATTGTTTTAAAATGTACTTATTTCACTCGCTTTCGACTGGCTCGATTCCTTCAAATATAGGTACTGCCCTTATTAAGGCAAATCAAGCCATCACTAAGGTCCAGGGTACATAGGTGAGCGTCCTAGTATACCCGTGCCTTATGAAACACACTTCCCATCCAGAGTCACCATTGGTCCCTTCAGCATACGACTCGATAGTAAAAGACATTACGTTCTACTCCATCTTTTGACATCGTCTAATGTGCCATCTCAAATTATCATTATGTCCCTTACACACTTCTTTCTTGAAGTGCTCGTTCCAAACATCTTAGATCATCGATTCGTTGAAGCAAAGAACTTTGCGCTGGAGCTTCCCTATGTTTAGCCTGGAGTAATCCTTCCATTTTCAAACATCCACCCCATAGAAAACTCCAAAAGTCTCAGACTCTAGCTCAAAATGCCCTATCGATGGTCCAAACTCTATAACCCACATCAACCTGCTAGGACTTAACAACTTGCCTATTCGACCCTCAGTTTCAATGTCCAAACCGACACCAACACCTCAAGAATTGAAAAGGAAAAGTCATTGGGTAAGATAAAATAAACAAATATAGTTCTATCTAATAACTTTTAGAGTCTCACAACAGAAGGAAATAAAATATAATACAAAAATAATCGTAATCGTGTCACATCACCATAACATGTCTATGTAAGATATCTATGTTTGTACAATACAAGTAAACCCAAAACATACACATGAATAAATCCAGGTTATATTACTTATATACATCATATACACTATGTACGAATAAATCCCTATCTTCAATACCATCTCATCTCCAACCTCCATCAATGTGGATATATAGGTGAAAAAGAAAAATAGGAATCGGTCGGATATAATTCTGGTGAGTAAGCCATACTTTACTCTACATATAGTACAAAACCAATATTATAGCATGATATGAATCTAATGATTGGCCATCTCATATCCTGCTAGTCATGTTACACCTAACCATCTTATACATCTAGTTGTATCATATCACATTTGTGTGGACTCGCTTAAATAGACCGGCCTCATACCCTACAGATTTGCATGTTGTCCATTGTCATCTAAATCACCTATAGGACTCACTTCCCTTAATCGTCCAAAGCCTACATGGTTACCTGATGTCCTCCTGCTAATTGGACTCGTGCCCTGGACAGCGCGTAGCCTATAGGATCACTTAACATCCATCTCCTCTACCTTGCCCATCGAAGCACTATAGGGAAGCGACGTAATAACTAGACCGCCTACTTGCGTCAAAGGTTGGTATCCATATTTGTATCTATATCTGTATCCATATATGTATCTGTATCCATATTCATATTCGTATACACACACACATACACACACACACACACACACACACACACATATATAGCCAAGTCTGTATCCTGGGCCGCCTATTTGCGCCATATGCTCGTTCGCATTCACATCCATCATCACATCACTTTACGTATTACAACAACATACATATCTATTTCAAACAACGATCAATCATCACACACTCACTCAATTTGTAATGCCAACATTTGCCTCATTAATATTTCTAACCTTCTCTAGAAAGCAAGAGAAACAACATTCACATCGATAGTAATTATTTTATATAAGCCATTATCGGTTTAGGTTCAACCTGGCCACCGTTGGACTAGTTGGCATGACCGGTTCATCGATGTACACATTTTTTTTGAAATTATAGGCCATGGATTTTTGACACTCCACCATGTTGTTTCAGCAACAACATCCTCAAATCTACCTTCGGCCACCTGAGAACGCTCCTGGGGCATAGCCTAACATTTCTAAGTCCAGTTTCATAGTTTATTTCACTAAATTAGTGGTATATTAAATAATTTTCAATAATTAAGTAAAACCTAGTTCTAGTTCAATGTTAATTCCAACTTCCCTCCCATTCCATTGTTCAGACCAATTTTTATTGCTTAAAAGTGTTTATTTACTCTTATAAAGCCAACATATCATTTGAAATGATCAAGATTGAATTATACATAGAGGAAAGCACAAATCACTTACAAAAACTCCATAGTTGCTCCTTCCTTTGTTGTACTTTTCATTTTTGGCTAAGAACCTTTGTTTTACACCCCAAATACTTTTCCAAATCGTAGTTCTCATCTGTACAGTCATTTCTATGCGTGGACCGCCTAATTCAGTTAAGAAATGAAGAAGATATAGAAATCTGAAGTTTGATGTTGAATGCTAAAATGGGTTACGGGACTTACGCCACTGCCCCTTGATGTCTGGCCTGTTGCACGTTCGAGCCTTAGAATTTTGTCTCCCAGTTGATGTAATGCATTGCCCTCTTCAATAGCTTCGTGATGTCGCTGATTTTGTCGATTTTGTTGAGATTTGAGGAAGCTATGATCAGTTGAATTTTAGTGTGCAAAGAGGAAAAGAAAAGGAAGGAGTGCATTGGTTTCTGAAAATTGAATTATGAAGTATGTTACTTTTCTATTTTAAACTATAGTAGGGAAAGTAACCGTCTTATTCAAATTCAAAATCTTTAGTTTTAGCGCCTAGTCAACCCGATATTATTTTGACCAAAATTCCTTTATACGCACTCCAAACGAGGCAAACCAAAAACTGCATGAATCAAAAAAATGATTTGGTCGCAATGGCGCTAGTTTTGTCATCGAACTCCAAAGTTAGAAAAATGACCATTTTGCCCCTCCTTATTTTTAATTTATTTGAATATCATGTTAAATCCAATTATTTTAATTCTTTTCTATTATTAATATTTAATTATAATATTTACCAAATTTTTGTGTATTACATTCTCCCTCCTATGAAGAATTTCGTCCCCAAAATTCCTAAGGTATAAAAAATATATCGTACGCTCTCGTATAATGTATAAGATATATGTAACACACAAATACAAAGCATATAGTCAATCATATAGCCATTCATCCAAATTATCATCCACATAACAAAGAAACCAATCAAACCAAGCATCTATATACATCATAAGAAATATGAAATCAAGCTCATCGAATAGGTGTACATGTTCCATTAGCATATACATGTGTGTGTATGTCCGTATGTATACATAAATGGTACTTATGTACTTTATGAAATGAAAAAATAACATAACATCCAAATATATATATATATGCATATAACATATGGCATTATATATGAAATTACTAACATTTAAGCCCTCTTACATGAATGAGATGATATGACATATAAAGCATGTTGCATGCATCCTAGGATGATCATATAAATTCTATATGTATGCACAACCAATCACATCAACAGCATATGGTAAATATATACATAATGAATCATAAAATCAAACATATAAAACATATCAAGAAGATAATATAGTCTATCACATGAAAGCAAATTTATCCCAATGCAATTGATATCAAGTAACATAGTATAACGGTAATGAATCCAAAAAATCATTCAACCAAATCTGCATACTAACTAAACTCAAAGTCAAGTGATTGGGAGAATGTTCCAAAAGAAGTTAATTTGAAAAGATCGAATCTGCTTCTCCACTTTTTAAATACCCTTGAACAAATCGTTATCGCCAACTAAATTTAGCAATCTCCTCTATTGGCATAAACTCACTTCTAAACATCAACCACAAATGTACGTGCGTGTCTACAGCTTCTATAATCTATGCTACCATCTCGAGCATTTGACACCACAAGACATAACATTATGTAAACCGACCGATGTGCTCAAACAAAATTATAGTCTCTTATATCATCCCTAAATGCTCATAATTAACACCCAAATCATGCGTTAGTTGTTTTCTCAATTCATCTTTTAGACTGTTATGGTAAGTCGACTCAAAAGGGATAGTTACCCAAACTAATCCAAACAATTTGAACCGCTATACCATTCCCTCTTTCATCTAAGAACATCAAAATCATTTCATATCTTAACCTTATAAACATAACACATCTTCCATCATATCCAATCTAACTTAAGTGATATCATTACGCTTATTGTAACGACCTGCACCTTCGTACATACCAAAACCAAAGCCTAGGATGACATTCGGTCTTGCGCCATGTCAAGAAATACAAGCTATTAGTGTTTAAAACATTACAGATAGCAAGATAATATCTAAAACACTCTACACTTTAATTTCCCGTACCACAAGAAGAGAGGATAGAAGTTGATTTGGCCTAGGCATAATACGTTTCTCCGCCTAAGGATTTCGTCCTCAAAATCTCTAAGAACGAAAAAATGAAACTCACATATGTGGAAATCAATATCTAAAACCATCTTCTTAACCATTAACCACTTAAAACCATTATCCTTAGTTAAAAATTTCTAATGCAGCATGTATATATGTAGGTATGGAATCCATATGAACATATAGAAAATGCAAGATTTGGTGGTCTCCTGAACTGGTCAAACTCCTAAAATGCAAATGCTTATGTCATGTATCCAAGATGTGTGCAACATCCTATACTTGAATTTCTATATGGATGAGCAACCATATAATACATATGAAAAAAATGCAACAATATGCATATACTGATAAAATAAAATTGACAAGGTGATGTGTGTCGTAGCCCAGCGTGAACAAATTGGCCCATATGTGTAATACTAATTAATAAAATACATCAATTAGCAACCATAATCCAAAACATGTCCTAGTGACATCTTCATAACCATGCCTAGCATTCAACATTCGTACCTATGAAATCTAGTAAGCTAAATACTATGCTTACAAATAATTACTACCTAAAATATAAATGTTCTAGAAAAGAGCCCTTGAATGGTAGCTTGGATCGTTTCCTTTAGCTCCCATGTACTCTTAATTAGGCGGTCTTCCAACTAGAATCTAACCAGTTTAATTGTTTTGTTTCAGAGTTGCTTTGTCCGATGCTCAATAATAAGTTAGGCACACGGCGAACAAGTGACTCCCTATCCACTTTAACTACTAGTAACTAATACGGTTCAACTACAGTAGCCGCAATGTATAAACACTTTTGCAGGTGTGACACATGAGAAAAAAACATTGTGAACTCCCGCTAACCCTTCTGAAAGCTTCACTCCATAGGCTAACTTCCCTACTCAATCCAATATTGGAAAAGGCCCTACATCTCTTGATGCTAACTTTTTTGAACTGCAAACCCAATAATGTATCTAAGCGGCGAGATCCTCATACAGACCATGTTGTCCACCATGGACTTCAACTTCGTGTGTCCGCTATCAGCATATGTTTTTTTTCCTATTTCTTACATTCACGCTCCGTCTACTGAAAAGTATTTCAATAATGAGATGAAATGATCGGATTTTCTCTTCCACTTTCCAGGTACTTTCTAGTGGATCATTCTTCCAATCACACTTATCATTTTTAATACTTGCATGTAACTTCAACCTAGATATACATGCGAAGGCAACCCTCTACAGTCCTGGCTATTACTCAATAAAGTGATGTTGACATGCACCATAACAGATAACTTAAGCATAAGTATGCTCCAGTGGAAATTTAGCCGTATGCAACCCTCATGTACATAGCCAATGCCTTAAATAATTCCATAGAACATCGATTACTTCATCTTCTATATACTAAGGTAAGACAACCCAAAAGTGGACAGTGCTCCCTCCTTAGTATCTATTGACTTAGCCCTTTTGCTATTTCTCATGTTCCTCGAGGATATCCAAACCCGATGATTTTTTAAACTGTTGAAAATTGCATAATTTCATTTTTCCTTCGATTCAACTTAAACCATCTTATTTCACTTACGATTGATTTTTTCAATCCTTCAACAATCATGGTACCTAGATATCACGTTTATAGTCTGTATGAATTTATCTAAGTTCTACAATATACAGGCAAGTAAATACTCAAGCATTCAAATAAGGTAATCCTAACCTAGTATCCTATTCAACCAAGAAGATAAAATCCTAAGTCCATGTGAAGTCTCAAATTTAAATGAAATTACAACCTAAAATTATTTTAGCCTAAAAAATAATCGACTAGGTGACAGATCTTTGCTTGCTACTGTTATGCAACACAAACAATGCATCCCAAGTCAAAATTTCATGAACTTTCTTAAATAAATAGTCTCCTACTAATCCAAGGGATAGTTTAAAAGAGTCTTATTATCCTTTCCTCCATTCTATGAGATTCATCTCCGTATTCTCAATGCGTGCAAAAAGCAATATCTTTTACTTAATGGGAACTGAAATCCTTGAATTAACCATCCCTTGCGCAATATTGACTCCATCTTCATTTAGGATATCTTTTGTAGTTTAAACTTATAAAGCTTACCATTCCTTAATGTCATCCCATCAATGGGACCGTTTCCCCGAACGTAACTTCTCACTATTTTATTCCAACTGTTTTATGGTCTGGTCAACTCAAGATGGAACGATGCCTTGACATTTTAATCTAGTAGACATAATGGTCAACACTTAAATAATGTCATACCTAAAAAATCATTTAGGAACATCTAAAATGGACGATGTCCTAGCTTTAAACATCTTATGGAACCCATACCACATCAGCCCAAACAGTGTACATACAGTTATGACGACCACTCAAGTACCAATATTTTATAAACATTGCCATATAACGTATACTACAGGACGACAGCCTACTTACTTGGTTACCTATGATTCACCAAGTCAAAACAACATGCCCGGTGCCTATAACTTCCCAAGCCAAAATCAACATGTCAAGTACCTAAAACATCCTATGCCAAATCGGTAAAACTTCTTGCATTCGTGGCATTCTTTGGTTAATAAAATGTGATGATTAACAAGTAATTTGCTTTATTTATATATGGTGTCGGCCGATAAAAGTTACCTAATTTAAATTCTTTCCTTTTATATATTTTGATTATTTTTTATTTGAAATCTTTAACTTTAGTAGCTTTTTCATATAAACTCTGATTACGAAACATTATATGTGATAGTTGTCCAGAAAATCACCATGAATGTAATGGTGCAAGTTTCGTGGTCAAATTTTGATCTTTATAAAAATTCAACTTTTACCATTATTATATTTAAATTAGTTTCTTTTATTAAATTTTTGATTAATTTTTTTAGGATGTCGTACTTATAATGTCACTTCTCCAAATATAAATAAATTTGATATTAAATATCACCTCCTCAATAACCCAAACATTCTATCATAAGTTCTACAATTGTTATCCAGCCTTTTAGCCCATCTATATTCGAACTGATTATATTATAGTTCAACTTAACGGTAAACGATCGATATCTCAAAATCTACAAGTTAAATAGACATGAAACTTTAGGAACATCAATATATTAAAGAGTGGAGCCCACCATATCAGCTGCATGTTAAAACGAGCCCATAGAACGGTTAGTACTGATCGTTATTGTGAAAGATGTGGGTCCCGCATTGATACCATGACTTCTTCTGGATCTGGAGACTCAGATGCCAAAATTTCAGGAAGATATTTCACCATCTTCCATAGTAAACATAGACTTGATTGTTCATTTTTAGGATCCTTACACTGCTTATTGCTTTGCACTATTTTGCAACTTAGGATTATATGTTGGTCCATCCACCTATATTCAGCAAGTCAAGTGATAAATAAAGTTATTTCTCCAAAGTGGATGTAGGCTTTCAACACCGAACCACTATAAATCATTGTGCTCTTGTTACTGCTTATTTTTGTTATTTAATCATTTGTTCCCTCTATTTTCATTTATTATTCTTCATTTATTTCTCTACAAAATCTCTATTGGGTGTTTGTGGCAATCTTTGGTGCATTTTGGTGCTTTCACTAAGAAGGGAGATTCTCGGCTCTATTTGGATTCCTTTGCTGCTACTGGATTGCATAAATCCTAGGATGAATTCCGAAATTGTCTTCAAGAAGTTTATCCATTCGATTAAGATTTGCAAAAGTCTAAGGAAAACTATCAAAAATAGTTAGGAACACTAGATCTACCTCTCAAAATGCAGAAGGAAATGAGAATGCTGGCATCCAGTATGGAGGCCAGAGCAATCTACTAGTAAATGTTAATGCTACCAATCCAGTTGATGCCCAAAATCCATCTAATTCCACCACAAAGGCCAATTTACAAATTCTAATGAGAGAGCTCATGGATAGCTATCGATAATCGAACCAGCAGACTAAAACCAATTTGATTTAATGATTCAGCTCGTAGATCAACGATGCAGGAAAACTAGGAGGGAGCCAATTCCATATTCTGCATCAGAGAGCTCAACTTCATCAGATGACTATCACAGATATAAACATCCCAGAACCAATGAATACCATGCCAAAACATCGACCAGCCATCATCTGACCGATCTAGACAGACTGATAACGATTGGTATTGAACCATTTGGAACGATCGATGCCGATCCAACTTTTGGAAGCGAGTTACAATAGACGATGGGAAGAATGCACATTAGTGACACCGCAATTGATCTGGATGTTGGAGTTCAAGTTAATGCAGATAGTTACCCTTTCGGAATGACGACAATGTGAATGCACACGATGTACAACAAGAGGATGTTGAGCCAAGGAGGCACGGAATGGTTGATATACATCGACCGGACCATTCACGTGAGGTGGAGCACAACTACCACTTGCCTCAAACTATCTAGACATCGAACTTGTCGGCTATGGTCAGACAACTAGTAAGGGATAGCCAAGGCTTGATCAATGATGATTGAGGAATCACAAGAAGCCACAACCCATTCACTGACAATATTTTACATGGGGAATATTCATGAAGATTTAGCACGCCGTCCACGCCTGCTTACGAGGGAAAAACCGACCCTGCGCAGCACATCGTGAGATATGAATGGCTGATGGACTCCGCACGAGCCGATGTTGGCATAAAATGCATATGTTTTCCCATCACTCTTTCTGGCATAGCAACGATGTGGTTTACGATATTACCCCCACAGTCGATCTCTATATTTGATGATTTAACAACAAAGTTTGAGGAGCGGTTCCGTATGCATGCAACTTTCCCCAAAGATGTATTGTCCCTATCAAGCATGATTTAGTCTCCAGTAGAATCACTGAAAAATTACATGGAGAGATTCATTTAGCTGTCGAAGAAGTCAGTAATCCAAATGACCATTCAGTATTGATGGTGGTAACAAGAGGGATTGATCCAAAATCTGACTTTGACGATTGGTTAGCTAGCAAATCACCCATGGTGTTGGAGTGTTTCTATGCAAAAGCAGTTCAGTATTTGAGGAAAGGGGAAGCTAGATGCTCTAGGAAGAAGAATGTTGTCGAACCGAGTGGAGAGAGAATGCATAGTAACATTGTAGTGAAGCAGTCTAGGAAGAGTTCTAGAAAAGTTCAAGTAAATGTCCAAAATAAACCGAATCAGCAAAAAAAAGGCGGTGATAGTGTAACGACCCGACTTCCTATCTCTTGGAAGACGCATCGCTAATGAAGAAAGAAATGGATAGAAGAAGAAAAGAAAGAGAAAGAAGAAAGTCAACAACATCAGAGAACTTACAGCGGAACAAATAAAATATATTATATCACATAAAATATTACACAGTATCATATTACATCGGAGTACACAACTTATACAACACATATTAGACAGTTATAATCATCTATCTAACTATACAACTCAAGTACAACAGATACAGATACCAAACAACACAGCGGAACCATAATATATCTACACGCAGAAGCCTCCTGCTCCATATCTCCTCCAGAATTCGTCAAGCAAACCTGAATCACTTGGCTACTCATATATAATATGAGTACCCAAGAGTTTAATAAAACAGAAAATAAACACTCGGGTCAGACAGGGGTCTGGTGTGAGTAAACGGGTTAAAATTGCTTAACTTTAGAAAACCTTTGAAAGAAAAGGTATCACATAAGACTTCCCACACATAAACATGGAAAAGTTTTTACCTTACGCTAACCAAAACATTTGATAGGAAATCCAGTGATATTATAATAGTGTCTAGGGTTTTCAAAATAAAATACAGAAATAGCTGGAATGCTTACATCTCACGTTCCAACATAGTTGGGCACAATCAATACCGTACATGCACTTATTGGATTTTGGATTCCATCAATGGCAGGGCTACTGGGGTACCGCCCGTCACAGTACATGGCCTAGATCAACGTACCGAGGAGCCACCCTAACTCCCCTGCAACATAAGGGCGGAACCATTCCTTACTGAACAGTCCCGAACAAGACCACCCCGTAGTTGGTGCGACCAACCACACACTAAGCCGAAATAGAAAGGGACCTCTAGACAGGGGTAAATATCACTCTCCAGTGGGGCTTACCCACGAAGCCTTGCTGCACCTCCCCTGTTTTAGCCATTCCAGGTTGATGAGGCTTGAGGCTGCGATTACCTTTATAGAACACATCTATCTTGGAATGCTCATCGCCCATCTGACGATGTTCTGAAAGCATTCAATCCATACAAGTTCGTTCCGGGTTCGAACGAAACCAAAGACACTGTCTCGTTGCACTCATTTTGGAATCACCCTCAGAGTCAACGACCATAGCCCTTGCACTCTAAATCACCATCTCGAACCTATAAGTCCTATTCCGTCAAACTCATTACGGAATCACCCACAGAGTTATACTGACATATAGTTCTTACACTTCGATTCTTCACTAAGCTCCACTTGGATTCACGACCTAACGTTTAATTGGAATCGATGTGGTTTTCGGATATCCAAATATGGAAACCCGATCCCGGTCTCACCAAAACCAAATGCCATTTTAATGTCCAAGTTGTACTTAAGGGTTTAAACAGTTTAACTTATATTCAGGATGATATAAACAGATAGATGAATCACATTATCACAATAGATAATTCATAATAACATTCATCTTCACAAAGCAGCATATCACATATCATAGATATCCAAATCATCCAGTATCAACCAATATCAATCACCCAATATCAATCACCCAATATCAATCACTCAATATTGATCATCCAATATCAATCAATCAACCAATATAAATAAATCATCCAAAGTAGAATTGATTAACTCTTAATTAATAGGATTACCTAAATCCTTCTTCATTTATTTATTCCAAATAAATAAATTAATCATCTCTAATGATCTTCTTTAATTAATCTCCCTTGATTAATTATCTTATAATTACATTCAAGTGATTATCCTTAACCATATACAGTAATTAACCTTTAATCACTATCATTAATTGCAATAATTAATGATCCCACATTTACTTCTATTAATTAATTAACTATAATTAATTACATTAAACCTTAATTAATTACAATTAATCAATCACGCTTAAATTAATTACTTTTATTAATCAACTTTGATTAATATCATTGATTAACTAATGATCCTTATTAATTAATTAACCCTTTAATTAATTAAATAATTAACTTATAATTAATCATCTCATTAATCATAAACAGTAATTAACAATTTGTAATTACTTATCTTAATTAATTAACTTCTTAATTAATTATATTAACCCTTGATTAATTAATCTAATTAATTAATCTTTAACTACTTCATTAAGTAATTATTAATTAATTAAATTAACAAATAATCCTTAATTAATTACTTTATTAATTAATCACATCTTTAATTAATTACCCTTAGTAATTAATCTTAAAATTAATCACATTCATTAATTAATTAATCACATTAATTAATTATCGAAAATTAATTAAGTAATTAACTCTTAATTACTTAACAAGTAATTATCTCTAATTACTTCATTAATAAATCCTGATTACTTTCTTAATTAATTATTTAACAAGTAATTATTTCCATCATTAACCAATCGTTAATTCTTTAGTCAATTAATTACTTCATAATTAATTAACTTCAACAATTATATTAATCAATTCTTTGATTGATAACATTAAGTGATTCCATTAATCACTTCAATTAATTACTCACATTAGTAACTTCTCTAATTACTTCCATAAGTAATTACCATTCTAATTACATTCAAAAATTAACCATTGATTACTTCATTAAGTAATCACACTTAATTAATCTATAATTAAGAGATTAAATAAACAATTAACTAATTATTTAAAATCAATTAAATAATTAATTAACTAACTTCTTATATTTTAAATCTTTAATTAATTAAGAAAATCATTAATCTTAATTAAATCTTACTTATTAATAAATCATATTGAATTAAGTATTCTTAAGTTAATTATCCAAATAATTTAACCTTATTTATTTTCATAAGTAAACTATTTGAATTAATCAAATTTTAAAAACTTAAAAAGAAATTATACTATTTGGATTCAAAATCATAACTTAAACTTTATTTGAAATTAAAGCATTTAGAAATCAAATTTTTAAATTTAAAAATACTTTAATTATCCAATTTATAACTTATTTATTTTCAAAATAATTTGAAAACTTTAGTCTTTAAAACATTACTTACAATTTACTTTAAAAACATTGATTTAATATCTAAATTCAAACATTTCCCTTTTTAAATTAGCATTCAAAATTAAATGAAGTTAATTACTTCGAAGGAAAACATTTTAAAACAAATTTAAAACTAAAAATAAATTCAATCAATACTTTTAAAGTTTAATTTACAACTTGATTCAAACAACAAGTTTTATTTTTATAAATTTATTTACCTTTTTATATAATCTTGTTTATAGCTTAATATTTGATTTTATTTCAACAAGAAGTAAATTTTGCAACATATTATTAATCAGAACCTAGCTAAAAATCACCACCCAACAAACTCGAGACCAAACGCAGAAATTCTCGTGCCTTCCCCGAAGCAAACCCAAACTCCATCATCTTCGAGTCCAACCCGTACACAACGCGAGAACCCACCCGAGTCTTCATCTCGTCTTCCCAGAACTACAAACCCAGTGCACACACCCATTCTCGTGCACGTGTACCTGAGACTCCGGCCGCCGACAATCAACGCGACCCTCCACTACCATCACACGATCGTGTGCGAGCTCGAATCTAAACCCTAAACCCAGATTCACGAAAACAACTACGAATCGAATTCGAACACTACGCGTGAAACAAACTGCAGAACCCTCTTCCACAAAACCACCACCATCACCAACCGTCCAATGTCGTTCACGTCGCCGACCCTACCATCGGGACGCCACGACACGAGCTTCAAATTCCCCCATATGCGCATGACTTCGATCACCAATCCAAATCACAGAAGCCACTACAGTCAAACCAAAAACAAAAGCATGCTAAACCCTAATTCATCCAAATTCCCTTGATTCACTCATTAGAAAAATTATTGAACAATTTTCCCAGCATCTACAACCTATAGACATGCTTCGATCAAAATTCAAGCTTCCAACATCATGTTGTTCATCGGCAAATCACCGAAGTTCCCAAAACGAACAAACCTAAATATCTCACTAATTTCATAATTAAAAATTATGATACAAGCACTAAAATCATAATTTTCCAATTTTAATTCAATCATAAATTCAAAACTAGAATTTGAAATCATAAATTTTTGCCTGAATTTGATTTTTCCACTGTAATTTGAAAAATATGAGCAACTCATTCATTTTAAAACCCTATAACTATTTTTAGATGATAAATTACGTGATTGCAAACAACTTTCATTTACAAATAAAAGTCCAGTTCGTGTTCAAAATCAAGTTATTGAAATTATTAAAGGATTTGAAACTGTTTTAATAAACACAGTAACCATCCTTAATTTTACAGGCAATTCAATATACTCAATTCAATGTGCATTCCAATTTAAAACAAATATTTCATATAACATCATGATATCATCACAAAATCAAGATGAAATATAGAATCAAACTGTTTTTAAAATTCCATTTACTCACCTGATAAAGTTGCAGAGCAGATTTAATTCATTTTCCAGGCTTGAACTTTAATTCTGGAAAAAGCTTTGCTGAAGAAATTTAATGCCTTTGCATGCTTTACATTTTGATGAATCAAAGTTGAAATGAATCTTGAAAATCTTTTTAAATTGCAGCTTTTAAACTGATGTGGATCTTCATTTAAATTGCAGTTGAAGGTTGCAGCAGATTTCCAATTTGCAGATTGAAGTTTGAAGATTGAAGTTGATTTGTATTTGCAGATTTCAGGTTTTAATTTGCTTCCATTTTGATTTGTTGAGAAGAACTTAAATTTTGCAGATTTTAAAAAAAATTACTGGTTGCCATTGAATTGAGTCAAGAAATGAAGACAAAGAAAAAATGTTTGAGAAAACAAATTTTCTTCTTAAAAACATTTATTGAAAATTAAAATTATATGATGCCACTTGTCTTCAAGCATTTACATTTGTCATTAAATTTGTTTGATTGTTTTACAAGTGTAATTAAGATATCCTACCATATTTACACATGTCTTTAAATACTTTTAATTAATTTTTCATTTAATTTAAATGTAAATATAAACTCACATATTAAATTTACTTTATAAATAAATACTTGTATATGTAAATATAAATTTCCCTTTAAAGAAAATATTATAAAACTAATTACAATACAAATATATTCTTATGGATTTAAAAATCTAAACATTTACAGTTATACACTTATAACCATTTTATTTTAAGCATTTTAAAAGAAAACAAAACAAAATGTTTAAATCCTTTTTAAATTATCACATTTAAAATAAATAAAAAACAAATCTTATATTTGAAAACAAATTGAATTAAACTAAATTATCTTTTGAAAAATATTGAAATTTAAAACAAAGCTTTAAATCACAATTCATACAAATATAAATTATAAATAGATTAAATTAAATTTCAAAACAATTCCAAATTATAACATATACAAACATATATATTACAATTTGAAAATTCAATCTTTATTCAAAACAAAAGATATTCTATTCACAATATATATCAAATATATATATTATAAACAGAATAAAATTTCATTAGCTTTGAAAAAATAATTCTTATCAACTTCAAATTGTTAAAAAGATATTGATCAAAATTACCAGATTAAATATTTATTAACTTTAAAAAGAATAAATTTACCAATTTAAATTAAAATTATAAAGATAAATTATCAAATCAATTTAATTATAAATACAATTATTAAATTGATATTGCCTAAAATTCCGGGTCGTTACAGATAGGAACCGTGAACTATAGAGGGATTCTAGAAGAGGAAAGCCAAGGATTCCAATGTATAATACCTACACTCTACTGAATACATCTCTAGAGAACGTCTACTTGTCTACATGCAATAACATGCGATATAAGAAGCCACCTCCAAAGGAATTGATGGAGAACCAATAGCAGACTGGAAAATATTGACAGTTCCATGAATGTTATGGTCACCGCACAAATGAGTATAGGCATCTTCAGGATATTGTCGAGAATTTGATTTGGGAAAGAAAGCTGCAGCAATTTATTAAAGCCCCACAGGATGCGGGCAGGGGACATCTGACCCCAACTGAGGAAATGCACCGCACAGGTTTGAGAAACCTATGCAAACTAGTGGAAGATTAGTTATCAACACAATAGTGAAGGACCACATCCAGTTGATAAGAGATGGAATGAGATGAAGCGCTATGCTGGCATGATCAAGCATATGAATTTTGAGTGTTTTTCAAGTACAGAAGATGAGGCTCTGGACAAACAGCAGCGTACAATGGGAGACAACATTGTATTCAGAAGAAGAGATGCAGACAAGGTAGAGGCACCAACAATTGACCCAGTAGTCATTTCGACCATTATCAGCCCTGCCTTAT
The DNA here is from genome assembly GCA_030765085.1 of Allium cepa. Taxonomy (NCBI): domain Eukaryota; kingdom Viridiplantae; phylum Streptophyta; class Magnoliopsida; order Asparagales; family Amaryllidaceae; genus Allium; species Allium cepa. The sequence continues at coordinate 138,057,238 of CM060932.1, forward strand.
TGAGGAGGATCTTGGTTTATTGTGGAAGTTCTGTAAATATAATTTTCAAAAAGGCTTACAATCTGATGAGGATGGAAGTCCAGGACTTGAGACCATCTAAAGCACGTATTCATGGCTTTAATGGTGCTGCCATCGGGACTGTCAGTTATATCAAATTGCCAATGGAACTGGGAGAAGGTGACCGTAAGAGAGTGTGAATGTTGAAATCTGTTATTTTGAAAGTTGACTCTCCATACAATTTTTTTCTAGGCTGACCAGCCCTAGTTGAATTCCAGGAAGCTCTTGCCTCATGGGGATTGACTTTGAAGTTCCAACTGATAACGGTGTTGTTAACCCAAAAAATGGATCAACACCCTGGACCAAGTGTGAAAGCACCAATGCAGATAATCAGTAGCACAAATCTAAGACAAATAACAAATAAAAAGCAAAAGTAAGAAAAGAGGCACATAATTTTTATAGTGGTTTGGCTGACTCTGTCCTACGCTCAATTTAATCAATTTTTATTATGATTATATACTAGTTGAATCTCTCTGGACAATTAGTTGGTCCTTAGATCTAAGTTACAATGAGTTAGAAAAAATCACAAGTACAACGACTGACTGGAGAATCATAGTAACCCCCTTAATGACTGTTGTGAGGGAAGAAAGTTGAAAAATTAAAGGGATTCCAGTAGAGTAATGGCGGCTATCTCACTAGAAAGATTTTCTCTAGTTGCAGGTATGTGAGTATTTATAGAGAAATTCGGTGAGTATTATGCCGTAAGTCTAGGCGTATAAGAGTCTAGGTGTTATGCCAGTCATCACCGAAAATCTCAAATCAATCTGAGTCATTTCTATGGATCGTTAGCTATCTATCGAGGATGGATCGCTAGCCATCCATCAACTTAGCATATTTTTCTACCAGAAGCCTTTTCTGTAACATCCTGTATCCGGAGGCCAAAAGCTAAGCACTATAGATGCTGCTATCAACCATGGTATTAACTTCTGGTGATGAAATTCGGCAATTATAATGGTATCCTAATATCAGAAGCACTTGAATATTAACAAAATCATAGATTTCCAAAAACAGTCGTTTTAGCCATTATATTTCAAAAATATCTTATCCAAGTTATAAAAATCCCAAACGTAATCCCAAGCATTGATCAAATATAATTTACAACAATATGCCAAGAGCGACATATGAAGATGCCCCCTTCGATGATCAAAGCAATGTAGACATAATTTTCTTAATACATAGTGAAAACAATTTTAAAACAGAATCCCTAAATCAGCTATCCGTCAGCTACCTACTCATCTTCGGATCCTTTATTCGACAAAATCTGCTAAAACCTGAAAACATATACCCTTAGCCTACTCAAAACAAATTCTGAGCACTCGAGAGTTTAAGGGGAAACAAAAACTTCGAGTCAGACATAAAGCTTGGTATGAATAATAACTATTACATCTCAGTTAATAATAACTAATGCGACCACACATTTAGCAGAACAGGTTTCCTCTTTCTAATATCTCTTTTCAAAACGTATATTTTACAAATTCTTTCCTATAATCAAACTGGTAAACAGCAGATTCTAATAATATAGCAATATCCATTATGTTAAAACAAGAAATAAAATAGACAATCTGTCTAAATCTGAACTATCTGTTCTTTACTGGACTATCTGTCCAAAATTCTGAGCTAACTGCTCTTTTCTGAACTATCTGTCCTGAAACTGGTTATACCAAAATAGCAGTATCTTTTATGCTAGATAATGGGCAATCTACCCAAATAAGGAAAAAAGGGTGGACTAACTATCCATAAAAATTTAGCAAGATCCGGTATGCTAATAAATGAACTATCTGTTCATATCAGAGCTGACTGCTCTTTTTGGACTAACCGCCCTGGACTAACTATCCTTTGGGCTAACTGCCCTTAAAATGGACTGACTTTTCGAATTTAAAATGAGCCGACTGCCCAAATTTTCTTTTGGATTAATTACCCTTCAAAATATCTGACCTAATTGCTCTTTAAATTTTCCTTGAAACCTTTTCAAAATGATTTAATCCGTCAAATCATATATATACAAGGAAAATATATCTTTAGCTCTACTCTAAGCTATTTTTTGCCATGTTATATATACTTTACTTAAAATAATGTTGATGATGTTCAATAAGGATTGTCTATCCTTTAAAGTAAGTTAAAGTCCTTTAAAACTTAAAACACTTAGGCTATCTTCCTAGTTCTTATATTCGAAACCTTTGTTTAAAACCATTAAACAACCTTTCGAAAACATAGAAGGTAACTCCTTCAAAACCATTTATAAAACCCTTCGAAAGTATTGAAGGTAACTCCTTCATATCCTTTAATAAACCTTTCGAAATTATTGAAGGTTACTCCTCCTAAACCTTTGAAAGGCCTTCCTTTAACAAGCTTTAAAACATATGACATCCGCCTTTCTAAATCCTTTAAACCTTAGTCTTTCGAAAACATTGCAAAACCATACCTTTCGACCTTGTCGGAAGGTTTCTCTTCGATCTAGTCGAAAGATTTCACCTTTCGAATTTGTCGAAACCCTAGGGTACCTCCCTTATTTAATAAACCTTTTGAAACTAATGTAACTGAAAACCTTTCGAAGACATTGGCTTCAATTTTAAAAACAGTGGAAACCTTTCGAAACCAATCAAAGTTAACTACTTTGAAACCTTTAAAATGTTTCGACTTAAAACATTTGGATTATGCAAAAGGAATATAAAAACATTAGAGTCGAAAGAATCTACTTCGAAACCTTTATAAAACCTTTCGAAATCATTCAAAAACAATGAAGTGTTGGTGTTAGAACCAACCCTTCGAAATTAATGAAGAGAGGCAGCAAGTTTTAGAAAACAAAAGATAACATTTGACTCTATCTGTGTCGAAAACTTAGGCAGCGGCAACTACACTTTCGACTTTACCTAAAGTTATACCTTTTGACCTTGTCTGAAGGTTCATTTAAAACAAGAAAGAAAACTAGTCGAAACCTTTTTCTCTTAAACCATTTGACAACGTCGAAAGCTCTTTATCGAAAGCTACTAGGTGTATTTTCTTTAAAACCAAAACAAGGTTTCATCTCCTTCGAAAGCTCTAACCTTTCCTCCCTAAATCTTTCGACCTCTTTCAATTAACTACTTACTAGTTGACTGATGCCTTGTGTGTTGGTATTTGACCTAGCCGAAAGTTTTGATACCTTTCGACCTTGTCGGAAGGTCTGGAATGAAGGCGGAAGATCTGCCGAATGGTTGAAATAGAAGAAAAACTATTTGCGTGTACTTTAAAACAATTCTTTTGTACCCTACCTACCTTTTTGTCTAATTTTGATTGGTTGCCAGAATTTTATATTCAAAAGTGCTGCCGACTTTCCTTATTTAAAATAGTTTTGAAAAAGCCCTTTTCTCCTTTATAATATATAAAACATTTAAGTCCCATACGTCAAATAATTTTATATAACTATTAAAACACCTTGAAAAATTCTGGAAAAATTCCAAAAAATCAAATAATATATTCTCTTCAACATATAAATTTTTTGAATCCGAACTATAATTATTTTTCCTGTAAATAATTTTATAATCCAAATCAACCTTTTCTTCCTTGGAAAATTTCATAACAATTCCCCAAAAATTCTGAATATTCTGAAAATCGAAACCCATCTCTAAAACAACTTTTTGATCATTATAAAAATTCACAAAGCTAACCGATGTCATTTAATAGGGTTTTATCTCAAAACATGTCATAAAATCTATATGAACGTACATAAATTATCAACATGTGTGTGTGTGTGTGTATATATCATTTTATCACTCAAAAACATGGCAAACCTCTGCAAAATAATTCGAGTTTAATCTTAAACCCGAAACCATAAAAGTTGTAGAGATGTAAACATTATTCACCATTTTCTTTAGTGATTATGGAGCTTGAGATTCGAATGAGTTTGATTTGAATTTGCTTTCCTTAAGCTTTTCTTTTATTTCCTCTTCTTCTTCCTTCGTTAGTGGTGGTCGGCTAAGCTTTTAATTTTTAGAAAATGAGAGTGAATGTATGCTTTAAAATACATGGCCTAAGGAAGATGAAATAGGAATAGTCTCTTTCCCATAATACCCCTCCTCTAGTTATTTTTAAACCCTTCGCTTAATTTATTAGTTAAAAAGGCACGACTACCTTAATTAAATCAAATCTTAATCCTCATATCAACACGTTATTTTTTTAGTTTATCTAACTAAATCTCCTAAATAATGTTTTTAAAAATCTGGGGTGTTATAGACTCCCCTCCTTAAAGAATTTCGTCCTCGAAATTGCAATAAGGCTCAAAACAAAACAAAAAGGTAAAACATACCATCAAAAAAAGTCAGGATAAGTATCTCTAATCCTGCTCTCAACTTCCCAACTACAGTCTCTGTCATCGTCACTCCATTAGACTTTGACTAATCTGACCATCTTGGTTCTACGCCTCTTCTCATCTCTCGCAACAATGCGAATAGGCTTCCTCTATATGATCAAGTTCGGTTCTACCACTAAATCATCTCGCACCATCGGTGCGGTAGCGGTCTCTGGGTCTCTAACACACTTTCTGAGATGAGAAATATGAAAAACATCATAGACACCTTCCATACTGCTCGGTAACTCAAGTCTATACGCGAGCTTCCCGATCCTCTTAATAATAGGAAAAGGACCTATGAACCTAAAAGATAACTTCCCCGACTTCCCAAATCTAAGCATACCCTTCATTGGTGATACTTTGACGAAAACCTGGTTCCCCAGTTGAGAACTCCAAATCTTTCCGTCTTTTATCTACATAACTTTTCTGCCTAGATTGAGCCTCTTCCATCCTATCTTGAATGATCTCAATCTTTTCTATAGTTTCTCTAACCAAATCTGGACCAAGAATCGATATATCCCCGGTCTCCAACCAATAAACAGGAGATTTGCATGGCCTTCCATACAAAGCCTCAAATGGTACCATCCCAATACTAGTCTGATAACTGTTGTTATAGAAAACTCGACTAGATGTAGATGGTCCTTCCATGATTCCCTAAATTCCAGAACACAAGCTCTCAACAGATCTTCCAAGATCTTGTTAATTCATTATGTTTACTCATCTGTCTGTGGATGGTAAGCGGTACTCATCATAAGCTTGGTTCCCAAAACTTCCTACAGACTCTTTCAGAACTCGCTAGTGAACAAAGAATCTCTATCACTAACTATGATACTACGAACTCCATGCAGTCTAATCACATTCTTCATGAACAACCTTGCTAAAACACGTGTTGTCCTGGTTACTTAACTGGAATGAAATGGGCTCTTTTGGTCAATATGTCCACTATAACCCATATACTTTCATTTTCCCTGTTCGACCTTGGCAACCCGTCTATAAAGTCCATAGAAATAGAATCCCACTTTCACGCTGGAATATCTGACGGCTGAAGCAAACTACTCGGTTTTTGGTGTTCGGCCTTTGCCTGCCGGCAATTCAAGCATTGCCTTACACACAACCCGATATTCCGCTTCATTCCTTCTCAGAAGAAACTCCTCTTCATATCTTGATACATCTTAGTACCTTCAGGATATATAGTGAACTTCGAACGATGGCATTCATCTAAAACTTCCTTTCTTATGTTTCCTACACTTAGAACACATAATCTTCCTTTCTTTCTCAACCACCCATTCTGATCAAGAATGAAATGTTTCAAGTCATCGCTCTTGGTTCCATTCTTTAGCTAACTGATCTGTTCAACTAACACTGGATCCTCTATCCGCTTAGAAGCAATTCATTCGATCAAAACCGATCGAACTTCCAAACAAAGCAATACAACTGGATCACCACTAGACCCTGCCTTAGATCTCTACTGCACTCTGCAATCTGCTAATGCTTCTAAATCTTTCCACTTAGTCATCATTGCCAATACCCATTCTGATGTTTCCTTGTAAGTGCATCTGCAACCCGATTACCTTTCCCTCATGTGTACTCAATCCCAAAATCATAAGCGGCTATGAATTCTAACCATCTCTAATGTCTTATGTTCAGCTCCTTTTGAGAGAACAAATACTTCAACGACTTATGATATGTAAACAGCTCAAACCTTTCTCCCAAAAGGTAATGTCTCCACACCTTTAGAGAAAAAAGTCATAGCATCCAACTCTAAATCATGCATTGGATATCTGACCTCATGTGGTCTAAGCTGTCTAGAAGCACAGGCAATCACTTTACCTCTCTACATCAGCACGGCTCCTAATCATGTTCTACATGCATCGGTACAAACTACCAAATCCTGATTCCCCTTTGAAACTACCAACACAGGTGCATGGGTCAATAAGTATTTCAAACTCTGGAATGCTTTCGCACACTTATCGGTCCATACAAACTTTACTTCCTTCCTCGTCAGCCTGGTCATCGATGCTGCTATCCGCGAGAAATCCTTAATAAATCTCCGATAATAACCAGCTAATCCAAGGAAGCACTTAATCCCAATTATTGTCTCAGGTCTCTTCCAACTATTCACTGCCTCGATTTAGTCGGATCTACTGATAACCCTTCCTCTGAGACCACATGACCATGAAACTTCACCTTCTGCTTCCAGAAGTGACACTTCAAAAACCTTGCTTTCAACTGATGTTGCCTCAGTGTCTCAAGCACCACTCTAAGATGAACTTCAAGCTCTCTTTCATCCTTAGAGTAAATGAAGATATCATTTATGAAAACCAGCACAAACCTATCCAAATGCTCTCGGAAAATCCGGTTCATTAAATACACAAAGAAAGCTGGAGCATTCGTCGATCTGAATGGCATAACTAACCATTCGTACGATCCATATCTGGTCCTAAATGTTGTCAAAGGTATACTATCCTCTGCTACTCTAAGCTGATGGAAATTCGTTTCCAAATCCAACTAAGAAAATACCTTTGCTTCACTTAGTTGGTCGAACAAATTGTCAATCCTAAGCAATGGATATCGATTTTTTATCATCCTTTCATTCAACTTATGATAATCGATACATAGCCTCAATGATTCGTCTGGCTTCTTAGCAAACACTATCGCTGCACCCCACGGCGAACTGCTCGATTGACAAAACTCTTGCCCTCTAAGTCCACCAACTGCACCTTCAACTCCTTTATCTCTGAAGGGGTCATCCTGCTTGGCAGTTTTCTCACTAGTTATGCTCCCGCAACCAAATCTATCTGAAACTCAATAGCTTGTTTCGACGGCAATCCAACTACAGGCTTAAACATATCTATGAATTCTCTAACCACGAAAACTCGTCTCAACTCATTATCTAAATCCAATGCACCCAACAAAGCAAACACTGCACCACTAGAACCTCCTATGGTGAAAATAATCTGATCGCTATAATCCGGGTGACAAAGAGATATCTTCCTACCATTTAAAAATATCTTAGCATCGTACTCATTTAACCAACCCATATCTAGGATGATCCCAAACCCCACATAATCATACACATGCAAACTGCACTCAAAAGTATGACCTAACAGGTCGAACTCAAACTGGTCACACCTCAACCCTAGAGTTGCATACCCTCCTATTGGATTCGCAACCTGTAAGGAAGTAACTAAATATGTGGGTTCAAGGTTAAGATTATCTATCAAACATCTAGATATAAAAGAATGCGATGCACCAGTATCATATAAAATGCCAATAGACGTACCATGAATCTGAAGCTTTCCCCCAACTGACTTTCCCTTCTCCTAGGATGTTGGCTTGGAAGCAGCAGGCTCCAATGCATACACCTTCCCCTTACCATCTCTAATGGGCTCCTTGCACTGGTTTTTATAATGGCCTATCTGGTCATAGTTAAAACACCTGATATTCTTCCCCTTAGCCACATCCTTCGCTTTCCTTGAGCGGCACTCATTAGCAAAGTGTCTTTTTTGTCGCATTTAAAGCAGACAACTTCAGACTCTGCTTTCTTGGCTGCTCCTCCCTTCTGAGCACCTTTCTTGGGAAAGAACTTCCTCTTCTGGTTCAACCCAACCTGGATCGCTTTTGCTTGCTCTTCTCCAAAGACTCAAGGACTTTTTATTGCCTCAAAGATATCTCTATCGCAATATCAAACGGATCTCTAAGATGAAGTAAAGTAGCACCAACCAATTCTGACTTCAATCCTCTGATAAACTTCTCATTCCGTTTCAACATGGTATCCACCGAAGCATACCCATGCCGAGCCAACTCTTCGAACTTCCTAGCATACACAGCAACAGACATCTCCCCCTATGCTAGCTCAGCAAACTGCCTAAACAAAGCTGACTATGCCATTACTGACATCAACCTTTCCTGAATCTCCTCTTTAAATCCTCCCAGGTTACCGTCTCCTCATCAACTATCGCGGTTACACTGTTCAACCAGAATAATGTGGTCCCCTGAAGTTGGATGGACGCCAACCTCCTTTACTTCTCATCATTGAGCCCTAAATCTGCAGATTTCCTTTGGCAGTACAACAACTAACTCTCTACTTTAATGGCATCCTCCGTTCCCATAAAGGGCTTCCCTCGTAGCTTCACATAATCACCGCTCATCTTAGTGAAATGATTAGCTACTGGAACTTCTAAAACCCCTGCTCCTGCGGCATTTCCTCCTACCACTCCGGCTGCAACTCCTGCCTGCATCGTATTCCTGAAAAACTGATACATGGCTTCCATTCCGACCTGCAGGACTTTACCACCAACATTCTCTGCCTGACCTTGACCTCTCCTTGCATTAGGTCCAGCATTCCTTTCAGTGCTTCCCCCTAATTGGTTAACTCTGCTTCGTCTACCATCCATATCTATATTCAAACCTCATGAGATACAGAAAGATAACCAAATCAAAGATAGATGAATAGAGATAAAGTGCATACTTATACATAACAAATACAAATATGTTACTATAGCGTTAACCCAACCCCAAATCTTACTCCAATTTCCCTGGATTTTTTTTCAAAACTAATTTTTAGTTAAATTTTTCATAAACTTATGCTCCGATACTAAGCTGTAACATCCCGTATCTGGAGGCCAAAAGCTAAGCGTTATAGATGCTGCAGTCATCCATGGTATTAACTTCCGGTGATGAACTACGGCAATGTTAATGGTATCTGTAATGCCATAAGCACTTGAATATGAACAAAATCACATATTTCCAAAAACAATAGTTTCAGTGATTATATTTCAAAAATATCATATCCAAGTTATAAAAATCCTAAACATAATCCTAGGCATTAAACAAATATAATTTACAACAATACGCCAAGAGCGACATATGAAGATGCCCCCTTGGATGATCAAAGCAATATAGACATAATTGTCTTAAAACACAGTGGAAACAATTTAAAAACAGAATCCCTAAATCAGCTAACCGTCAGTCACCTGCTCGTTTTTGGATGCTTTATTTGCCAAAATCTGCTAAAACCTAAAACCTCAGCCTACTCAAATCAAATTTTGAGCACCCGAGAATTTGAGGGAAAACAAAAAATTCGAGTTAGACATAAAGCTTGGTATGAATAATATCTATTACATCACAGTTTACCGATAATTAGTGAGACTACGCCACTTAGCAGAACAGGTTTCCTCTTACTAATATCACTTTTAAAAACATATATTTTGCAAATCATTTCCTGCAACAAAACTGGTTAATCAACGGATTTAATAATATAGTAATAACCATTATGCTAAAACAGGAGATAAAATATACTATTTGTTTAAATTCGAACTATCTGTTCTTTACTGGACTATTTGTCCTAAATTTTGAGCTAGCTGCTCTTTTTTGGACTATCTGTCATCTACCCAAAACAAAAAAACGTGTGGGCTAACAGTCCTTAAAAATTTAGCAAGACCTGTTATGCCAATAAATGAACTATCTGTTCATATCAGAGCCAACTGCTCTTTCTGGACTAACTGTCCTCTGGGCTGACTGCCCTTAAAATGGACCGACTGTTCGAATTTAAAATGAGTTGACTACCCAAAAAAATTTGGGTTAACTACCCTTCATAATATCTGAGCTAACTGCTCTTTAAATTTTCCTTGAAACCTTTTCAAAATGATTTATTCCGTCAAATCATATATATACAAGGAAAATATATCTTTAGCTTTACTCTAAGCTATTTTTTCCATGTTATATATACTTTACTCAAAATAATGTTGATGGTGTTCAATATGGATTGTCTATCCTTTAAAATAAGTTAAAGTCCTTTATAACTTAAAACACTTATGCTATCTACCTAGTTCTTATATTTGAAACCTTTGCTTAAAACCTTTAAACAACCTTTCGAAAACATAGAAGTTAACTCCTTCAAAATCATTTATAAAACGCTTCGAAAGTATTGAAGGTAACTCCTTCATATCCTTTAATAAACCTTTCGAAATCATTAAAGGTGACTCCTCCGAAACTTTTTAAAAGCCTTCCTTTTACAAGCTTTAAAACATATGGCATCTGCCTTTTTAAATCCTTTAAAACTTAGCCTTTCGAAAACATTGCAAACCATACCTATCGACCTTGTCGGAAGGTTTCTCTTCGACCTAATCGAAAGGTTTCACCTTTCGACTTTGTCGAAAGCCTAGGGTACCTCCTCTATTTAATAAACCTTTCGAAAGCAATGTAACTCAAAACCTTTCGAAGACATTGGGTTCAATTTTAAAAACAGTGGAAACCTTTTGAAACCAATCAAAGTTATCTACTTTGAAACCTTTAAAAGTTTCGACTTAAAACATTTGGATTATGCAAAAGGATCAAAAAAAATATTGGAGTCAAAAGCAACTGCTTTGAAACCTTTATAAAACCTTTCGAGATCATTCGAAAACAATGAAGTGTTAGTATTAGAACCAACCCATCGTAATCAATAGAGAGAGGCGGCAATTTTAGAAAACAAAAAATAAACTTTAGCTCCATCTGTATCGAAAGGTTAGGAAGTGACAACTATACTTTCGACTTTGCCGAAAGCTATACCTTTCAACCTTGGCGGAAGGCTTCATTTAGAAAAGAAAGCAAATCAATCGAAACCATTTTCTCTTAAACCATTTGACAACGTTGAAAGCTCTTTGTTGAAAGCTAGTAGGTGTATTTTCTTTAAAATCGAAACAAGGTTTCATCTCCTTCGAAAGCTCTCACCTATCATCCCTAAACCTTTCAATCTCTTTGAATTCACTATGTACCAGTTGCCTGATACCTTGTGTGTTGGTACTTGACCTAGCCAGAGGTTTGATAGTCCGTAATGAAGGTGGAAGCTCTACCGAAGGGTTGAAATAGAAGAAAAACTATTTACTAGTACTTTAAAACAATTCTTTTGTACCCCACCTACCTTATTTGTCTAATTTTGATTGGTTGCTAGAATTTTATATTCAAAAGTTCTGTCGACTTTCCTTCTTTGGAAATTGAATAATTTTTAAAAGCTACTTTCTCCTTTATAGTTATATAAAACATTTAAGTCCCATACCTCAAATAATTTTATGTAACTATTAAAACACCTTGAGAAATTCTAGAAAAATCCCAGAAAATCAAATAATATGTTGTCTTTAATATATAAAATTTTCGAATCCAAACTATAATTATTTTTCCTGTAAATAATTTTATAATCCAAATTAACCTTTTCTTTCTTAGAAAATTCATAACAATTCCACAAAAATTCGAAAAAATTTCAAAATCGAAACCCATCTCCAAAATAATTTTTTAGATCATCATAAAAGTTCGTAAGGCTAACCGATGTCATTTGATAGGGTTTTATCTCAAAACATGTCTTAAAATCTATATGAACATACATAAATCATGAACATGTGTATATATATATATATATATATCGTTTTATCACTCAAAAACATGGCTAACCTTTGCAAAATAATTCGAGTTTAATCTTAAAGCCGAAACCATAAAAGTCATAGAGATGTAAACATTACTCACCATTTGCTTTAATGATTAAGAAGCTTGGGATTTGAATGAGTTTGATTTGAATTTGCTTTCCTTAAGCTTTTCTTTTGTTCCCTCTTCTTCTTCCTTCGTTAATGGTGGTCGGCCAAGCTTTCAATTTTTAGAAAATGAGTGTGAACATGTGTTCCAAAATATACGGCCAAAGAAAGATGATATAGGAATGACCACTTTTCCATAATACCCCTTCTCTAATTCATTTTTAAACCCTTCACTTAATTTATTAGTTAAAAAGGCACGGCTGCCTTAGTTAAATCAAATCTCAATCCCCTTATCAACACATTATTTTATTTAGTTTATCTAACTAAATATCTTAAATAATGTTACAAAAAATCCGGGGTGTTACATTTACTTAGCGCTACGAAGGAGCTCGAAAAGTTTGAAGCGATCTGACTTATCTTGATGGATCGCTAGCTATCCATAGGGGATGGATTGCTAGTTATCCATCCACTTAGCTTATTTTTGAATGATCTTTGTTTGGTCATTTTCCTGTCTTCTATTTAAGTGCCTTGTCAAATATCAAGTCGTTTGGAGTTAGTTTGATAATCCGTCTTCATGGGTCATCTAGCCCAGAAGGATCATCCATAACTCGCTCAAAACTTAACAAAATCATGTAGGATCGATTTCACCCTAGAGGAGGGTGAATAGGGTGATGCTATTAATTATAAAAATTATTGCGGAAGTTTATAAAATATTTTCAACACAAATATATCAAAATAGCAGCACAGACAATAGCAGAATAATAAATGCAGAAATAGAACGACACAAAATTTACCCAACTTCGGCAAAACCCTGCCTACGTGTTGCCCCCAAGGTTTCTACTAGAAATTAAGTAGTTAGACACTTACACACGTAAACTCGTGACACCCGCTATCGACTAGCCTTAACTCTATGCTCAAAACCCTACCACAACTCAGCCACTGAGTTGCGAATTCTCAAACTACGCTACGTAGTTTGTCCCCTAGTCACACGACTAGAAATTACAACGGTTTAAAAATGGAAAATACAATTTAAAATCAATTTAAAACAAAAACAAAACCCTAATTATAAGCCTTTTATTATAAACCAACACAAAAGTAAAGGCCGACCTAATTTTCTTTTATCTCTAATCGGCCCGTCCTTATTTGGTGAAAATGGCGGCTCTTGTTTCGTTCGTTCCTCAATCTGGAATTAGGGCTTGTGAAATTTTATGAAGCCACCGACTTTGTTGATCGATTAAGTGGATATTCGCGTGTAGCTTTAATCGATCGTTTCCTTGTTGCTCACTTCGGCTGCTTCGACGAGTTCAATTCGTAAATCTGGTATGTGATCTTTGCTTTTGCTTCTTCTGATTTGCTTGCTTGAACTCGATGACTTTTTGCCAATGATGTTGATTGCTTATATAGGATTCGTATCCCTATTTTCTCATTCATATATATTTGTTTGAATTTGTCAATTTATCTTGCTCGACCGGTGGATGTTGCTTGTTTCGTATATTTATGATTTCTTGTTTGACACGGTGTTGATTTCAATTTATTGGCTACCACGGTGTTGATTTTGGTTTGAACTTCGGTTTTGATAAAACTGTTAAATATACTGTAGCATTTTCAATGCTCGGCCATTTTGGAATTTTTGATAATCTGGTTCTTCTCTGTGTCTTCGTCACTGATTTGGTTTGAAACTATTGATCCATGATTTCGACCACTTTGAAACTGTAATTAATAGTTGCTTGTTGACTTCGACCATTTTTAAACCTTCCTGACTTTGCTCTGTTGACATCGGCTTTGACTTTGTTTGACAGTGTTTATTTCCTTTGTGCTCGACTCTGGCCATTTGTGTTTATCCCTGTAGCATACTCGACTTGTAGCATTGCTTTGAACTCTGCTTTATTCGAACATGTATACGGCTGCTTTCATTTGTATGTGTGTATATTGTTGTTGTTGAGCCACCGAGTCAGTTTGCATTCATTTCACTTGAGTTCTAAATATTATGGCTTTGGGTTTCTGGTATTTGACTTTGTTTATGTTTTTTTTTTGTGGTCGTTCATCTTTGCTTTGATTGTGCTTTTGTGCCATAGTTTGTATTCTCTAGTTCGATGAAGTTTCATGTTGCCACCTCGAGTTTACCTTGAACTTCAACTGTGCTCAAGTCTGGTTTATGTTGTAATTGCATGCTTAGGTTGTAACTGGAACCATATGTATGATGTATATTTGCTCTTAGTATTGCTTCATGCCTCTGAGTTGTGTGTTCATGCAGTTGAACTACTCTGGTTTCATGATATCTGGTTGTAGTTGAGTTCGAGCCATTTGTTTCAGCTACCACGTGTATACATACATCTATGTATGTATATATGTGTTGTATTTCCTTATAATCTTCATTGCACTGTGATTACTCTAGCCTGTTTTCATTTTGCCTGTACTCTGGCCTTCATGTATACTTGATGTGTGTTGTGCATTTGTAGTTGAATTGAGTACATTTGTGTTGTGTTCATTGTGTAGCCTAGTTTGGTGGTGAACATTTTCCTGTTCCTTTATGGTCTTGGTAGTGTTCTGATGTATGTTTGTGTTGACTTTTGTCCATTGTACTTCAGTTTGGTTGCCATCTATATGATGCATGTTTTGTTGACTCCATGTACATGTCGAGTCTTGCATATTTGTATATGTCTCTCTGGCCTGATTTACTGTCATGCGTATATATGTGCACAGTGCACTTCATTCATTGGCTTTGGCTTCTCTCTGGTCATGGCTGATCTCTAGTTTACTTTGACCTGATCTGATGCATGTTGTATATGCATTCACCACCGTTTGTACACTTTCATTTTGCTGTGTCTTTGAGTCTTCTTCATGTTGACATAGTCTGTTCGTTTGGTTTTGTACTGTCTGCACTTGATTCTTCTCATCTTCAACAATGATGTTTTGAGTCATGTCCATTTGAGTATATTGCAGTCTTTATGTTTTTACTGTGTCAAATCTGTATATATGTATGGTTTGTGGTTATTTGATGTGTTGTGTTATCATATTCATTTAGTGGCATTTGGTTGCATATCCATCACTGCACTGTTTAGTTGTATTTGAATTTTATGCTCGACAGTTTTATGATGTTTTGTAGCACACCTGAGTTGAATCCAGCTTAAAGCTCGGGTTTGACCTTGTGCTGATATTGTGACATTATTTTTATTGCACTTGAGTTGAACCCGGCTTTTCATTTGGGTTTGACCTGTGCTCACCTATCCCTGTAATTTTATCAAGTGTATATATCGGTGTGCACGTCCTTGTGGCATGTACAGTGATACACTGTGCATGTCACAAGCTGTTCGTGTATGATGAATTCAAATTTAAATGATGACGAACAACCCAATTAACTGAGGCAAATAATATTTTCAAAATTACATTTTATTTTATACTGCAAAAATATTTCCCTTTCAATTTTACTACGTCAGTATTTATTTTTGCAGATTGCTCAGATGCTGGATTCAAATTGAAGATAAAATACGAGTGAATGAGTGATACGTAGTGAGGACAATTGTAAATGAAATATTGTGATGTAATTGAAATTGTATTGTAATTGAAGTTGTGTATATATATATATATAGTGAGAGCTTGTTGTACTATTCAAAAATTGTAATAAATTTCTGTTTGAATTCAATTTCTGTGTTATTAATTTTATTCAGCAAATATTTATTTAATCTATGAAAAATACAATAGTAAATTAAAAAATACATTTAAATTAAAACATATATATATATATATATGTTTATTATCATCAAACAAAAATCATATAATCGCATATTCAACAAATCAAAAAAAGGTCGCATGTACTCTCTCTAAGATGTGTAGGACCTACCATAAAAATTTGAGGTGGTAGGGCCTAGACTACATGGATTGCTAGCGATCCTTCAAGTTAGATCGCTAGCGATCCATTAAATCAACTCTAAATGATCTCCATTTTTATTTGAGCCTTTTGATATATCTTCTAAGTGTTCTCTAAAAATTTCAAGTCAATCTAACTTCGTATAAGTTCTGCAGGTCAATTTTAATTTAGCTGCTTTTGGTCAAACAGCTTGAATCAGATGAGTCTTCAATTCTCGAGCTATATTTTCTGGCATGCTATAAAACTTGGCAAGCGTCTCTTGGGAACATATTAGATCATGATGCAAAAATGATTTGAGGATCCACAGGTGAACCTTATGGACTGCTAGTAATCCATAGGTGATGGATCGTTGACGATCTATCATCTTTGCTAAATTTTAGTTTCCTCCTCTTGAGTCATTCTTCTTTTCTTCTTCTGGTCCTCTTGGTTGATTCTTGAGTTGTTTTGACTTATCGTAGAAATACCGACTTTCTTTGAATTCCATTGGGTTAAAAACCTGGTTAATAAGTGTTGGAGTTGTGCGTGGTGACCAGGTGATCGAGCGTGCCTGCTATATGGCTGAATTGATGGACGCCCAACGAAAGAAGAAAGGTAAAGGTATGGACAGGTCTCTCAGCATCCAAGCCACTAAAGATTGATAACCAATGCATGAGCCTTGGCACTGGCACCACGGTCGATTCTACAAGGACATAGATCCAAGGGATAACGAGGAGGAGCTCAAAGAGACCAAGGCTGTATCAACTGAGCTGACAATTGACATCAAAATCATCCACGACGACCCATCACGAGTCCTGAAGATTGGATCAAAGCTCAGCCCCGTAATGATGAAAGAACTTGTTGGTTTTCTCCAAACGAATCTTTACATGTTAGCTTGAACTCATTCAGACATGTGTGGGATCTCGCATATCCTTATGAGCCACTCATTAAATATCAACCTAGGCATGTCCCGGTAAAGCAGAAATGGTGCAGCATGGATCCAGAGAGATCCACGGCACTTAAAGAGGAGGTAGATAGACTCAAAAGCAATGGGTATATTCTCCACGCCCTCTATCCTAAATGGGAATCCAATCATGTACTTGTGAGAAAGGCATATGGGAAGTGGAGAACATTCGTTGACTATTCGGACTACAACAAGGTGTGTCCGAAAGATAGTTTTCCCCTTCCAAGGATTGACCGGCTGGTGCACTCTACCGCAGGACAGTTGCTAACTTTCATGGATGCATGCTCTATATATAATCAAATCCCGATGCATATTCCCGACCAAGAACACATCAACTTTATTACCGATATGGGATTGTGTTACTATGTGGTAATGCCATTTGGATTGAAAAATGATAGCGCAACTTATTAGCGCCTGGTTAATCGAATGTTTAAAGATCAGATTAGGAAGACGGCAAAGGTA
The DNA here is from genome assembly GCA_030765085.1 of Allium cepa. Classification (NCBI taxonomy): domain Eukaryota; kingdom Viridiplantae; phylum Streptophyta; class Magnoliopsida; order Asparagales; family Amaryllidaceae; genus Allium; species Allium cepa. Next base: position 138,074,397 of record CM060932.1, read on the forward strand.
TATATCAATGATATGCTCGTGAAGTCACGGCGATCAAGCGATCACATTAGAGACTTAACAAAGATGTTCGATATCCTCTAATATTACAAAATGAAGATCAATCCTCTGAAATGTTCCTTCGGCGTCGCATCAGGAAAATTCTTGGGTTTCATTGTCAATGCTCGTGGAATCGAAGCTAATCCCAAGCAGATTCGAGCAATTCAAAACATTTAGGTGCCAAAGACTATTAAATAAGTACAGATCCTAAATGGAAAGGTTGCCTCCCTAAGTCGATTTATTTCAAGAGTCGTTGATAAATGCGTTCCTTTCTTTAACTTAATTAGAAGAGGGAAAAGGAACTTGAATGGATGTAGGATTGTGAAGATGCATTCCAAGCTTTGGTAAACCACTTAGAGAGGCCTTCCATCTTGTCAAAGCTGGTGATCATGAAGACTTGTATATCTACTTGGCCATGTTGGTACATGCTATACGTGTCGCGATGTTTTATGAGAAGAATCAAATCCAAAGATCGGTCTACTCTGTAAGGAAGCGATTGACAGGAACCAAAAGGAACTATCCGAAGATAGAGAAATTGGCGTACTGCTTGTTGATTGCTTCACGAAAGCTCCGCCTCTATTTTCAGGCTCATCACATCAACATTTACACTAATCAGCCGTTACGACAAGTCCTACAGCAACTTGGGACGTCTAGGAGGTTACTGAATTAGATCAAACTAAGATAATTCGACATTACCAATCTCCCTTGGAGAGCCATCCAGAGACAGGAACTGGCGGACTTTATGGCAGAATTTATTACACAGGATGATCTCCCAAGGAGCAGTGCAGCCCCTACCACTCAGTGGAAAATATATACGGATGGAGCATCCATGATCGTTGTTATGGAGCTGAAGTTGTGCTAGTAACTCCAAAGGATCGATCAGTTTGATATGCTTTAAAGCTTAACTTCCTTGCAATGAACAACGAAGCTGAGTATGAAGCTTTGATTGCTGGACTCAAGCTTGCCAGATAACTGGGAATAAAATCTATTGAATTCTCTTGCAATTCCCAGTTGGTGGTATACAAAGTCAAAGGAGATTACTAGGCTAAAGGACAACGACTCACTTCATATATTATCCAAGTTCAAGAGCTATTAATTGACTTTGAGTATTATGACATCGTGCAAATTCCCTAGGATGAAAACAAAGAGGCCGACTCATTGGCAAAGTTTTCTAGCATCGGGGATGTACAACAAATGGGCTTGGTTACAGTCAAAGTATTAAATGCTCCGAGCATAAAACAGATGGAAATCGATTGGACACTAGAGATGGAACATGAAAAGGAGTTGTGGATGACTCCCTTTAAAGATTATTTGCTACAAGGAGTCCTTCCTGAATGGAGGAATGAAAGACGACAAATCCTTCGTTAAGCATCGCGATATATCATTCGGGAAGGATTCATGTGTAGAATGGGTTTTTCAATTCCCCTGCTCCGGTGTATCACACATAATGAAATAAAATAGGTCCTAAGGGAAGTTCATGAAGGATAATGTGGCAATCACATTGGGGGGCAAACCTAGCAAAGAAAATACTCTGATATGGGTATTACTAGCTAGCTATCAACCGGGATGCTGCTGACTACGCTAAGCGGTGCGGGAAGTGCAGGGGTATGCGAAAGTTCCGAGAGCTCTGCCGATGGAACTTAAACAAATGGTCAGTCCATGATCGTTTGCCATATGGGGCATAGATATTGTTGGTTCCTTACCAATCTCTAAAGGGTGTGTGAAGTAAGTCATCATAGCAGTTGATTGCTTCACCAAATGGGCCAAGCAGAACCTTTATCCATGATCACAATGAAGGAAGTAATCAACTTCATTATTTGGAACATCATTTGTTGTTTTGGCCTTCCACGAACCATCATAATTGATAATAGAACTTAATTAGACGACGTTGGATTCAAAGACTTCTGTCGCCTTAGTCCTATTGGAAAGAGATTTGCGGCAGGTACTCACCATCAAGCAAATGGACAGGTGGAAGCTATGAACAAAACCATAAAGTCCATTTTGAAGAAACATTTAGAAAGGGCTAGAGCAAATGGATGGATGAACTCCCAATAGCATTGTGGGCTTACAGAACCATCCACAAGTTTGCGACTGGCCATACTCCATTCGGTCTTGCTTACGGTTCCGAAGCCGTCATTCCTATTGAAGTCGAAGACTTATCTCATCAAGTAACCTACTATGACCCCGGAATGAATAGAGATCTCCTCTTAGAATCTCTAGACTTTGTAGATTAGAAAAGAGAAGAAGCTGATTTGAGGGCAGCTGCACATCGATCTTGAGTTACCCGATACTACAACACTAAAGTTTGACCAAGGACCTTTGAAATTGATGATCTTGTCTAAAATGGGTTTTTACTATCTTGTCACACATGAATCCTACTTGGGAAGGACCATACATCATTGAACAGAGGCTTAGAGAAGGAACTTTCAAGCTAGCGATTGTTGATGGCGTCACACTCCCAAGCGCATGGAATAGCAAGCATTTACGATGCCATTTCACATTGTTTATTCTTTTTCCATTCGGTCGAATTTAGTTTTCGAATTTACTTTGGCATTTGATTTTCTAGATAGATAATAAGACAAATTATGTCATTTCTTTCCATCTAGAAAAAAAAGTTTGAAATTTCCTTCATATTTGTGATTGATGTAGCACCGCATGTCAGTTGTGATACCCAAATAACTAATACTGATATGTCCAAGCAGGTTCTCAGAGTTTGGAGCTAGCCAGTTACTCAAGTTCATGACTAAACTAAACAAAATGAACATGGTCCGACCGTTTGTTCGATTATTCTCGCTCGCAACCTGATAGACGAAGTACCTAACAAGAAATAGATACGGCTTGACCATCCAATAATAAAATTGGCCCCACCAAGTAATAGGACAGACATGAATCAAAAGCAACCGTGACATGACCGGTCGCTCACTAAGACAAACCCTGGACTTAGGGGCAAACCAATTAATTAAGGAAAGTACAGTCTGACTATTTTTCGAAATAACTCTAAGTCCCCAAAGTGTGGACTAGCGTATAAACAAAAATTGGGTGCGCTTCGATCACCGGCCAACTAACACTTATCCCTAGAGTAAGGATATGAGTATGAATGGACGAGTGTCGTTCGAGCACTCACGATTCCATAAACTCTAACCTAAAAAAGATAGGAGTATAAATTCGCCAATGATGGAATTCGACAAAATCCACTATCTAACTTCTCTAATCCAAGAACTGAGGGTAGGCGTATAATCACTAAAATCTCCAAATCCAACAGCGTAACACTAGGGCTTGAGCCCAGTGTCTAGTATGACTTGTGGCCATGGCCATATGGAGGCCTTGAGATAAAATTAATGGATTATCATCCAAATCAGTAAGCGACGAATTACAAGTACATTGAATAGAAAATGTAATAGCTCAACCACTTAAGTAAATTCACATAAGAGTTCGACAAAAGTAAAAGAACTTTATTTACATAAGCTTGGAAAGTCCAGTACAAGTATTCACAGTAAAAGAATCAAAAATGGGAGAAAACTCGTACAAATTCGGCCAATAAAACCCGAAAGACTTGGGAGCATGAGTGCAAGCGATGAATCACTTCTCCTCGGTTTCCTTTTCTTCTTCTTAGAATCAGGAAAGATTTCACTCGAACTTTCTCCACTCCTCTTCTCCCTTCTCTTTCTACTTCCTTGGCCTTTAACTAGAGTGGACAGGGTTGACCCAGTAGGTCTTGAGTAGGTTTTGGCTGAGGAGTAGAGGCATCCATAGTTTCTCCAGGCAAAAAAATAGAGATGAGAGGTGGAAAGATCTCCATTTTCTCCTGTTTGACTTTCACTTCAAGGGCAATGTCCACTTCAAGTTTTTGTGCCCTTTTTTGCATGGAGGGGCCCGACAAGGATTGGGAAATTCCAATAATCACAATGTCATCATCAAAGGAATCTCTTGACGCGAATCGCTTTCTTCCCTCAACAAAGCATCTACCAAGTGCTCGTCAATCATAAAAGCTTCCTCTTCCAAGACATCTTGGGTTGTTGCCGAAGTCATAACAGTAACGGACTCCGTTGTTAGCACCTGAGGTCCTGGTTGAGATTCTAGAGGAAGAGGTGGAACTATAGCCAATGGATCTAGAGCCGAGGAAACATAAATAAAAAGATTAGATATATCGATCGGGTACACTCCAGCTTTCTGAAGGACAGGTGAATTTAATGAAATACCTTATCCAGATTAATCCCCCACATGAGCCAGAGTGCCACTAGAACCTCCTTCCATAATCAAGGAGAGCCCACTAGATGTAGCAATATGCAGCTTCTTTGGATTGTAACCGGGCTCGATAGAAGAATCCACAGTGGTGCTGGGATTAGCTTGGGTTACCAGATTCTGGTCATCTACGACATTATATAACATGGATCCAAAATGTTCACCGGCTTCATGTTGAGAGGTTGTGGCATGCTCCTTTTGGAGTAAAATCAGGGTTTCATGTAGAACTTTGGGTTCATTATCCAATAGAATTTCACCTTCCATCCTCATCAAATTGAATTGTTCAGTGCCGAGAGCCTCCTTCTCCTCCTGAACAAGATGCTCCCAAGCACGTATATGATGGTAAGGGTATTCACCTCGGAGCCACTCCAAGTTTCTGTACTTCAAGACATTGGCGTTGCAGAGCATGAGAAGTGGATCTAATTCCTCCATAACTTCCTCCCTGACCTTTTCTTTTGTAGCTGCCACTTCTTGTTTAACGAGTGCATCAATGTCTTTGACCTTTTCGACGTCCGCATCTCTTTCAAGCTTAACGGTAACCAATTCCTCACAGGCATCCTATCCGATTTTCTATGCCTCCTCTTTATCTTTGGATTCATGCCTAAACTTAGTTTTGTACTTAGCCACGCTTCTTTGGGCCGCATCCCTTTCTAACACCATTTTACGATTCCGATGAAGAGGCACTTCAACCTCGGCCAAGTGCTTGGCCTTCTCATCTTCAAGTGCCTTAATGGCCATTTATACTTTTCTCTTGGCTTCTGACTGTGGGCTCCTTAAAAATTCTAACTCATTGGTTAGAGTTTCGATGATCCACTTTTCATGTGCCTCTTGGCGATTCAACTCCTCAATCTCTACCGATCTCTCCCAAGATACCTTAGAAATCCTCTCCACCACTATCATCCACTCATTATACTGCTTGTGGACATCATTCACACTATCCATAGTCATTTGTTAAATGTTTTTTAGAACTTTCTTAAGATTAGGTATAAAGAAAAATCCATCAAGAAATACATTTGGAAAATCTAACATTAGTTGGGCCATGCGAGTGGCGACATCTAATTTTTGAGCTTCAATGACACTCATTCAATGACAACTTGGATGTCATCGCTTTCTTTTCCTTGCCTTTGTTGGTGAACGTCATGATGTCGGCGATCGCTGAGGATGAGATGGAACAATTGATTTTGAAGAAACTAAAGTGGAAAGGGGACCATGAGAAGTGTCGATAGGACGTTGTGATCTTGTTGCCTTTCAGAATCTTTAGGGCGGAGGAGATCTAGATTTGGATCGATGTTTATCATGGGAAGACCTATCTCTGTCATCTTTATTTTGGTAATCTCGATCCTAGCTGGAGAGATAGCTAGGGTCATAATCATGGCCACTACCTTGGCGAAACGAGCCCGAACGAGAACAAGGACTCTGGCATGATATTTCCTGTAGAGATTGAAACATGTGCTTCTTCATTATTATTGTTTCCGAAAAGAAAGACAAAGAATGAATCAATTCTAAGTATCGAAGAACTCGAAATAAGTGCAATGCAATATTGTGAAGTGTGTGTGAACGTGTGTGTCCTTGTGTCACCCTAAAAGACCAGTTATTCAAGCTTTACTAGCAAGAGTAACCTCTCTACCTATGGTAGGAGGGATTCTAGCCTCAGCTCTAGAAGGAGATTCTAATCCGTCGATACTCATGTCGGTAAAATGAAAGGCATCAATATCATCCGGTTTTAGAAGATCAGACAATGCCTCAAATATTTCATTCAAGTGTTCTGAAAGTTAAAAAGCAGACTGATCTAGAATAAACCGAGGGTCGATGGATAGCTTGGGTTGTTTGAAGAGGCGGCTCTTAGGGAACCTGTACACAAGGTTCTTTCATTTTCTTTTTTCGAGAGCGAGGGGCTAGGAGGTTTGAGAAGATCCGATCGTAGCCTCGAAACTAGAACCCATGTCGTCGCCATCGAGGTCATTACCCTTATCTCCCGCTGCTTCTATATCGGCAGCTTCCTGAGCTCCCTTGACTGGTGGATCGAAAGGATCAGCTTGATGGCCTTCATCGTCATCCGCATCCTGTTGTTTAGCCACTATAACTCCAGTAGTGACCGGTAGCCCTATGCTATGACCTTCTTCCATTAGGCAGTAAGTAATGAAACGTTCATTAATAAGGAGATTCTCAATGTCTCTATCTTCTGATGGAACCCATTTTAGCGCTAAGACCGTGTCTGTATATTTTTTTCCATCCGGTCATGGATAAGAGCCTACACAAATCAGAAAAATTGCTTAATTCAGGATATGACCTGGATACAAGCACTTAAAAATTTAAGCAAAAAGTAATACTTATTTCCTTTTAACCACCGTCTGGCAAAGCCGGGCAGATAGCGGATATAAAACCACTCGCTTTTGTAAATGCTCGGCTTGTTCCAAGTATCTGTCGAGATCTGGCACTTCTTGGATGACTCGAGAAATGTCAATGAAAGGCTTCCCTTTCGTCGCTTGAAGGTGAAAAGAAATCGAATGCCTTCAAGAGTTGGAAGAAAAAACAAAAACTCCATGAATGCCATGTATGTACAGCTAAGCAAGGTATAGCCATTTAGACATAGTTGTGCCAGTGTTAACCTCATATGATGTAGCATCTATCAGATAAATGAATTGAAGGTTAGGACGCATCCTTCCCAAAACATGAACTTCTTGCATTAAGCGAACCCTTCAGGAGGCATATGAGCACTATCATCCGGAGTCTGAACTCGCACATCATCAAATGAAATCCCATGTCTGGCATAAATTCTAAAAAGTGAGGCTTTTTTAATTTATGAAGCCATGGAATCCTCTGGATCTTCCAAAAATATAGTGTCTTCTAGAATGTCGAGAGCATGGTCTATCACTACTTTTAAAGGACATAAACGATAGAGAAAAGGCCAAGTGATGGACAAGAACATTCCAGTTGTACAGTAACATCCGAAAGAGAATTCGTCCGAAGTAGTTGCAGAGCTCAATTCGTCACCCTTACTGTTGTGCTATGAAATCTATTCAGAAGACATGGCAGCTAAACACCCTGAGTGTCTAGAACCCATGGCCACTAAACTCAGTAGACAATCATCATTAGAAAAAATAACCTATTCCCCACATGAAATGTGTGCGCTAGTGCAGAGTGGTGTGGTGTCATGCAATGCAATAAAAATAGTCAAGAATTAAAGACTATGATTATGACAAGACTCTAGGGTTCGATCGGAGTGACCGTCATTGCTGACTGTCTCAACCGATTTTCTACGTCAATGGAAAAGGGTTCAGTTTAATCATCGAAATCAGTTGTTGGTATATCAAAGTTTGAATTGTGCATTCAGAAGTGGTTGAGCTTCAAAAATTTGTCCGAGGCATTGGTAACAAGCATAAATATGTAGGAAATTAGTCAAGTTCATTCCATGATTCGATTATCATATATGTCTAATTTTAGTCCATTTCATCTACAAGTCATGTGCGACCATTCAAGCGTTCAAGGCTGAAGCTCATCACAAAGTTCTAGTTAAGATTTGGGGATTTTAAGTATGTTTATCTAAGTTAAACCAACAACCAACCCAAAATAATGTTACAACCGATCATTCCCATTTTGCATGATCGATCCAACCTTTGACTTTGCTTCACACTTTACTCCAATTCAAGATTCCAAAATGCCAATCCAAAGAATGGTCGACCAAGAACTCCAAGAATGATAAGCTAAAAACGATCTCCCACCTTCGACCTCAAACAAGTATTTTCCATACAATCTCTACACCAATGTAAACGACTCGACCCAATCGTCACCATCTCCCCCTCCACTCTAACCGATCAAATTGCCATGACCTGAATCATCCTACCTAGAATGAAAACCATCATCTCGTTACTAAATTATCACAAGCAAAAGAAGCTCGACCTACCTATGTCAAATAATTGAAAAGCGGAGGCAATTTGAATTCGATATGAAGCAAGATCTTAGGAGAAGGCAACGGTGATGGTTGATGTAGTAAGGAGTCATACCGACCTATGGAGATGGTTGCGAGATGAGTATGGTGTTGGATCGGAAGGCTTTGTGGATCGATGGTGAAGGAGAAGATGAAGATGGTTTTATTTCTTTCTTCTTTAGTTCGGGTAACAATGATAGAAAATGAAATAAAGTGAAGAAAATTGTCTAAGTATTTAAGTATATATATGAAGGATGCGGTATGAACCATCAAAATTTGCAGTTAAATGGAAGCGCAATCGATAAACGATTAGGTATGATCATTTTATGATGGCCTTAAGCCGATCCATTCTTCTTAACCTATAGTTCAACCAAATGGCCAAATCAAGAACGATCGGGAACGATCATTCTGTGATGGATGTATGTCGATCCTTCTCTTTAATATGCAGTGCAATTAGTCCGTTCAATATATACTTGGATCATGTACAATCCAAACTAACGGCTTTGGATTAGTCCAGCATGTTCTTTCTCGGGCTTAAAAAAGAAAAATGCAAGTGATTGAATTGCATTCCACTAAATTGGCAATGACCTGTGAGCGTATGAACGCATCCGAAAGTCAACGACAAGAACGTGTACAAGAAAGTGCACATGTACATTCCAAAAGTTCGATTTCTTGAAACTGGCAAAATTGAATTCTTACTTGGAGTTATCAAAGAAAGAAACTGATCAGATAACCGAGGCCTACTAGCTCAATGGAACTGAGCACAGATACTAATTGGCAAATAATAATTAAAAATTTGTACTATTAGAGTTCATTCAACCTCATGTCAAATAAAAAGAGATACGACTCTTCAAGGAAAGCAATTCATCGAAGGGATGACAACTTTTTAGAAAGCTGAATGGATTCCTTTTCAACGACTCTAACTTGCATTGATTCAAAGCACATCATGTTGAAACAAGATGTACTTTGAGGGGCAAGTGTTATCTAGCCTTTTGGCCCAGCTATATTCAAACTGATTAGATAAGTTAGACTTGATTGTCATTAAGGCCGACAAGTCAGATTAACAATCACAAAACCCAAAGATCAGGCACAAATGATAATATAAAGTAGGGACAGAGTGAAAGCAGAAGACGGACTCAATAGAAGGATAAATGTATGAAAATATACCATCTACTGAAAATAGATCGGGTATGATCCATATTCACCAATATGGATCATACCATATCGATATTACTATTCAACTCAATGGAAAACGATCGACGTCTCAAAATCTACAAGCCAAATACACATGAAACTTTAGGAACATCAATATATTTAAGAGTTGAGTCCATCATATCGATCGCGTGTTAAAAGGAGCCCATATAATGTTCAGTACCGATCGTTATTGTGAAAGATGTGGGACCCGTGATCGATACCATGACAACTTCTAGATCTGGAGACTCCATTGCCGAAATTTTAGGAAGATATTTCACCTTCTTTCCCTGTAAATATAGACTTCATTGTTCATTTTTAGGATCTTTACGCTACTTGTTGCTTTGCACTTTTTTTAACTAAGGATTCTACACCAATCAATCCATATGTATTCAGCAATTTAAGTGATCAATAGAGCTATTTCTCCAAAGTGGGCGTAGGTTTTCAACGTCGAACCACTATATATCGTTGTGCTCATGTTGTTGCTTATTTTCTGTTATATAATCACTTGTTCCCTCTGTTTTCATTTATTATTCTTCATGTATTTCTCTACAAAATCTCTATTGGGTGTTTGTGCCAATTTTTGGTGCAAACAACCTATAACTAAGCAAGCATCCAAATAAGAAAAATTATATTCTATTCAACTAATGCAACCATAGAAATCAGAATCCTAAATTTAAGTAGAATTTTAACCTAAGAGAAATGCTAACTTAAGATAGTGATAGGATTAAAAGAATCTACTATATAATGCATTGTCTACATGCACTTTATATGCAATGTAAATTATGCACTTTTAAGTCACTATTCAAAAGAGTTTCCTTAAATAGATGGTCTCTCTTCAATATGAGGAATGATAAAAAAGAATCCATCTACTCAAAATCTTTTATGCATGCCCGCTATAATACTCTTTCCTTAATCTTTCCAAAAACAAATTTCCATGGTATTTTCTTGCATTACTTTTGCATCCATTTAGTCAAGTACATCTTTTCTTAAATTTTCCAAATCATGCTTATCTCACCAGCTCAAAATTTGTTATCGAAATCCTTTATCCAAATTCTTTATCTGCATCAATCAAAAATATTTCTCATATAATTTTCTCCACTAATCCCATTTGGAATACCTTTTACCACTCTTTGCATTTCTCTATTCTCCAAACAAATCATATATATCTATACAATTCCAAAGACTTCATTCCATTTATCAATAATACAAAATTATATAATCTTAATACTTATTCTCCATACCAAAATACCTATCTCCTTAAAAGCGTAATATCAATTCAAATCTGGAATATCCTTTACATACTCTTCATAACCAAAATATAAGCTTAAATCATTTCTAATAAGAAAAAATTAAATGGTATCTTTTACCGTTTATCGACTTACCATTCTTTCATATTACGGACAAGATAACTCAATAGGGACGGTGTCTCGCCATATGAATCAAATCAATATAACATTCAATAATAGTAATAACACCCTATGTCATAACATATTTAGGAACATTATAAAAAGGAATGATGTCCTAGCATAGTGAACATTTCATCAAAATCATGTCATATCCATTACTCAAGTATCAACAACCCACAACTGTCACCTAAAAAATATACAGCAAGACCAAAAATCACTAGTTTGGAGAATAACATCCATCCAAGTCATATAACATAAATGGTGTAACATTACCCACAACATCAGGCCAAAGACACCCATCCTCAAACCAACTTAAATAATATATCCATACAATAATATTAAACAACAACATTATAAATATCATTTGCTTCCCTCTTCGATCATTACTGTAATGACACAGAACAAAAGAATGTGAACGTCAAATATTTTTCAATTTTTGCACTACGGAATGATCATCGAATTAGATCAAATTCTAGCATCATTGGGTCACCGAGACCCTATCTTAAAATAAAATCTAGGCCTTTTAACAATATCTTCATCCACATCTTCAAAATATTTTCAACCAATTGGTTAACGAGATTTGATCAACTGAAACTCCAGTACACTTACGCATGTTACACTAACTAGCTTTCCGAATGAAATTCTACTTCAACTATATTTAAAAAAATTCTAATATCAAATAAGTTCAACCTAGGCCTAAATACCCTTTATATGAATCTTAACCAATTTGTTTTTGATTAGATAAGCGGCTTCTATCTATTTTGCATCAATACAATAAATTGGTTTACTATACTCTTCCTAACCACAACCACAATCTTTCTTCACTAACTCAAAAATTCTCTTATCTAAATTTTGACTTTCTTTCAAAGTTACGTGCCTAAGTTCATAACCATGGACCTTATGAATTTTATTTACTTGGGGAGGAAGTTCAGAATCTTTATCGAAGGCATAAGGGATTTCTATCTCTATCCTATTTCGTGTAACTAATGAGATCGCAACATATGGCAATATCATTCCTAGTCCATCAATATTTATCCCAGCCACATTCTTATCTTTATTTAGCATCATCCTATAATGAGTCATTCAGTCTACTCTAAAGTCAATCGATTCATGTACTACATGAGACTTATATATTTTAAACTATTTATCATCACATTATTTACTCAAAACTATAACTCATCATGATATAAAAAATTTAAAACTTCTACTTTCCTTTTTATTGTAACAACCCATATTTTGATAATTAAAAATATTAAATTTAATAAGGTTTTGGGCTTTAATATTGTCAGAAATTAAATTTATGATTTATTAAATTGAATCTTATTAGATTTGAAATTTTGACTTTAAGATAAATCTTAAAACAAATAATTTAATGAGATAAAACATATAATTGGCTAATATTGATTGAATGTAATTGACTACTATACTATGTTAACATAATTTCAATCAATTTAAATAAGAAAGGTTAATAAGGAATAGAATAAATGATGTATAAATTGATGTAATCTTATGTTATTAATTGCAATTGGTTTTAATATGGAGTATGAAATCAATTATTTTGTACGTAAATTTATTAACCTTTGTTTGTAAAGGGTAAGTTAATAGATATAGATTATTAACATATAACCATTGTTTCATTTGTTTTCTTATTATTAAATCAGTTAGAAATTTATTTGGTAATTAATGGATAATTAACGTAATTAAAATATTACAATTGATATAAGAAGAAACGTTAACTGTTGAGTGGTGAGTGTAAAACTTATGTCAATCAATTGCATAAGGGAATAGTTGATTTAATAATAAGAATGTAAATCAAAATAAAAGAATTTGTTTGAAATTTAAATATATAATGAACAGGTTTTATTACATTTGTAATTAAATGATGGAATTAAATTAGTATAGAGATATTGGGTTTAACATAGAAAATTGGATTTCAAAGGAAACAATTAGATTAATTATCTTCCCTGTATTAGGGTATGTTTTGAGATCTAATCATTGTAAGCAATAGTAACTATATCTTGCCATTAATAAGAGATAGAAGTAAATGGTAACTAATTAATGATATGTGCAACATATGTTTTATGATAAAAATATAATGAGAATTTCATTGAGAAATATTACGTTCAAATTGTAAGCACTTAAATTTGGTACAAATATAATGATAATATGAAATTAATTGATAAAGAAATGATGTGGTTGTACGAAGTATTATTTCTTTGACTCTTTAATGGGATAATCTTTAAATATAAGTTAGTTTAATGAAAAGAACATTTATTATCAAATAAAATGGATCTTTCATTTGTGAATGTAGTTTTAATTTCATTAAAATAAAGAATAGAATGATTGATTTAAAGGAAGAAATATAAGTATATTTGAACCGTGTTTTAGCATATAGATGGATTACAAGAGTGGAAAAATAATTTGTTTAAGTAAGTTATTTATTTCTCTACTGTATAAGCAACAAATTTATAAATATGCTTAAATGACTAAAGGAAACAATTATTCTATTTTTCATCCATTTTAGTTGTCTGTTTTGAAATTTAACTTTATAAGTAACTGTAATTAATATAATTGAAGTATTTCAATGAGAAGGGAAGAAAACGTTGACTGCAATTAATAGATTTAATAAAAGAAACGCATCTTTTGTGTTAAACAGAAAGGATGTTTTAATGGAAATAAAAGATCATTTTGGGAAAACCAAATTGAACGTTTTCATTTTTATGGTAAGTAATTTTATTTATTATGCATAGATAAAAAAATTAAATGCGTACAAATTTGAATATTATTTGAGTTAATGAAGTCAATTTGGTTACGTTTCACAAATTGAATTTCAAAAAGGTTGTGCGATGTACATGGTCCCTTCATTTCTTTTGTTATTAATTGTTGCATGTTTTGAGACGTATAAAAATAAAAGTTTCATTTTGAACAAGAATGATTTTGGATAAAAAAAATTGAATTTTAGAATAACATATACACACACGCACATTAATATTCAAACTTTTAAATATATCAGAGGGTTAATGGTTGTGTAAATATCGTGGAATCAATTAGAAATTACTTTTTTTTTTACAGTTGTACATTGATTACATAAGTTTATATTCATTTTTCCATTTTATATATGGTTAAAATTTGTAAATGGGTTGCATTAATGTGACCATTACAGTAATTAAAAAGTAAAGTAAATCATTTTTATAGTGCATAGGTTGATATATATTCATTAATCAATAAAATTTGTTTGAGTAACGTAAATAAATATATATTGAATGTTTGATTAATTGATTGGTTGATTGTTAATTGATTGATTGAGTTAATGTAGTGTGCACATATATTAGCATAAAATGAATGTTTTAATATGGAATTTAATAATGTAAATATATGTATATTTGGGTTTATTGATATAAATTAATTGGAGCAAGTTTTGGAATGTGGACCCATAAGGTTTGTTTATAGGAAATAGGTGGTCCCTTCATTTACTTTACATTTATTATCACCTTGCAATCTCTCTCTTTTCGTTTTCAAGTAGTCTAATAATTAAACTACTCATTCATTTCTTATAAATTAATGGTTGCTTCATTTGATTTATTTATAATTAATAATTTCCACATTCTTTTCATTTGTTTCTCCTTTATTCATTTGCTCTTTTTAAATGCTTTACCTGAAGTTTTTTTCCTTTTCTGCTTTTTTCGTTTTTAATGCGAACATCCAAATTAATATGCATGCCCTCTAGTTAGCATTTACTATTTTCTTTCAAAAGTTTATTTTGCTTATGCATCATTAGTTCTTGTAGCTTCCTTTCATTCGCAATTCTTGAAGCTTTATATTTAAAACGGAAGATTTATTTTTATCTTTGTTGATATATTTATTCCTTTAGTTTACATCTTTCAATACTACATTTTAGGGCTATTAATATTTTTACTTTATTTCAATTCCTAGTTTGTTTATATATACCTTATTATCTTTTCATTTTTTATCCATCTTCATTCATGTAGCCTCATTTCTAATCTCATCTTCTGTAGCTTCATTTTTCAAATAAAATTTTCATCTCATTTCTTTTCACTCTTCACCTTCCTCGTTCCCTTTTCTTTTCTTTTTTTTAAATCTCCTTCTTCTCTTTTTTTGCTTCATTTTTATGCTTTTTTTTATTCTTCTTCAAATCTTCTTCTTCTTTTTCAAAGCTTCCTTTTCTTTTTCAATTTTTCATCTCTTTAAATTTTCTTCTTCTTTTCCATGCATTCTTCTTTTTCCAAATCATTTTCTTCATATCCAGATCTATACAAACTTCTCTGTCTCTTCCAAAACATTCCAAAAAAAAGATTAAGATAGCAAGGAAACAAATCAAAAGGAGGAAGTAGTAGCGGATTCAAATCCGACTAGACAAAGGGAAATCCAAAAGGTGAGTGTTTAAACTCACTCATGAAATACTAAAATTTTGTTGCAAGTTAAACCAGGTCATATAGTGATAAATTTTTGATTGTTGGTTTAGAATATTTATAAATATTTAATTTGAATAGCTAAATTCCAATATGTGATGACTAATAATTACTGTGACATGTTATTGAATTGGTTGATTTGTTGAATTGATTGATTTGAATGTTGAATGGATTGTGCTTGATTGTATATTTGTTCATTTATTTGATATATCCTTGTTATCCCCTATAGTTTACTGTAATTATTTAAATTTTCATATTGATTATTTGCACACTGAATAAGGATGTAAAATCCATGAATTTCAAGATTTACATCAGAGGAAAAATAGTATGTTTAGATTTACTATTTGAACCACAAAAATGATTTTGGGAAGTAAACTGTCGTTACCTTACTTGAAAGTTTTCAAAATTAAATTTTGAAACATTGGGAAGTTTCCAAAAAAGTGAATATTGAAACTTTGGAACGGTTTTATAAATCAAATCTCTAAAACTATGAAATTTAACTGGGAATTGTTCTGTAAATTTGAAATTTACTAGAATGGATCTATTGTGAAATCCATTTTATTTTGGATATGGAAATAATAACATTTTCAGAAATTTGAACCTTCAAAAATGTAGTTATTTGCATTCCTTATTACATATACTTTTGATTTAATCTATATAAGAATTTTAGTTCTGACTGGAATGTATTATCTTCCTTTATGCTCGGGTCAGCCTGAGTTTTTTAGCATTGAAGACTATTTTTGGTGGACGAAGACGAAGATTCCGTATATTATTGCTATTTATTATTCCACTACATTCTGTGTTCCGCGGCATTATTGGTTATTTATGATATATGTATAACTCTGATTTGAATTTGTAAAAGTGTAATCAAATGTTATTGGTAAAACAGCTTCATGAACTGTTTATTTGATTATTATATTTTGTCGTTACGCTGCGAGATTCTGTATTTTATTTTTCTCTTTCCTTTTTTTTCTTATTTACCCCATTAACAATCCTCCCTTTTGAATGGTTTAATTCTGACATGTATGGTTTATTGTTGATTTGAACCATCCAAAAGGGTGTGTCGTTACATTTATAAACATATCCTTGCTTTTCAAAATATTGCTTTATCCAAAACTTATCATTTACTTTAAAAGCCATAAAATATAATCCTTTCCGCAAACATTAATTTATTTTTATATTTTAACTTAGTTAACCAAAAAAATAGACCGACACCTTGACTTGAGTGTGAAAGCACCAGCCTGTTCCTACAGAGCAATGATATAGAAACTAAATGTAAAAAGAGCAGAAATAGTAAAAAGACAAGAAGATTTTTATAGTAGTTCGGCTATTAATAAAACATGTTTCCACTTTATAACTTTCTATTAGCTGACTGATGTTACAGGTTGAATCATATTTCAATATGATTGAATCTTCTAAGTTAGATTAAGTCACAAATACAAGAGTACACTAGAGAATTACAGTGAACCCCTAGATGACTATTGTATGAGGGGACAAGAGTGAAGAATAATCTCTGTAGAGTTCCAAAAGCCGGTCCCAAAGATCTCTTTATATTGCAAATATGTGAGTATTTATAGGGGAATTTAGTGAGTATTGGGCCAGAAGTCCAAGCGCAGAAGAGTCCAGTTGTTATGCCAAGTCATCACCTAAAATCTCAAATCAATCTGAGTCATATCAATGGATCGTTAGCTATCCATAGGGGATGGATCATTAGCTATCCATCAACTTAGCATATTTTTCCACCAAAAGCCTTTACTTAGTGTTATGAAGGAGCTTGGAAAGTTTGAGGGCAATTCGACCTATCATGATGGATCGTTAGTTATTCATAAGGGATGGATCGCTAGCTATCCATCCACTTAGCATATTTTTGGTTCAATTTTCCTGAAGTCCATTCACTTGTTCTTTTGAGTGTGTTGTCCAAATATCAAGTCGTTTGAATTTAGTTTGATCATCCATTTTCATGGGTCATCTGGTTTAGAAGAATCATCCATAACTCGCTTAAAACTTAACAAAATCAGACGAAACTTTACAGATACACTCTAGAGGGTGTGTGGGAACTACCGCATGAATTTCAGGTGGTGGGGTCCAACCTACATGGGTCATTAGCGACCCATCAAATCTTTTCCAGTCATGCTCATTTTTTGTGTGAGCCTCTTTTATGTCTTCTAAGTGTTTCTTACAAATTTCAAGTCAATTCAATTTTGTATGAGTTTTCTAGGTCCAGTTTAAGCTAGCTGCTTTGGTCAAAACAGTTTGAATCAGATGAGTCTTTAATTCTTGAACTATGCTGCTTGGAATGCTATGAAACTTGGTAAGTATTTTTAAAAGAGGTAGTAGATCATGATGCGAGAGGCATTGACAACTTATGATGCTTCCTTTTGGATAGCTAGCGCTCTGTGGATTATGGATTGCTAGCGATCCATATACTTAGTGGATTTTTGGTTTGTTTCTCTTAAGTTCCATTGGCTTGTTCTTTTAAATGCCTTGTACAAGTTTCAAGTCATTTTGTCTTAATTTGGATGTTTAAACTTCTGTTGAATTCAGCTGAGTTAAAAACTCTGTTAACATTTCCCCCTAGAGTATGCTTTCGTTGGGAACAAAGTGTGCTTTGGAACAAGACAATTTATGGATTACTATTCTATGAATTTTAGTGAATCGTCGAAGTCCATCTCAAGATGCTGTTTTCAACTAACTGACTTCTTATAGCCATTCTTTTTTTATTTTGATCTGAGTTTCAATTCCAGGTATTGATAATGCAATCTTTGCTCCATAATTTACACAAGGGTTTAAGTCGGTAAGTGGTGCATGACATAGGTTTGAAGTCGACTATATAGTTTTAACTCAGTCGGCGATGAAGCTATGTTTTGTCTCGAACGATTATATGCCGTTCGGGAGCAAAGACTTGCTCTTTGTTTTTAACTATTTCTTTTTGAGGACTTGGTTAAGTTCATGTCACTGTTTTGAATTCTAATGCGATGATTTACTTCAAAACCGGATATAGTGAATGATTCAATTGTATCGCTCTTCCCGTATTTGTAATCCACTGATTTTGAAAAGAAAAGCTTCCTGCATCGCTTCGGACAGCAGCTCCATTATCGATCATTGATCGATAACGGGTAAGTGTGGAAATGATAATTTCAATGGACAATATGGATTCTTTTTCAAATGTAAGCAAGCTATCTACACTAGATTGTTCGTTTGCAGTATTGAGATACTGGAAACTTCTCATGTAGATAACACACTACATCTGCCCAGTCAACGCTCAGAAGTTGTCCGCTCAATATACACCGACTTCTCTTGGACTTCAGGCATTGATTAAACGAGGACATTATTTAAATTAAAACATACCTGACAGGGTTGAACGCCAAGTTTTATTGTTGAAATGACTTTTCCGTCATTCGATCTTTAATCTGGCGGATAGACTTCCACTCCTCCAAAAGCTGGGTCCTTTGCAAAATATGCTTCACTTATTATTCTCGTCATATTAGGGTGATTGATTACTGTTAATTTACAAGGCATAACCGCTCCTGTATAGTTGTAGTTGAGTTCGATCAGGCACAGTTTCAGTCTTCGAAAACTAGAGCATGACTTGCTCAATTGTAGTTATCCTTCCTTTGCATTTTTTGGAATTCAACATGCACACCAGCCTCTATCTCCGAGGACTATATATTTAACTTCTTGATTCTAGGCATTGTTTTTTCTCACTATCGTACCTCTTGTGTTTATGTGCAGCGTAATTTACTGTAATTCTGTACATGTAAGTAGTACATCTGCTGTGATTTCGGCATATTCTATTACATAGATTTGTTAAGAACTATAAGGTAGTTTAGTCTAGCCAGGTCTGTAGCTAATCCCTACAAATGCTCAATTGAGTTCGTTTCAACAAAATGTTGGTGTATCTGCCCTAGTCCATAGGCCTGATTTTTCCAAATGCTGATTCTATATGTTTTCGAGATATTAGGTCCTCTGGGCAATACGTTCAAATACCCTAGTTTGATTAACATAATAGCTCCTATATCCAGGAACTAGGGACTCTGCTACTTGATTTCAAGCTCTGATTTTTTTTAATGATGTTTATTTCCTAACTATAATTTTGCGACGACCCGCATTTTCGAATCTCGAAAAGTCAACATAATACGCCCACTGTATAACATGTCGAACAATCGAGTGCCGGAAAGACAGATTGTTGAGGGAAAAGAAAATAGGTAGAAGAAGAAGAAACTAAACAAAAACAGAATCTCACAGCGGACTGAATAACATATAATATAAATAATTCTTTACACAAGTCAAAACTGTAATACACATATCTCATATTAGAGTACAAAAATCAATAATTACCAACCTAAGCGTTTATAGCAACCTGCCCTCACAATTCCCGGTAATTTCAACAAAAAATGCAGCGGAATAAAACAAGTACGAGAATACGTCTCGGTCTCCAGCCCGTCTCCTGAGCTCCATAGCATCCTAACATGAACCTGAAATACTCTATCTGACCCGAGCATTATAATAAAATAACATCCGAGTCAGTCTGCAAAACCAGCATGAGAAAACACACTCAATTGAATTATTAAAGTTATCAAAATCCTTTGAAAATCAAAGGTATCTCCTAAGACCACGCCACACATAAACACGACGGGTTTTTACCTTACGATAACCAAAACACTTCATATCAAAATCATCTGATATTATAATAGTGTCAAAGCACAAATACTTATTCAAATAATTGAAATGATTGCATCTCACGTTTCAGCATAGTTGGGCACAATCAAAACCGTATAGCGCTTATTAGAGAATGGATTCCATCCAAATGACTAGCCATTGGGGTATCGCCTGTCATAATACACGTCTAGAACAACGTACCAAGGACCACGCTAGGATCCCTTCTATACAAGACCGGACTATCCCTGACCTGGATAGACCGAATATGCTACCACCCTGGGTGTTCCCACCCTTTTCCAAGCTCCTTTCATAAGTCGTAGTAATAATATCCGAGGGTATCTAGAAAGGTGATAAACATACCCTAATTGCATGCTACCCACTTAGCGTTGCTGCATCTCCCCTGCTTTTCAGTCATTCCCGATTGATGAGGCTAGAGGCTACGATTACCTTTTAAGGAATGTTCACTTACAATGCTCATTGTCCTCTAATGACAATGTACTGATAGCATTAATCCATACTAGTCCATTCCGGGTACGAAAGGAACCGAAGGCACTATTCCTACTACACCCATTTTGGAATCACCCTCAGGATTAGTAGCGATTAACCTTTGCACTTCACTTCTCCATCTTTGACTCCATGCTCTTGTCTTCATTTCGAAAACGTACTCATTGGATCGAAGTGGTTTTCGGATAACTTATCTTATCCTGGTCTCTTCAAAACAACGTTCCTTATTTCCGACAAACTCAACCCCAGTTCTTTAGGAAATAAACAGACAAAGTAAGATCGGAGATCACCTCCTAACCGTTAGTGGACGGATTTCCTTACAAACGTACTGAAGAATGAAACGAGATTATATGTACAGTATAGCACCTAGGACGGTAACTGTACCATATAATCCATGCGTTTTCCCTAGATATTCCCAAAGTAATATTTTGGGTCCAGATTGATAGCCGGTTATTTAATTATCAAATAAAACAAACATTTAACCAAATATTCCATTTTACACTGAAAACGCTAAGTCTCTTCTTATTCAATTTTAAATACATTTATCTCTTTATCCAAATTATACATACTTATCTTATCGAATATAGTAAATTTACAAACTATATTTTAAAAAATATTTGAAAACCCTTTTAAAATAATGTGGAAAGTACCAATCGGTATCAAACCATGGATTTACAGCTCAATGGTTATGTCTCTATGCTAGAGAAATTCAAGACTTAACTGCAGGCACTCACTGCCTCCGATTACGCCATGCGAGTATACCATTACTTCCCGAAACTTTATTTTAAAAATTATCTCAAAATAATGCTTGTAAGATTTAAAAATAAATTTCCACGTTTAATCTTGATAAATATACTTAAGTAAAAAGGTTATGATACAAAGCCCTATTAATATTTAATAATTTATCTTTTAAAACAAAAATGCAGACTAGTTCTTAAATAATAATAAATCTTTAACGATCATTATAAGGTTGCTAATTAATAATTAAATATGCTTTAAAAAATTCAAAATAATTAAATAACTAATTTCTAGAATATCATTAACACTTTTTAAATTATCCAGTTAATAATTGAAAATCCTCTTTTTAAAATAAGCCCAATCTCTGGATTCTAATTTCACTTCGATAAATTTTGGAAATCTTACTTGAACCCAGTATAACCAATTTTATACTTATTTCCAAGTTTCACTTCTATCCTTCCGAAAATATTTAAAATCTCGATTTTAGACCTTTTATATTTAACAAGCACTACTCGAGAATTTATTATTTAAAAATCCTTTTGTATACTTTTATCCCAAAATCTCTACAATATCCCAAATTTGTTAAGTACAAATTTCGAACTATTATTTTATCAGATCAACTAACCCAAACTTCCATATAAATATTTTATTTCAAAACCACTTTAAAATTCTTTTCCAATTCAACCCATATATTACTGGTATTTAAAAGTATAAAATCTAGGTCAAAACCTGTCATAGCATCAAATCAATCAAATTCACATGATAATCTATCACAGAATTATTCAAACAAAAATATATCACTATATATGAAATTTAATTCAACTTTTTGAGTAATCCAGTTAGATCCCTCCAACATGTTCCCCTGCATCCATAAATGTTAGCACCACAATAAAAATACCAATTTCGCTTCGAGGTGAAATATCATGGTATATAGGATCATCCGCTATTATGCGGGGCGCAAAGGGTCTCATCCGCTATATATGTGTGTGAATATCAATCACTCCGATATATATACACTACTATATGTAATATCACATCCAACCGATTAAAATGCATTAATTAACCAATCAATCTTTAGTTAATTTTAACTGTTTAAAATTAAAGCCAATGGTCCAAAATTGAGTGAGATTAACTCACCTTGAGTTTAACTTCACCAAATGTTCAAATTTTAAATTAAATCGAACATGTTCGGTTTAACCTAAAATTTTTACTCATTCCAATTGACTCCATATCAGCTCCAGCGCATAGTATTCATCGCTGCGATTCCAACGCCGCCTGTTTCGTCCGATTCTGACAATGTATGAAGAAGATACACATTTTTAAATATTAACGATTTGATAAATAATTAAATTTACAAATTTCTTTTTTATTTTATACCCAAATCTATCTAGACTGTAGCTTCCAAGACCAACCATCGTGAACATCCTCTACTTCTTCTCGTTTACGTTCATAGGAAAACACACAACCGAACCCAACATCTCCCTTCAATCAACTCCATGTCGCTCCTACCACATCGATCGAGACACTGATCAGGCTACACCACGTGGAAGCTCGTCGTGAGCTCCACCTTCGACCAGAGGCTAGCAAAACCCTATGCCACCTAGCACTAGATTATCTTGCTTGAATACGCTGCCTTCTAGCGAGAATTGTCGCCAATCCGCTTCGCTACATCCAATCATGGTCGTTCACTTTATAAATCTCTGCAAGCTCTTCGATCTCCTAGTTGAAACCTTCGGCTATAATTGCATGGATGGAGAGAAAAATGAGGAAGAACAAGGGAGCATTTTGGACATTAAACAATAGATGGGGCTATGAAATTGGAACTAGGGTTTCACTGTTAAAACCGTATATCTAGGTATATATACATATTATTTTAATATTATTTCCAATTTTTACATGCTTTTTCAAACGAACTCCAAACGAAGCGTGCCGCCTGGCATTTATAATGTTTTACCACTATTCTGAACACAATGGAACATGTTTGTGGTCTAGTTTAATTGTATTTGGAAGATAGCATTTTGAATCGAATTAAAATATTAAATTTTCGATATTCATTTCAACGCGTTTTTATCCCGTATGGCCAAATGGTAACTCCAAATGCTACAAAATTTGAAATCTGATAATAATAAACTAGTACAAATCCAATGGAACTGGTTTCGTCCCATTCCAAGACTGAGCCCCGGAAGGCTATTTTAACTCGTCGATTAAATTGAGCAATTTTCAAAATCGTCGAACTCGTTTAAAATTTCAATTTCGAAAACTTACCAACTCAATTATATTTCAAATAGAACTTATATTCACATAAGAAATCATTCCAACTTATATTAAATCAAAATTCATTATTTACACTATTACTATATATATTAATTTCCACTACTAAATTAATATATAAATTTAAAACTTTAAATTTATCGACTTTTAATCCCATCCAAAAGTCCACCATCATCACTCTAATTCAACCAGAGTTTTAAATCAACTTAGAAATCATTTCTCTTCCCATTTAACTCCATATTTCCATATTTATCAAATTTTCAAATATTAATTTATATTTACATAATCCAATTAGTCGCTATATTTGAAATGTTAAACTACTTCACTGATTCTTCCATATTCCAAATCAATTAATAATTCAAATTCAATGTTTAAAATAAATTAAATATTCAAAATCAAACGACCAAAATTCCAGGTTGTTACATTCCTCCACCCTTACAAAAATTTCGTCCTCGAAATTGCTAAGGTAGGAAAAATGCTCCCAAACCCATTTACTTATCTATAACCTACTTAGTTAAAATCCTACATTCACTTCTCTAACCCTTTTAGTTTTATCCAAAACAATTGGATTCCATTTCTAATTCAAAACCCTTGATTTCTAATACAATCCAAAAATAAACTTTTCTAGTCAACAAAAATTTCAAAAAAATTCTAACACCCTAAATTTCTGAAATTTTTTGACAGAGTCTCTTTTGTACGGAGAGCCTTTTATAATATCGTAAATACGATAAAAATATATACATCGACCCACATGGTCGGAAAACAATACATACATACATATATATATATATATATATATATATATATATCAATATATTATTATTTTGTTATTTTATTGTGTAGGCGTACCTTTATTTACGTTATTAAGCGAGTAGCTTGTTTATATGCATTTACACAACCCAAAATCTATCCAACAACTCCTTGTACTCGTACTTGCTCAAAATAAGCACATAAGTTTTCATAAACATGAAATTTTATAACATTCCATTTATATAACTAGCTAAGGGTATAAACCTCATAAACCAAACATGCCAATCATATATTATAAGAAATTATAAGGTTCTAACACTAATTTAATCCCTTTCCATGGATTCATATATCATTTATATCATGTCACTCAATTCGAAATGATTTACAACCAAATTTATTGCCTTCAATTCATATTTACAACAAACACACTCATATCCGATCCAAATTGATTTATATGGGCCTTACTTGCATAAATTCACTTTTATTCAATTTCAAATTGATTCACAATCAATTTATTTGCATTCCATTTATTATTGAATTTCATTATATGCAAATCCATTTTATTAAATTTAATCCTTTTTAAATTGACTCTAAATCAATCTTTTGATTGCCATACCATTTATTCAATTTTAACTTGATTCAAAATCCATTCAATCTTATTCTATTCACATTCACACCAGTTATATTCATATCCATCTTATTTAGCTTCAATTGATTCATTTAAATTGATTTTAAATCAATTCATCTATTTTCCATTGGTTTCCATTTGTGTTATCCACCAAACTTTATTCGCTACATGTTGTACTAAACAACATTTCAATCCATGTTAATTTATTGACGAATCCATTTCATAACAATCACTTAAGTTAAGTTTCCATGGTAACAAAGTTCTAATTCATTTTAAATTGATCTCATTCAATTTAGCTCAGGTTCATGCACTTAAATTTCTATTAACTTTACTTTCAACTTATTTTACATCCTTTCCATTCACTTCATTTAATTCATATAGTGCTATTTACTTAATTTTATAGTGAACGGCATTTCAATTCATGCTAATTTATTTATAACCCATTTTGCAAAAAATATTTCTAAGGTTTATTGTAAACTTTCCATATCGCTATTCAAGTTATATTCGGCTTTAAAACTTTAGTTCACACTCAACTTATCCAATTCATATCCTAAAATCATATTCAATTCATTTACTCTTAAATTGAATTCATTTCTTATAATCAAATACTTAACCATTTTAACTTGGTTGTACCTTTTCACTTTCCCAGTTTAATAGGTTATACAACTTATTTATTCACAATTACCTGAATTTCCTACTTAAGTTTACTCACATTCAATATTTATAACATATAATTATATAATCACCTCACAATTCATATTTATAAATAATTTACTCAATTCTAATCCACTCTCCATTAAAAATTCAAATTTTGAATTTCCATTCTTTTACCACAATACCAAACCATCTTCATTTTGGTTCACTATTTTATTTCTGAATTCATAAGTTCAAAAACTTATTTACCTAATATCTCATATTGCTTTCTTGAGTCCATTTATATTTTAAAATCATAACCCTGGATTATATATATCACTTAATAGCATAAGTGTATTCATCCCATTCAATAATTATAACTTATAATTATACCATTTCACATTTCACTTTATATCCCATTCAATTCAAATCCAACTTCTATTTTATTTAACTTACCTTAAGTTAAATTTCAACCCATATTATTCACTTTAACTTACTCCAATTAAATTTTTAAATTTCCATGATTTAAAATTTACAGTTTCCCTTCTTATCTATATCAACATCAAATTATAAGTTCAATACTGATTTTCTCTTATTTTACAAAACATTTAAATAGAAATCCCTGAATTTAATTACTCGGTTTTATTTTCAAAACATTTTGAAATCATAACCATATAGATATATATATCCACTTTTGTATATCAAATCATGCTTCCAGATTTCAAAATAACTTGGTTTTTCCCAAAACAGTTCCCCTTCGGAAATTTCTAAATGAACTTGTTTATCAGACAAGTCCAAAACAAATAATCACAACCAATCACTATGGTAGCAATCCATCACTTAGAAACTCGAAAATGAATACTGATGATGTGGCCGTCATCACCAGAATTATTTTCCAGCACTGAAGTGAGTTCAGTGCTTCCTTACTTCCAAAATTCATTTTTAAAAAATTTCTATTCTGAAATATCTCAAAATAATACCACCGTTCTTTCTTTCAAACACTTTGGAAAATATTTCAAAATAACTCCAAGATTTAAAAATTCCTAAACATTTAGTTCAAATCATTTTAACCCTTTTCTCAAAATTTTCGGGATTTAAATTCTGGTTTAAATCAAATATTAATTATACTCCTTTGTATAAATCAATCTTCTATAATTTCTATATGATATATATAACCATTTCAAATTTTATAATCTTATTTTCATTATAATATTAACAACCAAACACTCCAAGCATATACACTATAATAATTTCAGAAAATTATTTCTTTTATATCAAAATATAACTTTAGGTAAAATTATTTCATTTATCCACTTTAAACAATACTATGTCGGTTTACCTTGTTTAAGAGTTTAGAAACCTCTATGATATGGTTGTACTTCCCATACCGACCAAAATTCATAAACACTAAACCGATAAGTCAACACAATATAAAAACATTTTATATTCACTAACAATTACGCGCTCATATCTATTGATACACTCAACTCATTCTAGAGTACTACTGACTCTATCTCTAATGAGTAATCCCCCACCAAAGCCAAGGTATATCGCCAACCTAAGCTCTGATACCAACTGTGATGACCCGTCTTTTCGACTGTCGAAAAGTTGACGTAAATACGTCCATTGTATAACATGCCGAATGATCGAGCGTTGGAAAGACAAATTGTTGAGGGAAAAGAAAATAGGTAGAAGAATAAGAAACTAAACAAAAACAGAATCTCACATCAGACTAAATAACATATAGTATAAATAGTTCTTTGCACAAGTCCAAACTGTAATATACATATCTCATATCAGAGTACAGAAATCAATAATTACCAGTCTGAGCAGTTATAACAACCTGTCCTCACAATTGTCAATAATTTCAACGAAAACTACAATGGAATAAAACAAGTACAAGGATACGTCTCGGTCTCCAGCCCATCTCTTGAGCTCCATAGCATCCTAACCTGAACCTGAAATACTCAGTCTGACCTGAGCATTATAATAAAATAACACCCGAGTCAGTCTGGAAAATCAGCGTGAGAAAACACACTCAATTTAAATTATTAAACTTATCAAAATCCTTTGAAAATCAAAGGTATCTCGTAAGACCACGCCACACATAAACACGTCGGGTTTTTACCTTATGATAACCAAAACACTTCATATCAAAATCATCTGATATTATAGTAGTGTCTAGGTACAAATACTTATTCAAATAGTTGAAATGCTTGCATCTCACGTTTCAGCATAGTTGGGCACAAATAACACCTACTGCACTTATTGGAGAATCAATTCCATCCAAATGACTAGGCACTGGGGTATCGCCTGTCACAGTACACATCTAGAGGAGCGTACCAAGGACCATGCCGGGATCCCCTTCTACACATGACCGGACTATCCCTGACTTGGATGGAACGAATATGCTATCACCCCGCCCACCCTTTTCCGAGCTCCTCCCATAAATCGTAATAATAATATTCGAGCGTAACTAGAAAGATGATAAACATTTCCTAATTGGGTGCTGCCCACTTAGCCTTGCTGCATCTCCCTTACTTTTTAGTCATTCCCAGTCGATGAGGCTAGAGGCTACGATTGCCTTTTAAGCAATGTTAACTTAGAATGCTCATTGTCCTCCAATGACAATGTACTGATAGCATTCATCCATACAAGTCCATTCCAGGTTCGAATAGAACCGAAGGTGCTATTCCTACTACATCCATTTTGGAATCTCCTTCAGGATTAGTAGTGATTAGCCCTTGCACTTCACTGCTCCATCTTTGACTCCATGCTCTTGTTTTCATTTCGAAAACGTACTCGTTGGTTCGAAGTGGTTTTCGAATAACTTATCTGATCCCGGTCTCTTTGAAACAACGTTCACTATTTTCGATAAGCTCAACCCCGGTTCTTAAGGAAACAAACAGACGAAGCAAGATTGGAGATCACCTCCTAACCGTTAGTGGACGGATTTCCTTACACACGTCCTGGAAGAATGAAATGAGTTTATATGTATTATATAGCACCTCGGACGGTGATTGTACCATATAATCCCCATGTTTCCCCTGGATATTCCTAAAATTATATTTTGGGCCTAGATTTGATAGCCAGTTATTTAACTATCAAATAAAATAATCATTCAACCAAATATTCCATTTTACACTGAAAACACTAAGTCTCTTCTTATTTTAATTTTAAATACATTAATCTCTTTACCCAAATTATACATACTTATCTTATCAAATTTAGTAAATTTACAAACTATCTTTTCAAAAATATTTGAAAACCCTTTTAAAATAATGTGGAAAATACCACCGTGGTATCAAACCTTGAATTCACAGCTCAATGGTTACGTCTTTATCCCAAAGAAATCCTATACTTAATTGCAGGCACTCCCTGCCTCCGATTACGCCATACGAGTATACCATTACTTCCCGAAATTTTATTTTGAAAATTATCTCAAAATAGTGCTTGTAAGTTTAAAAAATAAATATCCACGTTTAATCCAGATAAATATACGTAAATAAAAAGGTTATGATAGAAAGCCCTATTAATATTTAATAATTTATCTTTTAAAAAAAATGCTGACTAGTTCTTAAATAATAATTAATCTTTAGCAATCATTATAGAGTTGCTAATTAATAATTAAATATGCTTTAAACAATTTAAAATAATTAAATTACCAGTTTTTAGAATATCTTTAACACTTTTTAAATTATCCAGTTAATAATTAAAAATCCTCTTTTTAAAACAAGCCCAATTCCTCGATTCTAATTTCACTTCGATAAATTTTGGAAATCTTACCTGAATCCAGCATAACCAGTTTTATGCTTATTTCCAAGTTTCTCTACTATCCTTCCAAAAATATTTAAAATCTCTATTTTATCCCTTTTATAATTAATAAGCACCACTTGAGAATTTATTATTTTAAAATCTTTTTGTATACTTTTATCCCAAAACCTCTATTTACAATATCCTAAATTTGTTAAGTATAAATTTCAAACCATTATTTTATTAGATCAATTAACCCATATTTCCGTATAAATATTTTATTTTAAAAACCCTTTAAAATTCTTTTCCAATTCAACCCATATGTTACTAGTATTTAAAAGTACCAAAATCTAGGTCAAAACCTGCCATAGCATCAAATCAATCAAATTCACATGATAATCTATCACAGAATTATTCAAACAAACATATATCACTATATATGCAATTTAATTCAATATTATTATGGAATCCGTTGGATCCCTCCAACTTGTTTCCCTACATCCAGAAATTTTAGCATAGCAATAAAAATACCAATTCCACTTCGAGGTGGAATATCGCGGCATATAGGGTCATCCGCTATTATGCGGCGTGCATAGGGTCTCATCCGCTATATATATGCGTGAATATCAATCACTCCAATATATACACACACACACACATATATATATATATATACACTACTATATATAATATCACATCCGACCGATTAAAATGTGTCAATTAACTAATCAATCATTAATTAATTTTAACCATTTAAAGTTAAAGCTAACAGTCCAAAATTGGGTCAGATTAACTCACCTTGAGTTTAACTTGGCCAAACGTTCAAATTTTAAATTAAATCGAACACGTTCGATATAACCTAAAATTTTAAATCATTCCAATCGACTTCATATCCGTTCCAGCACATAGCATTCATCACTGCGATTCCAACACCATCTATTTCGTCCGATTCTGACAAAGTATGAAGAAGTTACACATTTTTAAACATTCATGATTCAATAAATAATTAAATTCAAAAATTTATTTTTTATTTTACAGCCTAATCTATCTAGACCTTAGCTTCTAGGACCAATGATCATGGTCGTCCTCTACTTCTCGTTTACGTTCACAGGAAAACACGTAATTGAACCCAACATCTCCCTTTAATCAACTCCATGCCGCTCCTACCACATCGATCGAGAGACTGATCAGGCTAAACCACGTGGAAGCTCGTCACTAGCTCCACCTTCGACCAGAGACCGGCAAAACTTAGTGCCCCCTAGCCCTAGATTTTTATGCTTGAACACGCCGCCTACTAGCGAGAATTGCCACCAATCCGCTTCACTAAATCCAATCATGGCCGTTCACTTTATAGATCTCCACAAGCACTTCGATCTCCCAGTTGAAACCTATGGCTGTAATTGCGTGGATGGAGAGAAAAACGAGAAAGAACAAGAAAGCATTTCGGCCATTAAATAATAGACGGCGGCAATGAAATTGGAACTATGGGTTCACTGTTACAACCGTATATATAGGCATATATACATATTATTTTAATATTATTCAATTTTTTACATGCTTTTTCAAACGAACTCCAAACCAAGCGTGTCGCCTGGCGTTTATAATGTTTTAACCATATTCCGAACATAATGGAACATGTTTCGAGGTCTAATTCAATCGTATGTGAAAGATAGCCTTTTGAATCGAATTAAAATATTAAATTTTCGATATTCATTTCAACGCGTTTTTATCCCGTACGACTAGAGGGTAACTCCAAATTCTAAAAAATTTGAAATCCGATGATAATAAAATATTATGGATCTAATGGAACTAGTTTCCTCTAATTATAAGACTGTGCCCCGGAAGGCTTTTTTAACTCGTCGATTAAATCAAGCATTTTTCAAAATCGTCGAAATCATTTAAAATTTAAATTTCAAAAACTTACCAACTCAATTATAATTCAAATAGAACTTATATTCATATAAGAAATCATTTTGATTTATATTAAATCAAAATTTCATTATTTACACTATTACTATATATATTAAATTCCACTATTAAATTAATATATAAATTTCAAACTTTAACTTTGTCAACTTTTAATCCCATCCAAAAGTCAACTATCATCACTCTAATTCAACCAGAGTTTTAAATCAAATTAGAAATCATTTCTCTTCCCATTTAACTCCAGATTTCCATATTTATCAAATTTTCAAATATTAAATTTATATTTACCAAATCCACTTATTCGTTTTTTTTAATGTAAAATTATTTCACTGATTCTTCCATATTCAAAATCAATTAATAATTCAAATTCAACATTTAAAATAAATTGAATGTTCAAAATCAAACAACCAAAATTCCAGGTCATTACAAATTGAATTCCTCCAAAATGACATCGTCATCCAATGTCATTCTGGGTACATACGCTAGAAAGATGCGTTGTCGTCATCTTTTGCTAGAGTGGATTCTTCCAAGTCCAGTGTTGAGACCCTAATCATGTATTAGTTTCTATCTCCAGAAAATCGTGCATGGATGACTCAACTCTATGGATTTTTCCTTGATGTTGTGAATCTTCAGATAGCACGAAATGCCAAAAGGTAGGGTTGAAGATTCAATTAAACTCTTGCTTCTGTTTTTTAAAGCCGATGTATCAATAGTTACATTTTGGTGGTTTCTTCTTTGCATCACCAAACTTCAAGAATGGCATATTCCTACAAGTTGAAACCAAATGATCTAGTTAGGTCGTAAGTAGGTCATCGATCCTTCTCATCATCATTAGATTGCGAGCGATGGTTGATTTATGAACATTAAATCCTTCATTCCCTTTATTGACGATTTTGTTGCTAAAATGCTCTGTTTTGCGACACAGAATCGTTATCTAACCAACCTTACGGTTAATCATATTTAGACTTTGCGACATTTCTTTCGATAAAATATATATGCGTTTATCCCTGCTCGAGTGACTAGCAATTCTGAATGCTTGTATTTGGGCGATTATGAAAGATGGAGAGGTTTGCGACAAATGATTTGAATGCCCCTGGTCTGGCTCTCAATCCTATTCTAGGATTAAGGAAGTCCGATGATTTTAGATCTAACCTTCTATAATTGTCCCTACATGTCCTTAGTTTTGCTTTCTTTGCTTGATTTCTATCGTTACGGAAGTTTTGTTCAAACGCCAATTTCTGCCTTCGGGAATTGATAACCTAGCTATTTAGTTCCAAGCAATATTTCCTCGAGGCTGCCTATCTTTTGGCTGTATCTAAATTCTTTCGAAGTTGAACTCAGAAAATTTGGTTTCGCACCATCTTTCATCCCTAGAAATTAGCACACGAGTAATTCAATCCTATAATTTCCTTATGGTGTTGCTTTTTTCCTCTGCAGTGACTGATTCCTATGATGAAAGATCGAACCATCCGGCTGACTTATGAAAGGTTATGACTTCCTGTTATTGCCCATTTTCGGGCAACAGTAGTTTTCTGAAGACAAGGGTAGAATCTCAGTTGAGGACCAACTTCTATCTCTGGAAGCTAGTGCATTAATGGTTTACTATGATGAATGTTTATCATCAACTACCATCAATTTATGTTTATCCTAATGGTTAAGCAACTAAAATCAAGAAGGTAGGTTTCAACTATACTTCTTTCCCAAGTCATTGGCCAAAAGTCCCTTAGTAGTTCTCACGGCTACAAGAAAGCTAATTATAACTAATCACTTAAGCCTATAAAAAAAATAAAAACACTTCTCCAAAGCATGTGGATTAGGGTGAGAGAGCTAGGATTCACTAAAAATAACCACATGCAAAATAAATCACTGATCGAACCTAACTTTGATCAACTTTGGACCGAAAGGTGAATCTCCTCATATTTTCTTGAATGTGGTACATAAATGTTGCCCTTGTGCATTTTATCTTTTCACTAAAAAGAACTTCTTTAATTCTTTCTTTTTCTAAGAGTCCTCTTTAATGCATCTCTTTATGGGCTTCATCTATTAACACTCCGTTAACTGAGTTTCAACCCCCGCTTTTGATATTATAACTTTTATTTTAATTTTATCCCTAGTAAATAATTAAAATTTTATCTTTAATATGTCTCTTCATCTAATCTTTTTTATGTATAGAAATGTTGGAAGAGAAACATGAAAATTTCATGGAAGTGATGATCTGACAACAACCCTTGAAAGGTAGGTAAGATAGGGTTCATCAATTTTTTTATGAACCAAAAAAAAGAAAGAAGAAAAAAGTAAGATGGAAAAAAAACAATAAGGGTACTTTTGGAAAAACTACGGTGGGAAGAGAAAATTTGGGGGTGTAAAGCTTTTTTTGTAGATCATGGGTGTGAAAGGCAAAAGTAGGGTGAGAATAGATGGATCCCTCCTTAGGAACTTTATTTTCACCTAATCTTTAATTACCCATTCCAATTATTTTCCTTACTTTATAATACCCATGCTTTTTTCATACTATCCAATTTATTTTCCTCCTCTATCATTCTATTCTTCTACTATATTTTCCCTTTTTCATATTCATATTGTGGTCATTGCCTTTATCTTCATAAACCCTATTCCATTCATAACCAATAGCACCTAGTTATCACCACCTCCTTTATCTACTTATTCTACTCTAGGTATATTCATCTGAAAAGATCTAATCTACTCAACTTTAACTAAAATCATCGCCTCCTCCTTTGTCCTCCTTTACTAGTCCAATCATGTCATTGCTACTTCAATGATTCAAATTTGAAACCAATAGATTTAGGTTTTTTAAGTTTAACATTTCAATCAGTTGCATGAATTGTTTTAAAAGTTGGTATTTTCGGTAGTAGACTATCATTCAAATAAAATGTTACTAAAAGTATAATATACATACATACATACATACATATGTATGTATATATATATATTGCTCGGTAGTGTAAGTTAAGGTCTCCTATTATATTTTCGGTAGTTGATCACCATTCGTCGGTGTACCATGACCATAAAAGATATGGAACCTAATATTAATTGGATATGTTGGCAATGCGCTGTCAATCAAATTGGGTAATATTAAGTCATGAGTATACCTTTACTTATTAATTATTTATTTTCATGGGTAAAATAAAGTAATAAATGGAGTGCATCGAGCACCGCTCTTTTCAAAGCCATGATGTGGTTCTTAAATGTCCCTAACCTCCTAAGGTGCATTTGTAACGAACGAAAATGGGGAGTCTAAGTGGGGCATTTGAGCGGGGAAGTTCGTGTAACGACCCAGAATTTCTAGTCGTCAATTTTGAGCATTTAATTCATTTTAAATGTTAAATATGAATTTTGAATTTAATTTTGAAGTAAAAAGATTTTGCTTAAATTAATAGAATTAGTTGAATTTCAAATACGGGAATTTAATTGAAAATTTGAATAATAACAATTTAATATTGAAATTGGGATAATTAGCGATTCTGGGTGTAAATAGATATAAAAATGTTTCTAAAATTTATTTTAAGTCTATTTGGATTTAAATAATGATGTTGGACTATTGGATGGAATTAAAAGTCGATAGGTTGAATTTGGAATTTTGTATTAATTTGATAATGGAATTTAATAACATAATAATGCAAATAATCAGATTTTGATTTAAACTGAATCAGAATGATTTTGGATGTGAATATAAATTTAATACGAGTTATAATAGAGTTAATAAAATTTTAAAAGTGAAATTTCAAGTGATTTCGACGATTTTGGAAATCGCACGAATTTATCGGCGAGTTAAAATAGCCTCCCGGGGCACGGTCTCGGAATTCAGCGAAACTAGTTCCATCGAATCCGTAATAGTTAGTTATTATCGGATTTCAATTTTCATGGCAATCGGAGTTGTCGTTTGACCCTGGCAGGTCAAAACGCCTATTTTAATCGATTTAAATTAAAATTGATCGTTTATTTTCGTAACTCGCACATACGATCGAATTAGCTTTTTAAACACGTTCCATTGTGTTCGGAACGTAGGTAAAACCTTAGAAACGCCTGTCTGCACGCGTCGTTTGGAGATCGTGTGAAAAAGTTGCTTTAAATGGATTTAATATTAAAATATTATTTATATACGTATATGTATTCACGTTTATACGCCTAACCCTAGCATAATTCTGGAGCCGCCGCTTATATCGTT
Organism: Allium cepa; assembly: GCA_030765085.1. Taxonomy (NCBI): domain Eukaryota; kingdom Viridiplantae; phylum Streptophyta; class Magnoliopsida; order Asparagales; family Amaryllidaceae; genus Allium; species Allium cepa. The sequence goes on from CM060932.1 coordinate 138,109,681, forward strand.
TAATGGCCTAAAACATCCCATTTTATTTCTCGTTTTTCACTAGATCCACTCAATAATTCCAAAAACTTTCAACTGCAAAAATCGAAAGCTCGATGAGCACTACGTTCTGAACGGTAGTGATCGGAAATCGTTGAGTGGATTGATGGAGATCTTGCCACGAAGGGGCCGCGTTCGAGTTCGAATCTCGAGATGAGGAGGTCGGCGAGTTCGTCGTGGCTTGGGGCGTGGGTAAGGCTTGCGAAGGCCGTTCGTATGGCGGTGTTTGATTAAGCTCGAAGGGATCGTGGTGGGGATGGTTAGCTCGAATGGAACGGCAGTGATGGGTTCGTGAGTTCGTGAGTTCTGTGTTGCATGCGTAGAAGAAGAAGGAGATGCAGCCTCTATGGTAAATAAAAAAAATTGAAAATTGAAAGGGAATTGTTTTATAAATTATACTATATGTTTAAAATAACATATCTTTCACATACTGTATCAGAATTCAACAAAACTGGAAGCGTCAGAATCGCAGCGACGCGATCTACGCAGTGAAGCAATTCTGGAATCGTTCGGAGCAAGTATAAATTTAGGTTAAATCGAATGCCGTTCGATTTAATTTAAATTTAAACGCTCGTCGAAAACCCAAGGTGAGTTATTCTCACTCACATCTGGATACCAGCAATTTAAATATCTAATATTTAAATGTTGATTGATTAATTAGCTAAGTATGATAATTATTATCAAATTGAATCGATATTTATTTGTTATGCTAATATCTATGGATGCAGGGAAATAGGTTGGAGGGATCCAACTGGATTCCTCACAAATAGAAATTTATTTATATTCTGTGATATATCTCATTTATATTCTATGATAAATTGTTTTAGATCATGTTATGCTATGCTCTATTTATATACTATGATAGATTAAATTGAAAATCAAATTGTGATGTTCCATGACTAGGTGAATACAACCTGGGAATTTTAAATATAAATAAGATTAATTGGGTTTAAAGAAAATAAAAGGAATTATTAAGTAAAGAATTTAAAAGGAATTAAATTCAAGTAATTGGTTGATAAATTGAAGTGTTTGAAATTGTGAATTATAAGGGAAATGTGGACTTTTTAAAATAATAGCGAGATTTATTTTTTAAAGGATGGGAAGTGTGCTTTCTCCTGGAAAACTTTAGTGTGTTTTTAAGAAAAGTTTTCAAATATAAATCTGCAGTTTAAATATGTTTAGAATATTTTAGAAAGAAATGTTATTTTAAATTGTTTTTAAGTGAAGGCAAATATTTGATTAAGTAATTATGGTATTTAATTATTTTTAAAAAGTAAAGTAGTGTTGAGTTTTCAAAAGGAAATTATAATATAAATATTTAATTTAGTAACTTTATTTTAATGGTTAATTTGACTTAAAGTACTTTGGAAACCTTTATATATTTCCTTAAGTATTATTTTCAATTAAATAATTTCTAGAAGCTTTATTTTAAATATTTTAAACATATGTTTGAAAATGATTTCCAGGAAATAGCAATGTGTTTAAGAATAAAAGGAGTTTAGTTTTAAAGTATGGAAAGGAATTTACGGGATGAACGTAAAATTGAATTGGGGTAAATCGTGTAGGATTTATAAAAAAAATTCTTTTGGTTATCCTAAGATGGAAGTGTATTTTCCTGAAAAGCCAAGTACGTTTTTAAAGCAGATTTTTTTTTGAAAAAGTTAGAAGTTTGAAACTGTATTAAAGAATGGTTTCAAGAAATTATTTTAGTTATAAGAATTTTAAAGGTAAACATTCATCAAATTAGATATAGAAGTAATTATTTAAAAGGGGAAAGCAGTATTATGTTTTAAAGAATATTATTATTATTTATACTTTATAAAATGGTTTTATTTTAAAAGATAATTAATTAAAATTTTATTTGAAACTTGTATAGGATTTCATAGCTTTATTTTAAAATTTAGTATGACTTAACTTTATTTTGAAGAAAATAGTTTATATTTTATAAAGCAGTTTTATTCGAAATATTTATATATATATATATATATATATATATATATATATATATATGTTTCAAATTAAGTATGTAAGTAGATTTAATATAAATGTTTTAATGTATTTTCAAGAATAAAGTATTTAAATTATTTTACACCTTAAATATTGGTACTTGATGTTTTCAGAGGAAGTAAAGATTTGAAAATCTATTCCATGAGAAGAGTTGGGTTTGAAAAGTGTTTTCAACGGGATTTGAAAATGGAAACATATTTGGAAAAGATATTTTTGGGGAAAATAAATAATGTAGGAAATTATTTATTGTGTGATGGATGTTGTGAATGTTAATTGATAGTTAAATCATCGACTATCAATATTGGACAATGCGTTGATCGTTTCGAAGAGACCGGGATTGGGATTAATTTCTCGAAAACCACTTCGATCCGGTTTGTACGTTTTCGTAGGAAAAATGAGTTCAGAGTCGAAGATGGAGCAGTGAAGTGCAAGGGCTAGTCGCTACTAATCCTGAGGATATTTCCAAAATGGTTGTAGTAGGAGTAGTGCCTTCGGTTCCGTTCGAACCCGGGACGGACTTGTATGGACGAATGCTTTCGGAACATCGTCAGGTTGACGATGGGCATTCTAAGTGAAACGTGCTAAAAAGGTAATGCTTAGCCTCAAGCCTCACCAACCGGGAATGACTGAAAATCAGGGGTTATGCAGCAAGGCTTGGTAGGTAGGACCCATTCAGGGTGAGGTCATCCCTATCTAGATGTCCCTTTTTATTTCGGCTTAGTGGTGCGGTTGCTAATCCCAACCATGGTGTGATCTTACTCGGGATTATCCAGTAAGGGGTAGTCCCGGCCATTTGTTGCAGGGGATCGGGAGTGGTCCTTGGTACACTGATCTAGACCAGGTACTGTGACAGGTGGTACCCTAGTGCCTAGTCATTAGTTGGAAATCCATTCTCCCTACGCGCCTTTTACGTGTTTTGTTTGTATTACCCACTCTGTGGCTATTGGCTGGAATTTAATCATGTAACAATTTCGACTATTTTATAGGTATTTGTATATAGACCCTATTATAATATCAGAGGATTTTTATAGAAAGTGTTTTAGCTATTATAAGGTAAAAACCCGACATGTTTAATTGTGGCGTGGTCTTACGAGATGCTTTTGTTTTCAAAAGGAGTTTTGAAGCTTTAATAATCAATTTGGGTGTATTTTTATCAGCTGGTATTCCAAACTGACTCGGGTGTTATTTCATTATAATGCTCGGGTCAGACCGAGTATTATATGTTCAGGATAGGATGCTATGGAGAAGGAGAGGAGCTGGAGTCCGAGACGTATTATCCATACTTGTATATATCCGCTGCTATGATTGTATGAATTGTCTGGCTGGTAAATGTTGTTTGTTTGTAGTACTCTGATAATATATTGTATAAAACAGATATAGTTTTCATTTAGTGTAAAGATCTGATATTATATATTATATTTATTCTGCTGCGATTGTGAGATTCTGATATTGTTTAGTTCCTTCTTTCTTCTACCTTCTTTCTCTTCCTCAACAATCTTTCTTTTCCGGCACTTGATCGTCGGCATATCATACTGTGGGGTATTTTTTGTCGATTTTCGAGGGTCGAGAAGGGCGGGTCGTCACACTTGGTATCAGAGCTTAGGTTGGCGACAATCTAGGCGTTGGTGCGGAAATTACTCATTAAACAGAGCCAATAGTACTCTATAATAAGTTGAGTGTATTAATAGCTATGAGGGCATACTTGTTAGTGAATATAAAATTGTTTTTATGCGGTGTTGACTTATCGGTTGAGTGTTTATGAATTCTGGTCGGTACGGGAAGTACAACCATATCGATAGGGGTTTCTAAACTCTTAAATAAGATAAACCGACATAGTATTGTTTTAAAGAGGGTAAATGAAATAATTTTACCCAAAATTTTATTTCGATATAAAGGAAATAATTTTCTGAAATTATTATATATATTTGATTTTTTGGATATGGATATCTTAATCAAAGAAGAATCTAAAATTTGATCTAAAATTTGAAATGGTTATAATCAAATAAAATTCTATAAGTATAAATTATACAAAAGAAGAATAACTAACTTTGAATTAAACCAGAGTTTAAATCCCGGGGATTTTGAAAAAGATTTTAAATGTATTGAAAACAAAGTTTGGAAATTTAAAATCTTGGGAATGTTGTCCAAAGACTTGAAGGCAATAGTGGAATATTATTTTGGGTAATATGTTTAAATGGAAATTGTTTTGAAATGAATTTGTGAAAGTAAGGAAGCACTGAAGTCACTTCAGTCGCTGGAAAATAATCCTTCTAATGATGGCCACATCATTAGAATTCATTTTCGAGTTTCTTGAGTGATGGATTGCTTCCGTGGTGATTGGTTATGATATTTGTTGGACTTGTTTGAGATACAAGTGATTTTAGAAATTTTCAAAAGGGGGAGATTGTTTTGGTACAACCAAGTTGTTTTGGAAATCCAGAGATTTGATTTGATATACCAAGTAGGTATGTGTGGATTATTATTTCAAAATGGTTTTGAAATAAAACCGGGCAATTGAATTCTGAAAAATTCTATTTAAATAATGTGTAAAGTTAAAATGAATCAAATATTGAATTTATTAAATAAAGTTGATATTAATAAGTAGAAAATGAAAATTTTAATCTTGGAATTAAAATTTAACTTGAGTAAATGGAAGTGAATAAAATATATTGAAGTGAATAGAAAATTTGAACTTAACTTGGGATAAGTTAAATAAATTAGACTTAGAATTAAATTGATTTGGATTAAATCGAAGTGTAAAATGATTTTGTAATTGTGGGTCATTGTGTAATGAAATGTACCCATAAGCTATTAAGTGTTATACTTATAATCTAAAATTGTGCAAAGGATTAAGGTGAAAGAAAAGTTGTATCCTTAAGAATTCAGTGATACATATATATAAAATTTGGGATTGTGATTATAAGATGTAAATGGATTAAAATGAGCAATATGAGCTTTAAAATAAATAAGTTAGTGAATGAACAGAAAATCAGATTTGAAAACCCAAGTAAGATGGAATTATAACCACAAATGGGAAATAGTTGAATGGTATGGTGAATTCAAACTTAATCTCAAATGAAATGTGAATTGAAATAAGGTAAAGAAAATATAAAAGGGTGAATGAACTTAAGTTAGTAAATAATTTTTGAACTTGTATATGGAGAATTAAAATTGGATTTAACTTCGATTAAATGGAACTGAGTTGAATTTGGATTGAGTTAAAATCAAAATTCAGTTGTGTTACAAATAATTTTGAGTAGAATTAAATTCTTATTTAAAATAGTAAAGGGAATAGTATGAATTCAAGTTGGCTAAATAAATTTAGTTGAACTTGAATTAGAATAGGAAAAGAATTGAATTGAAAGAAAATTTAATTAAGTTGAAAGGATATTGTATGAATAAAATTTTAACTCAACTAAAATCCAAAGAAATTTGTTTGAGAATGAATTTAGTGTAAACTAAATTAAATGGAATTTGTATTGGCATGGATGAAATTTTGGTGGTTTGTTAAGAAAATTTTAAAAAGAAAAATAAAAACCCAGTTTTAATATGGGATTTAATTTATGCAATAAAAGTTGAGAGTGTGAATGAATAATGGAATTAAAATATAATAGTGATGGTTTGAATTGTAAATAAATTCAAAAGAGTGAAATAATTTAAAGTGGTCTCATTGTTAATAAAATAAATTTAAAATGGAGTGAATAAATAAACAAATTTAATTAAAAATTGTAAATGAATTGGAATTTGATTGAATGAGAATCAAATTAAATAAAAATAAAATTGATATAAGAAGAAATAGAAATATTGTGAAATTGAAAGAACTTAAGCAAATTGGAAAATAACTGTGGTCGAGCTTTATAAGCGATCTCGAATGAAATTTGTTTAGATAATAAAATTTAAATGGAAGTGAAAGAATTTTAATTAATTATTGTGATAAAATAAGAATTTATGAGTTGTAAATAATATAGAATGGGATGATATTAATTTAAACTTGAGCTGAATGAGGAACTTGAAGTGAGAATAAGGATTTGATTTAAAAAATTTGCAAGGAAATAAGAATATTTGGGGTTGTGAATAATTTCGAATGGAATAAAATTAATATAAATTTAAACTAGAATTAATTTTAATGGTTATAAGCTTAAGTGATGGTTATTTGCTTGAATGACATGAAAATTTGCATAGAAATTGGTCGTTTTGTTGTAAACAGAAATTTAATTGGCTTAAAGAAGCAAATTGAAATTGGTTTTTGAATCAATTGGAATGGATTGAAATTTTATTGAGTGGTTTTGCACATAAATGAGAATGGATCATAAAAGAAATGCAAATACTTCAAATTGAAAATGAAATTCAATTGTAAATCTATTTGGAATTGAATTGAAATAAATTGATGCAAGTAATACACATGTAATCATATTGATGTGAATATGGATTGAGGATAGTAAACTTGAATGTAAATAATTCAAGTGAAATAAAATGAAGATTGGATTTGTTAGGTAAATTGAAATAGTGTTGAACCTTGTGATTTCTTATAAAATACGATTAGCATGTAGAATTATGGAAATTGGTTGTTTTGATTTTGAAATTGATGTGTTGGTTAAGATTAATGAATAGAATGTTAATAATTCTCATATTATTGAAAAGTGATGTGTTTGTTTAAGTAAGTATAGGTACGGGAGGCAGTAGATAGAGTTGGAGTGCGATTATGCAATATTATTTAACTGCTTGCTTTTAAAATGCTAATGAAAGGTACGCCTATGCAATAAAATTAGAAAATATGAACTGTTTTTGTTTTTTCCGACCGTGTGGATCGATGTATATATATTTATATCTATTGTGATATTGCAAAATCTCCTCCGTACAAGGGAGACTCTGCCAAAAAATTTCGGAAATTTTGGGAGTTAGAATTTTTTTGAAAATGTCTCGTTAACGACAAATTGATTTCAAATAACAATTAAAATAAAAAGGATTTTGGAATGGAAGTCGAAACTAGCAGTTTCGATTTAAAACTAAAGAATTTAGGCAAAGTGAAATTGAGATTTTCACTAAGTGGGTTATGCTATTGGGTTTGGAGCATTCTTTCTACCTTAGCAAATTTCGGGGACGAAATTTTTATAAGGGGGAGGAATGTAACGACCCAGAATTTCTAGTCATCAATTTTGAGCATTTAATTCATTTTAAATGTTAAATGTGAATTTTGAATTTAATTTTGAAGTAAAAAAATTTTGGTTAAATTAATAGAATTAGTTGAATTTCAAATACAGGAATTTAATTGAAAATTTGAATAATAATAATTCAATATTGAAATTGGGATAATTGGTGATTCTGGGTGTAAATGGATATGAAAATGGTTTCTAAAATTTATTTTAAGTCTATTTGGATTTAAATAGTGATGTTGGACTGTTGGATGGAATTAAAAGTCGATAGGTTGAATTTGGAATTTTATATTAATTTGATAATGGAATTTAATAATATAATAATGCAAATAATCAGATTTTGATTTAAAATGAATCAGAATGATTTCTAATGTGAATATAAATTTTACACGAGTTATAATAGAGTTAATAAAATTTTAAACATGAAATTTCAAGTGATTTCGACGATTTTGGAAATCGCTCGAATTTATCGACGAGTTAAAATAGCCTTCCGGCGCACGGTCTCGGAATTCGACGAAACTAGTTCCATCGGATCTGTGATAGTTAGTTATTATCGGATTTTAATTTTCGTAGCAATCTGAGTTGTCGTTTGACCCTGGTAGCTCAAAACGTCTATTTTAATCGATTTAAATTAAAATTGATCGTTTATTTCCGTAACTCGCACATACGATCGAATTAGCTTCTGAAACATGTTCCATTGTGTTCAGAACGTAGGTCAAACCATAGAAACGCCTGTCGGCACGCGTCGTTTGGAGATCGTGTGAAAAAGTTGCTTTAAATGGATTTAATATTAAAATATTGTTTATATACGTATATATATTCACGTTTATACGCCTAACCCTAGCATAATTCTGGAGTCGCCGCTTATATCGTTTAATGGTCGAAAACATCCCATTTATTTCTCGTTTTTCACTAGATCCACTCAATAATTCCAAAAACTTTCAACTGCAAAAATTGAAAGCTCGATGAGCACTACGTTCTGAACGGTAGTGATCGAAAATCGTTGAGTGGATAGACGGAGATCTTGCCACGAAGGGGCCGCGTTCGAGTTCGAATCTCGTGATGAGGAGGCCGTAGAGTTCGTCGAGGCTTGGGGCGTGGGTAAGGCTTGCGAAGGCCGTTCGTATGGCGGTGCCTGATTAAGCTCGAAGGGATCGTGGTGGGGACGGTTAGCTCGAATGGAATGGCAGTGATGGATTCGTGAGTTCTGTGTTGCATGCGTAGAAGAAGAAGGAGACGCGGCCTCTATGGTAAATAAAAAAAATTGAAAATTGAAAAGGAATTGTTTTATAAATTATACTAAATGTTTAAAATAATATATCTTTCACATACTATATCAGAATTCAACGAAACAGGAAGCGCCAGAATCGCAGCAACGCGATCTACGCAGTGGAGCAATTCTAGAATCGTTCGGAGCAAGTATAAATTTAGGTTAAATCGAACGCCGTTCGATTTAATTTAAATTTGAACGCTCGTCGAAAACCCAAGGTGAGTTATTCTCACTCACATTTGGATACCAGTAATTTAAATAGCTAAAATTTAAATATTTGATTGATTGATTAGCTGAGTATGATAATTATTATCAAATTGAATCGATATTTATTTATTGTGCTAATATCTATGGATGCAGGGAAACAGGTTGGAGGGATCCAACTGGATTCCTCACAAATAGAAATTTATTTATATTTTGTGATATATCTCATTTATATTCTGTGATAAATTGTTTTAGATCCTATTATGCTATACTCTATTTATATACTGTGATAGATTAAATTGAAAACTAAATTGTGTTGTTCCATGATTGGGTGAATACAACCTGGGAATTTTAAATATAAATAAGATGAATTGGGTTTAAAGAAAATAAAAGGAATTCTTAAGTAAAGAATTTAAAAGGAATTAAATTCAAGTAATTGGTTGATAATTTGAAGTGTTTGAAATTGTGAATTTAAAGGGAAATGTGGATTGTTTAAAATAATAGCGAGATTTATTTTTTAAAGGATGGGAAGTGTGCTTTCTCTTGGAAAACTTTAGTGTGTTTTTAAGAATTTTCAAATATAAATATGCAGTTTAAATATGTTTAGAATATTTTAGAAAGAAATATTATTTTAAATTATTTTTAAGTGAAGGCAAATATTTGATTAAGTAATTGTGGTATTTAATTATTTTTAAAAAGTAAAGTAGTATTAAGTTTTCAAAGGAAATTATAATATAAATATTTAATTTAATAACTTTATTTTAAAGGTCAATTTGACTTAAAGTACTTAGAAAACCTTTATATATTTCCTTAAGTATTATTTTCAATTAAATAATTTCTAGAAGCTTTATTTTAAATATTTTAAACATATGTTTGAAAATGATTTCCAGGAAATAGCAATGTGTTTAAGAATAAAAGGAGTTTAGTTTTAAAGTATGGAAAGGAATTTACGGGATGAACGTAAAATTGAATTGGGATAAATCGTGTAGGATTTATAAAAAAAATTCTTTCGGTTATCCTAAAATGGAAGTGTATTTCCCTGAAAAGCCAAGTACGTTTTTAAAGCAGATTTTTTTTTTGTAAAAGTTAGAAGTTTAAAACTGTATTAAAGAATGGTTTCAAGAAATTATTTTATTTATAAGAATTTTAAAGGTAAACATTCATCAAATTAATATAAAAGTAATTATTTAAAAGGGGTAAGCAGTATTATGTTTTAAAGAATATTATTATTATTTATACTTTATAAAATGGTTTTATTTCAAAAGATAATTAATTAAAATTTTATTTGAAACTTGTATAGGATTTCATAGCTTTATTTTAAAATTAGTATGACTTAACTTTATTTTGAAGAAAATAGTTTATATTTTATAAAGCAATTTTATTCGAAATATTAATAAAAGAATATATACGTTTCAAATTAAGTATGTAAGTAGATTTAATATTAATGTTTTAATGTATTTTCAAGAATAAAGTATTTAAATTATTTTACACCTTAAATATTGGTACTTGGATGTTTTCATAGGAAGTAAAGATTTGAAAATCTATTCCATGAGAAGAGTTAGGTTTGAAAAGTGTTTTCAACGGGATTTGAAAATGGAAACATATTTGGCAAAGATATTTTTGGGGAAAATAAATAATGTACGAAATTATTTATTGTGTGATGGATATTGTGAATGTTAATTGATAGTTAAATCACTGACTATCAATATTGGACAATGCGTTGATCGTTTCGAAGAGACCGGGATCGGGATTAATTTCTCGAAAACCACTTCGATCCGGTTTGTACGTTTTCGTGGGAAAAACGAGTTCGGAGTCTAAGATTGAGCATTGAAGTGCAAGGGCTAGTCGCTACTAATCCTGAGGAAATTTCCAAAATGGATGTAGTAGGAGTAGTGCCTTCAGTTCCGCTCGAACCCGGGACGGACTTGTATAGACGAATGCTTTCGGAACATCGTCAGGTGGACGATGGGCATTCTAAGTGAAACATGCTAAAAAGGTAACGCTTAGCCTCAAGCCTTATCAACCGGGAATGTCTGAAAATTAGGGGTTATGCAGCAAGGCTACGTGGGTAGCACCCATTCAGGGTGAGGTCATCCCTGTCTAGATGTCCCTTTTTATTTCCGCTTAGTGGTGCGGTTGCTGATCCCAACCTTGGTGATCTAATTCGGGATTATCCAGTAAGGGGTAGTCCCGGTCTTGTGTTGCAGGGGATCGGGAGTGGCCCTCGGTACACTGATCTAGACCAAGTACTGTGACAGGTGGTACCCCAGTGCCTAGTCATTAGTTGGAAATCCATTATCCCTATGCGCCTTTTACGAGTTTTGTTTGTATTACCCACTCTGTGGCTAGTAGCTGGAATTTAATCATGTAACAATTTTGGCTTTTTTATAGGTATTTGTATATATACCCTATTATAATATCAAAGGATTTTTATAGAAAGTGTTTTAGCTATCGTAAGGTAAAAACCCGACATGTTTATTTGTAGCGTGGTCATACGAGATGCTTTTGTTTTCAAAAGGATTTTTGAAACTTTAATAATCAATTTGGGTGTATTTTTATCAGCTGGTATTCCGGACTGACTCGGGTGTTATTTCATTATAATGCTCGGGTCAGACTGAGCATTATATGTTCAGGATAGGATGCTATGGAACAGGAGAGGAGCTAGAGTCCGAGACGTATTATCCGTACTTGTATATATCCGCTGCTATGACTGTATGAATTGTCTGACTGGTAGATGTTGTTTGTTTGTAATACTCTGATGATATATTGTATAAAACAGATATAGTTTTCATTTAGCGTAAAGATCTGATATTATATATTATATTTTATTCTGATACGATTGTGAGATTCTGATATTGTTTAGTTCCTTCTTTCTTCTACCTTCTTTCTTTTCCTCAACAATCTGTCTTTTTCGGCACTTGATCGTCGGCATATCATACTGTGGGGTATTTTGTGTCGATTTTCGAGGGTCGAGAAGGGCGGGTCGTCACAGTTCGGGTGAATGAGGAATGCGTTGTTGCTACAAACGAGGTATTTGCACGAGGTATTTAAGTTGTGATTTTTAATTAATTGATTTATAATTTATTAATTATTATTTTATTGTGTGATATAAGTTTAATAATTGCAAATAATAAAAACTAGATTACTTAATTTTTCGTTAAAATAAACAAATACATTTTAAATTCAAATACATGCAAAAAAGCTACATATGACGACTACGGAATACAATTAATTAGTACATCATAAATCGTTGTACCGCATCATTTGACAATGTTTCCACCATATTTTAGTTTGTGGAATCTTTGCAAAAAATCATCATAATCTCCCACCGTTGAACAAATAACAGACAATATATAATGACAACGCTAAACGACATTAGTGAAATGATCCGTCTGAATGAATGACCGTCCAATGATATGTCTACTCGAGCTGCCATGCATGGTATGTATACTACGTTTAGGCTGAATGGGTGTAGTGTCATTAGCCACCCAATTGGAGTACAAATCTTCATCGATGGTAGTGAAAGGCTGAGCTGGTGGAGTAGGAGGTATTAGATATTTGTAAGCGCCCTTTTCTATGCAGCCTCCAAAAAACTAATCCAAATATTTGAATTTGTGGATGGGACTTTTCTGAATCTCATATTTCTTATTGCAGTGGTGTTCCACCACTTCTCGGAACTATCCAACTGATCATTCTCTTCATCTCGCATCCCTCCTTCTATCTACAGAAGTTTGTCCCAATTAGTCCAAGAGCACTTTAGGTTGTCCCCTATATTCTTCATTTGTGTATGGGATCAGTCATAGTTCAACCTACCATTAAATGCGGCAACCACTGATGCATAAAACCCGCTGACTGAACTCCTTAAGTTTGGCAAAAAATCAACACTTAGATCTATAAAAATTTCCCCTTTTCGGTTGTTTGTAAAGCAATGGGCTAGAAGGAAGCAGAAGTGGAACCAGAAGAGTGCGTTATACTGAAAATGAAAATTGCAAAATATAGGAAAAATCCTACAAAAATATATGTCATAGATAGGAAAAAAATAAACAAAATGGCACAAAAATACTTTAAAATATGCTCGACCCGTTTGGTAGAAATTGAGAAAGAGGAGAGTTAGGGGTTGTTTGTTGCTGGTATGGGAATGGGGGAGATGGATGATTATATAGAGGTGAAGGGAGCCGAAAAAATGCAGCTATTAGAGTGAAATGGTATGACACATCCGATGCATCTAACTTTTCTGATGCGAATGTATCTTTTCTCTTCAACTAGCCCAATGTTCCATTTTTTGGAGTTGGAACGTTGGGGCAGCTGACGCATCAGATGTATTAACGGAAACATGGTAATTTTTGGCTATGAACGGCACCTAATTTTGAGCTTAAGAAAACAATAATAGAATAAATTGAGGCCCAAATTTGTTGGAGGGTATCTAAAAGATTTTAACTCACTGACTTTGTACGACTCACCTACCTAATTTATTGATGTTGGAAATATTAAACACGTGGGATGGCATGTGTAAAATTGGAAAAAATGATGACTTGGCTAAATCCAACTAAATGGTTGAGTTTCAAATAAAGATATTTAAAGCTTAAGGATATAATTTTCCCAAAAATACTATGTAGATACTAGAACATTAAAATTTATCGAATGGTTGAATTGAAAATGTTACACTATTATATATATATATGAGATTATGGTTCCCAAAATTACATATAGTCAATTTTATGTGAACCTCTCCTATTTATAATTACAGATCTAGAGTTCTATGCAAACATGGGAGAAAACCTAATTCGATTTTATATCCACTACCATCAATGAATTCAAGTATGACTTTTCGAAATTGAACATACCTTTTCTATATCATTCTCGATGAAACCAAAATGGGTTATTTATTCAGATCTAGGGTTTCGTAGTTAATTAGTTCTAAAGTATATTGAATTCCTAACAAGTGGCATCAAAGTCATCCATTATCAATTCCTTTGAGTAATTTAATAATAGATTGGGTCAAATAGGGGTTTTAAATGTCGATCATTATTTCATGGAAGTTACTGAGAATAATTTAAACAAGAATATACCAAGTTGCTACTTCATAGTTGGTTTTAAGATTGAAGTGTGTAATTTTGGTAAACATTTGGCATACCCTCAATACGGGATAAGATTAACTCTATACCAACAAATGAATAAAAAACAAACTAGTTTATAGTTTATGTAATGTTTCTTTACCTAGTTTAAACATTATGATCGAGATTATGTTTGCATTATGCCCATGTATATATAATGAAATAGCGTATACAAATGGGTAATGTTATTTAGGGATAATGTGTTGTTAATATGATATGTTATGAACTCCATTTTGCATCTCTAATGGATATTGAATATTGATTTCATTAAATGGACTTATTTTTCCAAAATGTGACTTCATGTCACTTATGTATTATAATATATACACACACACAAATATATGGTAATTTGAAATAAACTTAAATATTTAGGTGAATCTTCATATAAATTAATATTTAGCTATCTACCATTCTAAATGAATTAATTGAACTAACATGCCACTAAAGAGATCCCTTTTGTGTAGATTATTCATGAGGGTGTTTGATATTTATGTGTATGTATTCATGCGGATGTTAATTAATCCAAAATAATGCTAATATTTGGTGGAATTATATTTATATATATGTGTGTGTGTGTATGTGATAGTAAACATGTGACAATTACAAGGTATTACGTGTGAACCATAAATCAATCCAAATGTTGATTCATTATTTAATGTAATTTATAGTAATGTTTGATCGTTACAACATGTGTACCACTAGCAATTAATATTGCTGTCTAAAAACTTCGTATTAATGTTGTTTAGGTATTTTGGTAAGAGAATTACTGATTATTTTAATTTAGTATGGTTATGTTTTGATATAATCATATTTAGTTGATTCTTATGTTCAATTAACAGTAAATTTAATTATAACATTTGTCAGTCTTAACAACATTCTTATTCTAACTGGGACTAACTTTTCGAATTGAAAGAGAACATATTACTTGTTCTTGGTTGCATAGAAAATAATATTGCACTTATTATGTATGCAACCCCCTTCCCTCGACCATTTGAAAACTCTTCTAATGATATCGATAACTTTGAAATTTGTGAATTTTTGAATAGAATGAGTCTAGTGATCATAAAGCCCGATATTCTGAAAGCATTTAGGAGTTTTGTATCTAAAGGAATGACCAATATCAAACAGTTCCATGTTGAGTTTGAAAAGTAGCTTACCAAAAGCGATAAGTTAGAAACAAGCATGTGTTTGCAACACACTTAATTTCCATGAGGTATCAAAGGAAAGGGAACATGATGGAGTGCGTTACAGAAATGTTTAATGTCGCTTCAAAACCTAAATTTATATGTAGTATGTTTAATAAAATAACAAGAAAATAAACTTATATTATGTTTAGTTGAATTTATTTGATTTTTCCATAATTTTTAATTTGAGAAATATTTAAATTATCATTTGATGATTTTTCAACAAATGTTGGTGTTCTTATAATTTCTCAGAATAAGATAATCATTGTATTTTATTGGTTTTATGGTCGTATCGTATTTCTAAGCGCGATCGTATTTTTATTTTGTCATTCGTGGTTCGTACACGAAGATGTTGAAAATTTATAAATAAATTAAAAATCAAAATTAAGATTTGTCAACATGCTTCACTTTTATTTTCTTCCTTCTATACATTTTCAAACTTCCAGCAAAAGAAAAGTTAACCCACTATATTCAAAAATCAAAATCAATTCAAATATTTAACAAAAAAATTCAAAACAAGGATCTTTGAGTTTGTAATCACTAGATCTACAAATCCATGGTCTTGTTTTTATGTGCAATCAAGTTTAGCGTCGGTTAAAAATTGGAACCATAACTAGGGTTTGAGTTTTGTAGAGTTTGGCGAGGCGAGAGGCAAAACGGAGTGTGGATTTGATCTCCTCATGCAATATAGAGGAGGTAGTGCTGTTTTTGTATTGTGCAATCAAGGATTACAGAATGCGACCATTTTTATGTCATGTGAAGAAGCTCATGTCGCCTTTTTCTAAGGCCTGTCGAGCGCCTGAGGGTTGTAACGATCAGGAATTTTGTCACTTAAATATGGAATATGTAATTAATATAAAATATTAAAATAATTGATGTTAAACATTAAATAATACTTTTTGATTAATTATATCGTGAAAATAATTCATTTAAAAAGGTTGTATAACTATATGAACTCATTTTAGAAACAAATTAGCTTCGTTGTGCTTTTGTAGTTCGACGTCGTGTTTTTGCAGTTTGAAAATATAAGTTGCTGGAAATTCATTAAATGTTATAAATATAATTTTATAGCCTTAATAAACATCACATAATTTGGGTATAATGATAATAAGTGATTTATAATGGTTTTACAAATATATTAAATTGTTTTATAAATATAACAAATTTCATCACATTTTGGAAGATCGACATCGTATTATTATAATTGGATTTTTATATTAGTAAATATGGTTTTATAACATAAATAATCTTGTTTTAATTATTGAAAAAATGATAATAAATATATTTTCACGATTCGTTTACGAATATATATAGTTCAACTGAAAAGTAATAATATGACCGAAATTCGAATTCCGGATTTCCAACGTTTTAACGAATAAAAGTTTTAATAGACTATTGCATTGTTGTTTGTTGTCTTGTGCAAATACATACACATGTATATACATGTCATACATGCACATATACTTATACATATACATATATACATGTTACATACATCTACTTATATGTGAACATGGTTTGTGCTTAAAAAAGCAAACTTCACTTCACCGTTAATGCACATCTCTTCATCCTTTCCACCTCATTTCTTTAAAAACAAGGCAAGGGGACAAGGCGCACAAAATGATGGATGAAGGGAACATGGTGGGTGGCTAAAGGTGATGGGAGAGGTGCACGATCATGTTGGAAGATATTTTCACTTTTACTTAAGACTTAAGTCTTGAAATATCTATAAGTAGACACCTAAGGCTTCATAAATTCACACTCAAATTCTCTTGAGCTTCTTCCTTCTTCTTGAGCTCTAATGGTCTCTTTAGTGGCCTCCTCCTCTAAGAAAAAATATACCTCAAAGTAATGACAAAAAAATTATGAAAAGAAAGTAAGGAATATATACATACATATATACCATGGAGATCCACCTCCAAAGTGCCGCCAAACTCCTCCGCTTTACCTTTATAGTGCATGGCCTACCCCTCCCTACTCAAGTTGGCCGAGCATCACCTCATTCTAAGGTTTGACTGAGCTTACAAGGAGGGTAGGAGAAGATGTATAAGGCACCAAAGCAATAAAAAAAGAGGGAAATAAATACTATCGGAGTGCCACTAAATTGGTTTGGAGAAATTTGGGAAAGAGGGAGCTATAATAGTGAATACTTGATTTATTTTAATCTCAAAAGAGATTATAAATAATAATATGCATGTTTAATTAGAATATTAATATGCCTGGATAATTATTTGGATGAATATTTGTTGATTATTAATGGTTGATAACTTGGTTGTGAATTACTATAACTAATAAATATGAAAATAATATTCATCAAAATAGTGATGGCAAATTCATTAGACATGGATATTTCATAAAGATAATTTATCACATTATTATGTGTGTATGGAGTTTATTAAGTCTCTTTATAGATTTTGAATTTAAAAAGAAAGATTATTAGAAAAGTTTAATATAGAAAAGATTAAACTTTGAAACTTATTTAAAAAGAGGAGTTTTGATTTATTTTGAAAAAAAAATTACTTGTTTGATTTGTAAAATAAGAATTTGACAATTGATAATTTCATATAAGATATCATATAGTAATTTTATAACGGATTTCAAATAAAAATTTTAAAAATGAATATTATAATAATATAATATTATAATATGAAAAGAAAGTGAGAATAGATTTTAATGAGGTAAAATAGTAAAATATGGTTTTAAATTATTCAAAATGGTTATGATTTTAAAATGATTTCAAAGTATTTCGGACAAGTTCCATAAAATTTGACCAAAGTGGAAAAAAAATTAAGAACGTTGTGTTTCGGCAGTTCGCGATTTTGCTACTCAAAAAGTTAAACGGATGTGTAGGATGGAATATAAGTCAGAATTCTTTGAAATAAGAATTTTCTGACCCTTGGCATTATAGTTTTCAAATGGAAGAAAAATCAAGACTTCACTTGGTAAAGTTTGAGATAGGTCCAAAACAAGTTTTCAAAATCGTCGGGTTTTGGCAATTCGTAAAATATTGTTTTCGACTCTTTAAAAATGGATATTTTTAATCTTTAAAAGTTTGAAATAAATTCCATAAATATATTAAAAAACTAAAAGGGATTTGAGTATAAAAAAATGGACCTTTGTATAATGAAATTGGTTTTTTAATCTATAAAGCATTAAAATCACTATTCATTGGCAATTTAGTGATGGAATTTGACAATTTTTGAATAAATGTTTTAAATTTAGGTTTTTCTTCCTGAATCTTTTGGAAACTTTTTTCAAATAATTGCAAAATTATTTTAAAAGATCATGTCGATCAAATAAATTGACCGCCTTATAGGTGGTAGAGAGATAGTCTCTAGGCTGGAGTTTGGGAAACTAGTTGTCTGCTCCTCCAAGCTATCTGGACCGGTCTGATGGAAGGGATACTTGATTTGATTTATTCGAACTGCGTTTTCTTATGATAAAAGAAAAGAGATTTGGAGTTTTCAAAAAGTTAAACAAGATTTAAAATAGGATTTTTGTTGTTAAAAAAAACATTCTAGTTAAACTATGTATTAAATTTCGGGGAGGGAACTCGTACTATCCGTATGAATCTAAAAGGTAATTACACCATATTCGATGAACAGTATAGTTTGAATACAGAAATTGGTATGGAGTTATTAACCCAAAAAATGGATTAACATCTTTGATTGAGTGTGAAAGCACTATCCCTGTTCTTATAGTGCAATATTATAGAAGATAAATGTAAAAAGAGCAGAAATAGTAAAAAGACAAGAAGATTTCTATAGTGGTTCAGTTGTTTATGAAGCCTACGTCCACTTTATAACTTTGTATTAACTGATTAATGTTACAAGTTGAATCGAATTACAATATGATTGAATCTTCTAAGTTAGATCAAGTCACAAGTACAAGAATTCACTAGAGAATCATATTGAACCCGTAGATGACTATTGTGTGGGAGGAGAAGAGTGAAGAGTTATCTCTGCGGAGTTCCAGCAGCCAGTCCAGCAGATCCTCTTTATGTTGCAGATATGATTGTATTTATAGGCATAGGAGAGCAATTTAGCTAGGCCGCTTTTTCAGAATCCTACATTCGATGATACAAAGGTTCTTTGATAATTTCATAACGATCCAACATAATGTGATGGATTACTAGCAATCAATAGGGCATGGATCGCAAGCGATCCATGTACTTAGGGGATTTTTAGGCTTCTTCCTTTGGGTTGCACTCTTTGTCTTATGTGGGTGCTCTCTATGTAATTTCATAGCTAATTCCCTTGTTTTGATGATGATTCATGCATAGGTTGGGTTGAACCATGACTAGAATCGGATGGGTATTCGCTTCTCGAACTAGGTTGCTTGGAAGGCTATGAAACTTGGCAAACATACTTAGAAGAGATATCAATTCACGATTCAAGAGGCTTAAATGGCCCCTGAAGCTTCCTTATGGATCGCTAGCGATCCATGGGTGATGGAGCAATCTATCCCCTTAGTGGATTTTTGGGTAATTCTCCTTGAGTGCTTTTGGCTTTATTCTTTTGGATGCCTTGTTCAAGTTTCAAGTCATTCTGGAATGGTCCTTAAATTCTAAATCCTATTAAATCTGCTAGGTTAAAAACCTGGTTAACATTTGCCTCCCAGGGTATGCTTTCATTGGAAATAAAGTCTGCTCTGTAACTGGTCGTCCTTGAATTCCTATTCCATGAAATCCATTCGATCGTATTAGGCTTACCGTGAAGTATTGTTTTCAAATTTTCAAATTTTTTTGGGTTTGGGATATGGATCATCATTATTCATGAAAACATATGAATTTTGACTCAGTAATTTCCAAAGTGTTTACAAAAGGCAAGGGGGTTGAGTTTGAAACTTTTGAGCGAAAATTAACGTGAGGTGATGGATCGCCAGCGATCCAATCACTTCGATTTTTTTTCACTAAATTCTTTCCTATTTAATACTATCTTCGAGCTGACCTTTCTTTGTTTCTTCGCTCTCTTTTCTTGCGATCCAAACCAACCATGACCTAACAAGCTTTTGCCACAGCCTCCGTGGACCTCTACCACCAAAGCCTACTGCCACCAACCTCTGCTACCCCTGCCATCACCCTGAGCCAAACCCTAGCACCAAAATCGCTGCTTTCTTAGATCGATGTCGACCTTGCAGACTGCTAACCCTAGCTTGGATCGCCACGAACCCGAAGTTGAACCCATTTTCCTTCGATCCGAGGTTGGTGATGACGTGGCTATCGTATTGGGTGTAGCTGCCAATGAATTTGGGGTAATCGAGCAGAATGGTGAATGAAATGGGTTGATTGCAATTTATTGGAGGTAGATAGTGGATTCGTGTCCTACACTTGACGCATTTAACTATTTTCATCCAATAAATCTAAATTAATTAGCTCATGGCCTCGAGGTTCCAATGAGGCAGTTTACATGGACTTGATCATCCTGGGTTTGTCTTACTATCACATGCTTGGTGTACCTGAGAATAGAACAAGCTTTCCATGTCGCTTTGGACAACGGATCCGTTATCAATCGTCGACCGATAACTGGTAAGGGTAGGAGGAATAACTTCAATGAATGATATGAAAAGCATTTTCCTTTTTCTGCTGCGATTGAACTATCTACATAGGATAGAGCATTCATAGTGTTTAGGACGCTGAGCACATCTCATATAGATAACACATTGCACTTGCCCCAGTCAACGCTTGAATCTTATGAGTTGGCACAATTCAAAGCCTTTATGGAATTCAGGCATTTAATATACGGGGATTTCTAGTTAAAAATTGGGTTCCTGACTATAGTGGATACAAGTTATGTTATATAGAATGAAGAGCCCATCATCTCGACATAAATCCAGTGGAGGAAGCATGGTACTCTCGGAAGCAGAATCGACATCTGTTACACCTTCGCAAATGATTCCAGCAATGCCTACTTCTTCGGCACCACAAGCAAAATATTGTCCATTGATGTATTCATCGATCGAACTAGTCTGAACTTTAGAGTTTTACCTAACCCTCCGTAGAGAGCTTCTCATGTCATTCTGCTAAATTTTTGCATAATATTTATTTACAACATGGTATTTCGGATGACGATATGCGCCTTCCACCGAAAAATGAGTTTGCACACATGCCACCTTCGGGGTACACCGCTTGCCATCGGTACATTGCTTGAATGGTGAAGTGCCCCCATTCAACCATTTCTTAAGAGATACTCTTTTGAATTTGGGAATAGCCCCATTTCAGATTCATCCTAACAGTTATGCAATTTTGACTTGTATTCTTTTTTTGTTTATGCGAACATTCAACCGTGTCCCAAGCTTCGACGAATTTAGATACTTCCTTTCATTCAAGAAGAGGGAGGAATGTCCATCTCTTGTGATTATTGAGGCCCAGAGAAATTGTAAAATCGTGTTGCAACTACAAAGCGACTTATCCTAGTTCAAGACCCAATATTTCTTTGTTGGATATCCTGAAGGGTTTAATCATCTTTGGAAGACATGGGTAAGTTTTCTCTTCTCTCGTTCAAACTTATTACGATGGTGCGGGGTTTTAACAAACTGAATGCTTCTTATGGTTATTCCAGGGCCAAATAAATATCTAGCATTAGACTCTATCTTCCATACTTTATGGGCCATAGATGATAGAGAGAGATCAGTCAAACTTTTGCTGACAGACGAGAATTTGAATCGGTATGGATTGTTACATCCTGAGAGGTCTGCCGTCGATGTTGAGGTTCCATCCCCCGCCTATTCTAGGATTAGAACATGCTCCACTTCTTCATCGCACAATTACGAAGAGAGTAGTCTATAAGGAGAAGAAGGTCTATCTGGTGGATCAACTGAGGAAATTCATGAAGAAAAGGGCGTTACGATCGGAGCTATTTTTCCGAATAGGATGCCCCCGATCCCAAAGGAAGGGGAAGAGGAGTTCAAACAACGAGAAGGCAAGGCTGCGGTGATCGTAGAAAAAGAGGGAGGTGAAATTAAGAGCAGAGGTGGCAATGACCTCTCCTCTAGCGATTAGGAATTTGATGCGCGTTCTAGTGAAGGAGATCTCGAATCATGTGATGAAACTCTGGGAATGAGTCCCATTCTCTCGGATTCACCTCCCTAAGAGGTTATTTCTAAAGATGCTCCTCCAGCTACTGAACGACTTTATGGTTCTCCGTCTAAGGAAGCTAATGTCAACTTTGGAGACTTGAGCAACGTTTACGTGAACATTGCAGAACTCAGGGTTGATGATTTTGGTTCGAGGGATTGTTTCCTTACTTCGGTCATGTTGTTTCTAGAATTAGCCTGACTCCCACTGTAGTCGCTTCCCAACCCAGTTTGTGAAGTCATTTTAGGGCGCCTATGACACGTTACATACTTCACTAAGGTTACGTACACTCATATATGCATTATTTGAGCTCATTTTTTGCCTCTAAAGTTACTTCAGTTTTTTCTTATATTAAGTTCTATGGGATGTTGTGGACTTTATAAAGACCTTAAACAATTTACATATGCACAACATGGGTTGAAACGAACTTCAAGCTGCCACCTATCCCGAGAAGTTAAGGAAGAATGGTGGAAGAGAAAAGATTAGGAAGCTGAAGCTTGTCGTCGGAATGATAGGAACCGAGGCAAAGTTCATGGGGCTGGCTATGAGAAGAGGAAGACTCCCGACGATCTGGAAGAGCCATCAAAAAAGACAAAAATAGATCGTGATCCTCATCCTTCCAAGCACCATACATCTGGCCCAGCTCTAGTTTCTATCGAAATTGAGGTTTCGACTTCTATAATTCAAGTCGCTCCATCAGCCCTGACTCCGGCAACTCATGTTGTGCCTGCTTCTGGTTTTTCACGCCCTCATAGGAGGCCTGCTTATGTTCTCCCATTTGGTCCACCTAAACTTGAAGTAGTGTTGCCTGGCTGGTTCCTGAAGGGAGTTAAATTCAATCATGACCTACGTTTGATTCGTAAGGAATCTTATGTACCCCTTCTCTAGGCGATTCATAGTGACTTGGATCAAGCTGAAGGATGGGAAAAATTAAGTAAGCAGCTGGAGGGCACAAAGCGTAACAACTATCGAGAGATTCTTTCTTTCGAGTTGGAAAAGGATGATTATGAAAGGATGCGGATGGAACTTGATGCTAGAATTGATCAATTGACAAAAAAAAGAGATGTTTCCATTCAAGATAGTAAGAGCAATGCTGGTTTGTTAAAGGAATTGAAGGAGGCTCACATAAAAATTGAAATCGTGTTTAAAGGCGAAATCAAGAAAGCCCATGTTGATGAAGTCAAGCTGAAAAGGGAGCTTGAAACTCGAGATGAGATTATCGAAGCTCAAAAGAGAACTATTGATGGTCATAATGAAACTGTCAAAGCTCATAAGAAAACAATTGATGATTATGTGGGAATGGTGGAATCCAGAGATAAGACCATCTCCAACCAAGCTTAGGTGATTGCTTGCTTTGAGAAAAAGTTGTGCAACTCAACGCTGAAAAGACCAAAGTCGAAGTTGAGAAAAGCCTCTATGATGGGGGAATACTTAGAGCTGCAAGTATCTTCAAAGGAAGATGGAAAAGATGGATAACGCTATCTTGAACTTCTACGTCAACTCCCTGTTGCATCAGGGCAGTATTTGTTGTCTGGGCCTCAAATTCCTACGTACTCTTATTGTGGTTTGGGAAGAAATCCTAGCGCGTTTCCAAGAAGATGGGGATGTATATACCGAAAAAGAGCTGGAGGATGCCTATTTGAATGAAAAATTAAAGAGGACTTTGGTAGAGGGTCGAGAGATTATTCAGGTTGAAAGGGAGAGAGAAGCCGTCGATGCTGCTGCAGCCGCAACTGCTAATGCACTATCAGAGCCTTTCATTTCTAGGCCCGGCGAATCATCCAAGCAACTTCATGATCAGATACAAATCAATCCGACTTCGACTGGTATAGCTTTATTATCCATCCCTTCGGTACCTATCTCCGAAGCACTTTGAAGTCCTAAAACTTCACCGAAGACTGTGCAACCATCTAAAGAAGGAAACGGCGGGAAGTACGAGGTTGAGATTCACAGTCACACTTTTGATGCTGGTAAATTTTTTGTTTCTCACGAGTTTAAGAACTTCCAACTCATGATGCAAGAACAAGATGAACTGAATGCTTTCCTTTTTGATCTTATAGAGTCCGTCTTCTTTGCCTGTTGAACTGCCAATTTCTCCAGTCCCGATGCCTACTGCTATCTCGACTGCTTCAACGCTTGTTTCTATAGCTGCTTTATCACTACACCCGTATCTGGCCATCAATCAGGGTTGGAATCTGAGAAGATTTCTACATTGCATGGCCCGAATGACCCCTCCATATCTCTAGAGGATGATTTAGTTGCAACTGACACCCGAGATCAGACAGACCAAGGTAGTTGGCCAAGTAAAACCGAGCAGCAGATGGTGGTAGTTAAGATAGAGAAGGTAGAGGAGTGAAAGCCTTCGAGGAGCTCCTGCAAATCCCACAAGCGCAAGACCAAGGTGGTATACGATGCCTTTATTTCTGTGATTTCACGCATTATGTATGCATTTTTCAGCTTTACAACTAGATCAGTTTTGATTGCCAAAATTCTTTCTTCGTCATAACAGGACTGTGGAGTAGTTTTCCTTTCAACTAAGTGTTGGGGTATGTGTGTCCCCTACTTCACAGGGTTGTTTACTCCGGACACTTGATAAAAGACTGATTGATACGAGCGATTCCTCTGATGTTTTTAGTCAAATTTAGTCTGCAGTTCCTTTGTTTGGGAAGTTGTGACTTGAATGCGTTGACTCCAGAGATTTTTTCGATCAACAATCGGAATTATTTGCCAATTTCTAGTTTTCTAACATTGTTGGACTCATGTTGATTCTTTTTTATATTGGGAGTTTATCCTTATTAGTCCTGTAATAGACAAATTTCCCGATGTTGTCAGGACAATACCGGTACTAAGAAAAATTTGACGGTTTGGTGATGATGCCAGAGCGCCATGAAGCAGCGTTGCACGGCTTTGAAGAGTGCATGGCTTTTGAGAGTGCACGACTTTGAGTTTGAGTCGATTTACTTTCGTCGACTTAGCGAGTAGGCGGAGCGTATTGGGTGTGGTTTCACTTTCCTAAGTAACAAATGAATTATTTTGAGTTGGTTTACTTTCATCGACTTGGGGAGTAATTATATGAACACGGTTTTATTGGTTCAAGAAACTATAGAGGTTTTATTGATAAAACGGAAATTAGAGCAAATTTTGCCTATTTATAATGTCCTTAGTGTAGTCGGGCGGCTTATTTGCGAATATAGGAAATACATAGATAAAAGGTAAATAAAGTAATTCTAGAGTGAGTCGCTGTTCCAAGCACACAGAATCTAAATTCCATCGACTGTGGTCATCTTGAAAGTGCCATCTCCGAGCTTTTGACCGATTGAAAAGGCCCTTTCCATTTTGGTCTGAATGTTCCTGTAGCCAGATAGATCCATTTCAGGACGAGATATCCTATTTCGAAAGTACGGTTGTGGACCTTGGAGTTGAAGTGCCGTTTTTCTTGTCAATCAGATCAAGTGACTCAAGCAGGAGCTACTCGTTCTCTTTTTGATTGAAGTATCATTTCTGATGGAAGGGAACTTCTAATTCGATCGGGATCATTCCTTCGGATCTGTATGCTAGGGCGAATGGCGAGCGTCCAGTTACTGACTTGTGCGTCGCCCGGTAAGCCCATAGTCCAAGTGGGAGCTCATAAATCCCGTTTTCTTTGACTTTTGTCAGCCGTTTGTTGATGGTGGACTTGATGATTTTGTCCACCACCTCCACTTTCCCATTTTCTTGAGGGTGTGCCATTGCGGAGAAAACCTTTTCGATGCTTGCAAAAGTCTTTGAGTTCAGTGCTTTCGAATTGAGTTCCTTTTTCTATGACGATTTCCTTGGCACTCCAAACCTACAAATAATATTTTTAGTCAAAAAGTTAATTACTTTTGTAGTGGTAATAGTAGCCAGTGGTTCTGCTTTGGCCCATTTTGTGAAGTAATCAACAGCAACGATAGCATATTTGGCTCCTCCTTTAGCAATTAGGAGCACGCCGATCTGGTCAATGCCCAGACCACGAACGACCATGGCCCCAACAATTGGCATAAGTTCTATGGATGGAGTTCTCTATATTTTGGAAAATTTTGGCATTACACACATCGCCTGTTGTGGTCTGCTGCGCCATGGATGGTGGGTGGCCAGAAGTAACCATATCGGAGGATCTTCTTGGCAAGAGTCTACCCTACAATGTAGTTTCCACAATCGCCTTCATGGACTTCTCTGAGGATCTGTTTGGCTTCGTTGTTGGTTACACATCTGAGTAGGGAGTATAGAATCCTCTCCTGTAAAGAATTCCATCCTACAAGACGAACCATGGTGCTTTCCGGAGTAGCATCTTTCACTCATTCTGATCCTTGGGGAGTGTGCCTTTAAACAGGTAATCTTCGATCGACGTCATCCATGATTCCTCTACGTTTTCCATAATCCAATCGATATCCATATCATCTATGCTGGGTGATGTAAGCATTTCGACCGGGGACAGTCCCATTGACTGAGTATCCCCTGAACTGGCTAGTCTGGCTTGGTGATCCGCTTACATATTTTGTTCCCTTGGAATGTGACTTAAAGTGCAGTGCTCGATGTCCTGTAGAAATTCCCATGCTTTAGGTAGGTAGAGAGTGATGTTGCCCCTTGCCTGATACTCTCTTTTCACTTGGAAGATGACTAGCTGAGGGTCGTTGTAGATATGCATGGCCTTTATTCCTAATTCTTTAACTCCTGCCATCGAAGCCTCGTATTCTGCTTTATTGTTGGTGGTAGGAAATTCTAGTCCTAAAGAATAGAAAATAGATCATCCTTCAGGGGTTTCCAGTACTACCCCTACACTGAACATGATTTATATGTTGCACCATCAACAAACAACTTCCACTGTGGCACCAAGTCTGAAGTGCTTTCTTCTTCATCGTCCCGCTCGGTATATTCGGCGATGAAATCTGACGGTGCCTTTCCATTGATAGCTCTTCGAAGGTGATAAGTGATTTCATATTGGCTTAACTCGATACTCCATTTCAGAAGTAGACCTGATGTCTCTGCACAATACAGCACTTGTTTCAGAGGTTAATCGGTCAATACCTTGATGGGTTGTGCCTAAAAGTACGGTCGTAGCTTCCTCGACATGATCAACATGCAATAGGAGAGTTTTTTTCAACTTCAGATAATTCTTTTCAGCTCTAGTGAACCACTTACTGATGTAGTAGACAGATCGCCAGACCCTAGCCTCTTCACCTACCAATGCTGCACTCAGAGCATGGGTCAACACAGCGAGATAAACGAACAAATCTTTCCCATTTATCAGCTTGGATAAGACCGGTAGGGTTTCCATATGATGGAGTAATTCTTCAAAGGCCGTATGGAAAGCTTTGTTCCATTCGAAAATCTTCTTTCCCTTCTTTAATGCATCGATGAACGGTACGCATTTGTTAATCTCTCGGGAAATGAATCGACTCAGCGCTGCAATCTTTCCATTTAGACTTTGTTATTCCTTTTTGGTCATAGGGGCTTTGACGATCCTTAGGGCAGTAATCTATTCTGGATTAGCTTCAATGCTCCTTTCATTCATGATGAAACCAAGGAATTTGCCAGAAGCAAAGCCGAAAGAGCATTTCAACGGTTGAGCTTCATTCCATATTTCCTTAATATTTCAAACATCTTTGCAAGATTATCTAAGTGATTCTCTGATACTCGTGATTTGACAAGCATGTCGTCCATGTATACTTCCATCATTTTCTCGATCTGATCTTTGAACGTTGTGTTTACTAGTCGTTGGTAGGTTGCTTCTGCGTTCTTTAGTCTGAAGGGCATGACGCGAAAATAGTATAATCTAAGGTCGGTAATGAAACTAGTATTCTCTTGATTGGGTTAATGCACCATGATATTGTTGCATCCAAACTACGCATCCATAAATGATAGTAGCTCGTGGACTGTCGTGGCTTTAACAAGCTGATCGATCTTGGGCAATGGGAGTTATCCTTTTAGCAGGCTTTGTTCAAATTTGAGTAATAAATGCAATTCCACCACTTCCCATTGGAATTCTTTACCAAAACGTCAACCCTCAAACAACTCAAAATCAATTGAGTACCCAAGAGTTTAAGGGAAAAACATGAAGTTCGAGTCAGACATAAATCCCGGTATGAATAATAATCTATCATCTCAAATCATTTAGATATCTAATGAGACCATGACACTTAGCAGAACGGGTTTTCCCTCTCACTTGTATCCTAAAACCGTTATAAAACCATATGATGTGCTCCTGCATCCACAATGGTTAAAACAATTCAAAACAATATAATATGATGATATGCAAAACAAATGAATCAATTTTGGATTATCTGTCCACATTCATTTTGACTATCTGCTTCAATTGTAGTTTCTAAGATTACTATTAACCTATTAGTCTTCATGGGCTTACTAATAACCTTTATATAATGTATGGACTCCCTGCCTTATTTCATTGTTTTCATTGGTGCACTATGAACCTATTGGCCCCTACCAATTAACTAAATTAATTCATGGTTCCCCTGAACTATTGGTGACTCCAGTAACTTCTCTCTTATTCTAGTTTTCATGGGTTGACTAGGAACCTAGTG
Organism: Allium cepa; assembly: GCA_030765085.1. NCBI lineage: Eukaryota > Viridiplantae > Streptophyta > Magnoliopsida > Asparagales > Amaryllidaceae > Allium > Allium cepa. The sequence continues at coordinate 138,138,284 of CM060932.1, forward strand.
ACAACTGCCAATAACTTAATCTGGATATAGTTTTCATGGATGCACTACAAACCAATTGGCCCCTGCCAACCACTCTTTATAACATAGTTTTCATGGGATCACTATGAACCTATTAGTAACCCCAATAACTTCCTAGTCATAGTTTACAGGGGTTCACTGTGAACCTGTCTCCCTAACAACTTCCATTTTAAGGTATCCAATATTCTGGTCTCACTTACCTCTTGGATGCAATTCTATTCATCCAAGAGTTCACTTAATTTATACTCACTACTGGGTCAACCTACCTGATTATTCTGCCCATCCCAAAATAAAGTTATGGAATTCAAAACAATGTGAATATATTTATATTTGAAGAAGCAATCATAATATCATAATAATACCACACCTGTGGGTTTAATATAGAACATGGTTAATCCCTTTAATCAATAATTTTATCAAGGAAAGCTTCTTCTCAAAACCATTACAAAAACTCCATTGATTTAGCCTTGGGTTTTCCTTTTTTAAAAAATGAGTTTGGGTTTCTAAACCTTTCGAAACCTTGCTTTCGACTTCATGGGATAACCTCCTTCGAAAGCATTAAAATCTATCTCTAAAACATTAGGCTCCTGCCATTTTAATACATTAATACCTTCCTTTCGAAACCTTTTGATTGTATTAAAGTATTAACATATAATTTTAGAAGCATAGCTTCGAAACCAGTTAAAAGTACCCATTTTGACACCATTGGAAGTAACTCTTCTGAAATCATTGAAAGTCCCCTTTTTGAAACCATTGGGTTTATACTCAAAACATTATTTGGGTCAAAGTGAATATAGGCAAAAGAAACTCTTTCGAAACCATCTTTTTTTTCATACATAAAAATATGAGGGAAACATGATGGCATCGGCACCGTCCTTTCGAAAGCATAAAATATCTGGGTAAAATAGCGGAAGGTTGGCTTCGAAACCCCTTTCGTGCCTTTGAAATCCCTAACCCCTTTCGAAAGCTACAGGTAGTGGCTTATACTTATAAAATAAAGTACCTTTTGACAACATTGATATTTTCAATACCATCGATAGGCTAAAGAACAATAGTAGGGCTTCGATTGGGCCGGAACCCCTTCTTTCAAAAGCATTCTTTCATAAATAAATGAACCCAGTCGAAAGAAAACTTAAATTAAAGGCAACCCTTTCGAAACCTTTTAATACCTCTTTCGATACCATATGCTTCGACTCCTTCGAAGGCTAAAACAAAACAAAGGCATGTGCTTCTGTTTTAAAAACAAACCAAGGTAGCGACTTCTTCGAAAGCCATGCTTTTGACACCTAACCTTTCGCCTTTCTCCAATCCACTACGTTCCATCATAGTGATACATTGTGTATTGGTTTCGGCTTAGTAGGTTTCAACTAGGTTGAAGGCGAAAGCTTCTGTGTCGAAAGGTACTTCCAAAAGTAGGCGGAACCCACTTTTTTGAGTAAACATGGTTTCAACACCAGATTGGTTGCCTTAACTTTTTCAAATTCTTTACCAAAATAACTGCCGCTAATTTCAAATCTAAACGATGGTTAAGTTAATCAAATAAGCCCTTCCATCAAACAAAACCAATTTTGCAAAAAAGTTGCCCTTTTAAAATAATTTAATCTGCATAGCAAATCACTTTGGAAAAATTCCCAAAAATTCTAAAAAATCACTTTAATCACGTTATCTAACATATCAAAATTCCAGACCCAAATTCTTAATATATTTTCCAAAATAAATTTATAAACCCAAATAACCATATTTTCGTTCGAAAATTGATAATAATATTTTCATAGCTTGGAAAATTATCAAAATTGAAACCCAACTCCAAAATCATGTTTTACACAAAATAAAATTTTCCGTGGCATTTACACATCAAAATATATCAATTTTACCCTAAAACCATATATGCATCCATTCAAATAATCTTGTTTTAAATAAACAATCAAATTTCAAGCATATCATCATCCAATCCATCATAAAAAATGAGTTTATCCTTAAATTCGAAAATGTACGATTCAAAACAAAACAGAGATGGAATTATTATTCACCTTGCTTTAGATAAGGAGATTGGATTGAGATTGATTTCCCCTAAGCTTTATTCTCTAGCTTTTAATTTGTGTTCCACTTGTTCATGGTCGGCCACACCTTCTAACATTTTGTTTTCAAAATGACGTGAATGAGGAATAAATGGTAGGAACGGAATTATATAAGGGTAAGGGTTATGGGCAGCAAATTCCTAATATACCCTTATGTAATTTAATTAACAAAAACTCCATTCTTAATCCCATTAATTCTTTTATTAGGCACGGCCTTAATTAAATTTATTCAAATTTCAACCCCTTATCACTTAACATTTATGTTATTCTATTTAATTTATCTAATTAAATCACCTAATTATGTTATCAAAAATTACGGGTGTTGCAGGCTCCCCTCCTTATTGAATTTCGTCATCGAAAGTAAGGACTAAACACTAAACATAGCAATCATTAGTAACGACTCCTAATACCCATACTAGTCTACCTGACTAGGAATTATCTATATAGATCTTATATAGACATGCCCTCAAAGTAGATCAGGTTAAGTGTCTCGAATCATGTCCTTTGTCTCTCAAGTATAGTCCTTCTTGTTGTCGCTCCACTGAATTTTCACCAACTTGACTGTCTTGTTCCTCAATCTATTCTCATTTCTCACTACAACCTGAATTGGTTGTCTAACAAAAGTCAAATTAGGCTCTACTACTAGATCCTACAACCCTGTTGGAGGAATAGTGGTCTCTGGATCATCCACATACTTGCTAAGATGAGACACATGAAATACATTATGGACACCTGCCATATTGCTCTGCAATTCTACCTATATGCGAGCTTTCCAATCCTCCATATAATCTGGAATGGTCCAACATATCTCGCTGCTAGTTTTCCTAACTTTTCAAACCATACCACACCCTTTATCAGTGATACCGTAATGAAAACCCTGTCTCCAACTGAGAACTCCAGGTATTTATGTCTCTTATCTGCGTAACTCTTCTGTTTGGATTGAGCCTCCTTCATCCATTCTCGGATCAACTCAATCTTATCTAACGCTTCTCTAACCAAATCCGAACTTAAGTCTAATCTGTCTCCAGTCTCCAACCAACATACTGGTGATTTACATGGCCTTCCATACAAAGCTTCAAAAGACGGCATTTCCATACTAGTCTGATAACTGTTCTTATAGTAAAACTCAACCAAATGTAGGTGATCTTCCCAAGATCCATCAAAATCCAACACACAAGCTATCAACAAATCTTCGATTACCTTATTGACTCTCTTTATCTTCCTATTCGTCTGTAGGTGATATGCAGTACTCATCTTAAGCTTAGTGCTTAACACATCCTGTAGACAATTCAAGAATTCTCTAGTGAATAAAGCATCTTTGTCGCTGACTATGCTTCTAGGAACCCCATGAAGTCAAACTATGTTCTTCATGAACAACTTCACCAAAACAAGCATCATCCTGGTCGACTTTACTGGAAAGAAATGGGCACTCTTGATCAACATGTCCACAATAACCCGTATACTCTCATTTCCTTTGCTTGACCTTGGCAACCCATCTATGAAATCCATGGATACCGAATCCCATTTCCAAACTGGAATCTCTAAAGGCTGAAGTAACCCACTCGGTTTCTGATGTTCGGCCTTCACTTATTGATAATTTACACACTTCCTATCCCACAAGCCAACATCCCTCCTCATGCCTTCCCAATAGAAACTCCTCTTCATATCTTGATACATCTAGGTCCCTCCAAGATGAATTATAAACTTGGATCAATGGCATTCCTCAAGAACTTCTCTTCTCGAGTTCTCAACATCTGGAACGCATAATCGACATTTCTTTCTCAACAATCCTCTCTAGTCAAGACAAAAATCTTTCAAATCATCGACCTCGGTTCCAACCTCAAGCCTTCAAACCTTCACGGCTAATAATGGATCCTTCTTCTATTTACAAGCAATACTCTCGATCGACACTGGTCGAACTTCTAAACAAGACAACATGACAGTATTCTGACTAGAACTGGCAGTCGATCTTAACTACACACTGCAATTGGCCAAAGCTTCTAGATCCTTCAAATCTACCAACATAGCCAACATCACATTCTGATGTCTCTGCTAAGAGCATCCATTACTTTATTACCTTTCCCTGGGGTATATTCTATACCAAAAGCATAAGCAGCCAAAAATTCAAGCCAATTCTATTGTGTGATATTCAAATCCTTCTGAGAGAATAAGTATCTTAAAGACTTATGATCGGTATACAACTCAAATCTCTCTTCCAAGGGATAATGTCTCCAAATACTAAAGGCAAATATCACCGCAGCCAACTCCAAGTCATGAGTAGGATATCTTACTTCATGCCACCTAAGCTGCCATGATGCATAGGCAATGACTTTGCCCTTTTGCATCAACACTGCTCCGAATCCAGTCCCACATGCATCAGTGTATACTACCAACCCTTGGTTTCCATCTGGAACTACTAACACTGGAGCATTGGTCAACGAATGCTTTAACTTAAGGAATGCTTCCTCATATTTTTCGGATGAGACAAACTTTACCTCCTTCTCGGTAAGCTTAGTCAAAGGCGCTGCTATCCGCGAGAAATCTTTGATGAATTTCCGGTAATAGCCAGAAAGTCTAAGAAAACATCTAATCTTGGTCACCGTCTCTGGTTTTTTCCAATTGTTTACAACTTTGATCTTATCTGGATCAACTGATAATCCTTTTTCTAAAACCACATGACCAAAAAACTTAACCTCTTTCTTCCAAAAATGACACTTGAAAAACTTTGTCTTTAGCTGATACTACCTCAACATCTCTAGCACCACTCTAAGATGATCTTGATGATCTCTCGCATATTTAGAGTATACCAAAACATCATCTATAAACACCAATACAAATCTATCCAAATACTCTCGGAAGACTAGGTTCATCAAATCCACAAAGAAAGCAGGTGCATTCGTCAACCCGAATGGCATTACTAACCACTCATACAAACCATATCTAGTTCGAAATGTTGTCAAAGGAATACTATCCTCCGCCACTCTCAACTGATGGAACCCTATCGCTAAATGCAACTGGGAAAACACTCTGGCTCCACTTAATTGATCAAAAAGATCATCAATTCTTAGTAAAGGATAATTATTCTTTATCGTCCTTTCGTTCAGCTTTCGATAGTCGATACGCATCCTTAACGACCCATCTAGTTTCTTTACGAATACCGCGGTCGCTCCCCTAAGCGAACTGCTTGGTCTACTAAAATTCCTTCCTTCTAGATTCACTAGATGCATCTTAAATTCCTTCATCTCAGTCGGTGTCATTCTGCTAGGTGGTCTACTTACGGGTTCAGCTACTGGCACAATATCTGTCCAAAACTCAATAGCTCATTTCAGTGATAGTCCTGTGACTAGCTCAAAAACATCTGCAAACTCTCTTGCTATTCGAACCTGACTTAGATCTTCTTCCCCTTCCATTGCACTTAACAAAGCACAACTACTCCGGTCAGAATTCTCTACTGAGAATATAATTCGATTATGACTATTAGGGTGTTTCAAAGATATCTCCCCATCCTCGTAGAATCCTGGCCTCATACCTCCTCAACCAATCCATACCCAAAATGATTCTGAAATTTACGAAATCAAAAACATACAAAATGCATGCAAACTTATGACGTAACAAATCAAGTTCTAACTGGTCACATCTCATCCCCAGAGTTGCATACCCTCCTATTGGATTCACAACTCTTAAGGAAGTAACAAGGTAAGTGGGTTCTAAGCATAACCTATCAACCAAACACTATGATATAAATGAATGTGATGCATCGGTATCAAACAGTATCCTAACTGGTATACCCTAAATCAAAAATGTACCTTCCATCAGAGTCTTTCCTTTATCAGTTGCAGTAGGCTTAACTGATGATCCAACAGCAAAAATCTTCCCTTTGCCCGACCTGACTGGCTCTGGACACTAGTTCTTGTAATGCCCGACTTGATCACAATTGAAGCACTGCACATTCTTCTTATCTGCAGCCTTCTTTCCCTTGCCTGTTCGGAACTCATGAGCATAATGACCCTTCTTGTCATATTTAAAGCACACTAAATCAGCCTTTGCCTTCATGGAAGCATCCCCTTTTGGGGCTCCTTTCTTCTTAAAGATTTCCTCTTCTTTCCCTGAGTACCTTGGGATTCAACTGACTTCTCACTAGCACAACCAGCCAGCGTCTCTTCATGACGAATAGCCATATCCACCAATACATTACAAGGATCACCGATATGGGTTATGGTCATTCTAGCAAGCTCCTGTCTCAGTCCTCGAATGAACCTCTCATTCCTTCTTACGTCAGTGTCTATAGTAGCATATCCATATCAAGACAGCTCATTAAACTTAGCAGCATACCCGATTACTAACATATTACTATGGACTAGATCCATAAACTTCCTCATCAAAGCCGAATTAGCAGCCTCGGATAATAACTTTTTCTCGAACCTCGTTCTGAAATCAACCCAAGTTAGCTCTTCCTTCGGGACTCTGGCGGCCACATTATTCCACCAGTGAAGCGTTGCCCCTTGCAACCGCCTAGAGGCTAGCCTCCTCTATTGCCTGTCATCCAATCCTAGATCAGTAAAGATCCTCTCACAGTGCAATAGCCAATTCTTAACTTCAACAGCATCCTCCATTCTTGAAAACGGCTTTCCACCCAAACTAGCATAATCTCTGCTCAACTTAACATAGTTATTCCTAACTGGAGCCATAGGATTTTCTCCTCCAACGTTACCAGCAAATCCAGCTTGCAAAAGGTTGGCCAACAACTGATACACCATCTTCGCATCTATTGGCGGATTTCCAACACCAACATGAGCTTCAGCATTTGGGTTAGCATTTGCCGATTGACCCTGGTTCCTCCTGGTATTAGGGCGAGCATTTCCACTGGTTGTGTTGCTTCCTCCACCTAGATTTCCTCTCCCGTTTTCTGCTTCCATATCTTCTTTCTCGTAATTCTGCATATGAGCCTTAGTAAGATACAAAAGAACGGTCTAAGAGAGAGGGGAATATGTACATATATACATATATATATATATATATCAAAATGCAAGTACATTACTAAAGCATAACCCAAACTCCGATCATATTTTCAATTTCATTGGATTATGTTACAAAAACTTTCAGGTTTAACTTTCTTTTAAGTTTCATAAACTCATGCTCTGATACCAACTTGTAACATCCCCCTACCTGGAGGCCCAAAACTAATGGCTACGGATGCTGCAATCATCCATAGTTATTAATCCTCGACGACCAAATACAGCGGTGTTAGTTTCATTGACACACAGAAACACATGAATATGGAAAAGGTTTAAACTTCAAACAAAATCACATTCCATTTCAAAATATTTCCAATTTATTATATAATCCCACAATCGCAAATCATGTTTAGAGAAAATATATTTATTACAATGTATGCCAAGAGTGACATATGAAGATGCTCTTTTGGATGATCAGAGTATATACTAGAAATATAACAACTTTTCCATTACAAATAACACAGCGGAATCAAAAGAAAAGAGAACTCTAAACAGCTATCATGCCTCCCATACGTCTCCGAAAGCTTATTCGTCTTAAGAAGTACCTAAAAACCTCAACTCTCAAACTACTCAAAATCAACTGAGTACCCGAGAGTTTAAGGGGAAAACATAAACTTTGAGTCAGACATAAATAGTGGTATGAATAATAATCTATCATCTCAAAGCATTTAGATACCTAATGAGACCACCCCGCTTAGCGGAACGGATTTTCCCCTCACTAGTATCCTAAAACCTTTATAAAACCATATACTGTGCTTCTACATCCACAATGATTAAAACAATTCAAAACAATATAATATGATGATATGCAAAACAAATAAATCAATTTTGGATTATCCATCCTCATTCATTTTTGACAATCTGCCTCAATTATAGTTTCTAGGTTTACTATTAACCTATTAGTCTTTATGGGCTTACTAATAACCTTTATATAATGTATGGACTCCCTGTCTTATTTCATATTTTTCATGGGTGCACTATGAACCTATTGGCCCCTACCAATTAACTTAATTAATTCATGGGTTTCCCTGAACCTATTGGTGACTCCAATAACTTCTCTCTTATCCTAGTTTTCATGGGTTGACTAGAAACCTAGTGACAACTATCAATAACTTAATCCGGATATAGTTTTCATGGGTGCACTACAAACCAATTGGCCCCTGCTAACCACTCTTTATAACATAGTTTTCATGGGATCGCTATGAACCTATTAATAACCTCAATTACTTCTTAGTTATAGTTTTCATGGGTTCACTATGAACCTGTCTCCCTGAAAACTTCCATTTTAAGGCATCATATATTTTATTCTCCCTAACATTTTGGATGCAATTCTATTCATCCAGGAGTTCAATTAATTTATATTCACTACTGGGTCAAACTAGCTGGTTATTCTATCTTTCCCCAAAATACAATTATGGGATTCAAAACAATATAAATATATTTATATTTGAAGAAGCAATCATAATATCATAACAATACCACTCTTGTGGGTTTAATATAGAACATGGTTAATCCCTTTAACCTATAATTTTATCAAGGAAAGCTTCCTCTAAAACCATTACAAAAACTCCTTTAATTTACCCATGGGTTTTCCTTTTAAAAAAATGAGTTTGGGCTTCTAAACCTTTCAAAACCTTCGAAACCTTGCTTTCGACTTCATGGGATAACCTCTTTTGAAAGGATTGAAATTTATCTTCAAAATATTAGGCTCCTGCCTTTTTAATACTTCAAAAACTTCTTTTCGAAACCATTTGACTGTAATAAAGTATTAACATTTAATTTTAGAAGCATAGCTTCGAAACCAGTTGAAAGTGCCCCTTTCGACACCATTGGAAGTAACTCTTCCGAAATCATTAAAAGTCCCCCTTTCGAAACCATTAGGTTTATACTTAAAACATTATTTGGGTCAAAGTGAATATGGGCAAAAGCAACTCTTTCGAAATCATTTTTTTCATTCGTAAAAATATTGGTGAAACATGATGGCGTCGGCATAATCCTTTCAAAAGCATAAAACATCTGGGTAAAATAGTGGAAGGTTGGCTTCGAAACCCCTTTCAAAACCATTGCCTTCAAAACCCCTAACCCCTTTCGAAAGCTACATGAAGTGGCTTATACTAATAAAACAAAATACCTTTCGGATAGCATTGATATCTTCTATGTCGTTGAAAGGCTAAATAATGGCAGCAGGGCTTTGATTAGGTCGAAACCCTTCTTCCAAAAGCATTCTTTCATAAGAAAATGAACCCATTTGAAAGCAAACTTAAGTTAATGGAAACCATTTTGAAACCTTTTAAAACCTCTTTCGAAACCATATGCTTCAACTCCTTCGAAGGCTAAAGCAAAACAAAGGTAGGAGCTTCTCTTTTAAAAACAAACCAAGGTAGCGACTCCTTTAGAAGCCATGCTTTCGACACCTAACATTTCGCCTTTCTTCAATCCACTACGTACCATCATAGTGATACCATGTGTATTTGTTTTGGCTTAGTATGTTCCAACTAGGTGGAAGGCGAAAGCTTCTGTGTCGAAAGGCACTTCCCAAAGTAGGCGGAATCCACTTTCTGAGTAAACATAGTTAAATACTAATTAAAGCAAACTTTTTTCTAACTAACCTGCGATGTCTCACCACCAGATTAGTTGCCTTAACCTTTTCAAATTCTTTACCAAAATAACTGGCGCTAATTTCTGATCTAAACCATAGCTAAGTTGGTGAGTAATTCTTCGCAAAGAAGTCCATCTTCTAAAATAATTTAATTTGCATAGCAAATCACTTTGGAAAAATCCCCAAAAATTCACTTTAATCACGTTATCTAACATATCAAAATTCCAGACCCAAATTCTTAATATATTTTTGAAAATAAAATTATAAACCCAAATAATCATATTTTCCTTTGAAAATTCATAATAATATTTCCATAGCTTGAAAAATTATCAAAATTGAAACCCAACTCCAAAATCATGTTTTACACAACATAAAAATTTCCATGGCATTTAAGCATCAACATATATCGGTTTTACCTTAAAAACTTGTATAAATCCATTTAACAATCTTGTTTTAAGTAAACAAATCAAATTTCAAGCATATCATCACCGAATCCATCGTAAAAACAAATTTACCCTTAAATTTATAAACATATGATTCAAAACAAAATAGAGATGGAATTATTATTCATCTTTCTTTAGATAAGGAGATTGGATTGAGATTGATTTCCCCTAAGCTTGATTCTCAAGCTTTTAATTTGTATTCCCCTTGTTAATGGTCGGCCACACCTTCTTACATTTTGTTTTCAAAATGATGTGAACGAGGAAGAAATGGTAGGAATGAAAATATATAAGGGTAAGGGTTATGGGCGGCAAATTCCTAATATACCCTTATGTAATTTAATTAACAAAAACCCCATTCTTAAGCCCATTAAGTCTTTTATTAGGCACGACCTTAATTAAATTTATTCAAATCTCAACTCCCTTATCACTTAACATCACATTACTCTATTTAATTTATCTAATTAAATCTCCTTAATAATGTTGTGTTACATGATAAACGTATGTTCAGCTCGTTTGGATCCATCTCCGCTAGATCCATATTGGTTTCCTTGGGTGTTAGGAGCATGAGGTCTAGCTGGATGATTGTAATTTTAGGGTTTCTTCACATACTATCAGAGCTTCTTTTCTATGATCTGATCACGTATTTCAAATGGCGACGCTCTATTTTATTATCGTCGTGGGTTTCATCGAAGCGACAGAACTTTCCCGACTTCTTTTGTTGCTCATACTCTTCTTTCCAAGGCAGCTTTGGGTACTCTTTTGATCCGTGAATTGGTAGGTAAATATTCTCCAAGCTGTCGTTCAATAGGGTGTATTTCTTACATTTCAGACCTTTGAGTTTCTTTCCTCCTCCGTTGCCCTTACCTGTGTTCTAATCCTAGTTCTTCCTTTTTTGATTTCCACCTTTTCCAGCGGTTACTTTGGAATTCTTTCCATTTTGATTGACGGCTAAATTACTTTGAATTGATTTATTTGGTTTCATATCGGTATTTTTACCTTCGAACGTATTTGCCTCTTTGAATCTCAAGTATTGACTAGCCTTTCAATTGAATTTTTCATGGTGGTCAGTTGCTTTATTTTAATCCATCACCCAAAATTTGTCTCTAGATGGATCGAGCGGACTAAAGCCAAAAAAATCATATCCTCGTTTGGATTTCTCACTTCGGTGACGGCTGTGTTAATGCGATTCATGAATGATTTTAGTGATCTATTGGATCCTTGGAAGTGGCCGAATAGAGACATCACGTCCTTTGGTTGAGCGGTGTGCAGTCTAAATTGATCCAAGAACTTTCTATCTAGCTTGTTAAAGATTGAGATAGATCAACCGATGGAGTCTGGTAAACACATTGAGGCAACTCCTTCCAGATAGATAGGGAAATATCTGCAACGAACTGCATCTGTTGCCCTTGCACCATCCATATTCCGAATGTACTTGTACAAGTGCTTTTGGGGGACAGTAGTTCCATTGTAGGAGGGCATAGCTGGTGGCATGGTGAATTTCTTGGGGTACTCTACCTTTAGGATACTATTAGTGAAGGGACTTCTACTCAGAGCGAAACCCCAATTATCATCCTTTCTACCTTTGCTTTCTTCCGCCAAACATCTGACCAAATCCACAATGTATGCCTCACTTGTCCGTTCATCCGCATGTCGGCATTCAGTAGCTACACTAAGTGTTTGACTTTGCAAATGGTCTTGATCCGCTGGCTGAAGCCTAGGCTCTCCAGTATTTGGGTGAGTCACTCCTGTAAAGGTTCATTGGCAAGCAGTTGGTCTTGCGGGAGGAGTTTGATCATTTGAATTCAATTCTCCTCCTTTAAGTTGCTTGCCTTCCTCAAAATCAGTATTAGCTACTAGTATGTCCTTCCGTTGAGTTTTCACTCCTAAGTTCAGTTTTGCAATAAGCGCTTTTACATTGGATGAAGTATTAGCATTTTCCATTATCATGATGCCTGGAGCTCCACCCATTACTTCCTTTTGCTTTAGTTTTCTTTTTCTTCTACTTGAGCCAGAAACAGAAGAAATGTCTTGCTCTGTAGCAACCACGGCTTCGGGTTCCATTCTGGAAGTAGTTAATGATTAGATCGCTAAGGGAGCATCTATCTTTTCAATAAAAGCATTTTGACTATTTTCCATTTTCTGGTTAATTTCATCAACCAACTAGTTCGATTCTCCCTTAGACAAACTTCATGCTGAGTGGAGGATCTCAGCATTTGAACTCGCGTGTTACCTCCAAGTGGCAGGTTTTTGGGTTGTTGACTTCAACTTGCTGAGGGGTCGTTTCTTCACCAGCAATAGTAGCTTTTATGGATCTTTCGAAGGTTGATCTCTTCCTCCCTAGTGCCATGGTTTTCAACAAAAAAAATCTTCCATATAGAATATGAGGATCTAACTTATGAACCTATCTGATCCAAAGCAGATAGCTGGATCTAAGCTAGAGTTGGTTTCTCAATGAAAGCGTCAAAATGTTAACCCAAAAAATGGATCAACACCCTTGATTGAGTGTGATAGCGCCAGCCCTGTTCTTACAGCAATAATATAAAATATAAATGTAAAAGGAGTAGAAATAGTAAAAAGAAAAGAATTTTTTTATAGTGGTTCAGTTGTTTATGAAGCCTGCATCCACTTTAAAACTTTTTATTAACTGACTACTATTACAAGTTGAATCGGGTTACAATTTGATTGAATCTTCTAGGTTAGATCAAGTTACAAGTACAAGTGTTCACTGGAGAATCATAGTGAACGCCTAGATAACTATTACATGAGAGGAGAAAGGTAAAGAATAATCTCTGCAGAGTTCAACTGTCCAGTCTAGAAGATCCTTTTTATGTTGCGGGTAGGGTTGTATTTATAAGCATAGAAGAGCAATTGGGCTAGGCCTACACTCGAAGATACAAAGGTTCTCTAAAAAATTTATAACGATCCAACATAATGTGATGGATCGTTAGCGATCCATAGGGTATATATCGCTAGTGATCCATATACTTAGAGGATTTTTAGGCTTCTTCCTTTGGGTTGGACTCCTTGTCTCATGTAGGTTCTCTCCATGTAATTTCTTAGCTAGTTTCCTTGTTTTGATGATGATTCACGCACTGGAATTGAACTATGACTAGAATCAGATGGGTCTTCGCTTCTCGAACTGGTTGCTTTGAAGGTTATGAAACTTGGCAAACGAACTTAGAAGAGATATTGATTCATGATGCAAGAGGCTTGAACGACCCATGAAGTTTCCCTGTGTATCGCTAGTGATCCATTGGTGAAGGATCGCTAGCGATCCATCCTCTTAGTAGATTTTGGGTAATTCTTCTTTAGTGCTTTTGGCTTTGTTCTTTCGGATGCCTTGTTCAAGTTTCAAGTCATTTTGGCATAATCCCTAAGTTCTAACTCCTATTAAATTTTGCTAGGTTAAAAACTCGGTTAATAGGAGTATAATTTTAGTTTAAAATTTATGAATCCCATTTCATTCAATACCAGCTTGTTTGAGTTTACAATAAACGATGTCTTAAATAACATTGTTTTTAACCTATTAAAGATATGTTTTGGGAATATGAAATCTCCGTTAAGATTGGAATTATACTAATATTAGAAGATGGAAATATTTTCCTATGTAATTTAAAAGAAATGATATGGTATTTATAAAGTTAAAATGAGGCTTGATATTCCCATATATACTGAAAGAAATAAAAATGGTTTAAAGCTTATATCCTTGAAAAGATATTCATTTGGATGAAAAGATTTATAAATTGGATGATGTTTGATAATCCTCTACATACCTAACATCTTTTTATCGATAATTGGTTCGGAAAGACCGAGATTGGATTTGGTCGATTCCTATCCAAAAACCACTTCGAACCAATATACGCGTTTGAAAGTGAAGAAATGATGAACACAATGATTTTTGAAGATGGAGATCTTCATAATGTATGGATGCTTGCCATTAACCTCGAAGGTGATTCCCATATTATATATATGGTGTCAGTAGTGTATTCATTCTGAAAATCTTCAACAAAGAATTACTTGCTACTAATCCTAAGGGAGATTTCCAAATAGGATGTAGTAGAAGGAGTGCCTTCGGTCTGTACTTCACCTGGAAAATTTGTATGGACGAGTGTTTGACACCACATTTCTATGACCGCGTACATTGGTTTTTACAAATGTACATTTTTTTGGTGGTGTGGGAGGTAACCTCTCTTATACTTAACATCATTTCCTAAGGCGTATGAACTCAGGGGTTGTACTTTTTTGGAAATCTATAGCGTGTTGTTAGAAATGGCAATGTGGCATTCAAAGTGGAATTTTCTTTGTGAAAAGTAAAGCATGGCTCGGTGAAAAGTAAAGCATGGCTTTGTGGAAAGTAAAGCTTAGCCTCATGAGCCTCATATCCTGAAGATGATGGGGGAAACTATGTGGTCTGGAGGAAATATTCCAAACCATCTGATAAAGGTGGATTAAAAGGTGTTGCAGCCTTAGAGTTTAGATGAACAGGTGTAGTGGTGTGTGAGTCCCTGTACGAAAAACCATCGGATATGCTGATTCATAGTAGTATAGCAACATGATATAGTGGTGTATGAGTCCCTGTATGGGAAGCCACTCAGTGGTATGATTGTTATACATGGAGTCCACAAAGGAAGGAAAAGCCCACTAGTTTCCTATCATGTTGGAATCCAATTCGAATATGAGTTTCACGATTTTGATTGTATTCCCAAATAGCTGTAATGCCCTGCAAACATTTCAGTTATCCCTTAGTACCATATGATCTATTGACTCGTCCAGATATTGGTAATTTCTTTGTATATACATTTATCTGAAAAGTGTTTCAAACCAATATTATTAATGATAATATCAAAATGTTTCAACATAAAGTATTTTGGTTATCGTAAGGTAAAAACTCGTTCATGTTTATGTGCGGCGTGGTCTTACGAGATACCATTTCTTTCAAAAAGGTTTTGGTTGGAATCAAATCCGATCTATGACTCTACCATATATATTTATAATTCGTGTTTCTCATACTGGTTTACCAAGCCTGATCTGGGTATTTTTAATACTTGGGTCAGATCCGAGTATTTGAGGTTTAGCTGAAGACGCTTGGAGTTTCTAGAGGAGAGTTGGAGATCTTCATCAACATATGGAAGTAGTTTACTTTTCCACTGTTTTTATTGTTTTCCAGCATTTGCAAGAACAGATGTTTATAACTGTCTAGACTGAGCTTAGGTTAAACTCTGATATATGTATTTCAAATTTTGTGTTGTAAGGATTGTCGATATTATAAACTATTCCATTCATGTGAGATTATGTACTGTGTTTATTTTCTTTTACCTTTAACAATCGATTTTTGCGGCACTTGAATGCTCCGTACGCAATACAGTGGGAATATTAATGTCGATTTTCGAGGGTCTAAAATCTCATTTATTACATTAAGTATCAGAGCTTAGGTTAAGTAAACAACTAAGCCTGGTAGGGGTAAGTCTCATCAGAGATAGGATTAGTAATACCCTAGGATGAGTAACTCATTAGAGATAGGGTAATAAATACCCTAGAATGAGTTTAAGAGCATTATATATGAGCGCATATTTGTTATTGACTATAAAAGTGATCTATGTTGATCGGTCTGTTGATTAGTTTAAGAATCCTAGTTAATACATGGAATACCATGCGATTGATAGGGATTTTTAAATACTTAAACAAGACAAACCGACGGAATGTTTTGAGAAGGTTATATTTTATAAAAGAATATTTTTGGAAAGGAAATTGTATAAGATAAATTCTCTTTGGAACTTTTGATGAATAAGTCTTGATTTGTTTGGTGACGATCGGAGTAATCTCCTAAGTATCGATCGGATGTTGGCTTGGGCGAACGATATCATACATTTAGTAAATTATTCTCTTTATCATTGTAGGATCAAGGCAAGTTCAAATCCAAACAAATCTAAATTAAATTATTTGGATAAAATATTTTTGAATGGAATGAGATACAATCAGTATGAAACTCCTGATGGTATTTTAGTATATTGCTTAGGGGCATAATGGCTATTTGTAATTCGGGTAACGAGTTTTGCATGAGTCCAAAGGTAGCACTAAGAGACATGTAGAAAATGAAGCTAAGGAAAAATCAAAACTCGGACCTTATGTAGGCGCATCTATTGCTTTAGATGGGGTAAAGAAGGGCATTATGCAGTTTGTTGTGAGGATAGGATAATAAAGAAAGGGAAGAAAGAAAAACTAGTTTGGGATGGTATCATGTTTTAAGTGTAAAGGACAAGGATATTTTCTATATAAGTTCCCTAGAATAAGAGGAACCAAGAATTCCATTAGGGAAGGAAAAGAGTTGCTACAACTGTAAAGAATTAGGACATATAGTCAGGTAATGTCCTTTAAGAAAAGGGGAAAAGAAGGCAAAGATATGTACTCTTCAGACAGCACCCCATACAATCGCTATTATAGCAGGAAGAAGTGCATGGGCTTGCAGTTCATTTTATGAATGGGGGCATTTATGGGAGGACTCTCCAAAGAAAATGGTTGACTGACTTAAGTACCAAGGGAAAAGCACCATCTACCACGGAAAAGAAAGAATAGTGTGTATAATAATCCTAATATCTATATATTAAATGGTTGTGTATGATAAGCTGTATTCTCTAGGTTTATCCCTTAATTGGTAAATCTCTTTTTGGTGGATTATTCTCTCGTGCATTTCTTCTACCCCATCAATTTATTAAGATATTTTGAAATAAAAATTTGAAAGGTAATTTTGGATAACTAATTCACATAAAAGTTAGTGGTTATTGATTTTTTATATCAAGACGTTTACATTTATTATGGAAATTATTTTCGAAGGAATTTATTTTGAAAATAATAAGTTGATTAGATTTGAGAAGTCTAAATGAGAAGTAAAGTTTGTGAAAAGATTTTAGATAAAGTTGTGTCTTTATGAAATGTGATTTTAAAAGGGCTTAAGTGGAAGAAGACATGGAATTCGACATCATTGTCATAAATAAACGTTTTCGAGAAAGTGAGGAAGACGTAGACAATAACAATGTTGTTATAGTAAATGATATCCAAAAGAAGATATTTTATATAGTATCTAGGCTTTATACATATCCTATATTTGTTGTTAATATTTGAGGTGGGTAAATTATATCTATTTTTAAGTCAAGAATAACGTCCATTCAAGGTCTGAGAGGTAATGATACTCCAACTTGATCGGCTTCATTGTTAACTAATAAAGAGTTTAAGTTTGACATCGAAAATTAATATTAAGTATAATTAATAGATCCCTATAATAGTGTTTTTGGGCTATTTTAAGGAAGTTTTACACAACATTCGTTTTGACCCAATAAAGTTTGTTTTGAAAATGTGAATCTTCCCTTAAAGATATAAGGTATTTTCTAAACGTTGAAATTAAAATGGTTTCTTCAGAAAGAAGATAGAAATTTTAAAGTAATTATATATAACGAAGATTCTTTACAAAATGTTTGAATAAAAGTTTTATGAAATGTTTTCATATATTTTTTTGGAAAGGTTAATAAGTATGTATGAGGTATGTAGATCATTTCATTGCATGATTTTGATCTAAGATTCGAGTACAGGACTTTGAGGTGTTTAAACCAGTACGAAAAATGATTTATCATTTGACTCTTGACAGCAAACATTGATAAGAGTTTGTTTTTGGGTTGGGTACTTGACTTTTATATCATAGTTGATAACTTTGCAAGGAAAATGAAGGTTTCTAATAAAGAAGCTTGATCAGAGTCTACACTGGAGGATGGAAGGATGAATACTAGTTCGAAAATAAAGTTGTGTATTCGAATAAGAGATCGAATCAGATATTGCATACGGATTATCAGTATATATCATGCAGATTTAAGTTTATAAAATAATGTTTTGGGCAAACTATTTTGGGTTGGGTTTTGGGTTGTGGTGAAATTTCCAGGGCGAAATTCTTTTAGAAGGGGAAGAAAGTACCAACCTGGAATTTTATCACTTAAATTTTGGAGCATTTAACTAATTTTAAATATTCAAATAATTGATTTTAAATGTTAATAATACATTTTTATTAAGTATATAGTGATAATAATTCATTATAACTATATGAGTTCATTTTAGAAAGAAATTTGCTTCGTCGCGCTTTTGTAGTTCGACGTCGCGTTTTTGCGATTTGAAAATATAAGTTGCTCGAAATATATTAAATGTTATAAATATCATTTTATAACCTTAATAAAATTCACATAATTGTTATATAATGATAATAAGTGATTTATAGTGGTTTTATGAATATATTAACTTGTTTTATAAATATAACAAATTTTGTCGTATTTTGGCAGATCGACGTCATATTTTTGCAATTGGATTTTTATATTGGTAAATATGATTTGATAACTTAAATAATCTTGCTTTAATTATTTAAAAATGATAATATATATATTTTCATGATTTTTTTATAAATGTATAAGTTTAACTAAAAAATAAAAATATGACGGAATTCAGATTCTAGTTTTCAATGGTTTAACGAATAAAAATTGTAACAGAAATTGCATTGTTGTTTGTTATCTTGTGCACATACATACATGTCACACATGTGCATACACTTGTACATATACATATATACATATTACATACATCTATTTAAGTGTGAACATGGCTTGTGCGTAAAAAAGCAAACTTCACCTCACCATTAATGCACATCTCTTCATCTTTTCCACCTCATTTCTTCACAATCAAGGCAAGGGAAGAAGCGGGCACAAAATGATGGATGAAGGGGACATGGTGGATGGCTAAGAGGTAATGGGAGGGACACCTGATGATGTTGGAAGATATTTTCACCTTTACTTAAGGCTTAAGTCTAGAAAAATCTATAAATAAGGACCTAAGTCTTTATAAATTCACACATAAATTCTCTTAAGCTCTCTCCTTCTTCATGAGGTCTAATGGCCTCTTTAGTGGCTTCCTCCTCTAAGAAAATATACCTCAAAGTAATGGAAAAAAATAATGAAAAGAAAGTAAGGAATATATATATATACACACACACACACACACACATACCATAGAGATCCACCTCCAAAGTGTTGTCAAACTCCTCCTCTTATCCCCTATAATGCACACCCTACCCCTCCCTACTCAAGTTGGCCAAGCATCACCCATTCCAAGGTTCGGCTGAGCTTACAAGGAGGAAAGGAGAAGATTCGAGAGGCTCAAGAGCCAAAAAAGAGGAAAAGAAATACTACCGGAGTGCCGCTATATTGGTTCGAAGAAATTTGGGAATGAAGGAGCTATAATAGTGAGTACTTGATTTATTTTAATCTTAAAAGAGGTTATAAATAATAATATGCATGTTTAATTAGCAAACTAATATGCTTGGATAATTGTTTGTATGAATATTGGTTGATTATTAGTGGTTGATAACTTGGTTATGAGTTACTATAACAAATAAATATGAAAATAATATTCATCAAAATAGTGATGCTAATTCATTAGTCGTGGATATTTCATAAAGATAATTTATCACATTATAATGTGTGTATGGAGTTCATTAATTCTATTTATGGTTTTTGAATTTAAAAAGAAAGGTTATTAGAAAACTTTAATATAAAAAAAGATATCACTTTGAAACTTATTTAAAAATATGAGTTTTGTTTATTTTGAAGAAAAAAAATTACCTATTTGATCTGAAGAATAAGAAGTTGACAAGTTGAGAATTTCATATAGAATATCCTATGGTAATTTTATAATGGATTTTAAATAAAAAGTTAAAAAATGGATATTATAATAATTTACTATTAAATATGAAAAGAAAGTGAGAAAGATTTGTAATGACCCTAATATTTAGTAACATTATTTAGGGTATTTAATTAGCTAAATTAAATAAAATAATGTGATGATTAGGGGATTGAGATTTGTGATTAAACTAAGGGGTAGCATGCCGAAGAGAATAAATGAACTAAAATAAACAAAAATAAAATGGGTAAAAGAAATAAATGAGGGAAAAGTTGGAATAAGAATATTCTAATACCCTAAACCCTTAGGAATTCATTTCATATGTTCATTTGCAATACCAAACTAAAATAGAGGTCGGCCATCATTAGCAAGAACAAGAGGAAGAAAATCTAAAGGAAGAAGATTAATCAAAATCATCTCAAACTCCTTAATCTCAAAGCTAAGGTGAATAATGATTACATCTTATATTTTCTATTATTTTTGGTTTTAAGGTTAAACCTGCTTTATTTTGCAAGGTTATGCCATGTTTTTGAATGATTAAATGTTTATCTAGGCTTGTTGATGATTTATGCTTATTCATATAGGTTTTACGATATCTTTTGATGTGAAAACCCTATTAAATTACATCCCAATGCTTTGCGATTTTAATTTTAGATCAGAAATGATATTTTAGAGATGAGTTTCAATTTTTATAATTTTTTGAATTTATGTAGATTTAATATAAATTTTCTAGCGAAGAAAATGATTATTTGGATTTGAAATAATTTATGTTTTAGGTCTGAAATTAGTATATGTTGGAAAACATATTAAAAATTATTTTCTAGAATTTTCCTAAGTATTTTAATTGATGTATAAAATTATTTAAGGTAGGTAACTTAAATGTTTTATATATTTATAAAAGGAGAGGGGGTATTTTGTAAATTATTTAATTCTGAAATATTAGCAGCACTTTTAGAAAAGAAATTAACAACCAATAATAATTTGACAAACAAGGCAGGTTTGTTGAAAATAATTACTTAAAAATGTCAAAAATTAGTTTAAACGTGCTTTTTAAATGTTTCACCACTTTCGGCACCTAGCTTTTGACCATGTTCCATTGCTACCATCACCGTAAAAACCAATGCGCATGGCATCAAAGACTTAGTGGGCAATTAATTGAATATAGACGAAAGTTATTGGGTCAAAACCAAGGGTTCCGAAGGGGTCAAAGCGCTACTTTGCTGTCAAATGGAAACGCGCGTGCTTTGCTTTCGTAGGATATGCTTTCGACTTGGTTGGCTTTCGACTGGGTCAAATTGATTTAAGGAATGGTTTTGAAATGGGTTGCTCCTTTGTTTGAGTAAATGCTTTCGAAGGGTTCGAAATCCCTAGCTACCACTTTTCTCCTTTCGAAGCAAATGGTTTTGGAAAGTATACTTTGTTTTAAAACCCAAGCCGCTTCTCCGTTGCTTTCGGAAGATTGGTTTTGACACCATCACTTATTTACTTTGGAAATTCTTTCAAAAGAGTGCTTTCAACTTAAATGTTTTATGACCCTTTTGCTCTGTTGAAGGTAGAACCCAAAAGTTTCGAAGGAGATAGTTTTAAATGGTTTCAAAAGGTTTCCACATGTTTTAATTGAATCCAAATGCTTTCGAAAGGTTTGATGTTTTAATACTTTCGAAAGGTTTTAATGAAGGTTTCAAAGGGGTGGTTCCCTAATGGTTTCAAAAGTTTAAAAGGAAAGGTTTTTCCAATGTTTTCAAAAGGCAATGTTTAAAGAGTTGTAAAAGATGGATGTCTATGGTTTTAAAGCTCTCGAAGGTGATGGCTTTCAATGGTTTCGAAAGGTGATTATGAATGGTTTCGAAAAGAATGTTTTGGCCGTTTGGCCTAGGTTATAAAAATGGTTTACTTGGTTTTGAAAGGGTACTTTCAATGGATTCGAAAGGGGTACTTTTAAATGTTTAATTATATTCATCAAAAAATATTTGAGTAAAGTATATATAACATGGCAATGTGATTTTGAGTAAAGCATAGAGTAAATATTTTCCTTGTTTAAAGTATGATTTAAAGGTTTGAATCAATTTGAAAGAAAAGGTTTTCAACGAAAATTTATGGGTAGTTAACCCTAAGTAAAATGACTCGGATATTTGTATACCAGATGGGATTTGTATAGGGTCGCGCCTTATGCATTAGCTATTATCCCCTAGCTAATTTAGTCCAAAATTCCATTGTATAGGGCTTTGTCACAGGTAAGACTAAAATGATGTTACACACAGAAAGGAATATATTTGTACAGAGGTAGGTTACTGGTGAGCCTGCAAGACCGTCCAGAAGAGGAATATCTAACAAATGCTGGATTATTTTTTTATATTTTCTGGTAGGCTCGAGTCAACCAAAAGTTAGTAGTTAGCCAAACAAAACTATATTGTTTGGATAGATAGTCCATTTGTTACCTGTTATGTATGTTTAAATGATAATGTTTTACAGTTTTAACCAGTTTTGGTTGCAGGACTATGATTTGCAAAAGATACGTTTTAAATGGATATTAGTGAGGGGAAACCCGTTCTGCTAAGCGCCGTGGTCTCACTTAATATTAAGTAAACGAGATGTATAATATTACTCATACCAGGCTTTATGTCCGACTCGAAGTTTATGTTTTCCCCTTAAACTCTCGGGTGCTCAACATTGATTTGAGTAGGCTAAAGGTTGAGGATTTGCATGTTTTTAGTAGGCTAGCGAATAAAGCTTCCAAAGTCGAGCAGGCGGCTGTCGGATAGCTATTTAGGATTTGCTATTTTATTTTGTTGGATTCCACTATGTCGTATTAGGTCAGTTATGACTATTTAATACTCTGGTTATCCGAGGGGGCATCTTCATATGTCGCTCTTAGCGTATTTTGTAATAATTATATTTGATCTGAACCTGAAAAACGTTTGGGTTATGTAATTTGAATATGAACTATTGTTTTGAAATGTAATCAGAAAAATGTTTTTAATTTGTGATGTTTTTATTTCATATTCATGTGCTTTTGATATTATAGATACCTTTAACATGTCTGTATCCAGTTATCGGAAGTTAATACTATGGATGACTGCAGCATCTATAGCACTTAGCTTCGGGCTTTCAGATAGGGAATGTGACAAATTGGTATCAGAACATAGGTTTATGGAAAACTTTAAACTAAAATGACTTTGGAAACATAATCCTGAGTAACTAGAGATAAGATTGGGGAATGGGATAATGCTATAGTAACGTACTTGTATTTGCTATATATAAGTATATGCTATATCTCTACTCTCACATCTCTCTTAGGCTATTCTTCTGTATCTCACAAGGCTTGAATATAGATATGGATGCTAGAAGTGGAAGAGTGAATCTTAGGGGAAGCACCACCACAAATGTTAACACCAGACCGAATACGAGAAGGAACCAAGGTCAGGCACAAGCTGGGAATGTTGGTGCTGGAGTCCCACAAGTGGATATGGGAGCTATGTATCGGTTTTTCGTGAATATGATGCAAGCTGGAATTGCTGCTGGCATGGTTGGAGGAAATGCTGGAGTAGGTGTTCAGGAAGCTCCGGTGGTCAATAATTATGCTATCTTGAGTAGAGACTATGTTAGACTTGGAGGGAAGTCATTTATTAGAACTGAGGTTGCTATTAAGGTGGAGAGTTGGTTGTTGCATTGTGAGCGAATCATTACAAACTTGAGGCTCAATGATGAGCAAAAGAGAAGGTTTGTTTTAAGACAGCTTTAGGGAGCAGCTTTATTCTGGTGGACTAATATGATGGTTGGAGTGAATGAAGAGACAACGACATGGGCTGAGTTTAAGAGAAGGTTCTAGGAGAGGTTCATGTCTATGATGGCGCATTCTACTTTGCTCAGAAAGTTTGTTGAGTTGGAACAGGGTGAGATGACTGTCTTGGAGTATGCTATAAGGTTTGAGGAGTATGCTAGGTATGTACATGCAACTGTGGATACTGTAATGAAGAGAAATGAGAAGTTTATCAAGGGGTTGAAGCCTGAGTTGGCTAGGGCCACATTACCTCATATTAGTGATCCTGTTGATGTTGTAGTGGAGACGGCATTGAGACATGCAGAGATTCTTGTTTCTCTAGAGAAGAATAAGGTGAAGGAGGTCCAGGTAGGGTGGAGTCAGGAAAGGAAGTTCTTTCATAAGAAAGGTACTCAGAATGGTGGAGCCATGAAGAAAGAAAATTCAAAGGCTGTTTGCTTCAAGTGCGATAAGAAGGGACATTTATCTAGTGAATGTCGTACTGGAAAGGCGAAGGAATTGATCGGGAAGAAGAATATCAGATGCTTCAACTACGATCATATTGGTCATTATGAGAACCAGTGCAAAGATCCTACTAGGGATGGAAGGGGAAAAGTATTTGCATTGGAACCTACCACATCGTTACCAACATCGCAAGAGAAAGGGAATGCGGTGTTGGGATGTACGCTTTAGATCCATGGTAGGTCTGTTAGTGTTCTGTTTGATACAGGTGCATCACATTCTTTTATATCTTGTTGTTTGGTAGATAAGCTTAACCTAGAACCCTTATACTTAGTTACTTCCTTAAAGGTTGCAAATCCGATAGGAAGGTATGTGACACTTGGAATAAAGTGTGACCACTTAGGGTTTGATTTGTTAGGTCATACCTTTGTCTGTAGTTTGCATGTATTTGACATTGTAGGGTTCAGAATTATTTTCGGTATGGATTGGTTAAGTAAGTATGATGCTAGGATATTTTTCCATGATAGGAAAATATCACTTAGACACCCTGACTATAGTGATCGGATTGTATATACCATAGAAAGTTCTAATGGGGAAGTGAATTCTTTGTTGGGTTTTGTAGAATTAGAAGACGAGTTGAATCGAGTTTTCATGGTTAGAGAATTCATAGATGTCTTCGATCCAGTAGTAGGATTGCCGCTGAAACGAGCCATTGAGTTTCGAAGGGACTTGGTGCCGGGAGCAGAACCAGTGAGTAGGCCACCAAGTAGGATGACACCTACCAAGATTAGAGAGCCGAAGGTGCAGTTGGAGGATTTGGAAGGAAAGAGTTTTATCGGACCTAGTAGTTCACCTTGGGGAGCAGCCGTAGTGTTTGCTAAGAAGCCGGACGGATTGTTAAGGTTATGCATTGATTATCATAAGTTGAATGAGAAGACAATGAAGAATCGATATTCATTGTCTAGAATTGACAATTTGTTCGATCAGTTGAGTGGAGCCAAGGTATTTTCTCAGTTGGATTGAGCAACAGGTTTTCATCATCTTAGAGTAGAAGAGTATAGTATTACTTTGACGACAATTAGGACTAAATAAGGATCATACGAATGGTTAGTTATGTCGTTCGGACTAACTAATGCGCCAGCGTTCTTTGTGGACTTGATGAACCGAATTTTCCAAGAGCACTTGGATAGGTTTGTGTTGCTTTTTATAGATGATATCTTGATATACTCTAGAGATGAAAGGGAGCATGAAGTTCATCTTATAATTGTGCTTGAGACGTTGAGGCGGTATCAACTGAAGGTGAAGGTTTCAAAGTGTCATTTTTGAAGGAAGGAAGTGAAGTTTCTTGGTCATATAGTCTCAGAGAAGGGGTTGTCTATATATCCGACTAAGATCGAACTAGTGAATAATTGGAAGAGACCCGAGACAGGAACTGAGATAAAAAAAATTCTTGGATTGGCTCGATATTATAGGAGGTTCATTAAGGATTTCTTGCGGATAGCAGCACCAATGACCAAGCTAACACGAAAGGATATGAAGTTTGTATGGACCGATAAGTGTGAGGAAGCATTCTAGAGCTTAAAACACTTATTAACCCATGCACCTGTACTAGTTGTTCAGGGAAGGGAATTAGGATTTGGTAGTATATACAGATGCGTGTGGAACTAGGTTACAAGCTGTGTTAATGCAGAGAGATAAAGTGATTGCCTACACTTCTCGACAGCTTAGACCGCATAAAGTTAGATACCCTACGCATGATTTGTAATTAGATGTGGTAATTTTTGCGTTGAAGGTTTGGAGACATTAACTTTTGGAAGAGTGATTTGAGCTATATACAGATCATAAGTCATTGAGATACTTGTTCTCTCAAAAGGAGCTGAAGAAGAAATAGCAGAGATGGTTTGAGTTTATTATTGCTTATGATTTTGGAACTGAGTACACACCAGGGAAAGGTAATAAGGTTGCGGATGTGGTTAGTAGAAAGCATCAGAATGCAATGTTGGCAATGATAGCAGAGTGGAAAGATTTGGAAGCATTATCGACTTGCAGAGTGCAGTGGAGATATGAGGCTGAATTTAGTGAAGAATCTATTATGTTATCTTGTTTAGAAGTTCAACCGGTAATGATTGAAAAGACTGCTTCTAAACAGAGGAGGATCCAATATGTCAAACGGATCAGGAAGTTAAGGGATGGAATGGAGAGTGATGATTTGAAGGATGTAGTCTTGACCGGAATGGGTGGTTGAGAAAGAAAGATAGGTTATGTGTTCCGAATGTAAGAGACACAAGGAAGGAATTTTTGAAGGAATGCCATTGTTCGAAGTTCACCATTCATCCGGAAGGAACTAAGATGTATCAGGACATGAAGAGGAGTTTCTTCTGGGAAGGTATGAAGAGGAATGTAGGCTTTTGGGTAAAGCAGTGTCTGAACTACCAGTAGGTAAAAGCCGAACATCATAAGCCAAGTGGGTTGTTTCAGCCATTTGATATTCTGATATGGAAATGGGATTCTATTTCTATGGATTTTATAAATGGGGTTGCCAAGATCTAATAGAGGAAATGAAAGTATATGAGTCATAGTAGACAGATTAGCCAAAAGTGCCCATTTCATTCTAGTTAAGTCAACTAGGACGACACCTATTCTAGCTAAGTTATTTATGAAGAATGTAGTTAGACTGCACGGAATTCCTAGTAGTATAGTAAGCGATAGGGATTCCTTATTTACTAGTGAATTATGGAAGAGTCTATAGGAGATTTTAGGAACCAAGCTCAAGATGAGTACCACTTACCATCCGCAGACTGATGGGAAAACGGAAAGAGTTAAACAAAGTCTTAGAGAATTTGTTAAGAGCTTATGTGTTAGATTTTGGAGGATTATGGGAAGACGTCTACACTTAGTCGAGTTTTCGTATAACAATAGTTATCGGACTGGTATAGGGATGGCACCATTTGAAGCGTTGTATGGAAGGCCATGCAAATCTACAGTTTGTTGGTTAGAGACCAGGGATAGGTTGGTTCTTGGTCCAGATTTGGTTAGAGAAGCTGCAGAAAAGATTGAGTTGATTTGGGTTAGAATGAAGGAAGCTCGGACTAGGAGAAGAGTTATGCGGATAGAAGACGCAAAGACTTAGAGTTATCTGTTCGAGATTGTATTTTTATTAAGGTGTCACCGATGAAAGGTGTAATTCGATTTGCGAAATCAGGGTAGTTGGCACCAAGATTCGTAGAACCATTTTCTATTATAGAGAGGATCAGAAAACTTGCATATGGATTAGAGTTACCGAATAGTTTGGCAGGAGTCCACGATGTTTTTAATATTTCATCTAAGCAAGTGTGTTAGAGATCCAGAGTCTACTATAGCACCGACTATGTTAGAGGACTTGGCAGTAGAACCAAACATGACTACAGTTAGAAAGCCAATTTGGATAGTTACGAGAGATGAGAAGATGCTAAGGAACAAGACAGTTAGATTAGTCAAAGTCCAGTGGATCGACGATGAGAGAGACTGTACTTGGGAGATTGAGAGCAAGATTAGAGACACTTATCATGATTTTTTTTTAATGGTATGTTTTACCTTTTTGATTGATTTCTTCAGTACCTTATCATAATTTCGAAGACGAAATTCTTTAAAGAGAGGAGTTTATAATGACCATAATTTTTAGTAACATTATTTAGGGTATTTAATTAGATAAATTAAATTAAATAATGTGATGATTGAGGGATTGAGATTTGTGATTAAACTAAGGGGTAGTTGTGCCTAAGAGAATAAATGAACTAAAATAAAATGGGTAAAGGAAATAGGAGAGGGGAAAAGTTGGAATAAGAATATTCTAATACTTTAAACCCTTAGGAATTCAATTCATACGTTCATTTGCAATACCAAAATAAAATAGAGGCCGGCCATCATTAGCAAGAACAAGAGGAAGAAAAGCTAAAGGAAGAAGATTAATCAAAATCAAATCCATTCAAATCTCAAACTCCTTATCTCAAAGCTAAGGTGGATAATGACTACATTTCATATTTTCTATTGTTTTCGGTTTTAAGGTTAAACCCGATTTATTTTGCAAGGTTATGCCATGTTTTTGAATGATTAAATGTTTATTTATGCTTGTTGATGATTTATGCTTATTCATGTAGGTTTTATGATATGTTTTGATGTGAAAACCCTATTAAATTACATCCAAATGCCTTGCGATTTTAGATTTAGATCAGAAATGATATTTCAAAGATGGGTTTCAATTTTCATAATTTTCTTAATTTATATGGATTTAATATTAATTTTCTAGTGAAGAAAATGATTATTTGGATTTAAAATAATTTACGGCTAAATTATTTATGTTTCGGGTCTGAAAATAATATATGTTGGAAAACATATTAAAAATGATTTTCTTGAAATTTAGTAGAATTTTCCTAAGTGTTTTAGTAGATATATAAAATTATTTAAGGTATGAGACTTAAATGTTTTATAAATTTATAAAAGGAGAAGTGGTATTTTGCAAACTATTTAAATTGTTTAATTCTGGAATATTAGCGGCACCTTTAGAAAAGAAATTAACAACTAATAATATTTTGACAAACAAGGCAGGTTAGTTGAAAAGAATTACTTAAAAATGTTAAAAATCAGTTTAAACATGCTTTTTACATGTTTCACCACTTTTGGCACCTAGCTTTCGACCATGTTCCTCCACCACCATCACCATCGAAACCAATGCGCATGGCGTTAAAGACTTGGTGTGCAGTGAACTGGATATAGGCGGAAGGTATTGGATCGAAACCAGGGGTTCCAAAGGAGTCGAAGCGCTACTTTGCTTTTAAATGAAAATGCGCCTGCTTTTCTTTCAAAGGATATGCTTTCGACTTGGTTGGCTTTCGATTGGGTCAAATTGATTTAAGGAATGGTTTCGAAATGGATTGCACCTTTGTATTAAGTAAAGGCTTTCTAAGGAGTCGAAACCCCTAGCTTCCACCTTTCTACCTTTCGAAGCAAATGTTTTCGGAAGTTATACTTTGTTTCACAACCCATGCCACGTCTCCATTGCTTTTGGAAGGCTGGTTTCAACACCGTCACTTGTTTACTTAGGAAATGCTTTTGAAAGAGTGCTTTCGACTTAAATGTTTAATGACCCTTTTGCCCTATTGAAGGTAGAACCCAAAGGCTTCAAAGGAGATAGTTTTAAATGGTTTCGAAAGGTTTCCATATGTTTAGTTTTAAATGGTTTCGAAAGGTTTCCATATGTTTTATTTGAAACC
Source organism: Allium cepa (assembly GCA_030765085.1). NCBI lineage: Eukaryota > Viridiplantae > Streptophyta > Magnoliopsida > Asparagales > Amaryllidaceae > Allium > Allium cepa. The sequence continues at coordinate 138,167,616 of CM060932.1, forward strand.
AGATGCTTTCGAAAGGTTTGATGTTTTAACACTTTCAAAAGGTTTTAATGAAGGTTTCGACGGGGTGGTTCTCCAATGGTTTCGAAAGGTTTAAAAGGAAAGGGTTTTCCAATATTTTCAAAAGGCAATGTTTAAAGAGTTGTAAAAGAAGGATGTCTATGGTTTTAAAGCATCTGAAGGTGATGATTTTCAATGGTTTTGAAAGGTGAGTATGAATGGTTTCGAAAGGAATGTTTTGGCCTATTGGCCTAGGTTATAAAAAGGGTTTACTTGGTTTCGAAAGGGGTACTTTTAATGGATTCAAAAGGGGTGCTTTCAAATGTTTAAATGTTTTCATCAACAAAGATTTAAGTACAGTATATATAATATCGCAAGGTGATTTTGAGTAAAGCATGGGGTGTTCCTTGTTCAAAGTATGATTTAAAGGTTTAAATCATTTTGAAAGAAGAGGTTTCAAGGAAAATTTATGGGTAGTTAACCCTAAGTAAAATGACTCGGGTATTTGTATACCAGGTGTGACTGGTATAGGGTCATGCCCTATACATTAGCGATTAGCCTCTAGCTAATTTAGTTCAAAATTCCAGTGTGTGGGGCTTTGTCATAAGTAAGACTAAAATGATGTTACACACAGAAAGGAATATATTTTTACAGAGTTAGGTTATTGGTGAGCCAGCAAAACCATTGGGATCAGTTAACCTGGAGAAAGTAAGTTGAGGACAGACCGTCCAGAAGAGCAGTATCTAACAGATGTCATATTATTTGTTTATGTTGTCTGGTAGGCCCGAGTCAGCCAAATGTTAGTAGTTAGCCAAACAAAACTATAATGTTCAGACATATAGTCCATTTGTTACCTGATATATATGTTTACATGATAATGCTTTATAGTTTTAACCAGTTTGGGTTAGAAGACTATGATTTGCAAAAGGTATGTTTTAAAAGGATATTCGTGAGGGGAAACTCGTTCCGCTAAGCGGCGTGGTCTCACTTAATATCATATAACCGAGATGTCTAGTATTATTCACACCAAGCTTTATGTCTAACTCGAAGTTTATGTTTTCCCTAAACTTTCCGATTCTCAAAATTGATTTGAGTAGGCTGAGGGTTGAGGATTTACAGGTTTTTAGTAGGCTAGCGAATAAAGCTTGCAGAGACGAGCAGGTGGCTGACAGATAGCTATTTAAGAGTTGTTGTTTTATTTTGTTTGATTCTACTGTGTTGTTTTAGGTCAGTTTTGACTATTTAGTACTCTGATCACCCAAGAGGGCATCTTCATATGTCGCTCTTGGTATATTTTGTAATAATTATATTTGATCTAAACCTAGGAAACGTTTGAGGTTATGTAATTTGAATATGAACTGTTGTTTTCAAATTTAATCATAAAAACATTTTTAATCTTTAATGTTTTTATTTCATATTCATGTGCTTCTGATATTATGGATACCATTAACATTTTTGTATTTGGTCACCGTAAGTTAACACTATGGATGACTACAGCATCAGTAGCGCTTAGCTTCGGACCTCCCAACAGGGTTGTTACAAGATTTTAGTGAGGTAAAATTATAAAATATGGTTTTAAATTAGTAAAAATGGTTTTAATATGATATTAAAATGATCTTTTTCGAACAAGTTTCATAAAATTTGACCAGAAAACAAAATAAGCGCGTCGCGTTTCGATGGTTCTCAATTTCACGACCCGAAAAGTTAAACTGATGTTTATGGTGGAATATAAGTCGAAATTCTTTGAAATAAGAATTTTTTAGACTCTTGGGGTTTTAATTTTTAGATGAAAAAGAAAGATCGAGATTTCACTTATTAAATTTTGAGATAGGTCCAAAACAAGTTTTCAAAATCGTCGCGTTTTGGCATTTCGTAAAATATTATTTTCAACTCTTTAAAAATGGATATTTTTAACCTCTTTAAAAATATGGAATAATTCCATAGATATGTTAAAAAAAATTAAAAGGGATTTGAGTGAAAAAAATGGACATATATATAATGAAATTTGTGTTTTGGTCTATAATGCTTTAAAATTACTATTCATCGGCAATTTAGCAACTGAATTTGACAACTTTTGAATAAATGTTTTAAACTTTGGTTTTTCTTCCCGAACCTTTTGGAAATATTTTCCAAATAATCGCAGGAGTATTTTAAAAGGTTAGAGTCGATCAATTAACTTTACCGCCTTATGGGTGACAGAGAGATAGCCTCAAAGCTGGAGTTTGGGAAACCAGTTGCCTGCTCCCCTAACTATCCTGACTGGCCCGACGGAGTGGATAATTAGTTTGATTTACTCGGACCTCATTTTCTTAAGATAAAATAAAAGAGATTATGAGTTTGCCAAAAGTTAAATAAGGTTTAAAATAGAATTTTTGTTGTTAAAGAAAACATTCTAGTTAAACTCTGTATTAAATTTGGAGTAGGGAACTCGTACTATCCATATGAATTTAAAAGATGATTTTACTTTTATTAGATAAATAGTAGAGGTTGAATATGGAAATTGGTATGGAATATAATTAGTCTAAAATTTATGGAACCTTTTTTATTCAATACTAACTAGTTTGAGTTTACAGTAAACGATGTCTTAAATAACATTGTTTTTAACCCATCAAAGATATGTTTAGGAATATGAAATCTCCATGAAGATTGGAATTGTACTAATATTATAAGATGGAAATATTTTGGAATTATACTAATATTAGAAGATGGAAATATTTTCCTAAGTAATTTAAAAGAAATGATTTAGTATTTCCAAAGTTAAAAAGGGGCTTGATAATCCCATATATACTGAAAGAGATATTGAAAATCACTTCGAACCAATATAAATCGGATAATGTTTGATAATCACCTATATACCTGACATCTTTTTATCGATAATTGGTTCGAAGAGACCGGGATAGGATTTGGGTGATTCCTATTCGAAAACCACTTCAAACCAATATGCGCGTTCAAAAGCGAAGACATGTTGAAGACAATGATTTTTGAAGACGGATATCTTCATAATGTTGGGCTACTTGTCTATAACCTCTAGGATGATTCCTATGTTCCATATATGGTGGCAGTAGCGCCTTCGTTTAGAAAATCTTCGACTGACAGGGACTACTCAATACTAATCCTAGGGGTGATTCCCAAACTGGACGTAGTAGGAGGAGTGCCTTCGGTTTGTCCTTCCCCTGGACAACTTGCATGGATGAGTGTCTGACATTGCATTTCTAAGACTACGTACATTGGTTTTTACAAACGTACATCTGTTTGGTGGTGTAGGAGGTAACCCTCTTATACTTAACACCCTTCCTTGAGGTGTATGAACTCTAGGGTTGTACTTTTATGGAAATCAATAGTGTGTTGATAGAAATGGCAATGTGGCATCCATAGTGGAATTTGCTTTGTGAAAAGTAAAGTGTGGCTTTACGAAAAGTAAAGCATGGCCTCACGAGCCTCACATCCTAGAGACGATATGGGAAATTATGTGGTCCGAAGGAAATATTACAATAATACAGACCATCAGATAATGGCAGATAAAAAGGTATTGCGGCCTTAGAGTTTAGATGAACAGGTATAGTGGTGTATGAGTCCCTGTACGAAAAGCCATCAGATATGATGGTTTATGGTAGTGTAGCAATATGGTATAGTGATGTATGAGTCCCTGTATGAGAAGCCACTGGGTATTATGATTGCTACATATGGAGTCTAAAAAGGAAGGAAAAGGCCACTATTCCCTATCATATTGGAAATCCAATTCCAATACGAGTTTTACGATTTTGATTATATTCCCCAAAATAGTTGTAATCCCTTGCAAACATTTCTGCTACCTCTTGGTACCATATACTCTGTCGGCTTGTCTAGGTATTGGTACTTTCTTTGTATATACGTTTATTTGAAAAGTGTTTTTAGACCAATGTCATTAAAGATAATATCAAAATGTTTTGACATAAAATATTTTGGTTATTGTAAGGTAAAAACTCGTCCATGTTTATGTGCGGCGTGGTCTTATGAGATATCCTTTATTTTCAAAAAGGTTTTGGTTGGAATCAAATCCGATCTATGACTCTGCCATATATATTTATAATTCACATTTCTCACGTTGGTTTGCCAAGCCTGATCCGAGTATTTTTAATACTTGGGTCAAATCCGAGTGGTTTCAGGATTAGCTGAAGACGCTTGAAGTTTCTAGAGGAGAGCTAGTGATTTTTATCAACGTATGGATGCAGTTTACTTTTCCACTACGTTTGTTGTTTTTCAGTATTTGTAAGGAAAGGTGTTTATAACTGCCCAGACTGAGCTTAGGTTAGACCTTGATATATGTATTTCAAATTTTCCAAGAAGATTATTGATATTGCAAATTATTCCATTCTTGTGAGATTATGTTCTGTCTTTATTTTCTTTTACCCTTAATGATCGGTTTTTTCGGCACTTGAATTCTCGGCATGCAATATAGTGGATGTATTAGTGTCAATTTTCATGGATCGAAATTCCCGTTCGTTTCAAGGGCGGTATCCAAGGCATGGAGATTTTGAAGAGAAGCTCAACGGAAGTGTTGGATATTGATTTCATCGAGAGTTCCTACTGTTGGATCTTGATTTCGTCGAGAGTTGCTCTATATCACTTGGTTTCATGCACGCGTGGAGATGGCCACTATGTGTATCGAAGCATTTGTTTGCGAAGAAGACGATGAGTTGGGTAATTAAATTGTGAAAGTAATTGAATTGATTAATTATATTATTTTGAAATCCATATCTTAGAAAACCGATATCCTACTCATGCGAGGTCAAATTTGAACGTGGTCAAATGCGCTGGGCTCATAGGAATGTTAACTATGCATTGGAATAGATTTCGTTGGATTTGGAACTGGTAGAATTTTTGAGTAAAATCGAATGTCGTTCAATTTCAAACCAAACTGAAACGCTAAGCCACGACTAGAATTTTGTTGAGTTTACTCACCTATAAATAAATTATATAATATTTGTATTGCTATAGATTAATATTTGAGTACTTGATGATAGTTTATAAGTGGATAACATAAATAACCATTATGTTGCAGGGAACTTTTGCAAAGAGACCATAAGGGGTTTCTCGCCAATACTACTTTACTTATATTCTGATGTTGCTTATATTGTTGTTTGGTTGAAATATTTGTGACATATTTTTTGATTTGTAAGTGTTTTTATGGCGATTATCGTTATACGTCATTTATAAAATATCATCTCTTTAAACCCTTGTTGTGTGTTGAACTTGCGCTTGCATTTTTACGAAATAAATATTTGATCGTGTTTCTGCACTTTGAATTTTCTTAAACTATATTTTTAAGTATTTTGAGAATTTTGAAAATAAAGGATAAGTGTTGGTTAAAATTTATAAGAGTAATGAATTTACTAAATTATCTTTTCGAATAATTAACGTTGTTTTAAATTTATAAAGAGATTGTAAAATTTGATTAATAATTAATGTCGTTTTAAATTTATAAAAGATTATAAACTATATTTAATTTCTTTCAGGGTAATTAATGTTGTTTAAATTATAAAGGTTATTTATGTTAAATATTTTGTAAATTCTTTTCAAATGTGTTTGTAAGGATTGTATAAGTATTTGAAAAGAATTGGAGGTTTAAATATATTCATAATTATTATTTAACTATAATAAAGCTAATTAATAAATTTATTAATGATGTTTAAAGTTAATTAACAGATTTAATTAAAGCGTTTTAAAGATTGATTAGCTGATTTAACAAATGTGTTTTAAAGATTAATTAACTGTTTTAACAAAAGTGATTAAAGTTAATTAACTTATTTAATAAAAGTGTTTAAATTTAATTAATTGATTTATTAAAGGAGTTATAAGTTTGACTAATTGTTTCTTAGAATAACTAATGTGGTTTGAATTTATAAAAGAACTATATCAATTATCATTTAGGATGATTAACATTGTTTTAAATTTATAAAAGCATTTTAATCTATTTATTATCTTTCCAGATAACAAATGTTGTTTGAAATTTATAAATGATAGTTTATAAATGAGAAAATCTTTTAAAAGGAATTGTTTTTAAAAAATAAATCTAAGTGTAAATTTTTTTGGGTTTATAGTAAATAATATTTTAATGACCTTTGTTTTAGACCCATCTTTTTTTATGCTTAAAATTATAATTTTCTTTTTAAAAGAATATTCTAAAGAGTGTTTTAAAGTGTTTTACAAATATCTGTGATGTGAAAACCAAGCACAAGTTTGGTTTTAAAAGTTTAAAAGTTTGGTTCGATTACGGAAAGGATAAGATATTTAATTTTCGTAAACGATATCATGTATATGGAAAGGATTTAGTCATACACTTAGCATAAAACATTAAGGTATGGAAACTCGTTTATATCTCGAAGGTTTAAAATTTCATCAAGGCAATGCCTAGAGGTAACACTAGCTTCAATGAGTATTTAGAGCTGCAGGTTAAGAAAGAACCTTTGCTTTGGTGGGGTGAACTTATTAGAATAGGGTAAGTGACACCCTAGAATGAGTTGAGAGTATTATATATACGACAGCATATTCGTTATTGCTATAAAAAGGTATTAATTGGTCTACTGAGTAGTTTATGAATTTTAGTCAAGACTTGGGGCACTACGGTGTCGATAGGGATTTCTAAATACGTGAACAAGGCAAATAGACATGGTATTGATTTTTTGAAAAATTGGTAAATGAAACATTTTAGCTAGGATTATATATTTGATACATATAAAGGAATAATTTTCAAATTAATATAGTTATTAATGTTGCCTTTATTTGTTTGGAAATGATAATATTTATTTTGTTATCATTATTGTTTGATTTTTCATACTCGAATAGTTTAGGAGCATTGATTATCCTTTGTCGGTCATTAATCTATGCTTAAATAGTTTGTAGGCATTTATGATTTTGATAAATACGAGCAAATTAAAACAAATCCCTCTGTGAATTAAGTTTCACAGTTTGACTATAACGTGTTCGGAGAAAATGTTAAGTTAAAAGTCATCTTTTAATAATATTGAAATAAAAGTGTTTAATATAATCTAAATGGGAAGATAAGACATTTAGAAGATAAATATTTGAGAAAATTCTATGATAATAAAAGGGAATTATTATAATATGAGATGATTTTTTTACATAAAGGCAATTTATATAAATTTGGTTTATAAAACGTGTTTTAAAAAAGCATTTTTGAGAACTTAAATCCCGGTATTGCTTCAAATGATTTCAAATAGATTTTTAAAAAAGAAATAGTGGTTTTACTTTGAAATATTTGTATGTACAAATTTTTCAAAGAGAATTTTTATCGAAAATACGTTTTTGTTCGATAATTCAGGGAAAACATCTTGATTTGTTTCGTGGAAGTCTAAATAATCATCTAAGTGATGATTGAACATTTGCTTAGACGGACATTGTAATGCACTTAGTAAATTATTCTATTCACCATTGTGCGATCGAAATGAGTTCAAATCTGAACGAACCTAAAGTAAGAGTCAGTGAATAAATTGTTAAAGTTATTTTATATATAGAAATATATGTAGTATGATTTCCGAAAGGATTTTGAAGTAAAAAATTGGTTATTTAGTTCTTAAGTTTCCTTAAAGGAAAATGATTTAAAATCGAAGGTATTTTGATAAATAATTTGAAAAATTAAGAATTTTAAACTCTTGGATAAAGATGAGATACTTTAACTCAAGTTTTAAATGGATTAAACTAGATAGGAAGGTTTTAATAAGCATTATTTTATTAAAACCATATCTTAGTTTAAAACATCTAGGCTGTGCAAAATATTTGATGTTATTGGGCCAACCCGTAAACTTCTTTCCATAGAACACTTCAGGGTAAAAAGGTCAAAAGGACGACACAATTTTAAAGACCCATGTTTTGTTGGGCCTCCATCCAAATTTTGAAAAGTAAAATGAAATTGGAGTTTTGTATGTACTCTTACGATATAAAAGAATATTATAATAGTAAATAATAGTAGAGTAAGTTTCTAATCTAATGTTTTATAAAGTTGTTTCTTTATAAAAAATTATAAACTTCAGTGAAAATTTATGAAGTAATTCACAAATGATTTTAGTATTAAATGAAATACTATAAATAAAATTAAAAGTGATTTAGAAAGAGATTGGTGTAGTTAAGAAACCAATCGGATTAAGTACGTAAGTTGTATGTAGATCATTTTACTTGCATGATTCTTGATCCAGGATTCGAGTGCATAACTTCTGGGTGATTCACACTAGTCCAAAAAAGGATTTCTCACTTGATTCTTGTCAATGAATACTTGATTCGGACTCTTGATATGATATTGAGGTTTTCTATCATAGTATATGGCTTTTGTTTTTTTTGATTGATTTGGGCCAGTTGTGGCAAGTTGTAGTTTTTCAAATCTAACCGCGCAAAGGAGGTGCTGTCAAAATTTTCCGTAACATAAAAAAATTTAAATTTTAGAAACTCATTTTAATTATAGTTTTTAAAACTTAAGGTTTGTTGAAATTTTCTTCCTTTAGGAATTTAGGGGACGAAATTCTTTTAATGGGAGAGAATGTAACATCCCAAAATTTCATCATTTTGATTTTGAATATTCAATTAATTTTAAATATTTAAATAATTAGATTCTAAAGTTTAATAACTTATATTCAAATATAGAGATCGTTTAAATATTTTAAATGTGAATTAAATATTAATTAAACGGATTTAATAGCATTATTTAACTCCTTTTAATTAATAAACAATAATAGTGAAATCATTTTGTATATTTATTTATAATAATAGATAATTCAAATAAATAACAAGAAAATAAATTTGTTAATAAAATGAATTGATTTTGTTGTAGTACTTTTTAAATTGAATTTATTTTATTTTTTTCATAATTTTTATTTTGAAAAATATTTAAATTAACGTTTGATGATTTTCTAGCAAGCGTTGGTATTTTTCTTATTTTTTAGAATAAGAAAACCAGTATACTTATTATTGTTTTGTGATCGTATTGCATTTCTATGCGCAATCATATTTTTGTTTTGTCATTCGTGTTTGTACACGAACAAAATTCTGTATAGCAAGATGTTGAAAATTTGTAAATAAACTAAACAATAACACGCTTTGATTTTATTTTCTTCCTTGTCTACTTTTTCAAAATTCCAGTAAAAGAAAAATTGACCTACCATATTCAAAAATCAAAATCAATTCACACTTAATGAAAAATTCAAAACAAGGATTTTTGAGTTCGTAATCACTAGATCTACAAATCCATGGTCTTATTTTAGTGTGCGATTGAGTTTGGCCTTGATCAATGATTGGAGCCATAACTAGGGTTTGGATTTTCTAGAGTTCGGTGAGGCGAGAGGCAAAACGGAGTGCGGATTTGATCTTTCGTGCGATGAAGAGGAGGTGGTGATGTTTTTGTGTTGTGCGATCTAGGATTAGAGAATGTAACCGTTTTAGTGTCATGCGAAGAGGCTCAGGTCGCCTTTTTTAGGGGTCGTCGAGCCCATGAGGGTGGTGTCAAGGCATGGAGATTTTGAAGAGAAGCTCAACGGAAATGTCGGATTTTGATTTTGTCGAGAGTTGCTCTGTGTCGCTTGGTTTTGTGCACACCTACAGATGGCCATTGTGCGTGTACGGGCATTTGTTATATTAGGGGAGAAGACAGTGAGTTAGGTAATTAAATTGTTAAAGTAATTGAGTTGATTAATTATATTATTTTAAAATCCAAATCTTATAAAACCAATATCTCACTTATATGAGGTCGGATTCAGACGTTGTCAGTTGTGTTGGGCTTGTTAGAATGTTAGCTACACGTTGGAACAGTTTTTGTTAGATTTGGAGCTAATAAAATTTTGAGCTAAAATCGAACGTTTGATTTTAGGCTAAAATGGAACGCTAAAGTGTCAACTAAACTTTTGGTGAGTTTACCGACCTCTAAATAAATTATATGATATCTGTGCTACTATAGATTATTGTTGAATGCTTTGTATGATAGTTTATATTATTGTTTAATTGTTTATTTGGATTTAAATTCCCACTTGAATAAATAACCATTGTTTTGCAGGAGACTTTTGTAGAAAGATACTAAAGGGTTTCTCATCAATATTAATTTACTTATATTCTGATGTTGCTTATGTTATTATTTGGTGGAAATATTTGTGACATATTTTTGAATTGTGTAAGTGCCATTATAGCGATTATCATTTTATCATCACTTATGAAATATCATTTCTTAAACCCTTGTTGTGTGTTGAACTTGAGCTTGTATTTTTACAAAATAAATGTTTGGTCGTGTTTTTGCACTTTGAAAATTGTTTAAACTATATTTTCAGGTATGTTGAGAATTTTGAAAATAAAGCATAAGTGTTGATTAAAATTTGTAAAAGGAGTTATAAATTTAATTAATTGTCTCTCAAAATAATTAACGCTATTTTAAATTTATAAAGACATTATAAAATTTGATTAATTATCTTTCGAGATAATTAATGTAATTTTAAATTTATAAAAGATTATATATTGGACGTAATTATGTTTCGGGGTAATTAATGTTATTTAAATTTATGAAGGTTATTTACTTTAAATATTCTATAAATTCTTTTCAAATCGATTTGTGAGGATTGTGTAAGTATTTGAAAAGAATTAGAGGTTAAAATATATTCTTAATTATTATTTAACTACAATAAAGTTAATTAATAAATATATCGCTGGTGTTTATAGTTAATTAACTAATCTAATAATATTGTTTTAAAGTTAATTAACTGATTTAATAAAAGTGTTTTAAAGATTTAATTAATTGAATTAATAAAAGTGATTAAAGTTAATTAACTGATTAATAAATGTGTTTAAAATTAATTAATTGATTTATTAAAGGAGTTACAAGTTTGATTAATTGTCCTTGGGATAATTAATGTGGTTTTAAATTTATAAAAGAATTATATCAATTATCTTTCAAGATTATTAGCATTGTTTTATATTTATAAAAGCATTTTAATTGATTTATTATCTTCTGGGATAATAAATGTTGTTTGAAATTTATAAATGATAGTTTATAAATAGGAATTTTTTTAAAAGGAATGTTTTTAAAAATAAAGCTAAGTGTAAATTGTTTTGGATTTATAGTAAATAATATTTTAATGACATTTGTTTTTTTAACCCTTTTCCTATTACGCTTAAAAATAAAATTTAGTCTTTAAAAAGAAATTTTCAAAGAGTGTTTTTAAAGTGTTTTACAAATATTTTTGAAAATGAAGCACAAGTTTGGATAAAAGTTTAAAAGGTTTGATCGGTTATGGTAAGGATAAGAAATTTAATTTCCGTAAACGGTATCGCTTATATGAAAGGATTTAGTCATACTCTTAGCACTAAATGTCAAGGTATGAAAACTCGTTTCTATCTCGAAGGTTGAAAATGTCATCAAGGCAATGCTTAGAGGTAACACTACCTTTACTTGCTCGGCTTCATTTTTAACTGAGAGACAGTATAAGTTTGAAATCGACGAGTAGTGGTAAGGATATGACATTTAATTTCGATATACGATTATTTTGATTATTCTCGATAGTTGATTTACTGACTATTGATTCAGCTTTCTTCTTTGTGTATCGTCAATTTTAGATGATGTGTTGCTCATTTGAGCGTTGATATCCTTTGTCGAAAATGACTAAAACCAAAGCGCGAGTGGGGGCCAAGCTATGTGGGGTTTCTCCCGTTAGGGTATTTTCACATCTACGCTGGATTGGTTTCGGTGTTATGCGCACAGAGATGTAAAATTCCCAGGTTCTCAGTGAAGTTGGCAGGATCCGGCTTGGAGGTTTTCGAGAGAGTTCCAGAGTGTATGACTCTCTCAGGTATATTTTCTAAAGGTGTACTTTCAGTGGGGTGGTGCACTCTCCTAATCATTGTTGGAAAATTCCTTTTCCTTGTGTTTGATTCATATCTTTGAATTGTTTTCTTAATTGCATCGAGAAGTGCTGGGAGCTCTTCTCGATATTTAATTATTTGTGTCCATTCTTTAAGTTTTGATTTTGATCTTGTTTATACCCATTCTTTCTATTTTGGGTTTTGTTTTAATTTGTCTCCATTCATTCATGTTTGGAAGTTGTTTTTGTGAGGTAAACTTCATTCTATATTTAGCGGCGTGGTCTTATAGAATTATTATATGTTCATTATATTACTTGAGTTTTCTTACGTTGGTTTTTCCATACTGATCCGAGTGTTATTTTATTATAATGCTTGGGTCAGATCGAGTTTTTCCAAATTGTTGTTAGCGGGACATGGAGCTCATGAAGTAGAGCTGGATGTTCACTTGCCGTAGTATTTTTATTTTCCGTTGTGTTGTTATATATATCCATCAGCAATTGTAAGATCAGAAAGTTATAATTGTCCAAGCTGATGAGGTTTGTTTTCAACTCTAGTATGTTATGTATTCCTGAGTGACAGCTTTTGTCATCTTTGTTATATTATATGTGATCATTCAGCCGTGAGATTATGTTTCCTGTACATTTTCTTTTCATTTTACCCTAATAATCTGTCTTTCTGGTGATTGGATGTTCAACATTTGCATACGTGGATGAAATTGGTGCCGGCTTTCCACGGTCAAAAATCGGGTTGTTACACTTTTTGAGATAAGCCTAAGATCCTACAAGATCGATCTCGGTAAATTTCAATTCCTATAACATAACGGGCTTCACCAAGATCCTTCATTTCAAACATAGCTGATAGAAAATGTTTATCTCGTAAAACATGTATAAATCACTACTTGCTAATAAAATATCATCCACATATAAAATATGAAAGATAAATTTACTACCACTAATCTTGACGTATATGTATTGACCTATTGTATTTTCTTTAAATCAAAATTCGGTTATAACCACATAAAACTTGAGATACCACTACCGTGAAGCTTGTTTTGACCCATATATTGAATGGTTTAACCTACATGTCATATGTTTCTTGCCTTCTACAACAAATCCTTCAACTTATTTCATAAAAACTTCTTCACACAAATTACCATTTAGAAATGAAATTTTCACATCCATTTGATATAGTTTTAAATCATAATGAGCTACGAGGGCTGAAAAAATTCTTAATGAATCTTTCTTTGAGATAGGAGAAAATGTATTATCAAAATGTACGCCTTCTTGTTGTGTAAACCCTTTAGTGACTTGTCTAACCTTGAATATTTCAATGTTACCTTTGGAGTCAGTTTTAGTTTTATAAACCCATTTACAGTCTATAGGTTTAACTCCGACAGGTAACTCAAAAAGAACCAAACTTTATTAATTTCCATCGATTTCCATCTCATCATTCATGGCTTCTAACCATTTAGATGATTTATCACTCGTAACAGCTTGCTTGAATAAGATAGGATCATCTTCATTACCTATATCAGATCCTTCCATATATGGTATAATCATCAGGTATGGAAAATCTTCTCTCTCTTTGTGATCTTCGTAAGGGTTCTTGTGGTAGCTTAGGAGCTTCATTAACATTAGGAACATCGTGAACATGAGTTTCTTCATTAACTTCATGAACAAGGGGTATAGAATTTGTAACCTCTCAAATTATCAGAATTGGAACATAAGTTTAATTTTCTTCGAGGTATACTGTTATATTTACATTAATGTCACTTATGTTGTCATCTTTAAAAAATACAGCATGTCCAGTCTCCATTATTCTAGTAGTATGTGATGGACAATAAAATTTGAAATATTTGAATCTTTGTGGATACCCAATAACATAATAACTAATGGTTTTGGAATCAAGTTTCTTTAGTTGTGGATTATAGACTTTTGCTTCAGCAAGACAGCCCCACACACGCAAGCATCCTAATTGTGGTTTTCTACCAGTCCACAGTTCATAAGATGTTTTTGAAACAGATTTACTAGGAACCCGATTTAGAATATGTGTGATTTTTTTAAAGCTTATGTCAAAATCCGGCAATGTGGTATTGCAAATCATACTTCATACAATATCCATTAGTGTACGATTTCATCTTTCAACAACTTCATTCTATCAAGGATCTCCCAGCATAGAGTGCTAATGAACAATACATTTTTCTTCAAGAAATAAAGCGAACGGGCCTAGATTTTGACCAAAGTCGGCATGTCTACCATAATATTCACTGCCTCTATTTGATCGCACTATTTTATTTTAAGGTTATGTTGATTCTCAACTTCAGCCTTAAAATTTTTGATTTTATCTAGTGCTTCATACTTTTTATACATAACCATAGCAAAATAATCGTCAATGAAATTAATAAACGATTAACGCCCGTTAATATCCGAAGTAGGGAAAGGACCACATATATCAATATGAATAATTTCTAATAGTCCCCCACTTTGAGTGGCTCCTTTCTTATTTCACTTGACAAATTTTCCTTTAACACATTCTACACAGCTATCAAAATCAGAAAAATTTAATGTTATGAGAATTTCATTTCTAATGAGATGTTGCATTCTATCTCTTAAAGTATGAACCAACCTGCGATGCCATAATTTGGAAAAATTCCCAACATCACGATTTCTCTTGACTCCACCTTTATGATTAACATTAGTAATATTCGTAGATAACAGAGATTCATAAAAGGAAGAATTCAAACATAATTTATATAGATTGTCACATAATAATCTAAAACCAACAAATTTAGAGTTTTGATATAATTTCAACTAATTATTTCCAAATTGAAACATAAAACCATATGCATCAAGTCTAGAAACAGAAATTAAATTTCTAATCACATAGGAATATAAACTACATCATGTAAACCAAGAATAAAGCCACTCTTCAAAACCAAACGAAGAGTTCCAACAGCCTCAACTTCAGCCTCTAATCTATTAGCAACTTTAAATTTCCTTTCTCCCCCTTGAAGCATCCTCATGAAATGGAATTTCAGCAATAAGTTCGTAATGTACACAGGGCACTGGTGTTAACCCACCATGTATTTAAGGAAATATCAACTAAAAAGATTTCGCAAATCATGAAATTGAAATCATTACCCTTTTTAGCGAGCCAATCTTTAAACTTTACGCGGTTCTTCCTCGTATGTCTATGCTTCTTACAGTGATGACATTTAGGAGCATGCACCGATTTTGTACTAGATATAGTAGTCTTGATGATACCAGTAGCCATATTCACTTTATTTTACCTTTACCGATGTCCTTATTTTTCGGTTTTGGAATTTAAACAACAATGTGTGCATTGTCAAGTTTCTCAGCCTTAATCCTTTCTTCTTCTTCAACACACATGGCAATTCATCTGCTCATTTTCCACTTTTCTTTTGCAAATTATAATTGATCTTGTAAGGACCAAATTTTGCAGAAAGAGAAGTCATAATGAAATGCACTAAAAACCTTCAGAAATTGTCATATCTATGTCGTTTAATTTTGCTGCCGTATCATTCATCATCATGATATGTTCACGTACACTATTTGTCCCATTATGCTTGGTAGTAAGCATTTTCATAATGAGAGTACTTGCATTAACCTGAGAAATACTTTTAAACTGCTCTTCAACAGAAGTCAAATACAGTTCTGCAGTGAAAATATTTTTTGCATCGTCCTTCTCAGAAATACCTCCTCTTATAGCAGTTGTAATGGTACTTTTTATAATCATGAGAGACATAATGTTTGACCCCTTCCAATTTGCAAAATTAGCCTTTTCATCATCAGTACTTGCTGGTATAATAGTAGGTTTTTCCATTCATAATGCCTGGCCAATATCCAAACACCAGGACAAATCTCAATTTGCACTTTCCAAATGGAAAAATAGTTTCTTTCAATGGTACCAGTCCAACGATCTGAGCATGAACATTATTTGATGTTGCATTAGATTCAAAAAAATGAAATGCTTACTATTACTAACTATAAATTCACAAATAGCATAACAACATTAAATCAACTCTATATAGAGGGACAAAAAGTACTTATATTGAAATAAATAATAAAACAAAAAATTATATTTCAGTTCTATCATAACAGTTGTTTGCCTAAAATTCAATTCATATTATTGTTGGGCGAAAACAAATTGAATTGTTAAAATAAATAACTTTGCTTGATCACAATTTATACCACCGTTGAGCAGATTCAAACTAAACAATTAAATAAATAAATTCACTTAATAAATCATAATGGCAATTAAAGTTGGTAAAATTACTGTTCATAATTTATTAAATGTACAAATGTAATTTCATGAAAATCATTTTGTATCACCGTTGGGTAGAAACAAACTGAATTATTAAAACAAATAAATTCACTTAATAAATCATAATTACAGTTAAAGTTGGTAAAATTGTTGTTCATAATTTATTAAATGTAAAAGATAATTGTGACTTTAAATCATAAAATTCATTTTAATGAAACGACAGTTACAATTCAATGTTCATAGAAATTAACGACAACCAATTATTTAAAAAAATATGTTATATGGTTCAAATTATTTATATAAAAAATATAATAATCCATAAAGAATAATAACAGATTCAAAATGCAACATATATAGACATATCAAAACTCTAGGTCACGATCTAGTTTGGACCAAAATTTCACACAAACTTAGTTGTATTGGATCCAACATATCAAAAGGTGAGTGCACATGTGATTCATGATATGATGCCTCTTGATTAGAGGTCTTCAGCATTACATCTCCATGAAAAAAACATTAATTAACATCTATGTGCATACATAAAAGAGAATAAAAATTGTCCTTTTAAATCTTTCATCCAAAATTATAAGAAAAAATATATACATAAATTATTTGAATCTGTATAGCTTTTAAACGAACCACTTAAAATCAATCTTGTAAAAAAATTGCATCTTATATGAATTATGGCTCTGATACCAAATAACAGCGATTTAACAAGATCGTAATATATTTTGCAGTTAGAATACAATAAATCCAGAATCCGTTAATCCAAAATAAAATAGCAAAGGAATTTTAAATCTTATAGTTTTGAAGTAGAGACATCTTTAGACAGAAGCATTAATACTAATATTCAAAGGTTTTCCTAAGATCCGATGATGGAGACCCTATTGCGTTTTCTTTTTTCTCTTTCCTTTTATAAACTTATTGAACTTAAAAAATGTTTTAGGAATGATTCCTTAAATACAAAATGGGCATAAGAACGGTTTAATTTTGGAATACCAGTAGTCCAAATAGAGCAGGGGTCTATATACATTCTAAGACAACCTTTGGAATCAGCATAATTATTAATAGCAATCTGAATTTTTCCATCAAAATTCAAATACCTTTTCATTAATTCTTTAAATGAAATTAGTGCACAATAATAACATAGGCCATATTATAAATAAAGCTAACATATGCAAGGCAACAAAGTTTGAGATCTTGGTCCCTTACCTGAAGGTAAGAAACTCATTGATTGTAAATGGATATTTGACCAAGAGGAATTCGAAATGTAATGTACTTTATTCAAGCAGAGCACTCATTTTGATATTTTAGAAGTTCGAATCCATGACCTCTAAAGCTTATGTTTAGAGCGTCATACCGCTAACCAGTTAAACTAGCAGTCCTTCCTAATTCAAAAGATAATGTAGACAGATATAAGGCCCGTGTTGTAATAATAGGTTTTTTAAGGAAAGCACTAATTACTCTGAAATTCCATCAAAAGACATTTCTAAATTTATTTTGGTGCTTTTTACACATTTTGATCCTACACATCATCAACGGATGGTAATACTGTGTTTCTTAATGGATATATTAAGGAAACAACCTATACGATGCAACCAAAAAATTTTATGATTAAAGATGCAAAGAATATGGTTCGCAAAATGAGGAAATCTATTTATGGACTTAGGTAAGTTCCTTGTTAATGATATAACAAATTTCATAATGTATTGGTTTTGAGGTAAACACTATCGTCGATTGTGTGTAACATTGGTTCAGTGTGAGTAAATTTATATTCATGGTTTTATGTGTTGATGATATATTGTTTGCAGTAATGACTTGGGTATGTTACACAAAATCAAGATATTTTTGGTAATAATTTTGAAAAGAAAGATCTTGATAATGCTTCTTTTATTTTAGGCAAACATGTCTTAATCATTCATAAGGTATTCTTGAATTGTCACAAAAGATAGAAAAGCTGCTGAAAAAGATTTGGTATGGAAAGTAAACCGGGTGACATCGTATCGCTAAAGCAAGCAAATTTCATCTCAAACGTCGCCTTAAAAACCTCCTTGAACTTAAATAAATGTAGAAGTCTCTTTATGTGTCTACGATAGGGAGTCTAATATGCGCAGGTGTATACACATCCAGATATTGTACATTCTTAATGTATTGGGTAGATATCTTAGTAATCCTAGAATGTATCAGTGGAAAGCAACCAAGAGGGTTATGAGATATCTTCAGAGAAAAAAGAATTATATACTTACATATGGAAGACCGGACCAGTTGGAGATCACTGGATAGTTTGATTCTACTTTGCTAGATGCCAAGATAGCAAAAAGTCCGCATCATGTTTTGTTTTGCTATTGAGTGAAGGGGATATATTATGGAAGGGTGCTGGGAAATCATTCATAGTCTTTTCCACCATGGATGAAGAATCTTCAATTTGTTACGAGGGTCCAACAATGGAAAATGGTTGGGAAATTTTATCATCAAACTGTGTATTATTTGTCATGTTGAAATACTATTAAAGTTGTATTGTGACAGTACGATAATAGATTTATGTATTCTAATAACTAGACTATCAACTAAGTCGGACATTAAGTTTCTGTTGCGAATAAGAGATTATAGGATGGATTAGTATTCATATAGCATACCATATTAGCATATCCACTTACAAAAGGTTACCATCAAAGATCTTTTATACTAGCACGTTGTTAAAAAGGGTATAATCTTTATGTGAAAATATTTTGGTTCAATGAGAGTTCATAATTAGAATTTTACATGACATTGCTCTATACCTTAATTATAGAGATGTTTCACTATTTACGTTTTCTAATTAAAAATAAACGAGTAAAGCTTTCTTCGCACTCCAGTTCATAAATTGAACATTTTGATTCACTATAATAGTGTAGAATCAATTGGAAAAAGATATGTATAAACCACACTTCACGTAATTACCTTGCCATAGATACATAATTGATCTAAGTTGTTTAGTAGCATTGATATATGTGACCATGAATGATTTTAGTTAACAAAAGTTGTTTTGGTCATATGTTAACATAAACAATGGAGGATATTGTTTTGGATATGCCTCCGCTGTAAGATAGCCAAAATTTGGAAACCCAAAAATTCATCACATTTATTAGGTAACTTGTACGGTGATTGAATAATAATGATGTGTATTGCGAACAAAACGTAAAAAAAAATACTGTGTAAAAAACAGGACTCTCAATAAGAGACGCTAACAACCAACACAGCACAAGACATCAGAATAGAATGAGCCACTTAAACTTTCAACTGTTTCACAGCATCATACTTAACAAAGCATTCAAAAGTTTGCAAGCATTTTGAAAATTACAACGATCAATCAATGCAGCCACATTACTTCAGCTTCTTTTGTTTCTTAGACTTCCTTTTATTTTCAAGCCTTGCTCGTGCTTGCAGAAATTCTTCTTCAGTTGGTTCTGGCGGTGCTTCTGCATTGCAGTTGGCCATTACAGAAGAAATTATGGAGTTGAACCTTTCTTTCCTTTCATTTTGCCGATGAGCAATTATTGCAACTAAATCACTCTCTACTTTCTTCCTTTTTTTAGATCTTTACAAAGCAAATATTATTTCAGCCCACAATAACAAAAACATGTAAATAGGAAAGAGGGAACAAAGAATAAAGAATTTACTTTGATCTTCGCACTAGTGGATCAGTAGGTGGTTTGATTTCAGATATTCTTTTGGCCCAATTTTTGTATGCTTTTGTTGCTTTGAGCTCTCCTGTTCAACAAAACATCAATGAGACAAATTCAGTGAAAAATAAGTGGGGAAAATCTGAAAATTTACCATTAAAAAAGCCTTGGTTTCTAGAATCAATGCAAGCTGTAAAAACTTACACGCATGGTTTTTTGCTGAACCAGCAATTTAGAAATGAAGCAATCCTCAGAATCGATATCAGTGGTACAAAGACAAGAGTTGTAAATGAGTAGATTAATTTTTTAACTTTGAGCGATATAAATATAACACCAGAAGGAACACATGCGCAAGGGTGTGGGTGCTCATTTACAGTTAGATAAATTATTGTGATTTTCTATACAAGACATAAGGCATGACGGTATTATGAAACCATCTCATATCAATTTTTAAAATTTAAAGTCAAAAACTAGTCAGCAGTACCTTCAGCTATCGCTTCATTAATTATGTCCATAAAGCGATGTGAATCAAGCTTTGGATCAGAACAAAGCATTGAGCAGAAAAGCCTATAAAATAAGAATGTGAAGGTATTTGCTTGATAGAACATAGAACAAAAATAGCATGCATTGATATATTCAATTCAAATATACCTGTCCATGTTGCCTTTGTATTTTATATATAGATCCTTTAAATCTTTCTTCTCAGAATCCGATCCCCTATAACTAGCTTCGAACTCTTCAATGTCAGCATCTGTAATCTATAGCAACCAATACAGAAACAAGAATAGTGATCAATCCACAAGAAGCAAAAATTATCGGTAATCATTATTCAAGCATTCCATATTAACCTCAACAGTGAAAATATAAAAACTACCTTTCTATACATTGTTCTAAAAAATTCTTGCAGATTTTGTGCAGCTTCCCCAGAAAAGGCCTGGTAGACATGAAAATTTAGGTCAGTATGAAGTTTAAGATAAATTACTACTACCAAAAAAACTAAGGTATGCTATAAATTGCACCCTACTCCCATATTTGTTTAGACATTTTGGTATGTATATAACACTAGCCCAATATATCTGGAAAGATAATTATTTTTAAAAAGGCCAAACCCCCATAACTATGCATCTCATAGTTTCCACAAATATCAAATGTGGAACAACCAAACACGTCATTTTCGAAAGTGAGCACCCTGCCATAACACTTGGGTGCATATCCACTGAGGCTAAACTCTCCCTAATCTAACTAAACCAGAAGCATGCATCCTGTATACAACATCTTATGACACAAATTGTAATATCGAATTTGGCAAGCAATAAGATCTGAAATAAACAGCAAATATAAAACTAGGTTGAGTATACTTCAAACTAAAAATTATCAAGATTTTGCTTATCTTTATCTTTATGCATATAATAACGTTCATCAAATATCTGATGTGTAACCAAGTATTGCTAAATCCATTCAGTGTAGATATGATGTGAGATACCATATGACACACCATAAGCCTTGTGACTAGAATCAACAATTAAAACATGGCAGTTCAGCAATTACCTACATTATATGTTATCTGATGAAAAATGACTTTTGTTCGTATGCGCTTAAGACAATTAACATACATTAATATTCACAATTTCTTAACGGTTGCTAAGTTCTGATATTAACCTCATCATCAGTACAGCCAGTCTGATCATACAGTGCCCTTTTCTCCTCATTCCCCAGAATTGAAATAACTTTTTGCAGGAGTTGAAATTTTTCTTTAGCATCCTAAAATACAAATAATAGAGTTATTTTAATATAGACAGAAACTAAACTGCAGAAGCTGACAATCCAGCAATGAGATTGAGTCAGAACCTCATCACCAGGGTTTTTATCAGGATGAAGTCGCAAAGCCAACTTGTGATAAGCCTTCTTAATTTCCTGTTGAGATGCAGTCTTCTCTACACCCAGAATCTAAAAGAAGGAAAAGTAAATGGTATCACTAAATATCAAGGTGTGAGACAATGATGTAATACAATACATATTTTTCAAACATGTACTGACCTATCCTTCTACAAATAAACAAACACCCTCATGTTATGTTCACATGCACACTAACGCATACACGTATCTTTCGGCCTTAAATATACTCTACACGACTGCACAAGCTTTTCATATAAGTTAACATGCATTCAAGATGCATCAGTGTCATACCTGACGCCGCTGACTTTTAATATTTTTACAATGAAGTGCACAGGGAAATAATCCATATTATAGTTCATAGATAATTGTAACGAAGGACACTTCTAAAATTTGATATGTCAAAATGAAATTTGTTGAATATTTATATACATCTAGCATAGAAGCTAAACAGACAAAGCAGCCAGGCATAAGATAAAATCACTTCAAGATTATAAAATATAAATATATATATATATATATATATATATATATATATATATATATATATATATATATATATATATATATAAGAAGAAGAAAAAGAATAGCAGAAGTTGCAGAACTATTAAATATCACAAGAGATTGCTAAACATCTTCTACGGTTACATTCAAACAAACGTATAAATTGTCCGATGTAGGACTAATTTCATTCCTGGTTTTCACGCCTTCCTTGTGTTCTGTATGGATAATGTCAAAATGTATTGTTCTATGCTTCTATTGCCAAACGATATTCATATAATTTTACTACGAAATACTAACTCTCGGTAGTACAAATAACGGATATTAGTAAATGTAAACCATCAATTACAAGGTATAAAATACGATCAATTCATGCGTACTCATTATCAATAACAAAAATTATACTTCAATGAAACCCTTTTTAAAAAAAATCAAACCAACAGAATTGCTTACCTCGTATAAGGTCTTCTCTTTATTGATAGATCCATCACTGCCACCGATTTCCTGGTCACTTTCTTCGCTGCTTTCTGAAATCTTAGCTTTAGATTTCCTACCCATTTATTTATCAAAATTAAATTATCAAGTGGAAGTGTTGTGACTGCCTTTTCATAAATTTGGGATTCTGCAATCGGTAAATTAGGGTGTTTTATTGCTAAAGCAAATGTATTTTGCCGCGTCATAATTTTAATTCGCCCGCTTTTTTCATCACATCCACTGCCGATCGGTGTAGACCCGTTCATGGATACATTCTGGTGCGAACAGTGTGATTTTGATTTTTGGATACATATGTGCATCTGCAGATGAGGAGTTATTTTAGATAAATAATAAACAAAAACATTTAGTTTAGCATAAATTTTTAAATTTGTTTTTTAGGCTGAAAGACACTTTTTAGTGTAAATCGTAGAATGATCGTTGTAGCTATCGTTTTCTGTTTACACTGATAAATGTCCTTCAGACTAAAAAAACAAACTTGCTGTTCTTGAGATTAAAAATTTTCGCAACTTCATCCCTGCGTCTATTTTCCTGTTTTTTTTTTCAATCTCATTGAATATTAAAGCTTTAAAAATAAACGAATATGATGATTATAAATAGTTTTGAACAGTTAACATGCATTTAATGCGTACAATACAAACTTCTAACTTAATAAAACAATGGATAGGTATATTTCATTGTATTAAAATACACATAATTTAAAGTATAATCTTGAAAAAAAACGAAGGCATAATTTTTTAATGTGGATGTCTTCGTATTCGCATCGGCTTTTTCGGACATTGGATATTCATTCGCTTTTCGGAAACGAATGCGGACGAATTTTAAATTTTTCGAGTATACATTGACAGCCCGAAATCGATGCATACGCGACATTTGAGTTCAATGTAATGTATTTGTGGGCGTCGGCGTGAATATGTTTGGTTGCATTTACAGCACTTTGTATCCAAAAAATCCCAAATCGGTTCGCATGCGTGTCCAAAAAGTGGATAAATATCCAGCGAAAAAATGGATACAGATGCGGATATGAAGGCATCTGCATTCAAAAATTATTCTTCTGGTTTTGTTAAGATTACAGTTATATTATGTATATTTTAGTACAATTAATATATGTATTTACTATTTTTATTAAGTTAATAGTTATATTATACGCATTTAGTGCATATTAACTGCTCAAAGTTATTTAGCATATCACATTTTTTTCTTTTTCGTACTTTCATAATAGGCGAGATTGGAAAAAAAATGTTAAGTCAAATTTTCTGTTTATGTTTTTTGATTGAGGACAAGAAAATTATCCGATATCTGTTCATATCGGATATGCGGATACGACACTATGTGAATCTAAAAGTATCAGTTGACAGACCTGGTAGTTTGTAGGAAATAATATGGAGTTGGTGCAAGATAACATAAGTGATGAACTAACTGTTGCAAGACTTTATTGAATTACTGTCTTCATCATATTTAAATTTTCTATTTTGTACCGTATTGACTAAAAATGTATTTTAAATTCTGCATTACTGTATTTGTTGTTATAAATTGCTCTATCTTTATTACCGTGTATCCTAATAAGTTTAAACTATTTAACTAAAAAAATAATCAGCACTAACAATAATTACAACACGACTCCTATAAAAATGCCTCTTTTTAAATGTCCATTTCGTAGCAAAAAAACACATTCCACTTCCACAAACTTACCTCTTTCGTAGTGTCCCTTTCGCTGAACAAAAAATACATGTTTGATCTCACAATGACTGCATTGTACTTTCGAAGTGGTTGTTTGATAACGACTATAAGTAGGAGAAAAATAATTTAGAATTTATCAAAAATATTACTTATTTATTCAAATCTTTTTACGTTTTACCGTATAATGTGCATACCCAGTTTAAGTGTTTAGACAATTGCCATCAATACATGAACAGCATCAAATGTTTTATTGAATTTTACCATTATTTTACACTCTTCCACACTTAAAGAGTATTTGTGTGTGGGGGGAGGGGGTGGTGGGGTGGATGTATGTGCGAGTGTATGTGTGTGGGGGTGGGGGTGGGAGAGGAGGGAAGGGGAGAAAGAAATAAACATCTTTTGACTTTAGACACGTTAAAAGCATCAACGGATGTCTCGACCTAGGCGGAGTGGGAGGGGAGGGAGGGGAGGCAAGGGGAGAAAGAAATAAAAATCTTTTTACGTTTTACCATATAATGTGCATACCCAGTTCTTCGATTGAAGCTTCGTCTGATTCCGAGTTAGCATGAAGAAATTATTACAGTATGAACAAAAAAATAGCGGCTTCTGCCTAGGCGGAGTTCAAATACAGGAATGTAGCGTGCGTTCACAAGATAAAGTACACGAGTGTACCGTATTGTCCATAATTTAGGTACGAGTTTATCGGTCGAAGTTTTGCCTGATTCCAAGTTAGTATGAAGAAGTTTATTGCAGTTTGAAGAAAAGAAATGGCAGCTCCTGCCTAGGCGGAATTCAAATATAAGGATGTAGCCCGTTATTTTCTAAGTACAATTATTAGTCACCATGGAGAACTACGGTGAGCGTCGAAATGAGGATATAGCGTATTATTTTCTAAATACAATTGTTAGTCACCATAGAGAACTACGGTGTGCATTCACAAGATGAAGTATCCGAGTGTATCATATTGTCTGCAATTTAGGTGAAAGTTCATCGGTCGAAGTATTGCCTAATTCCGAGTTAGTATGAAGAAGTTATTGCAGTCTAAACAAAAAATAATGGCTTATGCACTAGGCGGAGTTCAAATACGAGGATACGATAGCCTGTTATTTTCTAAGTACAACTGTTACTTAGAGAATTACAGTGTGCGTTTACAAGATGAAGTATCCGAGTGTACCATATGGTCCGCAATTTAGGCTGGTGTTTATCGGTCGAAGTTTTGCCTGATTCCGAGTTAGTATGAAGAAGTTATTGCAGTCCGAAGAAAAAAAAATAGCGGCTTCTGCCTAAGCGGAGTTCAAATATGAGGATGTGACCTATTATTTTCTAAGCAGAACTATTAGTCGCCATGGAGAACTATAGTGAGCATTGAAGTGGGGATATAGTCTGTTATTTTCTAAGTACAACTATTAGTCACCATGGAGAACTACGATATACGTTCATAAGCTAAAGTATCCGAGCGTTCTATATTGTCCGTAATTTAGGTGGGAGTTTATCGTTCGTAGTTTCACCTGATTCCGAGTTAGTATGAAGAAGTTATTGCAGTATGAAAAAAAATAGTGGCTTCTGCCTACGTGGAGTTCAAATACGGGGATGTAGCCTGTTATTTTTTAAGTACAATTGTTAGTCACCATGGAGAACTACGGTATACATTCGCTAGATGAAGTATCCGAGTGTGCCATATTGTCTGTAATTTAGGCGGGAGTTTATCGATCGAAATTTTGCCTAATTTCGAGTCAGTATGAAGAAGTTATTGTAGTTTGAAGATAAAAATAATGGCTTCTCACTAGGCGGAGTTCAAATATGAGTATGTAGCCTATTATTTTCTATTTACAGCTATTAGTCACCATGGAGAACTACTGTGAGCATTGAAGTGAGGATATAGCCTGTTATTTTCTATGTACAACTGTTAATCACCGTGGAGAACTAGGTAGACGTCAATAAGCCGAAGTATTCGAGTGTTCTACATTGTTCGCAATTTAGGTGGGAGTTTATCAGTCGTAGTTTCGCCCATTCCGAGTTAGTTTGAAAAAGTTATTCCAGTATGAACAAAAAAATAGCGACTTTTGCTTAGGCGGAGTTCAAATACGGTGATGTAGACTGTTATTTTCTAAGTACAACTGTTAGTCACCATGGAGAACTGTGATATACGTTCACTAGATGAAACATCCAAGTGTTTCTTATTGTCTGTAATTTAGATGAGAGTTTATTGGTCGAAGTCTCGCTTGATTCCGAGTTAGTATGAAAAAGTTATTGTAGTCTAAACAAAAAATAGCGGTTTCTGCCTATGTGGAGTTCAAATATGGGGATGCTACTATCAAATCTACTTCCATTGGTACAACTAAAAGTGCATGCACGTTGTAATTAAATGCAGGCCCACCTGAGCGTGCGTCGTATTAATAACAAAAATTAGTAAAAGAAAACAATAACATAAGTTGTTGATTTTGAAATAAAAATTAGTGGCAGACGATATTATTATTTTGCTTATTTTTGTTGAGTGTAAGATAAAGAGAATGGTGCAAATAATGATATTGATGATGAAAATGTTGATTCAAAGTATATAAAAATGATTGCGAAGATTGTAATGTACTTTTGATAGTATATGTATTTTTACGTTGCATGAGTATAAGTTTCGATTTAGTTAATATGTATTTTTCTTTCGAAATCTACTCATACGAATGTAGGACTGCTCTTCACTATGAATTGATTGTTTCACTATGCTTGACTATTGATCATCATTAATTGTTTATTTCACCATTGCCTTATTTTTTTCATGTTTACTTGGATTGTAATTTGAAGAACCCGCACATTTAACTATTTTCTCTATTAAATAATAATGACATGAATTGTTTATTTCACTATTGCCACTCTAAAAAAATTAACATAAGTTGTTTCAATTTTATGTCTAGCGCTATTATTTTATTGTGTAATTGAAACTTTAACATATACGAGTACGCACGATGATAATAGATGCAAAAAGTGACGTCGAAACCTATCGCTTAGCTGCATACGACCCCTCAACATCTCATTCCATTATAGAAAATTCGAACAAATGAGGGACTTTGTGAAGACCCGCAAATCCGTACTCCTTGAATATACACTAATCTCCATAGATTAATTCAAGATGAACAGAAATACGAATTCTCAATGTTTAAGAAAAAGAAAGAGAGAGAAGAGGAAGGAAAAAGATAGAAAATAGAGAGAAAAGAGGGAAAAGAAAATAGAACGGAATAGAAGAAAACAACAGAACAACAACAGAATCTCACAATTCGCAGCGGAACAACATATAATAAATAAATGAATAATCTTTAAACAAAGAACTATATCAGTTATTACATTTCATACATTACATTTCATTACATCAGAGTGTACAACAACAAACAACAAACAGCGGAAAAGAAATACTATATACTAGTAATACGCCATGCCATCCATCTTGCCTCCAGCAACTCCAGAATATCCAGAATATCCTGATAAACCTAACTCTTGACTGCCCGTGTGGAAATTGGTGGGCACCCAGAGTTTAGGAAGGAAAACAATAAACTCCGAGTCAGTCACGTGACTGGTGTGAGAACTCAAAACAGTTTATTTATCTTTAAAATCAAAATAGAGGAATATTTTTTAAGTCAATTCGCAATGCTTTTAAAAATGAAACTACCATAAGGCCTCCCGCACACACACACAATGCAAACGCAGAATCGGAGGAGATTTCTCCTTATGATAGTCAAAGATGCTTGCTACGCATTTAAAAGAACATTTGATATTATTACTAGTGCATAGTGTAGGAAAAATTTATTTCGAAAGTAGAATATAAATCTTAGCCAGCATAGACATTTCGAACTATGCCTACTATAGCTAACTATGTTCAATAGCAGGTTACCGCCACATTCCATAGCAGGTTATACAACTAAAACCGTACAAGTCTCATATTGTTTCTTTGGATTTCCAACGAATGATCAGGCCAAGGAACTTCCCATTGCCACATGAGAATGCCTCTGGAAGGACATCCCTGAGAACCAAACCGGATCTCTACCAACACAAGGCCGGGTTACCCCTAACTGAGTAACAACTGACCGAGTATGCCATCCCCCGGTCCTTTGGGACTTTTAACCGAGCGCTCGTCACCATCATCACACAATCATAACAAAGTGTTTTCAACATGAGTAAGCATCTGGGCTCCATACCATGATACCACCCTTTTCCAAAAGGAAATGCACATACCCTAAAGGGCGCTACCCCTCATAACCTTACCGCATCTTTCCTGTTTTGACCATTCCCGGGGTGTGAGGCTCGACGAAGTTACGTCCACAAAAACATACTTTATACAAAAGCCATGCTTTGGGTCAACAAATGATCATAGAAATGATCACCAAGATAGACGATCAAATAAATGATCCTATCACAAATAATCAACACAATGATCATTTCACAGCAACACTCAGCATGTCACATTACCAAATTGGGAATATATTGCTGATAACCTTCAACTACATAACCTCTAAGGGTGTTAAGCTAAGAGAATAAATTCTCCGCCACCAACAGAAATATATTTGAAAGAAATCTGCTTTATATCTCAATTTGTAACGTCAGACATAATCCATACAAGTCTGTTCCGGGATCGAACAGAACCGAAGGCACTTACAAAGAAGTCCTTGCAATCCGGATAATCTCTAATCACGTCCGGACTTCCCATCACATAGGGAGTCTCTATACCATAGCTACTCGGTGCAAAGACAATCGACGAGTTGTCCTTTCGCTTTCAAAAAGATCTGGTCTTCAACACCGGTCTTCAAATGCTATTCATAACGACGTATCACATATTCGGAATGGGTTATACGACCCCATGGTCCTTTCTCGGTTAACCCGAATAGTGAGCGCTTATTCAAAAATAAGTGTGGCATTCAAATTCAAACAAATCACATCAATTACCCATTCCAAGGGAAATATTGATAGTCGGTTATTGAACTATCAATGGATATGCACACATCACCAGTTTCCAAATAATTTTCCAAATTATTTATTTTTCAAAATATCTTTACAAGATATATTATTTTCAATACTTCAAAAATAAATCAATATTTATTTTTAAACAAGTTCCCCTTTCTTTTATAAATTCCATAGTGAATTTATATTTCAAAATATCTATGAATATACGATTTCAATTATTCATTTTCAATTTATCTTCAAAAAGATAAATCTCAAAATATTCACTTTATATTGGAAAACATTTCCATACTTATTTAATAAGTAATTCACAAATCTTTTATTTTCAACCTTTGGAAAATATTCAATATACTTAAATCGAAATTAAGTATATATTTCATTCTTTAAGGAAATCATTCTCTTAAACATATTTATTTGGGCCAAAACGAATGTTGCGTAAAACATCGTTACGACAACCCAAAATCACTAGTATAGGGATTCAAAATTAAAATAGATATATAGATCCCAATACTATATAAAACATTTCCTTTTGGAAATCATTTACTATAACAACAGTGTTATAGTCCACCATTTCCTTCTATTTCTCGAAAACGTCTATTTCAACAATGAATGTTGAAATCTATGGTTTCGAATCTCAACACATTTTAAAACATCGTTAGATCGTTTTAATTCTGTTTAAAATATCACATCCTAAACATTTTCTTTAACATATTATTCACTATTCAAAAACGTGAATATACTTCATTAGCCAATTTCATCATTTCTATACCTTTTATTTTAAAGGATTATTCACAGTCAAAAACGTGAATATAACTCCATTAATAGGTTTCAATAATTTTACTTCTTAAAATAAGTCATTTGCGAATTTATAAAACAACGTTTATAAATTCCTTTTCTATTTATTTTATAACAAATTCCTTTATAAATTTCCTTTATTAACCTATTCAATTTATAACTCAATTACAAAAACAAAAGTTCATGTTATAAGTTAAATACTTAGAATTTATTTGTTTGCACAATCGTTCCTTTAAACTTCATACTTATAAATCTTATAACTTATAAGATTCAATTATTTATCCAAATCTATTCTTTCAATAACTTTATAAATTTTATAAACCTACTGCTTATAAAATTCCATTTATAACTTCACCGTTTATAATTCTATGAATTTCATTCATTTATGAAATCCATTCATAATTCATTCTAACACTTATAAAAACTCGTTTTATAATTCAAATATTTTCATTTATAAATTATCAATTTTATAAATCTCTTATATAAATCAATTTATATTATTATTTTAAAACATCTTTAAATCTCCTTTATAATTTCATCGTTTTGATTCATAAAATAATTAAATTTTATAAATCCTATATTTTCAACTCTTTATAATAATTTCAAAAATCCCGATTAAACTATTTTATAAAATCATTAGTCTCATAAAATCAACTTTTAACTATATTTCTCAGAAATCATAATTTTTATAACATAAAAATTATAACGTTTATTTATTTATAATGGATCAATTCCAAACATATAGTATATTTTCAAAAATCACTTTAAAAATCATTTTTAAAATTCCAAAATTTGGCCCAATGATGCTACATACCAAATAGTCAATCACGACAACAACGATATCATATATCGATATGATAATCCATCAAATATCAAAATATCTGAAATCAAATAAAAACTGTTGAGGAATCCAGTTGGATCCCTCCAACCTGTTTTTCTGCATCCACAAACATTAGCACAATACCAATTCCGCTCCAGTACGGAATTATCGCGGTATATGGGATTTAAAATATTATCCGCTTAATAGACGGCGCAATAGGGTCTCATCCGCTATACAAATGCGGGAAATCAATAACTCCAATATATACATATGCCAATATATATATATATATTGCTATTATATATAATACCAATTTCACTGTTTATGAAATATTCGCGGTATATGTTTTTAATAAATAACATCCGCTTACTAACGGCGCATAATGTCTATTTTAATAATCAATAGATAACAATCATCATTCAAACATGCATTCAAATATTTTAAATATAACTATTTAAAATTAAAATCGAAACCGATTCGATTGAGTGAGAAGTTCTCACCTTGATTTTATTTCCGTTTTAGTGATTTATTTCGAATAAAATTAAACGGACGTTTAATTTTACCCGAAATTCTCACTAACTCCAAACGACTCCAATCTAATTCCATAGCGTAGTGCTCGTCGATACAATTCCAACGCAACTGGTTTCGCGCGTTTTCGACCTCGTATGAAAAAGTTATGCATTTAACAAGTTTACACGATTTTTATATTCATAATTTACAAATTTTAATAAATTTTAAACCTACATCTAATTATCACCGTGCATTTTGAAGTCAACGCATCTGGGCCGCACACCCCTTCTTCCCACGCGCGTATCTTTCTTCCAGATAACGTTCACGCAACCAAACCCATAGCTCCAATATTAGGTTTTGATATTGCAACCACCAACGACGTCGAGAGTTCATCAGACCATTCGACTCGCCTTCGCACCCTCTACCACCGGCCGCAACATGGTGGCACTCGGCTCCCCCATCCTCCTCGAAATTCGTGCGCAACTTCGGCCATTCGAGCTCCAATTGCCATCAATCCGTAGCTTGAAACTTGATCTTGACCGTTGGATTTATAGAACGTGTTGTGCTCTACAAGATTGTAGTTGGGGGTTTCTGATGATTGTTGATGGATTTGAAGATTTTTGGGGAGATAGAACATTGCTTTTCGGCCATTGATTGTTTGAACTGGCGGCTACACGTTTAGGGTTAGGGTTTTGTTATTTTTTTTATTTTTTTGTGAATTTAGGCCCTATTTATAGGAAAACGAACGACACTATTCATCCGGGTTTTCTAAACTCCGATTTACGCGCAGTGACCGACGTTCCTAGGGTTTATCCCGCGTTCCGGACACAATGGAACAGATTTCGGAAGCTAATTCGTACATCTGTGCGAGTTATGGTAATAAACGTTCAAATTAAATTAAACCGATTTAAACGATTTTCTAGGCGTTTTAGCTTGCACCGGACAAACGATAAATCCAATTGACACGAAATTTGAAACCATACAATAATATCACATTACGGATCCGATGAAACTAGTTTCGTCGAAATCCGAGACTGTTTGAAAAATGGCTATTTTAACTCGCCAATTAATATTAAAAACAATTCAATGCGTTTCGAGCTGCCACGATCAAACGATAACTCCGATTGCTACGAAAATTGAAATCCGGTAATAACTAACTATTATGGATCCAATGGAACTGGTTTCGTCCAATTCTGAGACTGTTCAAAAATTGACTATTTTCACTAGTCGATTTAATATTAAAATATTCAATTTTCACAAATTAGCTTTTAGTTCAATTTTAAAAGTTCCAAAATATCATTCTAACTCCAATATGATAAAATAAAATTTTACAAATCATTTTTAATCATATTTAACCCAATTTTCAATTATTTCCATAATTTAACATATTAAATCATCGATTTAATTATTCAATTAAATCCAATTATTCAAATTAAAATTTATTCGACTTATAAATTCACTTATTAATATTTAAAATTAATTAAATATTCAAATTTAAATTAATTAAAATCCTGGGTCGTTACAATTTTTCCCCCTTAAAAGAATTTCGTCCTCGAAATTACCAAGTAAGACTAGTTACAGAATCTATTAATTTTCCCAAATTCATAGTTAAACTTCTTACAATAACTTTACTAAGTTTTCCAATCATACTTAGTTATCTTTTCAAAAACAACTACTATTGTTTAACTTTCAATTTCAAATCAAAATTTATAGTTTTCACAATTTTCCAATTTTCTCAAATTTTTTTCTAACGCCTTAAATTTCCGGAAAAATTCGCCATAGTCTCCTTTGCGCGGCTCGATCCGAAAAAAAAATGACAGTATATATATCACAAATATACATCTCATCAAGTAATGAGGCATCCCGAAGGGAAAAAATTGTAAAAGTACTGTATGTAATCCGAGATATGTACCTTATATTTTATTAGCGAGCATATACGGCTAATATAGCGCGAAAGCGAGCTCCAAATGCGAAGCAAACGCGATCCGCACCTACTAAACACTCAACAAACAACATGAGAATCATGCATATATGACAATAGTATCGATATACAACATATAGCAACATAATAACTATATATGCTAACATAGCAAATGCAGTAAAAGCAATTATATTCAACCATCAACCAACTAGCATTCATAACCAATAAATATTCATTCATATTCTCATTAATATTCAATGAAATGGTTTTTAATTTAAATCACATTTGATTCATTAACAGTGGATGTTTACTAACATTCATTTTCAATTAGTTTATATTCGCTAATTCATATTCAAGTTGGTTCACTTCCAAATCAAATTCAATTTTATTTAAGATTCACTTAACTTCCAATTGAATTTCAGTTACTTTAGTTTTCAATTTCATTAACTCAATTTCATTAACACTTAATGAATTATATACAATCAATCAACTAACAACCATAGTATATTAATTACAACCAAATTCCTTTGCTTACAATTGGTTTAATTAAATTGATTTTCATTCAACTATTCAACTTTCAATAACATTAGATTTTAATGAATTAACACTTACATTCATTATTTCATATCAACTAAATTCACATTCAATTGATTTACATTTAATCCATTCATTCAATTCAATTAGAAAAGTTGAATTTCATTTACATAACTTAAGTTCATATTTATCACTTCACTTTATTAATTTACTTTGATACTAATATCAACTTCATTCAACATCTCTTAAGTTATATTTCCATTTCTAAAGTAAATTTTCATTTAACTTTAAATTCATTTTTATTTTACAACTCATATTCATAAATATATTCACATAGTTTCACTTCTTATATATATAAGTTTATTTCACAATTGTAAATCACTTTAATTATACTTCCATTCTTATAATTCTTTTGCTTATACAATTATTCTTTTATTTAGATTATTCAAACAACTTATTCAACAACTTATATATACTTTAATAATTCTGAGAAATTATTTCTTCATATACAAAATATACTCAAGGTAAAATTATTCCATTTACCAAATTTAAAAACAATATTGTGTCGAATTGTTCTATTCAAGTGTTTAGAAACCCCTTCGATTCAGTTTCGAGGCTGCGCCGACGAAGGTTCATATACCACTCAACAAACCAATCATCACAATATAAAACAATTTTATATTCACTAACAAATACGCTCTCATATCTATTATTACACTAAAACTCATTCTAGAGTACTACTGACTCTATCTCTAATGAGTAATACCCAACAGAACCATGGTTGTCGCTTAACCATATGCTCTGATACCACCTGTGAAGACCCGCAAATCCGTACTCCTTGAATATACACTAATCTCCATAGATTAATTCAAGATGAACAGAAATACGAATTCTCAATGTTTAAGAAAAAGAAAGAGAGAGAAGAGGAAGGAAAAAGATAGAAAATAGAGAGAAAAGAGGGAAAAGAAAATAGAACGGAACAGAAGAAAACAACAGAACAACAACAGAATCTCACAATTTGCAGCGGAACAACATATAATAAATAAATGAATAATCTTTAAACAAAGAACTATATCAGTTATTACATTTCATACATTACATTTCATTACATCAGAGTGTACAACAACAAACAACAAACAGCGGAAAAGAAATACTATATACTAGTAATACGCCATGCCATCCATCTTGCCTCCAGCAACTCCAGAATATCCAGAATTCCTGATAAACCTAACTCTTGACTGCCCGTGTGGAAATTGGTGGGCACCCAGAGTTTAGGAAGGAAAACAATAAACTCCGAGTCAGTCATGTGACTGGTGTGAGAACTCAAAACAGTTTATTTATCTTTAAAATCAAAATAGAGGAATATTTTTAAAGTCAATTCGCAATGCTTTTAAAAATGAGACTACCATAAGGCCTCCCGCACACACACACAATGCAAACGCAGAATCGGAGGAGATTTCTCCTTATGATAGTCAAAGATGCTTGCTACGCATTTAAAAGAACATTTGATATTATTACTAGTGCACAGTGTAGGAAAAATTTATTTCGAAAGTAGAATATAAATCTTAGCCAGCATAGACATTTCGAACTATGCCTACTATAGCTAACTATGTTCAATAGCAGGTTACCGCCACATTCCATAGCAGGTTATACAACTAAAACCGTACAAGTCTCGTATTGTTTCTTTGGATTTCCAACGAATGATCAGGCCAAGGAATTTCCCATTGCCACATGAGAATGCCTCTGGAAGGACATCCCCGAGAACCAAACCGGATCTCTACCAACACAAGGCCGGGTTACCCCTAACTGAGTAACAACTGACCGAGTATGCCATCCCCCGGTCCACTGGGACCTTTAACCGAGCGCTCGTCACCATCATCACACAATCATAACAAAGTGTTTTCAACATGAGTAAGCATCTGGACTCCATACCATGATACCACCCTTTTCCAGAAGGAAATGCACATACCTTAAAGGGCGCTACCCCTCATAACCTTGCCGCATCTTTCCTGTTTTGTCCATTCCCGGGGTGTGAGGCTCGACGAAGTCACGTCCACAAAAACATACTTTATACAAAATCCATGCTTTGGGTCAACAAATGATCATAGAAATGATCACCAAGATAGACGATCAAATAAATGATCCTATCATAAATAATCAACACAATGATCATTTCACAGCAACACTCAGCATGTCACATTACCAAATTGTGAATATATTGCTGATAACCTTCAACTACATAACCTCTAAGGGTGTTAAGCTAAGAGAATAAATTCTCCGCCACCAACAGAAATATATTTGAAAGAAATCTGCTTTATATCTCAATTTGTAACGTCAGACATAATCCATACAAGTCTGTTCCGGGATCGAACAGAACCGAAGGCACTTACAAAGAAGTCCTTGCAATCCGGATAATCTCTAATCACGTCCGGACTTCCCATCACATAGGGAGTCTCTATACCATAGCTACTCGGTGCAAAGACAATCGACGAGTTGTCCTTTCGCTTTCAAAAAGATCCGGTCTTCAACACCGGTCTTCAAATGCTATTCATAACGACGTATCACATATTCGGAATGGGTTATACGACCCCATGGTCCTTTCCCGGTTAACCCAAATAGTGAGCGCTTATTCAAAAATAAGTGTGGCATTCAAATTCAAACAAATCACATCAATTACCCATTCCAAGGGAAATATTGATAGTCGGTTATTGAACTATCAATGGATATGCACACATCACCAGTTTCCAAATAATTTTCCAAATTATTTATTTTCCAAAATATCTTTACAAGATATATTATTTTCAAATATTTTGAGATTTATCTTTTTGAAGATAAATTGAAATGAATAATTGAAATCGTATATTCATAGATATTTTGAAATATAAATTCACTATGGAATTTATGAAAGAAAGGGGAACTTGTTTAAAAATAAATCAATATTTATTTTTAAACAAGTTCCCCTTTCTTTCATAAATTCCATAGTCAATTTATATTTCAAAATATCTATGAATATACGATTTCAATTATTCATTTCAATTTATCTTCAAAAAGATAAATCTCAAAATATTCACTTTATATTGGAAAACATTTCCATACTTATTTAATAAGTAATTCACAAATCTTTTATTTTCAACCTTTGGAAAATATTCAATATGCTTAAATCGAAATTAAGTATATATTTCATTCTTTAAGGAAATCATTCTCTTAAACATATTTATTTGGGCCAAAACGAATGTTGCGTAAAATATCGTTACGACAACCCAAAATCACTAGTATAGGGATTCAAAATTAAAATAGATATATAGATCCCAATACTATATAAAACATTTCCTTTTGGAAATCATTTACTATAACAATAGTGTTATAGTCCACCATTTCCTTCTATTTCTCGAAAACGTCTATTTCAACAATGAATGTTGAAATATATGGTTTCGAATCTCAACACATTTTAAAACATCGTTAGATCGTTTTAATTCTGTTTAAAATATCACATCCTAAACATTTTCTTTAACATATTATTCACTATTCAAAAACGTGAATATACTTCATTAGCCAATTTCATCATTTCTATACCTTTTATTTTAAAGGATTATTCACAGTCAAAAACGTGAATATAACTCCATTAATAGGTTTCAACAATTTTACTTCTTAAAATAAGTCGTTTGCGAATTTATAAAACAATGTTTATAAATTCCTTTTCTATTTATTTAATAACAAATTCCTTTATAAATTTCCTTTATTAACCTATTCAATTTATAACTCAATTATAAAACAAAAGTTCATGTTATAAGTTAAATACTTAGAATTTATTTGTTTGCACAATCGTTCCTTTAAACTTCATACTTATAAATCTTATAACTTATAAGATTCAATTATTTATCCAAATCTATTCTTTCAATAACTTTATAAATTTTATAAACCTACTGCTTATAAAATTCCATTTATAACTTCACCGTTTATAATTCTATGAATTTCATTCATTTATGAAATCCATACATAATTCATTCTAACACTTATAAAAACTCGTTTTATAATTCAAATATTTTCATTTATAAATTATCAATTTTATAAATCTCTTATATAAATCAATTTATATTATTATTTTAAAACATCTTTAAATCTCCTTTATAATTTCATCGTTTTGATTCATAAAATAATTAAATTTTATAAATCCTATATTTTCAACTCTTTATAATAATTTCAAAAATCCCGATTAAACTATTTTATAAAATCATTAGTCTCATATTTTCAAAAATCAACTTTTAACTATATTTCTCAGAAATCATAATTTTTATAACATAAAAATTATAACGTTTATTTATTTATAATGGATCAATTCCAAACATATAGTATATTTTCAAAAATCACTTTAAAAATCATTTTTAAAATTCCAAAATTTGGCCCAATGATGCTACATACCAAATAGTCAATCACGACAACAACGATATCATATATCGATATGATAATCCATCAAATATCAAAATATCTGAAATCAAATAAAAACTGTTGAGGAATCCAGTTGGATCCCTCCAACCTGTTTTCCTGCATCCACAAACATTAGCACAATACCAATTCCGCTCCGGTACGGAATTATCGCGGTATATGGGATTTAAAATATTATCCGCTTAATAGACGGCGCAATAGGGTCTCATCCGCTATACAAATGCGGGAAATCAATAACTCCAATATATATATATATATATTGCTATTATATATAATACCAATTACACTGTTTATGAAATATTCGCGGTATATGTTTTTAAAAAATAACATCCGCTTACTAACGGCGCATAATGTCTATTTTAACAATCAATAGATAACAATCATCATTCAAACATGCATTCAAATATTTTAAATATAACTATTTAAAATTAAAATCGAAACCGATT
Source organism: Allium cepa (assembly GCA_030765085.1). Taxonomy (NCBI): domain Eukaryota; kingdom Viridiplantae; phylum Streptophyta; class Magnoliopsida; order Asparagales; family Amaryllidaceae; genus Allium; species Allium cepa. The sequence continues at coordinate 138,206,364 of CM060932.1, forward strand.
CGATTGAGTGAGAAGTTCTCACCTTGATTTTATTTCCGTTTTAGTGATTTATTTCGAATAAAATTAAACGGACGTTTAATTTTACCCGAAATTCTCACTAACTCCAAACGACTCCAATCCAATTCCATAGCGTACAACGCAACTGGTTTCGCGCGTTTTCGACCTCGTATGAAAAAGTTATGCATTTAACAAGTTTACACGATTTTTATATTCATAATTTACAAATTTTAATAAATTTTAAACCTACATCTAATTATCACCGTGCATTTTGAAGTCAACGCATCTGGGCCGCACACCCCTTCTTCCCACGAGCGTATCTTTCTTCCAGATAACGTTCACGCAACCAAACCCATAGCTCCAATATTTGGTTTTGATATTGCAACCACCAACGACGTCGAGAGTTCATCAGACCGGCGCCATTCGACTCGCCTTCGCACCCTCTACCACCGGCCGCAACATGGTGGCACTCGGCTCCCCCCTCCTCCTCGAAATTCGTGTGTAACTTCGGCCATTCGAGCTCCAATTGCCATAATCCGTAGCTTGAAACTTGATCTTGACCGTTGGATTTATAGAATGTGTTGTGCTCTACAAGATTGTAGTTGGGGGTTTCTGACGATTGTTGATGGATTTGAAGATTTTTGGGGAGATAGTACATTGCTTTTCAGCCATTGATTGTTTGAACTGGCGGCTACACGTTTAGGGTTTGGGTTTTGTTATTTTTTTTTATTTTTTTGTGAATTTAGGCCCTATTTATAGGAAAACGAACGACACTATTCATCCGGGTTTTCTAAACTCCGATTTACGCGCAGTGACCGACGTTCCTAGGGTTTATCCCACGTTCCGGACACAATGGAACAGGTTTCGAAAGCTAATTCGTACATCTTGCGAGTTATGGTAATAAACGTTCAAATTAAATTAAACCGATTTAAACGATTTTCTAGGCGTTTTAGCTTGCACCGGACAAACGGTAAATCCAATTGACACGAAATTTGAAACCATACAATAATATCACATTACGGATCCGATGAAACTGGTTTCGTCGAAATTCGAGACTGTTTGAAAAATGGCTATTTTAACTCGCCAAATTAATATTAAAAACAATTCAATGCGTTTCGAGCTGCCACGATCAAACGATAACTCCGATTGCTACGAAAATTGAAATCCGGTAATAACTAACTATTACGGATCCAATGGAACTGGTTTCGTCCAATTTTGAGACTGTTCAAAAATTGACTATTTTCACTAGTCGGTTTAATATTAAAATATTCAATTTTCACAAATTAACTTTTAATTCAATTTTAAAAGTTCCAAAATATCATTCTAACTCCAATATGATAAAATAAAATTTTACAAATCATTTTTAATCATATTTAACCCAATTTTCAATTATTTCCATAATTTAACATATTAAATCATCGATTTAATTATTCAATTAAATCCAATTATTCAAATTAAAATTTATTCGACTTATAAATTCACTTATTAATATTTAAAATTAATTAAATATTCAAATTTAAATTAATTAAAATCCTGGGTCGTTACAGTCTTAGTCACCTACTATAGGCGATGATCCTCGGCACATGTTATCAACATTCATCAGCTTCGATCATATTGATGAGCACGATGGTGTATGTCCATCTACACATGCATTTGTTATGGATTCTAGCTCATCTGTAGGTCGAGTCGGCAATTCATCGTGTCAAAGGAGGGTAGGTGATAAAACTGCATTTATATTTATTTTTAAATCATCTATTATCATCTCAAATAGCTTCACATTTATTACACAAATTATGTATATGCAGAGCCCACGAGTTATAGCATTCGCGGTTTGATTCTTGCAAAGATGAATCCATTCTGACTTAGATTCTCGGCCTTTTTAACCTACGTCAAAGAAGTCATATTCGATGAGAGTAAATAAATTCAATGCATATTTGATTTTCCATTTACAAATTTATATATTGATACATATGTGTGTGTATTGATAATATATATGTATGTATGTATATATATACAAACATAAAGTAAATATCAATGGAAACCCAACACAACTCAAGTGCATATCAAAAACTTTTAGAACCAAAAAGCAAGCATAAAAATAGTGAGATGGTGTATGGGATGAAGAAAAGCTAGAAGAACGTTAAGGCACCTGCTCAAGACATTTATGACTGGTTCGAGTTGGCGCATGCAAAAATAAATACAACAAATAGGCGCATAATCAAAAATTACAATGAGACGGCTCAAGTTCTTTTGCAGACTCTCAATATGGTTCGGTGTGTTTATTAATTTTTAAATCAAATTATAAAATTCGTCGTTGGTGCCCATTTCTTTTTTTTTAATTAGTAATGAGACGCAACTGCTTGGGACGTGTATGTTCGGAGTTAGCAAGTATAAGTCCAGTGAGGCGTCGTCTGGGTGGGTTGATGCTGCTGCTACTGTGTTTATTGTAAATCGTCGATGCAACTTGATTTAAATTATAATCAAATTTAGTTTAGTTTCATACCTACAAAACTGAAAATCATAAATTAGCAAAAACATGCTACTAGGATTCAAGAGCTGGGGGAGTAGGGTATTATAATCACCCTTAAGGTGGAAGACATGGTGTTTCATAATTTTACCGATTGATCGGAAAAGAAGAGGGATCACATACCCAACCTTGAGAATATTCCTATGGTAAGTTATAATATAGACTGAAATTTATTTTTAAAAGAATGCACTTATGTTAAGTTAGCATCTCTTTAAAAGTAGTTTTTATGTCTAACATGGATTAAAATTCTACTTCGTTTAACATAGATTAGAAGTCCGTAACTGACAATATTTCTCTTTTTACTTACAAAATACAGGATCTTGGACATATATGTTATACTATAATGTTATGAAGTATATATTGGCATTTGAGTAGATAATTTGCATATAAGTAGTGCCATTATAAGGTGATTTTTCTGTTAAGTAGCACCCATACTGTATTGTTGTCAGTGACCAATTGCTAATTAGGTTATTTCACCCTTTTTTGAATTTAATTGTGTATTCACTTTGAAGAACCTTATATGAGGGAAGCGATGATGATTTATCTTATCATCGAATTAATATGCTCATGCTCACCAAATATCAATATTTTAATGTGCTCTTTATAATACTGTATTTGATCACATTTATCTCAAGGTTATTTATATTAATCTTGAAAATATGGTTTTTAAAATGATGCTTAAATTTTTTGATATGACTGATTTACAACATCAATCAAATGGGAGGCACCTCCTACAGCGTTATCCAAATTCATGCGTGGACTACTCTGTTTAAGGATATGTGAGAAAATATGCAGAGCTGCTTAGAAAGCATGAGAAGGAGATGCCGACACAAAGGGATATGACGAGGAGGCATTAGGAAGAGATGGCCGCATAGAGGAAGCAAGTCGATACTTTGTACCAAATGTCCAGCTAGCATTTTGGAAGCAATGCGCCACCATTGCCGCAACGATCGTGAGTTTTTTTGTACGGACACCATTATATATATGATGTATGTATTTATGATGTTGTTTATTGTATGGATATGATGTTATATGATTGTGCATGAAATTATCTAGACATACATTTGGTTTTGTATTGTGTGGAATATTTATGGTGATGTTTTACCTTTTTTCTATGATTATTGTTGTTTTCTTTTTTATTACATACATTTGGATATAATATTGTGTTGGTATGGTGTTATAATTGCCTATGTGGCATTGCCAGAATAGCTGATGTGACGTTGTAGATTGAGAGGAAGAAAAGCAGCAGAAGTAATGCAAAATTGATTTAGAAAAGTCGTCGGTAGGAAAATCCAAAAATTGAACTTTTTATCATGGTATCTACAAGTCGTTGACATGTCATCAAAAATAATGTCGTCGACATGTCTTTGGTTTATGACGAACATTTGTTGTCGGCATGTTGTCGGTCAAGATTTTTTCATGAGGGTTTTACTGACGGCTAAAATGTCATCGATATATCGTCGGAAAACTCTTTACCGTTGACATTTTCTCATTGGTAAAGCACTGCAGTTCTAGTAGTGAAAATAGGGAAAAACGACGTTCGGTCAAGCTTTGAAGAACATTCATGTACCAATGGTGAATGAAGACCATGTTTGACACGGATATATCGGTCCTATAAGATAATAAGTCCATGGCAGAGCCTGTGCAACAAAACAAGGGTCGGTCGAGATCCTATAAAATGACTAGTTTACGGTAGCTTGAAATGGTAGGTCGATCATGATAATGCAAATATAACTTTGGTATCGTATTTATGTTTTTATACAAATTATTCACCATTTTTTATTTTTACAAGTTCGACGGACTTCCATTTTAAAGTACAAAAGAGGACGATAGAAAATGTGAGGATAAAAAGGACGCAACAAGTGGAGAGGATGCATTTACGCTAAGATGCTAAAGTTGAGTCATGTCGGTCGCATTTGCATGCTCATACTGGAAAAACTTAATTCGATTAAACCTTAGTTTTGATGAATTTTACACTCTTATTGAAGACCACGCCACACAACCTTCACAGCATACCCAACTTTTTGCAAATTCGCTATCATTTGTCAATTCGCCACTTTGATTTGATCATGTCATCTTATACTGCTAAAGGTCGTAGTGTGTGTGGTAGAAGATGTCATTTTGAGACCGATGAGAAAATCCGTAACAACCCGATTATGTATATTATTATTTAATTAGAAAGGCTTAATAAAATAGTTGAATATGTGGGACATGATGTAAAATATTGAAACATTGTAAGGATATCCAGGTAGAAAATAAATTTACATTAATGGCTTTGATTATAAATTGAGTGGTTATATAAATTTTTAGGAAGAAGATTTAACTAAAATCCTCTTTTGGAGAAAAAATGGAAATTTTGTGAACAATTAAACTTTATATCAGTGTAAAATAAAAATATGTTATGAAAATAATTATAAATATTGTTTTGATGAAAAAGGAATTTACCGTGTAAGGAGAAATTCAAATTTTGTGGAAAATAAATGTATTTTGTGAAATTGAGAAAATGGATTATTTAATAATGAAAAGGGGAATTTCTTATTTTATGACATTTAAAAGTAAATAATACTTTTATAGGAATATAATATTTGGTATGAGAAAAATATAATATGTGAAAATATTTTTATTTGATTGATTGAAACTTTAATTAATTTATTAAAGAAAAACGTTATTTATCTTTAATAATAAAATTACTAAAAATAAAAAATAACGCTATTATTGTGAAAATTTATTTTCAAAAAGAATATAATTTAGTGTACAATTTAAATAAATAATTTTGGTAAATTCATTGAGTAAAAAGTGAAGATTTGAGAACATTTTGGTAAAAGAATGTTGATTTTCACAGTTTTTGAATAATTGGAGCCTTTTGGACAATTTTCTACCCAACACATACTGAAATGCGCCCCTCCTTTTCTTGCCTAGTGCAACATGCGTAAAAAAAAATTCTTCTTCGACACTTGTACGCTCTTTTCCCCTTGATAAAACGACATATGCTCCTTCCTCCTCCTTCATCTTGCCCACTTCAAAATTTCACCAAAATTCAAATAAAAACAGAAAAATATGAAACCATTCAAGTTAGCATCCTAAGTCGAATCTTCATCATATATGCCATTTCAATTCGTTTAGGGGAGTTTGAAAGACTCCAAATAAGATAATGAAGGCAAATTGAGAAGGACTCATATAAATGATTTGTCTTTGGCTATAGTAAACAAAGGATGGGAAATTGCAGTGAACTAGTGAATGATTTTTATAAATTCCATATGAATTTTAAATTATCTCTATGCATGTGGTTTTCATATTGTGACACACATGCATTGTTTGATGGTAATGGAATCTATCGTGTAAGGAGAAACTAGAATTTTGAATAAAGCAAATTTATTTTGTGAAATTGAGAAAATATTTTGTTTAATAATGGAAAGGTGAAATTTCTTATTTTATGATCTTGAAGAAAGCTAACTTATAGTACTACAACTTTACTGTTTTGAGTTTTTGGTGATTCATTGTGGAAATATTGAAAAATAGCTATCTTTTTAGCATATTACTTGAAAAGTATTTCTGATTTACACAAACAAGTTGTAATATTTCATTTATAACTTTTGATAGATTTATCATTTTGACTTGAAACCAATTTCAATAAGTGGCATTTTTGAATATCTAGAACTTTCATGTTTTGTGCTAAATCAAATTGCAGACTTAAAGCTTTCAAAAAGTGGTTTCAAATGGACTCAAATTTTAAAGAAAGCAAATTTATTTTGTGAAATTGAGATAATATATTATTTAATTACGGAAAGGTGAATTTTCTTATTTTATGATTTTCAAGAAAGCTAACTTATAGTATTACAACTTTACTGTTTTGAAATTTTTTTGATTCATTTTGGAAGATATTGAAAAATAACAATCATTTCGGCACATTACTTGAAAAATATTCTGATTTACACAAACAAGTTGTAGTATTTCATTCATAACTTTTGATCGATTTATCGTTTTGACTTGAAATCAATTTTGACAAGTGGAATTTTTGAATATCTAAAACTTTCCTGTTTTGTGCTAAATTAAATTACAGAGTTAAAACCTTCAAACAGTGGTTTCAAATGGACTGAATTTTCAAAAACATGAATTTTCAATTGCTTTAGTAGAATTGTTATCTCTCATTGTCTTGTTCATGACTAAAAATTTAACGGTTGTAAGAATGTTATTTTATTTTGCTCAATATAAATACCTTTGCCTTTGATTGATATAAATGGTCTGGCTGAAAATTTTGAAAATCAATTCGAGTGATTTTGAGAAGTAAAAGTTTTGCTTGTGTTCTTATATACCACCATTTGTCACCTTGGTCAATCCAAATACAAGTGGTAACAAACATCATGTTGAAATCATATTTGCATTTGATTGACTATTTTCAACTAGCACACTTTTTCACAAAACCCGCTTCAAAAAATTGATTTTCACGTATTTTTTTTAAAAATAACTTGGGTTTTTTACTTTGATAAAAATACTCTTGTTTATTTTGGTATAGGATTTACTCTAGAAAAGATAATCGTTGACTAATTGAACCCTTCCATAACTATTCAAATTATTAATAGTGTTTGAGAAAGTGACGGTCTGTGATTATATTTCACAACAAGAGGAAGTATAATTTAAAATTTCATGAAAATTAAACAAATTATATAATATTTTAAATTAGTACTTATTCCATGATCATTTCTATCACTATCACCTTTCTTTCAAACCACACACCATAATTTAATATAGTGTTCAGAAGTTGATATTTCAAAACAAGGAACGTTTTTTTTGTAAAAGTTATATCCCAAAGTATTCACTCTCATTTAAAAGTCCTTGCGGTTATGCATGGGTGAATTATTTGAATTTTTATATATGTGCTGCCATTCTTATTTAAAAGTCCTCATGGTTATGCATGGATGGGACTCATATAAGAAAGGGATAAATATTCAAGTAGATTCTAATTTCATTTAAAAGTCCTCATGATTATACATGATCAGAAAATACTTGACATTCATTTTTAAATAACTACTAACATTAGTTAAAAGTCCTAACAGTTATGCATGGTTAGTAAGTGCTTAACAATTTTGTATATTATTTAATAGGAAGATTCACAAATTACTCCTTTATTAAACATACCAAAATGATGTAACTATATAAAATTTTCCTTAAACCATAATCCTATTATTTCTCTAAAGTGGAATTTGTTTCTAATAAATAAAACTTAATGATTTTTGTTTGATTAATTGGAATTTACGATATATATTTCCATCTTGATTTGATTTTATAATTTTAATCAAAATTCATTAATATTCAAATTACTATTATTATTTTTGATGATAACTAAAATGGGAGAGATGTTAAGATTTTGTTATCGAGTAATAACCTTACTGTTATTCGAGAGTGTTTTTATTCAAGAGCTGTTTCAAAATTATTTTTGAAAAATTAAATTTTCATTTTTAATTGCAAGCATCTATAGGGGAGTTTAGTTGTAGGGGGGCATCTAAATAGGGGAGCTTGAATACATCACACAAACACATTTATCAATTTCAAAATCTTAATATATGTTTGTTATTATCAAAAGAGAGAGATTGTAGAATACAATGCTTTATGATTTTTTTGATGATAATAAACATATATATGTTCGTTAAATGTGTTTGTTATAGTACTATTGCAATTTCCAATAATGAAATAAATATTTGCATAATGAAATAAATGAAACGCAATTTTATTTGAACAAATATCTTATTCAAACAAATATTTTATTTCAATTTCAAATAGTACATATTTAGCTTCCACTCTATTTACATTTTCAAATACAATACAACTTTCACTATATACTCTCACATACAATGTCAACTCACTCACTCATAGTCACTCGAGTTTGTTTTTAATCGATCTTAATTTGCTTGCTCCAACTAGGCCCAGCCATCTGCTATACCTGTCAAATAAATAACACAATAAAATGGAAAAAGAAACGAACCGAAATTGCAAAAATAAAATTGAATTTGAATATCAATATTGCCTCGGTTTATGGTTTGTTTTTTCTCTTTATATTTTATACATGGTTAAATATAGCTGCACATACAATTCACGATATGCACGATGGATCACTGTGAATATCACAAGGCTGAGCCTCGATCCAATCTCATGGACAATTGCAAAGGTCAAATTTGAAGGTTCGGCATAATGTAAGTATGCACAAGGTCATCCCCAAGCAAGCTCGGGCTTAACACAAGTGCACATATACAAGTGCAATCAACCACATATTTCGACACAAATAGATCAACACAATATATGACAAGAGCAACATACTAGCAAGGAGTATAAGTGCACAAAGCACGAGTTCAGAGGGTCAAGTGCACATGGTAAGGCAAGGCTAGGCAGAGGACTAGTATCAAAATGGAGCAAATGCAACAAGCAAGCATAAGGATGTACATGCACACTAATATGCATATATACAAACCATTAAGATGGTGCTACAAATGTGAAATGGCCAAACCATCGAGCGTACAAGACAGTAAAACACACAATGTACCATAACAGGCATGTGCATTAAGTCAGGCGTGGACACACAAAGAAATGCACAAATGAAATCAGGTGCAGCAGTGGGAAGCCAAACATGTAATACAATAACATGGTGTAAATAAGCAACAACAAGGTCCATCTCTCTAACCCTAACAATCTCACCATGTCAGTACAGCAAAGGCAATATACCAATGACAAACAAGGAATGCACACAACACCAGTGAAGACACACACACAATACAAGAATAATTCACAAACAAGGTAACTATATGTAGAGGGTGACATTGCTAGGATGTCTCTAGAAAAATGCAGAAACCAATTAATTAGAAGTCAATATAAATTTCGAATTATATCAGTAAGGAGCAGACAAGTCAAGTATTGTCAACTGTACACTCATAAATTAATAACCCGAAATATCAAATTAAAAAAGTCAAGACCGAATTCAAAAAATTCAACATATATGGAATCAGAGAATTCAACATCGAATATATATCATAAATGATCAAGTTAGAAATCAGTGAACCATTTAATCAAGAATCCACAGCCGAAGTTGAATTCTAAATCAAATTCTGAAAAATTCAAACCAAAAGTGTATACCAAAATGTAGGAAATGATTCATATAAATTCCACCCAAAATCATCATTGGCAAGGATTCGAGTTCGAGAAAAATTAGAGAGAAAGCCGTGAAATAAATCACGAACCAATTTATAACTTTAGTCGAAGTCGAGAAACTACAAAATCAAAAAGGAGCAGAAATTGTACCATTTTATCAATCAAATATCACTCAACATTTAAAGCAGCCGCATAATCAGTCACAACTAATTTGAAGAATGCAAGCATCAAAGAAGGAGCATGATTTGGATATCACCTTGAAGCGGCAGCTTTTAGAAATCCTAATTTGAAAATTCAAGAAAATAACGGCCATATGCAAAGTCCTGGGCTGAAGAATAAAGGGGTGAATGTGTTTCTAATGGGCCGATAATTTTCTTTTGCTAAATTATAATTAAGGGTTTCAATTTTATTTGTTTTGTATTTTCTATTTTTTTTTTAATTTCTAAACTTTAGTGTTAACTACATTACGAACTATGTGGCATAGTTTGAGAATTCGCAACTCTATGGTAGAGTTGTGGTATGGTTTTGAGCATAGGGTTAGAACAAACAGGTAAGCGACAGTTGCAAGTTTACAGGGTCTGTAAGCGGTTTGTTTAGTTCCTAGTAGAAACCTTGAGGCCAGCAGTAGCGGGTTCTGCCGAAGTTGGTTAAACTTGTTTGTCATTGCTATTTTGGCATTTACTCTGTTATTATTTGTGCTGTTATTTTATATATATCTATAAAAAAATATAAACTTTATTCACCCCCCCTCTAGGGTTAATTCGTTCCTACAAACCAAATATAAAACATTTGTTTTTATTAAAATAGCTTTCGGCAATGGTTATTTGCCTTGCAGCTCCTTACTATAACCCTTTGACTATGTCTGTTTTCTTTCGAAAATCAAACAAATCGTCTTTAATAATATCTAATAATGTTCATCATGATTTGTTCATTCATTATTCCTCGATCTTTCTTATTTCTATCCATTTTCCATATTGTATGGCATTCTAGTAATAATTCATAACAATTTGTTTTCTCAAGGGAAAATTCTATGAATCAAAACCCACTTCTAATAATTTGTGTACATCATCATATTGAATTCTTAGCACTTAAAGATATCAAGAAGTATGAAAGTCATTCAAAAAATACTTGGTCACGACAAATTCAAAGAAGAAAGAAGGATTAGATAATATATTACTCAGCCAGCTTTCCTATTTACTCATGTCTCCAGTTCCCTTAGCTTCAAATCTTCTTGAACATATTTTTTCGTTTAGGCCACAACGCCGGTAAAGAACTCAATTTTTATTATTATTATGAGAATGAAATGAAAAGAGAGAGGTGGTTATCTTTATTTTAAATGAATAATTGTGCGGTTAGCCCACCACTTCTTTTTTCTTATAAATTAGTTAGCTTCGACGGTTGTATTTAATCTCTTATTTATCTTATATTTTCAACAAAGGTTTTCCTAGTATCACTTGATTCGCTCAAGCACAATGAGTAACCATGTGTCCTATAAATATTTACTCATTTTCATTATTTCGGTTTTCTTTACTCTTATAATTAATCACTTAATTAATTATTGTTTCATGGGTATTCAGGCTTCTCTCCCTATAGAAAATTTCATCCTCAAAATTCAAACAAGGTACGATAATAAATTCTCGACTTTCCTCCCCCTACATTAACTTGAACACACATGAGTTCTTCACCTAGGTGTCTGAACCAAAATGTATTAGTGCTTTCACCAATACGTTACATAATCAACCATAATATCACATGTGTGTGTATACACATGGCATACAAATGGACATAGTAAGCACACATGCTAAGCTAACTAGGCAACTTAGGATAAGCCCTCTTAAATTTATCCTCTGTTTCCTAAGTAGAATCATCTTAGTCCTCACTCCATTGGACTCAGACAAGCTTTACATCTTGTTCCTAAGCTTTTTGACATCTCTATCTGCAATTCAAAAAGGTTCTCTTACATTGGTCATGTCTGGTTCAAAACCAAAGTCTTCTATAGCCCTTAGAATAATGACATCCTTGGGATCTCGAATACACTTCCATAAACGTGTTATATGAGACACATTATGTACCCCAACATAAGTGCTAGGTAGATAGACTCTATAAGCCACTTTACCAATCCTCTCAAGTATTGGGAATAGACTAACATATCTCAGTGCTAACTTTTCAGCTTTTCTAAACCACACAGTGCCTATCATAGGTGACACTTTCATGGACACATGATCCCCCATATCAAATTTCCTTTCTTAGCTTATCAGCATAGCTCTTTTGCCTAGATTGAGCATCGTATATCCTTTATCAAATCAATTCTATTTTCTCTAAAGCTTCTCTTGCTAGATTCGGACCTAATATAAGTCTATCTCCCATCTCATACCAACTTACTGGCAACTTACAAGGCCTTCCATACATTATCTCAAAAGGTGTCATCCCAATACTGATTAGAAACTATTGTTTATGGAAATTCCACTAATTGTAGGTGATCTTCCTAAGACCCACAGAAGTCCAGCACATAAACTCTTACCATAACCCCTTGCACTCGGTTGATCCTCACATCTGACCATTTATCCGCTTATGGTAAGCCGTACTCATACATAACTTCAAATCTGAAGCACTATGTAGGCTTTGCTAATACTCACTAGCAAACAATGAGTCTTGGTCACTCACTACAATACTGGAAATTCTGTAAAGCCTTTCCATATCTTGATATACAATTCAACCAACCTAGCTACCATTCTTGTGGATGTTACTGGAATGAAACGGGCATTCTTAGTTAATCGATCAACTATAACCCATATACTTCCATTTTTGGCTCTTGTCCTTGGCAAACCATCGACAAAGTCTATCAAAAGCGAATCCCAGTTCCATACCGAGATTTCTAAAGGTTCTATAAGACCATTTGGCTTTTGGTGTTCTGCTTTAACTTGTTGGAAAGTGAAACATCTCTTCACACATTTCCCGAGATCTCATTTCATTCGTTCCTAGTAGAGCCTCTGTTTCATGTCTCGATACATATAAGTGCCTCTTTGGTGAATAAAAAACTTGGAATAACGATATCCGTTCAAAATCAACTTTCGAATGTCTCCTTCATCCAGAACACACAACCTTCCCTTCTTCAAAAGCCATCCTTTTCATTGATACTGAAGTCCTTTAACTCTTCGGTCTTAGCACTACTTGTTAAACCATTGATCCATTGGAAAGTTGGGATGTTCCTTCAATCCTTCAGAAATCCTTTCCACGAGCATTATATGTACTTCTAAGCAAGATAACGTTGCAGAGTTTCCAGCTCGGATCTGTATTTAGCTAAAACTGCATATCGCATGAAGCTAATGTCTCTATGACATTCCACTCCTCAATCATGACCAAAACATAATACTGCTTCTAGCTCAAAATGTCAACAACTTTATTTCCTTTCCCTAAGGTATACCCTATTCCAAAATCATATGATGCCAAAAACTCCATCATCTTTGTTGTCTGATGTTCAGATCCTTTTAAGAGAACAAATATCTCATGATTTATTGTAACATCCCATTTTGAAATTAAATTAAATAAAAATTTTAAAATGAATTTTTGGAATCTAATTGAATTTAATTCAGTAAATTGAATTATTGGATTTATTTGATAATAAAAAGAAAGAACCGATTTAAAATTCAAAGTTTGAAATTGAATTATGTTTTAAATTTAAAAGTTGACATAAAATTCATTTTTTCAAAATAAATAATATTTGTAAAATTTTGAAATTGTTTTAAAAATAAAAAAAATTATATTATAACTATTGAAAATTGAAGAGTAATATTTTTCAAAAAGAAAAAATATTATAAAAATGTTATCCCACCTTTTGGTCAAAGCCAGGATATCAACAAATTGGCTGGAAAGGACGAATATCAGGGTTGGAGATCGATTGGAAGCAAGGCTATAATCGATGTTGTCAAAATTTGACTGAGCTCCAAATCATCGGTACGAAACTCAATCTTTCCCATTGATGCGAAGTAGCCCATGGCTATCTACTTCATATCGATCATGTGGATGTATATTTCGTATCGATCACACGGATGATCGATAATTAACTATCATTTTCCGTCGATACGAAGCCGACACCAGTGATCGATACAAAGAGTGCACGCCTACATCGATATGAGAGGAATGATACAGGATGGATATGAAGAGCATGGTCAGGCAAGAGAAGCATTCAACTCGGCATCAAAAATGGATCCAACATGTTTCTAAGCCACGTCATCGATGTGAACTATATTGATACGAAGAGAGGAGAATGCGGAGCTTTGGATCGATAAGACCGCGACAGTCAACTTATAAACACAAACTTGCATCGGTCATTACTCAAAATCTACAAGTCCAAATGCTATCAAATTTTCACAGGAGCTTGCGTATAACCTGATGAATGTTCATCATCGATCTCGAATCGATTGGACGAAATTTTGATCGATATGAAATTCTTTCGTATCGATCACGGACCGAGTGCAAATGTCATGTGATCGATCACGTGGGACCACACACGTGAGAGAAGGAGTCTTTTGAGATCTGGGTAGAATATTTGCAGCCTACACCTATAAATAGCAGTCCAAGACTTCAGGAAAGGGATCTTCTCCTTTTCAAACGTGGAGTGATTGATACTAAAGGCTTGTAATTGTAATTACAGTATAAAGGCAGTAAAAAGGTTTGAATCAAAGTGGACGTGTGCCGGATTGCCGAACCAGTATAAACCTTATGTTCTCTCCTGCCTTCTTCCATTTTAACTTTATTGTTTCTTCATTTTTATTCTCTACTTTATCTGTATCTAAGATCTGTGTTTGAATATTGTGGATCAATGTGTAATCACTAGTGCTTTCACGGCTTTTGGGGCTTGTGACAAATTTTGGCGCAAACAAAAAATAAAATAAACTTCGAGTAAAATGCTTCGAATAGATTTTTAATTAGATATTGAATGTTGATTAAAATGTGGTTGGATTTATAACCGGTAAATTGTGTGTTTATATTTAAAAGAAAAAAAATTCTTTCTTTCTCCCAATTGAACAACACTCCCTCCATCCTTATATCCTTATCTATTTGTAACCGCCTCCTTCCTAAATAAAACCAAACCCCATTATCTTTAAGCTGAAACCCTAATTCCTATTTAGTTCAGATCAAAGTCGGAAAAAAACAAAAAAATGCTTGCTCCTATGGCAGTACTAGCTCGACATCCTAGAGGAGAAGTATGCACAGCAGGGGAAACACACGAAAGTGGCGTGCGATGCTTAAGGCGATGTTGGTTGGGGCTGGCACGTGCTAGTGTTGGTGACGCGGGCGTGTTAGCGATGGAGTACTAAGTATGCATGATAGTGATGGCAAGAGCTTTGTCAACGCAAGGCTGGAGCGACGACAGCTCGTTGTCCTTGTGAGCGGGAGAAGATGATGTTAATGTTCGACAATGATGTTCGATGATAGAGATTACGGCTGAAGCAGTGGTTTTTGGGAAATCGCTTGCAATATTTTGGTGAGTTATCTACCTTCTTTTGATTTTAACTTGAATTGGAAAATTGGTGAGTATAGCATCTCTTTTGATTTATAGCAAATATTTTTGTTTGAATTGAATATTTTTAGCAAGTATAATCCATATTTTGTTCATTAGTGAATGCATTCAGATCTCTTTGTTTGATATATTATAGTTAATACATCAATCAAATTATAAGTTATACTATTTTTGTTTTAATTGAAGTATATGAATTTATACTCACTGTTTAGGTTGATATCTTGTTAATTAATGGAAGAATTGCTTAGAGTTAATGGTAGAACTGTTTGAATAGAATTTTTAATGATTGATGATGGCTTGGTAGCTCATCGTAATTGAATTACTTAGATTGGTTGATAATTTATCAATGATTGTTTGAAATTAATAAATATGGTTAAATGGTTGAAATGGATGAAATATATGTTGACATTGATTGTTTTGGAAAATAGAAATTAAACTAAAATGAGCGATTTGACTTGTTTATATCAATTTTCGCTTTTGAATTTATTTAAATATATGGGAAATATTGAAAATATTTGTGAATAAGATTATATAGTTTTTAAAGAAGTGCAAATATTACTTGAAATGATTTTTCTTTGGTTTATAAATTATAAATAAATAAATTTTATGGTATTTTATATCAAAGAAATTTTATTTGACTTACTTTTGAGAATTAGAATTTGTGATTGAAATATTTTCAAATGGAAAATAATAGATTTTATATAAAATTGAATTTAAAATCATACATGAATATTTTCATTTAGATTTTGAAGTAGAAAAGCTTTTATAAAATAAAGTTGATTTATTTTATAAATAATTTGAATTTGAATTTAAACTATAATGGATAAATGGTTTAAATATACAAGCTTTTCTATAAAAGAAATTTTGGAGGATTATTTGAAAGATGATTTTGCGGATTTTGTACAAACAAACTAGAGGTATTATGATAATATTCTACTATTCAAAATTCCTAATTTGAAAGAAGTAAAATATTGATTTTGTGTATTTCCCCATTTGAATTGGTTTTGATGATTTTATCATTTTAAAAGGGATTGCTACTTGTTTTATAATACATTTGAATATTATTTCTTTTGATATCGCTCAAGGGTAATGCCCGAGCCTGGATCGTAGGGGTTGAATTAAAAGGTTCCTTCCCTGGGTGTCGATCGTAGACGAGTGCTATTATGATTTATTATGATCTATTTTGGATATCATTCATCTTATGAGGATGTTTATTTAGAGTAGATTTGGTGAAATCGTATTGTATTTTGAAATCTTGTTTTGATGAGATTATCGAATATTTTATAAATAATTTCAATAAATGAAAAGTAGTAGTTTTAAATAAAAAGGGAAACACTATTTTACATAATGTTCTGGACAGATATTTTGAGACAAATCAGATTTGCAAAGTGATTTGTTAAATATATTTGCAAAGGTTGGTTTTATACAAATTGGGAAGTATGTTGATATGTTATTTGTACATAAAACCTTATTTGAATTGTTTGCAAAGTAGATCTATGATATATGATTTTTGGATATACGGAATTTCAGTGAATAAAATGGTTTTATGGTAGAGATTTGGAAATTCATTTTGAAGTGATTTCATGGAAAATGATTTGAAAGAAAAGGAATTTGAAATCTATTTTTAAATGGTTTTTAAGACATACTTATATGAAATTATTCATGGGTGTTGACTACATAGATAAACTTGAGTGGTTTGAATTTAGAGTTATATTTAAATCTGTCATGCTCATTATATTATATTTTAGCACGGTTACACCCACAGCTAGATTTCTAGCCTGACTCGAGATTTTTTATTTGTTTGACAACCTCGGGTCAGACTATGGTTGTTCTACAGGTTTGATATGACTGCATATGCTTTGTGGGCTACGATATGGAGTTGAAGGAGATGATGATGGTGAGTAATTACTCATTTTGTACTTATATTTAATTGTCATTGTATTAGTTGATTTTATTTGATGAGTTGTGAATATGTATGAAACGATGTATTCGACATATAGAGATGATATAAAATTCATTGTTTTTATCCTCTTCAGATCTATTAGTTGGCAATTTTTAATTCTGTCTCTAATATTGTATTATTTAAGTCTATAACTCATGTACATTGTCTTGCATCTATATATATATATATTATTTCAGATGTAATTAGGTATTGAAACATATCTATGTTGACCCCAAGTAGAGTATACAAAAGATCTCTCCTTATGTCCCATTGATACGAGTTAATGGACGGTAAACTCCCTCTGATATTTCGAACATTGGAGCCAGGGCGTTACACTTACAGTCAGCAAATAATTCAAATCTTTCCTCTAAAAGGTAATGTCTCCAAATCTTTAGCACAAAGACAGCTACCGCTAATTCTAAGTCATGAGTTGGGTACCAAACTATATATGGACTTAATTGCCTAGATGCATACAATATACCCTGCCTTTCTGCATCAACCCGGCTCCAAAATTTAAACTCGGAGTATCTACGTACATAACCATATCCCTCTAACATAACTTAGATTAGGCTTCTGTCAACCGAAGCTTCAACTTCGAAATGCTACTTGCATTCCCTCGTCCAAACATATCTTTCATTCTTTCGAGTAAGTTTGGTCAATGGCTCTGTTATAAGAGATGTCCTTATGAATTTTCAGTGGTATTTAGCTAGTAACTGTCTCTAGCCTCTTCCAATCATTCATGGCTTTGACATCTAAAGGATCTGCTGCTAATCTCTCCTTTGAAACCATGTGGGCTATGAACTTCACTTCCAGTTTCCAACACTAACACTAAGGAAGCTCCACCCCAATTTGCGTTGCTTCAAGGTCTCCAATATCAATTTAAGATGAGTTTCACGCTCTTGCTCATCCTTAGAATATACAAAAATATCATCTATAAAAATAAAATAAATCTATCCAACTATCACGAAAGACTTGATTCATAAAATCTACAAAGAAAATTGGAGCATTGGTCAAGCCAAAGGGTATAACTGACCACTCATGCAAACTACTTCCTAAATGCAGTCAAACTATTACTCTCTTCAGCAACTCTTAGATGATGGAACCCAATAGCTAAATCCAATTGCGAGAATACTAAAACTCCACTCAACTAATCAAACAGATCATTTATCCTTGGCAACGGGTAACGATTCTTCACTGTTAGTTTATTTAACTTCCTACAGTCGATACACATCTGAAGTTATCCATTTAACTTTTTCACGAATACTATTAAGGCTCCCTATAATGACCTACGTAGTCTAATGAAATTCCGCTCAATTTCCACTAATCGCTTCTTTAATTCATCCATTTCTTTCGATGGCATCCTACTAGGTGGTTAACTAACGGATTGTTCCCTAGGCACCAAATCAACGTGAAGCTCAATCACTCTTTTCGGAGGTAAATCCATCATAGATTCAAAAAAATCAGTAAATTCCCAAACCATAAAAACTCGATCCACTTTCTCTTCATAAAACCTTCCAAGGCACACAATGAAACCTTAGATCTTCTCTTTGACCCATTTATGGATACTAGAGTTCTGCCACACCCCTTCCATAGAGCAACAATTCTTTCGATGCAATAAATTCAGGCTTCGTATTACTCTAACCAATTCATAACAAAAATCACCCAACACCCCTTAAAGTCGAACACAAATGGGTTACACATAAATGAATGGTCACATAGAATAAACTCTAAGTCTGTGCACCTTAATCCAGGAGTGTTATACCCATCGAGTAGATTAACAATACTAAAATAAGTAACTAAATATATAACCTCTAGCCATACTCTATCAACTACATCCTTAGAAATATAAGAACGTGTAGCTCTCGTATTATAAAGAAATCTAACTGAAAAAACTGAGAATGGAAATCATACCTTCCAACACAACATTCTTGCCTTTATCTTTGGTAGAAAGTCCTTCTCTCGGTCCCTTCAAAGCATATAGCCATGTATGCTTCAACTCCAGACAGTCCTTCTTCTTATAGCCTAATCGATCACATATGAAATACTTGACCTTGACCACAATAGCTGGTTGTGGACACCTTGATGCATAGTTCCCTTCTGCCCATAATAGTAGCAAACCACTTTCAAAACATCCTTTTGGTCACTTCCTTCTTGAGCCTTCCCTTTCGGCTGCTACCCATTCTACCCTTTATGGTAAGGAGTAAACCACTTCTTCTGCTCTACTTTCAGCTTCACCTTCACCCTTCTTTGAGCTTAGTACATGCTGTTATACCTCCTTGCCATGTCTGCTAAAAATTCAAAAGGTTTCGTTGGATGTGTCATCACGTTGTGATCTGAAACTTGCTTCAAACCTCTCACAAACTTTTTGCTCGGTAATAACCTTGGTTTGGAGATTATTTGTATATATTAAATTTCAACGGAAGTTATAATTTAATATTGTAAATTAAAAATATAATTGGAAATTGTTTATTTTGAATAAACAATGAATTTTGTAAATAAAATGATAAAAATAAAGTTTGGAACTTTATTTTGTTTATTTGGGTATAAATATGGGATTAAATATTGATTGGATAAGTATTTGGTTTAAATAAATTGAAATATTGGGTATTTATTAGTTTGGAGCTAATAAATTAATTAGGTGATGTATGTCAACGTTAAATTGTTGAAATAAATCTAAAGTAACGAAAATATGTTTTTAAAAACTTTATTTTGAGAATTTGAGTAGAAAACAATCAAATTGCAATTTTATTTGGGTAAATACAACAATACTGGAAAACATTGTCAATATTAATCTTTTATTGAATTTAAAATGAGAAATATGAAGATATTATGTATTTTATTAATATAAAAGATGTAGTATAGTTTAAAAATAATATTTTGATGATTAAAAGGAGTTAAAATGATATACTATAATTTATTCGATAAGAAAACAATTTTTGTACAAATTGTTGTATTAAAAATAGTGTTTTGTAACAAAATTGTGTAAATTTTGAAATATAGATAAAAATAAGGTTTTATTTATAAAAATAACATTTTATTTGTTTTAATAACAATTTTTGTTACATACAAATTGGTTGTATGTATTTTTATTGGCATTAAAAGGTGAAAATATACGCACATATCGATTAAATAGGTTAAATAGTGCACATTACTTAACATTTTCTCTAAGTATATTTAGTCTTGGGCTTTTTGGGTAAGATTTAGATCCACAACCCTAAACCTATAAGCTTCTTGTATGAGAGAAAAATACAGTACGTAGTCAATTTTCATCTTCTTCTCAGCTCAACTTTAGAGTAAAAGGAAAAAAAAAGAAAATCCATGGCTATCTTCTTATAAGTTCAATTTTCACTCAAATTGCTACAAATAAAAGAAGAAAATCACCAAAATAAGATTATAGAAGGTAATTTCCACCAATACTATAGAATAATTTCATCAAAATCTTTGATGAAGGTATGATTTGTCTGTAATTGTTTTTGTTTGATATGCATGTCTTTTGCCAGCTAATATAGGTCTTTGAAGCTCCATTTCTTCTCCAAAGTTCGATGCTTGTTATCAAAATCTTTGCTAAATCACTGAGGTGAGTTCAACACTCACAAGTGCTAACCAAAACTTGAGCTACTGTAAGAAATTTTGCTCAAAAAAGCTTCTATTTTTGTGTATTTCTTTATTAGTTGTTTTGGTGAGTTTCTCATTTCTGATTGCTACTTTGAGCACCCAAAACTTCTTGATTTTATCTCAAATTGCCGTCGAATCTTTTTCGGAGTGTATTTTAGTTGTCAACCTTGTTGCATGTCAATTTTCATTGAAAACTTTGTCCGTTTGATATGTCAAACTACTCCTTGAAAATCAATACGAACAAGGTTTGCAATAGAAAATATTTCACGTAGCCTAAGTCGACCTCACTGTCGACCTAGCTACCCACCTAGTTGACAGGCCTATCAACCAGGCTTCTCTCCAGGTCGATCTGGAGGTCAGCAGGCCCAAAGGAAGGTGTTGACCCCATGTCGACCTGTGTACTGATGTTTTGGACCTTCATTTCCTTGTTTTTCGCAGCATTTGGCCTTCTTATGCTATGTTTTGACACCATTTCTTTCGCAATCTTGTGATGTTTTTGAATGTATTTGAGAGCTATGATGTCCATCAATAGACTAGCCAAGATTTAGTGGAATTTGAAATTTAAATTTGATTTAAATTTGAATTAAATTTGAATATCGGTTTTGGAGTAATTTCGATGTCTTTCTTTAATTTCAAGCACTGTTTCTTCCAAACGAATTTCAAGATAATTTTTAATTAAATTGGCTTTTGAAATTATTATTAAATACTATTTTAAAACTATTTTTAAATTATTTTTAAATTATTTTTAATTATTTAAAATATATTTATTTCCTATAATAAGGAGAAATTTCAATACATTGCTTTTAAAATGATTTCGAAAAATTATTTTAAAATCCCGTTTTCTTTAGAAAATTATTTATAAATAATATATACTATTTTTTACATTTTCCAATCATACGAGGAAGAGACTTAAACGATTTAGTAAAACACATGGTATGGGACACATGCGTTTACTTTTTCGGTTAATTCCGGACTTGTACGATCAAAGCAATTATGGGATATTGATTTGAGGTGATTTCTGGGATTTTCCATTTTATTATATGTTTTGAGATTTATAATTCCTTTTTTTGGAATTATCTGAGATGGCCAATATTTGGCAAGGTTTGTGGTTTGAGATCTTCAAATTTTGAAGTTATAATCTATGAGAACCCGCTATGTTATTTTACTTGCTAATGAGATGAGGCGTGTCATGATATTTCAGAGTTTTGAGATTTTTGATGATTTTATTTTATAATGTGGCATTGACTGGTGGTTAGGAAACCGTTAAGTGAGAACGTGTGCTATGGGAGCACTATTACCACTCTTCGGGTTCCTCTCTGGGAGTTTGTGAAGACTCGCAAATCCGTACTCTTTGAATATACACTAATCTCCATAGATTAACTCAAGATGAACAGAAATACGAATTATCAGTGTTTAAGAAAAAGATAAAAGATAGAAGAAGAGAGAAAAGATAGAAAATAAAGAGAAAAGAAAATAGAACGGAACAGGAAGAAATAACAGAACAATATCAGAATCTCACAATCGCAGCGGAACAACATATAATAGATAAATGAATAATCTTTAAACAAAGAACTATATCAGTTATTACATTACATTATATCACATTACATCATATCATCAGAGTATACAACAACAAACAACATCAAACAATGCAGCAGAAAAAGAAATACTATATACTAGTAATACGCCATGCCATCCAGCTTGCCTCCAGCAACTCCAGAATATCCTGATAAACCTAACTCTTGACTGCCCGTGTGGAAATTGGTGGGCACCCAGAGTTTAGGAAGGAAAACAATAAACTCTGAGTCAGTCATGTGACTGGTGTGAGAACTCAAAACAGTTTATTTATCTTTAATATCAAAATAGAGGAATATTTTTAAAGTCAATTCGCAATGCTTTTAAAAATGAGACTACCATAAGGCCTCCCGCACACACACATATGCAAACGCAGAATCGGAGGAGATTTCTCCTTATGATAGTCAAAGATGCTTGATACGCATTAAAAAGACATTTGATATTATTACTAGTGCATAATGTAGGAAATATTTCGAAAGTAGAATATAAATCTTAGCCAACATACGACCATTATCGTATGCCTACTATAGCTGTCATCCAAACAGTGGGGCGCCACGATAAGTGAATGATAGGTTCTACAACTAATACCGTACAAGATCGTATTGTTTCCTTGGATTTCCAACGAATGGTCAGGCCAAGGAACTTCCCATTTCCACATGAGAACGCCTCTGGAAGGACGTCCCCGAGAACTAAACCGGATCTCTGCCAACACAAGGCTTTATATGTCAATTTGTAATGTCAGACATACAATCCATACAAGTCTGTTCCAGGCTCGAACAGAACCAAAGGCACTTACAAAGAAGTCCTTGCAATCCGGATATCCACAATCCTGATCGGATTCCCCATCACATATGGAGAACTCTATACCGGAGCAACTCGGTGCAGAGTCAATCGACAGGTCATCCTATCGCTCTCACAAATATCCGGTCTTCAACACCGGTCATCAATGTTATCCATTACGTCGTATCACTATTCGGAATGGGTAATCCGAATAACGAGCGCAATAATTTAAAAATAAGTGTGGCGTTTAAATTCAGCAAATCACAATAAATACCCATTCAAAGGTAAATATTGATAGCCGGTTATTGAACTATCAATGGATATGCACAACATCACTAGATTCCAAATAATTTTCCAAATTATTTATTTCCCAATATTCATATCTTTACAAGATATATGTTTTCAATACTTCAAAAATAAATCAATATTTATTTTTAAACAAATTTCCCCATTCTTTTAGAAATTCCATAGTGAATTTATATTCCAAAAATATTTATGAATACACGGTTTCAATTATTCATTTTCAATTTATCTTCAAAAAGATAAATTCTCAAAATGTTTCATTTCACATTGGAAAAACATTTCCATACTTATTTATTCATAAGTAATTCACAAATTTTATTTATTTTCAACACTTGGAAAATATTCAAATATACTTAAATCTAAATTAAGTATATATTTCATTCTTTAAGGAAATCATTCTCTTAAACATATTTATTTGGGCCAAAACGAATGTTGCGTAAAATATCGTTACGATAACCCAAAATCACTAGTATAGGGATTCGAAATTAAAATAGATATATAAATCCCAATACTATACAAAACATTTCCTTTCGGAAATCATTTACTATAACAACATTGTTATAGTCCACCATTTCCTTCTATTTCTCGAAAACGTCTATTTCAACAAT
This sequence comes from Allium cepa, assembly GCA_030765085.1. Taxonomy (NCBI): domain Eukaryota; kingdom Viridiplantae; phylum Streptophyta; class Magnoliopsida; order Asparagales; family Amaryllidaceae; genus Allium; species Allium cepa. Next base: position 138,230,372 of record CM060932.1, read on the forward strand.
GAATGTTGAAATCTATGGTTTCGAATCTTAACATATTTTTAAAACATCGTTAGATCATTTTAATTCTACTTAAAACATCACATCCAATACATTTCCTTTAACATATTATTCACTATTCAAAAACGTGAATATACTTTGTTAACAAACTTCATCATTTCTATACAGTTTATTTTAAAGGATTATTCACTGTCTAAAACGTGAATATAACTCCATTAATAAGTTATACAATTTACTTATCAAAATAAGTCGTTTGCAAATTTATAAAGCAACGTTTATAAATTCCATTTCTATTTATTTTATAACAACTTCCTTTTATAAATTCCTTTATTAACCTATCTCAATTCATATCTCAATGATATACTAAAAATTCATATTATAAGTCAAATACTTATAATTTATTTGTTTACAAAAATCGTTCTTTTAAACTTCCCAAGTTATAAATCTTATAACTTATAAGATTCATTTATTTACCCAAATCTATTTCTTCAAATAACTTTACAAATTTTATAAACCTACTGCTTATAAAATTCCATTTATAACTTCACTGTTTATAATTCTATAAATTTCATTCATTTATGAAATTCATGCACAATTCATTCTAACACTTATAAAAACTCGTTTTATAATTCCAAATATTTTAATTTATAAATATCAATTTATAAATCTCTTGTATAAATCAATTCATATTATTATTTTAAAACGTCTTTAAACTCCTTTATAATTTCACCATTTTGATTTATAAAATAATTAAATTTCATAAATCCTATATTTAAACTTTTATAATAAATTCAAAAATCCCGATTTAAACTATTTTATAAAATCATTAACCCCATATTTTCAATAATCAACTTTTAACTATATTTCTCAAAAATCATAATTTTTTTATAACATTAAAATTATATCGTTTATTTATTTAAAATGAATCAATTTCAAAAATATTTTATAAACGTATACTCTTCAAAAATCACTTTAAAAATCATTTTAGAATTCCAAAATTTGGCCCAATGATGCTACACACCAAATAGTCAATCACGACAACAACGACATCATATATCGATATGATAATCAACGAATATCAAAATATCCATAATCAAATAAATACTGTTGAGGAATCCAGTTGGATCCCTCCAACCTGTTTTCCTGCATCCAAAGATGTTAGCACAATACCAATTCCGTTCCAGTACGAAATTATCGCGGTATATGGGATTTAAAATATTATCCGCTTAATAGACGGCGCAATAGGGTCTCATCCGCTATACAATGCGGGAAATCAATCAACTGCAATATATACATATGCCAATATATATATTGCTATTATATATAATACCAATTTCACTGTTTATGAAATATTCGCGGTATATGTTTTTAATAAATAACCTCTGCTTACTAACGGCGCATAATGTCTATTTTAACAATCAATAGATAACAATCATCATTCAAACATACATTCAAGAATTTTAAATATAACTATTTAAAATTAAAATCGAAATTGATTCGATTGAGTGAGAAGTTCTCACCTTGATTTCAATTTCGTTTTAGCGATTTATTTTGAATAAAATTAAACGGACGTTTAATTTTACCCGAAATTCTCACTAACTCCAAACGACTCCAATCAAATTCCATAGCGTAGTGCTCGTCCATACGATTCCAACGCTTCCTGTTTGGCGCGTTTTCGACCTCGTATGAAAAAGATATGATTTTTTAAAGTTTACACGAATTTTTATTCATAATTTTACAACATATATTTTATTTTCAAACCTAATCTAATCTGGGTCGTCCATCCTCTATCTAGCAAATCACGGCCGATCCTCCTTCCTACTTACCCAACAGGCAAACACGCGAGACAACAAACCCAATAGCCGCCTCCTTCATCTAATTTCGCATGCCACCATACTCGATTGAACTTCAATCAGAGACTACCGTTTGGAAGCTCTTGCTCGCATCGAACTCCACCATGAACCATACGAGGCTCGGTCACCCAGGCCTCTCGGAAAACGTGCCAAGACGTAGACGAACGCGCCCACCAAACGTCCACTACGTTGCTCTAAAACCCATCATATCCGTATGGATTCGTAGTTCTTGTTGTTGTCTACGATATTGTAGTTAGAAATTTTGGCTAAAACTTCACGAATTTGGAGAATTTAGTGGAAGAAGATGAAGAATTCTCGGTCGTTGTTTCATAAAGTGGCGGCTGAAAGGGTTTAGGGTTAGGGTTTTAAAATTTTCTTATTTTTGTGAATTTAAGGTCTATTTATAGGAAATTGTTGAACACTATTCATCCGGGTTTTCCGTAATCCGATTTACGCGCTGTAACTAGCGTTTCTGGGGTTTACCCCGCGTTCCGGACACAATGGAACAGGTTTCGAAAGCTAATTCGGTCATCTGTGCGAGTTATGGCTATAAACGTTCAATTTAAAATTAAACCGATTAAACGATTTTCTAGGCGTTTTAGCTTGCACCGGACAAACGGTAAATCCAATTGACACGAAATTTGAAACCATACAATACTATCACATTACGGATCTGATGAAACTGGTTTCGTCGAAATCCGAGACTGTTTGAAAAATGACCATTTTAACTCGCCAAATTAATATTAAAAACAATTTCGATGCGTTTCGAGCTGTCACGATCAAATGATAACTCCGATTGCTACGAAAATTGAAATCCGGTAATAACAAACTATTACGGATCCAATGGAACTAGTTTCGTCCAATTCTGAGACTGTTCGAAAAATGGCTAATTTCACTAGTCGATTAAATATTAAAATATTCAATTTTCACAAATAAACTTTTAATTCGATTTTAAAAGTTCTAAAATGTCATTCTAACTCCAATATGATAAAATAAAATTTTACAAATCATTTTCAATCATATTTAACTCAATTTTCAATTTTTTCTGTATTTTCACATATCAAATTATCGATTTAATTATCCAATTAAATCCAATTATTCGAAATAAAATTTATTCGACTTATAAATTTCACTTATTAATATTTAAAATTAATTAAATATTCAAATTTTTATTAATAAAAATCCTGGGTCGTTACAGAGTTTGTGACACATTCTGGGTTTACCGGTACTATAGACCTTCGGGTCATCTGAGTTTAAGACTTCGGTCGTCTGGGATTTACGACTTCGGTCATTTAGGATTTATGAGTTCGATCATCTAGGATTTGCGATTCCGGTCGTCTGAGTTCTACTACTTTGGTCATCTAGGATAGATACCTAAAATATATATAGTACCGGTCTGAGTTTGGCACGGGCAGCATTGCTTCGACATGCAAGTGGGGATCTGGCCAATCCGGGTTGCTGAGTTTTCTGAGCTTTATTATGATTTCGCCATTTGAGATATCTTTAGTACATCGATAGCCTAGAGCTATATGAGATGTTATACATATATGATGATTTCATTTTTATGAGGTTTTGAACTCTTATTGGGTTCCTTGAGTTAAGAGTTTGCATGATTTGTTGATTCTAAGTTATATATTTATATGCCAATGAAACAAGGCATAATTGAGTTGGAGATTTTGATATTTCCTTTTATGGCTATCATTTTGCTTATTTACATTCATGTTGAATAAACTTGAATAGGAATCACTTATGGTATGTTAAACCTATTCATGAGTTATCGTTGAGCCATTATACCATTGCTACCCTTGGAATTATGAATAGAACTTCATTTTTATCATTCTTTTCTATTTGGAGGAATGTTTCCCTTATGCATGCATATTCCTTTATATCTCTTGCTAATATCAAGTTCTAGTTAGCCTGACCCGTGTATTTATTACTCGGGTTAGACCGAGTTGCAGGTTAAGATCTTTTGAACTTTTGGCTTAGCAGTATCTTTTGGACTTCTCTACCAACCATTTCGGATAGGAAGCATATTCTTGTGTAGTTTTTTTAGTAGTTGTTTTATTAGGAACTTAGATATATATATTTATTTGTAGGGATGTATGTATATATATACATGTATATTATGGTTGAATACCACTTACGACATGTTGTATTACATTTGATATATGTGTAATTGTATATCCGTCTGCATTTGCTGTTCTGTGACTTGAGATTGTTGATGTTGTTATGTTTTATTTCTAAATCGATCCTGTAGCTACCATAGTATTGTATTCGATAGGAATTAAGTATGTTGAATATTTAAGAAAAAAATGAAAAGAAATGAGTACCAAATTGATATACTTAGCTCTTATCTAATGCAAGACTATGATGGTGGCCCTTAACCAGCCCTATTCTTCGCATTAGCAGACCGAAATAATCAGTAATTCTCTTTGTTAATGTGGGTCTTGAGATGGGCATCACAGCTTAGTATCAGAGCTGGATTTATAACAAAATGTAATAAAAGTAGAATATTATACATAATTACCGTACATCAAGTATAATACAAGTGTAAAAATCATCCCTAAATCGTAGTTGAACCCAACCTTGTCCTTAATCTTTTGAGTCCTTTTGGGGGTAGATAGAAAGGAATATGTTTAGGAATGGTAATTTTAAATTCTGTAGTATTACTTATTCAATGAACTCCAATTGCTAATATCTACCCTTGTGAATAATTCTAGCTTATCTTGACTTTTAGCAAATTGCTGAAAGAGGTAGAGGTCGCACTTCGGAGGCGGGACCTTCCAGTGGTTCTTGTCTCGAAGGAGTTTATATGTTGACCGACCAGATTCTTGAGCTTCTTAGGAGAACTCAACCTCCTGCTCCTACTCATCCCTCTTCTCTGTGCAAATCCGCATTTGCGTGTATGTGTAGCGGCTTCACCCATCTTAAAGGCAAGACATTCAAAGGTTCCAAAACAGCTTTAGAGTTTCAAGCTTGGCTTCGAACATGCGAGCGTATCTTTACCTACATGGAGATCTCCGATCATCACAGCGTTCTTATGGAATCGAGTATGCTGCAAGAACGAGCACTAGACTGCTACGAGCTCCTTACTGCCAAGATGTATGAGTCTACCCTTTCTTGGCCGCTTTTTCGAGACCGTTTTAAGGTTAACTTCGTACCAGAATCTTAGAAGGCCTTTCTTCCCCGTTGCTTCCTCGTGTAGAAGCAGAGCAAATCATCTATTTTAGATTATGTATCCTCCTTCGAGTCCTTATCCAAGTATGGGCTTGAGTTCATTAGCACTCCATACAAGAAGAATCTTAAATTTGTTTCTGGACTTAAGAAATATTTGAAAAAGTTGCTCATGCTTCAACTTAAGCTCTCGTTCGAGGAGCTTATGATTTGGCGCCTTACCTTGAAGCCATCGAAAAAGAAAGGGATAGTAGCGACGAGGCCGAGGTTCGAAAGAACCCAAATTAGAAGAAATTTCCCTTTCAGAGATTCCAATCCTTTCCTCCGAGGAAGAAGGAAAAGCAAGGCAATTTTGGTTCTCATCCTCATGCAGCACCTTCTTCAGTTAGAGTTTTAGCTTGCTTCAATTGTGGTTCTCGAGATCATCTAGCTAGAGAGTGTCCTCATCCCCGCAAGTGTGCCTATTGTAAGAAGGAAGGACATATAGTTTCGGCATGTCCTAAGAAGGGGAAGAGTTCAAGTTCGAGGAATCTGAATGTGGCTCAGGCTTCTGGTAGTGCATCTCAGTCTCGAGGTATATCTCCTACCATTTTGGCAGGTTGTATTCTTTTTCATGACCATTCTATTCGAATCCTCTTCGATATGGTTGCTTGGCATTTATCCATACAAGGAAAATTTATTAACGCTATTAGATGTTCTAGTCTTGTTGCTTACTTGAGGATTGCGAATCCTTTGAAGGGGATCCATAATACTTGACATGAGATTTTTTAGGTTGATCCTTGTGGCTTACAGTTGCGTGCTAATTAGCATGCTGTTTTCTATCTTGAGTTTGGAGTAATTTGAGAGGGAGTGGCTTGCATTTTATCAAGCCACATTCTGTTATTTGAAAGATCCTATATTTAGGTATCTTAATTCAGTTGGTTGGTTAATTCTTGTCTTCAGAATACGATTATGATTCCGAAGTCTCTGTATTCACTCTTGAGTATCGAGATGTTGATGCTATATCTCGAATTCTCGTCATTGTGACTCTGTTGATTTCTATAAGTCCATTTGGATAGGACACATGATCGGGCAATCAAATATTATATTGACCTTATTCTCGATTCTTAGCCTTTCGGTCATCCTTCCACGAGGATGCCCACTAAGGAAATGAGGTGATCCTTGGAATTTAATTGGTATTGCCATTCTTACCTCTTTTGGGATAACCTTTTTGGATACTCATTTATAGGCTTAGTAATATTAGTTCACCCGAAGTAATGATTTGCCGTTTGTGTTCTTCTTTTCACTCAAGAAGATATTGTATGCTTACCCTTATGTCTTTTTGATTTCTCATTCGATCTATTGGTGGTGCTAGGGTCTTTCTTTAGCTTTACCCTATACTGATTCTCATTAGCCATAAGTTGCGTAGGATAGTGTTCTTTTACCACATTCCCCACTCGTTATGGGTTTTTGAGTAGTTCAGTTATACCATTGGGAACGACGAACACTCCAATCTATTCCATCAATCTTGTGAATTGAGTATATGCAGGGAACATCTCGATGGGTCTCTTTTTTATGTTTTTGATTTTAGGTATATGTAATGAATTGTGTTTTCAATTTTTTAAAAAATTGAAGATATATTTCTAAGAGGAATTGGATTTGGTTTTTGGGATAAGCATATTTTGAGAACTAAATATGGGATACTTCTTTTATAGAAGATGATTTTTGTGTTAGGTTGTTCATAAAGTGCTTTAAGAATTCTAATCGATATGCCTGATCAACGTTAGTGATAGAAATTTCCTAAATGTTGTGATGAGACAATCAAGCACGATAAATTGAGTTTTAATGGGACTAAATTTGGAAATAAATTAAAAAGATTTGTGAACCAAATTTTATTCTGGATGACATATGCAGCCAATGAACCATAGTGGGATTGGATGAGTGGTGAGGTGGTTTTAATTATTTGGTCAAAGTTGCAGCCAATCGATAGGGTTATTTATTATAAATCAATGGCGAGGCAATGCCATTATGATAATTGAAATGCATGAGTTTGAATATAGTTATGTTTTATTGTTGAAAGGATGAGATAATACTTTGTTTAAGAATAAATGTTTATTGAATATTTTAAAATAAGTTATACATGTTAAAGATGGAGTTTGTTATGAGAATTTGGGTATTTGAAATTAAAGAATAGTAAATTTTAAAATTTTATTCAAGGGATTGTTGAAATGAAATTATAAAATTCTTATGGAAATTTAATTTTGCAATGAAAGGTAATATGAGTTTCAAGTTATTTGTCATTTTATAAGAACTATAGAAAGGAGTTTGGAAATTTTCAAAGCGTTGAAAATTGAGATTTTGAATTTAAAGGCAATGAGTTTTGGAATTTTAAGAAGTTTGAGCGTAAACAAAAATTTAGATTATGGTTTTGAGGATAATGAATTTTGAACTCTAGTAAATTTTGATGGTAAATTAAAATTTATATCTATCGTATTCCTCGTGATTGTCTTATCTTAGTGTAATAGTCCAACGATTGGCATTTTACGATCGTTTAAGTAGGGTGATCTTTGAAGTAATCATCTCTCATCGTGTCTTCTTACCTTAATGGTTGTTATCTTAATATCAGTATGGCTCCTTCCGTAGTGGTATATGGAATGTCATCCGCTTGTTGTTAGAGTTTGGATAAAGTGATGCTAAGATCCTAACTCTATTTCGAGAAATTTTTGTGAAATCATTCTCCTTAGATAGATTTTTGAGTAGCACACCATTGTGTTTTTGTTTTGAAAGTGGGATACCTTCGAAATCATGATGTATTGCTCAAGAAATTCAATGGTCCGCAAATCCTAGTGTTTATACTTAGGAAAATCATTGAATTTATCGAGCAATTTTGTCTTGGTCTTCTTTCGTCTTGAGTAGAGAGCGAGGAATTTTGATCTCCTGCTTGTCTATCCTTCATTTGATTGATGAAATTAATATGTTGAATACAAACATTACTCTAGAAATTACGAGGATGCAATTTTGTTAAGGGGGGAAGTCTGTAAAAACCTTGGTTTGGAGACTGTCTATGTATATTAAATTATAACGGAAGTTACAATTTAATACTGTAAATTAAATGGAAATTTTAAATTGTTTATTTGGAATAAACAATGAATTTTGTAAATAAAATGATAAAAATAAAGTTTGGAACTTTTTTTTTTATTTGGGTATAAATATGGGATTAAATATTGATTGGATAAGTATTTGGTTTGAATAAATTGAAATATTGGGTATTTATTAGTTTGGAGCTAATAAATTAATTAGGTGATGTATTTCAATGTTAAATTGTTGAAATAAATCTAAAGCAATGAAAATAAGTTTTAAAAACTTTATTTTGAGAATTTGAGTAGAAAACAATCAAATTGCAATTTTATTTGGGTAAATACAACAATACTGGAAAACATTGTCAATATTAATCTTTTGTTGAATTTAAATTTAGAAATACGAAGATACTATGCATTTTATTGATATAAAAGATGGAATATGGTTTAAAAATAATATTTTGATGATTAAAAAGAGCTAAAATGATTTATTGTAATTTATTTGACAAAAAAACAATTTTTGTACAAATTATTGTATTAAAAATAGTATTTTGTAATAAAACTGAGTAAATTGTGAAATATAGATAAAAATAAGGTTTTATTTATAAAAATAAAATTATACTGTTGAAATAAGATTTATTTTGTTTTAATAACAATTTTTATTACATACAAATTGGTTGTATATATTTTTATTGGCTTTAAAAGGTGAAAATATATGCACATATTGATTAAATAGGTTAAATAGTGCACATCACTTAACATTTTCTCTAAGTATATTTAGCCTTGGGCTTTTTGGGTAAGATTTAGATCCACAACCATAACCCTAGAAGCTTTTGGTATGAGAGAAAAATAGGGTATGTAGTTAATTTTCATCTTCTTCTCAATTCCACTTTACAGAAAAAGAAAAAAAAGAAAATCCATGGCTATCATTTTATAAATTCTGTTTTCACTCAAATTGCTGCAAATAAAAGAAGAAAATCACCGAACAAGACTATAAAAGATAATCTCCACCAGTACAGAATAATTTCATCAAAATCTTTGATGAAGGCATGATTTGTCTGTAATTGTTTTTGTTTGTTGTGTATGTCTTCTTTTCAGCTAATACAGGTCTTTGAAGCTCCATTTCATCTCCAAAGGTTGCTGCTTGCCGTCAAAATCTTTACTAAATCACCAAGGTGAGTTCAACACTGACAAATGCTAACCAAAACTTGAGTTACTATAAGAAATTTTGCTTAGAAAAGCTTCTGTTTATGTATATTTCTCTGTTAGTTGTTTTGGTGAGTTTCTCGTTTTTGGTTGCTACTTTAAGCACCCATAACTTCCTGACTTTATCTTGAATTGCTTCCGGATCTTTTCTAGAGTGTAGTTTAGTTGTTGATCTTGTTGCATGTCAATGTTCATTGAAAAATATGTCCGTTTGATATGTCAAACTGCTCCTAGAAATCAATAAGAACAAGGTTTGCAGCAGAAAATAGTTCATGTAGCCTAGGTCGACCTCACTGCCGAACTACCTACCCACTTGGTCGATAGGCCTGTCGACCAAGCTTCTCTCCAGGCCAACCTGGAGGTTGACAGGCCCAAAGAAGGGTGTCGACCCCCCTATCAACCTGTGTACTGATGTTTTGGGCCACCATTTCCTTGTTTTTTTTGCAGCGTATGGCCTTCTTATGCTATGTTTTGACACCATTTCTTTTGCAATCTTTTGATGTTTTTGAATGTGACTGAGATCTATGATGTCCATCAATGGACTAGCTAAGATTTTGTGTAATTTGAAATTGATTTAAATTCGCATTAAATTTGAATATCGGTTTTGGAGTAATTTCGATGTTTTTCTTCGATTTCGAGCACTGTTTCTTACAAACGAATTTTGAGATAATTTTTAAATAAATTAGCTTTTAAAATTATTATTATACAATATTTTTAAACTATTTTTGAACTATTTATAATTATTTAAAATATGTTTATTTCCTATAATAAGGATAGATTTCAATAAATTGCTTTCAAGATGATTTCGAAAAATTATTTTAAAATCCCATTTTCTCTAGAAGATTATTTTATAAACAATATATACTATTTTTACACTTTTCAAACGTATAAGGAAGAAAATTAAACGATTTAGTAAAACACGTGGTATAGGACATATGCGTTTACTTTTTCGGTTAATTCCGGACTTGTACGATCGAAGCAATTCTGGGATACTGGTTTGAGATGATTTCTGGGATTATCCATTTTATGGCGTGTTTTAAGATTTGTAATTCCTATTTTGGAAAGTATTCAAGATGGCCAATATTTGGCGAGATTCGTGGTTCAAGATCTCCAAATTTTGGAGTTATAATCCATGAGAACCTGCTATATTATTTTACTTGCCAATGAGATGGGGCGAGTCATGAGATTGCTGAGTTTTAAAATTTTTGATGGTTTTATTTTCTAATGTGGCATTGACTAGTGTTTAGGAAACCGTTAAGTGAGAACGTGTAGTATGGGATGCACTGTTACTACTCTTCGGGTTCCTTTCTGGGAGTTTGTGACACATTCTGGGTTCACCAGTACTATAGACCTTCGGGTCATCTGAGTTTACGACTTCGGTCATCTGGGATTTACAAATTCGTTCATTTGAGTTCTATGACTTCGATCATCTGGGATAGGTACCTAAAATATATATAGTACTAGTTTGAGGTTGACACGTGCAGCATTGTTGGCATGCAATCGGGGATCTGGTCAATCCTGGTTTTTTGGTTTTTCTAAGCTTTATTATGATTTCACTATTTGAGATATCTTTAGTACATCGATATCCTAGAGCTATATGAGATGTTATACATATATGGTGATTTAAATTTTATGAGGTTTTGAACTCTTGTTGAGTTCCTTGAGTTAAGAGTTTGCATGATTCCTTAATTTTGAATTATATATTTATATGCCGATGAAAGGAGGCATAATTGCGTTAGAGATTTTGATGTTTCCTCTTATGGCAATCATTTTGCTTATTTACATTTAGGTTGAATAAACTTGAGTAGGAATCACTTATGGTATGTTAAACCTATTCATGGGTTATTATTGAGCCATTATACCATTGCCACCCTTGGAATTATGAATAGAACTTAATTTTTATCATTCCTTTCTATTTAAAGGAATGTTTCCCTTATGTGTGTATATTCCTTTATCTTTTGCTAATATCCAGTTCTAGTTAGCCTGACCTGTGTATTTATTACTCAGGTCAAACCGGGTTGCAGGTTAAGATCTTTTGGACTTTTGGCTTAGCGGCATCTTTTGGACTTCTCTACCAACCCTTTTGGATAGGAAGCATTATTCTTGTGAATTTTTTAGTAGTTGTCTTGTTAGGAATTAGATATGTATATTCTTTTATAGGGATGTATGTGTGTGTGTATATATATTGTGGTTGAGTACCACTTATGACATGTTGTATTACATTTGATGTTTGTGTATATGTATATCCGTCTGTTTTTGCTATTCTATGACTTGAGACTGTTGATGTTGTTATGTTTGGTTTCTAAATCGATCATGTAGCCACCATAGTATTGTATTCGATAGGAATTTAATATGTCGAATACTTAAGAAAAAAATGAGTACCAAATCGACATACTTAGCTCTTATTTTATGCAAGACTATGATGGTTGCCCTTAACCAACCATATTCTCTGCATTAGCAGACAGAATTACTCAGTAATTCTCTTTATTAATGTGGGTCTCGGGGTGGGGCGTCACACGTTCTTCTCCAGAGGAGCGTTAACCAATTCCCAGCATACTTTGCCATGACATTGAACTTTTGAATATATGCCTCTAAGAAAAGATCCCTTGCCTGAGATTGATGAACTCCCTCAACAAAACACTTTTTGAGACTCATAAATAAACTGGTTCTCAAATCTCTCCCTGAACTGCTCCTAAGTAATCTCCTCACCAAGAGTCTCATCTGTCATAGTTGCCCATTAAGTCTGAAGGATCTTCATGTTAATGTTTAAAAGCCAACCATTTCTTCTGCTCATTATTCAATTCTAATTCCCTAAAGATGCACTCACACACCTTATCCAATTAAGGACATCTATTGCCAACTCTTTTGTAGTAAACATCTTACCTCAAGATTCCTGTAGTCTTGGCTTAACTTAGAGAGATCCACCCTTGCCGATGATCTTGGCTTAACTACTTTTGGCATAGTCTCCCTCATTATTTGCACCATAAACCATCAGAAAAAACATTCATATCCATCTCCATGACAGGTGGGATAGCCTCGTTTACCATGGCTGGAAGCACTTCATCACCATTGTCTTCGACGGTCTAAGTACTATCATTCCCTCTTCTAATATTGGCACCTCCAATGCCGGCTCTTCCACTTCTTTAATCCATATTTTGTCGAGAAATTCTTTACCAGAAACAGAAGAAAAAAAGTGATTATCGGTACTATATATCTACTAACTCATCTATATTTCCATATAGCAGAATACAATTGCATCATATAGTAGTGTATACCCTCCCTGAGGTGTTTATCTTTTACTATATGATGTTACATTACTTTGTTCAGTTTAGGTATCCCTGAAATTAAGTTTTGATACCAACTATAACGTCCCTTGATCCAAAATACGAAGATGGAACTCCCATATACTGCAGTCAACTTGGAATTATCATTAGATGATAGAGATTGTTGGATCATAGGTTTCAATTACTGATATAAAACAACAATTCACGAATCTACGACTACGATAACATCCAAACTCAATGACTCAACATATAGCTCATATAGTTATATATTTAACAAGAGTCATTAAACGTGTATAAGGGGTCTAGTTTAATGCTTTGTTAAAATCTTTCCTCAAGGATCATCATTCACATTCAAATAAACTTGCATGCATATTTTTATCAAAATCAAGTTTTCAAAAAATGCATGGAGCAAGGCTCAAACCTAGGTCACTAGTTTAGAAGACAAGTGCTCCAACCAAATGTGCTACGGTAATTTTTGTTTATTAATAGAATTCAGTCGACTGAACAAGGTCATTCAGTTGACTGAATATCTATAGGAAGCCTATTGAACTCGTGCACATATATATGCACGTTTATATTTTCAAATTCAATCGACTAAAGTTCATAGACTAGTCGACTGACTTGGTTCCAACTGCTATTTTCTAAATAGACACTTCCTTTCATGAACGGTTTTCTTCTTCACAGAAGCTTATGAACATTGCTGTTCGATAACATCTTTTCACTAGAAGTTGTGACTTTCCATCTACTATATATATGCATGAATTTCAAGAAGAAATAACTTCACTTACTTGATTTACTTGAATCATATTTTTAGAATTAACCGCTCTCTTGAATTCATATACTCATTACTTATGATCACAATTCTATATTTCAAAAAGCAATATGAAACTTCCTATTCTTCATATACACACAAGTACAAACATCATACTTAAGGAAAAGATTATATGAAGGTTGTACTACAAGTGACAAATCTGTGTTATTAGAACACACAAGGTCAAGACAATCTACTTTGGATTCAAGTCCTGCTTGGTTGCTCAGGCAGTCAAGTCCTGTTTGGTTGCTAAGGCAGTCAAGTCCTATTCGGTTGCTAAGGTAGTCAATTCCTGTTCTATTGCTTAAGCGGTCAAGTCCTGTTCGTTTGCTCAGGCGGTGTAATACCCGTTCCTCCGGTTAAGTGAGAATTGCTAGCTATAATTCCAGAAGGAGTCTGGGATTAGACGTAGAACGCGAGTTCGAACCAATATAAAAATTTACTGCTATTATTTTGCGCACTAGTTATTTATTATATTCCTTATTACTCGATCCTACAACACAGTCACTTTCAGGGATGACATCAATTATATTACATAGCCTTATGTAAATAGAGCATATATACAGAAGGAAACTCATCATTGTAGATTTAATTAGCAACTATTTATACATCTCAAAGCCATACACATAAGGGGTCAAAAATATGGTACATCATAGTTACAAGTGTCATGTATCATATATGAAGATGCAGACATAAACATAAGATACAATCGAATTAAAACAACACAAAATAACACTCATGCCTTTTACTTTGTCTTTGGCTTGCATTATTCGGCCATCGCAAAAGCAACCTATCTAGGCCCATAAACTCAGCCTACTTGAATAAATGCCCGCGAGTTTATAGGGAAAATGAGAATATAAACACAGGTCGGACATAAAATATGGTACAAGTAACATATAACCTTAAGCAAGCAAAAAGGAGATTACTTTGCAAATATACAAGATGGGTTTTTCCTTTACAATACCAAAGAAATAAATTATCCAGTTCATGATCAAACATAAGTTGTTGATTAAACATCAAAGCAATAATGTGAAGCTACGACCAAAAGGACCCTCCCAGTTTATTCCATAGAAATATCATAGTGTTTCAATATAAAAATATTCCCCACTCTTAGCTGCCCCTAAGGCTTTACATACTTTTGCAGCAGACACACACAGACATACATACAAAGTTCAACTATTCGGCTACCACTAAGGTCTTACACCTATATACGTTTACACTTAGCTCTCGGCTGCCACTAAGGCCTTATGCTTATATACTATATACTTTTACACTTACCTCTTGAGTGCCATTAAGGCCTTATGCCTTGCTGTTATTAGTTGCCAATCAGGTCATACGTCGGTGCTTTTTTATTTCAGCTCCTATCCTAGGCCTTACACCTACTTCGCTTATAGTTCATAGATTGCCACTCTCGGCCTTACGCCTTCTACTGTTCTCTTGGTTATTGCTTTATGCCTTACACACATGCTTTCGGGTTTGATTGTCACACATGCCGTATAGATATGCTATCGTATTTCGATTACCATAGAGGCCTCACACATTATAGTCGTTTCCTCAATTTCCACTTTACGACCTATGTCGTTCACTAAACATTCTACCTAACTACTCACTTTTAAGATTTTCGCTTAATCATTTAACTAATATCTCAATTAATCACCTTTCGATTGTTAATATTGCTTATTACATACCATCAATGTATCTAGTTCTAATTTCGATCACCTTAAGCCTTAGCATCCATTATTGTCTTTGGAAGTCATTGGTCTCGTTTTACACGCTCTACTAGGGTTACTTTACTTTCGACAATTTCTACCCTGATCTCGTCTAACAAACACTGTTATATTTTAGTTTCGGTGACTTGTCAAATTAATCTTTAGTTTATCTAAAATCACCTTTTCTATTCATATTTCTTCCTTCACTATCGACCTCCTTCGATCCTTGATTAATACCTTCGATTACCAACCTTAGCTTCAAACATTGCTTATCATAGCATTTCGACTTAATCCTTTGTACTTAAAGGTTTTAGTTTTATTAATATTTCGTTTTGGCTCTACCTCCTTCGATTTTGTCGTTGGGTACATGTTGCAAATTGTTCCTGCACATTTGCCACTAACTTTCAATATGTGGACTTCTGATTCATTTGACTTAGTCCTTTCTTACCGTTATTCAGTACTTACCTGACAAGTTCAGCATACAAAGTGGATCTAGTCTATTAACCCAATATAAATTATCTATTTTTATTGAAAAACTTCTAACAACAGTTATTTGCCTTCCAGCTCCTTGTTATAACCCTTTGGATGTGCCTATTTTCTTTCGTAAACCACGCAAATCATCTTTGATGTTCTGTAGTAACATTATTTATGATTTATTTATTCATAAATCCTCAATCTTCCTAGTTTCTACCCGTTTTCCATACCGTATGTTGTTAAAATAGTTCATAACAATTTATTTTTTTGGGGAAAAATTATGAGTAAAAACCAGTTCTAAAATTTGTGCCCATCGTCATATTAAATTCTTAGCACTTAAAGATCTAAAGAAGCATGAAAATTATTTAATAAAAACTTACCCATGAGAAATTCAAATAAGAAAGAACGATTAGATAATAGACTACTCACCTAACATTTCTTGTTAATCAAGTCTCTAGTTCCCTTTGCTTCAAACCTTCTTCTACTTATTTTTCTTATTTAGGCCACAAGCACTATTAAAGAACTCAAGCTTTTTTTAGTTATGAGTGTAATGAATTGAAAATAGAGAGGTAGGTATCTTTATTCTAAATGAATAATTGGGCCGCCCGCCTACCACTTCCTTTTCTTATAAATTAGTTAGCTCTAACAGTTGCATTTTATTAGAAATGGGCCAGTCGAAAGTGCGTGAATAGGAAGATGTCAAAACTTTCTTTTCATTTTGGTCTTAGTTAAGCTTGTGGAGTCTAACAATATTTTAGATCCAATCTAAAAATTATTTTAAATGTAATATTTTATATTATATGTTTAAAAGTTTTATCATTTACAAGTGTATCAAATATTATAATACCCCATAATTTTAACGACAAAATAATTAAAAAGAAATTAATTAATAATCAGTAACATTGAAAATAGAATTTTTTTAAACATCCGAATTTGGTTATGAAACTTGCACCATTGGGTTTATGGCAATTTTTTGATTAATTTTCATATATAAAGTTTTCAATCGGAGTTCAAACGAACAATTTATTGACGTTTGAAGTTTTGGAATCGTAAATAATTATATGTGTAATTAAGGTAGTAAAAATAATTAACTAACATTAATTACCATAAGTTAGAGTTAACTGATAGTAAAGGTTGCTTAAATGTTAAGTTAATAGTAGAAAGAAATTTGTATGGAATGAAAGTATAAGGAATCAAATTATCAAACGTTAATGACGTAGATTACTTAACGAAAAAATAAAGGACCAGTCAACCCTTAGATTATGCCAATCGACCACTTGCTATCGATTGGTTGGGGGCAGTGGTCGATCAGGCGAGACATCAAATTTGATATTTTGATATGGCCGAAAGACCTGGATTTAAAATAAAACAATCAAACGGCTAGCATTGATTTGAACTCCTATAAATATGGACCTAACCCTTCACTTTTCTTCCTATATTTTCTAAAGCAACGATGAAGCTCTACCATTTTCTCTTCTCCACAAAATTCTTAATTTTTAAAAATAGTTATATTTTATTTATGTGTATGCTTGCGGTTTATGTATTCAAGTAGGGAGTCAAACTGGAATAACAGGGTTAGATCTGGAGATTTAAAAAGATAAAAAGGTAAGTGGAAAGTTGTATATTTTTATATAATATTGGAGTTATATCGCTGTAAATCTACTCTTATACGCCTAATATATAAATTAGACTTGTAAGCTAAAATTATATACATGTAATAAATTTATAAACTCTGCCTATATATTCTATGATTGATGACTTAGACTATATATTGCATATATATGCAAATCTGAAAAGCATAATTTAGCAGTAGTCCTATAACATCCCGTATTTGAAGGCCAAAGGCTAAGCGTTATGGATGTTGCTGTCATCCACAGTATTAACTTCTGGTGATGAAATATGGGAATGTTAATGGTATCTATAATATCAGAAGCACTTGAATATGAAAAAAAATCATAGATTTCCAAATACAATAGTTTCAGTGATTATATTTCAAAATTGTCATATCCAAGTTACAAAAATCTAAACGTAATCCCAGGCATTGACCAAATATAATTTACAACAATAAGCCAAGAGAGACATATGAAGATTCCCCTTTGGATGATCAAATCAATGTAGACATAATTGTCTTAATACATAGCGGAAACAATTTTAAAACAGAATCCCTAAAGTAGCTATCCATCAACCTTCTACTCATCTTCGGATGCTTTACTCGTCAAAATCTACTAAACCTAAAAACCTAAACCCTCAACCTACTCAAATCAAATTTTGAGCACCAGAGAGTTTAAGGGGAAACAAAAACTTCGAGTCAGACTTAAAGACTGGTATGAATAATATCTGTTACATCTTAATTTACTGATAACAAATGAGATCCTCTACTTAGCGAAATAGGTTTCCTCTTACTAATATTTCTTTTCAAAACATATATTTTACAATTCCTTTCTTGCAAACGAACTGGTTAATCAACGATTATAATAATAATATAGCAATATCCACTATGCTAAAACAGGAAATGAAAGAGATTATCTGTCTAAAATCTGAACTATCTGCTCTTTTCTGGACCATCTGTCCTAAAATTGATTATAGAAATATCTTTTATGCCAGATAATGGGCTATCTGCCCAAAACAGGTAAAAAGGGTGGACTAACCTTGAAAATTTAGCAAGGTCGGTTATGCTAATAAATGAACTATCTGTTCATATCAGAGCCGACTACTCTTTCTAGACTATCTATTCTCTGGGATGACTGCCCACAAAATGGACCGACTGTCCGAATTTAAAATGAGCCAACTGCCTAAATTTTCTTTTGGGTTAACTACCCTTCAAAATACCCGAGCTAACTGCTCTACAATATCTGAGCTCATTGCTCTTTAAATTTTCCATGAAACCTTTTCAAAATGATTTAGTCCGTCGAATCATATATATATAAGGAAAATATATCTTTAGCTTTACTCTAAGTTATTTTTTTTCCAAGTTATATATATACTTTACTCAAAATAATGTTGATGATGTTCAATAAGGGTTGTCTATCCTTTAAAATAAGTTAAAATCCTTTATAACTTAAAACACTTAGGCTATTTGCCTAATTCTTATATTCGAACCTTTGTTTAAAACCCTTAAACAACCTTTCGAAAACATAGAAGGTAACTCCTTCAAAATCATCAATAAACCCTTCAAAAGTATTGATGGTAACCACTTCATATCCTTTAATAAACCATTCGAAATCATTGAAGGTATTCCCTTCAAAACCATTTATAAAGCCTTCCTTTTACAAGCTTTAAAACATACGACAGCTACCTTATAAATCGTTTGAACCTTAACCTTTTGAAAACATTACAAAACAATACCTTATGACCTTGCCGAAAGGAATGAAACTTTCGACCTTGTCGAAAGGTTCATTTCGACCTAGTCGAAAGGTTTTACCTTTCGACTTTGTCGAAAGCCTGGGGTACCTCCCCTATATAATAAACCTTTCGAAAGCAATGTACCTCAAAACCTTTCGAAAACATTGGGTTCAATTTAAAATAGGTGGAAAACCATTCTAAACCAATCAAAATTAACTACTTTGAAACCTTTAAAACATTTCGACTTAAAACATTTGGATTATGAAAAAGGATTATAAAAACATTGGAGTCGAAAGAAACCGCTTCGAAAAATTCATAAAACCTTTTGAAAACATTCTAAAATAATGAAGTGTTGGTATTGGAACCCTTAGAAATCAATAGAGAGTGGTGTCAAGTTTTAGAAAATAAAAGATATTCTTTGACTCGATCGGTGTCGAAAGGTTTGGAAGTGGCCACTGTACTTCCGACCTGGCCGAAAGCTATAACTTTCAACTTTGCCGAAAAGTTTCAATCAAAAAAAGAAAGCAAACCAACCGAAATCTTTTTCATTTAAACCTTTTTGACAGTTTTGAAAGCTCTTTATCGAAAGCTTCTTTAAAATCAAAACAAGGTTTCATCTCCTTCAAAAGAAACCTTTCTACTCCATCCAATCCACTGAATGGTTGAAGGCGGAAGCTCCGTTGAATGGTTGAAATAGAAGAAAAACTATTTATTTGTACATTAAAAGAGTTCTTTTGTACCCACCTGCCTTGTTCATCTAAATTTGATTGGTTGCCAAAATTTGATATTCAAAAATTCTACCGACTTTCCTTATTTTGGAAATTTGAATAATTTTGAAGAAGCTCCTTTCTCCTTTATAATTATATAAAGCATTTAAGTCCCATACTTCAAATAATTTTTTATAATCATTAAAACTCCATCAAAAATTCTAGAAAGATTAAAATAATAATAATAATATGTTCTCTGCAACATATAAACTTTTTGAATCCAAACTAGAATTATTTTTCCTGTAAATAGTTTTATAATCCAAAAAAACCTTTTCTTCCTTAGAAAATTCATAACAATTCCACGAAAATTCAGAAAATCGAAACCCATCTCTAAAATAACATTTTAGATCATCATAAAAATTCACAAGGCTAATGGATGTCATTTAATTAAGTTGACCTCTTATAACATGTCATAAAATCTATATGAAAATACATAAATCATCAATGTTTGTGTGTGTGTGTGTGTCATTTTATCTTTCAAAAACATGGCAAACCTTTGCAAAATCATTCAGAATTGACCTTAAAACCGAAACCATAAAATTTAGAGATGTAAACATTATTCACCTTTTGCTTTAATGATTAAGGAGCTTGAGATTTGAACGAGTTTGATTTGAATTTTCTTTCTTTAAGCTTCTCTTTTGTATCCTCTTCTTCTTCCCTTGTTAATGGTGGCCGGCCAGGTTTTTAATTTTTGAAAGTGAGAATGAACGTATGCTTTGAAATACACAGCCTAAGGAAGACAATATAGGAACAACCTCTTTCCCATAATACCCTCCTATAATTCATTTTAAACCTTTCTTTTAATTTAGTAGTTAAACGACACGGCTACCTTAATTAAATCAAATCTCAAACCCCTTATCAACACATCATTTTATTTAGTTTATCTAACTAAATCTCCTAAATAATGTTATCAAAATTCTGGGGTGTTACAGACATCCCTCCTTAAATAATTTCGCCCTCGAAATTACAATAAGGCTCAAAATAAACAAGAAGGTAAAACATACCATGAAAACAATTTAGGATAAGTATCCCTAATCCTACTCTCAACCTCCCAAGTACAGTCTCTGTCATCGTCACTCTATTGGATTTTGACAAATCTGACCGTCTTGGTTCTAAGCCTCTTCTCATGTCTCGTAATGATGCATGCCTTCCTCACTATAGTCAAGTTCGGTTCTACCACTAATTCATCTAGCACTGTCGGTGAAATAGAAGTCTCCGGGTCTCTAATACACTTTTTGAGATGAGAAATATGAAAAACATCGTGGACACCTGCCAAACTGCTTGGTAACTCAAGTCTATACACGAGCTTCTCGATCCTCTCAAGAGTAGGAAAAGTTCCTATGAACCTAGGAGATAACCTCCCTGACTTACCAAATCTAAGCACACCCTTCATCGGTGATACTTTGACGAAAACCTGGTCCTCAACTGAGAACTCCAAATCTTTTCGTCTCTTATTAGCATAACTTTTCTACCTAAACCGAGCCTCCTCCATCTTATCCCGAATGACCTCAATCTTTTCTGCGGCTTCTCCGACCAAATCTAGATCAAGAATCAACCTATCCTTGGTCTCCAATCAACAAAAAGGATATTTGCATGGCCTCCCATATAAAGCTTCAAATGGTGCATCCCAATACTATTCTGATAACTGTTGTTCTACGAAAACTCAACTAGATGCAGATGGTCCTCCCATGATCCCCCAAAGTCCAGAACCAAAGTCCAGAATACAAGCTCTCAACAGATCTTCCAAGATATTGTTAACTCTTTTGGTTTGTCCATCTGTCTATGGGTGGTAAGCGGTACTCATCATAAGGATGGTTCTCGAAACTTCCTGCAGACTTTTCCAAAATTCGCTAGTGAACAAGGAATCTCTATCACTAACTATGCTGCTAGGAACTCCATGCAGTCTAATCACATTCTTCGTGAATAACCTTGCTAAAATAGTTGTCATCCTGGTTGACTTAACTGGAATGAAATGGGCACTCTTGATCAATTTGTCCACTATAACCCATATACTTTCATTTCCCCAATTCGACCTTCGCAACCGATCTATAATGTCCATAGAAATAGAATCCCACTTCCGCACTGGAACATCTAATGGCTGAAGCAAACCACTCGGTTTCTGGTGTTCGGCCTTTGCCTACTAGCAATTCAAGCACTGCTTACACACAAACCAATAACCTGCTTCATTTCTTCCTAGAAGAAACTCCTCTTCGTATCATGATACATCTTGGTAACTCTGGGATGTATAGTGAACTTTGAACGATGGTATTCATCTAAGACTTCCTTTCTTATGTTTCGTGTACTCGGAATACATAATCTTCCTTTCTTTCTCAGCCACCCATTCTGGTCAAGACTAATATCTTTCAAGTCATCGCCCTTGGTTCCTTCCTTTAGCTTACTAATCTAAAACTAACATTGGATCCTCCATCTGCTTAGAAGTGATTCCCTCGATCAAAACTGGTCAAACTTCCAAACAAGACAATACAACTGCATCACCACTAGACCCTACCTTGGATCTCCACTATACTTTGCAATCTACTAATGCTTCTAAATCTTTCCACTCAGCCATCATTGCCAACACTGCATTCTGATACTTCCTGTTAAGTACATCTACAACCCGGTTGCCTTTCCAGGTGTGTACTAAATCCCTAAATCATAAGCGCTATGAATTCTTTCCATCTCTACTATCTCATGTTCATCTCCTTCTGAGAGAACAAATACTTTAGTGACTTATGATCTGTAAACAACTCAAACCTTCCTCCTAAAAGGTAATGTCTCCACACCTTCAAAGCAAAAAATCATAGCAGCCAACTCTAAATCATGTGCTGGATATCTGACCTTATGCGGTCTATGCTATCTAGAAGCAAAGGCAATCACTTTACTATCTGCATTAACACAGCTACTAATCCAGTTCCATACGCATCGGTATAGACTACCAAATCCTGATTCCCTTCTAGAACAACCAAAACAGGTGCATGGGTCAATAAGTGTTTCATACTCTAGCATGCTTCCTCACACTTATCGGTCCACACAAACTTCATATTCTTCTTCATTAGCCTGGTCATCAGTGCTGCTATCCATGAGAGATCCTTAATGATCACCTATAATAACTAGCTAACCCATGGAAACCCTTAATCTTGGTTACTAACTCTTGCAACTATTCACTGCCTCGGTCTTAGTCAGATCCACTGATAACCCTTTCTCTAAGAATACATGACCAAAAAACTTCACCTCCTTCTTCTAGAAGTAACACTTCAAAAACTTTCTTCTAGCTGATGCTGCCTCAACGTCTCAAGAACTACTCTAAGATGAACTTCATGCTCTCTTTCATCCTTAGAGTAAATCAAGATATCATCTGTGAAACCAGCACGAATCTGTCCAAGTGCTCTTAGAAAATCCGTTTCATCAAATCTACAAATAAAGCTAGAGTATTCGCTAGTCCTAACGGCATAACTAACCATTCGTATGATCCATATCTGGTCTTAAATGCCATCAAAGGTATACTATGCTCTGCTACCCTGAGCTAATGGAAACCCTTTGCCAAATCCAATTAAGAAAATATCTTTTCTCCACTTAGCTTGTCGAATAAATCATCAATCTTAGGCAACGTATATTGATTCTTTATCATCATCTCATTCAACTTACGATAATCAATACATAGCCTCGACGATCCGTTTGGCTTCTTAGCAAACACTACCGCTGCACCCCATGACGAACTGCTTGGCCTGACAAAACTCTTGCCTTTCAGATCCACCAACTGCACCTTTAACTCCCTCATTTCTATAGTGGTCATCTTGCTTGGCAGTCTACTCACCGGTTCTGCTCCCGGAACCAAATCTATCTAAAACTCAATGGCTTGTTTCGACGGTAATCCTACAGGCTCAAACACATCTGTGAATTCTCTAACCATGAAAACTCGGCTCAACTCATCATCTGTATCCAATGCACCCAACAAAGCAGACACTGCGCCACTAGAACCTCCTATGGTGAAAACAATCTGATCGCTACAATTTAGGTGACTAAGAGTTATCTTCCTACCTTGGAAAAGTATCTTAGCATCGTACTCACTTATCCAATCCATACCTAGGATGATCCCAAACCCCATAAAATCAAACATATGCAACTGCACTCAAAAGTATAACCTAACTGGTCAAATTCAAACTGGTCACACCTCAACCCTAGAGTTACACACCCTCTTATTGGATTCGCAACCCGTAAGGAAGTAACTAAATATGTGGGTTCAAGGTTAAGCTTATCTATTAAACATCTAGATTCAAAAGAATGCAATGCACCAATATTAAATAAAACGCTAACAATATATCTGAGCTAACTGCTTTTACAATTTTCCTTGAAACTTTTTCAAAATGATTTAGTCCATCAAATCATATATATATATACACACACAAGGACAATATATATTTAGCTTTACTCTAAGCTATTTTTTTGTCATGTTATATATGTACTTCACTCAAAATAATGTTGACGATGTTCAATAAGGATATCCTTTAAAATAAGTTAAAGTTCTCTATAACTTAAAACACTTAGGCTATCTGCCTAATTCTTGTATTTGAAACCTTTGTTTAAAATGCTTAAACAACCTTTTGAAAACATAGAAGGCAACTCCTTCAAAATCATCTTTAAAACCCTTTGAAAGTATTGAAGGTAACCCCTTCGTATCCTCTAATAAACCTTTCGAAACCATTGAATGTATCTCCTGCAAAACCATTTATAAAGCCTTCCTTTTACAAGCTTTTAAACATATGACATCCACCTTATAAATCCTTTAAACTTTAGCCGTTTGAAAACATTTCAAAACAATACCTTACAACCTTGCCGAAAGGTCTTACCTTTCAACATTGTCGGAAGGTTTCTTTTCGACCTGGTCGAAAGGTTAGTCGAAAGCCTGGGGCACCTCCCCTATATAATAAACCTTTCAAAAGCAATGTACCTCAAAACCTTTTGAAGACATTGGGTTAAATTAAAATAGGTGGAAAACGTTTCGAAACCAATCAAAGTTAACTGCTTTGAAACCTTTAAAACATTTCGACCTAAAACATTTGAATTACAAAGGGATTAGAAAAATATTGGAGTCGAAAGCAACTACTTTGAAATATTTATAAAATCTTTCGAAAACGTTCGAAAACAATAAAGTGTAAGTGTTGGAACCAATCCTTCGAAATCAATGGAGACGGCAAGTTTTAGAAAACAAAAGACAACCTTTGACTCTATTTGTGCCGAAAGATTTGGAAGCGGCAAATATGCTTCCGACTTAGCCGAAAGCCATACCTTTCGACTTTTCCGAAAGGTTTCAATTAAAACAAGAAAGCAAACCAACCGAAACCTTTTTGACAATTTTGAAAGCTTGTGTCGAAAGCTAACAAGTGTATTTTCTTTAAAACCAAAAGAAGGTTTCATCTCCTTCGAAAGCTCTAAACTTTCCTCCCTAAACTTTCGACTCCATCCAATCCATTACATACCAGTTGCCTGATACCTAGTGCATTGGTATTTGACCTAGCTAAAAGTTTTAAAACCTTTCAACCTTGTAGGAAGGTCTAGAATGAAGGTGGAAGCTCTGCCGAAGGGTTGTAATAAAAGAAAACTTTTTATTTGTACTTCAAAATAGATCTTTTGCATCCCATCTGCCTTGTTTGTCTAAATTGGTTGCCAGAATTTTAGATTCAAAAATGCTGCTGACTTTCCTTATTTGGAAATTTGAATAATTTTGAAAATACCCCTTTCTCCTTCCTAATTTTATAAAACATTTAAGTCGCATACCCTAAATTATTTTATATAACCATTAAAACACCATCAAAAATTCTGAAAAAATTCCAGATAACCAAATAATATGTTCTCTTCAACAATAAAATTTTCAAATTCAAATTATAATTATTATTTTTCTTAAATAGTTTCATAATCCAAATAAACCTTTTCTTTTTTAGAAAATTCATAACAATTCCATAAAAATTCTAAACCCATCTCTTGAATTACTTTTTAGATCATCATAAAAATTCGCAAGGCTAACAGATGTTATTTAATAAGGATTTCCTCTTAAAACATGTCATAAAATCTATATAAACATACATAAATCATCAATGTGTGTGTATATATATATCATTTTATCTCTCAAAAACATGGCAAACCTTTGCAAAATCATTCTGAATTAACCTTAAAACTGAAACCACAAACTTTATAGATGTGAACATTATTCAAATTTTGCTTTAATGGTTAAGGAGCTTGAGATTTGAATGAGTTTTATTTGAATTTTCTTTCTTTAAGCTCCTCTTTTATTTCCTCTTCTTCTTCCTTCGTTAATGGTGGTCCGCCAGGCTTTTAATTTTTGAAAGTGAGAATGAATGTGTGCTTTAAAATGCATGGCCTAAGGAAGACAATATAGGAATGCCTCTTTCCCATAATACCCTCCTCTAATTCATTTTAAACCTTTCTTTTAATTTATTAGTTAAACGGCACGGCTACCTTAATTAAATCAAATCTCAATCCCCTTATCTACATGTTGTTTTATTTAGTTTATCTAACTAAATCTCCTAAATAATGTTATCAAAAATCTAGGGTGTTACAAGTCCTTAAATTTGATAAATTATATTGTAAATCAAGAATTGTTAATAAATAGAAGCTATCATAATAAATTATTGAGATTTAAGTCGTATTTTAATTCATTAGAATATAAAGTGTTGCAATGTGAATTCCAATAGATTATCAAGTTAAGATTAATAAATAGAAGTGTAGAGTTTGAAATAATAAGAAATACATCTAAAAGAAAGAGATGTATAAAATAAGGATATTTATCGTATTTGGTATTGTCTACTTCAATAATCATGAAAAAAAGATAATTCGTTGTAATTCCAAATGTAACACAAATTCTTCTTTTGATAAGATATATAAATTTACAGTGTTAACCTTTCCATTTGGGAGAGACGTAATTCCAATGCATTCAAATGCAAAAACCCTAGGGATTAACTAAAGAATTATAAATGTTATGATAACAACAGTCTAAGAGAAGAATTAATATATATGCAATATAAGCAAGATATAAATTAAATAAAAATGATGACAAGGTAGATAAGTAATAATTTAAAATAAAAGGGTATGGAAAGTCCTCTAAACAAGGGAGGGAAATAAAAGGTTAAAAATGGAAATAGAGATAGAAAATTAAATGGTGAGAAAAGGGAATCAAATGAGAAAAGATGTTTAGATCTTTTAAAAGAAAGCGTTAAATGACCTCAAATTAAATAAGATGTAAATGTATGAAGAAGTAAACAAATGTTATTAACAATGAACAATGGAGACGTAATAATCAAATAAGAGAGTATGTGTGTGTATGTATGTGTGCGCGCGCATTTATGTAGCCTCAGTTATGCGTTTATGATGGGTGTGAATTATTAAAGTTAGCAAATAACTTAAATGGATAAGAATGACATAGTAATTAGAATGAGTTGGAATTCTAGGTCAATAATGTTACACAACAGAAGTGTGTCCATCATAAGGGGCTACCAACGATTGTATGTACATTATACTAATGTGGGGGCGTATCCCAACTATAAGACCTATGGGATTATATACCCTTGCACATATGTGAATGAATACCCCAGTAGTGTATGCTTCAACTTTTAGGAGGAATATTGCCTTGATTGCATTAGGCATCTAAATGGGACGGTGGGCAAAGATTGGTGCTATATCAATGTCTTGGTACCATATTAGGAAGTAGGAGTGGTACATAGATCGAGAACATCATCGGTCCAAAGCGGTTAGTGGAAAAGACGAGGGTTACACCTAAAGGGAAACACCCCTTACTAATGTAGGTTGAATTTGGTCTTGTGTTGTCACAGTTATTTGCTAGATTGTTTGTTAAGAGCAAGGCTAGATAACCCTTAAGAGAATCTTTCAAAACAAATGGGGTTCCGTGGAGCTAAGTCCATAATAGTCCAAGGAGCCAAGTCCTCTATAGTTCGTGGAGTTAAGTACATAATAGGAAGTGGACAAGTTTAAATTCGCCAAGGCGAGATAGAATACAGTTAAACTATATAATGTCATTATTATGCACTATGGGGGTTCCTTGGTATGCACGATGACGAGACGTGATACTACGTTGATGATGAATCCGAACGCGGAGTTGGGTTAGGGATACTGGTGAAGATAGTATCTTGATCCAAGCGAGTATCATGGTACCTATATATAAACACACATATGTATTTATCGCTACTTTGGGTAGGAGGTGTATCATATGCATACGTAAAGTAGAGGTGACTACGTAAAATAAAATGACATAACATGTAATGAAAGACAATCAACATAAACTAGTATTATCTACAAAGTGTACAATTTACCAGTCACCGGAATAATGTTCTGACCTCCTCCTCGTTATAACCCACTGGATAACATTAGAGGGACTAGTACTAGTGCAATGTAGGAACAGTGGAAGGATAAGTTTGATTAGGCGTGCTTGGAACTGACAAGGGTACTAGATATTGGAAGTGTCGATCTTGGTTAGTAACTATGTGGTTTATTATACTTTACAATTCTGTTGTGAGTGATATCGATAGTGCTCTGATATACATTTATTTATTTGCAGGATACCAGACCAATGACCCATACTTTGATGGACTTGGGTTTTTGATCTAGTGAAAACTCAGGCCCACTGAGGTGTGTGTTTTGTTGCATTTGGTATCGGAACTTAGGTTAATCGATCTTGTAAAAAAATTAGAACTATTGAGTGAACGTATTTTTATTTTTCCTATATATATATTTTATGTCATAACCTATAAATTTCAAGTATAAAATAGTTGCAACCATACACTGAAAGATGGATAAGTTGATTATGAGTCAAAACAATGAATGAAGTTGAGGATGTACACCTATCCCTATCACCCTATGGGAAATAGTGCGTATGGAAAGGCATTGACTTGTGAAGAGCATGGGTGTAGCATATGTAAGTTCTCTAAATTTGGATAGCACGTGACTCCCCAGTTGGGCCCTCGATAGCTAAATGGTTGTAGATCCCGCATGATTGCCAATTGATGATGTACATAATGTCTAGATAAAGGGAAAGTAAGAGTCTATATATTGTGGATATTTGTAAGAAATAAGTTCCTGAAGGAAGATGTGTAGTTATCATTACAAGATGATAGTCGAATTTTAGTATTTGAAAAAGAAAATAACTTCAAAAGTAAGTAGAAAAGAAGTAATGTCCAAAAGAAGGGACAAACAAAGATCACTCCGAGTCCAGTTCCATATAAAAGAATTTAATATTAAAGTTGAGAAAATATATTTGTAACGACATTCACATGAATTATTTGAAGATAGAAAACCCTATTTTTGGTGAATAAGTATATATTAAATTTTCAAAAAAATAAGATATTTTATTTATTTTAAAAGTTTTAGTAGAAATTAAAATTAGTTAAATTGGAAATTTAAGTAAATAGGTTTTAATAAAAAGTTGTTTCTTTTAAAAAAGAATGTATAGAGAGTATGTATAGCTTATTGATTTTCCTGCAATGAAAAGTTGTAAATTGTAAATTCTTTTTAGTGGTGGACAAGAGGAAGTGATACTAGTTTTAAATGGAGTAAATATTATGGGAAAGAAGAATAATCTCGAAAATAAAAGAAGTAGGCGAACACACTGAAATGGCTCAACCGAGAAGCCAGTTATTTGAGAGGAAAGCAACATAAGTAGAAATAATATTAGGAATTTGTACAAGATGATGTTGATAATTAGAAATAACATTTTGAGGTTTTATTAAAAATCATGCTAGTAATATAATTAGAAGCAGCATAGGAAATTTAAGGCAAAACAAGGGAAATTGGATATTTCCTCATTGTTGTGCGCATTTATTTTAGGTATCTTTTAAATGTCTCCTTTACATAATATTAGAGACTCTGCCAAGGAATGGAAATGGAGATAGGACGAGTAATAGGAAAATAATAGGATATAGGTGTCCTTATCTACTTGAATTTTTATTATTTAAAATTGGAAAAGGTGTTTTGGAAGCAATATAAAGAGTATTTTTAAAAGAAATGGTTTGATATGAGAATGTGAGTTTTTAAAAGAAAAACTTATAAATGTTTTGTGTTAAAAATCCAAATTTTAAGAAGAAAAAATCCTTATCATTGAAAAAGGCTTCAAAAGGAAGGAAAAGAACATTTTAAAATTTAATTTGTAAGTTTTAAAAAGTTAGGACACCAAGTTATTTTTGAATTTAACAAAATGTTTCTAAATTGTACTTTTAAGATAAAAGTTTTGAGATTAAGTACACCATAATTTTGGAGTTCTAGTTTCTAAAGAAAAAAATGGGCAAAAACCAAACTAAAATTTTATATGGAGTAGATAGAGATGTCTGCCTAGATAATCCAGGGTAAAAGATGATACTACGAAAAAGATAGCGATGACGGCTTATAGAGTAGAATCAAGTAATCCTCGTAGAATATATGGGATACTGGTGAAGCCTAAGAATGTTCTATTGGACATGTGTGCGATCTGTAAAAAGAACCCGTAAAAGAATGATGAATGGTATCAAAGTACATTTCTACGAGTTCTAGAATAAGCCTCGAGAAAGGTCAAGCTAAAAGGAAGTAAATACCAAAAATCTAAGAATACAATCAAGAGATTAGGATTAAGAGAAGATGGTAACGGGGGTAATTAGATGACAAACACACATAGAGGATGTTGCTACACTCAAGATTAAGGAAGTCAAGATAGAGGGCGGAAAAGTTATTCCGCCAAGCCGATTTTCCAATGATTTATTTAAAATGTGCATAGTTGTATTTTTCATCCCACTACAGAGAGGAAATGCATAACTCACCCTAGAATATGTGGTTGTAGTTAAAAGTAAAGAGTGAACCTTATTTTCTAAAAGCCAAAAAGAAGTTAAGATACATGGTTTACAGTGAAATGATATATTAGAAAGGTGTATTTAATTTTAGTAGGGTGATCGGACCACGATATTATGAATGACAATTGATGTTGAATGGTAGCTTCCAGCAATTATTTCTTTAGGTTTGGGTTGTAAGCATTAGTTTTTTTTATTGTATAAAATGCGTACAATATCATGAGAAATGTTCCTTCTGAAATTTTTTTTGGACGGACCGCTATATTAATTGGAAAACCGCGTAAGAAAATTTCATGTAGGTACTTAACTAATGCAAAATAAATAAAGGCTGAAAGTATATAAAATAAATTGGAAAATTTATTAAATTAGCCACTAAAAGAAAATTTAAGTTAAGTCCCAAAAAGTAATAAAGGTTTGAGAGATAAATTTTGGCGAATGTAGGACAGAGAAAGGTTGTTGCGAAGTCACGGGTCAATGTCCCTTACCTTAAAAGTAAAAACTTATAAATGAACTTGTATTTCGGTTGGTATTACAAAATAAAGAAAAGGTTTTAGGAAAATTGAAAATTTACTATGTGGTAGGATAAAGTCCACTATGTACGTTGAATTATTGACTAAATTCTAACTGTGTGGGATGTGGCATAAGTTGTCTTTAAATATATATACACCTTTGAAAATTTTTGTTCAAAATTCTTGGTTTTGAAAAATAAAATACTTCTATAGAAAGTTTCGTGATGAAATTTTGAATTTTAAAAATTTTCCTAAATTTTTTAAAGATTTTATATAAAAATATTTTTGAGTGATAAAAATGGAAAATGTCTTATTATTGAAATACCACATGCTTAGTAAGGGAAGAAGTCGATGGCTTAGAAAGTAGGAATTTTGCCATGCAGCAGAAGTGACAGTAAAATATGATATAATTAGTGACAAGGGAAAAAGCTGTCTTAGATATGGAATCTATTTCTCCATACCTTGTTGGTAGATGAACAAATACTGGTTTTAAAATAATTTTGTTTTAGAAATTTAAAGATTTAAAATAAAGTTTACTTATATGGACCGTACTTGGAAAAGTTGGAAGAGAACTGAGGGCAAAAGATAAGGTTCCGAGGTATATTTGAAAAAGGATACACAAGAGTGGGATGGAAAAATGGAATTTTTAATCTAAACCCTTTTTTAGCATAAAGAATTAGGCTTAGAAAACGGAATTTCTCAAAATTTTGGATGTTAACAATGGTGTGTTGGGATTGTGGATGGAACGGATTGGACGAAAAATTGGTTGAGTTATACTTCTATTCGCAGAAGTGCGGGAAAATTTGCATGCGAAAACAAATTTTTTGATTTTCAAAATTCGTATACAATATATAGAACCACTAGTATATATAGGTTGTCCGCATCATATTTTCAAAATTATTTTAATGGAATGCATTCATATAGGAGGCTCAATTTAGAATTTGTAATGATCCACAAATTTATCAATTTGATAAATCTTATTTATTTTTAAATATTCAAATATAAGCTTTTTAAAACGAGGATTATGACATTTTGAACAAGAATGATGGTAACCTTATTTTTGAATAAATATTTATGAAAATATAAACTTTGAAGGAGTGTTTATAAAATAATCGAAAATCGTTTTATAAATAGCTCTAGAGTTATCAAAAGTCACGCAAAGAGCTAGATACTTACTTATCCACTTAAAAATGAATATTAAATAAAATTATTTCTTTTATTTTTGGTAAATAAATGTATTTATGATGTCATCAATATGACATCATGTGTAATAATTGATTTACGAATTTAAATTGAGATTTAATGGTTTAATAATTATTATAATTATTCAAATAATTGTTTTTAAATGATAAAAATTCATTAAAATTAGTTATGGAGTGATAATAAATCATCTATAGTAGCCTTATAAAGATATATATATTTGACTTGAAATTATAAGGAAAATTGATATCGCTTTATCGATATAATAGCACTTTCTGTAAACAATTTTTTAATATTAATTTATATGGTTTTATAATTCGAATGAGATCATTTTAATTAATAAAAAATGATAAGAAGTTAGTTTTCGAATTTTGTTGGCATTTTATGTAAATTAATTTATAAGTGAAAATGTGACCGGGAGTCGGCTTTCCTATTTTCAACGGTTTAACGAACGGAAGTTGTTCAAAGTTGTTACAACCTTATTTATATGTCTTGTGCACATATATAATATACACATGCACACCCTAATATATGCATGAACGTGTATATATACATACAAATTTACATATTCACTTACATATATACATATATTCCCTTTTAAAAATATATATAGTACAAAAATATCTAAGATATTGTTACACTTAAAAAAGCAAACTTCACTTCACTCTTACATACATCAGCTCACACATATGGAGGCATAAGGGGGAGGTGTAACCGCGTGCAGTGAGGTGATGGGAAGGGTATAGGCAAAAGCATTTTTTCCATGCACATTTGAATATTTATTTCCAAATTTTCCTACAAATACCCATACTTACTTTCATAATTTTTATATCATTCTTCCTCTTCTTCTTCCTCTTTCTCAAGCTAGTTTAATGTCTTCTCTACTTAGGAAATTTATGAAGAAAAATTAGCAAATTAAATAAATTTATGTACATATATATACATTAGCAATCCACTTCAATACCAAGGCAAATCACTCCACATCTCCTTCCAAACTCATTATCACTACCTCCATCACCATTTGCTAAGGCCATCTCCACTTGCAAGCTTAGGTCGTGGCTATCCATAGGTTCCAGGCTCGATTCCATAAGCTTTGGTTCGATTGTAGCAAAGCTATAGTCCATTTTTATAGCCCAATATCCAATGAAGGTGAGAAACTCTATTTATATTGTGATATTTTGGATGATATATGTTAGGCCATGCTTAGTTGTGATGATTATGAACCATGTTTGGATATGATAATATGTTTCTTTTCATGTGCAAACAATTCACGTTAAATACATACTGAATATCATAAAGAAAATCACTTTCCTTTAATAAATAAAATGGTGTATATAAGATTGTTAAACCTCTTTAAAATCGTTTAAGATGATTTAGAAATGTTTTATAAACATTTAAAAATATTTCAGCAAAGTTCGGAAAGGATATGAAAGTTGAGTTAAAATGGGCGCGCCGCGTAATGGCACTTCGCGATTTCATGTCTTAGTAGTTTAAATCCATTTATACGATGGAATCAGAGTTGGAATTCTTTGGAATTGGAATTTTTCGAGCCTTTATAATCGTAGTTTTCAAACAAAAGAAAAACATTGAGGTTTCATCTAGTAGATTTTGAAATATGAGCAAATCAAAATTTTAAAATAGTCGTGCTTTAACAGTTCGAAAACCAAATCGATAAATTCAATAAAATGAATATTTTTAATTCTTTGAAAATATGGAGTAAATTATATAAATAAGTTAAAATATTTTAAAAGAGATTTGAGTTATAAAAATGGATTTATAAATGATAGAAAAGTTGTTTTGATCAAATAAGCCTTAAAAGCACTATTCTCAGCACTTTTTAATCACTTTAGAAATTTGGCTTTAAAGATAAGTATTCTTTCCCAAATCTTTTATAAATACTTAAAAATAAATACTTAAGTATTTTAAAAATAATTTAGAGGTTTTATAATTTAATTTAAAGAGTTTAAGTAAATGATTAAAGAAAAGCTGTTATAATTAAGTGATTCAATCTTGGTACTAAATGCCGATGAGTAGACTGGATTTTTCTACTCATGAGGTCCAATGTGAGGTGCTTAAAATAAGAAGATTTTCAAGCACAACTAGTGTCCTGGCTTACCTGGCCTATTTCCTGGGCGAGGGATAGATAAGGTCGAAATTTCGAAAACAGGACATGTTTAAAAGATTTGATTTTTCCAAATTTAATACAAGTTGGATTGTATAGAATTAATCTTCTTATACTTAGTATCATATTTCGAGAAGCAAATTTGTACTATCCATGTGAATTTAAAAGGTAATCTTACCGTTATTCGACAGATAGTAATGGTTGAATACAGAAATTGATATTGAGTAAAATTAGTAATAATTTCTATCGACCCTTTTACTCAATAAGGTTTTGCATTGTGATTTCTGAAAGATAATTTTGATTTGACATTTCTAAAGTTACAGAGAGGTTTAATGATTCCATATATATAGGAAAGAAATGTTTTAAATATATATATCTCTACAAGATATTTATTGATAAAGAGAATATAATTAATCAAATGATAAGCACCTATTTACTTAACATCTTTTTATTAATGATTGTTCCGAAGGAACCGGGATCGACTTTAGGTGATTCCTATCCGAAAACCATTTCAAACTAATATATTTGTTCGAATTGAGGACATGGAATGATAATAAATTAGAAAATGGAATGTAAGGAAGCTTGTCACCGAACCTCGTGGAAAATTTGCCATCTCATATATATGTGGCAGTATTACTTCATTTGATCTTCGATGCTAGGGCTGGTCATAACTAATCCTAGGGGTGATTTCCGACAAGATGTAGTAGGAGAGTTCCTACAGTTTGTCCTATTCCTGGACAACTTGTATGGGTGAATGTCTGACATTGCATTTCTAAAATACACATACATTGAATTTTACAAACGCACATATGTTTGGTAGTATAAGAAGTAACTTGATTACACTTAACACCCTTCTCTAAGACGTACGAGCTCAGAGGTTTTACATTTGTGGAAATAAATAGTTTATGATGGAATTGGCAATGTGGCATTCAAAATGGAAGGTGCAATATGAAAGATAATCATTACCATGGGACTTATCACCCGTAAATGGCTTAAACAGGGTGCCAAAAGGCTATGTGGTTCGCAACCATTAGGGTATGGTCATCACCTTTTTAGATTACACTATATATATATCGGGTATGTCGTGTATACTACGAGAGCTCTTAGATAGGCCGAGAATGATCGGGGTGATGTCATATTCAGTTCTATCCACCATCGGATGGGTCTGCGGGTAGGCCGGTCTTGCCAAGTGCAGAGGTTTCGAAGGTGTTGATTCTCGATACATCCTTTTAGAGATGTATTGTATGGAAGGTAGTCCCTTACCTTGCCATCTTGTGGATTCCATTCTCCAACAACTGCCTTTAGACTTGATTATAGGGCCTAGTATGCCGCAGTTTAATAATGTAACATTCTCGGCTAAAATTACGTATATTTACCAGAAAGTTGTTTTCAAAAGAATGTCATTAAAAATAATATTACCAGATTTTGTATAGTAAAGATTTTGGTTATCATAAGGTAAAAACCCGTTTTATGTTTATGTGCGGTGTGGTCTTATGAGATACTGTTGGTTTTCAAATATCGCTATTTTGTGTTTCTCACACCAATTCCATGACTGACCCGGAGTTTATTATTATTTCCCTTAAACTTTGAGTGCCTTATTTTTTCTGGGCAACCAAGTAGTCTGGTTTAACTTGGAGCATTGTGATGGAGTTGAAGTTTGGAGCTTGAGATGTTCCTGTAGATAATTCCCCATTTCCACTCCCTATGCCTTAGTTTAGTGGCTGTATTCAACATTTATTAGAACATAGATTTGTAACTGTCCAGGTTGATTTATAAGATAGACTTTGATAAATGTATTTTAAATTTTCGATGTGTATATATATATTGAAATATACATATGTTATTCCCTTCATGTAAGATTCTATTGTTGTCTTTATTTTTTTTTACCCTATACAATCCATCCTTTCAACACTTGTATTTGAGGCACATGAATACCAAGGATGTATTAGTGCCAATTTCTAAGGATCAAAAGGGAGGGTCATCACATTTGGTATCAAAGATTAGGTTGAGTGAATACCTGAGCCTGGTAGGGGTAAAGTCTCATTGGAGATATGGTTAATAATTCCCTAGGATGAGTAACTCATTAGAGATAGGGTTAGCAACACCCTAGAATGAGTTGAGAGTATTATATAAGAGCGTGTATTTGTTAATGATACGTAAAAATGATATATTTTGAAAATATGGTAAATGAAATAATTTTACCTAAGGTCATATTTTGAATATAAAGAATATATTTTGGAAAATATAGTTAGTTATGATATTAAAGTCACAAATTGGATAATTGTTTAAGAAAAGTTAGTTAAATCAAGAATAAACATCTTGTGATTAGAATTACACAGTTTGACTATAAGATGTTTAATAATGGTATTGAGAGGATTCAGAACAGGGAGGTAAACCTAAGATTTGAATAATGAGAACCTTTATCTAAAAGGTTTAAGGATTTAGAAAGTCGACGATAATAGTATTTGGAAAACATTTTAAAAGGTTTTTTTTGGAAAGAGATAAAACATTTGGATAAAAATCTCGATTTGCTTCCTAAACATTGATCAAACCTTGGTTTGAAAGGCAGTATACTTGTTAAGTTAGGATAAGTACTTGGTGTCTACTTCTAAATATTTGTAGAATCCATACGGGGGGAAGTATTCAAAAGGAGAAACTTCAAGCACAAATTGGTGTGAGAAAGATGATCTAATCATTCTTTCAAGTAATGAGGAAGAACCTATAGAAGAGGAATATGATCCATATACTCGTAGAGGCAAAGATGGTTACCCAGTAGCGGGAATGCTTATACCTTCCCTAACTCCAGATTTGGTTATAATATCTAGTGACGCAGAGGCCGCTCCATCCTCGAAAGGAAGAGGGATCATCGACCCCAGCAGTTCAGAATTTAAACATGAAGAAGAACCCATGGAGGAAGAGTCCGAACTAGAGGAGGACCCGAATGATATAATATCAAATGAATCAAAAACTTTAGTGGGGGGCAGCAATATCAAATGGGAGATGGGTAGGGATCATGTTATTTGGCATAAGGAGTCATCAGTTCACACATTCATAGGGATAATATGAAAGATGATGAAGTGGAAGATGAGGAAGAAATCGCGGAGGATTTAAAGAATCCTGGGGAGACGGGGACGCAAGGATTGGAGGAATTAGAGGAAGTCTAAATGTTGCAGGAAGTACCAGTCGTACTTGGACATGTCCCATGGAATCAACCTTAGCTACCATATGTGGGGGATGAGATATCGCAAAAGGTGGAAATAAAGCTGACAACGAACATGAATGTGAGGATGAGGATGTTAGGGAAGTTTCATCGGAGTTTGGATATTAGAGTGAACCATCAGCAACAGATTCAAAATGATGATTGAGATGGTAATTGAAGACTAGTTATATCTATCTAGTATTAATTATTAAGTAGTAGCTTATAAGTATGGCTTATGATAAGGTGGTATTGTGGTTAGTCATGTCTTAGTATTTATATTATGAACTTCTATTATACACCTATGTAGGATTGGGATGACTGAAGGGTGACCTAAGTGTGGTAGAAATGATAGATGCAAGCTATAAAGTTGTATACTATAACTATGATCTTTCATTTTGACTTCATTCATTTGCAATTATATAAGTCACTTAAGAAAATTTATAAGAATTCTTGATAAAAGAAATAAATTATAATATGAGGAGTTTATTATAATTTCATAAATAAAAGATAATTGATAATGAATTATTTTGAAAATGGGTTTTTAAGAAATTGTTAAGATATGTTTATACAAAAGAAATGTCTTTATAAAAGAGTTCGTATCAAAGTTAATATTTCATGAAATATTTTCATAAAAATATTTTAGGACGGTTAATAAGTACGTATAAGGTACATGGATTATTTCTTCGCATCGTTCTGATCTAAGATTTGAGTGCAGAACTTTGAGGTATTTACACCAATCCGAAAAAGGATCTATCACTTGATTCTTGACAACGAACATCGATGAGGATTTTTGCTTGGATACTTGATTTTTCTATCATAGTTGAGAGCTATGCAAGGAAAATTAAAATTCTGATCGAAAAGCCTGATCGGGGTCCGCACTAGAGGATTAGAAAGAATAGTGGATCAAATCAGATATTGCGTTCGAATGATCTATATACGTCGTACGAGTGTAAGTTTAATATTTTAGGCAACCACCTTTGGGTTTTGCGTTGTAATTTCGAGGACGAAATTCTTTTAAGTGAGATGTTTGTAACGACCAGCAAATTTATAAATTTGATAAATTATATTTAGTTTTAAATAATTAAATATAATCTTTTTAAAACATTGATTATTATGGTTTGAACAAGAATGATGATAATTTTATTTTTGAATAAGTATTTACGAAAATATAAACTTTGAAGGAATATCGATAAAATGGTCGAAAATCATTTTATCAATAAACAACTCTATAATTATCAAAAGTCGCACATGGAGCTAGATACATACACTTATTTATCCATTTAAACATGAATATATGAAATAAAATTATTTATTCTATTTTTGGGAAATAAAAGTATTAATGACATCATCAATAATGACATCATATGTAATAATTAATTTATGAATCTAAATCAAGATTTAATGATCTAATAATTATTTAAATAATTGTTTTTAAATGATATAATTCATTCTAATTAGTTATGAAGTGATAATAAATCATTTATAATAGTTTTATAAAGATATATATTTGACTTGAAATTGTAAGGAAAATTGACATCGCTTTATCGATATAATCACACTTTCTATAAACAATTGTTTAATATTAATGTACATGGTTTTATAATACAAATGAGATTGTTTTAATTAATTAAAATTGATAATAAGTTAGTTTTTGAATTTTGTTGACATTTATATGCAAATTAATTTATAAGTGAAAATGTGACAAGGGAACCGACTTTCCGATTTTCAACGGCTTAACGAACGTAAGTTGTTCAAAGTTGTTGCAACCTTATTTATATGTTTTGTGTACATATATAATATACACATGCACACCCTAATATATACATGAATATATATATATATATATACATACAAATTTTCATATACACTTATATATATATATATATTACAAAAATATCTAAGATATTGTCACACTAAAAAAGCAAACTTCACTTCACTCTTACACGCATCAACTCACGTACATGGAGGCACAAGGGGGGATACATAGCCGTGAGCCTTGAGGCAATGGGAATGGTATGGGGAAGGGCATCTTCGTCCTTGCACATTTGGATATTTATTTCCAAAATTTTCCTATAAATACCCACTTCTTTCACTATTTTGAACAACATTCTTCAACTTCTTCTTTCTTAAGCTATTTCAATGGCTTCTCTACTTAGTAAATTTATGTAGAAAAATTAGCAAAAGAAAAATAATTTTATATAAGTATACATACGTTCGCAATCCACTTCGAAACCCACTCTAGGTCTCCTTCCAAACTCACGGCCACCACCTCCATCACCATTAGCCAAGACCACCTCCAAGCTTAGGTTATGGCTATTCAAAGGTCCTAGGCTTGATTCCATAAGCTTTGATTCGATCGTAGCGAAGTTATTGTCCATTTTCATAAGTCCAATATCTAATGAAGGTAGGAAACTCTATTTATATTATGATATCTTGGATGATATATATGTTTGGTTATGCTTGGTTTGTGATGATTGTGAAGTATGTTTGGATATGATAATATGTTTGTTTGGATGTGTAAACATTTCACGTTTAATACACGTCGAATATCATAAAGGAAATCACTTCCTTTTAATAAATGAAATGGTGTATATGAGATTGTTAAACCTCTTGAAAATGATTTAAATGATTTAGAAATATTTTATAGACAAGTAAAAGTGTTTCGATAAAGTTTGGAAAGGATATAAAATTGAGTTAAAATAGGCGCGTAGTGTAATGGTAGTTCGCGATTTCGTGCCGTAATAGTTTAAATCCATTTAGACAATGGAATCGGAGTCATAATTCTTTGGAATAAGAATTTTCTGAATTCTTATAATCATAGTTTTCAAGAAAAAGAAAAATATTGAGATTTCATTTTGACAAATCAACTTTTCAACATGGTCGCACTTTGGCAGTTCGGAAACCAAAGCGGTAAATTCTTTAAAATAAATATTTTTAATTCTTTGAAAATATGGAATAAATTCTATCAATATGTTTAAATGTTTTAAAAGAGATTTGACTATTAAGAATGGATTTCTAAATGATAGCAAAGTTGTTTTAACAAAATAAGCCTTAAAAGCACTATCTGCATCACCTTTTGCAATACTTTTTAACAACTTTAGATATATGGCTTTAAACTTAAATATTATTTTCCAAATCTTTTATAATTGTTTTTAAATAAATAATTAAGTATTTTGAAAATAATTTTGAGGTTTTATAATTTATTTAAAGAGTTTAAATAAAATATTTAAAGAAAAACTGTTATAATTAAGTGATTTAATCTTGTCTCTAAAAGCAATGAGTAGACTGGATTTTTTTTTTATGAGATTTGGAAGTAAGCTGCTTAAACTAAGGAGATGTTCAGGTACAACCAATGCCTTGGCTCACCTAGCCTCTTTTCTAGGTGAGGGATAGATAGGTTTGAACCGTCGAAAACGAGGCAAGTATGAAAGATTTAATTTTTCCTAATTTAATACAACTTGGATTGTATAGAAATAATCTTCTTAGACTTGGTATTAAATTACGAGGAGGGAAACTGTACTATCCATGTGAGTTTAAAAGGTGATTTTACCATTATTTAATGAATAATAAAGGCTGAATACAGAAATTCATGTTGAGTAGAATTAGTATAATTTTTATCAACCCTTTTTATTCAATTAGGTTTTGCAATGCGATTTATGAGAGAAAATTTTGATTTGGTATTTTCCAAAGTGAAAGAGTGGTTTAATGATTATGTATATACTGGAAAGAAATGTTTTAAATTATATATATTTCTAGAACATATTTTTTGATAAAGAGAAAGTAATCAATCAAATAATAAACACCTATTCACTTAACTTCTTTTTATCGATGACTGGTTCGAAGGAACGGGGATTGGATTTAGGTGATTCCTATCTAAAAACCACTTTGAACCAGTATACGCATTCGAACTAAAGACATCGAATGATAATAAATTAGAAGATGGAATATAGGGTTTCTTGTCATTGACCCTTAGAGGAAATTTCCCATATTATATATATATGACAGTAGTATCTTCATTTGATCTTCGATGCAAGGGCTACTCGCTATTAATTATAAGGGCAATTCCCAATGGGATGCAGTAGGAGAGTTCCTTCGGTTTGTTCTAATCCTGGACAAGTTGTATGGATGAATGTTTGACATTGCATTCTAAAATACACATACATTGTTTTTTACAAACGTACATCTATTTGGTAGTGTAAGATGTAACTCTCTTATACTTAGCACACTTCTCTGAGATGTATGAGCTTAGAGGTAGTACCATTTTGGAAATCAACAGTGTGTGATGGAATTGGAAATGTGGTATTCAAAGTGGAAGGTGCTATAAGAATGGTAATCGTTATGTCTGGTCTCTTCATTTGGAAATGGCTTAAACAGGGCATGCCATAAGGCTATGTGGTTCACAACCATTAGGATATAGTCATCACCATTCTCGATTACCCTCTATACATTTGGTATGTTATGCATGCTATGAGAGCTCTAGGATAGGTCGGAAACGACTAGGGTGATGTCATATTCGGTTCTGTCCGCCACCAGATGGATTGCGGATAGGTTAATCTTCGTAGTTGTCGAGGTTTCAAAGGTGTTGATCCTTGGTATATCTCTCTAGAGATATACTATATGGAAGGCAATCCCTTATCTTACCATTGTATGGAACCCGTTCTCCAATAAACGCCTTCGGACTTGATTGTAGAGCATAGTATGTTGGAATTTAATAATATAACAATTTCAGCTAAGATTATTTATATTTACCTGAAAGTTGCTTTCAAAAGAATGTCACTAAAAATAATATTACAAAATTTTACGTAGTAAATATTTTGGTTGTCATAAGGTAAAAATCCGTTCCGTGTTTATGTGCGATGTGATCTTATGAAATACCCTTTGTTTGCAAATATCTGTATTTTGAGTTTCCTACACCAGTCTCATGACTGACCTAGAGTTTATTTTCCTTTTCCCTTAGACTATGGATGCCCTATTTTTTTTGAGGAACCAAGTAGTTAGGTTTAACTTGGAGCATTATGATGGAGCTTGAAGTCTGGAGCTAAAGATGTTCCTGTATACAGTGTTAGTATATTTGAATTTATTCACATATCATGCTATGGTCAAATTGATCATCAATAACGTTTAATGCATCATTCAAATAATTAAAAAGAACGAAATAAAAGGTTTCTCTCTCCATATAAAGTAAAATATGCTCACCAATAATTACATAAGTTTTAAAGAAAGAAACAAAAAATTTCCTTCACTAAACTAACACTTAATAAGTAACTGTTTCACACATGGATGTATTTGATATGCTCATGCATTTAAATTTATATCAAATTCAAACATATTTTAAACTAATTAAACAAATAAGGATTGTAACGACTCGAATTTTGCCCGCTCGAAAATCGACATCCATACTTCAAATCGTATTTGAATGCCATAGATTCGACCGTTCAAATCCGATTCGCCGGAGCTTATAACAACATTAAGTAAATAACAGCGGAATAAAAGAATAATACATTGATATACAGCTTTGATACAATATCTGATACAACAGGTAATCCAATAGATATCAATATACATCAGAGATATGATACAATAAAATAGCAGCGGAAAAGAAAACGATAGATAACATCTAGCAGCGGAACAATATAACTCTGAGATAGTCTTCAAGGAAGAACTCCAAGAACTGCAACTCCATCTCCAAGAACCAATTCAACAATAGCTCGAACTCCCAGTAACGACGCACCAAGCTCAGCAAGACTGGTCCGATCCAAAGACTGAACTAACTCCAGATAATCCACTATATCTAACTATCTGAAAAACCCAACTCTAGACTGCTCGTGTAGAAAATAATGAGCACTCAGAGTTTAGGAAAGAAACAATAAACTCCGGATCAGTCGTGGGACTGGTGTGAGCAACAAAAATAGTTTATCTTTAAAAAACATTCAACAAAAGATTTTCAAAGTCAATTCACAATGCTTTTTAAAAATGAGACTACCATAAGGCCTCCCGCACACACACACAATGCAAACGCATAATCGGAGGAGATTTCTCCTTATGATAGTCAAAGATGCTTGATACGCATTAAAAAGAAACATTTGATATTATCACTAGTGCATAGTGTGGGAAAAATTTATTTCGAAAATAAAGATATAAATCTTAGCCAACATACGACCATTATCGTATGCCTACTATAGCTAACCATGTTCAATAGCAGGTTACCGCCACATTCCATGGCAGGTTCTACAACTAATACCGTACAAGGTTCGTATTGGATGAATGGATTTTTCCAACAAATGGTC
This sequence comes from Allium cepa, assembly GCA_030765085.1. Taxonomy (NCBI): domain Eukaryota; kingdom Viridiplantae; phylum Streptophyta; class Magnoliopsida; order Asparagales; family Amaryllidaceae; genus Allium; species Allium cepa. The sequence continues at coordinate 138,274,203 of CM060932.1, forward strand.
AGGCCAAGGAACTTCCCATTGCCACATGGAAACGCCTCTGGAAGGACGCCCCGAGAACCAAACCGTTCTCTGCTAAACAAGGCCGGGAACCCCTTTTCCCAAGGGATATTACAAACCCTCAGATATGCCACCCCCGGTCCTTTGGGACCTTTAAACGAGAGCTCTCTAACCAACATCACACCATAATAATAAGTGTTTCAACATGAGTAAGTATCTGGGCTCCATACCATGATACTACCCTTTTCCAGAAGGAATGGTCATACCCTAGGGACGCTATCCCTGAAAACCTTGCCGCACAATTCCTGTTTCGACCATTACCGGTTTGTGAGGCTCGACGAAGTCTCGTCCACAAAAACACACTTTATACAAAAGCCGTGCTTTGGATCAACAAATGATCATAGAAATGATCACAAAGATAAACGATCAAACAAATGATCCTATCACAAATGATCAACACAATGATCATTTCACAGCAACACTCAGCATGTCACATTACCAAATTGGGAATATATCGCTGATAACCTTCAACTACATAACCTCTGAGCTCGTATGTCTCAGAGAAGGGTGTTAAGCTAAGAGAATAAATTCTCCGCCACAAACAGAAATATATTTGAAAGAAATCAGCTTTATATCTCAAATTGTAATGTCAGACATAACAATCCAAACAAGTCTGTTCTGGGTTCGAACAGAACCGAAGGCACTTCTTACGAAGCCCTTGCAATCCGGGTATTCACAGTCCCGATCGAATTTCCCATCACTTAGGGAATCTCTATACCAGGAGCTACCCAGTGCAGAGACAATCGATAGGTTATCTTATCGTTCTTGCAAACATCCGGTCTTCATCACCGGTCTCCAAATGCTATCCATAACGTCAAATCACATATTCAGAATGGGTTATACGACACAAAGGTCCTTTCCCGGCTAAACCGAATAGTGAGCGAAAACATTTAAAACATATGGATATGGGATTTCAATTAAGGCACAACTTAATAATTCAAAACTTTCTTTTCAAATGGTTTAAATAAATTACCATTTTCACTCTTTAAACAAAAAGATTCATTTTCACAACTTTTAACGGTTTAAACAATTTTCACGTTTTAATCTTTTAAACAAAAGATTCATTCACAGATTTTCCAAATCAATTTTCATTTCAATTTGATTTAAAAAAATCATCAATTTAAATTTGTTAAAAATAAACAGATTTAATTCATAGCTTTCAAAAAGATTTCATTCATAACTTAGGAAAATCATTTCTCTATTCAATCTTGAAATTCCCCTAATTAACTGGAATCTCAGTTCTTATCTAAAAGTGTTTATCATTTGAAAACAACAGTTTTCATTTTGGAAATCTGATTCATTTATACGAGTTGAAATCCTTGGGTTAAATTCAAATTCCCAAAAATAATACTTGAAAAATGATTTAACTCATAATGACTAGTATAATATCATTAATCCCTAGTTTCAAATTACAGAATTCAATTTGAATATTCAATTCAAATTTAAATTAAAGTATTTAAATTCCAACACTTAATCCAGTTATTCAAAATAAATTTCCATCTTTGAAATTCCATTTCAAAAGCTTTTCACTTCTATTACAATTCCATTTCCAAAACATTTGAATTTAAAAATTCAAATTTTAAACTATTTCAAAAATCTGTGACTTAACCGATTTCCTCGTGAAATCCATAATTGTGTGTGTATGGTGTGGTCCAAGGGTTCAATACAATAGTGCAACATCATTCAATCATCATAGATCAAAACACAGAAATATAGTCGATAAGCGATATAAGCTATAACGCTTATCGTCTATTCACAGATTTACAGATAATATACGAATGTAAATAAATGAATAAAATACACAGCTCAATCCACAGAACAAAATATCACAGATCAGATAGGACAATCAATTCAAAGCATCTCATACAATAAAATCATTTATAAGTAGGGCAAACATTCAATAATCATTTATAATTAGGATTTATTAATCGTATAATCCTAATTAATTCAATTTATTTCCAAGTAAATTAATTGCTTACGAATAAATTACCCAATCTTGATTTATTAATTACAAATCATTTGATATAATTAATTAATCAAACTCTTAAATTAATTAAATTATTCTTAATTAATAAATTAATTAAATTAACCTTAAGTTAATTACAAAATCATTCAACCTTAATTAATTTCATCTTTAAGTAATTAATTTTCTTTCTAAATAAATCAACATTCTAATTACATTAAATGTAATTTTACCTTAATCACTTGATTAATTAATTTTAATAATTAACTACTTGCAATAACTAATTAATCTTCAATTAATTATATCTCATTAATTGATTAATCTTTAATTAACCATCATTCAATTTATTATCCTTAACTGGCTACAATAAGTGCTTATCCCAAATCACTTGTTTTAATAAATCACGATTTAATTACTTCGAGTAATTATACTTAAATCCCTAGATTAATTATCTTTAATTGATTAGTTATTCAATAATCAATACTTTACATTTTAAAACTTATTTCCACATTTATATTTAAAACTTAATTTTATTTCGAAATCTAGATTTCCAGTTTAGATTTAAGCCCAGGTTTCAAAATTTGATTCAACTTTGTTTAAATCTTTCCTTTACAATTTAAATTTCATTTTAAATTCAAATATACTTAAACACTTTAAAGTTATCAAATAATTTTGAATATAAAAACTTAATTATTTCCAAACTAAGATTCAACCTAAACTTGAATTTATATTTAAACTTTTGTTTTGAAACTTAATTTAAACTTTGTTTTATAATTAAAAGATTAAGTTTTAAATCTCAAAACAGGAACAGGGTTTTGAAACCTGTAACAAGTTCTACCCAAGACAACACTCCATTCTACTCGAGTCTAGACCCGAGCTCCCTCCCATTTTCCCCGAGTCTTCCCCCTGCTTCTTTCTTTTACTCGTATTCTTCTTCTTCCTTTTTTTTTACTTGGTCAAATTTAAAACTGTTGCACCAGGCTATCCCACACGAGCGCATACTCGAGCAAAGCCATCATTTTCCCGAGTTAATCACAAGCACGATCCTGTTTGTTCGTCTTCTTCCAATCTTCAAAACTTCCCTGAAAACACGAGAGTGCACCGTTCACGTGCACGTCTCGTCGCCGACGTTCTGGTGAACAACACAACCATCAGCAAGTCACGATTTGTGACGACATCGTCCTCAGACCATCCATCATCTCGATCACGTCGCTGATCAAAATCGAGCAATAATTTGAAACCTGGAAAACAACAACTGGAACCACCATTCTTTCTGTCAGCGCCTCGTCCTCTATGCCTCGACCACCGGAATTCACGCAACTCCAGCCTTCGCTTCGTCATCCACCTAGACATCATTTCCCAAGGGCACGAGCCACTCGGTGCTCGTATGAGGCCGTGGCGCACAAATTTTCGACCATCAGAATTTTAGGTTTAGAAACCCAAAATCCACACCGCCATCACCTCACAGATCGAGAGCAACTCCGATGATTTTTCCCAACATCTCAGTAGGTTCCTCCACCCTCATGCACAAAGTCGTTCTCCCCAGTTCAACGTATGGCCGAAAATTGATCAAAGATCATTTCCAGATCATCTACTAGTTTTTCTTTACATACTCGATGAAAAATTTCCATCTTTAATTGAAAAATCCTATCTTCTGATAACAAATCTAGTTATATAATTTGATTCAAGTTTCATGATATTCGCATTAATCATAAAGTTAAGATTTTCCCTGTAAAATAAATTTTTCAGATGTTATAAAGCTCTATTTTACTGATGACCTTCTCCAGATCTTAAATTAAGTATAAACAACTTGTTTTGTTTAAACTTCAAAGTCTAATGATGATTTAATGAAGTGAAAGTTGAATTCTAAGTTGATTTTCTTTTTGCAAAGCAAGACCTGGAAGCTACAGAGAGTACTCTGTTAATCCACCTGCATTACATATCATACTTGCCTATGTACTAAATAGAATTGAATTGATATTTACACATTTCATACTTACTCAAGATGAATATTCAACAGATATATATGCTTAATCATTTAAGAGTGAGGTTACTCACATGATTTCCAGGAAAGAAAAACTGAGTTGTATTTATGTTGAAACAGCAGTTTGGATTTGCAGGCTAAAGCTTCTTCTTCTTATATTTTCTTGATTGAGTTGATTGAATTTGTTTATGGGTTTTAAGATATTGTTTACTTCAATTTTTTTTCTCTTAGCCTTGAACTGATCGAATGTGATGAGGATGGATATATAAGAAGAAGTATACAGGGTGTTTTCATTTTGTACAGGTGATATATTTTATCTTGTACTATAGGGTGATTTTTATTTTTATTTTGTACAACTAAGTGATGTTACTTTGTACAATATCAGTTCATGGCTGAAGATAACTCCCTGATATCCTGCTTTAACATACTTGTATACATATTGCTTTTTGCCTTACTTCATTCCCTACCTACCTGTCCTTGTTCATATGCTAATATATTTGTTTTTTTTTGTTATTTACTTTGCCTTACATACTTACTTATACTTTGCTTGTTTCATAGCTTTGCATTTTAAAACTCTACGGGCTACCTATATTATTTTTCTTATTATTTGTTTTTTTTTCTTATTGATTATGCAGTTTGCTAGTTGCAATTTATTTCTTTGCTGGTACAAGTGATAGTATTTTTTTTTGTTCATGCTTATGTAAATTATTATTATCTTCTTTTGCTTTTTATTTATTCTATAACTTTGTTTGTGCATAGATGTTTAATATGTTTGTTTGGTTCCATAGTTAACTTTTATTTATCTCTATTTATAACTCAAATATTTATTTTACTTCTATTTTTAGTTTAAATATTTATCATGAATTTTACTTTAATAATTATTGTTTTATATTTTTCTATATACACATACATATATAGTATTTAAATTCAAATCAAATATATATATCTATATATATAAATATATATAATTTTAAATTTACTCATATATGCTCAAATACATATATATATATATATATATATATATATATTCTCATATATATACATATATGCAAATTTTCAAATCAATTTGACTTAATATATTTTCTATTTGAATCGGGGAAACTCGCATCTCTTAAATCGATAAATTTTACAATTTTAATTCAAAAATTAAACAAGTCATAAATTAAAATTAAATTAAATTCTAGGGTCTTTACAAGGATTTTTTATTTAAAACACATTTTAGATGGGATCTAAATCTCTTTAGACTTCATAGGCCCAATAGATCCAAAATAGGAAAATTTTGAAATTTACCCTACAACTCCACTATGGGTTGACCTAGTTCCTTTAAATATTACACACACACACATATATATATAGTTATAATTTTAAATAATGTTTTAGTGAAAATGGAATTTATTGTGTAAGGAGAAATTCATTTTTTGAGGAAAACAAATGCATTTTGTGAAACCAAGAAGTCATATTAATAAGAAAAGGGGAAATTTCTTAATTTATGATATTTAAATGTAAGTAATGTTTTATTTTATGTTGAATATAATATTTCGACATGACAAATAAATATAGTAGGTGAAATATTTTTATTTGGTTGATCGAAACATTTAGTTAATTGATTAAAGTGAAATATTTTGTTTATCTTCAATAATAAAATTATTAAAAGTAAATGTTATTATTGTGAAAAAATATTTTCTAAAAGTAGTTTATTTAATAAGTAATTTAAACATATATTTTTGATAAATTATTATTGGGCAAAAATGGAGATTTGAGGGCTTTTTGGAAAAAGAATGTTTATTTTTACAGTGTTTGAATAATTTGGGGTTTTTGGACAATTTCCCACCCAATACATACTAACACACACTCCTCTTTTTCTTACTTGGTGCAACACGCATACAACATTTTCTTTTTCTTCAATGCTTGTATGCTCTTTTTCCCTTATAAAACAGCATAAGCTCTTTTTTCCTTCTTCATCTCACCCACTTCAATCTTTCACAAAAAATCAAATAAATAAATAATATGAAACCATTCAAACTAGAATCTTAGCCGAATCTCCATTATATATTTAATTTTAATTCATTTAAAGGAGTTTTGAAAACCCCCAAATTAGATAATGGAGGTAAATTGAGAAGGAATTGGTGTCAATTGGTTTGCCCTTTCCTGTAGAAAACAAAGGAAAGAAAATTACAGTAAATTGGTGAGCGTCCTCTATAAATCACATGTTAATTTAATTTTACTCTATGCATATGATTTTTATACTTATATGTGTCTATATATATATGTACATACGTACGTACATATGTATTTCGATGATGGATAAAGTCATGAATATCTTTGAACTTAAATTGATGGTGAAAAATAGTGTTTTTGATGTTGTATTATTGGTGGTTGAGTAAGGGAACCACAATGATTTTTTAAGGGAAAAATAATGGGGTTGGTCGGTGGAATTTAGACAATGGGATGCATAACGTGAGCAACATAGTCATGGCATCCTTTTCTTTTCTTTTCCTCAAAAAAAATGTAAGGAAAAGGGACAATGCCTTACTACGTGTTTAGTGAGCCCCAGCGCCTGCTGTGGGCCGAAGACCATAGCAAGAAGCCTAGGTGATCCTGCCTTTGCAACGTTAGCTTGCTGTAAACTATGCTTGGCCCAATGGGCCAAGACCCATGTACATATACGCGCACATATATATTATTTTTAGAAGAGAAAAAATATTTTCCAAATTTAAGCTAATAGATTTTGAAATGGTTTAAATTTAAAGTTGAGTTTTAGAATAAAAGAAAGGTTTGAAATTGAAAACAAATGAATTGTTTAAATAAGAAAATTATCTTATAAAATGGAAATTTGATTTTTATCTCAATTTATAAACTAATATTTTAAAAATATTTTAAATTTTCAAAGTGGAAAAATATCAAGCGTGTTAAATTATATTCAAAAACCATAACGGGCCTTTGAAAAAGGAACGCGAACAAAGAAATTTCAATTAATTTATTATAATTTATTTCTTAAGAATCTATGAAGTTTAACGAATTTTATGAAAACTGATTTTGTCCAGACTCATAATTAAATGTTAATTTTTATAATAAAACAAAATTTGTGTAAATTTGAATGAGAAGTCTATAAAAGAAGATTGTGTATTCATGTGCTGCCAGCATTCAAAATGAAAGCTATAACAGAAGTATACCTACCTTTGTGACATACCAATAATTATACATTTTGACGAATTTTCCTTAGAAAAATAATTTAATGTTAAATCCATAATTTTAAATAAAAATTTAAAATAACAGAAATTCATGAAATAATTTGAATATTGGATTCTTAAATCCAACTGAATTTCCAACTAATAACAAAAATATGAAAAATAATTTAATTATTGGATTTATAAGTCCAAATTGGTTTTCTAATTAATAGGAATGCATAAAAGTAATATTTTAGTTTAAAGTCAATATTTTGTAAATTACTTTTCATTTAAAATTGGAAATGCGATTTAATAAACTTTAATAATAAATTGCTTATTTCTTAAGCATTAAATTTACAGAGGAATGTGATATAAGAGAAATAAGGAATATATCTCAAGTTCCTTATAAAGCAATGTTTTAATCGTGGGAAAAGCAAATAAGTTGAATTGGATTTGTCGGTTGCCATTTAGTTGCGTTGTTTACCCCTGAATTTATTATGATCTCTTGTCATTGATATTATTTATGTGCTTGTTTTATATGTTGCGAACTACCTTAAAATGACAATAGGATTGAGCTAAATAATAATAATGAGATTATTATTCTAATGAGTGAGTATGTCGAGGTAGACTTTTAAATGACTAGAGTTGATTATAGAAATCTTGTGGGACCTTCTCGACATAGGTGTTATGGTGAAAATTAATAAAATGAAACTTGACGTATTTTCTACTAGAAAAGCTAATATCCACCTTACTTTACTTACTACCAAGTAGCACCTCAAGTCCGTGACAATTTAGACATATTGTCACTGGTCAATTGGATCATTAATTGGACTGATAATAGATTATCTAGTAAAACTATTGGATAAATAAAAATTAATGGAATCATGCGACTTTGTTGGTTTGAGTATTATTTAGGGTAACAAAGAGATCGTGCAAGTTGTTCACAATATTGTAATGTGTATTTATCCCTTTTTATATTCATCTTCGGGTATTGTTGTGTTGCAGAATAGTGATAATGATATACTTTTGAAAAGTAAAATTTGACAACCTACAACTTAACAGGTTGGACATTAGAGACTGACATGTGTATTATCACTATGTATAGTCGAGATTAGGCTAGTCTATGAGTGTGTGACATTTACCCTATTACATTTGATGTGCATTGTTGGACGAATGCATCATATAGTGTCAATAGGATTATACATTGCGCCAATCTTTTGTTATAGGAGAAGAGCATGTTCTTATATAATTCCTTTTTTAAATGCTATATACATATGCCATGATTGTTATATGCATGTACTATATGATTTCCAATATAACCATAGGTTTGGTCAAATATAATGTTATTTTATTTCCCTGCATTATATATATCGCCTATTTTTAATATAGATACCACTCACACCAGACCTAGTCTGATCAACATTTTGTCTATATGTGTATTTTCATGTAAACTCTCGGGTACTCTTAAATTTGCAGCTTGAGTAGTTTCAGGTTTTATCAGAATAGTGCAATGGTAGTATAGAGGACTTTATGGAAAACTATTTTGTATATTGTGTGTGTGTGTGTTTCACTCTTAGTGTGGCAAAAGCATATATGTTATCTACATGACTTATGACGTCATGTAATCTCACGCAAGACATTGTAGACTTTGTTATGGAACCTATTTTATATAATGTATATTATATTTTGTCAACTTTATGTTTGAGACATATCTTTGTTCATATGTTTGTGTTTTTCTATTCTGAGAAAGTCCTTTGTATCATTGCTTTATGTTGAGATGAGACACTTGTATGGAGTTATATTTATTGTTGTAAACATGTATCCATATTGGCGTAAGGAAATATGTATGATGGATAACTTATCTAGTGTCCCATTCTCCGTGCTCTCAAACGGTTATTACTCTCTGCCTGCATAGGGTTATCCCACATTTGAACCAAGCGACATCGAGATTGATCATGACTTCATGATGTTGAAGAAACAGATCAAGAAGCTTAGCAGACATCAAGATTTATGAATAAATAAGGAATAAGAAGCATGGCTAAGTTTTGCACAAGCAAAAATGCTTGATATTGACCGGTCCAAAGAGGTCGGTACCAACCACTCAAGAAGGGGTTGGTACCATGAGTTTTAAAAATACAAGCATACCCATTTTGAGCTACCAATGAAGCTACTTGCAACTTCGAGGAAAACTACAAGCTTTGGACAGGCAAAACCAGTCGGTATCGACCACTTTTGATGGACAATTTTGCCAATAAAGATCCAACGTTTGATGCCTTAAGCAAATATGAATGAAGATCGAAGAATTGAACATGTAAAACCACTCATCACCAACCAAAACCAGTCGATAACGAGAGATTTTGGCATATCGAAGTTGTTAATTTTGACTTCTTCTTCATGATTGGAAACTAAGATCTGGATGGTCACTCTTTCAAACATATTCATCCGACTCTAGGGGAAAAGCACGTCTATAAATAGAAAGCTATGGAAAATAGAAGGGCTTTTGATATTTCTACATATTTTTTATCCGAATTGGTGTCATTTTTTGTAGTCAACTAGTTTCTAGAGTAAACTTGCTTAGAATGTGGTTATAACAACAAGAATCATTTGAAATAACATTGATAGTGAAAGAGGCTTAAGATTTTGGCTGAACCACTTTGAAAACCTCGCGTTTCTCTCTTTGACCTTTTAATTTTCATTTGTGGATCGATTGGGGTGTTTGCCTTTTTTATGCAAATATTTTTGGTGATTTCACTGAGAGTAAGAATCTTTCAAGATGGATCTTTTGTTATTTGTATTTGGACAAAGTCTACTATCATATTAAAGAAGAAATGGATCATAGGAAAGAGAAGAGTGCTAGATCTAGAGCTATAGTTGAAGGGGATAATGAAGAATCCCATCATGAAGACGACACAAATCAACTAGTTGCTTTGGCTGCGTGACCAGTGTCTTCATCTCAGCATGAGGTTCTGATAAAAGTTTAGATGAAGAAGATGATGAATGACATGAAGTTGAAGACTTTACAATGACCAAAGGCTCAAATGTATATTATGACAAAGATACAAGAGCAGCAGACAAAGTTGACTTACCTACATAATAAAACGAATCTCATAGGCAAAGAAAGAGCAGAATAGATTCATCATCTTTTATTTCTAATGGAGAAAGCTTAATTTTAGTAGAATAGAATGAAAGACTAGAAAAATGACTAATGTAGAAAGGGGTTCGGGAAACACAAAGGAGGACTAAAGGAGATGCAACCACTTAGCCTAAGTCCAAACTGATCAGTACCAACCAGTCCAAACCAATCCAGATCGATTAATACCTACCAGTCTGCTAAGAGGGATGTGTCTGCTCGATAGTGAGGAGGACTCATATAATGTTAACACCAAGGAAGGACAAACTACTAGTGCCCAGATTGGTGCATTCAAATGAATATTGCAGATCAAGCTAGAAGGGGACATGGTCCAATCAAGCGTTAAGGAGGGCCAGGATGAGTGGTTTCTCTAAAGACAGAGGAACCTAGACGTCATAGAAGTAACCGAGAGGATTTTATAGACCAATCACTCGAGAATGTTCGTGACGATCACCTCCAGCCAACCAAGGCAATAAGGAATACGTTGCTGATAAGATTAAAAGATTGATGAGTCAGAGTCAGCAACAACATAATGATGAATGGGCTTCATTAGCGAGTCGAACCCCATTCACTAATGCTTGAAGCTAGGTATTCATAAAAATTTGTGATGCCAATCATGCCAAGCTATAATGTGATGATTGACTATAAGAAACATCTATTGAAGTATGGATGACATATGGATAGTGCTCATCAACAAATATAGCCAGATATAAATGTATTTTGTTTTTTCTCAAAGGGTTGATACTGATGTCGTTCAGTCGGTTGGAGGCTAGACCTATACCATCTTAGGATCAGTACTAGATGGTTTATGTGTTAGTTCTAGGTTCATATAGTTTAAACAAAGAATTCCATGTCATTGTTAAATGTGTATGAGAGGTCCAGAGGGACCTTGAATATTTTTAAAGAGATTCAATGTTGCGACAATAGAGGTGAGAAACCCAAGGTGGAGATAGTGCTAATATCGCTTATGAATGAGGTTTACCTGAAGAATATTTTTGTAGATGGAAAAAAGAAAAGGAATACATCCTCCGAAAGAATTTTATCTGAAGGCATCTTGGCATCTACACTTGGAAGTGACAAATTTGAAAGCTGGATTAGCCGTTGAAGGTCAATAATGGCCAAGTAGTGTGATTAAAAGAAATGTAATTGTCAAACAGAGTGGTGATAGCACTGGAAACATTATGGTAAATGTTGGAAATACTAATAATAAGGGAAAAAACCAAAACATGGTGGTAAGAAGCAAGACACCAAGAAGCATTCAAGGTATACTCGTCCAGGTGATTATATGAATCAGAAAATTTTGTTGAGAACATTTACCTTGCTATGCAAGTTAAGGAGTGCTATAAAAAGATGACCTCAAGGGAGGCTACTAAAGAAGAAAGGTGCTCCAGAATGTATTGTTGTTTCCATGAGACTCATGACATAATATGAATGAATGCAACATCTGAGGGATGTTATTAAGGATATGATTTGATAAAAGAAGTTGCAACTTTCGAAACCCATGGGTTATTAGCAAAATAACAATCAATCCCAAGGTTATCTTGGCCAATAGAGTTAGGCTAGGTCCAGTGGAGAAGGATCAATACAATTGAATAGAGGGATTATAATCAATACCATATCGGGAGGATTGCACCCTATGAAAAAAAGTGGGAACGAGATGAAGTGCAACAGTAGCTCCATGAGGCATGTGCTCCAAGATATGTGTTATGCCATAGAGGAAGGAGCTTTAGTGAAGAATAAAATTACAATTCATGATGATATCATTTTTAGACGTGGATGGGGTTAAAATTCTAATGCTTGATCCGATAGCGATTACGACCCCGATTAGCCCATAATAGTGCAACAATTTCTTATTAACAATGGGTGCTAAGTGTGTTTAAGCAAAATTTTAACAAGATTCTCCTAAATGAGAAGCATATGTTGGCTATATTGAATTGCCTAATGAGTAAGGAGTAGGAGACCACAAGGTGGTGCAGTTGTAGAACTTTGTTGTGGTTGATGGGTTTTCAGCCTGTAATGCTTTCTTGGGCGGACTGTCCCTTACTAATTTTCGAATTGCACTTGCCCATGGTGCTTGAGGATGAAATTTTCCATAGGGAATGGAGTAGGAGTAATTCAAGGTGGCCAGAGCATATGTCGAGAGTGCCATGTCATTGAGCTTAGAGAGGTGAAGCGTTGAGAGAAGAGGAGAAGCCTCTTTACATCAAATACTCAAAAGCATAGCAACTATCGTCGAACCTCTGGATTAGGTCCAACAGTAAATTCTACAAATCCAAGGACCTACAAAATGAGTTAGGAAGTGAGGGCGGCCTTGTTGGAGCCAAAGATTAACATTTTGATCGATGATGACAATCCTATGTGGGTTCTTAAGGTTGGGTCTCAACTCATCTTGAAGGCGAGAACGGAGTTGGTAAGGTTTCTTTGAGCGAACGTGGGCGTGTTTTTTTTTGACAAATTATGATACGTGTGGGGTATCGCCTGAAGTTGCATATCGCACATTGAATGTGAACCCAAGTTACCCTCCTTTGAAACAGAAGAGGCACATTATGGAACTGGAGCAATCTCTGCATTGAATGAGAAAGTGTATAGCTGAAGGAAAATAACTTTATATGCGATGCTATGTACCCATGGTGTTATAACACCCAATGTTGGTCAAGAAGGTGAATGGGAAATGGTGGACTTGCATTGATTATTCCAATTTGAATACAACATGCCTAAAGGATTGTTTCCCTTTATAGTAGATAGAACACTGGTTGATGATACGACTAGACATTAACTGCTATCTTTTATGGATGCATACTCTGACTTTTATCAAATTGTGTTTCACATCCTGGATCAAGAATACACGATTTTTATTATGGATTTGGAGATGTACAGCTACAAAGTCATGCTGTTCATTCTGGAGAATATTGAAGCAACTTGCCAGGGCTTGGTGAGTAGGAAGTTCAATGATTGGATCAGAAGACTATGGAAGTCTATATGGATGATATGCTTATGAAGTCGTGATAGTCAAGAATCACATGAGCGAACTTTTAGAAATGTTTGATGTGCTCCGAAAGTGTGGAATGAAGTTGAATTCACTGAAGCGTTCTTTTAGGGTCGCATCAGGCAAGTTTTTGGGTTTCATTGTAAACTCACCGAGTATTGAAGCTAACTCGAAATAGATAGAAGCATTAAGACTGGTCATTGCCCTAATGGTGAGAAGAGAAATGCAGAGCTTGAATGGAAAAGTTACAGCGTTGAGCCGATTCATCTCAAAAGCGACTGATAAGTGCAAACCGTTCTTTGATGCCCTTAAGAAATAGAAAGGAAAGCTCCAATGGATGAGTGAATGTGGAGCGATGTTTCAATATCTATTAAAGCATCTGTAAAAACCATCAATTTTGTCTAAGCCTTTGGAAGGGGAGAATATGTATGTATAATTAGCAGTATCGACTCATGCACTGAGTGTAACTTTGAAGTTTTCAGATTTAAATTAATTTAAATGGAATTCAAATTTAAATGGAATTCAAATTTAAATAAATAGTTAATTCCAAAGTTTTAAATTCAAAAATTAACAGTAGTTAGACTTGGGGGTTAAGTAAACACTAAAATAAAAGTTTAAATTAAATATTAACTAAGGAATTGAATAATAAATCAACGAAAATTAAATATATGTTTCCGAAATAGGCTATCGTTCGAGCGCTAGCGGTCAATCGGTAACCGTGGTGACGGCTATGGTTTTAACACCATGAACATTCCAGATTATATTATTTTAAGTCGACTTAAATTCAATGATTCTGGCTCTTTCTAACGACTATAAATAAGAGTCTAACCTCCTTGCTTTTGTTCATATATTATTTAGGAACATAGCGGAGCTTTGTCAGTTTCTTTCTTCCTCAACATTCGGAAATTCTATAGGGTTTTAGGTAAGGGGTTTTAGGTGTTTAATATTCAATTTCTAATTCTATTCTCCTTCAAACCCTAATATTATGAATCTAATCTATGTACAACATGCTTGCTATATATTTCTAAATGAAGAGATATGAATAGAGATTTGAAGCGAGCGTAAACAAATCCAAGAGGAAGAGCTAAAGACCTTTTGTAAGTGAAAAACTTAGTTTTTCTAATTTTAGTAATTGTATAGTATAATTTGAATATGATATATTCCTCAGGGAATTTTATTCAAAAAATCAAGTTAAAACCCTGAAATTTCCCTAGGTGAAATGTCAATTCTTATGTTAGGATCTCAATTATTCTATATTAAAATAGTGGAATTGTATAATCATTGCAATTTTAATATTTATATTCTATTCCACTTCTCATCTTTTTCTTTGGATCTGATTAAGTGTTTGAAAAGAAATAAATTAGAAAATGGTATTAACCTACGTATTCTCTTTATTCGTAGTTTGCACTGCCTATTTCCGTAGTTTATATTGGAATTCCTTTTTCATTTGTAAATGTAGAAGTTGAATAAAGTGTAAAAGGATTTTAATTGTAAATTCTATTAATTTTGATTCGACTATTATAGTATAAAATAAGTTTGGTATGGTTTCTATTTTTATGCAAGTCTGCTGTTGAACTGGAAATGTTGGATACATGGTATGTTTGTTGATATAAAATTGGACTTGTATAAATTTAAAGTTTTGACATTTAAACGATTATCATAGGGCGAAGTCTTCGCACGCATAGAAATATTTTAGGTGCATGCATGTAGCCACACACACACACTAGCGTATAAATAACATATAATTAATAGCATATTAATTGTGTAATAAGTAGGTTATTAATTAGTAGTAAATCCCCTTTAAGAAAGGAATTGATAGTTAAGGTTAAATAAGGTTTCTTTTAAGCCTTAATAGGGAATGTAGTGAGGTGTATGGTAGTATGTTAGATGAGTGAAAATTACGACTAAGTTATAGGGATGCGATGCCAGTCAAAAGCACATGGATGTCTACCCAGCTAATCTGGCTACCATTAGTGTGACTTTGGGGCTAATGTGAGACATCGTCTACAATAAGTTCTCATGAAGGACATGAGGTTAGTCTTAAATTCTGTAGCCTAAACTTGCCCAACTAATCTGGCTACCAGTACCTATGAATAGTCGGACTAATGTGACACGTCACATTTGGGTTATATGTCATAATATGTAAGACTTGCTTTAGGGTCGGGGGTAGTAAGTGGATGATTGAGGGCCTATCTCCTCCTTATTTAGGAAGTATTAAATGATCAAGGTTAGTTATTAGGCATGGTAGTGGATATCTCGAGAAGGGTTTACTTTAGGTTTGAGGTATTAAGTAGTTATTGTAGGATTCGCCTCTCCCATAAAGAAATATTAAGTAGCATGACGAGATTCCATGCGATTTCAACAAGATAGCATCAAAGAGAAGTCCATTTCGGGATAGGTAGTAAATGACGGGGACTTGCCTAAAATGAGGTACTAAATGGTCAGAGTCTGTCTAATTCCCACTAAAAAGGTATTAAGTGACTTAGGTACTATCTTTTACATTATTAGGACATGATTACGGTAGATGCATGGGAATATGAATGGCCTTTGGCCTACAATTAAAGATGGGTTCGTGAATTGGATTGGAATGGATATAGATTATAGAGTTAGACTTATAGTTGGAGAAATTTACATAGAATATAGTTAGGATGCATAATAAATATTCTTATTTGAATCATACTGCCTAAGTACTATTATAGAAGGCTTAAATTTTTTATTCACCAGACATTGTTGTTCTGACTCCCTCCTTATTACAAACCAGTTTAGAGAAGACGATGCAGATTTCGGAGATGGTGGCGGAAATGGAGACTTGTGGTAATTATTTATCTATCTACTTATGTTGTTTTTATTTATGATGTACCCATTTAGACATGATAATGTATTTTGAGATGTTGCACTATAGATATTTAACGTTGTTTTGTGGTGTTATGTTGTATTTTTCTAACCCTTGAATCTTTAAATATACGGGTACTGTTTCTGGTATTATATTACATCCTTTTACTGTGAGTTTAGATGTGTAAATAGATAGCTCTGCGTATTTTTCGTTGTATCAATTTTACCAACCAACAACCAGCTTTGGAATGGGTCTAACGTTTAATCGGACTTTTATGGATCGAAATTAAGCCCGTTTTGAAGTGGACAGTTATAGTAAATGCAATAATAGTAGTAGATTATCATTTAGTTTTTCCTAGTGGAGTAGTAATAGTATTAAATAATTGCTATTTTGTAAAAGACTTTATCTATGGGATTATTTTCATTTCTAGATTATCGGAGCCTAGATATATATATATTTTATTATGCGAATAATGTTATGAACATTAGTTTGGATGAAAATAAAGCTTGTAGTAGTATTCTTGAAAATTTCATTTATGAGATTAATACCAATTATGGATGTTCCGTGAATAATGCTTCAAACAATATAAATGATAGTTATCTTTGGTATTATAGGCTAGGTCATATTAGCGAGAAACAACTAGACAAATTGAAAACCGAAGTTTTTATACCGTCAATTGATTTGACATGTATGAGCCGTGTCTCAAAGGTAAAATGACCACACACCCCTTCAATGGGAGCAATGAAGAGTCAATGAACTATTAGGGCTAATACATAGTGATGTATATGACCCAATGCTTTTAATTTCCAAAGATAATACTTCTTACTTTGTTACCTTCACTAATGATTTCTCGAGACTGGGATATATGTATCTTATAAAGAGCAAATCCGATGCCTATGAGAAACTTGTCGAATATGAAAATGTAGTAGAAAACCAAATGGGTCATAAGATTAAGATCCTTTGATTAGATTGAAAAGGTGAGTATGTTGGATATGATTTCCGATAATACTTAAAAGATAATTAGATTATCTCTCAAGTTACTCCACCCTATAATCCAAACAGAATGGTGTGTTGTAGCGAAGGAATCGAACCCTATTAGACATGGCTCGTTCCTTGATGAATAAGATGAGTTGCCTCTGTCCTATTGGGGATATGCATTAGAAACCGCAATGCATTTGTTAAACTTGTTACGTAAGAAATCTGTGCTTAAAACACCTTATGAGATGTGGTATTGTAAGAAACCTCAACTCAAATATCAAAAGGCGTGGAGTTGTTCGACATATGTTAAGAATGTTGGTCTAAATAAACTAAACGCAAGATCGGTACTGTGTAAATTTATAAGATATCCCAAAAACTCGATGGGATATACATTCTACAATATCAAGGAATAAAATATAATTGTTTCTCGACATGATGTATTTTTAGAAAAAGAATTTCTATCAAAAGAAATTAACAACGAGGTTGTAGACTTGGATGGGATTTAAAAAAGACACTGAACCTATGGGAGAACCGAATTCACCCTTATACGAAAATACTCCATCTATTAAAAGGTCTAGTAGGGAATCTCATGCACCAGAGAGATGTTATGGTTTTCTCATAGATTGTAAGAAGGAGGACCGTGTCTTAGATAACGACACTTTTTATCCTTCCAATAAGCACTGTAGAATAAAGGACTCAACACTCTAATTTATAGCTATGAAATTCGAGATGGATTCCATGGTCGAAAACAAAGTTTGGACTTTGTCAGACGTACCTGAATGGATAAAACACATCGGCTGCAAATGGATTTGAAAGAAAAAGCTAAATGTAGATGGAGAAGTAGAGACTTATAAGGCAAGGATAGTTGCATAAGGATTTCATCAAATTCAAGGTGTTGATTATGACAAGGCCTTTTTGCCCATAACCCTACTTGATTCCATCTGGATTATGCTTTCCATCTTTGCATTTTATGGCTATAAAATATGACAAAAGGATTTAAAGATGGCTTTTTAAATGGAGATTTAGAAGCAACCGTCTATATGTCACAACCCGAGGGTTTTGTAGTTAGTGGGAGTGAGGGCAAAGCTTGCAAGCTGTTAAAGTCCATTTATGGACTTAAAAAAGCTTCAAGGAGTTGGAAAAAGTGTTTTGATAAGATAATCAAAAAGTTTGGTTTTTATTAGAACATAAAGGAAGCATGCCTATACAGAAAGGAACATGGCAGCGCTATCATTTTCTTAGTGCTCTATGTCAATGATCTATTCTTGATTGGTAATGACACTTCATTTTTGTAATATGTGAAATCATGACTTTCCAAGAACTTATACGTAAAGTATTTGAGAGAAGCAGCCTATATACTGGTATACAAATCTATAGAGATAGATCTAAGCGGCTATTGGGATTTTCCCAATCCATGTACAAAGATACCATACTAAAAAGGTTCAGTATGGAGAGTTCTAAGCGTGGAATGTTCCAACACAGTCCGGAATTGTCCTTTTTAAAAAGGACGATCCTCATATTGATGAGGAGAAAGAGCTATGTACTAGATCGGATGTGGCATATGCATTAGGATGCATAAGTCGATACCAATCTAATCTCGAAGAAAACCATTGGACGACCATAAAATATATACTTATGTATTTAAAAAATAATAAGGACTTATTCCTCATTTATGGGAATGGACTCCTTAAGAATGGATATACCGATTCAAGTTTTCAAAGTGATATAGATTATAGCAAGTCAGTGTTCGATTGTGTCTTTACGCTTAACGATAGGAATGTTAGTTGGAAAAGTTCCAAACAAGAAATAGTTGCCGATTCCACATGAAAGCCTATTTTCATCACCCTCAATGAAGCAGCAAAAAGGCAGTCTAGATGCATAAGTTTTCATGTGAGCTCGGAGTAGTTCACAATACCGAGAATCCTATGGCATTGTTCTATGATAACAATGTGGCGATGCAGATTGTGAAGGACCCATAGTACATAAGAAGTCACACCACATTCTTTGAAAGTTCCACTTGATTAGAGAATTCATTGAGAAGAAAGAGGTCAGGATGCAAAGAGTGGATACCAAGGACAACATGCAGATCCATTCACTAAGGATCTAGCTCAGTTGGCTCTCGAGAAGCTGATTGAAGGGATGGGATTAAGATTCCATAATTGGCTCCAAGCGCAAGTGGAAGATTAATAGAGTTAGGGGTATGCCCTAGGGGCAATTTGCAATTTATTATAAATTAATTAACCCTTTAATCAATTCTCGTTTGTGACAATAATGTTTTTCTTTCTGTTATAAAATTTAATAATGTGTTATAAATAATTAAAAGCTTAATTAAAATATATTTACTTGAAAATCCATAAATGGTGTGTTTGTGATTGTAATTAAAAATAGCTGTAACCTTGAGTATTTTTTCACGATATTATAAAACAGACCATTTTAAATGTTGCTAATCAATATGCATCGAGAATGGATATCGATGTATCCATTGTGATTAAAGTACGTGGCGTTCTCCAAATGTTAGGCAGTGTATTACTCATGACTACTAGGGCACTTAGGGGTTACGTATTGATAGTTATTGGATAACTATGGAACGACTCACAAGATAGTCTTCTATTGGTCATAACTAAGGTCAAACAGAAAATATTGATGTGACTGATTCACACAGTTCTCTCGAATTGAAAATACCATGAATCTTCAATTGAAAGCTCCAATTTTGATTATAGTAAAATATGGCATGTCGTCCGTCGAATGACTATAATAGGACCGAGTGGAAGTATTGGAAGTGAAACATTATTCAAGAGGATTCGTCTCCTTAGTTATATGGGGTTAGTATCATGGTCAATTCAAGTCAACTCAAAGACAACTAACCAATTGGAGTAGTTTGGTTAATAATAATTGTCATAATTGAACCAAGCATTTTTTTTAGACTATAGAGTTGAATATGGATGATATTGGAATTTTGACCATTACCAAATTTCATAAGTCCAAAGTGATTTAGTTTTGATGAAGAGAATTAGTGTAAATAAAAGTCACAACCAGGTAACTCTAAAATTAAATTTTACTGAAACCAAGTAAGTGATAAATTTAGCGAAAATTTTGTACCACCTGTTAAGTGACGTGTGAATGTTAAAATTCTAATAGTTCGATATTACTTGACCAAATTTACACATAACGAGTTACACAACCGAAATGATGAATTCTCCTTTGACAATATGATTTAAATTAATTTATAGTTGTTGTAAATTAATTAATATATATGAAATATTAATTATAAAATTTGATTATGATTTTATGAATAAACATTATTAAATATATTCATAATAGTTTAAATATATATCAATCAATATACGATATCGATAAACGGTTAAAGTGGATTTAGCTACATAATATTTTATTTGGGATTAAATGAGTTTAAGGCCCATCATGGGGGTGATACTTTTAGCAGCCACATAGGCTAGGGGCAGCTCAAATATGAGTAGAAAGGGACTAATTTTGGATGTTTGAGAGAGAATGAGTAAGAGATGAGATCCACACTTCTCTCTTTTTCGTCCACTATATAAGCATCTCTACCCTTATATGATTTGAATATTTTTTAGCCTCCACCCTAGGTCCTTGCTGGCCAAATTCTCTCTACCTTCTCCCCTCTCTATCCATCTGGAGGTTCAAATCAAATTAAGTTAGCTGCCATCCGACGGTTGGTGGTTAACGGTTCAAGGATTAGTAGTTTATTGAATTGGAATTAGTTTCAAGGAGCATATATCATCATTTAAAGGTGTACTTTAAGGCATTAGAAGTGAGGTATATTACGAACCATAAAATAATTATTTATACCCAAGGAAACATAGGATTTCTGACACCTTTGAATTAACCATGGAAACCATGGAATTTTCTTAAGAATATAAGAAAGGTTAAAACTGAAATGGAAAATGAGAAAATAATTGAGAAATTGGTATATATACAAGGTGCATTTATAAAATTACCAAAATACCCCCAAGTAAATTCCCTCCGCTACCATCATGACACATCATCCTCCTTGTCCACTCCTTACAACCTACTCCAACATGTTTAAACATGTTTTAGTACTTTATGTACTTTATGTTTGCTAATGAAATGACATTTTCTTTTAACCTTTTTTCTTATTTATAAATAATACATAAAAGGTCACATCACCTTTATATTTATTTAAATCAACATTTATGTGTGTGTTTATTTATCAAAATATACATTTAACTTAATTGTAAGTTTGAATATGTTAATTCAAATGTGTGCAACGTTATTCAACAACTTTTAGCCGATAAAATATCGAACATTCAGAAAACGAATTCTTGTCACATTTTCGATTTTTCTTTAAACTAAATATGTTTGTAAACAAATTTGAAAAACTATTTCATCACCACTGGTTATTAATGAAATGGAGTTCATTTAAGTTTTAGAATCCACCAATTAATTATTAAAAATATATTTTATATCCATAATTAAAGTGATTAAATCCTGGGTCGTTACAGACCCGATCTTCCAAATTTATCAAATTTTTTTGATTATTTTACTAACATATATTTGGATATATTATCTTATTATGCATATATATTTGTATTTATAAATATTAAAAAAATTATTAACATACACATGTTTATATATCTGTATTTCTTAGGGTTTTAGTAAAAAAGTCTTTAGATATTAATAAATATTTTCTTTATATATTAATAAGTCTATTATATAGTTTGTATATACTATATTAATATTTTATTCATATAATTATATATATATACACACGTATGTATGTACTTTTGTATAAAATTATTTAAAAAAACTAATATATATAATTTTTATATAAATAATATTATATATACATTTATATATTTGGATGATATATTTGCATATTGGATAAGCTAATGTGTCCGTTGCGATGTAAATCTCAGCATCTTTATATAGACATGTTGCATGGATTAATACGTTACATATATGCGCACATGTATATGTGTATATGACACATAAACATATCATAACATAAATTGAATAAAACTATATAGTTTATAAGTTTAAATAAAACAGGCGATTTTATTTAAATGAAATTTAGAAATGTTCTAAATAAATTAGACTTCATAAACCCAATAAAGATACAATAATGGATTTTTTTTTTGAAATTCATCCATAACTTCCGATATGAGCTGGTTCAGTACGAACAGAGGTAGAGTGGGGGATTGATAGTGGAATGAAGGATGGGGTTTCCAAATTATAGCTTTCGAGGAAGTTCTAGTGGTGGTGGTATTAGAAGTGTGGGAGCAGCAGATATGGGTGTACCAGTTGTGACGACCTCAAAAGTGGTCATCGTAGATATGATCACCTCTGCCCAAGACTCCTTCTAAAAGGAGCATTGTCATCCTCCTAATTCAAAGAGCTAGGACTAATGAGAGTCACGCTAGATTTAAAGGTTGCAGCTTTTATTGCTTTAATTGTCATTCCATCTTCTAGATCCACCAGTTCATCCTCATCAAGCATACCACTCTTCAACTTTCCTTTATCAGCTTCCTGGCCAGACTCTTTGGCCCTCCTCAAGATCGTTTCTCGGGCCTCAGCATGTGTAAAAGGGTAGTCGTCCCCTAGCAA
Source organism: Allium cepa (assembly GCA_030765085.1). NCBI lineage: Eukaryota > Viridiplantae > Streptophyta > Magnoliopsida > Asparagales > Amaryllidaceae > Allium > Allium cepa. The sequence continues at coordinate 138,296,905 of CM060932.1, forward strand.
CTTGAGGATCTTTATCTCAATGATGTTTTCAAAGAATCTTAGGAGAGTGACCTTGATTTTTACCTCGGCCTAGGTAAGAGTGGCATGTAGTTCAGCTGTTTTCTTCGCAAACTCTAACAGTTGAGTTTTTAAGTCCATGATTTCTTCGACGTTGGATTAAGTAATTTCTTGATTTTTCTCTCTTCTCTCATTTTCTTTCTTAAGATTTGCCTTAAGTTCATCTATCTCGAATTGGAATGCAACCTTCTAACATTCTATAACCTTAATCTCCTTTTCAAGGCTAACATATACTATATGCATGATTTTAATTGTTCGTTAGTGACAACGCATTGATCTTTACGGGTGACAACCTCATCACCTAATTTTTATTAGCCACTTTGATGTCCTTATCCTTCTCTTCACCATGTTTTTGGATTTTAGCCAACTCCTTATGAACTTCGTAGATTCTGTTTTGGTCAGTCCTTTTGGTTTCAAAGCTTATGATGATTAATCTGTTTGCTTGATTAATATCCGATAGGCATTTGGCCATTTTCCTTCGTTGCACTACAGCCTCTTGATTTCTAAAGACACCCTCAATTAGAGAGCTCTTAGAGATGTCCTTGACATCATAATCGAATTTGACTCCTTCCAAGCAGAAGTTGGGTGGCGCTGCCTATAACTTCATGTTAGGGAAAGAGATTGGCGTTCAAGGGGAGGATGTAACAACCCAAAATTTATGCTATAATTATTAATTAACGAATTAATTAAATAATAAAATAAGTTTATGAAATTGTTCGAAGTAAGCTATGGGAGTTGCAACATTGTGTCTGTGGCGATTTTCTGATCAATTTTCATTTATAATTTGTCAAATTCTGAGTTAATACGAAGAAGATATGAATTAAATAAGAAATGAAGAAAAAAAGGAAAAAAATATAGGTCAGGTCGACCTTAGGGTCGACCCGTAGTATGCATAGGTCGACCTTCCACATATATAGGTCGATCTTCACTTATTCCAGGTCTACCCACCCTTATATTTGGACATTGTTTCGTCCAGATTCAGATGTGACGTATTTTGCAATTTCTTTTCAATCTGTGTGTTCATGCTTCCATCCGACGGTTCCTAGCAAGCCTATGACGTGGTTGCACCAGATTTAATCTTCAAATTCAACGGTCTAAGATCCCTAAACTACACTATAAATAAGACCCTAGGCCTAGCTATTTTCTTAATTCAGATTTTCTCTTATTTGGGTTCATTGCCAAGGGCTGGACCTTAAATAGAAAAAATTTCTAAGGAAGAAATCTTTTTGATAAAAATATTCCATGCCCTAGAAGTGGATCAAGGAGGACCAAGGACTAGAGCTAAGGATCATAGGCGATTGTTTGTAATTATTTTAGATTTTTAAGTAATTTAAAATAATAGGGTTCTCAGTAGTTATAGTTTTTCTGCAATTTTGGGACAGTTTTTATATAAATTATTACAGTTAATTTTTAAGTAAATTTCAGAAGTTCTTTTCAGTTTATTTTATTCAACTATTTTTATTTAGCTATTTTATTCATTATTTACTATTATTTACCATTATTTATAATTATTTATATTTATTTACATTTTTTTACGTTAGAATTTAGCATGTAAATGTTTGTTTCTTTTTATTCCTTTTTACAGGAATAAAATATTAAAAAGAGAAGAACTCGCTAATATGGACTAAAATATAAGAACAACAAATTTACAAAAAAATAAATGTAAAATAAGAAGAACTATAATAAAAAGCAGATAGACTAAAATAGGCAAATTGAGACATTTGCAAGCATTAGTATAACAAGCTGTTATAACTAAAAGATAAAATAGAAGAGTAACAATTATAATGTAGGTTATAATTAAGCAAAAAGAACGGAAAGGCTTATTTTAAAACTTTGACTAAGTTAATAAGCAAATTATAACATAGGTTATGATTAGAAATAACAGAAAAAGCTTATTTTAAGACTTAGATTAAGTTAATAAGAAAAGGGAATAGAAATAACAGAAGAGACTTATTTAAAGAACTTATATTAAGTTAATAAGCAAAACATAGAAGCATGGCCCGTACCAACAGCATTCCTTTTCAGACTAGAACTGATGGTCTCACAACATATTAGGTGAGGCTAGGCAGGACCCTTTCAAACTAGGACTGATGGGGTCACAATAGTTAGGTGAGGCTGAGACACATAGTAAATAAGTGGCCAGTAGATAGAATATCAAATAGAAGGATTTGGGCAAGGGACGCAACTAGATTTTGATTGTTAGGACCCGTACCAACAATATTCCCTTTCAGACTAGAACCGATGGTCTCACAAAACACTAAGGCGAGGCTAGGCAGGACCCTTTCATACTAGGACTGATGGTCCCACAATAGATTAGGTGAAAATGGGCATGCTTATGCTGATAGGGTAAGTAAGAGGTCACAAGAGGGGGCGACAGTTAGCGTGTACCGATGATGAATGAGTGTGTGGCATTGATAAGTTGCTACTACGTTCCAAGCGCTAAATATGTGTTTTTGCTATGGGAACCATAGGATGGGACTAGCTCACAGTGGCATAATAGGGATAGAAGGCTGATCAACGGGTAGAATTAGGATTTCAGCTTAACGAAACTAGAATTAGGATTTCAGCCCAATCACAGCGATCTAAGACAAGTGCAAACAATCCAAACAGTTAAGCAATCAAAGAAAACAGTCTAACAGAATTAGAACAGTATTTTATCCCTGCTTTACCTTTTCCATATTTTTCTTTTATATTAGAACTGTTGCTTAGTCTATTATCTTTATCTTGCTTAAAAATACTAGTAATTACTTTCACTCACCTGACTTTTAGTCTGAAGCACTTCTCTATTTCTCCTTTCCCCCATAGGCCAGCAGAGCAAGAATAGTTGATTTAGATTTCTTGGAGATACGTTCTTGGAGTTCTTCATGCATTCTTCTTCTTTTCAATTTTCTTTTCATTTGGCTTTTGATGTACTCGTACGTATGAGAGGGATGCTTATTTTTATTGTACTCTGATTTTATGAGACTGAGATGTATTTTTCATAAGACATGTGTATTTGGTGTGTTGAGACATGTGATGTTTTTCAAACTTATTTATGAAGTTTTATTCTGATTAATAAGTTACCATTTAAATGTTTCTGTTGTTTTTAACTATCTTGTGAATCTTAGTCTCTGTAATGTTTTAGCTATACATATAACGCATCATATCCTCTAGTGTGCCCTTTTTGAGTATACTAAGGGGTGTGGGGTGTTTCAGAGCAGGTGGGACACTATGGCTAGCAGATGTCTCCTTCTCAGCCTCGTGTGATCTATGATAAGTAGAAGGGTTGGTTGTTTTGGGTTAATAGTGAGAAGTGGTAGGAGCCTTGGGTCACTCAATGATCGCAGCAAATATGGACTAAGAAGATGGAGAAATATCGAGTTGGTAAATTGGTGGATATAAGAGGACTAAGAGGGTGAACGTTATGGAAATGAAAGTCACTTCTGGAACTATCACATGATTCGTTGTGCTCGTCATGTAAGAAATGTCTATCCTCGGCTTCATTCCATTCTTTCCCTTTCCTCCTTGCCCTCCCACTATTAGACTCCGAATATGGGTTATGGTAAGAATAGGAGTTCCCATGAGAATGGGAGTGATGGTAGCCAGTACCGTGGTAGGCTCTATGGAAACAACTTGGTTTTCCTATAGTACTTGAAAAGAAGAAAGAGTTGGATTAGAATCAATAAACTGAATAGGGAACAAGTGTGAAGTGACAATGCTAGCAATCCTAGAATTGTATTGAGTGCTAATGTGTCCTAAGTAATATATGAATCATGCTCAATAGATTGTAATGATGGATTTTCATCCCTTTCAAAGTGTAGGAGCTTACAAGCTTGAGTGAAATCAAAGTTAGAAGGATTCGCAGCTAGTATGTCATTGAAATTAAGGTCCATAAGAGTAAAGTCTAGAAATTTCCTGATATCACTTAATAAACCAAAGATCGGATCAGCCACGCGCAAAGGGCTTGGTTTCTCAGTAGGGTCTTGATGTGGAGTGATGAGGGCACTAGAATTGGACTTTTGATGATGATTCAATGAGGTTTTGGAGTAAGTGTAACTTGGGTGCCATTGGGAGACGTCTCCCAAAAAGAATCGTCCTCATTTGCATCTGCATCCCACTCATCTTCGTCCTCCACCTTATCTTCTTTCTCATTATAGTCTTCCTTCTCCTCTTTATTCTTTTATTCTTCTACTTCTTTGATATTCCCTTCTCCTACCTCTCCTCTTTCTTTCTATTTTTTTTTTAGGTCGGATTTTCCTCAACTTCCATGAAAACACCTTGGTGAGCTAGCGGATCATAAGCAACTTGAACTGCCAAAGAAGGATCAGATTAGGCTTGACTTTCCTATCATTATTAAAGCCTATATTGGTGCACTTGAGTGTTGATAAGAAGGTAATTGTTTCATCTTAGTGCTGGATCAGTCCCCATTGAAAGTTGCAGGGTGTCCTTGAGTGCAGGATGTACAGTTTGACAAGGAATGTCTGTAAGGAACGTAGAAGAAAAGTTAGCAACTTAAGCAAAGAATGTTTGAGTGTGATGAAGCTAGTAGATATGAAAAGTTACATATGGAGATCCAAAAAGGTTGAAGCCTTCGGTGTGTCGAATAAAGAAGTATTCATCCTTGAAGTAGCTTCTTATATTTTATAGTCCCTCTATGACCTTACATCGGTTCTAGGACTCAATGATCAACATCGAAGGATGGTCAAATCTCCTCTTGAAATAAAACAGGAAAGCAAGCTCCTCAAAGGTCATTGACCTGTCTAGATGCATTTTGAAGATGAGGTAGACAAAATTCAAGGCGGCATAGCCATTCTTATGTATTTGAGATCAAGCTAGGCCTAACATTTAGACAACATATATCAAAAAGTTGTTGAAAACTAGCATAGCTCCAGAAAGACATATATAGGTTATAAGTGGTGTAACAATGTATAGGGTCATGAGTTCTTTGATTGGGCTGGGGAACGAAAATTTCATCCTTAGCGATTCCACATTTTTCACAGGCTCTTTTCAGCTTGACGAGGTCGTATTGAAAGCCATGACTTTGGGAGGGTTGTCTATGATCATATAAGAACGGGTTGATCGTCCTTCAAGTTGACGAGGCCTTAAGGTTCCACTGGGGGAACAATTTGGAGTTGTAGATCTTGAATGATTGAATGTCTAAGTCTAGTTGAAGTTGAAGAATGCACCAGATGTAAAAGAAGAACCTTCTTTCGATAGAGTAAACTGTGAAGTAGATGGGTCGGCACTGGTCGATACATGAGAAGATCGTGTACGGTCAACTACCATAAACTGAAAGCTTGGAAGCGAACGTGGTAAGGTATGGTTTATTTCAGCGTTTTACTTCGATTGAAACCAATGTTAACAATGTAGAGAATCCAACAGATGTCGCCATGTGTTGACTGATCAAGTTCTATACATTAACCAGGGGAATGCAATGTGCCATTCTATGCAGTGTATGTTTCATGTCCCTAGCATAATGTATGAAAGCATTTTTTGTAGATATCCTGATCGTGCTGGCAAACAAGACCCCTTGTGCGATAGAACTATGTGTTGGATATTCCCATTACCATAGGGACTACGATAATGAAATCGCTCTCCAAAGTAATTTCAGAGCTTTACTTAATAGGATCACAGAATTGTGAAATATGGATTTATGTATCATTGGGATGAAAATCCCAGGTTGTCAATATTTGAGTTTGTCGAATGCCAAAATGTGTTAAGTAAGATGATTTCTTGGGAATTTCTACTAAAGTCAAAATACCTCAAGAACAGTCCTTGAAAATTGGGCTCTTCTCCTCCCCTTACTATCTCCACTTATTGATTTGCTAGATCCGAAGTTTAATTAAAAATGCCTGAGATTATTCACATGTCCATTGAGGTGAAGTAGTCACAGCAAAGGGAAGGCAATTGATTTGGATATGTTGAACGATCGGTGAAGTTAGCATGACAATGATGACATCGAGAGAGGCATTGACGACAATGGGTCCATAGAGGCGACGACCCAAATACGATGCGACGACTTACCTAAACACTTGGACGTGGATACAATGATAGTGAGTAATGGCCAAAGATAGGATGGTGCTAATGCTTATATGGTCGATGATGATCAAATAGAGGTGGGAAAGCTAGGAGATAGATGGCTACATCGAAGTGATTAGGGCAATCATGGTTAAAGAGTCATAATCGTCGAATACAAGAAGGTAGTGGAATGAAAGTGAAGAATTTAGAAATTTTTTAAGTGCCATATATATCACACTTAGAAAAAATGCCAACTACCAACAAAAAATGGTAGGTATAGAGATGTTTTGTTTACATAAATAATAAAAATGAGATCTGACCAGAGAATGGAACGATTTTAAGTAAATTCTCAATATCAATTGATGACTTTAAGCAAAAGACGTCAATTTTTGAATCTACATAAAGGATATAACCCAATGACTGTATGAGGTGATGTGCTGATACTCTTAGAGTAGATGTAATGCTTCAAGACAAAAGTTCAAACATCGAAGGAACCTTTGCACATAGTGTCTTGTCACTTTTCTCGATCTATAGCATGCTTTATTGCCAAAAAGCATACTTGTTTGAAGGGAGGGGGCGAGTTTTATCCAACATTTGAACTAAGCGACATCTCGATTGATTTAAGCTTTAAGATGATGAAGAAAAATAGATTAAGAAACTTAAGAGATGTCAAGATTGATGAATATAAGGAACATGAGAAGTTTGGCTAAGTTTTGCACAAGGCAAAACTGGCCAGTACAGATCACTCGAAATGGTTTGGTATTGAGAGGTCCAAAAAGATGAGGGGCTCACTTTGAGCAATCAATAATGCTGCTTGCAATTTTGAGGAAAAAGACAAATTTTGAATAGGCAAAACCGGTCGGTACCAACAACTTTTGATGGGTAATTTTATCAACAAAGATCCAAAGCTCAAAGACTTCAGCAAATATGAAGGACTATTGAAGAATTGATCATGCAAAACCACTCATCATAGACCAAAACCAGTCAGTACTGAGAGGTTTTGACATACCGAAATGGTTGATTTTGACTTCTTCCTGGCTGGGAATAGGATCAATTCAAACATGTTCAACCGACTCTAGAGGAGAAGCGTTCTTATAAATAGAAAGATATGGACAATAAATAAAGGATTTTAGCCTTTTCTATAGATTTTTGCACCGAATTATGGCTATTTTTTGTAGCCAACTAATTTCTAAAAGTATACTTATCCATAAAGGTGGTTGTAATAGCAAGAATCTCCCAAAAAAACATTGACGTTTGACATGGGCATAAGATTTTGGCCGTACTACTTTACAACCTTGTGTTTCTTTCTTTGATCTTTAAATTCTTGCCTTTTTGGATCTTGGGTCCCATTTCTCGTCAAACGCATGGGTATAGGGGTCAAGCGTCACATCCTTAGTATCAAAGTCATAGTTTAGAATAACATATGAGTTAACGTCAAGATTATCTTAAAAAGGTTTCATAAGTACACTTTGAGTATATATTATCCCTAAGTTATGGAAATAGCAAGATTACAAAATGGTCATTGGTGTGATCATTTTAGGGATGGATATCTTATTTCACATATTGCATGGCATCTCTACTTCTAAACCCCTTTCTTATTAAGAATAACGTGGTGACCAGGTTAGGAAAACTGGTTAGACCAGAGACAAGAAGTAGTACCGAATAAAGAGCAAGCACCATGAAAAATGGATAGAATGCCCAAATGGGAGCTAGTACCGATGGTGTCAAGACATGTATCGACCAATGAATGGAACTTATGAGAATCACAAGAGGTATAGATGGAGCTAGAAATTGAAACACCATGAAGAAAACTAATTTTGATCAATTATGTAGTGATTACACCAATCTTGGTGGAAAGCCATTCAAAGGTGACAAAAGCATTCTTGGTGTGCAAATATGGACAAGGACTTGTGAGCATATCTTTACAAATATGGGATTATAAGACCATCATAAGATCCAATTAGCATCTCGTCAGTTGTAGGAGAGTGCTTTGAATCGGTATAATGCTTTGACTTTGAAAGTTTCGAAAGAGAACATTGGATCAGAGCAATCTAAAGAAAATTTTTAGTCGAGGTTTATGCCAGAAGAAAATAAAGCCTCTTTGTTTTGCAAGTTTAGTGATTTGACACAGATGTAGAGTTTGTTGAAAGCATATATAGGAAATTTCAAGGGTATGTCTAAGCATGAAATAACACTAATTAATACTCCATTTAAGAAGAATGAGAAAGTCATCAATGGTTAAGGATGGAGCTACGGGACAACTTAAAATTCCTTTTGACAAGATAGTGGAGATGACAAATACCTATGAAAACATGTATTTTAAAGAGAAAGAAGGACCTCCCCCTATTCAAATGGAAAGAAATTTCTACTTCATCTAGAGAAAGAATCAAGAAAAAGTTAAAGAATGGACTAATTATGGAGCTATAGAAGCCAATTGGAGTCTAAGTTGTTTATTTCTCATGAAAATAAGAATCCTTATCCAGAAGCATGGGTGACGTGTTGTTTCTACCTAGAGATCGATCAATGGAAGGAAACTATACAAGATTGCAAAATAAAACTCAATCAATTAGGATGAATTCGACGAAAGCTATGGGAAGTTCAACCCAGAACAAAGGAAAATATCTGACGATAATTGAAGGTATTATTTCACTTAGTAGTATATCTATTAGGATTCATTTTGATACGTATGCATCTCATTCATTTATATCCAAAGAATTAATATAAGCTTTACATTGATTATCTTATTACATCCTTAAGAGTAGCTAGCCTAATCAAAGGATATATAACACTTAGTTTGTTGTATAAAGATGTTAGACTAGACATGCATGAATTCTTATTTATATGTGATCTGCATGTGTTTGATTATTTGAGTTGCAAAATGATAGTTGGTATGGATTGGTTGGAACCGTATGATGCATGCTTTAACTGCTTCTACGGAATCATCATGTTAAAACACATAAGTTCACCTAATCATGTTCAAATAACATTTGCAATTACAAACTCAAATACCTTTGGAACTGTTCTTCCTAGAGTATGTTAAAGATGAACTTGATAATATTCCTATTGTTAAAGATTTTGCTGATATTTTCGAAACCATTGCACGATTATTTCCTAAATGAGTCATAAATTTATGAATCGATCCTATTCTAGGGATTAACTCGCAAGTAGACCTCCTTCGAGAATGTCAATTCATTGAATGAAAGAATTGAGATAGCATTTGGTGGAGGTAGAAGGCCAAAAATTTATTCTTTGGTGCAGGTCGCCTTAGGCTGCTTCTACGGTAGTTGTAAAGAAAGCCAATGGCTCCTTATGGGTATTTATCGATTATAAAGGATTAAATGAGCTAATTATTAAAAATAAGCATCCTTTATGCTGGATTGATGGCCTTTTCAACTAGTTTACTGGAGCTAAAGTCTTTTCTTTACTTGACTTAGCAAATAATTTATATCAATTAAGAGTAACGGATGATGGTATCCCACTTATCGCATTTCATACTCGCTATGGATCTTTTGAATGGTTAGTAATGCCATCAAGTGCCCATACTTATATCGTTTGACCTTATGTATTAAGCACTCTACAGCTATCTCGATAAATCTATCATTGTTTTATTGATGAGATCCTTGTATACTCAAAAACTGAGCATGAACATGAAGTTCACTTAAGAATAGTTTTGGAGACATTGAGTGAAAATAAACTTAAAGCAAAATTTTAAAAAGGTCATTAGTGGAAAAAGTAAGTGAAATTCCTAGGACATGTGTATTCCAAAAAGGAATTTATGTAAATCCACTATAAATTGAAGCCATAAATAGCTGGAGGTGTCAATAATCTGTTATAGAGATAAGAGGCTTTTGGGTTTGCCAAGATATCATATTAGATTTATTAAAGACTTATTGAAAATCATAATTCCATTGACTAAAAAAGGAGTGAAGTATGAATGGGATGATAAGCATGAAAAGGCGTTCCTAGACTTGAAATAAATGCTAACTAATGCACTTATTCTTATTGTACCTGAAGGCAATAATTTTGTTGTTGTGTATGGTGATGCTTATGGATCGGGACTTGGAGTAGTTTTGATGCAAAACAAAAGAGTTGTAGCGCACACATCAAGACAATTAAGACAAAACAAAGTAAGATATGCAACACAAGATATGTAACTAGCAGAAGCGATGTTAACATTGAAGAAGTGTTTTGCTCTATTACATTATAGGAGAGAGATTTGTACTCTATGTTGATCATAAATCCTTAAGTATTTGTTTTCTTTGATGAATATGAGACATGATTATTGGAATTTTAGCCACTAATGATTTTGAGATTCAACATACACATGGAAAAGGAAACTGAGCGGCAGATGCGCTAAAATGTAAACACCAAGCAATGGTATTCATAATGATAATAGAATATCAATCGCTTGAGGCATTAAGTACTCATGAAATCCGATAAAAAAAGAGATATCTGACCCGTGATGTCCCCTTATTTTTATACTTAAAATAGTGGCAAACACTGTCAAATATGCTTGCTCACTATTCTCAAATTTCATAAGAAGTGGGTCATTGGGTATATAGTTAAAAATATGAAAAAATATAAACAAATGGATAAAACCTCATGGCTATGGTAAACAGTAATATATACATAATACCTGCACAAATGAGCAATATACAATGCTCAATACAATAGGTAAAACATCTGCATCTACTTATACATTAATAAATATTGAATTTATGACAATACATCTATAATATAGGAGAAATATATTAAACAAGAACCTATAAGTATTGCATGCAAGTAGACCTCTTTTCCTTCCTTTGCTTTAACTTGCATGCTTTAAGAATACATAAATATATAAATTAAAAGGAAAAGATGATCAATTACTTCTAGACAGTTCCCAATTCTACGCCCCCCGGCCCAACCTAAGGAATTTGGTGGCTATTGCGTAGAAAAAACCATGTATATCCGTTTTGGGATCAAGCAGACTTAGCTCTATTTCATGTTATTCTATTGCATCAAATACTTGTTATCACATGACACAACATAGCACTAACATTTATGAACCAATATATGGAGAAAACATAATATTTCTACTATGTCACCACAACCAACATAACAATTCTAATAACGCCCAATGTCAACCTCTAACATCAAATAAATGAACAATAACAAATATTTTCATATGTGTACTAATCACCCGTCACTAGTAACACATCAATAGCATGAATGCAAGTATAAATCCCTGAAGTGTACAATCCATTCCATATTAGTAACAAAATATAAAACTCATCGAATGTCTAATAACACAGGCATCAAACTCATCAAATGTGTATTAACTAATCTATACAAGTAATACAAACATCAACATCATCGAAAGAACGAATACCTTAATAGACTACACAGCGTCCACATAGTAATAATGGTAAAACATCGCATAACTCATTCTATTGAAATTCCGTTTGCACATAACAAATACATATGACAATTTCAACCAACAATTAATAGTTACAATGGTCCAAAATGGTGTATTTACCTATTATTTCCACATAAGTGTACAATCGTCTTATTACTGTTTATTAGAGAAATACATATTTGTCTATTATCTTACAAAAAAAATTATTTCTCAAAATGTTAATATAATTTAATAATCTTTTATTATGGAATTATTACTGTAAATATCTCAAAACATCAATCAAATATAGCAATTTATGTCCTATTACTTTCAAAAACATTAATATTATTACTTCAATGGAACAATGAAAGGGGATAAAAACATTAAGTTTTTTCACCCATGGCTAATGGTAGACGCTGGTATAATAGATCAAATCAATTAAAGTTAATAAATATAGAGAAATGAACGTGAAAATTCAAACAACATTTTCATCAATCATTATGTAAAAATATATGGTAACAAATGTAGATATTGAGTTTAGGTGCATTAGCCATCTTTATATTTAAACTTAGACCCCTCTCTTTGAATTAGACCCTCGATTCATGGAAGAGGACTCGACCATAAATTGCTTGACTAATGACAAAGCCCAATACCAAATGGATGATTTTTTTATCAAAAATCTGGCATACTATCAAAAGTGATATAATGCACTTATTTGACAAACATTACACCATTAAGCTTCGGTTGGGAGGTTTAATTTAGCTTATCTTATTCTTATCCCTAAAAATAAAATTTGGGGGTGCTTAAAAACTTTATACTAGTCTCTCCAAATAACCGCTCAGTTAAAATAACCACCCAGTTTCTAGCTAATAAGATGGGGAATAAAATGGACAATTTAATTGATAAATCCCAAAGGACATTTATTCAATGTAGGCATATCATGGATAGGTTGATACAGCTCAAGAATTTAGTAATTATTGTCATAAAGAAAATATCACATGCGTGCTCCTTAAATTACATTTTACCAAGACTTTTGACTCGATTGACTGGGGTTTTCTGTTGCACACTAAAAGCTAGGGGACTCATAAAAACAGTACATTTTTTGAATTGATCTTATCTTGGAATACAGTGTGTCATCCATTTTAGTAAATTGGATTAAGGGTAATAAAATCCAATCCAAAAGGAGTTTTTGACAAGGTGACCCCTTCTCCCCCCTTAATGTTTAATTTAGCAGCATATTTATTTAATAAAATAATTAAAATAGCACTAAAAATAATAACTTACCTAGAATGGGAGAGATATTACTTTTGATGGAGTTTTCACTCTCCAATATTTAGACGACACCCTATAATTCTGCTCCCACTTTCATCATATTATGTTACTAAAATTTATTTTATATAACATTGAATTTATTTTAGGCCCTAAAATCAACTTTCATAAAAGCTTAATATTAATCATCGATGATACTTCAAACAACGCAAGTAAGGTGGCTGAAACTTTAAATTACAAAACCACGAATTACCTTATTAACTACTTAGGTATATCGATAAGACAAGCAAAAACAACAAGAGAAGACTCGTACACCAACATTGATAAAGTAAGCAAAAGATTGCCTTCTTGGAAAGCCTATTGTCTTTCAAGTGCGGGCAGAGTGGTTGTAATTTATTCGGTTTATTTGGTAGTAACGATATACTGGCCATCTTATTATCATTTATCTAACTGGGTGATTAACAAAATTGATAACATTAGAAGGAATTATAAATGGAGAGGGGGTGCAAAATACTCTAAATTAATTTGTCTCATTAAATGAGATCTTGTGTGCAACCAAAAACCCTAGGTGGACGAGGCATTACAAATCTAAAAGCCACGAACACCTTCCTTCAATGTAAATGGATTTAGAAATCTGTAGACAACAATACAACAATACGAAAAGGACTAATTTACAATTTTTACTATAATGGTTACAAGATTCATATAACCCAACATTCAAACATTCTCCTTATTCTGGAAGAATATATCTAACCTATTCCACATATTTAAATTGCGTCTCCAATTTAATACACATTTTAGAAATAATACCTCCTCTTGGAATGACCCCCAGGCTTTCCTAATTGCCCCAAAATAGAAATTTCCTGATCATTACAAGCATCTAACAATAAGAAGACCTTATTATGGACATATATAGACTACATAAAGTAGTTAATTAGAATATCTCATTTAATCTAAATATGATAGGGAACATGCTTATCCAATTCCAAGGACTTGCTAATATTATAGATCATGTTAACATAGACGAACAACATGATCATCTACTTTTGTGTTTGGATAAAAGGAAAGTCAAACTTAAAAATTTATATATAGATTTCTAAATTTTTTCAACTACTATAACCATATATTACTTCAAACCTATTTAAAAAAAATGACTCATCTCCTAAATTAAAAATTCATATGTGGATTGTATTACATGATAAACTAAACACCATTAATAGACTAATTCAATAAGTAACCCCAACAATAAACTATGTTATTTTTGCAACATAGCCGCCGAAATCACCACACATTGTATGTGTAATAATCCATAATTTTGAACACATTGTATTTAAATATCAAAATTATTTAAGCATTTGTATCTAGGATTTAATTTGAATAAATATAATTTTATAATCTTATTAGCCCCATTTTAAGTAATAACTCATGATAGGAAATTTGTTTTTGAAATTTGTTTACGAAAATAAATAGTTTGAAGAAATATCAATAATTTGACTAAAAGTTGTTTGAATTCTTTTAGAACTTTTATAGTAACACGCGAACATATTTACAAATGTTTAAATCACATAACTTCTTACCATAAATTAATTAAACATAAGTAGGGTAAAGGGGACAAGGGCCCCAAAATCAAGGAGAGATTTATGAAAGGTATGGTAAGGGAAGCATGGCATAAGTGAAGTGATTGGAGGCATGGGCAAGCATTATTGTAGCTAACCCTAAGGGGTTACCCATGGTTATTTGCCACTCATTCTCAAGTCTATAAAAGCACATCCCAAGCTCCCTTTATTTGATTACAAATTCACAAAAAGAAATGTTTCAAATCTTTTCACAAATTTCTCAAATCAAAACAATTCAAAACGTCTCCAGTCTCTTCCAAACTCTAGTTTTATGTGATAGGACATGTAGAGAACACCTATATCAACTTTAACTTGGAGAAAATGGAGCATAATACCCTTATATATGCCAAGGTCGTATGCAATATAGTCCTTTTCAAGCTTGGCCATGCACTCTCCTCTCTTGTCTCTTCTTGGCCATGCTCTTCTAGGCCCATTCTTCTCTTGTTCATGTGCTTTTTGGTTGAGGGTAGGAAGTACCGTGTTGTTGCTAGGTTGTAGTGGGAAGTCCTAGCTTGGATCTGAATTAAAATTGAGTTATTTACTCCTTGAATGAATCTATAAAACTTGATGATTTTTTCTTGCTATTAATAATAGTAATATTCCCTAACTACTTAGAGTTATAACCCATAATCATGTGCTTTGAAAAACATGTATTTATTTATTTGTTGTGCCTTGAAAGGGTGGTCTCAGTTGTTTGAATAATGTTGAATATTGAATTGAATACGGAATTATCCTTAAAACGATTATCGCTATAAACACACTTTCAATCCCCCTCTTCTATATTACCTTTTAAACTCTCTATTCGGAGTACATTAGAATTAGATGTTTTCTATACTTATAATACTATAAAAGATAGTAGAAGTTTAAAAGAATTTTTTTTTATCAAATAAAGTTTCAAAAGTTATGGTCCATATAGTGATAGTCGCTATGGATGCACTTTAGAAAAAAAGTCTTTAGTAAAGTTTAAAATGTTATACTTTGGATATTTTTATGAAATCTTTTTAAAAGAGTTTGATAAAAGACGTGTAAGTATTTTAAAAGAAATTTGAAGTATAAATATATTTTAAATAATTATTTTTAAGATTTAAAGTAAAGGTTATTCTTATTTTATATATGTAAAACTTGTTTACTTTATTAAAGTAGTAAGAGTTTTCAAACTATTATTATGTAACTACTTTAAAGTAATATTTCTATAACTATTTATACACCATCTATGAGTACTTTTAAAGGTGTTCTATTCATATATAAGTTTATAAACTATTTTATAAGTAATAAAGGAGGATTTGAATTTTAACGCTTTTGTTAAAAAAATGGTTTTTGTGAAGTTATGTAAAAAGTACATTAACTTGTTAAACTAATGTAGAGATTTGTAATTATAAGTAGGATTATAACTAGGATTATAATTAGGATTTTAATAACAAATACTTTAAGGTTAAGGATAAATGAATATTTTGGGTTTGTTGTGACAATATTTTAAACAACACTTGTCTTAAACCCTTTAGTATAATTAAATCTTAAAAAAAGAAAGTTTAAAGAGAAATGTTTTTGAAGTATGAAATGATTTGGGTTTGCTATGACGTTATTTGAGTAACACTTGTCTTAAGCCCTTATGAATGTAATTATACCTTTAAAGGAGAGTTTTAAAGATAATGATTAAAAGTGAGGTTTTTTGGGTTTTTGTAGTAAACAATGTTTTAGTAACATTTGTTTTTAAAACTATTGAGTAATATTTTAGAGTGGAAAAGTAGTGTTAAATGGTCACAAATATATTTTGATCTTTAATAATGTAATTTTAACGATAATAACAAGTATGAAATTTTTCCGAATAAAGATAGAAAATTATATGTTTAAAACATAAAAGAGAGAAGGGGTTTATGGTAATAATGTTTAGTAACATTTGTTTTTAACCTCTTTGATTATATTTTAAGTAAAACTTGTTAATTAATTTGTAAATTGTTAACCCAAAAAATGAATCAACACCCTGGTTTGAGTTAGAAAGCACTAGTCCTGTTTTGATAGAGCAATATCACAGATAACAGATATAGAAAAAGAACGGTAAAAGAAAGAAGACAAGGAATTTTTATAGTGGTTCGGCTATTGATGAATCCTATGTCCGCTTTATAGTTTTATTATAGACTGATTGTTGATATAAATAGTGTTTGATTACAAGGCTTTGATTATCTTTAGGTAGATTGAATCCCTTGAGTTGGAATCCACTGGAGAATCACAGTGAATTCTTTTAGAGATTGTTGTGAGGGAGGTAGCGAGTAAATGATGTTTCCAGCAGACCTTCAGCCACTTGTTCGGAGAAGACCCGGTTTATGTTGCAGGTAGGATGTTATTTATACTGACCGAAGAGCTTCTGGGCCAGGCCGCTTCGTCAATTTCTCGTAGATGGAAACATGACGACCTAGAGAAGTTTAGCTAGCGATCCGATCTAAAATTATGGATCGCTAGCAATCTATAGATTTCGCTTGCTCATGAGCTAATGACTTAGTTGTTCTCTCTGTAACTTCAATATGCCAGGTCGCATCCAATCAAAGCTCCATATGGATCGCTGGCGATCTGTCGTGTATGGATCGCTAGCGATCCATACACTTAGTATTTTTTGTTTCTATCATCTAGGCTTCTTTGCTCCCACATGCCATAGCTGCTTAGCGACCCATTGATGAAGTTTATGGTTCGTTGGCGATCCATGGTGTATGGATTGCTAGCGATCCATATACTTGGTTTATTTCTAAACTTATGGTATTTGGCATTCTCTCATCGCCTTGTATCGACGTTGTTCGCATAGTCCTGTTACACGTTGCTTTGTTTCGATGATGATCTACTTGCTAGTTGCATTTGGTTGTTGATTGGAATGGACGGATGCTGGTTTCTTGGTTTAGTCAAACTGATTCATTGCTTCAGTAATATGGCTTGGCTCTCGTTAACTCATTGCCTTAGCCTTTTTGATTAAGTTCTAAGCCATTCCGATGTCATGAAAATGTTCTATTTTCTAGTGGGTCCTACTGGGTTAAAAACCCAGATAATGTTTAGCTCTAGAGTACGTCTTCTTTGTAAATAAGGCATGCTCTGGAAGTTATCACTTTCAATATTTGTTCGTCGAATTCCAAGTGATCGCATTAGAGTTTTACGGATACGTGGCAAGTCATGTTGTTGATCACCTAGCTTTGGTCTTGACTGCTATTATTTGTCGTAACGGATCAAATTACTTCTTATAGCTTCCCAGTATGCCTCAAAACGTTGGACAGATTTGGATCATGAATTCTAGAAAAATCTCCTCCCAACCTTGTGGGTCGCTAGCGTTCCATGTACAATGGATCGTTAGTGACCTGGCTACTTGGAAAATTTTGCTTCGAAAACATGGGTCGCTAACGATCCATGATGGATTGCAGACGATCCAATGAATTAGTGAAAATTCACTTTGTCTTTTCTATCTTCCTATGTTATGTTGCTCGAGCCAACCCTTCCTTCCACTTTTACACGACATGAACTATTCCTTGTGTGATCTAAAGCCTTAGGCGATTCGACCTGTCTTGCTCAACTTGATCCAGTGCTTCCTTAGATCCACCTCGTCCAAGCCTTCGGTCATGATTTCCTTTTGTGCCACCGTGCCTCCTTAGTTCATCTTAGAACAAAATTCTAGGTCGCGCCTTGAATTGCCTCTGACCCAATTACTCAGCTCACTGCTGACCTGATTACTTGTTAGTAGCTTGCCTTTGGACTGCCGATTCATGTCTGATTCAATTCTTCGACTAATTTCATGTTTAAAGTTTAATTCAAGGTGGGTCTGTTAGTTGTATTATTTGTTTAATGGCGAGTTTGCATTTACAGCGTGGATCGCGAGAAGTTGGAGTTGATTTCTGTTTAATGGAGGAAGGTAGAAAATCGAGTCTTGAACTGGATCAGCATTTGGGCTTTGGCCAAATGCTTGACGCGTTTTGCTATCTTCGTCCACTAGACCATAATTGACTTGTGTCGAATTTCATAGCTATTACTACACGACACATCACTAATCGATCTCGATTCTTCCAGAGAACTTGGACTTATCTTGCTTGCTTGTTTCTTGCTCGGTGTCCTTGCAGTGAGAAGAGTTTTCCACGATGCTTCGGACAACGAATCCGTTATCGATCATTGATCGATAACGGGCATGTGTATAGGAAGTAAAAACAAGTGGAAACGATGTGGGGGATTTTTTTTCCTTGTCTATTGTGAGAAAATATCTACACGGGGTAGAGCGTTTGTAGTATTTCGGATACCGAGCTCACCCACTATAGATAGAACGATGCACTTGCCCCAGTATACACTTGAAGTTTGTCACACAGACACAAATCGTTATCTCTCTGGAATTAAAGTGTAGTAGGGGGAATTACTAAATTAGAAAAAAATCACCTGAATGTTTTGAATGCGAGTTCCATTATTTTAGAATGAAGCATCCATCTTCATGCCGTAAATCGAGTGGAGGATGTCCGGCACTTTCAGTGGTCGGATTGTCATCAGGCGCTCTTTCTCCTACCACTTCATAAGCAGAATATGGTCGGCCGGTCTCGATTGGGTCATTTGTGGATCGAACGCCTCCCAACTCTAGAGTTCTACTAAGTCTGCCTGAGACGGCTTCTTTGGTGGTTTCTGCTAAAGTTCTTCATAACATCTTTGCACAACACAGCATACTAGAGGAGGATGTACGTTTATTGAAAAAAGACAAGTTTGCTCATATGCCTCCTCTCGGATATACTTCTTTCCATCATTACATGTGCCTAAATGGAGCCATCCTTCCATTCAACAACTTTTTTCATGAGACTCTTTCCAACTTAGACATTGCTTCATTTCAAATTCATGCGGACGTTCAACTGCACTCCAAGCTTCGATGAGTTACAGTACTTTTTGTCATTAAATGGAGGGATGACTACTCCTCCTTGATCATAATTAAAGCCTAAAGAAATCAAGAAATCATTCTGCGTCTATAGAGCAACTAGTCGTAATTCAAGATGCAATATTTCTTCATTAGATGCCCTGAAGGGTTCAATCGTCTATGGACGACAAGGGGTAAGTTCCTTTTCATACTTATCGAGCTTTGACACATTGCTATGGAGTTTATAATGAGCTATATACTTCTTGTAGTTATTCCAAGGTCAAATAGAGACGTGGCACTTGATAATGTTTTTCAAACAGTGAAGGCTATTGGTGCCGATGAAAGATGTGTTAAAGTTTTGCTAATTGATGAAAACTTACATCGATATAGGTTACTATATCTAGGTAGATCTTCCATTCAAGTTGTTGTCCCTTCTCTTGCTCAATCCATGGTTCACACATGATCTACTTCTTCTTCTAACGGCTCGGAAGAAGGCGCTTCTCAGGGTAGAGAGGGCTTGTCTGGGGAATCGGCCAAAAAGACCCGTGAGGGAAGAGATGTCACCGTGGCTAGAGTTAGCGGCTTGGTCAAAATGCCTCCAATCTAGAAAGATGAAGAAGAAGAGATCCAACAAAGAGAAGGCAAGGCCATAGTGGGCTTAGATAAGTGGGAACTCGAGAGTAGTAGCGACGAGTCCACTTCCAGTGACGACAATTATGCAGAATCTGATGATAGAGAATCGAAATCGTGCAATGAGGCCCCGGGCATGAGTCTCATCCTTTCGAGCTCTCCTCCTCTAAAAGCGAGCGAGAAAGAAGATGCCCTAGAGGATAGAGAGCATAATGATACCCCGGATAAAGATGTTGGTATTGAATATAGGGATATGAGCGACGTCTATGTCGATTTTGATGCGATTATGGAGGAAGACTTTAAATTTGAGGAGGTGCCCCCTCCTTCAAGTAATACTGCGTCCGAAGTTAGTCTGGTCTTACCCATGATAGCCGCTTGATCCGGTTCATGACGAAGCTTTAGGCCTTTCCCCAAAATACAATACACATCTTATTAGGATTGCAATCACTTTTCCAATTTCTTTCCGTATCTATTTTCTGTTTCTAAAATCTTTTATTTATGCTTTATGCCAGGTGTGACGAGAGGACGTAGCCTCTTTGATGACTTCGAAGAGTTCACTAACTCCCAACGTCGGTCTAAGCGCCCTTCCGACCGCCATCAGCCTCGAGAAATGGAAGAGGAGTACAGAAGGAGAAAGGAACTAGACGTTGAAACCCACTGCCAAGATGAAAGAGATCGAAGCCAGTTATATAAAGGTGGGTATGAGAAAAGGAGATCTTTTGATGAAAGGAGAAGCCATCGAAGAGATCAAAATTTGACCACTGTTTGCATTCTTTGGAGCAGCAGGTGTCCACTCCGATGCGCTCCTCGATGGGTCAAGAAATCCCCGTCGCTTCTGCTCCTGCTCTGCATTCGATTTGTATTCCACCATCTTTGGTCGTGCTTGCTCCCGGTGCTTCACGTCCCCATCAGAGGCCTGCCTACATTCTTCCTTTGGTTCCTCCTAATCTCGAGGCATCGCTTCCTAGATGGTTCTTGAGGGGATCTAAGTTCAACCGTGACTTACACCCGATTCACAAAGATTCATATATGCCCCAACTTCAAGCTATTCAGAGTGAATTGGATCAGGCCGAAGGATGGGAGAGATTGTGTAATTAACTGGTGGACACCAATCATAATAACTACCAAAAAATCCTTTCTTTCGAGTCAAAGAAGGATGATTTTGAAAGAGCATTGTCATAACGTGATGCCAAAATTAAATTTCTCGAAGAAGAAAATGCAACGACACTGCAAGAGGGCAAGAGGAGCGCCAACTTACTAAAAGAAGTAAAAGAGGCTCATGCCATACTTGAGATCGTCTATAGAGACGAGGTAAATAAGGTTCACGCCAAAGAGGCGAAATTAAAAGAACAAGTGGCCGTTTACAATGCAATGGTTGAAGCTTAAAGGAAAACCATTACTGATCATGACCTCATCGTTGAAGGGTACAACAAGACTATTCTGACCAAGCCGAGGTAATTGCCAGGCTATAGGCTCAGGTCACGCAACTCAGTGCTAATAAGTCTGCTGCTAAAATTTAGAAAGCCACCATTGGAGCGATTACCTGAGCTTCAAAATGCTTTTTGAAGAAAATGGAGAAGCTAGACATGACCATTCTAAATTTTTATGTTAACTCCTTGTTGCACCAGGGGAGTCTCAGCTACTTGGGTCCGAAGTTCCTGTGAACTCTCGTTTTAGTTTGGGAAGAAATCTTATCCCGCTTTTCCGATAGCAGTGATGTCTATACCGACCGGGAGTTCCAGGACGTCTACTTTAATATACAATCAAAGATGGCATTGTTCAAGGATCAGAAGATTCTTCGTGTTAAAAGAGAGAAAGAGGCCACCGACGCTGCCTTAAAGACTACCGCCGAAGCGCTCATCAAGCCTTTTATTTCTTGCATGGGCAAATCATCGGTTCAGCCCCACGACTTGCCATCGAAAGAAGGCGAAGGTGGTGAATATGAAGTTGACATTCTCGACCATTCTTCCGGTGCAGTAATGTTCTCGCTTCCACCGAGTTTGGGAGCATCCAACTTACGCCGCAAGAGCAGGAAGAATTTAATGCTTTCGTTTTTTGATCTTATAGGTCTGTCCACCTTTCCTGTTGATGTGCTAGCTTCCTCAGCTCCTGGACCTGCTACTATTTCTATAGCCTCCGTGGTCATCTCTATTCCTATTCCTATTTCTACGTTCGTATCTGGCTCGCAACCAGGGCTAGAGTCAGAAAAGATAGCTACTCTTCATAGCCTGGATGACCCTTCTGTGTCTTTAGAAGGTGACATAACAGCGGTAGAAATTAAGGAGCAGGAAGTTCAGACAGAGTAGCCTCGCAAGACTCAACACGAATTGATCGCTATTAAGAAGGATAAGGTTGAAGCGATCAAAGCCTCAAAGAGCTCGTGTAAATCACGGAAATGCAAATCGAAGGGTGAATCTTTTGAGAAGGCTGTAGAGAAAGAGGAGGACGTTTCCACTGAGGTGTTCGTTGACATTATCAGCAGTGACACTATTCTTGAGTGGAAGCAAAAGCTACCAACAAAGGGCGGAAATGGGAGTGTTCGAAGGAAGCGTTGAGAGGCTTGTGTGAAGACTGATTCGATTTTTAGTTCCTTTGAGTCATTTTGTTCAAATGCGGAGTCTGCACTTAGTGTTTTTGCTATGGAGTCTGTACTTTCTTTTTGTTGGCCAGTGTTGTGTGGGTACAGCCCCCATATTTTGACCCTATGTAAAGAAAATTATAAGCAATATATTGATATTTTGACTATATTCTCATCTGTCTGCTCATATATGTTCTATGCACTTGTGCTTGTTTTATTTTATACTTATCTAGTTCTGTGATTAATGCCAAAATCCTTCATTTGAAGTAACAAAATTTAAAAATTCTTTACTTAAAAATTAACAGAACTTAAAAATTCTTTGTTTGGGGTGACAGAATGTAACGACCCGGTTTTTTAACGCTCGAAAATCGACATTTATATGTCCATTGTATCAAATGCTGAACAATCGAATGCCGAAAAATCGAACCATTAGGGTTAAAGAAGAAGTAGATAGAAGAAGGGAAAACAAAACAATAATAGAGTCTTACCATCGCAGCGGAATAAAATATAATAGATAATAACTGATCTTTACATAAAGGAAACTATATCAGTTTTATACATACATCGTCAGAGTAGAATATAAAATCAACACCACAATTCAGGACGGTTATAATATCCTGTCCTCAAGAGCTGAATACACAGCTTAGAATTCATAGCGGAATAAAAATCTACGGAAATACGCCTCGTCACCCAGCTCGTCACTTAAGTTCCACAGCAGTCCATCCAGAATCTGTACTCCATAATACTTGGTATGACCCGAGCATTATAGTTAAATAACACCCGAGTCAGTCTGGAAAACCAGCGTGAGAAAACACACTCAATTGGATTATTAAAGTTTTCAAAATCATTTTGAGACCAAAGGTATCTCGTAAGACCACGCCACAAATAAACATGTTGGATTTTTACCTTACGACAACCAAAACATTTCTTATAAAATCCTCTGATATTATAATAGTGTCTATATACAAATACTTATTCAAATAGCAGAAATTGTTACATTATTAAATTCCAGCTACTAGCCACAAAGTGGGTTCTACAAACAAAAACCGTAAAGGAAAGTAGGTATAATGGATTTCCATCAATGGCAGGGCTATTGGGGTACCACCCGTCACAGTACGTAGCCTAGATCACCGTACCGAAGATCCACCCTGATCCCCTGCATCACAAGACCGGAGCTACCCCTTACTGGATAGTCCGAATAAGTTCACCCCACGGTTGGGATCAACAACCGCCACACAGCTGAAATATAAAGGGACATCTAGACAGAAGTGACCTTACCCTAATTGGTTGCTAGCAACTTAGCCTTGTGTGCACCTCCCATGTTTTAGCCATTCCCGGTTGATAAAGCTCGAGGCTATGCCATACCTTTTAAGCACACATTCACTTAGAATGCTCATCGTCCTCCTGACGATGTTCTGAAAGTATTCATCCATACAAGTCCATTCCGGGTCCGAACGGAACCGAAGGCACTACTCCTACTACATCCATTTTGGAATCATCCTCAGGATTAGTAGCGATTAGCCCTTGCACTTCACTACCCCATCCTCGACTCCAAGCTTTTATCTTGCATACGAAAACATTCAAAGCGGATCGAAGTGGTTCTTGAAAAATAAATTCCAATCCCGGTCACATCGAAACGATCAGCGCATTGGCCAATATTGATAGTCGGTAATTTAACTGTCAAATAACATTCACAAACAATCATCAAGTCATAATAATCTCTCCCAAATTATTTATAATCCTCAAAATATCTTCGCAAGATATATTTCCACTTTTCAACCTTTCGAAAACAGTTTCAAACTATCTTCTCTCACGGAATAAATTCACCAAATATTTTCTCTTTCCACTGAAATCACCACGTACAAATACTTTAGACTTTAAAATAATTTAAAACACTTTATTATAAAATATACTTTAAAACATTTAAATTAAACTACTTAAACACTTTATTCAAAAATATATGTTTTAAAAATATTTAAAATAAAACTACTTTTTAAAATATAAAACGAATTTTTAAAATAAAAGTTAAGTCAAACTAAATTTAAAATAAGAGTAGCGAAATTCTATACAAGTTTTGAAATAAACTTTATCCAAACTATCTTTAAAATAAAATTACTATATAAAACATAAATATTAATAATTACCTTTTTCAAACATAATACCAATTAATCTTTAAATAATTACTACTAAAATAAATTTTGAAAAATATTTGCTTTAAAATTTAAAACATTTAAAAAATAATAAATTTTCTAAAACATTTCCTTAAGACAAAGCCTTTAGCTTATACATAAAAGTCTCCTTTAAAATACACTTGGCTTTCTAGGGAAATACACTTCCCATTTCCATAACTTCAGAACTAAACCTATTTATTTTTAAAACAAACTACTAATTCCTTTATAAATTTCCATCGTGAATTTGTGCTTCCAAATATCCACTGATATCTTGTTTCACCTTATAAACCCAGTTTATAAATCCCATAGTCTCATCTTTCTTTAAAACACAGTTTCAATCACTAAATCAATCTTCAAATTGATTTTTCAAAATTAACTCCATTTAAAATAAATTTCTTTCCTTATCCAAATTTATTTCAAAACTCATTAATTTCAGATTTAACTTTTTTATCCTTATTTAAAATCTTATTTAAACTAAAAATACAAATTTCATAATTTTAAAATTTCTTCTTAGTGTTTTCCAAACAAATTTAAACCTTGAATTTTAAAAAAAAATTCTTTACTCTTTTAAATATTATCACTTAAATTCATTTATTCAAAATATCTCTTTTCCTATACTTTGGATTTATTTGTTACAATTAAAAATCAACTTTTACTGTTCCAAATCATTTTAATTATCCGAATTCGTGATAATTATTTTATTTAAAATTACATTTTATGTAACTTAAAACAAATCCAAACATCGTATATATATTTCAATTCCCAAAATTCCAATATATATATTTAACCACGCCAGAATATTCAATAAATTCCAATTCCCAATATGATCAATATAATTCATCACAGATCATCACATAATCATATCGCTGAATATATAAAATAAATTCAAACATTTGGAGGAATCCAGTTGGATCCCTCCAACCTGTCTTCCCTGCATCCATAGAGGTTAGCACAATATAATAATACCAATTCCACTTCAAGGTAGAATATCGCGGTATATGGGATCATATTATCTCATCTGCTATTATGCGGCGGATAGGGTCTCATCCGCTATATAATACGGGAAATCAATTACTCCAATATATGCTATATACTACTATATAACATACCATATCCAATCAATTCAATCATCTAACCAAATATTTAAATTTAACTATTTAAATTTAAATATAATCCAGATGAGTGAGGTTAACTCACCTTTGATGTTTGCAATCCCAATCCAAATCTCGACTTGTTTTCTTCATAGTTTTAAACCCTGTAGAAATATTATATGGTTTATTAACATCTAAGACAATCTACCAATAATTTACCAATAAACAAATTAAATTGACCAATAATTTAATTTAACTGATCATTTAGTTTTAAATTAATAATTTGATTTTAAACTAATTTTCCTTTTAAAAAAAATCTTTAGTAACTAAAATAATTAAACTAAATTAATGAAAAAAGTTAACCTCCATTCTTTAAAATTAAACTTAGTGAATGAAAATATGTATAAGTGTATATTTATTTTATTATTATACTTATGTAACTAGAAACAACCTATATACATTTTAGAACAAAATCTAATTTTCATATAATCTTCCAAACATTTAAAGGTTCCTATATTTCCAAAATCTTTATATCCATATTCACCTTTATTTATTAAAATATGAGTGTATTCATATATATATATATATATATATATATATATATATATATATAAGTTTTCTTTCTGTTTCAGTAAATATCAGCAGTAATTTACTGTATATACATACATCTGTGTATAAAAATCTATAAATTATGGAAAAATAATTGTTTTACAAAACTTCCTGTTTCTACAAATATAAAAAAGAGAATCTGCATATATATATATAGACACACACACATATAAATGTATAAAAAATCAAATAAAGAAATATCTCACTGTCATTGACTAGTCACCAACATCGTCGAACGCCATCGACCTCTAATCTTCATCCACGCACGCTTACCCTCAAGCAACTGCGTCGGTCTCCATGCTCGACCGAAATCATCAACTTCCTCAATCGATGAATCCCACCTCCACTCGCTCGACTCGCTTACCACTGAAGCG
This sequence comes from Allium cepa, assembly GCA_030765085.1. Lineage (NCBI taxonomy): Eukaryota > Viridiplantae > Streptophyta > Magnoliopsida > Asparagales > Amaryllidaceae > Allium > Allium cepa. The sequence continues at coordinate 138,323,529 of CM060932.1, forward strand.
CCCTTGCCACTGTCGCGTGCCGCTCCGCCCTCATCAGCCGCCTCCTAGAGTTCGATTTTGCTTAGACCTGAATCGAACTAGTTTTTTGATTCCCAAAATACCCATGCTCGAATTGATTTCGAGATGAATTATTGACAATTTTGCTTGGCCATTAAATGAGAAGGGGAACTCAGCCTTAAAACTCGAACTAGATTAATTTGATTATGAGCCGAAACAAGAAGGAAGGTAATAGATTTAAAAGCTCTGCTACCATTTATTTATTTATTTTTGGATTGGGTTTCGATTTCCTTTGGCTTTGGCCATTATTTTGAAACTACTGTTGATTTTTGAAAGAAAATAGGGTTTTCTTTTTTTTTAAAACGAGAAAACCATCATCTTTCTTTTTGAGGACGCGTGTATAAAAGGCGACACGTGTGGTAAAACGAACTGCAAATGTTAGAATGTGGCTTACAAAATTTTGAAGGAAGAAAACACATATATTATATTTGATTTTTTTTTAAATTTAAATCGTATCAAATTACGCATCTCAAATTCTCGACCTCCTATCGAGGCGTGGCGCTATGCGTTTATAATGTTAAACCCCTATTCCTAACACTATGGAAAAGGTTTCGAGACCTAACTCAATCGTATGGAGAAGATAGCTTTTTGAACCCAGTTATTATATTAAATTTCGATATAGATTTCAACGCATTTATCTACCGTACGGCCAAACGATCACTCCAAACACTATGAAAATTGAAATCCGATAATAGTACAATATTATGGATCCAATGGAACTGGTTTCATCGAATTCTGACATTGTGCATTGGAAGGCTATTTTTAAATTCAATTTAAACTATATATTTTTAAAACTGAACAAAACAATTTCAAATTCAATGTTAAAAGTTCTATTACCTTCAGAATGATCAATATGAGTTTTCTAAGCCTTTAAAAATATTTTAACAATCACAAAATGAAGAATTCAAATAATTTACCAACTCCGAAAAATTAAATTCAAAAATTTTAATTGCCAAATAAATAGTGATGTTTGAAATTTAAGTTAAACTATCTTTCAAATATTTAAAATCAATTAAATATTTCAATTTCAAATATCCAGAAATTCCGAGTCGTCGCATTCCTACCCCCTTAAAAGAATTTCATCCCCGAAATTACAAGTTAAGAAGAATGATCCATAACCCATACGCTATTTTTCCCAATCCAATAGTTTATATTAACTTCCTAAAACCAAACAGTTTTTAACAATACCTAAACCATCTTTTTAATAAAGACATTACCAACCTTTCTAACTTTCCAAACTTCTTCCACTAGTTCCAACTCATATCTCTTACACCATTCAAATTCAAATTTAAAACCCAATTTTAAATTATCAAAATTTTCTCAAAATTTTCTAACTCCCTAAATTTTGAAAAATTTCGCTAGCGCCTCCTTTGCGCGGCTAGCTCGGTACGACTACAAAATGCCTCTACGGGCCCTCAGATTTCAAAAGAAAAGAAAAAGCCAAGTGGCTAGACCAGAAAATCATCAAATTTCATACATTAATTTAAACACATGCCTCTATGTTGTCCAATTCAAATTTATCTTTGAAAATCAAAGCATCCATTTATCCCTTGTGTTTAGATACCTGTATATCTTACTAAGCAATAATATCCAATTTCAGATTTTACAATCATTTTATACAATTCTTTACAATAGTTTAAATATCTATTTCATTCACATCCGTATGATGCACATATATTATTCGTACGCAATATCCAATTTGATTGCTCACTCGATCACATAATTTCACTTCCGAACTAGTATCGTTCACTCAACTTCCTAGTGTGGACTCAGATCTGGTTTCTTGATCGAAAACCGTCATTCTCCTTACATAGCCAGAAACTATGATAGAGAATTTCTAGAATCAATCAAAAATCCATATCCAGCGTTCACTGTCGAAAATCAAGTGAAAAATTCCAACTCGGATCGGTACAACGACCTCGAAATTTTATGCTCGAATCTGGATCAAATCACTATGCGAATAAAGTAATATACGTATATCCTACATATTTTCCCTTATTGATTTTTAGCTATATCAATTCTCTTTTTTATTCACATCTATATTAATTTCCAATATTACTTAGTGTATTTCCCATACTAAATTTACTTAAGAAATTTCACCATTCATTTCTTAAGTTCAATATAAATATTTTACACTTACATATTTATTTTACTTTACTACTGAAGTTATATATCCATTTCCATTCAAATTTTGCATTTTCAATTTTATCTGAATTCAATTTAATTTTCATTTTTAAATACTGAATTCTATTTAAATTATCTCAACCCCTATTGTAACATCCCGCCTTTTTGCACACTTTAAACCGACACACGTGCCAATTCAAAGCATACGCAAAGGCGGATTGTTATGGGGTAAATAAGAAAACAGAGAAGAAATAAAAACAAAAACAGAATCTCACAGCGGAAGGATAAAATATAATAACAAATATACAGTTCATAAACAGTTTACAAAAGCTTGATCCTTCTTTTACAATAAATATCAGAGTTACACATACCAATACAAGCACTGCAGCGGAATAGAAAGAGTGTGGTGTAATACTATATATAACATAATACTTATTCTTCGTCTTCGTCCTCCAAAGCTAAAATCTGCTATCCTGAAATGCTCGGACTGACCCGAGCGAATTTGAATAGACAAAAACACCCGAGTCAGACTAGAATATCTTATGTGAGTTAAATAAACAGAATATAAATATGAGTACAGTAACTCAAGAGATGTTCGGGATTTACATCTCCTAAGGATCCGTTAAACTATTTACTATGTAGTATATTGCGCTATTATAATAGTGTCTATTTATAAAATAAACTTACTTTTAAATAGCGTTAAGGCTTTACATTTTCCACCTTAACACGTAATAGTCCCAGTAGTCCGTCCAATATCATAGCCCCTCCTGATCGGGAAGCCACTAGAGGATACCACACGGGCTACGGGAGAAAACCAAACTCGTACAAGGCGCGATATGGTAGGTGACACGGCACAACTAGGCAATGCCAGGGTAGATATACCAATTGCTATCCAGGCTGGTGGAAACGCGTAGCCGCAGTTACCGCCCACCTCGGACTAACTCCCCAAAATCAAAATATAGAAGTGGCCACTGAATCAAATCCAAGTCAACTTATAATATCGAAGAGGAGCGTCCGATCAGAGGAATGACCTCATTGGCCTGAGAATCGCTCCTGTTTTAGCCACCTTATGCCAACTCATGGGAGTTGGGTCCACGTATTTACCTTACAGGAAACGTCGCCACCACCTACTTCATTCTGGAATCTCCACCGCGTACACGGTTAGTCAAAGTGGTTTTCGGTATCGACAGAGAGTATGTCCATATCCGATCCCGGTCTCTTTGCCAACCAATCGTTATTATAACACCGCGGTCATTTAAAAATAGTTTATACTTTTAAAACCAGAATATAATCCATTACAAACCGTAATATTACGATATCATTTCTTCTTTTAAAACCCAAAACAATATGATATCGTTTATCCCAAATAAAATTATTCCTTTCCAAAAAAATTATGTCACTTTTTATTATTTAATATCCCATGTAACCAATATTCTGTTTGTAACTTTCAACATAATTCTTCGAAAATCCATAGTATTTTAAAACCATTATTTTCAAAACTAAATGGTTTGGATATTCAACGGTATGCGAATTAAAAAGGTTTAACTTTACTGTTGCTTTACAAAGAAATAAATTACATGGCTTTCCAAATATTTCTTCTTTTAAAGTTAAACCAAAATCCAAAATATTACTTCAAGTCCCAAAACCATTTCAATTTTATATATATTTATATCCATTTTTGAGCATTAATATTTCAACTAAAGTTGGATTTTTATCCTTTCAAAATCAATATTCTATTAATTAATCTTGACCATTCACATAAAATCCATAATTAATAAGACTTCAATTTCTAGTAAAATATATATATATATTTCCAAATTCAATTTTTACTAGAATATTCATTTCAAAATATTTTGGGAAAAATCCAATTATAAATATCATATCTTTAAAATTTCCAACTTAATATTTAAACATAGGATATAAATCATCAAACTCCATTTTCTTAATTTCTTCCATTTTCAATAAAGAAATTTATATTCCTTTTAATTTCAAAATTTCAACTTCATAGGTATATAAATATGAAATAAAATATTTATACAATATAAATTTAAGATTTATAGACCGTATTCAATCCAAACCATAGAAATCACATTAAAATAGTTATATATAGACCGCGGTGCCTGTATATAATTTTCTATCCTATGGTCAAGTGATACGGATATTTATCATTTCAATCCGCAATTTAAAAAAATAAAACTTTGCGGTTTTATCATTTCAAACCACAATCCCGAATGAAATGTAAAATGTATGCTAACTTGCAGTTTAATGATATCAAATAAAACATCCATTCAACAAAACATCCATCATCCAGTCACAAACATCAAGCAATATCAATCAATAACAATTATATATATGATCATATATAACAGGTGATAACTGGCAGTTTATTCAAATTAAAATTTTCAACTATTAATCTAACAATTTATATTCAGTGATAATTGACATAACTGTTAACTAGCAGTTCATATGCAACCAAAAATTTCTAACAGCCAATTAACACGCAATAAATCAATTAAATTAACAGTTACATTCAATAAAATGCAATTCAACAGATATGAATGAAATAACATGCCAAAAGCTCATAAATAAATTTCTATTCATTTCTAAAATTTATTTAACAAACATAAAAGCTTCTAGTAGTTGTGAGTGGGTTAAAACACTCACCTTTTGAATTTAAATTGAATTCAAATCCAATTTAAACCCAAAAATTGGACAGTCTCCAAATTCATCCAAACCAGTGCCAAAACGTCAGAAATTCCGATACGATCCCAGCAAAACAAACCGCGCGTGAATCCGAGCTCGTATGCAAAAGTTATGAAAATTTGAAAAATGAAAAATTCTGGTCCTGGGTCAACTTCGGGTTCGACTTCGGGGCGCCGCCTCATTTCCCCGATGCTTGCTTGGAGTTTTCGCCAAAACGACCCGGAGCGACCCGAGTCATTTTCTTCCTGACCCGAAGTTGCTCTAGGGTTTTCTCCTCTGAAACCCGAAGCGCGACCAGAAGCTGCTGCAGATCCACAATTTTTTTTTTATTTTTTATTTTTATTTTTTATTTTTTTTTGAAATAAAATTTTGGAATTTGGGAATTAGGTTTTTTTCTGCCATTGGAATGAGGAGTTGAGAAGGAGATGTACGTATAGAAAAATGAAAATAAGGAGTGGCTAGGGTTTATAATCGCAAATATATAGACAGATAAAAGAAGGCTAGGTGGGTACGGATAACGAACGTGCTAAACGATAGTTGGCCCAAAAAGCCCGTTCTGCCTCCGGAGTCGAATTTGTTAAAACTATATATCCAAATAGGTGTTTCAAAATATTCTGAACGCGATGGAAAAAGTTTCGCGACCAAATTCGATCGTATGAAGAAGTTATGCTAAAAAAATAAAAATTTCAAATTGATTTCAAAATGCGTAAATTTCAAGGCGTTTCGAATCCGTACGATCAAACGACAAGTCCGATCGCAACGAAACTTGAAACATTATTATAATTCACCGTTACGGATCCGATGAAACTAGTTTCGTCGAAATCCGAGTCCGTGACAAAAATGACTATTTTTAATATTTATTAAATAAATTAAAATAAATCATAAAATCCAAATTTTCTTTCAACTTTAAATATTGGCCAAATTTCATTACTTATATAATCCAATCAATTCCCAATAATTTAGCAAGCTTGGATGTGAATTAAAATTTATAAGTATATAAATTTCGCAGTGTTAACCTCTGCGTTTTCTTATTATTTGGGAATTATAAATTTTATTCGCAAAACCCAATTATTTAATCATATACTTATACTCTCATCTTAAATCTAATTATATAAATAACTTGATTTCTATTATCCAACTCAAAATATATCAATTATTCTCCAACTACATAGTTAACGTTTCTTTTATATATCACTGTGGTAATATTTCAAAATGTTCATCTTTTGTTTGCATAAATTACTGTATTTAGATAAAATTGTAATTTTGGTAACTTATCACATAAATAACTTAAAACCTCAACTAATACATTCCACCTTTGTTTCATCTTATTCATTCACTCATCAATATTCCGTACCAACTACAAAATTTAGTGTATTCCTTTAAATTGATCAAAATAAGACTTATCAACTAATAGAAAGATTTACGTACAAAATTTATTGTCATACATCTAATTTACAAGCCTATACTTAATTATTATCCTACAATACGTTTTACGTTACTATAATGTTCATTCTTCCGTTCCTACGTTTCTATAAATTTATTCCTTTATAATTTATTTAACGCAACACTTAATCTACACCTATTGCGATGTTTCAAATTTACTTGAATGAACAATTTCTTTACTTAAAATAGTTGTTGTAAACTCTTAATTCCACATTTATAAGTGTATTATTATTTTCACTCAAATATTATACATATATATAGAGTATTGGGTTTTTATTTAATCATCATTTATCATATATATTAATTAATTAAATTCAATACTTAAGTCTGACTAAATTTATTCCCCAAATACACATTTACATTTCTCAACCAATAAATATAACCAATCAAATTCTCATTTTATTGAACCTTGGTCAATTCCACACGTTAATTTTACTTAAAGTCTCAATTAATTAATTTACCTCGGTTTCATTACCTTATTACCTTATATGCATAATTGACATGGTTATATCTTCCATTACATCAATAATTTATCATTTCATTTCTATGCAATATATACTCATCTTATTCCATTTATTTGGTTACTGCATTGAAATCTATTTATTAACCAATACTAACGTTATTATCATAAAAAAAAATTTGATTCCCAATTTTATTCAATACTTAGAACAAAAATTTTCACATTAAATCAAATCCTTCTATTCAAACCAAGTATCATGCTATGATAATATTTTACGTTGGTTACACTGAAAAAAAATCAACTTTTTATCGTTATCAATTAAACATACATTAATTGCACAAATTAAAGGAATTAATTGCCATTTATCAAATTAAATTTTTCATACATCAATCTATTTCATCTAAATCCTTACCTATGAATATTGCAACCTTTAATTCCATTAAATACCAATTAACCCAAATTATTTCATTTATTCTAAGTCATATCACTAAAATAATTCATCATAATAAACTTAAAATCTATACGTTTATTGATTTATTTCTATTTGTCTTATGTTAAATTCTAAATTTAGTAAGACAACCTAAAGTACTCCACTCAATCGGCAGTCCCTTTCAATTGTTAATACGTACTTAAATTTCTACAGTTGCCTTCCATCTGCACTTCCGTTACTATGATAAAAATTAGTAACGTTTATGCCATCAATCCATCATAATTACTTACCCTTAATTGAGTTTGATTTCCAAATAAATTTGCTGACCCTTAATTAGACAATTTATAAAAGTTTGTCATCATACCTATAGTTCTACGCTTATGCTATGTCTTAAATTTCAATAAATTTATAAATTTTGAGATGTTCATTAGGGTTTACAAATTTATTGACTTGCAATAACAGGGTTTCTTAATCTATTCAATTTATCGTTCACAATCTTTTATTGCATTAAATTGGTTTAATATTCCCATATTAAATTTTATGTACAGGTAAGAATTTTTCTTTCTTTCTCTACTTAATTCATTTGAATTTTATTCAAATGTCTTTAAATAGGTTTCTAAGTCACTTCTATATAATTTATTCTAGCCTTCATTTTAATACTTATCTACCACCTTTATTCTTTCAACTAAAATAAATTACAAAATCCTATTAAACAAACAATTTTAAATGGTCGAACTTAACGGGTCGTTACACTCTCCCCCACTCAAAACTTTTCGTCCCCGAAAAGGAAAAAGAAGGGAGAAGGAAGAATAAAACAGTACATCTCAATTCAATATTAGCTTATAAATAATAATTTACTGGATTAATTTCCTTTAATGAAATATACCCGTTTTATAGCCATTATAAACTTTTATACTTAAATAATTAAAGTTGGAAAAACATTTTCAACAAAATTCTAAGTCCAAAATTTACGGAAAATTTTGGCAGAGTCTCCTTTGTACGGAGAGGCTCGGGAGAAAATAAAATATCAAAATATAACAAATATATTACAAATATTATCAAAATATTATATCCCAACACGGGCAACTATATAAAATAGCGCTTTAAACGTAATCCGAAAACGTACCTATTTGTCGGGCAATACGCTTATTATTATGGAACCAAAAGCAGTTGCTTCCATCACCTGCATTCACTTATATAATCTAAAAGGTTAAATATTTATATTAAAGTGAAATGTTTAGGTGGTTTCAACCATTAATCACCCAATCAATACAACAATTATCAATCTTACAAATAACATACATACACAAAGTGAAGCAACCATTTAAACCATCAAACAATTAGTTGTCTGGGTTCAAATTTGAAATTTGTATGAAATGAAATTAACTATCAAGTGCATCCTTTACTCAACAGTCTTAGATGGAACAAGGATAGATTATTTATTCCCCAACAACTTCAAATTCCTTACCCAACAAACATAAATCAAACAATAACAATTCAAACTAACAGCCAAATTAACTTATTATACATTTATTTCATGCTTCGGTGGTTTGATTTTCTTTCTTTCATTTATGGAGGGATTTCTTTGTTTCTTACAATTTTCATTTTCCATTTGTTACAAAATTCATTATATTGTATTCCAATTTATTGACTAAGGTTTATATCATCTATTTATACTACTTACCCTTTCTTATATAGTAAAATTTCCAATTTAACTTAAGTTTATACAGTTAATTCTCATTTATAACAGCAAATTTATTGAATACCTTAATTACCTCAAGCTTCACTTGTAAGATTTCCCCTTACATTTTCTTACTAACATTGCAACTTTTATTATATGGTAAGTTATGTATATTTAAGAATGCAAGTGAAAATTTACAAGTTTCTTCTCAATTCCTTTTTATTTATTAACGGTTCAATAAATATATATTCGTTTTATAAATTACAATTTCAACTTACCCTTAATTTCATTCCTTTATTTAATGTTTATGTTTTATTATATTTAATTACAGTAACCCTCTACTTACACTTAAATTATTAACCTTAAAACCTCCATTTTTATAAATAAAGGATTTTATTAATTCATTATCTAGGGTTTACAGACATTTATTTATATTACCTACTTTTTATTATATTACTAGTAGCATTTTAAATCATACTTAAGTTTATAACCCTACACATCAATATTAAAGAATTTCATTTTATTTACTTAAGTTAAAATCACCTATTAATAATACTCACCTTTAATTTGGGTAAAATTTCAATTATCACTTAAGTTTATACCAATAAATTCTTTCATTATTTCCTAAATTCCTACCTGTAAAATATTCAATTCCAGTTTCTCATTTAACACTTCAACTTTTATATTTGGGTAAGTTATTTATGTTAAGGAAATTGCAATTGAACTTATACAAGTTTAATCTCCATTCTTTTAATTAAATTTAATGTTTATTCATATTACCCTTTGTCTCATATGTATGCAAATTCCTCTTTATAGCTTTGCAGTTATTCTCTTATTCCAATTAGAGGTTTCAATTCATTCATTCTTCAATAAATCTTTTCCATTATTTATCAGTTAAAAACTTTTACTTCCCTTATCCCTAGCATTAACTTTCTTACTTAATATTTCACTAACAAAGTTTAAACAATTAATTAACGGAAAAATTTAGAATTAAATACCGGGTCAAATTTTAATCTATTTCAAAATAATAGATAAATAAGTTCTTACAACTTTTATATCTCTAATTATATTTAGAACAATAAAAGAAAATTTTTAGAAAATTTCAAAAATAAATCTGCAGTAGAATTTACTACAGTGGCCTTTCCCCTTCGAAACTCGAAAATGAAAGTCGATGATGCGGCCGTCATCACCGAATTTATTTTCCAGCGACAGAGAGGAAAGTACAGAATTTAATTCTTTTCCAAAATCTTCTTTAAAACAATTCTTCCAATTTATACGAAATATTTATATAAGAAAATACTTATAAACCAAATCAATAAATTTCACAAATTCTTTGAAAGCAAATTTTCAAAAATCCCGGACTTAAGTTCTAAATCTCCAAATTTGGTTTATTATAATTTCACTTAGCTTCAGTTATTATAAATATTTTTATTGCCTAACATCCAATCTATAGCAACCAAATATATATATATCTTTATAAAACTATTTTTATATATAGAAATATAATAGGCAAAATTATTTCATTCACCTATATTAAAAACAAATATTATGTCGGTCTGTCCTATTAAGTGTTTAGAAATCCCTATTGATGACATAGCGTCCCATGCATCAACCAGAATTTATAAATACAAAGCGGAACAGATTAACACAATATTAAAATCTTTTTATTAATACTAACAAGTACGCTCTCTCTTATATATACACTCAGCGACTCCCATAGGATATTTCTACCCTATTAACAAAGAGTCAAACCCCACAAAGCCAAGGTTTATCGCTAAACCTGGCTCTGATACCAACTGTAACATCCCGCCTTTTTGCACACTTTAAACCGACACACGTGCCAATTCAAAGCATACGCAAAGGCGGATTGTTATGGGGTAAATAAGAAAACAGAGAAGAAATAAAAACAAAAACAGAATCTCACAGCGGAAGGATAAAATATAATAACAAATATACAGTTCATAAACAGTTTACAAAAGCTTGATCCTTCTTTTACAATAAATATCAGAGTTACACATACCAATACAAGCACTGCAGCGGAATAGAAAGAGTGTGGTGTAATACTATATATAACATAATACTTATTCTTCGTCTTCGTCCTCCAAAGCTAAAATCTGCTATCCTGAAATGCTCGGACTGACCCGAGCGAATTTGAATAGACAAAAACACCCGAGTCAGACTAGAATATCTTATGTGAGTTAAATAAACAGAATATAAATATGAGTACAGTAACTCAAGAGATGTTCGGGATTTACATCTCCTAAGGATCCGTTAAACTATTTACTATGTAGTATATTGCGCTATTATAATAGTGTCTATTTATAAAATAAACTTACTTTTAAATAGCGTTAAGGCTTTACATTTTCCACCTTAACACGTAATAGTCCCAGTAGTCCGTCCAATATCATAGCCCCTCCTGATCGGGAAGCCACTAGAGGATACCACACGGGCTACGGGAGAAAACCAAACTCGTACAAGGCGCGATATGGTAGGTGACACGGCACAACTAGGCAATGCCAGGGTAGATATACCAATTGCTATCCAGGCTGGTGGAAACGCGTAGCCGCAGTTACCGCCCACCTCGGACTAACTCCCCAAAATCAAAATATAGAAGTGGCCACTGAATCAAATCCAAGTCAACTTATAATATCGAAGAGGAGCGTCCGATCAGAGGAATGACCTCATTGGCCTGAGAATCGCTCCTGTTTTAGCCACCTTATGCCAACTCATGGGAGTTGGGTCCACGTATTTACCTTACAGGAAACGTCGCCACCACCTACTTCATTCTGGAATCTCCACCGCGTACACGGTTAGTCAAAGTGGTTTTCGGTATCGACAGAGAGTATGTCCATATCCGATCCCGGTCTCTTTGCCAACCAATCGTTATTATAACACCGCGGTCATTTAAAAATAGTTTATACTTTTAAAACCAGAATATAATCCATTACAAACCGTAATATTACGATATCATTTCTTCTTTTAAAACCCAAAACAATATGATATCGTTTATCCCAAATAAAATTATTCCTTTCCAAAAAAATTATGTCACTTTTTATTATTTAATATCCCATGTAACCAATATTCTGTTTGTAACTTTCAACATAATTCTTCGAAAATCCATAGTATTTTAAAACCATTATTTTCAAAACTAAATGGTTTGGATATTCAACGGTATGCGAATTAAAAAGGTTTAACTTTACTGTTGCTTTACAAAGAAATAAATTACATGGCTTTCCAAATATTTCTTCTTTTAAAGTTAAACCAAAATCCAAAATATTACTTCAAGTCCCAAAACCATTTCAATTTTATATATATTTATATCCATTTTTGAGCATTAATATTTCAACTAAAGTTGGATTTTTATCCTTTCAAAATCAATATTCTATTAATTAATCTTGACCATTCACATAAAATCCATAATTAATAAGACTTCAATTTCTAGTAAAATATATATATATATTTCCAAATTCAATTTTTACTAGAATATTCATTTCAAAATATTTTGGGAAAAATCCAATTATAAATATCATATCTTTAAAATTTCCAACTTAATATTTAAACATAGGATATAAATCATCAAACTCCATTTTCTTAATTTCTTCCATTTTCAATAAAGAAATTTATATTCCTTTTAATTTCAAAATTTCAACTTCATAGGTATATAAATATGAAATAAAATATTTATACAATATAAATTTAAGATTTATAGACCGTATTCAATCCAAACCATAGAAATCACATTAAAATAGTTATATATAGACCGCGGTGCCTGTATATAATTTTCTATCCTATGGTCAAGTGATACGGATATTTATCATTTCAATCCGCAATTTAAAAAAATAAAACTTTGCGGTTTTATCATTTCAAACCACAATCCCGAATGAAATGTAAAATGTATGCTAACTTGCAGTTTAATGATATCAAATAAAACATCCATTCAACAAAACATCCATCATCCAGTCACAAACATCAAGCAATATCAATCAATAACAATTATATATATGATCATATATAACAGGTGATAACTGGCAGTTTATTCAAATTAAAATTTTCAACTATTAATCTAACAATTTATATTCAGTGATAATTGACATAACTGTTAACTAGCAGTTCATATGCAACCAAAAATTTCTAACAGCCAATTAACACGCAATAAATCAATTAAATTAACAGTTACATTCAATAAAATGCAATTCAACAGATATGAATGAAATAACATGCCAAAAGCTCATAAATAAATTTCTATTCATTTCTAAAATTTATTTAACAAACATAAAAGCTTCTAGTAGTTGTGAGTGGGTTAAAACACTCACCTTTTGAATTTAAATTGAATTCAAATCCAATTTAAACCCAAAAATTGGACAGTCTCCAAATTCATCCAAACCAGTGCCAAAACGTCAGAAATTCCGATACGATCCCAGCAAAACAAACCGCGCGTGAATCCGAGCTCGTATGCAAAAGTTATGAAAATTTGAAAAATGAAAAATTCTGGTCCTGGGTCAACTTCGGGTTCGACTTCGGGGCGCCGCCTCATTTCCCCGATGCTTGCTTGGAGTTTTCGCCAAAACGACCCGGAGCGACCCGAGTCATTTTCTTCCTGACCCGAAGTTGCTCTAGGGTTTTCTCCTCTGAAACCCGAAGCGCGACCAGAAGCTGCTGCAGATCCACAATTTTTTTTTTATTTTTTATTTTTATTTTTTATTTTTTTTTGAAATAAAATTTTGGAATTTGGGAATTAGGTTTTTTTCTGCCCCATTGGAATGAGGAGTTGAGAAGGAGATGTACGTATAGAAAAATGAAAATAAGGAGTGGCTAGGGTTTATAATCGCAAATATATAGACAGATAAAAGAAGGCTAGGTGGGTACGGATAACGAACGTGCTAAACGATAGTTGGCCCAAAAAGCCCGTTCTGCCTCCGGAGTCGAATTTGTTAAAACTATATATCCAAATAGGTGTTTCAAAATATTCTGAACGCGATGGAAAAAGTTTCGCGACCAAATTCGATCGTATGAAGAAGTTATGCTAAAAAAATAAAAATTTCAAATTGATTTCAAAATGCGTAAATTTCAAGGCGTTTCGAATCCGTACGATCAAACGACAAGTCCGATCGCAACGAAACTTGAAACATTATTATAATTCACCGTTACGGATCCGATGAAACTAGTTTCGTCGAAATCCGAGTCCGTGACAAAAATGACTATTTTTAATATTTATTAAATAAATTAAAATAAATCATAAAATCCAAATTTTCTTTCAACTTTAAATATTGGCCAAATTTCATTACTTATATAATCCAATCAATTCCCAATAATTTAGCAAGCTTGGATGTGAATTAAAATTTATAAGTATATAAATTTCGCAGTGTTAACCTCTGCGTTTTCTTATTATTTGGGAATTATAAATTTTATTCGCAAAACCCAATTATTTAATCATATACTTATACTCTCATCTTAAATCTAATTATATAAATAACTTGATTTCTATTATCCAACTCAAAATATATCAATTATTCTCCAACTACATAGTTAACGTTTCTTTTATATATCACTGTGGTAATATTTCAAAATGTTCATCTTTTGTTTGCATAAATTACTGTATTTAGATAAAATTGTAATTTTGGTAACTTATCACATAAATAACTTAAAACCTCAACTAATACATTCCACCTTTGTTTCATCTTATTCATTCACTCATCAATATTCCGTACCAACTACAAAATTTAGTGTATTCCTTTAAATTGATCAAAATAAGACTTATCAACTAATAGAAAGATTTACGTACAAAATTTATTGTCATACATCTAATTTACAAGCCTATACTTAATTATTATCCTACAATACGTTTTACGTTACTATAATGTTCATTCTTCCGTTCCTACGTTTCTATAAATTTATTCCTTTATAATTTATTTAACGCAACACTTAATCTACACCTATTGCGATGTTTCAAATTTACTTGAATGAACAATTTCTTTACTTAAAATAGTTGTTGTAAACTCTTAATTCCACATTTATAAGTGTATTATTATTTTCACTCAAATATTATACATATATATAGAGTATTGGGTTTTTATTTAATCATCATTTATCATATATATTAATTAATTAAATTCAATACTTAAGTCTGACTAAATTTATTCCCCAAATACACATTTACATTTCTCAACCAATAAATATAACCAATCAAATTCTCATTTTATTGAACCTTGGTCAATTCCACATGTTAATTTTACTTAAAGTCTCAATTAATTAATTTACCTCGGTTTCATTACCTTATTACCTTATATGCATAATTGACATGGTTATATCTTCCATTACATCAATAATTTATCATTTCATTTCTATGCAATATATACTCATCTTATTCCATTTATTTGGTTACTGCATTGAAATCTATTTATTAACCAATACTAACGTTATTATCATAAAAAAAAATTTGATTCCCAATTTTATTCAATACTTAGAACAAAAATTTTCACATTAAATCAAATCCTTCTATTCAAACCAAGTATCATGCTATGATAATATTTTACGTTGGTTACACTGAAAAAAAATCAACTTTTTATCGTTATCAATTAAACATACATTAATTGCACAAATTAAAGGAATTAATTGCCATTTATCAAATTAAATTTTTCATACATCAATCTATTTCATCTAAATCCTTACCTATGAATATTGCAACCTTTAATTCCATTAAATACCAATTAACCCAAATTATTTCATTTATTCTAAGTCATATCACTAAAATAATTCATCATAATAAACTTAAAATCTATACGTTTATTGATTTATTTCTATTTGTCTTATGTTAAATTCTAAATTTAGTAAGACAACCTAAAGTACTCCACTCAATCGGCAGTCCCTTTCAATTGTTAATACGTACTTAAATTTCTACAGTTGCCTTCCATCTGCACTTCCGTTACTATGATAAAAATTAGTAACGTTTATGCCATCAATCCATCATAATTACTTACCCTTAATTGAGTTTGATTTCCAAATAAATTTGCTGACCCTTAATTAGACAATTTATAAAAGTTTGTCATCATACCTATAGTTCTACGCTTATGCTATGTCTTAAATTTCAATAAATTTATAAATTTTGAGATGTTCATTAGGGTTTACAAATTTATTGACTTGCAATAACAGGGTTTCTTAATCTATTCAATTTATCGTTCACAATCTTTTATTGCATTAAATTGGTTTAATATTCCCATATTAAATTTTATGTACAGGTAAGAATTTTTCTTTCTTTCTCTACTTAATTCATTTGAATTTTATTCAAATGTCTTTAAATAGGTTTCTAAGTCACTTCTATATAATTTATTCTAGCCTTCATTTTAATACTTATCTACCACCTTTATTCTTTCAACTAAAATAAATTACAAAATCCTATTAAACAAACAATTTTAAATGGTCGAACTTAACGGGTCGTTACACCTATTTAATTAACCATTTCTTTAATTAGTTCCACTTACTAATTTATTCCTATCTCAAATCATTTTTACTTCTAGACTTTTTATTTTTTTAGTTCACTTAGAAGTAATTCTACAACTTCACTCTACTCAACTAAATTTTAAATTTTAATATTTAGTTCTCAATTCCATTCAGTTACAACCAAATAAATTCCCAAATCTCAATTCTTTAATTCAAATTTCCATTGTCAATTCCACTTGAATTAAATTTTCCTTCCTTCCACCCATTTATTCCCAAACAAATTTAATACCTCATTTTATACAACAAAATTCAAATCAAATCTCATTCCAAATCATTTTCTTACCTATATAAGTCAATTATCTTACTCACTAATTTTATTTCGATCCTTTATTTTATTTAGCCAAATCTTAACTAACTTCCATTACACGCAATTCAAATTAATTTTCAATATTCAGTTTCCGATTCTATTTACTTACAAATGCAAATTCATTTGTCTATCCAAAAAATTTAGTTCCATTCCATTTACCAACCTGCTTTAATTGGCTTATCTTTATAATTTTATTCTCTAGTCACACTTACCTTTATTTGACCCTTTCAAGTTGAATCTTATTCCATAAATTTCAAATTTCAATAAAATGTTTATTTCTAAACTTTTACTTCTTTTAGTTCCTTTGAACGAATTTACAATTCAATTTTCTTGGCACAATTTAAATTGATTCCATTATTCAACTATTCTAGTTCTATTAATTACAAATTTAAATAAATTTGTTCTCCCACAAATTTACTTCCAATAAAATAAATCTTTACTTTTATTTACTAGATTCAACTACGTTTTATTTTAATTCGAATTTCTAACTTCTATAAGTTTTCTAGCTTAATTATATTCCAATTACATTTTTAATAAGATTCTAGAGTCTTTTTAAACAATTACTCAATATTTCAAAATCATCTTCGAAATCAATTATATCAAAATCCTTCGGTAAATTCAATTCTCTTTAAATTTCAAAACCAAACCCAGTTTTTGCAAACACTCCAATTCAAAATCTTCAAGCAGCAATTCCTCCCTTGAAAACTCGAAAATAAACATCGATGATGCTGTTGTCATCACAAAAGTTATTTTCCAGCGACCGAAGTGAGTTCAATGCTTTTATCCTTTCAAAAAAAATTTCCAAATATTTTTAAATTTCAAACCTCATCAGATTTCATAACTAATTCAAAAATATTACCGAAGCAATATCACTATTATTTCTCCAAAACCTTTAAAAACCATTTTCAAACCCAAAAGAAATTTAAACTTTTCCCAAAACTCCAAATTCCAAATTCATCCAATTTATATTCAAACATTACTCTGGAATTTTTATCTTAATTCCAATTATAAATCACATTCATAGTTTACATTTCAATTTCCATTCCATTAATGAGTCTATTGCTTTAACCTTTGATTATTATCTTAACTTCTTATTCAATTTCACAATTAAATAATAATAATAATTTAATATTATCACTTCCTAACAACCAAGCAACCATATATAACTATAACAATTTTTGAAAAATTATATCTTTTAGATAAAAAAATAATTTGGGTAAAATTATTTCATTTACCCTATT
This sequence comes from Allium cepa, assembly GCA_030765085.1. Lineage (NCBI taxonomy): Eukaryota > Viridiplantae > Streptophyta > Magnoliopsida > Asparagales > Amaryllidaceae > Allium > Allium cepa. The sequence goes on from CM060932.1 coordinate 138,341,472, forward strand.
TTTAAAACCATACTATGTTGGTTTATCTTGTTTAAGAGTTTAGAAACCCCTATCGATGACATGACATCCCACATTTTGACCAGAATTCAAAAACATTTAACCGATAAATCAACACAATATAAAACGATTTTATATTCATTAACAAATACATGCTGATATCTATTAATACTCTCAAACTCATTCTAGTATACTACAGACTCTATTGAGTAATCCCCACCAGAGCCAAGGTTCTCGCTTGACCTTCAGCTCTGATACCAAATGTAACGACCCGATTTTTCGACGCCTGAAAATCGACATTTATACGTCCACTGTATCAAATGCCGAACAAGCGAATGCCGAAAAACCGAACCATTAGGGTTAAAGAAGAAGTAGATAGAAGAAGGGAAAACAAAACAACAACAGAATCTTACCATCGCAGTGGAATAAAATATAATAGATAAACTGATCTTTACACGAAAGAAACTATATCAGCATTATACATACATCATCAGAGTAGAATACAAATCAACATCACAATTCAGGACGGTCATAATATCCTGTCCTCAAGAGCTGAATATACAGCTTACACTTCATAGCAGAATAAAAATCTACGGAAATACGTCTCGTCACCCAGCTCGTCACCTGAGCTCCGTAGCAGTCCATTCAGAATTTGTACTCTATAACACTCGGTCTGACCCGAGCATTATATTTAAATAACATCCGAGTCTGCCTGGAAAAACAGTGTGAGAAAACACACTCAATTGGATTATTAAAGTTTTCAAAATCATTTTGAAATCAAAGGTATCTCGTAAAACCACGCCGCAAATAAACATACCGGGTTTTTACCTTATGATAACAAAGCATTTCTTAGAAAATCCTCTGATATTATAATAGTGTCTATATACAAATACTTATTCAAATAGCCGGAATTGTTACATTATTAAATTCCAGCTACTAGCAACAAAGTGGGTTCTACAAATAAAAACCGTAAAGGCACGTAGGGATAATGGATTTCCATCAATGGCAGGGCTATTGGGGTACCGCCCGTCACAGTACGTAGTCTAGATCACCCTACAGTGGATCCACTCTGATCCCCTGCATCACAAGACCGGAGCTACCACTTCCTGGATAGTCCGAATAAGTTCACCCCACGGTTGGGATCAACAACCGCCACACAGCCGAAATATAAAGGGACATCTAGACAGGGGTGACCTTACCCTAATTGGTTGCTAGCCACTTAGCTTTGTGTGCACCTTCCCTGTTTTAGCCATTCCCGGTTGATGAGGATCAAGGCTATGCGTTACCTTTTAAGCACACATTCACTTAGAATGCTCATCATCCTTCTGACGATGTTCTGAAAGCATTCATCCTTACAAGTCCGTTCCGGGTTTGAACGGAACCGAAGGCTCTACTCCTACTACATCCATTCGAAATCACTCTCAGGATTAGTAGCGAATATCCCTTGCACTTCACTACTCCATCTTCGATTCCAAGTCCTTATCTTCCTCATGAAAACGTTCAAACCGGATCGAAGTGGTTTTCGAAAAATAAATTCCGATCCCGGTCTCTTCAAAACGATTAACGCATTGGCCAATATTGATAGTTCGGTTATGTAACTATCAAATAACATTCACAAACAATCATCAAGCCATAATAATTTCTCCCAAGTTATTTATAATCCTCAAAATATCTTCGCATGATATATTTCCACTTTTCAACCTTTTGAAAACAGTTTCAAACTATCATTCTCCCACGGGATAAATTCCCCAAATATTTTATATTTCCACTGAAATCACCAAGTAAAAATACTTTAGATTTTAAAATAATTTAAAACACTTTATTATAATATATACTTCAGAACATTTAAATTAAACTACTTAAACACTTTATTCAAAAATATATGTTTTAAAAATATTTAAAATAAAACTACTTTATAAAATATAAAACGAATTTTTAAAATAAAAGTTAAGCCAAACTAAATTTAAAATAAGAGTTACGAAATTCTATATAAGTTTTGATATAAACTTTATCCAAACTATCTTTAAAATAAAATTACTATATAAAACATAAATATTAATAATTACCTTTTTAAAAAAATAATACCAATTAACCTTTAAATAATTACTACTAAAATAAATTTTGAAAAATATTTGCTTTAAAATTTAAAACATTTAAAAAATAATAAATTTTCTAAAACATTTTTTTAAAACAAATTTTCAAAGCCATTAGCTTATACATAAAAGTCTCCTTTAAAATACACTTAGCTTTCCAGGGAAATATACTTCCCATTTCCATACCTTCAAAAATAAATCTATTTATTTTTAAAACAAATTACTCATTCCTTTATAAATTCCCATCGTGAATTTGTGCTTCCAAATATCCACTGATATCTTGTTTCACCTTATAAACCCAGTTTATAAATCCCTAGTCTCATCTTTCTTTAAAACAAGTTTCAATCACTAAATCAATCTTCAAATTGATTTTTCAAAATTAACTCCATTTAAAATAAATTTCTTTCCTTATCCAAATTTATTTCAAAACTCATTAATTTCAGATTTAACTTCTTTATCCTAATTTAAAATCTTATTTAAACTAAAAATACAAATTTCATACTTTCCAAATTTCTTCTTAGTGTTTTCCAAACAAATTTAAACCTTGAATTTTAAAAACAAATTCTTTACTCTTTTAAATATTATCACTTAAATTCATTTATTCAAAATATCTCTTTTCCCATACTTTGGATTTATTTGTTATAATTAAAAATCAACTTTTATTGTTCCAAATCATTTTAATTATCCAAATTCCTTATAATTATTTTATTTAAAATTACCTTTTTATTTACTTTGAAAAAAATCCAAACTTCATATATATATATATATATATATATTTCAATTCTCAAAATTCCAATATATATATTTAACCACGCCAGAATATTCAATAAATTCCAATTCCTAATATGATCAATATAATTCATCACAGATCATCACATAATCATATCGCTGAATATATAAAATAAATTCAAACATTTTGAGGACTCTAGTTGGATCCCTCCAACCTGTTTTCCCTGCATCCACAGAAGTTGGCACACTATAATAATACCAATTCCATTTCGAGGTAGAATACCGCGGTATATGGATCATATTATCTCATCCGCTATTATGCAGCGCATAGGGTCTCATCAGTTATATAATGCGGGAAATCAATCACTCCAATATATTCTGTATACTACTATATAATATACCATATCCAATCAATTCAATCATCTAACCAAATATTTAAATTTAAATAATAATCTAGATGAGTGAGGTTAACTCACCTTTGATGTTTGCAATCCCAATCCAAATCTCGACTTGTTTTCTTCATAGTTTTAAACCTTGTAGAAATATTATATGGTTTATTAACATCTGAGACAATCTACCAATAAATTACCAATAAACAAATCAAATTGACCAATAATTCAATTTAACTGATCATTTGGTTTTAAATTAATAACTTGATTTTAAACTAATTTTCCTTTTAAAAAAATCTTTAGTAACTAAAATAATTAAACTAAATTAATGAAACAAGTTAACCTCCATCCTTTAAAATTAAACTTAGTGAATGAAAATATGTATAAGTGTGTATTTATTTCATTATTATATTTATGAAACTAGAAACAACCTATATGCATTTTAGAAAAATCTAATTTTCGTATAATCTTCCAAACATTTAAAGGTTCCTATATTTCCAAAATATTGTATATCCATATTCACCTTTATTTATTAAAATACAAGTGTATTCATATATATATATATATATATATATATATAAGTTTGCTTTCTGTTTTAGTAAATATCAGCAGTAATTTACTGTATATCATACATCTGCATATAAAAATCTATAAATTATAGAAAAATTAATTGTTTTATAAAACTTCCTATTTCTATAAATAATAAAAAAGAGAATATGCATGTGTGTGTGTGTATACATATAAATTTATAAAAAATTAAATAAATAAATACCTCACCGTCGTTGACTAGTCACCAACATCGTCGAAAGCCATCGACCTCCGATCTTCATCCACACGCGCTTACCCTCAAGCAACTGCGTCGGCCTCCATGGTCGACCGAAATCATCAACATCCTCAACCGATGAATCCCACCTCCACTCGCTCGACTCGCTTACCACTGAAGCTCTCTCGCCACTGTCGCGTTCCGCTCCGCCCTCATCAGCCCCCTCCTCGAGTTCGATTTTTCTTAGACCTGAATCAAACTAGTTTTTTAATTCCTAAAATACCCATGCTCGAATTAATTTCAAAACGAATTAATGACAATTTCGCTCGGCCATTAAACGAGAAGGGGAACTCGGCCTTAAACTCGAACTTGATTAATTTGATTTTGAGCTGGAACAAGGAAGGTAATAGATTTAAAAGCTCTGCTACCATTTTTTATATTTTTGGATTGGGTTTCGATTTTCTTTGGCTTCAGCCATTATTTTGAAACTACTGTTGATTTTTGAACGAAAATAGGGTTTTATTTTTTTCTAAACGAGAAATCCATCGTCTTTCTTTTAGAGGATGCGTGTATAAAAGGTGATACGTGTAGTAAAATGAATGGCAAATGTTAGAATGAGGTCTACAAAATTTTGAAGGGAGAAAACACATATTTGAATAAATTTTAAATTCAAATCGTATCATATTACGCATCTCAAAATCTCAACCTCCTATCGAGGCGTGCCACTAGGCGTTTGTAATGTTAAACCCTTATTCCGAATGCAATAAAAAAGGTTTCGAGGCCTAAGTCGATCGTATGGAGAAAATAGCTTTTTGAACCCGATTATTATATGAAATTTCGATATAGATTTCAGCGCAATTGTCTACCGTACGGCCAAACAATCACTCCAAACACTAGAAAGTTGAAATCCGATAATAATACAATATTACGGATCCAATGGAATTGGTTTCGTCGAATTCGGAGACTATGCCTCGGAAGGCTATTTTTAAATTCAATTTGAACTATATATTTTTAAAACTGAAAAAAAACACTTTCAAATTCAATGTTTAAAGTTCTATTACCTTCAGAATGATCAAAATGAATTTTCTAAGCCTTTAAAATATTTTAACAATCATAAACCGAAGAATTCAAATAATTTACCAACTCCAAAAAATTAAATTCAAAAATTTTAGTTTCCAAATAAATAGTGATGTTTGAAATTCAAGTTAAACTGTCTTTCAAATATTTAAAATCAATTAAATATTTCAATTTCAAATATCCAGAAATTCTGGATCGTCACACAGAACTTGTGAACTTATTGTTTTCAGGTGTTTTCATTCAAGTACAGGTGTATGCCCCCCGATTCACAGGGCTGTTTACTTAAAACAATTTTCAAATGACCAGTAACTTAGGGTTTAGATAATTTTCATATTAAACTTGAAATTTAGCTAAGTCATAGCTTTATTTTCCTTTTTTTGGAAGTTTTGCAACTTTAGCATGTAATCCAAGTTTCTTGTAATATTCCAACATTATACAATATATGCGTGTTTGGGAGATGCACATTGCATAAGTTAACTAAGAGCAGTTTAAATCATAAGTGTCCTTAATTGAAACTTTTCTGTTGGTTTGTAGCATTCCAATTTTTTTGGATTTTTGCTCATTATTCCTGATTATAGAAGCAGTTGGCGCTGGTTATGGATGTGTAGTTTTTTGGTGCTCCTCGACGTTGCCTATCTTCGGGCAATGCAAGGAGCGTATGTTTTAGTGCTCCCCGATGCTGCCTATCTTCGGGCAGGGTGAGGATTTTAAGTTTTAAGAATCAGTGCGTGATTTTTCATGCTCCTTGAAGTTTCCTATCTTCAGGAAACGTGAGGAGTTAGTGTTTTGGAATTTAATGCGCGGCTTATGGACTATGCGGCTTTTAGTCCTCCTCGGTGTTGCCTATCTTTGAGCAACGTGAGGTGTTGGCATTTAGGAGGTTAATGCACGACTTACAAAATGCGTGACTTTTCATGCTCCTCGGTGTTGCCTATCTTCGAACAACATGAGGAGTGTAAGTTTTAGAAGTTAGTGCATGGCTTACGAAACGCGCAGCTTTTCGTGCTCCTCGGTGTTGCTTATCTTCGGGCAATTTAAAGAGTGTAAGTTTTAGAAGTTAGTATGCGTTTTATGAAATGCACGGCTTTTCATGCTCCTCAATGCTGCTTATCTTTGGGCAACACGAGGAGTGTTTGTTTTAGCCTTCTTGATGTTGCCAGAGTTGCATCGGTTTTTAGAAGACCAAGATCGGGTTCTGCCGATCTAATAGTTTGAGTGTATTTGCTTCCGCCGATCCGACGGGCAGTTATTACGAACACAGTTTTGTTGATTCAAGAAGCAAATGTTATTAAGGAAACCATAAAAGTTTTTCCTTATGTACAATGCCTACGGCATCCCAGGATGGCATCCCAGGATGGCTTATTTGCTGGAAAATAAAAAGTACATAAGGTAGCTTTCAGTCAAAGCAACGACGGAGCGATTCGTTATTCCATGCCCTGGGAACTTGAGTTCCATCCACGGTTGTTAGCTTGAAAGTCCCATTTTTTAGCTTTCGATTGAGTTCCATCCCGTAAGTAAGTTTCTAGTTCGACGATTATCTCAAAAATCCAGTCGACATTCATCTCATATATGCTCGGGGTGATTAAAGTTTCGACTAGGACTAGCCCCAATGATTGAGCTCCTCCAGAGCTTGCTAGTTTGGCTAAGTAGTTCACCTTGGTGTTTTTTTCCTATGGAATGTGGGCTATGGTATAATGTTCGATGACGCTTAGCAGTTCTTGCACTTTGGGCAGATACGGGGCAAGATTCTCTCCTCGAGCCTGGTATTCCCCCTTTACTTGACAAACGACCAACTGGGAGTCGTTGTAGATGTGAATAGATTTTACCTTAAATTCTTTCACCATCTTCAGTCTTATAATAAGTGCCTTGTATTCCGCTTCGTTATTCGTCGCAGGGAATTCCAAGCGCAAGGTATAGTAAATGGATTTCCTTTCGAGGGTTTCGAGCACTACCCCTGCCCCTAAACATAATTGTTAGATGCACCATCTACAAAGAGTTTCCATTAAGCCTTCACCTTCAGTGGCACTTCTTCTTTGTCACCCATATGGTAAATTCGACGATGAAGTCGGCTAATGCTTGCCCATTGATGTCTTTCCTTAGGTGGTTGATATCATATTGACTTAGCTCTGTGTTCCTTTTAAGGAGTCGCCCGGAAATTTCGGGTCGGTACAACACTTATTCAAGGGCTAGTCGGTTAACACTTTGATTGGATGTGCTTGAAGTATGGTCGACTATATGAATATTCAGTTGACTGAATACTGTATTTTCGAACTAGTAATTTTTTGTTTTAACGTAGTCGAATAAATTTTTGCATTCAGTCTACTAAACATGTTTAGACTGCCATATTTTCAAATTTTCTAAAAAGATGTCTCTTCTTCCTGAAGAGGAATCTCTTCCAGGAGGGGTTGCGACCATTTCCAAAATTCAACAGAACTCTTTGCAAATAGTTGTAACTCTTCAATCATTATATTTATGCATTTCATTCAAGATCAAATTACTTAACTTTTCTACTCTCTGGTATCTTCAATATCTAGTTTTTGAATTTGCGAAATCAAGTTTAAATTCATTTTTAAAGCATTCTCTACTTCCTTTATCTTCATGAGCATACAAATATATATATCTTACTTGAGGAAAAGATTATAGGAAGGGTATACTTCATGTTGAGAAATCTGTATTGTAATAGGAACACGCAAAGTCAGGAAAATATTTCATTTGTATCAAAGTCCTATTCAGTTGCTTAGGCGAGAAAATCCTGTTTAGTTGCTCAAGTGGTCAATGCCTTGTTCGATTGCTCAGGCAATGTAAACGTATTCCTCTGGGTTAAGTGAGGGTTACTAGTTTAAATCCAGAAGGAATCTGGGACTAGACGTAGAACGGAAGTTTGAACCAGTATAAAAATATCTGGTGTCATTTTATATTACTGCTATTTTTACTTACTTTATATTTTGCACAAGTAGTTTAGATAATATCCATATTGCACGATCCTACAGTCACTTTCATTTGGTATCACAGCAGGGTTATCTTATAACCGTAACACAGTTATCTAATATTTTAGTAATATAGAAAACAACATTGGCACAAGTTTTATTGAAGGTCAATCTACTGCATGACCACCACTATTTAACGGGTTGAACTATAACTATTGGTCTACTAGAATGAGAATTTATATGCAAGCTAATGGTTATGAAACCTGGAATATTACTCAAGCAGAATATAACATACCTACTACTGAATATTTACAATGGTCTAACATACAAAAACTAGATGCTACTGCAAATGCCAAAGCTATGAATATGTTGTTTTATGCATTAGACAAAAATGAGTTTAATAGAGTTAGCATGTATGCAACCGTTTATGAAATTTGGCATACACTGAAAGTTACACAAGAAGGTACTAACATAGTAAAGCAGAGTAAGATTTCTATTCTCAAGAATCAGTTCTAGAATTTCAAAATGAAGCAAGATGAAACAATATAAGTGTATTCTAGATTTCAAGGCATATATCATTCTCTCTTAGCATCAAGAGAAAATTATTCAGACTTTGATACTGTTTCAAAAATCCTTAACTCTTTAACAGATGAATGAGAATGAAAAGTCTTAGCGACCGAAGAAGTTAACTACATCTCAACATTAAACCAAAAGAGTTGATAGGAAATCTAATGTCCTATTAAGTTAATCTCTAAGAAAAACGAGTACAAATGCAAGATAAGAAGAATATAGCATTTCAAGTAGAAAATGATGAATTTGATGAAGATGAGGAAGATATGGCGTTTATTGCTAAGAATTTCAAAAAGTTTTTAAAATTCAGAAAGAGCAAAAAAGTCAAAAACAACAAGAATAGCTTCAGTAGTAATAACAACAACAAGCCATCGTCTTCTTCTCCTGAATTTTATGAATGTCACAAGAAATGGCACATCAAGAAAGACTATCCTGATCGAAAGAGAGACAAATTTGAAAATAAGAAAGACAGATTCAAAAGAAAGCCTTCTCTATTACATGGTATGATTCAGAATCATCTTCATCATCAGATAGTGACACTGACATCAATTCTGAACAAGCCAACGTCTGATTTATGGCCACAAATAACGAGGTGAGTGATTTAACTTTTGATGATTTAGTGGATATAAATTCAGAATTACTTAATAAGCTAAGAAACTTCAAAAGAAAACATAAAGACACTCTTGAAAAATTGAATAGGACTAAAATTAAGAAATGTGAAAGAAATTTTAGAAAAAGAACTTGAAACTTCTCAAGAATCTTCTTCTAATACAACTTGTCAACTGTCTACATTAAGTCAAGAAATTGAAACGTAAAGAATGATGCTCTTTTAGTTGAAAATCATGATTTTTTGAAAGCTAATATTAAAATATTGGAATCTGATATTTCTAATCTTAAAATAAAATTAGATGATATTACTAAACCTGTCTCTAATTTTAACAATAGAAGAGAAAATCTTTCTAAAATTATAGAAAATTCTCAAACGGTTTCAAATAAAAGAAGATTAGGATATAAGGAAGTTTCAAAAAGTACTCCAAAGAAAAAGAATTCTTTATATAATAATTTTAAAAGGAATAATGACATTATTGTAAAATCAATTTCAAAAGTTCCAAATTATTCTAAATCAATTAAGATTTGAATTCCTAAAACCAACAATTCTTTGCTTAGAAACAACATTGAATCATTTATAAAAATGGTTCACAAAAATAATGATTTTTATTTTCAAAAGGAATTCTAAATCCTCTTGGGTTTGGTTTCCAAAGACCTAACTCTTAGGACCCTAACAAAAGGTGGGTACCAATGTTAATTCTATATTTCTTACAGGTAGCACTTAAAAAGAGAGGAAAACGGATACTGGACAGTGGTTGTTCAAAACACATGACTGGAAACAAAGAGATGTTAACAAACATTATCTACTCAGATGGAGGTTCTATCACTTTTGGAGACAATTCCAAAGGATACATCATCGACAAAGGCGATGTGAGCAAGCACGGTACAACCAATTTAGCTCTTATTATAAATATTTTACTTGTTAAAAATTTAAAACACAATTTACTTAGCATCGGTCAGTTGTGATACAAAGGATTCAATATATCTTTTTCTAAAGATAAGTGTAGCATTTTTGATCAAAATAAAAATCTTATTTTTGAAGGTTTTAGGGATAAAAATATATGTGTATTAAACATGAATATAAATTACAACAAAAATATGTGTCTAATAGCCAAAGAAAATATTCCTTCGGTATGTCACAAAAGATTTTGTCCTATAAATTTCAAAGCTTTAAACAAAATATCCAAAAATGAATTAGTAAAAGGTTTATCAAGAATGAATTTTAAAGTAAATAATATTTTTGATGCTTGTCAATTAGGTAAATTATCAAAATCATCTTTTAAATCAAAGAAAAATAGTTCTATATTACACCCACTTGAACCATTGTATATGGACCTTTTTGGCCCAACTCAAGTTCAATCCATAAACTAAAGAAAATATGTATTTGTAATAGTAGATGACTTTTCAATATATACTTGGACTATTTTTATGAAAAATAAAAGTTATACTTTTGGAAATTTCAAAATATTTGCTACAAGAATTCAAAATTTCAAAATTTTAAAAACTAGAAACATTGGAAGTGATCATGGAGGTGAATTCGAAAATGAAGCTTTTGAACATTTTAGTAATAAAGAGGGAATTTACCATAATTTTTCTTTTCCTAGACCACCACAAAAAATGGAGTTATAGAAAGGAAAAATAGAACTGCACGAGAATGTGCAAGAACTTTATTAAATGGAAGTACTCTACCAAAATATTTTGGGGCAGAGGCTGTAACAACTGCTTGTTATGTTCTGAATCATGTTTCATCCGACCACTAACAAAACACACTCCATATGAACTTTTTCATGAAAGTAAACCTAGTATTTCATATTTTAAAATTTTTAGTTCAAAAGTTTTTATTTTAAACACAAAAGATCAGCTTGGAAAATTCAATCCAAAATCCGATGAATGAATTTTCATAGGATATTCGGAATGAAGTAAGGCTTATCGAATTTTCAATAAAAGAACTAAAACAATCGAAGAAACACTTCATATCTCCTTCGATGCGAATTTTAACTTTAATAAGAGTCTTAAGGATGATGAGATAATGACTAAGACAATCATAAATATGGTTACTCAAAATAATTTGGAAGAAGATTGAAACATTGTTCATAATTCTAAAGAAGATGAAAGCATTGTTCATAATGAAAATGGATTAAGATCTCTTCCTAGGATTTTACGGGATCACCCAGTAGAAAATGTCATTGGAGAAATTAATTCAAATGTCAGAACTAGAAATCAACTTAATCAAATGGGCCATGTAGCATTCCTTTCTAACATTGAACCTAAAAATGCTAAAGAAGCCTCTATTGATGACTATTGGATTACATCTATGCAAGAAGAACTAAACCAATTCGAATGAAACGAAGTTTGTGACTTAGTTCCTAGACCGAGTGATCAAGCAGTCATCGGTACTAAGTGAGTTTTCAAAAATAAAGCTGATGAACAAGGAAATACTATTAGGAATAAAGCTAGACTAGTTGCACAAGAATATAATCAAGAAGAAGGAATTGACTATGAAGAAACGTTTGCTCCAGTCGCACGACTAGAAACAATAAGTATTTTACTGGCCTTTACATGTTTTCATAATTTTAAACTTTATCAAATGATGTTAAAAGTGCTTTTTTAAATGGATATATAAAAGAAAATATTTTTGTTGAACAACCTCCTCTATTTTTACATGAAAAATTTCCAGACCATGTTTATAAACTCAAGAAAGCTTTATACGGTCTAAAACAAGAACCTCATGCTTAGTATGAACGTCTTAAAAGCTATCTTATAGACTCGGGTTTTGAAATTGGGAAGGTTGATCAGACTATTTTTATTAAACAAACAAAAAAGGATATTTTAATTGTTCAAATTTATGTTAATGATATTATTTTTGGTTCCACAAATGATAAGTTATGTAAGGAATTTTCTAATATAATGACCAAAAAAGTTAAAATGTCACGTATTGGAGAATTATCATATTTTCTTAGATTACAGATTAAATAATTAGATGATGGAATTTTTATTAATCAAGAAAAATACTATAACAATCTAATTAAACATTTTGGTATGGAAAATACCTCTACAAAACCTACTCTAATGAGCATAACAATCCATCTCGATCGAGATGGTGGCAAAAGTGTTGGCTAAAAATTATATCGAAGTATAATTGGATCTTTACTTTATCTAACAGCTAGTAGACCTTACTTTATCTAATAGCTAGTAGACCTGATATAATGATGAGTGTTTGTTTATGTGCTCGATTTCAAGAAAATCCTAAAAAAATCACATAAGTGAGCTGCGAAACGCATATTATGTTATCTAAGAAAAACCAAAGATTTTGGACTTTTTTATCCGAAAGAATGTCCTCGAGTTAGGATCATATAGTGATGCTGAATATGGAGGTTGTCGGACAGATCGAAAAAGTTCAAGTGGTACTCGTCACTTTATTGGTCAATCCTTAGTATCTTGGTTTAGTAAGAAGGAAAATTGTGTCTCACTCTCGACTTATGAAGAGAATAATTTCAACTGCTTTTGCATGCGCTCAAGTCATTTACATGCAACAAAAACATCAAGATTTTAGAACTAATTTGTCAAATTCAACTATTTTCTATGATAACACAATTGCAATAAATTTATCTAAAAATCCCATCAATCATTCATGAACAAAACATATTGACATTCGTCATCATTTTCATTGTGATAATATTGAAAATGATAAGAATTTGTATCTTCTGTAAACCAGCGGGCATATATTTATACAAAATCGTTAAATGAAAATAGTTTTGTAAAATTACAAAGAGAAATAGGAATGTTATCTTTAAAAGATTTATAAATTTTTAAAATATTTTTTTAATTGAGATCCATTTTAGGCTACTAAGACTTGATCTCTTATCTCTTGGCTATGGAAATTAATGCTTCTCAAATTTTTTATTAGTTCTAACAGGTTAATTTTTTTATTTTTTCAACTATCTCTTTTAATCCACATAATATTTTTAGCAAATTGATTGGTTCCATTAGCTTTTCTTTGGTTTAAACTTCCTTTCAAATTATACCTTTCATCTATTTTTGACCATCATTTCAACTATAAAACCTTGGTCTTTTCATTCTTTTGTATCAACTTTCTAATTGGTTTTGTTCTTTTAACTACCATATAATCATGTCTTCTCAAGAAAGCTCCTACTATTCCTGCATTGATTTTAGCTCTCCATCATCAAATACTTCAAATCTTTCTACTCCGACTTCGGTATATGAATCTGTTCCTATCGTACTGCCCGTAAATTATCATACTGGATACACACCGAAAGCTAAGCGAGGACAAAAACTGCATTTTAATACACCTTCTGTCAATGAAAAAATTGATGCTATCTACCATTATCGAAGGCAAATGCTCGACCTACAATGAGAGATGTACTATGAACAGAAGGTTCATGCTCGGAGACTCGGCTTTCTCGAAAAATGTGCACTAAAATTCTATGGTGCTTTACCATCGGACACTACTGTTCATGCTCCATCACCTGAGAGGCCTCCATCCTCTCCAAATTCTTAGGATCGCTGAGCCATTCAACCAGCTCGAGAATATACTAAGATTGAGCCGGAAGAACGTGAGACTCCAAAGAAATCTTCTTCCTCCTCTTAGATTTTTTCTGTTTCCGTTTGTTTTTATCTATGATTCAATATATATATAATATATTTACATGAATGCACCATTATTTTTGTCAATAAATTCATCAATTATTTTTATTTTAGTTGACTAACCTAGAAAATTTAGTCAACTTTATACCTTTTTAAATTTTTTATTCAATTTAGTCGACTTACAACCAATTTTAGTTGACTGAATCATTGCCAAAAGAAGTAGTAACTTTCTGGACATCACCAGTCGACTATATATATATATATATATATATATATATATATATATATATATATATGTTTAATCAATTAAATCAATCTCCCGAACATTTTTTTGCCTACACTCAACATTAGTCGACCAACCTGGTGAAAACAGTTGACTAAATACATTTTATTTAGTAATTTTTTTCAACTCATTCGACTAACTATACCCCTCAGTTGACTAAATAGCATTCAAATTGAACTAAAAATGTTCTGGAAGTAACCGATCGACTAAATCAAAATGGTTAGTCGACTAAACCTAAGTTGTGATAAATTTTTTCCTCGATCCATCATTTAGTTGACTGACCGCTTGCCTTTAGTAGACTAAATCTCAACAACCAAGTTTTTAAAAATAAAACGACGGCTTCTTTCCAATCTACCTATTCAATTTTACATCCCAACTTTTCACAAACCTCTACTACCATTCTCTCCTTCAAAATAATTCTATAATTTAATCCAAAGCTCACCGTTTTTCATAGCTCTTGCTTCCCAAAAACCCTAAGCTACAATTCCACCCAAACGATCTAAACCATCCTTCTCTTCAGTGGTCCATTTGAATCTCAAATTTTGAAGTTGGTTATACAATGATAGGGATGTTCAGAGGTTTCATAAGATGAAGAATTCGGAAATCTTCGAAGATTCATTTGTTAAATTTCAAGATTTTTCTTCTTCTGGGTTTCAAGATTTCGTAAGACAAAGTGGTTTAGAATCTTTGCTAGATTTTAATGTCAATAACCTGAAGATAAATCATCTCTTGATCAAGCTATTCTATGCCAATCTCAACTTAAATCATTACACAATTCATGATCCCAATGATGGTGTATGAATGCTTGTATGTGGTGTCAAAATATTCTTGCCTATCTATTGAATTGGTTTAATTCTATAATGTCCTTCGGAAGGCGAAAATTTGGATGAGATTCAAGTCGACATGGATTATCATGATAGAGTATGTCATCTCTTCCTTTTCGATGGTTTAAAGGAACTCAAGGCAATAGGGCTCCACCCAAAAGCTAGACATATGCATCATACCCTAACACATTATATGGGGTCAATCCTCCATGAATTGGGCAAAGGTCCTTCTCGATGAATTTCAAACTTTCAACCAAGGTCGCATGAAGACCGTTCACTATGGAGCTTATATAATGAGACTTATTTTTCATTTTCAAATACCCCTCTCGGACTCGTACTTTACCACGGTTGGATCCTTCAGCACTAGGACCTCAAGCTTTATGTGTCTTTCCAAGAACTTCCAAAGCCATACCATCATCACTTTTGAACATTGGAAAGAGATTGAAGCATCGGGACTAGTTCTTCTTCTCAACCTCCATGACAAGTAACTAGGATTGAAGAAATTGGGTCGGATACTCAATCATGCTAAGCATATACAATTATCTCAAGAAACCAAAAGATTCTAGATAGGCGACTGCCTCGAGTTGAAAATACTGTCACCAAATTGGATTCGAACCTCGATCGTATTAAAGGTTTTATGAACAACATATGGGATGTCATAACTTATGTCCCATCCTCTTCGACATCCGTCCATGTTCCTATCGTTCCAAGGAAACGACCGCGACCATATTTCACATGATCATCCTCCGATGAAGAAGAAGGGGATGAAGAAAAAGAAGAATCGAGAGGCCATGATGAGGAAGAAGAAGAAACATCAAGTGGTAATGGAGAAGAATAAGCTATTCTCTATATTTTAATAGGGTCTTTATTTAAAAGAGTGTTCTATTTCTTTAGTTGATTATGCTATTTTGTTGTCCGTGCTACTTTGCTGTGTTGTTAAGTACTTCACTGTGTTATTAATTATTGTTGTTTATTATGTGTTGATGTTGCTTTGCATTCTGTGTTTGTAAATGTTTATATGTTATCTTCATTAATGTTATAAGTTTATGATATGATTGTGTATAGATTCCCATAAATATCTTTCTCCTTTTTATCGATGACAAAGAGGGAGAAGTAGTATTGAAATGCACTAACAAATTTTGTAGGATTACAAGATACCTGCACAAAATTCAGGGGAGTTATAATCTACATAATTTTGTCGAAATTTATCTCATATGAAGTTGCCATCAATCAAAAAGGGGGAGAATGTTGGACTACAAGATTTTGATTCATGACAAGGAGCTCAAGACTTGCCAAAACATTCGACAAAAATGAGTTTAATGTTGGTATAGTTGTTTTATTCACTGTTAAAATCTTTCCTCAAGTTCAAACCTGCATTTTTTGGCAAACATATAGATTTAGTCAACTAAATCCTTACTTTCCATCGACTAAACCTATGTTATAATTATTTTTTAAAAAATTACAAGACTTAATCGACTAAATGAAATATTCAATTGGCTAAATACTGCATTTTCATACTCGTAATTTTTTGTTTTAACCTAGTCGACTAAATGTTTACATTCAATCGACTAAACATGTTCAAACCGTCATATTTTCAATTTTTTTGAAAAGATGCCTCGTCTTCCTGAAGAGGAACCTCTTCCAGGAGGAGTGGTGAGCATTTCCAATTCAATACAACTCTTTGCAAACAGTTGTAACTCTTCAATCATTATACATATGCATTTCATTCAAGATCAAACTACTTAACTTTTCTACTCTCTGCTATCTTGAATATCCAGTTTTTGAATTTGCGAAATCAATTTTAAATTTCTTCGTTTCTAAAGCAATATCTACTTCCTTTTTCTTTACGAGCATACAAATATATATGTATCTTATGTGAGGAAAATATTATAGGAAGGTTGTACTTTACTTTGACAAATCTGTGTTGTGACAAGAACATGCAAAGTCAAGAAGGAGTCTTGTTCGGTTCGGTTGCTCAGGCGGGAAAATCTTGTTCAGTTGCTCAGGTGATCAAAGTCTTGTTCGGTCACTTAGGTGGTGTAAACCTATTCCTCTAGGTTAAGTGAGGGTTGCAGTTTAAATCTAGAAGGAGTCTGGGAATGAACGTAGAAAGGGAGTTCAAACTAGTATAAAAATATCTGATGTCATTTTATTTTATTGTTATTTTTACTTACTTTATAT
The DNA here is from genome assembly GCA_030765085.1 of Allium cepa. NCBI lineage: Eukaryota > Viridiplantae > Streptophyta > Magnoliopsida > Asparagales > Amaryllidaceae > Allium > Allium cepa. The sequence goes on from CM060932.1 coordinate 138,358,519, forward strand.
TATGCACAAGTAGTTTAGATAATATCCATATTACAAGATCTTACAGCCACTTTCATTTGCTATGTTGGCCCGGTGATTTTTAAACCGAATGGCATACTCTGTAGTAGTACAGTTCCAAATCAATGATGAAGCTGGTGTTTTCTTGATCTGGCTCATGCATTCGGATCTGATTGTAGCCCGAGTATGCATCCATAAGTGGCAGAAATTCTTGCCCCACCGTTCCATCCACAAGTTGATCGATTTTGGGGAGTGAGAAGCTATCTTTCGCGCATGCTTATTTAGATCTGAGAAGTCAATATAAATTCGCCATTTTCCATTAGAATTCTTGACTAAGACTAGGTTTGTACCCACTTAGGGTAAGTTGCATCTCAGATGAAGCCGTTAGCCATCAGTTTATCTACCTTGGACCGTTCAGGGCCCAACCTGCGCCTTTTTTGCTTTAATGGTGTGAATTTGGGGTCAATATTGAGTGCGTGGCAGGCATTTTCGGTTGTTACCACATACATATTGGAGTGGGTCCAAACAAGTATGTCCTAATTGGCGTGGAGGAATTTAGGTAGTTCTGACCACATCTTGTTTCCAATGTGCGATCCAATTTTCATGACCCGTTTGGGTCATCCATACAGACTAGGACAGACACTGTCAATTCTTCCAGTGCTGCTTGATCCTCCCTTGAGCTCTTCTTTCTAGGGTCCAAAGCCATGTCGAATTGACTATGGTCCCAAAGCCAAGGGTAGCTCTGTAATTTCCATTTAGTGGGCTCACGAATGTGTAGAGTTTCTGCACATCCTTTCCCTTTTCCTTTCTTCTTGACTCATGTAATTCTACGATGTAGCATTCTCGGACGGCGCTTTGATCTCCTTTCACAATTTCGACTTTGTGCACTCTAGGGAACTTCATTGTAAGGCACCTTGGGCCAATGCTATTCTAAACTCGGCTAATGCGGGCCATCCCTAGAAGGCGTTGTGTGTTGACATTTCATCCACGATCACAAAATTCTGAATGAGAGTGACCTTTCACCCACCCACTCCAAGCTCCACAAATAGGTCAACTATTCCCACCTGTTGTTTGGGCTCGCCGGTAAACCCCTGAACCTTTGTTTGGCACATGGATACACTTTTCATGCCAATCTTCATTCGATCGAAAGTACGTTTTAAGGGTATGTTAATGAAGCACCACTATCAACCAACACCTGTCGAACTACAACATGTTTGATTCCTACCACCACCCCCATTGGATCGAGAGCTGGAGCATAACAACCCAAAAATTGAGCTATAATAATTAATTAATGAATTAATTAAATAATAAAATAAGTTTGTGAAATTGTTAGAATTGAGCCACGGTAGTTACACCACTGTATCCGTGGTAATTTTCTGGTCAATTTTCATATATAATTTGTCAAAATCCGAGTCGGTGTAGAGAAGATACGAGAGAAATAAGAAATCGTAATTAAATAAATATATATAGGGCTAGGTTGACCAAAGCTCGAGTCAGGTCTACCCTAGGGTCGACCTCCACAGGAGCTAGGTCGACCCTCGTGGTATAAAGGTCGACCCGCCTTAGTTATTTGACGTAGATTCATTAAGTTTTGAGCGAACACGTCGTTTTCCATTTTTCTCAAATCATGTTCGTTCGTTCTTCCATCTAACGGTTCCAAGCGAGCTTATGACTTGATTGCACCAGATTTAATCTTCAAATCCAACGGCCTGAGATCCCCAAGCTACACTATAAATAAGATCCTAGACCTAGCTATTTTTCTCATTCAGATTTTCTCCCAATTGGGTTCATTGGATGAGATTGGACCATAAAAAAAGAAATTTTTTCTTGAGAGGAGATCTTTTTAATAAAAATACTCTACACTCTAAAAGTGGTCCGGGAAGGCCAAGGAGTAGAGCTAAGGACCACAGGTGAGTGTTTCGAAATATTTTAGATTTTAAAGTAATTTAAAATAATAGGGTTCTCAATAATTGTAGTTTTTCTGCAATTTTAAGACAGTTTTTGTACAATTTATTTATAGTTAACTTTTAAGTGAATTTGAGAAGTTCTTTTCAGTCTATTTTATTCAGCTATTTTATTCAATTAATTTATTCAGTTGTTTACAATTATTTACATTTAATTTACATCTATTTTACGTTATAATTTAACCTGTAAATGTAAGTTTTTTATTTCCTTTTTACGCAAATAAAATATTAAAAAGAGAAGAATTCGCTAATATGGACTAAAATATAAGAACACTAAATTTACCAAAAAAAATAGATATAAAATAAGAAGAACTGCAATAAAAAGAGGATAGACTGAAATAGGAAAATTTCAGATATTTTCAAGAATAATTATAACAAGTGATTATAACTAAAAAGAGAAAATAGAATAATAACAGAAGAGGCTTATTTTATAACTTAGATCTAGATTAAGTCAATAAGCAAAAGAACAGTTATATCATACAGGTTATAAGTAGAAAAGAAAGAGATAACAGAAAAGGCTTATTTTAAAACTTAGATTAAGTTAATAAGCAAATATAAAAAAATAAAAAAGAGGCTTATTTTAAAACTTACACTAAGTTAATAAGCAAACATAGAAGAAGGGACCGTACCAACCGCATTCTCTTTCAGGTAGGAACTGATGGTCTTACAATAGTTAGGTGAGGCTGGGACACACTTATGCTGATTAGGGTACATAAATGGCCGATAGATAGAAGCTCAAATCTAGGGATTTGGGCAAGGGCGTAAATTAGAATTTGTTTGTTAGGACCAATACCGGCAGCATTCCCTTTCAGACTAGGACTGATGGTCTCACAACACTTAGGTGAGGCTGGGCAGCATCTATTTCAAACTAGGACTGATGGTCTCATAACAGATTAGGTAAGGCTGGACATGCTTATGATAATTATGGTAAATAAGAGGTCAAAATACGGAGCGGTGGTTAGTGTGTACCAGTGATGACCGAGCATGCGACATCGATTAGGGTAAAAAATTTGGTACTGCGTTCCAAGTGCTTAACGGGTGTCTTTCGCTGTGGGACCAACATGATTTTCTTAGATCATAGTGGAACAACAGAGATAGAAGGCCGATCAATAGGTAGAATTAGGATTTCAACCTAATTAAAGTAGGATTAGGGTTTCAACCTAATCACAACAGTTAAAGACAAGCGCAAACGATCAAAACAATCAAAGCAAACAGTCAAACAGAATCAAAAACAGTATTTCACCCCAGTTTTGTCTTTTCAGTATTTCTTTCCATACTATAACTATTTCTAAGTCTATTATTTTTACGTTGCTTAAAATTACTAGTAGTTACTTTCACTCACCAGACTTATAGTCTGACCCACTCCTCTATTTTTCCCTTTTCCCCCATAGGCCGGCATAATCGAGGACAGTAGATTCAGACTGCTTGGAGATATATTCTTAGAGTTCTTCATGTATTCTTCTTCTTCTTTTCAGTTTTCTTTTCATTTGACTTTGGATGTACTAGTACTTATGAGAGGGTGATTATTGTTTATATGCTTTGATTCTGAGACTGAGATGTATTTTTCATAAGACATGAGTATTTGGTTTTTGAGACATACTCTGTTTCGAAATGAAGTTAAATTTTAAGCTATTGCTTAAATGTTTGAGCTGTTTTTATTTATTTGTCGTATGAATCTTAGTCTCTGTGATGCTTTAGCTATACCTATAACGAAACATATCTTTTAGTGTGCCCTTTTTGGTTATACTAAGGGGTGTGGGGTGTTTCACTTGGTATTAGAGCCTAAGGTTACAAGATTCCTAAAAACTTGTTTTAAAAGTAAAGCATTTTTCAAAAGTAACATATCTTCGAACTAAAAGTGTTTTTCAAAAAGAAACTCTTTTTATAGAAACAGTTTTTAAGTATAAGAGAGTTTTTATAAAAGTTCCCTCAAAGTCCAATTCAACCTTCTTTTGACTCTTTCGAGCCTAAATTCTCTTTTCTTTGCATAGAATGGCGGATGCCACAAATCTTCCATAGGGTGTCCAAGTCCCTGCCTGGTTCTATAGATACCTCCAAGCTACGACACTAGAGGTGTAAGGGTAAGCGCCCAATGCAGCACAGATGGGTGGAGATCCCATTAATCCACCTACGGCAGCCAATTTTTCTAAGCTATGCAAGGTCTTCACTAGTCTAGGAGGCAAGACATTTTCCAGCATGAAGGATTTCGTAGAGGCACGAGCTTGGTTGAGGAATACAGAGTGGATATTTGGGCTGTTAGGATTGGAGAACCGCTAGAGAGTTCAGCTTGCATCTTGGCAGCTGAAAGGAGAAGCTCCTTACTGGTGGGAGATCATAGAGATGGAAGGTAGGGACATTGTTTGGTTTGGATTTTGGAAAAGGTTTAAGAGAAAGTTCTTGTCACAAGCTACAGAAAGCATGTAGTTGGAGAAGTTCATTAGTTTGAAGCAAGGGAGTCCTTCAGTAAAGGAGTATATAAATTAGGTTAACGAGCTATCGCGGTTTGGAATGGAGCTTGGAAATACACCACATAAGAAGGCCATCAAGTTTTCTAAGCGTTTCAACCAGTCCCTTCAATGGTTGGTATTGACACATAGACCCATGGGAGCAATGTATGAGTTACTTGTGGAGATGGCTCTCATGTCAGATGTTGCTAAGAAAGAAAAGGTTAAGGAGGTTCCTAAATCAAAAAACTCTAAGAAGCAGTGGAAGAATAAGAGGGATTAGAACAAGAAGAAAGGACGAGGACATTAGAAGGGACAGATCAAGAAAGGCGAGAAATGTCATAATTGTGGATTGCTTGGTCATTTCACAAAGGACTGTAAGAAGGAAATGACAAAGGGGAGGTGTTACAATTGTGGGCAGCCCAGGAACCTTAGTAGAGCTTGTCCTCAGAGGGTAGGGCAGAGAGCAGGCAAACCTACAACACAAGTATAGGGTTTGGATGCAGCACCTTCTAGTGGACCGAATAGAGGTAGGAAGTCTCTTAGAAGGTTTGATCTCTATTTTGGATTTTCCTTTTCGGACTCTTTTTGACTTCGGAGCATCACATTCTTTCATTTCTAGTTCCTTTGTTAATTATTTGCACGTAGATATTTCTCTAGTAGTAGACCTTATAGTTGTTTCAAACCCCATAGGAGGATTGGCACATTTATCTATGATTTGTAGGGGCTTGAATTTTTTTATACTAGATGTAGAATTTGACTGTGACGCCTATGTACTAGGATTTTCGGGATATGGAATGATTTTGGGGATAGACTGGTTATCCACTTATGGAGTGATATTAGGCTGCGAGAGGAGAGTCATCAAACTAGAGACATATGGCGGAAGGACTCTCAAGGTTTCTTGCGATTCATAGAGGTCAATCATGTTGAGCTTCCTTTATTCCCTTGATTCATCACTAAGAGAGTTAGATTCAGTTCCCATTGTTAGAGATTTCCCAAACATTTACGAGGAGGTTAAGGGACTACTCCCAAGAGAGAGCTCGACTTTTGGATCTATCTGAATGACAATGCTAAGCTAGTGGCATTGCCCGTGAGATATATGCCTCCTAGGGAGAGGAAGGAGTTATGTAAACAGATTGGTGAGCTATTGAAGAAAGGCTTCACCAAATGAAGCAAATCTGAGTAAGGAGCACTAGTCGTCTTTGCTATAAAGGCGGATGGTTCCCTTCGACTTTGCGTAGACCATTGAGAGTAGAATAAGCTCACAAAGAAGAATCGTTACCCACTTCCTAGGATAGACGATCTTTTCGATCAGTTAGTCAGCTCTTCAATATTTTCTCGGCTTGATTTAGCTACTGGGTTTCATCTGCTTAGGGTCACTGATGATAGCATTGATAAGACATCATTTAGGACACTCGATGGATTCTTAGAGTGGTTGTTATGCCGTTTGGCTTAACCAATGCCCCAACCTATTTTGTAGATATGATGAGCCATGTTTTTCGAGATGTCCTAAATAAGTTTGCTATAGTATTCGTGGATGACATTTTTGTGTTTTCCAAGAGTATGGAAGAGCATGCTATTCATCTTGCGGAGGTTCTTCCTACACTTCGTTTTCATCAGTTGAAAGCAAAATACTCGAAGTATCACTTTTAGCATGAGGAGGTGCATTTCTTGGGGCATGTAGTCTCAAGAGAGGGTTTACCTATGGATCCTGCTAAGATAGTAGAAGTACAGGATTGGAAGGCCTAAAAGAACGTTACTGAAGTTAGAAGCTTCCTAGGTTTGCCTGGCTATTATAGGAAGTTTATCAGAGACTTTGTTAAGATTTCAGCATAATTTACTCACCTCATTAAGAAGAATACGACATTTATGTGGGATGTAGATTGTGAGGATTCCTTCATGATGCTAAAGTGGGCCCTTACTAGTGCACCATTGTTAGTTTTAGCCAACGGACTTTAGCCTTTTACAGTTTACACTGATGAATGTAAGTCGGGTCTTAGAGCAGTATTGATGTAAGAAGGGAGGGTAGTATGTTATGGAAGTAGACAGTTGGGAACTCATGAAATGAACTACCCCACCCATGATTTGGGGTTAGCTGCTACTGTTTTCGAGCTCAAGCCTTAGAGACATTTCTTGCCAGGAGAGAGGTTCAAGCTTTTCACTGACCATAAATCATTGAAGTATCTATTCTCACAGAAGGATTTAAACTTGAGGCAGCAGTGGTGGATGGAGTTTCTAGCATCATATGACTTTGAGATAGCTTACACCCATAGTAAAGGAAACGTGGTAGCGGATTCATTAAGTAGGAAGAGAGCAACCCTTAGTCCAATGTTCATGGAGTGGAAAAGCCTAGAGTTTACTTCTTTGTTTGATTTTAAGCCCTCTACGGACATTACCCTAGGATTATTGGCAGCACTTGAGGTTAAGCCTACCCTCATAGATCAAATTGGCTTAAGGCAGTGAGAGGATTCCGAGCTTATGGATATTTTGGATAGGATTAGCAGAGGAGAAGTCTCTAGACATCTCCAACGCTATTCCATTGATAGCAATGGGTGGTTAAGGAGATATGGAAGACTTTGTGTCCCCCGCACTAGTGATTTAACGAGAGCAGTCATAGAAGAAGCAAACCATTCTCGAATGACTATTCATCCGGGTGGTGATAAGGTGTATAGAGGCATGAAGAGTGTGTTTTATTAGAGCGGCATGATGAAGGATGTGGTAGAGTTTGTAGCGAAGTTTCTTGTGTGCAAAAGACTTAAGGCGAAGCAGCAGAAGCCCGACGGATTGCTTCAACTATTGGATGCACCCGAATGGAAGTGGGATAGTGTTTCGATGGACTTCATGGATGGTTTACCCCAATCTAGGAAGGGGAATACCAGTATTTGGGCGATTTAGATCATTTGACTAAGAGCACCCACTTCATTTCGGTCAAGAGTAAGAGGATGGCACCTATTTCGCATCTTTATATGTTCGTGAGATAGTCCGACTTCATGGAGTTCCCTCTAGCATAGTGAGCGATAGAGACCCTATCTTTACTAGCGAGTTAAAGAGACGCTTGCAAGAGGCTTTAAGGATGCAACTTAGATTGAATATAGCCTATCACCCCAAGACGGATGGCCAAATGGAGAGAATTAATATAGTCTTAAGGATTTGTTGAGGATGTCCATTCATGATTTTAGAGGAATTTGGGAGGAGCATCTTCCTTTAGTGGAGTTCGCATACAATAATAGTTTTCAAGCCAGCATTGGAATGGCACCTTTCGAAGCTCGTTATGGGAGACATTTTAAGTCGCCTTCGTATTGGTTGGAGTCTACAGAGAGATTGCTACTAGGTCCTGATATGGTTAGAAAGACTTCAGAAAAGATTGATTTGATTAGAAGGAGAACGAAGACAACCCAAGATAGACAAAAATCCTACGAGATAAGCGAAGAAGGGATATTGAGGTAGGAGATTTGGTTTTCATTAAGGTGTCTCCGCTAAGAAAGATAATGAGGTTTGGATCAAATGGAAAACTTGCTCCCAGATTCGTAGGACCGTTCCCCATTGTGGAAATGGTAGGGAAGTCAACATATCAGATAAAGCTACCAAAGAGGCTCACGAGAGTTCATGATGTTTCCCATGTTTCGTACTTGAGAAAGTGCCTACATGATTCAGTAGAGGTAGTGGTAGTCAACTTAAAGAAGTTGAAGTGGAGAGAGAAGCATCGGTTCGTCGCATTCCTACCAAGATCGTTAAATGTGATATCAAGAAGCTTAAGAATAAGGAAGTCCCTTTTGGTTAAGTTGCGGTGGGGAGATAGTATTAAGGATGCTATGTGGGAGGTCGAGGAGAAAATACGTACCTCTTATCCACATTTTTTCGATGGTACGTCTTGAATTTCCTATTTCCATCTTTAGATTTGAATTGCTTCTTTCCTTTAGTATCCTTTGGGAGGGTATATCTTAGGATTTAACCTATGGATGGTAGGACTGAATGTACACATGTTACTAGAACATGTTATGCATGATGAACGCTAGTGGTTGCAAGTGTTTGCTAGTGGATGCTAACGGACGCATATATATACACTAGGCACTATTATCTCTTAGAGATCCGCCTAACTAGGTCACTAAAGCATATGCATATGGATGTGTGCACATTTGCATTTTAATTTTATTTCCATGGTTGCTATAAATGTATGATTATCATATGATTGTTGCATTCGGATGATGATTGTGACACGCATATAGAACTATCAGTTATTATTAGGAAATTTAAATTCATTTGGAAAAATTGCATGGATAGATTGCATAAAAGGAGGTCGATTGAATCAGTAGACCGTCTAGTCTTATAGGACATTGACACTACACTATTGCATATAACATAAATTGCATTAGAAAGCTTAAGGACAATGGATGTAATGGACGATGATTGAATATGTGGTTGTAGAATTTGGTTGAAAATATTTATTTCATTCTTTTATCCTTGGAAATTTCGGGGACGAAATCCTTAAGAAGGGGAGAATGTAAAAACCAAAAATTTAAGTTATAATAATTAATTAACGAATTAATTAAATAATAAAATAAGTTTGTGAAATTTTCAGAATCGAGCCAAGGGAGTTGCTCCATTGTGTCCGTGGTAATTTTCTGGTCAATTTCCATATATAATTTATCAAAATTCGAGTCAATATGGAGAAGATACGAGAGAAATAAGAAATCAAAATTAAAACGAAATATATATATATGTGTGTGTGTGTGTGTGTGTGTGTGTGTGTCTATATATATATCGGGCTAGGTTGACCTAAGCCCAAGTCAGTCAACCCTAGGGTCGATCCCTAAAGGAGCAAGGTCGACCTATAGGTCGACCCACATGGTATATAAGTCAACTCGCCTTAGTTATTTGACGTAGATTCGTCCAATTTTGAGCGGACATGTCATTTTTCCATTTTTCACAAATCATGTGCGTTCGTGCTTCCATCCGACGGTTCCTAGCGAGCCTATGACTTGGTTGCACCAGATTTAATCTTCAAATCCAACAGACAAAGATCCTTAAGCTACACTATAAATAAGACCCTAGACCTAGCTATTTTTCTCATTCAGATTTTCTCCTAATTGGGTTTATTGCCTGAGGCTGGACCCTAAAAAGAAATTTTTTCTTAGAAGGATATCTTTTTAATAAAAATATTCTACACCCTAGAAGTGGATCTGGAAAGTCCATGGAATACAGCTATAGACCACAGGGGAGTGTTTTGTAGTCATTTTAGATTTTTAAGTAATTTAAAATAATAGGGTTCTCAATAGTTGTACTTTTTATGCAATTTTGAGATGGTTTTTATGCAAGTTATTTATAGTTAACTTTTAAGTAATTCCTTTCAATCTATTTTATTCAGTTATTTTTATTTAAATATTTTATTCAGTCATTTACAGTTATTAACATTTTATTTACATCTATTTTATGTTAGAATTTAGCCTTCAAATGTTAGTTTCTTTTTTTACCTTTTTACGCGAATAAAATATTAAAAAGAGACGAATTCGCTAATATGGGATAAAATATAAGAACACTAAATTTGTAGAAAATAGATGTAAAATAAGAACAACTATAATAAAAAAGGATAGACTGAAATTGGCAAATTTGAGATATTTGGAAACATAATTATAACAAGTAATTATAAATGAAAAGAGAAAATACAAGAATAACAGAAGAGGCTTATTTTATAACTTAGATTTAGGTTAAGTCAATAAGCAAAAGAATAGTTATATCACGCAGGTTATAATTAGAAAAGAAAGAGATAACAGAAAAGGATTATTTTAAAACTTAGATTAAGTTAATAAGAAAATATAGTAGAAATAACAAAAGCGGCTTATTTTAAAACTTACACTTAGTTAATAAGCAAACATAGAAGACCAACCGCATTCCCTTTGAGACGAGGACCGATGGTCTCACAATACTTAGGTGAGGTTGGGCAGCATCCCTTTCATACTAGGACTGGTAATCTCACAACAGATTAGGTGAGGCTGGACATGCTTATGCTGATTAGGGTAAATAAGAGGTCAAAACAGGGAGCGATAGTTAGTGTGTACTGGCAATGACCGATCGTGCGACATCGTTTAGGGTAAATATTTCGCTACTGCATTCCAAGCGCTAAAGAGGAGTCTTTTGCTGTGGGACCAACAGGATTGGATTAGCTCACAATGGCATGGTAGAGGTAGAAGGCTGATCAACGGGCAGAATTAGGATTTCAGCCTAATTTAAGTTGGATTAGGGTTTCAACTTGATCACAGCAGTTAAAGACAAGTGCAAACAATCGAAACAATCAAAGCAAACAGTCAAACAGGATCAAAAATAGTATTTCACCCCAGTTTTGTCTTTTCAGTATTTCTTTCCATACTAGAACTATTGCTAAGTGTATTATCTTTATCTTGCTTAGAAATACTAGTAGTTACTTTCACTCACCAGACTTATAGTTCAATCCACTCCTCTATTTCCCCCTTTTCTCTCATAGCCCAGCAGAATCGAGGACAGTAGATTCAAACTGCTTGGAGATATATTCGTGCAGTTCTTTATGTATTCTTCTTCTTCTTTTAAGTTTTCTTTTCATTTGACTTTAGATGTACTGTTGCTTATGAGAGGAATGATTATTATTTATGTACTCTGATTTTATGACTGAGATGTATTTTCATAAGACACCAGTATTTGGTCTTTGAGACATGTTCTGTTTCAAAATAAAGTTAAATTTTAAGTTATTATTTAAATGTTTCCGCTGTTATTATTTATTTGTCTTGTGAATCTTAGTCTCTATGGTGCTTTAGCTATACCTATAGCTCACCATATCTTTTAGTGTGGCCTTTTTGGGTATACTAAATGGTGTAGGGTGTTTCATGGATCTTCAGTGTCCCGATTTCAGAACACTATATCGTCATTCAAAATCTTTTGTAGTGTGGCCGGAGTTTCATCTTCTATTTCTAAACATGATTCCTTCGGAGCGTGCTTCAACCAACAAGCAAATCGTTCCATTTCCCCCAAACTTCTTTGTGCAAGGTGTGGTCCCATAGATATTGTTCCAATAATAAGCGTTTTGTCAGTTCGTTTCAACCCTTCTTCACTGGTCATGCTTGATTCCTTCGGTCTTTAAGAGGCCAAGGAGCCACAGATTGATGGAGGTTTTGAGGCTTTCTTATGTACTGCCTTAGCTTATTGCCCTAGATCAATTCCTCAATGAGATTCTTTAGATAACGACACTCATTTGTACTGCGGCCATGTATCTCGTAGAAGCGGCAGAATTCCCGTAGCGCTTCTGCTGCTCAATTGCTTCCTTTCTAGAGGGCCTTTTGTATTCCTCAGTCCCTTGAGTCACGAGAAAAATGTTTTTCGGTGTGTCGTTTAGGGGATTGTAGACTTTGAGCCTAAACCTGTTGATCTTTTTATTGTTGCCATTACCATTCTTCTTATAGGAGTTTTGACTTTTTCTCTTTGAATTTCCGTTTTTCCCAGTTATTCCTTTAACAGTCCGAGAAATGTGCACATTTTGATTTACTGCTACATCACTTTGCCCGACGTTAATTGGTTGCACACTAGTAGACTTTCTTTTGAATTCTTGCACTTCCTCCAACCTAAGGTACCGACTTGCTTTACGATTGAAATCTTTCCTGGTGGTAGGTTGCTTTATCCTTATCCACTTTTCAAATTCAGTTTCCGGGTGAATGGCACGGACTAATGCCATAAAAACCATATCTTCATTGGGGTTGTTTACTTCTGTCATCGCGGTGTCAAACCTATTCATGAAAGATTTCGATGATTCATACACCCTTGGAACAATCCGGATAGGCAAATGACGTCATTTGGCTGTGTGGTTTGGACTCTGAACTGATCAAGGAACTTTGTTGCCAGTCGGTCAAAATTAGAGATATATCTTGGTGGAAGCCTAGTAAACCACATTGACGTAACTCCTTCATGAAAGATAGGAAAGCATCTTCATCAAACAGCTTCGGAGGCATTAGCTCTGTCCACATACCAACTGTTTTTGTACAAGTGAGGTTTTGGGTCTTTGTCCCGTCATAGGACAGAATGGTTGGCATTATGAGTTTTTATGGATATTTCACATTCAAGATTTCATTGGTGAAGGGAAGTCCGACTTGGTGCAGAACCCCATTCATCATCTCTTTTATCTTTACTCTCTTCCATTAATCGTTTAACCACATCCGCTATGTATGCCTCTGATGTCCGGTGGTCCCGAGGACGACAATCAGTCACTACGCCAAGTGTTTGGCTTTGCAAACAGTCTTAGTGAGTGGGCTGAAACCTAGGCTCTCCTGTCTTCGAGACAGCTACTCTTGTAGGGTCCCGTTGGCTTGTGGTTGGCCCGAACGGAGTAGTTTGAGTATTCCTAGTATTATCGAATGCATTGGCATTTTCTTCCAATTTTTTGTCTTGCTCTCTCTCCTTTGAGTCGGAGAGATCCATAACTTTGTCTTCCAACGGGGTCTTTGCCTCTTGATTCTAGTTTAGAATTGGTTGCCTCGTGGTGAACGGAATACTTGCATTTCCATCCACGTTAAGTCCTGTTGTCACCCTTTTTTGTGGCTGTTTTCTATTTCTTCTATGTAGACGAGAAAGGGAGGAATTCTCTTTTTCTATAGCAGCCGCGGGTTCAGACACTGCCCTTGGAGCAGGATTTGACTGTAGGATTAGGAGAGCGTTAAGTTTATCCATGCCTTTTGGCTATTTTTCATTTTTTGGTTGATCTCATCAACCATTTTATTCAACTCATCCCCCGTGACAGCTTTGTGCTAACTGAAGGATGCTGGAGCCTGATTAGCACCATTTACTTCAGTTTGGTTAGGATTAACATCTTCTCCAGCTGTTACTGCCTCTATGGATCTTCTAGAGGCAGTTCTTCTTCCAGAAGCCATTGATTCCAAACAGCAGATTCTTCAAGCAAAGATTGAGAATCTAACTTCTGGACCTATGTGATCCAAAGTAGATAGGTAGATCTAGGTCCAGAATTAGAGTTCTCAGTGAAAGCATCAAAATATTAACCCAAAAAATGGATCAACACCCTAGCTTGAGTTTGAAAGCATCAGCCCTGTTCTGACAGAGCAATATCACAGATAACAAATATAGAAAAAGAATGGTAAAAGAAAGAAGACATGAAATTTTTATAGGGGTTCAGCTATTGATGAAGCCTACATCCACTTTATAGTTTTATTATAGACTGATTGCTGATACAAGTAGCGTTTGATTACAAGGCTTTGATTATGTTTAAATAAATTGAATCCCTAGAGTTGGAATCCACTGGAGATTCACAATGAATTCCTTTAGAGATTGTTGTGAGGGAGGTGGAGAGTGAAGAATGTTTCGAGCAGATCTTCAGCCACCAGTTTGGAGAAGATCCCGTTTATATTGTTGGTAGGATGGTATTTATAGAGATCAGAGAGCTTCTGGGCCAGGCCGCCTCGTCTATTGCTCGCAGATGGACACGGGATGACCCAGAGAAGTTTAGCTCAAGATCCGAGCCAAAACCATGGATTGCTAACGATCCATAGATTTGACTCACTTGCGACCTAATGACCTGGTTGTTCTCTCGATCGCTTCAATATGCTAGGTCACATCCAATCATAGCTTCATATGGATCGCTAGCAATCCATCGTGTATGGATTAATAGCGATCCATACACTTAGTATTTTTGTTTCTGTCTTCTCGTCCCTTTTGCTTCTATGTGCCGTAACTTCTTAGCGATCCACTGGTGAAGTTTATGGATCACTGGCAATCCATGGTCTATGGATTGCTAGCGATCCATATAATTGGTTTATTTATGAACTTTTGGTATCTGGCATTCTCTTATTGCCTTGTATCGATGTTGTTCGCATAGTCCCGTTACACGTTGCTTTGTTTCAATAAAGATCTACTTGTTAGTTGCATTGGGTTGTTGGTTGGACTGGACGGACGTTGGTTTATTTCTTGGTTTAGTCAAACTAAGTTGTTGCTTCAGTAATATGGCTTGGCTCTCGTAAACTCCTCGCCTTAGCCTTTTCGGTTTAGTTCTAAGCCATTCTAATATCATGAAATTGTTCTATTTTCTAGTGGGTCCTTCTGGGTTAAAAAGCCAGAAAATATAAATATACTTATGATGTTGAGAAAAGTGTATGAATGTTTATGAAGTATTGAAAAGAATATAAACGAATAGTGAAATTAAATATATATATATAATTATGTAAAGTAATTTATAATTAATAAAGGAGTATTAGTTAATAAAGGAGGTTTTAATTAATAAATGAGTATTAATTAATAAAGAAAGTTTGATTAATGAACGAAGTTTTATTAGATAAAAAAGAGTTTTAATAATAAAAATGGATTTTAATTAATAAAGGATAACTTAATTAAAAAGAGATTAAAAGTCATTTAGGTGGCCTGATTGTGCTTTGTATGAATTGATAGTGCTTGCATGTTTATTTACTTACGAAAAGTATATAAGACTTAGTTTCCTTATGCGATCATTCTCATTTTTGTTGAATATGACCTTTGTTTGATTGGTTATGGAATGTTAGTATTACTAGGTTTAGCACTAAAAGCCGAGCAAGGTAGGCTTCTCTATTTTTGAGAGTTAATATTGATGTTTGAGTAGGGATGGAGCAATAACGATCTAACCTACTAACTTCCTTCTTGATCGAGGAATAGTTAAGCTAGAATGTAGGAAATGTGTTAAGTATACGAACCTTGATTCCTATAAGCAAGCCCTTATGACTCGATAGTCGATTAATCGATTACCGATCTTGACCGAACATAACTTTGGAAGAAATCGAAAGGCTTTGTGGATTTATACCAATAAGAACCTCCGAGGAGGAATGTTGATACAAAATGCCTCCAGCTTTTACTTACTTTTTAAAGAATTGAAATCGAGTCAACAGAAATTCATCGATTTGTTTTGAAGATTCTAGAATCGGTAAGTGTTTTAATATCACTTCAAAACTATTGTATGGGTTCTATGTTTTGAAAGAGGAATAATGGAATCCATGCGTGGTTTCGAAATCTATTAAGATAATGGAATCCATGTGAGATTCATGATTTGTTCGAGTATTGAAGAATCTATAGAGGATGTTGAACATAACCGAGTATTATAGACTCCTATGGAGGATGTTGAACATAACCTTAACATCAGAGAAATGACTAAACACATAGTAAGATGCATAATCTCAGGTGTAGCTAACCCATGACTGTATACTAACTCTAGTATCTAGAGTATGCTTATCGATATATTGCACGCAGGAGTTGTTGATACTTAATGCCACGCAGTTCATCGTTGGGCCAGTTATATTGACCTTATGATATATTTTATCTAGAGATATACGATTCTTTGAAGGGAATTCAATGATCCTTGTCATAGGAGATCTGCCTAGAAGTACCGAGGGCATCTCCGTGGAAATCTACACAATTAGCGAACGCGCCTTAGCGATTTTTTATGTGTAAATATTATTATTGTCGTGGTGCACATTGCACACACCATAGCTATATTTCTTACTTATATTCTAGACTTTAGACATTATTATAATATCATTAGATTTTCCTATGAAATGGTTTGGTTATTGTTACCCTACCTTTTGGTCAAAGTCAGGATATCAACAAATTGGCTAAAAAGCATGGATATCAGCATTGGAGATCGATTAGAAATAAAGTTATGATCGATACCGTCAAAATTGGACCAATCTCCAATCAAGATGGGATCGATCGAGAATGATAAACAAGGTTCAGTAAGGCTACACTTTGAATTTCAGGTCAATCAGAGTTCATATACTCGAGTTATGGATGGATCAATTTTCATATGATCGATCGAAAACATGGCTACGATCGATATCATCCAAGTTGTACCAAGCTCCAATCAAGGTGGGATAGATCAGGAATGATAAACAAGATTCTGTAAGGATACACTTTGAATTTTAGATCAATCGGAGTTCATATGCTCAAGTTATGGATGGATCAATATTCGTATGATCGATTAGAAACAAGGCTATGATCGATACCGTCCAAATTGGACCAAGCTTCAATCAAGGTGGGATCGATCGAGAATGATAAACAAGGTTCGGTAAGACTACACTTTGAATTTCAAGTCAATTGGAGTTCATGTGCTTATGTTATGGATGGATCAATATTCGTGAAAAACTGGCCCGTATCGATGCTCTCGTATCCATCACTATGGATACCAGATGATGGATACCAATTGATGGATACCACATGATGGATACGAAGTGATGAGTACCAGAAGATGGATATGAAGTGATGGATACCATATAATGGATATGAAGTGATGGATACCATATGATGGATACGAATTGATGGATACCAGAAGATGGATACGAAGTGATGGATACCAGCTCATGGATACGAAGTGATGGATACAAGATGATGGATACGAAGTGATGGGTACCGGTTGATGGATACGAAGTGATGGATAACAGCTGATGGATACGAAGTGATGGATACCAGTTGATGGATACAAAGTGATGGATATCAGATGATGGATACCAAGTGATGGATACCAAATGATGGATACAAAGTGATGGATTCCAAATGATGGATATGAAGTGATGGATACTAGATGTTGGATACGAAATGATGGATACCAGATGATGGGTACGAAGTGATGGATACCAGTTGATGGATACGAAGAGATGTATACCAAATAATGGATATGAAATCATCATCCTGGACTTGCAATCTTAAACTTGGATCGATCAAATCTCACAAACTACACGCTAAAATTTCACGAAATTTGGGGAGTAAGGATTTAGCACTATTTTTTTCACCATCATCTATCCCAGCCTAATCGGAGCGATTCCTGATCGATACGAAATTGATATGGATCAATCGAGGATCGATACCAAACCATCTTGGATCGATCATGTAGTCCTACCTGCGCATGAGAAAGGGTATTTCAAGCTTTGGGGAAGATTTTTCCGGTCTACTACTATAAATAGAAACTCCAAGGCTACTAAGTAGGGAGCTTTTTCTTCTAGCTTGGGGAAACTCTGCCATTTTTGTTTGTTGGTTTCAAAGGCTTGTAACTGTAATCACAGTATAAAAGGATCGATTCAAAGTGGACGTAGGCCGGAGATAACCGAACCACTATAAATCTTGTGTTTTCTCTTACTTTATTTCCTTTCAATTTTTTTATTTCTTCATTTTTACTCTCAACATTATTTTGATCCGAGTGTTTGATATTAAGGGTTTGTGTGTAAACATTGGTGCTTTCACTATGTTCGGGGTTTGTGACCATTTTTGGCGCAAACACTTTGGTGCTTTCACTGAGAAAGACTAGCACCTGCTACATCGGATTTGGAGTTCAGATTTGGAAATTTAAAGGTTTAGATCTAGAAGGATCCATGTTACGCCATCAACAAGGAGATAAGTAATAGAAAGAAGTCAGCACGAAGGGAGTCAGGAGGCTTCCTTAGAAGAAATCAGACCTCGGTTTTCATCACCAGAGATGAGATGGAGATGATGATGGATGCTATGCAGGAAGGATTGTTGAAAAGGAAGGAGGAAATAATGCAGAACCTTCTTAGACAGTTTGGATAGGCAGGAGCAGCAGGAGCTACTCGAGTTCTGATCCATGGAGATGGAACGGAAAAAATCAACAAGCAATTAGATGGAGCAGCTCAACCGAGCACAGCACCGAATCAGCACACAACTACCAATATGGTTGGATCCAGACTCGGGGGCACACCACCATGCAATGATAGACCAATCCATGGAGGGATTCCAGGTGACACCGCACAACAAGGTGCCGGCAGGAACACGATAGAACGTGATGAAGATTACGTACTAGAATTCCCTCATGGACTCGGAGGGAAATCCTTGGTGGACAACACTGGATTAGCTGAGATTATCAGGTGAACTATGTGTGGAGGTCTAACGGACAGAGATCTGGAAGGGGGTGAACAGGAGTTCGTTTACCCGTGACTTCAGAATGCCCAGGAATCCACCAGAGCTCAAGCAGCCTGCATTGGAAGTACATAATGGTAGGACCGATCTTACCGATCATTTGATGAGGTATACAAGACACATGGAAGTGCTGGTGGCATTGGAGGAGATTATGGCACAATGTTCCCCCTATACTTGATGGATATAGATGCTATGTGGTTCAGGTAGTTAGAAAATGGATCTATTAGGATATGGAAAGAATTGGTAGACAGGTTTTTGAAGTAGTTTCAGATTCATATCAAGAGGCCGAAGAATGTGATGACACTGACCTCGGTGAAACAGAAGACAGGAGAGTCAACCGGGACTTTCCTAACTCGGTTTAATGCAGCGATTGCTTCGGTGGATCAGTCGGATCCATCAATGGTTCTAATGGGGTAGAGTCAAGAGTCAGAGAAAACAAAGATTTAAAGATATCATTGATACGTGATCCAACAATGGATCTCGGGGAATTCTTTCATGAGGCTGAAAGATTTCTTAGGCAGGAGGATGCAAGTTTGGATATGAAGCCAAAGGAAGTAAAAATGGTCAAGGATGGAGGACCATCCGGTAAAATCTCGGGAAAGGGTAAAGGTAAAAGGAAGAGGAAGTCGGATGATGATTCTGGCAGGGCAAGGAAGCGCTGGGGAGAACCAAAATTCGCCACTTACATAAGACTGGATGAGACATTGGAAAGGGTTTACATGGAAATTCGAGATTGCCTTCCTTACCGAAGGCCGTCAAGTAGGGAACCTTTGGAACGCGAGAGGGCATCCAAAAGGCACTGTCTTTTTCATGACCTTGACGGACATGATACTAATAGCTGTAGGCATCTAAAGGATATAATCGAGGAGCACGTAAGGAGCGGTTAGTTGCAGCAGTACGTCAAGACTCAAAATGTGGCAGTGGAACAGGAGCAGCCACCATCTACCTCAAATAACGACCGTAAAAGGACAAGGAATGATGGTCGATTGGTCATCAACTGGTTGGGGGTGGTATTAAATAAGTAGCAAACTCTGGGCAAACGGCTAAGTCACTTACTCATGTATAGGGACAGAGATAGCCCCTAGGCGTGCTCTGAGATAATGATAAACTGTGATGCCCTAGTATGTGAAATTTTCTTTTCTTTTGGTTTGGAAATTTTCTTTTTCAAGTTTGGTTTTGGAGTTTTGTTTGGACTCTTGGTTTTGTTGATTTTCTAGTTTGGATTTTGGCTTGGATACTAGTTTTTTAGTTTGGTTTTGATTTTTGGTTAGGATTTCTAGTTTTCTAGTTTGATCTAGATTTCGTATTGGATTTTGATTGGATTTTTAAATGTTTTTTTGTAAAAGGTCGTCAGGTATGGATTAGCCTGGCAAGGGGTAAGTCGCTTTGTCCGAAAGTGGCGAATCGACTTGTTTCAGGCCATCGAGTATGGACTATGCTCGGCAAAGGTCTAAAGAGACCAGTATTCGACCTAGGACTTAGGCTCCATATTATCTGTCATTTATTATAACAGGTCATCGAGTATGGATTATGCTTGGCAAGAACCCATGGATCGAACTATTTGGCTAAGGATGTAATATGGAATTTGGTTGTCATATTTAAAGCTATTTAAAACACGCCTTCTTATTGCAAGGCATATTTTACGGGGCAAATGTTACCCCACCTATTGGTTAAGGTCGGGATATTAACAAATTGGCTAAAAAGGATGGATATCAGGATCGAAGATCGATTGTAAACAAGGCTATAATCGACACCGTCAAAATTGGGCCAAGCTCTAATCAAGGTGGGATCGATCGGGAATGATAAAAAAGGTTCAAGAAGGCTACACTTTGAAATTTAGGTCAATCGGAGTTCATATGCTCGAGTTATGGATGGATCAATATTCGTATGATCGATTGGAAACAAGGCTATGATTGATACCGTCAAAATGGTATCAAGCTCCAATCAAGGTAGGATTGATCAGGAATGATAAACAAGGTTCGGTAAGGTTACACTTCGAATTTCAGGTCCATCAGAGTTCATATGCTCAAGTTGTGGATGGATCAATATTCATATGATCGATTAGAAACAAGGATATGATCGATACCGTCAAAATTGGACCATGCTCCAAGCATGGTGGGATCGATCGGGAATGGTAAACAAGGTTCGGTAAGGCTCTCGTATCCATAACTATAGATACCAGATGATGGATACCGAATGATGGATACCAAATGATGGATACGAAGTGATGGATACAAGAAGTTGAATACGAAGTGATGGATACCAGATGATGGGTACGAAGTGATTGATACCATATGATGGATACGAAGTGATGGATACCAGAAGATGGATATGAAGTGATGGATACTAGCTGATGGATATGAAGTGATGGACACAAAAAGATGGATACGAAGTGATAGATACCGGCTGATGGATACGAAGTGATGGATACCAGAAGATGGATACGAAGTGATGGACACCGACTGATGGATACGAAGTGATGGATACCGACTGGTGGATACAAAGTGAAGGATATTTGATGATGGATACCATATGATGGATACGAAGTGATGGAAACCAGATGATGGATATGAAGTAATGGATACCGGCTGATGGATATGAAGTGATGGATACCAGATGATAGATACCAAGTGATGGATACCATATGATGGATACGAAGTGATGGATACCAGATGATGGATACGAAGTGATGGATACCAGATGATGGACACAAAGTAATGGATACCAAATGATGCATACGTAGTGATGGATTCCAGATGATGGTATGAAGTGATAGATACCAGATGATGGATACGAAGTGATGGATACCAGATGATAGATACGAAGTGATGGATACTGACTGATGGATAAGAAGTAATGGATACGAAATCATCAACCTACACTTGCAATCTCAAACTTGGATCGATTATATCTCACAAACTACAGACTGGAATTTCACAAAATTTAGAGAGAAAGGACTTAGCAGTATTTTCTTTCACCATAATCGATCCCAGCCTAATTGGAGCGATTCCTGATCGATTCAAAGTGGACGAAATTTGGGGAAACTCTGCCATTTTTGTTTGTTGGTTTCAAAGGCTTGTAACTGTAATTACAGTATAAAAGGAATAAAAGGATCAATTCAAAGTGGACGTAGGCCGGAGGTAGCCGAACCACTATAAATCTTGTGTCTTATCTTACTTTATTTCCTTTTAATTTGTTTATTTCTTTATTTTTACTCTCTACATTATCTGGATCTGAGTGTTTGATATTGAGGATTTGTGTGTAAACACTAGTGCTTTCACTATGTTCGGGGTTTGTGTCCATTTTTGGCGCAAACAATTATCGTAAGGTAAAAACCCATCTGTATTTATTTGCGGCATGGTTTTACGAGATACCCTTATTTTTGAAAGGTTTTATAAATATAAGAAACCATGTTATTGAGTTTCTCACACTAGTTTTAACAGGCTGATCTAGATGTTATTTTCTTATAATGCATGGGTCAGCCTAATGTATTTTCAGATTTGGTTATGGATGCTTTGGGCTCTTGGAGAGGAGCTGGATGTTTACCTATCATAGTATTTATTTTTGCTGCATTACTTTATGTATATATATCAGCAATTGTAAGGACAGACTATTATAACCGTCCAGGCTGATGATATGTTGTTTTCATACTATTTTCTTTTGTAAAGATAATTTTGATATTATATGTTATCATTTTGTTGTGAGATTCTGATGTTTTTATTCTACTCTTTCTCGTTCCTTTTCTTTTCTTCTTTTTCTTTACCCTAACTTTCTGTCTTTCTGGGACTTAGGTGCTTGACACGTGAATACCTAGGATGTACTAGTGTTGATTTTCATAAGGTCAAAAAGGTGGTTGTTATACTATGATTGTCGCTTCACTCAATATATATTAGAAATCTGCTTGATATTTTTGACATTTATAATAACACTACTATCCCGTCCCCATACAAATATTAGACCAGTTTTAGATTTAGTTCCAATTACTCACGTAGAAAAATGATTTAATTCCAATTATTAACTTAAAAAATTATATGCAATTTACTCAATTACACATTGGTGTCTTTGGACTGAAAGGAAATAACGGTTATTCAGCAGTTTATAAAGAAATTCAATTGTTACTCCATATTTTATTATTCAGCATATTTCATTTTGGATAGAGATTTGTAGAAGACATTGAAATTAGAGATTTCACCCTGATCGGTTCATGTATAGAACTATACCACACGATAGTCTTCCCCTCCTCTTTCGAGAGAACTACCTAGGGGAGTAGTGGAAATCTGCTTCAAACGTCAAGATGTTCAATCCATGTAAGAAGGTGCTATACATAAATTTCATCCGTTCCCATCTCAGTCCAACAAGCTATGCTTGTCACACTTTTTCAGCACCACATCATATGGCATTTTCTGCATGCTGCAGCATCATTATAAGGGTAGGCATCTATGGGGAAACCGCCTAAACTGGATCACAAAAATGTTCTTAAACCCACATCGAATCTTCTAACCAAAGCAAATAACCCAAATCAGACCGATCCGCATCGATACGGTTCAGTGGTGGTTTGGACGATTGAACCAACCATATTATTCCAGACTGAACCGAATATTTACACTAGTAATCTTATGATAAAAATATAATCAACTCCTACCTTATTTTATATTCAAACAATGTATATTCTATTTTCGTCCATTGTTAATAATAATAGTTGAAATAAAGGAAGAAGTTATAGTTTTCGTATAATATTTTTCATCTTAATTTTTGGGTAAACGCTAATTATAATCTTATTCTAGTTATTTTACTTAATGATTATGCATTGATTAACAATTGATGATTGGTTAATCTACTAAAAAAATCTTACTTGTAGCTAAATGTCAAATTGAAATATTCATACAATTAAGAATTAATCTTTCATTTCAATGTAAAAGCTTTACACAGTTGTCCTCGTAAAAAATCTATAACGATACAGAATTTTACCACCTTGGTTTGCGAATATTTAATAAATATTAGTTATTCAAATAACAGGTTTTATAATTAAAATATAACTCTATTAAATGATAACAAATGATGGTAAAATAGATTTTTATTGACCCAGGATTTTGCCACTTTGATATAGGCTATTTAAATATATATTTTTTATAATCAATAAATGAATTTTTATTAGAAAATAAACCTATTTTAATTATTTAATAATGATGATAAAATACTTTTTGAAATTTATTTACCAATATAGATAGTTCAAATAAAAATAGAAAATGTGACCGATGAATATTTTTCGAAATTTTGACTTTTCAACACTTGAAAGTCATCGGAAACATTGTGCATACTTGGTGCAACATGGATACATATATATGTTAGGATTATTATCAATTAACACACTTATATATACATAAGAAGTGATGTGACCTTTCATGCTTAGTTTGAATAAGTATGTGTGTGTGTATAATCATATCGCCCATTTTATGCAACATATCATGGAGCCCCTTGATTTAAGGCTTGAAAGGGGGGATGCCTTTGACTAATGTGTATAAGGCATAGGGAGGACAGATAGGTGGCATAATTTGAGTGGAGGTTATGTCCTAGGGGGTATTTGGTAATTTTACACTTCCTTAGCCTATAAATACCCCAACCTCTTCATAATTCTTACTTTACAACCTCCTTCTTCAGTTCCTAACACTCTCTACTTATATACATACACACACTCATGGCTTCCGTCTCTTTTTCCTAAGAGAAAATAAAGTTAGTTTGTTCACTCAAAAATCTAGTAAAAACTCATCCATTTCACTTTCAAACCCATTCTCTACTAAACAAGGCCCTGTACTCCACTAAACCACCAAGGCTGAGCCTTGTTCTAGCCATAGTCGAGCCTAAATACATGCATGGCCAAGCCCTATAGCCTTCCAATGGTCCATATCTTCACTTTGTTGAGCTAGGAGCAAGCAAGCTAGGTCGAGAGCAAGTTTAGTTTAATTTAGTGGAAGTTTGGTGAGTAAATTTCATATTTTTAAAAATAAAATTACTAACGTTTTAAAGTTATAAAATTTACGAGTTAAAATGTTTCTTAAGTATATAATAATGTTATATGTTGTGTATGCATGCATATATGTTGATTTGGAGTTGATTGCTTATGTCGAAATTTGAGTAGACGATAAAGATTATACCTTGAACATCGGAAAAGTTGGTTGGTATTTGTGAAGTAATATTCTTGCTTATGATTGTGCTCTAATGTTATGAAGTGACATTACGATTAAATTTATGTATAGTGTATGGGTTCATGACATGAATATAGCGTTTTGCTAACCAAAAGCGACGTACAAATCTGCTTTTTGTCGAAAGTTTGATATTTGTTTCAAAGCAAAATGCTTTAGGTTTAAATCTTTGATTTTGCTTTCAAAAGTTTATTTTCATGTTTTAAAGAATACAATAGTTCAAAGTTGAAATTTTAGAAGTTAGAAAATAAAATTATCAAGTCTTGAAATTACGGGTCATATACTGATAGTCGCTATACACGCAATTTGCAAAATCCAAACTATTTCCAAATCTAAAACTTGTTTCCACCTAGAAACATTTTTAAAAGCATTTTTTAACTTTGTTATAATTTTTAAAGTGTAAAAATAGGATTTATAAGTTAATTTCCTTAAAAACCAAGTTCTGAAATTACAGGTCTGTGTAGCGATAGTCGATAAACGTAGTTCGGGAAATTTAATTAGTTTTCTAATCCAAACATGTTTCCACTTAGAAATATTTTTGAAAATGTTTTCTAACCTCAATTTAGTAGTTAGAGAACAATTATTTAATTTATTTATTAGTTAATAAAGGTGATTAGTACTTGTTAATTGGTTTGGTATCAAATATAATTTGTAAGAACAGACATAGAGGAGAAAGCAAAGGCAACTTATTTTATTTATCCCATCTAATTGATATACAAGAAGAGGTGTTTATATATAACACCAAATAGTTAAACCAGGAAAGTTTATAATAGGAAAGTTTATAATAGGAAACAGTTACACCCTATATTTAACACTCCTCCTCAAGTTGGAGCATAGATGTTAATCAGGCCCAACTGTTACACAAATAATTAATTCTGACTCCATTCAAAGCTTTGGTGAAGATATCTGCAATCTGCTCTTCAGTCTCCATATACTCTGTAGATATTAAACCATCTTGTATTTTATCCCGAACGAAATGACAGTCAATCTCCATGTGTTTGGTTCGTTCATGGAACACAGGATTAGATGCAATATAAATAGAAGCTTTGTTATCACACCATAATTTAGCTGGAATAATAGTTTTCAGTCCTATTTCATTCAAGAGTTGATATATCCAAACTATCTCACACACAGATTTTCCCATAGCTCGATACTCTGATTCTGCACTTGAACGTGAGACAGCATTTTGCTTCTTACTTTTCCATGAAATTAAGTTTCCTCCAACAAAGACACAAAACCCCGTTGTAGATCTTCTATCTATCTTAGAACCTGCCCAATCAGCATCTGAAAAGCATTCAACTCGGTTATGTCCATGATTTGTATATACAATACCAAGCCCAACCGTTCCTTTTAAGTAGCATAAAATCTGTTCTAAAGCAGTCCAATGATGAACTGTTGGAGATGACATGAATTGACTTACAACACTAACAGAATATGCAATGTCTAGACGAGTAACAGTAAGATAATTCAATTTTCCAACCAATCTTCTATACATTTCTGGATTTTCAAATAATTTGCCTTCTTTTGTTAGTTGCATATTTGGAATCATTGGAGTACTACATGGTTTTGATCCTAGCTTTCCTGTATCTTTTAGTAAGTCAAGCACATACTTTCTTTGAGATAAAAGAATACCTTTGTTACTCCTTAAAACCTCAACACCTAAAAAATATTTTAGTTCTCCCAAATCTGTTGTATGAAACTGAATGTGAATAAATTGTTTAAGAGACTCAATTCCTTCTTTGTTGCTTCCTGTAATAACAATATCATCCACATAGACAACTAGAAAAATAATTCCATTCTATGAATTTTTATAGAATACTGAGTGATCTGCTTTGCTTTTCTTCAAACCAAAATTCTCGATAGCTAAACTAAATTTTCCGAACCAAGCACAAGGACTTTGTTTTAGTCCGTATAGAGTTTTTTTAAGGCAGCATACTAAACCATTCTTCCCCTGAGCAACAAAGCCAAGTGGTTGCTCCATATATACTTCCTCTTTAAGGTCGCCATGAAGAAAAGCATTTTTAATATCAAGTTAATGTAAAGACCAGTCATATGTAGCAGCAAGTGAAATAAATAATCGTATTGTCGTTAATTTTGCAACAGGAGAAAATGTTTCAGAATAATCCACTCCATAAGTTTGAGCAAATCCTTTCGCAACTAATCGAGCTTTTAAACGTGCAACTGATCCATTTGGATTAATTTTCACAGAGAATACCCATTTGCATCCTATAGCTTTTTTACCAATAGGTAATTTTAGTAAATCCCATGTATTATTAAACTCCAAAGCATTCATTTCATTAATCATTGCTTTCCGCCAACCAGGAATAGATAGGGCTTTAGTAACAGATTTAGGAATTGAAATTGACTCAAGGGAAGTGTTGAACAAATATGAAGAAGTGGATAAGTTATTATAGAGACAAACGATGAGATAGGGAAAGTACATTTGCGTTTTCCCTTTCTTAAAGCAATTGGGAGATCTAACTCAGAGGAAGTTATTATGTTTTGTTCTGTAATGGGATCAATTGGAGAAGATATATTAGATATATCTGTATTTTGGTCAGAGGATGTTTCAAAGTTTTGGATGAATTGGTCAGTAGGAACAGTTTGAGTAAAATATATAAGAAAATAATCACTGTCTTGAATAGTAGAGGTAGTGGTAGAATCATATTTTGAAAAGAATGGTGTATTTTCGAAAAAACTAACATCAATGGAGACTATATATTTATCAAGGCTAGGAAAAAAACAACGATATCCTTTTTGAAGTCGTGAATAGCCAACAAAAATACATTTCAAAGATTTTGGATCAAGTTTACTTATTTGTGGCCTTATATCTCTAATAAAGCAAGTACTACCAAAATTTTTAGGGCTAATAGAGAATAACAGTTTGTTGGGGAACAAAACTTTATATGGAATTTCCCAATTAAGTATAGAAGATGGCATACGATTTATGAGGAAGCAGGCCGTAGAAACTGCATCGGCCCAAAAAATTTTAGGAACATTCATTGAAAATAAAAGAGCGCGTGTAGTTTCAAGAAGATGTCTATTTTTCTTTCTGCCACACCATTTTGTTATGGAGAGTCAACACACGATGTTTCATGAAGTATTCCATGTTGAGTCATATAAGAGTGAAATACAGCAGATGTATATTCTTTAGCATTATCACTTCGTAATGTACGAATGCAAGTATTAAATTGATTTTTGATTTCGATACAGAAGCCAGAGAATATAGAAAATAATTCAGATCGATTTTTCATAATATAAAGCCAAGTTGTACGAGAATAATCGTCTACAAATGTAATAAAATATCTGAATCCAGATTTAGATAAAATTGAACAAGGGCCCCAAATATCAGAATGTACAAGTTCAAAAGGAGCACTGGCACGTTTATTAATTCTAAGACTTATACTGTGACGATGATGTTTAGCAAACTGACATGCTTCACAATCTAGTGTAGACAAAGAACTATATTGAGGACAAATCTTCTTGAGGAGAGAAAGAGATGGGTGGCCTAACTGGTAATGAATCTTGAGGCAGAGGTGATACTTGAACAAGTTATGGAAGGTGACGAATCAAGAATATACAGCCCTCCAGACTCATGCCCCTTACCAATAATCTGCTTCGTCGTTAGGTCTTGAAAAATACAATGATTCGAAAAAAAAGATATAGACAATTTAGATTGCGAGCGATCTGACTAACAGAAAGTAGATTAAAAGAAAATGATGGCAAAGGTAAGACAAAGGGTAAAGAGAGAGTAGGAGTAAGGTCAACAACCCCAGTTCCATGGACATGAGAAAGAGATCCATTGGCTAAAATAACTGAGCGATTGGAAGCGTTTAAATGATAGTTCGAAAAAAGTGAGGAGTTACCTATCATATGTTCAGTTGCACCTGAATCAATGACCCATCTATTTCCTGAATTAGCTAGAGCAGTTAACGATGAAGAGTCCTTTGAAGTTCCTTGATGTTTTAGGAATTTACCGAATTCATCGATATAATCATGCACTGTCTTATTACTAGATGTTTCAGGGGTATGATCATTAGTTCCCAAAGTTTGACTGGCCCCAATATTTGCTTGTCCAGCATTCACCTGATCCAAGTTATTACCACCAACGAAATTTGAATTTGCAATTTGCAATTTGCTATTTCCTCCAAACTGCCTTGTTCCAAATTGCCCTGTTCCAACCTGACTTGAGCCAGTTCCGATAGATTGCCTCTGCATATTTTTATATTGAAGTTTTCTGCATTCCAACTTAGTATGCCCAGATTACTTATAGTAGTTACATAGAATATTTCGAGAGTCAGGTTTGCCTACGTTCTGATTTTTCCAGTTCATATTCCTAGAGACAAGGGCATTGTTGCGAACAGAGCTATTACCTAAAGAAGCTACGTTTCCTGCTCGAAGAAGTCGACTAAACACGTCATGTAATGAAGACATGTCAGTTCCAGACAGGATTTGTGTTTTAGCAGAATCAAACTCAGAAGGCAATCCACCAAGAAAACTCATGATCACCATCTGCTCGCACTGTTTTTGTTGAACCTTTACGTCTGAACTTAAGGGAAAAAGAAAATTAAACTCTTCATAGGTCTTCTTGAAATTCATGAAGTAGGTCATCAACGATTGTTCAATCTTCTCAACTCGGTAAAAAGATTTACAGACCTCATACATATGAGACAAATTTCCTTTTCAGAGTACAAAAATGCCAGAAAATCCAATAGTTCTTTAATGAATTCACAGTGGTTGATTAATCCAATTATCTCATTATCAATCGAATTTCGAATTTGAAGGAAGAGACGAAAATCATCACGAAGCCAATTCAGGTGCGCTTTCCCAGTTGAATCTGGTTGCGGTGGGCATCGCTTAGAATATTATCTTTCTTAGTGCTCCTGAGATAGATGCACATAGTTTTGCTCCAATCTAGGTAGTTGGCTCCGTTCAACTTGTGGTCGGTGATTTTTGATAGTATCGATACGGCGTCTACCATAGTCGATACCTTTTCTTCACCCATTTAATCCGAGAAGAATATTAAATACTTGATACGATACCCAAAATTGACGCAGAGGAGATCTGAGAGGGTCGGTTTATGAAACAAAAATAAAAATCAAAAAGCGATTTCTCTTGGTTAATGAAACAAAGCTTGTTTTAAGCGATTTCTGGTGGCAGAGGAGCCGTTCGAAGTGATTGCAGAGAAGTTGATTTTCAGGTGGTCGTGAGATGCTATTTCATATGATTTAGGGCTATGAGAGAAGTTGCAATGGCTTCGGTTCAGTGAGGGGTTCAATTTGAATCATGATGTGGGTGGAGGCAATTTTGAAGTTCGATTGCTTTTTTGGTGATTCCGGTTGTGGATTCAAGCGACGGTGCTCGCGGTTGTGAAGGTGCGATGTTGCAGCAGTGAGGATGGAGGAAATTGGGGTGCTGTGTTTGGGGAATTTGTTGAGGCTGGGAGTTCGTGATTTGGTATTGATTGAGGAAGTTGTTCGAAAAGGCAGTGGTGAAGATGGCAGAAGGTTATGTTGCAACGTGATGTGGGGATGGTTGAGTTTTCTGATTTACTGGAATCGGTATTATAAACCTAACTTTGATTTAAGATAAATTTAGACGCTCTAATACCATGTTAATTGGTTTGGTATCAAATATAATTTGTAAGAACATACATAGAGGAGAAAGCAAAAGTAACTTATTTTATTTGTCCCATCTAATGGATATACAAGAAGAGGTGTTTATATATCACACCAAATAGTTAAACCAGGAAAGTTTATAATAGGAAAGTTCATAATAGGAAAGTTTATAAAAGGAAACAATTACACCCTATATTTAATAGTACTTAATCATTTGTTAATAATGGTTTTTGTAACGACCCATAAATTTTCGATAATTAAAATAGCTAATTTAATAAGATTTCGCGATTTAGTGTTAGAAAAAAATTGTAAGTCGTTTGGAATAATAATAAATGTTGAATCCATTGGGTATAATAGAGTAATTGATTGATAATTAAAATCTATTTAAATCAAATATTGAATATTGAACAGGTAAATTGTTTAAATTAAATATTTAAAACTTATTGAATAATTGAATAACTGTAAAATGAAAATAGTGTTCTAAATTGTGAATTGGTTTTAAAAGTTGAATCTTATAAGTTCAATTTCAATATTTCAAAAGATAATGAATTATTGGATAATCGAAATTGTTTAAATTTAATATTTGGAATTTATTGAATAATTTGATAATGGGAATTGAATAACCGTATAATGGAAATGGTTGTTCTATAATTTTAATTCGTTTCAAAAGTTAAATTTTTAAGTTCGTTTTTGAATATCTTAAAAGATAGTGATTTAAGAATAATCAAATTTGTTTAAATTTAATATTACAAATATTTGAATAATTAAATTCCGAATTTGATATGATTAATTTGATATTGAAAATTTAATATGTGGAAATAGAGTGAAAAATTGAAATTTGATTTAATATGATTCAAATTAGTTTCTAAAGGGAATGTAAGTTATATTGGGATTATAATAGAGTTAATAAGATTTTAAAATTGGAATTTATTGGATAATTGAATAACGGGTTTAATATGATTTGTAAAATTTTATTTTATCATATGAAAGTTAGAATGATGTTGTAGAACTTTTAAAATCGAATTAAAAGTAAATTTGTGAAAATTGAATATTTTAATATTTAATTGACGAGTTAAAATAGCCATTTTTCAAACAGTCTTGGATTTCAACGAAACCAGTTTCATCGGATCCGTAACGTGATATTATTGTAAGATTTCAAATTTCGTGTCAATCGGATTTACCGTTTGTCCGGGGCGAGCCAAAATGCCTAGAAATTCGTTTAATCGGTTTAATTTAAATTTGATCGTTTATTGCCGTAACTCGCACAGATGATCGAATTAGCTTCCGAAACCTATTCCATTGTGTCCGAAACGTGGGGTAAACCTTAGAAACGCCAGTCACCGCGCGAGATTTGGAGTTCGGAAATTCTGGGATGAATAATGTTCGTTATATTTTCTATAAAAGCACCTACCTAATTCTCATTTGCAAACCAGAAAGAAAACCCTAGGGTTTTCTATTCGTAGCCGCCTCTTATTATAACCCACGGCCAGAATTTCATCCCCTTCTCCTCCAATTTCCCTCCAATCCATCGATATTTACGCAAAGTTGTCAACTACAACATCGAAGAGGGAAAGGAGATCTAGCTAATCAACGGTGGAGATTGGATTTGGAGCAGTGTGGTGGTCGCTGGGGGCCGCGTGGGCTGTGCGTTCGAGCACGAATTCCGAGGCCATAAGGAGGCCGAGCTCCATGATATTGGGCGCGATGGTGGAGCGTGGAAAGGGCTTCGAGGCCATGGTCTCTGATCAACGTGAAGGTGATCGTAGTTGGTGCGTGTATTAGGGTTTGGGGGCGGCTCCTTGGGTTCGTGTACGCGTTCTAAAACCTGGGGGAAGAAGACAGTGGGGACGGCCTGATGTTGAGGCCAAGAAATCAACGGTCCAGATCAGTAGAAGGTTAAAAATGAAATAGATTTGTAAATTTATTTATATTAAAATGTGTACAAACTTTAAAATGCTCTAACTTTTGCATACGAGGTCGGAATTCAACGAAACGAATTGCGTTGGCTTCGTTTTGTCGAGCACTACACTATGGAGCTGGATTGGAGTTGTTTGGATCTAGTGAAAATCTCGAGTAAATTTAAACGCTCGTTTAATTTTATTCGAAATAGAACGCTGGAACTACATTGAAATCAAAGTGAGTGTTTTATAACGCTCACAACGTACTAAATATCTTTATGCTAGTTAAATTTGACATTATGTAGTGATATGAATTTTATTTGTCGTTGTTTGATAAAATTTAATTGTCATGTAGATTGTCATTTGAATTAACCGTTGAAAATAAAATTGACAGTTAAATTGAAATTAAAATTGAATTGCGATTAAATTACCTGACATTGATAACTATGAAATTGCCATGAATTGTATTGTCTATTGGATGATGTATTTCGATGGATGTTATTGGTTGATATTTAAATGTTTGGATGTTTATTGCTTATATATACTGTTATGCATACATATGACACTGTGATTTGGTTTAAGTGATATATATTCATCCCTGACATTTAATTGAAATAACTAATCACTTGGCCACAGGATAGAAAATTATATACGGACACTGGATTGGCTAAATTAATAATTTTTAAAATCGTTGATTTGAAATTTATTTAAATGTTTTGATTTAAAAGTTATAAATAAAATCAATTTATAGAAATCGAATTTATCGCATAATTGAGTTTGAAATGTTGAAATAAATTTTGGTTAAAAGAAATTGTTAAATGATTTAAGTTGAGACTTTGAAATTTAAAATTTGGATATGATTGAATTTCGAAAATTTATTTGTTTTAACGATTGAACATTATTTCGAGCTTTGAGTATTACTAAGTAAAAGTGATATAAAAATGATATTTTGAAATTGAGCTTGAAATTGAATCATATTTGAAATTTGGATTTAAATTTGAATATTGAAGGATAATTTTGTTAAGTGTTATAAATTGGTATTTTGAACATCAAGCTCCAAATCGATATAAATTGAAATTGAATAAATTGAAGGTGAATGTAAAACTGAATTAATTTGAAGTCAATGTTGACATTGATTTGAATTGAAATCGAAATTGAATCGGTAGAATGGAAATTGAAATTGATTTGAATTGGGAAGTTATAATTGAAATGGATTGGTTTTGAAGCTGTTTATTTTGTTTTCCAAATTTCTCTGTTATATAAACCATTTTTGGATACTTAAAACTATTTTAATCTATTTTAAATCTACTTAACCCAATTTAAATTATTTTAAACTAATTTATCTATTTTAACCCATTTTAAGATTTTAAGTATTTTTAACTATTTTAATTATTTAAAACTACTTTTAAACTACTTAAAACTATTTTCTTAAGATTTTCAAGCTGGTTAATAAGGTGAAATGTTTATGTTTAAATCTTGAATTTGAATACGAGTTGGGTTAAATGAAGTTGCAACCTAAATTGAATTTCGAAATGATTTGGAAATCAAAATGAGATATTGAGGCGAAAATAATTTTTGAAACGGAATCTTACATTTGAATAGATACGATGATATTTGAAATGGATTTGATTTTTGAAGCGAATATGATATTTTGATATCAATTATGAATCGATTTGAAATGTAAAAGAGCCAACGGTGTAATAATACGTAGTTATTAAAGAGACCGGGATCAGATATGGACATACTCTCTGTCGATACCGAAAACCACTTTAATAACTTGTATACGCGGAGTGTTGATCCAGAATGAAGTGGATGGTTTGGTGAACGCGTTGACTGAAGAAAGAGAACGATATTGGATGACCCCTGACATGACTAAAACAGGAGCCGCGCCGGGCCATTGAGGTTCTCCATCTCTAGCGGACACACTTCTTTGATACCATATCTATTACATTTGTGATTCGATTTGGGTGCACCCCTTGATTTGGGAGTGTTGTTTCGCGGTGTTGGGGTAGCTGCTGGCTATGCTCAACATCAGTCTGGATCACGCAACTACTAGTATCCTAGTTAGTATCGCCTCATGTACCTTGTCATACTGATTATCCTATTCGCGACCACTACGTTATGTTTTGTGTCATACCTATGGGGTACCCTCTGATGACCACCAGTTTACGGTGGGGCTTACGGTGCTGTATAGACTATGGCATTATAAAAATGTGTTAAGGGGGATTATGGTAATGCCTTAACGCTATTTTGATACTTTATATTACTGATAGGCATTATCTACTTAGCGTACATTACTACATAGTAGATAGTTTAACGGATCCTTAAGAGATGGAAAATCCCGTAACATCTCTTAAGTTATTGCACGCACGTTGACACTGGATATGAGATGTCAAACCCCGTAAACATCCCTGATGCCGTTACACTCATATTTATTTACGATTGATTTAACTTTCATAAAGATATTTTAGTCCTGACTCGAGTGTTTTGTCTTTTCATTACGCTCGGGTCAGTCCTGAGTTTTTCAGATTTTTGAAGATCTATTCTGGAGGATGAAGACGAAGATTTGGTATACTATTACTATTATTACGCTTGCATCATGCTATCTGCTGCATTATTTTAATTGTTCTGTTGTATATGTATAACTCTGATAAATGTTGTATAAATAATTGTCAAAGTATAGTAAACAACTTCATGGACTGTTTATTTGACTATTATATTTTATCGTTCCGCTGCGAGATTCTGTGTTGTTTCATTTCCTTTATGTCTCTTTCTTTTCTTTTCTTATTTACTCCAATAACCATCTGCCCTTTTGAATGGTTTGGAATCGACATGTGTATTTGATCATCGGTTTAAACTGTCCAAAAAGGCGGGTCGTTACAGTTTTAAAACTTAAATGTTAATCGATTAAGTTTATCATGATTTGTTGCTTAATTAAAGTTAATTATTATTTAACTATTAGCTAAGGATTAATTAATTAGCATTTAATTATTTACTTAAGATACTTACTAATTAATTGTTATTTTGAAGTGGGTTTTATTTAATTAATCTTTGATTAAAGTTAATTATGTTTGATTAAGGTTTAATTACCTTTAATTAGAGTTTAATTACCATTTGATTTGATTCTCATTTATAAAGGTTTTAATTTATTTTAAAATTGCTTTGAGTTTAAGTAATCAGTTTTGCTTTAAACTGTTTTCTTCTCAGTTTGTTTTAAATCAAGAGATTTTTGTCTCACTTACCCTTAAGTAACCCCATATGATTAAGAAAACTAAATGACATCTATTAGCAGAACAAAACACCATTCTGTTATTATAATTAACTTGAACATTTACTTAAGTTGATTGATTGTTATGTGTTGATCTCTTATATACCTGTTGTTATTTGATGCCACGTTAGACTGGATAAGTAAAACCAAATTAAAAGCACCATCGTGATCATTAAGCCTCCATTTGATTTTTTAAGGCTAAATATTACATTTTATTTTTGAGATGGTTTCAAAGTTATTTCGATTTGAATAAGATATTTAAAGAATGATTTGATAAGTGGATATTCATAGGGTATTTTGGGTAAATGGAAATTCATAAATAAGGAAGATTTATAAAATGGATTTGCTTATTAAAGCAAGCTAATTTGAATTAAGGTTTTTTAGGAAGTTGTTTAAATAGGAAAGACTTATGAAGAAGTTTTATAAACGATTTAGGGTATTTATAAAAGGAGTTTCAGAAAATGATTTGGATATTAATAAAGGGAGTTTATAAAAAGGTTGGATATTTATAAGAAATTTATATAAAAGGTTTGGATATTTATAAAAGCAATTATTATAAATGATTTTGAATATTTATAAAATGATTTTATAAATGAATTTGGAAGTTAGTTTTGAAATGGATTTGCATTTCAAGTAAAAAGGATTTCATGAATGAAATAGATTTGATTTCGAAGGATGCATCGAAGAAGTATAACAAGAATTTGAGATCCGGGTTTCTCTAAACTTATTTTTTAAAAATGGTGGTATGGAACATCTGTTCCACACATAGCACTGAGGAAATAGTGTTTAGGGTTGTCTTTACATATAATTTAATTTAATCCTTTTAAACATGATTTGGAAGTAAGAGTTATTAGTAAATATTTTTGTGAATATACTTACGACAGAGAGATAAGTATATGAATGTTTTAGACAAACGTTTTGAAAGAGATTTGTTAAACAAAGATTTATTTAAGGCTAAGTGTTTGCTATGGATAAATAAATCTCAAATAAAATCGGTTGCTCTTATTTGATAGTTAAATAACCAACTATCATATGGACCCAAAATGTAACTTTGGAAATATTTAAGAGAAACACGTGAGTTATATTGCTCAGTCATCTCCAGTGATGTTGTATTGTGCATATAAATCTCGTTTTGTTCGCTTAGGACAAATGATAAGGAAATCCATCCACTAACGGTTAGGAGGTGATCCTCATTCTTATCTTTGACTGTTTATTTCCTAAAGAGTCGGGATTTAGTTTACTGGAACCTATCGAATGTTGTTTCGAAGAGACCAAGATCAGATATGTTGTCCAGAAACCGCTTCGATCCAACTTAAGTGTTTCGAAGTGAAGACAACTTGAATATTATGGAAATGAAGACATAGCTCTTTGAAGTGCAAGGGTTGCCTGCTACTAATCCTAAGGATTATTCCAAATTGGATGTAGTAGAAGTAGTGCCTTTAGTTTGTACATCTCCTCGACCACTTGTATGGATGAATGCCGGTATTGCATTGTTGCCTGGAGAGCAGTATAAGCGTTCCAAGTGGGAAATGCTATATAAAAGTAAAACGTAGCCGCAAGCCTCATCAATCGAGAAATGGCAAAAATTAGGCATGCAGCATGACCTTGGGTCGCTCCCATCAATGAAGAGGTGATTATAATCGGTACTACTAGTCAAGCGGTAGGCCAGTCATGTATGGCAGTGATACAAGATATTCTTGTCACCCGGTGCATTTTATCTAGAGATGTACTGTTGGAAGGTAGTTTCTTACCTTGCCATAGTATGGAATCCGATCTCCAATATGTGGCTTTATAGTTTTGATTGTAAAACCTTTGTAGAACCTAGTATGATAGAATTTAATTAATGTAACAATTTTGGCTATGATTATACTCTAGACACTATTATAATGTCAAATGGATTTTCTATAGAAAATGTTTTGGTTATTGTAAGGTAAAAACCCATCCTTGTTTATGTGCTGCTTGATCTTAGCGTTACCTTTGATTTTAAGGTTTTTATAAAGTTAAAGACTTATGCTTTACTCACACCAGAACCACGTCTGTCATAGACTTTATTTTTTGTTCCTAAACTCTTAGGTGCTCAAATTTGAATGGGCAGCCAAGTAGTTCAAGTTTTTTCTGCAGATTTACCTTAGAGGAGCTTAGAGCAGGTGGCTTCATCGACAGCTAGTTATTTTTCTTGTTTTCGTTGTGTTACATGTATATTGTGTCAATTAGGTAAGGATAGGCTGTCATAACTGTCCTAAGTAGAATTTTATGACTCGAATGTAACATTTTGAAATGACTTTGTAATATATTATGTTGAATATTATATATTGTTCCGTTGCATCGTGAGATTCTGTGTTTTTTAGTTTCTTCTCTTCTATCTTTTCTTCATTTCACCCCTAATGTCCTATCTTTCAGACGATAAAAGATCGGCACATGAATACTGAAGATGAATTAAGTGTCATCTTTGGTAGTAAGAAAGGCGGATCATTACAAAACCGGATTGGACCAAAACTGGACCGTATTACATTAAACTGAACCGAAACCGAACTTTTTAAAAGATTAGTATAATGCTTTGTATTTTTGATTTACCATTTGTTGTGGTGCAGAAGCACTTTGGTGCAGCCTAAATGTAATGACCCGTAAATTTTGATAAATAAATTGGTTAATTTAATTAAGATTTTTTAATTATATTTAGGAAGAAATAAAGATTTTATAATTTATATTGAAATAAATGTTAAGGATGAATGGTAGCAATGGT
Organism: Allium cepa; assembly: GCA_030765085.1. Classification (NCBI taxonomy): domain Eukaryota; kingdom Viridiplantae; phylum Streptophyta; class Magnoliopsida; order Asparagales; family Amaryllidaceae; genus Allium; species Allium cepa. The sequence continues at coordinate 138,396,562 of CM060932.1, forward strand.
TATTAAAACTAATTATTGACAATTGGAGTGAAATTCCAGTAGCGTAGTAGTGTAAATTATTGCACTTGGTTAAATTGGAAATAAGCAAATAAAGGTAAGTGTTGGATTTAACCAATTAATAATATATTGATTAATAGTAACTGAATGTAAATTTAGGTAATAATGTTAAAGCAAGGTAATAAGTAATTAATTCAATGCAATCCAAATTAATTGAAATGACTGTTTAGGTTATAATTGATTGCAAATATGAATATTGTATTAACAAATGAAATGATATAACTAGTGGCGATTGAATGAATTCAAAGTTATATTAACCGGTGAAATAATACGTAATAAATTGAAAGTTTATGCAATCAATGTAGAAAAGTGATTATAATGTTTGTTGTTGATAATAAATGTTACTTAAATGGTAATTAGTATAATAACGGAAAGTGTGAAAGTATAAGTTCATTGTAAATGAAACATAGGTAAACATATGTTAGTATTGAATTAATTAGTGAAATAATACAGTGTTAATGGTAAGCAATAAACTTTGTAAATATAGTTAAAAGTAAACGGTGACAATAATCATGTGTTGCCCGTTTATTTAGTCTATTAATTGAAATGAGAAATTAAATTTTGACAAATATAAACAAAAGTTACCTTAATGTTAACTAAGGTAATTATTAATAAATTGAATGAAATTCAAATCAATGGAAATAATGTAGATGTATACTTAGCGGCAAATTGAATATATGAAAACATAATGTAAACATTGAATTAAATTAAGGAACTTAAATTATAATAAATGGTCATTGAATAAAAATCAGTGTTCTGTAAGTAATTATAATATTGGGTTGAAGGAAATAAACTTAAAGGTAATTTAAGTTAATGGTTATAATTGTTATAAGATACCTATTTGTGTAGTTCATAAGATTTAATTTGAAATCAATCGCAGAAATTGACTTAATTTGTGCAGTTAGAGTAGTTTTAATTAGAAAATTGAAGAATGTTATTTAAGTAACAAATGTAAACTCTATCCACAATATGGCAGTTAGAAAATGGTATTTCTATAAATCAAGAAAAATATTTGTAACAAATTGTTAAAACATTTGGAATGGAGAAAATATCAACTAAACCAACGCCGGTGAGCAAAAGTGCCCATTTAGATAAAGATGAAAACGGAAAGGAATTTGATCAAAAATTATATTGAAGTATAATAGGGCCACTATTATACTTAACAACTAGTAAACCCGATATCATGATGAGTGTGTATCTGCGTGCAAGATTTCAAGCACAACCTAAAGATTCACGCTATCGGCCAGTTAAATGTATTTTGCATTACTTAACCAACACTACAAATTGCAGTCTTTTCTACCCTAAAGACAACCTTTTTGAACTTGTATCTTATAGTGATGCAAATTTCGGTGGTTTCAAAACCAATAGGAAAAGTACAAGTGGCACCTTTCACTTTATCGGTCAATATCTAGTCTCTTGGTTTAGTAAAAAACAGAATTGTGTATCACTTTCAACTTGTAAAGCAGAGTATATTGCTACAGCCTTAGCTTGCGCTCAAGTAATATACATGCAACAAACACTTAATATTTTGGCAAAATAGTTAACAAATCCCCTACATATTGCGATAACACTAGTGCTATAAACCTATCTAAAAATCCAATAAATCATTTTCGCACAAAACATATAGATATTCATCACAATTTTTTAGGAGATAATGTTGAAAAAGAAATAATAACTCTATAATTTGTAAATACCAAAAATCAAATAGCCGACACTTTTACAAAACCACTAAACGAACAAACTTTTATTAAGTTAAGACGTGAACTAGGTATTATGTCGTTAAAAGATTTATAATGCAATCTTAAAATATAATTTTTTTATAATACATGCCTTAATTTTACTAACAACCATATTTTTTAACAAACCTTTCCCGTATTTTCCTGGCTGAAATTTTCTCATAATTATTAACCTCTTAATCTTTCATTTGTGGCTGAAATTTTCTAACATTTATTAACCTTACTTTAATTTTCTTTAGATAGCATATAAATTAAGTATATATTTATATACCTGATCAAAAAATTTATCTACAAACTTTTAATAGTTAAACAAAGAATCGGATTTCTAAACAAACATACCAAAAATGTCTTTTGATCACGATTCCAATATTCCGCAATTGATTATGCCTCCCAATCTTCCGACAGCACCTATGTTTCTCCCACAAAAGTCATTCCTGCATCATCTCCATCTCTCCACGTCATTCCTTCACCGACTTACCATACCGGTTTTTCTCCTAACGGTAATAAAAATAAGCATGGAATCGGCCTACAATCATCCTCTCTCTAACAAAGTCGACGACATTCATCATTATTAACAAGAAATGATAGGGGATCAAAGAGAAATATATTATGAACAACGCCGTCAGGAGCTCATCTAAACTTTATTAAAAAAATGTATCCTTGCAATATGTGGTCATTCTCCAATGAAAGCCTGCTTACATTAGAGCTCTCCACATGCACGAGAAACTCCTCCAAAAGCACACAAGATCACTCCACGAAAACTTTAGGGAGAAGGAACACCGCACACCGAACACAGTCATATTCATCCTTATCGATCTCCTCTTAAGCCATCATCTGAGCAAACCAAAATCGAACCGAATTCATGGAAGAAACAAAAACATCATTCTCTTGATTCGCCTGCTGACAACTAAAGAATTTTTTCCATAAACGGCGGATGGTTAATATATATTAAATAAACATGTTTATTCAAAATCATCTGTAATTTCTTCTCTTTAATAAATTTTGTTTACACATGACCAGATGTCTGAATAAACACCCAGATTCTGATAACAAGTCCGGGAATATTACTCTTTTAGCATAACAGACGTCTAAAATAAATCGCCAGTCATCTAAATTTATAGAACAAAAAATTGTTATTTAATATAGATGTCTGAAAACAATAAAAGACATCTGTGTATTCGCTCTGTCTAATAAAAAACAAACGGCTTCAGCATAGACGTTTGAGGAACTACCAAGACATCTTATTGACTCTCTAGGGAAATAAATTTTCCATAGATAGACATTTGATTTTACATTCAAACATCTATTAATCCTTTCTGTCTGAAAAAACATCCCTGCTCAGGCGTCTCCCACTACAAACGTCTGACTGCGCCTGAGCCCAAATCTTTCACATCACTATGTATCATCTTTTTCTACCACCTCATTTTTCACCTTTCTCTTTCCTCCGAAACCTGAAAGCCCTATTTCCCAAATCCAATTTCACTTTCCAATTCCCCAAATCAATGGCTCCAAAGGCTAAAACTCTGGTTGCCAAATGTAGGAAACCTGCTGCAGGCCAAAGTTCACAACCTCCTTGTCAACAATTCGTCACCAATCATCATATAGAGGAGTGGATTGTCGAAAAAGAAAATGGCAAACAAAAATTAATGGAATTGAGAAGAATCCTTTCCATGTTGGTCCATTTTATCCCTTTCGCTGTTCCATTCACTACGATGCAATTGATCTGAATGAAGATTCTCATATCTACCACCTAGTTAGCGGTGATGACAATGCTGTGAAGATAGATCAACTAGTAGTATTCCTCTTTTTAATTAGTCTTTGTTCCTTAAAATTTTGGAATCCTTCAGATGAGGATAACTTGATTTGGACCAGTCTATGGACACATAATAAAATTTAATATTGAAATGCTTGGGCAAATTCTTAAATGTTCTTATACGGGAATTCGATTACAAGAAGTTCCCGATACATGTTATGCCCCCAAAGATGCTATTACTCACATTATTTGGGAAGATGATATGCAGAAATTAAAACCATCTAGTTTCTGTCCAAGAGCTCGACTACTTAATCATATGCTTAAAAAAACAGTAATCCCTAGGTTAGGTAGTCAAGAACAAGTATATGAAGATGATCTTAAAGCTTTATATGCTATTTTTTAGTCATATTGAAGTCAATTGGGCACAATATATTTTCGACCAAATTAAAAGCTTTTGGACACCTACACGTTATAGCATTGTCTGTGCTTCGTATATAATGAGAATTCTACGGTTAATAGGAACTCCTTCATAACTCTTCCAATATGAAGAAATCTCTGTTAAAGATAGTGGCATTAGATTACTCTTGGATGCTTCTTCTAGAAACACTGCCAAGCATAACCCCTTTTTCCTAATAATAACAACCTCTACAACAGCAACATCAAGCACCCCCAACTCAACCTTCCCAACCTGGCAGAGCTTCATCATCTGCAGCATATTACTCTGATTCTGAACTACAACAAGCCAGAATTGCAGTGGGACATGGAGAAAACTATCGAGATGTTGCACTTCAAAACCAACGTCTCCTCTCCTTAAACCAACAAGTATTAGATAAAAATGTCTCGCTTGGAACGATATTTTTCTACTCGCATGAAGAAGATAGAGAAGACATTAGAAAGGTCGTTTCCGCTTTAGGAAAAGTCCTCTGAAAGGTATGGGGTCGTTCTTCCTCTCTGTCTTCATCTTCTCCATCCCCAGCACCACCACCACCACCAGTGTTTAAATCAGGATCATCTTCAGGAGCAGGGCCTTCAAAGGAACCACTACAACATTCTCTAACAAAGCGCTAATTTGTCTTTTTACCAAAGAGAATGAAGATCTATCATTTCCCTCACAAGATCATCAGGCTCCACCAGACCCCCACCACTATAGTTACTACATGTCATTTCAGGGTCTCTCTATTCAAGAGGATGAGGAGTATAGTGACTAGTCTCAGTGGCAACATGGTGCATATGATGAAGACTCGTCTAACTTCAGGGGTTACCAAAACTAGCAATAAGCTTCTTTTTATTTATCCAGTAGGTTTTATGTATCCTTAGTTTAATTTTTTCCAAACAATGTGTTTGTATTACTATGAAAAAACTTATCTACTATTCTATGTAAATCTATGTTGTTTATATTTTCCATTTTGTCCTTTCTATATCTCTTTTTGATAATGCCAAAGGGAAGAGATGTCATATTACATGTATATAGGGGAAGGAATCACATTCTGGGGGAGTTGTATGCTTATTCGATAAATGATTATATAGTTGTCATCATCAAAAAGGAGGAGAATGTTAGAACCTCTATTCTATGATTTCTATGACAACAACTATACAATCATAAACATATAATATATTCCATCTATTTGCAGGTAAAAGCTTTCAAAATTCACAATATTGCAACTTGAAGACGACCAGCAGAGGAGAAGAATCATTGGTATTAGAAAAGCTATTATAGTGTGCTATTGTCATAGATATATATAGCTTGTGAAATCTCCTTTAGTAGTTCTTTAACATGAACATTGCATGACAAAAGTTTTATAAGTCTTCATTATCTCAAACAGGCTGACTGTAGAAACTAACATATATCAAATGTTTGTCAGTATATATCAGACGTCTGACTATGGTTTTTGTTAAAATAAATTAATACGTATCAGATGTCTGTCAATACATATCACACGTCTGACTTTGGCCGCTGTTTAAAAAATATATGTACAAACATATGTCTCAATGTTATGAACAGACGTATGTGCTGGGTAAGAGGAAAAATCAAAGAACGGTCACTTTCTTCTAGTTACATACATATCTCTTTAACGCACCTTTTCCTCCTTAATGATTGCAACCATTATATTGAAATAGAACGCACTAATGGATACCGCTCTTCAAGAAAACTCAACTTCTATAAATATATAAAGATTCTAAGAAACAAATTACTTGAATTTTCTGAATCTCATATCTATATTCTTTGCTTACTCTGATTTCTAAAAGAAAACAATATATCAGTTTTATCGCTTCCTAAAAGCAAAGCTTCACGTACACATATTACTCAAAGGAGATTATGGAAAGATTTGTACTGTGCAGTCAAAATAAGTGTGTCTCAGAAAACATACTTCTGTAAGAAAGATTTTTGCATCAAGCTTATTCCTCCGGGAAAAAGCGAGGGTTGTTTACTAGTTAAAGCCGAAATGGAACTTCGGGACTGGACGTAGGATGGAAGGTCCGAACCAGTATAAAAACTCTGGTGTGATTGTTTCTTTAATTTTATTTACTTTACTTTACTAGTTATAAGTTAGCTTTTTATCACACTTGCATATTAGATACAAATACACGATCCATAAACACTTTCACACCCCTTCACGTCTGCTGCAATTGTCCAGTACAACATTCCGTCAATTCAGCATTCATGCTTCTCATCTGACTATTGCTAATCCCTTAAGCATTTTCATCATAACACCCATTTATTCTTTATTCTCAACAACAAAAGAACCACGCCTTGCTCTTTTTATACATGTATAGATGTGTTTTTGTGTTTGATTTTGTTCGATATTTATCACTTATGTTCATCATCTATGTGATGATCCCATACTATTCTTTCACACCAGCGAGCATTTTGTATCGTCACACATGATGTTTTTTGCTTTCTACGTATATAATTATATAATAAGCGCTCTTCTTTTTCTAAGAATTCTTTTATATCATCTTTCACAATCACTTTATTACTATTTAACTAAAAATAATAATATCCTACATCAAATATCAAAATCCTTTTATTGTTATTTATCTCAAAAATAATAACAATACAACCTATAATATTTCTGAAAAATATGTGTTTAATATTATTATTATCCCAGTAATATCTCTCATTAGTTTAAATAATAATAATAATAATATCATTTTCTAATAAACTCCTTAAAGTGTCATGTTATTATTTAAATAATATGGTCTTTCCCAAAAATTGTATTATTATTTGTTAAATTTTACTTTACCCTATAAATTGTTGAAATTCACTTTAAAATAGTGTTTTCATTATAGTTTATGAATTTCCCTGGAATCCATAAATAATAAATTTATTAAAAATTTCACATTGATTCCGATAAAAATTGTTAAATCACAAATATTTACAAATATCACCCAACTTTGTAAATAATCATATTTACTCCAAGTTTACACATTTTCCCTTATTCTCTATTAATTAAACATTATTTACACATCCTCGGTTGATTGCTATAAATATCGTCATCCAACAACGCAACAGTTAAATAGATAAACAACAAAACCGGAACACATTATACCAAAAGCATCACAATAATCTAATAATCATCAAATGTCACAATATAAATACGCAGGCGTGTATATTTATCGATAACTACATATTTAGTATTTTAAACATGAATACTTACGACCATTGAATTGCGCTAAGACGCTTTCATAAATAGATCCAAAATCAAAAACCTATATGCCAAAAAATTTGAGATCTCGTTACGAACCCAATAAAACAAACCGCAAGCGAAAATGGAGGTCCATTGCAAAAATATGATGATAACATAGTTTGAAATACTTAAATTGGAAAGAAAATGAAATAGATAAATATAAATGAGGATGCTAGAAGGACCAAAAAATTTAGGCCATGGAAGTACGAAAAAAGGAGGAACTCACGGGGGTCCTTTGATTTTATTTTGTTCAACAACTACAACTATTGAATTTACTTCGAGTAGAGTTTCTTTCTCGTCTTTGGGGCCCAATAGCATTGATGAATATAAATTACTATTTCCTGTTATTCTCCAGCCTTGAAACTATGTTTAGCCCCCTTTACATCTCTTTAACCGACGATTCCTTCCTTCTTTAGCCATTAGATAGGAGATGCCAACTATCGTAGTGAAGCTCTGGTCATGCTACACCAATAGAACTGGTATTGTCGCCTATAGTTCACCGATGGTGACAAAACTAGCTCTCAAAAATCCCGTTGTTAGTGGCTTTAAGTCCCAAATTCGACGGATTTCAACCATACTAGGACAAACCACCATAACCATTGTGCTTCCCTTTCCAAGATCCATAAAACTATGCCCTCGATTTTCTTTATGGCTATCTGAATCGAAAACACCCAATTTGATATAATGGGTTCTGCCACCGCCCTTCAATCATGATTTTTGATTGATCGGAGCATTGTATTGAATAACAAATCATTACCGCCTCTTCGTCTCGTCGAGAGATCAACTTCATATATAATTTGATTGGGTAGGGACACTTTGAACTTTAGAACTACTTGTAATTAAATATAATAATTGCTATCAAATTAAGATTAAGAATAATTTTGTTGTAACGACCCACATTTCGAAAGGTTTAAATCGATAATAATCCACACATATCCGACTTAAACAATCCGAAACGTAGATAATCAATGGGGTTAAATAAGAAAAATAAGAAAAGAAGAAGAAAACAAAACACAGAATCTCACAGCGGAAACAATAAAATATGATAAACAAATAAATAGTTCATAAAGTTGTTTGCTATACATTGGATTTTAAACTATACACATTTATCAGAATTATAAATATACAACAAGGAGAAATAATCAATACAGTAGAATAACATGATATAGGGGCTGATAATAATAGTAATGTATAAAAACTCCGTCTTCGTCCTCTAGAGAATAGTCTTCAGTACGCTGAAAAAAACTCAGGACTGATCCGAGCAAAATGAAAAGATAAAATACTCGAGTCAGGACTAAAATACACTTATGTCAGTCAAATCAATATCACAAATAGGAGTGCAATAACTTAAGAGATGTTATGCGTTTTTCCATCTCTTAAGAGTCCGTTAAACTATTTATATATAGTAGTATATGTTATAATAGATAATGTCTATCAGTAAAATAAATATCAAAATAGTGTTAAGGCTTTACATTGATCCACCTTAACACGTTTTACAGTTTAAATCAAAATCATAATGGGCTCGTATAGGGATAAATATGACAAGGCACGTAAGGTAATGCCCAAGGTAGGATTCTATCAATTTATCCTTTCTGGCTGTTTGTAACCCATCTGTGGCTGACCGCGACAATCAATCCAAACGAAAAAAAGGTGCACCCATCGAATCCGAAACCACAATTGCAATACGAGGGATCAACGTCGCTAGAGGTAGCGAACCTCATTGGCCAGACATAGTCTCCTATTTTAGTCATTTTAATTATGACACGAATGTCAAGGCTATCCATCATGTTCTCTTACTTCATTCCAGTAAACGTCGCCAATTCGACCACTACATTTTGGATATCATCCACTGCGTACACAGTTGTTAAAGTGGTTCCAATATTGACAGAGAGTATGCCAATAAGAGGCCTGGTCTCTTTGACAACCAAACATCGTTTCATACACCGGTTGGTTCTTTTATATTTCGAAAACAATTCGTATTTGATATCAAAATGTCATATTGGCTTCAAAATCAAATCCATTTCGAAATCATCATATTTACTCAAAAATCATATCCATTTCGAAATCATCGTATTTACTCAAAAATCATATCCATCTTGAAACATTGTATCTACTTGAAAATTATATCCATTTCGAAATCATCGTATTTACTCAAAAATCATATCCATTTCGAAATCATCGTATTTACTCAAAAATGACAATTCAACATGATATATCGATTCCACTTCAAAACTTGATTTGAATTACAGTCTTAGTTATAATTCACTTTAACCCAGTTCGCATTTAAATCCAATATTTAAATATAAACATTCCACCCTTTAACCAGTCTGTATTTTAGAAAATAGTTTTAAAATAGTTAAATAGTTAAAATAGTTTGATAGAAAATAGTTTGAAAAATAAAATGGTTTATATATTAAAATAGTTGGGAAAATTAAAATAGTTTGAATATTTAAGGAAAATAGGTTTGAAATAGTTTATACTAAAATAATTTATTTAAAAATAGTTTCCAAGCCAAAATGATTCAATTCCAAAGTTTCCAACCCAAATCAGTTTCCATTTTGATTTACTCGATTAAATTCCTGTTTCAAAAAGAATTTATATTCCATTTCCAAATTAATTTCCCTTTCAATTTCAAATTAATTTAAAGTCCAATTGCAAATTAATTTCAACTCTAATCCCGAATTTAAACCATTTCGATTTATATCAATTCCGAGTCCATTCCAATTATCAATTCAAAACACTTGAATCAAATTTTCTTCAATATCCAATTTAAAAATCCAATTTTTAAATATGATTCAAATCCGAGCTAAATTTCAAAATATCGTTTTATCACTTTTACTTAGCAATATTCAAAGTTCGAATAAAATTCAATCTTAAAACAATCGATTTCTGAAATTTAAATCATATTTTGATTATAACTTCAAAATCTCAAACTCGATTATTTAAACAATTTCGTTTACTAAAATTAAATTCAACATTTCGAGCTAAAGTCCGAAAAATAATTTGATTTCCATAAATTCAATTTTTATTCCTTTAAAAAATCATTTAAATAATTTCAAAATGAATATTTTAAAACCGTTTAATTTAACCAATCCGCTGTCCGTATATAATTCTCTAACCTATGGCCAAGTGAATCAATTATTTCACTTTAAATTCAAGGGATGGACATATATAATTTCAATTCAAAATAAATGTCATAGGTATATCATTTCAATATATTTCTTAATTTATTCAAAATAATTCAATTTACAGTTTTATATACTGTAATAATATACAGGATGATAACATGATGTATTAAATATAAATAAACATCCAAATATCAACCAATAGCATCCATTACAACCAACTATCCAAACAGTCAATATAATTCAAAATAGTCAACCAAATATCTACAAATCCGGAATTTTATTAGCAGATTAAAATCCTAATTCAATTTTAACAGTCAAAACTAAATTCTATCAATTTATTCAGATGTCAATTAAATGTCAAATTAAATTTATCCAAAAACCATCAAAAAATTCAAATTACTTCACGATATAAACTTTTCTAACATAAGATATAATAGTCAAACGTGAGCGTTAAAAACATTCACCTTCCTATTCGAATCTGAAAATTTTTCCAACTTCAAATAAATTCCAAATTGATCCCAAATTGTAAATGACTTTGATATGCTTCCGATGCAAATTTGATTCATCCGAAACCGATCTCTTAAGAAAAAAATTATGAATTTTTCAATATCGATATAATCATAAACATTAATTAGGTAAACTAATATTATTATAAATAAATAAAACAAATTACCAAATCCCCTTCCTCACACGATCTCTTCTCCCGGCTCGAACTTGTGCACGCAAAAAAAAACCTTGTCGTATTTTTATTATATTTTTTTAGGCGCGCCTATCCATAGATAATCACCACTACACCTCACTGCCACCACCCAGCCTTATGCCGCCGCCAACATCGCGCACGCGAAAACGACGTGTGAAAACCCTAATACGAAAACCCCCAAAATCAATGACTTCGACTCCGCCTCAGCCCCCGGATGCGACGCCTCTCGCTCAAATCTGCCGTCCCCCTTACGCGCGTGCCTCGAGGAGAGGATCGCGACTTGATCCTTTTTTTCAATCGCTGTTCCTTTTTTTGATCGGCTGATGTTAATTTTTTTCTCTCTATTTGATCTGCTATTATAACATAAAAATGGGCAAAGGAAACGGTATATGGTGGAGATAACAAACGAGGCTTGGACGAGTAAGAAAAATAGAAAATATAATATTAATTAATTTGAAAATATCCGACATTTTAATGTCCAAAATTCTCGAGCTCCAAATGAAATGTGTCGCCCTGCGTTCATATGTTTTACCCCCTTCCAAACGCAATGGAACTAGTCCCAAGGTCTAATATATCATATGCGGAAGATAGCTTTTCAAAGTCAATTATTTTAATTAAATTCGAAATTAAATTTCTATGTGTATCAAGCTCGCATGGCTAAACGACAAGTCCGAACGCAACGAACTTGAAATCCTACAATAATTCACTATTACGGATCCGATGAAACTGGTTTCGTCGAAATCCGAGACAGCGGCCAAAATGGCTATTTTTACTCATCAAAAAAAAAAATTTTTTTTTTTTAAAATTATTCGCATTTAAATTCAATTCTAAATGTTAACCATCTTCGTTCACATTTTGAATAACATTTAAATCAATTTTCGATATCATCTTCAATCATCTTAAATCCAGAATCAATTTGTTCAAGTAATTTCCAATATTAAATTTTAAACAATATAATTATCCAATAAACCAATATAAATAAATCATTAAATTTTATTTCTAAGCATTTTATCCAATAATCATTTGAATTTAAAAATTTTAAATTAGTTAAAAATACGGGTCGTTACATACTCCCACACTCAAAACCTTTTGTCCTCGAAAAGGTGTGAAGTAAAGAATTTAACATACAATAGATTTTATTCAAACTATCACTTATAACTTTAAAATCTTATTAGAAAATATTTACTGCACTTTTATTATGCCATTTCGATATCTATTTAACGGAAAGTATAATTTATATATGAAACAAGTTATAAAATAATTTAAAACTTCAAAAAATTTCTAACTCCTGGATTTACGGAAAATTTCGGCAGTCTCCTTTGCGTGGCTCGATCGGAGATTTTTTACAATTCAATATATAACACAAATATAATCAATATATATCATACATACATCTTATCTCAATGATGAGGCATCCTGAAGGGCAAAAATATAAAATCGCGGTATGTAATCCGAGATACGTACCTTATTATTAATAATACGAGCGAGTTCGCTCTTAAACAAGCAAAGTAAATAAATCACCGTATACGCCCAAACGATCTTCGTATGCACCTATCTCATGTACAAGTCTAACATAAGCATTTAACATGGATTTTGAATCCAAACAACAAAACAATCACAAATACACAACATAAAACAATCATATGCAATCAAAACGGTAATAACAATGGTTTGCAACAAAAGAAACCATCCAACTATCAATATCCATCCAATTAATCAAATTTAATTTATAGCTATGTGAATTAGTATTATCCAATGTCAACTTTTAATTTATTCCATTCATTTCTTATTAATATTCATTTCATTAACATTTTCCATTTATTCATATTTATTTATTTACTTTAAATCGACTTATATTCAATTTCATTTGTTTCAATTTTTTCATTCATTATATGTTATTAAGCTCGTATTCACTTATTTACATTTATTTATTGTTACATTTATTTCCTTTCGCTTCAATTATTTCATTGCAGTGATTCATATAATTAATTATACTTAAGTAATTAATCCCATGCCACATTCTATATATTTAATTTTATTCACATTCACTTATTTATACTCATTCGTTAATCATATAATGGATTTAAAATCAATTCATTCGCTTTTAATTTATTTATTCAACTAATCTGGTTTCAATCCATTTTCTTTCAATCAATATTCATTGCTATCACATTTGATTTATTTCAATTCGATATACTTACATTCAATCTGTTTGTTCCAATTATTTACATTTGTTTCATCCACATTTAAATTTTATTTACATTCCATTGATTGCTTTAAATTTATTAACATTCATTGCAAATTCATTATTCAATTCAATTTTTGAAATTCCAATTGTTTCACCTTTTGTTTAACCTATTTCATATAAATTCATTGGTGGATCATTTATAAAATTGTTCCACTTAAGCTTGCTTAACATAAATTTTGTTTCCACTTAATTTATTCTCTCTCCTTTTTTTATACTAACATCATTTAAAACTTAACTAAGTTTATTATAAATATTTTATACAACATAACTCGCGTTTATTATTATTACTTCATATTTTAAGTTATTATTAATTCATCGATTCACTTCTTTTATTCAAATTCATTTATTCAACTTCATATTATTAATTTACCAAAGTAAATTTCATTTTATAATTCAATTCGTATTAATAACTTCTTTTTTCTTTTTATAATTAATTCATTCGGCTTCCCTTAAGTCCACTTTAACTTATAATTTTTTTTCAATAACTTATTCTATATTATATTAGTTAACATTCAAATTTTTATTTAATCTACTCCACTTTCAATTAATAATTTTTTTTGATTTAAATTAAATTCAATTAACCATATTGATTTTACTTACACACATTTATTTTATTTCTTTCACACTTAAATTACATTTCATTTTAAAATTCAAGTTCGTATTCATTTTATGGCTTAAATGAAATTAATCCACCTTATTAGTTTATCCAGTTTCACTTAATATCCAAAAAAAATTATTAAGTTATACTTCATTTCATTTTAATCCATTACTCATTTTATCTAATTTTATACAAATTAAATCTTATTATCATTCCCATCCAACAAATTTAAATTTGTTTTTAGCTTATTAATTCTCAAATCTATAAGTTATACAAATTAACTTCTTAAGATTTCATTTCGTTATTTTATCTATTTCACTTCAAATGCAATTCGTTCTTTTATTTTAGCTTTCATGAGTTAAATATATTTTATTTACTTCATTTCACTAACACGATTAAATTAACATTTCTCGAGTTAATTAGTTTATTTCATTTCTCGGATTCAAATTTATTTTATTTTCTTAATCAAAATGTTTAACAAATTTAAATTTCCTATTCCAATTTATAATTTGCAAACTTATTTCTCATCCATACTATTTTAAATTTTAAGTTCAAACTATTTCCATATACTTTTTAAATCACACATAGAATATATTTTCTCAATCAAAACTTGTTTAATCGAAATTTAATTTTCTTTTGATAGCAACCTTCACTCAGAAACTCGAAAACGAATACTGGCGATGCTGCAATCATCCCCAGAATTATTTTCCACTAACCAAGCGAGTTTAGTTCTTTTATTTCTTCAAAAATCCTTTCAAAAATATTTTTTCTAGCCAAAACTCTTTCAAATAATACTATTATTAATTTTTAAGGCATTGAAAAACAATTTTAAAAACAAAACGGATTTTAAATTCTAAAGTTCTCGGTTTTTTTTAAAATCATTTTTATATGTATGTTATAAATATATTTATACAAATATTTATACAAATTTTCTATATGTATGTTATAAATATATTTATACAAATTCTTTTATTTCTCAGGATTTTAAATTCTTTTATACAAGTTGGTCATTTTAAACAATTCTTGTTGCAATTATATTTCAATTCAATTTAATTATCAATGCTTTATAAAATAAAATTCATTAATTATTCGTTTTATTTTTAATTCAACCAATAATTAATGGTAATTTAATATTATCATCACCTAATATTAATTTCATTATGAAATTACCTTATATATATATATAATAGTTTAGCCAAAAAAAATTCATTTATCGATTTTATTTTTTTTAAATAATATTATGTCGACTTGCCTTGGTTTAGAAACCCCTATCGATAACACGACGTCCTGCATATCGACCAGAATTCATAAACAACTCAATGGATAAGTAAACACAATATAAAATATTTTATAACGCTAACAAGCATACTCTCTCAAATATATATATACACACTCAAACTGACCCATTCAAGGGTATTATTACCCTTATCTCTAATGAGTCAAACCCACAAAGCCAAGGTATCGCTAAACCTTCACTCTGATACCAACTGTGACAACCCATATTTTGAAAGGTTTAAAATGACAATAATCCACACATGTCTGACTTAAAAAATCCGAAACGTAGATAATCAATGGGGTTAAATATGAAAAATAAGAAGAGAAGAAGAAAACAAAACACAAAATCTCACAGCAGAAACGATAAAATATGATAATCAAACAAACAATTCATAAATCTGTTTACTATACATTGGATTTTAAACTATATACATTTATCAGAGTTATAAATATACAACAAGGAGAAATAATCAATATAGTAGAATAACATGATACAGGGGATAATAATAATAATAGTAATATTCCAAAACTCTGCCTTCGTCCTCTAGAGAATAGTCTTCAATACGCTGTTAAAAAAAACTTAGGACTGACCCGAGCGAAATGAAAAGACAAAATACTCGACTGAGGACTAAAATACTCTTATGTCAGTCAAACCAATATCACAAATATGAGTGCAATAACTTAAGAGATGTTACGCGTTTTTCCATCTCCTAATGATCCGTTAAACTAATTATATATACTAGTATACGCTATAATAGATAATGTCTATCAGTAAAATAAATATGAAAATAGCATTAAGGCTTTACATTGATCCATCTTAACACATTTTACAGTTTAAATCAAAATCGTAATGGGCTCATATAAGGATAAATATGACAAGGCACGTGAGGCAATGCCCAAGGTAGGATTCTAGCATTTTACCCTTTCTGGCTGGTCGTAACCCATATGTGGCCGACCACGACAATCAATCCAAATGAACAAAAAGGTGCACCCATCGAATCCGAAACCATAATAGTAATACAAGGGATCAACGTCGCTAGAGGCAGCTAACCTCATTGGCCAGACAAAGGCTCCTGTTTAAATCATTTTAATTATGACACGAATGTCAAGGCTACCCATCATCATTCTCTTGCTTTATTCCTGTAAACGTCTCCAATTCAACCGCTACATTCTGCATATCATCCACCGCGTACACAGTTGTTAAAGTGGTTCCAATATTGACATAGAGTATGCCAATAAGAGGCTCCGGTCTCTTTAACAACCAAACGTCGTTTTACACACCGGTTGGTTCTTTTATATTTCAAAAACCATTCGTATTTGATATCAAAATATCATATTGGCTTCAAAATCAAATCCATTTTGAAATCATCATATTTACTCAAAAATCATATCCATTTCGAAATCATCGTATTTACTCAAAAAATCATATCCATTTCAAAATCATCGTATTTACTCAAAAAATCATTTCCATTTCAAAATCATCATGTTTACTCAAAAATCATATCCATTTCGAAATCATCATATTTACTCAAAAATCATATCCATTTCGAAATCATTATATTTACTCAAAAATGTCAATTCAACATGATATATTGTTCCACTTCAAAACTTGATTCAAATTATAGTCTTGGCTCTAATTCACTTTAACACAATTCGCATTTAAATCCAAGAATAAAATATAAACATTCCACCCTTTAATCAGTTTGGATTTTAGAAAATAGTTTTAGAATAGTTAAATAGTTAAAATAGTTTAACAGAAAATAGTTTGAAAAATAAAATGGTTTATATAGTAAAATAATTGGGAAAATTAAAATTGTTTGAATATTTAAGGAAAATAGTTTTTAAATAGTTTATACTAAAATAATTTATTTAAAAATAGTTTCCAAGCCAAACTGCTTCAATTCCAAAGTTTCCAATCCAAATCAATTTCCATTTTGATTTACTCGATTAAATTCAGATTTCAAGTCGAATTCAAATTCCAATTCCAAATTAATTTCACTTTCAATTTTAAGTTAATTTAAAGCCAAATTGCAAATTAATTTCAACTCCAATCCCGAATTTTAAACCATTTCGATTTATATCAATTCCGAGTCCATTCCAGTTATCAATTCAAAACACTTAAATCAAATTTTCATCAATATCCAATTTAGAAATCCAATTTTTAAATATGATTCAAATCCGAGCTAAATTTCAAAATATCATTGTATCACTTTTACTTGGCAATATTCAAAGTTCGAATAAAATCCAATCTTAAAACAATCGATTTTTGAAATTCAAATCATATTTTGATTATAACTTCAAAATTCCAAACTCAATTATTTAAACAATTTTGTTTACCAAATTTAATTCATCATTTCGAGCCCAAGTCCGAAAAATAATTTTCTTTCCATAAAATTGATTTTTATTCCTTAAAAAATTATTTAAATAATTTCAAAACAAAATTTTTAAAATCATTTAATTTAACAATCCGGTGTCCATTTATAATTCTCTAACCTATGGCCAAGTGAATCAATTATTTCAAATTAAATTCAAGGGATGGATATATATAATTTCAATCCAAAATAAATGTCATAGGTATATCATTTCAACCTATTTCTTGATTTATTCAAAATAATTCAATTTACTGTTTCGTATACTGTAGTAATACACAGGATGATAACAGGATATATTAAACATAAATAAACATCAAAATATCAACCAATAGCATCCATCATAACCAATCATCCAAACAGTCAATATAATTTACAACAGTCAACCAATTATCTATAAATCGGGAATTTTACTAGCAGATTAAAATCCTAATTAAATGTTAACAGTCAAAACTAAATTCTATCAATTTAATCAGAAGCTAATTAAATGTCAAATTAAACTTATCCAAAAACCATCAATAAATTCAAATTATTTCACGATATAAATTTTTCTAACAAAAGATATAATAGTCAAACGTGAGAGTTAAAAACATTCACATTCCTATTTGAAACTGGAAATTTTTCTAACTTCAAATAAATTCCAAATGGATCCCAAATTGTAGACGACTTCGATATGGTTCAATGCAAATTTGATTCATCCGAAACCGATCTCGTAAGAAAAAAGTTACGAATTTGTCAATATCAATATAATCATAAACTTTAATTAGGTAAACTAATATTATTATAAATAAATAAATAAAACAAATTACCAAATCCCCTTCCTTACACGATCTCTCCTCTCGGCTCGAGCTTGTGCATGCAGAAAAAAACCTTGTTGTATTTTTATTATATATGTTTTTTAGGTGTGACTATCCGTAGAGAACCACCGCTTCACCTCGCTGCCACCGCCTAGCCTTGCACCGCCGCCAGCATCAAGCATGCGAAATCGACGTGCAAAAACCCTAATACGAAAACTCCAAAATCAGCGACTTCGACTCCGCTTCGGCCCCCCGGCTGTGCCGCCTCTCGCTCCGATCTGTCGTACCTTCTACGCGCATGCCTCGAGGAGAGGATCGCGACTTGATCCTTTTTTTTATCGCTGTACATTTTTTTGTGATCGGTTGTTGTTAATTTTTTTCTCTCGATTTGATCTGCTGTTATAACATAAAAAGGGCAAAGGAAATGGTATATGGTGGAGATTGTTGAGTCACAAGTTTTATGAAGGTTTTGATTTCTGACAAATAAATAAAGGCGATCGACAAAACAAGGTCATTATGGCTATAAAGAGCTACATATGGTACTCTAGATTGTAGGTTGATTATTTGATATTATAATAGTGATAAACTTGTTAAAATCTATCCTCAAATAATCATGCATTTCAAGGAAATCAATATATATACGACTAAATTGTAGTTGCACATTCAGTGTGTAACTTTACAGGGACCGGTCGACCGGTCATAATATATGCGGTCGACCGTTCCTGCATAATTTGCACACTGAATGTGCACACATGCACATAACGTATATATATTTGAATTCCTGTCTACTGGTCACTTTTTAACCTGTCGACCGTTTTTAAACAGAAAGCAATTTTTCCAAAAGACACTTCTTTTCTCCAAAGGTTGCATCTCTTACCTTTCATCAAAGATCATATCTCTTAATGGCAACTGCTCACAAAGAGTTACAACCATTCTTCTCTATATAAACTCATCTAAATCGTTGATTAAAATAACATGATTGTATATGCTTTTTACTCTAATCTCTGATCTTACTTTCTACATACTCCTGCATTCTAAAAGCTCTCAATTATTTTAATTGCTTATTGAATCATTGAAATTATTTCATATCTTTTGATTCAATAAGTAATATACTTTCCTTAATCTTCACAAAACATCATTCGTATATTTTGAGGATAAGATTATAGGAAATTTGTACTACAAGTGACAAAACTGTGTTATCAAGAACACATACCGTCGACAAACAATTATATTCATTGTTGTTGAAGTCCTCTGTGTTGTAAGAGGCAAGTGTTGAAGTCCTCGGTGTTGTAAGAGGCAAGTGTTGAAGTCCTCAGTGTATTAGAGGCGTGAAATCCCGTTAGTTTGCTCGGGTATTGTAAACCTGTTCCTCCGGGTGAAGCGAGGTAGTTAATAGTGAAAATCCAGATAGAAGTCTAGGACTGGACGTAGGACGGTGCTCCGAACCAGTATAAAAATCTCTGGTGTGATTTTTCTATTTTTATTTTTACTTTGCTACTATCATCTATTTTCCGCATTTATATTATAGTCCATATTACAGGATCCGTGTGTACTATATTAGCACGTGCATTCGTATACACACCGCACTTTCATTTAGTATCAGAGCACGGTCATCATATAACCGTAACACAGTTATTTGATATATTATAGTAATATGGCAAATAACGTAAGTACTAGCACTCAAAACACCACTTACACAGAGGGTCAATCGACACAAAGACCTCCATTTTTCAATGGTCTTAACTATAGTTATTGGGCAACACGTATGTCATTCTTTTTGCAATCAAATAGCTATGATGCTTGGAATGCCACTCAAAGAGAAATAGTGAATCCAACAACTGATTATTCAGAATGGACTGCAGCTGAGAAAACGGCAGCAGCCGTAAATGCAAGAGCAATAAATATGTTGTTCTATGCATTAGACCAAAATGAATATAACCGTGTTAGTATCTGCACTACTGCATATCAAATTTGGCAAACACTAAAAATCACTCATGAAGGTACTAACAAGGTTAAACAAGCCAAAATAGCCATGCTGAAAAGTCAATTTCAAAATGAAACCAAATGAGACAATCAATGACATGTATTCATGGTTTCAAACTATTCACCATGCACTTATTGGCTTAGGACAAAAGCATTCTGATTTCGATGTTGTTTCAACAGTCCTACATTCTCTGACTAGTGAATGGGAAGGAAAAGTATTAGCAATTAAAGAAGCTAATGACCTTTCCGTCATGAAGCCAGATGAATTGATAGGAAATTTAATGTCCTATGAAGCAAATTTGCAGGCTAGAAAAGAACAGAAAGAAGAAAAGAAAAATGTAGCATTTCATGTTGAGAAAGATGAAAATGAATCAGATTCTGAAGACGAAGATTTGGCATTCATTGCGAAAGGATTCAAAAAATTCCTAAAATATCGAAAAGCCAGTCGTTACAATAAAAGGAAACCTGGATCAAATAAACCATCTTCATCTGCTATAGAATGTTTCAACTGCCACAAAAAGGGACACATGCAGAAGGATTGTCCAGAACAAAAGAAGAAGTCAGAAAATGACAAATTCAAATATAAGAAGGACAAATCTAAGAAACGAGCCTTCTCAGTAACATGGGATGATTCAGAGTCATCTTCATCAGAAAGTGAAAGTGATTCAGAGAATGAACAAGCTAATGTTTGTTTTATGGCAACAGAAGATGAGGTACAAATTCCTACATTTGATGAATTACTTGATATTAATGCTGAATTGATAGTCAAATATAAAGACATAAAACGTCAATTAAAAGTAGTCAAAGCAGATTTAAGTAGAGCAGAGTTTGAACGAGATATGTTAAAAGATGAGAAGAAAATATTAGAAGAGGAACTTGAAAATATTCAAGAATCATCATCTAATGTTGACTCTCAAATATCTCTTTTGAGTCAAGAAATAGAAGCTAAAAAAGTGAAAAATAATGCTCTCACTACTGAAAATCATGAGCTTAAAGCAGTCAAAATTCTAGACCTAGAAAAAGCTAGCTTACAAACAAAGTTTGATGACATTACTCAAAATGTTTCTAACTTTAACAAAGGTCGAGAAAATTTGACAAAAATCATTGAAAGTTCACAATCTATTTCAGACAAACAAGGATTGGGATATAACAAACAAGAAACCAAGAAACATCTTGGAAATAAAAGGAAGAAGAAAGTACAAAAAACTGAAGCTAAGAAAAATCTTAGTTTATTATATTCCAAACCAAAACCAGTTGTGAAATTTCAAAAGAAAAATGTCAAGACTATCAAAATATGGGTTCCTAAAACAAATAACAATTTGATTAGGAACAAATACATTCAGCAATTCATGAATACTGTGCATTTTAATAATAATTATATATATAAAGGGGATACCGGACCCATATGGGTTTGGACTCCTAAGACCTAACTCTTAGGACCCTATAAAAAGTGGGTACCATGGACTTAATTCTATATTTTGCAGGTCCCACTTAAGAAAAGAGGAAAGTGGATATTGGACAGTGGTTGCTCAAAGCACATGACGGGAGACAAGAGCTTATTAACAAATATTACATACTCAGATGGTGGCTCCGTCACTTTTGGAGACAATTCAAAAGGCTATATCATCGGCAAAGGCGATGTGAGCAATTGCGGTACATCTAACTTACCTCTTATTACTAATGTCATGCTAGTTAGAAATTTAAAACACAATTTGCTTAGTATTAGTCAGTTATGTGACAAGGGTTTATAATTTCATTTTCGAATAATAAGTGTAGTATTTTAGATAAAGACCATAATTTGGTTTTCAAAGGTTATAGAGACAGAAATATATATATTCTGAATATGAATATTAATCATAATTCAGATATGTGTCTTGTGGCTAATGACAATGATCCATGGCTATGGCACAAACGCTTCTGTCATATAAACTTCAGAACTATTGACAAGCTAGCCAAAAACAATCTAGTTAGAGGACTACCCAAAATGAGTTTTAAAGTTAACAATATTTGTGATGCATGTCAATTAGGAAAATTGACCAAATCATCTTTTAAATCCAAGAAAGTCATATCAACATTACAACCACTTGAGTTACTACACATGGATTTATTTGGACCTACTAGGGTTCAATCAATAAATCACAGTCAATATGTGCTTGTAATTGTTGATGATTTCTCTCGTTATACATGGACAATTTTCTTAAAAAATAAAAGTGACACTTTCGATCATTTCAAATCTTTCGTCAAAAGAATTCAAAAATCAAAAGGGATTAAAGTTAAAAATATAAGAAGTGATCATGGCGGAGAGTTTGAAAATAATGAATTTGAACATTTTTGTACAAAGAAAGGTATATATATCATAATTTTTCGTTTCCCAGAACTCCACAACAGAACGGAGTTGTAGAACGGAAGAACCGAACTTTACAAGAATGTGCAAGAACATTATTGAATGGAACCACCTTACCAAAACATTTTTGGGCGGAAGCTGTCGCAACTGCCTGTTATGTTTTAAATCGTGTGTCCATAAGACCTCTTACCAAGAATACTCCTTATGAATTATTTAACAAAAGGAAGCCTAAAATGTCATACTTCAAAGTTTTTGGTTCCAAGTGCTTTATTTTAAATACGAAAGACCAGCTTGGCAAATTCGATCCAAAAGCCGATGAAGGAATATTTGTCGGTTATTCGGAACGAAGTAAGGCCTATCGGATATTTAATAAACGAACCAAAACTATTGAAGAATCACTTCATGTCTCTTTTGATGAAATCTATCAGCATCCTCACACTATATCAGATGATGAAGAATCAATAGTCACTGACAATCCAATCATCACAAATATTGATTCTGACTCGGAAATAATTATTGAGAATATTCCTCAAATATGTGAGTTACAATCACCACCAAGAATATTAAGAGATCATCCGGCCCAAAATATATAATCGGTGAAATAACATCACATGTCAGAACAAGGAGTCAACTCAATCAAATGGGTCATGTCGCTTTTCTCTCAAATATCGAACCTAAGAATCCAAAAGAAGCTGCTACAGATGATTACTGGATCATTGCCATGCAGGAAGAACTAAATCAGTTTGAGCGCAATGACGTTTGGGAACTTGTTCCAAGACCAACTGATCAGTCAGTTATTGGTACTAAATGGGTCTATAAAAATAAGGCTGACGAACAAGGAAATATCACCAAAAATAAAGCAAGATTAGTAGCACAAGGATATAATCAGGAAGAAGGTATCGATTATGAAGAAACTTTTGCACCAGTTGCTCGACTAGAAGCTATTAGAATCCTATTATCTTTTGCTTGTCACCATAATTTCAAACTTTATCAGATGGATGTCAAAAGTGCTTTTCTCAATGGATTTATCAAAGAGAATGTCTATGTCGAACAACCTCCTTTGTTCGTACATGAAAAATATCCTGACCATGTGTTCAAACTTAAGAAAGCTCTGTATGGTTTAAAACAAGCACCTCGTGCTTGGTATGAACGACTACGTAGCTATCTTATTAACTCAGGATTTCAAATAGGCAAAGTCGATCAAACTTTGTTTATTAAACATTCTCGAAAAGATATTCTAGTTATCCAGATATATGTAGACGATATCATCTTTGGTTCAACAAACGATAAACTCTGTAAGGAATTTGCAAGTATTATGACCAAAGAATTCGAAATGTCTCATATGGGAGAACTATCTTATTTTCTTGGACTTCAAATAAAGCAACTTTCAAACGGTATTTTTATCAATCAAGAAAAATACTGTGAAAACCTTATCAAACGCTTCGGATTAGAAAATACATCTGGTAAACCAACCCCTATGAGTACAACTACACATCTTGAAAAAGATGAAAGTGGTAAGAATATTGACCAGAAATTATATCGAAGCATGATTGGTTCTCTTCTTTATCTTACAGCTAGTCGTCCAGATATAATAATGAGTGTTTGTTTATGTGCTCGTTTTCAAGACGATCCAAAGGAATCACATCTACGAGCAGTGAAACGTATAATTCGTTATCTTAATAATACCAAAGATTTCGGTCTTTTTTATCCAAAAGAATGTCCATTTGAATTAGTATCATATAGTGATGCTGATTTCGGTGGCTCACGAACGGATAGAAAAAGTACAAGTGGTACGTGCCATTTTATTGGAAAATCACTTGTCTCTTGGTTTAGTAAGAAACAGAATTGTGTTTCACCATCAACATGTGAA
This sequence comes from Allium cepa, assembly GCA_030765085.1. NCBI lineage: Eukaryota > Viridiplantae > Streptophyta > Magnoliopsida > Asparagales > Amaryllidaceae > Allium > Allium cepa. Next base: position 138,421,109 of record CM060932.1, read on the forward strand.
GCTGAATATATATCAGCAGCTCTCGCTTGTACTCAAGTACTATATATGCAACAAACACTTCAAGATTTTGATATTCATTTATCAAATTCTATTATATACTGTGATAACACTAGTGCTATAAATCTCTCTAAAAATCTAGTAAATCACTCTAGAACCAAACACATTGATATCCGTCATCATTTCCTTCGAGATAATATTGACAAAGGAAATATATGTCTTGAATATGTCCATACTGACAATCAATTAGCGGACATTTTTACTAAGCCTCTGCTCGAATCTAATTTTATTAGATTACGAAGAGAGCTTGGTTTAATTTCAAGAAAAAATCTTGACTAAGTAATTTCTAAAGAACATCTTCTCTTTTAGTTATTCTTTAACCATAACTTTTGCATAAACTATTTTTTACATTAAATATAAGCCACTGCTTGATTTAATGGTTAATTCTCTTTACTCATTTTTCATTCTTTTCTTTTAGTGATCGTCCTTTCCTTTCTTATTTTATAATTTCAGTTTTAGAAGGAGAGCTATTTTTAGAGTTAACATAAAGTCTCTGCTTATGTTTTCTTGGTCAAAATTTTCTATTAACTCACATCCATAGGTTTATACATAAGAAACTCGTATATAAGCTTGCAAAAATTTCATATTTTGTTCATCTTTTCTTATCTAACCATAATATTCTATACAACATTCCCTATGGCTCACATTTGTGATAAATGTGCTCAAGAATCACACATTTCTATTACGAGTTCTGAGTCGGAGGAATATTATTCTCCTACAACACCAAAACAAAAACCAAGTTGTCATCATCAATGCTCTTGTATTTCTGATAATACTCCAAATTCAAAACGAGTGAAGAGGACACTGTTTTGTTCTCCTCGTACCAAAGCACAAATCGATGAGATTCACCACTATCAGAAACATCAAATAGATCTTCAGAGACAGCTCCATTATGGGCAAAGTCAACTTTATCATGAGCAACAGCGGACATCGGCACGATTATCCGTTTTAGAAAAGTTGGCAACATTTTTTTTGTAGTTCCAACAAGCATGACGTGCATGAACCAATGCCGTCTAGGCCATCGACATCTAAAAGTCCTAACTCTTGGGATCGGAACTATGAGAAGAATGAAGGTGCTCAGAAACACTGGAGTCCATGGTCAAAACGTATTGAAGGAAACAACGATAATTCTAATGACGAACCTTCCACTTCTCATTAGATTTATATATAGTTATTATATCTTTATCTATCACTTGTGTAATAACGGTTATATTTTGTATTAAGAATGAAATATAATATATATAGCTTGATATATTATAAAAACTTGCAAAATAAAACGTTCTTACTCAGCATGCAAAACCGGTCGACCGCCCCATTTATAGCCGGTCGACCGTTTGCTCTCTGGTTGAAAACGGTCGACCGACCATAATTCATTGGTCGACCGGTTGACGTATTTTCAGTTTTTATATATATATCTATGCATCATTTTCTTTCTACCCTCCTTCTCTTTTGACTCAAGCTGTTATTTTTTCCCAAAATCACAAACCCTAGTTTCCTATTTTCAATTCTCAAATCTCAAATCTTCCAACAATGGCTCCTCCTCAAAAGAAATCCAAGAAAGGAACATCCTCTGAAACTTCATCTCTGAGCATCTCCGCCAAAAAGTGGCTTGAAAGTCCAATTGCTGTAACAAGATGGAATCAGATGACAAATTACAAGTTTCATCCAGGCTCTTTCATCAAATTTGATGATTTCACGGCTTATGGAGTTCGGAGGTTAGCCAATAGTTCCAACATTACTCCATTGATAGATTTTTCAGAAAATAATGTGGAGATAAATCATTTGATGATCAAATTGTTTTACGCCAACATGAATCTCGACGAGTATCAACCTGATAATCCAAACGGAGTCATCTGGTCTGTCGTTTGTGGCAAGCAAATTTTTCTTACTCATGCTAGAATTGCCTCTATACTTGGTATACCAAATCGAGGCGATGAGTTTTCATCTACTTTCTGCGAAGTCTTCACTCGCAATAGTACCAGTCATCAGTTCATAGAAGACAATAGTGATGGCACAAAGTCTATTGGACTTCGACCCACAGCCAGACTACTTCATCGTGTTTTGATGCATTCTCTTTTTCCTAGACTTGGAAATTATGATGCTGTATATAAAGAAAACTTCAAAGCTCTCTATGCTATTTATGGTGAAATCCAAATCAATTGGGTACACATGCTTTTTGATGAAATTCTCAAGGTAAATAACTCTACACGACCTCATTTCTTCTACAATGAATATATCATGCGACTTTTGTTAGCTTGTGGGGTAAAGCCTCCTGATTCTGCAACCTCAAAACCAAAATGCATTGATTCCATAACCATCAAACGAATGAAGCTTCCTCCATCTTATCTTGAGATTATGCCTTTTGAAGAATGGCAACAAAGAGGACCAAGAAAACAAAAAGCAACTTCCTCTCGTCCTCGTTCCGATGAAGTAAAACTATTAAAATCAAAATCATCCACAAAAGAATCACTTGAAACTATTGCGCGTAACCAATTTTTGCTTGAATCACGTCTCAAGCGCATGGACTCTAAAATTGATAAGCGCTTCAATAAGGTCAAGTCATTCTTTGGTATGCTATGGGATGCTATATCATGTTCCACATCCACCTCTGTTCAAGCACAAGACCCAGGAAAACGTCCTACTGCTCCTGTTTTCACCTGGACATCATCTGACGAGTCTACTGGTATGAGTGGTCATGGACATGGAGAATCATCTAGAGGGAACAATGATGAGGAAGAAGAAGAAGATGATGATGATGACGACGATGATGATGATGAAGAGGAGATACGATCTGCTTCATCTTAGATTCTATTATGGTTTAGCACTTTAAAAACATTCATCGACACTTGTACTAAATAGTGTCGTTATTCTTATTTTTCGTTTGACATTATGGTCTGTATTATACTCTGTTATGTTTTCGATGTGTTAATGTTTTATTTTGCTATGCATATCATATTAATTACACTTCTCTACTATTCTAGTATCTGTTACTCCTTTTTGTCGATGACAAAGGGGGAGAAAGGGCTAACAATTGTTTGCAGGAACGTACATATATAAGAATTCAAAGAGAGAGATCACATACTCAGGGGGAGATTCAGATTTGCAGATATATATTGTCATCAATCAAAAAGGGGGAGAATAAAAGGGCTAATAATTGTTTGCAGGAACGTACATATATAAGAATTCAAAGAGAGAGATCACATACTCAGGGGGAGATTCAGATTTGCAGATATATATTGTCATCAATCAAAAAGGGGGAGAATGTTGAGTCACAAGTTTTATGAAGGTTTTGATTTCTGACAAATAAATAAAGGCGATCGACAAAACAAGGTCATTATGGCTATAAAGAGCTACATATGGTACTCTAGATTGTAGGTTGATTATTTGATATTATAATAGTGATAAACTTGTTAAAATCTATCCTCAAATAATCATGCATTTCAAGGAAATCAATATATATACGACTAAATTGTAGTTGCACATTCAGTGTGCAACTTTACAGGGACCGGTCGACCGGTCATAATATATGCGGTCGACCGTTCCTGCATAATTTGCACACTGAATGTGCACACATGCACATAACGTATATATATTTGAATTCCTGTCTACTGGTCACTTTTTAACCTGTCGACCGTTTTTAAACAGAAAGCAATTTTTCCAAAAGACACTTCTTTTCTCCAAAGGTTGCATCTCTTACCTTTCATCAAAGATCATATCTCTTAATGGCAACTGCTCACAAAGAGTTACAACCATTCTTCTCTATATAAACTCATCTAAATCGTTGATTAAAATAACATGATTGTATATGCTTTTTACTCTAATCTCTGATCTTACTTTCTACATACTCCTGCATTCTAAAAGCTCTCAATTATTTTAATTGCTTATTGAATCATTGAAATTATTTCATATCTTTTGATTCAATAAGTAATATACTTTCCTTAATCTTCACAAAACATCATTCGTATATTTTGAGGATAAGATTATAGGAAATTTGTACTACAAGTGACAAAACTGTGTTATCAAGAACACATACCGTCGACAAACAATTATATTCATTGTTGTTGAAGTCCTCTGTGTTGTAAGAGGCAAGTGTTGAAGTCCTCGGTGTTGTAAGAGGCAAGTGTTGAAGTCCTCAGTGTATTAGAGGCGTGAAATCCCGTTAGTTTGCTCGGGTATTGTAAACCTGTTCCTCCGGGTGAAGCGAGGTAGTTAATAGTGAAAATCCAGATAGAAGTCTGGGACTGGACGTAGGACGGTGCTCTGAACCAGTATAAAAATCTCTGGTGTGATTTTTCTATTTTTATTTTTACTTTGCTACTATCATCTATTTTCCGCATTTATATTATAGTCCATATTACACGATCCGTGTGTACTATATTAGCACGTGCATTCGTATACACACCGCACTTTCAGAGATAACAAATTGGCTTGGACGAGTAAAAAAATAGAAAAAATAATATTAATTAATTTTAAAATATCCGACGTTTTAATGTCCGAAATTCTCGAGCTCCAAACGAAATGTGCCGCCTGACGTTCATAATGTTTTACCTCCGTTCCGAATGCAATGGAACTGGTCCCGATGTCTAATTCGATCGTATGCGGAAGATATCCTTTCAAAGTAAATTATTTTAATTGAATTCGAAATTAAAATTCTATGCGTTTAAAGCTCGCACAACCAAACGACAAGTCCGAACGCTAAGAAACTTGAAATCTTGCAATAATTCACTATTATAGATCCGATGAAACTGGTTTCGTCAAAATCCAAGACAACGGCCAAAATGGCTATTTTTACTCATCAATAAAAATATAAAATATAAAATTTTAAATTATTCACATTTAAATTCAATTCTAAATGTTAACCATTTTCGTTCATATTATGAATAACATTTAAATCAATTTCCGATATCATCTTAAATCCAGAATCAAATTATTCAAGTAATTTCCAATATTAAATTTTAAACAATTTAATTATCCCATAAACCAAAATAAATAAATCATTAAATTTTATTTCTAACCATTTTATCCAATAATTATCTGAATTTAAAAAATTTAAACTAGTTAAAAATACGAATCATTACGTTCGTAATTAGAAAAGAGGGACTAGTCTAATTGTTGCAAATGTTAAAACTCATATTATAGCAAAAATTCGAGTACTTTTGGTCCAAAGCAACTCTAGGCCCAAAAATACCCATTGCGGCTAACATGTCTGTAACAGCTCAAATTCTGAAGGGTCCATATTATGAAAATTTTAATCAAATTACTAATACGGAGATATTATTAAAGAGATGAATGAAATAATCTAATTGAAAAAGTTGCTTGAGGGATATTTGTTTAGTTAATATGAGACACTTTAAAAGTTAATTTAATGGAGATAATTAGAGCAATTAGAGTTAGCCCTTTTTAAATGAAGACAACAAAATAGTTGTAGAACGAGAAAGATGTGAGTTTGGGGGATGTATTGGTGAGACTAGGCTAAAAGGGATATCAGTCCAAGCCGAAATTACCAGGCCATTTTCTTTAGCCACACCCCCTCTTTCCACACTACTTTTATTTTCAAAACAAAATCCCTAAAACTCTACAAGGTCGGCCGCCATTTTTACAAGGAAGAAGAAGAAAATTAAAGCTAGAAGAATCAAGCTTCCAACTTTAAGGAGAAATAGGATTAAAGCAAGGTTTTAGTATAGGTTTTCCAATCAAAGCGAGTAAGATTTTCCCAAACCGTCCTAACCCATTTTTGTTCAAATTTGCTTTTTAAAGAGTGTTTTTAATGTTGATTAACATGTTTAGATGCTTAAACATTGTTTTGATTATGGTTAGGAATATAAGTAAAAGGAATTTGTTCATGTTTTATGGTAAAATATGATCTAACTTTATCTAAAGGCTTCAAACTTTTAACGAGATGTTTATATTGGTGAGATAAAGATGAGTTTTTGATTTCAAAATTTTTGAAATTTATTTGGAATTTCTATTAATTTCCTAAGTTGAAAAAATGGTTAACTTTAGAAAAAATTATTACTAAAATAAGAAGAGTAATTATTTTGACCTGAAATTTTGATATGAGGTAAAATATACGAAATTGGATTTATTTATGAATTTTGGAAATTTTCTCTTTAATTTTTGATTTTATATGAATTAATTGGCTAAGAAAAGAAGTAAGTGATTAAAGATAATTGAATTAATAAATGTGGCATTTTCTTAGCCAATTCTGAAAAGAAATAGAACAACCAATAAGAATTCGAAACCAAAAGAGACTACTTAATAAGGTAATAAATCAGTTTTTAGGTAAATTACAAGTATGTCATCTTAACGTGCGACGGCTACTCAAATAATCAACACACGTTAACTATTTTAGCTATCAACATGCGATAGTACTAAGACTATCAACCTTAGAAGGCTTTGAGAAAGCCAACATACGTTAGCTCCTAAGAGCCAAACCTTCGATTTGGAGGAAGGTCGATATGCGATAGCATATATAGAAACTCAAAGTGCGAAGGCTTGGGTAAAGTCAACGAACGACATCTCTTAGTGGCTCAACGTATGATATCTTGGGAAACTATCTACTAACAATAGCTTATATATAAGCTCAACATGCAGTAGCTAAAATAGACTACTAACATGTGATGGCTAGTTGAGAGTGAACTAGTGGTGGCCAAGAGCGTCAATGTGTGATGGCTATGGGATAAACAATATGCGATAGCTAGGCTCAACATGCAAAGGCTATAGGATAACCAATATGCAATAGCTATGGTCGATATGCGATAGCTTAGGAAGCTATAATTTTTTTAGATACAATAAGAAATACTTTGAGCACTTTGGAAGATAATTTCCATGTGTTCATGAACTATTTCATAGGGATGAAACAATGGAAGAATTTTACGAGTTAAAATTATGTTAATTTATTTTTGGAAATGGAAAGAAAATTAGAGAAACTAATAAATGATAAGGTATCATTCAATGGAGTTATTGGATGGCAAGGTGCCTTGACTATTAGTCTAAAGATCAATGGTATATGGCAGGGAGCCATAATACGGTTCATTCCTAAAGGATTTAAAAATCTAAAGGGGATTTACCGCAGGATGCAACGGTAGGGTGCCCAAACATTAGGGAGGTGTTATAAATAAAATAAATAAATCAGCAACGTGAATGGTAGCAGTTTGGGGACTAAGAGGGGCTGTTGACGCCTAGCAAGGGTGCTTACTATAATATATTTAGGGTGGTTGCATTCAACCTCTTAGGAGAGTCAGGGTTGCTCTAGTTCGGACGGCTCATCTTAATGGAATGAGTGGTCATTTCATCAGGAGACGTTGTTTATGAAAAGATAAATTAGTGGTAGATGGACCTAGGGAGGTACGCACTATAATAAGTTAATGATAACTTAGAGATGAACACCTAAAATGAGAGATTAGGTGATGTTTGATTTGATAATGGATAATTGTAAGATTTGGTTCATAATTGAATGTTAAGTATAGAGTATACTTAATTTAAATTTAAAGAATTAATATGACATGGTTCATAGTTGAGTGAAAAGTGTATGGTACACTTATAATTAAATATGATACACATGATTGCTTTCGACGTGATGTTTATTTTCATTTTATGATGTAACTGCTATAATGACAAGCGATGGGGAAACCAGTTCCATGCTGTAGTGGAACGATCTCACAATGGATGCTTACGGTCAAGATTTTACTCAAACTAGGTTTTATGTCTGATCGTGTTTTTATCATTTTCCATAAACTCAAGGGTACATTGGAGTAGGCTGAGTTTATGGATTCTACATGTATCTTTTGGAATTTTTAACAATAAGGTTTTGTTCAAACTAAAACCATTTAGGTATGACAAATCTTGGTATAAATAGGCAAGTCGACATGGCAGAACAGAGATTCAGCACAATTATTAAGGCAGTGACCTTTTCAACTTTTTACAAAAATGAAAGTGATAAATATGGCTTTGAAAACTTAGCATAAATCAAAAGTCAGCTTCAACATTCAATGCAACAATTAAAGACAAGAGAATGACCAATACTATCAGCGAATTATTCAAAATCCAACAGATAAGTATCTATTGGTAAAATATAGGAAATGGGTCCACAAACTGAATAATTTAATCCAATTAAAATTCATTCAAAGTTTGTAGCTGAACAAGTTCAGATGGTTGACCTAAGGCAAAAAACTAAAAAGATTCTTTCATGCTAATTTTTTAGCTCTCTCTAGGTGACATATCAATTAAATTAGTTGATCAAGAGGGTAATGTTTTTGAATCGTTCGATAAGATCTCTCAGGAGGTATCACCTTCTACTAAGAAACTTTTAACGGTCCTGTTTCTACTTGCAACTCTCAGAAATTATCACCAGAAAGATAATAACTGAAAATGTAAGTGTTTGATATGGATAGACTATTGAATATGTGATTATATGATTTTTGTTTGATGATAATAAACATATATATATATTCATGTAAATATATTTGATAATGTACTATTTTATTTTTTCACAGGTTAAATAAATATTTGCTGAGTAAAATTAAGTGACACAAAATTTAAATTCAAACAGAAATTTTATTCAAACAAATATTTATTACAATTTTGAATAGTACAAATTCAAGCTCTCACTACATATACAATTTTGATTCTAATTACATCACAATCTAATTTACATAAATTCCTCACTACACATCACTCACACTTGTAGTTCATCTTCAGCTTTATTCCAGTTAGAATCCAGCATCTGAGCAATCTGCAAAGATATTCACTAATGCGGTAAAATTGAAAAAGAAATATTTTGCAATATAAAATAAAATATGGATTTTGAAAATATTATTTGCCTCGCTTATTTGGGTTGTTCGTCGTCATTTAAATTTGAATTTATCATACACGAACAGCTTGTGACATACACAGTGTATCACTGTATATGCCACAAGGCCGTGCACACCGATATATACACACTTGATAATTTTACAGGGACATGTAAGCACAGGTCAAACTTAAATTATCGGATTCAACTCAAGTGCAATAAAATAAATGTCCCAACTCCTAGCACAAGGTCAAATCCGAGCTTAAGCTGGATTCAACTTAGGTGAAATTTCGAAAAATAAACAAAATACAAAGGTCAATTCACTGCAATCATGACTCAACTCAATGCAACAACCAAAGTCAAGGAAACATGAAGTCAGCAACTTCAAACTGCTCATATACACAAGTGAATGAAAATTCTGTACTTAATGCAAAGAACAGCTTATAAATACAAGCCAGTTCAAACATGTATCAAATAGCATAAGCAAAGACAAAGAGGAATAATTCAAGATCACCATGCAACAACAAGTGATAACTCAACAATACTCAAAGACAAGGGTGCACATAATCAATGCCGAAATCAAACCAACATAAATGACACAGTGTATACAAGTGACACAAGCCTGCAACTAAAATTAAAATCATCACAATTCAACTACATAATGACAGTAAGCAGTACCACAAGACCATCAAGTGTCAACCAGACATCACAATGATACAACTTACATTCAACTACAAGCCCAAATGACAACACAGCAGCAAAGGCAAGCCAACAACTACAAACTACTTACAACAGACACAACAGTTCACATTGTAGTGACAACATACAAAAATGAATCAGTACAGTTTCAACGCTAAAAGCTCAAGTACACAACCAAGTAATTAAACACAGCAGTGTGCAACTCGAGCTTCAGAAGAATCAAGTGACACAATAATGCTCAAAGACTCGGCAATCAAGTGACACAAATCAAAGACTCAGCAATGCTCGGTACACAAGTGACAATACACAGTATGAAAGTATAAGTTTTTGAAGAAAAAAGTGATGAACCATTTACAGATTAATGCAGACTGTCTCGAAAAATAAGTGAACATCAAGCAACATTAAGTTAAATGCCGATGTCATAAAACTGCAGCCAGACAAGATCGAAAATGCTCAGAGATGAACATAAAGATGGCCAGAGCCGAAGTACACAGGCACATGAAATCTCAAGCCAAAGGCTGATGCCAGCAGTAACATAAATCCACGAATCCAAATCGATTATGACCAAGTCAGAGTTCTAAACCGTGTTATCCAAGTAAATTGAAAAAGTCAGAAATAAATCATCAACGTTCAACAAAAATTGAATGGCCGAAAGCATGATAATGAACAAATCAGACGAACGCAATTCAAGGAGATCGAAATCCTATATAAACCAATTCATCATCGGCAACGAAAAAGCATCGGAGTTCAATCGAGCATAACAGAAAAGCATAAAGGAAAATCACATACCAAATTGAAGTCGAACTCCAGAAGCAGCCGAAAGCATTAGACAAACAGATCATCACTCAATTGTCAATCAGATTGATCGAAACAATCGGCAGCTTCATCACAAAACCCTAATTTGGATCGAAGGAAAAAAGCCCTAATTTGGATTGAAGGACGAAAGCCTTAGTTGTGATTGAACAAATAATCCAGCATTATCTCAAAAGGAACGGAGCAAAAAAAAAAGGATCGGGTTAAATTATAAGGGGCCGGCTTGTTTTTTAAAGAGCTTTCTCTTTTATTATATAAGGGTTTTTTATTTTTTAAATAGGGTTATTTTAATTTAAATTGTTTTTAATTGTATTTTCATTTTCAAACCGTTTAAATTTCTAGTCGTGTGACTAGGGGGCAAACTATGTGGCGTAGTTTGAGAATTCGCAACTCAGTGGCTGAGTTGTGGCTGGGTTTTGAGCGTAGAGTTAGGTTTAGTCAATAGCGGGTGTCGTGAGTTTACGAGTGTAAGCGTCTGACTATCAAATTTCTAGTAGAAACCTTGGGGGCAGCACGTAGGCAGGGTTTTGCCGAGGCTGGGTATATTCTGTGTCGTTCTATTTCTGCATTTTATTATTCTGCTACTTTTTTTGTGCTTCTATTATTCTGTGATCTGTGTTGAAATAATTTTATAAGCTTCCGCAATTAATTTTTATAATTAATAACATCACCCTATTCACCCCCCTCTAGGGTGAAATCGATCCTACAAGTGGTATCAGAGCTAGGAATAGAAGTTAACTCTTGTTTTAAAATTTCGTTTTTTAAAAAATCAGTTTTTGTTTTAAAAATTTGAATTTTTAAAATGGCTTCTTTTAATAATGCTTTTGCTGAGAGTCAATCCATAGTTAGACCACCAATGTTCAATGTTGAATATGCTTGCTGGAAAAATGTGATGGAAATTTTTCTAAAAACCATTGACGGTTGGGATATTGTTGAGACAGGGTATAGAGCGCCAACTATGATTGAAAATAATCAGGAAATAAAAAAACCGAAGGGTCAATGGACAGAACTAGAAAATAAATTACAAAATGCTAATGCTAAAGCCATGAATTCTATTATCTGTTCATTAGATCAATCTGAATTTAATCGTGTCTCACATTGTCTAACTGCGCAGGAAATATGGCACACACTAGAAGTGACTCACGAAGGAACATCTCAAGTCAAAGAATCTCGCCTTGCCATGCTAAGCAGCGAATACGAGAACTTCACAATGGCGAAGGAAGAAAATGTCAAAGAAATGCATGGACAAATTTCCAATATCGTATACAAATCAAAAGCTCTTGGAAAATCATACACAGAGTTGGAGATAGTCCGAAAAATCCTCAGAGTCCTTCCACGAAGATTTGAAGCAAAAGTGACTGCCATTCAAGAATCGAAAGATTTAAAACAAATGAAAGTTGAAGAACTCATCGGAAATCTCACCACTTATGAGCTAGAAATGAAATTCAAGGAAGAACGTGAAGGAGGAGACACTCGAAGAAAATCAATAGCTCTTAAAGGGACAACTGAAAGTGAAGATGATGACGATAATGATGATGACTGTGAAGCAGAACTAGCACTATTAATAAGAAAATTCAAAAGGTGTAGTCGCAAATATGGAAATCCGGTTAGAAATCAACAAGCAAAGAGCAGATTAAACAAAGCAATAGACAACCCATAAGAACAGAAAATCATCTGTCACAAATGCAACAAACCCGGTCATATCAAGCCAAATTGTCCCCAAATCGACTCAGTCAAGGAAAGAAACTGAAAAGGAGAAGTTTTGCGGCTACTTGGGATGAAAGCGATGAAGATGGAAGTGATAGCACTGGCAGTGAAAGTGAAAAAGCAAATTTGTGTCTTCATGGTGAAATAACTGACAGTGATGATGACGAACAAAGTAAGGTATCAAAACTTACTCATTCAGAATTACTTATATATTTTCACGAGGTAAATGGGTGTTTTGAATGACTTAGGGAGAAATATGCTAAAATTGAATCACAAAGAGATAGTTTGATTGAACTAAATGAACGGCTTGAACAATTAGTTAAAAACTATAAAAAAAAGGATCTCTAAGTGTGATAAGTGTCCAACATTTGAAGAAGAAATTAAAAAATCAGAAATTGATATAAAATCACTTGAAAATGAAATTCTGATTTTGAAAGAAAGTGAAAATACTAAGAGAGAGAGTTCTATTAAAAGGTGCACACAATTGTTAAATGAAAATGAATATCTCAAAACACAAGTCCAACAATTGTCAACGACTTTAGATAAATTTTCAAAAAGTGAAAAATCGTTGAATATGCTTTTAGGAAAGCAAACTGTTAATACGGTTAGACAAGGACTTGGATATAATCAATCTGAAAATGTTGAAAGCAATATTAATCAAGTTAATTCTATATGCACATTTTGTAAAAAATATGGACACAGTCACAATAATTGTTGGTATGGACCCAAACATATGAAAACTATACCGATTTGGGTTCCAAAAGGCATAGACATTAAATACCTCAAAGTTAAACAAATTTGGGTGCCAAAGGGAACTATTATAAATAGTTTTGAGTCTCCACAAAATTATTTTTCTAAATATTCTACCACTAACAACCATGGACCTATAAAAACAAATAGGTCACTAAACTCTCTTCTCGTGTAGGTATGCTGGCAGGCTAAGGAACAACAGCAATGGTACTTGGATTCTAGCTGTTCTAGGCACATGGCAGGCGATAAATCAAAGTTCCTTAGCCTAGAAAAGTACAAAGATGGCAGAGTCACAATGGGCAACAATGACAAGTGTAAAATTGTCGGTAAAGGTAAAGTAGGTAACAATACATTTACCTTGACCGACGTACTATATGTTGAAAATCTGCACCACAATTTGATATCAATCAACCAGCTATGTGACAAAGGTATGAATGTTATTTTTGATTTTGACTTGTGCAAAATTGTTGACAAATCATCAAAAGAAATCTTATTTTCAGGTAAAAGGAAAGGTAATATATATTCTCTATCTTTTGATGATCTCACCCTCTCTAAATGTTTGGTAGCTAAGGATATAGAAATAAATTTATGGCATAGACATTTAGGGCATGCTAGTATGAACTTGTTAAACAAATTAAAAAGGAAAAATTTGGTTAGAGGATTGCCATCACATGAGTTTGAAACAGAAAACATTTGTAAAGCATGTACCTTGGGAAAACTTAAAAAATCATCATTTCATGCCAAAAACAATGTAAGCACTTCTAGAGTTCTTGAGCTAGTTCATATGGATCTGTTCGAACCTAACGACATTGCTAGCTTAGGAGGTAAGAATTATTACTTTGTGTTAGTTGATGATTACTCAAGATATACATGGGTATATTTCTTGGCTAAAAAATCAGAAACTTTTTCATACTTCACAAAATTCGCAAAATTAGTGCAAAATGAAAAAGGAGTCCCTGTTGTTTCGTTAAGAAGTGATCATGGTAGAGAATTTGAAAATTATGAATTCGAAAACTTTTGTGATGAAAACAGTTTTAAATAAGAATTTTCTGCACCACGTACTCCACAACAAAATGGAGTAGTTGAAAAAAAGAATCGAACATTGCAAGAGTTGGCTAGGTCTATGATAAATGAGTATAAGCTACCTTTGCATTTTTGGGCAGAAGCAGTAAATACAGCTTGTTATGTAATGAATAGAGTTATGATTAGACCAATTCTTAACAAAACACCCTATGAGCTATGGTTCAAAAATAAACCAAACATTGACTACTTTAAAGTATTTTGGTGTCCATGCTATATTCTCAATACAAGTGATCAATTGGGAAAATTCGAAGCAAAAGATGATGAAGGCATATTCATGGGATACTCTTCTAGAAGTAAAGCTTTTAGAATCTACAACAAAAGGAATAAAACAATCATGGAGTCAATCAATGTGAAGTTTGATGAAGGCATTAATGAACAGAAATGGTCAAAAGCAATGTTGAAGAGGAAAATGGAAAGGATGAGAACGAAAAACCAAAAGAAAATGTAACAACAAAAGATGTCCGAAGGAATCTTGATCCAGAAAAATTGAAATTCAAAGCAGATCATCCTCTAGAATTGATAATAGGAAATCCTATCACAGGTGTTCAAACTCGTTACTCTTTTAGAAATTTGTGTGATCTGTGTCTATATAGTGGATTTATTTCAGAAATAGAACCCAAAGACATAGATACAGCTCTTAATAATGAAAATTGGTTTATGGCTATGCAAGAAGAGCTAAATCAATTTGAGCGAAATGATGTTTGGAGTTTAGCACCTAGACCTAAGGACTATCCAGTCGTGGGTACAAAATGGATTTTCAAAAATAAATATGATGAATCTGGAAATGTGATTAGAAATAAAGCTAGACTAGTCGCTAAAGGATATAATCAAATTGAAGGAGTCTACTTTGATGAAACCTTTGCACCGGTAGCTAGACTAGAATCAATTAGGATATTGCTAGCTTTTGCTTGCTACAAAGGATTTAAATTAAGACAAATGGATATTAAAAGTGCATTTCTTAATGGAATTCTAAAGAAGATGTATTTGTTGAACAACCGGTAGGTTTTCAAAATCATGAATATCCTAACCATGTATATAAGCTTAAAAAGGCATTATGTGGGTTAAAACAAGCTCCTAGAGCTTGGTATGAATGCCTCAGTACCTATCTTCTTGAAAATGGGTTCAAAAAGGGTTGTGTAGACACCACACTATTTCTGTTGCATGAAAACGACGATATTTTAATTGTTCAAATATATGTTGATGATATTATTTATGGTGCTACTAACAATTTGTTGTATGAGAAATTTGAAAAAGTTATGCAGGAAAAGTTCGAAATGAGCTTGGTTGGAGAATTGAAATTCTTTTTAGGATTTCAAGTCAAACAAAGCGATAAAGGTACATTCATTTCTCAAACAAAATATATTAAGGAACTTATCAACAAATTTGGGTTAAAAGATGCTAAACCAGCTAGAACCCCCATGAGCACAACAATTAAACTTGATAGTGATGAAAAAGGTAAGGCAGTTGATCAAAAGCAATATAGAAGTATGATTGGATCACTCCTTTATCTTACTGCTTCTAGGCCTGACATCATGTTTTCTGTCTGCTTGTGTGCACGATTTCAATCTAACCCAAAAGAATCTCATTTAAAAGCAGTTAAAAGAATTATAAGATATTTGTTGCACACCTCACGGTTTGGTCTTTGGTATCCAACAAACGATAACTTTGAGTTAAAAGGTTTTTCAGATGCTGATTATGCTGGAAATTTAGTTGATAGAAAAAGTACTAGTGGAGCATGTTTTATGTTAGGACATTCATTAGTTGCATGGTCAAGTAGAAAACAGAATTGTATTGCATTATCTACAACAGAGGCAGAGTATATTGCTTTGAATGGTTGCTCTTCTCAAATCTTATGATGATACAAACTTTGCAAGACTATGGTCTAAATTTTAAATGTGTACCACTAATATGTGATAGCAAAAGCGCAATTGAACTCACAAATAATCCTGTACACCACTCACAAACAAAACATATAGATGTTAGACATCATTTTATTAGAGATCATATTTCCAAAGAAAATATCTGCATAAATTTTATTTCAACTGATTCTCAATTGGCAGACATTTTTACAAAACCCCTACCAGAAAATAGTTTTTGTAAACTACGTCTCAGCTTAGGTGTTTTAGAAATTTAATCTGCTGAATATTTAATATTTTTTTCTCCCTACTAATTGTCGAAAAGATGAATCGTGATTGAAAAGGTGATGAGTATTGATATTTATCATATATTATTAATCGAGACGGTATAATTAGTAAATTTCTTTAAAAATTTAAACAAGAGTTATAAAACTTTTGTTGGTAAAAATTCCATGACCATCTCTATTTCTATCATATTTCTAACGACCATCACTCATCAAAATTCTATATAGTTTGTCGATATGTGGTACTTTAAACAGGAGTCGTTCGTTTTTCATTTTACATTTTTTTTAAAATAAAAATAAATAAATAAATAAATACCAAAGTATTCACTCTCATTTAAAAGTCCTCACGGTTATGCATGGGTGAATTACTTGGAATTTGTTATGTGCTTCCATGCTCTTTAAAAGTCCTCACGGTTATGCATGTATGGAACGCATATCAAAAGTTGATTTTTAAATAAATAAGTTAATTCTAATCCCATTCAAAAGTCCTCACGGCTATGCGTGGTTAGAAGATACTTGAATTCATTTTTTTTTAAATAAAATTAGAATACTGCTAATCTCATTTAAAAGTCCTAACGGTTATGCATGGTTAGTAGATATTCAAATTCTTGATATAAATATACCACAAATAGACACAACTGTATGGTTTTACATGATGACATCATTCCCATCATTCTAAAAGTGGAATATGCGCCTAACAAAATATTTATAATTTTTGTTCGATTTTTTATTCAAATTTAATATTTATATTCAATTGAGTTTTAATGTTGGATTAATATCGATCACTTTATCTCTATTTTTCTCTAACACTATTACTCTTTTGTGTTAGGAACTGAGTTGATGATGTTTTGATGACAACAACCTTATATAGTTATTATACTTTACTTTATAAAATATATACTAACATTTCCATATAGATATATATGTGCGTGTGTGTGTATAGGAAGTATATGTAGGTATCATCGAAGACTGATCAGTATAAAGACTCAAGCATCAAGATGAAGATTAGAGATTCAAGATTCAAGACTCTAAAGAATCAAGATTTCAAGATCTCAAGATAAGTGTCTAGTATTTTGTTAAAACTTCATAATAGCACTCTCATCTTTCTTCTAATTTTCTTTTGGGATGGAACCTAATTTCTATCGAAACCAGTGGCTTACAAACCCACGACAAGTAGCTTACAAACCTACGACAAGTGGCTTACAAACCCACGAAAATCAAAATCATTTAAACTACTTTGTACAAGTTCTCGAGTCCTATGGAGGAGCTCTGTAGGAAGGTTCTTGCAATTTCAGTTTGAATAGATTTTTCAAAATGTTTTTAAATCTGTTTTCAAAATGTTTTAGCTTTCAAAATCATGTTTTCAAAAATGTTTTCAAACTTTGTTTTAGCCTTAAAATATTCCTCTATTCTGATTTTAAAAACTTCTAATTTTAAAACATCAAAACTTATTCTGATTTTAAATATTACTTATATAATTGACGGTCTATATCAATTTTATATATATATATATATATATATATATATATATATATATATATATATATTTAAAATAACGTTTTATATTCATTCTCTATCTCAAAATATTGTTTAAACACTTTACTTTGCTTGAGAGAAGTTTCGACTTGTTTTAAATTCAATTGTCTTTACAAAACAACATCTCTATAATTTTGAACTATGGGATGTCGACATAAGGGGATACCCCATGTCGACATGGTGACAGTTGGATTCAAAATTCAATTTTCAAAATAAGTGTCCATTCGTTCGAAAACCTTTCGCCAATGGTTATGACTGTTGTGCATCTATATAAAGGCTTCCAAACGAATTTTTTTAATAACTACTTTCATATTTTCTTCACTCTTTCTTCTCCACCATTCCATATCCATAAAACTTCATATTTTCAAGATCGTGCCATCATTCTGCCAAATTCTCAATAGAAAATCATTTAGATACTCTCTCTATTTGATTCTCCATCATTCTACTAAAGATCAAAGTGCTATTCAGAGTTATAGGATTAATTTGTATTCAAAAAGTCCATAGAGTCTATCCATTCAAAAGGATTGTTATTAAGAAGTATAAGGGTGATCTTGTGTCCCATAAATCAAGAGAGTTTACCCCAAACTCGGAGATAGGAGGGTTCCTCAAGGCCTTAGAAATTGAGGGTTATAATTTGGATATTGGCTTATAAAAATCTGTACAAGGATATTGCCTTGGTGCAGGACTGGATGTAGGAGGATTCCGAACCAGTATAAAATCCGGTGTGTTCTTTCCTTTTACTTGCTTTACTTTACTATTTGCATTTGTTATATGTTCTGTGATCATTCTGTGTTAGAATTCTGTTTAGATTTGTGTTGAAAGTTTTAATTTAGTCATATAGTTCATATATTCTTTAAAACACTATTCACCCCCCCCCCTTTAGTGTTATTTCTGCCTTACGATCCTTAATCCGCGTCCCCAACATTTTGCTGATAACAAAAGGGGAGAGAAAAGTTAAGATTTTGTCAAATAAAATCAAGCAAAGGTCACATAATTTTCCATTTGCATCTAGGCTCATTTGCATATTTTTTTTGTATGCATATATGTAGGAGGAGCTTTGTGTAGAGAGGAAGCATTTAAATAGGGGGAGCAATTAGGATATATCTTTGATCAAATACATTTAACATATTCAAAATCTTAAATATATGTTTGTTATCATCAAAATGGGGAGATTGTTGAATATGTGATTATATGATTTTTGTTTGATGATAATAAACATATATATATATTCATGTAAATGTATTTGGTAATGTACTATTTTATTTTTTCACAGGTTAAATAAATATTTGCTGAATAAAATTAAGCGACACAGAATTTGAATTCAAACAGAAATTTTATTCAAACAAATATTTATTACAATTTTGAATAGTACAAATTCAAGCTCTCACTATACATATACAATTTTGATTCTAATTACATCACAATCTAATTTACATAAATTCCTCACTACATATCACTCACACTCGTAGTTCATCTTCAACTTTATTCCAGTTAGAATCCAGCATCTGAGCAATCTGCAAAAATATTCACTAACACAGTAAAATTGAAAAAGAAATATTTTTGCAATATA
Organism: Allium cepa; assembly: GCA_030765085.1. Taxonomy (NCBI): domain Eukaryota; kingdom Viridiplantae; phylum Streptophyta; class Magnoliopsida; order Asparagales; family Amaryllidaceae; genus Allium; species Allium cepa. The sequence goes on from CM060932.1 coordinate 138,440,255, forward strand.
AAATAAAATATGGATTTTGAAAATATTATTTGCCCTAGTTATTTGGGTTGTTCATCGTCATTTAAATTTGAATTTATCATACATGAACGGCATATGACATACATAGTGTATCACTGTATATGCCACAAGGCCGTGCACACCGATATATATACACTTGATAAATTTACAGGGACAGGTAAGCACAGGTCAAACCCAAATTATCGGATTCAGCTCAAGTGCAATAAAATAAATGTCACAACTCTCAGCACCAAGTCAAATCCGAGTTTAAGCTAGATTCAACTCAGGTGAAATTTCGAAAAATAAACAAAATGCAAAGGTCAAGTCACTGCAATCATGACTCAACTCAATGCAACAACCAAAGTCAAGGCAACATGAAGTCAGCAACTTCAAGCTGCTCATATACACAAGTAAATGAAAATGCTGTACTCAATGCAAAGACTAGCTTATAAATACAAGCCAGTTCAAACATGTATCAAATAGCATAAGCAAAGACAAAGAGGAATAATTCAAGATCACCATGCAACAGCAAGTGATAACTCGGCAATACTCAAAGACAAGGGTGCACATAATCAATGCCGAAATCAAACCAACATAAATGACACAGTGTACACAAGTGACACAAGCCTGCAACTAAAATTAAAACCATCACAATGCAACTACATAATGACAGTAAGCAGTACCACAAGACCATCAAGTGTCAACCAGACATCACAATGATACAACTTACATTCAACTACAAGCCCAAATGACAACACAGCAGCAAAGGCTAGCCAGCAACTACAAACTACTCACAACAGACTCAACAGTTCACATTGCAGTGACAACATACAAAAATGAATCAGTACAGTTTCAACGCTAAAAGCTCAAGTACACAACCAAGTAAATAAACACAGCAGTGTGCAACTCGGGCTTCAGAAGAATAAAGTGACACAACAATGCTCAAAGACTCGGCAATCAAGTGACACAAATCAAAGACTCAGCAATGCTCGGTACACAAGTGAAAATACACAGTATGAAAGTATAAGTTATTGAAGAAAACAGTGATGAACCATTTACAGATTAATGCAAACTGTCTCGAAAAATAAGTGAACATCAAGCAACGTTAAGTTAAATGCCGATGTCATAAAACTGCAGCCAGACAAGATCGAAAATGCTCAGAGATGAACATAAAGATGGCCAGAGCCGAAGTACACAGGCACATGAAATCTCAAGCCAAAGGCCGAAGCCAGCAGTAACATAAATCCACAAATCAAAATGGATTATGACCAAGTCAGAATTCTAAACCATGTTATCCAAGTAAATTGAAAAAGTCAGAAATAAATCATCAACGTTCAACAAAAATCGAATGGCCGAAAGCATGATAATGAACAAATCAGACGAACGCAATTCAAGGAGATCGAACTCCTATATAAACCAATTCATCATCGGCAACAAAAGAGCATCGGAGTTCAATCGAGCATAATAGAAAAGCATAAAGGAAAATCACATACCAAATTGAAGTCGAACTCCAGAAACAGCCGAAAGCATTAGACAAACAGATCATCACTCAATTGTCTACCAGATTGATCGAAAAAATCGGCAGCTTCATCACGAAACCCTAATTTGGATCGAAGGAAAAAAGCCCTAATTTGGATCGAAGGACGAAAGCCTTAATTGTGATTGAACAAAGAAGTCGGCAGTATCTCAAAAGGAACGGAGCAAATAAAAAATAGGATCGGGTTAAATTATAAGGGGCCGGCTTGTTTTTTAAAGAGCTTTCTCTTTTATTATATAAGGGTTTTTTATTTTTTAAATATGGTTATTTTAATTTAAATTGTTTTTAATTGTATTTTCATTTTCAAACCGTTCAAATTTCTAGTCATGTGACTAGGGGACAAACTACGTGGCGTAGTTTGAGAATTCGCAACTCGGTGGCTGAGTTGTGGCAGGGTTTTGAGCGTAGAGTTAGGTTTAGTCAATAGCGGGTGTCGCGATTTTACGTGTGTAAGCGTCTGACTATCTAATTTCTAATAGAAACCTTGGGGGCAGCACGTAGGTAGGATTTTGCCGAAGCTGGGTAAATTCTGTGTCGTTCTATTGCTGCATTTTATTACTCTGCTACTTTTTCTGTGCTGCTATTATTCTGTGATCCGTGTTGAAATAATTTTATAAGCTTCCGCAATTAATTTTTATAATTAATAACATCACCCTATTCACCCCCATCTAGGGTGAAATCGATCCTACACAGACCATTTAATATTATTGAGCTTCAAAGAGCTATCTTTTAAATTGATGATAATAGCAATCCGAGCCCTGAAGATTTCAATGCAATTTTTTTAAATTCATTGCGGTTTTATAAAAAAAAACATGCTGCTTGAAACCATGAAAGGGATTTTTACTTGAGGGAAAATAATTAAGGAAATAAATCACACATTTATTTGCTTAATTCCAAAAAAAACCCATTCACTAATAGAATATATGCCAATATCACTTTGTAACATGCTTTAAAAAATATTGGCTAAGTGGAACAATGAATGGTTTATTGAACGATCTTATTTCATCAAACCAAAATGCATTCATTCTAGGAAGAAACATCATTGGACACTCACTTTTAACACATGAATTGGTTAGAAGTTTTAATAAAAAGACAGCAAATAATATGCTAAGATGACTTAGACAAGGCATATGACAAAATTAGTAAGGAATCTATCATTCACATGATGAAAGCCATGCGGTTCTCAAAAAAATTCTTAAATGTGATTTACACCTGCATATCCACCATCGTTTTTTGTCATGATTAACAGAATCCCACAAGGACATTTCCAAAGCAATAGATTGTTAAGGACATATTTCGGCCATTGCAAACGAAGAGGCGCGACTGTTGTGAACAATAACACTTTTTGGCGTTGCAAATAAAGGGATGCTACTTTTCTTAACAGGTGTAGCCATTGGGAATTCGGCTATAAATAAGGAGGAAACTTGATCACTTTCCTCACTCAAATTTTAATTCCGAATTTTCTCGTCTTTCTCTTCGTTTCTTAATATCTACAATCCATGTGCTTTTCCATATCACATAGAAGATCATACACATCACAATCTCGGGCAGATCACGTCTATTGTATCTTGAGAGATTTTGAATAAAGTCTTAAGGAAATTGTTACGACAAGCCTCAGACGAAATTTCCTTCTTCAACCGGTTAAATTTCTAGTTGATTTATGTGTATGTGTGTGTGTGTGTGTGTGTGTGTATTGTTTTCATTTCTGTGTTGCACTATTTCTTTAAATAGTATAACGTTTGATTTATCGCTATAGTTAAGATTGCTATAGCTGTTACTTTGTTGTTGTAATTAATTACAACATACTTATTGTTAAAATAACTAATACAAAATTCCAAAGTAGTGGAAATTTGAGTTTTAAACTTATGAGTCAAGTTTATTATTGATTAGTCTCTGTTTTGATATACTATACGTATAACATCTGAAGACTTTTTTGTTTTCGCTAAAACAGAGATGGCAATAGTAGTGCTCTCAACAAAGGCTACTACACACAACAGACTCGATCCTTTAAAGGAGATGGTGATGACTTTCTAACATGGTAGAATCAGACGTTATTTTATCTCACTACACTCGATCTGCAACGGTATCTCCAGGAGGAGGAACCGATTCCTGCACCAGGCAAGGAATCAGATGTTGATACGTGGAGGCATTATGATTTTCTATCCAGAAACTATATTCTGAATTATCTCGACAATGTGCTATACAAAGTATACCAGCCTCTAAAGACAGCAAAAGCACTTTGGAATGCACTTGCCATGAAGTACAAGACGCATAATATCAGTCTTAAGAAATTCATTGTAGACAAATTCATGGACTAGAAGATGGTTGACTCCAAACCGGTGACTGCTCAACTGCATGAACTGCAAATCATCATTCATAGACTCGAAGCGGAAGGTTAAGGTTGGAGAATCTTTTTTCGATGAAGCCAGCATGGAAAAACTACTGCCGCCATGGAGAGATTACCGCAACTATCTGAAGCATAAGAAGAAGAAAATCTCTTTACATGTTCTCATAGTCCGACTAAAAATTGAGGCAGATAACTATGGAGTTACAAGACCAAGCGAGGAGGAATTTGTGGCTGAAGGGTCAAAGACCAAAAACAAAAAGAATAATTTCCAGAAGAAAAGTAAAGCTCCAGACAATAAATCAAAAGACAACAAAAGAACCAAAAAGATTAATGGCGAGTGTTGGGTTTGTGAAAAGGTTGGACATGGCGCTAGAGATTGCAGACATAAAAAAAACGCAACAAAGAGGCAAATATAGTAGACAACATGGAAGTAGACGAGTCCAACTTCTCGGCAGTTGTATCAGAATGCAATTTGGTCCAGAATCCTAACGAATGGTGGGTAGACACAGGCACTACTCGTCATGTCTTCTTTGACAAATCGATTTTTTCTACATACCAGAAATTCGATCATGAAGAAAAACTCTATATGGGTAATTTTACAGTATCCATGACCGAAGGCAGTGGCACAGTAATCCTCAAGTTTACTTCTGGAAAAACTATCAAGTTAAATGACGTGCTCTACATTCCAGACACGCAAGAATCTCATCTCTGGTGCAGTGATATCGAAGAAAGGATTCAAAATGGGGTTCGAGTCAGACAAGATGGTTGTACAAAGCTGGAATGCATATCGAAAGGGGATATTTATGTGATGGCCTATTTAAGGAAAATGTAGCCATTGTCGACAATAAAACTATGTATTCTGATTGTGCTATTAATAAAATTAAAGTTTCTTACTTGCTTGAGCATGAAATTTTACTATGGCATGATAGATTGGGACACATAAATTTTCGAAAAATGAAAATATTATCAAACTTGGGATTAATTCCGAAATTCCAAGTAGATGAGAACTACAAAAGTGAGACATGTGTAGAAGCAAAAATGATTAAAAAACCATTTCAATCTGTTGATAGAAGCACCGAACCACTAGATTTGGTTCATACAGATTTATGTAATTTTAAATCTTTACCTACGAGAGGTGGGAAAAAGTAATTTATCACGTTTATTGACGATTAAACACTATATTGCTATGTATATCTTTTGAATATTAAAGATGAAGCAAATACATCATTTATAAAGTATAAGACTGAGGTAGAAAATCAGCTAAATATAAAAGAACAAGATATTGAGATCTGATTGAGGTGGAGAATATGAATCGCCATTTAAACAGTTCCGTGTCGAAAATGGTATAATTCATCAAACAACAGCTCCATATTCACCACAACAAAATGGTGTAGCCGAGAGAAAGAACAAAACGCTAAAAGACATGGTTAATGTCATGCTTTTAACCTCTGGTTTACCCACGAACTTGTAAGGGGAAGCCTTATATATGTCTAATCACATATTAAACAAAGTTCCTCATAATTAAACAGGAACAATTCCATATGAGATATGGAAAGGACACAAACCAAGCTTTAAATACGTCAAAGAGGTGCTTGGCAAAAGTTCTAGTTCTGCCTCTCAAGAGAGTCAAACTTGGACCAAAAATAGTAGATTGTTAATATCTAGGGCCAGCCCAAAATAGTAGTGCATATAGATTTTTGGTATTCAAGTTTGATACAGTTGATATTCATATAAATACAATCATGGAATCTAGAGATGCCTTATTCTTTGAAGACATGCTTCCGCACAAAAGGAATGAAGGGAATAATGTCCCTAAAAGGACAAGAGAAGAATCAAACAATTCACATGAAGATGAAACTCATCATGAGATTGAGGAATTTCAACCAAGAAGAAGCATAAGAGCTAGGACTTCCAAGACATTTGGTTCGGATTTTTTCACATATGTGTTAGAACACGAACCTCAAACGTACAAGGAAGCAATGTCATTTTCTGAATCTTCATGTGGAAAGAAGCAATCCAAAGTGAGATTGATTCAATTCTAAGTAATAAAACTTGAGAAATTGTTGATATTCCATCTAGAATAAAACCTTTTGGCTGTAAATGGATTTTCAAGAAAAAAATGAAAGCAGATGGCTCTACCGACAAGTATAAAGCCAGATTAGTAGCCAAACGACATCGTCAAAAAGGAGTAGACTTCTTTGATAAATATTCGCCGGTAACATGAATAATCTCTATAAGAATGCTAATATCATTGCATCGATCTATAATCTAGAAATTCATCAAATGAATGTAAAAATAGCATTTTTAAATGGAAATCTCGATGAGGAGATCTACATGGAGCAACCTGAAGGTTTTGTTTCCAAAGGGAATGAAAACAAAGTCTGTAGATTAGTAAAATCATTATTCGGACTAAAACAAGCTCCAAAACAACGACACGCAAAATTGGATAGTATCATGATAAAAAATGGTTTTCGTATAAATGAATGTGATAAGTGTGTTTATTATAAACAAATTGGAAAACCATATGTGATGATTTTTTTATATGTAGATGATATGTTAATATTTGGTCTAAATACTCAGTTAATAGAGACCATAAAGAAGATGTTAATTAGCAATTTTGATATGAAAGACTTAGGAGTTGCAGACGTTATTTTGGGAATCAAAATAATAAGAACACCTAATAGAATTGAATTATCTCAGTCACACTATGTAGACAAAGTGATTATAAAATTTCAAAATTTTGGAATTAAAGGAGTAAGAACGTCTTTTAATCCATCAGAAGTACTGTATAAAAACACTAATGAGAGCGTAATGCAACTGGAATACTCTCGTGTAATAGAATGTCTCATGTATCTCACGAATTGCACAAGACCAGATATAGCTTATGCAGTAAGTCGACTGAGCAAGTAAACAAGCAATCCAGAAAAGGAACACTGAAAAGCACTAATGAGAGTGCTTGGATATTTAAAAAATACCACAAATTATTCCTTACATTATAGACAATATCCTGCCACCTTAGAAGGATATAGTGAAGCAAATTGGATTGCTGATTCAGAGAAATCAAAATCAACGAGTGGATATGTATTTACCTTAGCAGAGGCAGCAGTTTCATTAAAATCTACTAAACGAACATGCATTGCTCGATCCACTATGGGATCGTAGTTCATCGCTTTAGATAAAGCAGGCAAAGAAGCAGAATGGCTTCGTCACTTTTTAGAAGATATTCCGTTTTGGCCTAAACCTGTACCGGCCATATGCATACACCGTGGTAACCAAGCAGCATTAAGAAGGGCGCAAAACTTTGTGTATAATAGAAAGTCATGACACATTCTTCGACGCCATAACACAATTAGGAAGTTACTCTCAAATGAAACAATTACCATAGATTATGTGTGAACAAATGATAACCTAGCAGATCCATTTACTAAAGATTTATCAAGAGAGAAAATTAACTGCGCATCAAGGGGAATGGGTTTACAACCTAAACCAACAAGATTCATCTTATACGAAAATCTATCCTAGCGACTGGAGATCCCACGGACTAGGATCAATAGGCAAACTACTTCTGAATAACTCAAGACGTAATGTGTTTGTTTGGACATAGTCCTACTCCATTTCTACGGTACACAATATAAATGCATGTCTACAGAAGTATTAAAAGGATAAAACTATGTTTTTTAATGATGACCATATCTTGAAAATAACAAATGGAGTATATGTAGGATACTCTTAATGGTTGTGATCACCTATGTTAGTATGAGCTAGGTCGGCTCTATGAGAATATTAAAGGCTTTTATTCTTTAAAAACACCCGCAGAACCAAAAAAAATTTCAGGACCAAAATGAACACAACCAAGAGATTGGATGTGAAAGGAAATAATGCTTTGTAAAGCTTATTGTCTGGTTATACAATAATTGCTGACGGTTCAAGATGAAATAATTCACCGATTAGCCAAGTATTTCCGATAAGTTTTAACTCGAGAAAGTTCAAAGTGAAATATCTACTTATCCTCGATATTGCATTATTTTCATATGAACTGTTGATATTACACTTTGTGTGGGGGAGACATATATTGTCCTTCATGTGGGGATTGTTAAAATTCTCAAAAAATAATGAATGAGATATATCCCATATCGCCAAAAATAGGTCCATTTTCTAATGTATATATTATACTCTCAATCTCTATGTTGGCCCTTAGAGTCAGATAATTTTGTGCGAGGGGGATCACCTATATGGCCATGGACTAACACACATGCGAGCGCCACCGCCCGCCCGTCTGACCAAACTGGGTCTGGTCGGGTGCGGGTGCGGGTTCAATAAGAGTGGACTGTGTTATATTTTTTATATACAGAAGTGAACGGGTTTCTACTGTTTAAATTCAAATAGAAGCAATTAGTGGATTGAGACGCGACTATTACGAACCGCAACAGTTTTCGACCGTTACAAACGAAGAGGCGCGACTGTTGCGAACCGCAACAGTTTTCGGTCGTTGTAAATGAAGAGGCGTGACTGTTGCGAACCGCAACAGATTTTGAACGTTGTCAACGAAGAGGCGCGACTGTTGCGAATAGTAACACTTTTTGGCATTGCAAACGAAGTGATGCTACTTTTCTCAACGGGTGTAGCCATTGGGAATTCGACTATAAATAAGGAGGAAACCTAATCACTTTCCTCACTCAATTTTAAATCCGAATTTTCTCTTCTTCCTCTTTGTTTCTTAATACCTACAATCTGTGCGCTTTTGCATATCATACAGAAGATCATACACATCACAATCTCGAGCTGATCACGTCTGTTGTATCTTGGGAGACTTTGAATAAAGTTTTAAGGAAATTGTTACGACAAGCCTCAGACGAAATTTCCTTCTTCATTCTAGTTGATTTATATATATATATATATATATATATATATATATATATCATTTTTGTTTCTACATTGTACTATTTTTTTAAATAGTATAAGGTTTGATTTATTGCTATAGTTATTATTGTTATAGTTGTTCCTATGTTGTTGTAATTAATTACAACATACTTACTGTTAAAATAACTAATACTGAATTCCAAAGTAGTGAAAATATGAGTGGTAAACTTGTAAGATAAGTTTATTATGATTAGTCTCTGTTTTGGTATACTAGACGTATAACACTATAAAATTAAACTTTTTTGGGCAGTGCATGTTGACAATAACTCTTTCGCAATCTGGAAAACGTTATTATCAACATGGCAGTCATGCAAGGGATATATAAATATACAAGTAGTGAACCATCAAGATACATCTCTTTGTCTAGACACATAGATCAATGGGAGCTCATTGGTGGATTAGTAAGGATAAAATGTAATGACTCTGATGAGGCCTCAACAAGAGGGTCTCATCTCTCCATTCTCAAGGAGAATGGAAATTGAACCCAACAAGTTTGCCACCCCACATTCAAGACAGGATTCAATAAATCAGCATTGAAATAGATAGGAAAGAGGACAACTAGAAGTGGATTACTTATCCCACATGAAGGTTTTCACTCAAATCAGCTTGGAACACAACCGAAACAAAAAACTATAAGTTGTTATGGTGTATCACAATGCTCTTAAAATGTCTATTTGTTCAATTCTAACTAAGATGAACAAGCTCAACACCAAGGACAGAATTGTGTGATAGAACATCAAAATAGATTTACAATGTAAATTGCGTGAACAGTAGTTGGAAAATGGATATCATTTAATTTTCAATTGTATTAATTCATCACATATTTGGAAAGTTTTCAGATGTAAACTACATATTTAAACCGAAAGCTATAATATTGATGATATTTTCTTAAAAGCCACAATAGGAAATCAGCTCGACAAAGTCGAAGTAGCACAAACAAATTCAACTTTAAAAATAATAATTTGGTACATATGGAACGAAAGTAACAATAGGGTCTTCAAAGGAGTGAGTATGCCTTACCATTACAACTTATCACCCAAGATATTTCTGTTCTTCTTCAACAAGAGGACAATCAGAGGTGAAATCCTGAACTAGCAATTAGTGGAAGCTGAATTAATAGCTAAGATAGTGCAATACTTGTTATACGTCTTGTATACCAAAACAGATAATAAACAACTATAAACTCGTCTCAAAGTTTATAATTCAGATTTCCACTACTCTGGAATTCGGATATCGTCTGAGGCTTGTCATAACAATTTCCTTCAGAATTTTATTTCAAAGTTCACCCAAAATACAACAGACGTAATCTTCTCAAGATTGTGATGTGTATTCTTCTGTGTGATATGCAAACGTGCATGGATTGTAGAGATTAAGAAATGAAGAGGAAGAAGAGAAAATTCGGAGTTAAAAATTGAGTAAGGAAAGTGATCAAGTTTCCTCCTTAATTATAGATGAATTCCCAATGGCTACACCCATTGAGAAAAGTAGCATCCCTTCATTTGCAACGCCAAAAAGTGTTACGGTTCGCAACAGTCGCGCCTCTTCGTTTGCAACGACCGAAAACTGTTGCGGTTCGCAATAGTCGCGCCTCTTAGTTTGCAATGGCTGAAAATTGTTGCGGTTCGCAACGGTCATGCCTCTTCGTTTGCAACGGCCGAAAATTGTTGCGGTTTGCAACAGTTACACCTCTTCATTTGCAACGGCCGAAACTATTGCTGTTCGCAACAGTCGCGTCTCTTCGTTTGTAATGGCCAAAAACTGTTGCGGTTTGCAACAATCGCGTCTAATCCACTAGTCGCTTCTATTTGAATTTAAACAATAGAAAACCATTCACTTCTGTACAGCAAAAATATAACACGGTCTACTCTTATTAGACACGCACCCGACCTGGTCAGGTTCGGTCAGTCGGACGGGCGGCGGCGCGCGCGTGTTAGTCCATGGCCATATAAGTCTTCACCCTCGCGTAAAATTACCTGACCCTAAGGCTAATATAGGGATTGAGAGTATACTATATAAACCAGAAAATGGACTTATTTTTGGCGATGTGGGATATATCTCATTCACTCTTTTTGAGAATTCTAACAATCCCGCACATTAATGACGAAATATGTCTCTCCCACACAAAGTGTAATATCACACAGCTCATATGAAAATAATGCTACATTGAGGTTAAGTAGATATTTCACTTTGAAATTTCCTAGTTAAAACTTACCGAATAGACTTGGCTAATCGGTGAATTATTTCATCTTGAGCCGTCAGCCGTTATTGTATAACTAGACAATAAGCTTTACAAAGCATTATTTTCCTTCACATCCAATCTCTTAGTTATGTTCATTTTGGTCCTGAATAATTTTTGATTCTGCGAGTGTTTTTAGAGAATAAAAGTCTTTAATATTCTCATAGAGCCGGCCCAGCTCACACTAACCTAGGTAATCACAACCATTAAGAGTATCCTACATATATCTCACTTGTTATTTTCAAGATATGGTCATCATTAAAAAACATAGTTTTATCCTTTTAATACTTCTGTAGGCATGCATTTATATTGTGCGCCATAGGAATGGAGTAGGATTAAGTCCAAACAAATGCATTACGTCTTGAGTTATTCAGTACTGGTTTGCCTATTGATACTGGTCCATGGGATCTTCGGTCGCTAGGATAGGTTTCCGTATAAGATAACTCTGATTGGTTTAGGCTTGTAAACCCATTCCCCTCAATGCGCAGTTAATTTTCTCTCTTGATAACCTTTAGTAAATGGATCCGCTAGGTTATCATTTGTTCGCACATAATCTATGGAAATAGTTCCATTTGAGAGTAACTGCCTAACTGTGTTATGGCGTCAACGAATGTGTCGTGACTTTCCATTATATACAAAGTTTTGCGCTCTGCTTAATGCTGCTTGGTTATCACAGTGTATGCATATGGCCGGTACATGTTAGGCCAAAATGGAATATCTTCTAAAAAATGACGAAACCATTCTGCTTCTTCGCCTGCTTTATCTAAAGCGATGAACCCTGATTCCATAGTGGACCGAGCTATGCATGTTTGTTTAGTCGATTTCCATGATACTGATGTCCCTGCTAAGGTAAAGACATAAACGCTCATTGATTTTGATTCCTCTAATTCAGCAATCCAGTTTGCATCACTATATCCTTCTAAGGCGGCAGGATATTTTCCATAATGTAAGGAATAATTTGTGGTATTTTTTAAATTTCCAAGCACTCTCATTAGTGCTTTCCAGTATTCCTTTCCTGAATTGCTTGTATACCTGCTCAGTCGACTTACTGCGTAAGCTATATTTGGTCTTGTACAATTCATGAGATACATGAGACATCCTTTACATGAGAGTACTCCAGTTGCATTACACTCTCATTAGTGTTTTAATGTAGTACTTATGGTGGATTAAAAGGTGTTCTTACTCCTTTAATTCCAAAAGTTTGAAAATTTTCAATTACTTTGTCTACATAGTATGACTGAGATAATTCAATTCCATTAGGTGTTCTTATTATTTTGATTTCCAAAATAACGTCTACAACTCCAAAGTCTTTCATATCGAAATTGCTAATTAACATATTCTTTACGGTCTCTATTACCTCAGTATTTGGACCAAATATTAACATATCATCTACATATAAACAAATCATCACATATGATTGTCCAATTTGTTTATAATAAACATATTTATCACATTAATTTATACGAAAATCATTTCTCATCATGACACTATCAAATTTTGCGTACCATTATTTTGGAGCTTGTTTTAGTCCGTATAATGATTTTACTAATCTACAGACTTTGTTTTCATTTCCTTTGGAAACAAAACCTTCAGATTTCTCTATGTAGATCTCCTCATCGAGATTCCATTTAAGAATGCTGTCTTCACATTCATTTGATGAATTTCTAAATATTAGATCGGTGTAATTGCTATTATCATTCTTATAGAGGTTATTCATGTTACCGATGAATATGTATCAAAGAAGTCTACTCCTTCTTTTTAACAATATCCTTTGGCTACTAATCTGGCTTTATACTTGTCGATAAAGTCATCTGCTTTCATTTTCTTCTTGAAAATCCATTTACAGCCAATAGGTTTTATTCCAGGTGGAATATCAAAAAAATTTCAAGTTTTATTACTTAGAATTGAATCAACCTCACCTTGGATTGCTTCTTTCCAACATGGAGATTTAGAAGATGACATTGCTTCCTTGTACGTTTGAGGTTCGTGTTCTAACACATATGTGAAAAAATCCAAATAAAATGTCTTGGAAATCCTAGCCCTTACGCTTCTTCTTGGTTCAACTTCCTCAATCTCATGATGAGTTTCATCTTCATGTGAATTGCTTGATTCTTCTCTTGTCCTTTTAGGAACACTATTCCCTTCATTCCTTTTGTGCGGAAACACGTCTTCAAAGAATGAGGCATCTCTAGATTCCATGATTGTCTTTACATGAATATCAGCTATATCAGACTTAAATACCAAAAATCTGTAGTCACTACTATTTTGAGCTTGCTTAAATAGTAACAATCTACTGTTTTTGGTCCAAGTTTGACTCTCTTAGGAGGCGGAACTGGGACTTTTGCCAAGCACCCCCACACTTTGACGTATTTAAAGCTTGGTTTGTGTCCTTTCCAAATCTCATATGGAATTGTTCTTGTTTTATTGTGAGGGACTTTGTTTAATATGCGATTAGACATATTTAAGGCTTCCCCCCACAAGTTCGTCGGTAGACCAGAGGTTAAAAGCGTGGCATTAATCATGTCTTTTAACGTTCTGTTTTTCCTCTAGGCTACACCATTTTGTTGTGGTGAATATGGAGTTGTTGTTTGATGAATTATACCATTTTTTGGCACAGAACTTTTCAAATGGTGATTCATATTCTCTATCTTAATTAGATCTCAATATTTTGATCTTTTTATTTAACTGATTTTCTACCTCAGCCTTGTACTTTATAAATGATGTAATTGCTTCATCTTTACTATTCAAAAGATATACATAGAAATATCACGTATAATCGTCAATAAACGTGATAAAGTACTTTTTCCTACCTCTTGTAGGTAAGATTTAATATCACATAAATCTGTATGAACCAAACCCAGTGGTTTGGTGCTTCTATCAACAGATTCAAATGGTTTGTTAACCATTTTTTCTTGTACACATGTCTCACATTTGTAGTTCTTATATACTTGGAATTTCGAAATTAATCCCAAGTTTGATAATGTTTTCATTTTTCGAAAATTTATGTGTCCCAATCTATCATGCCATAGTTCAATTTCGTGCTTGAGCAAGTAAGAGACTTCAATTTTATTAATAGCACAATCAGAATACATATTTTTATTGCCGATAACGGTTACATTTGCCTTAAATAGGCCATCACATAAATATCCCCTTTCGACATACATTCTAGCTTTGGACAGAACTTGTCTGACTCGAACATCATTTTGAATCCTTTCTTCGATGGTACTGCACCAGAGATGAGATTCTTGCATATGTCTAGAACGTGGAGCACGTCAATCAACTTGATAGTTTTTCCAGAAGTAAATTTGAAGATTATTGTGCCACTGCCTTTGATCATAGATATTGCAAAATTACCCATATAAAGTTTTTCTTCGTGATCGAATTTCTAGTATGCAGAAAACATGGATTTGTCAAAGCAGACATGACAAGTAGCGCCTACGTCTACCCACCATTGGTTAGGATTCTGAACCAAATTGCATTCAGAAACAACTGCCGAGAAGTTGGACTCGTCTACTTCATGTTGTCTACTATATTTGCCTCTTTGTTGCATTCCTTTTTGTGTCTGCAATCTCTAGCGGCATGTCCAACCTTTCCATAAATCCAACACTCGCCATTAAACTTTTTGGTTCGTTTGTTGTCTTTTGGGTTGTTGTCTGAAGCTTTCCTTTTCTTCTGGAAATTCTTCCTTTTGTTTTTGGTCTTTGACCCTTCAGCCACAAATGCGTTCTCGCTTGGTTTTGTAACTCCAATGTTGTCTGCCTCAATTTTCAGTCGGAGTATGAGATCCTGTAAAGAGATTTTCCTCTTCTTATGTTTTAGATAGTTGCGGTAATCTCTCCATGACGGCGGCAGTTTTCTCATGATGGCTTCAACCAAAAATGATTCTCCAACCTTATGACCTTCCGCTTCGAGTTCATGAATGATGATTTGCAGTTCATGCAGTTAAGTAGTCATCGGTTTGGAGTCAACCATCTTGTAGTCCATGAATTTGTCTACGATGAATTTGTTAAGACTGATATTCTACATCCGGTACTTCGTGGCAAGTGCATTCCAAAGTGTTTTTGCTGTCTTTAGAGGTTGATATACTTTCTATAGCACCTTGTCGAGACAATTCAGCGTATAGTTTCTGCATATAAAATCGGAATGCTTCCACGTATCAACATCTAATTTCTTACCAAGTGCAGGAATCGGTTCCTCCTCCTCGAGATACCGTTGCAGACCGAGTGTGGTGAGATAAAATAACATCTGATTCTGCCATGTTAGAAAGTCATCACCATCTCCTTTAAAAGGATCGGGCCTATTGTGTGTAGTAGCCTTTGTTGAGAGCTCTACTGTTGCCATCTCTGTTTTAGCAACAGAAAATAAAATTCTTAAGATGTTATATGTCTAGTATACCAAAACAGATAATAAACAATTATAAACTCGTCTCAAAATTCATAAATCAGATTTCCACTGCTCTGGAATTCGGATATCGTCTGAGGCTTGTCGTAACAATTTCCTTGAGAATTTTATTTCAAAATTCTTCCAAGATACAACAGACGTAATCTGCTCGAGATTGTGATGTGTATGATCTTCTGTGTGATATGAAAAAGCGCACGGATTGCAGAGATTAAGAAATGAAGAGGAAGAAGAGAAAATTCGAAGTTAAAAAATTAAGAAAAGTGATCAGCTTTCCTCCTTATTTATAGCCGAATTCCCAATGGCTACAACCGTTGAGAAAAGTAGCATCCCTTCATTTGCAACGCCAAAAAGTGTTACTGTTCGCAACAGTCGCGCCTCTTCGTTTGCAACGGCGAAAAACTATTGCGATTTACAACAGTCGCGCCTCTTTGTTTGCAATGGCTGAAAACTGTTGCGGTTCGCAACAGTAACACCTTTTCATTTGCAACGGCCGAACGGTCCACTCTTATTGGATCCGCACCCGCACCCGACCCGACCCGGTTCCGTCGGTCGGATGGACGGCGGCACACGCGTGTTAGTCCGTGGCCATATAGGTCTTCCGCCTCGCACAAAATTACCTGACCCTAAGGGCCCATATAGGGTTTGAGAGTATAATATATAAACCAGTAAATGGACTTATTTTTGGCGATGTGAGATATATCTCATTCGCTATTTTTTAGAATTATAACAATACTTAGAACTCAATTGAAGTTGATCGCATAATGCAGAGTTTGAAGCTTATAATGAAGTTGAATCACGAAGGATGGTAAAATTGGTTGTCCAATACCTAAGCTAAATCATGAAGTTGAAGCAAGAAGCATAAAGGAGAGATGAATTTATTTTTGAGAATTAATTAAATGAAGGGGAAAGCTTGACTGTTGTTTTCATGTTACTTAAGTTGTATTGTATACACGTGTACTGTCTTAGTGATATCTTACCACAACAATGTGTATTGCCAAACTTACGGGTGTTTTTGAGTTTCTTCTTATAATACTTCTACACCTTTTTGGGGTAGTACCAAAATTTGTATTTCTTTCTTTTAAATAAAACACCCTTTGTTACAAAGAAATAAATAACGAACTCCTTATGAAGAAGTATTTGGAGTCGAACTTCATAAATGATAATAGAAAATGGTATGTCAATCTTAAATTCGTATTAACTTTAATTTTCAAATGTAAGTGCAATTAATGTTATTTTACGTTTTATTTTACCCGCATACCTAATGCTACCAAAATTTCCCGCCTTCCCCGCCAATGATAAAACACTTATTCGTCTCAGAAGTCTTTCTTTTTCCTCTCTACTTGAGACATTTCCACCAATCCCAATAAGGTTTCCTCCGTCATCATCCTCATCATCGCTCTACTCCTTTCCGTCGTTATGCTCCTCTCGCCATAGTTGATCAACTCCTCCTTCAATTTGCTGCTCGCCTGTATCACTACTACAAGCCCTAAATTGGTACAATTTTATATACAGAATTTTTGATTCTATATAGATTTTTTATAGTTCTATATGGATTTCTGCAAGAATCCTAAATCTCTACTTGTTTGTGTCAATTTTACAAACTCTAAATCGCACTCGTCTGCTTTAATTTTACAAACCCTACATTGCTACTCCTCTCCATCAATTTGATATCTGTAACAATATTAATATTCAACCATCATCCTATATGTAAAATATAATTTGTAGTTTGTTTCTGTAATTAGTCTTGAAACAGATGTTCCTTATAGAATTTTTGTTTTTATTGAAAGCTAAAAATAACTTAATTTTTTGTTAATAAATTAAAGTGGTGTATTAATGGCAATGCCCATCCAAGGCGTGACAAACTTAACCTCCTTTTGCTTTGGAGATTCAATTAATGCTAGTTGTAATGAAGGTCCAGATGTATTTTGACGGCAAATTCCTGATTTAGGAATTTTGAAAGTGCTTTATGACTTGCTTTTAGTGTTGCCTTTTGGTTATATAAAGAAATTCCAGTAGCACATTGGAGGAGATCCTTAATTATACTAAAATCCTTGTTTTATTTAAACCCAAAATGGACATCTATGATTTGTGTATTTAACTTTTAGCTCCTTGTTTTGTAACTTGGAGTGGTGCTTAGCTTCATAATCTTCTAGGCTCACTGAATAAGAATCACTTAGATACTCTAATGAATCTAAGCTATAATCCATTATTTGTTGATAACTAATTGAGTAAGCAAAGAAACGATAGGAGTATAACTTAATTATCGAAGAGGCTCATGCTTTTATGCTATATCTTCTATTGAATCAATTTTATTAGGGTGAATGGTAATGTTATATGTAGTGAAATTTGATTAAGGTGACAATTCTTCTTTATTTTGTACAAAGAATATACAATCTTTACTTCATATGTTCATATCATTTTGTTTTGTAGCATAAGCTACAGTAAAAAAATGTTATACTGACACAAGCTAATCAATTAGTATGTTTAATACGACTAGCATATTGTATAGAAAAAGTGTGTATTACTTTGCTAATATGTATCTCTAATGTTTTAGTATCATGCATCATGCATGATATGTTTTCTCAAAGTACATAAGATACTTTCAGTAATTTCTAGAATGAGTCTTATTCTATACACCTATGTCAAACGTGCAATGCAAGTGCTAATTAACCGTTCATATTTCCATTTCAAATATAGCACTCATATTAAATGAAAGATAACAATTGCCATGAGCATGGCTATATAGTCTGTGTAACAATGTATTTAAGAACCTGGTGGAACGGAATCTCGGGTAAATCCTTGCGCTCTGTTGTTTTTCGCTTGATTCCTTGTCTGATCTGCTGGCACCTTTGGTGCGCGCGAAATAAGGCTATTTTTGAGGAATCTCCGATGGTTCTCTCTTCCATTATTTGTAACGACCCAGAATTTTTATTAATTAAAATTTGAATATTTAATTAATTTTAAATATTAATAAGTGAATTTATAAGTCGAATAAATTTTTATTTTGAATTATTGGATTTAATTGAATAATTAAATCGATAATTTAATACGTTAAATTATGGAAATAATTGAAAATTGAGTTAAATATGATTGAAAATGATTTGTAAAATTTTATTTTATCATATTGAAGTTAGAATGATATTTTAGAACTTTTAAAATCGAATTAAAAGTTAATTTGTGAAAATTGAATATTTTAATATTTAAATCGACTAGTGAAAATAGTCAATTTTTGAACAGTCTCAGAATTGAACGAAACCAGTTCCATTGGATCCGTAATAGTTAGTTATTACCGGATTTCAATTTTCGTGTCAATCGGAGTTATCGTTTGATCGTGGCAGCTCGAAACGCATCGAATTATTTTTAATTTAAATTTGGCGAGTCAAAATAGCCATTTTTCAAAAAGTCTCGGATTTCGACGAAACCAGTTTCATCGGATCCGTAATGTGATATTATTGTAAGGTTTCAAATTTCAAGTCAATTGGATTTACCGTTTGTCTGGTACAAATTAAAACGCCTAGAAATCGACTTAAATCGGTTTAATTCAAATTGAGCGTTTGCAGCCATAACTCGCACATACTTCCGAATTAGCTTCCGAAACCTGTTCCATTGTGTCCGGAACGCGGGGTAAACCTTAGAAACGCTGGTTACGGCGTCTAAATCGGAGTTCGGAATTTCCGGGATGAATAGTGTTTACGATTGCTTTTTCTATAAATACACCATTCACAAATAAAAAAGAAAAGAAAATCAAAACCCTAATTCAATTTGCAGCCGCCACCCACATAATGAAGGGCCAGAAATTTCCCAAAATTCAACTCTCAATCTCTCTCAATCCGTGAAGTTTTAGCCTTAGGTTTCAACTAGAGAATGGAAGAGGGAGGAGAGCTCTACGATTCTATACGGCTATGATCTGAAATGACGTCGCGATGGAGGAGCAAGGGAGGGCCGTTCATAGCCAGTCACGCACGTGTTTTCGTGCTCTACTGGTGGCCGAGCTTCACCTGGGGGGGGGGGGGGGGGGCGAGTATAGTGGAGGAGGAGGGCTTCGCAATGGAGTTCCCCGATCGAGTTCTAGTCGAGTGTGTTTGCAGTATTATGTAACCCTAATCTATATGATGGGTTCGGCCAAAATTCTTGATGCCTGGAGATGAAAATACGTGAGAAGGAAGAAAGGGGGGAGCCGTTGGATCTGTGATGGATGGTGGATGTTGAGTGTGAGTTTAGAAAGTTAATTTATGTTGTAAATTATATAAATAAAGTCGTGTAACTTATAAAATGCATAACTTTTTCATACGAGGTCGAAAAAATGCAAACTCAGTTGCGTTGGAATCGTATGGACGAGCACTACGCGATGGAGTTGGTTTGGAGTCATTTGGAGTTAGTGAGAATTTTGGGTAAAATTAAACGCGCGTTTAATTTTATTCGAAATAAATCGCTAAAACGGAAATTAAAACCAAGGTGAGAACTTCTCACTCAATCGAATCGGTTTCGATTTTATTTTAAATAGTTAGATTTTAAATATTTGAATGCATGTTTGAATGATGATTGTTATGTATTGATTGTTAAAATAGACATTATGCGCCGTTCGTAAGCAGATGTTATTTAATAAAAACATATACCGCGAATATTTCATAAACAGTGAAATTGGTATTATATATAATATCAATATATATATATTGGCATATGTATATATTGCAGTTGTTGATTTCCCGCATTTTTTGTTTAGCGGATGAGACCCTATTACGCCGTTAGTAAGCGGATAATATTTAATAAAAACATGTACCGCGATAATTTCGTACTGGAGCGAAATTGGTATTGTGCTAATGTTTTTGGATGCAGGAAACAGGTTGGAGGGATCCAACAGGATTCCTCAACAGTTTTTATTTGATTTCAGATATTTTGATATTTGATTGATTATCATATACGATATATGATGGATCGTTGTAGTCGTGATTGACTATTTGGTGTGTAGCATCATTGGACCCAGATTTTGGGATTTTAAAATGATTTTCAAAGTGATTTTTGAAATATACTATATTTTTGGAATTGATCCATTATAAATAAATAAACGTTATAATTTTTAAAGTTATAAAAATTATGATTTTTGAGAAATATAGTTAAAAGATTGATTTTTGAAAATACGGGTTAATGATGTTATAAAATAGTTTAAAATGGAATTTTTGAATTTATTGCGAAAAGTTTAAATATAGGATTTATAAAATTTAATTATTTTATAAATCAAGAGAATGATGAAATTATAAAGGAATTTAAAGACGTTTTAAAGAATAATATAAATTGATTTATATTAAGAGATTTATAAATGGATATTTATAAATCGAAATATTGACATTATAAAACGAGTTTTTATAAGTGTTTGAATGAAGTGAAAATGAATTTCATAATAGAATGAAATTTATAGAATTATAAACTGTGAAGTTATAAATGAAAATTTATAAATAGTAAGATTTATAAATTTGGTGAAATTATTTGAAGAATAGATTGGTTAAATAAATGAATCTTATAAGTTATAAGATTTATAATTATGAAGTTTAAAGAACGATTTTATAAAATAATCGTCTTATGAGTAATTAACTTATAATATGAACGTTTAGTTTATAATTTAGTTATAAACTGGAATAAGTTAATAAAAGAATTTATAAAAAGGAAGTTTTTATAAATAAATAGAAATGGAATTTATAAACGATGTTTTATAAATTCGCAAATGACTTATTTTGATGAGAAAATTGTTGGAACCTATTAAAGGAAATTTATTCACATTTTTGAATAGTGAATAATCCTTTGAATTAAAACGAATAAAAAGATGAGATTTGTTAATGAAATTTATTCACATTTTTGAATAGTGAATAACACGTTAAAGAAAATGTTTAGAATGTGATATTTTAAACAGAATTAAAACGATCTAACGATGTTTTTAAATGCATTGAGATTCGAAATCATAGATTTCAACATTCATTGTTGAAATAGACGTTTTCGAGAAATAAAAGGAAATGGTGGTATAACACTGTTGTTATAGTAAATGATTTCCGAAAGGAAATATTTGCATAGTATTGGGATTTATATATCTATTTAATTTCGAATCCCTATACTAGTGATTTTGGGTTGTCGTAACGATGTTTTACGCAACATTCGTTTTGGCCCAAATAAATATGTTAAGAAAATGATTTCCTTAAAGAATGAAATATATACTTAATTCGATTTAAGTATATTGAATATTTTCTAAGTGTTGAAAATAAAAAAGATTTGTGAATTTCTTATTAATAAATAAGTATGGAAATGTTTTCCAATATGAAGTGAATATTTAGGATTTATCTTTTTGAAGATAAATTGAAAATGGATAGTTGAAATCGTATATGCATAGATATTTTGGAATATAAATTCACTATGGAATTTATATGTGAAAGTGGAATTTGTTTAAAAATAAATATTGATTTATTTTTGAAGTGTTGAAATTATATATCTTGTAAAGATATTTTGGAAAATAAATAATTTGGAAAATTATTTGGAATCTGGTGATGTGTGCATATCCAGTGATAGTTCAATAACCGACTATCAGTATTTCCCTTTGAATGGGTATTTGATGTGAATTGATTGAATTTGAATGCACACTTATTTTTGAATAAGCGCTCACTATTCGGGTTAACCGGGAAAGGACCATGGGGTCGTATAACCCACTCCGAATATGTGATACGTCGTTGTGAATCGCATTTGAAGATCGGTGTTGAAGACCGGTATTTGCGAGAGTGATAGGATGAACTATCGATTGACTCTGCACCGAGTTGCTCCGGTATTGAGTTCTCCATATGTGATGGTGAATCCGATCAGGATTGTGAATATCCGGATTGCAAGGACTTCTTTGTAAGTGCCTTCGGTTTTGTTCGAGCCCGGAACAGACTTGTATGGATTGTATGCCTGACATTACAAGTTGAGATATAAAGCCGATTTCTTTCAAATATATTTCTGTTGGTGGCGGAGAATTTATTCTTTGCTTAACACCCTTCTTTGAGACGCATGTGCTCAAAGGTTATATAGTTGAAGTTATCAGCGATATATTCCCAGTTTGGTAATGTGACATGCTGAGTGATGCTGAAATGATCATTGTGTCGATTATTGTGATAGGATCATTTATTTGATCGTCTATCTTAGTGATCATTGTGTTGATCATTTGTTGACCCAAAGCATGGCTTTTGTATAAAGTATGTTTTTGTGGACGTGAATTCGTCGAGCCTCACATCCCGGAAATGGTCAAAACAGGAAAGATGCAGCAAGGTTATGAGGGGTAGCGCCCTTTAGGATATGTGCATTTCCTTCTGGAAAAGGGTGGTATCATGGTATGGAGCCCAGATACTTACTCATGTTGAAAACACTTTATGATTGTGTGAATTGATTACGAGCGCTCGGTTGATAAAGGTCCCAAAGGACCGGGGGATGGCATATTCGGTCAGTTGTTACTCAGTTAGGAGTAACCCGGCCTTGTGTTGGTAGAGATCCGGTTTGGTTCTCGGGGATGTCCATCCAGAGGCATTCTCATGTGGCAATGGGAAGTTCCTTGGCCTGACCATTTGTTGGAAATCCAAAGAAACAATACGTGACTTGTACGGTTTTAGTTGTATAACCTGCTATGGAATGTGGCGGTAACCTGCTATTGAACATAGTTAGCTATAGTAGGCATACGATAATGGTCGTATGTTGGCTAAGATTTATACTCTACTTTCGAAATGATTTTTCTCTACACTATGCACTAGTAAGAATATCAAATGTTATTTTAAATGCGTATCAAGCATCTTTGACTATCATAAGGAGAAATCTCCTCCGATTCTGCGTTTGCATTGTGTGTGTGTGCGAGAGGCCTTATGGTAGTCTCATTTTTAAAAGCATTGCGAATTAATTTAAAAATATTCCTCTATTTTGATTTTAAAGTTAAATAAACTGTTTTGAGTTCTCACACCAGTCACATGACTGACTCGGAGTTTATTGTTTTCCTTTCTAAACTCTGGGTGCCCACCAATTTCCACACGGGCAGTTAAGAGTTAGGTTTATCAGGATATTCTGGATATTCTGGAGTTGCTGGAGGCAAGCTGGATGGCATGGCATATTACTTATATAGTATTTCTTTTTCCGCTGCACTGTTTGTTGTTGTTGTTGTACACTCTGATGATATGATATGATGTAATGAAATATAATGTGATGTAATAACTGATATAGTTCTTTATTTAAAGATCATTCATTTATTATTATATGTTGTTCCGCTGCGAATTGTGAGATTCTGTTGTTGTTCTGTTGTTTCCTTTCTGTCCGTTCTATTTTTAAAATTCTTCTATCTTCTATTTTCAAATTCTCTATCTTCTTCCCTTTCTTTCTCTATTTCCTATCTCTTCTCTCTTTCTTTTCTTTCTTTTCTTTTTAAAACCCATAACTTCTCGGTTTCCGGCCTTCGATATTCGGCAGTCGATAAAGTGAGTGTCGATGTTGAATTTTCGAAAGTCGAAAATTTCGGGATGTTACATTATTCGTCGGGTTAGAAATGATGTTTTTTTTGGCTTTTCGTGGTAGACCTTTCAAGAGATCGGTTAGCTCCCGTTCTGGCCCCCTTGTGCTCCTGCTTTCCATTTCCTGTTCTCAGTCTTCCACTAGAGCGGGAATTGGATGAAGACCGGTTGCGAGCCAGGTGGTTTCGACATTTCCTTTCCCGTTACCCCACCCCCCCTTTTTCCTCTTAGTTCGTTGCTTTTGGTTTCAGGACCTGGATTTATAGGTTTGGCCGGGGCTGACATTCCTTCTCTTTTTCTGGATCTTGGGCGAATGATTGCTCGGATCGCTCTTCTTCCGATCTCTTTTTCGTTTGTCGTTCCTGGGAATCGACCGGTTTTTGCATTTCTCTCTGGATGGCGTCTTTTGCTGTTCCCGCTGTTATTGTGGTTTCCTGTTTTTTATTTTCTTATACTGTTAGTCCGGATTTTTTGATTTTTTTTGTTGGTTACCTGTCAGACATGTTGACGGCTTTTGGGGATTACTAATAAAATTCTATTTTGTTTCAAAAAAAAAAAAGTATTTAAGACAATTGTAATCTGAACACAGAGTTTTCTAATTAATTTTGTGAATTATTATATGTGATTTATGTTCCTAATGGTCGATTCTTTTCATATGGACATGTATTCCCAAATGTTGTCTTAAAAAATCACTATTTTTGTAGGATTTACTATTTACAGAGCGGTACAACGTACAAAGTTTTAAACTCACAAATAGCTTTGAAAACAAAAACGATGATTATGAATTATCATCAGAGGAAGAAGTGGAAGTTCTAAATGTTGCAAGGAAAAGTGGAATGCACACTCCTTGTGGTAGGCAGCTACAACTAAGAAATTTCCCTTAACTTCATATGGTAAACTTAAGATTGTGTCCCCGAAGGTAACATAAATATCGTTTTGTCTTATAGTTTTAGGACTTTGAATTCTGATATGAACCATGAAACCTGTTTGCTTATTTTTGACACTAATTAATCCTTATATAAATTTATATCTCATATCGAAATTGTGTTCTTATATTTTTTGATCAAAAGAATTCATGAAAAATTGAATTATGATTACCTTTACGATTATTAACATGTGATTACTATACCAAATTCCTAGCATAATGCTTTATTATGCTAAATTTCGAATAATGCCAATGCCCTAAAGATTGAATTATGCTATGTGAGTTAATCACTTATATAGTTATTGAGTTCCATAAAACACAGAACTTCACATTTTTATTTGCTAAGTTGCAAACATGAACTTAAGATCAACCTTGCTGAGCTTTCTAGATTTGGAAACTAAGTTTATAATTTATGATATCAAAGCTAATATTATCATGAATTTGTCCACGAATCAAATTAATCCACATGGATACTGGCCTATTGAAATTAGCATTAGCTACAAAAAATTGAAAGTGTTACCTTTATGTTTATTAAAATGTGATTTCCTATTAAAAAAAGTCCCCACATAATGGTCAATGTCACTATGCTAAATTTTGAATAATGCCGAAAATCTATAGCCTAAATTAATGCTTGACTGGTTGACTTATGCTGTTTGAAGTAATTACCTATACAATTATTGACTACTTTAGAAAACAATGCTCCATATTCTGATTCTTTCAAATTTTAAACTTGAATTTAAGATTGGCCGTAGGTTTGGTAACTAAATTCATAATTTATTATATCAATAGCTAATTTATCATGATATTCTCTAGGCATCAAATCTAATTTATATAGACTAGTCTATTTGAATTAGGTTTCACCTATGAAAAATTGAAATGTGATTACCTTTATGATTATTAAAATGTGATGATCTGTTAGTCAAACTCTCAGCATAAAGCTAAATCTCCTGAGTTGATTATACTAAAATTTGAATAATGCCCATGTTTTGGTTAGTATCGATGTATACAAACTTATGATCATAACATAAATGATCAATAAAAGATGAATACAATGTTAAATAAAAATATGTACGTGAATTACTAACTCCTAAGCTACTATTTAGATAGATTAATGTAATGACGCATTGCATCACTCGAAAATTTGGTGGCCTTGTATAGGGTTGGACTGCATTAATGAGAGTGGTTCGAAGGTTGCGTGCATCAGCATATGGGTAGCTACAGATCAGCAGACTAACAAGGTTGCATGTGGCAGCATAATGGTATGATGCAGAGATTTTGTACTGGGGCGAAGTAGCCTAGGTGTTCATCATCGGCTTTCAGGTGCAGATTGAAGTGTAAAAGCATGTGTCTGATTTTGTAATGTGACTAGTGCAGGATTGCAGGTTTAGGTCAGTAGACAGGCAGATCGAAAGCTTGCAATGCGAGAATAAGCCAGATATAGTGCATCGCATGTTGATGAATTGGTGTGGGGTTCCAACCATGGCTACAAGTTAAAATCAGTGTAGCACATGTTAATGAACTGGTGTGTAGCTAGTATGCAATGTGATGTTGAAGAGGCAGTGACGTTGAAGGCTTGAGGAACTAGTATACACTTTGAGCATTTGGGACTCTTAGTTAGCTGTGATGAGAACATGCCAGAATGGATGTCGAATGGCAGGCATGAGATGAGACGATGATCTGATGTTGACCAAATGGTGCTAATGCAGTTGGCGTGCTCTGAGCTTGACAGGCTTTCACAATCTATTCAACTACCCATTTGAATAGAAAAGTAAACATATAATACGTTAATGGAAGGAAGATGTGAGGAGGTGATCTGTTGAAATAGTGTGGCCATGCATACGGTTGAGTGTTAAGTAGGTACAAGAGCAGCATGCTATGTCAAGTGGGTAGGTTGAAGCGACGAGTGGCAAGAAGTTGTTCACCTATTGAACGAATACACATGCATTGGTAAATTTAGCGTAGACAGGCATGCACAGGAATGACTGAACCAACATGCACTTGAATATGCTTTCATAGGACATGGAAAGTAGGATGAAACATGCAGGACAACTGGGCATAAACACATGCATAGAACTAAGCAAGAAGACTATGGAGTACACATATACACACTAAACAGAGCACTTATAGACTGAAAAGATAGAACCAAACAAAGGCAAAACAAGGGTGAATTATCTGACATGAAGCGCAAGCAGTTGTTGTGTTAAGAAGCCATGAGCCATCCAAATGATGTTGAAACTAAAGGTGATGCTGTGGCAAAGACGTGCATGTCTTGCTGAAGTTGAAAAGTGTAGAGATGTGGATGTGCTGAAGTTGAAGAGTGAAGAATCCTGGCAAGAATGCAAGCTGAAAAGTGTAGGTGATATAGCTAAAAGGTGTTGAACAGGTGGCTAAATTTTGGTAATCCACTTAGATAACGCTACTGATAGTTGCTTAGGAGGATGCCAAGAGTCAGTTTACTGAATTAACGCTCTAATGATTTAATCGTGTTATATGAATTATATATCTATATAGTTAATGATTTCTTTAGAACACAGAACTCCATGATTTTATCTACTAATCTGTATACTTGAATTTGAGATAAACCTTCCAAAACTTTCTTGATCTGTTAACTAAATCCCTAATTTATGATATCAATAACTAATATCATTATGAATTTGTCTAGGCATCAAATTTTATCTCTGTGGATCAACTAATTGTAATTGGCTTCAGCTACGATTCGTGCAAGCCTAATATTGGTCATAATGAATCATTTACAACTGGTGATCTATGCGATTTTCTTCTGGCAAAAAAACAATTCCCTAAATATGCCTGGGTTTTATTTGGCTTAAGTTTTTTGTTACTAGTGACTAGTACCTTGCTTGATGAATGGCATTGAATATTATTATTAACAAATATCAATTACATGAGCAGGGCTATCAACTTCTTGGTCCCGTTCAATACTTGTTGGGTGTTCATTGTTTTCTAATACTCTACATTAGTAGTTTCTGCGTTATATACGTTTACATACATAATTTCATCCCGTATTTCCTGTTCTAAACCTGATTCTGTCAAGGAATACAATACATAAACAAACATAAAATACACCGTTTGTTCCTTTTTCATATTTACTGCTAGCATATTTGCTTTCTAGTGATGGAAGACAACCAAATTGTTGTCACGTACGATGAATGTATAGAGTGCATTAATCAACCCCTGGTGTAATCTCAAAGCATAGGATGAATATGTTGAAGTCAGTCCTTCAAAGTAACCGTTACTAGCAAGTCAAAGTTGTTATGGTTGTTTCCTATTTCCTAGTAGCAGTAACTAGGTTGTTTACTTAGTCTCAGGAATAATTAAGTACATTCGTGTCTAGGTACTTAGTTGAGGAAACGTGGGGTAGTCCACTTCCTGTTATTAATGTTCCTAATTTTATGTTAAGTTTATTATTTTCTTAAGCCTATTTAGAGGCCATCTGATGTACTTTGTTTAATGTAACTTTTTTGAAGTAAAAAAGAAGTATTCCCTTCCTATTAAAACCTCCAACAAATTTTGGCATCAGAGCTATCACCTTCCTCAGCCAAATGAGAGAAACCCAGTGAGGGAGTGAAACAGCAAAACAATAACTCCTTCATCCCAAAATCCAAAATTTGCATTCAGTTGCTTTAATCATGGCCCAAAATGGCACAACTCCTTCATCCCAACCCTTAATTCCAATATTTAAGGGGGAAAATTATCACCTATGGAGTCTTAGGATGAGGACCATGTTTAAGTCCCAAGAGCTTTGGGATATGGTCGAGCGCGGCTACCAGGAACTGGTAGATGCACTGGCTGAACCCGACCAAGCTCTCCGAGAAAGTCGAAAGAAGGATGCGAAGGCCCGGTTTTTCATCCAATCTGCACTGAGTGACGAAGTTTTCCCACGAATTGCCGCTGCGTCAACCGCCAAGCAAGCATGGGATATTCTTAAGCAAGAGTTTTTTGGTGATAAGAAGGTAATTACTGTCAAATTACAAACTCTTCACTTTCAATTTGAAGGTTTGGCTATGACTAAAATGAATCAATACAAGGATATTTATCTAAAGTATCTGCAATTATTGGTCAAATGAAAATTTATGGTGATACTATCACTGATGAAACCGTTGTGGGTAAAGTATTGAGAAGTTTACATAAAGATTACAGTCCTATTGTAACTGCAATCTTAGAGTCAAAGGACTTATCAACTTACACCTTTGAAGAGTTGATGAGTTCTTTGATTGCCCATGAAGAATGGATGAGCAAGTCTGATGAAAATGCAGAAGAAAAGGCATTTCAGGTGAAGGGAGAGCCTCTTAATAGAGGAAGGATAGAATTTACTGGAGGTAGAGCCCAAGGCAGAAGCGGCTTTCGGGGACGAGGCCGTGGAGGAGGTAGAGGCAGAGGTCAATACGGCAGTCAACGACAATCCAAAAGCATAATTCAGTGTTACTATTGCAAGAAATTTCGTCACAAAGAGTCCGAATGTTAGGGCAAGCAGAAAGATGATCAAAAGGGAGCAAATTTTGCAGAGAACGTGGATGATGAGAGCAAGCTCTTCATGGCTCATTCTCCAGTTGAAGTTTCCAAAGGAGTATGGTATGTCGATAGCGGATGTTCAAATCACATGTGCGGAGCAAAGTCACTATTTAAAGAGCTTGATGAATCAAAAAAAGGCGAGGTTTGACTTGGAGACAACAAACCAATGCAGGTTGCTGGAATTGGGACAGTGGCAATCAAAACAACAAAAGGTAATGTAAAATTGCTTCACAATGTGCAATACATTCCTAATTTAGCACACAATTTGCTTAGCGTTGGCAATTGTTGAATGGTGGACATGCTGTCTTGTTTGATGATGGTTTTTGTTCAATTCATGACAAAAAATCTAGACAAAAACTTTTTAGTATTCATATGGCACAAAACAAAATGTTTCCATTAGATGTGTTAAATATAGAAAATTGTGCCTTGGTTACAAAAGTTTCTGGTGATAAATTGTGGCATTTGCGTTATGGACATCTAAATGAAAAAAGGTTAAAACTGTTAGTCCAGAAGAATATGGTAGTGGGATTGCCTAAAGTTGTAAGTCATGGTTTTTTTGAAGGATGTGTTTTTTGGGAAACAAAACAGAAAATCGTTTCCTGTAGGTAACTCTTGGAGGGCCTCAAAACATCTAGAGTTAGTTCATGCTGATTTGTGTGTGCCGATGAGTATTAAGTCTTCTGGTGGAAGCAGGTATTTTTTGCTATCTACATATGATTATAGTCACATGAGTTGGGTGTATTTTTTGAAGGCGAAATCCGAAACATTTGATTGCTTCAAAAACTTCAAGGCGTTACTTGAAAATGAAATTGGGTGTCGTATTAAGGTGTTCCGTACAGACAGAGGTGGTGAGTTTACCTCTGATGAATTCAATGCCTTTTGTGAAAAAATGGCATTCATAGGGAGTTGTCTGCTCTACGCACTCCACAACAAAACGGGGTGGCTGAGCGTAAGAATCGGACTGTGGTTGAGATGGCTAGGAGTATGATGACAGCAAGTAATCTTCCCAAGCAACTATGGGCCGAAGCTGTAGCTACTGCAGTTTACCTCCTGAATATCTCACCAACAAAGGCAGTCATGAATCAAACTCCTTATGAGGCGTGGAAAGGTAGGAAGCCAAAGGTATGCCACTTAAATTTTTTGGGTGTATAGCTTATGTCTTTGATACTTCTTTATCTCGCTGTAAATTTGATAAAAAAATCTGAGAAATGTATCTTTATCGGCTATAGTTCAAAATCTAAGGCATATAGACTATATAACCCCTTGAGTGGGAAGATACTTACAAGGAGAGATGTCCAGTTTAATGAAGAAGAGTTTTGGACCTGGAGCCATGACTCTACAGCAACAACTCAAGCACATGTCTCTGATGTGTTTCCACCTGAATCGGAATCTGCAGAATCTAAAAATTCTACTCCAGCAACTTCAAATCTGCAATCTGATAATAACAGTCCACTTCAGAGTACACCACCAACTTCACCAGGCAGTTTGACAAGATCTCCAGCTAGTTCCCCCTCAAGTTCTTCTAGTGAATCACCTCCAAGAAAGACAAGATCATTAAGTGAGGTATATGCAACGTGTGATTTTGCTCTTTATGCATCCGACCCTACTTGTTATGATGAAGCTGCAGTAAGTCAGGTGTGGTTAGATGCCATGCGTGAAGAGATGTCAGCCATACAGAGAAATGAGACATGGGAGTTAGTTGATCTACCGGAAGGCAAGAACATCATTGGGTTGAAATGGGTGTTCAAAACTAAGTACAATGCTGATGGTAATGTACAGAAGCACAAAGCTCGATTAGTCGCAAAAGGATATGCACAACAACAAGGCATTGACTATGAAGAAACGTTCTCACATGTTGCTCGCTTTGAAACAGTGAGAATGTTTTTATCATTAGCAGCTCAACTTGGGTGTCCAGTTTATCAATTTGATGTTAAATCAGCCTTTTTAAATGGTGAACTACCAAAAGAAGTCTACGTTGCTCAACCTGATGGATTTGTCAACAATGAAGAAGGCAAAGTCTACAAGTTGAAGAAGGCATTATATGGCCTAAAACAAGCTCTACAAGCTTGGTACAGCAAGGTTGACTTATTTGCGGCAGAATGGATTTGAAAGGAGTCAAAATGAACCAATTTTGTATACAAAAAAACAAGGTACTGATTTTCTTGTAGTTTGTCTATACGTTGATGATATGATTTATATGGGGTCTTGTGAGTCATTGGTTGAAGATTTTAAGTCATGTATGATGAGAAATTTGAAATGTCTGATCTGGGGTTATTGCATTACTTTGGGCTTGAGGTGAAACAATGTTCAGATGGGATTTTTATTTCACAAAGAAAGTATGCCACTGATTTACTTAAACGGTTTAATATGTTAAACTGTAAATCAATGCCCACACCCATGAATGTCAATGAGAAGCTTGTGGCTAATAATGGTACAGGCATGGCAAATGCAAGGTTCTTTCGAAGCATTGTAGGTGGTCTGAACTACCTTTCACATATTAGACCTGATATTACACACTCTATAAGTGTAATTTCCAGGTTTATGCATAATCCCTCACAACATCATTTGGGAGCAGCGAAGCGTATCTTACGATATGTAGCAGGAACTGTTGATTTTGGACTATGGTATGGAAAGGCGTCGAGTTTCAGGTTGTTTGGGCACTCTGATAGCGACTGGGCAGGTTGTCCAGAAGGAAGGAGTACCTCGGGTTACATTTTTTCCCTAGGTTCTGGTGCTGTCTCATGGAGTTCCAAGAAGCAAGACGTGGTAGCTTTGTCATCATCTGAGGCTAAATATGTGGCTGTGACTGTAGCAGCATGTCAATGTGTTTGGTTAAGGAGATTGTTAGCAGATTTTCTTTAAGTTCAAAATGGTGTGACTGAGACATTTTGTGACAACAAAGCAACAATCGCCATGACCAAAAATCCAGCGTTCCATAGCAGGACGAAGCATATTGAAATCCGACATCATTTCATCCGAGTTTTGGTTGCAAGTGAAACAATAGGTTTGAAGCATTGTGGGACGAACAAACAGGTAGCTGATATCTTCACAAAGCCTCTTCCACAAGCCAAGCATAACTACTTCAGGAAGCAGATGGGAGTGACAAACTTTGAAGGAAGGGAGAGTGTTGAAGTCAGTCCTTCAAAGTAACCGTTACTAGCAAGTCAAAGTTGTTATGGTTGTTTCCTATTTTCTAATAGCGGTAACTAGGCTGTTTACTTAGTCTCAGGAATAATTAAGTACATTCGTGTCTAGGTACTTAGTTGAGGAAACGTGGGGTAGTCCACTTCCTGGTAATGTTCCTAATTTTATGTTGAATTTGTTATTTGCTTAAGCCTATTTAGAGGCCATCTGATGTACTTTGTTTAATGTAATTTTTTTGAAGTAAAAAAGAAGTATTCCCTTCCTATTAAAACCTCTAACAGAATATGCGCTCTGTTTACACATGTTCTTCGGTTATAATCTTGAACTTTTTGCTTGGTTTATTTTAGCTTCTGCACTTAACATGTTTTGTTTTTGAATATTCCTTTTCTGTTTGTCGAAACATTAAAAAGTTCAAGAATGCTACAAGTATCGTTTAATTGCGAACATGTGTAGACACAAGTGGAACACGTGTTAGATTGAGTATTCTAAATATGAAGTGCTCAGGTTAGAACGAGGTAGAATATTGGATGTGCATGAAAGTGTATATATGATATCAATGAAAATCCTGAAAGAAAAAAATAGCAAACACAAATTTCTAAGTCAACCCTAGCAATATATTGACCATGATATAGACTTAATTGAAAGAGCTTTAATTTAAAAACTAATCAAAATATTTACATGGTGAAGAATTATCAAGTATAAAAGCAGTCAAGTATGCATTTTTTGAATAAAAATATTCCAATGATGACACAATAGAATGTTTTATTTCCATATTTCCATAATACCACTAATATAATTTTCCTTCAATGTTATATTGTCTAAGAGAGAATAATTGCACTAGACGGTAAAGGATGATAGGAATAAGGTACAAACTGAAGGATTGAAAAAAAAAATCACATTTTGAAAAAAGAAATCCAACCACTTTTATTTATATTGTATGAAGTGTTCCATTATTTGTTAACTTTTTTGAGGTTAACCGTGGGAGTAATTTGGAACTAAAAACATATTGAATTGAAAAAAAAGCATAAAAGAAAAATTGTAGCAAGAACGAAGAGAAAAGAAAGGAAAAATAAGCGAATGAACTCGCTAAATTCGAAAAAATCAATGGAAGGCTAACTAAGAGATATGTGGATTGGAATAAAACTTCCATGTCTTAACTAAAAAGGACCTAAAACAATAGTCTTTCAAGGATGCAACGCGTGAACTTTTGGAGAGCCTAGAGGTACTTTGGTATGAAAACCTTTCATCAAGGTTAAATTAAGTTTTTTTTCTATGAAAAGGTAAAATATCCAAGTAATATTAGAATCTTGAAATTTTGCACTTTAATATCTTATAAAAACAAGTATATTATCAATCATTAACCATATAGGATATTTTTGCAATATCTTGAAATTAGCACGAAATTAATGTCCTATTTCATTATTCTTCCATAGCTTTCGTTTAATTTACTTCTGTTTATGCAAATAGTGTAGATTTTCATTAAAAATATTTCTAATTAATCTGTAATTTATACTTATTGGAATCAGAGATCCTGCTGGTGCTATTACTGGAATCAAACTTCCCTGTTTATTTGCCCGCATGTATCATACCTTAGGTGATCGTGATTGCCTTTTTTTTAGACCTTGGCTATGTATTGGACGATACCAAAGAGGATTGCACGTATTTTTCATTTTCTTATTGCCATCATTTTTAGATCAATTGTGGCTAAAACTAATTAAATGAATTTGTAGTGTTTACATTGGCTCTTGCTAGAAAGCAGCACTTATATTTGTTTTCGGCTTTTGGTTTTTGGATTTTTCCAACAACGTAGTGCAAGTAAGCCCAATATTTTCAATTTCATAACATTATTTATGAATGTGTATATATAATTTAAGATATAACTAATAACAACAATTTAACAAAATAAATACGCAGGGACCAACTTGAGCTCTTCTGAAAGACATTTTAGGTTTGTATTCACTGCCTATATTTATGAGTATTTGATATGTTTGTGTAGTTACAATATAAGGGTGATTAATAATAATAAACAGAGGAAATATAAAGGTTGTAATACTTTGAATGATTCAGCAGTGGAAATAATAAAAGAAATTAAGCCTCTGCACTGCATATGCTCTGTCCACCACTCCAACATACCTTTTCAAGGTTTTCTTTAATCGTTGAATTTTTTTGGACGTTAATTTGTATCCGAAATCAAGAGTATTTTTTTATTATCGGGAAGGAAAAAGTAATAATATTAGCAGGGGATAATTTTAGAACACGGTAATTCTTAGATGACATGCTTCACACATATAGTGTTGTTATAGCTTATAATTGTAATTACCATTTTCCTTCAATGAAACAACTCATGGATCATAACTAATGTTCAACCTTTTACCACTTACTATTGTACCTTATGTAAACTTGTTTATATTGTATGATTTGGGAAACAATTATATGAAGTTTGAATGACATGTTTTTGGACAATATTTGAAGATTTGTTAAGAATCATGCATGTCTTGGATTGCTATTTCTTGCTTGCTCCTTGTGAGTACTGAACCGATTTGTTTATTGAATTTACCGTGTTTGTTTAAGTTTATAGAGAAGAAGAAGAAAACTATCAGTTGATTGTGCTAGAGTATGCGGTCTTTGTATAGATGCTAGCATAATATATGCTTATTATCACTTTAAATATAACTATCAGTCCCCTGTGTATTATTCTGGTTTCTGTTCCTGAATCACTATAGCTTAAGCTCTTTCTTTTCTGGCTAATTTTCTCCTTTTGTATTTATTAATTTTATCTCTGTTATGTTAGTACAACTATTGCAGCAATACTCTATGCATGCAACATTTAACTAGCACTCTTTTGTGCAATCAGTGTGAGTTACACAGGTAACCAATGAGCTTTACTAGTTTATTTTCATTTTCTTTCTGAAGAAACCGACCGTCTCTGTATCTTTTAGCTATAATGCAACATTCAACAAATTTATAATAGTAATAATAAACTAAGTTTAAATATATAATAGTAATAGTAATAATAAACCATAATTTGATAAAAATTAACTAAGTTTAAAACAATAATAAAAAATTAACTAAGTCAACTTTGTTTTTATAATTAATAATAGTAACAAAAGCTAAGTTTATAAAAATTAACTAAGTTGACTGAGTTTTATAAAAATTAAACAAGTTTATAAAAATAAACAAAGTTTATATTAGTAATAATAAATTAACTAAGTTTACAATAATAATAATAAATTAACTAAGTTTATCAAAAATTTATAAGTTTGAGATAATTTATAAAACTAACTAAGTTAATAAAGTTAAGTTTGAATTAATTTACAAGTTTAAGTTAATTAAAATATAGGTTATGACATTTTAAGTTTTAGAAATTGAGATAATTTATAAGTTTGATAATAATAATAATAATAATAATAATAATAATAAACAATAGTTTGAATAAATTAACTAAGTTTTATATAAAATAAATATGTTTATGATAATTAACTAAGTATTATAAAAATTAACAAGTTTATAATAATGATAATAATATTAAACTAAGTTTGATAAAATTAATTAAGTTTGATAATAAGTTAAACAAATTTTATAAAAATTAAACTAATTTTTATAAAAATTAGTTTAATTTTTAAAAACTAAGTTTTATATTATTTAACTAAGTTTTATAAAAATTAAATAAATGTATACAAATTAATTAAGTTTAATTAGAATTTAACTTGGTTAATAAGTTTTTAAAAATTAAATAAGTTTACTATAAAAATTAACCACGTTCTATAAAAATTTAACTAAATCAACTAAGTTTTATAAAAATTATTTAAATTTAATATTATTTTAAATAAGGATGTTTGATATATTTTAAATATGCAAAAAAAATTATAATCGTTTGTTGATTGTTTACTAGTCTACAGATAATTAACTTTTTAATAGAAAAGACCAGCTGCAACAAAGAATTGTTGGTAATCAAGTAATGAACATGGCTTTAATTGTTATGTATATTATAACATTTAGTTAATACTTTTTGTGTAAATGTGTGTATGAATGACTATGGATTTTATGTTAATTTGCTCATATTATCGAAAAGCATTATCGAAATGGTTATGGATATCATATTTGATTTTGTGATTAACGTATTTTTTCAATTGTTTAAATATGATGATTATATGATCGATTGATTGTTGGTTGAATATGATGATTATGTGATTGATTGTTGGTTTTAATAAGGCTATTATGCGAGTGATGGTTGGGAATAATACGAGCCACTGATAGGAAACTGTTGCATGTAAAGTATGCTGCAAAATATATAGCTAGTAACTTTTAGTAGCATTTTAGAAAGGCCAAAAATAAATGTAACCAATGGCATTTGTAGCATTGAACAAACACTTCCATAACTTTTATTGCGTGTCCGTAAATGCTGCGACACGACATGCTACTTGAAGTCTGAAACTTTATGTAGCGTTTCTGAAACCCAACAATATGTCAAGTTTTGGTAGCTATAATGACCTACTATTTCGAACCGTTTAAATCGACAATCATCCACTCATGTCAGACTTTAATTGCTAAAAACAACATATTGTTAATTTATATTTGGCAAAACCCAGCATATACAGCAAATAAAATCAATCACAGACACAGAGTAATATAACAATAAGCAACGGAATAGATAAATAGTAGTTCATGAAGCTACTATAGCATCAGAATCTAAAACAAGATACAATGGAAATCTCAAATACAAAGCAGTCTCAAATACGTCAGCAGATGATAAGTCTGAGTATCAACAACCGGAATAAACCGAAACAACTGAAAGCTGAAAGATAGATTTTCAAGCAAAACTCCAAGCTCCAAAGGTGAGTCTCAAATGTTGTCATACTCAGTCTGACTCGAGCATAAAGCAAAACATAAAACGGTCGAGTCAGGATTAACAATGTTATGCTAGCAAATTAACTGTAACAAGCCTGGTTTTGGTGATTACCTGTAATATTAAATTATAACGGTGGTCATAATTTAATATCGAAAAAATAAAATAAATTGAAGATTTTAAATTGTTTATTTGAACAAACTATAAAATTAGAAAGAATAAAATGGAGTTAAGATGATAATGTTGGTTATAAATGGTGAATATTGGAAATACGATGATTTGGGAATTTATTGAATTAATCAAATGAGATAAAATAATTTAACCAATATTAATTTGTTGAAATAAGTGTAAAATGATGAAAATAAAATTTTAAAAAGCATTATTATGTTAGTTTGGAGAAAATGAAATTTTTATAGTTTTAATTTGGAGAAATACAATAATTTTGCAAATTATTGCCAAATGTTGTTTTATTTAATTTTAAAACGAAGTGTTTGAATCTATTATGATGTATTTTATAAGTAAAAAGGTGGAATTTTGTTTAAAAACAATATTTTGATGAAAAAATAAAGTTTATGCGGCCTGTTGTATTTGTTTTGACAAAAAGATAATTTTTGTATGAATTTTTATGTTAAAAATGACGTTTTATGTAATAAAAACTGTAAATTGTAGTAGTTATGTAAAAATATGAATTTAATGATGGAAATAAACTTTAATGGCTAAAATAATCTTTTACTAGGTTGTGAAAATATTTTTGGTTAACACATACATTAGTTGCAAAATTTTATTTTGGTAAAAATAGTGTATATATGTAGAAACAAGGTGAAAAAGAGTAAAAATATGAAATAACTAAACTAAATTTTCACTAAGTATTGATAATGGGCTATTGGATGTTGGGTGCATGCCCAAACCCCATTTTAGAGTTATCCGGAAAAAAAGAAAAGAAAGAACAGTATGCTCTTTCCTTCTCCCTCCCATTTTCGTCTCCTCACAGAAAGTTTACTATAAAAGAAAACCAATGGCTTCTTAACAAATTAAATTTTTGCTCCAAATTTGCTGAAATTAAAAGAGAAATCTAGCAAATAAAAGATTAAAGTAGGCAATCCATATCCAAATCCTAAAATCTATATCATTAATACTCTATTTGAAGTAGATTTGTCTGTAATTTCTTCCTCTTGTTTGCATGCTTCTTCTTTTATACAGGTTTGTGAAGTCTCTTTGCTCCGAAAAGACATCAGCTTGCATCATAAATTTTCTCCAATTTGTGCTAAGGTGAGTAAAATATCACATCTCTAGCAAGAACAAGCTATTTGTAAAATTTGAATGAAATTTATGTTCATATTTGATTTACTGTAAATTTTCTGTTTTGAAGTTTACAGTGAAAGCGTGTTTGGATACAACTTTGAGACATCATAACTTTCTCATAACTCGTTCAAATTGCATTATTCTTTTTGCATTTTAAAGTATAGTTATTGAAATTTATGCATAACAAATTTCAAATCATTCCGACCTCTTTAGCTTATAGAAATATGCCGTCGAAATTTAATTCGGAGCATGTTTTGCTCCAGATTTTTACAATGAAATCATTGTCTGGTTTCAACTTTGAGACATCATAACTCTCTCATTCCTTACCCAATTGTGTGACCCTTTTTCCAGTTTAAATTATAAGTGTTAAAATTTATGCATACCAGATTTTGGATCATTTCGACCTCTGCAGTTTATAGAAATCTGCCGTCGAACTTTGATTCGGATCATGTTATTGCTCCAGATTTTCACGGTGAAATCATTACCTGGGCACAACTTCGAGACATCATAACTTTCTCATACCTTGTCCAAATTTCATGATTCTTTTTCCAGTTTAAATTATAGTTGTTGAGCTTTATGAATGTCAAATTTCAGGTCATTCCGACCTCTAAAATCTATAGAAACGTGCTGTCAAACTTTGACTTGGAGCATGTTTTGCTCTAGCTGTTGACAGTAAAAATCTGACTGTGAATTTAACTTAGTGATATTATATCTCTCCGTATCTTGTCCAATTTTATCCATCCTTTTTCTAATTCAAAGTAGATCTATTGAACTCTATGGCTGTAAAATTTTAAGGCTTTTAGACCACTGTAACTGGTTGAAAATTTGCATGGAACATTGAATCGAAGCATGTATTGCTCCAACTGAAAATTTCTGAATTGTTTTACATGGATTTCTGAAGCAAATTTCGATGTTGTTTGTGATCGGCTTGATCCTAAGATGGAAGAGCCGATATTACCACTTATCCGTATTTCAGATTGGTAAGTTTTTAGGTGATTTTCGTATGACGATTTTATGAATAATTTCATCGAATTTTTGTTGTTTCCGTGCACGTGTTTTGTATACTGTTTCGGAAGATTTTTATAATAAAATAGCTTTCAAAATAAAGATTTTAAAATATTTATAACTATTTTAAAGCTATTAAAATTATATATTCTCTATAATAAAGAGAAGTTCAAAGGAATGTTTTGCAAACGGTTTTCAAAAATTGTTTTAAAAACTAGTTTGGTCAAAACAAAGTATTTTCTATATAAAATACACATTTTTGCACTATTCGAGCGTATGAGTAGGAGAATTAAATGATTTGATAAAATATGTGGTGTGGGACACATGTGTTTAATTTTTCGGGTTAATTCCCGACTTGTCCGTTTGAAAGTTTTGACCTTTAGGTCGTATTTGCCGATGAGATGAGGCAAATATTTGTGATTGTTGATTTTTTTTATAGTGGGCATTAACTAGCGGTTAGTTAACCGTTAAATGAGAACGTGTGGTATTGGACGCACTATTACCACTTTTCAGGTTCCTATTTGAGAGTTTGTGACACATTCTCGAGTTGTTGTCAGTACTGGACATTCGGGTCATTTGTCCTTGGGGATGTTGTCCTTTAGGGTGTTTGTCCATTGAGACGTATTTGTCCTTCGGGATGTGGTCCTTCGGGATGTTTTGTCCTTCGGGATGTGGTCCTTCGGGATGTTTTGTCCTTTGGGATGTTGTCCTTCGAGATGTTTGTCCATTTGAGACGGGGCGCCTTATTTTGAGAGAACAGTACTTAACGGGCTTTGGCCATTTTTATAAGCACGTGTTATCTTTCGTGATGATTTCATGACTTATTTGTGATTTTTCAAATGTATCACCTTTCAAGATTATGTGATCTTTTGAGTCGTTTGAGATATTATTATGTGGTGATTACATTTTTGGATTTTGAACTCATATCGAGTTCTATACATTGAGATTTATGGTTGCCATCTTTGGGCGCTTATTTTGAGATTTATAATCTCCATTTTAGGAGATATATATGTGACTGCCATCTTTTGGCGTATTTTGAGATTTTGGATTTCCTATTATGGGAATTATTTGAGATTGCGATTCTTTGGCGAATATTGAGTTCTGTGACCTCCTGTTTAGGAATTTGGTTTATGAAAACCATTATATTGGCTTTTGACCACTGGCACCTTGCTTGGGCCCGCATCAGCATCGCCAGGTTTGTTGGCCTGGAAATGTCTAGTCCCTCCTCTTTCGATGTCATCCCGAGTCCCCTCAGTAGGGCGCACGACAGGATTGATGGCATCTCTTTTTTTCTTTGTAATGTTTCTCGGCAATGCTTCGCTTTTGGGGAGCCCAATGCTACGACCTTCTTTTAGCAACCCGAATAAAGATAGTAACTCATCGGTAACAAGAAGTTTGATATCCCTAGCTTCGACAGGGGTAGCACGAATAGCGGCGATCGCTCTTGAAAAGTAAACACCTTCCAGACATGGACGGACACCTGAAAGAATTTCATATGTTAATAGATTCAAAAATATAACTTGGATTAATGGACTTAAGAGTGAAATGGAGGTAACATTTGCATTCTTCCAACCATCGCCTTGTGAATCTAGGAGGACATCGAACATAAGACCACTCGTGCTTGAACAGAGATAGTTTATTCCAAGCACCTATTAAGAATTAGCAATTAGGAAAAAGTTTGAGAAAAATGCAGGAAGGCTTGACCTCCGTTGGAAGTTAAAAATGAATCTATTGTCCTTGGAAGTTGGCGAACAAAATAGAATGCTCACAAATAGCAGATTGGTTCCATGAAGGAAGTTGTAACTGTTTGGATGGACTTGAGTGGGAGCTATTCCAAGATATCTCATCATATCTCGAATAAACGAATTAAAGGGCGGTATGCATCCTTCCCAGCACATAAATTTGTTACACACTGTATACCCCTTCGAGGGGAGGGGCAAGTGAGGCCTGTCGTTCGTTGAAGGGACCAAGACGTCTACAAATGGAGTTCCATGTATAGAACATAGCGGGCGAAGGTAGCCTCACCAATTCGGGGGGCTTGAGAATCTACTGGGTTATTAAGAATAATGACACTCTCTATTGCATCGGGAGCAGGACTTATATCCTCCATCGGGAGGACCGAAACATTTGAGAAAAGGCCGATAGGTGGGTAGGAAACTTCTATCGGTTCTACTTGATGGCTAGGAGAAAGCATACCAGATATAGTCGCAAAACTTTATTTTGCTTCATAATTTATGTGTTGTATTGCATGATCGGAAGACATACTAGCTAAACGCCTAGAGCATTTGGAGTCCGTATTAGCTATACTCATTAGATAATCGATGTTAGAAAGGTTTATCTGCTCCACCCGTGTTAGGTGTAAGCTAGTGCAGTGTAGCGAAGTGTATGGAAGATATAAACAGTTTAAAATAAGAGAAAACAAAGTTAGACGACAAGACTCTGGATTTCAACCAGGGTAATCGTCATCGCTGACCGTCACAACTGGCGAAGAGGTTGATCGGGTGCAAAAGCTTTAGGATCGACTGTCGGTATATGGAAGTGTGATGTTTGTTGTTCAAGTCCATTTGTATGTTTTTAGTATGTATAAAAAGTTCCATGGATTTGATTGTTCAATCTTGAGTTCAGTAGTAAATATGCATGTTTTAGTGTTCATTGTCACGATATATTCGAGTTTGCCGGATGAATTAGCATCAAACAAGTAAGGTAAGGCTAGCTTAAAAGTTCAAAGAACCCCTACAAATCATTATGCCGATCCTTATGGACCAAACCCTACATACTGACCCCTATCCCAAAGTTTCTCCACTGATCTCTCTCCTCACCCAATACCTACCGATCCCTAAGTCCAGCTGATTCCAATGGATAAGCCAAACCCTTTCTCATAGCCTCACAACCGTGCCCTCTTTTCAACTTGAGCGCCCCAATCCCTATTCTACTTCGTTCTCAACTTGTCTAAAATCTAGAACGATGGGTCATCATAGAATCAAATATCCAACACTGATCCCTCGTTCTTTCCATCTTCCTCCTGTTGTTTTTCCTTCCATCTTCCTTCCGCTTACATATTCTGCCGAGCCCTATCCACCAATAATTCACTTCCTCCAGGTTGCTTCAATCGCAATGTCGTCACAGCCTCAAACGCCATTGTGATCACTAACAATGTGAAATCCAGAACCTCATCATATAATTAAAGGTTGTATTTCGAAATCTTACCTATATGAATGTTCAAGTTAAGATGGAGGCGAGCGTTTGGGAATGTTTGAATTGAAAAGAAAGAAGAAACAACTTTGTAGGAAAGATTGGATCGCAGGTGTATTTAAGGCCAGAGGCTAGAAAGTTTGTTTCAGAAACAAGAGTTTGGTGCAAAGGCAAATGACAAGAGAATGAGAGAAGTGAGAATGGAAGGGATGGAAGGTTGGTATACATATATGGGCAAGGGTTTGGCCTAAAACACCGAGCATATAGTATGGAGAGGGATCGATATGAAAGCTCGCCGATCTTTATTAGCATAGACTCAAAAAAAGGATCGGCATACATGTATACCAACCCCTGCAAAAGCCTTGGTAATTAAAAAAGAAAAAGAGAGAAATTAGCAGAGAAAAGGATCGACTAAAGTATGCCAACACCTATACAAAAAAGGAGAGAAGAGAGGAAAAGAATGAGAGGGGTCAACCAAGCATGTTCCAATCCCTGCAGAAAAGAAAAAATGGTTATAAGGGTTTGGCTATAAGCATGAACATATAAAATACTATGAAAATTGGCAATGACCTGTAAGTGTTCCAACACACCCGAGAGCCAACAACAAAAAGTGTACATGAGCATGCCCGTGTATGACTTAAAAGTTCAATTTTGAAAATCGGCATAAAATGAAGTCAAACCTGAAATCTTCGAGTTCGAGGCTGGACCAAATAACAAAAGCTTGCTAGTCTCACAGAACCAGATTTATATATATCAGTTGGCGGGATATGGCACTGGATTTATATTATTGGAAATTGACTAGGTGCCAGAGCAATCAATGAAGAATTCGCCGCCTTGGAAAACGATTCGATAAAAGAATAGCAATTGTTCATAAAGCTAGATGGATCTCATTTTCAACGATTCAAAGCACATCATGTTAACCACAAGACGTACTTTGGAGGGCAAATGCTACTCAGCATTCTATCCGGCTATATTGAGCTCGATGCACAATGTAAGTCTGATTTCCATCAAGGCTGATGATTGTGGGGCCAGGATACCGAGTACAGATGATTATATGAAGTTAGAATTGAACGAATTTGATGGATGTACAATGTAGGATGCTCAAAGCATGGAATATGGCTCAATGAATAGAAGGGTTTGGCATAGCATAACAAGTTGGAAGGGATCAACATGATTGAAAGAGAGGGATCGGTAGGCTAAATTGAAGAGGATCGGCGTCCAATAAGTTCCAAGTGCATTCGTGCTTACAACAATCTATGTCAC
Source organism: Allium cepa (assembly GCA_030765085.1). NCBI lineage: Eukaryota > Viridiplantae > Streptophyta > Magnoliopsida > Asparagales > Amaryllidaceae > Allium > Allium cepa. Next base: position 138,484,404 of record CM060932.1, read on the forward strand.
GTGATTTACAACCCCAAAGCCTATCAAATTTGGAAGGCAAGGTACGAAGACCCTAAGGAACCTACTTTAGGGATCACACGTCATAAAGACAAACTTTGAGGGATCTGCATACAACCCTGTAGAGGGTTCGACTTTCAGCAGTGCACAAACGATATCGAGTCAAAGATTGAACAATAACTCGAGCTCCAGTGGTCCAAATGACATGAGAATTGAAGGGAAAACATATTTCATCATGCAAAAGCTACCATAGGGACCACTGCCCAAAAATCGACCAATGAAGGGATTAATGTTAATCCCTCCACATTAGGAGTTGGGCCTAGCAATCCATCTGGTGGACCCTTGTCGATTAGAAGGTCCTTTAACTAAAGTTTCAAAGAGATTGGTGGTCGTTTTCACCTATAAATACTGGCCTAATTGGTCATTTTTAGGATCTTTACACTGTTTGTTACTCTAGACTTTACTATAATCAAGTGTTCTTTATTCCCTACTGCTGTAATCATATTTATAAGTGATTAATAAAGATAATCTTCAAAGTGGACGTAGGCATATAACATCGAACCATTATAAATCTCTTTGTTTCTGATTGCTATTTTCTGTTCGTTATTAGCTTAATCATTTCCTCAATTTAATTTTACTTTACTCACTTACTTTGCTACATAAATCTATTCTTGGGTGTTTGTGACCAATTTGGTTGCAAACAAATACATATCTCAATTTCTTATTTGTTTTCATAGTTCTTTTAAAAAATCATCGTCTTACATTTCCAAAAAAATTCATTACTTAATTAATTAAATTCAGAGACACTTTTCTTGTGACTTGAAAAACAAAATAAAATAGGAAGAATAGTATAAAAAAATCTAGAAAATTTTCAAAACTCCTAAGTCATGATTTCTATATAGTATCTTGGATTTAGACTACAAGTCCCATTCTTTTTAAATTTGTAAGCTATTTTTATTTTTGAAAATAACTTGTTTTTTCCTTTAAAAATTTATAACAATTATTAAGTTGATGCTGTCATATTCAATCAAAAACCCATATCAAAAAACAAGTTATAACCATAACAAAATTATGTATGATTTAGGATTCATTAACAACGCTTTTACAAGTTAAATGCTTTGTTCTTTCTATTATTTTCAACATATACATAATTACTGCCATTCTATATGCTTAAATAAGCCGAAACCCATTTCATAACATTCAAAATCCATATTTGAAAATAATATATGAAATGCAATTACGGTGATATTATTCACTTAGTTCGGCTTAGGGATGAAGAGATGCTCCTCAAATCAACATTTACAAGCTTTTAAATAAGATCTTCTTTTATTTTATTTTGGAAATATTTAGAGGGACAATGATTATATGAAATTGCAGAAAGGGTTTTCTTTTTGAAATAAAAGAAGAATGAAGGATGGAATCAGTATTAGGGCTTGATTTGGTTATTTCCCAATTTGGCCTAATTCTAACACATTTCTTATTTTGTGTTTAAGCTATTTCTCTTTATATATTTTAGATCTCTCAATATCACGTTCTATTATGGCTAAATTCTATTCAAACACCAAAAGTTACTTAACCTACACCTCTATTTCTAAAATTAATTTTAAGACAAATTTGTCCTTCTTCTTCCTTATAACATTAACAATTATTTTTGTAACCCATTAAATTAATACCATATGTTATCTAGAAATAAAAAGAAATATTAGTAGTTTTAATTAAGAATTTTCCTACAAGCCTGAAATAAAATAGAATGAAAGAGACAATAATTTTATTTTATTTTCTTTTCATTTTCATTATTTTCTTTCAATTCAACAAAATCAAGATAATGATTTTTGAAATAGATATTGATATCCCCCTTAGATTATGAATTGGTATAAATCAAGAGACAAGAAAATTTATCTAAGCATATAGAGTTGAATTTATTATGTTGGATTTGGATTTTAAAACTTTGTTTTAAAAGAGGAAAAAAAAAATAAAGAATGAGGTAAGGAATTAAAATTTTATTGAAAGGCAGGGTAGCATTATAATTTTAATGGTGTAGGTAAAGTAAAAAATGATTTATTAAGAGTTTTGGTGTGGACATAGTATTTCTTAGTGTTTGAATAGAATTTTTCTTCCATTATATCTTTTAGAAACATTTTATTATCTAATTTAACAATTTATATTTACTCAATTTTGGGACTTTTTTCACTTTCCTTTTTTAGCATTATTGCCTTACAATGTCATAATAATTGTTTCAACAATGCTTCTTCATACTAAAAAAATCAAGGATGTTACAATTCCATTAGTAACTAATCATTTTCCCTTGTTCTTTCTCCACAAATGCACTTTCTGTGCTCACTCAAAACTAAGACAACCCAAAAACTATCATTCTCTCGCTATAGATCCAATCAACTCCGAGATTTAAATCGAAAGGCGCTATAAAATTAGAAACAAGCATGATATTCTAAATCATCTCCATAATTAATTGCACATTTTTATTACAATTTCATTCACTTATACCCTGAATTTTAAGCTAAGGCTATTTGGTTTTGCTACATGGATTTAATAATCGGTATTTTTTGATTTTTAGTGTCTTGATAGAAATGCACATTTGAATTGGCTATCATATTGTTTTTATATGCATGTGAGAATCATTAAATTAACATAACAAAACTCGAATTAAACCAAATTTAGAGCTGAATTTCGTAGACATCCCTCTACTATTTCATGATGATTTTGAACCTGGTATTATCTAGATTAATCGTATATAATACATAAAAACATGTTAGAAACATATCTATTTATATTATGGTATATGTTTCACTTCATATTATGGTATATGTTTCACTTCATATTATGGTTTAATTCAAAATTTTGAATTATTAATGTTGTTTTACCAAGGTAATGTTTACAGCATTAGCATCTTTGACTGGCGTGATTATGCATTTTCCATTGAATATAAGGGTTGTGAACGAGATAACTATTCTTACGCTATAATAATTTGTTACCCATGGGTTCAGAAATCTTTGTATCTTTTCTACAATTGTCTTAATGCATTTATGTCCATACACTAATGCATTTTGTGTAATATGTACATCATACCATAGTTATTTGCATTCAAATGCATCCTTGGCACATTTCCCCAAGCAAATGATCCACAATTGGCATCAATATTTTTGTTTATAAAGGATCGTTGGCAACTACCTCACATACATCAATACTTTATCATCGGAAATTGTTGGAAACATACCTCACTTATTTACCTATGCTTTATGTTTTTGGGAAATTTTTGCTAATAATTTATTTCATGATTTTTGTAAAATTCTGTATTATGGCAAGACTGTCAGGACTCGATTCTTCGTCTTCCGAAAGTTCAACATCGATACTCACTTTATCGACTGCCGAGCAATCGAACGACGGAAAACCGAACACTGAGGGTTTAAGAAAAAGAAAAAAAAGAAAGAAGAAGAGATAAGAAGATAAGAAAATTTTAAAATAGAAGAAAAAGAGAATAGAAAATAGAAAGGAACAGAAAACAACAGAACAATAACAGAATCTCACAATTCGCAGCGGAACAACATATAATAAATAAATGAATAATCTTTAACAAAGAACTATATCAGTTATTACATTTCATACATTTCATTTCATTACATCAGAGTGTACAAGAACAACAACATCAAACAGTGCAGCGGAAAAAGAAATACTATATACTAGTAATTACGCCATGCCATCCATCTTGCCTCCAGCAACTCCAGAATATCCAGAATATCCTGATAAACCTAACTCTTAACTGCCCGTGTGGAAATTGGTGGGCACCCAGAGTTTAGGAAGGAAAACAATAAACTCCGAGTCAGTCATGTGACTGGTGTGAAAACTCAAAACAGTTTATTTATCTTTAAAATCAAAATAGATGAATATTTTTAAAGTCAATTCGCAATTCTTTTAAAAATGAGACTACCATAAGGCCTCTCGCACACACACACATGCAAACGCAGAATCGGAGGAGATTTCTCCTTATGATAGCCAAAGATGCTTGATACGCATTAAAAAGAACATTTTATATTATTACTAGTGCATAGTGTAGGAAAAATTCATTTCAAAAGTAGAATATAAATCTTAGCCAACATACGACCATTATCGTATGCCTACTATAGCTACCATCCAAACAGTGGGGCGCCACCATAAGTGAATGATAGGTTCTACAACTAACACCGTACAAGATCGTATTGTTTCTTTGGATTTCCAACGAATGATCAGGCCAAGGAACTTCCCATTGCCACATGAGAATGCCTCTGGATGGACATCCCCGAGAACCAAACCGGATCTCTACCAACACAAGGCCGGGTTACCCCTAACTGAGTAACAACTGACCGAATATGCCATCCCCCGGTCCTTTGGGACATTTTCACCGAGCGCTCGTAATCAATTCACACAATCATAACAAAGTGTTTTCAACATGAGTAAGTATCTGGGCTCCATACCATGATACCACCCTTTTCCAGAAGGAAATGCACACATCCTAAAGGGCGCTACCCCTCATAACCTTGCCGCATCTTTCCTGTTTTGACCATTCACGGGGTGTGAGGCTCGACGAAGTCACGTCCACAAAAACATACTTTATACAAAAGCCATGCTTTGGGTCAACAAATGATCATAGAGATGATCACCAAGATAGACGATCAAATAAACGATCCTATCACAAATAATCAACACAATGATCATTTACAGCAACACTCAGCATGTCACATTACCAAATTGGGAATATATCGCAGATAACATTCAACTACATAACCTCTGAGCTCGTACGTCTCAGAGAAGGGTGTTAAGCTAAAAGAATAAATTCTCCGCCACCAACAGAAATATATTTGAAAGAAATCTGCTTTATATCTCAATTTGTAATGTCAGACATACAATCCATACAAGTCTGTTCCGGGCTCGAACAAAACCGAGGGCACTTCTTACGAAGCCCTTGCAATCCGGGTATTCACAATCCCGATCGAATTTCCCATCACTTAAGGAATCTCTATACCAGGAGCTACCCAGTGCAGAGACAATCGATAGGTCATTCTATCGCTTTCACAAATACTCGGTCTTCAACACCGATCTTCAATGCAATTCACAACGACGTATCACATATTCGGAATGGGTTATACGACCCCATGGTCCTTTTCCGGTTAACCCGAATAGTGAGCGCTTATTCAAAAATAAGTGTGGCATTCAAATTCAAACAAATCACATCAAATACCCATTCAAAGGGAAATATTGATAGTCGGTTATTGAACTATCAATGGATATGCACACATCACCAGATTCCAAATAATTTTCCAAATTATTTATTTTCCAAAATATCTTCACTAGATATAAAATTTTCACACTTCAAAAATAAATTAATATTTATTTTTAAACAAATTCCACTTTCTGTTATAAATTCAATAGTGAATTTATAATCCAAAATATCTATGGATATTCGATTTCAATTATTCATTTCAATTTATCTTCAAAAAGAGAAATTCTCTAATATTCACTTTATATTGGAAAACATTTCCATACTTATTTATTCATAAGTAATTCACAGATTTTATTTATTTTCAAAACTTAGAAAATATTCAATATACTTAAATCGAGATTAAGTACATATTTCATTCTTTAAGAAAATCATTCTCTTAATCATATTTATTTGGGCCAAAACGAATGTTGCGTAAAACATCGTTACGACAACCCAAAATCACTAGTATAGGGATTCGAAATTAAAATAGATATATAAATCCCAATACTATACAAAACATTTCCTTTCGGAAATCATTTATTATAACAACAGTGTTATAGTCCACTATTTCCTTTTGTTTCCCGAAAACATCTATTTCAACAATAAATGTTGAAATCTATGGTTTTGAATCTTAACACATTTTAAAACATCAAATCTAACATTTTCTTTAACGTATTATTTACTATTCAACAACGTGAATATACTACGTTAATCAATTTCATCATTTTTTTTATATTTCATTTTAAAGGATTATTCACAGTTCAAAAACGTGAATATAACTCCATTAATAGGTTTCAACAATTAACTTATCAAAATAAGTCGTTTGCGAATTTATAAAACAACGTTTATAAATTCCATTTCTCTTTATTTTATAACAACTTCCTTTTATAAATTCCTTTATTAACCTATTCACTTTATAATTCAATTATAAACCAAAGATTCATATTACAAGTTAAATGTTTATAAAACGATTATTTTACAAAATCGTTTCTTTGAACTTCATAATTATAAATCTTATAACTTATAAGATTCAATTATTCATCCAAATATATTCTTTAATAATTTTCACAAAATTTATAAATCTTACTATTTATATATTTCATTTATAACTTCACCATTTATAATTTTATAAATTCCATTCGTTTACAAAAATTCATTTTCACCCCATTCAAACACTTATAAAAACTCGTTTTATAATGTCAATATTTCAATTTATAAATATCCATTTATACATCTCTTAATATAATTCAATTTATATTATTCTTTTAAAATGTCTTTAATCTCCTTTATTATTTCACCATTTTGATTCATAAAATAATTAAATTTTATAAATCCTATATTTAAACCTTTCACAATAAATTCTAAAATCCCGATTAAACTATTTTATAAAATCATTAGCATCATATTCTCAAAAATCAATTTTTAACTATTTTTCTCAAAAATCATAATTTTTATAACTTTAAAAATTATAACGTTTATTTATTTAAAATAGATCAAATTCCAAACATATAGTATATTTTCAAAAATCACTTTATAAATCAGTTTAAAATTCCAAAACTTGGTCCAATGATGCTACATACCAAATAGTCAATCACGACAACAACGACATCATATATCGATATGATAATCCATCAAATATCAAAATATCTGAAATCAAATAAAAACTATTGAGGAATCCAGTTGGATCCCTCCAACCTGTTTTCCTGCATCCACAAACATTAGCACAATACCAATTTCGCTCCAGTACGAAATTATCGCGGTATATGGGATTAATAATATTATCCGCTTAATAGACGGCGCAATAGGGTCTCATCCGCTAAACAAAAAATGCGGGAAATCAACAACTCCAATATATACATATGCCAATATATATATATTGCTATTATATATAATACCAATTTCACTGTTTATGAAATATTCGCGGTATATGTTTTTAATAAATAACATCCGCTTACTAACGGCGCATAATGTCTGTTTTAACAATCAATAGATAACAATCAACATTCAAACATGCATTCAAATATTTTAAATCTAACTATTTAAAATAAAATCGAAACTGATTCGATTGAGTGAGAAGTTCTCACCTTGATTTTAATTTCCGTTTTAGCGATTTATTTCGAATAAAATTAAACGGACGTTTAATTTTACCCAAAATTCTCATTAACTCCAAACGACTCCAATCTAATTTCATCGCGTAGTGCTCGTCCATACGATTCCAACGCAACTGGTTTCGCGCGTTTTCGACCTCGTATGAAAAAGTTATGAATTTATGAAGTTTACACGAATTTTTTTATAATATTTACAACATAAATTTAATTTTTTTAAACCACAACTCATCCATAGCCGTGAGATCTCACCCTGATGAATCCTGGCCGCTCCATCTTTCTTCTTCATCACGTTCAAACTACAGAACGTTAACAATACAAGCCGAACCCAACATCAACCATTAGGGTTCCAAATCGCGACCCACTCGAGCAACGTGAAGCCGATCAGGAAGCGCCATCGTGAAGCCAACGCTCGACTCCACCACCGCCCCCAGCACGGCCAGGCTCGGCCCCCTATACTGCCTTGAAATGCGTGCACAAGTCGCTGCAAACGGCCCCCCATAGCTCCCTCCTAGTCTCTCCATATTTGATCATAGCCGTTCACATCGAAGCTCTCATCGCCCTCTTCAATATTCTAGTTGAAAGTTTAGCCTAATTGTCGACGGATTTGGAGTAATCGAGGGAGGAACGTCGCGTGTTTCTGGCCATTGAAGATAGTAGTGGCGGCTGCAGTTTTGTAGATTAGGGTTTTCTTTTTTTTTTTTTTTTCTTTTTTTGATTTTAAGGTGTATTTATAGAGAATTTTCGAACACTATTCATCCGGAAATTCCGAACACCGATTTACGCGCCGTAACCAGTGTTTCTAGGGTTTACCCCGCGTTCCGGACACAATGGAACAGGTTTCGGAAGCTAATTCGGACATCTGTGCGAGTTATGGCAATAAACGTTCAATTTAAATTAAACCGATTTAAATCGATTTCTAGGCGTTTTAATTTGTACCGGACAAACGGTAAATCCAATTGACATGAAATTTGAAACCTTACAATAATATCACATTACGGATCCGATGAAACTGGATTCGTCGAAATCCGAGAATTTTTGAAAAATGGCTATTTTAACTCGCCAAATTAATATTAAAAATAATTCGATGCGTTTCGAGCTGCCACGATCAAACGATAACTCCGATTGATACGAAATTTGAAATCCGATAATAACTAACTATTACGGATCCAATGGAACTGGTTTCGTTCAATTCTGAGACTGTTCAAAAATTGACTATTTTCACTAGTCGATTTTAATATTAAAATATTCAATTTTCACAAATTAACCTTTAATTCGATTTTAAAAGTTCTAAAATATCGTTCTAACTCCAACATGATAAAATAAAATTTTACAAATCATTTTCAATCATATTTAACTCAATTTTCAGTTATTTCCATAATTTAACATATTAAATTATCGATTTAATTATTCAATTAAATCCAATAATTCAAAATAAAAATTTATTCTACTTATAAATTCACTTATTAACATTTAAAATTAATTAAATATTCAAATTTTAATTACTAAAAATTCTGGGTCGTTACAAAGACTCTCACAAATGCTTCATCCATATAGTCTCCTTCTACTTCTGGATTCTCCTACATCACATTTAGCTTCATTTTTGTAACATCCCATATATTGGAGTGCCATAATGATATTATGAACCTAGCTAACAGTAATATTTATTTAATAATATTAAAGGAATCTATAAAGGGAATACTCAAGGAGAAATTTAATTAGACAACCATGGGACATTTAAAAGACCAACCGAGTTAAACTAAGACTAATTATTCTCATGTATAATTTGGCTAAAAAAAGAATTACCTAGATAAAGGGAATTATGTATGAAAAGAGGTTAAAGAATTAACAAGATTAAGCAATAAGGGAATTTAGCCGAATCCCAAGTTATTAATCTTTATACCTCTTAACATACATCATTCCATTAATTTTTCTAGCACATAAGAACAAATCAAAAATATAATAGCTTTTGGTTGCCAGTACTAAGAAGAAGAGATGGAAACAAAACAACGACAATTCAAGCTTCATTCTCTAAACATAAAGAGAAGGAATTTGATCAAGCTTTCCTCTAAATTGTGTAATACAATCCTATTTTCTATTCAATCTTTTTAGAGTTGGGTATTGTGTATATTTTCTATTAATAATAATGATAAACATTTTTTAATGATGATGAATTGATCCTATGTGAGTTTCATTATTAAATGGCTAAGTTAATGATATGTTTAAGAGCAAAACATAAGTTAACCACTTCCAAATGAATTTATTTTTTTATATGTTTATAATATTGAATCTGAGATAGGTTTTAAATTTTATAATTTTCAAAAGTGAAAATAAATTGTTAAAATCTTCTACGATGAAAATGGACAGTTTTCGCTTTAACATAATATTTTAAAATATTAAATTTAATGTTTTGTTTTGAAATTTTTACTAAAAGCAAAAGAAAGTGTTTATAGTTTTCTTTGATTTTTTTTGGAATTTCTCCATGATTTTTGGAATTGATATGAATTAAATGGTAAGCCAAGAAATTACCATAATTAATGATTTAATTAAATAAGTAGATTAATAGAGGAGTAATTAAAGGAGAAGATAATGACTTGTTTTAGAAATTACCGTATAATTTTAATAGTAACGAATGAAAGCATGACATGTGTAAAGAATAAGTTAAAAGTTATTACTTTATTTAGTAGAATAATAGTTTTCAAATTTATTATGAATTTTCCATTTTATTTCTGATAGAATACATTTGATAGCCATAACTCCGTTAGCACAAAGCTGGTAGTAGCATATAACCCATAACTTTGATAGCTTATTGTTTCATAACGTCGATAACCAATAGTTCATACATTCGTTAGCTAAAAAGATTGAATCTTCAATAGCATAAAAGTCATATCTTCATTAGTTATTATTCTCTGGTAGCCTAAAAGTCATAACCTCAGTGGAGTTAGTTCATTATTCCAATAATATTTAGTTCATAACTCTGCTAATGTTAACTCCAGTAGCATTTAATTCATAACTTTGATAGCATTTGGTTTCATAACTCCGAAAAGGTTTAGTTGATTAATCTAGTAGCTATTTCATGGTTTATAACTCCAGCAACATTTAATTTCTCCGGTAGCATATAATTCAAAACTTCTATAACAAATGGTTTGTACTTGTAATAACAGATGTTTTACGCTTCCATTAACTAAAATATTTGTAATTAGAAACATTTTGGAAGCCAGATACCGTGACGTTTAACTTGAGTTTTATTGCATGGATTTGAAAATGTAAAATATGTGTGTGTATAATGAACAATTATAATTTAAAATATAATGATTTATGCAAAGAATGGAAATGAGTTAAGCTTAGAGTAAGCTAAAAATGATAGATTGTATCAATCAAATACTGTGCAAGATAAAAATGTTTTATCTAAAGGCGTTGAATTTTTTTGATTTGAATAGAAGGATTTATGGAACATATAAGGTACAAAATTGATAATTAAAAAATGGATTTAACCTAAAAGTTTGAATATGCCCACTCATGAAGGTATTGAATGGCAAGGTGCCAAGGCACAATGAAGTCTAAATTCAATCAATATATGGCAAGGTGCGAAGACTTGGAAAGTCTAATCGGTTCAATCCAAAAAATAACTCTAAAGTGAGCAAATAACATAAAATTGGATGTAACTGCCAATTGAATGAATGAATCAGCAATGTGAAATGAAAATGTTTCTAGGACTAGGAGTTGCTTTTGACATCTAATGTGGATTCTTGCTAGAATGTATTTAAGATGCTTACATTCAATCTCCTAGGATTATCAGTTGTGGCTCTCGAGGTGGATGAGTCATCATTCACTGGTGACATCATTTGGTATAAACTAGTGATAGATAACCTTGTGTGGTAATCACTAACTAAAGTTTATAATAACTAGTAAATTAACATATAAATAAGATTATAAGTGATGCATGTGAATATGAGTGATAACAACATGATAGAGTTCATAATATGTTAATGACAAGTATATGAGATACTTATGTCTAAAAATGATGATTGTACGACATGGCTCAAAATATGAGAATAAGAATATGGTATACTTATAACTGAAAGATGACTGTGTGATTTTGCTCTTGCTATGGTTCTTTTATATTACATAATATGATATTTGTATTATTGATGAACTAGCGAAGTAAAAACTGTTTTTCTAGGCGGCATGGTCTCACTACGTTATGTGTTAATGGTAAAGTACCACTCATACTTGACTTTATATCCGACTTGTGTGTCTATTTTGTTTTCTCCATAAAATCATGGGTATTCATTTGAGTAGGCCGAGTTTGTGGGTTTATCCATTTCACCTTTTTGAAAATGGATAAAGCTCCAAGATAAAGTGGGAGGCATAGTAGTTATTAGATATTTTTAATACCCTTGTTGGTAAAACAAGGTTCTATAACTCTAAGTGAACATTCTATCATCCTCGTATATTGGGTATGACACTATTATTTATTTTTTAATTATATTTTACCCATGTGTGGGCATGTATTGGGAAATAAATATGAAAAGACAATTTGTGCAATGAAAATGTATTTGGTTGCTTTGTTTATTTAATGTTGGAAAAAAACCGATCTTAATTTTTCACTTAAAAATAATTCTGGTGATGAGACTAGCATTATTGGCATTCATTCTTAGGTCTTGAAATAAGGGGGCTATAATTCTCACCAACAATCAAGTGATTAGCATAGCCTTTCGACATGGTTTCCATTTAAAATACATCATAATGCTTAAGATTGATGATATGTTTCATTGTCTACCTCTAGGGTTCATGGCTTAGAGTAAATATCATTGTGAAGTTAGAGCTTCTCAATTACTGGTGTTGTATTATCTCAAGCTTGCTTATTATGCTAGGTTATCCCATTCCAACTTGCACCAAATACTTGTCACGTCTGAGCAAGTTTATAACACTTCTTCAAAGTTGAATTTGGTCGGGAACCTACAATCAAGAAAATATTATTTTTATACCATGTTAATACCTTGACCAAATCAACACATGTTTATTTCCTTAAAGCCTAAGAGGCTTCAAACCAAAACTACATCCCAAGTTCAACAAGTAGATGTAAGGCCCAAATTTTTAATGCTCGACAATTTAAATAATTGATTCAAATATTATGATAAACGAACGACCTTAACAAAAGCTAACTTTTTTTTAAGATAAATGCATTAGGACTTAAACCTTTTTATTATGTCTAGAACATATTTTAAATGAAAAAAACATATGGGACTTTGTTGTTTGGAGTTATAGAGTAGCAAATATGGGGGAAATAGATATTTGTGGTAATCAGATAGCTTGCACTGCACAAGCAAATAAGCATAGCCACACCCGTCCTCTTCATTATTTGTCTAACTTTGTTTGCATCTTCATATCTTTCCGCCTCTTCATGAATCCGACTCATTATAATTCCTAAAATCAAATGATAATCATTATATTTCTAATTAGAGGAAAAAAATCAAACCTATTTTGTTTTACGTGAACTAGTGAATGTTTGAATTTGTGAAATGTAACAGCCTGCATTTTTAACGCCAAGGTATTAAATAATTTATTTAAATATTAAAATGTTTGTTTTCTCAAACATCCAAAAATTCAATTTTTAGAAATAATGGAATTAAGGCTTGAGGCAATTTCCATTGTTTTAGAAATGCCATTTTGGAGCTTTTTGAGTGTAAGCATCGATATGTTTTGGATAATAGATTTGGAGTGAAATGTTTGAAGTCAATTTATAAACGATCCATAAAAACTTTGCAAATGAATGAATTAGCTCTTAAGACCTTATCCATTGCGTTCGGAATGTCTTTTCAATAAAGAATATATATATATATATATATATATCAGTTATATGTTTGAATTATGGTGTTTGGGTTATGAAGGAAATGAGTTTGTGAATCTAGTGGAGCATTTATTATTGGCCAAGGCCCAAGTCAGCCCTGTATAGGTGTGCTCATCCCTTTTTCTAGAAAAATATTTGCACAAAATTTTAAAAGGAATTTCATATCTTCCCTTCCAATTCCCTAAGCTCTCAAACCCTTAATCCAACACAACACCTATGAATAAATACTTGTAACTCGAACTAAAATCACCACAACTCACTTCAAGGTGAGCTAGAAACCATTTTTGTTTGGGAGCATATGGTGAAGAAAAAAGCTCATGGTAAGAAGAGAAAGTGGCTTAAGATGATGGGTCCTTGCCTAAATTGATTGCTTGATCTTAAATGGTGAATGAATGATTCTCTTATCATAAATTTGTATATGCATTTCTATATTCATGTGTGTTGAATTATTGCGTCATGTAAAAGAGTTACGTAACAACTCGCCTTTTTTGACCCTTTGGTTTAACGCCTAAATCGACGTTCAAACCATGGGAAACGAAAATGGTAGAACGTTAAGAGAGGATAATTAGGAAAAAAACATTTCTAACCATACCTTTCCGAACTCATAATGAAAGGAACAATATATAATATTAATCACAATATATTCAGTCTAAGCTTTTATAACATATTTAATGTCATAAATAAATTCCAATTATTAAGCCAAACCACACATATACACTATAATGTCAAATGAGTATATATCACAATATTTATATAGGTAATGTCTCTGTCATCTGCGCCATTGACACTGCCTATACTTGCTTGACTCCATAGTCCGTCTACCTATTGATAGCATTTAAACAATGTGGATAGGGAGGGGGGTCAAACATAAGTCTGAGTGAGTGAAACTAGTCTATTCCATATATACTTTAAAATATTGTTATAAAATCATTTTAACCTACTTAACATGTTTCCTGACCTAGTTTTTCGACCTCCGAAAATCGACATCAATACGTCCACGGTATTACATGTCGAACAATCGAATGCCGGAAACACCCGACCGTAAGAGAAAGAAGAAAAAGGTAGAAGAAGAAAATAGAAAACAACACCAGAATCTTACAATCGCAGCGGAACAATATGTAATAGATAACAATATATCTTTATTTCAAAATAATCTATAACTATTTTCATACATTACATCATCAGAGTACAACACAATCAATAACACAATACTGGACCGTTATAGTAACTTTCCCTCACACAAGTTGACTATACAGCTTACAATGCACAGTGGAATATACACCAAGTACGTGTTATACGTCTCGTCTCTTGAGCTTCGTAGCATCCTATCCTGAATCTTTAATACTCGGTTTGACCCGAGCATTATAATAAAATAACACCCGAGCCAGTCTGGAAAACCAACGTAAGAAAACACATTTAATTTGAATTATTAAAATTTCAAAATCCTTTGAAATCAAAGGTATCTCATAAGACCACGACACAAATAAAATGCCGGGTTTGTACCTTACGATAACCAAAACATGTCTTATCAAAATCCTTTGATATTATAATAGTGTCTAAGTACAAATACTTAAATCGAATAGCTAAAATGGTTACATTAATTAAATTTCAGCAATATTAGGCTGTACAATCAAAACCGTAAAGGCACGTAGGGAGAATGGATTCCAACTGAACGACTAGGCATTGGGGTACCACTATCACGGTACCTGGTCTAGATCAGCATACTAAGGACCAATCCTGATCCCCTGCAACACAAGACCGAACTACCCCTTACTGATAGTCCAAATAAGATCAACCCACGGTTGGGATTAGCAACCGCCCACACAGCTGAAATAAAAGGACTCTAGACAGGGGAAACCTTACCCTACTTGGAAGCTACCCACTTAGCCTTACTGCATATCCCCTAATTTTCAGTCATTCCCGGTTGAAGAGGCTTGAGGTTAAACTTAACTTTTTAGGAAGATTTACTTAGAATGCTCATTGTCCTCCAATGACAATGTTCTGATAGTATTCATCCATACAAGTCCGTTCCTGGTTCAAACGGAACCGAAGGCATTACTCCTACTACATCCACTTTGGAATCACCCTCAGGATTAGTACCGATTAGCCCTTGCACTTCACCGTTCCATATTTGACTCCAAGCTCTTGTCTTCATCCCGAAAATGTACTCATTGGATCGAAGTGGTTTTCGGATCACAAATCCGATCCCGGTCTCTTCGAAACAACGTTCACTATTTCCCGGTAAACTCAACCATCGGTTCTTTAGAAAATACACAACCAAGAATAAGATCGGAGATCACCTCCTAATCGTTAGTGGACGGATTTCCTTAAAAATGTCCTAGAAGAACGAACGAGTTTATACGTACAGTATAGCACCTCAAACGGTAACTATACCATATAATTCCCGTACTTCTCATAGATTTTTCCAAAGTCATATTTGGGTGCAGATTTGGTACTCGGTTATTTAACTATCAAATAAACAATAAATTTAATCAAGTACTTTATTTCCACTGAAAAAACTAAGCCTTATTAAATTTAGTTTTTAAATAAATTAAATCATTTATCCAAAAATATACACTTAAAATATTTAAAATAAAGCTACTAAAATCCTTTTATTCAAAATGATAGTTATGAAATTCTATAATAATTTTTCAAGAAAAACTTTAGCCAAATACTACTTTTAAAATAAAGCTATTATATAAAATATAAATATTGAGTAATTACCCTTTTTAAAATATTAATACTGATTTAACCTTTAATAATGATTAACCACTATAACTAACTTAATTAGTGTTTACTTTAAAAAATTTAAAACAATTAAATAATAAAAAATTTCCTAAAAATATTCTTTTAAAAAACCTTTAAAACTTCTAAATGCTTAGAAATCTTTCTTTGAAAATATATTTAGCTTTTCAGGAAAATACCCTTCCACTTCAATAAAACCAGTCTTGCCATTTATAAATCCTTCTCGATTTATCTCCATTTTAAATTTATGTTCTAACTCCATAAATTTCCTTTTCCGCATTTTTAAAAATAAACTACTATTTATTTTTAAATTTTTTTCCATCCCCTTATAAATTTCCATGTTGAATTTATAATTTCAAATTATCCATCGATAAATACTTCACTTTATTTATAAACCCAGCTTATAAGTCCTAAGTCTCATTCTCCTTTTAATCACTATTTCAAAACACTTAATCGATATTCAAATCGATTTTTTGAATTAAATTCCATTATAAAAATTTACTTCTTGATTTATCTAAATTTATTCCAAAACCCCCTAATTTTGGATTCACTTCCCGTTCTGATTTGAAATCCTTTTAAATCTGGAACAATAATTTCATACCTTATTTCAAAATTATCCTTTTATTTTTCCCAAACCATTTAAATCTTACATTTAAAAATATATTCCTTTGTAATTACAAACAATCTTGCTTAAGTCCTTATTTTTAAACCCAAGTCCTTATTTTAAAACCCTTTAATTCACATTTATTCAAAATCTCTATTATTCCATATTCCGAAATTCATTAAATAGGGTTTTTAAATCAAACTATTTATTTTCCAAAATTATTTTCTTTTTAGTTAATCCAACTTACTATAAATATTTTACTTAAAAATTTCCTTTTTATTTTCTTTCAAAAAAATCCAATATTTATATTTTTGATATTTTAAAATGTAAAAAATATATCCAGCAATATCAAATCATCCAATAAATTTAACTTTCAATATACTCTATCATAGATAATATAAAATAAATCATATCACTGAATATGAAATAAATTCAATATTTTTAAGGAATCCACTTGGATCCCTTCAACCTATTTCCCTGCATCCACAGATGTTAGCATAATATAAAAATTCCGATCCCACTTCGAGGGGGATATGACGATATATACGATAATCTGCTATTATGCGGGGAGCATAGGGTCTCATCCGCTATAATATGCGGAAACATCACTCCAATACTAGTGTGTGTATATATATATATAACATCCAACAGATAAATTATAAATTTATTAATCAAGTCAGGCATGCAATAATTTAAATTTAACAATTAATTTTAAACAGGGTAATCCAAATGAGTGAGAAAATCTCACCTTTATTTTTGTTTGCAATCAACTTCAATTTCTACTTGGTTTCACGATTTTTGACCTTGTATAAACACTATGGTTTATTAACATTTGAAATAATCTAAAATAAATGTAATTTACTAATAATTTTATTAAATTAATTTTCCTATGTAAATAATTTTTAGTAACTGAAATAATAAAATAAGTTAACTAAACAAGTTAATCACCTTAATACATATTTTAAAATTAAACAGTAGGTTTACAATGTGTATATGTATATTTATTTTTATTTTTTTAAACTACATATATAAAAAAAATCTATATAGAATCCAAAATGTGATTTTATATAAACTTTCAAACATTATAAAAATACTACTTTATCTTTTCAAAACCTTATATATATATATATATATATATATTCATACACACACACATATATATATACATATGTGTATATATATATACATATGTATATATATATATATTTCTTTTTATCTATATACATTTAGATTAAAAAGATATGTGTATTTATACATATATATATGTATATATATATATATATATATATATATATATTCTTTCTTCTCTGTATATATACATATATATTTTAAATTGAAAAAAAGAAAATACAACTGCAGATATACTTCACTGCCTTCAAACCACCCCCTCCCCCACCTCCTTCGACATGTCGTCGAACTCACTTCACTTCCAACCCCCTTCGCGACCACCCAAAGCCGCCGCTTCCAGCATCGCACAAGACCAAATCCTCCTTCACCATCTCGACTACGAACTTAGACGCCAATGCTCCACAACCATATCGGCCGCTTCCCAATGACTCACTCAAACCCTAGGAGAGCGGCTCCCCTTTCCCCCACCATCTCTCCGCCGAGGTCAACGATGACCGCCAACCAAGCTCACACCATCGCACACGAAAACCACTGGCTGCGCCTCCCCTCCTGCCCCAGGTGACGACACAAAGTCGCAATCGAATTCAATCGCCTTCTCACCTCTTTCGAACGATTCGATTTAGAATCGCAAGAATTGCATTCCTTTCTTTTTTCTTATTTCAACAACCGCGATTTTAAACTGGAATGGGATTTTGAATTTTGATTTTGAATGAGAGTTTCTATTTCGTTTTGTATATGTTGAACGAACGAATCTCGTTACGTTCTTCTTATCTTATCTTTTTGGACCGAGGATTCTGAATTTGAAAGGAGATGGATGTGATATAAAGGGGAGAATGCGTGCTCAAACTATCTTTCATGAAAGAATTGCCTAGCTACAGTGATTGAGTTTGGGAAGAAATGGCTGATGTGAGCATAAATGTCAATCAATTTTAAATATATTTTTATTTAATTTTAAATCATCTCGATTTTGCAACTTACAATCCCGACATCCTATCGAGGCATGCCGCTAGGCATTTATAATGTTATACCCCTATTCCGAATGTAATGCAAAAGGTTTCGAGTCCTAATTCGATGGTATAGAGAATATAGTTTTTTGACCTAAATATTATATCGATTTTTCGATATAAATTTGAGTGCGTTTATATTTCGTACGGTCAAAAGATAATTTCAAACGTTACGAAATTTAAAATCCAATAATAGTACACTATTACGGATCCAGTGGAACATGTTTCGTCAAAATTCAAGATTGTGCCTTAGAAGGCTATTTTTAAATGTCAATTTAAACGATATATTTTCAAAATTAAACAGATAACCTTTAAATTCAATTTTAAAACTTTTATTATTTTTAGTATTATCAACATAAATTTTGTAAGTCTTTAAATTATTTTTAACAAGCTTAAAAACTCAAGATTTCACATTCTACCCATTTTCAATTATTAATAATTGAATTATCAAATAAGTAATGATATTTGAAATTCAAGTTAAAAATTAACATTTAAATATTTAAAATCAATTAAATATTCAAATTTCAAATATACAAAGTTCCGGTTCGTTACAACATGTGTAAACATACCTTAACCTGTCTTCATGCATACAAAAATAGTATCAACATCAAATAAATGAATGCTCATCGAAGGTCATGTTACATCTAACTACAAAATATGTATCAATGACACGATAAAGCATGCCTAACCGTAATTATACTTCAACAAAAAGGAACAACTATATCACTAAGGGAACAACTATTTTCCCTGAACAACCATTTCCACATTTCCAAGGGAGCAACCATTTCCTATATCACTAAGGGAACAACTATTTTCCCTGAACAACCATTTCCTATAATACCGAGAGACTAGGACAACCATTCCTACAGCACACATATATTTTTGATAACTACACAATATCTCAATAGCACAACAATGTGCATCCCCCGCTTATTAAGTGTTAATATGAATTAGATACAATCATCGAACGTCAATAATTACATCAAACACATCAAGGTCCAAACATCAAACATTTAGATAACCCACATAAAAACATCTCATCACATCATAGTCTCATATGGAAGAATTGCCTTAGAAGAAGTCCAAAACATTACGTGAAAACACAGTCCTTGAAAATATACACCATTCAGTTTGGCCCATGTGGTCCAAATTCAACCTGACCCTAAAACTTGGCTACCGTTTGGCCACTTAATTCACCACTAGTCGACCGGTTGTTGTCATCGGTCAGTCGTTGTTGAGCAATGATTGACCTATGATGTCGTCATATTTTTCTTCTTTATTGTTTTTCATTATGTGTTTTCGTATGGTGTTCTATTCTTCTTTGTCTCTTTTTTAATCTTCACTACTTTGTTTTATATTTGTTTTATTATCACTATACTAATGTTTTTTGCATTAATTTACATTTAGATTTCAATTATGTCAAGATTAGATCTAATTTAATTCTCTAATTTAACAATCTATTAACAATACCATTTACTGTATATAATTTATACTCTGATCCTTACTCAAACTCCAATTCTTTTGTATTTACCATCGTATATGTAAATTATGTTACTTCATACTATGATTCTTTCATTTTATACTTAACCAAAACCAATTTAACTATAGAAATCTCTTAGTTACACAACTTACTCTCTATTACAATTATACATTTAACCTAACATCAAATTATCTAATTTAAATTAATAATTCAATGACTAATAGTTAATAAATTTGAAATTAATCCTAACATATATGTAAATAAAATATATTACTATAATCAAATTTTATGAAGAAGAAAAAAGTCCTACTCATCGATTTTGAAGATTTAACCAAAAATGATGCAAGACCTCCGCTGCCCAAAAAACGTGCATATAAATTCCACTATTTCATCCTAAAATCTATACCAGATCATAGTACTCATCTCCATGATCATTTTGGTAGGTAACTCGTTTCATTAATATTTGAGAGAGTTATGCCTTTTTGAAATTTGACAGGGAAAGAGGAAAAATAAACGAATGAGGAAGAAGAGGGAGCATAAAATACGAACGTACGGTTTCACAAATGAGCTATTTATAAAAGGAGGGAAAGTATGAAATGACAAATTTTATTTTAAATTTGAAAATTTCAATCCAAAGCCCACAAGGTCCATTTAAATCCCATACCCATTTTTCCCGTATCTCTATCATACGATCTCTGGTTCGAACAAATGAAGAGTTATAATAGATCAGAAAATATGCTACGCAGAACAAAGAAACACTTGTCTTCAGATACCATTATTTGTAAAAACAACATTTCCCCCTTATTAAATAAATTTTATTGAAATACCCGTTTTAATTTATTATTAAAATTCCAGGATATTACAAGTTAGGATGTTGATATCAACTTTGTTAAACTTATGTTTATGTTATAAAGTCTTTAAGATGATCAATTTTCTCATGCATATCATATAGATGATATTTTGAATTAAAATCGAGCTTGGTTGGAGCCTATGTAGATATCATAAACATAGCCAGTTGATAGTGTTATTGATATGGGAAAATAATAATGATATTTGAAAAAGTTGGTGATCGCTAAAAATTGTTAGCAACTTGGTGTAATAAGTTATGTTAATGATATATAACAGGGATGCATTATTAGCTTGTTAATTTGAAACTAGAACATGTCATTTGGAAAAGTTACTAAATAGAAAAATAATTAGAAAGTTAGTATGGGTTACGAAAAGTTCATTTAGTTGACATGGTAAAGCAATTACGAGCACTTAGTGGTTTCAGAACTATTTGATTGTCATTTGGAAAAGTCTATAGGCAAAGATGTAACTTTAATAAATTAAGCTTGGCCCTTTTGAAGATAAAATGTGTTTGACAAGTATATACTAAGTTGTAGATCAGTGATATATTGGCAAATGAATTCATGCGTAAAAGAATGAATTTAGTTTTTAAGGGATAACAATTATAGGAAGTTTTAAAAGAGATGTTAGTAATATACATATGAGTGTATATACAAGAAAAGAGATATTTAAATCTACATGTAAGTAAATAAATAATTGAAAGACTCCTAAAAATGAGTAAGAAAGAGTAATAATTCACTTCTAATGTCTAGGAAATTTCTAGCTTCGAGGATGTTGTTTGATACATTCATACATATGTATGTATGTATGTATGTATATGTATATGTACATGTATGTATGTATATGCACACACACATATGCATGCATGTGCGTTCATGCACATTTGTCTGTGTACGTGTTGATATGTGCATCAACATGTATATGTACATATAGATGTGTAAATATATAAACACATATAAAAAATGTGAGGTGGTTGAACTTTATGGATGTGTTTATATGTGAAATGATTGATAATATATATATTGAAATGTTATATTAGTCATCTTCACGTTTGTATATGTGAATGAATGTGTGTGTGCATAAGTGTATGTTATAAATGTTTGCATATGCATATGTGTCGTAGTTGATTAAATGTGTTTGGATGTATATTAGATACTAAAAGTCAAACAGTATCTTCTAGTAGCTAATCTATCGATAAGCATTTTTTAAAATATCATGGTGCCGATAAGCATTGGAATCCATGTTGTAATATGGTTAGATTGAAAAGCATTTCATTACGGTTGTAGTAGAAGAAACGACATATCATTTAGTGATACGAATCAAAATATATGATTATTTGAAGTCCTCAACCACCTGATTCCTACACTGCAGGTTTACTACATAGACATTGAGCTAATCGATCGACTAGTCCCACAAGAGCAGTTGCCGATCCCCAGTACATAGATATCGTAAACACGCATAACGTGTAATGGGTTGAAACTTTAAAATGTGATCACTCTCGCATATAGATCCAGACTGAGTTATGATTTAGACTTTTATTTTTTTAGGTGGTACATTTAATGAAGTTTTAGGTTGACTTTAGAGGAATTTAATTTGGATCCATGGTAGGTCCTGCTTTGATGATTATCCCAAGATATAAGTCCATATGATTGTTATGGTGATCAGCGAGGTGATTGGGTAAGTGATTGAGGTTAGGGAATTAGAATGCATATATAACCCATGTGACGAGGCAATTAGTGTGTAGGGTCTCGTTGCTTATTTATGTGTACATGAGGTTAGGTGTTTTACATACGGTTTTGGTGTGCCTAATTTGCAGTTATTGATCAGTATGTGTTATGTTAAATACATTTATATAGTTTAGGAGATTAATATACGATTTTGGTATGCCTGACTTGAGGCTATCATGATGCATATTATATTAGTATTTTTACATATGATTCAGGTAGGCTATCTTTAGGCAACCTAAAAACATTCAACACAGGTCTTATTTCATAGTCCATAGACTGACATGGATTACATTGCAATTATTACCCATTGTACCAAGAGTGAAAGAAAAATTTACATACTTAATTTCGAAGAGAGATGGGAACACCTGTCTAGGGTAGGTTGTATACTACCCATAACACTATTAGGTGTTAATGTAGACTTTCAGAGTCCATAGCATTCATAGATGTTACCTCAATATAGATAGTACTTTAGGTATGTAATCTATATTGTTTATTCCCTATTAGTCCGAGGATGGAGAATGTGTCACATGGATATAAATGTAGGAATCCAATCATTAATATCTATTCTTATTATTTCACATATGATTACTAATCGGGTATGGGGTATGGATGCTACCATTTGTTATTATCTTACTATTATGCCTTACTTTACAATTATGGTTAGACCTAGATGAAGAAACCTTGGACACCGGTTACCATGGAGTGTAGTATAACCCCTACGCTCCTCTACCATGTTGTTAGCAACATAACTTGTTATAATTTGTACCATCTTGATAGTACCAACACTGTTTGTATTGTTCTAACTTATTGGATGTAGAAACTATGCAAGATGAGGTATACTATACCAATACCATATGGATCCTAGCTTATATATATAGTTTTATGAAAATATGGTATTTAAAGATAGTTACCCTACCAAACTTCCATCTAACTCATGTTTTCTCTGTTTGTATTTTCTTTTAGGACAACTTTTAGTTACTCTTACGAATAGGCTGAGAGTTAGGTATTTAGTGACACAGTAGCAAGATAGCTGGATCTTTTATAGATAGGAGAGTTTTGTTATTTATATGCATATTCATTTCATGTATGGTTATGTGTATCAAATTTTTTATTCATGTATAAGACTATATATTGTATTTGATGTATGCATTCAGCATTTCGTACATATGGAGTTTGTGTAAACTAATTTATTTCTGTTATGATTTTATTTGTTTGATATCCATATTTTATCTTATATTTATACATGATATTTTTCATGCCTTTGATAATTTGATTATCATATATTTGTGCATTGTTAGGTTACATTATTATGTAAAAGGTGGACCAAGCTAGAGTATAGTGCATCCTAAGAGTACTTGAGTGAATTGATAGAGCCACACATAGGCATGTTTCTACAAATAGTGTTGCATGGACATTCGAGAAAGAAAAGTACACATGGAAGGTAAGGTCATTTAGGAGAAAGATACCATGCAATGGACATAATGTAGAGAAAATATTTGTATTTTGTCATGTTTTTATTGTATAGTATATGCATGCATGAACAACACAATCCTGACTTCACTCTTCAAAGTTGCTGGTAGTCTTTCACTTTATTTAGCATTATGAGTGAATGGGATACAAGTCAAAGTATGGCAATGAGAAACATTAAAGTTGGAGTATAACGGCAAAAATAGGACAAGCCATGGATGTTTGATCATTATTCGACCCACTCATGAGGGAATAATGCAGGTTGCTTCACATGAATGTTCAAAGTGCTGATAGAGTTGGTGGATTAGAAATTGTTATTCTTATAAAAAGAGCTAGGTTTCTAAAGTCATGTAAGAGGCTTATCGAGACTTGATAGCAAGCTTTATAGCGGGATGGAGTCTTTTGGCTGATATTGGGCCTGTTGAGAACTGTGACATGTCCTAAGATGCTTGGGCTAAGGTGAGATGTGGAAAGGAGGCGAGTGCTATTTTTTTTTGGAGAAGGTTGAATTGGTGTGGCTTGGTTGTACAAAGACCCATAACTGTGTCGAATCCCATGAGGGATCGGTCAATCTTAGGTGAAGTCTATCGATATCAAATTTCTTAGATGTATGTTATGTTACACTTGGCTTCTATTAGATATCGTGTCACACAAGATGTTGACGGGAGGGTACTTAGGCGCACTTGATTTCGCAAGATGATTTGTAACTATGAAGGACTATACAAATAGAGGGAAATATTTGTATCATGAGTCTAATTACTCAATGAGGATCAACCATCTTTATCCGTTTCTATCTCTAGATGAATGAGTTTAGAGTTGATTTTCTAAATAGTATCCACATGTGTTTTAATGATTTATGATTTAACTCCTTATATTAAGATTAGGTTTTATATCAATCTCGATCGGGGCAATAAGCCAATGGTTATGATTTTGGAGCAAATGACATCATAAGAACTATAAAAGGACTAGAGGGGTGATTCAAGAAGTCGTTGGAGGAAAACTTCATCTAAAATAATAGTGAGGGACACATCTGTAACACTGGTTACCAAAATGGATAGGTTAGAGAGGGAAAATTCCTATGCTTTATGTGGACAATTTGTTCGATAAACATAAGTGTAGTAGAGATTTATTTATAGTAGATATTGTTACCAAATTCCATTAGCTAGAAGCTTCATTTACTCCCTCCCCCAACCAAATGCTAGGGTTGGGGTTACTTTTATCTTTCTCGAGCAATTTTGGTGTTCGGCCAAGCTGATTCCTTTCTATAGCCCTTTTCTTTTTAAATCTTTTACATTGTGTTACTATGCTGAGATTGAGATCCAATTTGCCTTGCTTTGTAGATCTGAGGTAAAGAAAAGATAGTGATGAACATGTGCTGACTGTTGCCATTTCAAATCGTCTTCAAGACTTAATCTGAAGACTGAAGATATTATAGATCTGAAGCGAAAAGCAGAAAGATGGAACCTTTGTTTTATTCTTCACTGATTGCTTCGACCTTCAGGTCTTCTCCGAATCGATGAAAGTTTTTCGTAGATAATGCCTTTGTAAGTATGTCTGCGCATTGGTAAGTTGGTGGTAAGTGATTCACTAGAAGCTTTCCTTTTTGTGTCAACCCGCAAACAAAATATAAGTCAATTTCTATATGCTTTGTCCTTGAGTGCATAACTGGATTAGCTTCCATGTAGACTGTACTTTGATTATAGCACCATAATGTTGGTTTTATCTCTATTTTGATGTTCATTTCTGAAAGTAATGATTGACTCCAAGTGATTTCTGCGGCAGCACTAGCTATACTTCTGTATTCAGCCTCCATGCTGGATCTGGAGATAGTTGACTGCTTCTTTGAGCACCAAGAAATTGGATTATTGCCTAAATATATATAGTAGCCTGTCACTAATTTTCTATCATTAACATCTGTTGCCCAGTCTGCATCTGCATATGCTGTGATGCTTAGTTGTTTGCACTTCTTTAGTGTAATACCATAATTTGTTGTGCCATTGAGATATCTGAGTATCCTTTTGACTACTTTCCTGTGTTCTTCATGTGGTTCCTGCATAAATTGCGATACTTTGTTAACACTGAAAGATATATCTGGCCTTGTTATGGTGGAGTATTGTAGGGCTCCTACAATACTTCTATATTGTTTGATATTTAATATTGGTTCTCCCCTGTATTTGGACAGTTGTTGTTGACTGATCATTGGTGTAGGCTGTGATTTAGCACCATCCATTTTTGCTTTAACCAGAAGCTCCTTGATAAATTTCTTTTGGCTTAAAAAGATTTCTGAATCTGATTTTCTCTTCACTTCTATTCCCAGGAAGTAATTTAGCTCACCTAGATCCTTAATTGAGAATTGCTTGTCAAGATACTATATGATGCCTTTGATTTCATTCTCATCATTACCTGTTATAACTAAACCATCAACATATATCAATATGTAAACAATAAGACTACTACTAATTTTGATAAATAAGGAGTTGTCTGATTTGGTAGATTGATAGCCCAAACGAGCTAATGTGGCTTTCAATCTATCAAACCATACTCTAGGGGCTTTCTTTAATCCATATATGGCTTTGTTTAGCTTGCACACAAGATTGGTGCCTTGCTTGTATCCTTGTGGCTGCTCCATGTAGATTTATTCCTGCAGAACATCATTCAGAAATGCATTATTTACATCTAACTGTTTCAAGTTCCAGTTATTATTTAAAGCAATTGTAAGAACTATTCTGATGGTTGTTCGTTTCACCATTGGTCAGAAAGTCTCACTGAAATCGAAGCCATATTCTTGTGTGTACCCTTTGGAAAAAAGCCTTGCTTTATGTCTGGATACAGTTCCATTTGGATTTCTTTTCAATTTATAAGTCCATTTGCATCCTATGATGTTTTTGTTGCTTGGTGGATGAACAAGACTCCATGTATTATTTTTCACTAATGCCTAATACTCTTCATCCATAGCTGCCTTTCAGTTTTTATCTTTAAATGCTTGTTCAAATGTTTGAGGCTCTGTGATGCATACAGTTGCACTATAAACCTTTGGTTTATAAATCCTACTCTTTGATCTGGTTATCATATGATGGCCTGTTCTGGTCTGTATTTCAGCATCAGATGACTCTGAATTACTGTCCTAATTAGCGGTATCATCTGGTTGA
Source organism: Allium cepa (assembly GCA_030765085.1). NCBI lineage: Eukaryota > Viridiplantae > Streptophyta > Magnoliopsida > Asparagales > Amaryllidaceae > Allium > Allium cepa. The sequence continues at coordinate 138,511,764 of CM060932.1, forward strand.
TTTTCATGAAAATTTTGATCTTGATTGCTTGATTATGCAGGTGACTGAGGATGTGTAGCAGGCTGACCTACTCCATCATGACCTGGTCCAGATGACATAGTGTGTTGTGATCCAGTGGTTCATGTTCCTTTCTCAGTTTCATCAGCATGCCCTATATGTGGCGTTACTGGTATGTTTGGTATGGAAGTCTTTGAATTATAAACTTTGTGTGTAGTTCTAATATTTGCATTGGCAAAAGGAAATATTCTCTCATTTAATACTACATGTCTGCTTATAAATATTCTTCATGTTTCATCTAAACACTTGTATCCTTTCTGTTTGATTGGATAACCTATCAAAGTGCATGGTTGAGATCTAAAGTTTAGTTTGTGACTGTTATATGGTCTCAGATAGGGAAAACACAAACATACAAAGGTTTTTAATTTTGATATTCTGGTTTGACTCCTAAAAACTTTTCCATAGGACTTATTCCATTCATTACTTTGGTTGAAAGTCTACTGATTAAATAAACAATAGTACTGAAGGAATCTGGCCAGAATTTTAAAGGTAATGATGCTTGTGCTATTAAGGTTAGACCAGTCTCAATAATGTGCCTGTGTTTTCTTTCAACCATGCCATTGTGTTCAGATGTGTAGGGGCATATGATTCTATGAACTATACCATTATCTAGAAAATATTTACTAAAAGACTTGTATTCAGTACCCCCATCACTCTGAATCATCTTAACTTTATGACTGGTCTGTTTTTCAACTTGAGTGATAAAATATATAACAACATTATAAGTTTCTGCCTTAGATTTTAAGAAATATATCCAATTATACCTTGTATATGCAGTAACAAAGGATATATAGTACTTATACCCAAAATCTGAGCAGATAGGTGCTGGGCCCCACAGATCTGCTGAAATCAGTTCAAGAGGTACTTTGTATTCAGTTACAGAATCTGCAAAAGCTAATTTGTGACTTTTGTCCATTTGACAATAAGAACATATATAAGGCAAAGTTATATCATCAAAAGAAATATTATTTTCCTTAAGAACCTGTTTTACAATACTTGTACATGGATGACCTAATTTGCAGTGCCAAAGATCAAAACTATTTTTACTGGTTTCACATGATTGCAATTCATTATTATTACAATTTGTCATTCTTTGATTTGAACCTTTGCTGTTAGTCAGGGTGAACTTGTATAGAGCATTTACTGCATTACCCTGCAAGAGTATTTCCTTAGTTAGTATATCTTTAACTAGGCAATAATTTAGGTAAGATTCAAAATAAACAATATTATCATAAGAAAATTGAGAAACACTCAAAAGGTTTTTCTTTATACTGGGTACTCTTAACAGATTATTGAGATATAACTGTCTTTCACCTTTCATATAGGCATTACCAGTGTGTGTGATCTCAATTGCTTTGCCATTTCCCATAATAATAGATTGTTTACCTCTTATTCTCTACTGCCTAGATTTAAATTCTCTAAGTTGTTTGTTAAATGATTTGTAGCCCCTGAATCTGGATACCATGACTCATCTTGGATGCGATCTGTTTTAGCAATTTCATCCAGATTCTGACTTCTGTTTCCACTAGATTATTTGCCTGAATCTTACTGTACTTGTGCCATGTTTGCACTGTAATTTCCATTTCTTTGATTGTTTGATCCCTGGCCTGGCACATAATTTGCATTAAATCTGAAGTAGCATTTTACAGCAATGTGTCCAACTTTTTCACATATCTGACATTTTGGTTTGTTATTGCCATTGAATCTTCCTCTGCCTCTTCCTCTGGCAGTATGACCTCCCCTCTGAGATTGTTGATCTGTTCTTCCATAGTTCTGATTTCTGTTTTTACTATTTGAAGCATATTTAATATACATGTCTACATCTGAGGGTTTCTTGTATTCTAGCCTTCCTTCATGAGCCAAGAGTATAGAATGAACATAGTCAATAGAGGGCAGAGTTTCTTGTAATGCAATAAATGCCACCACTGCCTCATATTCATCACTTAACTCACTCATTAAAACATGCTCTATATTGGACATCTTATGTCCTGCTGCCTCAAGTAGATCACATGTATTCTTGATCTTGGAGAGATATTCTTTCATGGATTGACTGTCTTTCCTTATGTTGTGTAACTGCCTTTTGTAATGCATTATTTTGGATGCTGACTGTGCATTGAAGATCCTTTCAACTGTAGTCCAAATTTCATTTGCTGTTTTACACCCTATTACTTGTGGTAACAGCTTTACACTTATTGAAGAAAGCAACCAAGAACTTATTAAACTGTCTTGCCTTTGAAATTTAATATATTCCTTATTACTCACAATTTTGTTTACTTGATTAGTGATAAACTTGGGTGGAGTGGCTATCATGCCAAGAATATACCCATCAAGACCATATCCTCTGGCAGCAGTTTTAACTTGAGCTTTCTAGAGGAGATAATTATCATCTTCAAGTTGTGTAGTGATGAGATTGGAGTGTGGGCTAATTACAGTTTTGATCAAACTGTTAGTGACATCCATTGATTGCAGTGAAGTTCTTGTATCATTACCCGATGTTGCACTACTTCCTTCAACCATGAAGAAACTTCTTTAAAATAGAATTGAGAAAAATCAGAAAGATGAATTGAGAAGAAATCAAGAAATTCTTATCTCTTAATAGGTATGTTGCAACCGAGCAATATGATGAGGCTTCTTTGATTGCTCCTGGTATGGCAGTTACTCTTTTTTTGATTGATGAGTTTCTGATCTCTTCCCCGACTGGATTTCTGATTTTTCTTGATTCTTGAATTTGTTTCTATGAATATGCTGCAGCCGATTGTAAGATCTTGGTAAGGCAGTAATTCCTTGAACAAATTCCTTACCCAAATGATGATAGAAAAATTCTGATGGGTAAAACTGATCCAGATGATGAGATTTCTCTGATGGATCAGTTCTTGTATAGAAGCTGTTAAGCCTGTAGATGATTCTGTCCTGGCTCTGATACCAAGATAGAATTTATATTTGAATTTGATGTTTTCAGAAATCTAATTGAAAGAGAATTGATGTATATGCCTTTATTGATACAACTGAGTTGATACAAAAATGATTCTCTACATTATTTGGTTGCTGAGAATCGGCTTTTATATTGAAATACAAAAGAGTGATAATGGGCCTTATATTCTCAGCCTAATACAAAATAATCTTCACAACAAGTAATATATCTAGTAGTCGACACTTATAGCTTCATTTACTCTATTAGAGGTATTATGCTACATTTAGCATTTAGGACCAACTGAGTTCTACATGTAGTTGGTTATGCCATTTGGGCTAACCAACACAGCAACATGCTTAGAATAATCATGTGAGCTATGAGCTCACGGGCCCACTCGTTTTTTGTACTTGTGTTCATATGGATACTATGGTGTTTAGGGAGGCCAAAGAAGGGCATATTATGCCATTGTTGATGGTGCTACAGACTTTGAGTAAGCACCAGTTGAGAGTTGGCGACATATGTAAATTTGTGTGGCATTAGATTTGGGATAGTTCAAGCACTAGTACAATGTTATTGCTTACGTGAGAAAGCAACTCAAGGCACATGAATGAGGAAGCTTAATCCATGACTTAAATTTGGTTTCTAGTGTGTTTGTATTAGAAGTGTACAAACTGTTATCTATCGTACCAAGAGAGAATGCATAACATGTATTCATGATTCTGAAGAAAGGTTGGTAGAGATGGGGATGCTTGTGAAGAGTAGGTTATATACTTCCAATAGCACATTTAGTTGTTGTGGCATACTTCAAGTACATAATCCATATTGTTTATTCACTGATAGGTGGCGGATGGAGAACGTAACGCGTAGATTTTCATCTAGGAATCCAATGTCCATGCTTATTATTTCATAAACGATTAGAAGTTAGATATGGGGTGCGGGTGCTAAAATCTAGCATAGAGTGTAGTATTACCTCTACACTTATCTATCATGTTGTTGGTAGCATAACATTTTGTAGTATGTGAAATTTTAATAGTAGTGACACCGTTATGTATTGTTCTAACTTGTTGGGTGCAAGCATAGAATAAGATGAGGTATATTGTAGTAATACCATACAGACCCTAGCTTATGTTTATTCAATGTATATAAGTTTTATGTATATACAACACTTAGAGACAATTCACTTATCAGACTTATGTCTAACTCTCATTTCTCTATTTTATCTCCTTTTCGGATATACTCATGAGTAGGTTGAGAGTCATTTATTTGGGGAAGCGGTAGCAGGATAATTGGATCTTTTGGAGACATGGAGGTGTCGCTTATTTATATGCATATTTATTTCCTGTATATTTATGTATATAAGACATTTCATTCTTATATAAGACTGTATACTTAATTTTAAATATTTATTCAGTACTCCATACATACGGAGTTTATGTAAACTGATTTTTTTACCTGTTATTACTTTATCAGTTTGATATTTCAATCGTACATCTATATCTGATATGTATCATGTGTTCAAGGCTTCGAGAATTTGATAACTAAGCCTTTTGCATTGATTGTTCCTTCATGCACCAATACAATATTATATTTATTCTTTCACCATGAGTTATATACAAAGGTCATGCCAAAAAATTTCTTGTTTTGTTTTATCCAAACATTCATCATTTTGGATATTCAGGATCATATGTTGTTGTTTGATAATGATTTATCATAGCGTGAATTAAGGGTCATTAAAGAAAATCTGAAATAAGCTATTAAAGAGTGGGTTGAGATAATTTGGGTTGTTGTTACTTCTTTAGGTGAGCAGGAATGACTTTCCTTTACTTATCATTATTCAATGCTTTTATACTTATATATAATACATATATGTTTGTATAGTTGATTAAAAGTGTTGGTAAATCGAATCGAATTTGATTAAAGTTATACAGACAACACAAAGAAAAATCTATCGCAATTGTTAACTTGGATGAATAATAATGATTTGTAAATGAGTTAGAAAAACATAGCATGGATTTAATGAATTAACCATGCCCATTATGTTTATAAGTTAAATTGAATCCTTTCAACCTTGTGTTGGTAACATAAATAAGAATGTATTATGACATTATTAGTAAATGAACACATAACATGTCACATGAAACATAAATAAGTTAAAAAACTATTAAATGAATTCTAGAAAGTTGAAAAACACTTAGTATACTTATGTGACGACCCATATTTCGAAAGGTTTAAATTGACAATACTCCACACATCTCCAACTTAAACAATCCGAAATATAGATAATCGTTGGGGTTAATTAAGAAAAATAAGAAAAGTAGAAGAAAACAAACATAGAATCTTGCAGCGGAATGACGAAATATAATAATTAAATAAACAGTTCATTAAGCTATTTATTATACATTTCATTATAATTTATACAACAATTATCAGAATTATATATACATCAAGGATAAATAAATAATGTAGTAGAGAATATGATGCAGAAATAATAGTAATAATAATAATAATAATGTAATTAATCTTCGTCTTCATCCTCTAGAAAATGACCTTTAATGCGCTAAAAATCTCAAGATTGACCCGAGCGTAATGAAAAGACAAAACACTAGAGTCAGGACTAAAATATTCTTATATAAGTCAAACCGATATCACATATTACATAAGTGCCGTGGCGTCAGAGATGTTTACATGGTTTTACATCTTCTATCCAGTGTATAACGTACATGCAATAACTCAAGAGATGTTTCATGATTTTCCATCTCTTAAGGATCGGTTAAAATATTTATATGTAGCAGAATACGCTACATATATAATGTCTAATTGATAAAATAAATATTTTTCTTAGCATGATCCCTCTTAACGTGTTTCTAAGCATTGTCGTATAGTTTACATTAGTAACAACCAGTAACATCTATAGTCAGGGATGCGCTGTGATATGACAAAATTTAATCAAAATTGTAGTGGTCGCGAGTAAGGATAAAGTATGACAAGGTATGTGAGGCAATACCCAAGGTAGGATACTATCAGTTTACCCTTTCCGGGTGGTGGTAACCCCTAACGGCCCACCGCATCCAACACTCCTAAAATTCGAGGGTGTGCACCAATCAATAACAATGTCATGATAGTAATATGAAGAAGTGTGTCCACTAGTGGTAGCTAACCTCATTGGCTGGTACGACTTCTAATTTAGTCATTTAAAATTGATACAAGTGTCAAACCAATCCATCATCGTTTTTTTTCTTCGAATCCAGCAAACGACACCAAATCCAACCACTTTGTTCTAGAGTCTCCTCCGTGTACACAGTTGTTATAATGGTTCCAATATTAACGGAGAGTATGCCAATAAGAATTACCGGCCTCTTTAACAACCAAACGTCGTTTTACACACCGGTTTGTACTTTTATATTCAAAAACAATTCACACTTGATATCAAAATATTATATCCGCTTCAAAATCAAACTCGTTTCGAAATATCATATTTACTTCAAAAATCATATTCAGTTCGAAACGTCATTTTCACTTGAAAATATCATTTCACTCCAATATCTCGATTTCACTTTCAAATCATTTTGGATTTCGATTTAGGTTATAACTTCATTTTAACCCAATTTGCATTTAATTCCAAGATTTAAATATAAACATTCCACCCTTGACCAGTTTGAATTTTCGACAAATAGTTCAAATAGTTTAGAATAATTTAAAAAGTTAAAATAGTTTAATATGACATAGTTTGAGTATTAAAATGGTTTACAAAATAAAATAGCTTGAGATCGAAATAATTTGGATATTTAAAGGATAGATCTTAAACAGTTTACATTAAAATAATTCATTGGAAAATATTTTCAAAATCAAACCGATTCAATTCCAAATCTTCTTAATTCAAACCAATTTAATTTCCGTTTCCATTTAAATTGACTCAATTTCGATTTCAATTCGAATTAACATTGATTCTAATTTATATTCAAATCAATTTCAATTCCAATTAAAAATTAATTTAATTTCCATTTCAATTCCAATTAATTCCAATTCTATTCCAATTTGAATTAATTTCAATTCAGTTCTCAATTCCAACCGTTTCGATTTATATAAGTTCAAGTTCAATTCCAGAAAATTGATTTAAATCACTGAATTCAAATTAAACTTCAACCTTCGAATTTAGATTCAAAACTTAAAAGCAATTCCATTCTTGGGTCCAAATCTATATATCTAATTATATTACTTTTACTTAGCAATAATTTAAAGTTTGAATGAAATTTCAAATCGTTTTAAAACAAATAAATTTTTGAAATTCAAATCATATTTGTATTATAACTTCAAAATCTCAACTTTGATTATTTAAACAGTTCCCATTACCAAATTTAAATTTAAACATTCCGCGCTCAAGTTCGAAAGTAGTTTGATTTCTATAAATTTGATTTTTATTTCTTTAAATCAAAATCATTTAAATCAATTTCAAATCAATTTTTTTAAAATCATTTAATTTAACCAATCCGGTGTCCATATATAATTTTCTATTCTATGCCCAAGTAATCAATTATTTCAATTTAATTTTAAGGATGGATATATATCATTTCAATCCAAATCACAGTATCTAGATATATATCATTTCAACCTATTTCTTAATTTATTCAAAATACTTCAATTTACAGTTTTATACTGTAAATGATACAGAGGATGATAACATGATATATCAAAACAAATAAACATCAAAATCATCCAAAATATCAACCAATTTTCATCCATCACAATCAATCATCCAAACAATCAATAATTCACAACCATTAACCAATTATCAATAATCGAGAATTTTACTAATAGTTTAATAATTTCTGTTTAACTGTTAATCCAAAATTTCTAGGATATAAATTTCTATACCGATTTCCTTGTTAGTTAAATTCACCAAACAACAATCAATAATTTATATCGCTTCTGAATTCTAAATTAACTAAACATAAAAATATTTTAGTCAAACGTGCACGTATCAAACACTCACCTGTTATTTGAAACCGGAAATATTTCAGCTTTAAATAAATTTTAGATCCACTCCACGCTGTAGACGACGTCGATATGATTCCAACATGATTTTTCTCCACCGAATCGGACCTCGTACGGATAAGATACGATTTAATTAGCGAAATGAATAATTAAAAGTTAATTGACACATTAATTAGTAATAAAAAGCAAGGCCGATATCTCATCTCTCGTTCACGCAGCACCTCTAGGAAAACATGACTCCATCTTCACGTGTGTGTGTATATGTGTGTGTGTGTGTGTGTGTGTGTATTACAAACGAGTGCCACCCCAAACCTCGCCCCCGACCAACATCAGTCGCACGCCACTGCTACCTCTAGGCAATCGTTCGTGACTCAACTCCAGCTTCGTTCAACCATTATCACGCTCGATCCAAACCATAAAACCCTAACCACGAACGAGTTGATGAACGCGAGCTCCACCTCAATCGCCTCCGGCCGCCGCTCCACTCACCACCGCAATCGTATTCCTTTTTCTTTTTTCTTTCTTTTTTGCAGAGCAAGCGGGGTTAAACTGGTCCCCTACTAGATTTATTAAATAGAAAAGAAAACAAACAAGAGAAGACTGCACAAGGAAGAACTAGAGAACAAAGAAAAAAGAAAACAAAGAAAGCCAAAAAAACTAACTGATCCAAGGATCAATCAGATGCTCATGAAATGGATGCACACTTTCCCTCATTCCCAACAAAATGTTGTGTTTCAACGTAGACCATAGCACATCATGGCTCCTGATTTTGCCTTCGAAACACCTAATATTCCTTTCTTCCCATATTATTTTCAGCAACTTTTTCAAACTGAAGAAAAAAGGAAAAACCTCCTCCTCCCTCCACCTTAAAGCATGTTCAATGTATCCCCACTGATCATCAAAAGAATTTGCATCAGACACCCTACCATTGCAGTTTAATATTTTGTTCCATAGTTGCATCACATACTCACATTCAAAAAATAAATGCTTGACACTCTCTTCATGTGTATAGCATAATTCACACCTTGGAAGAACAGTCATCCCAAAACCAATCAATCTATCTCTAGTTAACAAAGCCATGTTTCTAATTCCAGAGCATCAAATTATCAGTACTAGATGAGATAGTAGTCCAGGTAGCCTTGCTCCATTTGCAGTCAGGCATAGCATCAGTTCCCAACATAACATTGTAAATTCCGGTGACAGCATGGTTTTTTCCATTCCAAAGCATAGTTCTTTCATCATGTATTTCAAACTTGTTCACTACATACTGTCTCTAGAAGGCCCTAACCAACTGGTTACTTGAATAAGGCATCACAAGAACACCATTGTGTATGTAATCCACAACCATTGCATTCAATCCAATACCAGATTGATATATTTGTTGGGGAGTGAACAGCTGCCCAATAATGATACCCTTACTTATCCATGGATCATGCCAAAAGCTGCAAGTGCTAGTGCCACTAAGCAAGATCTGAACAGAAGGAAGTATGGAGTTTCTCAACTTCAATATGCTCCTCCAAATCCAACTAGAAGACTGGGCAGCGCCCATAAACTAGAATTTCCTTGCTCCAACATTATGAATGAGGACCCACAAGGAATTTCTCTTATGTAACAGAGCATCAAGGTGATAACTATAGGCAGCTCTATTCCACACTTCAATGTTGCACAGACCTAAACCCCCTTTATTCTTTGGTTTCTCAAAAATTGAAAATGAGTAGGGAACTGGTTTCCTGGAATGAATGGATCCAAACTAGAAAAATCTCATCATAGCCCTTCTTATCATTCTCAAAAGCTTGATAGAAAGAATGTAAGCTCTAGCCCAATAGACCATCATGGAGAAACTAACCGTCTTCACAAGAACAAGCCTGCCAGCTTGGGATAGTAATTTGTTCGCCCAACATTCCATAACATCAGTTATTCTTTGATAGAGAGGAAGGCAATCCACATGAGTCACTCTAGAAGTACATAAAGGCAACCCCAGGTATGTCATGTCTTGATTCATGGCTTGCAATCCAATAGAGGAAGCAAGGTTATTCCGCTGCAAGTCAGAAATCCCAGCAAGAAGAATACTGGATTTTGAAATATTAAGTTTTAGGCCTGTCATTAGGTAAAATTTATGAAGAGCTTCAACAATGCATTGTATGGAAGGAAGATTAGGTTTAGTAAAAATCATGATATCATCAGCGAATAGGAGGGAGGTGATCTGAAGGTCCTTACACTTGGAATGAAAGAGGATTTGCTTGCTATGGAACAAAGGCCTTAGCATGCAAGTAAAGACTTCTATAATTAAAAGAAAAACATAGGAAGAAAGTGGGTCTCCTTGCCTAATGCCCTGCATAGAAGAAAAGAAGCCATTGTTAGCACCATTTAAGATCAGTGAGAAGGTGGGAGAGGATATGCACTCATAAATCCATGCAACAAAGACTTTAGGAAAGCCTATGAGTGCCATAACTCTAACAATTGATTTCCACTGTATACTATCATATGCTTTACGTAGATCATGCTTCAACATTGCACCAGGGGAAGCTTTGACAGGACTATATCCCTTTAACAACTCATGGGCAAGCATAACGTTATCAAGAATGCTTCTTTTAGGCAAGAAAGCAGCTTGGTTATTGGATATTATTCTAGTCAAAACAGAGACCAGTCTCGAAGTAATGATTTTTGATATGCATTTGTAGACAACGTTGCAACAGGAGATGGGTCTAAAAGAAGTGACAGAATTGGCAGGCAAGCTCTTAGGAATGAGAACCAAGTTCGTTGCATTAACAGATTTGAGGAGCCTACATTTATCAAAGAAGTTGTTCACTGCTTTGCAGAAATTGCCACCAACTATATCCCAACTTGAAGTGAAGAAACCACATTGAAGCCATCAGGACCCCCACACAAGCTTCTCTTCATAGCAAAAAGGGTGTTCTTGATTTCCTCATTAGTCACCTTCTCCACTAATTTTAAAGCTTCATCATTATTAAGTCTTGGTAAATTTATATTAGAGAGTTGGTCCAGATCAGGATCAAAATTACTGTGATTTCCAAACAGAGCAGTGTAGTACTTCAGAAATGCATTATCAACCTTCTCAAGAGAAGTGTGCATGATTCCTTCTTCATTATAAATGGAAGCGATGTTATTTTTTGATTGCTTTACCTTAAGAGAGGCATGAAAGAAAAAGGTATTCCTGTCCCCAACAGCAGCCCACTTGATTCGAAGTTGCTGCCTCCTCATATCACTTTCAGTTTCCAAAGCTTTATTGAGTTCATTGTATAGTGCAGATTCTTCTTCAGCTAAATCAGATCTACCAGGATTAGCCATCATCCTTTTCGGAGCTTCCTTCAACTGGTCTCCGAGTAAAGTTGATTTAAGAGTGCCATTGCCAAACTTGTTCCTTGCCCAAGCCCTTAATGCAACCTTAACTGCCCTAAGCTTTCTGCAAAAAATATACATAGGATTGCCAAAAAAATTATTCATCCAAGCTAACTGAATAATAGAAATGAACTCTAGGTCATTAACCCAAGAGTTGAAAATTTTAAATACTCTTTTTTTTCCTGGGGCAGCAACCCGGTGGGGAAGGAAGGAGGTAATATTGGGCCAAAAGGAAAGAGCTTTATAGTTGATAAAGGAGTGATCAATGTTACAAAAAGTTCTGGTTCCTCTCCTAGACCGATTGTTCCACGAGAAAAGAGCACTAGATTTAGGAATTGGAATCAAAGATGAATCAGAAATGGCAATATTTATAGGCTGTATATCTCTTAGCGTGAGAGGAAGGCCACCATGCTTGTCAGACAAGAAAAAGCAGCTGTTGAAGTCACCTAAGATTACCCAGGGATGGGTTTCCTGCCTGAAAGCAGGTATAAGATTGAAGAGAGATTGTCTTGAGGGAGCAGAGTTTGAAGCATAGACAAAAGAAATGTAAAAAGAGGTGGGGGGATTAATGTACTTAGCATGAAAATGCATTATTTGAGGCGTTGCATGAAGCAGATCAAGGGAAAGCTCAGTTGGATTGTGTAACACCATGATGCGGCTATAGCTGGCTTCAGGCAAATTGTGATTAAGGAACCACGTACGGTTTATATACTTTGTAGCTTTTATAGTTAGAGGAAGATTTAACTTAGTTTCAAGGATAGCAATGATTGATAGGTGATGGGAGGCAATTAAAAGCTTGACTTGATCGAGTTTGAGGTGATTATGGGAACCCCTTATATTCCATTCTCCAAAATTGTGTAACATGGATTAAACTAAGGAGTGTAGAGCTGCTTCTGACATGCTCCTCGTGATTGGAGACTCGGTTTTGGGTTTATCAGAATAGTGTAACTTTGGCTTTATTTTCTTTTTGAGTTTATCATTCCTAGCAGAGATGATATCGGGAGATGATTGTTTCGGAGAGGAAGGTGGTGATAACCAACCAGGTATTGATCGTGAAAAGGCATAAGGTTGTATAGATGGACAAGATTCTGAAGGGGGAGGGATAGTAGGAAGAGGAGAGAGAGCAGTATGATGGTCAGTTAAGATAAGGTCAGTAATATGATGTTGTAGCCGAGCACAGAATAAGTCATCACAAATAGGGTCCAGAGGGGAAGTGGGATGAGATTGTATTGAGGCATGTGCAGTTTGGATGGAGTGTGCATTGCATGGTTGTTGTGCATGCATTTGGAGATTAATATCAGTTTGGTCACCATGCAACTGTTGTTTATCAGAATCAAGCAATAATTTATTTGTAATAACGTCTGTTTGGCAATGCATAACCAGACTTTCCTCATTTGTACATTGTACATTCTCAACTTCATTTTGCTTTTCATTCATGCATCCGTTATTTGAAATGATTCCCTGAACAAACATTTCATTCTCCACATCATTATCACCGTCAATATTTGTTTTCTCATTATCCTCGTGTATAGCATCATTTATGTTATGAAGAACATCATATTTATTATATGACAGAATAGAGTGTTGTTGATTCCCAACCAAACCAACAACCTTAATAATTTCATTAAAACTCCTCGCTTCTTTATTCCCATTTATTACTTGCTGCTGATCAGATGAGGATTGCCCCTCTGGCCCAACAAAAACACCATTCCCCACAAGCTCTGACATTATGTGAGATTTTCTTTCCACCAGTTTTGTTTTCCTTAATGGAACCTTCCTCCAGATCTGTTTGTTCTTCATCATTACTTTACCTATCCCAATGTTTCTTGCTTTCCCTTCTTGTTTTTCCTCCACTGAAGCAAAAACTACATTATTCCTCCCACTATCCTCGGATTGCAACAGGCAGTTACTAGTGATATGGCCAAACTCCTTGCAAATAGTGCAAATATCAGGTCTCCATAGGTAGCTTACCCGAACCATTTGCGTAGAACCATCAAGCAGCTGAACAAGAAACTGTTGGGATAAGGATGTAGATACCCGAACCATTTTCTTCTTCTTCGATCGTTGATTTCATTTTTTTCCGTTGTAGATTTGAATGGAAGGGAACAAGAAATACTAGGAAAAAGAACGTGGGTTGTATGACTGTTGGGATAAGGATGTAGATATTTATATTATTATTAAATTTGAAAAATATTTGACGTTTAATGTCCGAAATTTCTCGATCTCCAAAAGAAGTGTGTTTCCTTTCATTCATAACGTTTTACCCCCATTCCAAATGTAATAGAATTAGTCTCGAGGCCTAATTTGATAATATGTAGAAGATAGCTTTTCAAAATAAAATTATTTAAATTAAATTCCTTTAATTAATTTCTGCGTGTTTCAAGCTTGCACGGCCAAACGAAAAGTCTGATCGCTACGAAACTTGAAATCTAATAATAATTCACTATTATGGATCCAATAAAATTGGTTTCGTCGAAATCTGAGATAGTGGCCAAAATGGCTATTTTTGCTCGTTAATTATAATATAAAATTACCAATTTGTAATTATTCACTTTTAAATCTAATTTAAAATGCTAATAATCTTCTTTGTTGTTTAAATAAAATTTAAATCAATTTCTGATATCATTTTCATTCACATTAATTCAATATTCAATTATTTAAATAATTTTCAATATTAAATTTAAACAATTTAATTATCCAATAAATCACTATAATTGAAATATAAGTCATTTAACTTATAAAATTTAATTTTAAAACAAATTCCAATAATAAACAACTATTTCCATTTCACAGAAATTTAATAGTATGATTCAGTTCGAGTTATTGATTACAATACATTAAATACATATAATTTCATTTTAATATTTATTATGGCCTAAATCTTGAAAATTATTTATTTTAAAGTTTTATCTAAGTTCATATCAAATAAATTACATAAATAAACATTAAATTTTTATTTCTAACTATTTTAATTCAATAATCATAATAAATTTCATAATTTAAAATAGTTAAAAATACGGGTCGTTATAACTTAATTGGTTTGCATGCATGTATATATGTATGTATGTAGGAAGGTATATAGTTAAATGTTTTAATTAGTTGTTTTTCTTCGTTGTGGAGTAATATTGATGGCATACACAAGATTATAGTTTAATTGTTGCTAATACATCAATAAAACAAGGTTAAAATAAGATGATAAACTATATAGTGACATGTTAATGAACTAGTGAATCATCAATATGTATTCTAGTGAATTGAGGATGTGTTTTAAATGTTGGGGTAAGTATTATACATGTATTAAGTGTGTTTGGATTGTTTTGATAATTGTTGTATGTGTATTGAGTATATTTTTATGTGTGTGCATCGTCAAAATGCTCCTGGAACATAATTGATCGACTTGAAGTGATCTAGAATTTTAGTCAGCCATGTAAGTGTTATGGAGAAGTAGACACTCTAAACAAGAAGGAAACAATCTCAGAACGGTGTCAGAATAATAGTAAAGCATTAAAGTGAAAGAGGAAACTAATCGACACGAAGAGGTGAGGGAAATATAAGGTTCTTCGTAGATTTAGCATGGGATGATATATTCCTTTTATAAGCTAGCATATAAAGGAAGCGGTGAACAAGAGTTTTTGAAATGAATCCTAAGCATATAAGGTTCCTAAGTTGGCATAAAACTAATGCAGAGCCAACATAAATATTAAATATGTTGGCACATAAGAGTATGCAAACACCTAGATTCTTATCGGGTCCTAATAAGTTATCATATGGAACACATTTGACATCATATCAAGTCATGAGTCGACATATGGTTTTCATATGTCAGCATATGTTTGAAACCTAAAGCTAAATTCCTAGATTTTGTCCGGGATATAGCCAAAGCATCAAACCTTGTTTGGAAAGGCCTAGAGAGGTCCATAGCCCCTCGATTTGGGTTCAACAAGACAAGGAACCTATTGTCTAGTTCTTGAGACAAGGATAACATAGACTTTATGAAGGAACTTTGGATGATCATTTTGCAGATCATAGAAGTGTTAGGATACACTACCACTATAAATGTAACGAGTGACAAATTTGACATGTTCATTTTTAATTAATTATCGACACATATTTAATTTAGATTGTTAATTTAAGGAAATTTTAAGCAAAATTGTCTATTTAGACATTTTAACCTTTTTGATATATTCAGACTGATGGAGAGACAAATGTTGGTACATAATATTTAGGGTTCCAATATGTTGATGAAATCGGGTAATTTTAGGCTTAAAATGATTTAGGTCTAAAGATCTAATATTTTTCCATAAATTCTAGGTTAATGGAACCCCAATAACTATCACCATCAGAAATTAACTACAGTCCTAAAAAAATTTCCTAATCATATTCTAATGGCATTTAACATCTATTAATTAAAAATCTTGTCTAAAAGTTTATAGTACCAAACCAAGCAAACTGTAAAATAGAATACAATAAGATGAAGATGAATTGACGAGAAGTGATTTTACATCGCAAAAGCTGTTGGATTGGCCAGAAGTCAAGGGTGAAGAAGAAATCATAAACTAGGATTTTGCAATTTAGGACCTTTGATTTGGGCATTAGTTGGAGGTGTGGTTGGTGCTAATATAAGCATTTTAACAAGGGTAGCGATTGGTTGGGGTCGAAGCTCCTATTAATGATCTTGGAAATGGAATTTGATGAATCAGGGTTTTGATTTCAAAACCCTAGCAATAGTGGCATTGGGTCGGAGGCTTTAGCGAGGGTTGGTATGGTTAGACCGCGACCACATGATCCCAATAATGGGGGTAGTTTAGTAAATGGCAGTCGAAGCTAAAGGTGATTGACAGTCAAAGATTCAAGGTTGATGGGTTTGGTCATGACTAGAAATGGATTAGCATATTATTTTTAAATTTAACCCCTATAAATCTCTTATCTGCTATGTCAACCATACAATTTCTAATTACTATAGCTTTTTCATACGATCTCTTATTAATGCTTGGTTTGTTGCGTTGGGATGATGATGTGACGTTGAAAAGTTTGATACTTGGTTTGCTAAGTTTAGATAATGTATGCGAAACCATCGTTTTAGAGAGTGTTATAAGTATATTTTAATTAACTACAGTTTGACCCCGATCCTTTTCAGCTCTTTATATGTGATTATATTCTTTGATTTGATTTTCTTGGGATACATTAAATATTGAAGTTGGTTAAGTTTTTAAGTTGATTGAATAATAATATTTTTTAAATACAATGTTTTTTGTCAAATTATTCCCATTATTATTATACATTTTAATTGTTCGAGTGTTAATATATTTCTAATATCACAAGGAGTTATATTTTAAATGAATAATAGTTGATGAATGTTTTATGATATTATTTATAAACTTAGGGAAAATTTGATTGAGAATAAGTCTAAAGTCATTACTAGGGACCAGATAATGTAATTTATAAACGTTAGAGTAATATTTGTATATAGTCATAATGGAATAATTTGTACTGAAATTAATATGTAAATTTTTGTAAGGCAGTTATTCATGAATTCCTAAGGATGAATAATAATAAAAAATTTGTTTAAATTGAACTTAAGATGGTTATTATTATTTATAAAGAGAAGTGAATTTAATAAATAATTATATGACTATTGATGCTATATATGGATTGTTAGTCTCATAATGAATAATAATAACATAATTTGAATTATTAGAAAATGTAACACTGTTATTGAAAAGTTATGGTTGTGATATTATGTTATCCTATTCTTATTCGATTAAATTTATTTGTTATATATAAAAGAGAACATGTGAATCACTTTCCACAATTCTTTTTATCCCAAATACTTACTACTTAGCAATTTGAAGAATTATTTGTATTTAGATGCTTTCAATTTTATTTTTGTACATCTGAGACGTAATGGTAAGTTTAACATACATCAAAAAATTTAATGATATCATTAACGCATTTAGCATAATGAATGTTCTATATATATATATTATATTTATATGGAACATTCAATCTTTGACAATTTGAATTCTTATATTCATCTACATGTATTTTGATGATATCATTAAAGATACTTTCCAAAAAATCAATCTTTTGAATTATTTTTAATTGAACTGGAATTTGATTGAATTCATGAATGTCTCTTTACTTTGTATTCATCTTGAATTATTTATGGTTTATTCATGTTTTACAGCGATTGTGTTTATACCGGTTCCTTTCAAAAAAATAGTTTATTGGATCGATCGAGATTGATGGTTAGCTTTTATTATTATATGTCTTTTCATTTAATCTAAGGTTGAAATTGTAGTTTTTATTTCAAATCTTTTCGTCGTGTTTTTATTCCTAAAGCTAGGTTTCCTTCTTATTTTATTTTCAGCGTGTATGGAAATAAATATGGTTCCCTTCATTTTTTTTGCAATGGTTCCCATATTTGCAAATATATGGATACAATAGAATCTCATGTTGATTTGTGAAATCTATTACATTTAAAGTTAAACTTTTTGTTCTATTCTTATATTTTGTTTCAATGTTTACTTTCATTTTATTTTTGTTTTTTTGGTATGATCTTGTATATTGTTTACTTTTAATCTAGCTACAATAGGTAACTTTGAAATGTTTTTAGAAGTTTAATTCAAAATATATGTTCTTTCTACTTTTTTTATTTAAGTGTTTTATATAATATTACATAGATCAAACTTATTTTTTGTCAAATCTAATATTAACAGTCTTTGTCAATCTAGAACTCGCTATCTTTTCCAATGGTACTACCTTTTTGGGGATCTGGCTAGGCACTGAGGTAATTGGCAATGATGTTTCATGAAGTTAGTTTGAAATTATATTGTTTTTATTTTTGTAAGTAGGATATGTTTATTAGATTGGATTATATCACATATTATTATCCTGCAACTACTAAAAGGAATTATTAGGTACTAAATTCAGTTAATTTGAGTTTGTAGAATCAATTATGATTAATTCCCTTCAGTGTTAATCAATTCGAGTCCACTTTTATCTTAATATAATGTGTTGTTTTATGATGAACATAACGCTTTGGAATTTTGAGAACCTTCATATTTAAATATCTGAATTATTAAATATTTGAATCTTGGATTAAATGGTATTAAAATGATTTAATAAGCTTTTAAACACACTTTTAAATCATAAGTAATAATGGTAAACTTGGTGCTAAATCTAAGAAAGTGCCACATGAATATTCTACGATGGTAGGTATTGAGGAATCAGTACATAAAATTTTAATAAATTTGAAAGAAGTTGTATTGAGATATAAATCATATGGAGTTAGAGACACATTCATTTTCATTAGAGGTCCTGGATATGCAACCACTCAAGATATCATCTCACCGCCTTTCATGGAAATAGTTGACACAACATAACATATAACTAATATGACGGAACCAACAGATTTGTGTATTGGATTACAAATCAATAGAGACCGCGGATACCATATGAACCCTAAAAATAAAACTCAAAATGGAAGTTATCCTTTTGGAATTTTTTTTACAAAGTAAACACTTTGAAAAATATATCGATAATGTGACCGAAAATTATTTTATCGATAAACAGCTTTTTACTCATAAAAAGTTGTTCAAATTTTTTTGCATACACTTATTTGCTTAGGAAATTAATAAGATGAAATATAATTTTTTTTATCATTTATGTAAATAAAATTGTTGGATGATATCATGGGTTATGTCATCAAAGATATTATGAAAATGAGCTTAAATGGAAAGCCTTAACTCTTAAGAAGTGATAAAGGAGGATTGATGGAAAGTAAACCTTATATGTCATGAAAGGGGGGAGGGAGTGAGAACAAGCTTATGCTTTATTATTTGAAGCCTATAAAAGGAGAGGCATATCATAAATAGTAGATCACTAATTCATAAAAACTTGGAATGAAGTACTAGTATAAAATGGTGGAAGTGCTTAAGCACTAATCCACTAATTCTTCTCTAACTTTTTCATGTCTTAACCAAATCATCCCCAATCCTTTATAATCTTTGGTATAGGCCTAAAATATCATGAAAAGAATAATTAGCAAGTAAAAAAGTGGGAGAAGGTGAGAGGAAGAGGGGGATCTTGGAGGGGCCGTGAGCAATAGGAGGAGGAGGTGAGGTGTGGCCTTGGTTTGAAAGTGCTAAAGGTTGGATCTTTAGGAAGTTGGTGATGGTGGAAGGTGGTTTTTTGTTCTAGTGGCTTTGTGCTTGGGTTTGGCATGGATATAAGTGAGTTCGCTCATTATCTTATAACTATATATTGTGTATATATATGTTGTGTGCAAAGTATAAAATTAAAGTGACATTAACTAAGTAAAGTTATAAACTTTGGACCCCTTTTACTTCTGAGAGAAAATAATAACTTTATATTGTATAACATCACTTCTATTACCCTTTTAAACATGTATTGTGGCCTTAAGTTTAAATGATTATTTGATTTGTATGTTGAATTGAAGTAAGGTTGAAAGTGTATGAAGCAAGAATAATCGTTATAAATGCACTTCGGAATCCCTTGTATTTAGGAATTTTTATAAATAAATTAGAAGATATTCTTACGGGATTCTTTCCACCGTTTTAAGCACCCTAATGGTATTACTTGCTATAAGAATTTCAAGTCTTAAATATTTTGTTAAAGTGGTTAAAACTAGTCGCAGATTGTGCATTTCGATGTTGTTTTTAACAAGGGCTTTTAATGGCATTTATAAATGCTGTAGTAAGTCGCTTAAGACTTTAAGTGTTTAAAAATGATAGTAATATTTTTAATTTTTTTCTAATCATATTAAAGATATTTTCTAACCTATTTTAAAGTATTTTATAGTTGGTTTGTAGTTTAAATACATTTTCAATAATTATATATGTATTTTCAAAGTAAAGAGGTTTTATAATATAAAACATGTTTTTCATCATATTATAAATTAGTTATTAATATTTTATGTAGATATTTAAAAACTATTTACAAGTATTTTCAAAGTATTTATAAGTTTTGAAAAAAGTAATTGACTTTTCCTAATGCTAAAAGCCGACGAAGTAGGCTTATGTAGTTATAGAGTTAAGTATGAAGTCGAGTAGGGATGAAGCAATGGAGCTCTAACCTACCAGTTCCCTATTGGTCGAGGAATAGTTAAGTCGAGAATGTCGAGAATGTGTTAACATGTTTTTATCTATCTTGTTTATGGAAATCGTTATTACTATACTTAACATTAAAAGCCGATTAGTAGACTATCTATTTGTGAGATTCAAGAATGAAGTATTTAGGCAAGGCTTTGATGCAACCAATGCTCTAACCTACTTGGCTTCACTCCTGGGTAACAAAAAGTTAAGTTCAAATGTTGGAAACGAGTTAGATACATGAACATTGATTTGTATAAGCAATTGTTTAACTGGATAATCATTAGTCGACTATTGAACTTAACCATATATTATCTTGGATTTTTAAAGAATGTTTTAAAGATGATATAAGTATGGAAATGGTTTTAGGTTTGTTATGACAATGTATTAATAACATTCTTCTTTAACCCTTTTTTATTAAACTTATGGATGTAAATAGATATTTAAAAGAATGTTTTAAAGATAAGCATAAGTGAAATGGTTTTTGTAACGACCCCTATTTTTAGCTATTTTAAATTATTAAATTTAATGTAAATATTTAAAAAATGGTTAAAAATATTTTTTTCAATGATTTATTAATATTGTTATTGAATATGAACCTGAACAAGATATTGAAATAAATTTTTTTCGAAGATTTAGGTAATAATGAGCATTGAAAGGAAATGCTATGTATTAAATGTGTTTATAATCAATATTTGAATCGAATAATAAATGTTGAATTTATTAGATGTAAATAAAGTAATTGGTTGATCACTAAAATTCATTTGAAATCTAATATTGAAATTTATTGAATATTGGATAATTAAGTTGTTTAAATTTAATATTGAAAATTATTTAAATGATTGAATCCTAAATTAAATATGAATGAAAATGATTTCAAAAGTTGATCTAAATTTTATTTAAATGAGAATGAAGATGGTTAACTTTTTAAATAGAATTTAAAAGTGATTAAATAGAAATTGGAGGTTTCATTTTCAATTAACGCGTAAAAATCGCCATTTCAGCCACTGTCTCGGATTTCGATGAAATTAGTTTCACAGGATCCGTAATAGTGAATTACTGTAGGATTTCAAGTTTTGTAGCAGTCAGACTTGTCATTTTGCCGTGCAAGCTTGAAACGGGTTGAAATTAATTTAAGGAATTCGATTAAAATAAATTGATTTTGAAAAGCAATCTTCTGCATTCGACCGAATTAGGTCTCGAAACTAGTTTCATTGTGTTCGGAATAAGGATAAAACATTATCAACGTCGGGCGGAACATTTCGTTTGGAATTCGACATTTCACGAGTCGATCGGGCGAGATATTTTCTAATATTATAATATATATTTACTTTCATATCTATCAATACTCGTACCATCCATTTCTCTCCGCGTACATTCAGTCTATTCCCCCGCACCCCCTTTTCTTCTCAATTCAAATCTGCAGCGACTAAGAAAAAAAGGAGCAACGAATCACGATGGTGAGTGGTTGGTGGCAGCAAAGCGGAGTCGCGAGTTGGCTAAGATTGGCGTGCGCAATGGCACGTTCGATCAGTTTTAGGGTTTCTAGGAGGGAAGGTCAAGTTTGACTTCTCGAGTTTTGGGGCATTTGCGCACGACCAGAGGTGCTATGCTTGGGAGGCGATGTGTTAGAAGGTGGCCGATGTCATGGCAGGCTTGGATCGGTGTTCGACAGTTTGGTTCGCGTGTGCATTTGAGGTTGAAGACATGATGGTTGGGTTCATGGATACAGATCTAAGAATGAAAGGGGAAAGGTATTAGTGTAGTTTAAGTTAATTATATTAATTAGTTTAGTTAGTTGTTAATTGTTTTATTAAGTTAATTTATATGTTAATTATATCGCTAATTATCATCTAATTTTTGCATACGAGGTCCGTTTCAGAAGAAAGGAGTGTTTTTGGGTTAGTATCAACAAAGGCTTCAGTGTCTAATCAAAGTGGTATTTATTTGAAAGTAAAAATATTTTCAGTTTCAAATAAAAGGTGAGTGTTTTAATAGCGCTTACAATGTGCTAAAATGTTTTTATGTCCGTTAAATTAATAAACGTGAAGTTATTTGTTTTATTGATTATTGTTTGGTAAATTTAACTAACATGAAAATGGACGTAGAATTTATATGTTAGAAATTTTGAATTAACAGTTAAATTGAAATTAGAATTAAACTATTAGTAAAATTTCCGGTTATTAATAATTAGTTAATTGTTGTGTATTATTGACTGTTTGAATGATTGATTGTGACGGATGCCAATTGGTTGAAATATTGGATGATTGGATGTTTATTTATTTTATATATATCCTGTATCACCCTATAAATCAATTGACAGTATATAAAACTGTTAATTGAATCATTTCGAATAAATTAAGAAATAGATTGAAATGATATAGACCCATGACATTTATTTTGGATTGAAATGATATATATCCATCTCAAAATTAAATTGAAATAATTGATTCACTTAGCCATAGATAGAAAATTATATACGGACACCGGATTGGTTAAATTAAATGATTTCAAGATTTTGATTTGAAACTATTTAAATTTATTTTGATATAAAGAAATGAAATCGAATTTACGGAAATGGAATCATTTTTGAATTTGAGCTCGAAATGTTGAAATTAATTGGTAATAGGAATTGTTTAAATAATCAAAGTTGAGAATTTGAAGTTAAAATCGAAATATGGTTTGAATTCCGAAAGTTGATTTGTTTTAAAAGCTTGGACTTTTATTCGAACTTTGAATATTGCTAAGTAAAAGTAATTTGAGTCGATATTTCAAAAGTTGAGCTCAGAATTGAATTATTTTAAGGATTTGGACATTCAATTGAACATAGAAGTTAAATTTGATTTAAATAATTTAAATCGATACTTTGAAAATCAAGCTTGAAATTGGTATGAATTTAAATGGTTTAAAATGTAGAATTGAGTTGAAATTTAACCGTTGAAGTTGAAATCGATTTGGAATTGAGATTGAAATTAATTTGAATTGGAATTGAAATTAATTTGGAATTGAAATCGAAATTGATTTGAATTGAAATTTGAATTGATTAAATTCAAATGGAAATTGATTGATTTTGATTGGAAAATTTGGAATTAGATCAGTTTGAATTTGAAACTATTTTCAAATAGATTATTTTAATATAAACTGTTTAAAACCTATCTTTTAAATATTTAAATTATTTTGATCTTCCAAGCTATTTTATTATATAAACCATTTGTAATACTCAAACTATTTTATATTAAACTATTTTAACTTTTTAAATTATTTTACACTATTTAAACTATTTTTTAAAAATTCAAATTGGTCAACGTTGGAATGTTTATATTTAAATCGTTGATTTAAATACGACCTAGGTTAAAATGAAGTTATAACCTAAGTTGAAATTCGATACAATTTTGGAAGCAAAATTGAGATATTGGGGTGAAAATGATTTTGAAGTGAAATAGTATGTTTTGAGTAAATATGTTGATTTCGGACTGAAATTATATTTAGGAAGTGAATATAATATTTTGATATCAATTATGAATCATTTTGAAATGTAAAAGTACCAACCAGTCTGTAAAACGGCGTTTGGTTGTTAAAGAGACCGAGGCCTCTTATTGGCATACTCTCTATCAATATTGGAACCACTCTAACATTACACGGAGTATACTCCAGAACGAAGTGGTTGGATTTGGCGTAGTTTGCAGGATTTAAAGAAAAGAACAATGATGGATAGACCCCGACAATTGTGCCAATTTGAAATGACTAAAACGAGACGGCTTGACATGGCCAAACGGGCTTGCTATCCCTAGTAGACTTCCGTTCTTTGATTTTTTTCAGACTCGGTCCATATTATTACTTGTTGTTGGTTTCGATTGGTTCACCTTGATTTGGGATAGCCTCCTTTTGACTCGATATGGATGATCTACATGGTGGGCGGTCATGGTTAGATGTGTTACCACCAGCTCTGCAACTCGAACTAGTAGTATCCTACCTTTGGCATTGCCTCACGTGCCTTGTCATTCTTTTATCCCTATACGAGACCCCTAAGATTTTGGTTGAGTGTTATCGTATCACGGCGCATTCCTATCCCTCGACGTGCTACTGGGGCGTTATATGCAAACTTTACGACGATTCTTAAAAACACGTTAAGAGGGATTAATGTAAAGCTTTAACACTAAGAAAAATATTTATTTGACAGATTAGACATTATATATGAAGCATATTCTACAATATATAATAATTTAACAAATTCTTAGGAGATGGAAAATCCTGTAACATCTCTTGAGTTATTGCATGCACGTTATACGTTGGATAAGAGATATAAAATCCCGTAAACATCTCGGTTGCTATTACACTCATGTTATGTGATATCAATTTGACTCACATAAGGATATTTTAGTCCAGACTCGAGTGTTTTGTCTTTTCATTACACTCGGGTCAGCCCTGAGTATTTCAGTACATCAAAGATCATTTTCTGGAGGACGAAGTCGTAGATTTGGTATATTATTACTTGTATTATTTCCTACATCATGTTATCTGCTACATTATTTTTATTTATCCCTATTGTATATATAACTCTGATATGTGTTGTATAAATTATAATCAAATGTATAATATAAACAGCTTCATGAAATGTTTATTTGATTATTATATTTTATCATTTCACTGTGAGATTTTGTGTTTGTTTTCTATTCTTTTCTTATTTTTCTTAACTAACCCCATCGATTATCTATGTTCCAGATTGTCTGGGTTGGACATGTGTGAATTATTGTTAATTTAAACCTCCCGAAATGTGGGTCGTCATAGTTTTGGATTTGTAGTGACAATGTTTGAGTACAGTCGGCTTAAACCTTTTGAATAGATTTCTGAAAGCACTTAGATATTTAAAATTGATATTTAAAGAAAATTATTAGTATACAATCTTTTGGAGATAGATAGAAAACGAAAAGGTTTAAAGTAAGAAATCTTGTTAATTATTTGTGAATATACTTATACCATTTGATAGAAGTATGTGAATACCTTTTGAAGTATAGAAAAAGTAAAGTTTTAAAGTAAGAAATCTTGTTAACGATTTATGAATATAGTTAAACGATTTGAGATAAGTATATGAATACTTTTTGAAGTATAGAAAAATGAAGGTTTAAAGTAAGAAGTCTTGTTAATGATTTATGAAAATACCTGTACCATTTGAGAAAAGTATGTGAATACTATTTTAAGTATAGAAAAAGTAAAGATTTAAAGTAAGAAATCTTGTTAATGGTTTGTGAATATACTTATACCATTTGAGATAAGTGTATGAATACCTTTTGAAGTATTGAAAAAGTACAAATAAATAATCGAAATTAATAATGATGTTTTGTTAGACAAAAGAAGTTTTACTGATAAAAGAGGTTTTAATAAATTAAAGATTAACTAAACAAAAAAGGTATAGAAGTCGCTTATGTGGCTTAATCGTGCTTTGTATGACGATTGTGCTTTGTATGTTTACTCATTTATAGAAAATATTTAGTCATATACTAAGCACTAAAGCTGGTGAAGTAGGCTTGTCTATCTAAAGGAATTAAAACTGATGTTCGTGTAGGGATATGAGAAATAGTGCTCTATTCTATCGGCTTCACTCTTGATTGAGGCATACCGTGAGATGAAAATATCGAAAACGTGATAAGTATACGAGACATGGTTTCCATGCGCGATCGCTCTAATTATCATTGAATGACCAAGTTTGTCGATTCAATCTTGAAGAGGCCAGGATCGGTAAGTTTTTTACTTATCGGAAACAACTTCAAGACTGAGATATGTGTTCTATGGAAGTGGATTTGTTTGAGATGTTGGAATCCATGTGTGGTTTCGAGATCTGTTCGAGATGTGGGAATCCAAATTAGGATTCTTGTTTTGTTCGAGTGATGAAGACTTGTGTGGAAGATGTTGAATGTAACCTCGACATCAAAAATGGCTAAAAACAAAGTTGGATGCACAATCTAAGGATTTGCATTCCTACGACAGAGTATATCAACTCCATATCTATAGTATACCTATCGAGTGTTGCACGCATGAGTACATGATACTTGGTTCCACGTGGTTTAGGTTCGCTCATTTGGGTGTGGGCCATTTTCTGCTTACCTAAAGGTATATTTATCTAAAGATATACGTCGCTTAAAGGTATTTTCTAACCTATATGCAGGAGACTGGATCCGACTCCACCGGAGAGATCTCCATGGAAAATCAAACATGTGAATGTTCCTTATCGATTTTGATTGTACTCCTAATATGATGTTGGATGTAACCAGTGTAACTATTCCAGCTTTGTATTCTTCACTCTAGACATTATCTAATATATCACCTTATATACTTATCAGATCGTGGTTCTTTTGAGGGGATAACCGTTATGGTATTTCATGATGTCTCAAAAGTACATGTATATGTTATTTATATATTTCTTGAGTTTCTCATACTAGACTTATGTCTGACACGTGGCTTTTGTTTTTCCTAAATTCATCACGATCTCTTTCGAGTAGTTTGAGAAAGATAGGTTTCATTGATGTTCCATGGAGCTCGAGAAGACGAGCTCGATGTTGCACCAACCATAGTATTACTATTTCCGCTGCATTACTATTGTATATATCAGCATTTGTGATAGGTAGTTATAACTGTCCAGACTGATGATAGTACTTAGGTTTTGTAACTCCGAAATTTCTGTATAGGAGTAAACCTTTGTAATGTTCTTTTGATAGTATATATTACCGTTCCGCTAGTGAGATTCTAATATTATGTTCTCTACTTTTTTTGTTCTATTTCATTTTCATTTTAATTCAACCTAACAATTTGTCCTTCCAACATTGTATGCTCGGCACGCAAATACCGTGGATATATAAGTCCCTATGGAAATTATTCTTTTGCAAGATTTCAAGGCCGAGCTGCTGATTTTGTGCTTGTAGCAATGAATTCTATTCTCCACCTATATTAGAGTTATTGGAAATTAGTAGTTTACCAGACATATAAAACTTATCAACTTCTTCATATAATAAAATTTCAATTTCCTACCAATTGGTTTTATAGAACTTAGCCCAAAACCTATTTGCTATCGAATGCCCGACGCACTTGAAATCAACAACTTCATCCCTCCACCGATCCATCATTGGACTCAAAAGCAAACTCATAGAAATACAAAAAAGTTTGGAATCACAAATCTAATGACATATCACTTCATCTCAAAGTGGCAAGAAGGATCCATAAGGCAATCTTATGGATCGGTATCGATCCACGCCTAGGGATCAGTACCGATCCATAACTGCCTGTTAACTTGACCATTTTTCCTTGAGAACAACCGCTGCTAGACAATGGAGATCGTGGAGGAGGACATGGTGGAGCATTTAATGCCAACCTACAATAGGAGGCTAGGGTGTTATTTTGGAGGATCTTTTAGCTTCCTTGCAATTATTATACATTTCTTGGTAATTACCCATGAAGTGGTACCAGGCCATAAGATATAAATAGCCACCAAATCAGCAACAAAGCTAAGTGGACGTAGGCAACGATTAGCAACCACTATAAAACTTTTGTATTTGTCTTTTACTTTATTTATTTATTTTCTCCACTCTTTTCTCTACTACACTCATTTGAGTGTTTATACCACTTTTGATTCAAACATTTGGGTGCTTTCACTAAGGAAAAAACTTAGGATTTGACAACTAGAAACTAGAATTTAAGAAATATGATGAGACCATCGACCAAGAAAAGTGCTAGAGAAAGCCAACAAGGTTATAGGCCAGCAAGAGGTATCTTCAAGATCTAGCCCCCCTTTTATCTACATAACCAAAGATGATATGGAAACGACGATGATGGAGATGTAGAACAAAATGATCGCCAGCCAAAAGAGATATTGAAAGGATTCTTAAGAAGGATAGGAATAACCGAAGTTGCTGCAGGCTAAGTCCAAAGGGAGGCCAGAACGAATGCCCCTAGAAACAAAGTGTAGCAAAATAGGGCGAGCCCTGAACAAATGCTATGGATCGGTACCGATCCTCGAGCATGGGTCCATATTGACCCCCAAGAACTTGAGGGCATGGCCGATGTGAATCCAGGACTTGGAGATGCTTATGTGAAATAGAGACCTTTTTTAATGATGACGATATAATTGCTTAGATAGTAAGACGCGCTATGAGGTGCAGACTAGCTAACCAAAGCCTAGAGGACTGTGAACATAAGTCTATTAAATTTAAACATTTGGTATGCTAGAAATATGCCTAATTTCAAACTATCGACATTGAAGACATATAATGGAAAGGTGGATCCAACAATTCATCCGATGAGGTACCTCTGGCACATGGAAGTGTTGGATGCATTGAAAAAAGTGATGGGATGGTGTTTCCCTTTGTACATGACAGATTTAGCAGTATTATAGTTTAAATAATTGGAGAACTGTTCAATTAGCACATAGCCTGAATTGGTAGATAAATTCATGAAACGGTTCTAGGTCTATGTTTTACGATCCAAGAATGTGATGAAACTATTGAGTGTGAAGCAGAGGGCCAGAGAGACTTTTAGGAGTTTTTTGACGAGATTCAATGCGGCGACTTCCATGGTCGATAAGCCAGACCTATCAATGGTTTTAATGGCAGTAGCTTTAGAAATAGCTGGTAAGAAGGATTTCAAGGTTACTTTGGGACAGGATCCTCCGATGGATCTTGTAGAATTTTGTCATGAGGCCAAGAGATACCACCATCAGGAGGACGCTGAGTCTGAGTAGACAGAAGTTGATGTTGTGCTTGGCGGAGGACCGTCAGAAGCAGGATCCGGTAAGGACAAGGGAAAATGAATGATGGATAATGGCTTTGAAGGATCAAAGCAGCAAAGAAGGGAACTTAAATTTTCTTCTTACATGGATTTGAATGAAACCCCAAAGCAGATCTACCTCGATACCATGGGATAGATCCCCTATAGGAAAATAATGAGAGAGCCCACCGACCATGGGAGAAGGTTAGGAAAGTACTACTTATTGCACGAACTAGATGGGCATAACACAGATGATTGTAGGCACTTGCATGATCTGATCGAGGAATAGGTCAGAAGCAACCAATTATAGTAGTGTGTGAGAAATCAAGCTACGGTGGTGGAACACGAGCAGCCATCATCTACGATAGATGGAAACGACCTTAGATCAAGGTCAAGTATAGTCATCTCATGATCGGGATGACGGGAAGCGAGGTTCGATTCTTGCACTTTATTCTCATGTTTAATAAACAATGCAATATTACAGTCAAGCGACTTACTCATGTGTGGGACCTCGGTCGGTCTCCAAGGATGCTCTAAGCACGATGCTAGGCTGTAACGCTCGGTGAGGTAGTTGTCATAATGTTTGACTTAGTATTTGTTGATGTTTGGATTTGAACCTTGTAAATGAATGTGTTATTCTTTAAATCCACATGAATGTGATGGCCAATCTTAATCGTGGTAGTCCCATCTGAAGAGACGGGATGATGCCTACAAGGTATAAGTCCCTTGCAAGTGAAAAAATGGATTGGACTTGCATAAAAAGTAAGTCTCCTCGCTGAAGTGTGAGCGGATGGGCTTGCTTGGTCACTGAGTCCCCTCGTCGATGAGTGAGTGGATTGGGCCCAGCAAGGGTCTAGAGAGAGCATGGACTTACCTATCGGCCCATAATAGCAATGAACTCAATTAGCGATCCGGTGAGATCGTAGACTTAACTATCAGCCTAGAATAGCCATGAACTCAACTAACGGTTCAGAGGGATCGTAGACTTAACTATCGGCCTAGAAGTGCCACAAACTCAACTAATGATCCAAAGAGATCGTAGACTTAACTATCGATCCAGAAGTGACTTGAACTCAATTAGCTAATAGGATAGATTGTAGACTTAACTATCGGTCCAGAGTGGCTGTGAACTAATTTAACGATCCGGATAGCTCAAAGACTTAACTATCGACCTAGAATGGCGACGAACTTAGTTAACGATTCAGAGATTCGTGGACTTAACTATCAACCTTGAACGACCGCGAATCCAATTAACAATTCGAAGAGATCATGGATTTGACTATCGACCTGGAAATGCCAAAGATTTCAACTAATGATCTAGAGAGATCGAGATTTCAACTAATGATCTAGAGAGATCGAGATTTCAACTAGTGATCCATAGAGATCGAGCTTTAGACTAATGATTCAGAGCGATCGAGAATTGAATCAGTCATCGAATGCATAACTCGGAGAAATTGAGATGCATACCTTGACTTTGAATGCCAATTGACCTTGAAGTGATTCAGTAGTGATTATTGAAATGAGACATAGATTTCAACATGTGACTGCTAACCCCCAAATGAACACGGGATGATCCTGATTCATGACATGACACACGACTTACCAGTTCCATGAGAACATAGAATCATTATCAGTAACCGTCACTCAAGCAAGGACTCAAATCCTTAAGCTATCACGGTCTAGAAGAATCTTTGATTTACAAGGGAATCCAAAAAAACAAGATGATTCGTGTAACATACCCAATTTTGTGGCCTGAAACTAAGCGCTACAGATGTTGCAAACATCTATAATACTAATTTTCAGTGACAAAATGTGGTTGTTAATGACATCCATAATATCAGAAGCACAAGAATATGAAATAATTTTAAACACAATTTTAAAGAAAATCTTCTCGATGCATTTCAAAGATAATTTTCCATATTTGTTACGTAATCCCAAATGCTATCTAGGTTTTGATAAAATATAATTGTTACAAAATACTCTAAGAGCGACATATGAAAGTATCCTCTTGGTTGATCAGAGTTACTAAATTGACAGACACATCTACTATCAATACATTCATTCGACAACTGACATAAAACATCGGATAATAGTGATAAATAAAGTCCAACATGGCTAGTTTTGCCTCTTGCACATCTCCGTAAGCTTTACTCACCTAAAACTTACTTAACCGGTAAAGCCCTTACTCTCGACCTACTTAAATCAAATTTTGAGCACCTCGAGAGTTTAAGGAGAAACAAAAACTTTGAGTCCTACAAAGGCTTGGTGAATAATAATACGTCACCTCGGTTTATATATATTAAGTATGACCACATAGCTGAGCAGAACGAGTTTTCCCTTTACTAATATCCTTTTAAAATATATCTATTGCAAATCAAATTCCCATAACCAAACATGTTATAATAAACAATATAAACAATAATGTGCATGCATGCTATATGGGTAATCATGACTGTCCATCAAATTAGTGGACTATCTGTCCTAATATTTAGTTTTCACAAAATAACTACCAAACTACATAGCCGACTTAGGCTGACCATATAAATCAAATTTAATACCCGACTCTTAGAAGAAAACTAGACGACTGTCCAAATACACTTATCCTAGTATTTACTTGACTATCTGTCAATCTCATAGTTTTGCTAGGCATACTATGAACCTAAAAGTTTTCCAGGCCAACCTATAACCTATCTTATATTAATGAATTCCTTTTTGTGCATAAACCTACTTTTTGTCTTACTCTTGACAAAACCCTACACATTGGAATTTCGGACTTATATTAGACAGGGGCTAACAACTAAAGTATAGGACGCTACCTTACACCAATCTTACCTATTTTTCTAATCTCCAAGTGAATTCATCTGTTAATAATCTATCCAAAAGTTATAATAACAACAATTTATTTTAGTAAAATTATGGGCTAAACACTCTTTTTTATTTCCTTGAAAACATACTTCTTTACAAATGATTTAACCGTTGAAATCGTACTTTCAAAACAAGCAAAATATAGCCTTTTACTTTATTCTAAATAATTATGCCGTAGTATATGCTTTTATAAAATTGCATTAGTGAAGCTCTAAATCACATGGAAGTTAACTCACTTCGAAACCATAGCCATAGAGCCAAAACAATATAATACCTTTATATCGACAACGTTGGCTAGGTCATAGGGTCTTTGGCTCTTAAACATATGGTATAAGCCAAAGTTAATAAAATCATTTAATTTATAAAGTCTATGATCTCATCTCCATTAAGGGTCTTCACCCTTCATTATTATAAAATAAATTAAAGTCTTTAACTTGTAAAATATAAGGCTGATAACAAGGACGTCGCACTTCATAGAATGTTGACATCCTAAAGTATAAAACTTGGTTTGCATAGGAAAAAATCTTGAAATATTAGGGTCGGCATAGACAAGCCTTAACATCATTGCCTTAAGAAAATACCGGCTTCATTAGAGTCAAAGTCAATATAAGAAGCATCATAGCCTTCTTTAAAAATAGGTCACTAGGGTTCAAAGTGGCAACCACTAAAGTCGAAGTTATAAAACACGATGCTATATAGCCGAAGTCATTAATAGCGGCATAGTTGCCTATAGGGTCGAAGTCGATATGTTTAAACATGCGGCGTCGTTATTGCCACTATAAGTACTTTGAAAGCAATAGGATTAGCACGTCATGGATATGCGGCCCTATACCCTTATATATAAAATGCAGAACTATAACAACGCATGTGGAAAGTTCGACGTCGGCGATGAGGATGCCAACTTCCAACCTCTTCAACCCTAGCTGATTCACTACATACCAACACAGGTTTGTATCATGCACATAACTGTCAGTTGACTTTAAAGTCATAGCAGCAATGAAGAGGAATGATGACGTCGTCATTGTCGATATGGCATTTCTGCAATTAATATTTAAACTGTTTATTTGCTAGTAAAAGTATGTACTTTTCCAATTACACTATATATTTGTCAAATTCTTGTCGGTTAACAAAAATTTGTCACATTTCTTTTCCAGAAAGCCGACCCAAAGCAAGTTTATTATTTCCAAAACATTTTGCAAACCATGCATTTTGTTTTAATATTTTAATATCATACTCAAACTTTTCTGTCTTAGTTAATTCATACTAAATCAAAAACGCTAGGGAAAAATCATAATAAATCTAATTTATCATATCCTTTAACATATAAAAATTTCGGGATCAAAATGATAAATTAATTATTTAAATAATCAAAATCGGAAATATCTCATTTTGTAACCTTAGAAAATTCATCAAATATTCCCAGTAAATCAAAAATCATAAAATTAAAAAACCACTTCTAAAATAATGTTTCTAACATCAAATCAACATTTTAAGTCATTTGGGTATCATATAATAGGTTTTCTAACTTAAATATATCACTTAATTTCATAAATAAATTCCATTAATTCACCAATAAGCATATAATAATTTATACTATCATATCATGGCATAATATGAGCAGAAGAGTTGGATTTATACTTAAAACCGAAAATTACAATTGAAACACGAGATTCAAAACTATCATTCACCTTGAATGGTTTAAGAAGCTTGAGATTTGTATTTGATTTGATTCCCCTAAGCTTTCTACTTGTTTTCTTAGCTTTTCTTCCTTTTGAATCCTCTAGCAATGTCCAACCTAAACTTTAGTTTTATTTGAACAAGTGTAAAATGAATGAAGAGAAAGGAGGTGGGGGTTTGTATTAAGAAATGTATCCCTATTCCTACTTTATCCTTCTTATATATCCTCCTTCTGACTAAAGTTCTAATTAATTCCATTAGTTCATCAATTAAGCTTAACCCATACTACTTATCAAATCTCAATTTCTGTAACGACCCGGAATTTTGGGTCGCTAGATTTGAACATTTAGTTCATTTTAAATGTCGAATATAGATTATAATTTGAATTTTGAAATAAAAATATTTTGATTAAAGTAATAGAATCGGTTAAATTTCAAATACGGGAATTTAATTGAAATCTGAATAATAATAATTTAATGTTAAAATTGGAATAATTGGTGATTATGGGTGTAGATAGATATAAAAATTAGATTTTAAAATTTATTTTAAGTCTATTTGTGTTTGAATTATAATATTGGATTGTTGGAAAGAATTAAAAGTTGATAGATTAAATTTGGAATTTTATATTAATTTAATAATATAAAAATGCAAATAATCAAATTTTGATTTAAACTGAATCGGAATAATTTCTAATGGGAATATAAATTTTATACGAGTTATAATAGAGTTAATAAAATTTTAAAAGTGAAGTTTCAAGTGATTTCGACGATTTTGAAAATCGCTCGAAATAATCGACGAGTTAAAATAGCCTTCCGGGACACAGTTTCGGAATTTGACAAAACCAGTTCTATTGGATCCGTAATAGTTAGTTATTATCGGATTTCAATTTTCATAGCAATCAGAGTTTTCGTTTGACCCCGGCAGCTTAAAAAGCATAGAAAATACTTTAACCGATTTAATTTAAAATTGATCGTTTATTTCCGTAACTTGCGTATATGATCGAATTAGCTTTCGAAACACATTCCATTGTGTTCGGAACGTGGGTAAAACCTTAGAAACGCCTGTCGGCACGCGTTGTTTGGAGATCGTTTGAGGAAGTTGCTTTAAAGTGAATTAAATAATTAAATAATCGGTTATGCGTTTATATATACATGTTTTTCTTCAGCAAACCCTAATCTATTTTGGGCCGCCACCGTTGTTTCATCAATGGCTGAAACCCTTCGATTTTCATCTTCAATTATCGATCGATCCACATCATAATTTTGAAAACTTCCAACTACGAAAATGAAGAGATCGTCGAGTTCTTCGAGATGGACGGTTATGATCGGGTTCGGGTGAGGGAATCGTCGTCAATCGTGTGACCTAGAGGGCACGTTCGTCCTTGTTTTCAGAGCAAAAGGGGCCACCGAGCTTGGTATGGCTTCCGGCAGTGCATCACGTGGCGAAGGCGTCTCATATGGAGGAAGCCGATCGTTCTCCGGTGGAGTTTTGTGGCCGCGACAGAAAGGAATCGAACGTGGCTGATGGGTTCTTCGGTCTGGGTAACGTGCGTGAGGAAGAAAGTACGTGCAGCCTCGATTTTGGTTTCCAGGATCTAGCGGCTTGAGAATGTTTGGGGTAAAATAAATTTAAATAAAAGGAAAATTTGTTTTAAATTTTATATTCAAACTTTGAAAATTCATATCTAGTACATACGTTATCAGATTTTGACGATACTGGCGACGCCGGAATCGCAGAGACACGTACTATGCAGTAGAGCAGATCTGGTAACATTCTGAGCAAGTAAAAATTTAGGTTAAATCGAACGCCGTTCGATTTAATTTAAATTTAAACGCTCGTCGAAAACCCAAGGTGAGTTTAACTCACTCACATCTGGAATATTAGTTAATTTAAATAGTCAATATCTAAATGATTGCTTGATTGGTTGAATATGATAGTTATTATCAAATTGAATCGATATATATTGTTGTGCTAATATCTATGGATGTAGGGAAAACAGGTTGGAGGGATCCAACTAGATTCCTCACAAATAGAAATTTATTTATATTCGGTAATATATCACATTTATATTCTGTGATAAAATTGTTTTAAATCCTGTTATACTATGCTCTGTTTATTTACCGTGATAGATAAATTGGACATTTAATTGAATTATACTATGATTGGATGAATACAACCTAGGAAATTTAAATATAAATAAATAAATTGGATTTAAAGAAATTAAGGAAATTCTTAAGTAAAGAATTTAAAAGAAATTAAATTCAAGAAATTGGTTGAAAATATGAAGTGTTTGAATTTGTGGTTTAAAAAGGAATCGAGAATCGTTAAAAATAATAGCGAGATTTATTTTAAAGAATGGGAAGTGTGCTTTCTCCTGGAAATTTTATTTTGTTTTTAAGAAAGCTTTCAAATTATAAATTTGCAGTTTAAATATGTTTAGAATATGTTTAGAAAGAAATATTATTTTAAAATGTTTTTAAGTGAAAGCAAACATTGATTAAGTAATTATGGTATTTAATTATTTTTAAAAAGGTGAAGTAGTATTAAGTTTTCAAAAGGAAATTTTAATATGAATATTTGATTTGATAACCTTATTCTAAAAGTTAAATTTTATTTAAAATACTTAGGAAACCCCTATGTATTTCCTTAAGTATTATTTTCAATTAAATAATTTCTAGAGCTTATTTTAAATATTTTAAACGTATGTTTGAAAGTGATTTCCAGGAAATAGCAATGTGTTTAAAATAAAAGGAGCTATTTTTAAAGTATGGAAAGGATTTTGCAGGATGAACGTAAAATTGAATTGGGATAAAACGTGTTGGATTGATAAAAAGAATTTTTTGGTTATTCTAAGATGGAAGTGTATTTTCCTGAAAGCCAAGTACGTTTTTAAAATAGATTTTTGAAACGTTAGAGTTTGAAGTTATATTAAAGAATGGTTTCAAGAAAATTATTTAAGTTGTAAGAATTTTAAAAGTGAACAGATATCAAAGTAGTTATAGAAGTAATTATTTTTAAAGGATAATTAGAATTATGTTTTAAGAATATTATTATTATTTATACTTTATAAAATGGTTCTATTTTAAAGATAATCAATCAAAGTATTATTTAGAAATGGTAAAGAGTTTCACAACTTTATTTTAAATTTAGTATGACTTAACTTTATTTTGAAGAGAATAGTTCATACTTTCTAAAGCAGTTTGATTTGAGATATTTTTTAAAAGTGTATATATATACATATATTAAATCAAGTATGTAAGAAGTTTTAATATGAATGTTTTAATGTATTCTCAAGAATAAAGTATTTAAATTATTTTAAATCTTAAGGATTGGTGCTTGGACGCTTTCAAGGGAAGTAACAATTTGGGAAATTTATTCCATGAAAAATTGAGTTTGAAAAGTGTTTTCAACGGGGTTTGAAGAGGAAAATTATATGTCGTGAATATATTTTTGAGGAAAATAAATAATGAGGGCAATTATTTATTGTGTGATGGATGTTTGTGAATGTTAATTGATAGTTAAATCACCGACTATCAATATTGGACAAATGCATTGATCGTTTCGAAGAGACCGGGATTGAGATTTATTTCTCGAAAACCACTTCGATCCGGTTTGTACGTTTCGTGGAAAAACATGTTCGGAGTCGAAGATGGAGCGGTGAAGTGCAAGGGCTAGTCGCTACTAATCCTGAGGATATTTCCAAAATGGATGTAGTAGGAGTAGTGCCTTCGGTTTCGTTCGAACCCAGGACGGACTTGTATGGATGAATGCTTTCGGAACATCGTCAGGAGGGGGATGGGCATTCTAAGTGAAACGTTCTAAAACGTAACGCTTAGCCTCAAGCCTCATCAACCGGGAATGACTGGAAATCAGGGGATATGCAGCAAGGCTTGGTGGGCAGCACCCATTTACGGGTAAGGTCATTTCTGTCTAGTTGTCCCTTTTATTTCGGCTTAGTGGTGCTGTTGCTGATCCCAACCGCGAGGTGATCTTACTCGGGATTATCCAGTAAGGGATAATCCGGGCCTTGTGTTGTAGGAGATCGGGCGTGGTCCTGGGTACACTGATCTAGACCATGTACTATGACAGGTGGTACCACAGTGCCTAGTCGTTGTTGGAAATCCATTCTCCCTACGAGCCTTTTACGAGTTTTTTTGTATTACCCACTCTGTGGCTAGTAGCTGGAATTTAGTCATGTAACAATTTCGGCTATTTTATAAGTATTTGTATATAGACCCTATCATAATATCAGAGGATTTCTATAAAAAGTGTTTTAGCTACCGTAAGTAAAAACCCGACATGTTTATTTTTGGCATGGTCTTACGAGATGCTTTTGTTTTCAAAAGGATTTTTGAAACTTTAATAATCAATTTGGGTGCATTATTATCAGTTGGTATTCCAGACCGACTCAGGTGTTATTTCATTATAATGCTCGGGTCAGACCGAGTATTATATGTTCAGGACAGGATGCTATGGAGCAGGAGAGGAGCTAGAGTCCGAGACGTATTATCCGTACTTATATATATCCGCTGCTGTGATTGTATGGAATTGTATGACTGGTAAATGTTGTTTGTATGAGATACTCTGATGATATGATGTATAAAACAGATATAGTTTCATTTTATATAAAGATCTATTATTTACTATTATATTTTATTCTGCTGCGACTGTGGGATTCTGATGTTGTTTAGTTCCTTCTTACTTCTACCTCTTCTTCTTTAACCCTAATGGTTCGTATTTCTATTCCACTTGAGTTAATTGATGTAGAATAATGTTGACTCAGGGGTACGGATTTGCGGGTTGTTACACTCAATTTCCTTAACCTTTTACATTATTTTATTTAATTTATCCAACTAACTCTCTTAAATAATGTTAGTTAAAATTAGGGGTGTTACAAACTCCCCTCCTTAAAGAATTTCGTCCTTGAAATTTCGATAACGTACGTAGATCAAGCATAAAAGAATAGTGTAAAAAACACCATTAAACAAGTTAGGGTAAGTCTTCCTAATCCTACTGTTCGTTTCCCAAGTACAGTCCCTCTTATCGTCACTCAATTGAACTTTCAGTAATATGACTATCTTGTTCCTTAACCTTTTCACATCCCTCTCTATAACTCGAACTGGTTATGTCACAAAAGTCAGATTCGGTTCTACTACTAAATCTTCCAACGTAGTCGGAGTAGTAGTAGCCTCTGGATCATGCACACACATCCTTAGATGACAAATATGGAAATATCGTGGACTCCTGCCAAACAGTTCACTAACTCTATCCTATAAACGAGTTTCCCGATCCTTTCTATAATGGAAAATGGTCCACCAAAACCTAGGTGCCAGCTTCCCTGATTTCCAAAATCTTATTGCACCTTCATAGGTGATACTTTGATGAAAACATGATCTTCAACTGAGAACTCTAAGTCCTTTCGTCTCTTATCTGCATAACTTTTCTGCCTAGACCGAGCTTCCTTCATTCTTGCTTGAATCAACTCAATCTTTTCTGCAGCTTCTCTTACTAAATCTAGACTAAGAATCATTCTGTCCTAGGTCTCTAACCAATATACAGGTGATTTACACAGCCTTCCATATAAAGCTTCAAATGGCTCCATTTTTATACTAATCTGATAGCTATTATTATAGGAAAACTCAACCAAGTGCAAATGATCTTCCCATGATCCACAAAAATCTAGTACATAAGCCCCTCAATAAATATTCAAGTGCCTTATTAACTCTCTCTGTCTGCCTATCCGTATGTGGGTAACAAGCAGTATTCATATTAAGCTTGGTACCTAAAACCTCTTATTGACTTTTCAAGAATTTGCTAGTAAATAAAGAATCTCTGTCACTGGCTATACTATTATAA
Source organism: Allium cepa (assembly GCA_030765085.1). Lineage (NCBI taxonomy): Eukaryota > Viridiplantae > Streptophyta > Magnoliopsida > Asparagales > Amaryllidaceae > Allium > Allium cepa. Next base: position 138,551,349 of record CM060932.1, read on the forward strand.
ATCCCATGCAGTCTAACAATATATGTCATAAACAACTTAGCCAATAAAGTGTCATCCTGGTTGACTTAACAGGAATGAAATGTGCATTCTTGATCACTCTATCCACTATGACCTATATACTTTCATTTCCTCTGCTTGAACTTGGAAATCAATCAATGAAATCCATAGATATAGAATCCCATTTTCATATTGGTATATCTAAAAGCTGAAGCGATCCACTTGGCTTCTAATGTTCTCTTTCACTTGCTGGCAGTTCAAATACTGTTTTACCCATAAGCCTACATCTCCTTTCGCACTCTTCTAGAAGAAACTTCTCTTCATGTCCTGATACATCTTAGTTCCTCTAGGATGAATAGTAAACTTCGATCGATGACATTTCCTAATAACTTCTTTCCTTAGGTCCCCACAATCGAGAACGCACAATCATCCCTTCTTTCTCAACCATCCGTTTTGGTCAAGATAAAAATCCTTTAAATTATCAATCTCGGTTCCACCTTCTAGTCTTCTAATTATTTCAGCCAGCAATGGATCATCTCATTATTTAGAAGCAATTCTTTTGATCAATACCGATCAAACTTCCAAATAAGATAATATTACGGTACTCGGACTAGAACTAGCAGTCAATATTAACTGCACATTCTGATGTTTCCTGCTAAGTGTATATGCAACTTTATTTCCTTTCCTCTATGTGTACTCAATTCCAAAATCATAAGAAGCAATAAATTCTAACCACTTCTAATGTCTCATATTCAACTCCTTCTGAGAGAAGTATTTTATCGACTTGTGACCCATATACAACTCGAATCGTTCTCCTAAAAGGTAATGCCTCCACACCTTCAAAGTAAATATTACGGTAGCTAACTCTAAGTCATGGGTAGGATATCTAGCTTCATGTTGTCTGAACTGCCACGAAGCATAAGCAATCACTTTACTCCTCTATATAAACACAACTCGTAATCCTGTTCCACACACATCAGTATGCACCACTAAATCTTGATTTCCATGCGAAACAACTAACATGGGCGCATTGGTCAATAAATGTTTTAGCTTCTAGATATCCTCCTCACATTTATCGATCGAAACATACTTTACGTCTTTCCTCGTTAGTGTAGTCTTCGATGATAGTATTTGAGAGAAATCCTTGATGAATCTCCAGTAGTAATCAGCTAGTCCAAGAAAACTCTTTATCTCTCAAGCACTGTTCTAAGTTGAATCTCACGATCCCTTTCATTCTTAGAATATATCAAAATGTCGTCTATGAATACCAATACAAACCTATCCAAGTGCTCTCAAAAAATCCCGTTCATTAAGTTTATAAAGAAAGCAGATGTATTAGTTAATCCGAATGGCATTACTAACCACTCATACAAACCATATCTTATTCTAAACGCCGTCAATGGAATGCTGTCTTCTGCCAACCTTAGTTGATGGAACCATATCATCAAATTCAACTGGGAAAACATTTTGGCTCTACTCAACTGATGAAATAATTCATCGATACTCGATATGGGATATCGGTTCTTTATCATCTTTTCATTCAACTTATGATAATTGATGCACAATCTTAACGATCCATCGGGTTTCTTCACAAACACCTAACCACTCCCCAAGGCAAAATGCTTGGTCTAATAAAATTCTTTCCTTCTAATTCCACTAGCCGCACCTTAAACTCCTTCATCTTGGTAAGTGTCATTGAACTATGTGGTCTACTTACAAGTTCAGCTCCAGGTACAAGATCTATTCAAAACTCAGTAGCTCATCTCAATAGTAGTCCTGTAATAGGCTCACAAACATCTGCAAATTCTCTTACATGAAAATCCGATTCAACTCATTTTCCTCCTCTATTACACCCAACGAAGCACAAACATAAAAACTTGGATTCTTTATTGAGTGTATAATTCGGTCGCTACTATTAGGATGCCTTAGCGATATTTTCCTAGCTTGGAAAATTATCCTAGCATCATATTTACTTAGCCAATTTATACACAAAATAATCTTAAATGCCACAATATTAAACAAATGCAAACCGTAAGGAATTGCATGACCTAATAATGCAAACTCTAAATGGTCACATATCATCCCTAGAGTTGTATACCCTCCTATTAGATTCTCAACCCTTAAGGAAGTAACTAGATATGAGGGCTCTAGGTTAAGCTTATCTATTAAACAATAAGATACAAAAGAATACGATGCGCCGGTATCAAATATTACTCTAACAAGATATATGAATCAAAAGCATACCTCCAATCATAGCTTTTCCTTTTTCCTTGGCTGTTAGTCTCTTTAAAATCCCCTATCTTGAGGTCCAAAACTAAGTGCTACAGATGTTGCAATCATCTATAGTATTAACTTCCGATGACAAAATACGGTAATGTTAATGGTATCCATAATATCAAACCACATAAATATGAAATAAAATCAACACAAGATTAAAACATCTTTCTTGATTACATTTCAAAACCATATTTCATATTCAGATACATAATTCCAAAACGATTCACAGGTTTTGATCAAATATAATTATTATATATTACGCCAAGAGCAACTTATAAAGATGCCCCCCTTGGATGATTAGAGTGCTAAATAAACATATCAGTCATAATACATCATAGTGCAAATAAAACTAAATAGCTTTGCCTCTTGCACGTCTTTGGAAGCTTATTCATCCAACCTACTAAATCTGAAAAACCTTAACTCTCAATCTACTCAAATTAAATTTCGGACACCTGAGAGTTTAAGGGGAAAACATAAAATTCGAATCTGACATAAAGCCTAGTGTGAATAATGCTATTACATCTCATTTTATAGGTATTAAGTGAGACAATGCAGCATAACGGAACGGGTTTCCCCTCATTAATATCTCTTTTAAAATATATCTTTTGCAAATCAGAATCCTGCACTTAAACTGGTTAAAGCAATAATAGGAATATCATATATGCACATAAATCAGGCAATCAATGGACTATCTGTCCGAACAATGTAGTTTTGTTTGGCTAACTACTAACCATTGGCTGACTCGAGCCTATTAGACAAAATAACCAATCCAACTTTTGTTAGACACACTTTTGGACAGTCTATCCTTAACTTACTTCTCGCAGGGTCAACTAATCCTAATGGTTTTGCGGGCTCACCAATAACCTATTTTTCTCTGTATACTCCTTTCTGTGTGTAACATCATTTTAGTCTCACCTATGACAAAGCACTTCACATTGGAATTTCGGACTTATATTAGCTAGGGGCTATAGCAAAGTATAGGGCGCGACCCTATACCAGTCCCATCTAGTATTCAAATATCTGAGTCATTTACTTAGGATTAACCACTACAACAAAAGAGGATTTCTACATCATTTTAGAATTATTGTCATTATCATCTGCAGCATTTCGAAGGACGCTGTATTATATGTCGCTGTTGAAGAGCACGAATATACCGCAACGTTTTTGAAAAGTTGCTAAAAATGCATACTGAAGCTTTTATGAAACGCTGCAAAAAATTGTTAGTGCAGCGTTTTATAAATGATGCTAATTCATTTAGTAGCATTTTAAAGAACACAGTCAAAAAATATGCTTCAACAGTTCATCAATATAACATCATTTATGAAACGCTGCAATAATATAAAATGCAGCGTTTTTGTTCTTAAGTTTTTGATACTTGTAGCTTTTTTTTGCTTTGGATTGTTGCTTTGCAGCATTTTGCTATTTTTTTTGCAGCTGTTTAAAAAAGCTGTGGTACATCAAAGTTTTGCTTCATTTTTTCATTTACTGCAGCAGTTTTAAATCAGCAATTTAAATCAGATATAGCTAATGTATTCAATAACAAACTGCTCAATTTATAACACAATAATGGATATAATGTGATATAATAAACAACTATAAGCATTAAATATAATCAAAGCCACATCAGTTTAATTAACTATAAGATTTAGTCATATACAAAATTTTAAAAACTGTGTTTTAACTCAAATGTTAGCGACGTAAAATGTTACAAAAAAAGTTTGTTAAAAGGGCATAATATAAATCAAGGAAAGTCCAAGCTCGTCTCCCTCAAAAGTCCAACATTTCTACAAGAATTTTTTTTAGAGATAAATAGTGGAATAAATAAAGTTCAAGTTCAAAGATAAGGGGAAAAACTAGCATTCTTCAGCAAATAGCATGTTAACTAGGGAAACACACAACATGTGCTAGCGATGCATTTGATGTCTTATTTTATATATGACTGATTCTTATCTGGTAATGTTAATGTATACATGGAAGAATAATCAATATAGCTCAATAGTAGGAATAGTTGGAAATGTTGGTCAGGCCAACTATAGTGCTACAATGCAGGAGTGGTGGGCTTAACCAAAGCTGTTGCAAAGGAATATGCAAGCAGAAGCATTATATGAGTTCATTCATGTTGATATATTATCAATCAATTGCCTTGTAAAACGTACACATTGAGAAATCTATTAGATGCTGAACTTTGAGCCAGTATTCTGGACATGGTAATGTCAAATATTACAGTTATTATCATGCTTAAATGGTAATGTCAAAATTTGATCTGGTATGCTAATTTCCTTTCTGATTCTGATGTCATGATACTTTAAAAAAGAAATAAAAGTTATTATCATGCTTAAATAGGTTGGTGGAGTTTCTTGCTCTCTCACCTGCTTCAGGTTATATTACTGGACATGTAATTTTTTCACCATCATTGATTCAGTTTTATGGAAAGTAGTAGGATTCTTAGTTTTTTTGCAGATATATTGCTAGACGAATCAATTTACAAAACACAACCAAGCATAATATTACAGTTCTAATAAAGTGACTACATGCTTGATAATGTCACGGTCAAAACTAAAACTTGAAGATAAACTTATATTTTTATTTTGGCTAAAATGGTAGGAAATATTCTAGATTGCATGGAATTGTAATATTTCGAAATTAGTAACATGCATAATATCTCGACAAACAGGCAGTAAAAGGCTAAGATTCCACTCAATCAACAGAGCCGAACATGCATAATAAGTTGCAAAAGAAGTTTAGCTTATCCAGCTCACAAACAGTATAATTGACAGTATTCTAATAAAAATAGCCACTCTCTATCTATACCCACAATATCTCGACTGACAACTTCCAACTTTTTTAAGATTTAAGCGTAGGCTCTTATTAGTTAAAGAAGACACAAATATCTTAGTTAAATTGGTTTAATATCCTATATTATCCAAGATTCAATGAAAAGAAGGAAACAACCAATGCACGAAGAGCTACAGAATATAGAGTATATGAAACAATATGCAACAAAGAGAATAGAAATTAGAGTACTTGCACTTGACAATTATCCCAAACAGATTTGAAGGAAAACAAATGATGCAGTTGATCATATAGAAGAAAGCCTTTATCCAAAAAGTTTGCGTCGAAGCTTTAACAATTACCTATATGAAAATAAATTACAACAATTAATTAAAAATTTTACAACAATTAGTTAATTATGTTTATATTATGTCAATACAACACTAGTTTTTTATTGGTCAAAGTAGATACAACTTTTTTTCCTCCCTTTAATGATCGGACTCATTCAACCAATAAAAGCCGGTGGCCTTTAATGTCAACAAAATTATACTAAGGTACTATATATCCTTTCTAAATAAGCATGCTAAGAATTTATATTAAAATAGTGTAACATGTAAATACATGGAAATAGGCACCCAATGTCAAAAAGGGATCGCCAATGGATCAGGATTGTCCCAATATAGCGGCTTCATACTTTTTACATGCCTTTGCATTGTATAGATGAATTTTTGTAACGAACCAGGATTTTCGACCATCGAAAATCGACATCCATATGTTCACTGTGTAAGATGTCGAATAGTTAAGCGCCGGAAATACCATATCATTAGGAGTGAAAAAGAAAACGATAGAAGGAAATAGAATCAACAACACAGAATCTCACAATAGCAGCGGAACAAAATATAATATGCAAAAACAGATTTTTTATACAAAAGTATCAGTTAATTTACCTACAATCATGAGAGTACAACAATCAAAAAATCAATCTGGACAGTTATAATAACTTTTCCTCACCAGTGCTGACTATATAGTTTACACGCACAGTGGAAAATAACAAGTATGAGAATACGTCTCTGTCATCCAGCTCGTCTCTTGAGCTTCATAGCATCCTAACCTGAATCTGTAATACTCGGTCCGAACCGAGCATTATAATAAAATAACACCCGTGTCAGTTTGGAAAACTAGCGTGAGAAAACACACTCCATTTGAGTTATTACTATTTTTAAAATCCTTTCAAAACAAAGGAATCTCGTAAGACCACGTCGCATATAAACACGACGAGTCTTGGTCTTATCGAATCCAAAATGATAAATTTTTAAAGGCCAAGTTGTTTAAAATAAATAATTCTACAGTCAGGGTGTCAATATTCTCATATGGAAATTCATTCCATATGTTTACTTTATCATGGTATGTCCATCGAAATTAGTCCGCTTGTAATCATCACATTTTATGAAATTCGAAATAGTGATCAGTACAAGTCGACTTACTTTCAACAAAAATGTGCCAATGTTTTATTCTAACTACTTTAATTTGTTTGGCTACTTAATGACACAAAAGATAATTTAAATCAATATCTTGGAGGAATATCAGTCAAACATAAGTCATTAATTCAATCATCGATTAATAATAAATATTAAATCCATTTACCAATCAGAATTGAATTGGTTCCAACTAACTGAGTCGAGTTATATTAAATCCAGATTATTTGTTAACTAAGAGTTTAAATAAAATAATTTATTTTTAGTTAAGTGAAAATTAATAGTCCAATTGAAAATGAATCGATTAATTAATAGATAATATAGCAAATAAGAAATTTCTTATTCGTTCACTTTAAATATTATAAATCATTAAAATTTTGACATTGCAGAAAACAGCGAATATTAACTCAGATAAAAATACATAGCATTAGGATACTGATGTAAATTTTTTTGTATTGATTGGGTTTATAATGAAATAGAGCTTTAAAATTTAGGTTATTAAATATAAAAAAATAAGTTCCATTTTCTTTGAAAACATATCAACCCAAACCAAACAAAACCCAGCCCCATCTCAATACAACCCAACCTAATATCTTCTCCCCTCTTCCTAGTTCTTCTCTCTTCTCCTTCTTTTCCTTGAACAAACCAAATGTGCACGACGCTGTGCATATGCACACGACCACCAACCCTTGGATTATGCTGCCGACAACTCTCGCCAACCACCCACGACCACTGCACCTGCCTGCCTACGCGTAACCATGCTCAACCCTCGGGTTCGAAATTGAACCTCTCTACCCAAGTATTGGAACCAACCCTGTTACCTAATCCCCCTTGTCACGCTACCACCGTCCACGATCCACCACCAGACTTCACCCCAAGCATCACTGTCATCTCCTCCACTCTTTCCCTATGGTGCACACATCCCTATCCCTCTCTCATCGCTGCCTAAACCATAAACCCGAACCCCAAATCAACCTACCCTAAATCCTAACATCCACCTTATCAAGCAAACCCACACCATAAAAAATGTCGCACTATTTTTCTCATGTGCGCCATCACCTGCACCTCCTCCACGACCAACCCCTCGCCACGAAATCGACCACGTCGTCGTAATTTGGCGAAACCCCCATTTTCGATCATCTCCCATTTTCTCCTACCACACAACACTTAAAATTCCCAAACCCAATTTAAAAATCAAGTTTTTCGATAACGATCATACTGTATAATCCGTGAATTAATTTATAGGAGTTGAATATCAACCAAATGTGACCTACTCTCTATTATTTGAAATTCTCTTCCTATATGCTTGATGAATTTTAATGTAATAAATTTTAAAATGTTCCAAACTCAACAAAAAATAACTTTCATTCTAGAATCATGTCCTAAAAATGATTGGATGTTGAGATACGAATATTTAGAGTTAAAAGTTCCACTATTTTATCAAAAAACAGGAACAAAGAACTTTAGTAGAAGATATACGGTGCTTGGTGAAATTTACCATGTTGAATGCACACATGCATATCTATATTAACATCACAGACACTTAACATAAATCAAACTATGCATTCATTCCCCCAGTTATATATATATATATATATATATATATATATATATATATATATATATAGTAACCTATAAACCAAGCTAAGTGTTTACTCACTGTTTAAAACGGTAGGTGATCAACTGCTTCTTAATCCCCTTTTTAGGCTTCACGTACTAACTGAGATCTTGTTTTAAAGGCATATTTTTTTCTTATATGTTATACATGAATCCCTTAAACAAATGAACAAACATGGGCATTTATAGAGATGGGAGGGGAAACATTTAAACAAAAAGGGGCTGAGGTTGTACATGTATAGGTTTTCACATTTTTTTTTTCTTTTTCTGATTTGATTTTTGAGTGAATGGATCTTTTATATACTATTTTGATTCATTGTTTTCTTGATTAGATTTCATGGCATGCTTGAATTTGATGTTTGCCATCATGGTGTCTCTATGTGTGTGTGTATATATAGATTTACATGTACACTATATACATCATGAGGTTTGTATATATACATATAAATATTTTATCAAAAATTTGAAATGGTGAATCTATACATATATATATATATATATATATATATATATATATATTCTTATCATATTCAGAAAATTGCATTTTAAAATTTAATATAGTTTTCAAAATTCATATATTCAGATATTTCCAATGTCAAAAAATTTATTTATTCGAAAAATTAATATCTCTATATTTAAAATCCGGGCCGTTACATTCCTACCCCCTTAAAAGAGTTTTCTCCCCGAAATTGGAAAGCAAAAAGATAATTCAAGCCATAATAGAATTCATATATTTATGTTGTAATGCACATACATAAGTAATATACTATTAACCATATCAAACAAGGCATACACTATATAAACCAACAACTAGCTATCCTAACATCATCTCTATATAGGATTCCAAATCAATTTATCAAATTTTATTAACCCACATTCAATTTATTCACAAAAAACTTGTTTTCTCAATTTTGTGTTCAACAACAATCCAATCCATGCCAATTTATTTATGAACTATTTCATAAATTTGTTTGAGCCAAGCTTCCATCCGAAAATATTAACCTAAGTTAATTCGTTTATCTCTAATTATTTCAACTATATAGCTTAAGTTTATTTCCATTGCAAAAAAAATTCCATTTCAATTTAAATTGATTGTTATTCAATTTATTTATCATCAATTGATTCGTATTTCCATTTGCATGGCATATATCAGTTTTCACTATATTACTTGAGAATCATTTGATAAATTTAATATTAAGGTTTATTATAACCTTTTTTACAACACATATATTAATTTCCACTTGAAAATTTAATTTCATAATCTAATTCATCTAAATAATATCCCAAAGCCATATTCAATTTATTTATATTTAAATCGAATTTATTTATAACTTAAATCATCACCATTTCAATCCATTTCTATTTTATTCGATCACATTTCAACATATATTTAATTCGCTTATATTTATGTTGAATTTCATTTATAACTCAAATTCCACATTCAATTTCAATTTTAATCCACAATCCAATTTACTTAACCAATTTAAGTTCAATTCTTTTGTATTCAATTAGCTAATTAATTTGTCCAATTAGTTCACTTACAATTTACAATTCAATATCTGATTTTTATTTCAAAAACCACTTCAATTTGGTTGACATGTGTTCAAATTCATTTCATAATTTAAGTTTGGATCTTTATTCCAATATTTAACCATTTTTATCTTGGTTTTTTCTTCGTTTTCAATTCTTAAATGTCTGAAATTTTCTTTGTTAAAAATTCTTTTATAACAAAATACTTTTATATCGAAACTACTTTTGATAACTCGATGTTTCAACAAGTTTATCCTCGTTCTTACAGAATCTAGTAATACATTAATCAGACGCAAGACTAGAAATCTCTAAGTACTTAGTAGACCCATTTCAAAAGCCAGTGAAAATACTTGAAAAACTAAAAAAAAACAGATACGGTAAGTACCACTCGAAAACTAACCATAGATCGCAGTTACATAATGGTTATGCCTCTATCCTAGAGGAATCATCTATAACTGTGGGTAATCCCTGCCCCATGAATTTCACCATGCAAATCAAAATCAAATCGACCATGGATCATAGTCAACTTAGCGCTATTCCCAAGGTTTTAAATCTCGCTCGTCACGTCCGAGATCTCGGCCGAGATCTCGTTTTCGAGCCTGAGTGATTTAAAACTAGTTGTTTCTTTATAATCTCGCCTGACGTATATCTCGGCCGATAATATGGTATCTCACCAGACATCTCGGACGAGATTTGATTACAAGATATTGGCCGATTTTTAGAATTTTGTTAAATTAACTCTTTGACGTCTACCTATATAGAAGCTTTTGTAGCTAAATATTAACTTTGACTTCCACTTATTTAGAAGCTTTTGTAACTACGATATAACTACGGTTTCTACTCTTTTAGAGGCTTTTGTATGTAAAATATAACTTTAAATTCTACTTATTTAGAAGTTTTTGTAATTAAAAGTCTAAATTATATTTTGTCCCAAACTTGGTCATGTTTTCACCAAGTATCATGGTCTTATATGCATGTCTTTTTTGCATGTATATTGTTTGAATGTTTGTTCATTTCTTCATTTTTACATCTAGTCATTTTCCCATAAATAAAGATGTAACTCGCTTTGTGATGGTTTGCTTCATGCATATTTTCATATATAATATTATATTAAACATTATTCGTAAATTCTCGTTATTTATTTGCATTAATGTGAGTAAGTTACTAATGATAAGCATGTGATAAATTCAAAGTAAATATGTAAAATTTTCATTTAGGTAGTGACTAATATTTATAAGTTTCGGTGTATGAAGACTATTTTTCGACATGACATATACTCTGAGATTACTTTGAAATAAATTTTAGGAACTGAGATGTAAATTCGATATAGTCAACCGAGATGGACTCAACTCGTCCGAGATCTCCCCTGATACGAGATTGAGTCTCTAAAATCTCCGAGATGAAACGTGACCGAAATTTGAGGATTAAACCTTAGTTACACCCAATGGTTACATCACTACCCAAAGAAAACATAGTAGACTAGAGGAAATCGCTGCCACCTCAAATTATGCCATGTGGATCGCAGTTTACTTAGTGGTTACACCTTATGGTTACGTCGCTATCCTAGTGAGAACATAGTAAACTATAGGCAATCTCTGCCAACTCGAATTACGCAAAGTACAACGACCATAGATCGCAGCTACACAATGGTTACGTCGCTATCCCAACGAAATCATAAGTAGACCATAGGCATCACGCCCCTCGAATTATACTATGCCAATTGAATAATAAGACCATAGTTTACGCTATGGAATTCGAAGGAACTCATGAGTTTATGTCCGGATGACCTAAATCAGTCAATAGAATGAATCAACTAAGTGGATTATCGAAAATCACGAAGGGTACTTCCCATATCTTTTACTTCGAAATATATCATACCATATATAGCACCCTTTCCAAATCACAACTTCAAATATCATACAAATATAAATTCCATTATATATAAGATTTCATTTCCAAATTGAGTACCTTCCAAAATCAATAGTCTCGAATATATCATATCATTCTTATATAAATTTCGTTATATATAAGATTATCGCTTTCAGATTAAATACCTTTCAAAATCAATAGTTTTCGAAATAACTTCATACTTATACTAGACATTTTCATATAAGGGTCGAAAACTTTAAAATCAACTATTTTAATAGAGTTAAAGGTCTTTAAACTCAATCCATTTTCATATATTAGTTTAGTTTCAAATCCATATATGATCTCATAATCATTTTCCCTTTCAAATCGAATATAACTCAAATTCAAAAAAAAATTCCAAATTCCAAATTCCAAATCTAGTTTTTTTTAACAACTTCAGTTTTATATTTATCAAATTCACAAATCAAGATTTCCTTTTCAGACAAATATTTTCCACAATCTTTTATGCATAAACAACTTTATAAAACTTTTACTAAGTTTATAAACATTTCTTGAAACAAATTTTATCATAAAACCTTTCAAAACCAAATCTCATATTTATACAGGATCAAATTTGCTTTTAAAAGCCATTTTGCAAATAAATAATTTTTTGTAAGACATTTACTACGTTTGAAAACATTTCTTAAACTTCTTTCTTTTAAAACATTTCAAAACTAATTTCATACATATATAATTCAAAACAATCTCATACACCATTCTTATCAAAATATGTAACATTTAAAACTTGTTTAAATTCTATTATTATTATTTTCAATTAAAGAGTTATAAAACTATACCTTTATGCTTTTGAAGGTACTAAGCTTTAAATTTAAAAATCAATTTGAAAGTGTTCGACTATTCAAAATAGTCAAAAAAATCAAATTCTAATTCAATTAGGAAATCATCAATCAATCATCTCAACAAGATACACAATCAATCCATCAATCAATCCTAATGCATAGGATACATGTGTTCATAATGTTATTCAACCTAAAATTCACGAACTAAACACCGTGTTTTACTTCAAATCCTTAGAAATAAATATATCATATCTCTTACGAATATCAAATCATGCTTAGGGATTTGAATCAAAACAATTCCATTAAACAATCGAGTGGCAAAGCTATTAAAGTGAGCTCCCCCGTTCTGAAACTGAAAATGAATGTCGATGATGCTGTAGTCATCAACAAGTTTATTTTCCAACTACAGAAGTGAGTTTCGGACTTCATTTCTTTTAAATCTTTTGAAAATCCTTTTTTGAAATCACTTTGAAATTATTTATAACAGTTCTATTCTGAAAATAATTTCAAATTATGCTGTTATATATTTTCAGAATCTTAAAGCCAATTTCAAAAAATCTCGGAATCCGAACTCGCAAATTTTCAATTTGAATAACTTTTTGTTTATTTATTAACCATGTCTAGATAAACCATATTTCATATATCACTTTCAAATGGTATCCATTGCTCTTTAAAATGATACAAGGGGAAATTCAAATATATGTTCACTTCAAAATGCATGTAAAACATGCAGTTTCTCAATTGGTTAAATATTCTCAAAACCCAAAATTTCCCAACCATAGTCAAACGCTCAAATCAACAACCAATAGTCGATGCTCATAAACTGGCCGAGCATGACTCATTAATCAATAAGCGATGACATTCACATCCATATTAATATAACAATCAATCAACAAAGAGATAACATCCAATCATCATCAACAGTCATTATTGATTTTATCAGTTATAGAATTAATTGTTTTGTGTTCTATATAAAATCCAAGTTAAAATCATTTCATTTATTAATATCAAAATATTTTTGTATCACTAACAAATACGCTCTCTCTTATACGTATACAAACTGAATGAGCTTATCCTACATATGCTAAACCAACGCTCTGATACTAAGTGTAACGAACCAGGATTTTCGACCCTCGAAAATCGACATCCATACGTTCACTATATAACATGTCAAAAGTAAAATGTAACATCCCACCTTTTTGTATGCTTTAAATTGACGATAAACCACACACGTCAGACTCAAACCATACAGAAGGGTAGATTGTTATGGGATAAATAAGAAAATGCAGGGAAAGAAGAAAAACGAATCAGAATCTTACAGTGGAACGACAAAATATAATAATCAAATAACAGTTCATGAAGCTGTTTTATAAAACATTTGATTATACTTATACAACACAGATCAGAGTTACACATACCAGAGAATAATAAATAATGCAGCGGAATACATGATGCAGTGAAATATAATAAATAATAATAATACAATCTTCGTCTTCATCCTCTAGTAATAGGGTCTTCAAATCCTGAAATGCTCAGGCTGACCCGAGCGAATTGAAAAGACAAAACACTCGAGTCAGAACTAAAAGAATTTATGTAAGTTAAATCAACGGAAAATAAAGTGAGTGGAAAGGCGTCAGAGATGTTTACGGGATTTGACATCTACTATCCAGTGTCAAACGTGAGTGCAGTAGCTTAAGAGATGCTCGGGATTCACTTCTCCTAAGGATCCGTTAAACTATTTACTATGTAGTAATATTTTTCTATTATAATAGTGTCTAATAGTAAAATAAACTTACTTCTAAATAGCGTTAAGGAGTTACCCAATCTCCCCCTTAACACAATAATAGTCCCAGTAGTCCATCCAGTATCATAGTCCCTCCTGATCGAGAAGCCACCAGAGGATACCACATGGGCTACGGGGGAAAACCAAACTCATACAAGGCGCGCTAGGGTAGGTGACACGGCACAACTAGGCAATGCCAGGGTAGATATACCAATTACGCTTCTGGGCCGGTGGTAGCTCATAGCCGTAGCTACCGCCCACCTCAAGCCCACCCCCAAATCAAAAAATCAAAAGTGGCCACCGAATCAATCCAAAAGTCAAAGTATAATATCGAAGGGATGTGTCCGATCAAAGGTGCTACCTCATTAGCCCGTCAATCGCTCCAGTTTTAGCCACCATATACCAACTCAGGGGAGTCGGGTCCACGTATATACCTCAAAGGAACACCGCCACCATCCTACTTCATTCTGGAATCTCCACCGCGTACATGGTTGTTAAAGTGGTTTTTGGAGTTGGCATAGAGTATGACAACTTTCGATCCCGGTCTCTTTAACAACCAAACGTTATTATAACACCACGGTCATTTCAAAATAATTTTTACTTCAAAACCAGAATATAATATCCATTTCAAAACCATAAAATACGACATCGTTTTCATTTCAAAACCCAAACCAATATGATATCATTTTTACTAAAACCCAAATCAATATAATATCAAATTTATTTCAATTATATCCTTTCCAAAAATCATAGCACTTCAATGTTATAAAACTTCAAAATCAAAACTCTTGAAATATAACACTTTCAAATCATAATGTAACAACCCGCATATTTAACGATTTTATATTTAAATGTTTGATTTAAATATAGCGTCGTTATTCGGATTTTGGGGTCTGAAATGTTACTTTCTGCAAATGGCCGAATTGGAGCTCGAAACCATTTCCATTGGTTCCAAAATGGCGTTTGCGATCTTTTTGAGTATAATCTTTGATATGTTTGGAGTTTGTGAAATTTTGGCTACTTTTTCTATTGGGTTTGGGGTTGGATTCAGCCCACTAGCTCATTTAACCCCCTAGCTCAACCCTTCTCTTAATTTCATCTTCATTTCATTTTATTTCTCAAGCTCAAAACTAAAATGGGGGAAAGGAAAGAGAAATAGAAATTAGTAAGCCCTAGTTTCTCCTTTGTAGCTTGATTCTTGCTCCAAAATCAAAGAGAATCCTTTGGTAAGTTCATCTCCATCTTCTCCATCTCTTCTCCTCTTCAATTTCAGTAATTTCCTAACCCTAACTTAGGAAATACTTGCTTTGATGCTAGATTGAAGCTTGTAGTGTTGAAGTGGAGTGTAGTTGGTTGGTTCCTTGCAATTGTGCTTCTTCATCTTCTTTGTTTGTGTGAAAAGGTAAGTTTTGAACTCACATCTACTTCTCTTGATTTCATTGATGTTAGGTATGAATTCCTAACACCGTGTTCATATGCACTTGCAATTGGTTTGGGTTGAATTGGAGAATATTCCAATTTTTAGTGTTTTGGGTTCAAATCTTTGAAATCCTAACTTTGATGTTTTATTCATGTTTTGGTGATGCA
Organism: Allium cepa; assembly: GCA_030765085.1. Classification (NCBI taxonomy): domain Eukaryota; kingdom Viridiplantae; phylum Streptophyta; class Magnoliopsida; order Asparagales; family Amaryllidaceae; genus Allium; species Allium cepa. The sequence continues at coordinate 138,567,095 of CM060932.1, forward strand.
TCGAGGAACATATAGGGCTGGGTTGTCGATTGGCGTAAGCCCTTAGAGCCAATGTTCGTCCGATTGCATTTTGGGAGAGTTTGCTCTTCATTTGAATAAGGCTGAAAAACAGCCCAGGCATGATTCAGTCGACTGAAAAACTCTGTTCAGTCGACTGAACCTGAAACCCGAGAGTTTCCAGGCATGATTCAGTCGACTGAAAAACTCTGCACAGTCGACTGAACCTGGAAACAGAAAGTTTCCTGAACCTGGAAAATTTCCAGGTACAGGGTCAGTCGACTGAAAACTCTGTTCAGTCGACTGAACCTGCTGTTTGAGCCCACTTTGCCTTTTTTGATTGAATTTCCAATTTTGAATCGATTCATGATGATCCCATGTATGATTATCAATTGTTTTGACTTTGATGGTTCCTTTTAATTTTAATCCACGGGTTTTTATAAAATAATCTCTCGAATCGCATTTAAAAGTTCGTTTCTCTAATTTATAAATTCTATTTAAAACACACACACTTTCGCACTTCGAGCGAAGTGGAAGGGTGATTAAATGGTTGGGCAAAACACGGACCATGAATCTGTGCGTTTATCTTTCCGATTAATCCTTGACCTATTCGATTGATTGTTTTGACCTTCGGGTTTGGTTTATCGATGATATGAGGTAAACTTTGTACTGCTTTGAGTGTGAAAGGGACTGACGGATAGTAAACCGTTTAGTGCGAACGAGTGGTTGTGGGACATACGTTAACACTTTTCGGATTCCTTTTCGAGAGTTGTGACACATTCCGCCAGTTAGTGGTGTCCAGTACTGGGTCTTCGACCTTCACCACTACGGTTTGTTGCCTCTGGGATAGTGTCTTCGGACTGTCTCCCTAGGTTTGTTGCCTTCGGGTATGTTGCCTTCGGGTGTGTGCCTTCGGGTTTGTTGCCCTATATAGTTTCGCTCTAATGTTGGTCTTATGTGCCGCATGGGTGATACTTGGGTTTGGAGTCTTCGGGCTCATGGATCCTTGTTTGTACGGTACTGAGCTCGAGCAAATTTTATGATGTTTCATTGATATGTATATTCCCTTAGTATCGCCCTTCGGTGTTGGTCTTTGTGAGCCGCATGGAGTATAGCGATTACCTTGTGGAACTTGTATACCTTATGGGTATTTGTTATTTGCCTTTTGGCTTGTTTTGGGATATTTGTATCCTTTGTTTCTATATGTTTCCGATGATATGAGGCTTGCTCTATATGATTCATCTCTTGTTGATGATTGTGTTATCTCCTCTAGAGATATTTGTTATACTGTATGACCTTGCAGGTTTATTATCGTTCAGTTTATCTAACTGATTTGTTATCTAGACTGATCCGTGTATTTTATACTCGGGTCAGACCGAGATGTTTCAGGTTAGGTGCTTTTGGACTTAGCCTATTTTGCTTCCGCATGGACTATTCGCAAGATTCTTTTTGTTATAGCGTCTTTTGTAGTCCTTATCTGTTGTAACTTTGATCTATACTCTTTCGTCTCGTCTGTATATTGTGGTCTCCCGTACCACTTGACATGTATTATTTTGTATACTCTGTTGTGTATCGGTGTATGTGTATATTATGATTGACTGTTCTGTGATGTATATTACATTTGAGTTGTTATATTTTCTTCTGATAGATCCTATAGCCATTGTAGTTTTGCTTTAAATATTTATTGAATAGGTCGAATTTTAATATGTTTCTACTTTTTGACATATTTAGTGAATAGTTAAGGTAAGATTGCACATGGTCGCTTCCATTATACTCTATTGACCGCGTTAGCCGACAGTATTATCTATGTAATACTCTTTGTTAACGAGGCTCTCGGAGTGGGGCGTCACAGCGTGGTATCAGAGCTGAGTTCAGAACAAAATATGGTAAACACAGAATAGATGCACATATTATGGTACATCAAAGTGTACAAGTGATACAGATCCTTGAATCATCGTGTTTCTTTATTCCGTCAAGGTTAGATAGGTATTGGAAATACGTCTAGGAATATATTTTATTCCGTAGTATTCCATATTGTAATATCTACCTTGTGAATAATCTTGTTCTTATCTTGCTTTCAGCTTATGTCTGGAAGAGGCAGAGGTCGACGTTCGGATGCTGGGCAATCTAGTGGCTCACATCCGGATGGCGTATATATGTCTGCTGATCAGTTCTTGGAATTGTTTAGGAGCACTCAGCCTCCCGTTCCTCCTCGAGTGTCTCCACCTCGTAAGTCTGCTTTTGCACGTCAGTGCAGTGATTTTGCTCATCTTGGAGGAAAACCGTTTAAGGGCTCCGAGTCTGTTCTTGAAGTCCAAGCTTGGCTTCGCACGTGCGAGCGTATTTTCTCTCGCATGGATCTTTCTGACCATGATAGAGTTCTTGTAACTTCTAGCTTATTGCAAGAGCGTGCTCTTGACTGGTATGAGCTTCTTGTAGCTGAAATTGATGAGTCTACTCTTTCTTGGACTCAGTTTCGGGGACGATTTGAACTCAAGTTCGTTCCTGAATCTGAAAAAGTCTTATTGACCCGTCGCTTCCTTGAGTTGAAGCAAGGGAAATCTTCTGTTTCTGAGTATGTCGCATCGTTCGAGGCTTTATCTCAGTATGGTCTTGAATTCATCAGCACTTCTTATAAGAAGAATTTGAAGTTTGTTTCTGGCCTTAAGAAATATCTTAAGAAGTCCTTGTTGCTCCAGCTTAAGCTTTCTTTCGAGGAATTGGTGGATTCGGCACTTCATCTCGAGACCGTCGAGAAGGAGTGTGATAGTGATGTAGATGTTGAGGTTTCTAAGAACCCCAACAAGAAGCCGTTTCCAATTCAGAAGAAGCCTTTCCTTCTAAGAAGAAGAAGACCGGTGGTCCTAACTCTCAGCCTCAATCTTCCGGAACACCTTTCGTTCGAAAATGTTTTAATTGTGGTTCTCCGGATCATATTATTCGAGCTTGTCCAAAGCCTCTCTTCTGCCGTAATTGCAAGAAGGAAGGTCATCATGTCTCTGCTTGTCCTACTGCTCCTGCTAATGCAAAATCTGGCAAGCTCAATGTGGCTAATGCTTCTGGAGGTCCTTCTCAATCCAAAGGTATGACTCCATCTATTTTGGAGGGTTCAATTCTATTTCATGATCATAGTATACGAGTTCTTTTCGATACGGGTGCTTCACATTCTTTCGTATCGAAGAGGCTTGTAGATGATTTATCTTTGGATGTTTCTTGTATGGTTACTTCTTTAAGGATTGCGAATCCAATTGGGGGATCCGCGGCCCTTAGTTTGCTTTGTGATGATATTGAGATTGTTTTATGTGGCTTTTCTTTCCGTGCGAATCTGCACGTTGTTTCTCATTTGGGTTTTGATATGATTTTTGGTATGGACTGGCTAGTGAGGTACGATGCCAGGATTATTTGTTCTGAGAGAATTTTATATCTTTGTCATCCTGATTCACATTCTCAGTTATCTCTTGTTCTTCAGGATGTGGATAATTCCGAGATGGCTTTGTATTCTCTTGATTCGCGAGATGGTGATGATGTATCTCATATTCCTATTGCTTGTGACTTTTCTGATGTTTTTGAACCTGTTTTGGGTTTGCCACCCAAACGGGCAATTGAGTTCCGCATTGATCTCATTCCAGGCGCGCAGCCAGTTAGTCGTCCTCCCACGAGGATGTCTACAAAAGAAAATGAGGAACTCAAAAAGCAGCTTTTAGAGCTTGAGTCCAAGCGGTTGATTCAATCCAGTTTTTCTCCGTGGGGATCCGCGGTCGTTTTTGTGAAGAAGTCTGATGGGACTCTTAGGCTTTGCATTGACTATCGCAAGCTTAACGAGGTAACCATTAGAAATAGGTATCCATTGCCTAGGATCGATGATATGTTCGATCTATTGAGTGGTGCTAAGGTCTTTTCTCAGCTTGACCTTGCCACAGGTTTTCATCAGTTACGAGTCGCGGAGGATAGCATACCTCTTACCGCTTTCCGCACTCGTTATGGTTCTTTTGAGTGGCTCGTTATGCCGTTCGGTTTGACGAACGCTCCTGCTTTCTTTGTTGATCTCATGAATCGGGTATTCCGGGAATATCTCGATAAGTTTGTTCTTGTCTTCATTGATGATATCCTTATTTATTCTAAGTCTGAAGCTGAGCATGCTAATCACTTGAGAATTGTCTTGAGTACTCTTCGTCGTCGTCAGCTTAAAGCCAAATTCTCCAAGTGCCACTTTTGGGAGAATAAGGTTAAGTTCTTAGGCCATGTTGTATCTTCCGATGGCATTTCTGTCGATCCCTCAAAGATCGAAGCCATCCAGAATTGGAAGAGGCCTGAGAATGTGCATGAGATTCGTAGTTTCCTTGGATTGGCGGGTTATTACCGACGGTTCATTAAGAACTTTTCCCGTGTTGTGCTTCCTCTCACTTGCCTTACTCGGAAAGGCATTCGTTTCATTTGGTCCGACAAGTGTGAAGCTTCCTTTCAGACATTGAAAGAACTTCTCACTAATGCTCCTATTCTTGTGGTTCCCGAAGGGAATCATGATCTTGTTGTCTACACCGATGCGTGTGGTAGTGGTCTTGGTGCTGTGCTTATGCAGAGAGATCGGGTAGTTGCTTATGCTTCTAGGCAACTGCGTCCGAATGAAGTTCGCTATGCCACTCATGATCTTGAGTTAGCCGCCATTGTCTTTGCCTTGAAGATTTGGCGACATTATTTATTGGGCGAGCGCTTCATTCTCTATACCGATCATAAATCTTTGAAGTATTTGTTTACTCAGAAGGAACTCAATATGAGATAACAGCGTTGGCTCGAGTTTCTTGCTTCCTATGACTTTGATATCCAGTTTACCCCTGGTAAGGGAAATCGTGTGGCAGATGCGCTTAGTCGTAAACATTCGGCTGTTATTTCTATGATGCTTGCCGAATGGAATATTCTTGAGACTCTATCTTTTTGTGAAATTCGTGATCGAGGTTCATCTTCTAATTCTCCTATTCTATTATTTAGTTTGGGAGCTCGACCTATTTTATTGGATCGTATTGCCAATGCTCAGCGGCGTGATCCTGATTTGTTGCATTTTATTCAGCTTTGTGAGTCTGAATCTTGTGATGAGGCGTTGCAAGATTTTAGCATTGATTCTCGTGGGTGTCTTCGTAAGAAGAACCGTCTTTTTGTGCCTTCTGATTTCGCACTTAGGCATGACATTCTTGATGATTGCCATCGTTCTAAGTATACCATTAATCCCGGTAGTAGTAAGATGTATGCCGATATGCGTCGTCTTTATTATTGGGAAGGCATGAAGCGCGATGTGGCGAGTTATGTGAGCAACTGCATGACATGTCAACGTGTGAAGGCCGAACATCAGCGTCCTTATGGACTTCTTCAACCTCTTGAGATTCCATTGTGGAAGTGGGATCAAATTTCTATGGATTTTATTGACGGCCTACCTCGTTCGAGATCAGGTCATTCTAGTATTTGGGTTATTGTTGATCGCCTCACCAAGTCTGCTCATTTTGTCCCTATTAAGTCTAATAGGACAGCTTCGCATTTGGCCAAGTTGTATGTCAAGGAAATCGTGAGACTTCACGGTGTTCCTAGTTCTATTGTGAGTGATCATGATCCTTTATTCACGAGTCATTTTTGGAAGAGTCTTCAGCAAGCTTTGGGAACAAAGCTTAATTTTTCTACAGCTTATCATCCGCAGTCTGACGGACAGACTGAACGGGTGAATCGTATTTTGGAAGATCTTCTCCGAATTTGTATTTTTGATTTCGGTGGTTGCTGGGAGGATCCACCTACCTCTTGTAGAGTTCTCCTACAACAATAGTTTTCAGTCTAGTATCGGTATGGCTCCTTTCGAAGCATTATATGGAAGACCATGTCGATCACCTTCTTGTTGGTTAGAATCTGGAGAGAAGCTTATTATTGGTCCAGATTTTGTTCGTCATTCTTCTGAGAAGATTGATCTTATTCGATTGAGGATGAAAGAGGCACATAGTCGCCAGAAATCCTACGCGGACAACCGTAGGAAGCCTCTCGAGTTCTCGATCGGCGATCTTGTTTTTATTCGTGTTTCTCCTTTGAAAGGGGTTATGCGTTTCAGTGCGACTGGAAAATTGGCTCCTCGTTATATAGGACCATTTTCTATTACTGAACGTATTGGCCCTGTGGCTTATAGAGTTTCACTTCCAGCTCATTTATCTGGCATTCATGACGTGTTTCACGTCTCGCAACTTCGGAAGTGTCTTCGGGAGTCGGATTCTGTTTTTCTCCTGATTTGCAAGAACTTGAGATCTCACCGGACTTATCTTTTGTACAGCAACCTATTCGCGTGCTTGACACGGAGGTGCGACACCTTCGGAATAAGGACGTGCCGCTCGTTAAAGTTCAATGGTCCGCTAATCCTAATGACTGTACTTGGGAAACCAGAGAGTATATCGAGCGATCTTATCCAGGTTTTCTATCCTTGCTTCGTGATGGTAAGTCTATTTCTATGTCTAGAGTTTATTCTTTCTGTCGTTTGTATGTAGTTGTTACAAATATTGTCTCTAGAAATTGCGGGGACGCAATTTTGTAAGGAGGGGAGATCTGTAACAACCCGCATATTTAACGATTTTATATTTAAATGTTTGATTTAAATATAGCGTCGTTATTCGGATTTTGGGGTCTGAAATGTTACTTTCTGCAAATGGCCGAATTGGAGCTCGAAACCATTTCCATTGGTTCCAAAATGGCGTTTGCGATCTTTTTGAGTATAATCTTTGATATGTTTGGAGTTTGTGAAATTTTGGCTACTTTTTCTATTGGGTTTGGGGTTGGATTCAGCCCACTAGCTCATTTAACCCCCTAGCTCAACCCTTCTCTTAATTTCATCTTCATTTCATTTTATTTCTCAAGCTCAAAACTGAAATGGGGGAAAGGAAAGAGAAATAGAAATTAGTAAGCCCTAGTTTCTCCTTTGTAGCTTGATTCTTGCTCCAAAATCAAAGAGAATCCTTTGGTAAGTTCATCTCCATCTTCTCCATCTCTTCTCCTCTTCAATTTCAGTAATTTCCTAACCCTAACTTAGGAAATACTTGCTTTGATGCTAGATTGAAGCTTGTAGTGTTGAAGTGGAGTGTAGTTGGTTGGTTCCTTGCAATTATGCTTCTTCATCTTCTTTGTTTGTGTGAAAAGGTGAGTTTTGAACTCACATCTACTTCTCTTGATTTCATTGATGTTAGGTATGAATTCCTAACACCGTGTTCATATGCACTTGCAATTGGTTTGGGTTGAATTGGAGAATATTCCAATTTTTAGTGTTTTGGGTTCAAATCTTTGAAATCCTAACTTTGATATTTTATTCATGTTTTGGTGATGCATCGAGGAACATATAGGGCCGGGTTGTCGATCGGCGTAAGCCCTTAGAGCCAATGTTCGTCCGATTGCATTTTGGGAGAGTTTGCTCTTCATTTGAATAAGGCTGAAAAACAGCCCAGGCATGATTCAGTCGATTGAAAAACTCTGTTCAGTCGACTGAACCTGAAACCCGAGAGTTTCCAGGCATGATTCAGTCGACTGAAAAACTCTACACAGTCGACTGAACCTGGAAACAGAAGTTTCCTGAACCTGGAAAATTTCCAGGTACAGGGCAGTCGACTGAAAACTCTGTTCAGTCGACTGGACCTGCTGTTTGAGCCCACTTTGCCTTTTTTGATTGAATTTCCAATTTGAATCGATTCATGATGATCCCATGTATGATTATCAATTGTTTTGACTTTGATGGTTCCTTTTAATTTTAATCCACGGGTTTTTATAAAATAATCTCTCGAATCGCATTTAAAAGTTCGTTTCTCTAATTTATAAATTCTATTTAAAACACACACACTTTCGCACTTCGAGCGAAGTGGAAGGGTGATTAAATGGTTGGGCAAAACACGGACCATGAATCTGTGCGTTTATCTTTCCGATTAATCCTTGACCAATTCGATTGATTGTTTTGACCTTCGGGTTTGGTTTATCGATGATATGAGGTAAACTTTGTACTGCTTTGAGTGTGAAAGGGACTGACGGATAGTAAACCGTTTAGTGCGAACGAGTGGTTGTGGGATATACGTTAACACTTTTCGGATTCCTTTTCGAGAGTTGTGACACATTCCGCCAGTTAGTGGTGTCCAGTACTGGGTCTTCGACCTTCACCACTACGGTTTGTTGCCTCTGGAATAGTGTCTTCGGACTGTCTCCCTAGGTTTGTTGCCTTCGGGTATGTTGCCTTCGGGTGTGTGCCTTCGGGTTTGTTGCCCTATATAGTTTCGCTCTAATGTTGGTCTTATGTGCCGCATGGGTGATACTTGGGTTTGGAGTCTTCGGGCTCATGGATCCTTGTTTGTACAGTACTGAGCTCGAGCAAATTTTATGATGTTTCATTGATATGTATATTCCCTTGGTATCGCCCTTCGGTGTTGGTCTTTGTGAGCCGCATGGATTATAGCGATTACCTTGTGGAACTTGTATACCTTATGGGTATTTGTTATTTTCCTTTTGGCTTGTTTTGGGATATTTGTATCCTTTGTTTCTATATGTTGCCGATGATACGAGGCTTGCTCTATATGATTCATCTCTTGTTGATGATTGTGTTATCTCCTCTAGAGATATTTGTTATACTGTATGACCTTGCAGGTTTATTATTGTTCAGTTTATCTAACTGATTTGTTATCTAGACTGATCCGTGTATTTTATACTCGGGTCAGACCGAGATGTTTAAGGTTAGGTGCTTTTGGACTTAGCCTATTTTGCTTCCGCATGGACTATCCGCAAGATTCTTTTTGTTATAGCGTCTTTTGTAGTCCTTATCTGTTGTAACTTTGATCTATACTCTTTCGTCTCGTCTGTATATTGTGGTCTCCCGTACCACTTGACATGTATTATTTTGTATACTCTGTTGTGTATCGGTGTATGTGTATATTATGATTGACTGTTCTGTGATGTATATTACATTTGAGTTGTTATATTTTCTTTTGATAGATCCTATAGCCATTGTAGTTTTGCTTTAAATATTTATTGAATAGGTCGAATTTTAATATGTTTCTACTTTTCGACATATTTAGTGAATAGTTAAGGTAAGATTGCACATGGTCGCTTCCATTATATTCTATTGTCCGCGTTAGCCGACAGTATTATCTATGTAATACTCTTTGTTAACGAGGCTCTCGGAGTGGGGCGTCACACATAATCCTTTTAAACTCAAACTTTGAAACATAACTTCCACCACTTAAATGGTTAAAATTTTAAAATACTTTACATAAACTAGCTTCTTCAATTTCACAAATCAATTCCAAAACAACTCAAATTTATAAATTTTAAATTTAACTAAATCCTAAATCATAAATTTCAATACGATTCAGTTTCCAAATAGACTATTCCAAATTTTATCGATTTCAAAATAGATTTGATCCATGGAATAAACCATTTCAAATTCGATATATTTCAACTTTAAATATTCAACAATTTCCAAACTGAGTTTGGTAATTACGATTCAACAATTAAATTTTCTATTATTTAATTTCGAAAAATTTTACATAGTAAATCCATTATCATTTAAATAAAACTCAAATTACAAATAACTAAATATTTCCTTCAATTTATTTATACTTGAACTATCCGTTTAGTTCCCCTTAAACCCAAAATTAAGTTATATATAAAAAAAACCATACCTACTAAAATTTCGAATTTAATAAATCTCACATCGAGCTTATCTTAGTTTAATTCTTAAATAAATTGAATTTCAAATAAATCTCAAATTTATCTTCCAACCTTAATTTTATTTAAATCATTATAAACTCTATATTGAAATATGTAATTCAAATACTTAACCTTATTATCTTCAATAAAAGTAAACTTACTATTTAGCTTATCTATATTAAAACAAATCACACCTAGTTAAAAATCAAGGATAAAATAACGTTAAGATAATATCAAAAATCAATATTTATCCAAAACCATATATTTCTTTACAAAACCATATAAACCATATAAATCATTTCAAAATATTTTTATATATAAACCACGGTGTCTGTATATAATTTTTTATCCTATGATCAAGTGATACGGATATTTATCATTTCAATCCGCAATTTAAAATATAAATACGGTTATATATCATTTCAAACCGTAATCCCGAATAAAATAAAAATTCATAACAACTTGCAGTTTATAACAGTAAAAAATACAACATCCATTCATCCAATATCAATCACCAAACATTTATCACAATCATCATCCAATTCAATCAATAACATCAATGTAGAACAAATAATAAATAACAGGTATTAACTGGCAGTTAATATTCAAAAATAAATTAAATAACTATTTTATCCAAATAAACTCAAATATACCGAGACGATGATTTAAAATATGCCAAAAGTCATAAATAAATTTTTAATCACATTATAAATCAATTTAACAAACATAAGAAATTTTAGAAGTTGTGAGTGGGTTAAAACACACACCTTTGGAATTTAAATTGAATTTAAATCCAGTTTAAACCCATAATTTGAACAGTCTCAGAATTCATCCAAACCAGTGTCAAAATGTCCAGAATTTTGATATGATCCTAGCGCAAAAAACCGTGCGTGAATCCTAGTTCATATGGAAAAGTTATGACAAATAGAAGTCAACGATTTAAAAATTAAAATAAAAAATAAAAAAACAGCTACACGACACGTCGAAACACACGAAACCTTATGCTCATCTCCTACACACGACTGAGCAGCAGCAGGCCGCCACCACCGAACCCTAGTTGCAATTTTCGTCGCCACTACGTAGATCACCAGCACGATCCAACACCACCGTCGAACTCGCCATGGCCGGCCGCCTTTACCAGTACTAACGACGAACCCTCCGACCCCTCCATGCGATAGCGCCGCCGTCACGATTTTCGACCTATCACGGCGAAATCGAGCAACTGCGGGCCAAGGTGGCCGTATAGATCTGCTTGCCTTGCCAATCTCTACATGCCCCTACCTCCTGATCGTTGTGAAATCGACGATCCGCCATCAACTCCGACGACCTAATATGAACGGCCGGGAGTTATTCATTAAATTATGGACACACGGAGACTCGAATCGAAAAATGAATTTGAAATCTGAGATGCACTCATCGAGAGCTTTAGATCGATATAAAATTTGATATGTATTGAGGAGTTTGACTTTTTGAGGTTAAATTTTGAATTGGAATTGAATTGGAATATTTAGGGTTTTCAGCCATTGAGAAAGAGGAGCAATAGAAGTTTCTGTACATACAAAAATGAGGAAAAATAAGGCCGCTAGGGTTTATAACCGGATATATATAGGCAGAAGCAAATAGAAACAAATGGGCTCCATCGAATTTGGGTTTTGAACGATAAATGACCCGGAAAGCCCGTTTCGACTCCGGAATGAGACTGAGTCAACCCATTTATCGAAATAGATGTTTTTAAATATTTTAAACGCAATGGAACAGGTTTCAAGTCCAAATTACATCGTATGAAGGAGTTATGCTAAAATCAAGTTATTTCAAATTGATTTTAATTGATTTCAATAAAATTGATTTCTAGGCGTTTAGAGTCCGTACGATCAAACGACAAGCCCGATCGCTACGAAACTTGAAATCCTACAATAATCCGCCGTTACGGATCTGATGAAACTGGTTTCGTCGAAATCCGAGTCAGTGGCCGAAATGGCTATTTTCCAATTATTAAATTAAATTAATAATTAATTAATTAAATCACTTTTCCAGTTTAAATTTAATTATTTACCCTTTCTATCATTTTTGATTTCTTAATCATTTAAATAAATTAAACAAATTTTAGTTGTCAATTTAAAATTGATTAATCCATCAATTTCAGTGTTTAATTTTAATTTCATTAAATTCAGAAATTATAAATTAAAATTCCCAAAATCCATTTATTAAATATTTAAACTTTTTTATTCACGTCTTTTATTACAATAAGGATATAGCTAACATTGTTCTAAATCTTGCTACTTAATATTTCCCAATTTCCTATTAATTTCTATTTTCGTAATATTTAAATTTAAATTTTCATTTAATTCCAACTAATCCAACTATTAAATTTAAATTAATAAATCTTGATTCCCATTCTTTGTATTCAATCAACCATTATCCTATTCATACTTTATTATCAACCAACAATTATTACAATTAATTATCTAATATTAATTTTCCAAATTACAGCTTATTGCGTATTATTTCGTCAATTAATATAACTTTGAATTTTATTTCTCAATTTACTATTTACAATCAATTATGACCTTGTAATTGTTTCAATTAATCGGTTTTGCACTAAATTAGTTATTTATTAACTTGTATTAACATTATTACCTTTATTTTAGTGATTTAATTATTAAATTACAGATTTTTATTTTCTTTTCGAATTAAATTACCAAAACTTATTAAATTAACAAAATTTAATTATCGAAAATTATTGGTCGTTATACTCTCCCCCACTCAAAACTTTTCGTCCTCGAAAAAGGAAAAGAAGGGAAAGAAATGATTGCGTAAACAATGCACCTTATTCAAAAATATTAACTTTGTAAACCAACAATTCACAAAATTAATTAATTTAAATAAAATATGCCAATTTATAATCATTAAATCTTTTTATACTCAAACTAATAAAGTTTGGAAAACATTTTCGAAATTTTTCTAAGTCTAAAATTTAAGGAAAATTTCGGCAGAGTCTCCTTTGTACGAGGAGGCTCGGGTGAAAATATGATATCCAATATAACAATATATATCACAATATCTCAAAATAATATATCCCAACAATGGAAAAAATAATATAATAATGCTATGAAACCGTAATCCGAGAACGTACCTATTTGTCGGGCAAACAACGTTTAATTATGAAGCCAAAAGCAGTAGCAATTGCTTCCATAACCTGTATTTCACTTATATAATCTAAAAAGGGTTAATAATTATATAAAATGAAATACTTAAAGTTGTTTCAACTACTAACAAACAATCAATATAAACAACATTCATTCGCACCCAACATCATACACATCAAATACAAATCAACCATTCCAGCAAGACAAACAATTGGTTTGTTCGGGTTAAGACACTTTAAATCACATAGAATAACAAATAACTATGAAGTGTTCCATTTACTCAATAGTCATAGATAAACTCGATAGATTATTCATACATCTAAGCAATTAAAAGTATCTTTTTCCTAAACAACTCATAAACCAAAACGAAGAACAAATTCAAAAAACAGACCGAGTTCATTTTTAATAATTTCATTTAATAATATTTGTTGTTTGATTTCCTTTTCATTCATATAATGATTTATCTTTTTATTTACATTTATTTCTTGCAAATTTCAATTTCTATTCATTCATTTATTACTTAATTTCATTTATGCATTTATTTATGGTATTCTTGTTAAATTCAAATTTCTTAGCACATCAATTCATCCACTTAATTTCATTTATTTACTTTAATTATAAATAGTTTCAACATTAGCTTAAGTTCAAAATCTTTACTTACATTACTCATTTCGTATTTCATTTAATTAGTACCATTAAAATTTTGACTCAAGTTTATAACTAATTTCATGTCAAATTTCTTATTTATAAAGTAAATTTTATTGAACACTTTCATTATTTAAGTATTACTTGTATAATATCTATTACATTTTCTTATTAACATTCCAACTTTTTACATCTTTTGGTAAGTTATATATGCTTTTGAAGAATGCAATTGAAAGTTATACAAGTTTTCTCATTTCTTTAATTAATTTAATGTTCAATAATCATATCCTTTGCTTCTTTTATAGATTATAAATTTCAACTTTCTTGTTATTTCATTTATAACCTAGCATTTAATCTCTTATTTTAATTAAAGGTTCCAATTATTGATTAGTTACATTCCATTTCACTACAATAATTGAAACTATTAATTAACGGAAACTTAAGAACTAAATACCGAGTTAAATTTCAAATTATTTTAAAATAATAGATAGACGTATACCCTTACAATTTATATATCCAATTATATAACAAACCCTTTTTATAACACTAACAAATACGCTCTCTCATATATATACGCTCAACGACTCATTATAGGGTATTACTAGCCTATTAAAAAAGAGCCAGACCCCACAAAGCTAAGTTTATCACTAAACCAAAGCTCTGATACCAGATGTAACATCCTGCCTTTTTGTACGCTTTAAATCGATGATAAAACACACACGTCAGACTCAAACCATACAGAAGGGCGGATTGTTATGGGATAAATAAGAAAAAGCAGGGAAAGAAGAAAAACGAAACAGAATCTTGCAGCAGAACGACAAAATATAGTAATCAAGTAACAGTTCATGAAGCTGTTTTATAAAACATTTGATTATACTTATACAACACAGATCAGAGTTATACACACCAGAGAATAATAAATAATGCAGCGGATTACATGATGCAGTGAAATATAATAAATAATAATACAATCTTCGTCTTCGTCCTCCAGCATAGGGTCTTTAAATCCTGAAATTCTCAGGCTGACCCAAGCAAATTGAAAAGACAAAACACTCGAGTCAGAACTAAAAGATTTTATGTAAGTTAAATCAACGGTAAATAAAGTGAGTGGAATGGGGTCAGAGATGTTTACGGGATTTGACATCTCCTATGCAATGTCAAACGTGAGCGCAGTAACTTAAGAGATGCTCGGGATTCACATCTCCTAAGGATTCGTTAAACTATTTACTATGTAGTAATATTTCTCCATTATAATAGTGTCTAATAGTAAAATAAACTAACTTTTAAATAGCGTTAAGGATTTACCTAATCTCCCCCTTGACACAATAATAGTCCAAGTAGTCCATCCAATATCATAGTCCCTCCTGATCGAGAAGCCATCAGAGGATACCACATGGGCTACAGGATAAAACCAAACTCGTACAAGGCACGCTAGGGTAAGTGACACGGCACAACTAGATAATGCCAGTGTAGATACACCAATTACGCTTCCGGACTGGTGGTAAAGCATAGCCGCAGCTACCGCCCACCTTGAGCCACACCCCCAAATCAAAAAATCAAAAGTGGCCACCAAATCAATCCAAAAGTCAAAGTATAATATCAAAGGGATGTGTCCAATCAAAGGTGCTTCCTCATTAGCCCGTCAATCGCTCCTGTTTTAGCCACCTTATGCCAACTCACATGAGTCGGGTTCACGTATATACCTCAAAGGACCATCCAACTTCATTCTGGAATCTCCACCGCATACACGGTTGTTAAAGTGGTTTTTGGAGTTGGCAGAGCGTATGACAACTTCTGATCCCGGTCTCTTTAACAATCAAACGTTATTATAACACCACAGTCATTTTAAAATAATTTTTACTTCAAAACTAGAATATAATATCCATTTCAAAACCATATAATACCACATCATTTCCATTTCAAAACCCAAACCAATATGATATCATTTTTATTGAAACCTAAATCAATATAATATCATTTTTATTTCAATTATATCCTTTCTAAAAATCATAGTAATTTCAATGTTATAACACTTCGAAATCAAAACTCTTGAAATATAACACTTTCAAACCATAATCCTTTGAAACTCAAACTTTGAAACATAACTTCCACCACTTAAATGGTTAAAATATTAAAATACTTTATATCATAAACTAGCTTCTTCAATTTCACAAATCAATTCCAAAACAACTCGAATTTATAAATTTTAAATTTAACTAAACCCCAAATCATAATTTTCAATACGATTCAGTTCCCAAATAAACTATTCCAAATTTTATCGATTTCAAAACATATTTGATCCACGGAATAAACCATTTCAAATTCGATATATTTCAACTTTAAGTATTCAACAATTTCCAAACTGAGTTTGGTAATTACGATTCAACAATTAAATTTTCTATTATTTATTTTTGAAATATTTTACATAATAAATCTATTATCATTTAAATAAAACTCAAATTACTAATGACTAAATATTTCCTTCAATTTATTTATACTTGAACTATTCGTTTAATTCCCCTTAAACCCAAAATCAAGTTGTATAAAAAAAGAAAAACCATACCTACTAAAATTTCAAATTTAATAAATCTCACATCGAGCTTATTTTAGTTTAATTCTTAAATAAATTCAATTTCAAATAAACCTCAAATTTATCTTCCAAACTTAATTTTATTAAAATCATTATAAACTCTATATTGAAATATATAATTTAAATACTTAACCATATTATCTTCAATAAAAGTCAAACTTATTATTTAGCTTATCTATATTAAAACAAATCATACCTAGCTAAAAATCTAGGATAAAATAACATTAAGATAATATAAAAAATCAATATTTATCCAAAACCATATATTTCTATACAAAACCATATAAATCATTTCAAAATATTTTTATATATAGACCACGGTGTCTGTATATAATTTTCTATCCTATGATCAAGTGATACAGATATTTATCATTTCAATCCGCAATTTAAAATATAAATACGGTTATATATCATTTCAAACCGCAATCCCGAATGAAATAAAATCCATAACAACTTGCAGTTTATAACGGTATAAAATACAACATCCACTCATCCAATATCAATCACCAAACATTTATCACAATCATCATCTAATTCAATCAATAACATCAATATAGAACAGATAATAAATAACAGGTATTAACTGGCATTTAATATTCAAAAATAAATTTAATAACTATTTTATCCAAATAAATTCAAATAAAATGAGATGATGATTTAAAATATGCCAAACAGTCATAAATAAATTTCTAATCACATCATAAATCAATTTAACAAACATAAAAAATTTTAGAAGTTGTGAGTGGGTTAAAACACTTACCTTTTGAATTTAAATTGAATTTAAATCCAATTTAAACCCAAAATTTCAACAGTCTCAGAATTCGTCCAAACTAGTGTCTAAATGTCTGGAATTTTGATACGATCATAGTGCAAGAAACCGTGCATGAATCCGAGTTCGTATGGAAAAGTAATGATAATTAGAAGTCAACGACTTAAAAATTAAAATAAAACAAAAACAAAATAAAAAACAGCTACCTGACACATCGAAACACACAAAACCCTACGCTCATCTCCTACACGCGATTGAGAAGCAGCAAGCCGCCACCACCGAACCCTAGTTGCAATTTTCACCACCACCACGTAGATCTCCAGTACGATCCAATACCACCGTCGAACTCGCCATGGCCAGCCGCCCTTATCAGTACCAACGACGAACCCTCCAGCCCCTCCATGCGATAGCACCATCGCTATGATTTCGGCCATTCATGGTGAAATCGAGAAACTCCGGTCCCAAGTGGACGTATCGCTCTGCTTGCCTTGCCAATCTCTACATGCCCCTACCTCCTGATCGTCGTGAAATCGACGATCCGCCGTCAACTCCGACGACCTAATATGAACGTCCGGGAGTTATTCATTAAATTCTGGACATACGGAGACTCGAATCGAAAAATGAATTTCAAATCTAAAATGCGCTCATCGAGGGCTTCAGATTGATATAAAATTTGATATGTATTGAGGAGTTTGAATTTTAAATTAGAATTGAATTGGAATATTTAAGGTTTTCAGCCATTAAGAAAGAGGAGCAATAGAAGTATCTATACGTACAGAAATGAGGAAAAATAAGGCGGTTAGGGTTTATAATCGGATATATATATATATAGGCAGAACCAAATAGAAACAAATGGGCTCGATCGAATTTTGGTTTTGAGCGATAAATGACCCGAAAAGCCCGTTTCAACTCGGGAACGAGACTGGGTCAACCCGTAAATCAAAATAGATGTTTTAAAATATTTTAAATGCAATGGAACAAGTTTCAAGTCCAAATTCCATCGTATGAAGAAGTTATGCTAAAATCAAGTTATTTCAAATTTATTTCAATTAAATTGATTTTTAGCATTTTCTAGTCCGTACGATCAAACGACTAGCCCGATCGCTACAAAACTTGAAATCCTACAATAATCCACCGTTACGGATCCGATGAAATCGGTTTCGTCGAAATCCGAGTCAGTGGCCAAAATGGCTATTTTCCAGTTATTAAATTAATAATTAATTAATTAAATAACTTTTCCAATTTAAATTTAATTATTTACCCTTTCTATCATTTTTGATTTCTTTATCATTTATAATAACTTAAAGAAATTTTAGATGTCAATTTAAAGTTGATTAATCCATCAATTTCAGTGTTTAATTTCAATTTCATTAAATTCAGAAATTATAAATTAAAATTCCCAAAATCCATTTATTAAAATTTTAAACTTTGTTATTCGCGTCTTTTATTACAATGAGGATATAACTAACATTGTTCTAAATCTTGGTACTTAATATTTCCCAATTTCCACTTAATTTCTATTTTCGTAATATTTAAATATAAATTTTCATTTAATTCCAACTAGTCCAATTATTAAGTTTAAATTAATAAATCTTGATTCCCATTCTTTGTATTCAATCAATCATTATCCGATTCGTACTTTGTTACCAACCAACAATTATTACAATTAGTTATCTAATATTGATTTTTCCAAATTAGAGCTTATTGCATATCATTTCGTCAATTAATATACTTTGAATTTTATTTCCCAATTTACTATTTACAATCAATTATGACCTTGCAATTGTTTCAATTAATTGGGTTTGTACTAAATTATTTATTTATTAACTTGTAACATTATTACCTTTATTTTAGTGATTTCATTATTAAATTACAGATTTTTATCTTCTTTCTGAATTAAATTACCAAAACTTATTAAATTAACAAAATTTAGTTATTGAAAATTATGGGACGTTACATAAAATGTTGGGAATAATAGATCGTTAGGGGTGAAGAAGAAAAGGATAGAAGGAAACAACATCAACATCATAGAATCTCATAATCGTAGCAGAAAAAAATTTAATATGTAATAACATATTTTCATACAAAATTATCAATTAATATACATACAATCATCAAAGTACAAGAATCAACAAATCAATATGGACAGTTATAATAACTTACCCTCACTAGTATTGACTATATAATTTTCACGCACAACGGAAAATAACAAGCATGAGAATACGTATCTGTCATCCAGCTCATCCCCTGAGCTTTATAGCATCCTCACCTGAATCTGTAATACTCGGTCGGACCAAAGCATTATAATAAAATAACACCTGAGCCAGTTTGGAAACTAGCGTAAGAAAACACACTCCATTTTAATTATTACTATTTTTAAAGTCCTTTGAAAACATAGGTATCTTGTAAGACCACATCACACATAAACACGACGAGTCTCGGTCTCATCGATTCCAAAACGACAAATTTTAAAGGCCAGGTTGTTTAAAATGAACAATTCTACAATCAGGTTGTCAATATTCACATGTGACGCCCCACCTCTATACCCACGCTAGCCAAGGACACTACGGGGTAATGTCGTCAACTAGCACGGAGAATAAGGCTGTTGAGGAGCGACCATCCGTGTAATGGCTTTGTGCGAGTACCGATATGCCAGATAAAATATAACTTGCATTTCTTTTCAAGAGGAAATCCGACATGCCGACACAAACTCAAGGCTACTACGCAATGGCTATAATATCTTCGGAAACAAATATAGAAATAAGTATAACACAAATCAGTCACAGAAGATCATATCTCAAAGGCGGAAACAGATATGAATATTACACATAAAAGTGTATATCAGAGTAGTGGTCAAACAAGATCCACAATGTCACAAAAGAATAGCTACAAGTGCTAGACAAAAGAATAAGGATACATCTATGAGTCTATATCTCAAATGTATACAACAAAAACTACTAATCTAAGTAGTTAGCCAAAAGTTAGGGTGATAATCGCAGATGTGAAGTCAAGCAGAAGCACCTGTAACATCTCGGTCTGACCCGAGTATTATTTAATAAAAAAATAATAAACGGATCAGTCTAGCTATAAATATCAGATAAAATGATATAGAATAAGAGATATGACATAAATATTTAATAGCCATAAAGCCATACTGTGATAAGTATGCAATTGAAAAATCAACCGGGGATTAGTCAATATCACGAAAATCTTCTCAAAGATCAAAAGGGATGTCATACTCTATATTTCCATTCACCAAAACCATGAATATTGACAATAATGTCAATGCCAATCACAAAAGTTAATGACACACAAATTCACAATGCACAAATATTGATAACACATATCAATGTAAATCACGAAAATCGGTGAAACACAAATTCTAGAAATCATCAATGAAAATCCAGAAATCACAAAAAGGGGGAGGCCTATCATAAAACGGGAGCATGAAAACTCACCAACACGTGTATCACAAAAATGGAACGCTATTCCATGGTTGCTAACCATTAATTTTTGAGCCGAAGCTCCACAAAACGGTCCGAAGACCATGGGTCGCTACCCCACCAGTTTGAGCCGAATCTCCACAGAAACGGGGTTTAGTCTCCCTCGCAGACAAAGAGACATCGCACATTGCTAGTCTAAATCACAAAAATGATCATCATCGATCATCAAGAAGTGTCAATTACACTAAGCTAGTAAATATATGAGCTTAGCTTCATGTCCCATAACCACTAGCTTAACTTGTACATTTACGAACAAATTGTAGATTTCCACTAGAAAATGTCATAAGAGATTCAATCGAACAAGTCCAAGAATTAACCGACGAAGTAAACGCAAGCGTTTCATACCACTTGTTTTACTAAACCGTTTAATTAGATTTCTCATACGAGTGAGGTAAAGGTTTGTATATACTAATAGGTTGGAAAACGGTTTTATAAACGAGTTCGATATTGAAAAATAGAGTTTGAGTAATCTTTGGTAAAGAGTTTGAATATTTACTACTAGTATAGAAACCTTTGTATTTTAATGTGACAAACCATAAAAATGATTGTAGAAACAATAAATCATTAAAATCCACATACGAAGACGTGAATCAAATCCAAAGAAACCGATAAAGAATCCATCGAAATGGATATTCAAAAATCCCTAAAAAGGAGTCATCAAAGTCATAATAAATGATAACAACAAATAGGATCATCACGAATCGATTAAAATTGGATATTCAATCCCAAAATGCAAAGTGGGCTGAAACAACAAATTCAGTTGACTAAACAGCAAATTCAGTTGACTAAATAGAGATTTTCAGTTGACTGAATTCTGCCTGGAAACATTCTGTTTCCAGGTTCAGTCGACTAAATAGAGAATTCAGTCGACTAAACCATGCCTGGGCTATTTTTCAGCCTATTCAAATGAAGAGCAAACTCTTCCAAAATGCAACCGGATGAACATTGGCTCTAAGGGTTTATGTTATCAAAGTCGACCAAGGTGAAAACAACTAATCGGAGAAGAAGAATCGATTAGAGATTGGAAAACAAAGCAAATTGAGCATAAATAGGAAAAACAGGAGCAGGTCAGTCGACTAAAATCCCTGAGTCGGTCGACTGAACACATACCTGAGAAATTTTCGGGCTTCAGCTCAGTCGACTGACTCGGAGAATTCAGTCGACTGAACCTGAATTCCTGCATTTCCTACCCTATTTCAAATGAAGTGCAAACTCACTCAATTTGCAATCGGACAAGCACGGACGCTAGGGGTTTACGCCAATCGGCAACCCGGCCCTATTGGCTCCTCGATGCATTACCAAAACATGAATCAAAACAATAAAGTTAGGATTTTTAAAGATTTGAAACCAAAACACTAAAAATTGGAATATTCACCAATTCAACCCAAACCACAAGCAAATGCACACGAATAAGTGTTAGGAATTCATGCCCAACAATCAAAGATAGATATAGGCATAGATGTGAGATAAAAATCTCACTTTCAAACCAAAAACAAATGAAGAAGAAGCTATACTGCAATGGCAAGGACAATCACTCTTCAATTCCAACCCAAAGAGCTTGAATCTAAGCTAAAAAGAGAAACATTTCCTAAGTTAGGTTTAGGAATTTCTGAAATTGGTAAGAGAATGAGTTGGAGAAGAAGAAGATGAGGCTTACCAAAGCTCCTTCTATAAATTTGGAGCTAGAAATTGATTCGCAAAAGAAAACTAGGGCTTGGAGTTTTAATTTCCCATTCCTCTCTCCATTGTTGTTAAAGCTTGAGTATTAGGAATTAGAAATGAACTAATGAAGAGGAGAGGGGTGAAGCTTGGGTCTAATGGGCTGAAACAAAACCAAAGCCCTAAGTGAAAAAGTGGCAAAATTACACTAACTCCAAACATATCAAAGTTTATACTTAAAAAGATCGCAAACGTCATTTTGAACTCAATGAGAGTGGTCTCAAGTCCTAATTTGACTGTTTGTAAAAAGTAGCTTTTTCGGACAAAAATCCGACTAACGATGAAATATTTAAATAAAATATTTAAATACTCAATCGTAAAATATGCGGGTTATTACAGACTACCCTCCTTAAAGAAATTGCATCCTCGCAATATTTAAGAAGAAAATATATAGTAACAACCATGAAGGCATATTGAACACAAAGAAATTTGAAATAAAAAGTTCACCTCAAAGAGCACAAGAAAGTAAGTCCGGATGTGTTCGCTCGATGAATTCTCTAGATTCCCAAGAGCAATCCTTAGGATTTGAAGACCATTGAACTTTAACAAGCGGAACATCTTTATTTCGAAGGCGCTTGACCTCCGAAGCAATAATACGAATAGGATGTTGCTCATAAGTTAAATTAGATGAGACTTCAATTTCTTCCACAACACCGGGCTCAAGAATAGAATCAGAATCTGGAAGACATTTCCGTAATTGAGAAACGTGAAACACATCATGAATAGCAGAAAATTGAGCCGGTAACAAAAGGCGATAAGCCATGGAACCAATACGTTCGGTGATGGAAAACGGACCAATATATCGAGGTGCTAGCTTTCCCGATCGACTGAAACGTATAACACCCTTCATAGGTGAAACACGAACAAACACAAAATCCCCCACAGAAAATTCTAATTTCCTTCTTCGGTTATCGGCATAGGATTTTTGCCTACTTTGAGCTTCTTTCATCCTATGACGAATAAGGTCAATCTTTTCTGTGGAATCACGAATAAAATCTGGACCTAGAAACAGCTTCTCAACAGCCTCAAGCCAATAAGAAGGAGATCGACATGGCCTTCCATAGAGTGCCTCAAAAGAAGCCATACCAATACTATATTGGAAGCTATTATTATAAGAAAACTCAACAAGAGAAATATGATCTTCCCAACTTCCACCATAATCAAGAACACATGCACGAAGAAGATCTTCAAGAGTTTGATTCACACGCTCGGTTTGTCTATCGGACTGAGGATGATAAGCGGTGCTAAAATTTATCTTCGTTCCCAAAGCTTTTTGAAGACTCTTCCGAAATCCACTAGTAACAATGGATCACGATCACTAACAATAGAAGTAGGAACTCCATGTAATTTAACAATTTCTTTGATAAAGAGTTTGGCCAAAAGAGGGACGGTTCGATTAGACCGAACGGGAATAAAATGGGCGGATTTAGTTAGTCTATCAACTATCACCCATAAGCTATCATGACCCGAACGAGAACGGGGAAGGCCGTCAATAAAATCCATGGAAATTTGATCCCACTTCCAAATTGGAATGTCTAAAGGTTGCAATAACCCACCGGGCCTTTGATGCTCGGCCTTAATAAGTTGGCAAGTCATGCAAAGATTAACGAAGTTAGCGATATCAAATTTCATTCCCTCCCAATAATAAAGTCGCTTCATATCCGCGTACATTTTACTACTGCCGGGATGAATGGTAAATTTAGAACGATGGGAATCTTCCAAAATGTCTTTGCGAAGATCACTAACATTTGGCACGATAAGTCTACCAAATTTTCGAATGCCACCACGAGAATCGATATCAAAGTCTTTCAAAACTTCAATATCAAGTTTATCCCTCAATCTTTGGCCAAGAAGTGCCAATTCGGGATCTTGCACTTGAGATTCAAGAATGCGGTCTAAAAGAGAAGGATGAGCCTCAAGGCTACATAAAACAAGAGATGAACATAAATCGGAAACACGATCTCGAATCTCACAAGTGGATAAAACCCCGAGATCATTCCATTCGGATATCATCATAGAAACAACCGCTTGTTGCTTACGACTAAGTGCATCGGCAACGCGATTTCCCTTTCCGGGAGTGTAAAGAATATCAAGATCATATGATGCAAGGAACTCGAGCCAATGTTGTTGACGCAAATTAAGCTCCTTTTGAGCAAATAAATACTTCAAAGATTTATGATCAATGTAAAGAATAAATTTTTCTCCCAAAAGATAATGGCGTCAAATACGAAGGGCGAAAACAGTATCCGCGAGCTCTAAATCATGTGTGGCATATCTAGTCACGGCTGGCTTCAATTACCTAGAAGCATAAGCAATAACACATTCTCTTTGCATAAGAATGGCACCCAAACCAACGCGACTAGCATTGGTATAAACAAAAAAATCTTGGTTCCCTTCGGGAATCACAAGAATAGGAGCATCGGAAAGGAGTTCTTTTAATTTCTGAAAAGAAGCTTCACATTTGCCCAACCAAATGTATTTAACACATTTCTTTGTTAAGCTAGTAAGAGGCACGAAAATTTTAGAAAAGTCTTTGATAAAACGACGGTAATAACTCGCCAATCCGAGAAAACTACGAATTTCCGTCACACTCTCCGGTCTCTTCCAATTTTGAATCGCTTCAATCTTTGAAGGATCTACTGATATTCTGGATTCGGAAGTAATATGACCGAGAAACTTCACACGAGATTGCCAAAAGTGGCATTTAGAAAATTTTGCTTTTAATTGATTGCTCCTAAGAGTTTCCAACATAATCCGAAGATGTTTTTCATGCTCCTCCTCGGTTTTAGAATACACAAGAATATCATCGATGAAGATGAGAATAAATCGATGGAGGAAATCTTTGAAAACTCGATTCATAAGGTCAACGAAATAAGCTGGAGCATTCGTTAAACCAAACGGCATAACAAGCCATTCATAAGATCCATAACGAGTACGGAACGATGTTAAAGGAATGCTATCCTCTGCAATACGAAGCTGATGATAAGCGGTAGCCAAGTCCAATTGTGAAAAGACTCTAGCACCACTAAGTTGGTCAAATAAATCATCAATCCGAGTTAAAGGATATTTATTCTTGATAGTAAGATCATTAAGCTTGTGGTAGTCAACGCAAAGCCTAAGTGTACCATCGGATTTCTTTACAAAAATAGCTGAAGCTCCCCAAGGCGAGGAACTAGAGCGAATAAATTGCTTCGTCTCCAATTCAGATCATTATTTACGCATCTCCTCATTTTCTTTATTGGACATACGATAAGGAGGACGAGTAATAGGTTGAGCTCCAGGGATGAGATTAATTCTGAACCCAATTGCTCGCTTAGGTGGTAACCCTAAAATGGGTTCAAATATGTCGGAAAATTCACGAACAACGTGAATAAGAGAAATAATATCTTCCTAATCATCATTATCGTCATCATGAGGATTTAAAGAATATAAAGATGCAACCAAGCTGGAATCTGAATCTTTAAGGTCAATAGAAATCTGCGTAACAGATTGAGGATGTCGAAGATGAATAGTCCGCTCAGGACATAGGATTTGAGCTTCATAGCGATTAAGCCAATCCATTCCCAAAATCATTCCAAAGCCTAAGTAGCACATAACATGCAAATCGGCTCGGAAAGAAAAATCACACAAAATAATCTCGACGTCTTTACAAAGCAAACTAATTGTTGCGGATCCACCAACCGGATTCGCAATTCTCAAAGAAGTCATTCAACACAAAACATCCAAAGAAAAAGTATCAACAAGTTCTTTTGATATAAAAGAATAGGATGCACCCGTATCAAAAAGAACTCGAATAGGATGATCACGAAATAAAATAATGCCATCAAGGATAGAATAAGAAATACCTTTACCACGAGATGTGTTGCCAGAGGCTTGAGCAACATTAAGCTTCCCCTCCTTCCTATTTTGAAGTTTGGGACAAGAAGGTAAATAATGATCCGGGCTTTTGCAAAAGCGACAAGTACGAGGCTTTGAACACTTGTTCGCATAATGGTCTTTAGAACCACAGTTCTAGCATTGCCCACCACTTGGGGTAGAAGTCTTAATTGCCGGGGAGACTTTCTTCCCTTTCTTATTGTTAGGATAAGGACCCTTGAATTTATTAGGCCTCTTCTTGTTGGTGAAGTTCAGTTTAGCATTCCCAACCTCAACATCACTTACTCTATCAGCCTCTTCAAGTCGAAGAGCGATATCAATGAGTTGATCAAAAGAAACTTCTAATTTTAGAAGCAATGGCTTCTTGAAATTTTTGTTCAAGCCATAGACAAATTTTTGGTTCTTCTTTAATGGGGTGTTTATGTACTCGACCTCATATTTAGAAAGTGACTCGAAGGATGCGACATAATCTGTCACAAAAGATTCACCTTGAACAAGGTCTATAAAACGACGAGCCAAAGTCACCTTCTCAGCTTCTGGCACAAATTTTAATTCGAAGCGTTCCCGGAATTTCTCCTAAGTGAGATCCGCTTCATTTATTTTAGAAATCAGAAGCTCGTACCAGTCTAATGCTCTTTCTTGGAGAACTAGAGGCCACCCGAACATGGTGAAGATCAATAAGATTCATGCGAGAAAAGATTCGATCGCATGTTCTTAGCTAAGCCCGGACTTCAATAATGGTTTCAGAACCTTGAAATGGCTTCCCACCCAAGTTGGTATAATCGTTGCACAAGCGTGCAAATCCAGACTTAGGGTGAGTAGGTTCCGGATTAGAACCGGCTGCTTGAGCATTCTTTACTAGATCAAGAAGCCGCTGGGCAGACATAAAAACTCCATCCTGGGGAGTAGCACTAGATTGTCCGGCGCTGGGACGGCCAGGTCTAACCATTTCTCTTCCTTAAGAAAGAAGAAGGAAGAAGAAAAAGGTTATTCACAAATTGAATATCAAACATTAATGATTGTTAAAGCAAGAAATCATAAAGAAAATAGGATAGAACGGGTCCAATGACTCGAATGAAATCCTAAGGCACGACTCCTAAGATGGACTTAGGACAATGATCCTTGCTAGATTATTCTACATTGTTCCGAAGTTTGGCTCTGATACCAAGCTGTGACGCCCCACCTCTATACCCACACTAGCCAAGGACACTACGGGGTAATGCCGTCAACTAGCGTGGAGAATAAGGCTGTTGAGGAGCGACCATCCATGTAATGGCTTTGTGCAAGTACCGATATGCCAGATAAAATATAACTGTCATTTCTGTTCAAGAGGAAATCCGACATGCCGACACAAACTCAAGGCTACTACACAGTGGCTATAATGTCTTTGGAAACAAATATAGAAATAAGTATAACACAAATTGGTCACAGAAGATCATATCTCAAAGGCGGAAACGGATATGAATATTACACATAAAAGTGTATATCAGAGTAGTGGTCAAACAAGATCCACAATGTCACAAAAGAATAGCTACAAGTGCTAGACAAAAGAATAAGGATAAATCTATGAGTCTATATCTCAAATGTATACAACAAAAACTACTAATCTAAGTAGTTAGCCAAAAGTTAGGGTGATAATCGCAGATGTGAAGTCAAGCAGAAGCACCTGTAACATCTCAGTCTGACCCGAGTATTATTTAATAAGAAAATAATAAACGGATCAGTCTAGCTATAAATATCAGATAAAATGATATAGAATAAGAGATATGACATAAATATTTAATAGCCATAAAGCCATACTGTGATAAGTATGCAATTGAAAAATCAACCGGGGATTAGTCAATATCACGAAAATCTTCTCAAAGATCAAAAGGGAGTCATACTCTATATTTCCATTCACCAAAGCCATGAATATTGACAATAATGTCAATGCCAATCACAAAAGTTAATGACACACGAATTCACCAATGCAAAAATATTGATAACACATATCAATGTAAATCACGAAAATCGGTGAAACACAAATTCTAGAAATCATCAATGAAAATCCAGAAATCACAAAAAGGGGGAGGCCTATCACAAAACGGGAGCATGAAAACTCACCAACACGTGTATCACAAAAATGGAACGCTATTCCATGGTTGCTAACCATTAATTTTTGAGCCGAAGCTCCACAAAACGGTCCGAACACCACGGGTCGCTACCCCACAAATTTGAGCCGAAGCTCCACAGAAACGGGGTTTAGTCTCCCTTACAGACAAAGAGACATCGCACATTGCTAGTCTAAATCACAAAAAAGATCATCATCGATCATCAAGAAGTGTCAATTACACTAAGCTAGTAAATATATGAGCTTAGCTTCATGTCCCATAACCACTAGCTTAACTTATATATTTACGAACAAATTATAAATTTCCACTAGAAAATGTCACAAGAGATTCAATCGAACAAGTCCAAGAATTAACCGACGAAGTAAACGCAAGCGTTTCATACCACTTGTTTTACTAAACCGTTTAATTAGATTTCTCATACGATTGAGGCAAAGGTTTGTATATACTAATAGGTTGGAAAACGGTTTTATAAACGAGTTCGATATTGAAAAATAGAGTTTGAGTAATCTTTGGTAAAGAGTTTGAATATTTACTACTAGTATAGAAACCTTTGTATTTTAATGTGACAAACCATAAAAATGATTGTAGAAACAATAAATCATTAAAATCCACATACGAAGACGTGAATCAAATCCAAAGAAACCGATAAAGAATCCATCGAAATGGATATTCAAAAATCCCTAAAAAGGAGTCATCAAAGTCATAATAAATGATAACAACAAATAGGATCATCACGAATCGATTAAAATTGAAAATTCAATCCCAAAAGGCAAAGTGGGCTGAAACAACAAATTCAGTTGACTAAACAGCAAATTCAGTTGACTAAACAGAGATTTTCAGTTGACTGAATTCTGCCTGGAAACATTCTGTTTTCAGGTTCAGTCGACTAAACAGAGAATTCAGTCTACTAAACCATGCCTGGGCTGTTTTTCAGCCTATTCAAATGAAGAGCAAACTCTTCCAAAATGCAACCGGACGAACATTGGCTATAAGGGTTTATGTTATCAAAGTTATCAAAGTCGACCAAGGTGATAACAACTAATCAGAGAAGAAGAATCCATTAAAGATTGGAAAACAAAGCAAATTGAGCATAAATAGGCAAAACAGGAGCAGGTCAGTCGACTAAACTCCCTGATTCAGTCGACTGAACACATACCTGAGAAATTTTCGGGCTTCAGCTCAGTCGACTGACTCAATTCCAACCCAAAGAACTTGAATCTAAGCTAAAAAGAGAAACATTTCCTAATTTAGGTTTAGGAATTTCTGAAATTGGTAAGAGAATGAGTTGGAGAAGAAGAAGATGAGGCTTACCAAAGCTTCTTCTATAAATTTGGAGCTAGAACCTGATTGGCAAAAGAAAACTAGGGCTTGGAGTTTTAATTTCCCATTCCTCTCTCCATTGTTGTTAAAGCTTGAGTATTAGAAATTAGAAATGAACTAATGAAGAGGAGAGGGGTGAAGCTTGGGTCTAATGGGCTGAAACAAAACCAAAGCCCTAAGTGGAAAAGTGGCAAAATTACACTAACTCCAAACATATCAAAGTTTATACTTAAAAAGATCGCAAACGTCATTTTGAACTCAATGTGAGTGGTCTCGAGTCCTAATTTGACTGTTTGCAAAAAGTAGTTTTTTCGGACAAAAATCCGACTAACGATGAAATATTTAAATAAAATATTTGAATACTCAGTCGTAAAATATGCGGGTTGTTACATCACATACGGAAATTCATTCCATATGTATACATTATCATGGCCTGTTTATCGAAATTAATTTACTTGTAATCATCACATTTTCTGAAATTCGAAACAGTGATCAGTACAAGTCGATTTACTTTCAATAAAAACGCATCAATTATTTATTCTAACTACTTTAATTTGTTTAGCTACTTAATGACATGGACAAAAGATAACTGAAATCAATATCTCAAAGAAATATCAGTCGAACATAGGTCATTAATTCAATCATCGATTAATAATCAATATTAAATCCATTTACCAATCAGAATTGAATTGGTTCCAATTAACCGAGTCGAGTTATATTAAACCTAGTTATTTGTTAACCAAGAGTTTAAATAAAATAATTTATTTTTAGTTAATTAAAAATTAACAGTCCATTTAAAAATGAATTGCTTAATTAATAAATAATTTATCGAATAAGAAATTTCTTATTCAGTTACTTTAAATATTATAAATCATCAAAATTTTGACATTGCAGAAAATTGATGATATTAACTCAGATAAAAATACATAGCGTTAGGATCCGGATGTAATAATTCTTGTGTTGATTGGGTTTATAATGAAATAGAAATAGAGTTTTAAAATTAAGGCTATTAAACGTAAAAAAATAAGTTCCATTTTCTTTAAAAACATATCAGCCCAAACCAAACAAAACCCGACCCATCCTAATACAACCCAACCCAATATATTCTCCCCTCTTCCCAGTTCTTCTCTCTGCTCTTTTCTTTCTTTGAACAACCCAAACGTGCACGACACCGTGCACACGCGCACGACCACCAACCCTTGGATCATGCCGCCGACCACTCTCGCCGACCACCCACGACCAACGCACCCTATTTACCCACCTGAACCGTGCTCAACCCTCAGGTTCGGAAAGAACCTCTCCACCCAAATACTGGAACCAACCCTGTCACAAAATCCCCCTCATCACACCACCACCTTCCACGATTTACCACCAAACTTTTCCCCAAGAATTGTCATCATCTCCTCCACTCTTCCCTCGTGGCATGCATGTCCATATCCCTATCTCATCATTGGAAAATCCATAAATCCGAACCCCAAATCAACCTACCCTAAAACCCTACATCCATCTCGTCAAGCCAAACCACACCATAACAAATTGTCGTGCCATTTTTCCCGTGTGAGCCATTATCTGTACCTCCTCCACCACCAACTCCTCGCCACGAAATCGACCACGTCGCCATATGTAACGACCCGATATTTTCAACCATTCGCATCCGCATATGTCGGACTTGAATTGCTCAAAATACCGCGTTGTAAATAAAATTTGGCAAATCTCAGAATATACAGTAAATACATAATCACAAATCACAGACACAGAGTATTTAATAATGCAGCGGAATTTAAAAGAAATAGTAGTTCATGAAGCTACTATATAAAAATAAGATACATCAGAGTTAAACATGATACAACAAAAAGTAACAAGATACATCAGGTACAAATCAGAATACATCACTGAAATCGCTGGATACAGAAAGCAAAATAGATGGCTGGATCTTCAAGGAAAGCTCCAACTCCGAAGGTGAATCTTGAATGCTAACTCAATCAATCTGACTCGAGCGTAAAGCAAAATACAAAACACTCGAGTCAGGACATAAATACTTATGAACTGTAAATAAACTCAAGTGAACAGTAACAAAAATGCATCAGCAACTTAAAGGATGCTTGGGATCGCCCATCCTTTAAGGATCCGTTAAACTATGTATTAATATTGCGCTACTATAATAATGTCTACAGTAAAATAAACATACTTTTAAATAGCGTTCCGGGCTACCCATATCACCCTTCACACATAATAGTCCCAGTAGTCCATCCAATATCATGTCATCTCCACTCTGGGTTACTGTCAGAGGATACCACACGGGCTACGGGAGAAAACAAACTCGTAGTAAAGGCTCGGTATGGTAGGTGACAAGGCACACAAGGCAATGCCAGGGTAGATATACCAATTACGCACACGGGCTGGTGGTAACGCAGCAGCCACATACGCCCACCTCGGAACACACTCCCAATCAAAATCGGAGGATGGCCATCTAATCAATCACCAGTAAGAGTATAGTATCGAAGGAATGTGTCCGACCAAAGGTGCTACCTCCTTTGGCCCGAGATCGCTCCTGTTTTAGCCACCTTATGTCAACTCACGGGAGTTGGGTCCACGTAATATACCTCAAGAACGTCTCCACCATCCTACTTCATTCTGGAATCTCCACCGCGTACACGGTTGTTAAAGTGGTTTTCAGAGTTGGCAGAGAGTATGATAACTTCCGGTCCCGGTCTCTTCAACAATCAAACGTTATTATAACGCCGTGGTCATTTCAAAATAGTTTATATTTCAAAAGGATCAAATCATTTCATTTCAAAACTATATTCCTTTCAAAACAGTTTACGCCTCGAAACCAAAACCATTTTTATTTCAAAACTATTTATTCAATCAAAATAGTTTATACTTTATCATTTCCATCTCAAACCTATATTCACTTCCAAAAATCATAATACTTTCAAAGTTATAACTCTTTCGAAACCAAAATACTTGAAATCATTACACTTTGAAAATCATAACATTCTAAAATCATACATTTGAAATCATGAAACATTCATTTAATTCTTTACATTTTACAAATTTATTTCCAATTTAATTCAAAATTTCAAATTTCCAATTTAATTCAAATCAAACCATCAATTTCAATTCAATTCAGTTTTCTAACAAAACATTTCAAATCTTATAAATTTCAAATATAGATTTGATCTACAAAATAAGCTATCCAATTTTAATATGTTTCCAAACTTTAATATCCCACATTTCAAAACTAAACTTTATAATTCCATATATTCATAACTCAAATCTAATTTCATTATTATGTAGTTTTGAAATATTCATTTCATAAATCCAATATTATTAAAATAAACTTAAATTACAATTAAACCAAATATCTTTTCATACAAATATAAACTTCAAATATTCCTTTATCAAATAAAGGAAAATCAAATATCATTCAACATTCACATTCTTTATTAAAATAAAGATCAAATCATTTCCAAACCATTTCAAAATCATTAAAATATTACATCCTTTCAAAACTTCATAATCAAATCATTATTTGAATTCAAATCCAAATATTCAAAGTTAAATATCATTTAAAAATCAAGTATGTCATTCATTTATTATTTCAAACATCATTACCAAAAATACATTCTAAAATTCCATTCAAAAATTCATTTATTATATTACATTTCATTCCGTTTAACATATAACCAAGTAAATTTTATTTAAATTCAAATTCAATTTAAATTCCTTAAAAATTAAAAATTGAATATTCAAAACTTCTAAAATTTCACAGATAATCCATTTCAAAAGTTAAATTATTTAACACTTTAAAATATAGCCCAAACAGTGTTAAAATCTATAACATTTCAAAACATTGTCAAATTATAGCAACGACAACATTTATAAAGTGCTATCGTAGCTTATATTTTCCAAAATGGTTTATTTCAAGAATAGCGACATTTATTTAATGTCGTAATAGATATTTAGTTATTTCAAACATTGTTAGATTCAAAACAATAGCATTAAAATGCTGTCAAAAGACTAAAGCATTTTGAAAATGCTATAAAATTCCAGGTTTCATTTTAGCTTTTCAAAAATAATAATAAAACTCCAAATTTTTATTATTACAACTTAAAAATCATATTTCTAGACTTCAAAATTTCACATTTAAAATCATTTTAACATATGATTTAACACAATAAAATTTTAAGATCAAATATTCAATTTTGCAAACTCCATTCATTTATTAAGTCAAAATTCACTGTTTATTAATTTATAAATTTAATAAACTTAAAATTTTACTTCAAATATCATTTCAAAACTTTAAATTTAATTTCCATTATTTATTTACATCTTAAAATAAAATTTAAAGTCAAACGTCACATTTACTCCAAATTTACATACTTGAATTCACTTAAATTCACAATTTCAAGATTTAATATTTAACTTTCTTAAAACCATAATATATATATTTTAAATCAAAATTTCATACTTTTGAAAATACATTTTTAAAAAAAAATCATTTAAAAATATACCACAGGGTCTGTATATAATTTTCTAACCTAGGTCAAGTGATACGGATATATATCATTTCAATCCGTAATTTACAAAGAAAACCGGGTTTTACCATTTCAAACCCGCAATCCCAAGCCAAATAAAATACAATAAA
The DNA here is from genome assembly GCA_030765085.1 of Allium cepa. Taxonomy (NCBI): domain Eukaryota; kingdom Viridiplantae; phylum Streptophyta; class Magnoliopsida; order Asparagales; family Amaryllidaceae; genus Allium; species Allium cepa. The sequence goes on from CM060932.1 coordinate 138,601,121, forward strand.
AATCGCTCAGGCCTATCATTTCAGCCCATAACGATTTTTTTCTATTCTAAAGTCCGTTCGGGTATGTATCGTTTCAACCCATAATGATTCTATTCTAACAGGGAACTTGCAGTGTGAATATATGCATAAACAATATAACAATGTCAATGTCACAATATAATGTCATATATCAGATGTCAGGTTATAATTAACAGTTTTAACATGGTAACAACATGGCATAGCATATCATATGATCATCATTAACTTGCATAAACATTTTATATTACTAAACACTTGTCATCAATTCACTATTTCATAAGTATAAATGTCAGAGTGAGAAAGACTCACCTTTTCAAGCTGAAGACCACTACGACATACAAACATGATTCCAAGGGCACGACAAGCACGACAATGGATTCAAATAAGTAGAGAGAGCCTAGATGATCATCTTGTAACAATCCAGTAAACACAAACAAGACAATGCAACACATGAATATACAACACAAAACAATATTGAACAAGTTGAGATACAAAGCAACAAAGACAAGACGGCTTAACCTTGCCTTAACCACTCCACTGCTCGACCATAGAGGATCTTTTGCTTGGCCATTGATGTGTGTTTGGGTCAGGTATGGTATCATATAGGTCAGATTTAGCACACCCATGCACGGCAACATGAAGTGATGTGAAGGGGTAGTGGTGATAATATGAAGCATACATAGGTTCAAGTGCAAAATAGAGTGGTTTATGCAACATTTGGCTCGGTTATGCCAAGTTTTGGGCTCGGCCCTACATACTTCAAGTATGGTCAGATCTGAAATGATGTCTAGAGGTGGTGTAGGTAGGTGGTGGTTGAGCTAGGGGTGTGGCCAAGTCAAGATATGAAGGAGATAGTGAAGATAGACTTGGCTATGCAATGTTTTCAAGGAGTGTTGCAATGTTTTGTGGAGTTTTGTGGTGATGGCTTCATCCAATGGTCACGGCCTGATATGGAGGAGGGGATAGGTGGTGGTTGCTGCTGCTGGTGATGGTAGAGAGTATGGTGGTGATGGTGGGTGGTAGAGGCCAAGCAAAGTTAGGTAGAGATCTAGGCAAAACAATGAAAAGAAGAAGGAAAAATGGGAAGAAGAAAGCCATTAGAATTTCTTTTTTTTTCTCTTCAAGAGAAGTAGCCATGAGTTTAGAGATGTGAGAAGGATTTCTCATGTGAAAATGAGGAAGAATTCATGGCAATACAAAAAAAAATGGACGGCTACTCAAAAACGAAAGGGCAAAAGCAAGTGAAAGGTCAAAGTAAATGAAAAGTCACAGGTAATATGAAAAGGTTTGACTCTTTATATTTCTATTTCCTTTAAATTAAAATAAACCATATATATTTCAGTAAATAAAATATCAAACTGAACAAAATAAATTTGAAAAAGAAAATAAATAAATATATTTTAGAAAAATATAAAATAATTATGAAAATAGCACAATAATAGAAACTAGGGTGAAAAATTGTAGAAAAAAATACAATAAGCTTTGGAACATTATAACATCACTCTAAAAATATTTTAAAAATGAAATTATATATATAACATGTCATATTACACTTATATTCAAATTAGAACAAACAAAAATATTATTTATATAAACTAAAATAAACAATTTTGTTAAATAAAACAATGTACAGACAATATTGTAAAAAGCATAACTTTCACAATATTATTCGGATTTCAACGAAACGAAAAGCAGTGTTCTTGAAATTTTATTTACTTTCATAATAAAAGATAAAATTCAAATTTTCAAACTTTTAAAATCTAAATTTAAAAGTAAAAATTTGACCAGATTGACCAAAATTCACATTTTCTGGAAATATTCAATTTATGCATGTTTGAAATTCTAATCCACATCAAAATCAACATTTATATTTCAATTAACAAAATATATTAATTTTAATAAATAAAATAAAGAATTTAAATTAGGAATTTAAATTAAAATAATTAAAATATACAATTACAATAATTAGAAAATACAGGGTTGTTACACTCTCCCCCACTCAAAACTTTTCTTCCCCGAAAAGGAATGAGGTACGGGAAAGCACAGAAAAAGATAGAATGAAATAGTATTAAGACAAGATGACAAGAAGATTAAAATTATACCTGAAAGCTGTTGCCATAGGTAAGTTTAACAATGTGGAGATGATCTTTCCAAGATCTTCCAGAATCAAGAACACAAGCATGAAAAAATTAATCTTTTAGAATCTGATTCACCCTTCCCGTTTGACCGAGGGTCTGTGGATGGCAAACAGTGCTTAGATTCAAAGATGAGTATCAAAGATTATTAAAGATTATAGAAAGATTTCTAAACAGACTGGTATATGCAATAGCCTCCCATTTTGTAGCAAGATAAGGGAAATTAGGACAACCAAAAGATAGTTTGAAAAACGAAATAAAATAATAAATTTGAAACCATAAAATTTCAACTTAAACTGAAAATTAATTTTACATAAGTCAAATAAATCTTAAGCATCTCTAATTTCATTATATTATCATCCAATTATCTTAAATTAACAAATCCCTAAAATCATGTATTTGAAAAAGCTTTTATCATACTCAAAATGTACCAAATAAAATTTAATTCTTCTTCGTTACTAATTATAATTAAATTTATTCCTCTCAATATATTATATCACCTATGTTAAATATATTTACACTCATTATAACTGCTTTAATTTTATTCTTAGTTCCTTTAACATCATTTTATATTGTAAATTATTCCATTGCCCTTTTTCTTTATCTACTACTGTTAATCTTTTTATAACAAAAATTTAAGTGCATAACATTTGTTATAACCACTCAAATTTTATTTATAAAATCTTTCATATTATATATTATCCAATTACATATTCAACTTCTAAAATTTAAGGTAAGTTATATTGTAATGAATTATGTATTATACAAATAAAAATTTCTAATTTAATCATTTCAAGCTTGAATATTTATCCAAATCTTGAAATTACACTTAAAATTATCTTTCAAGATAAAATTTAGGAATCAAATTTCCGAAAAATTCCAACCTATTTAGAGATAAATAAATGCACATATACTATATATATATATCCATTCAAATTTAAATCATATGTCAGCATATGTTATAAATCGAGTCTATTTTAGAAATTCAAATCAATTAAATTTCCAAAACAAACTTGTAGCAAGACTATAGAACGGTCTCTTCACTTCGAAACTTGAAAATGAACATCGATGATGCTGCAGTCATCACCGAAATTATTTCCCAACGACAAAGAGAAGAGCATTAATTTTAAAATTCTTTGAAAACAAATTTCAATTCGAAAATACTTTAAATAATATATCCTTTAAAACTTTAAATACAAGGTTTGAATCCATCAGAAATTAAATTCTCAAATTCTTGTTTAAATTCATTTTAAATTTCCAAATAAATTTATAACCATGTTTATAGTTCAATTATTTATATATGAAACAAGAGATAATGATACATAAAATCAATTATTATTTCTTAACAATCAATTCAATAAAATCTAGAAAAAGATTTATAATATAGTTACAAAATTTATTTCATTACTAAATTTTAAAAACATATTGTGTCAGTTTGCTCTGTTCAAGCGTTTTGGAAATCTTATCGATAGCGTTGATCAGACGAATCGATTAGAAACCCAAATCAACATCAACAACTCAAACAACACAATATATAAAACATTTTAAATATTAGTTTACAAATACACTTCAAGAATGATTTGAATATAAGTTAGAAACAAAGATGAGATGATTAAATAACAGAATAGGGAGATGGATGAGTTTATATAAATCGCGGGCAACCTTAACCAGGTCAACCGTGACTTAAAGAATAAGATCGATGTGGATATCTTGGGTAAATCAACATTCGGTCTCAAGAGATAGAGTTCGGGATTATAAGGGGTACTAGCATCTAAACCGAGGATATAGAATCTTTGGTGAATCGATGCTGTTGTAAAGGAGTTTCCCCCTTTACAAATAAATTTGAAGTTGGCGAGACCGCCGACTCATTATGAAGATCTTTTGAAGTGGAGTTATGGGATACTACAGAAACAAAAGAAGATAAATAGTGAGGGACACGAAAACACAGGGAACGTTTCAAAATTTAAAGGAATCGAGTCAAAAAGGAAGAGATTTAAACTCAAATGAAAGTGATTCTGTAAATACATTTACCCTATATACTGAGTTTTGCCTAGAGCTACCAAAGCTCTGATACCAACTGTAACGACCCGATATTTTCAACCATTAGCATCCGCACATGTCGGACTTGAATTGCTCAAAATACCGCGTTGTAAATAAAATTTGGCAAATCTCAGAATACACAGTAAATACATAATCACAGATCACAGACATAGAGTAGTTAATAATGCAGCGGAATTTAAAAGAAATAGTAGTTCATAAGCTACTATATAAAAATAAGATACATCAGAGTTAAACATGATACAACAAAAAGTAACAAGATACATCAGGTAGAAATCAGAATACATCACTGAAATCACTGGATACAGAAAGCAAAATAGATTGCTGGATCTTCAAGGAAAGCTCCAACTCCGAAGGTGAATCTTGAATGCTAACTCACTCAATCTGACTCGAGCGTAAAGCAAAATACAAAACACTCGAGTCAGGACATAAATACTTATGAACTGTAAATAAACTCAAGTGAACAGTAACAAAAATGCATCAGTAACTTAAAGGATGCTTGGGATCGCCCATCCTTTAAGGATCCGTTAAACTATTTACTATGTAGTAATATTGCGCTACTATAATAATGTCTACAGTAAAATAAACATACTTTGAAATAGCGTTCCGGGCTACCCATATCACCCTTCACACATAATAGTCCCAGTAGTCCATCCAATATCATGTCATCTCCACTCTGGGTTACTGTCAGAGGATACCACACGGGCTACGGGAGAAAACAAACTCGTAGTAAAGGCTCGGCATGGTAGGTGACACGGCACACAAGGCAATGCCAGGGTAGATATACCAATTACGCACACGGGCTGGTGGTAACGCAGCAGCCACATACGCCCACCTCGGAACACACTCCCAATCAAAATCAGAGGATGGCCATCTAATCAATCACCAGTAAGAGTATAGTATCGAAGGAATGTGTCCGACCATAGGTGCTACCTCCTTTGGCCCGAGATCGCTCCTGTTTTAGCCACCTTATGTCAACTCACGGGAGTTGGGTCCACGTAATATACCTCAAGAACGTCGCCACCATCCTACTTCATTCTGGAATCTCCACCGCGTACACGGTTGTTAAAGTGGTTTTCAGAGTTGGCATAGAGTATGACAACTTCCGGTCCCGGTCTCTTCAACAATCAAACGTTATTATAACGCCGTGGTCATTTCAAAATAGTTTATATTTCAAAAGGATCAAATCATTTCATTTCAAAACTATATTCCTTTCAAAATAGTTTACGCCTCGAAACCAAAACCATTTTTATTTCAAAACTATTTATTCAATCAAAATAGTTTATACTTTATCATTTCCATCTCAAACCTATATTCACTTCCAAAATCAAAATACTTTCAAAGTTATAACTCTTTCGAAACCAAAATACTTGAAATCATTACACTTTGAAAATCATAACATTCTGAAATCATACATTTGAAATCATGAAACATTCATTTAATTCTTTACATTTTACAAATTTATTTCCAATTTAATTCAAAATTTCAAATTTCCAATTTAATTCAAATCAAACCATCAATTTCAATTCAATTCAGTTTTCTAACAAAACATTTCAAATCCTATAAATTTCAAATATAGATTTGATCTACAAAATAAGCTATCCAATTTTAATATGTTTCCAAACTTTAATATCCCACATTTCAAAACTAAACTTTATAATTCCATATATTCATATCTCAAATCTAATTTCATTATTATGTAGTTTTGAAATATTCATTTCATAAATCCAATATTATTAAAATAAACTTAAATTACAATTAAACCAAATATCTTTTCATACAAATATAAACTTCAAATATTCCTTTATCAAATAAAGCAAAATCAAATATCATTCAACATTCACATTCTTTATTAAAATAAAGATCAAATCATTTCCAAACAATTTCAAAATCATTAAAATATTACATCCTTTCAAAACTTCATAATCAAATCATTATTTGAATTCAAATCCAAATATTCAAAGTTAAATATCATTTAAAAATCAAATATGTCATTCATTTATTATTTCAAACATCATTACCAAAAATACATTCCAAAATTCCATTCAAAAATTCATTTATTATATTACATTTCATTCTGTTTAACATATAACCAAGTAAACTTTATTTAAATTCAAATTCAATTTAAATTCCTTAAAAATTCAAATTTAAATATTCAAAACTTCTAAAATTTCACAGATAATCCATTTCAAAAGTTAAATTATATAACACTTTAAAATATAGCCCAAACAGTGTTAAAATCTATAACATTTCAAAACATTGTCAAATTATAGCAACGACAGCATTTATAAAGTGCTATCGTAGCTTATATTTTCCAAAATGGTTTATATCAAGAATAGCGACATTTATAAAATGTCATAATAGATATTTAGTTATTTCAAACAGTGTTAGATTCAAAACAATAGCATTAAAATGCTGTCAAAAGACTAAAGCATTTTGAAAATGCTATAAAATTCCAGGTTTCATTTTAGCTTTTCAAAAATAATAATAAAACTCCAAATTTTTATTATTACAACTTAAAAATCATATTTCTAGACTTCAAAATTTCACATTTAAAATCATTTTAAGATATGATTTAACGCAATAAAATTTTAAGATCAAATATTCAATTTTGCAAACTCCATTCATTTATTAAGTCAAAATTCACTGTTTATTAATTTATAAATTTAATAAACTTAAAATTTTACTTCAAATATCATTTCAAAACTTTAAATTTAATTTCCATTATTTATTTACATCTTAAAATAAAATTTAAAGTCAAACGTCACATTTACTCCAAATTTACATACTTGAATTCACTTAAATTCACAATTTCAAGATTTAATATTTAACTTTCTTAAAACCATAATATATATATTTTAAATCAAAATTTCATACTTTTGAAAATACATATTTAAAAAAAATCATTTAAAAATATACCACGGGGTCTGTATATAATTTTCTAACCTAGGTCAAGTGATACGGATATATATCATTTCAATCCGTAATTTACAAAGAAAACCGGGTTTTATCATTTCAAACCCGCAATCCCAAGCCAAATAAAATACAATAAAAATCGCTCAGGCCTATCATTTCAGCCCATAACGATTTTTTCCTATTCTAAAGTCCGTTCGGGTATGTATCGTTTCAACCCATAATGATTCTATTCTAACAGGGAACTTGCAGTGTGAATATATGCATAAACAATATAACAATGTCAATGTCACAATATAATGTCATATATCAGATGTCAGGTTATAATTAACAGTTTTAACATGGTAACAACATGGCATAGCATATCATATGATCATCATTAACTTGCATAAACATTTTATATTACTAAACACTTGTCATCAATTCACTATTTCATAAGTATAAATGTCAGAGTGAGAAAGACTCACCTTTTCAAGCTGAAGACCACTATGACATACAAACATGATTCCAAGGGCACGACAAGCACGACAATGGATTCAAATAAGTGGAGAGAGCCTAGATGATCATCTTGTAACAATCCAATAAACACAAACAAGACAATGCAACACATGAATATACAACATAAAACAATATTGAACAAGTTGAGATACAAAGCAACAAAGACAAGACGACTTAACCTTGCCTTAACCACTCCACTGCTCGACCATAGAGGATCTTTTGCTTGGCCATTGATGTGTGTTTGGGTCAGGTATGGTATCATATAGGTCAGATTTAGCACACCCATGCACGGCAATATGAAGTGATGTGAAGGGGTAGTGGTGATAATATGAAGCATACATAGGTTCAAGTGCAAAATAGAGTGGTTTATGCAACATTTGGCTCGGTTATGCCAAGTTTTGGGCTCGGCCCTACATACTTCAGGTATGGTCAGATCTGAAATGATGTCTAGAGGTGGTGTAGGTAGGTGGTGGTTGAGCTAGGGGTGTGGCCAAGTCAAGATATGAAGGAGATAGTGAAGATAGACTTGGCTATGCAATGTTTTCAATGAGTGTTGCAATGTTTTGTGGAGTTTCGTGGTGATGGCTTCATCCAATGGTCACGGCCTGATATGGAGGAGGGGATAGGTGGTGGTTGCTGCTGCTGGTGATGGTTGAGAGTATGGTGGTGATGGTGGGTGGTAGAGGCCAAGCAAAGTTAGGTAGAGATCTAGGCAAAACAATGAAAAGAAGAAGGAAAAATGGGAAGAAGAAAGCCATTAGAATTTCTTTTTTTTCTCTTCAAGAGAAGTAGCCATGAGTTTTGAGATGTGAGAAGGATTTCTCACGTGAAAATGAGGAAGAATTCACGGCAATACAAAAAAAAATGGACGGCTACTCAAAAACGAAAGGGCAAAAGCAAGTGAAAGGTCAAAGTAAATGAAAAGTCACAGGTAATATGAAAAGGTTTGACTCTTTATATTTCTATTTCCTTTAAATTAAAATAAACCATATATATTTCAGTAAATAAAATATCAAACTTAACAAAATAAATTTGAAAAAGAAAATAAATAAATATATTTTATAAAAATATAAAATAATTATGAAAATAGCACAATAATAGAAACTAGGGTGAAAAATTATAGAAAAAAATACAATAAGCTTTGGAACATTATAACATCACTCTAAAAATATTTTAAAAATAAAATTATATATATAACATGTCATATTACACTTATATTCAAATTAGAACAAACAAAAATATTATTTATATAAACTAAAATAAACAATTTTGTTAAATAAAACAATGTACAAACAATATTGTAAAAAGCATAACTTTCACAATATTATTCGGATTTCAACGAAACGAAAAGCAGTGTTCTTGAAATTTTATTTACTTTCATAATAAAAGATAAAATTCAAATTTTCAAACTTTTAAAATTTAAATTTTAAAGTAAAAATTTGACCAGATTGACCAAAATTCACATTTTCTGGAAATATTCAATTTATGCATGTTTGAAATTCTAATCCACATCAAAATCAACATTTATATTTCAATTAACAAAATATATTAATTTTAATAAATAAAATAAAGAATTTAAATTAGGAATTTAAATTAAAATAATTAAAATATACAATTACAATAATCAGAAAATACAAGGTTATTACACTCTCCCCCACTCAAAACTTTTCTTCCCCGAAAAGGAATGAGGTACGGGAAAGCACAGAAAAAGATAGAATGAAATAGTATTAAGACAAGATGACAAGAAGATTAAGATTATACCTGAAAGCTGTTGTTATAGGTAAGTTTAACAATGTGGAGATGATCTTTCCAAGATCTTCCAGAATCAAGAACACAAGCATGAAAAAAAAAACCTTTTAGAATCTGATTCACCCTTCCCGTTTGACCGAGGGTCTGTGGATGGCAAGCAGTGCTTAGATTCAAAGATGAGTATCAAAGATTATTAAAGATTATAGAAAGATTTCTAAACAGACTGGTATATGCAATAGTCTCCCATTCTGTAGCAAGATAAGGGAAATTAGGACAACCAAAAGATAGTTTGAAAAACGAAATAAAATAATAAATTTGAAACCATAAAATTTCAACTTAAACTGAAAATTAATTTTACATAAGTCAAATAAATCTTAAGCATCTCTACTTTCATTATCTTATCATCCAATTATCTTAAATTAACAAATCCCTAAAATCATGTTTTTGAAAAATCTTTTATCATACTCAAAATGTACCAAATAAAATTTAATTCTTCTTCGTTACTAATTATAATTAAATTTATTCCTCTCAATATATTATATCACCTATGTTAAATATATTTACACTCATTATAACTGCTTTAATTTTATTCTTAGTTCCTTTAACATCATTTTATATTGTAAATTATTCCATTGCCCTTTTTCTTTATCTACCACTGTTAATCTTTTTATAACAAAAATTTAAGTGTATAACATTTGTTATAACCACTCAAATTTTATTTATAAAATCTTTCATATTATATATTATCCAATTACATATTCAACTTCTAAAATTTAAGGTAAGTTATATTGTAATGAATTATGTATTATACAAATATAACTTTCTAATTTAATCATTTCAAGCTTGAATATTTATCCAAATCTTAAAATTACACTTAAAATTATCTTTCAAGATACAATTTAGGAATTAAATTTCCGATAAATTCCAACCTATTTAGAGATAAATAAATGCACATATACTATATATATATATATATATATATATCCATTCAAATTTAAATCATATGTCAGCATATGTTATAAATCGAGTCTATTTTAGAAATTCAAATCAATTAAATTTCCAAAACAAACTTGTAGCAAGACTACATAACGGTCTCTTCACTTCGAAACTTGAAAATGAACATCGATGATGCTGCAGTCATCACCGAAATTATTTCCCAACGACAAAGAGAAGAGCACTAATTTTAAAATTCTTTGAAAACAAATTTCAATTCGAAAATACTTTAAATAATATATCCTTTAAAACTTTAAATACAAGGTTTGAATCCATCAGAAATTAAATTCTCAAATTCTTGTTTAAATTCATTTTAAATTTCCAAATAAATTTATAACCATGTTTATAGTTCAATTATTTATATATGAAACAAGAGATAATGATACATAAAATCAATTATTATTTCTTAACAATCAATTCAATAAAATCTAGAAAAAGATTTATAATATAGTTACAAAATTTATTTCATTACTAAATTTTAAAAACATATTATGTCAGTTTGCTCTGTTCAAGTGTTTTGGAAATCTTATCGATAGCGTTGATCAGACGAATCGATTAGAAACCCAAATCAACATCAACAACTCAAACAACACAATATATAAAACATTTTAAATATTAGTTTACAAATACACTTCAAGAATGATTTGAATATAAGTTAGAAACAAAGATGAGATGATTAAATAACAGAATAGGGAGATGGATGAGTTTATATAAATCGCGGGCAACCTTAACCAGGTCAACCGTGACTTAAAGAATAAGATCGATGTGGATTTCTTGGGTAAATCAACATTCGGTCTCAAGAGATGGAGTTCGGGATTATAAGGGGTACTAGCATCTAAACCGAGGATATAAAATCTCTGGTGAATCGATGTTGTTGTAAAGGAGTTTCCCCCTTTACAAATAAATTTGAAGTTGGTGAGACCGCCGACTCATTATGAAGATCTTTTGAAGTGGAGTTATGGGATACTACAGAAACAAAAGAAGATAAATAGTGAGGGACACGGAAACACAGGGAACGTTTCAAAATTTAAAGGAATCGAGTCAAAAAGGAAGAGATTTAAACTTGAATGAAAGTGATTCTGTAAATACATTTACCCTATATACTGAGTTTTGCCTAGAGCTACCAAAGCTCTGATACCAACTGTAACGACCCGATATTTTCAGCCATTCGCATCCGCACATGTCGGACTTGAATTGCTCAAAATACCGCGTTGTAAATAAAATTTGGCAAATCTCAGAATATACAGTAAATACATAATCACAGATCACAGACACAGAGTATTTAATAATGCAGCGGAATTTAAAAGAAATAGTAGTTCATGAAGCTACTATATAAAAATAAGATACATCAGAGTTAAACACGATACAACAAAAAGTAACAAGATACATCAGGTAGAAATCAGAATACATCACTGAAATCACTGGATACAGAAAGCAAAATAGATGGCTGGATCTTCAAGGAAAGCCCAACTCCGAAGGTGAATCTTGATTGCTAACTCACTCAATCTGACTCGAGCGTAAAGCAAAATACAAAACACTCGAGTCAGGACATAAATACTTATGAACTGTAAATAAACTCAAGTGAACAGTAACAAAAATGCATCAGTAACTTAAAGGATGTTTGGGATCGCCCATCCTTTAAGGATCCGTTAAACTATTTACTATGTAGTAATATTGCGCTACTATAATAATGTCTACAGTAAAATAAACATACTTTTAAATAGCGTTCCGGGCTACACATATCACCCTTCACACATAATAGTCCCAGTAGTCCATCCAATATCATGCCATCTCCACTCTGGGTGACTGTCAAAGGATACCACACGGGCTACGGGAGAAAAACAAACTCGTAGTAAAGGCTCGGTATGGTAGGTGACACGGCACACAAGGCAATGCCAGGGTAGATATACCAATTACGCACACGGGCTGGTGGCAACGCAGCAGCCACATACGCCCACCTCGGAACACACTCCCAATCAAAATCGGAGGATGGCCATCTAATCAATCACAGTAAGAGTATAGTATCGAAGGAATGTGTCTGACCATAGGTGCTACCTTCTTTGGCCCGAGATCGCTCCTGTTTTAGCCACCTTATGTCAACTCACGGGAGTTGGGTCCACGTAATATACCTCAAGAACGTCGCCACCATCCTACTTCATTCTGAAATCTCCACCGCGTACACGGTTGTTAAAGTGGTTTTCAGAGTTGGCAGAGAGTATGACAACTTCCGGTCCCGGTCTCTTCGACAATCAAACGTTATTATAACGCCGTGGTCATTTCAAAATAGTTTATATTTCAAAAGGATCAAATCATTTCATTTCAAAACTATATTCCTTTCAAAACAGTTTACGCCTCGAAACCAAAACCATTTTTATTTCAAAACTATTTATTCAATCAAAATAGTTTATACTTTATCATTTCCATCTCAAACCTATATTCACTTCCAAAAATCATAATACTTTCAAAGTTATAACTCTTTCGAAACCAAAATACTTGAAATCATTACACTTTGAAAATCATAACATTCTAAAATCATACATTTGAAATCATGAAACATTCATTTAATTCTTTACATTTTACAAATTTATTTCCAATTTAATTCAAATTTTCAAATTTCCAATTTAATTCAAATCAAACCATCAATTTCAATTCAATTCAGTTTTCTAACAAAACATTTCAAATCTTATAAATTTCAAATATAGATTTGATCTACAAAATAAGCTATCCAATTTTAATATGTTTCCAAACTTTAATATCCCACATTTCAAAACTAAACTTTATAATTCCATATATTCATATCTCAAATCTAATTTCATTATTATGTAGTTTTGAAATATTCATTTCATAAATCCAATATTATTAAAATAAACTTAAATTACAATTAAACCAAATATCTTTTCATACAGATATAAACTTCAAATATTCCTTTATCAAATAAAGGAAAATCAAATATCATTCAACATTCACATTCTTTATTAAAATAAAGATTAAATCATTTCCAAACCATTTCAAAATCATTAAAATATTACATCCTTTCAAAACTTCATAATCAAATCATTATTTGAATTCAAATCCAAATATTCAAAGTTAAATATCATTTAAAAATCAAGTATGTCATTCATTTATTATTTCAAACATCATTACCAAAAATACATTCCAAAATTCCATTCAAAAATTCATTTATTATATTACATTTCATTCTGTTTAACATATAACCAAGTAAACTTTATTTAAATTCAAATTCAATTTAAATTCCTTAAAAATTCAAATTTAAATATTCAAAACTTCTAAAATTTCACAGATAATCCATTTCAAAAGTTAAATTATTTAACACTTTAAAATATAGCCCAAACAGTGTTAAAATCTATAACATTTCAAAACATTGTCAAATTATAGCAACGACAGCATTTATAAAGTGCCATCGTAGCTTATATTTTCCAAAATGGTTTATTTCAAGAATAGCGACATTTATAAAATGTCATTATAGATATTTAGTTATTTCAAACATTGTTAGATTCAAAACAATAGCATTAAAATGCTGTCAAAAGACTAAAGCATTTTGAAAATACTATAAAATTCCAGGTTTCATTTTAGCTTTTCAAAAATAATAATAAAACTCCAAATTTTTATTATTACAACTTAAAAATCATATTTCTAGACTTCAAAATTTCACATTTAAAATCATCTTAACATATGATTTAACACAATAAAATTTTAAGATCAAATATTCAATTTTGCAAACTCCATTCATTTATTAAGTCAAAATTCACTGTTTATTAATTTATAAATTTAATAAACTTAAAATTTTACTTCAAATATCATTTCAAAACTTTAAATTTAATTTCCATTATTTATTTACATCTTAAAATAAAATTTAAAGTCAAACGTCACATTTACTCCAAATTTACATACTTGAATTCACTTAAATTCACAATTTCAAGATTTAATATTTAACTTTCTTAAAACCATAATATATATATTTTAAATCAAAGTTTCATACTTTTGAAAATACATATTTAAAAAAATCATTTAAAAATATACCACGGGGTCTGTATATAATTTTCTAACCTTGGTCAAGTGATACGGATATATATCATTTCAATCCGTAATTTACAAAGAAAACCGGGTTTTATCATTTCAAACCCGCAATCCCAAGCCAAATAAAATACAATAAAAATCGCTCAGGCCTTTCATTTCAGCCCATAATGATTTTTTCCTATTCTAAAGTCCGTTCGGGTATGTATCGTTTCAACCCATAATCATTCTATTCTAACAGGGAACTTGCAGTGTGAATATATGCATAAACAATATAACAATGTCAATGTCATAATATAATGTCATATATTAGATGTCAGGTTATAATTAACAGTTTTAACATGGTAACAACATGGCATAGCATATCATATGATCATCATTAACTTGCATAAACATTTTATATTACTAAACACTTGTCATCAATTCACTATTTCATAAGTATAAATGTCAGAGTGAGAAAGACTCACCTTTTCAAGCTGAAGACCACTACGACATACAAACATGATTCCAAGGGCACGACAAGAACGACAATGGATTCAAATAAGTGGAGAGAGCCTAGATGATCATCTTGTAACAATCCAATAAACACAAACAAGACAATGCAACACATGAATATACAACACAAAACAATATTGAACAAGTTGAGATACAAAGCAACAAAGACAAGACGGCTTAACCTTGCCTTAACCACTCCACTGCTCGACCATAGAGGATCTTTTGCTTGGCCATTGATGTGTGTTTGGGTCAGGTATGGTATCATATAGGTCAGATTTAGCACACCCATGCACGGCAACATGAAGTGATGTGAAGGGGTAGTGGTGATAATATGAAGCATACATAGGTTCAAGTGCAAAATAGAGTGGTTTATGCAACATTTGGCTCGGTTATGCCAAGTTTTGGGCTCGGCCCTACATACTTAAGGTATGGTCAGATCTGAAATGATGTCTAGAGGTGGTGTAGGTAGGTGGTGGTTGAGCTAGGGGTGTGGCCAAGTCAAGATATGAAGGAGATAGTGAAGATAGACTTGGCTATGCAATGTTTTCAAGGAGTGTTGTAATGTTTTGTGGAGTTTTGTGGTGATGGCTTCATCCAATGGTCACGGCCTGATATGGAGGAGGGGATAGGTGGTGGTTGCTGCTGCTGGTGATGGTAGAGAGTATGGTGGTGATGGTGGGTGGTAGAGGCCAAGCAAAGTTAGGTAGAGATCTAGGCAAAACAATGAAAAGAAGAAGGAAAAATGGAAAGAAGAAAGCCATTAGAATTTCTTTTTTTTCTCTTCAAGAGAAGTAGCCATGAGTTTTGAGATGTGAGAAGGATTTCTCACGTGAAAATGAGGAAGAATTCACGGCAATTCAAAAAAAAATGGACGGCTACTCAAAAACGAAAGGGCAAAAGCAAGTGAAAGGTCAAAGTAAATGAAAAGTCACAGGTAATATGAAAAGGTTTGACTCTTTATATTTCTATTTCCTTTAAATTAAAATAAACCATATATGTTTCAGTAAATAAAATATCAAACTTAACAAAATAAATTTGAAAAAGAAAATAAATAAATATATTTTAGAAAAATATAAAATAATTATGAAAATAGCACAATAATAGAAACTAGGGTGAAAAATTATAGAAAAAAATACAATAAGCTTTGGAACATTATAACATCACTCTAAAAATATTTTAAAAATCAAATTATATATATAACATGTCATATTACACTTATATTCAAATTAGAACAAACAAAAGTATTATTTATATAAACTAAAATAAACAATTTTGTTAAATAAAACAATGTACATACAATATTGTAAAAAGCATAACTTTCACAATATTATTCGGATTTCAACGAAACGAAAAGCAGTGTTCTTGAAATTTTATTTACTTTCATAATAAAAGATAAAATTCAAATTTTCAAAATTTCAAAATTTAAATTTAAAAGTAAAAATTTGACCAGATTGACCAAAATTCACATTTTCTGGAAATATTCAATTTATGCATGTTTGAAATTCTAATCCACATCAAAATCAACATTTATATTTCAATTAACAAAATGTATTAATTTTAATAAATAAAATAAAGAATTTAAATTAGGAATTTAAATTAAAATAATTAAAATATACAATTACAATAATCAGAAAATACAGGGCTGTTACACCATAATTTGGCGAAACCCCCATTTCCGATCATCTCCCATTTTGTCCCACCACACAGCACTTAAAATTCCCAAACCCATTTTAAAAATGAAGTTTTTCGATAATGATCATACTGTATAATCCTTGAATTAATTTATGGGAGTTGAATTTCAACCAAATGTGACCTACTCCCTGTTATTGGAAATTCTCTGCCTTTATGTTTGATGAATTTTAATGAAATAAATTTTAAAAATGCTCCAAACTCAAAAGAAAACAAATTTCATTCTGGAATCATGTCCTAAAAATGACTGGATGCTGATATACGAATTTTTAAAGTTAAAAGTTCCACTGTTTTATCCAAAAAAAACAAGAATAGAGAACTTTGGTGGAAGATATACAGTGCTTTGTCAAATTTACCATGTTGAATGCACGAATACATATCCATATTAACATCACAGATACTTAACATAAATCAAACTATGCATTCATTCCCATAGTTATATATATGTAGTAACCTGTAAACCAAGGTAAGTGTTTGCTCGCTGTTTAAAAAGGTAGGTGATCAACTGCTTCTTAATCCCCTCTTCAGGCTTCTCACACTCAACCAGATCTTGTTTCAAAGGTAGAATTTTTTTCTTGTATGCTATACTTGAATCCCTCAAACAAATGAATAAATAGGGTATTTTTAGAGATGGTAGGGGGAATATTTAAACAAAAAGGGGGTTGAGATTGTACATGTACAGGTTTTCACATTTTTTTCTGATTTTATTTTTGAGTGTTTGGATCTTTTATATGCTAATTTGATTCATTGTTTGCTTGATTAGATTTTGTGGTATGCTTGAATTTTATGTTTGCTATCATGACGCCCTATGTATATACACACATACACATAAACATAGATGTACATGTACATTATATTCATCATGAAGTTTATTTATATACATATTGATATTTTAACAAAAATTTGAAATGGTGTAGCTATATACATTATATATTCTTATCATATTCAAAAATTTGCATTTTAAAATTTAATATAATTTTCAAAATTCATATATTCAGATATTTTCAATATCATGACTTATAAAAATTAATATCTCTATATTTAAAATGAGTTAATTATCTTAATAACAAATGCTAAAAATCAGGGTCGTCATAATTTTCTTGTACCGTTTGGACTTTTTTATATTGATGTTGATTGATAATCTTCTTTTGTTCACTAGTTTTTGAATTTTATGTTTGTAAACACGATATGGTTATCCTGAATGAACTCCTTTCACCTTCCCAAATATTCCAAAAAGGGGGGGAAAAAGAAAGAAGATGCGAAGAGTTAAAATACAGAATGTACCACCATCAATCATCTGCTTGTACGAGAGATCTAATGTGGACTTTGTATTTCTGTAACAATTTCCAAAATAGGTTTTTTTTATAATTTTTTTTTATGTTCATGTATTGTTAAAGCTAATTGTCAGAAGAATTCAAGACATAACAGTAAACAACATGAACATGTTTCCTCTATCCCTTCCCAATCAAGAATAATTCTTGAACACGAGATGGATTGAAATATATTTTGAATATTATGTATTCGGTCAAAGAGTAAGCATAAAATACATGGAGATTACAAAAAGGCAACCAATATGAAGATACTATTAATGTTAGGTGTATATAAAGTAGCATATGGCTCAACCAATATGAAGATACTGTTAACTTGAATAAAATATATCAGAGGACAATGATATCAGAGATGTTATTATGCCAAATTAGAAGTCGGAGATTAGATGACTGTAAATAAACACGTGAACAATAAAAAGATTATTCAATCATAATACTGGTTATCTTATTATAAAAAATTATAAGTGGGAAATTCCATTATTATTATTTTTGAAATATAATTTTATAATAATAATAATTATTATTACACAAAAATCATGATACCGAACAAATTCAAACATATATGTGATGAGCTTAGGCATATCACCATTAGATAAGAAGAAAACTTTTAGAAACCAATACTAATGCCAATTAACTAATAGTTATTGTTTACATATAACCATGCAAAACTAAAACTAAGTGACCAAAGTCCACATTGTGCATGCTTGAGATATTTGACCACATATAAGCATGAAAATTTTGGGATCCATGCATAGAACCAATAATGGTGATGTTTAGATCTCAAGCAAAAAAAGAGAAAATATTGAAATAATTATAAAATTATGGATGGCTAGTAGACTTACAGTTTTATAGCTGAATAAATGGACCTATGATTGCTCGCTCTTTCCTTTATACTTACTTCGTAGTCTAGAAAAGCTGCAATGTTTTTACTATTATTGAAAAGTATATAGTAGTATATGTTACCACTTCTAGGCATAGTAAAGAAAATTATAATACTAAAAATAATTGCATGAAAGTCACACATTACAGCCTTGTTGACTAATGTTTAGCTTGCTGCTTATGTCTAACTCAATAACATAATATGTCTGTTAGCTAATAAAATATCAAAAGCCAACTCATTTAACATAGCATTTTTGTCATATTAAAAACACAAACCATAAAGAGCTTACGTGCTCTGTCGGTCATCATTTCTTTTCTATTTTTACTTTACCACTATCCTTGTACTTTTTTTGAAATGTTGGTAAATGGGCCTAGCCCAGAACGTTTACAAAAGAAAAGACAAGGTTGGGTAAACTAATATGGTAATACCCACAACCTTACTACAAATACTGAAACCCTAATAATACTAGGGCAAAACAATGCCTCCATCATCAAACATCAAAAAAAAATTGCGAACTGCCGTGAGCGAACTCAGTTAAAATCACAAAATCAACTCTCTTAAGCCTATATTAATGTCCCACGGAGGCTTCCAACTCTTCATAGTTGATCTTTGCATCATGCGAAACTCTAATTTGTAGCAAAAATCCTTCTCTTGGCTAGTTTTTGCTTTTGCTTCAACATGCAAAGTCAGTCCTTTGCTAGAAGCTTTATCAAGCCTTAGATCAGAGAGAAGATCAACACAATTAGATGATTTATGTAAGCCTTCAGAGTCTTCGACTAAGTGACCTAAAAACTTGCTGCTTTTATGACCAACAAAGGTTGGACTCTCAGGTTCAGTCATCCAGCTGCTTTCTCCTCTCGCCCAGTTAGATAAGTGAAAGATTTTATTGTTTATTTTGCTTTTGTAGTGATTGAATCCTAATCTTTGCTTTTTAATAGCCCATTGGAGCTTTTTGTCATGCGCATGAAGGCTGCTAAGTGTGATTAAATTCAGAATAAGCTTGGCACAACTTGATGGATTGTTGAAATCTTTGGGTGCTTTAGCGGAACAAATTTTGGACTTGTTGTTGTTATGCTCCAAATTGGCTGAAAAAGCTAGCTCTGACATATAGCTACTTACACCTCTCTCCCAATTAGATAAGTGAAAATTTTGCTTGTTGATAATGCTTCGGTAGTGGTTATAGCCTAATATTTGATCATTTACAGCCCAGTGAAGCTTATTATCATGCTCTTGAAGACTACAATTCATGCAATAACCTCCAGAACTTGCAGTTATCAGTTGACATTATTGTTCTAGAGGAAATTGTTTGAGCAGTTGCTTGTTCGGTCTCTGTATCCCTCTTCAGATAAGTCTCTGTTGATTTACGCAATATTATCTTCTGAGTGTGGAGCACTAAAATCATATTTGATATTAACTATCGGTTGCCAATCTTTATCCTTGCTCGGATAATTGCCTATTTGATCATGAATACTGTGTGCGCGGTAGCTTCCGCCCCTATCAGACATGAGATAACAATTATTAGAGCTCAAATAATGCTTATTGTTAGAAAATAATAAATTATTTTAGAACATTCTTCTCTTATTATTATAGGAGCCTTTCCTATTGTGATTGTAGAAGTGGCTGCCACCAGTATTGACTGATTTGGGAGTGGAGCTAACATTATTCACAGGCTTTTCCATCCAATGACTGCCATTGTGATGAAGATGCCTCACAATAGGAGAATCAAAAGTTATTTTCCCACTCTGTAAAAAAGATTCTAAGCTCTCTTCATATTTATCCATGTGCCAGTTTTTATGATTTGGATTGTCTGAATATTTGCTTTGATTCCTATGTTTACTGAGAAGAATATGGCTATCTAATTCAATTTTCTTTCAAAGTTGAATGCTTTCTGTTTCTTATTGAGAGTGAAGTCTTTGATTTCTTTCTTTCCAAATTTGAAAGATTGTTGCAGTAAGCATAATACTAGCTTTTTTGAATTCCTTGGATTTTTCTTTGAAGTTTCGTTGGATATAGTTGATGCTTTCTCTGATGTTCTGAGCTGCTTGATTTTGGTAATTTTGAGTTTTATTTTGGCAATAAACCATATATGTTTTGAATAAGTATAGTCAAAAGATAAGTAATTGATACACTTAGTTTCATTTTGGCAAAGCTTTCATATTGTATCCCCTTTTTTATTCCATTTTAGGCATCTATCCCTAGTTTGGAGCCTGTTGCTAATTGCAAAATAGAAACAATGGGACATTTTTGGACAATTTGATTTATTCCATATAATAGTGTACCAATCCATTTCAGTTTTATGACCTTTTATAAGTTCCAAATTTTTTTTAAAGGAGAAAGAACCTTTTGTAGATGGTTTCCATTACCACTTATCATTTAGAAGATTAGATCAATTGTGATTTGATTAATGGCTATGTTGAAAATAGAAGTAGCTGGATGCCAAAATGTAGTCCACCTGCTGTTTTAAACGATGCTACTGACTTTTCCATTGATTTCACCAAACCAATATAAGCTGTTCCATCCCACAGGACTAACTAATGTTTTTCCATGTATCCAAGGGTCAAACCACAACTAATCTGGTTTCTATTTTTGAATTTTCTTTACAAAAATTTAATGTCAGTGTCACTGTTGTTGAGAATATTTTTTCAGACAAAAGAGTGATGATTTTCAATACAAGTAGTACAAAAATTCTTATTTTTGAGATACCTTGCTTTCATCCACTTTTCCCATAATGAAATGCCATTTACAAATCTCTAGAAAATTTGAGTTTGCACACTTCTCTCAATTCATTGATATCTCTTAGACCCAAACCACCAGCTTTCTTTGATAAACAGATTTTTTCCCAAGTAATTTTGTGTTGTTTTCCTTTCCAAATGAAATTTGCACAAATTTTTTCAATTTTGTGAATTGCTTTTACTGGGATATTGTGGGCTTGGATCCAATACACGATGATTGCGATAATGACAGTTTTAGTTAACTCAATTCTACCAGCTAAAGATAGAAATTTGCTAGCCCACCAATCGAATTTGTTTTGAATGATATCCAACAACCTTGTGCAGTCTCTGTCGTTGATTTGGTTAACACCGAGTGGAAGACCAAAATACTTAACGGGCTTATTTCCCTCCTTGAATTTTAAGGTATTTAAAATGTCCATTTTACTGGAGTAGCCTTTACTGAAATATATTTTTCTTTTGAATTCATTGACTTTTAACACTGCATGCTCTTCTAACTTGTCAAAGATATTTACTATGGTTTTTGCACTTTTTGTATCTGCATTCAAAAGGATAAGAAAATCATCAGCATATTATAAATGAGCAATATATGGTTTGATTCTATTAATTGGTTTTATTTTTCCTTTTATAAGCTCGATTTCCATAAGAATTGAGAAATATTCCATTGCAATAGTAAATAAATAAGGAGAAAGTGTGTCTCCTTGTCTATTTCCCCTATTGCTTTGTGTAAACCCATTAGGAGAACCATGAACCAAAATAGAATAAGAAACATTGTTAATACATACTTTTATTGAAAAAGCCCATTTGTTTCATCATGTAAATAACGAAATGTCTATTTATTTTGTCAAATGCTTTATGTAAATCAATTTTGACACACATGAGATTTTTATTATTATTATTATTAAAGTTTCTTATTAATTCATGTGCAAGCAAAGTGTTTTCAACAATTAATCTGCCAGGAATGAAAGCATTTTGGTTTTCAGAAATAAGGTATTTTAAAAATATTTTCATCCTTTACATAAAATATAAGAAATAATTTTGTGAATGAAAGTACAGCAGGCAATAGGCCTATAGTCTTCTAAACTGTTAGGAATTTGAACCTTTGGGACCAATGTAATAAAAGTATGGTTTAATTTTTTTAATAATTTGTCAGTCCTAAAAAATTCAAAGATAGAATCAAATAAAAATAATTTGATTTCTTCCCAATGAGTTTTATAAAATCTGGCACCAAAGCCATCTGGTCCTGGACGTTTATCATTAATGGAATTAAAAATGATATTTTTAATCTCCTCAAGTCTGATAGGGGCTATAAGAATATCATTACTATTTTCATTAACTTTAAATTTAGGTTCAATATTAGGGAAGGAACTAGAATAAATATTGGTATTATATAGATTAGTAAAATAATTGATGGCTTCCTTCCTAATACAAGACAAGTCATTAATTACATTACCCTTAACATTAATAATTTTCCCAATATCATTCCTTTGTTTCCTACTAGACATTTTAGTATAAAAAAATTTACTAGCTTCATCACCATGTAATAACCAGTCTATTTTTTCTTTCCGCCTTAAATTTATAGAGTGCACATGAAGAGACTTGACCAGTTTATTTTAGACTAGAAAAAATTATTAACCTTATTAATGTCTGAGCAATCCTCGTCTAATTCATTCTACTTAAGCTCACATTCATCTCTGATGGTTTTAATTTCATTATTAGTTCTATTTTTATTCCAGATTTTTAGATTTTCTTTAGTAATATGAAGAAGTTTATTGAATTTGAATTGGGAAGTGCCCAGTACTTTTGTGGTTAAGCAATTTTTGATTAAGTCTTTATAACCATCCTCGTATTTTAAGTTTTTTAAAAGGAATAAGATTCCCACCCCTTTTCTCAAAACCATGCATGACAGTATTAAAATCACCAACAACAAAGGAAGGCTCATATTAGAGTTAATTTGTTCAAGACTATTCCAAAGAGATACTCTTTCACTTTTACTGTTAGAAGCATAAACAAAAGTAATTTCTAATTGTAAACCACCTTTGTTTACACATTTACAGTGAATAAACTGAAAATTCATAAAATTTTGAAAGATATCCCAAATGTTAGGATCCAAAATGACCAATATTCTACCATTTCCCCCGATTTGATTATTATTAATAATTTTCCAATCATATAAATTTTTAATATGTAAATCAGAAATTTTTGAATTGCCTAATTTATGTTCAAAAAATCCAACAATTCTGGGTTTTAGAGACATAAGGAGATTAGATAAATCTAAATGTAGAGAGTTTAGCCCTCTAACATTCCATGAGATTATCGACATAATGATTATAATATTATTAGTAAGGATACATAAAGGATATAAAGGAAGACCAGCTATGCACTGTGGCTGCTCTCCTCCACCAGAGTCTCCATCCTCTTTCCTTTTTTTATTATATGTTGTTTTGCTAATTGCTTTGAGCTGCTCTTCCCACTTTGAATTTTTTGAGATGTAATTTCTTTTGAAGTCACTGTCGTCAATATCTTCTGTGCTATCTTCAGAGACTATGTCTTTAATGCTTTTCAATTTACCTCTTCTTTTTTCCTTTTTATCTTTCTTGTTTTTCCTTAATATTGAAGAGGAGTTTGACACTAAATTGATTGCCTTTTGCAGACTTATTTTTGAACTTTGAATTGTGGTATGAGAGGAAAGTTGAGTTGCAACATGACTAATATTGGGGTTTTTAGGTGGTTCTTTACTGAGAATAGCATTAATATAGGAACCATCATCTATGTTCATGTTTGCTAATTTTGAGTTATTTTCTCTGATTTAGGTTACCACACTCTTCCAGTTTGCATTTGTTTCAAGAAGATTTTCTGAAATACTCTTTGAAGTTTCAATATTTTTTTCACCCAAACTCTGTGACTTACTGCCTTCTTGAATTTCCATTTCTTGAGTTGATTCTTAAATAGCAACCGATTCATTGACACTACTATTCTTTTCATTCAAGATAAATAGATGGATCCTATATTTGCTTCAAATGTTATTTGTCAATGTATCTCCTTTTTCCTTTGTGAAACTGCTATTAACATCAGATTTTTCTTGATTGTTTAGTTTCTCTTTCCAGACCATTTTGGTGACCCAATTATCAACGATATGTCCAAAACAACAATATGCGTTGCATCCAGAGGGAATCCATTTATATTCTATGCTTTGCATTAAATTTTCCCCATCATGCATTGAAATAAAAGCTTCACTTGGTAAATCAGTATTTTATTTAATTTTCACTAATATTCTAGCAAAAGAAATTCGTGATTCCTTTGCTATATGTTCATCTAATTTAATAGGAATACCCATAATGCTAGCTATAGCAGTCAATATTTCTTTATCCTACAATCTAAGATTCAATTCAGGAAGTCTAATCCATATTGGCATAGTAGAGAGCAAATCTCTTTCAAGATTGATTTTATTATTCCATTTTTTCATAATAATGAGTTTTCCATTTACAAAATGAGGAACTCCATTAATAGCATTTTCACAATCTGTTGCATTTGTAAACCTGATAATGAAAACCTGTTATTACAAGTAAATATATCAAAATTACTTGTGGGTCTTCACAGTTTTGCTATAACAGCCTTGAAACGATGATAAGCGGGTCTACTGCTAAAAACATAGGTAATAACTGAATGACACCACTTGTTTTCTGCCGTTCTGCTAGCCTTTCTGCATTCACAACTACGATTTTCTTATCATTGATTGAGACTGGAGCGACATATTTGAGATCAGATTCAGAGTTTGATCCCTCTTTCTTTATTAAATCAGCCCACAAAGAAGCTTTATTCAGGTTAGGATTGAATTGAGAATCAAATTTATCTGATAGCTGACTGTTTCTTAGATGATTTCTTGAAATTCTAATTTGTGAATCTGTATTCAAACTAGGCTAAGAGGGGTTTTCAACATATTTTGCTGATTTTCTTGAATTCTACGCGAGTCTTGAGTTGAGAAATCCTCGATTTGTATTTCTGAAAAATTGTTTTGAATGGTTTGCAATTCCCTTATTCAGGCTCAGTTGGTTTGAACCAATTCCAGGTCGATGCCTTTGATTCTCATTTCTGTTTTTTCTGGACTGGACAATCTGAAATCCCTCTTCATCCAATTCAGGATTAATCTTTGAGGAAATTGGTTATGAATGCAGAATTGGATCCGGTGGAGGAGGAGAAAGGGATGGAGAAGAAGGAGAAGACCCTCCAATCTGATCATGGCTAAAGATTGGGTTATCTTTGAGATTTGTGAATTCATCCATTTTTTTGGACATTACTTTGCTACTTTTTTGATTTACAATCATGACTTATGTCCATAAGAGTTTTCAATAAGCAAATCTCTGGTTCAACTTGTAGAAAAATATTGAGCAAGATGAAGTTACAGATTAATGAACCATAAGACATAAGATGATGCTTCTATTACACATAGAATCCCTGTACTTTTATTATTTATGAGAAAATAGTAAAAAAACACACATAGTGTAATGATGCCTCCAATTTGTCATGAACAACTAAACCTTATCTATGATGTTTAGTTAGAAATCTTAATAAAGCAAAAAAGTCTCAATTGAAAATAACCCTAGAGCTTTATGGACCTGCATGCTATAGTTTCCATGAAGCAAACAAAAGTGTAATCGTCTTTTTCAACAGTTTAAATTTATAAAGCATCTATCTTATTTAATACATGGCCTAACAAAACTATATTTTAAATAATATTTAAAGTACTGATATTATTCTCTTGACAATATTATCGTGTGCAGCAAACTAGTTATCATTAATGAAAATTAGCAATAAGAATGAAATAGATTGTAAGAAGTACAAACTCAGACAGGCAACCAAACGGAACTTTTTAAATTTAACCACTCTTACTAAATCAATAGTTTATACGTATAAAATAAAGTTTTTAATTTTTGTGAACGTGTGTCAATTAAAGATAAAGAAAAAATAAACTAAGAAATATTAGCAAAATCAGTAAATTTACCTAACTACGATATGCCCAAAATATGCAGGATCTAACAACAAATTGCCCTATCTTCTCCTGTAAAAGACGATGCATCATATTATAATATACATAACTGAAACCCTAGATAGCTGTTATTTCCTAAAAATAGAATCCACCTCATCAATTTTCAAGTTTCAACAACATGGACGAAGTCAATATAGATAGCGGCGGAGTTGTGAAGGACTTATTTTTTAATTAAATGAAGAATATGGATGTGTGGGAGAGAGGGAGATAAGTCGACGCCGAGAGATAGAGGCGCGCACGAATATGGTATTGATGAAGGCATCAGAAATAGGAAAACATAGCAGCGTCGCACGACAAACAATGGCGAGGAACAAGGGGAGGTAAAGGCATTCTGGAGATCGACGACAGAATCGTGGATGTGGGAGAGAGGGAGTTGTTGAGCATGGTGGAGAGGTAGGCTAGATTTTTTAATAAAATGAGGGAAAGGGAAAGGAGATATACATTGAAGATAGAATGAGAGCGGACACAGAAGGAGGCACAGAAATATTTTATTTCTCCTGCATTTCTGTGCAGCATTTCACAAGTTGTTTTTTGTTTTTTTAATGATCCATATAGATAATCCTAGCCTATTTAGTAAAACGCTGCTAGACTATGCTGCTAAAAATATATTTTCTTTTAGTGAACTACCCCATCAAATTTTTCTTGAAAACATTTCTTTCAAATTAATTTAACCCTTTAATCATACTTAAACAAAGAAAGTAAACCTTTTGCTTTACTCAAATATCTTTCCCATGATATATGCTTTACATAAAATAATGTTGACGAAAACCTAAATCAATAGGGCTATCTATCCCATTAAACAAGTTAAAGCCCTTCTTGGACTTAGAAAACATTCGGTTTTAAATCCAAGATATCTTCTTCGAAACCGTTGTTTAAAATTTTTAAACAACCCCTTCAATCCAATGAAAGTACCTCTTTTAAAATAAGCTAACTACTTTACCTTGAAGCACCAAGCTGAAAGGGCAAAACATACCTTTTGAAACCTTTAAAAATAGGCCTTTCAAAATCGTTGAAAGTGTCCCTATGAAAATCTTTATAAAACCTTATAAATCATCTTTCAAAACACTTTAAGCTTGCCTTTCGAAAGCATTGGAAACCTTCCATTCATATACTAAAAGTAGACTTTTCAAAAACATTAGGGAACCTCCTCTTCAAAACCTTCATTATATATCTTTCGAAAGAATTAATGTTCTTTTCTCAAAAAAGATCTTTCGAAAGCACTGAGTACAAGTAAAAGTTTGTGGCGCATAACTTAGAAACCATTTAAAACCATTCCTTTTGAAACCTTTGGGTTTAACTTTTAATATATCAAAAGGTCGTAAAAGAACTGGGGCAAAAGCATAGCTTTAGAAAACATTACTCCTAAGTAAAAGAAAGTGGATGGTTTCAAAACCAACCCTTTCGAAAGCATGGAGAAGCGGCCTCAAAGTTTAATGGAAAAAGTATCCTTTCGAAAGCATTGATTCAAAGGATTAAATGCAGCAGTAGGGCTTTCGACTCCTTCGAAACATTGTGTTAAAAAAAAAGGCGGCAACTCATTCGAAAGCCCATTTTTTATAAAACAAAAGCAAGTTGATTAGGTCGAATGTTCCAAACCCTTCGAAAACCTTACTTATAACCAAAATAGTTCCAAATTTATAAGAGATACTTGTAACCCTTCGAAAGCATGTTTTGGCCCTATAAATTCCACCTTTCTCCAATCCACTATGTACTAAGAGATTGATACCATGTGTATTGGTTTCGAGTTGGTTGGGGGAGGATGTACGGTGTCGAGAGGAGGCTGCTATAAGTGGTGAAGCAGCGATCCTTTACAAAACTGATTTTTAACTTTTTAAAGTAATATGTTTTCGATTAATTTGCCTTATTTGTCAACATATAATTGGTTTTCAATTCTTTTACAAAACCTTTTTCTAAATGTGCTACCGAATTCAGCAATTAACAATTTAAAACATTTAGCAAATTGCCCCTTCTACATTTATAAACATATAAAATATTTAAGTCACATACCTAATAATTTTATATCTGTAATAAATACTTAGGAAAATTCTCCAAAATTCCCATAAATCACTTTTAATATGTTTTCTAACATATTTAAATTTCTAACCCAAAGCTAACATATAATAACCGAAAGTAGTTTAAACCCAATTTAACCAATTTTTTACTAGAAAATTCATAATAAATCCACAACAACTTAGAAAATTATGAAACTCAAAACCCATCTCTAAAATAATGTTTCTGACCTTATATCAAAAACGCAAGCCATTTGGATGTTATTTAGTAGGTTTTTCAAATCAAATCTTATCATAAAATCCATATGAAACAACATAAATCATCAGTAAGCATATATATATATATATATATATATATATATATCGATTTAAACAATCAAAACATGGCATTTATTTGCAAAATAAATTCGGATCTAGTCTAGAAATCGAAAACAATAAAAATGAGATGTAATCTATTATTCACCTTAGCTTTTTGTTAAGGAGTTTGAGGTTTGCCCTTATATTGATTTGATTAAGATTCCTTCTTGAAATCTTGCTTATCTTCCTTTAGATTTCTTCTAATGGTGGCCGACGAAGCTCTAAGTTTAGTTTTTGTTTGTGAATATTGTAAATGAAATTGAAATAAGGGTTTAGGGTATAAGAATATAACCTATTCCTATTTTTCCCTAATCTTATTGCCTTTACTTACTTCATTTTAAATTTCCAATTGTTTATTCATTACTTAAGGCATGACTACCTTATAATTACACTAATCTTAATCCATTAACCATTTACATTATTTCTTTTAATTTATCTAATTAAATGTCCTAAATAATGTTAGTCGAAATTAGGGTCGTTATAGACTCCTCTCCTTAAAAAAATTATTCTCGAAATTATGATAAGGTACTCATAAAATTAATCATAAAGGCAAAAGTACCATGAATCAGGATAAGTATCTCCAACTCTGCTCTCAGTTTCACAAGTATAGTCTTTCTCATCATCATTCCACTGGACTTTGACTAATCTGACTATCTTGGTCCTTAACCTCTTCTCATCCCTCGAGACTATACGAACTAGCTTTCTAACTATAGTCAAATTTGGTTCCACTACTAAATCATTTAACACAATCGATGCTATTGTAGTCTCTAGATCTCGAATACACTTTCTTAGATGAGAAATATGAAAAATATTATGGACTCCTACCAAACTACTTGGTAACTCCACTCTATACGCGAGTTTCCCAGTACTTTCTATAATAGAAAATGGTTCGACGAATCTCGATGCCAATTTTTCTAATTTCACGAATCGGATTACACCGTTCATCGGTGATACCTTGATGAGAGCATGTTCTCCAACTGAGAATTCTAATTATTTCTGTCTGTTATCAGCTTAGTTCTTCTGCCTAGACCGAGCTTCCTTTATTTTGGCTCGAATGAACTCAATCTTTTCTGCAGCTTCTCTAACCAGATCCGTACTAAGAACTAACCTATCCCCAGTCTCTAACCAAAAAATGAGAGATTTGCATGGTCTTCCATATAAAGCTTCAAATGGTGCCATTCCTATACTAGTCTGATAACTGTTGTTATACAAAAACTCAACTAAGTGTAGGTGGTCTTCCCATGATCCCGCAAAATCTAGTACACAAGCTATTAACAAATCCTCTAAGACTTTGTTAACTCTTTCCGTGTGCCCATTTGTTTGTGAGTGGTAAGCGGTACTCATTTTGAGCTTGGTACCCAAAGTCTCCTGTAGACTCTTTCAGAACTCGCTAGTGAATAAGGGATCTCTATCACTTACTATACCACCAGGAATTCCATGCAGTCTAACAATATTCTTCCTGAATAATTTAGCCAAAATAGGTGCCATCCTGGTTAAACTAACTGTAATAAAATAGGTACTTTTGGTCAATCTGTCCACTATAACCAATATACTTTCATTTCCTCGATTCGACCTTGGCAAGCCGTCTATAAAGTCCACTAAGATAGAATCCGAATTTCCATACTGGAACATCTGAAGACTAAAGTAAACAACTTGATTTCAGATGTTTGACTTTTACCCATTGACAGTTCAAACACTGTTTCACCCATAAGTCTACATCTGCCTTCATGCCTTTCGAGAAGAAACTTCTTTTCATGTCCTGATACATCTTAGTTACTTCCGCATGAACAGTGAATTTTGAATGATGGCAATCTCCAAGAACTACTTTCCTAATGTTTCCCACATTCGAAACACATAGGCTTCCTTTCATCCTTAACCACCTATTTTGGTCAAGACTGAAACCTTTCAAGTCATCGCTCTCCATTCCATCTCTTAAATTTCTAATTCATTCAATTAGTAATGGATCCTCCTTCCGCTTAGAAGCAATCTTTTCGATCATCACTGGTCGAACTTCTAAACACAACAACATAATGGTTTCTTTACTAGATCTAGCTTCTGATCTCCACTGTATTCTGCATGTAGTGAATGCTTCCAAATCTTTCCACTCAGCTATCATCGCCAATCCTGCATTCTGATGTTTTCTACTAAGTGAACCTGCAACCTTGTTGCCTTTTCCTGTTGTGTACTCAATACCAAAGTCATAAGTGGCTAAAAACTCTAACTACCTCTATTGCCTCATATTCAACTCCTTATGAGGGAATAAATATCTCAATGACTTATGATCCGTGTACAACTCAAATCTTTCTCCCAAAAGGTAATGTCTCTACACCTTCAGTGCAAAAACTACTACATCTAATTTCAAATCGTGAGTATCTAACCCCATGTGGTCTGAGCTTTCGAGAAGCATAGGCAACCACTTTACCTTTTTGCATTAACACATCTCCTAACCCTTTCCACATGCATCTGTGTACACCACTAAATCCTGATTCCCCTCTGCAACAACTAACATAGGTGCATTTTTCATTAAGTGTTTCAGCTTCTGCAATGCCTCCTCACACTTATCAGTCCAGACAAACTTCACATCTTTTCGAGTTAGCTTAGTCATCGTCTCCGGTCTCTTTCACCTGTCTTGGGTCTCTTTCAACTATTCACTGCCTTGCCCTTAGCAAGATCTACATACAATCCTTTTTCTATGACTACATGACCAAGGAAATTCACTTCCTTCTTCTAGAAATGACACTGCGAAAATTTCTCTTTCAGTTAATGCTGCTCAACATCTCAAGCACCACTTTGAGATAAACTTCATGTTCTCTTTCATCTTTAGAGTTTACCAAAATATCATAAAAACCAATGTGAACCTATCCAAGTGCTCTTAGAAAACACGGTTCATCAAATCTACGAAGAATGATGGCGCATTTGTTAGTCCGAACGGCATTAATAACCATTCGTACGATCCATATCAAGTTCTAAACACTGTCAAAGGAATATTATCCTCAGCTATAAGCTGATGGAACCCTCTTACCAAATCAAAATGGAAAAATAATTTGGCTCCACTCAATTGGTCAAACAAATCGTCAATTCCTGGTAATGAATATTGAATATTTATCGTCTTATCATTCAACTTACGATAGCCGATACATAACTCTTACGATCCGTTCAGTTTCCTTGCAAACACTGCAGTTGCTCCCTAAGGCAAACTGATTGGTCTAATAAAGTTCTTATTTTCCAAACCTACCAACTGCACCTTTAGCTCCTTCATCTTGGTAAGTGTCATTCTGCTTGGCGGGCTACTCACCGGTTCTGCTCTTGGTACTAAATCTAACTAGTACTCAATAGCACGTTTCGGCGGCGGTCCTACTGCGGGATCAAAGAAATCTACGAGTTTTCTAACAATGAAAACACGATTCAACTTGTCTTCTGCCTCCACAACACCCAACAAAGCATTATCCTTTAAACTAGTGTTTTCTATGGAGTATATTATCTGACCACTATGGTCAGGGTGTCTAAGTGAAATTTTCCTATCATGGCAAAATATCCTAGCATCGTGTTTACTTAACCAATCCATACCCAAAAAAATTTCGAACCTTATGAAATCAAACACATGCAAATTGCAAACAAATGTATGACTAACAATTCAACTTGAGGTGGTCACATCTCATCCCTAGAGTCACATATCCTCCCATCGGATTCACAACCCTTACGGAAGTGACTGGGTATGAGGGTTCTAGCTTAAGCTTATCTACCAAACAATGAGATATAAAAGAATGTGATGCACCGGTATCAAATAGAACTCTAACTGATACAACATGAATCAAAAGCATACCTCCCAACACATCTTTTCCCTTTTCCTTTGTTGTTGGTCGCAAGGTAGCTTGCTCCAATGCAAACACTTTGCCCTTTCCATCCTTGGTTGGCTCCTTGTACCGGTTCTTGTAATGTCCAATCTGATCGCATTTGAAACATCTTACTCCTTTCTTGTCAGCAGATTTCTTCCCTTTGCCTGTCCAGCACTCATGAGCATAGTGTCCCTTATTATCACACTTACAATAGATAACTTCCGCCTTTCCCTTCTTTGCAGCTCCACTCTTCTGAGCTCCCTTCTTATGGAAAAACTTCCTCTTCTGGTTCTGCCCTCATTGAGCTCCTTCTACCTTGTTACCCTTAAGAAAAGCAATCACCTCTTTTTGCCTCAAATCCATTTCAAAAACTGCATCACACAGATCTCTAATGTGCGATAATATTGTCTTAGCAAGCTCAGGCTTCAACCCATGGATAAACCTCTCATTCCTTTTGATAATGGTATCAATCGTAGCATATCCTATCTCGAAAGCTCCTCAAATCTAGTTGCATACTCAAGCACTGTCATATCTCCCTGCTCTAACTCAGCAAATTTTATGAGTAGAGTTGACTTCGCAATCTCTGACATAATCGTCTCTTCAAACCTTCTTCTAAACTCAGCCCAAGTCATGGTCTCCTCGTTAACTCCTACCGTAACACTGTTTCACCATTATAGTGCTGCTCCCTGTAATTCCCTAGAAGCAAGCCTCCTTTTCTGCTCGTCATTGAGCTCCGATTCAACAAAAATCCCCTCATAGTGAAGTAACCAATTCTCCACTTCAATTGTGTCCTCAGTCTCGATAAATGATTTTCCTCTCAGCCTAGCATAATGTCTACTCAATATAGCATAATTTTTAACCACTAAAGCTCCCTGATTTCCTCTTTTAGCATTTCCTCCAACTAACCCACAGCAACTCCATCCTACATCATGTTAAAGAAGAACTGATACATAGCTCCCATATTAACATGCGGTATTGCAGCACCCACATTAGCAGCTTGTGCCTGACCTGGATTCCTTCTAGTGTTTAGTATGGCATTCTCATTAGTTGTGGTGCTTCCTCCACCAATGTTAACTCTTCCACTTCAAGCATCCATATCTTATGTCCATAAAATCTGCATTTATGTCTTTGTAAGATACAGAAGAATAACCTAAGAGAGATGGGAGAACAGAGATAACACATATATTTATATATAGCAAATCCAAGTACGTTACTATAGAGTTATCCCATACCCTAATTTTTTCTCTAATCACTTAGGATTATGTTTTCAAAAAATATTTTAAGTTTGAAATTCCTTTTAAGTTTCCACAAACTATGCTCTGATACCAAGTTGTAACATCCCTTATCTTGAGCCCCGAGCTAAGCGCTACAAATGCTTCAGTCATCTATAGTATTAACTTCTGATGACAAAATACAGTAATGTTAATGGTATCCATAATATCAGAAGCACATGAATATGAAATAAAATCAACATAGAATTAAGACATATTTTCTGATTACATTTCAAAACCATATTTCATATTCAAATACATAATCCTAAAACGATTCCTAAGTTTTGATTAAATATTATTAATGCAAATTAAACCAAGAGTGACATATGAAGATGCCCCCTTGGATGATCAGAGTACTAAATAGACATATTATCTTAATGCATCACAACAGAAATAAAATTAAATAGCTTCTAACTTTGCCTCCTGCACGTCTTTGGAAACTTATTCGTCAAACCTACTAAACCTGAAAAACATTAACTCTCAATCTACTAAAATTAAATTTTGAGCACACGATATTTTAAGGGAAAAACATGAACTTTGAGTCAGACATAAAACGTGGGGTGAATAATACTATTACATATCGTTTTACTAATATTAAGCGAGACCACGCCGCTAAGCGGAACGGATTTCCCCTCACTAATATCTCTTTTAAAACATATCTTTTGCAAATTAGAATCCTGCAATAAAATTGGTTAAAGCAATAGTAGCAATACCATATATGTACATAAATTAGGTAATCAATGGACTTTTTGTCTGAACAACGTAGTTTTGTTTGGCTAACTACTAACCATTCTGACTTGGGCCTACCAGACAAAATAACTAATCTAACTTCTATATATTGGACACACTTTTGGATGGTCTGTCCTTAACTTACTTCTCCCAAGGTCAACTGGTCCTAATGGTTTTGCAGGCTCACCAATAGCCTATTTTTCTCTGTATATTCCTTTCTATGTGTAACATCATTTCAGTCTTTCATGTGACAAAGCGCTACACACTGGAATTTTGGACTTATATTAGCTAGGGGCTATAGCTAAAGTACAGGGCGCGACCCTATACCAGTCCCATATGGTATTCTAATATCTAAGTTGTTTACGTAGGGCTGACTACCTCATCAAATTTTCCTTAAAAAAATTACTTTAAAATTGATTTAACCCCTTTAAATCATACTCAAACAAGGGAAATTACCTTTTACTTTACTCAAATATCTTTGCTATGGTATATCCTCTACACAAATTTTTTTTGATGAAAACCTAAATCAATAGGGTTGTCTATCCCTGTAAAACAAGTTAAATCCCTTCTTGAACTTAGAAAACATTAGGTTTTAAATCCAAGATATCTTCTTTGAAATCTTTGTTTAAAAACTTTAAACAATCCCT
Source organism: Allium cepa (assembly GCA_030765085.1). NCBI lineage: Eukaryota > Viridiplantae > Streptophyta > Magnoliopsida > Asparagales > Amaryllidaceae > Allium > Allium cepa. The sequence continues at coordinate 138,636,537 of CM060932.1, forward strand.
TTCGAATCCAGTGAAAGTACCCCTTTCAAAATAAGCTAACTACTTTACCTCGAAGCACCAAATTGAAAGGTCAAAACATACCTTTTGAAACCTTTAAAAATAGACCTTTCGAAATCATTGAAAGTGTCCCTTCGAAAGCTTTATAAAACCTTAAACATCATCTTTCAAAGCACTTTTAGCTTGCCTTTCAAAAACATTGGAAAACTTCCATTCAAATACTAGAAGTAGACCTTTTGAAAACATTGGGGAACCTCCCATTCGAAACCTTCATTGTGTAGCTTTCGAGAGCGTTAAAGTCCTTTACTCAAAATAGATCTTCAAAAAGCACTGGGTACAAGTAAAAGTTTGTGGAATATAACTTCGAAACCATTTAAAACCAATCATTTCAAAACCTTTGGGCTTAAATTTTAATATATCTAAAAGTCTTAAAAGAATTGGGGCAAAAGCATTGCTTTCGAAAACATTATTCCTAAGTCAAAGAAAGTAGATGGTTTCGAAACCAACCCTTTCGAAAGCATGGAGAAGAAGTTTCTAAGTTTAAAGGAAAAAATACTCTTTCTAAAGCGTTGATTCGAAGGATTGAATGCAGCAGGGGTTCAACCCCTTCAAAAGCTTGTTTTGAAAACTAAAGGCGGCAACTTATTCGAAAGCCCTTTCTTTATATAAACAGAAGCAAGTTAGTTAAGTCGAAAGCTCTAACCCCTTTGAAAGCCTTACTTATAACCAAAATAGTTCCAAATTTATAAGAGCCACTTCTACCCCTTCGAAAGCATGTTTTGACGCTACACCTTCCGCCTTTCTCCAATCCACTATGTACCCAGGCATTGATACCATGTATATTGGTTTTGACTTGGATAGGGGTGGATGTATGGTGTCAAAAGGTGGCTGCTATAAGTGGTGAAGCAATGATCCTTTACAAAACCGATTTTTAAATTTTTAAAGTAATATCTTTCCAACAAATTTTCCTTATTTGTCAACATATAATTGGTTGCCAATTCTTTTACAAAACCTATTTCTAAAAGTGCTACCGAATTCTGTAATTAACAATTTAGAACATTTAGCAAATTGCTCCTTCTCCTTTTAAAAACATATAAAACATTTAAGCCTTAAATAATTTTATATCTTTAATAAAATACTTAGCAAAATTCTCCAAAAATTCTTATAAATCACTTCTAATATGTTTTCTAACATATTTAAATTTCTAACCCAAAGCTAACATATAATAGCTGAAAATAATTTAAATCCAATTTAACCATTTTTTAGAAAATTCATACTAAATCCACAATAATTTAAAAAATAATGAAACTCAAAATCCATTAATAAAATAATGTTTCTAACCATATATAAAAAAACAAGCCATTTGGATGTCATTTAATAGGTTTTTCAAATCAAATTGTATCATAAAATCCATATGAAATAACATAAATCATCAACAAACATATATATCCATTTAAACAATCAAAACATAGCATTTTTCTTGCAAAATAAATTCGAATCTTATCTAGAAAATGAAAGGAATAAAAATAAGATGTATTTTATTATTCACCTTACCTTATTGTTAAGGAGTTTGAGGTTTGCTTTTGAATTGATTTGATTAAGTTTCCTTCTTGAATTCTAACTTATCTTCCTTTAGATTTCTTATAATTGTGGATGACCATGCTCTAGGTTTAGTTTTTGTTTGTGAGTATTGTAAATGAAATTGGAATTAGGGTTTAAGGTATAAGAATATAACCTATTTCTATTTTGCCTTTATCTTATTGCCTTTACTTACTATATTTTAAATTTCCATTTGTTTATTCGTTACTTAAGGCACGACTACCTTATAATTACACAAATCTCAATCCCTTAACCATTTACATTATTTAATTTAATTTATCTAATTAAGTGTCCCAAATAAGGTTAGTCAAAATTAGGGTTGTCACAGTCTCGAAGTAGCCGGTTCTAAAGAAAATACTTTTCCTTTTTCTACCTTGGCTATTTTTTGACATTTGTTCTTGCAATGTCCCACTTGGTCGCAGTTAAAGCACTTAATGTTCTTCTTCCCAACAACTTCCTTTCCCTTGCCAATTCGACACCGATGAGCATAATGTCCCTTTTTGTTACACTTGCAACACACAACTTCATACTTCCCTTTCTTGGCAGCTCCACCCTTCTTAACTCCCTTCTTATAGTAAAATTTCCTCTTTTGATTTTGTCCACTCTGACTCTTTGCTAGCTTGGTATTACTGAACAAAGCAAGCATCTCTTCCTTTCACAAAGCCATCTCCAGGACTACATCACCTGGAGCCCAAAGATGTGTTAAAGTTCCCTAGAAAGCTTAGGTCTTAGTCTACAGATGAACTACTCATTTCTCTTAATCACCCTATCTACTATAGCATATCAATATCGAGACAGCTCCTCGATCTGGTTGCATACTCAAGCACCGTCATATCACCTTGCACCAACTCAGCAAACCTCCTCAACAAAGTTAACTTAGCGATCTCAGATATAAACCTTCTCCTAACTCTTCCCAAGTCAAAGTTTCCTCTGCTACTACAATAGTCACACTATTCTACCAGTACAATGCAACTCCTTCCAAATGTCAGGATGCCAATCTCCTCTTCTTTTCATAATTCAAACCAAGATAAGCAAAATTCATTTCATAATGAAGCAACCAATTTTCCACTTTGACTGTAGCCTCCGTTCTATAAATGGTTTCCCTCCAAGTCTTGCATAGTCTCTACTCAAAACAACATAACTGTTGATAACTGGAACTTCCTGATCAGTTATGGGTATGTGGCCCCGTACCCTTATATATATAATGTGGCACTATAGCAACTCATGCAGCAAGGTCGATGTCGACGATGAGGATGCTGACTTCGAACCTCTTCAGCCCTAGTTAATTTACTACTTACCAACATAGGTTGGTATCATGCGCATCACTATTGGTTGACGTCGAAATCATAGTAGCAATGAAGAGGAATGATGATATCGTCATTGTCGACGTGACATTTCTGTAATTAATATTAAAGCCGTTTATTTGCTAATAAAAGTAAATTCTTTTCCAACTACTCTATATATTTGTCAAATTCTTGTTAGTTAACAAAACTTTATCACCTTTCTTTTCTAGAAACCGTTCCAAAACATTTCGCAAACCATACATTTGCTTTAATATTTTACTATAATACTTAAGCTTTTCTAGCTTAATTAATTTGGATAAAATCATAAACATGGGATAAATCCCTAAAAATCATAATAAATCCAATTTATTAAATCCTTTAGCATATAAAAAAATTCTTGACCATCATAATTTAACAATTTTAAATAATTAAGACATAAAATATCTCATTTTCTAACCTTAGAAAATTCATCAAATATTCTCATTAAATCCAAAAATTATGAAATTAAAAACCCACCTCTAAAATAATATTTCTAATATCAAATCAGAATTTCAAGTCCTTTAGGTATCATACGTTAGGTTTTCCAACTCAAACATATCACTCAAATTCATAAACAAATTCCACAAATTCAGGAATAAGCATGTAATCATTCAAACTATCATAACATGGCATAATTTGAGCAAAAGAATCAGATTTATACTTAAAATTGTAAATAAAAAATTAAAACTTGAGATGCATAACTATTATTCACCTCGAATGGTTTATGAATGTTGAGATTTCTATTTGATTTGATTCCCCTAAGCTTTCTATTTTTTTCCTAGCTTTTCTTCCTTTTGAATCCTCTAGCAATGACTGGCCTAAATGTTAGTTTTGTTTGTAAAAGTGTAAAATGAATGAAGAGAAAGGAGGTGGGGGTTTGTATTAGAAAAATGTAACTCTATTTCCTATTTTTTCCTTCTCATATATCCTCCTTCTTATTAATGTTCTAATTAATTCCAGTAGTTCATTAATTATGGCTTGACCCATACTAATTATCAAATCTCAATCTCCTTAACCTTTTACATTATTTTGTTTAATTTATCCAATTAACTCTCCTAAATAATATTAATTAAAGTTAGTGGTGATACAATTCGCTATAGCTCGATTGATAAAAAGGAAACTCAACTATTAAAGTTCCATTGATATCAACACTTGTTTTCAATTCATAGCACATCTTGTTAAAACACAATATGTAATTGAGGAGAGGGCAAGTATTATCCAGCCTTTTGACCATGCCATATTTGAACGAATTGAACCTATCAAGCAGAAATCCAAAATGATACCCGCTAAACTTAGATACCAAACAGAGTTAAGAGATATGGTTGCCAATAACAAACAACCTCCCAAAGTGGTCCATCACCATACTGCTTCAAGTACAGAATCGGAGTCCAACGTTCAAGCAAAGGCATGGATCGGTACCGATCCATGCCTATGGATTGGTACCAATCCCCACTTTTTGCCAAACAACTCTTCAAATCCACATAAAAAAATGTAGAAACCAACTACAATCAATATCACATGATAAAAACAAGGCATTCCAAAAGTTCCAAACCACCATCCATCAAAGTGATGGATCGGTACTAATCTATCCCGATCGGTACCGATCCATAAAATTTCCTCGGAAACTCTAACTTCCTCCTACTACTACATCTTGATGCCAAAAGCTTAAGCCAAGCTCCTTAGATGATCATACATCATTTGCTATCGAATTCCCAAGGCATTTGAAATAAGCAAATCCATCCCTCCACCGATCCAGCATTCAAACTCAGAAACAAACTCATAGCAATACGAACAAGTTTGGAATAATGGAGCTAATGACATATCGCTTCATCCCAAAGTGGCAGAAAGGATCCATAAGACAATCTTATGGATTGATACCGATCCATAGCTGCCTGTTGACATGGCCATATTTTCTTGAGACCAACTGCTACTAGATAAGCGAGATCGTGGAGGAGGACATGGTGGAGCGTTTCCCACCAATCTACAGCTAGAAATAGGAGGCTAAGGGCTCATGTTGGAGGATCTTTTTTTCTTTCTTGCAATTATTACATTTCCTGGTGATCGCCCATGTGGTGGTACTGAACCATAAGAACCGTACTTATAAATAGCCACCAAATCAGCAACAAAGCTAAGTGGACATAGACAATAATTAGCCGAACCACTATAAAACTTTTGTGTCCTGCTTTTACTTGTTTTTATTTATTTTTTTCACTCTTTTCTCTACTAAACTCATTTAGGTGTTTACGGAGCTTTCGGTTAAAATAGTAACAAAATCATAATGACTACTTAGATCGAAGATGACCATCGTTAAGAAATTAAATCAATCAGCATGATCCAAGTTTCATGTACCTAAATCATGATTCATAGAAGAAAAATTCATAATTTCCTGCCAAAAATTAAAGTAACATTATTTTCAGCTAGGGTTATAGTTAAAATATGATTTACCTAATGTGAAATCAGTATCCAGAGATCTTACATCAAGGATTTCGGTTGATGTCGACAATCAAATGAAAACAACCAACCACTTATGGCAAAAATTGAGACATCGATTAGTAGTCATTGTGTATGCCGTTTGGTAGCCTTGGACGATATCGTTTAAAAGGTGAAAACCTTCACCGACAATAACGTGTTGATATGGGTAAGAAAAGAAACATGAAATTAGATTTGAATTTGAAAGATCAAGGATTTCCTACTTCTTCATATTTTTTGGGGTAGTATTAGTTTAGGGATTTGTTTAGTCTAGATGGAGAATGGAAAAAGATTAATGGGAAAAAGGAATGTGTATTCTGAAGATGAATGAAGATAATAGTAATGGGGAATGGGAAATCCTGAAGTATGGTGTGGAAGTAAGCAGAATGTGGACAGAATCGAAGATCCATAATTCAAAAATAGAAGAATAAAAATAGTGCTACATCAACATTGTCATTTTCTTGCTTATAAGTTTAATTAATAGATTATTAGATAGATTTCACCAATTTAGTGATATTCTATATTTTACAATAATTACGTATAACCTAGGTCCAATGTAGTGTTAATTCCAATTTAACAACCAAATCCCATTTAGGTCCAAATTTAAATATTTATAAATGACTTTCTACATGATTATAGCCTGCATATCGTATGTATAGTATCATAATTGCATTATACAAAGAGGATAGCATGAACCACTTACCAAATTCACCACTCACTACCGGAATACCAGTTGTACGGCATACTGTGCCTTCGTGCTTTAGAGTTTCACCTCCAAGTTAATGTAACTGCGTAGTCTCCTTGCTAGCTTTGTGATGCCACTTGTTTTATACGATTTCATTAAATTTGGAGGGAGTTATCAAAGTTTGAATCTTTGAAAGTTAAATGGAAAAGAAAGGAAGAAGAAAGAGTGTGGTCGGTTCTAAAAATTGAAAAAATGTGTATGTGACTTTTCTTTTTAAATAAAAGGAGAGAAAGTAACCATCCTTTTCAAATAAAAAATCTCTACTTTTGGCACTAGATCAATCCAATACCTTTTTGATCATAATTCTTTCATACGGACTTCAAACTAGGCAAACCAAAATACTATGCAAACCAGAAAAATGAGACACTCATAATGGCGTCTGTTTCATCATCAAATTCCAAAATTGGGAAAATGGCCATTCCCCCCTATTTTTAATTTATTTTATTAGCTCATTTGTTAATGAATTTCTTTATTAACCACAAAAGTGCAAGGAAGGGAACCTTGACTAATGATGGAATTTGGAGAGCCTAAATTTAAACTCAACGAGGGTTGGAAAAAAGCGATACTTGGTTGAGCTAAGGCTTAAGAGGAGTGAACAAATAGGCTTAGGTCCATGAAGAAGACATATGCATAGTCATTTGAATCCATATATATCTAAAGTTGATCCATGTAGACAATTATATGCAAAAGTAGAAATCAAGAATATGGGTGGTTTTGGAATTCGAAGAAAATTATGGTTAAGAAATCATAAATGCTTTGGAATCTAAAGTAAGCCATATTCATGATTTCTATTTTTCATACAACTGTCTACATGGATCAACTTCAAGTATGTATGGCTTCAAACGACTATGCATATGCCTCCTTCATGGATCTAAGCCTCCTTGTTTACTCGTCTTAAGACTTAACCCAACCAAGTGCCCCGTTTTGCCAACGTTCGTTGATGTTAAATTTAGGCTCTTCAAATTCCGTCATTGACCAAGGTTCCCTTCCTTGCACTTTTTACGATTAACGAAGAAATTCTTTAACATTTTGGTGCTAGAAGGAGGGCCTAACCTCCATCTTTGTTAAAGCCCCAAGTAGAACTGCCCTAACTTGTATATATAGGGCTTAAAGGACTTGTCCCTACCAAGTATATTCCATTCCAAGCTAATCTACCCTTGATTCTTAAAACCATTTAATTGCATCTAACTAAGCTTTAATTGGTGATGCCAATTTGTTAAAATTTCCAAACAAGGATCCTCCTCGCCTCAAATGACAAGGTCATCTTACCAATTTACTAATGATCCCGACTTCGTAAAGAGAAAATATTAAAGCTTAAAACACTACATATTATGGAAGAAAAAAAGACAAATAACACTTCACGATCTAAAAAAATGGTGCTTGAATCCATTTCATGTGGGGACGACACCAATCTTCACCATAGGGAGGTACTATAAAAAGGATAGCATTTCCATGAAGATGAGAAAAGAAATCCAGCTCCAAGAAAGTGGAAATTTTTTTGGAAGAGAGATAACAAAAATCTTCAATCAATTCACTAAGAGATGGGAGAATGTGCTTAGTCATTCCTATAGATTGAACGAAGCTCAAAGCTCTTTGAAGGGAAAGTTTACTATAGAAGTTAAGGACCCCATCATATATAATAAAAGAGCTAAGTAAGAATCGTCTTCCAAAAGATTAAGGCTTTCCAAGAATTACTCCCTTACTACTTCCTACGAGAGTATCTACCTCTTGACTAAGGACGAACTTAACTAATGGCCATCCCAGTAGAAGTGATTAAAGAATGAACGGAACCTCGAAGGATTATACTACCATTATCTTCGCTCTAATGGGCATGAAACAAATCAACGTTGAAATTTGGAGGGCTCGATCAATAATTTCCTAGGGCAAGGAATGCTCAATGAATTTATAAGAAGGTGTTAAACAATTTATCAGTAAAAGGAGATTTTCTACACAAAATAACCGTATCTACAAGGTTAAGGAGAAAAATCATAAAATAAAGGAAAAGCCTGTGGTTCCATTTGGAAGGGCCTGACCAAAGCATCTACTAGCCTTTAGTGCCATCATCAAAGGCCTCACTGAAGCGTCTCCTAGAGGGAGATCGGGTAAGTCTCTAGTTCTGCTTAAGATAGATACCTAGAGCATTAGACCGACATTTAATGTTATTGTAAAAGGCCTCGCTAAAACGCCTTCTAGAGGGAGGTCGGATAAGACTCTAGTTGTGCTTAAGATAATTGTCAAAATCGCCAGTCCATGCTTCAGTGCCATCATCAAAAGCCTTTGTAAAGTGTCTCCTAAAGGGAGATAGGGTAAGTCTTTGGTTTTGCTAGCACCCAAAGCATCGGACCAACCATTAGTGCCATCATCAAAAGCCTTGCTAAAGCGCCTTCTAGAGGGAGGTTGGGTAAATTTATGGTTCTGCTTTATATAGCTAACTAAATGCACCAGACAACAAGATCTAAACCATCACCTGAGATAGTGATAAGGGGTTTGATCCAAGTTGAGATCATCACCTAAAGATGTTGACAAGGAAATCAATTGAGTCAGTTAAACCCTATCCTAATTTCCTAAAGAATGGATCAAAGCAATCTTTAAGAGGAAGAATGACAAAACATGGATAAAACAATCTCCAAAGGAAACGAAGATACACCATCCAAATAAGGAAATTTATTGCTTCTGGACTTCTATTATTACCAGAAGGTTTTCTTGACTTCTGTTACTGCTGGATGAACCTCTGGTCTTTTATTTTCACCAGATTGATTTTCTAGTCTTCTATTATTAGAAGAAAGTTTCCTGATCTTTTATTTAGATTATTTTTGCTAGATGGACTTTTTGGTCTTCTATCATTGCCAGACGATTTTATGGTCTTCTATTTAGATTATTATTACCAAATGGACTTTCTGGTCTTATATTATTGCCAGTAGGTTCTCTGGTCTTCCATTCAGATTATTAATGCCATTTGGATTTTCTGGTTATGAAGAACCACACCCGGCGCCCTCTGAATCCAACATTAAACCACACACGTCTGACCCAAAGTGCACTGATTGCAGATTATCATGAGAAAGAAAGAAGAGAGAAGAAGAGAAGAGGAGAAAGAGAGAAGTAGAAAACCAAACAGAACAATAAAAATACAAAATCTCACATCGCAGCGGAATAACATATAATATAATATCAATGATCTTTACAAAAAGACAAAACTGTAATGTCATACATCAATCATACCAGAGCACATAAAACAAGATTATCAGCTGGACAGTTATAATAACCTATCCTCACAAATGCTGATAACTTAAAAAGTAATGTAGGAGAATATAAACATATACAGGAATAAGATCTGAAGACTTCCAGCTCATCTACTGAACTACAATGCACCAAATCTGAACCTGAGAATATACTTGGTGTGACTTGAGCATTGAAAGGGAAGAACGCCCGGATCAGTCCAGTAAACCAGCGCAAGAAAACACATCTCTACTGAATTTATAAAATTACCAAAACTTTTCTTTTCAAAACAAAAGTATCTCGTAAGACCATGCCAACACATAAACACATGTAGGTTTTAACCTTACGATAACTAAAACACTTTATATCAAATTCTATTATATCATAATAGTGTCTGTTTCATACATAATATCAAATATCCGAAATGGTTACCCATGTAGCATTTTAGACCAAATCATTTAAGTCTCTACAAAACAAAATGGCAGGCACGTATTGGAATTGGATTTCCAAAATGATAGGGAACTAGTGGAAAGATCAATCTATATCCACAACTAAGATCCAAGACTTAGATGCCGCTATACATCCACATATATGGCAAAAAAAGGATACCCTTTGCGAATAACATCCAAGGACTCAGACATCGCTATATCTTTGCCATAAGGCCCAGAACATCTGGTCACCTATATAAACCTCAATCGAAAATATGCATACACCTGACCACATAGGATCCCCTCAAAATCGGCGAGTGAGTCTTGTGAGGTTACAATTACCTTTCTCGTATCACATCTCTAAATGCCACATTGTCATTCCACATCACATGACTGATTTCTAGAAAAGTATAACTTCCTGAGATCATATGTCATGGAAAATGGCAATAAGCTAAGAGAAGTTGCCTTCTCTACCATCGACTGATATACATTTATAGAATCCACTCAAATGTGATTTAGAATACAATTTCAGACTAACAACCATACAAGTTCGTTCTAGGACTGAACAAAACCGAAGGCACTCTCCTACTACCACTAGTAGCGAGTAATCCTTGCAATCTGAATATTTCCACAATAAGGAGACCACTGCTATAAATATCTCTATAATGTGACCGACCTAGAGTTTGTCAACAAGCAGTCCTCACGCTATAAAGGTCCCCGACCATCATAGATCATCATCAATAATATGCACTTCCGTACATATAAATTTATCTGGAGTGGTTTTCGGATAAATCTGATCTCGGTCTCTCCGTACCAATATCGAAAAGTTGCTTGTAACCTCATACAGAAACCAAGTCTCATAGACATATCATGGTTCCAACTTTCAAATTGCTAACCTTCGACCAAGAACGAAGCTCATAAATTGGAGTAATAAACTCACTTCGCAGTATATGAATCAACATTCTATGATGACCCGTCTTTCTCTCCACAGAAAGACGCATCATCTTTAAGAAAGAAAGGGGTAGAAAAGAGAAAAGATAGAGAAGAAGAAAGAAACAACATCAGAATCTCAACAGGGGAACGAATAAATTATATTAATCACATAAGATATTTCATGGTATACAACACTATCAGAGTAACACATATTATACATCACATACTAGACAGTTATAACACCTATCTAGTTATTACAACACAAAATAGAACTCAACCAAATGACTCAGAGATCAACACAACGAAACCACCTATATAACTACAACGCTGAAGCCTCTTTCTCCATACCTCCTCTAGAGTTCGTCAAAGCTAACATGAATCCTTTGGCAAATTTGAGTACCCAAGAGTTTAAGAAAATAAAGAATAAACTCTAGGTCAGATGTGGGCCTGGTGTGAGTAATAGGTTAAAGTTGCTTAATTTTGAAAACCTTTGAAAAGAAAAGGTATCACGTAGGACTTCCCACACATAAACATGGGTAAGTTTTTACCTTACGCTAACCAAAACAATTGATAGGAAATCCAGTGACATTATAATAGGGTCTAGGGTTTTCAAGTAAAAAAGAAATAGCTGAAATTGTTACATGATTAAATTCCAGCATACTAGCCACAAAGTGGGTAATACAATCAAAACCGTAGAGGGCACGTAGGTAGAATGGATTTCCATCAATGGCAGGGCTACTGGGGTACCACCCGTCACAGTACGTGGCCTAGATCACCATACCGAGGATTACTCTCAATCCCCTACAACACAAGGTCGGAACCATCCCTTACTTGATAGTCCCAAACAAGACAACCCTGTAGTTGTTTGCAACCAATTGCCCATGCAGCCAAATATAAAGGGACATCTAGACAGGGGAAGATCTTGTCCTACTTGAGTGCGACTCACTTAGCCTTGCTGCACCTCTCCTGTTTTAGCCATTCCCCGTTGATGAGGCTTGAGGCTACGATTACCTTTATAGAACACATCTATCTTAGAATGCCCATCGTCCACCTGACGATGTTCTGAAAGCATTCAATCCATACAAGTTCGTTCTAGGTTCGAACGAAACCGAAGGCATTATCTCGTTACACTCATTTTGGAATCACCCTCAGAGTTAACGACAATAACCCTTGCACTTTGAATCTTCATCTTCACTTGAGATTCACGACCTATCGTTAATTTGGATCGATGTGGTTTTCGGATATCCAAATCTGGAAACCCGATCCCAGTCTCATCGAAATCCAAAACGCCATCTTTTAAGTCTAAGTTGTTTTAAAGTTAAAACAATTCAATTCATTATCTATATTCACACAGATAAATAATTCACAATCTCACAAATAGATATCTCATATCATTACAATTCAACAAAGCATCTCATACCACATATCAACACATATCTCACTAGAGATATCAAACAATCAAGGCATTCAATATCAATCGGCCATCCATAAGCAAAGATCTATTAATCACATCATCTATAATTAATTTAAAATGAATTAAATTAATTACTTCCATCTCTAATTAATTTAAAATAAATTAAATTAATTAATTTAATCACATAAATCTTGCTTTCTCATCCATTAATTATTTACAAATCAATTAATTAATCATCCTCTAATTATCCATCTTAATTAATCATCCTTGATTAATTTTCTTCTAATTACATTAAGTAATTAGCCTTTAATTAAATACATAAATTAATTATCCTTAACCATTACGGTAATTAACCTTTAATTACTTTCAATAATTAATTAACTATAATTAATTACATTAATCCTTAATTAATTACAGTTAATTAATTACTTTATAATCACTTATATCGATTAATTAACCTTAATTAATCATCACTTAAGTACATCATTAATTACTTAATTAATGATCCCTAATTATTTCTTTAATTAATTATTCCTTTAATTAATTACATTTAATATTAATCTTTAACTGATTTTAATTCATTAATCAGCCCTGATTAATCACATTATTAATTAATTACTCTTAATTAATTACATTACTTAATTATCTTAAAAATAAATTTATTAATTTATTGTTAAATTTTTTTTTGGCAAAGCCAACGGGGTTAACTGATCCCCTACCAGTTTATTGCAACATAATAAAAAAGATTCAAAACATGCTTTGAATCAGAAAAAGAAACATACTGGGATTAACAAAGTAGAACACAAAGAAAAAAAAAACAAAAGGAAGAACATTATCTCCAGCTATCAATCACAATGTCAGGGAACATGCACTCCTTCCTAATTAGTTGCATGCAAACGTGATGCTTAATGTCAGACCAGAGAGAGCAAACAGTTCTTCTCTTGTTTTCAAAAACTATATTGTTTCTCTCTTTCCAAATCACGTCCATATAAATTTTAATGCAAACAATTAAAACACGGTAGCCACTATTCTTCCACCTCGTTGCCTTCAGAATTATGTTCCAATCTATAGCTGAGATAGGGGCAGCAACTGTTCTTTGTGGACTACACAGAATCATAGCAACAAGAGCACTTAAACTAGGGCAATCGAAGAATAGATGATCAACTGTTTCAACATGCTGCTCACAAAAAACACAGTCAGGGGCACTACTAATACCATAACCAATTAAGACATCTCTGGTTAGGAGATCACTGTTAACAACCTTCTAAAACATTAAATTTTCTCTCGGAGGTGAGTCATTGCTCCAAAGAACAGGGAACCACTTAGCAACAGGGTATTCAATGTCATTACTCAAGAGATTTGTTACCAGCTTAATACTGTGGGGATTATTACTCCAAGTCACGATTGAAGTTTGATCAGTATTGTACCTAGTACACTGGATAGTATTCCACAGCTGCCTTATAACATGGCTACTATTGTAAGGTAGGTAGATTCTACCATCAGTTAAGTACTCACTGACTTTGGCCTCACGATGAACTCCAGATTGGATAATCATTGCATGATCAATAAATGTAGACAGAATCATACCAGAGCATACCCAGGGTTCATCCCAAAAACTTGTACTTGTGTTATGATGCACGCGGTATTGGATCATGGGAAGGAACTCTTCCCTGAGTTTGAGAATATTTCTCCATGTCCAACTACTGTCTTGAGCTATATCCATCATCCAGAACCGCCCATGCTTAATATTATACGCCCATGTCCATTTGACCCATAGACAGTCTTTCTTTGTTATAACATCATGGAAGTGTTTACTAAAAGCAGCTTTGTTCCAATTTTTAGCATTAATAATTCCCAGACCTCCCAACTTAAGAGAAGTTTCACATTTTGCAAAAGAACATGGCAATAGTTTCTTATTGAACATGCTACCAGTCCAAAAATATCTGATCATTGCAGAGCGAACGAGTTGCAGAAGCTTGGTAGGTAGAATAACAGAGCGCTCCCAATAAACCAAGGATGGGAAAACAACTGATTTAATTAGCACAAGCCTACCACTTTGTGACATTCGACGATTTTCCCAAGCATTCATAACACCAGTTATTTTGTCAAAAAGGGGAAGGCAGTCGGCTATGGTAATTCTTTTTGTTATAATGGGCAAGCCAAGGTACCTCATATCATCGTGCATACTTGTAAACCCACTATACTGGTACAGACAAGCTGCCTGAACATCAGTGATACTAGCAAACAGCAAGGAAGATTTGGCCTTGTTGATGGATAACCCAGTCACAAGATGAAAGGTATTAAGAGCACTCAGAATTTCACCTAAAGAGGAAGCTTCAGGCTTAGTGAATATCATCACATCATCAGCAAACATAATGGAGGATATGTTGTGCAGAGAACACTTGGGGTGGTACTTAATCAATCTCTGAGAATATTTGATGTTAAGAAGAACAGTGAGCACTTCCATGACTAAGAGAAAAATAAATGAAGAAATAGGGTCTCCCTGTCTTGTGCCTTTTTGGCAACCAAAGTAGCCAACTGGCCTACCATTAACAATGACAGAGAATGATGGGGATGAAATGCAAATGTATATCCATGAAACAAAGATTTTGGGGAAGCCCATAGTTGCCATAATCCTAACAATTGATTCCCAGTGAATAGAATCATAGGCTTTAGATATGTCAATTTTAAGTGCTGCAGCAGGAGTGGCATTACATTTTCCATATCCTTTCAACAACTCATGAGCAATGAGAACATTGTCAAGAATGTTTCTTGAAGGGATGAAGGAAGCTTGGTTGTTAGACACAATAGAAGGAAGAACACACACAAGCCTAGTTGCAAGTATTTTCGATATACATTTGTACATAACATTACAGCACGAAATTGGCCTAAAGGAAGAAACTTTGTGAGGGGGAGAAACCTTAGGGATTAATGCAATGTTCGTTGCGTTAATCTGTCTTAGCATTGTACACTTATTGAAGAAATTATGGATAGCTTTACAAAAATCATGGCCAAGCACAGACCACGTAACTATGAAGAATTTAACATTCAGACCATCTGGTCCAGCAGCAGAATTTTGGTTCATGGAGAAAAGGGCAACTTTGATTTCTTCATCAGTGACTGGTTTTATTAAGGTTTGAGCTTGCAGAACTGAAATACTTGGCAGGGGAAGGGAGGAAATGATGCTAAGGTTAGGAGTGAAGCCAGAATTATTGCTAAAAATATCAGTGAAGTAATCAATAAAGGCTTGATCAACAGTTTCAGGAGAAGAGTATTCATTACCATGGTCATCCATTATGTTGTATATGTTTTCTCTGGCATGTTTGACCCGAAGAGAGCCATGGAAATATTTTGTGTTCTTGTCACCTTCTTCATACCATCTGTTGCGTAGCTTCTGGCTTTTCATACTTTCTTCCAGCTGCAGTGCTTGATTCACTTCCAAGAATAAGCGACCTTCTTCAATGGCAGCATTGACATCATCAGGAAACTCCATCATGTGAACTTGTTTTGCTTTGAGCTGTTCAGTGAGAGTGGTAAAGAGAAAACTTCCATGCCTAAAGGTGGAGGAAGCCCATGTTTTGAGAGATTGCTTTATACTTTTCAATTTCCTGCAAAACTTGTACATAGGGTTACCAAAACAGAAAATGATATTGTGTGCAGTAGTAACTATATCAATAAACTCAACATGATTAGCCCATGCATTAAAAAATTTAAAACTTCGTTTGTCTCTTCTTAAATGGGGATCAAGTGAAAGGATTTGGGGAGAATGGTCAGACAATATTGGGTGAGGAAGGTAAACAGTTAATGATGGCCAGTGATTAAGGGTGGATATATTGCAAAAAGTATGATCAATTGTGGTGAAAGTGCGCACACCACTACGACTACGGTTTTTCCATGAGAATTTAGCACCAGCTTTATTAACCAAAACCAGGTCAGAGTCATTAATGGCAATGTTGAAGGGAGCTATGTCTTTAGGAAGAAGAGGAGTTCCTCCCATTTTATCATCAATGCTAAAACAGGAATTAAAATCACCTAGGACAACCCAGGGATGCGAATTCTGGCGAAGTGGGGGGGAGGGAGTTGAAAAGAGAGTTCCTGGAAATAGAAGAGTTGTCAGCATACACAAGAGTTAAGTAGAAGGAGGTTTGCGTTTGAGAGAGTTGGACATGGTAATGAATATATTGTCTACTGGATAAGATTGGAGATAAGGTCAAAACAGTTGGGTCATAAACTACAAGAATTCTACCATAGCATGCAGAGTCAAGATTGTGATGAAAGCTCCACTGGGGATTAATATAATTAGCAGCTTTAGTAGATAGGGTGAGGTTGAGTTTGGTTTCGAGAATGGCAAACAAACAAATATCATACTTGTTGATGAGGCTTTTGACTTGATCAAGTTTTATGTTCGAGTGTGCACCCCTAATATTCCAGGAAGCAAGTTTTTTATACATGGAATAATTAAAGGGAATGATGTATTTTGTTTCCTCTCTTTGATGAAAGAGATCTTGTTTCAACACCAGACAAGTGTTGAGAGGGGAGGGTGGATGTATCAGAGCATTTGGGTATGGAGGTGGGGGAATTTGGTGTAGTATGGTGATCTGAAGTGGGGACACAGTCGGGCCAACCAGGTATTTCAATGTTAAAGTTGTAATCAGCGGGTATTGCACAGGGCTTTTCCTCATTTTCACGGTGCATGCTAAGAATGACTTGCTTTATTTGTTGTTCAAATGCCTGGCACCATTTTGCATCAATTTCAGATACACCAGTGTGCACATGCACAGTATGATCAAGGGACAATGTTTCAATTCCACGTTTACTTGCAGTTTTCAAAGTACCAGTTGGGTAATGTAACTCCTTTCTTAATTTTATCTGACCAGGATCAATATTTGTTCCAGCATTGATAGCACACAAGTTGACAGAAGACCGAGTATCATCAGCAACAATGTTGTTCACTTCAATAATTATCTCTCCTTCCTCAACATCATTTAGCTATGTAAATCCTACATCATTTTCCATGTCTTGAAGCAGACTGAACTTGTTAATGTCAATAATCCCCATTTTTTCTCTGGCACCATCACAGATAGGCATTTGCACAACTTGTGAAGCTATCTTTTCTTCTTTATCCAATTTAGCTAATATCTTCCCTTTTCCACCTGACCTGGTCATAGCAGTTAATTTGTCTTCAGCAGTAACGTCAATTTTTTTCCCCTGTTATTCTTCACTTTTTTCCACACTTTCTTCACTTTACTTTCCTTCACCAAATTATTTCCCATTACCTCCTTACTCTGAACATTCACATACTGATTTTTTGCAACATCACTACCCCTCTTCCTTCATGCCCCTTCACTATATATTTCCATTCTAAGGCAACTACTTGTCATATGACCGAACTCCTCACAGTTAGTACAAATTGCAGGTCTCCACAGATATTCAACCTCAACTATTTGCTCAGTGCCATTAAGAAGCTTAACTGCAAAGGAATCTGGTAGTTCAGAATGAGGGGATACTTCAACCATACATTTAGCATACGAGATTCTTTCAAAATTTTCAGCTGAAGCATCCAAACATAAGAGTTTGCCCACTCTGGATGCAAGCCAATTAATTCCCACTGTGGACCAGGCAAACAAAGGAATATTGGAAAGCTTGATCCACACTGGAACTGCTTTGATGCTACTACATGAGTTACCAATATTTTCATCCCAGGGTTTGACAATAAATAATTTATTCTTCATAACAATAGGGTCAGACTCAGCAATTCTAATCTTGTCTTCAACATTAGTAAACTTAAATAAAAATAGAAAGCCATTTGATTTCACACTTATAGAGCCCTGCAGTTTCCATGCTCTCTTAAGATGATAGATGACAGTAGTGTATGACAGTGGTTTATCAAGAAAGAATCCGACCAGATAATCTTTCCACTTCATGTTGCCAGCCTGAACAACATCAGAAGGGGGAACGATTGTATCACCATCATACACTAACTTGATATCACGTGGAACATACTTACCAGCGTTGTTTGGTCGGAACTTAAAAAGGGATGACCAAGCTACAGGAGGGCAAGGAGGAGGTGGTGGGATGTGAGACAACAGGGGAGACGGATTAACTAGAGGAGGAACAGGGCATGGAATGACAGTTGTAAGAGAAGAGGACAAGCCTGACACAAATGAGAGAGGAACTGGTGAAGAAAGCGTGGAAATTTGGTCAAAGGACAAGGGGTCAGAAGGAAGTAAGGTTGACGAAGAAGGAACGACAGAAGAATGTACGATGATAGGTGAAGAAGGACGGGACAGAGCGGAGGGAAGAGATGGAGTGGCGGGAGAAGAAATTGAAAGGGGGATGGTCCCCATTAAAAAAGAGACATTGTTATTTAATTATCTTATTCTTGTTTCAAAACCTATTTTTAAATTGATTACACTAAGTAATTAATTATTAATTATTGCACTAAGTAATTATCCTTCTCACTAATTACATAAAGTAATTACACCCAAATCACTTCCATTCTTCAATTAATACATTCAGTAATTACCCATTAATTACTTTACTAATTACATTAAGTAATTATACTTATCAAATCATCAAGTGATTATTTTGAACTAATTAAACTAATTAATCAACTTAAACTAATCACATAAGTTTAATTAATTACATTGAGTAATTAATCCCTTTAATTACTTTCATTAAGTAATTACACTTAAACAATTCCACAAATGATTATTTTTAGTTAATTAATATAATTAAATATTAAAATTAATCACATTAATTAATTATTTAATAATCCCTTATTAATGATCTATCATTAACTATTAACAATTTCTTAATTACTTTTCTAAGTAATTTAAACTCTAATTAACCATCATTAATTACAAATTAATCACTTTTTAATAACCAATTAATTCATTTCCAATTACTTAATTAATTAAGTGCTTAACTAAAACTTAATTAATCCTTAATTACATGATTAATTAATCATTAATTAATAAATCTCACTTACCTAATTAATGATCTTTAACTTCAAATTAATTAACCCTAATTAATTAACTTTGAAACCTTAATTACTTATTTGTTAATCTATTATTTATTAAAGTAATTAATTACTTTTTAATTTCCCTATTACTTTGACCAATCTCAAATCATTTTAAATCTTAATTAATTTAAAATAAAATATTTTCCTTATTAGTGATTAAATTGTCATTAACATGTTCATTTAAAACATTGCCCTTTAAAATTTACCTTTAAATTTCATTCTAAGTTTAAGTTTTTAAAATGATTACAAAATTTAACTTCAACAAAATTTAAAAAAAAACAATTTGCAAACCTCATAAACAAATGTTGAAGAAAACACATATCTTATATAAAGAGATTATAAGAGTTTTAAACTAAATTAATTAAATTCAAAATCTTGTTTAAAATTTTCAAAAAAACTTTTAAAATCAGCTTTAATAGGGTGCTTCGGGTTCAACCCATTAGATACTCGAGTACATACCCGAGAAAACCTTTTTTTTTTCTTTTTTTATCAAAATTTTGTTTAAATTTTAAGTTTTAAAACTGGAAACCCAAACATGCACAAACACCCCGAGAACCCCTTCGAGCCTCCAATCCATAATCACGATATCCTCTTCGAGCCAACACTTCAATCAAAACCTCTGACACCCAAAACACAGCTATGAACATGCACCATCGATGCAGCCAACTCCAATCATCTACGACGACCTCCTCACATCGGTGATCACACTCGCACCCCATTCCGATCATCAAATCACGATCCATACTCAAAATCGAATTTGAGCATACTTGAACAAACTTGGAACACAGAACAAAAACTAAAACAACTTCGACCACACACCTCTCATCACCGAAACATCAGAGCTTCCGGCCATGACCTCGACCACACCCTCGCTACCATTCCCCAGAGTACTGTTGAACTCGATCATCCAAAGAAGTTGTGATGAACACATTTCCAATCAATCACCGATACCAGGGCTTCAAATTTCTCTGACCATCCACCACCGCTACAATGCCTAGAACACCCTACAGCCATTTTTCCCTAACTCCCCGATCATCCATCCATCTTCAGAGAAGACCATGACTAACCCGAGTAAATAGATCACCAGAACCCCCCTCCCTCCCCCCCCAAATAAAAAATCTGATCAACCACATACTGTTCCCTCAATTCACTATTAAAAATTGTAATTTTATTTTTAAAAATCATGATGTTGGATAAGTATTCAGTTTATAATCCTGAATCAATGAATTAGAGTGTTTGAAATTTGCACAAAACTTAAGCTTCCCTGTTCATTTTGGTTTCCGGTGCAATTTCCAATTTATTCTCACTTAAATAAAATTTTAAAACTTTAATTTATGATAAAACAAACAATTTTTGCTTTAAGCCTAAGTCCTAATAGCAAGTAGATAAAGAGATAATGATTTTTGAATCAAAAACTTGAGCTTGATAAGAAAGAACAGAGAACATATAAACAACAGCATGCACTCCTATACATCATACGCAGCAGATTGCACTTATGTACACATACATATTTATAACAGAAATTAACATGCAACCATATTTATACCTAAGTTATTTTTTTAAAAAGTGTTACTCACCTAAAAGAAAGTGGATAGAGAGCTTGTAACGGATTTTAAATTTTGAAAACTTGAATGCCTTTTGCTTTTGAAAATTTAAACTTGAATTGCTTCTTTGTTTTTGATTTAAAAACTCGAGTTGCTTGTTACTGAATCTTGCTTTCAAACAGAATTAGAGTTGCTTGTTGTTGAAATTTGTTGCAGAGACGGGACTGCCTTGGTTTGAACTTTCTTTAGACAGATTTCAAGTTGAAGAAGAATGCACATGCTTTGACTCATCTCAGGTTTGAAGAAGAATGCACAGGCTAATGGTTTGATATTGAAAATGAAATACAGGTTTCTGGTTTGCAAACTTGTTGACTTTGATTTTAGAAAATGAATGAACAGGTTGATGAATGATGTTCAGGTTTTTAAGAATGCTTGCAGGCCTTGATTTACATTTTGGTTTGAGGAGGATGTTAATTACAGATTTATGGTTGTTGAGGGATGAATTGATTACAGATATGATTGAGAAACATTTAAGTTTCTCTTGGCTTTTGATTTAGGAAGATGATGATAGGTTATAGATTTGCAGTTTATCTCAAGTTTAAAGGGTGTACAGGCTGATGATTTGATTTCTGGTTTTGAGGCAGTGGATTATAGATTGTGTTTTGAGAGGAGTTTGTACAGGGTTTTAAATTTTCAGGTTTTAAGAGATGAACAAGTTTTGATTTTTTTATCTTGAAAACTGAATTATAGGTGATTGAATTGATTTCTCGTTTGAGGCATTGCTGATATTCAGATTTGTTTTGGGAAATTCGTATTCAGTTTTCTTAGTTTTTGAAAAGAAGGGGATAGAAAAAGAAAGAAGGGAAGAAAACATACGTATTTGTAAAGGCTGATTTATATTAAAAAAACCAAAAATTAAAGATTACACTTGATTTAAAATTCAACATTTGTCATTTGTGTTTGCGTCAAAATTGACCACAAACACCCAATATCGTAAAAGCACCCGTTTATGAACACAAATCCGCAACAATCAATATATAACTCAGATCTAAGCAATAACAATCACAATAATTCACAAATAACAATCACAGACACAGGATTTATAGTGGTTCGGCGATCTTGCCTACGTCCACTCTGAAGTTTATGTCTTTATTGATTCACTTGATGATGTTAATCGATTACAGCGGATTACAGTTGAAGATAGCTTTGAAATATGAATACAACAGCGATTATGAAGAGTAGAATTGAATCCGGCAGAGTCTAGACGTTGAATGGCCAAAAGATCCACTTTTCTGAAGGCTTCAGGGTGCTATTTATAGGCGTAGGAGGCCCAGATCTCGCTCAAACTTAGGGAGACTTTTTCTGGCACGTGAGTGGGCCCACGCGACCGACCCCACCAAGTTTCGACTCGATCTGAGATCGATACGAAGTGATTTCGAATCCATCAAAAAATGATCCAATCGAGTTGAAACTTGGCAGGAACAATCTTTACCTTGTATGGAAGCTACTGTGAAAATTTCATTGCATTTGGCCTCGTGGTTTGAGAGATATGATTGATTCGAGTTGATATGTTTCGGTTGGCTGCTTGGTTCGAATCCATCAGTTCGAACCGATACCTTCGAATCGACCTTGTCACGTGGTTCTTTGGTGACGTGGTGCGCACTCCTCGCATCGATTCTATTTTTTCTCCGAGTCGACCGCTTCGCATCCATGATCTTCGCCTCGTTTGTATCGTTGAATGACACGTCATCCAAGCTAGTTTTGGTGGACATGAACGAGTGATTGTTCATGGATTCGAATCTGATGGATGCAAAGATGATCGATACGAAGCAGTGCTTGGGCACGAGACCGATCGATTCGAAGTAGGGTATACTGATGGTGATGGATTCGAAGTGCTCTGGACTCGATGGATAAGAAACAGTGCTCTAGCATGGATACGAACGTGCTGAGGGGATGCCCATCTGATGGATTCGAACCGATCGATTCGAAGTGATCGATATCCTGCTGATCGATTCGAATGTGATCGATTCGAAGTACATGGAGCCTGATGAATTCGAACTTGACAGATGGATACGAATCCTATGGATTCGAAATGAGCATCTCCTCAACTTTTTGATGGGTTCGAACGACATACTTTGGCTAACTTGCATCGATCATATCTCGTTCATACGACCTCCGATTAGCCTGAAATTTGGAACACTGGCTTTCATGGCTTTGCTTGTCATGTCCTATCAATTGTAGCCTAATCCGGGCTCGGACAAATTTCATTGATATCCATAGTGAAGTTGTGCATAACCAATCTTTGAGACGAACTGTCTTTCGTTTTCGACCAATCTTTTGGTATCACGGCTTTGCCAAAAAGCGGGATAACATTTGTCCCCCAAATCATGCCTTGCGATAGGAAGGTGTGTTTTGTAATGCCTTGAGTTGGATGTTCATATCCTGTTGATGTCCTGCAAAGGAATTTACAGTTTTATGTGACCTCAAATAACGACCGTTCGGGATCGAGATATTTGAGATGAAGTGCGACCGTTCATGGTCAAGCGCCTAACTTCAAATGACGATTGTTTGGGATCGAGCCATTTGAGGTGAAGTGCGTCCGTGAGCGGTCAAGTGGCGGACCTTAAATGATGACCATTCGTGATCGAGCCATTTGAGGTGAGGTGAGTTGTGCCGTTCGGGGCGAGTTGTGATCGTTCGCGACCGTGCGCCGTTCGAGGCGAATTGTGACCGTTCGAGGTCGGGTGCCGTTCGAGGCAAATTGTGATCGTTCGCGATCGTGTGCCGTTCGAGGCGGATTTGTGATCGTTCGAGGTCGGGTGCCATTCGAGGCGAATGAGTGTGCCCGGGGGGACTTAATATTATCGATACCAGGTTCACGTTCAAGTGGGTCCCTGGATCGTTTGTCAGGGCGGTTTATCGCCATCTCAGAGCATGCCTAAGGACCGTTCGCGACCCCGTACATGTGTAAGTAGCTTAGCC
Organism: Allium cepa; assembly: GCA_030765085.1. Taxonomy (NCBI): domain Eukaryota; kingdom Viridiplantae; phylum Streptophyta; class Magnoliopsida; order Asparagales; family Amaryllidaceae; genus Allium; species Allium cepa. Next base: position 138,660,210 of record CM060932.1, read on the forward strand.
GTTTTAGAATTATCAGAACCAAATATCTTTTCAACAGATGAGTTTTAAAATAGAAATGTCCAAACAAACCAAGTCTAACTGTCCAAATCAAAATGAAACAAAAGCAAAGCAGGGATGTCAAAGTGTAAGTTCCCACCACGAAACGGTCAATGATCATTCAGAGCATGCCTGGGGATCGTTCGCGATCTCATGCATGTATAAATGATTTAATTGTGTTAGCGGGAAGCTTACGACTTGTTCATCATTATTTCAGTCGATCAATGGATAACCAAACGGTGCTTTGATTCAGGGTCGCCTCTAGCTGATGTAGACGGTGGTCGCTTTGGTTCCACCACTGGAGTTCGCCTCCTCACATACTGAAGGAGCATACCGTTCTTGATATGCCCTTCCACCTCATCCTTCAGATGCCTACAATCATTAGTGTTATGACCGTTCAATTCATGAAATACTCTCGTTCAGCTCAGAGTAAGTGGTGAATCGCGGCTCCCTCCGTTGCCGCTTTGACCTATCCCCGTCATTCTCAGTCTTTCTTTTACCTCTACTAGTTTCCGTGCCTTTCTCAGGGGGATTTCCTCCTTTGATCGCATAAATATCAAGTCCCTCTCCTTCCTCTCTTTCGGCGTTTGCATCTTCCAACCGTAAAAACTTTTCTGCCTTATCGTAGAATTCCCCTAGATCCACAGGTGGATCTTTAGTCAATGAATTTTTGAACTCTATACGGTCAGCTACTCCGAACACAGCTGCCATCACCACCATAGATGGATCTGCTCGATCCACCGAAGCTGCTGCTGCATTGAATCGCGTTAGATAACTCCTCAAAGTCTCTCCGGCTTTCTGTTTTAGAGTTGCCAAAGTCATCACATTCTTGGGTCTTGTAATGTGACCCCTGAATTGCCTCATAAATCTCTCAGTTAAATCATTCCATGTTCCGATAGATCCACTCTCTAGTTGTCTAAACCATAACGCTGCAATATCCGCCAAGTACAATGGAAAGCACCGGGCCATAACCTTCTCTGATGCCCCCAGCACTTCCATATGTCTCATATACTTTGTCAGATGAACCGTGGGGTCCGTTCTTCCATTATACATGTCCAACGATGGTAACTTGAAATCCGATGGGTTCCTAGCTCGTCTGATTGCTGGTGTAAAAGTACTCCTATTAACATCCTCTAAATCTTTGTTTACCAAACCGCCTCTCATAGCTCTTCTAACCATCTCCGCCAATCTGTCATTGTCTTCGAGATGCAATCTTCGTTCATCACTTTCAACCTGCCCCCCGAGTTCACGAGGGAACTCCGGGATCTTCCCCCTTGACTGGGCGTTCACTCCTCTACTACTCCCGGGTTGCGCAGATGCTCTTCTCTCTCTCTCTGAAATTGGATCAACGTTCTCCATGGGTGTGCCTCCTAATCCAGGTGCTATGCCGGATGGTCCTGCTCCGTTCCGGACTCCATCCGCTTCCCTATTCTGTGCTCCAAGTTGTCTTATCTGTTGAAATAAACTCTGGATCATCTCCTCCTGTTTCTTCATCATTGTCTCCATCTCGTCCCTAGCGATGAAGATCGACGCTTGATTTGCTCCTAAGGAAGCCTCTTGACTTCCTTAGTGTTCACTCCGCTCTGGCCTTGGCCTTCTTCTCGATTGTCTCGTCATAATTTCTCAAATCTTAACTTTCAAACTTTCTGAATCAACTTCTAATTGGTAGAACTCCTGAGTTAGCCTTCTCAGTGAAAGCACCAAAATGTTTACGTCAAAATTGACCACAAACACCCAATATCGTAAAAGCACCCGTTTATGAACACAAATCCGCAACAATCAATATATAACTCAGATCTAAGCAATAACAATCACAATAATTCACAAATAACAATCACAGACACAGGATTTATAGTGGTTCGACGATCTTGCCTACGTCCACTCTGAAGTTTATGTCTTTATTGATTCACTTGATGATGTTAATCGATTACAGCGGATTACAGTTGAAGATAGCTTTGAAATATGAATACAACAGCGATTATGAAGAGTAGAATTGAATCCGGCAGAGTCTAGACGTTGAATGGCCAAAAGATCCACTTTTCTGAAGGCTTCAGGGTGCTATTTATAGGCGTAGGTGGCCTAGATCTCGCTCAAACTTAGGGAGACTTTTTCTGGCACGTGAGTGGGCCCACGCGACCGACCCCACCAAGTTTCGACTCGATCTGAGATCGATACGAAGTGATTTCGAATCCACCAAAAAATGATCCAATCGAGTTGAAACTTGATAGGAAAAATCTTTACCTTGTATGGAAGCTACTGTGAAAATTTCATTGCATTTGGCCTCGTGGTTTGAGAGATATGATCGATTCAAGTTGATATGTTTCGGTTGGCTGCTTGGTTCGAATCCATCAGTTTGAACCGATACCTTCGAATCGACCTTGTCACGTGGTTCTTTGGTGACGTGGCGCGCACTCCTCGCATCGATTCTATTTTTTCTCTGAGTCGACCGCTTCGCATCCATGATCTTCGCCTCGTTTGTATCGTTGAATGACACGTCATCCAAGCTAGTTTTGGTGGACACGAACGAGTGATTGTTCATGGATTCGAATCTGATGGATGCGAAGATGATCGATACGATGCAGTGCTTGGGCACGAGACCGATCGATTCGAAGTAGGGTATACTGATGGTGTTGGATTCGAAGTGCTCTGGACTCGATGGATACGAAACAGTGCTCTAGCATGGATACGAACGTGCTGAGGGGATGCCCATCTGATGGATTCGTACCGATCGATTCGAAGTGATCAATATCCTTTTGATCGATTCGAATGTGATCGATTCGAAGTACATAGAGCCTGATGTATTCGAACTTGACAGATGGATACGAATCCTATGGATTCGAAATGAGCATCTCCTCAACTTTTTGATGGGTTCGAACGACATACTTTGGCTAACTTGGATCGATCATATCTCGTTCATATGACCTCCGATTAACCTGAAATTTGGAACATTGGCTTTCATGGCTTTGCTTGTCATGTCCCATAAATTGTAGCCTAATCCGGGCTCGGACAAATTTCATTGATATCCATAGTGAAGTTAAGTTGTGCATAACCAATCTTTGAGACGAACTGTCTTTCGTTTTCGACCAATCTTTTGGTATCACGGCTTTGCCAAAAAGCGGGATAACAATTTGTATTCCTAATTAGTTAACACTTGTTACTATAGTCACTTAATTTAATTACACTTGTAATAACATAATTTTTATTTATTTAAATGTAAAGTAAAACGCTTTTTTTACTTAATTTACTATTTCTTATCTAAATTTATATATATTTCCTTAAAGAAAATATAAATAAAACCGATTATACATAAATAAAAACTAATACATATAATTTAAATTCAAATATTTTAAAATATCTGTCCTTTGAATTTTAATATTAAACTCAAATTTAAATCCAAACTAAATTTAAAAATCCAATTTTAATGTCAATTTATAACAACACACTAAATTGAAAATAACAATTCTATTTTTTATTAATATATATATAAATAACTAACATATTATCAATACTTTTTTTGAAATAAAAAATTTGACAATTTTAAATATTTTATAAAAATAATATAAATTACTTCTATTACTAAATGAATTAATATATCATATATATTAAGCAATATCTTTAAAAAGAAAAAATAAAACAAATCTTTTTATTAATTTTATTTAAAATCTAAATTAAAAGTTATTTTAAACAAATGATATTTACCTTAAGTATTTTAAAACCATATATTTAACTATTAAATAGCTTTGAAAAGTTTTATATTAAATTTAATCATAATTTCCAAATCTCCAAAAATATATTTGAATTTGAAAACATGATTTTATTTATTAAATTCAAACCAAAGACTTCTATTCACAATATATACAAATATATACAATATAAATAGAAAAACATTTTATTAGCTTTTACAAGATAAAATTCACCAATTAAATAATTATTTGCTTATAAAAGAATAAATTTTCCAATTTAAATTACAATTCTAAAAGAAAATTATCAAATCAATTTAATTTTTAATAGAGATTATTAAATTGATATTGCCCAAAATTCCGGGTTATCACATTCCTCTCCCCTTAAATAAATTTCGTCCCCGAAATTTAAAAGCAAAGGTAATTTAATAACCCATCAAAGATTTTAATTTTAAACTACAAGCATATATTATCAATCATATGCTAACAACCATATCAACAAATTCACTCAATCAAACAAATCTAATGATCCTGACACAAATCAGGATAGATCTCTAACACAATCTAGATTTTCCCAGGTATAACCGGTGGAATACTCTCTCTACAGAATCCAAACAATCTATACTACTAAGCTATAGAGCTCCTACTCATCTAGATCTACAAAACTGAACAGGATATCAGACCACAGTCAAGTCCTGCTCAACTACCAAATCCTCCTGAACTGTAGATTCCACAACCAGAGATGGATCACACAAGCATACTCCCTCAGTGATACGTGAAACACAATGAATCTCAGTTTTCCAAATTGGCAATTCAACTCTGTAGACCAAAGTCTTATCTTTATCAGAACACGGAAAGATCCAATATCTCGGAGCTAGCTTCCCAGTCTTACCAAATCTTATAGCTCCTTTGATCGAAGAAAACTTATACAAGATCAAATCTCCGACCTCAAAATCCAAATTCCTCCGTCTCTTATCCACAAAACTCTTCTGACGATCTTGGGCTGCCTTCATCCTTCCTGATCAGTTCAACCCTCGCTGATGCCTCTTGAAACAAACTGGACCAAAAACAACCCAACAAAATGATCCTCTCAAGATCAAACAAAATCAAGAACGCAAACTCTACTTTCACAAACATCAGAAGAAAACTAACTTCTCCCATCCAAAAAAGACAAAACAGGTGCACTTGCCATTCTCGCCTTAGACCCCGAAAAATTCCTGTAGAAACCCTCTAATCCAGAACACTTCAACTTCTGGTCGCTTCCACTCTAGAACAGCTGCTACCTCGCTTCCGCTATCCAACTCTGTTCTGAAGTAGATGAGAATGCTAATGATAAACACGAGCACAAACTAGTCCAACACATCTCAGAAGACTCGGTTCATCAAATCCATAAAGAAAACTCAGAAGTTCCACTAAAACCTGAGCTGCTACACCAGACCCTCTCTCTAGAAACCTTCCTTCTACTAAGCTGATCCACCGGTATCACTCCTGGAATCCTAGTCGATACGAAAACTCAATCTAGATGCTATGGTAAACCTTTGACCTCTTCGAAGACATCCGGAAAGTCTCCGATAACTACCAAGAGAACGCTTAACTATTGCAAGTCACTTTTGCGATCAACCCAGCCCAAATCCGAAGCAACTGTTCTCTCTTTACCAATTAGAACAGCTTATGCTTATCTAGCCAATCCATCGAAGAAATAGATCCTCTCTGCTGCTTATGAACTCCACATCTAGAAAACTGCCAGTCAGATGACCTTTTTGTCGGTACACAGAACACTCCGAGTTGTAATGCTACCACAGATGCCAAATATTTCCTTATCCATAAGCTCCTCGAGAAACTCGGGCCTCAAAGCCAAACATAAACACCCTGTTGAACCTAGTCTCATCACTGATGCAGACACACTTCCTTAAACTTGCTCTAAAAAAACATCTTTGGAAACGTCCATAGTCACTGCATCTTCCCACGTAGTTGCTTTTTTCCGAAGTTGCCAAGATACCATCACTCGCTTCTGCCTAACCGACAGATCCAAACTCTACTCATCCAAACTTGCATTTCAAAGATAGACTCCGAACCTCAAAAAGGCTTCCTTCATAGATTGGTGAAATCCTTACACCACAGCAAAGCTCACTCGAGACGTTATTGGGTCGACAGTCTCGACAGATAATTTTCCAACCTCAATACTCAGACTCTTACCATTGGTAGTCGTGTTACACACACCATTACCCTTCCTATCTCCAGAACTCATATTGGAAGACCCGAACAGGTAATCCAATAAATAGGTAGAAATACACACACACACACGCTCTCTCAGAAAGAAATCACTCCAAAGCCTAGGTATTCACTCATCCAAGCGCTCTGATACCAAATGTGATGACCCGTCTTTCTCTCTACAGAAAGTTGCAACATCTTTAAGAAAGAAAGGGATAGAAAAGAGAAAAGATAGAGAAGAAGAAAGAAACAACATCAGAATCTCAATAGAAGAACGAATAAATTATATTAATCACATAAGATATTACATAGCATACAACACTATTAGAGTAATACAGCTTATACATCATATACTAGACAGTTATAACACCTGTCTAGTTATTACAACACAAAACACAACTCAACCAAATGACTCATAGATTAACACAGCGGAACCACCTATATATCTGCAACGCTGAAGCCTCCTGCTCCATACCTCCTCTAGAGTTCGTCAAAGCTAACCTAAATCCCTTGGCTACTCGTAAAAATTTGAGTACCCAAGAGTTTAAGAAAATAAAAAATAAACTCCGGGTCAGACGTGGGCCTGGTGTGAGTAACAAGTTAAAGTTGCTTAACTTTGAAAACCTTTGTAAAGAAAAGGTATCACGTAAGACTTCCCACACATAAACATGGGTAAGTTTTTACCTTACGCTAACCAAAACAATTGATAGGAAATCCAGTGACATTATAATAGGGTCTAGGGTTTTCAAGTAAATAAGAAATAGCTGAAATTGTTACATGATTAAATTCCAGCATACTAGCCACAAAGTGGGTAATACAATCAAAACCGTAGAGGGCACGTAGGTAGAATGGGTTTCCATCAATGGCAGGGCTACCGGGATACCGCCTGTCACAGTACGTGGCCTAGATTACCGTACCGAGGATTACTCCAATCCTCTGCAACACAAGGCCAGAACCATCCCTTACTGGATAGTCCCGAACAAGACAGCCCCGCAGTTGTTTGCAACCAACTGCCTACACAGCCGAATATAAAGGGACTTCTAGACGGGGAAGATCTTGTCCTACTTGAGCGCGACTCACTTAGCCTTGCTGCACCTCTCCTGTTTTAGCCATTCCCGGTTGATGAGGCTTGAGGCTACAATTACCTTTACAGAACACATCTATCTTAGAATGCTTATCGTCCACCTGACGATGTTCTGAAAGCATTCAATCCATACAAGTTTGTTTCGGGTTCGAACGAAACCGAAGGCATTATCTCGTTACACTCATTTTGGAATCACCCTCAGAGTTAGCGACAATCACCCTTGCACTCTGAATCTTCATCTTCACTTGAGATTCATGACCTATCGTTAATTTGTGTCGATGTGGTTTTCGGATATCCAAATCTGAAAACCCGCTCCCGGTCTCATTCGAAATCCAAAACGCCATCTTTTAAGTCCATGTTGTTTTAAAGTTAAAACAATTCAATTCATTATCTATATTCACACAGATAGATAATTCACAATCTCACAAATAGATATCTCATATCATTACAATTCAACAAAGCATCTCATACCACATATCAACGCATATCTCACTAGAGATATCAAACAATCAAGGCATTCAATATCAATCGGCCATCCATAAGCAAAGATCTATTAATCACATCATCTATAATTAATTTAAAATGAATTAAATTAATTACTTCCATCTCTAATTAATTTAAAATAAATTTATTTAATTACTTTAATCACATAAATCTTGGTTTCTTATCCATTATTTAATTACAAATCAATTAATTAATCATCCTCTAATTATCCATCTTAATTAATCAACCTTGATTAATTTTCCTCCAATTACGTTAAGGAATTAGCCTTTAATTAATTACACAAATTAATTATCCTTAACCATTTACAGTAATTAACCTTTAATTACTTTCAGTAATTAATTAACTATAATTAATTACATTAATCCTTAATTAATTACAATTAATTAATTACTCTATAATCACTTATATTGATTAATTAACCTTAATTAATCATCACTTAATTACATCATTAGTTACTTAATTAATGATCCCTAATTATTTCTTTAATTAATTACTCCTTTAATTAATTACATTTAATAATTAATCTTTATTAATTTTAATTCATTAATCAGCCCTGATTAATCACATTAGTAATTAATTACTCTTAATTAATTACATTACTTAATTATCTTCAAAACAACTTTATTAATTTATTCTTAAATTAATTACACTAAGTAATTAATTATTAATTACTTTACTAAGTAATTATCCTTCTCACTAATTACACAAAGTAATTACACCCAAATCGCTTCCACTCTTCAATTAATTACATCTAGTAATTACCCATTAATTACTTCACTAAGTAATTATACTTTACAAATTACATAAGTAATTATACTTATCAAATCATTAAGTGGTTATTTTGAGCTAATTAAACCAATTAATTAACTTAAAATAATCACATAAGTTTAATTAATTACATTGAGTAATTAATCCCTTTAATTACTTGCATTAAGTAATTACACTTAAACAATTCCACAAATGATTATTTTTAATTCATTAATATAATTAATTATTAAAATTAATCACATTAATTAATTATTTAATAATACCTAGTTAATGATCTCTCATTAACTATTAACAATTTCTTAATTACTTTTCTTAAGAAATTTAAACTCTAATTAACCATCATTAATTACAAATTAATCACTTTTTAATAACCAGTTTTAATTACTTAATTAATCAAGTGCTTAACTGAAACTTAATTAATCCTTAATTACTTGATTAATTAATCATTAATTAATAAATCTCAGTTACCTAATTAATGATCTTTAACTTCAAATTAATTAACCCTAATTAATTAACTTCCAAACCTTAATTACTTATTTGTTAATCCATTATTAATTAATTGAAGTAATTAATTACTCTTTAATTTCCTTATTTCTTTAACCAATCTCAAATCGTTTTAAATATTAATTAATTTAAAATAAAATATTTTACTTAATAATGACTAAATTGTCATCAACATGTTCATTTAAAACATTACCCTTTAAAACTTACCTTTAAATTTCATTCTAAGTTTAAGTTTTCAAAATGATTACAAAATTTAACTTCAATAAAAAAATTCTAAAAAAAACAATTTGCAAACCTCATAAACAAATGTTAAAGAAAACACATATCTTATATAAACAGATTATAAGAGTTTTAAACTAAATTAATTAAATTCAAAATTTTGTTTAATTTTTTTTTTAAATCTGCTTTAATAGGCCGCTTGGGGTTCAACCCGATAGATACTCGAGTACATACCCGAGAAAACCTATTTTTTTTTCCTTTTTTTTCAAAATTTTGTTTAAATTTTAAGTTTTAAAAGTAGAACCGAAACACTCACAAACACCCCGAGAATCCCTTTGAGCCCCCAATCCAAAATCACGATATCCTCTTTGAGCCAACACTTCAATCTAAATCTTTGACACCCAAAACACAGCTGTGCACATGCACCATCGATGCAGCCAACTCCGATCTTCTACGACGACCTCCTCACATCGGCGATCACACTCGCACCCCATTCCGATCATCAAATCATCGATCCATACTCAAAATCGAATTTGAGCATACTTGAACAAACCTGGAACATAGACCAAAATCTAAAACAACTTCGACCACACGCCTCTGATCGCTGGAACATAAGAGCTTCCAGCCACGACCTCGTCCACACCCTCGCTACCACTCTCCAGAGTTCTGTTAAACTCGATCATCTAGAGAAGTCGTGATGAACTCATTTTCGATCAATCACCAAAACTAGGGCTTCAAACTTCTCTGACCATCCACCACCGCCATAATGCTTGGAACACCCTACAACCATTTTTCCCTAACTCCCTGATCATCCATCCACCTCTTGAGAAGACCGCGACTAACCCGAGCAAGTAGATCACCAAAACCCCCCTCCCCTACCCAAAACACAAAATCATATCAACCACAAACTGCTCCCTCAATTCACTATTAAAAATTGTAATTTTATTTTAAAAAAATATGACGTTGGATAATATTCAGTTTATAATTCTAAATCAATGAATTAGAGTGTTTGAAATTTACACCAAACTGTGCTTTGGGATGAAAGATCTCACTCTATTAGCAGAGTTTATGATGCACTTCATGGTATTGTTGACATGCCTGATTGCATTTGGTTCAGAGCTACTTGCAAAGAAATCTCTCCAAATAGTGATAATCTCCTCTTTTGGAAGGTTGTGAATGATTCTCTTCTGACTAGAATGAAGCTTGTTGAGTATGGAATGGTTGTGCCCACTACATGTATCTTGTGCTATGCCTGTAATGAGACTATATAGCACATGTACTTTAAATGTCCTACTGTTCTTCAGCTTTGGTGTGATATGTTGATCAAGTTTGGCATTGTTGGTGCGCCTGTCGACTTCACCCAGCAGTGGTCGCTGATTTGGAATGCAACTAAGTGGAACAAAGTGAGGAAAATCTATTTTTTTCTTCATTCTTAAAAAACTGATGAAAATTGTGTGGTGTTAAAGGAATAGCAGGGTGTTTGAAGGTAAATGCAGGAGTGTGTTAGTGCTTTGGGTCGCTCTTAAGCATGAAATTTTAGGTGGAATGAGAGTTAGCAAGCATGAATTTTTAGACCATCAAATTGAACCATGGACTCCGTAGTTCCTTTTGTTTTGGGGTCAGATTGTTTTTTTTTCCCGCTTACTCTGCAAAAAAAAAAAAAAAATTTACACCAAACTTAAGCTTCCCTGTTCATTTTGGTTTCCAGTGCAATTTACAATTTATTTTCACTTAAATAAATTTTTAGAACTTTAATTTCTGATAAAACAAACAACTTTTGTTTTAAGCCTATGTCCTAACAGCAAGTAGATCAAGAGATAATGATTTTTGAATCAAAAACTTAAGCTTGATAACAAAGAACAGAGAACACATAAACAACAGCATACATACCTATACACTCATACACAGAAGATTGCACTTATATACATAATACATATTTATCACAGAAATTAACATGCAACCATATTTATACCTAAGTTATTTTTTTTTAAAAGTGTTACTCACCTGAAAGAAAGTGGACAAAGAGCTTGTAACAGATTTTAAATTTTGAAAACTTGAATGCCTTTTGCTTTTGAAAACTTTAAAGTTGAATTTTTTATTTGTTTTTGATTTAAAAACTCGAGTTGCTTATTACTGAATCTTTCTTTCAAACAGAATTGGAGTTGCTTGTTGTTGAAATTTGTTGCAGAGATGGGACTGCCTTGGTTTGAACTTGCTTTAGACAAATTTCAAGTTGAAGAAGAATGCACAGGCTTTGATTCATCTCAGGTTTGAAGAAGAATGCATGGTTTGATATTGAAAAAGAAATATAGGTTTATGGTTTGCAAACTTATTGACTTTGATTTTAGAAAATGAATGAATAGGTTGATGAATGATGTTTATGTTTTTAAGAATGCTTGCAGGCCTTGATTTACATTTTGGTTTGAGGAGGATGTTAACTACAGGTTTATGGTTGTTGAGGGATGAATTGATTACATATTTGATTGAGAAATAGTTTGTGTTTCTCTTGGCTTTTGATTTAGGAAGATGATGACAGGTTATAGATTTGCAGTTTATTTCAAGTTTAAAGAATGTACAGGCTGATGAATTTTGATTTGTTTTCTGGTTTTGAGGTAGTGGATTACAGATTGTGTTTTGAGAGGAGTTTGTACAGGGTTTTAAATTTTCAGGTTTTAATAGATGAACAAGTTTTGATTTTTGATCTTGAAAACTGAATTATAGGTGATTGAATTGATTTCTGGTTTGAGGCATTGCTGATATTCAAATTTGCTTTAGGAAATTTGTATTTAGTTTTCTTAGTTTTTTAAAAGAAGGGGGTAGGAAAAAGAATGAAGGGAAGAAAACATATGTATTTACAAAGGCTGATTTATAAAAAAAATCAAAAATTAAAGATGACATTTGGTTTAAAATTCAACATTTGTCATTTGCATTGCGAATTAGTTAACACTTGTCACTATAGTCACTTAATTTAACTACACCTGTAGTAACATAATTTTTATTTATTTAAATGTAAAGTAAAAAGTTTTTTTACTTAATTTACTATTTCTTATCTATATATATATATACACACATTTCCTTAAAGAAAATATAAATAAAACCAATTATATATAAATAAAAACTTATATATATAATTTAAATCCAAATATTTTAAAATATCTATCCTTTGAATTTTGATATTAAATTCAAATTTAAATCCAAACTAAATTTAAAAATCCAATTTTAAAGTCAATTTATAACAACACCTTAATATGAAAATAACAATTCTATTTTTTTGTTAAAATCTCTATATATCTATATATATAAAAATAAGATATTATTAATATATTTTTTAATAACAAATTTGACAATTTTAAATAATTTATAAAAAAGAATATAAATTACTTCTATTACTAAATGAATTAATATATCATATTTATTAAGCAATATTTTTAAAAAGAAAAAATAAAACAAATCTTTTTATTAATTTTATTTAAAATCTAAATTAAAAGATATTTTAAACAAATGATATTTACCTTAAGTATTTTAAAACCATATAGTTAACTATTAAATATCAATGAAAAGTTTTATATTAAATTTAATCATAATTTCCAAATCACCAAAAATATATTAGAATTTGAAAACATGATCTTATTAATTAAATTCAAACCAAAGATTTCTATTCACAATATATACAAATATATACATTATAAATAGAAAACATTTTATTGCTTTTAAAAGATAAAATTTACCAATTAAATAATTATTTGCTTATAAAAGAATAAATTTTCCAATTTAAATTACAATTGTAAAATACAATTATCAAATCAATTTAATTTTTAATAGAGATTATTAAATTGATATTGCCCAAGATTCTGGGTCATCACACATTCTCAACATAAACGATAATCAAGCCTATATAGCTGGCTACGTGCCAAGTGCACGACTAATCAGTCTCCACATCAAGTCAATGAACCGAAACTTTGCCAATAGGCATAATTTAGTACTAAAGCAATTATTAAGCCCTTTTCATAATTCTTTATAAATCAAATCACTTCTCAAAAATAGATACCCCAAATATCTTTAAAAAGATATATACTCAAAACCATCTCAAATATTCAATAAATTGGGAAACATTTACATGTACTAGATATATTCGAAACTTTTCAAATATTCGATAATTGAAAAAACATTTCCATATACAACGGAATAAGCATATTCACAAATCATTCTATTTTGAACACTTAGAAAATAAAATTATATACTTGAATCAAAAATAAGTACATTTACAACCTTTAAGAAAAGCTACATATTCTCCAAAACAATTTAAACTTCATTTGGAAAATATCATTTCAAAACTATCGCCTTAAATATTATTCATTTCAAAACATGAGTGCATTTACTTTATAAAAACTATACTTACTTATCAAAATAAATCAATTACATTTACAAACATTTATAACTTTATATTCTCCAAAGTCCATGTATAAACCATTTCTAAATATCAATTTGCAAATCCCATTATTTTTCAACTTGTTCGATTAAAAATTCATTTATTTAAATATTTACAAAAAATCTTTTATATAAAATCTTTTTTTTTCAAAGTTTCATTTATAAATCTATTCTTTTAAAATCTCATTATTTACCAAAATCATTTATAAAGCCATTTATAAATTTATTGATGTTAAATCCATTTATAAAACCATCCTTAAAATATTAACAGCAAATCCAATTTATAACTAACTTATAAAACCATTTCTATACACATCCCTATTATAAGTCCATTATATAAAATGGTTTATACAAATATTGATTTCAAATCCATTCCTAATACTTATAAAATTCCATTTAGAAATCCATTACTTATTTACAAAACGTTACTTATGAATCTTATATATAAAAACTATTCAAAAACTCTATTTAAAAACATTCATAAAACTGTATATTTAAAATAAGGAAACCCATGCTTTCATTTTAATTTAAAATAAACTCCTTTTCATAATTCAAAAATAATTATAAACAAAAAATACTTCGAAATCACTTGAAATCACTTTTAAACCAAAAGTCACTTTGAAATCACTTTTAAACAAAATCACTTTGAAATCATTTTTAAAGCATTTCAAAAATACTAAAAACATGGCCCGACACTGCTTAAGCACTAAACAAGGGGATAAACATCCAATTCATAAACATGGCATCCGAACATATCATATATCACACACACACACACACACACACACACACACACATATATATATATATATATGAAAAATAATCAACAATAACGAGGAATCCATTTGGATCCCTCCAATATGTTTCCCCACATCACAAATCACATGTTACGACATATAAACAAATATGCATAAATAAATAATCAATAATGGTGAGGAATCCTGTTGGATCCCTCCAGCATGTAACCTACAACAAATACAGCTTATGAGAAAAATGTACAATATCTGCTTCGAGGCAGACGCACGTACAAAGGACCATCCGCTCATACACAGGAACCTATAGGGTCTCATCCGCAAAAATATGTGGGGATAAATCCAACCAATCAACACACACATATGCATCCAAACAGTCATCAAAACAGCATAATAAAAGTATTCCCACTTATATAAAATATAAGCTGGTCAGAGAGTGTGAGTTTTACTAACTTTGGCTGCATTCGTCATTGCGGCATTTTATTTCGATTAAAAATGAACAGGTGTTTGAATTTAAAAAAAAAATCCTACATGCTTCAAATCGGTCCAATCCAACTCCATCGCGTAGTATTCGACAATACGAATCCGATGCCGCTTTTTCCATGCGAACCGACCACGTATGAAATAGTTATGCGTTTTATAAGTTACACAAATTATAATATAATTAACCACGTCATTAACTAAATTAATAAACGTTAACTTAAAATTTAACCTTCCTCCCTCCCTGTAAATGCATGCATGCTCAAACTTACTCACACATGTAAGCATCCAATCGCCACTCCCTTCACATTGATCGAGACGACGATCGACCACCACCAAATGAATACCCATCCTTTGCCACCCCTACGCCTCCAAACTCGTCAAGCTGGGCCATCCCCACACGTCGCAGCACCCACTCGAATGCCACAAGAATGCAAGCAGATCTAGGTCACCGCTATGCTCCATTTCCAATCTCCATCTTTGACTTGAAGATCTTGACATTCTCTATATTTTCTTAGTTGAAAGTTTTTGCTAAATGTTTACGAATTATGAGTTATTGGCGAAGGAGTTTGGTGCGTTTCTGGCCATTGAAAATGAAAGTGGCGGCTAGGTTTATGTGCTAGGGCTTGGGGTAAATGAAATTAGTTTAGGGTCCTTATATAGCCATTTATAAAACACAATTCACCCAAAAAAAATTCGAACTCCAATCTAAGAATGCGGCCCGGCGTTCCTAATGTCTTACCCCTATTTCGAACACAATGAAATATGTATCGGAGGCCAATTCCATCATATATAAAAGATAGGTCTTCAAATCGAGTTATTTTAATTACAATCCTTTAATCAATTTCTACTTGTTTCGAACTCGCATGATCAAACGGTAAGTCCAATCGTTGCAAAATTTAGAATCCTATAATAATATACTATTACGGATCCAATAAAACTAGTTTTGTCCAATTCGGAGACAATGTCTGTAATGGCTATTTTTTACTCGTCTAATTAGATATTAAAATTTCCAATTCTATAAATTAATTTTTATTCAACTTTTAAAGTACGCTAACTTTACTCTAATTCAAACAGAAATTAAATCAACTTTAGAAATCATTTTTATTCACATTAGATTCCAGATTCAATTATTTAACTGATTTATCTTGTAAAATTCACTTTTCAATATTTCAATTCAATTAAATATTCTAAATTCGAACGACCGAAAAAGTGGATCTTTACTTATGTCCCTCCTTAAAAGAATTTCGTCCCTGAAATTACTAAGTAGGAAAGATGTTGCAACTCCATTAACTTTTCAAAACAACTTAGTTGAAGTAGATTACCAAATTCTCTTAAGTGTTTAACTTTTCCAAAATCAATTAGTTAAAACTTTTAAAAAAGTTCCCAAATTCATTCATAGTTGTTAACCAATACCATTCCTTAAATCAACTAACATCGTTCAAAAACCAACACATCCCATTTCAAGTTATAATTCAAAAATCAATTTTTTTTCAAATTTCCCAAAAATTTCCGATGCCTTAAATTTTAAATTTTTTTTATCAGAGTCCCTTTTGCGCGGTTCGGTCCAAAAAAATAGCAATATATATAATATCACAAATATACATCTCATCATTAAAGGTAAGACATCCCGTAGGGAAAAATTATAAAAGTATGATATGCAATCCGAGATATGTACCTTATAATATTTAGCAAGCATATACAAGCAATATAGCACAAAAGCGAGCTCCGAATGCGAAGAAAACGCCATTCACACCTATTAAACACTCAACAACCAAATGAGAAATATGTAAATAACATATAATATCTATGTATAACATATACTGTACAATAATAATATGAAAATGAAACACATGCGACATAAGCAATCATCAAACAACTAATGTCCAACCAACATCCAAAAAATCAATTCATAACCATTAATTTGCATTTTACAATGTGTAACAACCCGTAATTTTTGCAAATATTTTAAATAAAATTATTTTGAAAACTTTGATTTTAAATCATTTAAAAATTGAAAATTTGGAATTTTATAAGTAGTTTGGGATTTGAAGTGAATTATTTTTCCAAATATAATAAAATAAAGATTTTTCTAAAATTTAAATTTTTGGTCAACTTCGGTCAAGTTTGACTTTAGGTTGAAATTATCAAATTTGAAGTTTAAACTTTTATTCTTTTTCTTTGAAGCTAGATTCTAACATTCTCTCTGCTTTTTGTTTCATTAAATTATGATTTATTCTTTTCAAATGTACAAAGTTTCAGCGTTTTACACACAATTATTTTATGTATTTTATTTTTCCTATTTTTATTTGGGTTTTGGGCTAGATCTGGTCATGATTTGGTTTGTTATTTGTTGATGGGCATTGGCTAATGGGCTAGGTTAACCAATAGACATTCATTTGTCAGTTCATTTTGAAAAGCCACCTATTGAGAAACTGTACGTACAAAAGTTTCTTACTAACTTCTCTTCCTCGTTTCTTCTTCCTGCTCAGAAGTTCTACAATAAGTTCTCTTCTTCTTTTTTTTCAATTTTTCTCATTTTTGTTTCCTCCTCCTCTCATCAATTTTGGCCATCACCTCCATCTCCTCTCTCCTCTCCATTTCCAACCCTACCTCTCACCATAGCCATGCCCGTGATCAACATCCCCTAGCCGAACCACCACAAACCAAAAATCATACCCTAGCCGACCATTTTCCCTCTTCTTTTCCTTCCAATTTGCCCCAGCCACCACCTCCCCTTTTCATAGCCATGACCTTCATCATCTCCTAGCCGTGACCATTGGTGCCTTGACCAAATTTGTAACATGGCTGAACCAAGATCCATTGTGACCGAACCCAAATACACTATGGCCAAACCAAAAATGCAACTTTCCTTTTTCCTTTTGCCTTCACATCCCTTGCCTTTCCTTGTATTGACCACAGCCGAGCCTAACTAGCCACAAACCAGTCCTAGCTGTTCCTTTTCCTTAGTGGTTGAGCCCAAAACTATCATAGCCGAGCACAAGTGCATGTGGCTGAGCCTATTTCTATGATGGCCGAGCCCACTTGTGTATTGATTTCCACATTTTCTTTGTGTTTTATTTATTTTTCATGTATAATTATTTTCTTACATATATTTTATTTTGTTTGCTTCTAAGATTTGGATTTGGGTTCTACTTCCACTCGAACTTGATTCGTGATTTGTCGTGCCTTTTCGGAGTTGTCTTGTGGTTTGAATTATCATCTCTAGCCAAAGAAGGTGAGTTCATCACTCTCGACTACGTACTTGTATTATAGTGAATCGATGACATATGAAACTGTAGTGATATGCATATGATGTTAGTAATCTAATATATGCCTGTGACATGATATTATATGATACTATCACCTAATGTTATACCTGTTTTATCACATGACATGATATGCTATGCTATTATGTTCATTTTAGATTCTATTTCTCACACTGCAAGTTCCCTTACTATGGGTTGAGATGATACATACCCGAACGGACTTTAGAATAGGGAAAAGTCATTATGAGCTGAAATGATAGGCCCGTGGGATTTTTATTTGACTTGGGATTGCGGGTTTGAAATGATAAAACCTGGGATTTTTATACATTACGGATTGAAATGATACATATCCGTATCACTTGACCTAGGTTAGAAAAATATTATACAGACTCCGTGGTTAGTTTTTAAATAGTTTGCTTAAGTTTATTATTAAGTATTTTAAATTTAAAATTATGAAATTTTAACTTAAACTTGGTTTCAATGATTTAAGTAAATATATATTGGTTTTATATAAGTTGAAATTTTATAAGTTAATGAATGGTTTTATTTGTAACTTAAGATTTTAATTATGATATAAAAATTTAATTTAATTTGATTTAATAATATAGAATTTTAAATCTAACTTAGTAATATAAATATTTTACATATGAAATGGGTATTTAAATAAATAAAATAATAGTTTCTTTATTATAAAATTTTGAATTTGGGTTAATAATGTACGTTTAACCTAATATAAGAAAATACAGTTTTAATTGGATATTTTGGTAATAAATTTTATTTTTCTAAAATCATAGTTTAATTAACATCCAAATGAATAATTTTTTATAATAAAATAGATTTTATATTATAACTGTGATAAAGATTGAAGATATTCTGTTTTAAATATGTTATAGTAGAATTTGTAGCATTTCCAAAATGCTATGCTACTTTAGGTTATGTTTTCAAAATGCTGTTATTTCTAAAAATATAACATTTTCGAAATGCCACTATATAAGGGTTACATTTTCAAAGTGCTATGGTATCTAATTATTACATTTTTCAAAGTGTTATAACTAAGTATATAGATTTGGAAGTGTTACAACTTTGGAAAAAAGAATATCATTTTTAAAGAATAATGACATCGGATTTAAATGGTTTTGAAATGAATATGTTTTGATTTGAAATGTAAACCATTTGAAATAAATTACCAAATAATGGTTGGTTGTTAAAGAGACTGGGATCGGATATTGTCATACTCTCTACCAATATCAAAAACCACTTTAACAACCATTGTACGTGGTGGAGATTACATAATGAAGTAGGCTTGTGGCGACGATCCTATATGTGGCATATACGTGGACCTGACTCCCATGAGTTGGCATAAGGTGGAAAAAATAGGAGCAATCGACAGGCCAAGTGAAGTAGCTCCTTCGATCGGACACACTCCTTCGTATGCCATTCTATTACTTTGTGACTGATTTGGTGCGCACCTTTGATTTTTGGGATTGTGGCTCGAGTGGGCGGTAGTGGCTACTATGCATTACTACCAGCCTGGAAGTGTAATTGGTACATCTACCCTGGCATTGCCTAGTTGTGCCATGTCACCTACCCTAGCGTGCCTTATACGAGTTTGATTTGTGTCGTACCTATGAAGTATCCTCTGGCAGCTTCCCGATCTGGAGGTATTACAGTACTGTATAGAATATTGGCACTATAAAATGTGTTAGGGGGATATGGGTAATGCCTTAACGGTATTTTAATAGTTTATTTTACTTTAGAAATTATTATAATAGCGTATATTACTACGTAGTAGATAGTTTAACGGATCCTTAAAGGATGGGCGATCCCAAGCATCCTTTAAGTTACTTGTGCATCTCAATTACAGTTCACTTGAGTTGATTTACATTTTATAAGTATGTATGTACTGACTCGAGTGTTTTGTGTTTTTCTTTACACTCGGGACATCCTGAGTATCACAGCTTTGGATTCATCTTTTGGCTCTAGAGATTTGTTGGAGATTTATCTATCTATCTAGTTGTCTATCTATTCCCATTTCAGTTATTTCATTTCAGCCTTTGCTTATGTATTTGTGGACTTATGTCTTTGGATTTCCTATTGTATTTTCTTCCAGACTCTGGTATTATGTATTTGTTTTGAGGCTATGTATGTAGTAGCTTCATGAACTACTATGGTTATTTTATTTCCGCTGCGAGTTATTCTGATATTCTGTGGTTGTGATTCTATGATTGGTTTTATTTGCTCCAAATATATTAACAATCTGTTGTTTTGAATCATTCAAGTCCGACATGTGTGTTTTTATTGTCGATTTGAATGGTCCAAAACAGTGGGATGTTACATTTGGTATTAAAGCTTTGGCTTTAGGCAAACCTTAGCCTGCAGAGCAAAAACACATTAGAGATAGGGTAGAAGTACCCTAGAATGAGTGAAATCAATCTTAGAATCATTTCTTTGTGAGTGAACATGTTTTAAGTATATAATGATTTTTCAAATGATTTTTAAAGGATTTAAAAGAATATTTTGGATATAATCTTTTCTTGTTTTAAAAATCTAATTTTTCCCTAAACTTCCTTCCTTTCCAGATCCATCTTGTTAATTAAATTCTTTGATTAGGATTTCCATCCTAGTTAAATCTTGTCTTTTGTTTCTCCTTTACCTTTGTCCTAAAATTCATTCTTGATTTTCCAAGATGAACCGTAGGAATGTCGGAGGTCGGGTTCGTGGTGTTGCCCTAGTTCCAAAGCCTGTTGCACCCTTTAGGTTTACCACTCTTTGTAAGGAATTCACTCAGCTTGGTGGTACCAAGTTTACTGGATCGGAGGGAATCATTGAGGCTCATTAGTGGTTGAAGGGTTTGGAGAGGAATTTCTCCGGTCTTGAGATCACCGATGCTCAGAAGCGTCAGTTGGCAGCTTGGAAGTTGCAGGAGGCAGCCTTGGATTGGTGGGAGTCTGTTACGGCTCACTATTGAGGCAGATATTTCTTGGGAGCAGTTTAGGTATCATCTTGTGTTGGTTCTTTAGCTTAGTTCAGTTTTCTCTCTTTGGAATCTTTCTTCTGTTCCGATATCATGTTTAGGGATGCTTTTGTGGCTAAGTGGATGCCTGAAGTAGGGAAGTCTCAGCTATACAGAGAGTTTAGGGATCTTAAGCAGGGGGACATTTCATTTTCTAAGTATAAGTGGAAGTTCAATAAACTTTCCAAGTTTTGTCCTATCTTGATTGACACACCTCTTAAGAAGAATGAGAAGTTTATAGCTGGAGCTCGCCCAGAGTATTATGATCGTCCCATTTCTCATGTGCATAGCCCCTTCACTAGATTGATGGATTATGGCCATTAGATATGAGAATTCTACTTCTAAGGATCCTTCTGTTGCTCATGCTCCTTCATCTCAGCCTTCCTCTGGTAAATCTAAGAAGCGAAAGCCTAACTTTCAACAGCAGAAGAAGAATTGGAATAAGACTCCGGGTTTGGGATCATCTTCTTCTCAGAGGCAGCATATCGACCTATCTACCATCACTTGCTTCAAGTGTGATCAGAAGGGACACTATGCCAATAGTTGCCCTACTTCAGTTGGTACTGTTGTTCCTCTAGTTCAGTTGACTAGGCGTGATCTTTGCCATATTTGCCTGCAGCCTAGCCACTTCAGGAAGGATTGTCCTACTCAACAGAAGGGCAAGCCATCTGGTATCTTTGTTGTTACCTCTGCCGCTCCACCTGCTCCTAGTGATACCCAAGGTACTCTCCAGGGCACTTTTTCTCTGTTTAATTTTCATGTTCTTGTTTTACTTGACACTGGAGCTTCCCATAGTTTTATTTCTGTGGATCTTTATGGTAAGTTTGAGCATCTCCTTTCTTCTGAGTATGCTTTCGTACCTTTGTGTGTTTCTAATCCTGTTGGAAGTCCCACGAACATTAGTAAGGTTCGTAGAAGGGTGAAACTCTTCTGTTCTGGTTATCTTTTTTCTGGTGATTTCTATATTCTGGGTTTTAATGCTTTTGATATATTGCTTGGAGGAGATTATTTAAAGAATCATGAAGCCTTTATCTCTTGGAGAACTCGAACTGTTTCTCTTGTGGGTGATAAGGGTGATTCTTTGGTTATTCAATGCGGTATGCCTCAGGATTATGCTGGCAGCTTTATTTATTCTCTTGATTCTTCTCTTGGTGATCTTGACTCAACTCCTGTGGTCAAACCCTATGCCGATGTATTTGGTGAAGTCACTTCTTTACCTCCCAAGCGAGAAATCGAATTCTGTATTGATCTTATTCCTGGAGCTCGACCTGTAGTTCTTCCTCCTAGAAGAATGGCACCCCACGAGAAGGTTGAGTTAAAAAAGCAAATTGAGGACTTGTTCTCCAAGGGTCTGATCAGACCTAGCCATTTCGAATGGGAAGCAGCGGAGGTTTTCATCACTAAGTCTGATGGTTCTTTGAGGATGTGTGTTGATTATAGGGAGCTGAACAAGCTCATTATGAAAAACAGATATCTTTTGCCTCTTATCAATGATATGTTTGATCAGCTTTATGGAGCTATTGTTTTCTCTCAGCTTGATCTTGCCGCAGGTTTCCACCAGCTCAGAGTTGCTAAGGAAGATATACCCAAGACTGCTTTCTATACTGAGAATGGTTTTTATGAATGGTTAGTTATGCCTTTTGGTTTGACTAATGCCCCAGCTTTCTTTGTTGATCATATGAATCGTGTTTTCCGTGATATTCTTAACAGATTTGTTCTAGTCTTTTTCGATGATATTCTTGTCTTTTTCTAAGTCAAAGGAAGAACATGAGTCACATTTGAATTTTTTTCTGGAGACTCTTATGAATCATTAGTTGAAGGTTAAATTCTCGAAATGCCATTTCTGGAAGGATGAAGTCCGTTTCTCGGGAATATTGTTTCTAGTAATGGAGTTTCTTTTGATTTAGTTAAGATCGCAGTGATCAATGTAAGTCTTTCTTCTTTTCTCTCTTGTAAATTGATCATTATATCCTTCCTACAGTCCTTATTTCTCCCTATTCTGTTATAAGATCGGGAAACTCGTAGGACTCCACTTGATATCCATAGTTTTCTAGGCCTTGCCGATTATTATCGAGAATTTTGCTCGGTTGCTGCACCTCTCACTGAGTTGACTTGTAAGAATGCTACGTTTATTTGGAATGATAAGTGTGAAGCTGCATTCAATGAGTTAAAGCGCAAGCTTACTTATGCAGCAGTTCTTACCGTTTCAAATGAAAATGAGGGATTAACGGTATACACTGATGCTAGACGTGAGGGTTTGGGAGCTATTCTGATGCAGGATGGCAAGGTCATTGCTTATGCCAGTCGTCAGTTGAAGACCCATGAAGCTAATTATGTGGCCTATGATTTGGAATTGCTTGCCGTGGTTTTTTCTTTGAAGCTTTGGAAGCATCATCTTTTGGGAACTAAGTTTAAGTTCTTTACGGATCATCAGTCTTTGAGGTATATCTTCACCTAAAAGGGTTTAAATCAGAGGTAGGTTAGGTGGCTTGAGTTCCTTGCTTCTTATGACCTCAACATCAACTATACTCCTGGGAAAGCTAATGTTGTGGCTGATGCTTTAAGTCGGAAAAGGGCGATGTTGTGTCAACTTGTTGTTTCTTATTCTCTTCTTATGGATCGTATCATTGCTAAGCGGGATGAGGATAGGATGCTTAAGCTTATTAAGGAGAATGTTCATAACAGGGTTGGTGGTAGTAGTCAGGATGGTAGTGGAGCTCAGATCGATGATAGAGGTATCTTGAGGATTAATAATCGGTTTTGTGTCCCGGACGTCGATTGTTGGAGCAAGAGTTACTTCGAGAAAATCATCGATCCAGACTTTCTAATCTAGGTGTGACAAAGATGTATCATGATATAAAGAAGCTTTATTGGTGGAAGGTATGAAGGGTGATATCTCCATCTCTGTTAGTAGGTGTGCGACTTATCAGCAAGTCAAGGCCGATCATCAGAAGACCCCTGGTTTATTGCAGCCCCTTGAGGTTCCCAATTGGAAATGGGAACAGGTTTCTATGGATTTTATTGATGGATTACCGAGGACTAGGAGGGGTAATAGGAGTATTTGGCTTATCATGGATAGATTGACCAAGTCAGCTCATTTCATTCCGGTCAGGTCTACCCGTTCTGCTTCTAGTGTGGCTGAGATTTATATGAGGGAGATTGTTCATCTTCATGGTATTCCTGTCAGTATTATTTTCCATCTTTAATCCCATCTTTACTAGTCAATTTTGGAGTGCTTTTCAGGAATCTTTAGAAACTCACCTGAATCTGAGCACTGCTTACCATCCGCAGACCGACGGTCAAATGGAAAGGGTGAATCAGATTCTAGAGGATTTTCTTCGTGCATGTGTCCTTGATTATCGAGGATCTTGGAAAGATCATCTCCATCTAATCGAATTCACCTATAACAACAGTAATAAGGTATAGTCTCAAATCTTCTATTAATCTTGTCTTAATCCTTTATCTATCTCATTTCATCTTTGAATCCAGGCTAGTATTGCAATGTCTCCGTTTGTTGCCCTTTACGGACGACCTTGTAGATCCCCATCTTGCTGGATTGAATCCGGTAATCGTTTGGTTCTTGGTCCTGATATGATTCTTGAGGCTTCTGAGGGAGTTGAGGAGATTAAGAGGAAAATGAGGAGTGCTCAGGATAGGCAAAAGAAGTATGTTGATCGACGTAGAAGGAGATTGGAGTTTTCTGTTGGTGATCAGGTTTTCCTTAAGGTTTCTCCCTTAAGGAATGTGATTCAGTTTGATCGGAGAGGGAAGCTTGCTCGTAGGTTCGTTGGTCCTTTCCGCATGTTAGAGAGGGTTGGTTCTTTAGCTTATCGCCCGGATTTACCTGAGAAGCTTTCTAGAGTGCATAATGTATTCCATGTTTCACATCTTCGTTAGTGTCTTCATGATCCATCTTTGATTGTCCAGCCTTCTGCTCTCGAGAGTTTGGATACTGATCTGAACCTTAATGTTGAGAGGAAGCCACTTTGTATTATCGATGGAGGTACGAGGCAGTTGAGAAGGAAGTCTGTCAACCTGGTTAAAGTGCAGTGGAGTACTGATGATCAGGATTGTACTAGGGAGACGGACGAGAACATGTGTGCTTCGAATTCAGAATTGTTTGTTTCAGTTACTAACCATTATTCTATCTTATCTTCCTCTATTTTCGTGTCCCGTTCCTTTTCGAGGAAAAAAAGTTTTGAGTGGTGAAAAGCATAACAACCAGTAATTTTTGCAAATATTTTAAATAAAATTCATTTGGAAACTTTGATTTTAAATCATTTGAAAATTGAAAATTTGGAATTTTATAATGTAATTTTGGGATTTGTTGAGAATTATTTTTCCAAATATAATAAAATAAAGATTTTTCTAAAATTTAAATTTTTGGTCAACTTTGGTCAAAGTTTGACTTTCGATTGAAAATTTTAAATTTTAAATTTGAATTTTAAACTTTTATTCTTTTTCTTTGAAGCTGGATTTGATTCTAACATTCTCTCTGCTTTTCGTTTCATTAAATTCTGATTTATACTTTTCAAATCTGCAAAGTTTCAGCATTTTACACGCAATTATTTTCTATATTTTATTTTTCCTATTTTTATTTGGGTTTTGGGCTAGATCTGGTCATGATTTGGTTTGTTATTTGTTGATGGGCCTCGGCTAATGGGCTAGGTTAACCAATAGACATCCATTTGTCTGTTCATTTTGAAAAGCCATCTATTGAGAAACTGTATGTACAAAAGTTTCTTACTGACTTCTCTTCCTAAGTTCTTCTTCCTATTCGAAAGTTTTACAGTAAGTTCTCTTCTTCTTTTTTTCAATTTTTCTCATTTTTGCTTCCTCCTCCTCTCATCAATTTAGGCCATCACCTCCATCTCCTCTCTCCTCTCCATTTTCGACCCTTACAGCCGACCCTACCTCTCACCATAGCCATGGTCGTGATCAACATCCCCTAGCCGAACCACCACAAACACAAAATCATACCTTATCCGACCATTTTCCCTCTCCTTTTCCTTCCTATTTACCTCGGCCACCACCTCCCCTTTGCATAGCCGTGACCTTCACCATCTTCTAGCTGTGACAATTGATGCCTTGACCAAATTTGTATCATGGACGAACCAAGATCCATGGTGGCCGAACCCAAATACATTATGGCCGAACCGAAAATGCAACTTGCCTTATTCCTTTTGCCTTCCCATTGCCTTGCCTTTCCTTGAATTGACTATAGCCAAGCCTAACTAGCCACAAACAATCCTAGCCGTGCTTTTTCCTTATGGTTGAGCCCAAATATGTCATGGCCGAGCACAAATGCATGTGGCCGAGCCTATTTCTATGATGGCCGATCTCACTTGTGTATTAATTTGCCCATTTTCTTTGTGTTTTATTTATTTTTCATGTACAATTATTTGCTTACATATATTTTATTTTGTTTTCTTCTAAGATTTGGATTTAGGTTCTACTTCCACTCGAACTTGATTCGTGTTTTGTCGTTCCTTTTCGGAGTTGTCTTGTTGTTTGAATTATCATCTCTAGCCAATGAAGGCGAATACATACTTGTATTCTAGTGAATCGATGACATATGAAACTGTAGTGATATGCATATGATGTCATATATGCCCATGACATGATATTATACGATGTTATCACCTGATGTTATACATATTTTATCACATGACATGATATGCTATGTTATTATGTTCATTTTATATTATGTTTCTCGCACTGCAAGTTCCCTCACTATGGGTTGAAATGATACATACCCGAACTGACTTTAGAATATGGAAAAATCATTATGAGCTGAAATAATAGGCTTGAGCGATTTTTAATTGACTTGGGATTGCGGGTTTGAAATGATAAAACTCGGGATTTTTGTACATTACGGATTGAAATGATACATATCCATATCACTTGACCTAGGTTAGAAAATATTATACAGACTCTGTGGTTAGTTTTTAAATAGTTTTTAAATTTTATTATTATATATTTTAAATTTTAAAAATATGAAATTTTAACTAAAACTTGGTTTAATTGATTTAAGTAAATATATATTGGTTTTATATAAGTTAAATTTTTATAAGTTAATGAATGGTTTTATTTGTAACTTAAGATTTTAATTGTGATATAAAAATTTAATTTAACTTATTAATTTAATTTGATTTAATAATATAGAATTTTGAATCTAACTTAGTAATTAAACATTTTACTTATGAAATGGGTATTTAAATAAATAAAATATTAGTTTCTTTATTATAAAATTTTTGAATTTAGGCTAATAATTTACCTTTAACCTAATATAAGAAAATATAGTTTTAATTGGATATTTTAGCAATAAATTTTATTTTTCTAAAATCATAGTTTAATTAATATCCAAATAGATAATTTTGTATAATAAAATAGATTTTATATTATAACTATGATAAAAATTGAAGAAATTATGTTTTAAATTTGTTATAGTAGAATTTGTAACATTTCCAAAATACTATGCTACTTTAGGTTATGTTTTTAAAATGTTAATATTTCAAAAAATATAATATTTTCGAAATGCCACTATATAAGGGTTACATTTTCTAAGTGCTATGGTTTCTAGGTATTACATTTTTTCAAAGTGTTATAACTAAATGTATTAATTTGGAAGTGTTACAACTTTGGAAATATGAATATCATTTTTAAAGAATAATGACATCGGATTTAAATGGTTTTGAAATGAATATGTTTTGAATTAAATTGCAAAACCATTTGAAATAAATAACCATGGGTTATAATAATGGTTGGTTGTTAAAAAGACCAGGATCGGATAATGTCATACTCTCTGCCAATACCAAAAACCACTTTAACAACTGTGTACGCAGTGGAGATTCCAGAATGAAGTAGGATGGTACGTGGACCCAACTCCCGTGAATTGGCATAAGGTGGCAAAAACAAGAACAATCGATGGGCCAAGTGAGGTGGCTCTTCTAACCAGATGCACTCCTTCATATGCCAATTTATTACTTGTGATTGATTTGGTGTGCACCTTTGATTTTTGAAAGTGTGGCTCGAGGTGGCCGGTAGTGGCTGCTATGCTTACCACCAGCCCGGAAGTGTAATTGGTATATCTACCCTGGCATTGCCTAGTTGTGTCGTGTCATGTCACCTACCCTAGTGCACCTTATACGAGTTTGATTTGTGTCATACCTATGGAGTATCCTCTGGCAGCCTCCCAATCTGGAGGTATTACGGTACTGTATAGACTATTGGCACTATAAAATGTGTTAAGGGGGATATGGGTAACGCCTTAACGTTATTTTAATATTTTATTTTACTTTAGACATTATCATAAATAATAGCTTATATTACTACATAGTAGATAGTTTAGCGGATCCTTAAAGGATGGGCGATCCCAAGCATCCTTTAATTTACTTGTGCATCTCAATTACAGTTCACTTACGTTGATTAACATTTTATAAGTATGTTTGTCATGACCTGAGTGTTTTGTGTTTTGCTTTACGCTCGGGTCAGCCCAAGTATCATAGCTTTGGATTCATCTTTTGGAGCTAGAGATTTTATGGAGATTTATCTATCTATCTAGTTGTCTATCTATTCCTATTTCAGTTATTTCATTTCAGCCTTTGCTTATGTATTAATGAACTTATGTCTTTGGATTTCCCTCTGTATTTGCTACCAAACACTGGTATTATGTATTTGTTTTGAGACTATACATCTAGTAGCTTCATGAACTACTATGGTTATTTTATTTCCGCTATGAGTTATTCTGATATTCTGTGTCTATGATTCCGTGATTGGTTTTATTTGCTCCATATATAGTAACAATCTATTATTTTGAACCATTCAAATCCGACATGTGTGTTTTTATTGTCTATTTGAATGGTCCAAAATAGTGGGATGTTACACAATGTCAGTAGTTTAATTCACTTCCATTTCGTATTACCATTTAATATATTTGCATTTAATTACATTCATCACTTCAATTTGTTTACTAATATCCAATTAGTTTACATTCTATAAATATACATTCATTCAAATCCATTTATTAACATTCATTTGTTAACATATACTTACTTTTAATTTATTAACTTTCACTTAATTTGTTTATTTTAATTCCAATTCATGATTAACAACATTTTAATATTCACTTAGTATAATTCTTTTAATACTAGTAACATATAACAACTACTTTATTTCATTACTAAATTTGCTTAAGTTTGCTTAACATTTTATACAACACTTATGTTTATTTTCAATTCCTTATTTAAGTTTATTTCCAATTTTATCAAAAAACATTTCAACTTATATCCAATTCATTTATATACTTAAGTTGAATTCCATTTATTAACTCAAGTTCATATTCATTCCCATTAGTTCACTTAGCTTATTCAATTAATTTCATTAATCTTCGAGTTAATTTTTTTTCACAAATCATCTTATTAAACTTATCTTAAGTTTATTCATATTTTATAATTACAATTTGTTATATAATCACTTACATTATGTTTATATACATTTCGTTTACTTGCTTATTAGCTTATACCAATTAACCTCTTTCCTTAAGTTAATTTTAATTTCATAGCTTAATTTCAAGTTTACTTTTCTTATCTATTCCATTTTCTAAATTATAAGTTTAAAAACTTAATTCATTTATTTCATAAAACATTTAGATAACAATATCAGAGTTCAAACATCCATTTATTTCCAGTCATTTCAAAATTATATTTATACACACACACACATACAACTTTTTTGTTTATTTAAATCATGTTTTAAATTTTCAAATCAAAACTTGTTTTAACAAAACAAAATTCCAATAGCAAATCATTAATGGTAGCAATCCGTCACTTAGAAACTCGAAAATGAACACTGACGATGTCACGATCATCCCCAAAGTTATTTTCTAGTGACTGAAGTGAGTTCAGTGATTTTGATCTCTTTTAAATTATTTTAAAAATCATTTCTAGTCAAAATACTTATACATACTAATATAATATCTTTAAAATTTTACAAAACAATTGTAAAAGAAACAAATTTCAAATTCTTAAATTCTTAGTTTAAATCCATTTTTATTTGTAAAACATATTTATAAATATACTTATATAGTTTCATTTCTTATATATACGATTATTCCACAGTTGTAAATCGTTTTAATTATAATTCCATACTTTATAATTCACTTTCTTATATAATTTATTCTTTTACAATTATTGTTTTTTATTTAGATTATTCAAACAGCTTTTATTAACTTATATATATTTACATTCTCAAACAACCAAACAATCCATGTATATGCACTATAATAATTTCTGAAAATTTGTTCCTTTATATATGTTGATACGCCTTGTTCAAGTGTTTATAAACTCCTATCGTTAACGTGGCATCCCACATACAGTCTAGAATTCATAAGCCACTCAACTAATACATCAACACAATATAATACATTTTTATATCACTAACAAATACGTGCTCATATGTATATTATATTCAAACTCAATGTAGGGTTCTACTAACCCTATTTATACTGAGTACACATTAAAGCCTAGGAGCATACGAAACCTAAGCTCCGATACCACATGTGACGACGTACACCCGACGCCCTCTGAATCCGACACTAAACCACACATGTCTGACCCAAAGTGCACCGATTGTAGATAATCATGAGAAAGAAAGAAGAGAGAAAAAGAGAATAGAAGAAAGAGAAAAGAAGAAAACCAAACAGAATAATAACAACATAGAATCTCACATCACAGTGGAATAACATATAATATAATATCAATGATCTTTACAAAAAGAAAAAACTATAATATTATACATCAATCACATCAGAGTATATAAAAAATCATCAGCTGGACAGTTATAATAACTTGTCCTCACAAATGCTGATAACATAAACAATAATGCATGGGAATATAAACATATACGAGAATACGATCTAAAGACTTCCAGCTCATCTGTTGAAGCTCCAATGCACCAAATTTGAACCTGAGAATATATTCGGTCTGACGCGAGCATTGAAAGGGAAGAACACCCGTAACAGTCTGATAAACCAGCGTGAGAAAACATATCTCTACTAAATTTATAAAATTACCAAAAAAATTCTTTTCAAAACAAAAGTATCTCGTAAGACCACGCCCACACATAAACACAGAGGGTTTTTACCTTACGATGAATAAAACACTTTATATCAAGTTCTATTATGTTATGATAGTGTCCTTTTCAAAAATAATATCAAATATCCAAAATGGTTATCCATATAGCATTTCAGACCTAATCATTTAAGGCTTTACGAAACAAAATGGCAGGCACATATTGGAATTGGATTTCCAACATGATAGGGAACTAGTGGAATGATCAATCTGTATCCACGGCTAACATCCAAGACTCAAACGCCGCTATACATCCATGTATATGGCTAGAAAAAGGATGCCCTTTGCGAATAACATCCAAGGACTCAGACATCGCTGTATCTCTGCCATAAGGCCCAGAACATCTGGTCACCTATACAAACCTCAATGGAAAATATGCATACATCTGACCAGATAGTATCCCATCAAAACCGAGAAGTGAGGATTGTGAAGTTACGATTGCCTTTCACATATCACATATCACATCTCTGATTGCCACATTGTCATTCCATGTCACGAGACTGATTTCTAAAAAAAATATAACTTCCTGAGCTCATATGTCTCGGGAAATGGTGTTAAGCTAAGAGAAGTTTCCTTCTCAGCCACCGACTAATATTCATTTATAGAAACCACTCGAATGTGATTTAGAATACAATGTCAGGCAAACATCCATACAAGTTCGTTCTGGGACTAAATGAAACCAAAGGCACTCTCCTATTACCACTAGGAGTGAGTAGTCCTTGCAATCCGAAGATATTCACGACGAGGAGACCACTGCTATAAATATCTTTATAATAGGAGCGACTAGAGAATGTCAACAAGTAGTCCTCACGCTATGAAGATCCTTAGCCTTCATAAATTATCATCAATGATCTAAACTTCCAACGCATATATTGGTCCGGAGTGGTTTTCTGATGAATTCGATCCCCATCTCTCTGTACTAATATCGGAAAGTGGCTCTTAACCTCATACATAAATCAAGTCCCGTAGACTTAAAAGGGTTCCAAATTTCAACTTTCTATCCTTCGGCCAAGAAGGAAGCTCGGTAGATTAGAGTAATAAACTCACTCCGCACTACGCGAATCAACATTCTCAACACAAACGATAATCAAGCCTACATAGCTGGACACATGCTAAGTGCACGACTAATCAGTCTCCACATCAAGTTAAGGAACTGAAACTTTGCCAATAAGCATAATCTAGGATTAAAGCAATTATTAGGCCCTTATTATAATTCTTTATAAAGCAAATCACTTCCTAAATATATATACTCCAAAATATCTTTAAAAAGATATATACTTAAAACCATCTCAAATATTCAATAATTGGGAAACATTTCCGTATACTAGATATATATTCAAAACTTCTCAAATATCCGATAATTGGAAAACATTTCCATATACTTATCTCAATGGAATAAACATATTCACAAACCATTCTATTTTCAACACTTAGAAAATAACATCACATACTTAAATCAAAAATAAGTATATTTACAACCTTTTAGGAAAGCTACTTATTCTTCAAAACAATTTAAACTTCATTTTGAAAATATCTTTTCAAAACTATCGCCTTAAATATTATTTATATACTTACTTTATAAAAACCATACTTATCAAAATAAATCACTTACATTTACAAACAATGTTTATAAATTTCAATTCTCTAAAGTCCATGTATAAAACCATTTCCAAATATAAATTTGCAAATCCCATTATTTTACAACTTATTCGGTTACAAATCCATTTATTTAAATATTTATAAAACTTCTTTTATATAAAATCCTTTTGTTTACAAAGTTTCATTAATATACCTATTCTTTTAAAATCTCATTATTTACCAAAATCCATTTGTAAAACCATTTACAAATTTATTGATCTTAAATCCCTTTACAATACCATCCATAAAATATTAAGAGCAAATCCAATTTATAACTAACTTATAAAACCATTTCTATACACATCCCTTTTATAAATCCATTATATAAAATGGTTTAGACAAATATTGATTACAAATCCATTTCTAATACTTACAAAATTCCATTTAGAAATCCATTACTTATTCACAAAACGTTACTTATGAATCTTATATATAAAAACTATTCAAAAACACTATTTGAAAAAATTCATAAAACTGTATATTTAAAATTACAGAATCCATACTTTCATATTAATTTAAAATAAAATCCTTTTCATAATTTAAAAATAATTATAAACAAAGATACTTCGAAATCACTTGAAATCGCTTTTAAACCAAAAATCACTTTAAAATCATTTTTAAAGCATTTCAAAAATATTGAAAACATGGCCCAATGCTGCTTAAGCACTAAACAAGGGGTAAACATCCAATTCACAAATGTGGCATCCAAACTTATCATATATCACACACACACACACACATATATGAAAAATAATCAATGATAATGACGAATCCAGTTGGATCACTTCAATCTATTTCGCTACATCACAAATCACAAGTTATGATATATAAACAAATATGAGTAAATAAATAATCAACAATGGTGAGGAATCCTGTTGGATCCCTCTAATTTGTAACCTGCAACAAATACGGCATATGAGAAAAATGCACGATATCTGCTTCGAGGCGGACGCATGTACAAAGGGTCATCCGCTCATACATGGGAATGTATAGGGTCTCATCTGCAAAAATATGCAAGAATAAATCCAACCAACCAATATATATATATATAATACATCAAATAGTCATCAAAACAACATAATAAAAATAATCCCACTTATATAAAACATAATAGGGCTAGAGAGTGCGAGTTTTACTCACTTTGGTTGCATTCATCGTTACAGCGTTTTATTTCGATTAAAAACGAACAGATGTTCGAATTTAACCAAAATCCTACATGATGAAATCAATCTAATCCAACTCCATTACGTAGTATTCAACAATACCAATCCAACGTCGCTGGTTTTGTGCGAATCGGGCCTCGTACGAACTAGTTATGCATTTTATAAGTTACACAAATTATAATATAATTAACCACGTCATTAACTATAATTAACGTTAATTTTAATTTTACCTTCCTTCCTCCCTGTAAACGCGCGCATACTCAAACCCACTCATGCATGCAAACATCCGATTGCCACTCCCTCGAGACGACAATCGACCACCACCAAAGAAATGCCCATCCTCCACCGCCCTAATGCCTCCAACCTCGTCGAGCTCGGCCATCCCAACGTATCGCAGCACCCACTCGAACGCCATACGAACGTGAGTGAATCTAGGTCACTACGATGCTCCGTTTCCAATCTCCACCATTGAACCTGAAGATGTCGATGTTCTCTACATTTTCTTAGTTCAAAGTTTTAGCTAAACGTTTATAGATTATGAGTTATTGGAGGAGGAAGTCGGCGTGTTTCTAGCCATTGAAAATGAAGGCGGCGGCTAGGGTTATGGGATAGGGCTTGGGGCAAATGAAATTAGTTTAGGGTCCTTATATAGCCATTTATAAAACACTATTCACCCGAAATATTTCCGAACTCCAATCTAAGCGTGCCGCTCAGCGTTTCTAATGTTTTACCCCTATTCCGAACACAATGGAATATGTATCGGAGGTCAATTCCATCATATACAGAAGATAGGTTTTCAAATCGAATTATTTTAATTAAAATCCTTTAATCAATTTCTACTTGTTTCGAACTCATAGGATCAAACGGTAAGTCCAATCGACACGAAATTTAGAATCCTATAATAATATAGTATTACGGATCCAATTAAACTAGTTTTGTCCAATTCTGAGACAGTAGCCGTAATGGCTATTTTTACTCGTCTAATTAGATATTAAAATTTCCAATTTCTATAAATTAATTTTTATTCAACTTTAAAAGTTTGCTAAGTTACTCTAATTCAAATAGGATTTAAATCAACTTTAGAAATCATTTTTATTCACATTAGATTTCAGATTCAATTATTTAACTATTTAACTTGTAAAATTCAATTTTCAATATTTAAATGCAATTAAATATTCTAAATTCGAACGACTGAAAATTTGGGTAATTACACTGGTCTTCTAATTATCCCCAGAAGGGTTTTTTTATCTTCTATTATCGCCAAATGGATTTTTTGGTCTTTCTCATTAACTGCCAAATGGATTTTCTGGTCTTCCTTTATTATTGATAGGTGGGTTTTCTAATCTTCAACCGCTAGATGGTTTTCGGGTCCTCTATCCACAATATAACCAGAATGGTTCTCTGGACTTCTATTCAAATTATTATCACAAGGATTTTCTGACTATAGAGCTTCATATTAAAATTTAACTTTCTTATTAAATAGGAATCTCCATTGGCAAACAAGATGCAGAATATCTGTTAATGAAAAGACAAAATCTTGCATCGAAATAAAATTTCATGGTCTACTGGAGTGCTGAACGCTTAATCAGCTACAGTTTCGTTCTTTTATTAAGCAAATTTTTGGCTTGAATGGTAAAGACTCAAAATACCGGAAAGCGGATGATACATCTCATTCAGCAAGCTCGAAAGGTAAAGTACATACGATAGATTCGAGGTGACACACATTCAAATACAAATTTATTCACAATCTAATATGTTATGAACAAATTTATGGGTACAAAATTAGAAAAAAGAAGAATATGTTTAAAGCAATTCCGTGTTAAAGCTCAAGGCTTCGTGCAATCTTGTCCAAATCCTTAGCAATTAAACAATTGGTAATGTGGTGTATTTCCACGTTTGGAAGTTCTTTGAATTTCTTTTCCTTTGTTCGAATACTATTTAAATCACAACTGAATCAATTTGAATTTTCAAAGCATGCTGGAGAGTCTTATTAGCTCCTTTAAAGTTTGAACCATGCTCTTTAGTTCTTCAATTTCCTACTTAAGGATATACTTCTTGCATCCAAGCTTTTCAACTTTGCTTCATAGTCATTGAGACATTGAGATACTTTTCATTTGATTTCTTATTGAAAAATTGCATGCACTTAAATTTAACTTGTCTACCCCATTTGGAGATTCCTTCGTTACTTAGACCCAAAGGAGGGTTTAACAAAGTAGAATTTTTTTGACTAGCTAAAGGTCGAAACCTAATCGTTTTACCAGGTGTAGGAATGGGAAGGCTTGAGTCGCCTTCACATGCAATGATTTCTAGAGATTGACATGATATTTGACTCTTTATTAACTCGACTTTGAGATCATTTATTCGTTGGTATAATTTGTTTATTTCAGCATTAACCTTAACTGAAGGTCTAGTCTTTGAGAACGAGTCTATCTTGAATTCCATTGTCATTCTCCTTAATCTCCTCTTCTAAGCTAGAGATTTGTTCCTTTAGACCTTTAAAGAATAGTCCCAATTGAAAATATTTCATTCCGTTGTCCTTCCCCTTAATCTCCTCTTCTAAGCTAGAGATTTGTTCCTTTAGACCTTTAAAGAATAGTCTCAATTAAAAATATTTCCTATGCCATTCTTGTGTTTTTGGATTATTTGGAAACCATAAAGCTAGAACATCTTAGGAAGACTGCCTCTTTTCAACATCAACTACTAATCTATATTTAATCTCGATCACTCATAAGAAAATATCTAAAGGATCGGATGTAAGTACTAGTTGGTTTTCCTAATCAAAATAAATAAAAGAAAAGTTAATACATTAAAGATATGCTCTTTCATTGACCACAACATGATTTACAAATGATAGAAATTTCAAATTACATCATAGTTCTGTTTTCAAACGTTAAATTAAATCTTAAATTTCTAAATATCAGTTTTGGCCTCTCCAAATTGCCTAATTGATATGGTAAAAGTGAAATCAAAAGAAGTCTTAATCCCTTCTGGGGTATTAACTAGAAGGAATTAATGATAGTCTCATTTCCCGACTGGAGGGCTAGTGTGACCACATAGTAAGTTGGCATGATAAGTCCGGATTTCGCTAAGAAATTTATCTTTCTCATCAACTAAAAATTCGAAACAAAGCTGAGGAAATCACATATAAACCTCCTGTAAATATCCAAGAAAATAATGTTTTGCTAATTGAGAAGTTCTGAGAATGAGAGACTTCTCCTTAAAGTTCACTTTAGCTTGGTAAAATTTATTTAAAAATTCCATAAGAACAGGACTATTTAGGGATTCTCTAATCTATATATTAAATAAAAAATTATACAAAGCACATGAGAAATAGAAATGAAAAAGTTCATGAGCTACTTGAGTTACATGTTATAATTATACAATCATTCAGTTTCATACAAAATATACAATTCAGAAATAAATCTCTTCCTATTATGTTTGAGTTTTTCGAGGGAATAAGAGTGAGAAGAAAGAGGCATAGATGCAACACTTAGGAGATTCCAACATGCCTTAGGGTAAGGATCAGATCCATGTTCATCTAAGTATCTACGATGGAAGCGCCTGAGTAAACCTCCATAATTATTGCCCAAATAGAAGATATCAATGAATTTACCCCTAGAGTTAACTCTATAATGAAACTCCTTTAAGGCATTCCTGTCATCAATCAGCATCCAAAAGAGGGTTATTAGCTCTGCATTCTCTACTAAGAGTCTTTCCTGATGAAGGCGTGCTTTCTACATCCGTAGAGCAACTTTCATTATACACTAGTAGCAAGACTCTTATATTTCTCAAACAATTCATTATACACTTTCAATTGTTTTTCCAATTCCCTATTCAATCGACTTATTTCCATTTAACTCTTTTCAGGCATAACTTTATAATGATATTTTAATTTTCTCCTTGACTAAAATAATTAACGAATTAACTAAGAACTACTTGAACACTTATGACATTTAAGTAAAGAGATCCAGACCTGAGAGAGTGGAATTGAAGACGAAGGAACCAGCTCGCTCCTTTTTTGTTTGTGGCTCTGAGGAGTATTGTCTTTAAGATGAAAATCTTTAGGTGGGGAATCGGGAATTTCAGTGGCATTCGTACCTTGGGCTGCTAAGTCCGCGTTAGCCCCCTGATCCGTCCTTCTCCTCCGATGGTCCAGAAGGACCCTTTCTATATCCACCACCATTGTCATCATTATTATCGTCATTGCTATCATCATTACGATCATCATCACCTTTTCTCTCATCATCATCCTCCCCATCATCATCAGATTCTGTTTCTTCATCTGTTGGAGGGTTGTCAAATTTAGTAGTTTCTTAATATCAATCTCCTCCTCCTCCTAAGAGGATTCTTCTCTTGATTCCTAGGCTTTCTCTAGCATAGATTTGAATTTATTATTAACCTTTTCATTCCAAGCTAGAGGAAGAAAGGGAAAGTCCGGATCTGGACATTGCTGGATGTTGTTGGCATAGGCTATGTAGAGCATTATTGAGAGTTGTGTCAAGGAAATGTGATATCTTTTGCTTTACATCTCCAATTATGCCAATGTATTTGTCTAGGAGAGTCCTTTTTCTTCTTAGTTTCTCCTTTAGAAACTCATTCTCCTCTATAAGATGGGTCTCCCTTAAATCGTCCTTCTCAAGGCTTGTCTCTAAAATTTTCACTTTATCTACTAAAGCGTGTCTGGCACTTCTTTCCTCCTTAAGAGAGGTTCTTTCCGAATTAAAGAAGGTAGAAAGTTTTCTTTCCCTTTTACAACCTCATCCTTCTCGTTGAGATATCGATTATATGATAATTGAGCGAAGAAACTTGCTCCTTAAATTTTAAACATTTCACTAGAGGATCCTATAGCGCCCTCTTGAAGAAGAAACACATGTTTAGCAGACTAAAGTAAGTAATAGGTATGAATCAGAATATTATGTAAAAGATTAAGAGCCTAAAACAGTTAAACAAAAAAGTACATACTGACAAGAACTGCTTTAGGATAGTAAATCGATGGTCTTCAAAATAAGATGAGGACTATGGTGGATTAAGAGCAGCAAAAGACGGAGACTGTATGACCAATTGGAGAAGGTCATAAAAATTGCTAATAGGGGTTGGAGACTGAGACTTGGAGGGGAGTGGATCCTCTGAAGCAAGACACAAACTAAGCTCCTTGCATAAATTATTCAAAGCCCCAGGAGAATTAGGAAAAGAAATGCAAAGGAGTGAATCTTGGGAATGCCCCACCTCAGCTCTTTATTGATCTTTTTTATTGAAGTAGTTAAGATGTAAGACCTCGGGGCATGGATTAATATTCACAAATGGTTCTTCATGCACAATAATAGCAGTATACAACCCCCCGATCTTGGGCTTCTTGGTAAGAATTGAGGAAGTAATGGGACCAATGTTTGGTTTCCTTTTAATGACTTGAACGAGCTAGCAATGATGTCCTTGAATGATTGATATTCAAAGTCTTGAGCCAAGGCAAAAATACCGTCTTTATTCTTCTTTTCTTTGAGAGCATCACTTATGGTCTCCTTCTTTGTAGAGATAAATACTAAGGTAGATGAACCTGAATTGTAAGGAAAAATCTTATAAGATAACACTATAAAAGATCTGACGTTGGATGCAATGACAACTCGCCAAAAGGTTCGAGTTGAACTGGAGGATTAGTAGAAAAAGATCCTAGCTTACCCATTACCAGCGATCGTTTTCCTTGAGCATTGCCTTTGACCATCGGAGGCTCCCTAAGATCTTGTGGTGATCCAAAATAATAGAATACTGAAGGGGCTTTGTTGGAGTTAACAGTTTAAGCATGTTTTCCATCTTCTCTGCTGCTTGAGTTAAGGATTGCACAGTTTCTTGATCAGTGCGACTTTTGGGAGCAAGATCTGAAAGAAAACACTTATCGGTAAAGAATAATGAGTGAATATGAATAGATGGAGATAAAAACTAACTGGCAGTATAAAATGTCACTCAAATGTTGGAGTAGCATTTGACGTAAAAGAACCGTGTTTCCCATCCTCTCGTCTTATTAACACCTTCAGAAATTAAGCTTTTTGGGATAGGATGAATCCGATACAAGGGGTGATCTTTCTACTCACCAATCTTAGCAGGACCTACTATTGAATGGATAATCTCAGCATTTAGAGAAGGATGTCCTGTCTCCCAGGCCAAGACTTCTAGACAAGTCAAATATGTATATGAATTTGGGGAGAACTAGACTGGGGAAATGTTCAAGCGCTCCAAGTATCTCAAAAGGAAATCAAGAAAGAGAAGATAACCCATGTGCCAACTGTGTATCAGCATAAAAGCAAAATACCCTTCCGATGGATTATAAATGTTGTCTAAAGGACCAGCTGGAATAGCTACAACGCTAGTAATTCTAAATTTTTCCAAGATGGAGTCAACTTCAGCTTGAGTAGTAATATACGATGGATTCAGGAGGTGGTCTACTTTCTTTCTAGTGGAAGGTGAAGCCTTGGAACCTGTCCCGGTCTTTTTAATGGACTTCTTGGTTTCCTTCCGACCTTCCATTTACGTGCCAGACGATATTATTCCAATTTTAAGAAATGCAAATGCTTGTTAAATGGTTCTTATTAAAATGCATCTAAGTGTTTTACCTACTCTCTAGGCAATCAGAACATTAAAAAAATAAAAAGTCTAGCGAGGTATTAATTGAGTAGTCAAATGTCGGAATTTAAATCAAAGATGCAAATAACTATTAAATTTGTGATAGCAAAGCAAGTTATAGAAAATTGCATGAAATTTGAATAAAAGTGAACTCAAAGGTATCCTACGTACAATGCAACATCAAAATGCCCATATCGAATGGATACATCAATGCCAAATGTCTCATAGGTTATATTATCAAACAATAGTGAATGCCGCAGTTATAACCAATGTTGAAGTAATAAAGTTATAGGCACTAATGAATGATGATGACATAGATTGATGATGCACTAATCGTTTAAGTAACTTATAAGGTTTTGAAATTGTACTGTCATAAGTAACGATATCGACCGAGGTTCAATTTATAATGTTAAAAAGTAAGGCTGTTGCTATCAAACCATACCCATAAGTCAATGTTAGAAATAAACGACGTCATTTATAACTCATACCGAGCTATATAATGCCGCATCTAATCGGTATAAATTTCCTTATAAAAGGGGATGGATTACCGCACATTAACTTAGTAATTAACGATATGAATGTCTTATGTCGCAATTTTACTAAAACTCAATGCCAACTGTTAGAATTTTGGAACAGTAAGGGAACTTAAGTAATGTCGAATATCATATCCACATCGAAAAATATTAATTTTAGCATAAAAATGAATCAAAATCGAACAATATATCAATCTCATGTGGCATCAGCATCCATATAAGGCAAGAAGTATCGGCTATGGGGTCTAATAAATCATCTTCGTTGTTAAACTAAGAATACAGTAGTTTTGTACCATTGTCGGTTAACTTAAAATCCATTTGTACGATATAGGAATTCAACGCTAACCTAACCTCAAATCACAATGGATTATAAACCTCGTTAATAATATAAGCGTCAAGGCCCCATAATTTAACTCAAATGTCAACCAATAATTGAAGGAACTCACGACATACCCTAGTAGAAATATCAACCCAAAATTACCTAATTTAATTCATTAACTTAATCGACATAAAGCAAATGTCATACCTGAAATTTGATTTGAATGCTTGAGAACTAAAGTTTTGGATCCCTTTGAAAAATTTGATTTCTTGTTGGAGCTTATCAATTGCAAGTAAAAATAGAAGAAAGGGAAGATCATCTATTTATTAAAAAGAAAGAAGATGGGCAAGCACGTTTGATTCATTTTGAATAGATGGCTAGTTTTCCATGGAATACCAACAGGCGAAAAAATTTGTTGTCGAGATTATTGACTTGAAAAGTCAATGCTTTCTCTGTACTAGGTGGGCAAATGTTACTCCAATAATTGCCTTCATAGATATGCGACATTCCATATAGATATAACATCATATAAGTAGTTAATGCCATAGTAATGAAGTGGAACCAATGCTTAAAATATAAAGATGGAATAATGTCGTAGGCATACAATGTCGCTTCCCACCAATAAAGGGTCATATACAACATCGCTTATGAAGCTAAATACACTGAACGTTAGCAATGTCGCACACCATCTATAAAGTCGGATGATTAACGTGGAGTTTTTTATGTCGTCAAGCAATGTTATGATTCATCGAAGAAGCAATGATGTCAAACATATTCAATACTGAGAGCCATCAGTATCACACCTTATTAATGCCATTTATCAATGTCGCCATTCACCTATAAAGACCGTTATACACTTATGTCATATGCCATAGTTATCAAAGCCATCTTACTATTGATACTACTCCAATAATACTGAATCAACGATGCATATTATTGGTGCCCCCAGCAATTAATACCGCATCTTATTAATGGCACATTGCATCAACCCATAGAGGACACGCACATCTATACATGCGATGTTGATGTTGAAAGTCGTCAATATCCAAAGAATCTATCGATGCTGCTCCTTCTCAATTCTACTCCATATTGATGCCGCTTCTTATTGAATCTACTTCAAACTCTATTCAATCTAAGATGACATCGCCACCCACTAATAAAGGATGTTAATCATCGTAACATTAGTCGTCAATGCCGGAAGCCATTGATGCTGCATGCCTCTATTAATGGGGCATTGCCAAAGCCTAGTTATGTAACCAACAATGCCAAAAGTCATCATTGGACAAGGATTAGCGCCATATAACATTGGTGATGCCAAGAATCATGAATGTCGAAACCAACCTACTACTACGCACTTTAACCCCTATAAATACGGACCTAGGGGCTTGGAAGAAGGGGCGAATATTTCTTTTCTCATTCTCTTACATTTTAAATTTCGTAGCCCTAAATTGGTTGGGGATTTTAGTGCCAAGAGGGCTATTGTCACATAGGACTTTGTGCATTCAACATTATATTGAATAAGAAGAATTCCGTTATGGCTTACTTTAAAATTCCAAAGCACCTGCGATTTCTTAATCATAGTTTGCTTCGAATTCCAAAAGTACTCATATTCTTGATTTTTATTTTTGCATGTCTACATGGATCAACTTCAAGTATATATGGCTTCAAATGACTATGCATGTGTCTCATTCATGGACCTAAGCCTACTTGTTCTCTCCTCTTAAGCCTTAACTCAATTAAGTGTCGCTTTTTGCCAATACATGTTGAGGTTAAATCTAGGCTCTCCGAATTCCATCATTAGCCAAGGTTCCCTTCCTTCCACTTTTTGGGTTAATAGATAAATTCGTTAACACCATTAAATCCAATTATTTTCAAATTATTATATGATTAATTAAGTAAAATATTTATTAATTTTTTAGGATAGTAGATTCTCCCCCAGGAGAATTTCATCCCTCAAATTTCTAAGGAACGGGAAATGTAATATAATGCTCATTCATCCATTAAACATATATTAATCAAATATAGAATCATAACATCCAATTTATTCAGCTAGTATATTGATATGAATAATATAACTGGATATATATATATATAATGCCATGAACTTGCAATTTCTAGACATATGCTGTAGAATGCTGCTAATGCAACATTTATAAAATGCAAAGGGATGACATATCAGACATAGATGCATTACACCCTAAACACACACATATGAATGCAAATTCAATAATATAAGAGCTAACGAATAAACCAACTAAATGCATCCAGATCCTAAACCTATAATAATCTAAACTAAGGAAAGCAAACCAAATATGGAAACATTTCAGAACAGAGTTGAGGATGAGTAGCCCTCATATTCTCTTTAGGCTCCCATGTACTCTCGTTGAATCGTTTCCCTATAGAACCCTGACCAACAGTAACACCTCCATAGTTTCATGACATTATATAGGATATTTAATTTGTTAAATTAAATAAAATAATATGGAGATTAATAGGTTGAGATTTGTTTTGGCTAAGGGTGGTCGTGCCATAATAGGGTGTTAACTAATTTAAAATAACCTAAAACAAAGGTGTTTGAAAATGACAAGAGCAATATGGGAAATAGGTGGAGCTTACACCCTAGACCATTGGGAGAAAGAAACTCATGTTCATTTCATTTTACTCAAACTAAAAGCAATAAGGTCGGCCACCATTTTCACTCGCAAGAAGAAGATTAAAGCTAGGATTTAAGAGAAGGAGGATAATATACTAAATCAAAATCAAATCCCACACCTATAATCTCAAAGCTAAGGTGAATAATTACTACATCCCTTCTTCTTTTGATTTTTGGTTTAAGGCTAAGATCCAAAATGTGTTTGAGTATATGCCATGTTTTGATGATTAAAGTTACATATACTTATTGGTCGATGAAATATGTG
Organism: Allium cepa; assembly: GCA_030765085.1. Taxonomy (NCBI): domain Eukaryota; kingdom Viridiplantae; phylum Streptophyta; class Magnoliopsida; order Asparagales; family Amaryllidaceae; genus Allium; species Allium cepa. The sequence continues at coordinate 138,704,471 of CM060932.1, forward strand.
TGTTTATACATGTTTTTATGATATGCTTAATATGAAAACCCTTTTTGATGACATCCAAATGTCATGAAAATTGAAAAAATAGGTCAGAAATGATATTTCAAAGATGGGTTCAATTTTCATAATTATTAGATTTATGGTGGATTTTATATTAATTTTCTAATGAAGAAAATTGTTTATTGGGTTATAAATTATTTTCGGCTAAAATAATTATTATTTGGGGTTGAAATTTTTATAAGTTAGGCAACATACTAAAATAGATTTTCTAGGATTTTTTTAGTTTTTTCCTAAGTGTTTTGATTGATATATAAAATTATTTAAGGTACGAGACTTAAATGTATTATATATTTATTTAAGGAGAAGGGGCATTTTGTAAAATAAAATTATTATTTAAATCTAAAATTTGTGGTACATTTTTCTGAAAAGTAATTGTTGACCAATGAGAATTTGTATTAAAGGGCAAGTTAGTTAAAAAATTACATTATTTAAGTTAAAAATAAGAAAATCATACTTTTGGCATGTTTCGGCCATTTTAGGCATAATACCTTCTGACCTGGACCTTTCGCCTAAGTTGAAAGGATGGAACCTTTCGTCAAGGTCAAACTAATGCATATGGTTACAAGTACTTGGTGCATAATGAATTGGACAGAGTCGAAGGGTTCTTAGTCAAAAGGTTGATGGCCAAAGAAATTATGATATGTTTGTTTTATAACCTAAAGATTTCACCTGTTTTGCTTTCGAAATTGAGCTTTCGACTTGGTTGCTTTCGATCGGGTTAAAAGGTTTAAAAGATAGGTTTTAAACCTTTCAACAAAGTCGAAAGGTTACAACTGCTACTTTGTTTTGAAACCTTTCGGCAAAGGCCGAAAGGTCACTGCCACTTTGTTTTGTTTTGAACCTTCCGATGAGGTCTAAAGGTTTACTTTGATTGATTTTGAATGGTCGATTTGTTTTAAAACCGGCTCTTCTCCCAATGATTTTAAAAGGAATTTTTCGACTTAGGTGACTTACCCTTGTTTTTTAAATTGAAGTATAACCCAAGGCTTTCGAAGGAGTTGTTTTAAAAGATTCTTTAAAGCTTTCAAAGCAGAACTTTTGACTTAGCCGAAAGGTTGCTTCCAATGAAGTTAAAAGGTTTTAAAAGAAGGATTTCCACCTGTTTAAATTTGAACCAATTTTTTCTCTAAGGGTTGTTGTAAAGAAGAGTTAATGCTTTCGAAGGGATTTATTTACTGAATGATTTTAAAGGGGTTTGAAAGCTACGCATTCGATGGGGTCGAATGCTAAGCTTTCGATGGAGTCGAAAGCTTACCTCTCGAAAGGGTCGAAAGGTTTTTATTTTTGAATGATTTTGGAAGGTTTTAAACGGAAGGGTTGCAAAGGTTTTTCAAGGCAATATTTCAAGTGTTTTAAATAGGATGTATAAGGTTTTATTGATTTCAAATGGTTTGAAGTTCAATGGGTTCGAAAGATTTGAGGTTCAATGGTTTCGTAGGGTTGAGTTTCAATGGTTTCGAAAGGTTTTTTATTCTGAGGGTTTTGAGGGTACCAATGGAAACAATAAATAAATATGACCTAAGTTAGGGATACTAATGGAAATATGTTAATCATGGGGTTAATATGATATAAATATAATCATGGAGCTAACATAATACAAATAGATTCATGGGGCTTGTGATATTCCAGAATTTCAAACCCAATTTAAATGTGATAATCTTTTAAATAAATTAATTTAAATTGATAAATTTGTTATTTTAAACAATAATAATAAATAGGTTGTAAATGTATATTTATTTTAATTAAAATTTATATATACAAAAGGGTAATGAATTTGTTAAAATTGTATTCATATCAAATTTGATTTTTGAATTGAATTTGGAATTTAATTTTGGGTTTGAATTGTTAAGTTGAATTTCAAAATAGAGTTATTTATATTTATATTATACTTTGATTTTAAAGATGTATTTCTATGATTTTATTTAAAATACCAAATTTGTTTTATATTTATTTCCTTTAGAAGAATTGATTTTATATGAATTAAAAATGTATTTAAATTTAGAAAATTAATTAATAAAAACATTTTAAAATTTCTTTTTGCATGAAAATCTACACTTTTTTAAATTTAAAACACACTTATAACATGTGTTAAGATGTTAGCAAGGTATAATGACAAGTGTCAAAATTTTTAATTTATTTTCTTTAAATTTTTATAAAACAAAACTATTTCTATAAAAAGCCACTTCCTATTCTTTCTTTAATTTTCTCATTCTAATTTTTCTAAAGCAAGAAAAAAAATTACCCCTCCATTAACAAAACTGAAACTCCTCAAAAATCTTCACACTTTCAACCAAAGTTCAATCAAAACATTCAAACCTCACTTCAAAATCTAAAAAAAACTGCATACAAATTACAAATTGCAGAATTCTACAAAACAGAATTCAAAGGAAAAAAATCTGAAAAATCTAGTGCAAAAGGAAAAATTCAAAGCTTCTCAGTATCTAAGCTCTGATCAAATGCAAGATTTGAGAAGAAATCAAAGCATCTTCATCAAGAAAATTATTTGATTAAGCAATTTCAAGTTTTAGGATCTGCAGTCCTTTCTTTTTCCAGAATTCAATTCTTGTCTCTGCTTAAAAACAAAACAGGTGAGTAAATTTTTAAAACAGAAAATTTTAGTAAATAAATTTTATGCATGTGTATGTCTGTGATGTTGTATGACTTGCATGTAAATATAGAGATGAAATCTTTGTAATACTTTGTTTTTAAGTATGCATGTTTATATCTCTTGATGCTTCTCTGTAATTTCAAAATACAGAGTAAAATTTAAACTAGAATTTCAAATTCTACTTAACAAATCATTGTTAAGTTAGAATCTTCAATGCAGTAGTTTTATTTAAACATGAATTAAGTATTAAATTTATATTCAAAAAGAAATTGTTTGAAAATTTGCTGAATCAGGAAGTTACAGTGGAAAATTTTAATATCATGATCAAATCATGTAGTGAGACTTGTTGATTAGATTTCACATCTTGAATCTACTTTGTATAACATGATTTTTGAGACAAAAATCAGAATTTTTAAATTGGATTTGAGGAAGAATTTTGTTGTTAACCGAAATTGGGTTTTGGGCAAAATTCTGGTGATTGGGTCAATTCAAGGGGTCGTGCTTTGGATCGAAGTTGTATTGATGATTGATGGACACAAGAAAAATAATAGAAGTGATAATCATTCGCTAAAGAATTGGGATTTTGGGAAACTAGGGTTTTTGGTATGTGTTTGGTCGAGCTCAAAAATCTTGTGACTGTGAACATTTGGATGGATCGAGCTGTGAATGCTCTTGGGGATAGTCGCGTCGAAGCTTTGTGGTGTTGTGACCAAGGTGGCGTAGTGAATGTTGGTCGAGGTAGAAGGCTACGGCAGGTTTTCTGATGAGGGATTTGGTTCCTGGAATGGTGACTATCTCGATTTTGTTTTAGTTCGCGTAATGGATAATTGAAGGCTGGAGACGTGTCGTTGGTTAATGTGGGGTTTGCGTGTGGTGTTATGGATGGTGGATGGTGGCGACGGCGTCAGCGCGACGTGCATGTGCACGAGTTAACGACCGTGTCAGTGAGGTTGGGTGTCAAGGTGACTCGAAGCAACGTTCGAGTTGTTTGGGCTTGTGGCTCGTGTTTATGCAGGGGAAAGTGTCGTTGTTTCTCGTGCAGGGATTAGGGGAGGAAAGTGTTTATTTCTAGTATTTTAGTTTTGGGTTAGTATTAGCTTAAACTAAAGAATAGAAGGGAAGGAGAGGTTTGGGGTTCAAGCGATCGAGTTTGGGTCGGTCGAAACCCGAAACTAGTTATGTTTTAAAAGTTTTTCAAATTTGTTTTAAGTTTGAAACTTTAAAATTTTATTTCAACTATTTTGTGAAATGCTAAACTTTTAAAATCAAAATATTCTACATTATGATAGTTAAGTTTATAGATGATTTTACATTCATTTAAATTCAACTATTTAAAAAGGTAATTAGTTTAAAAAAATTAGAATGTTTTAATTATGTAATAATTTTAATTATTGTTTTGTTTTGAAAACTAATTAAATTTTATGGTTAAGGTTTACTTTAATTAATAAAGTAAGTAAGGTTAAAATTAATTAATAATTTTAGATTAATTAATTTGTTAAGGTTTAATTAATTAATTATGGACTAATTGATAATTAAGAATTAAATTAAATAATAATTAATAGATAATTAATTAAACCATTAAAGATTTATTAATAAGTGATTAGTAACTAATTAATTAAGTGATTAGTAATTAGTTAATTAGTGTTTAAGGATTAATTAATTAATTGATTAAGGTTGATAAAATAAAGTAATTAAACATTAATTAATTTATAATTAATAGTTAATTAATTAGTGGTTAAGGCTTAATTAATTAAATAATTAAGGTTAATTATTTTATAATTAATTAAGAAATTAAGATAAATTAATTTAAAATTTGTAATTAATTAAGTAATTAATTAAGATTAATTAATTATAAATTAAGGGTTAATTGGTAATCAATTAAGAATGATTAATTTTTAACCAAGTTTTAATAATGATTAATTAGAGTAATTAATTAATAATTAAAGGATTGTTAATTAATTAAAGATTAATTAATTAAAAATGAGGTTAATTAAGAAGTGATTAATTAATTAAATGATTGGGATTAATTAATTAATGATTGGTTAAGCAGGGTAATGTGATTAATTCTTAATTAATTAATTTAAATTAATTAAATTAATTATAATATGAATTAGAGATATGCTTGCTTATGGATGATTGTTTTGGATTGAATATCTGGAATTGGTTGATATAAAATTGAATTGAATTGTTTAAATCTTTAAACAACTTGACCTTTAAGATGGCGTTTGGATTTCGATGAGACCGGGATCGGGAATCAAATTTGATTTTTCGAAAACCACATCGATCCAAGTTAAACGTTAGGTCGTGACATCTCAAAGGAAGATCGAAATGGAGTTTTAGAGTGCAAGGATTATTGTCGTTAACTCTGAGGGTGATTCCAATATGAGTGTAACGAAATAATGCCTTCGGTTTCATTCGAACCCGGAATGAACTTGTATGGATTGAATGCTTTCAGAACATCGTTAGGTGCACGATGAGCATTCTAAGAGATGTGTTCTCTAAAGGTAATCGTAGCCTCAAGCCTCATCAACCGGGAATGGCTAAAACAGGGGAGGTGCAGCAAGGTTATGTGGGTCATGCCCAAGTGGGACGAGATTTTCCCCTGTCTAGAAGTCCCTTATTATTTCGGCTGTGTGGGCAGTTTTTGGCCACAACTGCGGGGTTGTCTTGTTCGGAGCTGTCCAGTAAGGGATAGTTCCGACCTTGTGTTGCAGGGGATCGGGAGTGGTCCTCGGTACGGTGATCTAGACCCCGTACTGTGATGGGCGGTACCCCAGTAGCCCTGCCATTGTATGGAATCCAATCTCCAATAAGTGCCTATACGGTTTTGATTGTGCCCAACTATGTTGGAATGTGAGATGTAAGCATTCCAGCTATTTCTGTATTTTATTTTGAAAACCCTAGACCCTATTATAATATCACCGGATTTCCTATCAAATGCTTTGGTTAGCGTAAGGTAAAAGCTTACCCGTATTTATTTGTAGGGAGTCTTACGTGATACCTTTTGTTTTCAAAATGATTTTAAGGTTAAACAACTTTAACTGATTTACTCACACCAAACCCATGTCTGACCCAGAGTTTATTTTGTTTTTCATAAACTCTTGGGTACTAAAATTTTTATGAGTAGCCAAGTGATTAGGTTGGGATTAGCAAATGTTTTGGAAGCTGGAGCTGGAGTCCAGGCATACTTATCTATCTCTATCCGCTGTAGTGACTTTTGATGTTGTATTTTGAGTTGTATGGTTTGGCAGACTCTTATGAATGCCCGATGTAATGAAGTCGTATTATTTTGTGCACACTGATATGTAAAACTATGTAACGGATATGTGTAATATTATATTTTGTTCGTTTCCGCTGTGAGATTCTAATGATTGTTTTTCTTTTCTTTCTAACTTTTCTATTTCTGTCTCTTTCTTTTCTATTTAATGATACGTCTTTCTGGGTATTGAAAGATGGGTCGTCACAGGGATTGCATGAATCAAATGGAAAATTCAAATAGAATCATAAGGCTAACATGATACAAATAGATTCATGAGGCTAGCATGAGTCGAATGGAAAATATAATCAAGGGGCTAACATGATATAAATAAACTCATGGGGATAACACGAGACCTTAAAGTTAATGGGGCTAATATGAAATAGTTAGATTCATAGTGCTAGTTTGAATCAAGATGTAAAATGATGGGTTCATAGTCATCCTAGGAAAACTATGTGATGTGAGATGGATAGTCTACATCAACTTAAACAGAATGAAAGTGGAATAGGTAGTCCCTCTTTGATATAATTAAACTTTAACTAGGAATGGGGAAATCCTAATTGTTTTCAAGTATGCATATCATCATAATGTTTTATAAATATATGTTTTAACCATTATGGATGTAGGAGCCCAGAATAGATTTTATAAAAGGATTTGTAAAAGATACGTTTTAAAAGGATTTTAGTGAGGGGAAACCTGTTCCGCTAAGCGGTGTGGCCTCACTTAACATGATTAATCAGGATGTATAGTATTATTCATACTAGGATTTATGTCTGATTTGAAGTTTATGTTTTCCCTTTAAATGCTCGGGTGCTCAAAATTGGTTTGAGTAGGTTAAGAGGTTAAGAATCATTTTAGGTTTTAGAAAGTTGATGAATAAGCTACCAATGGATGTAGGAGGCAACATAAAGCTACTTAGGATTTGCTGCTTTTATTAATGTTTTGATGGATTTTCCACTGTGTTATGATGTATTAGATCTAATATAACCATATGACTCTGATCAATAGAGGGGGTATGTTCATATACTGCTCTAGGCGTAATTTGTAATAATTATATTTAATCTATGCCATGGAAAACGATTTGGATTATGTGACGTGAATGTGGAACAAATTTTATTTGGAAATGTAATAAAGTAATTTGTGGTTTTGAAACATGTATTTTGTTTCATATTCAAGCGTTTATGATATTATTGATACCATTAACATAGCCATATTTAGTCGTTAGAAGCTAATACTATATATGACTATAGCATCTGTAGTGCTTAGCTTTAGGCCTCTATGTAGGGGATGTTACAGCTTGGTATCATAGCATGGTTTATGAAATCCTTTAACTAAAAATGGTTTTTGAAAACATGATCCCTAGAAATTAATGTTAAGACCGGGGTATGGGATAACACTATAGTAACGTACTTGTATTTGTTATATATATAAGTATATGCTATATCTCTAGGCTCTTGTCTTAATTAGGCTATTCATCTGTATCTCACGAGGTTTGAATAAAGATATGAAAGAAAGAAGAGGCAGAGTAAACCATGGAGGGTATAACACCACTACTAATGGAAATGCCCGACCAAACGCTAGAAGAGGTTCCGGTCAGGCTTAAGCTAAAAATACGGGGGTGCAAGGGTTCCTTAAGTGGATATGGGAGCCTTGTATCAGTTGTTGGCAAACCTTTTGCAAGCAGGAGCTGCTAGAAGTGTTGATGGGGCAAATACTGTAGTCCCATTTGGATATAACTATGCTAAAATGAGTAGAGACTATATCAGTATGGGAGGAAAGCCGTTTGCTAGAACGGAAGATGTCGTTAAAGTAGAGAATTAGTTCTTTAACTATGAAAGGATCTTTACAGATCTCGACTTGAATGATGGGGAGAAAATAAGGTTAGCCTCGAGACAGTTGCAAGGGTTAGCGCTTCATTGGTGGAAAAGTGTGACGGCCGGAGTGCTAGAGGAAGAGTTGACTTGGGCTGAATTCAGGAGGAGGTTTGAGCAGTGGTTCTTGTCTGAGGTGGACAAGTCGACATTAATAAGGAAATTTATGGTTCTTTTCCAAGGATAGATGTCTGTGATCGAATATGCTGCCAGGTTTGATGAGCTATCCTGAAATGGTTATTCTTTGGTTGACACAGATGTCAAAAGAAATGAGAGATTCATTAGAGGATTGAGGCCAGAGCTGGACAGAATGACTATGGCCCATACCTGAGATCCTTATAATGTGGTAGCGGAAATGGCCATTTTTTATGAGGAAATGCTTGTTGTTTCAGCTAGGAAGAAGCCCGTTGACTTCCATAGTCCTCAACGGAAGAAGAGGAAGTTCTTTAAGAATAAGGGTGCTCAGAGAGAAGGAGCCTCCAAGAAAGGGAAGGAAGATATAGTTTGCTATAAGTGTGATAAGAAGGGTCACTATGCTAATGAGTGTCATTTGGGAGATGGAAAGTCAGTTGTGGGGAAGCAGAATGTGCAATGCTATAATTGCAACCGGATGGGGCATTACAAGAATAAATGTCCTGAAGCTGCCAAGGCAGGGAAGGGAAAGGTCTTTGCTTTGGAGCCATCATCCTCTTAACCAACTGCTGTTGAGAAAGGAAAGTCTGTAATGGAAGGTATGCTTTTGATCCATGGCATACCAGTTAAGGTATTGTTTGATAACGGAGCATCTCATTCTTTTATTTCTTGATGTCTGGTAGATAAGCTTAACCTAGAACCCTCATATTTAGTTACTTCCTTAAGGGTTGCAAATCTGATAGAAGGTTGTGCAATGCTTCGGATGAGGTGTGACCATTTAGAGTTTGGTTTGCTAGACCATACTTTTGAGTGCTATTTGCATGTGTTTGACTTTGGAGGATTTGGGATTATCATTGGGATGGATTGGGTAAGTAAATATGATGCTAGGATATTTTTCCATGATAGGAAAATATCACTTAGTCGCCCGGATTGTAGTGATCGATAGTTTATAACGCAGAAAACCCTAGTAGTGAAATGAATTCTTTATTGGGTACTATGGAGTTGGGTGATGAGTTGCATCGAGTCTTTGTAGTTAGAGAATTCACAAATGTGTTTGAGCCAGTAACTGGGTTGCCACTGAAACAAGCTTTAGAGTTTCAGATTGATTTAATGCCTGGAGCAGTATCGGTGAGTAGACCGTCGAGTAGAATGGCCCCCACCAAGATGAAAGAGTTGAAGGTGCAATTGGTGGATTTGTAAGGCAAGAGTTTTATCCAACCAAGTAGTTCAACATGGGGAGCTTCCATCATATTTGTTAAGAAGCAGGATGGATCGTTAAGGCTGTGTATCGATTATCGTAAGTAGAGTGAGAAAATGATGAAGAATGATATCCATTGCCTAGAATTGATGATTTGTTTGATCAGTTAAGTGGAGCCAAGGTATTTTCTCAACTGGATTTGGCGACAGGATTTCATCATCTTAGAGTGGCAGAGGATAGCATTCCTTTAATGGCGTTTAGGACAAGATATGGATTGTACGAATGGTTAGTTATGCCGTTTGGACTAACTAATGTGCCAACATTCTTTGTGGATCTCGTGAATAGTATTTTCCGAGAACACTTGGATAGATTTGCGTTGGTCTTCATAAATGACATTTTGGTATGCTCTAAGGATGAGAGGGAGCATGAAATTCATCTTAGAGTTGTGCTCAAAATGTTCAGGGAGCATCAGTTTAAGGCTAAGTTTTCGAAGTTCCATTTTTGGAAGAAGGAAGTGAAGTTTCTTGGTTATGTCGTCTTAGAGAAAGGGTTGTCTATAGATTCAACTAAGATTGAGGCGGTAAATAATTAGAAAAGACCCAAGACGGTGACCGAGATTAAAAGCTTTCTTGGATTGGATGGATATCATAGAAGATTTATTAAGGATTTTTCGCGAATAGCTGTACTGATTACCAAGCTTACACGAAAAGATGTGAAGTTTGTACGGACTGATAATTATGAGGAAGCATTCCAGACCTTGAAACACTTGTTGACTCATGCACCGGTGTTAGTGGTTCCAAAGGGCAATCAAGATTTGGTAGTTTATACCGATTCATGTGGAACCAGATGGCAGCTGTATTGATGCAAAGAGGTTAAGTAATTGCTTATGCTCCTAGATAGCTCAGACTACATGAAATTAGGTATCCTACGCATGACTTGGAGTTAGCTACCATCGTATCTTCTTTGAAGGTGTGGAGGCATTATCTTTCGGGAGCGCGATTTGAGCTTTATATTGATCATAATTCGTTGAAATACTTGTTCTCTCCAAAGGAGTTGAAATGAGACAACAGAGGTGGTTGGAGTTTATTCCTGCTTATGATTTCGAAATTGGTACACAACTGAAAAAGGAAACAAGGTGGCAGATGCACTCAGCCGGAAACATCAAAATGCAGTATTGGCTATGATTGTTGAGTGGAAAGATTTGGAAGCATTGTCAGCTTGTATAGTGCAGTTTAGATCCGGGGAAGGTTCTTGTATGAAAAGTGTTGTATTGTCTTGTTTAGAAATTAGGTCGGTAATGATTGAGTACATAGCTTCTAAGCAAGAGGAGGATCCAATTTTGGCTGAACGGATCAAAAGGTTGAGGGATGGAATGGAGAGCGATGACCTAAAGGATTTCAGTCTTGACCAAAAAGGATGGTTGAGAAAGAGAGGAAGGTTGTGTGTTTCGAATATAGAAAACATGAGGAGGGAGGTTTTGGATGAATGCCATCGTTCGAAGTTCTTTATCCATCGAGGAGGAACGAAGACGTATCAGGATATGAAGAGAAGTTTCTTCTGGGAAGGTATGAAACGAGACATTGGTTGTTGTGTTAAGCAGTGTTTGAATTGCCAGCAAGCAAAGGCTGAACATTAGAAATCAAGCGGATTGCTTCAACCATTGGAAGTTCCGTTGTGGAAGTGGGATTCTATCTCTATGGATTTTATTAATGGGTTGCCAAGATCTAATAGAGATAATGAAAGTATATAGGTCATAGTAGATAGATCGACTAAGAGTGCCCATTTCATTTCAGTAAAGTCAACAAGGAAGGCACCTATTTGGGTGAATTTGTTTATGAAGAATGTAGTTGGACTGCATGGGATTCCAAGTAGTATTGTTAGTGATAGAGATTCTTTGTTTACTAGTGAGTTCTAGAAAAGTCTATAGTAAGTATTTGGAACCCATCTCAACATGAGTACCGCTTACCATCTGCAGATTGATAGGGAAATGGAAAGTGTTAACAAAATCTTGGAAGATTTTTTTAAGTGCTTGTGTATTGGATTCAAAGGGATCATGGGAGGACCATCTTCATCTAGTCAAGTTCTCGTATAACAACAGTTATCAGACTGGTATTAGGATGGCACCATTTGAATCTTTGAATGGAAGACCATGCAAGTCTCCCGTATGATGGTCAAAGACCGAGGATAGATTTTTTCTTGGCTCGGATTTGGTAAAGGAAGTTGCGGAGAAGATTGAGTTAATCCAAGCTAGGATGAAGGAAGCTCATTCTAGGCAGAAAAGTTATGCTGATAGAAGAAGGAAAGATTTGGAAATTTCTGTCGGAGACTATGTGTTTATTAAGATTTCACTGATGAAGGGTGTGATTATATTCGAGAATCTTGAAATTTAGCACCCAGATTCATTGGTCTTTTTTGTATTGTTGAGAGGATCAGGAAACTCGCTTATAGAGTAGAGTTACCGAGTAGTTTGGCTGGAGTTCATGATGTTTTCCATATCTCTCATCTTAGTAAATGTGTTAGAGACCCGAAGATACTATAGCACCAACAGTTTTAGAAGATTTAGCAGTAAAATCAGATTTGACCATAATTAAAATGTCGATTCAAATTATGGCTAGGGATGAGAAGAAGCTGAGGAACAAGACAATCAAGTTAGTAAAGGTTTAGTGGAGTGACAATGCTAGAGATTGTACTTGGGAAACGGAGAGCAGGATTAGGGATACTTATCCTGACTTGTTTGATGATATGTTTTACCTTTGATTGTTTTGTTGTGTGCCTTATCATAATTTCGAGGATGAAATTCTTTAAGGTGGGGACTCTGTAACACCTTATAGTTTCATGACATTATTTAGGATATTTAATTGGTTAAATTAAATAAAATAATGTGGAGATTTATGGGTTGAGATTTTTTTTAGCTAAGTGTAGTCATGCCATAATAGGGTGTTAAATAATTTAAAATAACCTAAAATAAAAGTGTTAGGAAATGACAAGGGGAATATGGGAAATAGTTGGAGCTTATACCCTAAACCCTTAGGAGAAAGAAACTCATGTTCATTTCATTTTACTAACCTAAAAGCACTAAGATTGGCCACCATTTTCACTCTGAAGAAGAATATTAAAGCTTAGATTTAAGAGAAGGAGGATAATATACTAAATCAACATCAAATCTAACATCTATAATCTCAAAGGCAAGGTGAATAATTACTACAACCCTTCTTCTTTCGGTTTTCTGTTTAAGGCTAAGATCCAAAATGTTTTTCCAAGTATATGCCATGTTTGGATGGTTAAAGTTACATATATTTATTGGTCGGTGAAATATGCGTGTTCATACTTGTTTTTATGATATGTTTGATATGAAAACCCTTTTAATGACATCCAAATGCCTTGAAAATTTAAATATAGGTCGGAAATGATATTTTAGGGATGGATTTCAATTTTCATAATTTTTTGAATTATGGTGGATTTTAGATTAATTTTCTAGTGAAGGAAATTGTTGATTGGGTTGTAAATTATTTTCGGCTTAAATAATAATTATTTGGGGCTAAAATTTATATATGTTAGGCAACATATTAAAATAGATTTTCTAGGATTTTTTCAAATTTTTCCTAAGTGTTTTGATGGATATATAAAATTATTCAAGGTATGAGACTTGAATGTTTTATATATCACCATAATGTTTTTAAATATATATTTTAACCATTATGGATGTAGGAGCCTAGAATATGGTTTTATGAAAGTTTTTGTAAAAGATATGTTTTAAAAGGATGTTAGTGAGGGAAAACCTGTTTCGCTAAGCGGCGTGGTCTCACTTAACATGATTAGTCAGGATGTATAGTATTGTTCATATTAGGCTTTATGTCTGACTCGAAGTTCATGTTTTCCCCTTAAACTCTTGGGTGCTCAAAATTGATTTTGAGTAGGTTGAGAGGTTAAGGATCTTTTCTGGATTTAGAAAATTGACGAATAAGCTACTGAAGGATGCAGGAGACAATGGATAGCTCCTTAGGACTTGCTGCTTTTATTAATGTTTTGATGGATTTTCCACTGTGTTATGATGTGTTAGGTCTAATATAACCATATGACTCCGATCAATCAGAGGGTGTCTTCATATACCACTCTCGGCGTAATTTGTAATATCTATATTTAATCTATGCCTGGGAAAACGATTTGGGTTATGTGACGTGAATGTGGAACATATTTTAGTTGGAAATGTAATGAAGTAATTTATGGTTTTGAAATCTATGTTTTGTCATATTCAAGTACTTATGATATTATTGATACCATTAATATAGCCATATTTAGTTACCGGAAGCTAATACTATAGATGACTGCAGCATCTGAAGTGCTTTATTTTAGGCCTCTAGGTAAGAGATGTTACACCAACTTCACCACTTTGTTCTTTAGTTGCTTCACCCTTCAACCCGCTCCATAATGCAGGTTGGACCATGGGATGAATTCGACATAGATTCCAACTCTACCTCTTTCAATTGACTATGTGATATCACCGACATCAGATTATGAATACATTTTCATAAATGTGATAAGTGGAATACGTTACGGACTCCTGCCATCTTCTCTGGAAGCTCCACTCCATATGGAAAACTTCCTATCCTCTCTAGCACTGGAAATTTGCAGCAAATATGGGTGCTAACTTTTTCGAACTTTCGAATCTCACCCTCTACAAAGGAGAAACATTAGCAGAGACAAAATCTGCCACCTCAAATTTTATATCTTTCCTTCTTCTATATGTGTAACACCTAATACAATAATTTATTAAAGAGAATTAATAAATAATTATTAATGCTAAAAAATGGAATCGAAGAAAACATCAGAATTTTTCCGCGAAACATGTACCGTTGCATTTGTGATTATTTTCTAAGCAACTTTCATATATAAAGTTTTGCAATCAAAGTTCAAACAAAAAAGTTATAAGCATTTGAAGTTTTTGGATTGAAAATAATTAAAAATGAATTAATGAAATGAATAATTATTAACGCCTAAACCCTACCGATCGATACCAGGGCACGACCGATCAACCCCTAGTGGTCGACCGCTACCTAGGACTGGTCGACTGGTACAACTGAGGCCAACATGCCCTAAATCTTGGCCTAGTGGTTTGGATTTAATGAATATTAATCTAATGGATAGAATTGATTCCAACGCGTATAAATAAAGGATAGCCCCTTAGTTTCTTCTTATATTTTCTAAATATAGTAGCAGAGCTCTACCATTTTTCCTTCTCCACTATTTCTAGAAACTATAAAACTACTATCTTTTATATCGAAGAAGGGAAGAATATAAAATAGAAGAATAGAAGGAGCGAATCAACTCTATGAATAAGGTAAACTCTATATTATACATCTGAATTTTCACTTAACTTAAATATCCTCTCAAATTTGTAATTCTAATGGGTATGCACATATCTTTTTATATATGTTTAGGGTTAGAAAGGTAAAAATAGTTAAATAAAGGAATGAATTCGGATTTGGGGATTTGAAAAAGCTAGAAAGATGAGCGGAAAATTATATGACTTATATATAACACTGACATTTATGTCAATGAATTTTATTTCATTATTATGCTTATGCAAGATCCGTTGAATTATAGATTTAAAAGGAATATATTTAACTGAAACCACACCTATATACTTTATAAGTTATGTAATTATGATGGGATGACATATACACCATAATCTGGAAATTTTAGGAAATAGGTCCTGAAAATTGTAAAGTATGATGTTAATAAGATTGTGAAGTTTATCCCAGATTTACATTAATTGGGTTGTAAATTTGCTTAGCATTCATTAGAAATGCTCTGGTTTTCCTCAGAATGTAAAATTTTATGTTTTGATTTATTAGAAGTGTTGAATGTACAATTTAGCAGTATTTATTTCCATGTAAATTTCCATGGACTGATTAACTTCACAGCTATGTATAAAAAGTGCTTCATTTAGAATAATAAGGAGCATGCCTAAATGAAAGAGATGTGTGAAGTACGGATGTCTTTCTCCGTAGTTTGTATTGTTTAATTTAATAAAAAAATTTAAAGGAGATGATTCCTTGTAATTTCAAATGAAGCAATCCCACTTTTACGTAATTTATGAGAAGTTACAACGTTAGTAATTTCTTTTTTGGGGAAGGAGAACTCCAATATAATAAAGTGTGGAAACAGACATTCTTTGTAGAATTTATACATAAGTGTATATTCTGAGATTCTAAAACACATAAACTAAAGAGTTAAAAATAGAAATATAGATGCACATAACCGCCTCTACTAATTATGCACGCACACACATTCATATAAACACGCATACATAAAGTAAATGATAAATCGTAATAAATAAATATATGTTGGTACTAGTATTAGTTACAATTAGGATGGTTAAATATTGATAACGTGGTAAATTATAAAGTTAGGAGGTTGCAATAAAAAAGTTGTAGTAACTCCAACATTTATAAATAATGATTGCAATATTAATGGGCAATAAATGTGCAATTAACAAGAAATTATAGAAATCGAATGTGGATATAAATGTGTTTAATGGGATTTATTACAGAATTAGATATGACACTTATGGAGAAAATAAAATAAGCATAATAAGTTAAATTTGAAAAGAATAACTAAATGTCATTAAAGATTGTCTAATAAATAACGATGGCCATTTGTTAAAGATAATTAATTGGAAGTGAAGAAATAAATTACATTTGGGAAATAAAGAATAAAGGAAATAAGGGTATAGGAAAAGAATAAGTTCATAGCTGTTAAACAAATGAATATTAAAAAATGAACTTAAAAGGCGTAATAATTTCCGTAATGTAATTATATGGCCTCAATAATATATTTATAACGAGCATGAATTAGTGGGCCTTAGTTGAGGAAAATGCCTAGGTTTAGTGCGGGTTGGGATGCGAGATCAGTAGAGTTTCACAATCAAAGTCTGGTCTTCACCTAAAGGCTACCATTGGTTGTGTATATATACTACTAATGTGGGACATCTCTAATTATAGCAGTTGAGGGGAAGGGATATACGTTCGCATATAGGCATGGGAAAATATAACAATGGTTCACCTCGGATTTGAAGTATTAAATGACTCGGTACCTTTAGGGATGTCGAGGGGTTTGCTTTGGGGTAGAAGGTATTAAATGACCATTGAGTATGGCTCCTCCTTATTTAAGAAGTCTTAAATAACCTACGATGGTGCCTAATTGAGAAATGAGGTTTTCTTCATTTTTAAATAGGAGGTATTAAATAACTGGAGGGGATATTTTCTTGGACTTATATTAGGTAAGTCTAAACGAAATTCGGCTATGGGGCCGGTAGGCTATGTCAGTGTTGTTGGTAAACTGGTATTTAGAAGTAGGGCTTATATATAGACTTGATTACCAATGATCGCAGGTAGCCGTTAGTAAGGACTTGGGTCATGCCTTGACGGATTTCACTTCCCACCAGTGTAGAATCCATATGGGATACGCAAGGACATCAAAGTTTAATTAATTGTTCGCTTGTTTTTTAGAGGTAAGCTAGCTAACCCTTAGACATGTCTTTGAGATGTGATAGTCATACAGCTAATTGAACTATAAAGTCGTATCTAGGGGTCATTGGCCTTTGTAGCTAAGGCCAGTTGACTATCAATTAGTTTATGGAGGGCCCGCTTTGAGGTAATGTATTAAAGGACCGTTGGGTCTACCTCCTCCCTATTTAAGAAGTATTAAGTGGCTGGTGTTTCCTTTTCAGGTAGTACAATGCTTATATATACACACATATAGTTATACCCTGGAGAGGTTGGATATATCATATGCTTAAGTGGAATGGAATGAATAATTCCATGAATAGTTGAAATAACACTTAAATAGAAATCAATCGACATAAACCAGTGTTATCGATATATGTAATTTATCAGTCTCCAGAATTTGCTCTAACCCCTCTCCTCTTTACAACCTACATGATAGATTTAAAGGGACATGTTATTGATACCAGACGGAACGTTAGATGGATAGGTCTTGTCATTCATGCTCGGCATTGAAAAGGCAACTAGATATCAAAAGAATAATATTGATTCCAAGGTAGTAGCCTTAGTTGGTATATATGTTTTAAATATTTTTCTATTCCACTGTGAGTTCGATTTTCGATATACTTATATTTATTACAGGTTACGAACACCAATGATCTGTAACCTAATGGAATTGGATTTAAAATTAGTCGAAATTCAAACCCATTAAGTTGTGGGTTGCTACAATCAGTGTATGACTTCTACCAATCTAGTACAGCTTTCATCCTCTTTGTTATAAGCTCCACTTTCTCAATAGTATCTCTAGCCATATCTAGATCCAAGATAATCCTATTTGTAGACTCTTATTAACATAAAGGTGATTTACATGGCCTTCCATACGATGCTTGAAAAGACGACATGCCTATACTAGTCTAGTAGCTATTAATATAAATGAACTCCACATGTGGCAAATAATCCTCCTAAGGTCCTCCAAAATCCAATATATAGGCCCTTAATAAGTCCTCTAATACCTGGTTCACTCTCTCCATCTGACCAATGGTCTGTAGGTGATATGTCATGCTCAAATTCAACTCAGTCTCTAATGCATCCTTTAATAACCCGTATTTTACGTATTGATGGATAGTAAAATATTTTGATTTTAATTGTATGAGTTTGTATGGTTCTATAATTTTGGGTTATGACTGGTAGGGACATTTTACACATTTATGATTTTTTATGAATTTCTATGCGACCATTTTGATCTTGAAAACTTTAATTGGGCTATAACTGTTGATACGAGTTGAATTATAGTCTCAAACTAGTTCTATTCTTAAGGATGATGGTTTCCCATTTTGTAAAGTGGTCATAATAGAAAAACAGACTTACTGTTAGGAAGTTACGGCTATTTTAAGTTTGTCAGTTGTTGGTCGGAATTAGTGTGTAATTAATTAAGCTTATTAGTTGGCCCAATAGTCTAATTAGAGATTACTATAAATAGAGGTTGTATGTGTCAAATTAGAACTTTTCCCTCTCGTTCCAAATCAAGTCTAAACCCTAATTAGCCCTAAATCTATCCTACTTCATCCAAATTTCTCTAAATCAAACTAGATTGTTGATTAATGATTAGATCTTTGATTAGAGGCTAGAGATCATCAAATTGGCTGATTCGAAGTGCTTTTCTTTGCTTTTCGGATTGGATCTACATTCGAATTGGTAGATTTTGGTAATTGATGAGTGGTTTATACCTTCTCACTATACTATGCACGCTTATATGGTAGAATTATATGATTTAACATGTTTAAAATTAATTTTGGCCACAAAACCTTTTCTAACTCTAGTTACATTCTAATCCATAAACATGATATAAGCTTACTAGAAATCACCATTGTTTATGTTCATATATTCATGCTATTTAGGGACCTATGTTAGAGATTGACTTGTTTATCTTAAATCTATGGGCGACATGTTTGAATGGATGAAATTGCTTGTTGTTTTATGTTTGTATGATGTGACCTGTTGTTGTTTGTTAGGGTTTTGGCTGTTTAGAAAGATAGGTAGGAGAATTGAGCATATCAGAGGCAAAGATGGTCAGAGTTGGGCAAAACTAGGAGGGGAGGCTCTGGAGTATGGGAAGAGCATAGGGTTCAAGTCGCGAGCTCCAATTCTTGAGATATACATGTTTGGCATCAACATGAGAGATCGGTACCGACATGTTTATGGTGGTTGATGAACATATTTTTCTGCATTTTAAACCATTGGTTTCATATTATTTTATTTTATTAAGCGGTATTATACGGGTATTTTATTGTGGTTTTGCAGATTATAGATTCCGAAGTGCAACGTTGAAATTAATCGGTTGTGTCGTCCATTGGTTCAAATGACATGTAGAAAAAGAGTGCAACATTTTGAGTACCGAATAATTTGAAGAGAAAGCATATATCGTTCATAAAGAAATACATCTCACGTCACCAATATGTGTACTGTTCGTGCAAGAAATCAAATGCAAATATTGAAAGTACACTTTCAAAGTTTAGCCTGAAAATCTCTCAAAGCAAGGCCACTTGTTAATCAAATAACAAAACAAAGACCAATTCAAAGTGAGGTGACCTTATTATTCTGCAAATATCAAGCACATGGACCTAAATAGTAGGGTTATTTTTGGAGGCTGAAGTCTTTAAATAGCAAAGAGAAATGCATATGGAAAATCATCTCCTACCCCATCACTCTTCTTCTAGTTTAGTTTTAATTTCAGTAATGTTTTTATTTTCGAACAGAATACGTAGGATTGTTAATTAGATTAGCAATTTATTTATTCTTCTTCTTAGTTATTTTCTGCACTCTTTCTAGTTAGTTAATAAATTCAGTTCATTTTATTTCAATTGTTTGCTCTATTATTTTCCTTTAAGCACTTTTATTTTCTACTCTGATTTCTACAATTTTATATTTTAATTGCAATTTTGATTAGATTCGAAATAAATTTGGAGTACATTAATTGTTTTTATTTCCTGTTCAAGATCCACCATTGAATTTGTTTAACACGCCTACGATTTAAATATGGATTTCAAATATTTTTAAACACAATTCCCTGTGTTCGACTTGCATACTACACGCCTATGCACTTGCAGAATTAATTAAAATTTGTGCTTTTCTAATCAATAGAATAGTCACAATAAGTTTTTGGTGCCATTGCCGAAGAATTGCTATTTTAAAATTTTCGATTTTTTTTAGTCTATTCGTGTTAATTTACTTTTTTTGTGCATCAATTTAAAAAAAAAATCATTTTTTCGTTTTTAGTTCCTTTCACCAAAGTCATTTTTTTAAATCATTTTTTTAAAATCACTTTTTTCCTTTTCGTTCGATGCATATTTTCGTTGTTTCAATTCCTTTCGTTCACCGTTTCATTTACCTTTCACATTGGTTTGGATACTTTAGTTAAAATGACCTGCATACATTATTTGCACCTTTCTAAATTTCCTATCATTTAATAACATAAAGCATTGATTACCATTAGAGATTCTTCCTAAAGAAACGTCACAAATAGTTCAGTAAAACACTAACAAAATAATGACCTGACTTGCATGAGAAAAAACAATAGCAACAAGTTAAGTTTTAAGTACAACAGATTCAAGAAGTGCATTTGTCCTTTAAGGTGGTAGCCAACTGTTCAGGCGTTTCTCCATTACTTTGCTGCTGTGTTCTTGTAAGAGGGAATTGAAAGCAAGGGAGAAAGCTTCCATTATTAATTCTGGAGGTAAAGCGCAATCTTCGAGTCCAGCATCTTCTATTTTCGGAGGTTCGGTCGTTAGACAATTTACTTCGATTTTCTCAAAATCTTCGTGTTTCTCTTTCTTCGACTTTTACTTTGCTCTTCCTTCCATATATTTATGTGTTGACACTGAATTGAAGAATTTAGGATTCGGACGCAAATTTGATTTATATTTCACTTCTGTTTTCTAATTTCTTCCCCTTCTTTGATTTTTGAGTTTTTTTCCACTGCTGTTCATGGAGGACGATGGCTTCTAGGAATTATTAAGAGAAGTGTAAAAAATCACCGTTTCTACACATTCATAGTTTCAAATAACAATAAAGCTCATATCAGTTCTGCATTTACCTTTCTAATTTTAGCTGCTCACATACGTTTGCATTGTTTGCACTGTATTGTTTCCACGTCTGCAATTTTTATTTATTTTTTTCACGTCTGAATTTTTTTCACGTTGCGTTTGAAGTACCGACTGTGAAGCACAACCAAAGTTAAAGGATTTGCAAGCACATCCAACGATCATTCCATCACTACCGCGAACTACAGCAGCTGCAACTCATAATAGCTCCAACTCGGTGAATCTCAACCATTCGCTAGCGCTACTTAGTTGTACTTTGAACGGGCTGCCATACCCCTCTATAAGTAATTTTCTACTCTGCAGGTGCCCAACTGAAAACTGTTTAAATTTACTTTTGACTATTACACCTTGATTAGTTTATGCGCATTTTGGCAAGAAATAATTTTAACCGTTTAGAAAGCCAAAATATCTCATTAAAAACAAATCAACGGAAATTTCAAATCAAACAAATATGAGCAATCACCGTTCACAACACAGTTCACCAAAATCGTCACCTAAGTCACATGTTGGAAATAATGAATTTCATGAGAACCGACCATTATCCCTTAGAGATCGATGCTATCCAACTAGGACCGTTCAACCTTCGGTTATTTCATTTCCACCTGCCAAAGGATATAATTTTGAGCTAAAATATTATTTTATTCAAGGGGTACCAAAATTCACTGGGTCTGAAAATGCATATGAATTACTTAGTGAATTTGAGTTATATGCTTCTACAACTAAAATGCAACAACTTTCTAATGAATCCATTAAGCTAAAACTTATCCCATTCGCGCTTCTAGAAAGTGCAAAAAGATGGCTTAATTATCTTCCTAATAATCCAATTAAAAGTTGGGGCAATTTCATTACTATATTTTTGAAAAAGTTTTTTCCTTTCCACAAAACTCTTAAAATTCGAACTGAAATCAACCAATTCTCTCAGAATGAAGGAGAAACTTTTTCAAAGTATTTTGAAAGGTTCAATCATTTGTTATATAGTTGCTCACATCATGCAATCCCTAAACACATTTTGTGCCAAATCGTTTATGAGGGGCTTAACTATCAAACAAGATCCCAACTCGAATCAATGTATGGAGGAGAATTCATGGTAAAAATAGACGAGGAAGCTCGAGAATTTTTAGAAGAGTATTCCGAAAAGGATATGCAATGGTAAACAATTCGTGTTCCAATTCGTACTCCAAACAGAGGAGTACATACCATTGACCCATCACATCCTCCTATAGATCCCCAAACTCCTCAAGAAGGAGAAGGACTACCCCATTACTACAAATAAGACCAAATTAGTACTATAGCTCAAAACAATCCTTATTCATCCACATACAACCCTAACTGGAAGCATCATCCTAATTTTTCATGGTCAAATCCTAACAATGCGGCTAATCCATCACATATGTATCCGATGATAGTAAATCCGAATTATCGAGCCCCAATGCTCAAAATTCTCAACCGACTCCTCAAAAAAACCTTTGAATCAACCATACAGGCATCCTAATTTCAATCCATCAACCCAACTTTCTCAGCCTTCACAAGAAATTGCTCGATTGGAAAAACAACTTTCTAAACAAAATGAACAAGTCACTAACCAAGAGCAAGAATTGAGCAAATCACCAAACAAAATGAACAAATGTTGATAATGATGAAGGATCTCATCAAAATCAACGAGAAAGGTAAATTGCCTAGTCAAACCGAAGTGAATCCAAATTATAACTCTCGAGGGGTAAATCTATGTAGGGACGAAAATGTAAATCCAGTTAATGCGGTCACCACATTAAGGTCTGGAAAGAAGATAGACAACCACATAGGCAACCCCGACGCCCTTCTTAAGTTTTCCCATGTTCAAAATTCTAAAACTCAGTCGACATCCACTGTTGTCAATCCAAACAGCTCTAATTCTTCATCCAAGGTTGGCATTTCCGACCACTCTTCACTTTCTGATGTTGTCAACCCCAACATTCCAGCTTCCTTATCTTCCCCCTCTAATATAACACCTTCTTCTTAGAATGAAAAAACTACTGAACGAGTCTATAAACCCATAGCTCCATTTCCTCATAGACTCAACAAAAAGAAGAAGCCCTCTAATTTTGACCAAATTCTTGAAATCTTCAAACAAGTTCGAATCAATTTTCCACTTCTTGATACCATCGAGCAAAGACCTCAATATGCCAAATGTTTGAAAGAGCTATGTACTCAAAAACGTGCCACTAACATTCCTAAAACTGCATTTCTAACTGCAAACACTAGCTCTGTTCTTTCAAATCCCTCCCCAATCAAGTATAAGGACCCCGGTTGTCCTAAAATTGGTTGTAAAATCGGTAGCACTCACATTAGTCATGCCTTACTCGATCTTGGAGCGAGTGTGAATCTTTTGCCTTATACTATGTACTGTCAACTTGGACTAGGGGAATTAAAGCCTACAAACATCACAATTCAACTAGCTGATCGATATGTTAAAAAACCATTAGGAACAGTTGAAGATGTTTTGATACAAATCGAGCAATTTTATTTCCCCATTAATTTCATAGTTCTAGAGATAGCACCTGTCTCAAATCTTAACTCCCAGATTCCTTTGATATTAGGTCGTCCATTTTTAACAACATCAAATGCTATCATAAATTGTAGGAATGGACAACTCGACTTTCCTTTGGGCACCTAACGATTGAACTAAATATCTTCAACCTTAACAAACAACCAAGAGATCTTGAAAAAAAGAAGTTCATATGATCCAAACAATTGTAGAAAATGACTTTAGTGATATTACCAAATCGCTTAACATGTGCCTAGATCATTCCAACTTCAATGAAGATAAATACCTTTCTGAATTAAATGATATGCTCTACTCTTTTCATAACATACTAGAATTCAATCATTTGACGTCTATTGAAGCCTCAAAAGATGAACGCCCTAAATTAGATCTCAAACCTCTTCCAAATGATATTAAGTACGCATACTTAGATACTTCGGAAAATTTCCCTGTAATCTTGGCCTCTGATCTCATTAAGGACCAAGAAGAATAACTTTTGAAAATTTTAAGTGAAAATAAAGAGGCATTAGGATGGGTAATCGCTGACATTAAGGGAATTAGTCCATCAATCATTGAACATCGAATACATTTAGTCGACGAGGCTAAACCCACTCGCGAAGCTCAAAGGCGATTAAACCCTAATATGAGAGAAGTGGTAAAAGAAGAAGTTATCAAATGTTTAGACAATAACATTGTCTACCCTATCTCTGATAGTACTTGGGCAAGTCCGGTACAAGTTGTGCCCAAGAAGTCTGGAATCACTATGACCAAAAATGAGAATAACAAACTAGTTCCGACAAAAGTCAAAACAAAATGGCGCGTTTGCATTGACTATCGAAAACTCAATGCAGCAACAAGAAAAGATCATTTTCCCCTCCCTTTCATTGATCAAATGCTCGAACGCTTAGCCGGTCATGAATATTATTGTTTCCTTGATGGTTACTCTGGCTATAATCAAATTCCCATTGTGCTAGAGGACCAACACAAAACAACGTTCACATGTCCCTTCGAAACTTTCGCTTGTCGTCGCATGCGCTTCGATCTTTGTAATGCTCCCACTACCTTTCAAAGATGTATGATGAGTATATTTTCTGTTATGGTGGAGGATTTCATAGAAATATTCATGGACGATTTTTCAATCTATGGGTCATCTTTTGATTAATGCCTCCTTCGTTTAAAACGTGTCTTAAAGCAATGTAAGGAGAAATCTCTTGTTCCTAATTGGAAAAATGTCATTTTATGGTAAAGAGAGGAATATTATTAGGTCATGTTGTCTCTAAAAATGGCCTACAAGTTGACAAATCTAAGGTTGATCTTATTGTTGACCTTCCTCCTCCAAGGTCCGTAAAGGAAATTCACTCATTTCTCGGCCATGCAAGATTTTATAAGAGGTTCATTATAGATTTTTCAAAAATTTAAAAACCTCATTCGAATCTTCTGGCTAAAGACGTTAAATTTTAATTTTTCAATGAACGTAAAACATCTTTTGAAACCCATAAATCGATCTTGACCACTGCACCTATCATCCAACCTCCAAATTGGACCTTGCCTTTTGAATTAATGTGTGACGTTTCTGACTATGCCATTGGAGCCATCTTAGGTCAACGAATCGATAAACTTCCTCAAGTCATCTATTATGCTAGTAAAACTCTTAACGAAGCTCAATTGATTTACTCAACCATAGAAAAAGAGTTTTTAGCAGTTATCTTTGCCCTTGATAAGTTTAGATCATATCTCATAGGTTCTAAGGTCATTGTAACGACCCAGAATTTCTGTTAATTAAAATTTGTATATTTAATTAATTTTAAATATTGATAAGTTAAATTATAAGTCGAATAAATTTTATTTCGAATAATTAGATTTAATTGAATAATTAAATCGATAATTTAATAGTTGAAATTACAGAAATAATTGAATAACGGGTTAAATATGATCGAAAATGATTCGTAAAATTTCATTTAATCATATTGGAGTTATAATGATGTTATGGAACTTTTAAAATTGAATTTAGAGTTTATTTGTGAAAATTGAATATTTTAATATTTAAATCGACTAGTGAAATTAGCCATTTTTCGAACAGTCTCATAATTGGACGAAACTAGTTCCATTGGATCCATAATAGTTTGTTATTATCGGATTTCAATTTTCGTAGCAATTGGAGTTTTCGTTTGACCGTGGTAGCACGAAACGCATCGAAATTTTTTTTAATATTAATTTGGTGAGTTAAAATGGCTATTTTTCAAATAGTCTCGGATTTCGACGAAACTAGTTTCATCGGATCCGTAATGTGATATTATTGTATGGTTTCAAATTTCATGTCAATCAGATTTACCGTTTGTCCGGTGCAAGCTAAAACGCCTAGAAATTTGATTTACCGATTTAATTTCAAATCGAACGTTTATTGCCATAACTCGCACAGATGATCGAATTAGCTCTCGAAACATGTTCCATTGTATTCGGAACACGGGGTAAACCTTAGGAACGCCAATCGGCATGCTTCGTTTGGAGTTTGGAAAATCCGGGATGAATAATGTCGCGTATTTTTCTATAAAAGCCCTCAAATATTCACAATTGCAAAAGAAAAAAAGGGCTAGAGTTTCAATTCACCAGCGGCCGCCTCCAAAATAATAAATGGCCGAAATTTAATCAACTTCTTCCCTCAAAATCTCTTGATCCGTGAAGAATTTGCAGAAACGTTCAACTAGGAAAACGTAGATCTTGTCGAGACGAAGTTATCCAACGGCTGTGATCTAAAACAAGTTAACGAATTGATGGCAATTGGAGCTTGAACCATGGCCGGTCGCGCACGGTTTTCTAGGCCATGAGGGGGCCGAGCTTCTTGATATGTGGGCCGAAGGTAGCTCTTGTCACGAGCATTCGAGTGGTGTATCCTGATCGTCGTGTAATGGGTTGTAGTGGTTGCGAAAATTCATAGATGGCGGCGGCCATATGGGTTCTTGCGTGCGACATCTCCTGGAAGTAACGTGGGAGAAGAAACATGAAGTAATGGCCTGGATCCATAATCTCAAAGTGAACGGCCCAGAAAAATAAGGGTATAAAATGTTGAAATGAAAATGTAAATTAATTATATTTAAAATTGTATTAACTTTAAAAATTCATATTTTTTCATACGAGGTCGAAAACGCACGAAACCATTTGCGTTGGGTTCGTATGGACGAGAACTACGCTATGGAATTGGATTGGAGTTGTTTGGAGTTAGTGAGAATTTCGGGTAAAATTAAACGCTCGTTTAATTTTATTCGAAATAAAAGCTGAAAACGAAATTGAAATCAAGGTGAGAACTTCTCACTCAATCGAATTGGTTTCGATTTTAATTTTAAATAGTTAGATTTAAAAATTCTTGAATGTATGTTTGAATGATGATTGTTATCTATTGATTGTTAGAATAGACATTATACGCCGTTATTAAGCGGATGTTATTTATTAAAAACATATACCGCGAATAGTTCACAGTACAGTGAAATTGGTATTATTTATGTACTTGGAGTTGATTTCCTGCATTATATAGCGGATGTGACCCTATTGCGCCGTCTATTAAGCGGATAATTTTTAAATCCCATATACCGCGATAATTCCGTACTGGAACGGAATTGGTATTGTGCTAACATCTTTGGATGCAGGAAAACAGGTTAGAGGGATCCAACTGGATTCCTCAACAGTATTTATTTGATTATGGATATTTTGATATTCGTTGATTATCATATACAGATATATGATGTCATTGTTGTCGTGATTGACTATTTGGCGTGTAGCATCATTGGGCCAATTTTGGAATTTTAAAAGGATTTTTAAAGTGGTTTTTGAAAGTATACGTTATAAAAATATTTTTGGAATTGATTCATTTTAAATAAATAAACGTTATGATTTTAATGTTATAAAAATTATGATTTTTGAGAAATATAGTTAAAAGATGATTTTTGAAAATATGAGGTTAATGATTTTATAAAATAGTTTAAATCGGGATTTTTGAATTTATTGTAAAAAGTTTAAATATAGGATTTATAAGATTTGATTATTTTATAAATCAAAATGATGAAATTATAAAGGAGTTTAAAGACATTTTTAAAATAATAATATAAATTGATTTATATAAAAGATTTGTAAAATTGATATTTATAAATTAAAATATTTGAATTATAAAACGAGTTTTTATAAGTGTTAGAATGAAGGGTAAATGAACTTCATAAATGAATGAAATTTATAGAATTATAAACGGTGAAGTTATAAATGGAATTTTATAACCAGTAGATTTATAAAATTTGTAAAGTTATTAAAAGAATAGTTTTGGGTAAATAAATGAATCTTATAAGTTATAAGATTTATAATTTGGGAAGTTTAAAAGAACGATTTTGTAAACAAATAAATTGTAAGTATTTAACTTATAATATGAACTTTTGGTATATAATTGAGTTATAAATTGAAATAGGTTAATAAAGGAGATTTATAAAAGGAAGTTGTTATAAAATAAATAGAAATGGAATTTATAAACATTGTTTTACAAATCCGCAAACGGATTATTTTGATAAGTAAATTGTTATAACTTATTAATGGTGTTATATTCACGTTTTAGACAGTGAATAATCCTTTAAAATAAAATGTATAGAAATGACGAAATTGGTTAACGAAGTATATTCACGTTTTTGGATAGTGAATAATATGTTAAAGAAAATGTTTTGGATGTGATGTTTTAAATAGAATTAAAACGATCTAATGATGTTTTTAAAATGTGTTATGAGTCGAAACCATAGATTTCAACATTCATTGTAGAAATAGACGTTTTCGAGAAATAGAAGAAAATGGTGGACTATAACACTGTTGTTGTAGTAAACGATTTCCGAAAGGAAATGTTTTGTACAGTATTGGAATTTATATATCTATTTTAATTTCGAATCCCTATACTAGTGATTTTGGGTTGTCGTAACGATGTTTTACGCAACATCCGTTTTGGCCCAAATAAATATGTTTAAGAGAATGATTTCCTTAAAGAATGAAATATATACTTAATTTCGATTTAAGTATATTGAATATTTTCCAAGTGTTGAAAATAAAATGAATTTGTGAATTACTTATTAATAAATAAGTATGGAAATGTTTTTCCAATGTGAAATGAAATGTTTTGAGAATTTATCTTTTTGAAGATAAATTGAAAATGAATAATTGAAATCGTATATTCATAAATATTTTGGAATGTAAATTCTCTATGGAATTTATAAATGAAAAGGGGAATTTGTTTAAAAATAAACGTTGATTTATTTTTGAAGTGTGGGAATTAATTTACGGATTTGGAACGTAAATATAAAGTAAATCGTTAAGGATTTATTTAATTGGTTTAAATGAACCATGTTGAAATGAAAGTATTTCCACGCAAGGAAAATGTTTGAAATTTGTTTTCAAAAATGGTAAATGTGAAAAGTGATTTGAAAATTGTTTTCAAATGGTTGAAGTGTGTAAAATATATATCTTGTAAAGATATTTTTGGAAAATAAATAATTTGTAAAATTATTTGGAATCTGATGATGTTGTGCATATCCATTGATAGTTCAATAACCGACTATCAATATTTACCTTTGAATGGGTATTTGTTGTGATTTGCTTGAATTTGAATGCCATGCTTAAGCGCTCACTATTCGCGTTAGCCGGGAAAGGACCTTGGGGTCGTATAACCCATTCCGAATATGTGATACGTCGTTATGAATTGCATTTGAAGACTGGTGTTGAAGACCGGATATTTTTGAAAACGGAAGGATTACCGTCGAATGTTTCTGCACCGAATGGCCCCGGTATAGAGATTCCATATGTGATGGGAAGTCCGGACGTGATTAGTGAATATCCGGATTGCAAGGACTTCTTTGTAAGTGCCTTCGGTTATGTTCGATCACGGAACAGACTTGTATAGATAGTATGTCTGACATTACAAATTGAGATATAAAGCTGATTTCATTCAAATATATTTATGTTGGTGGCGGATAATTTATTCTCTTAGCTTAACACCCTTCTCTGAGACGTACGGGCTCAGAGGTTATGTAGTTGATGGTTATCAGCGATATATTCCCAATTTGCTAATGTGACATGCTGAGTGTTGCTGTGAAATGATCATTGTTTGATCATTTGTGATATAATCATTTGTTTGATCATTTATCTTTGTGATCATTACTTTGATCATTTGTTGACCCAAAGCATGGCTTTGTACCAAAGCGTGGCTTTGTGGACGAGACTTCGTCGGACCTCACACCCCGGAAATGGTCAAAACAGGAAGGATGCGGTAAGGTTATTTGGGGGTAGCGCCCCTTTAGTGTATGTCATTCCTTCTGGATAGAGGTGGTATCATGGTATGGAGCCCAGCTATTTAACCTATGTTGTTGCTGCAAACTTATTACTTTGTGGTTGTTGGAAATCGAGGATCCTCGGATGTAGATCGGTTACGATCGGGGGATGACATATTCGTGTCAGTAGTTACCCAGTTAGGGGTAACCCGACCTTGTGTTGGCAGGATCCGGTTTGGTTTTCGGGACGTTATTCCAGAGGCGTTTCCATGTGGCAATGGGAAGTTCCTTGGCCTGACCATTTGTTAGAAATCCAAACAAACAATACGACCTTGTACGGTTTTAGTTGTATAACCTGCCATGGAATGTGGCGGTAACCTGCTATTGAACATGGTAGCTATAGTAGGCATAAGTGCGGAATGCCTATGCTGGCTAAGATTTATATCTTTACTTTCGAAATGATTTTTTTTCTACACTATGCACTAGTAATAATATCAAATGTTTCTTTTTAATACATATCAAGCATATTTGACTATCATAAGGAGAAATCTCCTCCGATTCTGCGTTTGCATTGTGTGTATGTGCGGGAGGCCTTATGGTAGTCTCATTTTCTAAAAAGCATTGCGAATCTATTTTAAAATTATCCTGTACTTTGTTTTAAAAATAAACTGTTTTAGTTCTCACACCAGTCACATGAATGACTCGGAGTTTATTGTTTTCCTTCCTAAACTCTGGGTGCCCACCAATTTTCACACGGGCAGTCAAGAGTCAGGTTTATCAGGATATTCTGAAATTCAGGAGTTGCTGGAGGCAAGATGAATGGCATGGCGTATTCACTAGTATATAGTATTTCTTTTCCGCTGTTTGTTGTTGTTTGATAGTTGTACACTCTGATAATGTAATGTAATGTGATGTAATGTAATAACTGAAATAGTTCTTTGTTTAAAGATTATTCATTTATTTATTATATGTTGTTCCGCTGCGATTGTGAGATTCTGATATTGTTCTGTTGTCTTCTTTCTGTTCTGTTCTATCTTTTCTCTCTTCTTCTATCTTTTTCTTTTTTTAAACCCTAAGAATTCGTATTTCCATTCACCTTGAGCTAATCAATGGAGATTAGTGTATATTCAAGGAGTATGGATTTGCGGGTCCTCACATCTGGTATCAGAGCATATGGTTAAGCGACAACCATGGCTCTGTTGGGTATTGCTCATTAGAGATAGAGTCAGTAGTACTCTAGAATGAGTTTGAGTGTAATAATAGCTATGAGAGCGTATTTGTTAGTGAATATAAAATTGTTTTATATTGTGATGATTGGTTTGTTGAGTGGTATACGGATTCTGGTTAATACGAGTAATTAACGTTGTTGATAGGGATCTCTAAACACTTGTACAGAACAATTCGACACGATATTGTTTTAAATTGGGTAAATGAAATAATTTTACCATGATTATATTTTATATATAACGGAATAATTTTTCAGAATTATTAAAGTGTATATAAGTAGATTGTTTGGTTGTTGAAAATGTAAGAATATATATATAAGTTAATTAAAAGTTGTTTGAATAATCTAAATAAAAACGATAATTGTAAAGGAATAATTGTATAAGTAAAAGAATTATAAAAATTGAATTATAATTAAAGTGATTTACAATTGTGAAATAAACTTATGTATATAAAAAGTGAAACTATATGAATATATTTATGAATATGAGTTATAAATAAAAAAATGAATTAAAAGTTAAATAAAATTTACTTCAGAATTGGGAATCTGAATTGATTTATTAGTAGGAATTTAAGTTAAGTAAAACCAAATAATGTTTAAAATGGAATATAACTTAAGTGATGTTGAATGAAGTTGATTTTGGTATCAAAGTAAATTAATAAAGTTAAGTGATGGATATGAACTTGAGTTATATAAATGAACTTCAACTTTAGTAGTTGAATTGAATAAATGGATTGAATGTTAATCAATTAAATGTAAATAATTGATATGAAATAATGAATGTAAGTGTTAATTCATTAAAATCTAATGTTATTGGAAGTTGAATAATTGAATGAAAATTAATTTAATTAAACCAATTGAAAGCAAAGGTGTTAAACCAGAATGTAAAGTAAAGCAAAGGAATTTGGTTGTAATTAATATACATTGGTTGATATATGATTGTTAGTTGATTTTGTATAATTCATTAAGTATTAATGAAATTGAATTAATGAAATTGAAAGCTAAAGTAATTGAAATCCAATTGGAAGTTAAGTGAATCTTAAAAAGAATTGAATTTGATTTGGAAGTGAACTAACTTGAATATGAATTAGTGAATATAAACTAATTGAAAATTAATGTTAGTAAAAAAATCCAATGTTAATCAATCGAATGTGATTAAATTGAAAACCCATTTCGTTGAATATTAATGAGAATATCAATGAATATTTATTGGTTATGAATGCTAGTTGGATGATAGTTGGTTGATGGTTGAATATATTGCTTTTACTGCATTTGCTATGTTGACATATATAGTTATTATGTTGCTATATGTTGTATATCGATACTATTGTCTATATACATGTTTCTCATTGTTTGTTGAGTGTTTAGTAGGTGCGGATCGCGTTTTCTTCGCATTTGGTGCTCGCTTTCGCGCTATATTAGCCGTATATGCTCGCTAATAATATATAAGGTACATATCTCAGATTAAATATCGTACTTTTACACTTTTTTCACTGCGGGATGCCTCATCACTTGATGAGATGTATATTTGTGATATATATACTGTCATTTTTTTTCGGATCGAGACGCGCAAAGGAGACTATGGCGAGTTTTTTCGAAAATTTAACGCGTTAGAAAACTTGGGAATTTTTGGGAAAGTTTGTGAAAACTATAAATTTGATTTGGAATTGAAAGTTAAACGATAGTAGTTGTTTTTGAAAAGATAACTAAGTATGATTTGAAAACTTAGTAAAGATTCTGCAAGAAGTTTGACTACGGATTTTGGGAAAGTTAATAGATTCTGTAATTTTTCTTACTTGGTAATTTCGAGGACGAAATTCTTTTAAGGGGGGAAGTATGTAACGACCCAGAATTTCTGTTAATTAAAATTTGTATATTTAATTAATTTTAAATATTAATAAGTGAAATTATAAGTCGAATAAATTTTATTTCGAATAATTAGATTTAATTGAATAATTAAATCGATAATTTAATAGTTGAAATTACAGAAATAATTGAATAACGGGTTAAATATAATCGAAAATTCGTAAAATTTTATTTAATCATATTGGAGTTATAATGATGTTATGGAACTTTTAAAATTGAATTTAGAGTTTATTTGTGAAAATTGAATATTTTAATATTTAAATCGACTAGTGAAATAAGCCATTTTTCAAACAGTCTCAGAATTGGACGAAACTAGTTCCATTGGATCCGTAATAGTTTGTTATTATTGGATTTCAATTTTCGTAGCAATTGGAGTTTTCGTTTGACCGTGGCAGCTCGAAACGCATCGAAATTTTTTTTAATATTAATTTGGCGAGTTAAAATAGCTATTTTTCAAATAGTCTCGGATTTCGACGAAACCAGTTTCATTAGTTCCGTAATGTGATATTATTGTATGGTTTCAAATTTCGTGTCAATCGGATTTACCGTTTGTCCGGGGCAAGCTAAAACGCCTAGAAATTTGATTTACCGATTTAATTTCAAATCGAACGTTTATTGCCATAACTCGCACAGATGATCGAATTAGCTCTCGAAACACGTTCCATTGTGTTCGAAACGCGGGGTAAACCTTATGAACGCCAATCGACATGCTTCGTTTGGAGTTCGGAAAATCCAAGATGAATAGTGTCGCGTATTTTTCTATAAAAGCCCTCAAATATTCACAATTGCAAAAGAAAAAAGGGCTAGGGTGTCAATTCACCAGCCGCCGCCTCCAAAATGATAAATGGCCGAAATTTAATCATCTTCTTCCCTCAAAATCTATTGATCCGTGAAGAATTTGCAGAAACGTTCAACTAGGAAAACGATGATCTTGTCGAGACGAAGTTATCCAACGGCTGTGATCTAAAACAAGTTAACGAATTGGTGGCAATTGGAGCTTGAAACATGGCCGGTCGCGCACGGTTTTCTAGGCCATAAGGGGGCCGAGCTTCTTGATATGGGGGCCGAAGGTAGCTCTTGTCACGAGCATTCGAGTGGTGTATCCTGATCGTCATGTAATGGGTTGTAGTGGTTGCGAAACTTCATAGATGGCGGCGGCCATATGGGTTCTTGCGTGCGACATCTCCTGGAAGTAACGTGGGAGAATAAACATGAAGTAACGTCCAGGATCCATAATCTCAAAATGAACGGCCTAGAAAAATAAGGGTATAAAATGTTGAAATGAAAATGTAAATTAATTATATTTAAAATTGTATTAACTTTAAAAATTCATATCTTTTTCATACGAGGTCGAAAACGCACGAAACCAGTTGCGTTGGGTTCGTATGGACGAGCATTACACTATGGAATTGTATTGGAGTCGTTTGGAGTTAGTGAGAATTTCGGGTAAAATTAAACGCTCGTTTAATTTTATTCGAAATAAAAGCTGAAAACGAAATTGAAATCAAGGTGAGAACTTCTCACTCAATCGAATCGGTTTCGATTTTAATTTTAAATAGTTAGATTTAAAAATTCTTGAATGTATGTTTGAATGATGATTGTTATCTATTGATTGTTAGAATAGACATTATATACCGTTATTAAGCGGATGTTATTTATTAAAAAATATACCGCGAATATTTCACAGTACAGTGAAATTGGTATTATTTATGTACTTGGAGTTGATTTCCCGCATTATATAGCGGATGAGACCCTATTGTGCCGCCTATTAAGCGATAATATTTTAAATCCCATATACCGCGATAATTCCGTACTGGAACGGAATTAGTATTGTGCTAACATCTTTGGATGCAGGAAAACAGGTTGGAGGGATCCAACTGGATTCCTCAACAGTATTTATTTGATTATGGATATTTTGATATTCGTTGATTATCACATACAGATATATGATGTCGTTGTTGTCGTGATTGACTATTTGGTGTGTAGCATCATTGGGCTAATTTTGGAATTTTAAAAGGATTTTTAAAGTGATTTTTGAAAGTATACGTTATAAAAATATTTTTGGAATTGATTCATTTTAAATAAATAAACGTTATAATTTTAATGTTATAAAAATTATGATTTTTGAGAAATATAGTTAAAAGATGATTTTTGAAAATATGGGGTTGATGATTTTATAAAATAGTTTAAATCGGGATTTTTGAATTTATTGTAAAAAGTTTAAATATAGGATTTATAAGATTTGATTATTTTATAAATCAAAATGATGAAATTGTAAAGGAGTTTAAAGACGTTTTTAAAGTAATAATATAAATTGATTTATATAAAAGATTTATAAAATTGATATTTATAAATTAAAATATTTGAATTATAAAACGAGTTTTTTATAAGTGTTAGAATGAAGGGTAAATGAACTTCATAAATGAATGAAATTTATAGAATTATAAACGGTGAAGTTATAAATGGAATTTTATAAGCAGTAGATTTATAAAATTTGTAAAGTTATTAAAAGAAAAGTTTTGGGTAAATAAATGAATCTTATAAATTATAAGATTTATAATTTAGGAAGTTTAAAAGAACGATTTTGTAAACAAATAAATTGTAAGTATTTAACTTATAATATGAACTTTTGGTATATAATTGAGTTATAAATTGAAATAGGTTAATAAAGGAGATTTATAAAAGGAAGTTGTTATAAAATAAATAGAAATGGAATTTATAAACATTGTTTTGTAAATCCGCAAACGGCTTATTTTGATAAGTAAATTTTTATAACTTATTAATGGTGTTATATTCACGTTTTAGACAGTGAATAATCCTTTAAAATAAAATGTATAGAAATGATGAAATTGGTTAACAAAGTATATTCACGTTTTTGGATAGTGAATAATATGTTAAAGAAAATGTTTTGGATGTGATGTTTCAAATAGAATTAAAACGATCTAACGATGTTTTTAAAATGTGTTATGAGTCGAAACCATAGATTTCAACATTCATTGTAGAAATAGACGTTTTCGAGAAATAGAAGGAAATTGTGGACTATAACACTTTTGTTATAGTAAATGATTTCCGAAAGGAAATGTTTTGTACAGTATTGGGATTTATATATCTATTTTAATTTCGAATCCCTGTACTAGTGATTTTGGGTTGTCGTAACGATGTTTTACGCAACATTCGTTTTGGCCCAAATAAATATGTTTAAGAGAATGATTTCCTTAAAGAATGAAATATATACTTAATTTCGATTTAAGTATATTGAATATTTTCCAAGTGTTGAAAATAAAATGAATTTGTGAATTACTTATTAATAAATAAGTATGGAAATGTTTTTCCAATGTGAAATGAAACGTTTTGAGAATTTATCTTTTTGAAGATAAATTGAAAATGAATAATTGAAATCGTATATTCATAAATATTTTGGAATGTAAATTCACTATGAAATTTATAAATGAAAAGGGGAATTTGTTTAAAAATAAACGTTGATTTATTTTTGAAGTGTGGGAATTAATTTACGGATTTGGAACGTAAATATAAAGTAAATCGTTAAGGATTTATTTAATTGGTTTAAATGAACCATGTTGAAATGAAAGTATTTCAGCGCAAGGAAAATGTTTGAAATTTGTTTTCAAAAGTGGTAAATGTGAAAAGTGATTTGAATTTTTTTTTCAAATGGTTGAAGTGTGGAAAATATATATCTTGTAAAGATATTTTTGGAAAATAAATAATTTGGAAAATAATTTGGAATCTGGTGATGTTGTGCATATCCATTGATAGTTCAATAACCGACTATCAATATTTACCTTTGAATGGGTATTTGTTGTGATTTACTTGAATTTGAATGCCACACTTATTTTTGAATAAGCGCTCATTATTCGTGTTAGCCGGGAAAGGACCTTGGGGTCGTATAACCCATTCCGAATATGTGATACGTCGTTATGAATTGCATTTGAAGACCGGTGTTGAAGACCGGATATTTTTGAAAACGGAAGAATTACCGTCGAATGTTTCTACCCCGAATGGCCCCGGTGTAGAGATACCATATATGATGGGAAGTCCGGACGTGATTAGTGAATATCCGGATTGCAAGGACTTCTTTGTAAGTGCCTTCGGTTCTGTTCGATCCCGGAACAGAATTGTATGGATAGTATGTCTGACATTACAAATTGAGATATAAAGCTGATTTCTTTCAAATATATTTCTGTTGGTGGCGGATAATTTATTCTCTTAGCTTAACACCCTTCTCTGAGACGTACGAGCTCAGAGGTTATGTAGTTGATGGTTATCAGCGATATATTCCCAATTTGGTAATGTGACATGCTGAGTGTTGCTGTGAAATGATCATTGTTTGATCATTTGTGATATGATCATTTGTTTGATCATTTATCTTTGTGATCATTACTTTGATCATTTGTTGACCCAAAGCATGGCTTTGTACCAAAGCGTGGCTTTGTGGACGAGACTTCGTCGGACCTCACACCCTGGAAATGGTCAAAACAGGAAGGATGCGGCAAGGTTATTAGGGGGTAGCGCCCCTTTAGTGTATGTCATTCCTTCTGGATAGAGGTGGTATCATGGTATGGAGCCCAGATATTTAACCTATGTTGTTGCTGCAAACTTATTACTTTGTGGTTGTTGGAAATCGAGGATCCTCGGATGTAGATCGGTTACGATCGGGGGATGGCATATTCGTGTCAGTAGTTACCCAGTTAGGGGTAACCCGGCCTTGTGTTGTCAGAGATACGGTTTGGTTCTCGGGACGTCATTCCAGAGGCGTTTCCATGTGGCAATGGGAAGTTCCTTGGCCTGACCATTTGTTAGAAATCCAAACAAACAATACGACCTTGTACGGTTTTAGTTGTATAACCTGCCATGGAATGTGGCGGTAACCTGCTATTGAACATGGTAGCTATAGTAGGCATAAGTGCGGAATGCCTATGCTGGCTAAGATTTGTATCTTTACTTTCGAAATGATTTTTTTTCTACACTATGCACTAGTAATAATATCAAATATTTCTTTTTAATACGTATCAAGCATATTTGACTATCATAAGGAGAAATCTCCTCTGATTCTGCGTTTGCATTGTGTATATGTGCGGGAGGCCTTATGGTAGTCTCATTTTCTAAAAAGCATTGCGAATCTATTTTAAAATTATCCTGTACTTTGTTTTAAAAATAAACTGTTTTAGTTCTCACACCAGTCACATGACTGACTCGGAGTTTATTGTTTTCCTTCTTAAACTCTGGGTGCCCACCAATTTCCACACAGGCAGTCAAGAGTCAGGTTTATCAAGATATTCTGGAATTTAGGAGTTGCTGGAGGCAAGATGGATGGCATGGCGTATTCACTAGTATATAGTATTTCTTTTCCACTGTTTGTTGTTGTTTGATAGTTGTACACTCTGATAATGTAATGTAATGTGATGTAATGTAATAAATGAAATAGTTCTTTGTTTAAAGATTATTCATTTATTTATTATATGTTGTTCCGCTGCGATTGTGAGATTCTGATACTGTTCTATTGTTTTCTTTCTGTTCTGTTCTATCTTTTCTCTCTTCTTCTATCTTTTTCTTTTTTTTAAACCCTAATAATTCGTATTTCCGTTCATCTTGAGCTAATCAATGGAGATTAGTGTATATTCAAGGAGTACGGATTTGCGGGTCCTCACAGTCATAGTTTACACCGATCATGCCTCCTTGCAGTATTTACTCACGAAAAAGGATGCCAAACCCCGCTTAATCCGTTGGATTCTTCTTCTTCAAGAGTTTGACCTAGAAATGCGGGATAAAAGGGGTTCTGAAAATGCCGTAACTAATCATCTTTCTCATATTGTTTATGAAAACTTCAATAACTCTCAAATCAACGATCATTTTCCCGATGAACAAATTCTTTCCCTCTCCAGTGCACCATGGTACGCGGACATCGTAAATTATCTTGTCACAAATGAAACACCTTCCTATTGGTCAAAACAAGACAAACATAAATTTCACTCCAATCTTCGAAACTTTTACTGGGACGGTCCTTATCTCTTCAAATATTGCACCAATCAAATCATACGTAGATATGTCCGCGAACAAGAATTCCTCAGCATCCTCTCTTTTTCACATAATCAAGCATGTGGAGGACATTTTGGAGCAAAGAAAACTGCTGCCAAGGTGTTACAGTGCGGTTTTTATCAGCCTTCTCTTTTCCGTGATGCCCACGAATTTTGCTCCAAATGCGCTAGATGTCAACAAAAAGGTCAAATTTCCAAACGTAACATGATGCCCCTAAACCTAATCCTTGTCATCGAAATTTTTGATGTTTGGGGCTTTGATTTCATGGGTCCTTTTCCTAATTCTTTTGGAAATCTCTACATCATACTTAAAATGGATTACATATCTAAATGGGTTGAGGCCATTCCCACCAGAACAAATGACAATAAAGTTATTGTCAAATTTTTGAAAGAAAACACGTTTTCTCATTTTGGCACACCTCGAGCCATTATAAGTGATAATAGTTCTCATTTTTGTAATCGTCCTTTTGAATCTCTTTTTAAGAAATACTCTATCACTCATAAACTATCTACTCCATATCATCCACAGACTAACGGTAGTCGAGATTTCCAATAGATAAATTAAACAAATTCTTGAAATGACAGTTAACTCCAACAGAAAAGATTGGTCATCTAAATTGATAGACTCCCTTTGGGAATTTCGCACAGCTTATAAAACCAATCTAGGAATGTCACCATACCAATTAGTCATTGGAAAAGCATGCCATTTACCCATTGAGCTCGAGCACCACGCACTTTGGGCAATCAAATACCTTAATTTTGACATAGAAAAAGCCAAATCGCATCGTAAATTACAATTTTCAGAATTAGAAGAACTAAGAAATGAAGTGTGTCTAAATGCAAAGATTTATAAAGAGAGAACTAAATTTTATCATAATAAATCCATACTTCGTAAGACATTCGAAGTAGGTCAGAAAGTTCTCTTATATAATTTTAAACTTCATTTAATTTTGGGAAAATTGAGATCTCAATGGATAGGTCCATATATTGTGAAAACAGTATACCCTTATGGTGTAGTTGAAATTGAAAATCCTAGGGACAGTTCCATTTCAAAGGTCAATGGACAATGCTTGAAGCCATTTCTAAAGTTTGAACAACATAAGGACGATGTGTTCGTGGATCTCCACAAACCTAGCAATTCGGCATAAGCCACTCACTATCTTGTACATACCAGGTTGTATTTTTTTTTTTCTGTTTTGCATTTGCATTTGCATTCCATTAGACAGTTGGGACACTATCTCATTCCAGTGTGGGGGGATGCATATCTCATTCTGTTTGTTCATATTTCACAACGTGGCATCACTTTTTTTTTAAAAAAAATCATCTCATTATTTGTTTTCAAATTTCTTTTCAATTTTTTTTCTCGTTTCCCATTATTTTCAGGACTTTGATTTATTTTTAATTAGTCAAGACAAAGTAAGTAAATAGTTGAAGTCAATTGATGAAATTTTTTGTGAATCACTAATTTCAAATGTAAAATATAATGAAAAGTTGAATTACAATCGATAATAGTGAGGTTAGTATATAGGGGGATTCATAGGTGATGGTTATGATATCCTTTCTAAACTGTAGTCTTTGTTTAAAAAAGTGGCAGATCTAAAGTACATGCGTTGACATTTCAAATCATTGAAGTTAAGTGGTGCTAAGTTGATTTGCATAACTCTCTTTAGTTAATTTCAAATAATAATAATAATGATAATAATAAGAAGAAACACCTAGAGTCAATAGGTGTGCGCACTTATGAAAGTGTGTGTACTCGCCACGCTCTGTACTCTTCTCACGTAAGCCCGCATGGCAGTGCATGGATGATATATCTGGCCTCAACATTCTTAGTTAGGTGTATAAAGAAATTAAATAAATAATCATCTAAGGATTACCGACCTTTTCTGACATAGTCAGCGTCGGTTTGCACAATCCGCCAAGCTCTGTCCCAACCCTCACGCAAGCCCGCGAAGCATTGCATGGGTGGTATACCTTGGTCCAAAAGTTAGGTGTAAAAAAAATTAGTAAAGAGAGACTAAGCTTTGAAACCCAAACACTTCTTGACTTTATTGATTTGGCTTATTATACAAATGGAAATGAAAAAACACCATTTTGGAAAAAAACTGTGATTAACAGTGAAGAATTTATTCGATGGCTGCACTATGTTATCAACCGAAACAATTGGCCAAACTAGAATCTAATATATGAAAACTTGAGTTATATTGAAATTTGTGTTTAGCGAGGAACCAAAAATTTCTAAAAGTTGACTAAAACCGATATACATTATTTTTTTG
Source organism: Allium cepa (assembly GCA_030765085.1). Classification (NCBI taxonomy): domain Eukaryota; kingdom Viridiplantae; phylum Streptophyta; class Magnoliopsida; order Asparagales; family Amaryllidaceae; genus Allium; species Allium cepa. The sequence continues at coordinate 138,745,420 of CM060932.1, forward strand.
CAATTATTCCAAAGTAAATCGAGTCTCCATTTGTTTAAAAATTTGCATTCATGTAGTACATTAGAATCATTACATACTGCATTTGGATTTTGTGGGTAGTATCTGCTGAAAACCCTCACGAGACACCACTCGTCCTACTAGGGACACCTAGAGGTTTAACGGCTTGTTGCATGCGCTCAACGCAATCGTGTTTCCTATGAAAAAGGATTTAGTTAATTTTTATTTTCTTTCTTATTCGAGGATGAATAAAGTTCTAGTGTGGGGGTATTTGATGAACGTATTTTTCTGCATTTTAAACGGTTGATTTCATATATTTTTATTTTTTTAAGCGGTATTATACGAGTATCTTATTATGGTTTTGCAGATTATAGATTCTGAAGTGCAACGTTAAAATTAATCGGTTGTGTCGTCCATTGGTTCAATGACACGTAGAAACAGAGTGCAACATTTTGAGTACCGAATAATTCGAAGAGAAAGCACATATCGTTCATGAAGAAATACATCTCACGTCACCAACATGTGTACTATTCATGCAAGAAATCAAATGCAAATATTGAAAGTCCACTTTCAAAGTTTAGCCTGAAAATCTCTCAAAGCAAGCCACTTCTTAATCAAATAACAAAGCAAAGACCAATTTAAAGTGAGGTGGCCTTATTATTCTCTAAATATCAAGCACATGGACCTAAATAGTAGGGTTATTTTTGGAGGTTGAAGTCTTTAAATAGCAAAGAGCAATGCAGATGGAAAATCATCTCTTACCCCCATCACTTTTCTTCTAGTTTAGTTTTAATTTCAGCAGTGTTTTTATTTTCAAACAGAATATGTAGGATTGTTAATTAGATTTAGCAATTTATCTATTCTTGTTCTTAGTTATTTTCTGCACTCTTTCTAGTTAGTTAATAAATTCAGTTCATTTTATTTCAGTTGTTTGCTCTATTATTTTCTTTTATGCACTTCTATTTTCTGCTCTGATTTCTACAATTTTATATTTTAATTGCAATTTTAATTAGATTCGTAATCAATTTGGAGTATATTATACTTTTATTTCCTATTCAAGATCCACCATCGAATTTTTTTGACACGCCTAAGATTTAAATTTGGATTTCAAATATTTTTAAACACAATTCCCTGTGTTCGACCTGCATACTACAAGCCTGTGCGGTTGAAGAATTAATTAAAATTTGTGCTTTTCTAATCAATAGAATAGTCGCAACATTGGTCCTAAGGGTTAGAGACTTTGATGAGGCCAAGAGCAAGGCTGGTGGAGGTTGCCCAAGGTGATGGATTGGTGATTGGCTAAGTGTTAGAGGCTATGACAACTTGTTTCTAGAACGTGGAGTTAAGTGCTTTGAAGAGAAAACTTGCTCCTATGATGAATAGGTTTAGACTAATAGGTCATGGTCAAAGCATCTAGGTATAGACTATTAGAAGTAAGGAAGGAGTGGAAGAAAACTCAACCATTAGTTGGCTAAATAGAGAGATCGACAATGACATGAAAAGGTCGGTACTGACTTCTCATGGTGAGTCCAATGGGAGTGGAACATCTAGGGAACGATGTGGAGGTTCTGTAGAACTGCTGGAGATGTTTGCTCATTTACATCAGAATTGGATGGCGATGTAACAACATGATGAAAATCTAGAATCTTCGGATGTTGGCTCGTATCAGGAGTAGGTTCAAAAGATGGCGACTCGGTAATGGTGGGAGTCGCAAGATCAGGGAATATGGAGGATTCCTCGTGAATAATGGAAACTGGATTGAGAAAAAAGGGCTCGGTGTCCAAAAGGAAGAAAGAAGGGCTCAGATAATTATGTTCTAAGGAACCATTTATGTTCAAAGTATTTTCTTGTGTACTCGAAGCAGGGGTATTATAAGTGGGGACGCTTATGGATTGGTAGCGAGGATTTGAACATCCTAGGCCAGTGACTTTAGGTCTAGTGTCTAGCTTTAGGGCCATAAAACACATATCGAGTTTTGGGCTGCATAATACGAGAGTATAAAGAGAACTGGGATTTCCATTAGTCCCCAGCAGTCAAGAGGCCATGCAAGTTATTATATATTCAGAGCATAGAGATGAGTGATAGTGAGTCTTGTTTGATGGATATTATAGTTGCTTTGGTTGTTTTCCTTTAGTGGGCTATCACTCGGGGATATCATCGGAAGTAAGTACTAGAGATAGGGATATTTGGACATGCGTTATGGTATTATGTATTATACCTTTATGATATAGTAGAGTAGCATATTATACTATTATGTGCTAACTCTTTGGTTGTAGGGACAGGTCAGGTATGGTTCATGTATTCTTTTTCCTTACCATATTTTACCTTATAGTATCTTGAGATTTATTTACCACTGTTGTCTAACCCAAGGTTTTATTCTTTGCTTTTTATTATCTTAGGTACTCTTAAATAAGTAGACTAGATAATAGGTTTAGGCAATGCAATACATGTTCGGAGGATGAGCCGGATGGAGCTAATATGGAGCCTACGCTTATTCCTCTATGCAACACTGGGGAGCCTTAACAGTGACTACTTACTATTTGTGCTCAAGATAGTTATTGAGTTTATTTCCGTTGTATAAACTCTACAATTGATGTATAACTCTGAGGATATTATATCATGATGATGATTTTTTCATATTGTTATTATTGTCTCTTTTATTGTATAAGTGATACTATATTTTGTCCATGCACTGTGAGATATACAATAAGTTATATGCCGCATTTCTTCATTCTAAACCTTGATGATCGTTATATATCAACCTTTGGCATGAATGTAGCACACTATTTATACTCTACTGGTGCCAGTGGTATAGGGTGGTCATTATATTTGGTACCAGAGCTTTGGTTACGTGATTAACTAAGTTGATAACGCGATCTAGTAGAGATAAGGAAGGAGCTGTTGCCTTAGACTAGATCTAGGGTGTATATATATGGGAGAGAGCATATTTGTTATATGTTGGTTTTCAAAACTATATAATAGTATAGTATAAGTCGCATGCACATGAGCACTATAGACACAGTTTTCTTTATGAGAGACTGATCATTCTTATTAAGATAAGAATGAACTGGCATATACGGAATACCACGAGATATGCTTCAGGAGTTGAAGAAGCAGCAAGATCAGGAGATGTATGCCTGATTTCCAAGCTATGTCCAATCTTGTGCAACAATGATGAGGAATGCTCCGGGTGGGGTGGTTGGAGGAGGAGCTCCAATGTAAGCACCTAGGGTTGATTTTACTAAATTGAGCAAGGATTAGGAATGTCATTCCATGGGATAGAGTCAGGCATAGAAGTGCAAGATTGGTTGGATACTTAGGAGAGCATTTTTAGTGATATGTAGGTGGAAGATTCTATGAAGAGAAAATTGGATTCGAGACAGCTTCAAGCCGAGCTATGAATTGGTGGAATGCGTTATCTATTGCTACTCCACAAGACCAGTTTTCGAGGGATCAGTTTTAAGATGAGGTTTGAGGAGAAGTTCATTCCGGCTGCTCAGAAGTCGGTATTGCATAGGAAATTCGTTGAACTCAAGCAGGGAGAGATGATGATTTCTAAATATATGGCAGAATTTGATGCTTTGTCTAAGTATGAGATATCATTTATTGATACTTCCTTAAGGAAGAATGAAAAGTTCATCATAGGATTGGATGAATATATTATGGAGAAGCTAGTGGACCATACTGATGATCCATTTGAGAAACTAGTAGAGGAGGTGCTTCGCCGTGATAACCTATACCCCAATGATAGGACTGCTATTGACATTTCTTTTCATAAGGAGGAGCCAAAGCCATGGAAAGGTGGTGAAGGCAAGAAGAAGTGAAATGGAAAGAGGAAGCAACACTAGGGCAAGGTAGCAAGAAGAAAGGTAAACATGAGCCTATTTGTTATGGTTGTAAATAGAAGGGTCATTTAATTAAGGATTGCAAAGTGAGTGATAAGAAGACGTGCTACAACTGCGATAAACTAGGGCATTTGAAGAAATATTGTCCAAAACCGGTGAAGGATAAGAAGATAGTGAAGGCATATGCTTTAGATGCAGTCCCGACTTCGTCGAGTGCTTCGTTGACGAAGGAGAAGGGGAAGGAGTCGTCATTCAAGGTATGCTTTCTATTGCTAATGTTTTTGTTTGATATTGTTGCTTCACTTTCGTACATATGTAGTGACCAAGTAGATAGATTGGGATTAAGGCCTGAGATAGTAGATCGGCCTGTGATCATGACAAACTCTTTTGGAGGCTCGACTCGCCTGCATGGTTTATAGCGGTTTAGTTTTATCAAGTCATGGATGCACTTTTGTTTATAATTGCTTTGTTTTGAATTTTGTTGGGTTCGAGATTATCTTGGGATGGACTGGCTAAAGAAGTATGCGGTTATAGTGGATTACGAGATGCTATTGTGATAATCGGAGATGTGGATAGGCAAACGATAGTGATTAACTGCTTAGCAGAGGATGGGGTGATGGTTAGCTTTCTATATTCGCTTGAGGTTCCATAGGAGAGGTTGTCATCTATGCGTAGGGCTGTCAATTTCTAACATGCCCCGAAACACGACCCGAAACCCGCATGGAAATTAGCTGGTTAACCCGACACGTTTAAAAGGGTGGGTCATTTTTGGGTCAACCCGTTTGAACCCGTTTAATAAATGGTTGGGTTTAGGGTTGACCCGCGAACCCGAATTTGACCCGACTAACCAATTTATAAGCTTTGTGTTGTTATACAATTCTCATTTTAACTTGCACAAGAATAGTATTGTTGTTATTCACGTATTCCTACACATTTGCACTTAACAACTTCCTATGTTTTCATGCACATTTCCACGTTTTCATGTCCATTCTCACGTAACAACTTCCCAAATTTTCATACCCATCTTAGCTTGCAATAAAAGAATGACAACAATACACTTCTTTTGCTTTGAAATTCTCATTACAGCTTGCAAAAGAAGGGTGTTGTTGTCATTCACTTATTTTTACACATTCGCGTTTAATAACTTCCCACATTTTCATGCCCGTTTCCATTTCTTTGCATAAATATTATTCTTAACGGGTTACACGATTCAACTCGAAACCCACCCGATATATAATCGGGTCAACTCGAAACCCAACCATTCAATAAATGGGTTGACCCGACCCGTTTAAAAATCAACCCGCACCCGAGTTGACCCAACCCGAACCCGACCCAACCCGACCCATTGACAGGCCTATTTGTGTGGAACACTAGAGAGCATCCAAATATCTTTGACGAAGCGACTGGATTACCACCGCAAAGAGAGATTGAGTTTCAAATTGACTTGGGTAAAGAAAGTCAAACCAATAGTTATGCCTTTCAGGCGTATAACACGTATAGAGCAGAAGGAATTAGAGGTGCAAGTGAATGACCTAATAGGGGTTCATTCGAAGAAAAATATCTGAGTGGGACACACCTGTTGTATTTGCAACTAAGGCGGATGAATCTTTGAGGTTATATGTAGATTATCATGAGCTGAATAAAGTGACGAAGAAGAAAAGGTACCCACTTCCACGTGTTGAAGGATTATTCGATCAGCTGCATGGTGCAAAGGTGTTCTCTCAATGTGATTTGGCTATAGGATTTCTCCAGCTTAGAGTAGCAAAATAGAATGTGCCTATTACTTCGTTTCGTATGTTATTGGGTTTTTATGAGTGATTGGTGATGATGACATTTGAGATGACCTATTCTCAGGCATACTTTGTGGATCTCATGAATCAGGTTTTCAGAGACTAGTTGAATAAGTTTATGCTTGTGTTCGTGGATGATATTCTAGTCCTCTCCAAAATAGAAGAGGAGCATAAGACACACTTAAGGATTTTGCTAGAGATATTAAGAAAACAAATTGAGAGTGAAGTTCCCCAAGTGTCACTTCTAGAAAGAAGAAGTGAGGGTCATGTCTTTTTGAGACAGGGTATAGCAATGGATCCTACGAAGGTAGCAATGGTCCAAGATTGGAGTCAACCCAAGAATGCCACAAATGTGAGGAGTTTTCTAGGATTTGCAAGATATTATAGATGCTTCATCAAGGAATTCTCGAGGATAGTAGCACCATTAAACAATTTGACAAAGAAGAATTAGACTTTTGTTTGGGATGCAAAGTGCTAGCTTGCATTTGTGAGTCTGAAAGAGAGGTTGACGAGTGCACTAGTGTTGACCATTCCAAGTGGAAATGAAGTGTCAATGCGTACTAGATTTGGTGCGATGTTAATGCAAAGGGGAAGGATTGTGGCTTATGCCAGTCGACAGCTAAATCCGCATAAAATGAATTATCCAACTCATGATTTGGAGTTGGTAGCAATTGTTTTTTCTTTGAAGATGTGAAGGCACTCTTTTTTGGAGGAGAGGTTTGAGCTATTTATGGACCATAAATCCCCAAAGTACATTTTCTCTCAAAAGGGTCTCAACCTTCGTCAATAATGGTGGTTAGATTTCTTAGCCTCTTATGATTTTGATATTTTCTATATACTGGATAAAGGGAATGCGGTCGCTGATGCACTAAGTATACGACATGCTAATTTGGGAGCAATATTATTGGAATGGCAGCAGATAGAGTATATTGCCGGATTTGATTTCAAGCCTCACTGTGAGCTAGAACTTAAAATATTAGCAAGTTTGTCGATCAGATCTACTTTTATAGAAAGGATCGGTAAAATTCAGAAGCAAGATGCTAGGCTAGAGGAGATCCTAATAAAGATAGAGGAAGAGTTGAATCTGAAGATATGAAGCAATAAGAACTCGACTGAGAAGGTTAGCTTTGTAAAGATGGGAGGTTATTTGTTCCCAATGTTAATGGATTGCGAGATGGAGGGCTAAGAGAGTGTCATCATTCAAGATTGATTATTCATCTCAATGGTAACAAGATATACCAAGATATGAAGCAAACTTACTACTGCGAAGGCACAAAGAGGGATGTTGGGGCATTCATCTCTAAATGTATGAACTGCCAATTGGTAAAGGCAGAGCAAAAGAAACCTAATGGATTGTTGCGACCATTAAAGATTCCTAAGTGGAAATGGGAGCAAGTATAGATGGATTTTATAGATAAACTACCAAGGACTCAAGCAGAGTACAATGGCATTTGGGTCATAGTAGATCAGTTGATTAAGAGTACGAGGTTCATACCCATTAAGTCAAGTACAACGGCATCCAAGCTGGCAGACTTGTATGTAAAGTGGATAGTAAAATTTCATGGTGTACCGAAGAGCATTGTAAGCGACCAAGACTCATTGTTCACTAGTGGGTTTTGGAAGAGCTTACAAGAGGCGTTAGGGATGGAGCTGCATCTTAGTACAGCTTGTCACTCGCAAATGGATGGCAAACTGAGAGAGTAAATCGTATATTAGAAGATCCCTTGAGAGCATGCATTATAGACTTTGGTGGATCATGGGATGATAATTTGCATTTTATGGAATTTGCATACAACAATTATTGGTCGAGTATTGGAATGGCTCCATATGAAGCATTGTATGGAAGACCATGTAATGCTCCTTCGTGTTGATGGGAAGCGAGTGAGAAATCGACACATGGATCAGATATGATTAGAGAGACATCGGAGAAAATTAAGATCATTCGGCAATGAATGAAAGATGCTCAGGATCGACAAAAAATTTATGTGGATAAATGATGAAGAGATTTGTAATTTTCTATCAGAGATATGGTATATGTAAAGGTTTCTCCTCTAAAGAATACAGTTCGATTCCGTAAAAAAGGGAAGTTAGCGTCATCGTTCACAGGTCCTTTTTCGATAATTGAGAGGATTAGGAAGCTAGCATATAGGGTCAACTTATCTCAGAAGATGGCGGGCGTGCAGAACTTTTTTCAAGTCTCTTATCTTCTGAAGTTTGTGCATGACTCGGGCATGATGTTTACATTGGATCAGCTAGAAGTTGTTGAGGTAGAACTACAAGTTTCTATATCTCGTAAGCAAATTTGTATTATTGCGTACGATACAAAATAACTTAGAAGAATGATAGTGAAACTAGTTAAGGTTCAATGGAGTGGAAGTGGTGACAATAATACATGAGAGACGGAGGAGAGCGTGAGGACTAGGTGCCCAGAGCTCGTTAAATGTGTGATGGTTGTATTATGATTGGTAGGTACTATATTAGATAGGTTTGTATTACGCATTCTAGGATAGATCACTTATACTATTAATTGCATGGGTGCTTGTTTGATATGTGTGATGGTTGTTTATGTTTGGTAAGCATGCGGGATAACTATGATTGCTTATACTTTGGCTTATTTGGGCACTTCGGGGGCGAAATTCCTAAAGGGGAAAGAATGTAATGACCAATATTTTATGTATCGAAGGCTGGTAAAATATTTTTGTTTTATCCGTATGTGGTCAAATGATTCTATGATTTTGGGATATGACTCTAAGGATTATTTTGCACACTTTTGATTTTTCCAGAATTTCAGTGTGACCATTTTGACACTAAAAACCTTATTTAGGCTACAACTTTCGATAAGAGTCGAATTAGGATCTCAAAGCAATTCCATTGCTTCAGGATGATGGCTTCCAATTTCATAGAGTGGTTGTAACAGAAAAACGGACTTATGGTTAGGAAGTTATAACTGTTTTATGTTTTAATAGTCGTAGACAAGAATTAGCGTGTAATTAATTAAGCCCATTATAGGCCCATTAGTCTAATTAGTGATTACCATAAATATGGGTGGTAGGAGTTAAATTAGAACTTTTCCAATTATTCCAAATTAGGTCTAAACCCTAATTATCCCTAAATCCATCCTAATTCATTCAAATTTCTCTAAATCAAACTAGATTATTGATTAGTGGTTAGATCTTCGACTACAAGCTAGAGCTCATAAAATTAGCTGATTCGAAGTTCTTTTCATTGCTGTCCGAATTGGATCTACTTTCTAATTGGTGGAATTTTGTAATTGATGAGTGGTTTATACCTTCTCACTATACTATACATGTTTATATAGTAGAATTATAGGATTTAACATGTTTTAAATTATCTTTTGGCCATAAAACCATTTCTAACTCTAATTACATGTTAATCCGTGCATATGATACAGATTGATTAGAAATCACTTTTGTTTATGTTCATATATTCATTCTATTTGTAGACCTATATCAGAGATTGACTTATTTATCTTTATTTATACGGATTGCGTGTTTGAATGGATGAAATTGTTTGTTTTTCTATGTTTATATGATGTGATTTGATGTTGTTTGTTAGCCTTTTGGATATATTGAAAGATAGGTAGCGAACTGAGCATATCAAAGACAAAGATGGTTAGAATTGGATGAAACTTGGAGGGGAGACTCTGGAGTATGTGAAGAGCATAATGTTTAAGTTGTAAGCTCCAATTTGTGAAGTACACATGTCAACACTGACATGAGAGATTGGTATCGACATGTTTCTAGTGGTCTTGTGGGTTGGAGACTTTGGTGATGCGAAGGGCAAGGCTAGTGGAGGTTACCTAAGGTGATGGATTGGTGATTGGCAAAGAATTGGAGGCTATGACAGCTTGTTTCTAGAATGTGGAGCTAAGTGCTCTGAAGGGAAGACTTGTTCCCATGACGACTTGTTTAGGGTTAACAAGTTGGGGTCAAAGCATCTAGGCATGAAGTATTAGAACCAAGAAAGAAGTGGAAGAAAACTCATCCATTAGTAGGCTAAGAAGAGATATCATAATGGCATGAAGAGGTCGGCACTGACTTCACATAGCGAGTCCAATGGGAGTGGAACTTTTGAGGAATTGTGTTGAGGTTCTGTAGATCGTGCTAGAGGTGTTCGCTCATTCGCATCAGAGTTAGATGGCGAAGTAACAGCATAATGAAAGGCTAGAATCTTTGGATATTGGCTCATATTGGGAGTATGTTCCGAAGATGGCAGCTTGGTAATGGAGGGAGTCATAGGATCGAGGAATGTGGAGGGGTTCCTTGTGAATAATGGAAACTGGATAGAGAAAAAAGGGCTCGATGTCCAAAATAGCAAAGGAGGGCTCATATAAGTATGTGTTAAAGAATCGTTAATGCTCGAAATGTTTTCTTATGTACTCGAAGAAGGGGTATTATATATAGGGACTCCCATGGATTGGTAGCGAGATCTAAATACCCGGGACTAGTAGCTTGGGTCTAGTGTCTAGCTTTGGGGCTACAAGACACCTATTGAGCATTGGGCTATGTGATACAAGAGTATGCAGAGAACCGGGATTTCAGTTAGTCCCTAGCAGTAAGGAGGCCATACGAGTTATTATATATTCCGAGCGCAGGAATGGGTGATAGTGAATGTTGTTTGATGGATGTTATAATTGCTTTTTTTTGAAAGTGACATATAAAGAACTTTGCCTTCAATCGATTCGTCCTCAAGACATCTATCACCTCTCGCAAATGGATCTCATGCTCCTCCTCACTTAAAAATTTCATCCACGAAGACCATAAAAAATGTGTTACACGGCTCAAGAAATAATCTACTCATCAAATCTAAAAAATATGCCGAAGCATTAGTCAACCAAACGATATGACCAACCACTCAAACAATCCATCAGGCATACGAAAAGATATCTTTGGGATAATGTCTTTAGCTACTTTTAACTGAAGATACCTAGTTGCTAAATCAACCTGAGAGAAAAACTTTGCCCCGACTAATTAATCGAAGAGGTCGTTAATGAAAGGCAGTGAATAACGTTTTTTTCACTAATAATCAACACATAACCTTAGGAACTATCTGCCTTAGTAATAAAAACGACAGGCACTATCCATTCCAAGATACTTCTCTAACCAGATCCTTTGTACAGCAATTCTGATACCTGCTTATCCAACTCTCTCCTTTTCTTTGGAGCTATGTGCATAAGAGGCATCACTGCCAGTCTTGCATATTTCTCGAGAATAATACGAAATTTAATTTCTCTTTGGGGAAGGAGACTAGAATCTTCTTTGAATACATCTTAATAATCCTTTATTACGAGGATAAATGATAGCTCTTCTTCTAAAAAAACGAGTGAATACAAATACATCTCCATAACAAAAATATCAGGCTCATAACATAGAATCACATCAAGTCCTTCAACCCTCCTTAATCAAACCATCCTCCTATCACAATCTAACACTACCCATAGCGAGACATCCAGTCCATTCGCAAAAGAAATCGATTCCCTAAAAAATTTTAGTACATATGCATAACATGGGAACTCCACACCATAAACGACCAAATTTAAGCTATGACATAACATCGATAAATGGTCATTCCCCCAACAGGATTTAACACTGATGTGGATTCATGCTTAATTTCTATTGATTAGTCCACTTGCTATGAATGTATGGGATACACCATTGTCAAATAAAGTGAACAAGAGAATCAGATAAACTTAAAATAACTTCCATCAAAATCTGTTTCCCCTTCTCCTGAGCCGACGGTGGTGCAATAATAGAGGTGAATGACATCCAAAGCATACGCCATAACTATCTAACCTTCACTCTTCAAAGTCGGGCGATCCCTTTTCATATTTTTGAATGGATCACAATTATACCACTTTACTTTCGGTTGAGCTGGGGCCACCTTACAATCCTTTGCTATTGTCTCACTTGGTTGCTGTTATAACACTTACCATTCGATTTATTTGTCCTACGGTTCTTGGCCATGTTTTTCACTTTCTGACGTCAATGACAGGTAATCACTTGCTTTTTCCCTTACCCTTTTTGTAATCCATTTCCTTTACGCTTACCTTATTGATGGCTCTCTCCTTCATAAGTCTGATTCTTAACAAAAGTTCCATTTAGAGAATTCAATAATACTGCTTCCACCAATCCTTCAACTATAGCTCCATATGGTTTCTGATTCAATGCAAACTCCTTGAAATTTGAGTTCAAACCTTTTGTAAACTTCAATGCCTTCTACTCTTAGGTATTTACTAACTCAAATCCCAATTTTTCCAACTCATTGAACTAACTTACATATTCTTCAACAGTCATCTCTCCCTACTTCAAATGAATAAACTTCTCTGGTAACAGATCACTTTGGCGCCAAAATGGAACTTCATCTCAAACTTTTTCTTAAATGTCTTCCAATAAATAGTATTCTCATCTACTTCTGTCATCACCACCTCCCACCAACATGCTGCCTCACCTTGCAAATGCCTCTTAATAACATCATTAAGTCCTAACAAGTTTAAAATCTTATCACCATTATTAAGTCATGCCTGATTCACTGAGTATGTTTTTGTCCTAACAAAAGGCTTCCCACCAAGGCTGGTAAAATCCCTACACAACTTGGGAAAGTCTACAATTGATGGTGCTAGTGTTAACCCACCTTTCGGTAAGGCCACGGATAGGCGGAATTAACTAAGTCGACTTCACGATTATCGAGGTTGAAATATGATGGATTCAGTTTAGAGCGATGGAATTCACCTGGATATGCCGCTCGACATTGAGGTGAGGTTATGCCGCTCGGCATCGAGGTGAGGTTATGCCGCTCGGCATCGAGGTGAGGGTATGCCGCTTGGCATCGAGGTAAGGTTATGCCGCTCGGCATCGAGGTGAGGGTATGTCGTTCAGCATTGGTGAGGTCAAGGTCGTTCGGCATGGGACGAATGTGGCTCGGTGGAAGTCCGTTCGGCATGGGATGAATGCGTCTCGGTGGAAGGTCGTTCGGGCTTGGAGGTATGTGGTTCGATGGAAGGTCTTGATGGGCCTATACTGTTCAGAAAGCCCAACTCAGGATTTACCTATAAATATAGCATGTGAAGGTTCAGAAAAGGGATCTTCTTTCGGCTCTCGGACTTTCTCTTCTCTAAGGCTAGGGCATTTAGCCATTGTCAAACTTTAGATTATAACTATAATCGATTATTACAGCAACAAAAAGGAAATTACTAGAGTGGACATAGGCCGGAGTTAGCTGAACCACTATAAAATCTGTTGTTCTTTACTGCTCTCGTTTTAATTCTTACTATTCTTCACATTTATACTCTCTACATACAATCTATCTATGAGTTGTGACTCGTACTTGGTGCTTTCGTCTAGATTTGGGTGTTAGTGACCAATTTTGGCGCTAACATTTTTGTGCTTTCACTGAGAAAGCTAGCACTCAGGAATTTTTGAGCTTAGATTTTGGATTGAAAAGCGTAGGAACTCGGATTTTGGAAAGCAATGGCTAGAACCCCAACAAGGAAGCAAGCAGCGGAAAGGAGCAATCAGGAAGGAAGTCAAGCGGCCTCTTCTGGAGATGGATTGCATCCGTCTACATAACTCGGGACGAGATGCAGGTTATGATGAATTCTATGCAGGATCAGATGATGAAACGGTAAGAGGTGATGATGCGGGCTCTTCTAAGGCAATTTGAACAACGAGGATCTGCATGCGCTCAAGTTCTCGAAACTGGACCAAAGGAACCCAACTAGCAGGTGGATGGAGTGATTTAGCAAGGGGCAGCCCCCAATCAACAAACAACTAACAATCTGGATGGACCAAGACTCGGAGGCAAACCAGGTAATGCTGGACAAGTTCATGGAGGGATACTGGATGATGCTATGCGGCCCGACGCTAACAGGAATACAGGAGTACGTGATGAGGAATACGTGCTAGAATTTCCTCGGGGACTTGGAGGGCAGTTTGCAAACATGGATAGGGGCAACCCTTGGTTGGAAACACTGGATTGGCTTACATTATCAAGCGGACTATTCGCGGAGGACTGACAAACAGGGATTCGGAGGAAGTCAAAAAAAGTCCGTTTACTCGTAACATCAGGACAGCTAGGAATCCGCTTGATTTTAAACTACCCACTCTGGAAGTGTACAACGGAAAGACAGATCCAACTGACCACTTTATGAGGTACATTAGGCATATGGAAGTGCTGGGGGAAATAGAGGAGGTTATGGCCTGATGTTCCCCCTGTACTTGACTGATATAGCTGCCATGTGGTTCAAGCAGCTGGAGGATGGATCCATTGGAACATGGACAGAACTGGTGGACAGGTTCTTAAGTCAGTTTCGAGTTCACTTAAAAAGGCCAAATAACTTGATGACAGTGACGTCAGTTAAATAGGGGGCGGATGAATCACTCAGGGCATTCTTAACTCGATTTAATGCAGTAGTTGCCTTGGTGGATCGGCCGGATCCATCAATGGTTCTGATGGCTAAGTTATCAGGAGTCAGAGATAATTCACATTTCAAAGTATCATTGATACGGGACCCACCATTGGCTCTTGGGAAATTCTTCCATGAAGCTGAGAGATTTCTCCGACAAGAGGATGCATGTTTGGACATGAGGTCAAAGGAAGTAAACATGGTCAAGGATGGAGGACTACCCGATGAAAGCTCGGGTAAGGATAAGGATAAAGGAAAAGGAAGCGCTGGGGAGAACCAAAGTTCTCCACTCACACCGGACTGAACGCAACATTGGAACGGATATTCTTGGATACTCGAGATCGCCTTTTGTATCGAAGGCCAGTGAGGAGGGAGCCCTTAGAACGCAAAAGGGCATCGGGAAGGCACTGTCTTTTTCATGACCTGGACGGGCATGATACTAACAGCTGCCGACATTTGAAGGACATAATCGAGAAGCATGTTAGGAATGGTCAGTTGCGACAATATGGCGAAACTCGGAATGCGGAGGTGGAACAGGAGCAATCACCGTCTACTTTGAACGACAAGGGAATGAGGCCCATGAATGGAGGCCAGTTGGTCATCAACTAATCTTGATGGTTTGAAATAAAAAACAAACTCTGGGCAATCAACTAAATCACTTACTCATGTACGGGGTCGGAGGTAACCCTCAGGCATGCTCTGAGATGATGGATTATCGAGACGCCTCGATTTGTGAAATCTATTTTTTCCCTTTGACTTGGACATTTGCTTTTTCTGGTTTGGTTTTGGAGTTTGGTTTGAACTCCCGGTTTTGCTCTTTTTTGGTTTGGATTTTTGATATGGATTTATGGTGTTCTAGTTAGATTTGGATTTTGGATTAGATTTTGATTAGATTTTGGCTAAAAGGTCACCGAGCATGGACTATGCTTGGCAAGGGTCCGGAGAGACCAGGATTCAGCCTAGGATTTAGGCCCTATATTATCGGTTATTATTACAGGTCGTCGAGTATGGACTATGCTCGGCAAGGGTCCGGAGCGACCAAGATTCGGCATAGGACTTAAGCCACGACATTATTTGGCGTTCATGGACACTAAACCAGAAACACCATGGAATTACTTAACATAGGTCATCAAGTGTGGATTGCGCTTGGCAAGAAATCGAAAAGGTTACGGATTTGAATACTGGCTATGAACAACTAAGGATACGGGCATGGACCCGGAATAGTCCAGGATTTGGACATCGACCTGGAGAGGTCACGGAAATGGTTATTGGTTGTTGGATATGGATGGATTAGAACTCGGTTGTTGAGTTTGGGCGGACATGGATTTGGGTAAGGATTTGGATCCGAAATCGGATGTCGACCCAGAGTAGTCATAGACTCGGATAAGGATACGGCGATGGCCTATGGATAAAATGGATTGGATTATGAATCGAAAAGTATGGATGTAACTAACATGCATACTTCGGATATCGGACTTGAGGCTATTCAAAACACACCTTCCAACAACAAGGCATGTTTTGGGGGGCAAATGTTAATCCGCCTTTTGGCAAGGCCACGAACAGGCAGATTTAACTAAGTCAACTTCACGATTATCGAGGTTGAAATATGATGGATTCAGTTTAGAAGGATGGAATTCACTTGGATATGTCGCTCGACATTGAGGTGAGGTTATGTCGCTCGACATCAAGGTGAGGTTATGCCATTCGGCATTGAGGTTATGCCGCTCGACATCAAGGTGAGGTTATGCTGCTCGACATGGAGGTGAGGTTATGCCGCTCGGCATCGAGGTGAGGTTATGCCGCTCGGCATTGAGGTGAGGCTATACCACTCGGCATTGGTGAGGTTAAGGTCATTCAGCATGGGACGAATGTGGCTCG
The DNA here is from genome assembly GCA_030765085.1 of Allium cepa. Taxonomy (NCBI): domain Eukaryota; kingdom Viridiplantae; phylum Streptophyta; class Magnoliopsida; order Asparagales; family Amaryllidaceae; genus Allium; species Allium cepa. The sequence goes on from CM060932.1 coordinate 138,761,352, forward strand.
GTGGAGGGTAGTTCGACATGGGATGAATGTGGCTCGGTGGAGGTCGTTCGGCATGGGACGAATGTGGCTCGGTGGAAGGTCGTTCGGCCTTGGAGGTATGTGGTTCGGTGGAAGGTCTTGATGGGCCTATACTGTTTAGAATGCCCAACAACTCAGGATTTGCCTATAAGTACAGCATGTGGAGGTTCAGAAAAGAGATCTTCTTTCGGCTCTCGGACTTTCTCTTTTCTAAGGCTAGGGCATTTATCCATTGTCAAACTTTAGATTGTAACTATAATCGATTATTACAGTAATAAAAAGGAAATTTTTCGAGTGGACGTAGGCCGGAGTTAGCCGAACCACTATAAAATCTGTTGTTGTTTACTGCTCTCGTTTTAATTCTTACCGTTCATCACATTTATACTCTCTACATATAATCTATCTGTGAGCTGTGATTGGTACTTGGTGCTTTCGTATGGATTTGGGTGTTAGTGACCAATTTTGGCACTAACAGCTAGTGATAGTCACACCTTGGTTGGTAGCAGTAGTGATGGCTATCTTTTCGGTGGGGTTAGCACCAGCTTAGCTCATCGCCTAAATATAGCATCTAAACCACACTGAAATACTGACTCCGGGTATGACCAGTACATATGGGTACTAGTCCCTACCCTGGTCTCTACCCCACCAGCATTTTTTGTGTTGGTCACTATTCTAGTTTCGATTGAATTACTCATTTCAGCTATCTGCAAAAATGGGATTGTTAGCATCTCCCTAATAGATAGTAAACAAAATTGGGAGGGTAATTGGTTTATGTATATGTACTTAATTCCTATAAATATTATATATATAATAGAAAATACGAATATGCCCTCTCCATGCATTCTTAGTTCATATCCTAATTTCTAACCTATGCTCTGACACCAAATGTAAAAACCCACCTTTTTGACCTCCGAGTTGAACTCCCGAACTGACATCAATACCTTGAGAACTGAAGGGGACGAGTCATTAGGTAAGATAAAATAAAAAGATACTTTGCTAACTAATAACTTTAGAGTCCCATAGTAGAAGGAAATAAAATATAGTACAAAAATAATCATTATCACAACACATTACCATAACATATCCATTTATCAAATACATATGTCTGTATAACACAAGTCAAACCCAAACAATACACATAGTCAAATCCAGGTTACAACACATATTTACATCATATATAATATACATAAATGAATCCCTATCTCTAATAACATCTTGTCTCCAAACTTCATCAACCTGGTTATATAAGTAAAAGAGAAAATAGGAGTGGGTCGAATATAATTCTAGTGGGTGAGCCATATTTTACTCTACATATACTACAAAAATAATACTATAGCATGTACGAGTCTAATGCTTGATCACCCCATGTCCTACTAGCAGCATACACCTAGTCATCATATACATATAGTATGACATTGTCCCTATGTGTGGACTCAGTTCTCATGCCCTATAGGGTCGCCTATTGTCCATCGTCACATAAATCGTATATATGAATCACTTCCTTGGACTGGCATCATGCGCTACATGGTCGCATGTTGTTCATCATAATGTAAATCACATATAGGATTCACTTTCCTAGACCTTCGGAAGCCTGTAGAGTTATCTGTTGTCCTCATACTAACTAGACTCACGCCCTAGTCTGCCCATAGCCTATCAGGTTGCTTAGCATGTACCTTCACACTGGTCCACCGAAGCCTTCAAGGGAGCAACTCAATACTTGGATCACCTACTCATGTCATATGTCCATGTCTGTATCTGTATCCATATCCACATCTATGTTTGTATCTTCGTCTTGAGCTGTTTACTTGCATCATAGGTTCATTCAAGTCCATCATCTCATCACATTTCCAAATTACCGACACACACACACACACTAATCCATCACAAACAATAATCAGCCATCACATCATAGACTTGAATCTGTAACATCATCACTTACCTTGTCAATAGCCTTCATACACAATTAGAAAACAAAAGAGAACAAGACTCAAATGGATTAATGTTATTTTATATAAGCGCTTGTGGATCCAGGTTAAACCTCCCCGGAATTATAAGGCATCGATGGACCAGTTTGTGCAACCGATGGACCGGTGTGCATAAAAATTCTGGATTTCTAGATTACATTTCGGTTGTTACACCACAACGTTTTACCTCCAGTCACCTCTATTCCACCTCTAGTTTCTTAAGAACATCCCTACATTTCTAAGTTCTTTTTTGTATTTTATTTCACCAATTTAGTGATCTATTCCATATTTTATAGTAATTAAGAAAATTATAGTTCTAATTCACTGTTAATTTCGATTTCCCTCCTAAGTCCCATTTAGATCCTAATTGAATTATGTATAAATGATTTTCTACATTATTTTAGTAGCATATCATACATATATATAGCATCAAAATTTCATTATATGAAGAGGAAATCACGAATCACCCACCATATTCACCATTCACTGCCTCAGTACCCGCTATTCGGCCCGCTACAACTCCATGCTTTCGATTTTCACCTCCAAGTTGATGTAGATGTGTAGTACTTCTTTGTAGCTTCATGATGCCACTAGTTTCATGTGATTTCATTCAGTTTTGAGAAAGTTAACAAAATTTGAATCTTTGTAAGTTAAGAGGAAAAGAAAAGAAGAAGAATGAGTGCAACCAGTTCTAAAAATTTAAAAGATGAGTATGTGACTATTCTGTTTAAATGAAAGGAGAGAAAGTAACTATCTTATTCAAATTCAAATTCTCAAGTTTTTCCCCCAATTAACCTGACACTTTTTCGACCATAATTCCTTCTTACAGACTCAAAAACAAGGCAAACTAAAATACTATATGAACCCAAAAATTGAGATGGTTTCCATAGCATTGGTTGCGCCAACAAATTCTAAAGTTGGAAAAATGACCATTTTGCCTATCCTTATTTTTAGTTTATTTTATTAACATGTTAAATTCAATTATTTTCACATTATTATATTATAAATATTTAATTACCAATTTTCAGAGTATTACAAGAACTGAATTAAAATTGGCATAGAAATATAAAATATACTTACTAATAAATCTATTGGCATGTTTTCTCTTCAAGATCTATGCAACGGCCAATTTACACTACCACTAAAATATTCATGCTTCCGTCACTTAAGTGTTTATTTGTCCGATACTGTGCATTTTATTTTATGAGTTTGAACTTTAAGCAATACAAGAATATGGAAATTTAATCCATATTCGATCATATATAAATGTTATACGGTGAACAGTCGTAGTTCATAATATATGAAAATTCCATAAAATTAATTCATTCGAAATATGCATGTAAACCATAATGCAAGATCGTGTATTCAATACAATAGATTATAATAAGGATGTCTTGTGTTAGATATGGCACTAGACTAAGAGGTATAAGTTGCACTTAGGAATTCAATCATTGAAATGTTAGATTGATTAGTTTACCAGAAGTGTAACTTATTCATAAATGTTATGGAAGACTGAATGTATTTTTTTAAAGACTTGCTATAGTCTTATAGTAGCGGTTTCCTTTTTAATGGTTCGACCATGTTGAAAGGAAGCGAATGTAAAAGAATAGATGTAACTTAGGTACAATTGGAATGAGGAGAGAAAATGGTTGCCTTTGCTTTATGAAGAGACTTGAAACGAGAATCGTATAAAATACTACAAGATACTTAATATGGAATGAGAAATAGGATTTCTATTCCAAATGCATTATCATATAGAAAATTATTTTCTTTGAAAGTTATTTCTTCGAGTTCAAGGTATTTGATCCAAAACTATTGACTGTAGGTTAGTTATAGTGTATGATATAAAATTCTGTAATAAGTGGTTGAATAGAGCTTCTTATTTCATAAGTTATTATGATGATAGCGAAAATAGTGGGAGCATACCATATAACACTTCATATTGGATGTTTCAAGTAACAAAAAACTTTTTTTCATAAATATACCAATTGTTATTTATGAAATATTAATTATTTTTTATATTGAATGAAAATAAGCATAATTTTATCTCAATATGAATATTTGTTAAAATGTAATAATGGTATTTGTTTTCTAAAATATGTGATGCATTAGAAATTACATAAGTATCTGAATTTTTTTCAGTTATTTTAGAATTATCGACTAAGCCACAATTTTGAGAAATAATTCTTGAATCATATGATTATGAATCATATGGTATTGGTTAATTATATCTCAATTGATTAATGGAAAAGCACCCATTCAGTGGCATTAACATAAGAGTTGGTGAACTCTTCAGATTGATACATTTAGTAGTATGAAATCACAAGTTTAATGATACCAAAACGGTTCCATGCACTTCACTAAATTCACAGACGAATTATCATAGAAATAAAACAAGTGTATTTGATACACCGTTAGTATATTTATGATAAGTTCATTAAATATAAAACAAAAGTAGAAAATATGACATGAAAAGGAAATAAAAGAATTCGATTTGATCAAATAGGCGAGTCTATTGGAAAAGAGTTTCAAATGTTGCTAAATACAAATAAGATTCGATATGAATAGTCACTCTTGCTTATGGTACATAATGACGTAATGATTATGTAACGACCCGGAATTTTGGGCAATATCGATTAATAATCTGTAATAATAATTAAATTGGTTTGATAAATTTTCTTTATAATTTTAATTTAAATTGTTGAAATTAATCTTTTATAGAATAACAAATATTTAATCTGGTTAGTGTGATCAATATCTTTTAACAATTTAAAATGGATAAGGTTTATTTTTCCAAAGCTAATGAAATTTTATTCTGTTTATAATATATATAATAGATATATATTTTGAATAGAAATATCTTTTTTTTTAAATTAAGTTGAATTTTCAAATTGTAATATATGTAAGCATATGTTATAATTTGATATTGTTTTGAAAATTTAATTTAATCTATTAATAAATTATATATGAATGAATATTGAAATTGAAGCTTTGTTTTAAAACATAATGTTTTTCAAAAGATAATTTAGTTTAATTCAATTATTTCAAATATAAGATTGTTATTTATTTTTAATAAGATAGTTTAAAAATGGTTTAAACAAGCTTTGTTTTGTTTTCTTTTATAATGTTTAAAATTTTAAATGGTTATAAATGTTAATGTGTAAGTATAAAAGTTTTATATTTTAAATAACATGTATAAGATGTATATTTATATTTGTATTTATTAGTTTTAGAATATTTTCTTTAAAAAGTAAATTTATAATCACATATGTAAGTATTCATTAAATAAGTAAATTAAACATGTTAATTTATGTTAACATTTAAATTAAATAAAAATTTATTAAAATACTTAAAGACATGTGTAAACATGCAAACTTCTTTAATAAACAAATGTAAGAAGATTAAATACTTATATGACAAGTGTAAGTTTATAAACAAGTGTCTTCACCTTAAAAAAAAATTACTTTCTTTTTATTAGATCATAATTCATTTTTCATCTCTTCTTTCTTTGCTTCTATCTATTTGATATTCTCAGCTGCAAAAAAAAGAAGAGAATCTTCTCCTGGATTATTCTTTCAAAACCAAATCAGTAAAACTCTCTCAAAACTAAAATCAAACACTCCTCAAATCAAAATCAAACCCTGTTTTGTCTCAAGCCTGTAATCCACCTCTGTTTTTCTTCTTTTCAAATAATGTAAACTCAAAGTTTAGAATCTAAAACCTGGAATGTCAAACATGTAGCCTTCTGCAAAATCCAAATGCCTGTATCAGGTTTAAGCAAAATTTATCAAATTACAACCTGTAAAGAATCAATTCAGAAAGATTAACTTCAGCTTCAACACTTAAAAACATCAATTAGCAGCATGCAAAGGATTTTCTTCAGTAAATGCATTTTCTAAATTAAAGTTCAAGCCTGGAAGTTAAAAGCTTGCTCTGTGCTGTGCTCTGTAATTTATCAGGTGAGTAAATGTTTTTAAAAACAGTTGATTTAAAATTTAATGCTACGCATGTGTTAATTGTCTTGAATTAAAATACTATAGTTTAAATTTATATGAATTGTTATGTTTAAGATGGATTTGTTTGTCTGTCCATATACATGCTTGAATTTATTCTTATAAATTACTGCAAAGGTTCTGTTAAAAGAAATATTCAATACCAATAAAACAAATTAATATTTGATTTCAAAACTTAAAAAGAAAGTTGTTTGTTAGTAGATGATGATGGTTTTAAGAATAATTCTAGGGTTTTAACTTTAGTAAATAAGTTAAAAATAGGAAAAACACAGTAGAATACTGTTATTCATGATAAATCAAAAATCTTGATTTATAATTTGGATTACATGAATAAATTAGGGCGTAGGAATCATGATTTTTAATACCAATTTTATGATTTTTAGTTTGACAAATCAGGAGAAATTTAGGTTTGTGTGATTTTGAGAGTTTTGAGGATTGCTATTGATCGGCACATTGATTTAATCTAGATTTTTGGTTGAAGCTCGCTTAGATGTAGAGGATATTGGGAAAAATGCTTTTGGATTTTTCCAGTGACCAATTTGCTTGGAATCGAATGAACTAGGGTTTAGGTTTGTATTATAGTTCGGTCTGAAGGTTGTGACATTGTGACTTGGGTGGTGGACCGAGTTCGTCCGTGTTTGGGAGAGATGATATTCTTGGATGTGACGTCTTGATGGTGGTGTCGGAGTGATTTATTGGCATCGTAATGATCGGCCGTGGGTGGTTTTGGGATTGAGGCAGCTGCAGTTGTTCGTGCTTGATGCTCGAATTCGACGCGAGTGATTGTTTGATCGAACTGGGTTCGAATTCATACTCGCGTGGGTTCATAGGATCGATGGGGATGGTCGCGTTGGTCGTCGGTGGCCGGAAAAGGTTGGGCACGTGCACCGTGCACAGAATGATGTCAGGTTGAAGTTCTGGAAACTTTGGTTGGGGAAGAAGAAGGCCAGCTTGAAGTCGAGCTCGTGTTTTTAGGGTGGCGACCCGAAGTAGATGCTATTGGGGGTGACTCGAGGCAAGCATGAGTTTGCTTCGGGACTTACTTGGATTTTTCTGAGAATTTACTCGGGTTTAACCCAAGATTTCCTCTCGAGCAAGTATATGCTCAAGTTTTTAAAAATATGTTACAGATTAACACATTGTTGAATAAATGAATCAAGTTAAGTTTTATGAATTGTAACTTGTAGTTTTAAAATAGGTGTTAATCAAACTTATAAAGGTATTAATTAAATTTATTTGCAAATTTAAATGGTTTTAAAGGGGTAACATTTGTAAGTAATTAACCAATTTAATTCTAGTTTAAAGGAAGTGATTTTAATCAAAGTCTCAGGTTAAAAGGTTTAAGTAATGGTTTGGTAACTCAAGGTTTCAAATAATTTTTGAAAATAAATAAGCTTAAATTGAATAACTAAATTATTTTAAAATTTTAAATTTGATTTCTTAATAAACTTATTTCCAAACAAGATTATTATTATGATTTTGAAACCAAATTGAATAAATTTGTTTTAAGTTATTGAAATTTAATTTATGTTCAAATAATTTAATTATAAAGATAAATAGGGTTAATTTATCTTTATTATTAACTTTAGAATACTTGATTTAAAAATGATTTGTAATTAAATAAAGAATTAATTTAGATAAATGAATTCTTAATTATTTTAGGATTTTGAAATATAAGAAATTAATTAATTAATTGTTTAATTAATTTTAAATAATTATTTAATTATTTATTAATTTTAAATAATCACTTAATTGTGGATTAATTAAGTGTGATTACTTAATGAAGTAATCAACGATTAAATTTTTGAATGTAATTAGAATGGTAATTACTTATGGAAGTAATTAGAGAAGTTACTCATGTGAGTAATTAATTGGAAGTGATTAATGGATGGACACTTAATGTTATTAATTAAGAATTAATTAATATACTTGTTTTTAAGTTAATTAATTATGGAGTAATTAATTAGTTAATGAATTAAGATTTATTTAATGGTGGAATTAATTATTATTAAGAAAGTAATTAAAATTTATTAGTAGAAGTAATTAAAGATAATTACTTATGTAAGTAATTAAGAGTTAATTACTAAATTATTTTAGTCAAATAATTAATGTGATTAATTAATTAAAGAATGAGATTAATTTAAGATTAATTACTAAGTGTAATTAATTAAAATGAAATTAATTAATTAAGTAATTAATTAAGGATTAATTGTTAATTTAAATTGATTAATAATTACTTAATGAAGTAATTAAGATTTATTAATTAAATTAATTAATCAAGGTTAATATAATTAATTAAGAAGTTAATTAATTCAGATAAGTAATTACAAATTGTTAATTACTGATTATGATTAATAAGTTGATTAATTAATTAATTAAATTAATTATTAAATTAATAAGGATCATTAATTAATGTGATTAATGATATTAATCAAGGTTGATTAATAATAATAATTGAATAAAGTATGATTAATTAATTGTAATTAATTAAGGTTTAATGAAATTAATTATAGTTAATTAATTAATGAAGGATCATTAATTATTGCAATTAATGATAGTAATTAAAGATTAATTGCTGAATATGGTTAAGGATAATTACTTGAATGTAATTAAAGGATAATTAATCAAAGAAGGTTAATTAAGGAAGATCATTAAGAGATGATAATGAATTTGATTTGTAATAAATCAATAATCCAAGTGATTAAAGGATAGTAATTAATTTAATTAGAGGTTAATTAAATTGATTAAGAGTTAATCAATTCTGCTATGGGTGATTGATTAATATTGAATGGTTGACATTGAGTGACTGATATTGGATGTTGAATGATATTGGATGATTGATATTGGGTAATTGGTTGATACTGGATGATTTGGATGACTATGATATTTGTGATACGCTGCTTTGTGAAGATGAATATTGATATGAATTATCTATCGTGGTAATATGATTCATCTATTTGTTTATTTCATCCAGAATATGAGTTTAAATTGTTAAGCCCTTAAGTACAACTTGGACATTAAAATGGCGTTTGGTTTCGGTGAGACCGGGATCGGGTTTCCATATTTGGATATCCGAAAACCACATCGATTCCAATTAAACGTTAGGTCGTTAATCCAAGTGGAGCAAGCGAAGACTCGAGGTGTAAGGGATATACGTCAGTATAACTCTGTGGGTGATTCCGTAATGAGTTGACGGAATAGTGCTTATAGATTCGAGAAGGAGATTTAGAGTGCAAGGGCTATATTCGTTGACTCTGAGGGTGATTCCAAAGTGAGTGCAATGAGATAGTGCCTTCGGTTTCGTTCGAACCCGTAACGAATTTGTATGGATTGAATGCTTTCAGCACACCGTCAGGCGGACGATGAGCATTCTAAGATAGAGGTGTTCTATAAAGGTAATCACAGCCTCAAGCCTCATTAACCGGGAATGGCTAAAACAGGGGAGGTGCAGCAAGGCTTCGTGGGTAGCTCCCACTGGAGAGCAAGATTTACTCCTCTCTAGAAGTCCCTTTTTATTCGGCTGCGTGGGGCGGTTGATCCGGACAACTGCCGGGGTTGTCTTGTTCGGGACTATTTAGTAAGGAATGGTCCCGGCCTTGTGTTACAGGGGAGTGGGAGTACTCCTCGGTACGGTGATCTAGGCCACGTACTGTGACGGGCGCTACCCCAGTAGCCCTGCCATTGATGGAAACCCATTCTTCCTACGAGACCCTACGGTTTTGTTTGTATTACCCACTTTTGTGGCTAGTAGCTGGAATTTAATCATATAACAATTTTGGCTTTTTCATATTTACTTGAAAACCCTAGACACTATTATAATATCACTGGATTTCCTATCAAATGTTTTGGTTAGCGTAAGGTAAAAACTTTTCCATGTTTATGTGTGGGAAGTCTTACGTGATACCCTTTCTTTTCAAAGGTTTTCCAAAGTTAAGCAATTTTAACCCGTTTACTCACACCAGACCCCTGTCTGACCCGAGTGTTTATTTTCTGTTTTATTAAACTCTTGGGTACTCATATTATGTATTAGTAGTCAAGTGATTCAGGTTAGCTTGACGAATTCTGAAGGAGTAATGGAGCAGGAGGCTTCGACGTGTAGATATATATTGATTCCACTGTGTTTGGATGGTATCTGTATCTTATATTCTTGAGTTGTATGAATTAGACAGATGTTTATAACTGTCTAATATGTGTTGTATAGTTGTGTACTCTGATGTATTAAGATACTATGTAATATTTTATTTGATATATTATATTTCATTCGATCCGCTGTGAGTTCTCTGATGTTGTTCTGTTTCTTCTTTCTCTTTCTTTTCTTCTTCTATCCCTTTCTTTCTTCAAAATGATGCGATTTCTTGGAGATAGGAAGTCGGGTCATTTCATTTGGTATCAGAGCATTAGGTTGAGTGAATACCTAGGCTCTGTAGTGGTGTCTTTCTTGAGAGAGCGTACTTGTAATTTTATATAACTATATATATATTTATATATCTACCTAATCTGTTGGGTTATCTGCTCGGATTTTCCAACATTAGTTTAGAGGTAGATGGAGTAGTGGTATGTGTGTGTAACACGACTACCACTGATGGAAGAGGTCCATATGTTGAGGTTGCAAGTATTTGTCGAGATTGTAGACCTAATACCGTCTCGAGTGAGATTTGTTTTTTGGAGTAAGGATTTCTCTGATATCCGAAGGAAATCTTTTTAAAGATTCAGAATTTATCTTTGAAGAATAAGTTTGGATTTCTCTTGGGCGAGCGAATTTTTCTTGAGTTTGGATCTGTCGAAAGTGCAGAAGTAAGTAATGATATCTTGATGACTGCGTGATGAGATGCAGTATCCATGGATATTTTCAGAAGGTGTTTTCTCTTGAAGCCATTTTAGAGGTGGTTGAGGAATGGTCTTTACCTGCTGTAGGGAAGACTTGTCTGTGTAGAAGTTGTCTGATCTTTAGTATGGAGGTTGGCTGTTCTAGAATATGGGACTAAGATCTATGAGTTGCTTCGCTTCGGCATGTCTCATTTGTCATTTTTTTTAAGGAGAGTGAGGTGTTGATGCTTGGTTTGGAGCCCGAGTTTCTTTTGGGTTGTCTGCCATCTCGGAGGTCTTTTGTGTGGTTTGTAGATGATTTGGTTTTCGAGAAGCATTTGGATTAGAAGTCTTGGTTAGATGTGGTAGCAGTGTAACTCGAAGAGTTTGATGTGCTGACGAGAAGGTCTTTTAGCCTTTGCAGTATCATTGAGGTAGAGTTTGGAAGTAGCAGTGTGACTCGTTTCTCCGATGGTTCAGGAATCTGGGTGGTTCTTCTATCAGCAGCCCGAGCAGTTGGTGAATGTTTTCTTGAAGAATTAACCTTGTTTGGAAAAGCTTAGAGCTGTTCTAATTGGTAAAGAGAGGACGGTTTCTTTGGAATTCGAATTAGTTTGGATCGCAAAAGTGACTTGCGATTAATTTGGGATTTTCTTGAGCATTCTTTTATTTGAGACTGAAGATTCTCATGAGGAAGTAGGAGCTGCTGATGTAATCAGAAGGATTGTCTGCATTTGGAATTGAGTTCCGTATTGTTTTGGTTCCAGAAGTGATTATGGTAGCTAGCCTTGTTGTAGGATGGTTCTTGGAGAAGTAGAGATTGGTGTAGCAGCTCAGGAAATTATTTTTGGAATTTGGATTGGTTAGATCTAGTTTATGAGTTTGGATTCTGTACTAAAGTTGTGTGACCGAGTCAGATGAGTGACCTGGATATTATGGATTTGATGAACAAAGTTTTTCGGATATTGGGTAAGCTTGTACTCATATTCATCAACAGTATTCTCCTCTATTTCAGAATCAGAGTTGCGCAGCGGAAGCGAGGTAGCAGCTGTGCAAGGAAGGAAGCAAGTTCTGTTTGCCTTTGCTTGAGTAGTAGAGTTTGTGTTCTGGATTTCAACGGATCTTGAAAGATTTTTTTTTCTATTGAATTGAATCCAGAAACTAGATTGCTTTGGTCTAGTTGTTTCTGTAAGTCTCAGCATAGGATGAGCTAATCAGGAAGAGGTTGGCAGCCCTGGATTGTCTGTTGAGTTATGCAGATATGAGATAAGGAGTTTTGGAATTCGAAGTTGGAGACTTCGTTCTTGTTAAGATTTCTCTGGTTAAGAGAGCAGAAATTGAGTAAGATTGGTTGGTTAGTTCTATGGCATTTGAGATTTCTTATCTGTGTTCTGATAAGGTAAGATTTGTTGTCTATTAGATTGAATTGCCAGTTTGGATAGCTGGAGTTCATTTTATTTCACGTACCTCTGAGGGAGTATGTGTATGATTCATTGTTGCTTGTTGAATTTGTAGTTCAGTTGGAGTTGGATGTTGAGCTGGATTTGAGAGTAATCTGATATTCTGTTCAGTTTGGTGGATTTAGAGAAGAGAGGAGCTCTGGATTTTGATGGTATAGTTTGTTAGTTTAGCTTCTGTAGAGCGAGTCTCCCGGTGATTTATACTTGGGAAACTCGAAATAGTATTAGAGATTTATTCTGATTTATGTCAGGATAATTAGTTATGTTTGTTTGTGTGATTGATTGCTTTGGTTATTAGTAACTGATTGATAAGTGTGCTTTGCTAATTGAAATTAAAAACTTTGCTGGGTTATTAAATTAACTTTGCTTTTAAATTTCGGAGACGAAATTCTTTTAAGGATGGAGGATTGTAACGACCCGGAATTTTAGGCAATATCGATTTAATAATCTGTAATAATAATTAAATTGGTTTGATAAATTTTCTTTATAATTTTAATTTAAATTGGTGAAATTAATCTTTTATAGAATAACAAATATTTAATCTGGTTAGTGTGATCAATATCTTTTAACAATTTAAAATGGATAAGGTTTATTTTTCCAAAGCTAATGAAATTTTATTCTGTTTATAATATATATAATAGATATATATTGTGAATAGAAATATCTTTTGTTTTAAATTAAGTTGAATTTTCAAATTGTAATATATGTAAGCATATGTTATAATTTGATATTGTTTTGAAAATTTAATTTAATCTATTAATAAATTATATATGAATGAATATTGAAATTGAAGCTTTGTTTTAAAACATAATGTTTTTCAAAAGATAATTTAGTTTAATTCAATTATTTCAAATATAAGATTGTTATTTATTTTTAATAAGATAGTTTAAAAATGGTTTAAAAAAGCTTTGTTTTGTTTTCTTTTATAATGTTTAAAATTTTAAATGGTTATAAATGTTAATGTATAAGTATAAAAGTTTTATATTTTAAATAACATGTATAAGATGTATATTTATATTTGTATTTATTAGTTTTAGAATATTTTCTTTGAAAAGTAAATTTATAATCACATATGTAAGTATTCATTAAATAAGTAAATTAAACATGTTAAATATGTTAACATTTAAATTAAATAAAAATTTATTAAAATACTTGAAGACATGTGTAAACATGCAAACTTCTTTAATAAACAAATGTAATAAGATTAAATACTTATATGACAAGTGTAAGTTTATAAACAAGTGTCTTCACCTTAAAAAAAAATTTACTTTCTTTTTATTTGATCATAATTCATTTTTCATCTCTTCTTTCTTTGCTTCAATCTATTTGATATTCGCAGCTGAAAAAAAAAGAGAATCTTCTCCTGAATTATTCTTTCAAAACCAAATCAGTAAAACTCTCTCAAAACTAAAATCAAACACTCCTCAAATCAAAATCAAACCCTGTTTTGTCTCAAGCCTGTAATCCACCTCTGTTTTTCTTCTTTTCAAATAATGTAAACTCAAAGTTTAGAATCTAAAACCTGGAATGTCAAACATGTAGCCTTCTGCAAAATCCAAATGCCTGTATCAGGTTTAAGCAAAATTTATCAAATTACAACCTGTAAAGAATCAATTCAGAAAGATTAACTTCAGCTTCAACACTTAAAAACATCAATTAGCAGCATGCAAAGGATTTTCTTCAGCAAATGCATTTTCTAAATTAAAGTTCAAGCCTGGAAGTTAAAAGCTTGCTCTGTGCTGTGCTCTGTAATTTATCAGGTGAGTAAATGTTTTTAAAAACAGTTGATTTAAAATTTAATGCTATGCATGTGTTGATTGTCTTGAATTAAAATACTATAGTTTAAATTTATATGAATTGTTATGTTTAAGATGGATTTGTTTGTCTGTCCATATACATGCTTGAATTTACTCTTATAAATTACTGCAAAGGTTCTGTTAAAAGAAATATTCAATACCAATAAAACAAATTAATATTTGATTTCAAAACTTAAATAGAAAGTTGTTTGTTAGTAGATGATGATGGTTTTAAGAATAATTCTAGGGTTTTAACTTTAGTAAATAAGTTAAAAATAGGAAAAACACAGTAGAATACTGTTATTCATGATAAATCAAAAATTTTGATTTATAATTTGGATTACAAGAATAAATTAGGGGGTAAGAATCATGATTTTTAATACCAATTTTATATTTTTTAATTTGACAGATCATGAGAAATTTAGGTTTGTGTGATTTTGGGAATTTTGAGGATTGCTATTGATCGGCACATTGATTTAATCTAGATTTTTGGTTGAAGCTCGCTTAGATATAGAGGATATTAGGAAAAATGCTTTTGGATTTTTCCAGTGACCAATTTGCTTGGAATCGAATGAACTAGGGTTTAGGTTTGTATTATAGTTCGGTCTGAAGGTTGTGACATTGTGACTTGGGTGGTGGACCGAGTTCATCCGCGTTTGGGAGAGATGATATTCTTGGATGTGACGTCTTGATGGTGGTGTCGGAGTGATTTATTGGCATCGTAATGATCAGCCGTGGGTGATTTTGGGATTGAGGCAGCTGCAGTTGTTCGTGCTTGATGCTCGAATTCGACGCGAGTGATTGTTTGATCGAACTGGGTTCGAATTCATACTCGCGTGGGTTTATGGGATCGATGGGGATGGTCACGTTGGTCGTCGGTGGCCGGAAAAGGTTGGGCACGTACACCGTGCATAGAATGATGTCAGGTTGAAGTTCTGGAAACTTTGGTTGGGGAAGAAGAAGGCCAGCTCGAAGTCGAGCTCGTGTTTTTAGGGTGGCGACCCGAAGTAGATGCTGTTGGGGGTGACTCGAGGCAAGCATGAGTTTGCTTCGAGACTTACTTGGATTTTTCTGAGAATTTACTCGGGTTTAACCCGAGATTTCCTCTCGAGCAAGTATATGCTCAAGTTTTTAAAAATATGTTACAGATTAACACATTGTTGAATAAATGAATCGAGTTAAGTTTTATGAATTGTAACTTGTAGTTTTAAAATAGGTGTTAATCAAACTTATAAAGGTATTAATTAAATTTATTTGCAAATTTAAATGGTTTTAAAGGGGTAACATTTGTAAGTAATTAACCAATTTAATTCTTGTTTTAAAGGAAGTGATTTTAATCAAAGTCTCAGGTTAAAAGGTTTAAGTAATGGTTTGGTAACTCAAGATTTCAAATCATTTTTGAAAATAAATAAGCTTAAATTGAATAATTAATTTATTTTAAAATTTTAAATTTGATTTCTTAATAAACTTATTTCCAAACAAGATTATTATTATGATTTTGAAACCAAATTGAATAAATTTGTTTTAAGTTATTGTAATTTAATTTAAGTTCAAATAATTTAATTATAAAGATAAATAGGGTTAATTTATCTTTGTTATTAACTTTAGAATACTTGATTTAAAAATGATTTGTAATTAAATAAAGAATTAATTAAGATAAATGAATTCTTAATTAATTTAGGATTTTGAAATATAAGAAATTAATTAATTAATTGTTTAATTAATTTTAAATAATTAGTTAATTATTTATTAATTTTAAATAATCACTTAATTGTGGATTAATTAAGTGTGATTACTTAATGAAGTAATCAACGGTTAAATTTTTGAATGTAATTAGAATGGTAATTACTTATGGAAGTAATTAGAGAAGTTACTCATGTGAGTAATTAATTGGAAGTGATTAATGGATGGACACTTAATGTTATTAATTAAGAATTAATTAATATAATTGTTTTTAAGTTAATTAATTATGGAGTAATTAATTAGTTAATGAATTAAGATTTATTTAATGGTGGAATTAATTATTATTCAGAAAGTAATTAAGATTTATTAGTAGAAGTAATTAAAGATAATTACTTATGTAAGTAATTAAGAGTTAATTACTTAATTATTTTAGTCAAATAATTAATGTGATTAATTAGTTAAAGAATGAGATTAATTTAAGATTAATTACTAAGTGTAATTAATTAAAATGAAATTAATTAATTAAGTAATTAATTAAGGATTAATTGTTGATTTAAATAGATTAATAATTACTTAATGAAGTAATTAAGATTTATTAATTAAATTAATTAATCAAGGTTAATATAATTAATTAAGAAGTTAATTAATTCAGATAAGTAATTACAAATTATTAATTACTGATTATGATTAATGAGTTGATTAATTAATTATTTAATTAATTGAAGTAATTATTAAATTAATAAGGATCATTAATTAATGTGATTAATGATATTAATCAAGGTTGATTAATAATAATGATTGAATAAAGTATGATTAATTAATTGTAATTAATTAAGGTTTAATGAAATTAATTATAGTTAATTAATTAATGAAGGATCATTAATTATTGCAATTAATGATAGTAATTAAAGATTAATTGCTGAATATGGTTAAGGATAATTACTTGAATGTAATTAAAGGATAATTAATCGAAGAAGGTTAATTAAGGAAGATCATTAAGAGATGATAATGAATTTGATTTGTAATAAATCAATAATCTAAGTGATTAAAGGATAATAATTAATTTAATTAGAGGTTAATTAAATTGATTAAGAGTTAATCAATTCTGCTATGGGTGATTGATTAATATTGAATGGTTGATATTGAGTGACTGATATTGGATGTTGAATGATATTGGATGATTGATATTGGGTGATTGGTTGATAGTGGATAATTTGGATGACTATGATATTTGTGATATGCGGCTTTGTGAAGATGAATATTGTTATGAATTATCTATTATGGTAATATGATTCATCTATTTGTTTATTTCATCCAGAATATGAGTTTAAATTTTTAAACCCTTAAGTACAACTTGGACATTAAAATGGCGTTTGGTTTCGGTGAGACCGGGATCGGGTTTCCATATTTGGATATCCGAAAACCACATCAATTCCAATTAAACGTTAGGTCGTTAATCCATGTGGAGCAAGCGTAGACTCGAGGTGTAAGGGCTATACGTCAATATAACTCTGTGGGTGATTCCGTAATGAGTTGACGGAATAGTGCTTATAGATTCGAGATGGAGATTTAGAGTGCAAGGGCTATGGTCGTTGACTTTGAGGGTGATTCCAAAATGAGCGCAACGAGATAATGCCTTCGGTTTCGTTCGAACCCGGAACGAACTTGTATGGATTGAATGCTTTCAGCACATCGTCAGGCGGACGATGAGCATTCTAAGATAGAGGTGTTCTATAAAGGTAATCGCAGCCTCAAGCCTCATCAACCGGGAATGGCTAAAACAGGGGAGGTGCAGCAATGCTTCGTGGGTAGCTCCCACTGGAGAGCAAGATTTACTCCTCTCTAGAAGTCCCTTTTTATTCGGCTATGTAGGGCGGTTGATCCGGACAAGTGCCGGGGTTGTCTTATTCGGGACTGTTCAGTAAGGAATGGTCCCGGCCTTGTGTTGCAGGGGAGTGGGAGTACTCCTCGGTACGGTGATCTAGGCCACGTACTGTGACGGGCGCTACCCCAGTAGCCCTGCCATTGATGGAAACCCATTCTTCCTACGAGACCCTACGGTTTTGTTTGTATTACCCACTTTTGTGGCTAGTAGCTGGAATTTAATCATGTAACAATTTCGGCTATTTCATATTTACTTGAAAACCCTAGACACTATTATAATATCACTGGATTTCCTATCAAATGTTTTGGTTAGCGTAATTTAAAAACTTTTCCATGTTTATGTGTAGGAAGTCTTACGTGATACCCTTTCTTTTCAAAGGTTTTCCATAGTTAAGCAATTTTAACCCGTTTACTCATACCAGACCCCTGTCTGACCCGAGTGTTTATTTTCTGTTTTATTAAACTCTTGGGTACTCATATTATGTATGAGTAGTCAAGTGATTCAGGTTAGCTTGACGAATTCTGAAGGAGTAATGGAGCAGGAGGCTTCGACGTGTAGATATATATTGATTCTGCTGTGTTTGGTTGGTATCTGTATCTTATATTCTTGAGTTGTATGAATTAGACAGATGTTTATAACTGTCTAATATGTGTTGTATAGTTGTGTACTCTGATGTATTAAGATACTATGTAATGTTTTATTTGATATATTATATTTCATTCGATCCGCTGTGAGTTCTCTGATGTTGTTCTGTTTCTTCTTTCTCTTTCTTTTCTTCTTCTATCCCTTTCTTTCTTCAAAATGATGCGATTTCCTGGAGATAGGAAGTCGGGCCGTTTCAGATTAGAAGTAATCAGACTTTATTGGACAAAGTACAATTGATGATGAGTGAAGTTGAGTTAATTTCATTCTTTAAGGACATGTACTTAAGAGTGAGAACATAGATTTAATTTAGTTTCAATTAATGCATAGTTTACAAAATCATGCATGATAAGAGTAGATAACAAACCCCTACACATCCTAGGTCAAGGAGTTGATAATGTTAGGATAATTATTTCAGTATTTTGATGACATTTCAATTATTCTGTTGATGATTTTATCAAGTATCTAAGTGATTAAATAAGCAAATGCATATGCACAATTCAACACTATAACATGCATATGCATAAGTACATGATATGAAGGATACTAATCAATTATGGAGTGTTCGAGCATTTAAAGATCAATTGTGGTGTTTAAAAACCTATTTAGACTCAAATGCATCAAGACGATAAGAAGAAATGGACTTAAGATCTTCAAAAGAACGTACGTTATATGATGAGTCCATATCGAGTCATTATACTCTAAAACTATTAAAACCCCATAAACAAACTCCAAATCACTTCAAATTTCTATAAACCTCTAATATATCATAAAATATATTTAAGATTTTTCTTGAATTTTTAGATACAAGAGAAACGATAAAAAAAATGTTTAAAAAATGCAAAATATAAGCAGTTTCGTTCACAGCAGCGAAGCACTTTGGCCGAAAATGCTACCGAAGGGTCCAAATGGAAACATTCAAGGTTTCTGAGCCAAATTTTTGTTGTACAGTACTGTCTAAAATCATAAGTTTAAAATTCCTCCAACGGTTTTTAAAAAAAAAGGTGTTTCATGTCTATCCATTAATTTCCCTTCACCAGACAAATTTCTAAAGGCTTACATTTTTTAATGGCTTCCTTTCTTTCTTTTACAAGCCTTCCATCTTTCGCAAAACAAATTACTCAATCATATGCATTCAAACTCTCTTTTTATCTATTGAAATTATTATTTTTGTTCTTAAAGAAAAAACCCCAATTACTGTTTATTGTGCATTAAGTTCTAAATCATTACGAATAGCAAATTAAGACACTATATGCCACACATTGTCACTCCACTTTATCAAATAAAAGCCATATCACTTCTGTACACCTAATTCATTTATCTCCATATTGTTTGTAGTGGTTAAAGGCAATTTATACTGAAAGTGTGACTAATCCATGTATTGAAGACATAATATATAATCAAGTTACTTCTTTATAGAAGAAAAGCGTAAATTCCTTAGAGGGAGTCTTCAGGTAGAGTTGTTTGTAAACCTATAACAACCATGTTTTTAATTAACAATTTAGTTAAGTTTAATAATGGATAATTAATTTTTAACTGTAATTTGTGAAATTTGAGTGTGAAATTAAATCTAGTTTTGTGATTAATTCATTAAATTTAAATTTTGTTGTAAATTTAAATTAAAAATGAGATATATTGTTGTAAAATGGAAATTTGTAATTGATGGTTTGTTTTGTTAAAAATAGTGAAAATAAATTTTGTTTTCAAAAGCTATATTTAATTCTTAAAATATTTTAATATGGATGTAAAATGTAGTTTCTAACGTATTAGTAATTGACAAATTTTGTGTAATCTAAATTGGTAACTTATGAAACTTTGTTTAGTGTAAAATTAGTGTTTTATTAAGTGATTAAACCAAAATGAAATTAGTAACACTTAGGAATTAGGAACACCTTGCTTACGGGTTCATAACCAAACCCACTTGGCCTAATTAGAATTAGTAATCATGATACATTTGAGAAATAAATTTTATACGTACATTTTCTTACTCACTCAACCTCTGTTCTAAAACCAAAAAGCTTCTTCATCTAATTGTAGAAAAGATCTAGTTCTTAAATCTCCAAATCAAAGCTAGAAATCAAAGGTCTTTTGGAAATTAATTATACAAATTAAAGCAAGGTAATCTTTTCCACCTTCTAGAGAGTCTATTTCAATTGTTGGTTTCAGATTTAGTCATAGTAAGTAATCTTGTTTTGTAAGTATCTAAGATTAAACTAGGTCTAGTTGATGAAAGATGATAGCATAGGAGAATCCGAGTTTTTGTCATCAAATTCAAGTCAATAAAGGTGAGTTAATCACTCACACACCTATTCACAAATCTTTGGTTGTTGCACATAATTATTGAATGATTGTTGATTGAATTGTTTGCAATTTGGTTGAAAACTTGTGTCATTGTTGTGTTATTGTTTGCAGAAAATTTGGTGTAAAAATCGCTGCAGTAAAATAGAGATAACATGTGGTAAAATAATCCAAATTGACTCAAACCTTTGTGGTAGAAAGTTCTTTCAATTAGCTACAAGTTGTCTTTTAATCATATTTTGAAATTTTGCTGTTAAATGGGTCGAAATTGAGTTTGAAACTAATGTTATAGCACAACCATATAATTTTTTTTGAGTTAATACCTAAGAGTAGAAAGATAATTCCCTAAGGAAGAACTTTTGCTTTAATCACTTTCTCATATTTTGAATATTTCTTGGTCAAAATTGGGATTTTAACATAATAACGGTCTCTGTCTTGTCAAATTTTCTAAGCTAAAACATTGTTAGTAATTTAAGCATAACTTTCTCATTTCTTATCGGATTTTGATAATATTTAAAGTTATGGAAAGCTTAGACTCTGTGCTACAACTTTCATGTTGTAAGTTTTTGAAAATTCTATGATTTAAAAAGTTGAAGTTGCATTTTACAACTGGAATTTGTGAATGAGCTGTAACTAGTACAGCGGTGGAAATGAATGGTGCATTCCTGACCCATTGCTTGAACCCGTGTTTGCGTTGTTTTGTTTGTAGTGTTGCGCCCAGATGTTGGAGTGATTTTTTTGGTAGTTGGTTATATATAAATATATATTTACAATAATAAATTTATATTGTAAGTTTGAATTGGAATAAAGTTAAGAGTTAGAATTCTGCGGAGTTAGTTCATGACCCAAAACTTATGACAACCTTATGTTTGGTCATAATGAATTCTAAAGTGTTTGTAGATTTTGAATGTTTGATTCAAAGCTTTGAAATTAAATAAAGATATATCTTTTTATTTATAGAGATAAATATTTAGTTATAAACACCAATAATTTGGTAAGGAGAGTATAATAAAGTTATAAATATTAAACTTGTTTTATAAATTGGTCTAATCTCTTTTATAAATGGTTTTATCAAATAGTTATATTTATATTAAGTACTACTAGTATAAATAGTTATGTATTTGGAAATATGTTTTGTGAAATATAAATTTAATTTATCTTTAAAGAAAATGGTTATGAGATTTAGAAACATGGTTTTGAATTATAAATTTAAGTTGTTTTACACTGGTGTATAAATACTAATTTTGATGTTTCTAAGAGTAACAAATATGGTTTTAGAGAATAAGTGATTACTTAAATATATATATGGTCTTTAAATATGATTCGTGGATGATACAACTTTATGGAAATTTAAGTATCAATATGGTTTCGGAAAATGGAAAATCTTAGTTCATAAAGTAAATACAATTGAAACAATTTAGAGTAACGGAAAATTTTAATAAGTGACAAATTAAATAAATTTTTTGAAAACCTTAATTCTATAATTTGGGACGTATTATTAATAGTGTTATCGATTGGTTTAAATGCTTTCGAATCATGGTTCGTCGAATATGGCACAACCCATTGAATAGAATGTTTGAATGGAATATACTAACCCATTCGTGAATACTCGAATTCCATTGGATAATATTGGATTCCTTGGTTAAATTCTTGTGATCATATTTGGGAAAGTACTTAACACTTTAGAGTTGTATTCTCTTCTGTTGTGCGACAAGTGGTTGCTAGATCCTTAAGAGAATGTAGTTTAGGTTTTCCAGTGGTATCCGTAATAAGTGATATTTACTAGCTTTTAGTAAATACTTAGATTTCACCATACGGTATGGGACGTACTGGTTAAGTTCTAGTGATTATTGAAGGTGATAGCATTTGGCACTTTAGAGTTTTCCCTCTTTTGGTGTGCGGCAAGCTGCTAGATCCTTAAGAAGTTTATTCCTAGATTTTTTTCAAACATAATAATATAATAAAATTAAAAAAATATGGAGTTATCAAGTCATGGTTTCTATGACTACCTTGATCGGTATGGACTATCCTTGAGATCATTCTGTGATTCTGTGTTCCTGATTTGAGTCCGATCCTTAGTATCGGATCGGTTCAAGTGATATCAATTTGTTTGTTTGCCACGGTTTTTGAGCATAATAATTGCGATTATTTTGGACGATCATTATGATCGGTTTGGATTAAGATCTCTTGGATTATGGATATTTGGATTATGTGACTATTCTTTGTTCGTGAAATAAATATATATTCTTGTGTCTTATGTTAGTGAAATAAATATATATTCTTGTGTCTTGTGTTAGTGAAATGAATATATACATTCTTGTGCATTGTTTCATGAAATAAATATATATTCTTGTGTTGTGTGTTCGTGAAATAAATATATGTTCTTGTGTCTTGTGATGCATGTTGAGTTAATTCGGCTATTTTGTGTTTAGCGACTAGTTCATGATTGTGACTTAAACTTATGACCCTGTTCTGAGTTAATCATTGATATTTGCATGATTGGAGATATTGTGTTTTGTTCTGCGAATTCAATGTTTAGTGCCTAATATATGTTCATGACTCAAATGTATAACCATGTGCCTTGTGATGAACTCTAAGTTAAATTAATTCCCGTGGCTCGTTATTTCATGGACTTCTGTATTTACTTATATGTTGTTTATTCTTATGTTATATTATGTTCTCACCCTATTGGATATTTAGAGATAGTCTAACTCGGGTGTTATTTTGCTTTGGCCAAGCCAAGAGTTTTAAGGTTACAGGACAAGTTGACCTTTGGATGTTTGGGCTAGAAAGGAGATAAACACTTTTTACTTTTTAGTTTATCTCATTTGGATTAAGAATAGAGAATTGTAAAATTGATATAACAATCGAGTTTAGTATTTCATTTTGTAAACTCAAATTTTTTTGTATGTATAAATTGATATTTATTCCGCTGTGATCTGTGGCTGTTGTTTATATGATTTATTGTTCTGATTCTGAGAAATCGATCTGTCTATTACTTTGTATTGATACTGTACATGTCAAATTCAGTTCGGATATTAAGCGAAAAATATATAAATGACGAGTCAGTGTTAGTAGAAAGATATATTCACATTCAATCGCCCCTAATAAGGCGTATTCTCCGTATTAGCCGACGACATTACTTGTAATGTTCTTTGCTAAACCGGGCATCGTGGTGGGGCCGTTACAAAACCTGTTCCTTCGCCTGAAGTGAGGGCATTGCTAGTGAAATTCCAAAGGAGAGATTCAGTACTGAACGTAGAACGGAAGGTCCATACCAGTATAAAATTGACTGTGTAATCCTTTACTATTTCTACTGCATTTGTATTAATTATTACTATTTTCCATCTTTAATCCTATACATAGTTATTAACAAGTGGTATCAAAGCCTTGATTTCTATCGATCATCAGAACATCGTAGAATAATGGCTAATGAAAGATCCGATCGAAATACAGCAAGAAAACACCTTAGTACTATCAAAGCCATGATTAATAAGGATTATAAAAAGTTACTATTTTATTTACAAATTTTAGTAGAAGATAATAATGAATTAGTTAGTTAATGTAATAAGATCTCAAAGCTTATTTTTTTAATTTTGGAAAAGATGAAATCTACCAAACTTGAAAATGAGATATTAGATTTAGACAATCAATATGGTGTTTGAAAAATAATTATGGCTCTTACTGATTTTCTATATAAATAAAATACTGTGTTTTAAAAAGAGAGAAAATTATTCAAAAGAAATTTTGGATTTTAAAATTACATTCCTCTTTAGATAATTCAGAATCTCGAAATTTTCTTCTAAAAAATGAGAACCATACATTAAAAAGAGGATTCTGAATTCAATAAAGATATTGATATTTTGAAAATTACTAATATTTCTTTCAAAAATATTAGGACTTTAAAGTTAAAACTAAAAACTTCAAAATGAAGTCACAAAATTTAATAAAGGTCAAAATGATTTAAACCTGATTTTATCTAGTTCTAGGCCTTTGCTTGATAAAAATGGAATAGGATATAATAAATGAATGATAATTGTTTGCACAAAAAATGGACAAACACCTCCTATCGAATTTATAACAGTGAAGAAAATAGAAAGAAAAATCTAGAAAAGTAAAGTGCATATAGATTTATAGTGGTTTAGGCATAACATACCTACATCCACTATTTAGTATTAAAGTCCTTAGGCTCTATTCGGCTATTTCTATTTGGTAGAGTTTGATGGCTCCAAAAAGTCCTTTTTGTGGTTGTTGCAAACTTGTATATTATTTAAATGAAGAGGTAGGGAGTTATCTCGGTAAATTAAGCAGTTTCTTTGTATAACATGCTCGGTTTGGTTATTTTCGTATTAGTAGATACGATCCAGAATTTGCTTATATTTCCATATTTCATTCCTTAAAAGTGGATGGTCTGATTCGGTCCAGAGAGGGGTGATCGGTGGTGTTTTTCTTGGCATAAGAAGGTGTTGTGAGTTGGACTAAGAGTGGATCTACGCTCGGCTATGCCATCTACAACGGACAAGGACGCTTGTCCACTAGCTTCCCTACCAAACAAGAGTTCTTCTCCGATGCTTTATATACCGAACGTGAACTCTAGTTCAATAATGAGTCTTCCAGCAAGAATTCATATTCGATTATTTCACTATTGGGCCGAGTAAATATGCTTCCATCGGGCTAAGCTGATATGCTTCCCTTAACCTTTCTACTTGCTTAGTTTTTCTTAGTTTCTCTTTGGGTGCCGTTGGCCCCAACACTTGCACCCTAAAGCTCACTTCGTGAAGTACGGAGCAGGCTTTGTTTGACACTTATTTGTGGGCCCTTACATTCTTCGGCTAATCATGGTCTTTGACTTGGCATGGACCTTTGTTCAGAGTCTCAAGCGGTTCGGTGTTCATTGTTTGGGTTGGCCTACCGAAGAACGTCTCCAATTCGGTTCTTCTCTATTCAATACCAAGCAAAGTAGGGTGGCCTATATAAAGGCCAAGCATCCCGAAAAATATACGTTCCTAATTTTTTGTCCCTTTTGTCTTAGGAAATTGTGTCTCCTCAGCTCCCTTAAGCTGTTGTTTCTCGGATTTGACTTTAAGCACTTCCAAACCGCTGTGCCTACCATCTACACTTGTAATTTACTAAAGTTAGTTCTCTATTTTTAGTCTAATCACTTCTAAGAATCATTTAATTTATTGTTAATGATTATGGTTGGTCCAACACAATTTTAAGGGGTTAGGGTTTTTTAAATGAATTAAATCCTTGCTAGAATCTAGAGAATGACATAATATATGGGCCAATGATACTAAATTTTGTATTCCATGCACCTTTGAATTGATTGAGAATGACATCCTTAATTTGTGACTGGTTAGAGCATGATTCGGTCATTACCGACCATTAGATGTAATGGAGCTGAACAAGGATAATTAAGCGGGAAATATGATATGGCTTTTGGTTGAGTGCATAGAGTTAGGAGAGGATTGGTTCGGGGATTGAATGGATGTCTCTTAATTATACCAAGTATGATTCTTAGGTGCTCCTTAGGGTTTCCTATTATCAATAACCTTTGATGTTGAACCAGTAACTTGTCTAAGTTAGTGAGGTCATAGGCTATGCTACACCATCCAACCGCTAAATGGTGCTAAATAGGGATTTCGAGTTAATACCCCTAACGATTTCCTGCATTCTCACGGCACATGCACATACATAGCCACAAAGACATACATACACATTCTATAATAATGCATGAGATAGGCTGTCATATTAGATTGGTATGTCAAGTTATCACGACAATCGCTCGTCGAGTGCTTCTGATGATCGAGCTCCTTATACTTTTGCTCCTCCCGATACCATACCATATGGGCATCAGATTAGTTACCCTAGCTCTGCTCGCTCTCTGGTACAAGGGTATGAACCTTTCAAACCCCAACTTCTACTTTATCGATTAAATAAATGGATACTATAGTAGCTGCATATGATTTTTCATGGGATGATATGCTCCTACCTACTCCTGAACAACAGACCCATGCCCCTCTAGAAGGATATATGGCCTATCTGAGGTATCACTGTGCGGTTGGGGCTCCACCTCCTCTTTTACAATGGATTACAAATTTCTTAGTGTTTGTGAAGATTTCTTCCTTTCAATTGCATCCTAACAGGTATGCCATCCTAACTAGCCTATACGCCATAAAGGAGTTTAGGTCCCCTTACCCACCAGTAGATCAGGTTATTGTATGCTATCAAAAGCAAGGCATAAGGTTCCCCTTTCATCAACCTAAAAACGTGGAGCAAGTTCAAACCTATAGAGGACATGAACTCGAAGTACAACCTGTTTAAGAAAGAATATTTTTTCATCCGGAATGCCTCTACATACCCCAATGACACTTGGGAGTGGGTTATCTTATTTACCCCTTCCTCCTTATTCCTTTTCTAGGAAATTTATGTCAACCACTAATCCCTCTTTCTTGGTCCCCTCTTCAGGTTTGGTGATGTTAGAACTGGGCCAGCCCGTATTGGAAGCAATGAGTGAATTTCAGTCTTTTTACCATTTTAGCTCTTTATCGGGCCTATGAAGTCTAATTAATTCCGAACATTTCTAATTTATTTTAAATAAAACCATTAGTATAACGATCCCAGTTTTAAAGCTAAATTTAATTTGATAATTAATATAAATTTTTGGATTTAATTGTAAAGTAATTGGTAAATTAATTTGAATGATTTCCAAACAAATAAAAAAATGTGTTTTTTATATAAATGTGGATATAAAAAGAATTTTGGTTTGAAATTCAAAAAGAAAATATTAAAAAAATTGGATTTAAATACTTATATTTTAAGGAAGTTCACATATATATGTATAGATGATTTTTCATTAGTGTATAATTAAATTTTAAAAGTTGTATAAGTACAAATAATAGAAAATGCATAAATATAAACATATGTAAATATAAAAATTTAAGTAATTCATAAAATGAAAAAGGGTTAAAATAAAATTATTTAACACAAGGATATCAACATAAAAAAGTTGTTTTTTGACAAGTGCATACTTAAATTACATGTGTTAGTTCAAATAATAACAAGTGGCAAAATGGTTTATAAAAAATTAATTAAAAACCATAAATAACATGCATAAGGAAGATAACCAAACCAGTGTATATTTCTTTCATCTTCATTTCTCAGATCAAACCTTAGAAAAGTTTTTACAAACCAAAAATCGAAAACAAAACCTGGTAAAGAAAATCTAGCAGCATAATCAAATCTGAAAACATTTAAAACAAGCAAGTACAGATCAGAAATTAGAAGCAATTAACAAACTTCAAAACCTGGGAATCAAATAACAGTAACTTAAAGATTAAGGCAACCAATCAACTCAAACAATCAAGTGCTGATCGAGGTAGCAGATCAAAGTATATCAAGGAATAACTTAGTTTTTTTAAAGCTTCGGATCAGTTTACAAATTCAAGCTTCCAGTTATCAAATTCAAAACCCAATTTCCTTGATCTTTGCCTTCTGTACCTGGTGAGCAAACTTCTTTGACCTGATTTTTGAACTGATATGGTGATTTATGTGGAAATGAAGCTTTGAAATCTAGTTTTGCATGTATACAAAATTATGTATATATGTGTAGATATGTTATGCATGTCCGTATGAATATGTTGAGCCATGTTCTTAAGATTACAGGTTCACTCTCACCAAAAAAAATCAATATTTCTTTTTCTCAACATTTTCTGGCCAAGATTTCTAAAGGAAAAGTAATCATAAGAATATAATATCAACTTTAAAAATAATTTCGAGTATTTAAATTTAGCAAATACTTTAAATTTATAGAAATTACAGTGAAGACCTTTATAATCAGGGAAATAATGATCATAACTTTATGATTTGATTTCATAAGTTGATTCGTGCCAGAAAATGACGAATTTTGATATAGATATCTTGAATTTTAAGATTGGGATTATTGTGATATAATGGGTTGAATGGGAAATGCATATTGAATTCTAACAGTCGGCAAGGTTCGATGGCTCGTGCTTTAGGCTGAAGGTACATTGGTGGTTGTAGAGGTTGGGAAAAATGATCGAGAAATTTTCCGATCATTAGGATGGTGGCACGAGAGCTTTGTAAGGTTTATGGTCCAGGCGAGGTTGTTGTCAAATTCGAGGTTTGTTCGTTGTCGTCAAGGCTTCGGGCTTGCTCGGAGGTAGGGGGAATTGGAAGGGGAGTGCCTGGCGTAGCTTCAGGCATGAGTACGCGGTTCCAGATGGCACATGGTGGTCGAACAAGGGATGAGAAGTTGGTGGTTTAGGTTCAGGTGATGTTCGATTCTACTCAAATTCGATTTCATCATCAACTCTTGGTTTTGGATGTTCGTGATGCTCGTATAGGTTGAGGGCGACATGTTGGAGGTGGCGGCAATGGTCGGAGCTACGACACTCGTCCATGCACGTATACGTGTGTCAGTAGGTATCGGTAAGTTTTGTGGTTGGGAAAGATGAAGTTTTCTCCGGTAGAAGCTCGGGTAAGGGATGAAACAACTCAAAGATGCTCGCGAGTGTTTAAAAATATATACCAGTTATTTTTAACTAAAACATGGTTTTTAAAAAAAGGAAAGGAAGAGGAAGAAGTAGCTCGGAGAGGAGCTCGGGGAAATGGGGGTTGGATCTCGGGTTGGTTCCCGAAATGGGTTTGGGTCAGATTGAAAACACTAAGCAAGTTTGTATATTTTAAATAAAACATGTTTTAAAGTAAAACAAACCAATTTTCTCAAACAAATTTTCAAACTTAAATTTTAAATTTAATGTGATTTGAAATAATCTGATTTGGTTTTGAAAACAAAATTTTGATTATTTAATTTAATCTCTAAGTGGTTTTTCAAATAAAATTAAATTATTGTGATTTATTAAAGGTTAATTAAGTAATAAAAAAAGTCAATTACTTAATGATTTAAGGTTAATTAATTAGTGTAATTAATCAAGGTGATTAACTAATGGATAATTTGTTGATGAGATTAATTAAAGGATAATTAATTAAAAGTTAATTAATAAGTAATTAAGGGTAATTAATTACTTAATGAAAGTAATTAAGGGAATTAACTAATGATTCAAGGTAAATTAATCAAATGATAAAAAAAATTACTTAAGGTAAGTAATTAATGAGTTAATTTGTTAATAATTAGGAGTAAATTAATTAAGGAGATTAATTAATAATTAAGGGCTAATTAATTAATTAACGATTAAATTATGTGATTAATTAAAGTTGATTTAATTAAGGATAATTAATTAAATGGTAATTAATTAAGGGTTAATTAATTAATTAATTAAGGATAGTTAATTAAAGGATAATTAAATAATTAAAGGTTAATTATTTAGTGATTTAAAGGTTAATCAATTTATTATTAAGGGTTAATTAACAA
This sequence comes from Allium cepa, assembly GCA_030765085.1. Taxonomy (NCBI): domain Eukaryota; kingdom Viridiplantae; phylum Streptophyta; class Magnoliopsida; order Asparagales; family Amaryllidaceae; genus Allium; species Allium cepa. The sequence goes on from CM060932.1 coordinate 138,791,311, forward strand.
ATGACTAAAAGATCATTAATTAAATGGTTTGTAATTAATTAATGTTAATTAACCTGGATTAGTGATTAATCTGGTTTCAATTATTCAGATGATTCGTTAACCTTACTTTTGGGTGTTTGAATTGCATGGAATGCTTTGAAATTGTTTGATATTCCTGATGTGTGATGCATTATGATATGAATTATTTTGATTTGCGCTGTGATGAATGTAATTCATTTATCTGTGATGAATGTATATTATTTATCTGTGAATCTATGAATGGAAGATAAGCGTTATAAATTATACCGCTTATCGATATTGATATGATTGAATCTGTGATGATTGATGATGTTGCACTATTGTGTAAAACCCCTGGACTACACCGTACATACAAAAATATGGATTGCACGAGAGAATTGGTTAAGTCATAAATTTTTGAAATGGTTTTAAAGTTGAATTTTGAATCCAAATGGTTTTGGAAATGGAATTGGCTTAAATATGAAAAGCTTTCGAAAAGGAGTTTTAAAGATAAAAGTTATTTTGAATAACTTGATAAAGTTTTGAAATTTAAATAGTTTGATTTGAATTTAAATTAAAGATTTGAAATTAAGTTCTATGAATATATGAAAATTATGGTTTAAAAAGGTTATGCAAGTTATAAATGTATTTATATGAGTTTTAAACCATTTTAAAAGTATTATTTTGGGAATTTAAACTTAACCCAAGTATATACTTTAAAAGATATAACTTGTGCATATTTGATCGGATTTTTCCGAAACGAAAAGGATTGCTTTTCAAATAATTATAGCTTTCCTAGAAAGAAAGGATTTCCAATTTGTGTTGAAAAGATTTCAAGTTTAAAATGGAATTGTTTTAAAAGCTATGAATGAATTTTTGTGAAATATTGTTGAACTTTGTTTTGAAATTGAAGAGGATCTTAAAGGTATATCTTTTATATAAAAGATTTGAAATGGAATTGTTTTGAAAGCTATGAATGAATCTTTGTGAAAGATTGTTGAACTTTGTTTTGAAATTGAAGAGGATCTTAAAGGTATATCTTTTGTATAAAAGATTTGAAATGTAATTGTTTTGAAAGCTATGAATGAATCTTTGTGAAAGATTGTTAAACTTTGTTTTGAAATTGAAGAGGATCTTAAAGGTGTATCTTTTATATAAAAAATTTGAAATGGAATTATTTTGAAAGCTATGAATGAATCTTTGTGAAAGATTGGTGAACTTTTTTTTCAAAGTAAAAGGGATCTTAAAAGTGAATCTTTTGTTTAAAAGATTAAAAGTGGAAATTGGTTTAAACCATTTGAAAGAAAGGTTTTGGGCTTTAAGTTTTGACTTAACTAAGGTCCCATATATCCATATGCTTTTAAAAATGAAGCGCTCATTATTCGGTTTAGCCAGGAGAGGACTTTGTGTCATATAACCCATTCCAAATAATGATACGACGTTATGGATTGCATTTGAAGACGGTGGTGAAGACCATGTATTTTCAAAAACGAAAGGATTACCTGTCAAATGTATACGCACCGGCTGATCCCCGGTATAGATATTTATATCATCCTTTGTGATGGGGAGTCCAGACCTGATTAGGGATTATCCGGATTTGCAAGGGCTTCTTTGAAGTGCCTTCGGTTCTGTTCGGATCTAGGACAGACTTGTATGGATGTGTGCCTGACATTACACTTTGAGATGTAAAGATGGTTTCTATCAAATACATTTCTGTTTGTTGGCGGAGAATTTATTCTCTTAGCTTAACACTCTTCTCTGAGATGTACGAGCTCAGTGGTTATATAGTTGATGGTTACTAGTTATACATTCCCAATTTGGTAATGTGGCATATGAAGTGCTGCTGATCATGTGTTGATCGAAGCATGACTTTTGTGAAAAGCGTAGCTTTGTGGATGAGACTTCGTCGAGCTTCACAACCCAGAAATGGTCAAAACAGGAATGTTGCGATAAGGTTTTTAGGGGTCGCGCCCCTAGTGTATGTCCATTTCCTTCTAGATAAAAGTGATATCATGGTATGGCACCTAGATATTTAACTGTGTGGTTGTTGCTATTTGTTGGTGAATCCCGGGATAAAGGTCGGTGACGACCGGGGATGGCTTACTTGTAGGTGTTGCCTAGTTATAGAGGTAACCCGTCCTTGTGTTGGCAGAGATCCGGTTTGGTTCATAGGGGCGTCCCTCCAGAGGCATTCCATTCGTTGTGGGAAGTTCCTTTGCCTGACCATTGTTGGAAATCCAATCATCTAATACGCGCCTTGTATGGTTTTAGTTGTAGAACCTGTCATCTAATATGGTAGCTATAGTAGGCATACTATAATGATACATATGCTTGCTAAGATTAATATTATACTTGCAAATGTTTTCTGCACTATGCAATAATAATAATATCAAATGTTTTTCCCGTATCAAGCATGTTTGACTAACATAAGGAGAAATTTCCCCTAAGTGTGCGATTGCGTTGTATTTGTGCCGGGAGGCCTTATGGTAGTTTCATTCTCCAAAAAAAGCATTGCGGATTTCTTTTAAATTCTTTTTTTTGCTTTTGTTAAAGATAAACTATTTTTGTTTGCTCATACTTTTTCCATGACTGATGTAACGACCCGTATTTTACGTGTCGATAAAATCGTAAAATAGTTGCTTTAAGTCGTTGTTAAGTTATTTGGAGTTTGAGTCGACCATAGCTTAAGTCGTATGGAGGATAGCTCGTGTGAGCAACTTAAGGAGTTGGGCCGACTTAAGGTGGTAGGCGAGTTAGTGATGTTGCCGACTTAGTGTTAGATCTAGTTGAGACAGTGACCGACTCATAGGGTGACGACTTAAGGGTTAAGCGGTTTGTTGGGCTCGGTCGACTTAAGGCTTAGACGACTTAAGGAAAGTGTTGGCCGAGTTAAGGTAGGTGTGACCGACCTAAGAGTTAGTGAGTTAAGGCTTAGGGGCTGGCACGAGTTAGCGTGTTAGCAAGTTAGTGGAGCTACCGAGTTAGTGGGGATAGCGTGTTACCGAGCTAACGAGTTAGCGGGTTAGTGGAGATACTGGGTTAACGAGTTAGTAGTGAACGAGTTGGCGACCTAGTAAGCTTGGACGAGTTAACAGGTTAACGTGTTAGGGGTTAGCGTTGTGTTTTGTTAGGTCGTTAAGTCGTGACCGGCTTAGGTTGAGTCGGCATGTGTTCTGTGTTGAGTCGCGCGCATGCATGAGTCGTAAATCGTTGACTGGGGGTTGAGTTAGGTCGTATCTTGCGTGCGTGTTAGGTCGTGTGTGTTTGGGTTAGGCTGTGTGGGTTAAGTCGCTAACTCGTGAACGACTTAAGGAGCCGAACGGGTTAGGGCCAGAGCGACTTAAGGGCTATAAATACGCGACCATTTCTTCACTTTTTGGCACCGGTTTTTGAAGCGACGAAGTGCTGCCATTTTGAGAGCTCGATTACAACATTTCTTCATCTTCTTTTCTCCACTCCAATCTAGTTCTAACATCCATCCAAGATCGAAGATCGAGATTGAAGATCCAAGAGCCAAAGTTGAAGATCTTCATCCAACGAAGCTAGATTTCATCGTTTCAAGCGGGATTTCGACGAATCAAGCTCGAATCTTCGCTGTCCAGATCTGAAGTTGATAGTTTTTTAAGTGTTTGGGTGATTTGGTGAGTGGTGGTTATCTCTCACGCGGACCCAAAGGAGTATATTGGTTTGGTGGTTTGTTGGAGTGTTGTAGATAGTGGTTTTATGCATTTTTCCTTAGATTCAAGTGTAGATCCATTACTTATAAAGATGTTTACTTTTGCAAGTTCATTCATCAAGTTGCAGAGACAAAACCCATGATTTATATTTGTTAGATCTATGTTAAAAACCCATGATCCATGTATGTTAGATCTATTCTCATTTATTTACGAAATTGCCATTTTAGTTATAAATGTCTATTTAGATCCTGATTGACTACTTATTTGTTTGGATTAATGTTTGCCTTGTTTGATTGTTGCGAATGAGTTATCTAGTTGATAGATTTGGACAAGTATGGTCAAAGACGATTCAAAAGCTACGGAAGAGGCTCTTGAATGGTGAAAGCTGCTTAAGACATATGTAGCGGATGTTGAAGCTCATATGTATGGATTGGATGATGATGAGATGGAACTTTGCTATGATGCGATGAAGCGAAGTATGATGCGAGTCTTGGCGTAATCCAGGCAGGGATCATTCCAAGCATGTTGATAACTCGAGGGATGGTTCGAGTTGGTTGATAATGGACTGCTCGAGAGGTAGCTTGGGCTAGTATGAGAATAGTCGTCGAGGAGGATGACTAGGAGGCTTGGATCTCATCGTTGTTGAAGGTTCTAGCATGCTCAAAAGCAAGAGTACATGGGGTGCCCAAAACGACTACAGGTAGGTAGTCGGGACACCCAAAAGACTACAGGCAGGTAGTCGAGTACTCTGGGCAGAGCAGATAAGTCCTAGGCACAGGTAGCGTGCGGAGTTATGACTAGAACCGGGGTTACCATTAGCCCTTGATAGGTGGTCATTCAACTAACGGTGAAATCAAGGCAATGATAACAGTGATAGCCAGAGTCATGGATGTATGGACGTTTGGTTGTATCATCATTCGGTCTCAAGAGCGGTGTTTTCTGGGTGCTTATCTGATCTTGGTTTAGGCCTTGGGGGTTTGTATTTGGAAAACATCGACCTTGACTCGAGTGATTATTGCTTTACCTTAATTGTCTGCTATGTTATGCTTGCTTCTCCTTAGTGTGTGTCTGGGGGGGCTATCACTGTAGAAAGAGGTGGAGTGGGATGGTTTGGTTCCTATTCCTTTTATCCCTTATGCTCTTTTGGTATGTTTGATAGTTGATTTACTGCTCACTAAGACTTTGTCTGACTCAAGGTTTTATGTCTCCTCTTATTACCTTGGGCTGTCCATCCATGTTTGGGATGGGCAGACTAGGTAGCAGGTGACAGGTGCTGTTCTTGGAGATCTACGCTAATGATGACGAAGAAGAGTAGGAGGCTTTTGCATATTATTTCATATTATATGTACTGGATGTTCCGCTGCTGTATTTGATTGAGTGTTATGTAGTGAGGCTTTGATGTATGGATGATTCATATGTTTGTATAAAACTACTATGATGCTTATATGATGATTTCTGTTATGGAGCTTTACTATATATTTCTCTATTGTATTTTATCCATGCGCTGTGAGTTATACGATAGATTCTGCGATGTTTATTCTACCCTTGACGGTCACCCATGGCTGCCTGGCACGCCTTTCAGCGCACTATTCCCTTGTTTGGTGCGGGAGTCATGGGCAGTCGTCACAACTGACTTGGAGTTTATTGTTCACTTTCTAAGCTCTGGGTGCCCACAATTTTCCACACGGGCAGTCTAGAGTTGGGTTTTTCAGATAATTAAATAGTAGGTGTAGATTCGATAACATCCAGCTTTTGGATTTGGCAATAGCGTTTGTTCCTCTTCAACATAGTTACATAGTTCGCTTCATTACAACTTGATGGTGGTTCGAGCTCATAGCTTGAAGATCTTTGGAGTATTGGTTTGGAGTCTTTCGAGCTTTGGAAATGGAGATTGCTAATATTAGATGCTATCTTGGAAGATCACTTTGAAGTTATTTCGGCTGTGGTGTATTTGTATTGCTCTGAAATTGGTAGTCAATTATTGTTGTATAGAGATGTTGTATTCATGGAATTGTATCAATGTTATTCATTTCTGTGTTGTTGTACTTAATGTGTTATAAGCTCTGGCAAATCGGATTTTAATGGTTGAATCTACGGCATTCGAATACGAGTGAAGTATGGATGTCGATTTTCGAGCGCAAAAATCTGGGTCGTCACATTTGGTATCGGAGCTAAAGGTTGAACTTTAGCTTTTGGAGTATAACACATTAGGTAACTCATTGGAGATAGGGTAAACACCCTAGAATGAGTATTCCCTAAGATATCCGTCTGAATGCCTCAGTAAATTCTCTTGCTATCCACTAATAGTGAGTATGAGTGCAAGAGGAGGACGAGGTAGGGGACAAAGGAATACCACTACAAATGGTCAATACCCTGAAATAACAAGGAAATAATTTTCTCTATCAATATTTTGATCATTATCCGATTTCAATTCTTTGATGGCTTCGTGGCAGCTACAAGGAGAAGCTTTGGTGTGGCGGTGGCCCAATGAATCGTTGTAGAAAAGGTTCTAATTCCTATTTCGTACACTAGTGTTCTGCCCTACTCTCCTAATCTCATTCTACCCTCCGCTACTCCTTTGGGGTTGCCCTGGCACATATTTCTCTGCCGGTTGTACTATAGTATTCGAATTAACTCCCATACGCCAGTTCTCAGAGTTTCAAAAGTCACACCACTGTTGGCCCTTTCGGTGCCAGCTCCAATACTGATCCCATCATCGGTATTGATTTCCATGTTGATCCCTATGTTGCCCCCAAGTATCGGTTGCTCTAGGCTTGAAGGCAATGTTCAATCTCGTTCTAGTCCAACTCTAGCAGCTCGTGTATTGTTTCCTTGGGTCTGAATCCTTGTAGCTCCTATAGTTCCTTGTTGTCCCATCCTTTGAAAGAATCCGTCCATCATCTCTTATTTCTTAGCCAAGATTCCATCCTACATCTCCTTCATCTGCCTTTCCATTTCTTATCTAACTAGGTAGTTAGATTGATGAGAACTTAAAGATAGATCCTGACTGCCCCTAGGTTGTGGTTGACTTGCTCCAGTTTTAGATCTAGTGTTACCCCCTTCACTTTCCCCCAATCACAGATTCAAACTTCAACTTTTTGGATCCATCTTTGTACTCAGTGAAAGCACCAAAATGTTAACCCAAAAAAGGTATCAACACCATGGATCAAGTATGAAAGCACCGGTGCAGATAATCAGTAGCAAAAATCTCTGATAAACAACAAATAAACAACAGAAGTAAGAAAAGAGATGAGATTTTTATAGTGGTTCGGCTGACTCTAGCCTACGTCCACTTTAGTCAATCTTTATTATGATTATACTAGTTGAATCTCTTTGGATATCAATTAGTTAGTTCTTAGATCTACGTTACAATGAGTTAGAATAATTCACAAGTACAAGGGTTGATGGAGAATCACAGTAACCCCGTTGATGACTGTTGTAAGGGAGATGAAGAAAGAAGTGAAAGAATTCTAGTAGGGTAATGGAAGCTTTCTCTCCGAAAAATATCCATCTATAGTTGCAAGTAAGTGAGTATTTATAGGGGAATATTGAGCCAGAAGTCCAAGTGCAGAAGAGTCCAGTTGTTATGCCAAGTCATCACCATCTCAAATCAATTCGAGTCATTTCTGTGGATCACTAGCTATCCATATGGGATGGATCGCTAGCTATCCATCAACTTGGCATATTTTTCTAATAGAAGCCTTTACCTAGTGCTACGAAGGAGCTTAAAAATTTTGAGGGTGATCCAACCTATCTTGATGGATCGCTAGCTATCCATGAGGGATGGATCGCTAGATATCCATCCACTTAATATATTTCCGAGTGATCTTTGTTTGGTTGTCTTCCTATCTTCTATTTAAGTGCCTTGTCCAAATATCAAGTCATTTGGAGTTAGTTTGATCATCCGTCTTCATGGGTATCCGGTCCAAAAGAATCATCTGTAACTCGCTCAAATCATAACGAAATCGAACGAAACTTTGCACAAAGGCTATAGAGGTTATCAAGACCCACCATAAAAATTGGAGGCGGTGGGGCCCACTCTAGATGGGTCTCTAGCGATCCATCTATTTAGGTTACTAGAGATCCATCAAATTAACTCCAAATGATCTCATTTTTTTATGAGCCTTCTTATATGCTTTCTAAATATTCTCCCAAAATTTCAAGTCAATTCGACTTCGTATTAGTTCTGTAGATCCATTTTAAGTTAGTAGCTTTTGGTCAAACAGCTTGAATCATGCGAGTCCTTACTTCTCGAGCTAGATTATGTGTCATGCTATGAAACTTGGCAAGCGTCTCTAGGGAGCATATTTGATCATGATGCAAGAGGACCAAAGAATCCATGGGCAAGCTTTACGGATCGCTAGTGACCCATAGGCAATGGATCGCTAGCGATCCATCGCCTTAGCTTGTTTTGCATTTTTCTTCATTGGTCTTTCTCTTCTTTTCCTTGTAGCCTTCACGGTCGACCCTTGAGATATTTTGACTTGTTATAGATGTTCTAGTTTTATTTGGATTCTATTGGGTTAAAAACCCAGTTAACACATATGAACTTAGTATTCAAAGAAATCAACCTTGTGGACTAGGGCAGATACACAAACACTATGTTGAAACAAACTCAATCGAGCATGAGTAGGGATTAGCTATAGTTTTGGTTAGACCAAGCTACTTCATAGTTTTGAACAAAGCTATGAAATAGAATATGTCAAAATGACCGTAGAAGTATTACTTACATGAATAGAATTACAGTAAAGGAGTATGCTACACATGAACATGAGTTGCAACAACGATAAAAAGCAATGCTCGAAGTCAAGCAATTAAACGAATAGTCCCTAGAGATAGAGGCTGGTGTGTAAGTTGAATTTCAAAAAACGCAAAGGAAAGATAATCGCAATTGAGCAAGTCGTGAGCTAGTTTTCGAAGGCTGAAACTCTGTCGGATCGTACTTCAACTACAATTCTACAAGAGCACACATGCTTTGTAATTCAACTATAATCATCATTGCAATATGACTGGAATAATAAGTGAAGCCTTACTTACGAAGGACCCAACTTCTAGAGGAGTGGAAGTCCCTCAACCAGACTAAAGATTGGATGACCAAAAGTCATTTTTGACAATAAAACTTGGCATTCAACCATGTCGGGTATGTTTTACTTTAAATAATATCCTCGTATAAGCAACCCCCCAAATCCAAGGGAAGTCGGCGTATGTTGACTAGTTGGGTTCTAAGCGTTGACCGAGGCAGATGTAGTGTGTTATCTACATGAGAAGAGTTCGGCATTTTGAATATTGAAAACGAATAATCTATTGTAGATAGCTTGCTTACATTTGAAAAATAATTGATATTGTCCTTTGAATTATGTTTTCCACACTTACCCGTTATAGATTAACGATCGATAACGGGGCCATTGTCCGAAGCGATGCGGGAAGCTTTTCTTCTCAAGATCGCTGGAGTACAAAAACAGGAAGAGTGATATGATTGAATCGTCCACTGTATCCGATTTTGGAATAGGTCATCGTATTAGAATTCAAAACAAACAGCTAGTCAACCAAAAACAACATCTTGAGATGGACTTCGACGGTTCACGTCAAAAATTCAACAGACGGCTAAATAGTCAAGGCTAAAATTGCATGCTAATCTCGACACGATCAAACGGATTTCCAAATGAAAACTCAAAAGCGGTTACATCTAAAGCACACCTTGTTTCCAACAAAGGCATACTTTGATGGGCAAATGTTAACTTGGTTTTTACCTAAGCAGGAATCCAGATGAGTTATAAAATCTAGGCCAAGCCAAAACAACTCAAGACTCAACCAAAAGGACCAGAGGAATGGGCCAAGAGAGACTCAAGAATAATTACCTAAAAATCCACTAAGGGGACGGATCGCTAGCGATCCATAAGGAAGCTTCACGGTTCGTTCTAGCCTCTTACATCATATACCAATATCTTTTCTAGGGATGTTTGCTAAGTTTCATAGTATTCGAAGCAATCTAGTTCGCAAAGTGAAGGCCCATCTAATTCTAGTCATAAATCAATCTAACTCATGTATGAGTCATTGTCGAAACAAGGCAACTAGCTACGAAATCACATGAAGAGCACCTATATCAGACAAGGAGCGCAATCCAAAGGAAGAAGTCCAAAAATACCCTAAGTACATGGATCGCAAGTGATACATGCCCTATGGATCGCTAGCGACCCAAAGGATTATATTGGATTGCTATGTAATTTTCGAAAAGGACGAAGCAAAACTACTCCAAGTAATCAAATCGTTGGCGATCCAGAACATATGGTTTGCTAGGATCCCTCAGGTTAGCTCGGGTCATCGTGGAACTCTCCGAACTACTTCGTGGCATCATGTGCTAGCTTCTGGCATAGTGATCTAGCCTAATAGCTCTCCAACAATAGCTCTCCGGCCCTATATATACAATGTTACTTGAAACAAAAAGGGGATCTTCTGGACTGGCTGTTAAAACTCTTCATAAACTATTCTTCACTCTTCTCCTCCCACATAATAGTCATCTAACGGGTTCACTATGATTCTCCAATGAACTCTAACATTGCTGACTAGATCTAACTTACAAGATCCAATCAAATTGTAATTAGATTCAACTTGTAATTGCAACCAGTCAATAACAAAAGTTATATAGTGGACGTAGGCTTTATTAACAGCCGAACCACTATAAAAATCTCTTGTTTCTTTACTTTATCTGCAAGTTATTGTCCCTTGTTCCTATTCTATTTGCCTTGATAAACAGGGTTGGTGCTTTCATATCTAATCTAGAGTGTTGATCAGTATTTTGGGTTAACATATACAAAATCTCAAGATCATAAGCCACCAGAAACTCAAGCCAACGTTGTTGCCTTAAGTTTAAGTCCTTCTGAGTAAAGAGATACTTTAAAGATTTATGATCCGTATATAACTCGAACTTTTCACCCAAAAGATAATGCCTCCACATCTTTAATGCAAAGACAACTGCAAGAGCTCCAAATAATGTGTAGCATAATTCTTCTCATGTGTTTCATCTATTTACTTGCATGCACAATGACATTCCCAATCAACATCAGCACTACTGCCAATTCGGTTCTACATGCATTCATGTATATAGTTAACCCTTCGCTCCAATTTAGAATAGTTAAAATAGGATCAATGGTTAATTTCTCCTTCAATTCATTGGATACTTGATTACACTTAGGTGTCCACACAAACATAGCATCTTTCTTCATCAACTTCATCAGATGAGATGCAATCTTTGAGAAATCTTCGATGAATCTTCTATAAAAACCAGCTAATCCCAAGAAACTTCTAACCTCTATCGCATTTTCGAGCGTTTTCCAATCTTGAACTACGACTACTTTAGTTGGGTCCACAGATATACCTTCTCTCGAAACTATGTGCCCCGGAGACCTAACTTTAGATTTTCATAAATGGCATTTAGAAAAGTTTTCCTTCAACACATGACTTCTTAAAGTATTTAGAATGAATCTTGGTGATACCTATGATCTTCCTCCGTCTTAGAATGAACAAGAATATCATCAATGAAGACGAGAACAAACTTATCAAGAAAATACTAAAACACTCGATTCATTAAATCTATGAAATAAGCAGGTGCGTTAGTCAATTTGAATGGCATGACTAACCACTCGTAAAAACTACCAGGAGTACGAAAATGTAACGACCCGGATTTTCGGACCAGTTAAAACTGCCAAAAATCCGTCTATTCTAAAACTACTAATGAAAACTACCAACTTAATACACCATATTTGATAAATAATCAATATTACTGAATGTATAGGATATAATTTCAATTATACAACTTATCAGAGTAATTAATTTATTTATTAATTCTACAAAGTGTGCTTTAATACATACCAAATACAATGACTATAAATCTACCACTGCACAACTTTGATGAGAGAGACAACACTATCCTTACCTGCGAACTCAATTAACAATGTAAACGTAGAATAAAATAGTAATTCAGGAAAGATACAATAACATAAGATAAACAACAACCAATAACAGATAAACATGAAAGGGTTATATTATTTTAGAGGCTGCATCACTATCACTTGGACTGCCTACGTACCCCTATCTAATTGGGTACCCAATTAGATACAGGATCAAGCCAATGTAGTTCTCCTACCATAAATAGGACTCATGGAGCCCACGATGCAACAAACAATATGGAGTTCCCAAAACTACCAACTTAGGATTAATTTTCAATTTTAGGTTTTCAAATCTAATTACCTTTACGGAAATTATCTCTTTGGACTTTTTCTCAAATTCTTATTTCAAAACTTTCGAAATTTATATATCTTTTATATTCAAATTATACTTTACTTCAGGATCTTAAATCAAATCATTTTTGAAAAGTTTATTTGGAAATCCAAAATATTATAAGAAAAACATATAAAACCATATGCAACCAGATCGGGAGATTTCTCCCAATAACAAGGCAGCTGGGTCCCAGCCTTCATACAATCGATAAATAAGTACATCCCTTTATTCCGAGAGCGGACCACACCAAAAACATATGCCCACTTTTTAGTTACGAGTTACCCGAATCATCGGTAACAAATCATTTTATATCCTGAAGTGATAAATCGTTTCACATTAATATTCACAAATACTTCAAATCAATGACAATTACCATTTCTAAATCCTTTCAAAAATAATCTTAAGATCATCGGGTTTAGTCCTCGAAATTCTTTCCGTTTTATAAAACATTTTATAAAATCATTCATTATATAAATCACTTCAAAATGTTTATTCTCAAATATATTTTTTCTTTTTTAAAGGAAAACATTTCATAGCATTTCAACTTTAAAATCAATCTTCGAAACAATTCATTAAATTGAAGTGAATCAAATATTACCGCTAAACACCTTATACTCAAATTGTGAAATAAGTCACAAGGTGTTAGACTACAATTATTTTCTACCCAGCCCTTGTATATGGATAATTAATTGCTCATAAACTGGTTGAGCAAAGTCAACAATCACTAAATAATAACCAGTGTTCATAAACAGGCCGAGCCTAATTCAAACAATCAATCAATGAAATAAACACAACAATAAATGATAATCATTATTTCATTCTATCAAATATTTAAAACACTTTATTTTATCTTGGGTCAAAATGGTTTGATATTTATTTTGGAGCATCCGGGTTTTACCTTCGACATGTTCCGTCCCTCGCCAAGTCTCCTTGGATCTCATAGATGAAACACATGTACTAGTCATTTTCGCATACGCCATTAAGTATTTAACTTCTAAATTTTAAAACTTAATTAACCATTCAAACATAATATCAACTAAGGAAATAAACCATTGTTTTAGAAAACAAAGTAAACAAGCATTCAACAAGGGTTTTCAAACAACACTTAACACTTAAAGTTCTTTTAACTTAGCAATGGTTTTAATGAACTTAAAATAAGAAATAACTTACTTTGGATTCCACTCCATTAAACTTTAAGGCAAAGAACTTAAGATCTAATGCATAATTCCTACCATGCTTTGGAACCAAATGAAAATAAGCCTGAATTTCTCCTTCCTAATGCTTGGCCAAGGCTTGAAGTGGAGATTGGCCGAAAGTATAGAGAAGAAGTGGTAGGGCTTTGAACTTGAATTCTCAAGATTTATATCTGAAAGATAGATTGTCTTATATTTAGTTTTAGGCCCTCTATCTCAAAATTTAGAAAAGTTATAAACTGTAATGTTGTTGAAAATTATTTTCTCTTGAATTTGAAAAAAAGAATCACTTGAATCTAAGTTGTTTTGAGGTAGGTATGTTAGAATGAAGAAGATGTATTGTTGGATTGAAAAAAATGAAGCCTGAAAATGCACTTCAAAGAATTGATTTTCAGGTATAACAAAACTCAAAAATAGAAAAAGTGATCAACACAAAAGTTGTGACCATTGGAATTACATACGGTTTCAAAAAAATAATTCCTTAATTTGGATCTGTTATGACCAAGTTATGATCTAAACAATATGGCCTATTCTCTAGCTTAAAAACTGGGCTAGGGAATGCACTGGAAAGAAATGGATTTTTGACATGGTTATATTTAGAATAAGGTAAAGTGGTCAATAATAAATTATAGCCACTGGAAAAATACATGATTTGAAAAAAACATTTTTGTATTTTGGTTCGGTTTTCATAAAGTTATGGCCGAGAGAAAAAGAGGTAAAATATAGAGAAAAAAGGAGTTTGATTTGAAGAGGATGAACATTGATTTCTTTTGAATATTTTGTAAATATCTTGACATTATTTCTTTTTAATTTTTTTCTATGGCTTGAAAACCATTAAAGAGAAGAGGAAGAAGGTGAAGAAGCTTGAGAAAAGAAGAAGAAGAAGAACTGTGAATGAAAGTAAAGAAGGTGGTGGGTAATCATAGAAAAAGAAAGGAGTGGTAAATTTACCAAAGTAACCTCTTACCAAATTATCAAACTATCCTTACTTAAATCTAAAGCAACATTCACTTTTTCATCACTTAACATCGTCCTTTCACTTCTTACTTTATGTGCTAGTCACTTAAAGATTAAGTGAAGAAAAGTAATAATTTTGTTGGATTTTGATTTGATGAGATTTGATGTTCACTTTTCTTACTTTTGTTAATTCTTACTTACTTTTACTAATGACTTCTAGAAGTTTTCTAATTATATTTAGTAAAATTAAATATGTTTAGTTATTAAAATGTGTAATATATATGTTAAAACATGTTAACAAAGGTGTAACAACGTTGCGGCAACTTATTTTGAACAAAATGCTGATGTTTGACAAAACGTTTTCCGGTCACATTTTGATGTTTTTGTTAAACTATTTATTCATGTAAACCAAACTTCAAAATAGATTTCTTATTATCTTCAAACAATTAAAACAAGCATGTTTGACTTAAAAAAATATAAAACAATATCAAATCTTCTTATAAAAATACAACATCGATTTATCGATATGCGACGAAATTTGTCGATTTTATAAAACAAGTTTTATATATTTATCGAACAATTATAAATTAAATTACCATTGTTATCAAATGTGTTTGATATCGATTATTTAATATTTAAAAGGAATTATTTATCCTTTAAACAAATTTCTCGAACATTTATGCTACTTTGTCGGAATCCGACTTTTGTCAATTTTGAATGGGAATCCAAAATCTTTATTCAGCATCAAAAATAAGTTTACCATTCTTATTCATCATATAAATATGATTGTTTAAGTTTGAAAATTTTACACTTGAATATTTAAATAAATTAAATATTCAATTTCAAAGTGGTAAAATTATGGATCGTTACATAAAAGCTGTTAAGGGCACACTTTCCTATGCTATTAATTGATGAAAACCAGTAGCAAGATCCAATTGAGAAAATACCCAAGCTCCATGGAGTTGATCAAACATGTCGTCGATCCTAGGTAAAGGATACTTATTCTTGATAGTTCTCTTATTTAACTCTCGATAGTCTACACGTAACCTAAGAGAACCATCCACCTTTGTAACAAAAATTACTGGCGATCCTCAACTCGATATGCTACGTCGGATCAAGCCCTTCTGGAATAAGTCAAACGTTTGCTTCTTTAATTCCCTTCTCTCACTTGGGGCCAACCTTTGAGGAGGTTGTACAATCGTTCTAGTACTAGAATCAAATCAATGCAGAAGTCCACTTCACGGTGAGGAGGTAAAACTTGCACTTCACCAAAAATATCCTTAAAGTCCTAAATAATCGGTGTATCTTTTATCTCCTCTTTAGCCACTTTATGCGAATAGAGAAAACTGCTCATTAACTCATTTAGCCTTCCACAATTTATATCTACACCAACATCTCCAGCACCGTTGACTCTGATTATCCTTCGATCATAATCTACGATCGCTTTGAACTTAAACAACCAGTCAATTCCTAACAACACCCTATAACCCATGAACCCAAGAACAAACAAGTCAAAAGGAAAGAAATGGGTTCGATAGGAAATAGCAACACTGAGAGACATAGTGTCAAGATTTATTGGACCTCTAATTGGGTTTGACGCACAAAGAGAATTATTCAGAAGAATGGGTTTAAGGCTAATTCTATCAACAAGATCAATTAAATAAAACTATGAGATGCACCGGTATCGAGCAACGCCCTAATAGAAATATCAGAAATGGATAAGGTACCTTGCAATACCTGCTTTCCCTTCTGATTTGTAGAAGTAGATGGTATTTCCTCGATAGCAAAAGATGAACCTTACGACCTCTTTTTTTGGAAGCGACACTTATTCTTCATGTGTCCCAACAGGAGACACTTGGACACTGATTTGCAAAGTGGCCTAGCTTGTTGCACTTGAGACAAAGAACGTTGGCCAAGTTAAGCTGCTTCTTTTGAGTTGGAGTTCCACCTCTAGGTTTCTTTCCTAACCATTTCTTCTTCCCTTTAAACTTGCACTTGAGATTTGGCTTGTTTGCAACCGAGATAACAGATAAAGGTTGGGCACTAACCACTGGCACTACACCTTCTTGAACTCTTGCTTAATATCCAAAGCTTCAAACCTCAAGGCCATGCTGATCAAATTGGTAAAGGAACCGTTAATATGATTAATCATCTCATAATGGAATTCTGGCCTTAATCCTTCCATGAACATCTCATTCTGTTTAAGTGGCATGTCTATCAATCCTGGTCCAAAGCAAGATAATGCATTGAGTCAATGTTCATACTGCATCACTTTCATATCTCCCTGCTTCAAATCCATGAAACTCCTAAATAATTGAGTCATCCTCGCCTCTGGAATAAACTGAGCTTCGAAGGCTTCCTTAAATTAAGCCTATGTAAAGTCTTCTTCTATGGTATTAACTGTCAGCGAATCCCACTTATCCATTGCTGACTTTTGGAGCGGTCACAATGCCAACAATCGCTTCCTTGCATCCTCCAACTGAAGATCCCTGAATATCCTTTCACAAGAGAGAAGCCATGACTGAACTCCAAGAATATCTTCAGCTCCAAAGAATTGTTCACCACCCAAAGTAGTATAATTTTTGCATAGAGTAGAAAAGTTAGAGGCGATTGAACTTGCACTACTGCTTCTTCTACTTGCTCTACAAATAGCCTATATCTAGTAGCTCTGCTATTTGTAGCCATGTTGGTTCTAGATCCTCTCCCTCTTCTTCCTCTTGTACTCATTTTCAATTACCTGAACAACAGCAGACATTATTAGAATACAAAGATAGGACCAAAATGGTTTTAAGGGAAACAACACCAAAGGATCTAAAATTAATCTTAGGACGGATGATAAAAAATGTTCTCTCAAGATTAACTCATTCTAGGGCTCTTATCACCCTATCTCTAATGGGTTGTACCCCAATCAGGCTAAGGTGTTCGATCAACCGATGCTTTGATATCAACTGTGACGACCCACCTTTCTGACCTCAGGGAACGACGCCTATTGCACCCATGATATTCGTGTACCGTTGCCCAAGCGTCCGAAAGATGAATTTTCATGGGTTAAAAATAAAGAACATAATATAAAATCTCACAACGAAACTGTTAAATAGAACATAATAATAATATAGTACGTGAGGTTACTCCTAACTTAGAGTTATCAGAGTTTCACAAAAGTACTACAATCAGCATAGGAAGTTATAACAACCTGCCTTTACATATGCTGAGAAAAAATACACTTACACAAACTAAATAAATAGAGGAATAGATGGATAAGTAAATAAAAGCCTCCTGCTCAGACTCCATCTTCAAAAGTGCCCACAAAAGACCTGCTACTCTCAAACTAATCAAATATAAATGAGTACCCAAGAGTTTAGGAAAAAACAACTTGGGTCAGATAAAAGGTGTGGTATGAGTAAAACTCTAAACAATAGGTGTAATTAAACAACAACATGTGAGACCACGTCACCAAATTCGGAACGGGTTTCCTCTCACAAGAACAACATCCAACTGTAAAGAATGGATATTAACAATTAACATCACGAAGAGTGCTATACTCTTCTAGACGCAATTAAGTAAAACAAATTCAAAGGTTCAAATCAATAGGCGAAAGGATTTCACCAACAATGACTAGGAGGTTACACCCTCTACCGAAAGTATACCTCTAGAATGTACTTGAGAACTCTGATGGCTCTCGGAAACCTCCAAGTCGGACCCCGCCAAGTATTATTGAGAATCCGAGTATTTCACATCTCAATGTGCACAACCGAATCCAATCTAGAGTGGATGTGAAAATACCCTAATAGGAGCAACCTTACATAGCTTGGCCCCCACTCCCTCTTTGGGTTTAGTCATTTCCGACAAAGGATAACAAAGATCATGTGAGCAATACATCGTCTTAGAGTGGCGAAACACAAAGAAAGGTGAGGTAATCAGTAATCGACAAACTAACTATTGAACATAAGAAAATGATCATATATGGACAGTAAACCACATATTCCTACCACTACTCATCGATTTCAAACTTGTACTATTTCTTTGTTAAAAATGAAGTCGGGCAAGTGAAGGTAGTGTTACCTCTAGACATTGCCTTAACGATAATTTTAGCTTTTGAGACAGTAATAAGTTTCCATACCTCGATGTTTAGTGCCAAGAGTATGACTAAATTCTTTCTATATAAGTGATATCGTTTACGAAAATTTCTTTTCCATAACCAAATCGACCTTCTACTTTTTAAAATCGAATTCATGCATGGGATTCTCATTACAAGTTTTTAACTTTAAAACAACTTTGTAAAAATGGTTTATTAACTTTAAAACACCATTATCAAAAAGATTTAATCACTAAAAACATCCTTATTAGATAGGTTAACTATCTTTAATTAACATTAATAAGAATGATTAATTATCTTTAAACTTCGTTAATTAATTTGAATAAATAACTTTAGGTACCCATAATTAAAAAGGTTAATCACTCTAAAAAATCATTAATTTAATTAATTTTAAATCTCATTAATTAAGTTGATTGCTTAATTTTGTAAAACACCATCTATTAAAAAAGATTAACTAATTTAAAATATCTTTAATGGAAAAGATTAAATAAATTGAAACTAAATAATTAACTTTAAAAATAATTAATTAAAAATGATTAATTAATTCTTAAAAATAATTAATTAAAATAATTAATTAACTTTAATTTATCATAATTTAATAGATTAGTTAAACTTAACCATCATTAGATATAATGGTTAATTAATTTTAAACATCATTAACCAAGTAATTAATTAAATTCAAAACACATCATTAACAAGTTAATTAATTAATCTTAACCCTTATTAATTAATTAATTAATTAATTTTAGAAAAAATCGTTATTAAAGTAATTAGTGACATTCTTATTCAAAAACTTGCTTAATTTATAAAACAAACCAAAGCTCGAGAAATAATCCAAAAGATTACGATAAGAGTGTGTTTGTCAAAAGTGCCGATATAGCAATAGTCGCTATACGGACACTTCGACAACTGTTTTCATGTCACTTTCTTTACATCTACACATCACATAACCATAAGCAAAGCATAACACAAGGTGCTTAACTATTATACAACATTTGGAAAGTAATCACTAAATATATATTTAAGTTTTACTACTAACTTTTCAAGATGCTTACTAACTCGCTTACTAACCACCGAGATGACAACTTTTCGAAGCATAAACTAAAACAACATTCATCACATGATACTACATATAAAAATATATCAATGTGCTATATAAATAAGCAATATTAAAGTTAAAAGTTTTAGTTTGAAAGGTGAGATTTTTAATCACAAAAAGTTGCAAATTCAACTCTAACTTCCACATGAACTTGAATATGACCTAGTTCTTTACTTCTATGGAAAAGGGCGTTGGTTCTTCATATGTCCATGTCTGTTGCAATTGTAGCAGAGTAGTCCACCAGTTGGGTTCGAGCACTGATTTGCAAAGTTGCCCATTTTGTTGCACTTATAACAAAGGATCTTCGTCAAGTCTAATTGCATATTCTGAGCTGGATCTCCACCTCCAGGCTTCTTTCCTGATCACTTTGCGCTTAGAAAAATGGCTTACTAGCAACAGGTATCATTGACAAAGGTTGGGCATTAACTGATGCCAATACTCCTTTCTGAACTCCTTGCTCAGTATCAAGAGCCTCAAATCTCAAAGCCTTACTGATCAGATTGGTAAAGGTACCGTTGAGATAATTGGTCATTTCCCGATGGAATTCTGGTCGCATTCCTTTTACGAACATTTTATTCTTTTTACGTAGTGTATCAGTCACCTGGTCCAAAGCGAGGCAATACGTTGAACATATGCTCATACTACACCATTTCATCTCACCTTATTTCGAATCCGTAAAACTTCTAAATAGTTGAGTCCTTCCTGCTTCTGGGATAAACTGAGCTTCAAAAACCTTAGTAAACTATGCCTAAGAGAAATCTTCTTTTGGTGTATTCATGGTGACTAAATCCCACCAATCCATTGCTACTTTCTAAAGTTAACGCAATGCCAACAATCACTTTCTAGCATCTCCCAACTGAAGATCCTCGAATATCCTTTCGCAAGAGCAAAGCCATGACTGAACTCCAAAAATATCTTCAGTTCCATAGAAAGGCTTACTACATAAAGTGGTGTAATTCTTGCATAAGGTAGCAAAGTTCCAAGGCGAATGAACTTGCATCTGCTTCTATTATCGGCTCTATAATTGGCTCATTTCTAGGAGCTCTGCCATTTGTAATCGTGCTGGTTCTAGATCCCCTCCCTCTTCTTTCTCTTATACTCATTTTTAATAACCTGGATAAGTGACATGTATTATAAGAATACAAAGATAGGGTCAAAGATGATAAAATGGAAACTTGCAATAAAGGATCTAAAACCAGACATTTAGGGAAGGAAAAGAAAACGCTCTCCCTAGATTAACTCATTCTAAGGCTCAACTCACCCTATCTCTAATGAGTTACACCCCAATCAGGCTAAGTGTTCACTCAACCGAAACCTTGATACCAACTGTGACAACCCGCCTTTCTGACCTCTAGGAATGACACTTAATACTTCCTCGGTGTTCGTGTGCCATTGCCCAAGAATCAGAAAGATGAATTGTCGTGGGTTAAAATAAAGAATAGAATAGAAAACCTCACAATAGAACTGCTAAATAAATCATAACAATCAATAGTGCATCAGGTTACTTCTTAATAGGGTGTTATTAGAGTTTCACAAAAGTAATACAAATCAGCTTAGGTAGTTATAATATCTTGGCTTTACATATGCTGAAACAAAATGCACTTACACAAACAAGATAATATAGCGGAAGAGATAACTAAGAAGATTAAAGCCTCTTACTCAAACGTCGTCTTCAAAAGAGCCCTCAAAAGATCTGCTACTCTCGGACTACTCAAATAAAATGAGTACCTGAGAGTTTAGGGAAAACAAACAACTTGGGTCAGACGATATGTCTGGTATGAGTAAAACTTTTAAACAGTAGGTGTCAAGTTAAACACAAACATGTGAGACCACATCGCTAAATACAGAATGGGTTTACTCCCACATAAATCAACATCCAAGCTTAAAGAATGGATAAATAATTAAAAACCACAAAGAGTGGTTGATTCCACCCGATGTAAATAAGGAAATAATTTTGAAGGTACGAATCAAATAAGTAAAGGAAAATCTCTAACAAGTAACTAGGAAGGTGCACCACCCTTGAAGTATACCTCTAGTAATATATTTCTAAGAAGCTCATATACTCTATGACACTTCTTGAAATGTACCAGCTGGACCCCGCCAAACCTTACCAAGAATCCGAACATTCCACAACTAAATGAGCAAATGAACCGATCTAGATGAGATATGAAAATACCCTAATGGAAGCAACCCATATGGCTGGACATCCTTTCACGCTTTGGGTTCGGTCATTTATCGACAAAGGATAACAAAATTCAATGGAGCAACAAATCATCTTGATGATAATAAAGAAGCTGAAGTAACCAAAGGAACCAACTATTGAGGGTATAAAATAATCATATATGGAAATTAAGTCTTTGTGTACTTATCACCACTCATCAAAATCAAATACGTACTATTACTGGGTTAACAGTAATACCGGACAAGTCAAGGTAGTGTTCCATTAAAGTCGCATCCCATGATTATTCTTAACTTTCAAAATAGCATCAAGCCTACGTCTTCAATGTTTAGTTCTAATTACATAAATAAATCATTTCCATACAAGCGAATCGCTTCACAGAAATTAATTTATTTCCATAAACAATTCAAACCTTTTCTTTTAAAACCCCGAATTCGTACTTGGCTTCACATTACAAGTATTAGTTTTAAAACACTTTCTTATAAGAGTTTATTAACTTAGAAACATCGTTAAAAAGGATTTAACAACTTAAAACATCCTTATTACATTGATAAATTAACTTTAAAACATTGTTAACTAATTAATTTACTTCAATAACCTTTAATTAGAAAAGGTAAATCTCCTTTAGACATCATTAGTTCAATTAATTAATAATATAATTAAATAATATAATTAAATAACAATTAAATATCACCATTTAAAAGTGATTAATTAAATTAAAACTTTATTTAAGGAAAGATTAATTAAGGTTAAACAGATTTATTAACCTTTAAAATTCATTAATTAAAAAGGGTTATTTAATTTAAAAACATTAATAATTAATAAATCTTAATCCATCATTATCAAAAGATTAATTAGCCTTAAAAATTATTAAATAAAATGATTAACTAAATTTAAAACATCATTAAATAAAATGATCAATTAAATTTAAAACATCATTAACTAAGTAATTAGTTAAATTTAAAACACATCATTAATAAGTTAATTAGTTAACCTTAATCCTCATTAATTAAATAACTATTTAAATTAAATAATAAATATTAAAATAATTAATTATTTTTAAACACATCATTAATTAATAACTTGCTTAACTTGTAAAGTAATTCCAAGCACGATGATGAAACTAAACGGTTTCGATAAAAGGTGATTTTCTGAAAGTGCCTATATAGCGACTATCGCCATACAGGCAGTTCGGAATTCAAGCTTATGTCATTTGCAATATAACCAAACATCACATACCAAGGGAATGAGCATGCATACATGACGATTTACAATAATACAACATATATCAAGCATTTATCTACAACATGATTGATTTAACTACAAGATTTTCATATAACTTAAGATCTGCTTACTAACTTTCTGAAGCGACTAACTTTCAAGCAACAAACCGACCCATCAACCAAACCATTATCATAACTATTTAATAATCATTTAATAGCTATAAATATGATCATGGACATAGTTTAACCTTTATGCTTCAAAGGTGGAAGCTTTAGTCGCCAAAATGCTTATTAACTTTACCGAACTTTCACTAACTTCTCAAATGCGACAAGATCTAAGCTCTACTATGCAAATGACTTAATTTAGCGGATCTCTTGTTGGCTTTTAGGCTCAGCCTAGAGCATATGGGGCTCGGTAATGATTGATATGTGGAGGTATAAGGTCTTGTTTAGTAGAGATTGGTTTTTGGAAGTAAAGTAAGGAGTTTAGCTTGATTTTTTGAAGTGTGTTCACTAGATTTTGAATTTGGAAATAATTTTAGAAGCCATAGAAGTGTTCATGTACCGGAATAGATAAGAAATGAAGATGAAATGAATAAGTAAAATGGAAAATGTGTGGAGATGGTGGGTATTTATAGGCAAAGAAGTGGAATATTATTTAAATTAACTTAAACACTTAAATAATATAAATGTTATCATGTAACATGGAAGCCATGCCTCTCCACCCCTCCTAGTACACACGCACATCTCTAGGTCACCCCCTTCACTTGGTCATAGTTTATGGTATGGTTAGGTTATTTAATTAGTTTCATAAGGTTTTTTTAATATATTTTATGCATTTTATGTCAAATCAAATTTTATATTTAAACTAAGCTTGATTATTAACTTTAACACATTGATTATCTTGTCACATGACATATGTGTATGTGTATATGAGTGATACAAAAATATGCACAAAATTTTTGACGACTTTTTGATGTCGAAAAGTCGAATTTTCAAAAAACATTTTCAGTCACATTTTCAATTTTTATTGGAACTATTTATTTTGGTAAACAAAAATTCGAAAATGATTTTGATATCATTAATTAATATTTAAAATAGGTTTATTTGGTTATTAAAATCCATTACTTAAATATTTAAAAATTATTTAAACATTAAAATAAAAAGCGAATAATTTACGAGTCGTCATAATAAATTCCATACAAACATTCTATTCGATGAGTTACACCATATTTGACGAAGCATTACTTGAGAGCATTTAAACTAATCAACAACACTAATTCGATTATTAGTATTTTTCAAATTATAGAATTAAGGTTCTCAAAAATATTTGATTTAAAAATCTTCTACAAACCTAAGAGTTACACAAAATTGCGAAAATAGTGTTTAAATAGGCAAAGGTTAAGTTTTATAAAATCTAAAAAGAATTTATATTTTGAAAGCAAATAATTTTTTTTCCATATACGAAAAGGTTTCTAAAATACTTATAAATATTTTTAATTTTAAACTTCTTATTTTAAAAACCATAAACTCATTTATTTCATAATTATATAAATATACATTTATCCTTAGGTAAAATCACCCAAAATTCCACCTCAAGCCACTTATATTTGTTATCATTTATTTTAGAGAACCATAACCACTCATATCTCTAACCCATATAGGCATTGAAGCATTTACTCCACTTAGAATTATATTTCCAAAACCATTTCTAAAATCCATAAAACCAATTCACAAAATCCATAGCCACTTCTATTGATAACAATATGTATGTATGTATGTATGTATGTATGTATGTATGTATATGTACGTAGGTATACACACACACACTTTTATTATAAAAGGTAGCAAGATTGTTTGGACAACAAGTTAAAATCCATATATTAGAGTACACTAACTTTGTAAAACTGTTTGTTTAAAAACAACATATATAGAGTATTAAATTCCAAAACTAAGTTTAATTTAATCCATTGAATTAGTGTATTTAAACTCAAAAAATCCGAAAGGTAGGTCACCAGAAAAACCCAAAACTAAGCAAGCAAGCATACCAACAGATATCAGAGAGAGGTGGAGTAGAAAGGACCTAGGACTTGCGTTCCGAGCCTCTAACTGGTCGACCGGTCTACCATGATCGATCGATTGGTGGACCACTTTGAACGCAAGTTCCAGGTGTGTTTCATGTCCACTATCGACGTTAATCCTCTTCAATCCGACCCTTGTTCATTCCATAATTATATTTCTACGGACTTTGATTTCAGCATGCAAACAACCAAGTATATATCAAAGCAAACAAAATACTCAAAATAGGTTAAAATTGATTTGCAGTACACAGAATTCCTTATCCTTATTTAATGTAAATACAACAGACAATCACATAATCATGAAGCATCCAATTTCAAATAATTATGTCATCATGCAATTCATATATTTTGAGGTAGTTGTTTGAGTGATTAACCCACCTCTACTCTTCAATTCAACAACCAAGGTTAACTTAAGCCCAAGATTTCAAACCAGCAAACCCTAGAACTCAGTTCATAAAAACACAACAAAAACCCAGTTTCACTTTGCTGTAAAAAATGAAATACAAGATTCATTTGTATTTACACTAGTTTGAAATCCTTACCTAGATTCTTTAGATTCATTAGTAGTTTATTCCTATCTTGATTTGCAAATTAGCTTTTAGGGTTTAAAAGAGGAAATTTAGTTTTTTTATATTTTGTTTTCTATTTGCAGAAGGTTGAGAATAAACATACAAGCAATGAAATGAGAAGAGAAGTTGTGTTTGGCTTCTTTTGGTTAATGGGCTTGGATTAGAAACCAACCCATTAAGAGATTTCGGAATTTTATTTTATCAACAAAAATCTTACATTCTTTGATTTAGTTTCATTAATCTTGTCATTCCTTTAAACAAAATCCCCAAATCCACATTTACATTATTTTCAAACTTATTTATTTTTCAACCACTACTATAAATAATAAGATTCTTATATTATCATGTTTGAATTAGAATCCTGAATTCTCCTTTTATCTTACTTATTATAAAACACTATTTTACACTAAACAATGTTTTACTTAACATATCTTGATTTCTTTAAATTTACCAAAACTAATCACAAGTTAAAAATCCTCATTTCTATTAATATTGAGATAATTTTATAAAAACTAAATATAACCTTTGCAAATAAAAGTTATTCTCGTTATATTTTAATAAAAATAAACAATTAATTGCAAAATATTAATTTAAACCGCAAATCTCAATATTAACATTTTATGCTAAATGTCAAATTTAAATAATTGGTTTGATAATATTTTGATTATAAATTGAAATCCTTTTTATGAAATGAAAATCATTTCTTAAATAAATCAAATTGATTATTCTAAAAAACTAGATTTAATTTCACAACCAAATTTCAAAAATCACAAATTGGAATTAATTATCCGTAACTAAATCTAAATTAATCAGTAATTAGCAATAGAGTTGTTGCAAACTCCCATTTAAAAAAAATTGTGTGCCCTTAATTTTTAACAAAAGAAATCAATAAATTGAATTTCTAAATTTTAATTATTTCTTCCAATTTACTCTTTCCAAAATTTATATCTTTCTAAAGAATATAATCTAAATCATCAAATATAAAGTTCCAATTCCTTTTTCTAAATTCTCATATAAGATCCCAAATTTAACATCCATCTAAAGTATAAAATTTTATACACAATAAATAAAAAATTTCACAAGCTATTCTTGTTAGTATACATCTCTAAATAGATATTCACTATTTATAAATATTAAATAATTTAATGACATTGCATGTCATCCAATTATAGCGAATCTCTATGTTAATTAGCTGCAACATTGACTGTGAAGTCAACATGGCCTCGCCACTGACCTCTATTATTGCTAAGGTATGTTGGCTGCACACGTCATCCAAAAGTAATACATGCAACAACCCGAGTTCCAATGGGTCTAGATTTTTTGCAAAAATGTTAAAACCTAAATCCACCGAGCCCGAGTTGGGTGTCTGGTATCCTGCAAATAGGAAATGATAAATATATCCGAGCTCAAATAAATATCTCACAGCAGAACTGAGTAAAATATAGTAATAAGTAAATACTCATCAAGGTAATAACACTTTCTAAATAAGTGTATCAAAGCTGGAAAATCTCTTCCATCTATCTACCTATGGGATGATATGAGGAGGGGGTCAAAACTAAATTTCTGGTGAATGGACAAATTATACACTTCTACGCGTAATTCTACATATACCATTCTATTTCCATTTTCTTTTATGTTAGGTTTGTTCGTTTATAATACTCTCGCCTCTGTGCATGAATCGTACCCATCTACTCCCTAGTATATTAAGACCTAATAACCAATATATATATATATATACATATATATATATATATATATGTAGCTACATGCCGAAAGACTACATCGGTCCTAGGAACTATCATAGTACCTTTTGTATCCTCCTCGAAAAGGACTCCAACTCTCGCTACTAGAGTGTACTATAACCACATCTTTAAAGGGCAACTTCATGAGGTTGTATTGTTTCGTCGTCTATCATGAAATCATGAAACTGCATCCGCACAAGCTTATACTAATGCTCGGACATCCACAATGTATCATCCAGTGCGTACCTTGAGGACTATACGTAATCATTCTGTCTACTCTCTAGATTCCGCCAACAAGGTCTACCTTATATGGAACTCAGTCGGAGATTTTCTATATCTGTAAAGGTCCGCTTCGTTGGGCCTATAATACAGATATTCTACTTGGTCTGTCTCTTTTCTCATCTTAGCTATGGCCTCACGATGCCCCCCTCAACAAATCGAAAGACCTTTCAAGTGCTAAGTGCTTGTGCCTTACTTCAAACAATCTAAACATCCAATTGGATGTACCCTCATCCAATGTCTCGATAGTGAAAGAATCATTGGCCTATTGGTTTATCTCTAGTCTTTCCCGAACTCGCTCTAACTGATGATGGCTAATATCTGCATGCGACTATCCTTATGGGTACTGCCACTATAACCTACTCACAAACTAGAGTACGGTGTTATTCAAATATCTTACTCCATCATCAACCTTTTGATTGCCTACAAAGGTCTACTTCATTTGGCCTGCAATGCAAAAGCATTCAAGGCATACTCTCTTAATGGAGCAATTACAAACCTGGATTTGGGGTGCAGCTTTGTTAGGCCTACCCCAGAGGGCCATCCTAGAGTATCCTCATGTTCCGTTGAAGTCTTGTACTTCCTTCTGGGCCAAAATAACTAAGTTGGATGTGCTCTTTATCTACTAAAAATCTGTGATGAACTGTTTCATTAGGCTCTTTATCCAGATTCTCTTTGGGCTACTCAAAATGTGTAACGGCCCAGGATTTTAAATATTTGAAATTGTAATATTTAATTGATTTAAATATTTAAGAATTAATTTTCAACTTGAATTTCAAATATCAATATTTATTCGATAATTAAATTATTGAATTTAACAATTGGAAGTTGGGTAAAATATTGAATCTTCAGTTTCAAGCTTGTTAAAAATAATTTAGAGGTTTATAAAATTTATATTGATGATACCGAAGGTAATAGAACTTTTAAAATTGAATTTAAAAGTGTTTTGTTTAGTTTTGAAAATATATTGTTTAAATTGATAATTAAAAATAGCCTTCTGAGGCATAGTCTCAGAAATCGACGAAACCAGTTCCATTGGATCCGCAATAATGTATTATTATCGGATTTCAATTTTCGTAGCGTTTGGAGTTGTCATGCGATCATACGGTAGGTAAACGCGCTGAAATTTATATCGAAATTCAATATAATAACTGGGTTCAAAAATCTATCTTCTCCATACGATTGAATTAGGAATCGAAACCTTTTCCTTTGTGTTTGAAATAGGGGTATAACATTATAAACGCCTAGCGGCAGGACTCGATAGGAGGTCAAGATTTTAAGTGACGATTCCGAGACAATTTAAATTTAAATATAATGTGTGTGTATATATATATAGTTGATTGGTCAAATTCTTTTACATCAGAGTTTTTCATATATGTCCACATCAACCCTCTTACCCTTCACATCTGTCTCTTTTCTTTCTATCAGCCACCACCCAAGTGCCTAATATTTATCCTTGCACGCAACAGTACTTCTTTTTTTATACGACCTTCATCTTATTTGACTTTAGGGTTTGAAATTAAAGTGAAAACTAATAAAAAAGAAAATAATGAAACAAATGCTTGGAAAAAATTGTAATGGCCGCGATTTTTGGTTTCAAATCGAAAATTTAGCCTCCCACTTCTTGTCTTTTTTCATTCAAGGTTGAAAAGCAAATCCAAAATCAATTTCTCCTCCCCAACTATTCATTTTCGAAATCAATTCGCACATATAAGGAAAAAAATGGCAGAGCCAAAAGGGAAAATCGAATCAGCAAATCAAATCGTGTTGGGGATATGGGGTATCGGTCAGAGCCAAATCGCGAGTCGCTCGCGATGCTGGGCGAACTTCAAGGAAAGCATTGCTTGGGTGGGTTGCGGTGCAATGCCAAGGCCGTTCGCGGCCAGGTGAGGTTTCAACGATCGAGGGGGGAAAGAGGGACGGGAGGTGAATTCGTGGTTGATGGTCTCGCGTGTGGTGGGTCGCCGATGATGTGGGACACGCGCATGTTAGGTGATGTCGGCTAAAGCTCTGGCGATGGTAGCGACGTTCGCGAGCGACATAGCGATGATGAAGATGGGTTGGTCGAAGCCTGGTTTCGTCTTTTTCCAGTAATGGTATAAGGTAATTCACTTTTGATTAAAATTTATATAGGTTAGAAACAGCAAAAAATATAATTTTTAACAGTAGGGTATAGATTAGTTTTATTTTAATTGTATTTTATGCATATATAAATACACATATGCAGATTTGAAGGAAGAAAAGAATTTTATAGTAAAGAAAATATTCATTACTGAAGGGAAAAAATATATACACCTGCCAGTTTAAATTAATTTTATGTAGACAAAGAGGAAAAAAATTATATATATATATATATAAAAGATTTTGAAACTGATATATATGAATTTTAGATGTTATAGAGTTTATATAAAAATAGATTTTTAAATCTATATAGACTATTTTATATATATGAAGTTTCAAAAATAAAAGTAAAAATGTATATACACACATTTTAGATTTACTGGTTTATTTTAAAATAATGGATTGGTGATTAAATTGTTTAATTAATTTATTCAATTACTTTAGTTCTAAAAATTAGTTATAACAGGAAAATGAGTTAAAATAAAATCATTGGTTAATTAAATTTATCAAATGGAAAAATTAATTGTTCGATTTGTTGGAATATTAATAAAAATCATCTAATGTTTGTACAAGGTCCAAAATCATAGAGAGACAAGCCAGTTTGGATCGGATTGCAAATTAAAAGTCAAAGTGAGTTAATCTCACTTACATCTGGATTATTGGTTAATTCAAATTATTGCTTGATTGCTTGAATTGATAAATTATTATCAGTCTAGATGTGGTATATATATATATATATATATATATATATATATATATATATATATATATATTAGAGTGATTGATATTCCAGCATTATATAGCGGATGAGACCCTATGTGCCCCGTATAATAGCAGATGACCCTATATATCGCGATATCCCGCCTTGAAGTTGGATTGGTGTTGTTATATTGTGCTAACATATGTGGATGCAGAGAAATAGATTGGAGGGATCCAACTGGATTCCTCAAAAATGTTAAATTTATTTTCATATTCAGTTATATGAAATGTTGGATAATCAGTGATATTATGTTGAAAATTAATTTATTTAATGTTAATAAATTGCTGGATATATTATGGCATTTTCAAAATATAAATATTGAATTTTAAAAGGGAAATAAAAAGAGAAAATTTAAAGAAGGAATTATAGTAAAAATGGATAAATTTAAAAAGGAAATAATCACGAAAATAGATAGTTTGATTTTTAAATCCTATATAATGAATTCCAGAATATGGGAAAATAAGGATTTTGAATAAATGTGGAAAAAAGGACTTTTAAAATAAGGACTTAAGCACTATTGTTTTGTAAGTACGCATGAATATATTTTTAAATTCAAGATTTAAATGAGTTAGGGAAATAAAAGTAGAATTTTGGAAAGAGTATGAAATTGGTATTTCAGATTTAAATAAGGTTTTAAATCAAAACAAAAGAGTAATCTGGAATTAATGGATTTTGGAATAAATTTGGGTAAATCAAAATAAGTTTTAAAATGGAATTAGTTCAGAGAATCGATTGGGAAATCGATTAAGTGTTTTGGAAACTGTGATGTAAAGGAAGATGAGGGTATGAAACTTATAAACGGGGTTTATAAATAAAGTGAATAAATATCAATGGATATTTGAGATTTTAAATTCACGGTGGGAATTAATAAAGGAATGAGTAAATCTGTTTAAAAAATAAAGGAGTAGTTTACTTTTAAAAAGTGTAGAGAAGGGAAATTTATGAGAATGGGATGTAAATTAAATTGGAATAAATCTAGAAGGATTTATAAAGATTAGATAGGTTATGATAAAATGGAAAGTGTAATTCCTGAAGAGCCAAGTATAATTTCAAAGGATATTTTTAAATATAAATTAGAAGTCTTAAAAGTGTTTTTGGAAGAATGTTTTAGAAAAACTATTATTTAGTTGTTTTAAAATTGTTAAAGTAAATATTTTTTTAATTATTTTTAAAGGT
The DNA here is from genome assembly GCA_030765085.1 of Allium cepa. Lineage (NCBI taxonomy): Eukaryota > Viridiplantae > Streptophyta > Magnoliopsida > Asparagales > Amaryllidaceae > Allium > Allium cepa. Next base: position 138,822,737 of record CM060932.1, read on the forward strand.
TAAATTAGTATTTTGATGCAAAGGATAACTATTGAATACTTATACCCTATATTATAATTTTATTTTAAAAGTAGTTTCGCTAAAGTTTTATTTGAGAAATTATTATAAAATTTTATAACTAGTATTTTGAATAAAGTGTTTTTAAGTAGTTTATTTTTTAATGTTTTAAGTATATTTTTGGATAAAGAGATTTAAATTATTTAAAAGCTAAATTTTAAAACTTGGTGCTTTTCAGTGGGACATAAAACAATTTCTTAAAGGATTGTTTAATTTGACAGTTAAATAAACCACTATCAATATTGGCCAATGCACTGATCGTTTCGAAGAGGCCAGGATCGGGTTTAATTACCCGAAAACCACTTCGATCTGGTTTGAATGTTTGCGAATGAAGACGTTGAAGATGACGAAGACGGTGATTCGGTTTGTCTAGACCCAGGACAACTTGTATGGATGAATGCTATCAGACCATCATTAGGAGGACGATGAGCATTCTAAGTGAAATGTGTTCTAAATAGGTAATGCATAACCTCAAGCCTCATCAACTCGGAATGATCAAAATAGGGGAGGTGCAGCAAGGCTAAGTGGGTAGCACCCAAGTAGGGTAAGGTCATCCTTGTCTGGATGTCCTTTTTTAATCTCGGCTTAGTGGGCGGTTGCCGATCCCAATCGCGGGGTGATCTTATTCGGACTATCCGGTAAGAGCTAGCTCCGGTCTTGTGTTGTAGGGGATCGGAAGTGGTCCTCGGTATGTTGATCTAGACCACGTACTGTGATGGGCGGTACTCCAGTAGCCCTGCCATTGTATGGAATCCAATCTCCAATAAGCGCCTGTACGGTTTTGATTGTGCCCAACTATGCTGGAACGTGAGATGCAAGCATTTCAGCTAGATTATATTTTACTTTCTATAGGCAGTATTATAGTATCAGACGGTTTTGATAAAAATGTTTTAGGTTATCGTACGGTAAAAACCCGTCGTGTCTATTTGTGGTGTGGTCTTTAGAGATACCTTTGATTTCAAAGGATTTTGAAAACTTTAATAATTCAATTTAGTGTGTTTTCTCACGCTGGTTTTCCAAAGTGACTCGGATGTTATTTTATTATAATGCTCGGGTCAGACCGAGTATTACAGATACATGATTGGATGCTGTGGAGCTGAGGAGACGAGCTGGATGGCAAGGCATGTTTCCATAGATTTGTATGTTCCACTGTGTAAGGACAAGTTACTAAAGTATCCATATTTGATGTGATGATTGTGTACTCTGATAATTATAAGTATTATACAGTTACAAATTCTTTTGTGTAAATATTCTACTCCTATCTATTATATATTATTCCGCTACGATTGTGAGATTCTGATGTTGATTCTATTTTCTTCCTCTACCTCTTTCTTCTTTAACCCTAACAGTTTGTATTTCCGACCACTTTGAGTTGAACTGATGGAGGATATTGTCGGCTCAAAGGGGTACGGAACTGCGGCCATTACAAAATTCACATTATCATTTTATTAGACCCTACGTCTAATCTTTTATTATGCGTTTAGTTTACTTTTCTTATTCTGTTGGCTACTTATTTACCCTAATCAGCATGCCCAGCCCCACTTACTTGTGAGTCCTAGATCTTAAAGGGAATGCTGCCGGTACGGGCCACTACTATTTTTGCTTATTAATCGAATTCAAGATCTAAGTTTGATCAAATAAGCCTATTATGTTTCTTTCTTTTTAATTATAACCTACGTGTTACAATTATACTTGCAATTGTCACTTTTATATTCTTTTCTTTCTTTTATGACCTACATGTTATAAATGTTATTACAAGTGTCTCTTTTCTATTCTAGTATGTCTTTTTTTATTATGATACTAAATTTTCTTTAGTTCCCTTATATTATAACAGTCTTAACTTGGGACTACGTCCAATTGTCATAAGTTACTTATCATAATAACTGCTTTACTCTGTACTCTAGTATCTATGCAAAAATGCAGGTCTAGTCACATTTTATGTTTATTGTTTCTAATTTTGTCAAATAATTAACTTGATTATTTTTTCTTATTTAATTTCTTTAATGCTTCGTGTTATTCTCTTTTATTCTGGAAAGTAGTTCTATTCTATTTGATTGGTTACAAAATTGTGCTAAAAATCCATTTCCATATTATAATACTAAATAATGCTATAAACAATAACTCGTAACTGCATGATATTTCTTTAATTGTTGGGTAATGCAAAATATAGTAACGTCTCTATTTTGCATTAATTCCATTTTTCTTGCTTTTATTATTACAATTACATTTACCGTATTTCATACAATATTAAACTATGGAAATGTATTTCCTTTGGTAAACCAGCCAACTGATCTATCACTAACTTCCATATCAAGTTATTACATTTCCCCTTTTTATTTCATTCCCCGAGTTTTAACATAATTTACTGCAGATTTCTCACTTTTAGGCTTATGCCTTCCTCTATTATTTTTAAGCCTAATATTACTTATATGTAATTGAATTCCTTTCTTTTTTCCATGTAAATAACATTTAAGTATAAGTACACTTCTCTTATAAAATTTATAGTTTCAACATTACTAACTAGTATAACTAATTGTTGAAATTAGTTCAAATGCTGAATTAAAATATTTAATGGGAATCTAACAATATTATTATTATCAACATAAAAGATATATAATTTAAATCCACTCATTTGTCATCCTTAATTTCAATCCGTGGGCTTCCTGGATCCACTTCTAAGGCGTCTAATATTTTTATTAAAAAGATATTATCCCTAGAAATATTTTCTATTTAGGGTTCAGCCTCAGGCAACGAAACCAATTGGAAGAAAATCCGATTGTGAGAAAATAGCTAGGCTTAGGGTTCTATTTTTAGTGAATCTTAGGGATCTCGGGCTGTCGGATTTTAGGATTGAATCTGGTGCGACCACGTCACAGGCTTCTTGCGAACCGTTGAATCCAGAAAACAACGCTCCAGATTGCGTGAAAATAAAATTATAATACTTCAGCACATCCTTAGACGATTTCTCGTCCAGGGCAAAACGTGGGTCAAATTATGTACTTTGCGGGTCGGCCTATGGGTCGATCGATGGGTCGACCCGTGGGGTCCTATTCTTTTTTTATTTAATTCTTTATATATCTATATAATTCTGATTTTCTTCTCGTAACTTCTTCATAATAACTCAGATTTCGACAAGTTATATATGGAAATTGATCAGAAAATTGCCACGAACACAATGGTATAAGTTTCGAGGCCATATTTTGACAATTCCAAAATGCTTACTTTCACTGTTCATCATTATTTGATTATTTACTTATCTAAAAATTCGGGGTGTTACATTCTCCAACCCTTTAGGAAATTTCGTCCCTAAAATTCAACAAGGGTAAAACTATGTAATTCCTCGCATCAATCCCATCCATTTTGTGTACATCCAATTTTACGACCTTCTGTGTCCTTGTGCAAAGTGTCATTCAATATAAAATATATGCATGTACATGAATTTCTAAGCGGTATCTCCTATATGAATGCTTTTCTTCTTTAAAAACTCCATTTTAAAATATGGTGTACACATCCCAAATATACTTTCAATTTTTATATGAATGCAATCTTTTGAAAACTCAAAACATTTTTCTTCCAATTTTTCCTACACTCCTACTGAATAGGGGCGTAGTTCAATAATTTTTTTCATCCAAACTGTAACGACCCGTATTTTACGTGTCGATATATCGTAGAATTTACAGGTCGTTAGTGTTATGTTATCCCTAGCCTAAGTCGTATGGGAGGTTAACTCGTGTGTTGTTTGGGTTGTAAGGAAGATATCTCGTGTAGGCAACTTAAGCTTAGGTCGTGTGAGAGTAGGTCGAGTGGAGCGACCTATAGGTTTGGACGAGTTAGCGTGTTAGTGCTAACGAGTTAAGGCTTAAGGAATTACGAGCTAACGTGTTAAGTGTTGAGTCATGTTCGAGTTAATAGGGTTTTAAGTCGTTAACGAGTTATAAGAGTTAGTGAGTTAGTGTGCTACGACTTAGTGGTTTGGGATGAGTTAAGGGCTAGCGACTTAAGGTTTTGACCGACTTAGGGGCTAGCGAGTTAGTGTGTGAGCGAGTTAGGTGGAGCAGCGGCTTACGAGTTAAGTCGTTGGCAACTTAAGGTGTTAGGTCGTTAGGGTAGGAAGGTCGTTAAGAAGTTAAGTCGCGGCATCGTGGATCTGCATTCATTTTAAGTCGCGCAGCTTTAGGACCGTTAGATCGTGTGTGCGACTTAGTAGCTCGCTGTGTCGTAAGTCGTAACTCGTTTACGAGTTAGCGGATCTGCGTTCTTTTTTTAGGTCATAGGGATTGTGAGCCGTTGGATCTTATAGGTTGTAGAGGGGCTTTGGAGTTAGGTCGTTAACGACCTAGTTAACCCGAGTATTGGTTGAGTTGTTGGTACGAGTTAAGGACTTAGGTCGCTTAAGAGTTAGGTCGGCACATGCTAAGTCGTTAGCGACTTAATGATAGGTCGTAACTCGTGTTGCCTGTTAGGTCGTAAGCCGTTGAGTCATAACTCGTGTACGAGTTAGGTCGTAACGTGTGCTAAGCCTTATGACGTTGAGTCGTTAGGTCGTGAGTCGTGGGAATTTTGGGTCATGAGTCGTAACATGTTAGGTCGGCAACGACCTAAGACCGAGCGCGAGTTATGGACTGAGCGACCTAGGGGGGGCGATTCAGCCTATAAATACGTGACCACTTGTGCATTTTTTTTTTGGCACAGGATTTTGAAGCGACGAAGTGCTGCCATTTTGAGAGCTCGACTACAACATTTCTTCATCTCATTTTCTCCATTCCAATCTAGTTCTAACATCCATCCAAGATCAAAGATTCAAGGGCCAAAGTTGAAGATCTTCATCCGTTCGAGTGAGATTTCATCGATTGAAGCGAGATTTTGCCGGATCAAGCTTGGGTATTTGCTGTCCAGATCTGAAGTGGGTTTATTTTGAAGTGTTTGGGTGATTCGGTGAGTGGTAGTTATCTCTCACGCGGACCCAAAGGAGTATACTGGATTGGTGGCTTGTTTGAGTGTTAAAGTTAGAGATTTCATGCATTTTTCTTAGTTCCAAGACTAGATTCATTACTTTTGAAGATGTTTATCTATGCAAGTTCAATTAACAAGTTATAGAGACAAAACCCATGTTTTATATTTGATAGATCTATGCTAAAATCTATGATTTCATATATGTTAGACTTATGCTCATTTATTTACAAAATTGCCATTATAGTTGGTATTGCTTGATTAGATCTTGTTTGGATGCTTAATTGTTTGGATGTATGATTGATTTGATTGTCTCAAGTGAGCTTGTAGTTGATTTGGGACAAGATGGTTGAAGATGATTCAAAAGCTAAGTGGAAAGGCTCTTGAATGGTGAAAGCTGCTGTGGCATATGAAGCGGATGATGAAGCTCATATGGATGGGTTCAAGGACTTTGCTATAGTTAGAGGAAGCAAAGTATGATGACGAAATGGACTTTGCCATGATATGTTGAGGCGAAGTATAGTGATGAGATGGACTTTGCTAAGGATGCGTTGGAGCAAAGCATGATGTGGAAGCCTTGGTTTAATCCAGACGGGATCATCCCAAGCATGTTGATTACTCGATGATGCGGTTCGAGTTGGTGGATAATGGTGGCTCGAGAGGTGCCTGAGCTATAATGAGAATAGTCGTCGAGGAGGATGACTAGAAGGCTGAGATCTTATCGTTATTGAAGGTTCTAGCAAGCTCAAAGCAAGAGTACGTTGGGTAGATCCGTTATACCCAGGCGCGGGTCATGATGACGTGCTAGTACTCTGGGTAGATTCGTTATACCTAGGCACGGATCACGAGGACGTGCAGAGTTATGTCTAGAACCGGGGTTGCCATTAGCCCTTGACGGATGTTTGAAAGATGAATTGGTCATTCAATTAACGATAAAATCAAGGAAATGATAACAGTGATAGCCAGAGTCATGGATGTTTGGTTGTATCATCATTCGGTCTCAAGAGCGGTGTTTTCTGTGTGCTTATCTGATCTTGGTTTAGGCCCTGGGGGTTTGTATTTGGAAAACATCGACCTTGACTCGAGTGATTATTGCTTTACTTTAATTATATGCTTTGCTATGCTTGCTTCTCCTTAGTGTGTGTCTGAGGGCTATCACTGTAGAAAGAGGTGGAGTGGGATGATTTGGGTTCCTATTCCTTTTATCCCTTATGCTCTTTTGGTATGTTTGATAGTTGATTTACTACTCACTAAGACTCTGTCTGACTCAAGGTTTTATGTCTCCTCTTATTACCTTGGGCTGTTCATCCATGTTTGGGATGGGCAGACTAGGTGACAGGTGCTGATCTTAGTGGCTCACGCTGATGATGACGAAGACGAGCAGGAGGCTTTGCATATTATTTTCATATTCTATGTACTGGATATTCCGCTGTTTGTTGATTACTCTAAGTGCTATGTAGTGAGGCTTCTTGTATTCATGATTCAGACCATGTATAAAGCTATTATGATTAGATGATGATATTCTGTTCTATGGGAGCTTCACTATATTATATTTCTCTATTGTATTTTATCCATGCGCTGTGAGTTTTACGATGGAGTCTGCGATGTTTATTCTACCCTTGACTATCGTCCATGGCTGCCTGGCACACTTTCAGCGCATTATTTCCTTGTTTTGGTGCGGGAGTCATGGGCGGTCGTCACATTTGGTATCAGAGCTTTGGTTAATCGATTTTAGCCAACGCTCGCTGACGTGACTACGTATGAGAGACGTAATTGTATTTTGATGAATGATTACTATATATAATATAGTAGTTTAGAAGGATTTGAACTCCTTATGCAGTTGTTTCTCAAGATGTTCTAAGTCATTCCTTTTTGTAGATATTAAGGATGAGTCGAAGAGGGAGACCAGCTGCAAGGGAAGGCCATGCCGCTGAAGGAGTTGCTAATTATGGAGCTATGTTTGAAGCTATGATGACTTCTATCATGAGAAGGATACCAGCTCCAGGGCCATCTGTAGATGTTGGAGTTCAAGTTCAAGCTCCAAGATCGGTGGATTTTGCTAAGTTGTGTAAGGACTATACTGCTCTTGGAGGAAAGGTTTTCTTAGGGATGGAATCGACCATTGAAGTACAGAGATGGATGGATGCTTGTAGGAGAATCTTTGGAGATTTAGGAATTGAGGATGCAACTAAGAGGAAGCTTGCATCGAGACAGCTTCAAGGGAGAGCTGCTGATTGGTGGAATTCTATCACCATAGACACTCCAGAAGAAGAGATTACTTGGGAGCAATTCCAAGTTAGATTTGAAGCCAAGTTTATCTCTACAGCTCAGAAGTCTGTTTCGTTTAAAAAGTTTGTTGAGCTCAAGCAAGGTGGGAGATCGGTTCTTGAGTACGTTTCCGAGTTTGAGGCCTTGTCCAAGTATGCTCGGTCGTATATTGAATCTTCTTATCAGAAGAATGAGAAGTTTGTGACAGGCTTGGACAGTTATCTTGGAAGGCAGTTGGTGGATCATCTGGACGATCCATTTGAGAAGCTGGTGGAGAAAGCTCTCAGGCACGAGAGTTTGTTTCCTAAGGAAGTATCTGTTGTTGCTGTGACCAAGGAGGAGTCATGGGCCCTACCACACAACTTTTAATATTCGAATTTCAGAAAAATATAATTCTCCAAACTCGATTTCTTTTGTCAGAAAGAAGGTAGAAAACAGAAAACCTCATATTTCCCCATTTTACTTTTGCACCCCACTTTCTCCATACTTGAAACTGTGCCACTATTCTATAAAAATCTCGATTTGCTTTCCCAAGCGTAGTACATATAAGAAAAAAAATTCTTTTCAAAATTTTCTATTGACATTTCTATCGCTTTCTTTAAATTTGTTGTTTTTATTTTAATTACTCTTTTTGGATTTTACTTTTCTTTTATCATTTACGTCCTGTATCCTTGTTCTCTTCTTGTGAACATCACAGAAACACAGAGATAAAACATCATACTAATCATCACTGATTTTCTACAATAGGAACTAAATGCTTACATAGGAGTACAGTCTCATAACTGAAAGAGAAAACAAGTCCTACTTCAAAGTGATACTAGATAGGTAAATATCGCAGCTAAACGCAGCCATCATTGAGGGCTAGGAGGCCCAGGACCATGTCCACCCAGACATAGAAAGGTCCTACTCTAGGAATCAAAGTAACATATTCCTCCTACCACCTATTACTCGTTACTAATTTACGTTGTATTACACATGATGAATAAGATATAATCATCTCTTCCATTCCATACTCAAAATGGAATAGCCAAGTCTAAATTTACTGCAACGAACAAGGATTTCAATCTATGCAGTCTCTATCTAAAAAGACAACTAAGCTAGGGGAAATTTTCTCTTTACCTTTACCTTTACCTTTCATTTTTCCCCAACTAAGATCTACCCATCCCAACCTTGTGTGCCTTACTATCTTACTAAAGTCACTTCACTATTCTTCTATAGTCTACATACATGAAGCAACATTCCTAAGTTGTCACTATTGTCCTATACACTTTACGGGAACTTCTATTATTACTACTAAAATTAATCACTACTATCTTCTACATAGCCTTACACTTTTCCCATCACACCTAGGAAATGATTCCTATCTATTCCATATTTTGTTTGGTATTTACCATTTTATTTCAAAAATTAAAGCTTCTATAATTTTGAAACATCAAATCCCAAAATTCTTGCCTTTAAAAGTGTTACTTTGAAGTTTCTATTAAATTCAAAGGTACTTGGTTACTTAACATTTTATCTTTCTAGACTTGCATCTTTACAGCTTCTGAATTTAAATTATTCCCCAAATCTAGAGGGGAAAACTTAAAAATTCTAAGTTCAAAACTTATTCCTCTTTTCTTTTTAAAGACCTTTATAGTTTTCCGTAAAAAAAATAGAATTTTAAATTTAACTATTAACTAAAATTTTCTCTTCAAAAAACTTAATTGCTTTTTCACCAAACCATTTTTCCTTAAAACATGCCTTGCTTATCCTCAAAACGTTTTTTTTCTTGGCTTCCAAAAATGTCCTTACATGTTTTCAAAACATCTTCTTTTCATAGATTTTCAAATTTAGAAAAACTGGAGTATATAAGCACAATTATTTTGTCAAAAACCCTTAACTTTCCTACTCTTCCAATTACCTAACCTTGGAGGAGTTTCTAACTTACTACAAATGGAGACTTTCTACAAAGGCAAGTAACCAATGTGCATAATCAATGGAAAAATATGAAATTTCCATTGCTTAGCTTTCCTACTAAGGCTCTCTATAATATCCCTCCTAAGAAACACTGTCTCTACTTATTACACTTGTTATTACACCTAATGGTTTTATACCTTAATGTATGGTAACAACTTTCTCTTGTGAGAAACCATTAACACTAAAACCTTCTATGAACCCTTTGAAAGAGGATTTCATGTTTATGTGAAATTACAAGGAACTTAATTTATATTTTATCAAAATAGGCTATTGAAAACATGATGTTTTCCATAACTTCTACATCTCTTTCACGTATTCCCTATAACTTGCACAAAACATCTTTATTTGTGATTTGGTTTGGTAGAAAATTATAACATTATTCATTTCATTCCTTTAGATTAAAGAATGTTTAATCTACATTCACTTAAAATGGACGTTTCCTATAAAATTTATTAATTTCCTAATATTTAACTTACATCTTTTTTTCTAGAAGAACTCATTTTCAAAACTGTTTTAATATTTTCATAACTAGAAAACATTTCCAAATACTTATTCAAATAATAAGTGTACTTATAAACCACTTTATTTCTATACTTAGAAATTATCTTCAAAAACACATCTTTGTTTGGGTGAAAACAGATATTGCGTAAAACATCATTATTACAACCCAAAAATACTAGTTTATGGATTCAATTGAAATAAATATTAATAAATCGCATATGCTATGTAAAAATATTTCCTTTGGGAGTCACCTGCTATAACAATAGTGTCATAGTCTATGCTTTCTTTATTTTTCATGAAAACATCTATTAAATAATAAATGTTGTAACCTACGTTTTCAATACTCAACACACTCTAGGTTTTTATATTTAAAATCTTTGTTTACCTACAGAGAAACTAGCGAGCTATACATGCTCTATAATTCTTAAGAACGAATTTCACTTCTAACAAAACTTACATCATATAAAAACCAATTTAAATTTCATACCACTTTTTTTTCTCAAAAACCCAGGATTTACTTCGTCAAACGTATTAACAATTATTATTTTTTTCAACTTTTCAATTTCAAAAGTTTTATTTTATTGGACTAGACATAAAGTGGATTTTTTTTCTTACTGCCCTAGGAATACCCTTCCTAAACCTTGGAAATATCATTTCCTTACTAAAATCTCTTATTCCTTCAAAATTAAAAATACTCTCCGTACTATCCCTAGGGAACTTTCCCACTTCCTATAACATATGGATATTAATCTTCTCTCAAAACATAGCTTATTGTACACTATAAATCAGCAATAACACTTCTAAAAACTTTCCATATGTCAAAATCTATAATTAGGGACTATTTGGATTTTTGTACATAATATACTTATATTTTATTCCAAAATACAAATACTTTCACTCATATTTCCTAATTTATTTAGGATCTACTAACCTAAGCTCTGATAACAAATGTAACAACCCTAGTTCCAGTGGGTCTGGATTTTTTTGCAAAAATGCTAAAACTAAATCCACCGAAGCTCGAATTGGGTGTCCGTATCCTACAAATAGGCAAAGATAAATATATCAGAGCTCAAATAAATATCTCACAGCGGAACTGAGTAAAATATAGTATAAAGTAAATACTCACAAGGTAATAACACTTTATAAACAAGTTTCTCGAAGCTGGAAATTCTCTGCCATCTATTTAACCTGTGGGATGATATGAGGAGGGGGTCAGAAATAAAGTTCTAGTGAATGGAGAAATTATACACTTCTAAGCATACTTCTACATTTACCATTCTATTTACATTTTCTACTATATTAGGTTTATTGGGTTTATAATACTCTCGCCTCTGTGCGTGAATCGTACCTATCAACTCCCTAGTAGATTAAGACCGAATAACCAATATATATGTAGCTACATGCCCAAAGACCGCATTGGTCCTAGGTACTACCTATAGTACCTTCTGTATCCTCCTCGAAAAGGCCCCATTATCTCGCTACTAGAGTGTATTGTAACTACATCTGTAAAGGACAGCTTCATGAGGCCTACAATACAGATGTTCCATCGTCTTTTATGAAAAAATGAAACTGCATCCGCACTAGCTTATACTATTGCTCAGACATCCACAATGTACCACCCAGTGCATACCATAAGGACTACACATAATTGTTCTGTCTACTCCCTGAATTCTGCCAACAAGGTATACCTTGTACGGAAATCAGTTGGGGATTTTCTATATCTGTAAAGGTTCGCTTCGTTTGGCCTACAATACAGATATTCTACTTAGTATGTTTCTTTTATCATCGTGGTTATGACCGCACGCAGCCCCCCTTAACTAAGTGAAAGACTTTTCAAGAGCTAAGTGGTTGTGACTGTACCCTTCATCCATCTCGATAGTGAAAGAATCATTAGCTAGTTGTTTTAGCTATAATCTTTCCTAAACTCGCTCTGACTAATGATGGCTAATATCTGCATGCGACTATCCTTATGGGTCCTGCCCACTATAACCTACTTGCAAACTAGAGCATGTTTTCATACGAATATCCTACTCTAACATCAGCCTTTTGACTGCCTACAAAGGTCCGCTTTGTTAGGCCTGCAATGCAAAAGCAGTCAAGGCATACTCTCTTGATGGAACACCTATAGACCGGCCTCCGAGGGTGAAGCTTCGTTAGGACTACCCCAGAGGGCCATCCTAGAGTATCCTCATGTCCCATTGAAGTCTCGTACTTCCTTCTAGCCCAAAATAACTAATTTGGACGTGCTCTTTCTGCACTAAAAATCAACAATGGATTGCTTCGTTGGGTTCTTTATCCAGATTGCCTTTGGTTTACTCCAAATGCACCTTACCATTTTATTAGGCCCTACGTCTAATCTTTTATTATACGCTTAGTTTACTTTTCTTATTCTATTGGTTACTTATTTACACTAATCAGCATGCCCAGCCCCACCTATGTGTGAGACCATAAGTCCTAGACCTAAAAGGGAATGCTGCCCGTACAGGCCATTGCTATTATTTTTGCTTATTAACTTAATCCAAAATCTAAGTTTGATAAAATAAGCCTGTTTTATTTCGTTCTTTTTAATTATAACCTATGCGTTACAATTATACTTGCAATTGTCACTTTTATATTTTTTTCTTTCTTTTATAGCCTACATGTTATAAATGTAATTGCAAGTGTATCTTTTCTATTCTAGTCTGTCTTCTTTTATTATGATACTAAATTTTCTTTAAGTATTATATAACAGTCTTAACTTAGGACTACGTCAACTGTCATAAGTTACTTATCATAATAACTGCTTTACTTTGTACTCTACTATCTCCTCAATAAATGCAGATCTAGTCACATTTTCTGTTTATTGTTTCTAGTCTTGTCAAATAATTAACTTGATTATTTCTTCTTCTTTAATTACATTAACGCTTGGGTTATTCTCTTTTATTCTGGGAAGTAGTTCTATTCTATTTGGTTGGTTACGAAAACTGTGCTAAAAATCCATTTCCATATTTTAATACTAAATAATACTATAAACAATAACTCGTGACTACAAGATATTTCTTTTATTATTTCTTTAATTGTTGGGTAATGCAAAATACAGTAGTGTCTCTATTTTGCATTAATTCCATTTTTTTGATTTTATTCTTGCAATTACGTTGACCATTTTCTTACAATATTAAACTATGGAAATGTATTCTCTTTTCTAAACCAGCCAACTAATCTATCAAGAAATTCCAAATCAAATTATTAGATTTCCCTTTTATATTTAATTCCCCGAGTTTTAACATAATTTACTGTAAATTTCTCACTTTTAGGCTTATGCCTTTCTCTATAATTTTTAAGCCTAATATTACTTATATTTAATTGGATTCCTTTCCGTTTTCCATATAAATAACATTTAAATATAAGTACACTTCTCTTATAAAATTTACATTTTCAACATAACTAACTAGTAGAACTAATTACTGAATTAGTTCAGCTGCTGAATTAAAATACTTAATGAGATTCTAATGACATTATATATTATCAACATAAAAGATATATAATTTAAATCCACTCACCTGTTTTCCATAGCATCAATCCATGGGCTTCCTGGATCCACTTCTAAGGCATCTAATATTTTTATTAAAAAGATATTCTCCTTAGAAATATTTTCTGTTTAGGGTACAGCCTCAGGCAATGAACCCAATTGGGAGAAAATCTAATTGTGAGAAAATAGCTAGGCCTAAGGTTCTAGTGAATCTTAGGGATCGCAGGCCATCGGATTTTACGATTGAATCTGGTGTAACCACGTCATAGGCTTGCTGCGAATCGTTGGATCTAGAAAACAACGCTTGAGATTGCATAAAAATCAAATTATAATACTTCGGCACGTCCCCGGACGATTTCTCATCCAGGTCAAAACACGGGTCGACCCGTGTGCTTTACGGGTCGACCTATGGGTCAACCCGTGGGGTCCTATTCTTTTTTTTTCGTTCAATTGTTTATATATTTTTATAAATCTGATTTCATATTCTTCCCGTAACTTCTTCATATTAACTCGAATTTCGACAAGTTATATATTGAAATTGATAAAAAAATCACCACGAATATAATGGTATATGTTTCGAGGCCCTATTGTAATAATTCCAAAAATGCTTTTCTTCCACTGTTCATCGTTATTTGATTATTTAATTATCTAAAAATGTGGGGTGTTATAATACATATATAATGCACTTTCATAATTGCCATCCTAATTTCTTAAACCACCAAAACTTTTACACACACACACACACAGATATATAGTAGTAGTAGATAAATTGCCCTTTTAAATTTATTTCCCAAAAATACTTTTCCCAAAATATTCAACTTCCACAAATAATAATATCAAATTTCAAATTATTTAATATAATTATAAAATCTCTAATTAATATTTTCTTTTCAAAATAACAAATAACTCAAAATAATTCCTTTCCACATATATTTATATCCGATGTACAAACTTTTAATATATATCCCATTTATACATACAAATATACATACTTTTTTCCATAAAATTTCCTTTCACTTCCAAATTTTCGTTCACAATTTCATAAATTTTTACATTCTTTTAATTAAGATTCATATATATATATATATATATATATATATATATATATATATATATATATATATATGTATGTATGTATATATTTCCACTAAACCCAAAGAACTTGATAGTGAAATTCATTAATCAAACTAATTTCCAGTTATTCTCTTTACAAAAAGTTTCCAATTAACTTCCATTATATTTTTAATACAAATAGTTCCAAAAATTAAAATATTTTGCCTTAATTTATCTCACTAGATAAATAATATTAAACCATGGAATTTTGGTGATTTATTTCATCACTTGGCTGCAAAGTTTGATACATGTAATATCAACATTGCCTTGTCATGCTCCCCCCTTCTCATAATTTATTTGATGGCTATAGTATCATTAAAAATTATTTTTTAGACTTGATTTTTCCAAATTCCCAAATTAATCATTTCTCATGTCAAAATGTCTCGTTCGATGTTAAGGAACTCCTATCGATAACATGGCGTCCCACATATCAATCAGAAACTTTAAACGTTTTCTAGACAAGTCAACACAATAAATAAATAGGAGTTTCCTTAGTTATATTTATTTTATCATCACTAGCATCCTTGCATCCAATTTAAATAAATACAACCAATCAACCTAAACTAAATTGTCACTTACAGCTCTATTTTTAAAATTCCATCGTGCACTTTGATTATTTAAAATTTAAACTCATTTATTTAAATTTCCTAAATAAATTCACTCCAATTTATCTATATTAAAGTTTTAAATCCAAATACATCCCAAATGATATCCTGATGATCAAGTTATATTCCTATCCCTTTATAGAATTTAATAACAATATCTACCACACACCCCATAGGACAGGACTTTAAGTCACATTGGGTCTAGATCTTTGACATTATACACTATAATGGTCTGACTTAGCTCTGATACCAGACTGTAATAACCCCACTGCTATTCCCATATTAATAAAGAACATTACAAAAAATGTCATCTAATAATACTGAGAATCAGCTTATTATGGGCGACTGACTTTGAATGTATCTTTAAAGTAACACTATTACGTCATACTTACAGTTTTCTTAATCTCTGTAATAAAATTTAACGTGTACAATCTTAGTCCAAAGAAATAAACACATTAGTTTCTTAGAATCAGAATAGTATATCATATAAAATTGCAATCACAGATCATAGAAAAATAATAAACCTCATATTCATATACGAAACTAAGAGTCTATCAAATATAACACTATTCATACATAATATTCATCAAAAACAAATCTCTAACTTAAACATACGTCTCATAAACAAACACAAACCCTTGAATGAGATAAACTAATAGTCAAAATGTTTATCTCCTTGCTAGCATAACCATCTAAAGATCAACCTATCCTGCAAGCTGAAAAGTCTCAGCCTGACCCGAGCATTATAATAATACTCGGTCAGACTATCTCTAAATATCTAAAAGGGTGAGAACAAGATATAATAAAAGAATATATGACATATAAGTAAATCCAAAAGTCCAAGATATAACAAGTCATAGAATTAATTTAACTCAGAATCCATCATAAAGTACAAGAATGTATATATTTTTTCACGAAAACAGAATAGTCACAAAATCCATATTTCCATAATCAAGGGATCTTAATCCATACCTACCGTAATGATTGTCCATACCAATCGCAATGATTATATTCAGACTGTAACGACCCGACTTCCTATCTCCAGGAAGACGCATCACTAATTAAGAAAGAAAGGGTTAGAAGAAGAAAAGAAAGAGAAGAAAGAGAAAACAACACATCAGAATCTCACAGCGGAACGATTTAAATATAACATAGAACATATACATAGTATTATATACATCAGAGTACACAACTAAACATCTCAATTTAGACAGTTATAACATTTCTGTCTAATACAATACAAGACATTACACAGCATAATACACAGCGGAAACTCTAACCATATATCTACACGCTGAAGCCTCCTGCTCCAAAGCTCCTCCAGAATTCGTCAAGAGATAACCTGAATCACTTGACTACTCATACATAATATGAGTACCCAAGAGTTTAATAAAACAGAAAATAAACACTCGGGTCAGACAGGGGTCTGGTGTGAGTAAACGGTTTAAGATTGCTTAACTTTAGAAAATCCTTTGAAAACAAAAGGTATCACGTAAGACTTCCCACACATAAACATGGAAAAGTTTTTACCTTACGCTAACCAAAACATTTGATAGGAAATCCAGTGATATTATAATAGTGTCTAGGGTTTTCAAAATAAAATACAGAAATAGCTGGAATGCTTGCATCTCACGTTCCAACATAGTTGGGCACAATCAAAACCGTACAGGCACTTATTGGATTTTGGATTCCATCAATGGCAGGGCTACCGGGGTACCGCCCGTCACAGTACGTGGCCTAGATCACCGTACCGAGGAGCCACCCTAACTCCCCTGCAACACAAGGCCGGGACCATTCCTTACTGAACAGTCCCGAACAAGACCACCCCGCAGTTGGCTGCAGACCAACTGCCCACACAGCCGAAATATAAAGGGACCTCTAGACAGGGATGTATCTTGCCCTCCAGTGGGCGCGACCCACGAAGCCTTGCTGCACCTCCCCTGTTTTAGCCATTCCCGGTTGATGAGGCTTGAGGCTGCGATTACCTTTATAGGACCAATTATCTTAGAATGCTCATCGTCCGCCTGACGATGTGCTGAAAGCATTCAATCCATACAAGTTCGTTCCGGGTTCGAACGAAACCGAAGGCACTATCTCGTTGCACTCATTTTGGAATCACCCTCAGAGTCAACGACCATAGCCCTTGCACTCTGATTCACCATCTCGAATCTATAAGCACTATTCCGTCAAACTCATTACGGAATCACCCACAGAGTTATACTGACGTATAGCCCTTACACCTCGAGTCTTCACTTGCTCCATTTGGATTAACGACCTAACGTTTAATTGGAATCGATGTGGTTTTCGGATATCCAAATATGGAAACCCGATCCCGGTCTCATCGAAACCAAACGCCATTTTAATGTCCAAGTTGTACTTAAGGGATTTAAACAATAGATATTCAGAAATATCACTTAACATAAATGGATGTATTCACAACACAGATAGATAAGCATCTATTATAACATGCATCTATACATATCACAAAGCAGCATATATATCACAATCAGATATAGCATATACATATCATCATCCATCAATCAATGCCATCCAACAACAACCAATATCATTACTCATCCAATGATATATCATCCAATCATTAACCATTCATAAACAAATTTGATTCAACCTTGATTAATTTAATTAATCCTTAAATTAAATTAATTCTTCATTAAACACTTGGATTATCTTCAATCCAACTTCTCATTCATTAATTAATTACAAATTAATTAATTAACATCACTTAATTATCCATTTAAATTAATCTTTCCTGATTAATTATCACTTAATTACTTTAAGTAATTATTCCTTAATCTTCATATTAATTAATCATCCTGATTAATTACTTCCAAATTATATTAAGTAATTACCTCTTAATTACTTCTAAATTAATCAACCTTGATTAATTATTCTCTAATTATTCTGATAATTATTCCTTAATTATCTTTAATTAATTACACTTGATTAATAATTATTAATTAATCACATTGATTAATTACTTTTAATTAATCATACTTAGTTAATTACTTTTAATTAATCACCTTTGATTAATTACTTTAATTACATTTAGTAATTAAAACTAAATTATAAATTAATTATTTTTAAATTATTAATTAACAATTAATTAATTATTTTCATTAATTAATGATTACTCATTAATTAAATTCTATCTTAATTAATTACTTTCACAAGTAATTAATCACTTAATTAATTATTCTTAATTTTTTTTTAATTAATTAATCATAAATCAAATAATTTAAACCTTTAACTAATTATTAATTAAGTCTTTAATTAATAACTAAAGTGATTAACTCTTAATCACACTTACTTAATTACTTTTAATAAAGTGATTATCCTTTATTTAATTACCTTTAGTAATTAATCACTTAATTACTTTAATTACTTCCCAAGTAATTATATTATATTAATCCATAAGTGATTATTTTAATTAATCACAAGTTAATTACTTAATTAACTATTTAACTAAATCATTTAAAATTAATTAAATGATTCTTAACTTATTATATTAAAAGATTCTTAATTAAGAAACCTTATCTTAATTAAATCATTTATTCATAATTAAAACTTGATAATTAAAAATAATTTAATTATCTCAATTATCTTTACAAATTTAATTATCTTTAATTAAATTAAATTCAAACTTACTAAAGATAATCTTTATTACAATTGATTATCAAAATCTAAATCATTAACTTTATTAAAATAAAATATAATGATTTAGAAATCAATTAAAATTAAACATATTTTAAATTGAACTTTAAATCTTTAAAAACTTTCTCAAATTTATTTAATAAAGTATAATATAAATTCTATTTCAAATCCACATATTTTAAAACTTCCATAATTTAAGATATATAAATTTGTTTAAAAACATAACTTTGAAAACAGATTAAATTTGAAACATGATTAACCTCTGTTTTAAAAACTTTATTTCTTAAAACCAAATTTTCTTTGCATAGATCAACTAAAACATTAAGTTCTAAAGCCTGCATATTAGAAAATTCAAGTAACCCAGCTACAACTTGTGCCAACCCGAGTAAACTACACTAAAACCTAGTGACTACCCCGAGTTCCCCCTGCTTTCTTCATGCTTCGAGTTATAACAGCAAAATCGCGCAACCTACTTCGAGTCTCCTTTCCATCCTCTTCCCTACTCAAACCACTGATACAACAACACGCCTGTGCAACATGCACCACCACGCCGGTCACCCACGACCATCACCACGGCTTCGACAAGTCACCCACGACCACTACATAGCATCGCGACACCCAACAACCCTGAATCTATCGAAAATCAAAATCAAGTCCTCTGAACCCAATCAATCAACACAGTTCGAAATCACAACACCAAACGTCACCATCGCCGGCCAAATCCATCACCAGAAACCCCGCCGCCGCTACCTTGGCTCCACCTCACTCCCCCGTGCCTCTGACACCCAGTGCGATCGACTCCAACAACTCCATGACGCCGCGAATCTAACGGAACCCATCGACCCAAAAACAGATACTAAAACCCTATTCGAACGATTTTCAGACAAACCCTCCATCAAAAAAAAAAAAAAAAAAAAAAAAATCCAAAACGATTTTTATGATAATCACCATAGCCCCCTCCAACTTCGAGCATAACCACGATCACCACTTCGCCGTGGCTTGCCGTGGATTGGACAAAATGTCCAAAATAGTCAAATCCCATCATCACATAAATTACCCAACTAAAATTTGTGATTTAAGCTTCTAAAATCATGATTTCACATTTGCATTGTGATTATGAAATCAAAACTGAAGTTTGGATTCAAAAACTTTTGACCCAAATTGAAGTTTTACTGTAAACTTGAAATTTCAGAACCCTTTATTTGCTTTAAAGACTTATAATTGTTTTTAGATGATAGCCTACAAGTTTTCAGACAACTTCTATTCACAATTCAAAGCCTAATTCAGACACAACCATTAATTACTGAATTTATTATGAAAAGTTGAAACTGTAATTACTAGACAGAGTATATATGTCAACCACACAGGCATTTGAAATGAAAGAAATAACCATGCATCCATATAACTCAAATATTTCAGATTTGCATCATGTTATCCATTCATAAAAATAGGTGAAAACCAGAGTTTAAAACTGTTTTAAAAAAAATTTCCATTCACTTACCTGTTAAATGCAGAGGACAGAGAACTGCATTTTTTTTTTCAGGCTTCAATATTTTTTTAAAACTTAAATCTAATTTGAATTAAATGCATCAGATAATCAACATGATATGATCACAGTAATAAGTTAAATCCAAGGTTAAACTGTTTTTAAAAACTTCATTTACTCACCTGTAGCAGAGAATAGGAACTGCATTTGTTCCAGGCCTCAATTTAATTTGCATGTTGAAGTTTTCTTCTGAATTAATGTTGATCTACTTTCTGATGCTTATTTGATTCCAGATTGCATGTTTGTATGTTGAAGATTTCCAGGCTTCTTCATATATTTCAGATTGAAATTTCCAGATTTTCTATTTCTGATTTGCATGCATTTTCCAGATTCACAGATTTGTATTCTTTTGTTTTTGATTTGGTTTACATGCATTCTTGTTTGAGTTGAAGAAAATATTTCAGCTGAATAATAAAACTTACATTTTATAATTTACAATTAAATCTTAAATTTAATTATTAATGTAGAAGACATTTGTCACTTTATAATTCTATTTAACTTACACATGTCTTAACCCACATTAAAATGTTAACAAGTGTTATTTTCAATGTTTATTAAATGTTTTATAAATATTTTTGTGTTTAATCCATATTTACAAATGTTATTTCTTATGTTTATAAATGTTTAAAATAAAATCTTCTTTTTAATAATCTATTTAGGTTATGTACAATGTATTTATGAAATATTATAAAAAATGTTTTTATCATGTACAAATAAACTTTAGACTTTAGTAAATACCTTAAAAGTAAACTCATAATGGAATAACTTATATTTTAAATCAATTTAATGTTTATCATTTGTTTATAAATTGAAAAACTTAGTTTATCTCTTTATATAAATTTTTAAAACAACTTTTATCTTATTAAAAACAAAAGTTAAAATATATGTTTATAAAATAAGAAATTAACTTTATTATTTAAAATTTAAATCTTAAATATCATTTCAAAGACATTAAATCAAATTATCATTTCAAATCTCAAATTATATACATATTAAAGTTTGAAAATCTCTTGTTGAATTTAAATTAAAAATTCTTCTATTTCAAATATATATATACAAATATATATATATACACATTTCAAATAGAAACATTATAATATTAAATTTATTAATTTCCAAATTAAATTTTAAAACAAATATCAAATCACAATATATACATTCATATATATTATAATTTGAATACAAAGTTTTATTACATTAAAAACTTCTTATTTATCAAAATAAATAATTCCAAATCAGATTATTATAAATTTCAAAAGAATTTAATCTTGCCAATTCATATTGTTAGAAAAATAATATTAATAGATATTAACAAATTATTATCATAAACCTTTAAAATAAATCTAACTTGTCAATTTATAATATAAAATGATCAAATCAATTTAATTATTATCAAAGATTATTAAATTGATATTGCTCAAAATTCCGGGTCGTCACATTCCTCCCCCCTTAAAAGAATTTCGTCCCCGAAATTTAAAAGCAAAGATAATTTAATAACCCAGCTAAAGAATTTAAATTCCTATCAACAATCACACAAACAATCATACATTATCAATCAAAGCAACCAATTCAAACAAACAAACAAATAATTTCATCTATCAGACAAAATTCTGAATAGAACTTCCTAATATCTAGAGTTTCCAGATACCTATACTGGAACACTCACTCTACAGAATCTTAACTAACTACTCTACTAAAACCAAGAACTCCCTTATCTGATTCTACAAATCTGAACAAGATATCAGACTAAACTCAAAACCAACTCAACTACCAGATTCTTCTGAACCGCTGATTCTATCACTCAAAGAATCATACACATATTCCTCAGAGATATGTGAAATACAATGAATTCCAGCTGTCCAAACTGGCAATTCAATCCTGTAGATCAAAATCAAATCTTCAGAGAACACAGAAACAACTCCAAAATACCTCCAGAGCTAACTTTCCAGTTATACCCTGTCTCATATCTCATTTGATTGGATAAAACCAAATCAATATCCAAACTCTAATTGCACATTCCAAAACTTCACAATTCTTAACTGCACAACTCTTCAGATGCTCTGAGTCACCTCCAATATTCCTGATCAGCCTAACCCTTGCTGATTGCTCCATGAAACAACAGCACCAGCTCAAATCAAATCTCCAGGTCCTACTCAACAAATTGGCTTTTCCAAAAATAATCTGCTGAAATCCAAAATACAACTCTATACCACAAACATCAATGGACTTCAAACCTGCATCTCAAATTTGAATAGCCAAACAGTTGCACTAGACAACCAAACCTACCAAATCCAGAAAAATCCTTCATACTTGAGTTTCCAGTAGAAATCTCTTACTGCAACATCCGGTTGCTCCATTCTATAATAATTCTCAACTTGCTTCCGCTGCACAACTCTGATCTAGAGCAGATAAGAATGCTATCGAAGAACAAAAGCACAATCTACCACCAAACACAGTTCATCCGACTCATAAAATCTCAGTGACCATTCACTTGGTCAAAATATCTCAACAGAATCTCAACTTGGAATAAGATGATCAATCCAAAGAATCCTGAGCTGCCTCTCCAAACTCTTCTCGCTCCAAGAGTCATCCTACTATAAGGTTGAACCATCAATACTACTCCTGAAAATCCAAGTCGATAAGAAATCTCAATCTCCGATTCAGGTAGACTTCTGAATTCCTCAAAAAAGTATCTAGAGAATCCCCTGACTACTAAAGCAGTCTATACCTTCATATGAGATATCTCAATCTCAAACCAAGAATACTCCAAGCTTCCCAAACAAATCGCAAGTCACTTTTGCGATCCTACTCAGTTCAGATTCCAAAGAACTGTCTTCACCAACTAGAACAGCTTCCCAAATCAAGATCAATCTTCAAGAATGGCTTACTATCAGAAACTGATAGATCACTTCCAACAAATATCTTGCTCTGCTGAGCCTCCAAGAAAAGAATAAGCTCCACCATCTGCCTGGTCTGCCGATAGTAGAATCCCACAGATTACTGAATCATCGAAGAAATAGACCCATGCTGCTACTTCCAAACTTCTCTTCAATGATACAGCTAAACCAAAAGATCATCCTTAACCACAAACTCCTGAAACTCAAAACTAACACCCAAATCCTCTAAAACATCCTTGAGACGAGTAGACATCTTCTCAAGAAACTCCGCTCCAAACCAAACACCGCCACTTATCTTCTTAAGAAAAACAAATGAGACCATGTCCGAAATGAGATAACTCATCGACCTTAGTCTCAAACTTTAATAAAGATAAGACTCTCTTACTTGAGATCCAGAGAATCTCTACACATCCAAAACTTCACTGCAACAGACACCAATGCTCTCCCAACACCATCTTAATCTGGCTCCAAAAGAAATATCCTCAGAACCATCTATGGATACTGCATCCCATTACACAACTATTCCTTCTTGAAATCATCAAGATACCACCACTGCTTCTACTCAGCTGACAACTCAACTCTAGAAATCCCTGCTCACTAGAGAGCAAATCAACCTCACACTTCAAGAATATACTCCAATCCTTGAAAAAGACTTCCTTTGGACTCAAAGAAATCCTTTCTACAATCCACAAAACTTATTCGAGACAGTATTAGGTCTACAATCTCGATAAACACCTCCAACCACAACATATAAACCTCAACCAAAAGTGGTAGTCGTGTTCCACACACTTCTACCTTATCTACCTTTATAGCCTATGTTGGAAAATCCGAACAGATAACCCAACAGATTAGGTAGTTATATAAGTATATATTTATATAAAAATTACAAGTACGCTCTCTCAAGATAGACACCACTCCAGAGCCTAGGTATTCACTCAACCTAACGCTTCCTAAAGAAAGACAAACTTCAGAGCCTAGGTATTCACTCAACCTAACGCTTCCTAAAGAAAGACAAACTTCAGAGCCTAGGTATTCACTCAACCTAACGCTCTGATACCAGCTGTAACGACCCGACTTCCTATCTCCAGGAAGACGCATCACTAATTAAGAAAGAAAGGGTTAGAAGAAGAAAAGAAAGAGAAGAAAGAGAAAACAACACATCAGAATCTCACAGCGGAACGATTTAAATATAACATAGAACATATACATAGTATTATATACATCAGAGTACACAACTAAACATCTCAATTTAGACAGTTATAACATTTCTGTCTAATACAATACAAGACATTACACAGCATAATACACAGCGGAAACTCTAACCATATATCTACACGCTGAAGCCTCCTGCTCCAAAGCTCCTCCAGAATTCGTCAAGAGATAACCTGAATCACTTGACTACTCATACATAATATGAGTACCCAAGAGTTTAATAAAACAGAAAATAAACACTCGGGTCAGACAGGGGTCTGGTGTGAGTAAACGGTTTAAGATTGCTTAACTTTAGAAAATCCTTTGAAAACAAAAGGTATCACGTAAGACTTCCCACACATAAACATGGAAAAGTTTTTACCTTACGCTAACCAAAACATTTGATAGGAAATCCAGTGATATTATAATAGTGTCTAGGGTTTTCAAAATAAAATACAGAAATAGCTGGAATGCTTGCATCTCACGTTCCAACATAGTTGGGCACAATCAAAACCGTACAGGCACTTATTGGATTTTGGATTCCATCAATGGCAGGGCTACCGGGGTACCGCCCGTCACAGTACGTGGCCTAGATCACCGTACCGAGGAGCCACCCTAACTCCCCTGCAACACAAGGCCGGGACCATTCCTTACTGAACAGTCCCGAACAAGACCACCCCGCAGTTGGCTGCAGACCAACTGCCCACACAGCCGAAATATAAAGGGACCTCTAGACAGGGATGTATCTTGCCCTCCAGTGGGCGCGACCCACGAAGCCTTGCTGCACCTCCCCTGTTTTAGCCATTCCCGGTTGATGAGGCTTGAGGCTGCGATTACCTTTATAGGACCAATTATCTTAGAATGCTCATCGTCCGCCTGACGATGTGCTGAAAGCATTCAATCCATACAAGTTCGTTCCGGGTTCGAACGAAACCGAAGGCACTATCTCGTTGCACTCATTTTGGAATCACCCTCAGAGTCAACGACCATAGCCCTTGCACTCTGATTCACCATCTCGAATCTATAAGCACTATTCCGTCAAACTCATTACGGAATCACCCACAGAGTTATACTGACGTATAGCCCTTACACCTCGAGTCTTCACTTGCTCCATTTGGATTAACGACCTAACGTTTAATTGGAATCGATGTGGTTTTCGGATATCCAAATATGGAAACCCGATCCCGGTCTCATCGAAACCAAACGCCATTTTAATGTCCAAGTTGTACTTAAGGGATTTAAACAATAGATATTCAGAAATATCACTTAACATAAATGGATGTATTCACAACACAGATAGATAAGCATCTATTATAACATGCATCTATACATATCACAAAGCAGCATATATATCACAATCAGATATAGCATATACATATCATCATCCATCAATCAATGCCATCCAACAACAACCAATATCATTACTCATCCAATGATATATCATCCAATCATTAACCATTCATAAACAAATTTGATTCAACCTTGATTAATTTAATTAATCCTTAAATTAAATTAATTCTTCATTAAACACTTGGATTATCTTCAATCCAACTTCTCATTCATTAATTAATTACAAATTAATTAATTAACATCACTTAATTATCCATTTAAATTAATCTTTCCTGATTAATTATCACTTAATTACTTTAAGTAATTATTCCTTAATCTTCATATTAATTAATCATCCTGATTAATTACTTCCAAATTATATTAAGTAATTACCTCTTAATTACTTCTAAATTAATCAACCTTGATTAATTATTCTCTAATTATTCTGATAATTATTCCTTAATTATCTTTAATTAATTACACTTGATTAATAATTATTAATTAATCACATTGATTAATTACTTTTAATTAATCATACTTAGTTAATTACTTTTAATTAATCACCTTTGATTAATTACTTTAATTACATTTAGTAATTAAAACTAAATTATAAATTAATTATTTTTAAATTATTAATTAACAATTAATTAATTATTTTCATTAATTAATGATTACTCATTAATTAAATTCTATCTTAATTAATTACTTTCACAAGTAATTAATCACTTAATTAATTATTCTTAATTTTTTTTTAATTAATTAATCATAAATCAAATAATTTAAACCTTTAACTAATTATTAATTAAGTCTTTAATTAATAACTAAAGTGATTAACTCTTAATCACACTTACTTAATTACTTTTAATAAAGTGATTATCCTTTATTTAATTACCTTTAGTAATTAATCACTTAATTACTTTAATTACTTCCCAAGTAATTATATTATATTAATCCATAAGTGATTATTTTAATTAATCACAAGTTAATTACTTAATTAACTATTTAACTAAATCATTTAAAATTAATTAAATGATTCTTAACTTATTATATTAAAAGATTCTTAATTAAGAAACCTTATCTTAATTAAATCATTTATTCATAATTAAAACTTGATAATTAAAAATAATTTAATTATCTCAATTATCTTTACAAATTTAATTATCTTTAATTAAATTAAATTCAAACTTACTAAAGATAATCTTTATTACAATTGATTATCAAAATCTAAATCATTAACTTTATTAAAATAAAATATAATGATTTAGAAATCAATTAAAATTAAACATATTTTAAATTGAACTTTAAATCTTTAAAAACTTTCTCAAATTTATTTAATAAAGTATAATATAAATTCTATTTCAAATCCACATATTTTAAAACTTCCATAATTTAAGATATATAAATTTGTTTAAAAACATAACTTTGAAAACAGATTAAATTTGAAACATGATTAACCTCTGTTTTAAAAACTTTATTTCTTAAAACCAAATTTTCTTTGCATAGATCAACTAAAACATTAAGTTCTAAAGCCTGCATATTAGAAAATTCAAGTAACCCAGCTACAACTTGTGCCAACCCGAGTAAACTACACTAAAACCTAGTGACTACCCCGAGTTCCCCCTGCTTTCTTCATGCTTCGAGTTATAACAGCAAAATCGCGCAACCTACTTCGAGTCTCCTTTCCATCCTCTTCCCTACTCAAACCACTGATACAACAACACGCCTGTGCAACATGCACCACCACGCCGGTCACCCACGACCATCACCACGGCTTCGACAAGTCACCCACGACCACTACATAGCATCGCGACACCCAACAACCCTGAATCTATCGAAAATCAAAATCAAGTCCTCTGAACCCAATCAATCAACACAGTTCGAAATCACAACACCAAACGTCACCATCGCCGGCCAAATCCATCACCAGAAACCCCGCCGCCGCTACCTTGGCTCCACCTCACTCCCCCGTGCCTCTGACACCCAGTGCGATCGACTCCAACAACTACATGACGCCGCGAATCTAACGGAACCCATCGACCCAAAAACAGATACTAAAACCCTATTCGAACGATTTTCAGACAAACCCTCCATCAAAAAAAAAAAAAAAAAAAAAAAAAAAAATCCAAAACGATTTTTATGATAATCACCATAGCCCCCTCCAACTTCGAGCATAACCACGATCACCACTTCGCCGTGGCTTGCCGTGGATTGGACAAAATGTCCAAAATAGTCAAATCCCATCATCACATAAATTACCCAACTAAAATTTGTGATTTAAGCTTCTAAAATCATGATTTCACATTTGCATTGTGATTATGAAATCAAAACTGAAGTTTGGATTCAAAAACTTTTGACCCAAATTGAAGTTTTACTGTAAACTTGAAATTTCAGAACCCTTTATTTGCTTTAAAGACTTATAATTGTTTTTAGATGATAGCCTACAAGTTTTCAGACAACTTCTATTCACAATTCAAAGCCTAATTCAGACACAACCATTAATTACTGAATTTATTATGAAAAGTTGAAACTGTAATTACTAGACAGAGTATATATGTCAACCACACAGGCATTTGAAATGAAAGAAATAACCATGCATCCATATAACTCAAATATTTCAGATTTGCATCATGTTATCCATTCATAAAAATAGGTGAAAACCAGAGTTTAAAACTGTTTTAAAAAAAATTTCCATTCACTTACCTGTTAAATGCAGAGGACAGAGAACTGCATTTTTTTTTTCAGGCTTCAATATTTTTTTAAAACTTAAATCTAATTTGAATTAAATGCATCAGATAATCAACATGATATGATCACAGTAATAAGTTAAATCCAAGGTTAAACTGTTTTTAAAAACTTCATTTACTCACCTGTAGCAGAGAATAGGAACTGCATTTGTTCCAGGCCTCAATTTAATTTGCATGTTGAAGTTTTCTTCTGAATTAATGTTGATCTACTTTCTGATGCTTATTTGATTCCAGATTGCATGTTTGTATGTTGAAGATTTCCAGGCTTCTTCATATATTTCAGATTGAAATTTCCAGATTTTCTATTTCTGATTTGCATGCATTTTCCAGATTCACAGATTTGTATTCTTTTGTTTTTGATTTGGTTTACATGCATTCTTGTTTGAGTTGAAGAAAATATTTCAGCTGAATAATAAAACTTACATTTTATAATTTACAATTAAATCTTAAATTTAATTATTAATGTAGAAGACATTTGTCACTTTATAATTCTATTTAACTTACACATGTCTTAACCCACATTAAAATGTTAACAAGTGTTATTTTCAATGTTTATTAAATGTTTTATAAATATTTTTGTGTTTAATCCATATTTACAAATGTTATTTCTTATGTTTATAAATGTTTAAAATAAAATCTTCTTTTTAATAATCTATTTAGGTTATGTACAATGTATTTATGAAATATTATAAAAAATGTTTTTATCATGTACAAATAAACTTTAGACTTTAGTAAATACCTTAAAAGTAAACTCATAATGGAATAACTTATATTTTAAATCAATTTAATGTTTATCATTTGTTTATAAATTGAAAAACTTAGTTTATCTCTTTATATAAATTTTTAAAACAACTTTTATCTTATTAAAAACAAAAGTTAAAATATATGTTTATAAAATAAGAAATTAACTTTATTATTTAAAATTTAAATCTTAAATATCATTTCAAAGACATTAAATCAAATTATCATTTCAAATCTCAAATTATATACATATTAAAGTTTGAATCTCTTGTTGAATTTAAATTAAAAATTCTTCTATTTCAAATATATATATACAAATATATATATATACACATTTCAAATAGAAACATTATAATATTAAATTTATTAATTTCCAAATTAAATTTTAAAACAAATATCAAATCACAATATATACATTCATATATATTATAATTTGAATACAAAGTTTTATTACATTAAAAACTTCTTATTTATCAAAATAAATAATTCCAAATCAGATTATTATAAATTTCAAAAGAATTTAATCTTGCCAATTCATATTGTTAGAAAAATAATATTAATAGATATTAACAAATTATTATCATAAACCTTTAAAATAAATCTAACTTGTCAATTTATAATATAAAATGATCAAATCAATTTAATTATTATCAAAGATTATTAAATTGATATTGCTCAAAATTCCGGGTCGTCACATTCCTCCCCCCTTAAAAGAATTTCGTCCCCGAAATTTAAAAGCAAAGATAATTTAATAACCCAGCTAAAGAATTTAAATTCCTATCAACAATCACACAAACAATCATACATTATCAATCAAAGCAACCAATTCAAACAAACAAACAAATAATTTCATCTATCAGACAAAATTCTGAATAGAACTTCCTAATATCTAGAGTTTCCAGATACCTATACTGGAACACTCACTCTACAGAATCTTAACTAACTACTCTACTAAAACCAAGAACTCCCTTATCTGATTCTACAAATCTGAACAAGATATCAGACTAAACTCA
This sequence comes from Allium cepa, assembly GCA_030765085.1. Taxonomy (NCBI): domain Eukaryota; kingdom Viridiplantae; phylum Streptophyta; class Magnoliopsida; order Asparagales; family Amaryllidaceae; genus Allium; species Allium cepa. Next base: position 138,852,828 of record CM060932.1, read on the forward strand.
AAACCAACTCAACTACCAGATTCTTCTGAACCGCTGATTCTATCACTCAAAGAATCATACACATATTCCTCAGAGATATGTGAAATACAATGAATTCCAGCTGTCCAAACTGGCAATTCAATCCTGTAGATCAAAATCAAATCTTCAGAGAACACAGAAACAACTCCAAAATACCTCCAGAGCTAACTTTCCAGTTATACCCTGTCTCATATCTCATTTGATTGGATAAAACCAAATCAATATCCAAACTCTAATTGCACATTCCAAAACTTCACAATTCTTAACTGCACAACTCTTCAGATGCTCTGAGTCACCTCCAATATTCCTGATCAGCCTAACCCTTGCTGATTGCTCCATGAAACAACAGCACCAGCTCAAATCAAATCTCCAGGTCCTACTCAACAAATTGGCTTTTCCAAAAATAATCTGCTGAAATCCAAAATACAACTCTATACCACAAACATCAATGGACTTCAAACCTGCATCTCAAATTTGAATAGCCAAACAGTTGCACTAGACAACCAAACCTACCAAATCCAGAAAAATCCTTCATACTTGAGTTTCCAGTAGAAATCTCTTACTGCAACATCCGGTTGCTCCATTCTATAATAATTCTCAACTTGCTTCCGCTGCACAACTCTGATCTAGAGCAGATAAGAATGCTATCGAAGAACAAAAGCACAATCTACCACCAAACACAGTTCATCCGACTCATAAAATCTCAGTGACCATTCACTTGGTCAAAATATCTCAACAGAATCTCAACTTGGAATAAGATGATCAATCCAAAGAATCCTGAGCTGCCTCTCCAAACTCTTCTCGCTCCAAGAGTCATCCTACTATAAGGTTGAACCATCAATACTACTCCTGAAAATCCAAGTCGATAAGAAATCTCAATCTCCGATTCAGGTAGACTTCTGAATTCCTCAAAAAAGTATCTAGAGAATCCCCTGACTACTAAAGCAGTCTATACCTTCATATGAGATATCTCAATCTCAAACCAAGAATACTCCAAGCTTCCCAAACAAATCGCAAGTCACTTTTGCGATCCTACTCAGTTCAGATTCCAAAGAACTGTCTTCACCAACTAGAACAGCTTCCCAAATCAAGATCAATCTTCAAGAATGGCTTACTATCAGAAACTGATAGATCACTTCCAACAAATATCTTGCTCTGCTGAGCCTCCAAGAAAAGAATAAGCTCCACCATCTGCCTGGTCTGCCGATAGTAGAATCCCACAGATTACTGAATCATCGAAGAAATAGACCCATGCTGCTACTTCCAAACTTCTCTTCAATGATACAGCTAAACCAAAAGATCATCCTTAACCACAAACTCCTGAAACTCAAAACTAACACCCAAATCCTCTAAAACATCCTTGAGACGAGTAGACATCTTCTCAAGAAACTCCGCTCCAAACCAAACACCGCCACTTATCTTCTTAAGAAAAACAAATGAGACCATGTCCGAAATGAGATAACTCATCGACCTTAGTCTCAAACTTTAATAAAGATAAGACTCTCTTACTTGAGATCCAGAGAATCTCTACACATCCAAAACTTCACTGCAACAGACACCAATGCTCTCCCAACACCATCTTAATCTGGCTCCAAAAGAAATATCCTCAGAACCATCTATGGATACTGCATCCCATTACACAACTATTCCTTCTTGAAATCATCAAGATACCACCACTGCTTCTACTCAGCTGACAACTCAACTCTAGAAATCCCTGCTCACTAGAGAGCAAATCAACCTCACACTTCAAGAATATACTCCAATCCTTGAAAAAGACTTCCTTTGGACTCAAAGAAATCCTTTCTACAATCCACAAAACTTATTCGAGACAGTATTAGGTCTACAATCTCGATAAACACCTCCAACCACAACATATAAACCTCAACCAAAAGTGGTAGTCGTGTTCCACACACTTCTACCTTATCTACCTTTATAGCCTATGTTGGAAAATCCGAACAGATAACCCAACAGATTAGGTAGTTATATAAGTATATATTTATATAAAAATTACAAGTACGCTCTCTCAAGATAGACACCACTCCAGAGCCTAGGTATTCACTCAACCTAACGCTTCCTAAAGAAAGACAAACTTCAGAGCCTAGGTATTCACTCAACCTAACGCTTCCTAAAGAAAGACAAACTTCAGAGCCTAGGTATTCACTCAACCTAACGCTCTGATACCAGCTGTAACGACCCGACTTCCTATCTCCAGGAAGACGCATCACTAATTAAGAAAGAAAGGGTTAGAAGAAGAAAAGAAAGAGAAGAAAGAGAAAACAACACATCAGAATCTCACAGCGGAACGATTTAAATATAACATAGAACATATACATAGTATTATATACATCAGAGTACACAACTAAACATCTCAATTTAGACAGTTATAACATTTCTGTCTAATACAATACAAGACATTACACAGCATAATACACAGCGGAAACTCTAACCATATATCTACACGCTGAAGCCTCCTGCTCCAAAGCTCCTCCAGAATTCGTCAAGAGATAACCTGAATCACTTGACTACTCATACATAATATGAGTACCCAAGAGTTTAATAAAACAGAAAATAAACACTCGGGTCAGACAGGGGTCTGGTGTGAGTAAACGGTTTAAGATTGCTTAACTTTAGAAAATCCTTTGAAAACAAAAGGTATCACGTAAGACTTCCCACACATAAACATGGAAAAGTTTTTACCTTACGCTAACCAAAACATTTGATAGGAAATCCAGTGATATTATAATAGTGTCTAGGGTTTTCAAAATAAAATACAGAAATAGCTGGAATGCTTGCATCTCACGTTCCAACATAGTTGGGCACAATCAAAACCGTACAGGCACTTATTGGATTTTGGATTCCATCAATGGCAGGGCTACCGGGGTACCGCCCGTCACAGTACGTGGCCTAGATCACCGTACCGAGGAGCCACCCTAACTCCCCTGCAACACAAGGCCGGGACCATTCCTTACTGAACAGTCCCGAACAAGACCACCCCGCAGTTGGCTGCAGACCAACTGCCCACACAGCCGAAATATAAAGGGACCTCTAGACAGGGATGTATCTTGCCCTCCAGTGGGCGCGACCCACGAAGCCTTGCTGCACCTCCCCTGTTTTAGCCATTCCCGGTTGATGAGGCTTGAGGCTGCGATTACCTTTATAGGACCAATTATCTTAGAATGCTCATCGTCCGCCTGACGATGTGCTGAAAGCATTCAATCCATACAAGTTCGTTCCGGGTTCGAACGAAACCGAAGGCACTATCTCGTTGCACTCATTTTGGAATCACCCTCAGAGTCAACGACCATAGCCCTTGCACTCTGATTCACCATCTCGAATCTATAAGCACTATTCCGTCAAACTCATTACGGAATCACCCACAGAGTTATACTGACGTATAGCCCTTACACCTCGAGTCTTCACTTGCTCCATTTGGATTAACGACCTAACGTTTAATTGGAATCGATGTGGTTTTCGGATATCCAAATATGGAAACCCGATCCCGGTCTCATCGAAACCAAACGCCATTTTAATGTCCAAGTTGTACTTAAGGGATTTAAACAATAGATATTCAGAAATATCACTTAACATAAATGGATGTATTCACAACACAGATAGATAAGCATCTATTATAACATGCATCTATACATATCACAAAGCAGCATATATATCACAATCAGATATAGCATATACATATCATCATCCATCAATCAATGCCATCCAACAACAACCAATATCATTACTCATCCAATGATATATCATCCAATCATTAACCATTCATAAACAAATTTGATTCAACCTTGATTAATTTAATTAATCCTTAAATTAAATTAATTCTTCATTAAACACTTGGATTATCTTCAATCCAACTTCTCATTCATTAATTAATTACAAATTAATTAATTAACATCACTTAATTATCCATTTAAATTAATCTTTCCTGATTAATTATCACTTAATTACTTTAAGTAATTATTCCTTAATCTTCATATTAATTAATCATCCTGATTAATTACTTCCAAATTATATTAAGTAATTACCTCTTAATTACTTCTAAATTAATCAACCTTGATTAATTATTCTCTAATTATTCTGATAATTATTCCTTAATTATCTTTAATTAATTACACTTGATTAATAATTATTAATTAATCACATTGATTAATTACTTTTAATTAATCATACTTAGTTAATTACTTTTAATTAATCACCTTTGATTAATTACTTTAATTACATTTAGTAATTAAAACTAAATTATAAATTAATTATTTTTAAATTATTAATTAACAATTAATTAATTATTTTCATTAATTAATGATTACTCATTAATTAAATTCTATCTTAATTAATTACTTTCACAAGTAATTAATCACTTAATTAATTATTCTTAATTTTTTTTTAATTAATTAATCATAAATCAAATAATTTAAACCTTTAACTAATTATTAATTAAGTCTTTAATTAATAACTAAAGTGATTAACTCTTAATCACACTTACTTAATTACTTTTAATAAAGTGATTATCCTTTATTTAATTACCTTTAGTAATTAATCACTTAATTACTTTAATTACTTCCCAAGTAATTATATTATATTAATCCATAAGTGATTATTTTAATTAATCACAAGTTAATTACTTAATTAACTATTTAACTAAATCATTTAAAATTAATTAAATGATTCTTAACTTATTATATTAAAAGATTCTTAATTAAGAAACCTTATCTTAATTAAATCATTTATTCATAATTAAAACTTGATAATTAAAAATAATTTAATTATCTCAATTATCTTTACAAATTTAATTATCTTTAATTAAATTAAATTCAAACTTACTAAAGATAATCTTTATTACAATTGATTATCAAAATCTAAATCATTAACTTTATTAAAATAAAATATAATGATTTAGAAATCAATTAAAATTAAACATATTTTAAATTGAACTTTAAATCTTTAAAAACTTTCTCAAATTTATTTAATAAAGTATAATATAAATTCTATTTCAAATCCACATATTTTAAAACTTCCATAATTTAAGATATATAAATTTGTTTAAAAACATAACTTTGAAAACAGATTAAATTTGAAACATGATTAACCTCTGTTTTAAAAACTTTATTTCTTAAAACCAAATTTTCTTTGCATAGATCAACTAAAACATTAAGTTCTAAAGCCTGCATATTAGAAAATTCAAGTAACCCAGCTACAACTTGTGCCAACCCGAGTAAACTACACTAAAACCTAGTGACTACCCCGAGTTCCCCCTGCTTTCTTCATGCTTCGAGTTATAACAGCAAAATCGCGCAACCTACTTCGAGTCTCCTTTCCATCCTCTTCCCTACTCAAACCACTGATACAACAACACGCCTGTGCAACATGCACCACCACGCCGGTCACCCACGACCATCACCACGGCTTCGACAAGTCACCCACGACCACTACATAGCATCGCGACACCCAACAACCCTGAATCTATCGAAAATCAAAATCAAGTCCTCTGAACCCAATCAATCAACACAGTTCGAAATCACAACACCAAACGTCACCATCGCCGGCCAAATCCATCACCAGAAACCCCGCCGCCGCTACCTTGGCTCCACCTCACTCCCCCGTGCCTCTGACACCCAGTGCGATCGACTCCAACAACTACATGACGCCGCGAATCTAACGGAACCCATCGACCCAAAAACAGATACTAAAACCCTATTCGAACGATTTTCAGACAAACCCTCCATCAAAAAAAAAAAAAAAAAAAAAAAAAAAAATCCAAAACGATTTTTATGATAATCACCATAGCCCCCTCCAACTTCGAGCATAACCACGATCACCACTTCGCCGTGGCTTGCCGTGGATTGGACAAAATGTCCAAAATAGTCAAATCCCATCATCACATAAATTACCCAACTAAAATTTGTGATTTAAGCTTCTAAAATCATGATTTCACATTTGCATTGTGATTATGAAATCAAAACTGAAGTTTGGATTCAAAAACTTTTGACCCAAATTGAAGTTTTACTGTAAACTTGAAATTTCAGAACCCTTTATTTGCTTTAAAGACTTATAATTGTTTTTAGATGATAGCCTACAAGTTTTCAGACAACTTCTATTCACAATTCAAAGCCTAATTCAGACACAACCATTAATTACTGAATTTATTATGAAAAGTTGAAACTGTAATTACTAGACAGAGTATATATGTCAACCACACAGGCATTTGAAATGAAAGAAATAACCATGCATCCATATAACTCAAATATTTCAGATTTGCATCATGTTATCCATTCATAAAAATAGGTGAAAACCAGAGTTTAAAACTGTTTTAAAAAAAATTTCCATTCACTTACCTGTTAAATGCAGAGGACAGAGAACTGCATTTTTTTTTTCAGGCTTCAATATTTTTTTAAAACTTAAATCTAATTTGAATTAAATGCATCAGATAATCAACATGATATGATCACAGTAATAAGTTAAATCCAAGGTTAAACTGTTTTTAAAAACTTCATTTACTCACCTGTAGCAGAGAATAGGAACTGCATTTGTTCCAGGCCTCAATTTAATTTGCATGTTGAAGTTTTCTTCTGAATTAATGTTGATCTACTTTCTGATGCTTATTTGATTCCAGATTGCATGTTTGTATGTTGAAGATTTCCAGGCTTCTTCATATATTTCAGATTGAAATTTCCAGATTTTCTATTTCTGATTTGCATGCATTTTCCAGATTCACAGATTTGTATTCTTTTGTTTTTGATTTGGTTTACATGCATTCTTGTTTGAGTTGAAGAAAATATTTCAGCTGAATAATAAAACTTACATTTTATAATTTACAATTAAATCTTAAATTTAATTATTAATGTAGAAGACATTTGTCACTTTATAATTCTATTTAACTTACACATGTCTTAACCCACATTAAAATGTTAACAAGTGTTATTTTCAATGTTTATTAAATGTTTTATAAATATTTTTGTGTTTAATCCATATTTACAAATGTTATTTCTTATGTTTATAAATGTTTAAAATAAAATCTTCTTTTTAATAATCTATTTAGGTTATGTACAATGTATTTATGAAATATTATAAAAAATGTTTTTATCATGTACAAATAAACTTTAGACTTTAGTAAATACCTTAAAAGTAAACTCATAATGGAATAACTTATATTTTAAATCAATTTAATGTTTATCATTTGTTTATAAATTGAAAAACTTAGTTTATCTCTTTATATAAATTTTTAAAACAACTTTTATCTTATTAAAAACAAAAGTTAAAATATATGTTTATAAAATAAGAAATTAACTTTATTATTTAAAATTTAAATCTTAAATATCATTTCAAAGACATTAAATCAAATTATCATTTCAAATCTCAAATTATATACATATTAAAGTTTGAAAATCTCTTGTTGAATTTAAATTAAAAATTCTTCTATTTCAAATATATATATACAAATATATATATATACACATTTCAAATAGAAACATTATAATATTAAATTTATTAATTTCCAAATTAAATTTTAAAACAAATATCAAATCACAATATATACATTCATATATATTATAATTTTAATACAAAGTTTTATTACATTAAAAACTTCTTATTTATCAAAATAAATAATTCCAAATCAGATTATTATAAATTTCAAAAGAATTTAATCTTGCCAATTCATATTGTTAGAAAAATAATATTAATAGATATTAACAAATTATTATCATAAACCTTTAAAATAAATCTAACTTGTCAATTTATAATATAAAATGATCAAATCAATTTAATTATTATCAAAGATTATTAAATTGATATTGCTCAAAATTCCGGGTCATCACACAGACCGTGGAAAACAAACAAATAAAGGTATCACTCATACTGATCCGATACCAAATATCGTACTCATACCGAGAACACAGCATCACAATTGATCTCAAGGACAACCCATACCAATCAAGATGATCGTAGTATCCATGACTTGAAGACTCTAGATTATTCAATTTTAGTATATATATGTATATATATATAAAGAAATCTACGAGTATACCGTTTATGGATCTATTGGCCCCATTGAACACTAAAAGATAGTAAGCTTCAAAGTGTCAAATACTATCATTTTTAGTAATAACAAGAACTTAACCAAAACATCCCATACCGCCCGGTGAAATTCAAGTTTTACTAGAAGCTAGTAAATCTCACTCATTACAGATACCATCGAAAAAACTGAACCATATTCTCTTAAGGATCTATTGGTCCTACCAAATAGCAAAGGAGAATGCAATCCTAAAGTGTTAAATACTTTCCCAAATTCGATCGCAAGAATTTAACCAAGACATCCTATACTACATGGTAAAATTCAAGTATTCGCTAATGAGTTAATAAATTCCACACAAACATTCTATTCCATGAGTTATACCATATTTGACGAAGCGTTACTTGAAAGTTGTTAAACCAATCAATAAAGTCGGTTATTAGTATTCCCCAAATTATAGAATTAAGGTTCTCAAAAATATTTTATTTAAAAATCTTCTCCAAACTCAAGAGTAACACAAATTGCAAAAATAGTGTTTAAATAACCTAAGGTTAAGTTTTACAAAATCCAATAAGAATTTATATTTTAAAAGCAAATAACATTATTTTTCTATACAAAAAGATTTCTAAAATACTTATAAATATATTTATTTTCAAACTTCTTATTTCAAAAACCATAAACTCATTTATTTCTCAATTACATATACACACACATATATCCTTAGGTAAAATCACCCAAAGTTCCACCTTTAGTATCAAAATACTTATATATATATATATATATATATCATTATTCAAAATTCATAAAAGATTCATAATTCAAAAACCATATTCCAAAGCCACTTATGTACGTTATCATTTATATTGTAGAACCATAATCACTTATATCTCAAACCCATATAGGACTTAAAGCATTTATTTATATTCCACTTAGAATTACATTTCCAAAACCATTTCTAAAGTCCATAAAACCATTTCATAAAATCCATAACCACTTCTGTAATGACCCAAATTTTGGCCATTTGAAATTCGTAAATTTAATTGATTTTAACTATTCAAAAGTAAATTTTATAAGATGAATAACTTATATTTCGATATCTTGATTTAGTTGGACAATTAAATTGTTAATTTAATATTTGAAATTGCAGAAATAGTTGAAATTTGAATTTAATGTGAATGAAAATAATTTATAAAGTTAAATTAATTCCTATTTTAATTAGAATGATGTCAAAGAACTTTTAAAATTGATTTAAAAGTCAATTTATAGAAATTGAATAGTTTAATATTTAATTAACATGTAAAAATAGACATTTTTGATATAGTTTCGGATTTCGACGAAACTAGTTTCATTGGATCTATAATGTTATATTATTATAGGATTTCAAATTTCGTGTCAATCGAATTTACGGTTTAGTCGTGGCAAGCTGAAATGCGTAGAAATTTGTTTAAGTAAATTTTATATTTAAATAAGTTGATTCGAAATCACATCTTCCAAATACGATTGAATTGGCTTTCGATGTATATTCCATTGTGTTTGGAATAGGGGTAAAACATTATAAACACCAGGCAGTACACTCCGATTGGAGTTTGGAAAATTTTCGGGTGAATAGTGTCGTGAAATTTTCTATATAAGGCCACATTTTCTTCACAATTGCAAACCCGGATCTATCTAGGGCTAGCCGCCACTTTAAAACCTATGGCCAGAAATGTTCAATCATTTTCCTTCCGATCACTCTCAATCCACTAGCTTTCATGTCTCTCCTTCGACTAGAACATTGTAGAGCAGCGTGCGATCTTCACATCCAACGGTTAGATTTCATTATCATCGTCGATTGGAGGCAAAAAGTGGCCTCTTTTGGCTAGCTTTTGTGCTTTTTTTTCTATGCAATGGCATGATTGAGTTCAACCGGAGCTTGGCCATTGGTGCATGGGGGAAGGAGCTCCGAGGTGGTGTGGTTTGATTATCGTGTAGGCGAGTGTAGAGGTCGCGATATATAAGGTAGGAGAACCATCTATGGGTTCTTTGATCGGCTCGAAACGAAGAAGGAGTAGATGATAATCACACGACTGTGATCTGCTATGAAGAAATCGTGCAGCTATGATTACTTTGAGGTTTAAAGAAAAGAAAAGAAAAAGGAAATTGTGAAATTAATTTATATATTAATTCGTATAATCTTTAAAATGTCATAACTTCTTCATACAATGTCCATTTTTGATGAAATAAGTTGCATTGGGTTCGTATTGATGAGCATTACATTTTAGAGCTAGTGTAAATTTTGGGTAAAATTAAACGCTCGTTTAATTTTATTTGGAATAAAATGCTGCAACTGCTATTGGAACCAAAGTGAGTACAACTCACTCTTTCTGACTCACTGATATTTTTATATAAGTGAGAATAAATTTATTTATGATGATTGATGATTTTTAGGACGATATATGATGTATTATCTATATATTGATTGGTATTTGGATATATTCCTGCCTATTGGAGCAGATGAGACCCTATATGTTCCCGTGTATGAGCGGATAACCTTTTGTACGCATGTCTGCCTCGAAGCAGACATTGTAGACATATTCTCATATGTATATTTGTTGCAGGTGACGGGTTGGAGGGATCCAACTGGATTCCTCACATGTATTGGTTTTATTTACAAATATTATGATATATGCTTTTATTATGTGATATATGAAGATTTGGATGCCTTGATTGATGTTTTTAGTGCTGTTGTAGCATTGGGCCTATTTTGGTAATTTTAAAATATTAAAGTGATGGTTTTCAAAATAAAAAAGGATTTTAAAGAGATTTTAAAAATAGACGTTCTATTAAATTTTGAATTGTTAAAGGAAATGAATTTATTTTAAAGAAAAAAGTTATAATTTTTATGTTATAAAAATTATGATTTTTGTGAAATATACCAAAATGTGTTTTCTTTGATATATGGAGTTGACTATTATGTAAAATAGTTTAAATTGATAATTTTTGAATTTATTATAAATTATTTGTATATAAGATTTATAAATTTCATATTTTTATAAATCAAAGTAATAAAATTATAAAGGAGTTTCGTAAATGTTAAAATGAAGTTATAAATGGAATCTTATAAGTAAATATGATTTATAAATTTTGCGAAGTTACAAAAAGAATAAATTTGTAAATAAGAGAATTATAAGTAAATAACTTATAATTGGAGTTTGGCATATAAATGAGATAAATGGAATTGGTTAATAAAGGAGTTTATAAATTGAATTTTTTATAAAATAATAAATGGAATTTACAAACATTGTTTATAAATCTGAGATCAATTGAATTTGATAAGAAAATATGAAAGTTTATTAAAGGAATTATATTCACGATTTTAGACTGTGACTAATCTTTCAAATGAAATAAATGTTTTGGAAAGTGATCTCTTTAATGAAGTTAAAAGGTGAAGATGTTTTAAAATATGTTAAGTATCGAAACCATAGATTTCAACATTCATTGTTGAAATAGATGTTTTCGAGAAGGAAGGAAAGTATGGACTATAACACTGTTATTATAGTAAATGATTTTTGAAAGAATATATTTTATATAGTATATGGGATTTATATATCTATCTTATTTTCGAATCCCTATACTAGTGATTTTGGGTTGTCGTAACGATGTTTTACGCAACGTTTGTTTTGACCCAAATAAATATTTTTAAGAGAATGGTTTTCCTTAAAGAGTAAAATGTACTTAATCATGATTTAGGTATATGTAATATTTTCTTAGTGTTGAAAATAAAATGATTTGTGGATTGGTTATTTTTAAATAAGTATATGGAAATGTTTTCCAATATAGAAAGTTGAAATGGTTTTTGAGAATATATCTTTTTAAAAATAATTTGAAGTGAATACTTGGAAAATGATTTAATTAATTAAAGATTAATTAAAAGGGCCTAATGATTGCTTATGGTGTTAAATATTGTTGTATGCTTTGATTGTTAAATAATCGACTATCAAATTTGGCCATTTTAGTTCCTCGACTTGATGTGGGAACTATTTAGTCATACACTTTCTATGTAGCCATCTGTGTAGGCTAGATTGTCGTTTTTGTTGAGGGTGTTGATTCGTGTAGTGCGGAGTATTACTCCAATCTATCGAGCTTCCTTCTTGGCCGAAGGATAGCAAGTTGAAGACGTGATAAGTCTATGAGACATAGTTTCTGTGTGAGGTTGAGAAACGCTTTTGCGCTGTTGGTGCGAAGAGACATGGATCCGTTTGTTCGATAACCACTTCAAACCAACATTTATGCGACGATTGTCCAAGTTGGTTGTGATGATATTAATATTCAGGATTTTCATAGTGGAGGACTACTTGTTGATCGCTTGGGGTTAAAATCCCAATATACAGCCAGTAGTAGTAGTCTCTTCGTTATGAAATATCCAATGCAAGGACTATTTGCTACCAATCTTAAAGATTTCTCGACAGGATGTGGTAGGAAAGTACCTTAGGTTTGTCCTGTTCCTGGACAACTTGTATGGACGTTTATTTGACATTGTATTTCTAAAGATTACGTACGTAGGTTTTTACAATCATACATCACTGGTGGCAGAAAAGGCAACTTCTCTTAGCTTAACACCTTACTTGAGACATGCGAGCTCAATGGTCGTATTTTTGTGGAAGGCAATTAGTAGTCAACGAAATGGTTGTGTGGCATTCTAAGTGATGTGATATGTGATATGTGAAAGGTAATCGTTACCTTAGGCCTCATCAATCGAAAATGACCGAAACAGAGTTAGATGTAGTAGGGCTAAATGGGTTGCTCCCACTAGGATATGATCATCCTCTTCTAGATATATTTCTTCCTGCTATGACATTTTTGATGTAAATTAATGTGATATTTATGCTATGAGGACCCTCGAAAATGGTCGGCAACGATCGAAGGATGACATATTCGGTACTATCTAGTTACAGAGGTAGGTCGGTCTTGTATTGGTAGAGGAACTTTGTGATAGTTCCTTGGGGGCATCCATCCAGAGATGTACCCATCGGAAGTTAGTCCTTTAACCTGGTCATTTGTATGAAAATCCAAACTCCACTACGTGCTTTCCATTTTGATTGTATTACCCATTTTGGGCTATATGCTGGAATTTAATCAGTGTAACAATTTTGGCTATGATTAATATCATTTATGCAATAGACACTATTATAATACAAGAGAATTTGATATGAAATGTTTTGGTTATCGTAAGGTAAAAACATTTCCGTGCTTATGCGTGGGCGTATCTTATGAGATACTTTTGTTTTGAAAGGAAAGGTTTGATAATTTAATAAATTTAGTTGAGTGTGTTTCTCATGCTGGTTTACCAGATTGATCTAGGCGTTCTTCTCCTTCAATGCTCAGGCCAGACCGAGTATATTTACAGGTTTAGTTATGGTGATTTTAGAGCTTCAACAAGAGAGTTGGAGATCTTCATTTTCGTATACACGTATCTATTTTGATTATCCGCTGCTTGTTGTTTTTATTGTCGGCAATTGTAAGGACAGGTTATTATAACTGTCTTGGTTGATAACTAATGACTGATTGTTGAACTCTGATTGATGTATGGTTGTGTAGTTTTTGTTTTGTAAAGACTGAGTATATTTACACTATTTTACATACTTATTTATTTTTCAACCACTTTCATAAATAATAAGATTCTTATATTATCACATGAATTAAAATCCCAAATTCTCTTTTCATTTTACTTATTATAAAACATTATTTTACACTAAACAATGTTACTTAATATATATTGATTTCTCTAAATTTACCAAAACTAATCACAAGTTAAAAATCCTCATGATAGATTTATAAAATTTCAATATAAGCTTTGCAAATCAAAGTCATTCTTACTATGTTTTAACAAAATTAAACTATTAATTGAAAAATCTCAATTTAAACCTTAAATCTCAATATTAACATTTTATTCTACATGTCAAATTTAAATAATTGATTTAATATTATTTCAATTATATATTGAAATCCTCTTTATGAAATGAAACTCATTTCTTAAATACAAATCGTATATTCTGAAAAAATGGATTTAATTTTGCAGTTAAATTTCACAAATCACAAATCTGTATTAATTATCCATAATTAACTTTGAATAAATCAGGTAATTAACAACATGGTTATTACGGATTCCCTCTTAAAAATATCACATCTCCACGATTTCCATAACAAAAGAAATCTATAAATTAAAATTTCAAATTTTAGTTATTACTTTTAATTAACTCTTTCCAAAATTTAAATCTTTCCAAAGAATATAATCTATATCATCAAACATATGGTCCTAATTCTTTTTTTTAATTTCTTCTTAAAAATTCTAAATTTAATATCCATCTAAAATATAAAATTATGTACACTATAATTCAAAACTTTCACAAACTATTCTTCTTGGTATACATCTCTAAATAAACATTCACCACTCATACATATAAAATAATTTAATAATGTTTCCTTTCATCCATTTATGGCGAATCTCTATTTTATTGGCAGCGATGTTGATTTTGAAGTCAACATAGCCTTGCCACTGACCTCTTTAATTGCTAAGGTTCACTAGCTGCACATGTCATCCAAAAGCAATACTTATACAATGCACTTTCATAATTTACATTCTCATTTCTTAAACCACCAAAATTTTAAACACATATATACCAGTAGATAAATTTCCCTTCTAAATTTGTTTCCTAAAAATATTTTTCCCAAAATATTTAACTTCCACAAATAATAATATCAAGTTTCAAATTATTTACTTATTATAACTATCATAACTCCAATTGATATTTTTATATCAAAATAAACATATAACTCAAAATAATTCCTTTCCAAATATTATTTATATCCAATGTACGTACATAATTTTAATATTTATCCCATTTGTATGTACAAATATACATACTTTTTTTTCCATAAAATATCTTTTCACTTTTAAAATTTTGTTTTCATAATTTCTTAATTTTTAACATCTTATAATTAGGATTCATATATAATAATTTATTTCCATTCAAACCAAAGAACTTGAAAGTGAAATTCGTAAATGAAAGTAGATCTCCAATTATTCTCTTTTAAAAAAATTCCATTTCACTTCCATTAAAATTTTATAACGAATTCCAAAAATAAAAATATTTTCTCTTAACTTAACTCAACATATAAAATAATTTTAAGCCACAAAATTTTAGTGATTTATTTCAACACTTGGCTATAAATTTGACTACATAGAATATTAACATTGCCTCGTCATGCTCTCCACTTCTCATAATTTATGTGATGGCTATAATATCATTTTAAATTATTTTTTTAGAATTAATTATTTTCAATTTCAAAATAACTTATTTCTTATGCCAAAATGTCTCATTCGGTATTTAGGAACTCTTATCGATAACAGGCATCCCGCATATGGATCAGAATCCTTAAACATTTTTTGGACAAGTCAACACTATAAATAATCGCAAGTTTTCCTTAGTTATATTCATTTTATTATCACTAGCATCCATGCATGCATCCAATTTAAACAAATACAACCAAGCAAACAATTCCTAACAACCACTCAACCAGAACAAAATAATCACTTATAATAGAACAATTCTATTTTTAAAATTCCACTACGCACTCTGGTTATTTAAATTTTAAACACATTTATTCAAATTTCCAAAATTAATTTGCTCCAATTTATCTGTATTATAATTTTTTATCAAAATTCATCCCAAATGATTGTCCCGAAAATCATTTTATATTCCTATACCTATATAGATAGTTAATAAGACTATCTTCCACACACCCTAGGGGATAGGACTCTAAGTCTCACTAGGACTAGATTTGTCATGACCCGATTTTTCGATGCCCAAAAATCAACATCAATACATCCACTGTATCAATTGCCGAACAATCGAGTGTCAGAAAACCAGATTGTAAGGGAAAGAAGAAGGAGGTTGAAGAAGAGAAAAACAAAACAACACCAGAATCTCACAATCGCAGCGAAATAATATGTAATAGATAACAACAGATTTTTTTATACAAAAGAATCAGTAACTAAATAATGCATTACATCATCAGAGTACTTACAAACAACAACCAAATACTGGATAATTGTCACAACTAGTCCTTACCCCAAAAGCAGACTATACAGTATATACTGCACATCGGAATATATCAAGTGCGTATGATACGTCTCGCCATCTAGCTCATCTTCTGAGCTTCATAGCAATCCATCTAGAATCTGTACTCTATAATACTCGGTCTGATCCAACCGTTATAGCGAAATAACACCCGAGTCAGTTTGGAAAACCAGCGTGAGAAAACACACACAATTGGAATATTAAAGTTTCCAAAATCCTTTAAAAATCAAAGGTTTCTCGTAAGACCACGCCACAAATAAACATGTCGGGTTTTTACCTTATGATAACCAAAACATTACTTATCAAATCCTCTGATATTATAGTGGTGTCTATGTTGAATATGCGCTTATATGTCTTTGTTTGATGATAATAAACATATATATTCATTTAAATGTATTTGGTAATGTACTAGTTTGTTTTTCATAGATTAAATAAATATTTGTTGAATAAAATAAATTACACAGATTTTGAATTCAAACAGAAATTTTATTCAAACAAATATTTATTACAATCTTGAATAGTACAAATTCATGCTCTCACTATACATATACATTTTTTATTACATCACGATTACATCACAAATATTTTTACATTGATAACCTCACTACATATCACTCACACTCGTGTTTTGTCTTCAACTGCAGTCCGGTTTGAATCCAGCATCTGAGAAATCTGCAAAAATATAAACTAACGCAGTAAAATTGAAAAAGAAATATTTTTGCAAATTCAAAATAAATAATTTTTGAAAATATGATTTGCCTCAGTTATTTGGGTTGTTCGTCATAATTTACACTTGAATTCATCACAAAGTCGTGCATATAGATATTACAGGGACAGGTAACCATAAGTGGATGCAATACACACGTGTACATTCATACATGTGTGCACTGCCTCGCCAACTCGTGTGCACAAATCAAACAAAAGCACTGCTAACAATTCAGCACAAGGTCAAACCCAAATAACACACAGGATTCAACTCAAGGCAGACCACAATTACAAGGCACAGTGCAGAGGTCTTAACAGGAAAATCAAGCAACAGTCAAGTACACAAATGTCCAATATGCAACATGACCGAGCATTGATCAAAACTGGAGACAAGAACAACTACATGAAGCAGTCAACAAGAGCAAGTGTGCTAGTACAAAGAAGACAGTGGCAATATCAAAATAAAAAACAAATAAAAAAAACAGCTGCAACATGAAGAGAGTCATATGTGCAAAGGTCAGGCCAAACATGAAGGCTACATGAAGAATGCAAGTTCAACCTCTTCATTAAACAACTCAAGACCAAGCTGTAAACATTCAAAAGTGCCAACAAAGAATGCAAGCTCGACTAACATAATGAATACTACAACTACACAGACCAAACTTCAACAAACAGTTCATATGCAAAGTGCACCACCAAAACAAGACATAGTAACCACAAGGTACTGCAGCAAACAACTTCAACAAGGCAGACTCAAGTGAGTGAAAACTCGAATTACAATGCATCAGTGAGCAACACAGCAATGGAGTTTTTGCAGTGATACAAATGCAACACAACAGCAACATGCTTAAAGACCACAGCACGACCAATGGCAATACAGTGACAACATGACAGCAGTTTATACAACACGAATAAACCACTGCAACAATGTGTATGAACTCATGTGGACAGTAACAACAGGTCAGAGAATTGAAGAAAGCCACTACAAGAATGCAGACGCAAAGATGGCTGAAATTGTGACAATTAAGATGATAAACAAGTTGAAAAATTCATGTACGCATTCTTTGAAATAGTCAAAGTATCAAAAAAAAGGAAAGTTTTAATGCCGTGTGAATCAAGGAATCGACCAAGTCACAAATCAAAACAGTGTCAACCAAGCCGTGAGAAGAAAGTATCAAAATATACGCATATGAACAAGTCAGAGATAAATCTCAAGCATCAAAGCAAAATCGAGCGGCCAAAGCACAGTGAAGACAAATTCAAACAAAATTTATACGAACGCAAAAATAGGCTTTTGAATCCTATATAAAATGCCCAATCATCATCGGCATAAAAATAAGAGAGTTCGAATACAAGTATCAGAGAAAAAATTGTTACCGAAGCAATAATCGAACTCACCGAAGCAACCCAAGGAAGCAACACGAAATCGATCAAGGCAGGTTAAATCACGAACAATCAACAAAGATCGAAGTAGTATCGGAGCTTCGTAAAAGCCCTAATCTGGAACAGAGAGCGCAAGGACGAGATCCCCAAATTTTAAAGAGACGAGAAGAACAAACGGCCACCATTATCAAGAGAAAAAGGAACGGGCCGAAGTGTTTATAAAAAAAGGGAATTAAAAATATTATTTTCTCCTTTTTGGGCCGGCCTTATTATTAAAAGGGGGTTTTAGTTTTTAATTTTATAATAAGGGTTTTTAGTTTTTATTTTGAGCAAAAAATCACGTGTCCAAAGTTCGTATTTTAATTTTTGCTCCTGGTTGTATTTTTGAAGTTGTTTTTTTTTTCTTTTCAAGTCAAAGGAGTAGTAAATCACCACCTAGGTTTAGGTAGTGTCAGATTGTCTATTTTGAATTAGTTCAGTGAGCAGGGTGTGCGAGTTTGCAAAGCTCTATAGGCGGGAGCAGTGTTTGCGAGTAAGCGAAACTCTATAGGCGGGAGCAGGGTGTGCGAGTCTAGTAGAGTGTTTGTGAGCGGGAGCAAAAGGGTCTGCGAGTCTAGTAGAGTGTTTGTAAGCGTGATACTGTTTAATTCTAATAGAAATCTGTGAATGCAGCAGTAGGCAGGGGTTGCCGAAGCTGGGTAAATTTTGTGTGTGATTTACTTTTCAGCATATTTATTTCTGCAGTTTATTTCTGTGTTTAAATCGAGAAAATTTGCTATAACCCTATTCACCCCCCCTCTAGGGTTAATCTAGATCCTACAAGTGGTATCAGAGCCTGGTATTTTTCCTTTAACTCTAGAGTCATGAATTCATCAAATAATGCTTTTACTGAGGGGCAATCTATTGTTAGGCCACCCATGTTTAACGGGAATGATTATGCTTATTGGAAAGTTAGGATGAGTATTTACCTTAGTTCCGTTGATTATGATGTTTGGGATATTATTGAAACTGGCTATAAACCTCCCACTATAATCGTTGGTGATACCGAGATTCCTAAACCTAAGGATAGGTGGGATGCTAACGATAAGAGATTGAAAACGACAAATGCTAAAGCCATGAATGCTTTGATATGTGCTCTTGATAAAAATGAATTTAATAGAATTTCTCATTGTACAACAGCACAAGAAATCTGGCATACTTTGGAGGTGACACACGAAGGAACTTCTCAAGTCAAGGAGTCTCGTCTAGCCCTATTCAGCAACGAATACGAAAACTTTGTGATGGACAAAGGCGAGAGCATAAAAGACATGTTTGGACGTTTTTCAACCTTGGTATACAACGCTAGAGCGCTTGGGAAGGTCTTCACTGAGGTAGAGCTTGTGAGGAAGGTGCTACGAGTTTTACCAATGAACTTTGAGGCAAAAGTCACAGCAATCCAAGAATCGAAAGATCTGAGCAAACTAAGCATGGAGGAGTTGATTGGCAACTTGATGACATATGAGCTTGAGTTAAAAGCAAAGGAAGAACGCAACAACTCCGAACCAAAGAAGAAGACGATTGCCTTAAAGAGCAAAGAAGAAAGCGATGAAGAAGATCCAATTGAAGAGCTTGCAATGGCTGTCAATGAACTTAGAAACTCATCAAGATTTAAGCCACACAAGAAGAAAACAAATGGCAATAGGACAAAAGACTCTGAAAATTCCGATAATGAACTGACATGTTATAACTGCAACAAGCCTGGCCACATCAAACCAAAATGCCCACTTCTCAAAAACAACAAAGGAAAGAAAAAGGCAAAGAAGGTATTTGCAGTGACTTGGGATGATGAAGAAGGAGAGGAAGCTTCGGATAGCAGCTCAGAGGAGGCTAACTTGTGTTGCATGGCAAAATCAGAATCAGAAGCAACCTCCGACGAATCTAGTGAGGCAGGTGAGTTTTCTTATAAAGAACTTGTTTTTATGTGTTCTGATCTTACTGAAGTAGTTGATGCTCTTGAATCTAAAATTGAAAAACTGAAAACTGATAGGAGAGAACTTGCTCGTAAAAATTTTAGGTTAGAAACTGAACTTGAAAATATTCAAAACCTAGAATGTAAAAGATGTAAAGTTTTAGATACAGAATTGACAAGACTTAAGAATAACTCTGAGAATCTTGAAAAAGAAAACTTGAATCTTAAGGAAACCATCGACACTAGGAAAAAGGATTTTATAAATCGATGCACCTCACTTGTCACTGAAAATACAACACTAAAAACCAAAGTCCAAAACCTTGAGAAATCTTTGAATAACTTTTCAAGAGGTGAAAAATCTTTCAACATGCTATTGGGAAATCAAATTTTTGCTAACAATAGAAAAGGACTAGGTTTTGGGAAATCACAAAATGATGATAATGCAAAAAGTAAAAGTGTTTTTGCTCGATCTGAAATAATTGGAAATCATGCTGAAAATCATAGTCATAGGAACACAAAATTTAATCAAGTCAATTTAATGTGCACGTTTTGTAGAAAATTTGGACATAATCGAAATAATTGTTGGTATAGACCCAAACACGTGAAAACTATACCAATTTGGGTTCCAAAAGGCACAAATATAAAATCTTTGAAAGTCAAACAAATTTGGGTGCCAAAAGGAACATATATAAATAGTTTTGGGTCTCCACAAACATATGTTTCATATTCTGCCACTAACAATCATGGACCTATAAAAACAAATAGGTCACATAAATCTTTCATCATGTAGGTGTGGTGGCAGGCTAAGGAACAATAACAGTGTTCTCTGGATTTTGGCTATTCCAGAAACACAACGGGCGACAAAGCAAAGTTCCTTAGCCTAGTTCAAAGGTGACAGAATCACAATGGGCAATCACGAAAAATTATCGTAAAGGTAAAACAGGTAAAAAAAAAATTAAATGTGATTGTCTGCACCATACTCTAAATTAAAATCAGCCAATATTGAGATAAACAAAAGATGATGATTTTGATGCTATGATTCTTTTTCAATATATTGACCAACCATCTTTAAATAGAATTACTTGGAATAATTATGATGGTGGACTGATTCGGATTTAACTAATATGATTTTTAGACTTGTTCTTATTTATGACATTGATTTGTGCTTAATTGATGACCAATCAGATTTTCAACTTTGAACTAATCCATATAAATTTGTTCGGTCAAAAGATGGTATTTGATTACTCATGCTACACGTAGATATATTTTGGTCACTGCTTGTAAATTTGCACGATTTCAATTTTCATGTGAAAGTTGTTGAAAAAGAACTTTATGAAATTGTTGAAACTTCAAGAAATTGTTTTGAAATAATAATGAAGTTTTAATGACTGTTGATAGTTGTTCATCCTATGGCTTCTAAGATTGACACTATGATATGTTTTTGATTGTTAACACGGCTTCAATTCAAATTCAAAAGAATGTCATTTAAATTGATGTTAAGTTTGAAATTCTTGGTGCACATTTCATGGTTTGATTCAACGAGTGAATATTGAGTGAAAATTCAGATGCAGATTACACTGGTAATATAGTTGATAGAAAAATTACTAGTGGAACGTGATTAATTTTTTGAAACATTCATTTGCTGCATCGTTTTTCAAAGAAAATATCTGCATATTTTTCACTTGAAATAATTTTCAAATAGCAGAAAATTTTCTTATAAAACCTCCTCGAGAAAATCATGTTTGACCATATTTACAGATTAATCATTTTTGAAAAATTGATTTTATAATTTTTGAATTTGATTTTAAATGACAAATTTTGACTAATCTGACTCCCTTTGATTATCGAAAAGATGAATAGTGATTGAAAAAAAGATGAGTGTTGATATTTATCATATATTATAACTCGAGAAAGTATAATTAGAAAATTTCTTTAGAATTTCATAACAAGAGTTATAAAAACTTTTTGTTGGGTAAAAATTCCATGATCATTTCTATTTCTATCATCTTTCTATCGACCATCACTCATCAAGATCATATTTAGTATGTAAATTTGTGGTAGTTTACAAAGGAAATCATTTGTTCTTCAATATCTTTAAATCTGTGAAGGAAATTATTTGTGCTTCAACTTATTATATTTAGCAATAAAAATAAATATCCAAAGTATTCACTCTCATTTAAAAGTCCTCACGGTTATGCATGGGTGAATTACTTGGATTTTTGATTATGTGCTTCCATGCTCATTTAAAAGTCCTCACGGTTATGCATGTATGGAACGCATATCAAAATTAATTGATTCAAATAGACAAGTTGATTCTAATCCCATTTAAAAGTCCTCACGGTCATGCGTGGTTAGAAGATACTTGATTTCATTTTTTAAATAAAAATTGTGAGTACTACTAATCTCATTTAAAAGTCCTAACGGTTATGCATGGTTAGTAGATATTCAAATTTCCTGAAATAAATATACCACAAATAGACAGAATTGTATGATTTTTGATGATTTTATCCCCATCACTTCCGAAAGTGGAATATGCGCTTGACAAGGGTAATTATGATTTTTGTTTGAGTTTTATTGAAATTTAATATTTATATTCAATTGAGTTAAATGTTTGATTCATGTCTATCACTTCATCCCTATTTTTATAACACTGTTATTCTTTTGCTGATAACAAAAGGGGGAGAGAAAAGTTAAGATTTTGTCAAAAAGAATAAAGCAAAGGTCAAATAATTTTCACTTTGCATATAGGCTTATTTATATATTTCTATTTGTATGCATATATGTAGGGGGAGCATCATGTAGAGAGGAAGCATTTAAATAGGGGGAGCAATTAAAGTATATCATTGATCAAATACATTTAACACATGTACAAAATCTTAAATATATGTTTGTTATCAACAAAAGGGGGAGATTGTTGAATATGCGCTTATATGTTTTTGTTTGATGATAATAAACATATATATTCATTTAAATGTATTTGGTAATGTACTAGTTTGTTTTTCATAGATTAAATAAATATTTGTTGAATAAAATAAATTACACAGATTTTGAATTCAAACAGAAATTTTATTCAAACAAATATTTATTACAATCTTGAATAGTACAAATTCATGCTCTCACTATACATATACATTTTTGATTACATCACGATTACATCACAAATATTTTTACATTGATAACCTTACTACATATCACTCACACTCGTGTTTTGTCTTCAACTGCAGTCCGGTTTGAATCCAGCATCTGAGAAATCTGCAAAAATATAAACTAACGCAGTAAAATTGAAAAAGAAATATTTTTGTAAATTCAAAATAAATAATTTTTGAAAATATGATTTGCCTCAGTTATTTGGGTTGTTCGTCATAATTTACACTTGAATTCATCACAAAGTCGTGCATATAGATATTACAGGGACAGGTAACCATAAGTGGCTGCAATACACACGTGTACATTCATACACGTGTGCACTGCCTCGCCAACTCGTGTGCACAAATCAAACAAAAGCACTGCTAACAATTCAGCACAAGGTCAAACCCAAATAACACACAGGATTCAACTCAAGGCAGACCACAATTACAAGGCACAGTGCAGAGGTCTTAACAGGAAAATCAAGCAACAGTCAAGTACACAAATGTCCAATATGCAACATGACCGAGCATTGATCAAAACTGGAGACAAGAACAACTACATGAAGCAGTCAACAAGAGCAAGTGTGCTAGTACAAAGAAGACAGTGGCAATATCAAAATAAAAAAAAACAAAAAAAAACAGCTGCAACATGAAGAGAGTCATATGTGCAAAGGTCAGGCCAAACATGAAGGCTACATGAAGAATGCAAGTTCAACCTCTTCATTAAACAACTCAAGACCAAGCTGTAAACATTCAAAAGTGCCAACAAAGAATGCAAGCTCGACTAACATAATGAATACTACAACTACACAGACCAAACTTCAACAAACAGTTCATATGCAAAGTGCACCACCAAAACAAGACATAGTAACCACAAGGTACTGCAACAAACAACTTCAACAAGGCAGACTCAAGTGAGTGAAAACTCGAATTACAATGCATCAGTGAGCAACACAGCAATGGAGTTTTTGCAGTGATACAAATGCAACACAACAGCAACATGCTTAAAGACCACAGCACGACCAATGGCAATACAGTGACAACATGACAGCAGTTTATACAACACGAATAAACCACTGCAACAATGTGTATGAACTCATGTGGACAGTAACAACAGGTCAGAGAATTGAAGAAAGCCACTACAAGAATGCAGACGCAAAGGTGGCTGAAACCGTGACAATTAAGATGATAAACAAGTTGAAAAATTCATGTACGCATTCTTTGAAATAGTCAAAGTATCAAAAAAATAAAAGGAAAGTTTTAATGCCGTGTGAATCAAGGAATCGACCAAGTCACAAATCAAAACAGTGTCAACCAAGCCGTGAGAAGAAAGTATCAAAATATATGCATATGAACAAGTCAGAGATAAATCTCAAGCATCAAAGCAAAATCGAGCGGCCAAAGCACAGTGAAGACAAATTCAAACAAAATTTATACGAACGCAAAAATAGGCTTTTGAATCCTATATAAAATGCCCAATCATCATCGGCATAAAAATAAGAGAGTTCGAATACAAGTATCAGAGAAAAAATTGTTACCGAAGCAATAATCGAACTCACTGAAGAAACCGAAGGAAGCAACACGAAATCGATCAAGGCAGGTTAAATCACGAACAATCAACAAAGATCGAAGTAGTATCGGAGCTTCGTAAAAGCCCTAATCTGGAACAGAGAGCGCAAGGACGAGATCCCCAAATTTTAAAGAGACGAGAAGAACAAACGGCCACCATTATCAAGAGAAAAAGGAACGGGCCGAAGTGTTTATAAAAAAGGGGAATTAAAAATATTATTTTCTCCTTTTTGGGCCGGCCTTATTATTAAAAGGGGGTTTTAGTTTTTAATTTTATAATAAGGGTTTTTAGTTTTTATTTTGAGCAAAAAATCACGTGTCCAAAGTTCGTATTTTAATTTTTGCTCCTGGTTGTATTTTTGAAGTTGTTTTTTTTTTCTTTTCAAGTCAAAGGAGTAGTAAATCACCACCTAGGTTTAGGTAGTGTCAGATTGTCTATTTTGAATTAGTTCAGTGAGCAGGGTGTGCGAGTTTGCAAAGCTCTATAGGCGGGAGCAGTGTTTGCGAGTAAGCGAAACTCTATAGGCGGGAGCAGGGTGTGCGAGTCTAGTAGAGTGTTTGTGAGCGGGAGCAAAAGGGTCTGCGAGTCTAGTAGAGTGTTTGTAAGCGTGATACTGTTTAATTCTAATAGAAATCTGTGAATGTAGCAGTAGGCAGGGGTTGCCGAAGCTGGGTAAATTTTGTGTGTGATTTACTTTTCAGCATATTTATTTCTGCAGTTTATTTCTGTGTTTAAATCGTGAAAATTTGCTATAACCCTATTCACCCCCCCCCCTCTAGGGTTAATCTAGATCCTACAGTCTATATACAAATACTTATTCAAATAGCCAAATTGTTACATTTATTAAATTCCAGCTTAATAGGTATACAGACAAATCCGAAGGCACTTATAGGAAATTGGGTTTCCATCAATGGCAGGGCTACTATGGTACCGTCCGTCGCAGTACGTGGTCAAGATCACCGTATCGAGGATCCACCCTGATTCCCTACTACACAAGACCAAAGCTACCCCTTACTGGATAGTCCGAATAAGATCACCCTGGGTTGGGATCAGCAACCGCCCAGACAGGCGAAATAAAGGGACATCTAGACAGGGGTGACCTTACCCTAATTGGTTGCTAGCCACTTGGCCTTGCTGCACCTCCCATGTTTTACCATTCCTGGTTGATGAGGCTCGAGGCCATGTGTTACCTTTTTAGAACACATCTCACTTAGAATGCTCACCGTCATCCTGATGATGTTATGATAGCATTCTTCAATAAAAGTCTGTTCCAGGTCCGAATAGAACCGAAGGCACTACTCCTACTACATCCATTTTGGAATTACCCTCTGGATTAGTAGCGATTAGCCTTTGCACTTCAGTGGACCACCTTCGACTCCAAGCTCTTGTCTTCCTCACGAAAATGTTCAAACAGGATCGAAGTGGTTTTTGGAGAATTAATCCCGATCCGTCTTCGAAACGATCAACGTATTGGCCAATATTGATAGTCGGTTATTTAACTATCAAATAACATTCACAAACAACCATCAAGCATTAATAATTTCCCAAATTATTTATTTTAAAATATCTTTGCAAGATATTTTTCTACACTTCAACCCTTTTGAAAATAGTTTTCAAATCATCTTTTCTCTCGCAGAATAAATTTCCACCAATTGCTTTATTCTCACTGAAAATCCCCAAGTCTTAATACTTTAGATTTTAAAATAATTCAAATTACTTATCCAAAATATATACTATAGAAAATTTAAAATAAAAACTATTTAAAACACTTTATTTAAAATACTAGTTATGAAAATTTTATACTAATTTCTCACGTAAAACTTAAGCCAAAACTAATTTTAAAATAAAAGTTATTCTATAAGGTATAAATATTAAATAATTATCTTTAAAATCATAATACTAGTCAAACCTTTCGAATAATTTACTTATATAATTAACTAAATAAATATTTACTTTTAAAAAATTTAAAACCATTAAATAATAATTTCTTTCAAAAACATTCTTTTAAAATCACTTTAAACCCCTAACTTACACTTTGCAATCTTTCTTTGAAAATATACTTGGCTTTCAAGGGAAAATACACTTTCCTTTCCCACACCTTTAAAAATAAACTACTATTTATTTTTAAACAAATCACCATTTCCTTATAAATTCCATCCTGAATTTATACTTTCAAATTATCCTCTGATAAATATTTTACTTTATTTATAAACCCTGTTTATAAATTTCACAATCAGATTCTCCTTTAATCACAGTTTCAACACTTAATCTGTTTTCAAATCGATTTCCAAAATTTACTCCATTTTAAAATAAATTCCTTTACTTATCCAAATTTATTTCAAAACCCATTAATTCCATATTCACTCTTTATTCAGATTTAAAATCTAAAATATTAATTTCATACTTAATTTTAAAATTCTCCCTTTATTTCTCCCAAACATTTTAAATCCTGAATTTAAATTAAATTCTTCAATTTTTGAACAATACTACTTAAGTTCTCAAAATTCATTTATTTCCATTTATTAAAAATCTCTTTCCCTATACTTGGAATTTATTCGATGGGATTTCAAAAATCAACTTTTATCCTTCTCCAATTCCTTTCTTTTAATTTATCCAATTCTCTAAAATTATTTTTCTTAAAATTCTCTACTTTAATTTCCTTCCAAAGTCCAAATTTTATATTTTTGATATCTTAAAATACCAAAATATATTCGGCCAAACCATAGCATTCAATAGTTTCAATTACCAACATAATCTATCATAGATTATCTATAATCCATATCACAAAATATGAAATGAATTCATACATTTGAGGAATCCAGTTGGACCCCTCCAACCTAATCCACAGATGTTAGCACAATATAAAATACCAATCCCACTTCGAGGGGGATATCACGGTGTAAAGGGTCATCCGCTATTATGCGGGGCGCATAGGGTCTCATCCGCTATATAATGTGGGAAATAAATCACTTCAATATAAAAATACTACTATATATAATATACCACATCTAGTCAATTCAATCATCAACTAATAATTTTAATTTATCTATCAAAATGGTAATCCAAATGAGTGAGATTAACTCATCTTTGATTTTAATTTGCAATCCACTCCAATCCGGCTATTTTCTTCACGATTTTGGACCTTGAATAACATTAGAGGATTTTATTAATGTTCGAGCAAATCGAACAATCCATTACTGTTTAATAGTTTTAATTTTAACCAATGATTTAATTTAAACAAAAATTAAATTCTAAACTAGCTTCCCTTTAAAGATCTTTTAGTAACTGAGAGAATTAAATAGGTTAACTAAACAATTAAATCACCATAATCCATTTTAAAGTGAAATAGTAAATTAAAATATGTATATTTATTTTCTTTGAAATCACATTTATAAAAATGATTTATATAAATTTCAATTAATCAAGTTTCTCATAAATTTTCCAAATTTGTTTTCAACAAAAAATTTCTATTATATACTTTTTTCAAGCTCACTTACTTCAAATTTATAAATACGAATCAAATTTTTAAGAGCAGAAAAACAAACCATATCAAAGCTGACCAACCTGACCGCAACTTGCATCTACCCAATCGCCTTTAACGATGTACCCTCACGCCTGACCACGCGCATCCTTAGTCGTCGCCCCATGCCGACGAACGCGCCATCGACCGCCGCATGCTCGCCTTCCTACCCTAGGCGTCGCCACGATCCACCCACGATCGAGCGTCGTCCTGACATCGCTCTTACCACTAGTCCCTCCTGCCAAAATGATCCACCTTTGCTCGAGTTCGTCGCGATTCCCCTTCCTCCGCCATCGCGACGCGCTCGGCCCTACGCTTAGTTTTGGATCGAGAGATGCTCCTGTTCGAATTCGTTCTATTTCGGTCGCCATGCCCTTTTTTTAAATCAATATTGATTTGAGGAGAATTTACGATTGAATTGAAAAGGAAGAACGAGAAAAATTCGTTAGATTGAACTTTCTTTCGGCCATTCATGATTTTTATCGTTCGTTTATCTTTTCTTTTGTGTTTCGAAGTGGACATCTTGAGCGTGATTAAAAAGTCAAGGAGACACGTTTCGATGTTAGCGTGTTTTGAACAACTAGCTATAGTGTTTTGAATTGAAATTAAAAACTTCTGATGGGGATACTATGACCAGTCAAACCATTTATATATCATATTTAAATTTAAATTTAAATCGCTTAGAAAACAAAGCCTAAAATCTCGATCTCCTATCGAAGCGTGCTGCTAGGCATTTATAATGTTATACCCCTATTTCGAACGTAATGAAAAAGATTTCGAGTCCTAATTCGGTCGTATAAAGAAGATAGCTTTTAGACCCGGTTATTATTGAATTTTCGATATAGATTTCTACGCGTTTATATATCATACGACCATAAAATAACTCCAAACACTAAGAAAATTGAAATCCAATAATAATACACTATTATGGATTCAATGGAACTGGTTTCGTCGAATTTTGAGACCGTGCCTCGGAAGGCTATTTTTAAATATCGAATTAAACGATATATTTTTAAAACTAAACAAGCCACCTTAAAATTTAATTATAACACTTTTAATATCATTAGTTCTATCAATATAGACTTTACAAGCCTTTAAATTATTTTTAACCAGCTTAAAATTTTAGATTCAACAATTTACCCAATTTCCAATTGTTTAATTTAATAATTAAACCACTCAATAAATAGTGACATTTGAAATTCAAGTTAATAATTAACTTTTAAATATTTAAAATCAATTAAATATTCCAATTTCAAATGTCCAAAATTCTAGGTCGTCACGTTCCACCCCCTTAAAAGAATTTCGTCCCCGAAATTACTAGTTAAGAGGAATGGTCCATAGCCCGTTAACTATTTGTCCCAAAACCAAACAGTTTAACAACACCCAAAACAACCTTTTTACTTAGAGACACACTATCACCTTTACTAACTTTCCAATCTCATCCATAGATTTCAAACAATATTATTTACTCAACCATTTCAAATTTAATTTAAAACCAAATTTGAAACTATCAAAATTTTCCCAAAATTTTTCAAACTCCCTAAATATTTGAAAATTTTCGCTAGCATCTTCATTGCGCGGCTAGATTAGTACAACTACAAAATGCCTCTACGGCCCCTAGATTTCAAAAGAAAACAAAACGCCAAGTGGCTAGATCAGAAAATCAGCAAATTTCATACAGAAATTTAAATACATACCTTTTTGTCGAGCAACTCAATTTATCTTCCGAATTCAAAACACCAATTTCCTTTTGCTTTTTAAACGCCTGTATGTCCTACTTGGCAATAATATCCAATTACAGATTTCAAAATCATTTTATACATTTCTTTACAAAAGTTTCAATTTTTATTTCATTCAAACCCGTATGATATACACATATCATCCATATGCAATATCAAATCCGATCGCTTAATCGATTACACAATTTCACTTCCGAACTAATATCGTTCACCCGACTTCCTAGTGCGGACTCAGATCCGGTTTCTTGATCGGAAACCGTTATTCTCCTTGCGCAGACATTTACTATGATAGAGAATTTTCAGAATCCATCAAAAATCCATATCCAGAGTTCGCCGTCGAAAATCGAGTGAAAAATCTCAACCCGGATTGATATAACTATCTCAAAATTCTGTGCTCGAATCTGGATCAAATCGCTATGCGAATAAAATGATATACGTACATCCTACGTATTTATCCCAATTTCAGCTATATCAATTCTCTTTTATTTACATTTATTTTGATATCTATTCACTTATCCATACTTATCATTTCACACACTTTATTCAATCTTTATTCAAATATTAACTTAGAATATTTTCCCCAATATCAAATTTTACTTTAAGAACTTCACCATTTCCTCTTAAGTTCAATATAATTATTTCATACACTTTAGTATTCATTTTCACTTCACCACCGAAATTTATCTATTTTTATTCAAAATTTCAAATTTCAAATTTCAATTTAAACTCAATTTATCTCTAAATTTTAAATATTGAATTCTATTAACCACATCACAATCCATATTTACTTTCCTAGTTATTGTAATTAGTTCCATTGACTCCTTTATTTATATCTCAATCAATTTTTATTTCCAAATCTTTATTATTCTTAGTCCACTTCGAACTAATTCTACAACTTCACTTTACTTACACGATTTATTCCAATATTCAATTTCAATTTCATTTATTTACCATTTTAAATTAGTTTGTTTATTCACACATTTATTTTCAACTTAATAAATTTTATTACAATGACCATTTCATTTAATCAACTTAGACTCGTTCCTCAAATTCATTTTTATTTACTTAATTCAGTTAACTCCCAATTCAATTCAAAATTTAAACTTCTGTAAGTTTCCCAACTTATTTATTTTCATTCACTAATCTTCTTAATTTACTTCATTTAATTGGTTTACCTACCATTTTATTTTATGGTCATACTTACTTTTATTTACTTTTACAATTTAATTTTATTTCAGGCAATTTCCAAACTATATAAGCTTCCAAACCTGTTTATGATCCATAAACATTTTTAGTTAAACTTCCAGAGTTTAAACCGTTACTTAAACATTAAAAAATAAATTTTGAAAACATATATATCTAAATCAAATTATTCTTTGAATTCCAAAACCAAACCCAGTTTTGCAAACAACTCCAATTTAAAACATTTTGGCAGTAATTCTTCTCCTGGAAACTCGAAAATGAACATCGATGATGTTGCAGTCATCACCGAAGTTGTTTTCCAATGACCGAAAAGAGTGTAGTGATTTTAGTTCCTTTAAAACATTTAAACATTTTTTGTTCCAAACCTCACCAGATTTCATATCCAATTCAAAAATATTTCTCAAATAATATCACCATTGTTCCTCCAAACATTTGAACATCATTTTCAAACTCAAAGGAATTAATTTCCAAAATTTCGAATTTCATATCCTTTCAATTCATATTCAAATATTACTCTGGTATTTATCTAATTTCAATTATAAATCTCATTTATAATGCAAATTTGCAATTCCATTCTGTTCTATAATTTATTCCTTAACCTTTGGTTATATTTTCATTTCCTTATTTCAGTTTCCACATAACAATTATAATAATTTAATATTATCATTCCTTAACAACCAAACAACCATATACTATAATAATTTACAAAAATTATTTCTTTTATATTCAAAAAAATAATTTTGGGCAAATTTATTTCCTTTACCCACTTTTAAAAACTATACTGCATCGATTTGCCTAGTTTAAGAGTTTAGAAATCCCTATTGATACAGTTGGCCAGACTGCACCGACCAGAATTTATAAACACTCAACCGATAAGTCGACACAATATAAAACAATTTTTATATTCACTAACAAATACGTGCTCATATCTAATAATATACTCAAACTCATTATTAGAGTACTACAGACTCTATTTCTAATGAGTAGTCCCCACCAGAGCCAAGGTGCTCGCTTAACCTTCAGCTCTGATACCACAATGTCACGACCTGATTTTTCAATGCCCGAAAATCGACATCAATACGTCCACTATATCAATTTTCGAACAATCGAGTACCCAAAAACCAGATTGTAAGGGAAAGAAGAAGGAGGTAGAAGAAGAGAAAAACAAAACAACATCAGAATCTCAAAATCCCAGCGGAATAATATATCATAGATAACAACAGATTTTTTATACAAAGGAATCTATAACTGAATAATACATTACATCATCAGACTACATACAAACAACAACAAAATACTAAACAATTGTCACAACTTGTCCTCACCCCAAAAGCAGACTATACAGCATATACTGCACATCGGAATATATCAAGTACGTATGATACATCTCGCCACCCGAATCAGTCTAGAAAACCAGCGTGAGAAAACACACTCAATTGGATTGTTAAAGTTTCCAAAATCGTTAAAAAAATCAAAGGTATCTCGTAAGACTACGCCATAAATAAACATGTTGGGTTTTTACCTTACGATAACCAAAACATTTCTTATCAAATCCTCTGATATTATAGTGGTGTCTATACACAAATACTTATTCAAATAGCCGAAATTGTTACATTCATTAAATTCCAGCATAATAGGTATACAATCAAATCCGAAGGCGCTTATTGGAAATTGGGTTTCCATCAATGGCAGGACTACTGGGGTACCGCCCGTCACGGTAGGTGGTCTAGATCACCGTACCGAGGATCCACCATGATCCCCTGCTACACAAAATCAAAGCTACCTCTTACTGGATAGTCCAAAATCAACCCGTGGTTGGGATCAACAACCGTCCACACAGCTGAAATAAAGGGACATCTAGACAGGGGTAACCTTACCCTAATTGGTTGCTAGCCACTTAGCCTTGCTGCACCTCCCCAGTTTTAGCCATTCTCGGTTGATGAGGCTCGAGGCTATGCATTACCTTTTTAGAACACATCTCACTTAGAATGCTCACCATCCTCCTGACGATGTTCTGATAGCATTCATCCATACAAGTCCATTCTAGGTCCGAACGAAACAGAAGGCACTACTCCTACTACATCCATTTTGG
Source organism: Allium cepa (assembly GCA_030765085.1). NCBI lineage: Eukaryota > Viridiplantae > Streptophyta > Magnoliopsida > Asparagales > Amaryllidaceae > Allium > Allium cepa. The sequence continues at coordinate 138,886,274 of CM060932.1, forward strand.
AATCACCTTTAGGATTAGTAGCGAATAGCCCTTGCATTTCACTACTCCACCTTCGACTCCAAGCTCTTGTCTTCCGCACTAAAACGTTCAAACTGGATAGAAGCGGTTTTCGAGAAATTAATCCCGATCCTGGTCCCTTCGAAACGATCAGCACATTGACCAATATTGATGGCCGTTTATTTAAATATCAAATAACATTCAAAAACAACCATCAGGCATTAATAATTTTCTGAATTATTTATTTCAAAATATCTTCACAAGATATTTTTCTACACTTCAACCCTTTTGAAAATAGTTTTCAAATCACTTTTTCTGCCGCGAAATAAATTTCCATCCAATTGTTTTATTCCCACTGAAAATCCCTAAGTCTTAATATTTTAGGTTTTATAATAATTTAAATTACTTATCCAAAAATATATTCTTTAAAACACTTAAAATAAAAACTATTTAAAACACTTTATTTAAAATACTAGTTATGAACCAATTTCTCATGTAAAACTTAAGCCAAAACTAATTTTAAAATAGAAGTTATTCTATAAGGTATAAATATTAAATAATTATCTTTAAAATCATAATACTAGTCAAACCTTTCAAATAATTTACTTATATAATTAACTTAATAAAAATTTACTTTAAAAAAATTTAAAACCATTAAATAATAATTTCATTCTAAAACATTCTTTTACAACAACTTTAAATCCCTAACTTATAATTGACAATATTTCTTTGAAAATATACTTGGCTTTCCAGGGAAAATACACTTTCCTTTCCCACACCCTTAAAAATAAACTACTATTTACTTTTAAACAAATCACCCTTTCCTTATAAATTCCATCCTTAATTTATACTTTCAAGTTATCCTCTGATAAATATTTTACTTTATTTATAAACCCTTTTTATAAACAATATCATTCTCCTTTAATCATAGCTTCAACACTTAGTCAATTTTCAAATCAATTTCCAAAATTTACTCCATTTTAAAATAAATTCCTTTATTTATCCAAATTTATTTCAGACCCCATTAATTCTATATTCACGCCTTTATTTAGATTTAAAATCTAAAATATTAATTTCATACTTAATTTTAAAATTCTCCCTTTATTTCTCCCAAACATTTTAAACCTTGAATTTAAATTAAATTCTTCAATTTATAAACAATACTACTTATGTTCTCAAAATTCATTTATTTCCATTTATTAATACTCTCTTTCCCCGTACTTGGAATTTATTCGATCGGATTTCAAAAATTGACTTTTATCCTTTTCCAGTTTCCTTCTTTTAATTTATACAATTCTCTAAAATTATTTTACTTAAAATTCTCTACTTTAATTTCCTTCCAAAAGTCTAATTTTTATATTTCTAATATCTTAAAATACCAAAATATTTTCGGCCAAACCATAACATTCAATAATTTCAATTACCAATATAATCTATCAGAGATTATCAATAATTCATATCACGGAACATGAAATGAATTCAAACATTTAAGGAATCCAGTTGGATCCCTCCAACCTGTTTCCCTGCATCCACAGATGTTAGCACAATATAAAATACCAATCCCACTTCGAGGGGGATATCGTGGTATAAAGGGTCATCCGCTATTATACGGGGCACATGGGGTCTCATCCGCTATGTAATGCGGGAAATCAATCACTCCAATATATACTACTATATATAATATACCACATCAAGTCAATTCAATCATCAACCAATAATTTAAATTTATCTATTTAAATGGTAATCCAAATTAGTGTGATTAACTCGTCCTTGATTTTAATTTGCAACCCACTCCAATCCAGCTATTTTCTTCATGATTTTGGACCTTGAATAACATTAGCGGATTTTATTAATATTCGAGCAAATCGAACAATCCATTACCATTTAATAGTTTTAATTTTAACTAATGATTTAATTTAAACAAAAATTAAATTCTAAACTAGTTTCCGTTTAAAGATCTTTTAGTAACTAAGATTATTAAATAGGTTAACTAAATAATTAAATCACCATAATCCATTTTAAAGTGAACTAGTAAAATAAAATATGTATATTCATTTTCCTTTAAATCACATTTATAAAAATGATTTATATAAATTTCAATTGTTCAAATTTCTGATAAATTTTCCAAAGTTGTTTTCAACAAATTTTTCTCTTATATATTTTTTTTAAGCTCACTTACTTCAAATTTATAAATATGAATCAAATTTTTAAGAGCAGAAAAAGAAATAATACCAAAGCTGACCAACCTGACCACAACATGCATCTACCCAATCGCCTTCGACGATGTACCCTCATGCCTGACCACGCACATCCTTAGTCGTTGCCCCATGCCGACGAACGCGCCATCGACCGCCACGTGCACGCCTCCCTGCCCTAGGAGTCGCCTCGATCCACTTGCAATCGAGCAACGACCTGACGTCGCTCTTGCCACCAGTCCCACCTGCCGAAATAATCTGCCTTTGCTCGAGTTCGTCGTGATGCCCCTTCCTCCGCCATCGCGACGCATGCGGCCCTACGCTTAGTTTTGGATCTAAAGATGCTCTTGTTCGAATTTTTTCTAGCTCGGTCGCCATCCCTTTTTTTAATACCGATATTGATTTGAGGAGATTTACGATTGAATTGAAAAGGAAGAACGAGAAAAATTCGTTCGATTGAACTTTCTTTCGGCCATTCATGATTTTTATCGTTCGTTTATCTATTCTTTTGTGTTTCAAAGTAGACATCTGGAGCGTGACTAAAAAGGCAAGGAGACACGTTTCGATGCTAACATTTTTTGAACAACTAGCTACAGTATTTTGAATTGAAATTAAAAATTTCTGATGGGAATACTTTGACCAGTCAAACCATTTATATATCATATTTAAATTTAGATCATTTAGAAAATGAAGCCTAAAATCTCGATCTCCTATCGAGGCATGCCGCTAGGCATTTATAATGTTATACCCCTATTTCAAATGCAATGGAAAAGTTTTCGAGTCCTAATTCGGTCGTATGGAGAAGATAGCTTTTGGACCCAGTTATTATTGAATTTTCGAGATAGATTTCAGCGTGTTTATATATCGTACGGCCACACAACAACTCCAAACACTATGAAAATTGAAATCTGATAATAATACACTATTACGGATTCAATGGAACTGGTTTCGTCGAATTCCGAGACTGTGCCTCGGAAGGCTATTTTTAAATATCGAATTAAACGATATATTTTTAAAACTGAACAAACCACCATAAAATTTAATTATAACACTTTTACTATCTTCAGTACTATTACAAGCCTTTAAATTATTTTTAACAAGCTTAAATTTCAGATTCAACAATTTACCCAATTTCCAATTGTTTAATTTAATAATTAAACCACTTAATAAATAGCGACATTTGAAATTCAAGTTAATAATTAACTTTTAAACATTTAAAATCAATTAAATATTCCAATTTTAAATGTCCAAAATTCTGGGTCGTCACAAGATTTGTGATATTATACGCTATAATGTTCTGACTCAGCTCTGATGCCGAACAGTAACGACGCCACAACTATGCCCATATTATTAAAGAACATTATAAATAATGTCCTCTAATAATAAAGAGAATAGAGCTTGCTAAGATCAATCGACTGTGAATATATCTTTAAACTAACACTGACACATCATACTTACAGTTTTTCTTAATCTCTGGAATAAAAGTTTACGTGCACAATCTCAGTCCAGAAATAAACACATCGATTTCTCAAAATCAGAACAATATATCATATAAAATAGTAGTCATAGATCACAACAAAATAATAAACCGCATATTCATATACAAAACTGAGAGTTTATAAAATATAACACCAGACTCACGTAATATACATCCAGTATAAATCTTTAACACAAACATACATTACATAAGCAAACGCAAAATCTAAACAAGATAAACTAAAAGTCAAAAAAAAATTATCTCCTTGATAGTGCAACCATCTAAAGGTCAACCCATCCTATAACCTAAAAGGTCACACCCGGGTCAGACTAACTCTAAATATCCAAAAGAGTTAGAACGAGATATAACACAAGAATATATGAAATATAAGTGAATCCAAAAGTCAAAGATATAACAAGTCACAGAATTAATTTAACTCATAATCCATCACAAGGAATAAGAATATATATATTTTTCACAAAAACAGAATAGTCACAAAATCCAAATTTCTAGAATCTAAGAGATTTTAGTCTGTACCGATCATAATGATCATCCATACAAATCACAATGATTGTACTTCGACCATAGCAAAAAACAAACAAAGGTATCACTCATACAAGCCCAATACCAAAGATCGTGCTCATATCGGTAACACAAAATCGCAACTGATCTCAAGAATAGTCCATACCGATCAAGACGATCATAGAGAATATAACTCAAAGTCTCTAGATTATTCAATGTTATATATATATATATAAAGAAATCTATGAGTATCTAACTTAATGATCTATCGATCACACCGAACACCAAAGGATTGTAAACTCTAAAGTTTCCAATACTACCACTTTTAGTAATTACAAAAATTTAACTAATACTTCCCATACCACCTGCTGAAATTCAAGTATTTGCTGGAAGCTTGTATATCTCACCTATTATGGATACCACCGGAAAACGATAACCATATTCTCTTAAGGTTCTATCGGTCCCATCGAACACCAAAAGAGAATACAACCCTAAAGTGTTAAATGCTTTCCTGAATTCGATTGCAAGGATTTAACCAGGGCATCCCATATTACCCGGTGAAATTCAAATATTCTCTCATGGGTTAGTAAATTCCACCTAAACATTCTATTCAATGAGTTATACCATATTCTACGAAGTGTTATTGAAAGCATTTAAACCAATCAATAACACTAAGTCGACTGTTAGTATTTCCTAAATTATAAAATTAAGGTTCTTAAAAATATTTTATTTAAAAATCTTTCAATATCCAAGATTTACACAAAATTACCAAAACAGGGTTTAAATAGCCAAAGGTTAAGTTTTATAAAATCCAATAAGAATTTATATTTTGAAAGCAACTTATATTATTTTTCCATATAAGAAAAAGTTCCTAAAATACTTATAAATATATTTATTTTCAAACTTCTTATTTTAAAAACCATAAACTCATTTATTAATCAATTATATATGCGCTTACACAATTATCCTTAGGTAAAATCACCCAAACTTCCACCTTTAGTATCAAAATACTTTTATGAATAAAAATTCCAAATTCATCAAAGATTCATAATTCACAAACCTTATTCCCAAGCCACTTATATATGTAATCATTGATTTTGTAGAACCATAATCACTCATATCTCAAACCCATATACGTATTAAAGCATTTTCTTATACTCCATTAGAATTATATTTCCAAAAAATTTCTAAAATCCATAAAATCATTTCACAAAATCCATAACCGCTTCTACTAACAACAATATATAACTAAATACTTATTTAAATTATATATAAAAGGAAGTAAAATTGTTTGGAAAACAAGTTAAAATCCATATATTATAGTACACTAACTTTTATAAAATTGCTTGTTTAAAAACCATATATATTAAGTACTTAAATTCCAAAATTAAATTTAGTTTAATCCATTGAAAGTCAAAATATCCAAAAGATAAATCAATGGAAGAACCCAGAAATCAAGCAAGCAAGCACGCTAATAGATAATAGAGCGAGATGGAGCAAAAGGGATCTGGAACTTGCATTCCTGGCCCCTGACAAGTCGACCGGTCTACCATGACCAGTCGATCGGTGGACCACCTGGAACGCAAGTTCCATGATCTATTTCTTGTCTACCGTCTACATTAATCCTCTCCGATCTGATCCTTATTCATTACGATGATTCTATTTATACTACTACAGACTTTGATTTCAGCATGCAAACAACTAAGTATGGACCAAAGCAATCAAAACACTCAAAATAGGTTAAAACTGATTTACAGTAAAAAGTTTCATAGGGTTCCTTGTAAAGACCCATTTCTTCGACCTTGGGAAATCAAAACTAATACATCATCGGTATTCACATGCCACAAATCCATGTGTCGGAGAGGCCATTCTTTAAACATAAGAAAGAAAAATAGACAGCGAGTAGAATAACGTATATTATTTTCAATATACAATCTTTACAGAGGAAATTCATATACATTTATCAGAGTCTATCCTAAGCTCAGCTTGGACAGTGATAAATTCCTATCCTTACAAGTGCTAAAAATAATGTAACATAAATTAGTGGGGTAGGTAATTGGTAACTGTTTGCAGGAAATCTTCTACTCCAAGCTCCATCTAATTTCTCCAAGTTAAACCTAAACTACTTAGCTTCCCGAGAAAATTAGGAACTTAAAGTTTAAGGGGAATAGAAAATAAACTTCGGGTCAATCATAGGACTAGTGTGAGAAACTCAAAATACGGATAACTGAAAACAAGCAGTATGTCATAAGACCACGCTGCATATAAACAGGGAACGGATTTATACCTTATGATAACCAAAACATTTGCTACGCAAAATCTGGGGATATTATATTTAATAACATTCTTTAAAAAAAGATTTTCAAATAAACATATTAAAATAGCTAAAATTGTTAAATTAGTTAAATTTGATGGCATAATAAGTTTACAACTCAGTCCGACGGCACTTTTTGAAGAATGGATTCCATATGATGGTAAGATAAAGGACTACCTTTCGTACAGTACATCTCTAGAGGTAGGCCTGTCAAAAGTCAATAAACCCATTTAACCTTACCCTTTTAACCTTATTTTAGACGGGCCTGTATCTTCACCAAATTATTTTCTTAGCAACCCGTTCAACCTATTTACTCTTAATCAACCCATTCAACCTTATCGCCCACTCCATCTCAGTTACATTCTAAACCCTAAATCAATGGCGATCGCTCATTATTTCGTCGATTCAAACTATTCTTTTGCCGGATCGAGTTGATTTGTTCTTCTTCACACCTACGAGTCTTCCTCGCGTCGATTTGATCCCATTTTACATCGAACAAGGTCGTAAGCAAGGAAGAGTTCGGAGAAAAAGGAGGCATAAAGGTATTTCGTCGATTCAACTTTTTCCTGTTATTTGATTTGCTTACGATTTGTTGCTTTGTATTATTTCTTAATTTACAGTTTTAATTGTTTTAATTTTTTTTAGTTTTTATTTATTGGCCAATACGTGATAAAAAAATTAACTGCTGATGATTCTTGAGTGATTTTTTTTGTAGTACTATTGAATGTTTGATTGAATATGTCGTTTATGTCGAAGTTTGTCTATGGTGTTAATTGCAGTATTCTCTGATTTTCTCCCACAAATTTTTTTAACTGTCAAGGAAACAAAAAAAGTTTTCAAACTGTCACTTCTTCTTTCATGGATTCAGCTGTGTATGTAGTGATGGTAATTTACTCTAATAAAATTTTGTACAATTTTATTTGGAACTATTGATTTTTTTTTTAAAGCTTTTCCAGCTCTGAATTTTGAACATAATAAGTGTCTTTGCGGTACACCATTAAAACCATGCAAGTAATTCAGTAGCTCTGCTCTTTTTTTTTCTTTTTTTTTAAAAGGATATGTTGAGTTATGTTTGTTTTTTATAAATAAGTAATAAACAAATAATGTTTGCTGATAATCAGTTAAAAAATAAACAAGAAATACTCGACAGTTTTGTCTTTTTGATATATATCAATTAGTTTGGATTTGGTTTGAAGATAGGAATGCCAACTTCATATTATATATGTATTTTAGGCAATGCAAAAGAGGTTTATAAACACGTGATCATCTGGCACCCAAGTACACATCCCTATCATTCCAAGTAGGAAACTTCTAACCTGTGCATTCAAGGATACACTCTGCATATAGCTTATGTAAGAAACTGTTGAATAATACAAACAATGGCAGAAACTTTTTTTTGTAAAAAAGATAAAGAAAAAAAAGAAAATAGTAACTGGAAGTTGCAAGAAACTAAATGATAATGATTCTGAAGATAGATAGTCAAAGACTACAGTCTACGTCTGGTGAATATTTAGAACTAAGTAGTTCATTTGATGTCAGGTGATAAATCAATTTTAGGATCACTTGCACATCTATGGACTGAATTTAGATGCAACGCCTACCACCTACAAAGCAATAAAGTTGCGTACAAAAAATCAATGTTAAAATGAGGGCATTAGTTAGAAACAGCATAAGTCTCTTAGATAACCAAAGCCAGTATGTAGGTTTACTGCTCTTGTTTTTTGTAAATGAAATTTTGATGTTCTGATGAAGATATTATTATGCAGACAAACAAGTTTCTTGCATTTCAATTTGGAACTAAAACTAAATATTTTCATCACCTACTAACTTACCTAAATATCAATGTTTGTGCAGAATGTACTTTCAGTTTCTAAAACTTCATTTTCAATTAGTATCAGGCAAAGGAGAAAGCCTATTGTTCTCTTATGAATATATGGTTTTTCTACAAACACAAAATGTATATTTGTTGAATAAAAACTAGAATTACGAATGCAAATCATTTCTTTAGTGATGGATGTTGTACCTGATCATCTTTCAATCAAATCACTTATAATAAAAGCACTTTTTCATGATCATAACAACCATTCTTTTTTTTTCTTTTTTCCGTGACAACTCTTGTAAGGAGGTGTTTAAACACAGGCTGCACTAGTGTTGCTGTTGCCGTCAAAATTGGATTGCTTGATGAAATATGTGATTATGAATTTGTAGTTGGGAAAATTACAAATGCTTGCTTTGCTGTGCATCAAATTGAATAATTCACCTATCCAAATCTGATATTGTTTGTATTATCATCTCTGGTGTATCTTTTTGCTGATTTTTAACCAAATATAACCAACTATTTTAGGACCAATATATTTAACTATAACTGTAATTTTAATTTACATGTGCACTTACAGATTTTACAATATGGATATTGTTGACCAAGATACTCAATTAAGAAACACAACAGAGTTGGCAGCGGATGTAGATTCAGTGGGTAGCTCTTCAAGAAATAAACGACAAAAGGGTACGTATTCCGATGTTTGGAAATACTTTGAAAAAAATGAAACTATTGAGGGTCAGAAACGTACTTGCTTTTGCAAAAAATGTAAAAGAAAATATATATGGGGTGGTACCTATGGGACTAAAAATTTGCTGAATCATGTAGAAAAGTGTCCCTTAATCGATAAAAGCATGGAGGTAATCAAAGAAGTGATTTCGAACAAAAGAAATATAGAGACTTGATGGTTAGAGCAATTATACAACATAACCTACCCTTCAAATTTGTTCAATATGACCGTATTCGTGAGATTCATTCATACTTAAACAATCAAGTGGAACATTATTCAAGGAACACGTCGCGTTCTGATGTTATGAAAGTATATGAGAATGAAAGAGTTAAACTTAAGGATTTTATAAAATCATGTAGCGGAAGAGTTAGTTTAACATCTGATTTATGGACTTCAGTAAATACGGATGGTTTTATAACTCTAACCGCTCATTTTATTGATAATGAGTGGAATCTACAAAAGAAATTGTTGAATTTTTGTTTAATGGCACCTCCACACTCGGGCTCGGCTATATTTGGAAAAATTTCGAGTATGTTGGTTGATTGGGAAGTTGTCGATAAAATATTTGCATGCACTCTAGATAATGCGTCTGCTAACGATAAATTCGTTGATTTATTGAAATCACATCTTTGTCATAGAAAAGCAATGGTTGCGGATGGACAATTTTTGCATGTTAGATGTGCAGCCCACGTGCTAAATTTGATAGTGCATGATGGTTTAAAATGTGTCGCTTCTTTCATAAGTAACATACGTGAGAGTATTAAATATATCAAGGGTTCTCAATCTAGAAAGAAAAGTTTCATCGAATGCATAACCACTCTTTCATTGAATGACGTTAGGAAAGGATTGCGTCAGGATGTTCCTAGTAGATGGAATTCAACTTTTATAATGCTTAAAAGCGCAATACATTATGAACAAGCGCTTTACCGTCTTAAGCTTATTGATTCTAGTTATAGTTATTTTCCAACATCTGAAGAATGGATCAAAGCAAAGAAAATTTCACGTTTTCTAGGAGTTTTTTACGATGTCACTTCTTTATTTTCCGGCACAAATTACCCCAACGGCTAACTTATTTTTTCCAAAAATTTTCTTCGTTCATTTTACTTTGAGGAAGTGCACGGAAGAGAATGACTTTATGTCTCACATGGCAAGTGAAATGCTCAAAAAATTTAATAAATATTGGAGTGAATTTAGTGTGTCACTTTCCATTGCTTGCATCTTTGATCTGCGATACAAAACAAATTTCGTTCGATTTTCTTACAACACATTGTATGGCGATTGCTTAGAGTTTGAAAGGGTGAAAAAAAAGTTGGAAGCACTATATGATGAGTATAGGGAAAGGGTGAGAAAAGAATCGTCCATTAAAACATGTGTCGTGGAAATCGTGGAATCCACACAATCATTTACTGGTCCTTACTCGCAAGAATGCGAAGATATGATGGATCGGTTTGATTATTCCGAATTTGCTAGTAATCCTCGCAAGTCCGAACTTGATTCTTATTTGGAAGATGGGTTAGACGATAGTAAAATGCAATTGGATATTCTTTCATTTTGGAAATCGCAACAATATAAATATCCAATTTTATCTCTCATGGCAAGAGATATTTTAGCTGTTCCAATTACTACCGTCGCTTCTGAAAGTGCATTTAGTATTGGTGGTAGAGTTTTAGATGACTATCGCAGTTCACTTAAGGAGGATGTTGTTGAAGCGTTACTTTGTTCAAGAGATTGGTTGTATGGAACATCTATAATGTCAACAATCTAAGATCATACGGAAGATGTTACCGTTCTTGATAATGAACAAGCTACTTAATTTTTAACTCCTCTTTTAGCTGATTGATGCATTGTTAGAGGTACACTACTTGATTTATAGTTATCTTTCGTTTTATGTCTTTTGGTCAAATTGAAATTGTTTTGTTGCTGCTGCTATAAATTTCGTCAACTATTTTATATGCAGGTTTGGAGAAGAACATGCTAGTGAATTGTGAAGAAATAATCTTCAGTTTGTAGTATGCTCATATCTTCAGCTTGTAGTATGCTCATATCTTCAGTTTGTATGCAGGTTAGAACTTTTGTTTGCATCCACTCATTATGTTTGCAGCCACTCATTATGTTGGACCACAATGATATCTTCATGCTAGTGAATTTGTTTGCAGCCACTCATTATGTTTTAACTACAAGTTTGTGATAATTCTTTATGATATTTGATGGCAGTCCTTAATATTGCATATGCTAGTTTATTTCATAGTTCATTTTTCCCTTGCTTGCCTATGTTCCATTTCATGATTCAAAACTTTATAATTCTTGCTATTGTTGTTTACATTGCAGGAATCATGTTGTTTACATTGCAGGAAGCATGGCTAATTGGCTAATGGCTACGAAGTATGACTAATTGTTTTTGTTGCTGACTTCTTATTGCTGCTTTGCTAGTTGTTAGGACTATGGTTACTGTCTGAACTTGATGAAATATGAACTGTGCTAATGTATTATGTAATGTATTAGCATGAACTTACTGAATATCATGTATGAACTATTATGCATTGTAGTATGTATCAGCTAATAGCTATGTAGTATGTAATGTTATCTTTATTGTTATGCATTGCAATGTGGACTATTTAATATATGGGTCATAAGGGTTAACCCACATTAAAAAAGGGTTAAAAGGGTTCGATTAAAAATTATGTCAAAAGGGTTGGATCAATTTCTATGCAACCCTTATGCAACCCAGTTCCACCCTTTTGACACACCTATCTAGAGGGATGTATGGAGGATACACAACCTGTCGAATATGTGAGTATATGATTTTTATTTGATGGAAATAAGCATATATATATATATATTCATTTAAATGTATTTATTAATGTACTATTTTATTTTCACAGATTAAATAAATATTTACATAATAAAATAAATAACATAGAATTTAAATTCAAATGGATATTTTATTCAAACAAATATTTATTACAATTTTGAATAGTACAAATTTAAGCTCTCGTTATAGACATACAATTTGCAATTACAATACATTTCAATTTACATAACTGTCCTCGCTACATATCACTCATTCACTCGTATTTTATCTTCAACTCTATTCCAGATTGAATCCAGCATCTGAGTAATCTGCAAAAATATACACTGACGCAGTAAAATTGAAAATATATTTTTTTGCAGTGTAAAATAAAATGTAATTTTGAAAATATTATTTGCCTTAGTCAATTGGGTTGTTCGTCATCACTTAAATTTGAATTCATCATACACGAACAGCTTGTGACATGCACAGTGTATCGCTGTACATGCCATAAGCCCGTGCACATCGATATACATTTGATAAAATTACAAGGACAGGTGAGCACAAGGTCAAACCCAAATCAAAAGCCAGGTTCAACTCAAGTGCAATACAAATAAAGTCACGATATTAGCACAAGGTCAAACCCGCGCTATCAGCTGGATTCAACACAAGTGCAGACCAAATTCAAATGTCAACAGACCACCACTGACCATATACAAGTCAAAGAAACAAAACTACATCAGTGAAAGAGACCAGCTCAACATCAATGTAACATATTCAATGAGCTAGCTAGAAAATCAAAATGTTCAACCCAAACTGGTCAGAGAAACCATAATGCAAAGTGGTGTATACAAGTACTCAAGGGTTTGGCAAATGGAGCAGTATGCAAGTGAGGTTACCAACCAATACAGCTCAAGTAAAGCCTCAACACTCATGCAACAATATAGCATGATTAGGAGTACAACAGTGCAGATCGCATAGTCAAGTTCAACATGCATTCAAGTGCAAAAGTCAGCGCACATGAGCTCAAATGAGATGCAACCAAATCAGATGTACACAGACAAGACAGCATACAATATGGTTGCATTGAAGACAAGAGCTCATGGCTACAACTCAAATGCAAGTGCCAAATCAAAAAAAATCCAAAATCAAAATTAACCAGCACAAAAGGTAATAAGGCAACTCCACAGTTCAACAGGACTCAAGTGGAGTAACAGCAATGCATGAATACACATATACATGCAGTATCATCAACTAGACCAAAGGCTACGACTTCAAGTATGTGAATACAGGTGCAACCTTAAGTGCACAAGAACATGAATGCAATATTTTTTGCATGAACATTAACCCAGAGACCGATCTCAAACAAAGTACCAGAGAAAAGAACAGAAGCTTTAAAAAATGACCAGTACACATGTAACCAGGAAAGAGCATGTAACAGTTATATCAAGTCAAGTAGCAGTTTTGAACCAAGGACGGTTTCAATCGAACGAGTATTTGCTAGAGTCATGATACAATAACAAAGGCACATCAATGCAAAAAAAAACAATATCACAAAGAAATCATCGAAGTCAGATAATATGAGTAACACGGTGAATTAGCAAAGTCACATTAGAAATCTATTCAAAGTGACCAATGTTAACAGCAGGTTCAAACCAGATAATGAAGCAGGGAATTCGACCTAAACATATCAAGTTTGAAAGTCAAGGCCGATGTCAATCGAGAAATGCACGGAGCAAATTCGAACTCGTCAAAACCGTGGTGGCCAAGAAATCATTCGAAGCCGTGGGAATCAAGTAACACAAAATATACGAATTTGAACAAGATAAAAAAAATGATAGTCATTCAAACAAAATCAAGTGGCCGAAGAAAATTATCAGACGAACGAAAATATAAGAATTTGAATCCTATAAAATCCAATCATCATCGGCCGCAAAAAGCATCGAGTTCGAGTAAACTAACGAGTAAAGCAAAAGGCATAAATTACATACCGAAGTCAAGATCGAACTCGATCAAGAAGCAGCCGTGTGCAACCCAAGGAGACGGTCGATCGACAATGCAAGCAATGCGAAATTCCCTATTCGATCAATCAACTAAAGTCGGCAGCTTCTAATCCAAAGCCCGAATTTTCAAGTAAAGGAAAAAGGAATAGGCACCATATTTTTCAAGAAAAAAGATACAGCCGATTAGAGATAAAAGAAAAGGGGGATAACTAGTTATCTCTATATTTTTATTTGGGTCAGTTTCCATTGGGCTTAATAATTTAAAATTAGGGTTCTTTGTTTTTAAATTGTATTTAATTTTTTTAATTTTTCTTTTAAACTCTTGTAATTACTAGTCGTTGACTAGGGGATGAACTATGGTGGCGTAGTTCAAGAATTTACAACTTAGTGGCTGAGTTGTAGTAGGGTTTTGAGCGTAGAGTTAGGTTAGTCGATAGCGCGGGTCATAGATTTACGTGTGTAAGCGTTTGACTACTTAATTTCTAGTAGAAACCTTGGGGGCAGCACGTAGGTAGGGTTTTTCCGAAGCTGGGTTAATCTGTGTGTTCTATTTTCTGCTTTTATTATTCTGCTATTATTTGTGCTGTTATTTTATTATGATCGATGTTGAAATTATTTTATATAAACTACCGTAATAATTTTTATAATTGATAGTATCACCCTATTCACCCCCTTCTAGGGTAAAATCGATCCTACAAGTGGTATCAAAGCCAGGTTCAAAAGCCATTTTTGTTTTAAAAAGTTTGATTTTTCAAAGACCAATTATTTACAAATTTAAAATTTTAAAATGGCTTCTTTTAATAATTCTTTTGCTGAGGGTCAATTCAATATTATTCCACCTGTTTTTGATGGAACAGATTTTTTGAATTGAAAATTAAAAATGGAATTTTATTTAAAATCTGTTAATATTAAATGTTGGGATATTACTGAAAATGGATGTGATATAATAGACGAGAAAATTACTTCGATTAATGCTCTTACTATGCGTATAATATATTCTTATATTAATCAAGATAATTTTAACTTTATCTCTCATTGTGAAAGTGCACAGGAAATTTGGAATACTTTTCATGCAATATATGGTACAAATGTCAACAACTGTGAGAGATCCCCCATAATCAAATCGGAAACTAAAGAAACATGCTTAGCGGGATTGGTAAAAGGAAGTGATGGCGATAATAATGATGGAGCAACTGAGATGGCGTTACTAATAAAGAGATTCAAAAAGTGGAACAACAAATACAGAAATCCAACTCTAAAAAATTGAAAAGCAAAATAGTCAAAGCACTGGAAACTTAGAAGAACGAAAGATCATCTGTCACAAGTGCAATAAACCCGGACACATCAAGCCCAATTGTCCTCGAAATCAAAACAGCCAAGAAAAGAATTCAAAAAGGAGAAGTTTTGCAGCCACGAGGAATAAAAATGATGATTCTAAAAGCACTAGCAGTGAGAATGAGAAAGCAGATATATGCCTTCGGAGTGATATAACTGATAGCGACGATGATGAGCCAAGCGAAGTATCAAAACTTACTCACTCAGAATTACTTATATATTTCCACGAAGTAAATGGCTGTTTCGAAAGACTTAGGGAGAAATACGCTAAACTTGAATCACAAAGAGATACTTTGATAGATTTAAATAAACAGCTTGATCAATTAGTTAAAAACTATCAAAGTAAGATCCCTAAGTGTGATAAGTGTCCATCACCCCAAGAAGAGATTAAAAATTAGAAATTAAAATTAAATCACTTGAAAATGAAATTCTGATTTTGAAAAAGAGAAGAGAAAATTCTATTAAAAAGTGCACTCAATTATTAAATGAAAATGAATCACTAAAGACACAAGTCCAACAACTGTCAACGACTTTAAGAAAATTTTCCAAAGGAGAAAGATCGTTGAATATGCTATTAGAAAAACAAAATGTTAATATTGTTAGACAAGGACTTGGGTATAATCAATCTGAACTTGCTAGAATTGTAATTAAACAAGTCAATTCCATGTGCACAATTTGTAGAAAATTTGGACACAAGCAAAATAATTGTTGGTAAAGACCCAAACACGTGAAAACTATTTCAATTTGGGTTCCGAAAGGCACGAATATAAAGTCCCTCAATGTTAAAAAATTGAGTGCCGAAAAGAACATATGTAAATAGTTTTGGGTCTTCACAAACATATTTTTTAAATTATTTTGCCACTGACAACCATGGACCTATAAAAACAAATAGGTCAAAAAAATCTTTTATTGTAACAACCCATATTTTGATAATTAAAAATATTAAATTTAATAAGGTTTTGTGCTTTAATATTGTCAGAAATTAAAATTTATGATTTATTAAGTTGAATCTTATTAGATTAGAAATTTTGACTTTAAGATAAATCTTAAAACAACTAATTTTAATGAGATAAAACATATAATTTGCTAATATTGATTGAATGTAATTGACTATTATACTATGTTAACGTAATTTCAATCAATTTAAATAATAAAGGTATATAAGGAATAGAATAAATGATATGTAAATTGATGTAATCTTATGTTATTAATTGCAATTGGTTTTAATATGGAGTATGAAATCAATTATTTTGTACATAAATTTATTAACCTTTGTTTGTAAACAATAAGTTAATAGATATGGATTATTAACGTATAATAATTATTTTATTTATTTTCTTATTATTAAATCCTTTAGAAATTTATTTGGTAATTAATGGAGAATTAATGTAATTGAAATATTACAAGGACAAATTTTCAAAAGAGACCAATTTTCAAAACTATTTGCATGAATAGGCTGGTTTTAAAACTATTTGCAGATATAAGCTACTTTTGGCCAGCTCAGCGATGAGCTGGCCTTTTGTTAGAAAAAACACTACGGGGCGCATTTCAGAAATGCGCCCCTACAAATTTGCACTAGCGCATTTGCGAAATGCGCCGGTGCAAATTTTTCTGTACAAAACAGAACAGAGACCAGAAGCCAGTATTTTTTTCTACCCAAAACAAACCCTATTCCACATATAAAATCAAATTCCGTACCTTTCTTTCATTTAGCTCAAAAATTCATCAAAATCTACTCAAAATCTCAAAATATACAAGTATTACTAATCGGATTACTTCTATCAGCTATTTGGCATCAATTTGAAGGTAAAATTCTAGGTCAAACTCAAACCCTAGCTCAATTTTTGATTATTTTCATATTTTATTTGTCACTTATCCATCCTCTCATTTTAATACTTTGTTATGTAGCAATTGATTGTTCTAAAATTAATAATGTTTTCCTTTTTAGAATTATGTCGGATTTCATCCCAATTATTTGCTACTTTGATGGAAAACTGACTGTGAAAGAAAACAATACACCGGTATATGTTGGTGGTAAACAAAAAGGTTCAAAGGTTAAATTTTTTTACTCCTATCATGAAAGAAACGGTGTGTAGGGTTACAAAAATTAATTCACGAAAGTATGATGTAAAACTAGTAAGCAAGTGGGTAACAGATACTGGATCTTCTACTATCGATGTAAGTGATGATGAAGATGTCGATGCTATGTTTTCCATTAATATGAAAGTGGTCGAATTATTTGTAATAAAAGAGGAGTTGAGACATTTTGAAGAGGCAATTACCACTAATTTGAACCAACATTCTACTCAAATTCTTGGTACTATTCCGATTTATCCTTATCAGAGCAATCCAAGTCCAGTATTTTCTACTTGTGTGAATACAAAGTAAGTAATTTGTTAAAGTATTTACATTTGAGTAGTTGAAATTTATAGTGTTTTGAACTCATACTCTTTTTTTCACAGTTCTACGGTGCATCCGGTTGGATCAAGCTCTAGATTGACAAATGATCAATTTTTACACTCCGTTCCTTCAAATGCTAGAGAGGTTAACAATGATGATGGAGGTCGAAGTTCACCACATATAGATAGTATGCAAATTTCTTTAATGGATAATGATATGTCATGGATGGATAATATGGAAGTTAATAATGAAGCTCTAGAGTTTGTAATTAATCATGAGAAAGAAAATGAAAATAATGAAGCATCTTTGGTGGAAGAAGAAGATGATGATGATAACGATGAACATATGGAATTTGAGGTGCCTTTGACGGATGATTTATGTAGTGCGAAAATTATGGCGGCATCATTGATTGAAAATGTAACTCCTATTAGAGATGTTTTTATCTCAGAATGTGTTGATTCTGGTTTTCAAGTGGGAATGCAATTTCAAACAAAGGAAATACTTATTCAGCAGCTAAATGAGTGGTCAATCAAGAATTCCGTTTCTTTTAAACCCATAAAATCCCGCAAAACAGAATACACTGTGATTTGTAGTGTTGATAAAAATTACCATTGGAGAATACATGCAATTGTCCCTAAAAAATCATTGATGGGGAGGTGGAAAATTAGAAAATATGATGGCAATCATACTTGTGTTAATCTAATTATTAATTCAAACCATAAACAAGCTACAAGCAGATTTATCGCTAATAAAATACTTCCTTTTATGAAATCAGATTTGAATACCACTCCTTGATTTCGAGATACATGACTTGGTACTGGTCGATTACTCGAAGATTCTTTGTTGCAGATCGGACTTCTCACGAACGAGCATACACCGCTCGTGCACCACTTGAGTGAGATGTGGTAAATCTTTACATTATCGTGATATTTTTAGTTTGTTCACTTGAATTATATTTCTAATTTTGAATAAATAACTACAACTTGTAGGTCGACGTACTAGAGATGGTAGGAAGAGGGTTAGATGATATCGGACATGGTAGAGTACCCGAACGAGAAGTCCAACCACGGTGTCTTGATTTGAAGAAACTTATTGGCACACTCCGTTTGAGAAATCGATTAACACGGCCAAGCTCTTCTGAACATGCTATGCGGACTAGAGAGCGAAGAACTAAAAGAAGGCAGGATACACACCAATCGCAACCTGCTAGACCTTCTCAACCCCCACCTACTCAAGACGATCCAACTCAACCATGAGTACTCCTATTTTTAGTTTACTATTAGTTTGCTTTTGTAATCGAACTATAAATTCTGCTTTAATTCGAACGTAATCGAATTTTAATTATGTTATGCTAGAATTTATTTAATGGTAGTCTTATTTGTTGGCTTTCATGTTGATAAATGTTTGCTATCATTTAAGATTGGGCATTTGGATTTGGATTTTGTGTATTTGAATTTGAATTGCTTAATATTAGTTTGTTGTCCATGTTTGGGCAGAAAAATTTGCACTGGAGCATTTCGCAGATGCGCCAATGCAAATTTGTAGGGGCGCATTTCTAAAATGCGCCCCGTAGTTTTTTTTTAAAAAGAAGGCTAGCTCATCGCTGAGCTGGCCAAAAGTAGCCTATATCTGCAAATAGTTTTAAAACCAGCCCATTCATGCAAATAGAAAATCAGTCTCTTTTGAAAATTTAGCCATATTACAATTGATATAAGAAGAAACGTTAACTGTTGAGTGGTGAGTGTAAAACTTATGTTAATGCATAAGGGAATAGTTGATTTGATAATAAGAATGTAAATCAAAATAAAAGAATTTGTTTGGAATTTAAATATATAATGAACAGGTTTTATTACAGTTGTAATTAAATGTTGGAATTAAATTAGTATATATATATTGGGTTTAACATAGAAAATTGGATTTCAAAGGACACAATTGGATTAATTATCTTCCCTGTATTAGGGTATATTTTGAGATTTAATCATTGTAATTAATAGTAATTATATCATGCCATTAATAAAAGATAGAAGTAAATGGTAATTAACTAATGATATGTGCAACATATGTTTTGCGTTAAAAATATAATGAGAATTTCATTGAGAAATATTACGTTCAAATTGTGAGCACTTAAATTTGTTACAAATATAATGATAATATGAAATTAATTGATAAAGAAATGATGTGGTTGTACGAAATATTATTTCTATGACTCTTTAATGGGATAATCTTTAAATATAAGTTGGTTTTAAAGTGGAAGGTGTTAATTGTAAATTAATGCGTAATAAAAAAAATATGTTTCAATAAAAATAAAAGAAAAGGATGGTTTCTTGAAAAGAATATTCTTATCAAATAAAGTGAATATTTCATCTATGAATGTTAATTTAATTTCGTTAAAACAAAGAATTGAATTTTGTTGTATGTTTCTAGTTGGAATATTTGATTTATTTAAATATTCAAACTTGATTTGAATTTAATGTATAAAAAAATAACAATAATAAAATGGTAAGAAAACAACTTGAAGGTTTGGTTAAATTTTTGATTTGGAATAGTTAGCATATTAACATAGGAGATTTATTCCGTTTCAAATTTAACTTTGGAGTCCCATTTCATCTTTTAATGTGTAAGGTGTCGGTCCTCATTATGTTAATTATAGCGTTTGATAAAACTACAGGGACAGGTGAGCACAATGTCATACCCAAATCAAAAGTCGGGTTCAACTCAAGTGCAATAAAAATAAAGTCATGATATTAGCACAAGGTCAAACCCACGCTATTATCTGGATTCAACACAAGTGCAGACCAAATTCAAATGCCAACAGACCACCACTGACCACATACAAGTCAAAGAAACAAAAATACATTAGTGAAAGAGACCAGCTCAACATCAATGTAACATATTTAATGAGCTGGCCAGAAAATCAAAATGTTCAACCCAGACTGGTCAGAGAAACCGTAGTGCAAAGTGGTGAATGAAAATATAGGTACACAAGGGTTTGACAAATAGAGCAGTATGCAAGTGAGGTTACAAACCAATACAGCTCAAGTAAAGCCTCAACACTCATGGAACAATATAGCATGATGAGGAGTATAATAGTGCAGATAGCACAGTCAAGTTCAACATGCATTCAAGTACAAAAGTCAGTGCACATGAGCTCAAATGAGATGCAACCAAATCAGATGTACATAGACAATACAGCATACAATATGGTTGCAGTGAAGACATGAGCTCAAGGCTACAACTCAAATGCAAGTGCCAAATCAAAAACAGTCCAAAATAAAAATGAACCAGCACAAAAAGTAATAAGGAAACTCAACAGTTCAACATGACTCAAGTGGAGTAACAGCAATGCATGAATACACATATACATGCAGTATCATCCAGTAGACCAAAGGCTGCGACTTCAAGCATGTGAATGCAAGTGCAACCTTAAGTGCACAAGAACATGAATGCAATTTTTTTGTACAAACATCAACCCAGAGACCGATCTCAAACAAAGTACCAGATAAAAGAATAGAAGCTTTAAAAAATTACTAGTACACATGAAACCACCAAAGAGCATGTAACAGTTATATCAAGTCAAGTAGCAATTTTGAACCAAGGACAGT
Organism: Allium cepa; assembly: GCA_030765085.1. Classification (NCBI taxonomy): domain Eukaryota; kingdom Viridiplantae; phylum Streptophyta; class Magnoliopsida; order Asparagales; family Amaryllidaceae; genus Allium; species Allium cepa. The sequence goes on from CM060932.1 coordinate 138,907,456, forward strand.
TTCAATCGGACGAGTATTTGCTCAAGTCGTGATACAACAACAAGTGCACATCAAAGAAAACAAGACAATATCACAGAGAAATAACCGAAGTCAGATAATATGAGTAACATGGTGAATTAACAAGTCACGATAGAAATCTGTTCAACGTGACCAATGTCAACAGCAGCTTCAAACCAGATAATGACGTAGGGAATTCAAACTAAACATATCAAGTTTAAAAGTCAAGGCCGATGTCAACAAAGAAATGCACTGAGAAAATTCAAACTCGACAAAACCGTGGTGGCCAAGAAATCATTCGAAGCCATGGGAATCAAGTAACACAAAATATATGAATTTGAACAAGTCATAAAAATCACAGTCATTCAAACACAATCAAGTGGCCGAAGAAAATTATCAGACGAATGAAAATATAGGAATTCGAATCCTGTAAAATCCAATCATTATCGAGTTCGGGTAAACTAACGAATAAAGCAAAAGGCTTAAATTACATACCGAAGTCAAGATCGAACTCGATCAAGAAGCAGCCGTGTGCAACTAAAGGAGACGGTCGATCGATAGAGTAAGCAACGCGAAATTCCCTATTTGATCAATCGACTAAAGTCGGTGGCTTCTAATCAACAGCCTTAATTTTCATGCAAAGGAAAAAGGAACGAGCACCATTTTTTTATGGAAAAAGATACGGCCGATTAGAGATGTAACAACCCGCATATTTTACGATTGAGTATTTAAATATTTTATTTAAATATTTCATCGTTAGTCGGATTTTGTCCGAAAAAGCTACCTTTTGCAAACAGTCAAATTAGGACTCGAGACCACTCCCATTGAGTTCAAAATGACGTTTGCGATCTTTTTAAGTATAAACTTTGGTATGTTTGGAGATAGTAGAATTTTGCTACTTTTTCACTTAGGGCTTTGGTTTGGGTTTCATCCCATTAACCTAACATATGAACCCAACTCCACTCCAACTCTTCATTACTTCATTTCTAATTCCTAATACTCAAGATTTAGCAACAATGGTGAGTGGAATGGGAAATTAAAACTCCAAACCCTAGTCTCCATTTACAAATCAAGTTCTAGCTCCAAATCAATAGAAGAAGCTTTGGTAAGCCTCCTCTTCTTCTTCTCCAACTCATTCTCTTATCAATTTCAGAAGTTCCTAAACCTAACTTTGGGAATGTTCTTCTTTTAAAGCATAGATTCAAGCTCATTTGGGTTGTGTGGAAGAGTGGTTGATTTTCCCTTTGCTTTCGAGCTTCTTTTTCAATCGTTTGGGTTCAAAGGTGAGATTTTTATCTCACATCTAAGCCTATATTTATCTTCGATTGTTAGGTATGAATTCTTAACACTTATTCGCGTGCAATTGCTTTTGGTTTGGATTGATTTGGTGAATATTCCAATTTTTGGTGTTTTGGGTTCAATTCTTTAAAAATCATAGCTTTGATGTTTTGATCATGTTTTGGTGATGAATCGAAGAGCTTCTATGGCCGGGTAGTCGATTGGCGTAAACCCTTAGTGCCGTTGCTCGACCGTTTGCAAATTGAGGGAGTTTGCACCTCTTTTGACATAGGGTAGGAAGTGCAAGAATACAGGTTCGGCTGACCGAACCACTGGGCCGGCCGACCGACCTGCTACTAAAAGTGCATAGCACTACTCTGTCTCAGGTCCGGTCGACCAACTACAGAGCTCAGTCGACCGACCTGCTTCCCGAGGATTTTTTTCAGAACAGGGTCCGGTCGACCGAGCTCTGTAGCCGGCCGACCGACCTGTTGCTATTTTGCCTATTTCGCCTATTTTGCGTGGTTTCCAAATTTAAATCGATTCGTGATGATCCTATTTGTTGTTATCATTTATTATCGAGGTTGCTCGATTCTATCCTCCCTTAGGCCTTCACTAGGTCGTGCCGTAGAGGATCTTATCTGAAGAACATTCAACAGAACTTGCTTTGTTGAGATGCTGAGTTGACCATTCGTCGAGACAAACTATCTTGGGCTTCTCGGTCAATTTTATGGATTTTTGAATATCTATTTCGATGGATTCTTTATCGGTTTCTTTGGATTTTATTCACGTCTTCGAATGTGAATTTTTATGATTGATTGTTTCTACAATCACTTCTATGATTTGTCACTTTAAAATATAAAGGTTTTCTATACTAGTAGTAAATATCAAAACTCTTTCTTCAAATGATTTCAACACTATTTTATAACAATGCTCGTTTTCTCAAACGATTTCCAATCTATTAGTATATACAAACCTTTACCTCACTCGTATGAGAAATCTAATTAAACGACTTAGTAAAACAAGTGGTATGAAACGCTTGCGTTTACTTCGTCGGTTAATTCTTGGACTTGTCCGATTGAATCTCTTGTGACAATTTTCTAGTGGAGATCTACAATTTGTTCGTAAATATTTAAGTTAAGCTAGTGGTTTTGGGACATGAGGCTAAGCTCATATATTTACTAGCTTACTGTAATTGACACTTCTTGATGATCATGACAATCATTTTTGTGATTTAGACTAGCAATGTGCGATGTCTCTTTGTCTGCGAGGGAGACTAAACCCCGTTTTGTGGAGTTTCGACTCAAATTGGTGGGGTAGCAACCCATGGTCTTCGGGCCATTTGTGGAGCTTCGGCTCAATTTGTGATGATTAGCAACCATGGAATTAGCGTTCCGTTTGTGATACACGTGTTGGTGAGCTTTATGCTCCCGTTTGTGATAGGTTGTTCCCCCTTTTGTGATTTCTGAATTTCTTGAGATGATTTCTAGAATTTGTGCTTCACCAATTTTCATGATTTTCATTGATAAGTTTTATCAATATTTGTGCATTGGTGAATTTGTGCGTCATTGACTTTTGTGATTGATATTGATATAATCGTCAATATTTATGGTTTGGTGAACGAAATAAAGAGTATGACATTCCTTTTGATCCTTGAGAAGGTTTTTGTGATATTGATTAATCTCTTGTTGATTTTCAATTACTTATTTACCACATCTTGGCATTGTGATTATTATGCGTTTAGTCATACCTCTTATTCTATATTGTTTCATCTGATATTTATAGCTAGACTGATTCGTTTATTATTTTCTTATTAAATAATACTTGGGTCAGACCGAGATGTTACAGGGGCTTCAGCTTGACTTCTCACTTGGGATTGATTTCTCTGACTTTTGGCTAACTACTTAGATTAGTAGTTTATTTTGTTGTATACACTTGAGATATGGACTCATAGTTGTATTCTTTTGTATAGCACGTGTTGCTATTCTTTTGTATTATTGTGGATCTTCTTGACTACTACTCTGATGAACACTTTTATGTGTTATATATATTCATATCTATTTCGCCTTTGTGATATGAATTATCGTGACTGATTTGTGTTATGTTTATTTCTATATTTGTTTCCGAAGACATAATAGCCACTGTGTAGTAGTTTTGAGTTTGTGTCGGTATGTCGGATGTCCTCTTGAAAAGAAATGCAAGTTACATCTTATCTGGCATATCGGTACTCGCACAAAGCAATTATATAGATGGTCGCTCCTCAACAGCTTTATTCTCCGTGCTAGTTGACGGCATTACACCGTAGTGTCTTTGGCTAGCGTGGGTATAGAGGTGGGGCGTCACAGCTTTGTATCAGAGCCAAACTTCGGAACAATGTAGAATAATTTAACAAGGATCATAGTCATAAGTCCTTCTTAGGAGTCGTGCCTTAGGATTTAATTCGAGTCTTCGTACCGATTCATCCTATTTTCTTTATGATTCCTTGTTTTATCTATCAAGATTGCTTGATATTCATTTTGTGAATAACCTTTTTCTTCTTTATTTCTTTCCAAAGGAAGAGAAATGGTTAGACCTGGCCGTCCTAGCGCCGGTCAATCTAGTGCTACTCCCCAAGATGGAGTTTTTATGACTACCCAGCAACTTCTTGACCTTGTCACGAATGCTCAAGCAGCTGGTTCTAATCCGGAACCTACTCACCTTAAATCTGGGTTTGCACGTTTGTGCAATGATTACACCAACCTGGGTGGGAAGCCATTTAATGGTTCTGAAACTATTATTGAAGTCCAGGCTTGGTTAAGGACATGCGATCGAATCTTTTCTCGCATGAACCTCATTGATCTTCACCGAGTTCAGGTGGCTTCTAGTATGCTCCAAGAAAGAGCATTAGACTAGTACGAGCTTCTGATTTCTGAAATAAATAAAGCGGATCTCACTTGGGAGAAATTCTGAGAGCGCTTCGAGTTAAAATTCGTACCAGAAGGTGACTTTGGCTCGCCGTTTTATTGACCTTGTTCAAGGTGAATCTTCCGTGGCAGATTATGTCGCGTCTTTTGAATCTCTCTCTAAATACGGGGAAGAATACATTAATACCCCATTGAAGAAAAATCAGAGATTCGTCTATGGCTTGAATAAAAATCTCAAGAAGCCATTACTTCTAAAATTAGAAGTTTCTTTCAACCAACTCATTGGTATCGCTCTTCGTCTTGAAGAGGCGGATATGGAGAATGATGTTGAAGTGGTGGGTTCCAAACCAAGCTTCAACAACAACAAGAAAAGGCCTAATAAATTCAAAGATCCTTATCCCAATAAGAAAGGGAAGCAAGCAACCTCTGTGGCAAAGACTTCTTCCTATGGTCGTGGGGAATGCTATAATTGTGGTTCAAAGGACCATTATGCGAACAAGTGTCCAAAGTCTCTCTCTTGTCGCTACTGCAAAGGTCCCGGTCATGTTATATCTTCATGCCCCAAGCTTCAGGGCAAGAAGGAGGGAAAGTTAAATGTTGCTCAAGCCCCTGGCAACACATCTCGTGGTCAAGGTATGTCTCATTCTATCCTTGATGGCACCATTATATTTCGTGATCAACCCGTTCGAGTTCTTTTTGATACGGGTGCATCCCATTCTTTTATATCAAAAGAACTTGTTGATACTTTTTCTTTAAGTGTTGTTGCTTTAATGACTTCTTTGAGAATTTCGAATCCAGTTGGCGGATCTGCAACTCTTAGTTTGCTTTGTAAAGATGTCGAGATTATTTTGTGTGCTTTTTCTTTCCTAGCCGATTTGCATGTCATGCGTTATTTAGGCTTTGGAATGATTTTGGGAATGGATTGGCTTAACCGTTATTAAGCTCATATCCTATGTCCTGAGCGAACTATTCATCTTCGACATCCTCAATCTGTTAAGCAGATTTCTATTAATCTTAAAGATTCGGATTCCAGCTTGGTTGCATCTTTATATTCTTTAAATCCTCGTGATGACGATAATGATGATGAGGAAGATATAATTCCTCTTATTCACATTGTTCGTGAATTTTCCGACATATTTGAGCCCGTTTTAGGATTACCGCCTAAGCGAGCAATTGAGTTCAGAATTAATCTTATCTCTGGAGCTCAACCTATTACTCGTCCTCCTTATCGCATGTCCAATAAAGAAAATAAGGAGATGCGCATAAAATTATCCGATTTGGAAACGAAGCAATTTATTCGCTCAAGTTCCTCGCCTTGGGGAGCTTCGGCTATTTTTGTAAAGAAGTCCGATGGTACACTTAGGCTTTGCGTTGACTACCACAAGCTTAATGATCTTACTATCAAAAATAAATATCCTTTGCCTCGGATTGATGATCTATTCGATCAACTTAGTAGTGCTAGAGTCTTTTCACAATTAGACTTAGCTACTGGATTTCATCAGCTTCGTATTGCAGAGGATAGCGTTCCTTTGACATCGTTCCGTACTCGTTATGAATCTTATGAATGGCTTGTTATGCCATTTGGTCTAACGAATGCTCCGACTTATTTCGTTGACCTTATGAATCGAGTTTTCAAAGATTTTCTCTATCGATTTGTTCTCATTTTTATTGATGATATTCTTGTGTATTCAAAAACCGAGGAGGAGCATGAAAAGCATCTTCGGATTGTATTGGAAACTCTTAGGAGTAATCAATTAAAAGCAAAGTTTTCTAAATGCCACTTTTGGCAATCTCGTGTGAAGTTCCTCGGTCATATTATTTCCGAAATCCGGAATTTTCGTAGATCCTTCAAAGATCGAAGCGATTCAAAATTGGAAGAGACCGGAGAGTGTGACGGAAATCCGTAGTTTTCTCGGATTGGCAGGTTATTACCGCCGTTTTATCAAAGACTTTTCTAAGATTGTCGTGCCTCTTACTAGCTTAACGAAGAAAGGTGTTAAATACATTTGGTCGGACAAATGTGAAACTTCTTTTCAGAAACTAAAGGAACTTCTTTTAGATGCTCCTATTCTTGTTATTCCCGAGGGGAATCAAGATTTCGTTGTTTATACCGATGCTAGTCGCGTTGGTTTGGGTGCCGTTCTTATGCAAAGAGAACGTGTTATTGCTTATGCTTCTAGGCAATTGAAGCCTGCTGAGACTAGATATGCCACTCATGATTTAGAGCTCGCGGCTATTGTTTTAGCCCTTCGTATTTGGCGTCAATATCTTTTATGAGAAAATTTTGTTCTTTATACCGATCATAAGTCCTTGAAGTATTTGTTCTCTCAAAAGGAACTTAATTTGCGTCAACAGCGTTGGCTCGAATTTCTTGCACCATATGATCTTGATATCCTTTATACTCCCGGAAAGGGAAATCGCGTTGCGGATGCATTTAATCGAAAGCAACAAGCGGTTGTTTCTATGATGATATCCGAATGGAACGATCTCGAGATTTTATCCACTTGCGAAATTCGAGACCGTGTTTCCGACTTATGTTCATCTCTTTTTTATGTAGCCTTGAGGCTCATCCTTCTCTTTTAGACCGCATTCTTGAAGCTCAAAGGCTAGATCTCGAATTGGCTCTTCTTGGCCAAAATATTAAGGATAAAATTGATATTGAAGGTTTGAAAGACTTTGATATCAATTCTCGTGGCAGCATTCGGAAATTTGGTAGACTTATCGTGCCAAATATTAGTGATCTTCGTAAAAATATTTTAGAAGATTCACATCGTTGTAAATTTATCATTCATCCCGGTAGTAGTAAAATGTACGCGGATATGAAGCGAATTTATTATTGGGAGGGAATGAAACTTGACATCGCTAACTCCGTTAAGCGTTGCATGACTTGCCAACTCGTTAAAGCTGAACATCAAAGGCCCGGTGGGTTATTGCAACCTTTAGAAATTCCAATTTGGAAGTGGGCCCAAATTTCCATGGATTTGATTGATGGCCTTCCCCGTTCTCGTTCGGGTCATGATAGCTTACGGGTGATTGTTGATAGGCTTACTAAATCTGCCTATTTTATTCCCGTTCGGTCTAACCGAACCGTTCCTCTTTCGGCCAAACTCTTTGTTAAAGAGATTGTTAAATTACATGGAGTTCCTACTTCTATAGTTAGTGATCATGATCTATTGTTTACTAGTGGATTTTGGAAGAGTCTTCAAAAAGCTTTGGGAACGAAGCTTAATTTTAGCACCGCTTATCACCCCCAGTCCGATGGAGAAACCGAGCATGTGAATCAAACCCTTGAAGATCTTCTTCGTGCTTGTGTGCTTGATTTCGGTGGAAGCTGGGAAGATCATATTCCTCTTGTTGAATTTTCCTATAATAATAGCTTCCAATCTAGTATTGGTATGGCACCTTTCGAGGCACTCTATGGAAGGCCATGCCGGTCTCCTTATTGGCTTGAGGCCGGTGAGAAGCTGGTTTTAGGTCCAGACTTTATTTGTGATTCCACAGAAAAGATTGAACTTATTCGACATAGGATGAAAGAAGCCCAGAGTAGACAAAAATCCTATGCCGATAATCGAAGAAGGAAGTTAGAATTTTCTGTGGGAGATCTTGTGTTCATTCGTGTTTCACCTATGAAAGGTGTTGTACGTTTCAGTCGATCGGGAAAGTTAGCGCCTCGATATATTGGGCCATTTCCTATCACTGAACGCATTGGTTCCATAGCTTATCGCCTATCATTACCGGCTCAGTTTTCTGCCATGCATGACATGTTTCACGTTTCTCAATCGCGGAAATGCCTTCAAGATTCTGATTCTATTCTTGAGCCCAGTGTTGTGGGAGAAATTGAAGTTTCGCCTAATCTAACTTTTGAGCAACATCTTATTCGTATTATTGCTTCGGAGGTCAAGCGCCTTCGAAATAAAGATGTCCCCCTTGTTAAAGTCCAATGGTCCTCAAATCCTAAGGATTGCTCTTGGGAATCTAGAGAGTTCATCGAGCGAACACATCCGGACTTACTTTCCCGTGCTCCTTGAGGTGAATTTCTTATTTCGAATTTCTTTTGTGTTGAATATGCTTTCATGGTTGTTACTATATATTTTCTTCTTAAATATTGCGAGGACGCAATTTCTTTAAGGAGGGGAGTCTGTAACAACCCGCATATTTTACGATTGAGTATTTAAATATTTTATTTAAATATTTCATCGTTAGTCGGATTTTGTCCGAAAAAACTACTTTTTGCAAACAGTCAAATTAGGACTCGAGGCCACTCCAATTGAGTTCAAAATGACGTTTGCGATCTTTTTAAGTATAAACTTTGATATGTTTGGAGATAGTAGAATTTTGCCACTTTTTCACTTAGGGTTTTGGTTTGGGTTTCAGCCCATTAACCTAACATATGAACCCAACTCCACTCCAACTCTTCATTACTTCATTTCTAATTCCTAATACTCAAGCTTTAGCAACAATGGTGAGTGGAATGGGAAATTAAAACTCCAAACCCTAGTTTCCATTTACAAATCAAGTTCTAGCTCCAAATCAATAGAAGAAGCTTTGGTAAGCCTCTTCTTCTTCTTCTCCAACTCATTCTCTTATCAATTTCAGAAGTTCCTAAACCTAACTTTGGGAATGTTCTTCTTTTAAAGCATAGATTCAAGCTCATTTGGGTTGTGTGGAAGAGTGGTTGATTCTCTCTTTGCTTTCGAGCTTCTTTTTCAATCGTTTGGATTCAAAGGTGAGATTTTTATCTCACATCTAAGCCTATATTTATCTTCGATTGTTAGGTATGAATTCCTAACACTTATTCGTGTGCAATTGCTTTTGGTTTGGATTGATTTGGTGAATATTCCAATTTTTGGTGTTTTGGGTTCAATTCTTTGAAAATCATAACTTTGATGTTTTGATCATGTTTTGGTGATGAACCGAAGAGCTTCTATGGTCGGGTAGTCGATTGGCGTAAACCCTTAGTGTCGTTGCTCGACCGTTTACAAATTGAGGGAGTTTGCACCTCTTTGACATAGGGTAGGAAGTGCAAGAATACAGGTTCGGCCGACCGAACCACTGGGCCGGCCGACCGACATGCTACTAAAAGTGCATAGCACTTCTCTGTCTCAGGTCCGGTCGACCAACTACAGAGCTCAGTCGACCGACCTGCTTCCCGAGGATTTTTTTCAGAACAGGGTCCGGTCGACCGAGCTCTGTAGCCGGCCGACCCACCTGTTGTTGTTTTGCCTATTTTGCCTATTTTGCGTGGTTTCCAAATTTAAATCGATTCGTGATGATCATATTTGTTGTTATCATTTATTATCGAGGTTGCTCGATTCTATCCTCGCTTAGGCCTTCACTAGGTCGTACCGTAGGGGATCTTATCTGAAGAACATTCAACAGAACTTGTTTTGTTGAGATGCTGAGTTGACCATTCGTCGAGACAAACTATCTTGGGCTTCTCGGTTGATTTTATGGATTTTTGAATATCTATTTCGATGGATTCTTTATCGGTTTCTTTGGATTTTATTCACGTCTTCGAATGTGAATTTTTATGATTGATTGTTTCTACAATCACTTCTATGATTTGTCACTTTAAAATATAAAGGTTTTCTATACTAGTAGTAAATATCAAAACTCTTTCTTCAAATGATTTCAACACAGTTTTATAACAATGCTCATTTTCTCAAACCGATTTCCAATCTATTAGTATATACAAACCTTTACCTCACTCGTATGAGAAATCTAATTAAACGACTTAGTAAAACAAGTGGTATGAAACGCTTGCGTTTACTTCATCGGTTAATTCTTGGACTTGTCCGATTGAATCTCTTGTGACAATTTTCTAGTGGAGATCTACAATTTGTTCCTAAATATTTAAGTTAATCTAGTGGTTATGGGACATGAGGCTATGCTCATATATTTGTTAGCTTACTGTAATTGACACTTCTTGATGATCATGACGATCATTTTTGTGATTTAGACTAGCAATGTGCGATGTCTCTTTGTCTGCGAGGGAGACTAAACCCCGTTTTGTGGAGTTTCGACTCAAATTGGTGGGGTAGCAACCCATGGTCTTCGGGCCATTTGTGGAGCTTCGGCTCAATTTGTGATGATTAGCAACCATGGAATTAGCGTTCCGTTTGTGATACACGTGTTGATGAGCTTTATGCCCCCGTTTGTGATAGGCCGTTCCCCCTTTTGTGATTTCTGGATTTCTTGAGATGATTTCTAGAATTTGTGCTTCACCAATTTTCGTGATTTTCATTGATAAGTTTTATCAATATTTGTGCATTGGTGAATTTGTGCGTCATTGACTTTTGTGATTGATATTGATATAATCGTCAATATTTATGGTTTGGTGAACGAAATAAAGAGTATGACATTCCTTTTGATCCTTGAGAAGGTTTTTGTGATATTTATTAATCTCTTGTTGATTTTCAATTACTTATTTATCACATCTTGGCATTGTGATTATTATGCGTTTAGTCATACCTCTTATTCTATATTGTTTCGTTTGATATTTATAGCTAGACTGATCCGTTTATTATTTTCTTATTAAATAATACTTGGGTCAGACCGAGATGTTACAGGTGCTTCAGCTTGACTTCTCACTTGGGATTGATTTCTCTGACTTTTGGCTAACTACTTAGATTAGTAGTTTATTTTGTTGTATACACTTGAGATATGGACTCATAGTTGTATTCTTTTGTATAGCACGTGTTGCTATTCTTTTGTATTATTGTGGATCTTCTTGACTACTACTCTGATGAACACTTTTATGTGTTATATATATTCATATCTATTTCCGCCTTTGTGATATGAATTATTGTGACTGATTTGTGTTATATTTATTTCTATATTTGTTTCCGAAGACATAATAGCCATTGTGTAGTAGCTTTGAGTTTGTGTCGGTATGTCGGATGTCCTCTTGAAAAGAAATGCAAGTTACATCTTATCTGGCATATCGGTACTCGCACAAAGCAATCATACAGATGGTCGCTCATCAACAGCCTTATTCTCCGTGCTAGTTGACGGCATTACACCGTAGTGTCTTTGGTTAGCGTGGGTATAGAGGTGGGGCGTCACAAGAGATAAAAGAAAACAGGGATGACTGGTTATCTCTATATTTTTATTTGGGTCGGTTTCCATTGGTCTTAATAATTTAAAATTAGGGTTCTTTGTTTTTAAATTGTATTTAACTCTTGTATTTTTCTTTTAAACTCTTGTAATTTCTAGCCGTGTAGCTAGGGAACGAACTATGGTGGTGTAGATCAAGAATTCGCAACTCAGTGGCTGAGTTGTGGCAGGGTTTTGACGTTGAGTTAGGTTAGTCAATAGCAGGTGTCATGATTTTACGTGTGTAAGCGTCTGACTACTTAATTTCCATTAGAAACCTTGAGGGCAGCACGTAGGTAGGGTTTTGCCGAAGCTGGGTAAATCTGTGTGTTCTATTTTATGCTTTTATTATTCTGCTATTGTTTGTGCTGTTATTCTGCTATGATCGGTGCTGAAATTATTTTACACAAACTTCCGCAACAATTTTTGTAGTTGATAGTATCACCTTATTCACCCCCCTCTAGGGTGAAATCGATCTTATACAACCTCCGCATCTGGCAAAACCGGTATATCCCTTTTTAGCACTCAGACGTGGCCTGGATAAAAACCGAATATGACATTACCTCGGTCGTTACCGACCTATCTGAGACCTCTCATATCGAAACCTTTTAAAGTACCCCATTCGAAACCTTTGGAAGAATCCCTTTCGAAACCACCGAATGTCCATCTTTTGAAACCATTGGGTTTATATTTAAAAATATTATTTTTGTCAAAGTGAATATAAACAAAATTATCCTTTTCGAAACCATTCTTTATCATATAAAAGTATTGGGGAAAACATGATGGGGTCGGCACCACCCTTTCGAAAGCATAAATCATTCGGGTGAAACACTTGAAGGTTGGCTTCGAAACCCCTTTCAAAGCCATTGCCTTCGAAACCATTAACCCCCCTTTCGAAAGCATTTAGGAAGTGGCTTAGCATAAGTTTAAAACAAAGACAACCCTTCGAAAGCAATAATGGCTTCAACACACTAGAAAGGCAAAAGAACAGCAGCTGGGTTTCGACTAAGTTGGAACCACTACTTTTGAAAGCATCATTTTATAAATAATGGAACCCATTCGAAAGCCTATACTTTTAAAACATAAAATGGCAACCCCTTCGAAAACTATTAGAAAAACCCTTCCGATAGCAGATGTTTCGACTCCTTCGAAAGCTTTAATATAACAAGGCAAGCGCTTTTTCATTTGAAATTAAAACTAAGGTTTTGATCCCATCGGAAGCTATGTTTCGACATTATGCCTTCTGCCTTCCTCCAATCCACTACGTACAATATAAATGATACTATATGTATTGGTTTCGGTTTTGTGTGGTTTCAACTTGATTAAAGGCGAAGCTATGGATCGAAAGGTACTTCTAATAGAGGCGGAACCCACTTTTCTAGGTAAATCAGATTTAATGCCAATTAAAGCAAATACGTTCTAACGAACCTGCCCATGTGTAAACATGTGATTGGTTGCCTCAACCTTTCAAATCGTTTACCAAAATAATCATCGCCTGATTCCAGATCTAAACCTAGGTTAATTTAGCAAATAAGTCCTTCCATTAAGCAAAACAATTAAATCATTTAGGTCCTCCTTTTAAAATAATTCAGTTCTTATAGTAATTCACTTAGCAAAAATTCCAAAAAATCATAGAAACTCATTTTTTACATGTTATCTAACATATCAAACTTTCAGACCTGAATTCTCTATATAATTTTTGGAATAAATTTCTAAACCCAATTAACCATATTTTCCTATGAAAATTCATAATAGTCTTTCCAATAGCTTGGAAAATTATCAAATTTAAAAACCAACTCCAAAATCATGTTTTACATAACATATAAATTCCTCATGGTATTGAAATCAATTATAATCGGTTTCACCCTTAAAACCGTGAAAATCATATTTAAAAAGTCTTGTTTAAATCTAACATGTTATGATCCAAGCATATCATCATCCAAGTCATCATAAAAAGGGATTTAATCTTAAACCCTAAAAAAAAGATTAGAAACAAAATAAAGATGGTATAAATTATTCTTCACCTTGATTAGGATAAGGAGATTGGACTGAGATTAATTTTCCCTTAAGCTTGAATCTCTAGCTTTTGATTGAATTCCTCTTTTCTTTCTTTGTTAATGGCCGACTCCTCTATTAGCTTGTTTTTTGATTGTTTTTGTGAAAATGAGAAAAATGAACGTGAATGTATAAGGAATGGAAATATATAGGGGTTATGGTGATAAGGTGCGGCTAATTCCCAATATGCCCTTGTGTAGATTAATTAACCTATAAGGCATTCTTAAGCCCATTTAATCAATTAATTAAGCACGGCCTTAATTTATTTTCATATCTCAATCCCCTTATCACACTAATTATTTACATTATTCCATCTAATTTATATAATTACATCTTCTGAATAATGTTATCAAAAATTAAGGATGCTATAGGCTCTCCTCCTTAAAGAAATTCGTCTAATTTAGTATGGACTAAACACTAAACATAGAAATCATCTGTAATGACCCCTCAACCGTACGTGTCTACTTAACTAGTAATTATCTATATAAATCTAATATAGACATACCCTCAAAGAAGATCAGGATAAGTATCTTGAATCCTGTCTTCTGTCCCCCAAGTACAGTCCTTCTCGTTGTCGCTCCACTGAACTTTCACCAACTTGACTGTCTTGTTCCTCAATCTTTTCTCATCTTCCATCACAAAACGAACTGGTTATCTAAAAAAGTCAAATTAGGCTCTACTATCAAATCTTCCAACCCAGATAGAGGAATAGTAGTCATTGGATCATGCACATACTGAAAGTCTATATGCTTTGATATCAAATGAAAGTGTGCTATGGATCGCGTAATATGGATATATGATAATACAGAGTATAGTGATGATAGTAATACAGTAAATAGTGCGGAATATAAAAGCAGTATAATAAAATGACACCAGAGATTTTTATACTGGTTCGGAGTACCATACTACATCCAGTCCCAGACTCCTTCTGGAATTTCACTAAAACAACAACCCTCACTTAAGCTGGAGGAACATGTCTATACAACCCCTGAGCAGCCGAACAGGGACCTGAGCAGCAGAACAAGATTTTTCCTCAACAGCGAAGAGGACTTCACACGCCTGAGCAGCAGAATAGAACTTCAACAAATACAAAAGATTGTTTTGACCTTATGTGTTCTAATAACACGGATTTGTCACTTGTAGTACACCCTTCCTATAATCTTCTTCTTGAGCATAAATATATATATATATATATATATATATATATATATATATATATATTTGAAGTTTATGAAGAATAGAAAGGTATAATATTGCTTTAATGCAGAATAATTGAAAGTATAATTGCAAATAGATTCAAGAGAGTTAGATAAGGAAATTTGGTAGTAAATTAGATTGTGAGTAAGTGATTTGGAATCAAGCTGAAGTATGTATTATAAAGGTTAGAAAGCAGCTACAATTGATGAAGAGTTCCGTTGTAGAGGTTCGTAACTCTTCACAAAAAGTTGTGTCTTTCCAAAAAATAGATGTTGTAGAAATTCAATCGACCGAGCTTCTGGGTCAGTCGACTGAATATTCAAACGAATTTTAAACTATATATTTGAATATTTGTGCACCTGTTCATATTGCATAGATTTTTTTAGGTCAGTCAACTGAGTAAAATCTTTGCAATTTGCACAGTTTACACAGGTATAATAATATATATAGCCTTAAACACTTTTATAATACAACATATATATAACTTTAAACAATTATACATGCTTATATATGTATAAATTATTTGGAAATAAGACGTTTAAAAATATAAGCTAATATATACATAAACGAGGAGAGATTTAACAAAATTGACCTAAGACTCAAAAACAAAATAATATAATTGATGCATCGGTTTTGAAGTCTTGTCCTCTTGTATTATATATTCTCTTTTTGTCGTAGCAGTCGTCAAATCTGTATGTTGTAGTGATAGCTTTGTGTCATGAATCAAAACCAAGTCTCAACATTCTCCCCCTTTTTGATTGATGACAACCTGTAAATAGATATAGATTTCGACTGTATATATAATATAAATACTTAATCCCCTGAATCTTTGACGCTCTATATCCTGCATTCTTAACGTTGGTAATAATATTTTTCCCCCTTTGTCATCGACAAAAAGGAATAAGGAATATGAACAATATAGAACAAAATAACTACTATAATATAAGGTATCAGAAAAAATTAACATTTAAGGCATGTGATACCCAAGGTTCTTATAATTTCCTAATTTTAAAAACCATACCCATTTGGGTGCAGTTGAACCTTTAAAAATATAATTTTCATTATTAACTACCATATCAAAATAATCACCAATGTATTTTTCCAATTAACAGGAACCCAAATACTTAGATAATTTTTATTCCTATTTCCCGTCAGTGATTTTGTACATCTAAAGAAATTATAAGCATTATTGGTCATAGAAAAATTTGAATTTCTATAAAAATTGGATTTAGACTTTACTCGTAATCTCGTACTAGCATTAACATATTTACTATACATAAAAGCGTATCTAGTGCTATTTCTACGATCAGTTTTATTACATCCTAAACCATATTAAATTTTATGATTTTAGTGTTAAGTTTATCAAACTTAGCTTTAAAGTCACAATTATTTTTTTCAAAAGAAATATTATTGTTTTTCAAAATATCAATTTGCTTGTTTAATTTAGAATTCTTTTTATTAACTTATAGTTCTCATTTTCGAGAAGAAAAATTGAGATTCTGAATTATCTAAAGATGATCGTAGTAAATCATTTTGTCTTTTCAAATCCGTAATTTCTTTTGAAAAATTTTCTTTTTCTTTTTCAAACATAGTATTTTGTTCGTCTAGAAAATCTTTAAGAGCCTCAAAATTATTTTTCAAAACACCCTGTTGATTTTCTAAATCTAATTTCTCATTTTTCAATTTCACATTTTCAAGTTCAACAGATTTCATCTTTTCTAAAATAATAAAATTAAGCTTTGAAAACTTATTTCTTATGCTAACTAATTCATTATTATCTTTTACTAAAATTTGTAAATCAGAAAGTACCTTTTTGTAATCCTTACTGGTGCCTTTGTCAGGGATTTTTCCGATTGTATTTCGATTGGATCATTTTCCGGTCATTATTCTATGATGTTGTGACGATCGATAGAATTCCAGGCTCTGAAACCAAATGAAAGTCGCTATGCTCTTATACCAAATGAAAGTGTGCTATGGATCGTGTAATATGGATATATGATAATGCAGAATATAGTGATGATAGTAATATAGTAAATAGTGTGGAATATAAAAGCAGTATAATAAAATGACACCGGAGATTTTTATACTGGTTCGGCGCACCGTCCAACGTCCAGTCCAGACTCCTTCTGGAATTTCACTAAAATAACAACCCTTACTTAACCCGGAGGAACAGGTCTATACAACCCCTGAGCAGCCGAACAGGGACCTTAGCAGCAGAATAGGATTTCGCCTCAGCAGCATAAGAGGACTTCACACGCTTGAGCAGCAGAACAGGACTTCAACAAATACAAAAGATTGTTTTGACTTTGTGTGTTCTAATAACATGGATTTGTCACTTGTTGTACACCCTTCCTATAATCTTCTCCTCAAGTATATATATATATATATATATATATATATATATATTTGAAGTTTATGAAGAATAGAAAGGTATACTATTGCTTTAATGCAGAATAATTGAAAGTATAATTGCAAATAGATTCAAGAGATTTAGATAAGAAAATTAGGTATTAAATTAGATTGTGAGTAAGTGATTTGGAATCAAGTTGAAGTATGTATTTATAAAGGTTAGAAAGCAGCGACTGTTGATGAAGAGTTTCGATTGAAGTGTTGTGTCGAAATCTTTTCGTAGAGGTTTGTAACTCTTCACAAAATGTCATGTCTTTTCAAAAAATAGCTGTTGTAGAAATTCCATCAACTAAGCATCTGGTTTAGTCGACTTAATATTCAAATGAATTTTAAACTATATATTTGAATACCTATGCACATGTGCATGTTGCATAGAATTTTCTGGGTGAGTCGACTGAACCTTTGGATCAGTCGACTGACCTGGTAAAATCAATGCAATTTGCACAGTTTACACAGGTATAATAATATATATAACTTTAAAAACTTTTATAATATAATATAATATATAACTTTAAACAATTATACATGCTTATATATGTATAAATTATTTGAAAATAAGATGATTAAATATATAAGCTAATATACATAAATGAGGAGAAATTTTAACAAAATTGACCTAAGACTCAAAAACAAAATAATATAATTGATGCACTGGTTTTGAAGTCTTGTACTGTTGTAGTATATATTCTCTTTTTGTCGTAGCTATCGTCAAATCTGTATGTCATTGTGATAGCTTTGTGTCATGAATCAAAACCAAGTCTCAACATTCTCCCCCTTTTTGATTGATGACAACCTGCAAATAGATATAGATTTCGACTGTATATATAATATAAATACTTACTCCTCTTGAATCTTTGACGCTATATATCTTGCATTCTTAATGTTAGTAATAATATTTCTCCCTCTTTGTCATCGAAAAAAAGGAATAAGGAATATGAACAATATAGAACAAAATAACTACTATAATATAAGGTATCATAAAAAATTAACATTTAAGGCATATGGTACCTAAGGTTCTTATAATTTCCTAATTTTTAGGAAACCATACCCATTTGGGTGTAGTTGAACCTTTAAAAATATAAATTTCATTATTAAATACCATATCGAAATAATCATCAACGTATTTTTCTCTATTTTTTCAATTAACAGGAACCCAAATACTTAGATAATTTTTATTCATATTCCCCGACAATGATTTTGTACTTCTAAAGAAATTATAAGTATTATTGGTCATAGCAGTATTTAAATTTCTATAAAAATTGGATTTAGACTTTACTCGTAATCTAGTACTAGCACTAACATATTTCCTATACATGAAAGCGTATCTAGTGCTATTTCTACGATCAGTTTTATTATATCCTAAACCATATTAAATTTTGTGATTTTAGTGTTAAGTTTATCAAATTTAGCTTTAAAGTCGCTATTATTATTTTCAAAAGAAATATTACTGTTTTTCAAAATATTAATTTGCTTGTTTAATTCAGAACTTTTTTTAACTTACAGTTCTCATTTTTGAGAAGTAAAATTGAGATTCTGAATTATCTAAAGATGATTGTAATAAACCATTTTGTCTTTTCAAATCCGTAATTTCTTTTGAAAAAATTTCTTTTTCTTTTTCAAACATAGTATTTTGTTCTTCTATAAAAATTTTAAGAGCCTCAAAATTATTTTTCAAAACACCCTGTTGATTTTTTAAATCTAATTTCTCATTTTTCAATTTCTCATTTTCAAGTTCAACAGACTTCATCTTTTCTAAAATAATAAAATTAAGCTTTTAAATCTTATTGCTTATAATAACTAGTTCATTATTATTTTTACTGAAATTCGTAAATCAGAAAGTACCTTTTTGTAGTCCTTGCTAGTGGCTTTGTCAGGGATTTTGCCTGTTGTATTTCGACTAGATCGTTTTCAAGTCATTATTATATTATGTTGTGACGATCGATAGAATTCCAGGCTCTAATACCAAATGAAAGTCTCTATGCTCTGATACCAAATTAAAGTGTGCTATAGATCATGTAATATGGATATATGATAATACATAGTATAATGATGATAGTAATACAGTAAGTAGTGTGGAATATAGAAGCAGTATAATAAAATGACATCAGATATTTTTATACTGGTTCGGAGCACCGTCCTACGCCTAGTCCCAGACTCCTTATGGAATTTCACTAAAACAACAACCCTTAATTAACACGATGGAATATGTCTAAACAACCCCTGAGCAGCCGAACAGGGTTCTGAGCCGCAGAACAGGATTTCGCCTCAGCAACCGAAGAGACTTCACACGCCTGAGCAGCAAAATAGGATTTCAACAAATACAAAGATTGTTTTGACTTTGTGTGCTCTAATAACACGGATTTGTCACTTCTAGTACACCCTTCTTATAATCTTCTCCTCGAGCATATATATATATATATATATATATATATATATATATATTTAAAGTTTATGAAGAATAGAAAGGTATAACATTGCTTTAATGCAGAATAATTGAAAGTATAGTTGCAAATAGATTCAAGAGAGTTAGATAAGAAAATTCCGAAGTAAATTAGATTGTGAGTAAGTGATTTGGAATCAAGTTGAAGTATGTATTTATAAAGGTTAGGAAGCAGCGACTGTTGATGAAGAGTTTCGATTGAAGTGTTGCGTCCAAATCTTTTTTTAGAGGTCTGTAACTCTTCACAAAAAGTCGTGTCTTTTCAAAAAATAGCTGTTGTAGAAATTCACTCAACTGAGCTTCTGCGTCGGTCGACTGAATATTCAAACGAATTTTAAACTATATATTTGAATACATGTGCGCCTGTGCATCTTGTGTAGAATTTTCTAGGTCGGCCGACTGACCCTCTAGGTCAGTCGACTGACTTGATAAAATCTATGCAATTTGCATAGAATACACAGGTATAATAATATATATAACTTTAAACACTTTTATAATATAACATATATAACTTTAAATAACTATACATGCTTATATATGTATAAATTTTTGGAAATTGGACGATTAAATATATAAGCTAATATATACGAAAACGAGGAGAGATTTTAACAAAATTGACCTAAGACTCAAAAACAAAATAATATAATTGATGCACCGGTTTTGAAGTCTTGTCCTCTTGTAGTGTATATTCTCTTTTTGTCGTAGCAGTCGTCAAATATGTATGTCGTAGTGATAGCTTTGTGTCATGAATCAAAACCAAGTCTCAACATATACTTGCGAAGATGAGACACATGAAATACATTATGGACGCGTACCATACTGCTCGACAACTCTACGCTGTATGCGAACTTTCCAATCCTCGCTGTAATATGGAATGGACCAACTTATCTTGGTGCCAACTTCCCTGACTTCACGAACTATACCACACCCTTAATCGGCGATACTTTAATGAAAACCTTATCTCTAACTAAGAACTCTAGGTGTTTACTCCTCTTATCTGCGTAACTCTTCTGTCTGGACTGAGCTTCCTTCATCTTTTCTCGGATTAACTCAATCTTCTCTGACGCCTCTCTAACCAAATCTAGACCTAAGACCAATTTGTCTCTAGTCTCCAACCAACATGCTAATGATTTGCATGGCCTTCCATATAAAGCTTCAAGAGGTGCCATTCCTATACTAGTCTGATAACTATTATTATAGGAAAACTTGAGCAAATGTAGGTGATCATCCCAAGATCCACCAAAGTTCATTACACAAGCTCTCAATAAATCCTCAAGCACCTTATTGACTCTCTCTGTCTGCCCATTCATCTAAGGGTGATATGCTATACTCATCTTGAGCTTAGTACTTAAGACAACCTATAGACTCTTTGCAGAATTCGCTAGTAAACAAAACATCTCTATCACTGACTATGCTACTAGGAATCCCACGTAGTCTAACTATGTTGTTCATGCATAACTTAGCTAAAACAGGTGCTATTCTGGTTGACTTAATTGGAATGAAATGTGAACTCTTGGCAACCTGTCCACTATGACCTATATACTTTCATTTCCTCTATTTGACCTTAGAAACCCCTCTATAAAATCCATGGATATCGAATCCTATTTCCACACTGAAATCTCTAAAGGCTGAAGCAACCCACTCGGCTCTGATGTTCGGCTTTCACTTGTTGACAGTTTGCACACTGCCTAACTCATAAGCCAACATCCCTCTTCATACCTTCCTGATAGAAGCTCCTCTTCATGTCTTGATACATCTTGGTCCCTTCAGGATGAATCGTAAACTTGGATCGATGACATTCTTCAAGAACTTCTTTTCTTAGGTCCTCAACATTTGGAACATAAAACCATCCCTTCTTTTTCAACGATCCTCCTTTAGATCATCGATCTCGGTTCCAACCTCAAGCCTTCTGATCTTCTTGTCTAATACTGGATCATCCCTCTTCTTAGAAGCAATCCTCTCGATCAACACTGGTCGAACTTCCAAACAGGACAACTTGGAAATACCCAAACTAGAACTAGCAGTCGATCTTAACTACATACTACAAGTGGTCAAAGCTTCCAAATCTTTCCACTCTGCCAGCATAGCCAACAGCACATTCTAATGTCTTCTACTAAGAGCATCAATCACCTTATTTCCTTTCCTAGGAGTATACTCTATACCAAAATCATAAGCAGCCAAAAACTCCAGCTACCTCTACTGTCTCATATTCAGCGTCTTTTGAGAGAAGAAGTACCTTAAAGACTTATGATCTATGTATAGCTCAAATCCCTCCCCTAAAAGATAATGCCTTCATATCTTTAATGCAAAGATCACCACAACCAACTTCAAATCATGAGTAGGATATCTCACTTAATGCGGTCTAAGCTATCATAAAGCGTAGGTAATCACTTTACCATTCTACATCAACTCAGCTCCCAATCCAGTTCTCGGTATACACCACGAACCCTTGGTTTTTGTTTGGAACTACTAACATAGGTGCATTGGTCAACAAATGCTTTAACTTAAGGAATGCTTCCTCACATTTGTCGGACCAAACAAACTGCACATCCTTCCTGGTTAGCTTCGTCAAAGATGCTGCTATCCATGAGAAATTCTTGATGAATCTCTGGTAATAGCTAGCAAGTCCAAGAAAACTTTTAATTACAGTCACCGCCTCTGGTCTCTTCCAATTATTAATAGCTTCTATTTTATCTAGATCGACTGGCAACCCTTTCTATAAAACCACATGACCAAGAAACTTAACTTCTTTCTTCCAAAAATGGCACTTGGAAAACTTTGCCTTCAACTGATGCTACCTCAGCGTCTCAAGCAAAACTCCAAGAAGATCCTCAGGCTCTCCTTCATCCTTAGAGTATATTAAAATGTCATTTATAAACACCAACAAGAATCTATCCAAATACTCTCAGAAGACTCGGTTCATCAAATCCATAAAGAAAGTAGGTGCATTCATTAACCTGAATGGCATTACTAACCACTCGTACGGACCATACCTAGTAAGAAATTTGTCAAAGGAAAACTGTCCTTTGCCACTCTTAACTGATGGAAACCTGTCGCCAAATCCAACCGGGAAAACACTTTGGCTCCACACAATTGATCAAATAGAACATCAATTCTCGGCAAAGGATACTTATTCTTAATCGTCCTTTCATTTAACTTACGGTAGTCGATACAGATTCTCAACGACTAATCCGGTTTCTTCATGAACACCACGGCCGCTCCCTAAGGCGAACTACTTCATTTAATAAAATTCCTTCCTTCTAGATCCACTAGTTGCACCTTTAATTCCTTCATCTCGGATGGTGTCATCCTGCTAGATGGTCTACTTACAGGTTCAGCTCTTGGCACAAGATCTATCCGAAACTCAACAGATCATTTCGATGGTTGTCCTGTGACCGGCTCAAAGACATCTTCAAACTCTCTTGCTACTCAAACCTGACTTAACTTTTCTTCTACTCCTATAATGCTTAGCAAAGCACTACTACTTCGGTCAGAACTGTCCACTAAGAATATGATTCAGTTATGACTATTTGGGTGTCTCGGTGATATTTCCCCATCCTGGAAAAATATCCTAGTCACATACTTGCTCAACTAATACATACCCAAAATGATTCCAAAATCTACGAAATCGAAAACATACAGACTGTATGCAAACTTATGACCTAACAAAACAAGTTCTAGCTGGTCATATTTATCCCTAGAGTCGCATACTCTCCTATTGGATTCACAACCCTTAAAGAAGTAATAAGGTATGTGGATTCTAAGCATAATCTATCAATCAAACGCAGGGATATAAATGAATGTGATGCACCGATATCAAATAGTATCCTAACTGGTACATTCTAAATCAAAAATGTATCTTCCATCACAAACTTCCCTTTTTCAGCTGCATTTGCCTTAGTTGATAATGGTTAAACGGCAAAAATCTTTCCCTTGTTCGTCTTTACTGGTTCTAGACACTGATTCTTATAATGCCCAACTTGGTCACAGTTGAAGCATTTTGCACTCTTCTTATCTACAGCCTTCTTCCTCATGCCTGACTGGCACTCATTTGCATAATGACCTTTCTTGTACACTTGAAGCAAACTAAATCAGCCCTTGCCTTCTTGGTAGCATCTACCTTCTGGGCTCCATTCTTCTTAATGATCTTCCTTTTCTTTCACTGAGAACCTAGGTTTCAATTGGCTTCTTTCTAACACAAACGACAAGCATTTCTTCATGGCGAATTGCCATCTCCGCTACTACATTACTAGGATCACAAATAAGTGTCAGGGTCGTCGTAGCAATCCCGGGCCTCAGTCTCCTAATGAACCTCGCATTCCTCTTGATGACGGGGTTATAGTATTATATCCATAGTGGGACAACTCATCAAACTTAGCAGCATACTCAACAACCGACATCTCTCCCTGCTCCAGATCCAAAAACTTCCTTAGCTGTGTTGGTTTAGCAACCTCAAACATAAACCTTTATTCAAATCTCCTTCGAAAATCAGCCCAAGTCAATTAATCCTTCGATACTTTGATAGTAACATTGTTAAACTAATGAAGCGCTGGCCCTTGTAACTGCCTAGAGACCAACCTTCTCTTCTGCTCATCATCTAAACCCAAATCAGCAAAGATATGCTCACAATGCAACAGCCAATTCTCTACCTCTATGACATTCATTATCCCCATAAATGGCTTCCCACCAAGACTGGTGTAATCTCTGCTAAGCATAATTATTCCTAACTGGAGCCACATGATTAGAACCTCTAACATTTCCAGCAACTCCTGCTTGCATCATATTGATGAAAAATTGATATATCGCCCTCATATCTACTGGTGGATTTCCAACACCCACATTGGCATCGGCATTTTGGTTAGCATTAGCCTATCGACCTAGGTTCCTCTTGGTATTAGGTTGAACATTTTCGTTGGTTGTGGGCTTCCTCCACCGAGATTTCCACTTCCGTTTCCTGCTTCCATATCTTCTTTCTTGTAAATCTGCATACGAACCTTAATAAGATACATAAGAATGGTCTAAGAGAGAGGGGAATACGTGCTTATATATATA
Source organism: Allium cepa (assembly GCA_030765085.1). Lineage (NCBI taxonomy): Eukaryota > Viridiplantae > Streptophyta > Magnoliopsida > Asparagales > Amaryllidaceae > Allium > Allium cepa. The sequence goes on from CM060932.1 coordinate 138,931,882, forward strand.
CACACGCCAAATTCAAGTACGGAAGTATAGCGTTAACCCAAACCCGATCTTATTTTCTAATTCATTGGATTATGTTTGAAAATCTTTTAGGTTTAAATTTCTTTTAAGTTTCATAAACCTATGCTCTAATACCAACTTGTAACATCCCCTACCTGAAGGCCCAAAACTAATGGCTACGGATGCTGCAGTCATCCATAGTTATTACTCCTTGGCGACCAAATACGGTAATGTTAGATACATTGATATAACAAAAACACATGAATATGGAAAAAAAATTAAAACATCTAACAAGTTCCATATTCCATTTCAAAACATTTCAAATTCATTATATAATCCCAACACAAGAATCACGTTTAGAGAAAATATATTAATTACAACATATGCCAAGAGCGACATACGAAGATGCCCCTTGGATGACCAGAGTATATATAAGCAATTTTACAGCTATGCCTTTACAAAACAACACAACAGAATCAAAATAAAAGAGAACACTAGATAGTTATCATGCCTTTTTCACATCTCTAGAAGCCTATTCATCTAAGAGGTACCTGAAAACCTCAACTCTCAAACTACTCAAAATCAATTGAGTACCTGAGAGTTTAAGGGGAAAAATAAACTTTAAGTCAAACATAAAGCCTGGTATGAATAATATTCTACCATTTCAAACCATTTAGATATCTAATGAGACCATGCCACTTAGCAGAATGGATTTTCCCATCACTGGTATCCTAAAACCTTTATAAAACCATATACTATGCTCTTGCATCCACAATGGTTAAAACATCGCAAAATAATATGATGATATGCAAATAAGTAAATCAATTTTTGGATTTCTCTTCCCTATTCATTCTGACTAACTGTCTCATTTACAGTTTCTAGGGTCACTATTAACCAATTAGTTTTTATGGGCTTACTAATAACCTGTTTAATGCTTAAGGACTCCATGTCCAGTTACAAACTTTTCATGGGATCACTAAGAACCTATTGGCTCCTGCCAATATCTTTACTGTTTCATTGGTTCTCACTGAACCTATTGGTAACTCCAATATCTTTCCTCTTATCCTAGTTTTCATGGGTTGACTAGGAACCTATTGACTTCTGTTAATATCTTAATCTGGATATAGTTTTCATGGATTCGCTACAAACCTCCCCCGCCAATATCAAATCATAGTTTTACTGGGCTAATTACGAACTTGTCTTCCTGAAATCTTCAATTATACATAGTTTTTGTAGGCTTGGTATAAACCTATTGGCCCCTGTCAATATCTTTTCCTATACACAGTTTTCATGGGCTTACTGTGAACCTATTGGCCATTGCCAATATCTTTAATTAATTTAATTTATATTCACAATTGGATCAACTAACTGGTTATTCTACCCTTCCATAAATTATCATTATGGGTTCATTACGATGTGAATATATATATATATTTGAAGAAGCAAACATAATAACATAACAATACCACTCCTATGGGTTTAATATCCTTGAAATTATTTTCATATGAAACATGGTTAATCCCTTTGACCAAATATTTTACCAAGGAAAGCTTCTTCTTAAAACCATTTCAAAACTCCTTTACTTCGCCATGGGTTTTTCCTTTAAAATGAGATTGGGTTATTTGTTTTGAAAAACTAAGGCTTTCAAAACTTTGCTTTTGACCTTACTAAATAACCTCCTTCGAAAGCATATAAATCTCCTTTCAAAACATTAGTCCCTTTCCTTTCAAAACACTTTAAACCATCTCTTTCGAAACCATTTGAATGTAAAGTATTAATTATTAACTCTTAGAAGCATAACTTTGAAACCATTAAATGTAGCCCTTTCGAAACCTTTTAAAGTACCCCTTTCGAAACCTTTGGAAGTATCCCTTCCGAAACCATTAAAAGTTCCTCTTTCGAAATCATTGGGTTTATATTTAAAAATATCATTTGGGTCAAAGTGAATCTAAACGAAAGTATCTCCTTTGAAACCATTGTTTGTTGTATAAAAGTATTGGGGAAATTTTGATGGTGTTGGTACCATCCTTTCAAAAGCATAAATCATTTGGGTGAAACACTTGAAGGTTGGCTTCGAAACCCCTTTCGAAGCCATTGCCTTCGAAACCATTAATCCCCCTTTCCAAAGCATTTAGGAAGTGGCTTAGCATAAGTTTAAAACAAAGATAACCCTTCAAAAGCATTGATGGCTTCAACAAACGAAAGGCAAAAGAACAGCAGTTGGGTTTCGATTAAGTTGGAACAACTACTTTCGAAAGCATCATTTTGTACATAAAGGAATCCATTCGAAAGCCTACACTTTTAAAACATAAAATGGAAACCCCTTCGAAAGCTATTTAGAAACCCATTTCGATAGCATATGTTTTGACTCCTTCGAAAGCTTTAATTAAACAAGGCAGGTGCTTTTTCATTTGAAAGTAAAACTAAGGTTTCGACCCCATCGGAAGCTATGACTTCGACATTATGCTTTCTGCCAATCTCCAATCTACTACATACTATCTAAGTGATTCCTTATGTATTGGTTTTGGCTTTGTGGGGTTTCGACTTGATTGAAGGCGGAAGCTATGGGTTGAAATGTACTTCTAAGAGGCGGAACTCACTTTTCTTGGTAAATCTGATTTAATGCCAATTAAAGCAAACACTTTCTAACTAGCCTACCCACGTGTAAACATGTAAATGGTTGCCTCAAATTTTCAAATCCTTTACCAAAATAATTGCTGCCTAATTCCAGATCTAAACCAAGGTTAATTTACCAAATAACCATTTCCATTAAGCCAAATAATTAAATCACTTAGGTCCACCTTTTAAAATAATTTAATTCTCATAGTAATTCACTTAGAAAAAATCCCCAAAAAATAACAGAAACTCACTTTTAACATGTTATCTAATATATCTAAATTTCAGACTCAAATTCTCAATATAATTTCCAAAATAAATTTTTAAACCTAATTAACCATGTTTTCCTATGCAAATTCATAATAATCTTTCCATAGCTTGGAAAATTATCAAAAATTAAAACCTAACTCCAAAATCATTTTTTATATAACATATAAATTCCTTATGGCATTTGAAATCAATTATAATCAATTTCACCTTTAAAACCATGAAAATCATATTTAAACAATCTTGTTTAAATCTTACATGTTATGATCCAAGCATATCATCATCCAAATCATCATAAAAAGGGATTTCATCTTAAACCAAAAACAAATGATTAGAAACAAAATAGAGATGGTATAAATTATTATTCACCTTAATTAGGATAAGGAGATTGGATTTAGATTAATTTTCCCCTAAGCTTGAATCTCTAGCTTTTGACTGAATTCCTCTTTTCTTTCTTTGTTAATGGATGGCTCCTCTATTAGCTTGCTTTTTGATTTCTTTTGTGAAAATGAGAAAAATGGACGCGAATGGTATAAGGAATGAAAATATATAGGGGTTATGCTAATAAGGTGCGGCTAATCCCCAATATGCCCTTGTGTAAATTAATTAGCATATAAGTCAGTCTTAAGCCCATTTGATCAATTAATTAAGCATGCCTTAATTTATTTTCATATCCCAATCTCCTTATCGCACTAATTATTTCCATTATTCTATTTAATTTATCTAACTAAATCTCTTGAATAATGTAATCAAAAATTAAGGGTGTTACAATTCTAGTCATAGCCTAGCCTACGCCATCTACAACTATCACCATCAGCGTCCATAATCATTGCTCGAGTCATCTTGCAACAAACTTCAACCATCATGCCAGCCACACTCGCCGCCAGTTAGCCTAAGACATCACCTCCAAATGGTAAGCATCCATATATCCTCGCTCGTTTACCCTATTGCTTTTGCACCACTTGCTCTGCCAATTACATGCGACTTCAACCAAATCGTGACATCCAGTTGTGTTCTCCCTTGCTACAACCACATGTTGTCGTCGACAGTGGCCATTGCCCTCTATCATCATGGGTCGTTACTCGATTGAGCCTCCTTCGATGTATGCAATTTTTATTTTTTTTCACGCACTTGATTTTGAAAATAATTTTAGGGCGAGGGCATGAAGGAGAAGAATGCCTTTTGGGGGTAGAGCACGGCTAAGGCATTCGAATTACATAATGAACTAGTTCCATTCTAATTGGGCTGGGTTTAAATTCAATTTGACTTTAATTCTTTTCCGTTGCATTTAAATTTAACTACTAATCCTAGTCATATATTTACAATTATATCTCGATCTAATTTAAATTTGTTCACACTTCATTCTACGAAATATAATTTGATAACAATGCAAAATAGTTTAACTTAATATTGTTTCGCTGTATTTAATTATCCATTGAACCAATATAAATAAAAAAATTCATCATTGTCAATTTATTGATTTTATTGAATATCAAAGAAATCTTATTTTCATCCATTTCAAATATATAAAATTATTTGCACTCCAAAATATTTTATATTTATTAAAACATTTCATTTGAATTTAATATATTATCTAAAAAAGAATTTATTAACTAATTCAATTTTATTATAACAAAACCATTTATTAAATAGACTTTAACTGAATAATAATTTGATTACAAAAATAATAATCGTCAGAATTGAATTTAAACACTTCTATTTTAATCAAATTAGATTAATATTACAGCTTCAAAACATGGTTATTACAAGTGCTTTTCATTGGTTAGAAATGAAGCCATTCAATTTAAGGTATCATTACCTCTCAACCCTTGAATCGACATTCACGTCTAACTTTCAAAATAGGAACAAGTTTCCCAATCTCGAAGTCTATAAGTAGGATCCAAGAGTACCACGTATTTGTTATTAAAACATTTTCCAAAATCATTTATTTAAATCAAGGTTTGATTTAAAAGGAAACATCCTTCCTTTATAAACGTAAACAACTAATAAATTGATTAATTCCAAATCACATTAAAGGCATCTTGCGTCTATAAAAGTAAACACTTGCTTAGTAATAACAAAGTGTAATAAATTGACTTCCTTTCAAACTTCTCGAAATCATTTAATATAACAAAAATGTTATAGTCAATAATCTCTTTCTTTTTCTCGAAAACCTTTATTACAACAATAATGTTGTAATATATGATTTCTTCTTCTTTTAAAGTTAGTTTTAAAACTGATTTAAAACAAGTTTGAAACTTGTATTTAAACATCCCTTTAAAGATGGTAACTTTTGAAAAAACTTGACTTTGGAAAACAAAGGCGTAAAATTCAAACCTCTTGTTTAAATAGCTAAATAAATTTTAAAAAATATACTTACGTATTTCAATTCTCTTTTTTAAATACCTTTGAACACATTTGAATGTACTTTTCAAAATTTATAAAATAGATAACTCTTTTTTTACCAAAAATCGAATTTTTCAAATTGCGTTCACAGCGACTATCGATATATGGACCGTAATATTTAAAATTTGATTTTGTAAATCATATAACTTTTAAACCACATTTCTTTCTATATTAAACCACTTCAATACCTTTATTAAAGGTTTGAAAGCAAAAGTTGAGTTTGGAAATCATATCGAAACATATTTAAAAACAAGTAGTAAATTACTAAAGACGAGCGCGTGCTTTCAACGTCGCAATTGAACCAACAATAAGTAAGTTAACTATAACTAAGCAACATTCACTTTTCACCACCACAAATGTTTACATAACTAAAAACATATGTAAATAAAGTTAAATAAAGTAAAGAATCTTTTAGGATTTTTCTATAACATTTTATTTTTCGAAGTGCTTATGTAGCGACCTATTCGCTATGAAAACATTTCGACTTCCTTTTTTTGTCCTCTATAAAACAATGGAATATATATGCCATCCGTTTTTAAGTGGAAATCAAAACCAAACAAGCAATATAAATATTACATACAGCATAAGCAAGCAATTGCCAAATTATTACAACATTTTGTCCATTTTAAAGCTAACTTAAAGTGAGAAACCTCACTTTAAATTTGACAAAACTCCTTCCAACAACCAAAACATAATAAAACTGCCTCCACTACCCTCCCTATGCTTATGCAAACCCCTCCTCTAATAGCTCATGGCCCTAGGCAAATATGGAGATTTTAGCATAAAATTTTGGATCCTTAAGATGCAGAGAGGAATGGAAATGATTTTAGAAACTTGTTTATGGATTTAAAAAAGAAAAGAAATAATTTTGAAACACTATCTTTTATAAAAAAAAAAAGATGTATCAGTGGTAAGGAGAGTGGAAAGCAAGAGAGTTTAAAGTGGAAAATGAAATTAAACGAAGTAAAGTAGAATGTAGAAAAGTGGAGTTCTTTTTATAGAAAATGAAAATGGAAAATTACCAAACTAACCCTAAACTAATACCCTCTGCCAAAATTTGACAACACACTCCCCTCCCACTTGTGATGTACCCTCTTACTTAAGTATGTGTACAACTGTCTTAATATGTGTGCATGTCGTCAAGTCAAAGACAAAGTCTTCTTTCTTTTTACTAATCCTTTACTTACTTTATTTAATTATACTTTGAATTTTCAAATGCTAATTAATATTAACCCTTTTTTCATCAGGAAATAGAAATGTTATTTGTCATTTGTAAATCCATTTGAATGTTCAAAAGTTACAATAAATTTTGTTCGATGAAAAGTCGAAAATCCGAAAAAATATTTTTGGTCACATATTCAGTTTTTCATCGAATTACTTATTTTTGTAAACAAACTTCAAAAACTAGTTTACCATTATTAATTGTTAATTAAAAGAGGGTTATTTAACCACTAAAAATCATTAATTTAATATTTACAATTTATCAAAATATTCACAAATCAAACCGACAAAATTCCGAGTCATTACATTCTTCTCTCCTTAAACGAATTTCGACCCCGAAATTTCATCACAAACAAACAATCAAGAAAAAAGCCATATTGATACTTAAAGTTCCCTAAGATGTTAAATAACTAACAAATAACTTAAAGTTTGTCCAGGTTTACAACTTTCTCATCCCATAAGGATGATACACAATCTACTTAACATACCTCATGCTTAACATCCATAGGTTATTACTCAATCTATTATTCATAATACCTTATGACAAATCGATTAGTCATTTACCCAACTTTCGCTAAACCAAAAAACATTATAGAAAAATATACTTAAGCCCGTATGATGTATGTTGATCATCCATATGCAATATCTGATTCGATCATTTACTCGAATACATAAGCTTTTCTTCCAAATAAGAATCTCTCACCCGATCAGGCTCCTTGATTAGGAACCTCCGCTCTCCTTACATAGCCATATATTATGATAGAAAAACATGATACCATATCAAGAACACTTACCAAGTCTTTTTCGTTAAGAATTGAGTGATAAATCCTTATTCGGATCGGTGTGAATCATCTTAAAGTCATGTACTCGAATCTTGGATCAAAAACATATAAAGAAATGATCTACGTACAGCTTACATACTTATTCTTATTGGTTCTTACTTATACCAATTTCTTTTTACTTCTAAATTTGTCTATGAAAACGTTTCATAAAAACATAACATTTAAACTTGTATAATACCTTACTACAACCTAAGAGTACATACAACTATCTGATTAAATCTCTTATCTTTTCTTAAATTCATATGCAGGTCCAAAATAAATTTGGGTCTTAAAACTGAGTCGATCTCTTCAACCTCTTTACTCATCCGATCTGGCAAGTAGCTTAGAAGAGTATGATGCTGATATCCATACTCGATCTTGGAGTCCACTTTTCATTAGACAATTCTAAGGTAAAGATGTTTATTAGAGAATCCAATAACATTGAATAGTTTATACAACTTGGATGTTAAAAAAGGCACGGTTTTAATTAAAAAAAGCATATTAAAACATTCTTATTAAATTTAACCATTAAAAAACTTCATCTATCAACACATTCTTTTATCGAAATACCTTTTCATTTTGAATCCATTTTCTTAAGGAAAGTGAAGAAATAAATACCCGATTTTTACTTCAAAACCTTTGAAATAATTATACACTTTAATACATAAAGAATATACACATAGACCAAGTAACACCAAAATGATATCAAGGAAATGGGTCCTACCAAACAGTATCATACAACCACTTTACTAAGAAGGGTAATACTTAAGACAAGTCCTTACAATCCGAACACATCTCTTACCCATTTTTAGTCATTTTTGAGCCATTCGAAATACTTCTTCATCGATTCCCATTTTGAAAACAATACCATATATATTTTTCATACACACATACACACACACACACACACACACACACACATATATAACTGCTTTAGTACTCTATTTACTAAAACTTACTTTAGGTTTGTTTAGATTTGAACTCGTTCTGATTACACAATGACAAAAGGAATAATTTACTAAGTGTACTGCAACGTTCGCCTGAGAAAACATTCGATAATCACTTAGAAGATTATTCAGATCATCACAAAACTAATCGAGATGTTTTCCCTGAATTATCCCTAGAAAATATATCCTTACTTTTAAAATTCTCTTTGAACTATTTATACTTATAAATACTTTCTAGCAATACTGTTATTATTACCATTTTTTCAAAAATCGCTTAAAATATTTTTCAAAGACACCGGGATTTATACTCAAAATTCAATTTTATTTTATAAATCACATTTTATAAACCAAATTTATAATATTCTTCTATAAAATAACCTATGATAACCATTTCAAAAAAGTAAACTTGTTAAACCTGCACTATCATTTACAAACACCTTATAGTCAAATCATAAAAATAAATTCACAAAGTGTTCATATTTAATTTAACCAAACAACAAATGCTTATAAACTGGCTGAGCAAAAGTAAACAATCAACAAATGATAAGATAAATATCCATTTTCTAATAAATAATCACAACGAAAATAACAATATTACTTTCTAAAAGTTATTCTTTTATAGTAAAATATAAAATCTCGGTTAAATTATTTCATTTACCGATTTCAAAACAATACAAAACATTTTTGTAGCACTATCAAATAGGCACTCTCATATATATTACACTCAAACTCATTCTAGGGTGTCACTTATCCTGTCTTTAAGAGTTTACCTCACCAGGGCTAAGGTTCTCACTTAACCTTCGACTCTGATACCAAATATGACGACCTGCCTTTTCGACCCTCAAAAGCTGACACTAATACATCCATGGTATTCACATGCGGAGCATCCAAGTGCCAGATTGACAGATTGTTGGAGTGAAAAAAAGAAAAGATAAGACATAATCTCACATTATGACGAGTAATATATAATATCCAAATGATCTTTACAATAGTAAACTTTAATATTCATACAATAATCAGATCTTAACATATCATCAGCCTGGAAAATTATAACAGCTCATCTTTATAAATGATGATAAGTACGAAACAAGAAATATAATGGAAAATAAAATATGTCAAGTATTGGAAGCATCCAGCTCGTCTCCTAAAGCACCAAGTGTCCAACGCTAACTCTGGTAAATACTCACTCGAGTATTATAAGAAAATAACACCCAACTCAATCTAGTAATCCAGCAAGAGAAACTTAAATCATACTGATTGTTATATTTATAAAACTCTCTTAAAAATAAAGGTATCTTGTAAGACATGCCGCATATAAACATAGAAGGGTTTTTACCTTACGATTACCAAACCATATTATAAAAAATCTTATGATATTATTATAATGTTAGGGGTTTAAAATAAATATTGAATCATAGCAAAAATGGTCAACATAATAGGTATATAAACAAGTCTGTGTTACTAGTATTTTATCCAAGCAGAAATTAATAGGAGTAGAACGTCGAAATGAAGATGAAACGACTTGTAATCTTGGGAGCACACCTAGTGTAACACCCCTAATTTTTGATAATATTATTTAGGAGATTTAATTAGATAAATTAAATATAATAATGTAAATAATTAGAGTGATAAGGGAATTGAGATTTGAAAATAAAATTAAGGGCTGTGCTTAATTGTTTAAATGGGCTTAAGAATGGTTTATAAGCAAATTAATTTACACAAGGGCATATTGGGAAATAGCTGCACTTTATTACCATAACCTTTATATAACCACAGCTGACCATCCATTCACATTCATTTCAAATTTTCACAAAATATAAAATGTAAAACATAAGAGGAGTTGGTCATTGTTAAGGAAGAAAAGAAGAGAAATTCAATGAAAAGCTAGGGATTCAAGCTAGGGGAAACTAATCTCAATCCAATCTCCCTATCTTAATCAAGGTGAATAATAATCTATATCATCTCTATTTTGTTTTTTATGATTTTGAGTTTAAGAATAAATCCATTTTTATGATGATTTGGATGATGATATGCTTGGATCATAACATGTTTGATTTGAACAAGATTGTTTAAATATGATTTTATATGGTTTTAGGAGTAAAACCGATTAAAAGTAGTTTCGAATGCCATGAGAAAATTTTATGTCGTGTAAAATATGATTTTGGAGTTGGGTTTTAATTTTCATAATTTTCCAAGTTATGGAGAATTTATTATGAATTTTCAAAGGAAAATATGGTAAGTTGGGTTAGAAATCTATTCCCGAAAATTAAATTGAGAACTTGGGTCTGAAATTTAGATATGTTAGATAACATATTAAAAGCGAATTTCTATGTTTTTTGGAGATTTTTCCTAAGTGATTTACTATGAGAATTAAATTATTTTAAAAGGAGGACCTAAATGATATAATTGTTTTGCTTAATGGAGGGACTTATTTGTTAAATTAGTCTTGGTTTAGATCTAAAAATATGCGGTAGTTATTTTTGTAAAGAATCTGAAAAGTAGAGGCATCCAATCACATATTTACAAGTAGGAAGGTTAGTTAGAAAGTATTTGCTTTAATTGGCATTAAATCAGTTTTACCTAAAAAAGTGGGTTCCGCCTCATTCAGAATCACCTTTCGACTCGTAGCTTCTGCCTTCAATCAAATCAAAACCCCACGAAGCTGAAACCAATACACAAGGTACCAACATTGGTATGTAGTAGATTGGAGAAAGGCGGAAGGCATGTTGTTGAAACTTAGCTTCTTATGGGAACGAAACCTTTATTTTGTTTTCTAAAGAAAGGTGCTTGCCTGTTTTACTAAATGCTTTCCAAGGTGTCGAAATATATACTTTCGATGGGATCTTTTGAATAGCCTTCAAAAGAGGGCTGCAGGCTTATTATTTAAAGTATAACTTTCAAATAGGTTACTTAGTTTCCAAAGTGATGATTTCAAAAGGGGTAGTTTTAATCTAGCCGAAACCCTTCTGCCAACCTTATGCCTTTCGAAGGGATTAAAGATATAAATGCTTTTAAAAGGTAGCCTTTGTTTTGTAAATATGAGCCACTTCCTAAAGCTTTCGAAAGGGGTTAATGGTTTTGAAGGCAATGGTTTCGAAAGGGGTTTCAAAGCTAACCTTCAACTATTTTACTTGTATGGCTTAAGATTTTGAAAGGATGGCTCCGATGCCATCAAGATTTTCCCTAAACACTTTTGTGTGATAAATAATGGTTTCGCAAGGGATACTTTCGTTTATGTGCACCTTGATCCAAAAGATATTTTAAGGAAAAATCCAATGGTTTCAAAAGGGGTACTTTCAAATGGTTTCGAAGCTATGCTTCTATAATTGAATGGTTTCACTTTAATACATTCGAAAGGTTTCAAAAGAAATGTTTTAAAGTGTTACGAAAGGCAGGTGCCTAAAGTTTTAGAAAATAAGATTTTAATGCTTTCGAAAGGAAGTTTTCCAACAGTTTTGAAAGTAGTGATTAAAGGTATCGAATGCCTTAGTTTCAAAACAAATAACACAATCTCATTTTAAGGAAAACCCATGGCTAAGATAATGGAGTTTTGAAATGGTTTTAAGTATAAAGTTTTGAAGAAGTTTTTCCTTGATAAAATAATAGGTTAAAGGGATTAACCATGTTTTATATGAAAGTGATTTCAAGGATATTAAATCACAGGCATTGGTATTATTATGTTATTATATCTGCTTCTACTAATATATATATTCACATTATAATGGATCCATAACTGCATTTTGGGGAGAAAAGGGCAGAATGACCAGCTAGGTTGACCCAATAGTGAATATAATTCGAATTAGCTCCTGAGTAAGTAGAATTACATCTGCAAGGTCAGATAGACCAAAATGTAGGATGCTTAAATATTGAAGTTGTCGGATAGATAGGTTCATAGTATACCCATGAAAACTATGTTTAGGAAAAGTTATTTATAGATGTCAATAGGTTCCTAGTCAACCCCTGAAAACCTAGGATAAGAGGGAAGTTATTGGAGTTACCAATAGGTTTAGGGAGAACCCATGAAACAATGATGTTATGTGTAGGGGCCAATAGGTTTTTAGTGATCACATGAAAACTATGAAATAGGACAAGGAGTCTATAAACATTAAATAGGTTATTAGTCAGCCCATGAAAACTAATAGGTTAATAGTAATCCTAGAAACTATAACTTTGACAGATTGTCAAAATGTATGGGGATGGGTAATCCAGAATTGAATTACTTGTTTTGCATGTCATCGTAATATTTTGAACTGTTATATTTTAACCATTATGGATGCAGGAGCACAATACACGGTTTTATGAAGTATTAAGACACTAATGGCGAGGAAAACCCTTTCCCCTAAGCTGCGTGGTCTCACTAGATTTATAAATGGTTTGAGATGGTAAATTATTGTTCATACCAGGCTCTATGTCTGACTCGAAGTTTATGTTTTCCTCTTAAACTCTCGGTTGCTCAGTTGATTTTGAGTAGTCTGAGAGTTGAGGTTTTCAGGTACCTCTTTAGACAAATAAGCTTTCGGGGACGTGCAGGAGGCATGATAGTTATTTAGAGTTCTCTTTTATTTTGATTCCGTTGTGTTGTTGTAAAGGCAAAGTTGTTAAATTGCTTATACATACTTTGATCATCCAAGGGGGCATCTTTATATGTCGCTCTTGGCGTATATTATAATAAATATATTTTCTCTGAACATGGTTCTCATATTGGGATTATGTAATGAATTTGGAGTGATTTGAAATGAAATGTGAAAATTGTTTTATGATTTTAATTTTTTTTTTATATATCCATGAGTTTCTGTTACGTCAATGTATCTAACATCAGCGTATTTGGTCGAGGATTAATAAGTATGGATGACTACAACATCTGTAGCCATTAAATTTGAGCCTCTAAGTAGAGGATGTTACAAGTTGGTATTAGAGCAAAGGTGTATGAAACTTAAAATAAATTTAAACCTAAAAGAGTTTTCAAAACATAATCCAATGAATCAGAAAATAAGATCGGGGTTTGGGTTAACGATATAGTAACGTACTTGTATTTGGTATATAGATATATATAAGTACATATTCATGTAACGAACCGCCTTTCTTACTTCGAAAGATGAATCATAATGGGTAAAAGAAAAAGAAAGATAAGAAGAAAATTTAACAATCACAGAATCTCACATCAGAATGGAACAACATATAATATATAACATAGGATTATATATAGTCACTGCTATCATAATACATCAGAGTCATAATAGCACAAGCTCCACACTAGGACAATTATAACTACTTGTCCTTACATCACATGTCTAATATATATATATATATATATATATATATATATATATATATAACAGCGGAAATAGATGCTAGCTAGCTATCAGCGAAGCCATCTGCTTCAGGCCCTCCAAAATGCTATCGTGAGAAACCTGGATCACTTAGCTAATCATAAAAATTTGAGTACCTAAGAGTTCTAGGGAAAGAAGATAAAAATTTAGGTCAGACATGGGTCTGGTGTGAGTAAATTCAAAAAAAATTGAAATTTTATTTTAAAACACTGAAAATCAAGGGTATCTTGTAAGATCACACCGCACATAAACACGGATGGTTTTTTACCTTACAATAACCAATATACTTTATATAGAAAAATCCAGTGATATTATAATGGTGACTAGGGTTTTCAAGTAAATATATAAATAGTCAAAATTGTTACATTAATTAAATTCCAGCATAATAGATATACAACTAAAGCCGAAGGCAGTTCTTGGAAATTGGGTTCCATACACCATAAGGTAAGGAACTACCTTCCGAAGATTTTACCTCTAGGTAAAATGCACTCGGGGTCTAACAAGAACATCTTGTACCCCTACTACACAGAACTGGCCTACCACTTTACTAGTATTGTCGAATACATCACCGTCATGGTTGTGATCAGCAACCGTACCGGAGCATACCAAAATGGGACAAATATTGAGTCTAGATCTGGTGATGACATACCGTAATGGGAGCAGCGCACATAGCCTTGCTGCATACCCGGTTTTTTCCATTCCCGGTTGGTGAGGCCTGAGGTTACATCATTACCTTTGAAAAGCACTACACACTTGGAATACTGACATTTCCTTCCAAATGATGACACAATGTCAGTGTTCGTCCATACAAATCATTCAAGTGACGAAAGAACCGAAGGCACTATTTCCACTACACCCATTTTGGAATCACCCTCAGGGTTAGAAGCAAATAGCCCTTGCACTTCAAGTCTTGACTCTTGATCATAACTTCAAAAAATTTAATTCTAACGTTTACGTTGGTTTAAAGTGGTTTTCGGATAATAACTTGTCATCCGATCCCGATCTCTTCAAACCAACATTCGATAATTTAAAAGGGTCAAGTTATTGATAGTGAACAACTTCACTATCTGGTGGAAGATTAACATGTGGAAACACATTCCATACTTAAGTTTTAATGACCTGCTTGCCGAAAATATCCTCCTAATGTTTATCACAATTACGATATCCAACATTCGTGCTAAACAAAAGTCACTTGCTTTCCATAAACGAGTCAACGTTTTCAATCACTACGTTAATTCATTCGGCTACTTAATGGTCCAAACAAGAGATCATTTGGCTTTGAATCAATTCACCTTGAGAAGAATATTGGTTTAAACTACATTCGATTTAATTTAAAATCACCTTTGGAAAATATATAATTAAATAAATAAATAAAATCAATTTAAGCCTAATTATATCTTAATTAATCCAAATTAAATTAAGATTAAATTAAACTCTAATTAGACTTAATGAACTTAGGTAGGCCATAATTAACTTCCTAATGCATCTTGATCAAGGTTAAATCAAATCATTATAGTTAAACCCTAATTAATTAAATTATTAATTAAATAACCATTTAATTAAATAATAATTGATTAACTAATTAACTTAATTAAATAAGTACCAACCATCAAGTAATTCTTAACCACATTAGATACCAATTAAAACTTAATTAATCAAACAATAGTCATTAACTTAACTTAAGTGTTGGGAAATTACTAATTACCTTCTTAATTACTAATCAAGGCTAATTACCAACCATCAATTAATTCTTAACCATGTTAGATACCAATTAAAACTTAATTAATCAAACAATAGTCATTAGCTTAACTTAAGTGTTAGGCAATTACTAATTACCTTCTTAATTACTAATTAAGGCTAATTACCTTTTTATTTAACTAATTAATTAAATAGTTAATTAAATAATTAAATTAAAAAATTGAATTACTTTTTAATTACTAATTAAGTTTGTTATGAAAACTTTTACAAAATAATTTTCAGTTAAAACTACTTGAAACTAAAATCGATAAATTTCGTCGAACTGCATCCATAGCAACTATCGCTATAGGCGTAGTTTGCTTTAACATATTCATAGTGAACCACTTCACAACCCCACACTTTTTTAATGGTTTGAGACATTATTTAGAAAATTTAAACTTTAATCCATATCAAAACTTTAAGCTTCAGAATACAACTTCGATTCCATCCGGATCTCACATCCATCGCAATTACACAAAGTAGCTAACTTTGTTTACAAAAACTCATGCCATAGCCTATGTTTTACAATCAATACATAACTAACACAAACCATCTTCATTATAGGTTGCAAGTATACATTCATATATACATTCTTACAAACTTTACAACACAACATCGATTTTCATAACCAAATCAAGCTATAACAATCCATCCAAATCATAATCAAACCACACGGTTACCATTCAACTTCTAACTATATTATCACTATAATAATGACGTAATAATAAAGTAAAAATATTTTCCAAAATAAGGTGGTTTACTCACCTAAATTTCCATGGATTCAACTCTAACTTTCACTAGACCTTGCTAATGACCCTAGAGCTCGAAAAGGAAGTTACTTTCTTGGATTTTTGGCTACTAATGGGCTCGGCTTGGGGTGTAGGGTGGGAATGTAGGTAGTTGCTTGATGGAGGAGGGTGTGTAAAGTGGTAGAGAAGGGTTTTAGCTAAGGAAAATGTGTTTTAAAGTGGAAAACTTGATTTCTTTTCCTAACTTTTGCAAACTATGGAACCCATGAATATTTTGGAGAGGAGGTTTTAGTAAGTGAAGAGGAGAAAGCAAATGAGAACGTGTGTGTGCATGTACATTTATAAGCAAAAAGATTTGGAGAAAATTACTAAACTATCCCTTAATGATTTAACATAATATGTCATGATATTTGAAAAGTCGCATCACCTTCCTACCCCTCTCTCTTTTCATATCTCCCCTCCTTCTCTAGTCAAATCCTTAAGCTCATGATGAATAATGATGTCTAATTATGAAAATATTAAGATATGACAACACTTACCAATATATGTGTATATATAATATTTATTATTTTTAAAGTCATGAATTTTCACATCACCTATTATTTATAATTAACATAAGATAACCTATTCCTATGTGTATTATTATTGAATTAATTATCTATTATATATGTATACATATGGCGCATAAAGATAAACAACAATCCTGACAACTTTTCGGTGTCGTAAGGTCGAAATTTCGAAAAACATTCTTCAATCACATTTTTTATTTTTATTTTAACTATTTAATTTGGTAGAAAAATTTGAAAATGATTTTTGCCTCATTATTAATTAATTAAAATGAGTTTATTTATTAATAAAAATCTATTTATTGACTATATAAAATGTATATAATTTTCTAGTTAAAATGACCAAATTTAGGGTTGTTACTACCCCCCTTAA
Source organism: Allium cepa (assembly GCA_030765085.1). Taxonomy (NCBI): domain Eukaryota; kingdom Viridiplantae; phylum Streptophyta; class Magnoliopsida; order Asparagales; family Amaryllidaceae; genus Allium; species Allium cepa. Next base: position 138,948,912 of record CM060932.1, read on the forward strand.
AAGAATTTCATCCCTGAAATTACTAATAAAAGTTAACCCAAAGGAATCATATATTCATGCCATAAAATTTGTACAAAAAGTATACAAGCACTCATGACAACAATACATACATAACACAACAATACAGCAACTATTCTAGCATCCATCTAGGATAAGCTTTCTTTACGTGATCCACAATTTCCCAAGTGCAGTCTCGGGAATCCTCGCTCCATCGAATCTTAACCAATTGCACCACCTTGTTGCACAATTTCTTCTCATCTTGATCCACAATACCAACATAATGTCTAACTACCGTTAGGTTTGGTTCTATTTCGAAGCCATCCTGAACTGACGTTTCTACCACTAAAGATGGATCATGCATGCTCTTCCTCAAATGGGAGACATGGAACACATTGTGGACTCCTGACAACCTTCCGGGTAACTCATCTCTATTAGCGAGTGACCTAATCCTTTCTATAATATTGAATGGTCCAATGTATCTAGGTGACAACTTCCCCGCTTTTCCAAATCAAATGACTCTTTTAATAGAAGGTATCTTCACATACACAACATCACCTACTTCGAACTCCAAATCCTTCCTTCTCTTTTCAGCATAACCCTTTTAGCAATCTTGAGCTTCCTTCATCCATCTTCAAACAATTTCAACTTTCTCCATCACCTCTCGAATCATATTCGGACTAAGTATTAAACAACCTCCAAATTCTACCCAACACATAGGCGATTTGCACGTTCTGCCATACAAAGCTTCATAAGGCACCATTCCAATGCTAGTTTGATAGCTATTATTATAGGAGAACTCAACCAAGTGAATATGATCCTCCAAAATCAAGAATGCAGGCTCTCAGCATATCTTCCAAAATGCGATTAACTCTTTCAGTCTGGCCATCAGTTTGAGGATGGTAGGCAGTACATAGACTTAACTTCGTTCCCAAAGCTATTTGTAGAGCTCCCAAAAATTGGCTCGTGAAGATAGGATCTTGATCACTTACTATGCTTATTGGAACTCCATCTAGACGAACTATCCCCCTCATATAAATTTCTGCCAATGAAGCTGCTGTTTTAGTTGGCTTGATCGGGATAAAATATGCACTCTTTATTAACCAGTCCACAATAACCCGCACTCCTTAAATTCCATCCCTAGTTCTGGGTAAACCGTCTATGAAATCCATTGATATCATCTCCTATTTCCACTTAGGGATCTCCAAAGGTTGAAGTAATCTGGCCATTTTCTAATGATCTCCCTTAATTTGTTGGCAATTAGCACATCTGCTCACAAACGTGGAGATATCCTTCTTCATTTCTGGCCACCAGAAAAATCTCCTCGTGTCCTTATACATCTTATGGAATCCAGGGTGAATACTCAACCTAGATTTCTGACATTTCGATAGTACTTCCTGTCCCAGTCCATTTATATCCGAAATGCACAATCTTCCCTTGATTCTTAAAATACCTTGGTGATCCATCTCAAAATATGTACATCGGTCTGCCTTGACTCCTCTCCATAGCACTATTCTTCCTTTTCTCCATTATCCTTAGCTGAAGAGTCGGGATAACTTCCAAAAGAGACAAAATTGGATTCATGCTTAAGGCGTCTGCCAGTACATTAGCTTTTCTCAACATATAAAGAATGTCCAAGCCGTACGTCGCCAAGTACTCTAACCATCATTGCTGTCGGAGATTCAGGTCTTTTGGGCGAAAAGATACTTCAGGGACTTATGATCAGCATAGAGCTCGAATTTTTCACCTAATTGAAGAAGAAGAAAATCCTACTTACTGAATGTCTAAATAAAGAAGAAAGAAGAAAATCATGAAGAAGGAAAGAATTTACCTAACAAATAATGCCTCCACATTTTCAATATAAAGACCACACCAACAATTCCAGGTCATGTATAGCGTAATTATTTTCATCGGGCTTTAACTGTCAACTAGCATACGAAATCACCCTTTCGTTATGCATTAGAACAGCACCCAATCCCACTCCACACACATTGGTATAAACCGTAAATCCACTACTCCCATCTGGCATAGCAAAGACTGAGGCACTGGTCAACCTCTTCTTCAATTCCACAAATGCCTCCTCACACATTGGAGTCCATATAAATTTTTCACCCTTCTTCGTTATCTTAGTCAAATGTGAGGAAATCTTAGAATAATCCTGAATGAATCTTCTATAGTAACTGGCTAATCCTAAGAAACTTCGAACTTCGGTAGGAGTACAAGGTCGCTTCCATTCCTGTACTTATTCCACATTTATCAGGTCCACTAAGATACCATCTCCTGATACAATATGCCCTAAAAATCTTACCTCCGATTGCCGAAAATGGCATTTAGAAAACTTTTCTTTCAAAACATGCCTCCTTAGGGTTTATAAAATTAATTCCAAGTGATATCTTTGTTCCTCTTTTGATTTGGAGTAAATTACAATGCCGTTGATAAAAACAAGCATGAACTTATTTAGAACCTCTCGGAAAACATGATTCCTAAGATCCACGAAATACGCAAGTGCATTGGTCAGCCCAAAAGGAATAACCAACAATTCAAAGAAAAAGTCTAGGCCCCTAAAGGCAGTTAAGGGTATACTATACTCAGCAACCCTTAATTGGTGAAATCCGGCAACTAGATCAATTTGGCAAAATACCATAGCTCTATGAAGTTCGTCAAATAAGTCATCGATGCAGGGTAAGAGATACTTGTTCCTAATGGTCAACATATTCAATTCGCTATAATCCACACATAGTCCCAATGACCCATCAGACTTAGCTATAAACACCACAGCTGATCCCAGCTCGAATGACTAAGCCTAATCAATCCCCTCCTTAGCAAATCCTGAGTTTAATTTACTAACTCCTCTCTCTCCTTCGGAGCCATTCTTCGCTTGGGTTGAGTCACGGGCCTTGCATCAGGAGCTAAATCAATTTGGAATTCTATTTCTCGATGAGGGGGTAAGCTTTCAACTTCTTCATACACATCAAAAAACTTCCTAACAACTTCAATAGACCTTAAATTTTCTTGAGCTGCTTCAAGGCATAAAGGAAACTACACATATGGATACCTGGTTTTTTACATGATACCTTAGCCTTTGTCCCTATACAATTCTCTTATCACATTTTAAGATAGCCTCATACTTGGATAACCAATCCATACCCAAAATAATGTCAAATCTTTTAAAGTCTAAGACATATGGGTCACAAGAAAATATATGGGAAAGGTAAAAAATTGGCATATTCTTACAGATCATATTCAAGTAGGTTACCCCACCTATAGGGTAGATAGGAACATAGGGTCTTCTAAAATACTAGGAATGAGGTGAAACTCGTCTACTGATTCTAAGGAAATAAATCTATGAGAGGCACCAGTATCAAACAATGCTCGAACATAAATTCCATTAATAAGTAAGGTGCCTTCAAGGACGCCTTTCCCTTTCACATCTTGCGAAGTCGATGGTTCATCCTTTATAGCATACACCTTGGGCTGCTACACTTTCTTTATGAATGGACAGTCTTTTACCATATTCCTAGGCTGATGACAGTTGAACCAGAGGGTCTTTTGGACCATTGGAGGGATAGGTCCATTTTGTTGTTACCGCTGTTGCGATTAAACTTCAGAATTCCTACAAAACTTCATGATGTCGCCCTTGTGCTGGCACTTGCGGAAAATAAAATCCTTGAAACGATTCCCTTGATTCTCACTGCCTGGCTTCCTCTTTCCTTGATTCTTCCAATTGGGATTGAACTTTCTTTTGTTGGAATTATTACCACTTGCATTTCCACTAGGTGCTACTGGAGTAGGCTTCTTCTTGTCCAAGACTTCATACCTTAATGCCATGTCTATCAAGTCCACAAATGAACCCTTAAAATGGGAAGTCATCCTCTTATGGAAATTCTCCGTCATTTCCAAAATGAACATCTCATTTTTATTTAGCAGGGTGTTTATCAATTCCAATCCAAAACAAGATAGCTCGTTGAACTTCGTCTCATATTCTATCACAAATGAATCTCCCTGATTCAAGTCCAAGAAATTTCTGTACATCCGAGTCTTACCAGTTGCAGCCTGGTACTGAGCTTCCAATGCTTCCTTAAAACGAGCCCAAGTAAACTCCTCTTTTGGAACCCTGGCTGTGAGCGAGTCCCACCAAGCTGCGGCTCCTTCGTGCAATTGCCATGATGCTAAAAATCTCTACTGCTCATTTGATAGATCCAGTCCTTTGAAAATCTTTTCACGAGTGCACAACCAAGCTTGAACTTCCACGACAGACTTAGTTCCCTTAAGCGGTTTCCCTTCCAATTTATGCGATCCTTAGATAAAGTTGAAAAATTTACCCTTGGTTGCCCTTGTTTTGGCTCCTCAATAGTTCCAACTCTTCCGGTCTGAGTCCGGCCATTAGTGGTCGCAGTGCTACTAGTTCATCTACATCGCATGCCTTTAATTCACATTTCTTACTACATGGACATAATAAGATAACACTTATAATACTTAGACGAGATAACTCCTAAAGGATGGCACTAATCAACCCTATCAAGCTGATATTTAATTATCAGGAATATATATCGATATACAAATAAAAATTACAAATACGCTCTCTTGAAGTTGACTCCAACCCAAAGCTTAGGTGTTCGCTTAACCTAATGCTCCGATATAAAATGTAACGAACCGCCTTTCTCACTTCGAAAGACGAGTCATAATGGGTAAATGAAAAGGAAAGATAAAAAGAATATTTAATAATCGTAGAATCTCACATCGAAAAGGAACAACATATAATATATAACATAGGATTATCAATAGTCACTACTATCATAATACATCAAAGACATAATAGTACAAGCTCCACACTAGGATAATTATAACTACTTGTCCTTAAATCTCAAGTCCAAAATATATATACACACATACATACATAGCGGAAATAGATACTAGCTAGCTATCGGTGAAGTCACCTGCTCCAGCTCCTCCAAAATGCTATCGTGAGAAACCTGGATCACTTGGCTACTCATAAAAATTTGAGAACCAAGAATTTTAGGGAAAGGAGATAAAACTCTGGGTCAGACATGGATCTGGTGTGAGTAAATTTAAAACAATTGAAATTTTTAAAACACTTTGAAAATCAAGGGTATCTTGTAAGACCCGTCGTACATAAACACAGACGGGTTTTTACCTTACGATAAACAAATCACTTTATATAAAAAATCTAGTGATATATTATAATAGTGTCTAGGGTTTCAAGTAAATATATAAATAGCTGAAATTGTTACATTAATTAAATTCGAACATAATAGGTTTACAACTAAAGCAGAAGGCGCTTATTGGAAATTGGGTTCCATACATGGCAAGGTAAGGAACTTCCTTCAAAAAAGTGCACCTTAAGATAAAATGCACTCGAGGTCTGACAAGAACATATTGTACCCCTGCTACATAGAATCGGCCTACCACTTGACTAATAGTACCAAATACATCACCATCATAGTTGTGATCGGCAACTGTACCGGAGCACACCAAAATGGAAAAAATATTAAGTCTAGATCTAGTGATGACATAACCTAATAAGAGCGACCCACATATCCCTGCTGCATACCCTGTTTTTTCCATTCCCGATTGGTGAGGCCTGAGGTTACGTCATTACCTTTGAAAAGCACTACACACTTGGAATACTGACATTTCCTTCCAAGTGATGACAAAATGTCAGCGTTCATCCATGCAAGTTGTTCAGGTGATGAACGAACCAAAGGCACTATTTCCACTACACCCATTTTGGAATCACCCTCAGGGTTAGAAGCAAATAGCCCTTGCACTTCAAGTCTTGAATCTTGATCATGACTTCAATACTTCCAATTCGAACGTTTATGATGGTTTGAAATGGTTTTCAGATAACAGCTTGTCATCCAATCCCGGTCTCTTCAAACCAACATTCGATAATTTTAAAGGGTCAAGTTATTGATAGTGAACAACTTCACTATCAGGTGGAAGATTAACATATGGGAATACATTCCATACTTATGTTATCATGACCCGCTGACCGAAATTAACCTCCACATGTTTATCACAATTACGATATCCAACATTCGTGTTAAACACATGTCACTTACTTTCCATAAGCGAGCCAACATTTTCAGTCACTACTTTAATTCATTCGGCTACGTAATGGTCCAGACAAGAGATCATTTGGTTTGGAATCAATTCACCATAGGAAGAATATTGGTTAAAATACACTCGGTTTAATTTAAAATCACCTTTGGAAAATATTTAATTAAATAAATAGATTAGTTTAAACCCTAATTAAATCTTAATTAATCCAAACTAAATCAAGACTAAATCATAATTAAACTCTAATTAGACTTTATGAACTTAGTTAGGCCATAATTAACTTCCTAATGCATCTTGATTAAGCTTAAATCAAATTGTTATTAGTTTAACCTTAATTAATTAAAATATTAATTAAATAATCAATTAATTAAATAATAACTGATTAAATATTAACTTAATAAATAATTATTAACCATTAATTAATTCTTAACCATGTTAAATACCAATTAAAATTTAATAATCAAACAATAGTCATTAACTTAACATATGTGTTGATTAATTACTAATTACCTTCTTAATTACTAACTAAGGCCAATTACCTTTTTATATAACTAATTAATTAAATATTTAAATTACAAGACTTAATTACTTTTTAATTACTAATTAATTTTGTTTTGAAAACTTTTACAAAATAATTTCCAGTTAAAACTACTTGAAACTAAAATCGATACATTTCGCCAAACTGCATCCATAGCGACTATTGCTATGGGCACAGATCGCTCTAACATATTATTAGCGAACCACTTCAAAACCCCATAATTTTTTTTCATGGTTTCAAACATTCTTTAGAAAATTTAAATTTTGAACTTTAATCTGTTTCAAAACTTTAAACTTCGAAAAACAACTTTAATTCCAATCGGATCTTAAATCCATCGCAATTACACAAAGTAACTTACTTTATTTAACAAAACTAATGCCATGGCTCATGTTTTATAACCAACGCATGACTAACACAAACCATATTTATCATAGGTTGCAAGTATACATCCATATATACATGTTTACTAACTTTATAATACAACATCGATTTCCTTAACCAAATCAAGCTATAATAAACCATCCAAATCATAATCAAACAACATGGTTACCTTTCAACTTCTAACTATATTATCACTATAATAATGACTTAATAATAAAGTAAAAATCTTTTCCAAAATAAGGTAGTTTACTCATCCAAATTTCCACGGATTCAATTCGAACTTTCACTAGACCTTGCTAATGACCCTAGAGCTCAAAAAAGAAGTTGCTTTCTTAGATTTTTGGCTACTAATGGGCTTGGCCTGGGGTATAGGGTGGGAATGTAGGCAGTTGTTTGATGGAGGTGGTTGTGTAAGGTGGTAGAGAAGGATTTTAGCTAAGGATGTGTTTTAAAGTGGAAAAACTTGATTTTATCCTAATTTTTGCAAACTATGGAAGTCATGAATATTTTGGAGAGGAGGTTTTAGGAAATGAAGATGAGAAAGAAAATGAGAATAATGATGTTGTGATATTACTAAACTATCCCTTAATGATTTAATATAATATGTTGTAGTATTTAAAAAGTGTCACATCACCTTCCTACCCCTCTCTCTTGTCACATCTCCCCTCCTTCTCTAGTCAAATCCTTAAGCTTATGATGAATAATGATGTCTAATTCTGAAAATATTAAGATATGACAAAACTTAACAATATATATTTATATATAATGTTTATTATTTTTAAAGTTATGAATTGTCACATCACGTGTTAATTATAATTAACGTAAGATAATCTATTCCTAAGTGTATTATTATTTAGTTAATTATCTACTACATATATGTACATTTAGTCAAATAACATTCTTGATAACTTTTCGGTGTCGAAAGGTCGAAATTTCAAAAAACGTTCTTCGGTCACATTTTCTATTTTTCTACGAACTATTCAATTTGGTAAAAAAAAATAAAAATGATTTTTCCCTTATTATTAATTAATTAAATTGAGATTATTTATTACTAAACATCTATTTATTGACTATATAAAATATATATAATTGCATCGTTAAAACGACCAAATTCAGGGTCGTTACAATTCTCCTCTCTCTTAGACCGTTCTTCTATATCATACTAATGCTCATATGCAGATTTACGAGGAAGAAGATATGGAGATAGGAAACGGAAGAGGAAATCTTGGTGGAGGAAGCACCATAACCAACGAAAATGTTTGACCCACTAGGAGGAACCCCGGTCGAAAGGCTAAGGCTAACCAAAATGCAGATGCCATTATGGCTGCTAGAAATCCACCAGTGGATATGGGGAAGGTGTATCAATCTTTCGTCTATATGATGCAAGTGGGAATTGCTGCTGGTATTGTTGGAAATGTTGGAAGAGCTAATCGCATGGTTCTGGTTGGGAATAACTATGCTAAGTTGAGCAAAGACTACATCGGCCTTGGTAGGAAACCGTTTATGGGAATGGAGGATGCTATAAAAGTTGAGAATTGGATGTTGCACTCTAAGAGAATTTTTGCTGATTTGGGTTTAGATGATGAGAAGTATAGAGGCTGGCCTCTAGGCAGTTTCAAGAGGCAGTGCTTCATTGGTGGAATAGTGTTACTACTGAAGTTCCGAGAAGGAGTTGACTTGGGAAGATATTAGAAGGAGATTTGAACAGAGGTTTTTATCTAAGGTCTCCAAGTTGGAATTGATGAGAAGGTTTATAGATCTGGTGCAGGGAGAGATGTTGCTTATTGAGTATGCTGCTAAGTTTGATAAGTTGTCCCGATATGGGTATGCTTCTATAGACACCATCATCGAGAGAAATGAGAGGTTCATTCAGGGATTGAGACCTGAGCTTGCTAGGGCGACCTTGACGCATATTGTAACATTCCAAATTTATCAGTTTAAAATTAGTAATTTGAATTTTTAAAATCTAAATTGAAATTAATTTGAGAAAAAATTCAAAACAAACAAAATAGGTGTTAATTTATATGAATAAAATTCCAATTTCTTTTGAGTTTAAAATTTGAAACAATAAACATTTTTAAAATTATATGAATTTAAACTATACATATGTGTATGTGTATGAGTGGATTTGAATTTGAATTTGAATTTTAATTTTAATAAATGCTTTAGTAAAATAAATTGGGTTTAAAAATATATATACATATATGTAATTTATTTAATATGTATTTAATTTCAAAACATTCTCTTTTATATAATATGTATTAATATAAAGCAAATATCTTTAATGGGAAATGTAAATTTAAAATACAATTTAAATAATGTGAAATGTTATTCTAATTAAAAATTACAAATGTTAACTAAGTAATAACTATAGAGACAAGTGTTTAATCTTTAGTAATTAAATTTACAAGTGTAAATCATGGGGAAAGAAGTTTACAAGTGTCACCATATTATTTTATTTTAAGAAAATTTATAAAAAAAGAAAATGAAAACTATATAACATTTCAAACCTCCTTCCTCTCATTTCTTTTGATATTTGTAAATTTACAAAAGCCTATACAAGTTCCCAAACCAGAAAAGAGACAAAAATTTGAAAAGCAAAACTAACCAAATCAAAACAATTCAAGTTCAAAACTCAAAAAGAAGACCCTGCATACATAAATCAAAACCTATAATCCTTTCAATCAGGCAGTCAAGCATCTCAATTGCTTTAAAAATCAAGCCTGTAAGATTCAACTTCAACAACATAATCAAAATCAGGAGCAACTCAAGAATTTCAAAATCTCAGTTTCAAGTTGCAGACCAGTAGCTCTTCTCTGTTTTCATAAAAAATTTAACTGTAAGTAATCTTTTAAGAATTTGAAATTTGAGTTTTTTGTTAAAAGATTAAGTAAATCCATCAAATACTAAGGAAGATTTATATCAACTAGCTGCAGATGAAAAAGGTTCAGGATCAAATTTAAAAACAGCTTGCAGGTTTTCAATTTTCAAAATCCAGACCTTCAAACCATTTCCAAACCTCTCTATTCAAACTCTTCAGGCGGGTAAACCTTTTGATTAATCTAGAACTAGTTGTTGTGAAGCTTGAATTGCAAGTGTGTGATTGCGTGTATATATTTACACCTGAATACATAAACCTAGACTCTATTCCAGGTTTGCAATTCCAAAATTTGTTTTAAATCCAAGAACTTTGTCTCGAACCCTTTTTAAATTTTGAAATTTAAACAGAACATGTTTGCATGTTCATGAATTAAGATTTAAAAATAAATGTAAGAAAATTTAACTTAAGTTCTTTGGAAAATTTTAAAAAAAACACGGTTAAACTCAAATCGTGCTGAAAATCCACTACCAAAATTCTTGATTTTGAATATATGAACCGAAACGGCTTTTAATTTAATGATTTTAAAAAGCAAAATCAATTTTTTAAATTTTATATCCTTTGTGAAATACGAGGATGAACGGCGTTGTTTCTTTTACCTAATTCTGGTGATCAATGGAGTTTGGGTTCTCGAGATCGTGGGCATGGCTTGCTGGGAGGTTGTAGTTTGTCAGAAAAATACTCGACATTTTTTTCCATTGCTGTGGTGATCGCACGGCAACGATTTAGGGTTTAAACCCATTCCTGAACGAGGTCGACAAACTTGATTGCTGTAGTTTCATCATCGCACCGGAGCTGATCGCACCAGTGGCGATCGAAGCATTGAAGACGAGCACAACTTCGGTTGGTGTCGCATGACCTCTTATGGTCATTGGTGGTTGAACAAAGCGATTTCTGGTGATCGTAGTTTGATCCAGTTTGGGTTAAGATGCTCAATTGTGTTTGGCTAATGAACTTGTCGATCTGTGCGTACTGAAGGTCTGGGAAGGTGATCATGGACTTGAGGAGAGTGGTGAAGTCAACCGAAGTTCATCAGAGCTCCGGTGCACATGCACATATCTTTGATATGTGTCAAGGGGTTGAGTCTGGAAGAGGAGTTTTTACTCGAAGACAGCCTAGGGAAGTTTGCGTTATGGCTTGAGTTCGACCTCGTGTAGTCTTAAGTATGTGCCGGGAGAGTCAAATACTTAAAAAAAATTAAGTAGAAAAAATCATACGGGTCAATTTTTGGAAATCTCAAAGCAGGTGATTCTTTAAATCGGGTAAAACTCAAGTGTGTCTCGAGTTAGAAAATGTAAATCAGTTTTTACTTTGAAATAAATTCAAATTTTCAAACATTTAAATCCATGTTTTTAAAGATGATTTTGATTTAAGTTTTAAACTAATTTAGGTTTTAAATAAGATATTTAGTAATTAAATTAAATTTAAATTTAGTTACTTTATTTTATAAGATTAATTATATTAATTAAATAATGTAATTAAGGGAGATAATTAAGATTAAATGTTATCTTAACCTTTTAACGTAATTAGTGTAATAAGGATGATTTATTAAACAAGATTAAAAGATAATCAAAGTAAATAAATAAAGATAAAAAGATTTATCTTTTAATTTATTAAACAATTAATGATTTGTTAATACAATTACTTAAAAAGTAATTACTTAATTAATTATTTAATATTAAAAGATTAATTAAGTAAATCATTAAAGTTAATTGATTTGTAATTAATAATTAGTTAATTAAGAAGTAATTAATTAATAAAAGTAATTAAGAGTTAATTAATTAACAATTAAGGATTAATTAATTAAGATAATTAATTAAGGAATAATTAATTAATGAAGGTAATTAAGATTTAATTAATTTATAATTAAGGACAATTAATCATTGATTAAAGATAATTAATGAAAGTAATTATGTGGTTAATTAATTCAAATCACACAATTAATTCATCTTAATTGAAGATGATTGATTATTATCGAATGCTGTGTATTGGATTGATATTTCTGATACGTGATTGTGATGCTATGTAATGTGAATTGCTTTGTGTTGAGCTGTGATATCTGTGATTTGTTTCTGTGAATGTGTATACCCATTGGCCCGTAAAACGGCATTTGAATTTCGATGCGACAGGGAGTCAGATTCCAGTTGGTTATCTAAAACCTACATCGAACCTTGATAGTAAATCTTTGTGAATGATATCCACGTGTTTTAAAATTAAGCGCTCACTATTCGGATTAGCCGGGAGAGGACTTTGTGTCATTTAACCTATTCTGACTAGTGATACGATGAAATGGATAGCATTTGAAGACAGTGGTGAAGACCGGGTGTCTTCGAGAACGATAGGATAACCTATCAAATGTCTCTGCACTGAGTTGCTCCGGTATAGATATCTCCATATGTGATGGGGAGTCCAATCGGGATTGTGGATACTTGGATTGCAAGGGCTTCTTCCTTTATTGGATGAAGTGCCTTCGGTTCTATTCGAACCCGGAATAGACTTGTATGGTTTTATGTGTGACATTACGCTTTGAGATATAAAGCAGATTTCTTTCAATTACATTTCGGTTGGTGGCGAAGAATTTATTATCTTAGCTTAACACCCTTCTTTGAGTCGTACGAGCTTAGAGGTTATGTAGTTGAAGGTTATCAATGATATACTCCCAATTTGGTAGGGTGGTTGGTCATTTGTTGATCAAAGCAAGGCTTTTGTGCAAAGCGTAGCTTTGTGGATGAGACCTCATCTGACCTCATACCCCGGAAATGGTCGAAATAGTAAAGATGCAGCAAGGTTATGAGGGTCGCGCCCTTTAGGGTATGTCATTTCCTTCTGGAAAAAGGTGGTATCATGGTATGGAGCCCAGATACTTAACCTATGTTGTTGTTGCAATCTCATTACTGTGTGGTTGTTGCTTTGTGGTTGAGGGCCCTAGGATAAAGGTCGCAAACGACCGGGGAATGGCATACTCGTGTAGTAGTTACCTAGTTACAGAGGTAACCTGGCCTTGTGTTGGCAGAGAGCTAGTTAAGTACTCGGGACGTCCCTCCAGAGGCATATCCATATGGCATAGGAAGTTCCTTTGCCTGACCATTTGTTGGAAACCCAATTACCAATACAAACCCAGTACGTTTTCAATTGTATAACCTGCCATTCTTAAATGGTAGCTATAGTAAGCATAGTATAATGGCACCTATGCTGGCTAAGATTAATATTATATTTTTGAAATTTTTTTCACACTATGCACTAATAATAATAATAATAATAATAATATCAAAAGAGTTTTCTCGTATTAAGCATATTTGACTATAATAAGGAGAAATCTCCTCCAAGTGTGCGATTGCATTGTGTGTGCCGGGAAGCCTTATGGTAGTTTCATTTTCCAAAAGCATGAACGGTTTTCTTTTAAAAAAAATTATTCAAAACAACTGCTTTTGTTTACTCACACCAGTTCCATGACTGACTCGGAGTTTATTGTTCCCTTTCTAAACTCTGGGTGCCCATAATTTCTACACGGGCAGCCTAGAAGCAGGTTTTCCGTGTTTTGGTGTTGTCTTGGAATCTTTTAAGTATTTGGTTTGGAAGCTATCGGATTTTGAAGCTTTTGTCTTGGAGATATTTTGGAAACTTTTTGGATCTCAAGGTGCTTAGTTTGGAAGCTCGCCATCGCTCTCTTCTCTCTAAAGCCTTTCTTGAAGTGTGATCACTTGTCGTTCCGCTATGATGTTCTATTTTAAAATTGTGTTATATGTATAAAAATACTCCGATGTTGGTGATGATGTTGTAATGGATATTGTGTGATGTTGTATCTGTGATGTTGATCAATGATATTCATTTTGTTTCCACTGTTTATATTCATCTAATGTTGTTATAAGCTCCATCTGAACTAGAGATCGATGTTTGAACTTCGGCAGTCGAATACAAGTGAGGTATTTGATGCCGATTTTTGAACACTGAATTTCAGGTCGTGACAAGTGGTATCAGAGCTAAAGGTTGAGTAAGAACTTTAGCTACGGAGTATAACACATTGGATGGCTCATTAGAGATAGGGTGAAGCATACCCTAGAATGAGTATAAACCGAGACCAAAACCCTAAATTTTCTTAGTCTATTTCTTTTAACTGCTAATATTCCTTAAGATAACTCGTCCGTATATCTAAGTCAAGTTTTCTTACTAATTACAGATAGTAAGAATGAGCGGGTGAAGAGGAAGAGCTAGGGGTCGGGGAAATGCTACCACAACTGGTCAAGTCCCCTCAACAGCAGAAGCAGCTTTATCTACTCAACATCAGCCGAATCTGGCTGATCTATATAAGAGCTTGTCGAGACTTGGTGGTAAGCCGTTCACTGGCAAGGAGTCGATTGTCGAGGCCCAAGCCTGAATCAGATCTTGTGAAAGAATTTTTAAAGGGCTAAAGCTGGAAGACGATCAAATGCGACTCATAGCTTATTGGCAACTTCAAGAAGAAGCCTTAGCATGGTGGGAGACAGTCACTGTAAACGATCCAGAAGATGAATTTACGTGGGAAAGATATAAAGAAGTGTTTGAGAAGCGCTATATGCCTTCGGCTGGTATTTCTCGATTGTACCAGGAGTTTATGGACTTAAAGCAAGGAAGTTTATCATTTGAGAAGTATCTAAACAAATTCAATGAATTGTCTCGTTTCGGGCCAGAATTGGTAAACACGCCTCTAAAGAAAAATGAAAGGTTCATTCGTAGGATGAATAAGAAGTTCCACGAAAGGATGAATGGCCACGTCAAAGAATCTTTTTCAGATCTAATCGATATGGGGTACAAATATGGTACCCTGGATATGCAAGAAGCCCCGGTGGAGAAAGGAAATACGAGCAATCAAAATTGGAAGAAAAGGAAATTTGGAGGCAAGAAACCATGGTAGGGAAAGGAGAAGAAGAACAATCAAGAGGATAAGGAAAGAGGTGTTACTTGTTTTAATTGCTTAGAAAAGGGCCATTACTCGGGCAGATGTATGAAGCCTAAGAAACAAGTAAATCAACCTGTACAAGAAAAACCCAAGAAATGTTATTACTGTCAGAAACTGGGACATGAAGTTAAAGACTGCCCAACAATGAACCAAGCTCAGACAGCATAGGTGTACACAGTCAAAAATAAACCTACAACTTCTAAAGCAGAGAAGGGAAAAGGAGTTCTGGAGGGTAACCTTACTATTTATGATAGAATTGTTAGTGTTTTGTTTGACACGGGCGCTACATATAGTTTTATCTCTCAACAAGCTGTAAATGAATTAAATCTTGAACCTGATTTTGTCGATGAACCCATCTGCGTAAAGAATCCAGTTGGAGGCCCCGCAAACCTTTGTCTACGATGTGAGACGTTCCTATCTCATATTCTAGTTACCAATTCCCTATCAATCTCTTTGTCCTTAATTTTAATGAGTTTGAAATCTTGCTCGAAATGGATTGGCTAACAAAATATGAAGCCAAATTGGATTGTAACAATCGATTGATTTCGATCAAAACCAAATTTGGAGATTTCATTTAAATTTCTTGCGAAGATCCGAGTCCTAAGAGAGATGAGTTGATGTGTAACTTGGGTTATCCCGAACTTTGTTTGGAGTCCATACCGATTGTCCGGGATTTTCCAGACGTGTTCAAAGAAGTAAAATCCTTACCTCCACACAGAGAAATAGAATTCATAATTGACTTAGTACCTAATGCTCGTCCTGTTGTTCACGCAAGTCGTAGGGTGGCACCCAGGGAAAGAATTGAATTAGTCAAGCAAACCGATGATTTGCTAAATAAAGGTTTAATTCGTCCTAGCGTTTCTGAATGTGGTTCAGCAGTGGTGTTTGTTGCTAAATCTGATGGATCTTTGAGATTGTGTGTAGACTACCATGATCTCAACAAGCTAACACTCAAAACCAAATTTCCTCTACCTAGAATTAATGATCTGTTTGATTTCAAAGATGGATCGAGCCCAGGGATTCCATCAGCTACGAATTTCCGAATATTGTGTTCATTTGATTGCCTTCAGGGGTCCTAACATGTTCTGTGAATGGTTAGTCATGCCTTTCGAACTAACCAATGCTCCAGCATACTTCGTAGATCTAATGACCCGTGTGCTCCGGGAAGTATTGAATAAATTTGTGCTTATGTTTACTGACGATATTCTAGTCAATTCCAAAATCGAGGTAGAGCATGCTGAGCATCTTAGAAATGTTTTAGGGATATTGAGAAAGAATATTATGTTCGCCAAATTTTCCAAATGCCATTTTTGGGTCAAAGAAGTTAAATTTCTCAGGCATATTGTTGATGAAGAAGGAATTTCTATTGATCCTAGCAAAATTTCCGCTATTCTTGACTGGAGGAAACCCACTACTCCAAAAGAAGTTCAAAGTTTTCTGGGTTTAGCGGGATATTACTGGAAGTTTGTTCAGGATTTCTCTAAAATGGCAAGTCCATTGACTAAGCTAACAATGAAGAATGCAAAATTCAATTGGACTCCGAAATGTGACGAAACTTTTGAGTAGTTAAAGAAGAGATTAACCACCGGTCCTGTTCTTGCAATTATCAACGTGAACCAGGGTTTATCTGTCTATACCGACGCTTGTGGTGGTGGTTTGGGTGCGGTACTAATGCAGAATGGGAAGGTAATTGCCTATGTGAGTAGACAATTATGTCCGCATGAAAGAAACTACTCAACACACGATTTGGAGCTTCTAGCTGTTATTTGCGCTTTGAAAATCTGGCGACACTATCTTCTGGGTAAGAATCTCTTTCAGCTTTCTTAACGATTTAAGAAATTTAACTCAGCTTAATAAATATACTTGAACTCTTTTTCTTTAGGTGAAAATTTTGAATTATTCACCGACCACAAATCTTTGAAATATCTCTTCACCCTGAAAGATTTAAATCTACGACAGCAAACTTGATTGGAATTTCTAGCATCCTATGATCTAGATATTCTATATACACACGGAAAAGCCAATGTAGTTGCTGAAGCTTTAAGTAGGAAGCATGCTACTCTTGTTCATCTTGTCATCGCTCCTACTCTTCTTAAGGAGATCGCTAGTAAGCAGAAAGAAGACAAGTTTCTTCTAGAAATTTATACGAGAATTCATCGTGGCGAAAAT
Organism: Allium cepa; assembly: GCA_030765085.1. NCBI lineage: Eukaryota > Viridiplantae > Streptophyta > Magnoliopsida > Asparagales > Amaryllidaceae > Allium > Allium cepa. Next base: position 138,965,892 of record CM060932.1, read on the forward strand.
TCCAGTTTTGAGGTCGATAAGAATAGAATTATAAGGCTAAAAGGAAGGTTATGTGTGCCATATATCCCGGAATTAAAACGTGAAATTTTGGATGAATGTCATAAGTCTAAACTCAGTATCCATCCTGGAGTCAATGAGATGTATAGAGATATCAAAAGAACTTTCTGGTGGAAGACAATGAAAAGAGATATCTATATATATGAGTCGCCGTGCTACTTGTCAACAAATTAAAAGCGATCAAAATAAAATGGCGGGTTTACTTCAGCCTTTGGAGGTACCCAGGTGGAAATGGGATCAAGTATCGATGGATTACATCGACGGGTTGCCCCGTACTCGGAAAGGCAGTGAAGCAATTTGGGTTATTGTGGACTGTTTGACTAAGACAGCCCAATTTTTGCCAGTGAAATCTACCCACACAGCAACAAGTTTAGCTGAGTTATATGTGAAAGAAATTGTTCGTCTCCATGGTATACCGAGCAGTATAGTGAGTGATCGTGACCCGATCTCACTAGTAGATTTTGGGAGGCGTTTCAAGCCGCATTGCGAACAAAGCTGAACTTCAGCACTACTTATCACCCACAGTCTGATGGGCAGACTAAAAGGATTAACTGAATCTTAGAAGACCTATTGCGTGCTTGTATACTTGATTTTGGTGGTTCTTGGGAGGACCATTTGCATCTGGTTGAATTATTATATAACAATAGCTATCGAGCCAGTATCGAGATGGCTCCTTTTAAAGCTTTATATGGTCGTCCGTGTCGATCACTTGCATGCTGGATCGAGTCAGGTGATAGACTCGTCCTTGGACTGGATATGATTAAGGAAGCCATAGAGAAAGTTGACTTTATACGGAAGAAGTTGAAAATGGCTCAAAGTCGTCAGAAGCGTTATGTTAATCGCAGAAGAAGGGATTTGGAATTCAAGATTTGAGACTCTGTTTTCCTTAATGTATCTTCAATGTGCGGTGTGTTAAGATTTGGGAAGACTGGAAAGCTGGCACCACGGTATATTGGTCCTTTTCCTATTCTGGAGAGGATCGATCCTTTAGCATATTGAGTGCAGCTGCCTAGCTGGTGGTCTGGCGTGCATGATGTATTTCACATTTCTAACCTCCGAAAATATGTGCACGATGCAAATAGTATTATTGAAGAAGCTGCTCAGCAGGATCTTGAAATCACTCCCAATTTAGCAGTTAGAAGAAAACCAATAAAGATTGTGGATCGTGATGAAAAGCAATTAAGAAACAAAATTGTGAAACTGGTTAAATTATAGTGGAGTGGCGATCCAAAGGACTGCACTTGGGAAACTGAAGATAGCATGCAGAAATCATATCCCAATCGTAGAGTGGATATTTCGACTTAAACTGGTAAGCCCTTCTCTATCTTTTTCTATATTCTTATATCTTTTGTTCGCTTTTCTCTCTCTTTCAAATTTCGAGGATGAAATTTTCTTAAGGGGGAAATCTGTAACATCCAAAATCTATCAGTTTAAAATTAGTAATTTGAATTTTTGAAATTTAATTGAAATTAATTTGAGAAAAAAATTCAAAAAAACAAAATAGGTGTTAATTTACATGAATAAAATTCCAATTTCTTTTGAATCTAAAATTTGAAATAATAAACAATTTTAAAATTATTTGAATTTAAATTATACATATGTGAGTATATATGATTGGATTTGAATTAGATTTTGAATTTAAATTTAAATTTTAATAAATGCTTTAGTAAAATAAATTAGGTTTACAAATATATATAAATATATGTAATTTATTTAATATGTATTTAATTTCAAAACATTCTCTTTTATATAATATGTATTAATATAAAGAAAATATCTTTAATGGGAAATGTAAATTTAAAATACAATTTAAATAATGTAAAATATTATTCTAATTAAAAATTACAAATGTTAACCTAGTAATAGCTATAGAGACAAGCGTTTAATCTTAAGTAATTAAATTTACAAGTGTAAATCATGGGGAAAGAAGTTTACAAGTGTCACATATTATTTCATTTTAAGAAAATTTATAAAAAAAAGAAAATGAAAACTATATAACATATCAAACCTCCTCCCTCTCATTTCTTTTGATATTTGTAAATTTACAAAAGCCTATACAAGTTCCCAAACCAGAAAAGAGAAAAAAAATTCAAAAGCAAAACTAAACAAATCAAAACAATTCAAGTTCAAAACTCAAAAAGAAGACCCTGCATACATAAATCAAAACCTGTAATCCTCTCAATCAAGCAGTCAAGCATCTCGGTTTCTTTCAAAATCAAGCTTGTAAGATTCAACTTCAACAACACAATCAAAATCAGGAGCAACTGAAGAATTTCAAAATCTCAGTTTCAAGTTGCAGACTAGTAGCTCTTATCTGTTTTCATAAAAATTTAACTATAAGTAATCCTCTAAGAATTTGAAACTTTAGTTTGTTGTTAAAAGATTAAGTAAGTAAATCCATCAAATACTAAGCAATATTTATATCAACTAGCTACTGATAAGAAAAAGTTCGAGATAAAATTTAAAAACAGCATCAAGGTTTTCAATTTTCAAAATCTAGACCTTCAAACCATTTCCAAACCTCTCTGTTCAAACTCTTCAGGCGAGTAAACCTTTTGATTAATCTAGAACTAGTTGTTGTGAAGCTTGAATTGCAAATGTGTGATTGCATGTATATATTTACACCTGAATGAGGTGTGCATGTTTGTGCACATAAACCTGGATTCTGTTCCAGGCTTGCAACTCCAAAATTTGTTTTAAATCCAAGAACTTTGTCTCGAACCCTTTTTAAGTTTTGAAATTTAAACAGAACATGTTTGCATGTTCATGAATTAAGATTTAAAAATAAATGCAAGAAAATTTAACTTAAGTTCTTTGGAAAAATTTCAAAAACACAGTTAAACTCAAATCATGTTGAAAATCCAACTACCAAAATTCTTGTTTTCGAATATATGATTCGAAACGACTTTAATTTTAATGATTTTTAAAAGAAAAAACAATTTTTTTTAATTTTATATCCTTTGTGAAATACGAGGATGAACGACGTTGTTTCTTTTACCAAATTCTGGTGATCGATGGAGTTTGGGTTCTCGAGATCGTAGGCATGGTTTGCTGGGAGGTCGTAGTTCGTCAGAAAAATATTCAATATTTTTTTCATTGCTATGCTGATCGCACCACAACGATTTAGGGTTTAAACCTATTCCTAAACAAGGTCGACAAACTTGATTGCTGTAGTTTCATCGTCGCATTGGAGCTGATCGCACCGGTGGCGATCGATGCATTGAAGATGGGCGCAACTTCGGTTGGCGTCGCATGACCTCTTATGGTCCGTGATGGTTGAACGAAGCGATTTCTGGTGATCGTAGTTTGATCCAGTTTGGGCTAGGATGCTCAATTGTGTTTGGCTAATGAACTTGTCAATCTGGGTGTACTGAAGGCCTGGGCACGTAATCATGGACTTATGGAGGGTGGTGAAGTCAACGTGAGTTCATCAGAGCTCCGGAACACATGCACATATCTCTGATATGTGTCAGGGGGTTGAGTCTAGAACGAGGAGTTTTTACTCGAAGACAACCAAGGGAAGCTTGCATTATGGCTCGAGTTCGAGCTCGTGTAGCTTTAAGTATGTGCCGGGAGAGTCAAATACTTAAACAAATTTAAGTAGAAAAAAATTCATACGGGTCGATTTTTGGAAATCTCGAAGCAAGTGGTTCTTTAACTCGGGTAGAACTCGAGTGTGTCTCGAGTTAGAAAATGTAAATCAGTTTTTATTTTGAAGTAAATTCAAATTTTCAAACATTTTAAATCCATGTTTTTAAAGATGATTTTGATTTAATTTTAAACTAATTTAGGTTTTAAGTAAGATATTTAGTAATTAAATTTAATTTAAATTTAGTAACTTTATTTTATAAGATTGATTATATTAATTGAATAATGTAATTAAGGGAGATAATTAAGATTAAATGTTATCTTAACCTTTTAAAGTAATTAATGTAATAAGGATGATTTATTAAACAAGATTTAAAGATAATCAAAGTAAATGAATAAAGATAAAAAGATTTATCTTTTAATTTATTAAACAATTAATGATTTGTTAATACAATTACTTAAAAAGTAATTACTTAATTAATTATTTAATATTAAAAGATTAATTAAGTAAATCATTAAAGTTAAGTGTTTTGTAATTAATAATTAATTAATTAAGAAGTAATTAATTAATAAAAGTAATTAATAGTTAATTAATTAAAAATTAAGGATTAATTAATTAATATAATTAATTAAGGAATAATTAATGAAGGTAATTAAGATTTAATAATTTATAATTAAGGACAATTAATCGTTGATTAAAGATAATTAATGAAAGTAATTATGTGGTTAATTAATTCAAATCACATAATTAATTCAACTTAATTGAAGATGGTTGATTATTATCGAATGCTGTGTATTGGATTGATATTTCTGAAATGTGATTGCGATGCTATGTAATGTGAATTGCTTTGTACTGAGCTGTGATATCTGTGATTTGTTTCTGTGAATGTGTAAACCCATTGGCCCATAAAATGGCATTTGAATTTCGATGCGACCGGGAGTCGGATTCCAGTTGGTTATCCGAAACCCACATCGAACCTTGATAGTAAATCTTTGTGAATGATATCCACGTGTTTTAAAATTAAGCGTTCACTATTCGGATTAGCTGGGAGAGGACTTTGTGTCATATAACCTATTCTGAATAGTGATACGACGAAATGGATAGCATTTGAAGACTGTGGTGAAGACCGGGTGTCTTCGAGAACGATAGGATAACCTATCGAATGTCTCTGCACTGAGTTGCTCCTGTATAGAGATCTCCATATGTGATGGGGAGTCCAATTGGGATTGTGGATACTTGGATTGCAAGGGCTTCTTCCTTTATTGGACGAAGTGCCTTCGGTTCTGTTCGAACCCGGAACAGACTTGTATGGTTGTATGTCTGACATTACACTTTGAGATATAAAATAGATTTCTTTCAAATACATTTCTGTTGGTGGCGGAGAATTTATTCTCTTAGCTTAACACCCTTCTCTGAGACGTACGAGCTCAGATGTTATGTAGTTGAAGGTTATCAATGATATACTCACAATTTGGTAGTGTGGCATGCTGAGTGCTGCTGTGTGTTGCTGATCATTTGTTGATCATTTGTTGATCAAAGCAAAGCTTTTGTGTAAAGCGTAGTTTTGTGGACGAGACCTCATCAGACCTCACAACCCGAAAATGGTCGAAACAAGAAAGATGCGGCAAGATTATGAGGGTCACGCCCTTCAGGGTTTTTCATTTCCTTCTGGAAAAAGGTGGTATCATGGTATAGATCCCAGATACTTAACCTATGTTGTTGTTGCAATCTCATTACTGTGTGGTTGTTGCTTTGTGGTTGAGGGCCCTCGGATAAAGGTCGCAAACGACCGGAGAATGACATACTCGTGAAGTAGTTACCTAGTTACAGAGGTAACCCGGCCTTGTGTTGGTAGAGAGCTGGTTAAGTTCTCGGGACGTCCCTCCAGAGTCGTACCATGTGGCATAGGAAGTGTCTTAGCCTGACCATTTGTTGGAAACCCCAATTACCAATACAAACCCAGTACGTTTTCAATTGTATAACTTGCCATTCTTAAATGGTAGCTATAGTAGGCATAGTACAATGGTACCTATGCTGGCTAAGATTAATATTATATTTTCAAAATGTTTTTCATACTATGCACTAATAATAATATCAAAAGAGTTTTCTCGTATTAAGCATATTTGATTATCATAAGGAGAAATCTCCCCCAAGTTTGCGATTGCATTATGTGTGTGCCGAGAGGCCTTATGGTAGTTTCATTTTCCAAAAGCATGAATGGTTTTCTTTTAAAAAAAATTATTCAAAACAACTGTTTTTGTTTACTCATACCAGTCCCATGACTGACCCGGAGTTTATTGTTCCCTTTCTAAACTCTGGGTGCCCATAATTTCGAACGGACAGCCTGGAAGTAGGTTTTCCATGTTTTTTGGTGCTGTCTTGGAATCTTTGAAGTCTTTTGGTTTGGAAGCTATCGGATTTTGAAGCTTTTGTCTTGGACATATTTTGGAAACTTTTTAGATCTCAAGGTGCTTAGTTTGGAAGCTCGCTATCGCTCTCTTCTCTTTGAATCCTTTCTTGAAGTGTGATCACTTGTCGTTTTGCTATGATGTTCTATTTTGAAGTTATGTTATATATATAAAAATACTCTGATGTTGGTGATGATGTTGTAATGGATATTGTGTGATGTTGTATCTGTGATGTTGATCAATGATATTCATTTTGTTTCTACTGTTTCATATTCATCTAATGTTGTTATAAGCTCCATCAGAACTGGAGTTCGATGTTTGAATCTTCGGCAGTCAAATACAAGTGAGGTATTTGATGTCGATTTTCGAACACTGAATTTCAGGTCGTGACACATATCCGTGATTCTTGTAATATAGTTGTGGAGATGGAAATCCACCATGAAGAGATGCTTGCTGTTTGTGCTAGAGAGAAGCCAGTTGAAACCCAGGGTTCTTTTAGAAAGTAGAGAAAGTTCTTTAAGAAGAAGGAAGCCTAGAAGGGGGAGGCAGCCAAGAAGGCAAAGGCTGATTTAGTTTTCTTCAAATGTGATAAGAAAGGTCATTATGCTCATGAGTGCCGGTTAGGCAAGGGGAAGAAGACTGGAGAAAAAAAGAATGTGAATTGCTTCAACTGCGACCAGGTTGGGCATTACAATAACCAGTATCCAGAGCCAGTCAGGGCAGACAAGGGACAGGTTTTTGCTATTAGACCGTCATCTGCTAGGCCAACTATAGTTGAAAAAGGGAAGACTGTGACGGAAGGTATGTTTTTGATTCAAAGTATACCAGTTAGGATACTATTTGATACTGCTGCATCACATTCATTCATATCCTAGTGTTTGGTTGGTGGGTTATGTTTAGTACCCACATACCTTATTACTTTCTTAAGGGTTTCGAATCCGATAGGAGGGTATGCAACTCTAGGGATGAGATGGAACCGGTTAAAACTTGATTCGTTAGGTCATAAGTTTATATGTAGTTTGTATGTTTTCGATTTCATAGATTTCAGAATCATTTTGGGTATGAATTGGTCCGGTAAGTATGAGGCTATGATATTTTTCCAGGATAGGGAGATACCACTAAGTCACCCTGTTAGTCGTAACCGAATCATATTCTCAATGGAGAATTCTGATCAGAGTAATTGTGCTTTGTTAAGTGCTATGGAAGTAGAAGAAGAGTTAAGTCAGGTTTGAATAGCAAGGGATTTTGTATATGCCTTTGAGCCAGTTACGGGACTACCATCGAAACGAGTTGTTGAGTTTCAAATAGATCTTGTGCCAGGAGCTGAACCTGTAAGTAGACCACCTAGTAGGATGACGCCGACTGAAATGAAGGAATTGAAGGTGCAGCTAGTGGATCTAGAAGGAAGGAATTTTATTAGACCAAGCAGTTCGCCTTGAGGAGTTGCCGTGGTGTTCGCGAATAAACCAGATGGGTCGTTGAGGATGTGTATCGACTATCCTAAGTTAAATGAGAGGACAATTAAGAATAAGTATCCTTTGCCGAGAATTGATGATCTATTTGATCAGTTGTATGGAGCCAAAATGTTTTCCATGTTGGATTTGGTGATAGGTTTCCATCGGTTAAGAGTGGTAGAGGACAGTATTCCTTTGACATCATTTCAGTCTTGGTATGGTTCATATGAGTGGTTAATAATGCCATTCAAGTTAACAAATGAACCTGCTTTCTTCACGGATTTAATGAACCGAGTATTCCTCGAGTACTTGGATAGGTTTGTGTTTGTGTTTATAAATGACATTTTGGTATACTCTAAGAACGAAAGGGAGCATGAAGATCATCTTAGAGTTGTGCTTGAGATACCGAGGCAGCATCAACTGAAGGCAAAGTTTTCGAAGTGTTATTTTTGGAAGAAAGAGGTTAAGTTTCTTGGTCACATGGTTTCAGAGAAAGGATTGTCAGTCGATACAGATTGAAGCTATTAATAATTAGAAGAGACCAAAGATGGTGACTAAGATTAGAATTTTTCTTGGACTTGCTGGCTATTACTAAAGATTCATTATGGATATCTCACAGATAGCAGCACCTTTGACTAAGCTAACCAAGAAGGATGTGAAGTTTGTCTGGTCCGACAAATGTGAGGAAGAATTTCTTAAGTTAAAGCATTTGTTGACCAACGCAACTATGTTAGTAGTCCCAAGGGTTGGTGGTGTATACCGATACATGCGAAACTGGATGGAGAGCTATGTTGATGTAGAAGGGTAAAGTAATTGCCTACGCTTCACGATAGTTTAGACTGCATGAAGTGAGATATCCTACTCATGATTTGGAGTTGGCTGCGGTGATTTTCGCATTGAAGATTTGGAGGCATTATCTATTAGGGGAGAGATTTGAGTTATACACAGATCATAAGTCCTTAAAGTACTTATTCTCTCAGAAGGAGCTGAATATGAGACAGCAGAGGTGGCTAGAGTTTTTAGCTGCTTATGATTTTGGTATGGAGTATACTTCTTGGAAAGGAAATAAGGTTGTTGATGCTCTTAGCAGAAGACATCAGAATGTGGTTTAGCTATGTTGGCAGAATGTAAGGATTTAGAAGCTTTGACTACCTATAGTGCACAGTGAAGATCGTTTGCTAGTTCTACTCAAATTACCACCATGTTGTCCTAGTAGAAAGTTCGAGCAGTGTTGATCCAAATGATTGCTTCCAAGCAGAAAGAGGATCCAGTGTTAGCTGAGGGATTAGTAGGCTTGAGGTTGGAACTGAGATTGATGATTTAAAAGATTTTAATCTTAACTAGAGGGAATGATTGAGAAAGAAGGGATGGTAGTGTGTTCCATATGCCGAGGACTTGACCAAAGAAGTTCTTGGATAATGTCATCCCTCCAAGTTTACGATTTATTCTTGAGGGACCAAGATGTATCAAGATATGAAGAGGAGCTTCTATTAGGAAGGTACGAAGAAGGATGTTGGCTTGTGGGTTAGGCAGTGTGCAAACCATCAACAAGTGAAAGCCGAACATTAGAAACCGAGTGGATTGCTTAAACCTTTAGAGATTTCAGTTTGGAAACGGGATTCGATATCTATGGATTTTATAGGTGGGTTGCCAAGGTCAAATAGGGAAAATGAAAGTATATGGGTTACAGTGGACAGGTTGACCAAGAATGCCCATTTCATTCCAGTTAAGTCAACCAGGACGATGCCTATTTTAGCTAAGCTATTCATGAAGAACATAGTTAGACTGCATAGGATTCCTAATGGCATAGTCAGTGATAGAGATGCTTTGTTTACTAACGAATTTTGAAAGAGTCTACAAGATGTATTAGGTACCAAGCTTAAAATGAGTATTGCATGTCACCCTAAGACGGATGGGTAGACAAATAGAGTCAATAAGGTACTCGAGATTTATTAAGAGCTTGTATATCATACTTTGGTGGATCTTGGGAAGATCCCATACATTTTGTTGAGTTTTTCTATAATAATATTTATCAGACTAGTATAGGCATGATGCCTTTTGAAGCTTTGTATGGAAGGCCATGCAAATCACCAACATGTTGGTTAGAGACTGGAGACAGATTAGTCTTAGGTCCACATCTGGTTGGAGAGGCGATAGAGATGATTGAGTTGGTCTAAGAAAGGATGAAGCAAGCTCAATCCAGTAGAAAAGTTACGTAGATAAAAGGCATAAATACCTAGAATTCTCAATTGGGGAGAAGGTTTCATTAAAGCATCACCGATGAAGGATGTGGAATGATTCAGAAAGCCAGTGAAACTGGCATCGGGATATGTTGGTCCGTTTTAGATTATAGGGAAGATCGAAAAGCTCACGTATAGAGTAGAGTTGCCGAGCAGTATGGCAAGTGCCCATAATGTGTTTCATGTCTCTCATCTTTGCAAGTATGTGCATGATCCAGAGACTATTATTCCTCCGACAAGGTTGGAAGATTTGGTAGTAGAGCCTAATTTGACTTTTGTTAGAAAATTAGTTCGGATTGTAGCGAGAGATGAGAAAAGATTGAGGAACAAGACAGTCAAATTGGTGAAAGTTCAATGAAGCGACAACGAGAAGGACTGTACTTAGGAGACGGAAGACATGATTAGAGATACTTATCTTGATCTGCTATAAGGGTATGTCTATGTTAGCTTTATATAGATAGTTTCTAGTCAGGTAGGCTAGTATGGTTGTTAGGAGTGGTTATAGATGATTTCTTTGTTTAGTAATTAGCTCTTATTGAATTTCAAGGACGAAATTCTTTAAGTAGAGGAGCCTGTAACAGCTTTATTATTTGATAACATTATTCAGGAGACTAATTAGATAAATTAAATAGAAGAATATAAATAATTAGAGTGATAAGAGAATTGAGATTTGAAAATAAAATTAAGGGTCGTGTTTAATTGTTTAAATGGGCTTAATAATTGTTTATAAGAAAATTAATTTACACAATGACATATTGGTAAATAACCGCACCTTATTACCATAACCTTATGAATCCACAGCTTACCATCCATTCACATTCATTTCTCATTTTCACAAAATATAAAATGTAAAACATAAGAGGAGCCGGCCAATGTTAAGGAAGAAAAGAAGAGAAATTCAATCAAAAACTAGGGATCGAGCTAGGGGAAATTAATCTTAATCCAATCTCCTTATCCTAATCAAGGTAAAAAATAATCTGTACCGTCTCTAATTTATTTTTATGAATTTGGGTTTAAGATTAAATCCATTTTTACGATGATTTGGATGATGATATGCTTGGTTCATAACATGTTTGATTTAAACAAGATTGTTTAAATATGAGTTTACAGGGTTTTAAGGGTAAAACCAATTAAAAGTATTTTTGAATGCCATGAGAAAATTTTATGTCATGTAAAACATGATTTGGAGTTGGTTTTCATTTTTCATTATTTTCCAAGTTATGGACAATTTATTATGAATTTTCAAAGGAAAGTATGGTTAATTAGGTTAGAAATTTATTTCGGAAATTATATTAAGAATTTGGGTCTAAAATTTTGATATGTTAGATAACATATCAAAAGCGAATTTCTGTGATTTTTAGAAATTTTCCGAAGTGATTTACTATGAGAATTAAATTACTTTGAAAGGAGGACCTAAACGATTTAATTATTTTGCTTAATTTAAGGGCTTATTTTTTAAATTAATCTTAGTTTAGATCTAAAATTTTGCAACAGTTATTTTTGGAAAGAATTTGAAAAGTAGAAGAAACCAATCACATGTTTATAAGTAGGCAGGTTCGTTAGAAATTATTTGCTTTAATTGGCATTAAATCGGTTTTACCTAGAAAAGTGGGTTTCGGCACTTTCTGAAGCATCTTTCGACTCATAGCTTCTGCCTTTAATCAAGTCAAAACCCCACGAAGCCAAAACCAATACATAAGGTATCAACATCGACACGTGGTGGATTGGAGAAAGGAGGAAGTCATGGTGTCAAAACTCAGCATCTGATGGAAACAAAACCTTTGATTTGTTTTCTAACGAAAGGCGCTTGCCTGTTTTACTAAATGATTTCGAAGGTGTCGAAATATATGTTTTTGAGGGGTCATTTGAATAGCTTTCAAAAGAAGGTTGCCGCCTTATTGTTCGAAGTATAACTTTCGCATAAGTTACTTAGTTTCCAAACTAATGATTTCAAAAGTGGTAGTTTCAACCTAGTCGAAACGCTTCTACCGACTTATGTCTTTCAAAAGAATTGAAGATATGAATGCTTTCAAAGGTAGCTTTTGTTTTGTAAATATGAGCTGCTTCCTAAATCTTTCGAAAGGGATATGGTTTTGAAGGCAATGGTTTCGAAAGGGGTTTCGAAGTTAACCTTAAAAGGTTTTACTTATATGGTTTAAGCTTTCGAAAGGATGGTTCCGACATCATCAAGTTTTCTCAAACACTTTTATATGATAAATAATGGTTTCAAAAGGGATACTTTCGTTTATGTTCACTATGACCTAAAAGATTTTTAATGAAAAACCCAAAGGTTTCGAAAGGGATACTTTTAAATGGTTTTGAAGCTAAGCTTCTATAATTGAATGGTTTCACTCTAATACATTTGAAAGGTTTTGAAAGAAAGGTTTTGAAAGAAAGGTTTTAAAATGTTTCGAAAGGCAGGTGCTTAGAGTTTTGGAAAAGAAGTTTTTAATGCTTTCGAAAGGAGGTTTTCCAACAGTTTCAAAAGTAATGATTAAAGGTTTCGAATGCCTTTCAAAACAAATAACCCAATCTCATTTTAAAAGAAAACTCATGGCTAAGAAAAATGAGCTTTGAAATGCTGATAAGTACGAAGTTTTGAAGAAGCTTTTCCTTGACAAAATAATAGTTAAAGGGATTAACCATGTTTTATATGAAAGTGATTTCAAGGATATTAAACCACAAGTGTTGGTATTATTATGTTTGCTTCTTCTGATAAATATTCACATTATAATGGACCCAAAGCTGCATTTTAGGGAGAAAACGGCAGAATAACGAGCTAGGTTTACCCAATAGTGAATTGAATTAACTCCTGAATGAGTAGAATTGCATCTAGGAGGTCATATAGACCAGAATGTAGGATGCCTAAATATTGAAGTTGCCAAATAGATAGGTTCGTAGTATACCCATGAAAACTATGTTTAGGAAAAGTTATTGGTAGATGCCTATAGGTTCATATTAAACCCATGAAAACTATGATTTGATTGAGTCATTGGCATGGTCCAATGGGTTTATAGTGAACCCATTAAAAATATATCTGGATTAAGTTATTGATAGATGTCAATAGGTTCCTAGTCAACCCATGAAAAACTAGGATAAGAGGGAAGTTACTGGAGTTACTAATAGGTTCAGGGAGAACACATGAAACAATGATGTTATTATCAAGGGCCAGTAGGTTATTAGTGATCCCATGAAAACTATGAAATAGGACAAAGAGTCCATAAATATTAAACAGGTTATTAGTCAGCCCATGAAAACTAATACGTAAATAGTAACCCTAAAAACTATAACTGAGATAGATACTCAAAATGAATGGGGATGGGTAATCCAAAATTGATTTACATGTTTTGCATATCATTATAATATTTAGAACTGTCATGTTTGAACCATTGTGGATGCAGAAGCACAGTATATGGTTTTATAAAGTATTAGGATACTAGTAGGGGGAACCCGTTCTGCTAAGCGGCGTGGTCTCACTAGATATCTAAATGGTTTGGGATGGTAGATTATTATTCACACCAGGCTTTATGTCTAACTCGAAGTTTATGTTTTCCTCTTAAACTCTCGGGTGCTCAATTGATTTTGAATAGTTTGAGATTTGAGGTTTTTAGGTACCTCTTTAGACGAATAAGCTTCCAGGGACGTGGCATGATAGCTGTTTAGAGTTCTTTTTTATTTTGATTCCACTGTGTTGTTGTAATGGAAAAGTTGTTAAATTGCTTGTATATACTCTGATCATCCAAGGGGCCATCTTCATATGTCGCTCTTGGCGTATGTTGTAATAAATATATTTTCACTGAATGTGGTTCTCGTATTGGGATTATGTAATGAATTTGAAATGGAATGTGAAAGTTTTTTGTGATTCTAATTTTTTATATATATATCCATGTGTTTCTGTTATATTAATGTATCTAACATTACCGCATTTGGTCGCCGAGGATTAGTAACTGTGGCTGAATGCAACATCCGTAGTCGTTAGTTTTGGGCCTCCAAGTGGGGATGTTACACCTAGATAGGCTAATAGAACAACTCAAAGAAGTTTCAATATGATTGGAGCAAGTATAAGAAGTTGGTGCCGACATGAAGAGGTCGGTAGAGACATCACATATTCCCATATGTCTCACTCAAACTTGGTAGAGGCTCTTCTTTACCTATTTCATGCGTGCCTAAGCAATATCAAAGGATTTTGATCAGTCGAATACCAAGACTGAAGAGCTAGTAGTCAAAATCGAAGAATAAACCAAGTAATGAAGGAACCATCACCAATATCAACGAAATATCCAAACAAATTACATAGGACATCTCCAAAATCAAGTAGCATGAAGGATGCAAGCGGACTCGACCCACCTGGGTTAAACCACATAAGTTGGCATCGACTTAAGAGGTCGGTATTCGCTTCTGGTGTTAACCCACATGGGTTCACAACTTTGCACGCTCTTTTGGGCTCTCTTATGGGCATGGTTCCAACTCTCTATTTGGTCCAATAAGACTACTACCTCCATAAATACAAACCATAGAGCAAACAAGAAAGGATCTAGTTTCTGCCATCACTACACGGAAGCTCTGTCTCTATTTCAACTCTTTCCTCTACAACATAGTCACCAAGGCAGCTACTCTAGGCAATCTAACCCCCATACTCATGACTTATGCTCTCTCAGATCATTTTTAATCCCAATCAAATCTGTAAGAGACAAAGCTATAGAGTGGAGTAGGCCTTCGATTACCAAACCACTTGTAACGACCCTGAATTTTGAACAATTTAATTTGAAAATATTTAATTAATTTTAAATATTTGAATGATGGTTTGACTTGAATTTCAAATTATCAGAATGAATTTGACGATTAAATTATAGAATTTAATCTATTGAAAGTTGAATAAAAATTTCATTCTTCAAAATAAGCTGATTAAAAATATTTCAAAGACTTGTAAAATTCATATTGATAATGCTGAAGATAATAGAAGCTTCAGAATTTAATTTGAACGTGAATTGTTCAGTTTTGAAAATATATCGTTTGAATCGATATTTAAAAATAGTCGTCCGAGGCACAGTCTCGGAATTCGACGAAACTAGTTCCATTGGGTCCGTAATATTTAATTATTGTCGGATTTCAAATTTCGTATTTTTCAGAGTTTATATGTGAGCATACGACATATAAACGCACCAAGATCAAATTGAATTCAAATTAAATTTAAATTATAATTAGTCAAAGTATACACGTTATTTTCCCTAAATTCACGCCTAAAATTACGGCAAGGATCACGCTAAAGATCGTGCAGAGCATACTTCGTTCCATTTTAAAAATCCCTCTCCAGATTCAAATGGAAACAAAATCAAACGAGATAAAAATAATGGCCACTGCCTTCAAAAATTCAACACCAACATTTTTCTCCCTTCCTCTCTTTAGTTTTCGAATCGAAGAAATGAAAAAAAATTGGTGATAGTCTTCACCTCCTTTTCCTCCGTCCCTCTCTTCTATTTTCATTCTAGAATTTCAAATCAAGAGAAAAATAAATTGGCCACCGCATCCACATCAACTCGCGACCACCTGGAGGCGTTCGAGGAGGCAACTGGCTCGGCGAATCAAAGTTTAGAGCTTCGCGTTGTGCTCGACGTCGCGACACGAGAGGGCGAAGGCGACTTCAACTCGTGGCGGCAGCAAGCGTGGAGGGCTTGACGAAAGGCTAGGGCTCCGATGTGGATCGCACGCTCGATGATGGCCTGGGTTCGACATTGTCGAGGCATGGCGCTCGCTGGGGAGGGCGCAGGCAGAGGCGGCGTCGATCTTGGCTGCGATGGGACGTAGCGTGCTCGATTTGGAAGCAGTGATGCTCGCAAGTCGACTGTGTGGTGGTGTTCAAGATCGAGTTGCGTTGGGCGAGGCCTGAGTTCACAGTGATGGGTAAGGCAGTAAGTATTTTCCTTTAAATCTATTTATATATATATATATATGTAAATTGAAAATGTATAAACAGTAAAACAGAAAATATTACAGTAAGGTAAATTTTGTGATTTCAAATAATAATATGCATATTTGAATTGTTACAGATAAGAAAATATAGGTTAGAGAAAAAAATAAATAAATATGCAAGTATACACTTTTAATTTATTAGCTTGGTTTAAATTAACTTATTTAATTTTTAGTGGTTAAAAATTAAATTATTTTAAAAGGAATTTAGTTTAAAATTTAAATTTTTAGTTAAACAAATTTATTAAAAGAAATTGATTTAAAGATATTAATTTAAAGTAAAATAATTAGTTAAAATAAATTTATTAAAGGAGAAATATTGGTTTAAATAAAACTATCAGTTAATTAAACTATTAAACGGTAACTGATTATTCGATTAATTCGAATATTAATAAAATCATTGGCTAATTTAATTTACCTAATAGGAAATTTAATTTTTATTAGATAAATTTGTTAAGAGTAATCTGTTTAAAATTAAAAGGAAATTTGTTTAGAATAAGTGGTTAAGCCCAAATTAAATTATTTTAAAAGGGATTTGTTTAAAAGTAAAAGTAAAAGTATTAGTTTAAAATCAGAATTTATAGTTAATTTAATTGCTAAAGAAAATTTGATTTTAAACTATTCAAATTAAGTCATTAGTTTGAAAAATTAAAATAATGGATTTGGTAGAAATTAAAATTTAAGATATTGGTTTTACACTATTAAAATGAAATCACCGATGAATCAAAATTATCAAATGAAAATTTATTATTCGATCTGTTCGAATATTAATAAATTGTGTAAATATTTATACAAGGTATAAATCAAGAAAATCGAGTCAAGAAGGAAATGGATTGCTAATAAAAGCAAAGGTGAGAACTTCTCACTCAAAAATTTATAAGTTGGATTTGCAGTTATTTATTGATTGCTATTTGGTTGTGATATTAGATATAGTAGGATATATCTATATATATAGCAATATATATATATTGGCATATGTATATATTGCAGTTGATTGATTTCCCGCATTGTATAGCGGATGAGACCCTATTGCGCCGCCTAATAAGCGGATATTATTTTATAAAATCCCATATACCGCGATATTCCACCTCGAAGTGGAATGGGTATTGTGCTGATGTCTGTGGATGCAGGGAAACAGGTTGGAGGGATCCAACTGGATTCCTCACAAATATTTATTTGATTCAGATATTGTGATATTTGATTGTTTATCATATCGATATATGATATTTAAAAGTCGTGATTGACTATTTGATGTGTTGCATCATCGAATCCAATTTTGAAGTTTAAAAATAACGATTTTGATTTTAAGAGATTTCTAAAGTGAATTTTTGAAAGTATACGTTTATAAAATACTTTTTTTGAATTGATTTATCTTAAACAAATAAACGTTATAATTTTAATATTATAAAAATTATGATTTTTGAGAAATACAGTTAAAAGTTGATTTTTGAAAATATGGGATTAATAATTTTATAAAATAGTTTAAACTGGGATTTCTGAATTTATGATAAAAAGTTTAAAAATAGGATTTATGAAATTTGATTATTTTACAAATCAAAATGATGAAATTATAAAGGAGTTGAAAGACGTTTTAAAAGAATAATATAAATTGATCCATATAAAAGATTTATAAATTGATATTTATAAATTTAGAATATCTTGAATTATAAAACGAGCTTTTATAAGTGTTAGAATGAATTGTGAATGAATTTCATAAATGAATGAAATTTATAGAATTATAACGGTGAAGTTATAAATGGAATTTTATAAACAGTAGGTTTATAAAATTTGTAAAGTTATTTAGGGAATAGATTTGGATAAATAAATGAATCTTATAAGTTATAAGATTTATAATTATGAAGTTTAAAGGAACGATTTTGTAAACAACTAAATTATAAGTATTTAACTTATAATATGGACTTTCGGTATATCATTAAGATATGAAATTGAATAGATTAATAAAGGAATTTATAAATGGAAGTTGTTATAAAATAAATAGAATTGGAATTTATAAACATTGTTTTATAAATCCGCAACGACTTATTTTGATAAGTAATTTGTTGTAATTTGTTAATGGAGTTATATTCACGTTTTAGACAGTGAATAAACCTTTGAAATAAAATGAATAGAAATGATGAAATTGGTTAACAAGTATATTCACGTTTTTGAATAGTGAATAAGATATTAAAGAAAATGTTTTGAATGTGATGTTTTAAATAGAATTAAAACGATCTAAAGATGTTTTAAAATGTATTAACTATCGAAACCATAGATTTCAACATTCATTGTTGAAATAGATGTTTTCGAAAAATAAAAGGAAATGGTAGATTATAACACTGTTGTTATAGTAAATGATTTCCGAAAGGAAATGTTTTGTATAGTATTGGGATTTATATATCTATTTTAAATTTCGAATCCCTATACTAATGATTTTGTGTTGTCGTAACGATGTTTTACGCAACATTCGTTTTGGCCCAAATAAATATGTTTAAGAGAATGGTTTCCTTAAAGAATGAAATATATACTTAATTTCGATTTGAGTATATTGAATATTTTCCAAGTATAGGAAATAAAAAGACTTGTGAATTACTTATAAGTAAATAAGTATGGAAATGTTTTCCAATATTAAGTGAATATTTTGAATTTATCTTTTTGAAGATAAATTGAAAATGAATGTTAAAAATCGAATGGAAATCGTATATTCATAGTTATTTTGGAAATGTAAATTCAATATGGAATTTATAAATGAAATTTGAAAAATGGGTTTAAAAATAAATATTGATTTATCTTTGAAGAATGAAAATATATATCTTGTAAAGATATTTTTGGAAAATAAATAATTTGGAAAATTATTTGGAATCTGGTGATGTTGTGCATATCCATTGATAGTTCAATAACCGACTATCAATATTTACCTTTGAATAGGTATTTGTTGTGATTTTCTTGAATTTGAATGCCACACTTATTTTTTTTTAAAAATAAGCGCTCACTATTCGGGTTAACCGGGAAAGGACCCTGGGGTCGTATAACCCATTCCGAATATGTGATACGTCGTTATGAATTGCATTTGAAGACCGGTGTTGAAGACCGGATATTTTCGAAAACGAAAGGGTTTCTTGTTGATTGTCTCTGCACTGGCTGATCCCCGGTATAGAGATCTCCATATGTGATGGGAAATTCGGACGTGATTAGAGATTATCCGGATTGCAATGACTTCTTTGTAAGTGCCTTCAGTTCTGTTCGATCCCGTAACAGACTTGTATGGATTGTATGTCTGACATTACAATTGAGATATAAAGCTGATTTCTTACAAATATATTTCTGTTGGTGGCGGAGAATTTATTCTCTTAGCTTAACACCCTTCTTTGAGACGTACGAGCTCAGAGGTTATATAGTTGAAGGTTATTAGCAATATACTCCCAATTTGGTAATGTGACATGCTGAGTGTTGCTGTGAAATGATCATTGTGTTGATTATTTGTGATAGGATCATCTGTTTGATCGTTTATCTTTGTGATCATTTCTATGATCATTTGTTGACCCAAAGCATGACTTTGTATAAAGCGTGGCTTTGTGGACGTGACTTCGTCGAGCCTCACACCCCGGAATGGTCAAAACAGGAAAGATGCAGCAAGGTTATGAGGGGTAGCTCCCTTTAGGGTATGTGCATTTCCTTCTAGAAAAGGGTGGTATCATGGTATGGAGCCCAGATACTTACTCATGTTGAAACACTTTATTTATGGTGTGATGTTGATTAGAGAGCTCTCGGATAAAGGTCCCAAAGGACCGGGGGAAGGCATACTCATGTCAGTTGTTACCCAGTTAGGGGTAACCCGGCCTTGTTTTGGCAGAGATCCGGTTTGGTTCTCGGGGACGTCCTTCCAGAGGCGTTCTCATGTGGCAATGGGAAGTTCCTTGGCCTGACCATTCGTTGGAAATCCAAAGAAACAATACGATCTTGTACGTTATTAGTTGTAGAACCTATCATTCACTTATGGTGGCGCCCCACTGTTTGGATGGTAGCTATAGTAGGCATACGATAATGGTCGTATGTTGGCTAAGATTTATATCTTTACTTTTGAAATATTTTCCTACACTATGACTAGTAATAATATCAAATGTTCTTTTTAATGCGTATCAAGCATCTTTGACTATCATAAGGAGAAATCTCCTCCGATTCTGCGTTTGCATGTGTGTGTGTGCGGGAGGCCTTATGGTAGTTTCATTTTTAAAAGCATTTCGAATTGACTTTAAAAATATTCCTCTATTTTGATTTTAAAGATAAATAAACTGTTTTGAGTTCCCACACCAGTCACATGACTGACTCGGAGTTTATTGTTTTCCTTCCTAAACTCTGGGTGCCCACCAATTTCCACACGGGCAGTCAAGAGTTAAGGTTTATCAGGATATTCTGGAATTTAGGAGTTGCTGGAAGCAAGCTGGATGGCATGGCGTATTACTAGTATCTAGTATTTCTTTTCCGCTGTTTGTTGTTGTTTGATGTTGTACACTCTGATGTAATGTAAAGTAATGTAATGTAATAACTGATATAGTTCTTTGTTTAAAGATTATTCATTTATCTATTATATGTTGTTCCGCTGCGAATTGTGAGATTCTGTTATTGTTCTGTTATTTCTTTCCGTTCTGTTTTTTCTTTCTCTCTTCTTCTACTTCTTCATTTTCTTTTCTTCTTCTTAAACCCTAACATTTCGGTTTTTCGGCAACGAAAAATCGCGATCGTTACACCACTATAAAAATCTTTGTGTCTTATTTACTTTTCTATTATTTTTTTTGTTATATTTGCTGTGTTCTAACAGGGCTAATTCTTTCATATCATACTCCAAGGTGTTGATCCATATTTGGGGTAAACATTTTGGTGCTTTCATTGAGAATGCCAAACTCAGGCTTGGATCTAGTTATCTACTTTGGATTGGATAGATCGAGAGGTTAGATCAGGAAAGTTTGGTTAAAGAAGGTTAGAGATTAGCTCTTCTAATGGCTCCTAAGTGGAATTCAGCATTTGGAAGCTTTTGGGACAAGTTAGTGTTGATGAAACCTGTAACGACCTGCCTTTTTGGACAGTTTAAACCGACGATCGAATACACATGCCAATTCCAAACCATTCAAAAGGGCAGAAGGTTATTGGGGTAAATAAGAAAAGAAAAGAAAGAGAAATAAAGGAAATGAAACAACACAGAATCTCGCAGCGGAACGATAAAATATAATAGTCAAATAAACAGTTCATGAAGCTGTTTACTATACTTTGATCATTATTTATACAACATTTATCAGAGTTATACATATACAACAGAACAAATAAAATAATGCAGCAGACAACATGATGCAAAGATAATAAGAGTAATAGTATACCAAATCTTCGTCTTCGTCCTCCAGAATAGATCTTCAATAAGATAAAAAAATCAAGACTGACCCGAGCGTAATGAAAAGACAAAACACTTGAGTCAGGACTAAAATATCCTTATGAAAGTTAAATCAATCGTAAAAAAATATGAGTGTAACGGCGTCAGAGATGTTTACGGGGTTTGACATCACATATCCAGTGTCAACGTGCGTGCAATAACTTAAAAGATGTTACGGGATTTTCCATCTCTCAAGGATCCGTTAAACTATCTACTATGTAGTACAATACGCTGTTATAATATGTCTATAGTAAAGTAAAAGTATTAAAATAGCGTTAAGGCGTTACCATAATTCCCCTTAACACATTTTTATAATGCCATAGTCTATACAGCACCGTAAGCCCCACCGTAAACTGGTGGTTATCAGAGGGAACCCCATAGGTATAACACAAAACAAAACGTAGTGGTCGCGAATAGAATAATCAGTATGATAAGGTACATGAGGCGATACCAACTAGGATACTAGTAGTTGCGTGATCCGAACTGATGTTGAGCATAGCCAGCAGCTACCCCAACACCGCGAAACAACACTCCCAAATCAAGGGGTGCACCCAAATCGAATCACAAATGTAATAGATATGGTATCGAAGAAGTGTGTCCGCTAGAGATGGCGAACCTCAATGGCCCGGCGCGGCTCCTGTTTTAGTCATGTCAGGGGTCATCCAATATCGTTCTTTTTCTTCAGTCAATGCGTTCAACAAACCATTCACTTCATTCTGGATCAACACTCCACGTATAATAGTTATTAAAGTGGTTTTCGGTATCGACAGAGAGTATGTCCATATCCAATCCCGGTCTCTTTAATAACAACGTATTATTACACCGGTGGCTCTTTTATATTTCAAGTCGATTCATAATTGATATCAAAATATCACATTCGCTTCAAAAAAATCAAATCCATTTCAAATATCATCGTATCTATTCAAATGTAAGATTTCGTTTCAAAAATCATTTTTCGCCTCGATATCTCATTTCTATTTCAAAACCATTTCGAATTTCAATCTAGGTTGCAACTTCATTTAACCCAATTCGTATTTAAATTCAAGATTTAAACATAAACATTTCACCTTATTAACCAGCTTGAAATTTTAGAAAATAGTTTTAAGTAGTTTAAAAGTAGTTTTAAATAATTAAAATAGTTAAAAATACTTAAAATCTTTAAATGGATTTCAAATAGATAAATTAGTTTAAAATAATTTAAATTGGGTTAAGTAGATTTAAAATAGATTAAAATAAGTTAACATGGTTTAAGATGGGTTAAAAATAATTTAATATAGTTAATATAGGTTGAAATGGTTTAAGTATTTAAAAATGGTTTATATAACAGAGTAATTTGGAACACAAAATGAACAGCTTCAAAACCAAACCATTTCGATTATAACTTCCCAATTCAAATCAATTTCAATTTCCATTCTACCGATTCGATTTCGATTTCAATTCAAATCAATGTCAACTTTGACTTCAAATTAATTCAATTCTACATTCACCTTCAATTAATTCAATTTCAATTTATATCGATTTTGAGCTTGATTTTTCAAAATATCAATTTACAACACTTAACAAAATTATCCTTCAATATTCAAATTTAAATCCAAATTTCAATATGATTCAATTTCAAGCTCAATTTCAAAATATTATTTTTATATCACTTTTACTTAGTAATATTCAAAGCTCGAATTAAGGTTCAATCTTTAAACAAATCAATTTTCGAAATTCAATCATATCCCGATTTTTAATCTCAAAGTCTCAACTTAAATTATTTAACAGTTTCCTTTAACCAAATTTTATTTCAACATTCCAAACTCAATTTTTCGATAAATTCGATTTCTATAAATTGATTTCTATTTATAACTTTTAAATCAAAACGTTTAAATAAATTTCAAATCGACGATTTTAAAAATTATTAATTTAGCCAATCCGGTGTCCGTATATAATTTTCTATCATATGGCCAAGTGATTAGTTATTTAAATTAAATGTCAGGGATGAATATATATCACTTAAATCAAATCACAGTGCCATATGTATGCATAACAGGATATATATAAGCAAATAAACATCCAACCATTTAAGTACCAATCAATAGCATCCATCGAAATACATCATCCAATAGACAATACAATTCATGACAATTTCATAGTTATCAATGTCAGGTAATTTATTCGCAATTCAATTTTTATTTTAATTTAACTATCAATTAAATTTTTAACGGTTAATTCAAATGACAATCTATATGACAATTAAATTTTATCAAACAACGACAAATAAAATTCATATCACTTCATAATATTAAATTTAACTAGCATAAAGATATTCAGTACGTTGTGAGCGTTATAAAACACTCACTGTGATTTCAATGTAGTTCCAGCGTTTTATTTCGAATAAAATTAAACAAGCGTTTAATTTTACCCGAAATTTTCACTATCTCCAAATAATTCCAATCCAGCTCCATTGCGTAATGCTCGACAAAACGAAGCCAACGCAATTCGTTTCGTCTGATTCCGACCTCGTATGAAAAAGTTACATCATTCTAAAGTTTATACGAATTTAAATATAAATTAATTCACATTTTCTTTTTATTTTAAACCTTCTGCTAATCACGACCGTCCGTTTCTACACACCAGATCGCAGCCGCACAAATCCTTTCCCCCTTCTTCCCGTACGCGTTTCATCCTAGGGTGATGAACCCAAAACCGTCCCTATCTCCTCGACGTCGCACCACCCCACACCCACTTCTATGCTGATTGGCGAGTGCCATTCCGAAGCTTGTCTCGCGCTCGACTCTCGGCTCGAATTTGGTGGAGCTCAGCCCTAGGTGGCACATGAAAACCGTGAGCAAACGTTGGACCTTTGAACGCAGATTGCCGTTGATCGGCCGCTCCAATTACGATCATACCCGTTGGATATCTAGAACTCACTGGCCTCTACAATCTTCTAGTTGGAAGGATTGGCTAAAACTTCACGGATTTGGAGAAAAATGGAGAAGAAGGAAGTTGAATTTCGGCCATTGATTATTATAAAAGGCGGCGGCTGAAGCAAACCCTAGGGTTTAGTTCTCTTTTGCAAAATGAAGATAATATCGAGCCTATATAGAAATTCTGACGAACACTATTCATTCGAATTTTTCCGAACTCCAAACGACGCATGTCGGCAGGAGTTTCTAAGGTTTACCCCACGTTCCGAACACAATGGAACATGTTTCGGAGGCTAATTCGATCATATGTGCGAGTTACGGAAATAAACGATCAAATTTAAATTAAACAGATTAAACAAATTCTATGCGTTTTGGCTTGCCCCGGACAAACGGTAAATCCGATTGACACGAAATTTGAAACCTTACAATAATATGACATTACGAATCCGATGAAACTGGTTTCGTCGAAATCCGAGACTGTTTGAAAAATGGCTATTTTAACACGTCAATTTAATATTAAAATATTCAATTTTCACAAATTTACTTTTAATTCGATTTTAAAAGTTCTACAACATCATTCTAACTTTAATATGATAAAATAAAATTTTACAAATAATTTTTAATCATATTAAACCCGTTATTCAATTATTCAATAAATTCCAAATATTAAATTTAAACAATTTTGATTATCCAATAATTCATTATCCTTTGAAATATTTGAAATTGAACTTATAAGATTCAACTTTTAAAACCAATTCACATCTTAGAACACTACTTCCATTTTACAGTTATTCAATTATTCAATAAGTTTTAAATATTTACTTTAAACAATTTACCTGCTCAATATTCAATTATTTGATTTTAAATAGATTTTACTTATCAATCAATTACTCTATTATACCTAATGAATTCAACATTTATTATCCTATCCAACTATTGATTGCAAACACATTCACTAAGTAGCATTTATTTTTCAATACTTATTACTATTCAAATCTTCGAAACCAATCTATTAAAATTTGTATTTCTACCTAAATAATTCACAATTCTTATTCACTTATTTACATTTGTTTTTCCATATATTCCCTTATAACCAAGTTATAACATTTGAGTCAATTCAATTAGATTGGAACTCCATTCAATCTATAAATAATTACTTGAATAATTATTGTTGCAATTCATTCCAGTTATTATTATTCCAAACGAATTACAAATTTTTTTCTAACATTAAATCACGAAATCTTATTAAATTAGCTATTTTAATTACCGAAAATTTACGGGTCGTTACACTCTCCCCCACTCAAAACTTTTCATCCCCGAAAAGAAAAAAGAAGGGAAAAGGAACTAAGTATAGAATTCAACATTAGATATATTTTATTCTAAGTTACCAACTTATAAAATAATGAAATTCCATTTATAAAGTCATAACTACGCTTCCCCTAAGTTGCTCTGAACGGCTTTCTAACTTTAAAAGTTAGTTATCAAAACAAGTTATAAAAATTTTAAAACTCGAAAATTTTCTAACACCAGGATTTACGAAAAAATTCGGCAGAGTCTCCTTTGCGCGGCTCGATCCGGAAAAAAATGACAGTATATATATCACAAATATACATCTCATCAAGTGATGAGGCATCCCGCAGGGGAAAAGTGTAAAAGTACGGTATGTAATTCGAGATATGTACCTTATATATTATTAACGAGCATATACGGCTAATATAGCGCGAAAGCGAGCTCCAAATGCGAAGCAAGCGCAATCTGCACCTACTAAACACTCGACAAACCATGAGAAACATGCATATATGAAAATAATATTAATATACATCATATAGCAACATAACTACTACATGTGCCAACATAGCAAATGCAACAAACAACAAATGCATCCACCAAATCAATTATCATCCAACTATCATCCAACAAATCCATAACCAATCAATATAGATTCACTTCTCATTAATATTTATTGACTTGGTTTTCAATTTTAATCACAGTTGATTCATTAATGTTGGATTTTACTAACATTCATTCTCAATTCAATTAGTTAACATTCACTAATTTATGTTTACATTAGTTCACTTCCAATTTGAATCAAATTAAATTCTATTTAAATTCATTTAACTTCCAATTTGATTTCAATGATTTGTAGCTTTCAATTTCATTAACACTTAATGAATTATATACAATCAACTAACAATCATATAACGACTAAATCATATAATTTTAAAAGAATCATTTTATATTTGGCATCATAAATTTCCAATATTAACTTTAATTAAGTCCGTAAGCCGTACATATATCATCTGTGAGCAATATTAATCTAATCGCTTATTCGATCCCACAATTTCACTTCCAAACTAGTATCGTTCACACGACTCTCTAGTGCGGACTCAGATTTGGTTCCTTGATTGGAAACTGTTACTCTCCTTGCATAGCCATATACTATGATAGAGAATTCCAGAATCAAATTAAAAATCCATATCCAGGGTTCGCCGTCGAAAATCGAGTGAAAAATCCTAACTTGGATCGATATAAATCATCTCAAAATTTTGTGCTCGAATTTGGATCAAATCGTTATGCGAATAAATATACGTACAATCTCACGTATTACCTTCCAATGGATTTCTATCCAATTTATCTATACTAAATTATTTTATTGACTTCTATTTTTTTTCACTTAATTACCACAATCCATTATTCAGTTAGTATATTCATTTCTTTACATAGCATATTCTTTAACATTATCTTTTCTTAAACATCATATCAAAGAATTTGCTTACTCAAGTTCATTTTAAACATTCTATATAATTTAATTAAACTCAATTTCTTTTCCCAATTGTTTCTTAGCTATACCAAATTCTTTTGTTTACATTTACTTCATATTCATAGTTTCAGTTAATACAAATTTATTTGTGGAACATTTTATTAATCATCACTTTAGTTTATAGTCATTCCATAAAAGTCTAACTTCTCATATATGACTTTTCTTAGTTTATAGTTATCTCAAAAGTTACAAATTTATCTTTACATGTTTTATTTTTTTGTTGCAAATTTATATTAAATTTTACAACCAGTTTACAAAGACATTGCTTGACTCAATGGCCTTTTCTTAGGTTCACATACTTGTTCCATTCATCCATTCATCATTTCATGCTATATTTAATTATATATAATTTTTATCACAATCAAAATTTTCCATTTATATACATTTTAATTCCATTTTGAGTTTTCCTTACTTGTATATTTCAATTACTTTCAGGTTCTGTTTATTTGTACAATATCTCATTACATATCCAAAACATCATTTTAACTTTTTTTTTATATTTGGTAAGTCATATTATATGTTATTAGAATGCAAATTTGGTATTATACAAATTTATACAATTTCATTTTACTTAATTAGAATGTTCACAAATTTAATTTATTTAAATCCTCTTTACCTTTTAACTTTAAAGGTACCCTACAACTCAAAAGTTTTCCCAAACATAAGCTTAGATATCTTAATCCTCTTATTTTATAAATTCTGGTTATTCACATTTCATTCAAATAATTTGAAAATTACTAATTAACATAACTTAGAATTTAAATGCCCGGTTCTTTTCAAATCGTTTGAAATAAACATATACACATATATCTTTAATATATATCAAATCATACCTTTGGAGTTTAAACCAAAACCCATTTACCCAAAATAATTTAGAAGAAAAGCAAAGCTTCTTAGAAGTCTCCCCCACTTTGAGACTCGAAAATGAACGTCGATGATGCTGCGCAGTCATCACCGAAATTATTTTCCAGCGACATAAGAGAGGAGTACTTAATTCGTTCCTTCTTAAAAATCCTTTCAAAATATTTCCTATAAATATTTTCCAACTAACATCACAATATATTTTCTTCAAAGCTTTGAAAACCATTTTAAAAGTCCCCGGGTCTTGAATTCAATATTTTCCAATTTAAATCGGTTTTAATTTATAAGTCACCTTTATAAAATATTCTTATAGGATTTTACTTTCTTAAAACATTCCACGAGAGCTTTATCATTGTTCATTTTGTAATTCATCTTATTTATTAAATTACAATATCCAATTAATGATAATAACCAATATTTTCATTCCTAAAAACCAGGTAAGCTAGATAAGTCACGATAATTTCTGAATTTTTTTCTTTATATTCAAAATATAATTAGAGCAAAATTATTTCATTTACCCAATTTCAAAACAATACTATGTCGAATTGTTCAGTTTAAGTGTTTAGAGATCCCTATCAATGACGTTAATTACTCGTATTGACCAGAATCCATAATCCACTCAACAAATAAACCGACACAATATAAAACATTTTATATCACTTACAAATACACTCTCTCAAATGTATACACTCAGCTACTCATCATAGGGTATTACTACCCTATTTATAAAGAGTTAGACCCCACAAAGCTATGGTTATCGCTAAACCAAAGCTCTGATACCAACTGTAACGACCCGCCTTTTTCGACAGTTTAAACTAACGATTTAATACACATGCCGATTCCAAACCATTCAAAAGGGCAGAAGGTTATTGGGGTAAATAAGAAAAGAAAAGAAAGAGAAATAAAGGAAATGAAACAACACATAATCTCGCAGCATAACGATAAAATATAATAGTCAAATAAACAGTTCATAAAGCTGTTTACTATACTTTGATCATTATTTATACAACATTTATCAGAGTTATACATATACAATAGAACAAATAAAATAATGCAGCAGACAACATGATGCAAAGATAATAAGAGTAATAGTATACCAAATCTTCGTCTTCGTCCTCCAGAATAGATCTTCAATAAGCTGAAAAACTCAGGACTGACCCGAGCGTAATGAAAAGACAAAACACTCGAGTCAGGACTAAAATATCCTTATGAAAGTTAAATCAATCGTAAAAAAATATGAGTGTAACGGCGTCAGAGATGTTTACGGGGTTTGACATCTCATATCCAGTGTCAACGTGCGTGCAATAACTTAAAAGATGTTACGGGATTTTCCATCTCTCAAGGATCCGTTAAACTATCTACTATGTAGTACAATACGATATTATAATATGTCTACAGTAAAGTAAAAGTATTAAAATAGCGTTAAGGCGTTACCATAATTCCCCTTAACACATTTTTATAATGCCATAGTCTATACAGCACCGTAATCCCCACCGTAAACTGGTGGTTATCAGAGGGTACCCCATAGGTATAACACAAAACAAAACGTAGTGGCCGCGAATAGGATATTCAGTATGACAAGGTACATGAGGCGATACCAACTAGGATACTAGTAGTTGCGTGATCCGGACTAATGTTGAGCATAGCCAGCAGCTACCCTAACACCGCAAAACAACACTCCCAAATCAAGGGGTGCACCCAAATCGAATCACAAATGTAATAGATATGATATTGAAGAAGTGTGTCCGCTAGAGATGGCGAACCTCAATGGCCCGACGCGGCTCCTATTTTAGTCATGTCAGGGGTCATCCAATATCGTTCTCTTTCTTCAGTCAACGCGTTCACCAAACCATCCACTTCATTCTGGATCAACACTCCACGTATAATAGTTATTAAAGTGGTTTTCGGTATCGACAGAGAGTATGTCCATATCCGATCCCGGTCTCTTTAATAACTACGTATTATTACACCGGTCTCTCTTTTATATTTCAAGTCAATTCATAATTGATATCAAAATATCACATTCGCTTCAAAAAAATCAAATCCATTTCAAATATCATCGTATCCATTCAAATGTAAGATTTCGTTTCAAAAATCATTTTTCGCCTCAATATCTCATTTCTATTTCAAAACCATTTCGAATTTCAATTTAGGTTGCAACTTCATTTAACCCAATTCGTATTTAAATTCAAGATTTAAACATAAACATTTCACCTTATTAACCAGCTTGAAATTTTAGAAAATAGTTTTAAGTAGTTTAAAAGTAGTTTTAAATAATTAAAATAGTTAAAAATACTTAAAATCTTTAAATGGATTTCAAATAGATAAATTAGTTTAAAATAATTTAAATTGGGTTAAGTAGATTTAAAATAGATTAAAATAAGTTAACATGGTTTAAGATGGGTTAAAAATAATTTAATATAGTTAATATAGGTTGAAATGGTTTAAGTATTTAAAAATGGTTTATATAACAGAGTAATTTCGAAAACAAAATGAACAGCTTCAAAACCAAACCATTTCGATTATAACTTCCCAATTCAAATCAATTTCAATTTCTATTCTACTGATTCAATTTCGATTTCAATTCAAATCAATGTCAACTTTGACTTCAAATTAATTCAATTCTACATTCACCTTCAATTAATTCAATTTCAATTTATATCGATTTTGAGCTTGATTTTTCAAAATATCAATTTACAACACTTAACAAAATTATCCTTCAATATTCAAATTTAAATCCAAATTTCAATATGATTCAATTTCAAGCTCAATTTCAAAATATTATTTTTATATCACTTTTACTTAGTAATATTCAAAGCTAAAATTAAGGTTCAATCTTTAAACAAATCAATTTTCGAAATTCAATCATATCCCGATTTTCAATCTCAAAGTCTCAACTTAAATTATTTAACAGTTTCCTTTAACCAAAATTTATTTCAACATTCCAAACTCAATTTTTCGATAAATTCGGTTTCTATAAATTGATTTCTATTTATAACTTTTAAATCAAAACATTTAAATAAATTTCAAATCGACGATTCTAAAAATTATTAATTTAGCCAATCCGGTGTCCGTATATAATTTTCTATCCTATGGCGAAGTGATTAGTTATTTAAATTAAATGTCAGGGATGAATATATATCACTTAAATCAAATCACAGTGTCATATGTATGCATAACAGGATATATATATAAGCAAATAAACATTCAACCATTTAAGTATCAACCAATAGCGACCATCGAAATACATCATCCAATAGACAATACAATTCATGACAATTTCAATGTTATCAATGTCAGGTAATTTATTTGTAATTCAATTTTAATTTCAATTTAACTGTCAATTAAATTTTTAACGGTTAATTCAAATGACAATCTATATGACAATTAAATTTTATCAAACAACGACAAATAAAATTCATATCACTTCATAATATTAAATTTAACGAGCATAAAGATATTCAGTACGTTGTGAGCGTTATAAAACACTCACTGTGATTTCAATGTAGTTCCAACGTTTTATTTCGAATAAAATTAAACAAGCGTTTAATTTTACCCAAAATTTTCACTATCTCCAAATGATTCCAATCTAGCTCCATTGCGTAGTGCTCGACAAAACGAAGCCAACGCAATTCGTTTCGTCCGATTCCGACCTCGTATGAAAAAGTTACATCATTGTAAAGTTTATACGAATTTAAATATAAATTAATTCACATTTTCTTTTTATTTTAAACCTTCAGCTAATCACGACTGTCCATTTCTACACTCCAGATCGCAGCCGCACAGATCCTTTCCCCCTTCTTCCTGTACGCGTTTCATCCCAGGGTGAAGAACCCAAAACCATCCCTATCTCCTCGACGTCGCACCACCCCACACCCACTTCTATGCTGATCGGCGAGTGCCATTCCGAAGCTTGTCTCGCGCTCGACTCTCGACTGGAATTTGGTGGAGCTCGGCCCTAGGTGGCACACGAAAACCATGAGCAAACGTTGGACCTTTGAACTCAGATTGTCGTTGATCGGCCGCTCCAATTACGATCATACCCGTTGGATATCTAGAAATCACTGGCCTCTACAATCTTCTAGTTGGAAGGATTGGTTAAAAATTCATGGATTTGGAGAAAAATGGAGAAGAAGGAAGTTGAATTTCGGCCATTGATTATTATAAGAGACGGCGGCTGAAGCAAACCCTAGGGTTTAGTTCTCTTTTGCAAAATGAAGATAATATCGAGCCTATATAGAAATTTTGACGAACACTATTCATTCGAATTTTTCCGAACTCCAAACGAAGCGTGTCGGCAGGCGTTTCTAAGGTTTACCCCACGTTCCGAACACAATGGAACGTGTTTCGGAGGCTAATTCGATCATATGTGCGAGTTACGAAAATAAACGATCAAATTTAAATTAAACCGATTAAACAAATTCTATGCGTTTTGGCTTGCCCCGAACAAACGGTAAATCTGATTGACACGAAATTTGAAACCTTACAATAATATGACATTACGGATCCGATGAAACTAGTTTCGTCGAAATCTGAGACTTTTGAAAAATGGCTATTTTAACACGTCAATTTAATATTAAAATATTCAATTTTCACAAATTTACTTTTAATTCGATTTTAAAAGTTCTACAACATCATTCTAACTTTAATATGATAAAATAAAATTTTACAAATAATTTTTAATCATATTAAACCCGTTATTCAATTATTCAATAAATTCCAAATATTAAATTTAAACAATTTCGATTATCCAATAATTCATTATCCTTTGAAATATTTGAAATTGAACTTATAAGATTCAACTTTTAAAACCAATTCACATCTTAGAACACTATTTCCATCTTACAGTTATTCAATAAGTTTTAAATGCTTACTTTAAACAATTTACCTATTCAATATTCAATTATTTGATTTTAAATAGATTTTACTTATCAATCAATTACTCTATTATACCTAATGAATTCAACATTTATTATCCTATCCAACTATTGATTGCAAAGGCATTCACTAAGTAGCATTTATTTTTCAATACTTATTACTATTCAAATCTTCGAAACCAATCTATTAAAATTTGTATTTCTACCTAAATAATTCACAATTCTTATTCACTTATTTACATTTGTTTTTCCATATATTCCCTTATAACCAAGTTATAACATTTGAGTCAATTCAATTAGATTGGAACTCCATTCAATCTATAAATAATTACTTGGATAATTATTGTTGCAATTCATTCCAGTTATTATTATTCCAAACGAATTACAAATTTTTTTTCTAACATTAAATCATGAAATCTTATTAAATTAGCTATTTTAATTATCGAAAATTTACGGGTCGTTACAAAACCAATCTCCGATAATTGAAAATAAAAAAACGCTAACGATCGTTGAACGGATGTTAATGCTAGAAACCTAGCACCAGGTACTTCCACTCAACAGGAGGTTGTAACTAAAGGAGAGCTTAACCAGATGGTTAATCAACTTAACAAGAAGATGGATGATAGTCAGAAGATTCTTATGGACAAGATTTATGCTTTGTTAGTAGTACAACCACAAACTGCCCCAAGTACTAGGTCAGAAACTGCAGAGGCTATGGAATAGGAGAATTCCTCCATCTTAGGCTTGAATAGGAGGGATGGCATGCAAAAGCAAAAGGAGATAGTTGGTGGAGCTACTAGAATGGTTATTGAAGGTAATGGAAGTACCTCCCTAGTTGTAGGACAAGCTTCTAGAAACCCTAACCTTGGAGTGAAGGCTCTACAAAGGGATATTACAATGCTTCTCTACGATTTTGAAGATGACATGCAACTTGATGCTAAAAGGCTGGAATTGAATGCTGACATAGGCGGGCATAATGTCGGAAAAGAAGTTCAAACTACCACCATAAGACCAATTGTATGGCAACGGAATTATGCCTAATTCAAGATAGCTTTATATAGACTGTTTGCTGAGCCAACCGCTTGGCATAGCCCTTGAAAGTCGACCTGTGGCTACCGAACCAGTGAGGCATTCATTGCAGACATGTCGAATACTTGAAGGAAGAAAGTAAAGGTCAAAAGGACGACGATTGGGGTTCTACACCAAGCCTAACTTCATTTACTAAAAACATACTAACGGAAGAGTACTCCTAGAAGTTTACATTGCCCACTATGTCATCTTACAATCGGATGACGGACCTCAAATAGCACTTTACAAGTACAGTTGGCATATGGACGGAGCTAGGGCAATGGACGCTATCCGTTGCAAATGCTTCCTTATCTTCTTGGAAGGTGTTGCTTGTATGTGGTTTACCAAAATCCCACCAAGATCCATTTCTACCTTTGACAAGTTGGCAAAGAAATTCTTGGAACAGTTCAAACTTCATATGACACAACAAATGATGTGATGACTCTATCTGGACTTTTTCAAGGACCAAATGAGTCCTTAAAAACCTTTATGAATCGGTTTAATGTTGTAGTTACTGATGTGAGTAATTCTGACGAAGATATGATATTCATGGCTTTAGTTTGAGCTATCCATCTGAACATGGACTTTGGAAGATGTATTACGATGAAACAACCAACCATCAAAAAGGACTTTAATAAAAGGTGAGTCGGTATATAAGATTGGAAGAGGAAGATGCATTGGAGGGAAAGACCACTAAGGTACAACCAAAGGAGATAGTTTAGAGTAGTGTAGCAGTTAACCAGGATCGAAACAACTCTGGAGCCACGATAGGAAATATAGGGGGAAATGGGAATCAGAAAAGTAAGAACCAGAATGCTAATAGGCATGATAGGAGTGGAAAGCAAATCAGGAACTCGAGACTCGAGGAGTATATGCCATTGAATGACAGTTTGGAGTACATCTACCTTGTGACTTAAGGGTCTGAGCAATACAACAAGCCTCCCAAGAAGGAAAAGTCTGAATGACAAAAGCAATTAGGGAAGTTCTGCCACTTCCATAAGACTCATGGGAATAACACAAATGAATGTCGAAATCTAAAGGATTAAATCAAGGAACTAATAAGAAACAATAGGCTCCAATAGTACACAAAGGAACCGTAGAATTTTGACCAACCTGTCGGACCCAAAGTTTCAAGCAATCAAGGAAATCAGATCGCGTCCAGTGGAGAAAGAACTCGTCAGACTGATCAAACACTCGTCATAAGTACCATTTTTAGAGGGACTTACAAGGCATAAAAGAGTTGGGGCGAAATGGAGCAATAGGCAAGTTCGCTAAAGCATGGGACTAAGGAAACTTATTTTACAATTGAGCATGGAACTCTGGCCAAATAGTAGAAAACAATTACAAAATGATATTATATTTCAAAGTCAGGATACTAAAGGAATAGAGGTGCCCACTCTCGACTCGATGGTAATAACCATCGGAATCAGACCGGTAGTTGTGCGTTGGGTAGTGGTTGATAGCGAGAGCTCAGTCAACACCTTGTTTCGACATATGTTTGATTAAATGAAGGTGAGCATTAAAGATGTGACTGCATGCTTTATTAAGATTCAGGGCTCCACAGGAGAACCAAGGCAGTCGGTTGGGATGATTGACTTACCTGTAATGCTAGAAGAAGGAGAATGATGGGTAGTCTTATCCAAACCTTTATGATAGTTGATGATTTATCTGCTTACAACGCTTTCTTGGGTCAACTAGCCCTAGCTGATTTCAAGATAGCTCTAGCTCCCTGGTGCCTTACCATGACGATCCTAATGGAGAATGGGGTTAGGGTAGTGAGGGAAGACCAAAGCGCTACAAGAGAATGCTACATTGCTAAACTACGCGAATCTAAACATTATGAGAAAGGTAAGAATGTGGAGAACTCTATCCACATTTGTGAATTGCAAGCATAGAAATTATAAAACTGCCCTGGCTCGAGGACCATAGTTGCTTTAACAAGGCTTTAGACTCTAGAAAGAAGAGTTCAAAGAAGGAGCAGGCAGCATCGTAGAGTTTACGGTTGCTATCCTTGTTGACATGGACGACCCAACTCGGATCTTGAAGATAGGTTCACAACTTGGAGTCAAGATGTAAAATGAACTAATAAAATTTCTTTATGCCAATCTAGATGTGTTCGCTTGGATGCATTCTATTATGTGTGGGATACCGTCGGAGTTAGCATGTCATGCACTTAATATCGATCCCAAATTCACATCGGTAAGGCAGAAAAGATGCAGTCTTGGTTCAGAGCAATCCGTTGCATTGAAGGAAGAAGTGGACAAGCTACTAGCCAATATCTTTATCTATGACGCAACATATCCTGGATGGGTGCCAAACCCTGTGCTAGTCAAGAAATCAAATGGGAAGTGGCATACTTGTGTCAACTACTTGGATTTGAACAAAGCTTTCCCTAAGGATAGATTCCACTGCCTAGAATCAATCGACTAGTCGATGGAACCGAGGGATATGAGCTGCACTCATTCATGGATGCCTACTTAGGATACAATCAGATTATGATGCATGACCAATTAGGAGAACACCAGCTTCATCACTGACTTGAGATTGCATTGTTACTGCATTTGTTCAACCTAAATAATGTTGGTGCTACTTACCAAAAATTAGTGAATGCAATGTTCAAGAATAAGATCAGACGGGCGATGGAGGTATATTTGGACAACATGCTTGTGAAGTCGTGAGTATTAGGAAATTATCTAGATAATGTCTAAAAAATGTATGAAATCATTCAGAAGTATGAAATCAAATTGAACCCCTTGAAGTTCTCATTCTGTTTTGTTAGGGAAATTTCTTTGGTTCATTGTAAACGCAAGGGGCATCGAAGCTAATCTCGAGCAGATAGCCGGCCTAGGAAATATCATAGCCCCCTCAGAAAAGAAGGAATTGCAGAGCTTGAATGAGAAGATCGCAGCATTAAGTCGATTCATTTCCAAAGCAACTGACAAGTGTATACCATTATTTGATGCACTGAAGAAAGGTAAGAAGAACTTCAATTGGAATTAGGATTGTCAGACGACTTTCGAAGAATTACTACGACACATGGAGACTCCACCTTTCCTATCCAAGCCGGTGGAAGGAGAAGACTTGTTCATCTACTTCGCAGTGTCCCAAAATTCTTTAAGTGAAACTCTTGTACGAGATGATGTCAGAATTCAAAGGCCATCTACTACATCAACCAACGCTTCACTGGAGCTGAACAAAACTATCTGAACATGAAAATTTTGTCATATTGCTTACTAATAGCATCGATTTAGCTACGACCGTACGTTCAAGCTCATTCAATTAAATTGTTGATAGATCAACCTTTGAACAAATACTTTATCGACTTGGGAGTCCAGGGCGACTTCTAAAGTGGAATATTGAATTAAGCTAACATGAAGTTACTTACCATCCCTAAAGGGCAAGTAACAGATAGGCATTTGCTGGTTTCATTGTAGAATTCTCTATTCAAGATGGAGAGTGGTATGAGAAAAAGGAAATGGTATCAGAATGGAAGCTGTTCGTCGATTGCAACTCAAATGAATTCTGGTCAAAAGTGGAAGTTATGCTTAAGACTTCCGAAGGACGATCAATCTGCTATGCCTTAAAACGGGAGGTCCCTGCTCTAACTACGAGGTGGAGTACAAGGCATTGATGGCGGGATTGAAGAATGTGAAAGAATTGGGAATAAAAGATGTTGATATCTACAACTACTCTCTGTAGTTATTTGTTAGTTAAAGAGGGAATATCAAGCTAAAGGGTCAAATCTTGATCCCTGCTTGTTAAAAGCATGGGAACTACTCAACGACATTGAGCACTACATGATAACCCATATTCCCAAGGAATAGAACGAGAAGGCTGATTAATTAGCCAAGATGGCCAGTTTCGAAGAGGCACAATCATTTGGATTGGTTCCAGTTGATGTGTTAACAGCTCCAGACATAGATTATATAGATGCAGATTAGGTTCTGGAGATCACGAAAGAGAAAGAATCGTTGATAACGCCTATCAAGGATTATCTATTCAATGGAATACTAACCAGAAACCGGAATGAATGAAAGAAGCTCCTTCGAAAGACACCATAGTTTATGCTACAAGATGGAGTGCTATAAAAAGAGGCTTCTCCATCCCCTACTAAGGTATGTAACCAAAGATGAAGCCAAGAATATTCTGATGGAAGTCTGCGGCGACCATAATGGGAGGCAAACACTGGCAAAGAAAGTTATATGTTATGGATATTTCTGGCCATAATCAACCAAGATGTAGAGACTATCTAATCATTGTGATCGGTGCTAGAGATTTTAAAAGATCCTGAGAACCCCATCTACAGAACTTACATAAATGGTCGGCTCTTGACCGTTTGTGGTCTGGTAAATCGATTCAATCAGAGTACTACTAATAGAAAGAGGAGCTGAATATGCTACCGTTGCAGTTGATTACTTTACCAAATGGCTGAAGTGGAACCGTGTGCCACCATTATCAATAAAAAGGTAATTTACTTTGTAACAATTTTTTTTGCAGATCTAGAGTACCATCGAAAATCATCATGGATAATGGAACTCAGTTTGAGAGTGCTGAAGTCAAGAACTTCTACAAGCTTTATCAGATCGAGAAGATTTTTTCTACGATAGCGCACCCACAGGTAAATGAGCAAGTGGAAGGAGTGAAAAAAGTCATCAAATCCACCATCAAGAAGCAGCTAATGAAAGCTAAAGAAAACTGGGTAGATGAACTTCCACTTGTAACATAGGTTATAGAACAATACATAAATCTGCGTCGGGCACTCACCATTTGCCTTTTCATATAGTTCAAAAGAAAAAGAGGGCAGCATTACACTTCAACACCAAAATTCACAACCTCACCTTTGAAATGGGAGATCTCGTCCTGAAATGGATCTTTCAGGTTACGAGAGTGCTTAACCCAAAGTGGAAAGGACTCTACATGATTGGCCAAATACTTAGAGACATAAATTTCAAGCAAACAATGGTCGACGAAATCAAAATTCCCCGTTCTTGGAACATCGACTCGCTATGACACTACTTTATTTAATACTTATTTATGTATTTCCTATCTTCGCAAATAAGCCACCCAAGTACACGGGAGGCATTGTGAATATGCAGGACTTGCCTTTCTTTTCATTTTATTAGTAAAGAGTTTTTCTTCTTGAACCAATGGAACCGTATTATGTAAGCAACCCATTGAGTCGACAAGATCAAATCAACTTAAACCGTCAGATCAATGGGGGAATCGATCCACGTCTTGGAGAACCAGTGTCGCTTCGGCAGTGCCGAGAAGGTGCAAACCTTTGTGCGCACACCATAAGCCGTGTAACACTTCGTGGACCAATGGAACTGCATCCAAGTAAGCGCTCACTCCCTAGCTACTTGAACCGGTTGAATCACGTTCAAATACGCTCCATTCCTTTGTTTCTCGTATCGATGGAACCGCATCTAAGCAAGCATCCATTTTTTTGCTACTCAAACCGATGAAACCGCTTATATTATGCTCCACTCCTTCACTTCTTGGATCGATGGAACCACATCTAAGTAAGCACCACGTTAAAGAATGCTCCACTCCTTCGCTTCATGGACTGATGGAACTGCGTCCAAGTAAGCATCCATCCCTTTATTGCTTGGACCAATAGAACTGTGTTCAAGTATGTAGTGTCCCCAAATGCAATTTAATAGGCTATGTATTTCTCCTTGAATCAATAGAACTGTGTTCTTGCAAGCAATACACAAGCACTACACACAACCAGAAAAATGCTTCTTACTCTAAATAAGTAACATTGACCCTAGAACCGTAAGATCGATGGGAAAATTGACCCCAACTTCCTATGTACCAGAGCTGCTTCGATAACATCAGAAAACCCTCATGTATCCAAGATAACGATGTAACCTCGGTAACATCAATCGATTTCAGTATGTCCTAAGTACCCACATTGTTGTGGCAGCACCGGGAAATTTAATCATTGCAGGATTGGTAGGAATCAGTCCCCGCTTTCCAAGGAGCTAGTGATGCCCCTAGTAGTGCCATGAAAATTACAAACTATAGGATCAATGGTGAAACTCAATCTATATCCTCCAAATAATGGCCTTGCCCCAACAACGCTAGTAAATCTCAAATCCTTGAACTGATTGGGGAATCAGTGCATTCCTGCCGAAGCTCATCATCGTAAGATAGCCTAAGGGATTAAGATTTTCATGCATAGAAACTTACATGAGGATAGAACCTTAACATCAAACCTAGAGAAAACTTGATCACGATCGAAATGAAAATGCTTAGAAGCAAGTATTAGGACAATAAGTTTCTGAAGGCAGGAGCTATCATACAACACCGGCCGAGGGAAACTGGAGAGTTGCCAAAGTAGCCTATGATATTCCGGAATTTCAAACCAAATTTAAATGTGATAATCTCTTTAATAAGTTAATTAAAATTGATAAATTGTTATTTTAAACAATAATAATAATTGTGTTGTAAATATATTGATTTTAAATGGAATTAATATATACAAATGGAAATAGATTTGTTAAAATTTTATGTACATATCAAATTTAA
Organism: Allium cepa; assembly: GCA_030765085.1. Classification (NCBI taxonomy): domain Eukaryota; kingdom Viridiplantae; phylum Streptophyta; class Magnoliopsida; order Asparagales; family Amaryllidaceae; genus Allium; species Allium cepa. The sequence goes on from CM060932.1 coordinate 139,006,099, forward strand.
TTTTTAAATTGAATTTGAAATTTAATTTGAATTTGGATTGTTAAGTTGAAATTCAAAATATAGTTATTTATATCATAAATCATACTTTGATTTTAAAACATATTTTTATGATTTTATTTAGAATATAAAATTTGTTTTATATTTATTTCTTTTTAGAGAGGTTGATTTATATAAATTAAAAATGTATTTTAAAATTAGAAAATTTATTATAAAAACATTTAAAAATCTATTTTGCACGAGAATTACATATGTTAATTTATAAATCCCTCTAATAACATGTGTTAAGAGAATAGCCATGTTTAGTGACAAATGTTAGGAAATTTTACAAGTGTCACATTTATAAATTATTTTCTTCGATTTTAATAAAACAAAAATTTTATCTAAAAAAGTTTGTTTCATCTTCTTCATTTAAACTTTCCTATCTCATTTTCTAAAAAGCAAAGAATAAATCACTACTTCATCCACAAATCTGAAAAATTCATCAATCTCCGCTCTTTCAACCAAAATTTTAAAACAAGAATTCAAATCTCATTTCAAAGTTTCTAAATCTACAAGCAAAATACAAAAGCCTGTAAAAAATCAAATTCCTATAAAAAGCAAATTCAAAGCTCTCCTCAGTTTCAAATCTAAAGCTCTGGTTGAATTCAAGTTGAGAAGCAAACAAGAACACCTGAGTTTCAAGGCATTTCTTCTCTGAATTTCCAGATTTAAGATCTGCAGTTCAACTTTTCCAGATTTCAAATTTTTGGAATTTCTGCTTTTAAAAAAAAAATCAAGTGAGCAAACATATAAATTAAAGAAATTTAGGAAATTGAATATCTAGCATGTGACTACTCTGATAAATTTTTGCTTGCATGTTTATGTTTAAAGCTTCTATATATATATATATATATATATATATATATATATATATATATATATATATGTTGATCCTGTATATTGTAATGGATGTTGATCTCTATTTTGAAATTTACAGAGTCCAGAATTTAGAAAAAAATATATAATATTCAAATCTTCCAATCCAGTTACTACTGGACTTAATGTTTCATAGCAAATATGATTATAGGATCATAATCTAAATTTTAAAATTTTGTTTAAGAAAATTAAATAAGAAAATTCTCTAGAACAAGAGTAAAATAGTAAAACTCGTTAAAATATGATAAAACTAAATACTCTGATTTCTAGATTCGAGTTTGCAACTTGAATCAACATGGAAAAACTTGATTTTTAATAACAAAATCAAGAATTTTAGATGTGGATTTTTGGAGCATTTCTGGGATAACCAGAAAAGACACGTTGATCAAATTCTGGTGACTGGGTAGATTCTAGGGGTCGAGTCTCGGGTCAGAGTTGTAATGGTGAACGATGATTATGAGAAAAATAGTGGAGGAGGAGTTTGTTCACCGTAGAGTCGGAAATTGGTGATTTCGTTTTTTAACCCTAGTTTGGTCTGGGTTCATAGATTTGGTCGCGATGAATTCGTGAATGCATCGAACTTGGCTTAATTTAAGGAGGATGTACCGGAGTCATGATCCAAGTCATAGGCAGTGGCGCAGCATTTCCGGTGGTGTGGATAGTCGTGATGAGATGATTTTCTGGTGAAGTTATGGGTTCAGGTTCGACAGAGATACTCGATTTTGTTTCGAGCTTTGCGATTTGGGTTTGAGGGTCGAAAATGGATGAGTGTTTGATCGCCGACCTGTAGAGAGTGTCGCCGTTGGTATCGACGTCGTTGGTGGCCTGTGCACATGCATAGTGGCGTTGTTGTGCCGGAATTTGTTGAGTTCGCGTGCGTTTGGGATGTTGCTCGGGTGAAATTTGTTAAAGCTCGAGTTTGTACTCGAGTTGGTGATGTGTTCCTCTTCCTGTATTGTGTTAAGTTTAAAACTAAAAAAAGGGATGAAGATCTCGAGTCAATACTCGAGACAGTTACGGGTTAAACCCGAAGAGTAGTTCTTGTTTTAAAAGTTTTCAAACTAATTTTAAAATTAAAAACTAAATGGTTTTAAAATACTACATGATAAATGAATTAAACCATTTGATTTAAGAAAGTTTATACTTGTTAACTTAAATTGAAATGATTATACTTACTTTTAAAAAAATATAATAATAATATAATGATTAAGTTGAAATGTTTTAATATTTTTAAGTAATTAATGAAATTGTTTTATTTAAAGGTTAGATAAGTTTTATAATTAGAGATTACTTTAATTAATAAAGAAATTTAAGTTAAATTAATTAATAATTTTGGATTGATTAATTTATAAAGGTCTAATTAATTAATTATGGATTAATTAATTGATAATTAAAGAATTAAATTTAATTATAATTAATAGATAATTAACTAAATAATTGAGGATTAATTAATAAATAATTAGTAATTAATTAATTAAGTGATTAGTGATTAATTAGTTAATGATTAAGGATTAAATAATTAAATAATTAGCGTTAATTAATTAAGTAATTAAACATTAATTAATTTATAAATAGTAGTTAAGTAATTAATGATTAAGGATTAATTAATTAAATAATTAAGGTTAATTAATTTATAATTAATTGAGTAATTAAGATAAATTAATTTATAATTTGTGATCAATTAAGAAATTAATTAAGATTAATTAATTGTTAATTAAGGGTTAATTAGTAATTAATTAAGGAATATTAATTTTTAAAACAAGTTTTATTAATAAATAATTAGAGTTATTAACTAATAATTAAAGGATAATTAATTAATTTAAGATTAGTTAATTGATAAGAGGTTAATTAAGAAGTGATTAATTAATTAAATGATTGTGATTAATTAATTAATGATTGGTTAAGCAAGGTAAAGTGATTAATTTTTAGGTAATTAATTTAAATCGAATTTATTTAGATTAATTATAATATGAATTAGAGATATGCTTGGTTATGGATGATTGTTTTGAATTGAATGTCTGAAATTGGTTGATTTATGTTGAATGATAATCTAAGATATTCTGTGATAAGATATTGTGTATATATATCTGTGATAGATGTTTGTTATTATCTGTGGATAATGCTGTGTGAATCCAATGTTTAAAATTAAATTGAATTGTTTAAATCCTTAAACAACTTGGCCTTTAAAAAACGTTTGGATTTCGATGAGACCGGAATCGGGAATCAAGTTTGATTTTCCGAAAACCACATCGATCCAAGTTAAACGTTAGGTCGAGACGTCTCAAAGTGAAGATCGAGATGGAGTTTCAGAGTGCAAGGGTTATTGTCGTTAACTCTGATGGTGATTCCAAAATGAGTGTAACGAAATGCCTTTGGTTTCGTTCGAACCCGGAACGAACTTGTATGGATTGAATGCTTTCAGCACATCGTCAGGTGGACGGTGAGCATTCTAAGAGATGTGTTCTATAAAGGTGATCTTAGCCTCAAACCTCATCAACCGGGAATGGCTAAAACAGGGGAGATGCAGCAAGGTTAAGTGGGTCATGCCCAAGTAGGACGAGATTTTCCCCTTTCTAGAAGTCCCTTATTATTTCGGCTGTGTGGGCAGTTGTTGGCCACAACTGCCGGGTTGTCTTGTTCGGGACTGTCCAGTAAGGGATGGTTCCGGCCTTGTGTTACAGGGGATTTAGGGTGGATCCTCAGTATGGTGATCAAGGCCCCGTACTGTGACGGGCGGTACCCAAGTAGCCTTGCCATTGATGGAAACTCATTATCCAATAAGCGCCCTAGGATTTGGTTATATACCTATGTATGCTGGAATTTAATAAATGTAATAATTTTGGCTATTTTCTATTTACTTGAAAACCCTAGACCCAATTATAATATCATTGGATTTCCTATCAAATTCTTTGGTTAGTGTAAGGTAAAACTTACCCGTGTTTATGTGTAGGGAGTCTTACGTGATACCTTTTGTTTTCAAATGATTTTAAAGTTAAACAACTTTAATCTGTTTACTCACACCAGACCCATGTTTGACCCGGAGTTTATTTTGTTTTTCATAAACTCTTGGGTACTCAAATTTTTATGAGTTGCCAAGTGATCAGGTTGGGATTGTCAAATGTTTGGAAGCTGAAGCTGGAGTCCAGACGTACCTATCTATCTCTATCCGTTGTAGTGACATTTTAATGTTGTATTTTGGGTTGTATGGTTTGGCAGACTCTTTTAAATGTCTTATGTAATGAAGTCGTATTATTTTGTGTACTCTGATATGTAAAACTATGTAATGGATATGTGTAATATTATATTTTATTTCGTTTCCGCTGTGAGATTCTGATGTTGTTGTTCTTTTCTTTCTAGCTTTTCTATTTCTGTCTCTTTCTTTCTTATTGATGATACGTTTTTCTGTGGATTGAAATAGGGTCGTCACAGTTGGTATCAAAGCATGGGTTGAGAAACACCTAGGCTCTAGAGTAGTATCTATCTTGAGAGTGCGTATTTGTAATTTTCTTATATAACTATATCCCTATCTAAATTGGTTGGGTTACCTGTCCAGGTAGCCGAAATGAGTTCAAGAGGCAGAAGGGGAAGGATTGTAGGAAGCACATCGACCAATGATAGAAGAGGTCATGCTGATAATGAGGCTGTTAATCTAGTACCGCCTCCAGTCAGTTTTGCTGCTTTATGTAAGGATTTCGTCAACCTTGGACGAAAACCATTTAAAGGATCAGAGACTATAATTGAGGTCCAAGCATGGCTACGCTCTTGTGAGAAAATCTTTAAGAGCATGAAATTATCAGATGAGCAAAAGAGGGTAATGGCTTCATGGCAATTACAAGGAGGTGCTGCAGCCTGGTGGGATGCAGTGACAGCAAATGTCTATGAGGACCATATGTCTTGGAAAGAGTTTAAGGAGTTGTTTGAGGAGAAATTCATGCCTACAGCAGGGAAAACTCGTCTTTATCTGGATTTTCTGAATTTAAAGCAAGGAAGCATAACTATAGCAGAGTACGAGACCAAATTCAATGAGTTATCTTGCTATGGTCCAGGGCTTATAGATACTCCTCTCAAAATGAACGAGAGGTTTGTGCAAGGATTGAGGCCAAAATTTCATGAAAGGATGACAACGTACCTGAAAGGATCTTTTGTGGAGTTAATTGATATGGCTTTAAGATATGAGGATTTGATGAATAAGAGATCAGTGGCACGAGTCGCTGCATCGGGAGGGAATTCTTCTAACCCAAATAAGAGGAAATTCAATCCCAATTGGAAGAGGCAAAACAAGAAGAAGTCTGGAAGCAACAATGGACCTCGCAAGTGCTATAATTGTCGGCAAGTCGGGCATTTGGCAAATCAGTGTCCTCAAGAAAGAAAGTAGCAGCCGCATTATAGTGGACCAAGTTCAGCTTTGGTTCAGAAATCTCTTTGCTTCAACTACCGTCAACCGGGTCATATGATCAAGGATTGCCCGCTCCTTCATAAAGTCCAGCAGAATAAGGTATTTGCTTTGGAAGGTGCACTATCAACTTCATCTAAGGGCAAAGGAGTATTGGAAGGCACATTACTTTTAGATGGCAAGTATATTAAAGTTTTGTTATATTCTGGTGCTTCTTTGAGTTTTATTTCTCTGGAATCTGTAGAGAAGTTCTTTCTTACCCCTAGGACTGTAGATAATCCCATCTGTGTATCTAATCCTATAGGGGGTAACCAATTAGATAGGATCTGTAAGGATTTGAGAATCTCCTATCTATTCCATAGTTTTTCTCATGACTTTTATGTGTTGGATTTTAAGGGGTTTGACCTTATATTGGGGATGGATTGGCTTGATAAGTATAAGGCTGCCCTAAATTGTGATGAGAGAACAGTTTCGTTGGAAACTGATCTGGGTAGAATTGCTAGAGCAATGTGTAATAACTCTGGAATACACTTGAGTAGTCTTTTACATGGAGTTGAGACTTCTCAAGAGGAGGTTGATGATATCAAAGTGGTCCAAGATTTCTCAGATGTATTCGAGGAAGTTAAGTGTTTACCTCCGCATCGAGAAATAGAGTTTCGCATAGATTTGGTTCCAGGAGCAGTACCTGTAATTCAGCCTAGTAGGAGGATGGCTCCTAGGGAGAGGGAGGAACTAGTGAAGCAAACTCAAGATTTGTTGGAGAAGGGATTGATTAGACCCAGTTTTTCTTGTTGGGGTTCTGCTGCAGTATTTGTCACCAAGTCGGATGGGTCGCTAAGGTTCTGCATAGACTATCGAGAGTTGAACAAAGTGACCATTCGAAATAAGTATCTTCTTCCTCGTATTGATGATCTCTTCGACCAGCTGCATGGAGCTTCAGTCTTTTCTCAATTGGATTTAGTATCAGGTTTCCATCAGTTAAGGGTAGCCGAGGACAGTATTCCCTTAACTGCATTTAGGGGACCTAATTGTTTCTATGAGTGGTTGGTTATGCCTTTCGGGTTAACCAACGCTCCTGCCTACTTTGTCGACCTGATGAATCGAGTCTTTCGTGATGTATTGAATAAGTTCGTTTTGGTGTTCATCGATGATATCTTGGTCTACTCTAAGTCGGAAGAAGAGCACAAACAGCACTTGAGAATAGTATTGGAAACTTTGAGAAGGCATGTTCTGAAGGAAAAATTCTCTAAGTGTCATTTTTGGAAATCAGAAGTAAAAATTTTGGGGCGCATTGTTTCTGGAGAAGGCATCTCGGTAGATCCAGCGAAAGTTGAGACTATTTTGGAGAGGAAGCAGCCTCGGACACCAACTGAAGTTCGTAGTTTTCTGGAATTGGCTGGCTACTACAAGAAGTTTATTAAGGATTATTCCAATATCTCTTCGCACCTAACTAAGCTGACAAGGAAGGGAGTTAAATTCAAGTGGACACCTGAATGTGGGGAGGCTTTCCAAAATCTGAATGCAAAGTTGACAAGTGCTCATGTGTTGGCTATTCCGGATGGAAAGAGCAAGTTTGAGGTTATACTGATGCCTGTATTGTTGGATTGGGAGCAGTGCTAATGCAAAATGGTAGGGTAATAGCGTATGCGAGTCGGCAATTGAAGCCACATGAAAGGAACTACGCTACGCACGATCTAGAGCTGCTGGCCATTGTTTTTGCTTTAAAAATCTGAAGGTGTTATCTTTTGAGAGAGAAGTTCGAGTTATTCACGGATCACAAACCGTTGAAATATCTTTTCTCTCAAAAAGATCTTAATCTAAGATAGCAGCGATGGGTCGAGTTTTTGGCATCGTATGATTTGGATATTTTGTATACCCCAGGAAATGCGAATGTTGTGGCAGACACTCTTAGCAGGAATGCAGTTCTATCTCTTTTGGAAGTTGTTCCGTCTCTCCAGGAAAGAATAATAAGCATGCAAATAGAGGATAAAACTTTAAGGAAAATGATTCAAGGAACAAAAGAGGGACAATATTCTGATTTCGAGATTGACGATCAAGGAACTTTGAGAATTAATGGTCGTCTATGTGTGCCGAATGTGGATGGTTGAAACAAGAAGTCTTATCAGAGTGCCATCGCTCCAGACTGAATATCCACCCAGGAATTTCTAAGATGTATAAGGATATGAGAAGGATTTTCTGGTGGCTGAGTATGAAGAAAGATATTGCTGCTTTCGTTAATAGTTGTGCTATCTACCAGCAAGTTAAAGGGGATCAGCAGAAGTCAGCCGGTTTATTGCAACCTTTGGAAATCCCGATGTGGAAGTGGGAGATGATTTCGATGGATTTCATCGACGGTTTTCCTAGAACCAAGAAGGGAAATGAAGGAATATGGGTGATTGTTGATCGCCTAACTAAAAGCGCTCATTTTATACTGGTTAAGGCAACACGTACGGTAGTTTCTCTGGCAGAAATTTTCTTGAGAGAGATAGTCAGATTGCATGGTGTTCCAGTTAGTATAGTAAGTGATCGAGATCCTATCTTCACCAGCAAATTCTGGAAGGCTTTGCAATCTGCTATGGGAACAAGTTTGAGATTGAGTACAACATATCATCCCCAGACAGATGGGCAGACAGAGAGGCTTAATCGAATTCTAGAAGATATGCTCAGAGCCTGTGTATTGGATTTTGGTGGATCGTGGGAAGACCATCTACATCTAGTGGAATTCTCTTATAATAACAGTTACCAAGCAAGTATTAAGATGGCTCCTTATGAAGCTCTATATGGAACACCGTGTAGATCCCCAGCCTGTTGGATAGAGTCGAAAGACCGTCTTGTGCTTGGACCAAATCTGATCCGTGAAGCATCTGCTAAAGTTGAGTTTATCAAGAAAAGGATGAGAGCTGCTCAGGATCGTCAAAAGAAATATGCAGATAAAAGACGAAGACAATTGGAGTTCGAGATTGGTGATTTAGACTTTGTCAAAGTTTCCCCTATCAAAGGAGTAGTAAGATTTGGGAAAACAGGTAAACTTGCCTCGAGATATATTGGTCCATTCCGAGTGCTCGAGAGGATTGGTGCCGTAGCATATAAGATTTAATTGCCAGTCCGGATGGCTGGAATTCACAATGTTTTCCACGTATCTCATCTAAGGAAGTACGTGCACGATCCATCTCTTATTGTGGAACTAGCTATCCAGGAAAACTTAGAGGTTGAGCCGGATTTATCAGTTGTTAGACATTCTGTTCAGATTGTTGATCAAGACGAGAGGCAACTCAGAAGCAAGATAGTGAGGCTTGTTAAAGTCCAATGGAGTAAGGATCCCAGAGATTGTACTTGGGAGACTCTGGATAATATTAGGAAGGTTTATCCGGATATGTGTCCGGATAGCTAATGATGTTTGTATTGGATGTATTGATGTTTGGATGTTTTGTTTATTGGTTGTTAGTGTATGGATAATATGTATGCTTGAATTGTTGAAATGAAAATTTTGGATTATCTTTTGTTTAAATTTCGAGGACGAAATTCTTTTAAAGGGGGAGGAATGTGATATTCCGGAATTTCAAACCAAATTTAAATGTGATAACCTCTTTAATAAGTTAATTAAAATTGATAAATTGTTATTTTAAACAATAATAATAATTGTATTGTAAATATATTGGTTTTAACTAGAATTAATATATACAAATGGAAATAGATTTGTTAAAATTTTATGTACATATCAAATTTGATTTTTAAATTGAATTTGAAATTTAATTTGAATTTGGATTGTTAAGTTGAAATCCAAAATATAGTTATTTATATCATAAATCATACTTTGATTTTAAAATATATTTTTATGATTTTATTTAGAATATAAAATTTGTTTTATATTTATTTCTTTTTAGAGAGGTTGATTTATATAAATTAAAAATGTATTTTAAAATTAGAAAATTTATTATAAAAACATTTAAAAATCTATTTTGCATGAGAATTACATATGTTAATTTATAAATCCCTCTAATAACATGTGTTAAGAGAATAGCCGTGTTTAGTGACAAATGTTAGGAAATTTTATAAGTGTCACATTTATAAATTATTTTCTATGATTTTAATAAAACAAAAATTTTATCTATAAAAGTTTGTTTCATCTTCTTCATTTAAACTTTCCTATCTCATTTTCCAAAAAGCAAAGAATAAATCACTACTTCATCTACAAATCTGAAAAATTCATCAATCTCCGCTCTTTCAACCAAAATTTTAAAACAAGAATTCAAATCTCATTTCAAAGTTTCTAAATCTACAAGAAAAATACAAAAGCCTGTAAAAAATCAAATTCCTGTAAAAAGAAAATTCAAAGCTCTCCTCAGTTTCAAATCTAAAGCTCTGATTGAATTCAAGTTGAGAAGCAAACAAGAACACCCGAGTTTCAAGGCATTTCTTCTCTGAATTTCCAGATTTAAGATCTGCAGTTCAACTTTTCCAGATTTCAAATTTTTGGAATTTCTGCTTTCAAAAAAAATCAGGTGAGCAAACATATAAATTAAAGAAATTTAGGAAATTGAATATCTTGCATGTGAATACTCTGACAAATTTTTGCTTGCATGTTTATGTTTAAAGCTTATATATATATATATATATATTGATCCTGTATATTGTAATGGATATTGATCTCTGTTTTGAAATTTACAGAGTCCAGAATTTAGAAAGAAAAAATATAAATGTTCAAATCTTCCAATCTAGTTACTACTGGACTTAATGTTTCATAGCAAATATGATTATAGGATCATAATCTAAATTTTAAAATTTTGTTTAAGAAATTTAAATAAGAAAATTCTCTGGAACAAGAGTAAAATGGTAAAATTCTTTAAAATATGATAAAACCAAGTACTCTGATTTCTAGATTCGAGTTTGCAACTTGAATCAACATGGAAAAACTTGATTTTTAATAACAAAATCAAGAATTTCAGATGTGGATTTTTGGAGCATTTCTGGGATAACCAGAAAAGACATGTTGATCAAATTCTGGTGACTGGGTAGATTCTAGGGGTCGAGGCTCGGGTCGGAGTTGTAATGGTGAACGATGCATCTGAGAAAAATAGTAGAGGAGGATTTTGTTCACCGTGGAGTCGGAAATTGGTGATTTCATTTTTTAACCCTAGTTTGGTATGGGTTCATAGATTTGGTCGCGGTGAATTCGTGAATGCATCGAGCTTGGCTTAATTTAAGGAGGATGTACCGGAGTCACGATCGAAGTCATAGGCAGTGGCGCAGCGTTTCTGGTGGTGTGGATGGCCGTGATGAGATGATTTTCTGGTGAAGTTATGGGTTCAGGTTCGACAGAGATACTCGATTTTGTTTCGAGCTTTGCGATTTGGGTTTGAGGATCGAAAATGGATGAGTGTTTGATCGCCGACCTGTAGAGAGTGTCGCCGTTGGTATCGACGCCATTGGTGGCCTGTGCACGTGCACAGTGGCGTTGTCGTGCTGGAATTTGCTGAGTTCGCGTGCGTTTGGGATGTTGCTCGGGTGAAATTTGTTAAAGCTCGAGTTTGTACTCGAGTTGGTGATGTGTTCCTCTTCCTGTATTGTGTTAAGTTTAAAACAAAAAAAAGGGATGAAGATCTTGAGTCAATACTCGAGACAGTTACGGGTTAAACCCGAAGAGTAGTTCTTGTTTTAAAAGTTTTCAAACTAATTTTAAAATTAAACTACTACATGATAAATGAATTAAACTATTTGATTTAAGAAAGTTTATACTTGTTAACTTAAATTGAAATGTTTATACTTACTTTAAAAAAAATATAAGTATAATAATAATATAATGATTGAGTTGAAATGTTTTAATATTTTTAAGTAATTAATGAAATTGTTTTATTTAAAGGTTAGATAAGTTTTATAATTAGAGATTACTTTAATTAATAAAGAAATTTAAGTTAAATTAATTAATAATTTTGGATTAATTAATTTATAAAGGTCTAATTAATTAATTATGGATTAATTAATTGATTATTAAAGAATTAAATTTAATTATAATTAATAGATAATTAATTAAATAATTAAATATTAATTAATAAATAATTAGTAGTTAATTAATTAAGTGATTAGTGATTGATTAATTAATGATTAAGAATTTATTAATTAAATAATTAGGGTTAATTAATTAAGTAATTAAACATTAATTAATTTATAAATAGTAGTTAATTAATAAATGATTAAGGATTAATTAATTAAATAATTAAGGTTAATTAATTTATAATTAATTAAGTAATTAAGATAAATTAATTTATAATTTGTGATCAATTAAGCAATTAATTAAGATTAATTAATTATTAATTAAGGGTTAATTAGTAATTAATTAAGGAATGATTAATTTTTAAATCAAGTTTTATTAATAAATAATTAGAGTTATTAACTAATAATTAAAGGATGATTAATTAATTTAAGATTAATTAATTGATAAGAGGTTAATTAAGAAGTGATTAATTAATTAAATGATTGTGATTAATTAATTAACGATTGGTTAAGCAAGGTAAAGTGATTAATTTTTAGGTAGTTAATTTAAATTGAATTTATTTAGATTAATTATAATATGAATTAGAGATATGCTTGCTTATGGATGATTGTTCTGAATTGAATGTCTGAAATTGGTTGATATCTATTAAATGATAATCTGAGATATTCTGTGATAAGATATTGTATATATATCTGTGATAGATGTTTGTTATTATCTGTGACTAATGCTGTGTGAATCCAATGTTTAAAATTAAATTGAATTATTTAAATCCTTAAACAACTTGGCTTTTAAGACACGTTTGGATTTCGATGAGACCGGAATCGGGAATCAAGTTTGATTTTTCGAAAACCACATCGATCCAAGTTAAACGTTAGGTCAAGACATCTCAAAGTGAAGATCGAGATGGATTTTCAGAGTGCAAGGGTTATTGTCGTTAACTCTGATGGTGATTACAAAATGAGTGTAACGAAATAATGCCTTCGGTTTCGTTGAAACCCGGAATGAACTTGTATGGATTGAATGCTTTCAGCACATCGTCAGGTGGATGATGAGCATTCTAAGAGATGTGTTCTATAAAGGTAATCGTAGCCTCAAGCCCCATCAACCGGGAATGGCTAAAACAGGGGAGATGCAGCAAGGTTAAGTGAGTCATGTCCAAGTAGGACGAGATTTTCCCCTGCATAGAAGTCCCTTATTATTTCGGCCGTATGGGCAGTTGTTGGCCACGACTGCGGGGTTGTCTTGTTCGGGACTATCTAGTAAGGGATGGTTGCGACCTTGTGTTGTAGGGGATTTAGGGTCGATCCTCGGTACGGTGATCTAGGCCCCGTACTGTGACGGATGGTACCTCAGTAGCCCTGCCATTGATGGAAACTCATTATCCAATAAGCGCCCTCGGATTTGGTTGTATACCTATGTATGATGGAATTAAATAAATGTAATAATTTCGGTTATTTTCTATTTACTTGAAAACCCTAGACCCTATTATAATATCACTGGATTTCCTATCAAATGTTTTGGTTAGCGTAAGGTAAAAAATTACCCGTGTGTATGTGTGGGGTGTCTTATGTGATACCTTTTATTTTCAAATAATTTTAAAGTTAAACAACTTTAAGCTGTTTACTCACACCAGACCCATGTCTGACCCGGAGTTTATTTTGTTTTTCAAAAACTCTTGGGTACTCAAATTTTTATGAGTAGCCAAGGGATCAGGTTGGGATTGTCAAATGTTTGGAAGCTGGAGCTGGAGTCCAAACGTACCTATCTATCTCTATCCGCTGTAGTGACATTTTAATGTTGTATTTTGGGTTGTATGGTTTGGCAGACTCTTTTAAATGTCTTATGTAATGAAGTCGTATTATTTTGTGTACTCTGATATGTAAAACTATGTAATGGATATGTGTAATATTATATTTTATTCCGTCTCCGTTGTGAGATTCTGATATTGTTGTTCTTTTCTTTCTATCTTTTCTATTTCTATCTCTTTCTTTCTTATTGATGATACATTTTTCGGTGGATTGAAAGACGGGTGGTCACATAGCCAGTCTCACACCAAGTGTATAGATCAAGTGTTTGGAGTAACCTATCCCATGGAGTGGGGGACACACACATCAGTACTTGGTTAAAAAAAACCAAACCACACCGCAGTTCTGTTATGTCGAACAAAGAATTTTGGCAATCACAGTAGAACTAAGCAAAGTAATATGTTAAATAACTACATATTGCACTACTTACATCATTTGCATGCATTGAATTGTGGTAAATAAACACATCACATCACACATTGCAACAGTATGTAATATGGAACTTGCGAGTCAAGCAATCATATTATGTACATATACAGTGATATACGAACAGGCACGATACATAGAATATAGAAAAGTACACAAAAGAGATTACAGTGGAAATGCCAATCTTTTTATTACTTATACTTTTTATGTGCAATATCAAACAACGAGTGCCGTAACAGCACAATATCGACATGTCATAGACATCAAAAAGAAACACTACAAATGCTACTGATGCTACAACAAAGAAAAAGGTTCTAAATATAGACTATGTGCTTGTACATATTCTGACAATGCAAAAATATACAAAAAGACAGTAGGTACCTTGCTTCACTAGTGCTCGAGCCAATCATGACTGCTTTCCTCTTTTCTCTCCTCCTTTGTTGCCCCCGCCTGAGCGAATTGGGATCTTCTTCTTGCTATCCTTATTGGTCTCCTTCAGGTTTTGCAAAACTGCTATCAGTTCGGAGTTGGGCCCAGGCCTAAAGCCAGAAATAGGAATTATGCCAAAAGCCAATGCAGAGACAGCGGTGGAAGCAGTGAAGATAGCGGTGGCTCCTAATCCCTATGCAATTGGGAAGGAGGCGAGAGAGTTGGCTGATCCACAAGTTGGGAAAGAGAAGTGCATAGTTTATAAAAGGATGCTGAAGTAAGTCAAAGTGCCTGGAGCACCAAAGAGACAAGAGAAATACCTAAGCCATGAGTGCAGTCGAGAACTTCAACTTTGAAAGCTTCTCCGCCAGTTCCCATCTTGGAGGGTCGCATGATAGTTGGAACGAGACATGGCTTACCTAGGGATTTCGAAGATGCATGGTCATGAGTAGCTTTAGAAATAATAGCCGAGGATGCTGGAATGGACACCATTTGCTCCTGATAAGTAGGAATAAATGTTTGAAGCTAGCCCAAAGAGCTTAGGCCAGCAAGAACTTTAGCAGTAGCATGGCAGTTTCCTTCACCCTCTCTTCTTGAAGCATAACTTTGCCAACAATAAGGAAACCTGTATCTTTGAAATTCAGGTAAGCGACCATTTGCTCCTCTTCTACGATCGGATCAACACTTCCTCCCATACCACGGCAAGAGTATGGCGATAGCTATTACTAAGTCATTTCAAGCTGCCCTTGTTTATCAAGCAGCTAGTGTATAGGTGGAGCATGCTGGCATTCATTTATATTATCGCTTCATCATACTCTGCTCGAAGCTTTGTAAGGTCATATTTGCTGACCAAATGGTCGATCTCTTCTGTCGGTTTAGCACATGCATCTTGTTCTTTCTCTTTCACAGGCGACTCATTCTCCTCACGCAGCTGAGTGAGCTTAACAGCCAGATCATCAATGACAATAGCATAACTGGCAATAGTTTGGTCCCGGGACTTGATAGCGTTTTCAGCGATAGTGACCTACTCTGTTAGCTTGCCGGACTCCTTATGAGCATCCTTGAGCTGATCTTTGACCACGATTAGTGCTCTGTCATGAACTTGGTTGCCCTCAATTAGTAATTTGTCGTAGGCGGCTTTTCCTTTGAAGTCTTCTCCCTTTTAGCCTTTAACTTGGCTATTTTGGTGTTGCAAACCTTAATCGCTTTGTCATGATCAGCCCATTCGGCTTCAATCGAAAGGATCTCTTAGTAATTAAAGCAATTCACATCTAAAAGGGCATTCACAAGATGTTGCCAATCACGCCTGGCTTCTAGGTCCATATGGACTATCTTAAGGTTGCTGAGGGAAGTGGCCTAGTTAAGGGGCTTTATGTTCTTATCGCATTTAACTCCCTTTAAAAATAGGTGTGGAAAAGTAGCTTGGAGCATAGGAGGTCAGGTGGAAGTACGAACTGTTCCCTTTGACTAGAAGAAGTAGGGGCAGCTACAGTAGTTATGGCCCATGACGAAGGGACTTCATGTATTGCGGATGTCTGAGCTTCAGTGCGAGCGGAGCAATGGATAACGAAGTCCCAAGGTGCTAATGGGAGTCTCTATGGCGCTTGTTTACGTCGCCAGGGGCACTACTTTCATTATACCTCTTTCTCTTATCCCCTCTCTCGCTCTCCCTCTCAGTGGCAGGCCCCATCCTCTTTCCATTTCCATCTCTCCTCTCCCGTTTCGTAAGGAGGGTGATAAGCTGGGTCTGAAGTCATCCTTTACGGGAGCTGGCTCCTGGCATAATTGATGATATAACCCATGTCCCATGATACCTGAAACATAAATAAGAATGAAGTCAATACTAAAAACGCTGGGAGTTAACTTAATGCAGAGATGTGTGTCCGAGAACTAAAGTGAAGTGTGAAGTTGAATGACCCCCTATATACTTTACCAACCATATCAGAAAGGTTTGGAGGCTGGGTCTTTTCACAAATGCACTTGAGGAGACATCAACCTCACCTTCCACATGTTCATTATATGGATGGCGACGTCCCTCATAAAATCAGAAGATGATGCGGCTCCAATAGGGTCTTAGTAGCTTGGCCTCCAACAGATCGAAGGGCTTCAATATCTAGTTGCTTTGGTGGAGGGAAAGTAGCAAGTTCAAGGCTTAAAGCTTCGGTTATCAATATGTCTAGGTAAGGAAGATCACGAAGGTCAGGACTCACCTCATGAGATTCCCCAAACGACTCCTCTTCCTCTTCACCAGCTTTGTAGTCGCTGTCATCCTCGTCGTCTGGGACCTCACCTTCCTCTATGACCATTGGTTGCTTCCCATCCCTTTTTCCAACCGGCTCATTCTCCTCTGGGATAATGGGCATTCTAACATTGCCACCTTCATCAATGGGGATGTCATCTTAAATGGGCTCATCAGCCCCTATCTCAACACCCTCTTCCCCAACATTCCTTGCGGATTCATCCACCTCTACATAAACAGACTCTTCACGTTCTTCACCGGCAACGTCATCTTCTTTTTGCATTTTAGCAGCCTCATCGGAACCATGGATGGGGGAATTAGAATGAGTGGGTGATATGGTGGCAATCCTTGTTGAAATTTTTATATCGGTTGCTCTTCTTGGTGCAAACAGTCCATATTCATGAATATTATCATTTGTCAAAAGAGACTTGATGGAGCGTTTTCTCGCTCTAATGGCCTTTTTCTACTCAAGCATTTTCTTGTGATTTGATCTTTTGTCTCGATCTGGAATACCTGTGAAGGGCATGAGTTAACTTTGAAATGTATAGATTCTAATGTGAGAAGAATTGATAAGGGTAAACTCACTTCTTTTTAATAAGAAGAGGTTGAATCCTTCTGGACATCATATGAAGAAGTATTCACTTTTGAAAATAGAGCATTTGTTATGAAATTTTCCAATAAGCTTACATCTGGTCCAAGGCTCAATGATTACAAAAGATGAACACTCCTTTCTTCTTTTAAACTTAAGCAGATATGTGAGTTCTTTGAATCGTGGAGGCCATTCGAATCTTTGCATGAATAAGACATACAACGAACTTAATAAGGCAAGCCCATTCGAGTGGACTTGAAATGGCACAATCCCAATTTCTCCCAAGAAGTTCTTCAAGAAGGAGTTCAAAGGAGGAATATCCCCACTAAGACACATAGACTACAAGTGGTGAAACCAAGCGGGGGACGATATGAAAATTCATCTCTTGTTAGGAGGTGTACATCTTCTACAGGGATGCCATGTTGCAAGAAGATGTTACCGAGCATCTTCACAGTCAGAACTATGAGTATCTTTTTCGATGGATCACTTATGATCAATCCTGGAGATATCTAGGACAGAACGGGGTTGACCAGCACTATCTGGCTCTCAGATCCGGAGATGGTTGGTTGGATCCAATAGGCACGGATGGAGAAACCGAAGCAGTAGTGGAGGTCCTCTCGGAAGGACTAGATGATCCTTAACCATACATGCATCGAGATGATTGATGGGTCATTCTAAGATAGTAGAAATTGGCGTTCAACACGGTCATGTAAAATTTAAATTGAAATAGAAATAACTATGTAACCAATGCTTGGAATTCAAAGGAAGCCGACGTGTGTCGGCTAATCGAATTCTAAGTGTTAAACGGGGAAAATGTAGCGTGGTATCTACATGAAATGAGTCCGATGTCCCGAGCATCACGAACAAATCATCCGGTGTAGATAGCTTGCTCGCACTTGAAAAATAAACTGCATAGCCTTTTGAAATTACTTTTCTATACTTATTGTTATCAATCGACGATCGATAATGGATCCGTCATCTGGAGCGATGCGAAAAGTCTTTATTTTTCAAGATCACTAGAGTGTACTGATAGAAAGATGATGCAAAGTAACAATCCGGCACGTCTAAACTTAATACAAATTGTCAGGATGAGATTTGTTCAATGTTGAGACTTAACCAATCTCATAGGTAAGACAATCAAATTCGGGGAATTGAATCTTCTCCATAATCACATATGGTTCATCCAAGTAAACACCTCGTTCATCCTTGAATGAACAAACCAAAACTTGATTTCCCATCACCGTATTGAAATTAAATGTGGTCTCTGTCAATTCGCCACCATCACCACCTTGGATCGACTGATACCCACCTTGTAATCAAAGTAAGCGTGAATTCGACCTAGGTTTCCAACTCAAGCCGCTGATAAGATGAACTCGACGGTGACAGTTGCCCTAGGTAGCAGTGAATTGCTAGAGGAAGCATCGGAGGGTGGTGGACAACCGGTAGCAAATTGGTGGTGAAGTTGAAGTGGCAACTAAGGTCAACTCGGCGCTTGAGGAACTCGGTGGTAGGCTTTGATAACTTGGCAAGCAATGAAGTGTAATGGGAAGTTATAGGGCATAAGAGATTATAAAAGAAAAACCCAGGATTTTTTATAAGTACACATTTCAGTACTGACATGAGAGATTGGTACCGACATCTCATATTACATCCAAAATCCATTAAACTTTCCATAATAAGCTTGTTCAACGATACAAATGCGCATGCGAGTTCCAATATCCAAATTATATAGGCAATCTCAAGAATAGAAATTCTAGTCCAAATTGAAGCGAACAACAAATAGATCCGAGGAACGGTAGAGCTAGAAAAGAACCCCTCAAATTTCTATCAATCAAATAGATTCAAATAAGAGCAATATCTCAAGGCAACACTTAAACAGTCAATAGGAGTTCATGGGGTAGTAATCCAGGACCTGTCTCGTTTCGAAGCATATTTTGTTTTCAATGAAAGCATACTCTAGGGGAAAATGTTGACTGGGTTTTTATTAAACAGAAATCAACAGGAGTTAGAACGTTGAGATGAAGAATAAACGCCTTGTAATCTTAGGAGTACACCTAGATAGGCTAATAGAACAACTCAAAAAAATTCAACATGATTGGAGCAAGTATGGGACGTCGGTGCCGACATGAAGAGGTCGTTGGAGAAATCCCATATTATCGTATTTCCCACTCAAAGTTGGTAGAGGCTCTTCTTTGCCTGTTTTATATGTGTCCAAGAAATATCGATGGATTCTAATCAACCGAATACCAAGATCGAAGATTTATCAGTCAAAACGGTAGAATAAACTAAGTGATGAAGAAACCATCACCAATATCAACCAAATATCCAAACAAATTACATGGGATATCTCCAATCAAGTAGCATGAAGGATGCAAGAGGAATCAACCCACTTGGGTTGAACCAAAGATGTCGGCACTGACTTGAGAGGTCGGTAACAACTTCTGGTGTTAACCCAGATGGGTTAACAACTTTGCACACTCTGTTGGGCTCTCTTTGGCCTTTGTTCAAACTCTCTATTTGGTCCAACATGACTACTACCTCTATAGATACAAATCATAGAGAAACTAAGAGAGGATTTGGTTTCTACCATCACTATACAGAAGCTTTGTCTCTTTTTTAACCCCTTCTTCTACACCATAGTCACCAAGGCAGTTATTCTAGACAATTCTAGGACTTAGAATCAATCTAACACATGTACTTGTGACTTATTCTCTTTTAAATCCTTTATAACCCTAATCAAATCTATAAGCAACAAAGTTATAAAGTGGATGTAGGCCTTAGACTACTGAAGCACTATAAAAGTTTCTATGCCTCGTTACTTTTCTATTATTTTATATTATATTTGCTCTGTTCTAATAGGGCTAGTGCTTTCATATCATACTCCAAGGTGTTGATCCATTTTTTGTTTAATAGTCCATAATGGCATGTATTAGAAAATGGATTATATACAATGTTTCAAGGCTACTGGGGTATTATCTATCATAGTACATCTCTAGCAAAAACATACTGAGGGCCTTACATGGACCCCTTGCAAACACAGAATTAACATATTCCTTCCTAGATAGTATCGAATATTCCAGTAAGCCCTTATTTTAGTCATTCCTAGGTGTGAGGCTTGAGGCTACATTTTACCTTTTTAGAAAATCTACTCGGAGTACTAACACTGCCCTTTAGGCAACAATGCAATGCCAACGTCCATCCATAAAAGTTGTTCAAGATATGAACAAACCGAAGGCACTACATCTACTACATCCTCAGGATTAGTAGCAAGTAGCCCTTGCACTTCAAAGAATCCATCTTCGATTCATGATGTCTTCAATTTGAACATTTATGCCGGTTCCAAATCAAGTAACCCTTCGCCCTACATTGGTCTCGGTTCTTTATAAATAAGCGGATGATATAAGAGTCCCAAAGAGATTTCAAATATCCTCCTTAAAGCAAGAGACGTTTCACCGAAATGAGTTCTCCTAGGAATCTCAAACCATATGAAATCGTGAAGCTTTCATGTACTTCCTAAGTCAAAAATAGGTCAAGTTATCGACAGTGGACAAACCACTATCCGGGTGTAAGTAGAGTTTGTATGAAAAATCGTATATCTTATACTTATCACCACTTTTCGATTTCAAGCAATATTGTTCATCGATTAACAATGAACTCGGACAAGTTAGAAAATTGTTCTTGCATCGATATACATTTTTACTTCTTGAGATAGAGACGAATTTCCATACCTTGGAATTTGGTGTTAAATATATGATGAAGTACCTTCTATTAGACCTGTCAAACGGGTCGGGTTGGGTCATAAATGGGTCGGGTTGAATTTTACCCGATCCATTCAAGACAGAAATAAACCCAACCCGCTTGACCCGTTTAATAAACGGGTTGATCTGACCCGATACGTTTATTAGAAGGGTCAACCCGACCCAACCCGTTTAACAAAAACTGCAACAAAACAATGACAAAAACTGTAGCAAAACTGAAAATTACTCCAATGTATTATTAATACTGCATGAATTATCAAAGATTCAAAAAATTAAATCAGAAGATAACACAAAAACTGAAAAATATTAGCAGATCCTACATAGTATAATTACAAACTACAACATTTAAAAACTTCACAGCTGAATACAAAATCTGCATCCAATAACTGAAATAAAATGAAGCAAATACTACAAAAGTAGCAACATGTCACATAAAAGTAATGAAACTACAAAATATTTGGAAGTTCTGCATCATAGAAACAGTCTTGTAGGTTTGAAGCCCTTATGCACAGCCTTGTAATCCTGAAGCAAACAACACAAATTATCAGTTCACAAATGTTGTAATAGCAGTACTAGCAACTATAGAAACTTTATAACTTGTTTAGTTGCTTCTCAAAAAAAGGGAAGCTTTCAGACTGAAGAAAACCGTATAGATATGTCTCCTGAATTCTAGCTTGAGCATGTATAGATCAGGTGATCAACACAATGATCAGGTAAATAGTTCACTGTAAAGTCCCCATAGTACAGATATTTCAAACACAATGATCAGGTAAATGATTGAACTTTTACTGACAACATGTGTATCATCAATGCATAAATGGTTCAAAAGAGGTCCAAATTCAAGTTTAAATAATGAACCTTACTGGCTATCCTTGACTGCTTTGTTTTACCTTTAAACAAGTTAAAAGTTCCAATTGTTTGGATAAAAATACATTTACTAAGGAATCTTCTTGTTTTAGGAGGTAATACAGTTGACCAAATATACCTAATGGTTACTGTAATATCTAACAAAGCTAATTTGGGTGGAACCGTGTAGCCTGGTTCAAATTTCTGATAGATTAAGAAGTGAATTAATATTAGAATTTTGAAGTACATCTATTGAGTAATCAACATATGTATTTATTAAGAATACTGTTTGGTTAAAGCAGAAACAAGAGATTGGTGTTTTGAACTTTTAAGCAACAACTGATTAAGACAAACTTGTTCCTATTGATTTGATTAAAAAAACAAACAAACAAATAAAAACCCAAGTTGAGGATATATGGTGTTCAGGTCCAAAAATATACAGGGCCAAAGTATATGCAGAACAAATTAAGCTTTGTGAATTTTGTTTTGGTAAAAGTTTTAGTGGAGCTTTAATTATGTTAAACTAGCACAGGTGTATACACCTGCACCTTGCAATGTAGATGTCAATATCTTCAATTATGGTAGCTTGCTTAAGGTGGTTTTTTTAACCAGGAATGCACAAATGCAATATTGAATTTGCTTGTTTGTTATTAAAAATATGAAATATATATAGAAGGCTGGGAGGTTATCATTTGCTTAAGGGGAAAATTGGCATACGTGAAAAACAGGAGCTGAGCAAACATTAAACTGGAGCTTTGTTAACAATATAAATAACAAAATATTGTGAACAAGATAAAATTGACAGACTAACAGATGCATACACATTTTTTAAAAATCAAACAATGGAAGAGATGGAAGCTCATTTGTATGAGTACTATCATATTATGAAAAATTATCTGTTGGTATAAAATTAAGGTTAATAAAAAGTCAAATGGTTGTTGTGCAAGAAAGTAATGTGGTTGGCAGGAGAAGAAAAATGCATAAATGGACTAACGTAGTCGTATAGTCCAGTATGAGATTATATGCAGTGCAGATCAGTGGAAAAAATGAGATAAAAGTAAATGTATAGTAAGAGAACGGAGGCCAACGAACTCGCATAAAACCAAGAAAGCGACAGTTTTACGTGGATGGCAAGCTTCAGCTGAGTTGAACACATTTTTTTATTTAACATGGATGATGAAACTGAAAACTTGGGGCATACCAAAAGCACTAATATCCTGTTTTCATGAAGATAATAATACGGAAAAAAGATTTCATGAAATTACTTAAAAGAAAGTTTCAATTTTTTTATATTCCTCCTATACAGATGAAATTACTTCTATACGGAGATTGGTTTCTTCTGATTTGGTTAATGGAAGTAATATACCCTTGAGCCTAGCTAGCAAGCATGTATTGAAAAGAAATACTATAAATAACAAACTCGCAGTGTTGGCTGGATTTGCTCATCCATTACTATCCTCTAAAAAGTGGTGTTTACAGATGTAAGTTGATTCCATGTGATGTAATATATTTGAAAATAAAAATGAAAATCGTACCTTGTATTATGCAGTCAATGATCGCCTAAAGATGGTGTAGGAAATTGAGTGAACTGCTCCGCATCAACATGAAATTTGGAAATATCTTCATCTTCTTGTTCCACTTCCGTAGCAATTGCATTCCCGTACAACCAATCACGCGTGCAAAGTAGCGCCTCCACAATATCATCTTTAAGAGAACTGCGATAATCGTCCAAAACCCTTCCGCTAACACTAAATGCACTTTCGGATGCAACTGTGGTGATAGGCACGGCTAAAATATCTTTTGCCATGAAAGAGAGAACGGGATGTTTGAGTTTTTTAGATTGCCAAAATGAAAGAATATCAAGTGGTAACTTACGATCTAGCGGTCCATCTTCTAAATATAACTTAAGTTCTGAATTATGCGAACTTTCAGCAAACTCAATATTTCTAAATATATCAAATTCCTCCATTACATCAACACACTCCTGCGAATAAGGTCCCATAAATGGATCATTACAATCTAATTCTTTTGATCCACTTGCTTCATTGTTCGATTCCTTCTCTATTTTTCTTTTGTACTCCTCATAAAGACATTTTAATTTTGTCTCTACCACCTCAAACTTTTCACTATAATCATTGCCATAAAGCCTTTTGTAACAAAACTTGACAAAATCCTTCTTATATCGGGGATCAAGAATGCAAGCAATGCAAAGCAATATACTAAATTCACTCCAATATTTGTTGAACTTTAAAAACATTCTACTTGCCATGTCTGACATAAAATCATTAGATCCCATGCATTTTTGCAGTGTAAACAAAACCATAACAATTTTCGGAAAAAACAAATTAGATGTTGGGTATTTCGTTCCAGAAAACAAGCAAGTGGCATCATAAAATACTTCTAAAAAGTCGGCAATTTTTTTCGCTTTCATCCATTCCTCTTGTGTAGGACAATAAATATAATTTTTATCGACAAGCTCTAAGCGAAAAAGTGCTTGTTTATAATATATGGCACTTTTCAACATAATAAAGGTTGAATTCCACCTTGTTGGAACATCTTGACGCAATCCTTTATTACTATTATCCAACGAAAGATCGGCTATACATTCTACGAAATGTTTTTTTCTTGATTGCGAACCTTTGATATACTTGACGCTTTCCCTAATATTATTTAAGCACGAAGCAATGCATTTTAAACCATCTTGTACCATTAAATTTAAAATATGTGCCGTGCATCGCACATGTAAATATTCTCCATTTGCAATCAAGGCTTTACGATATGTAAGATGAGAGTCTAATAGCTCCACAAATTTATCATTAGAAGAAGCGTTATCTAATGTATAAGCAAATATCTTATCCTCAATGTCCCAACTAAGCAAAAGATTGGATATTTTTCCAAAAATAGCAGCTCCGGAATGTGGTGGCGGCATAAGACAAAAACTTAACAATTTTTTCTGTAGTTTCCATTCATTATCAATAAAATGAGCTGTTAGAGTGATATAGCCATCCGTATTAACCGATGTCCATAAATCGGTTGTCAAACTTACCCTCCCCGTACATGTTTTCAAAAAACATTTAAGCTTGGATTTTTACTTTTCATATAATTTCAAAACATCGGTACGAGAGGTATTTCTCGAAACTGATAGAACTCTATCGTTAAGATATGAATGTATATCACGAATGCCTTCATAATGAACAAACATAAATGGCAAATGGTGTCTAATAATTGCTTTGGCCATTAACTCTCTATATTTATTTTGATTAAAAATTGTTTGATTTTGTTGCAATGCTTTTGCACTTATTATGGAACATCTCGGTATGTGTTTTCTTAGATTGGAAGTACCATACTTACCTCCCCAAATATACGACTTCTTACACTCCTTACAATAACATGTTTGTTTTTCCCCTTCCACGACTTCATTCTTTTGAAAATACTCCCAAACTTCAGAATGAGTACTCCTAACTCGTTTTTTTCCTACAGAACTATTTACAGAATCAGGTTCATTCTCCAAATCCTCCATAGCAGCGTTATCATGCTCGATTGAATCCATAATCTACCACTTGAAAATCACAAGAAAATATTAGTTGCGGACAAAATGCAGACAATGTGCCTCAATGAAGATTTATTGGGTAGTTGTTCTACTGAATTTAAATAGACGGTTAATACAGGTGATCGTCGGGTGAAAAGAGCACGTATCTATTGAGGGCAGAAGGTTAATTAAACTTTTCTCTATTGGGAATAATCATAAGAATCGACAGTACATTCAGTCATAGTATTAGTATGAAATGAAATGTATGCAGTTTTGAATCTTCTTATATTGTATTAACAGTTGGCATGTAAATTGGTGGGTGGTTATTCTTCGACAAAGCTGAATATTAACGTTGCTATTTGATCATTCTATTTCATACTCATTCTCTAACTTAAATTAGGACCGGGACTGAATTCTTATTAATTTCATATTGAGAATTGACTAAAACAACAAAAGATACCCGGAAATAGCTAGAACATAAAGAATATTAGAAGTTCAAAAACATATGGAACTGCAGCTTCCTATTTTGAAAAATGAGTTTATAAGCTTATGACCCTTATTGTCAAAATGATTTCATAAGCTTAACTTAACATATAGACTGAAATAATTGGCAGTAATGCAAGAGATCGATATCTGTCATCATATAATCACTGATCTGTACATCAAACCACTACCAGCTACAAACATAAATGTATGAAATAAGTAAAAATTGAAATTAAATTAAATTAGGAACTATACTTGAATATCGTCGGAAGCCCGGCGGTTAAACAAAAGACTAATAGCAAATATATTATGCTGACTTTTAACTACTTAGAAACAAAATGAGAGCAGATATTGTTTGTGAAAGTAATATAAACTTACAATGTTGTATGAAGTACCAAGTATTGAGAGGAATGTTAAGGTGAAAAATAAGGAGTGGGTAGTAACCTTTCTAGTAATATCTGGACAGAATGACACTTGGCTTATGCAAAGAAAAGGCTTCCACGAATATTTCAACTGTGAAGAATGCAAAGGATGAGTGGCATCAAAGTTAGTAGATTAAATGAAATTTCAATATGCAAACATGGTTTCGGTAAGCTCCACTGAGTATTCATCACAGATAGATATCATAAGAGTTGAGATTTCCCATTCCCATTATGTCCCCAAGTGCCTGGTTCCCACTTTATCCAAGCCATTTTTATACTTGTTGAAGTAATGAAGATAATAATTACAAATGAATCAATATGATTCATCTGGGATATAACATTACACAATATATAAGGATAGCGAAACTCATCTAATTTAACTTAATTGCATCACTTCAGCTACGAATTCAGTATTCCCCAAACTCAATGTACATAGCAATTTAATGAGCCAACTACAGCCGAAAATGTGCATGAGTGGTGAAAATGACAGTCTCGCACAAAAAAGATAGCTGGTGACACTTACTTTTGTGGTTTGGAAGTACTAGAAAGCGGTTGTAAGTTTCTGATAAAGGGTCCACTACCTTGTGCTGTGGAAACTGAAAACGGGTTTTTTAGGGCCTGTCATAACACAACGATAATGCAGTTAGCAACAGCTTGCAGCTACTCTGAATTTGACTATATTTCTAAATCGATGTCAATTTTTTTTGCATAATATATTAAAATCTTGACATACCCCTGGCAAGGAATTGGCTGCAGAATGCAAAAGTGCCCACTCATCAGTCTTTAAGTTAAATGGCTAAGCCAAAAAATTTTGAATATAAGCCTAAGTTGCAAGAATCATACACACACATATACATACACACAAACAATACGAATAATCACTTTTGTAGTAAAAGAAAGATAATGTTAGTGCCCATACTTGGAACTAAGGTTGTTGGGGAGTGCACTTTTGTGTAGGTGGAAGTGCAGAAGCCTCAAAAATCTATGTAAAAACGAAGTGTCAGTTTTAGAAGAAAATAAAGAGTTTATTGAAATTTCATATTGAAATTTCATTTTACATGTATATTATCTTCAACTATAGTAACATAAATCTCTAAATAGTTATATTTTATAAATAAACAAATAAGCAAACGACGAGGAAGAATTTTTTTTAAAAAAAAAACCAGACTGATTAGTGTAACAATGCCACTACGAGGGCAATGCCATAGAATACCACTTCTAAGCACAGAAATTTCAAAAGAAAGTACATCCACACTCAAAAGGTTTATTTGACGTTTTCTCCTAAATTTGTAGATTAGGTATGCTCAATTGAGTACTCATCAAAAAAGAAGTCGGCTCATGAAAATTTATATAGTGTTGAACTGTGACATTGAAAAGTAAATAAATCACATTCAATGATATTTTGAGTCGCTGCTTGATTGCAAATTAGAAACTTATCATATTTATCCGTGGTGCACATGTCGCATACATTCATTTACATTCGGTTGCAAAAATCAATTTTGTAATAAAAAATAGGTTAGAAATTTACGTGTGCAAATTGTTCCATATCCATTCTCGAAAGTGAATGTTGGTGAGGTCATATATTTTCAGCAATTGTAATTTAGGCCTCAATACAAAACCATATTTTTCCAGCTAACTGAAATTTAAGGCTTTCTGTATTTTTTTCCATACAAATTATGTTATGTTTTTAGAATTCAACTCTTATAAAAATATCTAATAATCACTTCAAAACCAAAACATAGAAAACATGAGCCATTAGACATTGGAGACTTGTTCAAAACCAAAACATAGCAAACACAAGAATACATTACAAAAACCACCAATTAAAAAAACAATAGCAAACGGTAGCCACTTGTGGTCATAGGTTTAGACAGATAGTTCCTTTTGCTGAGTTTTGACTTAATCAAACACAAGTAGAACACAACAAAAACAGCAGGTCACGTTACATTAGTAATCAGAAAGTATTTGAGAGCTAGAATAGAAGACAAGGAGTATTAAGGACAGCGCATGGCTCCAATTTCGACTAGTACGGTTCATGGTGGTACCGGTTCTGATAGTTCAAGATTAAGTTAAAAACAACATGAGTAGCATAACTTTTCTTGGATTCTGTCATAATTTTTTAGCGCTGTATTTTGTTGAACCATCTTTTGTATTATTTTGTCCACAGTTTAAATATTATTCAGTATACTATTTTAAAGACAAGTTGACAAAACCATGTGTATCAGGTAGCTAGCTGGGGTGTGCTGCATATGAACTTAATCTCTTCTTCTAATGGTGACTGTTAAATGAGCCTGTCTTGCGATCTTTTTTCTTCTAAAAAATCAAGCAATAGCAATAATCAGCCATTTGAAAATTTTGCCACTAGAGGATAAGCACTAGTTCCATTGGCATTTTGAAAGTTTCACTGATTGAACAAAAATTCAAAACCAAGCTAAACCAAAAGCCATAGCCGTTAACTCGACTAACATCAAACAATTTAAACACAACATTAACTCAATTGATTGAATAAGCATCCTGATTGATATACAATCAAGCTGTATTACTACGTTACATGCCAAAATCAGTTTCAAACACATCAAATAACTCAAAATAGAGATAGACTTTAAATCGACTCACGCTTATTGGCAGATTTGAAGGCTAGTGCAGCAGTCGAGACTTCAAAAAGGGCGAGCGATAGCACAACTCGGCGGCGGCAGAAAAAGCCGACGGCGGCTAGTTTAATCTACAAACAATCCGAGAAAATAGTTTCTGATATAAAGATAGATCGACCTTTTAATGTCACGGTACCAAAATTGGTGGAAGCTCGATCGGTGCTTTCATAAATTATGAGAAATCGCTCTTTCTTCTTTTGTCGCCTTTTTTTGCAGATTCGAGAACGAAGAAACAAAAATTAGGGTTGAAGGGTTACGCGGGTCGGATAGGTTTGAGTAGGTTTGCTGATGGGTCGTATACGGGCTGGGTAAAAATAAAAGAAAGTTTTAAAAGGGTAAACCCAACCCTTTTAATTTTAGGGTTATTGGGTTGGGTAAACGGGTTTGGGTATAATTTGACAGGCCTACCTTCTATATACTTAATTAATCATGACCTATTTATCGCAATTAACCCTCTTATACCTATCATGTTTTCGACATTTCGACTTCTTTATCCCATACCCAGAATCGAAGTCAGGTAAGTCAGGCTACTAGTTGCACCCTGGTCTTATCTTATTCAGACACTATGAATTCTATATCTCATAGATAAAGGTAAGTCAACTCATCAGCTTTTAGTGCTAAACTAAGACAACTTACTTTCCATCAACATTTTAGCACTGCTTTATCATATTTATTTTATGTTACTTAATGGCACTCGCAAAGAAATCCCTTGCATAAAAATAAGTCCTTTAAAAACAAATCCGAAAACAACTCCAAAAATATTTATTTCTAGTCTTTGATTTCAAGCTAGTGCTTTTCTCCGGTTAGAAATAAAACCATTCAATTTGAGGTATTATTATCTCTCAATCCTTGACTCGACATTCAGTTCTAACTTTCAAAATAGAAACCAGTTTCCCTACCTCAAAGTCTAGAAATAGGATCGAAGAGTTTCATATATTTGCTATTAAAACATTTTCTAATATCACTTATTTAAATCAAAGTTTGATTTCAAAGACAACAACCTTCCTTTATAAATGTAAATAACTTATTAATTGGTGGATTCCAAATTGGTTTAAAATATCTTCCTTTTTATAAAAGTAAACACGTATTTAGTAATAATAAAGCGTTATAAATTAACTTTCTTTCAATTCTCTCAAAACCATTTACTATAACAAAAATGAAATAGTCCATAATCTCTTTCCTTTTCTTAGAAACATTTATTACAACAATAATATTGTAATCCATGATTCCTTCCTCTTTTAAAAATCCTTTAAAAAGGTTTGAAATTTTTATTTAAACATCCCTTTAAAGATGGTAACTTTAACAAAACTTGACTTTTGAAAATAAAGGCGCAAAATTTAAACACTCATTTGAATAACTAAAAATTCTTAAAAGTACATTTAAAACTTAAAACTCTCCTTTTTAAATACTTATAAACACTATAGGGACTTTTCAAAATATCTAAAATAGATAACTCATTTTACTTTACCAAAAATTAAAATTTTCAAACTGCGTTCATAGCGACTAACGTAATATGGACCATAACCTTTAAAACTTATTTTGTAAATAACTTTAAACCACATTTATTTTTATAATAAACCACTTTAATATATTTGTTTAAGATTTGAAAATAAAAGTCAAGTTTGGAATAGTAAATTGCTAAAAACGAGCATAGGATTTCAACGTTGTAATAAAACCAACAATAAGTAAGTTAACTATAACTAAGAAACACTCACTTTTCACCACCACAAATATTTACATAACTAATAATATATGTAAATAAAAGCAAAGAATCTTTTAGGATAACATTTTATTCTTCGAAGTACTTCCGTAGCGACCTATTAGCTACGAAGACACTTCGACTTCCTTTTGCTTTTGTCCCCTGCAAAACAATAGATTATTTATGCCATCCATTTTTAAGTGGGAATCAAAACCAAACAAACAATATAAATATTACACACAACATTATTAAGCAATTACCAAATTATTACAATATTTTTCTGATTTAAAGCTAATTTAAAGTGAGAAATCTAATTTTAAATTTGACAAAACCCTGTCTAACTAATAAAAACAACACAAAGCCATCTCTTATACCCTCCCCATGCTCATGCAACTACCTTCTCAACCACTAGCTTACGGCCCTTGGCCAATTCAAGGGGTAGAGCATAAAATTTTGGATCTTTTAGGTGTAGAGAGGAATAGAAATGATTTTAGGAACTTATTTATTGATTTAAAAGAAGAAGAAAAAGGTAATTTTGAAACACTTTATTTTATATAACAAAGAGGGAAGAGTGGAGATGAGAGTTGAAAGTGGAAAATGTAATTAAATGATGTAAAGTAGAAAGTAGAAAAGTGGAGTTCTTTTTATAGAAAATGAAAAATGGAAAATTACCAAATTAACCCGAAGCTAATACCCTCCACAAAAATTTGACAATGCACACCCCCTCAACATGTACTCTCTTACTCAAGTATGTGTATAACTGTCTTAATATATGTGCATGTGGCCAAATCAAAGAAAAAGTCTTCTTTCTTTTTACTAATCCTTTACTTACTTTATTTAATTATACTTTGAATTTTCAAATTCTAATTAATGTTACCCTACTTTTTAATTAGAAAATAGGAAATTGTATTTGTTAATTATATGTCCATTTGAATGTTCAAAAAGTTACAACTACTTTTGTTCGATTAAAAGTCGAAAATCCGAAAAATGGTTTTCGGTCACTTTTTTGGTTTTTCATCGAACCACTTATTTTTGTAAACAAACTTCCAATGAGAGTTTACCATTATTATTTATTAATCAAAAGAGGGCTATTTGACCATTAAAAATCATTAATTGAACATTTACAATTTATCAAATATTCGCAAATCAAAACGACAAAACTCCGGGTCGCTACAATAGATGTATGCAATCACAAGTATGATAATATCAAAATTGTTCCACACACTTCGTTGTATTCATCGATGAATTATCACAAGCATACCTAAAATGAACAAAGATTCGGTTTCAAGAGTCACTCCTCCTTATGACACATAATGATGTGTTGATAAGGATTAACTAAACTTTGTTGGACAAAGGAAGATTAAATGATGAGTGAAATTGAGTTAAATTCTTTCTATAAGTTGTGTACTTAAGAATAGTACACAAGGTTAAGATTAATATCATCTAAAGAATTGTTTACAGAATCATACAAGATAAGTGTTTATAAGATACCCCATCATATCCTAGAACAAGTGGTTGAAATGGAAAAAATACATATAATAAGTATATGTAAGGGATCTTGTACAAATCGTTCTAAAAGAATTTTGGGAACAATGGTCATTAGATAACTAATTTATGGTGTGAAAATAAATATATTGTGAACTAATGGAAAATTAATTAGTTATAGTGAACAAGTGCAAAATCACTTTCATGTAAACCAATTCACAAAATGTTTATGAATACCCACTCTATTGCAGTGAGAAAAAATTGTTGTTTCAAGAAATACCAACTTCGTGGCAGAGGAATTTCTTTAAGAAATTATTGGTATAAAATGAATATGGATACAATCCAAGGATAAAAATGATGACAAGTGATGAAATGAAATTGACCGATCCTAAATGAAAATAATATATTAGAACGTCTAATGAGTATTCTTGTACGTTAAAGAGAAATCATGAGTGTCTTGTCAATGTCAAGAATAAATAATCCTCGGTTTTTTAAATTAAACCATTAAGAGTATTGACTCTATGATATGGTACGATGCGTAGATCCAAAATAGATTCCAAATGCAATATCAAAAAAATAATTTTGATAGTTGTATCCTAAGGGATACGATCCATTGGCCATAAATGTGTCTCTAAGAGAAAGACAAGGGTAGTTGGAATACAATGAGTGACAAGAATAATATCGTAAATTTCAATTGTTGAAATTAACATAAAAGATTTATCATTCGATGCTCTCAAGTAAGTTCGAATTTACTCATAAAATTACTGATTAGTATGACTTTGTGTTTAGTAGTATGTGCTAGTATGGAAAATTCTAAATAATGATTTAAAATTGATAGTTTGCGCATAACAACCAAAGCATCTCGAAGTTAGTGAAGGGGATATTAAGTTGTGGGATTTTAATATGATCCAAAAAATGATAGAAAGTGTCATTTTATAAGCATCGCAATTGAATAAATATTTTGAAAGAAATATTAAATAGTTTGATTATTAGTTAAATACTGATGAAGCATGTGTTTATAAGAAAGAACGTCAAAAGGTACTGTTGGATCATAAGGTTTTGAATGCGGACAAGATACGAAAGTTCTCGAATCTACGACTACAACAAATCCGAACTCATCGATTCAAATATGATTCATTTTGATATTGGTCTTATCTAGAGGCAGTAAGTGTATAAATATAGAAAGTCTAGTTTAGAGCTTTGTTAAAATCTATCCTCAAGGTTCATCACTCACAAATTCTTTTACAAACTTGCATTCAATTTATAATCTTCATATACACACAAACAATTGTTTAGTGCACTAATATAACAGCACTTAGTCGACTGACCCCTGTGAATAGTCTACTGACCCCTATGAACAGTCAACTGAGGCTATGTAAAAACTTTTTTAAAATCAGAAGCCAGTCGACTGAACACACTAGGTCAGATGACTGACTCTGTGCAATTTTCTATGCACGTTTTGAATTCAGTCGACTGACCAAGCATGTTCGGTCGACTGAAAACGGCAACTGTCAATTTTTCCAAAGGTCGCTTCTTTTCAAAAGAAGGTATCTTCCTCTTGGATTGTTACGTCTCTTATTTTCTAAGAGATGCCTATCTCCAGAAGTTACATCTCATCACACACTATACAAACACTCAAGATCCATAGATCTAATCATTTAATTTTCTAATCTCTTTTTGATCTATAGCACTTTGCAATCTTGAGTTCATTATTTACAATCTCCCATACAATCATTGCTTACATATTCACTTTTATATTTTTCAAGCAATATTGATCTTCCTATTCTTCATACACACACAAATATACACATCTACCTTGAGGAAAAGATTTTAGGAAGGGTGTACTACAAGGGACAAATCCATGTTATTCAGAACACGCAAAGTCAAGTTAATCTAGTTTGTAAGAAAGCCCTGTACGGTTGCTTAGGCGGTCAAGTCATGTTCTGTTGCCCAGACGGTAAATTCCTATTTGGTTTGCTCAGGCGGTGTAAAACCTGTTCCTTCGGGTTAAGAGAGGGTTGCTAGCTTTAATTCCAGAAGGAGTCTGGGACTAGACGTAGAATGGGAGTTTGAACCAGTATAAAAATTCCTAGTGTCATTTTACTTTACTGCTATTATTTTCCGCACTAGTTATTTATTATATTCCATTTTACTTGATCCTATAGCACAGTCACTTTGATTTTGTATCAGAGCAAGGCCATCACATAACTGTAACATAGTTATCTGATATTGTTTTAATATGGAAGACAACACCAGCACTGTTGCTAACACTACCTTTCTAGAAGGTCAATCTATTGCATGACCACCTCTATTTACTGAAATGATCTGTAACTATTGAGCTACTAGAATGAGAATCTATATATGAACAAGTTGTTATGAATCCTGGAACATTATGCAATCTGAATATACTAATCCTACTATTGAATATTCAACATGGTCTAACACAAAAATTAGATGCTGCTGCAAATGCTAAATCTATGAATATGTTATATTGTGCATTAGACAAAAATGAGTTTAATAGAATAAGCATGTGTAAAACTGCTTATGAAATTTGGCGTACACTTAAAATTACACATGAAGGTACTAACAGGCACTACACCACAGATAGGATTTTGGTGCAACCTTAGGCGGAACAGTTGATACGGCTATAAGCCGTATCAAATTTTAATATGGCTTAGAATCGTATCTATATAATTTAATACGGCTGTAAGCCGTATTAACATTTGATACGGCTTATAGCCGTATCAAAATCTGTGTCTCTTTTCATGGGAAAATTTTCCCCAAAACGCACACCCTCCCTCCTTTTTTTATTTCCAGCTTTCTATTTCTTTGTTGATATCAGATTAAATCACCAGACACCTCGATCGAATTTAGGATTAAATCGCTAGACACCTCGATCGATCGAACATTGCAATCAGGGGCCCGTCAACCTCTATGATGCAAATAATCCTCCAATCTCACTGATATTTCTTTGTTGATATCGGATTTTGGTCCTTGTTTTCGATTTGCTGCTGATATCAGAGTGTTTATCCTCGTTGTCGATATCCTAACGAGGTACGTATCATACATCTGAGCTAGCTTTGTCCTTCGGTATATCTTAGATAGTTTTATTTTTACAAATATTCAGCAGTTAAGTTATATTCTTGCCAGGTATGGTCTTTGGCAGTGAATCGATGTATATAGGTTTAGGGTACTATTAGGATTCGATCATAGCTTTATTCTCTGTAAAACCAAGATAACAGTAGCTTTGTAATTTGCTTCAACCTGGTAGCTTTCTCTATTTAAGTTGAATTATTTTCTTACTTTTTCTCTTTTGTCTACGCCGCTGGTTGTACGAACCTACATTAAGTAAGTATTTTTTTAAGTTTAGGAATTCATACTTCACATATTTGTGTAGAATTTCAATTGATGGTAGAGATTGAAATCACAGTAGAATCTGTTTTGATATTTCATTTACATTTAGAACATGTAGAATCTATCTTCTTCCATCAGAGATGAGCATTTTTTTGAATGAAAATAAAAAGTACTGTAGGAATAGTGGGTTTAGAGAAAGTTTTCAACATTTTGACTGAGTGGGTTTAGAAAAAGTACTGAATGAAAATTTTCAATCCATATCCTCTAGCGTGATAAATTTTCAAACTAGAAATATAAAGTACCGACTATGCATACCTACATGACATGTGGATTGACCCTTCCCTTGTCTTCAGTTTTCTAATATAATTTATCATTTTCGTCAAATTTGTCGGTTTAAAAGCGCAATCTAGAGATGTATCACTCTCAATCAGTGTTAAATCACTACATGCACGTTGCTTAAGATAATTCATACATCTAAAGATTCTGGTGGATTTATTCTTCAGCGTTAGATGATTGAAATGTTTTAACTTTTAATAAAACACACCATGCATTCATAAAGCACGAAGCATAATGTTGGACCATTAACGCGCATGTGCCTATTATTTGTAACTCGTTAGCTTTTCTATCACGTCAAATTTATTTGATGGCTTGGACTTCCGTTTTATCCAAGTTTTTTGTATTATTTTGATCCCCTTGCATAATTTACAGCTTGGTGCTAATGTTGTATATGGTTCTGACATTGTATATGGTTTTGACATTGTTGTATAAGTGGATAAAATTATTGTTAATGGCGCAAGCCAAGTATCAGGAGAGGGATAATGCATAGACATTACTCCGGTGCTACAAAATAGCGCCGTTGTAATGGCAAATTTTTTGGAAACAGTTTGGTGCTAATGTTGTATATTGTTCTGACATTGTTGTATAAGTGGATAACATTGTTGTTAATGGCGCAAGCCAAGTATCAGGAGAGGGGTAATGCATAGACATTACTCTGGTGCTACAAAATGGCGCCGTTGTAATGGCAAATTTTTTGGAAACAGTTTGGTGCAAATGTTTAAAATAAACCCTATATTTTGAGTTTCATTTATTGAAATTTAAATAGTCCATATATTTTAACTATTTAAAATTAATTAAATGTTTAAAATCATACTACAAAATTCTAGGTCGTACAGGAAAACAAAAAACGATCATGAAAAAGGCATGCATATAAAACTTACAAGGAAGTTAATTGTTTACTAAATTGTATTGTTCTCTACGAAACAATTTATATTATGAACGATCAAGTAGCTTGAATCGTGTAAAATTACTAACTTAGAAAATGAATTTACATCTGTTTCCCCATAAAGCTTTTTTTAAAAACAATGATGATATCAAGTTTAGATATGTCCTCACAATTTGATGATGGTGAATTATCATGTGGATTAAATCATGTTCTAATTTGGAAAGGAAAGTATTTTTTTTATACTAGTTAAAGGTTGATGCATTTGTTTGTCTTCCAGGAATCCAGTTTTTACATCCCACACACACACTGTAAATAAGCCATAAAATTTTGAATGCTCACTAGGAATGGCTCTGTATATTGTTTTTCAAAAGCTTGTTTTATGTAACTTTATTAGGCTCGTACTCTCAATCTGATATGTGATATTAATGTTTCACCGAGTCCTAGCTCTTTTAGTTTTCCAGTCACATGATAAGTGCTTTTAAAGGTTCACAATTTAATGATATGTCATTGGGAAATACTTAGTCAATAAAGTATAGTGAAACGGTTATGAAATTAAATAGATTCTATATGGAAGGGTAAACTCGTGAAGCATCAAATTAACATAGGAGAAACTGACACAATAACCATCATGTTCA
Source organism: Allium cepa (assembly GCA_030765085.1). NCBI lineage: Eukaryota > Viridiplantae > Streptophyta > Magnoliopsida > Asparagales > Amaryllidaceae > Allium > Allium cepa. The sequence continues at coordinate 139,042,971 of CM060932.1, forward strand.
CTAAAATCCATCCATTAATAACAATACTGATATTTGTACTACATCATGCACACTGATAAAATTCAGCCAATCCTTTACTCCTTGTAATAATAGATGCAGCTACCAGAACCTACATGAATGAGTACCATAATAATTTTAGTAAATAGAAAAAGAAACAGAAAACAAGAAGAATACTAGGAAATGAAAGTTACTGGGGTCAGTAGTGACAATAAGACCAAAATTCTTGAAATCACAATTCCAAGGGTTTCTTCCATTAGACTGGTAGTAGAGATTCATAGAAATAGAAGCACGAGCTATGAGATTGTTTGGTTTGAAACAAGGACCCCCTTCTTTCAGTGTGCTGCAGTCTACCTGCGAGCATGTGTAGTTTAAATTTAGATAAGTGTGTTGTGGATCCCCGCTTCCACCGTGCCTCTGATGACATTGTTGCCCAGATATTTTCAGGTACCAACAAATATTTAGTTGAACTCAACCTGATAATAATGTATTTCATTTTAGTGCCACTGTTTATGTTAGGAAGAAATGACCAGTATACATAAGTGTGTTGCCTTAATATCGCTAAATTATGTCCTGATTTGTAAGAATATGACTGTTTTGATGTCTAAAATAAATTTATTTTATATATTTCCACGTAAACTGTAGTAGCTCACAAACAATTGACTAAGAATTTGAAATTCTATAACTTCAGTTTGTATGCTTCCATGAATCAGTTGCAACTAATATGTAGCATTTCTAATTCAAGAAGGAACTCCACCATAATTTGATTAAATGCAGTTTGATTTTATTAATACTTAATACCTATCCCTTTGGATTGTTTGATTTTTCTTCGAACAGAACCTGTAGAGAATAGCTTGTTGTTAGTTAATAAGATATCATCAGACTTCAATGCCATTGATAATTTTAGATCTTATAACATATATAGTTAAGTAGTATGGGAAATTCAGTATTTTTTTCACTTGATTTCAACAGTTTTAGGAATTTCTACTTTTTTCATGTTGTCAACTGTTACACAAAGTCGTCAGAATATTTCCTTCTGTACTTTTTCCTACAAATCTGGATATCTACGTCCTCAAAATTTACCCCACAAAAGGAAACTGACTTAAAATTCAGCATTTTTCCTGCAATCAGATTATCTTGTTCTCATAAGAGGATCCAAATTCTTGAAGAAAAAGGTAAGAATTTAGATTCAATAAGCAATTGGTTCCATTTTAGTTGAGGATAAAGAACTCAGGCCAACAAAATTTCAAAGGCCGAACTATGCTGAACTGTATAGTTTGGACTTCTTAATAAACCGACTATGCTGAACTAGCAAAACGGCAATAGAAAGAAAAATAACTATTACATTTAACAAGAAAAATATAATTTAGTAAAGTTAAATATGTAGAATTAATCGTACAACAAATTTCTCAATATAATTTCAAAAATATTCTTTTCGAGCAATTGGAACGAGGACCCATTGAAGGGAAAGTCTCATGTTCTGTTAAATATGATAGAGCAGGGAAGTATATCTTTCAGCATAGACAAACAATGGATAAATGAATCAGATCTAAGATCTACATACTATATAGACGGGGTGCAGAAGTTCATTAATTTTGTTGAAGAAAACGGTGGTAAGAAAGGATTGTATTTATGCCCTTGCACCCGGTGCAAAAATATGAAGACGATCAAATTAGATGAAATTCATTTTCATTTGCTTAGATGGGGTATTATCCAATCGTATACAGCGTGGTATTTTCATGGGGAAAAGGGGCGGAGATGGAAAAAGAGCAACCAGTTATTCATGGCAGAACTACTGCTGAGTCTGAACATATTAGGATGGAAGATCTGGTCAATGATGCAGATAGATTTCATCATTTTCAACCTACAAATTCGTTGCCTGATCATGCTAATGTTGGAGAGCAGTCTACTGATTATCCAGATTGGCAGGCCAATGAAAGTAAGAAGTATAAATCGCTTTTTGGTAGCGTAAAAGAGCCACTGTATCCTTCATGTTCAAAAGGGATTACGAAGCTGTATGCCATTGTGAAACTGAATAGCTTGAAGACCCAATATAGCTTTTCAAATAATGGTATGACTGCACTTCTCGAACTAATAAAGGAGTTACTCCCCGAAGGTAACACGCTGCCGACAAAGTACTCCGACGTGAAGAAGATCATTAAGCAAGTTGGAATGAATTACAAAACTTATGATGCATGCATCAATGATTTCATATTGTACTGGAAAGATGATGCGAACAAAGTTTCTTGTACAAATTGCAATGAACCAAGATATACGACATCATTAAACGAAGAGAGAAAATGCACCAAAGTACCTCGAAAGACATTAAGACATTTTCCTTTAATTTATAGATTGAAGAGATTGTATACTGTACCATGGATGGCAGATGCGATGACCTGGCATGGTCGTGCCAAGTCTGATCCAACCGTAATGCGTCATCCATGTGACACTTCTCAATGGAAAGTCGCAGATTCATTTGATCAAACTTTTGCTATTGAGCCGCGAAATGTCACACTTGGAATGGCAACAAATGGTTTCTATCCACATGCTTCTCTCTCTAACCCTTACAGTTGTTGGCCAGTAATTGTAGTACCATATAATCTTCCTCCGTCTATGTGCATGAAAAGGGAGTTCTCAATGTTAACATTGTTGATTTCTGGGCCAAAACAACCAGGAAAGGATATTGATGTTTATTTACAGCCGTTGATAGACGAGTTAAAGCAGTTATGGGAAGGAGTAGTTACATTTGACGCGTTAAATAAATCTGAGTTCACAATGAGAGCTAGGGTGCTGTGGGCAATCCATGATCACCCTGCTTTTGGGACTTTATCGGGATGTACAACTCACGGTTACTTTGCATGTCCTGTTTGTGGGGAAAACACTTGTTCTTATTATCTTCCTGAAAGTAAGAAGATGTGTTACATGGGACATCGAATGTTTCTTCCTAACGAACACAAGTTTCGATACGATAAGACAAATTTCAACAACGAACAAGAACTTTGTCGTCCTAAATGGCCATTGACTGGTTTTCAAGTTGAAAAGAAAGTAGCGAATATCAAAATGAAAGTTGGTAAACAAAAAGAAGAAATTGGTCGAAAATGGAAAAAGTCAACCAATGAAGATGTTGACAATATTTCTGGATGGTATAGGAGGTCTATCTTTTTTGATTACCATATTGGAAATTAAATTTGGTCCGACATAATATTGATGTTATACATACGGAGTAGAATGTCATGGAGCATCTCATCAGCACCATTATGGACCATAAAGATAAGTCAAAAGATGGCATCAATGCACGCAAGGATTTGAAAATCATGGGTATAAAACAAAAGTTGTGGGTGATGGAAGATCCTGAAACAAATAAAACAATCATACCAAAGACAACTTTCACTTTGAGCAAAGAAGAAAAGATACGGTTTTGCACCGTTTTGAAAAATCTGAAAGTGCCTAACAAATTTTCTTCTAACTTTCACAAAAATGTGAGCATCAATCCTCCTGAACTAAGAAATATGAAGTCACATGATTACCATGTCATAATGCAGCATTTGCTTCCGGTATTGCTTCAACATTCTTATCCACAACATAAGGATCTACGAAATGTTCATTGTATTAGTTTATTCTTTAACATTTTGTGTTCAAAGGTGATCAATAGGGAACATCTTTTAAATGCAAAGGCTAGCTTAGTAGAAGCAATGTGTGTTTTTGAAAAACATTTTCCACCTGCATTTTTTGATATTAGTGTCCACCTTATGGTTCATTTAGCCGATGAAGCGTTGATTTGTGGCCATGTCAGATATAGATGGATGTATCCATTTGAACGGTAAATTTCTAATTTCAGTTATGCACATCATTACTTCATATAAATAGCTACCGTCTACAGTATATAATTGATCACATTTATAGGTTGATGAAAACATATAAAGGATATGTGCGCAACAAAAGATACATTGAAGGGTGTATTGCGGAAGGATATATCGTACAAGAAGCTAGTCTTTACTGCATGGAATATATGCCAAACGGAGGTGATGGCAATCATAAACATACCCGCGAAGCGTTTTTAGACGAGGACGATGAGTTTGCCGGTGAGATACCTCTGGATAATGGTAAAGACATAACGTTAACCCAAGTGCAGTTTGAACAGGTGCGTAGATGGGTCCTTAATAAGTACGATGGTTTGGATGAATGGAAGAAGTAAGTTCAGGAACTTGTTTGGAATTTTAATTTTTTTAATTCAATTTCTATATACATTTTGATATGTGTTTTTCGTAGGAGGTATAACTCCTATGTGAAAAGTACGAGATTTCAACCTAGAGGCAGGGCTACCACCGTGGAAGTAGTTCAAAGTTTTAATCTATGGTTACGTAATGAGGTTTAACTTCGTCTTAAGTATTTCATGTGTTTATAAGTGTGCAATACACCTTTGTGACCATGCTTTTTTACTTATTAAAATTTATGTAGCTGTTAAAGACCATCGATGTTCATCCAACTCTGTGGCGGTTAGTGCACGTGTCGAAGTTCATAACGCGTAGTTATATGAAGTACCAAGTGAATGGATTTTCATTTTCCATGAAAAAGTACGAAGACCGTATGGTAACACAAAATAGCGGTGTACGCATGAGAGCAATTACAAAATTTAGAGTGAGTGGCAAGGATAAAAATTATAAGGAAGCAGAAACAACGTATTACGGAGTCATTCAACAGATACTTGAGTTGGATTACACTGACTTCAAACAAACAGTTTTTTTATTGTGATTGGGTAAAAGTCGAGGATAAGGTCAATGGTTGCAAAATAGATCCCATTTCAAACCACATCATGATAAATTTAGGGAAATTGAAGAACAAAAATAACATGAATGACGAGCCATTTATGCTTGCATCAGAAGCGAGTCAAGTTTTCTACTCAAAAGATTTAAAAAATAACGGATGGTCTGTGGTCTTGCATGCACCAAAACGGTTGACTACAAATGTGGATGACATTGAGGCTCCTACCGTCTATCAATCATCTTTTGAAGACAATGAAAAATTAGAAGACCTTACCAAATCCATATGTTAACTTATTAGTATTCGTACATCACATGATTGTGTGTCTGTATATTTTAAATTGCACGATTGTGTGTATGTATGGTTTTGAATATTTTAATTGCACGATTGTGTGTATGTATGGTTTCAAATTAGAATTTTTTCCTCCAAATTCACAAATCAATCCAGATCAATTTTAGTTCCAAAAATCCAATTTAAATCAATCTCAATTCAACGATTGCAATTCAAAAGGCTAAAGGTTTCCATTCAATTTCTCACTAAAACCATTTCAATTTATATTTATTTCAAATCCACGTTTGAACTACAAATTTAAACCACTTCAAATTCAATAGGTTTCAAAGTTTAAGTATTCAAATGTTTACAATAACTCAGTTTTGATAATTTCATTTATATTTCAAAATTCAACTTTAAGATTTCAATTTAAATCCTTTAACAATTCAATTAAACTAATTTCAATTTCAACATTTAAAAGCATAGATTTTAAAATAATTCAATTCATATAAATCAAATTTTATTTCAAAATATCATTTAACTAGATTCAAAAATTAAGGATTTAAAATCATTTAACTTAACTAATCCAGTGTTCGTATATAATTTTCTACCATATGGTTAAGTGGTACGGATATAGATCATTTCAACCCGCAATAAATTTAAATTAACGGGGTATATATCATTTCAACCCGTAAACCCGAGAAAAATTCAAAATCCATAAAGTCGCTCGAGTTTATCATTTCAACCCATAACGATTTTTTTTCTAATTTATTAGTCCATTCGGGTATGTTTCATTTCAACTCATAGATATTTTTCCTAACGGCAAACTAAGGGAATTTGCAGTGTGACAATAATATATAAATAAACATACATCCAATCATCCAAAAATATCAACAAATAAGCATCTATCACGATCATCATTCAAATCAACCAATAAATCACAACAAATAAACTGGTTATCATTATTTGGTATTTAATTGGTAATTAAATGCAATATTAATTTAAATGGCAATTCAATTCAAATAAACTCAAAGTAAATTTAAATGATTATTTAAAATACCGAACATCAACCAATAAATTTTTGTTCGCGTCATAAATTCAATTAAAAATACATAGGATGATTTAGTATTTGTGAGTGGCTTAAATCACTCATCTTTGAATTGTCATCGATTTAAAATCCAAAATTAGCCCAAAGATTTAACAATCTCAGAATGCAGCCAAACCAATTCCATAATGTCTAGAATTTCGATAAGATTACAACGGGGAAAATCACCCTTGAATCCGAGCTCGTATGCAAAAGTTATTAAAGTTAGAAGATTGGAAAATTTTGACTTTGAGTCTTACTTCGGTCCACCGCCTCGAATACCCGGTGTCCACTCTGAGTTTTTGCTAAAATGACCCGTAACCCGAGTCATTTAGTTCCTGACCCGAAGTTGCTGCAGGATTTTTCGCTTTTTGAACCCGAAGCGCGACCGAAGTCGCTGCAGAGTTTGATTTTTTTTATTGAAATTGAAATTAGGGTTTTCGGCCATTGGGAAGAAAGAGGGAATAAGAACGAAATATACATATAGATAATATAAAATGAAAAGGTTGCTAGGGTTTATAGCAGCCTATATATAAGCAAAGGTAGGTATGAAAAGTTTCTGAAACGACAATGGGTCATCCAATATATCAAAATATATGTTTTCGATATTTTTAAACTCAATGGAACTTGTTTCAAATCCTAATTCCATTGTATATAGAAGTTATCATTTAAAATCGGATTATATTCATTTAAATCCTTTTAATTGATTTCAACGCGCCTCGAGCCCGTACGTTCAAACGATAAGTCTGATCGCTATAAAACTTGAAATCCTATAATAATTCACTATTATGGATCCGATGAAACTGCTTTCATCAAAACCCAAGACAGTGGTCAAAATGGCTAATTTTCACGCTAATTAAATAAATTACTATTAAATTGTTTTAATCACTTTTAAATTCCTAATTTACAGGTTTACCATTTTATCATTCTTGATTACAAAGAAATTTAATAATCTTTTTAAAATATATTTTCCATATTAAACCTAAGATTGAAATATTACACTAATTACAATGTTCAATTATAACGATAATGAACTCATTAATTACAATTTTAAAATTCGAATAAATTCATTATTTTGATTTCACTCTTATTATTTAATCAATTATTACCTTATGAATATAATTAATGTTAGTTTACATCTTATTACGTTCATATTTTACAGTTATCATCATTTACTATATTAACGTCAATAATTAATTACATTAACTTTCGTTGATTTCCAAATAAATTTCAACGGATTAAATAATAAGACGATAAATAAGAAATTGTTGCTTTTACATAATTTAATCACATTTATAAGTTCATTGTTTACAACGAGATTATAAATTTGCGTATAAATAATTGATTTCATAATATATACTAAAAACATTAAAATAAAATAACATACAATTTCATTATCAATACAATATTGAATTTATTTCCTTATTTACAATTATCACAACATTTACTTGACAATTAATTCAATTGATTGAAATTACATTAAAATAGCTGTCAATTACATTAAATCAACATTATTAAATTACATTCTAATTATTTTCTCATTAATAAATCATAAATTTTTAATTTCACACAATAGTAAATTCTAAAATCTTACTAAATTTTTATAGCTTTAATTATCAAAATTTACAGGTCGCTACATAAACGGACATGATTTAAATTACGTTATTTTAAATAATAACATTGTTTAAATGAACATACTTTAATTATTTATGTTTATTTGGCCAAATAAATTACTGTTGAGTTAAATTGGATTGAATATGATAATTGGACATCTGTTTAGCAGAATAAAACACCATTTCCCTAATTGAATTAATTTGGCAATTAATTATCAGAATAAATTCCCATTCTGCTATTTCATAGTTTTGGACATCTGATTATATGTAAATAAGTGATATGCCACTTGGAATATGTGATATGTTAACCATAATGGTTAAGTTTGGAATTTATTTACGTATCATAGATTATGTAAATATCTGTTATTAACTTGAAAAGGTCAATTGAATGATGTAGTAGCTTGTTTAAGTTCCATGGATCGTTAAGCCTCCTTCAAATTTGAAAAAATAATTGTTGATTTGAAAGTTATTTTAAGAATGATTATTTTATTTAAGGTTTAAAGATAATTATTATTTAGTAATAAGATTTAAAAAGGTAATAACATATTAATATTAATATTAATAATATTTAAATTATTTAATTTCTTTTTGACCATTATTCGTAATAATTTTTAAAAATAACAAATTAATTTTTAATTCTGCTTTTCTAGTTGAGAACTATTTTTATGCAAAAGTGATTTTATAAACTTTAGAAAATAATTTTTGAAACATATTTTATTTATATGATTATTTTGATAGTGTATTGATTTAAATAATATTAAAAATAATAAATAATTATAAAAAATATTTTGTACTCATCAAAAATTATTATTACTACAACTAAACAGATATAAAATTATAGGATCAATTATTATCATAAAATGGTCTAATTATACATACATATACACATGCATATATATAATCAAATGATGTGTGTGTGTGCGTATAATAATAAAATATTAATATTATTATACACAAAATTCGGCTGTACATATCTGAAATATGTAAAATATTGTTTTTCAAATGTATACAAATATATAACCAATCTACCTTGTGACAACAACAATACATATAAGAATCTTACCTAACTAACATTGAAAGAATTATATATATATATATATATAATGAAATGTTAATCATAGACTATATAGTATGATTCAATGAATAATATACCAGCAAATTAATGCCTTGTAGCACACCTTGTAATGATGAACTCTCTCCTCTTATAAGCTTTTCGATTCGGTGGACTGCTAATCCTTGCATCATTAACCATTAATTATCGAATAGTAATTGTTCTTGAATTGATTTGAGCTTAACATGGTAGGGCTCCTAGGGTTGAAGTTGACTGGTAAAAGAAGATGAAAATGGGAGCAAAAAGCTAATTTTTAGTTAGGTTTAGAGTTGTTTAAATAGTAGATGGAAGAGAGTAAATAGTGGATCATATCTCCTACCGGTTCTTCCTTAATCTGAGCCATCCAAAGCCAACAAACCTAGCTTAATTGAAACGCCCCCATCAACCTTATTCCAACCAAAAATGCTTACCCATCATCATGGGCCAATATCCCATTTAAGCTTATGGAAAATATTATTTAATTAAATCTAATTTAATCGTTTATCGATATCGTATATCGATCGATATATTTATAATAGTACAAATATATTTAATAACATTTATTCCTAAAATCATGATCAAAATTTTATAAATAATATTTCACAAATATTAATTAATTTAATTAATTTATAATAATTATAAATTAATTATATCGTTTGGGCAAAAGAGAATTCATCATTTCGGTTGTGTGACTTGTCAAGTGTAAATTTGATCAACGGTTAACATAGAACTATTTGAATGTTAACATTCACACGTCACTTAGCAAGTGGTGTGATATTTTGGTAAAATTTATTGCTTATTTGGTTTCGGTAAAATCCAATTTCACTTTGTTAAGCATTACCCGATTGTGACTTTTATTTAAACTAATTCTCTTCATCAAAATTATATCACTTTGAACTTATGGAATTCGGTAATGTTTAAATTACAATATTGTTCATATACAACTCTATAGTCTAAACATAAAGTCCTTGGCTTAATAATAACAATTATTATTAACCAAAATGCTTTGGTCGGAGATGTTGGCTTTGAGTTGACTTAAGTTGACCGTGATACTAACCCCATATAACTAATGAGACGAATCCTCTCTTGAATAGTGTTTCACTTTCAATATTTTCACTCGACCAAACTATGATCACTCAATGGAAAATGTGTCATGATTTGACTATAATCAAAGTGAAGCTTTCATATTGATAAGTATTCTCAAGTCGAGAGAACTGTGTAAATTGGTCGCATCGATATTTTATGTTTGACCTTAGTTATATTAACCAACAGAAAACTATCGAGTGAGTCATTCCATAGTTATCCAATAACTATAAGTGCGTAACCCCTAGGTGCCCCCAACAATCATCAGTAATAATACACTGCCTAAAATTTGGAGATCGTTATGTACTTTAGCCTCAATGAATACATCGATATCTAGCCTTGATGCATCTTAACTAAGAACATTTAAAATGGTTTTTTTTAACTGTGATAAATTACTCACGGTTACAACACTTTGTAACTATAATCATAAAACATGTCATTTATGGATTTTCTATTAAATATACTTTTAATTAAATTAATTAAGCAATAAAACATTATATCAAATATATAATAGAAAGAAAATACCTTTATTTTGAACAAGGCTGGTTAAAGAGTTAGATATATGTAACGTATTACATAATTGCCCCTAGGGCATACCCCTACCTCTATCAATCGTCCACTTGCACTTGCGATCGATTATGAAATCTTATTCTACCTTCTCCAAATGGTTTTCTCAAAACCAATTGGGTCAATCTCTCAGTGAACGGATGTTATTATGTTTCAATTATCTGCTCTATCAATCAACTATCTCCGACGCTGATAAATTCCTTTTATCATGTGGAACAATTCAGAATACGTCTTTTGACTTCCAGTGAGCTCTAAGTTTTGCATGACATTTTTATCATATAACAATGCTATAGGGTTATCAACATTTGGAACCGCGCTCAGCTCGATTATAAATATTTGTACTTATATTTATATACATTGCTTTAATTTCGATGTTATTCAAGGCGATGTACTTAGCCTTTTATATTGAATCGGCCATATTCTTTCATTTGGAAAATTTCAATTTAAAACATCCTTAACTCAACGTAACGACCCGGATTTTTTAGCATTGAATCTGGAATATTTAAATGGTTTTAAATATAGGAATTGAATTATAAAATTGTTATGAATATGGAAAATTTGGATTTATCCGTTCAGAATGTAGATACAGCAATTTGTTGAATAATATAATTATTCAATTCAATAATTGAAGGTTGAGTAAAATATTTAATCTTGAGTTTCAAGCTTGTTAAAAATATTTTAAAGACTTGTAAAATTTATATTGGTAGTAATAAAGGTAATGAAAGTTTTTAAACTGAATTTAAAAGTGTTTTATTCAGTTTTGAAATTATATCGTTTAAATTGATATTTAAAAATAGCCTTCCGAGGCACAGTCTCGGATTTCGATGAAACCAGTTTCTTTGGATCCGTAATATTGTATTATTATTAGATTCAAATTTTCGTAGCATTTAGAGTTGTTTTGTAAGCACACGGTAAGTAAACGCGCTAAAATTTATATCGAAAATTTAATATAATAACTGGGTCCAAAAAGCTATCTTCTCCGTACGATCGAATTCGGACTAGAAACCTTTTCCATTGTGTTCGTAATAAGGGTATAACATTATAAACGCCTAGTAGCATGCCTCGATAGGAGTTTGAAATTTTAAGTTGCATTTGAATTTAAATTTGAATTTAAATATACATACATATATTCTTATAAATTGACTGGTCAAGCTATTTCACATCAACACCTTTTCCATCTCAGCCATCCTATTCCAGAGCAAGTCGACCTACTCCTCTCCGCTTAATCACGTACTCTTTGTCTTCCCTCAGAAGCTAAAAATCAAATCGAAGCCGCCTTCGTTCTTTTTAAAATTGTGCGTCCCTTCCCTTTGTTTCGAATATACAAAATCTAAGAGCAGAAAAAAAAATGGCCAACACTTCAAATAAATCCCTCTTTCCTTCAAAATTCACAATCGAATCCGCTTCAGTTTATAAATAAATAAATAAAAAGAACGCGAGCCCTTTTCCCCTCGTTCTACAGTTTGCTCGCGAAATTCAAACGAATCACGAAGCTCTCCATCGGCCAAAATCTTCCGATCGAACGTCGATCGATCTCAACCGTGTTTGCATGCGAGGAGTGGCGGCGATAGTCTTGGGGGGGAAACAACTAGGCGAGGTCGCGGCATTTTGAAAGGGGAATCGCGACCGCTTCGCGATGGAGAGCTCGAGCACGGAGACGGATCTGCTGGACGCGCGCTCGGAGGCTGGAGGAAGGCTCGTAATGGCATCGCTAGTGGAAGATGTCGAAGTTGCAAGCAGCTCATGATGGGGTGGTGGTGATGGCGACTGCCTGGGGGCTCGCGGTCGATTGTGAGGTATTCTTGATTTTTTTTCTATTAAAAACTTAATTTGTAAATATATATATAAGTAAATTAGAAAAATGTGTATATATATAATAGGAAATAAAATCACAGAAAGTAAGGTTTTTATTTTTAAAAGAAAGAATGTTAAAAATCAAATTTTTACAGTAAAGTGAAATATTGTTTTGACATTTACATAAAAAAAAGGAAAAAATTAATTAATTAGAATTTTAAAAAAAACTATATAGATTTTGTTATAAGCAGTTTGAAAATGATAAAAATAAAATAAAAATAAATAAATATACATACCAATTTTCTAGTTTATTCTAAAATATTGTGGTATGGAGATTAACCTGTTTTATTAACTTATTAAATTATTTTAGTTACTAAATGGTTTTATTAAAGGAAAATTATTAATTTAAGACACTAATAAAATTCATCAACTGGAAATTTATTGTTCGATTGTTCAAACATTAATAAATCATACAATGTTATACAAGGTCAATGATCGTGAGAACAAGTCGTAAAGGAAATGGACTGCAAAACAATAAAGGTGAGTTAATCTCACTCATCTGGGTTTTATTTAAATTTAAATGGTTAGATTTAAATAATTGGTTGAATGATTGAATTGATTTGATGTGCTATATTATATATAGTAGTATATAGTATATACTAGAGTGATTGATTTCTCGCATTATATAGCGGATGAGACCCTACGCGTCGCATAATAGCGGATGATGTTATATAAACCCATATACCGCGATATTCCACCTCGAAGTGGAATTGGTATTTTATGTTGTGCTAACATCTGTGGATGCAGGAAAACAGGTTGGAGAGATCCAGCTGGATTCTTCAAATTTATTTAGATTGTTTAATACTATGTGATATGGTTTGTGTGATAATCTGGATAGATTATGTTGGAAATTCAAACGTTGGATGCTATGGTTTGATTGAATATAATTGGATATATCGAGTTATCAAATTGTATAGATTTGGATTTTTGGAAGAAAATAAAAGCGAGGATTTTAAGTAAACAATTATAGGAATTTGAATAAATTAAAGAATGAATTGGAAAAGAATAAAAGTTGATTTTTGAATTCTAATAAATAAAATTCCAAGTATGGAAAAGGGGATTTAAATAAAAAAGGTAAAATAATGAATTTTAAAACTTAAGTGATGTTATTCAAAGGAATAAAAGAATTTACTTTAAAATTCAAGGTTCAAATTTATTTAAAGGGATAAAGAAGGAATTTGGGAAATCTGAAATTGGTATTTTTCAGTTAAAAAGATTCTAAATCATAAGTTAGAATTAAAAATCTGAAGTCAATGGGTTTTGAAGTAAATAAGTAAGTAAAGGAATTTATTTCAAAATAGAGTAATTTAGAAATCAATTTGAAAATTGATTTAAGTGTTTGAAATTGGAATTTTAAGAAGGATGGGACTAAGAATTTATAAACTGAGTTTATAAAAGTGATATATCAGTGGATATTTGGAAGAATAAATTCACGGTGGGAATTTATTAAAGGATTGGGTAAATTGGTTTAAAAATAAATAGTGATTTATTTTTAAAGGATGTGAAAGAGAAGTGTATTTCCCTAGATAGCCAAGTACGTTTTCGAAGCAAATTTATAAGTATAAGTTAAAAGTTTTAAAGTTGTTTTAAAAACATGTTTTAGAAAATTTATTATTTTTAAATGTTTAAATTTTAAAGTAAGAATTTTTTCAATTTATCTTAGTAGTAATTATTTAAAGGTGACTTGGTATTATGTTTTGAAAAGAGGAAATTTAGTAAAGTAGCTTTATTTTAAATATTCCTAAAGTATATATCTTGAATAAAGTATTAAAGTAGTTTTTAAATTTAAATGTTTAAAGTGTATTTTATAATAAAGTGTTTTTAAATTATTTTAAAAATCTAAAGTATTTGTACTTGGTGTTTTCAGTGGAAATAAATATTGGGAATTCATTCCATGAGAAAGTGTGGTTTGAAAACTGTTTTCAAAGGGTTGAAAAGTGGAAATATATCTTGTGAAGATATTTTGAGATTAATAAATAATTTGGCAAAATTATTTATGTTGGATGGTTGTTTGTGAATGTTAATTGATATTAAATAACCGACATCAATATTAGTCAATGCGCTGATCGTTTCGAAGAGACCGGGATCGGAATTTATTTCCTGAAAATCACTTCGATCTGGTTTGTACGTTTTCGTAAGGAAGACGAGTTTGGATTCGAAGATGGAGCAATGAAGTGCAAGGGCTAGTCGCTACTAATCCTGAGGTGATTCCAAAATGGATGTAGTAGGAGTAGTGCCTTCGGTTCCGTTTGAACCCAGAACGGACTTGTATGGATGAATGCTTCCGGAACATCGTCAGGTGGACGGTGGGAATTCTAAGAGATGTGTTCTAAAAAGGTAACGCTTAGCCTCGAGCCTCATCGACCGGGAATGACTGAAAATCAAGGGTTATGCAGCAAGGCTAAGTGGGTAGCAGCCATTAGGGTGAGGTCATCCCTGTCTAGATGTCCCTTTTTATTTCGGCTTAGTGGGCGGTTGTTGATCCCAACCGCGGGATGATCTTACTCAGGATTATCCAGTAAGAGGTAGTCCCGGTCTTATGGTGTAGGGTATTGGGAGTAATCCTCGGTACGGTGATCTAGGCCACGTACTGTGATAGGTAGTACCCCAGTGCCTAGTCATTAGTTGAAAATCCATTCTTCCCACGCGCCTTTTACGGTTTTTGTTTGTAGAACCCACTTTGTGGCTAGTATGCTGGAATTTAATCATGTTACAATTTCAGCTATTTTAATAAGTATTTGTATATAGACACTATTATAATATCAGAGGATTTTGATAAAAAGTGTTTTGGCTATCTAAGGTAAAAACCCGTCATGTTTATTTGTGGCGTGGTCTTACGAGATGCTTTTGTTTTCAAATCAATTTGAGTGTGGTTTTCTCACGCTGGTATTCCAGACTGACTCAGGTGTTATTTAACTATAATGCTCAGGTCAGACCGGGTATTATAGAATAAAGGAAAGGATGCTGTGGAGCTCAGGAGACAAGCTGGATGGCGATACGTACTTTCGTAATTGTGTTAAATATTCCGCTATGTATTTAGATTGTGAGGACAGGTTATGATTACTGTCCAATTGTGTGTTATGTATACTCTGATGATGTAATGTATAAATAGATTTTTTTTTTGTGTAAAGATCATTTATTATCTGTTATATTTTATTACGCTGCGATGGTTAGATTCTGATGTTGTTTTCTATTTTCTTCTTCTACCTCTTCTTCTTTAACTCAAATGGTTCGTATTTCCGTTCATCTTGAGTTGATTGATGGAGAATAGTGTCGACTCAAAGGGTACGGAACTGCGGGTCGTTTCACTCAAATTTATTATTGACATATTTTACTCAATATCACTTATGATCCTTCATAAGGAGTTTGTTGACTTATAAACAATTCTCTAGCATTTTATTAAATACATAAAAACACCTCAACCAACTATTTAGTGATATAAATTTGGATTTTATATTTGCTTCATATATCAAATACATAAACAAATCATGATATCATAGACAACATAACATGTATGATTATTCCTATTGCCAGTGCATAACGAATCTATGTTACATGTTCCATATTAAACATTTTAATAAGGTGTTCTTGCATATCATTTTGGGATATTACTGATATCTTTTATAATTACTATAAAAGACGTCATTTATAAATCCAACGTCGAGTATTAAAACAACTTAAATCAGATTTTTAACACAAATACATTGTTAACAGTCAACGGTGTGTTGTTTACTTATGGTTCAGAAATATCTTTGTACCATTTTAGCGTTCGTTCTTATAAGCACACGCTTCCTCTGCATTTTGATTGATGATCAAACTATTTGTTATTCTTATATAAACATTTTTTAAATTTTTTGCTCATCGAATGACACTTTTGATCCTGTTTTTGAATCATATCGAAAAACTCACAAAACCAATATCGCTCCTACTGACTTCGAGACACTTTGGTTGTTATGTATAAAAATTTACTCTGAATCATTATTTAGAATTTTCTATTTCAACACATATGTACCAAAACATAAAGTCATACTAAGTGATCGAGTAAAATCCAAACCGGCTTGAGCATATCGAATGGTAAATCTATTACTTTAATTTTAATAATTGAAATTTATGATATTATTTTTACAATATGGATTACTATGTTCAAACTGCAATTGTCTTTCTCTTAAAGACACATTTACGGCCAAAAGGATTATATCCTTTCGAATACAACTATTAAAATCATATTTTGATAATGTACTTAAAATAAATTTTGGATTTTCACATCGTACCATATCATAGAATCAATACTCTTAATGGTTGTAACATCCCCCACTTGGTGGCCCAAAACTAACGGCTATGGATGTTGCGGTCGTCCATAGTTATTAATCCTTAGCGACCAAACACGATAATGTTAGATACTTTGATATAATAGAAAGACGTGAATATGAAAAAAAAAATTAAAATCATTAAACAACTTCCACATTCCATTTCAAATTCATTACATAACCTCAATACGAGAACCACGTTCAGAAAAAATATATTTACTACAATATATGCTAAGAGAGACATACGAAGATGCCCCCTTGGATGATCAGAGTATATATAACTAGGCAATTAAACAACTTTGCCTTTACAAAAAAACACAGCGGAATCAAAATAGAAAAGAACTCTTATTATCTAGCTTGCACATTGCACGTCTCTGGAAGCTTATTCGTCTAAAGAGACACATGAAAACCTCAACTCTCAAACTACTCAAAATCAATTGAGCACCTGAGATTTTAAGGGGAAAACATAAACTTCGAGTCGGACATAAAATCTGGTATGAATAATAATCTACCATCTCAAACCATTTAGATATCTAGTGAGATCACGTCACTTAGCGGAACAGGTTTTCGCCTTGCTAGTATCTTCCATAATTTTACAATAATCATATACTGTGCTCCTATATCCACAATGGTTAAAAACAAAACAATTCAAAATATTATGATGATATGCAAACAAGTAATCAATTCTGGATTCCCCATCCCCATTCATTTTGACTATTTGTCTCAGTTATAGTGTCTAGGGTCATTATTAACCTATTAGTTTTCATGGGCTTACTAATAACCTGTTTAAACCTTATGGATTCCTTGTCCAATTTCATAGTTGTCATGGGATCAATAAGAACCTAAATGACCTTGCCAATAACTTCATTGTTTCATGGGTCCTCCTTAAACCTATTGGTATCGCCAATAACTTCTCTATTATCATGTTTTTCATGGGTTGACTATGTACTTATTGACTTCTATCAATAACTTTATCCGGATATAGTTCTCATGTGTTCGCTACAAACCTATTGGCCCCTACCAATAACTCTTCCTGTTCATAGTTTTCATGGATTTACTATGAAACTTCTATCGAACAACTTCTTTAATCAGTATTTAGGCATCCTATATTCTGGTCTATCTGACCTCATGGATGCAATTCTACTCACACAGGAGTTAATTCAATTTATATTCACTATTGGTTCAACCTAGTTGGTTATTCTACCTTTTCTCCCCAAAATATAGTTATGGGTCAACTTTACAGTGAATATATATATTAGAAAAAGCAAACATTATAACATAATAACACCAACATCTATTGTTTAATATACTTGAAATCCTTTTTTATATGAAATATGGTCAATCCCTTTAACCCATCATTTTATCAAGGAAAGCTTCTTCAAAAACTCCATACTTAAAAGCCATTTTAAAACTCCTTTATTTTTGCCATGGTTTTTCCTTTAAAAATGAGATTGGGTTCTTTGTTTGGAAAACTAAGGCTTTCGAAACCTTAAACCTTTACTTTTGAAACCGTTGGATAACCTTTTTCGAAAGCATTCAAATCTTCTTTTCAAAACACTAAGTATATGCCCTTTAAAACACTTTAAATCGTCTCTTTCGAAACCATCAAAACATACCTTTTGGAAGTATTAAAGCATTACTTATTAACTATTGGAAGCATAGCTTCAAAACCATTTGAAAGTATCCCTTTTGAAACCATTGGGTTTATCCTTAAAAATATCATTTGGGTCAAAGTGAATATAAACGAAAGTACCCCTTTCGAAACGTATATCCTTCAAGTAAAAATGATTGGAGAAAACTGATGGCTTCGGAAACATCCTTTTGTAAGCATTAATCATTCAAGTAAAACATTTGGAAGGATAGCTTGAAAACCCCTTTCAAAGCCATTGCCTTCAGAACCATTAAACCTTTCGAAAGCTTTAGGAAGCAGCTTATTACATTTGTAAAACAAAAGCTACCTTTTAAAACAGTTGATGACTTCAATCAATTTGAAAGGCACAAGGTCGACAGCATGGTTTCGACCGAGTTGAAACTACCCTTTTGAAAGCATTTTTAAAAACAAGGCAACTCATTCGAAAACTATCTTTTCGAATCAAAAAAGGCGATGACTTCTTCGACAGCTATAGCAAACTCTTTCAAAAGCATTTTTTTGAAAACAAGGCAAGAGCATTTCTTTGGATAGTAAAAGGAAGGCTTCGACCTCTTCGAAAGCTAGGTTTCGACTCCATGCCTTCTGCCTTTCTCCAATCCAGTACGTACCAACTTGTTGATACCTTGTGTATTGGTTTCGACTAAGTTGGTTTCAACTTGGTTGAGGCGGAAGTATAAGGTCGAAAGGTAGCGTCAGAAAAAGGCGAAACATAATTTCTGGATAAAGATTGTTTTAATGCTTTTTTTAAGTAATTGCTTTTTAACTAACTTGTCTATCGTAAACATTTAATTGGTTGCCATAAACTTTTCAAATTCTTTCCAAAATAAAACTGTCGCATTAATTTCATATCTAAATAAAATAATTTAGCAAATAAGCCATTCGTTAAGCAAAACAAATAAAACATTTAAGTTCTCCACTTAAAATAATTAAATTTTCCATAGTAAATTACTTAGGAAAAATCCCCAAAAATCATAGAGATTCACTTTTAATATGTTATCTAACATATAGAAATTTTAGACCAAAGTCTTCCATATAATAGCCGAAATAATTTTAAACCCAATATATTCTTTTCTTCCTTCAAAAATTCTTAATAAACTTTTCATAGCTTGGAAAATTATAAAAATTATAATACGTTTTCAAAATAATGTTTTACATAACGTATAAATTCCACATGAGATTCGAAATTCAATATAAACGATTTTAGCCTTAAAACCATATAATACATTTATCAAACAAACTTTTTTGAATATAGCATATCATGAAATCCAAGCATATCATCATCAGAACATCATAATAGATTTAAACTAAAATCTGAAATCAAATGATCATTAGAAACAAAAATAGAGATGGTTTTGATTATTACTCACCTTGATTAGGATAAGGAACTTGAGATTTGATTCTTTGATTAATTCCCCTTGCTTGATTGCTTAGTTTTACTTTGATTTTTTTTTTCTTTTCTTCCCTAGGTAATGGCCGGCATGCTTTTCTTTTGCTTACGTTTTTGTGTTTTGTGAAATGAAACGAGAATTTTAAGGGTAATGGAATTATGGTGCGGCAATTACCCATTAAGCCATTGCGTTAATTATTTTCTTATTAATTAACATATGAAATCTTTCATATCACATTCTTTGTATTTAATTAAGCATGGCCATTAATTTAAATTTCCAAATCTCAATCCCTTTATGACTCTAGTATTTACATTATTCTATTTAAGTTATCTAATTAAATCTCCTGAATAATGTTATTAAAAATTAGGGGCGTTACAATGGTATAATTAAACAATTGAGGAATATTTATTCCTGATATTGACAAGAAACTCGCATTTTCTCTTTAATGTACAAGAATACTTATTAAACGTATTTGTATACATTTAGGTTCGGTCAATTTCATTTCAATCCTTGTAATCAGTTTTATCCATGGATTATATCCATGTCCATTTTACAACCAATAATTTCTGGAAAAAATTCCTTCGCAACAAGTTGATATTTCTTGAAATAATAATTGTTTCTCAGTACAAACGGAATGTGCAATCATAAACATTTTACGACTTTCCTTATATAAAACTAATTTTACATTAATTGATAATTTGTTTATGTTCACAACATAACTCAGTCATTTAATGGTTATCATTCCCAAAATTCTCTTAGGTCAATTCATACAAGTTATCTTACGTACAATTATTATGTATAGTCTTTCGACTCGCACAACCTATCAGCTCATTGGCCTAGGATATGCATTGGTTTCTTATAAACCCTTATCTCGCAAGGTTTTGTAAACTATTCTTTATATGATATTAATTTTAACCTTGTGCACTACTCTTAAATACACACCTTAGAGAAAGAGTTTTAACTTAGCTTAACTCATCATTACTCGTGCTTTATCCAACAAAATTCGATTGCTCCTTACTAATACATCATTATGTATTATACTGTGGAGCGACCTTTGAGATTAAATCTTAATTCATATTAGGTACATACATAAATCTTTCCAATATACACACCCATGTGATCAGATCAAATCATTTCTACCGCATGTTATATTATTTACTTTCATTTTATATTCAATGAGCTTATCATACACTTATACATGCATATCAAATACACTTGTCAATGTTTGTGATGACTCATTGGTGAATATGACAAAGTAGATAGAACCATTTTGGTATTAATAGACTTACGATTGCATGCAATTTATATGTATCAATCCGAATAGTTCATCAACTCTTATGATGCTCCCACTAATGGGTGCATAGCCTTTTAATTGTTTGAGATATAATTAACCATATCATGTGATTCATAGTCATATAATAAAAATTATTTTTTAAACTACGGCTTAGTCTATAATTCAAAATAATTGTAAATAGTTTTAGTATTTTCAACTGCACCACTTTTTTTATGAAAACTAATACCACATTACAGTTTTATTTCATAACAAATATTTATAATATTCATATTGAAATATAACTATGTCTATTTTTCAGTCGATGCTGTAAAACAATCATTATTTCATAAATAACGTTCGGTACATTTTACGAAAACAATTAACTTGATACCATAATAAGTATTATATGGCATGCTTCCACTATTTCTGCCATCATTACGATAATGTGCTAAACTCAGAGGTCCAACATTCACTTAATATAGATTGTTTATTTTATACCGGAACTAATTTACAATGAAGAGTTCTTTAATCAAGTATCTTGAACTAAAAGAAAGAAATCTCATATAAAACATTTATCTGAAAATACATTTCGAAATAGAAATCGTATTTCTCAGTCCAATGTTAAATATCAACTATTATTGTACAATTCTC
This sequence comes from Allium cepa, assembly GCA_030765085.1. NCBI lineage: Eukaryota > Viridiplantae > Streptophyta > Magnoliopsida > Asparagales > Amaryllidaceae > Allium > Allium cepa. The sequence continues at coordinate 139,064,560 of CM060932.1, forward strand.
ATTTCAAATGTTTCCTTATGGAAAATAATTGACTATTCATTCTCTTCACCCTAAATGTATCTTAAAATTCATCTATTCTTATGCATTCGTTTTTCTTCCTAAATGGTCGAACCATTCAAAAGAAAACCTTTAATACAACATCATAACGAACTCTCTACAAAGATGCATTTGACCATCCTTAACCTTTAAGGACATTAAATATGATACACGATACGTAAACTGATCAAAATTGGCATTTCAATGATCGAATTCTTAGATCTATCTTGTACTTTTGGTCTAGTGTTACATTAACACAATACAATCCTTTTATGATAAATTAAATTGAATACTCGATCTCGTGGTACTATTTATTGGCTTATTTTGAATGAACTAACTTCATCGAAGTTTCGTACATTATGACCGTTCCCCATACAACACTTATATGCTATAGTATATGGATCAAATGTCCATAGTATTGTATTGCTTTTAGAGTTTGAAACTCATATAATGCAATACACGATCTGAACTAAATAAACATGTAAGTGACCAAATATGAATATATTTAGTAGTTGTAGGTGCTTGCGCAGGCATTGAAACGTTTACATGCAATAATCATTTATTAGTAAGTATATGTCATATTTCTATCTATCAATCTTCAATTAAGTTCATTTGTATACCCTAATTGATAAACGTTTTATCAATTATATTAAATGTATAAGTTTATCAATGTAGATTTATAGCATTATTATATAGCATATGTTCTTACAATATTAGAAAGGTTAAATATTATCATTTCATTTTTCTAATAAAGCTCTCATTAGACTTTTATGTTCTCCAAACCCTAAGATGAAACATAGAAGTCTTTCGACTTCATTGGTGGGTGTTAGGATTTATTTATCTTGGGATTCTGACCTTGAGTTTGCTCAACAAATCATAGCCCCGCAAACGATGGATAACTCCTTATTGATTGTATTACATAAAACTCCTAATCCATGGTTCCTTGTTCTAGTCTCATTTCGACCTTGAGTTTGCTCAATAAATCGAAATGAAATTATCCAATTATACCTATCATATCGTGACGACCTAAGTATAGTATATGTACCGTGAGTTTTCTTAAAAAATACATATGGTTGTCTTACCTCGTCTATTCAATATATTAATAATAATACATATAACATCCCTCGCTTGAGTTTGCTCAACAGCTAAGGAATATGCAAGTAATCTATTAATATATATATATATATATATATATATATATGGTGTAGGACAACATTATATTGAAGATTCATAATCTTCAATATATTATATTGAGTAATTTCGACTTATGGAATAAGGTATTTCTTATGAAATACTCTTGTGATTCGAGTGTCGGACACATCAAAAATCACGGTATACGTACATTTACGCATGTGTTTATTCTTTAAGTCTATTTAGGGTTTCTTTAATGTTCCACCTTCAGTTTATACATTCATATTATATAAGTTTTATTATTATGCAACTTTTATATTTCATACTACTTATATAATAGTCTTATGCATAATATTGTATTAATTAAATCTTATTTGATTAATTTTAATTAATCAACAGTTTAATTAATTTTTTATTATTTTAATATAACATATATATTAAATGTTTATTACATACTATAACCTTTATAATATTACATATATATCTTATATATGTATGTATTCATTTAGTTAATTAACCTTTAATTTATTTATATATTTAATTAACCTTTAATTTATTTTTTATTTATTTAACCTTTAATTAATTAATTTAATTTAATAATTTTAATTAAATTATATTAATTTCAAAATTCAATTCATATACATACATGTATACCTATATTATTTTAAACATTTTAAAACAACATAATATACATCATAATATGTAATACATGTATACATTTATTAGTTACTTAACTTCTTTAATTAATTTATTTTAATAATCTTACTAATAAACTTTAAAATTTTGAAGTTAATACTTATTTTCAAACATTTAGAAATTTATTATTATATTATAACTTTTATAATATTTAATATCTTATTTTAAATTTAACTTTTAAATTTAAAATTTAAAATCTTATATTTTAATTTTCAAACAATTTTGAAAATTAGCCTAAAGCCTAATTCAAATTTGGACCTTTTCTATTAGGGACAACCTTTGGGTCGTGAGCTTAATATTAACCCAAACATGATTAATTTCGACTGCATGGGCTATTGGTTTCTAATCCAATTGTTGAAACTGGTACAACCCACAACGAAAGTTAAGGAGGGATTTCAAAAAAATTCCTTTATTAGACCAATATTGGGCCTATGAAGTCTAATTCATTTAGAACATTTCTAAATTTTATTTAAACAGTATCTCTTATTTTATTTAAATTTATAAATTATATAGTTTTATTTAATTTATATTTTAATACATATAAACATACACATATGTATCTTATATATATATATATATATATATATGTGTGTGTGTGTGTGTGTGTGTGTGTGTGTGTATGTATGTGCACTACAACAAACAGACTTTTTATAAAATCGCTATTAAAACCTTCTATAGCGCTTCTATAAACGTCATAGATCAACAAGTTATAATAAGTCTGATAGATACAATAGTGTTTCAAAATGAGAATGGAAAACGGACTTTTAACAGCGTTTTTGTTGTCATCTTAGACTGAACGTATCGGTACTACTTTTCTATAGTGTTTTGAAGCATGCTATAGAACTTCTACACAGAGTTGTTTTATGATACTAGCAATTATGACATCATTTAATTGCTATAAATCATTTAATTGCTATAATATGTTGACTTGCCACATTATTATAGCGTCTAAAAACGCTGTGGAAATATTTTGTCAATCTTTTATTACGCACTGTAACACTATAAAATTCATTACTATTTATTGTAGCATTGTTTTTTGCTATGAAAACTATTTAATCCTCAGAATATTTTGTATAGCACAAGCATAATGCCTAGTGTATAAAAGCTGTAACAGTTTTTCTTTTTGTAGCATATTTAAAACGCTATAAAAACATTTCCTTGGCATTTTTTATTGCCATATACATTCAAACTTACAATTTTCAATTCTACTAAACTTATTTCAACTAATATATTATAATAATTTAAAACGCTACGCTTATCACATTGTAATGTACATAATCAAATGGAGTCATAAGCCACACCACAAAATATATATATCCATAATATTTCATACACAGAGTAGTAAGCATATAAATATTTGTGACAAAAAGTAATTATACATACAATTGTAGCTAACCGAAATGATACATATTAAAAACAAAGACGTATGAACGTCGATAGACCATACATTAATGCAAGCATGATCGATTTGAAGGATAAAGAGTGCGACATCATATAGCAACCTCAAAAGCATCATATAATACCTGTCAAAAAAAAGCACAGACCTGCTTATGTTAATCATAAATGTAGAAATGTATAAGTACTAAACAACATGGTTTCAAATAGAAACTTTATGAATTGATCACTCAAAATAACTAAGAAACGTCCACAAAGTCTAGTTCAAAGTAGACAAGAAACTCAAACAAGACCATCTATTTCAAATAGACTTGTTATTTCATTCAAATTTCTGGTTTGATAGAAAATGTCCATTCTACTAGCCAAAACATACAATAATAGAGTAATTAGTAGTGCTAGTAGTAGTCATCTAACAAGTGCAGGCAGTTTAATAATTGACATTCTTCCAGATATAGACTACTATGTGTGGAGAAGACACAACCATCACCATCATAGGAGGAGGAAACGAAAAGCAGATTGTGATATTTCCAGGCTGATATCTTCAAGTGTGACTTTAGCTTGGTGCAAGCTTGCCTTGTGCAGGCTTGCTGAAGCAAACTTGCCTGGTGCAGGCTTGCACCAGCGAGCTTGCCTGGTGCAAGCTTTCCTTGTGCAGGCTTGCTGGAGCAAGCTTGCCTGGTGCAAGTTTGCACCAGCAAGCTTGCTCCCCGGCAAGTTTGCACTATATGCGAGCTTGTTCGTGTTGCAAGCTTGCAACGGCAAATTTGCCCTATTTCCAATCATTCAATTCCTTCAACCAAACCTCATCTTTAATCACATTCTACCAACCATCAAACACAAATGCTAACAAATGGAAGTTTTATTAAGGTCAAAGGAATATCGGGTTATGAGGTGGGTAGATTTATAACGTAAAGAAGATGTACGAACTGAAGGTATATTATTGCAATGTTGTGTCTTTATTCGTCCTTAGGAGCTATAAGCATATAACCAACCTAACGCTAGCTTTGGGATATTAGGCCCAATCACACACAAGCATGTTTCAAAAGCGAATAAGAAATAGATAGTATTCAACCAAATCAAAAAAGTCTCATATCTAAACAAAGTTTGAATTATACTTACAAGAAATTGATTGCATTATAACGTTCGCAGCAGGCCAAGATATTACAGTACCAAAAGCATCTTCAATGACTTTCAAATCGGATGTTGTTCTCCATAGACGTGCTTTTGGAATTTTTTCAATATCTACCCAAACTTTGACTGCATTTTTCTCCAAAGGAACACAATGAACCATTGAAGTTAGATCGGTTGAATACATGCGGCCTAATGCAACTATATCTCTCTTTCCCGACCAATCGATCGGCTTGCATTTACTATTTTCCATAGAATTTGTACTCGACCAATTAAACAAAAGGTTGTTTCATTATGTGCTTCAATAATTTGTACGATGAAAAAATAATTGAATCAAATATAATTAAGTTTGATACCTACCTTCTCGACAACTCCGACATCACTCATATGATTATTTGATGATGTAATGTTAACTGTTTCAATAACTACTTTTGATTCTTATAAACACGGTTACTTTCCTAAACATTAGTTAACTTAATTAAAAATTTATAAATTTAGTTAATTCTTATAAAACATAATTTACATAGTTAATTTTTATGTAATTTAGTTAATTTTGTTTAAACTTAGCCAAATTTTATCTCAAATTTAAGATCACAAATGTTCCAATTAATAGCATACTTAGTAACGTAAATGAGTTTGAGAAATTTAGTAGAATTATTTTGTTAATTGTCTATTCCTTCGATAATGTATAAAAAATAATTGGGGAGCTACTTATGTAGTATAGCTATAGTCTCTGAATACATCAAAACAAATACTACCATACCAAAGTACTGTGAAATTATACAATCTTTGACCAACCTGTCTATTTCCCATCGTAATTTGGGTTGTAGCCCGAAGGACTGAGATCCCATTATGGAACTGCATAGAAATTGAACTTGCATCAACAATGTAAACTGCACAAAAATTACCTATAATTATAAGCAGGCGGAAGACTGTAAAACCCGGACTTGCCAAAGCAAAAATTATTACATCATAATTCAGAAAACTAAACCGAGGCATGTGTGCCTCAGGTAAAACCAAGGCGTGTATGCAGTAAAGTACAGGCAGCATGCCTCGGTTCAGTTTTCTTAATTATGATGTAAATACATAATAGAAATGAAAATGAATGGTATTTAGTATTTAGGTTGCCTGTAGAAATCAAAACATAAGTATTTAACGATACACAAGAGCATATTTGCTCCCAGCCTGGCAAAATAAAGGAAGAAGTGACTTAGCTAATAGAATTTTACAAATGATACATACAAGCTAAAAGATATTAATTGTCAGACCTATCTGTCTACTAGCTTTATCACACCACTCTCAATCATTTCTTTGTATAAATCATTCCCTTCACTTGTACGCTCACCAACACCAGCCAACGCGAAGAAACAACCTATAATGCACCATGTTCAGTGCTGAGACAGATCCTTACTAAACAGCTACGCACTTGATTTAAGTCTACTAAAACTTAGTTTACCAAAACCATTTACCCATAAATACATCCCTAATTTGCATTAACTCGTTATATGTTCATATAGCAAATATCTGTAGTTTGCTTCATGTATGATTGCAACCTTCCCGAGGAAACAATTAATGCGGAGAAAAAACATGCTGCCGGTCCACTTATAAAAGAATGTGTAGATGAGAAAATATACCCAATATGGTCATAAGGTCATATACATATGACCTAATTTTATACCAAATACAACAATAAAAGGAGACTAAACAAGTTCAATGCATATTTGCTAGGATCCTGTATACTAGTTCTGCTTAATGCCTTGGCCTGAGTATTTACAAAAATTATATCTCACTCTTGTGTTTATTTTTCAAGTTAATGTGGTTTTTGGTATCATGTGTGATCTTGTCATCAAATAAGAATCGTATCATGATGTAAAGTACTGAGAAGTTAGTGGTAATACATCCGCTTTTTCCCAACTTGAAATGTTGCTCTTTCCGTTTAAATTTTATCTATAGGTTTAGTATGAAATTTTTGGTAATCGAAATACTTCCAACGCAAAAGGTATGTAGATTATTGAAATTCCATAGAAAGTGGCAAAAGCACAAAAACATGTATCATAATGCAAGAATGTGCATTAAACAATTCCACAGGCAAAAAAATTTAATAATTCGGTTCTTTAAACTACCTCCGAATTCTATAGTCGAATTTAAAACTAGATATCAAAAAAAAAATTCATAAAATAGAAAAAAATTAGTATTTAGCAAAAAAAAATTCTCTGTGTCGTGCCTACAATATGCTCTTCATTCTTTTGGTAGAGTTGAAGAGATTTGGCGATAGCAAAGCCAACAGCACATGCCAACAGCATTAATAATTCCACATGCATACCCTGCACCTCCCCTATTGGATGAAGTCCACTTGACAGTGTTCTTTCAAACGTTTCCAGATGTCTTTGAATCTGAATTGGAGGTTTATTTGAGTCCATGTGACAGAAATATACAAGTTAATGATATAAACAGAGAACTTTCTTATCTCTTCATCTGCTAAAGAATCATTTACGAGCATCTGGTTTTATGTAAAAACTAGAAAGGAAATTTAATAATACAAATTTACAAGCTCAATTTGCCTAGAACAAAAATTTCTTATTAAATATAATTTAATTTAGCTTTCTTACAAAAAGCTAAATGATTTTATCATCCATATTTTAAATTCATTTTTGTTGCTAAAAGATCAATATTTATTTTTTTCATATAATGATGTATAAAATCAGCACAAAACGGTAAATGCTTTCTTCATTTTTTTATTTTTCATTTTGTATATTGTTAATAAAAAAGATGAAAGTTAGATTAATCGTTTTTCGTTTTATATAGAAGCATTTATTATTCTATAAACTATTGTGTGGGTAAAAATAAGATTATTGTGCAGATAATTTCACTGTTTTGTGGAGAAAGATAAATGATTTATCATTTTAATAGAATTATATATTTAATGATATAATCTAACCTTATTGAGAAATCGGTTATATAGAGATGAACTTATTTATATTTTTTGATCTTATAAAAGAGGGGATTCAATTGATAACCTATTAATGCATTAATCTTTCAACAAATAAATTAATCAAATTATCTTTCAATTAACTACCTCTGATCTAGAGAACCATAAAAAGATAAATCAATATATGTGGATAACGATTTTCTATTAGAAAAGGATAAACAAATAAACTGGTTGAGTTTACTTTTCATTTTTAGTTTATCTTGTTAAATGATACACTGATAAGATAAATGAATATATCCTTCTTTATAAAAGAAATTGATTCTGTCTTTTTGAAATATCAGTAGGTAAATTTATCATTCTGAAAATGACTATACACAAATCTATTTATGGAAAGATAGGAAAGTATATCTATAATTTAATAACCTAATTCATATGCTTTTATTTGTTTTCACAAACCAAATTAACTTTTTTTAGATAAACAAATGGAAATATTATAAAAGAAAACTAAATAAATTAAGCTTTGAACAAAAAGATAAACCTCACGTAGACGAAAAGATAAATAAGTTTATTTTTCCGTCTAAACTTTGTATTGACATTAATCTTTTTTTATCCTAAATATGAGCATTTGATTCCTTTAACTTAATTTTCAAGTTAAGGTCCTTAATAACTTTGACTATAAGGAAAAAGAAATAAATTTCAAACTTGAGGTACTTGATAACAATTACCGCTGATTACATTCATATTTTATTTAATTTACAAGGAAAAAGATACAAATGATAAATTAGTTTGAATAAAATAGTTACCTTTTTATACTACTTAACTATTACAAAGTAATGACACTGATAAAAACTATTTACCCTTTTGTAATGATTTTATAGTTTATAAGTGCACGAAATTTATTTCTCAGTAAAATCAACTCAAATTAGCAAATTGAAAGAAACCATATATGTTTATCTATTTACATTAAATCATATAAGATAATATCTATAAATTTGTTTTATTTGATATAAAATGAAAAAAGATAGAAAATAGGAGACAGGAAATAAATGCAAATCGATAAGATGGCGTGGATGGTTAGATTCGTTGCTTCTTGTGTATGCCACTATGCACTACATAAACCAAAGATGGGTACATGTAAGTTTGAAATTTGTTATGGATTAATGGATATGTGACATTACATTTAAAGTTTGAGGCATTTGCAAAATGTAAATTGAATTTCCTATTAACGGATAGCAAGAGCACTGAAGGGACATGTTTCTCTGGAAGATCTGAACAAAGCCATCAAACCTGGTCATAGCATCAGCAAGTAAAGTCTTCAAAAGTGGTGAGTATTGTATCAACTAGCAAATGCAGCCTACTCCAATCTTCTTCAAGTGGTGAAGATAAACAAAATGGGAAAGAGAAGATTTTAGAGATACATGCAGTTTTTCAAAGGTTTTGACAGGAGAATTTTTTGGGTTCAACTAAATAGAAAATATTTAGGTTGATTTAGGAGTAAGATAAATGAAGTTTGATGTTTTCTTTACAGGAATATTCCAATTCGAATGGCTTATGCATCAAACATGAGCAAAAACAGACAAAATAATCGTAGTCTTAATGTCAAATTCTTCTAAAAATTATCAAAAAGAAATGCTGGAATAACTCTTAGCAAAAAAAACTTCAGCTTCGTTAGATTATAAAAAAAAATTAACTGCAAGTTTGTGTTGGAACCACTCAACGCTCCATTAAAAAAAACAGGAATTCAAAAATATACCTTTAGAAGTCCGCAAAGTTGAGGGATCATGTTTCAATAATCAAGCTTTGGTTGAAGAATCGTGTTTAAGTTGCTTTGAAGAATCGTGCTTCAACTCAAAATCACGGTTAAGCGAAGTGGAGGAATCGACTTTGTTAAGGTATCGTGCGGAATCAAGCTTTGAGGAATCAAATGGGTTGTTGGATCGAGCTTTCAGGGATTCATTATTAAACAGGGATCTATAAGTGAAGATAAGATTCGTGAGTGAATAGGTCTTCTAATTTTGGATTTTGGGAAAGTGAAAATGAAAAGAGGGATGGTTAGGCGTGCCATTACATAATTTGCTCCAAAATGATCTTCAGACTTCAAAATTCATGGCAACAATTCTGAAATTTCACGGTTCGATTCAGAATTCTGAACTGGCTTGACGTCGCCCAAGCCTTCCAATTGTGGGGGCATCAGGCTCCCATTTTATAGGAGTATTGCATCAGGCGCCCATTAAATGGACGTCTGACCTCTAAGGTTCACAGCCTCATTCAAAGCTGAATATTCAACCCATTTAATCGATTGGAGATGCCCTTAGCGGGAGGAGAATATGAAGGAGAGAATGTGAAATATTAGATCGCTAATTCTTTCGTTTGGTTAACATTAAACAACAGCGTTAAAACAAGCAATCTTTTAACCTAAATAATCACCATCTACCTAACCATAGCAAGTCAAGTTTCCGTGCAATCTCTGCTTGCTATTAATAGAACATTTTCTTGTAGTGGTGCTTATGTAATATGTAAGCCCACACAAGGCATAACATGCCTCTGTATAAATGTCGAGATTTACATCATAACAGATATTTTAGCTCATCTGATATATATTGTATGTTGTCCAAATATATGTATGTATTTAAACATGTTACTTAAATAAATATCATATATATATAAGTATATATTGCATTTGTTTAAATGATTTTATGCATATGAAAATGTTCAAAATATATATTCATATTTATCTATATGTATATATAAAATTTATAAATATATATACAAACACACACAAAAAATTATTAATGTACATGCATATTATCAATAATTATTAAAATTATATATATATATATATATATTTCAAAATTTTCTTTTTTAAACAATTATTTATAATGAAATATAATTTTTTTCAAATATATAAATATATTTATACATAAACATATTTATAATATCTACATATATATATGAATTGACCAAATATTTTTTTCATAATTCCAGATCGTAAATATAGCAGTATAAAATTTTTTATTGATTTTATTATTCTAAAATATATACTAATTGATTTATTTACTTGAAAATAGATTAAATATTAATAAACAATATTTAAAAAACATTTTTTCCAAAATTTAAATTTCCAGAAAGTATTATATGATATTTAAAGTTTGGAACAATTTTCATAATTTTTGATCAAAATCTTTTTTAATTAATTAATTATTTTTTGACCATTATTTGTAATAATTTTTAAAAATAAAAAAGTTGATTTTTTTTATACTCATTTTCTGACCGAGAACCATCCTTAGGGGAAAAAATTTACAAAATTTTAAAAATAATTTTTGAAACAAATAATTATTTTATATAATTTATTTAGATAGTATATTGATTTAAACAATATTAAAATAATAAATAATTATAAAACATATTTTGTAGTTAACAAAAATTATTATTACTGTAACGAAACATATATAAAATTATTGGATCAATTATTATCATAATATGGTATTATAATTAAATATGAAGTATGTTGATATATAATTAAATGATATATGTATATGTATAGAATAATAAAATAATATTATTATTATATTTAAAATACAGCTGCACATATATGATATATATGTAAAAATATTGTTTTTTAAAATGAATACATACATATAACCAATCTAGCTTGTGACAACAACAATACATATAAGAATCTCACCGAACTAACAATATAATATATATGTATATATAATGAAATGTTAATCAGAAACTATATACAATGTCTCAATGAATAATATATCTGAAAACCAATGCCTTATAGCCCACCTTGTAATGATGAACTCTCTCCTCCTATAAGCTTTTTGATTCGGTAGACTGCTAATCCATGAATCGTTGATCTTTGACTCTCGGATAGTAATTCATCAATTTATTTGAGCTTGATAAAGTGGGGCTTCTAGCATTGAAGTCGGCCAGCAATATAAGATGAAAGTGGTAGCAAAAACCTAATTTTTAGTTAGGGTTAGAGTTGGTTAAATAGACGATGGAAGAGAATTCATCACTCTGGTGCTGTGACTCCTCAGGTATAAATTTGGTCAACAATTAACATCGAACTATTCAAATGTTAACATTTATACGTTATTTAGCAAATTGTGTGACATTTTGGCTAAATTTTTTGCTTAGTTGGCTTCGCTAAATTCCAATTTCACTTTGTTAAGAGTTACCGGCTGTGACTTTCATTTACACCAATTTTTTTCGTCAAAACTATATCACTTTGAACTTATGGAATTTGATAATGGTTAAAATTTCAATATTGTTCATATTAAACTCTATAGTCCAAACATAAAGTCTTTGGTTCAATAATAACATTTATTATTAACCAAAATGCTCTGGTCAGAGATCTGACTTTGAGTTAACTTGAGTTGACCATGGTTCAGTTCCCTATTTAACCATGGAGACACATCCTCTCTTAAATGGTGTCTCACTTCCAATACTTCCAATCGACCTAATTATGGTCACTTGATCGACGTCATGCCATGATTTTACTATAATCAAAGAAAAGCTTTCATACTGAAAATCGAAAATATTCTTAAGTTGAGAGAACTATATAAATAAGTCACATCGATATTTTCTTTTTGACCTTAGTTATATTAACCAAGAGAAAACTATCGTTCCATGGTTATCCAATAATTATCAGTAGTAACCCCTAGACACCCCCAATAGTCATGAGTAATACGTTGCCTAACATTTGAAGAGCACTGCATATTCTAATCTTAACGGATACATCGATATCCAGTCACGATGCATTTTGACTAGAAATATTTAAAAAGATATATTTGTTTTCATTGTGATAAATTACTCACCGTTACAACACTTTGCAACTACTATTACAAAGTATACCATTTATGGATTTTATATTAAATATACTTTTAATTAAATTAATTAGCTAATATAATACATTATATCAAGTATATAATAGAAAGAAAACACCTTTATTTCGAACAAGATTGATCAATGAGTTAGATATATGTAATGAATTATATAATTGCCCCTAAAGCATACCCTAAATCTATCACATTATACTTAGGCCATCGCGAAATGGTGGGTATGACTGAATAATCTCTTTTTACTTGTAGAGCTTTCCTCAAAGTAAAAATAATATTGGGACAAGGAACCACTGGTTAGGAACAATCGATAAGGAGTTATCCATCATATATATGACTACGATTTTTTGAACTTTCCTCAAGGTCAGAATCCCAAGATATATAAGTCCTAACACCCACTAATGAAGTCAAAAAACTTATATGTTTTATCTTATAGTTTGGAGAAACATAAAAGGCTAGTGGTAGCTTTACTAGAAAAATGAAATGGTAACATTTAACCTTTCTATTGTAAGAAATCCGCTATGTATATTTAAAATAATCTACGTCGATAAATTTATGCATTAAATATAATTGATAAAATGTTTTTCGATTAAAATATACGAAAGCGATGAATTAAATATTGATGAAGAAATATTAAATATACTTACCAGTAAATTTTTGCATGTTGACCCATGCAAATGCCTAATTGTACAACCAGTAAATACATTTGTAACCTGGTCACTTACGAGTTTTTGTATCCGAGACTATGTATTGTCTTCTTTGAATTTCGAACTTCAAATACAACAAAAGAATATGAATATTTGATCGACATATGATCGCATATAAATGTTAAATGGTGAATAGTCACAATTCGTAATGTGCAAAAACTTGATAAAATTAGTTCATTCAAATAAGCAATTAAACTATAGTGTGAGATCATTTATTCAAATGATTGACTACAAATAGCCTTGTTGTGTTAAATGTAATACTGAACCATAGTCTACAAAATAGATCTAAGGATTTGATCACTGAAATGTCTGTTTGATCAGTCTACATAAAGTGCAATTTAATTGATATCCTTAAAAGTTAAGGATGACCAAATGCGCTTTTGTAAAGAGTTCATTATGATATTATAGTATTAATTTCTTTTGAATGATTCGGCCATTTGGAAAGCAAGTCGAACGTATAAGAGTGGATGTTACCTAAGGCATGCTTAGGATAAAGAGAGTGAATGATCACTTCTACTTCATAAAGAGACACTGGAAACAAGAATTGTAAAATAATAACAAATACTTAACATTAGAATGAGAAATATGATTTCAATTCCAAATGTATTTTCACATAGAAAATTATTTTGTATAACACTTATTTCCTTGAATTTAAGATATCTAATCTGAAAATTGTCGACTATAAACCAGTTACAGTAAATGAAATAAATAGCACATATTAAGTGGTTGAATGGAGCTCCATATTATATGTGCTATTATAGTAATGGCGGAAAAAGTGGGAGCATGTCATACAACACTTATTGGTCGCATCATGTTATGAAAACTATTTTCGTAAAACATGCCAAATTTTATTTATGAAATAATAATTAATTTTTAGTGTTGACTGAAAAATAGACATCGTTACAAAATAAAACTATAATAGTGGTATTTGTAATGCATTAGAAAATAAAGAATTATCTAAATTTATTTACAGTTATTTTGAAATTATGGACTAGGCCACCATTTGGTGAAATATTTTTTGATTATATAATTATGAATCGTATGGTACTGGTAAATTATATCTCAGACAATTAAGGGCAAAGCACCCATTTAGTGGGAGCATCATAAGAGTTGATGAACTTTATGGATTGACAAATATTGATGTATGCAATCGAAAGTCTACTAATTCCAAAATGGTTCCACGCATTTCGTTGTATTCACTCGTGAGTTATCACAAATATGAACATGTGTATTTGATACAATGTAGTATACCTATGATAAGTTCATATAATATAAGATGGAAGTAAATTAAATAATGTGCAAAAGAATGAAAAATGATTCGATTTGATCAAATAGGTCGGTATAATGGAAAAAGTTTCGAGTGTGCCTAAAATAGATAAAGATTCAATATCAAAAGTGACTCCTGCCTGTGATACATAATGATGCATCAATAACGAGTAATCAAACTTTGTTGAACGAAGTATGATTCATGGTGAATGAATTTGAGTTAACTTCTTTCTATAATGTCATGTACTCAAGAGTAGTACACAAGGTTAAATTTAATATCATCTAAATAATAGTTTACAAAATCAAACAGGATAAAGGTTTATATGAAACCCCAACATATCCTAGGCCAAAGAATTAACAGATTGTGCAAGTCAAATAACTACACATAACAATTATTCATAAGGGATCTTGTATGAATCGCCCCAAAAGGAGTTTGGGAATGATAGTCAATGAATAACCAAGTTATATTTTGAACATTAGTATTATAACTAAAATAAATTAGTTTTTTCAATAAGGCAATTCAAAAAGTTTTTATGAATACCTATTCTGTTGCACTGAGAAATAATTGTTGTTTCAAGAAATAGCAAATTCGTAGTGGAGGAATTCTTTTAGAAATTAGTGGTAGCAAAATGGATTTGGATACGATCCAAGGATAAAATTGATTATGAAGGATGAAATGAAATTAACCAAAACTAAATGAACATAATGCATTAGGATGTCTGATAAATATTATCGCGTATTGAAGAGAAACTATGAGTTTCTTGTTAATTCAAGAAAGATAATCCTCAGATGTCAATTAAACCATTAAGAGTATTGATACGACAACATGGTATGACGCGCAAATATGAAGTGGATTCCAAGTAAATTATCGAAGTATGAGTTTGGTAGTTGAACCAAAAAGGATATGATCCATCGATCGTGAATATGCCTTCGAGAGCAAGAATGTTGTTGGAATATAATGTGCAACGGTGATAAGAATATCATCGTAAATTTCAGTTGTTGAAATTAACATAATAGATTCACCATTCGATATGCTTAAGTTGATTCGGATTTTACCTAAAAATTATCGCCTGATATGGCTTTTTGTTTTGATGCATATGTGTTGAGACAGAAAATTCTAAATAATAATTTAGAATGGACTGTTTTCATATAACAACCAAAGTGTCTAAAAGTTAGTGGGAGCAATATTGATTTTGTGGGTTTTTAGATATAGTCTAAGAAATGATACGAAAGTATCATTCTATAAGCACCAGAATTGAGTGACTATGTTGATAGAAATATCAAACAGTTTGATTTTCAGTCAAAATACAGAGGAAGCATTTGTCTACAAGAAAGAGACTAAAAGGTGCATAGATATTCCTAGACTATAAATAAACAACATATTGTTGATTGTTAATGATGTGTTTATCTTAAATCAGTAATAGTTTGGTTTTTTAATACTCGATATTGAATTTGTAAATTGCATCTTTATAATAAGTATAAAGGATGTTGGAATTGTCCCAAACGATATGCAAAAACACCATAGTAAAATGTTTAATATGGAATATGAAATATGAATTCCTTATGTATTGACAATAGGAATTATCATACATGTTGTATTATCTATAATATTATGTTTTCCTCATGCATTTGATGCATGAAGGAAATATTAAATCCAAATTAAGATCATTAAATGGTATTTAGAGTGTTCTCGAGCATTTAAGAAATACTAGAGAATCGTTTACAGAAACAATGAAATCTTCATGAAAGATGTTCAGACTCGAATTTCATAAGTACAATCGAGTATAATATATCAATATTGAATTCATGTTCAAACCTTATTTAAGAAGCTTTAAGTTGAAAATGTTTCATATGAAACATTGCGGCAGATTCGATGTAAAGGCTAAGTACATTACCTTGAATAGCACCACAGTAAAAGCAATGTATATATATAAATAACAAATTTATAATTGAGTTGGGGTGATAATCATTGTTATATGAAAACAATGTAATAAAAAGAGTTACATGATAATAATGTAATAATAAAAGCTCACTAGAAGTGGAGAAATATATTCTAAACAGTTTCACATAATAAAAGCATTTTATCAGCACCAGAGAGAATTGATTGACAAAGTAGAATCAACATAGCAGATCCATTCACGAACGATCTAACTCAATTAGTTCTCATTAAACTGATTAAAGGGATGGGATAAAGATTCCATAATTGATCCCAAGTACAAGTGAGAGATTTGTAGAGTTAGGGGTATGCCCTAGGGGAAATTATGTAATTTATTACATATATCTAACTCGATAACCGATCTTCTTCGAGATAAAATGTGTTTTCTTTCTATTACATATTTGATATAATGTATTATATTAATTAATTTAATTAAAAGTATATTTAATATAAAATCCATAAATAGTATGTTTTGTGATAGTAGTTACAAAGTATTGTAACCATGAGTGATTTATCAAAATGAAACTTAACATATCATTTTAAATATTCCTCGTCAAGATGAATCGAGACTGAATATCGATACATCCATTAAGATTATAGTAGGTAACGCTCTTCAAATGTTGGGCAGTGTATTAATCATGACTACTAGGAGCACCAAGGGGTTACATCCTTAAAGTTATTGGATAACTACGAAATGACCCACTCAATAGTTTTTTGTTGGTTAATATAAGTAAGGTCAAGCAGAAAATATCAATGTGACAAAATTACACAGTTCGCTTGACTTGAGAATACTATTGATCTTTAATGTGGAAGCTCCATTTTGATTATAGTTAAATCATGGTACAATGTCCATCGAACGACTATAGATGGGTCGAGTGGAAGCACTGGAAGCAAAATGCTACTTAAGAGAGGATTTGTCTCCTCAGTCATATGAGGTCAGTGTCACGGTCAACTGAACACAACTTAAAGTCAAAGTGTCTGGACAGAGTAGTTTGGTTAATAATAATTTCTATTATCGAACCAAGGACTTTATGTTTGGACTATAGAGTTGAAAATGGATGATGCTAAAATTTTGACCATTACCAAATTCCATAAGTCCAAAGTGATATAGTTTTGACAAAGAAAATTGGTGTAAACAACTGTCGTTAACGAATAACGCTCAATAAGGTAAAATTGGATTTTATCAAAACCAAGTAAGTGATAAATTTGGCGTAATGTCACGCTACCGGCTAAGTTATGTGTGAAAGTTAATATTTGAAATATTCAATATTAATCGCTGCCAAATTTACACCTAAGAGTCACACAACAGAAATGTTGAATAATCCTTTTACCATGTGATTAAATTAATTTATAAATTGTTGTAAACCAATTAAAATTTATAAAAAAATTTAATTATAAAATTTTATTTTACATATTTTGAACAATATTAAATGGAGTGTTTATAATAGTTAAAAATGTACTAATCGATATACGATGTCAGTATGTGGTTAAATAAGATTTAAAATTGCAACGAATATTGTTCGGACTTGGACCGGATTTGAGGCCCATACGAGCATTATATTTTCAGCTATTGGATGCATGGTTTGGATGGCATATGATGGCAATTGGAGTAGATTTGAATGATTAAAAGAGTGGAATTGTTAAAAGAGAGATATTAGAATGTGATACATTTGTCTCTCCCTTGACTTCCTAGCTATATGCCACCTTTTACACCATTTCATGTTACAATTTCGCTCTCCTCGGATGATTTCAGCTAGCAACCATCCTATCTAATCCCCAAAAATCCAAGTACAAAATTACATCAAACTCTTCGATTCGATTGTCGATGGTAAGGCAGTTCGGGAGCTAGCTACTACTGGTTTCAGAACGGATTCAAGGGGATCAATTCAACATTTCAACATGTACGCGAGGGCTTTGGTGATAGGTAAATATTTTTTATTTTTGTTATATCACATTTATATGCTATATTATTTACATGATAGGATGTTAGATTATATTACAAGCCTTGTATATCAAAACGACGTCACAAATTGATTGGTTGTGTATATTATTGGTTGTATATATTATTGCATCTATATAAATCATTAAATTATTTTGTGAATGCATATTATACTTAGTGCTCATGGCCAAAGAAAAAAAATTATTTTATAACATTCCTTATCTAGAGGCCCAAAGCTAAGCGTTACAGATGTTGCAGTGATCCATAGTATTAACTTCCGAGAACTGAATACGCAAATGTTAATGGTATCCATAATATCAGAAGCACTTGAATATAAAACAAAATCACAGATTTCAAAAACATCATTTTACTGTTTTCATTTCAAGACACATGTTTCACATTCAAATCACATAATCCCATAATCGTTTCCCAGGTTCAAATAGAATATAGTTATTACATAAATACGCCAAGAGCGACATATGACGATGCCCCCTTGGTTGAGCAGAGTGCTATATATACAATACAGCGGAATCAATTCAAAATATAACAGCAACTCCCAATTAGCTACCTGTCAGCCACATGCTCGTCACCGGAAGCTTTATTCGTTAACCTACTTACCTATAAACCTCAACCCTTAGCCTACTCAAATCAATTTTGAGCACCCGAGAATTTAAGGAACATAAATTTCAAGTTAGACATAAAGTCTGGTGTGGATAATACTATACATCTCGGTTATCTGATGTTAAGTGAGACATGTCGCTTAGCGGAACAGGTTTTCCCTCACTAATATCCTTTTTAAAACGTATCTTTTGCAAATTATAATCCTGCAACCAAAACTAGTTAAATCAGTAAAGAAGTATTATGTATATGTACGGATCAATTATCATATAGACTATCTATCCATACACTGTAATTTTGTTTGGCCAGCTACTAACAATTGGCTGATTCGGGCATACCAGAAAACATAAAAATCTAACATCCATTGATACTCCTCTTCTGGACGGTATGTCCTTGCTTGCTTCTCCAGGTCTAACTGGTCCTAATGGTTTTGCGGGCTTACCAATAACCTATCTTCCCTTTTTAGATACCTTTCTTTGTGTAACATAATTTTAGTCTTACTTGTGACAAAGCCCTACACAATGGAATTTTGGACTAAATTAGTTAGGGCTAATAGCTAATGGATATAGGGCGCGACCCTACACCAGTGCTTTCTAGTCTTCTAACCTGAGTCATTTTCTTAGGGTTAACTTCCCTTTTAAATTTTTCCTTAAAAACCTTTTCAAAATGATTTATACTTTTAAATCATACTTATATAAGGAAAATATACTCTTTTCTTTACTCTAAGCTATTTGCCATGTTATATACACTTTACCAAAATAATGTTGACGAAATTATTAAGGATTTCCCATCCCTCCAAAATAAGTTAAACCCCTTTTTAACTTAAAAACACTTGGGCTATATTACTAAAAACAACTCATTCAAAACCTTTGTTTAAAACTTTTAAACAACCCTTTCGAAATCATCGAAAGTATCCATTTCGAAATCTTTAAAAGTATCCCTTTCAATACAAGTAAAACCTTAGGCCAAAACATAACTTCGAAACCATACCTTTCGAAACCATTCATCTTTATCCTTTTGAAAGCATTGAAAAACACTCCTTCAAAAGCTTTAAAACCTTAGAGATCCTCTTTAAACACATAAACATTGTCTTTCAAAACCATTGCAAAACCTTTCCTTTTAGACCTTTCGAAACCATTGGGGAACCGGCCCTTAGAAACCCCTCTTTAAAACCTTTCGAAAGCATCAAAATATCAAACCTTTAGAAAGCAATTGGGTTCAATTTTATAACATGTGGAAACACCTTTCGAAACCTTTAAAACCATCTCTTCTGAAACCCTTTCGAAACCAATTTGGGTTGAATGGTAAAATGCGGCAGTCAAGGGTTTCAACCTAGTCGAAAGCAGTTATTTAAAAACAAAGGCACATCCTCTTAAAACCATGCTTTTAGAGTCATTGACCTAGTCGAAAGTAATTCAGTCGATAGCAAAACAGACGCATTTTCATTTAAAAGCAAAGTAGTGCTTCAACCCACTTTGGAACCCCTTGTTTCAACGCAATACCTTCCGCCTATATCCAATTCACTATGTACCAGATATCTGATACCACGTGCATTGGTTTCAATGGAGTCGAAGGCAGAGGTAAGGAGTCGGAAGCCTAGTGCCGAAAGCATTGAAACAGAAAAAAGCATGTAGATTTGACTTTTTAAACTATTTCTTTGTACCTAACCTGCCTTGTTTGTCAAATTATGATTGGTTGTAAATTTTTCTTTTCTCAAAGCACTGCCGATTTTTAGAAATAAAGATTTGAATTATTTACAACATACCCCTTCTCTTTTTTATAAAACATTTAAGTCCTATACCTTAAATAATTTTATATATCTATTAGAACACTTAGGAAAGTTCTACAAAAATTCCAAAAAATCAATTTTCAATATGTTTTCTAACATATATAAATTTCAATCCTTAAGCCAATGTAATTTGGCCATAATTAATTTTTAACTCAAAATAGCATTTTTTTCACTAGAAAATTCATATAAAATCCACATTCATTCAGAAAATCATGAAAATTGAAACCCATTTCTAAATTATTGTTTCTATTCTAAATTTAAATTTTCAAGGCAATTGGATGTCATATAATAGGGTTTTCATATAAAAAAATATCACAAAATCTATATGAATTAGCATAAATCATCAACAACACATAGATATAAATTTTATCATCCAAAATATGGCAAAACATTTGCAAATAATTCGGATTTCATACTAAAAAAACCAAAAACCATTACAATCGAGATGTAATCATTATTCTCCTTAGCTTTTTGATTAAGGATATATAATTTGTTCTTGATTAAGTGATTTTATTCTTCCTCTTGAATTCTTCTTCTTTGCTCTTCCTAATGGTGGTCGACCTTAGCTCTATTTTTGAATTGTGAAAAATGAAGTGAACGTGAGTATTGAGGGCTTAAGGTATAAGGATATGCCTTGTTCCTATTTTTCCCTTGCGTATTTTCTAACCGTATATCTTCTTTTTATTCTTTAGTTCACTTATTTAACATGGCACGGCAATCCCTTATTAAATCACAAATCTCAATCCATTAATCGACTTGCACTATTTTTTTATTTAACTAATTAAATATCCTAAAATAATGTTGCTAAAAATATGGGATGTTTCAGATTCCCCACCTTAATTAATTTCGTTCTCGAAATTACGATATGGTACACGTCAAAACAATCAAAGATAAAACATACCATCAACGAATCAGGATAAGTATCTCTCATCGTGTTCTCAGCCTCCTAAGTACAGTCTATGTCATCGTCGCTTCACTACACTTTAACTAATCTAACCGTCTTGTTTCTGAGCCTCTTCTCATCTCTTGCGACTATGCGAACTGGCTTTCTAACTATAGTCAAATTCGGATCAACGACTAAATCATCTAACACAATTGGTAATATAGTAGTATCTGGATCTCGAACACACTTCCTTAGATGAGAAACATGTAAAACACTGTGGACTCCTGCCAAACTGCTCGGTATCTCTACTCTATATGTGAGTTTCCCGACGTCTCAATAATAGAAAATGGTCCAACGAACCTCGGTGCCAACTTCCCTGATTTTCCAAACCGAGTCACACCCTTCATCGGCAACACCATAATGAAAACATGTTCTCCAATAGAAAACTCTAAGTCTTTCCTTCTTTTATCCGCATAAGTCTTCTGCCTAGATTGAGCTTCCTTCATCCTAGCTCGAATTAACTCAGCTTTTTCCATAGCTTCTCTAACCAAATCCAAACCAAGAACCAACCTATCCCCTGTTGTTATCCAAACCAAGAACCAACCTATCCCCTGTCTCTAACAACTAAATTAGAGATTTTCATAGCCTTCCATACAAAGCTTCAAATGGTGTCATTCGTATACTAGCCTGATAACTGTTGTTATACGAAACACGACTAGATGTAGATGGTCTTCCCATGATCCCCCAAAATCTAGCATACAAGCTCATAAAAAATTCTCAAAGACTTTGTTAACTCTTCCCGTTTTCTCATCAGTCTGTGGATGGTAAGCGGTACTCATCTTGAGCTTAGTACCTAAGGTATCATGTAGACTCTTTCATAACTCGCTAGTGAATAAAGAATCTCTATCACTCACTGCACTACTAGGAATTCCATGCAGTCTAACTACGTTGTTCATAAACAACTTCGCTAGCGTGTCATTCTGGTTGACTTAATTGGAATGAAATAGGCACTCTTGGTCAACTTGTCCACAATGACCCATATGCTTTTATTTCCTCTATTAGACCTTGGCAACCAATCATTGAAATCCATAGAAATCGAATCCCACTTCCACACTGGAATACCCAAAGGCTGAAGCAACCCACTTGGCTTCTATTGTTCGGCTTTTACCCGTTGGCAGTTCAAACACATATTCACCCATAAGCCTACATCCCTCTTCATACCTTCTCAAAAGAAACTTCTCTTCATGTCCTAATATATCTTTGTTCCTCCTGGATGAATAGTGAACTTCGAGCGATGACATTCCTCCAAAACTTCCTTCCTAATGTCACCCACATTCGGAACACACAATCTTTCTTTCTTTATCAACCGCCTATTTTGGTCAAGACTAAAATCCTTCAAGTCATCGCTCTCTGTTCCATCTTTCAACTTTCTGAACGATTCATTCAACATTGGTTCCTTTAGCTATTTGGAAGCAACCTTTTTGATCATAACTAGTCGAACTTCCAAGCATGATAACAAAGCAGTTTTTGTGCTTGAGCCGGTCTTAGTTCTCCAATGTAATCTGCAAGTCACTATCGCTTTCAAATCTTTCCACTCAGTTATCATCGCTAACACCACATTCTGATGTTTTCTGCTAAGTACATCTGCATCCTTGTTTCCTTTCCCCAGTGTGTACTTAATACCGAAATCGTAAGCAGCTAAGAACTCTAAGCATATCTACTGTCTCATTTAAGCTCCTTCAGAGAGAACAAATACTTCAATGACTTATGATTTGTATACAATTTAAATATTTCTCCTAGAAGTTAATGTCTCCACACCTTCAGCGCAAAAATTACTGTAGCTAACTCCAAGTCATGGGTTTGGTATCTGACTTCTTGCGGTCTAAGCTATCGAGAAACGTAAGAAATTACTCTACCCCTCTGCATTAAAACATCTCCTAACCTAATCCCACATGCATCAGTGTACACCACCAAATCCCGATTCCCTTCTGGAACAACTAATATAGGTGCATTAGTCAATAAGTGTTTCAGCTTCTGGAGTGCTTTCTCATACTTATCGATCCAAACGAACTTCACATCCTTTCGAGTTAGCCTGCTCATTGGTGCCTCTATCCGCGAAAAATCCTTAATAAACCTCTGATAGTAACCCGCCAATCCTAGAAAAATTCTTATCTTAGTCATTGTTTCTGGTCTCTTCCAACTATTCACGGCTGTGATCTTAGCTGGATCCACTGATAACCCATTCTCTGAAACTTCATGGGCAAGAAAATTCACTTCCTTCCTCTAAAAATGACACTTCAAGAACTTCCCCTTTAGTCGATGTTGCCTCAGCATGAAGCACTACTCTAAAATGAACTTCATGCTCTCTTTCATCCTTAGATTATACCAAAATATCATTTATGAAAACCAATACAAACATATCCTGGTGCTCTTGGAAAATTTGGTTCATCAAATCTATAAAGAAAGCTAGTACATTTCTCGGTCCGAATGGCATCACTAACCATTCGTATGATCCATATCTGGTTCTAAGCGCCATCAAAGAGATACTATCCTCTGCCACTCTAAGCTGATGGAAACATGTCGCTAAATCCAACTGAGAAAATATCTTGGTTCCACTTAACTGATCAAACAAATCGTCAATCCTAGACAATGAATATCGATTCTTTATCGTTTTCTCATTCAACTTACGATAATTGATACATAATCTTAACGATCCGTTCAACTTCTTAGCGAACATTGCGGCTGCTTCACATGGTGAACTACTAGGTTTGATAAAATTCTTGCATTTCAAATCCACCAACTGCACCTTGAGCTCCTTCATTTCAGTAGGTGTCATCATGCTTGGTGGTTTACTCACTGGTTCTTTTCCAAGCACCAAATCTATCTGAAACTCAATTGCTCGTTTCGATGGCAATCCCACTACGGGTTCAAAAATGTCTACGAATTCTTTAACCATAAAAACTTGATTCAGCTCATCTTCTGTCTCCACAACACCCAACAAAGTATTCACCTCACAGCTAGGGTTTTCTACGGTATATACAATCCGCTCCCAACAGTCTGGGTGTCTAAGCGATATTTTTCCATCATGGCAAAATATCCTCGTACTTACTTAACCAATCCATACCCAAAATAATTTTGAATCCTACGAAATCAAACATATGCAAACTGCAAACAAAAGTATGACCTAACAAGTCAAATTTTAGGTGGTCACATCTCATCAAAAGTGTTGCATACCCTCCTATTGGATTTGCAACTCTTAAGGAAGTAACTAGGTAGGAGGGTTCTAGGTTAAGCTTATCTACCAAACAACGAGATATAAAAGAATGTGATGCATCAGTATCAAAAAAACACTAACTGCCATACCAAGAATCATAAGCGTACCACCTAACAATGCTTTCCCTTTTTTCCCAACCAATGGTCTCGAGGTAGCTAGCTCCAATGCATATACTTTGTCATTTCCATCCTTAGCAGGCTCCTTGCATTGGCTCTTGTAATGACCTATCTGATCGCAGTTGAAGCATTTGGTATTCTTCTTTCCAGTCACTTTCTTTTCCTCTCCGGAACGACATTCATTTGCATAGTGCCCTTTCTTTTCGCACTAAAAACAGACAATTTTTGACTTTCCCTTCTTCATGGCTCCACCCTTTTGGGATCCCTTCTTAGGAAAGAACTTCCTTTTCTAACTCTGCCCCACTTGGACCTCCTTCACCTTATTCTTATCCACATAATCAATAGCTTCCGTATGTCATAGAGCCATCTCTACTACAACATCACAAGGATCCCTCATATAAGGCAATGTAGCCTTGGCCAATTTAGGTTTTAACCCCACAATGAACTTTCCGTTTCTCTTAATCACGGTACCCATAGTGGCATGACCATATCTTTCCAACTCCTCAAACCTTGTAGCATACTCTAACATAGTCATCTCTCCCTGCTCTAATTCGGCAAGCTTTTTCAGCATGGTAAATTTTTCCATCACAAACATGAATCTCTCCTCGAACCTCCTCTTAAACTCAGCCCATATCATCATTCCTTCATCCACACCAACTGTTCACACTATTCCACCAGTACAAAGCTGCTCCTTGGAGCTGCTTCGAAGCGAGCCTTCGTCACTGCTCATCATTGAGCCTAAAATCTATGAAAATCCTCTCACAATGCAGCAACAAGTTCCCTACTTCTAACGCATCTTCAGTCCCAACGAATGGTTTTCATCCCAACCTAGCATAGTCCATACTCAAAGCGGCATAATTACTGACTATTGGAGCTTCCTGGATTCCTCCCCCAATAACTTCAGCGGCAACCTTCGCTTGCATCATATTCACGAAAAACACATACATGGCTCCCATGTTAACTTGCAGGATGTCAACAACAGTATTTCCAGCTCATGCCTAACTTGGGTTCATTCTAGTTTTAGTTCTGGCATTTCCATCTGTAGCGGTGCTTCCTCCTCCAACGTTATCTCTTCGATAATATATGTCTGCATTCGAACCTTTGTGAGATATAGAAAAATAACCTAATAGAGACAGGGGACTAGAGGTAAAGCTCATACTTATATATGGCAAATACAAGTACGTTACAATAGCGTTATCCCATATCCCGGTCTTATATTAAATTCCTAAGGATTGTGTTTTCAAAAATCATCTTTTTAGTTAAAGTTTTTCATAAACTTATGCTCAGATACCATGTTGTAACATCCCCTATCTAGAGGCCCAAATCTAAGCGCTACAGATGATGCAGTCATCCACAGTATTAACTTCCGGCGAATAAATACGGCTATATTAATGATATCCATAATATCAGAAGCACTTGAATATGAAACAAAATCGCAGATTTCAAAAACATCATTTTGCTGATTTCATTTAAAGACACATGTTTCACATTTAAATTACATAATCCCATAATCATTTTTCAGGTTTAGATAGAATATAGATATTACATAAATACACCAAGAGCGACATATGACGATGCCTCCTTGGTTGACCAAAGTACTACATATACAATACAGCAGAATCAATCCAAAATAAAACAGCAACTCCTAATTAGCTATCTGTCAGCTACCTGCTCGTCACCGGAAGCTTTATTCGCCAACCTTCTAAAACCTGTAAACCTTAAACCTCAACCTATTCAAATCAATTTTGAGCATCCGAGAATTTAAGGAAAATAAACTTCGAGTTAGACATAAAACTTGGTATGAATAATACTATACATCTTAGTTATCTAATATTAAGTGAGACCACGCCGCTTAGCGGAACGGGTTTTCCCTCACTAATATCCATTTTAAAACATATCTTTTGCAAATTATAATTCTACAACCAAAACTAGTTAAATCGATAAAGCAATATTATGTATATGTACAGATCAATTATCATATGGATTATGTATCCACACACTGTGGTTTTTTTTGGCTAGCAACTAACCCTTGACTGACACGGGCCTACCAGAAAACATAAAAATCTAACATCTGCCGATAGTCCTCTGTGTGTAATCTAAAATCTAACTGATCCTAATGGTTTTGCGGACTTACTAATAATCTACCTTCCCTTTTTAGATTCCTTTCTATGTGTAATATAATTTTAGCCTTATTTATGACAAAGCCCTACAAAATGGAATTTTGGACTAAATTAGCTAGGGGCTAATAGCTAATAGGTATAGGGCACGACCTTACACCGGTCCCATCTAGTCTTCTAACCTAAGTCATTTTCTTAGGGTTAACTTCCCTTTTAGATTTTTCCTTGAAAACCTTTTCAAAATGATTTAAACTTTTAAATCATACATATACAAGGAAAATATACTCTTTTCTTTACTCTAAGCTATTTTCCATATTATATACATTTTATCCAAAATAATGTTGATGAAATTATTAAGCATTTCCCATCCCTTCAAAATAAGTTAAAACCCTTTTTAACTTAAAAAAACTCGGGCTATATTGCCAAAAACAACTCATTCAAAAATTTATTTAAAACCTTTAAATAACCCTTTCGAAATCATCGAAAGTGCCCCTTTCGAAACCTTTGAAAGTACCTCTTTCAATTCAAGTAAAATCTAAGGCCGAAGGGCAAAATATACATTTCGAAATCATACCTTTCAAAACCATTCATTTTTATCCATTCGAAATCTTTAAAACCTTAGACATCCTCTTTAAAACACTTAAGCATTGCCTTCGAAACCATTGGAAAAGCTTTCCTTTTGGACCTTTCGAAACCATTGGTGGACCATCCCTTAGAAGCCTTTCTTTAAAACCTTTCAAAACCATCAAAACATCAAGCCTTTCGAAATCATTTGGTTTCAATTTTATAACATGTGAAAACACCTTTCAAAACATTTAAAATCATTTCTTTCGAAACCATTTGGGTTCTACCTTTTATAGAGCAAAAGGATCATTAAAATATTTAAGTCGAAAGCATCTGTTTCGAAATCATTCCTAAGTAAAGAAGTGATGGTGTTGAAACCATCCCTTCAAAAGCATTAGAGAAGCGACTTGATTTATAAAAACAAGGTAACCCTTTCAAAACCAATCTGGGTCGAATGGTAAAAAGTGGTTGTTGGGGCTTCGACCTAGTCGAAAGAAGTTATTTAAAAACAAAGGCTCGACCTCTTAAACCCATTCTTTTAAAGTTATTGACCCATTCGAAAGCAGACCAAGACGAAAGTTATTCAGTCAAAAGCAAAGCGGGCGCATTTTCATTTAAAAGCAAAGTAGTGCTTCTACCCCTTTGGAACCCCTTATTTCAACCCAGTACCTTCCGCCTTTATCCAATTCGCTACGTATCAGATATCTCATGCCATGTGCATTGGTTTCGATGGATTCGAAGGCAGAGGTAAGGAGTTGGAAGCCTGGTGTCAAAAGCATTGAAGTAGAAAAGGCAAGTAGATTTGGCTTTTTAAACTATTTCTTTATACCTAACCAACCTTGTTTTCCAAATATGATTGGTTGCAAATTTTTCTTTTCTAAAAGTACTGTCGATTTTCAGAAATAAAGATTTGAATTATTTACAAAATACCCCTTCTCCTTTTTATAAATAGATAAAACATTTAAGTCTCATACCTTAAATAATTTTATATATCTATTAAAACACTTAGGAATATTCTACAAAAATTCCAGAAAATCATTTTTTAATATGTTTTCTAACATGTATAAATTTCAAACCCTAAGCCAGTATAATTTGGCCGTAATTTATTTTTAACCCAAAATAGCATTTTCTTCACTAGAAAATTCATATAAAATCCACATTAATTCAGAAAATCATGAAAATTGAAACCCATTTCTAAATTATCGTTTCTAACCTAAATTTAAATTCGCAAGGCAATTAGATGTCATATAATAGGGTTTTCATATCAAAACATATCACAAAATCTATGTGAATTAGCATAAATCAACAACATCATATAGATATACATTTTATAATCCAAAACATGGCAAAACATTTGCAAATAATTCGGATTTCATACTAAAAACCAAAAAACAATAAAATTGGGATGTGGTCATTATTCACCTTAGTTTTTTGATTAAGGATGTGAGATTTGTTCTTGATTAAGTGACTTGATTCTTCCTCTTGAATTCTTCTTCTTTGCTCTTCCTAATGGTAGCCGGGTTTAGCTTTATTTTTGAATTGCGAAAAATGAAGTGAACATTAGTATTGAGGCGTTAAGGGCTTAGAGTATAAGGATATGCCTTGTTCCTGTTTTCCCTCGCATATTCCTAACCTTTTATCTTCTTTTTATTCTTTAGTCCACTTATTTAACATGGCACGGCTACCCCTTATTAAATCACAAATCTCAATCCATTAATCCACTTACATTATTTTATTTTATTTAACTAATTACATATCATAAATAACGTTACTAAAAATATTGGGTGTTACATGTTTATATAATAAAAAGTTATTACAATTGATTTCAGTAAATTGGTAATTATTTCTAATGTTTATAAATCATATTACATGTTTTAAATTTTATGAAATTTATTAATATAAAATATACTTTCAGCGGCAAGAATATAAAAAATATATCTCAAACAAATATATTTAAGTACTATTCAACCTCAAATTAATTATGTAATTTAAATATATATGTGTGTGTGTGTGTGTGTGTACTACAAAAAATATGTATAGCATTCATTACACATTAAACTTTCAAAAATAATTTTTATTTTTATTTTACATGGTTTTTTATTTCTAAAACGTTTTAAAACACAAAAACCGAAAAGAAATTAATAGAAAACGTATATTTTTTGGCCGAGAGAAAATTTTGCATATGTACAAAAAAAACTATTATTTATATTACTATATATATGTATATTATCTAGTCATATATATTTACATATATTGTATAAATCAATTTAAAATATAATAAAATATTATTTTATTAAATTATTCATGGGTTTCATGTTATGTTATGAATACATATATGTGTGTGTGTTAAAATTACTTTATAAACAAATATTTAATTAACTTTGTATTTAATAATACATACACACACACATATTATAAATGTTTTTATTTATAAATTGTTTATAACTAACATTTAACATATGTATGTATGTGTCATATATTTACTTATCTGTATTATTATGATGCAAATACACATTTAGACTGCAAATTGAATACAAGAGGGGTTAACATGTCCGTTGTGGTGTAAATCCCAATATTTATACAAGGGTATGTCAAACATGTACATGTTGCTCCATTGCACGTGCACATGCATGTGCACATATATGTGTATATGGTATACATATGTATAATATAATACAAACTATATATAAATTAAAACTTTATTTACAGATTCAAATAAAATGTTTATTTATTTAATAGAAAATTTAAAAACGTTCTGAATGAATTAGACTACGTAGGCCCATCAAAGATCCATATAGGTAAAAAAAAAATGAAGCTTATCCAATTACTCCACTGCAAGCTGATCTAGTTCCAACAACTTCACGTCCATGACAATGGTGATGATTAATTTCATCTTGACCGTGTGCCCGTTCTACGAACGGCTATGATGGTTATTGCCCGAACATTGACCCATAACATGATGCCTAGTTCTCCTTATCTTTGAGGAGTCCATTTGCATGTACCTTCTTTCTCTATCATATTGTCTTTCATGACAATGTCTATAGGAGCGCTCGCATCAATTGTTGGATCTTAAGTTTTGACGGCTGACATGAAACAGCGATTTGTGGATCTAAGACCAATACAACATCCGGACTCAACGAGTTGAAAAATGGTTTGTATAGTTTATATATATTTTAACTAGAGTCATGAAATATGTACATAGAGTCTAGTCTAGTTGCTTTGTTAAGATCTTTCCTCAAGAATCTCATTCTCATTCATTCATATATACATATGAAATTGCATTCAATTATAAACTCTTTTCATATTCAAATGCATACATTTTTACTGAACTACACAGTTCAGTCGACTGACAAGACCATCAGTCGACTGAAACAGTTTATATATTTTTATATGTAACACGGACCAGTCAACTGACGGCATTCATTCAGTCGACTGGGTCTATGTATGTTATATAGCTTGTGCGCAGTTTTGAATTCAGTTGACTGAATAATCATGCTCAGTCGAATGAATCTTGTAACTGTCAAATATCATGAATAGACACATCTCTTTTTCAAAGGTTGTCTCCTTTCTCAAGTGTTGCATCCATTAGCTTTTCGCAAAGAACTCTTACCAGAGATTGTAACTCATGATACACCATAAATGCACTCTAGTTTCAATGATCAAATCACTCAATTCTCTTATCTCTCTTGATTTAACGTGCATAACATTCTTGAATCCATTGCTCACAAAAGTTCATACATTCATTGCTTACAAGCTCACTTCCATATTTCATAAGAAATTCTAATCTTCCTATTCTTCATATACACATTATTCTTGAGCAAAAGATTATAGGAAGGGTGCACTACAAGTGACAAATCCATGTTATCCAGAACACACAAAGTCAAGACTATCTATTTTGTAATAAAGTCTTGTTTGGTTGCTCAGGCGGTCAAGTCATGTTCTGTTGCTTAGGCGGTGTAATACTTGTTCCTCCAAGTTAAGTGAGGGTTGCTAGCTTAAATTCCATAAGAAGTCTGGGACTGGACGTAGAACGGGAGTTCGAACTAGTATAAAAATTCCTGGTGTCAGTTTACTTTACTGCTATTATTATTTTTCGCACTAGTTATTTATTACATCCCATATTACTCGATCCTATAGCACAGTCACTTTCATTTGGTATCAGAGCAAGGTCATCTTATAATCGTAACATAGTTATCAGATTTTTTTAATATGGAAAACAACACTAGCACTGCAACTAACACTACCTTTCTTGAAGGTCAATTTATTGCACGACCACCTCTATTTAATGGAATGAACTATAACTATTAGGCTACTAGAATGAGAATTTATATACAAGCAAGTAATTATGAAACTTGGAATATTATGCAATCTGAATATACCATACCTGCTACTGAAAATTCACAATGGTCTAACACACAAAAATTGGATGCTGCTGCAAATGCTAAAGCTATGAACATGTTATATTGTGCATTAGACAAAAATGAGTTTAACGGAATAAGCATGTGTAAAGCATGCTCAAAAACCAATTCCAGAATTTCAAAATGAAGCAAGATGAAACTATAAATGAAATGTACTCTAGATTTGAAGATATATACATCATTCTTTGATAGCATAAGGGTAAACTTTACAGATTTTGATACTGTTTCAAAAATCCTCAACTCTCTAACGGATAAGTGGGAACGAAAGGTCTTAGCAATCGAAGAAGCTAACGACATTTCAACCATTAAACCAGAGGAGTTGATAGGAAATTTAATGTCTTATGAAGTCTCCAGGCAAAACGAGTATAGGCTCAAGATAAGAAGAATATAACATTTCAAGAAGAAAAAGATGAATCAGATTCAGATGAAGAAGATATGGCGTTCATTGCTTAAAATTTCAAAAAGTTTTTGAAATTTCAAAAGAGCAAAAAATTTAGAAATAATAAGAACAACTCCAGCAACAATAACAACACTAATAAACCATCATCGTCTGCTCTAGAATATTATGAATGTCACAAGAAATGCCATATCAAGAAAGACTGTCCTGAGAAAAAGAAAGAAACATAAGCACAAGAAAGACAGATTCAAGAAGAAAGCTTTCTCTATCACTTGGGATGATTCGGAATCATCTTCATCGTCAGATAGTGACTCAGAAAGTGATACAGAATAAGCCAACGTATGTTTTATGTCCACAAAAGACGAGGTGAGCGATCTAACTTTCGATGATTTATTGGAAATAAATTCAGAATTACTTGACAAACTAAAAGACATCAAAATGAAGTACAAAGAATCTCTTGAAAACTGAATAGAACTGAAATTGAAGTAGATATGTTAAGAGATGAGAAATAATCTTAGAAGAAGAACTTGAAGTAACTCAAGAATCTTGTTCTAATATGACATATCAACTCTCAATTTTAAGTCAAGAGATAGAAACTCAGAAAGAAAAGAATGATGCTCTATTAATTGAAAATCATGATCTTAAAGCTGATGTCAAGATTTTAGAATTAGATATCTCTAGTCTTATAACAAAGTTAGATGATATTACTAAAAATGTCTCTAATTTTAACAAAGGCAGGGAAAATCTTTCCAAAATTATAGACAATTCTCAAATTGCTTCGAATAAAAGAGGATTATGATATAAGCAATCTTCTAGAGTTATTTCAAAGAAAAAGAATTCTTCATATAAAAGGAATGATAATAAAATTGAAAAACCAAGTTCAAAAATTTCAAATTTTACTAAATCAATTAAGATTTGGGTTCCTAAAACAAATAATTCTTTGATTAGAGATAAGTATATAAAATCCTTTACAAAAACTATTCACAAAAGTAAAGATTTTATTTACAAAAGGAATTCTAAACCCTCTTGGGTTTGGTTTCTAAAGACCCTAACTCTTAGGACCCTAACAAAAGGTGGGTACCAATGTTCATTTTATATTTGATTTGCAGGTACCACTTAAAAAGAGAGAAAAATGGATATTGGACAGTGGTTTATCATTGATATTTTCATAACCTATATTATCTGTTTTGAAAACTCTCCTTTTTGTCGATGACAAAGGGGGAGAAAAGATATCGCTCGATTATTATTTACAGGAACGTATAAGCACATGTTCAGGGGGAGAAACAACAGCATAGTAGCAAGTATATATTCGGGGGAGAAATAGATCAACAAAGCTTGTCAAGATTCATTCATAGCAAATGTAGTTATCGTCATCAAAAGGGGGTAGAATGTTGGATCTTAAGTTTTAACTGCTGACATGAAACAACGATTCACGAATCTACGACTGATACAACATTCGGACTCAATGACTCGAATAATTGTTCGTACAGTTTATATATATTTTAACTAGAGTCATGAAATATGTATATAGAGTCTAGTCTAGTTGATTTGTTAAGATCTTTCCTCAAGAATCATCATTCATATTTATTCATATACACATATGAAATTGCATTCAATTATAAACTCTTTTCATATTCAAATGCACACATTTTTACTGAACTACACAGTTCAGTCGACTGACCAAATGCCATCAGTCGACCGAACCAGTGTATATATTTTTATATATAACACGGACCAGTCGACTGATGGCATCCATTCAGTCGACTGGGTCTGGGTATTTTATATAATTTGTGCACATTTTTGAATTCAGTCAACTGAATAATCGTGCTCAGTCGACTGAATCCTATAACAATCAAATATCATGAATAGACACATCTCTTTCTCAAAGGTTATCTCATTTCTCAAGTGTTGCATCCATTAGCTTTTCACAGAGAACTCTTACCAGAGGTTGTAACTCATGATACACTATAAATGCACTCTGGTTTCAATGATCAAATCAATCAATTCTCTTATCTCTCTTGATCTAACGTGCATAACATCCTCGAATCTATTGCTCACATAAGCTCATACATTCATTGCTTACAATCTCATTTCCATATCTCATAAGCAATCCTAATCTTCCTATTCTTTATACACATACAATTGTACACATCATTCTTAAGTAAAAGATTATAGAAAGGGTGTACTACAAGTGACAAATCTGTGTTATCCAGAACACACAAAGTCAAGACAATCTATTTTGTAGTAAAGTCCTGTTTGGTTGCTCAGGCGGTCAAGTCCTGTTCGGTTGCTCAGGTAGTCAAGTCATGTTCTATTGGTCAGACGGTCAAGTCATTTTTGGTTGCTCGGGCGATGTAATACATGTTCCTCCGAGATAAGTGAGGGTTGTCAAATTTAATTCCAGAAGAAGTCTAGGATTGGACGTAGAATGGAAATTCAAACTAGTATAAAAATTCCTGGTATCATTTTACTTTACTGCTATTCTTATTTTCCACACTAGTTATTTAATATATTCCATATTACTTGATCCTATAGCACAGTTACTTTCATCCATAAGCATCACCCTCAAC
The DNA here is from genome assembly GCA_030765085.1 of Allium cepa. Taxonomy (NCBI): domain Eukaryota; kingdom Viridiplantae; phylum Streptophyta; class Magnoliopsida; order Asparagales; family Amaryllidaceae; genus Allium; species Allium cepa. The sequence continues at coordinate 139,099,316 of CM060932.1, forward strand.
ATCATTCCTTGTACAACTTCCCAAAGGAAAATTCCCATATTGTCGCCCTTTTCCATGTCATTAATTTTGGCCGTCTTTATTTGATCGATGTCGATAGATCGGTGTCGATCGATGTCATAGGAGAAGTAGTTTTTGCTGCATCATTCTCTTTTTTCTTCCTTTCTCTAGCTTTATATTTCTCCATCCTTCTACATCTTCCAATGCTACTTTTCCAAATCAAGCCAGTGACCTAGTTCCGTCACGATCTCGAGCATGATTTTCCACTCCAAGAGGGACTTGCTTACACAACTCGAATTACTACTTTATCTCATCCATCAGCATTCGCTAAGTTGTTTTCATTGTTTCATTTACTCTAACAACAATTCGATCCATGCCTTCACTAGTAACCACATCCTATGATGTTAGAGTATAGGATCCTCCATTACCACTGTAACCTGTAGCGCTATCCTAATGTAGCCCACTCCTTTACTTGTATGTTTTCTGGTGTTCTTATTTGAACTCGTTGATTTAAATCTTAGAGGATGTTAATAAAATATTAGTATCTGATGGGATCTAACCTAAAATCTATAGCTTCTTGGTGAAACCACCAAAAATGTTAGCCCAAAAAATGGCCTTATACCTAGTACATGTTGTGTAGAACCAATTATCTGGAATATAATTGTTGATTTGATTTAATTTGATTTATGGATTATTAACCTTTGATTTATTGTTTGATTCTTACCTATTTCAGATCTCATTTCAAAATATATCAAAAATAATATAAGTAATAAAAAAGATAACATTAAAAAGAGAGACTAAAAGTGGTTAACTCAAAATTATAGAGAGATTTGAATTAAAGACCTAGTAGAATCTCCCCTTGGTGAAAAAGAATTCATCACCTTTCCAATGTTGTAAGGCTTATATTTATAGGTGTAGTTGAGGCTGCTAAGGGCCTCAAATGCTAAAATATCTCCAAATATTCAATGGAGAAAGGCAAGTCTAGGTTTAGAAATCCAAATTATAAAATAGTAAATGTTGAAACAACTCGTATAGTTGGTTTTTATTGATAGGTATCGATCCATGGCTATCAATCAAAACTGACCGTTCATGCTTATTACTGTTACTTTTGTTCCATTGCTAATCGACATTCCTTGCCTTGTAGAAATGGTCTCTAGTTCAAAATTCTTCTATTTTATGGATTAGTGCCAACTACATTTGACACTTTTTTTGAGAAAAGGCACTTATTGATACATTTGCTGTATTCGTTATCTTTGATAAGCCAATGTTGTATGATCTTATGGATCGATACCGATTGATGCCTTGCCTATTGATCATTACCGATCGATGTTGCTTTCGTACTTAGTAATTTTTTCTCTTATTCTTTCATCTTTTCGTATTTGTTATCTCTTATACTTGACCGTCGATGAGTCTTCGCCTATTTCTTCATCTTTCCGAAGTCCAACATCGTTGAATCGTCGAGTGTGAAAATTTGTGGATAACACCATTATTTCAATCTTTATCTAAATCTTCATTAACACAATATGTTATTGGTATAGATAAGCTTCTTTCTATTCAGGAATTTAATATTATTCATACTCAATGCGATAGTAGTCAATGGGTATCACGGTGGTTGATGTTTAAATGTTATTTTAATTTTGATTAAATGACAATCAAAGTGAATACCATTAGCGCTTATATTACATCAAATGCCAATATGTGTAAACTACATATAACATTGTTTTATGGTTAAAGGACTTAAGTATCATATGTATTATTACTTAAAATTAAATAAGGAATCATAAAAATTGAAGAGAAGGAGAATGAAATACCTTTAGAAAAAGGGGATATATTTTTAAATGATAAATCAAGAGTAGGATAAATATTTTTCTCTTTATATTTTTTTTTCATTTTTTATAATTTCGAGTTCCTTACCTTCTCACTTTAATCACTCCAAAGATAGAACTACACTATAAGCTATGTTTAACACAAATCAGACCGTTTTGTCGATTGTACGCTTTCACTAAGAAAGAATTATATAAGATACTAATGTAGACAAAATATATTATTAGGTAAATTAAAAAAAGTTACTAATGAGAGTGGAAAGTTTTTTAACTACTTAAAGGGATAAGTGGATCATGTTTATTAATTTATACTATTTGCGCTAAATTTATACTCAATCTTTCAAATTTTTGTTGGAATATCAAATAAATAGCTAACTAGCTAAATTTGGTTAGTATGATGTAAATAGAAAATATTAGGTGAACTTTGCAGAAACATAGAAAATTTATGATCTACGTGACACCATTCGGCTAAGTTTAGCTAGTCCATTGTAAATTCTACTAAATTGAAATGGTTAAACCTATGGAAAAAGAAGGCGGATGTAATAAGTTGACAAGAAGATGATTGATATAGGATGTTGAATTTAAGTTCAATTGAGGCCTAAAAGGATCAATTTCCTCTATAAAAAGGCGATATTAATGGATTTCTATAAAATAAATCCAACTATTGATGATTCAAATTTCAAATGGTCGGGCTAGGGATCCAGCCAGAGCCCTTGCAGCCATTGCAGTACAAATAAGCCTTAGAATATGTGTGATTACATTGCGCCACACAATCCTCTATAGAAAGAGTTAGTTGGTATTTTCTTACGCTCGATGTATTGGAGATATGTCGGACCTAAAGTACATCAACGGATATATTAGAAGTATTTCATCTTCCAAAATTCTGGGATTTCATGTGTCGTAAACAGTAAGTTCGACATATTCGGACACACTCAAAATATTCAGCTTTATATGTTTATCAAATGGTTTCTTCATCTACTTCCTCTAACCAAAAATAGATCATGAACGTATAGATCTTGAAACCTAAATAATCGTCTCCTTTCCGTTGCACTAAATAAATGGTACTTTTGGCACAGGTCCTTATTAAGTTTCAAAATTCACAAAAAGTCCTTCACTAAATTTCAGTGTAAATTAGGTCCCTATTTTTTTTATTCACGATTATTGCAGAGCATGATGCAACTTTTCATAAAAGTTGCTGACATTTCCGCAACTTTTCTGTATACTGTGAACATAGTGTATGAAAGTTGCTGAAATATCAGCACTTATTTATAAAAGTTGCTGACATTTCAGCAACATTTATGTACACTGTGAACACGGTTTATGAAAGTTGTTGAAATATCAGCACTTATTTATAAAAGTTGCTGACATTTCAGCAATAATTTTCTTCGTTTTCAGAAAATAAGGACCCGATTTAGAATGAAACTTTGACAGGGAAAGTTGCTGAAATATCAGCACTTATTTATAAAAGTTGCTGACATTTCAGCAATAATTTTCTTCGTTTCCAGAAAGGACCCGATTTACAATGAAACTTTGACAGAGACCCGCTTTATAATATGAAAGTATGATAGGGATGCCTTCCTAATTTCCATCTAAATAAATGTATATGGAAACAAAAGAGATTTCATTAATGGATTCACCACTTACTTACATGATACTTATGAGATCCAACACCTCCACCTTGTTTTGCTATGCAAATGGGATAAGCAACTCAGATTGTGTGGAGAATTCCAATTGATGATGGACGTGGAGGAGATAGAATTAGATACTAACAAAAAATTATTACTGGTGGTGATGATGTATATCTCGACCGAACAAAAAGTAAAGGCGTAACTTTTTTGAAGTTTTATTAGTGACATCTCCATACAGGGGCGAGTGATTGATCACCAGCTCCAAGGACATTAGGCGAGAAGAACATGTCTATTCAGTGATGATTCTTGGGTTTTAGGAAGTAAAATGTCTAAGTCGTTTAGGAAATGAAGCAATGAAAGCACCGAAGAAGTCGTGGTCGAGCTGACAGACAAAAGTTAACGACTTCGTGGATATCTCGTTTGCTCTCAATGAAATGGTAACTTCGCAACAGAGTCGTTCTACTATGCACCACCATCCTAACCAAGCACCATGTTGCTACTATGACTTTTTCTACTTCTGCTCTATAACCTCCAAACGGTTTTCCAATGCCATAACATATTGCATGATATGAGCCTATCATTAAGTGAGATTTGATTGTTGCTAGTATTTTGTTATCAAACCATGAAAGATTTTATGTTATTGATGGATATTAACGATGCCGAATTAGGGACTGTCGTAAAAATATAACTTCCAAATCATTTTACACACACACACATATATTATAATTGGAAAACAAATTTTTATTAGTTTTAAACTATAGAGTTTTTAAATTCAATTTATTTATCAAAATGTTTACCTTTGAATTTCAAACCCACAATTCATTTTAAAATCAATTTATATACATATAAATAAACAAACAATATCTTATTTAATTTTTGGAAAATTTCAATTTAATTCACTTCAAAATTTTATTTTAATTACTAATTTAAATATGATTCAAAAATGGAGATCGTTACAGATTCCCCTCTTAAGAAAATTTCATCCTCGAAGTTTGCCAAACAGGGAGACAACAAAGAACAGATGGAGAATGTTTTACCAGATTAAACTGAATATTCATTCCGCATTTGCTCACCAAATTAGAATATCAATAAATATGAGTAGATATGCTTTTTTATACTTCATGCATTAGCTTTTTATTTTCACACATTGAAAATTTATCGTAGTGATAAACTTTTAATGTTTTCTTATTATTTGCAACTAATTATTAATTAAATACTGATTCTTAAATAGTAATATAAAAAATAATAACTATTAATATCAAACTAGTTACATAAAATACAATAATGATATTTACATTATACACTCTTGTCCACAAACATCGTCAGCCTCTATTTGTAACTAAGGATGAATATTTGATCGGTTTGGTTGGTTTTGATGTAAAATATATCAAACTGAATTAGAACCGAAAAATTCAAAAGCAAACCAAATTAGTTTTGGTTAATTCGATTGTAACCGATTTAACCGAACTAGAAAGATATGTTATCACTCAAATGATTGATTCACTTAATCGAAAACATAAATTTATGCTTGGAGAGAATTTGCTTAGTAGTTTCTATGTTTATAAATTGGATCTATTTTTAACAACTAAAGTTTGTATTTTATCTCTAAACCAATAATTTAAAGTACAACACCTTAAAATCGGATAATACAATAAAAGTTTAGTTAATTCGGTGATTTAGTTTCAAATCCGAACCGTTCGAATCGAACCGGTTTGATCGGTTAATTTATTTTTAACTGAATATTGCTCACCTCTGGCCGTAACCAACATCATAACGTTACCAATTGTCTTGCAACGCACCATAAGAATCTTTGAATTGCATGTCTACATAGTCCAAACGTACATTGCCACAAATTAATCGCTTTGAGCCTTACTTTAGTGCAACAGAAAGAATTCAGTGCCTGAATTTACAATACATACTGGGCAGGAGTTTACAAGTCAAAATCTGAATTTTATAGCCACTACTTCAAAATAGGCACCAGCAAGAAACCTGTAGCAGCTGCTTCTTTCACTATTTTTGATGTTTTCGTATAGAACAAAGTGTAGGAGGAACGATGGATCTGATTATGTATATCAAAAATACATTGATGAAGCACAAACACAACGAAATGCAGATTGCTACAATCACAAAAACAATATGCTTTACGATCACAAATACAGACACACTTGACAAAAGAGTTCGACTCCATCCACAAAAAATCGCAAAAGCCATAATGAAATAAAATGGCCTCTTTTTCCTCTTTATCCTTTTAGCTTGTAATAAAATGATTTACATGACATTGAGACTCATATGCATGACTATATGAAAATTACTGTACAATGTCCTTGAGACGATTAACCATATGAAACATAGATGTAACAAAATCGCTCAGGATAAATTAAGGCAAAAAGAATGGGGCAAAAGATATTTGATAAACTCATGCTGATACTGATAGTAATGACTGAAGTGCATGCTGCTGTTGTGGCTGTAAAGACGAAAATATGGCAGCAAGAACATCAGGCGGCATTGTTTGCTGAAGTTGCCTCAATAGATTAACCATTCTACCAGCTGTCTGTTCAGTAGCAAGATCTTTGCCAGCACACAACACCTAACCAAACAAAACAAAAAATAAGGAAAAAATACATGATCTCGGATTTACATAAAAGAATAATAGCTAAATTAGTGCATAGATTATTTTAATTTCAAAAAAAAAAAATTGTTGCAGTAAAAGATCTTCAGCATAGATAAATTATAAGTGATCTACATGATTGAAATGTAACAATGTTTTCCCAACAGATATAGCTGTTAGCAAGCGACTTCTTACAGATCGTGTTCCATATTTTAAAATATAGGTTTGTCAAAAGAGTACATAAAGCTGTCAGAAGATTCGATCAAGTCCATGCTGAAATGAAATCACATGTTCACAAAGAATTGTATCCACATGACTCAGATGATCATACAACACCCTAAGGATTTCAAATAATCCCGCATCAACTAGAATTGAGACATGTACGTAACATTGAGACCTTTCGAAGAACAAAAAACATAAACTTTGGCTTGGCCTGATTGCGGTTGCAGATCTTGCTACAGAGCACATGGGACTCAAGAAACCAAGGACAAGAATTCTACACTCAACCCAGCTGCTCTAGAAATTCTAAATCTCAACATAAATAGATCATTTATGTATGGTACAATTATGTTCAGTCAGATAATTAAGAGTGCCATAAGAAGTACAGAAGCTAAATGGAGGGCTTTCAGCCTTATATTTCAAACTTTGCTAATAGGGTAACTTATCCAAATTGCATGTTGGTAAAACACATACATATACATTCGAAATTCTAACTTACGAAACATGGCCTATGCACTCGTTTAAATAAGTCAATTCTGTCAAACAGGACAATTTTGCCCATAGTTTTATGTAGCTTTTAACATAACTATATACCATGATGATGATGATGATGATATCAGCCAATATACCACCACTATGACAAAGTGACTTTAGAAGTAACCTTAGTTAAAAGCACAAACGGGCCTTATTTTTAAAACTGACATATAAAATCCATAGCCTCATTTGCATTAACAGAATGTAGAAAAAAAATATACATTAGGAAAACAATACCTCGGTGAAAACCGAAACGATTTTAGGAAGAAACTGATTGTTTGTACCCAACAACTCACCATCCGACCTGGGTAAATCAATGTATTTGTTTGATCACAAATAATTTTTATATTACATTTGAAGTTGCCATAAAAAGTAAAAATGACAGTGCAAATTACCTTTCAACCATAGAGCAAAACTGTTCATGTACAATTCTGGCTTCAATCAAATCATTTTTTATTGGCAAACAGCCTAACCAAGCTGGAACAATCTATCACAAAAGAGAAGTGACATTTAGCTAATTGAATGAAAATTTTAAGTGCTGGCTGTAGCATTGGGCTGAAGCTTGTTTGCTAAACAGTAAGCACTAAATGCATTTATACCCAAATGGGTCACCTCGATACATGTATTGACAAATTTCACACCAAAAGAATGTGTCGTAAATAGCGTTCAATTAACAACACACATAAAGCAAGGCCACCATATAACTGAAACACTCTAAATGCATGAGTAGTTCAAGTTGTTGCTATGTATTATAATTATACTATTCTAGAAAAACATAATCTTATGGTAGTTTACAAATCAGAGTGCATAAATCAAGAAGAGAAGAAGATAAATGTTGAGTCATGCTGGAAAGCACTTTACAGTACATGTAGTACTTAGATAAGTTACATAACTTCAACAAATTTAGGCCAAACACTTGACTCACTATTGTTTGATATCCCTTAACATTTTGTTTGTTCCTAAATTTCCACATTAAACCCTAATACGATGTACAGTGCAATTTCAAAGCCAACTAGCATGCACGACTTCAGTATAAATCATTCTTGAACTAGCACCCATTTATTGAAAAAAGTTTCCAGGTCAAGGTTGAGAAACTTTTTTAGAATGAGAAATTCATAATCACACCCACACAGGTAGAGATATCTTGTATATAACAGAGAAACATGGATATGCTGACACAAGTTGATAGATACATTTCTGCAGATAAAATGAAATGGGCATGGTTGGACAAATATGTTCAAATACCTGAGATGCGTCAATGGCATCACGATGAAATAGGCATATCTTGCCTAGAGCCGAAACAGCATTATCATATGCCATTATGTTGTCTGCATTATGTGCATCTGGATGTCTAATGACAGCATTTAACCTTGAAAGGGCCTCTGCGGTTGAAATAAAACATAGTTACTTGTAAAATGCACTGAGAAGAAAAACACGAACTTTTCACCCAGTACCTTTAACAAACGGTAGAAATACAGAACCACCAAATTCAGCACATACACCGATTCCATAAACAGCACCCTAAAAGATTTCTTCATAATGTAACCAAGTTTCAAACTGAAAGCATCATTTCCTAAATAAAGAACAAGAGCAAAATTGAACCTGGCGAACATCCGCATTGCTGTCATTGCATGCTTCTAGAAGGAAAGGAAGGTGTGTGCCATAATATCTGTAAATTGCACAAAACAATACAAGCACGATTGTCTTGCAATGAAAAAAAATTATGCACAGTACATACTTCATATACTTACTTAAGAGCTGCTTCACCACATTGCTCCGCAACATCATCAAAAATACATATAGCAATCCTCCTTTCTTCTGGAGTTTTGTCCTTTACCTGTACACAACGAAAACATACATCATTCACATGATTATAAATTACCCAAGCAGAAATGCATATTCTCAAAGCTATCAATATGATTTAATCATGCTCACTCAGTAGTTAATACTTGTTAATGAAAGATGAGATTGCTGCAATGAACACTTGGGCTATTTTGACATGAAAAATATGAGGTGACTATTTAGTCCCCCCCAGTATACTGCTAAATTACTATAGCACAGTTAATACTTATTAATGAAAGATGAGATTACTGCAATGAACATTTGGGCTATTCTGACATGAAGAATATGAGGTGACTATTTAGTCCCCCCCAGTATACTGCTAAATTACTATAGCACACAACCAATTGCAAGAAAGATTCAACTGTTTTAGAATACAACGGAAACTAATGTGTTATTGTGGGCTACATACAGGAATGTCATAAAAATAAAAAAACGATTTTAAATTTAAATGATTTTGTTCAGATAATTAATTCTGTTATATGATTTATACAGTTTTTTGTATAAAAATAAATAAATTTTTGTCAAGTTAATGAAGTATAAACCGACATTTGTTTTTCAAAGAATTCAGTATCGTTATATGACTTGTAAACTGATCGATTACGTTTAATTACTGGTCCAAAAGTCCAAAATCGGCTAATTTTTGTTGGACTAAATATTTATTCAGATAAATTATGAATTTTTCACATGAGATGTATTAAGATAAAGGGACGGATTTAAAATTGAAAATTTTGTACTTAGGCGGAAGAGTATTCAAGTTGTGAAGAACTGGTTGGTAATTTTTTTAATGTCAAGGACAAATAGGATGGACTAGGACATTGAATGCATTTAGTAGAATGGTGGTATAAGAGATTGAAAGAGGAAGGAGATTCAGGTTTAAATACAAAACAAGTCAAGGGTATTTGGGTATTAGTTAAATATAACTAGTGTTGACAAGAACATCACAGACGGGAATTTTCCAAGAACACTAAAACAAATAAAGGACGCATAATGGTTAACCAAAATCATAAGGGTGTTGCCTAGTAACTGGCCAAGACATGGGTGTCCAGTACCCAATGTCTTCACATAGTCTCTTCAGTAACAAAATATTGCGAGGAGCATGAACAGCCTTAACAACACAGTAAACCAGGTGCTTACCAACATAGGAGTTATGTAAGGTTGGATCTCTTCGAAAAATGGCAGGAAAGAAGATTTGAAGGTTTTGATCAAAGTGCCCAATACATCACCAACCTGAAGGAAAGAAGACACATGTGGAGGAGTTCTAGATCATACACGCTGACATACATATATGCATATTTGAATAATAAACCTGATCAAGCAATTCTTCCTCTTCTACATTTTCTTCATTTAGCAATTCCCTTTCTTCGGCATCAAAATCTTCCACCTTAGCTCTATCAGCCCTTTCTTTTTTCCTACTTGCGCTTTCTGTTATCACGTGTTTGATTTCTTCAACAATCAGTTTCACTTGGCTTTCTGCAAGCATTGTCCCTGATAGCTGAAGAATAAAAGGACAGATAGAGTTGTAGATGTATTTTTAAAGTGGTTTGAAGCAGTTGCAAGGTTGTACATGAGCAAATGAAATTTGGTATTAGCATACAAGTTGCTCCTAAACAAGCTCGGAGTTTAACATCACAATATCATATGTAAATCATTAACTGTTCAAAAAGTGGTAGCTTCTCACACTTATAGGGACAGTATCAGGCTATCTATAGATCATTTAACACAATCTAACACAATGCCCGATTTATAAATAAAAGGGTTTAATCAGTTAAAATTTTAAAAGTTGTAAACAAAGAAACAACTGAACCTGGATGCATTGATTCAATGAACCCAACATGCTTTCACATATGTCTGTCTCAGGTTCCTGTAATAACATGTTCGCGAAAAGGTTCAGTCACAAACTAACAGGATTAAAAATAGTGGTGTAAAAGGCAAATCAGGTTAACCTTATGCATAGCTTCAACCAAAGCTGGAATAATATAGCCAGATAATTGTTTTACATATGATTCATCGCAGCCTGGAGCTTGTCCCTTTTCTACAGCTAGTTTAGCGGAACGCAAGAGCTCGGGCATAGCTACAGAAAAGATAATAATTTTTTAAAAGATGAACTATAATTTATACATGAAAAAAAGGTTAGAGCAAGATCTTGCCAGAGACTGCAGCCTTTCTGACTTCTTCATGGAAATAAAATTTAAGAAGAGGAACCAAAGTAGGAGCAACCTTCATTAATAAGGAACATAACCTTTTCATTTGCGCAAGGTCAACTTGTCAAAAAATTATATGTAGGAACAGTTTATTATATAAAACAGACCTGATCAATCCATGGGAAAAAGCCTTCTTTGAGTTCATCAGCATAACAACAAAGCATGTTGCATGCTGTGGCTTTCTCCTCTAAGACACTAGTACGAATACCAATCCTTTTATCTCCAAGAGTGATAGTTTCAATGCTGCATGGCAATTGTACACTATTGTTTACATGCATATAGTTGGTAGGCCTTTGCAAGGAACTCGGTCAAATACTTCAAACAGTCATCATCAAAACAAAGAAAGAAAAATCAAAATCAAACCTTTCATCATCGGATTCATCTATATCTACATCGGAATCAACAGAGGTGACGGTGACATCTGGCTTGAGCTGAGCAGATTGGAGCAGTGGAGGCATAACAACACTCATATAAGGAAGAAAATCTTGACCTAAGCATTTACAGAGTCTAGCCCATGCCTGTTTTTTAGACAAAGAAAAAGGTCTTGGTTACAAAAATCTAAAAGGAAAGAAAGCGATGCAATCAATTAGGCAACATAAACATACTCGTAGCATGTAGCTTGCAATAGGATCATCTGATTCCATTTGAGATCCTTGTAGTGACATCAAAACTTCCATTACCTGCTTCCAATAAAAAAAGGTGCTATAAAAACAAAAGAGGCAGAGTGAACTTTTTTGCGTAAAGCCGTATTTCTATAAAATGACTATTTCTGATGCAGCTCATGCAAATTTATCCAACGCGTCTTGTGCTAGTTCGAGCGATGGGAAGGAAAATAAATGTATACTTATCATATGTTGTATGATCAAATTGCAAGGGTATGTAGTATATATAAAGAAAAGTCAGTGTTACCTGCTTAGCATCATCCTTAAATTTATCTTTTCCAACAGCCATGCCTACTAAACTAATGCACTCCATGGACTTAGCACGGAGCATTCGATTGGATTTGTCGGTTGCATTTATCAAAATGGCTTTTAAGTAAGGCACAACAGCATCATAGTACTTCTGAAAGTGCTCCTATGAAATTGAATAAAATAACACAAGTTATCTGAACGCCAAAAAAAAGGCAATAGAAATTCAACCCTCCCCCCAATATATTATTATAGTCTAACTGCAGTGCTTTTTGCATGGTACCTCAGAAGAATCTGCAACAGATGCCAATGCTGTCAAGGCTCCCTCTTGCACCATTTGCTTCCCATGCTGCAAACAACAACAAAAATAAATAAATAAATAAATAAATAAAACACACATTGTCATCGATAATCTTAAAATCTGAATTGGGTCTCTATCATTCCGATCTGATTTATATTCCAATTCAAATTCATTCAAAACCACAATTGAGAAAAATCATTCGATTCATACTCATATATTCAATATGTTTATTTGAATCCACAATTCCAATTCTTGTGTTTTATAAACAAAATAAAAATGGAACAAGAGAGAAAGCTGAATTTTAAGTTTAGAGGTAAAAGTTCAAACATCATAATCAATTTAAAAATGTGAACAAACCATAAAATATGGACCTTTTGGATCTACGATTTACGATTTGAATCTCATTTCATTTAAAGTCTCGACTTTATGATTTATGATTGGAATCCCATTTTGAAAACACTGCTAAACTATAATAATTTACGAACTAATTATTTGTATCAAAGGATTGAAATAAGTAGAACCTGTAATAGCACAAGTAGTTTGCTAACAATTCCATCCAAGTATGGTGTCAGAATATTGGGTGTGCAGTTTTCGCTGAAATTAAGGATGGCTGAAGCAGCATGCGCCTGTAGAACATTCAAATCTTGTCAAAATGAATCTCACTCTTAATGCATTGCCAGCTAAATTTTATATAAACTGGGCAGGTAAATTCCACATGTTGACTATGTTCAAATACATCAATTTTGGAATTTAAATTTCAAATACACAAACACACAATTGGGTCATGATTAACAAAACGAATAAACACAGAAAGCAAATTCTGTAAATGAAAGCAACCACACTGACAAAGTGACATATAAGATGAATGCCTGGCAAGTGACAATTCAAAGAAAGGGAATTTACTTAGGAGGGTAATTAAGTTGAATTTCAGAAGAAAAAAATGTTCTCAGGATATTGATAATTTCTATGTCAGCATACGTTTGTTACATATTTAAGATTTAAGATGTATTCAGAATTAGAGTAATACATTATTTTAACATTAGCAGTTCACGTTTGAAACGGCTATTATTTCTGAAATAAAATACAAAACAGAGTCCAAACAAATAGGAAATGATATTCTTATATAGATGAAGGCTGCTACTATATACACCCATTTTTCTCCATCTCTCACTCACCTATTTTCTCATCCACCAATATTTTGTAAAATACTTCTTTTACTCTTGTACACCCCACCTTCTGTTTTTTTTTTCTTCCTTTTTTTTGAAGAAAAAAACATCCATTATTTTTATCTTCCTAAAAATATAGCCGTTAACAACAATCATGAACTCAAAACTCATCCACTTCGATCCTTTTATATACAAACTTCTATCGATTTAAAATTTGATTAGAAAACTGTAGCTAGTTTGATAATTTTTGAACTTTAATATACAAGACATTAGATGATTTAATTTGAAATTCCTTATCAAGCGATAAAAATTGAAAAAAAAATGATAAGAACGAACTCTAAAGAAGCAATATGTATGAAACGGTATTCTCTACCAAGTTTGTAGAAACATAAACCTTTTGCATTAACAAATCGGTGGGTGTTTAAAGAGGTTTATTTTCTTTTTTTCATTGTTTCCTTAAGTGGCATTAAGGAGTGTATTACTGGATGATGATACTGTTAGTTCTTGAGATGATGGTTCTGATGACAACAACCTTAGAACTTGTTATAAAATATAAATACTAACGTTATGGTTTAGATATATACGTATATGCAGAATATAAACATGCATGTACCAAGGATGAAGATTGTACAGTATAGAGATTCAAGACTGAAGATATCAAGATTGAAGACTCATGAGTATCAAGATATCAAGAGTTCAATATTTCAATAGTACAAGATAAGTATTGAATCTAGAATTATGTTAAAACTTCTTCGAAATTTATTCGTGTAATGAAATCCACTTCGAGTCTGTTAAAAGGATGAAATCCACGACAATATCTAATGGAACATATAGTGGTCATATTTTGATATCTACTAATTTTATAAAAATACTTTTCAAAAATATATATCTCTTGTTGTTTAAAAAATATTTTCAAAACTTTTTTTTCAAAAAGACATCTCTCTTGGTTTTAAATATTTTTGCCTCAAACTATTTTTATCATTTTTAATATTTTGATTTCAAAACTGTCATTGTTTTTAAACTATCTCTTGTTTTAAATATTTAGCTTTAAAATATTTATATACTCAAATTTTAATCACTTTATAGATTAAGATTATATATATTAAAAATTACTTTTTACACTCTTTTATATGTTTAAACTATATTCAAATATATTTACAAGTTTAGAAATTGTTTTGACAAATTATAGAAACCAATTTTAATAAGAAAATCAAAACATCAATTTTGTCTTAAGCATGCCGACATCCCTCGACCCCCATATCGACATGGTGTCCGTTGTTTTCGAATTTCAATTTTCAAAAGAAGTGTCTATTCGTCGTATCATTTCACGAATAGATACGGCTGTTGCTCTACTATAAATACTAGTAAGTTCTAAACGGATTTTTTACCAGATTTCATTTATTTTCTCTCATCTTCATCTTTCACATTTATTCTAAAGAATCCTAAACTACACTCTGTCGAAATACCAAGTGAATCAAACTTGATTATCTCTTTTTTGATTCTCTGTCACTCTCTCCATAAGTTATCAGTGCTATTTAGAGTTATAGAATTTTTTATAAATCAAATTGTTGAGTTAAAGATGCGGTTGAGCCTTCAAATCAATTGGGTGTGATTGTAGCCCCGAAAATCAATTAGGTGATCTTGTAACCTAGTTAAATCAAGAGAGTTTGCTTTGGACTCGAATACAGGAGGGTGTACCTCGCAGCCTTAAAACCGATGGTGTAATCTGGAAGATTATTTTGATAAGAAATCTGTACGATTGTACGGGACTGAATGTAGGGTAACTTCGAACCAGTATAAAATCATGGTGTGTTCTTTTCTTTACTGCTTTTATTTAGTATTTGCATCTGTGTCTGATTCTGTGATTATATCTGTGCCTGTGAATTGCATTTGTTTGTGATTAAATTACATAAGTTTCAAAAAGATTTATAAAATCCATAAAACACTATTCATCCCCTCTAGTGTTTATTCCAACCTTAAGATCCGTAATCCGCATTTTTCACAGATGCGTGCTTCATATTCAAGGGTGATGTATACAAACATGCCTAAGTACAATCTTTGAGTAACAAAATCATGCAAAATAAAATTAGGATATAAAGAATTTGCAACCTTGGAGTGGCAAAAGGACAAAACAAAATGAAATTGGCATTAGCTATAGTGTAGAATTCAATTAGGATAAAAATCTTAAGTGCACTTTTACTTGCATATCTACAAAGTTCATGCATCTAGTGGTACACTAACTAATTTGCAAATAATTAAACAGCAAGTTGTGTAAGAGCCAAGAACAGGTTAGACAGCTGTAATATGCAGTGAGTTATCATGGTGTCACTTGAAATCAAGGGAGACTTGGATAATATCAACATGACTATATTTTAGTGTTCAAAACATTCTTCACATGTCCATAATTCTAACAAGCTATCCAGATATGACATAAATAATATCTCGATACAAAAGGAAAAGGATACAAGCTTTACAGCTAACTTATAAAATTATCGTATCTTCATGGTATACCCAAATAAATGTTACAGTCAAAGCTGCCTCCTAAGAAACGCCTCTTTTATCCTCCCAAGAAACGCCACTTTAAAAGACACACTCTCTTCTTTATTATGCAGCTACTTCGGGTGTGTTTGTTTACTACAAGTGGTTCTTAATAAGAATAAAATAAGTGATAAGAATATTAATAAGTCGCTTGTTTATAAGTGTTTGGAACTTCTCATTCAATTTCAATAAGTGATGTTTTAGTGTTTATTACCACTTGTGAATGTTGAATAGGCTTCCCAATTATATCCTTGGATGAATTACTAAAGGTGGAACCCAGTGCACGAGGCTCCCGCACGATAGCAGGCTCTGAAGAGGTCGATAACGTACACAGTATTAGATGAATTTCTAAATTAAAAATTTTCAAGTAGGGATGGGTTTAGATATTATTATTATTTTTTTCTGATCACATCTCTTAGAATAAGAGTGATACTTTATTTAAGCATAGCATTTATTTTTTATGTCTCGGGGATTCGAACCCAAGAGACCTCTAGAAGCTTAGTATAGAACACCTTACCACTGCCAGTTGAGCCAGTGGTCCCAAACTTTTGATCACATTCCTTGTTTTCATATTTTTCTTTTAAAATTCAAAAATATTGTCGTCGTTTTCTATACAATTGCAATTATTCTAAAAGGAAAACATTAAGACTTTGTTTGTTAAGAAAATTAATCGCATTTATTTTGATCAAAATTCGTAATAATTTCTCTATAATTTATCATATTTTCACATTGATTTTATATTTGATCGAAACCATTTTTAGAAGTTTTTATTTATTAATAGATAATGAGAGGTAATATTGTTATAATTATTTTTTAATTAAATAAAAGTAAGTCCATTCGAAACTTTAAAAAGGACGTAATATTCCACTCTTCAGGTGGCGATTGGGAGTTTTGTAGTACCATTTATTAGGGGTTTTGAGAATACCAGTTTTGATCGTTAATTATCATAGCTAGTTTGATTGCATTTTTTATTTCCAAGTGTCTCGGGATAATGGCTAAAGACATCAAGGCATGATGGCTATTTTTCTCATTCGCTTGCTTATGATTAATTATTCCACAAAAAACTGAAATACTACCGAAACAAAGATTTTGAGGTTATAATGTGCAGAATCTGATAAGATATCTCAAGTTAGAACTGCCTATTTGCATAGCCAAATAGATACAAGGCAAAGATACTAAATGTAAAAGAATATAAAATTATTGAAATATTAGAACTATAGTATACTTGCCTGTACACGAGGATTCTGGAAATCATCCATGGCAAAAACCAAAGCAGGCAACACCTTTTGGTGATACTGCAATTGCAAATCAGGACCTAGATCCGTTGAAAGTTGCCCAATGGCATTAATTGCCGCCCACCTTACCCTTGGGTGTGGATCTTGAAACGAATTCAACACCATATTCACCACTTGTTCCAAATTCTCGATCATCACCTATACGATCAAATTTGATAGCACGATAAATTATTCATGTCCAATGTGAACACACTTAAGTTGTACATTAATGATAGCTTAAAGCAAATTTACAATAAACAAATACTTGAGTGAAATCATTTAGCCAAATGTTTCAAATAACCTTCTGAACATAAAATAATAATCACACATATCCAGTTGATTATGTAAAATATATATTTATATTTTAAAAACATGTATATTATGAAGAGCTGAACTTCTTGCATAAACATATGAAATGAAATTGTAATGGTACTCTTTCACTTTTCCTTATTTAACACACATTTACTATCATGTGTTGTGCAAATTTAAAATAAAAATAAAAATTATGAGCTTATTTGCAAACATGCTTTATACTAGTATTAACTAATAAAAACCTAGTATTAATTAGTAATAACCAATATGCAATTTTGTTTCAAGATTCTCAGAATATTTTCATCATGCGTATCTACCAATTCAATTACATATTCACATGTTCATATAGATTCTTCTCAATCTGAGCATTTGCATTGAATTAAATACGTCAAGCATGTTTAATAGCTTGAAGCATGTTTAACTTGTATAAATGAATAGAAGGATGTTCCGTCATGTACATGACATAATAAGAAGTAAAAAAAACTACAGTAGTTTATCGAGGAATATAATAAAAACTCTCAACAAATATTGATTTTTTGAAAGCCTACTTTAACCAAATTGATTTTACAAACTGAGATTTTACTTCTGTGAGAAAATTTTACTTGGTAAATTAAAGTTGAAAATAATTTCTTGAAGGTCATTTTCTACTAAACGTCCTAATGTCAAAAACAGCTGTCAAGTAGATGGTTTGAGACTGCTCATACTTCATAGTTACCTGTTTGTAAAATGTAACATAGAATAATCTTACATGGACCTGGTCCTATAAGAGCAATTCCAACCATTACTATCAAAAGGGAATTGCAAGTCCGATGTGACACCACTTGCTCTCTCTCTCCACTCACACCTGAAGGAGTAGAACAAAAAGTGGATGACTTATTATTCAAACGTCAAAAGTTCGGGTAAAAGTGAAAAACACAATGGCCACCAATCTAGCCGTTGTGGAAATTCTCGTCAAAACTCTTACACCATCCACTTAAAACAGGAATCACCAAATTACTGACTCAAACACCTCCGAGACCTTTCAAAACAATAGTTACTATTAAAAAAAAACAATCTTCTAAAGACGAAGAATCTTCCAAAATGACACGCAAAAAACTAAGACTTCGTCTTGGTACATCAATTTATCTATCACAATATGAAGTAGTCGTTTTGACTAAAGTGTTATGAACGGAAAAGTTTGGAGGAAAAAATGGGACAATGATCGCTCATTCAAAGTTGTAAGTTTATCGCAAAAATAAAATATTTCAAGGCACATTATAAAAGCAAAATGGGATTGTTCAACATTATTGTTGAAATTTGAATAAATTATCATTATTGGCAATGCCAAAAAAATTGGAGCGTCAAAAACGAGAATGCAGAAAGATATAGGTTTGTTAATGAAAATCCAGAAAATACGAAATCAGTGTGCATCTGCATCCGAAAGATAATAAAATATATGCAATAAGAAAAAGGTTACGGATGCAAATATGATGATATATGTATTCAAAATTATCTATCCGTTTTTTATCTAGATGATAGTTTATATTATATGCATTTTAAGAAAATAGAATGACTGAAATTTACTGTTTCACCAAGATAATAATTTATCTTATGTGTATAAACATGAATATTTGATGCTTGAAACTATTTTTATCATTATATTTTTTATTTATATTTTTATAAGCATTAGTACTGAAACAATTGTATACTAACCTATATTTCTATTATGCTTTTAGATTTAGATTATTAATTGTGAGTGAATAGGCAAAAATTCAATATCCATCTATCATCCGCAGATGAGTATCCAATATCTAAAAATGATTTCGGGTATGTATGTGGATATAACACTATATGCATCTGTATTTGACCGCAGACAATTTAGAAAGACCCGCTATTTCTTCTCAAGGTTGCACATATTATATATTTGATTGTTGACTAAAAAAAATGAACAATAGAAATTGAGACAAACGCAAAAGAAGTTGATTGTCATTAAAGACAATGTGCAAACCATACTAATGATTGTAAAACCTCTAAAAATGTTGAATATGCTCGTTCAGTCCAAGCTCGTTATAAAAGCATTTGCAGTAGAACATATGCCCTACGAACATACTTCATAATTGATGAATGCAATTTAAGAATGGTTTAAGTGTTTCTTATTTATATTTTCATTTGAATTATCGTAGTCATCGTTCCTTATTTAGTGTCCAAAAAGTTAGTTCACTACTAAAACAACTTACCTTAAGCTCTCAACTTCATACATAACTATAGATTACAACTTAAAAAACTAAAAATAAAAGTTGCAAAATATTGAAGCATAAGATGGTATTAATGTAAATCTTCATTTGAATGGAACAAAGCTTCACTCTTTGCTTTCTTCCTCTTTGCAGGCTCTTTCAAATAAAAGTAACCATCCTACACTGCAATTTTCACAAATTGCGGAGCTTGGCGCTTATTAATTTGAAACCACTTGATCTGATGTTCTTTTATTCTTTGTTATATTATTTTCATATACTAAAGCAGCTCTCTTAATTTTAGCTCATCTGCTATTTTATTTTGCTATTGTTTGGTACAAACAAGAATTTTATGTTGATTTGCTTCACCTTTCTCAACACTTTTTACTCCTTCAGGACGAATATCCCCAACACTATGATAGAATGAAGTTGTATGCTTCGTAGATGATTGAGGTGTAAGCGCAAACAAGTCAAAAGCCAAACTTGTGTTCAACTTAGACTTCTTGCTTTCTTGTTGAAGAAGTGTTCTAAACCAAGATCCAAGTTTATTTGAGGCCATTTGTTGCATTCACTTGACATTTTATGTTATGCTTCATAGTTGAACATCTCATCATCCCCAAAATAATAATATAATAATAATAAATAGCATTGCCATCTTTTGCCAAATTTGGTAATTTATTAAAATCAATTTGTGAAGTATAACAAAAATGATGGGAATGCAAATTAATTAATATCTTATCAATATGAAAAGTTCCACTGAGCATTCAATTGAAGATTTTATTTTAAAAAATCTCCAAAGAGTGCAGCCTTTGTTCAACACTCACTAATCACATTTGCAGAAGGGCACGGATAAGTCTGGTTTGAAAAATATTCATCAACGTATGTTGACTGTATTTCAATACAATCTTCATTTTGATAGGCTCCTATAATTTAATCTTCACTTAAATTTTGGCTAGAATGACTTCATCTTCGTCATACCTTTTTGCCCATGTTTTTCATTGATGTGTACAAAGTATGCATTTATATAATAAAGATTGAAAAGTTTTATCTTCTGACTGCAACACCAATGGAAAAGCTAGCATAACCAACATTGATAACCTTGTGGACTTGATTGCATTTGAGTCGGAACATCCCAATGCAAATTTTCTTGCTACAGCCAGTCACGTTTTCTTCAATTTCAGGTATTTAACTAAGATTTCACAGTTATGCTGAAGAAAAACAAAATAGGAGAATTTTTTATTTTAATAAATATTTTGAAAATAGTGTTGAGGAGTTGAAAACTGAGGTGAATAATTTGGAGGAAATTGTTTGAGTATTGTGATGAATGATTTATAATCGTGCTAAGGATTTGTAACGCGAACCAAAAGATGGGTTTGTATGGTTAACATTTTAAAGGTTTTTTCTTTTACCTATATCACCAATTGAGGCCGACAATGATAACATTGTGGACATATCCAATAATATGACTTATTCAATGTTCTGGTGACATCGTGGACAGATCCAATAATATGACTTTTTCAAAGTTCTAAACTACGAGCAAGTATAGTATCCCAAGCCCAACAACTTGGGTCTGGAATGCAAGAACTAGAGTGTTTGCCATTTGCTTCCCTCTTGGGCATAGAGAAAACTTCAAAACTTGCTTCCATGCCCATTTGAATGCTCTTACGTCAACTTAGTAAACAAGCACTGCATATTGAAGGAAACACCTAGAAAGAGTGGCACATATCCAATACTAGGCTGCAAAAAAAGCAATCTACCTTAGAGCACCCTTCCGCAATCTGTGCAAGCGTAATCATCGCAGCATGATGCTTCTGCCACTCGAGTGCAGCAATAAAAGGCGGCAAAAGCTCAGAAGCAACGGGCACGATAGTACTTCCACCAAGTGCAATGGAAAGCCTATCCAAACACTCCTGCCCTACGCAATAATTACTGCCCTCTCCTGCATCCTCCTCCTCCACCTCCGCACTGTGCCATGCTATATCATCCTCGACGTCCAACAACATCTTCATCAGAACCGCAAATAACCTACCGACAAACTGTGGCAACTTCCTTATCATGCCTGGAGCCCTCTCCCTCGCCTCTGCCAGTGTAATCACAAACTCCACTGCTAAATGACGTGTCCCTTCCTCAAGTCCTTCTGCTTCAGCAATCTGCAGCATTGCACTCACTACATCTACTAACTGCTTCCTTAAAAATTTTGGTTCTGTTTCAGCAAGCTCGATCATCATTTCCAGTGCCTCCTGTGCAGTTGCCTCCTCCCCTAAATTCAAGCTCTCCGTTAAAGTTTTCATCATCGCTGGAAGCAAATCCTGAAATTTATCTCTATCTGCTGCTGAATCCAAGCACTGAATGAAGCTAATAGAGGCGCTCAGTGCTGCTAGCCGCACATTTGTTGACCCTGATCTCGTTAAACAAGTTAAAAATACGTTATGTAAAGTGTCCAGATGTGGCAGTAAACTATCCCCAATGTACTGTGCCAGCTGTGAGAATATTAACAATGCAGATTCCTGTAGCTTTACGGAGTCTGAAATCACCGATTGGAACATGAAGGGAAGTAGCTCGGGCCAGGCGTTGTCGGGAATCAAATTTGAGGCTAATTCGGAAACTGTGTCGCATAGCTTTTTGGAGATGTTTTTCATTTCTTCTTTCTGGATTGAAGATAGAAGAAGTGATTTGACTTGGTGTTGGGACTGTGGATTAAGTCTTGACCAGAGGTCCGCGTTGACCGTGGTGGTGCTTGCAGCGGAGTCTTGGTTGTGCTGGAGCTGTTTGCGGAGCAGGATAGCGGAGAGGGCACGGATGTCGGGAAGGGGAGAGGAGTGGATAAGGTGAGAGAGTTGAATGGAGAATGAGTCGGGGTGGTTGTCTCTGATGACGTTGAAGATGCTTTCAGCATGGGAGCGTTGGTCGTTTTGGGAGGACATTAGCTGGGATATTAGGGCTTGAAAAGGAGTTAGATCGGATGTGTTCAAAAGAGATGCTAGTTGTTGCTGATCCATTGCGCGGATGAATGAGGAAGATGGAAGAAATTCAGGTGGTGGCTAGGGTTTAAGGAGAGATTTTAGAGACCGTGATCTATTAATACGTAACACCCCCACGCCTTTTTCCACACATTGTACCCTTTGCACTTTCCCCTTAACGTTTAACCTTCTTAGTTATTTTAATATTTAACTAAAAAGGGAGAAAGAAGAACAGTAAAAAAGGGGAGGAAAAAAAATCATAATCATTGTAATCAAAACCAAAAAGTTTTTATAAATGAGCAATGGACAAACAGGTTTACATACATTCCTAGCGGACATACCACTGGCTTGTACCGTTTCATGGATTGCATGATGTATAACACACTAGAACATTACATGCAGTAAGAAGAAAAAACGACATGAACCGAAGCAAAAAAACTAATAAAAACAAACAATAAGTTGTTTGTGTGAGAAAAAAAATATTAAAAAGTATCATGGATAAATCATCAGCATGTCTTTTATTTTTTTCTTAAAAGCAAATGTAACCATACATCTAAGTCTAATTACTTAACTTGAGTGAATTCACAATAGAAAATCTATCATTTTAGGTTGGGCTGGGCAACGAAGTTAATGGGGGTTTAAAAGCTATAGCCTTTGAAGACTATAACAACGTGTTAAATGAGACAAGAACGATGATACAATAATGAAAACCGATGGAGAGAAAAAACGTTGGTAGAGCATAAACTGTAGGTTTGAAAATGCGAATGCAACAAAGTTTTTATTATGTAAGCCGTATACTAAAAATAGTGTTATTCTTGACATTTTTAATAAGGATTTGCTAGTCTGTCCAATAACTTCTTGTCAAAATCTTCAAATAAGTTAAAATTGGTTGAATTCAGTGAGTAGTATCATCATTTGGTGTGGGTCCTCCACATTTATTGTCTCTTTCGCATGAACTAACAAAATTAAAATCTGAACCAGTTTACGTTTCTATCTTTAATAAGCGATTTATTAGCCAATAGGTAACATTTTCCCCTCAAAGTATCAAATTTGGAAAGTGTAATATCATGTTAGTTTACTAACAAACATGTTGAAGTAGTCGATATATGCGTCATATTAGTAATAAACCAACTATAGTGCATACTCGTAAGTAACCAAATATAGATAATGTGTCAAGTAAGGGGTTAATCAGAGCTAGACATTATAGAATATAGCATTCTGAATAAAAATTTGGTATTTAGTTCACTATTAACTAATGAAAATTGAAAATATGGAGTTTGGACGGACTTCAAAGCAGTCGAGAAGGCAAAACCATATAAACTTAAGATGTTGATACTTATTCGATATAAGAAGTGATAGGGCTTGTCAAGGGGGGTCTAGGCAAATGATTAGACGGTAAACCTCTCAAATGCTTATGTGGGGTCTGGGCGGACAATAGAGGCAACATCCCAAAAAACAGTTTGTACTCTAAATAATTACAATTAATGCTCAAATCCTCATACGTTCACATGCTTAAAACCAAAGCCTGAGTAGTTGCACCCTTATTCAAAGAGATGGAAGTTGTCAATGAGAAAACATTTGCAGATACGTGAACCGAGAAATGCACAAATTCCTACGTATTATAATGCTCAGATCTTATAATTTTTCCTTTTCCTAGCGTATTTATGCTCAAATTTTCTCCAAATGGAACATTAGGATGCACGTAATATCTAACATTTTAGCTTTACTAGTTGAGAATGATTTTATCATTTTTGGGTGTGAAATTTGTGACAACAATGCTATAAATATACCAGTTCACGTTAATGATTCGAGTTTACAATATTACAATCAAGATGGTGGAAAATTTTATTTGGTTTGTCTGTGATATTATATTTTAGGTCGTTAAAAGAACAAATGAAAAAGGAAAATGGTAGTTTATGATATAGATTTATCATCTAAGAGTCGCATGTTTGTATTGGAACCATATGTTTAGCGGCGGGTGAAATACGGGTATTTTTCATAAAAGTTTCCTAAGTGTGTGTATCTTAATGGGTCTATATAAACTATTAATTAGCATTTAAATCTAGTCTGCATTTAAAATAATATTATAGTTTATTTTAAAATGTTAATATTTTATGTTTTGTTGTATATTTAAGATATGACATACATATGTACAACATAATAATATAAGACAATTACACTATAAATGTGTATAAATACATGCATACACACACACACACACACACACACGGTGTAAAGATCGTATTTTTGGGTTTTCGAATTTGAATATTTAATTTGTTTAGTATTCGGATTTGAATTAAACTGTAATAAAATTTATGTTTCAAATTTAGACTTGTTTTCTAATAACATATTTTTAATTTAGTTTTAGAATTTTTCCATAATTTTTAGTTTGGAAAATGAGTAAAAAAAAAAAATTGGCGCTTTTTGTGGCAAATGTCGGTACTTTTGAATCTTCACAGAATAAAATAACTTATCTATTTTATTTTTACTTTGTGATCGGATAACATTGTTATACACAATCGTATTTTATTTTCTGTAAATCGTGGTTCGAGAACAGATGCCATACGTTATGGCAAGGTACTGGACTTTATTTAAAAAATTCAATCTAAAGTACAGAGCAATTTATGTTTTGTTCTTCTGTTTCCCTGCTGCTGCCATTGTTCTCCCCTGCTTTCCTTTCACCTCAGCAGCCATAGCCACCATTGTTCCCCTTGATTTAAACTTCACTTGTGAACTTGGATCGATAGATGAAGGCTCTGCATATGTATATCTACGATGTTCATCCACAGCATCTTCTTTTTGATTCATTTGCTCTAAAAATTTCAAAAACAATGGAAATTTAAAACTTCCCTCAACTTCAAAAATCCACAACTCAAAATACATCAATCTTTTGAGAAAATTTATAACTGCGAACATGTTTGTTTCCGAGTCTATTATTTTTTTTAAATAGTCCGGGGTAGCTTCGTTGAGTGTAGTGGCGGTTATCGGCTAAAATCAGTAAATAGTCGAGTATTGGTCGTTTTTGGGTGTACACGGATGGGTGAATGGAGGGCATGAATGTGTTCGAGTCATCGATCTATGATTTTTTGTGGTAGTTTCATGTTTTTTAATGGCTTGGTTTATCGTGGAGGGGGAGTTGATCAATTTTGGTTCGAAAAATAATTTCGAAGACCATGGCCGATTTTCGATTTGTGCTTTGAAGTGACGTGGATAGGTCAAAGTAGGTTTTTAGGGCTTTCAGTGTTGGGGTTTGGTTTTCACGCCGCTGGCAAGATACGAAAGCATTGAATTCGACGCTAGGGGGCTTGGAGGTGAGGGGAAAGGCAGGCGGCCTTGTCAGTGGTGGTGGCAGGCGCTTTTATGGACAGAGGCGATGGGGTAAGTTTGATTTAAGTTGCGTCATTTTTGGAAGCCTGGCACGGTGAATGGCGAATGTCGACTTTGGTCTGCGACCGTAAGAAGGATGGTTCCAAAGGGTCGAGCGAGTGGAGGCGGACTTAAGAGCATAGGTGCGACTATTTATAAGGTGGTGGTGGTCGTATGCCGGTAGGGCGTGCATGATTTGTGCACGTTCATGAATTTTGTTCCAGGCAATTTTGGATCAAGTGATTTGGGGAAAAAGGTTTTCACGCGGATGCGGGTTTGCAAATAGGCTTTAGGCTCGGCCCATTTTGATTTGAAGGTGAGCTTGTTTTTAAATTGGTACTAAATTTAACCAAAGGAGTGTTATGTTTTAGATTAACATATCTTGTTCATATTTAAACCAATCAACATGCCCATTTTAACGATGGACTCGTATTGACGAGCATAACATCGTAGTATGACTCGTTGGTAACTTGGCAAAAGTAAAAAAAAATTATGACATATTAAGACGGACAGGATTTAAATCATATTATTTTAAATGATAACATTGTTTAAATTTATATATGTTAAGTATTGATATTTATTTGGCCAAATTAATTATTGTTGAGTTAAATTGGATCAAATATGGTAATTGGACATCTGTTATCGGAATAAAACATCGTTCCTCTAATTAAATTAATATGGCAATTAATTAGCAGAATAAATCTCCATTCTGCTATTTTATAGTTTAGACATTTGATTATATATCGTTAACTGATATGCCACCTTGTATAAGTGATATATTAACCAACAATGGTTAAGTATTGAATTTATTTATATAGTCTTGGATTATGTAAATATCTATTATTGACTTGAAAGGTTAATTGAATAATATGGTAGCTTGTTAAGTACCTGGTGATCGTTAAGCCTCCTTCAAAATTTGAAAAGGCTAATTATTGATTTGAAAGTTATTTTAAGGATAATTTAATATAAGGTTTAAAGATAATTATTATTTAGTAATAAGATTTATCAAGGTAATAATTTATTAGTAATAATATTTTAATATAACTTATAATTGTTTAATAATAATTTAAAGTTGATTATTTTATTAATATGATTCTTAAAGTTTATTCCTTAACGGATGTTTAATTATTATTTTAAAGTTATTTAGTTATTATTTTAAAAATGTTTTTAGTTTTAATTTAATTTCTTATTTAAAATGGTTTAACAATACTTCAATTTTAATTAAAGTTAATTAATTATATTGATTTAAGTTATTTAATTATATTTAAGGGATAATTAATTTTCATATTAATGTTAGTTTAAGGTTAATTGATTACTATTTTAATAATGTTTAAAGTTAATTTATTATTATATTAATATTGTTTTGAAGTTAACTTATTAATACAATAATAATGTTTAAAAATTTATTTAATATATTATTAATGAGATTTTAAAGATGGTATTTTAAATGAGGTCTAATTTGAAGGAAATAAAAGGATGATTAAATAATGACTTATTATTTAAAGTCATTTTGAATAATATACAGGTTATTGAGGGAACCTTAATGACTCAAGGAGTTTATTAAATAAGTCTGTTTAAATATGGAAAGAGTTTTATAAATAGTTTTGGATACCTATAAAAGGATTATAAGTGATACATATAAAAGGATTATAAGTGAGTTTAAAAGATCTGAGAGGAGTAGTTTTATAAAGGGTTTTGAGATTCGTAAAGAATATTTTATAAATAGATTTGAAAATTTATAACGGAGATATTTATTCATAAAATAAAAGATATTTATGGATGGAATTGGCATTTTGGGTTTCTCCATTTAAATGACATTTAGGTTTGATCGTTTAAATATGATTTCAAAATAGAAAATCTTTCGAAGTGTTTGGTGAATATATTTATATCATTGTATAAGTGTATGGAAAAGTTTCCAAGTTTTGGAAGTGAAATTGGTTGTGAATATACTTATACCATTGAGATAAGTATATGGTTATATTTTCTAAGTATCGAAAATATAATGGTAATATACTTATCCTGTTGAGATAAGTATATGGAAGTGATTTCCAAGTATTTGAAATGTTATTTTAAATTAATAAAAGATTAACTTAAGAGGCTTAGTGAGTTCCGTAGGAAATGTAATCTTTGTTTGGAATGTTTGTTATTTGATAATTAAATAACCGACTATCAAATCTTGGCCTAAGTATGTAATCCTTCTTAATTTTGGTGGTAGGGAAATATTTTCTACTTAACAATGAAGGATTTTAACTCTGGAAATATCTAGGAGAAACACGGGGATTATATGGTATAGTTACCATCGGTGGTGTTATATTGTACGTATAAACTCGTTTTGTTCTTGTAGGACAAATGATAAGGAGATCTGTCCACTTAAACGGTTAGGGGATGAGTCCCGCTGTTATGTATTGTGTGATTATTTCCTAAAGAACCGGTATTGAGCATTCTGAAAATTGGCGTTCGGTTTTGTGGAGCACCCGGGAAACGAAAGAGTGTACTCGTAAGAGATGACTCGAACCCGTGACCACTCCAAAAACCATATACGATTCTATGAAGGGGATTCGTAATATATTGAGATGTTGGGATCCATGTGTGATTCCGAGTCCCGTTGGGGTATGGGAATCCAGGTGTGATTCCAAGATCAAATTGAGATATAGGAATCTATGTGTGATTCCGAGACCCGTTGGGGTATTGGAATCCATGTGGGATTCCATGATCTATTTGGTGACAGTGTGTAAGCTGGAATGCCGATGGTAGCCTCATCAGCGGGAATGACTAAAACCAAATACAAGAGGCATGGCCAGTAGGGTTGGCATACCCATAGGATGTAGTTGGCTCCACCTAGACGTTACCTATAGTTGTTATGCATGCATGGGATGAAGCACTCGGTCTTAGCGAGACCAGCTATGTTTTTCCTAGGGTACATCACTAGGGATGTATGCTGCTTCGGAAGGATATCTCTGATCCTTGTGCAGGAGGACCGATCCTCGAAGTACTTAGGGCACCTCCATGGAAATCCTACACAATTAGCAAACGTTCCTTATCGATTTTCGATTTTATATATAGTATTTTCATGATGTACACTCATGAGCATCACAACTGTTTGATTATTATTATTTTCTCCCTTAGACATTATTATAATATCACTGGATTTTTCAATATAAAGGTTTTGGTTATCGTAAGGTAAAAACCCGTCTGCGTTTATGTGGGGCATGGTCTTACGAGATACCTTTGTTTCATAAGTTTTATTTAAACTTTATGAATCCATTTGATTGTGTTCTTACGCTGGTTTTACTAGACTGACCCAGGCATTGTTTTCCTATAATGCTCGGGTCAGACTGAGCATATATCTTGGTTTACATGGAAATCAGGAGCTTTAGGAGATGAGCTGGAGGCCCTGATATGTATTCACGTAGATGGTTATTTTTCTTCCACTGCATTTATTGTTGTATATTATTCAATAATTGTAAGGATAATTTGTTATAACTGTCCGTGTTGAATAGGTTAGTATGCCCTGATTGATGTCTATATATACATATATTACAGTTTTTAAAAAAGATTTGTTATCTATTATAAATTATTCATTCCGTTGTGAGATTCTATGTTATTAGTTCTTCTTGTCTTTTTATCTTCTTTCTTTTTCCTTAACTATTCATTTTTCCATTCAATTTGGGTTGGACATGCGTGGTTTATTGTCAGCTTAAACTATACGAAAAAGCGGGTCATTACATATGGATAGTGGCATTCATATCTATTTTGTATATGCATGTGTGTGTTTGTATGCATGTGTGTGTTTGTATGCATGTGTGTGCGAGTAAAATAGGTTCATATGTATATGATAATTTCATATACATATCAGTGGGTAATTTAAAAATCTAAATACATACATATGTTTGAATATATCAAGAGGTATGCCTAATTCTAAAATCAGCCTTCTTCCTCTCCATTTCCTCGTTCTCTTATTCTTCTTTAATAAAGAGAAATCTAGTTTTCTTAACTTCAGATTAACATAACTCCTTCAAATCTTAACCAAAAATTTCGAAGTATGTATCCAAATTCAAGTTAGAAGATTTTTTTATAAATCCATACCATCACGTTTGTTTTATGGATAAAATTGAGGCCAGATTTCAAAATCATAGGAAAGCTAAGTTGGGTTTCGTTGAGCTTGGATTTCTAGAAGATTTGGTGAGTGGGATCTTTTCTCTAAACTATATGATCATTTGATATGTCAAAATCATGATTTGATGTTAATGTTGGTTAGATCTTGAGTAATGAACTTGATTATGGATTTTAAAGAGGAGAATCATGCAGAATGAATTTTTTAAGGCATAGACTTTATACATTAATGTGATAGAAGTGCTTAGAAACTAAAAGATTTTTTATTTGAATGTGTGGTTTGATTGTTGATTGAATTGTTGACTAGTAGTGATAGGACTGTATTAAATGATAGTTAAGTTATCATTGAAAGATGGAATATGGAGTTGCATTTCATGGTGGATCATCGAAGATACGAACTCGAGTGCAAGATTTAATGACAGACGTAAGGTTACGAAGTCCAAAGGCTCAACATTGGAGCTATAAGAGTCGAGGCGATGGTTGAGCCAAGTTTCAATGGAGACCTTAAGAAAAATTAGGGGTTTGTTTGCCAAAAGGAAATAGGCTAAATGTAGCCTATAACAGTCGACTGGAAAAGTCCAACCAGTCAGCCAAGTAGTCAGCCGATTGGTCAAACTTGATTATTCAACCATTAGTTTGTAGACAAAATTGGCTACAAAAGAGGGTCGACTGACCACCTTTTCTCCATCGACCGATGGGTTGTAGGTTGGGGAAATCTAGGTCTTCTTCGGGGTTTTTCAAACAAACTTAGAAACACGATATCTTTTACATATGAAGTTGGATTGAGATGTGTTTTAGATAAATATTCATTATTTTTCAAGGATAATGATCCATGAAGATTTGGTAGGTTTTGGATTAATTTGATTTTAGGGCCCATGTTGACCCATTTTGCTAATTATTCCAAAAAGTATAGACTTTGGGATAGACGAGGAGAGTGTATCAGATATGTGAGATGACATTGAGGTCATAATTGATGATTGAAGATTATTGGGATCACATATCTTGTGTTTTGATGATAATAACCAAATGACATTGTAATTAATGATACCATCAAGTTGTTTCAGGAACATTAGACTTGGAGAATTAAATTTGAGTTTGTGATAACTAAAGCTGAAGAATTAGAGTTATATATCTCAAGATAAGAGCCTTATGAAGTATGGAGTCAAGCTAGTATCAAAGTGGAATTAAAAAATTATCATTCACACGCAGCAACACAAGAAGCAGAGCTTTAAAGACAACATATATAGAGTATGTTATTGTGTAGTCATGCGTCAATTAGAAATTTGTTAAATCCACTCAAACAATTTCCAATCCACTTAAAATTTGGTCATTGCCTCTGTTACATATACAAGTACATTTGTGATTCTTTTCATATTTTTCGGAGGCTTGAGGAACCGGGAAAAAGAACAGTACCTAAGGTAGTTTATGCCTAAGTTTACTAGACCTACAACAGGTCCATCAATCGACAGGTGGAACCTGACCGGTCGATTGATCATGGCATTTCTTGCCCAGTAAACCCATAAAAGAAATTTATATTTCTCGCTGCCTTTAAGTAGTTGCATCCCTTCATCCCGTTAATGGCTACAAACTCAACAGTAGCAACTCTTAATCGAATCCCTTCATCTTTTATATATAGTGAAGTGGTCTCACTCTCAATTCACAAACCCTCTCGATAACAAAAGACTCAAACAAGACAAGATTCCAACTTACTGAATTTTCTATCCTTAATTCTATGATTTCTAATGATAATTACTCTGAAACCGTAGCATTCATTTTGTACACACAAATCCATACCATTCGATTCAATTTACAATCCTAAACCCTGCGCATTCGTCTTCTTGATCGTTGAAGTAGTTACAGAATTATTGAACAGGTTAGAGTGACAAAATTAGTGTGCAAAGACATAACACTTATCGAAGATATCTTTCTACTTACAAGAGAAAGTCGATCCTTAGAGGTGCTTAGGCCGTCTATTTGTAAACCTATTCTTTCGGGTCATGTGAGGGATTAGCTAGTGAATTTCTAAGATATATCTAAGGACTGGACATAGAAGAGATGCTCTGAACCAGTATAAATTTCGGTGTGTTCTTTTACTTACTTATTACTTTGCTAATTATATTTCTAGTATACTACAAGTTAAGTTAGCCATAGTATTAATATACGATCCACTAGTCACTTTCATTTAGTATCAGAGTAGGATTTTTCAAAATTTTCACACCATTTTGAATATATTTGTATCATGGCAAACATGAGTTATGACACATTTCAAAAAGGACAATCCACCACACGCCCTTCATTTTTACCACTTTTAATTTTACATACTAGGCTACACGTATGAAAGTTTTTATGGAATCAAGTGGTCTTGGTATCTGACTAGCTACTCAATCTCAGTATGAAGCACCTACTACTGCAATGAGTTTTTGGATAGATGCTCAAAATACCGTTGCTTCCAATAATGCTAAAGCAATGAATGTTTTATATTGCTCGTTGGATAAGAATGAATTTTTAAGAATTACGATATTTAAAACTACTTATCATATTTGACAAATGCTACAAGTCACTCATGATGGCACAACTAAAGTTAAGCCTACCAAGATTGATTTATTAAAGAATCAACTTCAATCTTTCAAAATGAAACCCAATGAGAGTGTTATAGATATGTATTCTAGGATTCAAACTATACAACACGATCTTATGACATTATGAGCTACTTTTATAGATTTTGACTTAGTATCATGTATTTTAAACTCTTTCACTTACGAGCGGGTAAAGAAAAGTACTTGTTATAGAAGAAGCTAATCATCTTTCTGCACTTAAAATAGAAGAATTAATTGGTGATTTAATGTCTTATGAAGCTAACATGCAAGGTTGAAAAGAATTAGCCCAAGAAAAATGTAATATTATATTTCAAGTTAGTAAGGATGATGATTCAGAGCTTGATAAAGAAGATGTAGTGTTTTTTACCAAGAACTACAATAAATTCAGAAAATTCAACAAGAAGGTTTGAAAGCAAAAGTCTAACAACTCAAATGACACATCCTCTTTTAAATGTTTTGGTTGTGAAAAATTTGAACACATGAAGAAAGATTGTTCCGAGCCGTAAAGATAATAAAAGTTTCAAAAAGAAATTCAAAAATGAAAAGAATTCAAAATGAATTAAAGTGTATTCCAAGTGACTTGGGATGATTCATCTTCAAGCAAAAGTGATGGAGAGCACGCTGATGTATGCTTTATGGCTACTAAAGATGAGGTACCTTCTGATTTATCATTTGAAGATGTTATAGAAATAGCTTCAAAATTAGATGATAAATTTGGGGATTCAAGAAAAGTTCATAAAGAATGTTCAAGAAAGATAAATAGATTAGAGTTAGAAAATGAAATGCTTAAAAATGAAAGAGAAAATTTAGAAGAAGAAATTTTAAAATTACAAACTCTGTGTAAAAACCCTAATTTTGGTGAAGTATTCAAGCTATTAAAAATGAGAATTTAATTTTATCTAATATATTAATAATGATTTAAAGAAAACCATTGATATTTTGGGAGATAAAGTAAAAGATTTAAAAAGTAATAATAGTATTTTAACTAATGACAAGACTACATTTGAAAATAAGACAACATATTTATCTACTAATATTTCTAAATTTAATAAAGGTAGGAATAATTTGTCTTATTCGATTAGCTATCAAAACCTACTAATAATAAGAACGGTTTAAGATTTAAAAAATTAAATAAATCGAAATCACAACCTAAGTATGTTGCATTATATACTATTTTTAGAAAACCAATGAATAGTCAAGACTATAAAAGCACTATTAAGATATGGGTACCTAAAACAAATAATAATCCGATTAAGAAAAAGTATATCGATACTTTTTCAAATATGGTGCATTATAAGTGATTTTTATTTTAAAGCTTTTATCAAACCCACATGGGTATTGTTACCTTTTACCTAACCTCCAAGACCCTGCCGAAGGAAGTGGATACTAATAAAGTATTTTATATTTTTTGCAAGTACTCCGATGTAAAAAGGAGAAATGGATTCTCGACAGTGCATGCTTTAAGCACATGACTGGAAATGCAAAGATGCTAACAAATATACCATACATGGATAGCGGTACAGTCACTTTTGGAGATAACTCTATATGCAATGTTATTGGGCAAACAAATGTATCTTCTGTTGGTACACCTAACTCTCCGTTAATCACTAACATTTATTTGGTAGAGAATTTAAAATATAACATTTTAAGTACTTGCCAATTTGACGGCAAAGGTTTTTAAATAACTTTTGAAAAAAGATAAGTGTAATATTTTTGATAAAGGTGGTAATTTAATTTTTGAAGGTATAAGAAATCGTAATATTTACATTTTGAATATGAAAACAAGACACGGTAACTATATGTATTTAGTTGCTGATATTTGTGATCTTCGGATTTGGCATAAAAGGTTTTGTTATGTTAATTTTAGAAATATACATAAATTAGCTAAAAATAATATTGTAAGAGGTTTACCAAAGATCAGTTTTAAAGTTAATAATTTATGTGATGTTTATTAGAAAGAAAAACTTAAAAGGTTGTCTTTTAAAGCTAAAAATAAGATTTCTATAAAACAACATTTAGAACTTTTACACTTAGATTTATTCGGTCCAATGCGAATTAGATCAACAAATCACAGCAGGTATGTTTTTGTTATTGTTAACGATTTTTCATGATATACATGGACTTTCTTTTTAAACATAAGAATAACACTTTTAAATCTTTTAAAAATTTTGCTCAACGAATACAGAATTTAAAAGATTTGAAAATAAAGAGTATAAGAAGTGAACATGGAGGTGAATTTAAAAACGAATTTTTTCAAAATTTTAACAATAAAAAGGGTATAAGTTATAACTTTTCTTTTTCCAGAATGTCGCAATAAAATGGTGTTGTAGAAAGAAAAAATATCACTCTATAAGAATATGCTAGAAATCCTTTAAGCATTAGTAATCTATGATGGAACTTTTAGGCTGAGGTAGTTGTTGCAACTTGTTATGCTTTGAGTCGTGTTTCTTTAAGAGCCTTATTTAAGAACACGCCTTATGAAATCTTTTTTGAAAGGAAACATTAGGTATCATATTATAAGATTTTTGGTAGTAAATGCATTATTTTAAACACTAAAAATCCTATTAAGCATTCCAGAACTAAACATATAGATATAAGACGCCATTTTTTTACATGACAACGTTGAAAAAGGAATTGTATCATTAGAATTTATTAATACAGAAAATCAAATCGTATATATTTTCACCAAACCTGTATGGGAAACGACTTTTATTAAGTTAAGACGGAACTTAGGAATTTCTGCCTTAAAAGATTTAATTTAATTCTAAATTCCAATATTTGTATTTTGACAATAATTTTTAAGCTGGGAAAATTGTACGGTATTTCTTCCCTTTTTGTTGCAAAGGGGGAAAAACTAAGAAAGATTGGGCATATTGATAAAGGAGAAATATATATGTATATGGAGTAACTACTAAAGGGGAATGTTATCTGCATATTTTCTGACTACTATGTTAAGGAAATAAACAAAAAGGATATGGAAGCGATGGAAGATAGTTTTGTTATAAATATATATACATATACATATACGTACATATATATAGAGCATCTAAAGAAAGCATGTCAAACCAATAAATGCACGTCGAGATGATAAATATATTACATATTAAGTTTCCAAGTCAATAACGTAGCAAACATCTGACATGAAAATATCAAGCCACAAAGAATGTCAAACTTAAGGATATGAAGGATGTCGAGACTTTGTAGCCTTAAAAAATGGTATCGAGCATAAAAGTATTATCGAAATTATATAGTGGTGATATCAAGTTTATAAAATGACGAGGTTGTCGAATATGTAAAAATAAAGCGTCGCCGGCTTATAAAATATGAGGTTAGTAAGCTTCTATAAAAGCGAAGGGACGTCGAGCCACTACACCCAGGAACGTTGCCAAACATGTAACCAAACAAACACACAAAGCAAGGGAGATATCGAGCTTCGACGCCTATGGAGGGTACCGAGCGCCTAAAACGAGAGATGAAGCCAAAATTTTGCAAGAAATTAAGATATCGAAGTGGGACAGCAACGAGGATGCCAACCCTATAAGGGATGTCGAATCACAAGAACAAGTGCTATCAAGCATCCACAAGAGATAAGAATATCAAGTGCCTTATTCTAAGAAGGTATCGAGTTTTTAAAGGGCGGAAGAGATGTCATGCTAACATGAGATGCCATAAAGTACAAAACAGGAAAAAGATGTCGCACCGCTAAGAGATAACGAGAATATAATCATAAAGAGGGATGTCGAATCTTTCTTAAAAACTTGTCTTACATACTAGGCCTAATAGTCGTAAATCATATTTAGCAATGAATGTCGAACAATAAAGGATGTTGTAACATCCCCCTACTTGGAGGCCCAAAACTAATGGCTACAGATACTACAATGGTCCATGGTTATTTATATTCGGCGACCAAATACGACGGTGCTATATACATTGATACACGGATCACAGAAATATGGAAAAAAATTAGCAATTCAAAAACACATTTCCATATTCAAATCAAAACATTTCATGTTCATTACATAATCCCAAATTTCATTAACCACGTTTAGCAAAATATAATTATTACAAATACGCCAAGAGCGAAATGAAGATGCCTCATTGGTTGATCAAAGTATATAGTAAGGCTAATAAATTTTCCTTTATAAACAAAGCACACAGTAGAAAGTAAACTCTTAATACCTATCTGCCTCCTGCACGCCCCCGGAAGCTTTATTCGCCTAAAAAGAGAACCCGAAAACCCTAAATCTCAAACTACTCAAAATCAATTGAGTACCAGAGAATTTAAGGGAAAAACAAAAACTTTGAATCGGACATAAAGCCTGATATAAATAATAATCGAACATATCAATCCTTTTTAGATATCTAGTGAGACCACGTCGCATAGCGCAACGGGTTTCACCCTCACTAGTATCTTAAAACCTTTATAAAGCCATATACCATGCTCATGCATCCACAATGGTTAAATCTTACATTTTCAAAATATTATGATGATATGCATACTTGAAAATAATTAGGATTTCCCATTCCCAGTTTAGTCTGACACCTTGTCTTAATTATAGTTTCTAGGGTCACTATTAACCTTTTAGTTTTGATGGGTTTACTAATAACCTTGTTATACCTAATAGACACCTATCCTATTCAAAGTTTTCATGGGATCACTAAGAATCTATAGGGTCCTGCCAGTTAACTTAATCAATTCATGGGTCCACTTAAACCTATTAATCCTTCCAATAACTAATCACTTTATCCTAGTTTTCATGTGTTTACTATGAACCTATGGATTTATTCAGTAACTCACTTCACATCCTAGTTTTCATGGGTTTGCTAAGAACCTAGTGATACTTCCATTAGCCACTTTCTTACCCTAGTTTTCATGTGTTTACTAGGAACCTATTGATTGATGTCAATTCTTAATCCGGATGTAGTTTTCATGGGTTCACCACAAACCAATTAGCCCCTGCCAACTGTCCTTAATACATAGTTTTCATGGGTTAACTATGAACCTATTAGTTTCCTCCAATAACTACTTAATCATAGTTTTCATGGGTTTACTATGAACCTTTTGGTTACACCAATAACTACTTTATTATAGTTTTTATGGGTTTACTATGAACCTTTTGGTTACCTTCGATAACTACAAATTTAAGCATCCTATATTTATGGTCACCCTGAATCCTTAAATGCAATTCTACTCATTCCGGAGTTTAAACAATCTATATTCACTATTGAGTTACTATAGTTGGTTCTTCTACCCCTTTTCCCCAGAATATAGTTATGGCTTATCGTGTGAACATATCCATATTTGAAGAAGCAAAACAACAATTTAACAATACCACTCTTGTGGATTTGAGGTCCTTGAAATATATTGCATAAAACATAGTTAACGCTTTTAACGTATATTTTTATCAAGGCAAATTCTTCTTCAAAATTATATACTTAAATCCATTACCAAACTCCTATATATAAGCCATGGTTTTCCTCAAAAATTCAGAGTTATGGGTTTTAAAACCTTTTGGCGATGTCGAGAGCTTCTATTTTTCAACCCCTTCGAAGGGTTTTAATCATACCTTTTTAAAATAATAGGCTTCGGCCCTTCTTATTCTTTAAAATACTTCTTTTGCAACCCTTCAACTCTGTTGAAACTCAAACCTTTCGAAAGCATTGGAAAACAAACCTTTCGAAAACTCACTTGGTTCAATTTAAAACATATGAAAAATCTACTTTAAAACCTTTCGACTTCATTGGAGGCTACCTTATGACCCCATCCAAAGGTTTTCTTCAAAGCTTTAAAACATTTCTTTAAAAATAAGCTTCATCTTTTAAAACACCTTCTTCAAAAGCTTTGGGTGTAATTATAAAACCAAGGTAGATCATCTAAGTCGAAAGCTTTGATACCTTTTGAAAGCATTGGAGAAGCGGCTGGTTTTAAAATAAGTAAACCTTTCGAATTTGTCGAAAGCAACGACTTCGAGATGTTGGAAAAAGCGACAATAACCTTTCAACTGTGTCGGAAGGTTCAAGAAAAAACAATGATAAAATGGCAGCAACCCTTCGACTGTGTTGAAATGTTTAACAACTTTATTTAATTGACATGGTTGAAAGCTCCTTTTCAAAAGCAAGCAGGTGTAAGCTTTTTGTTCATAAAACAGACATACCCCAATCTCTTTGGCAACCAACCATTCGACTATTTACCCTTTGACCTTATTCAATTCATTACGTACCAAGTAACTTGATATCATATGCATTGAACTTTGACCTTGTCGAAGGCTATAACCTTTCGAATTTGTTGGAAGGTCTGGGTCGGAAGGTTTGATGTTGTTTACTCAAAAGTTGGACAAACACCTCTAAACCTATTTTTTGGTTAAGTTTCATTTGATTTGTTCGATTTGGGGTTTTAAATGTTCCAACACATAACGGAATGAATTTTAGCAAGTTTAGAGACAGTTCACAAGTTCAAAGTTTGGAAAGCGGATAAGTAAAGTAAATAACACAAAGTTTTTATAGTGGTTCAACCCGAACGTGCCTACATCCACTTCCCTTCTTATTGATTTGATTACAAGTACAAGATATATTCGGAAAGAGTAAAAACTTTAAGTAGGTGAAGTGATAGATTTTCAACAGATTTTTCTCTCCATTTCTACCAAAAATCTGTCCCCGTTGTTGTTGAGAAGCTCTGGTATTTATAGAGTGGAGTTGTGAAGTGCGGAGGAGAAGTTATAGCTTCCTCAATTTGGTTCGGCATTTGAGTCGGGAGTTTGCTTGGACTGGTGGTCCTTCTTTGCTTTGGTTCGACGATCCTGCCCTAGAGTATCTCACTTGTCAGACTAAACATTTTGATTTGGCATGCTTGTCATACCAGACCAAATGTTTGGTCCGGTAATGGATGTGTCATGCCGGACCAAATATTTGGTACGACATATCGGAGAATGCCGAACCAAATATTTGGTCCCGCATATCAGAAGATGCCGGACCAAATACTTGGTCCAGCATATTAGAAGATGCAGGACCAGATACTTGGTCTGGTATACCATAGGATGCCAGACCAAATATCTGGTCCGGCATGCCGGCCCATATGTTTGGTTCGGCAGTATTTTTTCAAATGACGAACCAAACCAAATATTTGGTCCGGTATCTATGAGGATTCCAGACCAGATACTTGGTCCGGAATACCATAGGATGCCGGACCAAATACATGGTCTGATAATTTCATTCCCTATACCCCTGCTTTCCCTCGCTTCCTTCTTCCTTTGCTTGCCAGAAAACCGAGCCAACACTTGCCCCCTAAAGTATGCTGTGTAACTACACAACGTGCTTTGTTTTGGTCCGGTTCTATGCTCCTACCATCGAATGATAACTAGCAACCATTCGTCTTCCTCCTTCCTTCTTCTTTAAATACTGCCTTCCCTCTTTCTATTCTTCTTTCTATATCCTTAATCAAATTCTTCTTATCTATCTCGGTCGCCTGTAAACTAATTTGGGCTTGTCTTCTCTGCTCAAATTTGGTGTTCTCGCATCTTCGTAACTTGAGGTAAGCTTCCCTAAACTTGATTGCTAGCTTTATGGTTCCAGGTTTCGATGTTTAGTAGAGTTTAATGCAAGGATGAGTGATTTCGATCTCGCATTGAGGGGAAGGAAAAAGGCGGTGGGGATTTGGTGAAGGAGAATTAGGATTGGAGTTTATTCGTGAATTTTTGTTCAAGTATAAGAGGTGCAAGAGAAAATAGGAATCTGAGGGTAATTTTTTATTTACATATGTTTGGGTATCTCCAATAGCACGCCTTCTGCTCAATGGGTAGAAATGGCATGGATTGCTCCCATGCATTTGGTTGTCACTAGGAGTCGCGGTAGTTTCAATGTTCTATGCCCTAGCCATTAAGCTATTGCTAGCTAAAGTAGAAGACAACCAATAGGCATTGTTAAACAGCTCAGCCTTGATGCAGTTGTATCACTGGCAAGTAATGTGACTCGATGTGTCTGGTTCGGCGTAGGCAGTTTTGAAAATGCCAAACCAAGTGGTCTCAGCATGGTGGCTACTGGTATGCCAATCTAGAAGGGAAAGTAATTTGAGATGGTCGGGTTTAGGAATATGGATTTAATTGGGCTAGGCTATGAATGCTTATGTTTCCATTCATAATTGTATCTCTTTTAGACTTACGCTTGCCTTTTACTTTCTTGCACAAGAATATGTCTTCTGGTCGAAAGCTCCGTTCCAAGTTTGTGGCTTCAAAGCCTGCCAAGGCTGGTCCCTCTTCTTATAATGCCCCAATCAATCCTCCTAGGCAACCAAGTTCTGCTTACTCTTTAGTCGAAGACTATGCTCCTAATCAACCGCTGGTTAGGCCTTCGGAGTGTTATCCCAGCGTGCTAACGATAGAGAAGCTGAACTCTATAGCTACTTCATATGGGATAGATCGCCGAGACATGATATTACCTGGTCCAGATGATAGAGCATGCTTTCCTCCAGGCGAATTTATGGCACATAGCAAGTATCATTGCATGTGTGGCACGATTCCTTCGCATACCAACTGGATTGCTAGCTTCATGGTCTATTTGTAGGTCGCGCCCATGCAACTTCAGCCGAACTCTTATGCTATCCTGACATGTTTATACCTGATATTCATGAAGCGATATCAGAGACCCCCTCCCATAGAGAGATCAAATATCTGTATAACATGAGGAGTTATCGAAATGGGGTCCTTTTACCAGTTTATAGTCCGCCCACAAATTCAAACCCGTCCTGGATCTATATTCTAAGTTTATCGTGTTCAAGAGGGAATATTTCTTTATACGTGATGATACCGTGGCCCAACTTGCTTTTACTTGTGGCTGTAAATTATTGTATCATCTTTCCTAAGCTTTCAGTCGACTTGGCTTCTTATCACTCCAGGTTGTGTGAAGGCGGCGAAGGATGACGGCTTAAAAAAGATGGCCAAGGAAGTATTGGCTATCTCGGAGGCCGAGCGAGAAGCTCATTCCTACTCCATGATGTAGCCCTTCGATTCTATAACTTGATCGACCCCAAACAATCCATGTACAAGATTAGGCCAAGTTCTTTTGAGAGAGCAGCGGGAGCCGGAGGCGACGGAGGTGACAGAGACAAAGGTAAGGTCCCAGATAAGGAAGGTAGTATGGTTGAAGCCCTGAAGCAACTGAGATGCAAGAAGAGCGCAGTTCGTCCTCCCTACTTGGGAAATCTTTGTGTATTCTAGATGCTCCTTCCCCTAGCGACGAGGAAGGTTCTCATTTGGGAGTAGAAAGTGGAGAGGAGGAAGGATCAGAGAGCAACTTTGAAGCAATGGAAGGGGATGTTCATGTATCTCCAGACGTGGATGTTATAAGCAACGAGGGGTTGGGCGTGGGTCCTTTAAAAAATGTCGAGGCTGTGCGAGAGTGGCCCGAGTAGTTGGAACAATCCAAGCCAGTCCCAAGGCCCACTCCTGCTGCCGATCTTTCCTAGGAGAACATGGCTTCGAGTAATCTGGGTGGAAT
Source organism: Allium cepa (assembly GCA_030765085.1). Lineage (NCBI taxonomy): Eukaryota > Viridiplantae > Streptophyta > Magnoliopsida > Asparagales > Amaryllidaceae > Allium > Allium cepa. The sequence goes on from CM060932.1 coordinate 139,141,402, forward strand.
ACCTCCTCTTTCAACACAAGGTAGAGTAGGAATTGGCGAGGAGTTCAGGCTTTCTCTAGGTACTTTTGATTACTGTACGGATTTTGAAATACTTCTTGAAAACTTTTTGTTTTTTGATGTGTCCCAGCCTCCTCCTCCTTCTCAATTCAACGAAGTCTGGTCGCTGTGTGTTCTCCTTCCTTTGAGTGGAGTCTCATCCCAGGGTATTCCTTATTTGAGCGAGACCCCGCCCCGACCATATGATCCAGTCTACCCTAAGGGTTTGTAGCAGCATGCTGTGTCTTAGTGTCTTGAGCATTTTGTATTCCTTTTATGCTCTCTTGCTTTCTTGGATCTAACATTGTTGCCCGTACTCCAAGGAAAAGGAGAAACCCAAAGAGGAATGAATTCTCCAGGTGGCTTGAGCAGTTCAAACAAATGAAAACAACTTCCGTTTCTTCCAAGGCGACTTTTTAGGAGGAAAAAATTGTGCAAGAGAATATTAGGGAGACCCCATCAAGCTCGCATAAGGTAGAGAGCCGTGAGTCGTCCCATAAACGTGCGAGGTCTTGGGGTAAGGAAGCCACCTCTCCTAGCTTCGAAACTTCCTCCCACCATCGCCATCACTATCCAATGGGTTCTGAAGTGCACGAAGCGCCAAATGAGTTGGGAGAGGGCAATATCGATCCTTTTTTCTCGAATTATCAACAGCGGATGCAGAATCCCTTTGAGAGACATCTTGATATAAATCCTAACAATGTGGGTCGTCGTGCGGCGGATCCTGACACCGAGTTCCTTGTACCTTAAAATCTCTTGGTCTGGATTCTAGATGAGGTAAAGACTCTTGATTTTGCTAACTTGACAACAAGGATGGTCCAGATTACAAATGAGACCAGAAATATTGTTGACTATCAGTCCCGTTTGGCCAAAGCTAGCGAAGAGGTTAGGAGCGCCGATGTGCAGTTGCGTCTAGGGATAGAGGACCTTCGCAAGGCACTCAGGGAGAAAGAGGCTAAGTTAGAGGAAGTCGAAGCATCCCACGCCTTCGAGATAACGAAGGCTAAGAAAGAGGTAAGGAGAGAGGCTGCTGACCTATGTAAGATGTAGATTGACATGGCTATCAGTTCAGTGGATGTGGCTTGGCAAAAGGATCTGAGAAAATCCGCTCTCTTAAGGGTAAAATGAAGAAATCGGAAGAGGCCTTAGCCGAGTTGAAGGAGTCTCGGTGCAAGTGGCAAAAGGAGAAAGACTCATATCAAGCTGAGATCGACAGGTTGAAGGTGGAGCATGCTCAGTTGAGGAGAGATAAGGAGCATTACATGAATAAGGTGCTGACCCTCCAGATCGAAGTCGATAAATCCAACGATTTTTATGACACGGGCAACCAGATGCTAAAGGATACTTATTAGACGTTCTGGAAACACAGGAACCTTCAGTGGATGGATGACTACCCTCAGGTGATGGCAGGAATCCATGCTTAGCTTATTAAGGAGACAAAGGCTGTAGTTGCACAGGAAGAAGGGGCTGTGTACGATGTTGGGATGGTGAACAACCAGTTCACAATGGAGTAGATCAGAGCCATTGCCGAGGGGTTTGAGTTGTCGACTGAGGACAAGGATGATGAGGATGACTCGAATCTCGAGGGGCTTGGTGGTCCAAGTCAAGTTGCTGCAGGTATCTCATCCTTTTTACTTTATCTCCACCATTACCTTTTCTAGATTGCAAAACTTATGATTATTTTTACTTGCATCGCGCAGGGATGTCTTCGGGGAAAGTTGGGCCTTCGCGAAAGGAAGGTGAGTCTCTCATGCAACCCGAGCTCTCGAAGGACATGGCTGGAGGGAGTGGGATGAGCGGTAAAGATGTCCCTCCTTCTTAGTCGAGGAGATATCCTTTTCCCCTTTCTGTATGCATCTTTGGAGGATGTATGGACATTTTGCGTATGTATATAAATATAAGCGATAAGCTTTGTACTAAAAAATTTAATGTTCAACTATTCAACTTCTATATTTTTTATTTTTACCTTGGATGACTTTTGTGATGCATGCTTTTTATAGTCTCCTCTATCTATTTGTGAACTCTTTACGACCTAGTTAATCGTTATAGTGTTTAGAGACACAAAGAACCATAAAAGCTTTGTTATATTCAGGGCCAATCGCGAACGATAACTACTCAGGCTAATGCCCATGTCGTGAATATTATTCAATTTATCATTGCCAACGTGTGTAATGCCGATCGTCAAGTGCGAACTGCCCATGGCTGCGGCCACGCCTTAATCGTGGGGTTTATAATCGGTTTGCAATTGTCGACAAGCCGAACGCTAATAATGAACTGCCTAGGCTATAATTTGTGCCTAATTCATGGCTTATGATCGATTCATTATTGTCGGCTTGGGGTTGCCGATCGCCAGTAGCGAATTAGCAAGGCCTGTTTTATGCCCTTTATCGTGGCTATCTTACTTTCACTGCTGTCGGCGAGAATCTGCGATTAATCGCAATAGGAATGGTCATCAGATAAAATAATTTAAACAAAAGAACATTTAAACAAGATAAGTAATACGAGGCACCAGATTTTTATAGTGGTTCGGCCGAAATATGCCTATGTCCACTGTCTTTCTTTTATTGCTTTAGTACATGTTTCTTTTACAGCTCAAGAGAAGTAGCGACAGAGATGTTAGAGATTCCATGCTTTCCCTAACCTCTCTTCATCTACCGTTGACTAGATGTTAGCTCCATTGTGAAGATCTTTATGAATAACAAATAGCCCCTCCCAAATTGGATCTAGTGCTCCCGGTCGTGGGAAGACTCGTTTGAGTACCAAGTTTCCTTTCTTGCAGCGTTCGAGGCTTCACCTTAGAGTTGTACTACCCTGCTATTTTCTACCTATGGGCGGCGGTTTTGAGGGGGACGTCGTTTCTTTTTTCCTCGATTAGGTCAAGTGACGTGTTCAAGAGCTCCTCGTTTTCTTCTGGATTGTTATGTATCCTACGGTGCGAGGGGATGACTATTTCGACGGGGTGCATGGCCTCGGTTCCGTATGCCGATGCGAACGGTGTGTGCCTTGTCGCGGTCTTATAAAAAGTTCGATAGGCCCATAAGGTAGTGGGCAGTTCGTCAACCCATGCCACCTCGGAATTTTCTATCTTCTTCTTGATTAGTGTTTTTAACACCTTGTTCACTGCTTCGAATTGTCCATTTGCCCGGGGATATGCTACAACCGAGAAGCTTCGGGCAATCCCGTGTTCACCGCACCAATTGGAGAATTCTTCACTGTCGAATTGAAGTTTGTTATCCAATATGATTTTCTACGACACCCCATACCTACACAGGATGTTACGTATTAGGAAGTTTATCGCTTTGGTGGATGAAATTTGGTTTAAAGGCTCAGCTTCCACCCATTTGGTGACATAATCCACTGCCACTATAGCGTATTTTGCTCCTCCTCGACCCATGAGGAGTACTCTGAACAAATCAATTTCCCAGATGGCAAAGGGCCAGGGCTTGACCATCTGGACTAAACTGGTCGGTGGCAATCTTAGGATTTTGGCAAATTTTTGGCATTTGTCACATTTCCTAGCAAACTCGACCAAGTTCTTGCTCAGCATGGGCCAAAAGCATCCATAACGTAGGATCTTTCTGGCTAGAGTTTGGACTCTAGGGTGATCATCGCAACTTCCTTGATGTATGTTGTTAAGGATATCTTTTGCTTCATTCCCGGTGACACACCTTAGTAGCGGGTTGGAAAAGCCACGACGGTACAACATGCCGTTCTGGATTGTGTAGCAGGATGCCCTCCTCAAAATTATCCTGACTTCATTTCAATCTACTGGTAACGCTCCTTCTTGTAAGTACCTGACAATAGGGGTCGTTTATGTCTCCTCCTTGTATGTGATCGCTGTGATTTGCAGACACTCGAAACTCGGTGTAGATTGTCTCATGACGGGGTTTTCCCCTGGCATTGGTTCGGTTTTTATGCTAGCCCCTTTGGCGAGGGCATCCACCTCTTGATTTTTCCCTCGTGGGATGTGTTTTAAACATTAATGTCTATCTCATCAAGGAGGGTTTTGGCCTTTTTGAGATAGGACGCAAGCTTTTGTCCGCGAGTTTGGAATTCTCCAAGGATCTGGTTAACAATTAGCTGTGAATCGCTGTGCACACATATTGATTTGAACCCTATTTTTTTTAACGATTTCTAAGCCGGCTATTATTGCTTAGTATTCAGCTTCTTTATTGGTTACAGCGAACTCTAGTCTTAGTGCACAGCATAATTTCCTTCGAGATGTGACTATTATGACACCTACCCCCAAACTAAGCTCGTTCGATGCTCCATCAACAAACATATTCCATTTGACAGTTACCTATATCCTTGCCATAGGCTCCTCATCTCGCATAGTAAACTCGGCTATGAAATCTTCCAAGGCTTGTCCCTTAACTACAGTGCGTGTGTGCTAGGTAATGTCATACTGGCTTAACTCAATGCACCATTTTAACAGTCTCCCTGATGCGTCCGGTTTATGTAGGGCTTACCTCAGAGGTTGATCCGTTAGAACTTTAATGGAGTGCGATTGAAAGTAGTGCCGTAATTTCCTGGATGCTATCAGTAGACAGCAAGCTAATTTTTCGATCTTTGGGTACCTAGCTTCTACCCCCGTGAATCTCTTGCTAATGAAGTATATCGGTCTTTAGATACAATCATCTTCTCGTACTAATGCGGCACTTAGTGCGTGAGAGGATACAACTAGGTATAGGTAGAGGCTTTCTCCATTTAGCGGAGTGGAGAGTACTGGAGGCTTTTGTAGGTGTTCAGGCAAATTTCGAAGGCCGAGTTGCACTCATCGGTTTATTCAAATTTTCCTTTGTCCTTTTTGAGGGCTTCAAAGAACGGGACGCATTTGTCCATGGGCTTGGATATAAACCTGCTTAGAGCAGCTACCTTCCCATTTAGGCTCTGCTTTTCCCTCCGCGTGGCTGGGATTTTGACGTCTTTCAAAGCTTGTATCTTTTCAGGATTCGCCTCTATTCCTCTAGCATGCACAATGAAACCTAAGAACTTACCCGAAGACATCCTGAAAGAGCATTTTAGAGGATTCACCTTCATTTGATATTTGCTTAATATTTGGAACATCTCATCTGTGTGGTTCAAATGATCCATTGCTCTTCTTGATTTGACAAGCATGTCGTCGACATAGACTTCCATGGAGTGGCCAATCTGCTGCTCAAACATCTTATTTACTAGACGTTGATAGGTAACGTCGGTGTTCTTGAGCCCGAAGGGCATGACCCTATAGCAGTATAGGCCTATATCCAAATGAAGCTAGTATGTTTTTAATCCGGCACATGCATGGGGATCCGGTTGTATCCCAAATATGCATCCATGAATGACAATAACTCATGTCCGGCGGTTTCGTTTGCCAGTTCGGTCGATTCGAGGCAAAGGAAAACAGTCTTTGGGGCAAGCATCATTGAGGATGGAGAAGTCAATGCAGGTCCACCATTTCCTATTAGGCTTTTTCACTAAAACTGGTTGGAGATCCATTTTGGGTATATGGCTTTGTGGATAAAACCGTTGGCGAGAAGGTTCTTCACCTCTTCGTTAAGAGCAATTGACCGTTCTATTCCCATGCCTCTTTTCTTTTGTTTGATCAGGATTTAGCTGGTTCAACATTGAGGGGATGGCAAGCTACTTCTAGGGATATTCCCACCATGTCTTCGTGGGTCCACGTGAATACATCCAAGTTTTTGTGCAGAAATCATATCAGATGGATTTTTAGGTTCTGGTTTAGTTGAGAACCTATCTTTAAAAGCCTTGTTTTGTCGTGTTCAGCTACCATCACATATTCCATAGCCTTCATGGGCTCGGCATTGACCTCTTCCTCTCTATCTCTGGGGTCCAACTCAGTAAAAGGGTCACTAGTATATTCGAGAGGAGGAGCCTTCTTTGATTGCTATGTTTCTGCAGTTTTGGCGCAAAGGGTGACCCCTAAGCTCTTACCTTTTTCCTTCCTTTTGTTTTGGTGGAGTTCTGTTACATAGAAATCATGAGCTGCGTCTTGGTCGCTTTCTACCTCTTCCATTCCGTCATCGATTGGGAATTTCATCTTAAGCACCATGGGACCAAGACTATCTAGAAATCCGACAATGCAGGCCTTCCTAAAAATGCATTGTAAGCAGAGTGTTCATCTGCCAATACGAATGTTTGCTTTCGAACGATGGATCAAGGGTGACTTCCCAGCTCAACAAACAAGTCTAACTGTCCAAGTGGCTTCATGACCTCCCCCATGAACCAGTGTAAGGGCTTATTACACGAGGACACATCTTTCATTGATAACTTCATTTTGTTGAAGGCATGTTTGAACAAAATATTCACGGAGCTCCCTGTATTAACTAAGATGCGGAACACCTCAACCAGGCCGATCAAATTGGAGATAACCATGCGGTCGGTTTGCGGATACTGTGTTCCAACCTAATCTCCATCGCTGAAGGTTATATTGGCCCTTTCTCTTTGTTTTGCAATGTGCCCCTCAGTAATGGAATAAACATATCCTTTCATATCTTTCAAAGACTTTCTATACCTCTCCATCTCGGTCCAACTTCCGTCGGCCACATGTGGGCCTCCAGATACAGTATGGACAACTATCTTCTCCTGGTTGGAGCGGCTTGTCATGCTTCTTCTTTGTTGTTTCCTTACGGGTGCGGCCCAGGCCCCTCATGGACTGGAGCGGAAGAGTTGTGAATTTGCTGCATGTACCGTTCCAGTTTCTTTTTTCGAATGTACTTCTCAATGGGATCCCGCAAATGCTGACACTCGCCGGTGTTATGCCAGTGAGACTCATGGAAGCGGTAATATTTTCCTGTTCTAAATACAACTTCTGACTCCTTTTATAGGGAGGGTGTTTGTACTTTAATTCGTGTGGAGTAGCTAAGTAAATGTTCGGCACGATGTCATTCAAAGGAATGTATGAATCCAATCTCGATCCAGGTCTGTATCGCCGCTTATTGCCCTTCTCAGTTCCCGAGCTGTCGTGATGGTTACTTTTTCCTTCATTGTTTGGCTTACTTCCCCCTCCTCGGGGTGGGGCACCCATGTTTCCTTGGATGTTAGAACCCCCTATGGGTTGCTTGCTATGTCGGTGGGCTGCTCCACATGGATTTGGAATTGACTTATGAATTTTTCCTTCAATATTTCCCAAGAGCTAATGGAGCCATGAGGCAGGCCCAAAAACCATGCGGTTGCTAAGCCAGACAGGAACAGTGGAAAACATTTACATAGCACACCCTTTGTTGCTCCATTCATGAGCATGTGTTGGGTGTAGCGCTGCAAGTGGATGATTGGGTCAAATGTGCCTTTGTAGGGATCCATAGTGGGCATCTTCCATTTCGGAGGAGTGGCTTTTGCTTCTACGTCCTCGGTGAAAGGGTTGGACACCCTTGCCCCTATCTCTCTTTCAAGTTGTTCACGTTTGAGATATTCCCTGAAGAGGCGTGTCATCCTCTCCTTTGATTCTAGGGCAACCCTAGGATAAGTGGGGGCTTACCTTTGATGGCGTTTGAAACCTTGGTTGAGGTTGGATTGGCGATGATTGGCTCAAAGCATGACAAGGTTAGCCATAGTCGGTCCTTTCCTGGTGCCCTTGACTGGGCCCAGCTCTTGATGCTTTTTCAAGGCCGGCTTCGAGCTAAGTCCTGGCTTGGCTTCAAGTTCTTGCATCTTTTGGATTGAGTTCTTCATATGCAGGGGATCTTTTCCGCCTACGCGACTCTCCGAATTGAGACTCGCCTCGAGATTCAGTGTTGTGAGTGGATTCCTCCATGCCTCTCAAGCGTGTCATGAGTTGGTCCGCTAAAGCTTTCTGCTGGGCAGCGAAGCAGTCAGTCATCTCATTTACAACCCTATCTAAATCCTCTCGGGTGACAGCTGATCTTGGAGGTTGAGAGTGGGTAGTCGGGTTTTCTTGATCTTCTTGGATGGGGTTGAGTGTATTAGTAATGGCCGCGCTCTTACCCTTACCGGTGTTGTGCCTAGATGGAGCCATGTTCTAATGTTGAGTTAAGGCTTGTAAGGATGGTGGACAGATGAGTTCTGGATTCTCCACCGCGTACACACTTGTTCAATTGGTTTTCAGTATTGGCAAAGAGTATGACAATATCCAATCCCGGTCTCTTTAACAGCCAAAACCTTATTCACACCATGGTCATTTTTATATTTCAAACAGTTTATACTTCATATCAAAATATCATATTCATTTAAAATCATATAACTTTCAAAATCATATTCACTTTCGAAATCATATTACTTTCGAAATCATTATTTCATTTAAATCATTTCCATTTCCAAAATCATCAACACAAAATAGTTTAAACCATCATATCAGAATATTCGCATTATATCTATTAAATCATAACAATTCCAACTTAAACAGTTTAAACATTGAAAATAGTTTATATATAGTGAATAGTTATAAATTAAAAATAGGTTATAGGTTAAAGTAGTTTATATATTAAAAATAGGTTATAGATTAAAATAGTGTATATCAAAATAGTTTTAAGTTAGAATTGTTCCTTCCAATTTCAAAAATTAATTGAAATCAACCTTAGTTCCAAAATTCAATTCAAATCAATCTCAGTTTCACAATTTGAATTAAAGGGTTGAAGGTTCAATTCAAATTCTTAATAAAACCGTTTCAATTTATATTGATTTCAAATCCAGGTTGGAACTATCACTCCAAATTCAATAAGTTTCAAAATTAAATATTCAAACACTTACAATATCAATTTCATTTATATCTCAACATTCAACTTTAATTTTGTTCAAATTTGAAAATATCCACTTAATCATTTTTAATAACATTTAAATAAATTTCAAATTACGAATTTGAATATAATCAAAAATTTCATATTCAGTTTTATTTAAATTTGAAAATACTCATTTAATCACCTTTAATTAAATCAAGTTATAAATCATGCCTTCCAAAATCTCAAAATCCATACGTTCCAAATCAATCCTTATTTAATTCAATTCTCAAACAATATAAATTACTAATTAACTTAATTTATTTTCCCAAGCTTTGTTTTATTAAAGTTGTTGCAAAATCTATTTTCAAAATATTAATATAATTTCAAAATAGTTTAAAACACACACACACACACACACACACATATATATATTAGTTAAATTAAATTTTTTTAACTGATTATTATTATATTAAATCTTATTGTTATTAAATCTATATTAAATCTTCTTTATATATATAAAAATAATAAAATTATAAGTAAAATCTTAAAATTTATATTTTTCAAAACTTAACTTATAAATTTAAAATTTCCAAAACATATAATTTTAAAAATCTAACTTTTACACATATATTAAAATTAAAATCTTTATATTATATTTAAAAGTCAATATTTATTATAACCCATATATTTCCTTTCAAACTTTGGAAATCATTTTCAAAATATACCAACGATGTCCATATATAATTTTCTTTTCTTTGGAGAATGGGATACAGAACGAAAACAAAGGAGGAGAGAACGAAAAACAATATATTGAAGGGTAGGAGCGGTAATAGTCAAATAATAAATTCAGGGAATGAAAAAAGGTTAGTGTTTATTTGCTTCAGCCGATTGACAAATGAATGGAAACATGGAAATCCAAAAGGCTCAAATACGGAGCCGATATGGCTAATCGATTTGTCGATTTCCCCGCATGCCGGACATCAAAATGCACAAATGAATATACTGCGGAGATCAGCACGACGAGATGAACAGAACGGCATGCAGATATGAGCGATATGATCATCCTATCAAAAGTCGATATTTTCCACCAGAATACTGCTAAACCGTCGAAAATCATATAAACGAACTAGAGCTGTACAAAATTAGCGAAACGAAATATGACATCTCACTTAGAAAATGTTTTACATTTTTATTATACAAAAAATTTCAAGTTTACAAAATATTTTATTTTCATCAAGTTAACTGATGTAAATTGAAATTGAAAATTACACAATAGAATTAACTTTCATATTTTCTGATGAAAATCTGCCATTTGCTATGTTTAAATAGACGCATACCAAATAACAAATTTTCATTGCTAAATTTAATTGTTTATTTTCAAGCAAAAATTTAGTTAGTTGCATTTTTTAAAATAGTTAAAAATTTACGGGTCGTTACACTCTCCCCCACTAAAAACTTTTTATCCCTTAAAGGAACGAGATAGGAGAACAGAAGCAACATAAAAGAAAGATAGATTTGAAATTCATAATATCAGATATAAAAATTGATACAAAACCATATAAATTTCATTTATTTTATTTCAACTAATTTGGTCTCGATTCATTTTATTGAATCAATAAATATTCACTGTATTCACATTTGGTTGATTTCAATTCAATGCATTTTTATTCAATTGATTTGCTTTCAATTTATTGACATTTATTATAGAAAAATTCTTTCAAAACAAAATTTATTTTATTTAACTCGTTTATTCATTCTATTTGACTTCACTTATATTAATCCCACTTATAATTTGATTTCGACAATCCTTGAGTTCATGTTTATTTACCCATTCTCTTTTTATTATACAATTTTCTTCAAATAAAATTTCTTAAACATTTACTAAGTGTATAAACATTTGTTACAACTATCTATTATTAAACAAATTAATTCTCTTTTTTTCTCTTTTTTTAAAGTTATTATTCAATTTGTTCCACTTAACAAATTCTTATAACATAAATTAAGTCTATAAACTTTTATTTAACTACCAAATTTTATTTATAAATTCCCTTAACAAACTTTCATTCTTGAGCATCTTTTCACTTACATTTATATTGTATCATACAATTGCATTCAAACCCTTTCTAGGTAATTTTTATTAATATTTCGATTGTAATTAAATACTATACAAATTTTTCTTTCATTTTCAACATTTTTTTAAGCAAAAATTTAGTTTGTACATTTTATTACTTAAATTTTCTCTTGTATAACCTTCGGTTATAAGTTCACATTAACAACTTTTGAATGTTTTAGGTAAGTTATATTTATTTTCTGAATACCGTTGAGTATTATACAAATAAATTTTATCCTAGTTCAACTGTTTCAAGTTGTTCAATTCATTTCTTATTTTAGAAACTCCAATTATTCGAATTTTTTTTTGCTACATTTCAATAATTGAAAACCATTACTTAACATAAGATTTAAGGATTAAATTCCCGGTTTCACTTCGAATCATTTGAAACATATGTGTGTGTGTGTGTGTGTATTTTCTATACATCAAATCATACTCAAGAAATTCAAATTAAATCAATTTTTCCAAAAAAAATATAGCTAAGCTACTAAGTGGTCTCTCCATTTTGAGACTCGAAAATGAATGTCGATGATGCTGTAGTCATCACTGAAATTATCTTCCAATGACATAAGAGGAGAGTACAGACTTACTTCTTTAAAAATTCTGGAAATAATTTCCATTTGAAAATATTCCAAATAATATGTTTTATCAGAACTATGAAACCAATTTTGAAAGCACCAAAAGTTAAATTCTCAAATCCTTAATTTAAATTCATTTCCTTTGTTCAAATTTATAAACATGTTTTAATATTTCATCTCCTTATAATATTCAACAATAGTTAATGATTTAGGAATGTTAACAAAATAACAAATAGTAATCTAGTATTATCATTTCTAACAACCAATTCATTTAACTATTTAATTTCAAAAAATTATACTTTTATATATAAAATATAACCATACATAATATTATTCAATTTCAAATTTCAAAAACAATACTGTGTCAGTTTGCTCTGTTCAAGTGTTTTGGAACTCCTACCGATAGCGCTGGCCAGATGAATCGATCGAAACCCCAAATCAAACTTAATAATTCAAACAACCCTATATAACACTTTATATTGATTTATTAATACACTCCCTATAGGATGATACAATAATGGATTTCAAAAAACGAATATAGATCCAAATTTAGAGGAATCTTGATCAAAGAGAATTCAACTACAAATATAGGCTTGAAAGGAGGGTAAGATAGTTAAATTACAAAAGACGAAAGGTGGATAGACTTATATTAATCGCGACGACCTTAACTGTAACAACCCAATATTTCAGCCATTCGCATCCACACATGCCGGACTTGAATTGCTCAAAATACCTCATTGTAAATAAATTTGATGCAAATGAAATACAATCACAAAATCACAGACACAGAAATATCAGAATAACTCACAGCGGAAATTTAAAATACCATAGTAGTTCATGAAGCTACGATAACAAACTCTCAAACAAATATATAATATCAGTCTGAAAACATATACAATAGAAATCTCAAATACATGGAAGTTTATAAATACCAGAGCTGAAATAGAACAACTGAAAATGAAAAGGAATAGATAACTAGACAAGTAGAATCTCCAGCGATTCCTAGCTCCAGAAAAGAAATCCAAAGTTAAGCTGTAAATACTCAAGTTGACCCGAGTGTAAAGTAAAACACAAAACACTCGAGTCAGGACATATATATACTTATATAATGTAAACCAACTCAACTGAACTATAATAAAGATACAAGTAACTTAAAGGATGTCTGAGACCGCCCATCCTCTAAGGATCCCTTAAACTATAAATTAAATACATCACGTGGTTAAAATTCAAAATGTTATTTTATACTTCTAAATCGAATATCAATTTCAAAATTCAATATCATTTCAAATTCTTTTCAAATATCAAAATATCATATCTTTCCAAAACCACATTCATTTTATTTAATTTAAATATCCTTCCAAGTCATATTTCAAAATGGTTTATATTTCAAATCAAATTACTTCATTTAAGCCATTAGAATTTGAAGTCATTATATTTAAAATCAAATATTTAATTCCCAAAATTTTAGCCCTTTCAAAGTTCATTTGTTCACTTAAATTCATTAAAATAATGAAAAATCAACTTTCACGGCACTTAGAAAATGCTACAGAAAATTATGTTTAAAACAGTTCAATTTAACAAAAGACAGCATTTAAAAATGCTGTAATATAGTAACTTTAGTTCAAATAAAACTTTAGTTAAATTTAGCAACTACAACACTTATAAAGTGCTATAATAGTCCTTAATTAAATTTAGCCATTTAGTTCATTTCTATCAACTACAGCATTTACAAATGCTGTAATATCCTTTACATTAGAAATAATAGCATTTCAAAAACGTTGATAATTAAATTTCAAATATTCACTATACTTTCCATAAACAATTAAATTTTTAGTTAAATCATTTTAAACTTATGAATTCATACATTTTCACTTTTGAAACAATCATTTAATTATCCTTATATTCATGATTTTATAAAGTTAAATATTCATTCAAAAATCAAAATTTAATAATAGTTCACATATTAAATTCAAGCATTAAATTTCAATTCATTAGATTAAAATTTTAACTTAACATTTAAGTTTAAATTTTCAAATATAACTTATTTTTCACCTTATTTACTTAACTTAAAATTCACTTTTAAACAAAATTCACGAATTTCCAATTTAAGTTATCTTTCAAAATTCAACTTAAACATTCATTTATTTCACATCTTAATTTATTCAAAAATCATTAATATATTATAAAATCATTTTAAATTCATTTTAATTCAAAATATCATAAATTTATCATATTTTCATATTTAATTTAAATTCTATTTATAACCAAATCAAAATTTCCAAGATAACTTATATTTCAAATTTCTAACTTTACCATTAATTTATTTCACTTATAAATTTTTGGAAAATCAATAATACTTTATAAATTCATTTTTAATTAAGTTTAAATCAAAATATTATAATATTTACATTTATAAAATATTTTGAATTTTTTAGAATAACTTATATTAACCACGGGTCTATATTAAATTTTCTAGCCTAGGTAAAGTGATACGGATAATATATCATTTCAATCCGTAATTTACAAAGAAAACCCGGGTTTTATCATTTCAAACCCGCAAACTCAAGTAAAATGAAATAATTGAAAATCGTTCAGGCCTATCATTTCAGCCCATAACGATTTTCCCCTATTCTAAAGTCCGTTCGGGTATGTATCATTTCAGCCCATAGTGACTCTAATCTAAAGGGAACTTGCAGTGTGATAAACTGATATAAATAATAGAATAGCATTATATAACAGTAACAGATGATATAACAGGTAAATAAGCATGGGTGAACATCATATGATCATAACGTAGCTGGTGTAACATGGTGATGCATTTTACAGATTCAAATATGATCGGTTTACTAGTCATATAAGTATAAAACTGTCTGGTGAGAATAACTCACCTCTACAAGCTGGAGATAACAGATTCAGACACACAACAAACATCCGAAAAGCACGAAGGCACGATTACAGATTCTAGTGAGAGGAGAACCAAGCTAGAGATCTTGTGCACAACCAATAGAACAAAACAATATAAATATAACTTCAAACCAAATATACTTATGATTTCAACATAGCATATATATAGAAACATTTTGAAAATAAAACAAAAATGAACAAAATGATTTTTTCCATTGCCTCAACCATTATATGCTCAGCCTAGGGCTTACGTATGCTCGGCCAAAGTGTTGATTAGGCTAGGGTATGGATCAATAAGGCTCGGCCTTGAAGGAGATGAAAGCATTGAAGTTATGACATAGGAATTCCAAGGGCTAAGGCAAATAAGTGGGTTTTTGTACAAGCTTTGGGTTCGTCCTGCCATGATGTGGGCTCCGCCATATTATGGAATGGTCAAGAGAGGTTTGGAGTGGCGGCCAGAGGTGGTGGAGGGATTGGTGGTGGCAGCTAATGAGGTGGTCTACGTGGAAATATGAAGGGTGATGCACTAAGGGGTTCGGCTATGCTTTGTTCAAGGTGATTTTGCAACATTTGAGGAGTTAGCAACCAAGAGGGGTCTCGGCCTTGCTGTGGTCAGAGGAGGAGAGGGGTGATGTGGTGGTGCTGGACGGTAGAGGTGGTGGAGGAGAATGGTCGAGCTAAATCATGAAGAGGCAATGCAATCTACAAAGGAAAAAATCAAATAAAATGATAACAGAAAAGTAGAAAAATTTAAGAGACCATTACCTTATTCTTCAGATCTGAAAATTTTCGTGAAAAGTGAAGTGGGAAAGAGTTGTTTACGTGAAATGCTAAAAGATAGTCACGACTAATGATAAAAGAAAGGGCGGCCCAAAGAATGAAGGGGTGGGAAATGGAAGGTCAAAGGTTAAAAGGCTAAAGTCTCTTGATATTTCCACTTTTCTTTATTCAAATAAATCAAAATAAAAACCATATAAATAAAAAAAAATGAATACCAAACAATGTGAAAAATGAAATGAATAAATAAATTTTAGAAAATATAGAAAAAAATAAGAATATAGTTAATTATATGTAAACTAGCATTGAAAATTGAAAATAAAATATAGCAAGTTTTGGAAAAATTACAACTACACTCTAAAAATGTTTTAAAAATAATATATATATATATATATATAACATGTCATATTACATACATATATAAAAATTAGAGCAAGATATGACAAATAAAAATATTATTTATATAAATTAAAATAGACAATTTTACTAAATAAATCAATTTACATACAATATCGTAAAAAGCATAACTTTCACAATGTAAATCAGATTTCAACGAAATGAAAAGCATTATTCTTAATATTTAATATATTTTCATAATAAAAGATAAAATTCAAAAATTCAAATATTTAAATTTTAAATTTAAAAGTCAAAGTTTGACCAGATTGACCAAAATCCACTTTTTCTAGAAATATCCTATTTATTCAGGTTTGAAATTATAATTCACACAAAACCAAAATATACTTTTAAAATAACAAAATTTATTCATTTAATAAATATAATAAAGTTTTTAAATCAGGAGTTTCAATTTAAATAATTAAAATGAACAATTAAAATAATCACAAAGTACTGGGTTGTTACACTCTCCCCCCTCAAATCTTTTCGTCCTCGAAAAGAACGAACAAGGAAAATAAGGAAAAGCAAGATAGAAAAAGCAAATAGTACCTGAAAAAACAATTCCGGATTCGAAGCACGAATGCTCTCCTCGGTCTCCCAGGTACATTCTCGATCATCAGTACATACACAGTACTTTGACCAGACTAACAGATTTCCTTCTTAGCTGCTTCGTACTTCTGTCGGTAATACGAAGTGGCTTCCTCTCGACAGTCAGATTAGGCTCAACATCCAAACTATCAAGAGCAGAAGGCTGAACAATAAGAGATGAGTTATGAAGATACCGACGAAGATGTGAGACGTGGAATACATCATGTACTTCAGAAAGTTTCTCGGGCAAATCCAAATGATAAAACAAGGAACCAACTCTTTCCACAATGCGAAAAGGACCCTCAAAGAAGAAAAAGGTAGAAATATCTAGAATAGGTTGAAAGAAAAGAATGAACCATATTTAAAACTGTATAATTTTCAATTTAAAATTTTATATTTAACATTTTAAACATTTTATAATATACATTTATAATATGATGAATAGTCATTTGATTCAAATTTGATAGTTCGAAGTAAACAATATTTAAAACATTTTTATTTATTTAGAAAAATAAAATAATTGATCAAAATATCCTTTATATAATTCTTTATCAAAATACCTTTATAACTCGATGTCTTAACAAGTTTACTTTCGTTCCTGCAGACTCTGGTCATGCGTTGATCAGGCGCAAAGCTAGAATTCTCCAAGTACTTAGTTGACTTGTTTCAACACCCAGTAAAAATACTTAAAAAACCTTTTAAAAACAGATATGGAAAGTACAATCCAAACAAATCAACCAAACCAAAATATTTGTCTAACCACGGATCGCAGATACACGATGGTTACTCCTGGAACCCTCAGGAAACAATCCGTATCCGTAAGTTTTCTCAGCCCTGCGAGTTACGCCATGATGACTAGTAGAATGCAGGATACACAATGGTTACGTCTGGATCCCTTAGGAAACAATTCGTACCCCTATGCCGTCTCAGCCAGGCAGTTTCGCTACTAATGCGACCTACATAGATTGTAGGATACACAATGGTTACGCCTGGATCCTCCAGGAAACAATCTGTACCCCTAGGTCATCTCAGCCAGGCAGTTGCGCTATGCAGTCACGCTCGTAAGACCATGGAGATCACCATGGAATTCTATGGACACTCGAGTATCAAATCCGAAAAACCCAAATCAGAGAGAATAATATCGATAGAATGAATCCACAGCGTGGCCACAAAGCGGATATCAAGCAGAAGGCACTTTTCATATCTTTACTTTGAAAATATGTATCATATAGTACCTTTCAAAATCACTTTCAAATTTCATACTTATATAAAGTCCATTATATATAAGATTTCATTTCAAATCGAATACTTCCAAATCAATAGTATGTCAAATCACACTTATATAGACTTCGATTATATAAGATTTCTCTTTACAAATTGAGTATGAGTACCTTTCAAATCAACAGTTTTCAAATCACTTCATACTTATACAAATCAATTTTATATAAGTTCGATAACTCCCAAATCAAAGTATTTAAATAAACAAGGTTTTCAATTTCAAACCATTTCAATATCAATTCAGTTTCAAAATCATATATGATTTCGCCAAATCATTTATTCCTAATTACATATATTCAGTTTCAAAGTTTCTTAAAACAATAGATTTAGAAAATAATCCAAATTTCCAAATCAACAAAATTTATGTCAAACAAATTCATTTCCATTTCAAACATATATTCACTTTCAAAAATCATAATGCTTTCAAAGTTATAAATCTTGCGAAACCAAAATACCTGAAATCATTACACTTTGAAAATCATACCTTTCGAAATCATACATTTGAAATCATAGAACATTCCTTTAATTCTTTACATTTCACAAATTTATTCAATTATACCAAAATCTAAAATTCCCAATTTTAATTCAATCCAAATCATCAGTTTCAATTCAATTTAGTTTTTCAACAAAATCATTTCAAATATTATCAAATTTCAAATAAAGATTTGATCCATAAAATAAACTATTCAATCTCTAATATATTTCAAAGCTTAAATATACCATATTCCAAAAGTAAATTTTATAATTTCATATATCTCAATTTTTTTCGTTATTACTTAGTTTTGAAATATTCATTTCATAAATCCATCATTTTGATATAAACTCAAATTACAAGTAAACCAAATATCCTTTCATATAAATATAAACTTCAAATATTCATTTATCAAAAATTATCATTTCAAATTCATATTCTTTATCAAAATAAAGATTAAATCATTTCCAAACCATTTCAATCATCAAAATATCTAAAATGGTTACAAAGTTTAAAATCATCTCTTTTTAAAACCTTCAAACTATTTATTTCTATATGAAAAATCCAATTTACCATTGGAAAGATTATAATTCTATATATATACTTTATTAAAAACATTTCAAATCTATATTTCATACCATTATAATTCAAAATAGTCTTATTTATTTCACTCAACAAACAGTTTCAAACTTATACAAATCATGTTACTTAATACTTTAATCATACCAAACTAAACTTATATTCTTTATCAAATACCATATACCTTTCAAAATTACTTGGCTTTGAAAAGTTAACCTTAATTTGAAAGTGCTCGAACCTTCAAAATAGTCGAAGAAATCATATTTTCAATCCAAGAGTTGGAAACCACCAACAAATCAGTAAACCAATTCCAAAAGATAGGGTTATACCAAAACAAATCTGAATCTCGATGACTGAACACCAGCTTACTTTAAATCATTTCAAATATATATATACACATATATCTTTCGAAAATCAAATCATACTTCAAAATCTGAAATTAAAATTGGTTTCACAAAATCACTCACATAGCAAAGCTACTAGAATGGCCTCTCCCCCACTCAGAACTCGAAAATCAATGTCGATGATGCATGCATTCATCACCAAAATTATTTTCCAGCGACATAAGTGGGTTCTGGATTTTTATTTTCTTGAAACTTCTTTGAAATCTCATTTGATATCATTGGAATTCATTCGAATATATTTGAAACATTTCTTATTCGGAAAATATCTTAAAATCATATTATTACTATATATTTTCCAAAACCTTAAAACTGACACCGGAGTTCAATTCCTCGAAATTCAAATTCAAAACCCTTCAGTTATAAATCATTTTTTTGTTTACATAAAATTTCTTATAAATTTTCAAATTTTCAAATCCTTTCAAAACTTCGAATTTTCAAAGAAAGAAAAATATATAATCCATATTGAAAACATTTCACTTTTATATACAAAATAGGGTCATCCTTATCAAAATAATAATTTCGTTGTATGCACAAATTCAAAATACAATCAAACAAAAATTTCCGAAGAATGATTCAAGGTTAGATTTCAAACAAACAGAGATTCGAATTTAGAGAAACTCTAATCAAATAGAATTCTGGTTCGAAGATAAGCTCAACAAAGATGAGATAATTTTATTATCAAATAGAAGATGGATAAGCCTATATAAATCGCGGGCGACCTTAATCGGTCAACCGAGATTTCATGAATATAATCAATTCGGAAATCTAAGGCAAATCAACATTCGATCGCCAGAGATAAAATCCAGATATAACAGAAGGTAGATAGCATCGTAAACCGAGGATATAGAAATATCCGGTTAATCAATGCCAATTGTAAAGGAGTTTCACCCCCTTACAAATCATTCAAAGATTTACGGAATCACTGATCTTTATAGAGGTCATTCCAAAATGGAGTTACGAAATACTCCAAAATCAAAAGGATAAAATAAGGAACACAAGATGGATTTCAGAACAAGTGGGAGCGTTCCAAAATTCAAGGAATTCTAATCGATAAGAATCCTAACCAAGAGATTTCTAACAAGGTAGATACCGAAGGGATGAAGTTTAGAAAATCTTGGTTTCAAAATAAGAAAGTTTTATACTAATATAATCTTTGAAAATACATTAAAAATCATTTGGAAATTATTTTATACTTCGAAAAATACGTTCTCTCACAAAGAAAGGATTCTGAGATTGATTTCACTCATTCTAGGGTATTTCTACCCTATCTCTAATGAGTTTTTGCTCCGTAGGATAAGGTTTGCCTAAAACCAAAGCTCTGATACCAACTGTAACAACCCGATATTTCAGCCATTCGCATCCACACATGCCGGACTTGAATTGCTCAAAATACTGCATTGTAAATAAATTTGGAGCAAATGAAATACAATCACAGAATCACAGACACAGAAATATCAGAATAACTCGCAGCGGAAAATTAAAATACCATAGTAGTTCATGAAACTACTATAACAAACTCTCAAACAAATACATAATATCGGTCTGAAAACATATTTCCACTTTTCTTTATTCAAATAAATCAAAATAAAAACCATACAAATAAAATAAAAATGAATACCAAACAATGTGAAAAATGAAATGAATAAATAAATTTTAGAAAATATAGAATAAAAATAAGAATATAGTTAATTATATGTAAACTAGCATTGAAAATTGAAAATAAAATATAACAAGTTTTGGAAAAATAACAACTACACTCTAAAAATGTTTTAAAAACAATATATATATATATAACATGTCATATTACACATATATATAAAAATTAGAGCAAGATATGACGAATAAAAATATTATTTATATAAATTAAAATAGACAATTTTATTAAATAAATCAATTTACATACAATATCGTAAAAAGCACAACTTTCACAATATAAATCAGATTTCAACGAAATGAAAAGCATCATTCTTAATATTTAATATATTTTCATAAATATAATAAAGTTTTTAAATCAGAAGTTTCAATTTAAATAATTAAAATGAACAATTAAAATAATCACAAAATACTGGGTTGTTACATTAACCGGGTCAATCGAGACGTAGGAAAGGCGAGAATATCACCAACGAAAATGGGGAAAAACTTGTTTGAGAACATCACAACAAATGCGATTCATGAGATCAACGAAGATGGCAAGAGCATTGGTTAATCTAAAGGCATGACTAACCATTCGTAGAAACCATTCGTCTGAGGGAAAGGACAATAGGTTGAGCTTTAAGAATAAGATCGATGCAGAATTCAATTTTCCGCTTGGGAGGTAGAGAAGTGACTTCGCTAAAATCATCCGAAAAGAGCCGGAAAATAGGTGTGAAGTCAAAGTCACTAGGCTAAGAATCAAGCGAAAAGATAAAACTTCCCGCAGAATCCTGAGGCAATCTTCACTCGATCACAAGAGCATTACCCGGGTCATCTACTAGAGAAATGGTTTGGGCTCTACAAGAGATAACAACATCAAAATTGAGGATGTATAAATCTCTGGTTAATCGACGCCTGCTGTAGAGGAATTTCACCCTTTCAAAAATCATAATGAAGATGATTCTATAATTTGTTCTACTCAATCTGGGGTGTTACTACCCTATCTCTAATGAGTTTTCACTTTATATGCTAAGTTTTGCCTAAACCAAAGCACTAATACCAACTATAATGACCTGCTATTTCGAATCGTTCAAATCGACAATCACTCATGTCAGACTTGAATTGCTCAAAACAAAAGATTGTTAATTTATATTTGGAAACACTCAGCATATACGGTTAATAAATCAATCACAGAATCACAGATATAGTGTAATACATTAACAAGCAGCGGAATAGATAAATAGTAGTTCGTGAAGCTACTATAATAAACAACAGAGTCTAATACAATAGAAATCTAATGCTCAGAAGTCACAATACAAAGCAAATGACAAATCTGAACATACACAACTGGAACAATTGAAAATAGCAGAAAACTGAATAGATATAGGACAAATCTTTAAGCATAGCTCCAAACTCCAAAGGTGAGTCTCAAATGTTGTGACACTCAGTCTGACCCGAGTATAAAGTAAACACACAAAACACTCAAGTCAGGATTAACATTCCTATACTAGTACGTCAACTCAAGTGAAATGTCAACTGAAATACAAAATAACTTAAAAGATGTTTGGGATTCCATCATCTAAGGTTTCGTCACACTATCTACATATATAGTACAATACGCTACATACATAATGTCCATAGTAAAGTAAAATATTAAAATAGCATTAAGGCGTTACCCATATCCCCCCTAACACATTTTATATATTCCCATAGTCTATACAGAAACGTAATTCCTCCGTAAAATGAAGGGCTATCAGAGGGCACTTCATAAGTATGGTACAAACCAAACTTGTAGAGGGTATGATAAGGCATGTGACAAGGCACGCAAGGCATGCCCAGGGTAGGATTCTATCATTTTGCGGATTCGGATTTATGGTGACGCATAGCAGCTACAACCGCCCACTTCGAGACACGCTCCCAAATCAAAGGTGCACCCAATCAAATCACGAAGTAATAGAATGGTATCGAAGAAGCATGCTCGATCGGAGGTGCGATCTCACTTGGCCCGGTATGGCTCCTGTTTTAGTCACATCAAGCCGACCCACGGGAGTCAGGGAAGCGTTAACACGTCATATAGAATCGTCGCCAAACCATCCTACTTCGTCCTGGATTCTCCACGACGTACACAGTTGTTAAAGTGGTTTTCAGTGTTGGCAGAGAGTATGACAATATCTGATCCCGGTCTCTTTAACAACTAAACACTTATTTCACACCGTGGTCATTTTTATATTTCAAACAGTTTATACTTCATGTCAAAATATCATATTCATTTAAAATCATATCACTTTCGAAATCATATTCACTTCGAAATCATATTACTTTCGAAATCATTATTTTCTATAAATCATTTCTATTTCCAAAATCATCACGACAAAATAGTTTAAACCATCATCAAAATGTTCGCATTATATCCATTAAATCATAACAGTTCCAACTTAAACAGTTTAAATATTGAAAATAGTTTATGTATGTTGAAATAGTTATAAATTAAAAATATTTTATATATTTAAAATATGTTATATATTAAAATAGTTTATATATTAAAAATAGGTGATAGATTAAAATAGTTTATATCAAAATAGTTTCAAGTTAGAATTGTTCCTTCCAATTCCACAAATCAATTGAAATCAACCTTAGTTTCAAAATTCAATTCAAATCAATCTCAGTTTCACAATTTCAATTAAATGGTTAAAGGTTCAATTCAAATTCTCAATAAAACCATTTCAATTTATATCGATTTCAAATCCAGGTTGGAACTATCACTCCAAATTCAATAAGTTTCAAAGTTAAATGTTCAAACACTTACAATATAAATTTCATTTATATCTCAACATTCAACTTTAATTTTGTTCAAATTTGAAAATATTTACCTAATCATTTTAATAACGTTTAAATAAAATCTCAAATTATGAATTTGAATATCATCAAAATTTTCATATTCAATTTTATTTAAATTTGAAAATATTCATTTATTCACCTTTAATTAAATCAAGTTATAAATCATACCTTTCAAAATCTCAAAATCCATGCGTTTCAAATCAATCCTTATTTAATTCAGTTCTCAAACAATTTAAATTACTAATTAACTTAATTTATCTTCCCAACCTTTATTTTTTTTAAAGTTGTTGCAAAATCTATTTTCAAAATATTAATATAATTTCAAAATAGTTTAAAACACACACACACACATATATATTTGTTAAATTAATTTTTTATTAAATTTTATTATATTGATTATTATTATATTAAATCTTATTATTATTAAATCTATTTTGAATCTTATTTATATATTTAAAAATAATAAAATTGTAAGTAAAATCTTAAAATTTATATTTTTTAAAATTTAACTTATATATTTAAAATTTCCAAAACATATAAATTTAAAAATCTAACTTTTACACATATATTAAAATTAAAATCTTTATATTATATTTAAATATCAATATTTATTAAAACCTATATATTTCCTTTCAAACTTGAGAAATCATTTTCAAAATAGACCAATGGTGTCCGTATATAATTTTCTATTCTACGATCAACTGATACGGATATTTATCATTTTAGTCCGCGGTGATTTAATATTTACGGGTATATATCATTCAATTCGCAATCCCAAAATTTCAAAATCAATGAAAATCGTTTAGGTTTTTCATTTCAACCCATAACGATTTTTTCTTAATTTATAGATCGTTCGAGTATGTATCATTATTTCTACCCATAGAAAATTCCTAAACTAACTGGGAACTTGCAAAGTGAGAACAAAGATAATAATATAACATATCAACAACAGGCATATATCATCGGTAACACATTAAAATATAGTATATACAACAGGTTATGGTTTTATATGTCATAGGTAAATAATTGCGTATAATGACATATCATATTTAGAAATTTATTAACTTAACAATTCAAATTTAACAACATATTTCAATCGTCATTTCATGTGAATTAAATTTACCGAATATAAAAATGTTAATCGTGAGTGATTTGCTTACATTTTGAGGCTATAAAAATTAGACAACACGACAAGCTACGAATCCAAGCACAAATTCCAAAGCACGGCACGTTGGACATGAATTCGACGAACAGAGCAGAGTACGATGGATTTGAATCGATGAAACAAAAATCAAAACTGGCTTGATATAAATGGAAAATATATATTATATTGTTATTATTTTTTTCTTAAAAGTTAGCATTTAATTAAGGACGGACTTTAGAATAAAATCTATATATATATATATATATATATATATATATATATATATATATATTTCAAAATCATTATTTCTTAAAAACATATATATTTAAAAATCAAATATATATATATATATATATATATATATATATATATATATATTATATTATATTTTAAAATCAATACTTATATATATATACTTTAAAAGTGGAATGCAAGTATGCTTTACATTTAAAATATATCTTTAAATCTAAGACTCGCAGATAAATTCTTTATACTTAAAACTTATACTTTAAATCTAAAATATAAAGACTCATATATCATGTATATTAAAATCACAGTATCTACATGTTATATATATAAAATATATATATATATATATATATATATATATATTATAATATAACATATATTCTTAAAATACTAACATATTATATTATATATACGTGAACAAAAAGGAGGAGAGAGGCTGAACTACGTGAGGAAGCTGATGGCGAACGAGCAGCAGGTTACATGGCAAAGGAAACCACAAGAATCTCTAATATATATATGTGTGTATATATATATATATATATATATATATATATACACGTATATATATATATATATATTTTTTCAAGCGAGCAGTTCCAAAACAAGATGGAAGTAAACTAGGTTTGATGGGTGAGGGTGCTGTGCTCAGGCTCATGTGGGTTCCATGGGATTCAATGTGGAGTGTTTTTGGTGATTGCACAGTGGAGATGAGGTTGGAGCTTGATGAGGGCTGTCACGATCGGTCAGAAAGGAGAAGAAGGAGGGATGGCTGTCACGTTTAGGGCTGGACGAGGGAACGAGCAAGGAGGCTGTCTGGGGCGCGGCTGTTGTGGGTCCAGAGCAGGTGGTAGGTGAGTGGGAGACGGCGGATCAAGGAAGCAATGGCGGATGAGGTTGTCAGCTGGGGCGTTGGCTGTTGTTAAGGGAGCGAGATGGCGGGCTATGGTGCTAACCGCTGGGGATGGACGTGGCATAGGGTGGAGCGGGGGAGGGAGACAAGGATGGGAAGTGGCGAACTGATGGTGGGAAAAACTTGAGCAGGCGAAGGCTTGTTGGAGAAGAAACGGCGACTTAGTTTGGTGCAGTGAAAAAAAGGAGGAAGAAAGGTTCGCTTCAAGAAATAAAAATAAAGTGACGTGCTGGCTTCCACAAATATATGCAACATAGATTTTTTATACTTTTATTTTTCTTTTCTTTGGAGAATGGGATGACAAAACGAAAACAAAGGAGTAGAGAACGAAAAACAATATATTGAAGGGCAGGAACAGTAATAGTCAAATAATAAATTCTTGGAATATAAAAACTTTAGTGTGTATTAGTTTAAACCGATAGACAAATAAATGGACATAAGGAATCCCAAAAGGCTCAAATACGAGCCGATATGGCTAACTATTTTGTCGATTTCGCCACGTACTGTACACCGAAATGCACAATTGAATATACCACGGAGATCAGCACGACGAGACGAATAGAATAGTATACAGATATGAGTGATACGATCATCCTATCTAAAGTCGATATTCGCCATCAAAATGTTGGTAAGCCATCGAAAATAATATAAACGGAGCTAAAACAGTCTAAATTTGACAAAACGGAATATGACTTCTCACTCAGAAAATGCTTTACATTTTTATTATATAAAAAGTTTCAGGTTTTGAAAATATTTTATTTTCGTCAAGTTAACTGATTTAAATTGAAATTGAAAATTACACAACAGAATTAACTTTCATATTTTCTGATGAAAATCTGTCATTTGCTATGTTTAAATAGACGCATACCAAATATCAAACTTTCATTGCTAAATTTAATTGTTTATTTTCAAGCAAAAATTTAGTTAATTGCACTATTTAAAATCATTAAAAATTTATGGATCTTTACTTTTACACTAAAATCTGAAACCATATGATCATAAAACTAAAATAGAGATGTAGAAATTATTATTCACCTTATATTGGATAAGGAAATTGAAGTTTGATTGAGATTGATTCCTTTTAACTTGAATCCTATGCTTTAAGTTGATTTTCTCTTCTCTTCTTCGTAACGGTCAACCTTGCTTCTCACGGTGATAATTTTTTTATTTTAAGTGAAATGAACATGTATGACCTAATGAGAATAGTATAAGGGTGGAAAGTATGGTTATTTAACCTAATGCCCTTATGTTTAATTTCCTTACCATTTATACAAGTTCATTTGATTTTAAATATGCATGGCCATCTAATTTATTAATCAATCTCAATCTCTCTATCCACATTATTCTATATAATTTATTCTAATTAAATCTCCTGAATAATGTCAATAAAATTAGGGGTGTTATAGGCTTCCCACCTTAAAGAATTTCGTCCTTAAAATTCAGTAAGAACTAAGTAGTAAACATAGCAATCGTCTGCAACATCTCCTCGCAACCAATCTATGTAAATCTACTATCACTATAAGAAAATTAGCTTTTGGTTGCAAAAATTGGTGGTGTTTGAACGTAAATGCAACTAATAATATTTCACCTTATTATATAAATGCAACAAAAAATATTTCACTTTCCGCCTTCATAAAAAATTCTGCGTTTGCCCAAATAAACATGACCCAAATGATTACTGCCTTGCTATTCCTCTGCTACTTAGAACGATTCAACTCTTTCCCCAGAATAAGCAACCCTAAATCAAATACATTCCCTAATCCAAATTTGCAATGCTCAGCTGTTATCCGTGATAAGAAGGCATGGACTACTCGCCGATGAGCAAATCCGTCGTCAGATGGGTCATCGACGGCCTCGCTCTAGAATGCGATCAATCGTCTTAATTCACGTGGTCTCTTACAAAATCGATAGCGCTCAGAAAAAGCTTTGGGTTCAAATAGGAATGCGTAAGTACTCAATCTCTCGTGTGTAAACAGTCGTTTATCGGTAGTATTACCCGATGTAATCGATTTGGTTGAACGATTCAGCTCTTATTCCTTTGGATGAGTTCAGAGAAAAATCCCTAACCATCAATTTGTTGTGCGTTCCTTTTCTAGCCGCCCTACACTTCTTCGTTGAACGATCCATCTCCGAATTGGAGCAATCGGCCGCTGAAGGAGACAATTTTGCTTGATGGTTGCGATTTTGAGCGCTGGCTGTGTGTGGTGGAGACTCCCAATCTGAACTGGACTAGGGATCAACTTATTGATCATTATATTAAGATCTCGCTAAGGTGGTAGGAAGGTATGTTGTTTACTGATTTAATTTATATGTTGACCTTTCTTGTGGTATATATTGTTTGTTTTTGATTTAACTGCACTGGTGGTGCCAGAATTATGAGATTTTTATGTTATTTGAGTGCCTAGGGTTTACGTGTGCTATTTCTTAAATAGTATAGCTCACTTGCTTATTGATTCCGGATTATGCTAGATGTTAGCCTCAAACATCTGCTCATTATAAGTTTATGTTAGAACACCCTTCTTTCTTGATATCTTTTGTTATTTTTACAAGGAAAAAGTTGTTGACAATTCCTTGTTCTATTAAGATTATGTTTTTTCACTTTTAACATTTTTGGGGAAATTGTATGTCCTCAATTACATTTTAATTTCTGTCTGACAATTGCTTCAGCAGAGTATTACAGTAGATTAATGCTTTTATTATGAGCCCTATTTTTGTATTCATACTTAGGAATCAAAAAGCAAGCGAGAATTTGTTGATGAAACTCCAAGACATAAGCTTTTATGTAGTGCTAGTTTCTTGGAGCATTTTCAATTGAGAATTTAAATTTTATTTTGTAATTTCATTTTTATCATCAAACAGAGGTCATAGTAATAATTTTCATCCATTCTCATACACCGATTCTACTTTGGGATTCTGAGACATGTTTAGCAAACCTAATACCGATTCCTTGTTAAATTCAAAACAAAGAGCGAAGTGCTGCAGTTTTCTTCTATGTTATTTTTGATTTCTTCAAGTGAATATAATTTTGCAGCGAGGAAGAAGCTCAGATGAAAATTTATTCAGTATCAACTAAGCATTACTTTGCTTTTGGTGCCAATGTTTCCGAGGAGGTTTCATATAAGCTTAAAGGTAAACTTTAATTTTCACCATTTTTTATTTGTGGGCTAAGTCCTCTGTTTCTAATATGTTTTTCACAAGTACGTTGGATTTTTAAATTATACAACTTTTTTCCTTTGTAGAGCTGCCTAAGCTACGCTGGGTCCTTCCAGATTCATACTTGGATGTAAAGACATTTTACAGGAAAAAAATTGCCACAAGAAATTGGGTCAGTAGGATGCATACTTGTAGAAATTGCCACAAGAAAACCTTTATTCCCTGGAAGAGATTACGTTCATCAACTAAGGCTGATTACCGAGGAAAAGTTATTATGATTTCAGAGTGTAAACTTGCAATCAGTCAAAGATCTATCAACAAATTTGTGTACACAACTTACAAATCATTAGAAATTTGCATGATTTTGTACTTCTTTTTTTGAAATGTGAAGCATTCTTATCACTCCCTTGGTTCTATTCAAAAAGCTAATAGGTTCACCAGATGAACAAATCTTAGGGTTCCTACGAAGCAGAAGTACGAAAAACTATGTAAGACAATTGCAGCAATATCCAAGGCAGGAGTTTGCCGCTAAATTTCCTAACTTGTCTCCTGGAGCTATCGATTTACTCGAAAGAATGCTCGTATTTCATCCAAGGTTGACCGTGAGAAGCAAGGTTGACCGTTACGAAGAAGAAGTTTGCCGCTAAATTTCCTAACTTGTCTCCTGAAGCTATTTGATTAACTAAGTTTATAATAATAATATAATTAAGTTAACCAAGTTCTAATAATAATAATAATAAATTAACTAAGTTAACCAAGTTAATAAAAATTAACTAAGTTTTGTTAAAATTAAAGAAGTTTTATAAAATTAACTAAGTTTAAGTTAACTAAATTTTATAAATAATATATAATGGCAATATTTTTTACATTTGAAGTGGTTTTTACATTTTCATTTTTGATTTTTTGATTACTCAACATACTTTCAGGTTTCGGTTCTAAAGCATAGATTTTACCAAAAATTTCATGTTCTTCGTTTTCTATACTTCTAGTAAAACCATTTGTTGTGTCATTAATCATAGAATACACTGCAGGATTTTGGTTCCGACGTAGTTGATTGGATCAACTTTGCTGTATTTATGAATGCATGGAATTCAAGTTCTCATCGCTCTACTGCACAGAACAAAGATGATGGAAATTTAAGCTTATGGCACATAGTCAATAACTTAATAAAAACTTGCATTACCAAACAATTATCATGTGCTCAGCCACTGCTTGCAGATCCTGGAAGCAATTATACGATTTTAATGCAACTAATAACTGAGTCATTATCATGGCATATGTTAATAATCCAATCCTACTTGAAATCAATAACGCTTCCATAGGGAAAAAAGAAGAAGAAAAACACCACAAATGATCAATCAAACTTGCCCTTAACAAAGGCAATCCGTGATTCAATCAATTGTCTCATTACCTCGATAAAAGATTTCGACAAGTGGATTAGTGACCAAACCAGTAAGTCTGAGGATGAAAGGCTGGAACTCTATAGTCATGGAACTCTGCAAGTGTGTTGAGGAAAACTGTTGCTGCTCAAACTTCATTACTGTCCAAGCTTGGTGAAATATGTGAAGCAAAATTGACTCAATTGGAGAAGATGAAAAGGTCTGTTTGAGTTGTGGGATCAAATATAAATTTCACCTCACTTTTCTAGATGTTCAATGAGCATTTTAATTTTGTTTGAGCTATAAACAATTTTGTTGTTTTTGTTTGTGAGTATGTATTAGGTTGTACTGGAGGACTGTTGGATTAAAGCTATCATTTTTGTCATATGTGAATCCTTTTATGTTTCTTATTTAGTATTGAACACTGAAAGAAAACAATATAATGGCAGAAAAAAGGCAATAAAAAAATATTGCTGCGGTGAAATATATAGCCTTTAAAATGATCAATCTATAACAGCGTCTATTTAGTGGCGTTTAGAAAACGCTACGGAAAAAATATGTTGAAAAAAATATCACTTTTGGTGGCATTTCAACATGCTACAAAAAAAGATTTACAGTGGAATTTTTTTGCCGCCGCAATAAGGCACATTATAACGGCGCTTACAAAAACGCAACCAAAAATATTAGTTTTTTAATTGCATGTCGTATGACGGCGTTCTTGAAAACGCCACCATAAGTTATAGTTGCGCTTTTTGTGCGCCACCAAAAGCACTTTTTGGTGTAGTGTATAGACATACCATAAAAATAGATTAGGTTAAGCCTCTCAAACCCTATCCTCCATCTTCCAAATACAGTCTTTCTCGCTGTCGCTACACTGAACCTTCACTGGCTTGACTGTCTTGGTGCTCAATTTCTTTTCCTCTCTCACTACAACCAGAACTGTTTGTCTAACAAAAGTCAAATCTAGCTCTACTACCAAATTATCCAACTTTGTCCGAGGAATAATAGCCTCTGAATCATGCACGTACTTACGAAGTGAGACGCATGGAATACATTATGAACACCTGCCAAACTACTCGGTAACTCTACTCTGTAAGCGAGCTTTCCAACCCTTTCTGTAATCTGGAATAGACCAACATAATTTGGGGCCAACTTTCCAAATTTTCCAAATCGTACTACACCCGTCATTGGTGGTACTTAACGAAAACCCTGTCCTCCACTGAGAACTCTAATTCTTTACGCCTCTTATCAATGTAACTCTTCTTCCGAAATTGAGCTTCCTTCATCCGTCCTCGGATTAACTCAATCTTTTCTGATGCCTCCCTAACTAAATCCGAACCTAAGACCAATCTGTCTTCCGTCTCTAACCAACATGATGGCGATTTGCATGGCTTTCCATACAAAGCTTCAAAAGACGTCATTCTTATACTAGTCTGATAACTATTATTATAGGAAAACTCAATCAAATGTAGGTGATCTTTCCAAGATCCATCAAAGTCCAGCGCACAAGCTCTCAATAAATCCTCGAGTACTTTGTTTACCCTCTCTGTCTGCCCATTCGTCTGTGGGTGATATGTTGTACTCATCTTGAGCTTGGTACCTAATACCTCTTGTAGAATCCTCTAGAATTCGCTAGTGAATAATGCATCTCCGTCGCTGACTATACTACTAGGAATCCCATGAAATCTAACTATGTTCTTCATGAACAACTTAGCCAAAACAGGTGTCGTTCGGGTTGACTTAAGCGGAATGAAATGGGCATTCTTGGTCAGTCTATCCACAATAACCTATATACTTTCATTTCCTCTATTTGACATTGGCAACCCGTTGATAAAATCTACCAAACTGGCATATCTAAAGGCTGAAGTAACCTACTTGGCTTCTGATGTTCGGCTTTCACTTGTTGACAGTTTATACACAGCCTAACCCACAAGCCAACATCCCTCTTCATGCCTTTCCACTAAAAGCGCCTCTTCATATCTTGATACATCTTGGTTCCTCTAGGATGAATCGTAAGCTTTGATCGATGACATTCCTCAAGAACTTCCCTCCTTAAGTTCTCTATATTCAGAACATAAAATCGTTTCTTCTTTCTCAACCATCCTCTTTGGTCAAGACTAAAATCCTTTAGGTCTTCAATCTCAGTTCCTACCTCAAGCCTTTTAATCCTCTTAGCTAAAACTGGATATTCTCTCTGCTTAGAAGCTATCCTCTCGATTAGCACCGGTCGAACTTCTAAACAAGATAACATGGTAGTACCCTGACTAGAACTAGCAGTAGATCTCTACTGCACCTCACAACTGGCTAAAGCTTCTAGATCCTTCCATTCTGCCAACATTGCTAACACCACATTCTGATGTTTTCCATTGAGAGCATCTGCTACCTTATTTCCTTTCGCAGGAGTATACTTTATACCAAAATCATAAGCAGCCAAAAACTCCAGCCACCTTTGCTCTGCTTCATATTCAACTCCTTCTGTGAGAATAAATACTTTAATCACTTGTGATCGGTATACAACTCAAATCTCTGTCCCAAAAGATAATGCCTATGAATCTTCAAGGAAAGAATCACCGCCGCCAACTCGAAGTCATGAGTAGGATATCTAACTTCATGCAATCTAAGCTGCCTAGATGCAAAAGCAATAGCAATGCCCTTCTGCATCAATACTGCTCCCAATCCAGTGCCACATGCATCAGTGTATACTACTAACCCTTGGTTACCATCCGGACTACTAACACTAGCGCATTAGTTAACAAATGCTCTAACTTAAGGAATGCTTCTTCAAACTTGTCGAACCAAAAAAACTTCACGTCCTTCCTGGTCAACTTAGTCAAAGGTGCTGCTATCCGTGAGAAATCCTTGATGAATCTCTTGTAATAGCTAGCAAATCCAAGAAAACTCCTTATCTCGGTTACCGTCTCTGGTCCCTTTCAATTATTGACGGCTTCGATCTTAACTGGATCGAATGAAAATCCTTCTTCTGAAACTACATGACCAAGAAATTTAACTTCTCTCTTCTAGAAATGACACTTGAAAAACTTCGCCTTCAGCTGATTCTACCTCAGTGTCTCTAACACTGCTCTAGGATGAATCTCATGCTCTCTTTCATCTTTAAGTACACCAAAATATCATCTATGAACACCAACACGAACCTATACAAGCTCTCTCAAAAACCCGATTCATCAAATCAACGAAGAAAGCATGCGCACTTGTCAATCGAAATGGCATCACCATCCACTCATACGAACCATACCTAGTCTGAAATGCCGTTAAAGGGATGCTATCCTCCGCCACTCGCAAATGATGGAACCCCATCACCAAATCCAATTGGAAAAACACTCTGGATCCACTCAGCTGATCAAATAAGTCATCGATTCTCGGCAAAGGATACTTATTCTTGATCGTCCTTTGGTTTAACTTACAATAATTGATGCACGTCCTTAACGACCCATCTGGTTTTTTTACAAACACCGCAGCTGCTCCCCAAGGAAAAGTGCTTCGTCTAATAAAATTCTTTCCCTCAAGATCCACTAGCTGCACTTTTGATTCCTTTATCTTTGTCGGTGTTATTCTGCCAGGTGGTCTACAAATAAGTTCTGCTCCTTGTACAGGGTCTATTCGAAACTCAACAGCTCGTTTTTGGGGTAATCCTACAACTGGTTCGAAGAAATCGGCAAACTCTCTATCTACACGAACCTGACTAAGCTTTTCTCCAATCTCAATGGTACTTAACAAAGCACAAACACTCCTACTGGAATTCTCTACTGAGAAAATGATTCGGTTATAACTACCAGGATGTCTCAATGATATTTCCCGTTCTTGGCAAAATATCTCGGTTTCATACTTACCCAACCAATCCATACCTAAGATGATCTTGAAATCTACAAAATCAAAAACATACAAACTGCATGCAAACTTATGACCTAACAAATCAAGTCCTAACTAGTCACATCTCATCCCAAGAGTTGCATACCATCCTATTGGATTCGCAACCCTTAAGGGAGTAACAAGGTATGTGGGTTCTATACATAACCTATCAACCAAATACTGAGATATAAATGAATATGATGCACCAATATCAAAAAGTACCCTAACTAGTATATTCTGAATCAAAAGCGTACCTTCCATTACAGTCTTTCATTTTTCTGCTGTAGTGGGTTTAGAAGAAGATGGTGGTCCAATAGCAAACACCTTTTCTCTGACTGGCTCTAGACACTAGTTCTTATAATGCCCAACTTAGTCACAATTGAAACATTTCACATTCTTCTTCTGCGTAGGCTTCTTTCCTTTACCAGTTCGCACTCATAGGCATAATGGCCCTTCTTATCACACTTATAACACACCAACTCAGCCTTCGCCTTCTTAGCATCCTCCTCTTTCTGGGCTCCTTTTTTCTTAAAGAATTTCCTTTTCCTTCCTGAGAACCCTAAGACTCAATTGTCTTCTCCCTAGCTAAAACAACAAGCATTTTCTCATGGTGGACGGTCATCTCTACCATCACATGATAATGTTATCTAATATAAGTCATAGCCATCCTGCCTAGCTCTGGCCTCAAACGTTTAATGAATCTCACATTCCTTCTGACATCAGTTTCAACCAAATCAAAATCATATCGAGATAGCTCATTAAACTTTGCAGCATACTCGATCATAGACATCTGTCCTTGGACAAGATCTATGAACTTCCTCATCAATGCCAACTTTGCAACCTCAGACAAGAACCTTTGCTCAAACCCCTCCTGAGGTCAGCGCAAGTCAACTATTCCTCCAACACCTCCAGCTGTCACACTGTTCCACCAATGAAGCGCTAACCCCTGCAACTTTCTAGAGGCTAGTCTTCTCCTCTCTCCATCATTCAAGCCTAAAACTGTAAAGATCCTTTCACAATTCGACAGCCAGCTCTCCACTTCAACAGCATCTTCCGTTCCAAGAAATGGCTTTCCTCCCAGACTGATATAGTCTCTACTCAGCTTAGCATAATTATAACCAGATGGAACTACGGGATTATCTCCTCCAACATTACCAGCGGCTTCCGCTTGCAAAAGATTAGCCAACAAATAATACACCATCCTTGCATCTACTAGTGGATTACCAGCACCTACATTGACCTCAACATTTTGGTTAGAATTAGCCTGTCAACCTTGGTTTCTCTGAGTATTAGGTCGAGAATTTCCATTAGTAGTGGTGCTTCTTCCACCTAGATTTCCTCTTCTGTTTCTTGCCTCCATATCCTCTTTCTCGTATATCCGCATAGAGCCTTAGTAAGATACAAAAGAACGGTCTAAAAGAGAGGGGAATACATACTTAGATATATACATATATATTAAATACAAGTACGTTACTATAGCGTTAACCCAAACCCCGATCTTATTTTTAAATTTATTGGATTATGTTTAAAAAAGCTTTTAGGTTTTACATTTCTTTTAAAGTTTCATAAACCTATGCTCTAATACCAACTTGTAACATCCCCTCTACTTGGAGGCCCAAAACTAACGGCTACAGATGCTGCAGCCATCCATAGTATGAATCTTCGACGACCAAATACAGCGATGCTAGATACACTGATACATAGATCACAAAATTATAGAAAGAAATTAGCAATTCAAAAACACATTTCCATATTCATATCAAAACATTTCATGTTCATTACATAATCCCAAATTTCGTTAACCACATTCAACAAAGTATAATTATTACAAATATGCCAAGAGCGACATGTAAAGATGCCCCATTGGTTGATCAGAGTATATAGCAAGGCTAATAAATCTGCCTTTACAAACTAAACACATAGTGGAAAGAAAACTCTAAATATCTATCTGCCTCCTACCCACCCCAGCAAGCTTTATTCATCTAAGAAGACAACCCTAAAACCTTAAACCTCGAACTACTAAAAATCAATTGAGTATCTGAGAGTTTAAGGGGAAAACAAAAAATTCGAGTTAGACATAAAGTTCGGTATGAATAATAATTTAACATCTCAATCCTTTTTAGATATCTAGTAAGATCACATCGCCTAGCGGAACGGGTTTTCCACTCACTAGTATCCTAAAACTTTACAATGCCATATATTGTGCTCTTGCATCCACAATGGTTGAATCTTACATTTTCAAAATATTATGATGACATGCATACTTGAAAATAATTAGGATTTTCCATTCCCAGTTTAGTCTGATACCCTGCCTTAGTTATAGTTTCTAGGATTACTATTAACGATTTAGTTTTCATGGGTTTACTAATAACCTTGTTATACCTAATAGACACGCTGTCTTATTCAAAGTTTGCATGGGATAACTAAGAGCCTATAGGCTCCTGCCAGTTAACTTAATCAATCCATAGGTGTGATGACCCGGAATTTTAAAGCAATATCAATTTAATAATCTAAAATAAAAATTAAATTGATTTGATAATTTTGTTAATAAGACTTGAATTAATTTAATAATTCAATAAAATAAATAGTTAATTGATAGATTTTATCTTTTTAAATCTAATAATTGTTTTATATTTATAATATATATAGAATATTGTATATATTATAAATAGGTATTGTTTTAAATGAATCTTGTTTTCTATAAAATTATATCTTTAGTAAAATTGGAAATTATGATTTTATTTAAAAGTTAAACTTTTTAAAAGCCATTTAATAAATAAAATATGGTTTTAAATACCTAAGATAAATATTAAATGATTTAAAATATTTTAACTCAAGTTTAAAATTTAAATAAATAACAATGAGGTCATTTTAAGTTTCTTTTAAATATAATGTGATAATAAATAATTTATTAATAAAGAAATAATATCTTTTATAAGTTATTTATAGTTATTAAATGTTTATATTTTTAAATATATAATAAAACATTGTTTCAACCAATAAATTTTTAAATAAAAATAATTGTTTTTCAAAAATTCAAATTTGTAGTGTATTTGTAAATAAACTGGATTTCAAAAATTCTATTTGAACATGAATTCAAAGTTTTAATTCTAAAGTATAAATGTTTTTAATTTGTTTTGATTTTGAAATATTTGTATAAGTTTAATTTTATAAATATAGTTTGATTTATTCATTTTAAAATATATATACATATGAATAAATAAATGGTTAACTAATTTTTTAAACATAGGATTACATTTATGTTATATTAAACATCTAATTTGAAATACAAGTTAACTAAATTTATAGCTTATTAACATCTAAATAAATAAATAATTAACATTTAATTATAACTAATTAATACTTGTGACAAATGTAAACAACTTACAAATTAAATGAGCATGTGTGTTAATTAATAAACATACTTACTTGACAAATGTTGCATTGTGAAACAAGTGTCAAAAACTTAATTTATCATTTTTCTTTTGTTTTTATTTTTGAATAATTTCAGTTTATATAAAACTTTTTCTTCCCTCATCAAATTTTCTTCTTCTAAAATAAAGAAATCTGAAGACAAACAAATTAAGAAAAATAAACACTTCTATTCAAATACCAAAATCTGAAATCAAAAAATTAGCATCTTCAAATAACAAGTTTGCATGCAAATTCTTCTTACAAATCAAAACAAAATCATTCTCAAAAAGATCAGTTCAAACATGCAAATCTGGGTTTTCAAAAGACCTGCATATTTCAAAAAAATCTGGAATGCATGCATCTTTTAGCATCTGGGATGCAGACAACTGCAGTTCAAAAGAAGCTTGCATGCCACTTTAAAAATAAACTCCATAGCAACTTCATTTTCAAGTATAAAGTTTAATTCAAGCAAATGGATTTCAGTTTTTAGAGATTCAAAGTTTTCTGAAGCTTTTCATCAACCTGTTTTTCAAATTTGGGAATGCTCTGCCTTCATTTTAAATCGATGAGTAACACTTTTCTAAAGAAGCGTAAGTATAGTTGTAGTTGCATGTTGATTTCTGAAGCTAAGAATGTTGTATATGATTGGATTTTCTGAGTACAAATATGTAGAATGTGTGCATGCCTGTTCTTTGTTGTTTTTATTTTTTAAGATCAGTTTTAATCAAAATCCATTATCATCTTATCTGATCTCTGTTAGGACTTAGATTCTTAAAAAAAAAGAATTGTTTGTTTACTGATAGGTTAATGGTTAAAATTTTAACTAAGTCAAAAATTTAAAATTTGAATGTTTCTGGAATGCAAAAAAAAAAGAACAGAGTAAGTTTAATAAAAGTGAAAATCCAAATCATCTAAATTTTGCAATCCAGGAATATAAACTGAAACCTTATCCAAAGTGACGATTTTTAAAAGTAAAATTATAAATTTTAGTATTAGAATTTGGGAGCAGTTTGAGATGAACTAGAATTGAAGTCTTGGATTGTCTCGGGTGATCCAGTTGACCGAGATGGACATGGTCTTCACTGGTGGTAGTGGAACGATCGTAGAGGTTGGGAAAAATGTCAGGATGGAGTTCAAGCTACTGTGGCGGCGAAGAATGATCGGTAAAGTTTTAAAACCTAGTTTTAGGCTTAGTCAAAAATTTTTTTGTCACCGAGTCTCTCGTGGACCGAGCTCCACCAAACTAAGGGAATCAGAAGCTTGAGTATTGGCGAAGATGTGGATGGAAGTGTAGAGGCTTCGGCGATCGGTGGTTCATGTTCAATGTAGTTCCAGGCTTTGTCTTTGGTCCCAAATTTGAGCTTGGATGCTCGAATTCAAATTTGAGGAAGAATTGATCACCTGTTGATCGTGTTAAGGTGCGAAGGTGACCGCAGATGTGAGGGGATCGTCGTGGATGAACAGAGTTAACTGCCATGTTGGTGCAGGTGCACAGAGTGCCGTGTCATGTTGAAGTTTGCTGGTTTCTGTTTTGAATGCAAGTTAAGGATGAATTGACTCGAAGCATGTGGTTGGGTAGCTCGAAGTTTTTGGTTAGTGAACCCGAAGTAGTTTTGGGTAATGCGGGTTTAAGGTTTGGAAGCAGGTTTTGTCAGAAACCTGTAACCCTGTTGGAATTTAGAATAAAATTTAAAACCCTGGACTTGAATGACGTAAAGTTTTAAAATCCGAGTCATGTTTAAATCTAGTTTGTATTATAGTTTCAAATGATTTTGAATCCTACAAGTTTTTAAATTTTAAAAGTAGTTTTCAGTTTGAAAACTAAAATGAATAAACCTGACAGTTTTTATGTAAATTTAAATTTCATTTGAAATCTGAATCATGATTCAAAATAGCAGTTTGAATCTAAATCTAAGTTCAGTTTTCTTAAAATTTTTGAATCTTGGTTTTAAAAATGAATTTAAATAAAGAGTTTTAAAATCAAGATTCAAATCAAAGGTTTATTTCAAGTTTAAATTCAAATGATTTAAATAAGGAATGGTTTCAAATGTATTGAATTTAAAACCTGGATAATTGAATAAGTTTTGAAATCTGAATGTTTTCAAACTAGTTTAAAATTTAAATTGTTTATTTTAAGTAAAATTGTTTCAAAACAAATATTTAAATTTATTTTCCTTTTTGAAATGAAATCATTATAAATGGTTTATAAAGGAAGTTAAATGATTGTTAACCTGAATTTATAATCTAAATTATAATGTATTTAAAACTTAGTTTAATTAAATTAATTATACTAAGACTTATCTTATATAAGTTTTATTATAAGAAAATAAATGTTATTTACATTTACTTTGGAAAGAATAAATGGAATTTAAAATTTGATAATGCTTAAATAAATATCATTATTGAATTTTAGATTCAAATTTGGAATTTGAATTTAAATTTTAAATGCAATATTCTAAGTACACTTTAATATTTATATAATTATTAATAAGGAATGGGTTATCTTAAAAATTATTAAGATATTAAAATAATTAAATAAATAAGATAATTAAGGAGAGACTCATTCTATAATTAATAATTTGGATTAATTTAAATTAGAGTTAATTAAGAAGTAATTAAAGAATAAATAATAGTTAATGATGGTCATTAACTAAAGTTTATTTAGTAATTAATTAATATGATTAATTTTCAATAATTAATTAAATTAATTAATTAATGTTAATAAATTGTAAAATTTATTTAAGTTTAATTACTTAAATAAAAGTAATTAAGACATTAATTACTTAATGTAATTAATGAAGTTATTGAGTTTGGTTTAAATTAATTAATTAAGTTTAATTAATTTTAAAAATGAGATTTGATAATAATTACCTGATGTAATTAATGTAGTGAAATTACCCAGTGAAGTAATTAAAGATAATTACTGAATGTAATTAATAGATGATATTGGGATTGTGAAAATAATTTGGATTAAATTATCTTGTATAATTAATCAAGAGATTAATTAAGAAATTAATTAAAGGGTAATTAATTTGATAAGTATTTAAAGGTGGTTAATTACAGATTGATATTAATCAAAGGTGATTAATAATTATGGTTTAAGTAAGATTAATTACTAAAAGTAATTAATTTAATTGAGTAATTAATTAAATATAATTAAGAGACATTAATCAATATAATTAATGATGTAATTAAGATTGATTAATTAATATTAATTAATCAATAATAAGTGATTAAGTGTAATTAATTAATTGTAATTAATTAAGATTAAATGTAATTAATTATAGTTAATTAATTAATGAAGTAATTAAAGGTTAATTACTGTTTTTGACTTAGGGTAATTAATTTTTTGAAATTAATTAAAGTATAATTAATCAGGATTGATTAATTAAGATGATAAATTAGAGGTTAATCAATTAATTTATTTGTAATTAATTAATGATAATATAAGCAAGATTTATATTGTGTAAGTAATTAATTTAATTCATTTTAAATTAATTAAAGATGATGTAATTAATTTAATTCATTTTAAATTAATTATAGATAGTATGATTATAAGTCATTGCTTATAGATGGTTGATATTGATTACTTTGAATGGTTTGAATCTCAGAGATGAGATTAGTAATGTTGATTGATATGGATGCATTAGTTGCATTGTGATATTGATATGGATTATCTTTTAATAGTGATAATGTGGATTATCTGTGGTTTGATAATGATGATTATCTGATGTGAATCTATGAATTATCTATCTGTGTGTATATAGATGATATAATTGAATTGTTTTAAACTCTAAAACAACTTGGACCTAAAAGACACGTTTTGGATTTCGATGAGACCGGGATCAGATTTCCATATTTGGATATCCGAAAACCACATCGATCCAAATTAACGATAGGTCGTGAATCTTATGTGAAGAGTGAAGACTCGAGGAGTAAGGGCTATACGTCAGTATAACTCTGTGGGTGATTCCGTAATGAGTTTGACGGAATAGTACTTATAGATTCGAGATGGAGATTCAGAGTGCAAGGGTTATCGTCATTAACTCTGTGGTTGATTCCGTAATGAGTGTAACGAGATAATTCTTTCGGTTTCATTCGAACCCGGAACAAACTTGTATGGATTAAATGCTTTCAGAACATCGTCAGGTGGACGATGAGCATTCTAAGAGATGTGTCCTCTAAAGGTAATCGTAGCCTCAAGCCTCATCAACCGGGAATGGCTAAAACAGGAGAGGTGCAGCAAGGCTTCGTGGGTAGCACCCACTGGAGAGCAAGATTGATCCCTGTCTAGAGGTCCCTTTTTATTCGGCTTAGTGGGCAGTTGGAATTGCGCACCAACTGCGGGGTTTTCTTGTTTGGAACTATTCAGTAAGGGATGGGTCCGGCCTTGTGTTGCAGGAGAGTTAGGGTGGCTCCTCGGTACGTTGATCTAGGCCACGTACTGTGACGGGCGGTACCCCAGTAGCCCTGCCATTGTATGGAATCCAATGTCCAATAAGTGCCAACGGTTTTGATTGTATTACCCCCTTTTGTGGCTAGTAGCTGGAATTTAATAGATGTAACAATTTCGGCTATTTCATATT
The DNA here is from genome assembly GCA_030765085.1 of Allium cepa. Taxonomy (NCBI): domain Eukaryota; kingdom Viridiplantae; phylum Streptophyta; class Magnoliopsida; order Asparagales; family Amaryllidaceae; genus Allium; species Allium cepa. The sequence continues at coordinate 139,183,368 of CM060932.1, forward strand.
TACTTCAAAACCCTAGACACTATTATAATATCACTGGATTTCCTATCAAATGTTTTGGTTAGCGTAAGGTAAAAACTTTTCCATGTTTATGTGTGAGAAGTCTTACGTGATACCTTTCTTTCTAAAGGTTTTTGAAAGTTAAGCAACTTTAACCTGTTACTCACACCAGACCCATGTCTGACCCGGAGTTTATTTTTGTTTGTCATAAACTCTTGGGTACTCAAATTTTTACGAGTAGCCAAGGGATTCAGGTTAGCTTTGACGAATATTGGAGGACCAATGGAGCAGGAGGCTTCTGCGTTAGATATTAGTATTCCGCTGTGTGTTCTGTGTTGTCTCTGGATTGTATTATGTTGTAAATACTAGACATGTGTTTATAACTGTCTAGTATGTGTTGTATTATCTGTGTACTCTGATAGTGGTTGTAAACTATGTAATATTTTATGTTATTAATATAATTTATTCGTTCCGCTGTTTAGATTCCGATGTGTTGTTTCTTCTTCTTCTCTTTCTTTCTCTTTTCTATCCCTTTCTTTCTTATTAGCGATGCAACTTTCTAGTGTTAGGAAGTTGGGTCGCTACAGGTGGTATTAGAGCATTAGGTTGAGTGAATACCTAGGCTCTGTAGTGGTGTCTATCTTGAGAGAGCGTATTTGTAATTATATATATATATATATATATATATTTATCTATTTCTACCTATCTGTTGGGTTACCTGTTCAGGTTTTCCAATATAGGCTATAAAGGTACATGAGGTAGTGGTGTTTGTAACACGATTACTACCATTGGTTGGAGTTTGTATGTTTGAGATTGGAAGTGTATCTGTCGAGACTGTGAACCTAATACCGTCTCGAATAAGTTTTGTTGTGTTGAAGTATTTCATCGATCTTTGAAGGAAACCTGTTAAGGTTCGGAGACATCTTTGAAATACAGAGTTGGTGAGTATAGTTTGATCTGTTCGATTGGGTTAGAGCAAGTGATGGTATTTTGATACCTCAGGAAGTTGTAACTACGTGATGAGATGTAGTGATATGGATTGTTTCCGAAGATGTTTTCTTTGGAACAAGTTTTGGGAAGCGTGTCTGCTTCGATAGTGTGGCTGGATTCAGCAAGATGTTGTGGTGTTTCTGGTTGGCTTTGAAGTCCGAGTTTTTTGAAGAACTTTGGATTAGGAAGTTTGGTATTGGTGTCAGCAGTGCCACTGGAATGTTCTGTGAGCCAACAGAGAGGTCATAGCGGAGTAGTTTTTCTGAAGATGGAGTTCAGAAAGATGGAGTTCAGAAGCTGCTAAGTGAATCCGTTTCTTAAATGGATTGACAAGGCCCGTGTAAGCTGTTCTGTTTGGTAAAGAGAGAACAGTTTTATTTGGAAATTTATTTGGGTTGATCGCAAAAGTGACTTGCGTTTGTTTGAATATTCTCTTGGATTATTGGAGATTTTATGGATGTCTTCTAGGAAGACAGAGATTTGTCTATATCTGGAATTGAATTCTCTTATCGACTAGTATTCCAGGAGTGGAACCGGTGGTTCTGTTTAGTTGGAGAATGATTCCTAGAGATAGAGTTTGATGAAGTAACTCAGTTTTGGAGGAATTTCTGAGTTTTCTTTATGGATCCGTTGAACCATATTTCTAAGAAGTGATGTCCAGTTAGTGTTTGTGCTTGTGTTCTTCATCCGTATTATCTTATCTACTATGGATCAGAGTTGTGCAGCGGAAGCAGTTTGATAGTGTTTCTGATTTTCTTTTTCGGATTGGGAGAAGTTTGTAGTCTTCTGCTGGTTATGGAATAGGATTGTGTTTTGGTTTTGGATTGATCTTGAGGAGATCATTATGTTGGGTTGTTTATAGTTCTGCTTGTTTCTAGAGGAATCAGCAAGGGTTGAGCTGATCAGTTTGGATGTTGGCAGCCTAGGATTTGTCTGAAGACTTTTGTAGATAAGGGAAGGGGAAATTTGGAATTCGAAGTTGGAGACTTCGTTGTTGTTGGAGTTTTCTCTGATTCAGGAGCTATAAGTTTTGGTAAGATTAGAAAAGCTAGCTCAGTGATGTTGGGATCTTTTATCTGTGTTTTGGTTGGGTTGGTATTTGGTTTTCTGAATTGAATTGTCAGTTTGGATAACTGGAATTCGATGAGTTTCACGTAAATCTGAGGGAGTACGTGTATGGTCTATCTCTGGCTTTAGAACCAGCAGTAGTTTTAGAGGTTGGTTGTTGAGTCAGACTCGTCTGTAATCTGACATGCTGTCTAGTTCTGTAGATCTAGATGAATAGGAGCTCTGTAGTTTAATTGTATTGATTGTTTTGAATCTATAGAGCGAGTATCCCGATATTTTTATACCAGGGAAACTCGTGAAAGTTTTATCCAGAATTTTTCTGGATAACTATATTTGATTAATTAGATTTGTTTGATTGGGTGAATTGAGTTCTATAGTTGTTAGCATATCATTGGTATATGCTTGTGTTTTAAAAATTTTAATCCTTTAAGTAGATTATTAAATTACCTTTGTTTTAAATTTCGGGGACGAAATTCATTTAAGGGGGAAGGAATGTGATGACTCGGAATTTTAAAGCAATATCAATTTAATAATCTGAAATAAAAATTAAATTGATTTGATAATTTTGTTAATAAGACTTGAATTAATTTAATAATTCAATAAAATAAATAGTTAATTGATAGATTTTATCTTTTTAAATCTAATAATTGTTTTATATTTATAATATATATAGAATATTGTATATATTATAAATAGGTATTGTTTTAAATGAATCTTGTTTTCTATAAAATTTATATCTTTAGTAAAATTGGAAATTATGATTTTATTTAAAATTTAAACTTTTTAAAAGCCATTTAATAAATAAAATATGGTTTTAAATACCTAAGGTAAATATTAAATGATTTAAAATATTTTAACTCAAGTTTAAAAGTTAAATAAATAATAATGAGGTCATTTTGAGTTTCTTTTAAATATAATGTGATAATAAATAATTTATTAATAAAGAAATAATATCTTTTATAAGTTATTTATAGTTATTAAATGTTGATATTTTTAAATATATAATAAAACATTGTTTCAACAAATAAATTTTTAAATAAAAATAATTGTTTTTCAAAAATTCAAATTTGTAGTGTATTTGTAAATAAACTAGATTTCAAAAATTCTATTTGAACATGAATTCAATGTTTTAAATCTAAAGTATAAATGTTTTTAATTTTTTTTGATTTTGAAATATTTGTATAAGTTTAATTTTATAAGTATAGTTTGATTTATTCATTTTAAAATCTATATACATATGAATAAATACATGGTTAACTAATTTATTTAAACATAGGATTACATTTATCTTATATTAAATATCTAATTTGAAATACAAGTTAACTAAATTTATAGCTTATTAACATCTAAATAAATAACTAATTAACATTTAATTATAACTAATTAATACTTGTGACAAATGTAAACAACTTACAAATTAAATGAGCATGTGTGTTAATTAATAAACATACTTACTTGACAAATGTTGCATTGTGAAACAAGTGTCAAAAACTTAATTTATCATTTTTCTTTTGTTTTTATTTTTGAATAATTTCAGTTTATATAAAACTTTTTCTTCCCTCATCAAATTTTCTTCTTCTAAAATAAAGAAATCTGAAGACAAACAAATTAAGAAAAATAAACACTTCTATTCAAATACCAAAATCTGAAACAAAAACATACACATCTTCAAATAACAAGTTTGTATGCAAATTCTTCTTACAAATCAAAACAAAATCATTATCAAAAAGCTCAGTTCAAACATGCAAATCTGGGTTTTCAAAAGACCTGCATATTTCAAAAAAATCTGGAATGCATGCATCTTTTAGCATCTGGGATGCAGACAACTGCAGTTCAAAAGAAGCTTGCATGCCACTTTAAAAATAAACTCCATAGCAACTTCATTTTCAAGTATAAAGTTTGATTCAAGCAAATGGATTTCAGTTTTTAGAGATTCAAAGTTTTCTGAAGCTTTTCATCAACCTGTTTTTCAAATTTGGGAATGCTCTGCCTTCATTTTAAATCGGCGAGTAACACTTTTCTTAAAAAGCTTACGTATAGTTGTAGTTGCATGTTGATTTCTGAAGCTAAGAATGTTGTATATGATTGGATTTTCTGAGTACAAATATGTAGAATGTGTGCATGCCTGTTCTTTGTTTTTTTTATTTTTTAAGCTCAGTTTTAATCAAAATCCATTATCATCTTATCTGATCTCTGTTAGGACTTAGATTCTTAAAAAAAAAAAGAATTGTTTGTTTACTGATAGGTTAATGGTTAAAATTTTAACTAAGTCAAAAATTTAAAATTTGATTGTTTCTAGAATGCAAAAAAAGAACAGAGTAAGTTTAATAAAAGTGAAAATCCAAATCATCTAAATTTTGCAATCCAGGAATATAAACTGAAACCTTATCCCATTTCAAAAGTAAAATTATAAATTTTAGTGTTAGAATTTGGGAGCAGTTTGAGATGAACTAGAATTGAAGTCTTGGATTGTCTCGGGTGATCCAGTTGACCGAGATGGACATGGTCTTCACTGGTGGTAGTGGAACGATCGTAGAGGTTGGGAAAAATGTCAGGATGGAGTTCAATCTACTGTGGCGGCGGAGAATGATCGGTAAAGTTTTAAAACCTAGTTTTAGGCTTAGTCAAAATTTTATTTGTCACCGAGTCTCTCGTGAACCGAGCTCCACCAAACTAAGGGAATCAGAAGCTTGAGTATTGGCGAAGATGTGGATGGAAGTGTAGAGGCTCCGGCGATCGGTGTTTCGTGTTCAATGTAGGTCCAGGCTTTGTCTTTGGTCCCAAATTTGAGCTTGGATGCTCGAATTCAAATTTGAGGAAGAATTGATCACCTGTTGATCATGTTAAGGTGCGAAGGTGACCGCAGATGTGAGGGGATCGTCGTGGATGAACGGAGTTAACTGCCATGTCGGTGCAGGTGCACAGAGTGCCGTGTCGTGTTGAAGTTTGCTGGTTTCTGTTTCGAATGCGAGTTAAGGGTGAATTGACTCGAAGCATGTGGTTGGGTAGCTCGAAGTTTTTGGTTGGTGAACCCGTAGTAGTTTTGGGTAACGCGGGTTTAAGGTTTGGAAGCAGGTTTTGTCAGAAACCTGTAACCCTGTTGGAATTTAGAATAAAATTTAAAACCTTGGACTTGAATGAAGTAAAGTTTTAAAATCTGAGTCATGTTTAAATCTAGTTTGTATTATAGTTTCAAATGATTTTGAATCCTACAAGTTTTTAAATTTTAAAAGTAGTTTTCAGTTTGAAAACTAAAATAAATAAACCTGACAGTTTTTATGTAAATTTAAATTTCATTTGAAATCTGAATCATGATTCAAAACAGCAGTTTGAATCTAAATCTAAGTTCAGTTTTCTTAAAATTTTTGAATCTTCTGGTTTTAAAAATGAATTTAAATAAAGAGTTTTAAAATCAAGATTCAAATCAAAGGTTTATTTCAAGTTTAAATTCAAATGATTTAAATAAGGAATGGTTTCAAATGTATTGAATTTAAAACCTGGATAATTGAATAAGTTTTGAAATCTGAATGTTTTCAAACTAGTTTAAAATTTAAATTGTTTATTTTAAGTAAAATTGTTTCAAAACAAATGTTTAAATTTATTTTCCTTTTTGAAATGAAATCATTATAAATGGTTTATAAAGGAAGTTAAATGATTGTTAACCTGAATTTATAATCTAAATTATAATGTATTTAAAACTTAGTTTAATTAAATTAATTATACTAAGACTTATCTTATATAAGTTTTATTATAAGAAAATAAATGTTATTTACATTTACTTTGGAAAGAATAAATGGAATTTAAAATTTGATAATGCTTAAATAAATATCATTATTGAATTTTAGATTCAAATTTGGAATTTGAATTTAAATTTTAAATGCAATATTCTAAGTACATTTTAATATTTATATAATTATTAATAAGGAATGGGTTATCTTAAAAATTATTAAGATATTAAAATAATTAAATAAATAAGATAATTAAGGAGAGACTCATTCTATAATTAATAATTTGGATTAATTTAAATTAGAGTTAATTAAGAAGTAATTAAAGAATAAATAATAGTTAATGATGGTCATTAACTAAAGTTTATTTAGTAATTAATTAATATGATTAATTTTCAATAATTAATTAAATTAATTAATTAATGTTAATAAATTGTAAAATTTATTTAAGTTTAATTACTTAAATAAAAGTAATTAAGACATTAATTACTTAATGTAATTAATGAAGTTATTGAGTTTGGTTTAAATTAATTAATTAAGTTTAATTAATTTTAAAAATGAGATTTGATAATAATTACCTGATGTAATTAATGTAGTGAAATTACCCAGTGAAGTAATTAAAGATAATTACTGAATGTAATTAATAGATGATATTGGGATTGTGAAAATAATTTGGATTAAATTATCTTGTATAATTAATCAAGAGATTAATTAAGAAATTAATTAAAGGGTAATTAATTTGATAAGTATTTAAAGGTGGTTAATTACAGATTGATGTTAATCAAAGGTGATTAATAATTATGGTTTAAGTGAGATTAATTACTGAAAGTAATTAATTTAATTGAGTAATTAATTAAATATAATTAAGAGACATTAATTAATATAATAATGATGTAATTAAGATCGATTAATTAATCAATAATAAGTGATTAAGTGTAATTAATTAATTGTAATTAATTAAGATTAAATGTAATTAATTATAGTTAATTAATTAATGAAGTAATTAAAGGTTAATTACTGTTTTTGACTTAGGGTAATTAATTTTGTGAAATTAATTAAAGTATAATTAATCAGGATTGATTAATTAAGATGATAAATTAGAGGTTAATCAATTAATTTATTTGTAATTAATTAATGATAATATAAGCAAGATTTATATTGTGTAAGTAATTAATTTAATTCATTTTAAATTAATTAAAGATGATGTAATTAATTTAATTCATTTTAAATTAATTATAGATAGTATGATTATAAGTCATTGCTTATAGATGGTTGATATTGATTACTTTGAATGGTTTGAATCTCAGAGATGAGATTAGTAATGTTGATTGATATGGATGCATTAGTTGCATTGTGATATTGATATGGATTATCTTTTAATAGTGATAATGTGGATTATCTGTGGTTTGATAATGATGATTATCTGATGTGAATCTATGAATTATCTATCTGTGTGTATATAGATGATATAATTGAATTGTTTTAAACTCTAAAACAACTTGGACCTAAAAGACACGTTTTGGATTTCGATGAGACCGGGATCAGATTTCCATATTTGGATATCCGAAAACCACATCGATCCAAATTAACGATAGGTCGTGAATCTTATGTGAAGAGTGAAGACTCGAGGAGTAAGGGCTATACGTCAGTATAACTCTGTGGGTGATTCCGTAATGAGTTTGACGGAATAGTACTTATAGATTCGAGATGGAGATTCAGAGTGCAAGGGTTATCGTCATTAACTCTGTGGTTGATTCCGTAATGAGTGTAACGAGATAATTCTTTCGGTTTCGTTCGAACCCGGAACAAACTTGTATGGATTAAATGCTTTCAGAACATCGTCAGGTGGACGATGAGCATTCTAAGAGATGTGTCCTCTAAAGGTAATCGTAGCCTCAAGCCTCATCAACCGAGAATGGCTAAAACAGGAGAGGTGCAGCAAGGCTTCGTGGGTAGCACCCACTGGAGAGCAAGATTGATCCCTGTCTAGAGGTCCCTTTTTATTCGGCTTAGTGGGCAGTTGGAATTGCGCACCAACTGCGGGGTTTTCTTGTTTGGAACTATTCAGTAAGGGATGGGTCCGGCCTTGTGTTGCAGGAGAGTTAGGGTGGCTCCTCGGTACGTTGATCTAGGCCACGTACTGTGACGGGCGGTACCCCAGTAGCCCTGCCATTGTATGGAATCCAATGTCCAATAAGTGCCAACGGTTTTGATTGTATTACCCACTTTTGTGGCTAGTAGCTGGAATTTAATAGATGTAACAATTTCGGCTATTTCATATTTACTTCAAAACCCTAGACACTATTATAATATCACTGGATTTCCTATCAAATGTTTTGGTTAGCGTAAGGTAAAAACTTTTCCATGTTTATGTGTGGGAAGTCTTACGTGATACCTTTCTTTCTAAAGGTTTTTGAAAGTTAAGCAACTTTAACCTGTTACTCACACCAGACCCATGTCTGACCCGGAGTTTATTTTTGTTTTTCATAAACTCTTGGGTACTCAAATTTTTACGAGTAGCCAAGGGATTCAGGTTAGCTTTGACGAATATTGGAGGACCAATGGAGCAGGAGGCTTCTGCGTTAGATATTAGTATTCCGCTGTGTGTTCTGTGTTGTCTCTGGATTGTATTATGTTGTAAATACTAGACAGGTGTTTATAACTGTCTAGTATGTGTTGTATTATCTGTGTACTCTGATAGTGGTTGTAAACTATGTAATATTTTATGTTATTAATATAATTTATAAGTTCCGCTGTTTAGATTCTGATGTGTTGTTTCTTCTTCTTCTCTTTCTTTCTCTTTTCTATCCCTTTCTTTCTTATTAGCGATGCAACTTTCTAGTGTTAGGAAGTTGGGTCGCTACAATGGGTCCTCCTGAACCTATTAGTCCTTCCAATAACTAATTACCTTGTCCTAGTTTTCATGGGTTTATTAGGAACCGAAGGGTTCATCCAGTAACTCACTTCACATCTTAGCTTTCATGTGTTTACTAAGAACCTACTGATGTTTCCATTAACCTTTCTTATACTAGATTTCATGGGTTTACTAGGAACCTATTGACAGATGTCAATTCTTAATCTAGATATAGTTTTCATGGCTTCACTACAAACCAATTAGCCCCTGCCAACTGTCCTTAATACATAGTTTTCATGGGTTAACTATGAACTGGTTGGTTTCCTCCAATAACTAATTAATCATAGTTTTCATGGGTTTACTATGAACCTTTTGGTTACACCAATAACTATTTTATCATAGTTTTTATGAGTTATTATGAAACTTTTGGTTACCTCCAATAACTACAAAGTTTAGGCATCATTTATTTATGGTCACCCTGACTCCTTGGATGCAATTCTGCTCATTCAGAAGTCTAGTTCTTCGACCCCTTTTTCCCAAAATAAAGTTATGGTTTATCATGTGAATATACACATATTTAAAGAAGCAAAACAACAATATAACAATACCACTACTGTAGGTTTAAGGCCCTTGAAATATATTACATAAAACATAATTTACACCTATAACATATATTTTTATCAAGGTAAATTCTTCTTCAAAATTATGTACTTGAAGCCATTACCAAACTCCCCTATATAAGCCATGGTTTTCCTTAAAAATTTAGAGTTATGGGTTTTAAAACCTTTCGACAATTTCTAGAGCTTCTATTTTTCAACCCCTTCAAAGGGTTTTTAATTATAATTTTTTAAATTAATAGGCTCCAACCCTTCTTATTCTTTAAAGTACTTCTTTACAACCCTTCGACTCCATTGAAACTCAAAACTTTCAAAAGCATTGGAAAATAAACCATTTGAAAACTCACTGGGTTCAATTTAAAACATGTGGAAAATCTACTTTAAAACCTTTCGACTTCATTGGAAGCTACCTTTCGACCCCATCAAAAGTTCTTCTTCAATGCTTTAAAACATTTCTTCGAAAATAAGCTTCAGCCTTTTAAAACACCTTCTTCTGAAGCTTTGGGTTATACTTAAATTATAAAACCAGGGTAAATCATCTAAGTCGAAAGCTTTGATACCTTTCAAAAGCATTGAAGAGGTGGCTGGTTTTAAAACAAGTAAACCTTTTGACTCTGTTGAAAGCAACGACTTCGAATGGTTGGAAAAAACAGCAATAACCTTTAGACTGTGTCGTAAGGTTCAAAACAAAACAATGATAAAGTGGCAGTAACCTTTTGACTATGTCGAAAGGTTTAAAACCTTAATTTTAAATAATTGACATGGTTGAAAGCAACCAAGTCGAAGGCTCCTTTTCGAAAGCAAGCAGGTGTAAGCTTTTGGTTTATAAAATAAACATACCCCAACCTCTTTGGCAACCAAAATTTTGACTATGTATCCTTTGACCTTGTTCAATTCATTATGTACCAAGTAACTTGGTATCATATCCATTGAACTTTGATCTTGTCGAAGGCTATAAACTTTTGACTTTGTCGGAAGGTCTGGGTTGGAAGGTTTGATGCCTAAAATGTTGAAACATGTTAAAAGCATGATTTTCTTGTCTTTAATTTAAAAATATAACTTTTCAACTAATCTGAATTATTCTTCAAATTCTTATTGGGTGATAATTACTTTTCAAAAAGTGCTGCCACTAATTTCAGAACTAAATAATAATTTTATTTTATAAAATGTCCCTTCTCCTTGATTAAATATATAAAACATTTAAGTCCCATACCTTAAATAATTTTATATATTTATCAAATCACTTTGGAAAAATCTGTAAAAATTCTAGAAAATATATTTTAATATTCTTTCCAACATATAAAAATTTCAAACCCAAATAGTTATTGTTTTTTCCATAAATAATTTATAACCCAATAAATCATTTTGTTCACTAGAAAATTAATATAAAATCCACATAAATTCAGAAAATTATGAAAATTGAAACCCATCTCTAGAATCATGTTTTCTACAACATATAACTTTCCCATGGCATTCAAAAATCATTTCATCTCGGTTTTACCCAAAAACCGTGTATATCTCCTTTTTAACAAACTTGTTTAATCCATATAAATCATAATTCAAGCATATCATCATTCAATATATCATAAAAATAGATTACACTAAAATCCAAAACCATATGATCATAAAACTAAAATAGAGATGTAGAAATTATTATTCACCTTAGATTGGATAAGAAAATTGAAGTTTGATTGAGATTGTTTTCTTCTAGCTTGAATCCTATGCTTTAAGTTGATTTTCTCTTCTCTTCTTCCTAATGGCCGGCCTTGCTTCTCACTGTTATATTTTTTTTAAGTAAAATGAATGTGTATGACCTTAATGAGAATAATGTAAGGGTAGGAAGTATGATTATTTAGCCTAATGCCCTTATGTTTAATTTCCTAACCATTTATACAAGTTCATTTGATTTTAAATAAGCACGACCACCTAATTTATTAATCAACCTCAATCTCCTTATCTACATTACTCTATTTAATTTATTCTAATTAAATCCCCTAAATAATGTCAATAAAATTAGGGGTGTTACGGATGTCGAATGTCATTAGAGTTTTTAAGAGATAACTATAGTACACGGTGTCGAATTTATATAACACAAAATACCATCGAATATGCAACTAGGGAAGGAAGTCGCACTAATAAAGCATGGCAAGCATTTAGTTATGAAGTAAAGATGAGTCTTTACAGCGTTAACTAAAAAGCAACTCTAACCAGATGACAGTGTTGAGTATCTACAAAAGAAAGTGATGTCGAGTTTCAACAACCATGAGGGGTATCGAGTACTTGAGACATAGTGGGTGTATGGCTGTATGGGCATGTGATGGCTAACCCACAACATCCGACCTTTATAAATAATCCCCTTGGCCATTCAAACGGGGCGATTAATTCTTTTCTCATTTCTCAAATCTCAAAGTTGTAAACCATAAATTGATTTGGGGATTTTAGTGTTGATTGTACTATTGTAATATTTTGCACATAAGACCTTAGAAAATAAACATTAAATAGCATTTTCCTACAATATACGTATCTTTGACTATTACTGAGAGAATGGATGTGCATATAACTTATTCTTTGGACTTGGACTTGAATTTCGACTTATATATTAAGCAATGCTGCTTGAGTCCTTGACTTCAATTTTCTTTGCATAAAGCCTATATTGCTCAATGACTTATGGATAAAGGACTGTAATATACGTGGATTGCCTATTTCATTCATTGTCGAACAAACAATGAACTATCACAATTATGCAGTTTGCTTATCTTTCCCATGGACTTGTGACTTGAACTTCTAATAACCTAATGACTATATTCAAGTTCATAAGTGTTACTAGAACTATTCCAAATAATATTACCTTGAACAACGTTTCAGAATGTTGAACCAATTTTTAGCGCTAGAAGGAGAACTCGAACCTCCGTCCAATTATTTCCTTATTTAGGAACTAATATGTAAATTTTTGTTATAGAAAAATGGCGAGAGTTGAGAAAGCCAATATTCCGAATGAAGAAATAATGCAACAAGTGACCTTGGAAGAAAATGCCACTCCTAGCTTCAATCCAAAGAATGTGGAAGTTAGACAACCTTTAGTACTAGCAGAGCCGACAAATAGCGAAGCTAAAATCTAAGATTTAACACGATAGCTTGCAACAATGCAGGAGCTTCTAAAAAATTTTCTCTCTCAAAAGTTCTCTAAAACAGCAAAACTTATTGAAGGAGGAGAGGAAGTTGAATCTCTAAGTAGAAATTTGGCTACCACAATACTCAAAAGCAAGGAGAAGGGCAAAAGCATCATGGGCCCACCAAGGAAAAGAGGAATCCAAGAGGATGAACCAGAAATATATTCTCCAAAGTCACAAGCAGATAATAAAATTAAAGCGACCGCTGAAGATAAAACCAAAAAAAGGTAGTAGAAAGGTATATCGAACGATCTAATAGCTCAATCTCACATAAAGAATACAGGCCTAATAACGGGGATTACCATGATGATGAAACTTACTTGAGGGATATAGCTAATAAAATGATGAAATACATACTTGATCTTAAAGGGAAAGGGACCTTTAACCCAAGGGTTGATAATAATTTCCGTAAGGCTCCGTTTATAGAGGAGATAATGTCCGTTAAAATTCCCTCGCACATCAAAGTCTCATCATTGAAGTATAATAGAAACACTGATCTTGATGACCATCTTTTGGCCTTATAAAACCTAATGGATTTGCACAATGCTTCTAGAGCGGTATGCTACAGACTCTTTCCTACAACTTTTCAAAGAGCGGATGTCAAATGGTATAGGCACTACGGAGAGAAAACTATTTACTTTTAAGAACGGTTTTCTTATGAGTTCTCAACATAATTCTACAAAATCAAAGATCCAAAAACTGACTTTTGTGTACTGGAAAATGTCAAGCAAAGACCAGGAAACTTGCTCGACGAATATCTAAACAAGTTCAACACTGGGGCACTAAAGGTGGAAAACATGACTGATGGAGAAAAGCTGATGGCAGTGCTCTCAGGGTTAAGTGAATAGACCCTCTTCTAGAAGGAACTCTACATCCATGGTGTAGGAATTTACATGATTTTCATTTCCAGGCAGATAAATTTATCCATACAGATGAAATATACCATGCTAAGAAGAAATTCAGCCAAAGAAAGAAGGAGGAAATTTTGGCTATGACCACCACAATAAAAAGCCAAGATGGGATGAAAATAAAAGAGGGAGATGGAAGGAGATACCAAAAATCTAACTATGTGGCTTTGAATAAGCTCATTTCTTATATTTTTGCTATGATTAAAGACGAGTGAAACTTTCCTATTTCCTTCAAGGCAAGAAAAAATCCAAAACCGAAAAGGGGGAGATTACTACGCTTACCATAAGCTGAACAACATAAAACTGACAAGTGTCCTATTTTAGCCAGAATAATTCACAACATGATTAGATCTGGATCTTTGAAGGAGTTTTCAAAGAAAATCAAAAGTCGTCCAATCCCGAAGGGAATAATCAGAGGTCCTGAAGCAACACTACAAATTTCATAGAGTATGACTCTCAACCAAACTTGTTACTTCAATTAACCGCATAGGATGTCACCAATGGACGTCCCCGTCTCATTGGAAGTAGCAAAGGAGCCAAGAATAGATACATAAGGGAGGCAAGAGATGGAGTCTTTCTATTCAGGAGGAGCCACCACTCAAAAACCATAAATAGCAACTTTCAAATGCCCAACTTAATAATAAGACCATAAGAGCTAAGAGGGGTTAAACATCTGCATGATGATCTACTGCCGAAAAATTCACAAATTTGGCTTTCTGTGGTAGAAAAGATCTTAGTGGATACTAGAAGCACAGTGAACGTCATCTTCAAGCATGCTTTTGATCAAATGGGCATTCCAAAGGAGAAGTTGGAGTCAAGCTTTGAACCAATCTTTAGGTTAAACAATAAAGAGTCTACTCTAATAGGACAGATTAAGCTTTTGGTGTAGATAGGAATTCTACCACGTTCTAGGACTTTTGAAACTCTATTCATAGCAATGGACCAACCTTCATATTACAATGCTTTCTTTAGAAGGCCATCCCTGGATGAAGTGTATGTGTTTGTATCACCAAAATATCTAATGGTAAAGTTCTAACCAAAAATGGTTGGAGAAAAATAAGATAAGAGTAGTTTAGCTCTTGAGATCTGTACTTCCCAACACTTGAGTAATTCAAAAGAGATGGTGTTTCTTGTTTTGATTCGAAGAAAATTAAAACTGAAATTGAGAAGCCCTTGGGCGGTAGTCCTTCAAGCTGACTAGCCAAGGCAAACAAGAAGACAAAAATAATTGAAAGGCCCGAGAATGCACTTAAAAGATTCAACTTATCAGGGAGGAAAAGAAAATGAAAGAGGCAAACCAAATAGACAATGAAATAGTCGATGAAGAGATTGTTACTGAATTAGATTGTAAAAGTGAGCAAGAAAAAATAAAGTCCGTCGAAGACTTAAAAGAGGTAAGCTTAGATTCTCTTGATCCGAAAAAAATAGTAAAGATTGGAAAAGAGTTGGCGACAAAATCAGGGAAGAAATAATCTAATTTCTTCAATCCAGCAAAGATTTGTTTTCCTGGACCCACTCAAACATGGTCAAAATAGGTCCAACAGCCATGAGCTATGCTCTAAATATCAATCCAAATATCGTCCCCATTCGACAAAAGGAAAGGTTGTTTGATAAAGTTCGAGCGAATGCATTAAAGGACTACTTGAAAATGGATCTATTCGAGAGTTTTTCTATCCCAAATGGTTAGCCAATCCCGTACTAGTTAAAAAGTCTAATGGGAAATGAAGAACATGCATCAATTATATGGAATTGAATGAAGCATGCCCGTGGATAGTTATCCCTTACCTCGTATAGACCAATTAGTTGATACAACAAGTGGACATAAACTATTGTCTTTATCAATGCATATTCAGGATATAATCAAATCTCCCATGTTCATACCAGTTGAATAACAAACAAATGCCATACTAGATTGGGGAATATACTGCTACAAAGTTATGCCTTTCGGGCTGAAAAACATGGAAGCTACGTATCAGAGACTGGTAGAACGTTTAAGGAACAAATTGGTCGAAACATGGAAGTATATGTTGATGATATTCTAGTCAGGTCTCAAATGGAAGATAATCACTTAAAGAATCTTGAGGAAATATT
Source organism: Allium cepa (assembly GCA_030765085.1). Lineage (NCBI taxonomy): Eukaryota > Viridiplantae > Streptophyta > Magnoliopsida > Asparagales > Amaryllidaceae > Allium > Allium cepa. Next base: position 139,198,788 of record CM060932.1, read on the forward strand.
TGTAGTACTAAGAAAGTACCAAATGAAACTGAATCCACAAAAGTGCTTCTTTGGGGCACAATCTGAGAAGTTTCTGGGATATATTATTGGTGCCTAAGGAATTGAGGCCAACCCTAACCAAACCAAAGCAATTAGGAACTTGGTGGAGCCAAGGACAAGTAAAGATTTTGTCATGACCCGAAATTCAGCGTTCAAAAATCGACATCAATACTTCACTTGTATTCGACTGCTGGAGATTCGAACGTCGAATTCCAGTTCGGATGGAGCTTATAACAACATTAGATGAATATAAACAACGGAAACAAAATAAACTGCCATACATCAATATCCCAGATACAACATCATCACAATATTCATTACAACATCATCACCAACATCAGAGTATTTTTATACATATACAACACTACTTCAAAATAGACCATCACAACAGAACAACATGTGATTGCATTCCAAGAAAGTCTTCAAAGAAATGAAGCGATAACGAACTAGCAAACTGAGAACCTTGAGATCCAAAAATTTTCAAAATATCTCCAAGTTAAAAGTCTTCAAAACCCGATAGCCTCCAAACCATAAGACTACAAAATCCAGCTAGCACCAAAAACACGGAAGACCTGCTACTAGGCTGCCCGTGAGGAAATTATGGACACCCAGAGTTTAGAAAGGAAACAATAAACTCCGGGTCAGTCATGGGACTAGTATGAGTAAACAAAAACATTTTATCTTTTAAGAAACAACAAAAGAATTTAAATTGAAATCCGCAATGCTTTTTGGAAAATGTAACAACCATAAGACCTCCCGCCACACACACAATGCAATCGTAGAATTGGAGGAGATTTCTTCTTATGATAGTCAAATATGCTTGATACGGGAAAATTTTCTTTGATATTATTACTAGTGCATAGTGTAGAAAACATTTTCGAAAGTATAATATTAATCTTAGCCGGCATAGACATTCCGAACTATGCCTACTATAGCTACCATCTAAACAGTGGGGCGCCACCATAAGTAAATGGCAGGTAATACAACTAAAACCGTACTGGGTTCATATTGGTAATTGGATTTCCAACAAATGGTCAGGCTAAGGAACTTCCTGGGCCACTTAGGTACGCCTCTGGAGGGACGTCACGAGAACCTAACCGTATCTCTGCCAACACAAGGCCGGGTTACCTCTATAACTAGGTAACTACTGACACGAGTATGACATCCCCCGGTTGTAACCAACCTTTATCCGGGGCCCCAACAACAACAATCACAAAGTCATATATATTTGCGATATCCACATAAGTTAAGTATCTGGGCTCCATACCTTGATACCACTTCTATCCAGAAGGAAATGCTCATACCCTAAGGGGCGCTACCCCCAATAACCTTGCTGCATCTTTCCTGTTTCGACCATTATCGGGTTGTGAGGTTCGACGAAGTCTCGTCCACAAAGCTACGCTTTTCACAAAAGACATGCTTTGATCAACAAATGATCAGTAGCACTCAGCATGCCACATTACCAAGTTGGGAATATATTACAGATATCCTTCAACTACATAACCTCTGAGCTCGTACGTCTCAGAGAAGGGTGTTAGGCTAAGAGAATGAATTCTCCGTCACCAACAGAAATGTATTTGAAAGAAATCTGTTTTATATCTCAAAATGTAATGTCAGACATACAATCCATACAAGTCTGTTCCGGGTTCGAACAGAACTGAAGGCACTTTCGAAGAAGTCCTTGCAATCCGGGAACCCACAATCCCGATCGGACTTCCCATCACATATGGAGAACTCTATACCGGAGCAACTCAGTGCAGAGTCATTCGACAGGTTATCCTATCGTTCTCGAAGACGTCCGGTCTTCACCACCGTCTTCAATTGCTATCCATTTCGTTGTATCACTATTCAGAATGGGTTATATGACACAAAGGTCCTCTCCCGGCTAATCCAAATAGTGAGCGTCAATTTTAAAAACATGTGAATACGTCGTTCACAAAAATTCACAGGTTCGATGTGGGTTTCGGACAACCAACTGGAATCCGACTCACTATCGCATCGAAATTCAAAAGCCATTTTACGGGCCAAATGGGTTTCATATTCACATAGAAAATACAGAATCACAGCTCAGCACAAAGTAATTCATATCACTTAGCATCACAATTACAATCAGAGATATCAATCAATACCCATCATGCAATAGTTATCAATCATATACACCTACGATGAATCAATCTTGTGATTTAAACTAATTAATCACATAATTAATTTCATTAATTATCTTTAATCAATGATTAGTTATCCTTAATTAAAATTAATTAAATCTTTAATCGTCTTCATTAATTAGTCATTCCTTAGTTAATTACCCTAATTAATTTATCCTTAATTGTTCATTAATCAAATCTTAATTACTTTTATTAATTTATTATTTCCTTAATTAATTATCTTAATAAATTATTCCTTAATTAATCATTAAATATTAAGTAATCAATTTAAATAGTTTATTTTAAGTAAATCATTTATTAAATAAGTAAATCATAAATTACCTATTAAATTCAAAAGATAAACCTTCTTATCTTTGTTAACCATTTTGATTTTTCTTGTAAATCTAATTTAAATTCATCATGTGAATTATCTTGAGAGATCAAAATTATTTTGTAAAACATTTCATCTTAACATCATTTTTAATTACATTTTATAATTGATTTTTATAAGTAATGTAAAAAAAATTAAATTAAATTAAATTAAATTACTTAAAAAAATGTCTTACTTAAACTTTAATTTGTTTAAAATCCAAATCAAAATTTTCCTTAAAAACATGAGTTTAAAATTGTTTTAAAAGTTTTGAATTTTTACGGTTTATATTTGAGCAAACTGCCTTGGTATGCTGACTCCCCTGAAGCTACTTCGAGTCTTCCCCGAGATTTCATCCCGCTTACTTCGAGTCCTTCCCAAAAATTACCCAAGTGCTGTTACTTTTTTGTCCAAATTTTTTCTAAGTACAAACTCGTACAACCCCTAAAAACACTTCGAGTCCATACTCGAGTTCAAACCACTATCACCCGATAGCTGCTTCGAGTTCTCCTTTTCTTCCCCAATTTTCTTTTTCCTGAACAAACCAACTTTGTGCACATGCACAACTTCGCCGGCTGCCTCCAGTTGAATTGCTGGTCGTCAACACATCATTGGTGATGCTCTCGAACCTCTCAAACACTCAAAAGTTCGAACAAATCACGATCTCGCATTTTCGTCCTCAAACCCAAAACTGGAACGAACATGCCTCAAAAACAACGCCTCGCTTCGACGCCAAAGATCACCAGAAGCAATGCATCTCCGTCACGAGCTTCTCATGTCAACCACGCCCCTCCACCAACCGGTCTCATCCAGTCCGATGCACCCTAGACGACGGATTTGGCCAATTTCTGATCAATGCAGAAACATGGGCTAAAACCCTAATTTGATCTTGTCTCAACTCCACGATGATTTAAAAAATTCCAAAGCATTTTTCTCAAGCTACCCTACCCCCCAGCAAGCTTCACCCAAGATCGCAAGATGAATTGTGTTTCCGATCATCAGAGATTGCCTAGAAATTCAAATCAGATCATCCTTGCTTTACTAAATGAATACTCGCTTAAAAAAATTGATTTGACTTTCAAAAATCATTATTTGTGATAACAATTCAGATTTTATTCTTGAAACCATGATTCATAATATTTGAATTTCCACATGATTTGGATTGTGACTGCATTTTCAATTTTTCCAGAGCAGTTCTTATTCATTTAGCTTGAATTCACTTTTACAATTTAAAACATGACAAAACAAACCACTTTTGTTTGAATTCTGAGATCAAACAAGGATCAAGGAATAAGGAAATTGGATTTTTATACAAGATTATGAATCTCTGTAACCTAGAACAGAGGTAATTCAAATTTAAATTAACATGCACAGGTAAAAATAGATTTTTTTTGTGCATGCAAACAATTGTTCAAACTTGTTTAAATTCTACATTCATCAAACATCAGATCTTAGGAATGTTTACGCACCTGTAAAATTTTAGCAGAGATAGTTTCCTATTTAAAATTAAAACCTGGAACTCCCTTTTTTTCTTCTTAGCTTGATTTGAACTTGTTATCTGCAACAAATTTTTGTATGAACTTGTTTAAATCTTTGATGTAATTTACTTACTTAATCTTTTAACAACAAATTAAAAATTACATTACTTATAGTTAATTTTCAGTTTGGAACAGAGGGAAGAAAAGCTCTGGCCTGCACCTTAAAATCTTGTGTCTGCTAATAATTTTTTTCTTTTTAAATTGATTCCTGAATCTCTTTAATCCTTGAAGTTCTTGTTTGATTCTGTAATAATTGTTGAAGAGTTAAAATTAACTTCGAATTCTTCTTCTGGCTTGAGATGTTGAGAGCAAAGTTTTGTTACAGATTTTTTTTTCCTGGAAATTTGTTTTTTGGTTTGTGAATTGAGGACTTGAAATTTTTTTCTTTTCTTCTCAGATCTGTATTCTTTTTGAAAATGAGATAAAAGAATACAAAGTAGAAGATGAATTACCTATATAATTTTTATTTTCTTTTTCTGTGAATTTCTAAGAAAAATGGGAATGATAACATGACACTTGTGCAATTTTTTCCTCATGATTTACACTTGTCTCCATAGTCATTGTTAGCTTGTAATAATTTTTTTTCTTTATTAACATAATAATTTACATTATATAAATTGTATTTAAACTTACATTTCCTATTAAAAATATTAGCTTTATATTAGTACACATTATAAAAAAGAGAAAGTTTTTTTTTGAAATTATATACATATTAAATAAATTACATAGATATACATTTATAAATCCAAATTATTTTACTAAAACATTTATTTTCAAAATTTAAATTCAAATTAAAAATCAAATTCAATATATAAATTCAAATTCACCCACATATGCACTCATACATATATATTCACATATATGAATAAAATTTAGATTCAAATGGTTTTAAAAACTTTTAGTATTTTAAAATTTGAAACTCAAAAGAAATTTGAAATTTAAATTATCACTTATTATTTATTTATTTTGAAACTTTCTAAATTTTATTACAAAAATTCAACGTTTACCAAATTCAAATTGATAAAATTTTAGTATGTTACTGATTTCCCCCTTTAAGAAAATTTCGTCCTCGAAATTTTGAAAGAGAGAGAAAAGTAAACATAGAATATACGAATTCAGAAAAGGATAGAAAAATGGCTTACCAGTTTAAACCGAGATATCCACTCTGCAATTGGGATAAGACTTTTGCATATTGTCTTCTGTCTCCCAAGTACAGTCCTTTGGATCACCGCTGCACTGCACTTTAACCAGTTTAAAATTTTGTTTCTTAATTGCTTTTCATCCCGATCCACAATCTTAATTGGTTCTCTTTTAACTGTTAAATTTGGTGTGATCTCTAGATCCTGCTGAGCTGCCTCTTCGATAATACTGTCTGGATCGTGCACGTACTTTCGAAGATGTAAAATACATCGTGTACGCCAGATAACCAATTAGGTAGCTGCACTCGATATGCCAGGGGACCAATCATTTCCAAAATAGGAAAAGGACCAATGTATCGTGGTGCCAGCTTACTAGTCTTCCCAAATCTTAACACCCCCCGCATTGGAGATACTTTCAAGAAAACGGAATCTCCAACTTAAAATTCCAAAGCTCTTCTTCTGCGGTCGTAATAACTCTTCTGGCGACTTTGAGCAGTTATTAACTTCTTTCAAATAAAATCAACTTTTTCAGTGGCTTCTTTAATCGTATCTGGTCCAAGAACGAGTCTATCACCGGATTCAATCCAGCATGCCGGTGATCGACACGGACGACCATATAAAGCTTCAAAAGGAGCCATTTCGATACTGGCTTGACAGCTATTATTATATGAAAATTCGACCAAATGTAAATAATCCTCCCAAGAACCACCAAAGTCGAGAATACAAGCACGCGAAAGATCCTCTAATATTCGATTTATCGTTTCAGTCTTCCCATCAGACTGTGGGTGATAAGCAGTGCTGAAATTTAGCTTTGTTCCCAACGTAGCCTGAAACGCCTCCCAAAATCTACTAGTGAAGATCGGGTCACGATCACTCACTATACTTTTCGGTATACCATGGATACGGACAATCTCTTTGATATAAAGCTCAGCTAAACTTGCTGCTGTCCGGGTGGATTTCACTGGGATGAAATGGGCTGTTTTAGTCAAGCGGTCCACAATAACCCAGATTGCTTCATTTCCCTTTCGAGTGCGGGGCAACCCATCGATGAAATCCATCGATACCTGATCCCACTTCCACTTTGGTACCTCCAAAGGCTGGAGTAAAACCGCCATCTTCTTCTGATCGCTTTTAGTTTGTTGACAAGTAGCACAGTGACTCACATATATAGATATATCTCTTTTCATTATCTTCCACCAGAAGGTTCTTTTAATATCTCTATACATCTTATTAACTCCTGGATGGATACTGAGTTTTGACTTATGACATGCATCTAAAACTTCACGCTTCAAATCAGGGAAGCCTGGAACACATATTCTGCCTTTCAGCCTTATAACTCCCCTTCTATCCATCTCAAAACTAGTGTCTTCTCCTTGGCATATTCTTTTATAAATTTCATGAAGAAACTCATCTTCATATTGCTTGCTCGCAATCCTCTTATGAAGAGTGGGAGTGATAACAAGATATACGAGAACAACATGTCTTCTGCTTAAAGCATCGACAACTACATTGGCTTTTCAAGGTGTATACAGAATATCTAGGTCATATGATGCTAGAAATTCTAACCATCATTGTTGCCGTAGATTTAAATCTTTCTGGGTGAAGAGATATTTCAAAGATTTGTGGTCGGTGAATAATTCAAAATTTTCACCTAAAACAAGGAGAGTTCATTAAGTATATTTATTTAGTTAAGTTGAATTTCTTATATCGTTAAGAAAGCTGAAAAAATTCTTACCTAGAAGATAGTGTCGCTATATTTTCAAAGCGAAAATAATAGCTAAAAGCTCCAAATCGTGTGTTGGGTAATTTCTCTCATGCGGGCGTAATTGTCTACTCGCGTAGACAATTACTTTCCCATTTTGCATTAGTACTGCATCCAAACCATCTCCAAAAGCATCAGTATAGATAGAGAACCCTTGGTTCCCATTAATGATAGCGAGAACGGGAGCGGTAGTTAATCTCCTTTTCAATTCTTGGAAAGCTTCATCACATTTTGGAGTCCAATCGAATTTAGCATTCTTTATTGTTAGCTTAGTCAATGGACTGGCCAACTTAGAAAAATCCTGGACAAACTTTCTATAATATCCCGCTAAACCTAGAAAATTTCAAACTTCTCTAGGAGTAGTGGGTCGCTTCCAGTCCAGAATTGCAGAAATTTTGCTTAGATCAACAGAAATCCCTTCTTCATTAACAATATGACCGAGAAATCTGACTTCTTTGACCCAAAAGTGACATATAGAGAATTTAGCGAATAGGATATTCCTCCTCAATATCTCCAAAACAATTCTGAGATGTTCACCATATTCCTCTTTAGTTTTGGAGTAAATCAAGATATCATCAATAAACACAAGGACAAATTTGTTCAATACTTCTCGAAACACTCGGGTCATTAAATCTACGAAATACGCAGGAGCGTTGGTTAGTCCGAAGGGCATGACCAACCATTCGTAGAACATGTTAGGACTCCTAAAGGCAGTCAAATGAACACAATCCTCGGCTATTCGCAGTTGATGGAATCCCTGAGCTAAATCCATCTTAGAAAAGAATCGAGCGCCATGAAGTTGATCGAATAGATCGTCGATTCTAGGTAAAGGAAATTTGTTATTGAGAGTTTGTATACTGAGATCACGGTAATCTACACACAATCTCAAAGATCCGTCTGATTTAGCCACAAACACGATAGCTGAACCCCATTCAGAAACACTAGGACGAATCAATCCTTTTTCTAGCAAATCTCGAGTTTGATTGACTAATTCAATTCTTTCCCTAGGTGCCATCCTGCGACTTGAATGGACGACAGGATGGGCATTGGGTACTAAGTCAATTTGGAATTCTATTTCTCTATGGTAAGGATTTTACTTCTTCAAATACGTCGGAATATTCTCGAACAACAGGTATAGATTCCAAACTGGGTTCAGGATATCCCAAAGTATACATTAATTTATCTCTCTTTGGACTCAGATCCTCCTAAGAGATTTCAATAAAATTTCCAAGGTTTGTTTTGACTAAAATTGTTCGATTATTACAATCCAATTTAGCTTCGTATCTCAATAACCAGTTCATTCCGAGTAAGATTTCAAATTCATTAAATTCGAGGATATAAAGGTTAATAGGAAATTGATAGCAAGCATATGAAATAGGAACTTTCCTACAATACAAACAAAGTTTGTGGGACCTCTAACCGGATTTTTCACGCAAATAGGGTCGTCAACAAATTCAGTTTTCAGTTCTAATTCATTTACGGTTTGTTGGGAGATATTGTCAAATAAAACTCTAACAACTTTATCATAAATAGTAAGGTTACCTTCCAAAACACCTTTTCCTTTATCTGCTTTCGAAGTTGAAGGGTCTTCCTTTATCGCATAAACATTTGCCACCTGCGCTTGCTTCATCACCGGGCAATTCTTAACAACATGTCCAGGCTTGTGACAATTATAACATTCTCTAACTCCTTGAACAGTCTTCACAGGTTGTTCCTTCTTAACTTGCTTCTTTAGGTTTTTGCAGCTGTTTGAATAATGGCCCTTTTCTTGGCAATCGTAACAAGTTACATTTCTACCCGAATTTCCTTGATTGTTCTTCTTATCCTTGTCTTGCAGTGGCTTCTTGCCCCCAAACTTCCTTTTTTTTCCAATTCCGATTACTTGAATTTTCTCATGGAATCTCCTGCATATCCAGGGTGGCATACCTATATCCCATATCAATAAGATCAAAAAAAGATTCTTTGACGTGTGCTGTCATCCTTTAGTGATACTTCTTGTTCATCCCATGAATGAACCTTTCATCTTTCTTTAGAGGCGTGTTCACCAACTCTGAACCGAAACGGGATAGTTCGTTGAACTTGTTTAAGTACTCCTCAAATGACAAGCTTCCATGCTTTAAATCCATAAATTCTTGATACATTCGGGAAATTCCTGCCAACGGCATATAGCACTTTTCAAACACTTCCTTAAATCGACTCCAAGTAAATTCTTCTTCTGGTTCATCTACAGTGACTGTTTCCCACCAGGCTGAGGCTTCATCTTGAAGTTGCCAAGAAGCAATGAGACGCATCTGATCATCCTGCAGCTTAAGCCCTTTAAAGATCTTTTCACATGATCTAATCCAAGCCTGGGCCTCAATAATCGACTCTTTGCCGGTGAACGGTCTACCACCAAGTCTTGAGAAACTCTCATACAAATCAGCCAGATTCGGCTGATACTGAGTAGGCAAAGCTGCCTCTGCTGAAGGAGAAACTTGACTAGCTGTTGTAGCATTCCCTTGACCCCTAGCTCTACCTCTTCGCCCGCTCATCCTTACTATCTGTAATTAGTAAGAAACTTGATTTAGATATTCGGACGAGATATCTTAAGGAATATCAGCAGTTAAAGAAAATAGACTAAGAAAATTTGAGGTTTCAGTCTCGGTTAATATTCATTCTAGGGTATACTTCATCCTATCTCTAATGAGCCATCTAATGTGCTATACCCGTAGCTAAAGTTCTTACTCAACCTTTAGCTCTGATACCACTTGTCGCGACCCAAAATTCAGCGCTCAAAAATCGACATCAATACCTTATTTTTATTCGACTGCCGGAGATTCGAACGTCGAATTCCAGTTCGGATGGAGCTTATAACAACATTAGATGAATATAAACAGCGGAAACAAAATAAACTGCCATACATCAATATCCCAGATACAACATCATCACAATATTCATTACAACATCATCACCAACATCAGAGTATTTTTATACATATACAACACTACTTCAAAATAGACCATCACAACAGAACAACATGTGATTGCATTCCAAGAAAGTCTTCAAAGAAATGAAGCGATAACGAACTTCCAAACTGAGAACCTTGAGATCCAAAAGTTTTCAAAATATCTCCAAGTTAAAAGTCTTCAAAACCCGGTAGCCTCCAAACCATAAGACTTCAAAATCCAGCTAGCACAAAAAACACGGAAGACCTGCTACTAGGCTGTCCGTGTGGAAATTATGGGCACCTAGAATTTAGAAAGGAAACAATAAACTCCGGGTCAGTCATGGGACTGGTATGAGTAAACAAAAACATTTTATCTTTTAAGAAACAACAAAAGAATTTAAATTGAATTCCGCAATGCTTTTTGGAAAATGAAACTAACACAAGGCCTCCCGCCACACACACAATGCAATCGCAGAATTGGAGGAGATTTCTTCTTATGATAGTCAAATATGCTTGATTTCTTTGATGTTATTACTAGTGCATAGTGTAGAAAACATTTTCGAAAGTATAATATTAATCTTAGCCGGCATAGACATTCTGAACTATGCCTACTATAGCTACCATCTAAACAAACGGGCGCCACCATAAGTAAATGGCAGGTAATACAACTAAAACCGTACTGGGTTCATATTGGAAATGGGATTTCCAACAAATTGTTAGGCTAAGGAACTTCCTGGGCCACATGGGTACGCCTCTGGAGGGACGTCCCGAGAACCTAACCGTATCTCTGCCAACACAAGGCCGGGTTACCTCTATAACTAGGTAACTACTGACACGAGTATGCCATCCCCCGGTTGTAACCAACCTTTATCCCGGGCCCCAACAACAACAACCACAATGTAATATATATTTGCGATATCCACATAAGTTAAGTATCTGGGCTTCATACCATGATACCACTTCTATCCAGAAGGAAATGCTTATACCCTAAGGGGCGCTACCCCCAATAACCTTGCTACATCTTTCCTGTTTCGACCATTATCGGGTTGTGAGGTTCGACGAAGTCTCGTCCACAAAGCTACGCTTTTCCCAAAAGCCATGATTTGATCAACAAATGATCAACAGCACTCAGCATGCCACATTACCAAGTTGGGAATATATTACTGATATCCTTCAACTACATAACCTCTGAGCTCGTACGTCTCAGAGAAGGGTGTTAAGCTATGAGAATAAATTCTCCTCCACCAACAGTAATGTATTTGAAAGAAATCTGTTTTATATCTCAAAATGTAATGTCAGACATACAATCCATACAAGTCTGTTCCGGGTTCGAACAGAACCGAAGGCACTTCCGAACAAGTCCTTGCATTCCGGGCATCCACAATCCCGATCGGACTCCCCATCACATATGGAGAACTCTATACCAGAGCAACTCAGTGCAGAGTCATTCGAAAGGTTATCCTATCGTTCTCGAAGGCATCCGGTCTTCACCACCGTCTTCAATTGCTATCCATTTCGTTGTATCACTATTCGGAATGGGTTATATGACACAAAGGTCCTCTCCCGGCTAATCCGAATAGTAAGCGTCAATTTTAAAAACATGTGAATACGTCATTCACAAAAATTCACAGGTTCGATGTGGGTTTCGGATAACCAACGTGAATCCGACTCACTGTCGCATCGAAATTCAAAAGCCATTTTACGGGCCAAAGGAGTTTCATATTCACATAGAAAATACAGAATCACAGCTCAGCACAAAGTAATTCATATCACAAAGCATCACAATTACAATCAGAGATATCAATCAATACCCATCATACAATAGTTATCAATCGTATACAACTATGATGAATCAATCGTGTGATTCAAACTAATTAATCACATAATTAATTTCATTAATTATCTTTAATCAATGATTAGTTATCCTTAATTAAAATTAATTAAATCTTTAATCGTCTTCATTAATTACTCATTCCTTAATTAATTACCCTAATTAATTTATCCTTAATTGTTCATTAATTAAATCTTAATTACTTTTATTAATTTATTATTTCCTTAATTAATTATTAATTATCTTAATAAATTAATCCTTAATTAATCATTAAATATTAAGTAATCAATTTAAATAGTTTATTTTAAGTAAATCATTTATTAAATAAGTAAATCATAAATTACCTATTAAATTCAAAAGATAAACCTTCTTATCTTTGTTAACCATTTTGATTTTTCTTGTAAATCTAATTTAAATTCATCATGTGAATTGTCTTGAGAGATCAAAATTGTTTTGTAAAACATTTCATCTTAACATCATTTTTAATTACATTTTATAACTGATTTTTATAAGTAATGTGACAAAAATTAAATTAAATTAAATTACTTTAAAAAATGTCTTACTTAAACTTTAATTTGTTTAAAATCCAAATCAAAATTTTCTTAAAAACATGAGTTTAAAATTGTTTTAAAAGTTTTGAATTTTTACGGTTTATATTTGAGCAAACTGCCTTGGTATGCTGACTCCCTTGAAGCTACTTCGAGTCTTCCCCGAGATTTCATCCCGCTTGCTTCGAGTCCTTCCCAAAAATTACCCGACTGCTGTTACTTTTTTTTCCAAATTTTCTCTACGTACAAACTCGTACAACCCCTAAAAACACTTCAAGTCCATACTCGAGTACAAACCCCTATCACCCGATAGCTGCTTCGAGTTCTCCTTTTCTTCCCCAATTTGCTTTCCCCTGAACAAACCAACTTTGTGCACATGCACAACTTCGCCGCCTGCCTCCAGTTGAATTGCTGGTCGTCAACACATCAGTGGTGATGCTCTCGAACCTCTCAAACACTCAAAAGTTCGAACAAATCACAATCTCGCATTTTCGTCCTCAAACCCAAAACTGGAACGAACATGCCTCAAAAACAACGCCTCGCTTCGACGCCAAAGATCACCAGAAGCAATGCATCTCCGTCACGAGCTTCTCATGTCAACCACGCCCCTCCACCAACCGGTCTCATCTAGTCCGATGCACCCTAGACGACAGATTTGGCCAATTTCTGATCAATGCAGAAACATGGGCTAAAACCCTAGTTTGATCTCGTCTCAACTCCATGATGATTTAAAAAATTCCAAAGCATTTTTCTCAAGTTACCCTACCCCCCAGCAAGCTTCACCCAAGATCGCAAGATGAATTGTGTTGCCGATCATCAGAGATTGCCTAGAAATTCAAATCTGATCATCCTTGCTTTACTAAATGAATACTTGCTTAAAAAAAATTTGATTTGACTTTCAAAAATCATTATTTGTGATAACAATTCAGATTTTATTCTTGAAACCATGATTCATAATATTTGAATTTCCACATGATTTGGATTGTGACTGCATTTTCAATTTTTCCAGAGCAGTTCTTATTCATTTAGCTTGAATTCACTTTTACAATTTAAAACATGACAAAACAAACCACTTTTGTTTGAATTCTGAGATCAAACAAGGATAAGGGAATAAGGAAATTGGATTTTTATACAAGATTATGAATCTCTGTAACCTAGAACAGAGGTAATTCAAATTTAAATTAACACGCACAGGTAAAAATAGATTTTTTTGTGCATGCAAACAATTGTTCAAACTTGTTTAAATTCTACATTCATCAAACATCAGATCTTAGGAATGTTTACTCACCTGTAAAATTTTAGCAGAGACAGTTTCCTATTTAAAATTTAAACATGGAACTCCCTTTTCTTCTTCTTAGCTTGATTTGAACTTGTTATCTACAATAAATTTTTGTATGAACTTGTTTAAATCTTTGATGTAATTTACTTACTTAATCTTTTAACAACAAATTAAAAGTTAAATTACTTATAGTTAATTTTTAGTTTGGAACAGAGGGAAGAAAAGCTCTGGCCTGCAACTTAAAATCTTATGTCTGCTAATAAATTTTTTCTTTTTAAATTGATTCCTGAATCTCTTTAATCCTTGAAGTTCTTGCTTGATTCTGTAATAATTGTTGAAGAGTTGAAATTAACTTCGAATTCTTCTTCTGGCTTTAGATGTTGAGAGCAAAGTTTTGTTACAAATTTTTTTTTCCTGGAAATTTGTGTTTTGGTTTGTGAATTGAGGACTTGAAATTTTTTTCTTTTCTTCTCAGATCTGTATTCTTTTTCAAAATGAGATAAAAGAATAAAAAGTAGAAGATGAATTACCTATATAATTTTTATTTTCTTTTTCTGTGAATTTCTAAGAAAAATGGGAATGATAACATGACACTTGTTCAATTTTTTCCTCATGATTTACACTTGTCTCCATAGTCATTGTTAGCTTGTAATAATTTTTTTTTCTTTATTAACATAATAATTTACATTATATAAATTGTATTTAAACTTACATTTCCTATTAAAAATATTAGCTTTATATTAATACACATTATAAAAAAGAGAATGTTTTTTTTGAAATTATATACATATTAAATAAATTACATAGATATACATTTATAAATCCAAATTATTTTACTAAAACATTTATTTCCAAAATTTAAATTCAAACTAAAAATCAAATTCAATATATAAATTCAAATTCACCCACATATGCACTGATGTGCATGTAAATGTGCATATTTTAACCACCATATTTATTCTTTTTAAATTAAATAAATGATCATATTGGGTATTTTAACTTGTTTAAACCAAAATTCATATTATTTGAAATTGTCACATATTCATCTTCATCCAGGGGCAAAATGGTCATTTTTGTGCATATATTAATTTGAGAACATTTAATTGGAAATTTTTATATTATTTTGTAGGAAATTACACTCAATTACAAGTGGGTTCATGAAGGAATATGCATGCACAAAATGAATACAAAGGAATGAAGATGGAAATAATTCAAAGTGAAGAACATGGAGGACCCCACCTACCCACTACCTAATATACAAATTAAAGGCTAATGCACATGCTAAAAGACATTTAAAGCTTCATGTACATTTAAGTGGGGGATTATTAAAGCTAATGATAACTTGGCCACCACACTTCCTCCAAGGGCATTTTGGGTACTCCCCAAAAATATGCATTAGGGTTTTAACTTGTATAAATACCCCTTATGTTTCATGTAGCCATCTTTCTCTTAGTTAGTTAGTTAGTTTTAGTTTAGAAAATAAATCAAATCTCTCTTTCTTTCCATGGCTACTTAGCCATTTCTTCTCTTATGTAATTCTTTTTTATGCAATGTTAATTATTGTTTCTTTTTAATTAAATGTTCATTTCCTTTTATGCAAGTAGTGTAGATTTTCCTTTATGCAATTAGAATAGTTTTCCATTTCACTTTGTTCTCTTTTCCTTTTCTTTTTCTCTTATGTTGCAAGCTACATTTGTTCATATGATAACAAATATGAGAGGCTAAACCCTTCAATTTAGGGGTAATGAAGCTCTCTAATCATGTAGCTTCAACTTAATTTGATGTTTATGCTCTCTTTTTGTGCTTAATGAGAATGATTGAAGTGGTTTAATATGTTGTTTAGCTTTGAATTTGATAGTCTATGTTGTTTATAACAAATAGGCTATGCTTAGTCAAACAAAACACAAATTGCCTCTTCATCTACATATGATTATGGCAAAGAAGTGATTGTTGAAATTAAAATTTGATGGCTTATATTTCTAATTAATAGTTAATAGGCCATGCTTAAAATAGATTTTGCTTTCAGCTTTCTTGTCATATTTTATGAGATTTAAAAGTGTATTAGTGGTTGTGTTATAGTTTGATGGTTTATATTGAGCTAATTAATAGCACAAATATACCATACTTATGATAAGCACATCAACTAATTCACTAATGACAAGAAAAGATAGATCATAACTTCATTTTATTGATTTATGTGATCTAGAGAGTGGAAATTGCCTCTAAATTGTCTTACCACTCATATTTTTATCAATTTCCTTTTGCTTGTTTTTCTTCTTTTCTAGTTTAACATTCTCTTCAAGATTGGTTTAATTTGATTGAATAGATTTTTAAAATCATCAATTCCCTGAGGATCGACCCGTATTCGCCACGTGCTACATTCGTACACCGTGCCCTTGCGGTTATTTTTAATTTAAATTCGTTCGATGGTTTTCTAAACCGATAGAATTTTCGTCGACGAACATGCACTCATACATATATATTCACATATATGAATAAAATTTAGATTCAAATGGTTTTAAAAACTTTTAGTATTTTCAAATTTTAAACTCAAATGAAATTTGAAATTTAAATTATCACTTATTATTTATTTATTTTGAAACTTTCCAAATTTTATTACAAAAGTTCAACATTTACCAAATTCAAATTGATAAAATTTTGGTATGTTACAAATTTGATGAATTGAATGAGAGAGTGGTAGCTTTGAACAGATTTATATCCAAGGCTATTGATAAATGCATTTCTTTCTTTATTGTGATCAAGAAAAATAAGAACTTTGAATGGAGAGAGGATTGCCTAAAGACCTTCAAAGATTTGAAAGATCATCTTCAAAAACCTCTAATCCTTTCTAGCCATATAAAAAGGGAGAATTTATATCGCTAAATGGCGGTCTTCGAACATGCAATAAGTTTCGTTTTAATAAGAGAGGAGAATAAAGTTCAATTTTCGGTATATTATACTAGTGAAAGGCTTAAATATGCAGACGTCAGATATCCGATTATAGAGAAGTTGGCATATTGTTTATTCCTCACTGCTTGAAAACTAAGGGTCTACTTTCAAGCACACCCAATCAAAGTCTTAAGTAATTTTTCACTTAAACAAGTTTTTAGTAAACCCGAGGCATCAAGAATACTAGTAAAATGGAGAATAGGGTTTAGCCAAAATGATATTAAGTTCCAACCTTGAGTTGCAATTAAAGGTCAAGCCCTAGCCGATTTTGTTAATGAATGCACAGGTTTTGTTAAAGGACAATCAAAAAAGGAGAAGGATTTAAAACTTAAATGGTAATTGTTCATTAATGGAGCCTTAAATGAACAAGGGGTCGGTGCAAGATACATAATCATTACACCTGATGGACACCGATTGCATCATGCAATGAAGTTAGGTTGCTTTGCTACCAATAATGTAGCCGATTATGAAAATATGGTGGTAGAACTTACCCTGGACCTTTAGTAGAAGATCCCAAGGATCAAAATTTTTAGTGATTCTCAATTGATGATTAATCAATTGAATCAGACATATCAAACGAAAGATGCCAAATTGATCCTATATGTCAAAAAGGCACTGAAGATGTTAACTCAATTGGAATATATTTTAATACACTAAGTATCTAGAGGAGAAAATCCCCAAGCCGATTCTTTGGTCAAACTGGCTAGTTCATGAGGAGCATCGGAGACTTGAATTGTGCCAGTAGGTTTCCAACAAACTCCTAGTATCAAAGAAAAAACCACTGAACCAAAAAGCGAGGCAATGGCATTAACAAGATCTTAAGCTCTTACACATATAGGAAAAGGAAAAGATCTGGGAGATGGAAGTGATGTCGTCCAGGAAGGAACCATTCATACAGAAACGAACAACCAATATGAAAATAGTTGGATGACACCTATTGTTAGGTACCTGGTAGAAGGAAAACTATCGGGGAATAAACGGGTAGCTAGAAAGATAAGACGCCAAGCACTAACTTTTATTATAATGGATGGAACTCTTTATAAAAAGTGATAGTCACTCCCTTGCTTGAGATCTGTTAGTGCAGAGAATGGTGCAAAATACTAAGAGAATACTATGAAGGATTCTATGGAGATAATTCTAAAGGAATAAAATTAGCCAAAAAGGTTATGAGGCAGGGTTTCTATTGGCCCGAAAATGAGTAATGATGCAATGAATCATGCGACGAGATGCGAGAGGTGTCAGAGATTTTGAACAATTCCACATATGCCCTCAAGTGGATTAACCCCAATTTCAAGTCCATAGCCCTTTGATGTATATGGAATGGATATAATTGGACCATTACCTATATCTAAAGGTGGAGCTAAGTTTGCAGTTGTAACATCGATTATTTCACCAAATGGATAGAATAATAACCATTACCAAATATAACATCGGGGTAAGTGCTATAGTTTGAAATTAAAAACTTAGTCACTTGGTTGGAATACCATATAAGATAATACCCGACAATGGAACTTAATTTGAAAGTGAGGAATTCATCAGATTCTACAATAAGAATGGAATGATCAAAAGTTTTTCATCAATAGCTCAACATAGGGCTAATGGAGCCGTTAAAGTTCCCAGCAAAGCTATTAAACTCAAGAAACGACTGGTAAACTGAAAGGAAATTGGGTAAAAGAACTACCGCTGGTACTTTGATAATATAGAACTTCTACCGAGACTACGATGGCTCCATTTTCTTTGACATACAGACGTGAAGCAAGGCTTCTAATTAAAGTCGAAGTTTCATCTCATAGAAGAATTACATATGCATTTGATCCCAACCAAGAATCATGGAAATAATCCTTAGGTTTAATTAACGAATTAAGGGATGAAGCAGTCATACAAATAACTGAATACCAACATAGGATATCAAGGTATTATAACTCAAAAGTTAAAGGAAGATCGTTTCAAAAAGGAGATTTTGTACTCCAAAAAGTCATGGCAAATACCGAAAATCCAACAAATGGACCGCTCAGACCAAATTAGGAAGGACTTTTGTTATTCATGAAGCAATTCCACCAAGGATCTATCAATTATGCCTACCCTATGACAACGTAATAGCGAGAACTTGGAATGTTGAGCATTTAAGACCTTACTTTTCTACAACGGATGAATGAAGAAAACGGAGACAAGTATATTTACGGAATGAATAATCAAATGAAAGGAAGGAATTATAAGGAAATTAAAGCCTAAATCAGTACCTATAACGTAATAAGGGGCGAAGGAAATGTTAGGAAATCCAATCTACGGTTTCGATTACAACAACTATACAATGAAAATCGAATATACATACATACATATATATATATATATATATACAGGTACTTGCTAGAACAACATCACTAGAAAGACAAGAACAAGGCTCAAAGGACACTACAAGAGAGTATAAGTCGATAGGAATAAGGAAGTAAAAGAAAGGATGCATAAAAACCGACATGCACCATATCAAACGTCTGGGTGCACAAGCCAGACGTCTAAAATAGTTCTCTGAAGCAACAAACAGGGCTAAACCAAACGTCTGGTAATAGCAATCAAACGTCTGATCCTCTACTATATTCAAAAAATATATAGTATCAGATGTCTGAAACAAATACCAAACATCTGAATTCAAACTCGAACTTCAGAAATGAACTGCAACTGTCACATGTGAATGGACATCGCCGCTTCTCTTCACCACAACTCTTCACCATCAACAGAAGCAACCTTAGAGGATTCAGTAATGGATGTAACTACTCAAGATACCTATATACAACTATATATAGCATCAAGAATCAAGAGAACAATACCACTTTACTTACGCTTTCTAATTCTATACTCTATCCAATATTCTTGATCTCTGCACTCTAGCAATCGTTACTTGTATTCACTCTTCAATATATTCAGTTCTTCATAGATAATATTCCTTAAAAATATATTGGAAGTAATTGTACTAATTAGTCAACATCCGTGTTATATTAGAACACACATTTGACAAGAACAACTCATTGTAACCAAGCCTATTCCTCCGGACGAAGCGAGGGTTTTTGATAGTAGAATTTCGAAGGGGAGCTTCGGGACCGGACGTAGGATGGGAGGTCCGACGCAGTATAAAATTTTGGTGTGCTTATTGTATATTTACGTAGATTAATATTATTTTAGTTTCATCATATATTTTGTCACATATACTTGCAAATACACTACACGATCCACCCCGTAGACTTTTAATTGGCATCAGAGCAAGGTTTGGTCAAAGTACAGTAACACGTATTTGAATCGCTTTAATATGGCAAGTATTTTTCAAGAAGGCCAACCCACAGCATGTCCCCCGCTTTTTAATTGTTCTAATTATGCATATTGATCAACATGTATGAGAATTTTTATGGAAGCTAATGGATTAGAAATTTGGTCAGCCACTCAAAATAAATATGAAGCACCTGACACTATTATGAACACATGGAATGAAGCATAAAAAACCACAGCTTCTAATAATGCCCAAGCTATGAATGTTTTATTTTATTCATTAGATAAGAATGAATTTTCACGTGTCATGTTATGTAACACTGCATACGATATTTGACGTACCTTACAAGTTACACATGAAGGCACGAACAAAGTTAAGCAAACTAAAATTTCAATTTTACAAAATCAATTTTCATCATTTAAAATGAAACAAAATGAATCTATAGTGGACGTGTACTTTAGATTCCAAACTATTCAACAAGGTTTAATGATATTTGGAGTTAAATTCACAAATTTTGATTTAGTATCTAGAATACTCAATTCTTTAACTCCAGAGTGGGAAAGAAAAGTATTAGCTATCGAAGAAGCTATTGACCTCTCAACACACTTAGCCGAAGAATTGATAGGAAATTTAATGTCCTATGAAGCTAATCTGTAGGCAAGAAAAGAACAAAATCCGAAGAACAAAAACATATCATTTCCAGCAACAAATAAAGTCTTTGACATTATTGCCAAAAACTACAAAAAATTCAAGTAGTTTAGGAAAATGACCAGATTTCAGAAAGGAGGAAAATCAAACTCAAAAAATCAAACGTCAATCAAATGCCATGAATGTGATCAATTTGGACATATAAAGAAAGATTGTCCCAATCTTAACAATAATAAAGAGAAGGACAAATTTGAAAAATTAAAAAAGAAGAAAGCTTTCAAAATAACATGGGATGACTTAGATTCTTCTTCATCATCATCAGATAGTGACAGCGATAGTGACGGAGAACAAGCTAATGCATGTTTTATGGCACAAACTGATGAGGTATGTCCAAAACTTAGCTATGATGAATTATTAGAGCTTAGCATGGAATTAGATGATAAATTTAGACAAATTAAAAAATTAAATAAAGAATACATAGCCAAAATAAATCGTTTAGAACTTGAAATAGGAATGTTAAAAGATGAAAAAATTATTTTAGAGTAGGAACTAGAATTATCTCAAGAAAAAAATAAAAGTAGTTTAGTTGAATATGATACTATATCTATTGATTATGGAAAAGTTAAACTAGAAAAGGATAACTTGTTAAAACAAAATATCAACTTGAAAAGTAATATAGAAAAATTGAAAATTTTAAACTAAAAGAAAAATTAGATAAAATTACAAATAATGTTTCAAAATTTAATAAAGGAAAATCAAGATTGGTAAAATCTTATCAAAACTTCAAAACCTTCAGGTAATAGAAATGGAATAGGATTTAGAAATATTTCTAAACAAAAAGGGAATAATATTAAGAAGTATAGTTTTATTTATCAAAAGTCCAAAAGATAACCTAAGTCTAATACGAATACCAAAAACATAAAAATTTGGATTCCTAAGACAAATAATAATTTGATTAGAAAAAAACATATTAATAATTTTCTAGATAGTGTAGTCTACAATAAAAATTATGTTCATAAATGTACCAAACCTTCTTGGGTGTGGCTACCTGCTCCTCCTAACATCTAGGATCCTAAAAAAGTATACGGGTACTAACTAAATCATTTTAATCTTGTAGGGACCCAAAATAAAAAATGAGGAGAAATGGATACTTGATAGTGGCTGCTCCAAGCATATGACCGGAAATGTAAAATTACTATCAAATATAACACACATCGATGGTGGAACGGTAACTTTTGAAGATAACTCAAAAGGATACGTCGTTGGCATCGGAGAATTTAACAACTCTGGTATTTCTAACTCTCCTATTATTACAAATGTTTTGTTTATAGAAAATTTAAAATGCAACCTACTTAGCATTAGTCAATTATGCGATAAAGGTTTTCAAATTAATATCGAAAAAGATAGATGTAATATTTTCGACAATAACAAATAACTTATCTTTGAGGGTTTTAGAAAAAAATATTTATGTCTTAAATATAAATGTAAATCGAAATTCAAACTTATGCTTAACGGCCAAACATGACGATCCATGGTTGTGGTATAAACGATTCTGTCATACTAATTTTAAATATATTAATAAATTAGCAAAATATGAGCTAGTTAGAGGTTTACCTAAAATAAATTATAAAGTAGAAAATTTATGTGACGCTTGTCAAATCGGTAAATTAAAGAAAAGCTCTTTTAAATCTAAAAATAATATTTCTACAAAACAACCGTTAGAATTATTATATTTAGATTTATTTGGTCCAACTCAAGTACGATTTGTAAATCCAAAAAAATATGTTTTCGTAATAGTTGATGATTTTTCAAGATATACATGGACCTTGTTTTTAAAACATAAAAGTGACACTTTTGGTATGTTTGAAATTTTTGCTAATAGAATTAAAACTCAAATGGATTTGAAAATTAAGAATAATCGAAGTGAACACGTTAGAGAATTTGAAAATGATCTCTTTACTAATCTTTGTAATAAAAAGGGCATAAGTCATAATTTCTCTTTTTCCCGCACACCACAACAAAATGGTATAGTAGAAAGAAAAATCGTACGTTATAAGAATGTGCACGAACACTATTAAATAGTAGCGATTTACCAAAACATTTTTGGGCTGAAGCTATTGCTACGGCTTGTTATGTTTTGAATCGAGTAACCATACGACCTATGACTAAACATACTTGCTTCCAAATGTTTTTTGGAAGAAAACCCAAAGTATCATACTTTAAAAGTTTTGGATCAAAATGTTTTACATTAAGTACAAATGATAATTTAGGAAAATTCGACCCGAAGGCCAATGAAGGAATCTTTGTTAGATATTCGGATCGTAGCAAGGCATATATAATTCTTGATAAACGTACTAACACGATTGAAGAAAGTTTACATGTTTTATTTGATGAAAATTTCCTTAACAATCATACTAATGACAATGAAGAAATTATTCCTATAAAAAATACAACAAACTCATCGAATAATAGACAAATGCACAAAATAATACTCTAGTGTTACCCCCTAGAATTCTAAAAGATCATCCAAAAGATAATATCATTACGGATCTTAATTCCAGAGTAACTAGAAATCAACTTAACCAAATAAGTAATATTGCATTTATGTTAGATTTTGAACCAAAGAATTATAAAGAAGCTTCAAACGATGATTTTTGGATAATAGCCATGCAAGAAGAATTAAATCTGTTTTAGCATACTAATGTTTGGGAATTAGTACCAAGACCATAAAATCAATCAGTTATTGGAACAAAATGGGTATTTAAAAACAAAGCAGATGAAAACGGAAATATAGCCAGGAATAAATCACATTTAGCCGCTCAAGGTTATAATCAAGAAGGAGGTATCGACTATGACAAAAGTTCTGCTCCAGTAGCAAGACTCGAAGCCATACGTACGTTACGTGCTTTTGCAAGTCATTGCAATTTTAAATTATTTCAAATGGACGTCAAAAGTGCTTCTTTAAATGGTTTTATTAAAGAAAACATATATGTTGGACAACCTCCATTATTTGTTCATGAAAAATATCCTGATCGTGTTTTTAATTTGCACAAAGCCCTGTATGGTTTAAAGCAAGCCCCCCGTGCCTGGTACGAACGTCTTAAGAATCATTTAATTGCATCTAGTTTTCAAATAGGTAAAATAGATACGACTTTATTTATTAAACGAGAAAATATTGACATCTTAGTTGTACAAATTTACGTAGACGATATTATTTTTGATTTAACTAACGAAAATCTTTGCACCCAATTTTCAAATATTATGAAAAAGTGAATTTGAAATATCTCAAATGGGTGAATTAAATTTTTTTCTAGGGTTACAAATAAAACAACTTGAAAATGATATTTTTATTCATCAAAAAAAATATTGTAATGATTTATTACATCGTTTTGGAATCAATAAAACTTCGAGCAAACCAACACCAATGAGTACTAGTGTTCACTTAGAAAAGGATGATTACGGAAAAGATTTTGATGAAAAATTATATTGTAGTATGATTGGCTACTTACTATATTTGACGGCTAGTCGACCCGACATTATGATGAGCGTATATCTTTGTGTCCGATTTCAAGAAAAACCAAAAGAGTCTCACCAAAGAGCTGTTAAACGTATCTTAAGATATTTATCTAGTACTAGAGATTACGGTTTGTTTTGCCCTAAGGGATCATCGTTTGAACTTGTTTCATATAGCGACGCAGATTTCAGCAGATGTAAAACAGATCGTAAGAATACTAGCGGAACGTGTCATTTTATTGGACAATCGTTGGTTTCATGGTTTAGCAAAAAGCAAAACTGTCTCTTTATCCACTTGCGAAGCCGAATATATTTCAGCGGCCTTAGCATGTGCAAAAGTGATATACATGCCACAAACGCTTAAGGATTTCGAAAAATTTGTCGATAAATCACCAATATATTGCAATAATACAAGTGTAATAAATTTATCGAAAAACCCTATAAATCCCTCACGTACTAAATACACAGATATACGACATCACTTTTTACGCGGCAATGTAGAAAAAGAAATTATTACATTAGAATACGTAAATACTGATAATCAAATAGCAGATATTTTCACAAACCACTAAATGAACAAATGCTTGTTAAACTACGACGAGATTTAGGAATATGTTCTCTTTGTGATCTTATCAGCTAATTCTAAATTTCTTTCATTCTATTTTTTGTTTAAAAAGTTTTAATCCACAAACAAAATCTTTTAACGCTGACCAATAATTTCTTTAGAATGTTTGTTTTCTGAAAATAGCTATTTATAAGCTTTTAAAACATGAATAAATAACTCTTCCTTTTACAAGTAAAATACAGATTTTATATTGGTTCCTTTTAAAACAAAAGCAAAACAAAAGCATGTCTTCCGACAACTCTCACCTCTCTTTTTCAACACCAACCTCGGATAGTTCGACGGATACCCTTCATCGACTTCCTACTCCTACACCAGGTCAAGAGATGACCTATAAGTGGTCCTCCTAACATACGAGATTCACTCCCGATAAAAAATGGTCAAACGATCTCTATTTGTCTCTCCTAACACTAAGGAGAAAATCAATGATATACATCATTACCAAAAACAACAAATGGATTTACAATGAGAATTATACTTCGAACAAAAAGTCACTGTGAGACGACTGAGTTTTCTAGAGCAAGTAGCGATTAAATTTTGCAATTCAAGAAAAAATGATGT
This sequence comes from Allium cepa, assembly GCA_030765085.1. Lineage (NCBI taxonomy): Eukaryota > Viridiplantae > Streptophyta > Magnoliopsida > Asparagales > Amaryllidaceae > Allium > Allium cepa. The sequence goes on from CM060932.1 coordinate 139,223,916, forward strand.
ACATGAACCGTTTCCGATTCCTTGCAATCCTATGGATCCTTCCGCGTCTTATCATACACTTGGGATCCTCAACCTAGCCAATCTCTGGTTCTCCAAGAACCAACGAACGTGAAAATATTTGGTCTCCACTCAAGCCATGGAAGGATAGCAAATCTGAAGATTGCAATGCTCCATCTTCATCTAAATAAGCTTGTTTATTTTAATTGTATTTTCGTCTAATTATATTTGTATTTGTTTTCAAAAATAATAATATTATGTTTCAATAAAATCGGTCCCTCGAAAATCAAGCAAAACCTTCCAAAATCAGATTGTTTTTAGACATGCTGAAGATTTAGACGTCCGATCAATACCATTAGACGTCTGACACCTTTATATCACACCCTTTTTTAATCCTGTGCATATATCAGACTTATGATATAAACAACTAAACGTATGAAAATTATCTCTGACTTCTTTACATAAAAATCAGGCCAATTTCAGACGTCTGACATTATATCTAAACGTCTGACAAAACTCTTTGTCTTCAAAATTTACAATTCTACTTATTCCAGACGTGTGTCAATAACATCCAGCGTCTGAAAATGTTTACTGTCTTCAAACTAGGGTTAAATCAGATGTCTGATTCACTTTTTAGACGATTGAAATTCAATCGACACCTATTCATGACCTTAAAACAACTGTTTTACCAAATTTTCAATTCGCATTTCATTTCGTTTCCTCTTTCAAATTCGAAATCCTAATTCTTCGAATCACTATCTCCTTAATTGTGCTCGATTTCATGGCGCCCAAAACTCACAAGTATGCACCGATGATCAGATTGAGAAGTGGATGAATCGAGTACCTCATTCTATCAAGAGATATGAAGATATCCAAAAGAAAAAGCTACACACAGGTCCCTTCTATAATTTGCTTGAATTCCCTATGTATGATTTGGATGAGATATGTGAAAATGCTGGGTTACAAAAGTTGATTTCCTACAATTCGAATAATGTCCAAATCGATCAGCTTGAAATATTCCTTTTCTATGTTAATCTAGATAGCACTGCCGTATGAAATACCGATAATGATGATAATTGGCTTTGGTCGAGTGTTTACGCAACACTGTACGACTTACTCCGAGAATTGTAGGCCATACCTTAAGTTATTCCAACTCCAAAGAAGATTTGAATGGCATCCTGGATAAGTGCCTCAAATCAAGAAATAATATTACCCACCAAATTTAGGAAGATGAAATGCCGCGATTTGCTTCAGAATACTTATGACCTAAGGCAAAGCTACTCACCAGGATGATTATCAACACAATCAATCCTCGACTTGGCAACCATGAGCAAATAACAAAATTGGAGCACAATGCTCTATATGCAATCTTAGTGGTACGAGGGTAAATTGGGCGAAATTTATATTTAACGAGCTTAAACATTATTGGACTCGATCACGTCCATCAATCATTTACCCTACCTACATCATGCGCCTTCTACAAGCCCACAACATTCCATTATATTTATCGACTTTTAAGGAGATTTCCCCAAGTACGCGTCCATAAAACTCTTCTCTCTTATGCACTTACCAGAAAATCCCTCGGATTTTATTTCATTTGAAGAATGGACGCAATGTCGTCAACAAGCTGGACAAGCGCTAGGCCTCAACCCCAACAACGACCACCATAACCATCACAAGAAGAAGAACAACATAACGAACACACTCCTCCTCCTCCTGCACCTTTTGACTACCCAGGCCAAGACGACATTTTGGAGACCCGCACTGAAACTAATCCAAATGAAAGCATTAGAGATTTAACTCTCCAAAATCAACTTATCTTATCAAGAAATCAAAAATTATTGGCTAATCGTATCGATAGCTTTGAAACAACATTTGCTTCTTGCCAAACCACAGTTGAAACATCGCTTTTAACAACATTATATGTTCTAAAAGAGGTTCTCCAATGAGTATGTGGCCCTACACCACCTTTAGAAGATTGACTAACTCCAATGCCTTCTCCTCCTCCTTCAAAACATTCTAAACTTTTTGAAAAGGAAAAAGAACCTCTAGAACATACTCCAAAATCTCCTATAATACAAGCTAGTTCTTCCTAGAATAAAGATGAAGGAGATGATCAAGCCAAAGCTTCCCCAACAAATCCTTAGATATTTCTATTGGTTCCATCTTTTGTGTTGTAATGGAATAAAAAATCTATGCGTGTAATCACTATGTTTGATGGCTATAAAAATGCTTTTTGGCTTGTTTCTTATGCGTAATTAGTTACCTTTCGTCCGTTCATGATTATTGATTATATCATAAATATTCTTGTATTGATGCTTTTTGATAATGCCAAAGGGGTAGAAATAATGGTAAGTACATATTCATGGGGAGATTTATAAAATTATATTTAAGTACATTGTATAGTTTTCATCATCAAAACTGGGGAGAATGTTAGGAAATCCAATTTACGGCAACAACTACACAATGGGAATCGAATACACACACACACAGATATATATATTTATGTATACAGGTACCTGCTAGGAAAACATCACTAGAAAGACAAGAACGAGGCTCAAACGACACTTCAAGAGACTACAAGTCGATAGGAACATGGAAGTAAAAGAAAGTATGCACAAAAACTGACATGCACCATATCAGATGTTTGGGTGCACAAGCCAGACGTCTGAAATAGTTCTCTGGAACAACAAACAAGCTAAACCAGACGTCTAGTAATAGCACTCATACGTCTGATCCTATACTATATTCAAAAAATATATAGTATTAGATGTCTGAAACAAATTCCGGACGTCTGAACTCAAACTCGAATGTCATAAATGAACTACAACTGTCATATGTGAATGGACATCTCCTCTTTCCTTCGCCATAACTCTTCACCATCAACGGAAGAAACCTTAGAGGATTCATTAATGGATGTAACTACTCAAGATACATATCTACAACTATATATAGCATCAAGAATCAAGAGAACAATACTACTTCACTTACTTACACTTTCTAATTATATACTCTATCCTATATTCTTGATCTATGCACTCTAGCAATCTTTACTTGTATTCACTTTTCAATATACTCAGTTCTTCATAGACACTATTCCTTAGAAATATATTGGAAGCAGTTGTACTAATTAGTTAACATCCGTGTTATATTAGAACACACATTTGACAAGAACAACTCATTGTAACCAAGTATATTCCTCTGGGCGAAGCGAGGGTTTTTGATAGTCGAATTCCGAAGGGGAGCTTCGCGACTGGACGTAGCACGGGAGGTCTGAACCAGTACAAAATTCTGGTGTGCTTATTCTATATTTACTTAGATTAATATTATTTTAGTTGCATCATATATTTTGTCACATATACTTGCATATACACTACACGATCCACCCCATAGACTTTCAGGAAAAGTCTTTGATCTCGCCATAAGGGATCGGTCAAAACATCTTCTAGACGGAGGTCAGACTAGGCCATTGGTCCAACCTAAGATGGCCTAGCCAAAGCACTTCAAGCCTTCGGTCCCACCTACATGGCCTTGTAGAGTGCCTCTTGAAGGAAGGATAGAGTAAGCTTTTGGTCCTGCCTAGGGTGGCCTGGCCATAGCACCGAACTAGCCTTCGGCTCTGGCTATAAGGCCTGACCGGAGCGCAACTTAGAGGGAGGACGGGTAAGACTTTAGTTCTACCTAAGATGGCTAATCAAACGCAACGACCAGCACAAATCATGATCTATAAGGTAATAAGGGACTCAAGCCTAAATCATCACTCAAAGAGTGATAAGGGAAAAAAAGAATCGAAGCCTAAATCATGATCCAAAGAGTGATAAGGAGCAAGAGAAAATCAATCAAGCAAGTTTAAATCTACCCTAAAGAAAGGTCAAAGCAATCTTCAAGAAGAAGAACAGTCAAGCACATTTAGTTCTACGCCAAGGAAAAGTTAAACTAGCATTCAAAGGAAGGATCGAGAGAAATCTATTATATAGATTCAAAGATTTTAATATCGGATATGAACATCTGAGGAATTCTGATTTATTACTCGGGCTTAAGGCTTCATTCTTTGAAATATTAAATTAGCTCTCATCCCTTGATTTCTAGATTGGAATTCAAGTTATCAAATAACGTGAATCTCCATTGATAATTGGATTTCTAATCCTCTTACCAAATAGAATCCTGGTCTAATTATCAGAATTATTTACGAACTTCTTGTTAGACGAAGTTTTGATCTTATTATTAAACAGATTTCTGATTTTCTTACCAGATGGATTTCTGACCTTATATTCAAGTGAAGTTATGGTATTATTACTAAACAGATTTCTAGTTTTGTATTTAAATGAAGTTATGGTATTATTACCAAATGGATTTATAGTTTTTCTATTTAAATGAAACTATGGTGTTCATACCAGATGGGTTTCTAGTCTTCTAAGCTACTCAATTTATGATCTATTTGCCAAATGGATTTCTGGCCTTCTTATGAAGAGAGAGTTTATGGATTTCTTATCAGATCGATTTCTAGATTTCAAACCAGATGGGCTTTTGGACTTCTTATTAATCAAACTTCTACACTTCTTATCAATTAAATTTCTAAACTTCTCAGCAAACAAATCTATAAGATTTTTCAGATGAATTTATAGTATTCTTAATTAAACTTGGCTTTACATCGAAATACAAAAAGTTCCTTTATATAAAGAGGAAGATAAATAAATCCATGTCTTTACCAAATCCGAAAGTGTTTGTCTACAATTCTATTTAAAGAAAATAATGAAAATTATCTTCATTTTCTTTATGATTTCAGGAGAATGGGATTGAAGAGAAAATCTCACAAAAAGCTAAAAAGGTGAGAAGATACTTGGTTTTACACTTTCTTTTATACAAGGACAGGGCAAATATTATCCACATATTTTCTAACTACCATGTTAAAGAAAGAAACAAAAGGATATTGAAGCAATGGATGATAGTGTTACTACAAGTACATATATCGAGCATCTAAAGAAAGCACGTCGAGCCTATAAATGCATGTCAAATTGATAATTATATTACATATTAAGCTTGTAAATCAATAACGCAGCAAACATTTGACATGAAAATATCAACCCATAAAGGATGTCGAACTTAAGGACATGAAGGATGTCAACTATTTATAGCCTTAAAAAAGGGTATCGAGCATAAAAGTAATCTCAAAATTATGTAGAGGTGATATCGAGTTTATAAAGTGATGCGGTTGCCGAACCTATAAATATAAAGCATCGCGGGCTTGTAACATGTGAGGTTAGCAAGCTTCTACAACAATAGAAGGATGTGAGGCACTACAACCAAGAGTGTTGTCAAACATGTAATAAAAAAGGAATGTCGAGCACATAAAGCAAGGGAGATATCGAGCTTCAACAACTATAAAAGGTATCGAGTGCCTAAACAGAAGGTAAAGCCAAAACTTTGCAAGAATTTGCGATATCGATGTAGGACAGCAAAAAGGATACTAACCCTATAAGGGATGTCGAATCACAATAACAAGCATTATCAAGCACCTACAAGAGAAAAGAATATCGAGCATATTATTCTAAGTACTAAGTTTTTAAAGGGAGGAAGAGATGTCGAGCTAACACGAGATGCCACAAAGTACAAAATAGGAAAAAGATGCCACATCACTAAGGGATATCAAGCATATAATCATAAAGAGGGATGTTGAATCTTTACTAAAAGCTTATCCTGCATACTAGGCCTAATAATCATAACGCATCTTAAGCAATAGATGTTAAACAAGAAAGGATGTCAAGTGTCATTGGAGCTTTTAAGAGATAACTATAGTACATGGCGTTGAATTATACAACACAAAATATCATCGACTATGCATTTAAGGAAGGATGTCGCGCCAATAAAGCATGATAAGAATTTACTTCCAAAATAAAGATATTGAGCCTTTACAGTGTTAACTGAAAAGAAAATCTAACAAGATAACGGTGTCAAATATCTACAAAAAGAAATAAATGTCGAGTTTCAACAACCAAGAAGGGTATTGAGCACTTGAGAACTAGCGGATGTAAGGCCGTATGGACACGTGGCGGCCAACCAGCCACATCCGACCTCTATAAATAGACCCCTTTGGCCATTCAAATGAGGGCAATTAATTCTTTTCTCATTTCTCAAATCTCAAAGTTATAAACCCTAAATTGATGTAGGGATTTTAGTAATGATTGTACTCTTGTTATATTTTGCACATAAGACCTTGGACAACAAACATTGCATATCATATGCTTACGATATATGCATCTTTGACTATTATTGAGAAAATGGACATAAAATTATTTTTTGGACTTGGACTTGAATTTGGAATTACATATTAAACAGACCCAATTGAGTCCTTGACTAAATTGAAGTTTTACTTGCATAAAGCCTATATTGCTAACGACATACGAACAAAGGACTATAATATAACGTGGATTGCCTTTTTCATTCATTGTCGAACAAACAACAAACTATCACAATTATGCCATTTTCCTATCTTGGCCATGGACTTGTGACTTGAACTTCTAATAACCTCATGACTATATTCAAATTCATGAGTTGTTACTAGGACCATTCCAAATAATATTACCTTGAACAACATTTTGGAATGCTGAACCAATTTTTGGTCAACATGGGAGGTTATAATATTTTTATTTTTTATAAAGTCATAAGGTTCTCATCATCAAAATGTTGAATATGAAAGTATATGATTTTTGTTTGATGATAATAAACATATATATATATATTCATTTAAATGTATTTGTTAATGTACTATTTTGATAGAATTAAATAAATATTTGCTGAATAAAATAAATGATACAGAATTTAATTTCAAACAGATATTTTATTCAAACAAATATTTTATTACAATTTTGAATAGTACAAAGTCGTGCTCTCACTATATATATACACAAATTTCAATTACATTGTAATTTCAATCACATCAGATACATTTGCACCTCACTACATTTCATGCCTTCACTCGTATTTGAACTTCAACTCTATTCCAAATTGAATCCAGCATCAGAGCAATCTGTAAAATAAATACTAACGCAGCAAAATTGAAAAGAAATATTTTTTGTAGTGTAAAATAAAATGTATTTTGAAAATATTATTTGCCTCAGTTATTTGGATTGTTCGTCATTATATTTATTTTGAATTCATCATACACGAACAACTTGTGACATGCATAGTGTATCACTGTACATGCCATAAGGTCGTGCACACCAAATGTATACTTGATAAAATTACAGGGACAAGTGAGCACAAGGTCAAACCCAATCAAAAGCCGGGTTCAACTCAAGTGAAATACAAATAAAGTCATGATATAAGCACAAGGTCAAACCCGAGCTTTAAATTGGATTCAACACATGTGCAAGTTCAATAAAATGGTCAAGAATCCAAAACCAACATAAAACAAGTCTCGATAAAAATTCAGTGAGTGCACAAGAAAACAATAAACTGGTCACTGCAACCCAGACCAATATCACACTTATGTATATGCTATACATTGACTCATGCAACACATGAACATGTATGTATGCAACCCAAATCAATGAAGGTTCAGACATAAAGCATGGTCACATTTCAAACCAAAACCAGAACCAAGGAAAAATGAAGACAAATTCCAAAATCATCAACTCGGCACAACCAAACTGCCCAGGCTCATAGACATATATATGTGTGTGTGTGTGCGTGTGCGCTATGCACATGACAATCAAATGAATCAAAGGACCAGACAGATATACAGTGATCAATGCAATCAATTGAGGTGAACCAGAAAACAAAGACCAAGAAACTATAAACATGAAGCCAACATGAAACAAGAACAAGCAGCTTCCACATGTGACAACAATAAAATGCAAATACAAGTAGTTGACAATGCATAATAAATATCAAGGTAGAAAGCTGCATGAAGAAGAATGAAAACTGCAGTGTAACTCGAAGCAACTACTCGATGGAAACCGAAGCTTCACAACTATCATGAATGTAGCTATCAGTTTCATACCAAAGTCAAAAATGAACAAGTGTGACAACAGTGGTGCATCAGCCTCAATATGTGTAAGCATGAATGTGATATGCAGAAGTGATACAAAATGCAACAGAGAATAACACAGTGTACAAGTTCAAAATCAAAGTAGCAATTTTGAACCAAGGACAGTTTCAATCGAACGAGTATTTGCTTGAGTCACGATGCAACCATAAGTGCACATCAATGCAAACAAAACAAAACAATATCACTGAGAAATGATTGAAGTCAGATAATATGAGTAACATAGTGAATTAACAAAGCCATGGTAGAAATCTATTCAAAGTGATCAATGTCAATAGCAGGTTCAAACCAGATAATGACACAGGAAATTCGAACTAAACATATCAAGTTTTAAAGTCAAGGCTGATGTCAACAGAGAAATGCACGAAGCAAATTCGAACTTGTCAAAGCCGTGGTGGCCAAGAAAATGAAAGTCAGAATCAAATAAGCCATGACAATCAAGTAATAAAGAATTATACGAATTAAACAAGTCATAAACATCTTAAGAATTCAAGCAAAATCGAACGACAAAAAAATTTATTAGACGAACGAAAATCAAGGGAATTAAACCCTATTTAACTGTTAACATCATCGACAGATAATGCATCGAATTCAAGAATATTAACATAAAGCAAAAAGCATAAATCACATACCAATTCATAGTCGAACTCGATCAAATTGAAGGAGCCATGTGCGAATTGAAGAAGCGGTCGATTGCCAAAGAAAATCAGAGGAATAGTCATTGTAATCGACCAGCAAACAATCGGCTAATTCAATTATCACAAAAACCTAGCTTTCCATAGAGGAACAAATGAGCAAAGGAAGAAGAAACCATTTTTTTTACAAAGGCAAAGTGGGCCGAAGAAATATAGAAAGAAAAAAAAGGGATTTAGCACTTAGTCTTTTGGGCCGGCTTCTTTTAAATTCACATTGGGCTTTAAATTTTAAAACTAAGAGACGAACTACGGTGGTGTAGTTCGAGAATTCGCAACTTAGTGGCTGAGTTGTGGCAAAGTTTTAGCGTACAGTTAGGTTAGTCGATAGCGGGTGTCGTGAGTTTACGTGTGTAAGCATCTGACTACTTAATTTTTAGCAGAAACCTTGGGGGCAGCACGTAGGCAGGGTTTTGCCGAAGCTAGGTCAATCTATGTTGTTCTATTTTCTGTTTTTATTCTGCTATTATCTATGCTGTTATTATTCAGCTATATCTATGTTGAAATTATTTTATATACTTCAGCATTAAATTTTTATAATTATTAGTATCACCCTATTCACCCCCTCTCTAGGGTGAAATCGATCCTACAAGCGGTATCGAAACTAGGAACAAAAGCCATTTTTGTTTTGAAAATTTGATTTTTCAAAAACCAATTTTTGTTTTACAAATTTGAATTTTTAAAATGGCTTCTTTTGATAATGCTTTTGCTGAGGGTTAGTCCATAGTTAGGCCACTAATGTTTAATGGTGAATATGCTTACTGGAAGAATAGAATGAAAATTTTCTAAAAGCCATTGATGCTTGGAATATTGTGGAGACAAGTTATGGAGCACCAACTATAGTTGTAGATAATCAAAAAATAGATAAACCGATGGATCAATGGACAGATCTAGAAAATAGACTGCAGAATGCTAATGCTAAAGCTATGAATTATATTATTTATTCATTGGATCAAATTAAATTTAATCATGTCTCACTTTGTCTAACTGCGCAGGAAATATGGCACATACTTGAAGTGACTCACGAAGGAACATGTAAAGTCAAAGAAGCTTGCCTTTCCATGCTTAGTAGCGAATACGAGAACTTCACAATAGCCAAGGATGAAAACATCAAAGAGATGCACGGACGACTTTCCAATATTGTATACAAATCAAACGCTCTCGGAAAATCATACTCAGAGTTGGAGATAGTCTGAAAAATCCTCAGAGTCCTCCTTCGAAATTTTGAAGCCAAATTCACGGCTATTCAATAGTCAAAAGATTTGAAATAAATCAAAGTTGAAGAACTCATCGGAAATCTCACCACTTATAAGCTAGAAATGAAATTCAAGGAAGAGCGTGAAGGAGGTGATACTCGAAATAAATCGATAGCTCTTAAAGGAACAACAGAAAGTGATGATGATGACGATGATGATGGAGCAGCTGAGCCGGTGCTTCTTATGGAGAGATTCAAAAAGTGGAACCGCAAATACAGAAATCCGGCTCTAAATCCAAAATTGAAAAGCAGAATAGTCAAAGCACTAGACAACCCAGAAGAACGGAAGATCGTCTGTCATAAGTGCAACAAACCCGATCACATCAAGCCCAATTGTCCTCAGAATCGACACGACCAAGAAAAGAAATCAAAAAGAAGAAGTTTTGCAGCCACATGGAATAAAATTGATGATGATTATAAAAGCACTAGTGGTGAGAGTGAGGAAGCAGATCTGTGTCTTTAAGGTGATATAACTGATAGCGACGATGACGAGCCAAGCGAGGTATCAAAACTTACTCACTCAGAATTACTTATATATTTCCACGAAGTAAATGGTTGTTTTGAACGACTTAGGGAGAAATATGCTAAAATTGAATCACAAAGAGATACTTTGATAGATTTAAATAAACAGCTTGATCAATTAGTTAAAAACTATCAAAGTAAGAGCCCTAAGTGTGATAAGTGTCCAATATTCAAGGAAGTATAAAATTAAATCTCTTGAAAATGAAATTTTGAAAGAAAGTGAAAACACAAGGAGAGAAAATTCTATCAAAAAGTGCACTCAATTATTGAATGAAAATGAATCTCTCAAAAAGCAATTCCAACAATTGTCTGCCAATTTAGGAAAATTTTAGAAAAGTGAAAGATCATTAAATATGCTATTAGGAAAACAAACTGTTAATGCAGATAGACAAGGACTTGGATATAATCACTCTGAACCTATTAGAGGTGAAATTAAACAAGTCAGTTCCATGTGTACAATTTGTAGAAAATTTGGACACAATCAAAATATTTGCTGGTATAGACCCAAAAATGTAAAAAAAATGTTCCAATTTGGGTTTCAAAAGGCACAAACATAAAATCCCTTAAAATTAAACTAATCTGGGTGCTGAAAGGAACATATATAAATAGTTTTGGGTCTTCATAAACGTATTTTTCGAAATCATTTGCCACTAACAACTATGAACCTATAAAAACAAACAGGTCACAAAAATCTTTTATCGTGTAGGTGCGGTGGCAGGCTAAGGAACAACAACAGTGTTATCTATATTCTGGCTGTTTCAGACACACAATGGGCGACAAATCAAAGTTCCTTAGCATAGTATAAAGGTGGAAGAATCACAATGAGCAATAACGATATATTATCGGTAAAGGTAAAACAGGTAACGATGTATGCATCTTGAATGATTTAAATGTGATAATCTACACCATAATCTGATTTAAATCAGCCAGTTGTGTGATAATGAATGATGATTTTGATTCTGACTTATTCAAAATTGTTGACCAATCATCTTTGAATTGTTTCATATAGATTTGTTTGGATTAACGATGGTGTTTTATTGATTGATGATTACGCATGATACATGTGGATATATTTGATTTGACGTTATGTTTTTTGTTTACTTGTTTACATGGTTTCAATTCAAATTCAAGAGAATTTCATTTGAAAGCTGAAAAAAAGATTTTAAGGAAAAAATTTGCAACTTCACAGTTTGGTCTATAACATTCAATTAATGATAATCTTGAGTCAAAGGGAAATTCAGATGCAAATTACACTGGTAATCTAGTTCATAGAAAAATTTCTAGTGGAACGTGATTTGTGTTGAGACGTTCCGTAATTGCATCATTTTTTAAAGAAAATATCTGCATACTTTTTATTTCAAATAATATACAAATAATGGACATTTTTCTTATAAAACCCCTTCTAGAAAATCATTTTCTGTTCACCTTGTTTCAGATTAGTCATTTTAGAAAATTTGATTTTATAATTATTTTTGAATTTGATCTTAAATGACTACATTGACTAATCTGACTCCCTACTGATTATCTAAAAGATAAATAATGATTGAAAAAGTGATGAGTGTTGATATTAACCATATATTATAACTTGAGACAGTATATTTAATAAATTTCTTTAGAAATTTAAACAAGAGTTATAAAAACTTTTTGTTGGTAAAAAATTTCATGACCGTCTCTAATTCTATCATATTTCTATCGACTATCACTCAAAAAAATCCAATATAGTATGTCAATATGTGGTATTTTAAACAGGAAATCATTCGTTTTTCATTTTATTATATCTTTACCAATAAAAACATCCAAAGTATTCACTCTCATTTAAAAGTCTTCACGGTCATGCATGGGTGAATTACTTGGAATTTTTGATTATGTGCTTTCATGCTCATTTAAAAGTCCTCACGGTTATGCATGTATGAAATGCATATCAAAATTGGTTGATTAAATAAACAAGTTGATTCTAATCTCATTTAAAAGTCCTCACGGTTATGCTGGTTAAAGGATACTTGAATTCATTTATTTTCTTTTAAAAATTTGGAATACTACTAATCTCATTTAAAAGTCCTAACAGTTATGCATGGTTAGTAGATATTCAAATTCCTAATATAAATATATCACAAACAGACATAGCTATATGGTTTTACATCACCCCTATCACTCTAAACGTGGAATATGCGTCAAATAGATGTTTTTTGTTTGATTTTTTTATTGAAATTTAATATTTATACCCAATTGAGTATTAATGTTGTATTAATGTCTATCATTTTATCTCTATTTTTCTGACACTATTATTCTTTTGCTGATAACAAAAGGGGGAGAGAAAAATTAAGATTTTGATAAATAAAGGTCAAATATTTTATTTATTTGGATCAAGATCCATTTGCCTATTTTTATTTATTTTCATGCATATATGAAGGAGGAGCTTTGTTGTAGAGAGGGAGCATTCAAATAGGGGGAGCAAATTGAATGATCAAATACATTTAATATATTCAAAATCTTAAATATATGTTTGTTATCATCAAAAGGGGGAGATTGATGAATATGCAAGTATATGATTTTTGTTAGATGATAATAAAAGTATATATATATATATATTCATTTAAATGTATTTGTTAATGTACTATTTTATTTTGACAGAATTAAATAAGTATTTGATGAATAAAATAAATGACACAGAATTTAAATTCAAATAGATATTTTATTCAAACAAATATTTAATTACAATTTTGAATAATACGAAGTTGTGCTTTCACTATATATATACAAATTTTAATTACATTATAATTTCAATCACATCACATACATTTGCACCTCACTACATTTCACTCGTATTTGAACTTCAACTCTATTCCAGTTGAATCCAGCATCTGAGCAATCTGCAAAATAAACACTAACACGGTAAAATTGAAAAGAAATATTTTTTGCAGTGTAAAGTAAAATGTATTTTGAAAATATTATTTTCCTCGGTTATTTGGGTTGTTCGTCGTCATATTTATTTTGAATTCATCATACACGAACAGCTTGTGACATGCACAGTGTATCACTGTACATGCCACAAGGCCGTGCACACCAAATGTACACTTGATAAAATTACAGGGACACGTGAGCACAAGGTCAAACCCAATCAAAAGCCGAGTTCAACTCAAGTGAAATACAAATAAAGTCACGATATAAGCACAAGGTCAAACCCGAGCTTTAAACTGGATTCAACGCAGGTGCAAGTTCAATAAAATGGTAAAGAATCCAAAACCAACATAAAACAAGCCTCGATAAAAATTCAGTGAGTGCACAAGAAAACAATAAACTGGTCACTGCAACCCAAACCAATACCACATTTATGTATATGTTATACACTGACTCATGCAACACATGAACATGTATGTATGCAATCCAAATCAATGAAGGTTCAGACATAAAGCATGGACAGATTTCAAACCACAACCAGAAACCAAGGAAAAATGAAGACAAAATCCAAAATCATCAACTCAGTGCAGCACAACCAAACTGCCCAGGCTCAAATACACACACACACACACACACACACACACATATATATATATATGCTATGCACATTACAATCAAATGAATCAAAGGACCAGAGCACAGATATACAGTGACCAATGCAATCAAATGAGGTGAACCAGAAAAAAAAGACCAGGCAACTATACACATGAAGACAACATGAAACAAGAACAATCATCTTCCACATGTGATAAAAGTACAATGTAAATACAAGTAGTTGACAATGCACAACAAATATCAAGTGCAGAAAGCTGCATGAACAAGAGTGAAATCTGCAGTGTAACTCGAAGCAACTACTCGATGCAAACCAAAGCATCACAACTATCCTTAAGGCAGCTATCAGTTTCATACCAAAGTCAAAAATGAACAGGTGTGACAACAGTGGTGCAGCAGCCTTAATAAGTGTAAGCATGAATGTGATAAGTAGAAGTGATACAAAATGCAACAGATAATAACACTGTGTACAAGTTCAAAATCAAAGCAGCAGTTTTGAACCGAGGACAGTTTCAATCGAATGAGTATTTGCTCGAATCATGATACAACAGCAAGTGCACATCAATGCAAACAAAATAATATCACAGAGAAATGACCGAAGTCAGATAATATGAGTAACACAGTGAATTAACAAAGTCACAGTAGAAATCTATTCAAAGTGACCAAAGTCAACAGCAGGTTCAAACCAGATAATGACACAGGGAATTCGAACTAAACATATCAAGTTTGAAAGTCAAGGCCGATGTCAATAAAGAAATGCACGGAGCAAATTTAAACTTGTAAAGCCGTGGTGGCCAAGAAAATGAAAGTCAGAATCAAACAAGCGGTGACAATCAAATAACAAAGAATTATACGAATTGAACAAGCCATAAACATCTTAAGCGTTCAAGCAAAATCGAACGGCAAAACAAATTATCAGACGAACGAAAATCAAGGGAATTAAACCCTATTTAACCATTAACATCATCGGAAGATAATGCATCGAGTTCAAGAATATTAAAGTAAAGCAAAAAGCATAAATCACATACCAATTCATAGTCGAACTCGATCAAATTGAAGGAGCCGTGTGCGAATTAAAGAAGCGGTCGATTGTCGAAGCAAATCAAAGGAATAGTCATTGTAATCGACCGACAAACAATTGGCTAATTCAATTATAAAAAAACCATTTTTTTTACAGAAGCAAGGCGGGACGAAAAAATATAGAAAGAAAACAAAAGGGATTTAGCACTTAGTCTTTTGGGCCGGCTTCCTTTAAATTCATATTGGGCTTTAAATTTAAACTAGGGTTTCATTGTTTTTAATTGTTTTTATTTTATTTCTCTTTTAATCTTTTGTAAATTCTAGTTGTATGACTATGGGACGAACTACGGTTGTGTAGTTTAAGAATTTGCAACTTAGTGGTTGAGTTGTGGTAGGGTTTTGAGCGTAGAGTTAGTTTAGTCGATAGTGGGTGTCATGAGTTTACGTGTGTAAGCATATGACTACTTAATTTCTAGTAGAAATATTATGGACAGCACGTAGGCGGGGTTTTGCCGAAGCTGGGTAAATCTATGTTGTTATATTTCTGCTTTTTATTCTGCTATTATTCTGCTATATCTGTGTTGAAATTATTTTACATACTGCATTAAATTTTTATAATTATTAGTATCACCATATTCACCCCCCTCTAGGGTGAAATCAATCCTACACAAAAATAGGAAGAATGTTGGGATCACATATCTTGTGTTTTGATGATAATAACCAAATAACGTTATTGTTAATGATTTTATCAAGTTGTTTTAGGAATATTAGACCTGGGGAATTAAATACGAGTTTATGGTAACTAAAGCTGAAACAATGGAGTTATATATCTCAAGATAACAGCCTTATGAAGAATGGATTCAAGCTAATATCCAAGTGCAGTTAAAAAATTATTGTTCACACGTAGCAATACAAGAAGAGGAGCTTTAAAGACAATATATATAGAGTATGTTATTGTGTAGTAATGCGACGAGTCTTTTTAGTAGAAATTTGTTAAAACCACTCAAATAATCTCCAACCCACTTAAAACTTGGCCATCACCTCTATTATTTATCCAATAATTTTTGGTGAATTTTTTTAGATTTTTCAAAGGCTCGAGAAAAAAATAGTACCTAAGGTGATTTCTGCCTAGTTTTTCTGGGTCTGAAACTGGTCCACCGATCGACGGTGTAACCTGATCGGTCATGGTGTTTCCTTCCCAGTAAACCCATGACAATTTTTTTTTGTTTTCCATTGCCCTTAAGCAGTCGCATCCCTTCATCCTCAAAACATCTAACCAATCGTTAGTGGCTGCAAACACAACAGTAGCAACTCCTAATGGGATCCCCTCATTTTTTATACATAGCAAAGAGGTCTCACTCTCAAATCACAACTTTGATTACTGAATTTTCTATCCCTAATACTGAATTCTAACAACGATTATTCCGAAACCCTAGCATTCATTTTGTACATTCTCTTACAATATCATTCGATTACAATCCTAAACCCCGCCCATTCAATTGCTTGATCGTTGAAGTGGTTATAGGATTAAAGTACAAGTTAAAGTGACAAAATTAGTGTGCAAAGACACAACACTTGTCTAAGATACTTTTTTATTTACAGGAGAAAGTCAATCCTAAGAGGTACTCTGGTCGTCATCTTGTAAACCTATTCATCTAGGTCAAGTGAGGGCTTTGCTAGTGAATTTCTAAGAAGTTCTTAGGGACTGAACGTAAGAGAGGTGTTTCCAACCATTATAAATCTCGGTGTATTCTTTTATTTACATATTTCTTTACTAGTTATATTTTTGTTATACTGCAAGTTAAGTTGGCCATAGTATCACTATACAATCCACTAGTCAATTTCAATGATGTGCTTTGATTTGTATGGTAACTTTTGTAAAGTATCCGATAGTCTTTGGGACGTGATGACTAAGATATTGTGAAATAAGATTCCATATGATATTGTGCATATAGAGTAAGTCTATGTCCATTGATTTTAGCCTTAGGCTTAAACATTTATGGACTATTTGTGGCATGAGAAGTTATCGCATCGAGCATGTACCTTCTGATGGACCGAGCTATTGTTAAAAGACGTTCTGTCTCGATAATGTGATTATAACTTAGGGCTACATTGTTGCAATGGTTATGTGCTTGGATGTATCAGCCATTAATTCTCATGATGAACAAATGGTAGAGGATATGCACGTGTATATCGATTCGGGTTTAATACGATTGTAGGTGGTGGATGATTACGTTGAAATCGTCGTGGGTATGGTCTCATGTTTGCGTACTTGGTGTGTTTTGGCCTTGTGAGAGACACGTGGCTCACTAACCTAGTACGTAGCATTTGGATCATGATGGGTGCCATGTTGTTTGCTATATAATAATTTTATAATATAGTGTAGCATGACATTGGAGCGTGCTAACTTGTTGGACACAAGTAAAGATGTAAGTTGAGGTATGGTTCCATTACCTCAAGTATTGCCATTTGGTATTATTCATGATAATATTAGCATATTGACAATCATGCATATTGGCGATATTTCCTTTCCATCGGAGTTTTATGTTCGACCCTTTCTTTGTTGTCATTTTTTATCTATTTTTGAGTAAGTTAACATATAGACGAGGATCTCTACTAGCTGAAGGCGATTCATAAAGCCATAGCTATATTACCGTTATGACTATATCTATTAGGTTTTCGAGTGTAATGGCATGTAGACATATGTATTATTCTTGAGACATGTACTCTTATAGGATTTAATATATCATTTACTATTTATATTATGATGTTGGATCTTATGTCTCTTGATATGATATGCATTTAATTCATTACATAGTTATGTTTATACCATATTCTGACGTAAGAATAAGTTAGTTGTGAAAGGTATGCTCTGTGATATTTATTGTTCTTTACATATCTTATATCTAACGGAATGCCGCCAGTGACACCTTTGGGGAATCCGGGTGCTTTATGCATGGATGTCAGGTATTATGGAGAACGGATCGTTACACTCTGTGCCTTCAGATAGTTTATACTCTTTGATAGCATTGGTATAGGGACCAGGCAATACATCCAGTTGGCAATCTATGTTCATCCCATCATCCAAAATCCAGCCTGCTTGGTTCATGTTTGACAATATTAGGTGGTCGAAGTGCCTCAGTTTGATACACAAAAGTGTCCAATACATCAATGGCCATTCATTTTTTTATATGTGAAACCACATAACCTTTGAAGCTCTGATTCCTAAATGGCTATAACAATGCATCTAATAAAAGAAACGTAAGTGACACTCCTTCTAACAAAAGCAAATATAGTTGCAACCACCTCTAACTGAAATTGTGGTCAAAATTCCCTTACCACATCACACCCACAACATATAGCGCCTCAAAAAACAGATTGGGACCATTCAGTTGGCGTCAATGGCTATAGAAATCTTGAGGCATAAGGCATCAATCTAGACCATCCATTAAAGGGCCTCCACATGCATGACCACATGGATTGAATTTTTCTTCCACTAATAGCAAGCTCAAGCTAGAAAGTCTTATAACATCATTGTACTTATTTCAAGCACTGCAAACGAAAGTCAAGTAATAAAATGAGAATAACCATAAGGGATGTAGATCACCATATTGGACCACTCCTAAAATAGCTTGTCTAATATATTATTGCAAAGCACTAATCTCACAATTACCCACTTGTAAAACGTCTTTAGCTCACATCAAGAGGCTTAATCTACCCAAACTTTGTAACTCCGAGGTTGAGTGAATTTTTAGTCGATGATATCATATCAAACAATGTTACTTCTCTCTAAGTGAATGACGGGAGACTAATAATAAATTGATTTTGACAGTCGGATTTCATCTCGAGTATTTCTTTATGTACCTTCACTAATTTCCATTATATCCTCGATATATTTTCGCTATTTTTTTTTTGCACATTCACTGTTATAAAACCACTAAAATCTTTAACTACACGTGGTTGAAACATGATTGAATCATTTAACTGCCTCTAATCAAAGGATGGTCGCTACACATAAGTCTGATTGCATCCTCATGTAAAAAGACTACGACATATCATCATGTAATAAATTGATTTGGATCTCTGTTGTAAAAATCCTTTCAGACTACCATCTAGGCCCCACCTAGGACCCGTCTAGGCGCTAAGTGAGACTTTCCAACTGGCCATTTACCCAGGCTAGCCTAAACAGGGCTTACTATATCATATAATCTTCTAAACATGTATCTAGACACTTTATAGGCACTAGTTGAGTATTCATACCTCGTATAAGCATATGTATGTTAGTTTCCGATGGTCTTAATTTGAGAACTTCTTCCAAGACCATCCAAACCTATGAATTCATCCAAACCCATGAATTTACATTTTGGATCAACTAATACTAAAAAAATAATAAAAATTTCTCTAAAATACACGCTTTTATCAAAAATGAATAGCTTTAATTAATCTTTGATAAATCCCTGCCTAAATGATTAATCTCTAGTCCATGCTCACCATCTATCATCCGATTAGCGAATTTTATGGCTTTGATCTAGATACAATTACCTATGTAAAACATCCCTGGGGAGTCATTTTCTGTTTATTCTCTACGGTCGTACACACAACCTCTTGGTGTCTCTACACCAACTATCATAAGTAATACATTGTCAAACATTTCAGAGAGCATTATGAACAATAGTATATTTAACATATCGATATTAATTTTCCAGTATACATATGAAAGAAAAATTTAGGGATTCTTGTTTAAGTGTTCGATCCAATACTAAGGACTACAAACTCTTTGTAATTGCGATCAACACAACATGAACTCCTAAGATTTATGTTGACTAGTAAAAATGTAATTTTTTACGTTAATTGCATGGTTTGTTGACAATGTAACTCCAAAGTTCCGGAGTCTTCTTTATTATTTGACAACAACAAATAATTATAAGCCCATAAAAAAAATAACTAAAAAAAACAGGGTTGTTGTTGAGTTCTATCCCTCTCTAGTTAGGTTATTTAATCAAGATTATCTCTTGTGATCTCTTAAAGATTGAAGTAATAAACTGCTGAGTCTATGGGTGTACATTTATCATAATAGAACGACAGTAAATTGGTGTCTCTTTATTTTGTGTTTGTTCACGTTGGTGATTGTATCATGTGATTGGTTGATGGTTTGTTTCTTATTCTTTGATTGTCATTAATTGTTGATTTATAATCCAAGTTGTCTACTTTCTATAATTATCCATAGTAAATGTGATTACAGAAACATTCTTTTATAAATTAAAATTCTAATTTTAAATTATCATCTACAAGCATGAGAAAATATACTCTACTTAATTTGCTACAATTAATTGGTTTACTTATTAATTTTTAGAATAAAGAACCAAGTATTATATTCCAATAACTCTGCCATGTTTGAAAAAAAATTGTTTTCGATCATAACAAATTTGTTCAAAAGAAACACATTTAAAATTCTATTTGAAGCACAAAATTATGCTGAGTAACCCTCCTAAATTATTTTAAACTCGATTGGACTAAAATATTCCGTTGAATTTTTCAATCATATTCTTTTTTTATGTTTTCTACTACACTACGTGGTAAGCCTCATAGGATCAACACGAGATGAGATGAGCTTTTTAAAATCAAAGTTGATCTACAAGGTAAGTCTTTTAACCTCGTAGGTAGTATGTGTTTAAATCACGCATTTGCAGTACGATGTTACTTCAGAATCCACGGAGACGGTCTATGTGATGCTCGAAAACATTAAAAAAAGGAATTTTTTGCATTGTAGCCCCCGTTTTGAAACTTATTATGCAAATGACCTCGTTTTAAAACTAATATCAAATATAGCCATGTTTTGGCCAGAGTGTACTGACGACATTTCAAATGTTGCTAATGTTATTTTTTTTTCAGTTTAGTTGGCGCATTTTCAAAACGAGCCAACTAAAAAAAATTAAGAAAACGTCGCCAGTGTTTTTTTCTAAAAAATATTACACTGGCGAAATGTCGCCAGTGCATTTTGGCTAATTCAGTGCTAAGCTAGGCAAAACAATGTTATATTTGATATTAGTTTTAAAACTACGCTATTTGTGTAATTACTTTACAGAAGTGGGCCAAAATGAAAAAAAAAATCCTAAAAAAAAATTGTAATAGAAATCAGGAAGGGCATTTTAGTCTAATTAGTTTTTTTTTTTTTTTTAAATCGACTGCTCGGCATGTAATGCGTACAAACATAATTTACCTATAAAATATACTAGATAAATGAGTAAATTTGATTATAATCTATCCCATTTACTTATTCATTTACACAATTTGCATACATTGCTAAATTTTAATTTTAATTTGTTGTTTTATGACATTGATTTGTAAAATTTCTCTTTAGAAGGACAAACAAATTTAGGATCAGACTAGACTTCAAATTCAGGATCACACTAGACTTGTCAACGGATATTTTCCGATGCGAATAGTGTCATATCCGTATCCGCATTCAAAATTATTTTTGGATATTAGATATCCACATCCAAAAATACTGACGGATATCAAATAATTATTTTATCCGTTAACGATTGATAAATCAAGAAACGTAAATATATTTTTTGCTTTAACATAATTTTTTTCAACTCTATTGATTATAGAAAGAAGATAAATAAATAGATAGAATGATAATAAGTAGTTTTGAACAGTTAATATGCATTAAATGCATATAATATAAACCATCAACTTAATAAAATAATAAACACATATTTTTTATTGTACTAAAATACATATAATATAAACTATAATCTTGAAAAAGCCGAACGGATAATTTTCAGATGCAGATACCCTCCATTTTTTCGAATATAGAATATTATTCGCTTTTCGAATATGCATGCGGAAGAATTTTAGTTTTTTCGAATATTCATTGACATCAGCATATGCGATGACCCATAATTTCATAGGTTAAAAGTGGATTTTAAAGATTCACCGATCTTAATTATTTATCTTCCAAAAAAAAGTTAAAATAGCACACAAATTAAGGATGCAACAAATCATATTCCTTAAATTCACAGTGCTATATATTTATATCGCACGAGTCTGGCACCGTTTTTCATACAGTTGGCACTGGTGGTAATTCAATAAGTTGCAAAGTACGCTAAATTGGAACACACAAGAACAGATATAACCAAATTTGTACTATATCTAATTTTTTAAGTTATACAGAATTTTACATCTGAAAACATTGAAGTTTGCAAGATTACTGCTCCTCCAATCCTATAGTTAATATTATTAACAACAGAGAATAGAAATACATAACTACAGTATATGACTTCATCATAATACCCCACAGTTTATCAACAAATTATAAAAATCCATTGTAATATCCACCTAACAACACTCTAGCTCTTGATGCAGCAGGTCTCCCTCTTCTTCCTCCTAAAAACGCCTGATTCCTTCTACTCACTTCCTGCACTGCTTCTTTGATTTTCTACATTGATCAAAAATCACATAAAAGCATAAAACCATTGCAAAGTTCAATATTACACATGCTGGCTAAATATCTTCAAAAAAATACCAACCTTCTCGTTCTCATAAATCTGAAACTGAGTTTTTTTCTGACTGCTATTATAAGACTGGTGGCCGCCAAGTATGAAAACACACAGAGTCAGAGCAGCAAACCCAATTGAGTACCAACTACCTGCACCTCCTAAATCTCTCCATTTAAAAACAGGCTTCTTCTCCTTTTCAATCTCAATTGTTTCAACTTCTTTGTCTAAGCTCTTCTCGCCTTTATAAAAATCATCGCTGTACTCATCCTCACTACAGCACAATATTTTTTCGGGTAAACAAATCTTCGGAGAATCCAGCTTCATGTTGACGCATAATTCATCATCGTTTAATTTCTTGAATGATACAGTAGGCAGCAGTAGGGGAGATGGCTGTGGCACAATCATGATATCTTTGCATAAGTTCTTATTATCTTCTGCAAAGCAATCTGCATCACTTGCTAAATCGAATTCGATGAAACTGTGATGATGAGAACTGGGAATTAACTCCCAATCCTCGAAATCTAGTTCGAGAGATTTTTCCATTACTTGTTATTGTGAATGGAAATTGATTGATATGCAACTGAAAAGAGTAATAAAATTTCGTTGATATATATAGAGCAAAGAAAATAGTAGCTTTCTATCAAAGATGGAAGACTTGGCAAGTTAGGATGATTGTGGATGTGTAGACCTATCATCTTTAGGTAGTGACAAAATTAAGAGTATTCATGTAATTCTTTACTCCACATTATTTATTTAGAGTCCTAATGAAGCCACCTGAAATCTCTCTCTTATAAATACACTTGTAAAAATTCTACACCTGGATACAAATTCTATGGTAGTGTAGTGTCTAACGACTTAAAGGTTGTTTTACAAAATTTTAGCGAACACATTTTCTTCTCTTCATGTTCTACTATGTTGTTACAAAGGTTCCTTCGGTGAAAAATTGCAAATTGAATTTTCCACGACACGAATTAAGACTTGGTATCCCTAGTTTGAACGAGTTTATGAAATTTTTCCAAATCAGGTGTTAAGAAAGATAAAATTAGAAACATTCAGGAAGCCACTTTATTTAATTATTATGCATGTCTCTAGACTTAAAAATTGGCCTAGTCCTTAAAAGAGTAATATGTTAGTTCTTTAGTATTATACAAAGAAAACAGATGAATTAGTGCTTAAAATATCTGGGTACAACCAATACTATGTATGCAGAACATGTTCTTATGTTCTTCGTAATTAAAATATGAGGAAAGGTTAGTGAAGGGCCTACAAAGATAAGGATAGGCATCTTATAAACGCATTATATATGGTGATGTGTTAAGCATGGATTGGTTAATTACTAAATTCAGTTAGTTAATAGCTAAAGCGTGTGTACGTTAAAGAGATATATGCTTTGAGTATAGGTGAAGGGTTTAGGTTGATGCTTGCATTCTTGGATTACTACTATAAAATATTTAAGGATCAAAAGCAATATTAAGCATAAGTTCCATAAACTAGACAAAATACTTTTATCTCCATAGTGACTGCAACTTTTATGATTTTGTATAGTGATGAAAACATCAAAACAAGCTCAAGTCATTTATTGCGTATAAGAAAATTTACTTAACTAGAAATCCTCTCACAAAGGGAAGGAGGGAAAAAAAGAAAAAGAATACTAAAGGTGCATTCAAATGGTGGAGAACATATACATTTTGAAAGCGACAAGCGTTTTGTACTGATTATTGAAAGTAATACGCAAGGTGTAGAAAGGAGGTAAAGTGTATATTGAACACAGAATAATCAAAGTTCAAACATCTAGTGCAGACAAAAATACAAGGAATTGATCGGTTCTGCTGACTGCTTACCAAAATTCATTCAGTCATAAAATGATCCATTAAATTAGATCGTCCAGTTATAATGAGGAAAAAACATAAATCCATTTGGTAAATTTACAAAAATCGAAACAGAGGACACATAAGGTTATTTCTCAACGAAGATATGTAGGTTAATGTGCCTGATCTGACTGGTATACATCAATATACAGACAAATAATAGTTCAACAACTTTGAATCTGGGGGTATCTATACTCTCTTGTCTATTAAATACTATTTACTAGTGAAGGAGAATGAAAGCACTGCGCTCTACATAACTATGCAGTTAAAATCCACTAAACTGGAGCTAAATCGCTCTTTGACCGCTACGCTTTTACAACTTATTACATTTGTTGTTAATCAAATATCAATTTTAAAATCGAAATTCTGAATCATTTTGGAGCAACTCAACCTAAAGGTATGAAAACTTATATATTGCTCTGTTCTGTTTGTGAATTAGTAATTATAGTACTGCCATAAAAGGGTTAAAACTAAAAGATGTAGTGTCAAAAATAATCCAACCATGTATCATTTTTAATCACCTTCCTTATTGAGTGGAGAGTTATAAATATTGAACAATGAGTTATATTACAAAACTATGCCATCTATTTGTTTAGTTCTCTACCACCACTGGCCTTGCTAAGCATGCTTTCTCAACTGCCGTAAAAAAAAAATCATGTTTCAGCTTTAACAGAATTGCTTTATTACTCTGCTGAAATGATATGATCCACAATAACAAGTCGGTATAATGAGAAGGTTTGCTAAAAACAAAAAAATATGAGTTAATCATTTACACACTGTAAATCAGTGATTTGAAAACCCGACCCAGACTCAGTTCGACCTCGAATAACCCTGAACCTTGGATCATCACGGTTCGGAACTCAATCAGGCCTCAGTCATGCATGAACCCCGCTCGAACTTTCAAACCGACGGTCAAACCATCAATCTTACCTGGTTGAACCGCGGTTCTTTTAATTTTCCCTACTTTCTCATCCTATAATTCTCTCTCATTTTCATCATTTGTATTGCTTTGAAAAAAACAAATAAATCTATATTTCAAAAATCATAATCGTACTAAAATCTAAACTACAAATTCCATGATACGTGTGTGAATTATTGGTGAATTATTATCGGTGAATTATACAAGAATTATATGTGAATCATTATCGGTCTGTATATTTAAGATCATGTTATATGAGATATGTTGTGTTTGTATTGGAGTAATGATATGTGTTTGGTATTTTTTATGACATGAGTCAATATCATGTATTAAACAACATGAGTTTATAGTTTTCAATTTGAAATGTACAAATCGTTAAAAAAATAAATGCACGGTTTCAACGGTCCGACTTTCAAAACCTTGAACCTTGAGATACAGCGGTCCGACTTACGGTTCGGTTTTCAAAACATTGCTGTAAATGATTAACTGTGGAATTATAACAAGTCGGTATAATGAGAAGGTTTGAATTTGACATAATATAAATTCGAGTTATAATTCTTTGAATAAGCAGAAAGAAAACCAATTAAAAACTGAAAATTAAAAATTAATATTGTAATTTATTCTCCCATGCATCTAATGGGCTTTATTTAATACAAAAGTTTACACTTTTTATATTTACACACCAATGCTAAGGGTTAATAGCCTCATATCCCTCTCTCATTAAAATATTAAATTCATTCTGAAAGCACTGTGAACTTATATAGTTATATTTGTTCAATAATTATTTCTAGTCCTAATTTTTTTAGTCGATTTTAGTTGGTTTCATCTGGTTTTAGATATCAAGCTTTGATTAAAATTATTAAAACAATCTAACTTCTTGACTTTGATTCCCACGAGGATGGAAAATAACTCAACTTCAGAGATGTCTTTAGTTGTTGCAATACATGCAGAAGAGCTGCAGATGTTTTCTTTTTCTTTCCTTCTTTTTCCTTTTTCCACTTGTTTCACTTCCAATTCATAGAATCTGAACAAAAAACTAACGATTTACTTGTACGCAGATAGACCATCGTCTCTATCCTAAAAGAAAATACATAGAATTTCCTAATACTAATGGAACATCGTATGTATCCAATAAACTCCAAAACAATGCAAAATGATTATACTGAACAGGGTCAGGTAGTCGAGTATTTACCGCAACACCAAAGCAAAGTACCAGTATCCTCTTCAGCTCTTATCCAATAGTAAACATGAAAATCTGATCAGCAACAAAACCAACTGAAAGCTTTGATTTTTCCATAGCTCAAAGCACATCCATACAGCATTAACTTTGCATCACTAGCCACGAATGTTTCAACACCAAACTTGTTGGGTTCTCTTTTCATATGTCAAATCAAAACATATTGCCTGACCGCAGAGGTAAAATAGTCATATTTGTTCACAATCAAACAAGGCTACTCATCTCTATGTAAACTTCAATGGAACTACTGTACCATAAATAAACATTAAAGGGATTTCAATTCTCAAAGCTATACATTCATTTCACATACTTGTAAATTCTTTAACCAATAAATCATTACTGATAGTTACACATCCCAGGATGCTTCCTGCACCACAATGGCTGCAAGGGCTCAGCCCGAATCCCTCGGCCCACCATCCGATAACGCCAGTCATTCAACCGATCCGTTGCTTCTGCATATCTCTTCTTCCCACTACGATCCACATTTCCTGACCACAATGCTTCGGCCATAGCAGAACTTCTAGGCCACAATCTCGCATCAAGCACTGTCTCATCTGCTTGCTCCGACCACAATGCAACCTCACCTCCTATCACCAGTTTAGCTTCTTCACTTGTAAGCCCATAAGTAATATCATAATCATATATTCTTTGCCATGTCTTAAAAGGCCCGCACCAAGACCCACCATTTGAACCTAAATCGCTAGTCATATTGTCATAGCTACTATCATTGCCAACAAAATCACCATGCCCACAGTCCAAGTAGTAGAAATCTGAACTCGACACAATTACTTGATACCCGGCTTGCACTATTCTTTTCGTATTGCTCGGACCATCGTTCCATGTTTGAAGTATTGTTGTTTCCGTAGGTAAACTCGATGGGTCCACCTTTATTATATCGTCGAGCAAAATGTCTTCGTAGTACACCGTGGTTTTGTTTTGGGCTTCTATAAAAGGGCGAGTTGTATTTACGAAAATTTCTAAAACTTGACTTAGTGTCCCTCCTTTTGATAGGAATGCTTGTATAGTTTCATCATCTTTCCAGCACCCGGGAATGATCTCATCGCAACCAGCATGATAAAATCGTTCAGGGAATAAAGATGAAATGTCCTGAATCACGGATTTAACAACTTCGTACGTTGCAGACTTGAGCGGGTTGAGTTGGCCCGTACCTGGCTCGGAGGCAAACCGGTTAGCCCAATTTGAGGCTCCATCTGGAAGCCAGAATTTGTTGGCACATGTCATGATTTCAGGGTATGCTTCGGCCCAGGATGCAGTATGTCCTGAAAGTGACAACAAATGCATTATTATTTTTAATTAGCCTAACTATGATATGACATACATTTAATTTATCAATGAAGACAAACTATAAAGCATCGTTACCTGGTGCATCAATCTCAGGCATAACACGAACTCCGCGATCTAAACCATACTCTATTATTTCCTTCACATCTTCAACTGTGTACTTCATGCTCGGTCCATAGCAACCTTTTTCTGCTAACTTCGGCACGGAAGGAAGCTCAATAGGAAAAGAATGTGAATCCGAAATATGCCAATGGAACACATTGAGTTTATTGCTAGAAATTGCATCTATAGTTCTCAATATATCCTTCTTCGGGTAGAAGTTCCTTGACGTGTCAAGCAAAACTCCTCTATGTGGAAAAATTGGAATATCATATATGAAAATGTTGGTAGCGACTATGGGCGGGAACCCCCATGTAAGTTGCGAGAATGTCTCTAGACCGCGCATTGCGCCCCAAACAGTCTTAGATGTCAAATTTGCAACTCCGGTCAATGAGTATATGGATAGAGTGTAAGACTCATCGACTCCATGTTGCAAAGTGGAAGTTACTTCAGAAACGAACACTGATAATAGACTTAGTTGTTCATTGACAATTGGAATGGATGGCAATATAATAGGGTTATAACGCTCTGAAAAAATAAGTGTGGAGTAACGAGTTATGGCAGATTGGAGTTTTGGGTGGTAAGAACCTGGAGAAGGGAGTATGGTGAAATTGGTAGAAAAAGTGATGGCTTTGGGCTCAGGCCACGATGTGTTTGTGGGTTTTGGCCAAACATTGATAGGATATGGGTTTGCTTCAATGGTTATGGCAAGGAGGAGGAGCATAAAAGAGTAGAGACTGAGTGAGTTGAGAAAAGTCATGGCTTGCTACTAGCTATAACTCAGTAATGTGTATATATATATATATTGAAATGTTTTATATGGTATATGACAATTTGGACTGTATATTTGAGATAGGATTCTTATTCTTACAAAAGAGAGCGTGCCATGTGGGGAATAGAAGTCCGGTAGGTAGCAGGAATTTTGAAATACATAGAAAGCAACCACATGAATCCATATGGAGACTAACACTGCTATTCGTATATTTTTATTATTTGGATGGATGATGGATTAAGATGTTGATTATTGTTTGAAACTTCAACAAATGGTTTAAACTAATCAAAGTCGATGGCAAGGCTAATATTTCCATTTTGGAGATTGGTTTTCTATTTTTATTTTCTCTGCAGCGAAAATCATCTCTAAGAACAAAATTTTACATGACGCTTACAGGAAAAAGCTGAATTTTTAAATTTATATTACTTTTGTAATAAGATCATCAGTTAAACATTTAAGATTAAAAAAAAAACCATCTCTTAAAATAGTGATTTTAATAGAGGACAGCCGTTCATATTACATCACACTTTTATGAAATTGTTTGATTATGTTGGTTTAAATAACATATTTAAGAAAATTTGACGTACTACAAATTACACAGATACAAATTTCATCAGAGTAGGGTTTTTTATTCCTTCAAATCAAAGATCGTTTCTTCTTTCAAAATATTGTTTAAATTTTGAAGTCAATCGTTTGTGTAAACTATGAGGCCCTATCTAAGCTCTGTTAGACTATGTAAAAGCTTTAATTTTAAACATTACTACCAAATGGTATCATAGCGCTCGACTTTTTTTTTTTATGATGTTGCTTCAGGGCATCTAGAGCATTTAGCGTTCCATTCCGCCCCTAACCACAAAGCATGTAACAAAGTAATAACTTGCTACGATATATGTTGAACAACATAAAGGAAATTAATCTGCACTTTTAACTTACCCACTTCATTATTTCAACTTTTTCCACATGAAATATATTGAAAAATGGAAAAATCACAGGATGGCATTTCCCGAAGAAAAAATAAAATACATTTATACAATCTGCAAAATATATAAAAACATCAGCAAACCAAATACACTAACCAATCAGTAGTTACACATCCCTGAATTCTTCCTGCACCACAATGGCTGCAAGGGCTCAGCCCGAATCCCTCGGCCCACCATCCGATAACGCCAGTCGTTCAACCGATCAGTTGCCTCTGCGTATCTCTTCTTACCACTTCGATCCCTATTTCCCGACCACAACGCTTCTGCCATAGCTGAACTTCTTGGCCACAACCTTGCATCAAGCACAGTCTCATCCGCTTGCTCTGACCACAATGCCACCTCACCTCCTATCACCAGTTTAGCCTCCTCGCTTGTAAGTCCATATGTAATGTCATAATCATATATCCTTTGCCATGTCTTAAAAGGTCCACACCATGACCCACCATTTGTGCCCAAATCGCTAGCTATGGTATCATAGCTACTATCATTGCCTACAAAATCACCATGTCCGCAATCCAAGTAGTAGAAATCAGAACTCGACACTATAACTCTATACCCTGCTTGCACTATGAGCTTCGTATTTCTTGGACCATTGTTCCACGTTTGAAGTATTGTAGTTTCTGTAGGCAAACTCGATGGACTCACTTTTATGGTAGCATCTAACAATACATCTTCGAAGTACACTGTAGTTTTGTTTTGGGATGTTATAAAAGGTTTAGTGGCATTTATGAAAATTTCAAGGATTTGGCTAAGAGTTCCGCCTTTTGATAAGAAGTCTTGTATTTTGGTGTCGTTTTTCCAGCATTCTGCGTTTATTTCATCACCGCCGGCATGGTAGAATTGTTCAGGGAAAAGAGAAGCAATGTCATGAATTACATTTTTCACGATTTTGTAGGTTTTGGGTTCTAGTGGATTGAGTTGGCCTGTGCCTGGCTCGGCAGCGAACTGGGTCGCCAAGTTTGAGGTGCCGTCTGGGAGCCAGAATTCATTGGCACATGTTACTATGTCAGGATATGCTTCAGCCCAGGATGCAGCATGTCCTGTTCATTGATAAAATTTAGGGACTGTTAGCTTATCATAATCCAGAAAGAAATGTATTTGGAAGCATCAAAGTCTCAAGTTGTAACGCAAAAGTTTATGACCTGTGGTATAACCAAAAAAATCATTACATGCCTTTTTTTTTAATTGCACCATATCAACATGAATCAGCAAAATGTAATTCGAAACAAAATTATCAGATCAAACCATGTGGTATACAAATGTAATTTAGCATTTTCAGTATTAGCTTGGGTAAGGATAAAATGATTTTGTTTACCGAGGCGCAACTGATCTTAATAAATTACACTAACGTCGGAGGAAAATACCTGAACAGAAAAAATAGAAGAGTAAAATACGCCTAATGCTTGAATTTAGGTAAAAAATATCAAAAAAATAGTAAAAATTAAACAGATAAAATATGCCAAAAAGGTCATTTTACTCGCATCCATTTATACCACATCCAAACAAATAGAGTCAACAGTAACCTTTTTTTCCAAGACAGTATTACCTGGTGCATCAATCTCTGGCATAATCCGAACACCACGATCCAAACCATACTCAATGATTTCCCTCACATCTTCTACCGTATATCTCATGTTCGGCCCATAAGAACCTTTTTTTGCCAACTCCGGCTCAGAAGGAAGATCAATAGGAAAAGATTGTGAATCTGCAATATGCCAATGAAACACATTAAGCTTGTTACCCGCCATTGCATTTATAGTTCTCAAAATATCCTTTTTAGGATAGAAGTTTCTCGATGTGTCGAGCATAATCCCTCTATGAGGAAAAATCGGGCGGTCATAAATAAAAATATCAGTAGCAACAATGGGCGGGAATCCCCAAGTAAGTTGCGAGAACGTCTCCAGTCCGTGAATTGCTCCCCAGACAGTCTGAGCCGTCAAATTTGCAGTTCCAGTAAAGGTGGAGATTGATAAACTGTATGATTCATCAACATCGTGCTGTAAAGTAGAAGATAAGTCGATAACTGAAACATTTAGGCACTCCAACTGTTTTGAAGGAACACGAGGAATAGATGGCCATACGATGGGGTGGTATTGTGTTGAAAAAATAAGTTTAGAGTATCGTGTGATGGCAGATTGTAGATGTGGGTGGTGATAACTAGGTGGAGTGAGTATACTGAAGTTTAAAGAAAAAGTGATGGCTTTTGGAACAGGCCATATGGTGATGACAGGTTTTGGCCATACATCGATTGGAAGCGTAGTGCAATTTGTAAATAGTGGGGAGAGTAGTAACAGCATAAGAAACGAGAGCTTGAATGAGTAGCAAGTTGCCATGTGCAGAGTATGCTTCTAGCTTATATTGTTCCAGGTTTATAAATGGTGTATTTTGAAATATTCGAGCTGACACATGAAATATATCGATGAAAGTAGATGATGTCGTTGACAGCGGGGCGAGTACCTAGGAAAGGAAAAAAAACAACAGGATAAATACAAATGGACTGGTAAATTAAAATATAGTTAGTGAAGTGATCATAGCAAGGATTTTTCAAGACCAATGAATCATATGAAAAACATTGATGATTTTATTAGTACTGGCAAAAGGTTTCTAAACAACATCATCCAAGTAACCCAGTTTATAACCGTGGAATATTAAGTCTTCATTAGTACTATGTTAAAATGAATAAAAACTGGGATAAAATATAGTTTCTGATCAAACTCTAGAAGGAATATTGGCATTGAAATCATAGAAGTGTTTAGGGGTTTACGTTGCCGAATCAATGAAATGTTATTGATTCCCAAAGGTTTGTATTATGCATAAATAGCTATTCGTTGGATGATGAAATATTTGAAACTAAGTTGTTTAAGTTGTATTGGAACGTATACAAATTTGTTTCACCTAACAGCAGTTTTTGCAAATTTGTATCCTTGTGTTTGTTCTTCTATTATACAATAAAGGAATCCATTCAAACCAAGAAGATCCAACCGACTAAATGTCATAATATCACATATTGTTCGATTCACATTATACTTATAATCGAGTAAAAATATGACGTTTTTCTTCTTCTTTTAATTGAGAAACGTAGTGGAATGGCATTGATGAGAAGAAAAGGTCACGATATGTCTACAGCACATGACATTGGACTTCAAAACCTAAAATAATACCTCCAAAATAACCAATCTGATTGCATTAATGAATCTGATCAGGTTGAGTGTCTATGGAGTACGAACTAAGAAGTTTCTTCAAGAGTTCTAGTCTACATTAAACTCAGTCTAGAAAATGCAAGCTCTTGGATACGTCTGATCATCAGATTGTTACACTTGATACCAAAAAATTCTACAATGCGAGTCTGCCTTTTGGAGGAGGAAGAAATCAGATCTCGAGGCGATTTTTCAGCAGATTCCAGTCATTAGGACATTAGAAGCTAATTTATCCAATTGTTTCCAAACCTGATGTGTTTGAACCAAATCCTGTCACAACAATTCTAAAATTTATCATATATGCATACATGCATATAAATCTCTGTGTATAAGAAACATAAAGAAGTAAGCATGCGGAAAATTACTGAAGACAGGAGTATATTCTAGTTAAGAGTAAAACCAAGGAAGTTCAGGAGACTGAATTAATTTCCATTTTCTAAGTACAAAAATTACTTGATTTTATTGTTATTTGGATTACACATAGCAACTGCAAAAATGACAAAAATTCCTCTAAGATATTGTTCGTACACTTGGTTATTGTAAATGGAATTTCCCACTACGATTTTGTATGGACGCACTTGATGATATGAGAATGGCAGGGGCAGGAGCATGCTAATCACGATCTAGGAGGAAAACATAACAAAAATTCCTTTAAGATATCGTTCGTATGCTTGGTTATGTAAGTTGAATTTTCCACGTACAATTTTGTATGAACATACTTGATAGATCAGCGATTGCAAAAATCGCGAGATCGTACGTTCCAACGCGCGATTTGGAAGGAATCGCAGCCTTCCTGATCCAAGAGTTAAATTGGATCGCAACCCGTGTAAAATGTGCGATTCTATTTCAGAACGAAAATATTGGAGTCCAACACTGAATCGCGATTTTAGTTTAAACATCGAACGGAAACAAAATCAAAAGAGATATAGTCCGGCATCGCGATCTTGATTCAGCAAAAAAGAAAAAAGAAAAGAGGAATAGGAAGAAGAAGCAGCAGGAAACCTGATTTTTATAGAAACCCTAAGCTTCAGGGAGGAAGATGACTGAAAAGTTACGGTCCCCGATTCTGTTTTGACGCTGCTACAAATAAAACGTCTACAACAGCGAATGTCTCGATTAGGCTAAAAAAAATCTTAAAAAAATTAAAGCTTGTATTTTTTTTAAAAATTCGATAATGAAAAAAACTGCAATTATTATTGTTTATTAATAAAGAAATTTGATAAACTTTTTAAAAAGTCCAATTTTCAGCTAGTTTGCCTTTTGTTATTTTAAAAAATAGAGATCTAAGTTACATATTCAATACTACATGCACTTTTCTTGTAAACATCAGAAGTATGGACTTGAAATACAAAACCCCTTAACAGAAAATATTAAGATTGAGTCGGTATTATCTCGGGTTCGACATCGCGATCTCGGTCTTCATCTTTGCCAAACCGCTTTGACAAAACGGAGGTATATTATCGGACTTGATTGTATTTCTCGAAGAACTCGTAAAGAAAATCGATTGAGTGGACGTAGACCGAAAATTTTACTAGACCAATGTAAAAATATTATGTCTCTTCTTCGTTCTCTTTTAATTTCTTCATTTTAGTATTTGTTTGATTCGTTTTCTAGTGAATTTAAGGCCTTGTACCAATCTTTTGGACAACTTTTTTATTTCTTCCACTAAGACGAACTTAGATCTTATACTGGAGAAGATGAAAAGGCATAATATAAGAGTCGTTGTTGGACCGAGTCAACCAAAGCATGTGGCAGACAGGAGTTGCTTACAAGTTCAAATCCATATTTTATTTATGTGACTAGAGAGAAAATTGAAAGAACGATGACAAGTTTACAAGCGAGATTGATATCTCGATAAGAAAAGACGATGAATGGATTTTTCCAAAGAATGGAATAATAAAGTGCAGCTGGAGTTGTTGAAAATCGAAATCGAATGCTAGAAGACAGAATAGATAGACAAGGAAATTAAGCGAAACAATCTAGAACCATCCCCCAGCACGCAAATAAGGTAACTAGAGGTTCAAACCAGTCGATGGTGACATGTTTGGACATGGGCGTATGGTCGAGCACGGAAAGGCACGTCAAATGGATGACGTCGAGCCTTGAAATCAAAATCAAAACGCAAATTTGCAACTGCAAGGATTAGAACTGAAAGTTCCCCACAAGAACGGGAGCATGGAGAGGATATGGATCAAAGGCGTGCGTAGAGATTTCAACTGAATCCAAAAGATCAACTAATTGAGATAGTAAGACATGTACTTCGAGGTGAAGCTATGGATCGACGTTTGGAGGACGTGAATGGAAACCATTTCACCCTCAAACACCCGAAACGCAAGGAATCCACCTAATTTCAAGTTACATACTTTGGAGTCGTATGATAAAAGGACGTATCCAACTGTTCACTTAATGATATACATCCAACATATGAGAGTATTAGCAACTTTGGAGGAGAAGATGGGACGATGCTCCTATTGTACTTGACTGATTTTGCTATCGTGTGGTTTCACCAACTAGATAATTGGTTCATCATCAATATGTGTACCGATTTAGTGGAAAAGTTTATGAGCCAATTCATAGTTCATATAGTTTGACCAAGGAATGTGTTCACACTTTCAAGTATAAAGCAGAGAGAGAATGAGCTTTGCAGAATTATTTGATTAGATTTAATGCATCATCGCAGCATTTCAGAAACCATGTTCATCGATAGTACTTGTAGGCGAAGTTTTTTGGCTTCACCACACTCAACTAGATCGTGGAGAACCTAGTCATTAATTTCTTTCATGAATTGGAATAAGCAAATTTAATCTGTGTTAAATCTGTCTTTGAGAAGTGACTATATTACTGAACGCTTACATAGCCTAGTAGACACGCTCCAACTATTTATTGAAATATCAAGATGGTTTTATATATGAATGGCAATCCAAAATTAGATAACGGAACAATAAATGTAAAGGACATAGAAATTTTTACATGGTTCAGATTATTGTTAATCCTACATCTATAGAATAATCCACTATTTATTTTCTATTTTTTGTTACAAATGATTACAATCATCCAGAAGCATATAATATTCAAATCTCATATTTTCCTTTCTAAGAAGAAAAGGATTCCTTTTTCGTCCTCTAATGTTTTCTTTTATTGTATGAAAAGTGCATTGCTAGTTGTCGCGGTTGCCTTTGATCTTTTTTCTTCAATCTTTGCCCTTAGATTTGACACTTTTCATTCATCTGCGATGCCCATTCGTTGTACCTGGATTGGTGATGGGTTTTTGGCGGGAGACCATGATATTGGTGCGACCTTGGAAATTTGAGCGAGATGTCAGCCCAAATCTGTATGGGTTAGTCTCCTTTCTCCTAGAATAGTAAATGTCTTAAAATGAATGGTAGGGGACCGCCCTGATGCTTTGAATGTGTTGTTGATGTATATGAATTGTTGTAGTGGTGAATAGTGCTTTGCGTGAAGGTTGTACTGCCAATACCTTTGCCGTCTTTGCTTGACTTGACATCATGTCGGGTCTGAATGGAGTAGCATTTCCCATTCTAATTTGAGAGTTGATTTGGAATATGCATGGAATGTGCTTGAGCCTATTTGTGATTTGAGTTGGGTGCAGCTTGAGTTGCCCTCTTTGCAAATATGCTTGGATTGCCCATGAGATAGAGCTTCACATTTGTCTGTTAACATATAAGTATGATTCTGCGTTGAAGCATATCCATAACGGCCATGTATATAGTCCCTTTGGAGTGCTTTTGACCCTGTACGGCGCTGCCTAGGTTGCCCCCGATGTATGCTGGCACAGACTTGTTCATGTAGGTATTGACAAAATATGAGCCTTAGAGGTATGGTGAGCTCAATATATCATGTATTTCTTCATGTGCCTCGGTGGAGTATCTCACTTTTTGCCTTTGATTTCTGGTATAGCCATTGTGACCTGCCCATGTTTCCTGATACATGCGGTATTTGTCTCTTGCCATCGTTTCATTAGTTGCAGGGCTTGGGTTGGGTTAGGTGTTGTGACTTCAGCTAGTTCCATGTTCAGTACGAATTTAATTGATTCACTTCTTTTTCTCTAGTCTTCTTGACATGAGGGTAGCTTTTCTGACTTTAAGGACTGCCCATTTTCCTTCACCGCAGTTCGTCGTAAGAACAGGTATAACACTTGCCTCCAAGTCTACGATGACCGTAGGTTAGGGTAGACTTGTTGTCTTAAACATATTGTATGTATGTCTAGTCAGTTCTTTCTAGTCTACCTTTTCGGTGCTAGAAAACTGTCTTTTTGGCCGCACTTGCATTTAATGCACTTGCACACATGTCATTCCCTTACTGGACTATCTTCAAATAGTTGTTCAATCTGGCTTTTCATTTTTCTATGTGAATTTTTGTAAATCTTTGCACTCATTATTTTAGTAGCAAAATCTACGTATTATAAAAAAATATTGATCACTTAGTCATGCTGCCATTATTCAAATTGAGATATGTATATTCTTTCTTCATTTCTACCACATTTCCTTTTATCCTTTTGTTTGAAAAGAACCGTATTAGGTTAATTACCAAATTTGGGAGTGTCTTCGATAGATTGTCGGCAAGAGAAATTGTTTCGATTCATGTTTAATCCTTTTAGATGTAATCTTTAGAACTTTGATATAGATTCCTATTTTCCTTCCTCTACGCTTCTTCCTTTTGAGATCACCCAATTGGAAGAGGCTGTTGGCGTCCTTTGACAATTGGATTTTTTGGCTATGCGGTTAGGGTTTCCAAATCTCAGGAATGCATTAATACACCGTTGTAGGGATATGTCTCCATTACTCTCAAACATTTCCAGTGTGGTTTCTATCTTTCTAGCATCCGATTATTCGTCAATGGCTTTCTCCCTAGATGTTGCTCTGGTTCAACTTTCCCCTCATTCGCATATTCTTACCTTGGTCACGTTGCTCGGGGGATGCTGCATCAAAGTTAGAAGGAATAGAGAAAACCTTAGAAGAGGGTGAAAAGCTGTGTAACATTTGTTTACAGAGAGGAAATTGAGCAATATAAGAAGCAAGTGAAGGAAATGTCTACATAAATCAATAGATTGCTCAGTGAGAAAGAAGTCACTGAATATAGGAGGGTGATTTC
This sequence comes from Allium cepa, assembly GCA_030765085.1. NCBI lineage: Eukaryota > Viridiplantae > Streptophyta > Magnoliopsida > Asparagales > Amaryllidaceae > Allium > Allium cepa. The sequence goes on from CM060932.1 coordinate 139,261,950, forward strand.
TCGACCCCTCTCAGATAAGTCCCTGCTTTTCCTTGATAAAATAATAGGTTAAAGGGATTAACCATGATGTATATGAAAGTGATTTCAAGGATATTAAACCACAAGTTTTGGTATTATTGTATTACGTTTTCTTCTTCTAATATATGTATTCACATTATAATGGATCCATAACTGTATTTGGGGAGAAAATAGCATAATAACAAGCTAAGTTGACCCAGTAGCGAATATAAATTGAATTAACTCCTGAATGAGTAGAATTGCATTCAGGAGGTCGGTAGACCAAAATATAGGATAGACAGGTTCATAGTAAACCCATGAAAACCATGTTTAAGAAAAGTTATTGGCATGTGCCAATGGGTTCACAGTAAACCCATGAAAACTTTGAGATATTGGCATGGGCCAATAGTTTTGTAGTGAACCCATGAAAACTATATCCGCATTGAGTTATTGACAGATGTCAATAGGTTCCTAGACAACCCATTAAAACTAGGATAAGAGGAAAGTTATTGAAGATACCAATAGGTTCGGAAAGAACCCATGAAATAATGAAGTTATTGGCAGGGGTCAATAGGTTCTTAATGATCCCATGATAAAATAGGACATGGAGTCCATAAATCTAAATGGGTTAATAGCTAGCCCATGAAAACTATGAAACTAGACAGGGAGTCAATAAACATTGCACAGGTTATTAGTCACCCCGTGAAAACTAATAAGTTAACTTTTGACCCTAGAAACTATAAATATGACAGATAGTCAAAATGAATGGGAATGGGCAATCTAGAATTGATTTGTTTGTTTGCATACCATCACAAGATTTTAATTTGATATGTTTTAACCACTGTGAATGCATGAGCATAATATATGGTTCTATAAAGTTTTGAATAAGACTGGTGGGGGAAAATCCGTTCCGCTAAGCGGCGTGATCTCATTAGATATCTAAATGGTTTGAGATGGTAGATTATTATTTATACTAGGCTTTATGTCTGAATCGAAGTTTATGTTTTCTCCTTAAACTCTCGGGTACTCAACTGATTTTGAGTAGTTTGAGAGTTGAGGTTTTCAGGTACCTCTTTAGACGAATAAGCTTTCGGAGATGTGTAGCAGGTATGATAGTTATATAGAGTTTTTCTATTTTGGTTCCACTGTGTTTGGTTGTAAAGACAAAGATATTTACTTGCCTAGTTATACACTCTGATCATCCAAGTTGGCATTTTTATATGTCGTTCTTGGCGTATGTTGTAATAATTATATTTCTCTGAACGTGGTTAACACATTTGGGATTATGTAATGAATTTGAAATATGATTTGGAATGGATTGAGATATTTTTTTTAATTGTTTAAATTTTTTTCCATATACATATGTTTATATTATATCAATGTATCTAGCATTATCGTAATTTGTCACCAGTAGTTAATACTATGGATGATTACAACATCTGTAGCACTTAGCTTTTGGCCTCAAGACAGGGGATGTTACAAATAAGTATACTTGATTTTTAAAAATGTTATTTCATTAAAGTAGAGCGTATAATTTTGCAAATAAGTACACTCTTTTTTTTAAAGTTACAATCTGAATCCCACATTTACGATTCACGATTCAAATCCCGTTTCGATTCAAATTTCAAACTTTATGATTTAAGATTTGAATCTCATATTAAAATCGTTACTTGATAACAAGAGTATGGGAGGAACATTTTTTTTCAGTTGTACTATTATACTTAAAAAATTGATCTCCAAGATCATATCTAGTCTAGGAGAAGCCTAAACATCCAACTCAAACCTCAAAAACATATATATGATAAAGGCATATATGATTCTTGTTTAGTCGATTAAATAATAGTTAGTTGAGGTTTATTACTATGTTATATGTATGTCCAAATCACATTTTCATGTTCATGGCATCAAAAGCTTATTTTAGCATTCTGTAACTATTTGGTCGAGGGCATCAGATGGTCAGACCTAAGATAACAACCAAACTGATGCTAATCATAGTATTGAAGCAACGAGCTATCAAATGATAAATGGTGGGTCTGAACATCGTCATCAATTACACATTTGTTGATTTATTTGATATTCGGGAATAAATTGTAAAAAATTATGTCAAAATGTTTAAGTCGATGCTTAAAACCATGATGCTTGTGAGTGTATTCAACTCACTTTATTTACTGATGCTTGTGAGTGTGGAAAGTTAGTTAATTAACTGTTAAGAGGGGAAAGACGGTTGAAAATAGTAGAAAAATATTTGATACATGATCAGTACAGGTATTTAAGACAAAAATTTGGATTGTTTCCGTATTGTTTGTTTTTTAATTTTATTTCTCATCGATAATGGTTTATCATAAAACCCCATTACAGTCAGATTATTATTTTAAAAAAATTCATAGATTATCATATGAGATGACTAGCTTAATAGAATGAACCGTTAAAGTACTTCGCTTTTGGATAAAAATGTATAATTTTAGAGGGGCTTTGTCCAACAATAAAATTGCTCTAAAAGTGACATGATAAATGGAACATAATCATAAGATTGTTTTACCTTCGTTCAAAGCAATTTTGGCAACATCCCCAAAAATGAAGGAAAAAAAATGATGATGACCCGAAAAATAAACCTGGAGAGGCTTAATCAAAAAGAAAATCATAAACTGGTAAAGATCCACCAAAAAATTTACATGATGGGATAATGACATAATTATTTTTTATTTGTTACGAGAGGACGAATCATTTTTGTATCTTTCATGGCAATTTTAAAAACCGACCAACTTATCCAAAATAAAGTCCTTTCACAATACCCAAATAGAACATGTATAATTTTAGATCCTATAATCAATCTGGCATAAACTACGGTGCATATCCATGGGCCGTCTCGACCTTGAATTAACTAAAATTAATTAGGGACTCAAATCTTAACTCATGTGTCCTAAACCAAAATATCGAAATCAAACATTCTTCAGTCGTTGATCACGTAACCTATTTAACACATATATCTCTTTTTGGTCACAAAATGAACAAATTTCACACTACAACATTTACATTTTATTGATAACCCTAGAAAACTGTGTAAAAATAAAATTAAATGAACCTAATTCGTTTCAGTATTCTATCAAAATAAAAATCATTTCAGTATACTAGAGACGTAGAAAGATATTTTATTTGGGATTTACATGCACTATACCATTGGATTAAACTGCAGATATGAATTACATACATCTGCGAGCAAAATCAATCTTGGAGCAGTAAAGGGCTTCAGAATATTTACGGACGGTGGATAAAAACTAGCCACAAAAGCCAAAAACGTTTAAGCAAATCGCTAAGGGCCCTTTGATATTGTTTTGTGATATCAACCTGTATTACAAACATACAGGAGAATGTTTAAATATCTTAGACTAGCTCTATCAACGTCCCATTATTTTCGTTAGGTACCTCTTCAGAGATAATAACATTTTAACAACAATAATATCATTTTTTGGGATTAAAGTACGTGTCTTTTTTAATCTTTTGTTTAGAAGAAATAAAAAGAATAACCAACACTTTTATTTTTATGGTCATGAAAATGAAGATGGACGAAATAACCAAAAAACTTTGTTGTTATCAGTTTTATAATAAACGTGATTTTTTTTACAACAAGAAAGAATAAAAAAAATCTAAGTGTGATACATGATTCTTTGAAAATTAGTTTGTCATGCCCTAAAATTCGATCAAAACCAAGTCTACCATACACTAGCATTCAATTAAAACCTAGAACGTCGTGCACTAGGATTTACTCAATATATAGTGCATCATGTGTTAGGATTCAAACAATACCTAGTGCATCATGCGACAACTTATATTAAGTATTTATAAATATATAACTGAGTTAGTCCAAAGGAATAACAACATTCGTATAAAATGATGAAGTGTAAAAAAGAAGGAATCGATGAAGGGATTGAAGAAGATAACATTGAAGATGGGTATGGAATCAATTAACATTAAGAATGAATTAAACAGTATGTAAGGGTAAGTATAAATAATGGGGTGGTAAAGGAAACATATGGGGTGTTCAAAATTTGATAGCTAATGGAATGAGAAAAGAAATTCAAGGGGTGTTAATTGATTTACCAAAATCTTGACCATTACGATGATGGGCGGATGATGGAAATGATAAAATGTTTTCCATACTTTTGTTATTTACCGAAACACGGAAATAAGATTGTTTATATTTTGTACATTGACTTCATTTTTCAAATTATTTATTTTTCAAAAATACATGTCCATTACGCGTATTTATTTAGATAGAAACCCAAAATTAGAAAAAGCCAACCAAACATGGCCTAATGTACTACTATTCAGTCCATTTTCACCATGTTTTATGTTTAACGTTTACTTTAATTTTGGATAAGTGATATTATAAATGAAACCAAATCAAGCGAATTAAAAAAAAGATTGATGATCATTGAAAACTAAGGGCCCATTTGGTTTTATTTTGAGTTTTACGTTGTGCATTTTCAACATGCATTACACTTAGAGGTCAACGGGAAAGACATGGGTTACACCTAGCAGACGTACACTGCCTATTAGTGTACGATCCACGTTGGGGCATACATCCACACGTTGTTTGCTAGTTTGTGTATTAGGAGACAATGCTAGTTAACCTTGTTAGGGAAGTCTCTCAAACGTGCATGTGGTAGTCCGTGGAGCTGAGTCCACAACCAGTAAGGTTGAATCCTTCATGTTTATAGTTCGTAGAACTGAGTCTATGATTGGGAAGCATACAAGAAAATCCCCAAAAATGCAACATAGAAATAGCTAAATTATTATGAAGTCATTATTAGGCATTACCGGAGTTCCTCGATACGTCGGGTATGAAAGCATATACGGCGAGGGTGATGGATCCTGTTAGGGTGCTAAGTAACGGATACTAGCGGGGATAATATCTTGGTCCAATGGGGGATCGTGGTACTTACACACACACACACATGAGTACAAACTATAGTCTACTACGGGTAGATGCGACGTATCATGCGCGTATATAAAGTTGAAATGGCTAATTTAAAATAAAAGACATAACATGAGAAAGAATAGAATTGGCGTAAACTAGCGTTATGTACGAAATGTATAATCTTACCAGTCACCCTATGTAGTTAAAGTGCTTTGCGGTTCTATCATCGACAGAAGAGAATAAAGTTATAGTTGGGATAAAGCGAGGTTATAGCGGAAGTGCAAAAAACTTTATTAGATATAAAAACAAATATTTAAAGTTAATTTATTCTCATTCTTACATTATTTTTGTTGGAAAAATGAATATTATTTAATATTATATAATAAAATTGAAGAATATCATGGTTTATATAAACTAGCTTTGGTGAATATAATAGATTTTTAACTTATACCGAACACTTATGCCTTAAAATTAATCTTTTACCCTAATTTTGTTGATTAGTTTTAGAAGAGAACTAGCCAAATCAATCTTTTTATATCAATGTTGCTAAAGCTGGTGCTAAAAAGCGTTGATTCAGCGAGTATAGCAGAAAATAGCGGGACTTAAAGCGGATCTACAGTTTAAAATTGCTATATTAAAATAACGTAGCGGCCGAAGAGTGCTATGCGCTCTAGCAGAGATTTAGTGGGGCTTTAACTGCACAATAGTCACCAGAACGTTGTTCTGACCTCCTCCTCATTAGAACCTACAGGATAGCTTAGATGGACCTGTACTGATTAAAGGTAGAAACAGTGAAAAGTCTTGTTCCTTATTCATGCTCACCATTGGCAAGGACATTAGACATTGAAAGTTTTAAATCTTGATCGGCGATTATACGTTCCATTATACTTTAATATTCCGTTGTAAGTTATATCATTAGTGTTATGATATGCATTCATTTGTTTATTTGTAGGATACCAAACCAACGATCCATACTTTGGTGGCTTTGGATTTTCGATTTAGTGAAAATTCAGGCCCATGGGTGCGGGTTATTACATTTGGTATTAGGGTTTAGGTTAACTGGTCTTAAAATTAGAAAACGTTAAGTGAACGTATTTGTATTTTGTCTATAAATATAAATATGATATACGCCAAACCCTAAGCATTCCGATTATAGAGCAATTACAACAATATATGGAAAATATGGAATATGTTAGTTATGAGTCAGAATAAAGGAAGAAATTGAATATGTACACCTACATTGATTACCCTACAGGAAATAGGTCGTATGGAATGGCGCTGATTGAAAGAGCGTGAGTACAATATATGGAAGGTCCCTAAAGCTAGATAGTACGTGACTGCCTAGTTGGGCCCCCAATAGTCTAATCACTGTAGATCCTCGTATGATTGTCAGTTTCTGATGTACAATAGGTCTAGATAAGCGGAAAATAAACGTTAGTATGTTATAGATATCCGAAAGAAATAGATTTCCCAAAGGAAGGCGTGAAGTAATCACTCCAAGTTGATAGTTGGATATTAATATTTGAAAGTAAGTTAGAAGAAGGAAAAGTCCAAAATGAAGAACATTTAGAAATCCACTTTGAATCCGACCCAATAAGAAACAGTTTTAAAAGTTGAGAAAAATGTATAAATAATTTATTTAGAAAGAAAATGACAATAGTAAGTAAATATTTGATTTTGAAAAAAATATAAAATAAAAGTTTTATTGAAAATATGTAAACTGAATTTCCAAAATGGTTTTATGAAATTTATTGAGTTGGAAATATATAGAGCGCCTATAGCTCGCTAGTTTCTCCATGAAGAAAGAAGATTTTGAAATTTAAAATTATTTTAAGGGTGGACAATAGGATGTGGTACTAGATTTATAATGGGATATATAATGATGGGTTATAAATTTAAATCCCGACATCGGGAATTAGGGTAAGACGGTAGGAGATTGCATCATATAGATATAATGGAATTTATCAGAATAATCAGAGCCAAGATGGAGAAGATGGGGACAAAACAATGCAACGGTAGTTAATATGTATAAAAATGGAGTTAGTTGGGCCCGGATTGGGCCTAAATTAAAAATGACAATTTTACATAGGAGACGGTCGACCTGAGGTTCCTCACAGTCGATCGGTAGCGGTCGACCGTTAAGACTAATGGTCGACCATTGCCTATGTAATTTTGTATAAAGTCGAGCCTAGCCGATTCATTATCAAGGCTCCCACATTTTTCTTTCCCTCGACCCAAAACTTAGAAACCCTAGACCTACCACAGCCATCATCCACCCTAGCTCCGCCCAACCACCATTACAGAATGTCGACCCCACTCTAAGTGACAGTAGATCCAACCCGCAACACCGCCGCCTCCTTTTTATCATAGCCCAGATCCACTCTAAATCAAACCATGCCACCCTGTTACAGTGATTTAACAGCCCAATATCCACACCGACACAATAAGAAATAGCGTGGTGTCAGAACGACAAGTACATCTTTAAAGCCTATGTGGGGTCAACCGATTACAAGTTTCTTCAAGGGTGAATGATGAATTTTGAAGACCCCGTTGCTTTTGGGTTGGAAGATTTATTCATGGCTATTGGATTGTATCGGATTTTATGCAACAACATATTTTAGGATGAGTGTTATTCCAGTTGTCTACGCTTATTCGATGCCAATTTAGTATCATTTTTTTGAAGATTACGTGGCCACCTTCTCATTTGAAATGAAGTTGGATAGAGATTAAGTTTGCGGATGTGCGATTAGGTGGAATCCTACACGTTAGAGGTGTAGGAAATGATTTGGCAGTCATTGAGATGACTAAGGCTACCATACTCGACTGGATCATTTTACCGAAAGCACACACCTGGCGCCCCGAGAGCTTATGGCCTTAGGCCTGTCTGATCGTTCGCATCCTTCAGTGTAACATCATCCCTAAGAAGTGGAGCATCGGATTTATCCCCTGGTCTAGAAGGCCATCTCACCATCCTAGGTGGTATCAAGATAAACTGGGCTAGGGTAGTCATGACTCACTTTGCGGGTATGGCAGCGGCAGTGACCCAGAGGTGTTCTATCCCATACTGTCATCTCTTCACTACCATTCAGACAATGTGAGGTCAACCTCCGAGGGGAGTCGTCACGGAGAGATGTGCACCCGCCTTTGGATAAGGCCCAACTTAAGAGGATGAGGATTGAAGTAGAGTAGTGCAACAACCCGAATTTCAGTGGGTCCAGATTTTTCGCATAAGTGCTGAAATCCAAGCCTATTGAAACTCGAGTTAGGTATCTGGTATCCTGCAAATAGGCAAAGATAAATTTATCAGAGCTCAAAAAATATCTCATAGCGGAACTGAATAAAATATAATAGTAAGTAAATACTCACCAAGGTAATAACAATTTCTATACAAGTGTTTCAAAGCTAGAAAATCTTTGTCATCTATCTAACCTATGAGATGTTATGAGAATGGGGTCAGAACTAAAGTTCCGATGAATCCACAAATTATACACTTCTAAGCATAATTCTACATATATCATTCTATTTTCATTTTCTACTATATTAGGTTTATTGGGTTTATAATACACCCGTCTCTGTGCATGAATCATACCCATCAACTCCCTAGTAGATTAAGACCTAATAACCAATATATATATATATATATATATATATATATATATATATATATATATGTGCATCTACATGCCCAAAGACCGCAGCAGTCCTAGGTACTACCCATAGTACCTTCCATATCCATCTCAAAAAGGACTCCATCGTCTTGCTACTAAAGCGTACTGTAACTACATCTGTAAAGGATAGCTTCGTGAGGCCTACAATACAGATGTTCCACCGTCTATTATGAAAACGTGAAATTGCATTTGCACTAGCTTATACTAGTGCTTGGACATCCACAATGTACCACCCAGTGCATACCTTGAGGACTACACGTAATCGTTCTGTTTACTCCCTGAATTTCACCAATAAGGTCTGCCTCATACGGAACTCAGTCGGGGATTTCCCATATCTATAAAGGTCCGCTTCGTTAGGCCTACAATACAGATATTCTACTGGGTTTGTCTCATTTCTCATCGCGGCTATGGCCCCACGCAGCCCCCCTTAACTAATCGAAAGACCTTTTAAGAGCTAAGTGGTTGTGCCCTACTGCAAACAATCTAAATATCCAATTGGTTGTGCCCCTCATCCAACGTCTCAATAGTGAAAGAATCATTGGCCCGTTGGTTTAACTGTAGTCTTTCCCAAACTCGCTCTGTCTGATCATGGCTTGATCTCCGTATGCGATTATCCTTTTTGGTCTTGCCTACTATAACTTACTTGCAAACTAGAGTATGATGTCATACGAATATCCTACTCCATCACCAACCTTTTGACTGTCGACAAAGGTTTGCTTCATTAGGCCTACAATGCAAAAGCAGTCTAGACATACTCTCTTGATGGAACATCTACAGACCTGCCTCCGGGGGTGCACCTTCGTAAGGCCTACTCCAGAGGCCATCCTAAAGTATCCTCACATCCCATTGAAGTCTCGTACTTTCTTCTAGCCAAACTAACTATGTGACGACCGCCCATGACTCCTGCACTTAAACAAGGAGATAGTGCGCTGAAAAGCGTGCCCGGCAGCCATAGACGATCATCAAGGTAAGGTAAACACGGAATAGTCTAACGTATTACTCACATCGCAGGGATAAAATACAATAGAGAAATATATATAGTGAAGCTTCACTAAATAGAATCTCATCAATACACTACAAAATAATTTGATACAAACATCTGAATAGTCAATACATCAAGCCTCACTACATAACACTCAGAGAATCATACAAACAGCGGAACATCCAGTACATATAGTAAGAAAACAATATGCAAAAGCCTCCAGCTCGTCTTCGTCATCAGCATCGTTGGTCACTAAGAACAGCACCTGTCACCTGCTACCTAGTCTGCCCATCCCAAAACGGATGAACAACCCAAGGTAATAAGAGTTGAACATAAAACCTTGAGTTAGACAACAGTCTTAGTGAGCGGTAAATTAACTAACAACATACCAAAAGAGCATAAAGGAAAAAGGAATAGGAATCCAACCCTCCCACTCCTCCTCTTTCTACAGTGATAGCCCCTAGACCCACTAAGCAGAAATAAACATAGCAAAGCAGACATTTAAAGTAAAACAATTATCACTCGAGTCAAGGTCGATGTTTTCCAAGCACAAACCCCTAAGGCCTAAACCAAGATCAGATAAGCACCCACAAAACATCGCTCTTGAGACCGAGTGACGATACAGCCAAAGCATCCAAACATCCATGACTCTGGCTATCACTGTTATCATTGCCTCGATATCACCGTTAATTGAATGACCAGCTCATTCTTTCATCCATCCGTCAAGGGCTAATGGTAACCTTGGTTCTAGACAGAACTCCGCACGTCGTCGTGACCCGTGCCTAGGACTATCGAATCTGCCCAGAGTACTCGACCATTAACTATTAGTCGATTGGGACTATCGAATCTGCCCAGCGTACTCTTGCTTTGAGCTTGCTAGAACCTTCAACAACGATGAGATCTCGGCCTTCTAGTCATCCTCCTTGACGACTATTTCCATACTAGCTCAAGCGCCTCTCAAGCCAACCATTATCAACTAACTCGAACCATATCACCGAGTTATCAACATGCTTGGGATGATCCCGTCTGGATTAAACCAAGGCTATCTCACATCATGCTTTGCTTCATCGCATCATAGCAAAGTCCATCTCAACACCATGCTTTGCCTCATCGCATCATAGCAAACTCCCATCTCAACATCATCATCAAATCTATCCATATGAGCTTTATCATCCGCTTCATATGCCACGAGCAGCTTTCCTTATTCAAGAGCCTTTCCACTTAGCTTTTGAATCATCTTCGACCAACTTGTACAAATCAAATCATCAATCAACTAACTTATAACAATCAATCAGATCAATCATTAATCCAAGTAATCAATCGTTCAAATATGATTTAAATAAAAAGTTATAACAATAATGGCAATTTCGTAAATAAAGAGTCCAAATCTAACAAGCATGAATTCTAAGTAATATCTTGATGAATGAACTAGCATAGGTTAACATGTAGTAAAGTGGATATCAAAACTTTATGGACGATGGATCTACATGCAGACTTAAAGAAAATGCATGGAATCACTATCTTTAACACACAAACAAGCCACCGATCCAATATACTCCTTTGGGTCCGTGTGAGAGATAACCACCACTCACCGAATCACCTAAACACCTCAAAAGCAACTAACTTCAGATCTGGACAGCAAAGGATCTAACTTGATTCGACAAGATTTCCCTTCAAACGATGAAATCTCTGTTCGATGGATGAAGATCTTCAACTTTGGCCCTTGGATCTTCGATTTGATCTTCAATCTTGGATGGAAGGAAGCAGTAGATTAGAGAAGAGAAAAGAAGTGAAGAAGTGTAGCACTCGAGCTCTCAAAATGGCAGAACTTCGTCGCTTCAAAATCCGGATCCCAAATAGTGAGATAAGGCCGTGTATTTATAGGCCAAACCCTTAAGTCGTTCGCCCCCCTTAAGTCGGTCACGACTTAACAAGGCCCCACGACTTACGACTCATCAACCCCACGACCTACCGACTCAAGCCTCTACGCGATCTAACTTAGACACGACCTAACGACTCAAGCCATCATGCGACTTACAACCTAACTACACACACGGCTCAACACACACGCGACCTAACATGCAAGCCGCGTTCCTTCCTAAGTCGTCTGGACGACTTAACAATCTACCGACTCACGACTCAATGACCTAGCGACTTAGCAGTGCCCCCGACCTAAGACTTTCCACGGCTCAACAACCTAACGACTTAACCTATGCGCCTTTAGCGACTTAACTATGGCCGCGACCTAACACCCTTGCCTTTATGTGACCTACGACCTAAGCCTTATCTCGTCCACGACCTAACTACAAACACAGGGTCTCACGACCTAAACTTCAACGACCTAAGCCATCTTCCTTAAGCCGCTCGAACGACCTACCTCCCTTAGGTCGTTAACCCGCTTATGCCGTTAACTCCTAAGCCGCTAAACCCCTTAAGTCGCCTCACCGACCTATCACCCTTAAGTCGGTAACTCGTTCAACCGCTATCCCTTAGGTTGTTAAACGTTAAGCCGTTAAATCCTAAGTCGTTATTTCCCTTAGGTCGGCCAGTTCCTATAGGTCACTCAATCCTATAGGTCGGTCACTCCTATAGGTCGGTCTCATCCCTTAAGTCGGTCAAATCCTATAGGTCGCTCCACCGACTTATGCTACAACACGACCCAACCCTGCACGACTCATCTCTGGACGACTTAAGCTCTAAACAACTTAAATTCTAAACGACTTAACAACACTAACAACCTAATGACAACAGTTCTACGATCCTTCGATCCATAAAAATACGGGTCGTTACATTCTCTCGCCCTTAGGAATTTCGCCCCCGAAATTCCAAACAAACAAGAGCAACCAAAACTATTCTGCATGCCTACCATCCATAGCAATCAACAAACCATGCATCCAATTACTAGCCTAGCATGCAGAATTCTAAGACTAGAACAAGTTACAAATTCATGAGATGTCATGACACCTTAGGGCCATACCTCGAAGAGTTCAGGATGAGCTGCCTTCATCCTCTCTTCCTCCTCCCATGTACAGTCGTTAACATCATCACTCCATTGTACCTTGAGCAACCTGACTACCTTCCTCCTTAGCTGTTTCGTGTTAGTTTCCACAACACGAATCAGCTTACGAGGTCTCTTAACTACTGGATCAACCTCTAAATCTTCATAGCTGCCAGCAGAAACCACTGTATTCGAGTCGTGCATATACTTCCGTAGATACGATACACGAAAAACATTGTGCACACACGCCATCTTTTCCGGTAACTCCAATTTATACGTGAGCTTTCCAATTCGCTCGATGATCGGGAATGGTCCTACAAATCTCGGAGTCAATTTCCCTTTCTTCCCGAATCGAATAACATTCTTCAGTGGAGAAATCTTCACAAAAACCATATCTCCTACGTCGAATTCCAAATCCTTACGACGCTTATCGGTATTACTTTTCTGACGGTCTTGGGCTGCCTTCATTCGTCACCGAATGATCTCTATACAATCCAAAGTCTATCGAATCATTTCTGGCCCAAGTATTAACTTTTCTCCTGTTTCCAACCAACATGTCGGAGAGTTACATGGTCTTCCATACAATGCCTCATGTGGTGCCATACCAATACTTGACTGGTAACTTTTATTATACGCAAATTCCACCAAATGAAGATGATCTTCCCATGATCCTCCGAAGTCTAAAACACATGCTCCGAGGAGATCTTCCAAAACTCCGTTGACTCTCTCCGTCTGACCATCTGTTTGGGGATGATAAGCTGTACTCAAACACAACTCGGTTCCTAAAACTTCCTGGAAGCTCTTCCAAAATCCACTAGTGAACAATGGGTCTCGATCGCTCACTATACTTTTCGGAATACCATGGAATCGAACTATCCACTTAACATACAACTCAGCCAATTTCGATGCAGTCCTAGTTGATCGAACAGGAATGAATCTTGCACTCTTAGTCAATCGATCTACGATGATCCAAATCTCTTCATTTCACGCCCTGGTTCTAGGTAGCCCATCAATAAAATCCATCGATATTTGCTCCCACTTCCATGTAGGAACTTCTAATGGCTGAAGTAATCCACTGGGCTTCTTCTGCTCGGCTTTTACCAACTGGCAGTTCATACATTTGGAAATAAAATTTCCAACATCCTTCTTCATACCTTCCTAGTAATAGGTTCTCTTCATATCCCGGTACATCTTATTTCCACCTGGATGAATTGTCAACTTCGAGCAATGACTTTCCTTCAGAACTTCACTTCTCAATTCATCTATATCGGGAACAACTAGTCGTCCTTGTTTCCGAAGCTAACCCTCTCGATCGACCTCGAATCCTATATCCTTCTCTGGATCTAATCCAGATTCCAAATCACGGATAATCTTGACAAGCTTATCGTCTCGCTTTTGGCTCTCGCCAATTTTTTCCACCAGAGTAGGTCTTATCGATAAGTTTGCCAACATCTCAGGTTCCAATTCACATCTGGGCCTGAAGTCAAATCCAGCTAAATACTCAAGACTCTTCCATTCCGAAAACATGGCTCCCAATCCTGCATGTCTTCGACTTAACGCATCTGCCACTGCGTTACCCTTTCCTGGAGTGTAGGCTATACCAAAATCATATGATGCTAAAAACTCTAGCCATCGTTGCTGTCGAAGATTCAAATCCTTTTTGGAGAAAAGATACTTCAATGACTTATGATCTGTAAACAACTCAAATCGAACTCCCAATAGGTAATATCTCCACATCTTCAGAGCAAATACAATCGCCGCCAACTCCAAATCATGAGTCGGATAATTCCTTTCATGCGGCTTCAGTTATCGACTTGCATATGCAACAACTTTATCCTTCTGCATTAGCACTGCTCCAAGTCCAGTACTACATGCATTGGTATAAACCACCATCTCATCATTTCCACTTGGGATAGTCAAAACAGGAGCACTTGTTAGTCGCTATTTCAGGATTCCGAAAACTTGCTCACACTTAGCATCCCATCTGAATACTTGATTCTTTTTCTTCAATCCTGTTAATGGTGCAGCTATCTTGAAAAATTCTTTGATAAATCGACGATAATATCCTGCAAATCTAAGAAAACTTCTCACATCAGATGCATTCTTAGGTCTAACCCAATCCTGGATCGCTGCCACCTTGGCGGGATCAACCGCTATTCCACTTCTAGAGATAACATGGCCTAAGAACCTCACTTCGCTCTTCCAAAAGTGACACTTCGAAAACTTAGCCCTCAGCTGTTGTTTCCGCAAGATTTCCAAAACAATCTGCAAGTGCGTCTTGTGCTCTTCTTCAGTTCTGGAATAAATCAAAATATCATCCATGAACACAAGTACAAACTTGTTCAACTGATCCCTGAACACTCTATTCATAAGATCCACAAAATATGCTGGTGCATTGGTCAATCCAAACAGCATTACCAGCCACTCATAGAAACCAGATGGTGTCCTGAAAGCAGTCTTCGGCACACTATCCTTTGCCACTCTCAACTGGTGAAATCCCGTTGCCAAATCCATTTGAGAAAACACCTTAGCTTCGTGAAGCTGATCAAACAAGTCATCTATTCTCGGCAATGGATACTTGTTCTTCTTAGTCACTTTATTCAGCTCACGATAATCCACACACAACCTCAACGATCCATCCGCTTTGGTTGCAAACACAACTGGTGCACCCCATTCGGACACACTACGCCGAATGAATCCTTTCTGTAAAAGGTCATCAACTTGCACCTTCAACTCTTGCTGTTCCCTAGACGCCATTCGCCTAAGAGGCATCACAACAGGTCTGGCTCCTTCAACTAGATCGATACGAAACTCAATCTCTCTATGCGGCGGTAACCCTTTGACCTCGTCAAAAACATCCTCAAATCCATTCACAATAGGCACCGATGACAGTCCATCCCGTGGAACAACTAGCGAATACATGAAGCTCATGAAGACGCCTTCTTCATGCTTACATCGTATCACACCCCTTCGCCCCTCCACATTCTCGACTGTCACCTCCAGCCTCTTACAATCAACCTTTGCCGCATACTTCCTAAGCCAGTCCATACCCAAAATAATTCCGAACCCCGCAAAGTTCAGAAAAAAATAATCACAAACAAAAGAGCAATCATGACTCGACACAACCAGACCACGGCATACCATACACAAACAAGACGAACCCCCAACTGGATTAGTCACAACCAATGGTCTATCAGCAATATCCAGTTCCAAACCCAACCGGCCTACAAGTTCATTACTAACAAAGGAGTGCGACGCCCCAGTATCAAATAACACTCTAACTGGAACACCACAAATGGAAAGGGTACCTTGAACCACCACACTCTTTCCTTTTTCTTCGGCAGTAGGAGCTTTCGAAGACGATGGCACAGCCCCCAAAGCATAAGCTTGCACAATCTGCTTGTCCTTACTCGGTTCTGGACAATTCTTCCGATATGCCCCAGCTTGTCACAGTTGTGGCACTTCACCGGAACTCTCAGATTCTTACAATCTCTGGAGAGATGACCCTTCTGCTGACAATTGTAGCAGGTCACTTCACCCTTTACTTCTTCTGGCCATCCTTACCCTTCTACTGCTGCTGCTTTCTCTTCTTGTTTCCACCCTGCTGTGGTTTAGATTCCTCCTTAGTCACAGCAATGACAAATCCTTCCTTAGGAAACAGATTCTCGTGCCTGAGAGCTTTCTCCCCAAGCTTCTCAAACGGATCGTCTAGATGATCCACCAACTGTCTCCCAAGATAAGTGTCCAAACCTGTCACAAACTTCTCATTCTTCTGATAAGGAGATTCAATATACGACCGAGCATACTTGGACAAGGCTTCAAACTCCGAAACATACTCAAGAACTGGTCTTCCACCTTGCTTGAGTTCCATAAATTTCTTGAACAGAACAGATTTCTGAGTTGTAGAAATGAACTTAGCCTCAAATCTAGCTTGGAATTGCTCCCAGGTAACTTCTTCCTCCGGAGTATCAATAGTGATAGAGTTCCACCAATCAGAAGCTCTCCCTTGAAGCTGTCTTGATGCGAGCTTCCTTTTGGTTGCATCCTCAATTCCCAAATCACCAAAGATTCTTCTACAAGCATCTATCCATCTCTGGACTTCAATGGTTGATTCTGTTCCCAAGAAAACCTTTCCTCCAAGAGCAATATAGTCTTTGCACAACTTAGCAAAATCCACTAGTTTTGGGGCTTGAACTTGAACTCCAACATCTACCGTTGGCCCCGGAGCTGGCATCCTTCTCATGATCGAAGTCATCATGGCCTCAAACATAGCAGCATAATCAGCAGCCCCCTCAGAATCACGGCCTTCTCTAGCAGCTGGTCTCCCTCTTCGACTCATTCTTAATATCTATAAGAAAATGATTAATACACCTTGAGAGACAACTGCATAAGAAGTTCAAATCCTTCTAAGCTACTATATTATATATAGTAATCATCCATCAAAATTACAATTACGTCTCCCATACGTGGTTACGTCAGCGAGCGTTGGCTAAAATCGATTAACCAAAGCTCTGATACCAAATGTGACGATCGCCCATGACTCCTGCACTTAAACAAGGAGATAGTGCTCTGAAAGGCGTGCCCGGCAGCCATGGACGATCATCAAGGTAAGGTAACACGGAATAGTCTAACGTATTACCCACAGCGCAGGGATAAAATACAATAGAGAAATATATATAGTGAAGCTTCACTAAATAGAATCTCATCAATACACTACAAAACAATTTGATACAAACATCTGAATAGTCAATACATCAAGCCTCACTACATAACACTCAGAGAATCATACAAACATCGGAACATCCAGCACATATAGTAAGAAAACAATATGCAAAAGCCTCCAGCTCGTCTTCGTCATCAGCATCGTTGGTCACTAAGAACAACACCTGTCACCTGCTACCTAGTCTGCCCATCCCAAAACGGATGAACAGCCCAAGGTAATAAGAGTTGAACATAAAACCTTGAGTCAGACAACAGTCTTAGTGAGCGGTAAATTAACTAACAACATACCAAAAGAGCATAAAGGAAAAAGGAATAGGAATCCAACCCTCCCACTCCACCTCTTTCTACAGTGATAGCCCCCAGACCCACTAAGCAGAAATAAACATAGCAAAGCAGCCATTTAAAGTAAAACAATTATCACTCGAGTCAAGGTCGATGTTTTCCAAGCACAAACCCCCAAGGCCTAAACCAAGATCAGATAAGCACCCACAAAACATTGCTCTTGAGACCGAGTGACGATACATCCAAAGCATCCAAACATCCATGACTCTGGCTATCACTGTTATCATTGCCTCGATATCATTGTTAATTGAATGACCTGCTCATTCTTTCATCCGTCCGTCAAGGGCTAATGGTAACCTCGGTTCTAGACAGAACTCCGCATGTCGTTGTGACCCGTGTCTAGGACTATCGAATCTGCCCAGAGTACTCGACCATTAACTATTAGTCGATTGGGACTATCGAATCTGCCCAGCGTACTCTTGCTTTGAGCCTGCTAGAACCTTCAACAACGATGAGATCTCAGCCTTCTAGTCATCCTCCTTGATGACTATTTCCATACTAGCTCAAGCGCCTCTCAAGCCAACCATTATCAACTAACTCGAACCATATCACCGAGTTATCAACATGCTTGGGATGATCCCGTCTGGATTAAACCAAGGCTATCTCACATCACGCTTTGCTTCATCGCATCATAGCAAAGTCCCATCTCAACACCATACTTTGCCTCATCGCATCATAGCAAAGTCCCATCTCAACATCATCATCAAATCTATCCATATAAGCTTTATCATCCGCTTCATATGCCACGAGCAGCTTTCCTTATTCAAGAGCCTTTCCACTTAGCTTTTGAATCATCTTCGACTAACTTGTCCAAATCAAATCATCAATCAACTAACTTATAACAATCAATCAGATCAATCATTAATCCAAGTAATCAATCATTCAAATAAGATTTAAATAAACAGTTATAACAATAATGGCAATTTCGTATATAAAGAGTCCAAATCTAACAAGCATGAATTCTAAGTAATATCTTGATGAATGAACTAGCATAGGTTAACATGTAGTAAAGTGGATATCAAAACTTTATGAACGATGGATCTACATGCAGACTTAAAGAAAATGCATGGAATCACTATCTTTAACACACAAACAAGCCACCGATCCAATATACTCCTTTGGGTCCATGTGAGAGATAACCACCACTCACAGAATCACCTAAACACCTCAAAAGCAACTAACTTCAGATCTGGACAACAAAGGATCTGACTTGATCCGACAAGATTTCCCTTCAAACGATGAAATCTCTCTTCGATGGATGAAGATCTTCAACTTTGGCTCTTGGATCTTCGATTTGATCTTCAATCTTGGATGGAAGGAAGCACTAGATTAGAGAAGAGAAAAGAAGTGAAGAAGTGCAACACTCGAGCTCTCAAAATGGCAGAACTTCGTCGCTTCAAAATCCGAATCCCAAAAAGTGAGATAAGGCCGTGTATTTATAGGCCAAACCCTTAAGTCGTTCGCCCCCCTTAAGTCGGTCACGACTTAACAAGGCCCCACGACTTACGACTCATCAACCCCACGGCCTACCGACTCAAGCCTCTACGCGACCTAACTTAGACACGACCTAACGACTCAAGCCATCATGCGACTTACGACCTAACTACACACACGGCTCAACACACACGCGACCTAACATGCAAGCCGCGTTCCTTCCTAAGTCGTCTGGACGACTTAACAATCTACCGACTCACGACTCAATGACCTAGCGACTTAGCAGTGCCCCCGACCTAAGACTTTCCACGGCTCAACAACCTAACGACTTAACCTATGCGCCTTTAGCGACTTAACTATGGCCGCGACCTAACACCCTTGCCTTCATGCGACCTACGACATAAGCCTTATCTCGTCCACGACCTAACTACAAACACAGGGTCTCACGACCTAAACTTCAACGACCTAAGCCATCTTCCTTAAGCCACTCGAACGACCTACCTCCCTTAGGTCGTTAACCCACTTATGCCGTTAACTCCTAAGCCGCTAAACCCCTTAAGTCGCCTCACCGACCTATCACCCTTAAGTCGGTAACTCGTTCAACCACTATCCCTTAGGTCGTTAAACGTTAAGCCGTTAATTCCTAAGTCGCTATTTCCCTTAGGTCGGCCAGTTCCTATAGGTCACTCACTCCTATAGGTCGGTCACTCCTATAGGTCGGTCTCATCCCTTAAGTTGGTCAAATCCTATAGGTCGCTCCACCGACTTATGCTACAACACGACCCAACCCTGGACGACTCATCTCTGGACGACTTAAGCTCCAAACAACTTAAATTCTAAACGACTTAACAACACTAACAACCTAATGACAACAGTTCTACGATCCATAAAAATACGGGTCGTTACATTGGACGTGCTCTTTCTGTACTAAAAATCTACGATGAAATGCTTCGTTAGGCTCTTTATCCAGATTCTCTTTAAGCTACTCCAAACGCACCTTACCATTTTATTAGACCATATGTCTAATCTTTTACTATGCATTTGGTTTAATTTTCTTATTCTGTTGGCTACTTATTTACCCTAATCAGCATGCCTAGCCACCCATGTGTGAGACCCAATCCTAGACCATGAAGGGAATGCTGCCAGTACGGACCACTTCTACTATTTTTGCTTTTTAACTTAATCCAAGATCTAAGTTTGATAAAATAAGCCTCTTCTATTTCTTTCTTTTTAATTACAACTACATGTTACAGTTATACTTGCAATTGTCACTTTTATATTCTTTTCTTTCTTCCATAACCTACATGTTATAAGTAATTGCAAGTGTCTCTTTTCTATTCTAGTATGTCTTCTTTTATGATGATATTAAATTCTCTTTAGTTCTCTTATATTTTATGGCAGTCTTAGCTTGGGACTACATCCAACTGTCACAAATTAATTATCATGATAACCGCTTTACTTCTTGTTTTACTATCTACACAGTAAATGTAGATTTAGCCACATCTTCTGTTTATTATTTCTGGTCTTGTCAAATATTTAACTTGATTATTTCCTCTTCTTTAATTTCTTTAGCGCTTCATGTTATTCTCTTTTATTCGAGGAAGTAGTTCTATTCTATTCGATTGGTTACAAAAACTATGCTAAAAATCCATTCCCTTATTTTAATACTAATAATGCTATAAACAATAACTCGTAACTGCAATATATTTCTTTTGTTGTTCCTCTAATTATTGGGTAATGCAAAATATAGTAATGTCTCTATTTTGCACTAATTTCATTTTGCTTGCTTTTATTCTTGCAATTACGCTTATCGTTGTTCTTACAATATTAAAGTATGGAAATATATTCCCTTTTCTAAACCAACCAACTAATCTGTCACTAATTTCCAAATCAAGTTATTTAGATTTCCCCTTTTTAATTCATTTCTCTTGTTTTAACATAATTTGCTGTAAGTTTCTCACTTTTAGACTTATGTCTTTCTCTACAACTTTTAAGCCTAATATTACTTATATTTAATTGGATTCCTTTCTTTTTCCATATAAATAACATTTAAACATAAGTATACTTCCCTTATTAAATTTATAGTTTTCAACATAACTAATTAGTAGAACTAATTACTGAAATAAATGTTGAATTAAATATTTAACGGAAATCTAATTAACGATATTATATATCATAAACATAAAAGAGATATAATTTAAATCCATTCGCCTGTCGTCCTTAGCTTTACTTAATGGCCTTCCTAGATCTCCTTCTAAGATGTCTAATATTTTTATTAAAAAGATATTCTCTCGAGAAATATTTTCTATTTAGGGTTCAGCCTCAGCCAATGAACCCAATTGGGAGAAAATCTGATTGTGAGAAAATAGCTAGGCCTAGGGTCCTATTTATAATGTAGCATAGGAATCTCAGGCCATTGGATTTAACAGATTGAATCTGAAGCCACCACGTCATAGGTACGTTTGGAGCCATCAGATCTATCAACGTATGGCTCCGATCGAATAAAATCAACTGAAGTCGTCATCAAAACAAACTTTAGCTCCGCAAAAGTGTGAGCCGACCCTACCTCATTGAGGGTCGACCTAAAAGTCGACCTGGGGAGGATGGGGGTCGACCTATAAGGTCCTTATTTTTCGTTTTTCTTATTTTTGTTTCTCTTGTAACTTCTTCATATTAACTCGAATTTCGGTAAGTTATATATGGAAATTGATTAGAAAATCGCTACGAATACAATGGTATAAATTTTGAGGCTATATTATGACAATTCCAAAAATGCTTATTTTCACTGTTTATAATTATTTGATTATTTAATTATCCACAAATTCGGTGTGTTACAGGGAGCAGCCTGTAATCTTTAGAGGGCCACATCAATAGGCTGGGTACACACATATGGATTGGGACCCCTGGCCCACCAACAGGCCGAAGAGTTTCAGCAGTGGGCCTAAAGAGTATGGGCAGATCCTGGAGTCCTAACGTCGAATAGAGACTGGATTTCAAGCTGTAGAGAAGAGGTAGCGAAGGATGGAGTTGAGGCACTGGCTATGCAAGAGGAGCAACAACACCAAGTCATGAGATTGGATGCATAGCTACTATGATCCATTCACTTAGATGCAACTGTGGTCCCAGCTCTCGCGGAGGGCAAACTCCTGGTTCTTAGATAGTAGTTAGTAGTGTTTTTATTTTCTTCCAATATTTATTTTCTTTTTAGTTCAGAATGTAAGCATTAGTTGTTGTTGTTATGTAAAAAACACTTACGATGTAATATAAATGTTCTTTTTTTGTTGTTTTGCGTGGACCACTCTATTATGAAAAAACAACAAAAACAAGGAAACTTTAGAAAAGACACTTAACTAATGCAGAGGAAAACAAAATAATAGAAACTGGAGGTTAAGAAATAAATTAAGCAAATTTACTTAATTAACTACTAAGAGAAAAATAAAATAAGATTTTACCACCTAAATTTTCTTTGAAAATAATTACAGTAAACGGAGGACAGGGGTAAGGATGTTGCATAGACATGGGTCAATACCCCTGCGCCTGAAAGATTAAATTTTATAATTGAACTTGTGTGTCGGTTGACATTATAAAAAAGATGTTTATGAAAATTTAAAGTTACCGCATGATTAAGTAAAGTCCATTAGGGACGCTAAAGTGTTGACTAAAATCCCTATTTTAGGAGGTGTGTAAAAATTTGTTTAGAAAAAAACCTATAGGTATACTTTTAGAATAATAACACTTTTGCAAAAAGTTTTTGAAATTTTTTATTTTAAGAAATTATATTTTAAAAAGTAGTATAAAAATATTTTCAAACCGAAAAAAGGATTATTTTTTTAATTTTGAAAATACCCCATACTATGGGGGAATAGTCAATATGTTGGTTAGTATAGATTTTACTTTACAGTAGAAGTGGCAGTAAAGTAAAATTCAGTTAGTGACAAGGAAGTTGCTTTAACTATGTAATCTTTTCCTTTATATCTTGTTGATAGGCAAAAAAATGTTGATTTATGAAATAAATTCTACTTTGAAACTTTTAAATAGAAATTTACTATGTGATCTGTACTTGGAAAATTTTGGAAGTAAACATCTACGCATAAACGAAGGTTCCAAAGTACTGTGAAAAGTTGGGTACAGAGAAAAAGAATGGAAATATGGAATTTTCCATCCAAACCCTTCTCTTGACATAAAGAAAAATAGGTTTCAAAAATAGAATTTTCATAAATTTGGATGTTAGCAATGGTGTGCTAGGATTTTGGATGGTAGGTATTAGACGCAAAATTGGTTGAACTATGCTTCTATTCATAGAAGTGTGGGAAAAATTGGACGTAAAAACAAGTTTTGGTTTTTAGAAGTTGCATACACATAAAACTTCCAGTATATTGAGGGTGTTTGCATCATATTTTCAAAATTGATTTAATAAGTACTCATATAGGACGGGTGTCAATTAGAATTATTCTACATAAATATCGTATGCATTGTGATATACCGTGCACTTACACACGATTGATTGCAAAATTGTTTGCACATTAATTGATTGGATAGCTTAGAATGGTTGTACGTTATGTTATATTGTTCAGTCCATGAGAATATTTCGGGGATAATTCTTTTAAGAGGGAAGAATGTAACACCATATAATTTTAATGTTGAATACTTTTAAAAGGAATTAGTTAATAGATAATGAATGGTAAAAATTGGAATTTTTGCAAATGTCATAATTTGGCTACGAAACATACACTGTTGGGTTCTTAGTGATTTTCTGATCAATTTTCACATATAATGTTTTTTGATAGAAGTTCGAACGATAAAGTTATTAACGTTTGAAGTTTTAGAGTTGGAAATAATCATATATGTAATTAAAGAAATAATCAATAATTAATTAACGTTAATGACAAACTATTAAATTTAATAGTAGTCTAAATGTTAAGTAACTAATTACTGGAAAGAGATAACGACGATGAATCAAAATTGGGATATAATCAACAAACTTTCAAAAGTTCAAACTTAACTAAATTTACATAGCATAGGTCGACAAAGGAAGCATCTAGGTCGATGGATAGGGGTTGACTTGGGGTACTAAATGGTCGACCCATGTTATGTAAACAACGACAGTAAACCCATGCTTAAACGACCCGGATTAAAATGGTTTAGTCGAACGGTTGACATTGGTTTGAACCCCTATAAATATAAACTTGGCCCCTCATTTCCAACTCATAATTTTCTAAAGGGCATGGAAGCTATATCATTTTTTCTTCTCCTCCAGAACTCTAAATTCATAAATAGTCTAGTTTGCACGTAGACACCGCTAGAGGAATGTAAAAGATGATAGAGATGGAGAATATGTTCAAATCAAATCGCTACAACTGAGGTAAAATATAAATCCATATTTGAAATTGTAATCCGCCTAAATCTCTCCTTTGTAATCTAAAATTCTAACAGATTCATATGTGTATATTATATGTAAATCCAAGTAGGGAGTTAAAGTGAAAATGCAAATAACATGGATTAAATCCGGAGATTTGGGAACACATAAAGAGGTGAGTGGGAAAGTTACAGGTTTTGTAACAATATATGATTTACATCATTCTGATCTATTTCATTTATGTCTAGTATAATCGATTTGGATATTTAATGTAAGTGCGTAATGATTAGATATAAATCTCGATTTGGATAATTTATTGTATACGAATAATGAATTAATGTAAATAAATATTTGGATAATAAATTGTATAAGCGTAATGATTATAGAAAATATCCCTATATGTTATGGAAACTCTAAACTTGATAGATACTGTATATATGTTGGAATTTCTGATTTGATCGGTTCATATATGTTGTTAAATGTAAATTAAATTTGATGATAAATAAAATAGGGATTAGACGATATTTTAACATGTCGGAATGAATTGTGTAATTATGTGAATCTTTATAAATTGGTTAAAAATCCAAATAAAAGTATAGTGTTTGGAGTAACAAGGAACATAAACAAAAAGGAAGAGATGTACAAAATGGGGAAAAACACCATATTTTATACCATCTATTCCAATAAAAAAATAAAAGATAGTTCTTTATCATTTCACACATGACAAGAGTGACCTTTAAGTAATTTATAGAGAATTATAGTGTTAACAATTTCCTTTAGGAAAAGAAGCACTTCCAATGTATTAGGATATAAAAATCCTTAAATATAACTAAAGTAATTTAAATAGAAATAATAAGAATCAAAAAGGGAAAACTAAAAAAAGTAATTTAAAAATGGTATAGAACACAAACGATAAATGAAGATGATATAATTAAATGGATATGGAACCAATATAAAGAGGTAATTAGAGAGAAATATCGTTAAAAGGAAAATAAGGGGTTTCCATCCAGTAATGTTAACAAGAATGGGAAAGGAAAAAGGAAAGATATTTAAAAGCAAGCGATGATCGACTTTAAATTAAATAAGAAGTAAACGCATAGAAAGTTAAAGAAATGTTGTCAATGGTGAACAATGCAAGCATAATAAAAAAACAAGAATGAAAGAAAATACATGGATAACTATAATATACGTACACACATAACCTCAAAGTATGCGTTTATGATGGGTGTGAACTTTGAAAGTTGATATATGATTAAATGAATAGAATGACAGTCATTAGGATAGGTTGGAATGGAAGGTCAGTAGTGTTACACAATAGAAGTCTGCCGATTGAAATACCAACATCTGTGTATACATTATAGTGATGTGAGACATGTCAACCACAGGATCAGTAGAGAGTATACGCTTGCATATAAATAGATTAATAGACCAATAAAAAAGGCAGCTTGCTTCAATAAAATATAAAAAGAGGGGTATTGCCTTAATTGCAATAGGCAATCTCAATCGGGTGATGAGCGCTGATAGCATATCAGCTGAATTTAGACCAAATAAAGGAGTAAGGTTGTGCGTAGGTCAAGAACATCATCAATTTTTAGCGGTCAATGGGGTAACATAGGAGTTAGGATTACACCAAGCAGCGTATAGTGCCTACTACTGTACGGTCCACGTTGAGGCATGCATCTCCACATTGTTTGCTAGTTTGTTTATTAGGAGGCAATGTTGGCTAACCCTATTTGTGAAGTCTTTCAAATGTGCATGGGGTAGTCCATGGAGTTGAGTCCATAGACGGTGGGGCTGAATCCACCATACTTATAGTTCTTATAATCGAGTCTACAATCGGGAAGCAGGTAAGAAATCCCCAAAAATGCAACATAGAGAATGACTAAATTATTATTAAGTCGTTACTAGGCACTACAAGAGTTCCTCGATACGCACGAGGACGAGAGCATGATATGGCGAGGGTGATGGATCCTCACAGGGTGCTAAGTAAGGGATACTAACAGGGATAGTATCATGTCCAATGAGGGACCCTGTTACTTATATATATATGTATGTACAAAATTATAGTCTACCATGGGTCAATGGAACTAGGTCTGCCAATGGATCGGGTCGGGTCGTATTCGGGTCGGGTCGGGTTCGGGTCGGGTCAAGTCGGGTTCGGGTATTTTAAATGGGTCGGCTCAACCCGTTTATTAAACGTGTCAGTAATAGCTCAACCTGAACCCGAACCGATTATAAACGGGTTGACCCAACCTGACTCGTGTAACCCAATTATAACCGAGTCGGGTCGGGTCGGATCGTAAAGGGGTCGGGTCAATCCATATAAGATATAAATGGGTTATAAATGGGTCGTAAACGGGTAATAAATGGGTCAAATTCAGGTTCACGGGTCATAATCGGGTCAGGTTAACCCTTATAAGTATAAACGGGTTAAATTCGAGTTCACGGTCGGGTGGGGTCAACCCATATAAGTATAAACGGGTCAAATTCGGGTATATAGGTCAACCCGAAACCCATCCGTTTATAAACGGGTGGGTTTCAGGTTGACCCAAAAATGACCCGCCAGCTTAACCGGGTCGGGTTAACCTACTAATTTCCATGTAATCTTCGGGTCGTGGTGGAAATTGACATCCCTAGATGGGATGTATCGTGCACGTATGTAAATTCGAAAAGACTAATTTGAAATAAAAGACATAACATGAAAAAGAAGCTAATCAACGTAAATTAATGTTATGTACAAAATATATAATTTTACCTATGACCGGAACATTGTTCTAACCCCCTTTCCATTACAACCCACATGATAGCTTAGATGAACGAGTACTAATTCAAGGTGAAAACAGTGAAAGGTCATGTTCCTTATTCATGCTCTTCATTGACAAGGACATTAGAATTGGAAGTGTCAAATTTGGTCAGTAATCATATTTCTATTATACTTTACTATTTTACTGTAAGTTATATCGTTAGTGCTTTGATATGCATTTATTTTTCTATTTGTAGGATATTGAACCAATGATGCTTTGATGGATTTGAGTTTTAGATTTAGCAAAAATTCAAGCCCACTGAGGAGCGGGTTGTTACAATAAGTACTAGCTTCAACCATGGATAGTTATAAAAATATGTCTTCAAATCAACTCTAGAACCTCAAGTCTAATCTTCTATTCTTAGCCTACTTAAATCGGCATCTGAGGGTTAATAGGAAATAATAAAATTTGAGTCAAACACAAGTCCGATGTGAGAAATTGCAGTAAGATTCCCATATACATCACATTACATTATGAGACCACGTCACTAAAGAATGAAATGTGTTTTCCCTCACAAGTACCAAACCACTTAATATTAAGCAAATAAGTTCAAAAAAAGATGTTTATGTTTCGTGATACATGCATACATACATATAACTATAACATGCCCAAAATAGAGTTGGAGGTGCACTATAGTGGCAACTCTGGTAAAAGAATCTTGTTCAAATGATGTATACATTTGATTATATATATATGTGTGTGTGTGTGTGTGTGTTGTTATATAGAGATACAAATAATGAATTGAATACATTAAACACATATGAGTTGAAACCATTAGGAGAGATATTTTATCTATAACAACCGGCCTCGATACAGGCCTAATTTTCAACCCAAAAAAGGTCCATCGAATTTAGACCCATTACAAAGCTGGCTGTTGGTTTGTAAAATTGATATAAAGAATAATACACAGAACTATCTATCTACACATTCAGAACCTCATGGCAGAAGGATAAAATATAATATCATAAATAATACCTATTTTATTTAAAAACTCAAATGCCAAAAACATACAACAAGATACCACATAATAACGCCGGATATCTATGGTGCAATATAACAAAATACATCATAATATCTAAATGGGTACATCATAAATATAATAACAACAAAAGTAGATTGATAAACAATTTCCAAAAGTCTCCATCTCCACCACTATCTCTGAAATCTGCATCGTCTTCTCTAACCTATGTTGTAATAAGGAGGGAGTCAGAACAACAATATCTAGTGAATAAAAATCTTGAGCCTTTCTATAGTAGTACTTGGGGGGTATAATTTAAATAAGAATATGTCTTATGCATCATAACTATATTCTATGTAAATTTCTCCAATTATAAGCCCTATGGCTTTCTAGTCCAATTCTATAACCTATACTCTTTCTAATCCAACTCAATAGCCCGTCATCAACTATAGGCCAAATGCCATTCCCAGTAGCATGCATTTATCGTTAATAATGACCTAACAATGTAAGAGATAATACCCAAGTCACTTAATATCTTTTCGATATTAACTAGGTAGACTCTAACCATTTAATACCTCATTTTAGGTAGATCCCCATCATTTACTACTACCAGATGGACTTCTCTCCGATACTAATTAGCTGACATTTCTCATTAGGCCACTTAATACTTCTTTATAGGGGAGGCAGACCCTATAAAAACTACTTAATATCTCAAACCTGAAGCGAACCATTCTCGAGATATCCACTACCATGCCTAACCACTAACCCTAACCATTTAATATTTCCTAAATAGGGAGGAGGCCGCCCTTAATCAGCCACTTATTACCTTCAATCCCAATGCAAGTCCTATGTATTATGACCCATGATCCAAACTGTGACGTCTTACATTAGTGTGACTATTCGTAGGTACTAGTGGCTGGGTTAGCTAGGTAGGTTTACCCTATAGAACCTGGGACTAACCCTACATCATCTGTGGGTACTTATGATAGGCAATGTCTCATATCAGCCACAAAGTCACATTGCTGGTAGCCTGTTTAGATGGGTAGGCTTATGTGTGCTTTTTGATTGACCTCGCATCCCGATAACTTAGTCATAATGTTCACTCACCTAACATACTACCATATACCTCACCGCATTCCATAATATCACCGTCCATAATTATCTCACTTCTTTCCAAAGGGGGATTTAATATTAATTAACAACCTATTTACTACGCAATTAATACGATATTAATTATATGTTATTTATACGCTATATGTGTATGTGTGTACACATGCCTATAGTATTTATAATCATGTGAAGATTACGTCCTATACCAATTGTTTAAATGTCAAAACTTTTAAATTTGTATAAGTCTAATTCTATATTAATAACATCCATATATCCAACATTCTCATTTCAACAGCAGATTTGTATAAAAATAGAATCCATACCAAACTTATTTTATACTAAAACAACAGAGTCAACATTAATAAAACTTGTAGTTTAAATTCTTTTACGCTCTATTCAACTTCTACTTCTACACATACAAATGAAAAATGGAATTCTCATTTAAAGTGCGGAAACATGCAATAAAAATTTCGAATAAAGAGAATCCATTCCTCACACACCACTTCCTAACTTGTATCTTTTCAAAAGTCCGCAATCAGTTCCAAAGAAAAAATGAGAAGTGGAATAGAATGTAAAACATTAAAATTGTAATAACTGTACAATTCCATTATTTTAGTATAGCATAATTGAGATCCTAACATATGAATTGACATTTCGCTTGAGGGAATTTTGATGTTTTAGTTTGATGTTTTCATGAACAAACTTTCCAAAGGCATATATCGTTAACTCAAAAAATGGATCAACACCCTCGATTAAGTGTGAAAGCACCAACGCTACTTATCAAGGAAAATAAAATAGAAAAAGCAGTTGTAGATCACATAAAAAGTAAAGGAACAGGAAGATTTTTATAGTGGTTCGGCTGTTAATGAAGCCTACGTCGACTTTATAATTTTCTATTAACTGACTGCTGTTACAACTGTACAAATAACAGTATGATTGAACCTTCTAAGTTAGATTAAGTCACAAGTGTAAGAGTTCACTAGAGAATCACATCGAATCCCTAGATGACTGTTGTGTGAGAGGAGGAGAGTGAAGAATAATCTCTATATAGTTTCAGCGACCAGTTCTAAAAATCTCCTTTATGTTGTAGATAGGTGAGTACTTTAGGAATTGGAGAGCTATTGGGCTCGGCTGCTTTTCTAGGGACCTAAACATAATGATAGAAGGTGCTCCAAAATTATCACAGCGTTCTGACTTGAATTGATGGATTGTTAGCGATCCATAGGGTATGGATCCCTAGTGATCCATGTAGCTAGAATATTCTTGGATCGTTTCACTAGGGCTATGCTCCTTACCTTATGTAGATGCTCTCTATGTAATATGGTAACTTGTTGCCTTGTTTTGATGGTGATACGTACATAGGTTGCGTTGAACTATGACTGAAATCAGCTGAATTCTTACATCTCAAACTAGCTTGCTTGGAATATCATGAAACTTGGTAGACATCCCTAGAAAAGATATTGGATCATGATGCAAAAAGTTTTAGAGGGTCCATGAGCAAGCCTTATGGATCGCTAGCGATCCATCACCTTAGCTTGCTTTGGAATCTTTCCTCTTGGGTCTTTTTTCTTCCTTTTCTTCTGGTCGTTTTGGTTGATTCTTGAAATGTTTCGACTTGTCGTGGAAGTTCTAACTTCCTTTGAATTCTATTGGAGAAAAAACCCAGCTAACAAATTTGCCCCCTTAGAGTATGCCTTCATTGGAAACAAGACATGCTCTAAAAGTAATCGCTTTTGAGTTCCCGTTTAGTGAGGTTCAATTGATCGTTTGAGGCTATCATGTGAATTTGGCTTTGGCTAAATCGTATATTGAGTTCTGATGTGAATCATCATTGCTCATAACAATGAATCAATTTTGATCCCATAATTTGCCATATGCTTGCAAATAATTCGTAGATCATGCTTGGCAAGTTTAGGGAAGATTGGTTGCAATTCTATGGATTGCTAGTGATCCATAGTCCATGCATCGCTATCCAAGGACTTAGTAAAAAATTCTTCATTAAATCCCCTATTTAATATTGTACTGGCCGACCCTTCATCACTTTACTTCCTTCTTACGAACTGAGCCATTTGCCTTGCGACTCGAGCTAACACGACCAAACCCGAAACTTTCTCACATCGTCGCCATTGTTGACTATCCCCCGTTGAATCTTCTTGCCACTGACCCCACTCGACTTCCTTGTCATCTCGAGCCCATCCTTAGTGCCTAAAACATCACCTACTTAGATCGCTACTGATCTTGCCCACCTTGGATCGCCAACAACTTGAGATTGATATTATTTGCCTTCTGACTAGAGGTTGGTGATGTGGATTTTGGCTTTTATTTAGCGATTTGGTGATGAAGTTGTGTTGGTGACAGATGTAATGGAGAATTCGAGTTGATTGCGAATTTGTAGAAGAAGATAGTAAAGCGAGGCTTGAATTCTTCATGGAACGTAGCCCAGGTTTTGTCTCAATGCTTGACATGTTTCGCCATCTTCATCTACGGAGTCAGAATTAACTTGCACTGAGTTACACTATTAATTCAGCATGGTGTCTTGCGTATTGATTTTGGTTTTTCTGGGAGGTGATAATAGCTTAGGGCAGCGTCTCGTATGCAGCTCATGCTGTTATCACTTTCCATAGAACTGGAATCGACTTATAATGAGAATTCTCTACTCGATTCGAACCCGCTGATCTATAGTTTCTCACTTTGGATTGATCCTATTATTGCATAGTTGGTGTACCTAGAATAGAAAGAGCCTTCTGTATCGCTTCATATAGCGGATCTATTATCGATCGTTGATCGGTATCAGGTAAGTAGGAGAAATAACTTTAATGAATGATACATAAAGCCTTTTCCTTTCTTTGCTGTGAGTGATTATCTACATAAGATAGAGCGTTTGTACTGTTCAGGACACCTAGTCCATCCCATATAGATAACACACTGCACTTGCCCCAGTCAACATTCGAAATCCGACGAGTCAACATAAATCATTTTTTTCTCGAAATTCAAGTGTTAGGCGTAGGGGGACCTTTAGTTATAAATAGGATTACCTAACCGCGTTAGAAATAAGTTCTGTTGTATAGAATGAAGCGGCCGTCATTCCATCGTAAATCCAGTGGAGGAAGTCTGGCATTCTCGGAAGTCGAATCGACATCAGTTATGCCTTCACAAACGGTTTCAGTGGTGCCTACTTCTTTGGCCCCATCAACTGAATATGGTCAACTGGTTCCAGTTTGTCCGGTTGTAAATCAAACTCCTCCAAACCTTAGATTTTTTCTCAACCCTTCTAAGAGGGCTTCCTTCGTAATCTTTGCTAAAGTTCTACATAACATTTATTTACAGCATGGCATTCTTGATGATGGCGTACGCCTTCCATTGAAAAACGAGTTTACACATATGCCACTTTCGAGGTACACCACCTGCCATCGGTACATGTGCTTGAATAGAGTAGTGAGCCCCTTTAATCACTTCTTGAGAGAGACTCTTATGAACTTAGGAATTGCTTCATTTCAAATTCACCCTAATGAATACGTGATTTTCATGTTTTATTTATACAGACATTCAATCGTGCCCCAAGCTTTAATGAGTTGAGATATTTCCTCTCGTTTAAAAAGAGAGATGAATGATCATCCCTTGTGATCATCAAGGCTCAAAAAAACTGCAAAATCGTGCTGCAGCTTCAAAATAACCTGTCCCAATTCAAGAACTACTATTTTTTCATTAGGCGTCCTAAGGGATTTAATCATCTTTGGACGACAGGGGGTAAGTCTTTTCTTTTACTTGTTGAGATTTAATATGATGATGCAAGATTTTTAATAGACTGAATACTCCTTGCAGTTATTCCGAGGCCAAATAAAGATCCATCACTTGATCCTATCTTCCATACTTTGAAGGTCGTAGATGCTAAAGAGATATCAGTTAAGTTTTTCCTAACAGATGAGAATTTACTTCGGTATGGGTTATTACATCCCGAAAGATCTATCATAGTCATTGAAGTTCGGTCCCCTTTTCATTCTAGGATTCGAACACGCTCCACTTCTTCATCACATAACTCCGAAGAGGGCGATCTACCAGAAGGAGAAGGTCTATTCGAAAAATTAACTGAAGAAATTCATAAAGGAAAGCATGTTACGACCGAAGCCAGTTGCCCGACTAGAATTCCTCAGATATTGGAGGAAGGGAAAGAGGAGTTCAAGCAACATGAGAGCAAGGCTACGTTAATTAAGGAAAAGCAGGAGGGTGAAATTGAGAACAACTGCTTCTATGATTCCTCCTCTAATGATGAGGAATTTGATGCATGTTCCAATGAAGGAAACTTTGAAAATGTGTCATATTCTCCCGTATTTGCCTCCCTAAGAGATTACGGCTAAAGATGCTCCCTAGCAGCCGAACAATTTCATGGTTCTCCGCCTAAGGAAACCGATATTAACTTTGGGTACTTGAACAACATTTATGTAGATATCAATGAACTCATGGAAGATGATTTCGACTTCGAGAGATTATCTTCTCGCCCTGGTCATGATGTGTCTAGAGTTAGCCTGACTCCTACTATAGTCGCTTCTCGATCCGGTTTGTGAAGTCCTTTTAGGCTGCCTATGACACATTACACATTTCACTAGGGTCGCATACACTTACATGTGCATTGTTTGAGTTCATTTTCCATCGCTAAAGCTCTTCACTCATTTCTTTTATTAGGAACTATGAGAGTTCATGGACTTTATAAGGACCTTGAACAATTTAATGATGCACAACACTTGTCAAGACAGACTTCGAGCCGCTATCAGCCCCGAGAACCGAGGAAGAGTGGAGGAGGAGGAAAGATTTGGAAGCTGAAGTTCATTGTAGGGATGACAAGGGCCGATGCAGAGTTTACAGGAGTGGTTATGAGAAGAAGAAAACTCCTGACGACTAGGAAGAGCCATCCAAGAAATCAAAGGTTAACTGCGGTTTTCATCCTTTCGAGCACCAAGCATTTCCCCTGGCTCCAGTCTCTATTGGAATTGAAGTTCCAACTTCTACTGTTCAAGTCTTTCCATTAACCCAGACTCCCTCAACTCCTATAGTACCCACTTCTAGTTCTTCACGCCCTCGTAGGAGCTTGGCTTATATTCTCCAGTATGGTCCTCCTAAGCTTGAAGCCGTGCTCTCGGACGGTTTCTGAAGGGAGTTAAATTTGTTTATGACATGCGCTCAATCCATAAAGATTCTTATATGCCCCATCTCTAGGAGATTTAAAGTGATTTGGATCAAGCTGAAGGAAGGGAGAAGTTTTGTAAGCAACTGGCGGACACAAACCGTAACAACTGCCAAATGATCCTTCCCTTTGAATTAAAAAAGGATGATTATGAGAGGATGTTAACAGAACATGATACCATAATTGAGCAATTGACAAAGGAGAGGGATGCTGCACTTCGAAAGAGCAACGCTAGCTTGCTAAAGGAATTGGGAGGGGCCCACATAAAAATTGAGATTATGCAAAGACAAAATCAAAAAGGCCCGAGTTGATGAGGTTAAGTTGAAAAGGAAGCTTGAAATTTGAAACGAGATCATCGAAGCTCAGAAGAAAACTATTGCTAGTCATGATGAAGCTATCAAAGCTCATAAAAAGACAATTGCTAATTATGTGATTATGGTGGAATCCTATGACAAGGCCATTTCTGACCAGGCTTAAATGATTGCTTCGCTTGACGAAAGAGTCATGCAACTTAATGTTGAAAAGACCTAAGTTGAAGTTGAGAAGGCCGCCGTGATGGCGGACTACGTGGAGCTGTAGGATACCTACTGTCACGATCCAAATTTCAATATTCGAAAATCGACATCCGTACTCCGTTTGTACTCGAATGCCGCAGATTCAACCGTTGAAATTGGACTCGTGCTGGAGCTTATAACACATTAAGTACAAAAACACAGCGGAAGAAAATGAATATAATATAACACAAATGAATACAATATCCAATGATATACAATAATGATACAAATGATATCGATATCTATCAGAGATACACGACACAGCAGCGGAATAATATCATAAACTTGAACTCCAAAGAAGGAACCCCAATATCAGCAATCTCCATCTCCAAAGCACCAATCCAGAAATAGCCCGAACTCTCAATCAAGTTGTACTAAACAAGGTCAGTCCGTCCACAAACTGAAGAAGATTTCCAGAGACTGAAGGCTATCGAATCTACTCTTGCTATTTGATTAACTGAAAAACCCAACTCTAGACTGTCCATGTGGAAAATTATAGGCACCCAGAGTTTAGAAAGGGAACAATAAACTCCGGGTCAGTCATGGGACTGGTATGAGCAAACAAAAATAGTTTATTTTTAAAAACAAAACAAAAGAGTTTAAAAGAAATCCGCAATGCTTTTTGGAAAATGAAACTGCCATAAGGCCTCCTGCCATACACACCATGCAAGCGCACACTTGAAAGAGATTTCTCCTTACGACAGTCAAATGCATGATACGCGAAAACCGTTTGATAATATTATTAGTGCATAGTGCAAAAAACCATTCAAAAGTATAATGTTAATCTTAGCCAGCATAGACATTTCATACTATGCCTACTATAGCTACCACGTTAAATGGCAGGTTATACAACTAAGACCGCACAAGGCGCGTATTGGATGATTGGATTTCCAATAAATGGTCAGGCTAAGGAACTTCGTTACTGAAATGGGAACGCCTTTGGAAGGAGGCCCCCGAGAACCTAACCGGATATCTGCTAACACAAGGCCGACGCTACCTCACGCTTTAACCAAGCTATAACGTGGGTAACTACCACAGAAGTATGCCATCCCCGGTCGTTACCGATCTTTATCCGAGGCACCTCTCAACCAACAACCACAATAAGTATACAGCAACCACATACGTCAATATCTGGGCTCCATACCATGATACCACCTTTTATCCAGAAGGAAATGGACATACCTTAGGGGCGCGACCCCTAAAAACCTTGCCGTAATATTCCTGTTTTGACCATTTCCGGGTTGCGAGGCTCGACGAAGTCTCTTCCACAAAACTACGCTTTTCACAAAAGCCATGCTTCGATTAACAAATGATCAGCAGCACTTCGTATGCCACATTACCAAATTGGGAATGTATCACTTGTAACCATCAACTACATAACCTTTGAGCTCGTACGTCTCAGAGAAGGGTGTTAAGCTAAGAGAACAAATCTCCGCCACCAAACAGAAATGTATTTGATAGAAACCAGCTTTACATCTCAAAATGTAATGTCAAACACACATCCATACAAGTCTATTCCGAGTTCGAACATAACCAAAGGCACTTCCAAAGAAGCCCTTGCAATCCGAGTATTCATAATCCCGATCGGACTCCCCATCACATATGGAGATCTCTATACCGGCGCGACTCAATGCCGAGACATTCGACAGGTTATCCTATCATTCTCGAAAATACCCGATCTTCACCACCGGTCTTCAAATGCTATCCATATAGTCGTATCATTATTCGGAATGGGTCATATGACACAAGGTCCTCTTCCGGCTAAACCGAATAATGAGCGCAATATTTAAAAACATATAGATATTGGGTTTTCAGTTAAGTCACAACTTATTACCTAAAACTTTTCTTTCAAATGGTTAAACAAATTACCATTTTAATCTTTTAAACAAAAAGATTCACTTCACAAAGTTCACCAATATTTCCACAAAGATTCATCCACAGCTTTTCAAAACTATTTACAATTCCATATCTTTTCATATAAAAGATACACCCTCAAGATTCTTTTCAATTTGGAAACAAAGTCCACAATTCTTTCACAAAGATTCAATTATAACTTTCAAAACCATTTCCTTTTCAAATTGGATTAACTCATCTAATCATTAAATCAAAGAATCAACCCATAGTTTTCAAAACCATTTCCAAAGATTCATTCATATCTTTCAAAACAGTTACCATTTCAAATCTTTTATACAAAAGATACACCATTCAAAATCCTCTTAAATTTCAAAACAAAGTTCAACCATCTTTCACAAAGATTTATTCACAGCTTTCGAAACAATTTCAATTCTATTTCAAACTTGAAATCTTTCAATACAAATTGGAAATCCTTCATTTATATGAAAGCTATTAACAAATAGTTTTCGTTTCGGAAAAATCCGATTACATTTGCACGAGTTAAAGCCCTTAAATCTTGGGTTAAATTTAAATTCCTAAAATAATATTTTTAAAATGGTTTAAACCCATATAAACACATTTATAACTTGAATACCCTTTTTAAACCATAGTTTTCAAACATAGAATTCAATTTCAAATCTTGAATTTAAATTCAAATCAAATTATTTGAATTTCAAAACTTTATTAAGTTATTCAAAATAACTTTTATCTTTTAACTCCTTTTTCAAAAGCTTTTCACGTCTCACCCAATTCTATTTCCAAAACCATTTGGATTCAAAAATTCAACTTTTAAAATCATTTCAAAAATCTATGACTTAACCAATTCCTCGTGCAATCCATATTTGTTGTGTATAGTGTAGTCCAGGTGTTTTACCCAATAGTGCAACATCATTATCAATCATCACAGATTCAAGCACATCAACATCGATAAGCGGTATAATCTTATATCGCTTATCTTCATTCACAGATTCATAGATAAATAATATAAATTTATCACAGATAAATAAATTACATTCATCACAGATCACACCAAAACAATTCATAGCACAAAGCATAACATATCAGGGATATCAAACAATTCAACAATTAATAGAATTCAAACATCTATAAGTATGATCAATTAATTATCTCGTTAATTTAAATCAGACTAATTACTTATGAATAAATTATTAATCCTGGTTAATTAATATTAATTAATTACAAATCATTTTGATTAATTATTCTTTAATCATTTGATTAATCAATTTTAATCATTGATTAATTACTTTCAATTAAGCAATTATCTTTAAGTAATTAATTACCTTTCATTACTTACATTAATTAATCTTAATTGATTAATTATCCTTAATTAATTTCAATTTAAGTAATTATAACTTAATTACTTATACTAATTTATTAACCTTAATTAATCAAAGATAAATCATTATCTTAATTTCTTTCTTAATTATCATTTTAAATCCTTATTTAATAAACCTTGAAAAATAAATTCATCATTACCCTATTCACTTGAAATCTTTAAGTAGAATTAATGATTAGAAAACACTTCATCTTCTTAATTATTTAACTAATTAATGTATTAAAATAACTTTTTAAAATAAAGGTTATATATATATATCAAACAATTTTGAAAACGTTTCAATTTTCAAGTTAAATCTTTAAAACCTTTTAACTTATTTAAAATTTCAATTTGAA
Organism: Allium cepa; assembly: GCA_030765085.1. NCBI lineage: Eukaryota > Viridiplantae > Streptophyta > Magnoliopsida > Asparagales > Amaryllidaceae > Allium > Allium cepa. The sequence continues at coordinate 139,300,557 of CM060932.1, forward strand.
AACCTAATTATATTTTTTGAAACTTGTTTATTTAAATAAAATTTAACTTTCATTTAAAAACCTGTCATGTTTCTTTATAAAATTTAAAACCTAGTAACAGAAACCCGAGACCAGCAAAAATCTCTCCGAGCCACACTAATATTTACTTCGAGAAAAAATCCGATCGACATCGAGCTGTAACCCGAGAAATTTCGCCTTCCCCAAAACATCTTCTAGATACAAGCCTCTACACGTGCACATGCACGATCAGACTGGCCATCTCCGGCCAAGCTATCGCCTTTCGACTAGTTGCTTACGACCCCGACGATCCTCACGACAACCCAGATATCCCAATTCAACAGCAAATCGATATTTCGATGATAAATCGAAAACTGAAACAAGCACGAACAACAAATGCCCACGCCGCCGTTGATTATGTCGACTGGAATCCCTGGCTCTCCTCCCAGAGCAACACCACATCACCATACCGCTATCCCCCCACGACCGATCGCCTGAAACACCACGGCGTAGACGCATTTCCTCTTCAAACCCATTCGCGTAAAACTAGCTTTAAAACCCTAAATCCACATCGTTCTATTGCCTTGATCATTTATAAATTCAGTTAGTATTTTTCCACTAATCATGGGTGCTATAACTATCATCTGACCCAAGCACGACGAACTCCCTTTTGTCGATCATCAGAAATTCACAAAAAGGGGTTTTCTGTTCAACTATAAATTTAACTTGATTTACCAATTTAAAAATTCTACAATGATCATTAAAAATCATGATTTTGAAATGTGAATCCATTCCTATAATCAAACTTAAAAATCAAAACATTTAATTCTAGGCTCATTTTAAATCATCACTATATCATTTTCGAAATAAATATTTAATTTAAACACTTGAAATTAATTTTTAAAATGATATCATCTATATACAAACATTTTTCATTCAGAGTTTATAGCCTAAAATAATTTGGGTGGAGTGATCTGAAATCTTTTGACAGGTTTTTAAAACCTATAAGCAATGAACAGAGGTGACAATCTTATGCGGACATGCACACACAATTTGGCATACATATACATACAAGCATGCTGACATAATTATCAACTAAACAAGCACTTTCCACAATATACTTCAAGCATCTGCTCAGATATCAAAACATATAGATGGGTTCAAATGAGTTTGCTCACCTGGAAAGAACAGAGGACTAATAATTGAATCTGGAACCTGACTTTTGATTTGAAGCTTACTTCTATTTTCCTGAAACCTAGATTTTGATTTAAGCTTGTTGAAGTTGATCCTTTGCATGTTTGATTTTATTTCCAGGCTTTGAATTTGTTTGATCACTCTGCATGCTTCAGCTTTGAGTAGACATTGATCTTTGCTTTAAACTTGAGGATTGTTTGATTTTATTTTTCTGCTTTTAATTTATGGTTTGAGCTTAAATGAATGTAATTTATTTATCTGTGATAAATTTATATTATTTATCTATGAATCTGTGAATGAGGATAAGCGCTATAAGATTATACCGCTTAGCGATGTTGATGTGCTTGAATCTGTGATGATTGATAATGATGTTGCACTATTGGGTAAAACCCTAGACTACACTATACACACACAAATATGGATTGCACGAGGAAATTGGTTAAGTCATAGATTTTTGAAATGATTTTAAAAGTTGAATTTTTGAATCCAAATGGTTTTGGATAGAATTGAGTGAAACGTGAAAAGCTTTTGAAAAAGGAGTTAAAAGATAAAAGTTATTTTGAATAATTTAATAATGTTTTGAAATTCAAATAATTTGATTTGAATTTAAATTCAAGATTTGAAATTGAATTCTATGTTTGAAAACTATGGTTTAAAAAGGGTATTCAAGTTATAAATGTGTTTATATGGGTTTAAACCATTTTAAAAATATTATTTTAGGAATTTAAATTTAACCCAAGATTTAAGGGCTTTAACTCGTGCAAATGTAATCGGATTTTTCCGAAACGAAAACTATTTGTTTTTCAAATAATAATAACTTTCATATAAATGAAGTATTTCCAATTTGTATTGAAAGATTTCAAGTTTGAAACAGAATTGAAATTATTTCGAAAGCTATGAATAAATCTTTGTGAAAGATGGTTGAACTTTGTTTTGAAATTTAAGAGGATTTTGAATGGTGTATCTTTTGTATAAAAGATTTGAAATGGGAATTGTTTTGAAAGATATGAATGAATCTTTGGAAATTGTTTTGAAAGCTATGAAAGCTATGGGTTGATTCTTTGATTTAATGATTGGATGAGTTAAGCCAATTTGAAAAGGAAATGGTTTTGAAAGTTATAATTGAATCTTTGTGAAAGAATTGTGGACTTTGTTTCCAAATTGAAAAGAATCTTGAGGGTGTATCTTTTATATGAAAAGATATGGAATTGTAAATAGTTTTGAAAAGCTGTGGATGAATCTTTGTGAAATATTGGCAAACTTTGTGAAGTGAATCTTTTTGTTTAAAAGATTAAAATGGTAATTTGTTTAACCGTTCGAAAGAAAAGTTTTGGGTAATAAGTTGTGGCTTAACTGAAATCCCAATGTCTATATGTTTTTAAATATTGCGCTCATTATTCGGTTTAGCCGGGAGAGGATCTTGTGTCATATAACCCATACTGAATAATGATACGATGATATGGATAGCATTTGAAGACCGGTGGTGAAGACCAGGTATTTTCGAGAACGATAGGATAACCTGTCGAATGTCTCTACACTGAATCGCGCCGGTATAGAGATCTCCATATGCGATGAGGAGTCCGATCGGGATTGTGAATACCCGGATTGCAAGGGCTTCTTTAGAAGTGCCTTTGGTTCTGTTCGAACCCGGAACAGACTTGTATGGATGTGTGTCTGACATTACACTTTGATATGTAAAGCTGGTTTCTATCAAATACATTTCTGTTTGGTGGCGGAGATTTATTCTCTTAGCTTAACATCCTTCTCTAAGACGTACAAGCTCAGAGGTTATGTAGTTGATGGTTACTAGTGATACATTCCTAATTTGGTAATGTGGCATACGAAGTGCTGCTGATCATTTGTTGATCGAAGCATGGCTTTTGTGAAAAGCGTAGCTTTGTGGATGAGACTTTGTCGAGCCTCACAACCCGGAAATGGTCGAAACAGGAATGTTGCGGCAAGGTTTTTAGGGGTCTCTCCCCTAGGGTTTGTCCATTTCCTTCTGGATAAAAGGTGGTATCATGGTATGGAGCCCAGATATTGACCTATGTGATTGCTGCATACTTATTACTGTGTGGTTGTTGGTTGAGAGGCGACTCAGATAAAGGTCGGTAACGACCGAGGATGGCATACTTGTGTGGTAGTTACCTATGTTATAGCTTGGTTAAAGCATGAGGTAGCGTCGACCTTGTGTTAGCAGAGATCCGGTTAGGTTCTCGGGGGCGTCCTTCCAGAGGCGTTCCCATTTCAGTAAGGAAGTTCCTTAGCCTGACCATTTGTTGGAAATCCAATCATCCAATACGTGCCTTGTAAGGTTTTAGTTGTATAACCTGCCATTTAACGTGGTAGCTATAGTAGGCATAGTACGAAATGTCTATGCTGGCTAAGATTAATATTGTACTTTCGAAAGGTTTTCTGCACTATGCACTAATAATAATATCAAATGGTTTTCGCGTATCAAGCATTTTTGACTATCTTAAGGAGAAATCTCCTCCAAGTGTGCGCTTGCACGGTGTGTGTGGCAGGAGGCCTTATAGCAGTTTCATTTTCCAAAAAGCATTGCGGATTTCTTTTAAACTCTTTTGTTTTGTTTTTAAAGATAAACTGTTTTTGTTTGCTCATACCAGTCCGATGACTGACCTGGTTTTCTCTGTTGGATACACCGTGATGGGGGTTCTTGCTTTTTGTTTGGTGGCGAGCAGGAGACTCTTGCCCCTACACGTCCCCTGCGAGGGGTTGGTTAGCCGGTTAGGCGGGACAGTCGAAAGGCTGGCCGTAAAAGCAAGTCCAAAGGTACCGGTGTCATGCCACGGTGGGGGGTTACCTACTGTCGGATGGCCGAAGGCCTAGACCATGACATTTTGGTACCAGAGCTGAAGGTTGATACTTTAGCTCGGGAGTATAACACATTAGGTAACTCATTAGAGATAGGGTGAAGTATGCCCTAGAATGAGTATCCCTAAAATATCCGTCTGTATGCCTCAGTAAATTCTCTTACTATCCACCGATAGTGAGTATGAGTGCAAGAAGAGGACGAGGTTGGGGACAGGGGAAGTAGCACTACAAATGGTCAATACCCTGCAACAACAGGAAACAATCTTTTCTCTATCAATCTCCTCTGATCCAGTTTCAATTCTTTGATGGCTTCGTAGCAGCTCGAGGGAGAAGCTTTGGTATGGTGGTAGCCCTGTGAATCATTGAAGATAATTTCCTATCTCATATTCTCTTCATCGGATTCTTATCAGCTTTCGTTCTTAAATTTGAAAATTTAATTGAAATAGATTGTTTAATAAAATATAAAGTAAAAATTGAAATTGTATCGATGAAACGATTTCGATCAAAACCAAATTTGGAATTCTGTTATAATTTCTTGTGAGGATCAAAGTCCAAAGTGGGACAAGCTGGTGAATACTTTGGGATATTCCAACCTAAATTGGATTGTATCCATTAATCTATTCTCTGAAGTCCGATATATTCTACGAACGATTAGTTATCCCTTCGAACTAATCAATGCCCCTGCATATTCGTAGACCTGGATGACCCGAGTACCCTGTGTAATATTGAATGAGTTTGTTCTCAAAATTATTGGTGATATTATGATTTGGTAAGCCAAATATAGAATAGATAATTGGTTTAATTAATGAGTCGATTCTCTATCTTTGTATCCATCCTTTGGTGTCTCCCTTGCAAATTTCGAGGATGAAATTTTCTTAAGGTGGGAATATGTAACATTCCCGTTTTTTAATCAAATTTGAATCGGTAATTAATTTAATTTTTGAAATTAAATTGTGAATCAATTTGGTGTTTTCCAAATTAAATAGATATTTGTTTGTTTATTAATATAAATGAATATAAATCTAAATTTAAAATAGAATTTCTAATTTGAAATACAGAAATAAGTAATTTGAATAATATATTAATTATAAATTTGATTGTGGATTTATTTAGAAATTTTGAATTAATATATTTTTGAATGTATATAAATTGAAAGTTAAATTGTAAATAGAATTTTAATTTTTGAAAAATTCAAAATGTAAATAATTATAAATAAATTGGATTTATTATAGAAATCAAGTTTTAAAAATATTTTCCCTAAAAAGTTATATAAGTGTTAATGATAGAAAATGTATTCATAATAACTTGGATTTAAAGTGTAAAACAAGAATTAATAAAAAGTTTTAAAATACATATATGAAATTTGAAAGTTATATTGGGATTCAATATAGTAAATTTTTAATAGCTATTTGAAAGTTATATTTTTAATTTAGTATATTAATTTTTGAATTACTATTTAAAAGTAATAAGTATAAAGTTAAAAATATATACATATGTATCTTTTGGAATTTATAAAACATAATACTTTTGGAATATAAACAAATAAAAATAAAATAAGGGTTTGCATTTTTAAGACATTTGTAAAATATTAATATAAATAATTGACAACTATAAAAATAGGAATATAAGTAATAAAACACTTGTAGGCTTAGTTAACAAGTGGCATAGTTTTTAAAATTCTCTTAATTTGCATTAGAGATAATATAATTAAAAAAAAGAGAAATCAAGCTAACAACTTCAAACCTCAGATCTGAAGCAAGCTTGAGATCAAAAGATCAAGTTTGGAAAAAAAACACAAACCATGCTTAAAATTTTCTTTCATCTTCATAATCAAAACCTGAAATGAATGTTTCTAGACCCTAAAAGAACAGATAAATGGATTCAATCTTCCACAATTCTCAAACACTAGATACGGATTCCAAACTCAGGTCGGAATATCCCAAAGTATATATATACTTGTCCCTCTTTGGACTTTGATACTCACCAAAAATTACAATAGAATTTCAATTTTGGTTTTAATCGAAATCGTTTTATCAATACAATTTCAATTTTTACTTTATATTTTATTAACCAATTTATTACAATTAAATTTTCAAATTTAAGAACGAAAAGCTGATAAGAATCCGATGAAGAGAATATGAGATAGGAAATTGTCTTCAACGATTCTCAGGGCTACCACCCCTAAAAACCTTGCCGCAACATTCCTGTTTCGACCATTTTCGGGTTGTGAGGCTCGATGAAGTCTCATCCACAAAGCTACGCTTTTCAAAAAAGCCATGCTTCGATCAACAAATGATCAGCAACACTTTGTATGCCATATTACCAAATTGGGAATGTATCACTAGTAACCATCAACTACATAACCTCTGAGCTCGTATGTCTCAGAGAATGGTGTTAAGCTAAGAGAATAAATCTCCGCCACTAAACAGAAATGTATTTGATAGAAACCAGCTTTACATCTCAAAGTGTAATGTGAGACACACATCCATACAAGTCTGTTCCAGGTTTGAACAGAACCGAAGGCACTTTCAAAGAATCCCTTGCAAGCCGGGTATTCACAATCCCGATCGGACTCCCCATTACATAAGGAGATCTCTATACCGACGCGACTCATAAACTTGAACTCCAAAGAAGGAACCCCAATATTAGCAATCTCCATCTCCAAAGCACTAATCCAGAAATAGCTCGAACTCTCAATCAACTTGTACTAAACGAGGTCAGTCCGTCCACAAACGGAAGAAGATTTCCAGAGACTGAAGACAACCGAATATACTCCTACTATTTGATTATCTGAAAAACCCAACTCTAGACAGTCCGTGTGAAAAATTGCGGGCATCTAGAGTTTAGGAAGGGAACAATAAACTCTGGACCAGTCGTGGGACTTGTATGAGAAAACAAAAATAGTTTATCTTTAAAAACAAAACAAAAGAGTTTAAAAGAAATCAGCAATGCTTTTTGGAAAATGAAACTGCCATAAGGCCTCCCACCACACAAACCATGCAAGCACATACTTGGAGGAGATTTCTCCTTATGACAATCAAAAACGCTTGATACGCGAAAACCATTTGATATTATTATTAGCGCATAGTGCAGAAAACCTTTCGAAAGTATAATATTAATCTTAGCCAGCATAGACATTTCGTACTATGCCTACTATAACTACCACGTTAAATGGCAGGTTATACAACTAAAACCGTACAAGGCGCGTATTAGATGATTGGATTTCCAACAAATGGTCAGGCTAAGGAACTTCCTCAACAAATGGTCAGGCTAAGGAACTTCCTTACCGAAATGGGAACGCCTCTGGAAGGACGCCCCCGAGAACCTAACCGGATCTCTGCTAACACAAGGCGGACGCTGCCTCATGCTTTAACCAAGCTATAACATAAGTAACTACCACACAAGTATGCCATCCTTGGTCGTTACCGACCTTTATTTAAGGCGCCTCTCAATCAACAACCACACAGCAATAAATATGCAGCAACCACATAAGTCAATATCTGGGCTCCATACCATGATACCACCTTTTATCTAGACGAAAATGGACATACCCTAGGGGCACGACCCCTAAAAACCTTGCCGCAATATTCCTGTTTCGACCATTTTTAGGTTGTGAGGCTCGAGAAGCCTCGTCCACAAAGCTATGCTTTTCACAAAAGCTATGCTTCGATCAACAAATGATTAGCAGCACTTCGTATACCACATTACCAAATTGGGAATGTATCACTAGTAACCATCAACTACATAACCTTTGAGCTCATACGTCTCAAAGAAGGGTGTTAAGCTAAGAGAATAAATCTCCGCCACCAAATAGAAATGTATTTGATAGAAACCAGCTTTACATCTCAAAGTGTAATGTCAGACACACATCCATACAAGTCAGTTCTGGGTTCGAACAAAACCGAAGACACTTCCAAAGAAGCCCTTGCAATTCGGGTATTCACAATCCCGATCGGACTCCCCATCACATATGGAGATCTCTATACCGGCGCGATTCAATGCAGAGACATTCGACAGGTTATCCTATCGTTCTCAAAAACCACTAGTCTTCACTACCGGTCTTCAAATGCTATCCATATCGTCGTATCATTATTCGAAATGGGTTATATGACACAAGGTCCTCTCCCGGCTAAACCGAATAACGAGCGCAATATTTAAAAACATATAGATATTGGGATTTCAGTTAAGTCACAGCCCAAAACTTTTCTTTCAAATGGTTAAACAAATTACCATTTATCTTTTAAACAAAAAGATTCACTTCACAAAGTTCACCAATATTTCACAATGATTCATTCACAGCTTTTCAAAACTATTTACATTTCCATATCTTTACATATAAAAGATACACCCTCAAGATTCTTTTCAATTTGGAAACAAAGACCACAATTCTTCACAAAAATTCAATTCTAACTTTCAAAACCATTTCCTTTTCAAATTGGATTAACTCATCCAATCGTTAATTCAAAGAATCAACCCATAGCTTTCAAAACCATTTCCAAAGATTCATTCATATCTTTCAAAACAATTCCCATTTCAAATCTTTTATACAAAAGATACACCATTCAAAATCTTCTTAAATTTCAAAACAAAGTTCAACCATCTTTCACAAAGATTTATTCATAGCTTTCGAAACAATTCAATTCTATTTCAAACTTGAAATCTTTCAATACAAATTGGAAATCTTTCACTTATATGAAAGCTATTATTATTTGAAAAAGAAATAGTTTTTGTTTCGGAAAAAACTGATTACATTTGCATGAGTTAAAGCCCTTGAATCTTGGGTTAAATTTAAATTCCCAAAACAATATTTTTAAAATGGTTTAAAACCCATATAAACACATGTATAACTTGAATACCCTTTTTAAACCATAATTTCCAAACATAGAATTCAATTTCAAATCTACAATTTAAATTCAAATCAAATTATTTGAATTTCAAAACTTTATTAAGTTATTCAAAATAACTTTTATCTTTTAACTCCATATTCAAAAGCTTTTCATGTTTCACCCAATTCTATTTCCAAAACCATTTGGATTCAAAAATTCAACTTTTAAAATCATTTCAAAAATCTGTGACTTAACCAATTTCCTCGTGCAATCCATATTTATGTGTGTATAGTGTAGTCCAGGGGTTTTACCCAATAGTGCAACATCTTTATCAATCATCACAGATTCAAGCACATCAACATCGATAAGCGGTATAATCTTTTATTGCTTATCTTCATTCACAGATTCATAGATAAATAATATAAATTTATCACAGATAAATAAATTACATGCAAATGTAATCGGATTCTTATCAGCTTTTCGTTCTTAAATTTGAAAATTTAATTGAAATAAATTGGTTAATAAAATATAAAGTAAAAATTGAAATTGTATCGATAAAACGATTTCGATTAAAACCAAATTTGAAATTCTATTGTAATTTTTGGTGAGTATCAAAATCCGAAGAGGGACAAGCATATATATACTTTGGGATATTCCGACCTGAGTTTGGAATCCGTATCTAGTGTTTGAGAATTGTGGAAGATTGAATCCATTTATCTGTTCTTTTAGGGTCCAGAAACATTCATTTCAGGTTTTGATTATGAAGATGAAAGAAAATTTTAAGCCGGTTTGTGTTTTTTCCAGACTTGATCTTTTGATCTCAAGCTTGCTTCAAATCTGAGGTTTGAAGTTGTTATCTTCATTTCTCTTTTTTTTTAATTATATTATCTCTAATGAAAATTAAGAGAATTTTAAAAACTATGCCACTTGTTAACTAAGCCTACAAGTGTCTTATTACTTATATTCATGTTTTTACAATTGTCAATTATTTATATTAATATTTTACAAATGTCTTAAAAATGCATTTTTATGTTTCGAACCCTAGTTTTATTTTTATTTGTTTATATTCGAAATGTATTATGTTTTATAAATTCCAAAAGATACATATGTATATATTTTTAACTTTATACTTATTACTTTCAAATAGCAATTCAAAAATTAATATACTAAATTAAAATTTTAACTTTCAAATAGCTATTAAAAATTTACTATATTGAATCCCAATATAACTTTCAAATTTCATATATGTATTTTAAAAATTTTTATTAATTCTTGTTTTACATTTGAATCCAAGTTATTATGAATACATTTTCTATCATTAACACTTATATAACTTTTTAAGGAAAATATTTTTAAAACTTAATTTCTATAATAAATCCAATTTATTTATAATTATTTACATTTTGAATTTTTCAAAAATTAAAATTTTATTTACAATTTAACTTTCAATTTATATACATTCAAAAATATATTCATTCAAAATTTCTAAATAAATCCACAATCAAATTTATAATTAATATATTATTCAAATTACTTATTTCTATATTTCAAATTAGAAATTCTATTTTAAAATTAGATTTATATTCATTTATATTAACAAACAAACAAATATCTATTTAATTTGGAAAACACCAAATTAATTCACAATTTAATTTCAAAAATTAAATTAATTACCAATTTAAATTTGATTGAAAAACGGGAATGTTACACCTACAAAAGGAAGACGGAGAATAGAATGACACCATCTTGAATTTCTACATTAACTCCTTGCTGCATCAGGGCAGCCTCAACTATCTAGGCCTTAAATTTCCACGTACTCTTGTTGCGGTTTGGGAAGAAGTTCTGGCCCGTCTCCGAGAAGATGGAGATGTATACACTGAGCAAGAGCTGGAGCACGCCTATCTCAATGAAGAGTCGAAGAAGGCTTTGGTAGAGGGCCGAGTGATTATTCAAATTGAGAGGGAGCGGGAGGCCACAAATGCTACTGCAACTGCAGCTGCTAAAGCACTATCAGAGCCCTTCAGTTCTCGGCCTAGTGAATCATCAAAGTAGGCTCGTGATCAGCCATGAACTTTTCCGGGTTCAACTGGTACTACCTCTTTGTCCACCCCTTCAGCAGCTATTTCAGAAGCCTTGGGTGGTCCTGGAACTTCACCAAAGATCATACAACCATCCAAAGAGGGAGATGGTGGAGGGCATGAGATTGAAATTCTTGGTCGCGCTTATGATGTAGGTAACCTTCATATTTCTTCTAAGTATGAGAATTTTCAGCTCACGCTGCAAGAACAGGAGGAAATGAATGCTTTCATTTTTTATCTTATTGGTCCATCTTCTTTGCCCATTGAACTATTAGTTTCTTCGGTTTCGGGGCCTGCTGCTATTTCGACTGCCTCGACGCTTGTTTATCTAATTGCTTCGATCACCATGCCTGTGTCTGGCTTACAACCCGGGCCAAAATCCGAGAAGATTGTTGCATTGCATGGCTAGATGACCCTTCTATATCTTTGGAAGGCGATTTAACAGTAGATGACACTCGAGAGCAGGCTGACCAAGCTGGATAGCTAAGTAGAACTGAATAACAGATAGTGGCAGTTAAGAGGAAGAAGATAGAGGAGAGAAAGTCTTTGAGGAGCTCCCGCGAGTCCCGGATGCGTAAGACTAATAGGGAGTCCTCCAAAGGGGTCAAAGAACAAGAAGGGGACTTGGGCACAGAGACAATAATCGATATTTTAGGAAGTGACACAACTCCTGGCTGGGATTCTGAGAAGAAGTAGAAACTTCCGACCAAAGGCGAGAAGGAAAATGGTGGAAAGAAACATTGACAAACTTTAGTGACATTGGAGTTGGATATTGGGACATTTTGATTTGTTTGACATGTATTTTGTATAAGTGCAGAGTCTACACTTATTACTTTTGTTATTGTAGCATCTGTACTTTTCTTTTTGTTGGCCGATATTGTGGGGTACGACCCTTATATTTTTAATTTGTATAGGAAATGTTATAAGGAATGAAAAGATTAATGTTTTAACTGTCATCTCTTCTATTTTCTTCCTTATTTTTCATGTACTTAACATGCTTTTGTACTACTTATGTGTGCACATGGCATGATTGCTTATTCTGCAATTTCTATACTTCACATTGTTGTGCCATGTTTCTGCAGTTTATAACTAAATGCTTAGGGAAATAGGACTGTGGAGTAGATTTTCATTCAACTAAACGTTGGTATGTGTGCACCCCTACTTTACAGGGTTGTTTTCTCCGAACACTTGACAAATGAATGATTGATCCGAGCGATTCCTCAGATGTCTATAGCCGAATATACCTTGTAGTTCCTATCTTCAGGAACTTGTGGCTCAATCCTCTTGACTCTAGAGATTTCGTCAGTCAACGATCGGAATTTTTTATGGATTTCTAGTTATGTGACATTATTGAATTCACGTCAATTCCTTTTGATAGTGGGAGTGGATTCATGTCAGTCATGAAATAGGTGAGTTTCTCGGTGTTGCCATGACAATACTGGTACTTACAAGATCTTAATGGTTTACTGATGCTGGCAGAGCAACATCAAGTAGTGTTTTCATGGAATGTGCTACCTTTAGGAGTGCATGGCTTATGAATGCGCAACTTTTGAGTGTGCGGCTGATGGGATCGATATAACCCATCGATCCGTAATGGTTTGGAAATTCTCGCCATTGCCTATCTTCGGGTAACGTGCGGAGTTCATGCTTTGAGAGTGTGGTTCCATGGCTCAAGAAGTGATGCACGGTTTATAGAAGTGCGCAGCTCAAGTAATTATATTTGCTTGGGTGTGAACCACAACTCCAGAAGCAGTGTGCACTTATTAAATGCACGGTTTTTATTTGGGCCTTCCCGGTATTGCCGAAGCAACACCGGTTCTTAGAAGGCAGGGATCCAGTTCCATTAATCCAATGGTTTGAGTCGATTTGTTTCCATCAACTCGGTGGGTAGATGGGGCATATTTGAGCACGGTTCAACTATCTCAAGTAGCGATTGGATGGTTTTGAGTTGATTTGACCCCGTCGACTCAGCATGTTACTTTTCTGAACATAGTTTCATTAGTTCAGGAAGCAAAGAAATTTTATTAATAAAAATTAGGAAAGTTCCGCCCATTTATAACACCTCTGGCTCTTCGGTTGTTTTAAAAATTCAGTTGATATCTATCTCGCTTATTCTTGGAGCGGTCAGAGTTTCAGCTGGGACTATTCCCAAGGACCAAGATTCTCCAAAACTTGCCAGTTTGGCTAGATAGTCTACCTTCATGTTTTGTTCCCTCGGGATATAAGTTATGATGTAATGTTTGATGTCATTCAGCAGTTCCTGCTCCTTAGATAGGTACCGGGAAAGGTTCTCTTCTTTAGCTTGGTCTTTGCCTTTTACCTTGCAGACGACTATCTTAGAGTCGCTATAAATGTGTACGAACATTATCCCGAGTTCCTTCACAACTTTCAGTCTGACCATCAATGCTTCTTATTCCGCATCGTTATTCGTTGCAGGGAATTCCAAATGTTAGGCATAACATATAGATTATCCTTTGGGTGTTTCAAGCACTACTTCAACCCCCAAGAAAAAGTTATTAGATGCATCATCAACAAACAACTTCCAACATGTCTCCACTTCCGGAGTAATTCCTTCTACGTCATCTCATATCGCAAACTCGACAATGAAGCTTGCCAGCGCCTGCCCATTGATTGCCCATCGAGGATGGTAAGTAATTTCATATTGAATCAATTCGATGTTCCATTTGATAAGCAATCCGTAGGACTTGGGAAGGTACAACACTTGCTTCAAGGGTTGATCTGTTAGCACTTTAATCAGGTGTGCCTGGAAGTAGGGTTGCAACTTTTTGGATGCAATCAAGAGGCAATATTGTGGTTTTCCAATTTTGGATAGTTCTTCTCTACTCCAGTGAATCGTTTACTAATGTGATATATGAGTCACTGGTTCCTAGATTATTCTCATAAAAGTGTGGCACTTAATGCATGAGGCGACTGTTAAGTAGATAAACAAGTATTCTCCATCTACCAGCTTAGATAGAATCGGTGGGGTTTCCATATGTCATAGCAGCTCTTCAAATGCAGTTTGACAATCTTGATTCCATTCAAAGCTCTTCTTTCCCTTCTTTAATGCGTCAAAGAACGACATACATTTGTCAGTTGCTTTTGAGATAAATCAGCTTAGTGCTGCGACTTTTCCATTCAAGCTTTGTAACTCCTTCTTATTCCTTAGGGCCTTGACTTTTCGTAAAATGGTAATTTGTTCGGGATTTGCCTTGATGCCTATGGCGCTTATAATGAATCCTAAAAACTTTCCATATGCTACCCAAAAGCGACATTTAAGTGGATTGAGTTTCATTCCATATTTGCGAAGTATTTCAGACATTTCAGAGAGGTTGTCCAAGTTATTTGCTGTTATGCGCGAATTAACTAACACATCATCTAATAAACTTCCATAGTTTTCCCGATCTGCCATTTGAACATGGCGTTCACCAGTCGTTGGTAGGTTGTCCTAGCATTCTTTAAGCCGAATGACATTACTTTGTAGTAATATAATCCTAGATCAGTAATGAAACTGGTATTTTCCTGATCAGGTTCATGCATCATGATATGGTTGTACCCTGAGTAAGCATCCATGAATGATAGTAGTTCATGTCCAGCTGTTCCATCCACAAGTTAGTCGATTCTAGGCAGAGGAAAGCTGTCTTTTGGACTAGCTTTATTTTGGTCTGAGTAGTCGACACAGGTTCACCATTTTCCATTGGACTTCTTGACTAAGACCAGATAGGATACCCATTCGAGGTATGTTGCTTCGCGGATAAAACCATTCACCATCAGCTTATCCACTTCTTCTCTCAGCAATTTTGGACCGTTCGGGTCTTAAGCTGCATCTTTTCTGCTTCATTGGTGTATACTTGGGATCAATATTAAGTGCATGGCATGCAATCTCTGGTGAAACCCTGCACATATCGAAATGTGTCCAAGCGAATACGTTCAGGTTGGCACAAAGAATTTTGACGAGTTCAAGTCGCATTATGTTTCGAGGATGTGATCTAATTTTCAGGACCCACGTTGGGTCATCCATATCGATTGGGACAGACATTGTCAATCCTGCTAGTGCTGCTCGTTCCTCCCTTGAACTCTTCTTTCTAGGGTCCAATGCCTTGTCGAATCAACTATGGCCCCCAAGCCAGGGGGATCTATAGTTGCTATTTGGTAGGTTCACGAACGCGGAGAGTTCTCCCCACATGTTCCCTATTTTATTTTCTTCAAAATTCGCGTAGTTCTACGATGTAGCATTCTCTAGCGGAACTTTGGTCTCCTTTGATCACCCCAACTCCATTCTCTATTGGAACTTTCATGGTTAGATACCATTGAGCTAAAGCAATCCTGAAATCTACCAAAGTGGGTCAGCCCAAGAAAGCATTGTAGGCGCATATTTTACCTACAATCATAAAGGTTTGGATGAGGATGACTCTTTGATCACCTTCTCCGAGTTCTATGGGTAAATCGATTGTTCTAACAGGTTTCTTAGGTTCGTCGATGAATCCCTAGATCTTTGTCCAGCAAGCGGATACATATTTCATACAGATCTTCATCTAATCAAACGTGTGTTTGAAAAGGATATTCACAAAATTGCCACTGTCCACCAATACTCATTGGACCACGGCTGGTCTGATTCCCACTATCGTGACCATAGAGTCGAGGGTTGGAGCATCTATTCCTTCAGTGTCTTGGTTCCGGAACACTATGTCATCATTCAGGGTCCTCTACTATTTGGCAGAAGTTTCGTCTTCGATCGCGAAGCACGAACCTTTCGGAGTGTGTCTTAGTAAGCTCGCATATCGCGCCATTTCTCCCCAACTCTTTTTCCCGAGATGAGGTCCTCCAGATATTGTTTCGATAATAAGTCTCTGGTCGGTCCATCTGGATCCCTCTTCGCTGTTCCAACTTAGTTTCCTCGATCTCTAGGAGCTTGGAGTGATGCAGGCTGGTCAAGATTTTGTAGCTTCCTCACATATCGCTGAAGCCTGTTTTCTCGAATCAGTTCTTCAATTAGGTTCTTCAAGTGACGACACTCATTCATGTATTGATCATGTGTCTCATGGAAGTGGTAGTGCTTTCCGGAATGCTTTTGTTGTTCAGTTGCTTCCTTTTTATGTGGCTTATTGTACTCCTTCATCCCTTGTGCCACGAGGTAGATGTCCTTTAGATTATCATTGAGTGGGATGTAGTCTTTGGGTCTCAAGACTTTAAGTCGCTTGCTAATTCCATTTTGCTTGTTGAAATTCAACCTCTTCCTTTTCTAATTCCCATCCTTTATCGCATTTCCAACGACGGTCCCAGAGGTATTTACATCTTGGTTCGCGGCCAAACCATTCTGCCCAATGTTTGTTGGTCGTAAGTTAGCAAGTTTTCCTTCTAGCTCCTCTACCTCTTCTAATCTCAAGTACTAGCTTGCCTTTCGATTAAAGTACTTTTTGGTAGTAGGTTGTTTCATTTTGAAACTTTTTTTGAATTCAGTGCCGGCATGGATGTCGCGGACCAGGACCATGAAGACCATATCTTCATTTGGGTAACTTACTTCAATGTCCATAGTGTTAAACCGACTTATGAAGGATTTTAAAGATTCATTTCATCCCTGGAATAGGCCCGGTAAGGACATCATGTCTTTTGATTGTTCCGTGTGAAGCCTAAACTGATCAAGGAACCTTATTGTTAATTCACCGAAAGTATAGATGGATTTAGGTAGGAGCCTGGTGAACCGCATAGAAGTGATTCCCTCCAGAAAGATGGGAAAACATATACATCGAACAACATTTTAAGCATTCGATTCATCCATGTACCAACTGTACTTATACAAGTGTGGTTTCGGGTCTTTAGTTTCATCGTATGGCAGAATAGTTGGCATAGTGAACTTTTTAGGATATCGTTCAATCAGAATGTCATCAGTAAAGGGAGTCCGGCTGGAGCAGATACCCATTCATCATCTCTCCTATTCTTACTTTTGTCCATTAGGTGCTTGATCATGTCCGTGATATACACCTCAGATGTCCAGTAATCCATGGGTTGGCTGTTAGTGACTATACCAAGTGTTTGATTTTGCAAATGGTCTTGGTAAGTTGGCTGAACCGTAGGCTCTCCTATCTTCAGGAGAGCCACTCCCTTGGAGTTCTGTTGGCTTGTGGTTGGTCATATAGGGGCAGTCTGGACCTCTCTGCTGGTATTGAGTGCGTTAGTGTTTCCTTTCAACTCATCATCGTTAAGTTGTTCTCGATCTTCAGAGTCGGAGAGATCCACTGCTATATCTTCCCGTGGGATTTTTGTTCCAAGATTCAAGTTCATGGCGGGCTGCTTTGCAGTTGGCAGAGTGCTTGCATTTCCTTCTATAGTGATTACTATAGCTCCACCTACTACTCCTTTTTGCTGTTGATTTCCATTTCTCCTGTTAGAAATGGAAGAGTTTTCCTACTCCGTGGCAGCTGCGGGCTTTGGCATGGTTCTCGGAGCAGATAGTGATTGTAAGGTCAAGAGGGCATTTAATTTTTTTGTAAGAGCTTTTTGGTTGTTTTCCATCTTTTGATTGATTTCATCAACCATTTTTTTAACTCGCCTCTAGTGACAACTTCATGCGGGAAAGACGATCTTGACACCTGATCTCCTATGTTGGCGTCGTTAACTTTAACTTGCTATGGATTTTCGAAAGCAGTTCCTTTTCTTGTTGGTGCCTTTGATTCTCAACATCTAATTTTCTAAGCAAAGATTTAAGATCTAAATTCTGAACTTATCTGAACCAAAGTAGATAGCTAGATCTGGTCCTGAGTTGGGTTCTTAATGAAAGACCCAGAATGTTAACCCAAAAAATGGATCGACACCCTGGATTGAGTGCGAAAGCACCATCCCTGCTTATCAGGGAGAATAAAATATAAAAAGCAATTGTAGATCGTATAAAAAGTAGAGGAACAAGAAGATTTTTATAGTGGTTCGGCTGTTAATGAAGCCTACATCCACTTTATAACTTTTTATTAATTGGCCACTGTTATAAGTGAAATATGATTATAGGTTGATTGAATCTCCTAAATTAGATCAAGTAACAAGTGCAAGAGTTCACTAGAGAATCATAATGAACCCCTAGATGACTGTTGTGCTAGAGGAGAAGAGTGAAAAATAATATCTACAGAATTTCAGCAGCCAGTTTCGAAGATCCCCTTTATGTTGCAAATTTGGGCTCGACCCTTTGGCCAGAGACCTAAACATAATGATACGAAGGTGCTCCAAAAATTTCACATCGATCTAAATTTAATTGATGGATCACTAGCGATCAATGAGCTAGAATATTCTTGGATCGTTTCACTTGGATTGTGCTCCTTGCCTTATGTAGATGCTTTTTATGTAATTTAGTCCTAGTTTCCTTGTTTTGATGGTGATTTGTATACTGATTGCATTGAACTATGATTGAAATCAGCTGAATGCTCACTTCTTGAACTAGCTTGCTTGGAATATCATAAAACTTGGTTGATATCCCTAGAATAGATATTGGATCATGATTGACGAATTTTGGAGGTTCCATGAGCAAGCCCTATGGATCACTAACGTCCATCACCTTAGCTTATTTTGGCATCTTTGCTCTTGGGTCTTTCTTTTCTTTTTCTTCTGGTCCTTTTGGTTAATTCTTGAGATGTTTTGACCTGTCATAGATGTTCTAACTTCCTTTGAATTCTATTGGGTTAGAAACCTGGTTAACATATATCAAATCCAAATTATACTATACAATTACTATCAGAAAAGCTAAGATTTCCACTCACAAAAGGTCCTTACATCTTCCTCTTGGATTCGTTTATGCCTTCTTCAAATCCCTTTTTAGATCTCTTCCTTTAGAAATATACAATAGGCGGGTTGTATATAGATTAGATTTAAAATTCCAAAGATGGAAGAGAATAGAATTAGAAATTGAATTTTAAACACCTAAAATCCCTTACTTGATATCTTAGTGAGTTTTTGAATCTTGAGGGAGAAAGAAACTGACAAAGCTCCATTATGTTCCCAAATAATGTATGAATAAAAGTGAGGGAACTAGGCTCTTATATATCGTAATTAGCAAGCACTAGAATCGTCAAACTTAAGTCGGTTTAGAATAATATAATTCGGTCCTTCACGGTGTTAAAAACCCTAGTCATCGCCATGATTATCGGTCGACCGCTAGCCTATTTGGAGAACGTTTATTTAATTGTCGATGATTTATTATTTATTTCCTTAATTAATATTAAACGTTAACTTTTATTTTAACGTTTACTTCCCTCAAGTCAAGCTACTGTTAACTTTTGAATTTCAAACTTTGATATTAATTATTTATTTGAATTTGAATTCCATTTAAATTAATTTGAATCCGCAAACTTCAAACGTCAATAACTTTTTCATTTGAGCTCCTATTAAACTTATATATGGAAATTGATCAGAAAATCGCCACAACACAATGGCGTAACTTTCATAGCCAAATTCCAACAAAATTTCCATTTTTAGCCATATTATTAATTAATCATTTTATTATTATTTAATTTCTTATTAATTTTTATAGGGTGTTACATTATCGATTGCAGTTACAGACATGTTTATATTAGTCAAGATGTATCAAGAAAGGATATCGATATGTCTTTTAAAACTAGTGTACATTACACTCTCCATATCATGGATGGTAATTCACTCATAACTATTGAGGACATCATGGGGTTATGTACTTATGATTGTTTAGAATAATCATAGAATGATTCAACGAAAGTCTTTTATATGTTAATATTACTATATAAAAATAGAAGATCTTAGGATAATTATGTATAACAGTCTTTATACTTGAGAGCATCATCGATCTTAAGTAACTAGATCGTGCTTTGATTATGGTCAAGCACATGGCATGATGATTGTGTTGCGGTCATAGTTGGGTATACGTAGAACTACCTAAAGTGTAACACTGCCCAAGAGAGTATTCATCTCTTTCGTTATAGAATGTTTGTATAACAGTAATTAGCAGTGAACTTAAAATTAAAACTTTGGCAAGAGTAAATTAGTTAAACATTAAATCTTATCATAATGAACCAAGGACTTTAAAGTGGTCTACGCAATTAAATATGGATATTAATGGAGGTTTTGACCATTAACCAAACTTTAAATTTCAAAGTGATATGCTGATAATGACAAAAATAAGTGTACAAAATGTCATCGCTAAAAGAGATTATTTTAATTTGGATATTGGATTATACCTACATGATCTATGAGCATTGAACTTGGATTGATATCTTGCTTCAGCAATATACATGGAGGCTTCAATATTTAAATTATCTAAATATTGACTAATGACCGAGTTCACACCAATGAGTAAACATAATCACGTTGTTAATTATTTCTGAATTCGACCAATGGAAAAATTCTAAATATTATAAATTGATGCAATTTTTATATTAATATATTATGGCATTTTCAATTATTTATTTAAAGCTTAAAATCAGTCAATGATGTATAAAAATTGTACATCGGTGTAATCAGTTAAGGAGTTAGAGTTAAATAAAACATGGATCAAATAGGCCATTGACCATGCTAGATCAACGATAATGTTGGCCATAACTTGGTAAAATGAGGAGACTTATTTTGGTTTCCAAAGGCCAGAGAAAAGAGAGGACGAATATGTGCAAACAATTGGCCATAAATATAATAATCCTCCATCTATGATATCTTTTGATCCACGTTAAAAAACAACGCTGGCATTGTAGACCTTCCAAACGGTGGATTGTTTGAAGTAAAATATATAAATCAAATCATAAACCATCTATAATTTTCTACACTTTCTGATTTAGATTGTTAAAAATTAAATTAAGAACCCTGTTTATTTGGATCTGAGGTTTAAACAGTAAATACAAATTGATATTAACTGGTAAATTAAGAAATTGATAAATTTATATATACCCCTTTTGTCAAAATAGTAGGACTTGATATAACTTGCTGATGTTGATGCCAACTCTAGGTTAAACTGGTTACTGTAAATTAAAATCGAATATGGAATTTTGATAAGCACAAATTATAAATTCATAAGTGTGTTAACTGGAATTTAGGTTATAAGTTTACTATAATGGAATTTGGGGACAATAACCTACAATTTGTAACTAAAACACTAAATAGCAACGACCGATCGACCGCTCTCGCTAAAGTCAGTCAACACCAAGCGATCGACCGCTCCAGTATCGACGGTCATTTTTTATGTATAGCATGAACCTCGGCCTAAGGCCCAAGTTCTAAATAAAATAGTATTACGTATGAAACTATTTATCCATAGGGTCGAATATATTGACTGGAGGTGATTCTGTCACAAATTACACTCATAGTAGGTTCTAAGGTGGACGCACAACACTAACGATGATGCCTGATGGAATGTGCGGCTCGGCACTAATGGGATTTCTTTGGTATTCACAGTGACACAATGTGGTGCTATGTTGTTGACGAGTCCTGAAACGGTGCAGTAAGAGGCATTACGTTACTATTGAGAGGTGGACACAAATGCAGCAACGATGAGACACCCCGACGAGTCAGTATTGTGGGCTCCTCCTAGATGTGTAACTATGATATGTGTAGTCGTAGTTATGGGAAACATAGTCCCATGGTTGATATGACACATTTAGTAATGGAGTGGAAACTTAGTCCCATGGTTGAGAGTTGTAGGTAACCCCTATGTTGAAATAGTTTCAGTAGCTATTAGCCAATCATTTGTTGTTTGGAAGTTCGATTAGTTATTTGGTCCTAAGTATGATCCTACACATGTCATTAATATAGGTGTATATTGAGCTAAACACCGTAAGCAAATGAAATAAGTAATTCATGGACACTTGTAGGACATTCTAGGTCATATAGAGTATTACCAAAGCCAATCGCATATGACCACCATATATTAATAATGTATTTATTCACCGGACTTTTGTCTGACCCACTCCTTTTCTTTCTTTTTCCCCCACTACAGGAAGATGGGAAGCAAGTGATAGGCCCGGTTAGTGGTGGAGAGGTCAGCTCAGCATTTGGGTTACTTATCGTTTTATATTACTCTCCATGTAACTATTATCGTATTCAGTACTTAGTATTTATCATACTATGCACTGTATTTTTGTGTACTTTGGATATGACTACATACTATTTTTCTAAGAATGTATTTTGAGATATTTTATAAAATGGTTATTTTCTATATTTATATGTTACCTTCCACGGTGAGATCTGAAAGTGTAGTATGTCTTAGATCATATTTTTATATTCTTAGTCTCTATAATGTTTTAAAACTCGATAGCTCATACTTCGTAGCACCGATGCGAGTCCAAAAGTCACCCTAGGCTTTGGATCGGTGTGTTGGGAGGCCCGAGTTGTTACACGTGTATCAAAGCATTACTTTAAAAATTCCTTAGGAACTAGGTACGTATTCATAGAACGTACTTGAAAAAGTTTTCCATAAAGGTTTTCAAGGAGTTTCTTAAAATGGTTTCTAAAAAAAATATGTATAGAAATAGATATAAAGATTTTTAAAAGTTTTCCAGAGATTTTATATAAGTATAATGTAGAAAAATATTTTCCCCTTATTCTTGCAATATAATCTATGAAAAATTTGTAATAAATTCCTAAATCATGGATAGAGAGGATGAGCTATCCTACCAGTTGTGGCTCAGGTGATGTAGCTGAGATACCAGCTGTGAACATCCTGATTTGGTTTCGTCGGTGTCGGCAAGCAGGAGGACAAGTCAAGTTTAACCCTAATATGGTATCCATAGAGTGTGCGCAAGGTGCAGTTCCCGCTTGACCACCTATTGTCAATTTCACCAAGCTTTGCAAAGACTTTGCTAGTCTCGGTGGGAAGCCGTGTGTAGGGACCAAATTGTATGTGGACTCAGGGGCATGGATGTGCACTTGTGAGAGGGTTTTTGAATTGATGGTTCTTGCTGACGAGGTGAGGAGGCAGATTGCTACTTGGCATTTACAAGGAGAGGCCCTGAATTGATGGGATGTAGTAGTGGTAGAGCCTAATGAGGAAGAGATCACTTTGAGGGAGTTAGTGAGATGAAGTTTCTTTCTAGAGCAGAGGAGGGAGTACAGTGGGAGAAGTTCATACATTTGCAACAGGGAGAGATGTTAGTATGTGTATCGATTCAATGAGGGGGCTAGGTTTGGGATGGAGCTGATAGATACCCTTGAAAGAAAGCTTTGAAGTTTGCTAAAGGGCCAAATCAACCTCTCCAAGGTTTCTTCCTTAGTCATATTCCTATGGGTGCAACTTATGAGGGTCTGATGGAAATGGCCTTGCTGAATACTACCTCAAAAGAGGAAATGAAGGATGAGCCTAAAAAGTCTACAGGAAAGGTGCTACAGAAGAATTGGCACAAAGATGGAGTAGGACCCAAAGAGAAGATTAAGAAGAAGGAGATGCAATGTAGGAGATGTGGTGAGAAAGGGCCCTTTGCCAAGGAGTGCAAGACATACATCTTGAAGATCATGAGTTACAACTACAGTCAATTGGGGGCACATAAGGAGGGAGTGTCCAACGCCATAGAAGACATCTACCTTGGTAGTAGTAGCTTACGCACTAGATGTCGTTTCCAGCTCGGGTGCACCTCTAGTAGCAGATAAGGGAAAGAAGGTCTTGGTTGAAGGTATGTAAACTCTACCTGGTTTATCCGTTCGTACATTATTTGACACGATGGCATCACGGTCTTTTATTTAATAGACTTGTAGATAAAACACACTTAGACACTAAATATTTACAGACCCTACAGTTGTATAAAATCCTATTGGAGGATCGGCTTATTTGTCTATGATATGCAGGGGTTTGAAATTGTTTATTTTGGGGGTTGAGTTCAATTGTGATGCTTTTGCCTCAAAATATTTTGGGTTTGGTTTGATTTTTGGCATGGATTGGATGACAATGTATGTGGAGATCCTAGATTGCGATAAGAAGGTTGTTTGGCTGGATTCTTGTAGTAAAGACAGTCTAGAGGTTTATTACGATTTCAAAGATTCAGTTAAGTTGAGTCACCTACATTCATTAGACCCATCACATGATGAGTTAGATTCAATGCCTGCAGTTAGAGACTATTCACCTGTCTTTTCTAAGGTTACTGGTCTTCCATCCCATAGGAAGATCGAGTTTGGGATTTATCTTGAGGAGAACGCTAGACTGTTGCCTTACCTTAAGGCATAGGGCTCCTAAGGAGAGATGCAAGTTGAACAAGCAAGTAAGCGAGTTGTTGGGGAAGGGTTTCATTAGGAGGAGTATTTTAGAGTGGGGAGCACCAGTTTTCTTTACTACTAAGACAGATTGTTCCCTGAGGCTTTGTGTCAATTATAAAGAGCTGAATAAGCTGGTAAAGAAGAATCGTTACCCATTTCCTTGCATAGATGATCTCTTTAATCAATTGGTTGGAGTGAAGGTGTTCTCTCAGCTTGACTATTCTCTCAGCTAGACTTAGCTAACGAATTCCATTATTTGCATGTAGCCGATGATAGTATTCAGAAGACTACTTTTCGTACACCTGACAGACTTTATGAGTAGATAGTCATGCCCTTTGGACCGACCAATGCACCCGCCTACTTTGTTGATCCGATGAGTTGAGTGCTTAGATAGCTGCTTAATAAGTTTGTGGTGGTATTTGTGTAGTCTATTCGAGAAGTGAGGAGGGGCATAGGATGCATCTAGAAGAAGTGTTCAATATACTCTGTGGACATAAGTTAAAGGCTAAATTTTCTATGTGCCACTTTTGGCGCAAGGAGGTAAGCTTTTTGGGACACGTTGTCTTGAAGCTTGGGCTGGCGGTCGATCCTAGTAAAGTTGTTGTAGTATAGGATGAGCATGTACCAAAGAATGCCACGAAAGTGAGGAGTTTTCTTGGTTTCTCAGGTTATTATAGGAAGTTCATTAAATATTTCACTATCGTCTCTACCCCTCTGACCCACCTCACCAAGAAGAATTTGGTTTTCTTATGGGACTCAAAGTGTGAGGATGTTTTTATTAAGATAAAGGAGTCATTGACTAATATACATGTTCTACTTCTATTGGATGGTACTAAGGCATTGACAGTATATATCGATGCATGTGGTATGGGGTTAGGCGCGGTATTGGTGCAGGAAAGGAGAGTGGTGAGCTATGCTAATCAATAGTTGAAGGTCCATGAGAGAAAATACCCTACACATGATCTTGAGTTGGCAGCCATTATCTTTTAGTAGAGCGATTTGAGCTTTATACAGATCATAAGCCTCTGAAGAATTATTCTTCCAAAAAGATTTAAACTTAAGGCAGTAGAGATGGATGGAGTTCTTAGCATCGTACGACTATATACTCCAAGCAAGGGTAATGTTGTAGACGACACCTTGAGTAGGTGGCATGCGATGTTGAGTCCTATGTTCTCGGAGTGGAAGCACTTGGAGTTTATTTCTACACTCAACTTTCGACCATCATCAAATATTACTTTGGGATTGTTAGAAGCATTGGATGTGTAGCATACACTTGTGGACTAAATAGGGTCAAGTCAAAAGCAAGATAAGGGGCTATTGGATAATTATCGAGAGGATTACTAGGGAGAGCAGTCGATTAATTCGAGGCATTATGACGTTGACACAAAAGGGTGGTTACGAAGAGATATTAAATTATATGTTCCTCTTATATGGATTTGATCAACATGGTATTAGCCGAGTCTCATTGTTTCTAGGATGACCATTCATCCAATAGTGACAAAATGTACTGTGATATGAGAGAGTCTTTTATTGGCTTAGTATGAAGAGGCATGTGATAGATTATGTGGCCTAATGTATGACTTTCCATAGGGTAAGGGTGGAGAAAAAGAAGCCGGGAGAATTGTTGCAGCCATTATATATTCCTCAGTGGAAGTGGGAGAGTATACCAATCGATTTCATCGACATACTACCAAGGCGTAGGAAGGGAAATGAGAGTATTTGGATCATGGTCGATCGATTGACCAAGTATGCTCATTTCATTCTAATTAGCAGTATGAGTACTACAACGTCTTCTGCGTCACTTTACGTAAAGGAGATAGTTAAATTACACGGAGTTCTCAAGCATCATGAGTGACCAAGGTCTACTTTAAACCAGCAAGTTTTGGACGAGACTTCAGGAGGCATTAGGAACAAAATTGAGTTTACTGCTTATCAGCTATAGACAGATGAACGGATGGAGCAGGTGAAATGGGTGTTGTAGGAATTACTTTTGATATGTATCTTAGATTTCAGATACTCTTGGGAGGATCACTTTTTGCTAGTGGAGTTTACTTATAATAATAGCTATTAGTCGAGTATTGGGATGACACCTTTCGAGGCATTGTATGAGAGGCCTTGTAAATCACCGTTCGGTCTATGGGAGACTATGGATAGGATTGTTCTTAGACCAGATATGGTGAGGGAGACATTAAAGAAGATAGACTTGATTCGTAGGAGGATGAAGACCGCTTAGGACAGACAGAAGTCTTGTGTTGACAGGAGACGCACAGAGTTGGAGTTCACAGCGGCGACATGGTTTTTGTGAAGGTTTTACCACTTATGCATGTTATGAGATTTGGTAGTTTGGGATAGCATTGAGGTTTATAGATCCTCTTACGATTACTGGTATAATAAGGATGTTAGCTTATAGGGTGTAGCTTCCTGAGAAGTTAGCGAGAGTACATGATGTTTTCCATATGTCACACTTGCAAAAGTGCCTACATGATATAGTGGTCGTAGTCGAGCTGAGCCAACTAGAGGAGTTGGAGGTAGAGAGGGAGTCACTTGTTCGCCATGCACCCACTCGTACTCTTGAGCATGGTATAAAGCGACTCCGCAATGTTAAGGTCCAATGGGGAGATGATCCACCAGACAGTACTTGGGAGCCCGAGGAAAGGATTCGAGCAACCCATCTAGAACTATTTTTCGATACGTTTCCATTTTGGTTAAATAAATATAAACTACTTATATGTTTAGGTTCTAGCTTAGCATACATCATAGGTAGAGACCATTGGATGCTGGGACTGGCTGCGAACTTGTCACTATGACATGTTTTGGATGATGGATGCTAATAGATGTATTATTAGATTGATCTTTATAAGTTTAGATGATGGATGCTAATGAATGTGTCATTATGACATGTTTTGGATAATGTATGTATATGTGTATATATGTATGTATGTTTATAATTATTGTCTACTTTGAGCAGGTAGGGCATATCATACACGTACATGAAGTCAAGATGACTACGTAAAATAATAGACATAACATGTAATGGAAGATGATCGACATAAATTAGTGTTATGTATAAAGTATGTAATTTACTAATCACCAAGACATTGTTCTGACCACCTGCTTGTTACAACCCATAAGATATCTTTAGAGAAATTGGTATCGGCACAAGGCGGGAATGGTGGAAGAACAGATTTCCTTATGCATGCTCGACACTGACAAGTGCATGAAGGATTAAAGGTGTCAACCTTGTTCAGTAATCATATGTATTATTATATATTTTTCTTCCATTGTGAGTTTATATTGATAGTGTTGTGATATACCTTTATTATTTGCAGGATACCAAACACCAACAATTCGTACTTTGGTTGACTTGAGTTTTCGATTTAGCGAAAATTCGAACCCAATGGGGTACGGGTCATTACAAGCTCACTACCAATTCTTATATCTACATTCATTCTCTCTGAATACTAAATAGAAGATTTAAGTATATCAATGTGCTCTCTTAACACCTTTTAGAAGGTCAAGTATCAACAGAATGGCTCCAAATGAAGAAACTGGGTAGATCAGCAGTGGGGTGAAATAGGTAGATTTCAAAAAAAAAAAATTTGTTTGCACCATAACTGTCCTATAAATCCAATCTAATTAATTAAAATCAAATCAATTTTTTTTTAATTTCTTGATCTAATTATTTAATCTATGTTTATTAAGTAAAAAATTTGAAAAGTATGGATGTATCAAATATATTCACATTCCTAAAGAGTGTATTAAAGGGGACCAAACATATTATTATTATTAATTTAAATGTAGTCACATCAAGATCTAAAAAGAGAAAGCTAAAAATGTGGTATTAACAATTGATCAGGCCTTTCTCTTTTGAAAACATTCTATTAAAACTATACCTAATCATTACTCAAAATGACATGTAATAATAAAATGTTTAACATGATGGAAATAACAAGACAACAACAAGGTCAGTATATACATGTGTAGATATTGAGATTTATATCTACTATGTATATATTCTTCATTTATATGTATATATCAACTACCACAATTTAATTTGATTTTATAAGATGTATGTTTAGCTACAAAAAATTATGAGATCTTAAGTGTTAATAGCAAACTGAATATAAATGACTAATAGAAATTTCAAAATTCAAATTCAAAGTTAGAAATCTAAATTAGGATTGGCAAGTTTTATTTATAATAAGATCTAGATTTCATTTGATTAATAAAACAACCTTAATGAACTAAGTACCGATATTAAATTATATATTTATATTTATTTAATTATGAAGTTGAATATAATTTCAATTATTCAAAGCATACAAGTATATACATACATATTAAAATTTAAATTGTTTTACTATAAAAATATATTCACATATTTTTAAAACTTTTATATGTAAACCTATAATATATATATATATATATATATATATATATATATGTATGTAAATATATATGCATACATAAATGTTTAATTTTATCACTCAAAACTAATGCAAAACAAAACAATACAAAGAAATTATAAAATCAAAACATAAGTTTAGAATAAGATGTTAACGCATTTCATGTTTCAAAATGATTCAAATCAATAATATCAAATTCATTGAGATTATAAGTTACATTAGAAAATCATTACATATATACTATATATTACCTTATAAATCGCTACAATTATTATTTCTTAAATAATATTTGGTATATTAATGAAAACAATTTTTTACCGTTGCTTGATGCATCCACTAAGAAGTGTTTCATGGTATGCTCCCACTATTTCTTCCATAACTACAATAGCGTATGAAATATTCCATTCAACGTCATATTACAAGATTTTATTTCATACACTGTAACAAGTTTTATAGTCGAGAGTTTTAGATCAAATATCTTGAAATTGAAAAATAGCTTTCATATAAAACAATTTTCTATATGAAAATACATTTGGAATAGGAATATAATTTCTCATTCCATATTAGGTGCATTTAGTATTTTATACAATTCTCGTTATCAATGTCTTTTTATGAAGTTGGGGTGACCATTCACTCTCTTCATCCCAACCGTTCTTACGCCACACCCACTCTCGTACAATCACTTCTCTTTCCAAATAGTTGAAACATTTAAAAGGAAACTCTTACTGTAAGATCGCACCGAACTCTTTATAGAAATGCATTCGTTCTTCTATAACATTAAAGGATATTGTATATGTTGCACTTAGTAAATTGGTTAAATTGACATTTTAATGATCGAAATCCTTGGTTTATATAGTAGTTCTTGCTCCGCATTACATCTAACACAACAACATTCTTATTGCATTATCGCATTGGACATATTATCTTGAATTATGGTTAACTGGCTCATTTTAACTGAAACAACTTCATTAAGATTTCATACATAACAAATATGACTGTTTACTATACAACTTTGCATGTGACATAATATTGATTAAATATCCATATTTCCGTATTGTTTTAGAGTAAAAAATCATAGAATACTGTGATAGAGTTAGGGGTATGCCCTAGGGCAACTATGTCATTTGTTACATATATCTAACTCGATAACCAATCTTGTTCAAAATAAAAGGTGTTTTCTTTTTATTATATACTTGATATAATGTGTTATATTAATTTTTATTTAATTAAAAGTATATTTAATATAGAAAATCTATAAATGATATGTTATGTGATGGTTTACAAAGTATTGCAATCATGAGAATTTTATCACATTGAAAATGACATATTATTTTAAATATTCATAGTTAAGATGTTTCGAGAAAGAATATCGATTCATCTATTAAGTCTACAGTATGTAATGCTCTCCAAATGTTGGGCAGTGTATTTGTCATGGCTGCTAAAGGCACCAAAAAGGTTGCATGCTAATAGTTATTGGACAATCATGCAATGACTTACTCAAGAGTTCTCCATTGATTAATATAACTAAGGTCAAACAAACAATCTTGAAGTGACAATGTTACACGATTCCATCAACTTGGGAATATTATACAACTTCAATACAGACGCTTCACTTTGATTATAGTTAAATCATGGCATGTCATCCATCGAACGACTATAGTTGGATCTGAGTTGAAGAATTGGAAGTGAAACATTATTCAATAGAGAATTTGTCTCCTAAGTTTCATAGGGTGAGTATCACGATCAACTATAGTCAACTCAAAATCAAAGTCTCTAGCTATATGTTACCCCCCCTAGTTGGAGGCCAAAACTAACGGCTATGGATGCTGCAATCATCCATAGTTATTAATCCTCGATGACCAAATACGACGGTGTTAGATACACTAATACACAAAAACACAAGAATATGGAAAAACATCAAACAAATTCCATTTCAAAATATTTCGAATTGATTACATAGTCCCAGTTCACAGGCCACGTTCAGATAACATATAATATTTACAAAAGTATGCCAAGAGCGACATATGAAGATGCCCCCTTGGTTGATCAGCGTATATATATAATAAAGCATTAAACAGTTTGCCTTTACAACTAAACACACATCGGGAAATAAAATAATTCTAATAATAAGCTTGCCTCCTGCACGTCTTTGGAAGCTTTATTCGTCTAAAGGAATACCTGAAAACCTTAACTCTCAACTTACTCAAGATCGATTGAATATCCGAGAGTTTAAGGGAGATAAAATTCGAGTTAGACATAAAGCCTGGTATGAATAATAATTTACCATTTCGAACCATTTAGACATACAGTGAGATCACGCCGCATAGCGGAATGAGTTTTCCCCTCACTAGTATCTTAAAACATTTATAAAACCATTAACTGTGCTCCTGCATCTACAACGGTTTAAACATAGTATTTCAAAACATTATGATGATATGCAAAACAAACAAATTAATTCTGGATTACCCATCCCCATTCATTCTGACTATCTCTCTTAATTATACTTTCTAGGGTTACTATTAACCCATTAAATGTTAAGAATTATCCGTCCGATTACTTAGTTTTTATGGACCACTAAAAACCTAGTGGTATCTCCAATATCTTATTTGTTATCCTAGTTTTCATGGGCTAACTAGGAACTTATTGGCCGATTGTCGATATCTTAATCCAGATATAGTTTTCATAGGCTAACTATAAACCTGCTGGCCCCTGCCAGTATCAAATCATAGTTTTCATGGGCTGACTATGAACTTATTGGCCCATGCCAATATCATACGGTTTTCATAGGCTTACTGTAAACCTATTAGCCCCTGCCAATATCATTAAATTAAGCATTTAAATCTATTAAATTATATTCACTACTAGGTCAACCTAACTAGTTATTCTGCCTTTTCTCCAAAGTACATTTATGGGTTAGTAAAACATGAATAATATTTCCAAAATCTTTATATATGCTGTGGTTATTACTTTAAAATTGAGATTGGGATTGTGTTTTGAAATTATAAAAACATCTCTTCCGAAACCCTAGATAGCCTCCTTCGAAAGCAAAGACTTATTTTCAAAACATAGTATACATACCTTTCGAAACACTTAGAAAATATCCTCTTTCGAGACCAATAGTACCTTTCGAAAGTATTAAGTCATCTTTTGAAACATAAAGCTTTGAAACATACAAAAGTGCCTCTTTCCGAAAGCATTGATTTTACTTCTTTTAAAATTAACATCTGGATCAAAATTATTATATACGAAAGTATCTCTTTTGAAACCAACAAAAAAAAATTTTAGGGGAAAAGTTGATGGTGTTGGAGGCATCTAGTCCGAAAGCAAAAGACTCTAAAAATTTAACACTTCAAAGGTCTGAGTCAAAATTCCCTTCCAACTCCATCTCCTTCGAAATACCAACCCCTTTCGAAAGCAATTAGGAAAAAGGCTCGGCTAAAAGTAAAAAAATAAGCAACCCTTCTAAAGCATTACTAAATAACAATGTCGAAAGGTAGAGTAACTGCCAGGCTTCAACTGGGTCCAAACCAACCCCTTTTGAAAGCTTTTATTTAAAGAAAAAGAAATCCCTTCGAAAGCCTAGCTTTTGTCTATATTGAAAACTTTAAGCAAATTAAAGCAGGAAATTAGCTTTAGAAAATAAGCTAGGATTTCAACTATGATGAAAACATAGCTTTCGACACTGATGGTTTCGACTAGGATGGCGGAGGTAAAGGAATTGAAAGGCATTCCTTGCGAAATAGGCGGAACCTCCTTTTTCCTGAAAAGCTATTTTATATCCGAAAATAGTAATTAGATTATAACTAATCCTACCACTTTTAACTCTTTCATTTGCTACCCAAAACTTTTCAAATACTTTTCCATTAAAACTGCTACATTTATTCAAGTATAATCAAAGGATTTTAGCGTTAAAGTCTTTCCACATGGCAAAGCCGACATTTGCGGGAAAGCCGCTATTTCAAAATAATTTGTTTTCCCTAGTAAATCAATTGGAAAAATCCTCAAAAATCATGTAAATTCGAATTATTCATGTAATCAGACATATTAAAGTTTTAGACCCAATTTCTTCCCGAAATTCACAAAATAAATATTTAACCGAATCCTATCATATTTTCCATCAAAAATTCATAATAAAATTTCCATAGCCTGTAAAATTCTGAAAATTGAAAACCATCTCCAAAATTTTGTTTGCTTTACACAAAATTTTTCCGTGGACATTTTAAATCAATAAACAATGGTTTTGGCCCTAAAAACATACAGATTTAATATAATTTAATAGTTTAAAACAAACAATCCACAAATTTGAGCATACCATTATTCAATATATCATGTAAACAAAGTAAATACTCAATTCTGAAATCACATGATTATATAACCAAAAGGAGATGGTAAGAATTATCATTCGCCTTAAAATTGATAAGGAATTTGAGGTTTGTTGTTGATTAATCCTCCCTAGCTTTTAATCCTTAGCTTTTGATTAAAATTCCTCTTTTCCTCCTTGATAATGGCCGGCTATCTTAGGGTTATTTGCGTTTATTTTGATTTGAGAAATAATAATGAGCATGAATGGATAAAGACTATTGTATAGCCATGAATAGAAAGTGTGGCTCTTTTTATTAATAAAGCCTTATGTAAGTTAAATATCTCATAAATCAAATTAAAGCCCATTTATCTTATTAATAAGCACGGCCCTATTACATAATTCATCCAAATCTCAATCTCCTTATCATCATTATTCTATTTAATTTATATAATTAAATCTTATGAATAATGTTATCCAAAATTAGGGATGTTACAGGCTCCCCCTTAAAGAATTTCGTCCTCAAATCTAGTAAGGATCAACTACTAAACATAGTAATCATTTGTAACAACTCCTGATAACTACACCAGTCTAACTGACTAGCTATAATCTTTATTAACCTAATATAGACATACCCTCAAAGTAAACCAGGATAAATATCTCTAATCTTGTCATCTGTCTCCCAAGTACAATCCTTCTCATTGTCACTCCATTGAACTTTCACCAATTTGACTGTCTTGTTTCTTAATATTTTCTCATCTCTAGCTACAACCCGAACTAGTTGTCTAACAATAGTTAAGTTAGGCTCTAACATTAAGTCATCCAACCCTGTTGGAGGAACGGTAGTCTCTGTATCATGCACATACTTACAAAGATGAGACATATGAAATATATTATGGACACCTGCCACACTGCTCGGCAACTCTATTCTGTATGCGAGCTTTCCAATCCCTTCTTAAATCTGGAATGGACCAACAAATCTCGAGGCTAACTTCCCTGACTTTCCAAATCACATTATACCCTTCATAGGTGATAATTTAACAAAAATCTTATCCTCAACTAAGAATTCTAGGTTTTTATGCCTCTTATCTGCATAACTCTTCTGTCTTGACTAAGCCTCCTTCATCCTCTCTCGGATTAGCTCAATCTTCTCTGACGTCTCTCTAACCAAATGTGGAACTAAAACTAATCCGTCTCTAGTCTCCAACCAACATGTTGATGATTTGAATGACCTTCCATACAAAGCTTCAAATGGCACCATCCCTATACTAGTTTGGTAACTATTATTATAGGAAAACTCAAATAAATGTAGGTGATCCTACCAAATTCCACCAAAGTCTAACATACAAGCTCTTGACAAATCATCGAGTACCTTATCGACTCTCTTTGTCTATCCATCTGTCTGTGGGTGATATGCAGTACTCATCTTGAGCTTATTGCTCAACACATCCTATAGACTCTTCCATAATTTTTCTAGTGAATAAAGCATCTCTGTCGCTGACTATGCTACTAGGAACTTCATGAAGTATGACTATGTTCTTCACGAACAACTTTGCCAAAACTGGTGCTATCCTGCTCGACTTTACTGGAACAAAATGGGCACTTTTGGTTAACCTGTCCACAATAACCAATATACTTTCATTTCCTCTCCTTGACCTGGAAACCCATCTATAAAATCCATGGACATTGAATCCCATTTCAAAACTGGAATATCTAGACGCTGAAGTAACTCACTTGGCTTTTGATGTTCGGCTTTCACTGGTGACAATTTACACACTGCCTAACCACAAGCCAACATCCCTCTTCATGCCTTCCCAATAGAAGCTCCTCTTCATATCTTGATACATCTTGGTCCCTCCAGGATGAATCGTAGACTTGGATCGATGATATTCCTCAAGAACTTCTCTTATCAAGTTTTCCACATCTAGAACATATAATCATCCCTTCTTTCTCAACCATCCCTTCTGGTCAAGACAAAAATCTTTCAATTCATCGACCTCAGTCCCAACCTCAAGCCTTCTAATCTTCTTAGCCGATAATGGAACCTCCTTCTATTTAGAAGCAATTCTCTCGATCAACACTGGTCAAACTTCTAAACAATATAATCTGGCAGTATTCTAGCTAGAACCAACAGTTGGTCTTAACTGCATACCACAACTGGCTAAAGCTTTTAAATCTTTCCATTTTGCCAACATAGCTAACACCACGTTCTGAAGTTTTCAACTAAGAGCATCTACTAACTTATTACCTTTTTCCGGTGTATATTCTATACCAAAATCATAAGCAGCCAAAAACTCCAGCCACCTCTACTATCTCATATTCAACTCCTTCCGAGAGAATAAATACTGTAAACACTTATGATCGGTATACAAACCATTCTCCTAAGATATAGTGTCTCCAAATTTTCAATGCGAAGATCGCAACTGCCAACTCCAAATTATGAGTAGGATATCTTGATTCATGTGGTCTAAGTTACCTGGATGCATAGGCAATAACTTTACCATCCTATGTCAATACTGCTCCTAATCCAGTTCCAGATGCATCCGTATATACCTTGGTTTCTGTATGGAACTATTAATACGGGTGCATTGGTCAACAAATGCTTTAACTTTAGGAATGTTTCCTCACATTTGTCGGACCAAACAAACATCACCTCTTTTCTGGTCAGCTTAGTTAAGGGTGCTGTTATCCGCGAAAAATCCTTAATGTATTTCCGGTAGTAGCCAACAAGTCCAAGAAAACTTCTGATCTCAGTCACCGTCTCTGGTCTCTTTCAATTATTCACGGCTTCAATCTTACCTGGATCGACTGACAATCCTTTCTCTGAAACCACGTGACCAAGAAACTTAACCTCTTTGTTCCGAAAATGACACTTGGTAAACTTCGCCTTTAGTTGATTTTGCCTCAGTGTCTCAAACACCACTCTAAGATGAAATTTATGCTCCCTCTTATCCTTAGAGCATACTAGGATGTCATTTATGAATACCAGAACAAACCTATCCAAGTACTCTCGGAAAATCTGGTCCATAAAATCAACAAAGAAAGCATGTGCATTCGTTAATCCAAACGATATCACCAACCACTCATATGAACCATATCTAGCTCGAAATGCTGTCAAAGGAATACTGTCCTCCACCATTCTTAACTGATGGAAACCTATCGCTAAGTCCAATTGGGAGAATACTCTGGCTTCATTCAACCGATCGAACATATCATCTATTCTGGGAAAAGGACACTTATTTTTAGTTGTCCTTTCATTCAACTTACGATAGTCAATGCACATCCTTAATGGCCCATCTGGTTTTTTCACGAACACCGCGACCGCTCCCCAAGGTGAACTGCTTGGTCTGATAAAATTCCTTCCTTCTAGATCCACTAACCGCACCTTCAATTCCTTCATCTCAGTTGGTGTCATTCTACTAGGTGTTCTACTTATAGGTTCAACTTCGGGTACAAGATCTATTCTGAACTCAACATCTCTTTTAGGGGTAATCCAGTAACTGGCTCAAAGACATCTGCAAAATCTTTTGCTCCCCGAACATGACTTAACTCATCTCCTATATCCATAGCATTAAGCAAAAAACTAGCACTCTGATCAGTACTCTCTACTGAGAATATCATTCGGTCATGGCTATTAGAGTGTCTCATTGATATCTCTCTATCATGGCAAAATATTCTAGCCTCGTACCTATCCAACAAATCCATTCCCAAAATAATTCCGAAATCTATGAAATCAATAACATACAAACTGCATGCAAATTTATGACCTAACAAGTCAAGTTCTAACTGGTCACGTCTCAACCTTAGAGTTGCATACCCTCCAATAGGGTTTGCAACCCTTAAGGATGTAATGAGGTACGTGGGTTCTAGGCATAATCTATCAACCAAACACTGAGATATAAATGAATGTGATGCATCAATATCAAAATGTACACTAACTGAATATTATGAATCAAAAGCATACCTTCCATCACAGTCTTTCCTTTGGCAGCTGCAGTGGGCCTAGCTGATCCAATAGCAAAGACCTTTCCTATGTCTTCCTTGATTGGCTCTAGACGCTGATTCTTGTAATGCCCAACTTGATCGCAGTTGAAGCATTTCACATTCTTTTTAACCGTAGCTTTCCTCCTATTTCCTAACCGACACTCATTCGCAAAGTGACCCTTCTTGTCACACTTATAACAAACTACCTTAGCCTTCGACCTCTTAGCTGTGTCTCCCTTCTGGGCTCCCTTCTTTCTAAATAACTTTCTCTTCTTCCCTTGAGAACCCTGGTTTTCCACTAACTTTTCTTTAGCTAGATCAGCAAGTAGCTCCTCATGGCGAGTAGCCATCTCCACCATAATATTTCAAGGGTCACAGACATGTGTCATGGTCATTCTAGCAAGCTTGGGCCTTAGTCCCCGATAGAACTTCTCATTCCTTTTGATGTCAGTATCTATAAGAGCTTACCCATATCTAGACAGCTCTTCAAACTTAGTAACATACTCAACTACTGACATTTCCACTTGCACTAAATCCACAAATTTCCTCATCAACTCGAACTTGGTTAATTCAGATACAAACTTCTACTCAAATATCGTCTTAAAATCAGCCCAAATTAACCGCTCTTATGGCACTCGGGTAGTAACACTATTCCACCGATGTAGTGCTGATCCTTGTAGCTATTTAGAGGCCAACCTCCTCTTTTATCCATCATTCAGACCCATATCAATAAATATTCGCTCACAATGCAACACCCAATTATGTACCTTTATGGTGTTTTATGTTCCCAAGAAAGGCTTCCTGCCCAAACTGGTGCAATCTCTACTTAGCAAAGCAATATTCTCAACTGGAGCCATAGGATTAGCGCCCCCTACATTTCCAACAACTCCAGCAGAAAATCCATCTTGCATCAAACCAGCAAGAACTAATACATCGCCCCAATATCTACTGGTAGATGTCCAACACTCACATTGGCTTCAACATTTTGATTACTAGCATTAGCCTGTCGACCCAGATTTCTCCTGGTAGTGGGTCGAGCATTTCCATTAGTCGTGGTGCTTCCTCCACCAAGATTTCCTCTTTCGTTTCCTACGTCCATATCTCCTTTCTCGTAAATCTGCATACGAGCCTTAGTAAGATACATAAGGACGATCTAGGAAAGCGAGGTATACGTATATATATAACTAAATATATCAAATACAAGTGCGTTATTATAGCTTTAACCCAAACCCCAATCTTATTATCTGATTCATTGGATTATGTTTGGAAAATCATTTAGGTTTAAGCTTCTTTTAAAGTTTCATAAACCTCGCTCTGATACCAACTTGTAACATCCCCCTTGTTGGAGGCCTAAAACTAACGGCTACAGATGCTGCAATCATCCATAGTTATTAATCCTTGACGACCAAATACTGGTGTTAGATACATTGATACACAAACACATGAATATAGAAAAACATCAAACAAATTCCATTTCAAAATATTTCGAATCGATTACATAATCCCAGTTTGCAGGCCACGTTCAAATAATGTACAATATTTACAAAACTATGCCAAGAGCAACACATGAAGATGCCCCTTTGGTTGATCAGAGTATATATATAATAAGGCATTAAACAGTTTGCCTTTACAACCAAACACATAACGGAAAATAAAACAACTCTAATAATAAGCTTGCCATCTGCATGTCTTCAGAAGCTTTATTCGTCTAAAGGAACACTTGAAAACCTTAACTCTCAACCTCCTCAAGATCAATTGAGTACCCCAGAGTTTAAGAGGAAAGTAAAAACTTCAAGTTAGACACAAAGCCTAGTATGAATAGTAATTTACCATCTTGAACCATTTAGATATACAGTGAGACCACGCCGCATAGCGAAATGGGTTTTCCCCTCACTGGTACCCTTAACATTGATAAAATCATATACTATGCTCCTGCATCCACAACGGTTAAAACATAGAATTTCAAAACATTATGATGATATGCAAAACAAACAAATTATTCTGGATAATCCATCCCCATTCATTCTGAATATCTCTCTCAATTATAGTTTCTAGGGTTACTATTAACCTATTAAATGTTAAGGACTATCTGTTCGATTACTTAGTTTTTATGGGATCACCAAGAACCTAGTTGTATCTCCAACATCTTATTTCTTATCCTAGTTTTCATAGGCTAACTAGGAACTTATTGGTTGATTGCCGATATCTTAATCTGGATATAGTTTTCATTGGCTAACTATAAACCTACTGACCCCTGCCAATATCAAATCATAGTTTTCATGGGCTGACTATGCACTTATTGGCCTATGCCAATATCATACAGTTTTCGTGGACTTACTGTAAACCTATTGGCCCCTGCCAATATCATT
Source organism: Allium cepa (assembly GCA_030765085.1). Lineage (NCBI taxonomy): Eukaryota > Viridiplantae > Streptophyta > Magnoliopsida > Asparagales > Amaryllidaceae > Allium > Allium cepa. The sequence continues at coordinate 139,339,728 of CM060932.1, forward strand.
GAATTAAGAATTTAACATCTGTTAAGTTATATGCACTACTGGGTCAACCTAACTGGTTATTCTGCCTTTTCCCCAAAGTACATTTATGGGTTAATAAAATGTGAATAATATTTCCAAAATCTTTATTTATGCCATGGTTATTACTTTTAAATTGAGATTGGGATTGTGTTTTGAAATTATAGAAACATTTCTTCCAAAACCCTGGATAGCCTCCTTCGAAAGCAGACTTTTTTCAAAACATAGTATACATACCTTTCGAAACACTTGGAAAATATCATCTTTCGAGACCACAGTATCTTTCGAAATTATTAAGTCATCTTTTAAAAATAAAGCTTTGAAACATACGAAAGTACCCCTTTTTGAAAGCATTGGGTTTACTTCTTTTAAATTAATATTTGAATCAAAATGGTTATATACAAAAGTATCTCTTTTGAAACCAATAAAAATTTGTTTAGGGGAAAAGTTGATGGTGTTGGAGCCATCTAGTCTGAAAGAAAAAGACTCTAAAAATTTAATACTTTGAAGATCTAAGTAGAAACCCCCATCTGACTCCATCTCCTTCGAAACCCTAACCCCTTTCGAAAACAATTAGGAAAAAGGCTTGGCTAAAGGAAAAAAGGGTAACCCTTCTAAAGCATTACTATATAACAAGGTCGAAAGGTAGAGTAACGACTAAGCTTCGATTGGGTCGAAACCAACCCCTTTCGAAAGCTTTTATTTAAAGAAAAAGAAATCCCTTCAAAAGCATAGCTTTTGTCCATGTTGAAAACTTTAAGTAAATTAAAGCAGGAAATTAGCTTTGGAAAACATGCTAGGGTTTCGACTATGCTGAAAGCATACACTGGTGGTTTCGACTAGGACGGCGGAGGTAAAGGAGTCGAAAGGTATTCCTCCCGAAATAGGCGGAACCTCCTTTTCCCTTAAAAGTTATTTTATATCCGAAAATGATCATTACTTTATAACTAATCCTGCCACTTGTAACTCTTTCATTTTATACCCTAAACTTTTCAAATACTTTTCCATTAAACTGCCACATTTATTCAGATATAATCAAAGGATTTTAAAATTAAAGTCTTTCCATATAACAAAGTCGACATTTGTAGGAAATCCCCTCTTTCAAAATAATTTATTTCCCCTAGTAAATCAATTGGAAAAATCCCCAAAAAACATGGAAATTCGAATTATATATGTAATCAAACATATTAAAATTTTAGACCCAATTTCTTATTGAAATTCACAAAATAAATATTTAATCCAACCGTATCATATTTTCCATCAAAAATTCATAATAAAATTTCCATAGCTTGAAAATTTCTTAAAATTAAAACCATCCCCAAAATTTTGTTTTAACTTACACAAAAAATTTCCATGGACTTTTTAACCAATAAACCACAGTTTTAACCCTAAAACCGTATGGGTTTAATATAGTTTAATAGTTTAAAATAAACAATGCACAAATTTGAGCATACCATTATTCAATATATCATGTAAACAAAATAAATACTCAATTCTGAAATCACATGATTATAAAACTAAAAGGAAATGGTAAGAATTATTATTCACCTTAAAATTGATAAGGAATTTGAGATTTGTTGTTGACTAATCCTCCCTAGCTTTTAATCCTTAGCTTTTGATTAAAATTCCTCTTTTCCTCCTTGATAATAGCGACTATCTTAGGGTTATTTGTATTTGTTTTGATTTGAGAAATAATAGTGAACGTTAATGGACAAAGGCAATTGTATAGCCATGAATAGAAAGTGCGGCTCTTTTTATTAATAAAGCCTTATGTAAGTTAATTATCTCATAAATCAAGTTGAAACCCATTTATCTTATTAATAAGCATGGCCCTATTAAACAATTTATCCAAATCTCAATCTCCTTATCATCATTATTTTATTTTATTTATCTAATTAAATCTTTTGAATAGTGTTATCAAAAATTAAGGATGTTACACCATAGCAGTATGGTTAATAATAATTATTATTATTGAATAAGGAATTTTGTGTTTGGAATTACAAAGTTAAATGTGGAAGATGTTGAACTTTTGGTCAAAACTAAATTCCACAAGTCCTAATATGTTATAAGTTTTGACGAAGAGTATTGGTGTATATAATCGTTACTACCAGGCACTGTTTATAGTAAGTAAAATTGAAATTTACCAAAAAGGTGTACAATCGATAAATTCAGCTAATATATAACACCACTAACTACGGTGATGCGTGAGTGTTAATATATAAATTGTTCGATATTAATCGCTGACTGAATTTACATCTTTTAATCATACAACCGTAATGATGAATACTCTCAAAAACCACATGATTTAATTAATTTATAATCATTGTAAATTAATTAAATTAATTAATACTTATGAAATATTACTTATTAAATTTTATTTGATTTATTTGAATGCCATTAGTATTTAATAAAATGCATTTATAAAATCAATATACGTACATATCGATATATGACATGTATAAACATTTAAATTTTATTATGTCAATTAATTACTAAGTGGATTTGAAAATTTTGAAGCCTTAGTTTAGGCACTTTCTTTGGCTGGCCATATATTATGTATATAAAGGGAATTTGATTTGATTGAGATTTAATGAGCAATAAAGGTGGGAAGATTATAAGGGAGGAATCAGAAAGGTTTCAATGTTTCCCTTAAAAACAAAATCTCTTTCATTTCATCCTTCTACAGATAACTCATTCCCTCCTCTCTCTTCCTATCTTCCATTTCAGCCAAAATAATGGTATCCAAGGCTTAAGAAATATTGCAAAATCAAATCAAAATAAAATTAAAGCAAAAGGTGGTTCCTATCTCTTGATCTTTGCAAAATCTAGCAGTTGATTCAAGAATCTAGGAGTTTATTATTCATCATTCAAGGTGCATTGAATGAATGACTAAAGGAAGGAGGAAAGCCCTTTATCTTTCCTTCTTCATAAATGTCTACTTTAATTCATTAATTGTCATGCTATACATATAAATTTACTTTTGCCTATTAGTAAAGTACTTTTTAACATACTATATATAAGTTTAAGTAGACTTTATATATACATATGTCACTATTATTTACACATCCTAAAATAATAGCATGTACAACAAAGGCATGTATAAAAGGCGAACGTGTCTATTGCAGCATAAATCCTAATGTCCATGCATGTACATCTTAACAATATACACTACTTATATATTGCACTTACACTTTACAGTATGAATGTATTTGATACATTCATTGTTATACAATTAGAATTTAAATAAATTTAACCAAATTAAATAAAATAAGATTTTATGTAAACCTTTATTGGATTGGATCTAATATAACTTTAGACTCATAGGCTCACTGGATCCAAAATAGGGAATTTTTTTGAAATCTACCTATTTCACACGCTTCCAACTGGCCTACTTCCAACAATGTATCAGAGCTAAATAATCTATACGGTCTAAATTAGTTATGTTAGGGCTAACCAATTAAGCTTACCAATTTAGTAATGGTGTCAAGAAAAGTAGTGTTTAGGCTTGGGTTTGGGTAATCAAGTACCTTGCTCTTCCTAGCTACTGGCCTAGCCCAAAAAGTGAAATGAGCCCAAGGGTTGCTCCTAGTAGAAAATTCCAAATTTGAATTAGGCCTTGGGCTAATTTTTAAAATTGTTTTGAAAACTAAAAATGAAATTTTAAATTTCAAATTTAAATTTAAAATAATAAATACATTATAAATGTTATAATGTGATTTCAAAAAAATATTTAAAACTAAAATAAGTTTTGAAATTTAAAATTTAAATTTAGAATGAATTACATTATGAACATTATAATATGATTTTCAAAATTGGCTTTGAAAACATTATATATTATAAATGTGATAATATATGTTCAAAAGTGCTTTGAAATATAATAAACATATTTCAAAAAAATTAATATTTATTAATAAGTTTAATAAAATAATTTAATTAATTAAATAGTTAATGAATTAAAGTATATGCAAGTACAATATATATATATATATATATATATATATATATATATATATGTTACATTATCTTGAATTATTTAAGACGATGTAAGTATATATATATATATACATAAAAAAATTTAAAATTAATATGTAATCAAGTTATCTAACTAAATAAGTTAATTAACAAATAATAAAATGCACACACATATAGATAGATGTGGATAACCATAAATATTATGGTACACATATTCAATAAAATGTTTAATTGAATAACATAAAATTAATCAAAATATTAATTAATTAAAAATTAAATAATATTTAAATAATGTAGTGTACATAGGACTATAGTATAAGTTAATTAAATTATAAAAGTTATATAGTAATTAAACTTACATAATATGAATGTATAAAAGCAAATGGAATAGAAAAAACTCAAATAGACTTAAGAGATAAATGCATGCATATAGTACGTATACCTTGATTTCTGATGTGTCTGACACTTGAACCGTGAAGGTATTTCATAAGGGATATATTATTTCATAAGTTGATATCACTTGATATATTATATTACAGATTATGAATTTTAAAATAAAACCGTCATCCACTATTTATATATTAATAGATTGCTTGCATATCTCTAGTTGTTGATATTCCTTAAGTGAGAGATGTTATATGTAGCACTATTAGTATATTGACTAGACGAGATAAGATACATGCATGTATTTGTTGAAATTCCTCAAGTTATGTGCATTACACTTAAACCGTCGCAAAATAGTAGGTATGAGCAAATAATCTCTTTTGATTTGTTGATATCCCTTAAAGTCGAGATGAGATTAGGACAAAGACTACATGATAGGAGTTATATTTAATACAACTAGTAAAGTGTTATCCATGCTTGTAGGCCTATGATTTTTTGATATTTCTCAAGATCAGAATCCCAAGGCAAGTGAGTCCTAATACCCATTAGAGAATGAAATTATTTTCATGTTTCCTTAAGGTTTTAATAAACATAAAAATCTAATGGGAGCCTAATTAGAAAAGTGAAATGGTAACATTTAACCTTTCTAATATTATTAGAACATTTTCTATGTAAAGATATAATAGTACAATGATGAAATTGTGCAATCAATACAATTTATAAAATGTTTATCAATTAAGATATACAAATGAACTTAATTAAAAATGGATAAAAGAAAAATAAAATATACTTACTAATAAATATTTTTTGCATGTTACCGTTTCAATACCTATGTAAGTGCCTAATTCTATAACTACTAAATATATTTCTAATTGGTTACTTATGTATTTATTTGCCTGAGACTGTGCATTTCCTTGATGGATTTTGAACTCCAAAAGCAATACTTGAATATGGATACTTGATCCGTGTACGATCATATATTAATGTTATATGGTAAACGATAATAATTCATAATGTACGAAACCCTAATGAAATTACTTCATTTAAAATAAGTAAGTAAACCATAGTGTAAGATAGTATATTAATATGATTGATTACAATAATGATTTTTTCGTATTAAACGTATTACTAGACTAAAAGCAACAAGAAAGGTATAAGAACTTGATCACTAAATTGTCACTTCGATCAATTTATAATATTTGATATCCTTAAATGTAAGGGATGATCAAACGCACTTTTGTAAAGAGTTCGTTATGATATTACAGTAAGGGTTTCCTTTTGAAGTTCGACTATTTAAGAAGGAAAATAAATGTACAAAAGTAGATGTAACTTAAGGTACATGTTGGATGAAGAGAATGAATGATCACTTCTGCTTCATAATGAAACATCAAAAATAAGAATTATAAAATAATAATTGATACTTAACATGGAAATGAGAAATATGGTTTAATAGCAAAACAGTTCCACCTACTTTGTTATATTCATCGATGAATTATCACTAACATGAACATGTGTATTTGATACACATAGTATGTATGTGATAATTTCACAGAATACAAAACGAAAGTAAATAAAATAATATGTAATAGAAAATAAAATGACTCAATTCTTGAATGGGTAGGTATATTGGAAAGAGTTCCAAATGTACCTAAAATGAATAAAGATCAGTATCAAAAGTCAGTCCTCCTTTTGATAGATAATGATATGTCGATAAGGAGTAATCAAACTTTGTTGGACAAAGTACCATTAATGACGAGTGAAGTTGAGTTAATTTCTTTCTAATGATCATGTACTTAAGAGTAGTACACAATGTTAGAATCAATTTCACCTAAAAAGTAGTTTACAAAATCGTACAAGATAAAGGTTTCATATGAGAATCCCATATATCCTAGGCCAGTGAGTTGATAGGTTGTGCGAGTCGATATATATTGCACATAATAATTGTACGTGAGGGATCTTGTATGAATCGCTTAAAAGGAGTATGGGAATAATCATTATTGATCGACCAATTTATGATTTTAACATAAATTTCGTAAATTATATAAAGCAATTCGTAAAATGTTTATGAATATCTATTCCGTTGCATTGGGAAACAACTATAGTTTCAAGAAATACCAACTTCGTAGCAAGGATTTTTTTAGAAATTATTGGTAGTGAAATGGATTTTGTTTGCACAAAAAAGGGAAAACACCTCCAAGTCGTATGATTTAGTTGATTATATGTTGTTCTTAGTGATTTGGGTGATTTATGAAAATATATAAAATAGATGGACTAAACTGTAAAAGACACACAGATTTATAGTGGTTCGGCCAGAATGTGCCTACGTCCACTTTATATGTTAGTCTCCTTTTCTCTTCAGATTACAAGTACAAATCTTAGATTACAAGTATCTGAAAGTTGTTTGAAAGTTCTATCCGTGCTTGAGCTCTCAAACTTGTCTGCCATTGTTGTACCCCTGCCCCTCTATTTATAGAGTGAGGCTGGGGGAAGGGGTCTCGGACGTATATAGTTGCTGGTGGGCCTGGGCTGATGCAATCTGGCCCGGCGAAGTTGGTTCGGCCATGCCTTGGTCTGGAGATGGTAGATGTGGACTTGGTCCGGTAGTAGAGGGTTGAGGTTGGTTCGGCAGCAGGGGGTTCTGCAGCAGGGGGTTCTGCAGCAGGGGGTTCGGCAGCAGGTGGCTCGGTAGTGAGAGGAATTGGACCGGTGGAGGGTGGTCCGGTGGTTAGTGGAATTGGACTGGTGGTAGCTTGGGAGTGAGTTGGTGTTTGGTTCGGAGGGATTTGATTCGGTGGCTTGGTTTGTGCTAGTTCGGAGGTGAATGAAGCGGTAGTGGGCTGGTTCGGCTATGCATAGGAAGGGATTCGGTTCGGTGGTGTTGGACCGATGGTAGGGAAGGAGCCAGTCCGTTGAGGTGTTGATTCGGTGGTAGGGATGGAGCCGGTCGAAACATACCCAACATTTGCCCCCCAAAGTAGGGCATATGCTTGTATATGTCGTGCTTTGTTTTAAGTCATTCATCATGGACGCAATCATCTGGTCTCTAATGCCGAACCAACTGGTCCGGTTATTGACATTTGCTTATATATAGGGGCCTAACGCTTTCGTTTTTCCTTATCAGCCGAACCAAACCCCTGTCTTTGCCGAATCAAACTCTAGTCTCTGCCGAATCAAACGTGTTAGCCGAACCAGAATCTTATTTTGCTGAACCAGGTGAGATCCTTTTCTACCGAATGCGTTTTTGTTCTAGGCTACCGAATGGTTTCGGGGACTTGATTCACCGAATGAACTTCGTGGAGTATAAGTGTCGAATGAACTTAAATACTTGGATTACCGGATGAACTCAAATCTTTGAATTATCGAATGAACTTTCGTTCTTGAATTGCCGAATGAAACTTGGGGATTCGAGTGCTGAATGGACCTTATATGCTTGAATTTTTATGTTTTGAATTACAAGTGAAATTCCGGACTACATATACTTGCATGGTTATATCCTCTGTTCTAATGATGTACTTTCTTGTGGTGCAGATAAATGTCTCGTAAAGTGGAAACTCGATCAGATAAGAATAAATCCAAGGACGAAGGGGAGTCCACCGTAGTCCCCCCAGCTCAGCCAGGACCGGAACTTCATGGACCCACCCCGAGATCGCTGGTAGATGGGTATGGTCCTCGAGAGCTTATGAATTCTCCGCCTGACTGCTTTCCTAGCTCTCTCAAAGAAGAGCAGCTTGATGTTATCTCCCGCTCCTTTGGGATTGATAGAGCACGCATGCTGTTGCCAGGGAAGGGGGTCATGCCATATGATCCCCCTGAAGGATACTTCACCTATATTAGGTACCACTGCATGTGTGGGGCCATTCCTCTAATCAATGCTTGGATAGTTAGCTTCGTCACCTATTTGAAGGTGGCCCCTTTCCAGCTCCAGCCCAACTCCTACGCTATTTTGGTGTGCCTATTCGTGATTTCCCAGAGAAAGTACGGACGCCCCCTTCCAACCGGGAGATTCGATACCTATATAACTTGAGAGGCTACAAGAAGGGGTCTCTATACATCAGCTTGGAATTGGCCGTGTCCTTCAAGCCGGTCCTGGACTTGTATTCAAAGTTCACCATGTTTAAGAAGGAATGGTTCTTCATCCAGGATGACTTCGTTTCTATCCACCGCTTCTCCTATGGCTGTAAGTTGAAGTTTACTTGTAATTTCCGTTTCGACTGCAACGCTTCTCCTCATGTGCTTTACTATTTGCTAGCGACAGGTGGATTTGCGGTCGTGGAGAATGATCACCTGGTTCAGATGGCCGCGGAGATAGAAGCCATTTTGGGAAGGGATAGGTCAGCTTCTTACCTGATCAGGAATGCCACTCTCCTGGGACACAACTTGATTCTACCACATCAGTCCGTGGTCAAGTAGAGGGATACGGCTGAGGAAAGAGCTCCCAAAGCCAAAGGAGGGGCCACAGCGAAGAGCATCAAGAGGAAACCCTTCTCGATACCTCCCGTCGTCGGGGGGAAGAAACTCAAGAAATCTGATGGACCCTCTCCCAGCACATGCCCAGATGCTCCGGAGGAGGAGAGCGCGGAGGAGGAAGGAGGTGAGGGTAAAGGAGGTGAGTCGGAGAGAGGAAGTGGTAGAGAAGGTGATGGTGGTGATGATGGACAGAGTGGGGGTGGCGTTGGTGCCTTGACCTCTGGGCAAGCAGGTGGGATTCAAGAGTGGACGGATGATGCTTTCCGCCAAGCTTTTGAGGGGTTGGAGGAAGGACCGACTCCGGTAAAGGAGTCCGAGAGAGCTGACAAGGCTGGGGCTGGTTCATCTTCTCAGAGTATTCCGGCTAAGGCGACTCCGGTGATTCAAGGTGAATTTTTGACTTCTGCAGACTCTCTTTATGATAAGGACTTAGGAATATTTTATGGTCAGCTCCCGTCCTGGAATGAGATTCAAGATTTATTGCAGTATCCCACTCACCCTTAGGGTTTGTATAATAAATGCGTCTTCTTACTGCTTTTAACTTAATATATTTCTTAAATTATGGATTAGTGTATGCTCGTAACACTTGTTCTTTATTCCAGGGGCAGGCGAGGTGGCCAAGACATCAGATGTTCGACACCGCCTCGAACAATACAAGCTACTCAGAGCCTTTGCTAGACCAAAGCCTCCTACTAGCCGCCCCGGGGATGTAGTTGGCTATCGTCCTCTTCTTGGGATTAGTGAAGAAGATATCCATAGGAAGAAGAGGGGACGCTCCTTGTTCGAATCTCCATCTCGTCCTTAGCCTCTAACTCAGTCACTTCAGGATATTACGGAGGAGACTACTGATTTTGTACCCTCTCCGCATCCATCTGAGAACCCTACCGTTACTCCGATAGATCGTCCCAGCTTGGCTCGCAACCCTTTCGTGGGTCATCCGGACCTGGACCCGAACCCCCATGATATTTCCTTCGATGAAGTTACCAGTGAGCACCTCCTACCCCGCAATCCTATGGTAAGGGTGCTTGATGAGGCTAAGTCTTTGGATCTCGACTTGTTGACCACTCGGATTGTGACTATGGGGGATGAGGCCAAGGCAAACATCGATCGGGTGGCTGAGGAGACCAGGAAGCTAATGGCGCATCATGCCCGACTGGTCAAGGCTGGAGAGAAAATCGGAAGTGCTAACATTCGGTTGCGGCTAATGGTTTCCAATCAGGCCAAACAGCTTGCCGATCAGGCCATCCAGATCTCCCAGCATGAGGCGGCCTCCAAACGACTAAAGAAAACCATGGAGGAGGCTAGCAAGGCAGAGTTGCGAAAGATGGAGGCTGCTTGCAAGAAACGAATTGACATGGCCATCACAACGGTGGATGAGGTTCGAAGAGCGGATCTTGAGCAGGTAGAGGAGTTATCTGGAAGGCTTGAAGCCGCAGGGCTTGCTCAGGCCAAGCTAAAGGAGGAGATGGAGGCGATGAGGAGATCCCTTCAAGATGACTGCTCGCAATACCGATTGGAGAGGGATGCTGCTGTTGCTAAGTTGTCGTCTTCTGAGGCCCGTATGAGGGAGTTTGAGGAGAACGAGGGGGTGATGGATGATATGCTGTAGGATATGTATTTTCGTACTTGGAAGCAGGGAAACCTATCCTGGATGGACGATTACCCCCGGGTCATGGCTAGGATATATCTCCGGGCTTTGGAGGAGGCCAAGGCTGATGCGGATAAAGAGGGTGGCGTGACCTTCAGAATGGATGTGGTCACCGCTCAGTTCACCAAGGAGGAGAAGGTGGCGGTGAAGGAGGGCATGCAGCTGCTTACCGCCGAGGAAGTGGGTGTGCAGTTGGAGGATGATGATCAGGGAGCAGACGCTTGTAAGTCTTTCCTTTTAATCTTTTCTTAACTTGATTGCTTATCGTTTATCTAATAGATTCTTCTCCTGAATTGGACAGGTGGGACCTCTGGTCAGCATGCTGGGAGTTCTGATCCTACGGTCAAGTAGGTCTTGGGGGGTCGGAAGGATAGAGATGAAGTTCTGATGCTGCCGACTATTACGACTTGATCCGGGCATTTTTGGTTTTACTTGACATTCCTGTATATACTAGTTCCAAAACATTAATGTACTTTCAGGTTGTAATTATGTCATTGCAACGAACGACTTTATTCTTAACACGTAATTTTATAACATAATCTGATTCTGTTACATTTGGATGCTGTTATTACTTTGATGTGTTGCATAAGGAATATAGCTGTGCATGTGCTAGTGATTCAACTATGTTTAATGTCAAGTTCTCGCTTAAAATATAATTTCATGTCTTGCAATGTTAATGTGATGTGTGAATATATCAGAGATACTTATTTGTATACAAGAGAAGAAAGTACCGCCCTTTCGATTTTTAGTTGTAGATGGTAGCTTTGAATGCCTTGTGTGATCGAACACGGAATGCAGTTGAGTGACCCGTCATCCAGCTGAGAGTTCTCATTCCCATTAGCGAGTGCATCCTATTTAGTGTCATGTACTTTAAAGGTTGTTATAGAGGATAGGAGGAAAGTTTCTTAAATAGAATGGAAATATAAGAAATAGTAAAACTTCCAATCACGGAAGGCCTTCGATGTGCTTAAGTTCGTGGCAAACGGGTTTTGTAGTCACTTTCCCTAGCTGTGGGTCTTGGAGACATTTGTCACCCATCTTATGCCTCTGCGGGGAGTTTTCTTTTTTACCACAGCCGCACTTAAGACACATCGGAGCCGAGATCGCGCACGGTAACTACCCGGGACACTATGGCCCGTAATCGTGGGTATTATTCGATTTACCGTGGCCGGCTAGCGCGGGTGCCGATCGTCAACTGTGAACTTCCCCTGGCTGGCCACACCTTATGTTGGGGCTTATAATCGGCTCACAGTTGCCGGCGAGCCAAACGCGATAATGAGCTGCCTCGGCTATAGTCGGCCTTCTCGGTGGCTTATAATCGGCTCATTACAGTTGGTTTTGAGGGCCGTCGCGAGCAATGAGTTAATCCACAGCAGAGGGATGCTGGAGCAAAAGTGTCTCATTGGCGAGGGCATATATTCGTATAGTACCTGTTAGGTCTTGTCTAGATGAGGTTGTGCTGTGAAGTGTCCAGAATGGAAATGCCATTATACAGGATTTTGTTCAACTGAAAAGAATAAAGCTTAACAAGCAGCCAAGATATAAAGGAACAAGTTAAAAAGAGACAAGATTTTTAAAGTGGTTCGGCACGAAAATGCCTACGTCCACTGATTCTCATTGTTAATTCACTTCATATGGGCAGTACAAGTTAAGAAAAGTATCGACGAAGGTGTTGGATGTTCCATGCCTCTGGAACACCTCTCCGTCCACTGTCGACAAAATATAAGCTCCGTTGTGGAGATCTTTATGAATTACATAGGGTCCGTCCCAGATTGGATCTAGCGCTCCGGGGCGCGGGAAGATCCGCTTGAGGACAAGATCTCCTTCTTGTAAGCTGCGGTGCTTGACTTTGGAGTTGTATCGTGCTGCCACTTTTTGCTTGTGAGCTGCCGCTTTAAGTGCTGCATCATTTCTTCTTTCTTCGACTAGATCCAAAGACATGTGGAGGAGTTCTTCGTTCTCTTCTGGGTTGTAGTGGATCCTACGGTGGGACGGCACTACAGTTTCAACTGGGAGCATGGCCTTCGATCCGTATGCCAAAGAGAAAGGAGTATGCCTTGTTGGTGTTTTGAAAGACGTGCGGTAGGCCCAAAGTGTCGTAGGAAGTTCATCCACCCAAGCGCCATTTGACTTTTCAAGCTTCTTCTTGATTAGAGTTTTAAGAATTTTGTTGACAGCTTCAACTTGTCCATTTGCCTGGGGATAAGCCACAGATGAGAAGCTTTTTTAAATTCCGTGCTCTCGGCACCAGTCGGCGAACTCCTCGCTGTCAAACTGAAGTCCGTTGTCCGATATGATTTTGAGTGGAATCCCGTACCTGCATAGAACATTTTTGATCAAGAAATTAATAATTTTTGCCGAAGATATTTTATTTAAAGGTTCCGCTTCCACCCATTTGGTGAAATAGTCGACTGCCACTATAGCATATTTGGCTCCGCCTCGGCCCATCGGCAGTTCGCCAATCAAGTCAATTCCCCATACTGCAAAGGGCCAAGGGCTGCTCATTTGAGTGATCTCATTTGTTGGTAGTCGAGGAATCTTAGCAAATTTCTGACATCTGTCACATCTTTTGACGAAGTCGAAGGCGTCTTTGTTTAAAGTGGGCCAGTAATACCCGTATCGGAGTATTTTCTTTGCTAAAGTCTACCCTCCAGTGTGATCTCCGCAACTTCCTTGATGGGTGTTGGACAAGACTTCCTTGGCTTCCCTTCCAGCGACACACCTTAATAAGGGGTTAGAGAAGCCGCGCCGATAGAGGATGCCTTCTTGTATTGTGTAGCAGGAAGCTTTCCTCAAGATTTTCTTAACTTCGTTACGCCCGTCGGGCAGCGTGCCACTTTGTAAGTACTTCCGGATGGGAGTCATCCAAGTTTCCTTTTCGATTGCAGCTATCAGATTCATTGGCTCGAAACTCGGGGCTAGTTGCTTTGAGATGGCCACTGTTCCAGAAATGGTGCTGTTCTTCATGCTAGCTTGCTTTGCCAGTTCGTCGGCCTCTCGGTTCTCCTCTCGAGGAATGTGTTTGATTAAATAGTGGTCCAACTGATCGAGTACCAGCTTGGTTTTCTTTAGATATGCTGTGAGTCGTTCCCTTCGAATCTGGAACTCTCCTAGTATTTGATTTACAATAAGTTGAGAATCACTATGGATACATAAAGAACCGACTCCAATCTCTAGGGCAAGCTCTAATCCGGCTATCACTACTTCATATTCTGCATCGTTGTTGGTGGCAGCGAATTCTAACTTTAGGGCATAGTGCAGTTTCCTTCCCCTGGGGGTGATTATCACAATACCTGCCCCCGAGCCTTGTTCGTTTGATGCTCCATCTACAAAGAGATTTCACTTGATATCTTTTGTTATTTTAGATCGATCTTTACCTTCGTCGGTAGTGAATTCGGCAATGAAATCGGCCATGGCTTGTCCCTTGATGGCGGTGCGAGGGTAGTAGGTGATATGATATTGACTCAGTTCAATGCACCATTTAAGTAGTCGCCTAGAAGTGTCGGGGAGATGGAGTACCTGCCTTAGCGGTTGATCGGTTAAAACTTTGATGGAATGAGATTGGAAATAGTGTCGCAGTTTCCGTGACGCGATTAGCAAACAGTATGCTAGTTTCTCAAGTTTAGGGTATCTGGCTTCTACCCCTGTAAATCTCTTGCTTACAAAGTACACGGGCCGCTGCGCGCGGTTGTCCTCTCTCACCAAAGCGGCGCTTAAAGCATGGGACAATACAACAAGGTATAGGTATAGTTATTCGTCTTCATTTGGAGTTGAGAGTACCGTTGGTCTCTGAAGGTGTTCGATTAGGTTAATGAAGGTTGTCGAGCATTCGTCAGTCCATTCGAACTTTCCTTTGTCTTTCTTTAGAGCTTCGAAGAAAGGGATGCATTTGTCGGTTGCTTTAGAGATGAACCTGCTTAGGGCGGCCACTTTCCCGTTTAGGCTTTGCATCTCTCTTCGAGTGGATGGTATCTTGATATCTTGCAAAGCCCGGACTTGCTCGGGGTTTGCTTCAATCCCCCTGGCATGGACGATGAATCCCAAGAATTTTCCCGACGATACTCTGAAGGAGCACTTTAGAGGATTCAGCTTCATTCCATATTGGCGAAGTACTTGAAACATCTCGTCCAGGTGGTTTATATGATCGTTGGCTTTCCTCGATTTTACCAGCATGTCATCCACATAAACTTCCATAGTTCGTCCTATTAGTTCCGCAAACATCTTGTTGACGAGGCACTGATAAGTAGCTTCGGCGTTTTTAAGTCCAAAAGGCATTACTCTGTAGCAGTACAATCCCCGGTCAGTGATGAAACTAGTGTGGTCTTGATCGGGGGTGTGCATAGGGATCTGGTTATATCCTGAGTATGCGTCCATAAAGGATAAGAGTTCGTGTCCGGCTGTGCTGTCCACGAGCTGATCGATTCGGGGGAGTGGGAAGCAGTCCTTCGGGCAAGCGTCATTTAAGTTGGAGAAGTCGATGCATGTTCGCCACTTCCCATTAGCCTTCTTTACTAGTACCGGGTTGGTGATCCATTCTGGGTAGATGGCTTCTCGTATGAAGTTATTGGCAAGTAGGTTCTTTACTTCTTCCTCGAGGGCTGCTGATCGTTCTGCCCCCATGCTCCTCTTTTTCTCTTTACTGGCACCTTGGTGGGATCGATGTTCAGTACGTGGCACGCTACGTCTAGGGAGATTCCAGTCATGTCAGCTTGCGTCCATGCAAATACATCCAAGTTGTGGCGAAGAAAATCGACGAGTTGACCCTTCAATTCCTCTCTTAACTGAGACCTGACTCTCAGCAGTCTACTTGAGTCGTGTTTGTCTACAGATACAAATTCCATAGCCTCTGCAGGCTCGGTGGTGGCCTCCTCCTCCTTATCCCTGGGGTCTAATTCGTTGAAAGGATCACTGGTATATCGAAGAGGAGGCGCTTTCTTTAATTTCTATGCTTCCAATTTTTTCTTGCAGAGAGAGGTCTCTGCATCCTTCCCTTTGTCCTTCCTGCGGTTATTGCGAAGTTCAGTTACATAGCAATCTCGAGCGGCGTCTTGATCTCCCTCTATTTCTCCTATTCCGTTATCTATTGGAAATTTCATCTTCAGGCACCACGGGGCTAGGACAATTTGGAAGTCAGACAAGGCCGGTCTTCCCAAAAAGGCGTTGTAGGCCGAGTGGTTCTCTATTAGCACAAATGTTTGTTTTCGCACAACGGAGCGGGG
The DNA here is from genome assembly GCA_030765085.1 of Allium cepa. Classification (NCBI taxonomy): domain Eukaryota; kingdom Viridiplantae; phylum Streptophyta; class Magnoliopsida; order Asparagales; family Amaryllidaceae; genus Allium; species Allium cepa. Next base: position 139,355,433 of record CM060932.1, read on the forward strand.
ATGACTTCCTATTTCGACAAAGAGGTCCAGTTGCCCGAGGGGCATCTTCGCATCTCCAGTGAAACCATGTAGCGGTTTGCTGCAGGGAGACACATCCTTCATTGACAGCTTCATTTTGTCGAAAGCATGCTTGAATAGGATATTTACTGAGCTTACAGTGTCTACTAGAATTCGAAAAACTTTGGCTGGACCGAACCAGGCAGAGATGACCATAGGATCCATGTGAGGGTACTGCCTTCCCTCTAGATCACGCCTACTGAATGTGATGTCATCATTCTCTTTCCGCTTCGGGTGGCGTTCTTCTGTAACAGAATTAACGTAGCCTTCATTGTTTCTAAGTGACTTACCGTATCTTTCCATCTCTGCCCAGCTTCCGTCGGCGATGTGTGGTCCTCCTGATATGGTAAGGACCACTATCTTCTCTTGACTGGAGCTGCTGGTGTTGCGATTTCCTCCACCTACTTCCGGGAGGGGTAGCCCTGGGTTCTCATTGGCTGGAGTTGAAGTCCTGTTCTGACCTTTCACATAGCGCTCCAGTCTCTTCCTTCTGATGTGTTCTTCAATCAAGTCCCGGAGATGATGGCATTCATTGGTGTCATGCCCGTGAGATTCGTGGAAGCGGTAGAACTTTACAGACTTAATTGCATTATCTGATTCCTTCTTGTGTGGGGGGCGCTTGTATCTAACTTCGTCTTGGGTGTCCAAGAAGATGTTTTCGATTGTTTCATTTAAAGGAGTGTAAGAGTCAAATCTCGGTCCTGGCCAATATAAACGCTTTTCTCCCTTCTTGCCCCCAGCACTATCTCTGGAGTCATTTCTTCGAACGTCTTTTGCTACTGCGGGTGTGTTGCCATGAGCTGCCTTGGTTTGTTGCCCTGTCTGCCTTTCAATGGCAGCGTCTTCAAGTCCCATGTATTTCCCGGCTTCATGGAAGAAATCGGGTAAGGTAGCTGGCTTTTCTTTAGTTAATCTCCTAGCAAATTTAGTATCCGAATGTACACCACTGCAGAGGGCCATTAGGATATGTTTCTCGTCGGCAACTTGGACTGCGGCCGCTGCGGCATTGAATCGGGTTAGATATTGTTGCACAGTCTCTCCGGGTTTCTGTTTGATATTCGATAGGGAGTAAGCGTCCTTGGGTTGTTCCACATGAATGCGGAACTGGCTGATGAACTTTTCTTTCAACATTTTCCATGAGCTGATGGACCCTTGGGGTAGATGGCAGAACTAGGAGGTAGCTAGATCTGCCAAGAATAGCGGGAAGCATTTACACAACACTCCCTCTGTTGCTCTGCTCATGAGCATATGTTGTGTGTATCTTTGTAAGTGTACGACGGGGTCAGAGGTTCCCTTGTAAGGTTCCATTGTCGGCATTTTCCATTCTCGGGGGGTGATGGCGATTTCGATATTGCGGGTGAAGGGGCTGGTTACCCTAGCGCCTATCCCTCGATCTCTTTGGTCCCGTCGGACGCACTCTCTGAATAATCGCGCCATCCTTTCATCAGAACTTGGAGTAGATAGAAATGAGTTTGGTTCTTCCCTGCGGGATTGATTCCGTCCAGATGACCTGTAAGGATGGTATCATCTATCACTCCTAACATTCTCCAATGGCTGCCTCTGGTCTTCTGGGGGCACGCTGGGGTCAGCCACAGTTGGCCCTTGCCTTGATCTTCCCCTGCTGCGTTCTGTTCTCAGCACTTCCTCGGGTCCGACTTCGGGCTGGACTCCAGCTCGGCCCCGCCTATTGGTGTTTCCATGGTTAGGTAACATGGCGGGCTCAGCTACATCCGACCCCTGCCTGGTACCTCCCCCGTTGGGTTCGGTTCCAAGTGTTTCCTCGGGTCGGAATTCGGGCTGAGTCCGGGCTCGGCTCCTACCATTGCTGTTTCTGTTGTTAGCCTCTTCGAAGAAGAAAGACCTTTGTCATCTTCCAGATCCTCCAGACCGGGACTCGCCCCATGATTCAGTGTTGCGGTTAGATTCTTCAGCATCCCTTAAGCGTGACATGAGTTGGTCCACCAAGGCTTCTTGTTGAGATGCGAAGCGGTTAGTTACTTCAGCCACAACCCTGTCCAGATCCATCCTTGTAATTGGTTGTTCCGTAGCAGGGGCTGTCGGATTTGCCTGATTTCCATTTTTTGTTGGAACCTGACGATTGTCTTGATCTCTGATCACTAGATCTGGGATACTGCTAGTTGCGATGTTTTTTCCTTTGTTAGCATCTTTCTTCCGTCCGGGAGGCATGTTTTCCAAGCAATGAACGATGCTGATAAAAAAAGGGTTAAGTGGGAGAAGCTGAAGCTTCGAGCTCCTGTTCTCAGTGAATGCACCAAAAATGTTTGCACAAAAAATGGACAAACACCTCCAAGTCGTATGATTTAGTTGATTATATGTTGTTCTTAGTGATTTGGGTGATTTATGCAAATATATAAAATAGGTGGGCTAAAATGTAAAAGACACACAGATTTATAGTGGTTCGGCCAGAATGTGCCTACATCCACTTTATATGTTATTCTCCTTTTCTCTTCAGATTACAAGTACAAAGCTTAGATTACAAGTATCTGAAAGTTGTTTGAAAGTTCTATCCGTGCTTGAGCTCTCAAACTTGTCTGCCATTGTTGTACCCTTGCCTCTCTATTTATAGAGTGAGGCTGGGGGCAGGGGTCTCGGACGTATATAGTTGCTGGTGGGCCTGGGCTGATGCAATCTGGCCTGGCGAAGTTGGTTCGGCCATGCCTTGGTCTGGAGATGGTAGATGTGGACTTGGTCCGGTAGTAGAGGGTTGAGGTTGGTTCGGCAGCAGGGGGTTCTGCAGCAGGGGGTTCGGCAGCAGGTGGTTCGGTAGTGAGAGGAATTGGACCGGTGAGGGTGGTCCGGTGGTTAGTGGAATTGGACCGGTGGTAGCTTGGGAGTGAGTTGGTGTTTGGTTCGGAGGGATTTGATTCGGTGGCTTGGTTTGTGCTGGTTCGGAGGTGAATGAAGCGGTAGTGGGCTGGTTCGGCTATGCATAGGAAGGGATTCAGTTCGGTGGTGTTGGACCGGTGGTAGGGAAGGATCCGGTCCGGTGAGGTGTTGATTCGGTGGTAGGATGGAGCCGGTCGAAACACACCCAACAGATTTGATATGATTCAAAGATGAAGCCGATTGCGAGGGATGATATAAAATTAACCAAACCTAAATGAACAAAACTTATTAGAATGTATAACAAGCACTTTTGCATATTAAAGAGAAGCCAGAGTTTCTTATCAATATCGAGAATAAACAAATTTCAGTTGTTATTAATAATTAAGAGTATTGACCCTACTGTATGGTGTGATATGCAAATCTGAAAAAATTCCAGGTATCTTATCAAAATATGATTTTGATAGTTGTACCTAAAGAGATATGATCCATTGGCTGTGAATGTTTCCTTAAGAGAAAGACAAATCCAGTTGGAATATATTGAGCAACATTGATAGGAATAAAATCATAAATTTCAATTGTTAAAATTAGCGTACTAGTTCAATGTGCTTAAATTGATTCAGATTTTACTTACAAAATTTATCGCCCAGTACGAATTTGAGTTTCGGTACATATATAAAGTCAGGGGGAGCAATAACTAAGTTTATGGGTATTGGATATGATCTAGGAAATGATATGAAAGTGTTATTCGATAAGCATCATTGTTAAGAAGTATTTTGACTGAGAATCAAATAATTTGAATTTTAGTCAAAATATAGAGGAAGCACGTGTCTGTAAGAAATAATATTAATAAGTACAAAATATTTCTAAAACTATAAGTAAGCAACAAAATTATGATTTTTAACAATGCATTTAAGTTAAAATCTGTTAGTTTGGTTGTTTAATAATTGACATTAGATTTCAAAATGACTTCTTTTATGATTAATATAAAAGAATGTTAGGATTATCTCCACATGCGCTACATCAAATTGTTTGATATCGAGCATGTAGGATGGATTGTTTATGCACTGGCAATGGGAATTATCGTATATGCCATATTTCTCTACAATATCACACTTTGATTATGTACTTGATACATATAACAAGCATCTAATCCGAATTAAGATTACTATATATTTTTAGCGTCCGTATGTATTTATGAAATGCTAGGGAATTGTTTATAGAAACAACAAACTCCTTATGAAGGAGTGCACAGACTCAAACTTCTTTGATATCAAGTAAAATATGTCAATCCCAAGTTCATATTTCAAACTTAAATTGAGAAATTTAAGTTGGAATCGTTCCAAACAATAAGTAATAATTGATTTAACCAAAGGATACTATTATATAAGAAGTATAAATAAATGAAAAAATTAATAACCGAGCTAATGGTGATTCTAAAGTTGAGAATCCCATGACATTGGTATATGATAACTATGTCGTGATACAGTTTGTAAAAGTACCTGGAGCTCACTAGAAATCAAACAACATACTCCGAGTAATTCCTTATAATAAAGGCAGTTTATTAGCATTGGAGAGAAATGATTGATGGAGTAGATGATTAAAAAACATAGCATACCCATTCACCGAGGGACCAACCCAACAATTTTTGAGAAAACCGATAGATGATGTTGGAATAAGATTAAATGGTTGACCCAAAGTACAAGTGGGAGATTGATGGAGTTAGGGGTATGCCTTAAGGGCAATTATGTAATTTTTTACATGTATCTAATCGATAGCCAATCTTGTCCAAAATAAAAATATATTCTTTTTATTATATACTTGATATAATGTGTTATATTACTTATTTATTTAATTAAAAGTATATTTAATATAGAAAATATTTAAATGATATGTTATGTGATAGTAATTGCAAAGTGTTGTAATCATGAGAACTTTATCGCATTGAAATAACATATTATTTTAAATATTTCTTGTCAAGATGTTTCGAGAAAGGATATTGACTCATCCATGAAGATTAGAGTACGTAACTCACTTCGAATGTTGGCCAATGTATTTTTCATGAATGTTGGGGCACCAAGGGGTTACGTACTGATATTTATTGAATAACTATGGAATAACTCAATTGAGAGTTCTTCGTTGGTTAATATAACCAAGGTCAAATGGACAATCTTGAAGTGACAATATTACACAACTCCCTTGAATTGAGAATATTGTAGAACTTCAACATGGATACTCCACTTTGATTATAGTTAAATCGTGGTATAACGTCAATCGAACAACTATAGTTGGGGTCTGAGTTGAATTATTGGAAGTGAATACTATTCAAGAATTTGTATTCTTAGTTACATAGGGTTTGTCATTCGGCCTTTTGGCCTGACTATATTCAGATTGACTGGATAAGTTATACCTAACGATTATCAAGGCAAGCAATCCAAAGAGATGGTACTAGGGTCCAGGAACCAAGTATGGTCGAACAAGCTTCGAAGTGCAATACCTTGGAACACGGCAAGTATGGATCGGTGTTCCACCCTATATAGGGTACACCCAAAGTGGGCCTCACTCCTATGACACTCTTCTTTATCTACATAGAGCCTGATTCAAGTTTTGTTTCAGAGGTCGTATTTGCAATCTCCATATATAGTCTAGAGCACTAGTTCAACCTTCTGTAAATCCCAACTCTTATATACGTACATATTATTTTTGTACACTGGTTATATATTGCACTTACACTTTACGCATATGAATCTATTTGGTATGATCATTATTGCACATTTTAATTTAAATAAATTTAAAATTCTTTTTAGCGAAATTAAGTAAATAAGATTTTATTTAAAACTTTATTAGATTGGATCTAAATAATCTAATATATCTTTTGGACTTTATATCCCCAATAGATCCAAAATAGGAAACTACTTTGAAATTTACCTATTTCACCCGCTTCCGGCTGGTCCAGTTCCAACAGATATTAAACGTTCTTCGATAAATAAACACTTAAGCGACCAAGTTACGAACGTATTTAGTAGTTGTAAAACTTCGACCCATGCATGAGTCTTGAAATGATAACATGCCAAAGATTTATCGGTAAGTATATTTTATGTTTTTATGTCAATCTTAATTCAGTTCATTTGTACATTTTAAAATATTTTATCAATTATATCAGTTGCATGTATTTGTCGAAGTTTAACTTTGTAGTGTATATTCTTATGATATTAGAAAGGTTAAGTGTATTCATTTCTTTCTAATAAGGCTTCCACTCAATTTTAATGTTTCCTAAGAAAAATGTAGAAATATTTTGATTTTTCTAGTGGACATTAGGACTCGCTTGCCTTAGGATTCTTGCCTTTAGGATTATCAATAAAGCATAGGCCTGCATGCGATGGATAAAACCTGATCTGTTGTATCATATACAACCCCTAACCAATGGTCTTTGTGCTAACCTCATCTCGACCTTGAGGATTATCAAAAAATCAAAAAAGATTGCTCACCCGTCTTTTCACGACGACCTAAGTATAATGTACATACCTCGACGAATACCAATAAATATGTCCATGTATCTTACCTCATCTAGTCAATATATTAGTAGTACTACACCTAACATCATTAGCCTGAGGAATCTCAACAACTAAAAAGTATGAAAGTAATCTATTAAAATATGAATGGTAAAGGACAACTTATGTATTTAGGATTCATAATCATTAACACACACACATACACACACATATTTAGTGATACTAATTTAGGGAACGATGTATTTCTTATGAGATACTCTTGTATTAGAGTGTCCAATACATTTGAAATCATGGAATACATATAATATGTATGTGCTTGTTCCTTAAACCAAAGTTGGATTTTGAACCAAAAGATGACACAACACCCCAAATTCCACTTATGTTCATACATATATAATTATATAAGTTTAGTTTTTTTATAACTTTTATAATTTAATTAACTTATATAATATGTAGTTTATTGATTAAATCATATTTAATAAATTTTAATTCCTATTAATTAAATCATATTCAATTAATTTTAATTCAATTAATTAAATCATATTTGATTAATTTTATTATTTTATATTAAAATTTAAATGTTATATTATTCATCTTAAAGTAGTAAAGATATAAAAATTAACTATAACATCTTATAGTTGATTTATATATACATATCAATGCATGTACACATATTAATAATTAACTTCTAATTAATTTTATTTAATAAATTAATTTATTTAATTAAATTTTTTTGTTAAATGTTTAAATTAATTCAAAATTTTAATATAATTCTTTTTAAACAAATTTAGATAAATATATAACTATAAAAACTATGGTTACATATATATATATATGTTAATTAAATTTTAGTTAACTATTTATTTTAATTAATCACATTAACTAAATATATTAAAATTTCAAAATTAATTGATTTAATTGATAGAATAATTTTTAAAATTTTGAATTCAGTTTATAACCTTTACAACATTTTCATTTTTATAGTTTAAACTTAACTTTTAAATTTAAAATATATTTTAAATTTTCTAACCGAATTTTGAAAATAAGCCCAAGGCCCAAAACAATTTAGGCCTTTATAATTCGACCAACCTTTTAGACTCACTCCACCCATTAGGCCAGTCCGATAGCTAGGGAGGGGTAATACTTTAATTCAACCCTAAGCCTAGACACTACTTTTCTAGGCACATATCAAATTGGTATGTTTAATTAGTTGGCCATAATATTGCTAATTAGACAGCATAGACCATTTGAGCTCTGATACCATTGAACATCCGACCCAAACTCCTTTGGGGTAACCCAATTAGGTACCTCACAAGCAAGTTTCATATGTAGTCTTTTGATAGCACAACCATGATAGGACATATAGGGTAAGAGGCGATGCTTCGTCACAGATCACAATGTGAGAATCTCTTGTCATGCTAGCTGTAGGAATCAAACCTGGGACATCCAATATACTAGGTGAAGACCTCAACCAACATTGCTATGATGCCATTAAGGGAAACGGTGGTCAACAGTGGGGTGAAATAGGTAGATTTCAAGAAAATTACCTATTTAGATCATAGTTTCTAATGGGTTTCACTAATCCAATATAATTAACTTAAATAAATCTAAATTTATTTAAATTTCTAGTTTAATTAATAAATCTATGTTTATTCACTATAAACTTTAAAAAGGTATGAATATATTACAAATATTTATGTTTCTAAATGGTGTACAAAGAGGAATGAACGTATTATTATTAGATCTAAATGTAATCACATCATGATCTAAAACGAGAAAGAAAAATAGGTGGCATCAATGGTTGATTATACCTTCCTATTTTACAAACATTCTACTAAAACTATACCTAATCATTATTTAAAATGATATATGATATTAAAATGTTCAACGTGACAAAAGCAACAAAACAACAACAAGGTCAATATATACATGTATATATATTTGGATTCATATCTGTGACGTATGCATTCATCATTTATATATATGTGTGTGTATATATATATATATATATATATATATATCAAGTGCTTCAATTTAGTTTGATTTTGTAAGAAGTATGTTTGATAACAACAACAAATATTGATTAAAAAAACTTGACATAAACGACTAATAGAAGTTCCAAAATTCAATTTAAAATTATAAATCTAAATTTGGATTGGCAAGATTTATTCATAATTAAGATCATGATTACATTTGATTAACGAAACAACCTTAATGAATTAAGTAGCAATATTAAATTGTATATTTATATTTGTTTAATTTGAAGTTGAAAATAACTTTAATTATTCAAAGTGTTACATATACATATTTAAAGTTAAATTGTTCTATTTTTTGAGGGAAATGAGCGATCCTCTCTAGGAGGAGCATGCTCATATAATTTTATTCTATACTATAAAAGGAGCTTTCAACAAGCCTGGTAGGTAGCAAAAAACCCTCTTTACAGAAGAGAAAAAGGAAAACCCTCCCATGTCATAAGAGTGGACTCTTATACTGACTTTATAGATGTAAATCAAATGAACTATCTCATCAAGTAGCAAACAAATGGTATGGCTATAGCTCCGTATATACACAAAGGAATCGTCGAAGTGGATTTAATGAAGCCAATGTGTAGAATTGTAGCATCCCTAAACTCCTAGATCCATAAGCATTCCAAAAAAGTCTCAAAACCGTGATGATCCAAGTATAGGTAACCAATCAAAGCAATCCTGCATTCACAATTCATTTGTAAGCATCCAGTCTACCACTACGACAACCACAAAAACTGAAAAAATTAACAAAAACATGAAACTAACACATATTTATCTATATAATATGAATATTATATAGGTGTGTGTGTATGAGAGAAACACAAAACTAGAATGCAAAGTAAATCTGAATTAATTATCAATCAAGGGTAAAACGTTTGAGGTGTTATCTTTGTTAAAAGAATCTACTAGCTCATTGCTTAAGGTCATATTGTGTCTCCTAATGTTGTAAATAATTTTAACCCTTAAGATATCAATTTTAATTTTGACATTTTTAAGAATTTCCCTAAAGGAAACATTTTTTGCCAATTTATGGCTAGGGTTTGCAACCCAGTTGTAAGTGAACAGCGCAATGATGTTGATCAAGCTATTAACATGAGTGTTAATATTATTAAACATCCTTTAATTCCTTTCAAACCATAGATACCAATAAGATATAGTGAAAATAGTATTAATTAAAATTCTATGGTCTTTAGCATGTTGGAACCTATATTTTTCCAGTAGTAGTCACAGTTAAAGTCTGTGCTCATCATGTTAAAGTCAAAGATGCGAAGAGTGTTAACAAGAACATAATTAGTTAAGGAATAGTTGTAATACATGTGAGCTACATTTTCTAGGTGTATATTGGAAAAAAAACATTTTTAATCTATTATCAAATTCTTTTTCTTTAAAAAATTAATCAAATTTAATTTCTTATATAGGAACAAACATATGTGCAACTTTTTTTTGGAAGAGCATTACTTTCCAGATAAATTTTAAAGTATTTGGTTTGGTCCCTAAAAAAAAATAAGAACATGTGCATCGAGTTTGAGGAGTATGTTTTGCTTTTATCCCAACACCAAGTTTTAGTGTCCCTTTTGTTATCCAAGTTATAATATTCTAGGATTGGTATAAAACGGTTGAAATTAAAGCTCTATGGAAAATTATTACGAGATTTAAAAACCTCTGAAATTAAGGCATTTTTGAAATAAAAATATCAAATAGCTCTTCCTACTCAACACTAAGAGGAATAGCAGAAATCCAACTATCATGCGAGAAAAATGTGTTGTTGCAAGAATGAACTAGGTTATTAATCCTAAGATTCAAAATATTGAAGTTTCTTATGATGGATTTCCAAAAAGGGGATATTTGTTAGAATTAGAAGTGATATGGTAAAGGTTCTATCACAGAGTTGATTTGAACTCAGTTATTTTCAGGTAAGGTTTTCATAATTATTGTTAAATTTCCAAAGCCATTTTCCTAGTAAAACCATTTTTAAATTACAAATTTAAATTGTTTTAATATAGACATAAAATTCACATACTTCTAAATACTTTTATATCTAAATATTTAATGAAAATGTGTGTATATATATACGTATATAAAATGTTTAATTTTATCACTCAAAATTAATGTAGTTTGAGTTTAAAACAAAACTATCAAAAAGAAATTATAGAATCAAAATATACACATAACATTAGAATAAGATGTTAATGTATTTCATGTTTCAAAATGATTCAAATCAATAATATTTGGTAGATTATGATTATAAATTACTTTATAAAATCGTTACATGTATACCAAGTCATATTTATAGATGAAATTATAATCTTACATATATAAACAATGTATTGTGTAAACAAATGAATTGAATCAAACAACACCATCCAATTAATTGTTTAAATATGATGTCAATTATAAATCATAATGACATAATTATATATATATATATAATCATTATAAAAAGATACAACAAAATATAAATATGAAAAGATATTTTATCATTATAGGTCTTGCCAGTAAGTTACACCATGATTTGAGATTTCTCCTCAGCTTTCTTAGTAGATCCACCCAGCTTTATAAGAGAAGGATGAACCACTTAATTTTATTTTTATTAGATGTATTCATCTGTGTAGTTAATTCCCCACTATTACCCTGCTATAACCCTGATATATCTCATAGAGAATTTCTACTGCTACGATTTTCCATATAGCCTCAAATATAGCCTTTCCGCTTTAAGCCCCGCTATTTTCGCTATATCCCATTATTCCCGTTATATTCCGCTATTTGCGCTATATCTTCTTTGAAAGAAATGAATTAAATTTATACATTCTAAAAATTATGAAATTAATTAATTTAATTGAATTTTTAATATATTTTCAGAAATAAAAATACTCTAATATTCTATTAAATTCAATTATGTTATATAACAGTTTTACGTTTATTTACATTATATTCGCACATGTTTTTATTTAAAATTATTTATGTATTAATTATAGTTCAATTGAATGTTAAATTTTCATTTAACTACCATTTATATATTTGTAAAAACATTGAGTACGAGTTTCATATGCTATTTTAGAGTAATCCACTATATCCCGCTATATCCCCGCTATGACTTTTTGCACCTATGCGGCATTGAATCTGCCAAGCGATTTAACTACATAGGCTTTCATTGAGTTTGGAATTGACTTTTTTCTGGAATGATGGTTTTGTTTTTGGCCGTGGCAATGGAGAAGAGGAGATAAAAAATGAATAATTGGAAGAATAGATGAAAATGGATTTGTCTCAACTAAAAGAACGAAACATTTTACTTACTTTCAATTGAAACTTCCCTAATCAATTTCCTTAATTCTCTATCTTTATTTCTCTCTCTCTCTCTTCCTAACCCTCTCACTTTTCAAGATTTAGCGGGCATATATGCAATCAAATGGCATAAATTTTCCATGAAACCCTTCATGCAATTATCTTTTATTTAAATTTGTTTAAAGTTACATCATTATCGTATATCGATGCATGCAAATATAATTTTTATATATGCATTCAAACTAACTCCAAACAACTCCAAAGCGTCAAATAAATCGAATAATAATTAATATTTCTCAAATATTAATCAATTGAATTAATATATAATATTTTATAAATTAATTAAATCATGTGTTTTTTTGAAGAGGTCACAAATATGGTTGTAAGACCAAGAGATGTGAAATCAGTTAGTGATTAATTTTAAACAATTCAAATATTAAAGTTTGCGTGTCACCGCAGCTAACGGTATAAAAGTTTGGCCAAATTCAGCGCTTATAAATCTTTTTGGTAAATTCAATTTCATGTTTTCTTAAGCAATTAGCAATAATTGTCTACAAACATTCTCTTCGTCAACACTATATCACTTTAGGATTTATGAAATTTGGTTTTGGTCAAAATTCCAGTATCATCCATATTCAACTCGGTTAGTTCATGAAAAAAGTCGTTGGTTCAATAATAACATTTATTACTAATCATACTACACCAGACATAGATTTTGACTTTGAGTTGACTGTAGTTGACTATGACACTAACCTCATCAACTGAGGAGATAAGTTCTTTATTGAATATTGTATCACTTCCAATGCTTTAAATCAGACCAACTATAGTCACTTGGTGGATTGGCATACCATGATTTAACTATAATCAAAGTGAAGTATTCACATTAAAGTTTCATGATATTTTTAAGTTGAGGGAATTATGTAACATCGTTGCCATGATATTTCTTAGTTGACCTATTCGTTATTAACCAACATGAAACTCTTGGATGACTCATCCCATAGTTTTCCAATGATTACAAACATATGACTCTTTGGTGGTCCCAACAACCATGAGTAATTTACATACTTATATTTTGAGAGCATTATGCATTATATTGGTGGTCTCAATGGATGTATTGATATCCTTTCATGGAACACCTTGACCAGGAATATTTAAAATAAAATGTAATTTTATTTTATGATTAATTACTTACGATCGCAACTATAACCGCATAATATTTTATTTATGGATTTTCTTATGAAATTCTATAAATTAGTTATTTAATTAATTACATCAATGTAACAAAGTATGTAAAAAAAACACCGTTAGTATGAACAAGATTGATTAGAGTTAAATATATGTAATAAATTACATAATTTCCCTAAGAGCATACCACTAACTCTTTCATTATCCTTCAACTTTGTCCTACTTACAACAGTTTGATCTTTGGTCCCATCAATAAAACTAAAGATTGAAGGCATCGATTCTTTATTGTGAGATATTTTTCTCCCGAAGTTTGTAGGACCTTCTCTCTTCCTAGTGTGCTATTAATCTTAAACATGTCACTTTGTCGATTTTATGTTTATTGATTTTTTTACACTAAGCTCTTAATATTTGTAGATCTTGCTACTATAGAAATCAATCCTAAGGTGTTGGTGAAGATCGAAAGAGTTGGGAATGCCATAAAATATTCTAAGAGTTCGATGAGACTTCTTACTGAAGATAAGCTAAAAAAACACTTTGATTCAGTCATTTCATCGGATTTTAGGTGAGCTTCCAAGATAAAAAGGACAAAATATAGCTCTAAATTGCTTATCACTGTAAAGTTAGCTACCTTCTAAATCAATAGTCCTGTTTAATGTGAGAGAGTTAGGGTATGCCCTTGGGCTAATTATGTAATTTATTGTAAATTAGTTACTTTATAATAAAATCTCATTCAAAATAATTTTTGTTTTGTTTTCTATTCTATATTTGTCATACCATGATATATTTATTATGTAATTAATTGAAGTATATTAAAACAAAAATCCTTCAATGATATGTTATGTGACAATATTACAAGTAGTTGTAATTAGAAGAAAATTATTACAATATAAAATAACATATTATATCAAATACTCATGGTCAAGATGCTTCGAGAATGGATCACGATGCATCTAATGTGCCAGAGTATGCAACATTCTCAAAATGTTGGGCAGTATATTATCCATGACTACTAACACCAAGCGGATATGTACTCATTGTTAATGGATAACTATAGAATGACCCACTCGTGAGTTTCATGTTGGTTAATAACAATTATGTCAGATAGAAAATCTCATAATGACGATGTTACTCAGTTTCTCAACTAGATAGTAACGTTGAGCTTTAATGTGGATACCCCACTTTGATTATAGTTAAATCATGGCATGGTGATCATCGAGTGACTATGTTGGGTCTGAGTTGAAGCATTAGAAGTAAAACACTATTCAATAGAAATTTCGTCTCCTAGTTTTATGCGGTCAGTATCATAGTGAATTATAGTATCATGGTGAATTATAGTCAACTCAAAGTCAAAATCTCTAGACAGAGTAGTACGATTATAATGACGTAGCATGAATTGGCTGCTAATTAATTATCTGAGGCTTTTGAGCGTAACATACACTTAGTAGGTTGTTTATCATCCTTATGTGATGAGAAGATTTCAAACTTGGGTAAACATGAGTTTTGTTTGCTCATGATTGAATACTGTTAAGTATTGCTATGTGGTTGTGTTTATTGTTTCTTATGTTGGAATTTCAAGGACGAAATTATCTAAGTGGATGAGAACGTAACGACTTGGAATTTCAAACACTTCATATTTTTAAATATTCGAGTCTTGGATTAAATTTTATTAAAATGATTTAATAAGCTTTTTAACCTACACTTTAAATCATAAGTAATGATGTTAAACTTGTTATGGAAAAATATTTACAATGATAAATACTTTGAAAAATATTAATATGTGACCGAAAATAGTTTTTTATCGATAAACAACTTTTTTCTCAACGAAAATTGCTTAAAATTTTTGTGCATGTCTAATTAATCATTATGGAGATAATTAGTAACTAAAAATATTTTCATGTATATGGCTAGCTAAATCTGATGATAACATACGTGATGTAGTGGAAGATATTTAGGAAATGAACTTAAATGGAAACTCTGAACTCTTAAGAAATGATAAAGGAGAAGTGATATTTGTAATTAATGGAAGGTCCTTTGTAAGGGGGTTTTGGTCATTCAATATCTCATTTCCTAGCCTATAAATAGAAGCGAGGGATTTACTTCATAACCTACTAATTCACTTTAGCTTGAGATGAAGTATGAGAATTGAAAATGATAAAAGTGCTTAAGCACTAATCCACTTATTCTTCTCTAACTTTTTTAAGTCTTAACCAAATCATCTCCGATATCTTCTAAACTTTAGTTATATGCTTAAAACATCATGCGAAGCATGATTAACAAGTAAAAAGTAGGAGAAGATAAGAGGAATAAGGGGATCTTGGAGGAGGCCATGAGCAATAGGAGGAGGAGGGGAGGTGTTGCTTTGGTTTGAAAGTGCTAAAGGTTGGATCTTTAGGCTTGTGGTGATGGAAGGAGGTGGTTCTTTGTTTTTGTGGCTTTGTGCTTGGGTTTGGCATGTAACTATGATTTATATCACTATCTTATAAGTATATTGGGTGTATATATGTTGTGTGAAAGGTATAAAGTTAAAGTGAAATTAACTAATTAAAGTTATAAACTTTGGACCCCTCTTACTTTGAAAGCAAATGATAATTTTATATTGTATGGCATCAATTTTTTACCCTCCTAAACATGTGACATGGCCTTGAATTGATTTTTAAATGGTTTTTTAACTTTTGTGTTATTGAAGTAAGTCTAAACATGTTTGAAGGGAGAATAGTCGTTATAAGTGCACTTTTGAATCCCTTGTTTTCAAGAATTTTTATAAATAAACGTTAAAATATCCTTATGAGTTTATTTCCATGGATATTAAGTATCCTAATGATACTACTTATTATAAAAATTTCAAGTCTTAAATCATTTGTTAAAATGGTCAAAAATAGTTGGAAAGATCGTACTTTTCAATGTTGTTTTTAACATGGAATTTTAACAGCATTTATAAATGTTGTAGTAAGTTGCTTATGGTTTTAAGTGCTTAGAAATGATGTTTATATTTGGTAATTTTCTCTAATCTATTTAGAGATGTTTTATAACCTATTTTGAAGTATTTAAAGTTAGTTTTATGTTTAAATATATTTTTACTAATTATATATGTATTTTGAAAGCAAAGACGTTTTATAATATAAACATATTTTTGATCAAATTATAAAATATTATTTTTAAGTTATATTTTGAAAAAATATTTAAAAAATATTTATAAGTATTTTTAAAGTGTATATAAGTTTGGAAAAAGGCACTTGACCAGGTTAACACCAAAACCCGACAAGGTAGACTTCTCTATATATAAGAGCTAAGATTAATGTCGAGTAAGGGTGGAGTAATAGAGCTCTAACCTATCGGGCTTTCCTTAAATGAGGAATTGTTAAGCTAGAATGTTAGAAATGTGTTAAAATTGTTGCTTACTTACATGTTTAAAAGCTAATTAATTTTGCTTAACGCTAGAAGCCAATGAAATAGGTTTCTCTATTTCTGAGATTTAAGATTGATGTCGAGCAGGGACAGAGCAATGGAACTTTAACCTATCGGATTTCCCTCTTGAATGAGTAATAGTTAAGTCAGGGATGTTGGAAATGGGTTTATCATATTGGTTGTTACTTATTTATTAAAATCATTAATACTACACTTAACACCAAAACGGGATTAGAAGCCGCTTATGTGGCTCGATCGTGCTTCGTGTGACTTGATCGTTCATTGTATGTTCACTTGTTTATGGAAAAGATTTGGTCCTATACTTAATACTAAAAGCCGAGGAAGTACACTTGTCTATTTGTGCGAATTTAGTCTGATGTTCGTGTAGGTATATGAGCAATAGATCTAACTTACCAGTGTCACTTTTGATCGAGGGATATTGTAAGATGAAAATATCGAAAACGTGATAAGTATACGAGACTTTGTTTCAATATTGAAGAGATCGGGATCGATAAGTGTTTTACTTATCGAAAACTACTTTAAGGATGAGATATGTGTTCTGTCTCTTGGAAGTGGATCTGTTCGAGATATTGTAATCCATGTGTTGTTTCGAGATTTGTTTGAGATATGAGAATTCAATCGAGGATTCATGTTCTGTTCGAGTGATGAAGACTTGTATGAGAGATGCTGAATGTAATCTCGACACCAAAGCTTAGGGTTTGATTGACCCATAACATGATATTATCACTTCATATCTAGAGTATGCTTATCGATGTTGCGCTTGGGAGGTGATGGTATTTGGAATCACGTATTTAGACATGGACTGATATGTTTTCCTTAATGGTTTACTATCTAGAGATATATAGTGCTTAGAGATAGTTTCTAACCCTTGTGCAGGAGATTGGATGCGGCGTCGAATGAAGAGATCTCTATGGAAAAATCCAATATGCAAACGTTCCTAATCAAATTTGATTGTACTCCTAATATGTTGTCGAATGTAACCAACATAACCATTCCATCTATTTCTGGTTTATATTCTTTACCCTAGACTTTATCTGATATACCACCTTATGTACTTATTATATGATAGTACTTTTGAGGGGATAACCATTATGACATTCCATGCAGCTTCAAAACTACTTTTGTATACTAGCTACATTTTTCTTGAGTCTCTCATACCAAAGTTATGTCTGACACGTGGCTTGTGTTTCCCTAAATTCCTTATGTGCTCTTTCGAGTAGTTTGAGAAAAGTAGGTTTTCATTAATGTTATTTAGAGCACGAGAATATGAGTTGGATGTTTCACCAACCGTAGTATTCCTATTTCCGCTGCATTACTATTGTATATCAGCATTTATGAGGATAGTTTGTTATAACTTTTCAGGCTAATGACAATGTGAGAAATGCAGATTATGGATCTTGAGGCTGGAATAACACTAGAAGGGAGTGAATAGTGTTTTATGGATTTTCTAAATCTTTTTGAAACTTATGTAATTTAATCATCAACAAGTACAATTCACAGACACAGATATAATCACAGAATCGGACACAGATGCAAATACTAAATCAAAGCAGTAAAGGATAGAACACACTAGGATTTTATACTGCTTCGGAGTTACCCTACATCCAGTCCCGTACATACGTACAGATTTCTTATCAAAATAATCTTCCATATTACACCCTCGGTTTCAAGGCTATGAGGTACATCCTTCTGTATTTGAATCCAGGACAAACTCTCTTGATTTAACCAGGCTACAAGATCACCTAATTGATTTCTAGGGCTACAATCACACCCAATAATTCTCAAGGCTTAACCGCACATTTCACTCAATAGTTTGATTTACAAAAGATTTTATAACTCTGAATAGCACTGAGATCTTATGGAAAGAGTGGCAGAGAATCAAACATGAGATAATCAAGTTTGATTCACTTGGTATTTCGGTAGAGTATAGTTTAGTATTCTTTAGAATAATTGTGGAAGATGAAGAGGAGAGAAAATAAATGAAATCTGGTAAAAAATTCATTTAGAACTTACTGGTATTTATAGTGGAGCAATAGCCATATCTATTCGTGAAAGGATATGATGAATAGACACTTCTTTTGAAAATTGAAATTTGAAAATAACGGACACCATGTCGACGTGGGGAGTTGAGGGATCTCGACATGCTCAAGGAAAAAAAATGATGTTTTAATTTTCTTATTCAAACTAGTTTCTATAATTTATCAAAACAATTTCTAGACTTTATAAATATATTTGAATATAGTTAAACATATAAAATAGTTTAGAAAGTAATTTTTAATATATATAATCTCAATCTATAAAGTGATTTAAAATCTGAGTATATATATATTTTAAAGCTAAATATTTAAAACAAGAGATGGTTTAAAAACAAGGACAATTTTGAAATCAAAATATTAAGAATGATAAATGAGGCTAAAATATTTGAAACCAAAAGAGATGACTTTTTGAAAAGAATGTTTTGAAAACATATTTTAAAAACAAGAGATATATTTTTGAAAAACATTTTTATAAAACTAGTGGATATCAAAATAGGACCACTATATATTCCACTAGATATTGTTGTGGGTTCCATCCCTTCAATAGGCTCGAAGTGGATTCTATTTCGCGAATAAATTTCGAATAAAGATGTAAGTGCTTTCAAGAAGTTTTTAACATAATTCTAGACTAACTACATTATCTTGTACTGTTTGAAATCTTGAACTCTTGATAACTTGACTTCTCGATACTCATGAGTCTTCAATCTTGATATCTTCGATCTTTAGATTCATCAGTCTTGTATCTCTACACTGTACAGTCTTCGTTCTTGGTACCTGCATGTTTATATTATGCATATACATATATATGTAAATCATAAAGTTAGTATTTATATTTTATAACAAGTCCTAAAGTTGTTGCCATCAAAACCATCATCACAAGGACTAACATTCTCCCTCTTTTTGATGATGACAACCTATGTTTATAAAATATACTTCACCTTCACTATAACTCCCCCTAAAACTAATAACTCCCCCTTAATTTAAGCCTAAATACTTTATTTTACACTTCTCCCCCTTTGTCATTAATAAAAAAAACTTATCCTAAACCGATATAACTCCCCCTTAGTCTTATACTAGAGTATTTGTGACAAGTTATGATGGAGTGCTTGAAGAATCCATTTTCAAAGAAAGTAGAAAGTTTGAAAGAGTGAAAGAGATTTAAATTTTAAAATGAAAGTGAAAAGGCATGATAAGATATTGAAAATAAATAAATATTCAATAGACACGTTCTCTGGTCAAGAGGTACCTTTCCAGAACATTGGGTTTGGTGAAAAGGTTAAGGGAAACTCAAAGATTTGAATTCAAATTTGAATTTCAAATTTCTGACAGGGATTTCGACATCATAGGTAGGGCCATGTCGACATGGGTCAGAGAATTCATGTGACTTATTTTTCCTATATACTTTAATATCTATATACATATGTTATTTTTAATGTCTATGTATTTTCTGGAGTAATATTAAATATAAAAATACTCTTTTAATAAAAATATTATATTATTAAAAATAAAATAAACATAATAATAAAAAATTTAAAATTAAAACAAAACATAATTTCAAAAACAATCAAACGATCAAACAATTTTAAGCAAACAATTTCAACCAATATATTGTAAACGTGTACCTTTTTCTAGATTCGTATCTCCGAGATCATCGGAATCATGAATAGCCATAAAACACATATTTGAATTTTCCATCTTCTGATCTACATCGCTTGAGGATGAGTCTGAGTCTGAATCGTCTAGTGTAGCGGTATACGCTCTTTTCCTTTTCTTTGTATAATCATCGCTTGTAGGAAATTTTTACTTATCAGGATGCAGACAGTCTCTTTTGAGATGGCCTGGTTCGTCACAGTTGAAACATGACGTGGCTTGGTACTTCATTATGATTTCCAGAATTCCTTTGAACATTCATTTTGAAGTTTTCATCTTTCTGTATTTCGAAAACTTTCGAAAATTCTTTATCATGAAAACTATTTCTTCATCATCACTTCTTGAGTCTGATCCATCTATTAATGCATTGAATGCAATTGACTTCTTTTCGAATGTCTTGCTATCTCTTCTCCATTGCATTTGTACTTCGAACGACATTAGATTTACAATCAATTCTTTAATCTTTAAAGTACTAATACCATTTGCTTCTTCGATTGCAAGAATTTTCTGATCTCATTCCGGAGTAAGAGAATTTAGAATTATTTTGACTTGATCTTCTTCGAGAAAAACTTTTTCCCAATGATATTCGAGAATGCATAATCTCCTGAAAACTACTATACATATTTGAAATGGACTCATTAGAATTCATTTTGAATAATTGAAACTGATTTGTGTGTATGAATATTTTGGTCTGTTTGACTTTGCATGTTCCTTCATGAGTGACTTGCAAAGTTTTCCAGATATCATATGCAGACTTACACACAGATACTCTATTGAATTCATTCCTATCAAGTGAACAAAATAAAATATTCATGGCTTTGGAATTATTTTGTGCAATAGTCTATTTCTCAGCAGTCCACTGTGCAAAACTAGTTATGGGTTCAGAATATTCAGTTTGTGTGATATTCCAAGTGTCTAATCCTATTGACTATAAATATATTTTCATTTTACATGCCCAATATTCATAGTTACTGCCATTAAAAAGTGGTAGTCGGGCACTAGACTGACCCTCTACAAATGAACTAGTGACAGTGTTAATAGAACCAGTGTTAATAGCCATTTTTAAAACTTTTCAAAATTCAGATTATGAAAACTTTGAAAACCAATGCTCTGATACCAAATGTGAGAAATGTAGATTAAGGATCTTAAGGCTGGAATAGCACTAGGGGGTGAATAGTGTTTTATGGATTTTCTAAATCTTTTAGAAACTTATGTAATTTAATCACCAACAAATGCAATTCACAGACACAGATATAATCATAGAATCAGACACAAATACAAATACTAAATAAAAGCAGTAAAGGAAAGAATATACCAGGATTTTATACTGGTTTGGAGTTACTCTACATCCAGTCCCGTACAATCGTACAGATTTCTTATCAAAATAATCTCCCAGACTACACCCTCGGTTTCAAGGCTACGAGGCACACCCTCCTGTACTCAAATCTAAGGTAAATTCTCTTGATTAAACCAGGCTACAAGATCACCTAATTGATTTCCGAGGCTATAATCACACCCAACTGATTTCATGGCTCAACCGCACCTTTTACTCAACAGTTTGATTTACAAAAGATTCTATAACTCTGAATAGCACTGAGATCTTATGGAGAGAGTGGCAGAGTGTAACGACCCAGAATTTCTGTCAATTAAAATTTGTATTTTTAATTGATTTTAAATATTAATAAGTGAAAATTTATAAGTCGAATAATTTATTTTTCGAATATCTGGATTTAATTGGATAATTAAATTGATAATTTAATAGTTGAAATTACAGAGATAGTTGAAAATTGGATTAAATATGATTGAAAATGATTTGTCAAATTTTATTTAATCATATTGGAGTTAGAAAGATATTTTAGAACTTTTAAAATTGAATTTGAAGTTAAATTGTGAAAATTGTATATTTTAATATTTAATCGACTAGTGAAATTAGCCATTTTTCGAACAGTCTCAGAATTGGACGAAACTAGTTCCATTGGATTCGTTATAGTTTGTTATTATCGGATTTCAATTTTCGTAGCAATCAGAGTTTTCGTTTGACCGTGGCAGCTCGATACCATCGAAATTGTTTTAATATTAATTTGGCGAGTTAAAATAGTCATTTTTCAAACAGTCTCGGATTTCGACGAAACCAGTTTCATCGGATCTGTAATGTTATATTATTGTAAGGTTTCAAATTTCGTGTCAATCGGATTTACCGTTTGTCCGGGGCGAGCCAAAACGCCTAGAAATTAGTTTAAATCGGTTTAATTTAAATCGATCGTTTATTGCCATATCTCGCGCAGATGATCGAATTAGCTTCCGAAACATGTTCCATTGTGTCCGGAACGCAGGGTAAACCCTAGAAATGCCGGTCACCGCGTGAGATTTGGAGTTTGGAAAATTTCGATGAATAGTGTTTTTTTGGGAATTTTCTATAAAAGGAACCTCAACCCCAAAGCAATTGCAAAACCCTAGCTTTTGCCTAGCCGCCAGAAACGAAACCAAGGGCTGAAAACATTCGAAATTCTTTCCTCAATCCTTCTCAATCCACTAACAATTTGAAGAAATGATCAACTACAAACTTAAAGAGCGAAGTGAGGGCTTTAAATCTATACGGGGATGATGAGATATGGAGCGTCGTGGAGGAAGTAACTGGCTCGCATTCTTTAGGGTTTGGGCTCGTTTTTCGTGAAGGGGGAGGCCGAGCTTCTTGATATGGCGGCCGAAGGTGGCTCTTGTGATGGATTTCGTCGTGGCGTAACTTGATCGTCTTCAAAGTCGACGATGGTGGCCAGAAAATTGCAAGATGAAGGGCGGCTATGGGTTGATGTGCGTACGCGAGTTTTACTGGAAGGGGAGAGGGAGGAAGGGGGTGCGGCTGGATGACATCAGGGAAGAAATGGACGGCCAGGATTTGAGTAGGCTAAAATTAATAAAAGAAATTGTAATTTATTTATATTATAATTCGTTCAAACTTTAAACTGCTATAACTTTTTGCTACGAGGTCGAAAATGCACGAAATCAGTTGTGTTGGGTTCGTATGGACGAACATTACGCTATGAAACTGGATTGGAGTCGTTTGGAGCTAGTGAAAATTTCGGGTAAAATTAAACGCTCGTTTAATTTTATTCGAAATAAAACGCTGGAACTGAATTAAAATCAAGGTGAGAACTTCTCACTCAATCGAATCGGTTTCGATTTAAATTTTAAATAGTTAAATTTAAAATTGCTTGATTGTATGTTTGAATGATGATTATTATCTACTGATTGTTAAATAGACATTATACGCCGTTATTAAGCGGAGGTTATTTATTAAAAACATATAGCGCAAATATTTCACCGTATGGTGAAATTGGTATTATTTATGTACTTGGAGTTGATTTTCCGCATTATATTGCGGATGAGACCCTATTGCACCGTCTATTAAGCGGGTAATATTTTATAAATCCCATATACCGCGATATTCCGTATTGGAACGGAATTGGTATTGTGCTAATGTTTATGGATGCTGGGAAACAGGTTGGAGGGATCCAATTGGATTCCGCACCAGTATTTATTTGATTACAGATATTTGGATGTTTGTTGATTATCATATGATGATATATGATGTATGTTGTCGTGATTGATTATTGGGTGTTGTTGCATCATCGGATCCATTTTTAAAGTTTAAAAATAACGATTTTGATTTTTAAAAGGATTTTTTTAAAAGTAATTTTTGAAAGTATACGTTTTATTAAATTTTCGAATTGATTCAGTTCAAATAATTAAAACGTTATAAATTTTTATGTTATAAAAAATTATGATTTTTTAAAAATATAACCAAATTGAGATTTTTGAAATAAATAGTGATAAATTATAAAATGGTTTAATTTGGAATTTTGAATCATTATAAAAGATGTTTATAAAAGATTTTTAAAATTGATATTTATAAATTAATAATATTGGAACTATAAAACGAGTTTGTTAAGTGTTAAAATGAAGTAAAAAATGGATTTTTAAGTGAATGAAATTATAGACTTATAAATTGAGAAGTTATAAAATGAATAAATGTTGTAAAATAAAAGATTTTGAGTAATTAACTTATAAATCAGATTTTTGCATTTAAATTGGAGTCTTTGATGAAGCATAAATGGATTATAGATGAGATTTATAAGATATATATTTTATAAATCGAAAATAATGGAATTTTAAAAGGAGTTCTGTTAATGTGGAAAATAAGGCTATAAATGAAATCTTATAGGTAATAAGATTTATAATTTGTGAAGTTTTAAAAGAACGATTTGTGAATAAATGAATTATAAGTATTTAACTTATAATATAGACTTTTGGTATATAATTGAGTTATATAAATTGAATTGGATTTATAAAGGAGATTTATAAATCGAAGTTTATAAATAGAAATGGAATTTATAGACAATTTTTATAAATTTGAAATCAAGTGAATTTGATAAATTGAATATAGAAGTTTATAAAAGGAAATATATTCGCGATTTTGGATAGCGAATAAATTCTTGATATAAAATGTGTAGAAATATTGAAATTTGGTTAGTGAAGTATATTCACGATTTTGGACAGTGAATATATTATTAAATAAAATGGTTATGTTTTGGGAAAGCTATATTATAAAATGAAGTTAATTATTTTAAAAAGTTGTTTTAAAATGTATTATGAATCGAATACATAGATTTCAACATCCATTGTTGAAATAGACGTTTTCGAGAAATAAGGAAATGGTGGACTATAACACTGTTGTTATAGTAAATGATTTCCGAAAGGAAATGTTTTGTATAGTATGGGGATTTATATATCTATTTTAATTTCGAATTCCTATACTAGTGATTTTGGGTCGTCGTAACGATGTTTTACGCAACATTCGTTTTGGGCCCAAATAAATGTGTTTAAGCGCACGTTTTCTTTAAGGAATGAAATATATACTTAATTTCGATTTAAGTATATTGAATATTTTCCAAGTGTAGAAAATAAAAAGATTTGTGAATTACTTATTAAATAAGTATGGAAATGTTTTTCAATATGAAGTGAATGTTTTGAGATTTTATCTTTTAAAGATAAATTGAAAATGAATATTAAAAATCGATTTGGAAATCGTATATTCATAGATATTTTGGGAATTGTAACTTCACTATGGAAATTATAAAAGGAAAGGAAATCTGTTTAAAAATAAACGTTGATTTATTTTTGAAGTATGGGAATAACTTTACGGATTTGGAACGTAAATATAAAGTAAATCGTTAAGGAATTATTTAATTGGTTTAAATGAACCATTTTGAAATGAAAATATTTCCGCATAAGGAAAATGTTTGAAATTTGTTTTCAAAAGTTGCAAAGGTGAAAAGTGATTTGAAATTTGTTTTCAAATGTTGAAATGTGGAAATTATATATCTAGTAAAGATATTTTTGGAAAATAAATAATTTGAAAAATTATTTGGAATCTGGTGATGTTGAGCATACTTATTGATAGTTAAATAACCGATATCAATATTACCTTTAAATAGGTATTTGTTGTGATTGCTTGAATTTGAATGCCACACTTATTTTTAAATAAGCGCTCACTATTCGGGTTAGCCGGGAAAGGACCTTGGGGTCGTATAACCCATTCCAAATATGTGATACGTCGTTATGAATTGCATTTGATGACCGGTGTTGAAGACAGGATATTTGTGAAAACGGAAGGATTACCGTCGAATGTTTCTGCATCGGCTGATCTTCAATATAGAAATTTATTACCCTTTGTGATGGGAAGTCCGGTCGTGATTAGTGAATATCCGGATTGCAAGGACTTCTTTGTAAGTGCCTTCGGTTCCGTTATATCTCGGAACGGACTTGTATGGATGTGTGTCTGACGTTACAGTTTGAGATGTAAAGCTGGTTTCTAACAAATATATTTCGTTGGTGGCGGAGAATTTATTCTCTTAGCTCAACACCCTTAGAGGTTATGTAGTTGATGGTTACTAGTGATACATTCCCAAATTGGTAATGTGACATACGAAGTGCTGTTGAGCATTTGATGATCAAAGCACAGCTTTTATATAAAGCGTGGCTTTGTGGACGAGACTTCGTCGGACCTCACACCTCGGAAATGGTCAAAACAGGAAGGATGCGACAAGGTTATTAGGGGGTAGCGCCCCTTTAGTTATGTCATTCCTTCTGGATAGAGGTGGTATCATGGTATGGAGCCCAGATACTTAACCTATGTTGTTGCTGCAAATTTATTGCTTTGTGGTTGTTGGAAATCGAGGATCCTCGGATATATATCGGTTACGATCGGGGAATGACATATTCGTGTCAGTAGTTACCCAGTTAAGGGTAACCCGGCCTTGTGTTGGCAGAGATCCGGTTAGGTTCTCGGGTCGTCTTTCCAGAGGCGTACCCATGTGGCAATGGGAAGTTCCTTGGCCTGACCATTTGTTGGAAATCCAAAGAAACAATACGAACCTTGTACGGTTTTAGTTGTAGAACCTGCCATCTAATATGGTAGCTATAGTAGGCATAATATAATGGTACCTATGCTGGCTAAGATTTATATTCTACTTTCGAAATGTTTTCTACACTATGCACTATTAATAATATCAAAAATGATTTGATTTTGCGTAGTAAGCATCTTTGACTAACATAAGAAGAAATCTCCTCCAAGTCTGCGTTTGCATTGTGTGTGTGGTGGGAGGTCTTATGGTAGTTACATTTTCAAAAAGCATTGCGAATCTATCTAAAAAAAATCATCCTGTTCTTTGTTTTAAAAATAAGCCGTTTTAGTTCTCACACCAGTCACATGAGTGACTCGGAGTTTATTGTTTTCCTTCCTAAACTCTGGGTGCCCACCAATTTCCACACGGGCAGTCAAGAGTAAGGTTTATCAGGATATTCTGGAATTCAGAAGTTGCTGGAGGCAAGCTGGATGGCATAGCGTATTCACTAGTATATAGTATTTCTTTTCCGCTGTTTGTTGTTGTTTGTTGTTGTACACTCTGATGATGTAATGTAATGTAATATGATGTAATGTAATAACTGATATAGTTCTTTGTTTAAAGATTATTCATTTATCTATTATATGTTGTTCCGCTGCGATTGTGAGATTCTGATGTTGTTCTGTTGTTTCTTTCTGTTCTGTTCTATCTTTTTCTTTCTTCTTCTATCTTCTACCTCTTCTTTAACCCTAACGGTACGGTTTTCCGGCCTTCGATTGCTCGGCAGTTGATACAGTGAACGTACTGATGTCGATTTTTGAGCGTTGAAAAGTCGCATTTCGTTACACAGAGAATCAAACAAGAGATAATCAAGTTTGATTCACTTGGTATTTCAGCAAAGTATAGTTTAGGATTCTTTAGAATAATTGTGGAAGATGAAGACGATAGAAAATAAATGAAATCTGGTAAAAAATTCGTTTAGAAATTACTGGTATTTATAGTAGAGCAACATCCATATCTATTCGTGAAAGGATACAACAAATAGACACTTCTTTTGAAAATCTAAAATTTAAAAAAACGGACACTATGTCAGCATGGGGGGTTGAGAAATGTCGACATGCTCAAGGCAAAATTGATGTTTTGATTTTCTTATTAAAATTGGTTTCTATAATTTGTCAAAACAATTCTAAACTTTGTAAATATATTTGAATATAGTTTAAACATATAAAAAGTTTAGAAAGTAATTTTCAGTGTATATAATCTTAATCTATTAAGTGATTTAAAATCTGAGTATATAAATATTTCAAAGCTAATTATTCAAAACAAGATATGGTTTAAAAACAAGGACAATTTTGAAATCAAAATATTAAAAATGATGAAAATAGTTTTGAGGCTAAAATATTACCAAGAGAGACGTCTTTTTGAAATGAAAGTTTTGAAAACATTTTTTAAAAACAAGAGATATATTTTTGAAAAACATTTTTATAAAATTAGTGGATATCAAAATAGGACCACCATACGTTCCACTGGATATTGTCGTGGATTCCATCCCATTAGGGTTCCATCCCTTTAACAGGCTCAAAGTGGATTCCATTCCACGAATAAATTTCGAATAAAGATGTAAGTGCTTTCAAGAAGTTTTAACATAATTCTAAACTAACTACATTATCTTGTACTGTTTGAAATCTTGAATTCTTGATAACTTGATTTCTTGATACTCATGGGTCTTTAATCTTGATATCTTCGATCTTTAAATTCATCAGTCTTGTATCTTTATATTATAAAGTCTTCATTCTTGGTACCCGCATGTTTATGTTCTATATATACATATATATCTAAACCATAACGTTAGTATTTATATTTTACAATAAGTCTTAAGGTTGTTGTCATCAAAACCATCATCTCAAGGACTAACAGACAATACTTAGTTTTGTAACTTTGAAAATTTTGTATCGGAGTAACCTTTTGTGATTTTCATTATTATATTGTATATTGTCGTCCCGCTAGTGGGTTATGATGTTGTTTTCTCTTCTTCCTTATTTCTTTTCTTTTTATTTTACCCTGACTTTTCGCCTTTTCGGTGCTTGAGTGCTCGGCATATGAATACCGTGGATGTATTTGTGTCGACATTTAGATGTTAAAAGGACGAATCGTTACACTTGGTATAAGAGCAAAGGTTAAGCGAGAACTTGGTTTTGGTGGGGTATGATTCATTAAGAGATAGGGTAATGCAATTCCCTAGCATGAGTCGAGTGTATTATACATATGAGAGAATATCTGTATTTTTTATAAACATATACCTTAAAGGTAATTATAACTGCGAAACTTAAAGATCTTATATAAGATAACATGTATAAGTGTGAGTTGTAAAAGTATATAGTTCAATTAATGTAGGGATTAATGACACCATTCATCACTCCTCATTAATTTGTTTAGCCTTGCTCGGTCAGTTTATGAGCATTGGTTATCATTTGTTGATTATTAACTTATACTCGACCAGTTTATGGGTAGTTTTTACCTTTCACTACATGGGTTGGGTAGACAATATTTGTAGATGCATTATAACGAACACCTTGTGAATTTAGTTTCACAATTTGACTATGAGGAGTTCGGTGGCAATGTTGGGTTAAAAGCTGAATTTAGTAAAAGATGTTTGTTAAAGAAGAAATAAATTATTTTGGAATAACCATTTGTGAAAAGAATTTATATAAGAAAGTGATTTTATATAAGTATGCTTTATAAACATAATTTATAAACAAAAAAAGATTTAACTGATATTTTGGGAACTTAAATCCTGGTATCTTTGAAAAGGTTTTTTTAAGATTTTGAAAAAGTAATAGTTTTATTATTTAAAAGCAAGTACTTGGGAATTTGGTTTATGAAGTTGGGATCATAGTACTTAGTAGTATTTATTAAGTATTTAATACCATTTGGAAATGATTTTGGTTAAGTCCAAAAGGCATTAATTGTAGGTATGGAACTCACTTCCATTATTTGAAATTAATTCTGATGATGGCTTCAACATCATCGGCGTTCATTTTCGAGTTTCTATGTAGGAATTGCTATAGGATTGTTTTAGTAAAATGTATTCTGATTTCAGTCCGAAAGTATGATTTGTTATACAAAAGATATATGTAAAAGCAATTTGAAATAAAACCCGGTGTTTAGTTCTAAAGTATTTCTTTGGAAAGAAATATGATATGAACTTTGTATAAAAAAATTATATGTAGGGTTGCCAAGTGGTAGTGGCATAGCCTAGAATAAATGTTGGAACATTTCATGTTTTCCCTTCTTAGGTAGAATATGTTTACTAAATTATCGAAATTTATTGAGATATTTTATGGACGCATGTAGTCTATATATTAGGATTGTGTGGTATGTGCATCATGTTATGATACATTATTTGGTAGTTTTCATTTATTGAAATAAAACCAAATTTTCAACGATTGTAGAAAGTTGGAAACTTCTGAATCGTGTAGAATCTGAAACTAGGTTTTTTGTAAAGATATAAAAATTAAAACTTGAAATTGAGAAGGTATAAGTTAAAATAAGTTTTGAATTGGTTAAACACGCTTGTTAAGTAAAATAAATTTGATGTTTTCATATATAATCTTTGGATGTAGTGGAGTATTATACGAATATGAACTGAAGTTAGAAATATTTATAAACTTGAAGTTATGTATTTATGAAATGGTTCATAAATGATTTTAGTATTAATAAAACATAATATTTGTATAAAATGATGAGATTTAAAAGATATTGGTGTAGTTAAGAAACCAATAGGATAAATATATAAGTCTTACATAGATTATTTTATTCGCATGACTTTTCTTGATCCAGTATTCAAGTACGTGATTTTGAGGTGATTTACACTGGTCCGAATAGGGACTTTTAACTAGATTCTTGACGCCGAACACTTGATACAGATTCTTCATAAGACCTTAAAGTTTTATATCATAGTATATGGATATGTAAGGAAAATGGAGGTTTCTAATCAAGGAATCTGAATCGATTTGGCACTGGAGAGGTCAAGTGATCTATACTAGTTAGGAAGTGAAATTATGCGATCGAGTAAATGATTGGAATTGATATTGCGTATGGGTGGTCCTTATGCATCGTACAGGTTTTAGTCTATGTATATTATATTTTGATTGGCTTATGGAGAGTTTAGCTGATAACTCGTCGATTTGTTATGAGGTAGCATGAATTGGTTACTAAATAATTACCTGAGGTTGATGAGCATACGATATGCTTAGTAGGTTGTTTATCATCCTTGTGCGATGAGAAGTTTTTGAACTTGAGCAAATCATGAGTTTTGTTTGCTTGTGATTGTATACTATTAAGTATTATGTATTTTGTTGATTTTGTTGGAATGTCGAGGATGAAATATTCTAAGTGGGAGAAAATGTAATGATCCAAAATTTCAAACACTTCGTATTTAAATATCTAAACTATTTTAATATTTGAATCTTGGATTAAATGTTATTAAAATGATTTAATAACCTTTTTAACCCCCTTTATAAATCATAATTAATGATGGTAAACTTGTTTTGGAAAAATGTTTACAAAATAAATACTCTGAAAAAATATAGATAATGTAGCGACCCTGACTCGACCTTCGAAAATCGGCACCGAATACGACACTCGTATTCAAATGCCGCAGATCCAAACGTCGAATTTGGTTCGTCGGAGCTTATAACACATTAAGTACAACACAGCGGAAGAAATGAATATATCAATATACAACATTGATACAATATCTGATACAACTGAATGATACAATGAATATCAATTTACATCAGAGATACGTTACAAGACAACAAAGGAAAGAAAAGATAAAACCAGCAGCGGAACAATATCTCCAATAGAGAAAGTAGTCTTCAAAAGGGAACTCCAGTATCGGAAAACTCCATCTCCAAGGCACCAATCTAGAAATAGCTCGAACTCCAAATCAAGATGAAGTGAAGCAACTCGATCCAAATGCGATTGCCAAATCCTAAGGCTGAAAGCTATCGAATCTACACCTATTATTGATTATCTGAAAAACCCAACTCTAGACTGCCCGTGTGGGGAAATTGTGGGCACCCAGAGTTTAGGAAAGGAACAATAAACTCCAGGTCAGTCGTGGGACTGGTATCAGCAAACAAAACAGTTTATCTTTTAAAACAAACAACAAAAGAATTTAAAATAAATCCGCAATGCTTTTTGGAAAATGAAACTACCATAAGACCTCCCGGCACACACACAATGCAATCACACACTTGGGGGAGATTTCCCCTTATGATAGTCAAATATGCTTAATATGAGAAAAATTCTTTGATATTATTACTAGTGCATAGTGTGAAAACATTTCGAAAGTATAATATTAATCTTAGCCAGCATAGGTACCATGATACTATGCCTATTATAGCTGCCATGTTAAACGGCAGGTTCTATAACTAAAACCGTACAAGGCACGTATTGGATGATTGGATTTCCAACAAATGGTCAGGCTAAGGAACTTCCTACTATCCATGGGTATGCCTATGGCGGGACGTCCTGAGAACCTAACCGGATCTCTACCAACACAAGGTCGGGTTGCCTCTGTAACTAGGTAACTACTACTCGAGCATGCCATCCCCCGGTCCTTTGGGACCTTTATATGAGGCGCCTCTCAACCACAGAGCAATCAAAAAGTAATAGATTTGCAGTGTCCACATGAGTAAAGTATCTGGGCTCTATACCATGATAATACCCTTTTCCAGAAGGGAATGACACACCCTAAAGGGGGCGACCCTCATAACCTTGTCGCATCTTTTCTGTTTCGACCATTTCCGGGATGTGAGGTCCTGATGCAATCCCATCCACAAAGCTATGCTTTATACAAAAGTCATGCTTTGATCAACAAATGATACACAACAGCACTTAGCATGCTACACTACCAAATTGGGAGTATATCGCTGATGCTATCAACTACATAACCTCTGAGCTCGTACGTCTCAGAGAAGGGTGTTAAGCTAAGCGAATAAATTCTCCGCCACCAAATAGAAATCTATTTGATAAAGATCAGTTTAATATCTCAAAGTGTAGTGTCAGACATACAACCATACAAGTCTGTTCGGGTTCGAATAGAACCGAAGGCACTTCCGAAGAAGCCCTTGCAATCCAGGTATCCACAATCCCGATCGGACTTCCCGTCACATATGGAGAACTCTATACCGAAGCAACTCAGTGCAGAGTCAATCGACAGGTTATCCTATCATCCTCGAAGACACCCGGTCTTCAACACCGGTCTTTAAATGCAACCCATAACGTTGTATCATTATTCGGAATGGGTTATATGACACAAGGTCCTTTCCCGGCTAAACCGAATAATGAGCGCAATATTTAAAACATATGGATATTGGATTTCAGTTAAGTCACAATGTAAAAATCTAAATCTTTTCTTTCAAATGGTTTAAACAAATTACCATTAAATCTTTAAACAAAAAGATTTATTCCACAAGGTTCATCCAGTTTCACAAAGATTCATTCACAGGTTTTCAATACAATTCCCATTTCAATTTGGATTAACTCATCTAATCTTTAAACTAAAGATTTAACTTATAGCTTTCAACCCGTTTCCAAAGATTTATTCGTAACTTGGAAAACCATTTTCATTTCAGACTTGAAATCCTTTTTACACAAATTGGAAGTTCATTTCTTATGTGAAAGCTTTTATTATTTGAAAACAAATAGTTTTCGTTTCAGAAAAATCCAATTATATTTGCATGAGTTAAAGCCCTTGAATTAAATTCAAATTCCCAAATTAATATCTTTAAAATGGTTTAACCATATATAACTTGTATAACATCTTTAACCCCTAGGTTCCAAACATAGAATTCAATTTCAAATTTAGAATTTAAATCAAATTATTTAAACTTCAAGACTTAATCAAGTTATTCAAAATTAAATTTTATCTTTGAAATTTTCCTTTCAAAAACTTTTGCTTTAAACCCAATCCATTTCCACAACCATTTGAATTCAAAAATTCAATTTTAAAATTATTTTCAAAAATCTATGACTTAACCAATTTCCACATGCAATCCATATTTGTGTGTGTATAAGTGTGGTCTAGGGGTTTTACACAATAGAAGTGCAACATCATCAATCAGCACAGATTCAAATATGGCAATATTTTGATAAGCGGTATAAACTATAACGCTTATCTTTCATTCACAGATCACAGATATATATATATCACAGATAATAAATTACATTAAACACAACTCAAATCAAAACAGGTCATCACAATCAGGGATATCAAACAATTCAATCATCCAATAGAATCCAAACATTCATAAGTAAGATCAGTTAATTTTCTGATTAATTCAATTCAGATTAATTACTTATGAATTACTAATCTGGGTTAATTAACATTAATAAATTACAAATCATTTTGATTAATTATTCTTTAATTATTTATTAATTAACCATTAATAATAATATTAATTTAACCCTTAGTTATAATTCAACAACTTTTAATTATTAAATAATTATCCTTTAATTATTTAAATTAACCATTTAATTAATTATCTTTAATTAATTAATTACCCTTTAATTAATTAATTACCATTGAACTAATCATCCTTAATTAATTATGATAAGTAACTATCCCTAATCAATGTTAATCACTTGATTAATCCACCTTTAATTATTAATTAATTACTTTTAATTAAGTAATTATCTTTAAGCAATTAATTACCTTTAATTATTTTCATTAATTTAATCTCCATTTATTAATTATATTAATTAATAAATCCTTAATTATAAATTAATCAACCTTATATTAATAATTAATTATCTTTAATTAATTACAATGATTTATTAATTGATCCTTAATTAATAAACATTCCTTAATCACTTTCATAAATTAATTTACTTCTAATTAAATTTTTTTAATCATTAATTAATTTCACCTTTAATTAATCTTTAATCATTAAAAAAATCATTCTTAATTAATTATTCCTTAATTGCTTATATTAACAAATCATTAATTTCTTAATTAAATTTAAAGATAACCCATTTTATCTTTATTAATCACTTTTATTATCCTTTAAACCTTATCAAATAAATCTTGTAATAATTTAACTTAGACTTTTAAGTTAATTACCAGTTAAAACATCTTTTCTAAATTAACTTCACAATATTATTAAGTTTATTTGAAATAACTTTTGAAATAAAGGTTATACATAAATTTAAACATTTTAAACTTAATTAAATTTAAGATTTATTTTAAAACTCCTCTTCTAATTCCAAACTTTAGATAAAATGATTATTATACACAAAAGCTAATTAAGAAATTTATTTAAACTTGATTTGTTTTTAAAGTTTTAAAAAAAACTATTTTATATAAAAACCCACAGACCCGAGACTATTGGACAAAAACTCGAGCATGACTTCGAGTTCCCTTTCTCCTTCTTTTCCCCGAGCTATCATTCCATTTTCACGAGAGTAAACCCGGTTATTCCCTTCTTCTTCCCCAACACTTCAACCACCCAGCCTCAAGTGCACATGCGTGCACATGCACAAGCGATTGGATCGCTTTCGACCCCTTCTACGGCCATCAGCATGTCGACGATCCACCACATGAATGCTTCAGCGATTCAACATCGACGAATTCATCATGAAATTGAAATGCGTTATCAGGTCGACATGGAAACCCAACCCAGCAACCTAAATCCACCCCATGCCGTCAACCTCGTCCATTGACGACCCAGCCACCACGACCAAAGCTACCCCGTTGACCCCCAAACAATTTCCCCTGGGTGCGATCGAGTGAAAATATCTGACGAGGACGCAGTTCCACCGACAATCCCATCAACCAAAAACCACTGTCGAACCCTAGATCGACCAATTCCCATCGCCACAACAATTTATAAATTCAATTCATATTTTTCTCAAATCCACCGATGTACCAGCTAGCTTCACCCCTAATTGCGATTCCCAACTCGTCGTTGATCATCGGATTTTGGCGAAAATATCCATTCTATTCAACTCACAATTTCATTCAGTTTTCAAACTTAAAAATCATGAAACCTTTATTAAAAATCATTATTTAAAATTTCGAGTGAAGTTATGAATTCGAAACTTGGAATTTAATTGATTGAATTTCACTTATATTTGGTCATCACCGAACATCCTGGTTTTTGAAATAATCGCTTGATAAATCTGTTTGAATTTATCTTAAGATTGACGTTACATTCATATGATCATTTTTCATTTAGGAATCAAAGTCTAAAACATATGTAGGGAATAATTGGATTTTTTTTAAACAGGTTTAAAAAAACTGTAACATAAGAACAGAGAGCTATTTTGCCTATGCACACAACATACTCAGGCATGCAAACATAATTTATATGTAGATCTATATATGTAGGCATTTATCAATAACAACAAGCAATCTCATCAAGACAATTCACAGATTCACATGCATATGATTCAAAGAAACTGGGTTTAAAAATTAAAGTTTGCTCACAGTGTTTATGATGATGAACAGAGAAGATTGTTTTGAGCCTGGAAATTGCTTTGCATTTGAAATGCTTCAGATATCAGGTTGTAGATTTGATTATGCATGTTTGAAACTTGCTTTTGTTCCAGGCTTTTGATTTGCTTCTGATCTATTGAACTCTGATACTTCTTCCTTACAGTTGAATTTTGTTTAAGGCTTTGAACTGCTTTGTTTTCCAGATCTTTGAAATGCTTCTGGATATTGAATTGGTTTTTTTTTCTTGAATCGGTTTGCTTTTAACTTGAAAACTGAAGCTTGTTGATCTGAATTTGAAGTTTCAATTTGCTATTTTTGATTTGTTACAGGTTGCTTGTTGTCTTCAATCTATTTCCATGTTGCAGTTTCTTTTTTCTTCTTCTGATTTTTTTTTTATTTTTTACTTTGGTGTTGAGATTTGAAATGCCCAAATCTTTTTACTATTTTTTTCAGATTTGCTGATAGGTTATATGATTTGAATATGGGGAGATGAAAAGTTTTTTTGGCAATTTTTAAATATTATTATTTTATTCTAGCAATGATATGGGATGTCATTTGTTAGAAAATAATCATGAGATCTCAATTATGTTGATTGCTTTACACCATCTCTTTTGTATATGTTTAACATTTATAATTTTATTTTAAACCCTATTAAATTGAGTACTTATGTCTACATATACATTTATGTTTATATCCTTATAAGTTCAATGTATATACAAATCATATTTTATAAAAAGATAAGTGTTTTAAACCTTTTATTAATTTTAAGCAAATTGTACATAGTTCATATATTATTTCAAAAGAAAGAACAATATTCCTTTATTAATATTTTATTCAAATCTTATTAATTTTCAAGAGATATGTGTATTTTAAACTTTTGCTTCTTATTTTAAATTTTGCATTCATAAATTATATTTTATACTCTTATAAATTTTCAAATAATCTTAAGAAATAAAATTTAAAATCAAATTATATACTTATACAATTTATAAAGAAAATGAATTGAAAATAACTAATAAATAATCATACATATATTTTCCTTAGAACAAAGAATTTTTTAAATCAAATTTTATTGTCAATATATTTATTATTAAATTCCCAAATAAAAATTTCTATTTAAAATACACATCTTGCTTTATTCTGGAATTTTCATATTAATCCACAATTAATTTCAAATTTTAAACTCAAAAGAAATTGGGATTTATTCATATATGATTATTACTTATTTTACTTGTTTGAGATTTTTTCAATTTATTTTCAAATTAAATTTCGAAAGTTTAAAATATATTATTAATTTAAATTGATAAATTTTAGGATGTTACTTTTTATTATAAGATATTAAATATAGAATTTCAAATCCATAATTAAATTTTAAAATCAATGTCCAAATAGACAAATATCCTATTAAAATTTGGGAAATTTAAATTAAATCTACAGTTTAAATTCACAAATTTATATCAATTACTAAAATTAATTTTACTCAAAAATCGGGATCGTTACAGATTCCCTCTTAAAAAAATTTCTTCCTCGAAATTTGCTAGGGAGACGAGAAAGAATAGATGATAGATAAAGAAATGATTGATCAGATCAGATCGAAATATTTATTCTGTATTCGATTTACCAAATCAGAATATCAACAATATGAGAACAAACTCATACAATTATTTCACAAGAAACTCGGGTCCACCGGTCTACGAATATGCAAGGGCATTGATTAGTTCGAAGGGATAACTAATATGCAAGGGCATTGATTAGTTTCGAAGGTCGAGTCAGGGTCGCTACATTTGGTATCAGAGCTTATAACACATTAAGTACAACACAGCGGAAGAAATGAATATATCAATATACAACTTTGATACAATATCTAATACAACTGAATGATACAATGAATATCAATATACATCAGAGATACGATACAAGACAACAACAGCGGAAAGAAAAGATAACACCAGCAGCGGAACAATATCTCCAATAGAGAAAGTAGTCTTCAAAAAGGAACTCCAGTATCGTAAATCTCCATCTCCAAGGCACCAATCTAGAAATAGCTCGAACTCCCAATCAAGATGAAGTGAAGCAACTCGATCCAAATGCAATTGCCAAATCCTAAGGCTGAAAGCTATCGAATCTACACCTATTATTGATTATCTGAAAAACCCAACTCTAGACTGCCCGTGTGGGGAAATTGTGGGCACCCAGAGTTTAGGAAAGGAACAATAAACTCCAGGTCAGTCGTGGGACTGGTATGTGCAAACAAAACAGTTTATCTTTTAAAACAAACAACAAAAGAATTTAAAATAAATCCGCAATGCTTTTTGGAAAATGAAACTACAATAAGGCCTCCCGACACACACAATGCAATCGCACACTTGGGTGAGATTTCCCCTTGTGATAGTCAAATATGCTTAATACGAGAAAAATTCTTTGATATTATTACTAGTGCATAGTTTGAAAACACTTCGAAAGTATAATATTAATCTTAGCCAGCATAGGTACCATGATACTATGCCTACTATAGCTGCCATGTTAAATGGTAGGTTCTACAACTGAAACCGTACAAGGCACGTATTGGATGATTGGATTTCCAACAAATGATCAGGCTAAGGAACTTCCTACTATCCATGGGTACGCCTCTGGCGGGACGTCCCGAGAACCTAACCGGATCTCTGCCAACACAAGGCCGGGTTACCTCTGTAACTAGGTAACCACTACTCGAGCATGCCATCCCCCGGTCCTTTGGGACCTTTATCCGAGGTGCCTCTCAACCACAAAGCAATCACAAAGTAATAGATTTGCAGTGTCCATATGAGTAAAGTATCTGGGATCCATACCATGATACTACCCTTTTCCAAAAGGGAATGACCACCCTAAAGGGAGCGACCCTTATAACCTTGCCTCAGCTTTCCTATTTCGACCATTTCCGGGGTGTGAGGTCCTGATGCAGTCTCGTCCACAAAGCTACGCTTTATACAAAAGCCATGCTTTGATCAACAAATGATACACATCAACACTTAGCATGCCACACTACCAAATTAGGAGTATATCACTGATACTATCAATTACATAACCTCTAAGCTCGTACGTCTCAGAGAAGGGTGTTAAGCTAAGAGAATAAATTTTCCGCCACCAAACAAAAATGTATTTGATAAAGATCAGTTTAATATCACAAAGTGTAGTGTCAGATATACAACCATACAAGTCTGTTCGAGTTCGAACAGAACCGAAGGCACTTCCGAAGAAGCCCTTGCAATCCGGGTATCCACAATCCCGATCGGACTTCCCCTCACATATGAAGAACTCTATACCGAAGAAACTCAGTGTAGAGTAGATCGACAGGTTATCCTATCGTTCTCGAAGACACCCGGTCTTCAACACCGGTCTTCAAATGCAATCCATAACGTCGTATCATTATTCGAAATGGGTTATATGACACAAGGTTCTCTTCCGGCTAAACCGAATAATGAGCGCAATATTTAAAACATATGGATATTGGATTTCAGTTAAGTCACAATTTAAAAATCTAAAGCTTTTCTTTCAAATGGTTTAAACAAATTACCATTAAATCTTTAAACTAAAAGATTTATTCCACAAGGTTCACCCAGTTTCACAAAGATTCATTCACAGGTTTTTCAAAACAATTCCCATTTCAATTTGGATTAACTCGTCTAATCTTTAAATTAAAGATTTAACTTATAGCTTTCAACCCGTTTCCAAAGATTTATTCATAACTTGGAAAACCATTTTCATTTCAGACTTGAAATCCTTTTAACACAAATTGGAAGTTCATTTCTTATGTGAAAGCTTTTATTATTTGAAAACAAATAGTTTTCGTTTCAGAAAAATCCAATTATA
Organism: Allium cepa; assembly: GCA_030765085.1. Classification (NCBI taxonomy): domain Eukaryota; kingdom Viridiplantae; phylum Streptophyta; class Magnoliopsida; order Asparagales; family Amaryllidaceae; genus Allium; species Allium cepa. The sequence continues at coordinate 139,395,210 of CM060932.1, forward strand.
TTTGCACGAGTTAAAGCCTTTGCTTTAAATTCAAATTCCCAAATTGATACCTTTAAAATGGTTTAACCATATATAACTTGTATAACATCTTTAACCCTAGGTTCCAAACATAGAATTCAATTTCAAATTTTGAATTTAAATCAAATTATTTAAACTTCAGGACTTAATCAAGTTATTCAAAATTAAATTTTATCTTTGAAATTTTTCTATCAATTTTTTTTACTTTAAACCCAATCCATTTCCATAACCATTTGAATTCAAAAATTCAATTTTAAAATTATTTTCAAAAATCCGTGACTTAACCAATTTGCACATTGTGCGTGTATAAGTGTGGTCCAGGGGTTTTACACAATAGAAGTGCAACATCATCAATCAACACAGATTCAAATATGGCAATATTTTAATAAGCGGTATAAACTATAACGCTTATATTTCATTCACAGATCACAGATATATATATCATAGATAATAAATTACATTAAACACATCTCAAATCAAAACAGGTCATCACAATCAGTGATATCAAACAATTCAATCATCTAATAGAATCCAAACATTCATAAGTAAGATCAGTTAATTGTCTGATTAATTCAAATCAGATCAATTACTTATGAATTACTAATCTGGGTTAATTAACATTAATAAATTACAAATCATTTTGATTAATTATTCTTTAATCATTCATTAATTAACCATTAGTAATAATATTAATTTAACCCTTAGTTATAATTCATCAACCTTTAATTATTAAATAATTATCCTTCAATTATTTAAATTAACCATTTAATTAATTATCTTTAATTAATTAATTACCCTTTAATTAATTAATTACCATTAACTAATTATCCTTAATTAATTATGGTAAGTAACTATCCCAATCAATGTTAATCGCTTGATTAATCCACCTTTAATTATTAATTAATTACTTTTAATTAAGTAATTATCTTTGAGCAATTAATTACCTTTAATTATTTTCATTAATTTAATCTCCATTTATTAATTATATTAATTAATAAATCCTTAATTATAAATTAATCAACCTTATATTAATAGTTAATTATCTTTAATTAATTACAATGATTTATTAATTGATCCTTAATTAATAATCATTCCTTAATCACTTTCATAAATTAATTTCCTTTTAATTAATTTTTTTAATCATTAATTAATTTCACCTTTAATTAATCTTTAATCATGTCAAGTTCTAGTGGTCCAGTGGTTAAGACATAGTGGAGTTGCTACATTGTAGTGGCACCGGTTCGAATCCCAGCGGCCACAATAATGAGACATAAGTGTCCGGGCACTATAAATCCCCGGTCTAACCAAAGGCCAGGGTAAACATAGCCCCAAAGTTTTGTCAAGTTCTAGTGGTCCAGTGGTTAAGACATAGTGGAGTTGCTACATGTAGTTGTAGTGGCACCGGTTCGAATCCCAGCGGCCACAATAATGAGACATAAGTGTCCGGGCACTATAAATCCCGGTCTAACCAAAGGCCAGGGTAAACATAGTTTCCTTGGCCCCAAAGTTTTCAAAGTTTTTCTAAACAATTTCTCCCTTTCATGTCTGCTCCTATTGTCCCTCTCCTTTCCACTCTCGTCACCTCAACTGTTCCTACCTTACCTTCGGTCAACTCAGCCGTTTCTCACCATTCCTCTGTTCATAACTCACTAGTTGTACAATCCCTTCCCCCATCCAAGCCTGTCATTGTCACTACACCACCAGTCTTCCCCCACCTCGACCCCCCTGATCCACTACCTTCAGTTAACAAGCCCCAACCAGATCAGGCCGTCATCCCCCTCCCATCTGAAATAGGAGAACGGAAATGGACTTCTTTGTTTAAGCGCAAACCGAGGAACGCTGGGAAGTACATCCCCGTTGACCTTTCTCCAATGTATGAAGATGAAGCTTTAGTTCCACTTGTAGAAGTTATTGAAGCTGGAGCTGCCATCTGGAATGATACTATAGTCGGTTTTTTCCTCGACAAACCATTATCGTACACAGCTGTTGTTCAGAAGCTAAAGTATATATGGAAACTAAAAGGTGCTGTCACAGTTAAATCGGATGGTATAATCTTCTTATTCAACTTCTCTTGTGATGAAGACAGAAAAACAATTCTGCAGAGTGACCCAATTATGATGAATAATAAACTTTTTATAATAAAACCATATGATGCTGCGGTGAGTAATGTAACAGGCTCTGTCACTTCTGTACCAGTATGGGTTCACTTGTATAATCTCCCAATATTTGCATGGTCACCCCTAGGAATTAATTGGCTAAGTAGTCACTTGGGTAAATTGTTATGTATGGATGAAATGACAGAGAAGCAAGAAAGGCCGAGCTATGCGAAGTGCTTGATTGAAGTAAGGCCGGAAAAGGAACTGGTTGATGAGTTTTCAATTAAACTGGTTGAAGGAGGTTATCAGAAAATTTATGTTGAATATTTATGGAGGCCAGATGTCTGCGTTATGTGCAATAAGTTTGGACACAAAACTGTAGACTGTGATATTAAAGATAACTGTAATACAAAGGATGATAAAGAGAATAAAATAATTGGTGAAGTGGAAGAAAAAGAAGATAACACTGAGAAAGTCAGAGTCCTTAAAAATGTGAGACCAAACAACAAGAAGATCAATAGAAAATGGCAACGTGTCCAGACAAAGAAAAAAGTAAATACTACGATGGAAGGTAATTTGGAACAAACAGGAGAGAAGAAAGGCGAAAGTAAGAAAGAAGAAGTTAGTGATGATATTCATGATAAAGAGAAGGATAAGGAGATAGAACTAGTAGGGAAAGAAATTGTGCAATGTACCACTGATGATCGGGGTGATGTAGAAAGGAGTGGAACTGTGTCAGCCAACAATCAGGAAACTGTAAATAAAATGGATGTGGAGAAACCAAAAATGAAAGACGTGAATAATGAAGTTGAATAATGAATTGATAATATTTTGATACACAATAAATTTGATGTTCTCCTTGAACTAGATGATGAGGATAATTCAGGTAAAACATATAACTCACAACTTAAAGTGAACGAGAAAAGTAAAGGTATAAATGAAAATATCGAAGAGATTGGTAAATTTGAAGCTGCAGAAAGTGAAGCACAAAAGAAAACTAGAACCAAAAATCCAAAGCAAGACGAGGCGGAACACATGGTGCAAATGCATGATGAAGTAGACATACTAGAAGCCAATATAACAAGTGAAACTGAAAATAAAGACAACTGGTCTAGCTATGAAGGTAAAAGTGAAGAGGGGCAAAATGCAAGTGATAAGAAAAATAAGAAGAATAAAAAAATGAGTGCTTACCACAGGAAGGATACTGATATGTGTCAGGATACACTCATGCACGATGATACATGCACACTGGGTTCTAAACAAACCCTGAATTTACCCAAACAAGTAACTGGTAGTTCTCATGTTCCACCACCAAACAACGTTTACTCCCAAATCAAACCTCCAAATGCTTACAAATTGCCTCCTCCTGCGATTTACACTTCACCAACCTCACTTCCAGCCTCTCCTCCATTACCAAAACACTCCAGTCAAGCCACCCCCCCATCAAAAGAAGGTACATCCACTTGTGAAACAACACCACTATCTGTTGTGATTCCTAAGTACTTGAACTCTTCTCAAGCAGTGACTAGGAGAATGAAAATAGAAATGATCAATGCCAGTGCTCATCAATGATGACACACCTTGGAGCACGAAAAATACGTGGGGGTCACCACGTCATCAAACTTGATCAATGTAAACAACTTATCAATTCTCATAAGTTATCAATCCTGGCGATTCTAGAGACTAAGTTAAATCTTGCATTAACTGAAAAGGCTGCCAAATATATAAAATCTGACTGGAACTTTATACACAATCTGATTGAAGCCCCATGTGGAAGAATATTGATACTGTTTAATCCCCTACATGTCCTTCTTACTCCTATCCTCTCCAATGCTTAAATGATACACTGTCATGCTCAATCAGCCTTTGATAATTCTTCCTTTTATATAACCTTTGTATATGCATCTAACTCATCTGCAACAAGAGCATCCTTGTTTGGTGTTATCCCTGCTTTAAGGCAGTCCACTCATCCTTGGATAATGCTCGGTGACTTCAACTGCTGTTATTCACTCTTTGATAGAACTGGTGGTAATCCACTAACCCTAAATGAAATACAACCTCTTGCTGAAACTCTCAACCAAGCCGATTTAATCACTGTTAGATCTATTGGAATGCAATATTCTTGGAATAATAAAAGAAGGCATGGTAGTAGGACTTTTTCTAGAATCGATCACGCTTTCTCTAACTATGCTGCTCTCACCAAATGGCCTCTTTTATACAACCTTCTTCCTCCTCCTCTAATATCAGACCACTCTCCATAAATAATCCACCTTCGTGGAGCGGACAAGAGAGGAAAAAAAATTTAAATTTTTTTAACTCTTGGGTTAATGAACCGGACTTTAAGAATACTTCTTACAATGCATGGACTAAAACTAAAAATGGTAATCACTTATTTATTTTGCAGGAAAAAATTAAAGAGGTTAAAGAAGTCCTGAAGCAGTGGTCGTACAAGAGATTTGGCAAAGGAGACAAGCTAAGCACTACAATTGGAGATAAACTTGCTGAGGTTCAAACTGAGATGATGTCTAATGTTAATTACACTGACCTATCTTCTACTGAGTATAACTTGGCCCAACAATACTACGAGCATTATCAAAAGAGAATGAGATGGTAAGGCAAAAATCCAGAATAAAATGGCGTGAACAAGGAGATAGAAATAGTGAGTTCTTTCATGCTAGCCTCAAGAACAAACAACGTAGAGAAAATATTACCACTATCAAAGATAGGAATGGTGTACTTCATTCTTCTGTGGATGAAGTACAAAATGCTTTTATACAGAACTTTTCATCCATTTATAGCAACGAGAACAACTTCATTCCAAAAAGTGACGAAATCCCAACTGACATTCTACCTAGAATAACAAATGATGACTATATCATGCTATGCTCTGAAGTGTCCTCTGAAGAAATTGAGAAAGCGATGTTTACTCTGAACAGTAACTCTTGCGGTGGCCCTGATGGGTTGAACGCAAAGTTTTATACTTCTTGCTGGTCATTTGTCTCTACCGATGTCATCAATGCAGTTAAACTATTCTTCAAGAAAGCCAAGCTATTCAGGTCATTCAATTACACCAATATAGCTTTAATCCCCAAAATTAAAAATGCTCATCATGTTAATGATTACCGTCCTATATCGTGCTGTAACACCATATACAAATGCATCTCCAAAGTCATTGCTACCAGACTCAAGCATGTTCTTCCTTCGCTGGTTTCCAAAAACCAAGCTGCATTCCTACCTGGAAGGAACATACTTGATCATATCCTACTCACTCATGAGCTCCTTAAAGGATATAATCGTAAGAATGCTACCCCAAAAGCTATGTTAATACTTGATATCATGAAAGCTTTTGATATGTTACAATGGGATAGTATCATACGAATCATGGGTTATATGAACTTCCCACCCCACTTTATTGCATGGATATATGAATGTATCTCTACTCCAACATATTCAATCATTGTCAGTGGTATAGCTGTTGGATTCTTTAGAAGTAAGCAGGGTATAAGGCAGGGGACCCGATATCTGCTTATGTCTTCATCATGGTTATGGAGCTTCTGACTAGAATGATAGACAAACTAATTAACCAAGGAAAGTTTAAACTCCATCAAACGTGCAGTAATCCTCAGATCTCTTCGTTGATGTTTGCTGATGACCTTGTTGTGTTCTGTGCGCCGGACATCACAACTGTTAGCAACATAATGAATACACTTGATCAGTTTTATGCGATGACAGGACTAAAGGTCAACATCCATAAATCTGAGATCATTTTAGCTGGAGTCAACTTGGAACAAGTGGCCGAAATATCGCAAGTTACTGGCCTATCTCCTTCCCCTACCACTGTTTCCTACTTGGGCCTACCATTGGCAACATCTAAAATAACAACTAAGCAGTGTCTTCCGCTATTTGAGAGAATTACAGAGAGACTTAACTGCTGGACCACTGGGAAGTTGAGTCAAGCAGGAAGGCTTACTTTAATCAAATCTGTTATTTTTGCAATGCAAGTATACTGGGCTAGAACATATGTGCTACCCTTTAAGTTAATGCAAATGATTAGAAGTGCATTTACGCGAATTTTGTGGACGGGAAGGACAACAGGGAAGTACATTTCCCCTATCAAGTTTAGCAGAGTTGAACAACCCATGAACAGAGGAGGACTTGGTATCATCAACATAAAGCAATGGATTAAGGCAGCGTTTGCTAAACACATTGACACCTTCATCAACAGTACTGTTAGCTTATGGGCAGAATGGTCTCGACAAAATGTAGTAAAACGAAAGAGTTTTTGGAATATGACAAAGCCACAGAACCTCAGTTGGACGTGGCGGTGTATTTTCAAGATAAAGGAGGAAGTTCTCCCTATCAGCCAAATGAATACCAACCCTACATACAGTGTGAGTTTTTGGGATGATCCGTGGCTCGGCAAAGGGATAATACTAAGGAGACAACTTGAGTACAATGAAATCATGCAGACAGGCATTCACCATGCAGCAAAGGTTAGGGATGTTCTTTTTAATATTCAAAGTACTTTTACATCTTCATCCAATCAGAGAATACAGTTTATATGGAATAAGATCAGAAGCTTTTCGCCCCTCTCCTCTACCTCGGATAAGCTTGTTTGGGGTGAGCATAAAACTGGCAATGTTTATGAATATATGATGACGAACTTTGCTCAGACTAAATGGAAATGGATTAAGAGAACATGGAATAAGGATAATAGTATGAGAGAGAACCTATTACTGTGGAAAGTGCTAAATCGCGCTATCCTAACTAAAGCAAAACTAGCAAGCATTGGTATGAATGTTGACGTTTTGTGTACATTCTGCCACGACCAAGTGGAAAAAACTGAACATTTGTTCTTTGAATGTAATAATATTAAACAAGTATGGTCTTCAGTTATGGCAAAGCTAGGTAGATTTAATACTTCACATGACAATCAGAATGAGTGGAACATAATTCATGCGAAAACAGGGCACAAGAAGGAAGATAGGAGAAGTTTTCTCTCAGTCCTGAAGAGTTTTATTGCTGCGGTTTGGAGAGAACGCAATACTCGGGTGTTTGATAACAGCAACGAAAAAACTGAACTCATGTTCAAGCAATGGGTAATACATGAGATCAGAAACTCTCTGGGAATGCTTTCTTTTGCCTTCGATCCAGGCATTTACCATTCATTCTGAGTGATTCCTCTGTGTTTTATCTTTTTTTATTTTTTTTTCTTCTTTTAGCATCCAGTTTTTTTGTAGCACTTAGTTCACCTCTACTTTCTTCGAGCCAAGCTCATTGTTGTTTCTGATGTAATTCTTTTGGTGCTGCAATAAAATGGTCGGGGACCATCCAACCCCGTCGGCCTTGCCAAATTTTTTTTAATCATTAAAAAAATCATTCTTAATTAATTATTCCTTAATTGCTTATATTAACAAATCATTAATTTCTTAATTAAATTTAAAGATAACCCGTTTTATCTTTATTAATCACTTTTATTATCCTTTAAACCTTATCAAATAAATCTTGTAATAATTTAACTTAGACTCTTAAGTTAATTACCAATTAAAACATCTTTTCTAAATTAAATTCATAATATTATTAAGTTTATTTGAAATAACTTTTGAAATAAAGGTTATACATAAATTTAAACATTTTAAACTTAATTAAATTTAAGATTTATTTTAAAACCCCTCTTCTAATTCCAAACATTCGATAAAATGATTATTATACACGAAAGCTAATTAAGAAATTTATTTAAACTTGATTTGTTTTTAAAGTTTAAAAAAAACTGTTTTATTTAAACTGTAATTAATGGTAGGTCCTTTGTGAGGGGTTTTTGGCCATCCCACATCTCATTTCCTAGCCTACAAATATAAGGTAAGGGTTCACTTCATAACTCACCAATTCACTTAAGCTTGAGAGTTAAAAACGTGGAAGTGCTTAAGAACTAATTCGCTAACTCTTCTATAAAATTTTCAAGTCTTAACTAAATCATCTCCAATATCTTCTAGATTTTGTCTATAGGCCCAAAACATCATGGTAAGCGTGATTAGCAAGTAAAATGTGGGAGAAGGTAAGAGGAAGAGGGGATCTTAGAGAGGGTCATGAGCAATGGAAGGAGGAGGGAAGTGCTACTTTGGCTTGAAAGTGCTAGTGGTTGGATCCTTAGGTCTGTGGTGATGGAAGGAGGTGGATCTTTGTACTTATGGCTTTATGCTTGGGTTTGGCAAGGATCTATAGGATTTACCTCACTATCTTATAAGAATATATATATTGTGTGTGTGTGTTATGTGCAAAGTATAAAGTTAAAGTGATATTAACTAATTAAAGTTATGAACTTTGGACACTTTTATTACCCTCTTAAATATGTGGCATAGCCTTGACTTGATATTTAAATGGTTGTTTAACATGTGTGTTGTTAACTCGCCTTCTGGCAAGGCGGTACATAGATGGATTTAACCCAACATACTTCATGATCATCAAGGTAGAAAGCTTGGAGAGATGGTTAACAGAATTAGAGATCGATTATATTTAAAACTATGGACCATAGTCTAATGGATTCGGATGGACATCACTTAAAATATGGCTAAGTATGGAACTAATACTTCATATAGAAGAGGGATAGGAAAAGTGGGATCAAAATAGACAGGATGCACACAACACAACTCAATGATGATCGCTCCATAACTCAACAACCAAAAGGTGAATTGAAGTGAAACTTTAGAAATAGGAAAAGGAGACCCTAGGGAGTCTACCCTAGGGATCGCATATCATTTAGAGGGGTTTGTAGGGATCGGCTCCTACCCCTCAGAAGGGATCGGCCTTCTTCCCTCTCAAGGATTGGCTAAACCCAACTTTATAGCAAAGTACACATCCGATTGACATGAAACCTGGAGCGCAAGCTTAATACAACATAGGGACCCTTCAAAGGGATCGCAGCCCATTTAAACACCAAAATAGGGATCTGGGCCGATCTCTATTGTGGGCTCCAATAGGACTAAAAATTCTTATGTGGGATCATTATGGCATGGAGGTTCTTCTGCCAAAATTTGAGCCCGATCCATGTGCATCTTCTCCTATAAATACAGCAGGCATGACATTAAAAAAGGATCTACTTTCTTCTTCTCTTTATCCTCAACCTAGGCTACACTCTACCATTTTATTCTTGGATTTTGGATTGTAACTATAAACAAACTACTATATAATAAAAAGGATTATCCTAGAGTAGATATAGGCCGAAGTTAGTCGAACCATTGTAAATCTTATCTCTTTTTACCTGCTTTCATTTTTAATTTGTCTGTTCTTCATATTATATTCTCTACATTAGATATTGTCTGAGCTCTGTAACTGGATATTGGTGCTTTCACATAACTTGGTGTTGGTGGCCAATTATGATGCCAACGTTTTGGGCTTTTATTGAGAGAGCTAGCACCTGAATTTGGAATTCGGATTCAGAGCTTGAAAAAGATCTAGAGCTTCAATTTGGAGCAATGGTGAAAAAATAAACAAGGAGAGTGCTATCGAAAAGAGCCACCGTAGAGGGAGTCAGGAAGCTTCCTTGGGAGCTGGAGCTAATCGAGCATTTATCTACATTACCAGAGATGAAGTGGAAATGATGATTGGTGCTATGCCAGAAAGGATACTAAAAAGATAGGAGAAGATGATGTAGAATTTACTTCGGCATATTGGACAAGCTGGAGCGTAGAACCAAGGGAATAGAGTAGTAGGAGCTAATGACAACTTATATCAAGGAGTTGAAGCAGCAAGAATCATTGGTAATCATAACCGGGAACATTGAGATGGAGCTATTGGACAAAGGAATGGAATAAAGCAATCAGGGCCAATCCCCGGCCATCTTAAAGGGATTGGCCTCGATCCCTAAATGCTAGTGGACATGCCTTGGGTCTGGTTGATCGTAATTTTGAAGGACCTGTGGTCGATCCCATGGAGCTTTGTGCAAATCAGAATTTGGATGCTCGTCTGGAGGAGTTCGTTCCGAAATTCCTTCGTGGACTCGGGGGGCAATTTGGAAATGATGATAGAAGACTACAACTGGATGACAATGATAGGTTTGCAGAGATGATCAAGCGAGCTATGCATGAAGAATTGGAGAACAAGGATCCGGAGGATGCAAATTAAAGTCTGTTCACTCCTAATATCAGGAATGCTTGAAATCGGTAGAGTTTAAACTACCAGCACTGGAAGTATATGACGGAAAGTCGGACCCAACTACGTATATGATGATATATATATATATACATATATATATATTTATATATATGGCATAAGGAAGTACTGGGGGCATCGAAGGAGGTCATGGAAAGGTGTTTTCCACTTTATTTGATGGAGTTAGCTGCACTCTAGCTTAGGCAGCTGGAGAATGGTTCAATAAGGACATAGAGCAAGTTGGCAGATCAGTTCATGAGGTAGTTTCAGGTCCATATAATGAGACCCAAGAAAGTTATGACATTGGTAGCACTGAAACATAGGACTGGAGAGTCTTTAAGGAGTTGTCTAACATGATTTAACGCCACGATGGCATCGGTGGATCAGCTAGATCCATCCATGACTTTGATAGCAGCTGTATCTAGAATTGCCGTTGGCACAGATTTCAAGGATTATTTGTGTGGGATCCAGCTATGGATCTTAGGGAGGTTTATCATGAAGTAGAAAGGTAGCCAATAAACTGGAGGTGAACGCTGTCCAAAATGAAGGATCATCAGGAGATGAAAACAAAAATGATAAAGGAAAACAGAAATTTGATGACGGGTATGATGTGACAAAAATGTGATGGAAAGAGTGGGAGTCGAAGTCCTTCTCGTACTCGGATTTGGCGTAAAGCCCAGAATGGATTTATCTGGACACTAGGGGCCAACTCCCATATCGAAAATCGACAATGAGGGCTTCAAGGGAGTGGAGCGTAAGTCTGGAAAGCATTGCTCGTTTCACGAATTAAATAGGAAAACCGAAAATGAATGCAGGAATTTAAAGGAGATGATTGAGGAGCATGTTAGGAATGACAGACTGCGCAGTATGTGAGAAATCGAATAACGACTATGGAATAGGACCAGCCACCGTCCGCATCAAATGGAAACAAGAATGGCCCTGGATCGGAGTCATGGATCGTCATCAGCTGATCGTGACGATAAGGGCCGACTTCAAGACTTGGACTCCGGCCATAATAATAATAGTAAAATCTATAATAAGATGGCTAAGTTACTTACACATATACGGGATCAAGGACGGTTCATAGGCATGCTCTGAGATGACGATGAACCGTCGTGTCTGGAGAGGCACCCTTTTTGTTATTTTAGTTTTTTGGATGTACGGACTCTTATTTATTAGGTCATTTATGATCCGCATTACTATGATGGATAAAACAAGATGTGATTATTGTCCCAACCAGAGTGATAGGGCGGTGACCGCAAGGTGCAAGTCCCTTCGTTGGAGAGCAGCAAAATGGACTTGCACATGGATTAAGCCCTCAACTGAAAAGTCAAGATCGGAGAATAAGATGCAATAGAATGCCTGGTATGGATTATGCCTGGCAAGGAGCTGGTCGCTTCATCGGAGAGTGACATGATCGACCTACTCAGGTCATCGAGTATGGATTATGCTCAACAAGGATCCAGAGAGACCACTATCGGCCTAGGACTTAAGCCAAGACACCACTTGATGTTCAGGAATACTGAACTGGAGTATAGGAAATAATGTCGCTTCGCTGGACTGCGTCAGGATCGGCTTACTTGGACATCGAGAATGGATTGTGCTTGGTAAGGACCCAGAGAGGTCATGGATTTGGATATCATCTTTGAACAACTACGGGTTTTGACATTGGCCTAGAGTAGTTGCATACTTGGATATGGGCCCAGAGCGGTCCCAGATTTGGATAACAACCCGGTGAGGTCGAGGGTTTGGAAAAATGATCCAGAGAGAACATGGATTTGCAATGGATATGAATTTGGATGAAATGATCAGGAGAGATCGCGAATGTGAAATTAGATATCAACTTGGAATGGCTATGGATTTCACTAATGATACAGAGAGATCATGGGTTTGGATTGGCAATAGGTTGTATTTGGATAGAATAATATGGCTATCAATGGATTATGGGCTTCGAATCTTGGATTTATTACAATTCAAAACACACCTTTCCTATCGTAAGGCATGTTTTGGAGGGGCAAAGTGAATTTTTGGTAAGGCAGTACATATGAGGATTTAACCCAACAGACTTCATGATCATCAAGGTAGAAAGCCCGAAGAGATGGTTACCAGGATTGGAAATTGATTATATTTGAAACTATGGACTATCGTCGAATGGATTCAGATGGACAACACTCAAAAAATGGCTAAGTATAGAACTAATACTTCCTTTAGAAGAGGGATCGGAATAGAGGGATCGGATTAAACAAGATGCACATGACAAAACTCAATGATGATTGCTTCATAACTCAACAACCACAAGGCAGATTGAAGTGAGACTTTTGGGAACAGGTAGAGGGGACTCTAGGTATTCTACCCCAATGATCGAATGGCATTTGGAGAGATTTGGAGGGATCCGCCCTCTTCCCTCTTAGGGATCAGCTAAATAAAAACTTTATAGCAAAGATCGATCAATATCTCAACATCTACACATCCGATTGACATGAAACTTAGAGCACAAGCTTACTAGAACATGTTAAACACCTCATAGAGATCGCATATCAAATGGGATACTTCGAATGGATTGGCCACTGTCCCTCCAAAGGGATCGACTGAAATTAGAATACATGCAACACCACTTCATAGAAAATGCGATCTCTCACAAAGCATAAGTCAGAATGGCATGAAATTTGAAGAGCATGTAACTAACATCATGGGGAACCCCCAAGAGGGATCATACCACATTTAGACACCAAAATAGGGATCAAGGTCGATCCCTATTATGGGATCCAATGGGCCTAAAAATCCTTGTATGGCCTGGAGGTTCAATTGTCGAAATTTCAAACCGATCCGTGCACGTCTACCTCTATAAATGCAGTAGGCATGGCGTCATAAAAAGAATCTTCTTTCTGATTCTCTTTACTTTCCACCTAGGGTGCATTCTGCCAATTTAATTCTTGGATTTTGGATCGTAACTGTAAACAAACTACAATATAATAAAAAGGATTATTCGGTAGTGGACGTAGGCCAGACTTAGCCGAACCACTTAAATCTTATCTCTTTTTACCTACTCTCATTTTTAATTTTTTTGTTCTTTATATTATTTTCTATACATTAGATACTGTCTTAGCTCTATGACTGGATATTGGTGCTTTTACATAACTGAGTGTTGGTGGCCAATTTTGATGCCAACATGTGTTAAATTGAAGTAAGTTTAAAAGTGTTTGAAGCGAAAATAGTCACTATAAGTGCACTTCTAAATCCCTTATTTTTGGGAATTTTTATAAATAAATGGAAAGATATTCTTAGGGTTTCTTTCCATGGTTTATGTACCATAATGGATGTACCTACTATAAAAATTTCAAGTCTTAAGTTATTTATTAATTTTTTTAAAACTAGCAGGAAAGATCTTACTTTTCAATGTTGTTTTTTACAATGACTTTTAATAGCGTTTACAAATGCCGTTATAAGTCGCTTATGGTTTAAGTGTTTAAAAATGATGTTTAAATTTAGTATTTTTCTCTAATAGTTTAGAGATATAATTCTGGCCTATTTTGAAGCATGTAAAAGTTGATTTTATGTTTGATATATTTTTAATAATTATGCGTGCATTTTCAAAGTAAAGAGGTTTTATAATATAAATATATTTTTGTTTAAATTGTAAAATAGTTATTTTCAAGTAATATTTACATGAATATTTAAAACCTATTTACAAGTATTTTTAAAGAATATATAAGTTTGGGAAAAGGTAATTGATTAGGCTTAACACTAAAAGCCAATGAGATATACTTCTCTATTTCTGAGAGTTAAGATTGACGTCGAGTAGGGACGAGAGCAGTAGAGCTCTAACTTACCAACTTCCCTCTTGAACGAGGAATATTTAAGCTGGAATGTCAAAAATGTATTAATCTTATTTACTTGTTTAAAATGTAATTAACTTTGCTTAATGCTAAAAGCCGACGAAGCCGGCTTCTCTATTTCTAAGAGTTAAGATTGATGTCGAGTAGGGATGGAGAAATAGAGCTCTAGCCTATCGGGCTTCCCTCTTGAACAAGGAATAGTTAAGTCAGGAATGTAAAAAATGGGTTAATTATATTGTTTTGTTACTTGTTTATGGAGATCATTAGTACTATACTTAACACTAAAAGCCAATGAGTAGACTTATCTGTTTGTGAGATTTAAGAGTGAAGTGTCTATGTAAGGCTTTGATGCAATGAGTGCTATAAATTACCCGGCATCACCCTTTAACGATGAATGGTTAAGCTGAAATTTTGGAAAAGAGTTAAGTATATGAACATTGATTTTTATAAGCAAATGTTTTAACTAGATATCGATTAGTCAACCATCGAGCTTAGCCAAATATTATCTTAGATCTTTAAAATAATGTTTTTAAAGACGATATAAGTATGAAAAGGTTTTGGGTTGTTGTAACAATGTGTTAATTACATTTATCTTTGACCTTTTCTGATTATACTTATAAATGTAAATCGATCTTTAAAAGAATGTTTTAAAGATAAGCATGAGTGAGATGATTTTGGGTTTTGTAGTGATAATGTTTAAGTAATATTAGTCTTAAACCTTTTGACTGGATTTTTGAAAATACTTAGATCCTTAAATGGATATTTTGAAGGAAATTATAAGTAAGAAATCTTTTGGAAAAAGAAATAAAAAGAAAAGGCTTAAAGTAAGAAATATTGTTAATGATTTATGAATATTCTTATATCATTTGAGATAAGTATATGACTACTTTTTGAAGTATTGAAAGAGTATAAATGAATAGTAGAAATAGATAAAATAATGTTTTATTAGATAAAATAAGTTTTAATAATAAAAGAGGTTTTAATTAATAAAAGATTAATCGAACCAAAAGGGGATTACAAGTCGCTTATGTGACTTAATCGTGCTTTGTGTGAGTTGATCGTTCATTGTATGTTTACTCGTTTATGGAAAAAAATTAGTCATATACTTAACACTAAAAGCCAAGGAAGTGCGCTTGTCTATCTGTGTGAATTAAGACTGATGTTCGTGAAGGGGTATGAGCAATAAGTTCTAACCTATCAGCTTCACTCTTGATCAAGGGATATTGTAAAATGAAAATATTGGAAATGTGATAAGTATGCGAGACTTGGTTTCAGTATTGAAGAGATCTGGATAGGTAAGTGTTTTACTTATTAGAAACTACTTCAAGGTTGAGATGCGTGTTCTATCTCTTGGAAATGGATCTGTTCGAGATACTGGAATCCATGTGTGTTTCGAGATCTACTCAAGTGAGGGAATCCAATTGGGGATTTGCGTTCAGTTTCCGCGATGAAGACTTGTGTGAGAGATGTCAAACATAACCTCGACATCGCAAATGACAGAAACCAGAGTAGGGGCATAGCTTGGGGTTTGGCTAATCCATGACATGATATTATTACTCCATATCTACAGTATGCTTATCGATGTTGTACGCGGGAGGTGATGGCATTTAGGATCACATACTTAGACGTGGACTGGCTATGTTTTCCTTAATGGTATATTCTATCTAGAGATATACGACGCTCGGAGGTAGTTTCTTTCCCTTGTGTAGGAGATTGGATTCGACGTTGACTGAAAAGATCTCCATGGAAAAATCCAATATGTAAACGTTCCTTATCGGATTTGATTGTACTCCTAATATGTTGTTGAGTGTAACCAATGTAACCATTCCAGCTATTTTTCTAATTTATTTTCTTCACTCTAGACATTATCTAATATATCACCTTATGTACTTATTAGATGATGGTTTATTTAAAGAGATAACCGTTATGGCATCTATGCGGTCTCAAAAGTATTATTATATGCTAGCTACACTTTTCTTATGTTTTTCATACCGGACTTATGTTTAACACGTGGCTTTTGTTTTCCCTAAATCCTTCATGTGCTCTTTCGAGAAGTTTGATAAATGCAAGTTTTTGTTGATGTTCTTTGAAGCTCGAGAAGATGAGCTGTATGTTTCACCTACTATAGTATTCCTATTTCCGCTGCACTACTATTGTATATATCAGCATTTGTGAGGACAAGTTGTTATAACTATCCAGGGCTGATGATAGTACTTAGGTTTTGTAACTTCAAAATTTTTGTATCGGAGTAACCCTTCATACTGTTCTTTTGATTTCATATATTATCATTCCGCTAACGAGATTCCGATGTTATTTTGTCTTCTTCCTCGTTATTTTTATTTTTACTTGACTGCAGATGTATTAGTGTCAACAATTGGAGGTCAAAAAGGCAATACTATGCAATAAATCCTAAAGTGATATACTGTTGACAAAGAGAATGTGTGTAAATAATCGTTGATAGAGTTAGGTGTATGTCCGCAATTATGTAATTTTTTACATATATCTAACTCGATATCCAATCTTGTTAGAAATAAGAGGTATTTTCTTTCTATTGTATACTTGATATAATGTGTTATATTAATTAATTTAAAAGTTTATTTAATAGAAAATCCATAAACGGTATGTTTATGATTGTAGTTACAAAGGGTTGTAGCCGTGAGTAATTTATCACAATGAAAATAAATATACCTGTTTAAATATTCCTAGTCAAATGCATCGAGACTAGATATCGGTACATCCGTTGTGACTAGAGTATGTAAATATTGGACAGTGTATTACTCATGGCTTCTGGGGTCATTAAAGGGTTATGTACTGTTAGTTATTGGATAATAATGGAACAAGCACTCGATAGTTTTTCTTTGTTAATATAACTAAGGCCAAAAAGAAAATATCGATGTGACTAATTTATATAGATCTCTTAACTTAAGGATACTTTCGATCTTCAATATGAATGCTCCACTTTGATTATAGTAAAATCATGGCATGTTGTCCATCAAGTGACTACAGTTTGGTAAAGTGGAATTATTAGAAGTGAAGCACCATTCAAGAGATGATCCGTCTCCTCGGTTATATCGGGAAGTATCGCGGTCAATTCAAAGCCAAAGTCTCTGGCTAGAGCATTTCGGTTAAAAATAATTATTATTATTGAACCAAAGACTTTATGTTTGGAATATATATTTGAATATGAATGACATTGGAATTTTGACCATTACTAAATTTCATAAGTTCAAAATGATATTGTTTTGACGAAGAGACTTGGTGTAAATAATAGTCACATCCGGTTAATTATTAACAAAGTGAAATTGTATTTTATCGAAACCAAGTAAGCGATAAATTTGGCCAAAATGCCACACCACCTGTTAAGCGGCCTATGGACATTAATATTCGAATATTTCAATATTTATCACTGGCATTTACAACCAACGAGTCATACAACCAAAATGATAAATTCTCTTTTAAATGAATGATCTAATTAATTTATAGTTGTTACAAGTTAATTAAATTAAATAATATTTATAATTTTTTTTGATTTGATAAATGAATATTTAATATATTTATAAAAGTTATAAATACATTAATCGATATACGATATCGATAAACGTTTTAAATTAGATTTAAAATGCAAATTATTCATCCATTAAATGGATTTAGGCCCATAATGAGGGCTGGTAATTTCGGTAACAATATAGGCTAAGGGGCAGCTCATTTAGGGTAAGATTGGCTTTATTTTGGATGGCTAGGATTGAAGGTGAAAAAGTATGAGATTATATCCATTTTTCTCCTTTTTATCCATTATATAAGCAGCCCTAACCCTAATTAGATAAGATCTTTTGCTACCTCCGCTTCCTTTCTTGCTGGTCAAAATAATATCTAAGCCTTTTCATCAATACAAACACAAATCTAGTCAGATTTGATTACTATTTGGTAGTTGGAGGTTAACGGTTCAAGGACTAGTAATCTGCTGAATCGAAAAGGGTTTCAAACGGGAGATTTTTATCTTTTCAATGTGTACTTCAAGGCTTCAGAATTAATATATGGCTTTTATCAAATTATAATTTATAATTCTTAGTGTAATATTAATTATGTACACATATTATATTGTTAGTCATGTGATGATTCTGATATGCTATAATGTTGTCACAAATTAGTTTGGTTATATGCATGTATATATTTATGTTTAAAAAAACTAATTTTTTTAATATATATCAGACTAATGCAGCTGTTATCCAGCCTTTTGACCAGATGATATTCAAATAGACTGAATGAGCCAAACTTGGAGTTATTAAGGCAGGAATCATACGAAGATTGCCCAAGAATCCAAGAACCAAGCACAAACTAAACTATAAGACTAATACTAAACCAACCTAAGACAAAAAAGAGAAGAATCCACCAAAGTGGTGGATCGATATTGATCCAACCCCCTGATCAATATTGATCCAACTTTTCTCCTCCAAATTTTCCCAAATTCTTCCTACATACTCTATTTGATCTTAGAAGCCCATTCCAGCTATTGTTTTGTTGCAATTCTCTATCGATCTCCATGAGCACTTGAATCAGCAACTTTGTTCTTCTAGGGACCCATTGTTTGAACTCAAAAATAAGCAAACATTGATGATAAAAAACTTGGAATCACGAAGGTAACTATCAATCGATGCAAGACGAAAAGTTCAAGACAACAAAATCAGCCATCTCTTTGATCGGTACCGATACGAGCCTATGGATAGGTACAGATCCATACAAATTGAAGAGGTATCCTACTATTTCTTCGGAGAAATGGTCTATGGCATAGCAAACAAAGTGGTGATCTTCGGAGCAATGTTTTAGGCTTCCAATGTCTATAAATAGAGAGGCTAGGCTCATTTTTATGGATCTTTCTTGCTCTTTCTCTCTCTTACTCTAATTGCTTATAATCACTCTCGGATTTATACCGATCCGTAATAGATTTATACTGATCTATAAGAATAACTACTTATAATCAGCAACCAAAACAATAAAATCACTAAGTGGACATAGGTCAAGTTTAGCCAGACCACTACAAACGATATGTGTTCTTTTCTTACTCATTTTCATTTACTTTCTTCATTTTTTATCCTCTACACAATCTTTTGGGTGTTTCTGCCATTTTTGGTTCAAACATTTTGGTGCTTTCACTGGGAACTCCTATTCTCAGGCTACTTGGATCCATTATCTACTATTGTATTTCACAGATCCAAAATATAGATTAAATTTTCCAACCTTATAATTTTACTATTTAGATTTTTAATAATCCAAGGGAAGCTATTTTCCATGGCCCCATCAAGAAAAGAATGTACTATAACTTCTGGAGCTACTACTAATGCTTGAAACCAAGACCCACATTATGTGGATGAAGCTGCTTAACCGAAAATCCAGAATCCAGTTGATGTCATGACCAGAGTGGAAATGGATCAGATGATGAAGTAGATGAAGCATAAATTCCAGGATATTCATAACAAGATGAACCAGTAGATGCAACCGAGCTTGAGTCTATTGAACGAACTAACGTTTAATAGCCGAAGGAGGAGTAGTAGGGATTCAAGTTCAGAATATGAAAATTCTTGATCATTTAATAGAGACGGAGAGACAGAAAGCATAAGAAGACTTAAAACAGTTGGGACATCACATCAAGGGGGAAGAAAAACTCGAGGCTCGAGTTTATGGATCGAAACTGATCCAAGAGGACAGATCGGTACCGATCTAGCTGATGGTAGGCACGGTGCTCGCCCTTTAGTTGGCGATGTGCATCTGACTTCTGGACATACCATGGATGATCATAATGCTGAATACCAAACAATTGGTGATGATGCTATGTAAGGGAATCAAATAGTGGTGACTGTTGGACGAATATATCTGTCGAAGTCTTAAGAATCCAAGTATCGAGAGTATGCCCGAGAGCATTTGCCGAGCCATACACACGGAATAGATCTTGATCATCGTCGTTCAACTGAACCCGTGGATCCAAAGTACTTGGAGGATACGGTTAGGAGACTTGTGAGTGAAATTTGATTCATAATTAATGATGAATGGGGTACTTCTCCGAGTCGGAATCCATTTAGTGAAAACAATTTGCATGAGAAGTATCCATAAAGATTTGTAATGCCAATAATGTCATTATATGTGAAAAGATGGATCCTAGGCAGCACTTGGTGAAGTACGAATGATACATGGACTCTACCAGAATGTATGATGTCGTCATTTACCAATTTTCCTCGAAGGAGTAGGGGCGATGTCGTTCACTCAGCTTCCATTAAGATTCATATCATCTTTTGTTGAGTTGTTGGGATTTTTTTTGGAGAAATTCCTTTTACACACTGCATGTCTGGAAGATATGATGTCATTATCAAACCTCTTTCAGGGAGTAGGAGAGTCATTAAAAGATTTCTTGAATCGGTTCCAGATAGCGATGACGGAACTAACAAATCCAAATGATGACATAGTATTGATGGCACTAATTAGGGGGATTCGTCCTGAGATGAATGTCAAGGAATGGTTGGAGAGGAAGCCTCTATCGATGATGGATGCTTTCTAGAAAAAGCTAATCAGTACTTACGCTTGGAAGAAGCATGTAATCATCCCTAGAGAAGTGGTGTTAGAAATTAAGATGAGGTGATACAAAGAAAAATTGTTGTAAAGCAATCTGGAGGAAATTTTGGAAACATGGATGTGAATACTGGCAAGAAGAATGATAACCAGAAAAAGAGAGATTATAGGGCCAAGAAATGAAAGCCAAATAATGGGAATCATCCCAGGATTCCTAAATACAATAATTATACCAAACTGAATAACTTAATCGAGAACATCTATATAGCAACTCAAGGTACCGAGCAGTACAGGAAATTGGCTTCGAGAGAGTCGACCGAGAATGAGAAGAGATCTAGGAAGTTCTGCATGTTTCATGATACGCCTGGTCGTAATACCAATGAATTCAATTAGTTGCACGATATGATTAAGGAGCTGATTTAAAAGTGCAATAGTTTTTTAAAGCCCGGTAGGATGGAAGGCAAGGAAATTCTAATCTCTTTAAGTCGACATCCCAACGGGGGCAAGCCGATCCTAGTAGTGAGGAGCCTAAGTGGATTGAAAAACAACTGGTAATTAACTTGATCATCGATGGACCACATCTAGTCGAAAAGAGTTTGAATGAGGTGGACAGGTATGCTGATGTAGGAAGCATATCGAGTATGAGAGATGTTTAGCGGTTGAGGGTTGTTTATCGAAACAGAGATGCTAATGGGGTGGAAACCCCGACGATTGACCCGTTGGTTATAATGGCCATGATTGCTCCTGCTATTGTACAAAAGGTGTGGTTGATTGTGGGAGTTCGATCAACATTTTTTTCAAAAAAGCCTATGACCAGATGCTTCTGGAGGGCAAGGACTTGAAACTGTGTAAATCTCAGATCCATGGATTTAATGGGACAGCTATGGAGCCAGTTAGATATATAAAATAACTGGTGGTGCTTGGAGAGGATGACTATAGGCGAGTGCAGTTCATGCCTTTCATTATGTTTGATATTAACTCTGCTTATAACACATTTTTGGGCCGATCGGCCTTGGTTAAGTTCATAGGGGCTATAGCTCCCTAGTGCTTAACGTTTAAATTTTATAAGCAGAATGATATGGAGGTGGTGCATAAAGATCAAGGTTTTGGCCGTGAATGTTATGTCGTCTAGTTAAGGGAGGCGACGCTAAGAGAGAAAGGCAAAGGTGTAGACGGGACGCTCTTAATCAAGGATTTGGACGCATAACAACCAATGCCTGAGCCATGGCTCGGGCAGCTCAGTCGGTTCTATAAGGATATAGATCCACGGAAAGAGCCATTAGGCAGAAGAGCAGCTCTAACCAAGCTAACAATTAATGTCTCGGTCATTCGAAATTACATAACATGGATCTTGAAAGTTGGATCACAGCTTGCTGTTAGGACGGTGAAGGAGTTGATTGGTTTTCTTCGTCCAAACCTGGATATGTTGGCAGATGTACTATAATATGTATGGGATCTTGCCAGAGATAGCGAACCATGCATTGAACATAAATCCCAAATGCATTCCTATGAAACAAAAGCACTGTAGTGTAGGTCCGAAGAGATCTGCTGCACTAAATGAAGAGGATGGGATCTCGCTCCCAAGGGTGTGGAATAGCGAACATTTACGACACTATTTCACTTAGAGATAAATTTGTACATAATTGAATGAAGCCATGTAATAAGATAGATTTCCCTTTTTCAATAAGTGGCTTTCCAGATCTCTCTTTACATTCCTTAAGAGTTGTGAAATGTGACCGATTTAAATGAATCTGCATGTGTGTAATGCAGGTACCCAGAGATAGATGCTAACCAAACTTCGACGAATTGTGATCGGACCCTTGAAGTTCAATCATTCTCAGTGTCCGGAGATCAATACCAACTAACTCTTGCCCCTAACGTAGGGGCGATAGTATAAACAAAAATGGACATGATATGATTGTCCATTTGCTAACTCTCGCCCTTAATGGTGGGGCGTGAGTATAATCAAAAGAACGTGAAATGAATGTTCATCTATTAACTCTTGTCCTTGGATTGAGGGCAAAAGTATAACTCGAAATGGACATGATACTACCATCCATACGCTAACTCTTGACCTTAATGTAGGGGTATGAGTGTAAACTAAATAGGATGTGATTTGACCATCTGCCAACTAACTTTTTCCTTCACAATGGGAGCATGAATATAAACCCAAAAATAATGTGATTTGATCGTGCATCTGCTAAAGCTTACCCTTAATGTAAGTGCAGAAGTATAATTCAAAATGGATGTGATACGACCATCCAATCACAAATACTTTACTCAAAGTAGGTAAGACGAAAGATCCATGCCCGATGTAAGGTGGGATGTTATCTATAAGCTTTGATATATGCCCAGAGTTAGGCGTGATTGAAAATAAATGTCCTGGATGAGGATGTGAAAATTACGATCTCAAGTGGTTAACTCAAACCGACGCCCAGAGCTTGGCACGATTGGATGTCATTATCCTAGAGAAGGATACCCGAACCATTACACTAGATGGTTTACCCAAATCGATCCCCAAAGCTTGGCACTTCAAAATTACCTTGCATTCATTTGAATGATAAGAGGCTGGTAAATCATGGAATGGACTACTTAATTCGGTAATGACCACAAAAAGAGATGGGTCATGAGTACACATAATGGAAAGTGTTTTCTTCAAGTACTTAGACACATCTGCGTCAAAAATTAGAAAAACAAAAGTCTTTATTATTCACAATCAAAACCAGACTTAGGGGATACAGTACATGTTTTATTTATGACTAAGCTAAAGAAGCAAAAGTGGAGGCCGAGTCTGCACAAATACTGGCCCAGAAAACAAAAGTGGACAATCAAAAAGAGCTTAAGTGCAGCTATACAATTGGAAAATACAAAGAATATGGATGATCACTTCTTGATCTTGTTCTTTCTCTCTTTCCTCTCATTCTCTGTAGAAGATGGCGCACTGAATCCTTTTGGTTGCTTTCTTGTCTTTCCCCCGCTTTCTTTGCCTTTGGATGGAGTCCTCTATGATGATCGAGTAGGCACGCTCTGGGTGCTCTCGGGCGAAAGAAGGGTGACGAGAGCAAAGATAGTCTGACCGGGTAGAGCTATGGATAACAGAGGAGGAAAAGCCTCTATCTTATCCAGCTTGACTTTTTTGCTAGGACCAGTTCCTGCTCAAGGATACTTATGGTGGGACCACGCAGAGGCTCATAGGATCTGGTAATAATAATATCATCATCAGTTTGAGCTGGAGCTCACCAGTCCCTTCATCATGTATAGCATCTGTCATTTGCTCACTAGGCCCAGAAGTCTTACTAACCGGGAGAGTCGGTAACGCCATCAAAGTAATCATGGTCACCGATTCTGTTATTGTCACTTGTTGACCCTATCAGAGACTTTGGTCCAAAAGTGGACTTTCTGATGAGGTCAATCGGCGGTATATGGACTTTCTAAAATACATGTGAGGTCAACAAGATACCTCCTTTAGTTTGGGTCTTTATGTAGGCCGAAGTTCCACCACAGTTCCCCTCTAAAATGGAAGAAAGGGTAGAAAGCTTATGGATTTGAGGATGATCTAGATTATATCTTGGGACCGAAGATGGATCAAGAATAGTTTTGGGCCCAGGGGTGTCCCCTATAGCAACCTCTTGAGGTGACGATCTGGAGTCTTCACCTAAGTCTTTTTGCACTATAGTGGCTAGCTTTGGATGGAGAATAAGATGGCATTCTTTCAAAATATTGGGCTCATCTCTTACTAGGATACCCTTCTCAAGCTATGCCAGATTCACCTCACCATCTTTATGAAATTCCTTTTCTTCCTTGACAATTTGTTCCCAAGTGAGTGCAAGAATTCTGCGGTAATCATTGTTGAACCACTCCAAATTAGGAATTTGAGCACGTTGTACTCGTTAAGAAATGGCTCAAAAATTTCTCCATTATCCACTGTTCCGTAGCTTCAACCTCCTTCTTGACAAGTGCATCCACATTTTTAGCACATTCAATTGCCTTGTCACTTTTTCCACAAGCATTAAGCAGCTCATCACAATAGTCTTGAGCTTGTTAGAGAGGCTCATCTTTCTCTTTTGTCTTGCTCGCAAGCTTGGCTGTTAGCTCAGCCAATTTCTTGTTCAAGGCATCCCTTTCAATCACTAGATCATGATTTCGGTGGTGAGTCCTCTCCATTTCCTCTTGACGCCTATTACTCTCATCTTCAAGTACCTTAATAGCTTCCTCGTCTTTTCTCTTAGCTTTGGCTTGTGATTTTTTTTAAGTTTTCAACCTTACTATTGAGATGGGTAATGATTCTTTTGTCTTGCACTATCATGAGATTCAGATTATCAATCTCAACTTGCCTTTCTCTTGAGACCTTGGATATTATTTTTAGCTATTCGTACCCATTCTCTATATTTATTATAAGCATCAGTTACATAAGCGATGATTGTATCTTTGACCTCAGGTGCAATTCTCTTTAGGTTTGGCACAAATTGAGCCCATCGAAGCTAACATCTAGAAATTATTCCCTTTGTTCGACCATTCAAGCATCAACGATATGTTGTTGCTCCGCATTGATGACCAAAGATTTGATCCATTGTTTGCCGAATGTATGATAGAAAGTCTTAGAAATACTTTGATGGCACGTGTGGTCGGAGGATCTACCGGAGTGAGAGGGTGTCAAATGTTGCACAATAATGGAAGCTGGAAGAGGTGCATGAGAAACATCGCCTGGTGGCAAGTCGTCACGATGATAACATATGCCTATATAAGCCTCTCGACGGAGGAGACCTAGACCTGGAACGACCTTTGGAAACATAGTCATGCGACGGATAATCTCTGTTGTAACTGCCTCTTTCGTGACTGCCTCTTTCTTGATTAGATTGGTATTGGACTTTGAATATCGACCACTTCCTTGATGGTATATGCTTGGATGGCGCCTATACTGTTGAGATACGTTTTCCTCCAAGGACGTGATAAAGTTAATGGTATGTCCTAGGGGCAATTGTGTAATTTGTTACCTATATCTAACTCGTTGACCAATCTTGTTCGAAATAAAGGTATTTTCTTTCTATTGTATACTTGATATAATGTGGTTATATTAATTAATCAATTTAATTAAAAGTACATTTCATAAAAAACCATAAATATTATGTTTTGTAATAGTAGTTACAAAGTGTTGTAACAATGAGTAATTCATCACAATGAAACAAATATAACATTTTTAAATATTCACAGTCAAGACGTATCGAGACTGGATATCGGTGTATCTGTTGAGACTAGAGTATGTGACACTTTCCAAATGTTGGGTAGTGTATTACTCATGACTATTGGGGCACCAAGGGGATATATACTGATAATTATTGGATAACTATGGAATGACTCACTCGATAGTTTTCTATTCATTAGTATAATTAAGGTTAAACAGAGAACATCGATGTGACTAATATACACAGTTCTCTCGGCTTAAGAATACTGCCGATCTTCAATGTGGAAGCTCCACTTTGATTATAGTTAAATCATGGCATGGTGTCTATCGAACGACTATAGTTGGGTCGAGTGGAAGCATTGGAAGTGAAACACTATTCAAGGAAGGATTCGGCAGTTATATGAGGTTTGTGTCATGATCAACTGAAGTCAACTCAAATTCAAAGTCTTTGGCTAGAGCATTTTGGCTAATAATAATTGTTATTATTGAACCAAAGACTTTTTGTTTGGAGTATAAAGTTGAATGTGGATGATACTGGAATTTTGACCATTACCAAATTCCATAAATCCAAAGTGATATAGTTTTGACGAAGAAAATTGGAGAAAATAATTATCACTATTAGGTACCTCTTATAATAAGTAAAATTTATTTTACCAAAAGATGTGTAGGCAATATATTCGGCCAAAATGTCACACCACTGTCTATGTGACGTATTAACATTAATATTCGAATAGTTTGATATTAATTGCTTACTGAATTTACACCTTTGAGTCGCATAGCCGTAGTGTTGAATTCTCTGAAAAACCACATGATTTAATTAATTTATAAAATATTGTAAATTTATTAAATTAATTAATATTTGAGAAATACTAATTATTACTTATTTGATGTTTGGAACCTTTTTGTAATTATTTTAATGAATTTATAAAAGTTATGTTTTCACGCATTGATATGCGATAATATAATTTAAAGATAATTGCATGATATGATTTATGGAAATTTTATGTCATTTGATGAGATGACTTATGGAATTTTTATGTCATTTAATGATATACGTGTAAAGAAAGGATTGGAAAGAGAAATACAATCAAGGGAATTAATTAGGAAAGTTTTAATTAAAGAATGAGAAAAGTTTCATTCTTTCAAATAAAACATACTCTTTAATTCATTTTGTAGGTAAAATTCATCCTTTTTCATTCATTCTTTCTCTCCTCCTAACTTTTCATGGTAGAAAAAAAAAATCAAATTTCCAAAAACTACCAACTCCAAATAAAAACATCAAATAGAATAAAACAAAAGTGGTCCATCCATATCTTCCAACAATAGGATGGGGATCTTGAAAATCTGAGGAGATATCATCATTCAAGGTGTGACTTCTAGGCAACGTTCCAAGGGCGAATTCATTTTCTAGGTATGTTTCAAGGCTTTGGGTAATAAGGTATATTTTTCTCTTATAGATAATAATATTTGATGTAATGTTTGATGAAAGAGAAATTTGACTATCATAATGTCTCATTTAATTTGAACATTGTTTATGTAGTTTGAATTGTTTATGGAAGTAATTAATTGGGGTTTTTATTGTAGTAAATCAAAAATAATATTTGTATATGTTTAAATACAATGGTTTTTTTGGAACTATGTTATAAACATTCAATTTGAAGTCTAAATTTTAAATCTAATTTTTTTTATGTTCAATTTGTCATTGGGTTCTTATTCTGTTAAATTAAAATTAAATTTGTATATGTTTGAATACAATGTTTTATTAGAGATTCATGTTTCAAATCATACAAAACAAAGTGTAATTTTAGATTTGAAAGTTTACATGTATGTACTTTGTGTTTATATTATATTAGAAATTAAAAAAAAGGGATGATGTTTTGGCATAAATCATTAATTTGTATTAGTTACGGAGATTTGATTGAATCTTATACACACACAATTAATGTTTTGGCAGTAAATCTAATTTTAATTCGATTGTGATAAATCTTTAATTTGTGTTAATTAGAAAGACTTGACTTAATCTTATATACACACAATTAATTTTATATGTATGTTTGTATATATAAAATTTATTACATGTATTTCATATTGTCAAAGTATGCTTAGATTTCTTTCCAAAAGGATGAAACAATTTAAATGAGGCAATAATATATACGTACATTTATTTTCGACTGTTTATATCCTTATATTGTGACGCCTATTAATTTTCATTTATATGTTGCATTAATTAAGTTTAAGAAATTGGAAGTTGAATCCATCATCCTTGTTACTCTTTATTTATTTCTCATTTTCCCTTTGTGTGATTAGCTATCCATTTATTTATTTTTATATGTCCACGGCGTGTCATCAGTTGATAGCACCTATCATATGTTACACTTATAAAATTTACACTATAATATATATATATATATATATATATATATATATGTTTATACTTACATTCGTGTCATATACATGTTGCTAAATAATGGGATTCATATAATTAATCAATTTAATTAGAGAGAGAGAAATGAAAGGTTTCTCTCTATATATAAATAATTTGGCCCCCTCATTAATTGAATAAATTAAGAGAATGAAATAAAAAGTTTCATTCTCTAAATAAATTTATGCTCCATTATTAATTGAATAAGTTAAGAAAGAAAATGAAATTTTTCGTTCTCTAAATAAATTTAATATACAACCTTCACACACAGATATTTATATAAAGTATATGTGATATACTCTAATTTATATTCATATTAAATTATAGTGAAACTTTATTTATGAAATAAAATAAAATATTTATTTTATTTAAATGAAATTTAGAAAAGTTCTAAATATGGTTGGACTTCATAGGTCCATTAAAGATCCAAAACGATAATTTTTTTGAAAACCACCCATTTCTTCCACTGTAGGCTGGCCTAGTTCCACTAGGACTGATATATGTACTTCTTCCTCTCTATGGATCCTGTAAAATAAACAAGAATGAATTAGTTTCGACTAAAAAGGATACGATTCAAGTGCGGCGTAGTGCCGTGAAGTACACATGTGTATGGGTGCCCTAATATCCCCCCGATGGACTATATTCTGGAGCTTTGCTCATAGGAGTGAACTCCTCATGCTAATGGGAGGAATGTCATCATTAAAGCATATGGAGGAGTCAAGACCCATGAGGCTCATGTCAACGATGCTAAAGGAGCCGAATTCGATAGGAATAGGCCCCAACTTAGAGAACGCATCTATGGAAGGAAGAGAGTGAGTTTTCTCAGTAGTCATAATAGGGTATAGGCTACGTAGAAGGCTGCACCTTAGAAATTTACATGAGTAATCACTTCTTCAAGGCAGACTATTAGCCGTCTATGGGTGGTTCAGCCAAGGACTTGTGTCCCACATCGGTATCGTCATGGCTAACTTCATCATTTCCACCTACAATTTTGATTTCTTCGGCATATTCTTCCCTTTCTTCAACATTTTCTTCAACTTATGCCCTTGGACTTATGATTGGGGGCACATATGGATTAGCCCGGTGCTACGGCCTGCTTCTAGCAGATTATGTGCTAGGAGATTCTCATCAGAGAGAGGAATTTTGATGTCTCTACCCCTCCAGAAGTGCCATGAGAACTCTGATGACATCCATAAGAGCCGCGCCACTGAGCCTCATTGGAACATCTGAATAACAGAAAGAATATGAGTTAAGCTTGATAATTAACAAGGCAAACTCGTAACAAATGAATGAGGTAGATCTTACGTCTAGATTTCCACCTTCGTGCAAACCCAGGTGGACAGTGTACGTAAACCATTTGATTTTGAAATAGCTCAACTTGTTCCATGTGTTAGTGATAGCTCTGCAATTCTTAGCTGGCTCCAAGTAAGTCAAAGAAGGACTTCCCTTTTTGCTTTTAAAACTATATATGTATCGGATTTCCTTGTCATCAAGCACTTAGTTCAAATGCTAAATGAATACAATGTACGTGCTGAGAAGGAAGGCATAGCTATTCGGGTGTAACTGCATTGGAGCTGATCTCATGAACTTTAGAACTTGACGAATGAATGGATTGAATGGTGGAACACATCCCCCTAAATACATATATCCGTTGCAAGCACTGTAACCTTCTAGGGGACTTAGAGCTCTTTGATGGTGAGAGGCGACTAATATGTTAACAAGTGGAATTCTGTGCTTGTCGCAGATTCTACGAAGAGATCCTTGGCCAAACTTTGAAGAAACAAAATCGGTAGGAACATAAAAAAGAACAACATCTTCAAGAGTATCAGGAGTAGGTTCAACCTTTGGCCCTTCCATAGGCTCTATTGGATTTTTAGGAACTTATTGTTCAAGCTACAGATTTTCTTATCATTGTGCATGTTGGCTTGTAATTTGTTGTACAAGTATATTCATAATTTAACTTGAGTCAGCATTGGATTCAATGTATTTGGAAGTGGATGGACATACAGCTAAGGTGGCAAGGCGTTCGGAACGTATGTGCTCCATTTCTATAAAAACTCAACATACAGTCAATATCGGGATAATTGTAAGTTGTATGCACTATGCTAAAATGGAATCTAGTGTGGTGTCATACAGTGTTGTGTAATTCAAATTTTCGAAATTATACAACGTTTATTTTAGGATTCTAGATATCACCCGATGTGACTGTTGTCGCTCACAATCCCGACAAGCATTATGATGTCGGCCATGCTTTGGAAATGTTTCAAAATCATGAAGAAGGAATTTAACACAAGTCTACAAGGTAAAGTTCACTTGTGAACTTAGAGTTCGCAAAAAATTATCTAAGTGTCGGATTTATTCTGATCAAACCCATAGAAAAATCTTGCCATCTTCTTCCTCTATCTTCTTCATTCCTAAAACACGGTGATAGACGACGACATCATCCATGTTCACGTTCAACTCGGTCACTTACCTAGGAATGATTAGAGGATAAGCTTGATTCAAGGAATTAACGCTTGGGCCCATGAACTTCTATCAAGGTAAGATGGTGGTTCAAACAAGGCTCGGGTGGTGTAGTTAAGGGTTTTAAAGGCAAGGTGGCAGCGGTTAATGATCGAAGATGGGGAAAGTACAGATTGCAGGCAAGAAGGTTTAATGGTAGAAGCTCAATTCCTTCGATCGAACAAATAAAGTGAAGAGGAATAGTAAAGGGAACATGTTATATAACCTAAAACCCATGTTTCCACGCACCAATTGGAGAATCTTCTCCAACATTCGGATCAGTGTCGATCCCAGTGGACGGATTGGTACCCAATCATAATTCTTTAAAAATAATGGATGATGGATATAAACTACACACACATATATGCCTACAAGGGTGCATGCATTGAATAATGAAGCTATGCAAGAACAAGCACGTGTGTACGTATATATGTACCTATCCAGAACCGATGACTAAAATCAAAGCCAATTAGATTATAACCTGGAAAATCCATGAAAATAATCAGTTCAAAGATATCAAATTTGGAATGACAAACCACACTCTAATTTTATAATACTGATACTTATAAAGCATTGCAAATAATGACTATGGACATAGCTTTTCATGGAATCAATCCGTAGGAAGGATGACGACCATTCGAAGCACAAAGTGGAATCCTTCAATATAGTCCTGACTTATCTTGATTCAAAGCACATCACGTTTGAATAAGATGTATTTTAGATAGGCTAGTGTTATCCAACCTTTTGATCAGGCAATGTTTGGACAGACTGGAGGAGTTGAACTTGGAGTTATTAAGGCCGAAGGCACGAGAAGATAGCCCTACAATCAAGGAACCAAGCACAAAAAGAGCCACAGGACAAATACAAAACCAATCCAAGACAAAATGAGAAGGATCCGATCCACCAAAGTGGCAGATCAGTACCAATCCAACCCTCTGGATCTATACTGAACCAACTCTCTGGATCTGTACCGATCCAACTTTTATCCTCCAAATTTTCCTAACTTCTACCCACATACTCTATTTGATGTTAGAAGCCCATTCCAAGTGGTATTTTGTTGTTCCAAGGAAATTCTCTATCGATCTCAATGAGCACTTGAATAAGCAACTTTGTTCTCTCACGGATCCATTGTCTGGACTCAGAAACAAGCAAATGTTAATGCAAAAAAACTTGGAATCACAAATTTAACCATCAATCGAGGCAAGATAAAGAGTTCAAGATAACCAAATTGACCATCTCTTGGATCGGTACCAATCCAATGTTAGTCCTTGAGAAGGATGGTTTTGATGACAACAACCTTAGGACTTGTTATAAAATATAAATACTAACATTATAGTTTAGATATATATGTATATGAAGCATATAAACATGCAGGTACCAAGAATGAAGACTGTATAGTATAGAGATATAAGATTGATGAATTTAAAAATTGAAGATATCAAGATTGAAGACTCATGAGTATTAAGAAATCAAGTTATCAAGAGTTCAATATTTTAATAGTACAAGATAAGTATTGAGTCTAGAATTATGTTAAAACTTCTTGAAAGCACTTACATCTTTATTCGAAATTTATTCGTGGAATGGAATCCACTTCGAGCTTGTTAAAGGAATGGAACCCACGACAATATCTAGTGGAATTTATAGTGGTCCTATTTTGATATTCACTAATTTTACAAAAATGTTTTTCAAAAATATATCTCATGTTTTGAACGTTTTCAAATCTTTTCAAAAAGTCATCTCTCTTGTTTGAAATATT
This sequence comes from Allium cepa, assembly GCA_030765085.1. NCBI lineage: Eukaryota > Viridiplantae > Streptophyta > Magnoliopsida > Asparagales > Amaryllidaceae > Allium > Allium cepa. The sequence continues at coordinate 139,427,728 of CM060932.1, forward strand.
TTAGCCTCAAAACCATCTTTATCATTTTTAATATTGTGGTTTCAAAATTGTTATTGATTTTAAACTATCTCTTGTTTTAAATATTTAGCTTTAAAATATTTGTATACTCAGATTTTAAAGCACTTCATAGATTAAGATTATATATATTAAAAATTACTTTCTAAACTCTTTTATATGTTTAAACTATATTCAAATATATTTACAAAGTTTTGAAATTGTTTTGACAAATTATAGAAACCAATTTTAATAAGAAATCAAAACACCAATTTTTGTCTTGAGCATGTTGACATCCTTCAACCCCCCATGTCGATATGGTGCCCATCAAATTCAAAATTCAAATTTTCAAATGAGGTTTCTATTTGTCGTATCCTTCCGCAAATAGATATGGCTGTTGATCTCCTATGAATACCAATAGTTCTAAACAAATTTTTCATTAGATTTCACTTGTTTTCTCTCCTCCTCAACTTCCACATTTATTCTAAAGAATCTCAAACTATACTCTGCCGAAATACCAAGTGAATCAAACTTAATTATTTCTTGTTTGATTCTCTACCACTCTCTCCAATAAGATCTCAGTGCTATTCAGAGTTATATGATCATTTGTAAATCAAACTATTGAGTAAAAGGTGTGGTTGAGCCTTGAAATCAATTGGGAGTGATTGTAGCCTCGAAAATCAATTAGATGATCTAGTGGCCTGGTTAAATCAAGAGAGTTTGCCTCAGAATCGAATATAGGATGGTGTACCTCGTAGCCTTGAAATCGAAGGTGTAATCTGGGAGATTATTTTGACAAGAAATCTGTACGATTGTTCGGGACTGGTTGTAGAGTAATTCTGAACCAGTATAAAATCCTAGTGTGTTCTTTCCTTTACTACTTTTATTTATTATTTGCATATGTGTCTGATTCTGTGATTATATCTGTGTCTGTGAATTGCATTTGTTGGTGATTATATTACATAAGTTTCATAAAGATTTAGAAAATCCAAAAAAAACTATTCACCCCCCTCTAGTCTTATTCTAGTCTTAAGATTCATAATCCGCATTTCTCACATTTTGTATCGGAGCAAGGTTTTCAAAGTTTTTATAATCTGAATTTTGAATTTTTTTAAAAAATGGCTACCAACACTGGTTCTGTTAACACTGTCACTAGTTTATTTGTAGAGGGTCAGTCTATTACCAAACCACCATTTTTTAATGGCAGTAACTATGCATGTTGGGCATGTAGAATGAAAATATATTTACAGTCAATAGGATTAGACACTTGGAATATTACACAAACTGAATATTCTGAACCTACAACTAATTTTGCGCAGTGGACTGCTGAGCAAAAGACTATTGCACAAAATAATTTCAAGGCAATGAATATTTTATTTTGTTCACTTGATAGGAATGAATTCAATAGATTATATGTTTGTAAGTTTGCATATGATATCCCGAAAACTTCGCAAGTTACACATGAAGGAACAAGCAAAGTCAAATAGACCAAAATATCCATACTCACGAATCGGTTTCAATTATTGAAAATGAATTCTAATGAGTCCATTTTAGATATGTATAGTAGATTTTAGGATATTGTGCATTCTCTAATATCATTGGGAAAAGTTTTTCCGAAGAAGATCAAGTCAGAAAAATTCTAAATTCTCTTACTATGGAATGAGATCAAAAAACTCTTGCAATTGAAGAAGCAAATGATATTACTACTTTAAAGATTGAAGAATTGATTGGAAATCTTACGTCTTTTGAAGTACACATGCAAGGGAGAAGAGATAGAAACGCATTCGAAAAGAAGTCAATTGTGTTAAATGCATTAACAGATGGATCAGAATCAGGAAGTGATGATGATGAAGAAATAGCTTTCATGACAAGGAATTTTTGGAAGTTTCTTAAATATAGAAAGATGAACAACTTCAAAAAGAATGATCATAGGTATTCTAGAAATCATAATGAAGAAACAAACCACGTCAAATGTTTCAACTGTGACGAACCAGCCCATCTCAGAAGAGACTGTCCGGACCTTGATAAGCAAAAGTTTCCCACAAGCAACGATTACACAAAGAAAATGAAGAGAGCGTATACCGCTACACTAGACGATTCATACTCAGACTCGTCCTCAAGCGATGATAATCAGAAGACAGAAAATTCAAATATGTGCTTTATGATTATTCATGATTCCGATGATCTCAGAGATAAAAATTGAGAAAAAGGTACTCCAATATAAGACTAAGGGGAGTTATATTAGTTTAGGATTAGTTTTTTTTGATGACAAAGGGGGAAAAATATAAAATAGAGTAGTTAGCGTAGTTAGGCTTAGATTAAGGGGGAGTTATTAGTTTTAGAAGTATATTTTATAAGCATAGGTTGTCATCATAAAAAAGAAGGAGATTGTTAGTCTTTGAGAAGGATGGTTTCGATGACAACAACCTTAGGACTTGTTATAAAATATAAATACTAACATTATAGTTTAGATAGAATGTATATGCAGGATATAAACATGCAGGTACCAAGAATGAAGATTGTACAATATAGAGATACAAGACTGATGAATTTAAAAATCGAAGATATCAAGATTGAAGACTCATGAGTAACAGGAAATCAATTTATCAAGAGTTCAAGATTTTAGTAGTACAAGATAACTATTGAGTCGAGAATTATGTTAAAACTTCTTGAAAGCACTTACATCATTATTTGAAATTTATTCGTGGAATGGAATCCACTTCGAGCTTGTTAAATGGATGGAACCCTAGTGGGATGGAACCCACGACAATATCTAGTGGAACATATAGTCGTCCTATTTTGATATCCACTAATTTTAGAAAAATGTTTTTAAAAAATATAACTCTTATTTTAAATGTTTTCAAAATCTTCTTTTCAAAAAGACATCCCTTCTGTTTGAAATATTTTAGCCTCAAACTATCTTTATCATTTTTAATTTTTTGATTTCAAAATTGTCATTGATTTTAAACTGTCTCTTGTTTTAAATATTTAGCTTTAAAATATTTATATACTCAGATTTTAAATCACTTTATAGATTAATATTATATATATTAAAAATTACTTTCTAAACTCTTTTATATGTTTAAACTATATTCAAATATATTTACAAAGTTTGGAAATTGTTTTGAAAAATTATAGAAACCAATTTTAATAAGAAAATCAAAACACCAATTTTTGTCTTAAGCATGTCGACATCCATCAACCCCCCATGTCGACATGGTGCCCGTTAAATTCAAAATTCAAATTTTCAGGAAAAGTATCTATTCATTGTATCCTTTCATGAATAGATATGGCCGTTGATCTCCTATAAATACCAATAGTTCTAAACGAATTTTTCATTAGATTTCACTTCTTTTCTCTCCTCTTCACCTTCCACATTTATTCTAAAGAATTCCAAACTTTACTCTGCCGAAATAACAAGTGAATCAAACTCGATTATTTCTTATTTGATTCTCTGTCACTCTCTCCAATAAGACCTTAGTGCTACTCAGAGTTATAGGATCATTTGTAAATCAAACTGTTGAGTAAAAGGTGCAGTTGAGCCTTGAAATCAATTGGGTGTGATTATAGCCCTAAAAATCAATTAGGTGATCTTGTGGCCTGGTTAATTCAAGAGAGTTTGCCCTGGACTCGAACACATGAGGGTGTACCTCGTAGCCTTGAAATAGAGGGTGTAATCTGGGAGATTATTTTGAAAAGAAATTCGTACGATTGTGTAGGAATGGATGTAGGGTAACTCCGAACCAGTATAAAATCCTGGTGTGTTCTTTCCTTTACTGCTTTTATTTATTATTTGCATCTATGTCTGATTCTGTGATTATATCTGTATCTGTGAATTGCATTTGTTTGTGATTAAATTACATATGTTTTATAAAGATTTAGAAAATCCATAAAAAACTATTCACCCCCTAGTGTTATTCCAGCCTTAAGATCCCTAATCCGCATTTCTCACATCCAAGCCCATAGATCGGTACCGATCCACACAAACTAATCAGGCGTCCATCGATTTCAATCGAGAAATGGTCTATAGCGTTGAAAACGAGGTGGAGATCTTCTAGACGAGATTTTAGGCTTCCTACGTCTATAAATAGAGGGAAACGGCTTATTTTTATGGATCTTTTTGGCTCTTTCTCTCTCTTACTCTAACGTCTTGCAATCACTCATAGATTTATACCGATCCCTAATGGATTTATACCAATCCGTAAGAACGACTGCTTATAATCATCAAACAAAGCAATAAAATCACTAAGTGGATATAGGCCAAGTTTAATCGAACCACTATAAACACTTTGTATTCTTTTCTTGCTTATTTTCATTTACTTTCTTCACTTTTTATTCTCTACACAATCTTTTTGGGTATTTGTGCCATTTTTGATTCAAACGGCAGCTTGAATACAATAATAATATAATTTAATACTTTATTAATTTAAGATATTATATTATTATTTTTAACAAGGCTAGTCGGTTTTATAGTAGACTGTTCACTTTTATTAAAAACATCAATTAATACAGGAGCAAAGCAGAATGCTTCAACTACTATAAAAATAACTAACAACAAACTAGCTACAAACCAAGAGTTGGAAATAAGCCTAAGCTACTAAAAGACTAAGTCTAACCCCCTCAAAAGAGGAGGACCCACTACCATCATCAGAGGAATCATGTTCAAGGACATGAACAAACCCAGAAAATTATAAAGCAATGTTAGGAATAAAATCCAAAGAGTCACAATTGGTTATAATTTAATTACATATATATAGTTTATAATTAACTACAATGTCACATCATGGTTATAATTATTCATATAACTATATATATATAATTTAATAGTAATACTAATTTCGACTATAGGAAAATAATTTTTATAAATATTTATTATTTTTTGATATTATTTAAAAAAAATTAATACATAAATAAATCCTATTAATTTAGATATGTTATGATTTTTTTTAAATTTTGTAAAATTATATTAATATCGAATAAGATCTCAACCAAAAATTTAAAATTAAAAAACATTTTTTTAAAATAAATTGATACTTAATTTAATTGAATATTAATAAATCATTTAAAATTATATTTGTATAGAAAAAATATGGGTAAATTTCTCAAACTATAAGCTATCATTAATGATTTAGTAGAAACTTAAAGTTTGAAATAAAGTTTAGAAAACAAATTTTTTATTAATATTTTATGTAATTTTAAATGAATAATCAATTCAAATATATTTTAAAATAATAAGAATAATAATAAATTGTTTCCAATCTGTGATGATTTGGAATTTTAAAAAATAATTTTTTATAATTTTATTTATTAATATATATATATATATTAATATGTTATAAATATATTTATGCATATATATATATATGTTTATATATTATAACTAAAAAAATATTACTCCATTATTAAATATATGTGTGTACATATATTACTCACAGTTTTAAAAAATATATTTATTTCAATATTTAAATAAATTATTTATATTTAAATAAATATATTATAGTAATATGTATATATATTTTATTTTATTTATAAGAATATATATATATATTATTTGCATAAAATTATTTAAATAAACTTAACATACACACACAGATATATATATATGTGTGTGTGTGTGTTTGTATATATATATGTATGTATGTATGTATGTATTAATAACATTTATGTATATAAGTAATAGTTTATATACATACATATATTTGGACAACATATACTTGCATATCAGATGAGCTAACATGTTAGTTGCGATGTAAATCCAAACATCTACACACAGACATGTAATACCTTGCACGGGTTGATATGCTATACATGCACACACATATACATACATATATGTATGTATGTATGTATATATGCGTATATGATACATGCATGCATATAAATATATCAACATATAAATTAAGAAACCTATAAATTTATGAATTTAAATAAAATAAAAGATTTTATAATAATATTTAAAAATGTTCTGATAAATTAAACTTCATAGCCCCAATAAAGATCCAATAAGGGAATCATTTTTGAAATTCACCCGTTATTTCCGCAGCGAATTGGCCTAGTTCCAACAATCGTTGATATAAGGTACATTTTAAATTGTAGATTTAGATTAAACCATTGAGGATTTATAAGCGATAAACTTAGCCAAAATATCATACCACTAGCTAAAGTGATATGTTAACATTAATATTCAAATTATTTGATGGTAATCGTTAAATGAATTTACACATACGAGTCGCATGACCATGTTGATGATTACTTTGAAATACTACACATTTTAGTTGATATAATTGTTATAAGTTAATTAGATTAATTAATATTTATGAAATATTAATATTTATTTATTTAATGCATTGGATGTTATTAGTATTTTCTGAGTGTCATTAATAACTAATTTGGTGCTTATATAAAAGTTAAATATGTATGTATCGGTATATGATGCCAATACACATTTAAATATGATTTGGTAAAATTAATTATTAATTTTTTATGGCTCAAGCAGCCTAATAATATAGTCGGCCATAGCATAGAAAGGAGGGAGGGAATTTATTCTAAATTCTAGATCTAGATCTAAGAATTGGCAAGGGGAAAAAGAGTCAAAGGAAGAGAATTTATCTTCTCCTCCTCTATTTAAATCAAGCTATCCTCACTTATGTTCCTCTTAAAAACCCTTCTCCTCCTTACCCAAATTCAAACCCATCCCTATCTTCATAGTCGAGCATTCCTATAGGAAAAAACACATCAAAATAAATAAAAACGAGTGGTACTCTAGACCATTAAGAGGTTATAGATCGATTCTTTTAGAATCTAGGAGATTTCATCAAACAAGGTGCGTTCAAAGGTTGATCTTGCAAAGGCATATTCTTATTCTACAATTTATGCCTTATATATCATTTGACATTTATAGAAAAAGTTTATATATGCATTTTTTGACTCCCTAAATTATACATACAATTAAATCACATTAAATGATATTATTGCTTAATCATGTTCATTTAATCCAAGCTTAAAACCAAGTATTTATATATATTTAATAATTCTATTCAGACATATTTAATTTAATATAAATGTTTTATAATGTTCTAAATATCATAATTAATTTTAATTAATTTTAATTAATTTTAATTAATTTTAATTAATTTTTACTATTTTTAAATCATACACACACACATACATAAATGTATATAAATTAAATTATTTTTATAAAATTGCATTCTACATTTAAAAAAGTCTCTAAATTATATATTTAATATAATATATAAAATAAATTTATTTAATCATTGTTTAAACAATATATTTGATAATATATACACACATGCACACACGTGCATATATTTATATATATGTTGTATAAAATAATAATAACTTTAGGATTTTATTTAAAAAATTATTTTTGGCCGAAAAGAAATTATATATATATATATATATATATATATTAATATTCATTTTACAATATAATACAGACATTAATTTATTTATGTAATTTTCAATAATTCTGTATTAAAATAAAAAATTATTTGGGCTATAATATTAATTATATATATATATAAATACATACATTTAAATTAACTAAAATTATCTTGATTGATATTTACAGATCTGGATTTGATTTTAAAATTGATTTTCCAGGTCCGGTTTAGATATTTTAGATGTAAAATTTGAACTTAAATAATATTGACTTAATTAAAATCAATACAAATATTTAAAATTATTTAGAAAAATATGTTGAAATTGCACACACACACACTAAACAGTGTTTTGAGACAAGCAACACATATATAAATGGCGAAGGTATATGTTGTAGATGTAAATCACCACATCCATATATATATTAACGCTATTTTTTTCTTTAATACGTGAATCCCAACAACAAAACTTTTCGCCTGCAATAAAAGCCTCATTTCTTCATTCATCGTCTACTTCATCTGATTTATACACTTTTCAATGTTTTCATCAAGTCTATCTACTTTAGGTCTCTGTTCACGACCTTATCGCCCCTCATGCCTAAAAAGAAGAAAAACCTATTGAAGGTATGTGACACAATTGTTAAATTGTTGGTTAATTAATTAACTATGGAAAGTATTGGATACTTAGTAAGAGATATTTATGCATGTAATTCTCTCAAATATCTTCTTTTTTATGGGAATCAAATAAATAAATATGTGGTCAAATATATTTATTTATTTGACTGATTATGAGAGATATATTATCAAATATATCTCTACATTTCAAGTGGTTGGTAGAAATTATAAATACGTATGTTAGGAGAGTCATATTTTACTAGAGGTTTTTTGGTATTGAGATTGGTTCTCAATTTTTAGGCTTTTCTTGTAATCTTTTGGTGAATTAATAAAGGTTTTGTTTGGAGAAAACAATCGATTTTTTTCATATCTCTTCTAAAATCTAATTGTGTAGAGATCCTAAAAAATTCTAATAGTTGGTATCAGAGCATACTACACCATTTCTTTTGAAGAGAATTTGGTTATGTGGAAGATAAGTGCGGAAAAACTTAATGGGAGAGAAATTGGGGATTATGAAAGGCGAAGATGAAGGATATTCCATATCTCAGTGATCTTCACCAACCATTATAAAACAAAAGGGAGAAACCTAGTAATTTATCTGAAGCAAAATGGAAGATTTTAGAAAGGACGACTGCGGCGGCTGTTCGGTGTTTTTTTGGAGAATTCAGTGTTTCATATTGTTTCTAATGAAACATCTGCTTATGTAATATGGAAGAAATTCGAAGGAATCTATGCAAAGATCTCTGCAATAAACAAGGCTCTTCTTGTGAAAAGATTGGTGAATTTAGAGTTTAAGAAAGGTGGGTCAATTGAAGAGCATCTTAATGATTTTCAAGCAACCATGAATCGATTGGCTTTTGTGAATTATAGCGTGGATGATGAGACACAAGCTTTGATGTTGATGAGTTCATTACCGAAGAGTTGGAAAACGCTTATGGTTGCACTGAACAACTCAAATTCGGATGGAGTTGTTTCAATGGGGTCGGCAGTTAGTAGCTTACTTAACGAGGAGGTGCGGAGGATGAACTTATTAGAAGAAAAGAATTAGGAAGAAAAAGAAAGTAGAAATCTGTTTGAAGAAGTCAATCTTGCTGGGAAGAATAATCGTCCAAATATGGAAATATAATCAAATAAATCAAATATGGAAAGAGATTTCATCCGCTATTACTATGAAAAACCCAATCACCAGCTGAGATTTTGCAACAAGCTTAAAAAAGACAAAAAAATGATGAAAGCATTAGAGGAAGACAAAGTCAAGCTTGATGAAAGCAGCGATGAAGATGTAAACTTCGATGAAAATTTTGATGACAACGTCCTATGTGTAGATAAAAGCAAAAACAATGATTGGATATTAATTTGGGTGCTTGTTTCCACATATGTAACCAGAAGAAAGCATTTATTGATACAAAGAGCAAAGTGGTAAGGTCGAATCTGCAGATGGTGGAGATTTGCATGTTAAAGGTATAAATTTGGTTGAGTTGAAGATGTATGATGAAAGAGTGGTGAAGCTAACAAAAGTTAAGCACATCCCAGAAATTAAGAAGAATCTTGCTTCAATAGGCCAGTTGGAATAAAAAGGATGCAGATTTTCAACTTGAGGTGGGGTAATAAGGGTTTGGAGGGGTAATAGGGAGGTTCTGCTTGCAAAATGGGGAAACCATAAAATAGAAATTGCTTAGGAAAATGGTCAAGAATGCAGTGAGTTCTCAAAATTAGAGTTGGAGAGGCAAATTTATCCGAATCAAGGTGGAGCATGCAACATAAAACCATAAAGTCTTCTTGGTACCTTTGTGGTATTACAAGAAATTCTGATTTATTGCTGATATGCGTGTTCAATGGGAGCGTTCATAACTAGGCGGTTTGAAGGTTGATTAAGTTTTTTTTTGAAACAAAGGTAGAGCACGTGAAGAATATTGTGTAAAGGTGGAGTGTTGAAGATATGAGACACAGTATTTGTTTTATATATTAGTTAATTTGTTGGTTGATTAGTTAACTATGGAAAATATTGGATTTGACTTATTAAGAGATATTTAAGCATGTAGTTCTCTAAAATAACTACATTTTTATGGGAATCAAATAAATAAATATATGGTTAAATATATTTATTTATTTGATTGATTATGAGAGATATATTAGCAAGTATATCTCTACATTTCTATTGGTTGGTAGTGGCTACAAATACGTATATTAGGAGAGTCATTTTTTACCAAGGGTTTTGGTATTGAGATTGGTACTCAATTTATATGTTTTTTCTTACAATCTTTCGGTGAATTAATAAAGGTTTTGTTTGGAGAAAAAAATCATTTTTTTTCATACCTCTTCTAAAATCTAATTGATCCTACATCATTTTTCTGATAACCTAGATCTAGATCCGAACATAGACATTGTCTCCTCCGACACACGATCGGGTAAATGCTTCAATAGTCAATCGATCGCTCCCTCACGCACACCTGGATTCACACTGCATTCTGACACTATGCCGATCTCTCCATCTTCACAAGTAACTTCCAACTCTGATCGACTAAAATGACTTCATCCCCTTCAGCATCAACTGCTTACCCTTACCTGTATAAGCTAATAATGGCCACTGACCACTTCCATCTCTTTCATTGTCGGGTGTACCACTGCCACTTTTGTCAGTTTATATTGCCTACAACCCATCTTTTCCTATCACTATTTGAGATATGAGCCAAAGCTTTGAGTCGGCATCCCCATATGCAACTGCACTGATGAGTGATGCATTTATAAATGTTGTTAGTTATGAGGCTTGTGTTGGGAAAATTGTGGGTTTAGGAATTGTATATGACTACAAGCCCATGGATGTTGAGATGCAGAACCTAAATCAATGCACCCTATGTGTTCGTGATAATATCCCACTCATTATTCCTTTCTACTGCCGCGTCCAAGGACATGCCAAATAATGTCATACTATCTTCTGTACACGATGCCACCACACAGATATCTGATGTTATAATTAATCCTCCTACTACAAAAACCAAAATAGCTAAACCATGGTCATCGTTATTTACTTCTTTGCCATGAAATGCTGGAGACTACATACCTCCATAATTCGGAAAAGTCGAAATTGTGACGGAATCAGGCTGGTCGGAAGCTGGTCATATAGGTAGACTTTAATTTTTTCCCTCTATTTTGGATCTGTTGGGCTCTATGAAGTTTAAATGTATATTAGATCCAATCTCATAAAGTTTTATATAAAAACTTAATTTATTTAAAATTAGTGAAAAAAGTTTAAATTTAATTTAAATTTAAATATATAATGTATCAAAAACATCCATGTGTATAACAATTACTTATAAGAGTTAATTTAGATAATGAAACTTTTTGTCTCTTTCTCCGAAACTTATGCAACTAATTGAGTGAAGATTTTTCTCTATTTGAAGCGAGAAAAACTTTTACTTCTCTTTTTAAAATTAAATAGAATGATTTATTAACTATCATTAGTGAGCAATTTATACCTAGCATAAATAGTGAGTATATCCAGATATACTCTAGTGTACATTGTGTTAGTGTAACATATAAGAAGTACACATAATTAATGTGTATGTGTTTAGGTGTTGGGATTTACACCACAATGAACTCATTCGCCTTTATATATGCCTTTGTTGTCCAATTTTTTTAAAACAAAACAACATTTATTTTATATAAATATACATATACATATATACATACGCATATAGGTATATACTTGTTTGCATTAAATTTGATTTTTATCGTCTGACATATTTTAAAATTAAAAAATAATTTAAAGCCGGTTTCACTAGGGAATAGTTTTAAACCGAAATTACAATTTTACATTAAGTCCATCTTGTTAATTTTGAATTAAGAATATATGTGTGCGTGTGTGTAGGGTAAGGATTGGCTCCCACTCACTTTTACTACACCTCAAATCCTGCCTGATATCAAACGCATGTTTCATATTAAATAATATAGTTTCATTCTCCTGAAGTGACAAGAGGGAGAAACTTTATTATTTAGATCGAAATATGTGGTTGAAACCAAGAGGGATTCGAGTGTAGCAAAAGTGAGGGGAGCCAATCCTTACACACATACACACACACGTGTGTATATATATATATATCCATATACATAGATACAATACTTAAATCAATGTTTTAATGCAAAAATAACATGTAACATATGTATTCAATTAGTTTGTGGTTTAAAAATATATATCTTCAATCCGTAAAATTGAAAAACTTAAACACAACAGTTAACAAATGAAGTCAAAAGGTTTTTTTTATAAAGATTTTATAGAAAATTCCACTTGTATTTTTTAAATTGAATTAACTATCATCCTTAGGCAAGAAATGACCAACAATATTTTCAAAATAACTTGTAACATATATTCAATTCCAAAACTTGTAACATACAACTCAAATCAATTAATCAAAATTGTTTTCAATAAAAATAGTTCAAACAATTTCTAAGACAAAAAAGAACCAGATAACTTGGACATATATAAATTCTTGATAATAGAATTCAAATCTAAACTAAACACATAAAACTAACAAATAAACAAAAGGAGTGATGGATCTAAATTATATTGCAAAAGATCATATAGATAAGAGAAATGTAGGAGGTGGATGATTCAAACCATATAAATTATAAAACATAAGAATAAGTTAATTGGAGAATTACCTTTGGATATTGCCAATAAATCAAACCTTGGATGATGACTCAAATGCTTCTAAATTAAAAAATCAACCTACAGATTATGCAAAGATCAAGAGGTATAAACCACCTTTTATAAATTGATTTAATTTGTATTTGATTTATAATTTTCAGCCCCATGAACCCTACTAATTTTCTGCCATGACTTAAGGGAGAACAAATAAAATATTTTTGTTAGAAAAGAATGAACAATGAAAAAATAAAGGGTGATTTGTTTTAAAGGGATGATAGAAACATTCACGATTCCTTCCTTAAAGCATTCCTTCTTTAATTCTTTATTAAATCTCAATAAAATCCTCTCCCTCTTCTAAATCCATGGCCGACCATAGATGGTGCTACATGGGGTTTAAAATTTTCAAAATTCTATTAGCAATTAATCCCATTTAATACCAATATAGATTATCATTGCGTGCATTTATAACTTTTATATACACACTTTATTAAATATTAATGGTATTCAAATAAAAATTTAATAATTAATATTTCATAAATATCAACTAATTGAATCCATTTACAATAATTATAAATTAATTAAATCGTATAGTTTATTCAGAATATTCACCATTTCGGTTGTGCGACTCAAAGCTGCAAATTCAGTTAGTGATTATTATTGAATAATTTAAATATTAACATTCAAATGTCATCTTAGTTAGTGGTGTAACATTTACTATAATTTTCACTTACACATCTTTTGGTAAAATCCAATTTTACTTATTATAAATGGTACTTGGTAGTAATGCTTGTTTACATCAATTCTCTTCTTTAAAATTATATCATAATAGGACTCATAGAATTTGGTTTTGATTAAATTTCCATCATCATCCGCATTCAACTTCGTAAGTCCAAATACAAAATCCTTGATTCAATAATAATGATAATAATTAATCATATTGCTCTGGCTAGGGTCCTTGACATCGAGTTAACTACAGTTGATCATAATATTACCTCATATAATCGAGGAGATGAATTCTCTATTGAATAGTGTTTCACTTATAATGCTTCAACTCAGACCTGACTATAGTCATTCGATGGACGTCATGCCAAAATTTAACTATAATCAAAGTGGAATGTCCATATTGAAGTTCCATGATATTCTCAAGTTCAGGGGATTGTAACATCATCACTTCAAGATTTTCTGTTTGACCTTAGTTTTAACTAGCAGAGAACTCTCGAGTGAGTCATTCCATAGTTATCTAATAAATATCAGTATGTAACCTCATGGTGCCCCCTAACAGTAATGAGTAATACATCACCTAACGTTTAGAAAGCATTACATACTCTAGTCTCAACAGATGAATCAATATCCTTTCTCGAAACATCTTGACTATGAATATTTAAAACAATATGTTATTTTTCAATGCGATAAAATTATCATGATTCCACACATTATAGTTACCATGCAAAAAAATATCATTTAAGAATTTTATATTTAAATTCATTACTTAATTAACTATGTCATAATATAATAAGTATATAGTTGAAAGAAAACACCTTTTATTTTGGGCAAAATTGGCTATCAATTTAGATATATGTAACAAATTACATGATTTTCCCTAAGGCATACTCCTCTCTAACTCCATCAAGTTGATGGTGTTATAGTGCCTTTGGCTTAGTTTATGCAAGTAGGTATTGAATTTCGGTCTGATTATTTGGTTATATTCTTTCAAGATTACAACCCTCCATATGACGTTGTTAGAGATCATTATCGTAGTGCTTGTAAGTTTAACGGTGGTTTAAAAGTGCATTTCAATGACTCAGTGTTCTGTATAAATTTCAATAAGAGAGACGGTGCATTTTAGAAGCAGAGCCTTCCTTCATTGATGACAAGCCTTTTATCATTTCTCCTTGAAGCCCGTTAATCGACAAGGCATAAGAACAATCCATTCTACATCCCATGATAAAGTTAAATTGGTTGCCTAGCCTTATTGGAAAACTTAAGTGTTTGGGTCAAACATCGTGGTTACGAGGAGACATGTACACGAAGGCTTTACTAAAATTTATCCAGATAATCCATTGCCTACAAAGCTCAGAATGTAGGTTATTGAGGGTTATGTAGCCATTATTGGTGTCCATTATAACTGTCTCTTGACATACGTTTGACTAGTCAATCTTTTGGTCACACTATGGACTCTTTCAAGTATGTTATCTCTCCTATTTCTGCTACCGATGTTAATACACCTCTGCCTATTCTTGTCAAAAACCCACTCCCTCATCCTTTCATATGAAAGTAGGTCCATAAGCCAAGGTTTACCACTCCTACTACTGTAATGGATTCCATAGTTGATGCATATCCTCCTTGCACTACTAAAGTTGCTACTTTGGTAATTAAGCCTTCTGTGGCCCTAGTTCTCCCCGTTATAGTTGACGCATTCCTTACTGAAATAGCCGTAGGTTTTTCATCTATAGATGTTATAAATTAGAATCCTTATAAGCTAGTATAGGTCCATAAGTACTCTGATATGCGATTAAACTGAAGAGTGGCAATTTCTATAAGTATGTAAGTGCCGAAGAAAGTGAAGTAAAGCGTCTTTTCTACTATGTTACAAGGGTTATCCTAAATCTAATCGACTTTGGAGATCCTGGTGAGAAGAACGGGTCTGTTCTAGCCGACGACACATGGGACAAAAAAATTTGTATGACTGGGGGTCTCTGTTATAAGGCCTATTTTTTCTTCAAACGGTATTGATTCCTCCTCGTTTGAGTGGGATTAGTATGTATTTTGTTTTTATTAGTAGAGACATTATAGTCTCGCTCTTGGTTTGTTCAGCGTCATTGTAGTTACTGAGGTACTCGTACATTTACCTCATACCTTTTTCATATTATATATACAAAAGGGAACAACCACTATAAATCCGGTTCGCATTAGCAAAATACATGTTATTATGTTGCACATGAACGCATGCATATATATATATATTGATCTACTCAAAACTATATAAACATTAAAATTAATTAAATCCTACATTAATTAACTAAATAAGGAAAATTAAATAAAATTTGTTTTTATTTAAATAAACTAGATTGGATTCAGTAAAACCCGTTGACTTCATAGGCCCACCATGTTCCAAATAGGGACTTTTTTTAATTCATCCAATTTACCTACTATAGACCAGAGCAGTTCCAATAATGGTATTAGAACCCGAATGGTCTATGCGATCTAATTAGTAATATAGGGCCAACCAAACTAAAGCTTACATATCTAACTGGGTGTCTAGAAAAAAAGTGTTTAGGTTTAGGGTTGAATAATCAAGTGTTCTCCCCTCCTTGACTATCGGCCTAGCCCAAATGGGTGGTAAGTCGAATAGGTTGGCCCCTCTTGGGTTAACTAATATATATGCATGTGTGTGTGTGTGTGTGTGTGTGTGTGTGTGTATGCTTGTATGTAAAACTATAACTGTTATAGTTGAATTCATCTTAAATTATTTAGGATGAATGAAATAAAACTTTTGAATTTTTAAACAAAATTTAATCACATTAACAAATTAAATTAAATAAATAGGATTTAAATAATAAAATTAAACTTGATTAAATATGATTGAATAAATAATATACATATGAATATTATACAAGTTAACTAAATTATAAGGAGTTATCAAAATTATAAATTAATGTGTAAATATAAGTGGAACTATAAGAAAACCCAACTTAGGTGCAAGTAATAAATAAATAAGTATTATATGCCGTGAAGTTAAATGTCTTAGAAATTCTACAACAGTCGAGGTTAAAAAGCTATGATGGGGATATAGCAGAAAATAGCGGAGGTGCAAAAGCTTCATTAGCTATAGTACCAAATGTTAAAGTTAATTATTATCATTCTCACTTCATCTTTGTTAACCAGCTTTTTGCCAAGCGGATTTTCAACAGGAATTACAATGTCAAGATGAAGATGAAAAGATTCATGAACTTGAAAACATACCCAGAAAGGCAAGAAGATTGAAATCAAGAAATTTAAAGAGGGATTTGAGCTGAGTAGACCTCTCGATACCGAGGGGAAATATCTCCACTTGGGACCCCCCAAACTCCTCATACGTCAAGTACTACTTGAAATAATCGTTGTGGATCACTTTTCTTTAAAAAACTAGCAACTCAAAGGATTCTCTAGAAGAAAGCAAAGAAAGCAAGTAAATAGAAGCAATATCAAAGAAGTTATCGGAAATAACTCAATCTTCAAGGAAAAGTGTTAGGAACGTAGATAGGAAGCGGACTGGAGGAAGAAGATGGAAACTTCCACCAACACAAACCTCTTATTATCGAGCGGTTTCAATTGATGGTTGGTTCATTTGCTGCCCTCCAACACCTTTGGGCTTGAATCTGGATCTTGCACTTTGTGGGCCTTCGATTCTACTGGCAAATTCCTCTATAACTATAGACCCTATGGCAACTAAGAATGGAATTTTGGATCTTCTCCTTCTTTATCCCATATCACTTTTCACAATAGTCAACAGGACAAACATTGTTGGCAGTTCTAGGCTTAAAAACCTGTCATTTCCTTATACTTGTGATTTCAATCTCTCTCAAATCTCTAATAAATAAAATATAAAGTGGATGTAGGCTAGAGATTGTCGAATCACTATAAAAATCTTGATGTTCTTACTGCTTTACATTTATTTTCTACTAGATCTCGATATTTCTAAAGGTTTTTCGGTGTTGTTCCATTTTTGGCATCAACGATTTCTATAGAAGAAAAGAAGATTGTTTAATCTCTTATAATAAAACCGAAGAAAATCATGATTTATGCAGACTAGATTTGGTGACTATAATAGATTTCTATCTTATATTGAGCACCCATGTTTGAAAATTAGGTCCTCGCCCTAACGTTGTTGATTTTATTTAAAAATGAACTAGAAATCAACCTTTGTATATTAATGTTGCTAAAGCAGATGTTGCAAAGCGTTGACTTGGCAGTTCTAGTAGAAAATAGCATGGCATAAAGAAGATATAACATTTAATAGCGCTAAATTAAAATAGTATAGCGGTTGAAGAGCACTATGCGCTATAGTAAGGATTTTGCGAGGTTTTGGTAGGACTATAAAGACATAGATTATACATATACCATGATTTCTAATGTGTTCGACACTTGAATCACGAGGGTATTTCATAAGAAATACATTACTCGTTATATCAATATCGCTATAATATATGTATATACTATATATTATGAACATATAGTATATAAATTTGTGCTCTATCATTTATATATTAGTAGAATAGTCGCATACCCTTTAGTTATTAAGCAAACTTAAGCTAGGGATGTTATGTAGTACTATCAATATATTGACCAATCTATGTAAGACACATGCATGTATTTGTTGAGCAAACTCAAAGTACATTCATTGCACTTTAGCCATCGTAGAATAGTAGGTATTAGTGAATGATATCTTTCGATTTGTCGAGAAAAATCAAAGTCAAGGTGAGATTAGGACAAAGACCATGGCTTAAGAGCGGTTTATGATACAACTGATGAAGTGTCATCCATCGCTTGTGGGCTTGTGATGTGCTGAGCGAACTCAAGTTCAGAATCCCAAGGCAAGCGAATCCTAACACCCACAGAAGAAATCAAAATGTTTCTATGTTTTTCTTAGGGTTTTGAGAAATATAGAAGTCTAGTGAGTGCTTATTATAAAAATGAAATGAATACATTTAACCTTTCTAATAATATAATAATATCTACCGTGTATATATATACCGATCTGCTTAAATTAAATTTGCAACAAAATGACCAAGCTAACAATATTTACAAAAAATGATAAGCTCGTCAGATCTAACTATGCTAACTAGATAAGGGAAATTAAAATAACACTCACGTATGAACTTGAGGTAGTAAAAGCTTATAAGACTTGGGTAGTCGACTGTGAAATAGCCTAAGTTTTCGTGTTGCAAAATTTGGACAAGAAATTGCCAAGGCAACAGAAAAAACGACCGTCCATAAATTTTTTGGAAACCTCAGAGTTTTGTTTGAGGAGAAATCTAGATCTGCAATGAACGAGATTACTAAGAATTTTTTTTAATAAAAGACGAGTAAGGGCAATAATCTTGAGGATTTTTTTCAAAAAAAAAGTCCATACTAATAGACTTTCTAAGCTAGATGTTATGTTAAGCAATGAACGACCGGCGGACTTGATTCTTGGCTTGTTGGCTCTGCAGTTTTAGCCATTCATATTGAATTTCAATATGAATTGGTTAAACGTTAGCCTCGTCAAGCTACTCAATACGTTGAGGTCTATCGAGGGACTATTCAAGGATCAAGGCACAATGTTTGCTATAAAAAGAAACACGTCATCTTCAAAAGGCTATAAGAAAGGTAAGAGATCCTACTGGCAAGTGTGAATGTCACCACTATCATAAGAAGGGGAATTGGAAATGTAATTATCGAGACTATTTGAAGATGGTCAGAGAGAAGAAAGAGTTGAACTCTTCGGCTCCTAAAGGTATGTTTTTGATTCAAAACTGTTTTGCAATCAATAAATTATCTTGGGTTTTAGATACTGGATTTAGGACTCATATCTGTAATTCATTACAAGGACTTAGGAGCAGTTGACAATTGGAACAAGTTGAAATGAGGCTTCAAGTTGCTAATGGATCTTTAGTAGATGCAATTGCGGTTGGATATTATCACTTAATTTTGCATATTGTATTTGATTTAGTTCTTAATAATTGTTATCATGGTAAAAACTTTATTTGTGGTATTATACTTATTTCTAGATTGTTCAAGATAGGTTTTGGTTTTCATTATAATAAGAGTACTATGAATATTGTTTTTAATGGAAGTAATATCTGCAATGGTGTTCTAAGTAATGACATTTGTGTACTTAACTTTAATCATATCTTTGTTGTTAATAACTTTATGTTGACATTAATAATAGTTACTTATAGCTAGTGTTGTCATGGTCATAGCTACCGTTGTCATTTTGCAAATACGATTAGGTAAGCTAAAATTTCTTACTATTACCATTATCGATTGACATGTATACCGAAGACCGGTATATCGATAAACTGATAACCATTACACTAGTAATGGTAAATTACCATTTATTTAAAAAAAATCAATAACTTGACATGTTCTTACACTATAATGGTGCTTATTATACATTTATTGTATCACTTAATAAAACATCAATAAAAGTGAAAAATAATGTATATAGCGAAATTTGAACTGAATTACTAAATTAAATTTTCTTAGTTCTAAATGCCCGTAATAAATCATATTATGTATATATATCCATGTATTCAAAATCAACTAGTAAATCACCATTAATGTTGGTTTTGTAAAAAATATTACCGATAATTTACCATAGACAATAGTAAATTTACCATTACCATATCGATTATACCGGTATACTGATTTTACAAAAATGGTAATTGAATGACTGGTAATGAAAAATTTACCGTTATCATAACATCCCTACTTATGACACTGTAGGCTAGGTCATACTAGTGATAAAATACTGCACAAACTGAAAACCGAGGGTTTTCCACTGTCCATTTGATTATGAATCATTTCACACTTATGAAGCATGTCTCAAAGGGAAACTGATCAACCACCCTGTCATTGTAATTATTTCACAACAATTACATTTCATAATCAAATTATGTATATTTAATTTTAACTTTTGTAATTAATTTCTTTGAATAATAACTGCTATGGGTAGCTAGGTAGTTGATGATGAGACATAAATTAAATTTTATGCTGATTTGGAGTTTGACTATATTTCTTTCTAGTTGGGGATGTTTTCAATGACATTTATTTTGTACCCAAAACATAATTACTTAAAAAACAAGAACAATAATTGTGTACAATATCATTTGGGGATATGTGTCGATGTTGAGGCAGTGGAGCTTAGGTTGGGAAAAGAAGTTCATGTTGTTACAGAGTTTTATGTCCATCTACTCTGGATAGAAGTTCACGGTGATAATCTATGTCAATCAAACAAAACATGTTGTTGGTAGGCCTATAAGCCATAGAAAAGAGTTAAGTTTAGGAGAAGACCCCTAATGAAAATAGGTTATTGTGGATTTTCCGTTATAGCGGTAGTGTGTAGTAAAAAAATGCAAGTCATCGATTTTATGAATGTCTTGGCATTCAGAGCATAAAGCAATGTTTATGCTTTCTTACATTGTAATTTATTCAAGGATAAATCCTCCAAAGCATCATAGAGTAGTTGAATATGCACTTGAAATGCAGGCTAAAGTCATATGGTTGGAAAAAAACAACCATGACTATTGCGGGATAATCGTACTTGCAATCATAAGTTCCCGATGAAGCATGTTATGATCCAACTATGTATCTAAACAAGGAGTAATGATATCATGTGATAGAGTTAGGGGAATGCCCTAGAGGCAATTATGTAATTTGCTACATATATCTAACTTGTTGACCAATTTTGTTCGAAATAAAATGTATTTTCTTCCTATTATATACTTGATATAATGCAATTATAGTAATTAATTAACCTAATTATATATTTAATAAAAAAATCCATAAATGGTATGTTTTGTGATAGTAGTTACAAAGCGTTGTAACCGTGAGTAATTTATCACAAAGAACAAATATACCATTTCAAATGTTCCTAGTCAAGATGTATTCGTTAAGACTAGAGTACGTAATACTCTTCAAATATTGGGCAGTGTATTACTCATGACTACTGTGGGTACCTAGAGATTATGTACAAATAGTTATTGGATTAGTATGGAATGATTTACTCGATAGTTTTATGCTGGTTAATATAACTAAGGTCAAACAGAAAATATCGATGTGACTGATTTACACAGTTATCTTGACATGAGAATACTGTGGATCTTCAATACGAAATCTCTGCTTTAATTATAGCAAAATCATGGCATGACATCCATCGAGTGGCTATAGTTTGGTCGAGTGGGAGTATTGGAAGTGAAGCACTATTCAAGAGAGGATTTGTCTGCTCAATTATATGCAGTTAGTATCATAGTCAACTCAAAGTCAAAGTCTTTGGCCAGAGCATTCGATTAATAATAATTGTTATTATTGAACCAATGACTTTTTCATTGGACTATAGAGTAGAATGTGGATGAGGTTGGAATTTTGACCATTACCAAATTCCATAAGTCCAAAGTGATATAGTTTTGATGAAGAGAATTGATGTAAACAAATGTCACAACCAGGTAATGCTTAGTAAACTAAAATTGGAATTTTTTTACCAGAAAGGAGTAGGAAATAAATTTGACCATAATGTCACACCACCTGCTAAGTGATGTTTTAATGTTAACATTAGAATAGTTCGATGTTAATCGTTGACCAAATTTACACCCGAGAGTTACACAGCCGAAATGATGAATTCCCTTAAGACCGAACGATTTAATTAGTTTATAATTGTTATAAATTAATTAAATTGTTTAATATGATTAAATATTAATTATAAAATTTGAATATGATTTGAGAAATAAATAATATTTTATATATATTTATAACAATTATAAATATATCGATCGATATACAATATCGATAAGCGACTAAATTAGATTTAATCACATAGTATTTTGACTTGGGCTTAGATGGGTTTAAACCATCATTAAGGCTAAGAAATTTTGGTTTTGGGAAGGTCTGTGGGTAGCTAAAACATAGGGAATTGGCTTGGATATAATGGGTTGAGATCAAGTGAGAATGGACAAAAAGGTTTTCCTCGTTTCTTTCTAATATAACCCGATATATTTACGTATCTCTAAAATAATGATGAACTTTTTTCGGCCGCCATCACCTTATACATTTCTGATTAAAACATAGCTCTCAATCCACTTCAAAATTCTCAAATATATTTCAAATTAAAATAATACTATTCGATAGTTAGAGGTCGGTGATTCCAGACTTGCAATCTGACGAATCAAAAACAGTAAAAGGAAGGGAAGTCATTGCTTCAACGTGGATTCAATGGCATCATTAAATTGGTAATTTTAATTCATATTACAGTAATTAATTATATTCTATGATCCTATAATGAGCAATTTCATTTCTGCTTAAATATATTGCTACTATATGTTTAGTTATGCGAGATTTTTGTAAGTAGATATGGTTGTCACGAATCAGTTTGGTTATGTGCATAATTTATTTATTATACTATTTGATCATGTATAGACAAATTTTTTTTACGGTTAAAAAAATCAATGTTTGTCATTAATAATTGTTTTATATATATTTATTAATAAATTCATACACATACACACACATATGTATTAGTGTATATTTCTCTCTCATAATAGCATATATGCATATATAAGATATACATATGATCTAAAAAATTTAGTACACTTATTTATATATAATATGAATTTAAAAATTCAAAAATTAATTATCATCCATATTTTCATATTTTTAAGTTAACATTTATTTAATTTTTGAATTGTTTATTATATATAAAATAATTATTACATTAAAAGGACAATTTTATATTTTTTAAAAATATTATATCATTTCAGAAACATATAGAAAAAATTTAGGAATTTTTCAATAAAGTTTATTATTTTTAATAATTGATATTATTTCGAAAAAACTGTTTATAATTTCTTAAAATAATAATTGAATTGAAAAATTCTTCAATTTTGTTTGTAACCTTTCATCGTGATCATAGAATTCTGAAAATTTAAAATTTCGGTTTTTAATAATATATTATTTTATATTAAATAATTATTGTTGAAATCAATGTTTTTTTTAAAAAAATATTTCAACTTTGAAAAATCTCCAGATTTTTTCTAACTCTATTTTATGATCCTGATTTTTGAAAATTGTAAAATTTTAATTTTCATCGATAGAATGTTTTATGTTAATTATTTATGGATGAAACATTATTTTATTCATAATATATATAAATTAAAATACTAAAATTATTATGTTTGCAAAACTAAGTTAATTTTGGATTATAAATAATTTTAATAATTGTTCTCTCTCTTTATAAATATATTTATCTATATATAAATGTTTTATGTTCATATATTATATATAATATATTTATACATACATGTGTGTGTGCGTGCGTGTGTGTTTGTTTTGTAACACATATACACGCACATATTTGGACAACACGCATTACATACAAAATGAGCTAATATGTCTATTGCGATGTAAATCCTAACATCTACATATGGACATATTATATCTTTCACGGATTATTATGTTACACATGCACTCACACATATATGTATATGATACATTTATGTATAAGCTAAATCAAATAAAATTAATTTCATATCTTAATATATTTGAACTTAAATAAAATAAATGATTTTATTTAAATGAAATTTAGAAATGTTCTAATTCAGTTAGACTTCATAGGCCCAATAAAGATCCAATATAGTAAAATTTTGAAATTCACTCATAACTTCCGCCGCGGGCTAGTCCTGTTCCAACATCATGTTGCATACAGTAGTATTTAGTTATTGGTATCGTATGTTGATGTTTATGATAGTAAGTAATCGATATTTTTAGGTTATGTTTGATATGAAGTTGTTTTCATACCGTTTGTTTTAATGCATGTTAATTTTTGAATTTGTATCTTATCTATTACAATGAGTTGTTTAATATAAGCATATGTATGCACTTAAAATACTTTAATGTTTAAAGGAGCATTTGTATGTTATCTTATATTGATAGTTTTAGTTTCTCCTCTAATTGTAATATACTCGGCATTCCACACATGCTAGAGCATAAAATAATATGCTAAACTTTATCTCTAAAACTAGAACCTTACATGCTTGCCTTCAAATGTCTGGCATAAAATTTATGCTTATGAGGTAATTTGTAGCGTTAGGGGTATGTCCTAGGGGTAATTATGTAATTTTTTACATATATCTAACTCGATAACCAATCTTGTTCGAAATAAAAGGTGTTTTCTTTCTAATATATATTTGATATAATGTGTTATATTAATTAATTAACTTAATTAAAATTATATTTAATAAAAAAGCCATAAATGTTATGTTTTGTGATAATGGTTACAAAGTGTTGTAACCATTAGTAATTTATCACAGCAAAAACAAATATACGATTTTTAAACGTTCCTAGTCAAGATGCATCAAGGCTGTATATCGATGTATCCATTAAGACTAGAGTACGTAATGCTTTCCAAACGTTGGGCAGTGTATTACTCAAGACTAGGCACCTAGAGGTTATGTACTGATAGTTATTGGATAACCATGGAACGAATCATTTGATATTTTTCTGTTGGTTAATATAAGTAAGGTTAAATAGAAAATACTGATGTAAATTATATACACAGTCCTCTCGACTTGAGAACACTGTTGATCTTCAATATGAAAATTTTGCTTCGATTATAGTCGAATCATGATATGGCGTCCATCGAGTGACCATAGTTGGGTCGAGTGGAAGTATTGGAAATGAAGCACTATTTAAAAGAGGATTCTCTTCTCAGTTACATGGGGTTAATATCACGGTCAACTCAAGTCAATTCAAAGTCATAATCTCGGCCAGAGCAGTTCGGTTACTGATAATTTTTATTATTAAACCAAAAATTTTGTGTTTCAATTATAGAGTTGAATATGAACGATAGTAGAATTTGACTATTATCAAATTTCGAAGTTTAAAGTGATATAGTTTTGACGAAGAGAATTGTAAATAAAAGTCACAACCGGGTAACGCCTAATAAAGTGAAATTGGATTTTAATAAAACCAAGTAAGCGATAAATTTGGCTAAAATATAACACCATCTGCTAAGTGACGTATGAACGTTAACATTTGAATAGTTTGATGTTAATCACTGATCAAACTTACACCTAACGAGTCACACAATCAAAATGATGAATTCTCTTTTGACCAATGGATTTAATTAGTTTATAATTATTATAAATTAATTAATATTTATGAAATATTAATCATAAAATTTTGATTATGATTTAAGGAATAAATATTATTAAATACATTTATAATAGTTATAAATATATCAGTTGATATACATATTGATAAACGATTAAATTAGATTTAATCAAACAATATTTTCTATGGGCTTAAATGGGATCTTGGCCCATGATGATGGGTGACTATTTTCGACTGAAATAGGGGCTAAAAGGGGTGGCTCAAAATGGATAGGGTTGTGGGGTTTTGGATGGCTCAGATTGAAAGAGAATTGGTACGAGATGAGATCCTCTCTTCCATCCACTATTTGAACATCTGTAACCCTAATTGAAAACAACCTTTTGCTGTCATTTCAACCTTCTATTGTTGGCCAAATTCAATCCCTAGAAGCTCCATTATATCAAGCTCAAATCAATTCAGGGTCATTATTATTCGATAATCAAAAGTCAACGGTTCAAGGATTAGTAGTCCGCCGAATCGAAAAGCTTTTAAGAGGAAAAAGTTTATCATTACAAGATGTGCTACAAGGCATTGGTTCTCCAGTATATTATTCATTGTATTATAGCATATAATTTTGGATTAGTTATTTCAGTACACACACACATATTATTAGTTAGGTGAGATTCTTATCTGTATTGTCGCTATCAAAATTTAGATTAGTTATATGTATGTATTCACAAAAAAAACAATTTTTTTCATATAAAAGATGTGTACAGCCGAATTTTAAATATAATAATACTGTATTATATTTTTTTATACATATATCTTTTAATTATATATGTGTGGGGGGGTTTCAAATTTAATTATAATATGTATAAAATCTTTTAATTTAATATACTATCTAAATAAACCATATAAAATAAAATATTTTTTGAAATTACTTTTTAAGTTTTATAAAATTATTTTACCATGAGGAAAGCGCTTGATCAAAACTATTAAAATAAAAAACAATTTTGCTTTAAAATTTAAATAAAATATTTCGTAAATATTTTTATTGATATTTTATCTAATTTCGAGTAAAAAAGCAATTAATATATATTTTAAATAACAAAAATTAATATAATTTTTTTATAGTGTTGTACTTACGATCTAAAATTATATAAAAAAAATTTGTTATTTAATATATATATATGTATATGTATAAATATACATATAATAATAAAATAAATATTATTTTGTCATTATAGATATACATATATATTTGATTCATAATTTATTAAAAAATATTATCTTTATATATATTATTTCAATACATGTTATAATAATATGTATATATGTATTAATAATATTAGACACACACACACATATGTATATTTATGTATATTCATATAGATAAATATAAATATATATTTTAAATAATTTCATATACATAAAATTATTTAAACAAAATTAACATATACTTATATATATATTTAATATTTATATAAGTAACAAGTTTAAATACATACATATATTTGGACAACTTACAATACATATTGGATAAGCTAACGTGTCCGTTGTAGTGTTAATTCCAACATCTATATAAGGGTATTATACCTTGCAGGGGCTATGATATTACACATGTAGACACATACATACATATGTATATATATATGATACATATGTGTATATTTATGTATATTGATATATAAATTTAATAAAACTATATAATTGATAAATCTGTGTAAAATAAAATATTTTATTTAAATAAAATTTAGAAATGTCCTAAATAAATTAGACTTTATAGGCCCAACAAGATCCAATTGGGTAAAAAAAAATTAAAATTCACTTATATCTTCTGTTGCGGGCTGGCCTGGTTCCAACAGTAATCACCAATTAGCTACCATGGATGTAGGAATTCCTTTCATCCTATTAGAAATGAAAGGTATATATTGATCATTAACACTGTGAATGAATCTTTACTTGTAAGCAAAAAGTCATACCCAACTTACATATGATTTCTATTCCATAAGTGCATAAACTAAGAGGTAAAGATGGTCATCCACATCTACCGTAGTGCAACAAATAATGTACTTTTGTATTTTCCATATAAAGTGCGTCGTCAATACAAAGCAATGGACGTTTATGTAAAAAACCATAGCATAATGTCTAAATGCCAAGAAAGCACAATCAAACACTCCATACTCATCAGTGAATGCGTGTTCAACACTACATAGGTTTGTTTTTATCAATTTTAGCAAAATTGTCTAAGATTGTATAAGTTTCGGCCCAATTATCATAAATCCTTCCTACTACGTACTCAAAGCTCTCCATGCCTTCAATAACTAATTTTTATAAACAACTGCTCTCTCATTAACACTTGAACCATTCCGGCTGTAATATCCAAATCAGGTTTAATAAAAGACATGATCTTCAAAAGGATAAAAATAGATGTTGTTTGCTTGTAAGTCGAGTTAATGGTTGAGTTTGCACAGTTTGTTCGCTTGGATATTTTCTAATCACCGACCATCCCATATGAATTTTTTGATACTATTGCATGGATTGTCCAAAGATTTTTTATCAATATTGAAAATGGCGGTGCACTTGGTTGTTCGACTTAATTAGCTACTATGAAAATGCATGTAAAACAAACCATTCCCTTAACTACTCTAAGAATTTTGCTTTGATCTCGAATACCATTCCAACTTGAAACCCATTTTGAACACTGCCGGATGAAAATAATTCACCATTGAATTGAAGATTTGCAATAACAAATCTGTAATGGTCCACCTTTTTGACCCTCAAAAGTCGATATTAATACATCTAGGGTATTCACGTGCAAAACATCCAAGTGCCGGAAAGACAGATTGTTGGGGGTGAAGACAGAAAAGACAGAACAAAGTCTCACAATGTGATGAGTAATATATAATATACAATAGAACTTTACAAATAGAAGACTTTAATATACATATACATCGATCAGATTACTAATCTATCATTATCCTGGGCAATGATAACGGCCTTTCCTTATTGCTTATAAATACGAACACTTGACAATGCAAAAGAAATAAAGAATATACAAGAGACACGTCTTAGACATCCAGCTCATCTCCTGAAGCTTCACGACATCCAAACTAGATCTGAAATTATGTTTGGTTTGACCCAGCATTATAATAAAATAACACTCAAATCAGTCCGGTAAACCAGCGTGACAAACACACCTCAATTGGACATTAATGTTGTAAAAACCTTTCAAAATAAAAGTATTGTTAGTCCTTGAGATGATGGTTTTGATGACAACAACCTTAGAATAAGATTATAAAATATAAATACTAACATTATAGTTTAGATATATATGTATATGCAGGATTTAACCATGCAGGTACCAAGAATGAAGACTGTATAGTATAGAGATTCAAGATATCAAGATTGAAGACTCATGAGTATCAAGATTATCAAGAGTTCAAGATTTCAATAATAAGTAATTTAATTAATAATTTTGTTAAAACTCCGAGAACAGCACTGGCATCTTAAAATCCAATTTATTCGTGGAACGGAATCCACTTCGAGCCTGTTAAAGGGATGGAACCCTAAGTATGATGGAAACAAAAAATCTAGTGGAACATTGTTTTGTATCCACTAAATTTTATTCAAATGTTTTTTACCAAATTATATCTTATTTTCAAAATGATTTCAAAACCTTCCTTTTAAAAGAATAAAAAACATCTATCCTGGTTTTAAATATTTTTAGCCTCAAAATAATCTTTATTTTCAAAATCAAATTATCCTTGGTTTTAAAATATCTTTTAATAATAATATATTTAACTTTTAATATTTTTACTTAGATGTAAATATAAAATTATAGTAAAATTATATATATAGATATATATATCAAAATATTATTCTCTATATTTACTTATGTATTTTAACTATAGTTAAGTATATTTATAAAGTTTAAAATAGTTTTAATACAAGATAGAAGTTATTTTCAAAGAAAGCAAATTACCAAAAATACCTTAAGCACGTCAACATCCTCAAGTACACCTTGTCGACATGGTAGCAGTTTATTTCAAAAATTTGAATTTCAAGGGAAGTGTCTATTCGTCATATGCTTTCACGAATGGACATGGCTGTTGTTCTAATAATAAATAGGGGTAGTTTTGAACGAATTTGTATTCATTTTTTCTCTGATTTCACTCCTCTTCTTCTTCCACATTTCTTTATATATATTTTTACCATTACTCTGCCGAAATCGACATTGAATCTAATTAGATCATCTCTGGTTTGATTCTCTATCACTATCTCAACAAGATCTTAGTGCTATTCAGAGTTATAGGCTTCTTTGTAATAAATTAAGCGTGAAAAGGTGTGATTGTAGCCTGTGAAATCAATCAAGTGAGAAAAGGTGTAATTGTAGCCTTGCAAATCAATTGGGTGAACTTATTGCCCGTGAAATCAAGTATCTCTACCCAGAGGATTGTGAATCTGGAGTGGTGTACCTCATGGCCTTGAAATCGAGGGTGTAATTATACAATTGATTTTGAAAGGAAACCCGTACTTGTGTGCGGGACTGGATGTAAGGTAACTCCAAACCAGTATAAAATCCGGTGTGTTCTTTCCTTTATTGCTTTTACTTTTTCTGCATCTATGTTTGATTCTGTGATCATATCCGTGTTTGAATATTGCATACATTTGTGTTTAAATTAAAAAAAACTGAAAAATATTTAGTAATTCCTTAAAACACTATTCACCCCCCCTCTAGTGTTAATCCTATCCTTAAGATTCGTATTCCGCATTTCTCACATTTGGTATCAGAGCAAGGTTTTCAAAGTTTCATAATATGATTTTTGAAAAAGTTTTTAAAATGGCTATGTTTAAAAACTTGTTAATACTAGTTTAGAAATATTCAGATCATCATTGTCTCTTGAGTCTGCATATAATCAATATTCAGATTCAAGTTGTCTACCAAAATTATATGATGTGCAGGAAATATGCTTTATGGGTGTTGAGGAATCAATCCACAATGGACAAATTGTGTAGATCAAAAAGAATAAATGAATACTCGATAGCGAATGTTCTAGACACATGACTGAGAATCTAGATATGCTGAATGATATAATATACAAAGTCGGAGGACTGGTTAACTTTGGAGACAACTCAAAAGGATATGTGATTGGCAACGACAAAGTCGGTAACTCTGAAACTCCTATTATTACTAATGTTTTGCTAGTTAAGAATCCGAGACATAATCTTCTAATTATTAGTCAACTTTGTGATAAAGGATATAAAATTAAATTTGTAAAATACAAGTGTCACATTGAAGATAATAATTCAATCATAATATTTGAGGAAATTATGAAAAAGAATATTTATATTCTTAGTATGAAAGTTTCAAATGATAACCTGTGTCTTTTGGCAAATACAAGTGACCCTTGGATTTGGCATAAGAGATTTGGACATTTGAATTTCAAACTCTTATCTAGACTGTCAAAACATGATCTAGTAAGAGGTCTCCCTAAAATGAATTTTATAGTAGATAGTTTATGTGATGCATGTTAATTAGGAAAACTTAGAAGAAGTTCATTTAAATTAAAATATGATTTCAACCTCAAAACCTCTTGAATTACTTCATCTTGATTTATTTGGTCCATCTCAAATTCTGTCAATAAATCATAGTAAATATGTTTTTTAATTGTAGATGATTATTCTAGATTTAGATGGACAATATTTTTGAAACATAAAAGTGATACTTTTGAATGTTTTAAGAACTTTACAAAAAGGATTCAAAATCAACTTTCTCTAAAAATCATAACCATCCGTAGTGATCATGGTGGTGAGTTTGAAAATGAAAAGTTTGAGGAATTCTGCAATAAAAAGGGAATAACTTATAAGTTTTCATTTCTAAGCACTCCACAACAGAACGGGGTAGTAGAACGTAAAAATAGGACGATTTAAGAGTGTGCAAGAACTATGCTTTCAGATAGTAAATTACCAAAGTACTTTTAGGCAGAAGCAGTTGCTACCACCTGCTATATTTTGAATAGAATTTTAATTAGACCTTTAACTGATAAGACATCTTATGAACTTCTTCACAGAAAGAAACCTAAGGTATCTTATTTTAGAATTTTTGGAAGTAAATGTTTTATTTTAAATACAAAAGATAACTTAGATAAATTTAATCCTAAATCCGACAAAGGTATCTTTATCGGATATTCTAATAAAAGTGAAGCGTACATAATGTTTAATTTAAGAACTAACACCATCAAAGAAACAATGCATGTTTCATTCGATGAAAATCTCAAAAAATTTGAAGATACAAACGATGAAGAGGATTCAATAACTCAAAATCAAGAATCAACTGAAACTAATAATGAAACTAATCATCCTAATAAAAGAATTAAACTTTTAAAAATCATCCTGTGGAGAATATCCTAGGAGATATGCAATCTGTTGTTACAACTCGAAATCAATTAAGTAAAATGAGCAATGTAGCCTTTATATCAACTATTGAACCCAAAAATACAAAAGAAGCATCAACTGATGATTCATGGATTTTGGCTATGCAAGAAGAACTAAATCAATTTATTGGAAATTATGTTTGGGAACTTGTTCCTAGACTTGAAAATAAAACTATAATTGGAACTAAATGAGTTTATAAAAATAAAATGAATGAACAAGGAGAGGTTGTTAGAAATAAAGCCCGGTTAGTCGCTCAAGGTTATTATCAAGAAGAAGGAATAGATTTTGATGAAACCTTTGCTTCCGTAGAAAGATTAGAAGCCATTAGGATTCTACTTGCTTTCGCAAATCATAATAATTTCAAATTATATCAAATGGATATTAAAAGTGCCTTTTAAATGGATTTGTAAAAGAGGAAGTATATGTTGAACAACCACCATTTTTGAAATGAAAAATTACCAAATCATGTTTACAAACTTAAGAAAGCTCTATATGGTTTAAAACAAGCTCCTAGAGCCTGGTATGATAGACCCAGATCTTACTTATTACAATCAAACTTTGAAATTGGTAAAGTAGATAATACTCTTTTTATTAAAAGAAACAAAAATGACATTCAACCAGTACAAGTCTACGTAGATGATATTATTTTCGGATCAAGTAATTTTGAAATGAATAAAGAATTTTCTGAAATAATGACAGAAGAGTTTGGGATGATTCATATGGGTGAATTAAACTTCTTTCTAGGATTACAAATAAAACATTTAGATAATGGTATCTTTATTAGTCAAGAAAAATATGCTAAAGACCTAGTTAGTAAATTTGGTTTGAACACTGTAAGTGGAAAACCCACTCAAATGGCAACCAATGAGTATCTAAGTAAAGAAGATCTCTCGAAAGATGTAGATCAAAAATTATATAGAGGAATGATTCGGTGACTACTCTATATCATTGCTAGTAGACCTGATATCATGCATAGTGTTTGTCTCTGTGCAAGATATCAATCCCAACCAAAAGAGACCCACTTAAAAGCCGTAAAATATATCACAAGATATGTTAAACACACCTTTGATTATGGCTTATTTTATCCTAAAATTTATTTTTTTTGACTTAATATCTTAATGTGATGCTGATTATGCTGGTTGTAAATCAGACCGAAAAAGTACAAGTGGAACTTGTCACATTTTTGAGCATTCTCTGATTTCCTGGTTTAGTAAAAAGCAAACCACGGTTTCTTTATCAACAGCTGAAGCAGAGTATATTTCTGCTGCATTGGCTTGTTCTCAAGTAATATATATGCAACAAACTTTAAAAGATTTTGGTTTAAATATCTCAAAATCACCAATTTATTATGACAATACTAGTGCAATAAATTTATCCAAAAATACTACTCATCATGCTCGAACTAAACATATTGATATCAGACATCATTTTCTCAGAGATAATATAAGTAAGGAAGTAATTACTCTCGATTATATCAATTCTGAGAATCAAATTGCTGATATCTTAACAAAACCCTTAAATGAATCTATATTTACTAAATTAAGAAGAGAATTAGGTATTTGTTCAATAACTGAAATATAAAATATAAATAACAAAGTATAATTAAAAATTAAATCAAAATAAATCAAACAGTAAAAATATCAAGCACCATGTCGATAACTCCCTCCTACCCATGTCGACATATAATGGTTTTTTTTTTATTTCTGAAATTTCCCACCAAAACTCAAATAAGTGGTTATATATTCTTCTTATTTCAAAATTTTGATCGTTCTTTCTGTTCTCTCTCTGTTCTAACTTCTAAAATCATTTAAACAATGGCCTCCTCTTCCAAATCAAACAAAAATTCAACTTTTCGTTTCCTTCTCCTTCTACTGGACCATTTCAACGAACTATGCTCACACGAGTGATGAAAATGGAGGATTCTTTGAAGGATGCACTACAACTAATGACTGAAATTCAAGTGGTGAAACTTAGAATGGCCAAAGAAAAAGAATGGCAAGGCAAAATCCTTAGAAATTTGCAAAAGTTTCTAATGGACAATCACGCTAATCCGATCTTGATTAATGAAGGGTCTTCGGGAGATCAAGTGCAAGAGGACAGCGAGGAAGAAGAAGAAGAAGCCTTTATGGAAGAAGAGCACGCTGAAGATGACGACAAAGTCGTTTGCGTTGGTGAAGTGTGCTTTGATAAGGATGGAAATCTAGTCGAACAACGTGGAAATTTCTGTTTCCACTACCCAAATTGTTCGGTTCATAGATCTCCCATTTGCAAAGACACACATTAGTTTTTTCTCTATCTTTCCTATTGTTGTATGTTCTTTCTTACTTGCTCTACGAAAATGTAACTAAAACAATATATAATTAATAAATAATTTGTGTTCTTATATTTGATTTCTCACTATTATAAGTATTATCGTATATGGAATCTTAGTTAGGATAGTTAGTAATTTAGGATTAAGTTTTAGTTTTAGAATCAAGTGTTGATTATTTATGTTAACACTATCATTATAATCACATGTCATAGAGTATTAGATTAAGGGGGAGTTATATAGTTTGGAGTTAGTTTTTATTGATGACAAAGGTGGAGAAGTATAAAATAGGATAGTTAGGCATAGATTAAGAGGGAGTTATTAGGATAGAAGTAATATTTTGTAAACAAAGGTTGTCGTCATCAAAAAGGGGGAGATTGTTAGTCCTTGAGATGATGGTTTTGATGACAACAACCTTAGAAGAAGATTATAAAATATAAATACTAACATTATAGTTTAGATATATATGTATATGTAGGATTTAACCATGTAGGTACCAAGAATAAAGACTGTATAGTATCGAGATTCAAGATACCAAGATTAAAGACTCGTGAGTATTAAGATTATCAAGAGTTCAAGATTTCAATAATAAGTAATTTAATTAGGAATTTTGTTAAAACTCATAGAAATGCACTGGCATCTTAAAATCCAATTTATTCGTGGAATGGAATCCACTTCGAGCCTGTTAAAGGGATGGAACCCTAAGTAGGATGGAACCTACAAAAAAATCTAGTGGAACATTGTTTTGTATCCACTAACTTTTATTCAAATGTTTTTTACAAAATTATATCTTGTTTTCAAAATGATTTCAAAACCTTCCTTTTAAAAGAATCAAAAACATCTATCCTGGTTTTAAATATTTTTAGCCTCAAAATAATCTTTATTTTCAAAATCAAATTATCCTTGGTTTTAAACTATCTTTTAATAATAATATAGTTAACTTTTAATATTTTTACTTAGATTTAAATATAAAATTATAGTAAAATTTTATATATATATCAAAATATTATTCTCTATATTTACTTATGAATTTTAACTACAGTTAAGTATATTTATAAAGTTTAATATAGTTTTAATACAAGAAAGAAGTTATTTTCAAAGAAAAATAAATTACCAAAAATACCTTAGGCATGTCGACATCCTCAAGTACCCCTTGTCAACATGGTAGCACTTTATTTCAAAAATTTGAATATCAAAGGAAGTGTCTATTCGTCATATCCTTTCACGAGTGGACATGGTTGTTGTTCTATTATAAATAAGGGTAGTTTTGAACGAATTTGTATTCATTTTTTCTTTGATTTCACTCCTCATCTTCTTCCACATTTCTTTATATATATATATATATATTTACCATTACTCTACCGAAATCAACATTGAATCTAACTAGATCATCTCTGGTTTGATTCTCTATCACTATCTCAACAAGATCTAAGTGCTATTCAGAGTTATAGGCTTCTTTGTAATAAACTAAGCGAGAAAAGGTGTGATTGTAGCCTGTGAAATCAATCAAGTGAGAAAAGGTGTGATTGTAGCCTTGGAAATCAATTGGGTGAACTTGTTGCCCGTGAAATCAAGTATCTCTACCCAGAGGATTGTGAATCTGGAGTGGTGTACCTCGTGGCCTTGAAATCGAGGGTGTAATTGTACAATTGCTTTTGAAAGGAAATCCTTACTTGTGTGCGGGACTGGATGTAGGGTAACTCCGAACCAGTATAAAATCCGGTATGTTCTTTCCTTTATTGCTTTTACTTTATTTCTACATTTGTGTTTGATTCTGTGATCATATCTGTGTCTGAATATTGCATACATTTGTGTTCAAATTAATAAAAACTCAAAAAGATTTAGTAATTCCTTAAAACACTATTCACCCCCCCTCTAGTGTTAATCCTAGCCTTAAGATCCGTATTCCGCATTTCTCACAGGTATCTCATAAGACCATGTTGCACATAAACACGAAGAGGATTTTATCTTACGATAACCAAAAAAATTCATAGGAAAGCTTCCGATATTATAATAATGTCTAGGGTTTAAAATAAATATTGACTCATAGCCGAATTTGATACATTAATTAAATTCCAGCATAATAGGTATAGAACTAAGTCCGGAAGGCACTTATTGGAGAATGGATTTCATACAATGACAAGGTAAGGGACTACTTTTCGTACAGTACATCTCTAGACAATGTACCAAGGGCCTCACATGGACACCCTGCGAATCAGGAACGGTCCTACCCCTTACTGGATAGTTTCAAATATTTCATCACCCCAATTTCTTTTGTAACCTTTTCCGAGAGCTCTTATGCATAACCAAATCCATAAACGTATATATCTAGAAAAATATGATGACGATCCCTAATGGATGCGGCCCACATAGCCCTGAAACATTCCATATTTTAACCATTCTCGAGCAGTGAGACTTGAGACTACGATTACTTTTATATAGCAATTCCACTTAGAATGCTAACACTGACCTTCAAGCAGAAATGCAATGCCAGCATTCATCCATATAAGTTCATTCAGGGTCTCAACGAAACCGAAAGCACTACCTCTAATACATCCATTTTGGAATCACCCTTAGGATTAGTAGAAAATAGCCCCTGCGCTTCATGAACTCCATCTTGAATCATCTTCAAGATGTCTTCCATTCGAACGCTTATGTTGGTTCGAAGTGGTTTTTAGATAATATATCCGATCTCGGCCTCTCCGACCGACAATGATAGTTTAAAATTGGCCAAGTTTGATAGTCGGTTATTTAGCTATCAAATAAACAAACAAGCATCAATTAAATTAAGGATTTATTTCTATAGGGAAACCAACATTGGTTAAGCATATAAACAGCCATTAACCTCTTTAATTAATCCTTTCATGAATTAAAATCGCTTTGTAAATACTTGCATCAAAATACTTTTACAAAGATATATTCACCAACCCTTTATACTCCTTCCAAAACATGGATAAATATCCAAATGCTTATCTCATCGGTACAAGTATATTCATAAACCCTTTTACACTTTCACTACTTGAAAAATGTATCCATATACTTATTTCAACGGTATAAGTATATTCATAGACATTGAGAAAGATTTCCTTTTTGGTGTTAAGTATAAAAAAATGTTTTCCGTATTACCATAGTATTTTTTTAAAAGATCATTTTGGAAATAAATCTTAACTTCTTTCATAAATTCCCTTTTTATACAACTCTAAAACCATTTATAAAACTCTTTTTATAAATCTCTAGAAACCATTTATAAAACTCTTTTACAAATCTCTAAACCCATTTATAAAACTCTTTTATGAATTTCTAAACCATTTATAAAACTCTTTTATAAATCTCCAAAATAATTTATAAAACTCTATCATTTTATAATTCCTTTTGTAAAATCATTTATAAAAATCTCTTATCAATCCTTTATAAAAATCTCTTATAAGTCCAAAACTCCATTTTTATTTATAAATCTTTTATTAAATGAAATTCCTTTTATAAATCAATTTATTATTTATAATATACTTAATCAGACAAATTAATTAACTTTAAACATCATAAATAACTAATAAATTAACCTTTCAACAACATTAATAACACAGTCAATTTCTTCTAGAACATCATTAATGAAATAATTAATTTACTTTAAAACACTGTTAGTATAATAATAAATAACTTCAAAACATTATTACTATAATAATTAATAATTTCAAACATTATTAATAATTAACAATTTCAAACATTATTAATATAATAATTAATAATTAATCTTCAAAAACCTTATTATAATAAATAATTAACTTCAAATGCTATTGATAAATAATTATTATTATCTTAAAAAGTATTAATTATTTAAATAAATAATTTTTCATAATATTAAAATATTGATAAATGACTCTTAAATAACATTAAATAGAAACAACCAACTTTTAAACATTATTAAATAATAGTTAAACAATTTTAAATCATTATAAGTGATAGTTAAATAGTGTTAAATCATTTTTAAATGGTTTAGAAAAAGCAAATAAAAAGATTGGAGTAAAATAGAGAAGTTCAAAATATGCTTAAATAAGAATATTACAGAAAACCCAAATATCGGGATTTGAAATCATTCTCCAAATAAATAACCAATTTCAAGCTCAACGGCAATTAATAGCATTTTCAAAATACTAAATTGAGGCCAATAGCCATCAATGCACTTAACCAATATTATTATTGGTTTTTATCACTATAGGGGTTAAAGTGTTGAAGCTATAACAATGTTACAATTAACAGTGCTAATAATAAAGATTCAGCAGAAAACAATCAATATAATAGCGTTATAACTGAAATAGAATCAACAGGTATATATAACTGGAAATTAAAATCACCACGGTGAGAAATCCGGATTTCTCAACAAATTTCCTATATTTCAATTTTAAATAACATCGCTAGTAAAAGCGAATATTTAAACAAACAACCAATAATTTCAACCAAACACAAATAGTAAATTTTTGTCTACTATATATCTTACTGATTAATCGCAAAGGTGAGTTTTACTCACAAAAATTCCAGTGATTGCTTCCACGTTCTAGTTTTGACTAAATTCAAACAGCGTTTGATTTTAACTTGAAACTCTACTAGCTCCAATCTCCACGAGTTCAATTCCACTGCATGGTTAACCATTCCACGATTACAAGACGACCGTCAGCATTTGATTTGGACCTTGTATGGACAAGATATTAAATTTATAAACTATTGATTTTTAAACTAAATATAAATACACTAATTACATTCCATTTAAACTAATTATCCTTGTTAAAATTGAGGGATAGTTTGGCTCACATCCCTGTTTCAAAATAGAGAAAATATCCTCCCCAAAATAAACTTACGTTTCTAGTCCCTGTTTTCAAATCTGTCTGCACCAAAAGATCCAAATACCCTTTACGTTTTTGGCATTTCAAACGTGCATAACTTTCTATAGAAACATCAAATCAACATACCGTTTTCATCAAAAAATCATAAATTTTACAATCTTTAAAATGAGATTCATTGTTGGTATCATATTTGTAGTAAGGCTGCAATTATTCCATATATTTGTAGAGAATACTACAATTTTTGAAAACATCAATTTTTCTTCAAATGTCAGCAATTATTCCATATAATTGCAGACTTTTATGTAATTATATGGAATAATTGTAGACTTCCCTTTTATTATTCCATATAATTGCCGATTTTTCTGCGATTATTCCATATACTTGCCATATTATGCAATTATATGAAATTACAGACTTTTATGCAATTCAGTAGAATAAAAGCAGACTTTTATGCTATTATTCCATATAATTGCAGACTTTTTTGCAATCAAATGGAATAATTTCAGACTTTTCCATAATTATTCCATATAATTGTATACTTATATGCAATTATATCGAATAATTGCAGACTATACCATATAATTATTCCAAGTAATCACAAAAAGGTGCAACTATACCATATAATTGCAGATTTTTCTGCAATTATTGCGAATAATTGCTGAATTGTCTGCAATCATACCATATAACTGCAGAAAGTTTGATCCGCGAATAAGTTGGCATGCCATTATTTTTACATATGCATAATGCCACTCGTTAGAAAGATAAAAAATTTGTGATTTAATGATGAAAATAGTTTGTTAATCTGCTATTTCTACAAAAAGTTATTGCGTTTTAAAGATTGATAATTAATGGGGTGCAAATTTTAATTATGGATGTGAGAATAACATCCACATATGAAACCCTACGTTCAGCCATGGAGCAGAGGGTCATTTTGGGGAAGAAAATTGTAGTATTTGAAAATAGGGATGTAATTTATATCTTTTGTTCTGGGAGGATGTTTTGTGTATTAAGTTTATCTTAGGGACGTGTCCTTTAATTTCACTTAAATTAATCCCTCTTTCACAAAAATGATTTTCTCTTCTTCCTGAAACTCAACCCACCATTACCGCACGTCCGGACCCTCTCTACTTTGGCCAGCAGAAGCTCGTTGACCTTACAAAGTCAAAGAGACAAACACCATCCACTATCGTCGACCATAGCCCAGGAATTCCTTAACCCAGTTAGCCAAGCTTCTACCAAAACTGATCGAACACTCCAAATCTCGATCGCGCATAATATCAAACATACCAACATGTAGATCTCTTTACAACAAATCCAAAGGTCAAAACTTTAGTTTTATTAGAATTGATTTTTAATTTTATAAGAGGAGGCTTCTTGTTTTCATTGTCTCAGAACGAAAGAAATAGGGTGGTACGTTTGCAGACAATGAAAAGAAAGATCAAATAATGTCTTGAGTGTTGAAGTGGGGTTGTACTTATTTTCAATTTTACGGCATCTCGCCGCACAGATTTTTATTCCCGTATGAACACCAGATCGATTAAAAAAAATACAATCCGCTCAAAATAATGATGTGACCCCAAAACAATAATAACTTACACTGGTTATGGAATCCTGTAAAATCATAGAAATATTTTCGTTTGACGAAAAACCGTCAAATGATAAAATTGAATATTTTCCAAATTAAAAAATATGGAAAAATCAAATAATGTAAATTAAACAATAAAAATCGAGTCATTGTAATAAAAATACATTTTCTGATTATTTATTCGAACTATTTATTTTTGTAAATAAATTTACTACTGAATTCCCTTATTATTATTAACTAAAGGAGTTAAATAAGACCATTAATTTATTTATTAATATTCAATTTAAAATCCAAATATTTAGATCACTATCCAAAAATTAAACTCATAATTTAACTATTAAATTCACATTTCAACTATTTAAAATAATTCCTATATTTGAATTCCAGTTATTAAACTTTTAAAAATCAATTATTCAACATTTAAATTGATTAAATATCCAAAATCCAATGACCAAAATCACAAGTTGTTACAAAATATAGCCATAATTTGTGCATTACAAAGATCGTCATCTAAAGGTACTTCCATCTCTAGTTCATCATTATCTTCATGGAAACCATCTTCAACTGCAAAATCATAGTTGAGAGGTATTACTACCATTATTGATTCCGAAGCATGATGGCATGCCGACAACAAGAATGTTGGAGTCAAAGGATTTCGTAGACAAGGAAAGTGTTAAATTAAAGAAAATCGGGTCATCAAAGCCAAGGAGGCCTACAATGATGTTGTCTATTATCAATAAAGCACTATACTTCATCAAGGCCGTGATATCGGAAGACAGCATATTGTAGGCCATCAGTGTGATGAAGGCTTCACATATTATTGACTCTGCATCCCATCATTTCCACATGTCGTCAATAGCAATTGCCAAGTGCTAAAAGATCGAACTTGTCGTAAGTCATCAATATGACTGGAGGTGTCATATATCTTCGACGTCACGACCCATTTATATCGGATATTATCAGTAAATGATGTCGCATGAAGCTGATGCCGTTACTTATCAATACTGCTTCTATTCAATGCCGCATCTCTTCATGCCATTTATCATCCATGCCGCACTTAATCAATGCCACATTAATTTCATGTATTCCATCAATGTAAAAACAAAGGGATGTCACCGCATGACAATAATATACAAGTGCATATCGCATGTCACCAGTACGATAAATGATGCCGAATGCCTTCATTTCTAAGGATGATGTCAAAAGCTATCAAGCCGCATACAATCAAGATGATATTGCTGTAATCCTTCAATACATCAAAGGATGCCGTGAATCATCAAATCAAAGCAAAATCCTAAGTGCGAACGATATGGACCTTGACGCCGAAGATCAAGCATGCTGCATTGACATGT
Organism: Allium cepa; assembly: GCA_030765085.1. Taxonomy (NCBI): domain Eukaryota; kingdom Viridiplantae; phylum Streptophyta; class Magnoliopsida; order Asparagales; family Amaryllidaceae; genus Allium; species Allium cepa. The sequence goes on from CM060932.1 coordinate 139,469,725, forward strand.
GCCATCCATTCTGTACCTTTTTACCCCTATAAATACGGACCGAGGGGCATATAGGAGTGGTCGATCAATTCTTTCTCATTCTTACATTTCAAAAGTTTGTAACCTTGAATCAATTTGGGGATTTTGTACCAACTGTAATTCATACGACCTTTATGCAAATAAGGGTTTGTACAATTGCAATCGCATAACATATGAAATAAAGCGACATGATTGTGACTTATGATTCTTATGTACAAATAATTCTGGCATGACCTTGGCTTCACTATTAGTAGTTTTGACATGACTTTGGCTTTGTTATTGAATATACATACTTTCAAAAAGTTGACGTAAGGCTTCAATCGTAACTTGAATTATGAATTATGTTCGAATTCTTAAATACTTGTCATTTAGATCATAACTTATTTTGAATTCCCAAAACATTCATGATTTCGAGACTAACATGAATTCAACATGGAGCATATTCCTTCCTAGCTAATTAGCTTAGGATTGTCATACTCTTTCCTCAACCAAGTTCCACTCTCCTCACACTTTTTAGGGTTAACAAAAGAAATTCGTTAACAAGAGGTTTATTATTGACTTGCATATTATTGATCAACTCCTATCGCTTTCCAACCTAATAATAACATTCATGTTATTAAGAGGAGGACCGTCGTATACATTGGTATCCACATCAATATCTATATCGTCATCATCGACATCAGCTGCTTCTGAATGAGTAGATGGTAAACATTGGACTGTGTTGCGGTATGATGTGTCGAAAAGTAGCATTTTAGATTCAATAAGAGTTTTAATCTAATGCAAAAATAAAAGCCAATCATTTAAGATTATAAAACAATGCACATGCCTTATGTGGTATAGCTCAGAGGATGTGCGGAATATATGACAAGACATACGACTGTTCAATGGTCCAACCCTACTATGCGTTGTAGGTTGATGTGGAATATTGCTACAAATAGAAAAACATAATTTTCGACGACGTGTAATTAATACAACATGAAAACATTACGAAAGGTGCATTTAATTTGACTCATATGTGCAAAAGCTATCATGCGTGAGACATGAATAGTTATATTGCACACCATGTTAATAATTCATGTAAGAAGTGAATCCAAAAAATATTTATTGTTGACCATAGTTTGTTCTATTCAAGAGTGGATTAGTATAACTAGGAGAAATTATCCTTGAGCAGTGTTCGTGGTCTTCAACATTCTGGAATATTCTTCAATCCAATGACTAATCATTGGTGGCAGTACAGTTTGTTTTACTGACAACCTTCTACTTTCTTCTACATACAACCCTATCAATTTAGACATAGTAGAACATATTAATTTAATGTTGTCATCATTGACTGTTTTATTGATTTGGATCCCAAATCGGTAGGTCAGTTACAAATCAAATCTATATCAAACTCCTTAGGTTTTATCTTCAAAACTTTGAAACCTAATTCTTTCAATTGTTCTAAACTGGAACTATTTTGCACTTTTGCTAGTTTACACGACCATCAACATACTTCGCACTCATTTGTTCAGTAATCACAAATTCACCGTCAAAATAACAAATAATCGGAACACAATGACGACCATCCCACGGTAACAACGAATTCCAATTTTACACTATTTCCATAACTAATTACAGCTAAAAAATCATCTAAAAAATCATCTAGCAAAAAAAATCCAAGGTTGATGCAAATGAAAGAGATGTTAATATCCTTCAACTAGATTTAATAAAACACTACTTTTGTTCGATTTTGATGTAAAGAGAATAAGAATTTTAACCAATAAGGTTGGCGTAGTTGATTGATGATTCGGACCTTGAGACCAAAGGTTACGAGTTTGAAATCTGAAACCGACAGGCTTATTACGAATACCAGTAATACGTGTTTTGCAGACATATAATTACCTAGAGTTTAGAAGCAAAGCTTGGTTCTCTGGACAATTAAAATAAGAACAGAGAATTGTGAAAGATGAGAACGATAGGATTTTTCGGTTTTTGGTTCAAAGATTGGTAAAAATACGATGTGAGGAAAAAGAGAAAGTTGATGCTGATAGACGAATTTGATCCCCAATGACTTTTGAGATGGCGCCTAAAGATATAATACATTAGCTCCTTGTGTAAAGTTGTCAATCATTTGTCACCTTGATTAAATTAAAGTGTTATGTTTTAGTGACGACTTTTAGAAAAGCGTCAGTGTTATATTTCTCAAATGCACCCGATGCCTTTTCAAAGATCGTCAGTTTCTCATTAAAGAAAAAAAATAAGCCGACGATATTTCAAATGTCGTCGGCCATAGAAATCCAGTTTGACCTTAACATGATCAAAATTGCTCTATATTTGTAAATAACTTTCAAAATGATTCAAGAGTATAATAAGTTTGCAAAGGATGGTCAAATTGACGTTAAGTCTACCCTATGCGTTCAAAGGCACGATGCTATCTGATCACAGCAGGTTCTGCCAGAATATCCAACCCAATCTCGATCCATCCTAATCACAAAAACCTACATACAATGTCTTTACATCAGTTCAACAACCTGAAGCATAGCTACATAATACCTCTAATAGTTGTTAGTTCATCGGTACTGACACAATTTGCTCACAAGAAGACATTAGCGGCCGTCCAAAAAAAATACTGAACAATTGGAAAGTACATTTTAAAGAACATAAACCAAATATAATCTAGGCATTTAAACTTCCTACATGTCAAATATTTAATCACAAAATTATGAAAACACAAGAAAATATTACAGGTTTTAAAGTTGAAACTGCAACTTCGAAACTATACAAATAGAAAACAAGGGATAATCGGGAAATCCTAACCAACAAAAAAATTGCATTGCAGTCAATCAGTAATAGATAATATGAGTCTTTTACGTCTAGTCTAAGACTCAAATGTAAAAATACAAACAGCTGTATGATCGATGCATTTAGGTGTCCAAAAACAGAGTCCAAGTCTAAAACAATGAAGGTACAGACATGGATCATAGCGAGAACCAGTTGTTACACTAGACAAAGACTCATGAAATTCAAAAGTTTCAAGATAAGATAAAATTCATCTGTAGTAGAACTAAACTGGGAAATAGATGTATCCGGAAATTATAGTACTACAAACTGCAATGCACTTAAAATTCAACTGCGATATCATGACTCTAAACTCCAGAAAATTTATAGTGTTATTTTTTAACAGATGTATGAAACTATCAGACATGCATTTCACTGCTACTTTCCTTTATAAACACAAACATCGGTAGCTGATCACATCACACAATTCCTAGCATGCCACTGCCAGCAACTTACAGTGGAATAAACTAAGCAATTGCTTCGCAATAACCACATAAAACAAGATATTCTTAATGAATCAAGCACCTTAAGTCCAAATAAAGAAGACAAAGATACATAAATCATCGTCAGTAATAGTCGCTGCATTTTTTGTAAAACTCCTCGAACTGGAAGGACTCAAAACGCAGATGAAAATCCTCTGTAGTAGAACCAACCTGAGCACCAAAAGTATCAGGACAAGTTTGTTGTATCAAGTCGATTGCTACGCTGGCATATTGCTGGCAAATAGTATACACCTCATTACACCACATATAACCATAGACATCTGGACTACGTGCCAGTACACAAGCATACCCATCAATAAGTTCACTTTGCACATATTTGAAATTATTACTGTATACATCCCCCAATTCATAAGTCCTACTACTACATGTATCAACAGTTAGAACCAACTCTGAGTATGCAGGCAATGAGAAAATGAAAACTATCAGATCCAGAGCTAACAAATTTTGTAATGTAGAAAACATGTTATCTGTTTTTCACTTTTGTTTTCCTACTCAAGTAGTAAAAGTTTACTGCAGGTGTGTATATATTGGCAGTGATGCTGGCTAAATATTCTTGGGGTCTTGACTAAAGGTCAGAATGTCTGAGTTTCCAAAGGTATGTCACAATACTCTAGCTTGATAATCCTAATTAGTATCTGCCTCAATATTGGACAGTTATGCACCCACTGCAAATGATTAGAAATAACAAAACCCTGATTGAAAAATCATATCATGTGTATTTTACGGTATCCTTATCAGTAGTACAAGTTCATGAGTTCAGCCAGTCACCGTAACCATATAATTTTAGTAGTATGGATAATCCTGAACTTATAAAACCTAAACCCTCCTCTTGTGCTAACAGCCTAACAGCTAATCCAATTCATGACGAATATGGTTATGACAATTTTTTTAAATCTTCTTTGATATGATAAATTACCAGAACATACTAATCCAAATCATGAAGAAATAACTTTGGGGCAGGTACAAGGCTTTTAATTCTTCTTGATTTTGATTCTTCTTGCAAAATCAGACACACTGGCTTTTGATGAAGAACCAAAGAATATATAGCCGGCCATGCATTGTCTATAAATATCATCTATACATTATTCCCAACAGACAAATTGTAAAGAAGTATATAAAGTGATAGCAAAATGATGTATAAGTGGCAAAAGATTTTACTCGCCAGCCTGGCAATCTTTCTAATGGGTTCACCGTCAATACTTACATACGCTGACTACGCCAACGCAATTTGCAGCGACTCAAAATATACAGAAGGCAGCCCATATGGTCAGAACTTGGAGTATGTTAAAAAACAGCTTAGGGTTGGTTATGATAGCGGATCAGCTCAAGACCCAGATTGTTTTGGTTATTTTCACTGCTTGCATGATTCCAGTGTGTGCATGAACTATGTTGTGCAAATGATCACTATGCTGGAGCAAACATGTTCATATGCGATAGGTGCGCAGCTTAACACTTCAGGAACCGACGTCAGACTTCGTTGGGATAATATAAAATTCGTTGAAGATTGATCAGTGCATAACATTGGATTATTAATCAAGCAGTTGTAAGTATGTTTTGGGAATGCTAATAAGTTGAATGTGCTTTTGTGCATATCATGATTGTGTTTTTTTTTCATCCATGTGTTTCGGTTTGTACATGTTCATGTATAACTTATACGTTGTGTTTGAACTGAAAAAGACTTGCAGTTTTACCTCTACAATGATCTGTAAGTCCAGTCAAGGTGTCAGACATAATACCACAGGTGCGTGCATTTGTGCAGACAATATTTTTCAAAGTTCTTAAGGAAATCATAGGACTAAATTAGAAGGAAAAAAATCATAATCAAATTCAGGCCCGGCCCGATGTATTTAGTTGCCCTAGGCAAAAACTCTAAGCAAATCAGATAGGGCGAAAAAACATACAAAGTATGCAGGTATTCCAGGATTCAAGCCCAGGTTGTCATGCAAACACAAATACCCATTACCAGTTGGACATCTTGACATTTGACATAGCTTTGTAATGAGATCTTATACTTATCTGACATCTTAGGTTATTGCCCCTCCCCGTCCCGTTGCCCTAGGCGGCTGGCTTGCCAGCCTTGCCTTAGGGCCGGGCCTGATCAAATTGCAGCAGTGAATGAGATAAAATGAACAAAATACAACCTGAATGCACATATAAATACAATTTGTTCCCCAGAGGCCAAAAACCAATTTATTCTTGCAAGAGAACCGTACATTTGAGACCCAGAAGTAGGTCTGTCAAATGGGTTGGGTTGGGTCAAAATGACTTGGATAAAGCTTGACCCAACCCACTTATGACCCATTCTTTTTTATCCATTTATGATCCAACCCGTTTAATAAACGGGTTATCCATTTAACTCATTTAAAGATTTAAATTTGATTTGACTAATAAAAACAAATAAATATAAAATATTCCTAATTCTAATTTTTATGTTTTGAATTCCGATAAAATTTTAATTCTAATATTTTATCAAAATTCAAATATGGGGATGCGGTAGCCTGTTATTTTCTAAGTACAACCGTCACCCCTTGGAGAACTATAGTGTGCATTCACAAGATGAAGTATCCGAGTGTTACATACTGTTCGTAATTTAGGTGTGAGTTCATCGGTCGAAGTCTTGCATGATTCTGAGTTAGTATGAAGAATTTATTGCAGTCTGAACAAAAAAAATAGCGGCTACTGCACTGGGTGAAGTTCAAATATAAGGATGCGGTGGCCTGTTATTTTCTAAGTGCAACTGTCAGTCCCCTTAGAGAACTACAGCGTGCGTTCACACGATGAAGTATTCGAGTTTTACATATTGTCCGTAATTTAGCTGGGAGTTAATTGGTCGAAGTCTCGCCCGATTCCGAGTCAATATGAAGTTATTACAGTCTGAACAAAAAAATATCGGCTTCTGCATTAGGCGGAGTTCATATATGAGGATGTAATAGGCTGTTATTTTCTAAGTACAACCGTCAATTTCCAAAGAAAACTACAATGTGCGTTCACATGATGAAGTATCCGAGTGTTACATATTGTCCGTAATTTAGGTGAGAGTTAATCGGTCGAAGTCTCGTCTGATTCCGAGTCAATATGAAGTAGTTATTGCAGTTTGAACAAAAAAATAGCACCTTCTGCACTAGACGGAGTTCATATATAGGGATGTAGTAGTCTGTTATTTTCTAAGTACAACTGTCAATCCCTTTGGAGAACTATAGTGTACGTTCACACGATGAAGTATCCGAGTGTTACATACTGTCCGTAATTTTGGTGGGAGTTAATTGGTCAAAGTCTCGCCTGATTCCGAGTCAATATTAAGAAGTTATTGCAGTCTGAACAAAAAAATTAGCGACTTTTGCAGTAGATGGAGTTCATATATGAGGATGTAGTAGCTTATTATTTTCTAACTGTAAGTCCATTTGGAGAACTACAATGTGCGTTCACACGATGAAGTATCTGAGTGTTACAAACTGTCCGTAATTTAGGTGAGAGTTAATCGATCGAAGTCTCACCTGATTCCGAGTCAATATGAAGAAGTTATTGCAGTTTGAACAAAAAAAATAACGGCTTCTGCATTAGGCGGAGTTCAAATATGAGGATGTGATAGCCTGTTATTTTTTAAGTACAACTGTCAGTCCCATTAGAGAACTACAATATACGTTCACAAGATCAAGTATCCAAGTGTTTTATACTGTCTGTAATTTAGGTGGAACTTAATCGGTCGAAGTCTCGTCTGATTTCGAATTAGTATGAATAAGTTATTGCAGTATGAACAAAAAAATAACGGCTTCTGCACTAAGTAAAGTTCAAATATGAGGATACGGTGGTCTGTTATTTTCTAAGTACAACTGTTAGTTTTCATGGAAAACTACATAGTATGTTCAAAATTTTTATTTTTCAAATTTATATAAAAATTTAATGTTTTTAACAAATGCGTAAATAAGTTATCCACTTATAACCTTTTTAAAATAGATCAACCCAACCCATAATCCATTTAATAAAATTTATAAATGGATTAATCCAACTCATTTAAAAGTATGGTAAATGGGTTGGGTCATATTTTAACAGGTCTATCCGAAAACAAACAATCCGTTATAAGCCTATTCATTCGCATGCGAAAGGGAGAAATAATTTGGCATAAACATTGTTCCGTTGCGAAGGAACTTACTTAGGAACATTATTTAACAATGAAACACTCATAAGGCAGCGACCATGGAAAAATCAAGAATAAAATAAAACAGTGTCAGATATAGAAATATACACAGTCGAAGCCAAGGCCTAACAGAGCAAGCTTTGAGTCTTATTTTGCATATTAGTACTATTAAAGTAAAATCTTAACAAAGCACTCATAAACAACTAGCAGAAAAGAAAAACAAGTTCAAAGTTTAGTCAAAGCATTATACAATGAAGCACGAACTCATGGAAAGCAAATAGAAATGGAGTTGGACATTCATTCTACACATATCACGACCTTGATATATACATGATGGGAATACTCACATGATACCGTTTCCATTTTCTAGAAACATAAACTCATAGTCATATGTTGTGTTCTCAAAATACAGCATAAAGTAGAAGCATGAACATCTTCTGTGAAAGGAACATGCACATCTGAGTAGCCTAGTAGAAAACAATCATGAAGAATAAGACCGACAACCTTTCTTGTGTGAAGGGTGTTGGATCAAGTGCATCGGTAAGTTCGGTAGATAGGTCATTATATATATATATATATATATATATATATATATATATATATATATATATATATATATATATGAAGAATTAATTTAAAGGATAAAGATTTGTAATTTTTTTCTCAAGTACACGACCTCAATATTTTTACCACAAGAACAAACATTCTTCTAAAAATTATTCATAAGGACAAACATTTTTCAAAATTATTCATAAGGACAACAAAACTGCTACCGAGCTAAAACTGATACCTAAAAACTGCTACCGATAACTAAAAACTGATACCTAAAAACTGCTATCGATAACTAAAAACTGATACCTACAGAAAGTTGTCCTTCAGGATAAAATATTGAAGGTCTGTCCTTGAGGCTAAAAAGCTGTGAAATTTTGTCCTTGACAAAAATTTCATATATATATATATATATATATATATATATATATATATATATATATATATATTATGCACTAGAAGTTCATAAATATGTTATCAATAATAACATAGTTTACATCAGATCATATTTAATGTTTCGTTTGATATAATAAAATTATACATAATGTATACAACGAACATCATATATCCATTATTATATAATAATTATAATAATGTCATGGAAATATACACACACATGTAAACCGTTAGAACACACAATGGTGACATGATGAATCTAGCCCTGTCAACGGATATTTTCGGATGCGGGTAGTGCAATATCCGCATCCACGGATGCGGACGGATATCGGATAATTATCCTATCCACTAACGACCGATGAATCAAGAAATATAAATATAAATTTTAAGTCTAACATACATTTTTTTTCAATCAAATTGATTATACAAGTATTAAATATAAACAAATATGGCGATCATAAATAGTTTCGAGCAGTTAATAATCATTAAGTACATATAATATAAACTAGTAACTTAATAAAACAATAAGCAAATATCTTTTATTATACTAAAATACACATAATTCATACTATAATCTTGACAAAGACCGGACCGATAATTTTCAGATGCAGATGCCTTCGCATCCGCATCTGCATTCGTTTTTTCGAATATTGGATATTATCCGCTTTTCGGATATGGATGCGGACGGATTTCAGATTTTTCGGGCATCCATTAATAACCCTAGATGAATCTCAACCATTGAATTGCCCCTTATTTTCAACCTTACATGTAAGCACAACGTAATCCCAACGCTCCAGACCTATTGTATCACCAATTGTCATATGTAAACACAACGAGATCCAACAGTATAGATCTATTGCATCATCGATTGTGTTTTATTTTGTGTTTAAATAGTATCAGCCTATATATATATATGTATGTATGTATATGTATGTGCGTAATTTTCAGCATGTTTCCGATAATTATTATACATATAATTTATTAATATATTTGTATAATTTTAATTTTTATAATAATTAATATAACTATGAAAAAAATTAACCAAAAATTTTATAATGCATAAAAAGTTTAGTTTAGTTTTCCAAATCTAAAAAATAATTTTTTAGAAAAGTTTACTAATTTTATAGATTAATTTAAATATATTAACTAGTTCAAATTTATAATAATCGATATGTTTGCGGTATATCAAATGAAATATTATAATGTGCAAAATATATTATTTTATCTTCTAGATCCGAAAAGTCATTTTTCCAGATTATGTTATTATTTTATTTCACTAGATTAAAAGTTAAAACTTATAATAATTAATATATCCATGATAAAATACAAATAAAAATAACATTATGTGTATATTTAAAACAATTAGAATCGAAAATAAAAAATTCTAATAGATTTATTATTTTATTTAGCTATTTAAATATGTTTTTTGTAACGATCCAGAATTTTTGATAATTTAAATTTGAATATTTAATTAATTTTAAATATTAATAAGTGAAATTTATAAGTCGAATAATTTATTTGTCGAATATTGGATTTAATTGGACAATTAAATCGATAATTTAATAATTGAAATTTCAAAAAAGATTGAATACCGAGTTTAATATGATTAAAAATGATTTGAAAATTTTTATTTTATCATATTGAAGTTAGAATGATGTTATAGAACTTCTAAAATTGAATTTAGAGTTAATTTGTGAAAATTGAATATTTTAATATTTAATTATAGATTGAAAAATAGGCATTTTTCGAACAGTCTCGGAATTGGGAGAAACTAGTTTCATTGGATCCGTAATAGTTTGTTATTATCGGATTTCAATTTTCGTAGCAATCGGAGTTTTCGGTTGACCGTGGCAGCTCGAAACGCATCGAAATTGTTTTAATATTAATTTAGCGAGTTAAAATAGTCATTTTTCAAAAAGTCTCGGATTTCGACGAAACTAGTTTCATCGGATCCGTAATTTGATATTATTGTAAGATTTCAAATTTCGTGTCAATCGGATTTACCGTTTGTCCGAGGCAAGCGAAAACGCATCGAAATCGGTTTAATCGGTTTAATTTTAAATCGATCGTTTATAGCCATATCTCGCACAGATGATCGAATTAGCCTCCGAAACACATTCTATTGTGTTAAGAACATGGGGTAAACCTTAGAAATGCCAACCGGCACGCTTCGTTTGGAGTTCGGAAAATCCGGATGAATAGTAAATTGGATAATTTTCTATAAAAGCCCTTGTTTTCTTCATTTTGCAAACAACATTGAAACCCTAGGGTTTAGAAACCTTCAGCCGCCGCTTGTTTAACCAATGGCTGAAATTTACTGATCTTCTCCCTTCGATCTCTTCAAATCCACAAACAATTTGAGAAAAGTATCAACTAAGAAAACGTGAGGCACGAAGCGATCTCCAACTTCAACGGCTATGATGGAAATCGATGCGGTAGATTGCCAGAAAATCAAGCTCAAACGTGCCACGTTCGCGCATGAATCCCCAGGGGCAGGACGCAGCCGAGCTCCACCATCTTTCGGCCGTGGGTAGCATTTGTGATGGGCTTCCACATGGCACAACCTGATCGTCTTCGAAGTCGTCGTGGTGGCCGAAAATTTTAACCCTAGTTCATTGCTATGGGTTAGAGGGTTACAGCATTCACCTGGGTATGGTCGCATTTTGGAAGGGAAGGGCCGAACGGCCTTGATTCGTGTTGGCAAAAGGAACGGCTGTGATTAAAAGGTTAAAAGAATAAAAATAAAAATGTTGTAAATTATAAATAAAAATTCGTGAATGTTTAAAAATTCATATCTTTTTCATACGAGGTCGAAAACGCACGAAACCAGTTGCGTTGGGTTCGTATGGACGAGCAATACGCTATGGAATTGGATTGGAGTCGTTTGGAGTCAATGAAAATTTCGGGTAAAATTAAACGCACGTTTAATTTTATTCGAAATAAAAGCTGAAAACGAAAATGAAATCAAGGTGAGAACTTCTCACTCAATCGAATCGGTTTCGATTTTAATTTTAAATAGTTATATTTAAAATTCTTGAATGTATGTTTGAATGATGATTGTTATCTATTGATTGTTAAAATAGACATTATGTGCCGTTAGTAAGAGAAGGTTATTTATTAAAAACATATACCGCGAATATTTCACAGTATAGTGAAATTGGTATTATTTATGTACTTGGATTTGATTTCCCGCATTATATAGCGGATGAGACCCTATTGCGCCGTCTATTAAGCGGATAATATTTTATAAATCGCATATACCGCGATAATTCCGTACTGGAACGGGATTGGTATTGTGCTAATGTTTGTGGATGCAGGGAAACAGGTTGGAGGGATCCAACTGGATTCCTCAACTGTATTGATTTATTTACAGATATTGTGATATTTGTTGATTATCATATCGATATATGATATTTGGATGTCGTGATTGACTATTTGGTGTTGTTGCATCATCGGATCCATTTTTAAAGTAAAAAAAAATAACGATTTTGATTTTAAAGGGATTTTTAAAGTGATATTTGAAATTATACGTTTTATTCAAATTTTGAATTGATTCATCTTAAATAAAATAAAGGTTAAAATTTTAATATTTTAAAATTATGATTTTTGCTAAATATAACTGAAATGTGATTTTTGAAATAAGTAGTTGATAAATTATAAAATAGTTTAAATAGGGATTTTTGAATTATTATAAACAATTTATATAAAAGTTGTATAAAATTGATATTTATAAATTAAAATATAGAAATTATAAAACGAACTTTTTTAAGTGTTAAAATAAAGTTTGAACCCAGATTCATAAGTAAATAAGAAATTTTGATTTATAAATTATTATTGATATAAAAGAATGGATTTGTGAATAAATGAATTATAAGTGATTTACTTATAAACCGGATTTCGACATGTAAATGGAATATAAATAGAATTGGTTAATAAAGGAGATTTATAAAACGAAGTTGTTATAAAATATAGAAATGGAATTTATAGACATTGTTTATAAATCCGAAAATGAATTATTTTGAAAAGTTAATTATTATATTCACGATTTTGGACAGTGAATATATTATTAAACAAAATGGATTTATTTTGGGAAGTGATGTTTTAAATAGAATTAAAACGATTTAAAGATGTTTTAAAATGGATTAACTATCGAAACCATAGATTTCAACATTTATTGTTGAAATAGACGTTTTCGAGGAATAAGGAAATGGTGGACTATAACACAGTTGTTATAGTAAATGGTTTCCGAAAGGAAATGTTTTATATAGTATTGGGATTTATATATCTATCTAAATTTCGAATCCATATACTAGTGATTTTGGGTCGTCGTAACGGTGTTTTACGCAACATTCGTTTTGGCCCAGATAAATGTGTTTAAGTGAATGTTTTCCTTAAAGAATGAAATATATACTTAATTTCGATTTAAGTATATTGAAGGTTTTACAAGTGTTGAAAATAAATGGATTTGTGAATTACTTATTATTAAATAAGTATGGGAGTGTTTTCCAATATGAAGTGAATATTTTGAGATTTTATCTTTTAAAGATAATGGAAAATGAATATTAGAAATCAATTTGGAAATTGTATATTCATAGATATTTTGGAATTGTAAATTCACTATGGAATTTATAAATGAAAAGGAGAATTTGTTTAAAAATAAACGTTGATTTATTTTTGAAGTGTGAGAATAAATTTACGGATTTGGAACGTAAATATAAATTAAATCGTTAAGGATTTATTTAATTGATATAAATGCACTATGTTGAAATGAAAGAAATTCTGCGTAAGGAAACTGATTGAAATTTGTTTTCAAAAGTGATAAAGGTGAAAAGTGATTTGAAAATTTGTTTTCAAATGTTGAAGTGTGGAAAATATATATGTCTAGTAAAGATATTTTGGAAAGTAAATAATTTGGGAAATTATTTGGATTTGGTGATGTTGAACACGCCTATTGATAGTTAAATAACCGACTATCAATATTTACCTTTAAATAGGTATTTGTTGTGATTTGCTTGAATTTGAATGCCACGCTTATTTTTGAATAAGCGCTCACTATTCGGGTTAGCCGGGAAAGGACCTTGGGGTCGTATAATCCATTCCGAATATGTGATATGTCGTAATGGATTGCATTTGATGACCGGTGTTGAAGACCGGATATTTTTAAAAACGGAAGGATTACCGTTGAGTTACTCTGCATCGGCTGATCTCCGATATAGAGGTTTTATCACCCTAAGTGACGGGAAGTCCGGACGTGATTAGAAATTATCCGGAATGCAAGGACTTCTTTGTAAGTGCCTTCGGTTCAGTTCGATCCCGGAACAGACTTGTATTGATTGTATGTCTGACATTACAAGTTGAGATATAAAGCTGATTTCTTTCAAATATATTTCTGTTGGTGGCGGAGAATTTATTCTCTTAGCTAAACACCCTTCTCCGAAACGTACGAGCTCAGAGGTTATGTAGTTGAAGGTTATTAGTGATATACTTCCAATTTGGTAGTGTGGCATGCTGAGTGTTGCTGTGGAATGATCATTGTTTGATCATTCGTGATATGATCATTTGTTTGATCATTTATCTTGGTGATCATTACTTTGATCATTTGTTGACCCAAAGCACAGCTTTTGTATAAAGCGTGGCTTTGTGGACGAGACTTCTTCGGACCTCACACCCTGGAAATGGTCAAAACAGGAAGGATGCAACAAGGTTATTAGGGGGTAGCGCCCCTTTAGTGTATGTCATTCCTTCTGGATAGAGGTGGTATCATGGTATGGAGCCCAGATACTTAACCTATGTTGTTGCTGCAAATTTATTGCTTTGTGGTTGTTGGAAATCGAGGATCCTCGGATAGATCGGTTACGATCGGGGGATGACATATTCGTGTCAGTAGTTACCCAGTTAGGGGTAACCCGGCCTTGTGTTGGCAGAGATCCGGTTTGGTTCTCGGGACGTCATTCCAGAGGCGTTTCCATGTGGCGATGGGAAGTTCCTTGGCCTGACCATTTGTTGGAAATCCAAATAAACAATACGATCTTGTACGGTTTTAGTGGTATAACCTGCCATGGAATGTGGCGGTAACCTGCTATTGAACATGGTAGCTATAGTAGGCATAAGTGCGGAATGTCTATGCTGGCTAAGATTTATATCTTTATTTTCGAAATGAATTTTTCCTACACTATGAACTAGTAATAATATCAAATGTTCTTTTTAAATGCGTATCAAGCATCTTTGACTATCATAAGGAGAAATCTCCTCCGATTCTGCGTTTGCACTGTGTGTGCGTGCGGGAGGCCTTATGGTAGTCTCATTTTTAAAAGCATTGCGAATTGACTTTAAAAAATATTCCTCTATTTTGTTTTTGAAGATAAAATAAACTGTTTTAGTTCTCACACCAGTCACATGACTGACTCGGAGTTTATTGTTTTCCTTCCTAAACTCTGGGTGCCCACCAATTTCCACACGGACAGTCAAGAGTTAAGGTTTATCAGGATATTCTGGAATTCAGGAGTTGCTAGAGGCAAGATGGATGGCATGGCGTATTACTAGTATATAGTATTTCTTTTCCGCTGTTTGTTGTTGTTTGATAGTTGTACACTCTGATGATGTAATGAAATGTAATAACTGATATAGTTCTTTGTTTAAAGATTATTTATTTATTTATTATATGTTGTTCCGCTGCGATTGTAAGATTTTGATATTGTTCTGTTATTTTCTTTCTGTTATGTTCTACCTTTTCTCTCTTCTTCTATTTTCTATTTTTTTTTAAACCCTGAGAATTCGTATTTCCGTTCATCTTGAGTTAATCAATGGAGATTAGTGTCTATTCAAGGAGTACGGATTTGCGGGTCCTCACAGCTGGTATCAGAGCATATGGTTAAGCGACAACCATGGCTCTGTTGGGAATTACTCATTAGAGATGGAGTCAGTAGTACTCTAGAATGAGTTTGAGTGTAATAATAGATAAGAGTGCGTATTTGTTAGTGAATATAAATTGTTTTATATTGTGATGATTGGTTTGTTCAGTGGTATATGGATTCTGGTCAACACGAGTAATTAACGTTGTTGATAGGGATCTCTAAACACTTGTACAGAACAAATTGACACGATATTGTTTTAAAATAGGGTAAATGAAGTAATTTACCTTAATTATATTTTGTATATAAAGGAATAATTTTTCAGAATTATTAAAGTGTATATAATTGATTGCTTGGTTGTTTAAATTATAAATATATATAAGTCAATCAAAGTTGTTTGAATAAGTTAAATAAGTAAAACAATAGTTGTAAAAGAGTAATTGTATAAGCAAATGAATTATAAGTATGGAACTATAATAAAAATGAGTTACAATTGTGAAATAATCTTATATACAATAAGTGAAATTATATAAGTAAAAGACTTATAAATGTGATTTATATTCTGAAAACAAAATTCCAGAGAAGTGTTTTGAAAAGATTTGATATTTTGGGAAAATTATTTTGAAGAGATGAAAGCTCTAAACTCTTTTCGGTCGCTGGAAAATAATTCCGATGATGATCGCGACATCATTGGTGTTCATTTTCGGGTTTCCAAAAGAGGAATTGCTGCCAGATAGTTTTAAATGGAGGTTGTTTGGAAAATTTGAGTTGGATTTTGAAATTCAAAGGATAATTGAATTGATTTCAAAAATGGTTTTGAAAGGTTGAAAAGACTATGGAATCCTATTTAAAATATTATGGAAATGATAAATGAGTTGTATAACTTATAAAATGATGAATATAAGTGAAATAAGTTTTGAACTTATAATATGAGTTAATAAATTTAGCTTTGGTAAAAGTTAAATAAAACTGCAATTGGAATCTGAATTGGATTTATATGTGGAATATAACTTAAATAATGTTGAATAAATTTGATTTTGTTGTCAAAGTAAATTAATAAGTGAATTAATGAAGTGAAGTCATTAAGAATTTGAACTTGAGTTATATGAATGAAATTCAACTTTATATTGTTAAAGGAATTAGCAATTGAATTGAACTAATGAATTGAATGTAAATCAATTGAATGTAAATAAAATTGATATGGGATAATGGATGAAAATGTTAATTCATTAAAAGCTAATGTTATTGGAAGTTGAATAAATTGGAATGGAAGTCAATTTAATATAAACCAATTGGAATTAAAAGTGTTGAACCAAATTGAATGTAAAATTTAATAATTTGGTTGTGTTGAAAATACATCAGTTGTTATATGGATGTTCATTGATTGTATGTAAATTCATTAAGTGTTAATGAAATTGAATTAGCGAAATTAGAAGCTAAAGTAATTGAATCCAACTTGGAAGAAAATGAACTTAAATAGAATTGAATTTGATTTATAAGTGAACCAACTTGAATGTAAATTAGTGAATGTGAACTAATAGGAAACGAATGAATGAATGTTAGTAAAATCCGATATTAATGAATCAAATGTGATTTAAATTGGAAAACCAATTCAATGAATATTAATGAGAAGTAAATTGATAGTTGTTTGATAGTTGCATTTGTTGTTTAGTTGCATTTGCTATATTATGTAGTTGTTAAGTTGCTATATGTTGTATATTGATACTATTTTCATATATGCATGATTCTCATATTGTTGTTGAGTGTTTAGTAGGTGCGGATGGCATTGCTTCGCATTTGGAGCTCGCTTTCGCGCTATATTAGCCGTATATGCTCGCTAAATATAAATAAGGTACATATCTCGGATTACATACCGTACTTTTACACTTTTTTCCCTGCGGGATGCCTCATTACTTGATGAGATGTATATTTGTGATATATATACTGTCATTTTTTTCGGATCGAGCCGCGCAAAGGAGACTATGGCAAATTTTTCCAAAAATTTAAGGCGTTAGAAAAAATTTGAAAATTTTGGGAAATTTTTGAAAACTATAACTTTGATTTTTGGAATTGGAAGTTAAACTATAGTAGTTGGTTTTGAAAGATAACTAAGTATGATTTGAAAACTTAGTAAATTTATTGTAACAAGTTTAACTATGGTTTTGGGAAAGTTAATGAATTATATAACTTTTTCATACTTGGTAATTTCGAGGACGAAATTCTTTTAAGGGGGGAAGTTTGTAACGACCCAGAATTTTTGATAATTTAAATTTGAATATTTAATTGATTTTAAATATTAATTAGTGAAATTTATAAGTCGAACAATTTATTTATCGAATATTGGATTTAATTGGACAATTAAATCGATAATTTAATAATTGAAATTTCAAAAAAAAATTGAATATCGAGTTTAATATGATTAAAAATGATTTGTAAAATTTTATTTTATCATATTGAAGTTAGAATGATGTTATAGAACTTCTAAAATTGAATTTAGAGTTAATTTGTGAAAATTGAATATTTTAATATTTAATTATCGATTGAAAAATAGCCATTTTTCGAACAGTCACGGAATTGGGCGAAACTAGTTTCATTGGATCCGTAATAGTTTGTTATTATCGGATTTCAATTTTCGTAGCAATCAGAGTTTTCGTTTGACCGTGGCAGCTCGAAACGCATCGAAATTGTTTTAATATTAATTTGGCGAGTTAAAATAGTCATTTTTCAAAAAGTATCGGATTTCGATGAAATCAGTTTCATCGGATCCGTAATGTGATATTATTGTAAGATTTCAAATTTCGTGTCAATCGGATTTACCGTTTGTCCGGCGCAAGCGAAAACGCATCGAAATCGGTTTAATCGGTTTAATTTTAAATCGATCGTTTATAGCCATATCTCGCACAGATGATCTAATTAGCCTCCGAAACACGTTCCATTGTGTACGGAACGCGGGGTAAACCTTAGAAATGCCAAACGACACACTTCGTTTGGAGTTCGGAAAATCCGGATGAATAGTAAATTGGATAATTTTCTATAAAAGCCTTTGTTTTCTTCATTTTGCAAATAACATTGAAACCCTAGGGTTTAGAAACCTTCAGCCGCCGCTTGTTTAACCAATCGCCGAAATTTACTGATCTTCTCCCTTCGATCTCTTCAAATCCACAAGCAATTTGAGAAAAGTATCAACTAAGAAAACGTGAGGCACGAAGCGATCTCCAACTTCAACGGCTATGATGGAAATCGATGCGGTAGATTGCCAGAAAATCAAGCTCAAACATGCCACGTTCGCGCACGAATCCCCAGGGGCAGGACGCAACCGAGCTCCACCATCTTTCGGCCGTGGGTAGCATTTGTGATGGGCTTCCATATGGCACAACCTGATCGTCTTCGAAGTCGTCGTGGTGGCCGAAATTTTTAACCCTAGTTCATTGCTATGGGTTAGAGGGTTACGACATTCACCTGGGTATGGTCACGTTTTGGAAGGGAAGGGCCGAACAGCCTTGATTCGTGTTGGAAAAAGGAACGGCTGTGATTAAAAGGTTAAAAGAATAAAAATAAAAATGTTGTAAATTATAAATAAAAATTCGTGAATGTTTAAAAATTCATATCTTTTTCATACGAGGTCGAAAACGCACGAAACCAGTTGCGTTGGGTTCGTATGGACGAGCACTACGCTATGGAATTGGATTAGAGTCGTTTGGAGTCAATGAAAATTTCGGGTAAAATTAAACGCACGTTTAATTTTATTCGAAATAAAAGCTGAAAACGAAAATGAAATCAAGGTGAGAACTTCTCACTCAATCGAATCGGTTTCGATTTTAATTTTAAATAGTTATATTTAAAATTCTTGAATGTATGTTTGAATGATGATTGTTATCTATTGATTGTTAAAATAGACATTATGCGCCGTTAGTAAGCGAAGGTTATTTATTAAAAACATATACCGCGAATATTTCACAGTATAGTGAAATTGGTATTATTTATGTACTTGGATTTGATTTCCCGCATTATATAGCGGATGAGACCCTATTGCGCCGTCTATTAAGCGGATAATATTTTATAAATCGCATATACCGCGATAATTCCGTACTGGAACGGAATTGGTATTGTGCTAATGTTTGTGGATGCAGGGAAACAGGTTGGAGGGATCCAACTGGATTCCTCAACTGTATTGATTTATTTACAGATATTGTGATATTTGTTGATTATCATATCGATATATGATATTTGGATGTCGTGATTGACTATTTGGTGTTGTTGCATCATCGGATCCATTTTTAAAGTAAAAAAAAATAACGATTTTGATTTTAAAGGGATTTTTAAAGTGATATTTGAAATTATACGTTTTATTCAAATTTTGAATTGATTCATCTTAAATAAAATAAACGTTAAAATTTTAATATTTTAAAATTATGATTTTTGCTAAATATAACTGAAATGTGATTTTTGAAATAAGTAGTTGATAAATTATAAAATAGTTTAAATAGGGATTTTTGAATTATTATAAACAATTTATATAAAAGTTGTATAAAATTGATATTTATAAATTAAAATATAAAAATTATAAAACGAACTTTTTTAAGTGTTAAAATAAAGTTTGAACCCAGATTCATAAGTAAATAAGAAATTTTGATTTATAATATAAAAGAATGGATTTGTGAATAAATGAATTATAAGTAATTTACTTATAAACCGGATTTCGACATGTAAATGGAATATAAATAGAATTGGTTAATAAAGGAGATTTATAAAACGAAGTTGTTATAAAATATAGAAATGGAATTTATAGACATTGTTTATAAATCCGAAAAAGAATTATTTTGATAAGTTAATTATTATATTCATGATTTTGGACAGTGAATATATTATTAAACAAAATGGATTTATTTTGGGAAGTGATGTTTTAAATAGAATTAAAACAATTTAAAGATGTTTTAAAATGGATTAACTATCGAAACCATAGATTTCAACATTTATTGTTGAAATAGACGTTTTCGAGGAATAAGGAAATGGTGGACTATAACACTGTTGTTATAGTAAATGGTTTCCGAAAGGAAATGTTTTATATAGTATTGGGATTTATATATCTATCTAAATTTCGAATCCCTATACTAGTGATTTCGGGTCGTCGTAACGGTGTTTTACGCAACATTCGTTTTGGCCCAAATAAATGTGTTTAAGTGAATGTTTTCCTTAAAGAATGAAATATATACTTAATTTCGATTTAAGTATATTGAATGTTTTCCAAGTGTTGAAAATAAATGGATTTGTGAATTACTTATTATTAAATAAGTATGGGAGTGTTTTTCAATATGAAGTGAATATTTTGAGATTATAAAGATAATGGAAAATGAATATTAGAAATCAATTTGGAAATTGTATATTCATAGATATTTTAGAATTGTAAATTCACTATGGAATTTATAAATGAAAAGGGGAATTTGTTTAAAAATAAACGTTGATTTATTTTTGAAGTGTGGGAATAAATTTACGGATTTGGGTCGTAAATATAAAGTAAATCGTTAAGGATTTATTTAATTTTTAAATGAACTATGTTGAAATGAAAGAAATTCCGCGTAAGGAAAATGATTGAAATTTGTTTTCAAAAGTGATAAAGGTGAAAAGTGATTTGAAAATTTGTTTTCAAATGTTGAAGTGTGGAAAATATATATGTCTAGTAAAGATATTTTGGAAAGTAAATAATTTGGGAAATTATTTGGATTTGGTGATGTTGAACACGCCTATTGATAGTTAAATAACCGACTATCAATATTTACCTTTAAATAGGTATTTGTTGTGATTTGCTTGAATTTGAATGCCACACTTATTTTTGAATAAGCGCTCACTATTCGGGTTAGCCGTGAAAGGACCTTGGGGTCGTATAATCCATTCCGAATATGTGATACGTCGTAATGGATTGCATTTGATGACCGGTGTTGAAGACCGGATATTTTTGAAAATGGAAGGATTACCGTTGAGTTACTCTGCATCGGCTGATCTCCGATATAGAGGTTTTATCACCCTAAGTGACGGGAAGTCCGGACGTGATTAGAAATTATCCGGAATGCAAGGACTTCTTTGTAAGTGCCTTCGGTTCTGTTCGATCCCGGAACAGACTTGTATTGATTGTATGTCTGACATTACAAGTTGAGATATAAAGCTGATTTCTTTCAAATATATTTCTGTTGGTGGCAGAGAATTTATTCTCTTAGCTAAACACCCTTCTCTGAGACGTACAAGCTCGGAGGTTATGTAGTTGAAGGTTATTAGTGATATACTCCCAATTTGGTAGTGTGGCATGCTGAGTGTTGCTGTGGAATGATCATTGTTTGATCATTCGTGATATGATCATTTGTTTGATCGTTTATCTTGGTGATCATTACTATGATCATTTGTTGACCCAAAGCACAGCTTTTGTATAAAGTGTGGCTTTGTGGACGAGACTTCGTCGGACCTCGCACCCCGGAAATGGTCAAAACAGGAAGGATGCAGCAAGGTTATTAGGGGGTAGCGCCCCTTTAGTGTATGTCATTCCTTCTGGATAGAGGTGGTATCATGGTATGGAGCCCAGATACTTAACCTATGTTGTTGCTGCAAATTTATTGCTTTGTGGTTGTTGGAAATCGAGGATCCTCGGATAGATCGGTTACGATCGGGGGATGACATATTCGTGTCAGTAATTACCCAGTTAGGGGTAACCCGGCCTTGTGTTGGCAGAGATCCGGTTTGGTTCTCGGGACGTCATTCCAGAGGCGTTTCCATGTGGCGATGGGAAGTTCCTTGGCCTGACCATTTGCTGGAAATCCAAAGAAACAATACGATCTTGTACGGTTTTAGTTGTATAACCTGCCATGGAATGTGGCGGTAACCTGCTATTGAACATGGTAGCTATAGTAGGCATAAGTGCGGAATGTCTATGCTGGCTAAGATTTATATCTTTATTTTCGAAATGAATTTTTCCTACACTATGCACTAGTAATAATATCAAATGTTCTTTTTAAATGCGTATCAAGCATCTTTGACTATCATAAGGAGAAATCTCCTCCGATTCTACGTTTGCATTGTGTGTGTGTGCGGGAGGCCTTATGGTAGTCTCATTTTTAAAAGCATTGCGAATTGACTTTGAAAAATATTCCTCTATTTTGTTTTTGAAGATAAAATAAACTGTTTTAGTTCTCACACCAGTCACATGACTGACTCGGAGTTTATTGTTTTCCTTCCCAAACTCTGGGTGCCCACCAATTTCCACACGGGCAGTCAAGAGTTAAGGTTTATCAGGAAACTAAATTCCTAAGCCCTAGTTCTATTAGGAAATTCAAATTCAAGTTCTAAAATCAAGAAGAAGCTTAGGTAAGCATCCTTTTCATCTTCTCCATCTCAATCCTCTTCAATTCTTGATTTTTCCTATAACCTAACTTAGGAAAAACTTTACATTTGCTAATGGATAAAAGATTCTAAAGATGTAGTGAAGAGGAATAGGTCTAAGCTTGTTTTAGAGCTTCTCATTTCTTGTTTTTGAATTTAAAAGTGAGTTCTTGAACTCACATCTATGTCTATAGCTTTCATTGTTGTTAGGTATAATTCCTAACATCTATTTCATGTTCAATTGCTTTTGATTTGAATTGGTTTGGCAAATTTCCCAATTTTGGTATTTTGAAGTCAAAATCTTTAAAGATCCTATCTTGAATGTTTGGATATGTCGTTTGGGGTGTATCGAAGAGCCTATAGGACTGGGTTGTCGCTTGGCATAAATCCCTATCCTCCATCGCTCATCCGATCGCCTCCAATCCGATCGCCTCCAAATTGATTTGGTCATCATTGGCCTAGGCAAATTCTGCCCAAACCTAGGTGTGACGACCCAGAATTTTAGGCAATATCAATTTAATAATCTGAATTAATAGTTAAATTGGTTTGATAATTTTTCTTTATAATTTTAATTTAAATTGGTAAATTTAATCTTTTAAAGGTTAATAAATATTTAATCTGGCAATATTGATCAATATCTTTCTAACAATTTAAAAATTGATAAGAATAGGTTTAATGCTCGCGTTTTTCTCGGTGACAACTCGAAGTGGGTGGTAACTGGGTTTGCTTCGGGGCAGGCTCGAGTGGTTGATCGTTCGAACTCGAGTATTTTGGGATTGTATGCTTTCCTGGTTACTTCTGTAAAAGGAGATAAGTTTCCAAGTTAAACTTGTTATTTTTAATAAATAAAATCAAGGTTTAAGTTTTTACAAAAGAAAATAAGTTTACAAGTTAAAGTTTATTCTTTGAAGTAAAAGTTAATCAGACTTTTAAAGTATTAATTGAATTTATTTTAAATTTAAATTGTTAAGAAGTTTGTTTTGAAAGTAATTATCTAAGTAAATTTTGAATTTCAATTTAAAAGAGTGTTTTGAATTTAAATATTAACTCAAAGTTTTTAAGTAAATTTTAAAAGTAATGTTTTAAAAACTAAGTTTTCAAATTTATATTGAAAATGAATAAGTTTGAATTAGATAATTAAAGTGTTTTAAATTTCAAATTTGTTTCTAAATGCATTATTTTCAAATAAGGTTAATGTTATAATTTTGTAAACCAAATTGAATAATTTGTCTTTAAAGTTATTAAAATTTGATTAATTCAAATGATTAAATTGTGAGGATACTTAAGGCTAATTTATTATTGTTATGAATGTAAGAATGCTTAATTAAATATGATTTATTAATAAGTAAAAGATTAATTAAGATAAATGTTTTTCTTAATTAATTAAGGATTTTTAAAATATAAGAAGTTAACTAATTATTTAATTAATTTTAAATGATTAGTTAATTGTTTATTTAATTTTAAATAATCACTTAATTATGAATTAATTAAGTGTAATTACTAAATGAAGTAATTAATGGTGAATTTCTGAATGTAATTAATGAAAGTAATTACTTGTGGAAGTAATTAAAGTTGAAGTGATTAAGGGTTAATCACTAGATGTTATTAATCTAAGGATTATTTAATATAATTGATTTGAAGTTAATTAATTATGGAATAATTAATTAATTTAAGAATTAAGGATTGTTTAATAATGGGATTAATTACTTGTTAAGGTAATTAATTTAAGAGTATAATGATCTAATGGAAGTAATTAAAGAATAATTACCTATGTAAGTAATTAAGGGTTAATTACTTAATTAATTATTTTAGTTAATTAATTAATGTGGTTAATTAATTAATGAATGTAATTAATTTAAGATTAATTACTAAGTAAAATTGTAATTAATTAATAAAGTAATTAATTGAGGATTATTAATTAATTTAATTGAATAATAATTACTTAATGAAGTAATTAAAGATTTATTAATTAGAGTAATCAATTAAGGGTTAATATAATTAATTAAGAAGTTAATTAATTAAGATAAGTAATTACAAGTTGTTAATTACTGTTTATGATTAATGAGGTGATTAATTACAAGTTAATTATTTAATTAATCAAAAGATTATTAATTAATAAGAATCATTAGTTAATATAATTAATGAGTTAATCAAGGTTGATTAATAAAGTACGATTAATTAATTGTAATTAATTGAGGTTTAATGTAATTAATTATAGTTGATTAATTAATGGAAGAAAATGAAGGATCATTAATTAATGTAACTAATGATAGTAATTATACGTTAATTACTGTATATGGTTAAGGATAATTACTTGAATATAATTAAAGGATAACTAATCATGGGAGATTAATTAAGGAAGATCATTAAGAGATGATTAATTTGTTTATTTGGAATAAATTAATGAAGAAGGATTTAGGTAATCCAGTTGATTTAAAGTTAATCAATCCTGCTTATGGATGATTGATTGATATTGGGTGATTGGTTGATACTGGATGATTTGGATATCTATGATATGTGATATGTTGCTTTGTGAGATAAATGATTGTTATGAATTATCTATTGTGATAATGTGATTCATCTATCTGTTATATCATCTTGAATATAAGTTTTAATTATTTAAACCCTTAAACAACTTGGACATTAAAATGACGTTTGGATTCGGTGAGACCGGGATCGGGTTTCCATATTTGGATATCCGAAAACTGCATCGATCCAAATTAAATGTTAGGTCGTGAATCCAAGTGGAGTGCAAGTGAAGACTCGAAGTGTAAGAACTATACATCAGTATAACTCTAGGGTGATTCCGTAATGAGTTTGACGGAGATAGTACTTACAGGTTCGAGATGGTGATTTAGAGTGCAAGGGCTATGGTCATTGACTCTGAGGGTGATTCCAAAATGAGTGCAACGAGATAGTGCCTTCGGTTTTGTTCGAACCCGAAATGAACTTGTATGGATTGAATGCTTTAAGAACATCGTCGGGTGGATGATGAGCATTCTAAGATAGATGTGTTCTATAAAGGTAATCGCAGCCTCAAGCCTCATCAACCGGGAATGGCTAAAACAGGGGAGGTGCAGCAAGGCTAGGTGGGTAGCACCCATTTCAGGGTGAGGTCATTCCTGTCTAGATGTCCCTTTTATTTCGGCTTAGTGGGTGGTTGGTCGCGCCAACCACGGGGTGATCTTACTCGGGACTGTTCAGTAAGTAATGGTCCCGGCTTTGTGATGCAGGGGATTGGGAGTAATCCTCGGTACAGTGATCTAGGCCACGTACTGTGATGGGCGGTACCCCGATAGCCCTGCCGTTGATGAAAACTCATTCTTCCTACGAGACCCTACGGTTTTGTTTGTATTACCCACTTTTGTGGCTAGTAGCTGGAATTTAATAATGTAATAATTTCGGCTATTTCTTATTTACTTGAAAACCCTAGACACTATTATAATATCACTGGATTTCCTATTAAATGTTTTGGTTAGCGTAAGGTAAAAACTTTTCCATGTTTATGTGTGGGAAGTCTTACGTGATACCTTTCCTTTCCAAAATATTTTCAAAAATTAAGCAATTTAAACCCGTTTAGTCACACCAGACCCCTGTCTGACCCCAGTGTTTATTTTCTGTTTTATTAAACTCTTAGGTACTCATATTATGTATGAATGGTCGAGGGATTCAGGTTAGGTTGACGAATTCTGAGGAGATATGAAGCAGGAGGCTTCCACGTGTAGATATATTATGGTTCCGCTGTGTTTGTGTGATATCTGTATCTTGTGATAACTTGAGTTGTATAGTTAAACAGATGTTTATAACTATCTAATATGTGTTGTATAAGTTGTGTACTCTGATGTAATATGATACTATGTAATATTTTATGTGATATATTATATTTCATTCGTTCCGTTGTGAGTTATCTGATGTTGTTGTTTTTCTTCTTTCTTATCTTTTTCTTCTTCTATCCCTTTCTTTCTTAAATAGAGACGCGTCTTTTTGGTGTTAGAAAGTTGGGTCGCTACACCAGACAACCGTACGTCTGGTTGCATAGACTTCTGAAGAGAAAAAAATAACGAACTCAGAAAAAATGGCAAAGCCTAGGGTCAGAGGTCTGTTAAAACCAACTAGACGTCTGATCTTGTTGAATTTTTGTCAATTTGCCTGTTTTTATGCGAATTTTCATTTCTTACCGATTTTTGTTGATCCGGTTAGTTGTTGTCATTTATTATCGACTTTGATGACTTCTTTTTTGGATTTTTAGGAATATCAGTTTAATGGATTTGATATTGATTTTCATGATTTTAATTCACGTCGTCAAACGTGGTTTTTTGGTGATAGATTATTTTTACAATCATATCTATGATCTGTCACTTTAAAATACAAAGGTTTCTATACTAGTAGTAAATACTCAAACTCTTTCAAAAAAATGATTTCAACATTACTTTTAATACAAAGCTAGTTTTTAAAACCATTTTTCAATCTGTTAATATGTACAAACCTTTACCTCATTCGTATGAGAAATCCAATTAAACGACTTAGCAAAACAAATGGTATGAAAAGCTTGTATTTACTTCGTCGGTTAATCCTTGGACTTGTTCGATTGAACTCTCGTGACAATTTTTGAGTGCAAATCTACAATATGTTCGTAAATATTTAAGTTAAGTCAGCGATTATATGATATGAAGCTAAACTCATTTATTCACTAGCTTAGTGTAATTTACACTTATTGATCAGTGATGATCATTTTGTAATTTAGACTAGCGATGTGCGATGTCTCTTTGTTCGCGTGGGGGACTAAACCCCGTTTCGGTGGAGCTTCGGCTCAATTTGGTGGGATAGCGACCCATGGTCTTTTGAATGTTCGAGGACCAATCGGCTCAATGAGTCAATGCATGAGGCGTATCTTTTAGGGTGCGTCGATGTTCGGCTCATTCGTCCTCAAGGGGGGACTGTATCCCGTATTTTTATGGGTTAGCGACCATGGGATAGCGTCTCGTTTGTGATACACGTATTGGTGAGTTTTCATGCTCTTGTTTGTGATAGGCCTCCCCTTTGTGTTTTTTGGATTCTAATTATTGATTTTTAGAATTTGTGTTTCACCAATTTTTGTGATTTGCATTGTTATGTTTTGTCAATATTTGAGGTTTGGTGAATAAGCTAAAGAATATGATATATTTTTTGGGTGTTTGAGAAAATTTGAGATATTGTATGATTTTCATTATTATCAAATATATACTTGTCACAACATGTTATTATTGTTATCATATGTTTTTGTCATATCTCTTATCCTATCTCATCTTACATGATATTATAGCTAGACTAATCGATTTATTATTTTTCTTCTTAAATAATACTCAGGTCAGACCAAGGTATTTCAAGTGCTTCCACTTAACTTCTTAGCAGGGACTATCTTCTGACTTTTGACTAACTACTTTAGCGTGGTAGTTTTTGTCTTTCATGTATACTAGATAGAGACTCTTTGATGTATACTTATTCTTTTGTGTAGTACATGCACTTGTTATTTTGGCTTGTAGTGGATCTTGTATGACCACTACTACGATGTTCATTTCTGTGTTATATTCATATCTGTTTCCGCCTTAGTGATATGAATATCCGTGACTGATTTCTATGTTGTGCTTATTTTATTTTGATTTCTAAGGCCACTTAGCCACTATGTAGTAGATTTGAGTTTGGATTGGATATATCATATTTCCTCTTGAAATGAAATGCATGACATACTATCTGACATATCAGTTCTCGCTCAAATCAATTATATAGTTGGTCGCTCCTCAACAGTCTTATTCTTCGTACTAAATGACGGCATTACCCAGTAGTGTCATTGGTTAGTGTGAGTATAGAGGTGGGGCGTCACAGCTTACTTCTTAGATACTTTCAGCAGTTATCCCCTCCGCACTTGGCTACCTAACGTTTACCATGGGAACGATAACTAGTACACTAGTGGTGCTATTAGAACAATACTCTTACTGATCTATTAGCAACAGGTAGGTCTACGCCAAGGAATTAGTAACGTGTTAGGAAAAATTAGTGCAAAAGATTTTTTCCTTTATTTGGTCATATATAAAAAAAATATTGTGCCATTTCATTTCATGTATCATTTTCAAATCTATCATTTTTTAAATATCTCAATGGGCATTTCCATCGTTTATAATTGAAAAGAAAAGTTACAGTATGTTTTTCAAATGAAAATTAAAATTAAGTAATTTGGTATGTATGATCCACGGTTTTATTTTATACGCATTAAAAAGTAGTAAAAATTTTAGGAAAAACCAAGGTTCTAGATTTGATATGCTACGATAGAATTTTTCTTGATTCATACCTATCCAATTAAAAAAGGATTTTTTTTATTAATTTTTGATAATTTAGATTTTTAGTATTTTTATGAATCTTGGTGTTGATAGAACTTATTTCTAATAGAGAAATCGAGAATTTTATAATTTAAAAATAGTCCATCCATATTTTTGTCCGTATCAATGAGAAATCTTTTTTCTAGATAATTATTAACAACTATCATTATCAACCCATAAAATGGTTCGGGTTTTAATGTATTGAAATTAGAATTTTTTGGTTACCAGTTCTTGCAATTGTAACGTTGATTCATAAATATGAGTTTTATTATCCTCAAAATTTATATATATTCATACGATAAAATATCATATCTGAAATGTTTCTTCAATTTGTCCTTTTGACTCTTCATGAATTTACTGCATAATAATTTTCTTTCGTGTAATGAATTGATTGGTCTTTTTCTTTTTTACACAAATCCAATTTCGTTGAGTTTTTTTTTTTTTGAGTTATACGACATTGGTTGGCCCTATTTTTCCATTTTTTGGTACTAAATAAGACCACTTAGTCCGTGATAAATTATACTGACAATGACCCATTAACCACATTTTCCATTTATTCATTTTATGCTTATGTATTTTTCTGTTGTTTTCGTCTTTTTAGATTTAGATTCGCTTCGAAAATAGAAGGATTAAGTCTATAAAAAAATTATAAATAGAAATAAAAGTTACTAACTAGTTAATTTCAATTAATACTAATATAGAAATAGAAGTAACTAACTAGTTAATTCCAATTAATACTAGTAGAATTTATTAGAATATAATAATTTATGTGAATAATACAATTTTTTCTAATTATTAGTTGTTCTTTTTAGTATTTCATTTAAGTATCTTTTTTTATATGCTATGATTTCGTCCTTAGACACGTAATGGATCTTGAAACGCTATTTCTGCAGCTCCCTGACCAAACCACCCTGCGTTAGGATTGCTTGTTACTGATTGATCAAGCTTGATATATATATATGTGTGTGTGTGTGTGTGTGCGCGCGCATATTCACACATATACATACATACATATATATATATATATAAGCGTTTACTGACACCCCTATTTTGCATCAGCCTTCTAGCCCCTTGATTTTCACTACTCATTTCGATTTAAATAATAGTTGTTTCTCTCTCTTCCACATCATAGTATTATTAAAATAATATTTTGTCTAGAATATATATATATATATATAATTGTTAAAATCCAAAAACGATTATCTTTCATGAAATAATTTTTGGGACAAAGTTAAAAAAATGGATTCTATTTTTTTAATTATATTTTTTGAATTATAATATAATATATATAAATAATAAAAGCATTTAAAATTTGTTTTTAAAATTTTATTTTGAGGCTGAAATATTATTATTATTATTATGTAAATTAAATTAATCAATTTTAGAATATTTGCCTTGATGAATAGGTTGATTACATGTCGATTTGTGAGTGATTTCCTCTTTGAAGAACTCTGTTGTCCTAGTTTGATTTGCAAGATCGAACTATTAACTCTAGCTTTCTAATAAAGGTATTTGGCTATTTAGATTATACGTCTCAAATGAGAGAAAACCCATGTATATTTATAGGGCGAATAAGGCTAAATATATTAAAAATATCTAGCTTTATCATTCTCAACAAGCTTTTGCTTCATCATCCAATTATAATACACATCATAATTATGTATGTTTATCAATTAAGACCAAGTGGGTCAACCCATATATATATTTTTAATTAATAAAATTTCGGCCATAATTGTTAACAAGCAATAGTTATTAAATTACTATTTTAGCTTTTTATATTATGAAAAGTATATGTAACACTTTATATTTTTAATTAACTTTAAGCCCTATAATTATAATTAAAAGAGCCTAAATTAATGTAATATTTATATTAATATCCTTTGGTTTAATTTATAACAATTTAAATTAATTCGACTGAGTTAAATTTGGAAATATGTTGGCAACTACGTTTGCGTCACTCTTAGTGTGAACTCAACCCTCGGCAATATTTAAACATTTTAAATATTAAAGTCTTATGAATCTTGTTGAAATAAAGTGGTGGACACAAGTTCAATTACTTATGGATATTCTAGACAAAATCATATCTTTAATCGTTTAAACTACATCCTAAGCAACGATATATCATGCACGTATTTTTTTCATCATCATTATATCACTTGGATGTCTAAAACTCGATCAATGATCAAATCTTTAATAATATCCATAGTTAGTTGTGAAATTCAATATTTAACTCTACGATTCAATCTGATAGCATTTATCAATTAACTGATTTGCTTTGACCAAAGTGTTTGACTTATCAATTATGGTGATACTAACTTTTTAGTCAAAGAAGACGAATTCTTTCTTGAATAGTGTTTCAGTTCAAGTGATTCAACATATACCTAATAATAGTCTTAACAAGATCATCGTAAACATGCGATTGATCATAATCAAGTATAGTTTAGACATCTGAAATTCACAGTATTCTCAAGTATAAAGACGACTACACATCGTCTCATGAGATCTTCTATTTGACTTAATTAATCTGTAGAAAACTTCCAGTAAGTCGTTCCATAATTATTCCAAACAACTACACATACGCAAGTATTTCAATGGTTATAAGTAATTCAGTGTATAAAGAGCATTATGTACACTAATCTCAGTAGATGGTCAATATCCCAATCTCGACATTTTGAATACGAACATTTAAGGACAAATATTTTATTAACACGATTCAATACTCATGGTTATAAACATAATCAATTAAACACTTTTCCAAATGAATTTCTATTTGTATATATTTAATGTATTTAAAACGTTACTTGTGACAACCCGAACTCGATGTCCGACAACAACATCAAATTCGTATCGCCGGAGCTTGCAACAACATTAGATGATAAATAACACAGCGGAAATAAAAGATGATATCACTGATACAACATGAATACAATATCCAATACATCAATTTGATACAATGATAATCATCAACATCAGAGAATACAATACAAAATACAACGGAACACGATACAATATGATAAGTCTTCACAGAATCCAATACTGCAACTCTGATCCAAAAGCTCCAAAGACAAAGCTCCCAAAACTTCAAGATCGATCCACCATAAAGGTTGCACAAAGATAAGCAAGTCCGTCCGTGGACTCCAAAGACTCCAAAATGATCAAATAGAAAGCTGAAGGCTACCAAAAACGATATCTACTACCTGACTATCTGGAAAACCAAACTCTAGACTGCCCGTGTGGAAAATGGTGGGCATCCAGAGTTTAGAAAGGGAACAATAAACTCCGGGTCAGTTGTGGGACTGGTATGAGCAAACAAAAACATTTGGTCTTTGAAACAAACAAAAGGGTTTAAGTTTTGAAATCCGCAATGCTTTTTGAAAAATGAAACTACCATAAGGCCTCCCGCCACACACACAATGCAAACGCAGAATTGGAGGAGATTTCTCCTTATGATAGTCAAAAATGCTTGATACGTGAAAACCATTTAATATTATTATTATAAGTGCACAGTGGAAAACAATTTCGAAAGTATAATATTAATCCTAGCCAGCATACGACTTTTCGCCGTATGCCTACTATAGCTACCATGTTCAATAGCAGGTTACCGCCACATTCCATGGCAGGTTATACAACTAAAACCGTACGAGGCTCGTATTGGATGAATGGATTTCCAACAAATGGTCAGGCTAAGGAACTTCCTATTGCCACATGGGAACGCCTCTGGCGGGACGCCCCGAGAACCTACCCGGACTCTGCTAAACAAGGTCGACTACCCCCTTCCCGGGGAATAAAACCTGAGATATGCCACCCCCGGTCCTTTGGGACCTTTAACCGAGGATCCTCTACACCAACAACATCACACAGTAATAGATATATACTACAGTGCCCACATAAGTAAGTATCTGGGCTCCATACCATGATACTACCCTTTTCCAGAAGGAATGGTCATACCCTAGGGGAGCTACCCCTGAAACCTTGCCGCATCTTTCCTGTTTCGACCATTACCGGTTTGTGAGGCTTGATGAGGTTTCGTCCACAAAGCTACGCTTTTTCACAAAGCCATGCTTTGATCACAAATGATCAACAAATGATCATCAATCACACAGCAGCACTTAGCATGCCACACTACCAAATTGGGAGTATATCGCTGATAACTTCAACTACATAACCTCTAAGCTCGTACGTCTTAGAGAAGGGTGTTAAGCTAAGAGAATAAATTCTCCGCCACCAACAGATATGTATTTGAAAGAAATCGGCTTTATATCTCAAAGTGTAGTGTCAGACACACGACCATACAAGTCTTTTCCGGGCTCGAACAGAACCGAAGGCACTTTCGAAGAAGCCCTTGCAATCCGGGTATCCACAATCCCGATCGGACTTCCCATCACTTAGGGAATCTCTATACCGTAGCTACTAAGTGCAGAGACAATCGATAGGTCATCCTATCGTTCTCGCAAATACCCGGTCTTCACCACTGGTCTTCAAATGCTATCCATAACGACGTATCATTATTCGGAATGGGTTATATGACACAAGGTCCTCTCCTGGCTAAACCGAATAATGAGCGCAATATTTTAAAAACATGTGGATATGGATTTCAGTTAAGTCACAACTTAAATTCAAAACTATTTCAAATGGTTTACACAAATTACCATTTCAAATCTTTAACCAAAAGGATTTATTTCACAAAGTTCACCAAGTTTCACAAAGATCCATTTACGGATTTCAAAACAATTTCCATTTCGAGTGGATTAATCCATTTAAAAGATTTAACCCATAGCTTTAAAAAAAAAAATCGTTTCCAAAGGTTCATTCATAACTTGGAAAACTGTTTTTCAATTCAAACTTGAAATTCCTATAATACCAATTTGGAAATTCATTTCTTATATGAAAGCTTTTATCATTTGAAACAAACAGTTTTCATCTTGGAAAACCAAACATTTAAATTATACAAGTTTCTCAAACTTGGGTTGAATTTAATTCTCAAAACAACACTTTTAAAATTGGTTTAAAAACCCATATAAACTTGTATGACCTTTTACTTCATAAATTCTCAAAATAGAATTTAATTTCAAAATTTGAATTCAATTTTAAATTGAATTATTAAGTTTCAAAACTTTATTAAGTTATTCAAAATAACTTTATTTTAGAAATTCTTTTCCAAAAGCTTTTCATTTTAAAACTCGATCCATTCTCAAAATCATTTGAATTCAAAAATTCAATTTAAAAATTATTTCAAAAATCTGTGACTTAACCAATTTCCACGTGCAATCCATATTTGTGTGTGTATAGTGTAGTCCAAAGGGTTTTACACAATAGTGCACACATTTATCATCACAGATATATCGATAAGCGGTATAACCCATAACGCTTATCTTCATTCACAGATTCATACATAAAGTAAATTAATCCATCACAAATATTTACTAATATGATTCGACGTGGGTTTCGGATAACCAACTAGAATCCGACTCCCTGTCGCATCGAAATCTGAATGTCATTTACGGGTCAAGGGGTTTGCATATATAACAATTTATTCATCATACATGTAACAACTCAGCACAAAGGATTTCAAAGCATCACGTCACATATCAAATATATCAATCCATCACATAGCATCCAATAGCAATCAAACCTCTACAGCTAAGATGAATAATTTGGGTGGTTTTTAAATTTATCAACCACATGATTATTTTCATTAATAATTCTTAATCAATGATTAAGTTCATCAACTACAATAGATTTAGTTTTTAATCACCTTTATTAATTAAATCATCTCTAAATTAATTAAATCTAAATAAATTGCCCCTTAATTAATTAAATCTAAATTTCTCATTCCTTAATTAACTACTTTAATTAATATACCTTTAATTATTGATTAATTAATCATTAATCCTAAATTATCTTCCTTTAACTACTTTCACTAAGTAATCACTATTTTAAATTTAATAATTCATTAATTACTCGATCAATTAACTTAAATTACAAATTAATATACTTAAATTAATAAATCCTCAATTATTAATTAATTTAATCTTAATTATAACTAATTATCCTCTAATTGATTTTGTTAATTATTAATGAATTAATTTTAATTACAAATTATTACTTACCATTATAAATAAATCATTCTTAATAACCTTTAAAACAACTAATTTATAATAAGAATTATATTAATTAACATTTTAAAAACTTTCCTTTAATAAATTTTAGATCAAATCTTAACTTAACATTAACTAACAATATTTATCAAATTGATATTAAATTTTTGTACAACAAAATACTTAAAATGTTTTAAGCAAATTATTCAGGAACTGGACTCGAGGCAAGCTGCTCGTTTACTCGAGAAAAACCCACGTTTCTTCCCAGTTTCCCTGAGTTTCTTCTCTCACTGCTCCTTTTCTTTTGCGCTTCTCCTTCTTCTACTTTTTTTTTCTTTTTTCTTCCAGTTGAGTTAAATTTAAGTTTTCAACAAAACGAAAACATCAGGAGTCTGCGTACTCGAGTACGACCCCGAGGCAACATCATTTTTACTCGAGAATCAACTCGAGACATTCCCACCCCCAACGCTGACACCAGGTGATCCGTGCACGTGCACGGAGCGGCAACGCCGCTCTGGCGATCGAGAAGGCTCCCCACAAGTCACAAATCGTCACGCAAATTGGTCTGAAAATCCAAATTGGCGAAATTAAGTTCTGGAGGAAATCGAGCTTCCAGACCAAAACTCGAACACCCTTCTACATCTAAAATCACCTCGCCCAAGCGAACCCAACCACCAGAAAAATCCCCAACTCCGGCCTTACCTCACACACCCCCTACGCTACCCCTCCTCTGAGTTTCGTGCAACTCGATGCACTAGGGGAGGCGCGGTGAGCACAAATTCGAACGCCAAGAAAACTAGGGTTAAAAACAAGTTCCAATCGTCGCCGTCACCACCGAGGTCGTGACCACCCCCCATTATTTTTCCGGTCACCCCGGTAGTCTCGCTCACCTCTTCGCCCAACCCTGACCATCGAAGCTCCTTCAGTCGCCTGAAATTGGCAGAAAACCAATTTCCGTTCAAGTGAAAAATGCTCTTGAAATACAAAATGGAAAATCGACATTTTAGCTTTAAAAATCCTATCTTCCAATACGAATCCAAGATATAAACTCGAATTTGAAAATTGTTAGTTTCGAATTTATCAAAAAATGAGAAATTTTACTGTATATTATTATATTCAAAATATTTACTTAATATTTTTACATAACATTGTTTGTAAAAATAGCTTCACATTGTTATAAACAATTTCTTTTCTGGAATCATAGTTTGAAACGATCTATATATGAAGATATGAATTTTCTTGATTAAATGGTAATCTGTAAAGGTTAAACAGAGAGATTTCTTGCTTAACACAGACATGCATCTACTTCCTTCATATATATAAACACATGCAAGCAAATTAACACAATCATACAAACAGTATTTAACTTATCATTTCAAATTACAAAGCTGCCGGTCAATTATTAATGCAGAAAAGAAGACATTTATATTGGCCACCATGTGCAGCACACTGCATTGACTTGATTTTGGAAGATATTTCCAAAGAGCCAGATGTAACAACTATTATCACAAATTGTCAATTAATAACGACGTTTATATACAATCATGGTTGGTTACTTTCTATCATGAGAAAAGAGACCAACAATAAAGAATTGATTAGACCGGCGGTAACACAGTTTGCAACACTTTTCATCGCATTGGACTCTATTCATAAACATAAAGATGACCTGAGACGGATGATTGCTTCAAGAGAGTGGACATCAAGAGTTCCTAGACTCAATACTAAAGACAAAAGAACATCAAATATTGTCTCTACACTGATTTACAACAATGCTTTTTGGACTGGTGCTGCTTCCGTCATTCTTGTTATTGAGCCATTGGTGAAATTTTTACGAATAGTAGATAGTGATGACAAAGCAAATATGGGATATCTTTATGAAGCAATGGATCGAGCAAAAGAATCGATTAGAAAAAATGTTGGTGGAAGACAATGCCAAAAATGGTGGGATATAATAGAGAAAAGATGGGAAAGACAGTTACATCGACCTCTTCACGCCGCAGGTAATTTGTTTTATCTTATCATCATACAAATAATGAAATATATAACATTTCAATAATATTTTAAATCTTTCCTATATAGGTTATTTTCTTAATCCGGTCATTCAATATAGGGATGCAACAAACGATGGAGAAGTATTAAACGGATTTAACAACGTCGTTGAAAGAATGGTGCCAGACATTGTAAAACAGATTGAAATCGGAAAAGAGGTAAAACTAACATATATAATAGTTATGTTAAACATTTAACGTTTAATACATATTAAATATTTAACTTCACATCACAGGTAGAAAAATATAGAATGAAAATTGGTGTATTTGGTTCTGCAAAAGCATACGCAGCGGTAAAGACATATTTTCCGGTCCAATGGTGGTCCATAATTGGAAGAGAGGATGCTCCAAATTTAACACACTTAGTAATGCATATTTTAAGTCAAACAGTTTCATCTTCAAACTGCGAAAGAAACTGGACTACATTTTCAATGATTCATACAAAATTACGAAATAGAATAAAAATAGAAAATCTTGAAAAATTGGTATATGTGCATTACAACATGAGACTAAGAGCAAAAAATTCAAGATGCCGCGACACTGAAAGTCAGTTGATCGATCTAGACTATACATTCCATGAAGAGGATCCATTAGCAGAATTGACTACTGAAATTGAACCACCCTTGTTGTACAACGACCCTTGGATGACCAATACATTGAATGATGCAGTCGCTGCTGTCGATGGTATACCTGCACGAGCAACAAAGAGTCAAAGCAATGAAAATAGTAGCAGCTCGTCAAATGATGATCATGGTAATGCAGGTGGAAGTGGCGTTGGTTTAACAAGTAATTATGGTATTGGTTCTAGTTATGGCGGTGAATTATATAGACCAACTCAAACATATTCAAGAAGAAGGGGTGCGAGCGGCAATCCTAACCGAAGAGATAGTAATTTAAATGTTGAATCCGGACATCAACATGATTATGAGCACCACAATCCATATACTTCAACTGATCCACCAACCTATAGGTATTCTACTTCTGACTATACAGGTGGTAACTCATATAGTGATATCTCGAGTGATCAAAATAGTCAAGCTATATATACAACACAAAATGATGAACCATCGTCTTTTGATAATATGATGTCGACATTTATGGGCCCAGGACAAATGCAATATGATTATCCATCATATTATGCAACACAAGACGATGAAGAAAATTATGAAAACAATCCATATGTAGCTTCGAAAAATAGTTTTTGGATGTAGTAGTGTTGTATGTAACATTATTATTTTATTATATGCTATATTTCTATATGAATTTGAATAGTTTATCGTTATGTATTCATTAAAAATGCATAAATCCAATATCAAGACCGAAACCGAAACAAGCGAAATGACCGAAACTGACCGAAACCAACAAAATTTCAAATGACTGAAACCGAGGCCGAAACCGAGTTCTCGAACCTTGCTCCAAATACATCAGCGGAACTAAATACCGAAGCAAGCAAAATAAAGCATGTTTCAAGTTATAACAATAAAATGGTAATTATATGTGATAGTGAATCAAGGTCAAGATTCTCACTCTCCCGGCCCACAAGATGTTGCAGTTCGAAAGGATCTGCAAATACTTCAATTGGGAGTTTTTCAATTAATATAATGCTGCATGTATTCTCATGATACCAAACTGAATCATCCGAATGCATATTGAGAATAATAGTGGAGACTAAATTACGATGTGAGCCTTCACCAATTAAATCTAGTTTCAATCACGAAAGTTTTAGCATTAGCACTTTGACCTGGTTATTTATCTCTTTGCACAAGTCAACAGACTCGATACTTCTAGGCAAGAAATCACGAAATTCTAAATCAATTAGTTTATCATGGTTATTGAAGCATGAGGTCAGTATATACTCTTGGTTGCATGACAAGCATCCTGCAACGAATGTATTACTTTCCATGAAGTTAGCATTACAAGTTTTGGCCTAAAAATAGAAAAGAATGTAAAAGAAGAGCTTAGTGTATCAATTAATGAAGAAAAAGTTTTATATTAGAGATATAAGACGTTGATACATATCATGTCAAATCTTAGTACACATGAAGTTGTTTGTCTTGCAAAGATTTCCTTAAAGCATTGTTCATAATACTTTGACGATTCAAATAGCATTACTATGAATATCGATGGACTTGTAAATATTTAGCTTTCCAATTGTACCACGATAGCTTTTTTACTTGAACTTTGACTAAAAAAAATTGACAACATTGTTATAATATATGTAAATATAAAAGTGAATATGCTTTTGTGTTTTTCTATTTAGTCTCACATCATGGGATATGTTCCATCTCACGCTCCAATGCCTATATATAAAGGAGCATATGTAATGTAATTAGATCAATCAATCTTATGTAACTAATATCAGTGTGGATAATATTTTCTATCTTTCTGATCTAATTGATCAAATCTTTCAGATCTCATTCTATTATTTTTTTTAGATCTCGTTGTATTATTGATTTAATTATTCAGATCTGATTATATTTGTACATCTTATTTTTTGACCATGTATTTCAGATCTAGTTTTATTGTAGATCTTTTTTTTAAATTTTTCAGATCTCTTGTAGATTTTACTATCATGTTCATATGATATTTTTTTTAGATCTGTAGATTTTAATCATCGGATCTCTTATTTAATTGTCATTCATGTATATCCATTTTTTGTGATAATTTTAAATTTGATCTGATACTAAAGTTGTTCCATAGATTAAAATGTAATTTTCTTTTTAGATCTTATCTATCATAGATATAATTTTCCAGATTTCATTATATACACATACACACACACACACACACACACACACACACACACACATATATATAACCTCATAGATCTTGTGATATTAATCTTATCATTTTAGATCTCATTTTATTGCAGATCTAAACTTTTAGATCTCATTCCATTGTTTGGTTAAAAAAAGGTTTTCATTTTGAAATTTTTTGTTTGAATTTGGTTTAAATGAGAACTTTAGAAATAATTTTACCACATAATTTATATTTCCAGAAGAAATATTTCAATGTTTTTTAGAGAAACAAATATAAGGATAATACGTATCTAGAAGATCGTATTAAGTCTATATGAAAGAATAAGAACCTGAAGTTCATATGTGCGAAGGTGAAAGATTAAAGTTTTCATGAGCTGAAATAAAGTCATGAAAAAAAATAAGTGAGCAATTCCAGTGATATGTCCAGAAGACATAACATAAAAATAATATGTTGAAATAACATTACAAATGTGGTAAATACTATTTCTTCGAAGAGAAATAGTATTATGATTCTCATGTTCGAATATAATTATGAAGAGTCATCTTGTTTCATTATATTTATTTAATATTGGAGACATGAAGTTCTCAAATAAAAATTATGCATATAAGTTTGCATTCCTAAAAAAGAGTCTATATATCAAAACTCAAATATATAAATTTAAGATGTGAAGCTTTGAATTATGAGAAAAGCTAATACAGATTATGGTAAATTCCAATTGTAATCAAACCTGAAGTTTGATAATGAAAATCAAGTTGTACCATTTAGGATCTAAAGTAATGAACAAAGACTTTATTTTAAAGTAAAATCGAAACCTGAAGTTCTAAAAATATTTGCCAATGGTATTAACTACTAAACAAAATAAATGTATAGAAATTTGTTCACTCCAGAGGTGGTGATAATATAATAAAAATCTCCAGAAAAGATTTGTTGATATATTTGGTGCTTTTACTAAACCAAATAAATATATAGAAATATATCTACTCTCGTACTCTCTTTCTTTTTAATAGAAAACAAGGTATTCTAATAGGAAATTTATTTCTTAATTTTTTTTCCCTTCTTCGATGCATCCAATTATGTATTTCAAAAGGTAAAATATAATAGATCAAGTTTCTTTCCTTTGGCTCATCAAGTAAGTATTTTGGATTCTTCATAAAATGAATGTTAATATCTATAAACACATCAATTATGTTATATTATATATAAAACTTATTCATCTATCCTCTTTTAGCAAAGAGGTATTCCAATGTTTACTATTTTATACGCTTAATCTTTTACCTATTGTTGTCATGTCACAAAAGTATACTTGTTGATGTTACCAATAGCTGTAACTTATATAACATACTTTTTAGTTGGCAAGTCAAACTATTTTGTTTTTCATGATATTATTCATACACTATGTGATGTATAAATTTCCTCTCTCTGTTTAGCTTACAATATATAAATAACCGCATATATTAATTCATATATTAATCAGTAGCAATTAATAAATCATTAAATAAAATTAATTGATTAATGAGAATGGTCCAACAAAGATGCGTATGAATACTTCATACATTTATTCTTCTTTTATATCTCTAATTGTTGACAAGGATCATAACGTATATACATGTTACATATTCATGTTTCTCACTATTGCAGTTATTATGAATTAATAAATGGTATTTAATACTACATATTCATATTCTTAAATTTGCTTATATTATGAAAGTAAAAATAATCACACAATCTTTGATTATAATTCATTACTTCTTCACCAATCAATTCATATAAAGCCCTTTCCATATTTTCAAGGATAATTTTGCATTTTTATAGAAAGTAATGAATGCAATTAATGAGATTGGATCTAGAGCTATCAAAAGGATGTAAATAAGAAATTATAGTCGCTTTTATAAATTATATTTGGTTGTCTTTTACTATTTTGCAGTAATATTTTTATTCTTTCACTGTAACTACTATCAGATATGAGTTCTTATTTTATGAAATGCATTAATTATATACCCATGAACAATATTTTAATGCTTATGCATTTTTGTTTCCACTGAGAGTTGGCAATATGATAAACATAGCCAAGCTTGAATTTAAAACTTTGGACTTATTAGGAGATAACTTTTTTATGGATATTGGATGCTGACATTCAATTACAATCTCAATACTTAGAATATGCCATTAAATATGATAATATGTCCCGGTAGGATAAAACAAAGGCTCTTATATTTTTAAAGTGTCATATTCATGACAATCTTAAAATAAGATATTTAACTAAAAAAAGATCATCTTTATTTATAGAACTCCCTGAAGGAGCGTTATAACCACGAGAAGATGGTCACACTTCCAAACACTAGACAAGAATGGTTGAACCTGAAGTTTCAACAAATTGAAAGTTGGTGTTTGTATGTTTTTCCTTTTAGAACTAATTGAAATAACATACCAATGAATGTTGTGTTTTTATCAGTAGTCCATTTAAAAAAAATTGGAAAAGTATTAGCATTTATTTAATGCTTACAAATTTTAATAGGTGACTAACTATATTGTCTTTAATTCTTAAGATATGGACCATCAATATTTGAGTGATAATATATGCCTGCCTACTAAATAGTGCAACTACTCAATGATTTTGAAAAACCAGAAGTTTTTCTATGAATTATCTGAAAATACTTTAGCTAAAAATTTCAACCATGGTAAATTTTCTATATAATTGAAGGGTTCGGAATATAGTATTACCAAATGGTATATATATCTTAATTCAAAATACATTATACTCAAGCGAATTTAAAAGAAATTTGTTGAGTTTTGAGGATATATAAATGAATGGCTACCATATTATAACTATAATTAAAACGTCAAAGAATATCGTTGCGTTATCTCTACAAATTGAAAGCTGAAAGCTTATTTTAGAAAAAATTTGTATAATTTCAACTGGATTATATTTCACGAAATTTGGCATAATTGAATTCCATTTTTAAAAATATGAGCCAGAAGCTCACAAATATCACTTGAATGCATCTTATCAATTGATAAAACAATTATCCTCCTATTATTAATATGTA
Source organism: Allium cepa (assembly GCA_030765085.1). Lineage (NCBI taxonomy): Eukaryota > Viridiplantae > Streptophyta > Magnoliopsida > Asparagales > Amaryllidaceae > Allium > Allium cepa. The sequence continues at coordinate 139,512,665 of CM060932.1, forward strand.
TGGTTTATTTGCTACTAGTAATATGATAATGGATCAAAATGAGAATGCAAAGATGATTATTATTTAATATGACAATGTTCCTCAACATTGAGGAGAAGGATAAAGGGATACAAGTTCATTTTGATCACCAATGTCAAATATTTGTTAACATGTATTATGATGCAAAATATTAAGTAACTTGAATAAATTATTAATAATATCCCTAGACTTTTTCTAATATAGATTTGAATCCCTGAAGGATCAAAATGTGTAAACCATATCTGAAATATGGTACAAAAATCGGTTCGAAATACTTTTGGAGTAAGTAATAAAGATGCCAAATAAAAGATGTGGGTGCAGTTGAAGAGACTAATGACATGATTGTCAAATTACCCTAGAAGTGGTTTAGGTGCCTAAAACATGATAATCAAAGAGATCTCAATAAATCATGTGTAGAACTGATACGAAATAATCATCGATAACAAATTTGTAAATAATAAAGCCTTATGTTTATAAATATATTAAGAATCTTGAATTAAGGGAAAACATGACTGGCCATCATGAATCCTTTACTAATAGAGAAATATAGACATGTTTCCGCAAAGTAGCGAAAGTACTTGACATGCTTAATATACCCCGAAGGTATAAATATGGTTTAAATCATATTAAATGATGAAAGTATACAAATTCCTAAAGAATATAAATAACTTTCGTGGTTACAAAGAATGGAAAGAACGAGGAGCGTAGATTACAACATATTTTTAAGCATGTTGTAATGAAAATCTTGATATAATTCATGATGAGTAGATTTGTGACGACCCGCCTTTCTCTCCATAGAAAGATGCACCATCTTTAAGAAAGAAAGAGGTAGAAAATAGAATAGATAGAAGAAAAGAACTCAACAAAATCATAATCTCACAGCGGAACGAAACAAAATATAATATATAACATAACTATTACATAGTCATTTACATCAGAGTTATACAGATACAACAACACAAGATAGACAGTTATAAAGGTCTGTCTATTCTACAACTCAAATACAACACATACATCACAAAGATACATCACAGCGGAAACACAATATAACTACAAATGCTGAAGCTTCTTGCTCCATATCTCCTTCAGTATTCGTCAAAGCAGAGCTGAATCCCTTGGCTACTCGTAAAAATTTAAGTACCCAAGAGTTTAAGAAAAACAGAATAAACTCCGGGTCAGACATGAGTTTGGTATGAGTAAACGGGTTAAAGTTGCTTAACTTTTAAAAACCTTTGAAAACAAAATGTATCACGTAAGACTCCCCACACACAAACATGGTTAAGTTTTTACCTTACGCTAACCAAAACATTTGATAGAAAATTCAGTGATATTATAATAGTGTCTAGGGTTTTCAAGCAAATAGAAAATAGCCGAAATTGTTACATTCATTAAATTCCAGCTACTAGCCACAAAAGTGGGTAATACAATCAAAACCGTAATGACACGTAGGAAGAATGGGTTTCCATCAATGGCAGGGCTACTGGGGTACCGCCCGTCACAGTACGTGGCCTAGATCACCGTACCGAGGATCACTCCCAATTCCCTGCAACACAAAGCCGGAACCATCCCTTACTGAACTGTCCCGAACAAGACAACCCCGACGATTCTAGATAGCAATCGCCCACACAGCCGAATAAAAAGGGACATCTTGACAGGGGTAAACCACGTCCTACTTGGGCATGACCCACTTAGCCTTGCTGCACCTCCCCTGTTTTAGCCATTCCCGGTTGATGAGGCTTGAGGCTACGATTACCTTTATAGAACACATCTATCTTAGAATGCTCATCGTCCACCTGACGATGTTCTGAAAGCATTCAATCCATACAAGTTCACTCCGGGTTCGAACGAAACCGAAAGCATTATCTCGTTACACTCATTTTGGAATCACCCTCAGAGTTAACGACAAAACCCTTGCACTCTGAAAACACCATCTCGAACCTGAAAGTACCATCTCCGTTATACTCGTATTGGAATCACCCTCAGCGTTTTTAACGACAGATAGTTCTTACACTTCGAGTCTTCAACTCGATCTTCACTTGAATTCACGGCCGAACGTTTAACTTGGATCGATGTGGTTTTCGGATAATCAAATTTGATACCAGATCCCGGTCTCATCGAACCAAACGTGTCTTAAAGGCCAAGTTGTTTAAAGGTTTAAACAATTTAATTCAATTCGATACAATTCAATGCTTTGAATTCACACAACATTAACACAGATAAATATCACACATTTATCATTGATATAATCAATATCATATCACAGAATGTCACAACACATCATCAATAGATATCAATCCAATAGATATCATCCAATTCATACATTCAACAAACAATCGTCCATAGCAAGCATTATCAATTCATATCATAATTAATTTAATTTAATTGCTTAAATTAAATTAATCCCTTAAGAATCAATCCCTTAATCCAGCTCATACAATCATTAATTAATTACTAACCTTAATTAATTAAACCCTCCTTGATTAACTTAATTAATCAATTAATCAATCCCAAATCCAAATTAATTATCCTTTAATTATCAATTGATAAACCTCAATTATTAATTAATCTCCTTTAATACAAAGTAATTAATCCTTAATTACTTTCATAATCAATTAATTAATCTTTAATTAATGGATTAATTATTCATCAATTATCGATTAATAACCTTAATTATTAATCAATATCTCTTAATACAAATTTAGTTAATCCATAATTACTTTTTATAATTAATTAATTAACCATTTATTAACTAATTAATTATCTCTTAATTATTAATTAATAAACCTAATTATTATTATTAATTAGGAACTTAATTACATATTAATTATTCCTTAATCATCAGTTAATTAACCATTTGATTAATCCTTAATTAACTGTTAATCCATCCTTAATTAACAGTTAACCAATCCTTAATTACCATTTGATTAATCCTTAATCACATTTAATTAATCAAGTAATTACCATTTAATAATTTCTTAATTAATCCTTAATTACGGATTAATTATCCTTTAATTATTAATTAATAATTAATAAAATTTAATTGCAAATTAAGCATTGCTTAAATACTAGTTAAGTAACCTTTAGTTACTTAATTAATTACTCACTAATTACTTAATTAGTAAATCATAACCACTTGATTAATTAAGTTTAATTACACTTAATTACTTGATTAATGAATCTCTAATCATTAATTAATAATCTAGTTAATGATCTTTTAATTACAATTTAATTAATATTAAATTAATTGACCTTTAATCCTTAATCATTTATTTAATTAGGTAAATTAATTACCCTTAATTATTTTCTTAATCAATCCTTTATAATTAAACTAATTAATTAAACTTAATTTCTTTAATTAACTTAATCAAAATTAAGATATTAAACCTTAATTAAGATAAAACATTATCTTGTTAATATCTTTGTTACCATTAACATAATTACCCATTTATCTTTAAAATTATTTTAATTAAATCATTAATAAAGCTTTAATATAAATAATCATTTATCTTTAAAATTCAAAGTTATCAAAACATGATTTTAAATAGCTTAAACATTTATCAATTAATAGTTTTAAAAACTATTTTCAACTTGAATTTAAAAACTTGTCTTTTTTATAAACTTTTTAAAATTTACTTTCAAAACTCGATTTTAAAATCACTTTAAAATTTCTTAACAAAGTTTAAATTTATCAAACTTCAAAATTTCTTAAAATATGTTTAAGAAAACATTTATTAAAACATCAAGCAATTATATAAGAGTTTTAAACCAATTAAAAATTTTAAATTTCAAAAAAACAAGTTTTTAAAACCTTAATTACTGTTTAACCTTTGCTGCTTCGGGTCAAACCCGTAGCTCACTCGAGTCAAACCCGAGTTCCCTTTCTTCCCATTTTTAAACTTTTATTAAATTTAAATTTCTAAAACTACAGGCTAACCTTACCCATCATACTCGAGAATGAACTCGAGCTTCCCACATCAGTTCTCGAACAAGACTTCGAGTAAACCCATGAGCCAAAAAAATACTGACACCCAAACCGATTCCGTGCACATGCACACCGCCGTAGGTAGTCTCCGACCATCGTCACGTCCTTCGGCACGTCACTCATCAACAAAGCATTACAATTCGGCCACAAAACCTTACAAACGAGACCTCGATCAAAATTTGATTACCCAGTTCGCCTGAACCCAAAACAGCCTCCCATAAACTCCCTTCGACCACCAAGCTCCGGCCACCAGAGGTCGAGGGGTGCTGACCATCTTCTGCGGAGCCTACACGCTACCATCTCCTAAAATTTCATAGCACTCGATCCAACAGAGCCCACGTAGTGGCCCAAAGCCCAAACCATACTTCAGCCTCCAAAAATTACCCAAAACCCATTTTCCAGTAAACCCCAAAATTCACCTTCATTCCAACATTAAAAATTTTGATTTTTGTTTTAAAAATCATAAATTCCAATGATGATTCGATATATATATATATATATATATATATGAATCAACATAACACAATATTTGATTTATTACATTATATAAGTTACCACTGCATTATTCTTGTTTACAGGTAATTTCTAAACTTAATTTACTTAAACATATTTTCATAATCTAGATGAGTTTAAACTTGAATAATATATTTGAAAACCCAAAGCTGCAAAGTGTTTATATGGGAAATTTGATTTTTTGTTTATTTCTAAAACTCTATAATCAGGAATGAACAGAGAAACACAAACTTCAGGCATGCAGATTCAAATGCATTCATAACTACAGATTGTATATTACTATCCACACATGCAAGAATCAATATCACAGTAATCACTTAAGCAACAAAATTAACCTACTTAAGTTTAAAAAATTAGATGTTTACCCACAATTTTGAATTTGAAAAGAGTTTTGGAAACAAGATGGAACTGAAGCCCCCCCCTTTTGAAAGTTTGAATACTACTGATGTTGATGACTTCTGAAAGCTTTGATTTCTGATACTTTGTATTGCTCAAACTTAAGAACTGAAATGCTTGGTACTGGATTGCTTTAAGACTGGAACAAAATGATGATCAAGACTTTTGAAAATGGGTTGTTTCCAGGTTGCATTTACACTTAAAACTTGATTCACAGGCTTGGTAAAAAGTATTACAGGGTTTGGTTTTTGAGGATTTGGATTGAAGATTTACTACAGGTTTTTGAACTATAGATTTGAGGAAAAATGCATCTACAGGTTTGATGAAAATATTACAAATTGCCTTGAAAATGCTTGAAGTGTTCTTGAGAAAATGTTTACAGGGTTGTAAAAATGTTTCAAGGCTTGAGGTTGCAGTTTTGAAGTTTTCTACAGGCTTTGAAAATAATTCTGGTTTCAGGCTTTGATAAAAGAAGTTTTTCAGGCCTTTGAAAAATTGGTTATAGGGTTTTGAAAGTTGTTTGCAGTGTTTGATTGCAAGCCTTGAAATTTTTTTCAGAGGAGATATAAATTCTGGTTTGAGAAGAAATTGCAGGGTTTTGAGAATTTTAGTTTGCATATGAGAATATTTCAGTTTTGTGGCCATGGATTCTTGCTTGGTTTGAAGGAAAAGAAATATGAAGAAAGAAAGAAGGGAAGTTTATATGATGTAATTATTGTTTATCAAAATTAAAGAAAAAGGAAAACAAAAGGGACACTTGTTTAAATTTCTTACATTTGTCAAAAACCATTGTTTAACTCATAACACATGTATTCAATGAATTTTAGAAATGAACACATGTCATTCTTATTTTTAAATTATTTTTTTAAATGATTTTAAAAGCCTTAATTATTAATTTTCTTAATATGTAAATACTTTACTAATTTATAAATGATTTTTCTTATTTTATAAAAATAAAAATTTTAAAAGAAAATCAAATAAAAACTAATTAGATTCCAAATAAAATAATATAAAATTATTTAATTCATTTTTACATGCTAATTTAAATGTTTTTTCCATTTATTTACTACTAAATAAATAATTTCAAAATTTATATAAATAAAATTCTTTTATATAAAACAAATCTTATTTTTAAAATAAAAACTTTTATTCATAAATCCTTTTATATACAAAATTATTTTCAAGATATAAATTCTTTTTAAATTTTAAATTTCAATTCAAATTCCAAATTTTAAATCTAGATTCAATTTAAACTTCAATTTAGAATCAAATCAAATATATCTATATTAAATTAAACAAACACACTATTAAATTAAGAAATATTAAATTCTAATTTTAATTTTTAAATAAATATATATTTAAACAGCACTTATTAAATTGAAATGTTAATTCTATAAAAATCAAATTTATAAAATAACACAAATTAAATAATTATTCCATTTAAAGTCATTTATCTCTAAATTTAGAAACATCACATAAATTTTATTTTGGTTATTTATATTTGAAGATAACAATTTTATCCATTTTAAATAATTTAATTAAGAGATTATCTCATTTTAAATTCTCCGAAATTCTGGGATATTACATTCCTCCCCCCTTAAAAGAATTTCGTCCTCGAAATTTAAAATAAAGATAATCCAAAATCATTTATTTCATTTTAACCATTCAAGCATACCTATCAGCCATTCACTATCAACCAACAACGATCCATCCAAACAAACAGTTTATTTAAACAACCAATTTATTTAATCAAACAATCCTAGCTATCCGGACATAGATCCAGATAAGTCTTCCTAAAACTATTCAGAGTTTCCCAAGATAAACTCTGAAATCCTAACTCCACAACAAAAGATAGATCGTTCACGTATTTCTTTAGATGAGATACGTGAAATACAATGTGAATTCTAGCCATCCAAACTGGCAATTCAATCCTGAAGACTACAACACTAATCTTCTCCTGATAAGCTCCATCTTCGCAGATACCTCACAGACCAAAACTGGACCAAGAACCAGACAATCTCCCGACTCTACTCAATAGAAAGGAAATCTACAAGGTCTTCTAAACAAAGCTTCATAGGATGCCATCCAAATACTCGCCTGATAACTATACAAGAATTCCAATAAATGCAGATGGTTCTTCCAACATCCACAAAAATCCAAAACACAGGCTCTCTCAAATCTCTAAGATTTGGTTCAGCCTTTCCGTTGGTCTGGGAATGATAGGCTGTATCCAAATTTAATCTCGAATCCCAAGCTGATCTGTAAAGCCTCCCAAAACAAACTGGAGAAGATAAGATCACAATTGCTAACAATGCTGACTGGAACACCAAGCAGTCAGACAAACTCTCAAGAAAACTCAGCCAAAGATGCTTACAGAACGGATTGCCTCAACCAGAATAAAATAGGCGTTCTTGGCCAATCGGTCTACAATCACCCATATTCCTTTAATTCCCTCTTTGGTCCTTGGCAAACCGTTGAAGAAATCCAAAGAAATCACTTCCCATTGGAACTTCCACTTCGGAACCTCCAAAGACTACAACAAACCGGCGGTCTTCTGCTGATCACCAACACTTGCTGACAGATCGTACATCCAAAGATGAAAGCAGCTACATCCTACTTCGTGCTTGGTCACCAGAAGACTCTTTTCATATTCATATATCTCTGAACACTCTGGGTTGGACACAATCTAGGAGCGAAGACTTCTTGCCAAAACTTCTTGCTTCAAAATCTAAAAATTCGGAACACAAATCCTTTTCGATGATCCTCAATGTTCTCTTGACCATTAATCTCAAAACTGGAACATTGACCATCATTGTCTCACTTCATCCATCTCAAACACACACAAATGTCCGAGCAGATCTCAAACTTATTCTAGCCATCAGAGATAGCTAGAACAGGCACACTAGTTAGCCTTGCCTTTAATCCAAGAAAATCTCTTCACACTCGAGTCCACTAATTCTTCATGTAGAACTCTGCCAAACTAGAAAAATGCGGTTGCTTCTACTCCTGAATAGTAGCTATCCACGCTGGATCTACAGAAATACCATCACCAAAACAAAATGCTTCCTCAAAGCCTCTAATCCTAACTTCAAATGTCGCTAGCTCTCCTCTTCGGACTTGGAGTAGACAAGAAAAACATCAATGAACATGAGAACAACTTATACCATACATCCCCAAAAACTTAATTCATCAAATCCACACAAAATCTCAAAAGACTTATCAGTCTAGGCCACAAAGACAACAACTGAACTCCAATTGGGAAAAACTAGGCTGAACAACAGGCACTGCTTCCGAAACTAAGACGATCCAAATCTCTATCTCCCGATGAGGAAAACCTTCGCTCCCTCGGAACATTCGGAAAATCACTGACCACCTCGATGGACTCTACACCTTCTGGAGATGTCTCACTCCATGCAGAAGATGACTCAAAAGAAATCTAGCATCATCGCAAGTCACTTTTGCGATTCTTACCAACTCAAACTTCAAAGATGCAATCCTTGCTTCTTACATCAACAGCCCAATACCATCCAACCCAAATCCAAAACAAGATCAAAAACCCTTTAAATCAAATAAAAAGGTCTCTAGAAAAACTATGAGGGAGATAAGAAAATCTTAAGCCTCTACAAAGCTTATCTATCTTGGTTACTCCATCTATAGGGTTAGGTACAAAGATAGGACGGCTAAGCAAACAAAGAGAGAGATGAGACTCCTTTAGGACTCATGTTGGAAATCCGAACATATACCCAACAAATTTATATAAGTATATAATTATATAAAAATTACAAATACGCCCTCTCAAGATAGACACCACTCCAGAGCCTAGGTATTATCTCAACCTATGCTCTGATACCAACTGTGACGACCCGCCTTTCTCTCCACAGAAAGACGCATCATCTTTAAGAAAGAAAGAGGTAGAAAATAGAATAGATAGAAGAAAAGAACTCAACAAAATTAGAATCTCACAGCGGAACGAAACAAAATATAATATATAACATAACTATTACATAGTCATTTACGTCAGAGTTATACAAATACAACAACACAAGATAGACAGTTATAAAGGTCTGTCTATTCTACAACTCAAATACAACACATACATCACAGAGATACATCACAGCGGAAACACAATATAACTACAAACGCTGAAGCCTCCTGCTCCATATCTCCCCCAGTATTCATCAAAGCAGACCTGAATCCCTTGCCTACTCTTAAAAATTTGAGTACCCAAGAGTTTAAGAAAAACAGAATAAACTCCGGGTCAGACATGGGTCTGGTGTGAGTAAACGGATTAAAGTTGCTTAACTTTAAAAACCTTTGAAAACAAAAGGTATCACGTAAGACTCCCCACACATAAACATGGGTAAGTTTTTACCTTACGCTAACCAAAACATTTGATAGGAAATTCAGTGATATTATAATAGTGTCTAGGGTTTTCAAGTAAATAGAAAATAGCCAAAATTGTTAAATTCATTAAATTCCAGTTACTAGCCACAAAAGTGGGTAATACAATCAAAACCGTAAGGGCACGTAGGAAGAATGAGTTTCCATCAATGGCAGGGCTACTGGGGTACCGCCCGTCACAGTACGTGGCCTAGATCACCGTACTGAGGATCACTCCCAATCCCCTGCAACACAAAGCCGGAACCATTCCTTACTGAACAGTCCGAACAAGACAACCCCGTCGCCCACACAGCCGAATAAAAAGGGACATCTAGACAGGGGTAAATCTCGTCCTACTTGGGCATGACCCACTTAGCTGTGCTGCACCTCCCCTGTTTTAGCCATTCCCGGTTGATGAGGCTTGAGACCATGATTACCTTTATAGAACACATCTATCTTAGAATGCTCATCGTCCACCTGACGATGTTCTGAAAGCATTCAATCCATACAAGTTCGTTCCGGGTTCGAACGAAACCGAAGGCATTATCTCGTTACACTCATTTTGGAATCACCCTCAGAGTTAACTACAATAACCCTTGCACTCTGTAAACTCCATCTCGAACCTGAAAGTACTATCTCCGTTATACTCGTATTGGAATCACCCTCAGCGTTTTTAACGACAGATAGTTCTTACACTTCGAGTCTTCAACTCGATCTTCACTTGAATTCACGACCTAACGTTTAACTTGGATCGATGTGGTTTTCGGATAATCAAATTTGATACCCGATCCCGGTCTCATCGAACCAAACGTGTCTTAAAGGCCAAGTTGTTTAAAAGTTTAAACAATTTAATTCAATTCGATACAATTCAATTCAATGCTTTGAATTCACACAGCATTAACACAGATAAATATCACACATTTATTATTGATATAATCAATATCATATCACAGAATGTCACAACACATCATCAATAGATAACAATCCAATAGATATCATCCAATTCAGACATTCAACAAACAATCGTCCATAGCAAGCATTATCAATTCATATCATAATTAATTTAATTTAATTACTTAAATTAAATTAATCCCTTAAGAATCAATACCTTAATCCAGCTCATACAATCATTAGTTAATTACTAACCTTAATTAATTAAACCCTCCTTGATTAACTTAATTAATCAATTAATCAATCCCAAATCCAAATTAATTATCCTTTAATTATCAATTGATAAACCTCAATTATTAATTAATCTCCTTTAATACAAAGTAATTAATCCTTAATTACTTTCATAATCAATTAATTAATCTTTAATTAACTGATTAATTATTCATCAATTATCGATTAATAACCTTAATTATTAATCAATATCTCTTAATACAAATTAATTAATCCATAATTACTTTTTATAATTAATTAATTAACCATTAATTAACTAATTAATTATCTCTTAATTATTAATTAATAAACCTAATTATTAATTATTAATTATTAATTAAGAACTTAATTACAGATTAATTATTCCTTAATCATTAGTTAATTAACCATTTGATTAATCCTTAACTAACTGTTAACCCATCCTTAATTAACAGTTAATCAATCCTTAATTACCATTTGATTAATCCTTAATCACATTTGATTAATCAAGTAATTACCATTTAACAATTTCTTAATTAATCCTTAATTACGGATTAATTATCCTTTAATTATTAATTACTAAAACCTTAATTATTAATTAATAAAATTTAGTTACAAATTAAGCATTTCTTAAATACTAGTTAAGTAACCATTAATTACTTAATTAATTACTCACTAATTACTTAATTAGTAAAACTTAACCACTTGATTAATTAAGTTTAATTACACTTAATTACTTGATTAATGAATCTCTAATCATTAATTAATAATCTAGTTAATGATTTTTTAATTACAATTAATTAATCTTAAATTAATTAACCTTTAATCCTTAACCATTTATTTAATTAAGTAAATTAATTACCCTTAATTATTTTCTTAATCAATCCTTTATAATTAAACTAATTAATTAAACTTAATTTCTTTAATTAACTTAATCAAAATTAAGATATTAAACCTTAATTAAGATAAAACATTATCTTGTTAATATCTTTATTACCATTAACATAATTACCCATTTATCTTTAAAATTATCTTAATTAAATCATTAATTAAGCTTTAATATAAATAATCATTTATCTTTAAAATTCGAAGTTATCAAAACATGATTTTAAATAGCTTAAACATTTATCAATTAATAGTTTTAAAAACTATTTTCAACTTGAATTTAAAAACTTGTCTTTTTTATAAACTTTTTAAAATTTACTTTTAAAACTCGATTTTAAAATCACTTTAAAATTTCTTAACAAAGTTTAAATTTATCAAACTTCAAATTTTCTTAAAATATGTTTAAGAAAACATTTATTAAAACATCAAGTAATTATATAAGAGTTTTAAACCAATTTAAATTTTGAAATTTCAAAAAAACAAGTTTTTAAAACCTTTTAAAACCTTAATTACTGTTTAACCTTTGCTGCTTCGGGTCAAACCCCTAGCTCACTCGAGTCAAACCCGAGTTCCCCTTCTTCCCATCTTTTTTTTAACTTTGATTAAATTTAAGTTTCAAAAACTACAGGCTAACCTTACCCATCATACTCGAGAATAAACTCGAGCTTCCCACCCCAGTTCTCGAACAAGACTTCGAGCAAACCCATGAGCCAAAAAAATACTGACACCCAAACCGACTCCGTGCACATGCACACCGCCGTAGGTAGTCGCCAACCATCGTTACGTCACTCATCAACACAGCATTACAGTTCGACCACAAAACCTTACAAACGAGACCTTGAACAAAATTTGATTACCCAGTTCGCCTGAACCCAAAATAGCCTCCCATAAACTCCCTTCGACCACCAAGCTCCGGCCACCAAACTCCGGCCACCAGAGATCGAGGGTGCTGACCATCTTCTACCGAGCCTACATGCTACCATCTTCCAAAATTTCATAGCACTCGATCCAACAGAGCCCACGTAGTGACCCAAAACCCAAGCCATACAAAAACTAGGGTTATAAACAAATTCTGATCATCGCCGACGCCACAGTCCCCTATAGCCTCAACCACCATTTTTGCCTGAACCCCCATTACCTCCTCCACCTCCAGTAACAATCCCAAACACTCCAATTGCTTCAGCCTCCAGAAATTACCCAAAACCCATTTTCCAGTAAACCCCAAAATTCACCTTCATTCCAACATTAAAATTTTTGATTTTTGTTTTAAAAATTATAAATTCCAATGATGATTCGATATATATATGAATCAACATAACACAGTATTTGATTTATTACATTATATAAGTTACCACTGCATTATTCTTGTTTACAGGTAATTTCTAAACTTAATTTACTTAAACATATTTTCATAATCTAGATGAGTTTAAACTTGACTAATATATTTGAAAACCCAAAGATGCAAAGTGGTTATATGGGAAATTTGAATTTTTGTTTATTTCTAAAACTCTGTAATCAGGAATGAACAGAGAAACACAAACTTCAGGCATGCAGATTCAAATGCATTCATAACTACAGATTTTATATTACTATCCACACATGCAAGAATCAATATCACAGTAATCACTTAAGCAATAAAATTAACCTACTTAAGTTTAAAAAATTAGATGTTTACTCACAATTTTGAATTTGCAAAGAGTTTTGGAAACAGGATGGAACTGAAGCCCCCCCCCCCTTTTTGAAAGTTTGAATACTACTGATGTTGATGACTTCTGAAAGCTTTGATTTCTGATACTTTGTATTGCTCAAACTTAAGAACTGAAATGCTTGGTACTGGATTGCTTTAAGACTGGAACAAAATGATGATCAAGACTTTTGAAAATGGGTTGTTTCCAGGTTGCATTTACACTTAAAACTTGGTTCACAGGCTTGGTAAAAAGTATTACAGGGTTTGGTTTTTGAGGATTTGGGTTGAAGATTTACTACAGGTTTTTGAACTATAGATTTGAGGAAAAATGCATTTACAGGTTTGATGAAAATATTACAACTTGCCTTGAAAATGCTTGAAGTGTTCTTGAGAAAATGTTTACAGGGTTGTAAAAATGTTTTAAGGCTTGAGGTTGCAGTTTTGAAGTTTTCTACAGGCTTTGAAAATAATTCTGGTTTCAGGCTTTGATAAAAGAAGTTTTTCAGGCCTTTGAAAAATTGGTTATAGGGTTTTGAAAGTTGTTTGCAGTGTTTGATTGCAAGCCTTGAATTTTTTTTCAGAGGAGACATAAATTCTGGTTTGAGAAGAAATTGCAGGGTTTTGAGAATTTTAGTTTGCATATGAGAATATTTCAGTTTTGTGGCCATGGATTCTTGCTTGGTTTGAAGGAAAAGAAATATGAAGAAAGAAAGAATGGAAGTTTATATGATGTAATTATTGTTTATCAAAATTAAAGGAAAAGAAAAACAAAGAGGGACACTTGTTTAAATTTCTTACATTTGTCAAAAACCATTGTTTAACTCATAACACATGTATTCAATGAATTTTAGAAATGAACACATGTCATTCTTATTTTTAAATTATTATTTTTAAATGATTTTAAAAGCCTTAATTATTAATTTTCTTAATATGTAAATACTTTACTAATTTATAAATGCTTTTTCTTATTTTATAAAAATAAAACTTTTAAAAGAACATCAAATAAAAATTAATTAGATTCCAAATAAAATAATATAAATTATTTAATTCATTTTTACATGCTAATTTTAATGTTTTTTTCCATTTATTTACTACTAAATAAATAATTTCTAAATTTATATAAATAAAATTCTTTTGTATAAAACAAACCTTATTTTTAAAATAGAAACTTTTATTCATAAATCCTTTTATATACAAAATTATTTTCAAGATATAAATGTTTTCTAAATTTCAAATTTCAATTCAAGTTCCAAATTTTAAATCTAGATTCAATTTAAACTTCAATTTAGAATCAAATCAAATATATCTATATTAAATTAAACAAACACACTATTAAATTAAGAAATATTAAATTCTAATTTTAAAGTTAATTTTTAAATAAATATATATTTAAACAACACTTATTAAATTTAAATGTTAATTCTATAAAAATCAAATTTATAAAATAACACAAATTAAATAATTATTCCATTTAAAATCATTTATCTCTAAATTTAAAAACATCACATAAATTTTATTTTGGTTATTTATATTTAAAGACAACAATTTTATCCATTTTAAATAATTTAATTAAGAGATTATCTCATTTTAAATTCCCCGAAATTCCACGATATTACAAGATTACTTCCTATTTTTAAGTATCGTTGTAGTGAAACTCTTAATATCCATTGAAGTGATAGTTGAGATATGCAAATACTTATTAAAGTTTACATATTTCTGAAGATATATATAACTTTTGTAGTTAGAAAGAATGCAAAAGACATGAAGTGTAGAATACAAATTTCTTCTAAGTATTGTTGTAATGAAAATCTTGATATACTTCAAGATGAGTAGATTACTTCCTGCTTTCTAGTAATGTTGTAATGAAATTTTTAATATTCATGAATGATGTATAGTTGCAATGTGCAAAACTAATTTGAAGCACAAAGATCAAAGCACATGAAGTGTTTTTCATAAAACTAGCATACAAAATGCATAAAATGCAAACCATATTTGGAAGAAACAATATTAGAAAATTTCATTGTATCAAAGGAAACTATTAATAAATTATATTCATATTTATAGATCCAGAAGTATCTATAACCAATTTGAGTTATCGAAAGACGAATATGAATTCAGAGGAAAATTTTAAATCAGGGGGAGCATCTATAAGTATTTTATAATGCACTCTTTTTCCTTAACTAAGATTTTTCCCACTGGGTTTTTATTAGTTAGGTTTTGATGAGGCATTATCTTGATGCAGTAGTATCAACTCCCCAGTAACATTTGAAAATAAGTTACAATGTACTATTTTCCCTTATTTAAGATTTTTCCCACTAGGTTTTTCTTACTAAGGTTTTAACGAGGCATTGTCTTGATCTAGAAGAATCAAACGTCTTTTCAAGAAATAACATCTCAAATATGTTATTTAAGTTAAATTGTATTTTATCCTTGACTAAGGTTTTTCTCATCGGGTTTTCCTTTGTAAGGTTTTTAATAAGTATTATATTGACCTAGAAGTATCAAACTCTATTTGATTCTATAAATTATTGAAATATCTCATACTATACTGTACTCTTTTTTCCTTCACTAAGATTTTCCCATGGGGTTTTTCTTAGTAAGGTTTTAATGGGGCATTAGTTTGATCCAGAAGTATCAAACTTCATTTGAAGAAATGAGAAAATAAGATATGTCATTGTACTCTTTTTTTCCTTCACTAAGATTTTTCACATTGGGTTTTTCTTAGTAAGGGTTTTAATGAGGCATTATTTTGATCCCGAAATATCAAACTCTTTAAAAGGAATATCATTATATGATATCTATGATTGCAAGTTGCACTCTTTTCCTCGTTCAAGGTTTTTCCATTAGGTTTTTGTAATAGAGGTTTTTGACGAGGCAACAGACAGTATTTATAACGACTGAATGGATGTATGAAAGCAAGATAATAATGAGGGGGAGCAATTCTCATGGATGTTTCAAAAGAAACAATTTCTAGCAACCATATGAGCATCCAAGATTTCGAAGACGCATATTCAAGGGGGAGTGTTATAATATATGTAAATATAAAAGTGAATATGCTTTTGTGTTTTTCTATTTAGTCCCACATCATGTGATATGTTCCATCTCATGCTCCAAGGCCTATATATAAAGGAGTCTATGTAATGTAATTGGATCAATCAATCTTATGTAACTGATATCAGTGTGAATAACATTTTCTTCCCTTTTCTAATGGCTTCTTATCTCCTTTTAGTTGATAACAAACATGCATTTAGAGGTATTATTTAAGAATTATAATACAGGAAAGGTTTTAACTTAAAATTAAATTAACCCACTCAATTACTTTACTTACACTTGTTTCTATAAATGCACTTTTAGTTATATTTGTTTTCTCTTTTCATGATTTGTCAATTCTCGGGTAAATAGAAAACGGTAGGATATCCAAGCTCTTAGATTTGATGGCAGAAATTATTATCCATATTTCTTTTCAAAATCATCTTCCTACTCCAATTTCATTTTCTTATTGTAATGTAGGCCATCATATCTTTTCCTGGATCCACTTATATAAATCTACATAAATTATAATCCTAATATTTGTAAATCTACTGTTTCTCTTCTTCTATTAATCCAAATCAGCAAGGGAACACTCGGTGCTAAATGAATACAGAGACTTTTTTCATACATTTTTTGAAATTTTCTTCATAAATTTCTTTCAAAATTAAGAAAAAATGGGGTCAAATAAAGTGTTTTTAATAAATGAAGACACTATTACATCCAGTTTGAATACTGTTCATTACACTCCTTCTGAGTAAAATAATAAAGAACATTGTTACTAACACTCCAATTTTAGATACGAGGGGGTCATTTTTTGAAAAAACAAAATTTTACTATTAGTGTACTAATAAAAATAGCACTCTCATAAAATTACAAATTAAATTGACCAATTTGCCCATTTCTTTTTTACCCTAATTCCCTTAATCTTCATTAATCTCCTTCTTTAATTTTTAAACCAAATCAATAATTAATGAAGAAATCAATGCAAATAAAATTCTAAATGAGAATTCTTACTCAAGAAAGCATTCGTAACATAGATTTTGTTCATCAAAACAATCATGTAATTTTAAAAAAAAATATTCTAGGGTTTTGTAGGTAGGGTTTAACTTGTTTGTCGACCAGAAAAATCAATGTATAGTCGATATTTGAAATAAAATACAGAAGGGGATGACCGCAATGAATAATTTAATTCAACAACACTTTGTCGTTTAACTTTTTTTTTATTTCGGCAGCATATTATTGGTTTTTTTTGTTTTAGTACGGCATATACCATCGAATTTCATATATTTTTTAATTTCAAATTTAGTTTTTCCTTAAAAAATTTGGTTGTATAAAAGCAGGGAGGGAGAAAAGATTACTTCGGATGATGTCTACATGTTATCGTATAGTTTTGAGTTTGAACCAAAAGCAAAATAGAAAAAGATGCTAACTTTAATTAAAGGCTGTACACCCCTCTTATCAATCTTATTAAACATGGAGTGCTCATATAGTTTGATCTCCTCATATCTCAAAATTGGAGTGTTAGTAACAATACCCATAAAGAAATCAACACAGTTATACATATCTTTAAACTACCTAAAGACCATTTATTCCTTCTAGGCATATTCTTCCAAATCCTAAACACCCAAACCAAAAACTTCATGTTTTTAAAAAAATATGGTAACCCTTTTTCAAGACGTGGCTTGCTTAACCATCATGAGGGATTGCAACGCAAACAAGTATCTCGGGATTGAAAAATATGATCATCAACAAATTTTATGCAAAATAGGAAGTATGTAAAAGAGACTGATAATCAATGAGAAAACCAAGGCAAAGGGTAAGGAAAAAGTTGAGAAGGAGATGGAAGACCAAATAAACATGGAAACTAAATATCTAGAAAGAGTTATTTCTATAAATCTAGGTAATAATCACCCAATATTGAAAAAAGATAAATACCGTAGAAATCGTGTCATTATTGACATAATTTCAGGAAGATTTGATGTTGTTAAAGTGGAAAAAATGCTGAATAATTTCTAATAAATTAATTGGGATACCAAGAAATTTCACGACGACAAATTTATTTTTTAGATCCCGAACCATGCGAAAATTAATGAATCAGAATAAAAAAAGAAAAATAAGGTAATGAATTAAACTGAACCGAAACCAAACTGTTTAAAAGATTAGTACAATGGTTTGTATTTTTATTAACAATTCGATACGGTGCGTAAGCGGTTTGGGCTTCAGACTGCACCAAACCGACCTACGCCAACCCCCAGAGTTTGGGTAGGTTTTTTTTGTATTATACTGCTTTGTTGGGCCGGATTTTGAACTGCATATTAATTATAAATTAATGTAGGGAAGTTTTGGACTGAAGATAGTTAAGATAAATTATTTAATGTAAAATAAGTTGTATCAAGTCATTATATTAGTGAAGTAGTATAAATTTACATTATTATTTTCAATATTTATAATTATAATTTGAGAAAAAATACCAGAATTTTCAAACCAAAATTTGAGCGGAATTTTCTAGATGAAACCTAAATTTCAAAATTTTCCGATGATCGGGACGAAAATGAAATTTTGAATCTTGAGAGAATCAACAAGAAACAACAATTCAAATCTATCAACAATTGAGGGTATTACTAAGATAATGGAAGAGAATCCTCAAATCAGAAAGTAACTAAAGCAACATGTTTAAAGGAAGGAATTACCAAGTGGTAATTCTAAGAAGAAGCTTAATGACTACGATGCAGAAGGAATATAATATTATTTCAGCTGTTTTAAGCAGTGACAATGATATATCAAAGAGATTTGATGACCAAAAGTTGAAGAATACTTTGGAAGAGGGAGAACACAATATTGTAAGCACAAAAAAACTTGAGAAGGAAAACAATGAAAGCTAACAATTATTTACAAAAAGATGGAACTCAGCGCACGAGGCTCCTGCATGATAGCGGGCTCTGAAGAGATCGATAATGTACGCAGTCTTTCTCTCGCATTGCGAAGAAGCTGTTTCCAGACTCAAAACTGAACGCCTAGATCACCATACGGGTGTCCTAACCGTCGCGTCAAGGCTTCACCTCAGCTAATAAATATTTCTCCAAAGCTTTCGACTTAATCGATTGGAAGTTTCTTGAAAACAATGGAAGCTAGATGTTTTGGTGGTAAATGATATCGGTAAAAAAATTATTTATACTAACAAATATTTAATTTTGTCAATGAAGTAGGAGGTAAATTCATCATCACTAAATGGGGTAAAGGAAAACAGATTTATTCTACTTCGCTACTTAGCATTGCAGCAGATGGGTATTTTCGAAGATTAGTTAAATTTTTTTTTTTGAAGAAAACATTCTTTTTAGAAAGCAATGTTATTAAAGGTATAATCATCATATTTCATTACGTGCAGGACACTATACTTTTACTACATCCAACCCTTAATTTTTAACTTCACTTAAAATGACATTATAAGAACATATAAAAGTGCTTCTAGCATGCAGATTAATTTCATTAAAAAGTAAATCATTTTGAAGGAGTGGTCCAGACTCTTAGTTTAGAGGATAAACCAACTAATTGTTTAAATTGTAAATTTGTGAATTTTCCAATTACAACTTTAGGTGCATGATGATTGACAAACTAACGTTCGATGGGGAGCCATGTTCTCTAACCATCCAATTGGTCATAGTCTACCAAGAGGGCACCTTGACCTAAGCATTTTCTGCCATAGTGCTTCATTTAGTTTATTAGTTGTTTTAACACCTTTAGGCCCTCAAGGGGAGTTATTATTCTTTCATAAGAAAAGTCAGACGGTCCAGTAAACTTGAGTACCTTCACCCTCAGATAAGAATTGGCATACTCCATTATAGGTGTAACGGAGAGAGGAACTCTATTTCCAGAAGAGGGATTGGTAGTCAAAGTTTTCCCAAAAGATTAGACCTGTTGAAGTTTTAGGTCTAGCACGTTGCACCCGCAAGCACCTCTGATCACTTGGTCAGGTTCAATCCTAAGACGATAACAAAAAACCGAAAAAGGGTTCAGACTCAGAAAGAAAACTTACATCAGGGGACAAACAACCAGTGATAGTAAACTCAATGTTTACTAGTATGCCGTTACATTGGCTGTCATTTTATAAATTCCACATTGTGTAATTAATGAGATTGAAAGCATAAAAGGAATTGTTCGGGAAGGTTAGAAGAGATTATAGTGTGATAATTGTTTAGTTGTATGGAATTTGGCTTGAAATCGAAAGATCAAAGAGGATTAGAGTCTCAAATTTTTTTTTAGTTAAATTGTGTTCTTTGATGTAAACGATTGTGGAAATTACTTGAACATAAGCAATCTACTTGAAGAACTTGGATTATCAATAGGTATTATATGGTGGTGCTTATTGATATAAGACCAATAAATTACAATATTTCAAAGTTTGGAAGGAAGTAGTTCCATTTCAACCCATTTCAGTTAATGATAAGAACTTGAGCTCATTCAACATCAAAAATGTTTTTGTGCTACAACCCTGGGATGGACCTAGTACATTAGCAGTCCAATATCGTGAATTACAAGAAATGACTTCAAATGGATCTGCATTGATAAATGAGGTTTAGAATCATGATTGTGATTATAGTTTTGCTTGTAATTTATGATTCAGTAGACTCTTGGAAGGAGACATTTTGAAGCAATATTTGTCATTAGTGAAACTACCACAATTATACAAACTGGATGGTAAAGTAGACAACAAAGATGGAGGTTTGGAAAAGGAAAAAAGGAACGCATATACAAATACACATATATAGTTAAATCTATAAATGCTTTAATTATTCAGAAAGGAAATATACTTTTCATAGGTCATTTTGGAAAACTCCAGTCACGCACAAAATTTACACACAGATGTTGCAGATTGGGCTTAGGAAATTGAATACTCTAGAAATGTTGAAATGTATAAATATCTACAAGAACATAATTTTATTGCAATATGCACAGTGGATCAACTATACTTCAGATAAGGAGAAGCCCATGAGGCTCCCGTACGATAGCGGCCTCTGGGAAGATCGATAATGTACGACGTAGTCTTTCCCCCGCATTGCAAGCTATTTCCGGATTCAAACCTAGGCGCTCAGATCACCATGCGGGTGATTTAACCGTTGCGTCCAGATCAATTATACTTCAGATCTGTAGTAATTTTCTATATATGATTCTATAGTGTTGTTCAATTTCCGGATATCCTATGGTTTGTTAACCAGTAGGCAAACTACTGCAAAAGTGGGAGGGAACAAAGGAGTTTGGATGGAGAGTGAGCAAAGAAGCTTTTATTTAGAAGATGGTTTTGTAAGTGTTTAGATTAATACATTTAAAATATTCATGTTGTATTGGGCAAATGTTTTTAAAAATAAGCCGGAATGGCCAGTGCAGCAGGGCTGTGTTTGTTTTAAAAAGAAAAATTGCTGTAAATAAGTTATAAGGGGCTGTTAGCTTTTTTGTTTTTAAATAAGTGATTTCATTAAGCTCTTCTATTCACTTAATTGAATAAGCAAAATTTTAATGTGTATTGTAAGTGCTGATCATTTATTATATAATATTTTTCATTTGTATACATATGCAACATAATATGTAATTGTTTTATATTTTTTTAATTATATCAAACAATTAGAAAAGTTTAAACACAATGTCAAATTTGTGTTCAGTTGATAATTTTTTTCATTTTGTTTTGATTTTAATTTTATAATGTAGTTTCCAATCACTAAAATGAATATGCTATAAACTATTGACAAAAAAAAATTGATGTCAACATGCCGCGATGTTTGCATACAATTTGAAGTTAAAATATGATAATTTATAAATTAATTAATAAGAATAGAAATGAAAAAAATAAATAAATTGAAATATGTAATGCAGATGTGAAAAAATTATAAATAAATAATTTTGACAAGCTGAACAATGCTGATTTATTTAAGGTGAATGAAAACTTAAACAAAATCTGCATTACATAGGCAGAAAATCAACATATTACGTAATTATGAAAAGTTTGACAAAATCGTTTGATATTTTATAACAACTTATTTCAACACATGTTCAGTGTGTGTATTAATAATGTTGAAAACATTAATTGATAATCCTAACACAAACATACTTCAGTTTGTTTATAATGAAATATTTTCATCTCGACTGAACTCTTATAAAATATATTCACGTCATCATATTTTCTATTTTCAACGTCTTTTGTTGGTTTTGTAGTACTTGCACATGTGAGCGTTTGTTGTTTTTTTTTTGTTTGTATATAAATGTAAAATATTAAATAAGATGATTAAGCGTGTTTTATATGGCAGCTGCACTGAAGAATAATTAATTTTAACTTTGATGGGTAATATTGTCAAAGTAGTAATTTACGTTCACAAAACAAATTTCTAATCAAAATGTAAACAAACAACAATCAGTACTCAACAATCAGCATTCAACATTCAACATTTTAAACAAACAATACCTAAGGAAAACATTTGATATGTAGGAAGATTAGGACGTCGGGAAAAGAATTGCTCGAAGTGTTATGATTTTATGCGTATATCTTGTAATGCTCAAGCATTATGTATTCTTGTTTTTTAAGTTTGCCTTTTTGTGATTTTTTGGCTATGTAGTTGCTTGTATATGCTGTTTTTTTGCCTTTGACATATATAGTACTGGGAGTTGACTTTGTTGTGCGGAAATTCAGTTAATTCGCACAAACTCCAAAAACGCAGCGGAATGCTAATGCGCGGAAACAATCAAAAAGAAGGATTTAGCTTGTCGATTAATTACCAACCACAAATTCAATGAAAAATAATCACCAAACAAAAAAAAATACGGAAGAAAGGAGAACACGGAGATTTAACGTGGTTCGGCTAGATTGCCTACATCCACGGACCCAACAACTATTCTTTATTTCACTGAAGAAAGAGAGTACAAAAGATGAGAGAGATTACAAAATTATAGGTAGCAAAGTGGAGAGACTAACCTATAATTACAAATTGAATAATCAATTTATCCAAAGACTTACTTACGTTCAAAACCCCTAATTGATTGACTGCAGAAATTAGGGTTTACTGAAGAAGAGAATAATGGTGGATGCTGTATCACACGCTCACACACATATGAAGAAGGACTTCCTTCATTTAAATACGCATGAAAATGAAGGATGCTTGGAGATGAAGAAAATTAACTTGCAGATTATGTGACAACCTTTCCAGATTACTTGATTTGATTCCAATGCACATAAATGACAAAAAATCTATGTTTCCATAAATTTATATTGCTTAAATTAATCTCCATGTATAAACTTCTCTATCTTCATATAATAAATCCGACTAATTGATTGATTAGCAATTAATTAGTTTCCAATCTCTAAAAGATATCATGCATATCTTTCCTCTTTATCATTCCATATACAGCCTAATTAATTGATTGACTGAATCAATTAATTATTTTCTTATCTTCTTTGGAAATATTTGAATCACATAAATTCAACACTCCACCTTGATTCAAATATAACTATCTCTCTGCATCACCACATCTCGACAAATTGTTGGGTCTACGTCAACAAGTTCGATGTGAACTAGTATGGGCAATATTGGCCAAATAGAGCTTCCAAATCTTTCCCAAGCACAAGAAAGATAGTATGCACATCAACAAACATAATGCATACGAGAAAGTATCAAAATTCTTCAACAAATCCGATGTTGGAGACGAACATGTAGATACTAATCTTCGAGAGACCAATGGAGATTTAACAGCGCGCTTCACCTTCTCCATTCCAAATTGAGTGAGGACATACTCAATATTATCTACTCCAATCTCCTCCACAAGAATTTTGCTAGACTTTCCTAAGTCAACATCAACAGACTCACCAACAAGCTCCACAACATTATAAGCATAAGATGAAGAATCATCGCTACAAATATGCTTACAAATAGGGCCAACTGAACCAAAAGGCTTTTCCAGCAAGTGAGCTCCACCTAGAGTCTGAACCTCTGTAATCTTCTCATCAACCATGGTATCATCGGAAATACCAATATCTTTCTGAATATGGAAACAATCTGATGACTCCAAATGTGTTTAGCAATTTTCTGTCCTCCCAATGTCATCTCTTGATAGAGGCTCCACCTTCAACAAAGACCTCTCATCAAATATCGCATGCCTGCTAGTCATAATTCTCTTAGTTGTTTTACACCACAACATATACCTCTTCACTCCTTCTCTATAGCCTAACAAAATGTGCTTGCTTTCCCTAGGCTTCAACTTATCATGTCTCTCATCATCTAAATAAGCTGAACAATCAAACACTTTAAGGAATGAATAATTAACAGGCTCTCTTTTCCATATCTCTTCTGGGATCTTCATATCTATGGCAATAGAAGGTGTGCGGTTGATGAGAAATACTACCATAGATATTGCTTCTGCCGAAAATCCCACTTCTAGACTAGCAGTCGTTCTCAAGCTCGTAGCTCTCTCCCACAATATCCGACACATGCTCTCCGCCACTCCATAACAACAATGTGACTCAACAGAAATAGAAAAATATCTAATTACATGCTCGGACTCACAATAGTTAGTGAATTCTTGTGACATAAATTCACTACTATTTCCAACTTTGAGAACCTTCAAACGCTTTCTCGACTGTTTCTCTACCAAGGTCCTCCACTTACAAAATTGGGCAAATATTTCATATTTGGCCTTTAAGAAATAGACCCAAACCTTACGTGAGAAATCATCCATAAATAAGACGAAGTAACTGGCTCCACCAAAAGATGCAACTGGGGTGGGTCCCCACACATAAGAATAAACATACTCTAGAAAATCTGTAGCTTTAGGTCTTCCAACATCAAATGTGACATGCTTCTTCTTTCCAAAAGAACAATCTCCACAAGAGCTAGACTTTGACTGACAAACACCATCAATCAACCCGCGCTTCTTCAATACTTCAAGACTCTCCTCATCAACATGACCTAAACGAAGATGCCATAACTGAGTAGAATCTGAAATACTAGAATCAGTAGAAACTACTGACTCTTCTAAGACCGTCTCTCCATGAAGTACATAAATATCATTAACTCGCACCCCTTTCATCACTACTAAGGAACCCTTCGCCACTCTCAAATTCTCTCCATCTATTATTATCCTCATACCAAGTCTACTCAAAGCTCCAACTGATAACAAACTTCTACGCAACATCGGAACATGTCTAACATCCGTGATAGTCCTAACAACACCATCATGTATCCTAAACCTCAAACTTCCAACGCCCACAACATGACAAGATGTGTCATTCCCCATATGAACTGTTCCGCCGTCAATCTTCTTGTAACTGATAAAACAGCTCCTATCTGGCGTCATATGACAAGAGGCTCCAGAATCAATCACCCAACTTGTATGCTCTAAAGGTGAAATACTGGCTGAAAGTAATGATGTATTACTATCATTTCTATCCACATCTGATCTAACTGCTGGTAAAACTGAAGCTTTCTCCTTCTTCACTCTCTTCTTTCTAAGAGATGGACAATCCCGTATGAAATGTCCCTTCTTCTTACAATAATAGCAAGCACCCTTTCTAGGACCCATGAAATGAGACCTACGCATATCTCTACCTCCAAGGTGCTTCTGCTTTTTATCTCTTCCTTTAGATGAACGAAGTTGTTGCTGAAGAACACCGTCATTAGTCTCCACCTTCCATGTCCCAAAAACTCCTTTTCTAACAAATTTGGTGATACCATAATTTTTCATACCACTACTGAAAGAATTTGTCATCGATAACTAATCTAGAACAAGACAGCTAGCTTTGATACCAAACTGTTGTGCGGAAATTCAGTTGATTCGCACAAACTCCAAAAACGCAACGGAATGCTAATGCGCGAAAACAATCAAAAAGAAGGATCTAGCTTGTCGATTAATTACCAACCACAAATTCAATGAAAAATAATCACCAAACAAAAAAAAAATACAGAAGAAAGGAGAACACGGAGATTTAACGTGGTTCGGCTAGATTGCCTACATCCACGGACCCAACAACTATTCTTTATTTCACTGAAGAAAGAGAGTACAAAAGATGAGAGAGATTACAAAATTATAGGTAGCAAAGTGGAGAGACTAACCTATAATTACAAATTGAATAATCAATTTATCCAAAGACTTACTTACGTTCAAAACTCCTAATTGATTGACTGCAGAAATTAGGGTTTACTGAAGAAGAGGATAATGGTGGATGCTGTATCACACGCTCACACACATATGAAGAAGGACTTCCTTCATTTAAATAGACATGAAAATGAAGGATGCTTGGAGATGAAGAAAATTAACTTGCAGATTATGTGACAACCTTTCCAGATTACTTGATTTGATTCCAATGCACATAAATGACAAAAAATCTATGTTTCCATAAATTTCTATTGCTTAAATTAATCTCCATGTATAAACTTCTCTATCTTCATATAATAAATCCGACTAATTGATTGATTAGCAATTAATTAGTTTCCATTCTCTAAAAGATACCATGCATATCTTTCCTCTTTATCATTCCATATACAGTCTAATTAATTGATTGACTGAATCAATTAATTATTTTCTTATCTTCTTTGGAAATATTTGAATCACATAAATTCAACAGACTTGACTTCGTACATTCTATTTTATACATATATTGGCTAAGAAATATATTTCCCATCTCGTGCAACAAAATATGAAAAAGTTCTTTAAGTAGTTACATGCACATAGTTACAAAATATGACACTTAATACTATAATACTGAATAGGTTTATGAGATCCAGAGACGGAGCCAGGATTTTATTATGACCTGGGCTAAGTAAAAGAGACGAAAGAAATGAAAAATAAAGCTAAATAATATGAAAAAATGCAACAACTAATTTTTAATCATGTCTAGTGAAAGCTTACAAAAGCATGAGACATTCATGTATATTTCATGCATGACTTAGATAAATACAAAAGGTAAACACGCTAATCTAGACAAGTTGTACCCTACGCTCTTTACGTGAGTTGAAATCACAAACTACCGAATCCAAATCAATATCTTCAGCTAGTTCCCTTTCTATGTTGATAATCATGCAATCCTCAAGAAAATCATCACCCATTTTGTTACGTAGAATACTTTTAACATTTTTCATAGCTGAAAAAGCTCGCTCCGTCGTTGCCGTGGAAACCGGAAGAGTTAAAATAAGATGAATCAATCGATCAACCAAATAATAAATGTCTTTCTTTCTTGTCTCAAATAATTGTTTGCACAACTCAGAGACAGTTGATAGATTTTGGAAACTTGGATGAGATGGAATATCAAGCTCATAATGTTGTAGTTGACACTTTAATATATGTATCTCTTGGAATGTGAAATCTTGCGGGTAATACTTCTCCGCTAGAATGCAAATGTCATCAATTTTTAACGATCTATAAGCATCTCTTGGATCCAAAGCAGTGCTAAGGATTAGTAGCTCCATTGCTCCTTCAGAGAATCTAGTGTTCAACTCAACTATTTGAAAATCAATAGCAGCATTAAAGATGTCAATATGATAATGATGGAGAACATTAATATCATCATGTTGTTGACAAGAGCGAGATGTGCCAATTTTGTAAGACATATTCATATCGGGTATGTCGATGAAACATTTCTTACAAAATTCTTCCACTTTCTTAAAGAAAGCAAGCCAACCTTTGTCTCTTAGCTTTTGAAGGAGTGTTTTTGTAGTGGTAACAAGATTCATAGCATTTATAATATCTTGTGCTTTTAGTTGAAGAGATTTACAAAGCACATCTGTGATACTTAATATCTCATTCAACAAATGAAGAATGAAAACAAACACAAATGAAGTCATAGCGAGGTAGGCACCTTTTGCTTCAGCACGTTTATTTGGTTTCATGTCTCGACTTTTCCATATGTTCTTAATTATATCACAGGAAGGAGAAAAGAGATCAATTAAACTACTTACGGAACTCAAATGAGAGCTCCAACGGGTAGCTCCAGCTCGTTGTAATGTATTAAGTTGGTTAGCTCCACGACCTGTTTCAATTTCACCAAGTGCTACTTTATTAGCAGTCTCTGCTACTTGACTTGATTGTAATTCACTATGACGCTTAGGAGAAGCATCAACAAGATTAACAATAATACCCAATTTTGAAAAGAATAACCAAATATCTTGAACATCTTTTGAAGCAGAAACCAATGCAAGTTGTAATTGATGGGCAAAACAATGTATATAATATGCATATGGGCATTCTTTTAGGAATAATGCTTGCAAACCATTCCATGCTCCTCTCATGTTGCTTGCACCATCATATCCTTGTCCTCTTATTTTATTAATTCCAAGGTTATAAAGAGAAAGAACTTTTGATATTTCATTCTTTAAAGTCAATGATGTGGTGTCTTCAACACTAACAATCCCAAAGAAACGTTCTTGAACTAAACCACCATTATTAACAAATCTTAGGACAATAGCAATTTGCTCTTTGGTAGAAGTGTCTTGTGCTTCATCAACCAAAATACAAAAATTTCCATCTCCAATTTCTTCTCGAATTTTATTTCTTATTTTATCACCTAAAATGGTTAAAATTTCCTTTTGAATAGTGGGTGAAGTATACTTTGCATTTCCCGGAGCATTTTCCAAAACCACTTTAGATATATCTTCTCTACATTTTGCCGAGTGCTTTATCATCTCAATAAAGTTTCCACGATTTTTAGATTCAAGAGATTCATCATTACCTCTAAAAGAGCATGATTGCAAAGCAAGCCATCGGGCGCATTCAATAGATGTTTTAAGACGTAGTTGATTTCTCTCAACCATTTCTTTGATTGTGCATCAAATACTCTTTTGATATGCAAAGAAGGATTCATTAAATCATCTGCGGCCTTAACGGCACACAACTGGGATGAACCCAACCCTCCTACATGTTGCAAAAATGCACAACTAACTCCTCCCACTCTTTTCCAACTTTGAAACCCATCAACTGTAAATGATGCACGTGTTGGTGAATTACTTTCAAATAAGAAACAATATAAACAAAAGACCATATTGCAATCAACCGAATATTCAATCCATGGATATTTTTTAAACCAACTGCTTTGAAACCGGCGTAGTTGTTTTCCATCTTTTGTTGGTGGATAAATGTCAAGAAGTGGTTGAAATGGTCCCAATCTAAGATATTTTCTCCGAATTTCATCTCTATCATTTACATGTTCTTTCCATATTTGTTGACGCCTCCCCGGATCTCTTGTAAAATGATCTCCGCCATTATCAACTATGATTCTTTGCATTTTGCAAGGACGTTGTTCAGTGGAGCTTGAAGAAGTTTTATTTTTTGGATTCAAAGTGTTATCTCCTTTTAACTTGTAAAACAACAACAAAGTTTTGCTAGACTTTGAGTCTGACATTACCTAAAAAAATACCCAAGTTACATGAGTTTTTTTTAAAATAAAATCAAACATAAATGAAACACATTAATTTTTGGTTTCTAACAATTATGTCGTCTTGTTCTTTATGATTAATTATACATCCATATAGCTTGACGTAATCCTAGGTCATGCTTCACAATATCCTCAATTTTTTGAACTTTATTAGGATGTAGTTCATTTGTCGCATCCAAGTTATCTAAGTCCAAATTTAACGGAGTTGAAAATAATATTCCACTAACATCTGACTTATTTGTGTAGAATGAGAACAAATTTTATGTTGTTCTTTTAGACATAGCTTCAAACAATAATAGATACAATTGATTAATAGCTGATCCATTTATCTAATTTAAATGCATTAAAAATAAAATGATTAGGAATGAAAAAAAAAATTGCAATAATGTTTTGTTATTTTTATCAAATTAGCAAAATCCTTAATTGACGGTAAAACAACATACAGTAAAACAAAATGCCCAATTAGTTTTACCAAATTTATACTAAAGCAACTTGCAGTAGAAACATGTTCAAAATTACAGACAAATGTGCTAGATCATTAATTGGTTATGTTTAGGGACAAGTAGAAGCGGTAATCTATTTCAGCAGTAGAAGCACTGAAGCAGTAATCTATTTCAGTATCTAAACATAGCTCAAGCAAATTACACACAAACTTTTCTATTTCAAACCAAAAAAAGAAAAGACAGTAATCAACTCACTAATGAACAAAGGCAAAGCAACAGTCAGCTAGGGCTTGCAGTCGCAGAACAGCAGTCGGTACTTTCGCAAAAGTGATGAGCGATGTCGTGATTGGATAAGGAGCAACCAATTGAAGTCTTGAAGAGGTGATTGATTTTGTCCGTGTCTTTTATTTTCAATTTTTGAAGTTTCAAAGTGCTGCTGTGCGTATAGGGTAATTGCCTAATTGGAGAAGAGGCTGTGGTAGTAAATTTCTCTTTTTTTGGGCTGGGCTGTAGACCAGGTAATATAATGCATAGGTCCGTCCCTGATGAGATCCAAATCAAACGATAACTGAACAATTATATCAAAATTGTAAGCTTGAGTTTTCAGCTAGTGCCAACAAATCTAATTGCCATAACTGATACTATATCAGTTTTGTAAAATAGCAACCTTTTCAAAACTTGAATCTATGTGATCACGGTTGCAATTGCTATAGCGAGAAAAACAAACAATAACCGCCATCATAACATGAACCAAACAACAGTGTCCTTTATCCATGAGTAGCAAAGCAGATTTATTTTAATCTGTTCAGGAAAAAAATTATGAGTAGTTATTTTGTACTCGGCATCAAGATTACAAAAAAAAAATGGTAACTATAAAAAGAATTCACAGCACACAGAAAATTCAAAAACATGGTCAACACGGCATACTGGTTATAACACCGATCAGCTCACGACAAATGAAGTAGATGCCATTGCATGAATTTGCAGGTTTTGTGTTGCTGTCACAATAATTTGAAGGGATGATTTCATGATTTCAATGAAGAAGAAAAATGAATGATTTGGGACCAATTTTTAATGTGTTATAAAAGAGAAATGAACTCGGGTTAAAGAAATTTGGTTTAGTTTCGTGTTAGGAAATTGGTAGGTATTATTTTACGGCTTACACCACTTTTAAATCCAAGTTATCTCAAATTTAATATTACATTGTCAGGATGTATAATAGTATACATTGCCAACATTTGTGTGATCTTAATTAGTACATGTTACAAAATTTATACTGAAAAAAAAAAAGGATTGTTACTCTGTCAAGATTTCTTCAACTGAAATTATTTCATACTATTTCTTCTTATAAATTTCTTCACTGCCATCTTCTTCTGTATATGTAATTAAACAATCATCTTCAATGGTCATTAGTAACATTCTTCATTGCACAAAATAAGCACTATGGTCATAGAGCAATAGAAAAATCAGTAAAAATATCAAATCTTAATATCACTTGAAAACATAATCCAACAATTAAATTTCTTTTACAAATTCAAAATGCTATTAATGTTATTTAATCTTAATATCACATAACAATAGGATTTAACAAATAAAATTCTTTTACAAATTTAAAACATTCATCTACAAATACAATCAAATTTTGATATTACTTAAAAATATGATCTAACAAGTATATTATTAATTAGTAATATAAAAAAAAATTCAAACTTTAAAAAATGAAACAGACATTGCAACTTAGAAATAAAATTTAAACTAACAAAAATGATTTAAAAGCATAAATATATAATTTGTAGAAAAACAATTCACGCGCAAAGCACGTGCAATTATTACGCATGAAACGCGTGTCGTAATGCTTGTATCAATAAATAATTTAAAAAGGGTAAATAGATTAGTGTATTGATGACCAAAACTGAGGGTATAACAGAATTTTTCCAACGATACAGCACGTGAGATTATATCAGCATATGAGAAACAGTTGTTTTTTTTTCCCTCCTTCCCCACTAAAAAAATTAAAATTAAAATTAAAATGAAAATTAAAAAACAAACAAACTCTTATAAACTCCATGGAGTTCCAACAATTTTTTGTGAAAGGTAACCCTTAAATAATTAGCCTAACGTATTTTTTAAAGTTAAAGGGGGGTTGGCCGATCCACCTCACTAACATGTATGTCTTTGGGTGGAACCCAAAGAAGTTTAGGTGAAACCTATGAAAGCATAGATTACAATTAATAATACAAAACACTGATGAAAAGAAGAAAATACCCTACGGTATTATTATGAGCAAGGAAAAACAACAAACAATTTATTCAGGCTAAAGTCCGTCAATGATTCCCTCGATTTTATATGCAAGCACAATATAAACTAATCACTAACTTCCTGGACTAATCAAATACAATCAAACTAATGAAGCATGATCAAACACAGTTAAGCAATGTGTTTATTTTAAGATTCTTTTTTAACAATAACAACATTAATAAACTATTTCTAGTAATAGAAGTAGAAGCAAGCCCCAAAATCCTTGTCTTTCTGTAATTCCAGATCTAATCAACCATTGCTAATGTACTCGCTCAGATTTAATCACTTAAAAATTTATCATTCATCAAAACAAACTTTACTTATCAAAACAATCAAGCGGTACCGAAGTCAGCGATGGGACTGATGGAGGCAGGACTAGAGGCGGAGGCTCGAAGTCTACGGAAGAAATTTAGGTTCAACAAAACTCGGCGAGAGAGAGTGTACAGCAAGTTGATTTAGTGTTTTAATTGGATTGGAAGCGGGAAGCTAGGAAACTGCATCGCAACTGAATAGGACTGTATACAGGACAGGACAGTCCGTTGTCCGACTCGGTCCAAGGGTGCAAGACGTCTGGTTCGTGTCCATACGATTCTCATTTAGGACACGAATCAGGATAAGAAAAAATGTACGAAAAAATGTCCGTCCAAAAATGTTGGATGTTTTACTATTGTTTGAACATTGTCCGTCCGTTGTCCGACTCGTACGAACAACGTTCGAAGTTAAAGTTTGTCTGGTCCGTGTCTGTCGAATCTCTTATAGAACAGGACTAGGACACACCTCCGTCCGGTCCGATCCGACCCGTTTACACCGCTATAACTGAATGGGTGCCGGCTGGGTTTCAATAAAAACACATTGTAATATGCCAATTCTAACTCCACTTTTCTCTTTTCAATCTCCACTATTTTGTTATTTCATCGTCCATAATTTATTTCCAATACTACCATTCTCCCAATGTCCTTCGTTCTTTTATTTATTTCTTGAGCTCTTCAAAACTTCTCGTTTTCTCCCTAAACCATCAAATCATGCTAAAAAATGAATGTTCTGTCCATAGAACGGAATAGCATAAAAAAATGAAAGATAAAAATATGTCAAATTCTATTTACACACCAGTTTTTGTTTTTTCCACCCACTAACATTTAAAAAAAATGGTTTTCTACTGTGAAAACATGAATGATGGTATCTGAGGGTATAGAGTCTTGGATTAGCGGACGGCATTTTTGTATTATTTTTAGAAGTTTACCGGCCTGCCACGTTTTTGCTGGGTTAAAAAAAAATAAAAATAAAAATAAAAACAAAACAAAACAGTGATAAATATGGGGAGGAAAATGGTTTTTTTTGGAGGAAGATGTTGATTTCAAAGAGACGTCCCGGCCATACTAGGTTTGCTTTCAAACCACGTTGCCTACGGGTTTCATGTTTCCTAAAGAGTTTTACTTCTTCCACAGGTGCTTGCGAACGTTATTAATGGAATCACCACGTGACATACTGACGTGGTTAATGAAACTACCATGTTTACTTTGCGCGTTAGCTATACTTCCACTCACAGAGCTGTGTGGGTTTCATTATTTCCTTGTCTTGGTAAGACGTTGGTAAGTGAGGCAAGAAGAATTCTGAATCAAATTTTCTACTGCTATTGCATAATAACTATAAATTTCAATAGGCAAGAATTCCTATGGCCTTGCTGACAATACACACAAACATTTATGCATGCAAGAAGTTTGAGTCATTTTTAATGTTATTAGATTATCATTCACATAAATCATCCACTTACACACAAATAATTACATACAAACTTGTTGAAACTATAAACACATTCCCATCATCAAGTAATGAAAATAAAGTTTACATACTACAAAACTATAAACACATTCACATTAATCATTCACTTACACACAAACAACTTGCTGAAACCGCAAACATATTCCCATACAAACTTGTTGAAACTTACACACAAACAATTACATACAAATTGCTGATACTGTGAACATATTCCCATGCAAACTTGCTGAAACTGTAAACATATTCCCATGCAAACTTGCTAAAACTTACACACAAGCAATTACATACAAACTTGCTGAAACTGTAAACATATTCCAATACAAACTTGCTGAAACTTACACACAAATATTCACATACTACAAAACAAAAGTATTTCTGCTTTCTTACTTTCACACGGCGATTTCTCTCTGAAGGTTAGTGGATTACATAAAAAACAAAAACAAAAATGATTTTTAGAAGCAAAAAGGAAAAAGGTTTTTGTAAAAAATAAATAACAGCATGCTCTTTCTCAACGTGGTAAACATATTACTACGCAGCAAACTAACGAGGACATATAACGTTGTAATTGTATAACCTTCCGCCTAGTCATACGACGTATATCTATTAGGGGTTTTTTTCCCGCCTATAGCAACTTGAACGATCAATTAGTCCCAAATTCAAAAAAAATAAATAGAAAATACCTTGTTTATGCTTAGATCTGACTTCTCTCTCCATTCGAATCAAAAATTGATTGAAAACTTTTGTTTTTGATCTATGTGATTCGTGGTGCTAACTAGGGGTGTTACGGTTGTGCTAACCGTCGTTTTTACTACCAACCGTAACCGTGACTGTTGTTGACGGTTATAAATTCTTATAACCGTTACCGCAACCGTTTATGATGGTTAACCGTCGTATTTTCCATCTTGAAGCATGTCGTACATATATTTTCAATTATATGTATTATTGGTGATAAATTGAAATAGCTCTAACTGTTTTTTGCATATTTATTTATTTGTTTATAAAACGATTAATATGAATACACATGTTATTAGTTCATTTAGACACATATTATTAATTTTCATGCTATTTTTTAACTTAAATTACTAATTTTTATACTTTAATGTTAAATATTACACAAAAAAATCATGTACGGTTGGTATGGTTAACCGAGTTTTTCAAATTCTTCAACCATTACCATAACCGTTACCGTTGTAGATGGTAACCGCATGAACGGTTGGTACGGTTGAGCGGTTGAACGGTTCAACCGTAACAGCCCTAGTGCTAACTAGGTTTGTGGAATATGTTTTTGAGAAGAAGAGATTGATTTTACTGTAAGCAACGGAACAGACAAGGTAAATAAGGCAGGGACAGTTTTGGAAGAAATTGTGATGGGAAAAGAAAATTACGGGATGTGTGTTATTTATTTGAATTTGTGAGGTGGGAAAGGCAAAAACTGGTGTGCCAGTAGAATTAGCCTAAAAATATAATTTTCGCTCATCGATCAACATTATGACGATTTAAAAAAATCATGCAACAATGTTAATAATGACAATTAGATCCATCAAGTCAGAACTAGACCTGACCCAACCGGTCTTGGTTCTTGACAGATCAAATTTAGTCGAGCCTAAATTGTATTTTAAAACCTAGATCCGACCCGACCAGGGTTCGGTTCGAGTCATGTTGGGTCGGGTCATGTTGGCTTAGGTCCAATTTAATTGGATCTAAATGGTATTTTTCATCACCTAGACCTCCGAGACACATCGAGTTCGGTTCTTCTCAGGTTGGTTCGGTTTTGGTTTGCGGATCTCAATTTTAATTCTCATCCCTACACCCCTACTCGAGAATAACGTGAAATTCCTAATACGATAAAATGAAAGCATTGAAAAAAACTCATGTAAACGCCTTGCATGGGTCATGTGAAGACCCCCACTTGGGTTGAACGTAAATGTAAGGGCAACGACATCTACTCTAAGCGTGGGCTCTGCCTTTTCTTAAATTTCATCAAGATCTCAAAGGCTCATCATTCCAAACAACTACTATCAAAATTGAGTACTTTTGATATAAT
This sequence comes from Allium cepa, assembly GCA_030765085.1. Classification (NCBI taxonomy): domain Eukaryota; kingdom Viridiplantae; phylum Streptophyta; class Magnoliopsida; order Asparagales; family Amaryllidaceae; genus Allium; species Allium cepa. The sequence continues at coordinate 139,548,662 of CM060932.1, forward strand.
TTCACTTATTAATACTACAATTTAAGATTTTTGAACGAATTGTGAGATGAATTTGTTTTAGGGAATGAAAATAAGATATAGGAGAAAAGGTAAAGTTGTAAATAACCGAAGTATGAAGATAGTAGAATTTAGTTGATTTTTTAAGGTGTGAGACAAGAAAAGTGGAATGCATATACAATTGATCTCATAAGATTATAATGGTTGCAAAAACTAACAGACGGCAAGTAACTAGAGATTAATCATTTAGATGGTAATTAGTTGGAGATTAACTGAAGCTAAGCATTCTAATAAACTCATGATTTTAAAGTTCTAGTATTTTGTTCAATACTAATTGATCCAAAATGAAAATTTATGGGTTTTGATAAGCTTGATGCAAGGGCAACGACGTCTACTCTAAGCGTGGGTCCTGCCTTTACTAAAATTTCATCAAGATCTCAAAAGCACATCATTCCAAACAACTACTATCAAAATAGAGTGCTTTTCACACAATTTCACTTATTAATACGATGATTTAGGTTTTTGAACGAACAGTGAGACGAATTTGTTTTAGGGAAAGAAAATGAGATATAGAAGGAAAGTAAAACTGTAAATAACCGGAGTATAAAATTAGTAGAATTTAGTTCATTTTTTGAGGTGTAAAACAAGGAAAGTGGAATGCATATAGAATTGATCTCGTAATTTTATAATGGTTGTAAAAATTGACAGCGGCAAGTACGGACTAGAAATTAATCATTTAGACGGTGATTAGTCAGAAATTAATTGAAGATAAGCGTTTTGATAAACTCTTGAATTTTAAAGTTCTGGTATTTTTGTTTAGTATTAATTGATCCAAAATGAAAATTTATGGATTTTGATAGGCTTGAAAACAGCCAATGAGGCAAGACAGTCCGAAACTAGCACGTACATGCTTATACGAGGCATTACACCTTAACGAATGCCTAATAAGTGCTCATATACCTATTAACTTGCTTAGATGATGTAGTAAGGCTCGTGTAGACGGACTTATGCATATGGCTAAGTGTTAAGCCTCGTCGAGCGTCTAGATGGAGGCGTAGAAGGATTTTTACAGCAGAGATTACAACATTTAAAGCATCTTCAACCAATTAGATGTTTCAGATTATGAATTTGTAATGGAAATTGAACACTCAACAACAAGGTGGTTTTTTCATGTTTCAAATGCTTGGGTCACAGATGGTTGGTTAAAAATTAGTCGTATGACATGGGATGGTTATTTTCTGTTGTATTTATGTCAAACGGCTATAAGATAGCCTCCACATTGAGATGTTCATTTAACATCCATCTCCTTCTCTCTCTCTCTCTCTCTCTCTCTCCATATTTTCACTGTTTTTTCCTATTTTCTTATTAAGAAAAATAGCGAATTGTCACTCCATCCGACTAGGGTTTGTAAGATAAAGGTTGGTTAGCATCGGGATGATGATTTGCTCCAATGCACATGGGTCTAACAGCGGGCAGAATCACTGATGATCATTGCCCACTTCATACTTTGTCGCTTAGGTATTCATGTCAGATCACCATAATTTGGTAATTGTTCTGGTGTTGTTCTAATATATATACTTAGATAAAACCATATTGTATAACTATTAACTATTGCAAAATGTTAGCATTATTTTATAGTATTGACTATGAACTATTAGAAATGCTGAGCAAACGATATAAATTGCGAAATATTCTATATTTATTAAATTTTAAACATTTTCTATGAACCATTTTGTTATATGGCAAAAGTACAGGGCCCATCATGGTTGTTGGTACAAGTGCATTACTAAGACATGCGACACACTTCCTTAGATCATTATAGGTAGATTTGTTACATCTTTATTACTTCATGTTGATGGATTATGGTTATTTTAATCAGTGTTTGGTCTATACCCTGGTAGAGAAATGATGGCCAATGATAGAATATATTTTACATATATTCTAGGCGTTAAAATATTTTTTGTATTTATTCCCTGATCTGACGAGATCTTTATTTGGTTAGTATTTATTTAGTTATCTTTGTTTTAGCAAATCAGTTGGCTAATTTGTAGCCTATCTTGACTCTTGTAACCATATATATTATTGGACGTTGAATACAATGGGCAAGCAATTGATTTCTATCATGGTATCACAGCATACTCTTGGCATAAATACAAAAAAAAGTATTTGTAAATTGATTTCTATTATTGTACTTTGGTGGACCTTTTTCCTCCTTGCCCATTTCCCGCATACTCTTGGCAGCCAAGGCCCAATCCAGCGGCCCAACGTCCCTCATCTTCAGGGTCAGGCTTACTTGGGTCCAGACCTCAAGCTTTCAATGCCGTTGCTCCTCCTGCTCCTAGCTACATGCCCACCGACATTGAGGCCGCTATGCATGCTCTTTCGTTCTCTCAACCAGATGGGAACTACTACATGGATACTGGTGCTACATCTCACATGATGGCGGATGTAGGTATTCTCTCTTCTTATTTAAATTCAAGCAATAAGCATCATAACATTGTTTTTGGTATTGGTCATTTAATTCCAATTATTGGTCACGGTCGCACTACGTTGCCTCCACCTTATCCACCATTTACCCTAAACAATGTGTTACATGCTCCCAAGCTCATTAAAAATTTGGTTTGTTCGTAAATTTACCATAAATAATAGGGTTTCTATCTCTTTTGACCCTTTTGGTTTCTTTGTTAAAGACTTACAGATGGAGAACAAACTAATGAGATGTGATAGCACTGAGGGCGTATATCCACTTTTCTAAAACTCTCGAGCCATTTCTTCCAACAATCATTCTTCTTTTACTGCTTTGCCTTCAAATATTTGGCACAATCGTTTAGGTCATCCTGGCGATGCTATTCTTCAGTCTTTTTATAGTAAAAAGTTTTTTGATTGTAATAAGGCTTGTAAAACTTTTTGTTCTTCATGTCCTCTTGGGAAACATTTTAAGCTACCTTTTTATAATTCAGTGTCATATGCTTTTCTTCCGTTTGATATTATTCATAGTGATCTTTGGACTTCTCCTATTGTTAATACTTCCGGCCATTGTTATTATGTTCTTTTTCTTGATGACTATAGCAAATTTTTGTGGACCTTTCCTATTGCAAAAAAATCTCAGGTCAAACAACTTTTCTTAGCGTTTCATGCTTTAGTCAAGACACAATTTGAACGTAATATTAAGACTTTTGAGTGTGACAGTGGTACGGACTACATTAATGACATTTTAAAGGATTTTTTTGAGAAACATGGCATGCTTTTCCGTCTCTCATGTCCTCATACATCTCCTCCAAAAGGGAAGGCCGAAAAACACATAAAATCCATAAATAATATCATCCGGACTATTCTTGCTCATGCATCTATGCCACTTTCCTTTTGGCATTATGCTCTCTCCATGGCTACATATCTTCTCAATATCCTTCCTTCCAAGATATTGAATTACCAATCTCCCGCTCAAATCCTCTATCAAAGTGATCCGGATTATTCGGGTTTGCGTGTTTTGGGTTGAATATGTTTCCCATTATTCCCCTATTATACTATTCATATCGACTCCTTGTGCTCATTTAGGTCCGGTTCCTAATCATCATGGCTCCAAATGCTATGACATGTCTAGTGGTAAAATCATAATTTGTCGTCATGTTCGTTTTGTTGAAACAGAATTTCCATTCTCCAAACTTCACAAAACAAAACCTTCGAATTATGATTTTTTGAGTGACAATATTAATCCTCAAATAATACATCATTTATCTCAAAATACCACACCACAAAACATGCAGCTTGACCTAACAATGCAGCCTAATGACTCGTCCTCTCTTCCTCAATCTGGGCCACAGGCTCAGATTCCACACCTCCCACTGCTGCCCACACTCAATCCTCTCTTTCCTCCTCTTGCCCATCCTCTCTTCCCCACAGTCCAACCCTGTCTGTGAGCTCCCCCACTTTGACCATTCCTCACACCACCCCTAGGCCTTCCAACCCCATTTCAAACCGCACGACCACTCGTGCATCAAATGGCATTTTTAAACCCAACCCTAAATACTCTTCTAATTACCACACTACCACCACTATAGATATTTCTTATGTTTCGAAAAATCCGGTTAGTGTGCTTAGTGAACATAATTGGAAAAGTGCAATGTTGGGCGAATTTAATGCTTTAATTGACAATATGACTTGGGAATCAGTGCCTAGGCCGCATAATGGTAATGTTTCGTCATAAACTTAAATCTGACTGTTCTTTTGAGCGTTATAAAGCTTATCTTGTAGGTGATGGAAATACACAACAGTAGGGCGTTGATTATGATGAAATGTTTAGCCCTGTGGTTAAACCGGTCACCATTAGAGCGGTTCTCAGCATTGCACTTTTTAAATCTTGGCCCGTTCATCAAATGGATGTCAATAATGCTTTCTTGCATGGTCATCTCAATGAAGCAGTTTATATACATCAATCCATGGGTTTTTGTAACAAAAATTATCCGGATCATGTTTGCCTTTTGAAGAAATCTTTGTACAGATTAAAACAGGCTCCTCGAGCTTGGTACCAAATATTTGCTGATTTTGTTGCTACCATTGGGTTCCCTCATAGTACGTCAGATCACTCTTTATTCATCTACAAGAATGGTTTTGATATTGCTTATATTCTGTTATATGTGGATGACATTATACTTACAGCTTCTTCTGATCGTCTTCGTAAGTATATTATGACTCTCTTAGCTTCTGAATTTGCTATGAATGATCTAGGTCCTCTGAGTTTCTTTTTACGTATTGCTGTCACTCGTCATGCCCATGGTCTTTTCTTATCTCAAACATAGTATGCTGCAAAAATTATTGAATGTGCAGGAATGTCTAACTGCAGTTCATGTCCTACTCCTATTGACACTAAGTCCAAACTAAGTGCCACCGTAGACACTCTTTATGATGATCCGACTAAGTATCGTAGTCTTGCAGCTATTCATCAGTATCTTACATTCACTCGGCCAGACATTTCCTATGTTGTGCAGCAGATCTGCCTTCATATGCATGCCCTGACTAATGAGCATATGAAAGCTCCTAAGCGTATCATACACTATCTCCAGTGTACCCTTTGTTTTGGTCTCCACTCGTACAAATCCAATGTTAATCGTATTATCTCATATACAGATGCAGACTGGGGTGGTTGTCCTGACACCCGTCATTCTACCTCTGGTTATTGTGTATTTCTCGAAGATAATTTGATTTCTTGGTCTTCGAAACGGCAACCTATCTTTCCCGTAGTAATGCTGAGGTGGAGTACAGGGGTGTTGCTAATGTTGTTTCTGATTCGTGCTGGATCAGAAATTTGTTTCTAGAGTTGCATTGTCCTATTAAAAAGGCTACTCTAGTTTATTGTGACAATGTGAGTGCTATATACTTATCCGGCAATCCTGTTCAGCATCAACACACTAAATACATTGAGATGGATATTCATTTCATCGGTGAGAAAGTAACTCATGGCGAAGTGCGTGTGCTTCATGTACCGTCCCGTTACCAAATTGCTGATATTTTTACAAAAGGACTTCCATGTGTGTTATTTAATGATTTCAGGGACAGTCTAAGCATACGAGAACCTCCCGCTTCGACCGAGAGGGATGTGATAGAATATATTTTACATCTATTCTAGGCGTTAGAATATTTCTTGCATTTATTCCCTGATCCGACGATATCTTTATTTGGTTAGTATTTATTTAGTTACCTTTGTTTTAGCAAATCAGTTGGCTAATTTGTAGCCTATCTCGACTCCTGTAACCATATATATTATTGGATGTTGAATACAATGGGCAAGCAATTGATTTCTAAATTGATTTCTACCAGCCAACCACATATATTTCAATTTATTGACTTTGAACTAGGAATTATCCTATTGAACTTTATACGTGGATGGGAATTGAGATAGGTTATGTCAATCGGATACCATTGCCATTCGAAGTACTTATGTGTCACCTAATTTCTTTTTGGCTTACTTATCTAATTTTGACGTGGATCATGTTACGAATGGAGTTGTACTTATGTCGTTCTTATTTGGGTATTTTTCTTGTATTTTTTTGGGTACTATGAGTACACAATGACATGCATCCATGTCTTCTTCCTACAGCCATCGATGAGCCTAATTCATTTTTCATGAGGATTAGATGATGAGCACAAAGTCAACGAGTCGTGCATGCACACATGTGGTAAAGCGTGATTTGATGGAATCAAAAGCATAACTTGATATATAGAGACAAAGTAATATTATAGTTAGTTCTTGGATCACCTATGGTAGCTAGAGAAGCATGCATGAATTTTGAGTGTTATCCATCCTATGGCAGTAAGTTATAATATGCTTATGCATAGGGTTGCATTTGAAATTCCCGCCTCAGTTTATACATGGTATTTGGATGGAAGATGTTAGTTCCAACTCATCGTTATTTTGGGTATTCCTTTTGATCCCTTTTTATCCTCTTTATTGCAATAAGTTTGGAAAATATCATCGCATGGGTACTGCATGTACAGGTACTGCTTTTGTCGTCACACATAGATAGGTTGGTTGTATAGACGCATCACCATTTCATGTTGATAAAGATTACGATCCTTATTAGAGTTGGTTATGTCCACATTGCTCTATGTCACCGGATTATTCCCATGGCATGAACTTCGGCCACATTGGGCCCTTCATATCAAGTGGGAAAGTTCATTTACCAGCCTTTACATTTGAGCTTCAATGCTCCCAATACATACAGCCTTCTCTGGATCTACCAGATAGTAGGTTCAAGGCTTATGATATTTTCGGTAACAATGTAGGGTTTCTCGTTGACTATCCAAACAATGTTATTACCGGTCTGTCTTAAGCTGGTTTATAGGAACATGAGGTACCTATTATGCTCGTTTAGTACTTTACATTAACATTACACCAGAGTATCCAAAGAAACATGTTATGTATTTACAATATTCATGTCATTTGTATGGTGAGCAATGTATGTCGGATGGTTTATAACATATAATACTATCGCACAGTCATCGTGTTCGTAAGATGTATAAGGTATATTGAACTTATACAAATGCATAAATCCATAGCTTGGGGTTTGGTTAGCATAGTTGTGATGCTCCATCTCTATACTTACGCTAGCCAAGGACACTACAGGGTAATGCCGTCGACTAGCACGAAGAATAAGGTTGTTGAGGAGAGACCATCCATGTAATTACTTTGTGCGAATACCGATATGTCAGATAGTTTGGCACAACATTTCATTTCAAGAGGAAATCTGACATATCAAATACAAACTCAAAGCTACTACACAGTAGCTATGTGGTCTTCGAAAATAAATATAGAAATAAGCATAACACAAATCAGTCATAAATATCCATATCACAAAGGAGGAAACAGATATGAATATATCACATAAAAGTGTACATCAAAGTAGTGGTCATACAAGATCCTCTACATCACAAAAGAATAGATACAAGTGCAAGACAAAGAATAAGTATACAACAAGGAGTTTCTATCTCGAATGTATAACAATAAAAACTACTAAACTAAGTAGTTAGACAACAAAAATCAGATGATGGTCCTAGATAAGGAGTCAAGCAGAAGCACCTATAACATCTCGGTCTGACTCGAGTATTATTTAAGAAGAAATTAATAAACAGATCCGTCTAGCTATAATTATCATATAAAATGAGATAAAATAAGAGATATGACAAAAACGTATGATAACAATAATGCCATACTATGACAAGTAAACATTTAACAACAACAAAATCAAACAGTATCTCAAGAATCTCAGAAATAAAAAAGAATGACATATTCTTTATTTTATTCACCAAACCACAAATATTGACAAATATACCAATGCCAGTCGCAAAATTGGTGAAACACAAATCTTAGAAATCATTAAGTAGAAATCCATAAATCACAAAGGGGGAGGCCTATCACAAACGGGAGCATGAAAACGCACCAACTGTGCATCACAAACGGGTCGCTAACCATAGAGCCGGTGCAACGATGTAGTACAGTAACGGTACGTCTAGGGAGCCTAAAACTCGAATAATTCGGAATAACGATGTAGTACAATAACGGTATGTCCGATGAGCCGAACTCCATAAAGAACATGGGTCGCTGGCCCATAAAATGAGTCGAAACTTCAAAGAACCCATAGGTCGTTAGCCTATAAAAGAAATGAGATGAAGCTCAATAGAACGAGGTATAGTCCCCTACGTGGACAAAGAGACATCGCATAACACTAGTCTAAACCATAAGATGATCATCATTGATCAATAAAAAGTGTGAATTACACTAAGCTAGTAAATAAATGAGTTTAGCTTCATGTCCCATAACCACTGGCATAACTTAAATATTTACAAAAAAATTATAGATTTCCACTCGAAAATTGTCACAAGAGTTTCAATCGAACGAGTCTAAGAATTAACCGACAAAGTAAACGCAAACGCTTCATACCGCTTGTTTTGCTAAGTCGTTTAATTGGATTTCTCAAACGAACAAGGAAAAAGGTTTGTATATACTAATAGATTGGAAAAGGATTTTATAAACGAGCTTTGTATAAAAATTAGAGTTGAAATCATCTTTGTGAAAAGGGTTTGAATATTTACTACTAGTATAGAAACCTTTGTATTTCAAAGTGACAAATCACCAAAATGATTGTGAAAACAATCAATCACCAAATATTCACATACAAAGACGTGAATCTAATCCACAGAAATCGATACCGAATCCATCAAAATGGATATTTCCAAAAATCCCGAAAAAGAAGTTATCAAAGTCAACAAAAGTGATAACAACTATTCGGATCCACTAGAATCGATTTAAAAATTGGAAATCCTCACAAAAAGGCAAAATTGGCTGAGAGAAGCAGGTTCAGTCGACTAGACTCAGTGGTTAGTCGACTGATTCCATACCTGAAAACTTTCGGTTTTCAGGTTTAGTCTACTGAACAAAGAGGTCAATCGACTGATACAGGGACAGGAATTTTCTATCCCTAAGTTCAGTCGGCTGAACTCAGAGGTCAATCGACTGATTAGGGACAGAAATTTGCTTCCCTCCAGATTCAGTTGACTGAAGCTACAGTTCAGTTGACTGAACTGCGATTTGCAGTATTCTCAGCCTAGCCCTAAGAAGGGTAAAATCCTAACCGAGAGTGATCGGACGAGCAACGGAGACTAGGGATTTATGCCAAGCGACAACCCAGCCTTATAGGATCTTCAACACACCCCAAAAACATGTTCAAACATTAAAGCTAGGATTTTTATAGATTTGACCTCAAAATACCAAAAATTGGAATATTCATTAAACCAACTCAATTCAAAGGCAAATGGACAAGAAATAGATGTTACGAATTAATACCTAACAACAATGAAATCTATAGACATAGATGTGAGTTCAAAAACTCACCTTTAAACCCAAAAAAATTGAAGGAGAAGCTTTTAAAACAAGGCAAGATCAATTCCTCTTCACTACACCTCTAGAATCTTCAATCTATTATCAAAGTGAAGTTTTTTCTAAGTTAGGTTATAGAAATTTTTGAAATTTGAAGAGGGATTGAGACGGAGAAGATGAAGAGGATGCTTACCTAAGCTTCACTTGGATTTTAGAGCAAGAACTAGAATTTCCTAAGAAAACTAGGGCTTAGAAATTTCTAATTTCCAATCCTTTCCTTATTTTTCTCTTGAGCTTGAGTGTTAGGAAATGAGGAATGAAAATGAATGAAGAGGAGTTGAGTTGAAGCGTTTGATAAAGGAGTTGGGCTCTCATATTGGGTTAGTGGGCTGAAACCCAAACTCGAAGCCCTAAATGAAAACATCAAAATTTTACTCAACTCCAAACATATAGATGTTTATACTCAAAAAGGTCGAAAATGTCATTTTGGACTCAATGGAAGGGGTCTCGAGTCCTAATTTGACTATTTGCAAAAGTAGCATTTCAGACTTTAATCCGACTAACGATGCTATATTTAAATAAAACATTTAAATATACAATTGTAAAATATGCGGGTTGTTACAGACTCCCCTCCTTAAAGAAATTACGTCCTCACAGTACTTAAGAAGAAAACGAAGAGTAACAACCATAAAAGCATATCATCACAAAAGAAAATTTGAAATAAGAATTTTACCTCTAAGGAGCATGAGAGAGTAAGTCCGGATGCATTCGCTCGATGAACTCTTTAGATTCCTAAGAGCAATCCTTAGGATCTGAGGACCATTGAACTTTCACAAGCGAGACATCTTTATTATAAAGACGTCTACCTTCGTAGCAATGATACAAATAGGATGTTGCTCATAAGTCAAATTAGGCGACACTTCAACTTTTTCAATAACACCGGGCTCAAGAATAGAATCAGAATCCCGAAGGCATTTCTATAGTTGTGAAACGTGAAACACGTCACGAATAGCAGAAAATTGAGCCAGTAATAAGAGGCGATAAGCCATAGAACCAATGTGTTCGGTGATGGGAAATGGAACAATATATCGAGGCACTAATTTTCCCATCAACTAAAACGCACAACACCCTTCATAGGTGAAAGACGAATAAACACAAAATCTCCCACAGAAAATTCTAATTCCCTTCTTCGATTATCGGCATAGGATTTTTGTCTACTTTGAGCTTCTTTCATTCTATGACGAATAAGGTCAATCTTTTCTGTGGCATCATGAATAAAATCTGGACCTAAAACCAGCTTCTTACAGGCCTCAAGCCAACAAGAAGGAGATCGGCATGGCCTTCCATAGAGTGTCTCGAAAGGTGCCATACCAATACTAGATTGGAAGCTATTATTATAGGAAAACTCAACAAGAGAAATATGATCTTTCCAACTTCCACCAAAATAAATAACACATGTATGAAGAAGATCTTCAAGACTTTGATTCATACGCTCGGTTTGTCCATCGGACCGAGGATGATAAGCGGTGCTAAAATTAAGCTTCGTTCCCAAAGCTTTTTGAAGACTCTTTCAAAATCCACTAGTAAACAATGGATCACGATCGCTAACAATAGAAGTAGGTACTCCATGCAATTTAACAATTTCTTTAGCATAAAGTTTGGCCAAGAGAGGTACGGTCCGATTTGACCAAACAGGAATAAAATGGGCGGATTTTGTAAGTCTATCCACAATCACCCATAGACTGTCATGGCCCGAACGAGAATGGGGAAGACCGTCAACAAAGTCCATGGAGACTTGATCCCACTTCTAAACTGGAATGTCCAAAGGTTGCAATAACCCACCGAGCCTTTGATGCTCGACCTTAATGAGTTGGCAAGTCATGCAACGCTTAATGAAGTTAGCAATATCAGATTTCATTCCATCCTTATAATAAAGTAGCTTCATATCTGTGTACATTTTACTACTATCAGGATGAATGATAAATTTAGAACGATGAGAATCTTCTAAAATGTCTTTACGAAGATCACTAATATTTGGTATGATAAGTCTACCAAATTTTCGAATGCCGCCACGAGCTTCGATTTCAAAGTCTTTCAAACCATCACTATTTCTATCCTGACAACTTTGGCTAAGAAGAACCAATTCGGGATCATGGTTTTGAGCATTAAGGATGTGGTCTAAAAGAGAAGGATGAGCCTCAAGGCTACATAGAACAAGAGATGAACATAAATAGGATTCACGATCTCGAATGTCACAAGTGGACAAAATCTCGAGATCATTCAATTCGGATAACATCGTAGAAACAACCACTTGTTGCATATGATTAAGGGCATCGACAATACGATTTCCCTTTCCAGAAGTATAAAGGATATCAAGATCATAAGATGCAAGGAACTCGAGCCAACTTTGTTGATGCAAATTAAGTTTCTTTTGAAAAAATAAATATTTCAAAGATTTATGATCGGTACAGAGAACAAATTTATCTCCAAAAAGATAATGGCGCGAAATTCTAAGGGCGAAAACAATAGCCGCGAGTTCTAAATCATGAGTGGCATATCTAGTCTCGGCAGGCTTTAATTGCCTAGAAGCATAAGCAATCACACGTTCCCTTTGCACGAGAACGGCTCCCAAACCAACACGACTAGCATCGGTGTAAACAATAAAGTCTTGGTTCCCTTTGGGAATCACAAGAATAGGAGCATCGAAAAGGAGTACTTTTAATCTTTAAAAAGAAGCTTCACGTTTGTCTGACCAAATTAGTAAGAGGCATAGAAATTTTAGAAAAGTCTTTTATGAACCGACGGTAATAGCCCGCTAATCCAAGGAAACTACGGATTTCTGTCACACTCTCCGGTCTCCTCCAATTTTGAATCGCTTCAATCATTGAAGGATCCACAGAAATTTCGGATTCAGAAATAATATGTCCGAGAAATTTCACATGAGATTGCCAAAAGTGGCACTTAGAAAATTTTGCTTTCAATTGATTGCTCCTAAGAGTTTCCATCACAATCCGAAGATGCTTTTCATGCTCTTCCTCGGTTTTAGAATAAACAAGAATATCATCTATGAAGATGAGAACAAATCGATCGGGGAAGTCTTTGAAAACTCAATTCATAAGGTCAACGAAATAAGCTAGAGCATTCGTCAAACCAAATGGCATAACTATCCATTCATAAGATCCATAACGAGTACGAAACGATGTCAAAGGAATGTTATCATCTACAATACGAACCTGATGAAAACCGGTTGCTAAGTCTAACTGTGAGAAGACTCTAGCACCACTTAGATGATCAAACAGATCATCAATGTGAGGTAAGGGATTTATTCTTGATGGTGAGACCATTAAGCTTGCGGTAGTCAACGCAAAGTCTAAGTGTACTATCAGATTTCTTCACAAAAATAGCCGAAGCTCTCCAACGAGAGGAACTAGAATGAATAAACTCCATCGCCTCCAATTCGGATAATTGTTTACGCATCTCCTCATTTTCCTTATTGGACATATGATAATGAGGATGAGTTACAGGTAGAGCTCTAGGGATTAGATTAATTTTGAACTCGATTGCTCGCTTAGGGGGTAATTCTAAGACGGGCTCAAATATGTCGGGAAATTCACGAACAACGTGAATGAGGGAAATGACATTTTCCTCATCATCATTATCATCATCATGAGGGTTTAGAGAATATAATGATGCTGCCAAATTGGAATCCGAATCTTTGAGAATAATAGAAATCTGCTTAACAGATTGAGGATGTCGAAGATGAATAGTCCTCTTAGGACATAGGATGTGGGCTTCATGACGGTTAAGCCAATCCATTTCCAAAATCATTCCAAAGCCTAAGTAACGCATGACATGCAAATCGGCTTGGAAAGAATAATCACATCACCAACCGGATTCGCAATTCTCAAAGAAGTCATCAAATCCATAACACTTAAAGAAAAAGTATCAACAAGCTCTTTTCATATAAAAGAGTGGGATGCATCCGTATCAAAAAGAACTCGAATAAGATGATCACAAAATATAATAATGCCATCAAGGATAGAATGAGAAATACCTTGACCACGAGAAGTGTTACTAGGGGCTTGTACAACGTTTAACTTTCCCTCGTTCTTGCTTTGAAGTTTGGTATATGAAGATAAAAGATGGCCCAAACTTTTGCAATAACGACAAAAGAGAGGTTTTGGACATCTATTAGCATAATGGTCCTTAGAACCACAATTGTAGCATTGCCCACGACTAGAGGTAGGAGTCTTTGCTATCGGAGTTGCTTGCTTTCCTTCCTTGTTAGGATAAGGACCTTTGAACTTAATAGGCCTCTCCTTATTGTTGTTGAAGTTCAGTTTGACATCCACAACTTCAACATCACTCTCTTTATCGGCCTCTTCGAGTTGAAGAGTGATATTGACAAGCTGATCGAAAGAAACTTCTAAGTTCAGAAGTAATGGCTTTTTGAGATTCTTATTCAAGCCATAGACAAATCTCTGATTTTTCTTCAATGGGGTATTAATGTACTCGACCACATATTTAGAGAGGGATTCAAAAGATGCGACATAATTCATCATAGAAGATTCACCTTGAACAAGGTCAATAAAGCGCCAAGCTAAAGTTACTTTTTCAGCTTCCGGCATAAATTTTAATTCGAATCGTTTCCGGAATTGCTCCCAAGTAAGATCCGCTTCAGTAATTTCCAAAATCAGAAGCTCATATCAATCTACTCTCGTAGAGCATACTAGAAGCCACTTGGACACGATGTAGATCAATAAGATTCATGCGAGAAAAGATGCGATCGTATGTTCTAAGCCAAGCTTGGACTTCTATGACGCTTTCGGAGCCCTTAAATGGCTTCCCATCCAAATTGGTATAATTACTGCACAAGTGTGCAAACCTAGATTTAGGGTAAGTATGCTCTGGGGTGGGTCCGGCAACTTGAGCATTCTTTACAAGATCTAAAAGCTGTTGGAAAGACATAAATACTCCATCCTGAGGGTAGCACTGGATTGACCGGCCCTAGGACGGTTTGATCTAACCATTTCTCTTCTTTAAGAAAGAAAGAAGAATAAAAAGGTTATTCTCAGAATGAATATCAAAAAATCACAGTTGATAAAACAAGGCATCATAAAAGAAAATAGGATAGAAAGGGTCCTAAGACTCGGATAAATCCCAAGGCACAATTCCTAAGAAGGACTTAGGACAATGATCCTTGTTAGATTATTCGACACTATTTCGAAGTTTGGCTTTGGTACCAAGCTGTGACGCCCCACCTCTATACTCACGCTAGCCAAGCACACTACGGGGTAATGCCATCGACTAGCATGAAGAATAAGGCTGTTAAGGAGCGACCATCCATATAATTGCTTTGTGCGAGTACCGATATGTCAGATAGTTTGGCACAACATTTCATTTCAAGAGGAAATCCAATATATCAAATACAAATCAAAGTACTACACGATGGCTATGAGGTCTTCGGAAACAAATATAGAAATAACCATAACACAAATCTGTCACAGATATCCATGTCACAAAGGTGGAAACAAATATGAATATATCACATAAAAGTGTATATCAAAGTAGTGGTCATACAAGATCCGCTACATCACAAACGAATAGATACAAGTGCAGAGTATACAGCAAGGAGTCTCTATCTCGAATGTATAACAACAAAAACTACTAAACTAAGTAGTTAGACAAAAAAATCAGATGATGGTCCCGGATAAGGAGTCAAGCAGAAGCACATGTGACATCCCGGTCTGATCCGAGTATTATTTAAGAAGAAAATAATAAACGGATCAGTCTAGCTTTAATTATCATATAAAATGAAATAAAATAAGAGGTATGACAAAAACATATGATAACAATAATGCCACACAGTGACAAGTATACATTTAACAACAAAATAATCATACAATATCTCAAGAATCTCATAAATAAAAAAGAATGACATATTCTTTATTTTATCCACCAAACCACAAATATTGACAAATATATCAATGCCAATCGCAAAATTGGTGAAACACAAATCCTAGAAATCATCAATTAGAAATCCAGAAATCACAAAGGGGAAGGCCTATCACAAACGGAAGCATGAAAACACACCAACACGTGCATCACAAATGGGTCGCTAACCGATGGTCGCCAACTATAGAGCCGGTGAAACGACGTTGTACAATAACGGTATGCCCGAGGAACCTGAAACTCGAATAATTCAGAACAACGACATAGTACAATAAAGGTACATTCGATGAGACGAACTCCATCGCTAGCCCATAAAAATGAGTCGAAACTCCAAAGAACCCATATGTCGTTAGCCTATAAAAGAAATGAGACGAAGCTCAATGGAATGAGGTATAGTCCTCTACGTGGACAAAGCGACATCGCATAACGCTAGTCTAAACCATAAAATGATCATCATTGATCAATAAAAAGTGTGAATTACACTAAGCTACTAAATAAATGAGTTTAGCTTCATGTCCCATAACCACTGGCTTAACTTAAATATTTATGAACAAATTGTAGATTTCCACTCGAAAATTGTCACAAGAGTTTCAATCGAATGATCTAAGAATTAACCGACAAAGTAAACACAAGCATTTCGTACCGCTTGTTTTGCTAAGTTGTTTAATTGGATTTCCCGATGAACGAGGAAAATGGTTTATATATACTAATAGATTGGAAAATGATTTTATAAACGAGCTTTGTATTAAAATTGGAGTTGAAATCATCTTTGTGAAAAGGGTTTGAATATTTACTACTAGTATAGAAACCTTTGTATTTCAAAGTGACAAATCACCAAAATGATTGTGAAAATAATCAATCACCAAATATTCACATACAAAGACGTGAATCTAATCCATAGAAATCGATACTGAATCCATCAAAATGGATATTTCCAAAAATCCCAAAAAAGAAGCTATTAAAGTCAACAAAAGTGATAACAACTATTCGGATCCACTAGAATCGATTTAAAAATTGGAAATCCTCACAAAAAGGCAAAATTGGCTGAGGGAAGCAGGTTCAGTCGACTGGACTCAGTGGTCAGTCGACTGATTCCATACCTGGAAACTTTTGGTTTCTAGGTTCATTCAACTGATACAGGGACAGGAATTTTTTGTCCCTAGGTTCAGTCAGCTAAACTCAGAGGTCAGTCGACTGATACAGGGACATAAATTTTCTTCCCCTAGATTCAGTCGACTGAACCTACAGTCCAGTCGACTGGACTGCGATTTGCAGTATTCTCAGCTAGCTCCAAGAAGGGTAAAAATCCTAATTGGGAATGAGCGGACGAGCAACGGAGGCTAGAGATTTATGCCAAGCGACAGCCCAGCCTTATAGGCTCTTCGACACGCCCCAAAAACATGTTTAAACATTAAATCTAGGATTTTTAAAGATTTGACTTCAAAACACCAAAAATTGAAATATTCATCAAACCAATTCAATTCGAAGACACATGGACAAAAAATAGATGTTAGGAATTAATACCTAACAACAATGAAATCTATAGACATAGACGTAAGTTCAAAAACTCACCTTTAAACTCAAAAACAATGAAGGAGAAGCTTTTAAAACAAGGCAAGATCAATTCCTCTTCACTACACCTCTAAAATCTTCAATCTACTATCAAAGGTGAACTTTTTCCTAAGTTAGGTTATAGGAATTTCTGAAATTTGAAGAGGGATTGAGATGGAGAAGAAGAAGAGGATGCTTACCTAAGCTTCTCTTGGATTTTAGAGAAAGAACTTGAATTTCCTAAGAAAACTAGGGCCTAGGAATTTCTAATTTTCAATCTTTTCCCTCATTTTTCTCTTGAGCTTGAGTGTTAGGAAATGAGGAATGAAAACGAATGAAGAGGAGTTGAGTTGGAGTGTTTGATAAAGGAGTTGGGCTCTCATATTGGGTTAGTGGGCTGAAAGCCAAACCCAAAGCCCTAAATGAAAACATCAAAATTCTACTCAACTCCAAACATATCGATGTTTATACTCAAAAAGGTCGAAAATGCCATTTTAGACTCAATGGAAGGGGTCTCGAGTCCTAATTTGACTATTTGCAAAAGTAGTGTTTCAGACTTTAATCCGAGTAACGATGCTATATTTAAATAAAACATTTAAATATACAATCGTAAAATATGCGAGTTGTTATAATAGTAGTAATAGCAGAAGGACAATCTATATGATGATGTTGCAAATGATTATATGATGCCGATGAACATGCTTTAGATTTAGAAGATGATGATGGCCAATAAAAACACGCATGATTACGTATGATTTCATTGGACTTATGTATCTTATTTGGTTACTATATGGACATGTATCGATTATTTGTATAATGCATCTATTATTTACTTGTATATGTATTTTTCCTTGGTCAACTTTTATATAATGTATCCATTATCATCGATCTAGTATTGATTTATATTTATTTTATGTTATTGACATATATATTGTACAATGTAAAGATATAACTGTGTTATATATATAATTGTCTCTAATGTAGGGGAAAAAAGTAGATATTGGAAATACAATGATAACTGATACATCATACAGTGCTATATGCAGGGCTGTCAACGGATACTTTCGAATACGGATAGTGCCGTATCCATATCCATATCCGAAATCATTTTCGGATATTGGATATCCGTATCCGCTTAATTTTCGGATATCGGATATCCATATCCGTTTAATTTTCGGATACATATGGATATCGGATATTTATCCGCTCAGCCCATAGTCAATAAATTTAAAAGTATAAATGAAAAGGTTTGGATCAACATAAAACAGTTTTTGTAATAATGTTCATAAAAAACCAAGGAATAAAAAAATGTCATGATAAAACAATGTTTTATATCAATATCCGTATGTGTATCCAAAAATATTCGAAAATTAAACACTAAAACTGTCAGTTTTCACTAAAAATGAGCAAAAAACCATATCGTGGTAACATCCAACGTTAGGAAATAGTTGGAAAATCATATATTAATCTACTATAATTTTAATTAAATAAATATGCATCAGTTAATCGAATGGATATTTTTCGGATACGGAAACCACAATAACCATATCCGTATCCAGAAAGCTTTTCGGATATTCGATTTTCGTATCCTATTTTCGGATAACGGATATTTTTCATATTTTCAGATACGGATTCGGACGGATATCGGATTTTTCGGATACCCATTGATAGCCTTGGCTATATGATATAACAATGCTCCCAAAATATATAAGTAGATGTTTAATGATTGATAAAACATAATACCATAAATTGCAACGGCTAAGTATTTGTCGTATCCTATGAACTTCAATATAATGACTCGCCTTGTTGACCTCCAAACGTCGATATCAATACATCAACGGTATTCATGTGCCAAGAATTCAAGTGCTGGAAAAACAAATTATTTGGGTAAAATAAAAGAAAAGGAAACAGAACAAGGAAGAAGAGAACACAACATTAGAATTTCACAACGGAATGATAACATATAATATCAAAAGATGGTACAAATTATCACTCTAAGATATATAACATTTCAGAGTTACGATCATAACTACCAACATCGGCCTGGACAGTCATAACAACATGTCCTCATAAATGTTGATATATACATAGTAATGCAGTGAAAATAAGAATGCTACGGTAGGTGCATGGAAGCATCTAGCTCGTCTCTAAATGCTTCAAAGAATATCAACGAAAACCTGTCTTTCTCAGACTACTCGAAAGAGAACCCATGGAAATAAGGGAAATATAACAGCACGAGTCAGACATTAGTCTGGTGTGAGAAACTCAAGAAATATGTGTCACATATAACAACACCTTTTGAGACCAACCAAGTTATTGGATTGGTTCTCCCCTCAAAAGAGCCAACCATTTATTAACTACATGCTAAAATATAATAGATGATGTCTAGGGTGTATAATATAAGTAGGAAATAGCCGTGGTACGTATACTCTATAACAATAACTAGGTATGCAATGAAAAACCGCCAAAGCTCGTTCGCATAATTGTGCAGGATTTCTATGGAGATATCTTCGGGAAAGCTAAATCCGGCCTCATGCATAAGGATCATTCCGAGCACCGTATATCTCTAGATAAAATATATCGTAAGGTAAGCCATAGCTAGTCAACGCCCAGAGACATTACACCGAATATCATCAACTCCTGCTAGAAATATCGACAGCATCTCTAGATCTGGAGTTGATATACAATATTGGACTTGCAAAACCCTTCACGGTTAGGCACCCTACTATGGTTTTAGTCATTTTCGATGTTAAAGCTACATTCGACATCTCTCATATGGTCTTCATTACTCGAACAGAACACGGATCCCCAAATGGATTTCAGCATCTCGAATAGTTCACGAATCCCTAAATGGATTCTAGCATATCGAGTAGTCCATAAATCCCTACTAGGATCCTAATATAAGTCGACTGACGAATGCTAATTTTGACCTCTCCCTTGGGTTTAACCTTAGGACAGACAGTTTAACTCCATAGCATTAGTCTAAAATATTAACGCTGATCTCTCTCTTGGACTTAACCTTAGGATAGACAGTTCAACTCTATAACATTTCACTTCACAACTGCTTCTATAACATAGATTATGCATATGGTTTTGAAGTGGTTACGGATTCGAGTCATCTCTTATAAGTACACTCCTCCTGCTTACTGAAAGCTGCAAAACCAATCGATAGATTTCTAGTTAACTTAACCCCGGTTCTTTTAGAATTAAACAGACAATGCATAAGAGTGGAGATCGTCTCCTATATGGATTGATTTCCTTATCATTTATCCTAGAGATCCAAGACGAGTTTATACATACAATATAGCATCCCCGAAGATAACTGTACCATATAGCCCTCGTGTTTCTTTTATATATTTCCTAAATTATTTTGATTAATTTCAATAGTCAACTAATCGACCATCAAGTATGAGATAGATAATCTTAAATGCAAACCAAGTCTCATACACTTATCATGTTTTCGATCTTTTCATCTCACACCGTCCCTTGGTCAAGAGTGGACCTGGTAGGTTAGAGCGCTATGACTTCTACACCCTACTCGAGCATCATTCTTAACTCTTATAGATAGACAAGTCTACTTCAACAGCTCTTAGTGCTAAGTTTATGACTAAATACTTTCCATAAACAAGTAACAAAGAAAGCATGATTAAGTCAAGCATCACACAAAGTAAGATTGAGCTACTTAGGAAAATCCTATTCCCTACAATTTAATTAATCCTTTTATTAATTAACAACTCCTTTCTAAATACTTTTCTGTGTATGTGTGTGTATTTAAAATACCTTTACAAAAGATATATACATATATATTATAGTTCACTATTCATTTCTACTCTTTTCAATACTTGTAAATGTATTCATATTCTTATGCCAAATGGTATAAGAATATTCACAAACCTTAAACAAGATTTCACATTTGCATAAGCATACTTTGATGAGTTAAAAACAAATGTCGTCAAAACATCGTTACTATAAACCCAAAACCATTCCTTTATAATTTCCTTTAAAACCTTTTTTTAAAGATCTAATTACTTTACTAAGTGTAATCAAAAAGGGTTAAAGACCAATATTATTAACAAATTATCACAACAAATGCAATACCAATTTCATACTTATTATTACCTTTGAAGATTCATTTAAAGATCTAAATTAATATTTGGTCAAGTTCGATAACAATAGAACGATCGCTTATGGAAATCAAGGTTCGTATACTTATCACATTTCCAAACTTCTCAACTTATAATTTCCCTTGGTTAAGAGTAAAGTCGGGTAAGTTAGAACACTGGTTGCTATCAAAGCCTTACCTAGATACTTCATTCTTAACTCTCACAGATAGACAAGTCTACTTAGTTTTTAATGCTAAGTATGTGACTAAGTAATTTCCATTAACGAGTAAATAAACGACCACTACACCAAAAAAGGCATTTCTCAATGGCTCTAAGCCATCGTAAAAGTATTTCATAATGGCCCTAAGCTGTTGCAAAATGAGTTCCGCTGAAAAATGAGGAGTGGTTAAATTTTACAATGGCTCAGGTACCGGAAAGGGCCAGTGACTTAGAATAGGCTCAATTCTTTGTTTCAAGCCTAAAAGGATGAAATAAGTATAAGAGCTATTGGTCGTTGCAAAACTGAATTTTGCAATGGCTGATAGTTGTGGCAAAAAACCTATTTAGCAACGAGTTATAGCCATGGCTAAATATTACTTAGCAACGGCTTTAAGCCGTTGCCATTTTTCTCTTTTTGTAGATTTGTATTGTGTGAAATTTTTTAGTAACCTCTCAACCTGCATACACTACTCAGACATATATATACCATTCCTTAAATTTCAACACATATATCATTCCTTCAAATCAACTATAACTCATTTTCCAATGATAATTAAGCATAATTCCATACAATGATAATCTTCGGTATTTACAATTTCCACAATTTTAAGTTACAATAACAATCAGTCTTTAGACTTAACCTAGAACTTTTGACATGCCAATAGCCACATCTCAAAGTTTAGCAACTACTATAATGTGCACCAAAATTTGAAACATTGCAAAATGAGCCTCCTGTATAACAAAACCAAAACAATGATAAGGATTTCAAAACCATATGAAGAATATAAAAATGCAAAAGTGAATACAAATGTTGGTAATATTGATGATCTAGATTTCATGGATTAGTTGCTGCCAAATATACCAATTTTTGTATATTATCCATGTTTGTTGCTAACTTCTAAACTAAGCTCACAAATTGATAGCTCATATAGTCAGTCCCAGTTCTATGCTAACTCTTGGCATTTTTATTCAAATTACCATGTGAAACTTATTTTACAAGATAGATAACATTATAAGATACAATCACATGTAGGTATGAGTGTGAGATATAAAGTTCATTATTGACAATATTCCATGTTTTGAACTTTTGGTTACTATCTTGAATACACCTTCATGAAAGTTTGCTAAATTGGGCAAAATGTATAATAAATAAATAAATAACCTACATTGAATTAAGAAATATTTAGAACAAATCTCAAGGGCATGAACAAAATATGACTTAATATGTTAAGGAGTTCCTGACGTCTATTAAAAAGGAAAGCTCATTATGCATTAGGCGTAGATTTTACATTATCAACAAAATTTGATTTAATATGTCATTGTTGACTTAACATTAGGTGTAGATTTTACATTTCTTTTTCTTAATTCTTACGAAAACTTATTCACAAACATACACCCATTATGATGCTTACACGATACACTATTTAGTAAACAACATACTTTGCCACACTCATAGCGACAAAAAAACTACATCATCTACTCTATATAAGAAACAAAGAAAGATTCACCTACTAAATTCCTAGCTTACTTCAGTAATGAACTTAGCAAAAAATTCATTCTAAGTTCATATCCACACTCTTCTCCTTTATTCAAGGTATTCTGCAGTGTTTCAATATTTCAATCATTTGTTTAACTATTAATTATCATTTTTAATTTCTTATTTAAGACCGATGAAGCAAATTTATGAATCTAAGGCTTTGTAATTTTTGAAAATTTTAAATTTTTTATTCTTACTTTCTCTTTTATTGCAAATAGATGAATATCTGTGTATACAATAATAATTTAAATTATAATTTTGCAAGTCCAACCATTGATTCTAGATTTATGCATAAATGCTATAAATTAATAATTCCATATCAAGATATATTTTGGTTGTTAACTGGGTTTTTAACCCAGCAGAATTCAACAGAAGTTAGAACATCCAAACTAAGCTAGAATGACTTGAAACTTGAACTAGTTATCTAAAAGAACACGCCAATGGAATTTAAGAGAAACAAGACAAAAATCCACCATGCAGATGGATCGTTGGTGACCCATCATCCATGGATTGCTAGTAATCCAAAAGGAAGAATCATGAGTTGTCAAAGCCTCTTACATCATGATCTACTACCTCTTCTAAGAATACTAACCAAGTTTTATAGCATTTCAAGCAGCGCAGCTCAAGAAGTAAAGACTCATTTGATTCAAGTTGTTTGCTCGCTTTTTGACCAAAGTAGCTAACTTAAAACAGAGTTAGAGAACTCATATGAAGTCGGATTGACTTGAAATTTTGGAGGAACACTTAGAAGACATAAAAACGGGCACCCACCAAAAACGAGATTGATTGGATAAGGCTAAATGCATAGCTAGCGATCTAACTAGATGGATCGATGTAGAGTGGGCACCACCACCTCGAATTTTTAGAGTATGTCCCAGACACCCTTTAGAGTTTACCTGTAAAGTTTCATCTGATTTTGTTAAGTTTTGTGCGAACTATGGATGATTCTTCAGGACTAGATGACCCATGAAGATGAATGATCAAACAAACTCCAAATGACTTTATATTTGATAAGGACTTAAAGAGAAGATAGAAATACAACCAAACTAAGATCACTTAAAAATATGCTAAGTGGACAGATAGCTAGCGATTCATCCCCGACAGATAGCTAGCGATCCACCAAGATAGGTCGGATCACCCTCAAACTTTTCGAGCTCGCTCGTAGCACTAAGTAAAGGCTTCTGGTAGAAAAATATGCTAAGTTGATGGATAACTAGCAATTCATCCCCTGTGGATATACAGTGATCCATCAAGATATGTTGGATTGCCCTCAAACTTTTCAAGCTTTTTTGTAGCATTAAGTATAGGCTTCTGGTAAAAAAATATGCTAAGTTGATGGATAGCTAGCGATCCATCCCCTATGGATAGCTAGCAATCCATATAAATGACTTAGATTGATTTGAGATTTTCATGATGGCTTGGCATAACAACTATACTCTCAAGCAATTAAACTTCTGGCCCAAATGCTCTCCAACCCTATAAATACAATCTCACCTGCAACACAAACAGGATCTTCGGGACTAGCTGTTAGAACTCTGTAGAGATTATTCTTCACTCTTCTTCTCCCACACAATTGCCACGGTCCAAATTCCAGCGTTCGAAAATCGACATCCGTACTTCACTTGTACTTGTATTAACTCCTATTAGTATTAATTTATAGAATTTTTAAATCTAAATATTTTTCAATACATTTATTTTTAAATTTCCAAATTCAAAATTTAATATACAGTCAACTTGTACTCATACATAAATAAATAATCAAATACCCTTTTATAATATATATTTATATTCTATTTATCATTTATTTCTCTTAAATTCCAAATTAAATTCTATTTGTAATCCATTGGATCACAAATCAATTAATTTTATTTACAATCTTTTCAAATCTTCAAATTAATCTATAATTAAATTTGTTAATTAAAACATTATTCAAAATATTTATTTCAGAATTTCAAATTGGAAATTATATTTAAAAATCATATTTACATTCATTTATATTAATAAACAAACAAATATCTATTAAATTTTGCAAAAATACCAAATTAATCCATAATTTAATTCCAAAAATCAAATTTATTTCCAATTTTAATTTGATTTAAAAATAGGAATGTTACAGATTCCCCCCCTTAGAAAATTTCGTCCTCGAAATTTGTAAGGAAGACAACAAAGAAATATAGAAAGATAGAAAGATGAATCACCAAATCAAATTGAATATCTATTCTGCATTTGGCTTACCAAATCAAAATACCAACAATAGATACAAGAACGAATCTATTTAACACTTTACGAATCAGGTCATCCAGATCTACGAAGTATGCAAGGGCATTGGTTAGTTCGAAGGGATAACTTAACCATTCGTAGAATATACCTGGACCCAACAGAATAGACAGATATATGGATGCAATCCAAAAATTTTAGTTTAAACAACCAAAATATACCTATCAACCATAGCAACCAAAGAAAACAATTCATCCAAACAAACAATTCTGACCCATCTGGAGTTTATGTCCCATGCAAATATATCAAAGCTTCTTCCTAGAGCTGACAGGAATCATCAAAGAATTGAGAAGACGAAGCAAAGGATATTGATAGAGAAAGTTGCTTCCGCTATTGCAGGGTACTGACCATTTGTAGTGGTACTCCCCTGTCCCCTATCTCGTCCTCTTCTTGCACTCATACTCACTATCAGTGGATAGTAAGAGAATTTACTGAGGCATACAGACGGGCATCTTAGGGATATACTCATTCTAGGGTATACTTCACCCTATCTCTAATGAGTTACTTAATGTGTTATACTCCGAGCTAAAGTTTCAACCTTCAGCTCTGATACCAAAATGTCACGGTCTAAATTCCAGCGTTCGAAAATCGACATCCGTACTCCACTTGTACTTGAATGCCGCAGATTCAATCGTTGAAATTCGAATTGTGCCGGAGTTTATAACACATTAAGTATAACAACACAGCGGAAGAAAAAAAATGAATATCATATACAATTCCAATGAATACAATATCCAATGATATACAACAATGATATCAATTATCAGAGATATAAGAAATATCAGAGACAATAAACAACAGCAGAAAACGAATAGCCAAGAGATAACTCCAGTCCAATGCTCCAAGCCATAACTCCAAACCACTAGCTCGAACCACCATCACATTTCACTAAGACAAGCAAGTCTCGTCCATGAATCCGAAGACTCCAATATCCAATATCTCCAAAGAATATCAAAGAGAAAGCTAGAAGCTACTGAATCGATTTCTTTATCTGAAAAACCCAACTCTAGACTGTCCGTGTGGAAAATTGTGGGCACCCAGAGTTTAGGAAGGGAACAATAAACTCCAGGTCAGTCATGGGACTGGTATGAGCAAACAAAAACATTTTTATCTTTAAAACAAACAAAAGAATTTAAATTTGAAATTCGTAATGCTTTTTAGAAAATGAAACTACCATAAGGCCTCCCACCACACACACAATGCAAACACAGACTTGGAGGAGATTTCTCCTTATGACAGTCAAAAATGCTTGATACGCGAAATCCTTTGATATTATTACTTTAAGTGCATAGTGGAAAACATTTTGAAAGTATAATATTAATCTTAACCAGCATAGACATTTCGTACTATGCCTACTATAGCTACCATCCAAACAGTGGGGCGCCACCATAAGTAGATGGCAGGTTATACAACTAAAACCGTAAAGGGCGCGTATTGTTTCTTTGGGTTTTCCAACAAATGGTCAGACCAAGGAACTTCCCATTGCCACATGGGTACGCCTCTGGAGGGACGCCCCGAGAACCATCCCTTAGTTCTCTGCTAACAAAAGGCCGGCTAACCCCTTTCCGGGGAATAAAACCTAAGATATGCCAACCCCGGTCCTTTGGGGCCCTTATCCGAGGGCCCTCCAACAACATCACATGGTAATAAATATACTACAGTATCCACACGAGTAAGTATCTGGGCTCCATACCATGATACTACCCTTTTCCAGAAGGAATGGTCATACCCTAGGGGCGCTACCCCTGAAACCTTGCTGCATTCTTCCTGTTTCGACCATTCCGGGGTGTGAGGCTCGACGAAGTCTCGTCCACAAAGCTATGTTTTTCACAAAAGCCATGCTTCGATCAACCAATTATCAGCAGCACTTCGTATGCCACATTACCAAATTAGGAATGTATCACTAGTAACCATCAATTACATGACCTCTGAGCTCATACGTTTCAGAGAAAGGTGTTAAGCTAAGAGAATAAATCTCCGCCACCAAACAGAAATGTATTTTATTGAAACCAGCTTTACATCTCAAAGTGTAACGTCAGACACACATCCATACAAGTCCGTTCCAGGATCGAACGGAACCGAAGGCACTTCCGAAGAAGCCCTTGCAATCTGGATAATTCGTAATCACATCCGGATTCCCTATCACAATGGACGCTCAAATCTCTATACCGGGGCCATTCGGTGCAGAGACATTCGACAGGTCATCCTTTCGCTTTCGAAAGTATCCGGTCTTCAAATGCTATCCATATCGTCGTATCATTATTCGGAATGGGTTATATGACACAAAGTTCCTCTCCCGGCTAAACCGAATAATGAGCGCAATATTTTAAAAACATATGGATAATGGGATTTCAGTTAAGTCACAACTTAAACCCAAACTTTTTTTCAAATGGTTAAAAATTACCATTTACAAGTCTTTTTAAAAACAAAAAGGATTCATTTCAAAAACCTTCAATGGTTTAAACAATTTCCACGCTTAAATCTTTTGAACAAAAGATTCACTTCAAAACCACCTTTCAATTTAAAAGAAGGATCACAAATCTTTAACAAAGATTCATTCATAACTTTTCAAATCAATTCCATTTCATGTTGGATTAACTCATTCGGTCTTTAAATTAAAGACTCACTTTATAGCTTTCAAAATCATTCAATTTCAAATTTAAAATCTTTCATCATAATTATTATTTGAAACCACTTACTTCCATTTCGGAAAACCAGATTTTATTTGTACGAGTTAAAACCTTTCAAATATAAACTTGGGTTAAATTTAAATTCCCAAACCAATATTTTCTAAGTGGTTAAAAACCCATATAAACATCTTTATAAACTTGTATAATCTTTCCAAGCCAAAATTTCCAATTCAATTTCCAATATTGAATTCAAACTCAAATCAAAATATTTCAAATTTCAAAATAAATCAAATTTTTTAAAATAACTTTTATTTTCAAAAAATCATTTTCAAATACTTTTCAAATTCAACCTTATTTCATTTCCAAAACTATTTAGATTAAAAATTCGAACTTTAAAACCTTTTCAAAATATTAATCTCAAATATCTGTGACTTAACCGATTTCCTCGCGAAATCCATATTGTGTGTGTATAGTGTGGTCCAGGGGTTTTACACACAATAGTGCAACAACATTAATTATTATAGATTCGAACACAGAAATATCGATAAGCGGTATAACCTATAACGCTTATCTTTATTTATAGATCATGGATGAATAATATAAGTTCATCGCAGATAATAATTACATCGCAGATAATTAATTTCATCGTAGAATAAATTACATCACAGTTCATAAAACAAAATAATTCGTATCACACATTATTACAAATCAAGGACATCAGTCAATTCAAAGCACTCCATAGAATCCTAACATCCATGAGTAAGATCAATTAATTATCTGATTTATTTAATCAGATAAATTACTTATGAATAAATTTTTAAAATGGTTAATTTATCATTAATTAATTACAAGCCATTTTGATTAATTACACTTAAATCATTAATTAACCTTTAATTAATAACAATCCTTTAATTAATTATCCTTAATTAATTGCAAAGATTTATTTAATTAATTCTTAATTAATAACCATCCCTTAATTATTTTCATAAATTAATTAACTTTTAAATTAATTTATCACATTAATTAATTACCCATAATTATTTAGAAATCAATCCATCTTTAATTATTAATTTATTAATTAGCCTTTAATTAACTTCTTTAAATTAATCTTTATTATTGAATTTATTAATCCTTAATTATTTAATAAATAAATTTTTAATCATTAATTTAAAATATAATCTTATTCAATTAATGATTTCTTAACTACAAATTAATTATTCTAAGAATAATTAATCTTAAACTTTAATTAATCAAATTAAAACCCTTAATTACTTTAATTAATTATCCATTTCATTAATTAAATAATTAAATTAATTATCCATTTTAACTACTTTAATAATTTAATGAATTACATATCATTAAATTCTAATTTACTTTAAGATAAAACTTTGTTCTTATTAATAATTAAGTTACCATTTACAAAGTATTTAAAAACAATTTACTTTCAAATTTACTTTAAATTTCATTTTATATTTAGGATTTAAAATGAATCCAAATTTAACTTGAACAAAGTTAAAAACCATTTTAAAACCTTTTAAATCTTATGTTAAAGAAATGCATACCTGTAAAACTTTGTTTATTTTAAATTTTTAACTTGTAACCTTGTTTAAAACTCGTTTTCAATCTGAGACTTGATTTATTTTCCTTTTGAAAACTTATTTACTTTAAATACACTTTGAAACTTTGTTTAAATAAAAATTTACTTTGTAATCTTAAAAGAAACTTTTGTATTATAAAATTGGAAGCAATTTTTTTTAAATTAACATCAGGTAACATATTAACAAGCCTGAGTCAAACCGTGTTCTTCCCCGACCCCAACTTCGAGTCCCCTCTCTCTCTCATCTGCTTCGAGTCATCTCGCGCTTGCCTTCGAGTTCGAACCCAAGGAACCATCTCCTTCTTCAAACCCAACACAATACTGACACAAGAAGTTTGCACGCATATGTGCACAAACATCGCGGCTAGTTTCGATCTTCGTCGCCGATGCCAACAAGTCACCCACGATCTCCTCCATCGACCCTAAGCACTAAATCTCAAAGTTGAACTCGAATTCGAAATCAAGTTCGAGCACCCCAACTGGAACTTTCCGAGAAACCTAAAAACCGCCTCGCCCTGCCACATCACTTCACCAGAATCATTGCGACTCCAGCCTAAGCTCCGTTTATCACCCACGCAGCATTCCCCCCCGGTACGATAGACCAAAGACATTTGACGACATCACGGCAATCTCGTTTTTTCCATCTTCCAGGACGAACCGTTAAACTCTATGTTGATCAAAATCAACATCCTCATTGATTTAGAATTTAATCAAACATTTTTCTCAAGCTACATGATCGACCGGGAAGCTCCAACTTCAATCACGAGAATTAACACTTCCCCGATCATCTGAATTTCGCAAAAATGGCCACGCCGTTCATCTTCGCATTTCACCAAGAATACATTATTAAAAATTTCAATTTTTCTTTTAAAAATCATGGATTTTAGAAACGTTTTCATTCATATAATTAAAAACAAGAATTATAAAAATCAATTTTTCAATGAAATTTGGGTTTACCTGTTGTTTTCAATATTTCTAGAAAAACTTACTTCAAATTCAATCAAATAAGATTTAAAACTTCAAAACAAGGCTAAACAAACCAAGTTTGTTCAGATTATAAAATCAGATAAGTTCCAATGAGAAGAAATTGGAACCTTAACAGTTTTTAACAACCTGGGACCGAGCAGAGGTAAACATGCCTATAAATTGAACATGCATATCTTCCTCAACATATAAACATATATAGATTCACATGCATGTAAATATTTCATAGTTCATTTCAAACATCATCACAAAACAACACATATAGCTTCAGATTTGGTAAGGGGTTTAAATGATGTTTGCTCACTTGGTCATGTGAACAGAGGACAAGAAATACTCTTGAAACCTGGAATCTGTGTTTGCTTTGATAAATTTTGAAATGTATTCAGGTTTCAGGCTTTATTCAACTTGCTTTTGAATATGCATGCTTGATTTTTCTGATCTGAGTTTGTAGTTGCTTTCAGATTGAAGCTTTAAATTTGCTTCAGGTTGATTCAGATTTGATTTGACCTGATTTTTGAATATGAATTGATCATGCATGATTCAATTCCAGTTTTTAGCTTTGCTTCAAGTTGAAACTAAACACTTTGTTTCAGGTTTTCTTTTTGTTTTAAATTCTCAGTTTTGATTAAATGAAGATGTTGAAGTTTTGAAAAGAAAAGAAAACATCTTGCCACTTGTTTTATTCATTTTACACTTGTTAACCTCTATTACTACTTGTTAAACATTTGTCCAATTCAAACAAATTTATGTCAAGACCTTTCATTGAGTTTATTTGCAAATTAAAATTTAAACCTTACTTCATTTAAATTTATAAATTTAGTTCTAAATATTTACATATACAATTTTAAATTTACAAATCATATTTTCATGTTTTTCTTATTTACATAGAAAATACAGAATCGCAGCTTAAATATTTATGTACAAATAAAACTAATTTTTTTTATTAAATCTTGTTTGTATTTTACAATCCAATTCTAATCCATGTACATATTAATTTTCAAAACATGTATGTTATATATTTGAAAAAAAATCTCTATTAATTTTTGAAAGATAGAGTTTTTCTTTCAAACCCAATTTTATTTAAAAACATTTATTTTCTTTTGAATTAAGAAACATTCCTTTTTATATTTGCACTCATACATTATATTTACATTATTTCTTAAAGTATAGAGTATAACTCCTATTAGTGTTAATTTATAGAATTTTTAAATCTAAATATTGTTCAGTACATTTATTTTTAAATTTCCAAATTCAAAATTTATTATACAGTCAACTTGTACTCATAAATGAATAAATAATCAAATACCTTTTTATAATATATTTTTATATTCTATTTATCATTTATTTCTCTTAAATTCCAAATTAATTTCTATTTGTAATCCATTGGATGACAAATCAATTAATTTTATTTACAATCTTTTCAAATCTTCAAATTAATCCATAATTAAATTTGTAAATTAAAACATTATTCAAAATATTTATTTCAGAATTTCCAATTAGAAATTCTAT
Source organism: Allium cepa (assembly GCA_030765085.1). Taxonomy (NCBI): domain Eukaryota; kingdom Viridiplantae; phylum Streptophyta; class Magnoliopsida; order Asparagales; family Amaryllidaceae; genus Allium; species Allium cepa. Next base: position 139,580,388 of record CM060932.1, read on the forward strand.
TTAAAATCATATTTACATTCATTTAGATTAATAAACAAACAAATATTTATTAAATTTTGAAAAATACCAAATTAATCCATAATTTAATTCCAAAAATCAAATTTATTTCCAATTTCAATTTGATTTAAAAATAGGAATGTTACACAATAGTCATATAGGAGTTCATTATGATTCTGTAGTGAAATCTTGTACTTGTGGCTTGATCTAACTTAAAAAATTCAATCATATTGTAATCTGATTCAACTTGTAATAGCAGTTAGTTAATAAAAAGTTATAAAGTGGGCATAGGCTTCATTAACAGCTGAACCACTATAAAAATCTTTTTGTCTTTTACTATTTTGGCACTTTTTGCATTTATTCTCTATATTATTACTCTGTAAGAATAGGGCTGGTGCTTTCACACTCAATCTTGGGTGTTGATCCATTTTTCGGGTTAACATTTTGGTACTTCATTGAGAACCCAACTTAGGCTTAGGTCTAGTTATCTACTTTGGATAGATAGGTTCAGAAGTTAGATCCTCAATCTCTGCTTAGGAGATTTTCTATTGAGAATCAATGGCACCAGGAAGAAAGAGAACTATCTCCGAAAGATCCATAGGAGCTACCATTGTGGAGAAGAAAAAAACCCTCGGCAAATTGAAGTCAACAACCCCAACAACCTGCTGTTAGAAGCCAACTCCGGAGATCAGGTTCCAGGATCATCCATATAGCATGAAGTTATGACTAAGGGAGAATTGAACAAGATGGTTGATGAAATTAACCATAAAATGACAAATAGTCAAAAGGCTTTCATGGAAAAGATAGATGCTCTTTTAGCGCTCCAATCACTAACTACTCCCAAAATAGTGCCTGAAGCCGTGGCTGCTGCGGAGCAAGAGCATTCTTCTATTTCTGGCTTGAACGGAAGAAACATAAGGAAAAAGAAAAAGAAAAAGGAAGTAATGAGCAGAGCTCCAAGTATCATGACGAACGAAATAGTTAACACTCCACCCACTGCAAAAGCACTTGCTACAAACCCGAACTTAGGAGTGAAAACCCCATGGGAGGATATAACGATGGCTCTCTCCGGCTCTGAAGATGACAAACAATTTTAGGAAGACAAATTGGATGAAAATTCCAACGTGCAAAATGCTAGAAGAAGCTCTAAAACCCATGCCACATCACAGTGCCAAGCAATGGACGAGGAACTGCAACTCAAACGGTACTCCTAGAGGCAGGAGAACCAAGAAGATATGGTACAAAATAAGATCGATTACAAGGCCAAGCTCCCATGGTATATTGTGACCACTCCCAACTGACCAACTCCCAATCCCATCATGGAGCTTCCATCGTTGAATCATGAATGGTCATCGTCGAAAATTATCAAAATTCGTCAAAATGGTCGTTGAAAAACTCATTTCGGGGTTGACTCGAAGAAGATTCTAAAAGTCCTGACTCGAAGTCGAACTCAGGTAATCACCCATTTAACTTGACAGGAAATTCTGGCCTGAAATCAGACTCGGGTAAAACAAAGGTTTTTTCCAAGAAAACACGCAAATGGCCCCAAGCAACGTTTGTCACCAACCCAACGCTTCAAATTCTATGACTCCAAGCAAACCATGTGCTGACTGCAAGCAAATGAAAAATTTTCTAGGGTCCTACTCCAAGTAAAATACCACCAATCCATCTTCTTTTGCCCATACCTCAAACATGCGAACTCTCAATGCCTTGAAATTTGGAACGCAACCTTATCAGGCCTTCTTTGTCACCCTAGATCGATCTCACTTAATTTGAAATATTTTAGGGATCATCGTTGATCCACGACCCTATCATAAGTGATTTTTCATTCAATCGGCATTTCCAATCATTCAAGAATAGGACAATCATGCATATATCTTTCTCAGACACTATAAGTAGCCGTAACTTGAAAATGGACTGGTTTAACAACGATTAGACCATCTTTCCTAATCGAAACCCATTCACCAAAGCCGTTCAACATGCAAAATATCTAAAGAAGTTTACCATTCCAACCATACCTTTCTATAACTATACAACTGATTCAAAATTGCTTTTTTACAGGTATAACTAGCATATGGATGAAGCAAAGGCGATGGATGCAGTCTACTACAAGGCCCTCAAGAATCATTAAAGGATGAAACAACCTACGAATTCTATAGGAAGGCAAACCAGTTAAAGACTAGAGGTAGTGCAATTAGCAAAAGGCAAACTCGACAATTTGCTAAAAAACATCATTAAGGAGCTACGGGACCTCAGGGAACTTCTGCCCAAGCAAGGCTATTAAGACCTAGAAGAAAAGTGCCCCAGCTAATTGACGAAATCAAACGAGAGGATGATTGTCAAATGACACTCTAGCTAGCTATCAACTAAGGAATGGGGCCGCAATGACCTAAAGCGATGCCTTCTCATCCATCCTTGTGTACTTTCCTTTTCGAAATGAGCTATACTGGGACACTAGGGGCATTACAGATAGCATGAAGAAAGAAATGCTTCTATGCCCTCGATGAGCCATGCCGATCCCCCTTTTGAGAACCGACGTTGCTCTATTTGTGTCGAGAAGTCTTGTCCAAAGGAACGTTGAAAAAATAGATCCAACCCCATAGTCTCCAAGAACCGATAAAATCATGTTCTCGTAAGCTGAATCCCAAAAATTCCTCTTGAAGTCTCCAAGAAGTACCAAACCATTCCAGATCGATGGGTCATATTGATCTCATAAGTCATGCATTTCCATAAGCCGTGCATTACTTCTTGAGCCGTGGAACCATGCTCGAGAGCACAAACTCCTCAGGTTACCCGAAGATTGGCAACGTCAAGAAGTTCCAAACTGTTCTAGATCGACGGGTCGAATTGATCTCATAAGTCATGCATTGCCATAAGCCGCACTTCACTTCTTAATCTATGTAACCACGCTCTCTAAGCATGAACTCCTTACATTACATGAAGATTGGCAGTGTCGAGAAGTTCCAAACCATTCCGGACCGATGGGTCGTATTGATCTCACAAGTCGTGCACTCCCATAAGCCGCACATCACTTCCAGAGCTATGGAACCACACTCTCAAAGCATGAACTCCTCAAATTACTCAAAGATTGGCAATGTTAAGAAGTTCCAAACCATTCTGGATCGATAGGTTATATCAATCCCATAAGCTGCGCATATTGTAAGCTGCACACTCTCAAAAGCCGTGCATTTCGTAAACCATGCAAGCACTGCTTGATGTTACTCCAAGATCATCAGCAAACCGTTAAAAATTTTCTAAGTACCGGTGTTGTCCCAACAACACAGAAAAATTTATCTACTGTAAGATTGACGGGGATCAACTCCCACTACCAGAAAGAACTGACATTGCTTCACTAGCGCCACAAAGTTCACAAACCAAGAAGTTGACAATGAAATTTGATCTTTTCCCAAAGTTAATGTACAAAATGTCTAAATTCAAGACATCCAAGTCACGAGTTCCTAAAGATAGGAGCTGAAACATACCTTTGACTGGGGGCATCCAAGGAGCCACCCAGAACAACATGTCTCACATCAATTATTCAAAATAATCAGCTCTATGGACTGAGGGGCACATAACACGTTAACACTTGGCCAGGATAGAAAATCATTCCAACTTGGAATAAAATGAGGAACTTACCATCGTCCAGAGATAGACAATGACGGAAGGCGTTTTTAGAATCAAATCATCAATACAAGTTTCCAAAGACAGAAGCAGGTGCTCGATTGAGGTCTCATACCCCAACTTGTAGATAATCAGCTGTTATTCGAAGGTAGAAGACGACAAGGATAGAATGCTTGAAATTGAGCAACTAAACTATTGATTCCCGAATATTGAAACCAACGAATAAGGTTGATTTCCACAGTAATGCTATGACCCAGCATAACGCATATGGCTTGAAATAAGCAAGATTAAGTGTCACAGATTCAAGACAAACACTACCGAATTCTACCGGTCCTTAATCAGGATACAAGTGAGCGCGGTCATACCAGGGGCGATGTGGTAACTCGCTTCATAATTTTTTATTTTCTATAAGAACCTGTAATTTGACACCTTGAAATGAAGGGTTCCGCTTAGAAATGAAGAGTTTCATAGATAGAAGTCAAATCATAACAAAAAATGGTTGGAAGAAATTCGATTTTTCGTGAATAAGAATAACCATATAATTGGCTACGAAACAACCCTGTATTTCCAAGGATAACACTTGACAGTGATAAATAAGGCTAGGCAACGAAAATGCCTGGGACTCCCGTCCTTCTAGAACATGGCGTATCCCGAAGTTAAGCAATGTTAAGAAAAATAGCCACATTGGGTTGAATGGGATCTACTTAAATATACAGGGTCAGATAAATGATTCAATCCTAACCAACATGACTTTAACATTGCTTGAAGACAGGCGACACTAAGAAAAGACTTCTATAATGCAATCATCGAAGTGCAAGTTTTCGAAGACCAAAACTGTTGCCCACCTGGATTAAAAGCATTGCCAGATCGGTAGGGAAAATCGGTCCCAACCTCCTTAGTGTTGGTGTTGCCCTGGCAATGCTAAGGCCTTTTCTCATTTCCAAAGTACCGGTGTTGCCCTGGCAACGTCGAGAAACTTTCTACTTTATAAGTATCGATATTCCCCTGGCAACGCCGGGAAACCTTTTATTTCCTAAGTACTGACATTGCCCCGAAAATGCTGAGAAATTTTCTATTCACTATGTACCGATATTGCCTAGACAACGCCAGAAAAACGTTAATCTACATGTTCGATGAGAAACACTCATCATAGTAAAACATCAATGCACTAGCTTCCATAGATAGAAGTTGGTCCTCAACTGAGAATCTACCCTTGTATTCAGAAAACCACCGTTGCCTGAAAATGGGCAACAACAGGAAGACATAACCTTTCATAGGTCCGCCAGATGCTTCAACCTTTCATCACAAAAATCAGCCACTGCACATGAATAAAGCAATATCAGAAGGAAATCCTGGGATTGAATTGCTCATGTGCTAATTTCTAAGAATGAAAGCTAGTGCACAATTGAATTTCCTGAATTCAATTTAGAAAGAATTTAGGTACAACCAAAAGATAGGCAGCCTCAAGGAAGTGTTGCTTGGAACCAAGTAGCTAGGTTATCATTTCCCAAAGACAGGAATTGGCATATTAACATAATTTCCATGACGCCAGCAATAGCATGCACAGCTAAGGACATGTAGGGATAATCATGGAAGGTCGAAACTAAAACCATCAAACTTCCTCAATCCTAGAATAGGATTGAGAGCCAGACCAAGGGCAGTCGGATAATTTGTCCTAACCTCTCCGTCTCTCACAATCGTTCAAATACAGGCACTCGAAATAGCTAGTCCCTCGAGCAGGGATAGACACAGATACTCGATCGAAAGAAATGTTGCAAATCCAAACATGAATAACCACGAGGTTGGTTATATAAATGTTATGTATCGCAAAACAGAGCATTCTGACAAAAAAATCACCAACGAAGGAAATGAACGATTTGATGTTTAGAAATCAATCGTCTTTCACAGTTTAGAGATGACGAGAAGGAAGGATGACCTACTTACGGTCTTACTAGATCATTTGGTTCCAAATTGCAGGAATATGCCATTACCCAAAGTTTGGTGATGCTAAGAAGAAACCCCTAGATTAAAACCGTCGATACATCGGCTTTCGGAAACAGAAGTAAGAGTTTGATTGAATCTTCAGCCTTATCTTTTGGCATCTCATGCTATCTGAAGATTCACAACATCAAGAAAAAATCCACTGAGTTGAGCCATACATGCACAAGTTTTTAGAGATAGAAATTGATACATGATTAGGGTCTCAACACTGGACTTGGAAGAATTCACTCTAGCGAAGACAATGCATCTTTCCAGCACATGTACCTAGAATGACATTGGATGACGATGTCAACTTGGAGGAATTCAATTACAGTCGGAAAAACGTCATCATTGAAAAAATCAGAGCTTGGAATCAAGCAGAAAAGTCCATATTTCATAGAGATAGAAGCTATTGTGTTAATCAAATTGGTGGTAATCGAACGTATTGCCTAGGAGACATAGCCTGCTGAAAACAAGTAGACTTCGTATTCAGAGAAATCAGCCCTATGGACTATGGAAGATAAACCAACACTTTGTTGAAAAAAACTTTGTTGGACATGAGTAGGGATTAGTTACAGAGCTCGCTAGACCAAGCTACCTTATAGTTCTTAACAAAGCCATGAAAATAGAATATGCTGAAATGACCGTAGAAGTATTACTTACATGTATAAAATTACAGTATATGAGTATGCTGCACATGAACACAAGAGGTGCAATAGCGAGAAAAATCAATGCTCAAAATAAAGAAATTAAACCAATAGTCCCTGAAGATAGAGGCTAGTGTGCAGGTTGAATTCTGAAAAACGCAAAGGAAGGATAACCGCAATCGAAAAAGTCATGCGCTAGTTTTCGAAGACTAAAACTATGCCTGATCGAATTTCAACTACAACTCTACAAGAGCAGTTGTGCCTTGTAATTTAACTGTAATCAATCATCCCAATATGATAGGAATAATAAGCGAAGACTAAGTTGCGAAGGAACCAACTTCTAGAGGAGTGGAAGTCCCTCACCAGACTAATGGTTGGATGGCTGAAAAGTCATTTTCAACAATAAAACTTGGCATTCAACCATGTTAGGTATGTTCTACTTTAAGTAATATCCCCTTATAACTAACGCCCGAAATCCAAGGAAAGTCGGCGTATGTTGACCTGTCGGGTTCTAAGCGTTGACCGGGGTAGATGCGGTGTGTTATCTACATGAGAAGAGTCCAGCATGCTTCAAATGAACAAACGAGTGTAGATAGCTTTCTTACACTTGAAATATAATCCATATCGTTTTTGAAATTATCTTTTCCACACTTACCCGCTATCGATCAGTGATGGATAACGGAGCTGCTGTACGAAGCGATGTAGGAAGCTTTTCTTTTTAGGATCAATGAAGTACGAAACGGGCAGAGAGATACGATTGAATCATCCACTATACCCAATTTTGGAATAAATTGTCGCATTAGAATTCAAAACAGTAATAGGAACTTAACCAAATCCTCGAAAAGAAACATTTAAAGACAAAGATCAAGACTTCACTCCAGAACGGCGTACAATTATTCGAAACAAACTTCACCGTCGGTCGAGTTAAAACTATATAAGTCGACTTCAACCCTACGACGTGCACCCACTTATCGACCTAAAGTCTTGGGTAAACTATGGAGCGAAAATTGCATCGTCAATACCAAAAATTGAAATTCAGATCGAAATCAAAAAACGAACGGCTATCAGAAGTCATTCAATTGAAAAAAACATCTTGAGATGGACTCCAATGATTCACTGAAATTCGCATAATCGTAATCCGAAACTTGTCTTGTACTAGAGCACACTTTGTTTTCAACGAAAGCATGATCTAGAGGGCAAATGTTAAGTGGGCTTTTAACCCAGCAGAATTCAATAGAAGTTAGAACATCCAAACTAAGCTAGAATGACTTGAAACTTGAACAAGCATCTAAAAGAACAAACCAACGGAACCTAAGAGAAACAAGCCAAAAATCCACCAAGTAGATGGATCGCTAGCGATCCAAAAGGAAGCATCATGAGTTGTCAAAGCCTCTTGCATCATGATATACTACCTTTTCTAAGAATGCTTACCAAGTTTCATAGCATTCCAAGCAGTGTAGTTCAAGCAGTAAAGAATCTTATGATTCAAACTGTTTACCCGCTTTTTGACCAAAGCAGCTAACTTAAAATGAACCTAGAGAACTCATGAGTCGGATTGACTTGAAATTATGGGAGAACACTTAGAAGAAATAAAATAAGACACTCACCAAAAATGAGCTTGATTGGATAAAGCTAGACGGATCGCAAGCAACCTAACTAGATGGATCGCTAGAGGTCCAATTGATAGAGTTAAAGGTATGCCCTAGGGGCAATTATGTAATTTGTTACTTATATCTAACTCGTTAACCAATCTTGTTCGAAATAAAGGTATTTTCTTTCTATTATATACTTGATGTAATATGGTTATATTAATTTATCAATGTAATTAAATGTATATTTAATAGAAAATCTATAAATGGTATGTTTTATGATAGTAGTTAAAAAGTGTTGTAACCGTAAATAATTTATCACAATAAAACAAATATACCATTTTAAATGTTCTTAGTCAAGATGCATCGAATATCGATGTACCCGTTGAAACTAGAGTACGTAGCGTTATCCAAATATTAGGCAATGTATTAGTTCTAACTGTTGGGGGCACCAAGGAGTTACGTACGGATAGTTATTGGATAACTACGGAATGACTCACTTGATAGTTTTCTATTGGTTAATATAACCAAGGTAATGTAGAGAATATCGATGTGACTAATTTACGCGGTTCTCTTGACTTAAAAATGTTGTTGATCTTCAATGTGGAAGCTCTGCTTTGATTATAGTTAAATCATGGCACGACGTCCATCGAACGACTATAGTTGGGTCGAATGGAAGCTTTGGAAGTGAAACACTATTCAAGAGAGGATCCGTCTCCTCAGTTATATGAGGTTAGTATCATTATCAACTAAAGTCAACCCAAAGTCAACCCAAAGTCAAAGTTTCTGGCCAGAGAATTTCGATTAATAATAATTGTTATTATTGAACCAAAGACATTGTGTTTGGACTATAAAGTTGAATGTGGATGATATTGAAATTTTGACCTTTACCAAGTTCCATAAATCTAAAGTGATATAGTTTTGACGAAGAGAATTGGTGTATATAATTGTCAATATTAGGTGCAGCTTATAATAAGTAAAATTTGATTTTACCAAAAGGTGTATAAGCGATAAATTCGTCCAAAATTTCATACCACCCGCTAAGTGACATGTGAACGTTAATACTTGAGTAGTTCGATATTAATCGCTAATTGAATTTACACTTATGAGTCACACAACCGTAATGATGAATTCTCTTAAAGACCACACGATTTAATTAATTTATAAAATGTTGTAAATTGATTAAATTAATTGATATTCGAGAAATATTAATTATTATTTATTGATGTTTGGAAGTTTTTTGTAATTATTTTAATGCATTTATAAAAGTTATATTGGCGTGCATCGATATATCGATGTAAATTAAAGATAATTGCATGAAATGATTTATGAAAATTTTTTGTCATTTGATGACATATGTGTAAAGAAAGGATTGGAGGGAGAGAAACAATTAAGAGAATAATTAGGAAAGTTTTAATTAAAGGATGAGAAAAGTTTCATTCTTTCAAATAAAACATATTCTCTAATTCATTCTGTACAATTCATTTTCCTTCTCATCATTCTTTCTCTTTCTCCCATCCTAACTTTTCATGGCTGAATCCAAAAAAGAAAACAAATTTCCAAAATCTTTCAACTCCAAATAAAAAGAGTAAATAAAATAAAACAAAAGTGGTTCATCCATCTCTTGCAAGGATATGATGTGGACCTTGAAGATCTGAGGAGATATTAACATTCATTGTGTGATTTCTAGGCAACATCCTATGGTGATTCAATCGGATCTAGAAGCATTCTTCATTCAAGGTGCAAATCAAAGGCAACATCAACAAGGTGTGTTTTAAGAATTGGGTAGCAAGGTATGTCATTTTCTATATATAGATAGTGATTTTGCAATGTTTGATGGAAATTTAATTTGATTTTCATAACTTATATGATGTATTGCTGTCTTGCTTAATTAAAAAACTATTTTTGAAGATTGAACTATTTGTTGAATGACATGATTGAGTTTTCATTTGACAGATCAAAATTAAATTTGTTTATGTTTTAAAACAACATTAAAGCGTAGATCTATGTTTTTAAACATCTAATTATATTGTAATTTTTCAAATCTAAATGTTTGTATGATCGAATTGATTAGCTACTTTTCTTTACTTTGTTAAATTGAAACTAAATCTATATATTTTAAAATATAATGTTTTATTTTAGTTCTATATTTAACATTTATTTAAATTCCATTTCTTTAAATACGGAAATTTACATTTTCATGTTGATTGAATTATATTTAAAGTTAAAAATGAAATTTATATGGAATCAATACAATGTTTCAATTGTGGATTTATGTTTTAATCTTTCATAACAAAGTGTAATATTAATTTTGAATTTTAACACATGTATGTATGTATGTTCGCATGTATTACTTGCACTTTTATTGCATTGGATATTTACACATGAATAAAAGAAATTTTAACAACAAATCAAAATTTTGAAACTGACTCTAATAACTACTTAGTTTATATTATTAGAAAGCTTTAATTGAATTCCATATATACATATTTGGATCTACTTGTATGTGTTCATATAAAATTTATTTTTCTTTACATAAATTGTCGTAGTATGAAATTATTTCTCTTTATTAATTAAGACAATAATGTATACATACAATTCATTGTTTACCTTCCATATTCTTGCATTATATTACCTATTGGTTGTCATTAATATGTTGCATTAATTAAGTTTACTAAAAGGGAAACTGTATCAATCACCTTTGTCATCCCTTATTTATTTCCATTTCAATTCCTACGTAATAAACATTCAAATTCTTCTTGTTTATTTTAGTATACATATCAATTACCACTAACTGTGCACACTCCCTGTATATTGCATGTAATATTTAGATTAGCCATTAATGTTATTTTATTAATCAATTATTTAATTTAATTAAGAGAAGTAAATAAAAGCTTCCTTCTCTAACTAAATTTATGCCACCTCATTAGAATAATTTAAGAGAAAGGAAATGGAAAGTTTCCTTCTCCAAATAAATTTATGCCCCTCATTAATTGAATAAGTTAAAAGAAAGGAAACAAAATATTTCCTTCTCTAATAAATTTGAAAAGTAAATATTACACACAAATTTGTATATAAGAGTATATTTGATATACTCTAGCTTACATACATATTAAATTAAAGTGAAACTTTATTTATGAAGTTAAATAAAATAATGATTTTATTTAAAAGAAACTTAGAAAAGTTCCCCATGAATTTGACTTCATAGTCCCCTTGAAGATCTAAAATGTTTAACTTTTTTGAAATTCACCCATTTCTTCCGCTGTAGGCTGATCCAGTTTCTTCAATGATATCGAAGCCCAACAGCCAATGCGGTTTAAGTCATGTTTGGGCTAATTAATTATGCTTGTGTACTTAGTAAAGTATCTAGAAAGGTGATGTCTGGGATTGGAAGTGGGTAGTTAAGTACCCTATCCTACCTGGCCTAAAAGGTGATGTGAACCCAAAGGTTGCCCCTAATAGAAAAGGCACAATTTTAATTGGGCCTTGGACTAATTTTCAAAATAGTTTTAAAAATTAAGACACGATTTTAAATTTAAAAGATAATTTTAAAATAAAAACATGTTTATTATATAAGGTTATAATATAACATAAATTTTCAAAATGTTTCAAAATGTAATGAAAAGTTCAAAATGTTTGAAACTATGTAAATATTAATTTCGAAATTTAAAATTATTAATAAGATAAATAGTATAAATTAATTAAATGAGTTAATTAATTAATATTTATATGCATGTATTATATATGTTGATATATTTTATGTTATTTTAAAATGTTTAGGATAACATAAGCATACATGTATGTATATAAGATAAATTTTCGAAATTAATATACTTTCATTAAAATTGTTAAATTAATAAAGTAATTAAAGGTCGGTTAATCAACTAAAAATATGCATATATAAGATATATGTTTTGTCTTACTATAAAGGTTATAGTAGATATACCCAATATAAAAGTTATATTGAAATACTAATTTAAAATTAATTAAAGTGTAAATTAACTAAAATTAATTAAATAAGGTTTAATTAATAAAATATCATACATAAGACTATCATATAAGTAATATGAAATATAAAATTAACATCATAATAAAAATTATATGATATGAATGTATAAATTAAAGATGGAACAGTAAAAAAAATCCAAATGGACTTAAGGAATAAATACATACGTAAATGTACGTATACTATGATTTCTGATGTGTTTGACACTTGAATCACGAGCGTATTTCATAAGAAATACATTATTCCATAAGTCGATATCACTTAATATAATATATTGAAGATTATGAATCTTTAATATAATATTGTTCTCTACCATATATATTAATAAATTACTTGCATACTCCTTAGTTGTTGAGTAAACTCAAGTTGGGGATGTTATATGTAGTATTATTAATATATTGAATATATGACGTAAGACAACTATATGTATTTGTTGACAAACTCAAGGTACATGTTCTATACTTAGGCCATCACGATATGGTAGGTACAAATGAATAATCTCTTTTGGTTTGTTGAGCAAACTCAAGGTTGAAATGAGATTAGGATAAGGAAAAATGGGTCAGGAGTTGTATGTGATACAACCGATAAGGAGTAATCCATCGTTTGTAGGGCTATGATTTATTAAGCGAACTCAAGGTTAGAATATCAAGATAGATGAGTCCTAACATCCACTAGTAAAATCGAAAGACTTCTATGTTTCACCTTGGGGTTTGGAGAAACATAAAAGACTAGTGGTAGCCTTGTTATAAAAATGAAATGGTAACATTTAACCTTTCTAATATTGTAAGAACATATGCTAAATAATTTTATAATTATATACAATGATAAATTTGACCAATTATTGTGATTGATAAAATGTTTATCAATTAACAAATACAAACTAACTGAATTGAAAGTTGACAAATGGAAATATAATACCCATTATTAAATTCCTATTGCATGTTAATGTTTCAACGCCCATGTAAGTGCTTGATTTTACAACCACTGAATACATTCGTGGCTTGGTCACTTACCATTTATTTGGTCAAGACTATGTATTGCATTCTATGAGTTTCAAACTCTAAAAGCAATACAAGACAATGGATATTTGATTCGTATATAAATTGCATATAAATGTTATGTGGTGAACGGTCAAAGTTTGTAATGTATAATATTTCGATGAAATTAGTTCATCTGGAAAACCAAATAAACCTTAGTGTGAGATCGAGTATTCAATCTAAGTGATTACAAAAGGGATCATATTGTGTTAGTGTAACACAAGACCAAAAATTACAAGATAGATGTAAGAACTCGATCGCTGATAAATCATTTTGATCGGTTTACGTAAAGTGCAACATATTTGATGTCCTTAAATGTTAAAGGTAATCGAATGAGCTTTTGTAAAGAGTTTGTTATGATATTAAAGTAAGGTTTTATTTTGAATAATTTGACAATTTGAAAGGAAAATGAATGTATAATAATAGATGTTTTTAAGGTACAGTTGGGATGAAGAGAATGAATAGTCACTTCTACTTCATAGAGAAACATTGGAAATGTGAATTGTAATAATAACTAATACTTAATATTAGTATAAGAAATATGATTTCTATTCTGTAATACATTTTCATATAGAAAATTTATTTTCGATGAGATTTATTTCTTTGAGCTCAAGATATTTGATCAGCAAACTCTCCACTATAACTAGTTGCAGTGTATAAAACAAACAAATTGGATTAAGTGAATGACGGACCTTCGAATTTAGTACACTATTATAGTAATGGTAGAAATAGTGGGAGCATGACATATAGCACTTATTAATTGCACCATAGTACAAAAATTATTTTTGTAAAACTTACCATACATTACTTATGAAATAATGATTATTTTTCAGTATCGACTGAAAAAAAGGACATAGTAATATTTCAATATGAATATTATGGATATTATTTATGAAATAAAACTATAATGTGGTACTATATTTTTATAAAAAAAGTAATGCATCGAAAAATATAAAAGTATCTAATATTATTTACAGTTTTTTTGGAATTATAAGCTAAGCTATATTTTTGAGCAAATAATTTTATTATATGATATTGAATCATATGATACTGGTTAGTTATATCTCAAACAATTAAGGGCTATGCACCCATTCAGTGGGTGCATTATAAGACTTGATGAACTCTTTGGATTGATACATATAGATGTATGCAATCATAAATATATTAATACCAAAATGAGTCCACATACTTCATCATATTCGCCAATGAATTATTACCGACATAAACATATGTATTTGATACAAGTGTAGTATGACTCATAGAGTATAAAAACAGAAGTAAGTAAAATAACATGCAGTATAAATGATTCGATTTGATCAAATGAGTGAGTATATTGGAAAAAAAATTCGAATGTACCTAAAAATGAATAATGATTCATTCTCAAAAGTCGCTCCTCCATGTGATGCATAATGATGCATCGATAAGGTGTAATCGAACTTTATTGGACAACATGCGATTAATTGCGAGTGAAGTTGAGTTAGTTTCTTTCTATTAGGTCATGTACTTTTAAGAGTAGTACACAAGGGTAATATTGTTTCATCTAAATAACGATTAACAAAATCACACAAGATAAGAGTTTATAAGAAATTCCAACATATCATAGGCCAAGGAGTTGGCAGGTTGTGCGAGTCGAAAGATTGTACATAATAATTGTTCATGAAGGATCTTGTATGAATCTGCCCAAAAGGTTTTTGGGGAAGACGGTCATTGGATGACATATTTATGTTTTAAACATAAGTTTTGTAAAATAAACTAAATCAGATTTATAAATAAAGAAATTCATAAAAAGTTTATGAATGCCTATTTTGTTGCACCGAGAAACAATTGTTGTTTTAAGAAATACCAACTTCATTGTGAAGAAATTTCTTTGAGGAATTACTAGTAATAAAATGGAATTGGATATGATCCATAGTTAGAACTGATTAGATGAGATGAAATGAAATTAGCTAACCTAAATGAACACAATGCATTAGAGTGTCTAATAAGTATCATCGCACACCGAGGAGAAGCTAGGGTTTCTTATCAATGTCGAAAATATATAATCCTCGGTTGTTTAATTAAACCATTTAGAGTGCTAACTCTATGGTATGATGCGCAAATCTAAAAGAATTCCAAGTACGTTATCAAAATATGTTTTTAATAGTCGTAACTAAAGGAAGGTGATCCGTTGGCCGTGATTGTGTCTTTATGACCAAGATTAATGTAGTTGGAATTAAATAAGCAACGTTGATAAGAATAATATTGCAAATTTCAATTATTGGAATTAGCGTAATAGATTCGGTATCCAATGTGCTCAAGTTAATTCGGATTTACTCACAAAATTACCACTTAGTATGACTTTATGTTTGGTACATATGTATTGAAATAGAAAATTCTAAATAATGATTTAGAGTAAACTATATACACATCATAACCAAAAATTGTCTCGAAGTCAGTTGAAGCGATGTTGAGTTTGTGAGTCTTTGGATATGATCCAAGAAATGATAGAAAGTATCATTTTATAAGCATCAAAAATTGAAAAATTAATTTGATAAAAATATTAAATAGTTTGACTATCAATCAAAATGCAAAGGAAGCATGTGTTCATAAGAAAATATGTTAAGAGGTACATTAATATTTCTAAACTATAACAGCACGTGATTTTAACGATGTGCTTGTGTTAAAATCAACCTTTGTTGTTTTAACACTCAATTTTGGATTGTAAATGATGTCTTTTATAATGAGTATAAATAATATTGGGAATGTCCCAAACTGATATGCAAAAACACCTTATTAAATTATTTTATACAGAACACGTGAGAAGTTCCCGATGCATTGGCAATAAGAGTTAACATATATGTTATGTTGTCTATGATAACGTGATTTGTTTATGTTTTCGATACATGAAGCAAATATATATTCACTAAATGGTTGTTTGTGGTGTTCATGCATATTTATAAAATATTAGATAATTGTTTACAGAAACAAACACTCCTTATGAAGAAGTGTTCTGACTCAAACTTCATAAGCTATATTGAGAAAAGTATGTCAATAATAAATTCAAGTTAAGAAACTTTAAGCTAGAAATATTTCAAATGAAAGGCCATGGCTGATCCAATGAAAAGGCTAAGTACATCGCTTTGAATAACATCAAAATAAAACAATGTATATAAAAATATAAGTGCACAAATTTATGATTGAGCCGATTTCAAATGTTGAGAATCTCATAACATTGTTATATGATAATGATGTCGCAATATAGTTTGTAACAGAACAAATAACTCACTAGAAGTTGAAAGGCATACTTCGAATTGTTCCATATGATAAAGAAGTTTATCACCTTTGGAGAGAGTTGATTGACAAAGTAAATAATAAAAACATAATAACATACCCATTCACAAAGGTACTTACCCAATTGGTTTTGAGAAAACCGATTGGAGAAGTTGGAATAAGATTCCATAATTGACTCTAAGTGCAAGTGGGAGATTGATAGAGTAGTCAAGGGTATGCCCTAAGGGTAATTATGTAATTTGTTACATATATCTAACTAGTTGATCAATCTTGTTCGAAATAAAGGTATTTTCTTTCTATTATATATTTGATATCACGTGGTTATGTTAATTAATCAATTTAATTAAAGTATATCTAATAGAAAATCCATAAATGGTATGTTTTGTGATAGTAGTTATAAAGTGTTGTAACCATGAGTAATTTATCACAATGAAACAATTATACAATTTTAAATGTTCTTAGTCAACATGCATCGAGACTGGATATCGATGTATCTATAAGACTAGAGTATGTGATGCTCTCCAAATGTTGGACAGTATATTACTTATGACTGTTGGGGGCACCAAGGGGTCACGTACTGATAGTTGTTGGATAACTGTGGAATTACTCACTCGATAGTTGTAACGACCTAAATATTTGGACGGTTTAAATCGATGATAAACCACACACGTTAGACTTAAACCATTCAAAAAGGCAGATTGTTATGGGGTAAATAATAATATAATAATCAAATAAAAGTTCATGAAGTTGTTTACAAATAACATTGATTAAACTTTTAAAATGCAGATCAAAGTTACATACAACAAGAAAAATAATAAAAAAATGCAGCGGAACAACATGATGTAGTGGGTACATATAATGAGTAATAGTAGTACAAAATCTTCGTCTTCATCCTCCAAAAAACAGTCTTCGATAAGCTGAAAAGCTCAGATGACCCGAGTGAATTGGAAAGACAAAACACTCGAGTCAGAACTAAAAGATCTTACATAAATTAAATCAACATTAAATAGGTATGAGTGTAGTGATGTTGGAGATGTTTACGGGGTTTGACATCTCATATCCAGTGTCTAACGTGAGTGTAATAACTTAAGAGATGTTCGAGATTTCCACCTCCTAAGGATTCGTTAAACAATCTACTATGTAGTACAATATGCTATTATAATATGTCTACAGTAAAGTAAAGTATTAAAATAGCGTTAAGGCGTTACCCATATCCCCCTTAACACATTTTATATAATGTCGTAGTCTATACAGATACTGTAAACTCCACCCGCAGGTGAACTATCAGGGACTACTCCATATGCACGACACAGAACAAACTCGTAGAAAGCGCGATAGGGCATGCGACATGACACTTGAGGAAATGCCAGGGTAGATATACCAATTACGGATCCGGACTAGTGGTAATGCATAGCAGCTACTACCAGCCACCTCGGAACACACTCCTAAATCAAATCAAAGAGTGGCCACCAAATCAATCACAAAGTAATAGAGTGGTATCGAAGAAATGTGCCCGATAAGAGGAATGATCTCACTTGGCCCGGCGTAGCTCCTGATTTTAGCCATATCAAGCTGACTTACGGGAGTCAGGGTCACGTAAATACCTCATACAGAATCATTCACCAAACCATCCTATTTCATTTCTGGAATCTCCACCACATACACAGGTGCTAAATGGTTTTCGGTATTGATAGAGAGTATAATAATATCTAACACCAGTCTCTTTAACAACCAAATGCTTATTTCATACCGAATGGTTCTTTTAAATTTCAAAAGATCAATTCACAATTTATATCAAAATATCATATTCAATCTCAAATCATACCTCTTTCGAAATCATATTCACTTTCAAACTAGATTCACTTTCAAAATCATATTCACTTCCAAATCATATTCACTTTCAAATCATATTCACTTTTGAAATCATATTTCACCTTGAAATTATTGATAAGTTATGTTAATTAATTCTTCATTTCAAAATCATCTTATTCACTCAAATATGTCATTCACAAAAAGGTATCAATTCCAAATTCCAACTTAGGTTGTATCATCATCAATGATTTAAATATAAACACTTCAACCATACACGATTGAAATTTTAGAAAATAGTTTAGATAGTCATAAATAGTTTTATTAGTTTAAAAATAGTTTAAATAGATTAAAATAGTTTAAATAGTAAAATAGTTTGCATAGATTCAATTTTGGTTTAACTAGATTTAAATTGATTTAATTTGATTTAAAATGATTAAAATAGATTAATTATAGATTAAATAGATTTAAATCATATTAAGTATATTTTTAAGTTGATTAAATAAATTAATATAGACTAAATAGATTTAAGTTATATTAAATAGATTTAAAATAGATTAAATAAATTTAATTAGTTTAAAATAGGTAAAATAGATTAAATTGGATTAAATATGTTATAATAGATTAAAATAAATTAAAATAGTTTTTAATTGGTAAAAATGTTTAAATTAATTTAAAATAGATTTCAAAGTTATATTCAAACATTTTCCGTAACTCGATTCCAATGGATTCATTTATATTTGACACTTCAACTTTAAAATTTCAATTTAAATCCTTTGAACAGTTCATTAATCAATCCCAATTTCACCATTAATGCTTGGATTATCAAAATAATTCAATATATATAAATAAGTTTCTGTTTCAAAATGCTAGTTAACTGAATTTAAAATTTAAGGATTTAAAATCATTTAATTTAACCAATCTGGTGTCCACATATAAAATTTTCTACCTTAGGGTCAAGTGATATGGATATTTATCATTTCAATTCGCAATTTAGAATTTTATGGTTATATATCATTTCAAACCGTAATCCCTAATTAAATAAAAATCCATAAAATCGCTTTAGTCTTCGTTTCAACCCATAACGTTTTTTCCCTAATCTATGGATCATTCGAATATGTATCATTTCAAACCATAGGGAACTTGCAGTTTGTAACCATAAAAATACAATCATCCAGTATCAACAATCAAACATCTATCACAATCATCATCCAAAACGATCAATAAACACCAATAGAGAACTGATAATCAACAATAGGTATTAAATCGACAGTTTAAATTCAATATCAAATTAAACGGTGGTTAAATGAAATTAAAGTCAAATTCAACTAGAATGACAATTTAAACACACCAAACATCAACCAATAAATTTATAATCACACCATAAATTTTATTTAACTAACATAAGATAATCTAGTAGTTGTGTGTGGGTCAAAATAATCATCTTTGATGTCAAATTGATTTGAAATCCAAAATAAGGCACAAAATTCAACAGTATCAGAATCCATCCAAACCAGTCCATAATATCCAAATTTCGATACGATCCCAATGAAATAAAACACGCCCAAATGCGAGTTCGTATGCAAAAGTTATTAACATTAGAAGTTAAGTGATATATAATTTAAACAAATAAATTTAAAATTTAAAATTGTATATGTCAACAGCATCGTTCAGGAAACCCTAACCATTCCACTACATACGCGATGGAACCCAGGAGCTATAGTCACCATGTCGCTTGTTTTCACACGCCACCCCACGGCGCTAGCATTTGATCGGACCCTACCACGCGATTGCCCATGCCAGGCCGACCACCCTTTGGCCGCGCACACGCCAGCGTCCCCTCTAGGCGCTGACCACCGCCGTTGCCTATTTGACCAACCCCGGCAAATCTGGACGCCATCCACCCACTCCAGCCATATGGATCGAACCTGCTAGTCACCCTCTACGTGCCCATGCCCTCCGATCGAGCCACTGTCAAAGATCCACCGTTAAACGAGGCCATGGCCTATGAACGGCTGAGAATAAATCATCGAACGGTGATTCGAATGCAAAAAGGAATTTTAGACCTGGGTTGCGCTCATCGAGAGCTTCGAATTGATATACGATATGATAAGGTTCGAGGAGTTTTAATTTTGAAGTTGAAATTTGACTTGAAATTGAACTGGGAATATAGGATTTTCAGCCATTGGGAAAAGGGGAGCGACAGAAACTTCTGTATGTACTATAATAAGAATAATGACTGCTTGGGTTTTGGGGAAACAAGACTAATTATATAACGAAGGCCCGGTATGAAAAAAATACGTATGGAATTGGTTCGAACGATAATAACGACCCAAAAAACCCATTTCGCTTCCAAAACGAAGGTGGGTCATCCTATACATCACATGTTTTTGATATTTTTAAACTCAATGAAACAGGTTTCAAGTCCTAATTCCTTCGTATAAAGGACTTGGCTATAAATTAGCTTATTTCAAATCGATTTCAATTGAATTTAATTAAATTGATTTCTATGCGGTTCGGTTTCGTACGATCAAACAACAAGTTCGGTCACTACAAAACTTGAAAACTTACAGTAACTCACCGTTACGGATCCGATGAAACTGGTTTCGTTGAAATTCGAGACAATTGCCAAAATGACAATTTTTACATTAAATAAATATCTTAATATTAAATTAATTAAATTTTGGTTCCTTAGACATTTACAATACTTTAAAACAAATTGACATATCAAATTTAGTGTTACATATTGTACTAATTACAGGGTTCAATCTTCAACTGTAATTAAATTCAATTAATTATAATTTAATTCCAATGAACTGACTCACTTTGATTTAAATATTTTATTCAATCAATCATTACTCTATATACATAGTTAACATTAGTTTATATCTTATTACATTAATATTCTCCAACTCATCTTAATTTACATTAACGTAATATTTAATTCATTTAATTACAATTGATTCCCAATCTAATTTAAAAAACTAAATAAATAGGTAACATATAATAATTGTCACAATTAACCTTTAATCACATTTATAAGTTTATTATTTTTTAACAAATATTATAATTACTTACATAACACTATTATTCAATTACCATTTATTACATACCACTTCATTAATTTATACAACATTTACATTTATTTCCTTATATTCAATTTATAGCCAAGTATAACATTTAAATTATTTCAATTGGTTGGACTTCAATTAAAATTGTTAGTAATTAACTTAAAATAACATTGTTACATTTCATTCTAGTTACTATTTTCATTAATAAATCACAAAATCATATCAAATTAACTATTCTCAATTATTGAAAATTATGGGTCGTCACAATAGTTTTCTGTTGGTTGATATAAGTAAGATCAAGTAGGAAATATCGATGTGACTAATCTGCACAATTCTCTTGACTTGAGAATACTATTGATCTTCAATGTGGAAGCTATATTTTGATTATAGTTAAATCGTGGTCGGCGTCTATCGAATGAATGTACTTAGGTCGAGTAAAAGCTTTGGAAGTGAAATAACTATTCAAGAGAGGATTCATGTCCTCCGTTATATGAGGTTAGTACCTCGGTCAACTGAAGTCAACTCAAAGTCAAAGTCTTTGGTCATATCATTTCAGTTAATAATAATTATTATATTGAACCAAAGACTTTGTGTTTGGACTATAAAGTTGAATGTGGATGATACTGGAATTTTGACCATTACCAAATTACATAAATCCAAAGTGATATAGTTTTGACGAAGAGAATTGGTGTAAATAATTGTCACCATTAGGTACCGCTTATAATAAGTAAAATTGGATTTTACCAAAAGATGTGTAAGCGATAAATTCGGTCAAAATGTCAGACCACCTACTAAGTGACGTGTGAATGTTAATACTTGAATATTTCGATATTAATCGCTGATTGAATTAAAACTTACGAGTTGCACATCCGTAATGATGAATTCTCTTAAAAACCACATGATTTAATTAATTTATAAAATATTGTAAATTGATTAAATTAATTGATATTTGAGAAATATTAATTATTATTTATTTGATGTTTGGAAGTTTCTTGTAATTATTTTAATGCATTTATAAAAGTTATATTGGCGCGCATTAATATACAATATAGATGTAAATTAAAGATAATTGCATGTAATGATTTATGAAAATGTTATGTCATTTGATGACATGATTTATGGAAATTTTATGTCATTTGACGATATGGTTTGTGGAAGTTTTATGTCACTTGATGACATTTGTGTAAAGAAAGGATTGGAGGGAGAGAAACATAAAGAGAATTAATTAGGAAAGTTTTAATTATAGAATGAGAAAATTTTCATTCTTTCAAATAAAACATATACTCTAAATCATTCTGTACATACAATTCATTTTTTTCTCGTTCATTCTTTCTCTTTCTCTCCTCCTAACTTTTTATGGCAGAAACAAAAAAGAAAAAAGAATTCCAAAATCTTTCAACTCCAAATAAAAAGATCAAATAAAACAAAACAAAAGATGTTCCTTCATCTTTTGTAAGGATGGGATGTGGATCTTGAAGATCTAAGGATATATCATCATTCAAGGTGTGATTTTTAGGCAACATCCTAAGGTGATTCAATCGGATCTTGAAGCATTCTTCATTCAAGGTGCAAATCAAAGGCAACATCAACCAGATGTGTTTTAAGGATTGGGTAGCAAGGCATGTCATTTTCTATATATAGATAGTGATTTTGCAATGTTTGATGGAAATTTAATTTGACTTTCATAATTTGTATAACGTATTACTGTCTTGGTTAATTAAAAAATTGTTTACGAAGATTGAAATATTTATTGAATGATATGACCAAATTTTCATTTGATAGATCAAAATTAATTTTTTTATGTTTTAAAACAGCATTTAAGTGCATATCTATTTTTAAACATTTTGATTAAATTGTAATTCTTTAGATCTGAATGTTTACATGTTCGAATTGATTAGCTACTTTTCTTTACTTTGTTAAATTGAAACTAAATCTATATATTTTAAAATACAATGTTTTATTTTAGTTCTATACTTTAACATTTAATTTAAATTCCATTTCTTTAAATCTGAAAATTTACATTTTCATGTTGATTGATTGGATTATATTTAAAGTTAAAAGTGAAATTTATTAATAAAATGTTTCAATTGTAGATTCTATGTTTTAATCTTTCATAACAAAGTAATTTTAGTCTTGAATTTTAATACATTTATGTATGTATGTTTTTGTGTATTACTTGCACTTTTTATTGCATTAGATATTTACATATGAATAAAAGGATTTTTAACAACAAATCAAAGTTTTGAAATTGACTGTATAACTATCTAATTTATACTTTTAGAAAGCTTTAATTGAATTCCATGTATACATATTTAGATCTACTTATATGTTCCATATAAAATTTATTTTTCTTTACATTTATATTGTCATAGTATGAAATCATATCTCTTTTATAATTAAGACAATATTGCATACATACAATTCATCGTTTACCTTCCATACACTTACATTATGGTACCTATTAATTTTCATTAATATGTTGTATTAATTAAGTTTACTAAAAGGGAAACTGTGTCAATCACCATGGTCATCCCTTATTTATTTCCATTACAATTCCTATGTAATAACCATTCAATTTGTTCTTGTTTATTTTAAGTATACATATTAATTACTACTGCCTCTGCACACTCCACGTGTAACAACCATAATCTGATAGCCATGATTTTAGCAAACAAAAGCTGTTATGTGAAGATTGAGAGAGAAGAAGTTGTTGCAACTGAACACAGTTCACTGGAGTTAGGCGGCAATCATCAAGAAGTTGCAGTCTTGTATCGGGAAGAAGCATGAAGAATCTAGGACAGAGGATTTAAGCATATCAGTGTGTATGTCACTGTGTTTTGTATGTCACTGTGTTTTCTTAAGATATAAGTATTTGAATTGTAATTGGGCCGAGTGGAAATATGTGTTGTAATATGTCTATAAATACTGATGGAAGTATTTTGTAAGGGTGATGAAAAGAAAAAAATGGAAATAAAATTGCCTTACTCTTCTTTGTTATTCTAATTTGTCAATATATAGATGGTTGTTTTCTTTAATTTACATGGTGCTTCCATTGTTTGATTAGATGCTTAATCGATTTGATTTGAAGTGTTCTGGAAAAATACATTTTATTGTTTTTTAGTTAGCAGTTTTTCTTTCTTTCTTTTAGTACTATTTCCATTTTATTTTCTTTAACCTTGTATTTTTAGATCTGCTACTTAGCAATCTCTTTAATACAATTTTTGTTTGAAATAGCTTTTCTGAAATTTCTATTAGTTATTCTGTTCTTTGCTAATAGATCTCTGTTCTTGAACTAACTGTTTTACCAATCCTGTTAATTTCTTGAAATTTAAGTGATAGTCTCGTTCAATTGAATTTTTAATTTCATTAACCTGTATTTTTCAAGATTTCAGTTTTCTTTCACTAAACTGAACATTTTCTTGCTGTTAATATTCTTGATACAAATGCTATATGAAAGTTCTTGTGCAAATGCACATGTATTGAAAGATCTTGTCATCTTCGAGAAAATCTGCAACTTCCCTGCTATCTTCTTTGAGTTTCTCTTTAAATCTCAGTTCTTGATTTTCTTGGAATCAGTCATCTTGTTAAAGAATTTTTTCTTTTAATTTCTGAGTTCTTCAACCACCTGTGCACGTGCACAAACAAACACCATCTTCTTCTTCCCCAACTCATCTCTATTCTTTTCAGTTTTCTTTAACAATTGCCATGGCCAAGACCACTGATCAACCATGGCCTTCCAATTTGGTATCAGAGCAGACGTCGGAGTTTGACAACAATCTCACATTCGATCCTGATCATGCCCAAAATTCAGATCTAACCCTAATTTCCAATTTCGATGATCCATGGCTACGGCAAGAGGAAATTAACAATCGTACTACTTATGCCTTAAGAAATTCGGAAAACACGACCAGAAATTTAGAGTTTACTGTCCAAAACTTGGACAAGAAGTTCGATCAATCCGCCAAAGACCTGCATACTAAATTCGAAGGTGTGCATAATATGTTAACCACTTTTGTTAATGAATACTGTAACAACAGGAATCCTTTTCAACCACCTCCCGTAACTCCTCCACGTTCGACAACTTTTCAGCCTTACCCCCCCCCCTCCAGAGCAACCTATACGTCCAATGCAACCACCACCGCCTAGAACTTACACGCAACCTCACCGAACACCTATGGTACCACCTAGGAATGTTCCCTTCTTTAATACTCCTCTAAGATATCCCCAAGAATCATTACTTCCTCATCAATCCAGAAACCCAATTCCTGATTATCCACTGCTTCATAATCACCTACCATACCATATCATTAAACTAGATTTCCCTACATATTCTGGAGAGGAAGGAGTGGCAGATTGGCTGAGACAAGTAGAACAATATTTTAAATTTCATCATACTGAAGAACATCAGTAGGTAGAAATCTGTTCTTTTGCTTTAAAAAAGAAGTCTTGCAATGGTATCGTTGGTATGTGAACATAGTGAATAATAATGAATCCTGGGCAGTTTTTAAGGAGGAGATATTGGTCAGATTCAACTCAGAAGAAATAGAAAGACCATACGAAACTTTTTCCAAGCTCAAGCAGCATACAACAGTTAGAGCTTATTTGAGTAAGTTTGAACAATTATAGGCTGTAGTGGAAACTCTTCCACCAAAGTATTTACTGGATAGGTTTATTGGAGGGTTGAGTGAGGAAATTAGGTATGATGTCCTTACTTCAAGACCAGTAGATTTTAGGGAGGCAGCGGCATTAGCAAAAATGTTTGAAAGCAAATGCCTTCAGACCAAAAAAAATTAAGTATCCATCACCAAGTACTTTAACTACCAATTCCAAAATTAATCAGCTGCCATTATCAAAGTCATCCCAAGAATCAACTTCCTATTCCCAATATAATCATGCTAATAACTCCAAGGATACTCAACTTGAGACTCTGGCAAAATTAAAGGGCTCACTCCTAACCATATCATTGAAATGAGGAGTTAAAATTTGTGTTATGGTTGTAAAGAAAAATGGTCAAGAGATCACAAATGTAAAAATATTCAAGTCTATGTACTAGAAGGATGATGCCATTACAGAGCTGGGATGGTTCCAATGAAAGTGAGGTATCCATAACAGAATCTAAAGTACAAGTTGAAGAGACTTTAGCCATCACCTTACAAGCTTTATGTGGAATCCCTGCATTATCCACCATCAAGGGAAAAGGAAGTATTCAAGGCAAACCAGTTTATATCCTAATTGATTCTGGATCTACCCATAGTTTCATCAATGATAAACTTGCTAGAAAACTGGATTTAAAAATTGACGTAACCAAGTTATTTGAAGTAATGGTGGCCATTGGGGAGAAATTAACTGGTTCAAGGGTTTGTAATGATGTTGTGCTAAAATGCCAAGGATGTACCATGGCAGTAGATTTACTCTTATTTCCTTTAGATGGCTGTCAAGTGGTGCTTGGGGCTCAGTGGATGAAAAGCTTGGGGGAAATAACACTTAATTTAGATCAGTTGCAAGTTAAATTTGTTTACAATGATAAGCCTTATGTATGGCAGGGTTTGAAGCAGGATGAGTTGAAATTCGTAGAAAAAGTTAAATAAGGAATATGTGCATGGCCAGATAGCTATGATGATTTGTTGTTAGTCTATACAACCAGAAAATGATGCAATTCCTATCCAATCAGAGATTGATGCCATGCTCAAACATTATCCTCTGATCACAAATCCTTCTCCCAATTTACCACCACCCAGACCCCATGACCACCGAATACCTTTTTTTCCAAACACTAAGCCTATTTGTCTTAAACCTTATAGGCACTCGTATCATGTCAAAAATGAATTGGAAAAAATAATTCAAGACATGTTAGACTCTGGCATTATTAGGCCTAGCTATAGTTCTTACTCATCTCTTGTTGTTATGGTGAGAAAGAAGGATGGAACATGGAGACTATGCACTGATTACCGGAGATTGAATGCACAGACCATTAAGGACAAGTTTCCTATTCCACTAATTGAAGAGCTTTTTGATGAGTTACATGGTTCTCGATATTATTCTAAGTTGGACTTAAGATCTGGTTATCATCAAATCAGGATAGTTAAAGAAGATATCCACAAAACTGCTTTTAGGATCCATGATGGCCACTATGAATTTGTGGTGATACCCTTTGGATTAGAAAATTCCCCTTCCACCTTCCAATCTCTCATGAATGATATATTCAAAGCTTATTTGAGAAAGTTTATTTTAGTGTTCTTTGATGATATACTCGTGTATAGTCAAACATGGGCTGATCATATTAGACATCTTGAAATAACTTTTCAACTTTTGCAGAAAAATGCTTTGGTAATCAAGCTTTCCAAATGTAGGTTTGCCAAGCAATCTATTGATTACTTAGGTCATGTTATTTCTACTGAAGGTCTTTCAGTTGATCCGAGCAAGGTGCAGGCTGTCCTTAGTTGGCCACTTCCTCAAAGCTTGAAAGTCTTAAGAGGTTTTTTAGGTCTTACTGGGTACTACCGCAAATTTATAAAAGGCTATGGTATAATTGCTAAGCCTTTAACTTCGATGTTGAAAAAAGATGCTTTTAAATGGAGTGATGAAGCAAAAGAAGCTTTTGAGCAGTTAAAACAATGCTTGGTTTCACCACCAATATTAGCCATGCCTGATTTCACCCAACCTTTCATTTTGGAATGTGATGCTAGTGGTCAAGGGGTAGGTGCAGTTCTCCTTCAAAACAAAAAACCTATAGCCTACTTGAGTAAAGCTCTCCATGGAAAAAATATTGCATTATCTATATATGAGAAAGAAGTCCTTGCTATCATTATTGCCACAAAAAAATGGTCACAATACTTGATAGGCAGACAATTTGCAATAAAAACTGATCATCAGAGTTTGAAATACTTGTTAACACAACAGATACATACAGGTGTGCAAGAGAAATAGTTGGCTAAACTCCATGCATTCGACTATAAGATGGAGTATAAGAGTGGAGAAGAAAATAAGGTGGCTGATGCACTATCAAGGAGAGGTGCAATTCAAACAACTGAAGTACTGGTCCAAGCCATATCCATGGTGCAAACTCCTTGGCTACAAAAACTCATAGAGTTTCTGCATAATTCCTCATGGTATCAGCAACTGTTAGCAAGAGTGCAAGAAAAAGAACTACCAGAAAGTAAATACAAGAGGGTTGAAGACTTGATCTTCAAAAAAGGAAAAATCTTAGTGGATCATCACCTAAACCGGTTGACATAATTTCTTGTTAGGGAATACCACTCCTCTCCTTTAGGAGGTCATTCAGGGATCAAGGCAACTCTGCATAGGTTAAGGCAGGTTTTGTATTGGAAAAAGTTAAAGTCTAGTGTTTGAGAATTTTTCAAATCTTGTGAGGAATGTCAAAGAAATAAACACGAGAACATATTGGTGCCAGGCTTACTACAACCTCCTCCCATACCTGACAAGATTTGGTCTGGCATTTCAATGGATTTTATTACATGTTTACCTAAAAGTCACAAGTTCACTGTCATATTTGTAGTAGTAGATAGACTAAGTGAATATGATCATTTCTTTCCACTTCAACACCCATATACTGCAAAAGATGTGGCTTTAGTTTTTATTCAAGGGGTCTTTAAATTGCATGGGCTGCCTAAAACTATTGTAAATGATAGGGATACTATCTTCACAAGTCTCTTCTGGCAAGAGCTTTTTAAACTTCAAGATAGCTCACTTAAACTCAATTCGGCCTATCATCCCCAAAGTGATGGTCAAACTGAAGTAGTAAATAAAATTTTAGAATGTTATCTAAGATCTTATGTGTGTCATAAACCTAGTGAATGGTCTAGAAGGCTTCCCTTAGCTGAATATTGGTATAACACTACTTGGAAGACTCTTACAAAAACTACTCCTTATAAGATTATGCATGGCATTGATCCCCTCACTTTACTTTCTTATGTACCCAATACTGCCAAGGTTGAGCTAGTAGAAGAAGAGTTATTCACCTGAGATATTATGATATAATTCCTCAAAGATAGTTTGAAAGTGGCTCAAGACAGAATGAAAAAATATGCAGATCTTAAAAGAACAGATCGACAGCTTGAAGTCGTAGATTGGGTATATCTAAAGTTGCAACCTTATAAATAGATTACGGTTAGAAATTATAAAACACATAAGCTTTCACCCAAATTTTTTGGTCCTTACAAGACCAAAGAGAAGAAAGGTTCTGTGGCTTATAGACTTCAACTTCCTGAAAATACTCGAATTCATAATGTATTTCATGTTTCACCATTGAAAAGGAAGGTAGGAGATACTGTGGTCATCCAAGATAGAATTCTCAGTTTTACAGAAGAGTTAGTTGAACAACCAGGGAGAATACTTGACCGAAGGATGGTTCCTCGAAATAATGATGTGGTGGTACAGATTTTAGTTAAGTGGAAAGATAGATCTGAAGAGGAAGCTACTTGGGAAGATTATTGGCCAATGATCGAGAATTTTCCTACACTAGACCTTGAGACAAGGTTTGTTTTTAAGGCATAGGGGAGATGTAACAACTATAATCTGATAGCCATGATTATAGCAAACAAAAGCTGTTATGAGAAGATTGAGAGAGAAGAAGTTGTTGCGATTAAACACTGTTCATTGGAGTTAGGTAGCAATCATCGAGAAGTTGCAGTCTTGTATCAGGAGGAAGCATGAAGAATCTGGGACAGAGGATTTAAGCATATCAGTGTGTATGTCACTATGTTTTGTATGTCATTGTGTTTGCTTGAGATATAAGTATTTGAATTGTAATTAGGCCGAGTGGGAATATGTGTTGTTGTAATATGTCTATAAATACTGATGGAAGTATTTTGTAAGGGTGATGAAAAGAAAAAAATGGAAATAAAATTGTCTTACTCTTCTTTTTTATTCTAATTTTTCAATATATAGATGGATGTTTTCTTCAATTTACTTGCTGCTTCCATTGTTTGATCAGATGCTTAATCGAGTTGATTTGCAGTGTTTTGGAAAAATACATTTAATGTTTTTTAGTTAGCATCTTTTCTTTCTTTCTTTTAGTACTATTTCCATTTTATTTTCTTGAACCTTGTATTTTTAGATCTGTTACTTAGAAATCTCTTTAATACAATTTTTGTTTGAAATAGCTTTTCTGAAATTTCTGTTGGTTAATCTATTCTTTGCAAATATATCTCTGCTCTTGAACTAACTGTTTTACCAATCTTATTAATTTCTTGAAATTTAAGTGATAGTCTTGTTCATTTGAATTTTTAACTTCATTAATCTGTAATTTTCAAGATTTCAATTTTCTTTCACTAAACATAACAGTTTTATAATACTTGAACAATTTCTTGATGTTAATCTTCTTGATACAAATGCTCTATGAAAGTTCTCATGCAAATGCACATGTATTGAAAGATCTTGTCATCTTCGAGAAAATCTGCAACTTCCCTTCTATCTTCTTTGAGTTTCTCTTTAAATCTCAGTTCTTGATTTTCTTGGAATTAGTCATCTTGTTAAAGAATTTTTCTTTTAATTTCTGAGTTCTTCAACCACCTGTGCACGTGCACAAACCAACACCATTTTCTTCTTCCCCAACAGTTTTGAGTGACTTATGGATGATTCTTCTGGACTAGATGACCCATCATGATGGATGATCAAACTAACTCCAAATGACTTGATATTTGGACAAGACACTTAAATAGAAGATAGGAAGACAACCAAACTAAGATCACTCAAAAATATGCTAAGTGGTTGTATGGATTGTTAGCGATCCATCCCCTACGGATAGCTAGCAATCCATCCGGATATCGGATCGCTCTCAAACATTCTGATCTCCTTCGTAGCACTAATTAAAGGCGTCTAGTAGAAAAATTTGCTAAGTTGATGGATAGCTAGCGATCCATCCCCTATGGATAACTAGCGATCCATCGTCTATAGATAGCTAGCGATCCATCGAGATAGGTTGGATCACCTTCAAACTTTCTGAGCTTTTTCATATCACTATGTAAAGGCTTCTAGTAGAAAAGTATACTAAATTGATGGATAGCTAGCAGTCCATCCTTTATGGATAACTGTCGATCCATAGAATGACTCAGATTGATTTGAGATTTTCCATGATGACTTGGCATAACAACTGGACTCTTCTGCACTTAAACATCTGACCCAAGAACTCTCCAACCCCTATAAATACAATCCTACCTGCAAAATAAACAAGATCTTCGGGGTCGGCTGCTGGAACTCTGTAGAGATTATTCTTCACTCTTCTTCTCCCACACAATAGTCATATAGAAGTTCACTATGATTCTCCATTGAACTCTTGTACTTGTGACTCGAGCAAATTTAGTAGATTCAATCATATTGTAATCCGATTCAACTTGTAATAGCAGTCGGTTAATAAAAAGTTATAGTGGACGTGGACAAGCACTATTGTCCCAATGGTTAAGTGATTCGGCTTTGGTGCGAGAGGTCACAAGTTCAAAACTTGCGTAGTGTGATTCGAATGTTTATTGACATGTGATATGTTGTCCTAGTGACATGTTGTATATAAAGTACCATTTCAAAAAAAAATCTTCTTGTCTTTTCATTATTTTTAGCTCCTTCACATTTATTCTCTATAGTATTGCTCTGTAAGAACATGACTGGTGCTTTCCCAGACAATTCAAGGTGTTGATCCATTTTTTGGGTTAACAATAGTTTAGTGATTGCATATCATTTTCTTTCACTGGTCAGTTAAATTTTTGACTTTGTTTTGTGTTCTTAATAGATACTTTTAACTATTATCCATTTATGCTTGTTGGTTGTAACAGATGTTTAAAAAAGTTCATCTCATTTTGAAATTAATACTTCTTATAATAAATTATGAAAAGTAAGTATATAAATCTAAGGTTGCTTTTTCTGCTTTGTAGATATATTTATGATCACTTTTTAAATTTTGTGAAATCAAGTAAATAATGCCGTAAAAATTCAAATATTATTCATAAGTGGTTTATGGCCTATTTTTTGTGATTTTATAATTTTATATTGAATATTATTTGCGATTCAATTATAATCTATTTGCACCACTATCTCTTAAATACAATGTTATACATTTGTTACATACCTGATATTACAAGTGATGCAAACTGATATTAACAATATTTTTTTAAATAGGGTTGACTGCTATACATATGTTGTGATATTCATCATATCATTGAATATAAACCAATGTCGATCAAAATAAAACCTGAACAAATATTGCAAATAAGAGCAAGAATTGTGTATGACATATGGATGGAAAATGATCATTGTTAGAATTTAGCCAAGTTCATGTCAACATTGGAAGAAGAAAACAATATATAAGTGAATTTGTTGTAAAAAACGTTGTGATGTTTAGTTCAACTAATATACATTTGAGATGTTATGTTAGAACTAATTGAATTTAGCTTGTTTTAACGTAGATATAAACACTTGTTGAAATTATGCCAATTTGTTATAAAAACTACGATCATATATCTGATGTTGTAAAAATTAGTTTTCTTTAACTTTTCTCACACGTGATGCTATGTTATGACCATCTTTGTATTAATTTGTACGTGAAACTGATACTATAGTGTGCATGAACTGATACTATTTTTTGCCATACCTAAAACTGATACTGATACTATAATAATGAGAAACTGATACCATATTCTGTTATACTGGAAACTGATACTAATAGCATGCAAGAACTAATATATATCTTCTAATACCTGAAACTTATACTAGTAGCATGTAAAAATCGATACCACGTTTTTACATACTTGAAACTGACATTAATAGTATCAAAAACTGATACTAAACTACTAATATTGAATAAACCAACCAACATCATCACATAATCTATGAACAAACAAATAATAACACTAAATCCAGTTATACTACAAAACTAATACTTTAAATGAAACTACAAATGTTACTATATAACCTACAAACAAATTAATAATAAAACAGATACTACTTATACAACAAAACTAATACTGTAAATGAAACTACAAATGTTACTATGTAACCAAGTTCAATTACAAAGAGAAAATCAATGACAAATTAAAAATATGCCAAACCAATATACTTATATAACCAGGTTCAATTACATAAAATTGCCAAAAAAGTCATACAACAAAGATAAATCTTAAAAAATTCATAAAAACATGAAACATAAATCATATCTTCTTGGAAGCTGGACAATTACATTTACTACAACCAAACTTCTAGCATACACCACATCTATTTTCCTTATTTTCAAAATAAGCAAAGCCTTCTTTCCATTTTATAGAAGGTCTACCGGCATCACGTTTATCCTTAGGTGGCTTAATAACATCTTCAACACTTGCATCAACAATAGGCTTGTCAAAATTAGGTATAGGATTTCCAACATTAACATAAGAAGAGCGATAAGCATCCATGGTGAAATTATACTCAACATTTTCTTAAAGCATTTGTTCCATATAAAGATAGCAATAACTATGAATGGTTGAAGGAAAGACTTCACGAACACCTAAAATCAAATCTTGATGGAGATCCGATATAAAAGCCAAATCTCGATCTTCTTGATGCATTTGTTTTAAATGATTCAAAAACAATTTTTAGTTATCCATATTTTCTAGATAAACTATACCCATAACTAAAGGAAAAAAATTGCAAATAATAAAAACATTAAAACAAAATTTAATCAAGTGTTAACTTAAAACTGACACCTAAAAACTGCTACCTGAAAAATAATGCCTAAAAATTAATGCCTAAAAACTGATAACTAATTTGGATACTATACATTAAAACATGTTTAAATTCTAATACCTAAAAATCGATAATAAGAAATAATCTAATGCACACCAATGCCACAAATGCAATACTGCAAAACATCACTTTTCACAACAATTGATACTACAAAGTATCAACCACGATAACTTTATTCTCAAGCATGTAAGAAATCTCAATGGACGAAAGAGTAAGTTGAGACCAATAATAAGAAATTTCATTCTTCGGATCATAAAAAGAAGAATCAAATGACAACCAAGTGTTGGAAGTATTATCATTGAATACAAATAAAACAAGAAGACTATTGTTACCACTGCAAAAAAAATATGTAAAAAATGTTTGCTTTAAATTATTGTTTTATTCTAGTAAACTAATTTTCTTTATACAACAATCACAAATTATTATTTTTCAACAATGATACCTACAGTATATAAATCTGATATCTAAAAACCGATCCTTAAATTAGTAATAAAATTGATACTCAAGCAGACTTCATTAAATGTTTGATACTAACAAAATACTAATTCAACTCATTGATTGTTTGGTACATATCATCATATTTACTCTGTAACAACTTCATTTTTTATATACTCAAACAAACAGAACATTAAAAAACTTTCATACTGCATTATTGTGAAAGATGATACTAAGAAAGAACAAAAATGATACCTAAAAACCGATCCTCGCAAAAATGAACACAGCTCTCAAATTCTCAAACTCAACTCTGTCTTTTCCCCAAACAAATACTTTTTTCAGTTCAAAGTCCATAAAAGTTAATAGAATTTCCATGGTTTCTTCTTCCGCTCTTTCAATTGAAACCCAAATTGATGAAGTATCGAATCAAGTGACTAGCGGTTCGTTTATTCATCGCCACCTCAGAAAGCTCTCTCCTTACCATGCAAATTAAAGTGAGGTTATTTGGGTTTCGAAGAGGATATCTCATGCTCGCAGCTACGGTATTGTGAAAAGGAGAGAGCTTTGGATTTGGAAATTAAACGATGGGGTTAATTTTTTATGGTCACCCAGAAGAAAAGGAAAGTGCACGGATTAGGGTTCAATCGAAAAATTAAACGTTTTTGTCCTTGAAGGGAAATTATTAGTAGGCTGTCCTTGGTACCAAAAGGGTCTCTAAATTTGTCCTCTAGAATATTTTCCTGGTTTAAATGTTTATGTAGTCTCAGTCAATCTGAAATTTTTTGTAAATTTTTTCTCTTTAATAAATCTACGGTTCTAATATTTTTATATTATGTGATTTAATAGATTATGAAATATAATATGCAACACACGTTCATGATTATCATTAAATTCTTAGTGATTTCACGAAACAAACTATTGCTTTGAATTTTACCTAGTTTGGTAACTTTTATAAATAAATATATAAATTAGAGATATAGTTATTTATAATAGTTACATATGAACTATATTTAAATTGGAATGTCATATCAATTATTTTTACTATACAAAAGTAAAACTAACTGATTGCTTTTAATTTTGGTCAACTGTAATTCAAAGTAATTTGGCAGTTGAGCTACAACTCAATTTAAATAAAGAATAAATTACATATTTAGTCTCTTTATGTCAATTAATTAAAAATTTACATGTTGTTAACTAATTATTTTTCCTCTTTTATAGGAAAATTTTGAAATGCAATCAATTAATTCTTTTTATTTATTCCTTTTTATCGGCAACATTTCAGATGTACATAAACATGTAACATGAAGTGTTCTGTGGGTTTAATAAACCTTTCATCAACGTAGGAAATATGTGTATCAAGGAGAAGTAGTAACTTTGGAACTTATTACCTATAGGAAAATAGGCAAGAGGAAATAGTTTAGGGTTTTTTCCGAACTAAGGATGAGGGTCAGAAAATTAAGGCCGAACGATAAAGTAATGCTATATGCATATGCCATTTTCTAGAAAGTGTATGTATATATATATATATATATATAGCATTTGCTATACATATAGCGTTTTTGTTGTATGTATAGTGGTAATTTAATTTAGCATTTATACAGATAATACTATACTAACGTTGCATTTTGTTAATATTTTTCTTTCAAACTAAACTTTTGATGTGGTGCCCTTGGCTCAAAAATTTTCCTGAACTTTGTCCTTTTAGCTAATTCACTCTATTATTATTGATAATAAATAGTTTCCTTCTTAATAAGGCCAATATAAAATTAAAATGATTGAGAATAAATATATTTATAGATAATTTTCTTCAACATGCTTACCAAAATTGTATAGGGTAAAACATGCTTATGTTTTAAAGACAATATGATATTTCTGACATATTTGTTTATGCTTGAAATGAAACATTATATATTCAATATATTTTATAATTCTAATTTTTAATTTACATGCATAACAATTGTATTGGGTTATAAATAATCAGTTTTGGATGTACATACAAATTTTTTACAGGCACTCATAATGAATTAATTACATGATATTTTAGTGTTCGCTGCATTAACGGTGTTTTGATGTCATTAGGTCATATAGTTATCTTAGATGGCATTTATATTTTGTGTGTATCACATGTAGTTTTTCATGGTGATATATTTTTCTTTTTTGAACTATGCTAAATTTTGTATTGTACATTCATTATGGTGATATGATCATCTAAAGTTAAGGCAACAATTATTTGGTTGTTCCAAATACTAGACTATGATACCTTGATCTCATGCATATTATACTATATGTATTTGAAAATACAACATTTCAAGATACCGAATATTTTTTAAATTCAACCAGTATCAGAAAGTCAACTGATTGAAATGTTAGAATATTTCTTATTTAAGCTAAATTTGAATCACTATTTGAATTTGAGTTTGATTAGATGAGCCCATGTTGAACTTATATATCTCTTAAGTTAACAGGAGCACTCAGTAATATAATTGTTACCAAGGAATTATTGATTATTGATGGTAGTTTTTTCTATATACATCCATCATCCTTTAAAAATATTTGTTATACTTTGTTTACTTTGAGATTATCTAAGAAAATTAATCAACAAATCTAGGCTTATTCTGTTTAAGAAAAGATTAATCTAAATAAACTAGAATCCACAAACATGCACTTTCATTTTCATATAACAATATAAAAAATCTAAAATTGAACCGTTAAATAAATTATATGGTGAATCTGTATGTGTAGCATGGGATCGCATTAGTACATATAATATGGTTTAAAACATTTATTTAAAATATTATTACTTAAAAATGCTTATTTTATGAATTATTTAAAACTTCAAAAACACATGTTTTTTTTATAAAAATAAGCCTCCTACTTTAATAATTCATAACTAATTATCAAAAATTCATAAAAATTCGAAATCACTTTGTAAAATACTACAATATATGTTAGAAAAGACCTTTAAAAAGATTGAAGTGAAATACTTAAATTTAAAGGCATTTCAAAGCAATTTGAACTCTCAAACAGATAAGACAACATTTCCAGAATGTTGTAAAAAGTGGTATATTGGCAAAGACAGCGTTTTTTAAGTCTTACAACCGAGGGCGATTAAAAGGTGCGACCTAGGCCGGTTTTGTATAGTTAAAAGTTTGATTGATTTTCGATATGCAAACTATTTTTTTATCATCCAATATTTTATTGTAGCTAGTATACACATAATACATTACAACCATGGTGAGAAACTCTTAAGGGTCTCTCTAAGAATTTCCATTGAAATTGTCGAACACAAGGCAATTTCTAAGTACGTTTATAGCGACAATTATTATAAAACCACTTTCAAATCAAGTCTGGTTCAAGTCAATCCCTACTAAACCTTATATGCTTTGTTTCAAGGATACATAACAAGCCATAGAAGTCATACAAGTTTATTCAAGTCCATACATATGGATTTTTCTTTCAAAGCAAGAATCAAAACCAATATTACAACATATATCAATATCCATTCAAACAACATATGAGCAATCAATCACAAGCACACATAC
Organism: Allium cepa; assembly: GCA_030765085.1. Classification (NCBI taxonomy): domain Eukaryota; kingdom Viridiplantae; phylum Streptophyta; class Magnoliopsida; order Asparagales; family Amaryllidaceae; genus Allium; species Allium cepa. The sequence continues at coordinate 139,618,121 of CM060932.1, forward strand.
ACAATATTTTCATGAAAGGTGGTGAGTTAGCTCACTAAATCCAAGCCAAAAAGCAAGCTCATGCACGTAAGAACTTATGAACAACGTCCAACCATCACCAAACATCTCATGCTTCCACCTTTAGTCCATTTTAGCGTTCGACCTCCTTCCCCTTCCTTTATTGCTCACGGCCTCCCACAAATGCCTCACTTTTTCTTCATTTCTTCAACTTTGAGATGCTAAACCATGCTACCATGTTGTATTAGAGCCATTTCCAAAGTTTGGTAGAGATCTGAGTTGATTTATTATGAGTTCGTGGAGAGAGAATAGGCTTGCATACTTCAGTTTTTTTTGCAAAACCTTAGGAATAAAATTATGAAATGAGATAAATATGAATAATGGACTTAACCAAGGTAAAAAACACCTCCAATGCCTCCTATTTTTGGTCAGAACATCCCCCATCCCATGTGTTTAGCCTATGTGTACATCACTTCTTTCCATCTTTACATTTCTTACTTAACACTTAAGACTTTCCTTAAATGTTCATTTTTCAAAATATCCTCCTTATCTTGTCCCTCCACCTTATTTTAGCTAACAAAAACTTGCAAAATATTTTTACTGCTTATTAATGATCTTCTAGGTTATTTAGTGTATGTTAAAAAAGTTTGAACAACTTCCGTCGAATAAAAAATTGTTTATCGATAAAACGATTTTCGGTCACATTATCGATATTTCTTCAAACTGATTATTTTTGTAAATATTTTTCGAAAAAAGTTTACCATTATTAGTTATTATTTAAAAGGAGTTAATAAGGTTATTAAATCATTTTAATCACCTTAAACCCAAGGTTTAAATATTTAAATAATTCACATATTTAAATACAAAGTGTCCGAAATTACAGGCCGTTACATTCAACTTGTATTACAAATGCACATTCTCTTCCAATTATACAAAGTGATGAATCAATCCATTGGATTGACATATGCAGTATCGATATTACGAGTGAATTTTTACAACTATGTACTACTTAAAAGATGGAATAAATTTTCTAAGTACCCACCATACGGAACTAATTAATCAGTTTGATATGAGCAGGTAAATGTACCCAACTGACTTATTGATTTGATACCAACTCATTTCTTACCAAACCGATCGATTAGCTTGGTTGATTGAAGTACAAGTTGCACTTTTCTTCAACTCTGCTTTGACGCTTCACCACATCATTTATTCTATTTGGTCCTATTGATGGCCACGTCGAACCAATTATTAAGTACCCCTACTTAGTCAGCCGAATACCTATTCTTCAATTTGATTTCGTACGGACAAAGTTGTTTTTGCTCAAGTTTTTGAAGATATTGGAGGTTTTCTAGGGATATGAAGGTTGGAGCTTCACATATAAATAGCTCTTCATATCCAATAAAAAAGGATCGAATTTCAACTACTAAATGGAAAGCCGAATCTAACTTGGTTTTTCTTTGTAAATCATTCTAAGTGCTATAATTCTCTAAAACAGATAAGTAAATAAATAATAAAAGATAAAAGTCGACATAGGTCAAAGATCGTAAACCACTAAAAAGATTGATGTCTTGTATTTTTAATATTTATTTTTACTTTGTGTAATATGTGATTATGTTTTATATGTTGTGTAACGACCCGAAATTTTCTAACCCGAAAATTCCAGATAGTTATAAAAAAGAAGAAAGAGATAGAAGAAGAAGAACAGAAACACCAAACATCTCACATTCGCAGCGGATAAAATATAATAAATAATAATTAAATCATAACAGTTGCAAAAGAATACTATATCTGTCGATTACATTCTAACACATCAGAGTTTCACATTATATACAGTCACTGAATATTTATAATTATCATGTCTCAGATTAACAATAATATAAATACAGCGGATATACTCTATACGATATTGCCATCCAGCTCGCCCTCTGAGCTCCAGAACGTACCTACCTGGAAATCTGTAATACTCGGTCTGACCCGAGCATTACACCAAAGTAACACCCGGGTCAGGCTGGAAACCAGCGTGAGTAAACCCAACTAACATGGAATACCAAAGCAAACAACTTATATAAAACCCGGGTAACTTATATCAATTTAACCACTTCACATTTCGCTATAGACAACACTTATTCCAACTATCAATTTCTAAGTACCAAACTTAGATAAATATTCCAGACCACTTAATCATTTCTATCCAGCCTATTGATTTCACAAATCAATATATAAATATTCGAAATGGTTTCGAGTATTTCCCAAATATCCGACCCCGGTCTCTTCGAGACTCATATTATCCTAACCCAAGTTATTCAAATGACATTCACAACATTTCATATTAAAGATATCAACAAAGCATCCAATACCATTCAATCATCCATAGGCAAAGCTTAATAAATTAAATTTTATTAATCCTGATTGAATTTATTAACCTCAATCACTTAGATTTCTTTACTTAACATTAATTAATTTCCAATCAATTAACCAATCATTCTTTCATTATTCATCTTAATTGACCACACTGGATTAATTATCCTTTATTACAATAAGAAATTAATGCTCACTTAATTACGCAATTAATTAACCTTTACTTCTCTATATTACTTACATTGATCCTTAATTAATTACTCAAACAAATTATCTCATAACCACCATTGTTCGATTATCCTTAATTTAATCATACTCCTTAATTAATTTCTTTAATTAACCCATCCTGCATTAATTACTCTATGCAAATAATCCTTTTATTTGCTTTTATCAATAATTACCCATTGGTTTATCATCCTTATTTAATTTAACCTTTAAATTTTGAATTTATTTGCTTACTCCTTAACACATCAATTCTTAATAAATTACCCTGTTAATTTTTTTACTTTAAGTCATCATCACTAATAAATTTTCCCATTAATTATCTACATTACTTAATGATATCTAGTGATTATTCTTTTATATAAGTGGTTATCATTAATAAATTCCAATTAAGAAATTTACCTTTAATTAAATCATCATCCATAATTGCAGAAATTGAACACATTGATAAATCCACCCCTTATATTGATTTCTCAAATTAATTAACAGATTTATCTTAATAATTAAATCAATTATTTACCCCTTTAACTGATTGCATTAATCAACTATCCTTCTTATTAAATAATTTGTATCTATTCCATTAGCAGTATAATCATTTTTAAAGACCTATAGGAATTACTTTCTATAATCACCTGAAAATCTATAACCAAACAATTTACCCAAGCTACCCCTAAATTTCTTCGAGTAAAACCCTACCCTACTTCGAGCAAAAACTGAAATTACTCGAGATAAATTCGATTATACCATTAAATTTACATTTTTTTTTAAAACCTGAAACCAACCATGTTCACATACAGACTTCGAAAAACCCCCACGTCTTTCTTCCCCTTTACTGATTATCAGTAATAAAGTTAAGAACCTAGTACTACACATTCACGCGAGCAACCAGAAAAGACTCGAGACAAATTGAGAAAAACTCACCTGCATCACCAGATCATTCGCGCCTCCAGATGTTCACCGAAGCTTCAACAATGCACGCGTCCCCCTTCAAATCGAGAAACGCAAGCTTCACGTAAATACCAACCTTCAATTCGAAACCATCTCGAACTAACAGCCCTCTAACCACCGAAGTGCAGTTCAACGACAACCCCCCCTCAGGAGGCCTTACCTCACAAAATCGACGACGGCGAGCCCTAATGAAAACACGCCCACACAGCGGCCTCCCCCCTACGTGCGCTCCACGTAGACGCTCCCCACCTACGCTCGCGACCGAGACAGAAGAAGTGGATCATTAAAAGAAGGGTTGATTTTTATATCGTCTCGCATACATTGAGAACCGACCTGATTTTTGAAGGGAGGATTTTGTTTCGTTCGGCCCCTTTTTTTTATATACGTTTGATTTTTAGTCCTCAGATTAGAGAGGAGAAACGAAGATAAATAGGGATTTGGGTAGCTTCCTGTGTACGAGTGGTGATAAAATATCTCTGATAAAAGTACTACAAAATTTATTATATAATATAAAATTTTCAAAACGTCTCGTTAAGCTTACGCGAAATCCCGAACCCGAATCAGACGTGCCGACAGACGTTAAAAGGTTTTACCCGCATTCCGAACACGATGGAACGTGTTTCGGAGGCTAATTTGATCAAATGCACGAGTTACGGAAGAAAACGACCAATTTTAAATTAAATCGATTAAATTATATCTAAGCGTTTCGAGCTGCCAGGGTCAAACGACAACTCTGATTACTACGAAAATTGAAATCCGATAATAACTAACTATTACGGATCCAATGGAACTGGTTTCGTCGAATTCCGAGACTGTGCCTCGGAAGGCTATTTTTATATTCAATTTAAACGATATATTATTAAAATTGAACAAATTACTTTTAAATTAAATTTCAATTATCCTATTATCTTCAGTATCATCGTTATAAATTTTATAAGCCTTCAGATTATTTAAACAGGCCTAGAAATTCAGATTCAATAATTTACCCAACTTCAATTATTAAATTCAATATTTAAAGTATGCTATTCATTGATTTCATTATTAAGTAAATATTGATATCTTGAATTCAAGTTAAAATTAACTTTTAACTATTTTAAAATCAATTAATTATTCTAATTTAATTCGCTAAAATTTCTGGGTCGTCACATTCCTCCCCCCTTAAAAGAATTTCGTCCCCGAAATTACTAGTTAGGAAGAATGAACCAATCCCTTTTACCTTCTCTCCAAAACCAACAGGTTTATCAACTTGCCACAATATCTTTTATTAAAGATTCACTATTACTTCAACTAACTTCCAAAACCTTCCATGGTTTCCAACAATCCCTTTTCACCCAATCGTTTAAATTTCAATTTAAAACCAAATTTTGAATTCTCAAAATTTTTCTAACTCCCTAAATTTTCGAAATTTTTTGCCAGCATCTCCTTTGCGCGGCTAGCTCGGTACTACTACAAAAGGCCTCTACGGGCTCCCAAATACCATAAAGAAAACAAAAGCCAAGTGGCTACATCAAAAACCCAATCCAATTTCATACAGAATTTTAAATACATACCTTATTGCCGGTCAATTCACATTTATCTTTTGGAAATCAAATCCAACTTTCTTTTTACCTTTTTATACCTGCATATTTTACTTAGCAACAATATTCAATCGTAACCTTTCAAATCATTTATACTTTTTCTTATAGCAGTTTTCACATATACTTCTATGCAAATTAGTTTTCCTTGTTTCATGCGAATTTAATATGTCTTCAATTATGAATATTAAATTTTATTTTCCATTTTTAACTGATTTATATTAGTTTCATTTACTAATTTACTTTTGTTTTTTTCTTTTTTCTTTAACAAAAATTTCTCAAAAATTTTCAAAAATTTTCTGACTCCCAAAATTTTCGGAAAATTTTGGCAGAGTCTCCTTTGTACGGAGGACCTTTTGCAATTTGACAAGAGATATAAATATATATACATCGACCCACACGGTCGGAAAAAGCAAAAACAGTTAATATTTCCTATTTTTATTGCGTAGGCGTACCTTATTTAGCATTTTAAGCAAGTGGCTTATTAATTTTAGCAATTGGCGCATCCAAATCTAGCCAAACGGCTTCCCGGTACCTGTGCTTACTCAATTTAACATATAAGTACCATATATATGAAGTTTATAATATTTATCTTACTTTAAACGACTGTAATACTTGAATTCTAAAAGAATGCATGCAAAATAACTTCCACAAGCAATTTATATGTTTTCAAAACTAATTCCATAGCTTTCAACTAATTCATAAGCCATTTCATTCGATTTTAATGGTTCATGTTAACCGGCATCTTGGCCCGGTTACAAAACGACAATTGAAGAAATTATCATTAGCACTAGACAAGATTCTGATCAAGAAGAGACTGGAGGTGTTAGCAAGTTGTCAGGCCCACAGCAAAGCAAGAGCATTCGACCTGCCTGGCCTGGTGCGCAGAAGTCACCTACTATGGGCAGTACCTTGTTCCTAAGCCCATGAGGGAAGTCCAACCCATCTCGTCTACAAATAGAAGGGCAGGGGCATAATGAAAGGGATCTTTTTCCGGGAACACTGGGGAGACTCTGCCATTTTCTATACTCTCCTCTTTTTAATTCAAACTTGTATTCAAGTGATTGATCTACGGATTGTATCTGTATTCATGTAATTGAGAAAGCAATAAAGATAAAACTCAAAGTGGACGCAAGCAGTTACGTCGAACCATTATAAATCTGGTGTTCTCGTTTTTGTTGTTCTTTCTGCATTGAATTACGCTATTCTTCTGTTTTGATTTACTCTCTTCATTAATCTCTCTACATAACTCTACTCAAGGGTGTTAGTGACCAATTTTGGGGCTAACATTTTGGTGCTTTCACTGAGAGTTGAATTCTCAGCTTGATTGGATCTCATCATCTACTAGTGGATTTCCATAGTCGCGAGATAGATTCAGTTGTTTAATAGAAAACTTCCTATTCTACTCAGATTTGAAAGAAATCTAAAGGAAGCCGACAGCCGTAAGTTAATCAAGTGTTCGTGTTTATGTGAAAGGATTGGATTCACTGATGTACGCAAGATCTAAGGATTGGACGTTGAAGTTTACACTCAAGTTGAATGAAGGCCGACCCTCCACCAAAGTCAATTCAGCCGATCGCCCCAGAAAAGACGTATGCCGATCGCTCCAAATAAGGCGTATGCCCCTCTATGCCGATCCATGCCTCCAGGCCGAACCATACCTCTATGCCGATCCATGCCTCCAGGCCGATCCATGCCTCCAGGCCGATCCACACCTCCAGGCCGATCCACACTTCTAGGCCGAACCATACCTCCAGGCCGACCCACACCTCCAGGCCGATCCACACCTCCAGGCCGATCCACACCTCCAGGCTGAGCCGCATTCATATGCCGAACGACACCCAGAAATGACGAGCGGCATTCGTACGCCGAACGACATTTAGGCCGAGTGGTATTCCTATGCCGAACGACATTTAGGCCAAACAGGACCCTGACCGAATAGGATTTAGGCCGAACAGGATGTAGGTTGAACATGATTTAGGCCGAACAGGATCCAGGCCGAACAGGATAGGCCGAACATGATTTAGGCCGAACAGGATTTAGGCTGAACATGGATTAGGCCGAACAGATCGACCAGGGCATAGAGGATCTAGCGACATCTTCTGAAAGGCAACAAGGGAACGGACAAACAACCGCTACTCAAACGATACACTCAAAGGGATACCATACTGATTACCCTTGAGGAGAATCGACCTCCATATATATTTTGGAAGCCAGCTATCTGGAGAGCCTCCTACAACCATGGATCGTTTCTATGATAAAAATGAATCTAAACCAAAGTGTGGTGGAGCGGAACAGACTAAGAAAAATAACAATGAAGGCCCGTTGGCTAAGGATGTAGATCCTAGTAGCCGAAACAAGACCTTAAAATTCGGCTCATATGCTCTTTGAAAGATTCAATTGACAACCTCTACTTGAAGACTCATGACTCGAAGTGGTACTGAAAACCAACCTCGAGAGAGTACACCAAAGTCTAAAGAAAATCAGGAGAATATTGTATATTCCCAAATGCTCATTGATCCTAACACGGGCGATTACAAACACCTCCGAGGTGTGATCGAAAAGCTGATCTAGAAAGTAAAGCTTCAATAGTATGTACATTTCCTGCAGAATGGCGGGCAGCGAATATCCGATGCCTATTAATAAAGGGCTATGATTATCAGTTGGGCTACTGACGGCCGACATCCCTTTGAAAGAAGCCAGGGGCAAAAGTCGAATAGCGAGCGCACGATGCTGCTTCACTTATCAATGAGATTTATCATAATATTCTTTCAATTATTTCCTTTCTATTTTAATTGTTCTATGAACTACGACTAACTTGAACTAAACTACTTTCAAAACGATGCAAGAGATTGGATACTCAGATTTGGTCACCAACCAATCCACACAGACCATGATCGGACGTGTGGAGTTACATCTAGACGAGAATGATTCAATCGCTCATCATCAATCATGTGCCTTTAATTTGGGGCCAAGAACTAGAGATTGAAAAGCTCATCACGATTAGAGCCCAAATACAAAGTCGACATGATTGACCATCCATTCATTGACCTCCACGTTTGACTCAGAGACCTGAACAGGGCTTGGAATGAGTATGGCTCGATCACCCACTCAAATCAAGTCATAGAACAAAGTTGGACAAAATACAGATGCCCCTCCTGAAGCTTAGTGATGCCGGGATCTGTCCAGAGTGGACGTGATTTGTTCATCTACACATCAAGTCCTACCTTGAACACAAAAGGTTAATCGAAATCCCGACTTGAAGTAGTTGAGGTGGACTGCCTACTCATTAACCATCGCCCTCAATACATGGACACGACTGCACCTTGGAACATATGCAACTTACTTTGTCTACTCAACAATCTATTATCCTTATTTTCTAGAAGGAGATACAGAGAAAATTATAAGAGATTTGGCTATCTAACCCAACATGGATGTTATCCAACCATCTGTCATATACCTCCTTCCTTGACTTGATGGGAAGAGCTATAATCACCAAGCGGACGAGAATCGATTGTCCATTTTTCAAATTTCATCCCTCAAGCTGGGGGCAAGATCCCATTCCATGAGCAAACATGGTTCGACTGTTCATTCGACAACATTAGCCTCGATACGGTAGATGTACACAAATTAAAGAGTGGAAATACGACTGCTCTCAACTTAAAACCTCCAAGTCCCCGGAGTGCGGACTGGAGTACTCTAAGTCCCCAGAGCGTGGACTAGAGTGTAAATGACTTAAACCTCCAAGTCCCCAGAGCGCGGACTGGAGTACTCTAAGTCCCCAGAGCGCGGACTAGAGTGTAAATGACTTAAACCTCCAAGTCCGCAGAGCGCGGACTGGAGTACTCTAAGTCCCCAGAGCGCGGACTAAGTCCCCAGAGCGTGGACTAGAGTGTAAATGACTTAAACCTCCAAGTCCTCAGAGCGTGGACTAGAGTATAAATGACTTAAACCTCCAAGTCCACAGAGCGCGGACTGGAGTACTCTAAGTCCCCAGAGCGCGGACTAAAGTATAAATGACTTAAACCTCCAAGTCCCCAGAGCGTGGACTGGAGTACTCTAAGCCCCCAGAGCGCGGACTAGAGTATAAACGACTTAAACCTTAAAGTCCCCAGAGCGTGGAATGGAGCACTCTAAGTCCCCAGAGCGCGGACTAGAGTATAAACGACTTAAACCTCCAAGTCCCCAGAGCGCGGACTGGAGTACTCTAAGTCCCCAGAGTGCGAACTCGAGTATAAACGACTTAAACCTCCAAGTCCCCAGAGCGCAGACTGGAGTACTCTAAGTCCCCAGAGTGCGGACTCGAGTATAAATGACTTAAACCTCCAAGTCCCCAGAGCGCGGACTGGAGTACTCTAAGTCCCCAGAGTGCGCACTCGAGTATAAACGACTTAAACCTCCAAGTCCCCAGAGCGCGGACTGGAGTACTCTACGTCCCCAGAGTGTGGACTCGGGTATAAACTACTTAAACCTCCAAGTCCCCAGAGCGCGGACTGGAGTACTCTAAGTCCCCAGAGCGTGGACTAGAGTGTAAATGACTTAAACCTCCAAGTCCCCAGAGCGCGGACTGGAGTACTCTAAGTCCCCAGAGCGCGGACTAGAGTGTAAATGACTTAAACCTCCAAGTCCGCAGAGCGCAGACTGGAGTACTCTAAGTCCCCAGAGCGCGGACTAAGTCCCCAGAGCGTGGACTAGAGTGTAAATGACTTAAACCTCCAAGTCCCCAGAGCGTGGACTAGAGTATAAATGACTTAAACCTCCAAGTCCACAGAGCGCGGACTGGAGTACTCTAAGTCCCCAGAGCGCGGACTAGAGTATAAATGACTTAAACCTCCAAGTCCCCAGAGCGTGGACTGGAGTACTCTAAGCCCCCAGAGCGCGGACTAGAGTATAAACGACTTAAACCTTAAAGTCCCCAGAGCGTGGAATGGAGCACTCTAAGTCCCCAGAGCGCGGACTAGAGTATAAACGACTTAAACCTCCAAGTCCCCAGAGCGCGGACTGGAGTACTCTAAGTCCCCAGAGTGCGAACTCGAGTATAAACGACTTAAACCTCCAAGTCCCCAGAGCGCGGACTGGAGTACTCTAAGTCCCCAGAGTGCGGACTCGAGTATAAATGACTTAAACCTCCAAGTCCCCAGAGCGCGGACTGGAGTACTCTAAGTCCCCAGAGTGCGGACTCGAGTATAAACGACTTAAACCTCCAAGTCCCCAGAGCGCGGACTGGAGTACTCTACGTCCCCAGAGTGTGGACTCGGGTATAAACTACTTAAACCTCCAAGTCCCCAGAGCGCGGACTGGAGTACTCTAAGTCCCCAGAGTGCGGACTCGAGTATAAACGACTTAAACCTCCAAGTCCCCAGAACGCGGACTGGAGTACTCTAAGTCCCCAGATTGCGGACTCGAGTATAAACGACTTAAACCTCCAAGTCCCCAGAACGCGGACTGGAGTACTCTAAGTCCCCAGAGTGCGGACTCGAGTATAAACGACTTAAACCTCCAAGTCCCCAAAGCGCGGACTGGAGTACTCTAAGTCCCCAGAGTGCGGACTCGAGTATAAACGACTTGAACCTCCAAATCCCCAGAGCGTGGACTGGAGTACTCTAAGTCCCCAGAGTGCGGACTCGAGTATAAACCACTTGAATCTCTAACTCCCCATAGCGCGGACTTGAATATAAGCGATTCGGATCTCCAAGTTCCATGAATATGAACTATGACACAAATGACTTGAATTTGTCAAATCCCTGACATACGGGCTAGAAAGTATTCTAAGTGCTCGAAGCACAGAATGGAAGTTCAACAACTCCTGAAGAGTTTCAGAGTTATATGAAGATGGACCGAGAAGTCTATGTTACTCACAACTGCTTGGATTAAAATCACAATCACAAAGAAAACTGAATAATAAGAGTCTTTTGTGAGACGGAAAAAGGAACTAAACTTTATTCACAAATAAGTTCCTATTACAACCCCTCCAAAGTTCGGAGTCGACATTCTATTTACAAGGACTAAGAAAATAAATGAAAATAATTACATGACTTAAACTAACTCTCCTTGAACGAGGATAGTAATCACTTCTTGTGTTTCTTCAACTCCTTTCCAGACGGCTCCACTCTAGAGCATTTACCCTTGGTACTCTTCTTTGATAGAGGGGTAGCAACTGAAGAAGCACGGGGAACTTCCATGGGCTTGGACCCGCCAGGAAGGATGACCTTCAATGGCTTGTTCAAAGGATCGTCCAAGTCCACAACTCGGGGTTCGACTTTGACCTTGAACGTCTCCTCCTTCTCTTTCTCGAGCCGCTCTTTCATGCTCAATTCGGATGTGCGCTCAGAGGCGCCTGTAATTTCTACTTCATAACCCCCGTCGGTAGGAGAGGAGGTTCCGGACTTGTCTTCATCAAGCGCTCCGATCACCTGAGCACGGACGGAAGTACTCTAAGTCCCCAGAGTGTAGACTAGAGTATAAACGACTTAAACCTCCAAGTTCCCAGAGCGCGGACTGGAGTACTCTAAGTCCCCAGAGCGCGGACTAGAGTATAAATGACTTAAACCTCCAAGTGCCCAGTGCGCGGACTGGAGTATTCTAAGTCCCCAGAGCGCGGACTAGAGTATAAACGACTTAAACCTCCAAGTCCGCAGAGTGTGAACTGGAGTACTCTAAGTCCCCAGAGCGCGGACTAGAGTATAAACGACTTAAACCTCCAAGTCCCCAGAGCGTGGACTGGAGTACTCTAAGTCCCCAGAGCGCGGACTAGAGTATAAACGACTTAAACCTCCAAGTCCCCAGAGCGCGGACTGGAGTACTCTAAGTCGGCAGAGCGCGGACTAGAGTATAAACGACTTAAACCTCCAAGTCCCCAGAGCGCGGACTGGAGTACTCTAAGTCCCCAGAGCGCGGACTAGAGTATAAACGACTTAAACCTCCAAGTCCCCAGAGCGCGGACTGGAGTACTCTAAGTCCCCAGAGCGCGGACTAGAGTATAAATGACTTAAACCTCCAAGTCCCCAGAGCGCGGACTGGAGTACTCTAAATCCCCAGAGCGCGGACTAGAGTATAAACGACTTAAGCCTCCAAGTCCCCAGAGCGCGGACTGGAGTACTCTAAGTCCCCAGAGCGCGGACTAGAGTATAAACGACTTAAACCTCCAAGTCCCCAGAGCGCGGACTGGAGTACTCTAAGTCCTCAGAGCGCGGACTAGAGTATAAACGACTTAAACCTCCAAGTCCCCAGTGCGCGGACTGGAGTACTCTAAGTCCCCAGAGCGCGGACTCGAGTATAAACGACTTAAACCTCCAAGTCCCCAGAGCGCGGACTGGAGTACTCTAAGTCCCCAGAGTGCGGACTCGAGTATAAACGACTTAAACCTCTTAAGTCCGCAGAGTGCGGACTCGAGTATAAACGACTTAAACCTCCAAGTCCCCAGAGCGCGGACTGGAGTACTCTAAGTCCCCAGAGTGCGGACTCGAGTATAAACTACTTAAACCTCCAAGTCCCCAGAGCGCGGACTGGAGTACTCTAAGTCCCCAGATTGCGGACTCGAGTATAAACGACTTAAACCTCCAAGTCCCCAGAGCGCGGACTAGATTACTCTAAGTCCCCACAGTGTGGACTCGAGTATAAACGACTTAAACCTCTAAGTCCCCAAAGCGTGGACTGGAGTACTCTAAGTCCCCAGAGTGCGGACTCGAGTATAAACGACTTGAACCTCCAAGTCCCCAGAGCGTGGACTGGAGTACTCTAAGTCCCCAGAGTGCGGACTCGAGTATAAACCACTTGAATCTCTAACTCCCCATAGCGCGGACTCTAATATAAGCGATTCGGATCTCCAAGTTCCATGAATATGAACTATGATACAGATGACTTGAATTTGTCAAATTCCTGACATACGGGCTAGAAAGTATTCTAAGTGCTCGAAGCACAGAATGGAAGTTCAACAACTCCTGAAGAGTTTCAGAGTTATATGAAGATGGACCGAGAAGTCTATGTTACTCACAACTGCTTGGATTAAAATTACAATCACAAAGAAAACTGAATAATAAGAGTCTTTTGTGAGACGGAAAAAGGAACTAAACTTTATTCACAAATAAGTTCCTATTACAACCCCTCCAAAGTTCGGAGTCGACATTCTATTTACAAGGACTAAGGAAATAAATGAAAATAATTACATGACTTAAACTAACTCTCGTTGAACGAGGATAGTAATCACTTCTTGTGCTTCTTCAACTCCTTTCCAGACGGCTCCTCTCTAGAGCATTTACCCTTGGTACTCTTCTTTGATAGAGGGGTAGCAACTGAAGAAGCACGGGGAACTTCTATGGGCTTGGACCCGGCAGGAAGGATGACCTTCAACGGCTTGTTCAAAGGATCGTCCAAGTCCACAACTCGGGGTTCGACTTTGACCTTGAACGTCTCCTCCTTCTCTTTCTCGAGCCGCTCTTTCATGCTCAATTCGGATGTGCGCTCAGAGGCGCCTGTAATTTCTACTTCATAACCCCCGTCGGTAGGAGAAGAGGTTCCGGACTTGTCTTCATCAAGCGCTCCGATCACCTGAGCACGGACGGAAGTACTCTAAGTCCCCAGAGTGTAGACTAGAGTATAAACGACTTAAACCTCCAAGTTCCCAGAGCGCGGACTGGAGTACTCTAAGTCCCCAGAGAGCGGACTAGAGTATAAATGACTTAAACCTCCAAGTCCCCAGTGCGCGGACTGGAGTATTCTAAGTCCCCAGAGCGCGGACTAGAGTATAAACGACTTAAACCTCCAAGTCCGCAGAGTGTGGACTGGAGTACTCTAAGTCCCCAGAGCGCGGACTAGAGTATAAACGACTTAAACCTCCAAGTCCCCAGAGCGTGGACTGGAGTACTCTAAGTCCCCAGAGCGCGGACTAGAGTATAAACGACTTAAACCTCCAAGTCCCCAGAGCGCGGACTGGAGTACTCTAAGTCCGCAGAGTGCGGACTAGAGTATAAGCGACTTAAACCTCCAAGTTCCCAGAGCGCGGACTGGAGTACTCTAAGTCCCCAGAGCGCGGACTAGAGTATAAACGACTTAAACCTCCAAGTCCCCAGAGCGCGGACTGGAGTACTCTAAGTCCCCAGAGCGCGGACTAGAGTATAAACGACTTAAACCTCCAAGTCCCCAGAGCGCGGACTGGAGTACTCTAAATCCGCAGAGCGCGGACTAGAGTATAAACGACTTAAACCTCCAAGTCCCCAGAGCGCGGACTGGAGTACTCTAAGTCCCCAGAGCGCGGACTAGAGTATAAACGAATTAAACCTCCAAGTCCCCAGAGCGCGGACTGGAGTACTCTAAGTCCACAGAGCGCGGACTAGAGTATAAACGACTTAAACCTCCAAGTCCCCAGAGCGCGGACTGGAGTACTCTAAGTCCCCAGAGCGCGGACTAGAGTATAAACGACTAAAACCTCCAAGTCCCCAAAGCGCGGACTGGAGTACTCTAAGTCCCCAGAGCGCGGACTCGAGTATAAACGACTTAAACCTCCATGTCCCCAGAGCGCGGACTGGAGTACTCTAAGTCCCCAGAGTGCGGACTCGAGTATAAACGACTTAAACCTCCTAAGTCCCCAGAGTGCGGACTCGAGTATAAACGACTTAAACCTCCAAGTCCCCAGAGCGCGGACTGGAGTACTCTAAGTCCCCAGAGTGCGGACTCGAGTATAAACTACTTAAACCTCCAAGTCCCCAGAGCGCGGACTGGAGTACTCTAAGTCCCCAGATTGCGGACTCGAGTATAAACGACTTAAACCTCCAAGTCCCCAGAGCGCGGACTGGAGTACTCTAAGTCCCCACAGTGCGGACTCGAGTATAAACGACTTAAACCTCCAAGTCCCCAAAGCGCGGACTGGAGTACTCTAAGTCCCCAGAGTGCGGACTCGAGTATAAACGACTTGAACCTCCAAGTCCCCAGAGCGTGGACTGGAGTACTCTAAGTCCCCAGAGTGCGGACTCGAGTATAAACCACTTGAATCTCTAACTCCCCATAGCGCGGACTCGAATATAAGCGATTCGGATCTCCAAGTTCCATGAATATGAACTATGACACAGATGACTTGAATTTGTCAAATCCCTGACATACGGGCTAGAAAGTATTCTAAGTGCTCGAAGCACAGAATGGAAGTTCAACAACTCCTGAAGAGTTTCAGAGTTATATGAAGATGGACCGAGAAGTCTATGTTACTCACAACTGCTTGGATTAAAATTACAATCACAAAGAAAACTGAATAATAAGAGTCTTTTGTGAGACGGAAAAAGGAACTAAACTTTATTCACAAATAAGTTCCTATTACAACCCCTCCAAAGTTCGGAGTCGACATTCTATTTACAAGGACTAAGGAAATAAATGAAAATAATTACATGAATTAAACTAATTCTCGTTGAACGAGGATAGTAATCACTTCTTGTGCTTCTTCAACTCCTTTCCAGACGGCTCCTCTCTAGTGCATTTACCCTTGGTACTCTTCTTTGATAGAGGGGTAGCAACTGAAGAAGCACGGGGAACTTCCATGGGCTTGGACCCGGCAGGAAGGATGACCTTCAACGGCTTGTTCAAAGGATTGTCCAAGTCCACAACTCGGGGTTCGACTTTGACCTTGAACGTCTCCTCCTTCTCTTTCTCGAGCCGCTCTTTCATGCTCAATTCGGATGTGCGCTCAGAGGCGCCTGTAATTTCTACTTCATAACCCCCGTCGGTAGGAGAGGAGGTTCCGGACTTGTCTTCATCAAGCGCTCCGATCACCTGAGCACGGACGGAAGTACTCTAAGTCCCCAGAGTGTAGACTAGAGTATAAACGACTTAAACCTCCAAGTTCCCAAAGTCTGGACTGGAGTACTCTAAGTCCCCAGAGTGCGGACTCGAGTATAAACGACTCAAAAACCTCTATGTCTCCAGAGTGCGGATTAGAGTGCTCTAAGTCCCCTGAGTGTGGACTAGAGTATAAACGGCTTAAAAAACCTCTACATCCCCAGAGTGCGGACTACGATACTCTCAGTCCCCAGAGCACGGACTAGACTATAGAAGACTTGAGAAAAATCTCTAAATCCCAGAAGTGGACAAGATTACTCTAAGTTCCCAGAATGCGGACTGGAGTATAAACAAGTTGACGAAAATCTTTGCGTCTCGAACTGTGGACTAAAGCATAAACCGTTCGACAAATCTCTAAGTCCCCGAAGCGTGGACCGAAGCATGAACACAAATTGGGCGCGAGTCAACCAGGGGGAGAATAACACTAAGTCACCAGAATGCAGAGTGATGTATAAATATCGATAAATAGACGAGTGGGTTCCGACCATTCTCTATTCCGCAAACTTCGGCGTGGAATCGACCGAAGGATTATCAACTCACTAAGGATGGAGTTCGACCATCCAACTAGTGGCCTGGCCAAATCAATGCTGGGAGCAGAAGTACAAATCTCTAAAAGATGAATACGACAGCTCACCATAGCTCTAGCTTGCGTTCTTTACAACTTAAGGCAATGACTACAGGGAGGCCTCAATACAGAACCAATTGAAACGACATCCAAAGCTATGGGCAACCGACTATATCATACCTCGGATCGAGGGCTAATACCGATCCGCACCAAGCACATACGAATGTGATTCGGATGTTCCTTGAAAAAATATGACCTCCAGAGTGTGGAAAGGACAGTAAACCATGACGACTTGGTCAAAAAATTCTCCATCACCCTCCTTCGATCCGTCAAGAGGAGTATGAAGCTGGATGAGCATGACCTGACCGCATTTACACCAACTTTACCCCGAGATCTGATTACGGGACATGAACCAAAATGGACGTGGCTGACCGTCCAGTGTCAAAATTATGTCTTGAAAATGACGAGGCATTGAAGTATTCCTCTTGGAATGAAAAACCACAATACAATACTGGATAGGTGAGACTTAGCCTCCCACCGACTGACCTGATCCCACGATTCAACGGGAAAAAGAGTCAAGCTAAAGTGGGAATGGTTGGCCTTCCTACTTATCAGTATATGCCCTAGTCCTGGGGGCACGAGCGAGAATCAAGATGAATGCGAACCGACTATTCACCTATCAACTCTATGTCTTTGGAGTTTAGGTGAGAATATAAACATAGCTAGGGCGAGACTCAACCGTCCATGCAGTACATTTATCAACCCGAGACTGGGAGAAGACGCATGGTCATCCAAAGACTGGCTACGATAGCTCAGTATTGAAACTTATATATAGTGCTTACAGCTACTCAAGGCTACGACCGAAAGGATGCCTAGAGATAGAACCATTAAATCGATACCTTAGCTCATGGGCAATTGAGTTTCACTCCAACCCGAAGGACGGGTAAAGGGTCATGAATACATTGAATAGGAAGTGCGTTACTCGAATATACAAGCAAATATCCAGCTATACGGTTGCATGCCACTCAAGACTGACCCCTACTCGACATTTCCTTCAATGCGCTTTTAAGCCTGATCTTTGACCATTTGATGATAATCTATTAGAGCCTTCAGAGCCCTTTACTAGTAGACTTAATAACTCACGACAAGACTCTAGGATTCGACCAGAGTAACCATCAACATTGGCCGTCCCAACCATATTTCACATTGAATGTTATGAAAAATAGTTACATCTGAACTCAAAGAATCTGGGATGGCACCTGCTAAGTTGACGGTCGACATTACAGCCAGCCATAGCGACCCTTTCCGGGTGCTGAGTATCGAATCACAGCTCAGGGCAATGATGATAAAAGAATTAGTTGTATTTTTATGAATAAACGATGATATGTTCCCTTGGACCCATTTTGACATGCATGTGTGATTTCACTAACTATCGCGAGCCATGCATTGGATATCAACTCGAAGCGACAAAAGCTAGGACAATATCTATTGATTTCATCATGAAAGCTCCACTCTTACTTTTAGGCTCACCCCATCAACGTCTTGCCTACCAGCCGTTGCGACAGGGCATACAATGACCTGAGACTTCTGAAAGACTACTTAAATAGAATATCAGACTAAGCTAATTCGATATCACTTACTTCCCTCGAAGGGCTATCCAAGGACGGAAACTAGCAGACTTCATTGCTGAATCCACTGCGTCAGACGATACAAACGACCACAATGTCATACCTCCCGTTCGATGGAAGATGAATACCGATGAGGCATCTAACGACCGTTGTTTGGGGGCTGGCATAGTTCTTGTGACTCCTGAAAACCGATCAATTTGTTATGCTTTGAAGCTTGAATTTCCAGCAACAAATAACAAAGCCAAGTATGAAACATTGATTGCCGGCTTAAGACTCATCAAAGAACTGGGAGTAAGATCGGTTGAAATCTTTTGCGACTCGCAACTGGTGGTGTACCAAGTGCGGGGAGACTACCAAGCAAGGGGGCAGAGACTTGCCCTGTATTTGGTCCAAGTTCAGGAGCTTCTAGCGAATCTCGAGTATTATAATATTTCACATGTCCTGCGTGAGCAAAACAGAGCTGCCGATTCATTGGCAAAATTTGCAAGCAATGGCGATGCGCAGCAGATGGGATTGTTTCCTGTTGAAACCTCACATGCTCCGAGTATGAATATGATGCAGGTAGATTTCGTGTTAGAAACCGAAATCGATAAGGAATCATGGATGACCCCAGTTAAGCAATATTTACTACATGGGGTCTTACCCGAAAGAAGGAGCAAAAGGCGACAAGTCATTCGTAAGGCTTCGCGATATGTAATGGAGAGCGGAATAATGTATTGAAGGGGATCCTCGACCCCCTTACTCCAGTGCATAGCCCATGATGAGATAAAACGAGTCCTGAAGGAAGTCTATGAAGAAGAATGTGCTATAGCATCAAGGGGAAAACCATGATAAAAAATAATAATACTCTGCTATAAGCATTACTGGCCAACTATCAATCCAGATGCGGTTGATAATGCTAGACAATGCGACGAGTGCAAGATGTTTGCAAAAAATCCGGGAACCCCGCCGATGGAAATTATTCAAATGGCTAGTCCATAGCCATTTGCCATTTGGGGGCACTGAAATCATCTTCTTGCCGATCCGAAAGGTGGTGCGATATACACCATCATAGCAGTTGATTACTTCACCAAATGGACAGATGAAGAACTCCTAACCACGACCAAGAAGAAGAAAATAATCAACTTCTTTATCCGTAACGTCATCTGTCCTTATGACCTTCCATGATCCATTATAACTGCAGATGGACGGGTTGAAGCTGCGAACAAAATCATAGAGTCTGTACTGAAGAGAGGTTTGGAAAACTCCTCAAGTGGTTGATTGCAACCCTTATTTCACAGAAAATACAAACAAGGAATTGCGATTGAATTGAAATTAAACCAGATGGAGTTGGCGATGACTTATGAGCATATAAAACGCATCCGAGCCAATGGCAAGAACATGTACCCGAACATGCATGTGTACATCCGAAAAAGTTCGACTTCTTGAAATCAACAGAAATTGAATTCTCACTGGATCAGATGGCCGAAGCTTACTAGCTCTGTAGAATCAGACACGGATGGCCACTGATGAACTACAACCCTGGATTTATAATATTGGGAATCGACCAAGCATCACGATGACCAAAGAAGGATACAACTCCTTGGAAGGATAAATTGGAGGATAATGACTACTCAAGAAACATGATGGATTTCTTTTTGAAGACAAGGAATACTCGCTGATTCAAAGCATGTTGTGTCGCTTCACACGACACACTTTGGGGGGCAAATGTTAACCGGCATCTTGGCCCGGTTTCAAAACGACAGTTGAAGAAATTATCATTAGCACTAGACAAGATTCTGATCAAGAAGAGACTGGAGGTGTTAGCAAGTTGTCAGGCCCACAGCAAAGCAAGAGCATTCGGCCTGCCTGGCCTGGTGCGCAGAAGTCACCTACTATGGGCAGCACCTTGTTCCTAAGCCCATGAGGGAAGTCCAACCCATCTCGTCTATAAATAGAAGGGCAAGGGCATAATTAAAGGGATCTTTTTCCGGGAACACTAGGGAGACTCTACCATTTTCTATACTCTCCTCTTTTTAATTCAAACTTGTACTCAAGTGATTGATCTACGGATTGTATCTGTATTCATGTAATTGAGAAAGCAATAAAGATAAAACTCAAAGTGGACGTAGGCAGTTACGCCGAACCACTATAAATCTGGTGTTCTCGTTTTTGTTGTTCTTTCTGCATTGAATTACGCTATTCTTCTGTTTTGATATACTCTCTTCATTAATCTCTCTACATAACTCTACTCAAGGGTGTTAGTGACCAATTTTGGTGCTAACAGTTCACAACTCAATTTCTTACATCCAATTGGTTTTTAAATCCAAACAAGCTCATATTCACTTCAAATGATTCAAAATCAATTTCATTAAATCTCTATCAACTCATAGTATTTTAATTACTTTGGTTTACGCCAAACAACAATTATTGTTATGCAATCTCGACGATATTCGCTTGATAGAGTATCTATTTTAGTTTATAACTACTTCAAATTAATTTCAACTCATTCTGAATTTAATTCCATTTCATTTCTAAACTATCTACCAACCATTCATTGCATTTCATTTAATTTCCGCATTAAATTCATGCAAAACAATTTATTAAGCTTGGCACATTCAAACTTATAAATTAATGACCATTTCCAAATTAATTTAACCCAAGCTTCTATTTAATGGGATTTCACTCTTATTCGAAGCCAAAGTTCCATAAAATTTAAAATTAAGTGAATTTACTTTAGTTTATTCCAACACCAAACTTAAGTTTACTTCTATTTGATTCTCATTTAATCAAATTCCATTAAATTCGGTAAGCCCATCCATTTAAATCTTAATTTTTAATTTATCTTCTCAATTTATCAAAATAATATCCAACCACAAACCGAACTCACTTATACTTCAAATTATTATACCACCAAATTAAGTTTAGTCTGATAATCCAATTCCAATCACAGTTTTGATTTAGTTTTTATTCAATTAGACTTCATCCATTTATTATTTAACTCAATTATCCCGTTTTAAAATTTTAATTTACTTACTTAACTCGTTATCGAATTTATTTTATTAATACAAGGTCACTCTCAATTTATTTCTATTCACTTGGGTTTTGTTTTGCAACTCAAAACATTGCTATTATAATCACTTTTCTTATATCCAATTTTTCTTGCAAATTTCATTAAACATTATTCAAATCACCCTTGAATTTTATTTGTAGTTCAAACCATCACATTTTCAATCCAACTCTATTTTATTTTTATTTTACAACATCTGTTCTTATTTAATTCATTATCAAATCCAGGTCGAATTCTATTTACAATTCGAATTCATTACCAAATGTTATTAATTTACAATCCATTTGTTTACCCAACTTAAATTTTATTAACATACACTATAAATAATTTATTTAGCTGATTGGTTTACTTCCACCTTTAATTTAATATTCGATTTCCTTTAATTGTAAAGAATCACTTCATTAAATTTTCTCGATTTTTAATTTTATAATTTCAGTTTGGATTTCCTTTGATTTTCCAAAATCCCAACACCTTAATTTCAAAATTTTAGAAAAACCTTTAAAGTCACATAATACTATTAAAATAACTCTTTATAAAAATACTTTTTAAATAACTCGATGTCTCAACCAGTTCTCCTTGTTCTCACAGAAATTCAGTCATACGTTGATCAGGCGTAGGACCGAAAATCTATAAGTACTTGGCAAACTCGTTTTCAACATCCAGTGAAAATACTTGGAAAATAATTTTATTGAAAATATAGAAAACAGTTATTTTGAAAATAGAGGAAATATCTTTGCTGAGGATGCTCTGGAAATCATCACCCCCATCCATGGTCACAGTTACATCCCAGGGTTACGTTGCAGTCGCAGCAAAAGTCCATGTAACTGCAGGCTCTCCGCGGCCTCTCGATTACGCCATGAATCCCACACAACAGATCACAGTTACATCCAGGGTTACGTTGCTGTCACAGCAAAAGTCCATGTAACTGCAGGCTCTCCGCGGCCTCTGATTACGCTATCGAAATGAAACCTCTCCACTCCTACATAGGTCGCAGTCTGCCGATATAAAATCAAACACAGACTGTTGGCTCTCAGCGGCACACACGACTTTCGCTATGTTATACCATAGGTCGCGGTCTACCGATATAAAATCAAACGCAGACTGTTGGCTCTCAGGGGTACACACGACTTCCACTATGGTATACACTACTCATAATCCTCAGGAACTAGTTTTGTCCGGACTCCTCACAGGATCAACTTTAGAACCCCCCTGGGCTCAAGGCAGCATCACCCGGTGGCACTCCTGAGAAGTTCATTTCAAGGGAGCGCCTTTTTCCCTAGAGCCATCATCAAAACATTTTATACTATTCACATATAGTATCTTCAAATCATACACCTAGTATGATCTCATACAAAGCCCATTTATACAAAATCGATTATTCCAAAATCGATAAATTCTCAAACTAGGCTTTCCAAATTCTCATATTGATTTTACCCAAAACTCAAAAGCCTTTCCAAATCCAAAGGTTCTCAAAACCTTTTTCAAAATCCTCATAAAATCTTTTATATATATATATATATATATATATACAGATATCTATAATTTTTAAAACTTTGGATCATTTCAAACTTGTATAAAACCCCTTTTATACTTCAAACATCTTCAAAATCATTTTTCTTCTAGCAATAAATTCAACAAGGTGAGATTTATCTCGTATAATAAAGATATACAACTTTGTTTATTCAAAACCAAATATTCAAATTTGACTTCTCTTTCCAATATCAATTTCCTTTCTATTCACACTTCCTTAAATTTCCATTCACTTATTTACAATTGCCTTAATCCCCATTTGGATTATCACTTCAATTCTTATCTCAGTTGGGTATTTAAATTAATAACAGTTGGAACTCCGACCAGTTTATATTTAGAAAATAGCTTGAAAATTTTGAAAATAGATAAGTAGTTGAAAAATAATTATTAGTTTGCAAAATAGCTGTAAACTAGTTAACTAATAGTAAGTTAGTTGGAAAATAGTTAAATAATTTCAGGAATTTTAGATAATTGTAAAATAGTTGTAAAATAGTAATTAATTTGTAACATAGTTGAAAAATAGTAATTAGTTTAGAAAATAGTTGAAAAATGGTTAAAAGCTTCAAAAAATAATCGTAAAACAAGTATATAAAATAATTTGGCTTTAAGAAAGAAAGATTGTATATATTTAATAGCTTAGAAAAATAAGTTTATATCAAAACAATTTTATATTGAAAATAGTCAAGAGCCAACTGTTCACTTCCCCAACAATTCAATTTAAATCTCCATTTAAATTGACCCAATTCCAATTCAAATAACTCCAAATTCCATTGGACTTGATTAATTCCCAATTCAAGTGGAATCAATCTTGATTCCTTCCCAAATTTAAATCAAATTCTAGTTGATTTTAATCCTGTTCAATTTTAATTGTAAGTTCATATTATTCCAATCAATTTGAATTATTATCAATTTAATTTCAGAATC
The DNA here is from genome assembly GCA_030765085.1 of Allium cepa. Classification (NCBI taxonomy): domain Eukaryota; kingdom Viridiplantae; phylum Streptophyta; class Magnoliopsida; order Asparagales; family Amaryllidaceae; genus Allium; species Allium cepa. Next base: position 139,641,737 of record CM060932.1, read on the forward strand.
CAAATCACTTCATTTAATCCAATCCAATTTCCCATTTAATTTTTTTTTAAACTTAGACATCTTCAATCACCAATCCAATTACTTCAAACCAAATTAAATTTTGAACTAATTCAATTTCAATCTTGAATTTTAAACTACCTCGAATTATATAAATTCGAGTTAAATTCTCAAAGGTTGATTTAACTTTTTAAACCAAATTAACTTTTATTTAAAGTTTTTAAACAATCTCAAATTTCTGAGTCCAATTCTTCATTTCAACTTATCTCTACTTATATATATTTTTTTATTCCATAAACATTTTATCAAGATTCCAGAATTTAAACAAATTTCCAAAATTTCAATATCACCTTAGTATTCAACTATATCCAAAATTTCTTTGGCAAATTCATTTATCCCTTTGAATTCAAACCCAAACCCAGTTCACAAACAATTCCAATTAAAAACATTTTGGTAGCAATTTCTCTTTTAGAAACTCGAAAATAAACATCGATGATGCTGCAGTCATCACCGACGTTATTTTCCAGTGACCGAAAGAGTTCAATGCTTTTATCTCTTTAAAAACATTTCCAAATATTTTTTTTTAAAATCTCCCAGATTTCAAATTCAACACAAAAATATATTTGAAATAATACTATTTTTTTTTTCAAAACCTTTGGAAACTACTTCCAAATCCAAAGGAATTTTAAATTTTCCCAAAAATTCCAAATTCCCAATCCATCCAATTCATATTTAAACATTACTCTAGAATTTTAATCTTACTTTATTTTCAATTATTCTCTGGCATTCTATTTCAAATTATAATATCATTTATTTATGAAATTTATTTCGACTTATAAATTTCATTCCCAATCTATATTTCAAATTCCTGGATTAGATTTTGAATTTCATTTTCAATCACTTAAATTTTAATTTAGTTATATTATTTTTGTTTCCTACTTAATTTAATTCCAATTCTAAACTTCAATTTCAGTTTGAATCCATTTCAAACTTATCTTTATTAAATTTCAGTTTGGTTGTATTATATTATTCCTTAATTTTAATTCCAATAATTAACAACCAATCACCTAATATTTATATGAAGGAAATATTGCTTATATATCAAAATATACTTTCTATAAAATCATCTAAAATCGTTATATAAGAAAATAACAAGTACGCGCTCATATATATTTATGTACTCAACTCATTTTAGAGTACTACGGACTCTATTGAATGAGTAATCCCCACCAAAGCCAAGGTTCTTGCTTAACCTTCTGCTCTGATACCAAATGTAACGACCCGAAATTTTCTAACCCAAAAATTCCAGATAGTTATGAAAAAGAAGAAAGAGATAGAAGAAGGAGAACAGAAACACCAAACATCTCACATTCGCAGCGGATAAAATATAATAAATAATAATTAAATCATAACAGTTGCAAAAGAATACTATATCTGTCGATTACATTCTAATACATCAGAGTTTCACATTATATACAGTCACGGAATATTTACAATTATCATGTCTCAGATTAACAATAATATAAATACAGCGGATATACTCTATATGATATTGCCATCCAGCTCGCCCTCTGAGCTCCAGAACGTACCTACCTGGAAATCTATAATACTCGGTCTGACCCGAGCATTACACCAAAGTAACACCCGGGTCAGGCTGGAAACCAGCGTGAGTAAACCCAACTAACATGGAATACCAAAGCAAACAACTTATATAAAACCCGGGTAATTTATATCAATTTAACCACTTCACATTTCGCTATAGACAACACTTATTCCAACTATCAATTTCTAAGTACCAAACTTAGATAAATATTCCAGACTACTTAATCATTTCTATCCAGCCTAATTGATTTCACAAATCAATATATAAATATTCGAAATGGTTTCGGGTATTTCCCAAATATCCGACCCCGGTCTCTTCGAGACTCATATTATCCTAACCCAAGTTATTCAAATGACATTCACAACATTTCATATTAAAGATATCAACAAAGCATCCAATACCATTCAATCATCCATAGGCAAAGCTTAATAAATTAAATTTTATTAATCCTGATTGAATTTATTAACCTCAATCACTTAGATTTCTTTATTTAACATTAATTAATTTCCAATCAATTAACCAATCATTCTTTCATTATTCATCTTAATTGACCACACTGGATTAATTATCCTTTATTACAATAAGAAATTAATGCTCACTTAATTACGCAATTAATTAACCTTTACTTCTCCATATTACTTACATTGATCCTTAATTAATTACTCAAACAAATTATCTCATAACCACCATTGTTCGATTATCCTTAATTTAATCATACTCCTTAATTAATTTCTTTAATTAACCCATCCTGCATTAATTACTCTATGCAAATAATCCTTTTATTTGCTTTTATCAATAATTACCCATTGGTTTATTATCCTTATTTAATTTAACCTTTAAATTTTGAATTTATTTGCTTACTCCTTAACACATCAATTCTTAATAAATTACTCTGTTAAATTTTCTTACTTTAAGTCATCATCACTAATAAATTTTCCCATTAATTATCTACCTTACTTAATGATATCTAGTGATTATTCTTTTATATAAGTGGTTATCATTAATAAATTCCAATTAAGAAATTTACCTTTAATTAAATTATCATCCATAATTGCAGAAATTGAACAAATTGATAAATCCACCCCTTATATTGATTTCTCAAATTAATTAACAGATTTATCTTAATAATTAAATCAATTATTTACCCCTTTAATTGATTTCATTAATCAACTATCCTTCTTATTAAATAATTTATATTTATTCCATTAGCAGTATAATCATTTCTAAAGACCTATAGGAATTACTTACTATAATCACCTGAAAATCTATAACCAAACAATTTACCCAAGCTACCCCTAAATTTCTTCGAGTAAAACCCTACCCTACTTCGAGCAAAAACTGAAATTACTCGAGATAAATTCAAGTATACCATTAAATTTACATTTTAAATTATTTTTTTAAACCTGAAACTAACCATGTTCACATACAGACTTCGGAAAACCCCCACGTCTTTCTTCCCCTTTACTGATTATCAGTAATAAAGTTAAGAACCTAGTACTACACATTCACGCGAGCAACCAGAAAAGACTCGAGACAAATTGAGAAAAACTCACCTGCATCACCAGATCATTCGCGCCTCCAGATGTTCACCGAAGCTTCACCGATGCACGCGTCCCCCTTCAAATCGAGAAACGCAAGCTTCACGTAAATACCAACCTTCAATTCGAAACAATCTCGAACTAACAGCCCTCTAACCACCGAAGTGCAGTTCAACAACAACCCCCCCTCAGGAGGCCTTACCTCACAAAATCGACGATGGTGAGCCCTAATGAAAACGCGCCCATACAGCGGCCTCCCCCCTACGCGCGTTCCACGTAGACGCTCCCCACCTGCGCTCGCGCTCGCGACCGAGACAGAAAAAGTGGATCATTGAAAGAAGGGTTGATTTTTATTTCGTCTCGCATACATTGAGAAGCGACCTGATTTTTGAAGGGAGGATTTTGTTTCGTTCGGCCCTTTTTTTTTTATATATACGTTTGATTTTTAGTTCTCAGATTAGAGAGGAGAAACGAAGATAAATAGGGATTTGGGTAGCTTCCTGTGTACGAGTGGTGATAAAATATCTCTGATAAAAGTACTACAAAATTTATTATATAATATAAAATTTTCAAAACGTCTCTTTAAGCTTACGCGAAATTTTGAACCCGAATCAGACGTGCCGACAGACGTTAAAAGGTTTTACCCGCATTCCGAACACGATGGAACGTGTTTCGGAGGCTAATTTGATCAAATGCACGAGTTACGGAAGAAAACGACCAATTTTAAATTAAATCGATTAAATTATATCTAAGCGTTTCGAGCTGCCAGGGTCAAACGACAACTCTGATTACTACGAAAATTGAAATCCGATAAAAACTAACTATTACGGATCTAATGGAACTGGTTTCGTCGAATTCCGAGACTGTACCTCGGAAGGCTATTTTTATATTCAATTTAAACGATATATTATTAAAATTGAACAAATTACTTTTAAATTAAATTTCAATTATCCTATTATCTTCAGTATCATCGTTATAAATTTTATAAGCCTTCAAATTATTTAAACAGGCCTAGAAATTCATATTCAATAATTTACCCAGCTTCAATTATTAAATTCAATATCTAAACTATGCAATTCATTGATTCATTATTAAGTAAATATTGATATCTTGAATTCAAGTAAAAATTAACTTTTAACTATTTTAAAATAAATTAATTATTCTAATTTAATTCGCTAAAATTTCCGGGTCGTCACATGTTGAGTTATATTGATCATTTTAAGCATGCACTTCTTAACAAACTAGAGATGTATCCCTCCATTAAAATCTAGTTGATGATCACATCACTAATTGGCATGTCAACATCGACATATCGTTGTCTTGATGTCATAGCCAGTAAAGATTGAAAAAACTACTTATATCATCATCGTTCATGTATGCAATATCATCAGCTCAGATTGCAGCGTAGTGCCATAGATAATGGGATGGTCGAGGTTGCAACGATTAACAATAAAACATTAACTTTATAGAAACTTCGACCATCAATTCTAATCCATTCATTCATCATACTAATGAGCTACCACTTTCGGTCTCTTCGTTTTGAACCAAAAATTCTAATATCCTTTATACTTGTATTCGACACGATTGATATGTGCATCATATTGATTAGCAAAAGTTTACATAATATATCCATTTATCGTTATCATATTGGACCATCAACGTGTCTCTCGAAGAATTTTTTTCTCCAACTCAATTAACGATGTGCAAATCCATTAATTAAATTTTAACTCAATAGTTGAGTATTCTACCTATGTAAATGGAGATACTACAAAAAGATCTCTCTAATATTTCTCCCCCGACCAAAATTAATTAAGTTATTAGACAATCTACCTAACCAAATAATAAAGCATTAAACTACAATCAGTATGGCTAGTCCACTAAATATTAATCAATATTAATTATTTTGACTACCATACAATATTTATTATTTAATAAATATTATTTTCAGTAGATATAAGTAATTAAATAAATCTATAATAAGAATATATTTTATTGATTGATTTTCCGATCCTTTGATAATATAAATAAAATAATAACCGAATCAACTTAACAGCCATGTTAATTTCTCCAAAACAATTTACAACACTTATAAATTATTTTATGTAAGCTAATTTCAAATGCACATAAAAACTTACAATTGTGACTTCCATGTGTCAACTTTGCTCTCGGTAATATTTAAACAATTTAAATATTAAATCATGCATGAACTTTGCTAAAGCACCATAGTAAACACAAGATTCGGTTGCTTACATATCATCTAGGCAAAGTCCTACTTTTAATCGTTAAGCTACACCCTTTAGCTACGATATACACATCATCTCTTGGTCATCACTATATCACCTAGATATCTAGAGTTCGGTCAATAGTCAAAAATCTAATAACATCTATAGTTTTTTTATGGTAAGAGTGGTATTTTTATTCAAGCAGAACACTCATTTTTTATGTCCCGAAAATTCGAACTCATGACCTCTCGACCTACAACGCCACACCACTACACTTGAGCTAGTGATCCTTTTCCATCTATAATTAATTACGAAATCCAACATTAAAAGTCCATGATTCAATGAGATAATATTTATGAATTGACCAATTTTCTTTGGCTAAAGACTTTGACTTTAAGTTGATTACCAATTACAGTGACACTAATCTTCTGTTCGAAGGAGATGAATCCTCCATTGAATAGTGTTTCACTTCAAGTGGTTTAATTTATACACGGTTATGGCATTAACACGATCATCATCGTATTGTGATTGGTCATAGTCAAAGTATAATTGAGATACTTAATATTCACAGTAATCTCAACTTAAAATAACACATTGTCATATGAGATTTTCTATTTGACTTTATATTAATATATATATATATATATATATATATATATATATAAAAGACTCTCGATGAGTCGTTCTGCAATGTTCCAATCACACATATGTGACCCCTTGGTGTCCCCCAACGATCATGAGTAATTCACTATCCATTGTATGGAGAACAGTACGTAGACTAGTCCCAATGGATGTGTAAATATCTCGTTCTCAACACATCTTGACTAAGAACATTCAAAGATAAATACTTATTTGATACAATTCAATGTTCAAGGTTACAATGACATTTGTAACTACGATCGGTTGCATATTTTTCCTAAGGAAATTTTTACTTATATATATTTGATGTATTTATAATATTGTTTACATCTCAATATAGCAATATATACAATAACAAACAAAACTAAAAAATTAATTTACTTCGGACGTGATTCATTGTAAGAGTTAAGTTATATAATCAAACTATATAATTTTCCCTAGAGCACACTCTTAACTCTATCAATTTTTTTGAAGTATTTATTTAAAATATATAGAATGTAGAGTTTTGATGGCTTGTTTGTCGCTAATTAAGAGTTCACACGCTTTAGACAAACAAACCCTTGATTTCGCACTTACTTTCTTTGTGTGTGTTCTTTTTTCCTCTCTTCTCTTCATAATTTTTTAATGCTTTCAAAAAGTATAAAACACGAATACTGCATACTATTATAAAAGGATAAAACCTAGAGATGGTTGTGATGAATTTATTGTATGTCTTCATCACACATGGCTAACTCATTGGATTTAAAATTTGATATTAAATTAAGATCAAATATTTGGGGGCTATTACCAAGTATTTTGCAGCTAATTATTTAGAAGTTACCGTGAAAGTCCTATAAGAATGGGAACACAAAAAATATCAAACTGAGTCTTTAGAAGGAAACTTAAGGAAGTAAAAGTTTGGAATACTTTGCTCGGGTTTATAATGAGTATGAATGAATCTTGCTAAAAGATTTTTTTTTTAAAAAAAGTGGCCGTACATTTGCTATATTGGACAAATGAGTAGCCTTTATAAGCTATGTGGTTGAATTTAATTTTAAGACACCATCGATTAAACAGACAATGACCAGATTATATGTTTCATAACTAGTTTGATCTCATAAATAAGGCTTTTATACAAGTGGATGATGGGTTGTTTAAAAATTCAAAGATTAAGCTTGATATTGTTGATAATGACCAAAATTACATAAATTAATCATTTAAATTCCAATAAACATAAACAAACTCGATAAGCAAAGACCTTTTTTTTGTCGATTTAGCTTTTGGTATCTCTTTGAGAAAATAATTCGGTCTTATTACTCCTGTAATATTTTCAGCTATTGGAAAGGCAAATATCAAAGTATCATCCAGAACTCATGAATTTCAACTATTTTCAGCTATTGGTGTACGATGAGGGAGGCTGAATTTTTTTTTTCAAAATGTCATTTTTTGTGTGGAGAATAAGTGTGATATTTGATATTGGTTCTATCTTTAACTGTGCTGATATTTCTCTAACATTACTTAAAATAAAATGCTTTAAATTTTAACTTAAATATATGTACTTATTTGTTGAATTTTCTGTTTCTTCGGTTATTTAACATTCCAATGCATTGTGAGCATATTTGCTGTTATGTTTGCTACGTTGACAGAGAACCCTCTATTATCATTCTTGGAATTCTTTTGTGCATAATTTTTAATTTTTGTTTCTAGTAATAAAATAGTTCTTATTGAGTATATTATTATTTATGATTAATAGAAATCAGTAAAAAATACAATAAAAAGTCTTTTTCCTTTTGAAATTATACTACCAAACGGTTTGCTCGCCTACAGGCTATAGGTGTATGGTTATACTATTCTAGCACTTCATAATCATACAAACATTTATTCAAATGCTTTGGGTGCATCATCACTATTGAACAATATAGTTCCTCGTCACTCTCATAAGGATACAAAACCAACATAACCCACCAGTAAATAATGAACAAAACAATTAGGTACCTTTTTTTTCAAAACGCACTTTTTCAGTTGCTGAATGAGAAAAGCTTAATGTAGGCAGTGCTTTTTGAATGTTTGGAGATGTCAAGACTCAATTCTTCGACTTTCGAAGGTCGACATCAATACGTCCACTGTATCAACTATTGAATAATCGAATGTCGGAAAATCGAACCATGAGGGTTAAAAAGAAGAGGTAGAAGAAAAAGATAGAAGAAGTAAAAAAACAGAACAGAAACAATATAAGAATCTCACATATCGCAGCAGAACAACATATAATAGATAAATGAATAATCTTTAAAACAAAGAACTATATCGGTTATTACATTACATCCCATCATCATCAGAGTATACAACAACAATATACAACACAGCAAAACAATGAACACTTATATGAATTCATCCTTACAAGTGAATTTACAACGGAAAACATAATATCATACACAAGTGGTATGTCTCGTCATCCAGCTCGCCTCCTGAGCTCCATAGCACTCCCAAATCCAGAATGACGTGATAACCTGACTCTAGGCTGCCCGTGTGAAAAATTATGGGCACCCAGAGTTTAGGAAGAGAACAATAAACTCTAGATCAGTCATGAGACTGGTGTGAGAACTCAAAACAGTTATTTATCTTTTAAAATAACAACAACAACAAGGGAAGTGAAAAAATATCCGCAATGCTTTTGGAAAATGAAACTACCTTAAGGCCTCCCCTCACACACACAATGCAAATGCAGAATTGGAGGAGATTTCTCCTTATGATAGTCAAAGATGCTTACTACGCAAAACAAATCATTTTTGATATTATTATTAGTGCATAGTGATGAAAACATTTCGAAAGTATAATATAAATCTTAGCCAGCATAGGTACCATTATATTATGCCTGCTATAGCTACCTCCTGAGGAGGCAGGTTAAACAATTGCAATCGTAAAGGGCTCGTATTGTTTCTTTGTATTTCTAACAAATTGTCAGGCTAAGGAACTTCCTACTGCCACATGGGATCGCCACTGGCGGGACGTCCTGAGAACTTAACCAGCTCTCTGCCAACACAAGGCCGGGTTACCTTTGTAACTAGGTAACTACTACACGAATATGCCACCCCCCAGTCCTTTGGGACCTTTATCCGAGGGCCCTCGATCACCAAGCAACAACCACACAGAAAAATGAGATTGGAGCAATCACATAGGTTAAGCATCAGGGCTCTATACCTGACACCACCCATTTCCAGAAGGAAATGACATACCCTAAAGGGCGCGACCCTCATAACCCTGCTGCATATTCTTGTTTCGACCATTTCCGGGGTGTGAGGTCTGACGAAGTCTCGTCCACAAAGCTATGCTTTTTCACAAAGCCACGCTTTGATCAACAAATGATCAATAAATAATCATCACACAACAACACTCAGCATGCCGCATTACCAAATTGGGAGTATATCGCTGATAATCTTCAACTACAAAACCTCTGAGCTCGTACGTCCCAGAGAAGGGTGTTAAGCTAAGAGAATAAATTCTCCGCCACCAACAGAAATGTATTTGAAAGAAATCTGCTTTATATCTCAAAATGTAATGTCAGACATGTAACCATACAAGTCTGTTCCGGGTTTGAACAGAACCGAAGGCACTTCTAAAGAAGCCCTTGCAATCCGGGTATTCGCAATCCCGATCGAATTTCCCATCACAAAGGAAATCTCCATACCATAGCTAACGGTGCAGAGATAATCGATAGGTCATCCTATCGTTTTCACAAATACCCGGTCTTCACCACCGGTCTTCAATGCTATCCATTACGTCGTATCACTATTTGGAATGGGTAATCCGAATAACGAGCGCAATAATTTAAAAATAAGTGTAGCATTCAATTTCAATCAATTCACGACAAATAGCCATTTAAGGGTCAATATTGATAGTCGGTTATTTAACTATCAATCAATATTCACAACATCACCTGATTTCAAATAATTTCCCAAATTATTTATTTTTAAAAATATCTTTATAAGATATAATTTCCACACTTCAACCATTTGAAAACAGATTTCAAATCACTTTTCATCTTTACAATTTTCATTTCAAAATGGTTCATTTAAACCAATTAAATAAATCCTTACCGATTTATTAAATTTACGTTCCAAATTCGTAAATTTATTTCCACACTTTTTAAAAAATAAATCAATGTTTATTTTTAAAACAAATTTCCCTTATAAATTTCCATTGTGAATCTACATTTCCAAATATTCACCTTTTATACGATTTTTCAAATCGATTTCAATTATTCACTTTCAATTTATCTTTAAAAGATATAATCTCAAAACATTCACTTCATATTGGAAAACATTTCCATACTTATTCAATAATAAGTAATTCACAAATCCATTTATTTCCAACATTTTGAAAATGTTCAATATACTCAAATCACAATTAAGTATAAATTTTATTCTTTAAGGAAAACATTCTCTTAAACATATTTATTTGAGTCAAAACAAATGTTGCGTAAAACATCGTTACGACAACCCAAAATCACTAGTAAAGGGATTCGAAATTAAGATAGATATATAAACCCCAATACTATACAAAACTTTTCCTTTCGGAAATCATTTACTATAACGGTGTTATAGTTCACCATATCCTTCCATTTCTCGTAAACGTCTATTTCAACAATGAATGTTGAAATCTATGGTTTCGATACTTAATACAATTTAAAACATTTTTGAATCGTTTTAATTCTATTTAAAATATCACTTTTCCAAAATATTTCTTTAATATATTATTCACTGTCCAAAATCGTGAATATACTTCATTTACCAAATTCATCATTTCTACATATTTTATTTAAAGGATTATTCACCGTACAAAATCATGGATATATTTCCTTTAATAAGCTATAATAATTAAACTTATCAAAACAAGTCGATTTCAGATTTATAAAACAACGTTTATAAATTCCATTTATACTTTATAACAACTTCAACTTATAAAATCACTTCATTAACAGATTCTATCCATATCCCATTTACACGCCAAAATCCAATTTATAAGTTAATTACTTATAAATCTTTTATTTTACAAAAATCTATTCATTTTATAACTTCACAATTTATAAATCTATAGATTTCATCCACTTATGATATCCATTTATACTTCATTTTAATACTTATAAAAACTCGTTTTATAATTCCAACATTTTTATTTATAAATATCAATTTTATAAATCTTTTATATAAATCATTTATAATAATTCAAAAATCCCAATTTAACCCATTTTATAAATTAATCAACTACTTATTCCAAAAATCACTTTCGGTTATATTTCACAAAAATCCTAATTTTTATCACATAAAAATTTCAACATTTATTTATTTAAAAATGAATCAATTCCAAAATTAAATTTTATTATGAATTCTCAACTTAAATTTTCAGAAATCCAATTTTATTTATTTTCGGCATCTAACGATACCAAAAATATATTCGGCTAAAATTTTAGCCTTTAATGATTTCAATCACAAAGATAATCACGCATATTATAAATAGGTCAACACACAACATTGAAACCAATTCAAATGTTTGGGGAACCCAGTTGGTTCCCTCCAACCTGTTTCCTTGCATCCAAAGATGTTAGCACAATACCAATTCCGCTTCGAGACGGAGTATCGCGGTATAAGGGATTTATAAAATACTATCCGCTATTATGCGGCGCAATAGGGTCTCATCCGCTATATAATGTGGAAAAATCAACTCCAAGTACATATATAATACCAATTCCAATCAAGATGGAATTATCGCGGTATATGTTTTTAATAAATAACATTCGCTTAATATACAACGTATATGGTCTATTTCAGAACAATAGATATTAATTTATCATTCAATCACACAATCTAGCAATTTTAAATCTAACTATTTAAAATTTAAATCGAAACAATTCGATTGAGTGAGAAGTTCTCACCTTGGTTTCAATAACGGTTGCAGTGTTTTATTTCGAATAAAATTAAACGTGCGTTTAATTTTACCTAAAAATTTCACTAGCTCCAAACAATTCCAGTCCAGCTCCATTGCGTAGTGTTCGTCAAAACGAAGCCAACGCAATTCGTTTCGTCAAAATCCGACCTCGTATGAACAAGTTACGCATTTTTAAAGTTTGTACACATTATAATATAATTAATTTACAATTTTATTTTATATTTTTAATACCAATGCATCAGGGCCGTTAGATCTGCCTTGCTTGGATCCAGGGCATGTAATTGCTTCTTCTCCCAAGAAAGAAATCGCGTACGAGACCCATACATCACGCTCGAACCCCTCCAGGTCGCGACCCCATCCTTCACGTTTAGCTCGATCAAACATGTCCACTTCGAAGCCCTCACCTAGAGCTACCCACGGCTGCAACACCATAGCACTCGGTTGACCAAATCACCGTGAAAACGTGAACGAAGTTCGGCCGTTCCAACCCATATTCGCGTCGATCCGTAGCTTCATTTCCAATCTCCACCGTTGGATAGCAAGATCTCACCACCCTCTACGACTTTGTAGTTGAACATTTCGCGTAAAAGTCTATGGATTTGAAGAAATCAGAAGGAGAAGATAAATTTTTTTCGACCATTGATAAGAAGAAGCGGCGGCTGAAGCTTAAAACTCTAGGGTTTGTTTTTGTTTGCAAATTGTGAAAGTAGAGGTCCTTTTATAGAAAAATGACGAAACACTATTCATCCAAAATTTTCCGAACTCCAAACGATGCGTGCCGGCTGGAATTTCTAGGGTTTACCCACTGTTTCGGACACAATGGAATATGTTTCAAAAGCTAATTCGATCATATGTGCGAATTACGGAAATAAACGATCAAATCTAAATTAAACTGATTAAACGAATTTCTATGCGTTTTGGCTTCCCCCGGACAAACGGTAAATCCGATTGACACGAAATTTGAATCATACAATAGTATAACATTACGGATCCAATGAAACTTGTTTCATCGAAATCCGAGACTGTTTGAAAAATGGCTATTTTAACTCGTCAATTAAATATTAAAATATTCAATTTTCACAAATTAATATTTAATTCGATTTTAAAAGTTCTACAACATCATTCTAACTCCAATATGATTAAATACAAATACAAATCATTTTTAATCACATTAAACCCAATTTTCAATTATTTTCTGTAATTTCCAATATTAAATTATCGATTTAATTGTCCAATTAAATCCTTATATTCAAAATTTAATTTATTCGACCTGCAAATTTTACTTGCTAATATTTAAAATCAATTAAATATATGAATTTCAATTGACAGAAGTTCTGGGTCGTTACAAACTTCCCCCCTTAAAAGAGTTTCGTCCTCGAAATTACCAAGTAAGAAAAAGTTACAGAATCCATCTTTCTTTTCAAAACCATTCAAATTAGATTCCAAATTCACTTGAATGTTTAACTTTCCCAAAATCCAATAGTTAAACTTCTTATAATAACTTTACTAAGTTTCAAAACATACTTAGTTATCCTTTCAAAATTTTCCAATTTCCTAAAAAATATTCGAACGCCTTAAATTTTCGGAAAAATTCGCCATAGTCTCCTTTGCGCGGCTCGATCTGAAAAAATAACAACAGTATATATATATATATATATATCACAAATATACATCTCATCAAGTGTGAGGCATCCATAGGGAAAAAGTGTAAAAGTACGATATGTGATCCGAGATATGTACCTTATATATTATTAGCGAGCATATACGGCTAATGTAGCACGAAAGCGAGCTCCAAAAGTGAAGCAATGCGCAATCCGCACCTACTAAACACTCAGCAACCAATGAGAAACATGTATATAGAAAATAATATCGATATACAATATATACCAACAACTATATATGCCAATATAGCAAATGCAATCAAAAGCAATAAATTCAACCATCAACCAACTATCATTCAACTAACATCCATAACCAAATCAATATAAATTCACTTCTCATTAATATTCATTGAATTGGTTTTTAATTTAATCACATTTGATTTGTTAACATTGGACTTTACTAACATTCATTTTCAATTAGTTTATATTCACTAATTTACATTCAAGTTAGTTCACTTCCACATTCAAACCAAATTTCATAGCTTTCCATTTCATTAATTCAATTCCATATGGATTTCTATACAATCTACTAACAATCATATAATAACCAAATCATAACCAAATTATTAAATTCACATTCAATTTGGTCTAACACATTTAATTGACTTTAATGAATTATTCAATCCTCAATTTCATTAGCTTTAATGAATTAACACTTACATCCATTATTTCATATCAATTTATTTATATTCAATTGATTTACATTCAATCTATTTATTAATTCAATTGCTAATTCATCTTACCATATAAAGTTGAATTTCATTTATATAACTCAAGTTCACATCCATTTAATTCACTTTATTATTCTACTTCGATACCAAAATCAACTTCATTCAACATTACTTAAGTTATATTCCATTTCAAACATCATTTGTTTAACTTAACATAAATTTTCCACATAAATCCAATTCAGATTCCAATTCCAGTTCTATTTACTTACCAATTCGAAATGGATTTCAATTTCATTTTCTTACACTTGCAAATTTTATTTATTCATTCACAATTTATTTTCCAACTTAATAATTGTATTCCAATCATTTTATATAACATTCCAGAGTCTTTTCAATTTTTCAAAACCATTTTTGAAAATCAATTCAAATTATCTTTTGAATTTCAAAACCCAAACTCAAATTTTCAAACAACTTTCATTTAAAACTACTTGGCAGCAATCCCTCTTTAGGAAACCCGAAAATGAACACTGATGATGTCGCGATCATTATCAGAATTATTTTCCAGCAACCAAAAAGAGTTTAGTGCTTTTATCCCTCCAAAACAATTTTCCAAAACCTTGAAAATCATTTTCAAACTTCAAAGAATTTAAATTTCTCAAATCTCAAATTTTCAAATTCTTTAAATTTGTTTTCAAATATTACTCTAGAATTCCATTTCAAATTATGAATCACAGTTTACAATTTGTATTTATAAATATATTCTTATAGTTTCACTACTTATATATAAGATTATTTCACAATTGTAAATCACGTTAATTATAATTCCATATTAATAATTCATTTGCTTATACAATTTATCCTTTTAATTAGATTATTCAAACATCTTTTAATTAACTTATATATATATTCATACATTTTCGACAACCAAACAATCAATTTATATACACTTTAATAATTTCTGAAAAATTATTCCTTTATATATAAAATATAACCAAGGTAAAATTATTTCATTTATCCAATTTAAAATGAAACTATGTCGGTTTATCTTGTTTAAGAGTTTAGAAACCCCTATCGAAACAATTGGCCAAACTGCACCGACCAGAATCTATAAACAATCAACCGATAAGTCAACAAATACAAAACAATTTCATATTCACTAACAAATACGCGCTCATATTTACTATTACACTCAACTCATTCTAGGGCACTACTGACTCTATCTCTAATGAATAATTCCCAATAGAGCCAAGGTTGTCACTTACCCATAAGCTCTGATACCACATGTCAAGACCCGATTCTTCGACTTCCGAAGATCGACATCAATACGTCCACTGTGTCAACTATCGAATAATCGAATGCCGGAAAATCGAACCATGAGGGTTAAAAAGAAGAGGTAGAAGAAAAAGATGGAAGAAGTAAGGAAACAGAACAGAAACAATATCAGAATCTCACATATCGCAGCGGAACAACATATAATAGATAAATAAATAATTTTTAAAACAAAGAACTATATCAGTTATTACATTACATCCCATCATCATCAGAGTATACAACAACAATATACAACACAGCAAAACAATGGACAGTTATATGAATTCGTCCTTACAAGTGAATTTACAGCGGAAAACATAATATCATATACAAGTGGTATGTCTCGTCATCCAGCTCGCCTCCTGAGCTCCATAGCACTCCCAAATCTAGAATGACGTGATAACCTGACTCTAGGCTGCCCGTGTGGAAAATTATGGGCACCCAGAGTTTAGGAAGAGCACAATAAACTCTAGGTCAGTCATGAGACTGGTGTGAGAACTCAAAACAGTTATTTATCTTTTAAAATAACAACAACAACAAGGGAAGTGAAAAAATATCCGCAATGCTTTTGGAAAATGAAACTACCTTAAGGCCTCCCCTCACACACACAATGCAAACGCAGAATTGGAGGAGATTTCTCCTTATGATAGTCAAAGATGCTTACTACGCAAAACAAATCATTTTTGATATTATTATTAGTGCATAGTGATGAAAACATTTCGAAAGTATAATATAAATCTTAGCCAGCATAGGTACCATTATATTATTAGTGCTCCTGTTCCATCACTGCAGCCCAAGTTCTTATGTATTATTGTAGTTGACCGTTCCATATGTGTTCCTCAATGATATCCTTCAAATGCCTATAGTGATTCGTATTGTGCCCATCCAGCTCATGGAATAGGCAATGCTTTCCTAATCCCCGCTCATATTAGGAGGGTTCCCTTTTACCGGCCTTTGATACTAGAGGCGCCCTCGAGTATCCAAATAAATCCTTTCTAGAGTCTCGGTCAAATCTGTATAAGAAGAGAATTTCGGTGCTCTCCATTGCCTTTTCGACATATTACTTCCATCATTCATTCTCCGTTTGCCTTTGTCGTTCTTGTTTGCATCTCCCGACGATCCTCCACTTTGCAAAGCATTCACCTTTGGTTTGTTTGCTCGTGCACCTTCCTATTGCAGGAACCTTTTCGCTTCATGGTAAAACTCCCTAAATCCATAGATGGATCTCATGCCAGTGAATCCTTGAACTCCGTGCCATCAGCAATGCCGGATACAACTGCCATCCAAACCATCAATGGATCTGGATAACTTATCGATGCCGACGCAGCATTAAACCGTGTTAGGAAACTCCTCAGGGACTCTCCAGTTCTTTGTTTCAGTTTTTCCAAACTCATCACATTTTTGGGTCTCGAGATGAGAACTCTAACTGCCTCATAAACCTTTTGATCAATTTTGGCCATGTGCTAATAGAGTCGCTTTCCAACTTTCTAAACCATAGCGCAGCTATATCAGTCAAATACAAAGGAAAGCACCGTGCCGTGACCTCCTCCGATGCCTCCATTACCTCCATGTGCCTCATGTATCTCGTCAAATGAACAGCGGGATCTATTCTTCCATCATATGTCTCAAACATTAGTAGTTTAAATTAAGGTGGATTCCTAGCTTGCCTAATCGTAGGAGCGAAGGGGCTCCTATTTATATCTTCCAAGTCTCTATTTACCAATCCTCCTCTAATGGCCTATCTGATCATTTCTGCCAACCTGTCATTGTCCTCAAGTGGCAGTCTTCGTCTATTATCTCCAACTGGCCCCCCGAGTCCATGAGGGAATCCTAAAATCTGTTCTTCTGGATGAGCACCCATAACCCGATCAACGCCAAACTACACAGCACCACTTGGAATCCTACCTGGAGTGGAGCCAATATGATTCGGAGGCATGCCTCGAGCGTGGAATGATCGGTACCAACCATTCCATAACGATTGGGTATGGTATAGCCGATTGTTACTGGTCAGTCAAAGGCACCTCCCTTTGGTTCCACTCTATCCCGCATCTTATTTGCTTCGTTTCCATAGTTCTGATTCTGGACTTCCTTAGCACGTGCTGCTCCAACTCCGCGGTCCTCATTTCCAGTATTTCCTACTACTCCATTCCCTTGATTTTGCATTCCAGCTTGTCCAATTTATCAGAGTAGGTTCTGCATCATTTCCACCTGTCTCTTCAGCATTCTTTCCTGCATAACATCCATCATCATTTCCATCTCGTCTCTGGTAATGAAGATTGAGGCCTAATTAACTCCTAAGGAAGCCTCCTGACTTCCTTCATGATGGCTCCTCTATGTTCTTTATCTCCTTGTTGACTGTCGAGCCATTGCTTCCTAAATCCAAGTTTCCTAGCTTTCAAATCCAAGATCCTAACTTCCAAATCCCTGAGTGCAAACTTTCTCAATGAAAGCACCAAAATGTTAGCGTCAAAATTGACCACAACACCCAATTATACGTGAAAACACCAATATCCAGTCGCAGATCACAGATAGTGTATGATGTAGAGAATATAATATAAAGAACAATCAAATTAAAATGAAAGCAAGTACATGAGACAAGATTTATAGTGGTTCGACTAACTTCGGCTTATGTCTACTCTAGAATGGACTTTTTTATTATGCTGAAAGTTGATTACAGTTACAATCCGAGATTTCAAAATAAAAATGGAAGAGTATCCCCTAGGTAGAAGATGAAGAGGAGGCAGAATGAAGGTCCTTTTTTCAAAGCCAAGCCTATGGTATTTATAGGTGAAACTTTGGCCACAAGGTCTTCTCACCTGTATGGACCCACCATGACGATCGGCAAGCCCAATTCATCCAAAAATAACGATTGGCCAAGCACCAACGACCATTATTCCTGCACTTAATTCAATGTCGATCCCTCCCTGAAGCATGTCGATCCATTGCCTTCCAACAAACTATACCGATCTATCCACCTTGAAGCATGTCGATCCCTCTTCCTTCATGAAAATGTCGACCTTTCCTCACTCATGCAAAATGACGATCCCTTCTCTTCCTGAGGATGCCGATCCTTCCATTCCCCGAATGCTCTACCGGTCCTTCCCATGCTGATCCCTACTATGTTGCTTCATGCCTTGTCGATCCCTTCCATGCCGACCTCTACTAGTCACTCCAAGCTATGCTGTTCCCTATACATATACACTAGAGCACATCTATCCATCTCAAGAGCTAAATTATGCCGAACCCTCCATGTCGATCCATCCATATGCCTATCCACCACCATGCCGAACACTCCTATGCTTATCCATCCTACATCAAATCATCCTATGTTGACCCTTCTTTATTCAAGCCAATATCCACCTCTTAAGCACTCTGCCTCATTTATCCACCGATTATGTTTAATCCTGGCTTCATATTATTATCCGCAGTTGATTATCCATCCATCCTTTTGAGCCAATTATATGATATCCTTGCCTTGATAACCATAAATTCTATTGGGTTAAATCCACTTGTATACTGCCTTGCCACAAGGTGGATTAACACTTATGATCGGCAAACAACTCAAATCTCTCCCCTAAAATATAATGTCTCTAAATCTTCCAGGAAAAAATTAATGTAGCCAACTCTATGTCATGAGTATAATATCTTACTTCGTGCGATCTAACCTACCTAGATGCATAAGCAATGACTTTGCCCTTCTGCATCAACATTGCTCCTAATCCAGTCCCACATGCATCAGTGTATACCACCAATCCTTGGTTTTCGGTCTAGAACTACTAACATGGGTGCATTGGTCAACAAATTCTTTAACTTAAGGAATGCTTCCTCACATTTTTCAAACCATATAAACTCCACTCCTTTATGGTTAGCTTAGTTAAGGGTGCTGCTATCTATGAGAAATCCTTAATGGATCTCCGGTAGTAGCCAGCAAGTCCAAGAAAACTTTTAATCTCAGTCATCGTCTCCAGTCTCTTCCAGTTATTCACAGCTTCGATCTTATCTGGATCTGCTGATAATCCTTTCTTTGAAACCACGTGACCAAGAAACCTAACCTCTTTCTTCCAAAAATGGCACTTGGAAAACTTTCCTTTATCTAATTCTAACTTAGCGTGTCAAGCATCACTCTAAGATGAACTTCATGCTCTCTCCATCCTTAGAGTATACTAGAATGCCATATATAAACACTAATACAAACCTATCCAAGTGCTCTCAGAAAACTTGGTTCATTAAGTTTACGAAGACAGCATGTGCATTCGTCAATCCAGAAGGCATCACCAACCATTCATATGAACCATATCTAGTCTGAAATGCTGTCAAAGGAATACTATCCTCCACCACTCAACTGATGGAAACCAGTCGCTAAATCCAAATGGGAAAACACTTTGGCTCCATTTAACCGATCAAATAGATTGTCTATTCCGTGCAAAGGATACTTATTCTTAATCATCCTTTCGTTCAGCTTGTGATAGTCAATACACATCCTTAACGACCCATTTGGTTTTTTGACGAACACCGCGGCCGCTCCCCTAGGCGAACTACATGGTCTAATAAAATTCCTTCCTTTAAGATCCACTAGCTGCACCTTTAATTCCTTCATCTCCGTTGGTGTCATCCTGCTAGGAGGTCTACTCACAGGTTCGGCTCCGGGCACAAGATCTATTCTAAACTCAACATCTATTTTAAGGGGTAGTCCAGTGACTAGCTCAAAGACATCTGCAAACTCTCTTGCTACCCGAACCTGACTTAACTCATTTCCTATTTACATAGCACTAAGTAAAGTACTAACACTCCGGTTCGTTTTCTCTATTGAGAATATCACTCGATTATGACTATCAGGGTGTCTCGGTGATATCTCCTTATCTTGGTAAAATATTCTAGCCTCATACCTACCCAACCAATACCCAAGATGATCTCGAAAACTACGAAATCAATAACATACAAACTGCATGCAAATTTATGATCCAACTAATCAAGTTTTAACTGGTCACATCTTAACCCTGGAGTTGCATATCCTCCTATTGGATTCGCAACCCTTAAGGAAGTAACTAGGTAGGTGGGTTCTAAGCATAATCGATCAACCAAACACTGGGATACAAATGAGTGTGATGCACGGGTATCAAAAAGTACTCTAGCAGGAATACTCTGAATCAAAAGTGTATCTTCCATTACAGTCTTTCCCGTATCTGCTGTAGTAGGCATAGTTGATCCAATAGCAAAGACTTTTCCTTTGTCCTTCCTAACTGGAATTGGACATTGATTCTTGTAATGCCCAACTTGATCATAATTGAAGCACTTCACATTCTTCTTGTTTGTAGCTTTCTTCCCATTTTCGAACCGACATTCATTAGCAAAGTGACCCTTATTTTCACACTTATAGCAAACTACTCAGCCTTTGACTTCTTAGCATTATATACCTTTGGAAACCTCTGGATGACCTCCTTTGAAAGAAAAAACTTCTTTTCAAAACATCGTATATATACCTTTCGAAGGTATCAATTTATCTTTTAAAATTTAGTGCTTCGAAGCAAATGAAAGTATCCCTTTCAAAAGTATTGGGTTTACTCCACAAAACAAAACTTAGGTCAAAATGGTTATATACGGAAGTATCTATTTCGAAACCAACATAAATTAATTTGGGGAAAAATTGATGGTGTTGAAACCATCTAGTCGAAAG
The DNA here is from genome assembly GCA_030765085.1 of Allium cepa. Classification (NCBI taxonomy): domain Eukaryota; kingdom Viridiplantae; phylum Streptophyta; class Magnoliopsida; order Asparagales; family Amaryllidaceae; genus Allium; species Allium cepa. The sequence continues at coordinate 139,662,975 of CM060932.1, forward strand.
CAAAAACCTTAAAAATTAAAACTCTGAAGGACAGAGTCGAAACCCCTTTTCGACTCCATTACCTTCGAAACCCTCAACCCTTTCGAAAGCAAGTAGGAAAAAGGCTTAGTTTTAAGGTAAAAGTAAGGATAACCTTTCAAAAGCATTTCTAGTAAATATAGTCGAAAGGTAAAGTAGCGGCTAGGTTTTGACTAGGTCGAAACCAATCCAGTCGAAAGATCGGATTTGTAAGGAAAGGGCACCCCTTCGAAAGCTAACTTCTTACATAATATGGCAACCTTCATGGGAAGCTATTTATAAAACCTTTTCGAAAGCAAATGTTTCAACTGTGTTGAAAGCTTTAGGTAAAACAAGGCAAGAACTTATCTTTTGAAAATGAAGTAGGGTTTCGTCTCCATCGACTTACCTTTCAACACCAAGGCTTCCATCTTCCTTTCAATCCACTATGTACCATCTAGGTGATACCATGTATATTGGTTTCAACTATGTAGATTTCGACTAGGATGTGGCAGAACCCAAGGAGTCGAAAGGGTACATACTAATTTACGCAAAACACTTTTTTCTAATTTGAAGGCTGAAATATAGCAATCTTTAGTAATTACTTTCTAACAACTTGCGTATTTGTAAACCATTGATTGACTACCATAAAAAAATTTCAAATACTTTACATTTAAAACTGCTACATTTATATCAAATTAAAACCAAAAAATGAAAAGTTTAAGCCCTTCCATATACTAAAACCAATCATTTCAGAAAAGTCCTTTTTTCAAAATAATTTATTTTCCCAAATAAATCAATTAGAAAAATCCCAAAAATCACAGAAATTCAATTTCATTATGTAATCATATTAGAATTTTGGACCCAATTCCTTTCTGAAATTCTCAAAATAAATTTTAAACCCAATTACATCATATTTTTCATCAAAAATTCATAATAAAATCTCCATAGCTTGAAAAATTCTGAAAATTAAAACATATCTCCAAAATCATGTTTTACTTAACATAAAAATTTTCCACGACAATCTAAAATCATATATCCTCGGTTTTACATCAAAACCATACAAATTCATGTGCGTACGAACTAAAATAAATCATCATAAAATATCTCAAACATCTCATCATCCAATTTATCACAAAAACGAATTTAAATCATAAATCCAAAACCATATGATCAAAGAATAAAGTAGAGATGGTGTGAGATTATCATTCACCTTAAACTTGATAAAGAATTTGAGATTTGTTGTAGATTAATCCTTCCTAGCTTTGATCCTTATCTTTAGATTAAAATTTCTTCTTTTGCTTCCTTGGCAATGGCCAACTTTAGTTTAGGTTTCTGATTTTTTGTTTGTCAAAGTGGAAAATAAAACGTGAAAGGAAAATTACAAAAGGATATAGTCGTGTAAAATAAAATGGCTATTTACTAATATGCCCATGTGTAGTTTAATTAGCCAATAAACCAACTTAATGCCTATTTATCTTATTAATAAGAGTGACCCTATATAATTTATTCAAATCTCAATCTTCTTATCTTCATTATTCTATTAAATTTGTCTAATTAAATTTCTTGAATAATGTTATCAAAAATTAGGGATGTTACACACAATCTAAAAGAATCTGGATCAACAGTAGTAAAAGCTGATTCACCAACTATAGTAGTGCCCTTCAATAAATAAAGATTTCTTGCCCTCACACCTTTCATAACAATCATGGAACCTTTCAATATCTTCATCTTCTCTTCCTCAATTACAATCTTCAATCCAAGCCTACTCAAAGCCCCAATTGAATCAAGCTTCTTCTCAAATTAGGTACATGTCTAACATCAGTAATAGTATGAATAACACCATCAAACATCCTGATCTTCACAATACCAACACCAACCATATGGCCAGAAGCATCATTGCCAATCAGTAGATCTCTTCCATCAGTCTCACGGTATATAGAGAAGTGGTTCTTATTAGGTGTCATATGATAGGATGCACCAGAATCAGCAATCCATAAGTTGCTCTTTCCAGAAGAGCCAGAAGCTGTAAACACAAAGGTATCACTCTCTATATCTAATTTCTTTGCAGTAGACACTGAAGCTTGCTTTGGGTCTTTTCTTGTTCCTTCAAGCTTGGGGCATTGAGCTATGAAGTGCCCCGGTTTCTTACAATAATGGCAAGTCGATCGCTTAGGCCCCTAGACTGAGACCTTGAATTACTTCGACCTCCATCATTCTTTGACTTGCTTTGGTTTCTACCTCTCTGAACAGATAGGCCCTCAGTGTCACCAACCAAACTAGTGCCCGCCAATCTACCTCTCAACACTTCATTATAAAGACTAGCATTTACATTTGATAGACTAATTTTACTGCAACCATATATCATGGAATTAACAAAAGCAGTACACTCATTAGGCAAGGAATGCAAGAGGATCACTGCTTGATCCTCATTAGTAATATCAACATCCGCTGCCTTCAGGTTCATAATCAAAGTGATCAAAGCATCAACGTGCTCCATAAGATCAGCTTCAGGCTTTATCTTAAGCGAATAAAGTTATAGTTGAAGAATAATCTAATTTGTGAGAGACTTGTTTTGATATGCATTAGATAATGCATCCCATAATTCCTTTGCCATCTTATTTTGAGAGAATTCTCTAAGGAATTCATTTGAAAGATGCAATTGGATTGTTGTAAGAGATTCATTTTCCATCTCTTCCAAAACATCTGCTTCAATGTCTTTAATTTATCAGGCACGGAAATAATCTTAAAAGTCTTATCCTTCTTCAACACTGCCTCCATCTTTATCTTCCAGTTTCCAAAATCTCCGTTTCCATCAAAATGTGTAATAGCGTAATTGAAACCGGATCTACTAATAGACTTTCCAGAAGTAGCCGTTAATACCCAAGCAGAACAATAACACAAGCTTTGATACCAAACCGTTGTAAAAAATTCGAATGAGCGGAAGTGTATTTGATCAGGATCTAGTATTGCCTATTTGAATACCAATGCAACTTAAAATCAACTATGAAATCATACAAGAACAAATAGTGGAAAGAAAAAGGGACACAAAAGATTTAATGCGGTTCGAATATAAATATCCTACGTCCATGGAGACCCAACAACCATTTATATTTCTTTACTTCTAGAGATAGTACAACCTGATAAGAGTATGAATCACTCAAAAAAATTCACTCACCCTAAAAATTACAGAAATATGGATCTTATTGAGGATATTTTGACGAAAAACATTCTAATTGGTTTTGTGATGAAAAGATGAGCAAATCTTCATATCTATAGTTCCAAGGATGAAGACTGCCTTAGAGATAAGGATGAAATGTTTTCGGATTTGCTTGATTTGATTTCAACATAAATTTAGTATATTTGTGTTTGTTTCCACATATATCTTTATTTGATTGGTTCCTCAAATCAATTAATATCTCTCCTGATATTAATTGATTATATTGCCAATTTTTTTTTACATATTTGATTAAGGGAATCAATTAATATATTCTTCCCTATAAATTTGGAATAAATTTGAATTGTCCAAATTTAACAACATTCAAGTCCATTCTTTTAGTCAAATTGGCACGAGGAACCCATCTAACTTCTAATTGAAGAAGCTGCATGCTCCAATGAATAACTGAAACATCTACTTTGTTCTTAGCTTTGGCTAATTATTCCCTTCTGTTAATATAGAAACCAAAAAGTAGGCTTTCTACAGAGCTCATAATCTGTCACTGTAGAGTACCAACTTGCTACGCACGCAAGAAGCAAAATTATTTAATCATGTTAATAAGCAATTCAACATGTTAAATAATGAACTAAATTGATTGTAGGGCAACACATATTTACTCAATCAACACGTAGATCTACTGATCCAGAACCAAAATAGATCACTACAATGATCAAAAGATTTTTTTTCAATGTACTAAGCTTTTATAATATTATAGCAGCAGTGAGCTTTATTTTAACTTGAGAACATGCCAAGGCATATAATTACAATCTTCATTCTTAAAGCTTCGTTTCATTTCTTCTTAGAGGCTGAATGGAATATGTCCTTTAATCTTCATTCTTAAAGCCTCGTTTCATTTCTTCTTAGAGGCTGAATGGAATATGTCCTTTATGTTCCGTTAATTGGTTTCATTTTTCTACTTTTTGGGTTGCTTCCCATTGCTAGATGTGGTTTTCCATCCTAGCCGTTGGCGGCCGTTGGAAGCCGTTGGAATAGCCGTTGGAATAAATCCCACGCCTTCCACTGCTTTCCAACGGATCCAACGGACCATGTCCAACAGAATTTCCAACGGCCGCTAACGGCTTCAAGCCATTGGAATCCGTTAGACACCGTTACAATAAAATGGCCAATAAGCCGTTGGAAGTCGTTGGAAGCCGTTGGAAATACTAGGTTTATTTTGCTGTAAAACAGCAAGCCTATTTACCTTCCACCCACAACATTTCCAATCCATTCAATTTCCATTCCATTTCCAATCAATTCCACACATATATATCAATATCAATACAAACAACACGCATAAATCAATAAAACACCAATATAAACAAACCAAACCGATCAAACATCACAAAATATACCATCAACGTACATACCATCAACAAATGTCGATAAACCATGTACATACCATCAAAATATTTCTCACCCACTCCGTACCAATATATACAACATCACCATCAACATCAAAACATCTCCAAGTCAATATATACATTGTTCAAACACAAATACTCAAAAGCATACCTCCTCAAGGATCCTCGTCGCCTCCAGAAGCACAAGACGACGAAGGAAGGGTACCATGATTCTGCAAATACCGCGCAAGCTTTTGATCCAGCTGCTCCACCTGGATGGCTCGTAGACGATTCTCCTCCCGTAGCTGCTCAACCATAGCTCTAAGCTCATTGATTTCTTCTTTGTCTTGGTCTTTTTGAGCTTGTCGAGCCTGTCGAGCCTGCAAATAGAAATAATAGCAAAAGGGTTGTCTCAGCATATAAAATATTATAACATTATATATCTAAACGCTGATTTTTTGTACATATGTAAAAGGATTAATTACCGTTAGGTTCCCGAAGCCAAAACGTCTACTCCGTTGCGCCGGATCCATAACAGCGGTAAAAATGTTATCCTGCTCCTCCTGTGTCAGCGCATCACGACCAGACTGCTGAAGCGCATAAGCCTGTGCCTCTTGCAACCTCGACTATAATGAAAAAAAAAACAATTTCAGTTGAAAAATAGTAGCATGTAATTATTTTGCATAGCTATAAATTAATAAACTTATCGGTGTAAGTATTAGAAATTAAAAAATGCATACATATGCCTCGGTCGCCCTATCTTGATCACCCCATTGATATATGATATTGCCAGCCTCATCTACTTGCTTAGACGCGTGGGTGTGAGCAAACACGTCCACTAAGCCAACAGAGCCTCCACGAGCTCGTTCCTGCAATTGATAATTTGGATAATTTAACTTTACATAACTAATTACTGAACTGATCAATATACAAATGTGATAATAGATAAATTTACCAAATCTTTGCGGTGATGCTGGAAAGATTTGGAGCCTCCACAGTGTGATACAGGATTCCTGCTCCTGTTTGCCGTGTTCCTAGCTGACTCCACCTGCAAATTTACAATGATTAATTATTTATTAAACGGCAAAAAAATTGCTGAGATTTATTATAGATTTACCTTGAACTCCTCATAGTTCCACCACTCAACCCACTTCTCCCACACAGTCGCGCTCATCCACTTGGGCTTCTTTCCTACTTTTTTAGTCTCCGACATAGTCTCCCTATAGTTCTTCGCGATCCTGGAGTTCCAGTGTCGCTGAACTAAATTGACGTTAGGCTCTTACAAATCTATGGCGCCCTGTATAATGAGAAAATATTACTAATTATTTATTTGTATTTAATTAATCATCTTGTAAAACGGTATAAACTTACCAGAAAATCTTGCCAAATCGTCTCTCTCACGTCGTTGGGGATCTTGCCCCACTTGGGCCAGCAATCGGTCATCCTAGCCATGTACGCCTGCTTCGAAATGTTCAGAACCACTTTGGATGGCTCCAACTCAAATCCACTGCGTTAAATATAAAATTGGACTTTAGACAATTGTAGATATATCATGTACAATTAAAAAATTAAAATGCTATGCTTGCTAATTATGATACTTACGCCCCATTAGCCTTAGGCTGCAAGTAAACAAGCGGCCGAGCTGGTGGCCCACCACTACTCTCTCCAATATGATGTGAAGAGCCACGTCGCCGAGACCCAAAACCAGAACCAGAACCGGACATAATATATATACCTGTCATATATACATACATATACAATTCATAATAATCATGATATGATGAACCATTAAAAAATGTAATACAATATGCTACAAATGTGTCATGCTGTGTATGTGTTGAGTGTGTGAGTATACACTTATTGTCATTAAAATTGTATAAATTGGATAAATGCATTATTAATCAGAGATCAATGTAATGTGAATACTTTTAAAAATTACCGGATATTACTCAGTCGTCCTCATCGTTTTCTGATTCAGACTCGGTTTCGTGCTCTATGTCGTTTTCCTCTACACTCTCAAATGCTTCGACTAATACATTTGTCTCATCATTTAAAGGTCCAAAATCAGTTTGATCGTCTGTAATTGCTATTTCAGCATTTTCCTCCAGATTTGCTTGATAGGCTTGTTCGTCTGGAATATTTTGTCCATCGAACGTAAATCTTGCTTTGGTTTTAAAAACCACAGACCAATCTGCTTTATCCCTTTTTAGAGATGGATAAGGGGCATAATAAGCTTATAGGGCTTGTTTGGCTAGTATAAATGGGTCGTACTTTTGATAACGCGAGGTATTTTTAATTTCTATAAGATTATATTTTGGATGCACGTTAATACCAGAACCTGGAACATTGTTGAACCAGTTGCATCTAAACAAATAAACATCCTCCACGGGTCTTGTAAAATATGTCAACTGCAATATCTGAGTTAACACGCCATAAAAATCATTTATATGATTATTAGGGTCATCACTGCCTTTAACAAATACACCAGTATTGTTTGTTAATTTTTCAGCACCGTATTCTTTAGTGTTGAATTTATATCCATTAACAAAAAATATTGGATACGTATTAACTTTTCTTTTCGGTCCAAACTCCAAATGTTTCAGTCCTCTATCGAGCACATTATTTGTGGGATCAGAAACGTATTTCGAAAACCAAGTACTGAAATCTTTGCTTAAATCGCCGCCTGGATTTTGTGATTCAAAAATACTGCAAACACAAACATGATATATTACATTATTATTTATTCACACGTGTAGTATTAAATTTAACAAAACTTGGAATGTGCTAATTACCTAACAAATAGTGCAACTTAAGGACAATTAAGAAGAATATATGTGTGTGCTACATGGTATTCTTTATCATCTAGCCATACTTCCTCACATTTTCCAACATGTCGGCCATGTTGTTTAAAAATAGATAATACTGATTCAGAAGAAGAATCTTGTTCAACGGCCTGATCGTCATTACGCGGAACACTTACAAATGATAAGTTCACATGGTCTTTAAAATAATGAGAGAAAAAGAAAGAAGCTTCTTCTTCGATATATGATTTGCAAATAGAACCTTCAACTCGAGCTTTTTGTCTCACTTTTTTCTTTAAATGATTTAAGTACCTAATAAAAAATATTTGGGTTAAGTATTAACTACTATATTTATACTTAAATCAACATTTACATACTCAATATAGTAACATACCTTTCGAATGGATACATCCATCCATATTGCACAGGACCTCCAAGACGTGCTTCATATGGAAGATGAACAGGTAAATGCTCCATTACATTAAAGAAACCCGGAGGAAATATTTTCTCCAGTTTGCAGAGAAGTATAGGAATTTCTTCTTCAAGTTTAAGTAGACGGTCAACTTTTAACATAGTTGAACAAAGCTCCTTGTAAAATAAACTAAGTTCTGTTATTACCGTCCAAACTTTTACCCGTAACAATTCTTTGAAAGCGATGGGTAACAAATTTTTCATTATTACATGACAATCATGGCTTTTCATTCCACTCAGTCTCCCATTTTTATAGTCGACACATCTACGAAGATTAGAGGAAATTCAATCGGGAAATCGTAATCCTTCCACCCATTGTAACAGTACTTTAACTTGGTTGTTGTCTAGTTTATAGCATGCTTTAGGTTTTTTATTGTCGGGAGTCATATAAAGCTCAGGACGATTGCATATTTGCTTTATATCACGTCTAGATTTCAAATCGTCCTTAGACTTGCCCTTCACATTCAAAAATGTATAAAACATATTATCAAATACGTTTTTTTCGTTATGCATCACGTCAATGTTATGACGGATTAATAGATTTTTCCAATAAGGCAATTCCCAGAATATACTTTGTTTGCACCAATTATGAAACGTCGATTTACCTTGAATTTCTTCTTGTTGTCCGGTCTCGTGTATCTTTGGATAATCTTTTACAAGTTCATATATATCCTCGCTTGACCAAACCGCTAGTGGTCGTAGAGTCTCATGTCTATTAGCTATGAAGTTTTTTTGTCTCTTCTAAAAGGGTGATTAATATGAAGAAAACATCGATGACAATCAAACCATGAAATTTTCTTTCCATTTGGCAAAGAAAATGCTCGTGTTTCTTCCATGCAATAAGGACAAGCAAAACGACCGGCCGTACTCTAACCCGAAAGCATTGCCTATGCAGGAAAATCGCTAATAGTCCATAACAAAGAAGCGAACATCCGAAATTTTTTCTTTTTTGATATGTCGTATGTTTCAACTCCTTCATACCATAATATTTTCAACTCTTCGATTAACGATTGTAAGTAAACATCAATGCCCTGTGTCGGATCATCAGGACCAGGGACGACAATCGTGAGAAACATATATGGAGTTTTCATACACATCCACGGAGGTAGATTGTAAGGTGTAATTATTATAGGCCAAGATGAATATTTGGAACCAAACTGAGAAAACGGTGAGAAGCCATCTGTACATAAACCTAGTCTAACATTTCGGCTCTCCGCTGCAAAATCGGGATATTTCTTGTCAAAATGTTTCCATGCTTCTCCATCGACTGGGTGTGTCAACGTACCTTCTTGAGGTGTTCTCACACTGTGCCATCTCATATGATGCGCTGTTACATACGATGCATATAATTGTTGAAGTCTAGGAGTGAGGGGCAAATAATGCATACGCTTGTACGGAACTTCTTTTCCCTTCTTTTTCCTCGATTTGTATCTTTCCTGATTACATATTTTACAATTTCTAAGATTGATGTCTTCTTTCCAATACAACATGCAACCCTTTAAACATGTATCTATTTTTTGATATGGCAAACTGAAAGATGACATAAGTTTTTTCACTTCATAATAATTTTCGCACATTAAATTATCGGATGGCATATGACGTTTAGCAGCTTGCACAACAGCCGTAAATTCAGCTTCTGTAAGGTTGTATTTTGATTTCATTGCAATGTATTCTGCAGTTACCGCTAATTGAGAGCCGCTTAAACATCCATTCCAAAGGGGTTTTTTAGCATGATCCAATAAATAATATATTTTTTTAGCTCCAACATTTGGTTCCTCTTCGATGTTAACATCATCGTTATCAATTACAACGGTAGTGAACATTGATCGTGCTGCATCTTCGACCATATGTTCTATGAGATTCATACTACCTTCTTCGCTGATGACCTCCACCGACTGTTCTTGATTATTAGGGGCTACAATTTCTCCATGACGATCCTACAGCAAATAATTGGGTACGAAACCGAATTGGCGCAAATGAACCTTAGCCATATTCGGTTCTAAATAGTTCAACAATTTGCATCTACTACACAGACAACGAATTTCTTCATCGTTTGCAATATTACTTATAGCAAATTTGATGAACACTTGTACCTCTTTTAGAAAATGTTCGCTTATTGCGCCACTAATTTCCCTTCTTTGATACATCCAGCTCCGATCGTTTAAGTAATTGACCATGTTTCCCTACTAGAAAACCTATGATAGAGTAAAAATGTTATAAATCATTCATTTTAGATTTTGCAGGAAATTTTCCAACGGCTTCCAACGGCCGCAAACTGCTAATTTCACAAACTTTATTTTAAATAAGCAACTATTGTTTCATTGCCACTTATGTGTCTTTCTTTGATGGTCGGTCATCCTACTTCCCATTACAAATACAATAGTAATTATATTCCATAAATCATATCATTTTAAACGATTCGCAAAATCTCGGCAGCATTTCCCCCGTGTTCCTTGTATCGTACACAAATGCGTGTACACAAGGAACGTAAAGGAAATGTCGTCGAAATTTTGTGAACCGTTTAAAGTGATATGATTGACGGAATATAATTACTTTATAGTTTTTGTAACTTGTCCAATACAGGGACAAATCTGACAAATGATGTATCAGATGATTAGAATTGTCTGTTTTGTGGAAAAAACGAATATCCCTAAAACGATCATATACAACACTTGTCAGACGGGGCCAAATATATCTAAGGATTTAAATATTTGTTTATATTAAATTTAAATATATAACTCGTTTAATTAATATTGGTTTATATTTTACCGTTTTATTACATAAGAACTAAATTCATTTATACACAAAATTTGTACACAAAATTCATTTATTACAAATTCATTTACACACTAAATCAATTCACGTATTCGCACAAATACAAAACTCATGTTCGCACAAATGCAATATCCATTCTAACGGCTTTCAAATGCAATAAACTCTATCACGCACATACGTTTAATATACAAACCAAATCAACATAAACTATAATGTAATATCCTAAATTACAAAATTTTCAATCGGTTATAATAACTTGTTCATTATGGTATAATAGTTGCAATTAGGGGATAACATGATGTATATGCATACAGTAACAAGTAGGAATCAATCAACATTCGAATTAAACCCTAAATCAAAAAAACCAAAATATTAGGTTTAGCAAAATTACCGATTTGGAGAGCTAGAAGGGTGGAGATGGGCCGGAGCAGCTTCTAGATGGCGTCGGAGGTGGTTGGGATGGTGTTTGGACCGGAAGTAGCAGGTTGGAGGTGGTGGAATGGTGGAATTGGGGGGAAAGGTCTGAAGGGGAAGATGAAAAATGAACCGAAGGTCGGTCTTTGGAAAATATGCAGGAAATTTTCCAACGGCTTCCAACGGCCGCAAACGGCGCATTTCCAACGGCTTCAAACGGTTACGTCAAGATCCAACGAGCCGTTGGAAGCCGTTGCAAATGCCGTTGGAGGCCGTTGGAAATTGAGCGTTGGAATACACTGTAGTTCTAGTAGTGTCCTAACTCACTTTTTCCCAACATTACATACACCACACTCAATTCATAAAATGTTGATAATTCGCAAGACAAAAAGTTAATAAATCATGTAAGTGTGCCTGTAAAAGCATGCATTGACAATGTTTTCTCATCTGAAAAGCATGCATTTGCTTCATTTTGACTATTTTGTAAGTACATCATGTAAATTCAAGCTGCATATAGTGAAAAGTTGCAAACATTTTTAACCTTCACAAACTCAATAAGATAGCCAAGCATTTTGTAGCTAGTTTGAAATTTAAAATAACGTATTAGTTATAATATATGCATAATGTAATCAGCCAAGGTTCTTCCTTTAGATATTTACTCAATATTGAAACGATCTCTTTTGCTATATACAATGAAATTGAAAGCATGGTAATTACTAGAGAGAAAATAATATTGAAAAGACCATGACATCAATAATCATACATGTCTCAGCCACATTTTGGATAGCATAATTTTCGTCATTTTGTAATGAAGCTTTCAATTTGAGTGCCCGTGAAGACACAATTATTTTCCTACATATGCTTAATACAAATGGTAATCGAAAACATGAAGAAATTTTTTACTGGAAAGCTGCCATACGTACATGGAATATACTTAATATATCATACGCCATTTGCTCTCAACCTAGATCCTGTACGAAAGCCTTTGGGATTATGAATTACCTTTATAGTTGTGTGATGTTGAATAAAGGAAGTATTGTGCAAAAATTGCATAAATGTGGAAAAAACAATAAATAAGATCTAAATTTGTCAATTTGAACATCACTCAATTTAACAACAATTATTCTATCACTCCAAATAATTAGTATATAAAGAAGAAAAGAGATGTATAATATTTATACTAGTTCTACTATCATCAAGGTAGTGTACATCTAGTCCAAATGAGAGAGATTTTATTACTTATGATAGAGTTACAAAAGATTACAAGATAAGATTTTACATAACAAAGCCTTAAATTAGGGTTAACAAGAAGAGACACTCTATTAGGAGAACGCTGGCTGAATGTTTGGATATGTTTATAATGAAGTCTACACTCAATATATAGCCAGCGAAAATCCGTGAGAGTTGTCAATTAAATTACCAAGATATGGTAAGAAGACAATGAATGTAATTTACAACGATAACAAATGGTGCAAGCATAATAAGTAATTCACCCATTCCTTAAATTAGAAAAGACGAAAATAAATAATCCCAAAGCAATGCATTTACTGAGAAAGAAATAATATGCACATCCTTTTGCATATATTTTATTCCATAACGTGTGCAGTATTTATATCCTTGTCATCTAATGCAAATGCAATCCAATAATTTATGCATTTCCATATTAAACGGAATGAACAAACATGATTACTTTCTATGTTACCATAACTTCTTCCTCGATGCTCTGAACGACCTCTCGTCTCTTTCATAATAAAGAACACATAATTCTCTTCAAAATGACATATAATTTGAATCGTAGAATCTCAATAAGAACCATATCTCTCAATATCCACACACAAGGTTTTACTATAGATCAATCTTTCAGTCTTTAGGTTGTACTGTGATCATAAATTACAAGTTGATAACATACTAAATGTTATGTTATTCAGAAGATTGATCAGTAACTTGCCAAAGTATACTCTACCTTATAGCGTAGCCAAGATAAAACTTCCGTGTCATCATGCCTAAAGATTTTTGTCGTATGAACTTCTGTAAAATTAAAACAAGAGATAATAACCCATTAACATATTGCTAACTTGTTAATACATTTTTATAGATATTGAACATGAGTCATCTCAGGAAAAGCAACTGAGGAAACAACAGCCATAGAACTACACATACGCGCACATACACCTATAGCTATACATAAACCTAAATGCACAATGTGCGTTTATATGAGAATATTAACGTGAAAGTGATCAATTAAATCCCTTGTGCTACACTTACGTTGCACTTTAATGTGACATGTGTGCATCCACACAGACTTATGTATACATACACAAAGATGTATATATGTACACTGTGACGACCCACCTTTTTGGACGGTTTAAATCGCAAATATAGTATACATGTCTAACTCAAAACATTCAAATGGGTAGATTATCAATAGGGTAAATAAGAAAATAGGAGAAAAGAAACAAAAACACAAAACCTCGCAGCAGAATGACAAAATATAATAATCAAATAAACAGTTCATGAAGCTGTTTCACAATAAATATTTGGTTACACAAATTACACAAATTTTTTTTTGTTTGGCTTATGGGATGTTTAGGAAATGATACTTCAAATTGTTTAAGGTTATATGAATAATATGTATAATGATCCAATTTTTTGACTTTCAAAAGTCGACATCAATACATCTACTGTATCAAATGCCGAACAATCGAATGCCGGAAAACCGAACCGTTAGGGTTAAAGAAGAAGATAGAAGAAGAAACAGAAACAATAACAGAACCTCACAGCGGAACAATATATGATAGATAAATGAATAATATTTAAAACAAAGAACTATATCAGTTTATACATTACAACATTAGAGTTTACAACAACAACACAACACTGGCAGTCATATAACTTGCTCACATGGAAAATTGATTTTGCACCAAACCATATGCAGCGGACACTACTTAATATCAGTGATATGCTTCGCCATCCAACTTGCTCCTGATCTCCACAGCATACTTTTTCGACTTCGCTCCAGAATAATGATAACCTGACTCTAGGCTTCCCGCGTGGAAAATTATGAACGCCCAGAGTTTAGAAAGGGAACAATAAACTCCAGATCAGCCACGGGACTGGTGTGAGATCTCAAAATAGTTATTTGCAAAAAAGAAATAAAAATAAATCCGCTATGCTGTTTGAAAATGAAACTATCATAAGGCCTCCCGCCACACACATAATGCAAACGCATAATTGGAGGAGATTTCACCTTATGATAGTCAAACATGCTTGATACGCAAAATCCTTTTGATATTATTATTGGTGCATAGTGTAGAAAACATTTCGAAAGTATAATTTTAATCCTAGCCAGCATACCACCATTATGGTATATCCACTATAGCTACCATGTTCAAAGTAGGTTACCGCCATATTCCATGGCAGGTTATACAACTAAAATCGTACAGGGCGCGTATTGTTTCTTTGGATTTTCGACAAATGGTCAGACTAAGGAACTTCCTATGCCACATAGGTACGTCTTTAGAGGGACGCCCCCGAGAACTTAACCAGCTCTCTGCCAACACAAGATCGAGTTACCTCACGCTTTAATGAAGCCGTAACTAGGTAACCACACGAGTATGCCATCCCCGGTCGTTACCGACCTTTATCCGAGGACCCTCAACCACAAAGCAACAACCACAAAGTAATAAATCTACAGCAACATGTAGGTTAAATATCTGAGCTCCATACCATGATACAACCTTTTTCCAGAAGGAAATGGACATACCATGAGTGCGCTACCCTCAAATAACTTTGCCGCATCCTTCCTGTTTCGACCATTTTTGGGTTGTGAGGTCCGACGAAGTCTCGTCCACAAAGCTACGCTTTTCACAAAACCCATGCTTCGATCAGAAATGATCAGCAGCACTCAGCATGCCACACTACCAAATCGGAAGTATATCACTAATAACCATCAACTACATAACCTCTGAGCTCGTACGTCTCAGAGAATTGTGTTAAGCTAAGAGAATAAATTCTCCGCCACCAACAGAAATGTATTTCATAGGAATCAGGTTTATAACTCAAAGTGTAATGTCAGACATACAACCATACAAGTCCGTTCCAGGTTCGAACGAAACCGAAGGCGCTTCAAAGAAGCCCTTGCCAATCCGGATATTCACTAATCACGTTCGGACTCCCCATCACAAAAGGTGATAAAATCTCTATACCGGAGCAACTTAGTGCAGAGACATTCGACAGGTAATCCATTCGTTTTCGAAATACCCGGTCTTCAACACCATCTTCAAATGCAATCTCATTTCGTCGTATCATTATTCGGAATGGGTTTTATGACATACTCTCCCAGCTAATCCAAATAATGAGCGCTTATTTTCAAAAATATGTGTTACATTCAGATTTCAAGTAAATCACAACAAATTTCCACTTTGATCTTTTAAACAAAAGATCCATCACAAAGATTCGATGTGGTTTTTGATTATCTATTTGGAATCCAACTCCCGGTCGCATCGAAATTCAAATGCCTTTTAAAGGCCAACATTAAAATTCGGTTATTTAACTATCAATCAATATTCATATAATCACCAAATTTTAAATAATTTTTCCCCCAGTTGTTTATTTTCAAAATATCTTCGCAAGATATATTTTCAACACTTCAACACTATGAAAACAAATTTTAAATCACTTTCCTCACGCGGAATAAATTTCCAAATATTTATTTATTTCCACTGAAAATTTGCCGAGTCCGAATACTTTAAAATAATTTACATCACTTATCTAAAAATATATATACTTGGAAACATTTAGAATAAAAACTATCTCTGAACACTTAATTAAATATTAGTTATGAAAATATCAAACCAATATCTCATGTACAACTTCATGTCCAAACTAATTTTAAAAATAAAATCATTAGATAGGGTATAACTATCTAAATAACCATTTTCTAAAACAAATATCAATTCAATCTTCAAAATAACCACTTCTATAACCATCTTAATAGTATTCACTTTAATAATTTAAAAACAATTTCCGAAAATAATTTCTCCAACAATAGTCTTTTTAAAACCACTTCTAGAACTTTTAATTCATATTTTAAAACTACTTTGAAAATATATTCGGCTTTCCAGGGAAAATACACTTTCCATTTCAAAATGGTCCATTTAAACCAATTTATAAACCCTTCTTGATTTATTTAAATTTTACATCCCAAATCTATAAATTTCTTTCCACGCTTTTAAAAATAAATCCATATTTATTTTTAAAACAAATTTCTGTTTCGTTTATAAATTCCATTTGAATTTAAATTTCCAAATATCCATTGATATACAATTTTCAAATCAATTCCCAAATATTCACTTTCCAACACCAAATCAAATTCCAAATTTATTTCCAAATTTATTTCAAATACCAAATTAAATTCCAAATTGATTTCTAAATTTATTTCAAACACCAAATCAAATTCCAAATTGATTTCTAAATTACTATCTTTTAAAACAAATTCCTTTATTTCTTCCAAACTATTTAAAATTCGAATTTCAAATAAATTCTTCAACTATTAAACATATTACTTAAAATCCCTTTATTAAAATCTTTTTCCATATTTTGGAATTAATTCGATAAGATTTCAAAAATCAATCTTTACCCTTTTAAATTCACCCAATTCTTTAAAACGAATTTACTTAAAATTTTCTACTTTAATTTCCGAAAATCTAATTTTTATATTTCTGGTATCCAACGATACCAAAAACATATTCGACTAAACTGTAGCCTTCAATAAATTCCAATCATCAATATAATCATTCACAGATTATCAATAAATCAACACCCAACATATGAAACAAATTCAAATATTTGAGGAATCCAGTTGGATCCCTCCAACCTATTTCTCCGCATCCATAGATGTTAGCACAACAATTAAATACCAATTCCACTTTGAGGTGGAATATCGCGGTATATGGGATTATATAATATCATCCGCTATTATGCGGCGTATAGGGTCTCATCCGCTATATAATGCGGAAAATCAACCACTCCAAATATATATATATAGACACACACACTATCGCAACCAGACAATCAATCAATAACCGAAATTCTAATTTTTTAATTGAGTGAGAAGATCTCACCTTTTTATTTGAAATCCGTTTCCAATCCCGACTTGTCTTCTTCATAGTATTAGACCTTGTATAGACAATTTATACAGTTGATTAATATTTTGAATTAATCAAACAATTAATCACTAGTTATTTATTTAATTTTATATAATAATTTGGATTTACACCCATAATTTATTTTTAAACAAATTTTCTTTTAAATAAAATAATTAAACTGTAACAACCAGCATATTTATCGATTTTATATTTAAATACTTTATTTAAATATTCCATCGTTAGTCGGATTTTAGTCCGAAAAGCTACTTTTTGCATACGGTCGAATTAGGACTCGGGACCACTCCCATTGAGTTTAAAATGCCGTTTGCGACCTTTTTGAGTATAAGCTTCGATATGTTTGGAGAAAGTTGATTTTTGCTACTTTTCACTTTGGGTTTGGTTTGGGCTCAGCCCTATGTTAACTTATGCTCAAATCTGAGCCACTCTTCCCCACTCACCCTCATTCTCTTCTCATTTCAGTTTTTAGTGTATTAATGGTGGGAGAGATTGAAAATTAAAAACTCCAAAACCCTAGTTCCTCTTGCAAATCAAATTCCTTGCTCCAAACTCAAGAAGAACCCATTGGTAAGCTTCTCTTCTTCTTCTCCAACTTATTCTCTTACCAATTTCAGAAAATTCCTAAACCTAATTTAGGAGTTGTTTCTCTTTTAGCTTAGATTCAAGCTTCTAGTGTTGAGATTGAAGTGCGGTTGATTTCCATTTGCTTTCAAGCTTCTTCTTCATTGATTTGGGTTCAAAGGTGAGATTTTTATCTCACATCTATGCTTATATTTATCTTCGATTGTTAGGTATGAATTCCTAACACTTATTCGTGTGCATTTACTTTTGGTTTGGATTGATTTGGTGAATATTCCAATTTTTAATGATTGGGTTCAATTCCTTAAAAATCATAGCTTTGATCTTTGATCATGTTTTTGGAGATGCATCGAAGAGCTTATTGGGCCGGGTAGTCGATTGGCATAATCCCTTAGCGCCGTTGCTCGAGAGAATGCAATTTGGTCTAGATTGAACCTCATTTGTAATAGGCAGGGAAGAGGCTGGAAACAGGTCCGGCTGACCGACCCCCCTGGTTCGGTCGACCGACCTGCTTCCAAATGTGCAGTTGCACTTCTGTTTCTGGTTCGGCCGACCGACCCCCCTGGTTCGGTCGACCGACCTGCTTCCAGGTGCATAAGCACTTTCTGTTTTAAGGTTCGGTCGACTGACTCAGGGAGTCCGGCCGACCGACCTGATGTTTTTTGCCTGCTTTGCCTTGTTGCTTAAATTTCCAACTTAAATCGATTCGTGTTGTTTCCTATTTATTGTTATCAATTATTATGACTTTGATGACTCCTTTTTAGGGATTTTTTTTTGAGTATCCATTTTGATGGATTCTATATCGGTTTCGTTGGATTTTTATTCACATCTTCGTATGTGAATTTTTGTGATTGATTGTTCCTACAATCTTCTTTGTGTTTTTTCACTTTAAAAATATAAAGGTTTTCTATACTAGTAGTAAATATCAAAACTCTTTTCTCAAACGATTTCAATACTATTTTAATACCAAATTCGTTTATAAAACCGTTTTCCAATCTATTAGTATATATATATAAACCTTTACTTCACTCGTATGAGAAATCTAATTAAACGACTTAGTAAAACAAGTGGTATGAAACGCTTGCGTTCACCTTTTCGGTTAATTCTTGGACTTGTTCGATTGAATCTCTTGTGACAAGTTTATAGTGGAGATCTACAGTTTGTTCGTAAATATTTAAGTTAAGCAAGTGGTTATGGGACATGAAGCTAAACTCATATATTTACTAGCTTAGTGTAATTGACACTTCTCGATGATCATGACGATCATTTTTGTGATTTAGACTAGCAATGTGCGATGTCTCTTTGACTGCGCGGGAGACTAAACCCCGTTTTGTGGAGTTTCGACTCAAATTTGGTGGGGTAGCAACCCACGGTCTTCGGACCATTCGTGTGTCAGGTCTTCGGACCATTCGTGTGTCAAATTAATGGCTAGCTACCATGAGATAGCTTCTCGTTCGTGTGTTACAGCTGTTGGTGAGTTTTCATGCTCCCGTTCATGTGATAGGCCTCCCCCACTTATTTTGTGTGATTTCTAGATTTCGTGTGTCGAATTCTGGAATTTTATACTTTACCTATTTTTGTGATTTCTATTGATATGATTTATCAATTCATGTGTATAGGTGAATTTGTGTGTCATTGACTGGATTTCTTGAGATGATTTCTAGAATTTATGCTTCACCAATTTTCGTGGTTTCCATTGATAAGTTTTATCAATATTTGTGTATTGGTGAATTTGTGTGTCATGGACTTTTGTGATTGACATTGATATAATCGTCAATATTTGTGGTTTGATGAACGAAATATGGAGTATGACATTTCCTTTGATTCTTGTGTAGATATTGTGACATTGAATAATCCCTTGATGATTTTCAACTGCTTATATATCATAGCTTGGCATTGCGATTATTATGTGTTTAGTCATATCTCTTATTCTATATCGTATCATCTGATATTTATAGTTAGACTGATCCGTTTATTATTTTCTTATTAAATAATACTCGGGTCAGACCGAGATGTTGCACGTGCTTCTGCTTGACTTCTCCCCTGGGATTCATTTCTCTGACTTTTGGCAAACTACTTAGATTAGTAGTTTATTTTATTGTATACATTTGAGATGTAGACTCCATAATGTATACTTATTCTTTTGTGTAGTTCGTGAAACTATTCTTTTGTGTTATTGTGGATCTTTTTAGACCACTACTCTGATGTACACTTTTATGTGTAATATTCATATCTATTTCCGCCTTTGTGATATGAATTGTCTGTGACTGATTTGTGTTATGTTTATTTCTATATTTGTCTCCAAAGATACTATAGCCACTGTGTAGTAGCTTTGAGTTTGCGTCGGCATGTCGGATTTCGACTTGAAAAGAATTGCATGCTATACTATCTGACATATCGATGCTCGCACAAAGCAATTACACGGATGGTCGCTCCTCAACAGTCTTATTCTCCGTGCTAGTTGACAGCATTCACCGTAATGTTCTTGTCTAGCGTGGGTATAGAGGTGGGGCGTCACAGCTTGGTATCAGAGCCAAACTTCGGAACAATATGGAATATTATAACAAGGATCATCGTCCTAAGTCCATCTTAGGAGTCGTGCTTTAGGATTTAATTCGAGTCTTCGTACCGATTCATCCTATTCTCCTTATGATTCCTTGTTTATCTATCAAGATTGCTTGATATTCAATTTGGTGAATAACCTTTTTATTCTTCTTCTTTCTTTCTAAAGGAAGAGAAATGTCTAGACCAGGCCGCCCCAGAGCTGTGCCATCTAGCACTCCACCCCAGGATGGAGTTTTATGACTGCTCAACAGCTTCTTGATTTAGTGACAAATGCTCAAGCAGCTGGAGCTAACCCGAAACCTACTCACCCAAAGTCGGGATTTGCACGCTTGTGTAGCGATTACACTAATTTGGGTGGGGAGCCATTCAAAGGTTCCGAAACTGTTATCGAGGTACAAGCTTGGCTAAGGTCATGCGATCGAATCTTTTCTCGCATGAATCTTATTGACCTTCACCGAGTTCAGGTGGCCTCAAGTATGCTCCGAGAAAGAGCATTGGACTGGTACGAGCTTCTTATTTCTGAAATTAATGAAGCGGATCTCACCTGGGAGAAATTCCGAGAACGCTTCGAGTTGAAATTTGTACCGGAAGCATAGAAAGTGACATTGGCTCGACGATTTATAGACCTTGTTCAAGGTGAGTCCTCCGTGACTGATTACGTCGCCTCCTTCGAGTCGCTTTCCAAATATGGGGTTGACTACATCAACACCCCTTTAAAGAAGAACCAGAGGTTCGTCTATGGCTTAAACAAAAGTCTCAAGAAGCCATTACTTCTAAAATTAGAAGTTTCTTTCGACCAACTCGTTGATATCGCTCTTCGTCTTAAAGAGGCGGATAGGGAGAATGATGTTGAAGTGGTGGGTTCCAAACCAAACTTCAACAACAAGAAGAGGCCAAGCAAATTCAAAGGCCCTTATCCCAATAAGAAAGGGAGGCAAGCAACTCCTGCTGAAAAGATCTTTTCCTCTACTCAAGGGAAATGCTATAATTGTGGTTCGAAAGACCATTTTGCGAACAAGTGTTCAAAGCCTCGTACTTGTCGCTATTGCAAGAGCCCGGACCATTTTATGCATGCATGTCCCAAAATTCAAAATAGGAAGGAGGGAAAGCTTAATGTTTCTCAAGCCCCTGGCAACACATCTCGTGGCCAAGGTATTTCTCATTCTATTCTGGGTGGAATTATTTTATTTCGTGATCATCCTATTCATGTTCTTTTTGATACAGATGCGTCCCATTCATTTATATCAAAAGAGCTTGTTGATACTTTTTCCTTGGATGTTTTGTGTTTAATGACTTCTTTGAGAATTGCGAATCCGTTTGGTGGATCCGCAACGATCAGTTTATTGTGTAAAGATGTCGAGATTATTTTGTGTGATTTTTCTTTCCGAGCCGATTTGCATGTCATAAGCTATTTAGGCTTTGGAATGATTTTGGGAATGGATTGGCTTAACCGTTATGAAGCTCATATCCTATGTCCTGAGCGGACTATTCATCTTCGACATCCTCAATCTGTTAATCAGGTTTTTGTTATTCTTAAAGATTCAGATTCTGCTTTGGTTACATCTTTATATTCTTTAAACCCTCGTGATGACGATGATGATGATGAGGGTGATATTATTTCTCTTATTCATGTCGTTTGTGAATTTTCCGACATATTTGAGCCCGTTTTAGGATTACCACCTAAGCGAGCAATTGAGTTCGGAATTAATCTCATTCCTGGAGCTCAACCTATCACTCGTCCTCCTTATCGTATGTCAAATAAAGAAAACGAAGAGATGCGTAAACAATTATCCGAATTGGAGATGAAGCAATTTATTCGCTCTAGTTCCTCGCCTTGGGGAGCTTCGGCTATTTTCGTGAAGAAATCCGATGGGACACTTAGGCTTTGCGTTGACTACCGCAAGCTTAATGATCTTACTATCAAGAATAAATATCCTTTACCACGGATTGATGATCTATTCGATCAACTTTGTGGTGCTAGAGTCTTTTCACAATTAGACTTAGCTACTGGATTTCATCAGCTTCGTATTGCAGAGGATAGTATTCCTTTGACATCGTTCCGTACTCGTTATGGATCTTATGAATGGCTTGTCATGCCATTTGGTTTGACGAATGCTCCGGCGTATTTCGTTGACCTTATGAATAGAGTTTTCAAAGACTTACTCGACCGGTTTGTTCTCATCTTTATCGATGATATTCTTGTGTATTCTAAAACCGAGGAGGAGCATGAAAAGCATCTTCGGATTGTGTTGGAAACTCTTAGGAGTAATCAATTAAAGGCAAAATTTTCTAAATGCCACTTTTGGCAATCTCATGTGAAGTTTCTCGGTCATATTATTTCCGAATCCGGAATTTCCGTGGATCCTTCAAAGATTGAAGCGATTCAAGATTGGAAGAGACCGGAGAGTGTGACAGAGATTCGTAGTTTTCTCGGATTGGCGGGCTATTACCGTCGTTTTATCAAAGACTTTTCTAAGATTGTCGTGCCTCTCACTAGCTTAACTAAGAAACGTGTTAAATACATTTGGTCGGACAAATGTGAAGCTTCTTTTCAGAAATTAAAAGAACTCCTTTCTGATGCTCCTATTCTTGTTATTCCCGAGGGGAATCAAGGTTTCGTTGTTTATACCGATGCTAGTCGCGTTGGTTTGGGTGCCGTTCTTATGCAAAGAGAACGTGTTATTGCTTATGCTTCTAGGCAATTGAAGCCTGCTGAGACTAGATATGCCACTCATGACTTAGAGCTCGCGGCTATTGTTTTCGCCCTTCGTATTTGGTGTCATTATCTTTTAGGAGAGAAATTTGTTCTTTATACCGATCATAAGTCCTTGAAGTATTTATTCTCTCAAAAGGAACTTAATTTGCGTCAACAGCGTTGGCTCAAATTTCTTGCACCATATGATCTTGATATTCTTTATACTCCCGGAAAGGGTAATCGTGTTGCTGATGCCCTTAGCCGTAAACAACAAGCTGTTGTTTTTATGATGATATCCGAATGGAACGATCTCGAGACCTTATCCACTTGTGAGATTCGAGAGCGCGTATCTGATTTATGCTCATCTCTTGTTTTATGTAGCCTTGAGGCTCATCCTTCTCTTTTTGACCGCATTCTTGAAGCTCAAAGGCTAGATCCTGAATTGGCTCTTCTTGGCCAAAATATTAAGGATAAAATTGATATTGAAGGTTTGAAAGACTTCGATATCGATTCTCGTGGCGGCATTCGGAAATTTGGTAGACTTGTCGTGCCAAATATTGGTGACCTTCGTAAAGATATTTTAGAAGATTCTCATTATTCTAAATTTACCATTCACCCCGGTAGTAGTAAAATGTACGCGGATATGAAGCGACTTTATTATTGGGAGGGAATGAAGCTTGACATCGCTAACTTCGTTAAGCGTTTCATGACTTGCCAACTCGTTAAGGCCGAGCATCTAAGGCCCGGTGGGTTATTACAACCTTTAGAAATTCCAATTTGGAAGTGTGACAAAATTTCCATGGATTTTATAGATGGCCTTCCCCGTTCTCGTTTGGGTCATGATAGCTTATGGGTGATTGTAGATAGACTTACTAAATCCGCCCATTTTATTCCCGTTCGGTCTAACCGAACCGTTCCTCTTTTGTCCAAGCTCTTTATCAAAGAGATTGTTAAATTGCATGGAGTTCCTACTTCTATTGTTAGTGATCGTAATCCATTGTTTACTAGTGGATTTTGGAAGAGTCTTCAAAAAGCCGTGGGAACGAAGCTTAATTTTAGCACCGCTTATCACCCCCAGTCTGATGGACAAACCGAGTGTGTGAATCAAACTCTTGAAGATCTTCTTCGTGCGTGTGTTCTTGATTTTGGTGGAAGTTGGGAAGATCATATTTCACTAGTTGAATTTTCCTATAATAATAGCTTCCAATCTAGTATTGGTATGGCACCTTTTGAGGCACTCTATGGAAGGCCATGCCGATCTCCTTCTTGTTGGCTTGAGGCCGGTGAGAAGCTGGTTTTAGGTCCAGATTTTATTCGTGATTCCATAGAAAAGATTGATCTTATTCGTCATAGGATGAAAGAAGCCCAGAGTAGACAAAAATCCTATGCCGATAACCGGAGAAGGAAGTTAGAATTTTTTGTGGGAAATCTTGTGTTCATTCGTGTGTCACCTATGAAGGGTGTTGTACGTTTTAGTCGATCGGGCAAACTAGCGCCTCGATATATTGGGCCATTTCCTATCACCGAACGTATTGGTTCCATGGCTTATCGCCTTTTATTACCGGCTCAATTTTCTTCTATTCATGACGTGTTACACGTTTCTCAATTACGGAAGTGCCTTCGAGATTCCGATTCTGTTCTTGAGCCCAATGTTGTGGAAGAGATTGAAGTTTCGCCTAATTTAACTTATGAGCGACATCTTATTCGTATCATTGCTTCGGAGGTCAAACGACTTCGAAATAAAGAAGTTCCGCTTGTTAAAGTTCAATGGTCTTCAAATCCAAAGGATTGTTCTTGGGAATCTAGAGAGTACATCGAGCGAACACATCCGGATTTACTTTCTCGTGCTCCTTGAGGTGAACTTCTTATTTCAAACTTCTTTTGTGTTGAATATGCTTTTATGGTTGTTACTACATATCTTCTTCTTAAATATTGCGAGGACGCAATTCCTTTAAGGAGGGGAGTCTGTAACAACCCGCATATTTATCGATTTTATATTTAAATGCTTTATTTAAATATTCTATCGTTAGTCGGATTTTAGTCCGAAAAGCTACTTTTTGCATACGGTCGAATTAGGACTCGGGACCACTACCATTGAGTTTAAAAGGCCGTTTGCGACCTTTTTGAGTATAAGCTTCGATATGTTTGGAGAAAGTTGATTTTTGCTACTTTTCACTTTGGGTTTGGTTTGGGCTCAGCCCTATGTTAACTTATGCTCAAATCTGAGCCACTCTTCCCCACTCACCCTCATTCTCTTCTCATTTCAGTTTTTAGTGTATTAATGGTGGGAGAGATTGGAAATTAAAAACTCCAAAACCCTAGTTCCTCTTGCAAATCAAATTCCTTGCTCCAAACTCAAGAAGAACCCATTGGTAAGCTTCTCTTCTTCTTCTTCAACTTATTCTTTTACCAATTTCAGAAAATTCCTAAACCTAATTTAGGAGATGTTTCTCTTTTAGCTTAGATTCAAACTTCTAGTGTTGAGATTGAAGTGCGGTTGATTTCCATTTGCTTTCAAGCTTCTTCTTCATTGATTTGGGTTCAAAGGTGAGATTTTTATCTCACATCTATGCTTATATTTATCTTCGATTGTTAGGTATGAATTCCTAACACTTATTCGTGTGCATTTGCTTTTGGTTTGGATTGATTTGGTGAATATTCCAATTTTTAATGTTTGGGTTCAATTCCTTAAAAATCATAGCTTTGATCTTTGATCATGTTTTTGGAGATGCATCGAAAAGCTTATAGGGTCGGGTAGTCGATTGGCATAATCCCTTAGCGCCGTTGCTCGAGAGAATGCAATTTGGTCTAGATTGAACCTCATTTGTAATAGGCAGGGAAGAGGCTGGAAACAGGTCCGGCCGACCGACCCCCCTGGTTCGGTCGACCGACCTGCTTCCAAATGTGCAGTTGCACTTCTGTTTCTGGTTCGGCCGACCGACCCCCCTGGTTCGGTCGACCGACCTGCTTCCAGGTGCATAAGCACTTTCTGTTTTAAGGTTCGGTCGACCGACTCAGGGAGTCCGGCCAACCGACCTAATGATTTTTGCCTGCTTTGCCTTGTTGCTTAAATTTCCAACTTAAATCGATTCGTGTTGTTTCCTATTTATTGTTATCAATTATTATGACTTTGATGACTCCTTTTTAGGGATTTTTTTTTTGAGTATCCATTTTGATGGATTCTATATCGGTTTCGTTGGATTTTTATTCACATCTTCGTATGTGAATTTTTGTGATTGATTGTTCCTACAATCTTCTTTGTGTTTTGTCACTTTAAAAATATAAAGGTTTTCTATACTAGTAGTAATATCAAAACTCTTTTCTCAAACGATTTCAATACTATTTTAATACCAAATTCGTTTATAAAACCGTTTTCCAATCTATTAGTATATATATATATAAACCTTTACTTCACTCATGTAAGAAATCTAATTAAACGACTTAGTAAAACAAGTGGTATGAAACGCTTGCGTTCACTTTGTCGGTTAATTCTTGGACTTGTTCGATTGAATCTCTTGTGACAATTTTATAGTGGAGATCTACAGTTTGTTCGTAAATATTTAAGTTAAGCAAGTGGTTATGGGACATGTAGCTAAACTCATATATTTACTAGCTTAGTGTAATTGACACTTCTCGATGATCATGACGATCATTTTTGTGATTTAGACTAGCAATGTGCGATGTCTCTTTGACTGCGCGGGAGACTAAACTCCGTTTTGTGGAGTTTCGACTCAAATTCTGTGGGGTAGCAACCCACGGTCTTCGGACCATTCGTGTGTCAAATTAATGGCTAGCTACCATGAGATAGCTTCTCGTTCGTGTGTTACAGCTGTTAGTGAGTTTTCATGCTCCCGTTCATGTGATAGGCCTCCCCCCCTCATTTTGTGTGATTTCTGGATTTCGTGTGTCGAATTCTGGAATTTTATACTTCACCTATTTTTGTGATTTCTATTGATATGATTTATCAATTCTTGTGTATAGGTGAATTTGTGTGTCATTGACTGGATTTCTTGAGATGATTTCTAGAATTTATGCTTCACCAATTTTCGTGGTTTCCATTGATAAGTTTTATCAATATTTGTCTATTGGTGAATTTGTGTGTCATGGACTTTTGTGATTGACATTGATATAATCGTCAATATTTGTGGTTTGATGAACGAAATATGGAGTATGACATTTCTTTGATTCTTGTGTAGATATTGTGACATTGAATAATCCCTTGATGATTTTCAACTGCTTATATATCACAGCTTGGCATTGCGATTATTATGTGTTTAGTCATATCTCTTATTCTATATCGTATCATCTGATATTTATAGTTAGACTGATTCGTTTATTATTTTCTTATTAAATAATACTCGGGTCAGACCGAGATGTTGCAGGTGCTTCTGCTTGACTTCTCCCCTGGGATTCATTTCTCTGACTTTTGGCAAACTACTTAGATTAGTAGTTTATTTTGTTGTATACATTTGAGATGTAGACTCCATAATGTATACTTATTCTTTCGTGTAATTCGTGAAACTATTCTTTTGTGTTATTGTGGATCTTTTTAGACCACTACTCTGATGTACACTTTTATGTGTAATATTCATATCTATTTCCGCCTTTGTGATATGAATTGTCTGTGACTGATTTGTGTTATGTTTATTTCTATATTTGTCTCCGAAGATACTATAGCCACTGTGTAGTAGCTTTGAGTTTGCGTCGGCATGTCAGATTTCCACTTGAAAAGAATTGCATGCTATACTATTTGACATATCGATGCTCGCACAAAGCAATTACACGGATGGTCGCTCCTCAACAGCCTTATTCTCCGTGCTAGTTGGCAACATTCACCGTAATGTTCTTGTCTAGCGTGGGTATAGAGGTGGGGCGTCACATGAACAAAACAGATAATCAATCATCATTTAAATAAATTAAATTAACTAATTATTTAATTAAACTATTATTTCCCAAATCAAAATTGATTTTCATTTAATAGTCTTAATCAACTAGTCGTTTATATTTAAACTAATAGTTTTAAATCTTAAACTAACTTTCTTTTTAACTAATTCTAAAATTGTTAAATAAGTTGATTAAATAAATTAAACACCTTAATATAAAATTTAAAATTTAACAGTAAGTTAAATATTTGCATACATCTATATATTTTTTTCTTTTTTAAAAATTAATACTTCACTGTAATATATATATATATATATATATATATATATATATATATATATTACTGTTATATTTTTTCGTAAAATGTATATATACAAATAATTAAATGTAATAAATAAATTATATGAAAATATACCTCACTGCCAAACATGAACCCAGACCTCTGACTCAAACAATCGGCTCCATCATTACGAGCTTGCACGTGCGCCGTCGAGTGCCTCGATTGACCTCAGACGCATGCGCCGCCGAACCCCCTGGCCTCGGGCCTCCACGCACACGATCCCAAACCCCAAACTTCCAATCGCTCCACCCACCGCTGCAATTCGTTCGAGTACAACATGCCATTCGACAACGACGTCACCCCCCCATAGAGCCACCATCGCGAGAACACCCATACATTTGCACCTCCCCGCGAGATCACGACTCGATTGCGCTAGCAGTTTGTTTTTATTTGATTTATTTATTTTTTTCGAAAGGAATCTCAATTTCTAATTGAAGAAACGAGAAAAGGGAATTGCGATTTCAGCTAGCTTATCGGCCATTGAATTTTACTTTTTTTTTGAAACAAAGAATAGATTTTTAATTTAAACGAAGATGGTTTCGTTTTGTTTATATTTTATTTATTTTAAAAAACGAACGCGTGTGGGATTTTACATAGAGAAATTGGAACACGTGTGAAAAAGGCAAATACGTGTTGAAGCTAGCTACAGTGTTTTGCTTATATTGTTTATATTCAAATTCAAATTTAAATCGTTTCGATTTCCGCACTCACGATCTTGACCTCCAATCGAGGCGTGCCGTTAGGCGTTTATGAGGTTATACCCTTATTCCGAACGCAATGGAAAATGTTCTGAGTCCAAATTCGATCGTATGGAGAAGTTAGCTTTTTGAACCCATTTACTAAATTAAATTTTGATATAAACCTTAGCGCGTTTGCTTATCATATGGCCAAACGATCACTCCAAACACTACAAAAATTGAAATCCGATAACAATACAATATTACGGATCCAATGGAACTGGTTTCGTCAAATTCAGAGACTGTGCCTCGGAAGGCTATTTTTAAATATCGATTTAAACGATATAATTTCAAAACAGAACAAAAAATTTCCAAATTCAATTCTTAAGCTTCCATTATCTTCAGTATTATTAATATATAATTTTCAAGCCTTTGAAATATTTTAAATCAGCTTAAAAATCAAGATTCAATACTTTACCCAACTTCAATAAATTAAATTCAATAATTTAATTGCCAAATTTATAGTTATATTTGAAATTCAAGTTAAAATAACTTCCAAATATTTAAAATCAATTAAATATCTCAATTTCAAATGTTTAAAATTCTAGGTCGTCACATTCTTCCCCCCTTAAAAGAATTTCATCCCCAAATTACTAGTTAGGAAGAATGATCCTTACCCGTTCATTATCTTCCCCCAAGCCTAACAGTTTTCAACTTTCCAAAATAATCTTTTTATTAAAGACACATTTTCACTTCAACTAACTTCCCAACCTTAACCATAAGTTCCAAACAATATTGTTTTCTTAACAATTCAAATTTTAAATTACCAAAATTTTGTCAAAATTTTTCTAACTCCCTAAATTCTTGAATTTTTTTGTCAGCGTCTTCTTTGTGCGGCTAGCTCGGTATGCCTACAAAATGCCACCGCGGGCCCCCAGATTTTCAAAAGAAAACAAAAAGCCAAGTGGCTAGACAAGAAAATCATCAAATTTCATACTGAAATTCAAATACATACCTTTTTCGTGCAATTCAAATTTATCTTCGAAATCAAAATCCAATTTCCTTTGTGACACCTGTATATCCTACTAGCAATAGTGTCTAATTACAACATTCAAAATTATTTAGCACATTTCTTTACAAAAGTTTCAATCGTCATTTCATTCAAACCTGTACAATACATATATATTATCCGTACGCAATACCAAATCCGATCGCTCACTCGATCATACAATTTCACTTTCGATCTAGTATCGTCCACCTGACTTTCTAGGGTGGACTCAGATCTGATTTCTAGATCAAAAACCGTCATTCTCCTTGCATAGTCGTAAACTATGATAGAGAATTTCCAGAATCAACCAAATATCCATATCTAGATTTACCATCGAAAATCGAGTGAAAAATTCCAACTCTGATCGATATAACTACCTTGAAATACTATACTCGAATTCTGGATCGAATCGCTATGCGAATAAGTAATATACGTACATCCCACGTATTTATTTCAATTGATTATTAGCTATATCAATTCTCTTTTCTTTTACTCGGATTGATTTTCATTCTCTTATTCACAATTACCATTTCACCACTTTGGTTTTATCTACTTATATTTAAACTGGATTTTAAATTCCATATGAATTCAACTTACTTTTCATTTATAAGTATTGAATTCAATTCATTTCAAACCATATTTAATTTGTCATTTCTTTAATTAGTTTCACTTACTGATTTTATTTCAATACTTCGCTTCATTGGGTTCAACTTGACAATATTTTTACTTTATTTGTTTATCCAAATCAAAATCAATTTCCAATATTCTGTTTTAATTCGAACTTTTAAGCTTTAATAACTATTCCAACTTATTTACATTTCAAGAAAATTTCCAAATTTAATAAATTATCAAACCTCTTATGATTCCGTAAGTATTTAAATAGGATTCCAGAGTCTTTCCAACAATTCAAAAAAAATCATTTATTTTTTGAAATCAATTCAAACTATCTTTTGAATTTCCAAAATCAAACCCAGTTTGCAAACAACTTCAAATTTTATTTTATTTAAATAATTTGGTAGCAATTTCTCTCTTGGAAACTCGAAAATGAACACCGATGATGTCGCGATCATCATCAGAATTATTTTCCAACGACCGAAAAGAGTTTAGTGCTTTTATCCCTTTAAAACATTTCCAAATATTTTTAATTCCAAACTCCACCGAATTTCATATCCAATTCAAAATATTTCCCCAAATATTATTTTTTTTCCAAATCTTTTGGAAACCATTTTCAAACCCAAAAGGAATTAAATTTCTCAAATCTCAAATGTCAAATCCTTTTAATAAATTTATTTGCAAATATTACTCTGGAATTCTTTTTCAAATTATAAATTACATTTACAAATCTCGTTTGTATATGAATTTATTTCTTCGCTTTTAGTTATGATTTCAATTTCTTATCCAATAGTTAATGATAATAATTTATATTATCACTTCCTAACATCCAAGCAACCATATAATTATAATAATTTACAAAGATTATTTTCTTTTATATACCAAAATAATTTGGGTAAAATTATTTCATTTACCCTATTTTAAAACAATACCATGTCGAATTGTTCTATACAAGTGTTTAGAGATCCCTATCAATAACGCTAATTACTCGTATTGACCAGAATTCATATACCACTCAACAAACCAATCAACACAATATAAAACAATTTTATATTCACTAACAAATACGCGCTCATATCTATTATCACACTCAAACTTATTCTAGAGTACTGCTGACTCTATCTCTAATGAGTAATTTCCCCACCAGAGCCAAGGTTGTCGCTTAACCAATTGCTCTAATACCACATTATAACGACCCAATTTTTCGACTTTCAAAAGTCGACATTAATACGTCCACTGTATCAAATGTCGAACATTCGAATGCCGAAAAACCGAACCGTTAGGGTTAAAGAAGAAGATAGAAGAAGAAATAGAAACAATATCAGAATCTCACATTCACAGCGGAATAATATATAATAGATAAATGAATAATCTTCAAAACAAAGAATTATATCAATTTATACATTACAACATCAGAGTTTACAACAACAACACAACACTAGCAGTCATATAACTTGCTCACATGGAAAATTGACTTTGCACCAAACCATACGTAGCGGACACTACATAATATCACTGATATGCTTCGCCATCCAGTTTGCTCCTGTTCTCCACAGCATACTTTTTTGACTTTGCTCCAGAATAATGATAACCTGACTCTAGGCTGCCCGTGTGAAAAATTATGGACACCCAGAGTTTAGAAAGAGAACAATAAACTCCAGGTCAGTCATGGGACTGGTGTGAGATCTTAAAACAGTTATTTGCACAAAGGAAATAAAAAGAAATCCGCTATGCATTTGGAAAATGAAACTACCATAACGCCTCCAGTCACACACACAATGCAAAGGCAGAATTGGAAGAGATTTCTCCTTATGATAGTCAAACATGCTTGATACGCAAAATCATTTTGATATTATTATTAGTGCATAGTGCAGAAAACATTTCGAAAGTATAATATTAATCTTAGCATACATACCACCATTATGGTATATCTACTACAACTATCATGTTTAATAGCATGTTACCGCCACATTCCATGGCAGGCTATACAACTAAAGCCGTACAGGTCGAATGGTCAGGCTAAGGAACTTCCTATGCCACTGGGTACGTCTCAGGAGGGATGCCTCGAGAACTTAACCAGCTCTCTGCCAACACAAGGCCGAGTTACATCATGCTTTAATGAAGCTGTAACTAGGTAACCACATGAGTATGCCATCCTCGGTTGGTAACGACCTTTATCCGAAGACCCTCAACCACAAAGCAACAACCACAAAGTAATAAATCTACAGCAACATATAGGTTAAATATCTAAGCTCCATACCATGATACCACCTTTTTCCAAAAGGAAATGGACATACCCTGAGTGCGCTACCCTCAAATAACTTTGCCGCATCCTTCCTGTTTCGACCATTTTTGGGTTGTGAGGTCCGACGAAGTCTCGTCCACAAAGCTACGCTTTTCAGAAAACCCATGCTTCGATCAACAAATGATCAGCAACACTCAGCATGCCACACTACCAAATTGGAAGTATATCACTAATAACCATCAATTACATAACCTCTGAGTTCATACATCTCAGAGAAGGGTGTTAAGCTTAGAGAATAAATTCTCCGCCACCAACAGAAATGTATTTGATAAAAATCAGCGTTATATCTCAAAGTGTAATGTCAGACATCCAACCATACAAGTCCGTTCCGGGTTCGAACGGAACCGAAGGCTCTTCAAAGAAGCCCTTGCAACACTAATCATGTTTGGACTCCCCATCACAAAGGGTGATAAAATCTCTATACCGGAGAAACTCAGTGCAGAGACATTCGACAAGTAATCCTTTCGTTTTCGTAAATACCTAGTCTGCGACACCATCTTCAAATGCAATCTCATTTCATCGTGTCATTATTCGGAATGGGTTTTATGACACAAAGTCCTCTCCTGGCTAATCCGAATAATAAGCGCTTATTTTAAAAAATAAGTGTTACATTCAGATTTCAAGTAAATCACAACAAATTTCCACTTTGATCTATTAAAAAAAAGATCAATCACAAAGATTCCATGTGGTTTTCGAATATCCATTTGGAATCCGACCCCCGGTCGCATCGAAATTCAAAAGCCATTTAAAGGCCAACATTGATAGTCGGTTATTTAACTATCAATCAATATTCACAACAATCACCAGATTTTAAATAAATTTTCCCCTAAATAGTTATTTTCAAAATATCTTCGCACGATATATTTTCAACACTTTGAAAATAAATTTCAAATCACTTTCCTCACGTGGAATAAATTTCCAAATATTTATTTATTTCCACTGAAAATTTGCCGAGTCTGAATACTTTAAAATAATTTACATCACTTATCTAAAAATATATATACTTGGAAACATTTAGAATAAAAACTATCTCTAAACGCATATTTAAATATTAGTTATGAAAATATTATACCAATATCTCATGTAAAACTTCAAGTCCAAGCTAATTTTAAAAATAAAATTATTAGATAGGGTATAACTATTTAAATAACCATTTTCTAAAACAAATATCAATTCAATCTTTAAAATAACCACTTCTATAATCATCTTAATAGGTTCACTTTCAAAATTTAAAAACAATTTCTGAAAATAATTTCTCCAATAATATTCTTTTTAAAACCAATTCTACAACTTTTAATTCATATTTTAAAAACTACTTTGAAAAATTATTCGGCTTTCCGGGGAAAATACACTTTCCATTTCAAAATGGTCCATTTAAACCGATTTATAAACCCTTCTTGATTTATTTAAATTTACATCCCAAATCTGTAAATTTCTTTCGACACTTTTAAAAATAAACCCATATTTATTTTTAAAACAAATTTCTCTTTCCTTTATAAATTCCATTTGAATTTAAATTTCCAAATATCCATTTATATACAATTTTCAAATCGATTCCCAAATATTCACTTTCCAACACCAAATCAAATTCCAAATTGATTTTTAAATTTATTTCAAACACCAAATCAAATTCCAAATTGGTTTCCAAATTTATTTCAAACACCAAATCAAATTCCAAATTGATTTATAAATTTACTATCTTTTAAAATAATTTTTTTATTTCTTCCAAATTATTTAAAATCCGAATTTTAAATAAATTCTTCAACTATTAAACAATATTACTTAAAATCCCTTTGTTAAAATATTTTCCCATATTTTGGAATTAATTCGATAAGATTTCAAAAATCAATCTTTACCCTTTCAAATTCCTTCTATTAATTCACCCAATTCTTTAAAATGAATTTACTTAAAAATTTCTACTTTAATTTCCAAAAGTCTAATTTTTATATTTCGGATATCCTACGGTACCAAAAACATATTCGGCTAAACTATAGCCTTCAATAAATTCCAATCATCAATATAATCATTCATAGATTTTCAATAAATGAACGCACAACATATGAAACAAATTCAAATATTTGAGGAATCCAGTTGGATCCCTCCAACATGTTTCCCTGCATCCACAGATATTAGCACAACAATTAAATACCAGTTCCACTTCGAGGTGGAATATCACGGTATATGGGATTATATAATATCATCCCCTATTATGTGGCGCATAGGGTCTCATCCGCTATATAATGCGGGAAATCAATCACTCCAAATATATATATATATATACACACTATTGTATATATACTATCACAACCAGACAATCAATCAATAACTGAAATTCTAATTTTTCAATTGAGTGAGAAAATCTCACCTTTTTAATTGCAATCCGTTTCCAATCCCGACTTGTCTTCTTCACGGTATTAGACCTTGTATTGAAAATTTTATACAGCCGATTAATATTTTGAATTAATAAAACAATTAATCACTAGTTATTTATTTAATTTTGGAAAATAATTTGGATTTACACCAATAATTTATTTTTAAACAAATTTTCTTTTAAATAAAATAATTGAACCAAACAGATAATCAATCATCATTTAAATAAATTAAGTAACTAATTATTTAATTAAACTATTAATTTCCCTAATAAAAAATTAATTTCCATTTAATAGTCTTAATTAACCAGTGATTTATATTTAAATTAATAGTTTTAAATCTTAAAATAACTTTCTTTTTAACAAATTCTAAAATTGTTATATAAGTTGATTAAATAAATTAAACACCTTAATATAAAATTTAAAATTTAACAGTAAGTTAAATATTTGTATATATCTATATATATATATATATATATATATATTTTCTTTTTAAAACATTAATACTTCACTGTAATATATATATATATATATTACTGATATTTTTTTTCCGTAAAATGTATATATACAAATAATTAAATTTAATAAATAAATTATATGAAGATATACCTCACTGTCAAGCATGAACCCAAACCTCTGATGCAAACAGCCGCCTCCATCATTACGAGCTCGCACTTGCGCCGCCGAGTGCCTCGATTAACATCAGACGCATGCGCCATCGAATCACCCCGGCCTTGGGCCTCCACGCACACGATCCCAAACCCCAAACTTCCAATCGCTCCATCCACCGTCGCAATTCATTCGAATACGACATGCCATTCGACAACGACGTCACCTCGCCATCGAGCCACTATCGCAAGAACACCCATACATTCGCGCCTCCCTACGAGATCGCGTCTCGATCGCACTAGCAGTTTGTTTTTATTTTATTTTTATTTTTATTTCTTTCAAAAGGAATATCGATTTTTGATTTAAAAAACGAGAAAAGGGGAATCGCGATTTCAGCTAGCTATTGGCCATTGAATTTTTTTTTTTTTTGAAACGAAGAATAGATTTTTAATTTAAACGAAGATGATTTCGTTTTGTTTATATTTTCTATCTTTTTTTATTTTAAAAAGACGAATGCGTGTGGGATTTTACATAAAAAAAGTGGAACACATGTGAAAAAGGCAAATACGTGTTGAAGCTAGCTACAGTGTTTTGCTTATATTATTTATATTCAAATTTGAATTCAAATTTAAATCGTTTCGATTTCCGCACTCAAAATCTCGACCTCCAATCGAGGTGTGTTGCTAGGCGTTCATAAGGTTATATCCCTATTCCGAATGCAATGGAAAAAGTTCCGAGTTCAAATTCGATCTTATGGAGAAGATAGCGTTTTGAACCCAGTTATTAAATTAAATTTCGATATAAATCTCAGCGCGTTTGCTTATCGTATGGCCAAACGATCACTCCAAACACTATAAAAATTGAAATCCGATAATAATACAATATTATGGATCCAATGGAACTGGTTTCGTCGAATTCCGAGACTGTGCCTCGGAAGGCTATTTTTAATTATCGATTTAAACGATATAATTTCAAAACTAAGCAAAACATTTTCAAATTCAATTCTGAAGCTTCCATTATCTTTAGTATTATCAATATAGATTTTTCAAGCCTTTGAAATATTTTAAATAAGCTTAAAAATTAAGATTCAATATTTTACCCAACTTCAATAAATTAAATTCAATAATTTAGTTTCCAAATTCATAGTTATATTTGAAATTCAAGCTAAATTAACTTTCAAATATTTAAATTCAACTAAATATTTTAATTTCAAATGTTCAAAATTCTGGGTCGTCATAATATATTAAGAAATTACCTGAGAGCCGTTAAGTGTAAGGTACACTTGGTAATTTATTTATCACTCTTAGACGATGAAAAATTTTTAAACCTGGGCAAACCATTAGTTTTGACTGCTATGGATGTATGATGGTTTCTTTTGTTGTAATAATGGTTGTACTGCTTTTGTTTTTATATGGTAATTACATATGTTGTTTTGCTTGTGCTATTAATTGAAACAACTAATATATTACTCTATTTACATAGTTTAACACTCTTTTGGATTATGTAAGTAAGGTACTAGTTTATGGAAGCAATAACTATTGCTTTTGGTTTTGTAAATAGAGTTTGTTTGCTTAACAAATAGGTATGTTTTCGAGTTACGATTTTGAAACGATATTTTATTGTTTTTCCCATGGTTTTGGATACTTTATTATTGAAATACGATATATATACTGTAATTATTAATATTGTTATTTTTTGGACATAGCCGCGCTAAGGAGATGCTATCGAAATTTTTCATAAGTTTCGGACATAGAAAACTTTTCGTGGAAGTTGGGTTTTTTTTCAAATTTATATTAAAACTAGCTGAGTCAGTTTAAATTGTTTTATAAATTGATTCCTTCTTGTTTCTTTTCGAGGATGAAAAGTTTTGAGTGGGGGATATCGCAATGATCTATATTTTTAACAATTAAAAAAATATTAAATTAAACAAGAGTTTTGAATAAATTTGTTAGAAAAAAAGAATTTAAGATTGTATTGATACAAATTAAATTATAATATAAGGTTTAAACTTAATTTAAATTTCTATTAATGAGATATGTTTTGGAATAACGTAAGAATGATAACATATGTTAATCAATATTTTAATGACATTGGTTTGAATGAAATAGATGACCATTTGAATGTAAATTTCCAATTGATTAGAATAATAAATGTTAATAAAGAATAATAAATGTTCCTTTATTAAAGAAGAAATCATTTGTTTATTTATTTGGAATGTTTTGTAGGTGAAAGATTTATTATATGAATAAGAAATCAATTATTATGAATAAGTGTTAATTTAATAAAGAATAAAATGAATAAGTTTAGTAAAGGAGTAAACATATGTTTATTTGTTTGAAAATGTATTTTAGCTTATAAATTATTACAGGGATGAGAAACTATTATTTAGTATGAAATGTATAACTCCTATTTATATCTAATAATATACGAATATGTTTAAATTACTATTAGATAGAAAATAATTGCTCCATTTCTCTTTATATTTACTTAGTCCATTTTGATATTCACATTTGCAATCAATTAAAATTAATGTAATCGAACAATTTCAATTAATAAATGAAAGAATATTAAATTGTAAATTAATAGGTGTAATTAAATATATATAGGTTTTGAGAAAACAAAAGGAAAGTTCAATTTAATGAAATGAACATTTTTATAAAATAAAGTGAATGCTTCATTTATGAATATAAGTTTAATTCCACTAAAATAATGAATTGAATTTTGTTGCACGTTTCTAGTTGGAGTATTCGATTTATTTAAATATTGAAACTTGATTTGAATTTAATTTATAAAAAAAAGGTAAGAAAACAACTTGAAGGTTAGGTTAAAATATTGATTTGGAATAACTAGCATGTTTATATAGGAAATTTATTTCGTTCCAAACTTGAATTTGGAGTCCCGGTTCATCTTTTATTGTGTGTAGCGACGGTCCTCATTACGTTAATTGCAGTGTTCAATGTTATTTACTGTGTACTAAATAAAGATATATAAAGGTGTAAGTTTGAGTGTATTGGGAATAATAAAAAGGTTAAAATGAATGTTTTTAAATTTGAGTATATTAGAGTTTTGCTTTCCATGTACAGTCTACCTTCTCAAATTTAAATCATTGCTCTCATATATTTTATTTTATTGATTTCTTTTATTAAATACATACCTCTTTTGGTTTTTCATTAAGTTTTATTTATTTACACGTGAGCCTTGCCTTGAAACATTTCCTATATGTTAATGAAATTAATTGAGATAGCGCATGTTTAGAAATTTTATACCAAAAGATTTGCTTGTCATATTAACACGTCTTCTCAAATTCCAATGTATGTCTTTCATCCTTTGTTTATTACCTACATGTTAGTCTCTTTTCATTTTGCAAATTTACATCTCCTTGTATACTTCCCTTTCACATTCCAATTTTCAAACGTGCTTTACCCTAATTCATTTCCTATTTCATAAATCTCTTCCTTTGACTTTCCATTTCCAAAAGTGCTGCCATTATTTCTTTTGTCTAAAGTTTTCTTTCCCTTCTAAAAAAAAATGTGAGCAATTTAGTTTCATGAAGCTAATATTTTCTATTTGTTTGCAAATTCATTTCCTAAAGCCTCCTTCCTACATGCGTGAGCCATTATGTCATTTTTTTCCGTTGATTATCCAGGCTTTAGAAACATGAGCAGGCTTCAAAATTCTTAACGTAAGTAACTAATTTAATTTATTTTATTATTAAAATGTGTGTACATGTTTTTATATTTCATTTTCATAATGTTCTTATAACTTGAATATCTTCCGCATACAAACTTGGATTTGGACGTGGTTTCTTCCGTTGGGATCGTATGGAAATTTTGGACAATATGAAACTGGTTTAGTTGAATTTGAAGATTATTGAATCTTCGGGCTTTTATTTGATTTTTAATGGGCTATAAATCAAAGATGAGTGATTAAACCCACTCACAAATACTAAAATGATTCTGAGTTAGTTAAATTAAATCGTGAAGTTATTTATTTTTATTGACTATTTTTTGGTAATTTAAACGACAATAAATTTGACATATGGTTTGAACTGATAAGAATTTAAACTGATAGTTAAATTTGAAATAGAACTGCTAGTTAAATACCTGATATTGATAACTAGTTAATTGTTGTGATTAATTGGCTGATTTGGATGTTGACTGTCTATTTATTGACATTTTAGATGATTGAATGTTTTTTATTTTTGTATATCCCTGTTATCACTCTGTATATTAAGTAACATCATATGAAATGTTATTTGAATTATTTTGAATATATTAAGAAATAGGTTGAAATGATATATATCTTTGACATTTTGATTTGGATTGAAATGACATATATCCATCCATGTAATTAAAATTGAAATAACTGATCACTTGTCGATAGGGTAGAAAATTATATATGGACACCGGATTGGTTAAATTAAATGGTTTTAAAATCTTGAATTTGGATTTGGTTAATGATATTGTTTTAAAGGAAATAAATTGTGGATTTATAGGAATTGAATTATTTCTAAGTCAAGCTTTGAAATGTTGTAATCGAAGTTGGTTAAAAGAAATCATTTTAAAGAATTAAATTGGAATGTGAAGTTATAATCGATATATGACTTAAATTTTGAAAATTGAATTATTTTAAAGATTCGAACCTTAAATTGAACAATGGAGTTTAATTTGATTTAAGTGTTTTAAATCGGTAAATTGAAATTGGGCTTGGAATCGATATGGATTGAAATGGTTTAAATTAAGAATTGGATTGAAATTCAAATCATTGAATTGAATTGTTGAATCGAATTTGAAGTTAAAAATGAACGTTTCTAAAACTGAAGTTAATTAGAATTGAAATTAAGTTGATTTGAAATTAAACTAAAATTGAATCAATTGAATTGAAAGATTGAAAATTGAGTTGTTGATTCGAAATTAGACATGGGTCCAAATTTGTGAAATGGAATGTAACAGTTTAATTTAATAATATTTTCGTAATAAATTATTTAATTTAAATTGTTTAAAATCTATTCGTTTAATATTCAATTATTTAGTTTTGCACACTATTTTACTATATAAACCATTTTCGATACTCAAACCATTTTTATATCAAACTATTTCAACTATTTAAACTATTTTAAGCTATTCAAACTATTTTCTAAAATTTCAAACTATGCAAGGTTGAGATGTTTATATTCAAATCGTTGATTTAAAAGCGAACACGGTTAAATGAAGTTATAACCTAAGTTAGAAATTGAAATGATATTTTCAAGTGAAAATGACATATTTTGAGTAAATACTATGATTTTGAAATGAAGGATATTTTGAATTGAATATGGTATGTTGATATCAAATATGAATCGGTTTCGAAATGTAAAAGAACCAACCGGTGTGAAAAATGATGCTTGGTTGTTAAAGAGACCAGGTCCTCTTATTGGCACACTCTTTGTCAATATTGGAACCACTTTAACAACTGTGTATGTGGTGGATAATCTAGTGGTTGAATTGGAGGCATTTGCTAAAGTTGAAGAAAGAGAACGATGATGGATGACCCCGACAGTTGTGCCAATTTGAAATGAATAAAACAGGATGGCTTGTCAGGGCCAAGTGGGCTAGCTACCCTTAGCGGAACCTCTTTGTATTACTATAATGATGTTGGCTTGATCGGTGCACCTTGATTTGATTTGAATTTGGGGGTGCTAGATGCGATGGGCAGTCATAGCTACGATGTGTTACGATCAGGCCTATGACCCGAACTGGTAGTATCCTACCTTGGGCGTTGCCTCATGTGCCTTGTCATAGTCTTTATCCTTATTCACGACCAGTACAATTTTGTTTTAGTATGTTACCTATAGGGGCCTCACTAGCTACCGACGTTACTGGTTGTGTTACTGGACCTGCATAGACTACCTGCTTAAAAATGTGTTTAGGGGGATTAATGTAAAGCCTTAACACTGAGAAAAATATTTACTTTACTGATTAGGCACTATAAATATAGCGTATCTTACTACATATAGATAACTTAAGGATCCTTATGAGATGAAAATCATGTAACATCTCTTAGGTTATCGCCCACATGTTATACACTGGATAGCAGATGTAAAATCCCGTAAACATCTCTGAAGCTATCACACTCATATTTATTTGCTGTTGATTTAACTTAAGAAATTTTAGTTCCAACTCGAGTGCTTTGTCTTTTCATTATGCTCGGGTTAGCCTGAGCATTTCAATGTTGAAGACATTATTTCCGGAGGACGAAGACGGAGTTCAGTGTATAATATTATTAATTTTATTCCGCTGCATTATTTCTGTATGTTTGTTGGTTGTACTATGATTATATTGTAAAATTTGTGTAATCAAATGTATATTGTAAAACAGCTTCATGAACTGTTTATTTGATTATTATATTTTGTCATTCCGCTGCGAGATTCTGTGTTTTGTTTCCTTTCTTTTCTCTTATTTTCGTATTTACCTCATTGATAATCTACCCTTTTGAATGGTTTGAGTTAGACATGTGTGGTATATTGTCGATTTAAACCGTCCAAAAGGTGGGTTGTCACATACACATATACATATACATATGTGTTTGTATATTTCACACTTATATACATTTATATAGGTATATCATGTGTGCTGACCCTAACTTAATATGGCCTGTAACATTACATTACGGTTAAAATGCTAAAATCATCTTTTTTGGATTATTTGTAGAGTGGCTTCTCTGATCAGAAATCTATTTCTTTTAGAAGAACAAACCTTTAGTCAGTGATAAGTACAAGGATTTCATATGTTTGTATGTTTCCTTAATTTTTCATCCAATATTGTGCATTAAATTTCATTTTCTTACAAATCTCAGATTCTGAAACAAATTTCTTAGTAACCATCTATATAAACCGAGTGTCTTGAATTTTGTACTATTGAACTTGATAGCTTTTGTTCACATCATTGGACTTAGCCCGTTGTCTTCATTTTCAAACATAAGGATACATAAGATATAATAATGATGAAAGAAAGTACCAATTTTGAAGCTACATAGTTGTTATATCTTCAAAAAAAAAATAATCTTGAATTTATTAAAAATACTTATCATAAAAGTGACACCGCTATCATAAATATATCAATTTGGATAATTGTAGCGATCATGTAAATTTTATTATGTTTATGTAATCATTGACTTTGTACTTATTTAGATAGTTCAATTGTTAATTTTAAATGCATATCTTTTCAACAGGTAATAATTTATCTTTTTATTTTGTTTGCACTAAAGTAAAATAGCTAATTATTTTTCAAATCTATAGCTTCGTAGGTTTAGTTCACTGGTTCTAAATTTTAAGAGGATCTATTTTTATTAAATACGGATGTTCATTTATGTAAAGTAAATAATAATGCACGCCTCATTTTTTTAATTGCCTATTTTGATAAATATATCAATTTATCTAATTATAGCGATCGTGTTAACTATAGAACGTATAACCAATCATTTACTGTTTACATTGCCATGTGCAATTTTCAAAACAATATACATTAGCTTTCCAGCCTAATAAAGACAACAAATTAATAAAAAGGGTGGAAAAATAGGTACCAAGACCTGTGGTTGCTACAAGTAAATTGAGTAAAAAGTTATATATATATGTATGTATGTATGTATGTATATAAACTTACTTTTTTATTTTGATAAATGAGATGAATTACAATCTTATTATAGTGGCCATAAACCATAAAAACATTCCTTAAAATATTTTAATGCATAAAAATTTCACCGATACAAAAAACCACATATGATTTTTAAATAACTCAGATTGATGATTGAAATAGTAAAATATAAAAGCACAAAAATTCCATCATATATCAACTCGAACGCATAAACACCTAAGAAAAACTACGCAACGTTCCTAACCAATACATCATGCACAGAAATCCTAAGTTTTTTAAAAAAATTAGATAATGGTGGATCTGATTTATAATAACCACATTGGATAACACTTAGAGGATACCGAGGGGATTTCAAATTAAATAGTTGATATAAATTATCAAGGAAAAAAATTCATACCTTTTATAATTGATCAATAGGGGAAAAATCAAGCAGATCGATATGTGTGGGAAATATGGTTGTTTCCAACAATTATCTACAGGTGATTTTAGCGATAGAGGCCGTAGTTCGATGAAACTGGTGTTTATAAATGGAAAATCAATTTGGAGCTGGTGGTTTCAAGTGTTTCGATGGTGGATAAATGCGGGAGGGAGAAATGGTTAGGAAGTTGGGGATTTAAAACTAATTTTTGGGAAGGATATTAAGGTGAATAAGATGATGAGAGAAATTAAATCTAAAGGGAAGATATATTCAAGGGGGAAATAGGGATATAAGAAGGAACAACAATAGGGACATATCGGGAATTTTGGCGGAATTATTTACGCAATTAAGCCTTGCAAACCTTCCTAATAGTCGGATTAACTACTAAAATTCGCTATACTTCTTAATACCAAAATCGAATGGACTACCATATTTTAAATAAGCTGTCATTTTTCTATCAAACAAAAATTTATTATCGTGTAAAGTTACATACCATGGCTTTATGATATCGCTCAATGGTTTAAACACACCTTTGAACAATTTTGACCACTACAAGAAAAGTTACTTTATGTACACTAATTGATAACGCTTTAATTCATAGTGTTATTGTTTATATTAATTTGTGTACTCAAACTAAGAATTCACTGTATAACGCATTTTGAAAGTGGGTTTCCCTCGATATTTTTCGCGGCCGTCTCTTTTTCAATTATTTCCCTCTTCCTCAAGCTATTTTCCCTCCAATCCTCTTTTTCAATTATTTCCATATTTTTCAATTCGGCCATGACTTTCACATCGCTTGTTTTATCTCCCCGATTTCGACCTCACTCCTCCACTCAAAACGTCTGCCCTCTTCTTCCACTTCTCTATCCCGATTTGCAATCC
The DNA here is from genome assembly GCA_030765085.1 of Allium cepa. Classification (NCBI taxonomy): domain Eukaryota; kingdom Viridiplantae; phylum Streptophyta; class Magnoliopsida; order Asparagales; family Amaryllidaceae; genus Allium; species Allium cepa. The sequence goes on from CM060932.1 coordinate 139,707,768, forward strand.
TTTTCATGGCTTTCACAGCATCGATTTGAAGTTTTACATGCATATGAAATTACTACCGCTACCGGATGTCAAGCTTTTACTGCCTGCAACATTGTCGTGTAAGATCTAGCTATTTCATGGCTTTCACATCATCAATTTTAAGTTTTGCGTGCATCTAAAATTACTACCGCTACTTGATCCTGAGCTTTTACTACCTGCAACATTAGCGTATAAGATCTAGTTGTTTTATGGCTTTTATGTCATCGATTTTAAGTTTTGCATGCAACTGAAAATTAACAAATTTATTTTAAGTTTCACACTTACTAGTATCGGCTGAATCTGATTCATTTAGACAATCAGTGGAACTAACTAAGTTGGAAGTTTTTGATAGTAGTTTAGGTACCTTACATGATATTTCAGGTATTCATAATTCATATTTATATAGCACGTTGTTTTGCTTGAAATTATATAGCAGCATGTGTTTTATTTGAAAGTAAATAATAGTAGCTTGTTTTACTTTAAACAGCGGTAATGTTTATGAATTCTGAAACCTAAATTAGTAACATGTAGACTAATTTGATATATATTCAAATGGGTCAAGTTGTTTCAATTTTAAACTTGTCTTGCAGCTAATTTTGTGAAATAATTACTTGTGTATGTAAGTGATTCGCCGTATGCTCATGTGTTTTGATTGCCCAAAACATGAATTGGTAGCCTGAAACATGCTTTGGTTTCCTGAAATATAATTTATTGGTTGTTCTTATATAAGATCTAGCTGTTTCATGGCTTTCATATCATCGATTTTGAGTTTTGCGTGTAACTGAAATTATTACGGATACCTGATGCCAAGCTTGTACGGCCTCGAACTTTATTGTGTAAGATCTGGCTAGAGTCTATTGCTTATAGAAGCTAAGTGGAGCTTGCTTTGGAGTTCTAAATTGTCATGCCTGAAACCAAGTTTATCAAAGATTGAAATTTAGATGTGATGAATAAAAACAAGGTGGTGATGCTTGATGGCAAAGTTGAAATGTCAGTTGAAATGCAATAGTTCGAAGGTGATGTTGAAATTCAGACTTGGCTAAAGTCTGCCTGCTGCAACCTGTTTGATGAAATGATTCTGAGATTAACAGGTAATTACAGAATTTCATTTAGTGTTTATTGTTTATAATGTATGATTTAGTTAAAGTATTTATAACAAATAAAAAGTGGTAATATGGTAAATTGATTTGTATGGTATGTGGCTGACCACTTAACATGGGTAGAGTTGGTTGCAATATTTGTTCATGACATATTGCCGAACAAGTATGTTAAATATTTTTTAAATCTTTTTTAGACTCGTTTGTTTATAGAAATATGTAAAATTTTCCATCCTGGTACTGAGTATTGAATATGTGAATGACATCAGCCTCCAATTTAAAAATATTTCTTCTTAATATCAATGTTATTTTTTCCAAGCCATGAAGATCTTATATTATACACCTCATTTTTTGATTTTTCTTCTTGTTAAGTCATATGAGCAAGGTTGCTTTGTATAAAAAAATTGTTGTTTTATACAACTTGATTTATTACCATTTCTATTTAGATGTGCAGCAACGTTGTTCAACCTGGTTCGTTTGTTGGGGTCTTTGAAACATTATTATCTTCTACTGCTACTACGATGGATGCTGCTGCTGGGCAAGCACATGCTGATTTTTACATGACTTGTATCTTATCATCTCTTCCATGGGGAGGTGCAGTGCTAGTTGAGGTAAATCAATTATGCTACAATCTCCGTGATGTCTTGTTATAATATCATTTTTTCTCTCTAACATGTTCAGAAGCTATTTCGTACATAGATACACTTGGCTGTGTTTCCTTCCATGAATTTATATACGACCTTATGGAACACACATTGCTATCTAGTATAAAATAGTGACCGCCTTCTGTTTATACTTTGTCTATCTGCAGGGTATCACTTTTTTTCCTTTACAATCTACAATTCTGAACTAATAGATTTAGTTCAATGTTCCTCCTTCTTGGAATCTTTTTTTTATCTTTCATTTACTAATCAAATAAACTGGATTAAATGAGTAATCTCTCACTCTCTATCTCTCTTGGTTGCGGTTTATCGATTAAGGGACGAACGTAAACAAATATAGGACATATAGATTAAGATTTCTGAAATCAGCGAGTAAGTGTATAATAGGGCGGAGGTGATTGACCGGGAGTTAAATTGAAATTTGTGTGATGATTTAGGGGATGGGACTAGTCTAAAGTGTTAGTGAGGTAGTAGTAAGGTGTGGTGGTCGCGATTGATGATTCAAGTGATGAAGTGTTACGAGCGGGTTGAGGAGTCAAGGTGTTGCTGGTTTGGGAAGTTAAAGACAGAAATTATAAAAGGGACTGAATTTATGTTCCGGTACCATGTTAAATGAAATTGATATTGAAATATTTGGATAACTACTGTGTGGGTCATGCTACCCACATGGGCCTATCTATAAGCATATTGTCATATCAATATTAGTATTTAACAATGGAAATTATTTTTTTCATTATATATCTCATTCCAATTGTTTATATACTTTTTGTATGTATTTGAAGTGTCAAGCTAATACAACTACCATCTTGAGATTAAATTTTCAACCCTAATTTAATTTGAATGATTAAGACATACTAATCCTTCTAAACAACATCATTATCGATCAGAATAAGGCTACAAGTTAAATATAACAATTAGAAAAAAATAAGGTACATTAAATGGAATCTTATATCAAGTACTCATAGAATGTCAATATCCACTGATACAACACATCAACCGCTAAATTGACAAACATGAAGTCAGAAACCAAGACTCAAGTTGCATGTAACACTAAAGATCTAAAAAATACATCATCACGGATTATATAAATTTTACATATAGAAGATTTGAAATTAGCAATATAATATAGTTCAACAGGTACCAAAGTTAGTTTGGATTCATATATTATAAAAGGAAGATGTTCCAAGGACATGATAGAAAACAAAATGTAAAAAACATAGTTTGAAATAACAAAGAAAACCGTGTTAAAAATATGAGTTCAATGGCTTCAACTGTCTTTGTGCAACTGGACCATAAATCACCACTTCTTCAAAGTCGAAGATCTTACACGATTCTTTTCCGTTAAAGAATACTTGTAGCAAAAGATGCACTTTTCCCGACTTGCCCCATGCGCTTTCTAAGTGGATCGATGCGCATCTCTTTGAATCCAAATCAAATATGGTAGAGAAAAGTGAATGCCCTTATACAGTGAGTTGACATCAATTGTGGTATATACTTGAAATAAAAATAATAAAATAACTCAAAAAAGTGCTTAGACCTGAAAGTAAAGGTAAATAAGTTACTGAGAATATTTCTAAACAAAATTTAAGCATTTCAAATTTTATTAAAGAATATCTCTACTACTAATAAAGAAAATTCGTTGAACTAATTAACTCGGTGTCTTTCTGAAATTCCAAAAATACCCTTACTTTCCAGTGCTCAAATAAAATATCAACGTATACAATAACACAAACAGACCGTGTACGAAGCACGGGCGCGTACTAGTAATAATAATGGATATAAAGTACACTTTAAACATGTATAAGCTAAATACAAAGTTTACTGAATATGCATGAGGTATATACTTTAGACCATGTGATGCAAACCTTTGTATCACTTAACTATCAAATATAAATCAAAATCGATTGAACAGCTTAGTTATCATAATCACCCATTTAAACCTTTAGAAGTTTTAACACAGTGCCAAATATCAGAAAAAAATGGGTAAAAGCTAAAATGATTCTGAGTTTGAAGCCATTAACAACCACACTGCACCATCAATAATACAAGGTGCAGTAATACAAGACTGTATATTGTTAAACAATAACTAAAATTCATGATCATACATAATATTCGACTTCAAAGATTCTAGTGTTTCCATCAATTTGAATTTTTTATTTTGAATGTTTTTGTTATTATGTTGGATTTTGTATTATGAAGCTTGTCTAAGGTCTTTTATTTAGGAGAAAAATGTAACATCAAAGGTGTTACAACTATTGTTAAAGTTTAATTTGTTTTATACCCTGCATTCCGAATTTTGGACATTTTCTTGAGTATTGGACCTAGTTACTCTGCTCTTCAATTTAACATTGTAATGTATATTTTGACAGAATCTATGCTGAACAACAAGTTTTGAGCTTAAATTGTATGAAGTGTGATCTTTGAATCTTCTTGTATATCTCTGTTTTATACGCTTTGATGTTTATGTGTACATTCGTCTACAACTCTCTACATTTCACTTCAAATATATATTACTTTTAACCTTTTTATTATCAAATCATCCGAGCGTTTTTCTTACATTTCAATCATGAATCTTGTTCAGGTATTCGCATTTTCACACCCAAACTTTTTTGACGACAAAAACAATCAAAGATATAAGAAAATGCATTTTGAACTACCTTCAGATACAGGATCGGCTATGTTGCATGGTATGTTTGCTAAATCATCCAACATAATTCATTTTCATATTTTAATAATAAAAAGAGACACGAGACATTAAAACCAGTTCACCACCTTGATATAAGTCCGGATAACAGAACAAACAAATTGTGATCACGAACTGTAATAATTTTAGGAAAATGATCATTATTTGACAGTTAGAATTGAAATTTTAAGCAATATCTTTACATGATCAATATGATCCGTCAGAGGCTAAAATGAGATTGGCAGATGTTTTAACTTAACTCCATGAGATGATTATTGGCTATTGGCATTGCTGCATGAAGGAAGTTCATCTTAAATTCTTACTACTAAGCTAGAGTAGTATTGTCACTATATACATCTATGTACAAACAATGCTAATGAAGTATTCGGGTATGCTTATTTTCTGTAGGATTTGCTGGCGACTTCAATTCAGTTCTATACAAGGATGTTCATTTGGGTATGGAACCAACTATAGGAACACCAAACATGTTTAGTTGGTATGACCTTTTTTTTAAAACAATACCTTTATGTATCGACCACTACTGAATGTGACAAGCATTTTAAATCCGGGTGTACAGGTTCCCAGTCTCTTGCCTCTTAGTATACAAATTTATTTACCTTCAGGACTATCAATAGAAGCCCACTTCTGGCACTATTGTGGTTCAACAAAGGTTAGTTTCTACCTCGTAGTTTCTTATAATTTATAATCATCAAGCAAAAATTTACAAATCTTGATCAGTATTATCGTTGTTTGAAATGTAATATCTACTAATTTCATGCAAATGTTAAAATAGTAAACTGTAGAAAGTTCTTGACATCTTATTACATTATTCTGGATGTCTTTGTTGTGTTACTACTATGAAATAACGTTTACGAGTTAAAATAATTGATACAAACGAACAATGCTCAATGCGAACAAGCTCTAGAACTACTACATTCTTTAATCTTACAATAACTTAGTTTATGAAACCTAACTAAAATTATTATTATTATTATTAGTTTTATAAAAATTAACTACATTTATATTAATAATACAACTACTACTAATAATAATAATAAATTAAAAATATTGATCAAGTTATCTAAATTTATCATATTAATAAAAAATTAACTAAGTTTATAATGATTATAATAAACTAATAAATTATAAAATAAAAAAAATAAAAAATTAACTAAGTCTATAAAAATTAACTAAGTTTAAAAAAATTATACCAACAACAAGAGTCAAATTAGTAACAATGACAATAAACAACTAAGTTTATATATATTTACTAAGTTTGATAATAATCAATAAAGTTTAGAATGATAACAACAACAATAATAATTAATAAACCAACTATAAGTTTTAAAAAAATTAACTAAATGTATATTAATAATAATAATACTAATAATAATAGTAAATTATAAAATATTGACCAAGTTATCCGTGTTTTGTAAAATGTAACTAAATTTATATAATAATGATAATGAATTATAAAATATTAACCATATCTAAATTTTATAAAATGCAACTAAATTTGTATAACAATAATAGTAATAATAATAAATTTACTAAGTTCATAAAAATTAACTTCGTTGACTAAGTTTTACGAAAATAAAGTAAATTTGTAATAATAATAATAAATGAACTAAATTTATGAAAATTAGCTAAGCTTATAATAATTATAATAAATTAATAAATTATAAAATATTAATCAAATGCATTTAATTTTATAAAAAATAACTATGTTTATGAAAATCAACTAATTTTATAATAATTATAACAAAGTAATAAATTATATAATAGTAATTAAGTTCACTAAGCTTTATAAAATAATAATAATAATAATATATTAGCTAAGTTTTATAAAAAATTAACTAAATTTATATAATAACAATAATAAATTAAATAAGATTATAAAAATTAACTTTGTGTATTAAGTTATATAGAATATAAATAAGCTTATAAAATAACTAAGTTGATCGTAACAATAATAATTTAACTAATATTTATAAAAATTAACTAAGTTTATAATACTATACTAATAATAGGAATAAAATAATAATTAACTAAGTTTATAAAATAACTAAATTTAGTATTAATAATACAATAATAATTACTAATGTTTACGAAAATTAACTAATTTCATAATAATAATACTAACGACAACAACAATCGTAAATAATAATAATAATAATAAATTAACTATAAGTTTTATAGAAACTAACTTAGCTTATAATATTAATGATACTAATAAGAATAATAATAAATATAAAATATTAACTAAGTTAATTAAGTTTTATAAAAATTAACTAAATTTATATAATAACACAATAGTTGCTAATGTTTAGAAAATTAACAAATTTTGTAATAATAATACTAATAACAACCATAGATAACAATAAATTAAATATAAGTTTTAAAAAAACTAACTAAGTTTATAGTAATAATGATACTAATAACAATAATAATAAATTATAAAATATTAACTAAGCTAACTAAATTTTATAAAAATTAACTTAATTTATGTATAATAATAATAATTAAGTAAGTATATAAGAATTAATGATGTTGACTGACCAAACATACTTGTCCCATAATAACAACATTCTCCCTTTAGATCCACAGTCATTGACTCATTGTTATGTGCTAATTGCCAATTAATAGTCAATTTCTGTAGTATTTAGACATGTTATGAGTAGATAATTTGCTTTCCAATAAACCAATAATGCATGGTTTATTGGATGTGAGGAGGGATAATACATGATTTACTTTAAGATCAATATTTATCCCCCTTAGATTCCATGCTTGTTCTGTTTTGGTTTTGTGCTCTCCTTATGTGATGAAGTGGTTGTGAGGTTGAGGCATGAGTGGTTATAGTTTTTGCATTAGTAGTGCTAGTTTCCTTTGGCTGCCATACTTTGTTCATTTGTGGTCATGTGCTTAGTTTCAGTATTAGTTGTGCATTTCTCTGTTGTGTATCCAAACTACTTGCATTTGTGGCATATGAATGGGTAGAAATCATACTCAACTTTAACAGTGCATTCACCATTACTTGATTCAACAGCTTTTTGTTCAGGGTAAGTAGAGTTGATATTGATTTGAACTAAGAATATGTGCATAACTTGTTCATTTCATTGTTGTAGTTACATTGTTGGAGTGTTAGAAATGCTTCAACAGATGGTTGCTGCAACTGAGAAAAGTGAGGTTAACATTGCTTTAATCTATTTTCTATGTTGGGAAAATAGATCAGTAGAAATAATCAATTGTAGTTTCTAGTTCATGCAGTTCATGCACTTACTTTAGTGTTTGTACACTGTAATGAAAAATATATATCACATTTCTATCTGAGCATGCACTTGTTTTAACATTTTCTGTTTCTTTGTGTTAGCTTCGCAGGCTTATTTGGAAGGAAGCAAGGTCCTTAGTACGCAACTAGATCAGATCTTGCATGTTGGAACTTTGTAATGTTTGTACTCTGTAATATTTGGAAGGATTGCTTTAATGTTTGTACTCTGTAATGTTTGTACACTTATTAAATTGACATTATTTTATGAGCATGCTCTTGTGTTATATTTGTTGATTATAATCTTTATTCGTTTATGAAGATTTAGTTTGATTGCTGTTATTAAAATGTAATATATAGGCATAGCTCTTGAAAAGTGTATCTACGATTTTTATAGCGGCATATATGAGCTGTAAAAGAATTTATCAATACTATAACATGTTGATTTAATAGCGTAAAATGACCGCTATTGAATAAATATTTTATAGCGGCAAAATGGTGTTATAAAGATTTCCAATTCCGTTGAGATTTAGCTGTATTATAGCGGCTACAATGAGCTATTGAATAAATATTTTATAGCGGCAAAATTGTGTTATAAAGATTTCCAGTTCCGTTGAGATTTAGCTGTATTATAGCGGCTATAATGAGCTATTGAATTAACGTACCATAGCGGCGAATTTGCGTTATAAAACTAAGCTCAACCATAGCGGCATATTTTGTGTTATAAATATTCAACAGTTTTTTATAACATGTCGATATACAGCGCTTATCAAACCGCTATAGTTGTGATTAATAGCGGCTATATGCCGCTATAAAAGATACCTTTTGTTGTTGTGGACGGTAATTTATCATCGATTCGTAGTTTTCTATTGATTGACAAAATGGAAAAGGTGGTACTGAGAAAAATAAATTTTGTACTAAAATTTATTAAATTTTGTATGATATTAATAAATGAAAACATAGGTACCCTTAACATTACTCTACATGTAACCTAGGTGTGTATATGGTTTGACGGTGTATAGGAGTGCAATGGGTTCTAGTGGGTTCAGTATAGGATATAGAAGATGGGTGAATGGAGAATTGTTTTATGTAGATTGAGAAACATCTGAATGAATATAAATTCATCAAACCTAAGACAATAAATTGCAATACCATGTTGAAATAAACAAATACAAATGAACATCACATAACAAATCCATGTTGAAATAAAATTTTGAATTCCATAAAACCAACTATGATATTATGTTAGCATCATTGTTAGTGAAAACAAAACAAAAACTCATAGAGAAGAAGAAGAAAGAAAAAGAAACAAGTATCAGTTAAAACTTGCATTTTTATTGGATTAGCTCGAAAAAAATTCTAGTTCACAACTCTTATTATAGACTTTACAATAACAGATAAAAGAAAAGGCCATTTAAATACTAAAAGAAGTAATAATCTCTGACATTAGCAAGTTAGCTTATAAAAAGTTCAAAATTAAAATAAGAGGAAATTATGGAGCCTCTCTTGTTTTCAAATTTATTCCACTTTTGCCTCCTCATAAAGAAAGCTTCATGAAACACCTCTAAAATTATTTCCAGTGAAAATTTGCTATTTCCAATGTAAATATTTATAGTTTTTTCTAAAAGTATTTGCATTTTTATGTAAATATTTGTAGTTTTTAGTGTATTTACACTAAAAGCGGCAAAATTTCTTCAAATAATCACATATATGCTTCGTGAAACTTGTTTTTGAGAGAGAGGAGAAATGTATTTTAAATCTTCTAGAAAGATGGTTGACAAAACTCCTTTTAAAATAATGTAACATCCACCTATTTGGAGGCCCAAAACTAACGTCTACGGATGCTGCAGTCATCTATAGTTATTAATGTTCGACGATTAAATACGGCGGTGTTAGATTCTTTGCTCCATGGATCATAAGACTATAGAAAAAAAAATTTGAACAATTCAAAAAGATATTTCCACATTCCATTCAAAACATTTCATGTTCATTACATAATTCCAAAACGTTAATTACGTTTAGCAAAATATAATTATTTCACATACGCCAAGAGGACATATGAAGATGCCCCCCGGTTAATCAGAGTATATAATAAAACTAATAAATCTGCCTTTACAAAGAAAACACACCGTGGACAAAGATATCTTTAAATAACTATATGCCTCCTGCACGCCTCTGGAAGCTTTAATCGTCTAAGAAGAGAACTTGAAAACCCTAAAACTTAAACTACTCAAATCAATTGAGTACCCGAGAGTTTAAGGGGAAAACAAAAAATTCGAGTCAGACATAAAGCCTGATATGAATAATAATCTGTCATCTCAAATCAAACAGATATCTAGTGAGACCACGCTGCTTAGCGAACGGGTTTCCCCTCACTAGTATCTCAAAACCTTTATAAAACCGTATACTGCGCTCCTGCATCTACAATGGTTAAAACAATTCAAAACTGTATGATGATATGTAAAACAATTGAATTAATTCTGGATTACCCATTCCCATTCAATTTAGACTATCTGCCTCAGTTGTAGTTTTTAGGATTGCTATTAACCTATTAGTATTCATGGGTTGACTAATAACTGGTTAAATATTTAAGGACTCCTTGTCCAATTACATGGTTTTAATGGGCTTACTATGAACCTGTCTATCTGACATCTTCATTTACACATAGTTTTCATAGGCTAACTATGAGCATGTCTATTTGACATCCTCTTTTATACAGTTTTCATAGGATAACTATGAACCTATTGGCCTCTCCCAACATAATACAGTTTTCATAGGCTTATTTTAAACTTATTGGCCTCTACCAATATATTTCCTTTATATTTTAGCATCCTATATTCTGGTCTTCCTGACCTCTTGGATGTAATTCTACTCATTCAGGAGTTTATTCAATTTATATTCACTACTGGGTTAACCTAATTGGTTCTCCTACCATTTTCGCCAAAATGCAGTTATGGTTCTATTATAAAGTGAATATATTCATATTAGAAGAACCAGTATAACAACATAGCAATACCAATCCCAAGAGTTTAATTTATCAAAGATAGATTCTTCTTAAAACATTATAAAAATTTCTTTAATATAGCCATGGGTTTTTCCTTTAAAAATTGAGTTTGGGTCATAAAACCTTTTGATACTTTCGAAATCTAGCTTTCGACTTCATAGGATAACCTCCTTCGAAAGCTCTTAAAAACATTAGGCTCCTGCCTTATAATACTTTAAATTCTATCTTTCGAAACCTTTCGAATATATTAAACTATTAATATTTAACTTTAGAAGCTTAGCTTCGAAACCAGTTGAAAATACCTCTTTCGAAAGTATAAAACTTGGTTAAAAGTAAACAATTTTACAACCCCTTCAAAGTAGTATAAAACTTGGTTAAAAGAAAACAATTTTACTACCCCTTCGAAAAGTATAAAACTTGGTTAGAAGAAAACAATTTTACACCCCCTTCGAAAGTATCCCCTTCGAAGGCAAAGAAAACAAAGCAAACGTATTCGAAAACAAAGAAATCAACCCCTTCGAAAATATGAAACTTTGTTTTATCTATAACTTTTATTAGGTGTATAATTAAGGTCTCAAACCTTTTCCATTGTGTTCAAATGATGGTTTTCCTTTCCGCAGAGTGGTCACAATAGAAAAACGGACTTAAGGTTAGAGAATTATGCCTATTTGAAGTTTGCAAACAAAGTTGATAAAAAAATGCTACAAAAGGGCTTCTGGTACATTTATAACTGCTGTCGAAAGGGACCTTTCGACTGAGTCGAAATGTGCTACAGAAGGGTCCAGAACTGCTACAGAATGATGTTGTGGAAAGGTGCTTTCGACAAGGTCGAAAGCACCTTCCGACAATAATATAGAAGGGTTCAGAACTGCTATAGAATGATGCAGTCGAAAGGTGCTTTCGATAAGGTCGAATAGCAAAGTCGTAAATAATTTGAAAACTGTTATTTTGCTAATTAAAGTATATCCTTTTCACCAACTCCCATTTTTTGTCAAATTTCTATTGGTTAATGACATACTTTAACACTTTCTTTATAGAAAACTGCAATGGGTCAGATTTTATTATTTCAAAAATTATTTTCAGAATAATTAATTATATTAATATTTTAATATAATTATTAAATCCTTTTAGCTTAGAAAACTCATAAATAATAGCAATCACTTGGGAAAAATTCCAAAGATTCACGGAAAAGTCTGAAATAACATTTTCTACATTATATAATAATTTCGGGGCAGAATTCATTATTTTATTATTTTCAATAATTAAAACCCAAAGTAAATGCCTTTATCACCTTATAAATTCATAAAATATTCGTATTAATTCCAAAAATTATGAAATTAAAAAATCATCTCTAGAATTACATTTTCCACAACATGTCCAAAAATCAAGTCATTTGGAGGTCGTTCACTAAGATTTTTACTTTAAAACCCATCATTTTAATTCCATAAAAAATTCCAATAAATCACCATAAATCATTGTTCTATCCAAACAATGATTATTAGATCCAAACATGACCAACACAGTAAAATACATTCGGTTGCTATCCATAATCGAACCAAAATAAGGAAAAATGAGATGATTTACATTATTATTCACCTTGATTACGTTGTTGGAGTTTGAGATTTATCATAGCTTTAATCTTCTAGCTTTCTCTCTTGGATCTTCCAAGTTTGTTGATCTCCTAAGGTGTTTTAATTATTGTCTATAACTTCTCTTTTATGTATATTTGATTTATGAAATGGTAAGTAGGAATAAGGGAGGGTTTAAGGGTATACGGTTTTGGCTATTCCTATATTGCCCTCCTCTTATTTTCCTAACTTATAAATTATCATCCATACTTATACATTCATTAGTTTAGCCACGGCCAAGTTAATTGACAATTATATCTCAACTCCTTAATCAACCACATTATTCATTTAATTTATCCAATTAAATGTCCTAAATAATGTTAAATAAAAATTAGGGGTGTTACAATAAACTTTAAGCTAGCAAATCAACTACCTAAATTAATTATATACTAGCTAAACATTTATGGGTATAATGCGCAATTTTGAACTTACTTGTCAAAGAAATATTTTAATTATACGTCACTAATATAAAAATGTTTTTTGGTGAATAAGTATCAATGTGTTATAAACCATGTATGAATACCAATTTGCTTTAATTGCTTGCTATAAATAGATCCCCTACACATGTACGTGGATCATTTTGCTGCTCTCATAAGTGATAATTTCAAGCTCTACGCTCTTGTAATAGGCATTAAGTTACCTCTTGTAACTAAAAACTCAAAGAAATAAAAGCATCAGCTATCATGGTTGTATATCTTTGCTAACATCGAACCACTCTACATCTTGTGTTATTTACGTTAATTGCAGTACTTATTGTTCTTTTAGTTACTCCTTATTTTACATTTTAAACCATGGTTTTGTAAGCAACCTTTGCTAAAATTCATGTCAAATCATAATTCCAATGTCGACCAGAAATCACATCAAAATTTGGTGCTAAAAGTTCTCGATTTTTATCACTTTCTTCCCTTTGGAACCCTATTATCCTCTAAAGAGTTCATCATGCAAGCCAATAATGATGAAATTAAGGTTGACAATTCAAACGGGTATAACACTAATGGTGGCACTAGGGCCAGTGCCATTAACCCTATTTTGGGTAGGAGCAATGGCATGTGGCTTGGCTTGGTTAATGCACTAAACCTACAAAACTATCAACTATGGTCCTAGAGTCCCGACTATTATGGATAAGACCTCACTTCCACCCATGGTTCGTAGTACTTTCAAGATCAAGCATGGCATCTAAGAGAGTGTCATGTTCAATAGCCATGTCGGGGTCACTCCTACCAGGAGCATGGATGTGCACATAATGTTTTTCCACGACTTTGCTTATGACGCCCCCATGTCCAAGCCAATTCCACCATCCAGGGTCCATACGGCTCATCACTCCCCTTTCCTTGAGAGATTATCTATTGTTGAACAAGTTAGGACAGTGGACGGAGGGCATGATCTATGCTTCAACCGCTTAAGTGGCAAAGGTCGAGCAAAAAATAATGAGCCCAGAGAATTTTATTATCACTCCCGATATTAATAGAACGTTCCATGACCTCATTCCCCAGAGAGGAGAAGTTGTTGCTCTAGGTATCCTTCTATGAATGGACATAGGAGGTCAAATACACTTATTGGCCATCATTGATCACAGTCCCCATATCAGCATCATGGATCCCCCTCCCTTGCAACGCGTATAAGGAATCCCTCCTAGCTTGTATCGTGCATCACTAACTTGGGGCGGACTTAGGTCTCAAAGAAGAAATGACATTGCTTGAGAAAATGCTCAGAATGAAAATAAGGAACCAAGGTAGAGAGGGTTTCATGGACAACGAGAATGAGGAACCATTCTTATAGGAAATACTAAGAACTTAAATTCATCGGAGGTATTTTTGCTTCCAACCAAAAGATGGGAGCGTTGACCTATCCGACCATGCCATAGCTTTCAATTCCATCACATGAGCCGAACAACTCTCCAACAATACCAAATGCTTCTTATTTCCCTCCACCCTAACTGCACCAGCCTTTTGCTGGTTCTTGCATCTAAAAGCATGATCATCCACTCTTTGGACCAATTGTGCACTGACTTCAAAACTCGCTTCTTCGCCTCGCAAACACGAACAGTGAAGCCTAGCAAACCTTGCAGCATACGAAATGGACCAACTAATACACTCTGCTCCTCTATTATCAACTTCAACAAGAAGTCAACAAAGGCCAAGGGAGCATGCAAGAACAACTTTGTAACAACCCACATTTCCCGACCCACCAATCCAAATCTTAGGGTGACTTTCGGACTTGCGACATGTCAAGAAATGTGAGATGTTGGGTTTTTAAAACATTATAAGGCATAAGTACAAGGGTAAGTTCTAAGACATTATACACTTTTAGATCTCATGGTGGAAGAAATTAATATATAAGTGCTAAAAAATAGACATTTCAGAAAAACAGTCTCCAAAACACTTTATCTGTCATATACATTATTTCAAAATACAATATATATTATACAGACTTTTAATACAATTAGTAACTACATGATGGAAAACAAAGAATATGAGAACCCCAATGTGAGCTACTTTCCCCACATGTGATGCCCAATCAATTGCTAACCTATCACCTTGTAGTGGGAAAAAAAATGAAAGGAGGGAGTGTGTCAGACCAAAGTCTGGCAAATGAGTACAAGTTTAATATGTGATGAACGTGTGACGTTTAATATGTAACGACTTGTAAATTCGAACAAAATTTTAAAATATTAATTATAATTGCTGTATATAATATGGTTATAAATAACGAATTTTCAATTATTATTATAAAATAATAATAATAATAACATTAAATTTGTTAGAATATAAAACAAGATCTTCGATAAAATTCTAAAACAACTAATCTTTATTGAAATGGAATGTGGTAACGTGTATTAGAATATAATTTAATAATATTGATTGAATGTAATTCACTAGTGGACTAATGCAATTTCAATCAACTGTAATAATAAATGTTACAAAAGAATGGGATAAACATATTCTAAATATGTTAGCATACAACAAGAAATCAATTATTTGTTAAGTAGATTTATACTCCTTGTGAAAATAATAAATTAATAGATATGAACTACTAAGTTGTAACAATTGATTTATTCCTTATCCCATTGATTAATCCGCTTTGGAATTTATTTTGTAATCGATGGAATTAAATGTAATTGAAATCTTTCAAATAAAAGGAAAGAGAACATTAATTGTAATTAATGAATGTAATAATATAAGTATGTTTGAACTAAAATAAAAGAGGAACTTGAGGAAATAAAAGGGAAACATATGTTTTAATTGAAAGAGAAATTTGATGTATTATAAAGAACATGTAAATGGAAATAAAAGGATAAAACTTTGTTTGAATTATTTAATGAAAGTAAAACGATTAGTGTGTAGCCAACATCAATTGAAAATTTACTATTGAATAAATTGGAATCAAATCTTTTAATTAAGGTAAAGAGTAATAGATGGTAATCGATTCAGTCAAGAATAAGCAACATATGTTGAATTGAATAAAATGAACATTTGAATGAAGACAAACCAATGTTAATAAAATAAAGGTTCAATTAAGTCAATTTTGAAATATTTTATTATTTGAATTTAAATAAAATTTAAAGGTTAAAATTTAAGAAATTTTTTTGGAATATTAAGTGATATATTTTTCAAATTCAATGAAATAGAAAATTCTCTATAATTTGAATTTTGGTCAAACTTAGTCAAAATTTGACCTTTGGTTGAAAATTTTAAATTTGAATTTTAAAATTTTATTCTTTTTATATGATACTAGACTGATTCTGATCTTTTCTCCACTTTTTGTTTCGCCAAAATCAAATATCTATTGCTCTAAATATTTGAATTTCTACAAAAAACTGACATAAGTTTGTGGTGTTTAGTTGTGAAATTTGGTTAAGTCCTAATGGGTTTGGTTTAGTCCTAATGGGACATGGTTAACCAAGAGACTCTAACCATACCAAGAGACTTGTGTCTATTTCTATGCCTATGACCATTTGTTTCCTTTTGATTTACTTGTACGTACATAATCTTCTCTTAAGAAAACTTTCTCATCATACTTCCTTCTTCCTCTCCAAATTTACAAAGAGTTCTTGATCTAAAATCACAAATTTATCAAAATCAAAACTACTTCCTTTTCTCTTCTATATCCTTCCACCTCCTCTCCTATTGCCGCCTCTCATCAACCATCCAAGCCATCTTTCCCTCCCCTTTATCTCGGTCACCATTTCCTCCAAGCAAGGCTAAAATCATCTCCTCTTTCCTAGCCTATATCCATGCCCTACCTCCACCAAATCCCACTTAAGTCACCACCATCTTCTCCTCTTGTATAGCCAAACCATCTCTTCCACCCTAGCCCACCTTAGCTGCACCCAAACCCAACCTTTCAACCCTAGGCCGAGCCTCTTAACACCTCTCCTCTTCTCTTTTATATAAAACAAATGAAATATATATCCATGTATATTTTGTGTTGCATCAATTCAAGTCCGCTTTGATTTTCTTTGGAATTCGCGACTCAAATTCATGGTTTTGTGTCTTCAATTTTCCTAGCCTCGAAAGATAAGCTATTTACTCACGATTTATAATCTTATGTTAAATAAATGGATATCAATTGATATGTTAATGGAATGTTACAATAGTTAAGAATTTTTGCGTAATTTGGTTACGATTTGATGTGACATATGTTCACCTATGTTTCCTTATTATTTTTGACATGAAATTATTTTTGATATTATGTTGTTTATTTATAAAAAAGATGTGATGATATGGTTATTAACATGCATCATGATGTTAATATCAAACTATTATATTGAAAAGAAAGAAAAAGAAAAATGTTATATTGATTTAAAGGTTGACACTTCTGTGATGGAAATTGTCATTAATATGTTATGTGAAATTTATGTGTGAAAAAAAAGAATAAAATTTGTATGCATATATGTAGTATGATTGTAATATAGGAAATCACTTAGGGTGCTATATAGAAAATGATTGCATCTTGGGTTATGTTATGGTAGAAAATTTATGTCACATTATGTGCTATGTTATGTAATAATTACTTATGTAAGTTACATGCTATGTTATGTAATTAATTATGTAATAATTAATTGTGTAAGTTACATATTATGTTCTGTAATTAATTATGCAATTTACATGCTATGTTATGTAATTAAGTATGTGATAATTAATTTTATAAGTTACATGCTATGTTGTAACAACCCGCATATTTATCGAGTTTGTATTTAAATATTTTATTTAAATATTAACTCGTTAATCGGATTTTGGTCCGAAAAGCTACTTTTTGCAAACGGTCAAATTAGGACTCGAGACCACTTCCATTGAGTTCAAAATGTCGTTTACAACTTTTTAAGTATAAACATCGATAGGTTTGGAGTTAGTGAAATTTCACTAACTTTTCCCGCTTTGGACTTTGGGTTAGTTTAGCCTATTAAGCCCAAGTTCCAACCCTCTTCTCCTCACTCTTCATAAATTTCCTAACTAATCAAGCTTTGGCATTAATGGTGGAGGGAATGGGAAATTAAAATTTCAAAACTCAAATTCAATTGCAATCCATCTTTCTACTCCAAATTCAAGAAGAAGACATTGGATTCAAGCTTCTTGTGCTTAGATAGAAGAAGGATTGATTCTTGCTTGCTTAAAACTTCATTTTTCATTGATATTTGGTGCAAAGGTGAGATTTTTATCTCACAAATCTAGTCTATAACTATATTGGACTGTTGGGAATGATTCCCTATCACTTTTGCATGCACATTTGCATTTGGTTTGGATTGGATTGGCGAAAAACTCTAATTTTTAGCGTTTTGGTGAATTTTCTGCACTTAGGTCGTTCTGGCCATTTTTGGTGTTCGGAGTTAGGTCGTTCGCGACCTAACCCTTAGGTCGTTCGCGTGTTATCGCGCTAGGTCGCACTGCCTTGAATTTTCACTTCGGAGTTAGGTCGTTTCACGTTAGGTCGTATGGGGTTTAGGTCGTAGGTCGTTTCTGGCCTTAAATCCTCTCTGCAGCGTTAGGTCGCTCAGCCTTTCCTTGTTAGGTTGTCACCACTTAGGTCGCGACAAATGTTAGTACGTTAGGGCCTTAGGTCGTAGGCCTTAGCTCGCATTTGAGCTTAGGTCGTAGGTCGCTAGCTCGTAGCTCGTATTTGAGCTTAGGTCGTAGGTCGCATCACCCTTAAGTCGTTCGACCTGATGCCTCTCTTAGGTCGCGCATCCCTTTAGGTCGCTAGGTCTTAGGTCGCGCATCGCCTTAAGTCGCTCGACCTGCTCTCACCTTAGGTCGCGCCATCTTTTAGGTCGCGTACCATACTTTAGCTCGTTGTCCCTTAGGTCGCTTGCACCTTAGGTCGGCCTCGTTAGCTCGCAGATCCTCTAGGTCGCGTGGCCTTTAGACCGTAGGTCGTTAGGTCGTAAGACCTTAGGTCGCCTGACCACTTAACTCGCATGACCTAACCCTTAGGTCGTTGGGCCTCGTTTCTACTTAGGTCGCTGCTTCTTATAGATCGCTCGGCTCCTTAATTTCTTTAGGTCGTTTGAGTGTTAGGTCGCGAACCCATTTTAGGTCGCATGACCTTTACCCTTTAGGTCGCTGGACCACTAGGTCGTGCTCCTTAGACCCCTAGGTTGCAACCATTAGGTCGCTCGACCCTATCCCTCTTAGGTCGTTAGACCTCATTTTGTCTTCACTAAGTCGTACCGTTTTGGACGGGGTGCTGCCCCGCACACCGCCGGGGGCGCTGCCCCCTGGACCCCCGCGACCTGACCGGGCAGGTCGAACCCCGTAAGCGGTGGCGTTGCCCCCGCACCCCCACCTAGGGGGGTTGCCACCCCCCTTGGACCCCCCCTCCGTAGGGGATCTTATCTGAAAAACATTTAGCTGATTTCCTTGGATTTTATTCGCATCTCCGTATGCGATCTTTGTGACTGATTGTTTCTACACTTGCTTATGTGTTTTGTCACTTTATAATATAAAGGTTTCAATACTAGTAATAAATATCAAAACTCTTTTAACAAACAATTTCAACTCTATTTTTAATAACAAAGCTCTTTTCTTAAACCGTTTTCCAATCTATTAGTATATACTAGCCTTTACCTCACTCGGATGAGAAATCTAATTAAACGACTTAGTAAAACAAGTGGTATGAAACGCTTGCGTTCACTTCGTCGGTTAAATCTTGGACTTGTTCGATTGAACCTCTTGTGACAATTTTATTAGTGAAGATTTACAGTTTGTTCGTAAATATTTAAGTTAAGCAAGTGGTTATGGGACATGAAGCTAAACTTCTATATTTACTAGCTTAGTGTAATTGACACTTCTCGTTGATCTTGATGATCGCTTTATGAATCAGACTAGCAATTGCGCGATGTCTCTTTCATTGCAAGGTTAGACTAGACACCACTTGTGTGATTCCATTCACACATACCTTTCTGCTTTTTGGTTAGTCTTGACCTCAATCTGTGTGATTCCATTCACACATGCGGGGTAGCTCCCCATGGTCTTCGGACCGTCATGTGATAGGCCTCTTTCCCTTTTTATGATTTCTGGATTTCTCGTGTTGATTTCTGGAATTTATGTCATTGACTTGTTATGAGTACAAGTTTAGGGTATGATGCCCTCTTCGAATCTTTGAGAAGATTCTTGTGATATTGATTATCTCTTATTGATTGATCTTCTGTTGATCATTATTTACATACTTATAGTGGTATGTCGTTATGGATGTTTATGTTTATGCCATATCTTTTATGTTATATCATGTCATCTGATATTTATAGCTAGACTGATCCGTTTATTATTTTCTTAAATAATACTCGGGTCAGACCGAGATGTTACAGGTGCTTCTGCTTGACTTCTTCCCAGGGATTCATCACTCTGACTTTTGGCTAACTATTTAGATTAGCAGTTTTTGTTGTATACACTTGAGATATAGACTCATAGTTGTATTCTTTTGTATAGCACGTGTTGCTATTCTTTTGTATTATCGTGGATCTTATTGACCACTACTCTGATGTACACTTTCATGTGTTAGTTATATATTCATATCTTCTTCCGCCTTTGTGATATGGATATCTGTGACTGATTTGTGATATGATTATTTCTATGTTTGTTTCCGAAGATTATTTATAGCCACCGTGTGATAAGCAATTACATGGATGGTCGCTCCTCAACAGCCTTATTCTCCGTGCTAGTTGACAGCACTACTCCGGAGTGTTCTTGGCTAGCGTGGGTATAGAGGTGGGGCGTCACATATGTTCTGTAATTAATTATGAAAGTTACATGCTATGTTCTATAATTAATCATGTAAGTTACATGCTATGTTATGCAACTAATTATGTAAGTTATATGCTATGTCCTGTAATTAATTATGCAAGTTACATGTTATTTGTTATGTAAGTTGCATGCTATTTTATACAATTTGTTATGTAAGTTATGTGCTATTTATGAAATTTGTTATGCAAGAGGTTTTGATTTCTGAAGCTTTGCTTCAGCTAGAAATTGTGAGTTTATCACTCACCTTACAATTTTGAAGCGAAACCTGAATTAACATGAAGTAAAAGTCAAAAGTTGGACAGAAAAAGAACATAAAAACGCTTAGGCAAAATAATACCCAGGTCTGAAATCTTCTCTGGGTTCAATTTTCGGACATGAAGCCGGTCTCAAACATGGACTCAGAACATGTTTGCAAAAGTTCAAAAAAACCGAATGTACAGGACCGAAACCCATATATGATACCTTATGTAATATGTTATGTAGATTTTGTGTTATATTATTTATTTTATGTGAATCATGCTGCAAGTTCCCTTAGTTTTAGGTATTCCCTATTAGTTGAAATGATACATACCCATATGATTTTTAGAATAGGGAAAAATCGTTATGGGTTGAAATGATAAACCCAAGCGGTTTTTATTGGTTTTGAAAATTTAGGATTGTAGGTTGAAATGTTATATACCCGTAAATTTTTAAATTATTGTGGATTGAAATGATAAATATCCGTATCACTTGACCCTATGGTAAAAAATTATATATGGACTCCGGATTGGTTAATTAAATGACTTTTGAATATTTAAATTTTAAATTCGATTAACTGATATTTTGAAATAGAAATTGATTTATATAAACTGAATTATTTTTGAAAGTCCAAGCATAAATGTGAACCTGGAATTAACTTAAAGAACTGTTCAAAGGATTTATTTGAATTTCAAAACTGAGGTGTCAAATATAAATGAATTTATCGGAATTGAGTTATTGAAATGTTTGAATATAATTGTGAAATCTATTTTAAACTAATTTAAACTATTTTAATTAAGCTAAACTATTTTAATCAATTCAAACTATTTTTATTTATTTTAACCTATTACAACATATTTAATCCAATTTAATCTATTTTACCTATTTTAAACCAATTAAATTAATTTAGTCTATTTAATATAATTTAATTCTATTTATTCTTTTAAAATTTATTTAGTTTATTTAAAATTTATTTAGTTTATTTAAAATTTACCTAATAAAATTTAAATATATTTAAATCATTTTTAATCTAATTTAATCTATATTTAATCTATTTAAATCATTTTAAATCTAATTAGATCAAACTTAAATCTATTTAACCTATTTTTACGGTTTAAACTTTTTTAATCTATATAAACTATTTTTAAACTTTTAAAACTATTTATGATTATCTAAACTATTTTCTAAAATTTCAGACTGTGTAAAGTTAAGTATTTATATTTAAATCCTTGATGAAGATACAACCTAAGATGGAATTTGGAATTTGTACTTTTGTGAAATGAAATATTTGAGTAAATATGATTTTGAAAATGGATATGATTTTGAAAGTGAATATAGTTTTGGAAGTGAATATGATTCGAAAGTGATATGGTTTTGAGAATATGATATTTTGATATCAATTGTGAATTGACTTTTTAAAATGTAAAAAAACCCATCCGGTGTAAAATAAATGTTTGGTTTTTAAAGAGATTAGGATCAGATATTGTCATACTCTCTTCCAATACCGAAAACCACTTTAACAACTTTGTATGTGGTGGAGATTCCATAAACGAAGTAGGATGGTTTGGCGAACGATTCTGTATGAGGTATTTACGTGACCTGACTCCCATGAGTCAGCTTGATGTGGCTAAAACATGAGCTCTACCAGGCCAAGTGAGGTCATTCCTTCCATCGGACACATTTCTTCGATACTATATTCTGACTTTGTGATTGATTTGGTGGCCACTCTTGATTTTGATTATGGAAGTGTGTTCCGAGGTGGCTGGTAGTAGCTGTTATGCATCACCACCAGTCCGTGAGTGCAATTGGTATATCTATCCTGGCATTGTCTCGAATGCCATGTTCACATTCCCTATCGCGCCATCTACGAGTTTGTTTTGTGTCGTACCTATGGAGTGCTCCCTAATAGCCCACTTGCGGGTGGCGTTTACAGTATCTGTATAGACTACGACATTTATATAAAAATATGTTAAGGGGGATATGGGTAACGCCTTAATGCTATTTTAATATTTTACTTTATTGTAGACGTTATTTATGTAGCGTATTGTATTATGTATATAGATAGTTCCCGGATCCTTAAAAGGATGGAAATCCCAAACATTCTTTATTTTACTGCATTTCATTTGGACATTTCATTTGAGTTGGTTTACTTGCATAAGATTGTTAACCCCGACTCGAGTTTTTTGTGTTTTGCTTT
This sequence comes from Allium cepa, assembly GCA_030765085.1. Classification (NCBI taxonomy): domain Eukaryota; kingdom Viridiplantae; phylum Streptophyta; class Magnoliopsida; order Asparagales; family Amaryllidaceae; genus Allium; species Allium cepa. The sequence goes on from CM060932.1 coordinate 139,730,799, forward strand.
ATGCTCGAGTTAGCCTGAGTATTACAGCATTTGAGATTCACCTTTGGAGCTTGGAGCTTTGCTTGGAGATCTATCTTTAATCCAGTCAGCTTTTCAGTTATCTCGGTTCTTTTAATTATTTTCAGTTGTTTATGTTCTGATTTGTCATTTGCTTATGTATTAGAGACTTCTTTGTATTTGGACTTAGGTTGTATTTGGTTTTAGATTCTGATGTTTCTATAGTAGCTTCATGAACCACTATTTATCTATTTCGGTGAATATTGTTATATTACTCCGTGTCTATGATTAATTTATTTATTGTATATGTTAAGTTTTGCCAAATATAGATAACAATTTGTCATTAGGAGCAATTCAAGTTTGACATGTGTGGATTATTGTCGATTGATTGGCTCAAAATGGCGGGTCATTACAAGTGGTATCAGAGCTCTGTTTAGGAAAAACTTAACTTATAGAGTAAGAACTCATTAGAGATAGGGTAGTAATACCCTAGAATGAGTAGAATCAATTACGGAATCATCCATCCTTTCGAGCTTGTCTTCTTAGTTAGGATTCTCTTTGATTTGGGTTCCTCTAAATTTGAATCTCTATCTTTGTTCTAAGATCCATTCTTGAATCATCCTATGAGAGAGCGTATTTGTTAGTGTTATAAAATTTGTTTTATATCGTATTGTTTATTTTGTTATGTAACGACCCGTATTTTCGCTACTTCGAAAATGAGAGATTTCGAACGATTTAAAATCTAAAAGGATAAATCTTATAAAGATAATAAAAGTATGTTAAAAGATTTAAAAGTTTGTTAATAATCGTTTTACAAAAATAACCAAAATTTGTCGCATTTTGTTAGTTTTACATACGCGGTAAAATTAGAGATTTTGATATTAATTAAATATGATTTTTTAATATAAAGAGACATGTTTTAATTTATTTAAAGAAGTAAAAAGTTCATTTTAAAGTTTGGTTTACATCAATATATAGCTTAATAAAAACGTCAAATTTTGACTGTAAACTTTGTCGGCGGAAAACACCGTTTTCAACCAAAACAAGTTGTCGACAAGTTGTTGCAACTTAATACATTTTATAACTTAAAATTACAAGTTTACAAACTATTTAAACACTTTACATTTAGCACTAAAAGACAAAAGGAGTTTACTTTTGAAAATAGTTTACATAAATAAAAAAATAAAAGGACATGATTTGACATAAAAACAACATCATTACTAAACCATCTTTCCACCATTAATGCAAATCAAATCAAGCAAAAGTCTTATTTCTTTTTTACACAAAGTTTAAGAAAAAAAAAAAGAGTAATCATTTTATAAATTCAAATCACATTAATGAGATGTTACTACTTTACATGGAAAAGGAGCAAAATATTATTTTAACATTTTAAAAGTTTAAGAAAAAGAGGCAAACATCATTTCATTAAGTACAAACTTACATCCTACCATCATTTCACCATTAATGCATGTCCTTAAAGAGTTAAATCAAGGGTAGAAAAGTAAATTAAAAAGTCAAAAAGTAAAGAAGGGTATTTTAGTCATTTGCCATCCAAAGCTCAAATATAAATATGCATCCATACCTTTCATTTTTCACACTTCATTCTCTACCTTCTTCTTCACTTTCTTCTTCTTCTTCTTCCTCTTTGAAGCTCTCTTTAATGGCTTCTTCTTCTCTTCCAAAATGCTTACTAACTTTTTCAAAACCATATTAAATCAACTCCAAACACCACCAAACTTTGTCAAAGACCTTAGAATACCATGAGAACATGGTTTAACATCTAATAAGTGAAGAAATGATGGAGAAAGAGGAAGAATAGGAGGAGGCCGAACTTATGGAAGAAGTGGTCGATGAAATGGAGTAAAAGTTGATTAGTTGAAGTTTTAGTGAAGTGTTGTTGATATGAATGTTGGTAGGAAGTTAAACATTTGGGTAAAGGTGAGAAATTCTCATCGCTTTTAAATTATATTGATTATCATGCTAAATTGTTATGTTAGATAATCACTATTTGATGATATGTATGTTTGGTTGATTGTTTGGATATGTTGGATAATCCGTAGTAATATTATGACATTTACCATATTGAAAATGTTGATGTTATATGATTGTTATATGGATGTGATGATAATTTGGATATCAAATTCCTATTGATTTAGTAATCACTTTTGTTTAAAAGACCATATTTTAGTAATATGAGAAATTGTGGAAAAACAAGTCTCTTTTCATTTAGAAGTGAAATTAAAGTTAAAATGAAAGAGAATTTGAAATTTGAAGTGAAACGGATTTGAAAAGAATAGCTAATTAGAAAATTGAAAGTTAGATGAATAGTGAAATTGAAATTAAAATCGATTTTGAAAAAGTGAAGTTTAGTTTGAGATTAAATTGAAATTTAAATTGGAATTAGATTTGAAATCTAAGTTTTAAATGTGTTTAATTTGAGATTAGAATTGAAATTGAGTTAAAATTGGAATTTAAAATTTAATATAAAAATAATGGGAATATAATAATATTTTAATGTGGTAAGAGTGAAAATATATATTAAATACTTTAAAAGGTGAAAATATTGATTTAAAATGGTTTCTAATCATTTTATAAGTATTGAAATCCAATTTGAATAAATTATTTCAAATGTTGAAAAATAAGTTAAAACTAGACGCGTCGCACAACGGTAGTTCGCGATTTCGCGTTGAAAAGTTCAAATGAATGTGTAGAGTGGAATATTGCTCGGAATTCTTCGAGATAAGAAAATTCCGGACTATTATATCCATATCTTCTAAATGAAGAAAGAAAATCAAAGTTTCGATAAGTAGATTTTGAATTATGTCCAAATCAATTTTCTAGAAAAATCGCGCTAGTGCAGTTTAGTGACCATAAAAGGAAATCTGTTTAAATGGATGTTTTTAATTAAGGAAAAAATATGGAATAAATTTGATAAATCTATTTAAATGATTTAAAAGAGATTTGGATTGGAAAATATGAATTAGCGAATGTTTAAAAGTTGTTTTAATCAAATAGGCTTATATAGCACTTTCCGCAGCACTTTTATGCTGTGAATTCTATAACTTTTGGAATATGAGTTTAAATGTAACGACGTTTCCAAGAATAATCGTGAATGTTTTAAAAAGGATAATTAAGCGTTTTGAAAGATAATTTGGAATATTTATAAGCAATTCCAAAATAAGTTGAAAATCTGAGTATGCGGAAACGACTAGTACATTTGTCCCGCCTGTGAGATCTGGGAAGATAAAACAAGGTGTTTAACTAAGGTTAGGGATGGAGCAACCAGTGCCCTGAACTTACCTGGCCTATGTTTTCTTTTCTTAGGCGAGGGGTGGAACAGATCGAAAGGAAAGCCCGGATGCTCTCAAAATAAAAAGATTCTGTTAAGTTTTCCAAAATAAAAGAAGATTGGTATTACCCAAAAGTTAAGCAATCTCCAAAATGAATGATTTCTACGAACCTGTGAAGTTTAGAAAAGAATTTATAATGAATTTTAGGAATGATAAGATTTGAAAGGAATGAATTGGTAAATAAGAGTATTGGATTTTGACTTACAAGTGAGATATAAAAATGGAATTTATAAACACCGTTTTGTAAATCTGAAATCAATTTAAATTGATAAGTTAAATGTTAAAGGAATTATATTCGCGATTTTGGACAGTGAATAATCCTTTAAATTAAATGGATGTTTTGGAAGGTGATATTATAAAGGGAATGTTTTCCTTAAGTTAAAAGTTAAGAAATTTGGATCAAGAATTAAGTAAAGAAATCTGAGATATTTTCCAAAACAAAAGAATGAATTACTTAGAATTATCCTAAGTTGAAAGAAAGAGAATTTCGAAATCATCCGAAGAGAATTAAAGTGAAAAGAGACTTAATAAATCCTATATTCTCATATTCACTTTTTATCGATGATTGGATTTCGAAGGAACCGGAGTCGGATTTGGTTAATTCCTATCCGAAAACCACTTCGAACCAATGTGTACGTTCGAACGTGAAGACATGTTGAAGATGGTGATTGAAGACCGTGGATCTTCATAGCGTGAGGACTGCTTGTTGATTTGCTCAGGGTGCGCACCCATTGTAGAGTTATATATAGCAGTGGTCTCCTCGTGATGGAGATTTTGCGGATTGCAAGGGCTTCTCGCCTAGTAATGGCCGAGGAAAGTACCTTCGGTTTGTCCTGTTCCTGGACAACTTGTATGGACGTTTGTCTGACGTTGCATTTCTAAAGATTACGTACATTGGTTTTTACAAACGTACATCAGTGGTGGCGGAGAAGGCAACTTCTCTAGCTTAACACCCTCCTTGAGACATACGAGCTCAAGGGTTGTATTTTTGTGGAAGGCAATTAGTAGTTAACGGAAATGGCAATGTGGCATTCAAAGATTTGATATGTGCTTTGTGAAAAGGTAATCGTAGCCTTAAGCCTCATCAAACCGGAAATGACCGAAACAGGATTAGATGCAGCAGGGCTATGTGGGTCATTCCCATTAGGGTATGATCATCCCCTTCCAGATATATTTCTTCCCGCTATGACGTCGGGATGTTAATTAATGTGGTGTATGGAAAACGAGCGCTCGGTTAAAGGTCGGCAACGACCGGGGGATGACATATTCGGTACTATCTAGTTACAGAGGTAGGCCGGTCTTGTGTTGGTAGAGGGCAGATGTTCTGTGCCTCGGGACATCCATCTAGAGGTGTACCCATTTCGGAAGGTAGATCCTGCGCCTGGTCATTTGTATGGAAATCCATTCTCCAATAAGAACCTACGGTTTTGTTTGTATTGGCGTAATGAATAGCCTCGAAATGCTATATGGGTAACCATTTCGGATAAGATTGATAAGTTTATTTGCAAATGTTTTCAAAGAGATGTCATTAGAAATAATATCAAAGGTTTTGATATAAAAGTGTTTTAGTTATCATAAGGTAAAAACCCGTTCGTGTTTATGTGTGGACGTGGTCTTATGAGATACTATTTATTTCAAAGAATTTTATCCAAAGGCTGATATATGACACTGTCATTTATTATTGAGTTTTTCTCACGCTGGTTTATCAAGCCTGATCCGGGTATTTTCAATACTTGGGTCAGATCCGAGTAGTTTCAGGATAGTCGAAGGAAGTTGAAGTTCCAGGGGAGAGCTGGAGATATTCATGGACGCATGAAGATATTCTTTCATCGCCATTGCTTAGTGCATTTTGTTTGATGTTGTCAGCAATTGTAAGGGCAGGTTTTATAACTGTCCAAGCTGAATCTAGGTTAGACTCTGATATTGTATTTTAAAATTTTCCGCTGTAAATATTATTATTGAAATAATATATGTTATTCCATTCGTGTGAGATTCTGTTCTGTCTATTTTTCTTTATCACCCTTCATGTTCCGTATTTTCGTACAATTTGAGTTGGACATGTGTGGTTTATTGTCGATTCAAAGGGTACGGGAAAACGGGTCGTCACATTTGGTATCAGAGCTGAAGGTTAAGCGAGAACCTTGGCTCTGTTATGGGTAAAGTCTCATCAGAGATAGGATTAGTAATATCCTAGGATGAGTAACTCATTAGAGATAGGGTTAGTAACGCCCTAGAATGAGTTATGAGAGTATTATATATATGAGCGCGTATTTGTTAAATTTATAAAAATGATTTTGTTTTAAAAGAAATTGGTAAATGAAATAATTTTACCTTGGGTTTATATTATAAATACTAAAGGGGATATTATTATCTTTTGGGTTAAGGATTGATTGTGATTTAGCTTAGTGAAATTAAAATATGAATATCTTGTGATTAGAATTGCACAAATTTGACTATAAGATATTTCATATAAAATTAATTAGTTGAAAGCTAGAATTTAAAATTTTGACCATATACCCCTAGACCTTTGGTATTAAGAAATAATAATGATTAAGTGATTATCATAATGAATGGATTTAAAAAGCTAAGTACAAATATCTTGTGAAGTAAAATTCACAATTTGATTATAAGATATTTGATGATAATATTGAAGCTAGAAGTGTAATTAGAGGAAGTAAAGTGAAAATTTACACTTAGAAAAATTCTTATCAATAAGACAGAAAAGATAAGCCAAAATTGAAATTTTGGGTTAATATATTATGAAAGGATAAGTTCTATAACTTATAAATGAGATAAGGTAATTTAGACACTTTGATTAAGTTTAAAAAAAATCAAAGTGAAATTTAGGAACAAGAGATATAAGAAATATCATCCTAATATAAAAATTTGAATTAATGATACATTAGGGTAACATTTGTAATTCAAAATGAAGTAAGATGAAAAGTGGATGGTTTTGAATAATATGGTTAGTAGTTGAATGTTGGATGAAAATGTTTAAATAACAAATACCATGTGAATTAAGTTTCACAAATTTGACTATAAGGTATTTGATGGATTTAAGATTAAGAAATTTTGATTTGGCAAATGGATAGGTAAATAAGTTAACTTTGTAAGAAAAAGGATGTACACTTAGTAAAGTTGTCTGATTAATATATGGATTAGATAAATAATATTAGCTAAATGGAGACCTTAGGTAAAGAAAACTAGGGATTAAGTTTTATAACTTATTTATTTGGAATAATAGAATTCCACATTTGTTGAAAACCCTAATTGAAGTAATGACGATTTGAAGATTAGGGATATGTATATATACTCTTAGGAAGTAAAAATATATTATACAAGTTAAGTCATATTTGTAAGCTTAAGTAATAATGGATTTAGAAGAAAGTAAATGGTTGTGAAATAAACTTGGATTAATAGAAGTTTTGGAAGAAATGTATTAAGTAAAGATAAATGTGAATAAGTACATAAGTTAAACGTAGATAAATTTTGATCTAAGATTTGAGTATAGAACTTTGAGGTGTTTACACCAATCCGAAAAAAGGATTTATCACTCAATTTTTGATGGCGAACATTGATGAGAGTTTGTGATTATGTACACGAGTTTTCTATCATAGTTGAGAGCTATGCAAGGAAAGCAAGAGTTTGTGATTAAGAAGTCTGATCAAAGTCCGCAATAGAAAATCGGGGGATCGATACTAGTTCGAAAGAAAAGTTGTGGATTGAATAATAGATCGAATCAAATATAACATATATTATGATGTTTTGGGTATGTCAACATAGTAGTTGGATAGTTATCTTAAATAGTAGACGCTAAGATATAAGGGTTGGACTTATGTTTTAATATATAGACCTCAGGTGTAGTACATGCTTAGGTCAGAGGATGGGTTATGTGGATGTATTCATTTATCTTGATATAGTATTAGTTTGGTTGTTTTTGGATGTATAGTCTTATTTGATAGTTGGATACATTATCTTAAGTGTGCAGTACGCACTAGGATGGGAAGGATAGAAGTTTGACTTGATGTATGTACATATAACCGTAAGTACGTAATAGATACTTAGGTTAGTGTGGGGAATCTTTATATGCATGTTTGGCATCATTTGTTTTAGTATTGTTATGATATCGGCCTTCTTCTTTTCTATCATCAGTAGAAATAAGTCAAATTATTTGAGGAGATGAGTATGAGATAGATTCCTTTATCTAACTTTCATTTCGAGGACGAAATGCTTCTAAGTAGGGGAGAATGTAACGACCCGTATTTTCGCTACTTCGAAAATGAGAGATTTCGAACGATTTAAAATCTAAAAGGATAAATCTTATAAAGATAATAAAAGTATGTTAAAAGATTTAAAAGTTTGTTAATAATCGTTTTACAAAAATAACCAAAATTTGTCGCATTTTGTTAGTTTTACATACGCGGTAAAATTAGAGATTTTGATATTAATTAAATATGATTTTTTAATATAAAGAGACATGTTTTAATTTATTTAAAGAAGTAAAAAGTTCATTTTAAAGTTTGGTTTACATCAATATATAGCTTAATAAAAACGTCAAATTTTGACTGTAAACTTTGTCGGCGGAAAACACCGTTTTCAACCAAAACAAGTTGTCGACAAGTTGTTGCAACTTAATACATTTTATAACTTAAAATTACAAGTTTACAAACTATTTAAACACTTTACATTTAGCACTAAAAGACAAAAGGAGTTTACTTTTGAAAATAGTTTACATAAATAAAAAAATAAAAGGACATGATTTGACATAAAAACAACATCATTACTAAACCATCTTTCCACCATTAATGCAAATCAAATCAAGCAAAAGTCTTATTTCTTTTTTACACAAAGTTTAAGAAAAAAAAAAGAGTAATCATTTTATAAATTCAAATCACATTAATGAGATGTTACTACTTTACATGGAAAAGGAGCAAAATATTATTTTAACATTTTAAAAGTTTAAGAAAAAGAGGCAAACATCATTTCATTAAGTACAAACTTACATCCTACCATCATTTCACCATTAATGCATGTCCTTAAAGAGTTAAATCAAGGGTAGAAAAGTAAATTAAAAAGTCAAAAAGTAAAGAAGGGTATTTTAGTCATTTGCCATCCAAAGCTCAAATATAAATATGCATCCATACCTTTCATTTTTCACACTTCATTCTCTACCTTCTTCTTCACTTTCTTCTTCTTCTTCTTCCTCTTTGAAGCTCTCTTTAATGGCTTCTTCTTCTCTTCCAAAATGCTTACTAACTTTTTCAAAACCATATTAAATCAACTCCAAACACCACCAAACTTTGTCAAAGACCTTAGAATACCATGAGAACATGGTTTAACATCTAATAAGTGAAGAAATGATGGAGAAAGAGGAAGAATAGGAGGAGGCCGAACTTATGGAAGAAGTGGTCGATGAAATGGAGTAAAAGTTGATTAGTTGAAGTTTTAGTGAAGTGTTGTTGATATGAATGTTGGTAGGAAGTTAAACATTTGGGTAAAGGTGAGAAATTCTCATCGCTTTTAAATTATATTGATTATCATGCTAAATTGTTATGTTAGATAATCACTATTTGATGATATGTATGTTTGGTTGATTGTTTGGATATGTTGGATAATCCGTAGTAATATTATGACATTTACCATATTGAAAATGTTGATGTTATATGATTGTTATATGGATGTGATGATAATTTGGATATCAAATTCCTATTGATTTAGTAATCACTTTTGTTTAAAAGACCATATTTTAGTAATATGAGAAATTGTGGAAAAACAAGTCTCTTTTCATTTAGAAGTGAAATTAAAGTTAAAATGAAAGAGAATTTGAAATTTGAAGTGAAACGGATTTGAAAAGAATAGCTAATTAGAAAATTGAAAGTTAGATGAATAGTGAAATTGAAATTAAAATCGATTTTGAAAAAGTGAAGTTTAGTTTGAGATTAAATTGAAATTTAAATTGGAATTAGATTTGAAATCTAAGTTTTAAATGTGTTTAATTTGAGATTAGAATTGAAATTGAGTTAAAATTGGGATTTAAAATTTAATATAAAAATAATGGGAATATAATAATATTTTAATGTGGTAAGAGTGAAAATATATATTAAATACTTTAAAAGGTGAAAATATTGATTTAAAATGGTTTCTAATCATTTTATAAGTATTGAAATCCAATTTGAATAAATTATTTCAAATGTTGAAAAATAAGTTAAAACTAGACGCGTCGCACAACGGTAGTTCGCGATTTCGCGTTGAAAAGTTCAAATGAATGTGTAGAGTGGAATATTGCTCGGAATTCTTCGAGATAAGAAAATTCCGGACTATTATATCCATATCTTCTAAATGAAGAAAGAAAATCAAAGTTTCGATAAGTAGATTTTGAATTATGTCCAAATCAATTTTCTAGAAAAATCGCGCTAGTGCAGTTTAGTGACCATAAAAGGAAATCTGTTTAAATGGATGTTTTTAATTAAGGAAAAAATATGGAATAAATTTGATAAATCTATTTAAATGATTTAAAAGAGATTTGGATTGGAAAATATGAATTAGCGAATGTTTAAAAGTTGTTTTAATCAAATAGGCATATATAGCACTTTCCGCAGCACTTTTATGCTGTGAATTCTATAACTTTTGGAATATGAGTTTAAATGTAACGACGTTTCCAAGAATAATCGTGAATGTTTTAAAAAGGATAATTAAGCGTTTTGAAAGATAATTTGGAATATTTATAAGCAATTCCAAAATAAGTTGAAAATCTGAGTATGCGGAAACGACTAGTACATTTGTCCCGCCTGTGAGATCTGGGAAGATAAAACAAGGTGTTTAACTAAGGTTAGGGATGGAGCAACCAGTGCCCTGAACTTACCTGGCCTATGTTTTCTTTTCTTAGGCGAGGGGTGGAACAGATCGAAAGGAAAGCCCGGATGCTCTCAAAATAAAAAGATTCTGTTAAGTTTTCCAAAATAAAAGAAGATTGGTATTACCCAAAAGTTAAGCAATCTCCAAAATGAATGATTTCTACGAACCTGTGAAGTTTAGAAAAGAATTTATAATGAATTTTAGGAATGATAAGATTTGAAAGGAATGAATTGGTAAATAAGAGTATTGGATTTTGACTTACAAGTGAGATATAAAAATGGAATTTATAAACACCGTTTTGTAAATCTGAAATCAATTTAAATTGATAAGTTAAATGTTAAAGGAATTATATTCGCGATTTTGGACAGTGAATAATCCTTTAAATTAAATGGATGTTTTGGAAGGTGATATTATAAAGGGAATGTTTTCCTTAAGTTAAAAGTTAAGAAATTTGGATCAAGAATTAAGTAAAGAAATCTGAGATATTTTCCAAAACAAAAGAATGAATTACTTAGAATTATCCTAAGTTGAAAGAAAGAGAATTTCGAAATCATCCGAAGAGAATTAAAGTGAAAAGAGACTTAATAAATCCTATATTCTCATATTCACTTTTTATCGATGATTGGATTTCGAAGGAACCGGAGTCGGATTTGGTTAATTCCTATCCGAAAACCACTTCGAACCAATGTGTACGTTCGAACGTGAAGACATGTTGAAGATGGTGATTGAAGACCGTGGATCTTCATAGCGTGAGGACTGCTTGTTGATTTGCTCAGGGTGCGCACCCATTGTAGAGTTATATATAGCAGTGGTCTCCTCGTGATGGAGATTTTGCGGATTGCAAGGGCTTCTCGCCTAGTAATGGCCGAGGAAAGTACCTTCGGTTTGTCCTGTTCCTGGACAACTTGTATGGACGTTTGTCTGACGTTGCATTTCTAAAGATTACGTACATTGGTTTTTACAAACGTACATCAGTGGTGGCGGAGAAGGCAACTTCTCTAGCTTAACACCCTCCTTGAGACATACGAGCTCAAGGGTTGTATTTTTGTGGAAGGCAATTAGTAGTTAACGGAAATGGCAATGTGGCATTCAAAGATTTGATATGTGCTTTGTGAAAAGGTAATCGTAGCCTTAAGCCTCATCAAACCGGAAATGACCGAAACAGGATTAGATGCAGCAGGGCTATGTGGGTCATTCCCATTAGGGTATGATCATCCCCTTCCAGATATATTTCTTCCCGCTATGACGTCGGGATGTTAATTAATGTGGTGTATGGAAAACGAGCGCTCGGTTAAAGGTCGGCAACGACCGGGGGATGACATATTCGGTACTATCTAGTTACAGAGGTAGGCCGGTCTTGTGTTGGTAGAGGGCAGATGTTCTGTGCCTCGGGACATCCATCTAGAGGTGTACCCATTTCGGAAGGTAGATCCTGCGCCTGGTCATTTGTATGGAAATCCATTCTCCAATAAGAACCTACGGTTTTGTTTGTATTGGCGTAATGAATAGCCTCGAAATGCTATATGGGTAACCATTTCGGATAAGATTGATAAGTTTATTTGCAAATGTTTTCAAAGAGATGTCATTAGAAATAATATCAAAGGTTTTGATATAAAAGTGTTTTAGTTATCATAAGGTAAAAACCCGTTCGTGTTTATGTGTGGACGTGGTCTTATGAGATACTATTTATTTCAAAGAATTTTATCCAAAGGCTGATATATGACACTGTCATTTATTATTGAGTTTTTCTCACGCTGGTTTATCAAGCCTGATCCGGGTATTTTCAATACTTGGGTCAGATCCGAGTAGTTTCAGGATAGTCGAAGGAAGTTGAAGTTCCAGGGGAGAGCTGGAGATATTCATGGACGCATGAAGATATTCTTTCATCGCCATTGCTTAGTGCATTTTGTTTGATGTTGTCAGCAATTGTAAGGGCAGGTTTTATAACTGTCCAAGCTGAATCTAGGTTAGACTCTGATATTGTATTTTAAAATTTTCCGCTGTAAATATTATTATTGAAATAATATATGTTATTCCATTCGTGTGAGATTCTGTTCTGTCTATTTTTCTTTATCACCCTTCATGTTCCGTATTTTCGTACAATTTGAGTTGGACATGTGTGGTTTATTGTCGATTCAAAGGGTACGGGAAAACGGGTCGTCACATGTTAAGTATCATTATATTTTATATATAAAAGTATAATTTTCTGAATTTATATAGTCAAATGAATTGGTTGTTAGAAATGACAATACTATATTATCATTTATTGTTTTGTTAACATTCCTAAATCGGTAACCGGTATTGTATATTATAAGGAGATGAAATTTTATAAACATGGTTTATAAATCTGATTTGCAAATGAGATAAAATTAAATCGTGGATTTGAGAATTTAATTTTCGATACTTTTCAAATTTTGGTTTTCAAAGTTTGAAAAAAATAAAATAAAATAAAAATAATATTAATATTAATATTACTTGAAGGTATTTTTTAGTAGAAATTGTTTCCAAAAGAATTTAAAAGAAGTAAGTCAGTGCTCTCCTCTTTTGTCGCTGGAAAATAATTTCGGTGATGACTGCAACATCATCGACATTAATTTTCGAGTCCCAAAGTGGGGGAGACCACTTGGTATCTTTGCTACACTTTTGTTTTGAAAACTGGATTTTGATGTGAATTTCGTAATTATGATTTGATATACAAAAAATTATATATACATATATTTATTTAAAAATGGTTTGAATTGAAACCGTAAATTAAACTCTTAAGTTTATGTTAAGTAATGGTTTTCAATTATTGAAACGATGTAAAATTTCTGAATAATTGGAGTGTCTAAAATGAGAAATGAAATTGAAACAACTTGAAACAACTGAACTAGGATAAAATTAATTTGTATAATACTCAATTGCATTCTAAAACATATATAACTTACCTGAAATATTTAAAAAGTTAAAATGTTAACATGAATATCTAATTTAAGGGTTTACAAGAGGAAACTTAAGTACTAAAAATGTTCAGACTAAATTTTTTCTTAATAAAATATTTTAAATAAAATAAAAGGTAAATTATATAGTGCTCAATTACATTCTGAAACATTAATAAAAATTAACCAGGAAAAAGTTTGAAAGTTAATAAGAACATGTAATTGAATAGTATACAATATAAAATGTAAGTAATAAGATGTTCAAAATGAAATTTGTTAAGGAAAGTTATAAATAAAAATTGAATTGTTTTGATGAATGTTTATACACTTAATCTATGTTACAAGAAATATTAAGTGAAATGAATTGAATAATAAAAAGAGAATGCTATTTAAGTAAATGAATATGAACTTAAGGACTGAACAAGTAATAAATAAATTTATATTTTGTAAACTGATTGTGATACAAAGGTAAATTACAAAGAATGGTTGAAATTAAATTATGAAGTGGAATTAATTTAAGTGAATTCAAATGGATTAAATAAATGAAATGAGTTAAGTAAAATAGGATTTTTTTTAAACAATATATATATATATATATATATATATATATGAATTTAAGTTATGAAGATAAGGTATATGTAAATAAATTATGAATAAAAGTTAATTAAGTAGAGATGTAAGAAATTTGGATTTTATATAAGCTATATAACTTGAAACTTGAGAAAATAGGAAGTAAAAACCAAAATAAGAATGTGGTCATACATTTTAGATAGGCAAAGGAAAATATGGAATTTTGATCTTAAACTTAAGTAAATTTGTAGAATGGTTAATTAAGTGATATTGACATTATAGGAAACATACTATTTGAATGAAATAAAATAAATGATCATAAATAAACTTGAATGTGAAAGAGAATAAAAAATATAATTGTAAGTGAATGTAAATAAATAGGGTCAACATAATGAACATTAATAATTGAATGTAAGTTAATTGGATATAATTGAACGGAAATTAATGGAATGAGAGTTCATTGAATATAAATAAGGAACCATGGAAAAAAATTTGTAAAGAATGTTAATAAATTGAAAGTAAATCAATCGAATGTAAACCAATTAAATGTGCATGAAACAAATGTAAATAATTGAATGTAAATACATTAAATCGGAAACAATCAAATGTGAATGCAATGAATATCGATTGACTGAATAAAAATGGATTGAAACTAAATTAGTTGAACGTAGATCAATTAAAATCTAATGAATTGAATATAAATCCATCGAATGATTAACCAGACGAATTAAGCGAATATTAATCAATTAAGAAGTAAATAAGGTGAGGATATGAATGTAAATTAATTGAAAGTGAGTTGATTAGAATGATAGTAATAAATGGATGTTAATAAGTAATAAAAAAGCATAAAGTTAACATTCGAAATGAAATTTATACGGTTTTGTATTAATTGTTTATATCTGGTACTATTTATTTGAATCTATCTTATCTTTCTATTTGTTTATATTCTACCACCTCATTCCTTTTCGGGGACGATGGTGGAGAGTGTAAAGACTTGTAGACAAATCTTGAAAATATTAATTATAATTGTTGTATAGAATATGGTTAGAAATAAAGAATTTTCTATTATTATTGTAAAATAATAATAATAATAATAATAAATTTGTTAGAATATAAAACATGATCTTAGATAAAATTCTAAAATAACTAATCTGTATTGAAATGGAAGGCGGTAACGCGTATTAGAATATAATTTAATAATATTGATTGAATGTAATTGACAACTATATTAATTTAATTTCACTCAACTGTAACAATAAATGTTACTAAAGAATGAGATAAACAATATTCTAAATGTTAGCATATAATAAGAAATCAATTATTTGGCAAGTAGATTTATACTCCTTGTGTAAATGTAACGACCCTGAATTTTGAACAATTTAAATTGAAAATATTTAATTAATTTTAAATATTTGAATGATGGTTTAAATTGAATTCCCAATATAACTTTGAGATTGGCGATTAAATTTTAAAATTTAATCTATTGAAAGTTGAATAAAAATTTGAATTTGACTTTGGAGTTTGAAAATTGAATATTAAATTTGTATTTAAAAAAAATCGAGCTAATGACTTAGAAAAAATAATTTGGATTTAGGAATTATTACTTATGTAAATTAATAAATTGATGGTTAGTTTTAATAACATTTTTCTTTAACTTAAATAAAAGGGAATAAATTTTATTAGTACAAAATACAAGTATAAAATCTAATTGTAATACATGTTAATATAAAATTATGTTTGATAGTTGAACTTCAAACAAATATATATCTAAGAAGCTTACTAAAGAAGATAATGAAACAAAAAAAAAATTGTTCTTACAAAAATAAAAATAAAATAAGAAACAAAAATAAAATAAAATTATAAAGCATTGTACCAATTTAATAAATGCAGCCACCCTAAAATCTTCTCAGCCGAGATTTGGTTCATAAAAAATAAGACACCCGTACGCTGGTTCCTCCTTATTATTTTCAACTGAGCTTCCTTTTCATTTGATACGGAAAAAAAAAGAAACAAATAATGGCAGTCGTTCCTCTTTAATCTTCATTCGTTCGAAACCCTAAATCGAGCAAAGAAAAAAAAATAGCGGCCTCTCTACTCAAATCTTCATTCGTTCCTTCGTTCAAAAGAAAATTTTGGGGCTTCGATCTTCGTTCCTCTCTGAAGCTTAGGGCTTTTCGAAGCGTCATTTTAATTCGATCGAATCAGTGATGGGGTGTTCGCGTGTGGCCTTGCTCGATCGATTCTTCGTGCTCGCCATGGCTGCTTCGATGCGTGAGAGGTGAGTGATTTTTAAATTACTCACATCTAGTTCGAATCTCGTTGATTCCTGTCTTGTTCTAATTTTGTTTACTTGAATTGTTAAATATGCTGACTTGGTTGATTTCTTTGCTGTTACGGGTTTGATTTCTGGCATTTTTAGTTCGTGAATTTTCTGATGACTTTGATTTTGACTTGAAACTTCATTGGCTTGTACATTATTGTTCCTTAACCGCATGCTGTTAAGTTTTGCTCGAACGTGCTACCACTGTTATGATTCTCTGACATTTTGTAACTATGTCATTTTCTCTGTTGGCTTCGGCATGACCATGTTCTGAGTTTGGTTGAAATCTGCAGGCAGGATTTTGTGAAAACATTTTTTTTAGAGGAGAATTTATTTTCTTTGTAATTGCTTTAAAGCAATATATTTTATGTGTTGCACTGGCTCGATCCATTTCAATGTTGATTGGCCTTTGCCTTTTTGCGTCTGCACTGTGCTTTAGTGATATTTGCTGATTTATTAATTCACTTATATTATTTGGAGTCCATTGTATCTTGTGCTCGTGATGCAGTGCGTTTGAATGAATTTTAAGTTGCATGGAATCATGGTAGTAATTGAGCATATTGTAGCTGGTCATTTCATTTGTTATCTTCACTATGACCTGTTTCACTGTCATGTTTGCATTTGAGCTTCTTTTGGTTTTGCTCGGCCTCATCATGTCACTTGATCTATTTTGATAATGACTCACGGCTTTGACTTGATGTTAATTTACTTTGGCCATACTGTTGAAATTTAACTGGTCATTCTTCACTGTGGCCTTCGACTTACATTCTCTTTGTTGTAACTGGACGTGTACTTGTAGTCTTTATTTGTGTATTTGAGTCTGCATTGTCATGTTGTATTATTGACATGATACTCGACTGTTACATTCCTTGGTACTCGACCTGATGCTTGCATATGACTCTTGCGTATATGTGGTTTTAAACATTTTGCATAATGCTGCTTGTTGCTTTGGGACAGTTTCATTTGAAGTTGTAGCTTGCACATTTGTTGTTTGCATTGTCCAGCATTTTGTCTTGAAGAAGCAATATATCTTTTCTTTTTGCTTCAGCAGTAATTGTCGTAGTTGCATTTGACATCCATGTTTGCACTGTATACCACTTTGCATTCATAAGTTTTACACTGGCACTGTCCAGCTTCATCTAGTGTTCACTGTAGCATATTATTATTCAATTTTGCATTGTATATTTGTATGCATACCATTGATCATATGTTGATAGGTCCACCTAAGTAAAGTCTTCATTTTATTGCCCTATGCACTTATGTTGTTGTATGGACATGGTGCATTGTTTCGAGTTGTATCACTTGAATTTCTCTATGCACAGAGCATATAATTTGTTTCACTTGAGTCGTTCAGTTTGCATTTATGTTAGAATGAATGCTTCTGCCTTGACCTGTTGAACTTGCTTGAATCCAGTTTTGTAGTTGCATGCATGCGGTGCGTTGTTCATGTCATTCCCATAGTACTTGACCACTTGATCATTTGTGCACATATGCTGTTTGTGCATCTGACTTCATGTAGTTCGTACCAATATTACCCTAGTTCTGTCTGCATTTGATCTTGTTGAAGACCAGTTTAATTGAATTTGAACATGTAGTTGTGCTGTCCATTGCTCTTGCACACTTATGTGGGAGCAGGTCCAGTGTTGTTCCATTATAGTGCATTTCAGTTGTACTTGCAGTCTGCATTTGGTTGTTGCAGTCACTTGTCCTGTCCACTGCCCTTTTTATATTAACTGAGCACTTTCACTTGAGATTGTATTAGTGTGGTTACTGCAGTTCTATTTTTGTTGCATTTTTGGATATATATGTTGACTTGAGCCTTTTTATTGTTTCACTGCAACTTGCATTTCAGTGTACTTACACTTGAGTATTTTGTAGTCCCACTGCATTTTTTGTTTGCATGTTCAATATGCAGATACAATCGAGCATTTATGTTCGTACATATTTTCTACATAAAGTTTAGAAAAAAAAGTTGTATTTTAGTTTGGCAACTTATGTTTGCAAAAATTTGTCATTTCATAACCTGTAGCATACTTGACTTTGGCCATTCTTGTTATTACCTCTGGTCATTTTGTTCTCTGTAGCATGCAAATCAATTGTTGCCAACCTGTGACCTTTGTGCCTTGATGCTATTCATTTTTGTATATTTGTTGTGCCCCTGTATACTTGTGGTGGCTACATTTTTGTTGCAGTTTGCCCTTGATTGCTGCAGTTGTGTTGAGTCATGATAGTTGTGACTTGACCTCTGCAGTTTTGATGGCTGTTAGTATTCACTGTATTGGCGAGGCAGTGCACGCGTGCGTGTACTGCAGCCAATCGGTTTCGATGTTTTTAAGTAACTTTTCAATTATTTGAATTGATTTGTTTTAAATTGATGATTTTGTGTAAATTGCCGTTTAGGAAATTTTGATGTTTTTTTTTTCTAAATCATCTTCATTAATAATTCATTCATCTATCTTCGTTGATAATTTGAATCTACTGATTTATTGTTTAACACTGTTAAGTGTTATAATTACCGTTATCCGATTTCTTTGTTAAAAGGGTCGGATAGGTAAATTTATCTTTGACCGTCGTCTAATTGTTGTTGATTATTATTGCCTCTATGCACTAATAACTGAGTTTGAATTAGAATGACCCGTGTAATATTTTCTTTTGAATGTAATACTCGGGTCAGACCGAGTATTTTTATAGCTTGAAGATTTTCAGGCAGCGAAGTTAGAGAGAGAGTTGGGGAAAACGCTTCACCTTAGCTTTTCGGAGATTTATTTTTGTACTTAAAAGAAATGTTCCGCTGTATAAAATTTAATGCATTGTATAAACTCTGATATTTGTATAAAAGAAAAAAAATTCATTCTTGTGAAATAATATTATTATTCTGTGATTCTGTGGCTGATTCTGTTTAAACTCTATAAACTAAATAACAATCCGTCATTTTGAACGGTTCTAGTTGGTTTAATTACCGACTGGAGGTGGTCAGAACGAGGGATCGTTACAAAGTGGTATCAGAGCTTTGGTTTATACAAAGCTTAGTTTATGGCGTTTAATATGAATAGTCACTAGAATCACTTTAAGGAAAGTGTTTTTCAAATCTAAAGAAGTATAAAATTGTTTTCTTGAAAATAAAAGGTATTTTGAAAATTAGAATCATTTTCGGAAATTCCCCTCTCTAAATTTAGGTTTGCGATAGTTTCTCTTCGGTAAGGTCTCCTTAGATTTGAGTTCCGATCATTCAAAAACCCATTATCGAATTGCTGAGATTTATAAATAAAATAAAATATATAAGTTAAGTGAATTAATGAATTGGTTTAAATCAAATATTTCGAATATCTCCGAAATAATAAATTGGGAAATAAAATGACATGTCAATTTAGTTATAGCCAAGGGGATCATTGAACTATAACTTGGAAATTTGATTCTGAATTCTTTTGGAAATTGATTTCAAATGTCGTGAAGAACGATTTAGTAAATAAATGAATTATAAGTACTTAACTTATAAATGGACTTTTGGTATATAACCGAGTTATATAAATTGAATTGAATTAATAAAGGAGATTTATAAATCGAAGTTTATAAATAGAAATGGAATTTGTAAAGATTGTTTATAAATTCGAAACCAATTGAATTTGATAAACGAAACATAGAAGTTATTAAAGGAGATATATTCGTGATTTTGGACAGCGAATTATCCTTTAAGTTAAATATTGTGATAATAAAAAAATTGGTTAGGAATTATATCCACGATTTTGGACAGTGGATAATTCTGAATTAAATGCGTAGAATATTGAAATTGGTTAACGAAGTATATTCACGATTTTGGACAGTGAATATATTATTAAATAAAACGGATATGTTTTAGGGAAGTGATACTATGAAATGAAGTTAATGGTTTTAAAGATGTTTTAAAATGCATTAAGTATCGAATACATAGATTTCAACATTCATTGTCGAAATAGACGTTTTCGAGAGAAATAAAAGGAAATGGTGGATTATAACACTGTTGTTATAGTAAATGGTTTCCTAAAGGAAATGTTTTATGTAGTATTGGGATTTATATATCTATCTTAAATTCGAATCCCTATACTAGTGATTTTGGGTCGTCGTAACAATGTTTTACGCAACATTCGTTTTGACTCAAATAAATGTGTTTAAAGGACCGCTTTCCTTAAAGAATGAAATATATAGTTGATTATGATTTAAGTATATTGAATATTTTTCAAGTGTTGAAAAATAAATGGATTTGTGAATTACTTATTATTAAATAAGTATGGAAATGTTTTTTCCAATATGAAGTGAATGTTTTGAGATTTTATCTTTTAAAGATAAATTGATAATGAATATTTGAAATCGATTTGAAAATCGATATTCATAGATATTTTGGAAATATAAATTCATTATGGAATTTATAAAAGAAAGGGAAATTTGTTAAAAATAAACATTGATTTATTTTTGAAGTGTGGAAATAAATTTACGGATTTGGAACGTAAGTTTAAAATAAATCGGTAAGGATTTATTTGATTGATTTAAATGAGCCATTTTAAGTTAAAATGGATAAATATTTGGAAATGTTTCCGTTTAAGGAAATTGCTTTGAAAATTTGTTTTCAAAGATTGAAAGGTGAAAAATGATTTGAAATTTGTTTTCAAATGGTTAAGTGTGAAAAATATATCTTGTAAAGATATTTTTGGGAAATTCGAACAATTAGTTCAACTTGAAATTTTTCAAGAAGATTGAATCTTGAGTTAAATTGAGTTTAACTTCGACCCCAAAAACAATATAAGTTGAGTTTTGAATTATGGATGGTAGAATTGGATTGTATGTCTAACATTGTGAATTGATGACATATCAATTGATCTCTATTAAATATATATCTGTCGGTGGCGGGGAATTTATTCTCTTAGCTATATACACCCTTCTCTGAGACGTACGAGCTCAGAGGTTATATATCGGTAGACATCAATTATGTGTTGAGAATTTACGATGTAACGTAAAATCCAAATCGAGTGTGAAGTCGATAAATTGAATTATGAATGTGAATTAGGTTTGAGATAACCTTAAAATTCTAAATCGACTTAGAGGAAAATTTTAAATCGGTAATGAGATGGAAAACTCATGAATCCTCTATTTGTTATGGGTATGAGATATTGAGGTTTTCGGAACTTATATATGTGAATGTAATAATTCGAAAACCATCAGTTTGGAAAGTCATTGTTATGGAAACCTTATGTAAGTTTACATAGGTATGATATGTATGAAATGTGAAGTACTACATATATATGATATTACGTTTTCTAAAACTGAGGATATGGAAAAGTACCTTCCATTTAAAATTTGTGAAGGTGTTGGAACTCGATATGAGTGTCCATTTGAAAATCGTAGCTACGTAGAATTTCCATAAGTGGAATGTCCATTTGGACTAGAATCCCTCGTGATGGATCATCGTGATGAGATCATATTGGTTTTGATGTATGCTAGCGGAATTCGAGGGGCGAGATGCCTATGGTTACAAGCGATTCTACTGGGATAGTAGCGTAACCGCCGTGTAAACCGCGATCTAGATATACTGGGGTAGTAGCGTAATTTGAGGGGCGAGATGGCTAAAGTTACAAGCGATTCCACTGGGATAGTGGCGCAACCGCCGAGTAAACTGCAATCTAGAAGCCAAAGCGAAATTCGAGGGGCGAGATGCCTATGGTTACAAGCGACTCTACTGGGATAGTAGCGTAACCGCCGTGTGGACCGCGATCTATGGCAACAACCATGGCGAAATTCAAGAGAGATGAGAAATCTACGGTTACAAGCGATTCTACTGGGATAGTAGCATAACCGCCGGGTAAACTGTGATCCATAGGGGAACGTGCTTTCCATATCCATTTTTAAAAGAATTTTTAAAAGTATTTTCACTGGGAATTGAAGCAAGTATATTTAGTACTTGGAGATTTTTAGTCCTGCGCCTGGCCAGCGTATGCCTAATGTCTTTAAGAACGACGATAGACTTGTTAAATTTCGAGTTAGCAAGTATTTTCAAACTTTAAATAGCAAATCAATAGTCTGAAATTAAAATTACATAATTCCAACCTAATAAACTAAGGAAGAGGATTTTTGAAATATTTTGAAAGTCCACAGTTTTGGAAAAGATATAATATGCAAATCTCTAACGTGAAGAATTTCAAGTTTAAATCTGAGTTTTGTAAGTCGAAAATTTTGGTAAAAGACTTTTGTTTTTGTGTCTTGAATATAGAAGTCAATGAACAAAGCTAGTGAGATAAAATAAATGGAATGAATCCTATATTTATTTAATAAGTTCGATCTTGGTAAAATTGTGTAGGGTATAAATATCGGTGAGGTTTTAAGAATCATTTTTCCTAACTTATAATTTCGGGACGAAATTCTTTTAAGGGGGGAAGATTGTAACGACCCTGAATTTTGAACAATTTAAATTGAAAATATTTAATTAATTTTAAATATTTGAATGATGGTTTAAATTGAATTCCCAATATAACTTTGAGATTGGCGATTAAATTTTAAAATTTAATCTATTGAAAGTTGAATAAAAATTTGAATTTGACTTTGGAGTTTGAAAATTGAATATTAAATTTGTATTTAAAAAAAAATTCGAGCTAATGACTTAGAAAAAATAATTTGGATTTAGGAATTATTACTTATGTAAATTAATAAATTGATGGTTAGTTTTGATAACATTTTTCTTTAACTTAAATAAAAGGGAATAAATTTTATTAGTACAAAATACAAGCATAAAATCTAATTGTAATACATGTTAATATAAAATTATGTTTGATAGTTGAACTTCAAACAAATATATATCTAAGAAGCTTACTAAAGAAGATAATGAAACAAAAAAAATTTGTTCTTACAAAAATAAAAATAAAATAATAAAATAAGAAACAAAAATAAAATAAAATTATAAAGCATTGTACCAATTTAATAAATGCAGCCACCCTAAAATCTTCTCAGCCGAGATTTGGTTCATAAAAAATAAGACACCCGTACGCTAGTTCCTCCTTATTATTTTCAACTGAGCTTCCTTTTCATTTGATACGAAAAACAAAAAACAAATAATGGCAGCCGTTCCTCTTTAATCTTCATTCGTTCGAAACCCTAAATCGAGCAAAGAAAAAAAATAGCGGCCTCTTTACTCAAATCTTCGTTCGTTCCTTCGTTCAAAAGAAAATTTTGGGGCTTGGATCTTCGTTCCTCTCTGAAGCTTAGGGCTTTTCGAAGCGTCATTTTAATTTGATCGAATCAGTGATGGGGTGTTCGCGTGTGGCCTTGCTCGATCGATTCTTCGTGCTCGCCATGGCTGCTTCGATGCGTGAGAGGTGAGTGATTTTTAAATAGCTCACATCTAGTTCGAATCTCGTTGATTCCTGTCTTGTTCTAATTTTGTTTACTTGAATTGTTAAATATGCTGCCTTGGTTGATTTCTTTGCTGTTACGGGTTTGATTTCTGGCATTTTTAGTTCGTGAATTTTCTGATGACTTTGATTTTGACTTGAAACTTCATTGGCTCGTACATTATTGTTGCTTAACCGCATGCTGTTGAGTTTTGCTCGAACGTGCTACCACTGTTATGATTCTCTGACATTTTGTAACTATGTCATTTTCTCTGTTGGCTTCGGCATGACCATGTTCTGAGTTTGGTTGAAATCTACAAGCAGGATTTTGTGAAAACATTTTTTTTAGAGGAGAATTTATTTTCTTTGTAATTGCTTTAAAGCAATATATTTTATGTGTTGCACTGGCTCGATCCATTTCAATGTTGATTGGCCTTTGCCTTTTTGCATCTGCATTGTGCTTTAGTGATATTTGCTGATTTATAAATTCACTTATATTATTTGGAGTCCACTGTATCTTGTGCTCGTGATGCAGTGCGTTTGATTAAATTTTAAGTTGCATGGAATCATGGTAGTAATTGAGCATATTGTAGCTGGTCATTGCATTTGTTATCTTAACTATGACCTGTTTCACTGTCATGTTTGCATTTGAGCTTCTTTTGGTTTTGCTCGGCCTCATCATGTCACTTGATCTATTTTGATAATGACTCACGGTTTGACTTGATGTTAATTTACTTTGGCCATACTGTTGAAATTTAACTGGTCATTCTTCA
The DNA here is from genome assembly GCA_030765085.1 of Allium cepa. Taxonomy (NCBI): domain Eukaryota; kingdom Viridiplantae; phylum Streptophyta; class Magnoliopsida; order Asparagales; family Amaryllidaceae; genus Allium; species Allium cepa. The sequence goes on from CM060932.1 coordinate 139,754,934, forward strand.
CTGTGGCCTTCGACTTACATTCTCTTTGTTGTAACTGGACGTGTACTTGTAGTCTTTATTTGTGTATTTGAGTCTGCATTGTCATGTTGTATTATTGACATGATACTCGACTGTTGCATTCCTTAGTGCTCGACCTGATGCTTGCATATGACTCTTTCATATATGTGCTTTTAAACATTTTGCATAATGCTGCTTGTTGCTTTGGGACAGTTTCATTTGAAGTTGTAGCTTGCACATTTGTTCTTTGCATTGTCCAGCATTTTGTCTTGAAGAAGCAATATATCTTTTCTTTTTGCTTCAGCAGTAATTGTCGTAGTTGCATTTGACATCCATGTTTGCACTGTATACCACTTTGCATTCATAAGTTTTACACTGGCACTGTCCAGCTTCATCTAGTGTTCACTGTAGCATATTATTACTCAATTTTGCATTGTATATTTGTATGCATACCATTGATCATATGTTGATAGGTCCACCTGAGTACAGTCTTCATTTTATTGCCCTATGCACTTGTGTTGTTGTATGGACATGGTGCATTGTTTCGAGTTGTATCACTTGAATTTCTCTGTGCACAGAGCATATAATTTGTTTCACTTGAGTCGTTCAGTTTGCATTTATGTTAGAATGAATGCTTCTGCCTTGACCTGTTGAACTTGCTTGAATCCAGTTTTGTAGTTGCAAGCATGCGGTGCGCTGTTCATGTCATTCCCATAGTACTTGACCACTTGATCATTTGTGCACATATGCTGTTTGTGCATCTGACTTCATGTAGTTCGTACCATTACCCTAGTTCTGTCTGCATTTGATCTTGTTGAAGACCAGTTTAATTGAATTTGAGCATGTAGTTGTGCTGTCCATTGCTCTTGCACACTTATGTGGGAGCAGGTCCAGTGTTGTTCCATTATAGTGCATTTCAGTTGTACTTGCAGTTTGCATTTGGTTGTTGCAGTCACTTGTCCTGTCCACTGCCCTTTTTATATTAACTGAGCACTTTCACTTGAGATTGTATTAGTGTGGTTACTGCAGTTCTATTTTTGTTGCATTTTTGGATATATATGTTGACTTGAGCCTTTTTATTGTTTCGCTGCAACTTGCATTTCAGTGTACTTACACTTGAGTATTTTGTAGTCCCACTGCATTTTTTGTTTGCATGTTCAATATGCAGATACAATCGAGCATTTATGTTCGTACATATTTTCTACATAAAGTTTAGAAAACAAAGTTGTATTTTAGTTTGGCAACTTATGTTTGCAAAAATTTGTCATTTCATAACCTGTAGCATACTTGACTTTGGCCATTCTTGTTATTACCTCTGGTCATTTTGTTCTCTGTAGCATGCAAATCAATTGTTGCCAACCTGTGACCTTTGTGCCTTGATGCTATTCATTTTTGTATATTTGCTGTGCCCCTGTATACTTGTGGTGGCTACATTTTTGTTGCAGTTTGCCCTTGATTGCTGCAGTTGTGTTGAGTCATGATAGTTGTGACTTGACCTCTGCAGTTTTGATGGCTGTTAGTATTCACTGTATTGGCGAGGTAGTGCACGCGTGCGTGTACTGCAGCCAATCGGTTTCGATGTTTTTAAGTAACTTTTCAATTATTTGAATTGATTTGTTTTAAATTGATGATTTTGTGTAAATTGCCGTTTAGGCAATTTTGATGTTTTTTTTTCTAAATCATCTTCATTAATAATCCATTCATCTATCTTCGTTGATAATTTGAATCTACTGATTTATTGTTTAACACTGTTAAGTGTTATAATTACTGTTATCCGATTTCTTTGTTAAAAGGGTCGGATAGGTAAATTTATCTTTGACCGTCGTCTAATTGTTGTTGATTATTATTGCCTCTATGCACTAATAATTGAGTTTGAATTAGACTGGCCCATGTATTATTTTCTTTTGAATGTAATACTCGGGTCAGACCGAGTATTTTTACAGCTTGAAGATTTTCAGGCAGCGAAGTTAGAGAGAGTTGGGGAAAACGCTTCACCTTAGCTTTTCGGAGATTTATTTTTGTACTCAAAGAAATGTTCCGCTGTATAAAATTTAATGCATTGTATAAACTCTGATATTTGTATAAAAGAAAAAAAAATTCATTCTTGTGAAATAATAATATTATTCTGTGGCTGATTCTGTTTAAACTCTATAAACTAAATAACAATCCGTCATTTTGAACGGTTCTAGTTGGTTTAATTACCGACTGGAGGCGGTCAGAACGGGGGATCGTTACAGTAAACAATAAATTAATAGATATGAATTACTAAGTTGTAACAATTGATTTATTCCTCATCCAATTTATTAATTCACTTTGGAATTTATTTTGTAATCGATGGAATTAAATGTAATTGAAATATTTTAAATAAAAGCAAAAGGAACATTAATTATAATTAATAAATGTAATAATAGAACGTATGTTTGAATTAAAATAAAAGAGGAAGTTGAGGAAATAAAAGGAAAACATATGTTTTAATTGAAAGAGAAATTTGATGTATTATAAAGAACATGTAAATACAAATAAAAGGATAAAATTCTGTTTGAATTATTTAATGAAAGTAAGACGATTAGTGTGTAACCAACGTTCAATTGAAAATCTACTATTGAATAAATTAGAATTAAATCTTTTAATTGAGGTAAAGAGTAATAGATAAGAATAAGCAACATATGTTGAATTGAATAAAATGAACATTTGAATGAAGACAAACCAATGTTAATAAAATAAAGGTTCAATTAATTCAATTTTAAAATATATTATTATTTTAATTTAAATAAAATTTAAAGGTTAAAATTTAAGAATTTTTTTGGAATATTGAGTAATATATTTTTTCCAAATTCGATGTAATAGAAAATTTTCTAAAATTTTGAATTTTGGTCAAACTTAGTCAAAATTTGACCTTTGGTTGAAAATTGTAAATTTGAATTTTAAAATTTTATTCTTTTTATATGATACTAGACTGAATTCTGATCTTTTCTCCACTTTTTGTTTCCTAAAAATCAAATATCTATTGCTCTAGATATTTGAACTTCTATAAAACTGACATAAGTTTGTGATGTTTAGTTGTGAAATTTGGCTAAGTCCTAATGAGTTTGGTTTTGTCCTAATGGGCATTGGTTAACCAAGAGAATCTAACCATACCAAGAGACTTAAGTCTATTCCTATGCCTACGGCCATTTGTTTCCTTTTGACTAACTTTTACGTACATAATTTTCTCTTAAGAAAACTTTCTCATCACGCTTGCTTCTTCCTCTCCAATTTTACAGAGAGTTCTAGATCTAAAAATACAAATTTCTCTAAATCAAAACTCCTTCTTTTTCTCTTCCAAATTCCTTCCACCTCCTCTCCTATTGCCGCTGCTCCTCCACCATCCAGCCATCTTTCCTTCCCCTTTATCTCGGTCACCATTTCCTTCAAGCAAGGGTGAAATCATCCACTCTCTCCTAGCCTATAGCCATGCCCTATCTCCACCAAATCCCACCCAAATCACCACCATCTTCTCCTTCTGCATAGCCAAATCATCTCTTCCACCCTAGGCCACCTTAGCCGCACCCAAACCCATCCTTTCAACCCTAGGCCGAGCCTCTTAACCCCTCTCCTCTTCTCTTTTATATATAAAAAATGAAATATATATCCATATATATTTTGTATTGCATCAATTCAAGTCCACTTCGATTTGCTTTGGAATTCGTGACTCAAATTCATAGCTTTATGTCGTAAATTTTCCTAGCCTTGAAAGGTGAGCTATTCACTCACGATTTGTAATCTTATGTTAAGTAAATGGATATCAATTGATATGTTATTGGAATGTTGCAATTGTCAACCTTAATTGCTTTTAGCCCCACTGTGTCCATTTTCTTTCTATGGAATCGATTCGAAGGGTTTATCAACGCTTAAAGAAGTAGATTCCCTTCGAATTAAATCCATCATGAGCGATAATAAGATATATAACCAAGGATTTTATAAGGAAGTAAACCTTTAGACTAAATCGAAAGGTTTTTCTCCCTTCGAAGCAGTCCTAGTTTATATCTTTAACCATTGCTCTTATCATTTATCAAATCAAGTAATCATACTTATTAACATCCATATATTCAAATAAGTAATCTACTAAGTAATCAATTATCCAATATATTTTAAACTTTCAAATCATTGTACATGAAATAGTTTAGGGATTAACTAGTAAAGTGTGAGTACTCACCTTTAATCAAACCAATCTTCCTACCAGTATTCATTCGATCCAACATTTCACCAATCATTGTAAACTTCATTAAACATCACTAAATCATCAATTCTTCCTATTAAACAACTTTCTTTACTCCATCTCCTTCTTCCACAACCTCGACCACCTTCCTTCTTGCTTAATCTCATCCATTTCCACCTTCACTAAACAAGATGAAAAATTGATTTTATTTCTTCATTTGAAAACTATGGATATAATAGTTTAGAAAATTCTTATCTCGAAGAATTCTAAGCTATATCCCATTCTCTACACTTGTTTGAATTCTACGATTCAAAATCGCGAACTACCATTACGCGACGCGCCTATTGTTGACTTGTTTTTCAATTTCTATTCAAACTTCATGGAAACACTTTTCTATGTTTATAAAACATTTCTAAACCATTTTAGACTCATTTTAAACCATATATTCATATTTTAAACTCATATTTCATTTCACTCCATATTACAATATTATATTATTATAATATCAATTTCAACCTTGTTAGATATTTTAAAATAATTAAGAGGCTAAACAACACTACATACAATTTTATATGAATTTAATCTCTTTTAATCAACTGTGGTTAATTAATAATCATTGCTCTTATCATTTATCAAACCAAGTAATCATCAATATTCACATCCATATATTTACACAAGTAATCACACATTTAATCATCCAATATATTTTAAACTTTCAAATTATTATAATAGAAATAATTAAGAGATTAATTAGTAAAGTGTGAGCACTCACCTTTGATCAAACTGATCTCCTTACTAACATTCATTCGATCCAATATTTCACTAATCACTGTTAACTTTACTAAACATTACTAAAAAATAATCATTTCTTCCTCTTAAACCACATGCCTCGTTCCATCTCCTTCTTCCACAACCATGGCCCCCTTCCTTCTTGCTTGGTCTCATCCTTTCCAACGTCCACCTCTCCTTGGGTTCGGCCTCCACATGTTCCACCCCTTCCTCCATCATTTCTTCACTTCTTAGATGCTAAACCATGTTCTAATAGTATTCTAAGGTCTTTGGTAAAGTTTGGTGGAGTTTGGAGTTGGCTTGATATGATATTAAGAAAGGTAGTAAGGAAGAAGAAGAGAAGAAGAAGCCATTAATATAGCTTAAAGGAAGAAGAAGACAATGTGTGTGATAAATTGAGAGGAAAGCTTGTGTTTTTGTAGAAAAAGAATGAAGTGGCATGTTACCAAATTAACTCCTTACCAAATTACCAAAATACCCTTCCTTAGCTTAAAATTAACGATATTTTTTTCAATACTTACCATCATCCATCACTTCATTACTTTATGTCATTTTTACGTAATACCTAAGGAACGTATTTGGATGGAAAAGTGGATTAATGTAAAGATTTATCTTGGTTTTGGTGAGATTTGATTTGATGTTTACTTTTTGACTTTTTAAATTACCTTACTTACTTTTAATAATGACATTCTAGAATTTTATAATGATACTTAGTAAAAGTAAACTTGATTAGTTGTAAAATGTATATATATATATATATATGTGTGTTAAAACATGTTAACAAAGGTGCAATAATGTTGTGACAACTTATATTGAACAAAATGTTGATTTTCGACAAAACGTTTTACGGTCACATTTTGATTTTTTTTTAAACTATTTATTTATGTAAACAAAAATTGAAAATAATTTTCTTGTCATCTTTAAATAATTAAAACAAGTGTATTTGACTTATAAAACCATATTTAATAATATTACAATCCAATTGTAAAAATACGACGTCGATTTGTCAACGTACGACGAAATTTGTCAAACTTTATAAAACAAGTATTTTTATAATTATTTAACTTTTATCAATCACTTATTATCATTTTATAATAATTTAAAAATAATTATTTATCATTTACAATAAAGATTGAACATGTATCCAATTTTATCGAAAATCGGCTTTTGTCAATTTTATGATAAAACTCCAAAAATCTCTTATTTTTGTAAATAAATTCTAAAATAAGTTCACCATTTTTATTTATCACATAAATCATGATTATTTAAGTTTGAAAATTCTATTTTAATATTTAGAGCTAATTAAGTATTCCATTCAAAGGTGGTAAAACTATGGGTTATTACAGAGAGGGATGCATATATTCTAAATATCAAATGTGATGGATAACTGCTCTCGATATATGGAGTCTAATACAAAAAATCCCAAATACATAATTCCAACATGTATCTACTTATAACAACATTAGATAAATAATAATAGTTCATTGAACTATACTAAGTTGTGCCCATTATGGCCTTAACAGTCTGTAGTTAGCATTACCTCTAGATCTTCTTAGTCAACCTTATCATTTGGCACATAATGATGGAAGGAAAATCTAAAGGGGTGAGACAAAAATCTGGTGAGAAGGAAATAATATTATATTAGAGGATAACTGATACATTAATATTGCATGAGCAATATACTAAATGGCATCAATAAAGGTAATGTTGCCTTACCCTACGTTATCTCTTACGCACAACGAATTAGCAGATTTATGTTAAACTTTTATACATACTAATAATATGTCATAGAAAATCCATGCAACTAAATATTTACTATCACTAAGGCATAAACGAATGTAATGATACCTTACATCGTAGGATAGTGCATCGGAATCCATCCAACAAGGCAAGGATCCAAAACAAAGTCAAATAATACCAAACATGATGTATGTCAAAATACATCCACGCAACTACCTAAATTAATCATTATAAATGATAAAATGTACCATACTTCCCCTGATATGCCTAAGGATGATGAGAATGACACCATGACATCGCCTCATGCTAGACTGGCTAAACCTTACTACGAGAACGGGCATCCCTAAACTCCAACTTAGCACTTCCCAGAGTGCAAAAGTTAAGGGCCCTGCCTTTCTTCCATTTTCATAGGGAACACATAACACTCAAATGTCAAGGACAAAGCCAATACCATGGACTCAACTATAGCAATACAAAATATTTGAAGACTTATAACTGGTATGTCTGAATTTTCCATATGGTTATAGGAACATGTTTATTAAATGATTATAAAAAATCCTATAATTTGGATTTAAACAAACTTTTATATACAATAAGACATTCACACCTATGCTGGAATAAAATATGCAACTGACAACCATTCAGTGAACACAACTCAGACATATGAATAAGGCCGAAATAGAACTATGCACTTGCATGTTCTTGGTATTAAAAATTCATACATCTGAGTCCTAACTTAGAAATTGAAATTCTTATTCGGACATCAAAATTCTAATTTAGACATTATGAAATGCTGAAGGGTACGTAGTTAGCTTATTTTTCTTCTATTTTTCTTTCTTGTTTTAAATGGTGAAACTTCCATCTCTTCTTTGGCATTTCTATAAACCTCTTATGGGAAATTTGTTATGTTAACCTAGCCAACAAATAGGGGAATATTTAATCTTTTATGATTTCAATCATTACATTAGCAACCATAACTTATAATCCATATAACAACCAATACTATGTAATACAGACAATATAAGGTAATCAACTTTTATCATCAACCTAAAGTTTTATAATCTTCCACTAATTCATATTTAGAATTTATTCACATATGAGATCGAGTTGGGATTTCATGTATAAATCTAAGAAATATTAATTAAATAATAATTTATAGATTAGATACGTTTATTTTATTATTAGTCCAAATCCTACCTTAGTATATTATAAGTGAATGTCAATGTAAAAGAAATATATAAATTAAATTAATAGACAAGCACCATTGTCCAAGTGGTTGATTGATTCGGCTTTGGTGCAAGAGGTCACAAGTTCGAAACTTGCTTTCGAATGTTTATTGACATGGGATATGTTGTCCCAATGATTTGTTGTATATAAAGTACCATTTCAAATATATATATATATATATATATATATATATATATGTATGTATGTATGTATGTATGTATAAATTAATAGAAATCTCCTACTTACTGAATATGTAGGTTTCTCTTGGCTTAAAACTTCAAATTTCTCTCTATACTAACCATCTACATCCAGATATTAACTTACAGTCGAAAGAAGAGAAGATGATGGATTTATGGAAGACCTCTCAAGTTAAATTAGGTTTAGATTTAATGTATGATTTTATGGACGAAGATAAGAGAAAGGTGAAGAATTTTTTTAGTGGAGACTATATGACGGTTTTGAAGACGAGGAACAAAATGAAACCAATGGAGTTATGAGATGAATTAATAGGCAAATCTCATTCTACTCATCAGAACCCACAAAAATTCTGCTTATCTTTCACTCTTAAGCTATCTTTTACTCTGTTATCTGTTTTCAACAAACTTTGTATGTTTTTAAACTAGAAACATCACCCCAAATGAAATGGAATAGGTTTCAAGGTAAATTTTCATCATTTATAAAAATTCTGCTTTTATTATATTTAGTAAATTAATTTACATTTGCCCATGAATGAATTTAGAATTATCATCTTAAGTCTATTAAAATTAAGGTTGTTGACCATTCTCCCCTCCTTATAGAATTACATCCTCAAAATCCTAAAGATCAAAATTTAAACAATTATGATAACCACTCGACATTTCACAAGTAGCCAAAGTATTTATGTAATTATCCTACACCATTGCATAAACAAGTCAAATAAGGTGACACCTAACAATTGTGCACCTAGCAAAAAGGATTTGTTACTAGTGTAGAAAATAAGGTAATCCCTATCCTCCATACACAAAATCACAAAAATCACAAGTAGATTCTATCCTACCATCCATGTCAACAAATATGTGAGGGAGAAAAGATTTACTTAATGTAGATGCAAACATAGCGTAAAAAGTTTTGGATGAGAAATACACATCCTCTCCTCCTATTCCCTTGTGCTTTCTCCGAGATTCACAACCCATTGGACTTGTACAAGTTTGACAACCTTTTTTCGAAGTTGCTTGGTTTTAGTATCAAAAATACGGATAGATCATCCAAGCATATCTATATCTGATTCTATATCCATTTCTTCTAGTCGACTTGGCTCAATGACCGTATTGAAATCATGCACATTTTCATAAATGGGAGACCTATGTAGTTAAAGCTCTTAACAAATTCAATGAGGTGGAGGTGCAAACAGTCATAGCGGGGATATAGCGAGGATATAGCGGGGATACAGTGGATGAGTCTAAAATCGCATATAAAACACTACAACAAAACAGGCTTTTTACAATGGGCAAAGCCCGTTGTAATAGGGTTCCACAACGGGCAGCCGGCCGTTGTAATAGGCGATGTTGAATAGGTCACACATATTTTACAACGGGCATTTAATGTTGTAAAGACCGTTGTAGTAATATTTTTTACAACGGTCGACGACCGTTGTAATAGACTCTAATACAAGATTCTTTGCCTGTCGCAATAGGCTCTATGACAACAATTAAAGCCCGTTGTAATATATGATATTGCAACGGTTTCTGACCATTGCAAAATAAATGCAAATTTTAAAAAAATTACAGCAGCATCCATGCAGTACATCCATACCAATAATGAATAATTTAACGAGTAATAAATATTATCATAAAACAACCAAAATCACATACGAAAAGACTGAAAGCTAGAGTCATAAAATTCCAACACATTCCAAAAAGTTAGATAAGTTTACATCGACATAGTTCTAATATACACATGACAACTAGTTTTCACAAACCATGCATCTTGAGAAGAGCTCGCCTTATCCTCCGATAGTAGCCATTGCAGTTGATGTTCATTCTAATGACCATGCAATAGAACTGTATACATAAAACTTGTCATGTAGAAATTCCATTAACAATCGAAATTAAAATAAAGCTAAGAAGATAAAATCATGAACTTGCCTTGTCTGACATGAAGCAAATTAGATGTTCTGTGGTATTGGATGATCATATTATTGCTCACTATCAAGTGCTGCCCCTATCCATTAAAACGAAAAGTGTTAACATTTAAAGGATTACAACAGTGCTTTTCACGACAAATAATGATAGTTGGGGAGCTTTTAAAATAGAAAAAAAAATACAGTTATAGCTAAAGCAGAATGTCACATTTACTTTGCTGTCAAGAAGCTAAATTTGGTCACAACATGAACTGCTCAACCACTAAAACACGACAACAAACTATATATATATATATATCAGTAAATGGCATGCTAATTTGCTGATTCTAGGAAACTATCAGGATATTTATATGTAGGGCCTGTACAACAGAAAGTGAAAGGAAAATAAAATAAAAAAAAGAGGTGATGACCGCTCACCAACATATTCTTGAAGCATAGAAGAAGCAAGCAATGCAATGCAAGGCTTCCAGCTTCAGCCCTGAAAAAGCTCAGAAGAGTTAAACATCCAATGGGTACATAGGTCGCTGCTAGCAGTCAATAACTGTTCTTAAACTTGTTGTTACATAATGTAAGCCCATATCGGACATAAATAACTACACCGTGAAGAAAAGCGACCATGGTTACACTGACCATGTTGCAGTAATCCATTAATGATATAGTTTAGAAATATGCTGTGTGTCATCTGTAAATAATTTTGTGCACAGCCAGTTACATCCGAATTGATAACAAAATTTACAAAGCGAAAGACAACTTAATACGAGACGATTATAAAAACATAAAAAGCCATTTTATTTCATTTCTTCACATATTAGATATTTCTACAAAATTCCCCAGGAATAACAACATTAAAACGAAAAGTATTAACATTTAAAGGTACAACAGAATATGCTGGCACATAGTTTTGAATTGAGACTATGATTCCTGCCATTGAATTAACTAAACACATAGCTTAGTCTAACGCATTTTTTATTTGTTCAAACTCTTCTTCGCATTATCTTGGTTCCTGTTACCCTGTACCATCAATATAAAGCCTGTGCATAACATCATTACTGTTTTGCGAAATGGTATGCATGCTTCATGTTTCATGTATATGTTAGCATTAAATACATTAGCCAACACTCCTGTAGACATACACTACTGTGCGTTTATTGAGGCTCTCTTACTAATGGTTTACTTCTCAAAATGAATATGTACATAACTGTTTCAGCAAATTTTAGCTTCAGCCAACTTCAGACAAAATTATCCATGGCAAGCATATTTAAAAAAACAAAGGAGAAAAAAATATATGTACTCACGCTATTGCTTTTCACTTCATGGATGGCTGACTTGACCAACTCAGATTGTAACGACCCGGAATTTTGGACAATATAAATTTAATAATCTGGGTTTAAATTTATATTGAATTAATAATTTTGATTAATAAATTTGATTTGATTTAAATAATCTTCTTTATTTAATAATTTAATCTGTGAAATTATTTTAATGAGCTAATAAATTGTTTTCTATTTAATAATGTATATGTATTTATGTATATATTTTAAATAGACAAGTTATTTTAGTTAAGTTAGTATAGTATAATTTTAGTATGTTTTGAAAATAGAAATGGTGATTTATTTTTAATTTGAGTTTTTTTAAAAAAATATTTAATTAAATAACTATATGATTTTAAATAAGAGATAAATGTTTTAATTAGTTTCAAATTCATTTTTAATTCAAGTTGTATATTAAAATATGTTACAAGCTCTTTTATAAATTTGTTTTAAAGGTTTCTTTTCAAATGAATTACTTGTATATTGTTATAATGCTTTGCTTTATTCTTTAGAGAATTATTTAGATAACATAATTATGTATAAGATTTAATTAACAATGTTTAATACTTATTTAACTCTAATTAAACATTAATTTAATTCAAAGACAAGTGTTTGTATATTAAAGCTTAAAGTTACAAATGTAAACTTATCATCTATTCAAAATGACATGTGTCCATTTCATTTTCATTTTTCTTTTAATTCACTTAAATCTGAAAATACATTCATATCATTTTTGTTTCTTCATTCATATGCATTTTTATTCATTCCTTAATCAAGAAAAGATCAACTTCATCCTCATTCATGTTCAAATCTGAAACTCTTCAAATATTCAAAACTACATTTTTCAAATCTGCATACATGGAATCTTCAATTTGGATCTGAAACCAAATACATTCAGACCTGCACATCAAGTAGAAGCCTGCAATTTAATCTTCAATCAAAGATTTAAACCTGCATGCATTTTAACTTCAACTCTGGAAGCATCAGTTTTTAAAAGCAAGTAAAAGACCTGCATGCATCATTTTATAAAGCAACATTCAAGTTTTAAAGGGGATTCAAGCTACTGCATACATTAAACTTCAAATTTGGACCCTGCATATGGAGTAGGCTCTGCATTTTGCAAATAATGTGAGTAACTCTTTTTATTTTAAAATTAAGTAAGGTTATGCATGCTTATAGATTAGAAATGAACCTATATAAAATTGCTATGAATAGTTTACCTGTGATTTATGAACTGTTGAGCATTTATATTTGAATGTGGTGCATGTTTGTTCATCAGGGTATTGACTGTATACCCATTTGATAACTTTCTTCTGATTTGGCTGTGTTATGAATTAACATCTGAATGAAATATGTTTGGTTCTTGATAGAATAAAGTTAAAACACTTTATGTAGGTTAAATAAATTTGAAATAATGAATGAATGCATGAATTTTTAATCAAAAAGATTACTAGTTATAATACTGTAAAACAAAGAAACAACTTTCAATTTACAATATTATACATATTGATAAACACAGAGGATGATTGTATTTGTTTTGATTGTATTTATTTCTGAAGGTGGTATATCTATCTAAGATTGTGGGAAATTATTTAATTGAGTTGAATTTTAGTTTGGGGTTGAAATTTGGAAGGTTCTGTTAGAACACTGGTTTACTGGGATTAGAAAAAAGATTGGGTGCTGTGGCTTCTTGAATGCATCGGGTTCGAAGCTGTTTGGGGTATTGTTGGATGGTGAAGTGATGAATTAGTCACCGGAGTTTGGGAGTTGAAGATGGTCGAGGAGTGGAGGAACCAGCGTTGACAGGCTTGTCACTGCAGTGGGGTTAATGTTGTGCAGGGTTTGATGCTTCAGGGTTGCAGGGGATTGTGACTCGGGTTGATCTCGGGATTTTTGGCAAATGACTCGAAGCTAGTAGGGGATTTACTCGAAGCAAAGATCAGGGTGACTCGAGTACTTTTTGGTTTCAGGTTTAACAAGACAGAAAACTGTTCTTTTCTGTTTTTAAGGGTTTTTTTTTTTAAATAAAGTTTAAATTTAAATCTGGAGTTTAGCTTAGGATTTAAATTTGAACCTAAGGATGAATTCAAAACTTGTTTGAATTATTTTTCTGTATTAATTTAAATGCAGAATTTTATATTGGTTTTAAAGAAAAAAAAAAAGGGAAACAGAAACTATTTCCAGTTTATAAAGTTAGAATGAAAGTGTAAACTAAGTTGTGACTTAGAATTTTGAAAACTGAATTTAGTTGAATTCAAATAGGTTTGAATTATGTTTTTTGAAAATAATTTAAATACTGGGAAAATTCAAAGTTTGATCTTTCTTGGTAAAACAGAAAACTGTTACTGTTTTAAATAAAAAGGTAGGTTTAAATTTGTAAGTGGAGATTTAAATCTGAGATTAAGTTTGGAATTTGAATATGAATTCAAATTTTGTTTGTCTGAAATTTGAAACCATATTGTGTTTTAAAATTAAAATTTGATTTGGAAATCTCAAGTATAAATGCATATGTGATTGCATTTTGAATTGGAGAGTTAAGTATTTAATTTAGGAATTCAAAATGAATTCAAAACTGAGTTTAAAATCTGGATTTAAATTTTTAAGCTTCAGTTTTAAAATCAGGATTTAAATTTAAATTGCTTTTAAATGATTTACATTGAATTGAAAGTGTAAATTGTAGAAAGAGTTTAAAGAATTTAAAACTAAAATGAGAATGGAAGTTATATTTCAAATTTTGAAATTTTAAAGTAATTTTTAAAATTGATTTGAATTTGATTTGAATTGAAAATTTAAACCCTTTTCAACTTATTAATTGATTATATGTTTCTTGTAAACATATAAGATTAAGTTGTAATGTTTTAAAATCTTATTTTAAATAAATTTGAGTCTTTAAGTTTAAAAAAAATGTTAAATTGGAATTTAATGTAAATTTAAAAACATTTTGTTTTTAAATGCTTAATTAAATAAGAAATATTTATCTAAAAGATAAATAAATGTTTAATGATTGGATTCATTAATTATGAAGGTAATTAAGATGAATATTAATTTTTAATTAATAAATAATGTGGAAGTTTAATTAAATAATTAATGATTTTTAATTTGATTTGAGATTAATTAATTAAGTTTAATTTATCTATAATTAAGGATGGTTAACTAAATTTCAATTTATGATTAAGATTTATTTAATCAAGTGATTAATGGTAATTTAGATTTTAATTAACACTTAGTTAATTAATGATTAGAGATTAATTAAATAGTAATTAAATATTAATTACTTAATAACTAGTGATGATTAATTTGAGTTAATTCTTAATTAAGTAATTAAGGAATATTAATGAAGCCATTAACTTAAGATTAACAATTAATTAATGTGATTAATTTTGGTAATTAATTAGATTAATTAATTAATAATCAATTGTTTAGGTTTAATTACTTAATGAAAGTAATTAGTGAATTAATTACTTAATGTAATTAATTAAGGTTAATGTGATTTGTTTAGATTAATTAATTAAGTTTAATTGATTTAAACATTTGTTGAATTGTTGATAATTACTTATGTAATTAATGAATTTGTAATTACTTAAGGAAGTAATTAATTAATAATTACAGGATGTAATTAAAGATATTTGTTATAGAAGTAATTTGGATTTAAATTACTTTGAAATTAATCAAGGGGATTGATTTAGATAATTAATTAAGAATAATTAATTATTGAGTTGAGTAATTAATGTAGTTAATTACAGATTGATTATTAATCAAGGGTGATTAATATATATGTAGGGATTGGTTTTAGATTAATTACTAATGTAATTAATTAAGTAATTAACTTGTGTAATCAACTTATAAGCTAATTACTTATTGTAATTAGAGATAGTTAATCAGTAATGATTAATTGAATGATTATTTATAAATTGATTTGTAATCAATGGATGGTTAAGTTAAGTAGAATTAATGATGAAGAAATTAATTTAATTCATTTTAAATAAATTAGAGATTGAGTAATAAATTTAATTCATTTTAAATTAATTCTAGAATGTGTGATCATTTGATCATTTGCTTATGTTTGATGATTTGTATTGGTTGTTTGGTATGGATTTGTAACCTCAATTATGAGATGAGTAGTGGATGTGATATGGATGCATTGGTTGCTTCTGGATGATAATATAGATTATCTGATTATGATATGATTATCTGTTGATAATGATTAGATTGATTATCTGTTATGTTGTAAATTATCTATCTGCATACATTTAGATAATAAATTGAATTGTTTTAAACTTAAAACAACTTGGCCTTAATAAGACACGCTTTGGTTTTCGATGAGACCGGGATCGGGTTTCCATATTTGGACATCCGAAAACCACATCGATTCCAAATAACGTTAGGTCGTTAATCTAAGTGGAGCAAGTGAAGACTCGAGGTGTAAGGGCTATACGTCAGTATAACTCTGTGGGTGATTCCGTAATGAGTTTGACGGAATAGGTCTTATAGATTCGAGATGGTGAATCAGAGTGCAAGGGTTATTGTCGTTAACTCTGAGGGTGATTCCAATACGAGTGTAACGAGATGATGCCTTCGGTTTCGTTCGAACCCGGAACGAACTTGTATGGATTGAATGCTTTCAGAACATCGTCAGGTGGACGATGAGCATTCTAAGTGTTGTGTTCTATAAAGGTAATCGTAACCTCAAGCCTCATCAACCGGGAATGGCTAAAACAGGGGAGGTGCAGCAAAGCTTCGTGGGTAGCCCCCACTTGAGAGTAAGATTTACCCCTGTCTAGAGGTCCCTTTATATTTCGGCTGTGTGGGACGGTTGATCATGACAACCGTCGGGGTTGTCTTATTTGGAAATGTTCAGTAAGGAACGGGTCCGGCTTTGTGTTGCAGGGGAGTTAGGGTGGCTCCTCGGTACGGTGATCTAGGCCACGTACTGTGACGGGCGGTACCCCAGTAGCCCTGCCATTGATGGAATCCAAAATCCAATAAGTGCCGTACGTATTAGTTGTGCCCAACTATGTTGGAATGTGAGATGTAAGCATTTCAGCTATTTCTGTATTTTATTTGAAAACCCTAGACACTATTATAATATCACCGGATTTCCTATCAAATGTTTTGGTTAGCGTAAGGTAAAAACTTTTCCATGTTTATGTGTGGGAAGTCTTACGTGATACCCTTTTCTTTCAAAGGTTTTTCAAAGTTAAGCAACTTTAACCTGTTACTCACACCAGACCCATGTCTGACCCGGAGTTATTTCTGTTTTTCTTTAACTCTTGGGTACTCAAATTTTTATGAGTAGTCAAGAGAATTCAGGTTAGGATTCAGGATTAGCTTTGACGAATTGTGGAGGAGCATATGGAGCAGGAGGCTTCTGCGTATAGTTATATAGTTCCGCTGTGTTTGGTCTCTGAGTGTTCTGTTTGTATTGAGTTGTAATAACTAGACAGGTGTTTATAACTGTCTAGTATGTGTTGTATATGTCTGTGTAACTCTGATAATTGATGTATACTATGTAATACTTTGTTATTAATATAATTTATTCGTTTCCGCTGTTGAGATTCTTGTGTTGTTTCTTTCTTCTCTTCTTTCTTTTCTTCTTCTATCCCTTTCTTTCTTAATTCATGATGCGATTTTCCGGGAGTGGAAAGTCGGGTCGTGACATCTTGGTATCAGAGCTGTAGGTTGAGTGAATACCTAGGCTCTGAAATGTGTTTTTCTTTAGGGAGCATTAGGTTGAGTGAATACCTAGGCTCTGTAGTGGTGTCTATCTTGAGAGAGCGTATTTGTATTTTTAATATATATATATATATATATATATATATATTTATTGGTTCTACCTATTTGTTGGATTACCTGTTCGGGTTTTTCCAATGTAAGTTATAAAGGTAGATGAGGTAGAAGTGTGTGTAACACAACTACCATTGGTTGGAGTTTAATGGATGATGTTGGAAGTGTATTTATCGAGACTGTAGACCTAATACTGTCTCGAGTAAGTTTTTCTTGGTTGAAAGACTTCATCGATCTCTGAAGGTAACCTGTTAAGGTTCGGAGTTCATCTTTGAAGTGTTGAATTGAGTTTTGATCTGTCGGTTGAGCAGAAGCAAGCAAGTGATGGTATCTTGATATCTTAGGAAAGTAGTAGATGCGTGATGAGATGCGGTGACTATGGATATTTTCGAAGATGTTTCTTTGGAACAAGAGTAGGAAGTGAGTCTGCTCGGTGATGTGGCTGAGTTTAGCAGAGTATTCTGAGTTGATAAGGAGTCTTCTGGCTGGGTAGTTTCTCTGAAGTGGAGTTCAGAAGCAGTAGAGTGGATCTTTTCTCTGGTAAGTTGGCTAAGTCAGCATAAGCTGTTCTGTTTGGTTGAGAGAGAGCAGTTTTCTTTGGATTTAGGCTGAGTTGATCGCAAAAGTGACTTGCGATAGTATGTTCTCTTGTGTTTGTTGGAGATTGTCTGGATGTCTTCTGGAAGTCAGAGTTTGTCTGCATCTGGAGATCGAGTTTTCTTTTCAGGATTGGAGCTGGTGGTTCAGTTTGTAGATGGACGGTTCCTTGAGGTAAAAGTTGGTGAAGCAACTCAGGTTTGGAAGGAACATCTAAGTTTTCTTTATGGATATATGGAACCATATTTCTGCGCTGGGTTGTCTAGTCTGTGCTTGTGCTCTTAGTCAGCATTTTCTTCTGTTTCGGATCAGAGTTGTGCAGCGGAAGCAGTTTGGGAATGTTTCTGTTTTGTTTTTCCGGATAAGGAGAGTTTGTTCTGTCTTCTGTTGTTAAGAAGCAGGGTTTGTGTTCTTGGTTTTTGAGTGATCTTGAGGAGATCATTGGATTGTTTTGATTCAGTCTGTTTCTAGTGGAATCAGCAAAAGTTAAGCTGATCAGGATGGATGTTGGTAGCCCAGGATCGTCCGAAGAGTTTTTTTTGATAAGAGACGGGAGAATTTGGATTCTGGCATCGGAGATTGGATTTGGGTTAAGTTTTCTCTGATTCAGGGAGCTATAAGTTTGAGAAGCTAGCTCCGAAGTGTTTTGCTTTCTTCTGTGATTGGTAAGATCAGTGTTTGGTTTTCTAGAGTTGAATTGCCAGTTTGGATAACTGGGATTCAAGGTATTTCACGTATCTCTGAGGGAGTACATGTTTGATATTTCTGGTTGTAGAACCAGTAGTTTAGGATGGTTTGTTTGTTGTGTCAGACTCGTTTGTAGTCTGCTATTCTGTATAGAATTGTTGTTAGGAGCTCTATAGCATAGTAGTATTGATTGATTGTATTCTATAGAGCGAGTATCCCGATATATATATATATATACCGGGGAAACTCGTGAATGTTTTATCCAAAATTCTTTTGGATAGTTAGATTTGTTTTAATTGTGTGAATTGATTGCTTTGGTTGTTGGCATATGTTTAACATATGCTGTATTTTAAAATAAAATCTGTAAATAGATTATTAAATTGCCTTTGTTTTAAATTTCGAGGACGAAATTCTTTTAAGGGGGAAGGATTGTAACGACCCGGAATTTTGGACAATATAAATTTAATAATCTGGGTTTAAATTTATATTGAATTAATAATTTTGATTAATAAATTTGATTTGATTTAAATAATCTTCTTTATTTAATAATTTAATCTGTGAAATTATTTTAATGAGCTAATAAATTGTTTTCTATTTAATAATGTATATGTATTTATGTATATATTTTAAATAGACAAGTTATTTTAGTTAAGTTAGTATAGTATAATTTTAGTATGTTTTGAAAATAGAAATGGTGATTTATTTTTAATTTGAGTTTTTTTAAAAAAATATTTAATTAAATAACTATATGATTTTAAATAAGAGATAAATGTTTTAATTAGTTTCAAATTCATTTTTAATTCAAGTTGTATATTAAAATATGTTACAAGCTCTTTTATAAATTTGTTTTAAAGGTTTCTTTTCAAATGAATTACTTGTATATTGTTATAATGCTTTGCTTTATTCTTTAGAGAATTATTTAGATAACATAATTATGTATAAGATTTAATTAACAATGTTTAATACTTATTTAACTCTAATTAAACATTAATTTAATTCAAAGACAAGTGTTTGTATATTAAAGCTTAAAGTTACAAATGTAAACTTATCATCTATTCAAAATGACATGTGTCCATTTCATTTTCATTTTTCTTTTAATTCACTTAAATCTGAAAATACATTCATATCATTTTTGTTTCTTCATTCATATGCATTTTTATTCATTCCTTAATCAAGAAAAGATCAACTTCATCCTCATTCATGTTCAAATCTGAAACTCTTCAAATATTCAAAACTACATTTTTCAAATCTGCATACATGGAATCTTCAATTTGGATCTGAAACCAAATACATTCAGACCTGCACATCAAGTAGAAGCCTGCAATTTAATCTTCAATCAAAGATTTAAACCTGCATGCATTTTAACTTCAACTCTGGAAGCATCAGTTTTTAAAAGCAAGTAAAAGACCTGCATGCATCATTTTATAAAGCAACATTCAAGTTTTAAAGGGGATTCAAGCTACTGCATACATTAAACTTCAAATTTGGACCCTGCATATGGAGTAGGCTCTGCATTTTGCAAATAATGTGAGTAACTCTTTTTATTTTAAAATTAAGTAAGGTTATGCATGCTTATAGATTAGAAATGAACCTATATAAAATTGCTATGAATAGTTTACCTGTGATTTATGAACTGTTGAGCATTTATATTTGAATGTGGTGCATGTTTGTTCATCAGGGTATTGACTGTATACCCATTTGATAACTTTCTTCTGATTTGGCTGTGTTATGAATTAACATCTGAATGAAATATGTTTGGTTCTTGATAGAATAAAGTTAAAACACTTTATGTAGGTTAAATAAATTTGAAATAATGAATGAATGCATGAATTTTTAATCAAAAAGATTACTAGTTATAATACTGTAAAACAAAGAAACAACTTTCAATTTACAATATTATACATATTGATAAACACAGAGGATGATTGTATTTGTTTTGATTGTATTTATTTCTGAAGGTGGTATATCTATCTAAGATTGTGGGAAATTATTTAATTGAGTTGAATTTTAGTTTGGGGTTGAAATTTGGAAGGTTCTGTTAGAACACTGGTTTACTGGGATTAGAAAAAAGATTGGGTGCTGTGGCTTCTTGAATGCATCGGGTTCGAAGCTGTTTGGGGTATTGTTGGATGGTGAAGTGATGAATTAGTCACCGGAGTTTGGGAGTTGAAGATGGTCGAGGAGTGGAGGAACCAGCGTTGACAGGCTTGTCACTGCAGTGGGGTTAATGTTGTGCAGGGTTTGATGCTTCAGGGTTGCAGGGGATTGTGACTCGGGTTGATCTCGGGATTTTTGGCAAATGACTCGAAGCTAGTAGGGGATTTACTCGAAGCAAAGATCAGGGTGACTCGAGTACTTTTTGGTTTCAGGTTTAACAAGACAGAAAACTGTTCTTTTCTGTTTTTAAGGGTTTTTTTTTTTAAATAAAGTTTAAATTTAAATCTGGAGTTTAGCTTAGGATTTAAATTTGAACCTAAGGATGAATTCAAAACTTGTTTGAATTATTTTTCTGTATTAATTTAAATGCAGAATTTTATATTGGTTTTAAAGAAAAAAAAAAAGGGAAACAGAAACTATTTCCAGTTTATAAAGTTAGAATGAAAGTGTAAACTAAGTTGTGACTTAGAATTTTGAAAACTGAATTTAGTTGAATTCAAATAGGTTTGAATTATGTTTTTTGAAAATAATTTAAATACTGGGAAAATTCAAAGTTTGATCTTTCTTGGTAAAACAGAAAACTGTTACTGTTTTAAATAAAAAGGTAGGTTTAAATTTGTAAGTGGAGATTTAAATCTGAGATTAAGTTTGGAATTTGAATATGAATTCAAATTTTGTTTGTCTGAAATTTGAAACCATATTGTGTTTTAAAATTAAAATTTGATTTGGAAATCTCAAGTATAAATGCATATGTGATTGCATTTTGAATTGGAGAGTTAAGTATTTAATTTAGGAATTCAAAATGAATTCAAAACTGAGTTTAAAATCTGGATTTAAATTTTTAAGCTTCAGTTTTAAAATCAGGATTTAAATTTAAATTGCTTTTAAATGATTTACATTGAATTGAAAGTGTAAATTGTAGAAAGAGTTTAAAGAATTTAAAACTAAAATGAGAATGGAAGTTATATTTCAAATTTTGAAATTTTAAAGTAATTTTTAAAATTGATTTGAATTTGATTTGAATTGAAAATTTAAACCCTTTTCAACTTATTAATTGATTATATGTTTCTTGTAAACATATAAGATTAAGTTGTAATGTTTTAAAATCTTATTTTAAATAAATTTGAGTCTTTAAGTTTAAAAGAAATGTTAAATTGGAATTTAATGTAAATTTAAAAACATTTTGTTTTTAAATGCTTAATTAAATAAGAAATATTTATCTAAAAGATAAATAAATGTTTAATGATTGGATTCATTAATTATGAAGGTAATTAAGATGAATATTAATTTTTAATTAATAAATAATGTGGAAGTTTAATTAAATAATTAATGATTTTTAATTTGATTTGAGATTAATTAATTAAGTTTAATTTATCTATAATTAAGGATGGTTAACTAAATTTCAATTTATGATTAAGATTTATTTAATCAAGTGATTAATGGTAATTTAGATTTTAATTAACACTTAGTTAATTAATGATTAGAGATTAATTAAATAGTAATTAAATATTAATTACTTAATAACTAGTGATGATTAATTTGAGTTAATTCTTAATTAAGTAATTAAGGAATATTAATGAAGCCATTAACTTAAGATTAACAATTAATTAATGTGATTAATTTTGGTAATTAATTAGATTAATTAATTAATAATCAATTGTTTAGGTTTAATTACTTAATGAAAGTAATTAGTGAATTAATTACTTAATGTAATTAATTAAGGTTAATGTGATTTGTTTAGATTAATTAATTAAGTTTAATTGATTTAAACATTTGTTGAATTGTTGATAATTACTTATGTAATTAATGAATTTGTAATTACTTAAGGAAGTAATTAATTAATAATTACAGGATGTAATTAAAGATATTTGTTATAGAAGTAATTTGGATTTAAATTACTTTGAAATTAATCAAGGGGATTGATTTAGATAATT
The DNA here is from genome assembly GCA_030765085.1 of Allium cepa. Taxonomy (NCBI): domain Eukaryota; kingdom Viridiplantae; phylum Streptophyta; class Magnoliopsida; order Asparagales; family Amaryllidaceae; genus Allium; species Allium cepa. Next base: position 139,777,473 of record CM060932.1, read on the forward strand.
AATTAAGAATAATTAATTATTGAGTTGAGTAATTAATGTAGTTAATTACAGATTGATTATTAATCAAGGGTGATTAATATATATGTAGGGATTGGTTTTAGATTAATTACTAATGTAATTAATTAAGTAATTAACTTGTGTAATCAACTTATAAGCTAATTACTTATTGTAATTAGAGATAGTTAATCAGTAATGATTAATTGAATGATTATTTATAAATTGATTTGTAATCAATGGATGGTTAAGTTAAGTAGAATTAATGATGAAGAAATTAATTTAATTCATTTTAAATAAATTAGAGATTGAGTAATAAATTTAATTCATTTTAAATTAATTCTAGAATGTGTGATCATTTGATCATTTGCTTATGTTTGATGATTTGTATTGGTTGTTTGGTATGGATTTGTAACCTCAATTATGAGATGAGTAGTGGATGTGATATGGATGCATTGGTTGCTTCTGGATGATAATATAGATTATCTGATTATGATATGATTATCTGTTGATAATGATTAGATTGATTATCTGTTATGTTGTAAATTATCTATCTGCATACATTTAGATAATAAATTGAATTGTTTTAAACTTAAAACAACTTGGCCTTAATAAGACACGCTTTGGTTTTCGATGAGACCGGGATCGGGTTTCCATATTTGGACATCCGAAAACCACATCGATTCCAAATAACGTTAGGTCGTTAATCTAAGTGGAGCAAGTGAAGACTCGAGGTGTAAGGGCTATACGTCAGTATAACTCTGTGGGTGATTCCGTAATGAGTTTGACGGAATAGGTCTTATAGATTCGAGATGGTGAATCAGAGTGCAAGGGTTATTGTCGTTAACTCTGAGGGTGATTCCAATACGAGTGTAACGAGATGATGCCTTCGGTTTCGTTCGAACCCGGAACGAACTTGTATGGATTGAATGCTTTCAGAACATCGTCAGGTGGACGATGAGCATTCTAAGTGTTGTGTTCTATAAAGGTAATCGTAACCTCAAGCCTCATCAACCGGGAATGGCTAAAACAGGGGAGGTGCAGCAAAGCTTCGTGGGTAGCCCCCACTTGAGAGTAAGATTTACCCCTGTCTAGAGGTCCCTTTATATTTCGGCTGTGTGGGACGGTTGATCATGACAACCGTCGGGGTTGTCTTATTTGGAACTGTTCAGTAAGGAACGGGTCCGGCTTTGTGTTGCAGGGGAGTTAGGGTGGCTCCTCGGTACGGTGATCTAGGCCACGTACTGTGACGGGCGGTACCCCAGTAGCCCTGCCATTGATGGAATCCAAAATCCAATAAGTGCCGTACGTATTAGTTGTGCCCAACTATGTTGGAATGTGAGATGTAAGCATTTCAGCTATTTCTGTATTTTATTTGAAAACCCTAGACACTATTATAATATCACCGGATTTCCTATCAAATGTTTTGGTTAGCGTAAGGTAAAAACTTTTCCATGTTTATGTGTGGGAAGTCTTACGTGATACCCTTTTCTTTCAAAGGTTTTTCAAAGTTAAGCAACTTTAACCTGTTACTCACACCAGACCCATGTCTGACCCGGAGTTATTTCTGTTTTTCTTTAACTCTTGGGTACTCAAATTTTTATGAGTAGTCAAGAGAATTCAGGTTAGGATTCAGGATTAGCTTTGACGAATTGTGGAGGAGCATATGGAGCAGGAGGCTTCTGCGTATAGTTATATAGTTCCGCTGTGTTTGGTCTCTGAGTGTTCTGTTTGTATTGAGTTGTAATAACTAGACAGGTGTTTATAACTGTCTAGTATGTGTTGTATATGTCTGTGTAACTCTGATAATTGATGTATACTATGTAATACTTTGTTATTAATATAATTTATTCGTTTCCGCTGTTGAGATTCTTGTGTTGTTTCTTTCTTCTCTTCTTTCTTTTCTTCTTCTATCCCTTTCTTTCTTAATTCATGATGCGATTTTCCGGGAGTGGAAAGTCGGGTCGTGACACAGATATTAGTATAATCAGTGCAATTCGAAGACATTTTTGTGGCATATGTGCTTATTGGAAGGAAGAAGTGAAGCTGCCAAAAGCATGACCTAGCAAATTTTGATATAACTTGTGTACATGTTGCAAAGTACACAAGTTATACATGTTTTAATTTTGCTAAGTTATAGGACAAAAGGCGTTAATGTGACTAAAATAATAATTTCATGTGAGACAACCAACGACTGTCAATTAGTGTTGTTCTTTCCTCTTAGTTCTCAGATTTGAAGTTGCAGTAATCAAGTTATCATCACAGAGGAAGTTTATTATTTTACTCCTTTATCTCATATTTTTCCTTACTTTCATTTGTTCAATACACTGAACACATCATCGAGCCATACCAAGAAATGCATCAGGTTTCTTTCTCTTTCATCATTTGTTTTTCTTGATTGCTCTCAGTATTCTTTTGATTTTTTCTATCAAACTGACATAATACTTCTCTTTAACCATCATAATAAGCCCTACCTAGAGAATACATTCTCTGGCTGCTTACTATTTTTTGAATGGTAATTATATCATCTCCTCATTTTTTCAAAATATTCTGTTGATAAATGATGGAGCAATGCAACAGCCGTGTACATGTTCAAAAAAAGCTACAACATGAACCATTGGCCACAAATGCTCCAGACCAGACCAACAAGGGATTTCAAAAATAGTCGAAGTCATAGCGTACAAACTGAATTTGCGTATAAACTATCAGGCAACTGATACACCAGGGCTAATCAGAACTGCTTTCCATAGCCGTATAAACTATCAGGCAACTGAATCTGACAATCAATGCATAGGTAAAAATGATCATGCTTCAAGTGAGAAAATACGATAATGTAATTCAACTCAATTTCGCGAACGTATGGGTTAAAGACAGAATAAAGGCAACCCCAAAGCTTCAATTTTGTTAGACAAAATTTAAACAGCATGAAAATTGTTGATTGATCCTAAATTATGTTAAACTGCAGTAACATACTTGCATGTATAATGTATGCACATCAATCCCCAAAGCTCTCACCTTCAAGCCACAATCACTCACCCATTCACCTATATCCACCGCAATATCCATTATCTAATGTTCTGGAAAATGGAAGTAACTATAAAACCATTAAAAATGATGAGAAATATTTGCATGATTAGAGATGCACCCTTGTAATTTAAGGATTCGGATTAGTACAAATGATTTACATATTTTCCCCTTCTCTTTTGAATCCAAAAGGAAAATAACATGGAAGTAAGCTATTTTAGGATAAATCGACAAAAATTTAAACGTCCTAGCTCCAAAAGTTCGAAATGAATAGCCAACATCAGGTACACATTGAGAAATCCATCAATTCTGAACGAGCCGAAGATTACTTCTTATTAAAGTATTCGACGGTAAAAATTAATAGCGAACTCGTATATTAATCACCAGAAACCAAATTGAACTCCTACAATGTACTAAAACTAACCAAAAATCACAAGGAATACGGACCAATTGACATTACTTTTTTTTCAGAGGCGGACAAATTTATACGAACGAAAATATAGAAAATCGGATTCTATAAAACCCTAACATCATCGGCCGTGAAATGCATTCGAGTTCGACCAAAACAAACGAACAATAAATCAAATCAACAACTCGAATCAAAGTTGAGTGTAATGGAAATCAAAGAAACATCACGTACCAATTTATATGAAGCATACACGCTCGACAAATTGAAGCCGCCACAAGCAACAATCGGCAAACCAAATCAAAGAATATCGAAGTCTACAATCAAACAATATCAAGCGGCGCTTCAATTTAGCAAAACCCTAAATCTGGATTGAGGAATGAACGAGGAACGACCGCCATTTTCACATAAAAAAAGGAACGGAGCAAATAAAAGAGAAATGGGGCGAAGATATAATAGAAAAAGGGGTCGGCCATTGTATTAGTTTGTTATTTTATTTGGACTTAATTTTTACAACGGGCATTTCCTGTTGTAAATTCGACATGTATTACAACGGGCTTGAAATGACCGTTGTAATAGCCTTCTATTACAACGGGCTATCATCGCCCGTTGTAAAAAGTTCGTTTGTATAGGGCATCTATTACAACGGGTCTGAATGGACCGTTGTAATAGCATTCTATTACAACGGCCTATCATCGCCCATTGTAAAAAGGTTGTTGTATAGGGCATCTATTACAACGGGTCTGAATGGACCGTTGTAATAGCCTTCTATTACAACGGACAACCAATGCCCGTTGTAAAAAGGACGTTGTAATAGGGTATTTTTGTTGTAGTGAAGCTCATATTAAATGATTTTACAAATATGTATAAACAGTAATTAAATGAAAATTTTACATTCAATTTAACAACAGTTAATACATATTTAATTTTAAATAAAAACATGTGTAAATATATTGTAAATAAATATAAACTGGTATTTAACATGATTAAATTTAATAGAATATTAGAATATTTTTGTTTTTGAAAATATATTAAAAAATCCGATTAAAAAATTAATTTCAAAATTTGTATAATGTATAAATAACATTTTTCAGTTCATTTCATTTAAAGAAGATATAGTGGAATAGTGAAATATAGCGGAAATAGCGGGGCTTAAAGCGGAAAGGCTATATTTAAGGCTATTTGGGAAAATCATCACGATAGGAATCCACTATGGGATATAGCAGGGTAATAGTGGGGCATTAACTGCACAGTGGGAGACAACAGAAAAATTATGTACTCCATTCATCTTTTCAGAAAGCTCTACTTTGTATGCAAGCTTACCAACCCTCTCTAAATGGGGAAGTCTTGACAAATCTTGGTGCTAATTTTCCTAAACCGCCAAACGTTGTAACATTCTTTAAAGGAGAGGCTTTAATAAACACCATATCACCTACGGCAAATGTGAGATTGATCCTTCTTTTATCTACAATTTTTTTATAGTCTTGAGAAGCTTTCGTTCTTTTTTAGATGAGGTTAACTTTCTCATTGGTTTCCTATAACGATCCCAATTTTGACTAACATTATAGGACATTTAATTAGATAAATTAAATGAAATAATGTAAGTGGTTAAGGGATTGAGATTTTATATTTATAAGGTAATCAAGCCTTAATGAATGAACTAATGAAAATTTAAAATGAAGTAATGGTAATAAGATAAGGGCAAAATAGAAATAGGTTATATTATTCTACCCCGAACCCTTGTTCCAATTTCATTTACTACATTCACAAACAAAACTAGACCTAGAGCTTGGCTGGCTACCATTAGAAGAAATCTAAAGGAAGATAAGCAAGAATTCAAGAAGAAGCTTAATCAAATCAATTCAAGGGAAAATCTCAAACTCCTTAACAACAAGCTAAGATGAGTAATAGATCACGTCTCATTTTTGTTGCTTTCAGTTTCTAAATGAGATCCGAATTTATTTTGCAAGTAAAATGCCATGATTTGATTGTTTAAATGGATATTTATGCTCATCTTTATGATTTATGTTATTTCATACAGTTTTTATGATAAGATTTGATTTGAAAAACATATTAAATGACATCCAAATGGCTTGCATTTTTGATTAAGGTCGTAAATATTATTTTAGGGATGGGTTTCAAGTTTCATAATTTTCTAAGTTGCTGTGGATTTATTATGAATTTTCTAGTAAAGAAAATGGTTAAATTGGATTTAAATTATTTTCGGCTATTATAGGTTAGATTTAGGTTAGAAATTTAAGTATGTTAGAAAACATATTAAAATTGATTTATGGGGATTTTTGGAAAAATTTCCCAAGTGTTTTATAAAAGATATAAAATTATTTAAAGGTATAAGACTTAAATGTTTTATATGTTTATAAAAGAGGAAGGGGAAATTTGTTAAACGTTTTAAAATTGTTAATTACCGAATTCGGTAGCACTTTTAAAAAATGGGTTTCGTAAAAGAATTAGCAACCAAGTATATATTGGCTTTAGGCAAGTTAGTTGGAAAGATATTACTTTAAAAAGTTAAAAATCAGTTTTGCAAAGGATTATTGCTTCGCCACTTATAGCAGTCACCTTTCAACACCATACACCCAACTTCTACCAAGTCGAAACCAATACACATAGTATCAATGTCTTAGTATGTAGTGGATTGGAGAAAGGCGAAAGATATAGAGTCTAACGTGCTTTGGAAGAGGTAGAAATATCTCTTTTAAACTTAGAACTATTTTGGTTATAAATAATGCTTTCGAAGGGGTTGGAACTTTCAACTTAACCTACTTGCTTCTTTTTATATAAAGAAATGGCTTTTGAATGGGTTGCAGCCTTGTTTTTAAAACAAGCTTCCAAAGGGGTCGAAACCCCTGCTACTCCATTTAACCTTCCGAATCAATGCGCTCGAAAGGGCACTTTTGCCTTAAACTCTGAATCTGCTTCTCCATGCTATCGAAAGGGTTGGTTTCGAAACCATCCACTTTCTTTTACTTAGGAATAATGCTTTCATAAGCAATGCTTTCGCCCCAGTTCTTTTAAGACCCTTAGGTATATTGAAAGTTAAACCCAAAGGTTTCAAAAGGAATGGTTTTAAATGGTTTCGAAGCTATTTTCCACAAGTTTTAACTTGAACCCAATGCTTTCGAGAGGTTTGTTTTAAGTAAGGAATTTTAATACTTTCGAAAGGTATATAATGTTTGTTTCGAAGGGGAGGTACCCCAATGTTTTTGGAAGGTTTACTTGAGTCTTTGAATGGAAGGTTTCCAATGCTTTCATAAGGAGAGTTTATAGTATTTTGAAAAGATAATGTCTAAGGTTTTATAAAGCTTTCGAAGGGATACCTTCAATGATTTTGAAAGGTATGTTTTAGCCTTTTGGCCTAGTGTTTCAAGGTGTAGTAGTTAACTTATTTTGAAAGCGGTACTTTTAATGGATTTGAAAGGTATTATTTAGAGTTTTCAAGCAAAGATTCGAATGGTTTATCTTAGCTTCATAGCCTAAGACATTGTAAGTTAAAGAGGGTTTTTAACTTACTTTGGAGGGATAGATAATCCCATTATATCTCATCAACATTTGTTTTATGTAAAGTGTGTGTGTATATATATATCATGGCAAAGATATATAAGTAAAGCAAAGAGTATATTTTCTTTGTTTAATATGATTTAAAGGGTTAAATCAATTTGAAAGAAATGTTTTCAAGGAAAATTTGATAGGGTAGTTAACCTTAAGTAAATGACTCAGATATTAGAATACCATATGGGACTAGTATAAGGCCACGCCCTATACTTTAGCTAATAAGCCCTTAGCTAATATAAGTCCAAAATTCCAGTGTGTAGGGCTTTATCACAGGTAAGACTAAATTGTGTTACGCAAAAAAAGGAATATAATAGAGAAAGATAGGTTATTGGTGATCCCGCAAAACCATTAGGTTCAGTTGACCCTAGAAGAAGATAGTTAAGGGCAGATAGCCTAGTAGTATGTCTAACAGATGTTAGATAATTAAGTATATCTGGTAAGCTCGAGTCAACCAATGGTTAGTAGTTAGCCAAACAAAACTATATTGTTCGGACAGATAGTCCATTGATTACCTGATTTATGTGCATATATGGAATTTCTATTATTGCTTTAATCAGTTTGATTGCAGGATTCTGATTTGCAAAAGATATGTTTTAAAAAGGGATATTAGTGAGGGAAAATCCATTTCGCTAAGCGGCGTGGTCTCACTTAATATCAGTAAACTGAGATGTAATAGTATTATTTACACCATGCTTTATGTCTGGCTTGAAGTTTATGTTTTCCTTTTAATCACTTTGGTCCTCAAAATTTAGTTTGGGTAAATTGAGTTTTAAGGTTTTTCAGGTTTAGTAGGTTGGACGAATATACTTTGAAGAAGTGCAGGAGGCAAAGTTAGGAGATATTTAATTTTATTTCCACTGTGATGTATTAAGACCGATATGTCTATTTAGTACTCTGATCATCCTAGGGGGCATCTTCATATGTCACTCTTGACGTAATTTGTAATAATTATATTTGATCAAAACATGGAAATCATTAGGGATTATGTATCCAAATATGAAATATTGATTTGAAATGTAATCAAATCATAATCCAAATATGAAATATTGATTTGAAATGTAATAAAAAAAGTTGTTTTAAATCTGTCTTGATTTTATTTCATATTCATATGCTTCTGATATTATGGATACCATTACAATTGCCATATTTTGTCACTGGAAGTTAATATTACAGATGACTGTAGCATTTGTAGCGCTTAGCTTTGGGCCTCAAGATAGGGGATGTTACAACATGGTATCAAATCATAGGTTTATGAAAAGTTAAAACAAATTTCAAACTTAAAATATTTTTGAAAATACAATCCTAAGGAATTAGAGAAAAGATTGGGATATAGGATAACGCTACAATAATGTACTTGTATTTTCTATGTATAAGTATATACTTTATCTCTATTCTCCCATCTCTCTTTGGCTATTCTTCTTTATCTTACAATGACTCGAATGTAGAATTTACGGTCGTAAGATATGGATGCTAGGAGTGGAAGAGTTTACATTGGTGGAGGAAGCACCAAAATTAATGGGAATGCCAGGCCAAACACAAGAAGGAATCCAGGTCAGGCTCAAGCTGCTAATGTGGGTGTTGGAATTCCGTAAGTTTATATAGGAGCTATGTATCGGTTCTTCGTTAACATGATGTAGGCTGGAGTTGCAGCGAGTTTAGTTGGAGGAAATGCCGAACGATGAAATCAAGAAGCTCCAGTGGTCAATAATTATGCTGTGTTGAATAGAGATTATGCTAGGCTGGGAGGAAAAACATTTATGGGGACTGAGGAGCAATTGAAGTAGAGAATTGGTTACTTCATTACAAGAGGATTTTTGCCTATTTGGGGTTCAATGATGAGCAAAAAAGGAGACTCGCTTCTAGGCAATTATAGGGAGCAGCACTGTACCGGTGGAACAGTGTTATGGTAGGAGTTAATAAGGAGACCATGACTTAGGCTGAGTTTAGGATAAGGTTTGAAGAGAGGTTTATGTCCGAGATTGCGAAGTCAACTCTGCTCTAGAAGTTTGTTGAGTTGGAGCAGTGAGATATGACAATGCTTAAGAATACAACCATATTTGAGGAGCTATCGAGATATGGGTACGCTACGGTTGATATCATTATCAAAAGGAATGAGAAATTTATCCGTGGGCTGAAGCCTGAGCTTGCTAAGGCCATATTATCGCATATTAGAGATCTGTGTGGTGTAGTTATTGAGATAGCTTTGAGGGCGGAAGAAATGCTTTCTTTTCTTGAGGGTAACAACGCATGTGGAGCTATAGGAGGGAAGAGCCAGAAGAGGAAATTTTTCGATAAGAAGAGAGCTCTGAAGAGTAGGGCAGCCAAGAAGGGAAAGACAGAAGTTATGTAACACCCCCCTACTTGGAGACCCAAAACAAACGGTTACGGATGCTGCAGTCATCCATAGTTATTAATTCTCGAAGACCAAATATGGCGATGTTAAATTCATTGATGCACAGAAACACATGAATATGGAAAATTTCAAAACATCAAACAAGATCTCATTCCATTTCAAAACATTTCCAATTCATTGCATAATCCCATAATTGTTAACCGCATTCAAAGAAAATATATTTACTACAATATACGCCAAGAGTGACATATGAAGATGTCCCTCTGGATGATCAGAGTATATATAGCCAATTTAACAACTTTGCCCTTACAAACAACTCAGTAGAATCAAAATAAAAAAGAACTCTAGATAGGTATCATGCTTCCTGCACGTCTCTTGAAGCTTATTCGTCTAAAGAGGTACCTGAAAACCTCAACTCTCAAAATACTCAAAATCAATTGAATACACGAGAGTTTAAGAGGAAAACAAAAACTTCGAGTCAGACATAAAATCTGGTATGAATAATAATATACCATTTCAAATCATTTAGATATCCAATGAGACCACGACGCTTAGCGGAACAGGTTTTCTCCTTACTAGTATCTTAAAACCTTTATAAAACCATATACTGTGCTTTCGCATCCACAATGGTTAAAACAATTCAAAATAATATGATAGAATGATATGCAAAATAAATGAACAAATTTGGGATTACCCATCCCTATTCATTCTGACTATCTGTCCCAATTATAATTTCAAGGATTACTATTAACCTAACAGTTTTCATGGCTGACTAATAACCGATTAAATGTTCAAGGAATTCATGTCTCCTTATACAGTTTTCATGGAATCACTATGAACATATTGGTGACTCCAATATCCTTTCTCTTGCCCTAGTATACATGGATAGAATAGGAACCTACTGGTAACTCCAATATCTTCTCTTCTCATCCGAGTTTTCATGGGCTTACTAGAAACCTATGGACATCCGTCAATATGTTAATTCGGATATAGTTTTCATGGACAAACTACAAACCTAATGTCCCCTGCCAGTATCAAATCACAGTTTTGTGGGCTTATTATGAAACTGTCTATCTGACATCTTCATTTATACATAGTTTTCATAGGCTAGCTGCGAACCTATTGGCCCTTACCAATATCCTTTTCCTATACACAATTTTCACTGGCTTATTGAGACCTATTTGCCTCTGCCAATATCTTTTCCTTCAATATTTTAGCATCCTATTTTCTGGTCTTTCTGACTAATTGGATGCAATTCTACTCATTCATGGTCAACCTAGCTGGTTATTCCGCCCTTCCTTGAAATACAGTTATGGGTCCATGATAATGTGAATATATACATATATGAAGAAGCATGCATAATAACTTGGTTAATCCCTTTAACTGTTTAGTCAAAGAAAACTTCGTCAAAAACTCATTTTCCAAACACTTTATTTAATTGTGCCATGGTTTTCTTTCGAAATGAGATTGGGTTATTTGCTTTGAAAACTAAGGCTGTCGAAACCTTTAAACCTTGCTTTCGACTTCACTGGATAAACTCCTTCGAAAGCATATAAATCTCTTTTCAAAACATTAGGCCACTTCCTTTCAAAACACTTCAAATCTTCTCTTTTGAAATCTTTCAAATAAATTAAAGTATTACTTAATAATAATACTTAGTAGCTTAGCTTGGAACCATTAAAAGTACCCCTTTCGAAATCTTTGGAAGTATCCCTTTCGAAATTATTGAAAGTCCCCCTTTTGAAACCATTGGGTTTATACTTAAAATATTATTTGGGTTAAAGTGAATATAAATGAAAGTATTTCTTCCAAAACCATCCTTTATCAAATAAAAATATTAAGGAAAACATGATGGCGTCGCCACCATCCCTTTCGAAAGCTTCTGATCATTTAAACAAACATTGAACGATAGCGTCGAAACCCCTTTCGAAGCCATTGCCTTCGAAACCTTTGGACCCTTTCGAAAGCATTTAGGAAGTGGCTTTTAACATCTTTAAAAACAAGTACTACCTTTCAAAAGCATTGATGACTTCATTACACTCGAAAGGTTAAAGAACGACAGCAGGGCTTCGACTAAGTCAAAACCCCTTCTTTCAAAAGCATTAGATTATAAGTAAAGAAACTCATTCAAAAGCTTACCCTTAAAACATAAATTAGTGGCAACCCCTTCGAAAGCATTTTGAATGCCTCTTTCAAAACCATATGCTTCGACTCCTTCGAAGGCTTTCAAATTAAACAATGGTAGGTAATTTTCTTTTAAAACAAACAAAAGGTGTTGACCCTATTGGAAGCCTTGCTTTCGACACCTAGCCTTCCATCTTTCTCCAATCCACTATGTACCATCTAAGTGATACTTTGTGTATTTGTTTCGGCTTAGTGGTTTCGACTTGATTGAAGACGGTAGCTCTGAGTCGAAAGGTACTTCTAAAGAAGGAAAACCAACTTTTCTGGGTAAATCTGATTTAATACTAATTAAAGCATATACTTTCTAACTATCCTGCCACGTGTAAATACAAGATTGGTTGCTATATCTTTTCAAATTATTTACTAAAAATAGCTGCCGCTAATTTCAGATCTAAAACATGGTTAAGTTAGTATATAAGCCCTTTGATTAAGCAAAACCAATATTGCAAAGAAGCTCTTCTAAAATAATTAATTTGCATAGAAAATACATTGGAAAATCCCCTAAAAAATTCCAGAAAATCACTTTAATAATGTTATCTAACATAAAAAAATCTCAGACCCAAATTCTCAATATAATTTTCAAAATAAATTTATAAACCCAAATAACCATATTTTCCTTTAAAAGTTCATAAAAATCTTTTCATGACTTGGAAAATTATCAAAATTAAAACCCAACTCCAAAATCATGTATTACCTAACATAAAAATTTTCCATGGCCTCTAATCATCAATATCAATCGGTTTTGCTCTAAAATCCACGAGAAATCATATTTAAACAATCTCGTTGAGATCAAATAAATTGCAATTCATGCATACAATCATCCAAATCATCATAAAATGAATTTAACCTTAAATTCGAAAACACATGATTACAAAACAAAATAGAGGTGTAATTATTATTCACCTTGATTAAGGAGATTGGATTGAGATTGATTTCTCTAATCTTGAATTTCTAGCTTTCGATTTAATTTCTCTTATCTTTCCTTGATTATGTCCGGCTCCCCTTCTTACGTTTTTCTTATCAAAATTACATGAATGGGAATAAAATGGTAAGGAAGAGAATATATAAGGGTAAGGGTTATGTGCGGCAAATTCCCAATATACCCTTATGTGTTGAGTCAAGATTTTTATAGAGTTTTGATTTCTGACAAAGGGATAAGCCGTGATCGACAAGACAAAGGGATAAGCCGTGATCGACAAAAAGAAGTTATTCATTTAAAGAGTCACAAAGAGCTCCATATGTTAGAGGTTGATTATTTGGTATGTTAGTAATGTTATTTATGTTAAAATCTATCCTCAAATAATCTTAAACCTTCAATCTTTGAATATATATATATATATATATATATATATATATATATACGAATGAGTGCACAATAACTGTGCAATCTGGGCTAAACCAGTCGATCGGTTAAAATAAGGCAGTCGACCATTTCTGCCCAGAATGCTCAGTTAACGCGCACAAGTGTACATAACGTATATATATTCAAATTCCTTTCTACTGGTCCTTTTTGACCTGTCGACCGTTTTCAAACAGAAAGCAACCTTTCGTATAGACACTTCCTTTTCTTCAACGGTTGCTTCTCTTTCTCTTCACCGATGATCATGACCTTTGTTTGTACCTTTTCACAAAGGGTTACAACTGTTTATTTCTTATATAAACATCTTGAAATCATTATTCCAATGAACCAATTCTATTATTCTAATCTCTATTCTATTGATCTCAATCTTATACTTTCAAGTGCTTAAATTGCTCATATTCTATCATATATCGTTTTTGAATCCTGAAATTTATTTAACATTCTTTTGATTCAATACGATATCCACTTCCAAATCTTCATATATACAAATATTCTAATTGAGGATAAGATTAAAGGAAGTTTGTACTACAAGTGACAAAATAGTGTTAGCAAGAACACATACCGTCAACAAACAATTATTTCCATCTTTGCTGAAGTCCTCGGTATTGTAAGAGGCAAGTGTTGAAGTCCTCGGTGTTGTAAGAGGCAAGTGTTGAAGTCCTCGGTGTTGTAAGAGGAAAGTGTTGAAGTCCCCCGTATATTAGAGGCGTGAAATCCCGTTCGTCTGCTCGGGTGTTGTAAACCTGTTCCTCCGGGTGAAGCGAGGTAGTTGGTAGTGAAAATCCAGATAGAAGTCTGGAACTGGACGTAGGACGGTGCTCCGAACCAGTATGAAAATCTCTGGTGTGCTTTTTCTATTTTACTAAATTTTCTATTATCTGTGATTAGTCATATTTTTGTGTGTTATACATCATATTACACGATCCGTGTGTACTATATTAGCACGTACACATTTTCATTATGTAGATTAATTATCTTAAAACCCATTTTTAAGCACATTTAATCATTTAATTGAGAACGACCTTAATTATATTTACTCATATCTCAATCCGCTTATCATTTAATATTTAAATTATTCTATTTACTAATTAAATCTTTTGAATAATGTTATCAAAAATTACGAGTGTTACAGGCTCCCCTCATTAAAGAATTTCATCCTTGAAATTCAGTGAGCAATTATCTGTAACAACTCCTAACAATCATACTTGTCTACCTGACTAGTAATTATCTATATAAATCTAATATAGACATACCCTCAAAGAAGATCAGTATAAGTACCTCGAATCATGTCCTCTATCTTTCAAGTACAGTTCTTCTCATTATCGCTCCACTGAACCTTTACCAACTTGACTGTCATGTTCCTCAATCTTTTCTCATCTCTCACTACAACCCTTATTGGTTGTTTAACAAAAGTCAAATTAGGCTCTACTACTAAATCTTCCAACCCTATCGAAGGAATAGTAGTCTCTGGATTATGCACAAACTTATGAAGATGAGACACATGAAATACATTATGACACCTGTCATATTGCTTGGCAAATCAACTCTGTATGCGAGCATTCTAATCCTCTCTATACTCTGGTATGGACTAACATATCTCAATGCCAGTTTCCCTAATTTTCCAAACTATACCATACCCTTCATCGGTGATACTTTAATGAAAACCCTGTCTCCCGCTGAGAACTCTAGGTCTTTACTTCTCTTATCTGCGTAACTCTTCTATCTGGATTGAGCTTTCTTCATCCTTTCTCGGATTAACTCAATCTTCTCTGACTCCTCCCCAACCAAATCTGGATCTAAGACCAATTTGTCTCCAGTCTCAACCAACATGCTGGTGATTTGTATGGCCTTCCATACAAAGCTTCAAAAGCATCATTCCTATACTAGTCTAGTAACTATTATTATAGGAAAAATCAACCAAATGTAGGCGATCCTCCCAAGATCCATCAAAGTCCAATACACAAGCTCTTAGCAAATCCTCGAGTACCTGATTGACTCTCTCCGTTTTACCCATTTATCTATTGGTGATATGCTATACTCATCTTGAGCTTAGTGCCTAACACATCCTGTAGACTCTTCCATAATTCACTAGTGAACAAAGCATCTCTGTCACTGACTATGCTACTAGTAACTCCATACAGTCTAACTATATTCTTTATGAAAAACTTAGCTTAACAGGTACCGTCCTGATTGAAATTAACTAGAATGAAATGGGCACTCTTGGTCAACCTGTCCACTATTACCCATATGCTTTCATTTCCTTTGTTTGACCTTGGCAACCCGTCTGTAAAATCCATGGATATCGAATCCCATTTCCAAACTGGAATCTCTAAAGGCTGATGCAACCCACTCGGCTTTTGATGTTGGACTTTCACTTGTTGACAGTTTACACGCTGCCCAATGCACAAGCCAACATCACTCTTTATGCCTTCCCAATGGAAGCTCCTCTTTATATCTTGATACATCTTGGTCTCTCAAGGATGAATCATAATCTTAAATCGATGAGATTCCCCAAGAACTTCTTTCCTCAAGTTCTAAATATCTAGAACACATAATCCCCTTCTTTCTCAACCAACCCCTCTGGTTAAGACAAAAACCTTTCAAATCATGATCTCAGTTCCGACCTCAAGACTTCTGATCTTCTCAGCTAATAATGCATCCTCTTTATGTTCAGAAGCAATTCTCTCGATTAACATTGGTCGAATTTCTAAATAGGATAACACGGCAGTACTCTGACTAGAACTAGCCGTCGATCTTAACTGCACACCATAACTGGCAAAAGCTTCTATATCCTTCCATTCTACCAATATAGCCAACACCTCATTCTGATGTCTTCTGTTAAGAGCATTCGCTACTTTATTACCTTTCCCTGGGGCATACTCTATACCAAATAAGTAGCCAAAAACTGCAGCCACCCCTGCTGTCTCATATTAACTTCTTCTGAGAGAATAAATATCTTAAAGACTTATTATCGGTATATAGCTCAAATCTCTCCCCTAAGAGATAATGCCTCCAAATCCTTAATGTGAAGAACACCGTTGCCAACTCCAAATCATGCGTAGAATATCTCACTTCATGCGGTCTAAGCTATCTGGATGCATAGACAATAACTTTACCATTCTACATCAACACAGCTCCCATTCCTGCCCCACATGCATCAGTATGCACCACCAACCCTTGGTTTCCATCTGGAATTACTAAAACTGGTGCATTGGTCAACTAACGCTTTAACTTATGGAATGCTTCCTCACATTTTCCAGATCAAACAAACTTCACCTCCTTCTTGGTAAGCTTAGCCAAAGGCGCTACTATCCACGAGAAATCCTTAATAAATCTCTGGTAATAGCAGCAAGTCCAAGAAAACTTCTAATCTCAGTCGCTGTCTCTGGGTCCTCCAATTATTAACAGCTTCGATCTTATCTGGATCGACTGATAAACCCTTCTTTGAAACTACGTGACCAAGAAACTTAACCGCTTTCTTCCAAAAATGACACTTGGAAAACTTCGCCTTTAGCTGATTCTACCTAGCGTCTCAAGCACAACTCTAAGATGATCTACATGCTCTCTTTCATCCTTAGAGTATACCAAAATGTCATCTGTAAATACCAACACGAATCTATCCAAATACTCTCGAAAGACTCGGTTAATCTAATCCATGAAGAAAGCAGGTGCATTCGTTAACTCGAATAGCGTTACTAACCACTCGTATAAACCATACCTAATTTGAAATGTTATTAAAGGAATACCGTCCTCTGCCACTCTTATTTGTTGGAAGCATGTCACCAAATTTAACTGGGAAAACACTCTGGCCCCAAACAACTGATCAAATGGATCATCAATTCTTGGCAAAGGATGCTTATTCTTTATCGTCCTTTCATTCAACTTACGATAGTCGATACACATTCTCAACGACCCACCCGGTTCCTTTTAGAATACCGCGGTCACTCCCTAAGGCAAACTGCTTGGTCCAATAAAATTCCTTCCTTCTAGATCCACTAGCTACACCTTCGGTTCCTTTATCTCTGCAGGTGTCATCCTGCTAGGTGATCTACTCATAGGTTCAGCTCCTGATGCAAGATCTACCCGAAACTCAATAGTTCGTTTCGTTGTTAGTCCTGTGATTGGCTCAAAGACATCTGTAAACTCTCCTATGATTATAACCTGACTTGGCACTTCTCCCTCTTCCATTGCACTTAACAAAACACATCTACTTCGGTCCGAATTTTCCACTAAGAATATAATTCGTTTATGACTATTAGGGTGTTTTAGTGATATCTACCCATCCTGGCAAACTATCCTAGCCTCATACCTCCTCAACCAATCCATACCCAAAATGATTCAAAAATCTACAAAATCGAAAATATATAGACTGCATGCAAACCCATGACTTAACAAATCAAGTTCTAACTGGTCACATCTTAACTGGGATATAAATGAAGTGATGCACCGATATCAAATAATATCCTAACTAGTATATCTAAATAAATAATGTACCTTTCATCATAGTCTTTCATTTATCGGATGCAGTGGGCTTAGCTAATGATCCAACCGCAAAAACCTTCCCCTTTTCCTCCTTGATCGGCTTTGGACACTGGTTCTTATAATGCCCAACTTGGTCACAGTTGAAGCACTTCACATTCTTCTTATATGCAGCCTTCTTTCTCTTTCCTGCTCGGCACTCACTTGCATAATGACCCTTCATGTCACACTTGTAGTAGACTAAATCAGCCTTTGCCTTCTTGGCAGTATCTCCCTTCTGGACTCCCTTTCTTAAAAAACTTTCTCTTCTTTCCCCGAGAAGCCTGGGTTTCAACTTGGTTCGCTCTAGCATAAATAGCAGGCATCTCCTCATGGTGAATTGCACAACCACATTACAAGGATCGCATATATGTGTCACGGTTGCCCTAGCAAGCTCAGGTCTCAAACCCCGAATGAATCTCTCATTCCTTCTGATGTCAGTGTCAAGAATAGCTTATTCATATTGGGACAGCTTGTCAAACTTAGTAGCATACTCAATTACTGACATATCTCCCTAAACTTGATCCATATACTTTCTCAACAATGCTGACCTAACAACTGCAGATAAAAACCTCTATTCAAATCTCCTTCTAAACTCAGCCTATGTAAGTTCTTCCTTTGGAACTCCAGCAGTGACACTATTCCACCAATGAAGTGTTGATCCCTATAACTGTTTAGAGGCTAGCCTTCTCTTCTGTTCATCATCTAAACCCAAATCAGCAAAGATACGCTCACAATGCAACATCCAGTTCTCTACTTCAATTGCATCCTCTGTTCCCATAGACAGCTTTCCACCCAGATTAGTGTAATCCCTGATCAACTTAGCATAGTTATTCCCAACTGGAGCCACAAAGTTTTCTCCTCCAACATTTCCAGCAATTCTAGCAGCAGCTCTTGCTTATATCACATTTATGAAGAACCGATACATCTCCCTCATATCTACTGATGGATTTCCAGCATACACATTGGCTTCAGCATTTTGATTACCATTGGCCTGTCGACCTTGGTTTTTCTTGGCAGTAGGTCAAGAACTTCCATTAATTGTGGTGCTTCCTCCACCGAGATTTCTTCTTCGTTTCCTGCTTCCATATCTTCTTTCTCGTAAGTCTGCATACAAGCCTTAATAAGATACAAATGAACGGTCTAAGAGAGAGGGGAACACTTACTTATATATATAACTATATATATCAAATACAAGTACGTTATTATAGCGTTATCCCAAACCCTAATCCTCTATTCAAATTAATTGGATTATGTTTGAAAATCTTTTAGGTTTAAATTTCTTTTAAAGTTTCACAAACCTATGCTCTGATACCAACTTGTAACATCTTCCAACTTGGAGGCCTAAAATGATGGCTACGGATGCTGTGGTCAACCATAGTTATTAATACTCGGCGAGAAAATATGGTGGTGTTAGATTCATTGATACATAGAAACACATGAATATAAAAAAATTAAAACATAAAACAAGGTCTCATTCCATTTCAAAACATTTCCAATTCATTGCATAATCCCAAATCGTTAACCACATTCAGAGAAAATATATTTATTACACCATACTCCAAGAGCGACATATGAAGATGCCCCTTTGGATAATCAGAGTATATACAGACAATTTAACAACTTTGCCCTTATAAACAACTCAGCGGAATCAAAATAAAAAAGAACTCTAGGTAGCTATCATGCCTTGCGCACGTCTCCAAAAGCTTATTCGTCTAAAGAGATAACTAGAAACCTCAACACTCAAACTACTCAAAATCAATTGAATACCCGAGAGTTTAACGGAAAAACATAAACTTCGAGTCTGATATAAAGCCTGGTATGAATAATAATATACCATCTCAAATCATTTAGATATCTTGTGAGACCACGCCGCTTAGCGGGAATGGATTATCCCCTTACTAGCATCATAAAACCTTTATAAAATCATATACTCTGCTCCTGCATCCACAATGGTTAAAACACTTTAAATAATATGATAGGATTATATGCAAAATAAATGAATGAACCTACGGTTACCCATCCCCATTCATTCTGACTATCTATCTCAATTATAGTTTCTAGAATTTCTATTAACCTAATAGTTTTCATAGGCTAACTAATAACCGATTAAATGTTCAAGGACTCCCCGCCCAATTATGTAGCTCATGGGATCACTATGAACCTATTAGTGACCCCAATATCCTTTCTCTCGCCCTACTTTTTATGGGTTGACTAGAAACCTATTGGTAACTCCAATATCTTCGCTTCTCATCCTAGTTTTCATGGGCTGACTAGGAACCTATTGACATCTATCAATATCTTAATCCAGATATAGTTTTCATGGGTTTATTATGAACATGTCTTTCTGACATCTTCATTTATACAAAGTTTTCATGGGCTAACCATGAACCTATTGTCCTCTGCTAATATCTTTTTCCTATACATAGATTTCATAGGTTTACTGAGAACCTATTGGCCCCTGCCAATATCTTTTACTTCGATATTTTAGCATCCTGGTTTCTGGTCTTCCTAACCTCCTTGATGTAATTCTAATCATTCAAGAGTTAAGTTAATTTATATTTACTACAATGTCAACCCAGCTGGTTATTCTACCGTTCTTCAAAATACAGTCATAGGTCCATTATAATGTGAATATATACATATATGAAGAAGCATGCATAATAACTTGGTTAATCCCTTTAACCTTTTAGTTGAAGAAAACTACTTCAAAAACTCCTTTTTTCGAACACTTTATTTAATGGTTTTTTTTTTCAAAATGAGATTGGGTTATTTGCTTTGAAAATTAAGGCTATTGAAACCTTGCTTTCAACTTCATTGGATAACCTTCTTCGAAAGCATATAAATCTCTTTTCAAAACATTAAGCCCCTGCCTTTCTAAACACTTTAAATCTTCTCTTTTGAAACATTTCGAACATATTAAAGTATTACTTAATAATAACACTTAGAAGCTTAGCTTCGAAACCATTGAAAGTACCCCTTTTTGAAACCTTTGGAAAAGTATCCCTTCCGAAATCATTGAAATGCCCCTTTTCGAAATCATTGGGTTTATACTTAAAATATTATTTGGGCCAAATTGAATATAAACGAAATAATTTCGTTCAAAACCATCCTTTATCAAATAAAAACATTAGGGAAAGCATGATGGCGTCAGCACCATCCCTTTCGAAAGCTTCTGATCATTTAAACAAACATTGAAGGATAGCATCGAAACCCCTTTCGAAGCCATTGCCTTTGAAACCCTTGGACCATTTCAAAAGCATTTATAAAGTGGCTTTGAACATCTTTAGAAACAAGTATTACCTTTCAAAAGCATTGATGACTTCAATACACCCAAGAGGTTAAAGAATGGCAGTAGGGCTTCAACTAGGTCGAAACCCCTTCTTTCAAAAGCGTTAGATTATAAGTAATGAAAACCATTTGAAAGCTTACCCTTTAAAACATAAGTTAGTGGTAACCCCTTCGAAAGCATTTTGAAAAACTCTTTCAAAACCATATGCTTCGACTCCTTCGAAGGCTTTCAAATTAAACAAAGGCAGGCGCTTTTCTTTTAAAACAAACAAAAAGGCATCGACCCCATCAGAAGCATTGCTTTCGACAGCTAGCCTTCTGCCTTTCTCCAATCCACTCTGTACCATCTAAGTGATACGTTGTGTATTGGTTTTGGCTTAGTGGTTTTGGCTTGATTGAAGGCACTAGCTCTGAGTCGAACGATACTTCTAAAGAAGGCGAAACCAACGTTTCTAGGTAAATCTGATTTAATACTAATTAAAGCATATACTTTCTAACTAACCTACCACGTGTACACATGATTGATTGATTTACTTTGCAAATTCTTTACTAAAAATAACTACCCCTGATTTTAGATATAAACTAAGGTTAAGTTAGCAAATAAGCCCTTCCATTAAGCAAAATCAATATTGCAAAGAAGTCCTTCTTCTAAAAAAAATTAATTTGCATAGCAAATCACTTTGGAAAAAACCCTAAAAGTTCAAGAAATTCATTTTAATCATGTTGTCTAACATATCAAAGTTTCAGATCCAAATTCTCAATATATTTTTCGAAATAAATTTATAAACCCAAATAACCACATTTTCCTTTAAAAATTCAAAACAATCTTTCCATAGCTTGGAAAAATATCAAACTTAAAACTCCATCCAAAATCATGTTTTACATAACATAAACAATATTCCATGGCCTTTAATCATTAATATAATTCGGTTTTGCTCTAAAATCGTGATAAATGATATTTAAACAATCTCGTTTAAGTCAAATAAATTGCAATTCATGTATATCATCATCCAAATCATCATGAACGAATTTAACCTTAAATCCAAAAACATATGATTACAAAAAATAATAAAGATGGAATTATTATTCACCTTGATTAAGATAAGGAGATTGATTGAGATTGATTTCCCCTAAGCTTGAATCTCTAGCTTTCGATTTAATTTCTCTTCTCTTTCTTTGATTATGGATGGCTTCCTTTCTTACGTTTTTATTTTCAAAATGACGTGAATGAGAATAAAATGGTAAGGAATAAGAATATATAAGGGTAAGGGTTATGTGCGGAAAATTCCCAATATACCCTTATGTAAATTAATTAACTTATAATGCACTCTTAAGCCCATTTAATCATTTAATTGAGCCCGACCTTAATTATATTTATTCATATCTCAATCCCATTGTCACTTAACATTTACATTATTCTATTTAATTTATCTAATTAAATCTCTTGAATAATTTTATCAAAAACTAGGGGTGTTAAAAGTTATATGTGTGATAAAAAGGGACACTATGCCCATGAAAGCTGGACATGCAAAGGGAAGAAAGTCGCTGACAAGAAAGGAGTGAGATGCTTCAACTACGACCAAATTAGACATTATAAGAACCAGTGCAAGGAGCCATCCAAGGCTGGAAAAGGCAAGATGTTAGCATTGGAACCAGCAACCTCGAGACCAACAGTGGAGGAGAAAGGAAAAGCTGTGTAGGGAGGTATGCTTTTATATCTCATTATTTAGTAGATAAGCTTAACCTAGAACCCCCACACCTAGTTGCTTCCTTAAGGGTTGCGAATCCGATAGAAGGGTATGCAACATTTGGGATGAGATGTGACCACCTAGAGTCTGACTTGTTAGGCCATGTATTTGTTTTCAGTTTGCATGTTTTTGATTTCGTAGGGTTCAGAATTATTTTGGGTATGCATTGATTAAGTAAATACAATGCTAGGATATTTTTCCATAAGAGGATAATATCTCTTAAACACTCTGACTGTAGTGATTGGATAATATACTCCATAGAAAACCCCAGTTATGAGGATAATTCTTTGTTGGGTGTGGTAGAGGCAGGAGACAAGATAAATCGACTTTTCATTGTTAGAGAATTCGCAGATGTCTTCGAGCCCATAAAAGGACTGCCGTCGAAACAAGCTATTGAGTTTCAGATAGATTTAGTACCAAGAGCACAAATAGTGAGTAGATGCCAAGTAGAATGACACCATCAAGATGAGGGGGCTAAAGGTGCAGTTGGTGGATTTGAAAAGTAAGACTTTATCAGACTAAGAAGTTCGCCTTGGGGAAAACCCGTAGTGTTTGCAAGGAAACCAGATGGATCATTTAGGTTATGTATTGATTATAATAAGTTGAATGAGAAGATAATAAGGAACCGATACATGTTACCTCGAATTCACGATTTGTTCGACCAGTTGAGTGGAGCCAAAATAATTTTTCCAGCTAGATTTGGCAATAGGATTCCATCAGCTTAGAGTGGCTAAGGATAGTATTCCTTTGATAACGTTTAGAACCTGATATGGATCGTATGAATGGTAAGTAATGCCATTCGGACTAACTAATGCGTAATCATTCTCTATAGATTTGATGATCGAGTTTTTCGAGAGCACTTGGATAGGTTCGTTTTGGTATTCATAGATGTTATTTTTGTATACTCTAAAGATGAAAGAGAGCATGAAGTTCATCTTAGACTGGTGCTTGAGACATTGAGGCAGCATCAATTGAAAGCAAAATTTTAGAAATGTCAAAAAAAGAGTTGTCAGCAGATCCCGCTAAGATCGAGGTAGTGAATAGTTGGAAAAAACGAAAGACAGGGACTGAGTTAAAGAGTTTTCTTGAATCAGCTGGTTATTATCGGAGATTCACTAAGGATTTTTTGCGGATAACAGCACCGATGACCAAGCTAACTCAGAAAGATGTGCAGTTTGTCTGGACTGATAAGTGAGAGGAAACATTCTAGAAGCTGAAACACTTATTAACAAATGCACCTATGTTAGTTATTCCAGAGGGGAATAAGGACTTAATGGTGTACATGGATGCATATGGAATAAGATTAGGAGCTATGTTAATGCAAAGAGGTAAAGTGATTGCCTATGCTTCTCGATAGCTCAGACTGTATGAGGTTAGATATCCAACTCATGATTTGGAATTAGCTGTAGTAATTTTCGCATTTAAGGTATGGAGGCATTGTCGTTTGGGAGAAAGGTTCGATTTGTATACGAATCACTGATCATTGAAGTATCTATTCTCTTAGAAGGAGTTGAATATGAGACAGCAAAGGTGGTTAGAGTTTTTAGCCACATAAGACTTTGGTATTGAGTAAACACCAGAAAAGGCAATAAAGTTGTAGATGCACATAGCAGGAAACACCAGAATGCAGTAATGGCAATGATTGCCGAATGGAAAGATTTGGAAGCATTGATTACATGCAGAATACAGAGGGGAACTAAAGCTAGTACTAGCAAAGAAATAGGTATGTTATCATGTTTAGAAGTTTGACTGGTGATGATCGAAAAGATTGCTTCTAAGTAGAAGGAGGAACCATTATTAGCTGAACGGATCAGAAAGTCGAAGGTTGGAACAGAGAGTGATGACTTGAAAGATTTCAGTCTTGACCAAAATGGATGGTTGAGAGAGAAAGGACGACTATATGTTCCAAATGTAGGAAACATTAAGAAGGACATTTTTAGAGAATTCCATCGTTGGAAGTTCACTATTAATCCAGGAGCAACTTAGATGTATTAGGACATGGAAAGAAGTTTCTTTTGGGAAGGCATGGAGAGAGATGTAGGCTTATGAGTGAAACAATGCTTGAACTGTGAAAATGTAAAAGTCGAACATCAGAAACCAAGTTGGTTGCTTCAACCTTAAATGTCCCGGTATGAAATGAGATTCTACCATAATGTATTTTATAGAGGGGTTGCCAAGGTCGAGTAAAGGAAATGAAAGTATATGGGTTATAGTGGATAGATTAACCAAGGGTGCCATTTCATTCTAGTTAAGTCAACCAGGACGACACCTATTTTAGCAAGTTTTTTATGAAGAATATAATTAGATTGCATGGAATCCCAAGTAGTATAGTAAGTGATAGAGTTCCTTATTCACTAGCAATTTTTTAAAGAGTCTACAGGAGACTTTGGGTATGAAGCTCAAGATGAGTACGCTTACCATCCACAGACAGATGGGCACACGGAAAGATTTAAAAAAGTGTAAGAAGATTTGTTACGAGCTTGTGCACTAGATTTTGGGGGATCATGGGAAGACCACCTAAATTAGCTTAATCGAGTTTTTGTATAACAATAGTTATCAGGCTAGTATAGGGATGGCACTGTTTGAAGCTTTGTATGGAAGGCCATGCAAATCTCTCGTTTTTTTGTTAGAGATCGAGGATAGGTTAGTTTTTGGTCCGGATTTGGTTAGGGAAGCTGTAGAAAAGATTGAGTTATTCGAACAAGAACGAAGGAAGCTCAGTCTAGGCAGAAGAACTATGCTGATAAAAGACAGAAAGAATTAGAGTTCTCAGTTGGAGAGCATGTTTTCGTCAAGGTATCACCGATAAAAGGTGTAATCTGATTTTGAAAATCAGGAAAATTGGCACCAAGATTTGTTGGACCGTTTCCTATTATAGAAAGGATTGGGAAACTTGTGTATAGAGTCGAGTTACCAAGTAGTCTGGCAGGAGTCCACAATGTCTTTCATATTTCTCATTTAACAAGGTATATTCGAGATCTAGAGACTAATATAGCACCGAATGCGTTAGATGAATTATCACTGGAACCGAATTTGACTGTAGTTAGAAAGCCAGTTCGTATAGTCAAGAGAGATGAGAAGAGACTAAGAAACATGACGGTTAGATTAATCGAAGTCCAATAGGGTGATAGCGAGAGAGATTGTACTTGAGAAACTGAGAGCAGGGTTAAAGATACTTATCCTAACTTGTTTCATGGTATGTTTTACCTTTATGATTGGTTTTATGAGTATCTAGTCGTAAGTTTGAGAACGAGTTTCTTTAAGGAAGGGAGTTTGTAACGACCCTAATTTTGACTAACATTATTTAGGACATTTAATTAGATAAATTAAATGAAACAATGTTACTGGTTAAGGGACTGAGATTTGTATAATTATAAAGTAGTTGTTCCTTAATGAATGAACTAATGAAAATTTAAAATGAAGTAAAGGTAATAAGATAAGGGAAAAATAGGAATATGTTATATTCTATGCCCTACCCTTATTCCAATTTCATTTACAACATTCACAAACAAAACTAAACCTAGAGCTTGGCTGACCACCATTATAAGAAATTTAAAGGAAGATGAGCAAGAATTCAAGAAGGAAGCTTGATCAAATCTATTCAAGGGAAAATCTCAAACTCCTCAACAAAAAGCTAAGGTGAATAATAAATTACATCTCATTTTTATTGCTTTCGGTTTCTAGATGAGATCTGAATTTATTTTGCAAGTAAAATGCCATGATTTGGTTGTTTAAATGGATATTTATGCTCGTTGATGATTTTTGTTATTTCATACAGATATTATGATAAGATTTTATTTGAAAAACCTATTAAACGACATCCAAATGGCTTGTGTTTTCGATATAAGGTCGAAAGCATTTTTTAGAAATGATTTTCAAGTTTCATAATTTTCTAAGTTATTGTGGATTTATTATGAATTCTCTAGTAAAGAAAATGGTTAAATTGGGCTTAAATTATTTTCTGCTATTGGGTCAGAAATTTAAACATGTTAGAAAACATATTAAAAATGATTTATGGGAATCTTTGGAGAATTTTCATAAGTATTTTATTAAAGATATAAAATTATTTAAGGTATGAGACTTAATTGTTTTATATGTTTATAAAAAGAGAAGGGCCAATTTGTTAATTGTTTTAAAATTGTTAATTACTGAATTCGGCGGCACTTTTAGAAAAAAGGTTTTGTAAAAGAATTGGAAACCAATTATATGTTGACAAATAAGACAAGTTAGTTGAAAAGGTATTACTTTAAAAAATTTAAAATCAGTTTTGTAAAGGATTACTGCTTCGCCACTTACAACAGTCAGCTTTCGGCACCATACACCCCCGCCTCCTACCAAGTCGAAACCAATACACATGATATTAATGTCTTAGTATGTAGTTGATTGGAGAAAGGCGAATGGTACAAAGTTGAAACTGCTTTCAAAGTGGTAGCTATTTTAAACTTGGAACTATTTTGGTTATAAATAAGGGACAAATTGACTAAATTCCCTATTAAGTTTCAAAATACACCAAACATCAATGCCAAAAAAGTTTGTAAATTTACTAAATAATTGCTTACATTTATACAATTATTCAGAATAATTGCAGACATTTTATGCAATTGTTTAGTGAACAATTGCAGACATTTATGTAATTATATCCAAAAAAGCACACATTTCCGCAATTTTTTCAAAAAATTGCAAAAAATTCTGTAGTTATTCAATGAATAATTGTAGACATTTTTGCTATATTTGGATATGATTGCACAAATGTCTACAATTATTCATTGAATAATTGCATGAATGTATGCAATTATTTAGTAACTTAATTCTATGGACCTAATTTATAATCTTTTTTAGGGAAGAGTTTTAATGTATTAAGTTTGATTTCAAGGACCTGAGCCTAATATTCACTATAAATAATGCTTTCGAAGGAGTTAGAGCCTTTGGCATAACCATCTTGCTTCTCTTTATATAAAGAAGGGCTTATGAATTGGTTGTCGCCTTATGTTTCTAAAACAAGCTTTAGAACGGGTCAAGGCCCATGCTGCCGCATTCAAGCTTCCAAAACAATGCCCTTGAAAGGGTTCTTTTACCTTAACTTTAAAGCCACTTCTCCATGCTTTCGAAAGGATTAGTTTCAAAACCATCCACTTTCTTTTACAATGGAATAATGCTTTCGCCCTAGTTCTTTTAAGACCCTTAGATATATTGAAAGTTAAATCCGAAGGCTTCGAAAGGAATGGTTTTAAATGGTTTCGAAGCTATATTCCGCAAGCTTTTACTTAAACCCAATGCCTTCGAAAGATTTGTTTTAAGTAAGGAATTTTGATACTTTCGATAGGTATATAACGTAGGTTTCGAAGGGGAGGTACCCCAATGTTTTCGAAAGGTTGAGCCTTTAAATGGAAGGTTTCCAATGCTTTTGAAAGGTAAGTTTAATGTGTTTTGAAAAAGGGATTTATAAGATTTTATAAAGCTTTCGAAGGAATACCTTCAATGATTTCGAAAGGTATGTTTTGGTCTTTCGGCCTAGTGTTTCAAGGTGTAGAAGTTAACCAATTTTGAAAGGGGTGTTGAATATGCTAGTATATGATTTTTGTTTGATGATAATAAACATATGTGTATATTCATTTAAATGTATTTGTTAATGTGCTATTTTATTTTTCACATAATTAAATAAATATTTGTCAAATAAAATAAATAACATAGAATTTAAATTCAAACAAATATTTTATTCAAACAAATATTTTATTCAAACAAATATTTTATTACAATTTTGAATAGTATAAATTCGAGCTCTCACTATATATACACAATTTTCAATTACAATATAATTTCAAATTACAACAGAATTTTTCACTATACAATTGTTACATACATTTGCACCTTACTACATATCACTCGTTCACTCATATTTGTTCTTCAACTATATTCTAATTTGTATCCAGCATTTAAATTATCTGCAAAATAAAAAATGACGCGGTAAAATTGAAAAATAAATATTTGTGAAGTGTAAAATAAAAAGTGTATTTTAAAAATGTTATTTGCCTAAGTTATTTTGGCTGTTCGTCATCATATTTATTTTGAGTTCATCAAACACGAACAACCTAAGACATGCACGGTGTATCACTGTACATGCCACAAGGCGGTGCACACCGATATACACTTGATAAAATTGCAGGGATAGGTGAGCATAAGGTCAAAATCGAGCCGAGGCTGGTTTCATCTCACATACAAAACCTCAAATGCGGTACACAAGCAAACAGTGAACTGGCTCGAAGCAGCAACTGAATTCAAATTTCACAAGACTCTTGAGAACGGTGACATAGTGTGAGAGACATGTACATAGCAGCAGGCCTAGATTACAAGACCACATAACACTGCAGCTACAAATTGAACACAACATAACAACTAAATGAACCAGAGGACGGAGAATCAACATGTACAAAGGGCTACAACCAAATGTACAAAATCCAAATCAATGGCCATATGAACACACACACCAAATTTCCAGTGAACCAAGCAAGCCAATGAAACAGCACTCACATATGTGACAATAATGCAGACAAGTTACATGAAACAGAGACAAGCAGTAGTAAATTCTAAGGAAACAAGAAACTGCTAACAAAGGCATGATCAAATGCAGCCACAAGTCAAGTCCGTAAACAATGAAATGCGAAAAAATGGAATATGTATACATATGCATGTAGACATGACTCAAAGCATCATCAATGAACCAAACCTCAATACAGTGAATTAATAAAGCAACACATCTACATCCAGACAGTTTTCTAAAGCAAGCAAGTGACTATGATCGAGCAACAATCGAACAAGTGCAATCAAGTCAATCACGCACGTATATACATACATGTATGTATTTATATATGCATGGAGACAATTAACTCAAAGCAAACCAGTGATATATGCAGACTGTCATATGATCATAAGTACAGGATGCAATGCTTAATTTGCAATTACAAAAATCAAGGTAGAATTCGAACAAGTTGGAGTCAAAGCTAAGTCGGTTTTTATCATGAAGTCAGAAAATTCAGATAATGAAGTCACAGGAGAAAAGAAATTCATGGAGCAAGTTCTAATTCATGAAACCACGGTGATCAAGCAAGCATAACAAAAAATATATGAATTGAACTAGTCAGGATTAATCACTAGCATTAAATCGAAAATCAGCGGCCAAGAATATCATGTGAAGAATTCAAAATGAAAATATATGAATCGAACATTTAGGGATTTATCCCTTTTTAAAACCCAAATCATCATCGACATGAAGAGCATTCAAGTTAAAACAAATACCAGAACTAACTAAGTCACGAACAAACATATAACTCGAATCAAAGTCGAGAAAATTCAAATCGAACAAGAACATCACGTACCAAATCACAACATCCAACTCGACTTATTGAAGCAGCCGAAAGAAAATCGAAGATAGGAGATGACCGACGGAGCAAAGCGAAGCAAATCACTTCAATCGCTTGAAAAACAAACAGCCTCCTCAAATTTCAAAAGCCCTAATTGTTTGGAAAAGGAACGAACGTTCTTGAGCAAAGGAAAAAGAGGCAGAAATTTTCACAAAGCAAAGGATACAGGCTGAAGAAATAAAAGAGAAAAGGGGGACAATTTTTTGTCACTGTGTTCTTTTTCCTTTGGGTCTGTTTCGATAAATACTATTGGGCTTTAGTTTTAAATTAGGATTACTTGTTTCGATTTTTTCCTTTATTTTGTAATTATTTTTAAAGTTTTATAAAATTCTAGTCGTGTGACTAGAGGACGAACTACGGTGGTGTGGTTCGAGAATTCGCAACTCAGTGGCTGAGTTGTGGCAGGGTTTTGAGCATACAGTTATGTTAGTTGATAGCGGGTGTCGCGAGTTTACGTGTGTAAGCGTATGATTACTTAATTTCTAGTAGAAATCTTGGGGGCAGCACGTAGGCAGGGTTTTGCCGAAGTTGGGTAATCTATGTTGTTCTATTTCTTCTTTTATTATTCTTCTATTATCTGTACTGCAATTATTTTATATATTTCCGTATTAGTTTTTATAATTATTAGTGTCACCCTATTCACCTCCCCTCTATGGTGAAGTCAATCCTATAAGTGGTTTCGGGGCTAGGCACAAAAACCAATTTTTGTTTTAAAAATTTGATTTTTAAGAAATATTTTTTTTTAAATTTTGATTTTATAAATGGCTTCTCTTAATAATGATTTTGCTGAGGGTCAGTCCGTAGTTAGACCATCTATGTTCAATGGTGAATATCTTTACTAGAAAAATAGAATGTAGTTTTTTCTGAAAACCATTGATTCTTGGAATATTGTTGAGACAGGATATAGAACACCAACAATAGTGATAGATAATCTGGAAATTGAAAAACCGATGGATCAATGGACAGATCTAGAAAATAAACTGCAAAATACTAATGCTAAAGCTATGAATTCTATTATTTGTTCATTGGATCAAATTGGATTTAATCGTGTCTCACATTGTCTAACTGCGCAGGAAATTTGGCACATACTTGAAGTGACTCATGAAGGAACATCTCAAGTCAAAGAATCTCGCCTTGCCATGCTTAGTAGCGAATACGAGAACATCATAATGACCAAGGATGAAAATATCAAAGAGATGTATAGATGACTTTCCAATCTCGTATACAAATCAAAAGCTCTTGCAAAATCATACACAGAATTGGAAATAGTCCAAAAAATCCTCAGAGTTCTTCCATGAAATTTTGAAGCGAAAGTTACAAGCATTCAAGAATCAAAAGATCTGAAACAAATCAAAGTTGAAGAACTCATCGAAAATCTGACCACTTATACGCTAGAAATGAAATTCAAGGAAGAACGTGAAGGAGGTGATACCCGAAAGAAATCAATAGCTATGAAAGGAACAACAGAAAGTGATAATGGCTATGATGATGATGGTGCAGCTGGACTGGCACTGATAATAAAGAAATTCAAAAGGTGGAACCACAAATACGAAAATCCAGCTCTAAATCAACAAGTGAAAAGCAAAATAGTCAAAGTTCTAGACAACTTAGAAAAGCACGAGATTATTTGTCACAAGTGCAACAAATCCGGTCATATCAAGTCTAATTGTCCCCAGCATCGACTCGGCCGAGGAAAGAAACAGAAAAGGAGAAGTTTTGCAGCCACTTGGAATGAAACTGATGAAGTTGATAAAGCATTGGTAGTGAGAGTGAAAAAGGAAATTTGTGCCTTCAAGGAGAAACAACTGACAGTGAAGATGACGAGCCAAGCGAGGTATCAAAACTTGCTCACTCAGAATTACTTATATGTTTTCACGAAGTAAATGGCTGTTTTTAACAACTTAGGGAAAAGTATGCTAAACTTGAATCACAAAAAGATAGTTTGATAGAATTAAATAAACAGCTTGATCAATTGGTTAAAAACTATCGAAATAAGAGCCCTAAGTGTGATAAGTGTCCATCATTTGAAGAAGAAATTAAAAAATCAGAAATTAAAATTAAATCACTTGAAAATGAAATTATGATTTTGAAAGAAAGTGAAAATACTAGGAGAGAAAATTCTATTAAAAGGTGCACACAATTATTAAATGAAAATGAATCTCTCAAAACACAAGTCTAAAAATTGTCTACAACTTGAGGAAAATTTTCCAAAGGAGAAAGATCGCTAAATATGTTATTAGAAAATAAACTGTTAATACTATTAGACAAGGACTTAGGTATAATCAATCTGAACGTGTTAGAAATGAATTTATCAAGTCAATTTCAAGTGCACAATTTGTGGAAAAAATGGACACAATCACAACACTTGTTGGTATAGACCCAAACACGTGAAAACTATACCAATTTGGGTTCCAAAAGGCACAAATATAAATCCCTTAAAGTCAAACAAATCCGGGTCCAAAAGGAACAAATATAAATTGTCTTGGGTCTACACAAAGTTTATTTTTCAAAATTGTTTATACTAACAATCATGGACCCATAAAAATAAATAGGTCACAAAAATCTTTCCTTGTGTAGGTATGGTGACAGGCTAAGGAACAACAAAAGTGTTACCTGTATTCTGGTTGTTCCAGGCACACAATGGGTGACAAATTAAAGTTCCTTAGCCTAGTACAAAGGTGACAGAGTCATAACGAGTAACAACGAAAAATTATCGGTAAAGGTAAAATAGGTAATGACACGCTTAACTTGTACGATATATTAAATGTGAAAATCTGCAGCATAATATGATTTAAATCAGCTAGTTGTGTGATAAAGAAAAAAATGTTGATTTTGATTCTGATTTGTGCAAAAATGTTGACCGATCATTTCATATAGATTTTCTTGGACTAACAATATTGAAAGTTTAGGTAGTGTCTTGTGTTGGTTGATGATTACTCAAGATACTCATGGATATATTTGTTTATTATACTGATTCTAGACTTGTCATTTTGTTCACTGTTTGTTTATTTACACGATTTCAATTCAAATTCAAAATAATTTCATTTAAAACCTGTAAAAATATTTTAAGTTATTTTTTGCAACTTCATGGTCTGGTCTATGATATCCAACCGATGATAATCTTGAGTTAAAGAGAAATTCAGATGTAGATTGCACTAGTAACCTAGTTGATAGAAAAATTATTAGTAGAACGTGGTTTATGTAGATACATCACATTTTTTAAAGAAAATATCTGCATATTTTTCATTTTAATTGATTTTCAATTAGCAGAATTTTTCTTATAAAACCCCTTCCAGAAAATAGGTTTTGACTTCAGTTCAGATTAGAAATTTTAGAAAATTTGATTTTATAATTATTTGGATTTGATCTTAAATGAATTCAGTAACTAATGTGACTGCCTACTGATTATCGACAAGATAAATAGTGATTGAAAAAGTGATGAGTGTTGATATTAATCATATATTATGACTTGAGACAATATATTTAGTAAATTTCTTTAAAAATTTAAACAAGATTTATAATAACTTTTGATTGGTAAAAATTCCATGACCATATCTACTTCTATCATATTTC
Source organism: Allium cepa (assembly GCA_030765085.1). Lineage (NCBI taxonomy): Eukaryota > Viridiplantae > Streptophyta > Magnoliopsida > Asparagales > Amaryllidaceae > Allium > Allium cepa. The sequence continues at coordinate 139,810,915 of CM060932.1, forward strand.
TAACGACCATCACTCATCAAAATTCAATATAGTATGTAAATATGTGGTATTTTAAATGGGAAATTATTCGTTTTCATTTCATTTTATTTTCAGCAACAAAAACATCCAAAATATTCACTCTCATTTAAAAGTCCTCACGGTTATGCATGGGTGAATTACTTAGAATTTTTGATTATTTGCTTTCATGCTCATTTAAAAGTCCTCACGGTTATGCATGTATGGAACACATATCAAAATTAATTAATTACATAGACAAGTTGATTGTAATCCCATTTAAAAGTCCTCACGGTTATGCGTGGTTAAAAGATGCTTGAAATTTATTTTTTTATAAAAATTAAGAATACGATTAATATCATTTAAAAGTCCTAACGATTATGCATGGTTAGTAGATGTTCAAATTCCTGATATAAATATACCACAAATAGACACAACTATTTTATATGGCGACATCATCCCTATCACTCTAAAGTGGAATATGCGCCTAACAAAGTATTTACGATCTTTGATTGATTTTTCATTGACATTTTTTATTTATACTCAATTGAGTACTAAAGTTGTATTATTGTCTATCACTTTATCTCTATTTTTTTAACACTATTACTCTTTTGTTGATAGCAAAAGGGGGAGAGAAAAGTTAAGATTTTGGCAAATAAAGGTCAAATATTTTATTTTTTATTTGCATCTTTGTTTATTTGCATATTTTTATTTATTTCATGCATATGTGAAGGGGGAGCTTTGTTGTAGAGAGGGAGCATTCAAATAGGGGAGCAAATAGAGTTCATCAATGACCAAATACATTTAATAAATTCAAAATCTTAATATATTTTTGTAATCATCAAAAGGGGGAGATGGTTGAATATGCTAGTCTATGATTTTTATTTGATGATAGTAAACATATATATGTATATATATTCATTTAAATGTATTTGTTAATGTACTATTTTATTTTTCGCATGATTAAATAAATATTTGCTGGATAAAATAAGTAACACAGAATTTAAAATCAAACAAATATTTTATTCAAACAAATATTTTATTATAATTTTGAATAGTACAAATTTGAGCTCTCACTATATATACACAATTTTCAATTACAATACAATTTCAAATTACAACATAATTTTTCACTATACAATTGTTACATACATTTGCACCTCACTACATATCACACATTCACTCGTATTTGTTCTTCAACTATTTTCCAATTTGTATCCAGCATTTGAATTATCTACGAAATAAAAAATAATGCAGTAAAATTGAAAAAGAAATATTTGTGCAGTGTAAAATAAAAAATGTATTTTGAAAATGTTATTTGCCTTAGTTATTTGGGTTATTCATCGTCATATTTATTTCGAATTCATCAAACACGAACAACATGTGACATGCATAGTGTATTACTGTACATGCCACAAGGCCATGCATACTAATATACACTTGATAAAATTGCAGAAACAGGTAAGCACAAGGTCAAACCCGAGCCAAGCCTAGAATCAACTCACATGCACCTCAAATGTAGTACATAAGCAAACAGTGAATTGGCTCGAAGGAACAACCCAATTCAAATTTCACATGACTCGAGAGAACAGAGAATGGTGTGAGAGACATGTATATAGCAGCAGGCCTAGCTTACAAGACCACATGACACTGTAGCTACCAATTGAACACAACATAACAACTAAATGAACCAGAGGACAGAGAATCAACATGTACAAAGGGCTACAACCAAATGTACAAATCCCAAATCAATGGCCATATGCACACACACCCAAATTTCAGTGAACCAAGCAAGCCAGTGAAACAAAGTGCACTCACATATATGACAACAATGCAGATAAGTTACATGAAAAAGAGACAAGCAACAGTAAACTATAAGGAAACAAGAAACTGTTAAAAAGGCATGGTCAAGTGCAGCAACAAGTCAAGTCAGTGAACAATGAAATTCAAACAAAATGGCATATGTATACACATGCATGTGGACATTACTTAAAGCATCATCAATGAACCAAACCTTAATACAGTGAATTAATGAAGCAACACATCAACATCCAGACAGTTTTCTAAAGTAAGCAAGTGACTGTGATCAAGCAACAATCGAACATGTGCAATCAAATCAATCACGCACATATATACATATATGTATGTATGTATGTATGTATGTATGTATGGAGACAAGCAACTCAAAGCAAACAAGTGATGTATGCAGATTGCAATATGTTCATAGAGTACAGGATGCATTGCTCAATTTGTAGTTACAAAAATCAAGGTAGAGTTCAAACAAGTTAGAGTCAAAGCCAAGTGATAACACGAGTTGAACAAGTCGAACTCAATTTTTATCAAAAAATCAAAAAATTCAAATAACAAAGTCACAAGAGAAAAGAAATTCACGTAGCAAGTTCTAACTAATGAAGCCGTGGTGACTAAGCAAGCATAACAGAAAATATACGAATTGAACTAGTCAGGATTAATCACCAGCATTAAATCAAAAATCAGTGGCCAAGCATATCATGTGAAGAACTCAAACCGAAAATATACAAATCGAGCATTTAGGGATTTATCCCTATTTAAAACCCAAATCGTCATCGACATGAAGAGCATTCGAGTTAAAATAAATACCAGAGCTAGCTAAGTTACGAACAAACATACAAATGGAATCAAAGTTGAGAAAATTCAAATCGAAGAAGAAAATCATGTACCAAATCACAACATCCAACTCGACTTATTGAAGCAACCGAAAGAAAATCGAAGATAGGAGACGATGGACAGAGCAGAGGAAAGCGAATCACTTCAATCGCTCGAAAAACAAACGGACGCCTCAAATTTCAAAAGCCCTAATTGTTTGGATGAGGAACGGACGTCCTCAAACAAAGGAAAAGGAGGCAGACATTTTCACAAAGCAAAGGATACGGGCCGAAGAAATAAAAAGTGAAAAGGGGATAGTTTTTTTATCACTGCGTTCTTTTCTTTTGGGCCGGTTTTGATAAATACTATTGGGCTTTGATTTTAAATTAGGGTTAATTGTTTTGATTTTTTTAAAATTTTGTAATTTACATTTAAACTTTTATAAAATTCTGGTCGTGTGACTAGGGGACGAACTACGGTGGTGTAGTTCGAGAATTCGCAACTCAGTGTAGGGTTTTGAGGGTAGAGTTAGGTTAGTCATAGCGGGTCTCGCAAGTTTACATGTGTAAGCGGCTGACTACTTTCTTGTAGAAACCTAGGGGGCATCACGTAGGCAGGGTTTTGCCAAAGCTGGGTAAATCTGTGTTGTTCTATTTCTGCCTTTATTATCTGCTATTATTTGTACTGCAATTATTTTATATATTTCCACTTTAATTTTATAACTATTAGTATCACCCTATTCACCCCCCTCTCTAGGGTGAAATCGATCCTATAAGGGGTACTTTCAATGGATATGAAAGGTTTTGTTTAGAGTTTTTCAACAAAGGTTTCGCATATTTAACTTGGCTTCATAGCCTAAGATCTTTTTAGGTAAAGAGGGTTTTTAACTTACTTTGGAGGGATAGATTATCTCATAATATCTCATCAGCATTGTTTTGTGTAAAGTGTGTGTGTGTATCACGGCAAAGATATTCTAATAAAGCAAAGCATATATTTTCCTTGTTTAAGTATCATTTAAAGGGTTAAATCAATTTAAAGAAATGTTTTCAAGGAAAATTTGATAGGGTAGTTAACCTTAAGTAAATGACTCAGATATTAGAATATCAGATGAAACTGGTATAGGGTCGCGCCCAATACTTTAGCTTATAAGCCCCTAGTAAATATTTGTCCAAAATTTCAAAGTGTAGGTCTTTTTCACAGGTAAGACTAAATTGTGTTACGCACAAAAAGGAATATGATAGAGAAAGATAGGTTATTTGTAACGTCCCGCCTTTTCGCACGATTTAAACCGACACACGTGCCAATTCAAACCATACAGAAGGGCGGATTGTTATGGGGTAAATAAGAAAATAGAGAAGAAAATAAAACAAAACAGAATCTCACAGCGGAAGGATAAAATACAATAATAAATATATAGTTCGTAAACGGTTTACAAAACACTTGATTCTTCTTTATACAATAAGTATCAGAGTTACACATACCAATACAATCAATGCAGCGGAACAGTATGAGTGTGGTGCAAAACTATAAATAATAATAATACGGGTTCTTCGTCTTCATCCTCCAAAGCTAAAGTCTTCAATCCTGAAATGCCCGGACTGACCCGAGCGAATTGAAAAGACAAAACACTCGAGTCAGAACTAAAAGATCTTATGTGAGTTAAATTAACAGAAATAAATATGAGTGCAGTAACTCAAGAGACGCTCGGGATTTACATCTCCTAAGGATCCGTTAAACTATTTACTATGTAGTATATTTCGCTATTATAATAGTGTCTATTTGTAAAATAAACTTACTTTTTAATAGCATTAAGGGGTTACCCATATAGCCCTTAACACAGAATATATTCCCATAGTCTATACAGTACCGTAATCTCCCCCATACTGGGCGTCGTCAGAGGGCACTCCATAGGTATGGTACAAAGCCAAAATCGTATAAGGCGCGCTAGGGTAGGTGACACGGCACAACTAGGCAATGCCAGGGTAGATATACCAATTACGCTTCCGGGCCGATGGTAACGCGTAGCCGCAGCTACCGCCCACCTCGAACAAACTCCCCCAAAATCAAAGTAAAAGTGGCCACTGAATCAATCCAAAGTCAAAGTATAATATCGAAGAGGAGTGTCCGATCAGAGGAATGACCTCATTAACCCGTCGATCGCTCCTGTTTTAGCCACCTTATGCCAACTCACGGGAGTCGGGTCCACGTATTTACCTTACAGGAAACGTCGCCACCAACCCACTTCATTCTGGAATCTCCACCGCGTACACGGTTAGTCAAAGTGGTTTTCGGTATCGACAGAGAGTATGTCCATATCCGATCCCGGTCTCTTTGCCAACCCATCGTTATTATAACACCGCGGTTATTTAAAAATAGTTTATACTTTAAAACCAGAATAAAATTTTCCATTTCAAAACTATGAATACGATATCATTTTAAAATCTAAAACAATATGATATCATTTTATCCAAATATAATTCTTTCCCAAAAATCATACTGCTTTAAAATCTATAATATCTGGAAACCAACATTTGAATTATATTTTCAAAGCATAATATTTCGAAAATTCATAGTTTTAAAACCATAACTTCTAGAACTCGAATGGTTTGGATATTCAACGGTATATAAAATAAATGGTTTGACTTTAAGGTTACTTTTTAAAGAAAAATATTTTCCATGGCTTTACAAATATATTTCCTTATTTAAAGTCTAAACCATAATTTAAATATCACTTTCAAGTTCCAAAACCATTTCAATTTCTATATATATATATAAATATATATATATATATATATATATATATATATATATCCATTTGGAGTATTAATATTTCAAAACTAAAGTTGGAATTTTATTCTTTCAACAAATCAATTGTTCTATTATTTAGTCTTGAATATTCACATAAAATCCATAAATACAACTCCAATTTCTAGAAATTTAATATTTCCTTAAATTTAATTATACTAGAATATTCATTTAAATTTATCTTGGAAAAAACTCCAGTTATAAATATCATACCTTAAAATTTCCAAACTTAAACATATAATATAAATTATCAAATTCCATTTTCTAAATTTTTTCCATTTTTATTTAACAAATTTATACACAGCCTAAATTCAAAAAATTTAACTTCATATGTATATATGTAGAAGAATAATATTTATAAAATATCAAAACTTAAAATTTTCATAAACCGTATCCCATCCAAACCATAGAAATCACTTTAAAATATTTTATATATAGACCGCGGTGCCTGTATATAATTTTCTATCCTATGGTCAAGTGATACGGATATTTATCATTTCAATCCGCAATTAAAAAAAAAAAATTTGCGGTTGTATATCATTTCAAACCACAATCCCGAATGAAACGAAAAATGTATGATAACTTGCAGTTAAATGATATAAAATAAAACATCCATTCATCCATCATCATCCATCATCCAAATCAAAATCATCATCCAATACTAAATCAATATCAATATATATCCGAGAATATATGACCTGTAATAACTGGCAGTTATATTCAAAAATAAATTTAACACTATTAAACTAACAGTTTATATGCAAATAAATAACTATAACTGTAAATCTATATGCAGTAATAAAATTAAATGAACAGTTATATTAAATAAATGCGATTTAACAGATATGATGAATAAAACATGCCAAACAGTCATACTAAATTTCTACTCATATCTAAAGTGAATTTAACAAACATAAAAACTTTTAGAAGTTGTGAGTGGGTTAAAACACTCACCTTTTGAATTTTAATCGAATTTAAACCCGATTTAAACTCAAAAAATCCGACGGTCCCCAAATCTGTCCAAACCAGCGTCATCAGATCCGGAACTAAATTACGATCCTAACAAAAGAAATTTCGCGTGAATCGGAGAACGTATGAAAAAGATATTCATTTTAAACGATTTGAAAACAAAAATAAAATAAAATAAAATAAAACAAAACCCACTTAACTTCAATGGCCACGTCAGCTAAAAGCTACAGCACATCGTCGAATTTTTTCTGGTCAAACGAATATCCAAAACAGAAAACGAATTGTACCAGCAGATTACGTGTCTCGAGAACTTTATCATAAAATTTTCTGGAATTTTTGTGGAGAGTTTGAATTTTATTAGAAAATTTGAATTGTAGATAGATTAGGTTTTGCAACCATTGAGGAAGAGAAAGAGATGAAGAAAAATGAATGTACAGCCAATTGACAATAGAAAGGAGGCTAGGGTTTATCACATCATATTTATAGATATATCGCAAAAGGATAGGTGTGCACGAATTTTAACGTGCAAACAGAAGTGGTCCCAAAAGGATATTAATTATACACGTTACGGATTAAATTATTTCTTTCTCAACATTTACATTGCATTTTAAGCGTATTCACACATGTATAATTAGATGCTTCATTTAAATTTCCATATATATATTCACAATTCCATAAATTTCCAATACATAGATAAATTTCCAATTTCAACTAAATTTCTAAATTACTGTAATAATTACAGATTAAATTTCTATCCATTCTCAATAGATTTACGTTTACATACTAAAATCCACATTTCTATGTACATTTGAATTCCATGTTATACATATTTTATTTATCTTAATTACTTCCAACTTAAATTTCAATCAACATAAAACGTTTTATTCAGTTTCCAATAAATTTCAATCATGCTTTAAATCCAAATGAATAAATAACTTAACTCCCATTTAAGCATTTTTCATTTGATTTGCAATCAACCTTATATGATCAATTAAATCCCCATATATTAAATAAACGTTATTTCTATCATTCTTTATCCTACGCAGAAATTTAAGTTATTCACACCTATTACTAAATTTCATATTAATGCACACTAATTTACATTTATTGCAATGGTTACCAAATATTTCCCTGCAATAATTCATTCCCCTATACATACTTACAATTCCACTTAAACTTTACTATACCCATTTATTTCCTCAACATTAAAACCAACGTTACCTCAATTCCACTAATGTACACTTATTCTATTATCACTTACCAACCATTCAAATTTTTATTAACAAATAGGCAGGTAATTCCTATGTTACAAATTTTTAATTCATCCTAGTCCCTTACTATTGACATACATTTGCATTACTTACATATCATTTACAATGTTACCCAAAATCTCTATCCATTGTAATTAATACCTTAAATAAGTTTCAATTTATATTCAAGTGAATACATTACCCTTTTTCGTTATGTCATCCATTTTTCACAAGAAACGTTTTATCGTTTCGACAACATTTTATTTCAAATCACCTACATTGATTTGTGTACGTCTCTACTATTTAAAGCATTACCATTTTCACCTTCATCTAGATCTTCATTTATGAATATTTAAAAATAAATTTCACTTATTTCCTATTTATACACTTATAAATTCCAATTCCAAATAAATAGATAAATCTCCGTTTGCACTACTTACATCAAAAATCAACGATTATCCTATCTATACATTTTAAGTGGATGGATCAAATGTTGTATTCAAAAATCTACTTCTTAATTTTCTTAGATTTAAACTCAACTCTCTATTAACAGAATATTTAGATGTTTAAACTTCTTTTATTACCATTAACTTATTATTATACATTAAACTTAAATATACTGACAAAGCTTGTTTTTGGTACTCTTTTCATTTCCATAAAATTAGCAGTGGATTCATACCTTATTATGTAATTAACTTTAATTCCACCTAACTAAATATTTACATAATCTTTTATTTGCAATAAATCAACTATTTTATATTAATTAAATTTAATCTTCCTGGTTTACTTATTCATAGTATGTAATTCAGTTACTCACCCTAACCTATTTATTTGAAATCCAATCCAGATTATTTTTACTAAGTTCCAATTTCCAAAGGTTACTGCAATTAATCCAATTAATTGCAATAAATTCTAATAAATTTGATTTTATTGGATTACAACTCAAAATAAATCAATTATTACTCAACCACACAGTTAACATTTCTTTTATGATTCATTACAGTAATATTTTCCAATTCTCATCTTTATTTTCATAAATTATTGGATTTCAATTTAATTGAAATTTTGTTAACTTTACACATAAATAAAAGCTTAAACCTCAATTAATTCATTCCTAAGATCACACTAATTATTATATTATAAAATGGACCTTTCCCTTGGTTACATCTTATTTATTCTCTTACCAATATTCCACACTAACTGCAATAATTTAGTGCATTAATTGAAATTGATCAAAATAAAACTTAACCAACAAATAGAATAAATACGAACAATAATTATTGTCATTAAATCTATTTCATAAGTCTACACTCAAGTAGTTCCTTAAAATAAGTTTTACGTTTATAAATTTACCTTCACACTTCCCGTTACTATTTTAATAATTACTAAAGTAACATTTTCATAATAACAACATTAAAATTTCTCAATATTTAGATGAACTTTATTTCCAAATACACACTACCAAATTTCAATCACTTATGTTCTATCCAACATTCTTTTAGATTTTATTTCCATCAATTAGTTCATCCATTTATTAACAAATTTTCCATTATACAATTTCAATTCTCCTTATTATTATTTCATTAATACTATTACCAACTTTTATTACTTTTAGTATTAATTAAACAATCATATTTAATTAAGAGGTTATAATGTTGTATTCACTATTCCCATTTTCACTCCAAAACTCAAACAGCCGTTTCAATTGCATTTGGATTTGCATTAAATTGGTTATCCATCAACTGCCATCTATATTACCACCTTAATTCACATACAATTACAGTCCTTTTTAATATATTAATACATAGGTAATTTAAATTTTGTCTTTATTTCTTTAATTTACATTTTATTCAAGTGCGACAATTTACGCTATTTCTTTATTGATATTTCACCTAACTTTCAACAATTAAGTTAAATACCCGTTTCTACAATTCATTATTAGTTATAAATTTAAATCTCCTTTATTTATTCAACTTACACACAGGTATACATCTTACACTATCTCAATCATTGGATTTTCATTTAGCGTTCATTCCAGCATAAATTCTATCTCTTTTATATATATCTTTATTTTTCTTTACAAATTTTTTTTATTACATAATCCCTTTTTAACTAAAATTTAATCGTCGAAATTTACGGGTCGTTACACTCTCCCCCACTCAAAACTTTTCGTCCCCGAAAAGGAAAAGAAGGGAAAAGAAGAATTTCGAAATCAATATTTTTAATTTACAAAATTAGTTAATTTAGCTAAAATATACAAATTTAGATACAGTGAAATATTTAAGTGATTTCACCATTAATCAACCAAATCAAATAACAACCATCAACCTTACAAACAGCATACATACACAAGACAAAGCAACCATTTATCCAACAAACAAGAAGTTGTTCGGGTTCAGAACTTGAAATTTGTATGGAATGAAAATAACTATCAAGTGCATCCTTTACTCAACAGTCTTAGATGGAACAAAGATAGATTATTTATTCATCCAACAATTTCACATTTCTTTACCCAACCAACCATAAATCAACCAATAATAATTTCAAAACAACGACCAAATTCACTTATTATACATTGATTTCATGCTTAGTTGTTTGATTTCCTTTTATGATTCACGTAACCTTTAAATTTCATTTACTCATTAATGTTTGTTTCATTAATTTACTTATTACTTATAATTATTCCTTTATACTTATTTGTTAACAAATAGCTTCAATCTTTTTCCAATGTTTATTTCTTCTTCATGAACTATTTACTAAAATTTCATGATCTTATTTATTCACACTTTAATCACTTGAGTTTAAAATCATCTATCTGTCATACTTACCTTTTTATTATATTTACTCGATAGAATTTCAATTATAACTTAAATTAATAACATTAAATTCTCCTTAATTATAGCAAATTCATTGAATTATTCATTTCCTCAATCTTCACTTGTAAGTTTTCTCTTACATTTCCTTACTAACATTGCAACTTTTATTATATGGTAAGTTATATATGTTTTAAGAATGTAAGTGAAATTTATACAAGTTTCTTCTCGATTTCTTTAATTAATTAATGGTTAAATAAATATATTCGTTTTATAAATTTCAATTTCAACTTACCTTTAATTTCATTTATTTATTTAAAGGTTTACGTTACTATTATATTTAATAATAGTAAAAATTTAATTACACTAAATTTGCTACCCTATAACATTAATTCTTATAAATAAAGAAGTTTACTAATTCATTTACTAATGTTTACAATTGTTTATTTACATTTCTTATCTTCCTATGGTATTAAATTTTCTTTAATTAAAGGTTCACATTTTCTATACTAAATTGAACTATTAATTAACTGGAATTTTTAAAAACCAAATACCGGGTTTAATTCCAAATTGTTTAAAATAGTAAATACACATATTCTTTTTACTTATATAACTTTAATTATAATCAAACGATAAAGTTCTCTTAAACAAATTTGCAGTAAATTTCTACAGTGGCCTTTCCTCTTCGAAACTCGAAAATGAATGTCGATGATGCGTGCACTCATCACCGAAATTTATTTTCCAACGACAAAGAGGAAAGTACAAACCTATTTTCCAAAATCTTCCTTTAAAACAATTCTTCCGAAATATATTGAAATACTTATTTTAGAAAATACTTATAAATAATATTATTATATTCCAAAATTTATTCGAAAGAATTTTCAAAACCCCCGGAACTTCAGTTCTAAATTTCCAAATTCATTTATCTATTTTCTTCAATTTTATTTCTATTATTATTTACTCTATTTCCTAACAACAAATCTATAGCAACCAATTATAGATATAATTTGAAAATTTTATTTTATATATATATAGAAAATAGATTAGGCAAAATTATTTCATTCGCCTATATTAAAACAAATATTATGTCGGTCTGTCCTATTAAGTGTTTAGAAACCCCTATTGATGTCACAGCGTCGCATGCATCAACCGGAATTTATAAATACAAAACGGAACAGATTAACACAATATAAAACCTTTTATAAAACTAACAAGTACGCTCTCTCATATATATATACACTCAGCGACTCACATAGGGTATTACTACCCTATTAACAAAGAGTCAAACCCCACAAAGCTAAGGTTTATTGCTAAACCAAAGCTCTGATACCAACTGTAACGTCCCGCCTTTTCGCACGATTTAAACCGACACACGTGCCAATTCAAACCATACAGAAGGGCGGATTGTTATGGGGTAAATAAGAAAACAGAGAAGAAAATAAAACAAAACAGAATCTCACAACGGAAGGATAAAATACAATAATAAATATATAGTTCGTAAACGGTTTACAAAACACTTGATTCTTCTTTATACAATAAGTATCAGAGTTACACATACCAATACAATCAATGCAGCGGAACAGTATGAGTGTGGTGCAAAACTATAAATAATAATAATACGGGTTCTTCGTCTTCGTCCTCCAAAGCTAAAGTCTTCAATCCTGAAACGCCTGGACTGACCCAAGCGAATTGAAAAGACAAAACACTCGAGTCAGAACTAAAGGATCTTATGTGAGTTAAATTAACAGAAATAAATATGAGTGCAGTAACTCAAGAGATGCTCGGGATTTACATCTTCTAAGGATCCGTTAAACTATTTACTATGTAGTATATTGCGCTATTATAATAGTGTCTATTTGTAAAATAAACTTACTTTTTAATAGCGTTAAGGGGTTACCCATATAGCCCTTAACACAGAATATATTCCCATAGTCTATACAGTACCGTAATCTCCCCCGTACTGGGCGTCGTCAGAGGGCACTCCATAGGTATGGTACAAAGCCAAAATCGTATAAGGCGCGCTAGGGTAGGTGACACGGCACAACTAGGCAATGCCAGGGTAGATATACCAATTACGCTTCCGGGCCGATGGTAACGCGTAGCCGCAGCTACCGCCCACCTCGAACAAACTCCCCCAAAATCAAAGTAAAAGTGGCCACTGAATCAATCCAAAGTCAAAGTATAATATCAAAGAGGAGTGTCCGATCAGAGGAATGACCTCATTAACCCGTCGATCGCTCCTGTTTTAGCCACCTTATGCCAACTCACGGGAGTCGGGTCCACGTATTTACCTTACAGGAAACGTCGCCACCAACCTACTTCATTCTGGAATCTCCACCGTGTACACAGTTAGTCAAAGTGGTTTTCGGTATCGACAGAGAGTATGTCCATATCCGATCCCGGTCTCTTTGCCAACCCATCGTTATTATAACACCGCGGTTATTTAAAAATAGTTTATACTTTAAAACCAGAATAAAATTTTCCATTTCAAAACTATGAATACGATATCATTTTAAAACCTAAAACAATATGATATCATTTTATCCAAATATAATTCTTTCCCAAAAATCATACTGCTTTAAAATCTATAATATCTGGAAACCAACATTTGAATTATATTTTCAAAGCATAATATTTCGAAAATTCATAGTTTTAAAACCATAACTTCTAGAACTTGAATGGTTTGGATATTCAACGGTATATAAAATAAATGGTTTGACTTTAAGGTTACTTTTTAAAGAAAAATATTTTCCATGGCTTTACAAATATATTTCCTTATTTAAAGTCTAAACCATAATTTAAATATCACTTTCAAGTTCCAAAACCATTTCAATTTCTATATATATATCCATTTGGAGTATTAATATTTCAAAACTAAAGTTGGAATTTTATTCTTTCAACAAATCAATTGTTCTATTATTTAGTCTTGAATATTCACATAAAATCCATAAATACAACTCCAATTTCTAGAAATTTAATATTTCCTTAAATTTAATTATACTAGAATATTCATTTAAATTTATCTTGGAAAAAACTCCAGTTATAAATATCATACCTTAAAATTTCCAAACTTAAACATATAATATAAATTATCAAATTCCATTTTCTAAATTTTTTCCATTTTTATTTAACAGATTTATACACAGCCTAAATTCAAAAATTTTAACTTCATATGTATATAAGTAGAAGAATAATATTTCTAAAATATCAAAACTTAAAATTTTCATAAACCGTATCCCATCCAAACCATAGAAATCACTTTAAAATATTTTATATATAGACCGCGGTGCCTGTATATAATTTTCTATCCTATGGTCAAGTGATACGGATATTTATCATTTCAATCCGCAATTAAAAAAAATAAAATTTTGCGGATGTATATCATTTCAAACCACAATCCCGAATGAAACGAAAAATGCATGATAACTTGCAGTTAAATGATATAAAATAAAACATCCATTCATCCATCATCATCCATCATCCAAATCAAAATCATCATCCAATACTAAATCAATATCAATATATATCCGAGAATATATGACCTGTAATAACTGGCAGTTATATTCAAAAATAAATTTAACACTATTAAACTAACAGTTTATATGCAAATAAATAACTATAACTGTAAATCTATATGCAGTAATAAAATTAAATGAACAGTTATATTAAATAAATGCGATTTAGCAGATATGATGAATAAAACATGCCAAACAGTCATACTAAATTTCTACTCATATCTAAAGTGAATTTAACAAACATAAAAACTTTTAGAAGTTGTGAGTGGGTTAAAACACTCACCTTTTGAATTTAAATCGAATTTAAACCCGATTTAAACTCAAAAAATCCGACGGTCCCCAAATCTGTCCAAACCAGCGTCATCAGATCCGGAACTAAATTACGATCCTAACAAAAGAAATTTCGCGTGAATCGGAGAACGTATGAAAAAGATATTCATTTTAAACGATTTGAAAACAAAAATAAAATAAAATAAAATAAAACAAAACCCAATTAACTTCAATGGCCACGTCAGCTAAAAGCTACAGCACATCGTCGAATTTTTTCTGGTCAAACAAATATCCAAAACAGAAAACGAATTGTACCAGCAGATTACGTGTCTCGAGAAATTTATCATAAAATTTTCTGGAATTTTTGTGGAGAGTTTGAATTTTATTAGAAAATTTGAATTGTAGATAGATTAGGTTTTGCAACCATTGAGGAAGAGAAAGAGATGAAGAAAAATGAATGTACAGCCAATTGACAATAGAAAGGAGGCTAGGGTTTATCACAGCATATTTATAGATAGATCGCAAAAGGATAGGTGTGCACGAATTTTAACGTGCAAACAGAAGTGGTCCCAAAAGGATATTAATTATACACGTTACGGATTAAATTATTTCTTTCTCAACATTTACATTGCATTTTAAGCGTATTCACACATGTATAATTAGATGCTTCATTTAAATTTCCATATATATATTCACAATTCCATAAATTTCCAATACATAGATAAATTTCCAATTTCAACTAAATTTCTAAATTACTGTAATAATTACAGATTAAATTTCTATCCATTCTCAATAGATTTACGTTTACATACTAAAATCCACATTTCTATGTACATTTGAATTCCATATTATACATATTTTATTTATCTTAATTACTTCCAACTTAAATTTCAATCAACATAAAACGTTTTATTCAGTTTCCAATAAATTTCAATCATGCTTTAAATCCAAATGAATAAATAACTTAATTCCCATTTAAGCATTTTTCATTTGATTTGCAATCAACCTTATATGATCAATTAAATCCCCATATATTAAATAAACGTTATTTCCATCATTCTTTATCCTATGAAGAAATTTAAGTTATTCACACCTATTACTAAATTTCATATTAATGCACACTAATTTACATTTATTGCAATGGTTACCAAATATTTCCCTGCAATAATTCATTCCCCTATACATACTTACAATTCCACTTAAACTTTACTATACCCATTTATTTCCTCAACATTAAAACCAACGTTACCTCAATTCCACTAATGTACACTTATTCTATTATCACTTACTAACCATTCAAATTTTTATTAACAAATAGGCAGGTAATTCCTATGTTACAAATTTTTAATTCATCCTAATCCCTTACTATTGACATACATTTGCATTACTTACATATCATTTAAAATGTTACCCAAAATCTCTATCCATTGTAATTAATACATTAAATAAGTTTCAATTTATATTCAAGTGAATACATTACCCTTTTTCGTTATGTCATCCATTTTTCACAAGAAACGTTTTATCGTTTCGACAACATTTTATTTCAAATCACCTACATTGATTTGTGTACGTCTCTACTATTTAAAGCATTACCATTCTCACCTTCATCTAAATCTTCATTTATGAATATTTAAAAATAAATTTCACTTATTTCCTATTTATACACTTATAAATTCTAATTCCAAATAAATAGATAAATCTCCGTTTGCACTACTTACATCAAAAATCAGCGATCATCCTATCTATACATTTTAAGTGGATGGATCAAATATTGTATTCAAAAATCTACTTCTTAATATTCTTAGATTTAAACTCAACTCTCTATTAACAGAATATTTAGATGTTTAAACTTCTTTTATTACCATTAACTTATTATTATACATTAAACTTAAATATACTGACAAAGCTTGTTTTTGGTACTCTTTTCATTTCCATAAAATTAGCAGTGGATTCATACCTTATTATGTAATTAACTTTAATTCCACCTAACTAAATGTTTACATAATCTTTTATTTGCAATAAATCAACTATTTTATATTAATTAAATTTAATCTTCCTGGTTTACTTATTTATAGTATGTAATTCAGTTACTCACCCTAACCTATTTATTTGAAATCCAATCCAGATTATTTTTACTAAGTTCCAATTTCCAAAGGTTACTGCAATTAATCCAATTAATTGCAATAAATTCTAATAAATTTGATTTTATTGGATTACAACTCAAAATAAATTAATTATTACTCAACCACACAGTTAACATTTCTTTTATGATTCATTACAGTAATATTTCCCAATTCTCATCTTTATTTTCATAAATTACTGGATTTCAATTTAATTGAAATTTTGTTAACTTTACACATAAATAAAAGCTTAAACCTCAATTAATTCATTCCTAAGATCACACTAATTATTATATTATAAAATGGACCTTTCCCTTGGTTACATCTTATTTATTCTCTTACCAATATTCCACACTAACTGCAATAATTTAGTGCATTAATTGAAATTGATCAAAATAAAACTTAACCAACAAATAGAATAAATACGTACAATAATTATTGTCATTAAATCTATTTCATAAGTCTACACTCAAGTAATTCCTTAAAATAAGTTTTACGTTTATAAATTTACCTTCACACTTCCCGTTACTATTTTAATAATTACTAAAGTAACATTTTCATAATAACAACATTAAAATTTCTCAATATTTAGATGAACTTTATTTCCAAACACACACTACCAAATTTCAATCACTTATGTTCTATCCAACATTCTTTTAGATTTTATTTCCATCAATTAGTTCATCCAATATTTTCATCCATTTATTAACAAATTTTCCATTATACAATTTCAATTCTCCTTATTATTATTTCATTAATACTATTACCAACTTTTATTACTTTTAGTATTAATTAAACAATCATATTTAATTAAGAGGTTATAATGTTGTATTCACTATTCCCATTTTCATTCCAAAACTCAAACAGCCGTTTCAATTGCATTTGGATTTGCATTAAATTGGTTATCCATCAACTGCCATCTATATTACCACCTTAATTCACATACAATTACAGTCCTTTTTAATATATTAATACATAGGTAATTTAAATTTTGTCTTTATTTCTTTAATTTACATTTTATTCAAGTGCGACAATTTACGCTATTTCTTTATTGATATTTCACCTAACTTTCAACAATTAAGTTAAATACCCGTTTCTACAATTCATTATTAGTTATAAATTTAAATCTCCTTTATTTATTCAACTTACACACAGGTATACATCTTACACTATCTCAATCATTGGATTTTCATTTAGCGTTCATTCCAGCATAAATTCTATCTCTTTTATATATATCTTTATTTTTCTTTACAAATTTTTTTTTATTACATAATCCCTTTTTAACTAAAATTTAATCGTCGAAATTTACGGGTCGTTACATTATTGGTGATCTTGCAAAATCATTAAGTTCAATTGACCCTAGAAGAAGATAGTTAAGGGCAGATAGCCCAGTTGTATGGCTAACAGATGTTAGATAATTGAGTATATCCGGTAGGCTCGAGTCAGCCAATGGTTAGTAGTTAGCCAAATAAAACTATATTGTTCGGACAGATAATCCATTGATTACCTAATTTATGTGCATATGTGATATTGCTATTATTGTTTTAACCAGTTTGATTGTAGGATTTTGATTTGCAAAAGATATGTTTTAAAAAGTGATATTAGTGAGAGGAAACCCGTTTCGCTAAGTGGCACGATCTCAATTAATATAAGTAAATCGAGATGTAATAATATTATTCATACCAGGCTTTATGTCCGACTCAAAGTATATGTTTTCTCCTTAAACTCTAGGATGCTCAAAATTTTATTTGAGTAGATTGAGAGTTAAGGTTTTTCAGGTTTAGTAGGTTGGAGAAATAAGCTTATGAATAGTGTCTAGTAGCCAACGATAATGATCCTTGGTTATGGCACAAATGATTTTGTCATATAAATTTTAAAGCAATAAACAAATTATATAATAATGATTTAGTTAAAGGTCTACCAAAAATGAATCTCAAAAAAAAGTATTTGTGATGCTTATCAATTAGGGAAATTAACAAAAGCTTCTTTTAAATCAAAGAAAATGATCTCTACATTACAACCACTTGAGTTATTACATTGGATCTTTTTGGACCAACTCAAGTTCCGTCTATAAACCATAGTAGATACGTTTTCGTAATAGTGGATGATTTCTCAAAACCTGGACAATATTTAAAAAAATAAAAGCGACACCTTTGAAATTTTTAAAAAATTTGCTAAAAGAATTCAAAATATTAAAAGTTTAAGAATTAAAAACATTCGAAGCGATCACGGTGGTGAATTCAAAAAAAATCTTTTGAAAATTACTGCTATAGGAAAGGAATTGTTCATAATTTTTCATTTCCTAGAACTCCGCAACAAAATGGAGTTGTAGAAAGGGAAAATATAACACTTCAAGAATGTGCTAGAACTCTATAAAATGGAAGCACTCCACCAAAATTTTTTTGGGCTGAAGCTGTTGCAACTGCTTGTTATGTTTTGAATAGTGTTTCCATCAGAGCATTAACTAAATATACACCATATGAGCTTTTTAATGGAAGAAAACCTAACATATCATATTTTAAAGTTTTTGGTTCAAAATGTTTTATATAATACAAATGATAACTTTGGTAAATTCGACCCAAAATCCGATGAAGGAATATTCATTGGATATTTGGAACGAAGCAAAGCTTATAGAATTTATAATAAAAGAATTAAAATAATCAAAGAAACACTTCGTGTGTCATTCAATGAAAATTTCAAAATTAACCATAAAATAGAAGATGAAGAAATTATTTCTAAATCAAACGATTCAGATGATGATTTTGAAAATAATACAGACAATAATTTGCCAAATAATAATGAAATAAGATCCTCACTATGACTTCTAAGAAATCATCCTGCTAAAAATATCATTGTAGAAATAAATACTAACGTAAGAACACGAAATCAACTAAATCAAATGGGTCATGTAGCTTTTCTTTCGAATATTGAACCCAAAAATGCTAAAGAAGCTTCAGCTGATGAATACTAGATCGTAGCTATGCAAGAGGAATTAAGTCAATTCGAACGTAATGACGTTTGGGACTTAGTTTCTAGACCAAGTAATCAAACGGTTATCGGTACAAAATGAGTTTTCAAAAAAAAAAGCTGATAAGCAAAAAAATATAATTAGAAATAAAGCTAGACTAGTTGCTCAAGGTTATAATCGAGAAGAAGGAATAGACTATGATGCAACATTTGCACCTGTAGCTCGTCTAGAAGCTATACGTATTTTATTAGCTTATGCATGTTTTAGTAATTTTAAACTATATCAAATGGAAGTAAAAATTGCTTTCTTAAATGGTTTTATAAAATAAACTGTATATGTAAGACAACCTCCCTTGTTCGCACATGAAAAATATCTAGATCATGTTTATAAACTAAAAAAGGCTTTATACGGTTTAAAACAAGCACCCCATGCTTGGTACGACCATCTTAAAATTTATTTAATTAATTCAGGTTTTAAAATTGGAAAAGTAGAACCAACTTTATTTATAAAACAAGATAAAAAAGATATTTTAATAATCCAAATCTATGTAGATGACATTATTTTTGGTTCCACAAATGAAAATTTATGTCAAGAATTTTCCAAAATTATTACAAAAGAATTTGAAATGTCTCACATGGGAGGACTTTTATATTTTCTTGATTTACAAATTAAACAACTAAGTAAAGGAATTTTTATTAATCAAGAAAAGTATTGTAATAATCTCATAAAAAATTTTGGTATGGAAAACACTTCTGCTAAAAACTCTTATGAGTACTACAGTACATCTCGATAGAGATGAAATGGCAAAAGTGTTGACCATAAACTATGTCGTAGTATGATTGGTTCATTGCTATATTTTACTGCTAATCAACCAGACATAATGATGAGTGTATGTTTGTGTGCATGATTTCAAGCAAATCTCAAAGAATCACATTTGTGGGCGGTGAAGCGAATTTTGAGATTCTTAAGCAAGACCAAGGACTACGGTCTCTTTTATCCAAAAGAATGTCCTTTTGAATTAGTATCATATAGTAATGCTGATTTTGGAGGATGTCGAATGGATCGAAAGAATACTAGTGGTACTTGTCACTTTATTGGATGATCTTTAGTATCTTGGTTTAGTAAGAAACAAAATTGCATTTCACTTTCGACGTGTGAAGCAGAATATATCTATGCTGCTTTGACATGTGCTAAAGTAATCTACATGCAACAAACACTACAAGACTTTGGAATAAATCTTTCTAAATCAATAATTTACTGTGTAATACAAGTGCGATAAATTTATCGAAAAATCTAATAAATCATTCTAGAACTAAACACATAGATATTAGACATCATTTTCTTCGAGATAATATCAAAAAAGCATTATTTCATTAGACTTTGTATCTTCAAAAAGTCAGATAGCTGGTATATTTACCAAACCTTTAAACGAAAATACTTTTATTAAATTACGTCGAGAATTAGGTATTATATCTTTACATGACTTATAATTAACAAAAACTAATTTTTTGAGCTACTAACACTCGATCTATGGTCACTGGTAAGGAAGTTGTATGCTCTTACATTATTCTATATTGTTTCTTGGTTTAACAACAATTACCCACCTCTAATTACCTTTACGGTCAGTATTTCTTACGTTTATCTACCTCTAATTTTTCCTTTGGTTATAAACTTTGAAACATTCTACTTCTCAGATTACTTCAACCTGATAATAGTACATCTTCCCAGTATATATAGGCTTCTATTTTTAATTACTTAAACTCGCATTTTTATTTAATCTCTTTCATTCAATCTTTTTACCTCAATCTTTTTCAAACTTTTGTCCAAACTCTATAATGTTTTCTCAAGAAGGATAAAATCAGGCTTCCATTGCTTTTAGCACTCCCACTTCTAAATCGCCAAAAAATTCCAACAACTCCATTCCTGTACATATTCCAGCCAGGATTACACCGTCTCCAATACATCACACTGGATATACCCTACAGGGCAAGTGAGCCAAACGTAACTCCAATGCAAGATGTACTAGTGCAGAAAGTTAATGCTAAACGCTTAAGCTTTCTAAAACAAGTCGCTCTGAAGTTTTGCAAGTCATCATCAAAACAATGCATACATCAACCATCACCACAACGTCCTCAAGTGCCACCGAACTCTTAGGAACGAAGCCTCCAACGTCCTCAGGTGTTACCAAACTCCTGGGAATGTAGTAATGTTTGGTTACTTATCCATCCATTACAAGAAATTATGAAGGTTAAACCGCATTCGTCCGATTCAAAATCTTTTGGAAACTTAGATTTTATGTATATTGTTTTGTAGAAAATTTTGTTTGTATTATATGTTTCTCTATTAAATAATAATATAATTTTGTTTTCCAGTGGATTATAATTATAAAATTAATAAGTATATATATTATCTAGCTTTGTTATAGATAAACCTTTAGTAAAGAGGCCAAGCTCACAAAAATGCACAGTTTCAGTCGACTGAGTAAGACAAAACAGTCGACTAAAACTTCATATGATTTTCTTTGAAACTATAGACTCAGTCGACTGAACTCATAAAACCAATCGACCGAAAAGCCTGTATTTTAGGCATAAAGTTGCAGTCACAAAATTCCTGCATATCACGACTGAAATATGGTTTTAGTCAACTGGGCATTCATACCAATTTGTTTCAGAAAGCAGTCGGCTGACCTTATACATTCAATCGATTGAATTCACATTTTTTACATTGTAAACACGTAGGATAAATATTCCTACATATCATTTAACTACTCCTACCATTTCAGTTGACTGATTCGTATATTTTTGTTTTTTAAAAATTTTGCCTACACGCTTCCCGACATGCCTTTTCACGAACCCTATATAGTCATCTTCTTTTCATCAAACCCTTACTTCTTTCAGCAAACAAAACCTTTGCCTCCATTTTTCTTCAAATCAATCTTTTTAACCTCAAATCCAGTCAATTAAATGGCCCCAAGAACTAAGAGAGCAAGAGAATCCTCCGCCGGACCATCAGAAGGTCAAATAAGATCAAGGCTTCACAACGGCATTGTAGTTACTCAATTCAGTGCCATGAAGAGTTCAAGAATTTTTGATGTCTCCCACATAAAATTTACCGATTTCAATGCCTATACCATTTGCGAGATCGTAGAGGCTAGTGGGATCGATAGCTTGATTGGGTTCAATGCAATAATATTAAAACCTATCCCCTTGTCATCAAACTATTCTTTGAAAACATGAACTTGGATCACCAAGATCCAAGAAATAAAGATGATTGCATTTGGATGTTAGTTTGCGACATTCGAATCTGTCTCCCTCTCCAACGACTTGGACATATTCTTCATTGTCCATCCGATGGAGTTGATATCAATGACATTGATGTTAATATGGATAATAGAGATGAAGTCTCCTACAGATTTCTGCCCGATGATTTGACCGTTCTCAAATCCATTACCTTACGACCAATGGCGTGCATTCTTCACCACGCTCTAAGCCGACCTCTTCAACATTGTACCGGGAGTTACAAGAAGGTTTAAAAAAGAGACTTTCAAGCACTCTACACCATTTACTCCTCCCAACGAGTAAATTGGGTTAATGTAATTCTTGACGAATTCCTAATCGTCGATCATAAGAGGAGTTATATGACCATCTTCTATGGAGCATATATTATGCACATTCTTATGAATTTCAGAGTCACCATACCCGATGCTGAGTTCATCACTGTTGGTCAACTAAATTCTAAGACTTTAAGTCTTATGAATTTGCCCAAGTGTCCTCAACCTCAAGAAACTATAAGTTTCCAATGGTGGGCGACCAATTGAGCATAAGGGATTCCACAACCCTAAGAAACGCACGTTGCCTCCTCCTCCACTTCCTGTCAAATAGAGGAAGAAGAAGACAACGAAATTCAAGAGCTTCTAGGTGATTTTAATCCAAAGCAAGGCCTTGTCAATCTCTCCCTAAATTAAAGCAAGCTTAATCGACAATTGGTCGCCATCGAAAAAAATGTTGTCAAGACCAATAGAATCATCAAGGGCGTCTTAAACAAGATATGGGAGAAGATTTCTTGTATGGGCCAACTTCTACAAGTATTTCGGAGAATCCTGCTCGTTTCACTTGGTTCACATCCGAGGAGGAAGAAGAAGAGGAAGAATCAAGGAGTGAAGAAGTTTAGGTTTCTTTATCTTCTTTTATGCCTATCTATTTTCGTCAATTCCTATTGTTCCTTTGATGTACAATGCACATTTGATGTTGTCTGTTTGTTGTTATTTTGTTTTAACATATGACATTTTTTGTGACGACCCGACTTCCTATCTCCAGAAAGTCGCATCATCAATGAAGAAAGAAAGGGATAGAAGAAGAAAAGAAAGAGAAAGAAGAACACAACAACAACAGATAACTCACAGCGGAACTAATGAAATATAATATATCTCATAAAATATTACATAGTATCATATTACATCAGAGTAAACAACTTTATACAACTCATATTAGACAGTTATAATTATCTGTCTAACTATACAACTTAAGTATAACAGAAACAGATACCAAACAAACACAGCGGAAACATAATATAACTACACGTGGAAGCCTCCTGCTCCATAACTCCTCCAGAATTCGTCAAGCAAACCCGAATCACTTGACTACTCATAATAATATGAGTACCCAAGAGTTTAATAAAACAGAAAATAAACACTCGGGTCAGACAGGGGTCTGGTGTGAGTAAACGGTTTAAAATTGCTTAATTTTAGAAAACCTTTGAAAAGAAAAGGTATCACGTAAGACTTCCCACACATAAACATGGAAAAGTTTTTACCTTACGCTGACCAAAACATTTGATAGGAAATCCAGTGATATTATAATAGTGTCTAGGGTTTTCAAGTAAATAAGAAACAGCCGAAATTGTTACATTCATTAAATTCCATCTACTAGCCACAAAAGTAGGTAATACAAACAAAACCGTAGGGTCTCGTAGGAAGAATGGGTTTCCATCAATGGCAGGGCTACTGGGGTACCGTCCGTCATAGTACGTGGCCTAGATCACCGTACCGAGGAGCCACCCTAACTCCCCTGCAACACAGGGCCAGGACCATTCCTTACTGAACAGTCCCGAACAAGACAACCTCGCAGTTGGCGCGCGATTCCAACTGCCCACACAGCCGAATAAAAAGGGACTTCTAGACAGGGGAAAATCTTGCTCTCCAGTTGGAGCTACCCACGAAGCCTTGCTGCACCTCCCCTGTTTTAGCCATTCCCTGTTGATGAGGCTTGAGGCTACGATTACCTTTATAGAACACATTTATCTTAGAATGCTCATCGTCCACCTGACAATGTTCTGAAAGCATTCAATCCATACAAGTTCGTTACGGGTTCGAACGAAACCGAAGGTACTATCTCGTTGCACTCATTTTGGAATCACCCTCAGAGTCAACGACCATATCCCTTGCACTCTGAATCACCATCTCGAATCTATAAGTACTATTCCACCAAACTCATTACGGAATCACCCACAGAGTTATACTGACGTATAGTTCTTACACCTCAAGTCTTCACTTGCTCCACTTGGATTATCGACCTAACATTTAATTGGAATCAATGTGGTTTGCGGATCCCAAATATGGAAACCTGATCCCGGTCTCACTGAAACCAAACGCTATTTTAATGTCCAAGTTGTACTTAAGGGTTTTACAATTTAAACTCATATTCAGGATGATATATAAACAGATAGATGAATCACATTATCACAATAGATAACCCATATCAATATTCATCTCACAAAGCCGCATATCACATATCATAGATATCCAAATCATCCAGCATCAACCAATATCAATCACCCAATATCAATCACCCAATATTAGTCATCCAATATCAATCAATCAACCAATAATAACCAATCAACCAAGCAGAATTGATTAACTCTTAATCAATTTGATTACCTAAAATCCTCCGTCATTTATTTATTCCAAATAAATTAATCATCTCTAATGATCTTCCCAAATTAATCTTCCTTGATTAATTATACTTTAATTACATTCAGGTAATCATCCTTAACCATATTCAGTAATTAACCTTTAATTACTATCATTAATTACAATAATTAATGATCATTCATTTACTTCCATTAATTAACTATAATTAATTGCATTAAACCTCAGTTAATTACAATTAATTAATCACACTTAAATGAATTACTTATACTAATCAATTTTGATTAATATCATTAATTACATTAATTAATGATCCACATTAATCAAAAATTCTCTTTAATTAAATAATTAACTTATAATTGATCAACTCATTAATCATAATCAGTAATTAACAATTTGTAATTACTTATCTTAATTAATTAAATTCTTATTTAATTAAGTTAACCCTTGATTAATTAATCTAATTAATTAATCTTTAATTACTTTATTAAGTAATTATTAAATAATTAAATTAATAAATAAATCCTTAATTAATTACTTTTTTAATTAAGTACATTTTTAATTAATTACCCGTAGTAATTAATCTTAAATTAATCACATCCATAGATTAATTAATCACATTAATTAATTAACTAAAATTATTAAGTAATTTACTCTTAATTACTTACATAAGTAATTATCTCTAATTACTTCATTAATAAATCTTGATTACTTTCTGAATTAATTATTTAACAAGTAATTATTTCCATCATTAAACAATCCTAAATTCTTTAATTAAGTAATTACTCCATAATTAATTAATTTAAAAAAAACAATTTAATTAATCAATTTCTTAATTGATAACATTATGTGATCATCCATTAATCACTTCCATTAAATTACTCCCATGTGTAATTTCTCTAATTACTTCTACGATTAATTACCATCCTAATTACATTCAAAAATTAACCATTGATTACTTCATTAAGCAATCACACTTAATTAATCCATAATTAAGTGATTAAATAAACAATTAACTAATTATTTAAAATTAATTAAACAATTAATTAATTAACTTATTTTATCTAAAATCCTTAATTAATTAAGAAAACATTATTCTTAATTAAACATTACTTATTAATAAATCATATTTAAATCAAGTATTCTTAAGTTATTAACAAAGATAATTTTACCCTATTTATCTTCAGAATTAAATTATTTGAATTTAATCAAAATTTAATAACTTAAAAACAAACTATTTAATTTGGTTTATAAAATTTAACTTAAACTTAATTTGAAATTTAAAGTTTTTAGAAATCAAATTTGAAATTTAAAATACTGTAATTATCTGAGTCAAATCTACTCATTTTAAATAAAATTTGAAACTTAAGTTTTTAAACATTACTTAAAACCTTGATTTAATACTTAAAATTTCAACACTTCTTTTTAAAATTCAAACATTTCTTTAAATTGAAATTCAACATCTACTTAGATAATTACTTCCAAATTCAAACTTCTTAACAAATTAAATTTAAAATAAATTCAATTTAATATTTTTAAAGTTTGATTTACTTTATTTCCAAAACTACAAGTTTAAATTTAGGTTTCGTTATAAACTTTTTAATTCCATAATGCTTGATTCTTAATTTATTCAACTCGAGTTTATATTGCAACTCAGTATTATACCTAACTACCAAAATAGCAAACAAAAACCCGAGGCAACAATGAATTCACCCGATACTTCACCGAAGCAAACTCAAATCCCAACACCTTCGAGTCATCCCTCCAAAAGCACAAGAGCTACCCCGAGACAACCTCGTCTTCCCCAAATCTCAAACTACCCAACGTACACGGCCAACTCGTGCACATACACCAACAACTCCGGCCGTCCTAGTTGGTTGTGCCTATCGCCGACTATCACTCAACCACCCACGAACACGATCATAAACCCAGATTCGAGAAATATAAATCGAATCGAAATTCGACCATATCAACTCGAAAACTACGGCAGCTCAATCCAAAAACTCCACCGCCGTTGATCATCTCGGCAACGATAATCTCCGTCGACCACACCCTTGAAACATCACAACCACTAGCCTCCTCTCACCCAAAAGCGAACTCCTCCGGCCAACTATTCGAGTCGCAACCCACCCAACAACAGAGCCGAACGAAAAACAAAGCAAAAACCATAGATTCTTCAATTCCCATCAATTCACCCCATTGAAAAATTATTTTGCATTTTCCCATAATATATAACTTACATGCAAGCTTCGATCCAAGTATCAAATCAAATTATTATGTATATCATCCGCAGTTCATCAAAATCCCCAAAACATTCAAACCAAAAATTCAACTTAATTACACAATTAAAAATTATGATACAAGCTCTAAAATCTTAAATTTTCAATCGTAATTCAATTATAAATTCAAAACTAGAATTTGAAATCATAAATTTTTGCCCAAATTTGATTTTTCACTGTAATTTAAAAATTATGAGTAACCAATTCATTTTAAAACCCTATAATTATTTTTAGATGATAAATCATGTGATTGCAAACAACTTTCATCTACAAATCAATGTCCAGTTTGTATTTAAAATCAAGCTATTGAATTTAGAAGGGAAAATCAAACCTGTATAACAACAGTATTAATATACAGGCATTCAATATTTTTTTATTTTATAAACATACATTCAGATAGACTAATATACATCATCAAAATCAAATCCATTTTTATGCAACATTTTAGCATAGATTAAATCAAAACTGTCTTTAAAAATAGAATTTACTCACCTATTTTTGATTGCAGAGCATATTTTCCTTCAGGCCTTTGAATAAAATCTGAAAAGCTTTTAATTTCTGTAGAAATCTGAATTCTTGCATGCTTAAATTGATGATTCAAAAAGGTTGAACTTGATTCCATTTAGTGGCAGGTTGAATTGGTATGAAGAACTTCATGAATTGCAGCCTTTAAATTTGCAGGATTTGAAATTACAGTTTTTGATTTGCTTTTGATTTTAATTTCAGGTTTGAAAAGAATTCTCTGGTTTTTGCCATTAATTTTTGAAAGAAGAAGGGAGAGAAGAAAAGAATTTGAGCTGAGGAAAAAAAATGAAAGTGTTTGAGAAAATTAGTTTCTTCTAAAAAAATTTTATTAAAAATTAAAAATAGAATAGTGCCACATGTCACAAATACTTACATTTGTCATTTAATTTTCTTAATTACTTTACAAGTGTTATTAAGGGTGTTAACTAGTTTACACATGTTTTTTAGTATCTTTAATTAATTTTTTTTCCATTTAATTTAAATGTAATATAAACTTACATAATTTAATTCTCTTAAATAAATAAATATTTACATATTTAAATATAAGTTTAATCCTTTAAAGAAATATTAGAAAACAAATTATAATACAAATATATTCTTATGGATTTAAAAATCTTAAAACATTTATTGATATATATTTATAACTATTTAAATTGAAGCATTTAAAAAGAAAGCAAAACAAACTTTGTTTAAATTCCTTTTTAAACTATCATATTTAAAATAAATAACAATCTTATATTTTTGAAAACAAGTGAATAAATCTTAAATTTACTTTTGAAAAATACTAATTAAAATAAAGCTTTAAATTACAATTATAAATTATCAATAGATTAAATAAATTTCAAAACAACTCAAATTATAACATAAACATATATACTACAATTTGAAAATTCAATCCTTAATTTAAAACAAAAGATATTCCATTCATAATATATATCAAATATATATATTATAGACAGAATAAAATTTCACTAGCTTTGAAAAATAATTCTTATCAATTTTAAATTGTTAGAAAGATATAAATCAATATTGCCAGATTAAATATTTATTAACCTTTAAAAGATTAAATTAACCAATTTAAACTAAAATTATAAAGAAAAATTATCAAATCAATTAAATTATCAACACAGGTTATTAAATTGATATTTCCTAAAATTCCGGGTCGTTACAATCCTCCCCCCTTAAAAGAATTTCGTCCCCGAAATTTAAAAGCAGAGGTAATTTAATAACCCATCAAAGATTTTAATTTCCAAACTGCAAAGCGTTCCTATCAAACAATAACTAACAACCATAGCAATCAATCACACAGACAAACTTAGCTAATTATCCTGACACAAATCAGAATTAATTTCTAATACAACCTCGAGTTTCCCAAGTATAAATCACCGGGAGACTCTCTCTACAGAAGCTAACAAACTAACTACACTACCAAAATCCAGAGCTCGTCTCGTCTCGAGATCCATAAATCTGAACAGAACATCAGACTATACCCAAGTCCGGCTCAACTTCCAAATCCAACTGAACTACAGATTCAACAACCAATCGATGAATCATACACGTACTCCCTCAGAGATACGTGATACGCAATGAATTTCAGCTATCCAAACTGGCAATTCAATCTTATAGACAACGGATCTTATATTATCAGAACACAGATAAGAAATCTCAAATGCCATAGCACTAACCAACTAATCTTACTCTATTACTGCTCTCTTAACCCGAGAAATCTATCAACAATGAAGTCTCCAACTTCGAATTCCAAATTACTTATCTCATATCTGTATCACTCAACAGACAATCCTGGGCTATCAATCTTCTTCCTGATCAGCTCAATCTATGTTGATGCTTCGAGAAACAACTAAACCAAAGCAAACATTCTTCTGGATCCTATTCATCAAAAGAGTCCTCCAAAATCCATTGAAATCCAGCACACAAGCTTTACTTCTCAAGTAATAGCAAACTGAACTTACTTCCCTTCTTTCACAGCTGCTATCTTGCTTCCGCTGCACAACTCTGATTCTGAAATAGATGAGAATACTGTTGATGAACACGAGTACAAACTTATCCAATATATCCGGAAACTTTGTTCATCAAATCCATAAAATCTATGTGACACAACTGACTCGGTCACACAACCTTATAACAGAAATCCAACTCAAAACTAGATCAGACTAATCCCAATTCCAAAAATTTCTGAGCTGCTACACCAACTCTCTCTTCTTCAAGAACCATCCTACTACCAGGCTAACTACCAAAATCGCTTCTGGAACCAAAACAATATGGAATTCAACTCCAGATGCAGACAAACTTCTGATTACTTCAGTAGCTTCTACTACCACATGAGAATCCTCAGTTTTAACTAAAAGATTGCCCAAGAAAAATTCCCAAACTAATCGCAAGTCACTTTTGCGATCCAACCTAGTTAGGATTCCAAAGAAACCGTCCCATCTTTACCAATTAGAACAGCCTTAAGCTTCTCCAGATAAGGTTAACCCTCCAGAAATCATCACCACCTGCCCGGGCTGCTGATAGAAGAAACAACAAGATTCCCGAACTATCGGAGAAACGAGCTACACTGCTGCTTCCAAACTCTACCTTAAAGATACTACAGAGCCAAAAGACCTTTTCGTCAGCACACCAAACACTTCAAACTGCACTGCTACCACAGCTAACCAAAGACTTCTAATTCAAAGGCTTCTCGAAAACCAAAACTATCAACAAACTACACAAAATACCCACGAGATAGCAGACATCTCTCAAGAAACTCAGGCTCCAAACCAAGCATCTACAACTCGCTCTCCTTAAGGAATAACAAATGAGACCATGCCAAAGTGAAACAACTCATAGACCTTAGTCTCATATTCCAAAACGGCTAACCTCCTAGCTAAAGATCCAAACAACTTCTACACAGACAAGTCTTCCCTGCAGCAGGGAAAGACTGCTTCTCAACTACTTCTAAAACTGCTTCAAGAGAAAACATCTTCGGAAAATCACCAAGGATGCTGCATCTCATCACGCAGTTATCAAGATATCATCACTTACTTCTGCTTTTCCGACAGATCCAAACATAAGAAAAATTTGCTCACCCGAGCGAAATCCAAACTTACACTTCAAAGATAAACTCCGAATCTTCAAAAGATTTCCTTCGGAGATTAGATAAATCCTTACTCCAAACTACAAATCTTATTCGAGACGGTATTAGGTCTACAGTCTCGACAAATACTTGCAACCTCAAATATATGGACCTCTTTCATCAGTGGTAGGCGTGTTACACATACACACCACTACTCCATCAACCTCTAAAATATATGTTGGAAAATCCGAACAGATAACCCAACCGATCAGGTATATATATATATAGTTATATATAAAAATTACAAGTACGCTCTCTCAAGGAAGACACCACTACAGAGCCTAGGTATTCGCTCAACCTAATGCTCTGATACCAACTGTGACGACCTGACTTCCTATCTCCAGAAAGTCGCATCATCAATGAAGAAAGAAAGGGATAGAAGAAGAAAAGAAAGAGAAAGAAGAACGCAACAACAACAGATAACTCACAGCGGAAAGAATGAAATATAATATATCACATAAAATATTACATAGTATCATATTACATCAGAGTAAACAACTTTATACAACTCATATTAGACAATTATAATTATCTGTCTAACTATACAACTTAAGTATAACAGAAACAGATACCAAACAAACACAGCGGAAACATAATATAACTACACGTGGAAGCCTCCTGCTCCATAACTCCTCTAGAATTCGTCAAGCAAACCTGAATCACTTGACTACTCATACATAATATGAGTACCCAAGAGTTTAATAAAACAGAAAATAAACACTCGGGTCAGACAGTGGTCTGGCGTGAGTAAACGGTTTAAAATTGCTTAACTTTAGAAAACCTTTGAAAAGAAAAGGTATCACGTAAGACTTCCCACACGTAAACATGGAAAAGTTTTTACCTTACGCTAACCAAAACATTTGATAGAATATCCAGTGATATTATAATAGTGTCTAGGGTTTTCAAGTAAATAAGAAATAGCCGAAATTGTCACATTCATCGAATTCCAGCTACTAGCCACAAAAGTGGGTAATACAAACAAAACCGTAGGGTCTCGTAGGAATAATGGGTTTCGATCAATGGCAGGGCTACTGCGGTACCGCCCGTCACAGTACGTTGCCTAGATCACCGTACCGAGGAGCCACCCTAACTCCCCTGCAACACAAGGCCGGGACCATTCCTTACTGAACAGTCCCGAACAAGATAACCCCGCAGTTGGCGCGCGATTCCAACTGCCCACATAGCCGAATAAAAAGGGACTTCTAGACAGTGGAAAATCTTGCTCTCCAGTGGGAGCTACCCACGAAGCCTTGCTGCACCTCCCCTGTTTTAGTCATTCCCGGTTGATGAGGCTTGAGGCTACGGTTCCCTTTATAGAACACATCTATCTTAGAATGCTCATCGTCCACCTGACGATGTTCTGAAAGCATTCAATCCATACAAGTTCGTTCCGGGTTCGAACGAAACCGAAGGTACTATCTCGTTGCACTCATTTTGGAATCACCCTCAGAGTCAACGGCCATAGCCCTTGCACTCTGAATCACCATCTCGAATCTATAAGTACTATTCCGTCAAACTCATTACGGAATCACCCACAGAGTTATACTAACGTATAGTTCTTACCTCGAGTCTTCACTTGCTCCACTTGGATAACGACCTAAAGTTTAATTAGAATCGATGCGGTTTTCGGATCCCAAATATGGAAACCCGATCCCGGTCTCACCGAAACCAAACGCCATTTTATTGTCCAAGTTGTACTTAAGGGTTTTACAATTTAAACTCATATTCAGGATGATATATAAACAGATAGATGAATCACATTATCATAATAGATAACACATATCACTATTCATCTCACAAAGCAGCATATCACATATCATAGATATCCAAATCATCCAGCATCAACCAATATCAATCACCTAATATCAATCACTCAATATTAATCATCCAATATCAATCAATCAACCAATAATAACCAATAAACCAAGCAGAATTGATTAACTCTTAATCAATTTGATTACCTAAAATCCTCCTTCATTTATTTATTCCAAATAAATTAATCATCTCTAATGATCTTCCCGAATTAATCTTCCTTGATTAATTATACTTTAATTACATTCAAGTAATCATCCTTAAACATATTCAGTAATTAACCTTTAATTACTATCATTAATTACAATAATTAATGATCATTCATTTACTTCCATTAATTAACTATAATTAATTGCATTAAACCTCAATTAATTACAATTAATTAATCACACTTAAATGAATTACTTATACTAATCAATTTTGATTAATATCATTAATTACATTAATTAATGATCCACATTAACTAAAAATTCTCTTTAATTAAATAATTAACTTGTAATTGATCAACTCATTAATCATAATCAGTAATTAACAATTTGTAATTACTTATCTTAATTAATTAAATTCTTATTTAATAAAGTTAACCCTTGATTAATTAATCTAATTAATTAATCTTTAATTACTTTATTAAGTAATTATTAAACAATTAAATTAATTAATAAATCCTTAATTAATTACCTTATTAATTAATTACATTTTTAATTAATTACCCTTAATAATTAATCTTAAATTAATCACATCCATGGATTAATTAATCACATTAATTAATTAACTAAAATTATTAAGTAATTTACTTTTAATTACTTACATAAGTAATTATCTCTAATTACTTCATTAATAAATCTTGATTACTTTCTGAATTAATTATTTAACAAGTAATTATTTCCATCGTTAAACAATCCTAAATTCTTTATTAAGTAATTACTCCATAATTAATTAACTTCAAAAAAACAATTTAATTAATCAATTTCTTAATTGATAACATTAAGTGATCATCCATTAATCACTTCCATTAAATTACTCCCATGAGTAATTTCTCTAATTACTTCCATGAGTAATTACCATCCTAATTACATTCAAAAATTAACCATTGATTACTTCATTAAGTAATCACACTTAAATCATATTTAAGTCAAGTATTCTTAAGTTAATAACAAATATAATTTTACCCTATTTATCTTCAGAATTAAATTATTTGAATTTAATCAAACTTTAATAACTTAAAAATAAACTATTTAATTCGGTTTATAAAATTTAACTTAAACTTAATTTGAAATTTAAAGGTTTTAGAAATCAAATTTGAAATTTAAAATACTGCAATGATCTGAGTCAAATTTACTCATTTTAAATAAAATTTGAAACTTAAGTTTTTAAACATTACTTAAAACCTTGATTTAATACTTAAAATTTCAACACTTCTTTTTAAAATTCAAACATTTCTTTAAATTGAAATTCAACATCTACTTAGATAATTACTTCCAAATTCAAACTTCTTAACAAATTAAATTTAAAATAAATTAAATTTAATATTTTTAAAGTTTTATTTACTTTATTTCCAAAACTACAAGTTTAAATTTTGGTTTCTTTATAAACTTGTTTATTCCATATTGCTTGATTCTTAATTTATTTAACTCAATTTTATATTGCAACACAGTATTATACCTAACTACCAAAACAGCAAACAAAAACCCGAGGCAACAATGAATTCACCTGATACTTCACCGAAGCAAACCCAAATCCCAACACCTTCGAGTCATGCCTCCAAAAGCACGAGAGCTACCCCGAGACAACCTCGTCTTCCCCAAATCTCAAACTACCCAACGTACACGGCCCACTCGTGCACATACACCAACAACTCCGGCCGCCCTAGTTGGTCGCGCCTATCGCCGACTATCACTCAACCACCCACGAACATGATCGTAAACCCAGATTCGAGAAATATAAATCGAATTGAAATTCGACCATATCAACTCGAAAACTACAGCAACTCAATCCAAAAACTCCACCGTCGTTGATCATCTCGACAACGATAATCTCCGCCGACCACACCCTTGAAACGTCACAACCACTAGCCTCCTCTCACCCAAAAGCGAACTCCTCCAGCCAACTATTTGAGTCGCAACCCACCCAACAACAGAGCCGAACGAAAAACAAAGCAAAAACCCTAGATTCTTCAATTCCCATCAATTCACCCCATTAAAAAATTATTTTGCATTTTTCCCATAATCTATAACTTACATGCGAGCTTCGATCCAAGTATCAACTCAAATTATTATGTATATCATCCGCAGTTCATCAAAATCCCCAAAACATTCAAACCAAAAATTCAACTTAATTACACAATTAAAAATTATGATACAAGCTCTAAAAATCTTAACTTTCAATCGTAATTCAATTATAAATTCAAACTAGAATTTGAAATCATAAATTTTTGCCCAAATTTGATTTTTCACTTTAATTTAAAAATTATGAGTAACCCATTCATTTTAAAACCCTATAATTATTTTTAGATGATAATTCGTGTGATTGCAAACAACTTTCATCTACAAATCAATGTCCAGTTTGTATTTAAAATCAAGCTATTGAATTTAAAAGGGAAAATCAAACCTGTATAACAATAGTATTAATATACAGGCATTCAATATTTTTTTTATTTTTTATTTTATAAACATACATTCAGATAGACTAATATACATCATCAAAATCAAATCCATTTGCATGCAACATTTAACCATAGATTAAATCAAAACTATCTTTAAAAATAGAATTTACTCACCTATTTTTGATTGCAGAGCAGATTTTCCTTCAGGCCTTTGAATAAAATCTGAAAAGCTTTTAATTTTTGTAGAAATCTGAATTCTTGCATGCTTAAATTGATGATTCAAAAAGGTTGAACTTGATTCCATTTAGTGGCAGGTTGAATTGGTATGAAGAACTTTATGAATTGCAGCCTTTAAATTTGCAGGATTTGAAATTACAGGTTTTGATTTGCTTTTGATTTTAATTTCAGGTTTAAAAAGAATTCTCTGGTTTTTGCCATTAATTTTTGAAAGAAAGAAGGGAGAGAAGAAAAGAATTTGAGCCGAGGAAAAAAATGGAAGTGTTTGAGAAAATTAGTTTCTTCTAAAAATTTTTTATTAAAAATTAAAAATAAAATAGTGCCACATGTCACAAATACTTACATTTGTCATTTAATTCTCTTAATTACTTTACAAGTGTTATTAAGGTTGTTAACTAGTTTACACATGTTTATTAGTATTTTTAATTAATTTTTTTCCATTTAATTTAAATGTATTATAAACTTACATAATTTAATTCTCTTAAATAAATAAATATTTACATATTTAAATATAAGTTTAATCCTTTCAAGAAATATTAGAAAACAAATTATAATACAAATATATTCTTATGGATTTAAAAATCTTAAAACATTTATTTATATACATTTATAACTATTTAAATTGAAGCATTTAAAAAGAAAGCAAAACAAACTTTGTTTAAATTCCTTTTTAAACTATCATATTTAAAATTAAAAAACAATCTTATATTTTTGAAAAACAAGTGAATAAATCTTAAATTTACTTTTGAAAAATATTAATTAAAATAAAGCTTTAAATTACAATTATAAACTATCAATAGATTAAATAAATTTCAAAAGAACTCAAATTATAACATATACACACATATATATTACAATTTGAAAATTCAATCCTTAATTTAAAACAAAAGATATTCCATTCACAATATATATCCAATATATATATATTATAGACAGAATAAAATTTCATTAGCTTTGAAAAATAATTCTTATCAATTTTAAATTGTTAGAAAGTTATAAATCAATACTGCCAGATTAAATATTTATTAACCTTTAAAAGATTAAATTAACCAATTTAAACTAAAATTATATAGAAAAATTATCAAATCAATTAAATTATCAACACAGATTATTAAATTGATATTACCTAAAATTCTGGGTCATTACATTTTTCCTATGCATATGTGTCTATATATATTCCTCGTTACTTTTTTTATCATTATTTATATATATGTTCATCTTTGATACTATTGTTTATCATGTTATATATATATATATATATATATATATATATATATATATATATTCTTTTTGTCGATGACAAATGGGGTGAAATATAAATGTTCAGTAGGTAGATCATTTTTTCAGAGGGAGCAATAATCATTTAAAAAAAATAACTTACGTAGTTGTCATCATCAAAAAGGGGGATAATGTTAGAACCTTGTATTTTGATGTTTTGATCTTGACAAATATATAAGTAATTATTATGCGAACTAAGCATATTTGCAAGAGAAGGTACTATTCTACTCGACAATAGATTGAAGACCAAGAATTCAAAGAGCGGTTTCAAAATTTATTAATGGTTTTTCTATAGTCCAGTTTAGTAGTTGATCGTTATTAAAATTTCTCCTAGGTGGTATATGCATGCACACAAGTATTTAAAATTACTTTCAAATCATATATACAAAAAATATTTCGTTTATTTCAAGTTCCATTGTCAAAAAAATTTCAAAAGTACTTCAATATGGTAGAAACTTTAAATTCAGTCGACGGAATAAGGTAGTTCAGCCGACTGAATACCTGTGCACGTGCACAGTGAACTTGAAGGTTCAGCCGACTGAACCACCCTATTCAGTCGACTGAACTATGTGTCTTTTTATATTAAAATTTAAAATCAGAAATTTTTTAATATTCGATAGACTGAAATCTTTTCCTCAGTCGACTGGAAATTCATAACGGCTATTTTCTGAATGATCACTTCCATTCAGCGAACAAAAACTTAATTTTCTGATTTTGAGTTGTTTTTGTATCTTTTGACCGTAATTCTTCACGAAGAATTGCATCACTTAAACTCTATATATAGCCTTCATTTCAATAGTTTTAACAACTTAAATTTTCCAATTCTAGTCTCACAACCTTATTATCTAAAATATTCTGCCATTTTCTTTCAAATCTCCTTCAAATCACACATATTCAAGCATAAATTCATTTGCGATCAAATTAACTTCCAATCTTCACAAACTACACTATATACTACAAAGAAGAAGATTATAGGAAGGGCATACTCTAAAGACTTATCTATGCTATCAAAAGAGCACAATCAGTTAAGAAAATTATCAATATTGTTAAAGCCATGTTCGATTGCTCAGGCGGTAGAAGTCCTATGCAGTTGTCTAGGCAGTAAAAGTCCTATTTGGCTGCTCAGGCGGTAGAAGTCCTATGCAGTTTTCGAGGCGGTAAAAGTGATGTTCGGTTGCTCAGGCGGTGTAATACTATTCCTTCGAGTTAAGAGAGGGTTGATAGTTAAATTCCAGAAGGAGTCTGGGACTGGACATAGAACAGAAGTTTGAATCAGTAAAAAAATCTATGATGCCATTTACTTTATTATTTACTTTTTATATTTTATTCCGCAATAGTAGATAACTTAAGTTACTATTCCATATTACGATCCTTAGCCGCACTTTCAGTATTAAGACTGATATGTTTATTTAGTACTCTAATCATCCAAGGGGGCATCTTCATATGTCAGTTTTCGCGTAATTTGTAATAATTATATTTGATCAAAACCTAGGAATCATTTGGGATTATGTATCTGAATATGAAATATTGATTTGAAACATAATCAGAAAAGTTGTTTTAAATTTGTGTTGATTTTATTTCATATTTATGTGCTTCTGATATTATGGATACCATTAACATTACCTTATTTTATCATTGAAAGTTAATACTATTGATGACTACAGCATCTGTAGCGCTTAGCTTCGGGCCTCAATATAGGGGATGTTACATTTCCCCAATCAATCCGGTCCAAGTATCAACTTGCACTTGTTTCCCACTAATACGAGTGTAGTGACCAGCCATTTTTAATATGCTATATACAAAAATACTAGATAGGAAAGCATATTTATATAAAGCTATAACTGCATAAACTTGCTCGAGCCAGCAATGTCCTCCAAATCTGTAGTTGGTACCTACTCAAGAAATAGATATAGGACACAAAGTCCGGTGACATCACTACTAAACATGATATCTGAAACTAATATGACATGAATAATGTACTAAGTGATACTCTAAAATATCACCCACATGTAAGGCAAGTATATATAAAATAAATAAGCAAGACCTCTAGTGCAATGTCGTATCATACCTAACCTTCTCTTCTCTATATCCAACAAGTTAGCACAAATAATAATAGTGCTAATACAATCATCAAATACGTCATACAAAGGCACATGTAAACCTATACGCACAAACGACAAGCCATTGCTCCAAGGTAACGTTGTATCGTACCCATAATCGTAACATTGAGTAATGTCGTGTTATACTCCAATCCCGACTCTAGGGTAATGCCGTATCGTACCCACCTACGTACATAAAACCAAGACTAACAAGTCTACGACTTTCCGGCGAATTTCCAAACATTAGGGACAACAAAGTGGTCATCACCACCAAATGATGATTACCGATATAGATGATCATCCCTATCTCTCTTTGACTATCACTCGGCGAAAGCCATGACTGACCTCTAGTATTCTTGATGGAAAATAATGCTTAATCTATAGTTATAGGTCTACGGTGTGAGTACATCATACCACACTCAACCCTAATCTATGTGTCTATAATACCCTAATAACTAGATACTAGAGTCGTACCTAATGCTCACACGTAGAAATCATGTTGGATTACCCCAATCAATGGCTCACTCTCCAATCGCACTTTCAATCGTCATTCGGTCACTCTACATCGTAGCATGTTCCTAAATGTCCTAACCCCAAGCCACACAGCCCTATGTCGGAGAACTACAAAACATCTCTTTGTAGTTACACTGAACCCCATGATTCTCACCTAAGTCATCAAAGTCCCACCCGAATGTCACACACCGAGAAAATAAAAGAAATCGCTGCACTACAAATCCAGTCGACTAAACTAGGCTTTTTTTGGTCTATTTTCTTGTAGGTTGGAAAACCTGTAAGATTCGACCCCATTAGTCGACTAATTCTTCAGTCGAATGAAATTACGCTAGGACACCAACCTAAGCCTTGATGAGGTGAAATACCTTAAAGGAATTCATTCCACCTCTTTACGTCACATGACCACCATCCCAGCTTCCTTACCCCAATGTCATGCTATGACATAGCAACCTTGTGACCACCCACTACCTTCCATGCTCGAGTTTTATCACCAATGGACCGTTATAAGACCAATGTTGCCAAAGGAAATTCGAAGAACCATCTCGAAACTCCGACACTTTACAATCGACTGCCAAATGTGAAGCGTTTAACCAATCCCAACACAACTATAAAATAATACATCCATTATACTCAAGAAATGCTAACACACAACATTATCATCCTATGATTTCATTTAAATTGTTATCAAATAAATTCGCTAACCCAAAATGTGTTAGGGAAATTGGTTATTCAAGAAGATGCCCTGAAGAGGCTTGTCGAAGTTAACAATGCAGTAAGAGTTGTTGTATCCATTCTTGAGGTTGTTGCCATAGTTGAAGTCATGTATGCAAGATGAGCTCAGGTTCGAAGTCATATTTGCAATGTAAGTTCAAGTTTGAAGTCGTATTTGCAAAGTAAGTTCAAGTTTGAAATCCCTGATTCGAAGTTAATTATGCTACGTTTAGAGGATCTGCGAATTCCCCCTGCTTATTCCAAAACGTTCCAAGGCCTCCCTGCCAATCACGAAGTCACAAAAGTTCAAATACGCAAAGTCACAAGTATGTTCAATTCACAAGTTCGAATTGATTATACATATGTTATGCGATGTGCTTGTTTAATATTCAAGATCCTATGTGTACAATGTTCCAAAATTATAATATGCTCTAAAATCCTTAATTTGATTTAGGGTTTTCAATGCAAGAAATGAGAGAGGAGAAAAATTCCTACCAAAAATGGCACCCTTAGGGTTGTATTCATAGGGGTGAGCGGTTATCACTATGCTCCTCGAATGTGTTGACTTCGGCAGCATTAACATAAGTCTAAGGGTGGAGCCATCACCAGGCAGTAGTACGTAGGAACGTCTTCCACATGCGGGAGAGTCTTCGATATGTAGAAGTGCCTTCGACCTTCTTTAGCACTAACCTCTTTGCTAGTATGCATTCGGCGGTATTGACTTAGACGATATTTGACTCTAGTCTCCTCGTAGAGTGGTGACCAGCATGGTTTAGGAATGTTTGTATGATGCCGGAATCGAAGTGAACCATTTCATTCTTTCAAAATATCCTTCGAAATTGACTAATTATGACAATGATTACTTCATAGATTTAAACGATTTCCATCATCAACACCGCTTTGCATGGCATATGACTTCCTTGAAGTGCTTCTGCAGAAGCGCTATATAGGGTGGTCACTAATGATGGACGACATGGATTGGTGACCCTTCAACATCATTGTAGAGTTATTCCTTAGTTTCATCGTAGAATGATCCCTTCGAAGTGCCTGTTGGTTTGCAGAGAGGTGTATTCTCGAGTTCTTTGCTTCTTCGACCATGTGTGACTTTGTATTCCATTCATCATCGTAAAAGAGCGGTGTCTCATCTCCTCATCACTAATTTGTAAGCGCTTCATTAACTCCATGTTTTCGGTGATGATTGTAGGCGTGATACTTTATTCTTTCCTTTCTTCTCAACTTCGACATTGGCTATTGGATTTATGAGCAATCCGCTGTACACATGTATTCGACAAGGGTTGTGGTACATGAAGTGACTGGGATACTATCATTACTTTCGACAATGATAATAACCTTCGAAGTCATGGCTCATCGATCCTCTTCAATGAAATTTGTAGTGATAACATAAGTTATCTTCATTTATTCAATTCATAACTTAGTTCAATAGTTCATTTCAATGTCTAATTCAACTAACTTATATACTTTAATAAGTAATCAATTGTTAATCATTTCGTCAAGAGATAAAGCACTCTTGAATAAGCTCTAACCCACTAAAGTAAACAAACAAGCATAAAATAACAAAGGAAATCATATAAAGTAGAGAATCATTTCCACTCACTCAATCTTAGAAGAAATCCCCAAAATCAATTGAAACCTGCTCCTCCAAATCTATATTTCAGAAAATCCAAGATGAAAGCTTCAGTTTTAAAAAAAGTTGGTTTATGGGTATTGTAAGGAAGATCTAACTTGAATTTAGAGCCTTTTTGAGTGATTTTTGGAGAAGTAATAAAGGAGTTAAGGAAAGAGGAAGAGTAGCTAAGGCTTGGAGAAGATAAAGAAGAGGAGGAAGGAGACAAATGAAAAATGAGAAAGTGAGGCCCTATATTTTCAGAAATTGTTTACAAGTTTCCCCCCTCTCGACTCAGTTTCCACTTTTATGTGATTCCTTCTATTCTTACATGTTATCCAAATGTAAATGATATTCGAAACACAACGAAACTAGTTTTGGGTCCTAATTCCATCGTCTTCAAAAATTCGACTTTTTATGCCTAAAATTACTCTGAACTCGATTAAACATGTTTTGACTCGTTAAAACGATTTTAATCACATTCATAATACTTCCTTATAATCTAGGTCATTATATTCTCCCCAGCTTAATAGGATTTCATCCTCGAAATTCTCAAGAGCGGAACAATTTAACACCCGACACATCATCACAAGCAAGCATAAATCAAACAAATCATACCCAATCCCATGAGTGTGTGTTACGAGCAGACAAGTTATATAAAGTAGAGTGAATCATATTGGTTAATAGATTCGGGTACTAAATTCAAACTTCTTCTGGTTCCCAAGTATTATCCCCAATGTTGTCACTCTATTAAACCCTTACAAGATTGCCTGCCTTCCTTCTAAACCTCTTTGTACTATGCTTAACAACATGGATATGCCCTTTTGGTCTAGTTGCCTCTTGTTAAACACTTACGTCTTCTAGTTGACTTGGCTCTATGATGACACTAGAACCATGCACACACTTGAGCAAATGACATACATGAAAGAAATTATGCACCCAACCATCTTCTCAAGAAATGTGACCAATATGCAAGCTTACCGATCCACTCCATAATAGGGAAAATTCAACAAATCTTGGTGCCAATTTACCTAAAATACCGAACATAACCACATTCCTTAATGGTAAAATCTTCACAAAAACAAGATCTCCTACCGAAAACTATAAATTGGTGTGTCTTTTGTTAGCATAACACGTTTATCAATCTAGAGACATTTTCATTCTCTTTCGGATCTAATCAATCTTCTTTAAAGCCCTTTTAATTATATCTGTGCCCAAGTATCAGTCGACTAGTCATCTCCCTCCAACATGATAGAGACTTGCATGACCTCCTACACAAGGCTATGGTGCCATGCCAATAATCAATTGAAAACTATTACTATATGTGAACTCCATTAAGG
Source organism: Allium cepa (assembly GCA_030765085.1). NCBI lineage: Eukaryota > Viridiplantae > Streptophyta > Magnoliopsida > Asparagales > Amaryllidaceae > Allium > Allium cepa. The sequence goes on from CM060932.1 coordinate 139,854,323, forward strand.
GCAAGCGATCGTCCCAAGATAACCGGAAGTATAATATGCAAGATCTTAGTAATCCTCAGTTAGCCTATTAACCCTCTCTATCTGCCCATCGATTTGCGGTGGTAAGCTATACTTATTCAATTTTTTTCCTAACGAAAATTGCAAGCTTTGCCAAAAATTACACATGAGTAGCAGATCCCTATCACTCACAATCCCTTTTGATATCCCATGCAAGCTTGTAGTTTCTTTCACATACAAAGTGGCTAGAGATATATAGGTCCTTATAGATTTAACCGGTACAAAGTGAGCACTTTTAGTCGATCGATTAACAATGATCCAAATACTCTCATCACCTTTTCTACTTCTTAGCAACCCATCAATAAAATCCATGAAAATTTGCCCCCGTTTCCATTCCGGAGCATCTAATGGTAATAACAAGCCACTTAGTTTCTTTTGCTCTCCCATAACTCTTCAACAAGTCGTGTACTTTATAATAAATTCCAAGATGTTGCACTTCATACTCTTCCAAAAAAATAAATGCTTTGTATCATCATACATTTCATTACCACTAAGATGAATAGTCATCTTAAAACTTGGCACCCGCGAAGCACTTTATCCATAAGCCTATATACAATGGGCATCCACAACCACTCATACCTATGGTGCCAATCTAACACCCTGTAAAATTAACGATAATCAATAATAATTAATAAGGCTCCAAAATTGGAATTTGAGAAAATGTTGGAATTTGGCCATGGAATTGAACACCATTATGTTCATAGTGATTTTCTAAGAAACTTTTATATTTGGAGTTTCGCAATCAGAGGTCAAACGAAAAAGTTATCAGCGTTTAAAGTTTCCAGGGTGAAAATAATAAAAAAATGAAAATGGAAATATACAACATTAAATACGATACCCCATCAGTCGACCCTTTCTTTAGCTTCACCGATGTCTAGCGGTCGATTGCCTACAAGAGAGTAGTCGATCAATTTGATAGTGGCGGCTTGGGTTTGAACCTTGGCCAACGGCCCGAATTTAATTATTTTAATGTAATGGTATGTGCACCTATAAATAAAGCCCAACCCTTACTTCTCTTCTCATACTTTCTTATCCAAGCAACGAAGATATGTATTTTCTTCTCACTACTTATAAAAATTATAATATATTGTATATAAATATATAATCGAAGAAGGGTAGAAAATAAAGGTGAAGAAGAGAAGAAGCGAATTAAACTATGGAAAAATGTAATTTTTATAATTATAAATTAATATTCTCCTTAACCCCAAATCTCTTCTCAGATCTACAATTCTAATAGTATATATATGCCTTATTATACATATTCTTTTGGATTAAAAAGAAAAATGCATTAAGTAATGGAATGGATTCAAATTTGGAAATTTAGAAAGCTTAAAAGGTGAGTGAGAAATTATATAATTATTTATAACATTAAAATTTATATCGTGGGATTTTATTTAATTATTATGTCTAAATAAAAATTGATGAATTGTAGGCTTAAAAAAATGTATTGTCGCTTACACATTCAATTAAATAGGTAATTAGAATAGAAATTATATTTATATCCTAATCCAGAAATTTGAATTCAGTCACAATTATTATTATTGTAGAATGTTTGTTTATACCAGATCTATAATTAAATTGTAAATTAGGTCGCCCTAGTTGACTTGGAATGTGAATTTCTATGTTTTGATTTATTTAGAACAGATTCCGTGCTAGTTCCATAAATTATTTAATTCCAAAATATGTATAAAAGCACATCATTTCAATTAACAAGGGATATACTAAAAAAGAACAGATATGGTAAGAAGTGGATATTCTTTTCCATAGTGTACGCTTTTTATTTCAATAAAATAAAAGAAACTTGTAATTTCAAACAAAGCAAAGATCTCGCTTTCGATAAATATATAGAAAGTTATAACTGTAATCCTTTTTAAAAAGGTAGCCATGATAAATTAAAATATGGAAAGAAATGTTCCAGTTTAGAAATTAATAGTTAGAATTATAAATAAACAAACAAACATGTATAACCGTGTTTAAAGTTCAAAAATTAAAATATATAAGTAGCGTAATTTACGACGATGTTCGTATTAGTTAAACATCATAGTAATTATAGGACTAGGATGTATGGACATTAACTACATATTTAATGGGCAATAAATTTGTAACTAATAAAGAGTTAAAAAGAAATTAAATGGGGACCAATTAGGGAATTTAATACGACATTAATGGGAAAACTGAGTAGGCATAATAAATGGTTTTTGAAAGTGGTAAATAGATTAAATGAATTAAATAAGGATTGATTATAGATTGTCCAATTTTGACATGAATGACCAATTATTATGGGTAATAGCGTTCATTAGACATTATAAAGAAACCAAAGTCTAAGCGTATAAATTAGGAATAATTACGTCATAAACAAATAAGTATTAATACTATTAAATATACGTAAGACAATATATTTTTTATAGAAAGAAATTATATAGCTTCAACTATACATTTAGAACAAGCATGAATTAGTGGATTTAGCCAAACATTTAGGCTTTCGGTGGTTTGTTTGGTTTAGTGGGTTGGGATGCAAGGTTAGTAGAGTTACATATAAAGTCTACTCTTGATCTATAGGCTACCATCAATTGTGTATACTTACTACTGATGCGGGAGATCTCTAACCATAAGACCCGTGGGGAAGGGATATGCATAGGACTTGCTTCTGAGATGGAAGTATTAAGTAGATATTAGAGGTTCGTCTTCTCCCTATTTAGGAAGTATTAAATGGTTGGGGTTGGCAGTTAGGCATGGTAGTGTATATCTCAGGAAGGGTCTGCTTCAGGTTTTGGTTATTAAGTAGCTATTATAGGGTTCACTATTCCTATAAAGAAGTATTAAGTGGCCTGATAAGATTTTGTACGATGTCAGCTAGATAGTATCAAAGAGGAGTCCGCCTTGGGATAGGTATTAAATGACAAGGACCTTCCTAAAATGTAAGTATTAAATGCTTAAAGTTTGCCTAGTTCCCGTTAGAAAGGTATTAGGTGGCTTGGATACTACCTCTTACATTGTTAGGACATGACTGACGGTATTTGCGTGGATTAGGAAGGTCCTTTGGCCTATAGTTCAGGGTAAATTGTAGAGTTGAGATGCGTTAGTAGTATGGTAAGTACTATAAAGCCTTATTTATGTGTCATCGGTCTATGTAGTTAGGATCGATTGACTAGCGGTTATATTGTGAAGGGCCCGCTTTAGGGATAGAGGCATTAAGTAGCCATTATGGGGTCCACATCTTCTCTATTTAAGAAGTATTAAGGGGTCAGGGTTTCGGGTAGTGGAACGGTTGGACACATATGTGGATAGGCATATACTTATATAGTTATACCTTAGAGAAGGTTAGGTTAGACATATCGTACATGCATATAAGATTTAACGTACTAGCTGTAAATAATTGATATAACACTTAAATGGGAACCAGTCACATAAATTAATGGGATGGGTAAAGTGTGTAATTTTTCAATCACCAGAATGTTGTTCTGACCCCCTCCTCATAACAAACCATATGTCAAGTTTAAAAGGACTAGACGCTGGAGTAAGACGGGAACTACAGATGGTGAAGTCTTCTTATTCATGCTCGACCCTATTGAATATTTTCTGAGGCAGCAGCCTTAGTTAGTACATATGTTCTACTATGTTATTACTTTCATTATGAGTTTATATTAATCGCTCTTTGATATGCTTGTGCTTATTACATGTTGCCAAAACCAACGATCCATACCCTAATGGACTTGGATTTTGACTTAGTTGAAATTTGGCCCCATTAAGGTGTGGGTTATCACATTTGGTATTGGAGCTTAAGTTAGTTGATCATAGGAATTATGATACATTGAGAGAACATATTTGTATTTTTACCTATAATTATATATAAATTAAACTCCGAACTATATAGATTCCGACTATAGAAAATATTTTGAAAGGATAAGCAAGACAACCATGTGTTAGAAAAATAAAGAGCAAAATTTATACTCCAACCCCGATTACCCAAGTGGAGGTCATACCCTAAGAAGTGGGCCAAGAAGAGCATGAGCATGACATATAGAAGAATCCCGAAGGCTGTATGATACTTGACTCCTTTGTTGGGCCTAGACTACCTTATGATGGTGGATTTTGATGGATTGTCGATTGAAGATGCACATTTCATATAGACAAATGGGAAGTAAGAACTTATATGTTGCAAGCATCTGGAAGCAAGGTGTGAAGGAGTGGAGAAAGTTTCCACAAGAAGGTGTACCCTAATCATCACAAAAGCCATATTTTTGATGGAGATGGGTTAAGGACGAGTAGGGAAGAAATGGTGTTCTAAAGATTAGGCAATAATAATCCATTTTTAAGTCAAACCCTATGTAAAAGAATTTGATAAAAAGGTTTTTGAGAATTCCTTGAAATTTTAATGGGTTTTTCAGAGGAATTGTTAGGAAGTTCTATCTTGAAAAATAAAGGAAAATTTGAAATTCATAATTTGAAACATTATTGGGTCAAAAGTTTTATATTAAAGGTTTTGGTAAAAAAAAATTTCACTTTTGAAATTCTTAGTTTTAATTTGTTGAGTCAAAAAGTTTTCAGTCTAAATATTTTTGATAAAGGGATATTTCGGCTTTAAAATAAATATAAAATAGAGAGTAGATTGAGGTCATTGATTTCTCCAATTGTATAAATTTGGAATTTCCATTTCAAAATTCTTTTTAAGGATATGATAAATGGAAATGGTATTTGATTCAAATGGGGTATAGAAAATAGAAGGGTAAGAACGCCCGATAGTTTAGATAAAAATAGCATTAGGAATATACATACATACATACATACATACATACATACATACATACATATATATATATATATATGATTACTAAACAGGTTAGAAATAATATACTAGAAAAATAATAGGAATAGGATAGAAAGAATGAATAAATTTCATGTATATGTAGTAATTGCAGATATACTTTCGATGTACACTTAGATAGATGTTGCAATTATGCATATCTTATAGAAGTCCCCCTCTAGTTCCATGAAAATTTCCATCAAATATGGAAGCAAAGATAGCATGAGTATAGGAAAATAGTGGGATGAAAGTTATCTTTGTTTACTCAACTTTTCATTGTTTAAAGTTATAGAAGATGTTTTTAAAAAAAAGGGTTTGGTATGATATTGAGTTTTTGAATGTTTTGTGTCAAAATCCTACTTTTAAAAGAAGTAAATCTCTGTTGTTGAAGTCCTCAAAAAGGTAAAATCGGTTAGAAAAGGGATAATTTTCATGGTTCCTTTTTTGTACCAAGTAATTCTTAAATTTGATAAAAAGGTTTCTAAGTTTATAGTTTTAAAGATAAAGGTTTGGATTTGGTACTTTATGATTGTGAAATTTTAGTTTTATAAAAAATTGGGAGAACCAAACCAAAATTTTAGTATAGGGCAGATAGGGATCTCTGCCTTGGTACGATGGGATAAGGGTTTTAGGCTATGAATCAAATAATTACGAATGCTCATAGGGTAGCAATAAGGAATCTTCATTGAACATAAAGAATGTTGGTATTAAACAAGGAATATTTTATTAGAGATGTGTGGGAGCCATGAGAAGAACCTTTAAAGGAATGGTGAAGGGTACTAAAGTACAATTTTGCGAGTGCCATGGTATACTCGCATAAAGGATTAGGGATGTAGAGGCAGTAAATACCAATGTTTAAGGATACTATCGAGAGATTTTGATTTAGAGAAGATAGTAGTTGGTTGGAGAAGACAATAGTGAGTGTCAAACACACATGAAGGGCGTTGGTTGAGTCAAAGCTGGAGAAGGCAAGATAGATTGTAAGGAAGTTATTCCACCAAACAAAATTTTCAAATGAGTTATTCTAAATGTGAATATTCATATTTCTTACCATTGTAGTGTGAGGATGCACAATTCATCCCATAATCGAGTATAATAATTGAAGCAATGGATGGACCGCGTTTATTAGAAGCCAAGAATGAGTGTTAATGAATGCAGGTAATAGTCAAATGACATACTAGGAATGTCCATCTAAATTTAATAAGGAGTGTTAACATCATTAACACCAGTTATGATGAATTGCGGCTTCTAGCAAAATTTTCTTTTAGGGTCTTTGGATTGTAATCACTAGCTGTCTCTCTTAGATTATTAAAAAGCATATGATACGGTATGAGATATGTTTCTATTTTATCATAGTGTTGACATGATGGATGGGGTAATACCACTATATAAACATAAATATATTGGAAAACAGTGCAAATAAGGAGATCTCATAAGGAAACTTAACTAGCGATAAAAATGTAGGTAAGACTGAAAGTTTATAAAATAAATTAGAAAATTCTATTAGTAACTAGAAATTAAAAATACCTAGATCCCAAAAAATTAGAATTTTGGAAAAGAAGTAAATTTTCACAAACGGAGGAAAGGGAAAGGTATTTGCAAAGTCACAAGTCACTATCCCTATGCCTTAAAAGCTAAAATTTATAAATAAGCTTATAGGTAGTTTGTTATTTTAGAGTAAATGAAAAGGAAAGGTTCCCTATTTCTAGGATTAACTGCATAATACCAAGGTCAATCACATGCATTAACTCATTGGTTGAGTCCGAATTTTGTTAAGATATTTGTTTTTGAGGATAAAGCGGTAAATGGTTCGAAAAATTATGTTCGAAAGCTTTGGAAAGTTATGTTTAAATGCTTTTGAGAAGTTGGGTTCAAATGTTTTTGGAAGATTTGTTCAAGTGCTTTTGGATACACACACATACACAATAAAAATAAATAAATGATGCGTAAATGCTTTTTTGGGAATTCGATTTTTTGTAATGTTTTGCAAGTTTGGGAATTCTTTTGGAAATTGTGTTTATAAAATTTCTTTTGAAATGAGAAATATTTTATTTTCAAATGCTACATGCTGGCATAAGGAGCATCGATGTGTTAATAAGTATGGGTTTTACTGTCTGACAAGGGTGACACTATACTAAACATAAACAATGATAAGGCAAAAGGATATTTTAGCTTTGGAATTTCTATTTCCATTCCTTGTTGATAGTAAACAAAAACTTGCGCTTAGGATAATTACGCTTTAACATCCAAAAATATACCTCCTTCTGCAAAATGTACTTGGAAAAGTTTTAAGGCAAAAGGGAAGGTTCCAAGGTCCAACAGAATAGGTATCCAAGAGAAGGGTGGAATTGTAAAATTTCCATCTAAATTCCTTTTTCGACATGGTATTTATATTTAGAAACTAGATTTTTAAAATTTTTGGATGTTAAAAATGGTATGCTAGGTTCTAGATGGTAGGGATTAGATGCAAAATTGGTTGAACCATACTCTACTCTTAAAAGAGTTGAAATTATTATGTCAAAAAAGATTTTTGAAAACTTGCATATATATTGTCTGCGTCATATTTTCAAAATGTATTTAAATGAATGCATTCACATAGGAGACACCGATTTAGAGTCGTTTTGATACATGTTTTTATATATGTTGTGATACACTATGCATTTGTACATGTTTGGTTGTAAAATAGGTTGTACACTAATTGGTTGAATAGCTTAGATTAGTTGCACACTATGTTACATGATTCAACCCTTGAGGAATTTCAAGGACAAAATTTCTTTAAGGGGAAAAATGTAACACCCTATAAAATTAAAGGTAATTAGTAAATAATTAATAAGGCTTCAAAAATAGAATATGATTAAATGTTGGAATTTTGGCTATGAAACTTGCACCATTATATTCGTGGTGATTTCGAAGTAACATTCATATTTGGAGTTTTGCAATCAATGCTCAAACGAAAAGGTTATCAGCATTTGAAGTATCTAGGCAAAAATAATTAAAAACAAGAAATAAATAACATTAAGTACGGTCGACCTTCTATAAGGGAACGATTGGCATGTTCAAACAAGGTTGCTAGGGTTTGAACCTTGGCCAACAAGATTTAATTATCTTAATCTAACAGAGTTGATTGATTCATGCCCTTATAAACAAAGATCTAATCCCCGGATCTCTTCTCATATTTTCTTATCTACGTAGTGAAGCTCTGCCATTTTCTTCTCCACTGCTTCTAAAAATTGTAAAATATTATATGCAAATGTATAGTCGAAGAAGGGTAGAAAATAAAAGAGAATAAGAGAAGAAGCAAATCAACACTATGGAAAAAGGTAGTTTTTATAATTATAAATCTATATTCCCCTTAGCCCCAAATCTTTTCTCGGATCTATAATTCTAATATGTATACACCTTGTTATACATATTGTTGTTGATTAGAAATGAAAAGGAAATCATGTAAAGGAACGGATTCAAATTCAGAGATTTGAAAAGCTTAAAAGGTAAGTGAGAGATTATATAATTTATTTATAACATTGAAATCGTTGGATTTTATTTGATTATTATGCCTAAATAAGATCCGATGAATTGTAGGCTTAAAACACATGTATAGGATTATCGCCTACACATTTAATAAAATAGGTAATTTGGAATTTAAATAGTACTTACAACCTAATTTGGAAATTTGAATTCAGTCACAAATATTTATTATTGTAGAATGTTTGTTTATTCCCGATTTATAATTAGGTTGTAAATTAGTTTTCCATAGTTGACTTGGAATGTGAATTTCTATTTTTTGATTTATTTAGAGAATATTCCTTTTAATTTCCATAAATTATCTAATTCCAATATATGTATAAAAGCTTGTATTTGAATTAATAAGGGATTTACCAAAAAGGGAAAGTGATGTGTAAGATATTGATATTCTTTTCTGTAGTTTACACTGTATATTTCAATAAAAGAAAAGAAACAATTCCTTGTAATTACAAACGAATTTAATTACTACAGAGATAAAAATGAATTAAATAAGGACTGATTAGAGAATTTAATACGATATTTATGGGGAAACAGAATAAGCATAATTGATGGATTTGAAAGTGGAAAATAGATTAAATGAATTAAATGAGGATTGATTAGAGATTGTCCATTTTTTTATATAAATGACCAATTATTACGGGTAATAGACATTTATTAGACATTACAAGGAAACCAAAGCCAAAGCATATAAATTGGGAATAATTATATAGAAAGTAAGTAAGTATTAATACTATTAAAAATATGTAGAAAGAAATATAATTTTCATAATAGGAAATTATATAGCTTGAATTATACGTTTAGAACAAGTGTGGATTAGTAGGCTTAGTCCAACACTTAGGCTTTGGGTGATTGATTCAGTTCAGTGGTTAAGATGCGAGGTCGGTAGCATTACCCAACAAAAGTCTACCCTTCACCTAGAGGCTACCACTAGTTGTGTATACTTACTATAGATGTAGGACATTTTCAACCATAGGATCCATGGGGAAGGGATACGCGTAGGACATAGGACCTGCTTCTAGGTTAGGGGTATTAAGTTGCTATTATTGAGTCCACCTCCTCCTTATCTAGGAAGTATTAAATGGTCTGGATTGGTAGTTAAGCACGGTAGTGGATATTTTGGGAAGGGTCCTTTTCGAGTGAGGTATTAATTAGCTATTATAGGGTATGCCTCTCCCATAAAGAAAATTAAGTGGCCTGATGGGATTTTGTGTGTTGTCAGTTAGATAGTATCGGGGAGGATTCCACTTGGGATAAATATTAAACGATGGAGATATACCTAAAATGTAGGTATTAAACGGTCAGAGTCTGCCTCGTTCCCGTTAAAAAGGTATTAACTGGCTTGGGTGCTATCTCTTACATTATTAGGTCATGATTTACAGTAGTTGGGTGAGTCTGGGAAGAGCCTTTGGCCTACGGTTGAAGGTAAATTGTAGAGTTGAGATGCGTTAGTAGTATGACAATTATCATAAAGCCATATCCAGGTGTCATCGATCTATGTAGTTAGGATCGATTGACTTGCGGTTATGTTGTAGAGGGCCCGCTTCGAGGACTTAAGTATTAAGTAGTTATTATGGGGTCTGTCTCCTCCCTATTTAAGAAGTATTAATTGGTCGAGATTTTGGATTGTGGAATGGTTAGACATATATACGGATAGACATATATTGTTTGTAACAACCTGATATTTTCAACCACTCGCATTCGCACGTGTCGGACTTGAATTGCTCAAAATATTAGATTGTTAATTATATTTGAAAAAACTCAGCATATACAGTAAACAAATAAATCACAGAATCACAGAGTAATATAAAAATATGTAGCGGAAACAAAATGAATAGTAGTTCATGAAGCTACTATATATATATAACATAGTAAACAAGATACAACAGAAGTCTTGAATAAAATAGTCAGATATCAAAATAAGAATATTACAGGAGTTAACTGAATAACTACAAACTAAATATATAGCTGGATCTTCAAGCCAAGCTCCAACTCCAAAGGTGAGTCTCAAACGTTGTGCCACTCAGTCTGACCCGAGCGTAAAGAAAAACACAAAACACTCGAGTAAGGATTAACAGTCTTATATCAATAATCCAACTCAAGTGAAATAACAACTGAAATACAAGTAACTTAAAGGATGTTTGGGATAACCTTCTAAGGATCCGTTAAACTATCTACTATGTAGTAATATACGCTACTATTACAACGTCTAAATAAAGTAAACTATTAAAATAGCGTTAAGGCGTTATCCATATCCCCCTTAACACATTTTATATATTCCCATAGTCTATATAGTACCGTAATCTCCCCCATACTAGGCATCGTCAGAGGGCACTCCATAGGTACGGTACAAAACAATCTCATAGTGATCTCGCTAAGGTAGGTGACATGTCACAACTAGGTAATGCCAGGGTAGATATATCAATTACGCATCCGGGCTAGTGGTAACGCACAGCCGCAGCTACCGCCTACCTTGAGCCACGCTCCCAAAATCAAAGGTGCCCACCAAATCAATCACAAAGTAATAGAATGGCATACAAAGAAGTGTGTCTGATCGGAGGAGCTACCTCACTTGGCATGAGAATCGTTCCTATTTTAGCCATCTTATGCCAACTCATAGGAGTCGGGTCTATGTATATACCTCAATAGAACGTCGCCACCATCCTACTTCATTCTGGAATCTCCTTCGCATACATGGTTGCTAAAGTGGTTTTCGGTGTTGGTGGAGAGTATGAAAATATCCAATCCCGGTCTCTTTAAGAACCAAACATTTATTATTACACCACGGTCCTTTCAAACTAGTTCATACTTCAAATCCAAAATGTCATTTCCATTTCAAAACCAAATCAATACGATATCATTTCCATTTCAAATATATTCACTTCCAAAATCATAGTACTTTCCAAGTTATAACACTTTCGAAACCAAAACACTTGAAATTATAACACTTTGGAAATCACAACATTTTGAAATCATAGCACTTTGGAATCATAACCCTTGCCTTTAAACAATTTAGATATTGATAATAGTACATATAATAAAATAGTTTATAAAATAAAATAGTTTATATAAAGTAGCTGTATGTTAAATAGTTTATAATAAAATAGTTAATATATTAAAAAATTTATATTAAAATAGTTTATATTAAAATAATTTATAAGGTAAAATATATAAATAGTTAAATATAATTTAAAAAACTTTATATAATAAAATGGTTTCCTCAAATTTTACAAATCAATTCAAATCAACTCGAATTCCAAAATTCAAATTTAATAATCTCTATTTATCAATTTCAACTCAATTCAATTTCTCAATAAACCATTTCAAATTATATCGATTTCAAATACAGATTTTTATCCACAAAATAAACAATTTCAATTTCACTATACTTCAAAGCTTTGAATATTCAAACATTTCAAAACTAGATTTGATAATTTCATATATATATATATATATATATATATATATCAAATTCACTTTACCATTATTTATTTTGAAATATTTACTTAATCATTCAAATAAAATTTAAATAAAACTTCAAATTCCAAATTTAAATAAAATTAAATATACCATTTCAATTTATGTAAATTTGAAATATTCAGTTAAATCACTTTTAATCAAAATCAAGTTATAAAATCATATCTTTAAAATCCCAAATTTAATAAATTTCGAATCAAACTTATTTGAGTATAATGCTTAATAAATTCAACTTCAAACTAATTTCTATTTCTCTTTCCAACCTGAAATTTATTAAAATCATTATAAACTCTATATTTGAAAATATAAATTTTAAATAAATACTTAAACATATTATATATTAATTAAATCAACTTTATTAAATCAACTTTAATAAATCAAATCTATATATTAAACTTATTTTATATATAATTTAAAATAGTAAAATTGTAAGTAAAGTCTTACAATTTATAATTCCAAAACTAACTTATAATTTTAAAATTTTCAAAACATATAATTTTAAAAATCAAAATTTAAAACCTTTATAAAAATAACATTTATGTATATGTATCTTAAAATCAATATTTATTAAAACCAAAACATTCATTTCAAAATCTTGGAAATCATTTCTATATATATATATATATATATATATATATATATATTGACCAACGGTGGCTGTATATAATTTTCTATCCTATGGTCAAGTGACAAAGATATTTATCATTTCAATCCGTAATTTAAATGTATATGGGTATATACCATTTCAACCCACAATCCCAAATTCAATTCAAGTAGAAATCGCTTGGGTTTATCATTTCAACCCATAACGATTTTCTCCTATTTTACAAATCGTTTGGGTATGTATCATTTCAACCCATAGGAAATTCTATACTAACATAGAACTTGCTGAGTGATAACGGATATAATAATAATATAACAGACATATATCATTAATATAAATAATAGATAATGGTGTCGGATATCACAGGTGAACAGATACAGATAATAACATATATATAACAGTGTAAATAACTAACAGCAGTATATTTCAATTGTCATTTCAACTGAAATCAAATTTAATAGATATAAGAACGTTAATCGTGAGTGATTGCTTACCTTTCGAGGCTAGAGAGGATAGATAATGAATTAAGTTACGGATCAAAGTATGAATTCCAAATCAAAGCTAGATTGGCACGAATTCGACGAATGGAGCTTATAACAGAAATCAATGAGAGAAAATCAAACTTTATTTGATAAAATTTAAACGAGATGTATGTTATTATAAAATTTTCCTTAAACAAAATATTCAATTTTAAAATACATATACATTTTTAAATCAAACTTGAATTTTAAACATATGTATTGAAATCAAAATCTATATATATATATAAATATATATATATATATATTTCAAAATCAGTATTTCTTAACCCATTAACTAAAATCAAAATACCTGTATATATTATTCTTTGAAATCAATAAAATTTGAAAACCCAAACTTATGTATATTCTATATACAAATTGATATATAAGCGTATACAGACTCACATACATTAAAACAAACATATATACAAATTATAATTTCACATCAATGTTCTTATATGCATACTTGTTAGAAATCAAAATATTAATATATACCATATTCAAACCTATACAGATAGCACATATATATAACTAATATAGGCAGATAAATATAGACTATCATATATATATATAAGATAGTACAGACATAACTATATATATACTGTTATAAAACTTACCTATTCTCTTCTCTATATATTACATACCCAGTCACGATATTATATTTTAAAGCTATTATAAAACCACCTCCAGATAATAATATACATTAAAAATATGTATTGGCATGTATATATAAAACTATCCTATATAAACTTATATATTATATGCAACTCATATAGCGACTATGCTATTACATGACTCAGTAAACTAATATATGGAAACTTGTACACTCTAACATATAAATTAATATATATATATATATAAACATATATACAACTACCCAAATGATGTACGACCTATTTAACTCTATGCATGACCAACATAATGATATAGATTTGAATAAATTCTTAATATAAAAGCAACAGATTTTTTATATATAACTAATATATAGTTTTGCAGACTTTTAAACATAGTATATATAAAAACTTATACCGTTGCAACTGTTGAAACAATATATATATATGTAACTCAAAACATACGAAACAACATAAAAATACCACTAATATGAACTTTATATATATATATATATATATATATATATATATATATATATACACCGAAACTTATATAACTTTAAAATTATACAAACTCACGGCAAGGATGAAGGCGCTCGAAAATCAAGGAGGAGCATGGGAAGACAACAGGCTGCTCGGCCATAGTGGCTTGGGTCGATCGGCACCTGAGGTCAAGGAGGAGGAGCAGATCTCATGTAGGTGACATGGAGGAGATCGGGTCGAGGAGGTCTGGGCAGAGGTGAGATGCGATGCGTGCTTGGTTGTCGAGGTATTTCACGGCGATGGGTTGTCGAGGAGATGGTCGTTGGCTAAGGCCGTGGGTGTGGAAGGTGGAGGATGGTCGATGATGAGGCGGAGGGGATTGATTGAGCTCGGCTATAGAATATTGGTAGACGGTGGATGAAGCTCGAAGAAAAAGTGGATTCGAGAGGAAATGGGAACAACAGTTCTCTGATATAATACTTTGTATAATTTATATTTTTCCTTCAGACCATATAAATGAATGGATGGAAAGTAGCCGAAGGAAAAGTGAAAGAACCAGTGGAAAGCAAAAGGTCTGCACGAATTCAATGAATAATAAATGCGAATGGCTATTTGTTCTTTGACGGGGACAACTGAAAAGACCGAAAACGGAAAGGCTCGAGAAATGTGTACCGATACGATTAACCGTTTGCAGTTTTGTCACATACCAGACACTGAGAGACACGAATGAATATACTGTTGAGATCAACATGACGAGACGATCAAAACGGTATACAGATATCAGTGGTACGATCATCCTATCAAAAGTCGATAATCGGTACCAAAAATGCTGCTAAAATGCCAGAATTAAGATATGGAGCAATAACAGTTCGAATTTGGAAAAACGAAATATGACGTCTCATTCAAAAGATGATTTACAAATTTATTGTATAAAAATATTCAGATTTTGGAAATATTTTATTATAATTGATTTTAACCGATTTGAATTAAAATAAAATTTGCAGAAGAAAATAGACTTCAATATTATCTGACGAAAATTTACCATTTGCTATGTTTAAGTGGATGTATTCCAAATATTATGTTTTTATTTCCTATTTAAAATTTCACAAAAAATTCAGTTAAATATATTATAAGAGCCACTAAAATTTACAAGTCGTTACATTGTTATACCTTAGTGAAGGTTAGGTTATACATATCGTACGTGCACATAAGATTTAACGAATTTGCCTTTAATAATAGACATAATATTTAAATGGAAAGTAATCGGCATAAATTAATGGAATGGGTAAAGTATGTAATTTTCCAATCACTAGAATGTTGTTCCGACCCCTTCCTCATAATAAGCCTAGGTTAGGTTTAGGACTGGATATTGGAGCAAGACAGGAACTGCAGATGGTGAAGTTTTCTTATTCATGTTCGACATTGACAAGGCAATTAAATATCAACGGAATGATATTCCAAGGTAGAAGCCTCAGTCAATAAATATGTTATATTACATTTCTCAATTCTGCTATGAGTTTATGTTAATCATTCTTTGATATGCTTGTGCTTATTACAGGTTACCAAAATCAATTATCTGTACCCTAATGGACTTGGATTTCGATTTAGTCAAAATTGAAGCCTATTAAGTTTGGGTTGTTACAGCTGACCACTCTAGTCAACACCAAACTAGGCCAAATCACTAGAATCCCCTCCACTTCCAAGTTGCAAAAAAAACTTTGTCAACTCAGCATCCTAGCTTTGAAAAGACCCAACCCACTCAATTAGGGTAGGCATCACCTCCATGATCGCAAAACATCTAGCCTCAAGTTCGCATTTAGGTTAGAAATCAAATCCCGTAATAAATTCCAACAATTTTCATCCATAAACATAGACCCTAACATGGCATACCTTCTGCTGAGTGCATCTGCCACCACTTCCCATTATTAGGAGTGTACAATATACTAAAAGCATATGAGACAAGGGACTCCGACCATCATTATTAACGAGGGTTGAGATCCTTTTTTGGAAAGAGATACTTTATTATCATAGATGAATAAGTAAAATTCTTACCTAATAAGAAATGTCTCCATGCCTTCAGTGCAAACACAATAGCTACCAACTCCAAACATAAGTCGAAATATTCTTCACGAGCTATTTTAGTTATCAACTTGCATAAGCCACAATATTTTCCTCTTGCATTAATGCCACCCCAAGATCCATGCCATCAACATCCATGTATATAATAAATAGTTTTGCTCCCTCCATAATAACGAGGACCGATGTACTAGTCAATAATTCTTTAAACTTAATGGTTACAACTGTCATCCCAGGATGATTCTTCTTGGTCATGCGAGTAAGAGGAGTAGCCGCCTTCAAAATGACTTTCATAAACTTCTGATAATACATGATAATCTGAGAAAACTATGGATCTTTATAGCCATCTTTGGTACCTTTGAATCATGCATTGTGGCTACTTTACTTAAATCTACCAAGGTCCCATGCTTAGGCACAACATGACCCATAAACCACACTTCCGTCTCTAGAATGACACTTAAAAAATTTAGCCTTCAACCAATGTTGACTCAAAACCTCCAACACCACTCAAAGATGTGATTTACGTGCCTATTCATCTCTAGAATATACTAATATGTCATCGATAAACATGACCACAAACTTTTTAAGTTGCTCTCGAAATACACGGCTCATTAAGTCTACAAAATACACCGAAGCATCGGTCAACCGAAATGGCATGCACTCGAAGGATCCATCGGCATCCAAAAAGAGGCTTTGTCATACTATCCTCTGCTACCCACAATTTATGAACCCTATCATAAGATTCAATTGTGAAAGAATATTTATGCTGCTAAGTTGGTCAAATAAGTCATCTATGTGCGGCAATGGATACAATTCTTCTGGGTCAGCTAAGTTAACCCTCTATAACCGATGTAAAGCCTCAACAACCCATCGGCCCTTATATCAAATATAGCCAATGCACCCCACTTTGAAGTACTTCTCTGAATAAAGCCCTTCCTTAGAAATTCTATAGTATACACCTCCAATACCCTTCGTTTCCTTAGTGTCATTGACCTAATTGGCATAACCAACGCCCAAGCATCCTCTCAAGATCAATACAAAACTCAATTTCTCTATGGGGAGGTAAACTTGCAACCTCCTCGAACACATCAACGAGATCCCAAACAATTGGAGCTAACAATAACTCATTATGAGAAATGTCTAATGAATACAAGTAGTAACTCCTGATGGAGATCTCCGGCTTACAACACATGTCAAACCCATGTACTTCATCACTCCCCTTCAACCCATCTCCTTTTTCAATAAAGCGATATCTCGTGTTTGCTCATCCAATCCATATCTAAGATAAGAAAGTACCTTAAAAACACAAGAACAATGCATCACAAGAAAACTCAAATCCATTTTTCTCCAATAGAATATTTTGGCAAACCAGATTCAAATAAATTAAAGTTCAAATGGGATTTGACATAACAAGAAGTTTACAAACAAATTTTGAAACCAAATGCAAGCTATCAACCAAGTTACTAAATATAAAACAATGTAATGCCCATATATCAAAAAGAACTCAAATATGTGTATCATAAATAGAATCAAACCTTCTATGATGATGTTCTTCCTCTTATCTTGAGCCATGGGACCACTAGAACTAGGAGCCACTCCAATAGCGTGGACCTTTGTCGGACCACCTTGAGAAAGTAATGGACACTCCCTTTTATAATTCCCCACTCAATCACAATTAAAACACTTGCGCTCTGCAAGATCTACTTTGCGATACTTGGCAATATGCCCTTCGAAGTTGCATCTTCAATATATGATCTCACTTCCTCTGGTTATCTTTTATTGCCCATTCTTACCATATCCCTTGCATTTCATCAGAAACTTTGGTTTCACTTCAGCTTTCACTGCCACTTCAAGAATTCCCTTAGACACCTCATAGAGAAGAGACATCTCCATAGGATTTTCAAAAATCACTCTCATTGCAATTTTACCAAGAACTTGACCTTTAAGAACCGAGTTTAAACCCCTTGCAAACTTAGAAGCTTTTCATCATGGGGTGTTATGATCCATCCCAAACTTAACTAAAGCATTGAACTTATTCATGTAATCCCATATGGAAAAATTCCTTTGGTGAAGGTTGATAAACCCTTCAAGCTTAGTTTCCCTCTCGGCCTTTGAAGTCAATTGAGCCTCAAAGCAGCACCTCAAATCATCCGAAGTGATTTCCTTATCATTACCTTAAAACAACCACTTCCCACTAACCAAGAACTTCCCCTTGGAGGTGCCATGAAGCAAGCCTGCGCCTGATTATGCCATCAACTGCCATATTATTGAGGATAAAATCACAAGATTTAATCCAATCTTGAGTCTCAAAAAAGTCTCTATACCCATGTACAGCATCCCGCCCAAGCCTATTAAATCCTTAACACATCCTTAAGAAGGCCACCATCGGTAGCATGTGCAAAACCACAACTGCAACACCAAATTCCCATACCAAAACATTTGAACCCTTCCCCACCAAAGGGGTAGCTCATCCCATAGCTTCTAGGTACTATTGTAACCAAGCGGGCCTCTAAGCTTCGTAGTTGGCATATGCATTGGTCCAACTTGTCCTTGCTTTAGTTTGTCGTATCATAGTTGCTTATTTGTAAATGTATACATTACAACTATAGAATATATCATTTTATGATTTTTATTTGATGATAACAAACATATATATTTTGTAAAAGTGTTTAATATAGCACTATTATAAAATAGTAGATAGAAGTTAACGAACAAAAATTTTATTTCAACAAATAGTTTATTTCGATACAATTTCAATAGTACACGATTACAAGAGCTTCCATAATATTTTAAATACAACCCTATTTTACACTCTCATATACAACATTATTACACATACTCAAATACAATCACTCACTCTATCACTCACTCGAATTTGATTTGTTATCTACTTGCTTCAACTTTTTTCCCCAGTCACCTGCTTTGACTATTAAATAACAACGTTGTATAAAACCAAAAAGAAACAAATTCAAACTGAAAAATTCTAAGTAGTTTATGAACTCAACATTGCCTCAATGCACCGTTTTATTCTTTTCATATTTCTAAATAGACACCAAAAATAACAATAATGTACATGAGCAACCTATGGCATGCACAATGTATCACCGTACATGCCATAAGGTTGAGCACATACATGAAACACATGTGCATCAACTCAATTTCAAGGACAAAAATAAAGTCAAGCCCAAAATCTCAGTACAAGTGATGCAAGATCAAGCTAAATAACTCAACACAAGCAAAACAATTTAAAGGCATGACGAAAACACAAGTACAGCACACAAAGATGCAACCATCAAAGCAAAATCAGATCACAAAGCACACAAGGTGTGCCAGCAAGAAGCGCACAGGTGCAGCAATCAAAGCAAAGAACACAGACGGTGCACGAGGGAAAATGCAACATGCAAGTTCAACAATATGCACAAGCATTATTCACAAAACAACCAGGCAGGCTCACAATTCAAGTGCACCAAACAGTAACACATAAGGCCAAACTTATACAAGTAGAAGAGCATATAACCAGGTGCAGTCAGATAAGACAAGTAAAGTAATGCAACAAGGTTGAACAAGATGTAATGCAACAATAGTTTTGCAACGGCAAAATGGTCAATCTAACAAGGCCAAAATCATGGAAATGCATAACAATACAGGGTCAAAGTACACAAGGCATGCACTATAGTAAGGTAAGAAGCACAAGGATGTGCAGACACACATAAGAAGTGAAAAATGCAATGAATCACAGCTTCATCCTTGTACACAAAACTCATATCAAAATAGACCTAGAAATATTCATCTTTATCAATACAATAAGATTATCAATTCATCCTATATCAAGCATGATTTTAGTTCAAGCATCAACGTATCACCAGGGTAGGAAATGAACAAGTCAAACATGTTAAGCATAAATATGTGCAAAAATTTAAAATTGTACAAGTCAAAAATCTCAAACCATAGATTCAAAGATCAATCAAAAATTAACAATCAAGATTAATAGAAAATTTCGTAAATAGAAATATTCAAAGCCAAAATAAAATCAAGTGTATACAAAATATAGGGAATCATATGAAATCAATCTAATAAATACGAATTGTCATCATTGATATAAAAATAGTCGAGTTCAAACACAAAAATAAAAAGGGTGGGAATTCATACCGAATCAGCATCAGTAAATAACTTGATTCTTGAAGCAACCAAGGGGATAAATCATCATTCGAATCAAGCAATCAATTGACAAAGGGAATCAAGCAATTTTACTTCAATCGATTGATGATCGAGCTTCATTTTGAAACCCTAATTTAAAAGGAAAAGAAAAAGTGGATCGCCCGGAAATAAAAAAGGAAATGTGCTAAAAAATTATACTTGTCATTTATTTAATTATTGCTTTTCTCTTGTGCTAAATTGTTAAAAATAACTTTTGGGGTCTTTATTTTTTAAGTAATTTGTTATTTAAATTTATAATACATTAGTTTTAACTAGGATCGAACTATAGGGCGTAATCTAGGAAATTCTCAACTTGGGGATAGAGTTGAGGCAGGGTTTTGAGAATAGGGTTAAACAATCAGGTAAGCGATAGTTGTAAGTTTATAGGGTCTGTAAGATGTCGATTGTTTAATCTTAATGGAAACCATGGGGTCAGCAGTAGGCAAGTATTGCCGAAGCTAGGTAAATCTGTGTGTTGTTTTTATTTCTGCATTTATTTTATCATTATCCATGCTGCAATTTTTTATTATTATGCGAATTTATTATAAACCATATTCGCTCCCTCCCTCTAGGGTTCATTCAATCCTATAAGTGGTATCAGAGCCAGGATACTAACAAAAATGTCTAACCCTAGTTGTAGATATAGCAGGAGTTAGTTTAGTCTTCGTCCACCTATTTTTGATGGAATAGATTTTTTTTAAATTGGAAATTGAAATAGGAACTTTATATAAAATCAGTTAATTTTAAATGTGTGGATATAATTAAAATGGATACGATATGTTAGATAAGAAAAATATTTCAATTAATGCTTATGTTATGAATATTCTCTATTCTCTAACTAATAGAGCATAATTTAACTATATTTCTCTTTGCACCATGCCAGAAAGTGAATCAGACAATAATCATACAATATATGGTAGATTTTTCGTTATCCCACTATTTCACCCAACAAGTGGAAAAATCATCTATTGTTTGCATAGCCTATGAAATCGTTATTTTATTGGGATTTCATGCATGTCATTTAGACAATATTTTATTGTCGTGTAGAGAATTCATCCTTTTAAGGTCCAAACTGGGTTCTGTTTTTAGACAATTTTTATTTGTTGTTTGGTTGCAGTTATCAAAAATTTTGATTTGCTCCATATCAATGTTTTTTTGGTTTCGCTCCCAACATGGTCAACGTCTTATTTTCCCTCTCATATTATTTGTGTTTTTGGACTATACTTATCTATTGTTTGATCGAAGTTGTCATAAAATTTATTTTTCATCCCATATCAATATTTTGGTTTCCCTCTCAATGTTTTATTTTCCCTTTATTATTAGTTTTTAGTTTCTCACTCTCCTGATACTCTCTCTCTTTCTAAACCCAATCTCGATAGAACACTAATCTTAGTGATTCACTGGCAAAACCCTAATCTTTACGGCGGAACCGTGGCTTACTCCAAGACCTCCTATGGATTAAGGTATACCCTAATTCTTTTGTCTTTTATTTACGAAATTGTGATGAGAAATCCGGTGATTCTTATTGGCCATTATTGGTTGTTCTATTATTGGGAAATTTGAAGATTGTACTTACTACTATTGTTCTTCTTCTTATTGATATCCCCTCATCATTTCCTATTGCAAACTTACAATAGACCTTAGGATATGAATTGCTTTGATTGGATAGGCTACTACTTACTGCTTTTGATTTGTATTCGATGGTTTCTACTTGACTATCCGTAGTGTCATTTAGTATTGAATACAAAATGATTTCTACTTAAATATAATGGTTTGATTAGTTTCCACTGTACTATCAGTATTTACCATTATGGTATTTAGTTTCTTTGAAAATGTGATAAACTTAGTTCATTTTGTTTAGTTGTAAATGGATAAACTCGGCTACAGAATAATAATAAACTTAATTCATTTTGTTTAGTTGTGCATGGATAAGTCATGGACGCATGCGGATAGACGTTCACACAAATTTAAAAAGGGATTAGCAGCATTTTGCTGAGTTTGCATTAGATAATGCTAGGGAAAAAAGAATATACGATGTCCTTATTTGAGATGTTGCAACACAGATGGATTCTCTATTTAAGTTATTATGGACCACATTTATTAGAATGGAATTGATGAGGGTTATCAACATTGAAAGTGCCAGGGAGAACCAATTATGGCTGAGTCGGAGCACAATATTGGAGAAGAATCTAAAAGTGAAGATTGGGAATGTCATAGTGGTGTGGGGGGAGGATGAGGTAGATGGGGAAGAATGTGAAGACGAACATATGTCAGATGGCTTAGTTGAGGTTCTAAAGTATGTGGAGATTGTGATAAGCCTTTGTACCCTGGTTGTACGAAGATAACTAAGTTGAACGCTTTGATTTAGATTTTTAATCTGAAAGTAAGATATAACATGACTAATAGCAATTTTACAGACTTGTTATTATCGATTGGCGGTTTGCTTCGAGAAGATTATCTGGTTCCACACTCCTTGTATGAAGCTAGAAAGAGCCGTGATTCATCAGCAAAGAAATATAAAAAATTCACGTTTGTCCTAATGACTGCATGTTGTATAGAAGGTAGCGTGCAGCTGATGTTCGCCGCCACATTTGTCATGTTTCATGCTGAAAATCAGGGAAGGATGAAAAAGAACTAATAGACATTCCTGCTAATGTTTTGTGGTACTTTCGACTAATTCCAAGGTTGAAATGGATGTACCTGTTGGCAAAGACATCAAAGAATCTTACATGGATGACCATGGAACGAAGAAAGATGGAATGATGCGACATCCAGCTGATTCCCCGGCTTGGGATTTAATATACAAAAAATGGCCGGAATTTGGTAGTGAGCCTAAGAACCTTAGACTAGCCCTATCATCTGATGGATTTAATCCCTCAGCTCCTAAAGTGGCAAGTATTCTTATTGGCCTGTTTTGCTTGTCAGGTATAATCTTCCTCCATGGCAGTGTATGAAGAGGAAGTTTATGATGTTGACGTTATTAATTTTCGAACCAAACTAGCTAGGTAATGATATCGACATCTATCTTCAACCCTTAATAGATGATCTTAATTTATTATAAGTGGGTGTTGATGGAGTATATGACGCATAAAGAGGTGAATATTTCATGTTGAGAGCAATAATCCTCTTGACTATTAATGATTTTCTCATTTATGGGAACTTGTTTGGTAGCATTGTGAAGGTTACAATTCTTGTCCAATATGCATCTATCAGACTAAACCAAGGTACATGAAGCATGGTAGGAAAATGTCGTTCATGACGCATTGGAGGTTCTTACCACGACATCATCCTTATCAGAAGTAGAGAAAAGCTTTCGAAAACACAGTAGAGGAGGATATGGCTCCTATACCGTTAACTTGGGAAGAAGTGTTAAAAAGAGTGGAAGGTCTGATCTGTTAGTTTGGAAAAAAAAAACTCCTTCAGTGATGGTTTGTGAAGACCGTATCAAACCTGTATGGAAGAAGAAGTCTGCTTTTTTTCCCAATTAGACTACTGGCCATAAATTCCATCTTGACAGATGCTTGATGTGTTGCATATAGAGAAGAACTATGCTGAAGCCCTTCTTGGTACCTTGTTCAATGTTCCAAGGGATATAAAAGATGGGGATGTTGCTCGTTTAGACATTTGTGTGATGGGCATTAGGAAGGATTTGGTAGCTAAAGATGATACCCAAATTTTGTAGTTACCTACGCCTATTTGGAACTTACTTGCAAATGAAAAGAAATTTTTTTGCAACTCTTTCTTTGACATGACCAGGCTAATGAATTTTTATCCAATGTTAGGAATCTTGTCTCTATGCATGATTTAAGACTTGTTGGTATTAAGTCGCATGACTGTCACACCGTATTGCAATTTCTTCTCCTTGTTGCATTGCGTTCTGTTCTAGAGAAGCTGGTGAGGTATGTATCATATACTTCCACCTATTCTTCAAGGAAATATATGCCAAAGTGATTGATCCTTTGAAGTTGGAAAAACTGCAAGCTGGCCTAGTGGTTACAATCTGCTTGCTTGAGAAATGCATTCCTCCTTCATTTGTCAATATTATGATTCATTTGACTGTTCAACTTATGAGAGAAGTAGAGCTATTTGGTCCCTTTTTTCTCACGGACGTACCCCTTTGAAAGATATATGAAGGTATTTAAAGGATGAGTAAAAAGTCGCAGGCATCCTGAGGGGTGCATAGCAGAACGCTACATAGTTGAAGAGGCTGTTGAATTTTATGCCGAACGTATACTTAACAATCCTAGTGTTACTAGAATCCCACAAAGTTGCAGATTAGACATCCGTCATGCCACAGATAGAAATTCAGGAGTGTCATACTTAGCATTTTATGGAAAGGTGTTTGATCAAGTACATCATTGTGTATTGCATAATATGGAGGATGCAAGGCCCTGCTTTGCGTAAGTTTTACGTTACTTAACTATATACGACTTTATGACATATGAATTATAATATTATTATTTTCATATGGCTAAGTAGTTTGAATTTATGTTAATCCAGTGAATTTAGAGATAGAGAGGTTGGAAAATCCTAGTAGACCCTCCAAAACTGAGAAATAGCTAAATGATAGACATAACAAGACATATTGCGACATGGTTAAAGAAAAGGGTAAGTCGTCGATTTATTAATGACTTAATTAAGTGCTTCCAACTTGTGTATATTTTTTGAATTGAAAGCTAATGCATGATGTGCATATTGTTTTACAGGTATCATATGAACTTGAGATTCCTGGAAGCAAAGTTTCATAAGCAATAAGGTAGATTTCAAGAGGTCTAAACCATCGAGTGCCTATCTTTGGTGCATACATGATTGATGGAGTTGATTTCACCACATTGGAGCATGATGACATTCGATCAGTTCAGAATAGTGGAGTATTTCTACAAGCAGATGTAATGCAAGTATTTAGTGTTAAGAACCCTAGAACAAAGAATATGGACTTTTACGGTAGGGAGATGGACTACTATAACTTTAGTATATCTATATTCAAATGTGATTGGGTTGAGAATGTCAGGAGCATCAAAGTAGATGAACTTGGATTTACTTTGGTTAATCTGAATAGGAAAGGGCATTTAAATAATGCTTCTGTCTTGGGTGCACATGTGCAAAAAAAAATTACATACAAGACCCCCTTGATCCTTTATGGTCAGTGGTTGTACGATTTCCCGACAGAAACTACCAAGGGGATGATGAAGATGAGGAACTAGAAGATATTGAAGTGGAGCAGCGACCATTTAATGCCACAATGCCATTAGTGGAGACTTTTGATGACATTATGAGTGATGAACATAGCAAGTATAAGTGACCTGAAGATGAGGAAATAAATGTTTATGAGAATGAACCTATGAAATATGCTAGGGTTAATTATGTTGTTAAATTGCTTTGAGTTTGTGTTCTTTAATATGCTTGAAAATATATGAAGAGTTTCGTGGATTACTTTGAGTTTGTGTTCTTTAATATGTTTGAGTTTGTCAAATTGCTTTGAATTTTTACATACTTGTGTGGATTACTTATGTTTACTAATGGTTTCCTTGTTAATTAAACTTCATTTGGCTCTCTAACTTCTTTATTTTCAAGTAATGGCTCAAAAAGACCGTGTACCACCCCAAACAAGTGACATTCATGGTTCACGCCATAAAGTTCCAATCCTAAGAAAAACTAAAAAGACAATAAAGAAGGAGGTTGGTTCCACATCCAAGAATTCTATGGCAACATCCAAGTCAGTTTTCAAGTGGTAATTATCCGGGAAAGAGGAAACTGTAACTGGCGGATTGCAATTGTTGAAGCAAGGAACGGGTTGACTATAGTTCCAAAGGAAACCGATTGGAAAGGCTACGATGTGAATGTAGTCCTACATTGGGGTGCAAGCATGAACAACGATCTCAATAGCTATTTCTAATTAGAGATATCTTCCTTCACATGAGAAGGACAATATGTTTACTTGTGAAGAGGTAAATGAATTGTCCATTGATTACTTGTATACTCTTAGCAATTATTAAAAATATTCTTAAGTTAATTTGTTCATATACGTGCAAAAAAAATTTATGGTGCCTAAAGAATGGAAGAAATTGATTTTAACATCGGGGGGAGGGGGGAATAAATGGAGAGAGTTCAAGAGCATATTAGTAACCAAGTATGTGATGCCCTATTTGGACACCCCTGAGATGTTGAAGTTCCCTCCAAATGATTATAATATCATTCAGAAGGCTGACCGGGACATTTTGTTGCTGAACGAATTACACATGGTTTTATGGTACACCTTCGAATTGCTAATGTCCATTTATTTCATAGTTGGTTCCATAGTAGTTAAAACTTAAAAGGGCGCAAGGTTCCATAGTAAAATTAACTTTTAAAACTTAAACTTAAAACTTTCATTTTACTTAAAAATTAAATTAACTTTTAAAACTTAAAAATCAAATTAACTCTAAAATAACTTTAAATTAAATTAACTTTAAGATAAACATTAAACGAAGTTTAATATAAACTTTAAATTAACTTTAAAATAACTTTAATTTTAAATTAACATTAAATCAACTTTAATATAAACCTTAAATCAACTTTAATATAAACTTCAAATTAACTTAATTTTAAATTAACTTGAAATTTTAAATTAAATTAAAATTAAATTAAACTTTAAAATAAATTAAACTTAAAACTTAAAATTTTAATTAACTTTAATTTTACTTAAAACTTAAAGCTTAAAAATTAAATATTTAAAGGTTTAAACTTGAAACTTTAGTTTTACTTAAAACTAAAGTTTTAAAATTAACTTAAAAATTAAATTAACTTCTAAAATTTTAAAATTAAAAATTTAAATTAACTTTAATTTTACTTTAAATTAACTCTAATTTTTAATTAACTATAAATTGAATTTAAAATTAATATTAAAGTAACTTTAAATTATATTTAATATAATCTTCAAATTAACTTTATATTAACTTTAATATTAACTTTAATTTTAAATTAACTCAAAAATTTAAATTAACTTTAATTTTACTTAAAACTTAAAAATTACATTAACTTTTAAAAACTGTGACTTGATAACTATAGTTGGTTCGATGATGCCATGACATTATATAATTTATACTTCTACATGTAATTTTTAGGAAATTCGCGAGGCCTAAATAATGAAAAGAAAAGCAAATGTGTTCCCTCATCAGATGGCATGCAAAGGATATGCCGATCTGATGTAAGAAATGGTTAGTGTTGCTTGCACAACAGCGTGATATCTACAACTAAGTAGTTAGGTTTTGTTAGAATGGACTGATAAATATTCACATTATTTTAATATAGTTTCAAACCATTCTTGAGAAGAACTGTTTCCTGGTATTCTATGGTTAAAGGCATGCTAAGACATGAATGGAAACTCCAAGGAACCAGCTACACACGCCGCTGCTGATAATATAATTTTCACTTTTTATCTATCGAAATAAAAGTAGATGAATTCAATATATATGATTTTTTATCAAGAGGCACTGATTAAAGATGCCCAAGATGAAATCATGAAGGAAAATGGACCTAATGATATTCTGACAATGGCTTTAGGGATCCCCAAGTATCCAAGCAGGTTACGAGGTGTTGATTGCTTTGTCAAGCCTGAGCTTACTTCAATTTGCCAACAAAATATCGAAAGGAAAGATCATCAGCAAATATGACTCCATCAAGCATTTGGAAGA
The DNA here is from genome assembly GCA_030765085.1 of Allium cepa. Lineage (NCBI taxonomy): Eukaryota > Viridiplantae > Streptophyta > Magnoliopsida > Asparagales > Amaryllidaceae > Allium > Allium cepa. The sequence goes on from CM060932.1 coordinate 139,882,345, forward strand.
TTATAGAAGAGGAAAAAGCTAAGTGAGAACTTGAGAAGAAGGCATAAATGAGTAAGCAACGGGATTGGTTTAAGGAAAAGTTAAAGAATATAGAATCAAAGATTGGAGGGATAAAGAAACTGGCTAATTCACCCAAACTATCTACAAAAGGCAGTTGGTCCCAGGAGTATTCTTTGATGGCGGCTGATGATGTTGAACATGCCAAGAAATAAGATGTAAAGAAGGGGATGGAAAATAAACAAATATGTGAAGAAAGAGTTGGCATCGGTTGTTGAGGAACATGTTAAGTCCTTAAAAAGAAAATTGACCAAAGAATTGGAAGTTTGTGAAGAAATTTTGATAAACACTTGCTATCCTCATTTCATTGATGATGTAAACTTTGGTAGCTTTGATAAACCATGTATGATACATAACGTTTTGGTGCAGATGAAAGAATCCGTGTTTGGCAACAGCAATGTTGAGTTTACACTCGCAGTTGACTCTATGGATAATGTTGTTGCATTTGGAATCATCACTAAAATCAATGTCGATGCCACAAACTAGACTATCCATGGAGTTCCACTTGGAAAAGAAATCACACGTGTCACCATCGCTAAAGCCGTTGTTCCTGATGCCTTACTGCCAATTCCTATCAAAGATGGATTTATGACAGTGCAAGATGCACTTGGTGGTACATATTGCTTGGCCGAGAAGCTTAATCTCCAACGCACTCACTAAGAGGATAATTTCGGTATCTATGCATAATTACCATGTATTTACTCTATATTAATAGATTTCACATATTGTATACTTTCAGAATCTGTTACATTTCAGGTTAAATCATGAATCCTTCACCAACAAACATTCAAGTTGTTGTTACTTGGGTTTTAACCATGACTTTCGCACACCATAGCTTTAAAAAAATGATAGTTGATGATCAATCATTGTGAATAAGTGTATCTTAGTTCTTTTTATATACTTACAGAAAAATAATTAATAATTTTTATGACCTGACTAGTTTGTGTAGTAAATGAAAATGATTTTAAGGAGTGAATTATTTCATTGAGAAAGATTATAGGAAGCTTAAGTATTAATTTTCAATTATTCGAAATATAGCTCGTTGGTTTTTGATATTAATCATTTATATTTTCCTCAAGTCATTTCCTTACTAAAAACTAATACTACTGCACCACTTGTCTAAACTGAAAATGAAACTTCAATCAAATTACTATGAAAAGTGTTGTTCGATTATAAAATACATAACAAAAATAATAAGATTACAGTAATCATTTGTAGATGAGAAATACTAAATAGTCAAAAGGTTAATTCAAAAGTTTTTTACATAACCAATGTTTTGTTTAATTTGATATTTGATTTCCTAAACAAGTTGAGTGTTATTTATACAACTTAGAGGTTGTTAAGCCACATGTTGTTAGGAAGAAGAAGAAATTTTGTTTCAGTGAACCAAATGATGTTGCAGACCTCGACACGCTGCTCGCTAAACTACATGTAGCATTGAAGGTGCTTTACCAATGGGCCAACATATCTCTGAAGAACGGGGTCAGCATTAATACCACCTTGGACGTGGAAATATTCGTACCCAAACAAAAGTGGCTATCTTCTAGAGAGAAATATATGCGATCACAAATTTGTCTAAGACATCTGCTTAAGTCATTGTTTTTAATATGAGGTAGGTAGCTATTTATTTCAATCGGTCTATTAATGCTAAATAGGAATGTGATTCGATATTTAATGTTGCATTGGTGTTAAATTATTCTTTTCTTATACGCTTTTATTGCCATCTTCATGAAGTACAAAAGAAATCTAAGTTGACATACATGATTGCCTTTGTATACTCTGCTTATACAAATGCACTTGGATGTGGAAATTTTGCCAAAAAGGCTTTTGGTTTGGCTAAATAGTATGAATAAGGGAAGCCTGGTTATATTTTCTTGGTGTCGCATAAATCAGAGTATATAAAGTATGGTTCTCTATATTAATCGATCAAATTTTGTACTTAATTCATGTTGTATATACCGTAATTTGTTATGAATGCCGAGTAGAATTTTCAATGTTAGTAATCACTGGTCTTTGACGGTCATGAATCCCATTGAAGAACATATGCATTTTATGGATCCATTAAGAGGATGATTGTGTAGTGAAGAATGAATCAATATTATAAACAGGTACGTGCAATTGTTGGTTTATATTTTGACTTCTCGAGTGGTTTGGTGGTTTATGTTTATTTACTTTGCAGCTCCATTGCAATTTACAATCAGGATAAACTAAAGAAAGGCAAAAAGAAAGTTTAAGGATGCCTTGTTTGGTGCGTACTCCATATTTCTCAAGTATGATGACTATTCTTCCTCAACAGGATTGATTAAGTTTTATGTTTACTTGACATTTCTGCATGCTTCAGCGAACTGCGAAACAGATGGGTCAATTGACACGTGGATTGTGGGTTATGCCTTACATGAAAGACATCGTGGGGAATAAGAATGAATGGTGGCTTGCTAAGGTAATATATGTCAATACCATATTTTAGTTACGCATGTATTGAGATCCATGTCGAGTAAAGTTAACCTCTGTATTTCCTATTATTGTAGTGGGAGAAGGATCTAAACAATATCTAATCCCAAAGGATATTGATATTGTTCGGGTGGAGTGGGCTACGCATGTCTACAAGTTTTCTCAATCATAGTGCCCAATTCAATATATTCCTACTAGTCATAATATGTAAATATATGCATCTTGCAACTAAAGCCTTGTTAGTTAGCCTTGTCGATGTTGGTTTTGTTGCATTTTGTGTATCTATGAGTTCAGTTGCTTAGTTTATGTTGGTCGGTGTTGAACTGCTGCTTGTAGGATATGTATTTAGATTTGGTTTTGATGTTGGTTTTGTTGAATATTGTATTTGGCAAGATTTACAAGATTTCCATATGAATAGTGAATTACATTGTCATTTCATGTATGAAAGAACAACACATACAAAAACTAATTTGTATTATCTGAACTGCATTGAAACAACGGTAACCATCAAGGCTATATTGTTATTGTATGAAGTAGACAACATAAACTATAGATTCACTATTATATGAAACCAAGAAAATAACATTTATGTTAGATGAAGCAGGATCTAACATTTAACAGAAATGTGAATTTCATTAAGGTTGCATAAAACCGTTATTTTACTAACTTTCAGACAACATATAATATCCATCTCTACTAGTTGTAAGATGAGAAGAATATATAAATGTAATTGATATTCATATTAGTCAATATTTATATGTTGTTTAATAGGAAATTCTGGGAATGATGTTATAACATCAAACAATGTACGACCTTTTTTCTCTGTTGTGTTAGTGCATATCAGACGATGGGGCATATCTACGGTTTGATGTGCAATGAGACAACACCAGATTTAATAACAGATAGATATGCTTTTAGACACCGAAGCATATCTATCATCTGATGCATTTTTTGGCATAGCGTTGTTTGATTGCAAAATTAGTTCAAAATGAAAAGGGAGTTTCAATTATTACTCTAAGAAGTAATCAAGGTGGACAGTGCGAAAATTATGAGTTTGATAAGTTTTGTGATGAAAATGGTGTTAAGCATGGACTCTCTTCTCCACAAGTACCTCAACAAAATAGGGTGGTCGAGTCGAAGAATCATAGATTAAAAGAATTGGCTAAATCAATGATAAATGAATATAAATTTTCTTTATCTTTTTGGGCAGAAGTTGTACCTCATGTCATACAATGAATAGAGCAATGATCAGACCAATACTTAATAAAACTTCTTACGAATTATGATTTGATAGAAAACCTAACATCTCATATTTTCGAGTTTTTGGATGACCAAGTTTTATTCTTAACACAGGTGATCCACTCAAAAAAATGAGCCCAAGGCAAATGAAGGAATTTTCATGGGTTATTCATCGAGAAGCAAAGCTTGTAAAATATACAATAATAAAACCATTATGGAATCTGTTAATGTCAAGTTTAATGAGATAGAAGCATAAGAAAGTAAGGAAAAGTGAAAGAGTAATAAAGAAGAAGAAGACGGAATGAAAGAATCAATAGAAAATGCCACTAAGGAAAAAGAAACTCCAGAACACCCATGAGAGAATTTGGATGCCAAAAAGCTAAAGTTCAAAATTGATCATCTTGCAAAGTTGGTAATAGGTAATGCGGTAGTATATTTCAAACCCGATCTATATTTAATAAAATCTTTGTGCCTTGTGTATCTACAGTGACTTTATTTCTAAAACTGAAACCAAAGATGCAGATACAGCACTTGATGATGAAAGTTGGATTATGTCCACTATGCAAGAGGAGTTTAATACAATTGAGCGCAAAAATGTTTGGTAATTAGTTTCTAGACTTAATGACTATCCGATTGTAGGAACAAAATGGATTTAAAAAAATAAATTAGATGAATATGGAAATGTGAAACAGGCCAAGTTAGTCTCTAAAGGGTACAATCAAGTAGAAGGCATTGGTTTTGATAAAATATTTGCACCAGTTGCTATATTAAAGTCCAGTAGAATTTTGCTAGCATTTTCACGTTTCAAAGGTTTTAAACTAAAACAAATGGACATAAAAGTGCCTTTTTAAATGGATCATTAAAAAGAAATATTTATGTTGAACAACCACCTTGCTTTGAAAGTCAAGAATTTCCAAATCGTGTATATAAACTTAAAAAGGCATTATACGGTCGAAAGAAGCTCTTAGAGCATGATAGGAATGTCTTAGTACCTATCTTTTGGAAAATAGCTTTAGAAAAGGTTGTCCCGATACTACCTTAGTCCTCTTACACGACAAAGATGATTTTCTAATTGTTTGAATTTATATTGATGATATTATTTATGGTGCTACCAACAATCTTTTGTGTGAGAAGTCTGGAAAAGCCATGTAGGACAAATTTGTAATGAGCTTGGTTGGAGAATTGAAATTCTTTCTAGGATTTCAAATCAAACAAAGCTATAAGGAGACTTTTATTCATAGACAACATATGCAAAAGAGCTATTGAAAAGATTTGGAGCGACAAATGCAAAACCATTAAAGACTCCTATGAGCCCCTCAGTTAAACTTGGAAAAGATGAAAAAGGTATTGTAGTAAATCAAAAGAACATCGAGGCATGATTGGATCTCTACTTTATCTCACTGCACCTAGGCCTGACATTATGTTTTCTATATGTCTATGTGCACGTTTCCAAGCAAATCTAAAAGAATCTCATTTAAAAGCCGTAAAAAGAACCTTGAGATATTTAGTGCAAATACAGGAATTTGGTTGTCTTGTTGATAGAAAAAGCACTAATGGAACATGTTTCATGTTAGGACACTCATTATTCTCATGGTCAAGTCGAAAGCAAAACTGCATAGCATTATCTACCATAGAAGCAGAATATATTGCATTAGGCAGTTACTCTGCTCAAATTTTAAGGATAATGCAAACTCTATTAGATTATAGCTTAACACTTAAATGTGTCCCATTAGAATGTGATAGTAAAAATGCGATTGATTTATCAAATAACCCTGTGCATCACTCTCACACTAAACACGTAGATGTGAGACATCACTTTATTCGAGATTATATTTTGAAAGACGATATTTGCATTGAATTTATTCCAACTGATTTTCAACTAGAGGACATTTTTACCAAACCTCTTACAGAAAATAGATTCTCATAACTTCGTTTGGATTTATGAATTCTTAAATAACATAAATCTTTACTTTAATTTTTCTTAAAAATCTTATTTATTATAGTAAGGAATTTACTCTAAAAAACATGGTGATGACTGCTTAAATCTTTTGAAATCAATCAAATTATTTATACTGATTGAGAAAGTGATGTGTATTGATTAAATTATACTTCATAGCTAGAGGATGTATATGTTAAAAATTTCATAAAAATTGAACAAGTTTTATTATACTTTTAAAATTAATACATATTCCATGACCATTTCTATCACTATAATTCTTCTTGCAATCCATACACCAAAATTTAATATAGTGCAAAAACAAGGAATTATATTTTCAGTGTAATTTATAAGTCTATTCCAAGGTATTTACTCTTATTTAAAAGTCCTCACGGTTATAAATGAATGAATAGCTTTATTGTCTATATATGTGCTTCCATTCTCATTAAAAAGTCCTCACGATTATGAATGGATGGAACATCTATATAAGAGAGGGATAAATATTCAAGTAACTACTAACCTTATTTAAAAGTCCTAACGGTCTTGCATAGTTAAAAAATATTTGACGTTTTTTTTTAAGTAACTACTAACCTAATTTAATAGTATTAACGGTTATGCATGGTTAGAAAGTACTTAAAGTTTTTTGTATAATATTTAAAAGAGTAATTTACAAATTTTTCCTTTATTAAAAATACCACACTGCTGTCACTATATAAATTTCTCCTAAACCATAATCCAATCGTCACTATAAAGTGGAATTTGTGTCTAATAAATTAAATATTATGATTTTTGTTTAATTAATTAGAATTTGAAAATTATATTCCCTTCCATATGATTTGTGGTTTTAATCAAAATTCATTGTTATTTCCATTATTATTATCATTTTGATGATGAAAAAGGGGGTGTGAGGTTAAGATTTTGGTGATTGAGTAATAACCTTACCGATATTCAAGAGTTACTTTTATTTTTCGAAGGTTGGTTTGTAATTATTTTAACAATCGGCCTTTTTCATTTTTTAGTTGCATGCATCTGTCTAGGGGGAGTCTAATTGTATAGGGAGTAGGTAAAAAGGGGGAACCTTAATATGACACATCAAACACATTTGCTTGACACAAAATCTTAATATATGTTTGTTATCATCAAAATGGAAAATGATAGAATATAGCACTTTACGCATTTTTTTTGATGATAATAAATATATATTTTTTAAATGTGTTTGACATAATACTATTATAAAATCATAGATATAAGTAAGCAAATGAAATTTTTATTTCAACAGATAGTTTATCTCAATATAATTTCAATAACACACAATTATAAGGGCTTCCACAATATTTTAAATACAACTTTCATATACAACATGATCTTGCACTCTCATATAAAAATTATTTTACACTCTCAAATACAATCATCACCCAATCACTTACTCGAATTCGATTTGTGTTTTTTTTCCAATCATCTGCTTTGCCTATCAAATAACAATGCGGTAAAAAAACAAAAAAAAATTCAAACTGTGAAAATATAAATAATTTTTGAACTTCAAAACGAATTGAGCCTCAAAACAGCGCATGGAAACATCCCAAGTGATTTCCTCCTCATCCACCTTAATAACAACTACTTCCCACTAACCAACAACTTCCCTTTAGAGATGCCATAAAGCAAGCCTACGCCGCATTACGCCATCAAGTGCCATGTTGTTGGATATTCAATCATAGGATTTAATCTAAGATTAAGTCTCAGAAAAGTCTCTATACCCATGTACAGCTTCTCACCTAAGCTTATAAACCCTTAACAGCTTAAGAAGTCCACCGTCGGTAGCGCGGGTAAAACAACAACTGCACCACCCAAATCCCCTACCAAAACATCTGAAACCTCCCATATCGAAGGGTTAGCTCATGCCATAGCTCCTAGGTACTGTCATAACCAAGCGGTCATCCCAGCTTCGTTGTTGGCATTTGCATTGGCCTCACTTGTCGCTGCTCTAGTATGTCGTCTCATAGTTGCTTATTTGTAATGGAACACATAAGAAACTATAGAATATAGCACTTTATGATTTTTTGATGATAATAAACATATGTATTTTTTAAATATGTTTGATACAATACTATTATAAAATCATAAATATAAGTACACAAATGAAATTTTTATTTCAATATAATTTCAATAGCGCACAATTACAACAGCTTCCACTATATTTTAAATACAACATTCATATACAACACTATTTTACACTCCCATATACAATAATATTTTACACTCTCAAATATAATCATTCATTCAATTACCCACTCAAATTCAGTTTGTTATCTACTTGCTCCGACTATTTTTCTCCAATCATCTGCTTTGCCTGTCAAATAACAATGCAGTAAAAAAAGCAAAAGGAAACAAATTCAAACTACAAAAAATAAATAGTTTTTGAACTCGACATTACCTTAGTTTATTGGTTTTATTCTATTCATATTTTGAAATAAATAACAAAAACAACAATAATGTACACAAGCAACCAACGACATGCACATTGTATCACTGTACATGCCGCAAGGTTGAGCACATACATGAAACACTTTTGTATCAACTCAATTTCAGGGATAAAATCATTGTCAAGCCCAGACGTTCGACACAAGCGATGCAAGCTCAAGCTGAATAGCTCAACACTAGCAAAACAGTTTAGAGGCAGGTCAAAAACACAAGTGTAGTACACAAGGATGCATCCAGCAAAGCAAAATAAAATTGCAAAGCACACAAGGTGCACCAACAAGAAGCACACAAGCATAAGCGCACATAGTGCACAAGCACAAGTGCAACAATCAAAGCAAAGCACACAGGTGGTGCACAAAGGCAAATACAACATGCAAGTTTAGTAACATGCACAAGCATTATGCACAAAATAAAAAGGAAGGCTAACAATTCAAGTGCACCAACAACATCACATAAGGCTAAACTTACGCAACTAGAATAACACATAACCAGGTGCAGCCAGAAAAGACCAGCAAAGTAATGCAACAAGATCGAACAAGATATAATGCAGCAGCAAAATGGTCGAGCTAACAAAGCCAAAACCATGGAAAATGCACTGCAATACAGGGTCAAGTACATAAGAAATGCGCAAAAAGACTATTGATTATTCGATTCCTATAAATGATTTAGACCCAGAAAATTCATCTTTATAGATACAACAAGACTATCGATTCAACCTATATCAAGAACGGTTTTAGTTCAAGCAGCAATGTATCATCAGGGTAGGAAATGGTTAAGTCAAGCATGTCGAGCAGAAATATGTGCAAAAATTGAAAATTGAACAAGTAAAAAAAATCTCAAATCGTAGATCCAAAGATCAATCAAAAATTAACAGTTGAGATTAACAGAAAAATTCATGAATATAAATATTTAAAGCAAAAATCAAATCAAGTATATAAGAAATCATATGAAATCGATCCCTATAAATACCAATTACCATCATTAGAAAAAAACAGTCGAGTTCAAACACAAAAAACAAAAGAGCAGAAATTCATTACCAAATCAGCATTAGTAAATCACTCGACTCTTGAAGCAACCGAAGGGATAAATTATCACTCAAATCAAGCAATCAATCGACAAAGGGATGCACACAATTTACTTCAATCGATTGACAATCGGAACTTCAATTTGAAACCCTAATTCAAGAATGATGAAAAAAGAGGATTGACTTAGAAATAAAAAGGGATATGGGACAAAAAATTATACTTACCATTTATTTAAATCAGACCGTTGCTTTTTCCGTTGTGCTAAATTGGTAAAAAAATAGTTTTAGGCTTTTTATTTTTTATTATAATTTTTGTTAAAATTTATAAAACTCTTATTTTAACTAGGATCGAACTATAGAGTGTAGTTCAGGAAATTCTCAATTCGGGGATAGTGTTGAGGCAGGATTTTGAATGTGTGGTTAGAATAATCAAGTAAGCAATATTCGCCAGTTTACGGGATCTGTAACGGTCATTGTGTAATATTAATAAAAACCTTAGGGACAACAATCAAATGATATTGCTGAAGTTGGGTAAATCTATGTGTTGTTTTTATTTTTGCATTTACTTTGTTATTATATGTGCTAGAATTTTTTTTATTATTCTTTGAATTTATTATAAACCCCATTCATCTCCCCTCCAGGGTTAATTCGATCCTATAACAACTTCTTTCATTGGAAATACATGGGATAAATGGTTCATATCTAAGTCGTTATATGGTAAGAATATACAAATTCGCTCTCTTAATGTTGCCCAAGCTTCTTGTATGGTAAACTATAATCTGATACCAAGTATAAAGACTCACCATTTGTAATACCCAACAGTCCATGCATTATGGCACCTGAATTCCCAAGTACCATAATTGATGACTCTTAAGGGTGGTAAAAGAAAACAATTTAGAGCATTCATCACAGGTTCACATAGAACTCACAACGGAATGGAAGAGATATAATAAAGTTCTGTGTGTATACATACATACATACATACATATATATATATATATATAAACACACATGAACAAGACTATAATTATCATAACAATATGAAGATAATAGGATCCATCATCATTATACATAACACCCTAAACATATGGAGTACAAATGAAACAACATCCTAAAATAATATATCTCATACATGAGATAAAGTCTGCATCCATATACAAAAATACTGAATAGAAAATCATGCTAGTATAAAGTCGTGGCTCTATACACTTGCTGCAACTAGCAATGCCTCCAAGTCTCTAGTCCATACTTACTCAAGAAATAGATTAGAAGGGAAAACATAGAAAGGGTTAGATATAAAGTCTAGTGAAAAAGAAATATCACTACTAAACATGATATCTGATACACTAATATGACATGAATAATGAACTAAGTGGTACTTCAGAATATCACCCACATGTAAGCCAAGAATAAATAAAATAAATTTGCAAGATCTCTAAGGTAACGTCGTATCATACCTAGCCCTTCTCTTCTTCTGTATCTAGCAATTTAGCACAACCAATAATAGTGCTAATACAACCATCAAACATGTTATACAAGGGCACATGTAAACCCATGCACATAAGTAATGAGCCGAATTTCCAAACATTGTATCATACCACAACCGAAACATTGGGTAATGCCACGTCGTATTGTAATCCTGACTCTGGGGTACTATTATATCATACCCCCCCTACATACTTGAAATCAATACTAACAAGTATACATCTTTCCATCAAACTACCATATGTTGGAGAAAACAAAGTGATCATCACCAGCAAATGGGGATTATTAATATAGACGGGCATCCCCATCTCTCTCTGATTATTGCACTCGGCAAAAGTCGAGGCAGATCCCCGGTAGTCTCAATGGAAAATAATGATGCATAAGTCATAGTTATAGGCCTTGGATGTGAGTAGTGTCGTATCGTACTCAACCCCAATATGTGTGTATTCATTATCAGGATGACCAAATACCATAGTTGAACCTAATGTTAAAACCACGTAGAAGTCACGTCGTGAACAACCACATAGTCATCTCTTGCCTAGATCATCCGTATACCCCAATCCACAACTCACTATAATGACTCGGATGTATTTAAATATCCAAACTATTTAAATATTTGAACCTTGGATTTAATATTATTAAATGGATTTTATTATTTTGTTAATCCCCTTTTAAAATATAACTAATGATAAAAATCTTTTTTGAGAAACGTTTACAAAAATAAATAGTTCGAAGAAATATCGATAAGGTAACCGAAAATTATTTTATTGATAAACAATTTTTTACTCAATAAATGTTGTTCAAACTTTTTTGGCATGTATAATAAATTAATGGCTCGTTAATTAAGAACTAAAAGTATTTTAGTGTTTAGGGCTAATTAATTAGTGATGATGTCATGCATGATGTCTTTGGAGGATATTTTGGGAGAGGGGTAGTTTAGGGAGACTTTAGGGCCAAGTAAGGAGAAGTGATAGGATATAGTGGAGCATATAGAGGGGAAGTGGGCTTTGTAGTTGGCCATAGAAGGTATAGGTGGTAGGTAACCTCTTAGTGAAAGCTATATAAACATCCTTAAGGCTTAAATAATGTTTTGCTAATTCAATAAACATAGAAAGCTAGTCTTCATCCTCTTCTCTCTTCATATAAACATTCTTAAATCACTTCAGTCTTCACCAAATTTTGGAAAGAGGCTTAAAACAACATGGAAATAGGGAATATAAACTTAGATCTTGAAGAAATGGAGCACAAATCCCTATGGGCAAGGAGGAGATGACCAAGTGCAAAATAAGAGCAAAGTTGTGATTTTATGGCTTGTTTTAGTTGAGGTAGGAAGTGATCTTGAGGTAGATTCTTATGACTGTTGTTGGCTTAGGTTTGGGTGATACTTTGCACCATTTTATTTTATATAAAATTGTATAAATTGCTTGTGTAATTATAAATGTCTATAACTACTTAAAGTTATAACTTTTGGACCTCCTTGGTTTGGAAAGCGAATGACAATGTACATTCACTTCTATTACCCTTTAAAACATGTATCATGGTCTAGATTTGGTGTTTACATGTTTGGCCTGATTGCGTGTGAAGTCGAAGTGTGTTTGAACTTGATTGAAGTGAAATAGTCGCTACAAGTGTACTTTGGAAACCCTTGTCTTTAACTTTCTTAAATTGGCGATTTGTATATATATTATGATATAATATAATTTTGCTGTGCTCTACACATATATAGTGTATTTTACATAAAGGAAATGGTTTGTAAAAGTGTAGAACTTTTTCAATAAAAAGGCAAAATTTACAACGAAATAGTCAACATATGAGCACTTTGAAAATGCTTTCTGTTTGACGATTTTTGATATAATTTCGAGAGACATCCTTAGGGTATTCTTTGCTACTTTAGTAAGTAATTTATGTTTCCTCTTACTATAAAAAAATCAAGTTTAAATCATTTCACAACTGGTGGAACGAAGTTGAAAATGTTAGAAGCGAAATAGTTGCTATGGATGCACTTTGAAAATGTCTTGTGTTCGACGATTTTTAATATGATTTTGAAAGACATCCTTGAGAGTTTCTTTGTAAGGTTATTATCTATTATAATTATATATCTAGCTATAAAAAAATCTGACCTGGAATCGATCATTTGTACTGAAAACTTATTAAACTTTCGATGCTTTTCTAAGCTTCCTCTGTCCAGAACTTTCTATAGCACTTTTTTGATGTTGTTGTCGATCTACTACGACACTTCTGGGTTTACTGTAGTATTTTGTTTTAATGCAACATTTTAACTAGTTTTTCATGATGAACGGTTTAAAATTTATTAAAACATGGATTGAAGCATGAAAAGGGATTAGAGTTTAAATATATTTTTAATAATTAAATATGAATTTTTAATGAAAAGGTTTCCTTTGTAGCATTTAAAATAAAAGGTTTTTAGTAAATTATAAATTAGCTATTTTACAGTATATTTTATACGGACATTTAATACTAATTTATAAGTATTTTTAAGGTGTGTGTGTGTATATATATACACATACATGAAAAATTTAAGAAAAGTAAGTTAAGTATTTTATAAAGGATAAAGAGGTGTTGTTATAGCCTTAAGTTATAATGAATGGCTTTTAAGAAGTTATTTAGAAGCACATTACTTTGTTAATGAGTGTGAACATAAGTAGATATTTAAAATGAATACTTTAAACATAATGTTAAGTACAAAGTGGTTTTATGTTTATCATAATAATTTTTTAAGAGCATTTTTTAACTTATTTAATTATACTTTTGGAAATGTGAAATCTTGTTAAGAGATTTGTGAATATTCTTATACCTTGGAATAAGAATATGAATACATTTCTAAGTATTGGAAAAGAGTAGAAATGAATAGTGGAATAGTAGCATACTTGTATACATCTTTTGTAAAGATATTTTAAATATACAAGTGTTTTCAAAGGAGTTTTAACTAATAAAAGAACTAATTATATAAAAAGGGAATTAGATGTCGCTTATGTGACTTAATCTTGCTTTATATTTTTGCTTGTTTATGAAAAGTATTTAATCCTATACTTAGCACTAAAAGCCGACAAAGTAGACTTGTCCTATCAATAGGAGTTAAGAATGATATTCGGGTAGGGTTTAGAGGAAAACATTGCTTTTACCTACTGGCTTCACTCTTAACCAAGAGATAGTGCAAGTTGATAAGGTCGAAAATGTGATGAGTATATGAGGCTTTGTTTCCATATGCGCTTGTTTTTAAAACTAGACAGTCGATCAGTCGACTTTCAACTTTGACCAAATTAATTTGGGAAGTAGATGTAAGCATCACGTATTGATATAATTTAAGATCCCCCGGGGAGGACTCATTCGTGTGAATCATCTCTTTCTTACTTCCAAAAGAACCGAAATTGGGTTAATTCGAAATTTACTGGTTTGGTTTTGAAGAGTCTAGGATCAGATAAGTATACTTATGTATTGCTTACTAAGTACCACTTCAAAACCGATATACGAGTTTTATGTTTTGGAAGTGGTTATAGAGTGAATGTTATAGAGTTGAGTTGTCTATCCTAAAGTTAAGCCAAGGAAGAGGTCGGCATTAACATTTCAAACGATGTTAGTAAGGGTACTTGATTCAGACATGATTTTCTATCAATTAGAAAACCATCAAATTATATAATAACAAAATACTGCAAGTGCACAACGTACAATTGTAGTGCGTCGGCAAGTATGCGTAGATCCGTAAGGAAAGTGGAAATTTCAAGTTACTCAATCAAACTATCCCAAATGTATTGAAAATATTTTTAACTAAAAAATGTAGAAAAACTATAGTGAAATGAGAATAAAAGTAATGAGATTAAAAGATAATTTAGAGATAAATCTACTCTTATATTCAGATAAATCAACACAAAATAAATATATAATCTCTTTTTTAACACAAGTAGAATTAGTTGACGTATTTATATAAAGTATAGAATATTTATGATATTAAATAAAGGATAATAAACCACCAAATTTTAATCCATCAACCAAACCCACTTAGCAAATCTAATGAAAATGATAATGAAGTTAGTAATAAATAAGCATGTTCTGTTTACCATCTTAAATCAAGTAAAATAGACCATCAAATTTTAATTCTACTTTTAACTTCAGTGTAAAATTCAAATAATTGGATGAAGATGTAACTTGAGTCTACATTTGATTAAGTAGCGTATTTGCGATTAACAACATATGTTATCAAATTCATTTATAAACACAAACTTCCATCTACATCTACATTTACATTAAGAACAAAAACAAGAGATAATAAATGAAACCATCATGATGAATTTACATGATTCATAAGAGCTTCATTACTCTTAAATTGAAGGGGTTTAGCCTTCCATCCTTGAATTCATTCAATAAGAATGGATTTCAATATTAACAAAAAGAAAGGAAACCCTAACTATAACGAAAGAGAGCTAATTAATCGCATAAAAATAAATCTACATTAATTTGCATAAAAGAAATCTAATCTACTTGCATGAAATAAAAGAGGAACATGAAATAAAATAATACAAACAAGAGAAGCATGGAATAAAAATTCATAAATATAAGGCTATGAAGCTATTAAAAAGAAGTGAATTTTTATTTTTACTTTGTGGCTACAACTACCCATTCTTTCATGAAATATAAGAGGATATTTATACAAGTTTCAAAACCCTAACATATTTAGGGTGATACAAAAACTACCATTTACTTTGTGTGGCCTCTAAGTCATCATTGATGATTAATTAATCTCCACTAACATGTGCTTTTCTTTTTAATTATGATCGATTAGCAAGTGGGTAGGTGGGCTCCTTCATGATGAATTATTTCTTTCTTTTCTTCTTTCTTTGGCTTCTAAAATATATGCATGCATTAGTCCATGAAGCTTCTTCCAATTTATACTCAATTTCCTACAAATTTAAATTAAATATGCAAATAAATTTTCTCAAAATTAATGCTTACATAAAGTTACCATTTTTCCCAAATGTAGATGAGTGAATGATGATTTGAAAAGAATTTTTATTTTGGTCAAAACATGTAAAAATAATCTAATATGTCCTTTCTTTCAACAATAGAAAATTAAATACAAGAGTTAAAAATATATTTTACATGTACATCAAATACCGCCACACTTATCATTTTATTCATCCTTGAATAAAGTAAAACTACGATAAGTCCACTTTCATAAGAACATGATTGCATTGAGCATATACAATAAGCCATTAAACATCTAGGTGTCCCTAGTAGGATGAGTGTTGTCTCGTGAGATTTTCAATAGATATTGCCCACAAAATCCAAATGCAATATGCAAAGTTCCTAATGCGAAAGATATGAATGCAAGTTTTATTTACAAAATAAAGAATTTATTTTAAAATGACATGAAATAGTAATATACAAGTGTCGGTGATTGTTAGGAAATTTCATTCCTTTAATAATCGAAACTTTCAGCAAAAATTAAATTTTCATTACATTTTGATTCTAACTTGGCTAGTTGTTTCATTTAATAACAAAGTGCAACTATGAAGTAAATTCTTCGACTTATTGTCAGAGTTTGCAAAGTGGTATCTTCATCTCTTTTTGTATAACAAGTCAAATCAGTGAAATAGCTTGGGTTTCAATTGCTTACCCTCTCTATTTGTAATTATTAACATTGACATTATTATTATTATTTATACGCCTAACTCAGAATACTAAGGCCAGATATACCATTCATGCACTGTCTTACGGGTTTACATTAGAAAAGTATAGGGTGTGGGGAGTTTCCACACCTAGGTATGTACACTTGACATTAGGTATTTACTAATACATATATACCTACCTATATACATGCATACACCTAATTCAGAATACTAAGGTCAGATATACCATTCATGCACTACCTTGTAAGCTTACATGAGAATAGCGAAGAGCATGGTGAGTGTACACATTTATGTGTGGACACCTGACTCTAGGTATTTTTTTATTCTTTTTCTTCGTCTTCTTTTTGGGAGAGAGAGCCTATGCAAAACCATTATTAGCACTACATAACTTTAAAGATCAAAAATGCTGACACATGTACTATCAATCAACCACTTTTTAAACAAAGTCTACAATTAAGAATACGCTTCATAACCATCATCTATGAATCACCCTATATACTAGTTACAACATAATTGCTTATAATTTAAACTTTTATTTTTATTATTCATTTAGACAAATAATTTCCCAAAAATTTCAATCTAATGAACAAAACTGTATGCTTACTCTATCATGCCTATTTAAAAGCAAATTAATATGCAATTTTTTAAAAAGAAAAGGAAAGAAAATGAAAAAATAAAACCATATAAAATCAAAATAAACATGAGACTCCCTCCATACTTGATTTTGACTATGTCCTCATAGTAAATGCATGATATAATGAGTGTAAAGAAGAAAAATATATATATTTACCAGAAAGGGTTAAAATCCTTACTAGATGTAGTGTGGCTCATGAAGAATCATGAGCTCCTCCTTTTCGTCACTTGACAATTCCAAGTAAGGCTTTAAACGACGATCCTTAACCTTGAAAATCGATCCATCCCTAGGGTTTTCTATTTCTTTGGCACCGTATAGAAAAACCGTACGAACCACGTATTGTCCTGTCCATCTTGATATTAAGTCACCGAGGAACAAATGAAGCTGTGGGTCATACGAAAGAACTTTTAATGTAGCGAAAATGTTTTTCTTAGGATTGAATTGTCATGAAAAGCTATTTTTTCCTTGTAAATTTTTGCATTTTCATATGTGTCATTCCCAGTCTCTTTTGATTCATTGAGTTGTCATGTTCTATTCGAGATCAAAGTATATATTCTTTATTGCCCATAACACTTTAAGTTCAACCTCGAATTGTCAGTGATGCGCTTTACCACATACCAATCTATAAGGAGACATCACAAGATTAGTTTTAAAGGCAGTTCTGTAACACCAAAGCACGTTTGTTAATTTTTGAAACTAACCTTTTTAATTTTTATATACATTTTTCTCCCAAATTAGTTTGAATTGCCGATTTGAAACTTCAACTTGACTGCAAGTTTAAGGGTGATAAGGAATGGCTAACTTGTGGCTTATCGATTATTTCTTTATTAAATTTTCAAAGATCGATTATAAAAAGGGGTATTGTTATCTCTAGTTATTATGCAAGATGTACCAAACCTAGAAAAGATGTTTTCTTTTGAAAAATTCATAGCAGTTTTATAGTCATTAGTTATACACGAAACGGCTTTAACCCATTTAGAAACGTAATTGACGACAAGGAGAATACAAAGATTTCCGAAAGAGTTAGGAAATGGTCACATAAAGTCAATTCCCCAAATGTGAAAGATTTCAATCATTAGGATTGGGGCCAACGACATCATGTTTCCATTCATGATTCTTCCTAACATTTGATAGCGACTGCATGCTTTACAAAACTCGGACGCATCTTTGAAAAGTGTAAGTCAATAAAATCCATATTGAAGCACCTTTTCTGTAGTTTTCTTAGGACCGAAATGCCCACCACATGCTTGATCATGATAGAACAAAAGCACACTTTTGATTTCATTATCCGGGATAAAACGTCAAATGATTTAGTCAGAAAAATACTTAAACAAGTATGGATTGTCCCAGTCGAAATATTTCACTTAGGATAGAAATTTGTATTTACCTTTTTTGGACCAAAACATAGAAGTTTCCTTAGTGATTTAATAGTTCAATATATCAAAAAACCATGGATAAATGTAAATTGAAAAGATTTTTTCATCGGGAAAGTTCTTATTTAGGGAAAATAAGATGGTGCATTTGGAAGACGAAACAAATTATTGGCTATGACATTGTCAGATCCTTTTTATCTTTGATTATAAGGTCAAATTTTTGGAGTAACAGGATCTAATATACTAAATGAGACTTATCATCCTTTTCTACTACAAATACTATGGCTATAAGCTCTTTTTCTAGTGGTTGTGTAGTTGAGTTGAGCATTGTTCAAAGTCATACAAGCATAGTAGGCTACGTGAAGGATTTTGTTGATGCGTTGTCTTAGGACAACACCAACTGCAAAGTTAGAAGCATCATACGTAATCTCCAAAGGAAGATCCCAATTAGGCGAGCAGATGATTGGAGCGAAAATGAGTTCATTTTTAGGATGTTTGAAAGAAGAGACGCAATCAGAATTGAAATCAAAAGGAACGTCTTTTCTGAAGAGTGTAGTCAAAGATCGAGCAATTTTACCAAAGTCTTTTACAAAGCGTCGATAAAAAACAACATGCCCTTAGAATAATCAAATGTCCTTATGGATTTAGGAATGGATAGATTTTAAATAACATCAACTTTTTCTTTATCTACCTCAATGCCCTTATTTGAAATGGAATGTCCTAGGACTATGCCATGTTTGATCATAAAGTGGCATTTTTTCAATTTAAAGTTAAGTGTTTCTTTTTGCATCGATTTAGAAAGAAGTCAAATGATGTAAGCATTTGGAAAAATAATTTCTAAAGATAGATAAAACATCCATAAAAACTTCTAAAAAGCATTCAATAATGTCAGAAAAGATGTTAGCCGTGCATCTTTGGAAAGTCAGAAGGGCATTACAAAGTATGAATGGCATACGCTGATAAGAAAAGGTGCCGAAAGGACACATGAAAGTCATTTTTTCTTGATCTTTAGGAGCAATTGGAATTTAAGCAGCCGTTGTAAGACAGAGGATGCAAGCGTTCCATTATCCGAAATTGGGCATAAAGCCTCTGTAGGTGGCTTTTCAAGTCCATTATCAAATCCCAAGGCTCAACTTTGGACAGGTGGTGAAACCACCAAACTGGAGTATGGTAGGGGCAAAGGGAATTTTCGATGGAGCTTATAACTGGAATAACCATCAAAAAAACAATAGAATTCGTAGTCGACTAATCGTTTAAGCATTTAGTCAATGAAAGGAAGAGGGATATGATCTTTACATGTTGCAACATATAATTTTCGATAACTAATGCAAACACGCTAACTCGTTTGAGTACGGGTTGATATAAGTTAATTAATGTCATTCTTGATTATAGTAACACCAGACTTTTAGGCACGAAGTGAATTGGGCTAACACATGAACTATCGAAGATGGGACAAATGATACCATTATCTAGGAGCTTAAGAATTTCTTCTCAAACTACATCTTTTATTTTGGTGTTCAACCTTCCTTGCGCATCATGAGTAGGCTTGGCTTTGCCAATTAAGTGAATTTAATGTTGAACAATTGCAGGACTAATTCCTTTAATATCGGTAATAAACCCAACCGCTTCTTTGTTTTTTAAAAGAATTAAAAGAAGAGATGCTTCTTAGTCAAGAGAAAGATCGATATAAATAGTGATGGGAAAACTTTTGCACTTAAATATGCGTACTTAAGATGACAAAGAAGAGGTTTGAGCCTTAACTTAAGAGGTTGCTCAACTAAAGAAATCAACTGAGTTTCAGACTCTACCATGAGAGGTTCAAATGTAAGCGTGCCTTTAACCTCGTTTGGCATACCTTGAAACAATTGTTCATACTCTACCTTGTATTCATTATTAAGGTTAATTGTTTCATTTTTGAAGTTTTCATGCATAGCGCTAACTTCCAAAATGTGGTCAAATGACTCATTTGATTGATTTTATAAATTGAAAATGTTAAGATCAATGGTCATGTTACCAAAGGAAATTTTCATTGAACTATTTTGATAGTTGATCAATGCATTTGAGATGGCTAAGAAGGGTCGTCCTAAAATTAAAGGACTATGGCTAGTGAGATTATTTACAGATTGTGCTTTAAGGATGATGAAATCGACTGGAATATGAATTCCATTACTTTAATCAACACATCCTCAATCTCATATATGGGTTTCTTTATAGAAGGATCGGCCAATTAAAGGCTGATTTTTGTCAGTTTAGGCACACCTACATCTAGTTTTTGGTAAACTGAATATGGGAGCAAATTTATGCTAGCATCTAGATCTAACAAACATTTATTGATTTTCTTGTCTCCTACATACACGAGATTGTGGGACAGCAAGGATATCTGTATTTCACAGGAATTGATTATGATAAGACTTCACGTAGACCGGCTGCTAAAAAGACCTTTTTCGATGCTTGAATATGCCTATTTTGAGTGCACAAGTCCTTCAAAACTTAGCGTACGTTGGGACTTATTAAACGATATCTAAGAGAGGAATGTTTACTTTGACTTGTTGGAAAATCTCTAAAATCTTTTCCATTTGATTGGAATGTTTCTTAGATCGAAGTCATTGTGAAAATGGAACTCGTAACTCGGTAGGTCGGTCTACTTGAGCTGGAAAAGAATTAGATTTGCAATTTGTTCAATGTTCAACTTGATATTTTGATCAGAATCAGTTTGGTTTTTGAAGTGTTGAGAGAAATTTCTAGTGTGTCATTTCGACTGACAATTTGGTCATCAATTTTTTTACCAAACCGCAAAGAGATGATAGTATTCATTTGATTCACATTGCTATCTTCAATGACACGAGCTTGGTTTGTGCTTGTGTTTTGATTTCTAAGGTTTAAAATAGATTTACTTGGGAACAAGTCTCTTTCTGTCTTGATATTGGTCGTAGCTAATTGACTAATTTTCATTTCGAGTTTAGAGATTGATTGACTTATATTTTGCATGTACGAGGTGTGACGACCCAAATTCGATGTCCGATAAACGACATCAAATTTGCATCGCCGGAGCTTATAACAACAATTAGATGAATATAAAACAGTGGAACAGAATCAATATCATCACAGTTACAACATCAACATAATATCCATACTACAACAGAGTATATAATACATACACCACAACTCCAAATACAACATCATGATAATACAACAGTGATCATATATCCAAAAGTCCTCAAATGAGAGAGGTGATAACGAACTCCCCAAAGCTACCTGAAATCTCCAAAAGCTCCTAAGATATCTCCAAGATAAAAGCTCCAAAATACAGCTTACTCCAAAATACAGCTTACTCCAAAATACAGCTTACTCCAAAATACAGAAAACCTGCTACTAGGCTGCCCGTGTAGAAATAATGGGCACCCAGAGTTTAGGAAAGAAAACAATAAACTCCGGATCAGTCATGGGACTGGTATGAGTAAACAAAAACAACAGTTACTTTCAACAAAAAAAACTAGATTTATAAAAGAATTTTCGGTATGCTTTTAAAAATGGAACTACCATAAGATCCCCCGCCACACACACAATGCAAACGCAGAATTGGAGGAGATTTCTTCTTATGATAGTTAAATATGCTTGGTACGAGAAAAAGAATTCTTTGATATTATTACTAGTGCGTAGTGAAGAAAACATTTCGAAAGTAAAATATTAATCTTAGCCAACATACGACCATTGTCGTATGCCTACTATAGCTACCATCTAAATAGTGGTGACCACCATAAGTAAATGGCAGGTCCTACAACTAAAACTGTACAGGGTTTCGTATTGGGAATTGGATTTCCAACAATGGTCAGGCTAAGGAACTTCCTGGGCCACATGGGTACGCCTCTGGAAGGACGACCCGAGAACCTAACCGGATCTCTGCCAACACAAGGCCAGGTTACCCATAACTGGGTAACTACGGACACGAGTATGCCATCTCTCGGTTGTAACCAACCTTTAAGCGGGGCCCCAGCAAAAAATCACAAAGTAATACATATATATCTGCGATATCAACATAAGTTAAGTATCTGAGCTCCATACCATGATATCACTTCTATCCAAAAGGAAATGCACATACCCTAAGAGGTGCTACCCCCAATAACCTTGCTGCATCTTTCCTGTTTCGACCATTCCGGGATGTGAGGCTCGACGAAGTCTCGTCCACAAAGCTACGCTTTTCTCAAAGCCATGCTTCGATCAACAAATGATCAGCAACATTCAGCACGCCACATTACCAAATTGGGAATATATCGCTGATAACCTTCAACTACATAACCTATAAGGGTGTTAAGCTAAGAGAATAAATTCTCCGCCACCAACGGAAATATATCTGAAAGAAATCTGCTTTATATCTCAATTTGTAATGTCAGACATACAATCTATACAAGTCTGTTCTGGGTTTGAACAGAACCGAAGGCACTTCTAAAGAAGTCCTTGCGATCCGGATATCCACAATCCCGATCGGACTTCCTATCACTTAGGAAATCCCTATACCGTAGCTACTCGGTGCAGAGACAATCGATAGGTCATCCTATCGCTCTCGCAAATACCCGGTCTTCATCACCGGTCTTCAAATGCTATCCATAACGTCGAATCTCATATTCGAAATGGGTTATACGACACAAAGGTCCTTTCCCGGCTAATTCGAATAGCGAATATCAAATTTCAAAACATGTGGATGTCATTCGCAAATATTCACAGGTTCGATGTGGGTTTCGGATGACAAATTGAAATACGATTCCCTGTCGCATCGAAGTTTAAATGTCGTTTTACGGGAAACGGGCTTTTCACATCAATACAGAACACACATCAATACAGAACAAATCATAATCACAGTGCAATACATGGCAAACTACATCATACAACATTCCCAACAGAATAGGAATATCAACATTTGTGCACAGTCATAGGTAATTTATCTTCAAATGTGGTTTAAATAAATTTACCACAAGATTATTTTAAATCAACGATGAGAATTTGGATAAATAAATTAAATCTTAATTTACTCGATTTATCGATTCAAAATTAGTTATTTAATTTAACTGCTAATTTTCTTGATTAATCAACTTAAATTTATTTGAATAACAAATTCTCAATTACAATTAAATTTGAACACTTAATTAAATTTCAAATTGTGTATCATCTTAATTTCTTTTTAAAATCATTAATTAATAAAAATTATTCACCTTAATTATTATTTGAAAAATCTCCTTTATAACTTAAGAATCAATTTATTATAGTTATAAAAAGTTTAATGTAAATAAACTTAAATTCTTATTTTAAATTTTATTATTTAAAATATTTTTTAGATTATTGAGTATCCACTTAGTTTATTAAAATTAGTTATTAGCCTTTAACTCAATATAGTCAAGATTCACTGCCTTAAAACCTGGTAACAGCAAAAGTTAAACTTTTATTTGGGTCCACACCCATATTTGAAGTAAACCCGAGTAAACCCAGAAAAACTTCGAGTTCAACCCCGTGTATTCCCCATCTCTCCCAAAGTCTCCCTATACCCCTTTCTTTTTTTTTTCTTCCAAAACCGTGGTCAAACCCAGGATACTCGCGTACGCGAGTTTCATTCAGAGGCAAACGTGCTTTTACTCGAGCCCAACCCACGTTCTTCTCCCCACCCTTTTCTTTTCTTTTTTTTTTAAAAAAAACTTAAGTGAAACCTAGAAACAAAGTTCCAAATATCCACTGACCCATCATCACCACCGTGCACGTGCACGGTGGTGAGGCGCGACTCTGGTGATCGCCTCGATCACCGGTAAGTCGAAAAACCTTTGCCAATGCTAAATCGAACATCGGTTTGATCGAAGACACTTGAAATCAAAAACTCGCCACTTCATCGAACTGTAACTCGAAACCCATCGAACAAAATCGCTTCGCCGCCACGTCTCGGGTCACCAGAAAGTTCGTGACTTCGGCCTTACCACGTCCACACCCCAAGCCATCATTTCCCTCAAAATCCTCGAACTCGGTGCGTCAGAGGTGGTGTACACACTTCGTTTCCAAACCGTATACTTTTCGAGTTTAAAACCCTAATTCGATCTCGAACTCCCAAATTCGCCCAATAGAAAAATTCTTCCGCAATTTTCCAATTGCTAGTAACTGCCCACCTTGCTTTATACCAAATCTTAACATTTAAGGTTGATTCGATTACTAGTAAACGGTCGAAATACAAATTTTGTTCAAACCTGAAATGCAGTTGAGTTACTTAACTAAAAATCATCACTGTTGTTTCAAAAATCCTATTTTTAAGTAAGTTTTCAAGTTATTAAATTAAATTTGTAAATCGTTAAACTCGAATTTAATCAACTTTTGGAATTCCTATGTAAAACAAGTTGTACAACCCAGTCATTGTTTATTTCACTTAAACTATTTTTTTAAAACTTCATATAAATGAAAACAAACTTGTTTTATGTTAAACTCAAAGTCTAAAAATAATCAGATTGAAGAGAAATTTAAATTTTGTTTTCTAGTTTCAAGCCTGTAAAATAATAATATAACAGAGATGTTTTTTTCTCCAGATCATTAAACAGGCAGACTTCATATGTCATATAATTTGCACAAATATATATATATATATATATATATATATATATATATATACAGATAACATACTTATTTCAGATAAAAAAATGTTAGTAAAAATACTTAAGCAAATTTTAAATTAAAGTCACTCACCTGGACAAATATTTAAACAGAGGCTATATTGGTTTTGAAGCTGCAGTTTTGAATCTCCTCTCTGGTTTGTTTTTTTCTTTCTTCAGCAATTTGTTTTGAACTTGTATATATTTTTTTCTAAGTTTATTTTCTGTTCTTTGCTAAGTTGTTGAATGAAAATAAAACTGAAACAAATGTTCTTGTTTATAGAGGGGATTGTGTACAGGTTCAATATAGTACTTGAAACATTATTTTGTATAGTTGCTTTATACAGGTTGACGTGATCTTTATCCATGCTAGACAGTAAATGCATTTAATGAAGCATGTATTTATAGTTAATGTCTTGCTTGAGGTTACTAGAGTAAATGGCATTAAATGAGAGCATTAAATGGAAGCATGTAATGCAATGCTTCTCTGATATTTGTATTTACAGCATGTTGATTTGTTTCTTCTTTTATATGTAAGTGTTGTTTTGTTTAATTTTTTTTCTTAATTATATAACTACTTGTATAGGCATGGTTTATATATTCACTTGAAAACTTGTCTAGTTACCTTGCTAAATGTAGAGTGTTTTAGTTAGGGTTTTCTCTTGTCTACATATTTGTTTACAGCAATTTTAATTTTATTGTTTTAAAACAACTTCTTGTTTTTTAAATATGTTCTTTTCTTTAATTATTATTATTATTATCTATTTATTTAAACTTAACTATTAATATTAATTTAAATTCTATGCATCTTTATAATATTAACATTAACAATATTTATTTTTTTCTTGAAATTCTCAATTTAAGTTCCAAAAGTTCAAAAACATTACCAATTTTAAATTCAAAAATTTCGGGATGTTACAATATCCTCTCCTTAAGAAAATTTCGGCCTCGAAATTGAAAGAGAGAGAAACGCAAACAAAGAATAGACGAATTTAGAAAAACAAGGAATTGACTTACAGATTAAGCCAAGATGTCTACTCTGCAATTGGGATATGATTTCTTCATATTATCTTCAGTCTCCCAAGTACAGTCCTTTGGATCGCCACTCCATTGAACTTTGACCAGCTTCACAATCTTGTTTCTTAATCGCTTCTCATCACGATCTACAATTTTTATTGGCTCTCTTTTAACTGCCAAGTTGGGAGTGATCTCTAGATCCTGCTGAGCAGCTTCTTCAAAAATATCATCTGGATCGTGCACATATTTCCGAAGATTAGAAATGTGGAACACATCATGTACGCCAGACAACCAGCTGCGTAACTGCACTTGATATGCTAGAGGACCAATCCTTTCTAGAATAGGAAAAGGACCAATATAACGCGGTGCTAACTTTCCAGTTTTCCCGAATCTCAATACACCCCGCATCGGAGATACTTTCAGAAATACAGAATCTCCAACTTGAAATTCCAAATTTCTTCTTCGGCGGTCATAATAGCTCTTCTGATGGCTTTGGGCAGTTAATAACTTCTTTCGAATAAAGTCTACCTTCTCGGTGGCTTCTTTTATCATATCCGGTCCAAGAACAAGTCTATCACCTGATTCGATCCAGCATGTAGGTGATCGACACGGACGACCATATAAAGCTTCGAAAGGAGCCATTTCTATACTGGCCTGATAACTGTTATTATATGAGAATTCAACCAGATGCATATGGTCCTCCCAAGAACCACCAAAATCATGAATGCAAGCACGCAGTAGGTCTTCTAGAATTCGATTGACCCTCTCAGTCTTCCCATCAGATTGTAGGTGATAAGCAACTGAAATTTAATTTCGTTCCCAATGCGTCCTGAAATGCTTCCCAAAATCTACTAGTGAAGATCGGGTCACGATCACTCACTATACTGCTGGGAACACCATGGAGGCGAACAATCTCCTTTATATACATACCTGCCAAGCTTGCTGCAGTCCGAGTGGATTTCACTGGAATAAAATGAGCAGTTTTGGTTAGACGGTCCACAATAACCTAAATCGCTTCATTGCCTTTCTTGGTTCGTGGCAATCCGTCGATGAAATCCATCGATACCTGATCCCACTTCCATTTCGGTACTTCCAAAGGTTGAAGTAAACCGGCTGCTTTCTTTTGGTCGCTTTTGACTTGCTGACAAGTAACACAGCGACTCACATAAATCGATATGTCTCTTTTCATCGTTTTCCACCAGAATGTTCTTTTAATATCTTTATACATTTTGTTAACTCCTGGATGGATGCTGAGTTTGGACTTATGGCATTCGTCCAATACTTCACGTTTCAGTTCTGGAATGTCAGGGACACAAATTCTGCCCTTCATCCTTATAACTTCTCTATTATCTATCTCAAAAGTAGTATCCTCTCCTCGATCTATTCTTCTACGCATTTCTCAAAGAAACTTGTCTTCAGTTTGCTTGCTCGCGATCTTCTTAAGAAGGGTAGGAGTGATAACTAGATGAGCAAGAATAGCGTGTTTTCTACTCAAGGCGTCTACAACTACATTGGCTTTTCCCGACGTATACAGAATATCTAAGTCATAAGATGCTAGAAATTCCAACCAACGTTGTTGTCACAAATTCAGATCCTTTTGGGTGAAGAGATATTTCAAGGATTTATGGTCGGTGAATAATTCAAAATTTTCACCTAAAACAAAGATAATTTATTAAGTATATTTCTTTAGTTAATTTCGTAAATTGTTAGGAAAGCTGAAAAGATTCTTACCCAGAAGATAGTGTCGCCATATTTTTAAAGCGAAAACAACAGCCAAAAGTTCCAAATCGTGCGTTGGATAGTTCTTCTCGTGCGGACGTAATTGTCTACTCGTGTAGGCAACTACCTTTCCATTTTGCATTAGTACTGCACCTACCCCATCACCACATGCATCAGTATAGACAGATAAGCCTTGGTTCCCGTTAACAATAGTGAGAACATGAGAAGTGGTCAATCTCTTTTTCAACTCCTGAAAAACTTCTTCACATTCTGGAGTCCAAATGAACTTTGCATTTTTCATTGTTAGCTTAGTCAATGGGCTAGCCAACTTAGAAAAATCTTGAACGAATTTTCGGTAATAGCCTGCTAAACCCAAAAAGCTTCGAACTTCTTTTGGAGTAGTGGGTAGTTTCCAATCAAGAATAGCGGAAATTTTTCTAGGATCTACCGAAATTCCTTCTTCATTAACAATATGGCCAAGGAATTTGACTTCATTGACCCAGAAGTGGCATTTGAATTTTTTTTCATATAGAACATTTCTCCTCAATATTTCCAATATGATTTTAAGATGTTCGGCATGCTCTTCTTTAGTCTTAGAATTGATCAAAATATCATCAATGAATACAAGTACAAATTAATTCAAACTTCCCGAAACACACGAGTCATAAGATCTACGAAGTATGCTGGAGCATTGGTTAGCCCGAAAGGCATAACTAACCATTCATAGAACATATCAGGACCTCTGAAAGCGGTCAAATGGACACAATCTTCGGCGATTCGTAGTTGATGGAATCCTTGGGCTAGATCCATCTTTGAAAAGAAACGAGCGCCATGAAGTTGGTCGAATAAATCATCAATTCTGGGCAGTGGAAATTTATTCTTGAGAGTTTGTTTATTTAGATCGCGGTAATCTACACACAATCTCAAAGATCCGTCCGATTTAGCAACAAATACGACGGCTGAGCCCCATTCAGAAACACTGGGTCGAATTAATCCTTTTGCTCGTAGTTCATCAGTTTGATGAACCAATTCAATCTTTTCCCTGGGTGCCATCCTGCGACTTGCGTGAACAACAGGACGAGCATTGGGTACAAGGTCAATTCGGAATTCTATTTCTCGTTGAGGAGGTAAAGATTTCACTTCTTCAAATACGTCGAAAAATTCCCTAACAACAGGTATAGACTACAAAGTGGGTTCAAGATATCCCAAGGTATACATCAATCTATCTCTCCTTGGACTTGGATCCTCACAAAAAAATTCAATAAAATTTCCAAAACTTGTTTTAACTAAAACTGTTCGATTATTACAATCCAATATAGCTTCGTATCTCGATAACCAGTTCATACTGAGTAAGATTTAAAATGCATTAAATTCGAGGACAAAAAGGTTGATAGGAAATCGATAGCTAGCATATGAAATAGGAACTCTCTTACAATATGAACAAAGATTTGCGGGACCTCCAACCGGATTTTTCACGCAAATAGGATCGTTAACAAATTTAGTTTCAAGGCCTAATTCATTTACGGTTTGTTGAGAGATAAAGCTATGTGAAGCTCCTGTGCCAAATAAAACTCTAACAGTTCTATCATAAATAGTAAGGTTACCTTCCAAAACACCTTTTCCCTTATCAGCTTTCGAAGTTGAAGGGTCTTTCTTTATCGTATAAACTTTTGCCACCTGTGCTGGCTTCATCACTGGGCAATCCTTAACAACATGTCCCGGCTTGTGACAATTATAACATTCTTTAGCTTGCTTCTTCGGTATTGGGCAGTTATTTGAATAATGGCCCTTCTCTTTGCAGTTGTAACAAGTGACATTTTCTGCCGCGCTTCCCTGAATGCTATGCTTTTTCTCGTTGCCTTGCCAAGGTTTCTTGCCTCCAAATTTCCGCCTTTTCCAATTTTGACTACCTGAATTTCCTTTCTCTTCTGGGGCTTCTTGCACATCAAGGGTAGTGTATTTGTACCCCATATCAACTAAATCTGAAAAAGATTCCTTAACGTGGCCCGTCATTCTTTCATGGAATTTCTTATTCATCCCGCGAATGAATCTCTCGTTCATCTTTAAAGGCGTATTCACCAATTCGGGACCAAAACGAGACAATTCATTAAATCTGTTCGGATACTCTTCAAATGATAAACTTCCCTACTTCAGGTCCATAAATTCCTGATACATTCGAGAAATTCTGGCTGATGGCAGATATCGCTTCTCAAACACTTCTTTGAAATTTTCCCAAGAAAACTCGTCTTTTGGCTTATCTACCGTGATTGTCTCCCACCAAGCTGAAGCTTCATCTTGCAGTTGCCAAGAAGCTATGAGTCGCTTCTGATCGTCTTCCAATTTTAGCCCTCTGAAGATTTTTTCACACGATCTTATCCAAGCTTGAGCCTCAACAATCGACTCTTTGCCGTTGAACGGCTTACCACCAAGTCTCAAGAAACTTTTATGTAAATCAGCCAGATTCGGCTGTTGCTGAGCTGCCGCTATTGCCGTTGGGGGATCTTGATCAGGTGCTGTGGCACCTCCCTGACCCCTAACTCTTCCCCTTCGTCCGCTCATTTCTTACTATCTGTAATGAGTAAGAAAACTGATTTAAATACACGAACAAAATATCTTAAGGAATATCAGCAGTAAAAGAAATAGACTAATAAAATTTGGAGTTTCCGTCTCGGTTATACTCATTCTAGGGTATACTTCACCCTATCTCTAATGAGCCATCTAATGTGTTATACTTCGTAGCTAAAGTTCTTACTCAACCAACAGCTTTGATACCACTTGCGACGACCCAAACTTGATGTCCGATAAACGACATCAAATTCGCATCGCCGGAGCTTATAACAACAATTAGATGAATATAAAACAGCGGAACAGAATCAATATCATAAATATCATCACAGTTACAACATCAACATAATATCCATATTATAACAGACTATATAATACATACATCATAACTCCAAATACAACATCATGATAATACAACAGTGATCATATATCCAAAAGTCCTCAAATGAGAGAGGTGATAACGAACTCCCCAAAGCTAAACACCTGAAATCTCCAAAAGCTCCTAAGATATCTCCAAGATAAAAGCTCCAAAATACAGCTTACTCTAAAATACGGAAACCTGCTACTAGGCTGCCCATGTAGAAATAATGCGCACCCAGAGTTTAGGAAAGAAAACAATAAACTCCGGATCAGTCATGGGACTGGTATGAGTAAACAAAAACAACAGTTACTTTCAACAAAAAAACTAGATTTATAAAAGAATTTTCGGTATGCTTTTAAAAATGGAACTACCATAAGACCTCCCGCCACACACACAATGCAAATGCAGAATTGGAGGAGATTTCTTCTTATGACAGTTAAATATGCTTGGTAGAGAAAAAGAATTCTTTGATATTATTACTAGTGCGTAGTGAAGAAAACATTTCGGAAGTAGAATATTAATCTTAGCCAACATACGACCACTATCGTATGCCTACTATAGCTACCATCTAAACAGTGGTGACCACCATAAGTTAATGGCAGGTCCTACAACTAAAACCGTACAGGGTTTCGTATTGGGAATTGGATTTCCAACAATGGTCAGGCTAAAGAACTTCCTGGGCCACATGGGTACGCCTCTGGAAGGACGACCCGAGAACCTTACCGGATCTCTGCCAACACAAGGCCGGGTTACCCATAACTGGGTAACTACTGACACGAGTATGCCATCTCCCGGTTGTAACCAACCTTTAACCGGGGCCCCAACAACAAATCATAAAGTAATACATATATATATCTGCGTATCAACATAAGTTAAGTATCTGGGCTCCATACCATGATACCACTTTAATCCAGAAGGAAATGCACATACCCTAAGGGGTGCTACCCCCAATAACCTTGCCGCATCTTTCCTGTTTCGACCATTCCGAGGTGTGAGGCTCAACGAAGTCTCGTCCACAAAGCTACGCTTTTCTCAAAGCCATGCTTCGATCAATAAATGATCGGCAACACTCAGCATGCCACATTACCAAATTGGGAATATATCGCTGATAACCTTCAACTACATAACCTATAAGGTTGTTAAGCTAAGAGAATAAATTCTCCGCCACCAACGGAAATATATTTGAAAGAAATCTGCTTTTTATCTCAATTTGTAATGTCAGCCATACAATCCATACAAGTCTATTCTGGGTTCGAACAGAACCGAAGGCACTTCCAAAGAAGTCCTTGCGATCCGGATATCCACAATCCCGATCGGACTTCCTATCACTTAGGAAATCTCTATACCGTAGCTACTCGGTGCAGAGACAATCGATAGGTCATCCTATCGCTCTCGCAAATACCCGGTCTTCATCACCGGTCTTCAAATGTTATCCATAACGTCGAATTTCATATTCGAAATGGGTTATACGACACAAAGGTCCTTTCCCGGCTAATTCGAATAGCGAGTATCAAATTTTAAAACATGTGGATGTCATTCACAAATATTCACAGGTTCGATGTGGGTTTCGAATGACAAATTGAAATCCGATTCCCTGTCGCATCGAAGTTTAAATGCCATTTTACGGGCAACAGGCTTTTCACATCAATACAGAACACACATCAATACAGAACAAATCATAATCGCAGTGCAATACATGGCAAACTACATCATACAGCATTCCCAACAGAATAAGAATATCAACATTCGTGCACAGTCATAGGTAATTTATCTTCAAATGTGGTTTAAATAAATTTACCACAAGATTATTTTAAATCAACGATGAGAATTTGGATAAATAAATTAAATCTTAATTTACTCGATTTATCGTTTCAAAATTAGTTATTTAATTTAAGTGCTAATTTTCTTGATTAATCAACTTAAATTGATTTGAATAACAAATTCTCAATTACAATTAAATTTGAACACTTAATTAAATTTCAAATTGTGTATCATCTTAATTTCTTTTCAAAATCATTAATTAATAAAAATTATTCACCTTAATTATTATTTGAAAAATCTCCTTTATAACTTAAGAATCAATTTATTATAGTTATAAAAAGTTTAATGTTAATAAACTTAAATTCTTATTTTAAATTTAATTATTTAAAATATTTATTAGATTATTGAGTATCCACTTAATTTATTAAAATTAGTTATAAGCCTTTAACTCAATATAGTCAAGATTCACTGCCTTAAAACCTGGTAACAGCAAAAGTTAAACTTTTATTTGGGTCCAAACCCATATTCGAAGTAAACCCGAGCAAACCCAGAATAACTTCGAGTTCAACCCTGTGTATTCCCAATCTCTCCCCGAGTCTCCCTGTACCCCTTTCTTCTTTTTTTTTTTTCAAAAACGTGGTCAAACCCAGGATACTCGCGTACGCGAGTTTCATTCAGGGGCAAACGTGCTTTTACTCGAGCCCAACCCACGTTCTTCTCCCCACCCTTTTCTTTTCTTTTCTCTTTTTTTTTAAACTTAAGTGAAACCTGGAAACAAAGTTCCAAATATCCACTGACCCATCATCACCACCATGCACGTGCACAGTGGTTCGGCGCGACTCTGGTGATCGCCTCGATCACCGGCAAGTCGAAAAACCCTTTGCCAATGCTAAATCGAACATCGGTTTGATCGAAGACACTCGAAATCGAAAATTCGCCACTTCATCGAACTGTAACTCGAAACCCATCGAACAAAATTGCTTCGCCGCCACGTCTCGGGTCACCAAAAAGTTCGTGACTTCGGCCTTACCACGTCCACACCCCAAGCCATCATTTCCCTCAAAATCCTCGAACTCGGTGCGTTAGAGGTGGTGTACACACTTCATTTCCAAACCGTATACTTTTCGAGTTTAAAACCCTAATTCGATCTCGAACTCCCAAATTCGCCCAATAGAAAAATTCTTCAGCAATTTTCCCATTGCTAGTAACTGCCCACCTTGCTTTATACCAAATCTTAGCATTTAAGGTTGATTCGATTACCAGAAAACGATCAAAATACAAATTTTGTTCAAACCTGAAATGCAGTTGAGTTACTTAACTAAAAATCATCACTGTTGTTTCAAAAATCCTATTTTTAAGTATGTTTTCAAGTTATTAAATTAAATTTGTAAATCGTTAAACTCGAATTTAATCAACTTTTGGAATTCCTCGATAAAACAAGTTGTACAACCCAGTCATTGTTTATTTCACTTAAACTATTTTTTTAAAACTTCATATAGATGAAAACAAACTTGTTTTATGCTAAACTCAAAGTCTAAAAATAATCAGATTGAAGAGAAATTTAAATTTTGTTTTCTAGTTTCAAGCCTGTAAAAAAAATATAACAGAGTTGTTTTTTTTTCTCCAGATCATTAAACAGGCAGACTTCATATGTCATAGAATTTGCACAAATATATATATATATATATATATATATATATATATATATACAGATAACATACTTATTTCAGATAGAAGAAATGTTAGTAAAAATACTTAAGCAAATTTTAAATTAAAGTTACTCACCTAGACAAATATTTAAACAGAGACTATATTGGTTTTGAAGCTACAGTTTTGAATCTCCTCTCTGGTTTGTTTTTTTTCTTTCTTCAACAATTTGTTTTGAACTTGTATATTTTTTTTTCTAAGTTTATTTTCTGTTCTTTGCTAAGTTGTTGAACGAAAATAAAACTGAAACAAATGTTCTTGTTTATAGAGGGGATTGTGTACAGGTTCAATATAGTACTTGAAACATTATTTTGTATAGTTGCTTTATACAGGTTGACGTGATCTTTATCCATGCTAGACAGTAAATGCATTTAATGAAGCATGTATTTATAGTTGATGTCTTGCTTGAGGTTACTAGAGTAAATGGCATTAAATGGGAGCATTAAATGGAAGCATGTAATGCAATGCTTCTCTGATATTTGTATTTACAGCATGTTGTTTTGTTTCTTCTTTTATATGTAAGTGTTGTTTTGTTTAAATTTTTTTCTTAATTATATAACTACGTGTATATGCCTGGTTTATATATTCACTTGAAAACTTATCTAGTTACCTTGCTAAATGTAGAGTGTTTTAGTTAGGGTTTTCTCTTGTCTACATATTTGTTTACAGCAATTTTAATTTTATTGTTTTAAAACAACTTCTTGTTTTTAAATATGTTCTTTTCTTTAATTATTATTATTATTATCCATTTATTTAAACTTAACTATCAATATTAATTTAAATTCTATGCATCTTTATAATATTAACATTAACAATATTTATTTTTTTCTTGAAATTCTCAATTTAAGTTCCAAAAGTTCAAATACATTACCAATTTTAAATTCAAAAATTTCGGGATGTTACACGAGGTTAGCAGGTTTTGCAAATTGTTGTTCGATTGAAGATTTTATGTGGTCTCTTTAGTCAAAATTTCCAGATTTTTCTTAAGGATGTCATTCGCTGTCGCTTTGAGGAACAATTAAGAATGTGGCACAAAGTCTTGTTGAATTTTGATTCGGTTGAAAAGGAGGATTTGAAGCATCATTTGGAAATGCTTGAATGGATGGTCGAACCAAATTCATGTTCGAATTTTTTCGGTTCCAAGTGAAGTTAGGATGAGTTATCCAACTGAAATTGCATATCGGAGAAAACAGATCATTCCTAACTTTAATAAAAGCATTGATTCATTCTAACAAGTGAGGACATTGATCGACAATGTGGTTTGGATCATTACATTTATAACATAAGACTTGAGAAGCTTGGTTCATTTGATAGAAGAAAAAAAATTATCAAATTTATTTATTATCACATCAATTTTCATTTCTAAGGCTAATGATGATCCTATCGAATATACGATTGATCTTGAATAGATTAATTTGTTGTTAGATCATTCTCGTTGAGTTGGTTATTTAGCTAACTTTTTGAGAAATCTTCAAGCGGTATCGTGATGTTGTGCTAAAAAGTTTCCATGACACATTGATTCAAGCATTGTTCGAGAGCTATTTTCAAATCCGTCATATAAAATTTGGCAAAGAGTCCATTTTTCAATTTTGTGATGTGGACATTTAACTAAAAGTTCTTTGAATCTTTCAAAAAATTTTGCAAAAGATTCACCTTCAAATTGATGAAAGTTTATGATTTATGTTGAATTTTAGTTGTTTTTTCTAGGGTTAAAGTTTCTTTAAGAAATTTTTTAAAGATCGATATTGAATTTGAAGGCAACCTATTCAGCCAGTTATTAGCATAGTCAGTAAGTGCGTATGGAATTAACCTAAGTTTTATTCCCTCGTCACATAATTATTGAAGTTTTATACTCGCATAAACTTGTTCAAATTTCATTAAAAAGATATAAGGATCGTCATTTTTAAAATTGTCAAATTTTGGAAGTGTGTTAATATGGCTTGAATGGATATCAAAATGATTACCCGTTGGGGCAGGTAATGTGATGCAAGAAGGGATGGAAACTAGATTGGGGGAAATTCTATCCATGAGAGTACGATGAGGATTTCTGTTCGCCATGGTTAGAGGATTATTTGTTCGCACTAAATGATTTATAGAAATGGCATGAGTCCAAACACTCATGCATAAGGGAGAATATTAAACGGGAGTGAGAAAAAGAAATGGTGAACAAAAGTAAGAGAATAAGATGGAAGTGAGTGTTTGAAAAAAATGTTGTTTTTTCTTTGTGGATTTTTGTTTTTTGCTTTTTTACTTAAAATTCTTTTTTTTCACTTAAAAATTCTTTTTTTTATTTTTTATATATGCATGAAACTAATGTAACTAAATGAATGAAAGGAACTAATTAGAAATTTCTGTCCTTAGTAGCTCCTAACACAAAATTGTATCGTGACATTTTAACTTTATTCAACGAAATAATTCTTATCTAGGTAACAGATATAATTTATCAGTGCATCGCGAACACCATAGCAATGTAACTGAAGGCTTAAGTATCTTCGAAGAAACAATCAATATAATATCTTACGAATCGCCATAATATTATAAATGATCGAGACTCTGCCATCGCCTTAGATACCATGAGAAACTTTTTTAAAGAAATCAACTTGTCAAAACATAAATTTGCCTTGGATGAGCCCGTGACAGCCTTAAATCGAATATTTAACCTTTATTATTTAACTCATTTTTATATAATGAAATGCAATTTGTAGTCTGGGGAAAAGGTGATGAAATCTCCACCTTATATGAATGTGTATAGCGCCGTTAGAAAATAAAAACAAGTATGACATTATGCAAAATGGAAAAATAAACGTGCAGTAATAATATAACTACAAACGATTTTTTTTATATAAATGCAAACAACCAATAATGCAATAAAAACAAGATATAAGAATACAATACCAGAGCTTGAAGAATTATTAGCAAATTTATTTAAAAGTAGCAATTTTTCTAGCGCATATTTGGAAAGTAAAGCAGGGCAATTTCTTTAGCAAGCATCTGAAAAGTATTGAAAACGATGTTTTTAAGGGTAGAACGAAAGCATAAGAATTTTTTTGTAAAGTTAAAAATAAAGTTAACAAAATGAAGAAAATAAATTCACACAACGCAAAATTAAGTAAATAAATTCACACAACACAATAATATGAACACACGGTGAAAAAAGTAAAAGCCCAGAACAATTTTATATATAATTTTTTTGGTTTTTCTAACGAGAAATGAATTTACACTTGTAAAATGAAATTCAATAAAGAAAAATGAACTCAACTCACTTACAAGCAAGCCCACTTATCCAATTAAAACACACTTAACAAAGTACTCACACAACTTGCTCAAAATTCCAAACAAATTTTAGCAAAAAATCAAAAAAAGAATCAAAACAAATTAACCTAAACAAATTTCCAAAACACCGCAACTAGAAACCAAATTCAAAAAAATCTCAACCCAATTTGCAACATGAAGTTCCAAAAATACAGTTCCAAAAAATAGCCGAGAGATCAAAATTTGTTCGAGTTTGGTGAAATTGGTGTTTGGCGAGGTGGGATTTGGGTTCGGTCGTGTCGCGGTTCATGTTAGATGATTGTGTTGTCACGGTTCTGATGGATGATGAAAAGGAACTCAAAGTAAAATTAAAAAAAAATGTAAAAATAATTCAAAGAGTAAAGTAAAATTAAATTGCTTTCCCCAACAATTGCGTCAAAAACTTAATCGGATCAGATTTTCTATCAATTAGAAAACCATTGAATTATATTGTGATAAAATACTGCAAGTTCATAATGTACAATTGTATGCCTCAGCAAATACGAGTCGATCCATAGGGAAAGTAAAATATTTCAAGTTACTCAATCAAACTACCCCAAATGTTTTGAAGATATTTTTAACTAAAAAAAAGTTGTAGAAAAACTAGAGTAAAATAAGAATAAAAGTAATGAGATTAAAAGACAATTTAGAGACAAATCCACTCTCATACTTACATAAATCAACACATAATAAATTTATAATCTCTCTTTTTTAACACACGTAAAATTACTTGATGTGTTTATTTTAAGTATGGAATGTTTGTGATATTAAATAAAAGAATATAAATCATCAAATTTTAATTCCTCAACCAAACTCACTTACCAAATCTAAAATGATTATGATGTTAGAAATAAAATCTACTTTAATATTATATGATATCGTTCCGTTATGAGATTTTAAAGTTGTGTTCTTTCTTCCTTGCTCTTGCTCCTTTTCTTTTTATTACCCTAACAATCTTTCTTTCCGACACTTGGGTGCTCGACACATGAATATCATGGATGTATTAGTGTTGATCTTTATTGGTCGAAAGTCGGATCGTTACACTTACTCCTCGATTGCACCCAGTTCATCTTCTAGTCACTCTGCATCATAGTACATGCCAAAATGCCCTGACCCCAAACCGCGCACGCCTATTTGTTAAAGAACTCCAAAACATCACTCTATAGTCATACCACACCCCATAGGTCTCACTCGAGTCATCAAAGTCTCGCCCGATTGTCATGCAATAGAGAAAATCAAAACAAATCCCGCATTGCATATCCAATTAACTGGACTACCCTAACCTATCGATTGCCACCAATTTCAGTCGATTAACTATGTGTCCAATCAGCTGAACCAGGCCATTTTCAGCTTATTTTCCTTTGGATTGGAAACCTATAAGATTCGACCCCATTTAGTCAACCAACCCCAAATTCAGTCGATTGAAATTCTTCCAGGATGCTAACCTGAACCTTGATGGGGTGAAATCCCTTAAGGGAATTTATCCCACCTCTTTCCCTCACATGACCACTTGTTATGGTCCTTACCCTAACGTCATGGTTTATGTAATAGCGATCTTGCAACCACCCACGACTTCCATGTTCGAGTTCATATCACGATGGTCCACCGTGAGACGAACGCCCCCAAAGACAATTCGATGAACCATCCCGAAACTCCAACAATTTACACTAATTACTGAATATGAAGTGTTTAACCAATCCCGACACAACTATAAAATAATACATCCAACATACTCAAATAATGCTAACACATAACAGTATCATCCTATGATTTCATCCAAGTTATCTTCATTTATTCAATTCATAGCTTTGTTCATTAATCCAATTCAATGTCTCATTTAATCTAACTTACATACTTCAACAAGCAATCAACTACTCATCCTTTAATCAAGAGACAATGCATTCATGGCTAAGCCCTAACCCAACAAAGTAACTAAATAAGCATAGCACTTGAAACCCACTCTTCCAAATCTCTATTTAAAAATTCTAAGATGAAAGCTTTAATTCTTGGGAAATCTAGTTTATGGGTATTATAGAGGAAGAACTATCTTGAATTTAATATTTTCGGGTGACTTTTGGTGAAGGAATGAATGAGTTATGGCAAGAGGAAGAGAAGCTAGGGCTTGAAAAAGATGAAGAAGAAGGAGAAGGAGGTAAAGCAAAAAAAGAAGAGAAAGTGAGGCCCCTATTTTCAGAAATTTTCTTTTAAAGACTTTTCTCCAACTTATTTACAAGTTCATCCCTTTCTACTCAATTTCCACTTTTCTTCAATTCCTTCGAGCTTTACATGTTTTCCAAATGTAAATGACATTTTGAACACAGTGAAACTAATTTCGGGTCGATTCCATCGTCTTTAAAAATTCAACTTTTACGGGTAAGATTATTATAAACTCGATTAAACTCATTTCAACTAATTAAAACAGTTTTAATCATATTCATAATGCTTCTTAAAAATATAGGTACTTACAATGAGGGTGAATTACATGAACCTTCCACATAAGACTTTAAATGGTGTTATGCTTGTACTAGCTCGATAACTATTGTTATAACCGAATTCAATTAAGGAAAGATCATCTCCCAAGAACCTCCAAAATTAAGCATGAAAGCCCTATATAAATCTTCAAGAACTTTATTGACCCTTTTGGTTTTTCCATCACGTTGGGGATGATAGATAGTGCTCAATTTAAACTCTAATCCTAAAGCATTTTGTAGACTCCAAAATTCACTTGTGAAGAGAGGGTCTCCATCACTAAAGATGCAAGTAGGTATGTCATGCAATCTCACAACCTTCTTAACATATGACATAGTCAATTACAAAGTGGTTCGAGTGGATTTGATTGGGATGAAATGAGCACTTTTGGTCAAGAGATCTGCAATAAACCAAATGTTGTCATTCCCTCTTTGGCTTTGAGGAAAATCATCAACAAAGTCCATGGATATATATATTTCCACTTCCATTATGGAATGTCTAGGAGAATTTGAAACCAACTCGATTTCTTTTGCTCGACTTTAACCTTTAGCAAGTTAAATACCTTGCTATAAATTCTT
Source organism: Allium cepa (assembly GCA_030765085.1). Taxonomy (NCBI): domain Eukaryota; kingdom Viridiplantae; phylum Streptophyta; class Magnoliopsida; order Asparagales; family Amaryllidaceae; genus Allium; species Allium cepa. The sequence continues at coordinate 139,922,752 of CM060932.1, forward strand.
AATACTTCGTATTTCTCTAAAGTATGCACTTCATGTCATGGTACACCTTATTACCATTGGGATGAAAAATCATCCTAGAATGATGGCACTCCTTAATCACTTCATCAATCAATTCATTACCTCAAGAACACATGAATTTCCATCTTTACAAAGCCATTATCTCAAATCAAGAGAATACCTATCCATGTCTCTTGACCTTTCTCCCTTCTTTACTACCTCCATAGCTTCCTTTAGCTTAGCATCAATTATATGTCTCACACCAATACAGTTCAGAAGAGCATAATGTACCTCTAAAATAGCTAACAACCCAAACACAATACCATATGAGGGCCAAAAATCAAATCCCGTAATATGATCAAGCCCCTTCCACTAAACGAATACGGAGCCTAACATAAAATGCCTCTTACTCAGTGCTACCGTAACATTTCCCTTTGTGATGATGTAAGAAATCCCAAAGTCGTAAGAAGTAAGAAATTTCATCCATCTTTGTCATCTTAAGTAGAAATTCCTTTAAGGTAAGAGATAATTCAAGGATTTATGGTGTGAATAGCTCAAATCTCACCCAACAAATTATGCCTCCAAATATTCAAAGAAAAAGTAATAACTTCCAATTCCAGATCATGATTTAGGTAGTTCTTTTCATGTGGCTTGAGTTTCCTACTAACGTAAACGTCAATCTCCCATCTCACATAATGACCTCACCAAGCCTTATAACATAAGCATCAATGTATACGATAAAAGGCTTGGCTCCCTTCGAAATAGCAAGTACAGAGGCATTGGTCAACAACTCCTTTAGCTTAATAAAAGTGTGTTCACAAATAACATACCCAGTTAGTGTTGATTCTTTTTGGTGAGCCATGTTAAAGGAGTGGATACTTTTGCAAAGTCCTTTATGATTTTTTTATAATGCCCCACCAACCCAAGAAAAGTGCATACTTTAGTTGCATTTTTTGATGCCTTCAAATCTTATGCCATGGCTACTTTGCTAGGGTCTATGGAAAGCATGCTCGGTAACTACATGACCTAAGAAACACACTTCATTTCTCCAAAAATTGGCATTTGGAAAACTTTGCCTTCAATCATTGTCTCCTCAAAACTTCTCACACCACCTTCAAAAATATTTTGTACCCATCTTTACATTTATAGTTTATTAAAAAAATCATCCACAAGCATAACCAAAAATTTGTTCAGTTGCTCTCAGAAAACTTGGCTCATAAGGTCAACAAAATAAACGGCTGCATTGGTAAGCCAGAATGGAATGACTAGCCACTCATAAGAAGCATCGGGAGTTCTACAGGTAGTCTTAGGAATGCTATCTTTGGCTACCCTTAGTGGATGGAACCACATAACAACATCAAGTTGAGAGAGTATTCTTTCCCCTCTAAGTTGGTTGAACAAACTCTCAATGCGGTGTAGGAGATACTTATTATTTCGAGTCAATTTATTAGCTCCTTACCATCAATACAAAATCTTAAGGATCCATCTGCCTTAATAGAAAACACAATTGTTGCTCCTTACTTCTATGTACTTATGAATCCCTTCTTCAAAACCTTGGAGACTTGGACTTCTAATTCTCTTCTTTCTTAAGGAGCAACGGATCTAATAGGAAATACAATCAGCTTAGCAATCTTCACAAGATTATTCAAAACTCAGTTGGTCTATGGGAATTAAGGCAAAAACTTCTTCAAAATATTAGGAAAGTCTTTCATGATAGGGACACACGACAATTGGCCTTGACAGAGGTCAAGAGAATACAAATAACTCGGCATCATAGAACCTATATGATCATCATAAATATCATGCCTGTTGCTACTACTATCCTTCACCCTTGTAACTCCCCTATCACAATCAAGAATTACCCTCATGCTTTTTCATCCAATCCATAGCCAAAATGAGACAATAACTAGTGAATCCAAGAACAATGGCATAACAAGGTTATCCAGATTCTCCTTTGAACAACTTAATGTCATGACAAATCATAGTAAGAAAGGTCAAATCTCCAATGAGATTGAACACCAAAAGAGGATCATGGATGATATAAGGTGTTAGAAAGATTTTTCGATCTCACAACATTAATTTATTGAATTAATTACGTTATTGAATGCTTTCATAATTATGAATTATCTGATTTCATGTATATTAAACTACCTGAAACATAGTAGTTATGTTGTTGTATCCGTACACAATTATGAGGGTTGTTGTTTAACTGTTTGACAAAATGTCCTAATAGCTTAATTCAAATTGAAACAATCCAGGCTCAGATAACAATAACTAAAATAGAGAACAATAAAGACACTATTACAGAATAAAGAGAATGAAGGCCATTAGAGAGAGAACAATTCTACTGAATTGAGAGATAGATCTTACAATACAATCAAGCTCCATATTTATAGACTACTTATGCAGTGCAGATTACAATAATGCCATTTCTTATTTAGCATATTCATCCCTATTATTAATGTATATTACAACACTCCACATTGAATATGCGTATGTAAAGATGATAAGAGTAATTGCGTCATTAAAAACCTTGTTATGAAAAACCTAGTGGGAAAAAACCATAAACAAGGAAAAGAGTACAACATGATTTCATCTTTAAGTAACATATATTTTATAATGTTACTACGAGGGTTAGTTCTTCTGGATCAAGATAATGCCTCATTAAAACCTTACTAATAAAAACCCAGTGGGAAAAAATATTAGTGAAGGAAAAAGAGTACATTATAGCGTATTTCATACGCTCCCTCTGGATTATAACGCATTATTCAATTAGTTTGTTGATGCAGCCGACGCATACCAATTTTGTACACCATCTTTTGAAATGTTGATTTTGGAAGCGCCTTTGTGAATAAGTCCGCTGGATTTTCTTGGGATCGGATTTGTTTCACTTCTATCTTATTATCCTTTTGTAGCTCATGTGTGAAGAAAAATTTAGGAGAAATGTGTTTCGTCCTATCACCCTTAATGTAACCCGCTTGAATTTGAGCTACACAAGCTGCATTGTCTTCATAAATAATGGTTGACCTTTCCGTTACTGATGGAAGTTGGCAGCTTTTTCGAATATGCTCAATCAGTGATCTTAGCCAAATACATTCTTTACTTGCTTCATGTAGTGCTAGTATTTCGGAGTGATTGGATGATGTTGCTACCAATGTTTGTTTTGTAGATCCCCATGAAATTGCTGCATTGCTGTTATTAAATACATATCCAGTTTGTGATCTTGCTTTATGTGGGTCAGAAAGATAACCTGCATCAGCATAGCCAACTAGATTTGGATTATTGACGGTGTTAGAGTAAAATAAACCCAAATTTGTCGTTCCACGAAGATATCTCATGATATGTTTTATACCATTCCAGTGCCTTTTTGTTGGTTCTGAACTGTATCTTGCTAGAAGATTTACTGAAAATGCAATATCTGGTCTTGTGCATTGGGCCAAATATAATAATGCACCAATGGCACTAAGATATGGCACTTCCGGGCCAAGCACATTCTCATCTTCTTCTTTTGGGTGGTAAGGGTCCTTTTTAATATCTAAAGATCTAACAACCATTGGCGTACTAAGTGGATATGCTTTATCCATTTGAAAACGCTTTAGAATTTTCTCAATGTAGTTTGATTGATGGATTAATATGCCATTAGTACTATGCTCAATCTGTAGACCGAGACAATGCTTAGTTTTGCTAAGATCTTTAATTTCAAATTCCTTCTTTAAATAATTTATTGTTTCATCAATCTCTTTTGGAGTCCCAATCAAATTTATGTCATCAACATAAACTGCTAAGATAGCAAATCCCTTTACCGATTTCTTTATAAAGACACATGGACAAATGAGATTGTTTTCGTATCCTTCTTTTACCAAATATTTACCAAGACGGTTATACCATATCCTTCCAGGTTGTTTCAATCCATATACTGATCGTCTTAGTCTTAATGAGTACATGGACTTTGATTTTGCTTCAGGCAATTTATATTCAGCTGGAATTTTCATGTAAATGTTGGTATCTAATTCACCGTAAAGATAAGTTGTCACAACATCCATTAATCTTATATCGAGTTTTTCAGAAACTACAAGGCTTATCAAATATCGGAATGTTATGACATCCATGACAGGGGAGTAAGTTTCCTTAAAGTCAAAACCTGGTCTCTGCAGGAAACCTTGTGCGACAAGTCGTGCCTTGTACCTCACGACTTCATTTTTATCATTTCGTTTTCTAACGAATACCCATTTATAACCTACTGGTTTAACATTTTCTAGTATTTTCTCTATTGGTCCAAATACACCATGTTTTTGAAGTGAATCTAGTTCAACTTGGATAGCATCTTTCCATTTTGGCCAATCGTGTCTTTTTCGACATTCATTTATGCTATTTGGTTCATTATCGTCATTCTCATTATTCTCATTATGGTCATGACTTTCAATTATTTCAGTAGCTACTGCGAATGAGAATACATCATCAATTATTATGTTACTTCGATCCCATATTTCTCTATAGTCCGTATAAAATATTGAGATCTCATAATTATTAGGTATCATTTTATCGTTGGAATCTTCTTTTATCTCTTCTGGGATAATATTTCCTTCCATACTTCTAGGAGAACTGGGATTTTCATTTGAGTGATCCTTTTGATCATTTGTAACCTATTCAGGAGGTTCCTTAATTGATGATTTTTCATTAGACTTTCTTTTTCTATGCGCCAAGTCTTTTGAACCAATTGGTCTTTCACGTTTTTGTCTTGCTTTAGATTCATTTGCTGCTATATTTACTTTTGATCCTTCAGGGACATCAATTTTTGCCGGTACATTTGCTGTTGGAATGTGAGATTTAGTTATTTTTGCAGTGTCACTAAATGCATCTGGCAGTTGATTTGCAATATTTTGAATATGCAAAATTCTTTGTACCTCATATTGGCATTGTTTGGTATGTGGATCCAAATAAGACATAGATAAATTATTCTATGATATTTCACGCTGTCCCACTGGAACGGTCTTTTCTTCCCCTAACAGCGGGAAGATTGTCTCATCAAATTTACAGTCTGAAAATCTTGCAGTGAAGACATCACCCGTAAGGGGTTCAAGGTAACGAATTATCGATGGAGAATCAAATCCCACATAAATTCCCAACCGTCGTTGAGGACCAATTTTAGTACGAAGTGGGGGATTAATAGGTATATGCACAGCACAACCAAAATTTCATAAATGTGAAATATTTGGTTGAGATCCAGTTAAGAGCTGTGATGGTGAAAGCTGATGATAAGTTGTTGGTATAATTTTAACCAATTTCGATGCATGCAAAATTGCATGCCCCCAAGCTGAAACGGGTAGTTTTGATTGCATAAGCAATGGTCTTGCAATAAGTTGCAAGCGCTTAATTAATGATTCTGCTAGACCATTTTGAGTATGAACATAAGCTACTAGATGTTCAATTTCAATTCCCAATGATAGACAATAATAATCAAATACTTGAGAAGTAAATTCTCCAGCATTATCTAGTCGAATTGACTTAATTTGATGATCAGGGAAGTGTGCTCTCAATTTTATTATTTGAGCAAGTAGCTTGGCGAATGCCAAATTTCTTGTAGAAAGTAAACAGACATGTGACCAACGAGTTGATGCATCAATCAATACCATAAAATATTTGAATGGTCCACATTCAGGGTGAATTGGGCCACATATATCACATTGAATTCTTTGTAGAAATGTTGGAGATTCAGATGTGATTTTACTATATGAAGGTCGAGTGATTAATTTTCCTTGTGCACATGGGGCACATAAGTAATCACTTGGTAAATTCAATTGGTTTGATAAATCATGTCCATTTGAGTTTTTGGCAATTTTACGCATCATAGTTGATCTAGGATGACCCAAGCGATCATGCCAAAGGATCAATGTCTTTGTATTTGTGAGCTTCTGGCTCATGTTTATAGAGTGAGATTCAACTATGCCAATTTTTGTAAAATATAAACCAGTTGAAATTATACCAAATCTTTCTAGGATAAGCTTCTGGCTTTCAATTCTAGAAATAACACAAAGATATTCTTTGTTGTTTTCATTTATAGTTTCAATATGGTATCAAGTCATTCTTATATCTTTGAAACTCAGCAAATTTCTTTTAGAGTTGCTTGAGTATAATGCATTCTGAACAAAGATATGCGTACCATTTGGTAATATTATATGGGCTCTTCCGGACCCGTCAATTATATTAGCAGATCCAGCTATAGTGAAGACTTTAGTTGAGAAATTTTCAGATAGTTCAAAGAAAAAATTCTAGTTTTTCAAAATTGTATGAGTAGTTGCACTATCTAGTAAGCATATATCATCACCCAAATGGCGTTCCATACCTTAAGAATTAAAGGCAATAATTAGTCAATCATTAAAAATTTGTATGCATAAATAAATGTAATGTAAACAAACAAAGTAATATGACTAAAATAGGCTACTGATTAAAAACAACATCCACATTACACACTATTTTTAACTAGTACTGCGAAGGGAAATACAAGTAAACGAACAAAAACTTCAAACTGATTTGTTGATGCAAGATAATGAAATAAAACGAAATCCACATAACAAACTTCAAGATATTTATAATTGATCAACTCGGTCATATCATTGATCATTGCACTTAGATTTTCATCATTAATGAAATTTCCATTGTCATCTTCGAAGAAATCATCTAACTTCAGGTTAGTGTTTTCAGGTAACTTTTCGGCATTATTTGCCTCAATATTCTTCGAGCGATGATATTCTTCAACTATTTTCTTTGATGATCTACATGTACGTGACCAGTGACCAGATCGTCCACATCTATAACAAACTTCCTCATAGTGCCTTTTATTTTCTGAAGCTAAATCATTATTTTTTACAACCTCAATTTTCTTTTGTTGCTTTTTAAAGTTGGTGGTTTTGTTACCTTTAAAACCACCATAACCTCCTTTGCTAGAGTTATATCCACGTCCACGACCATGTCCTCTACCTCGACCTCGACCCCTACCTCTTCCAGAGTGGGCAAAATTAGCATTAACTTCAGGTAATGCAGTCGAACCAGTTGGTCTTAAGGAGTGATTTTTTATAAGCAATTCATTATTTTGTTCAGCAATTAGTAAGCATTCTATGAGTTCAGAATATTTTATAAAATGATGCTCTCGATATTGCTGCTGCAGGAGTATATTCTAGGCATGAAATGTTGAGAAAGTCTTTTCAAGCATTTGTGCGTCATCCACCTATTCTCCATATAATTTAAGTTTAGAAGTGATTCTAAACATTGCAGAATTATATTCTCTTACATACTTAAAGTCCTGAAACCTCAGGTTCAACCACTCTTGCCTAGTGTTTGGAAGTATGACCGTCTTCTGGTGGTCATAACGCTCCTTTAGGGAGTTCCATAAGTGGAGAGGGTCTTTTTCAGTCAAATATTCTGTTTTTAGATCGTCATGGATATGGCGTCTTAAAAATATTATAGCCTTTGCCTTGCCCTGCTGGGACATAGTATTGCCATTTTTAATGGCATTTTCTAAGCATTGAGATTGCAAATGAATCTCAGCATCCAGTATCCATGATAAGTAGTTGTTGCAGATATATCCAAATCTTTAAATTCAAGCTTGGCGATGTTTGCCATTTTGTGAACTGTTCATAAAATAAATTGCATAAGGTGAAAATATTCGCCACAACAGCATTCACTATTTGTTTGTTTCCAGCTAAAAAGTAAAAAAATAAAAATAAAAAAATGAAAAGTCTTCATTCATGGTATCAAACAACTGTACCCAAAAAAAAATTGTATCAACAAAACCAAACATTTGGATTTGCAACTTTCATGTATTTATCAAATAGGAAAGGAAAGTCAGCTTTTGCGTATATTCCATTCCAAACTTTTGAATTTTTTTTGGCAATAGATCCGCAAAGGAAAAATAAATATTGAATTTAGAAGCCAAAGAATAAAAATAAGAGTGATACAAGAAAAGACATGAAAAATATAGAAGCAAACCCCAAACTAGCATGTGCTGACTTGATAGCTTTATCAAAAAATATATGATATTGACAATTACCTTTTTGGAGAGAGGAAAAGTAACGAGTTTATAAAGAAATGCAAGAACAATTCCTTTACCTGCTGTTTTAAAGGAAATAAGAAATAGAACGTATGTAGATATATTCTAAAAGACTCGTCTGCACTAATATATATATAATAGGATTTTGAATATAAATAGCCTTAGAATTGGAATGGTCAGAAGAGAAACAGTCAGAGTAATTAATATTTAGTTACTTGTTGAGAAGTTGGAAAGTTTGAAGGTGAACAGGTTGAGGTCAATAATTAATTCGCATTCCTTCGTGCTGATAACGTGTTACAGAATAAAGAGAATGAAGGCCATTAGAGAGAGAACAATTCTATCGAATTGAGAGATAAATCTTACAATACAATCAAGCTCCATATTTATAGACTACTTATGCATTGCAGATTACAATAATGCCCTTTCTTATTTAGCATATTCATCCCTATTATTAATGTATATTAGAACAAACACAAAGAATTAATATGGTTTAGTTATTAAGGAATCCTACATCCACAAGTCAAATATATGGGTTACAATGTAATCAATCTTAAGGCTACTTTAACAATAGAGGAGGTGAATAGTGTTACATAATTTTGTGAATCATTTAAACTTTTTTTTAAGATTTAACTCAAATCAGAAATTATCACCACCGATCTATACTAATCAGGCAGTCACTGATGCAACCACTGATAAATATAAAAGCAAGAACAAAGGGTAAAGTAAGAGAGATGACACTAGGAACTTTATACTAGTTTGAATTAACCAATCCTACATCCAGTTTCATACAATACTATACATGCTTCTTTTTAATCACCTACTTTCACCAGGTAGCAAGCAAAACAGAATACAGTCTAAATATCAAGGCTACGAGATACACCCCCTATCTTATGGGTTCGAGCCAAACTCTTTTGATTTACGGAGCAACAAGATCACCCCTTTGATTTGAATGGGCAATAAGCACACCTACTTGATTTGAACGGGCAACAAGCACACTAAATAAATAAGATTAAAGTTGTTAATTTCGAAATACAAATAGTATACTTAATATATAAGATATCCTATTGTCCTTCTGATAGAGGTTTGATCTTTGAGTTTGTATAGAGAATGCTTCCAAAACAGTAGATAATTTGTAGAGAATCAATCTAGTAGAGTATGAATTGATTCTATTGTAGCTTTGAAAAATGTAGTAAGTAATTTTCAAGAATATTTTAAGAGAATAAAGAGAAAGAAAAAGTAAGAAAATTAGTTCAAAAATTCATTTACACTCCCCTTTATATAGTGAATGAACAGATTTATCCATTCGTAAAAAGGTGCGTCTAAAAGGTATTTCTTCTTGAATTTTAAAAACAAAACAACTGTCACTATGTCAACGTATCTAGGAGGGGTATGTCGACATACCCTTGTAAATTTTGAAAAAATGATTTTCTTTTAAAATTCTATTTTTTTGTAAAATAATTTAAATATATTTTCTAAATACTTTAAACTTACAAAACATTTTTTATAAAATATTTGTAAAAATATTTTTCGAATTGTAAATGATTTATTATGATAAAATATCAAAGATAAGAAATTTGCGTTAAAGATCAGAATTTGCTATCATATACTTTAACAATTTATTCTAACGACTCATACTAAAGTCTTGAGTTCTTTAAATCTTTGTCTTTAAACTCATGAGTCTTGATTATCTTTGAACTTTAGTCTTCATACTGATATGTCTTCATGTTTAATAATTGTGTACCTGTGTAATATTCCATAATATATACTATACAATTTGGCAAAATATTAGTATTTATATTTATATGGTTTTTTCCATCAAAATCAATATCTGAGGTATTAACAATCTCCTAATTTTTATGATGACATCCATGTAAATATTTCTATATATAAAATATAATATAACTTAGTATATGCATATGTTGTATTTTATATTTTTCTCCCCCTTTATCATCACAAAAAGGTTAAAAAATCAACTCTCCTTAAATGTAATATACTAATAAATAATACATACAAAATAAATAATGAGTTATATTTAAATTCTAAGCAATAGAATAAATTAGATTAGATTATACATAAGAGATATATTTACGAAAATACTAGTTATTTAATGTGGTATAAGGGATATAGTCAAGAAATATATTTTGTACCAATTGAATTCAACATCATATACTAAATATTGAAAACATTAAATAAATAAATAAGATAAGACAAATCTTATTAATTATTCCAAAATATAAGTCAAACTATTATACAATAAGCACACAATCCTAATCAAACCAAGTCAAACATTATATACAAGCAATCTAAACCTAACTATATTAAGTATTTACAAACAAATTAAATTCAAATATATAAGTTTTAAGATATACACTTCCAAATTCTAAACAAATTAGAACACTGGATTTTTCATAGAACGTCAACCCATCCTTTAGATCCAAAGATTGGATTTGTTTTGATGATATCTTAATCTTCTTATTCCATGTTTACTTTGGAGTTTGAGCTTTCCGGTTTATTATTATGGTCATATTTGATAAGGGAGGAAATTAACCAATGAATATCATCAAAGAATTTCTCTAGTTCCATTATCAGTTGCATTTGACTTAATTGCAAATGCTTTTGATTTCGAAGAATGAAACAGAGAGCACTCTTGAAGGATTGAAGTGTTTCTTCTAAGTTTTCACAAAGTTCTTGATGTGCAGAACTCATTTTTGTGAAAGGAAATGTTTAGAACAAAAAAGATGAAAGATAAATCAATATATGAGTTTTTTGGAAGAAATGGGTTTAAATAGAGATGAAAAGACAGATTAAATAACTGGTTTAAAGTTGGTTACCAATTTTTGAAATTTAAATTTATTCAAAAAACGGCTAGTATGTCAAAATATCTATGTGGGGGTATGTTGACATATGCGCCTTAATTTGTACAACTTATGTTTTTGTTCTAATTTTTGTTTATACTTAACACTATTCTATTTTAGTGATTCACATAGAGTAAGATAACATTGCTGATTCATTAATTAAAATAGAGAGATATATGAATAATAATGAAAATAAAATGAAATAAAACTAGAAAAAAATACTACTAAGGGATACAAAGGTGGATAAAAGATCAAAAAAGATGATGATGAAGAAGAGTTTCCACTAAGCTTTTCGATGATTTTCCGAAAGTATTTGTCCACTTTCTTCGAAAGAGAAGTGAACCTTTTATTAAAGGAATGTTTAAGCTTCTTTCGGTCGTTGAGAAGATTTTCTTGGTTCTTAAGAATCTCTTTATTGGAATACCGAGAAGGTTTGTCAAACCTTTCTAGAGAAGTGTCTATTTCCTCTACTTCCACTTCTTATTCTTCCTCCTCTTCAATTTCCATAACATCGCATTCTTCTTCTTCTTCTAGAATCTTTTTCACTTCTTCCCATGCCAATCTTTCTACCTTTTTGGGAAGATATTTGTAGGATTTGAATTCAAGAGGAATGTGCATAAGAGAGAGGTTGATTTTGTCGAAAACTTTGTAAAAAATTCATCTAGTAGATCAAATACCCAAACAATTGAAAATTCTAGTAAAATACACACCATGGTAAAGTGTGTTCTCATGCTTAGATATTTTCTTTTGAACAAGTCATCCAAAATTATTGAGCCCAATTTATGTTATATTTTCCAAAAATAGGAAACGAGCATTAAAAACTTTTTTAGTCAGGTTATTGTAATTATCTGTCCTTGGTGTAATACTTTGTTGTAAAATAAGACTCGTTCATCTTTTTTTAGGCCAAAGAAATTTTCTTTAAAACCATACTCTTCATCAATATAAAATAAATCTTGCATAACTTCTCTATTACCATAATCAATTCTAAAGTGGGGAGGTCATTTCCACTACTTCTATAACCAAAAATTTCACAGTTTAAAAGAATTGCAGTGTCTTTACACTGCTCCAAATTTGACGTTCTTCTCCTTTAAAAAATTTTTAAATTAAAATTAGAATTTTTTTTAACCAAATCGGAATAGAATCAAAATCATTTTGCGATAAATCGATTAAACAAAAATATCATTTTCAAAAGCAAGATCTTATAAACCATAAGAAGAAAATTCATTAAAATTTACAAACCTTTTCAAAAATACTTTTCCATAAGTAGCATATTTAGCATAAGTTTCAATGGACACGTGATCATTATGAAGTTGACTTTTTATCTTTTTAGTAAACCTAATGGCACTGGGTGAGGAAGATTGGTCTGAAGACATTTTTGAGTAGTTTTGAAGGTACGAGAGTGAAGAATGATTTTGAATTTTAAAATAAAGTGTGAATGAATGAAGGGATAGGAAAAAAGATGTCTAATAGAGAGTGAACTGAAATTTTTCATTTAAAAAGATGCCTTTTTATGAAACTAATGAAAAAGAGAGGGAAATTCAAAAGTTTGAATTTGAAAAGATTCTCCAGTTTTCTAACAGGTATCGTAACTACCCGGAATTTATAACGTTTCGAATGAGAATATTTAATTTATTTAAATATTCAAGTTTGATTCGAATTTAATAAATAATAAGAAAATCAGTTTTTAATAAAAAGACTCGATTTTTATTGATGTATTCTTAGTTTAATTTATAGGATTTTTCCATAATTTTTAGTTTGAAGAATATTTATATTATCAATTGATGTATTTTTTTAGAAAACGTTGGTATTTTTGAAATTTTTCAAAATAAGATAACATGTAACTGTTTTGTGACTGCATTGCATTTTTGTTTACGGTCGTGTTTTTGTTTACGTCATTCGCGGTTCGTACGCGAACAAAATGATGTGTCGCAAAGTGCCGAAATCACAAAATAAACAAAACATAACACTAAGAATTTCCCTTGGTTGCCTTCTTTCCCTCTAGCTTTTCTTTGTTTTCCTCTTCTTCTTTTACAGTAAAAAGAAAAATCAAACTTCCTCCTTAAAAATAAAAATCAAAACATTTACACAATGAAAAATCATGAAATTAGGTTCGTTGAGTTCGTATGGGTGCAAGGATTGAATCTATGTGAGGTGTGCGATCGATGTTGGCGGAGTACGACACTAAAGGGGAGAACTAGGGTTTCAGATTTGAAGGGATTTAGGCGACGATTGGCAGAGGGAGGATGGAGTTTGGTTTCTCGTGCAAAGGAGCTTTGAGTGGTCGAGTATGGAGAGGTCCGATCGAGTCCAAAGGAAAGCGACACTGCTACGGTCACGATTGAGAATTCCCAGGTCGTGATTGCCTTGGGTGGTTCGAGCGTGCTTTTTGAGGCATGGATGGAGAGCTCGTGCGAAGAGAGGAACATTGGCGAAGGCGATGCATTGTTCCATGGTTTGTAGCTCGAGAATGGGAGGAGAGAAGGATGGGAAGTGCAGGGTATGGGTTCGTGCATAGTTATGCGTGCATAGTAGCGTGGTTTGTGTTTGGGGAAGATGGTTTACAAGGGCAATTAAAATGTAATTAGTTAACTTAATTATGTTAAATTAATCTCAAATCTTATAAAATCGATAACTTCTTCATACGAGGTCCAATCGAGACACGTTTTTCTGTGTTTTTCTTGTAGGAGCATAATCTATGCATTGGAATTGATTTCGTTAAGGTTAAAGCAAGTGAAATTTTGAGCTATTATCGAATGTTGTTCTATTTTAGATCAAACTGGAAGATTTATGCGTCCACTGGAATTTAAGTAAGTTATCTCACATTTGGAAGAATACTATAATGATATATAGTAGATATAAATTATTATTTTGTGTTTGATTGATTTATTGGTTTGGTTTGGTTAAATTTCTGCTTTGAAAAATAAATGACATATAAATTGAAATACAAATAATTTTGTAGAGGAATCTGTATTTCCTTGCTATTGTTGATTCTAAATTTCAGTTATATACTCGTTGTTTCAATTATTAAGTATCAAAACTTGGTAGTTGACCATAGTGGATATAACATTGATATATGTTAAAAATTGAACCTTTCAAGTGAAAAAGATATTAGTAGCATTGATTAAGTGATGTGATAGCTATTTGCCTCATTATAGTATTTTGAACTATTATTAATTGTTGTTTGATTTGAAAAATGGTTTTGAATCGAAAAATCATTTTAAATCTGACTTTTTGGATTTTCTATGATAATTTATTTTAAAATGGTTTTTTTACTTTTCTGTTTTACTCCAACCTTTTTGGAAATGTTTTAAAAGTATTTCTTAAAGTATTTATTTTAAAAAAAAGTTAATATAATAACGGATATTTATTTTAAATAAAAGATAATCTTCTTTTGTAATAAAGAAAGTCTGTTTTAAAAGAAAATGAAAATATTTTGTAATACATATTTGTGAAATGCATTATAAAGAAAATGTTGTATAAAAGAATAGATTTATAAACATTGTTTTATAAATAAAAGGATAGTTAAGATATAGTATTTAATAAATAAAATAATATATTTACAAATCATATTTTATAAAAGGGAAATTATATCATTTTTGATAAATTGGGAAAATAAATCACATTTCTGAATTTTTTAATGATATATGGAATGATCATTGTATGAAAAATATTTAATTCTATCTAAAATTCAAAATTTGTGATAAATATATGAGATTTAAAATTTGAATTTTTTTTATAAAAGAAGTTCTATAAATAGATAAGAGTTTTGTAAAATAAATGATATTTGTAAAAGGAGTTTTATATTATATTAGAGATTTATAAATGAAGTTTTGTAAGGAGACTTGTAAAAGGAGTTTGAAATATAAAAGAGATTTATAAGAATGAACTTTATAAAAGAAAATCAGATTTGATTTCTATAAACGGTCATTTTAAATTATGGTTGTATGGAAAGTATTATTTTCATATTCAATCCTAAATTCCGAGGTATGGAAACTCGTCTATATCTTGAGAATTAAAAATGAAGGTCGAGGCAAGGAAATCAAGGACAATACTGTTTGAAATCGAAAAGTGGTGATATGCATGTTTAGTCTAATTTCCATGTTTTAAAAGACATTTTTTAACCTAATTCATTATAAGTTTGGAAATGAAATCATTCTTAACATTTGTAAATATACTTATACCATTGATATAAGTATATGGAGGTGTTTTCTAAGTATTGAAGGTGAAATGTTTTGTGAGTATACTTATACAGTTGAGATATGTATATCAATATTTTTCAAGTATAGAAAGGAGTAGAGAAGGTGTGTGAATATATCTCTTGAAAAGGTATTTTAATAAAAATATTTGAAAAGTGATTTTAAGTAATGAAAGGATTAATTAAAGAGGCTTAGTGGTTTCTTATGTTCTTAACCATGCTTGATTTCTTTGTGAAATTAAATCTCTGATTTAATTATTTGTTTATTTGATAGTCAAATAACCGACCATCAAATTTTGGCCAGTTTTAAAAACTATCGTTTGTTGGTTCGGAGAGACCGGGATCAGATTTATTATCTAAAAACCACTTCGAATCGGCATAAGCATTCGAATTAGGAGACATCTTGAAGATGATGGAATCGAGGATGGAGTTCCTTGAAGTGCGAGGGCCATTTGCTACTTGTCCTGAGGACATGGTAGAATTAGTGCCTTCGGTTTGTTCATATCCTGAACAACTTGTATGGATGAATGTTGGCATTTCATTGTTGCTTCGAGGGAAGTGTTAGCATTCTAAGTGGAATTTGTTAAAAAGGTAAAACACAACCTCAAATCTCACAACCGTGAATGACTAAAACATGGGATATGTTTCAGGGCTATGTGATCCAACCATTAGGTATGGTCTTACCTGATCTAGACCTATATTGACCCATTTATGTATACTAGTGACTCGACATGGTTGTTGGCCAGCAACTGGAGTAATGACAAATTCAGTAGTATCCAGTAAGGGGTAGGCCGGTCCTGATTTGTAGTGGGTTCATGTCAGGCCATCTGTACATTTTTCAAGAGTTGTCCTGTGGTAGGCGGTACCGTAGTAGCCTTGTTGTTGTATGGAATCCATTCTCCAATAAGTGTCTTACGGACGTAGTTGTGCCCACTTATGTTAAAATGTGAGATGCAAGCATTCCAGCTAGGTTATATATTTATTTAAAACCCTAGATATTATTATAATTTAACTAGGTTTCTTATGGAAATGGATTTACAATCGTAAGATAAAAACTCATCCATGTTTATATGCGGCATGGTCTTTCGAAATACCTTTATTTTTTAAAGATTTTGTAACATTAAAAATCTAAATGATTTATGTTTCTCATACTAGTTTACCAGACTGATTTGGACATTATTTTTTTATAATACTCGGGTCAGTCCGAGCATATTTACATATTTAGTTATGGATTCTTGGGAGCTTCAGGAGACAAGCTAGATGCCTCCAAGACGTATTCATATATCTTTTATTTCTGCTACATTTTTTGTTTTGTATTTATCATTTTTAAGAACATATTGTTATAATTATCTGTTTGATGATATGTTAGTTTACTTTGATTGATGTATGTATGTAAAGTTTTCTTTTGTAAAGGTTTGTTGTGTATTATATATTACTCATCACGATGTTATATTCTCTCTTGTCTTTTCTTTCTTTCACCTAAACAATCTGTCTTTTCGGCACCTGGATGCTCGGCATGTGAATACTATAGATGTATTAGTGTCTGTTAATACCCTAGGTACTGATTTTGATGACAACAACCATATAAATATTACTACTAATGTATCTTTGAGTTATGCAGTCATATCAGATATATTATGGAGACATTTACAGAGATAAACAAGAATACAGCGGAAGCAAATGAATTATAGAAGAAGGTTGATCAGAACAATTGAAGAACAAAACTCAATTAGAGAAGAATGCTGAAGCATAAAGGTGTTTGAAGTGATGAGGAGTTGGTTGAACCTTAGAATATCTTGTTAAAGATCTCATGGCAATTATACTTGAAGATCATCAACCATTGACCTCAATCGAATCACAAAAATCAACAAATATAAGGTAATTTGAAATGCTGAAAATTTACAACACTTATTAGTGTTGCTGTTCATTTTGCAACACACCCATGTCGACATGGGGTACTTGGGCATGTCGACATACTTGCAGTTTTCAGAATTTCAAATTTTAAATGAAGAGACATTTTCCTCCACCTCTTCACCAAAAGACACGTCTCTTCAACCACTATATAAAGGCCTCTAAAAATGAATTTTAACATCGAGAATTCTCATTTTCTCTTACTCCTTCTTCTCCAAACATTTGCAAAAGAAATCCATTGCATACTCTTCAAATCTCCTTGCAAATCGATACTATTTCACACTAATTCTTCACTGATTTGCAAGTCACACAGTATCAGAGAGTTGTACTTTAATTCACATCATTCTCTCTCTGATTTCATCATATTCCTCAAATAATTCAAAGATATATTGCCATTGGAGGTCTATAGGATCATTGTACCAAACCTGCAAGAATATGTATTAAAGATACAACCACTTGTCATAGTTTGTTGTTGGTGATAAGGAGAAGGTGTTCTTGTAGCCTGTAAAATCAAGAGGGTGTGTCTTGTAGCCCGTGAAACCAAGAGTGTAAAGGTGTTCTTGCCACCCGTGAAAAGCAAGCGATTATAGTGGAATTCTGCACGATAGAGTGCAGGACTGGATGTATGATTGGTTAATCCGAACCAGTATAAAAATCCGGGTGTTATTTACATCACTGCATTTTACTCTATTACTTACTTACTCTCTGATTACTACTTTCTGTTTGCAATTTGAGTAAATACAGTTTTATATTCATAAGTAAGCAGTTAATACACAATTCACCACTTCTAGTGTCTGAATAGCCTTAAGATCCAAGATTGTGTTATAGCCGCCGCTGTTTCTAACATTTGGTATCAGAGCCTTGGTTTTCAAAAATTCATAACTTGGTATCAGGGCAATCTACCACTAGACCCCCTCTATTTGATGGCAGTAGTTATGCATATTGGGCTTGTAGGATGAAATGTTATTTGCAGTCTAATAGTTTGGATATTTGGAACATTACCCAAATAGAGTACATAGAGCCTCAAACTGAATATTCAAAATGGACACTAGACCAAAAGACACAAGCACTTAATAACTCTAAGGCCATGAACATTTTATTTTGCTCCTTAAATAGAAATGAATTTAATTGAGTGTCTATTTGTAATTCTGCATATGAAATTTGGAAAAAACTGCAAGTCACACATGAAGGCACCAATAAAGTAAAACAAGCAAAGATATCTATGCTATCTAACCAGTTTCAACTCTTTCAAATGAAACCAAATGAGTCTATTTCTGATATATATTCTAGATTTCAAGATATAGTGCATGCCTTTATATCATTAGGAAAGAAAATTACTAAAGAAGACCAAGTCAGAAAGATCCCGAATTCACTTCCTAGTGAATGAGATCAGAAGACTCTAGCAATTGAAGAAGCCAATGATATTAGTATTATGAAAATAGAAGATTTAATTGGTAACCTAATGTCTTATGAAGTAAAGTTGCAGATTAGAAAAGAGAATCAGGCAAATGAGAAGAAATCACTAGCACTCAATGCTATGATCGACACAGATGAACCAGATAATGATGCTATTGATGATGATATAGAGTTTATGACCAAGAAGTTCAAGAAATTCTTGAAGTATTAGATAACAAACAAACTTCGAAAAACTAACAACAATAATTCTAGAAATGGAAACGTTGTTAAGCGTTTCGAATGTGATAAACCGGGTCATTTGAAAAGAGACTGTCCCAAACCGAAGAAATCAAAGTCAAATACTTTCAATAAGGAGAGGAAACAGGCACTCAATGCAAAATGGGATGATTCAGATATATCATCAAGTGATAGTAATTCAGAAACAGAAAACGCCAACATGTGCTCTATGACAAAGGATGACCAGGTATGGAATTTTAATAAAGAAATTACTAATGTTTTGAATGATATGATTCGGGGATATAAAATACTTAGGAATGAGTACAATAATAGTTTGGCAGAGATAGATAGATTAAAAATATTTAATGAAATGTTAACTGAAGAAAAACAATGTCTAAAAGATGAAACTGAAAGACCTAATGAGTATAATGATGAAAAGGATTTGACACTTGGAAGTTTTGAAAAACTAAAAAGTGAAAATGAATCCTTAAAATCAGAAAATCTTTCAATGAAGTCACAGATCACTGATCTGAATGACAAAATAACATCTCTAGACAATGTTATTCTTAACTGTAATAAGGATTTTGACAAAATGAAAACTGATGTTGATAAATTTAACAAAGGGAAAGATAATCTAGAAAAATTATTATCTGCATCTAAACACACTAGGAATAAACATGGACTTGGATACACCCCTAAGGCTAAATTAAAGAAAAATAGTATTCAAAATACTAAGTTTGTTAAGGCTACCAAGTTCAAACAAAAACCTAGGAAATTAAAGTTAAAACCTCCAAATAGATTCATTAATTTATGGGTTCCAAAAAAGGTGGATGATATTGAAAAAGAAAAATATATTGATAATTTTATTAATAAGATTCATTTATCTAATGATTATATTTTGAAAAGACATTCAAACTCTTCATGGGTTTGGCGTCCCAAAACTTAACCCCATGGACCCAGAATAAAAAGGGTACCAGTATGCATATTTTATAATTTTTCAGATACCAAACAATGTATATCAGATAGCAGATGCTCAAAGCACATGACAAGAAATCTATTGTACATTGGATAAATACGAAAAGGATTTGTTATTGGCATCGGCAAAGTTGGTAACTTTAAAAATCATCTTATTATTTGATAAGTTTATTTCATGTTTAGAATTGATTTGGTTTCCCCTTAAGTGTTTTATTTATAAGCATTTATCTCTATATACAAACTCTATATATTGTCTAGCAGTGATTTAAGTGACTCTTTTTCGCCCTTTTTGTTGGTGAAAAAGGGGGAGAAAAGGTATAAATATACTAGGCTAAATGATAGGGGGAGTGCATAGAGTTAGGGGGAGTCAAATATAAAAGTATTATATTTTATCTCTCAAATATTTATATGGTTGTCATCATCAAAAAGAGGGAGATTGTTAATACCCTAGGTACTGATTTTGATGACAACAACCATATAAATATTACTACTAATGTATCTTTGAGTTATGCAGTCATATCAGATATATTATGGAAACATTTGCAGAGATAAACAAGAATACAGTGGAAGCAAATGAATTATAGAAGAAGGTTGATCAGAGCAATTGAAGAACAAAACCCAAGTAGAGAAGAATGCTGAAGCATAAAGGTGTTTGAAGTGATGAGCAGTTGGTTGAACCTTAGAATATCTTGTTAAAGATTTCATGGCAATTATACTTGAAGATCATCAACCATTGACCTCAACCGTATCACAAAAATCCACATATATAAGGTAATTTGAAATGAAGAGACATTTTCCTCCACCTCTTCACCAAAAGACACGTCTCTTCAACCACTATATAAAGGCCTCTGAAAACGAATTTTAAAATTAAGAATTCTCATTTTCTCTTACTCCTTCTTCTCCAAACATTTGCAAAAGAAATCCATTGCATACACTTCAAATCTCCTTGCAAATCGATACTATTTCACTCCAATTCTTCACTGATTTGCAAGCCACACAATATCAGAGAGTTGTACTTTAATTCACATCATTCTCTCTCTGATTTCATCCTATTCCTCAAAGAATTCAAAGATATATTGTCATTGGAGGTCTATAGGATCATTGTACCAAATCTGCAAGAATCTGTATTAAAGATACAACCACTTGCCATAGTTTGTTGGTGGTGATAAGGAGAAGGTGTTCTTGTAGCCTGTAAAATCAAGAGGGTGTGTCTTGTAGCCCATGAAACCAAGATTGTAAAGGTGTTCTTGCCATCTGTGGAAAGCAAGCGATTATAGTGGAATTCTACACGATAGAGTGCAGGACTGGATGTAGGATTGGTTAATCCGAACCAGTATAAAAATACGGATGTTATTTACATCACTGCATTTTAATTTATTACTTACTTATTCTCTGATTACTTCTTTCTGTTTGCAATTTGAGTAAATACAATTTTATATTCATAAGTAAGTAGTTAATACACAATTCACCACTTCTAGTGTCTGAATAGCCTTAAGATCCAACATTGTGTTATAGCCACCCCTGTTTCTAACAGTGTCGACTTTTGAAGGTCAGAAAATTCAATTGTTATAGGTATGCCGACATACATATATGGACTATGTCGACATATAGGTCGTAAATTCCATAATTAAACTAATGCAATAAATTCCTATATGTATACACACACACACACATACTTTTTTTTTTTTTTGAAATGGTACTTTATATACAACAAATCATTGGGACAGCATATCCCATGTCAATAAACGTTCGAAAGCAAGTTTCGAACTTGTGACCTCTTGCACCAAAGCCGAATCACTTAACCACTTGGACAATGGTGCTTGTCACACACACATACTTATGTAAACTCATTATAATTATTGATCTATATTTATTCTTAAATTCAATAATTCCAAATAAATGAAATAAAAATTAAGTATAAAAGGTACCCATTTTCCGTTTCCATTGTCTCTTTCAATTAATCTTCCATCACTTTGAAACACATATTGATATTTTCCTTCTCTTGTTCGTTGTCACTTGATGTAGTATCCAAATCATCCAAATTTCCATTGTAAGCTCCTTTTTGCATTTTGAATAAATTGGTGTTTGGTGTTTTCATTTGCTGCGGGCAGTCTCTTCGTAGATGCCAGTTTCTCCACAATCATAACACTTAAAAACGGTTCTATTTTCGAAATTTTTCTTTTTAGTTTTACAAAAGTTGTTCATCTTTCTATGCCTCAAGAATTTTCTGAAATTTCGGGTCATAATAGCAATCTTCTCAATAACATCATCATCATCATCTGAATCCTAATCATCAGCTGTAAAATTGAGGGTAATTGATTTCTTTTTGGTTGCCTTGTTTTCCTTTTTATCCTGCAACTACGCTTCACAGGACATTAGATTGCCAACTAATTCTTCGATTTTGAATATACCAATATCATTTGCTTCCTCTATATTGCTATTGTCTTTTGATCCTATTCCAAAGATAGCGAATTAAGAATTTTTCTAGCCCGGTCTTCTTTGGAAATATTTTTTACCTATTAATATTAATGAACGAACATATCTTGAAATCTGGAATACATATCAGAAATAGTCTCATTTGGTGTAATTTTAAATAATTGAAACTAATTAGTTAGCATGGAAATTTTTGTTTGTTTCACTTTACTAGTGCTCTCATGCGTAACTTGCAGTGTTCTCTAGATTTCATATGCAGATTTACAAATAGAAACTCAAGTAAATTCATTTTTGTCTAATGAAAAAAATAAAATATTCATGGCCTTAGAATTATTAAATGCATGTGTCTTTTGGTCTAGTGTCCATGTTGAGTATTCAGTTTGGGGTTCAGAGTACTCATTTGTGTAATTTTTCAGATATCTAAACCAAGAGATTGTGAACAAATCTTCATCCTACATGACCAATAAATGTAATAACTATCATTAAATAGTGGGGGCATAGCAGTTGATTGTCCTTTTACAAAAGTGTTAAAAAGTGAAGCACCGGTGTTATTAGCCATTCATGCTTTTGAATACAAAATTTTGAAAACCTAATGCTCTGATATCAAATGTGGGTTACGATGTAACGGATCTTAGGGCTACTTTAATACTAGAGGGCGTGAATAGTGTTTTATAACTTTTATGGATCTTTTAACTTTGTTTTAAGATTTAAATCAAAAATACATATCTATACTAATCAAGTAGTCACAGATGCAATCATAGATAAATAAAAAAGCAATAACAAAATGTAAAGTAAAAGAGATGACACCAGGAATTTATATTAGTTCGTATTAACTAATCCTACATCCAGTCCCATAAAATACCCTACAGGTTTCTTTTCAATTGTCTACTTTAACGAAGAAGTAAGCAAACTAGAATACAATCTCGATTTCAAGGCTACAATACACACCCTCCTGTCTTACGAGTTAGGGGCAAACTCTCTTGATTTATAGAGCAACAAGATTACCCACTTGATTTGAACAAGTAACAAGCACATCCACTTTATTTGAATGGGCAAGAAGCACACTCAAACAAATAAGAGTAGAGTTGTTGATTCACAAATATAAACAGTTGTACTTGGGATGCAAGATAACCTATAACCCTTCTGATAGCGGTTTGATCTTTGAGTTTGTAGATAGAACGCTTCCAAAACAGTAGATAATTTGTATAGAATCAATTTAGTAGAGTATGAATTGGTTCTGTTGTAGTTTTGAAGAAGGGGTATTTCACTAGAAAGACAAACTTTACAGTCCAATTAGTTTCTAGGACACACGTCCACAGAAATTAATTTCAAGGCCAAAATCAGCAGAATAATTATTTTTAAGGACAAAGTCAGCAGTCCAATTACTTTCAAGGACATAATTTCATAGGATTTTGAGCCTTAGAAACTAATTATTTTGCATTTTGTCCTTAAAGTAATTTTTTCAGTTGTGTGTCCTAGAAACTAATTGCATTTGCTAAAGAGGCCCTTGTGGCTAATTTCCACTTTGAAGAATGTAGTACATAGTTTTTCAAGAAATCTTTCAAGAGAATAAGGAGTAAGAAGAAAGTAAGAAAATTAGTTAGAAAATTCATTACACCTCCCATTTATATAATGAATGAACAGATATATCCATTCATGAAGAGTTACATCCAAAAGATACTTCTTTTCAAATTTTAAAAAACAAATCAATTGTCACTATGTTGACATATCTAGGAGGGGTGTGTTGACATACCCTTGTAAATTTTGAAACAATGATTTTCTTTTTAAACTTTTATATTTTTGTAAAATAATTTAAACATAGTTCTTAAATACCTTGAACATACAAAAAAAATTATAAATATTCGTAAATATATATTTTGAATTTTAAATAATTTATATTGGTAAAATATCAAAGATCAGAAATTTGCGATAAAGATCAGAACTGCTATCGGAGACTTAAACAATTTATTTTAATGACTCATACTAAAGTCTTGAGCTCTTCAAATCTTTGTCTTTGAACTCGTGAGTCTTGATCATCTTTGAATCTTGCACTTTAGTCTTTATATTGATCAGCCTTTAAATTTAATCATTTTGTACCTATACAATATTGTGCAATATATACTATACAACTTCGCAAAACGTAATATCTATATTTATATGGTTGTTGTCATCAAAATCAATATATGAGGTATTAACAAAATCAATCAATTTGTTTGTTTGTTTCCTAGTACAAACTCTTAAATCAAAGGAGATCTTAGTACAACTTTGATAGAATTTTATTTTTTAGTAATAAAAAGTTGATCCCTTTTTTACTACATTCCTTTCCTTTTATAGTTAGAAAAGAAATCACATGGAGTGCTGACGTCAAACCTCCTATTTGATAGTTGTCGTTAGATCTTGCCACATGTTATTCATCTGTCTAACTGATCTGACCTGTATGGATTGCTGACTTGGATTTAGGTGTGATAACATGATTTAGGCAAGATGATTTGGTTGTGGAAGGATAATTTAAATTCAAAATATCGGCTTAGGCACTAGATACCATTGATTTCCAGTTACCTAGCTTGGATTAGTGTAGTATAGTGAGAAGTTTTGGTTTTGCTGTTTGAGAATATAGTACTGCGCTACTCTACTTGTGCAGTTTTGGATGATATGGTTAAGACACGCTGTACTATGTTGAGGAGTTATTTCTGGCGATGCATCCTAGAAGTGGGGATGCACCGGTCACAATGTGAAGTCCTTTGGCTATGCAAGTTTAGTTTAGAGGTTATTAGTTTTGAATGTTGTATTCATGAAGTTATGCAGTTCCTATTAGATGTATTTCGGCCCGTTTCGCTCTTTAATTGATTCTGTTTACATGAGTCTGAGCTAAATATTTAATCGAAAATGAGTGTTACATTTGTCCATAAGTCTCACTAATGTATATTGTGGTGGACTTGTCATTCGCGTCCAGTTTTTCAATGGTCTAATCAGCTATTCTTAAATTTAATGCTCTCTGCAGATATGTTGTGATTGGTTACCTTGTCTCATCGTTATTAGTTAAATCATTTCGTGTTCCAAGGAATTTGCTATGTGTATTGTTTTTTGAGAATTCCCCTTGTTATCATTAGCATCCAACGACTCATTCTTAACGCTGTTTGGATTTTATGGTTGGGATTTCTCTTGTATGTTATATATGCTCATCTTTATTTTTAGTTTTCTTTCTCTCGCTCACAAACTCTTAAGCACTTATTGATTTTCGGTCATTGCAATCTCTCTCTTTGAGTTTGCATCGCTATAATCTATGAGTGATTCTTTGCCATTAATCCTTTTATTCCTCGTCCTTCTCTTCTCATGTCTATGTATTTCTATTTCCTATAGGAAATTCCAATGTAGTTTTTCCAAATTTTGAACAATGCCCTCAAGATGGTTGATCAAATTCATATTAAACGTAGCTACGTGTTTGATCAAATGTCAAAGCTTGATACATTAGATGTGTTCTACGTAGTTTTAATTAAGTAGGGTCTTATTACTAAGTTTAATGCTAATAAATAAAATTCTATTTCATCTCTTTCCTTCCCTCTGATAATTTTTCTTGCACTTCTAGCCAAGATATCACTTCTTTTACTGATCTTATCTCGACCATCCATCAAGATAATCAAATTTAGCTTATACTTCGGAATTGACGGTTATGAATATAGAGTTCCTCCCCTACCTAGGTGCATCTATTTTCCTCTTAAAGGATTCATTTCAGTCTCTTTTGAACACATCTACTGCGGTCTTTACTTTGCCCTTCACCCCGTCATCAAAGAGTTGATAGATATTGAGCTAGGATTTTACGATTGGTGCTACTAAGCCTGAGACTTCTAAATCCCTTATAGAAAATGGAAACATAGGGATGATCCACCTCCATCATGTCCCAAACCAAAGCTCCATAAGGATAGTGAAACCTCCAAACTGCCTCATTTAGTGGCTTTCAACTCATTCATTCCTCGTGTATGCATTTTGCATCTTCCCAAGGAGACCGCAACATCTAATTTGTTGAAATGATGTGGCATCTCTTGATTTTCAACAACAGTGCCCTACCCATGTCCCTACTTTGCCTTTTCCAACAACGCATGTCCCTATCGAAGAAGTTTTTGAAGGGTTTCATAGGAGCTACTTTCAGGTACTTCATAGCATAAGTAATTTAACACGTTATAGATACTTTATTGTCATGTATTTACATTCTTTTCTTTCTCTCTTGTTAGTGTAGCGTTCTATCCTTTAAGGTGCATCAACATCACGAGTGCTAAGGTACGTAGCTGGAGAAAGCTCGTACTTTATTGAGGAAAGTTGAGCTACTAACTCCCATTTAGGGAAATAAGTAGCCAAGCTGACCTCTAGCTTGGCCTTTAGGGAAGCTGAAGAGGAAGATCTCAAGATAGAGCAGGATCAGGTTGCAAAGAGAGAGGAGAAGGCCAAGATAATGGTTGAGAGATTGAAGAATGAGTTGTTTATGGATCGTCAAGATGAAGAGGAGGCTGGAGTTTATCACACATCCTTAGAAGACCATACCCTTATTGAAGCTGTGTGTGCATACCGTCATGCTGAATGAACTTAGAATCGAAGTAAATCTGTAGTGATGCCCTTCAATTCTTTTACGATTGTTAATGTTCCGGATGAGCATGCGCAAGATGCTGACTCCTCTCCTATGCTAACTTGTGGTTCTATGCCTGAAACATCAGTTGATACAAACGTAATCACATGAACCGAGCTCATTTTGTCCTATATCTCTTTAGAGTGAAAGGGGTTATGTAGCTCAACTCCTTTGTATATGTTTCAGCTTTTTTACTTTTAACACATATATAATAAAGTTTGTATAAATATAAATACTTGCACTTGTGTTTTGGTTGGTTAATGTTCATTTCATTTATCCGTTTTAGCTTTGTTTCTAGTTTATATTCTAGGAAGATTGTTGTTTGTGCTTTTTATTGGTTATTGGTAAGGTTGAAAGCCGATACTAATTACAATTTAGGTAAAACGTATAAGCATCGATAAACTTCCATTGTTGAGACTTCGCAAAGAGAGCAGCTTTATTCAGTATTTACAAGAGTGTATTAAGTATTTAGAACAACGGAAAATAGAGAGGACTACGATAGGGAGCTTTCTAACATCAAACTTCTAAGGGTGAAGCTAGGAGTTTGATTCCTAGCAAGCACCAATACTTATTTTCGACAAGAATACCTCTTTTCACGTATAATATTTCTCATTTTCAAAATATGAAAGTTACCTCTTTCTAAATTGAAATATATTTTTCCTTTCAAATCCGAAATGTGACCATTGTAGCTTTCCTCAATTGATATGCTTCTCCTGTAACGAACCAGATTTTCGATCTTCGAAAATCGACACTAATATGTCCATTGCATTACACGTCGAACATTCAAGTGTCTGAAATAACGATTTGTTAGGGTGAAAAACAACACGTAATCTCACAATGCAACGAATAATATATAATACAAAAATGATCTTTACTTCATAACATTACTCAAGTTTATTAACATTATATAACTTAAATTCATTTTAGTACGATACCGTTCTATATCCAAAAGAATATATACAATTTCAAATCTTAAATTGGTTTTACTTAATTTATAGGATGTTCAACAAATTTAAAATTTTATTTATTAATCCTCTCTTAATCAAAACATCTTTCTATTTTGAAAACTTTATTCTTTTAAGTGATTTGAGAAGGTAATATCCGGGTTTTATTTCAAAAAACCTTTCGAAATGGTAGTTATATTTATCCCTTTTGAAAACATAATATATAGCCCGAGTAACTCTAAAATGATATCAAGGAACCGAGCACTGCCAAATAGTATTATATATCCCTTTTACTAAGTAGAGAAATACTCAAGAGAAGTGTTTACCATCCAAACACATCTCTTATCCATTTTTAGTCATTTCCAAGACACTCGAACTAGTTAATTATAAAAATATTTCTTTCTTCACAAATTCCCTTTTGAAACAATGCTATTTATAGATAAATAGTTCTTTAATAAAACCAACAATTAGCTTTGGATTCATTCGAACTCGTTTCGATTGTACAATGACAAAGAGGATAATTTACTAAGTGCACTATCACATCTGCCTAAGCAAACATTTGATTGTCACTTAGAAGATTATTCCAATTATCACGAAGCAGTTTGAAACTCCTTCCCAAACTGTCCAAAGAAAACTTTACTCTCAAATCCATTTTAAAATATTTATACTTAAAATCTCTTCAAGTACAATTACTATAACTTTTTAAAAATAATTTAAATCTTTATCAAAGCCACCGAGATGTAATGTTCTCACAATGCTTTTCATTTTAATAAGGTCATGTAAAGATTTTCTTTTAACTAAGCAAATTCTATTCTAAATCTAATTTTAACCCTATATCTCATCGACAACTATATAGACTTTTGAAAATCATTCCTTTATATATGAAATATATCATAGGTAAAATTATTTCATTTATCAATTTTAGAACAATATTATGTCAATTGGACTTGTTCAAGTGTTCATGAAATCCCTATCGATAACCTTGGCCAAACGCATCGTCTAGAATTCTTAAGTCACTCAACAGATCAAACAACATGACATAAATTTTTTTTACTCACTAACAAATACGCACTCATATTTATAATACACTCAGGCTCGTTCTAAGGTCTCACTTACCCAATTCCAAATGAGTTTATCCCACCAGGGCCAGGGTTCTCGTCCAACCTTCAGCTCTAATACCAAATGTAACGAATCAGATTTTCGACCCTCGAAAATCGACACGAATACGTCCACTGTATCACATGCAGAACATTCAAGTGCCAATAATACTGATTTGTTAGGGTGAAAATAGAAGGTAGAATATAGAAGAAAACTAAACAACATAGAATCTCACAACGCAGTGAATAATATAATACAACAATGATCTTTACAAAAAGAAAATATCTTTATTCATATAATATCATAGTACACTAGACTTATCCTAAATTTGGACAGTTATAGAAACATGTCCTTACATTGACAAACACACAGACTTAATAATACAGTGGAAGAAAAATATAAGTGAATACGTCTTAACCTCCAGCTCCTCTCCAACTCCAAAGTATCTAGCTAAACCTAGGAATACATGCTCGGTCTGGCCTGAGCATTACATGGAATAATGCCCGGGTCAGTTTGGTAAACCAGCGAGAGTAAAACTCGATAACAAGTAACAATCAAACTGATTTCTACATTTGAAATTTTTTCAAACAAAGGTATCTCGTAAGACCATACCACAAATAGAAACAGACGGGTTTTAACTTATGATAACCAAAACATTTTATATTAAAATCTAGCGATATTATCATAGTGTCTAGGTTTAAAGTAAGTACACAAAATAGCTGAAATGCTTGCATCTCACATCCCAACATACTAGGCTCTACAATCGAAAATGTAAGGCACATATTAGAGATTGGATTCCAACAATGGAAAGGTAAGGGACTACCTTCCGATGATACACCTCTAAAAAATGCATTGCTGCTAACATAGAGTTGCTGCCCTTTTAACATAGCAGACCAGACTACCTCACCTCCTTGACATCGAGACCTTATACTACCACGATGTTTTCGCTTAAACCAACTTTGAAAGGGACATCTAGAATGGGGTCACCACTCCTAAAACCACATAGCTCTACTGCATGCCCTGTTTTTTCCATTCCTTCCGGTTGTGAGGCTTGAGGCTAGTTTTACCTTTTTGAATAGCAATCCATCTTAGAACAGTAACACTTTCCTCTAGGCGTCGATGCAATGCCAACATTCATTCATACAAGTTCGTTCTGGATATGAACAAAACT
Organism: Allium cepa; assembly: GCA_030765085.1. Taxonomy (NCBI): domain Eukaryota; kingdom Viridiplantae; phylum Streptophyta; class Magnoliopsida; order Asparagales; family Amaryllidaceae; genus Allium; species Allium cepa. Next base: position 139,952,628 of record CM060932.1, read on the forward strand.
GAAGGAACTAACTCTACTACATCCATTTTGGAATCATCCTCAGGATTAGTAGTAGTAGCCCTTGCACTTCAAAGAGACCATCTTCAATCATCATCAAGATGTCTTCCACTCGAACGTACATGTTGGTTAGGAGTGGTTTTTGGATATATAAATCCGATCTCAGTCTCTCCGTACCAACAACCAATAATTTCCAATTGACTCATTCCTGGTTCTTGTGGAAGTAAGTATTTGAGTCCTTGTTGGAAACTGGAATTTTACATTCATACTTCCTAAGTCAAATTAAGCCTAATTTGATAGTCAATTATTTAACTATCAAATAACAACAACATAATCTAGAGATTTAATTACTCAAAGCAATCACTAAGCCTCAAAACCATTTTTATTTTTATAAAATATCTTTTCTCAAACATTTATCAACATTCATATACTTATCTTCTTTGCATGAGTATATTCATAAAACATTTGTGTTACCAGATATCCTGACCTAGTTAGATTAAACTAATTGTACAAGATAGATTCGATTGTTATCAATAACAATGACCATAAAGCAATGGTTATCTAAAGCCAGAATTGGATGAAATTAGTAGATAAACAATGCAAAACGCTTGAAATATGAACTTTAGCTTAGACAAGCAAGGAATCAGCATGGCTTGAAAGTACCTTAAGGATCAGCATTGTTGGATAGACGAGGGGTCGACATGGTTGAAGTAAGAAAGGGATCGGTATAGATGAAAGTAGATGGATGAGCATGGTTTGTTGGCTTGGAAAGTTATACCTCAACACATAAGGGAGGGATCGATATAAAAGGGCTCGACACAGATGTATGGATCGGCATACTTGAGTCCACTAAGGAGAGATCACTACATGATAGAAACCAAGTGCATTCTTTCATTTAACGATCAAAATCGTGGGATCTATAAGTCCAAAGAAAATGAAATTTGGAAAGAAAGCTATTTGGACCCTAGGGAACCTACCTTAGGGATCGCATACGAAATGGATAAAGAAAGAGGGATCGACATGCAACCATCTCGAGGGTCAGTAGAAAATAGTTCACAAGTGGAGTTGAACCAAAGATCAACCAATATCATGAGCTCCACTAGTCCAAACAACATGATATTTGAAGAGCCAACATATCTAAGTATAAAGAAGCCACCATAGGGATCGCTGCCTAAAAATCGACATACGAAGGGATCATTTTTAATCCATCTTTATTGGAATTTTGGTCCAACGATCCCTTTGGAGGGCCCAAATGGGTTAGAAGGTCTTATAGATGAAGTTTCAGAGAGATCGGTTGTCATCTTCACCTATAAACAGTGGCCTAAGGGGTCATTATGAGGATCTTTATAATGCTGGTTACGTAAGTCTTTATTGTAATCCAGATTTTTCTTACTTCTTGTTGCTGTAATCAAATTGTTAGTGAATCAAGAAACATAATCTTCAAAGTGCACGTAAGCATACAACACCGAACCACTATAAATTCCTGTGTTCTTGACTATTGTTTTGATTAGTCTGTTAGTTTGTCATATTCCTCAGTTTTAATTTTACTTTCTTCATTTACTTCTCTATATAAATCTATTCTTGGGTGTTTGTGACCAATTTGGTTGCAAACATTTTGGTGCTCTCACTGAGAGTTTTGATTCTCAGCTTATTATGATTTCCTTTGTTGCCACTGGATTGGGTAAGTTCCTAAAGGAGATCCCTAGTTATATTCGTAAAGTTGCTTATACTATTCAGATTTGCTGAAATCTAAGCAAGGAGATCGATAATAGTGAGACATACTAGATCTACTGCTCAAAATGTGGATGGAAATGAGACTGCTAGCATTCATCAAGGAGACCCAAGCAATCAACCTACAAATTTGAATGATGCTCCAGTTGAGGTTCAGAACTCTACCGATTCTATAACTAGAGCTGAATTTTATAATCCAAAGAGAGAGTGGATTGAAAGTCATTGACAACTAAATTAGTAAATTAAGACTAATATTAACCTGATGAACCAGATTACTCAACAACGACGTGGGAAGGAAAGGAGGGATCCTACTCCTTACTCGGCATTGGAAAGTTCAAGCTCATTAGACGAATATTACAGGCATAGGAATCACAAGGTCGAAGAAGATCGCGTAGAAACTTCAGAGCATCGCTTGGTAGACCATCGGTCTGCCAATACCGATCGGTAATGATCCCTCCCTAGGGATCGGTAACAATCCCTTCTCTAGAGGAAGGATTCCCCCTTACACTTGTGGAATCATGCTGGAACAGTTCTTGGAAGCTTAGATGGTGGAATTCGATTAAATGTTGACCAGGTACTTCTATGAAATGACGACGAGATGAATGTTCGAGATGCGGACAAAAAGGATGGTGAACCAGGAAGGCATGAAACAGTTCGTAGACATCGACCGGACCATTCACTTGAGGTGGAGCGCAACCACCGCTTGACACCACCCATCCAGATGTCGGCCTTATCAGCAATGGTCAGACAGTTGATGAGAGAGAACTAAGGCTTGACTAATGATGACTAAGGAATCTCGAGAAGCCATACCCCGTTTACTGATAATGTTCTACATGCAGAATATTCGAGAAGATTCTGCATGCCATTAATGCCTGCCTACGAGGGAAAAACCGAACCCAGGTAGCATATTATGAGATATGAATGGCTGATGGATTCTGCATGAGCCAGTGATGCGACTAAGTGCAGTTACTTTTCTATAACTCTCTCTAGGATAATAACCATGTAGTTCACAAGACTACACCCACGATCAATTTTGAGATTCGATGAGTTGGCAACCAAGTTTGTGGAGCAATTCTGAATGCACCGAATCATCCTAATGATGTAATGTCCCTTTCAAGTGTGATCCGGGCACCAGGGGAATGGTTAAAGAATTATTTGGAGAGATTTCATACCGCCGACATGGAGGTTAGTAACCCAAATAATCATGTTATACTTATGGACGTGACTAGAGGGATTGATCCGGAATCTGAATTTGGCGATTGGCTGGTTGGAAAACTGCCTGCCACATTATAGCACTTCTATTCAAAGGCAGCTCAGTTCTTGAGAAATGAGGAAGCCAGGTCCTCCAGGAAAAAGAACGTTGCGGGACCGAGCGGAGAAGCACTGCATAGTAATAGTGCAATAAAATAGTCTTACGATTGTTTCGGGAAAATTTAGTTGAACGTTCTGAATAAGCCAAATCAGTAAAAGATAAATAGAGATAGGAATCGGGAGCGAAAGAGGGATTCTAGGAAACTAAAGCCTAGGTTTCCAATGTATGACAACTACACACCGCTAGACAGGTCCTTGGAGGATATCTACCTATCAACTTGAAATACCATGCAATACAAAAAGCCATTCCCAAAGGAATCGACGGGGAAGCAAAAGTAGACCGAGAAATATTATCGATTTCTTAAGTTTTACGAGCACAATACAAATGAATGCAGTCATCTCAGGATGTTATAGAAAAGCTAATTTGGGAAAGGAAATTGCAACAGTTTGTGAAAACCCACCAGGATGGTGGACAAGGGTCATCCGATCCTAATCGAGGATAAGCTCCACGTAGGGCTAAGAAGCCTGCATGGACCAGTGGAAGAATGGTGATAAATATGATAGTTGGAGGACCGCACCCTATAGACAGGAGTTGGCAAGAGATGGAGCGCTATGCTAGCACGATTAGGCATGTAGATTTTGAATGATGTTCTAATACGGAAGATGGAGCTCCAAAAAAAAGCAGCGTACTATGGTGGATGATATTGTGTTTAGAAAGAGGGATGCAGACAAAGAAAAGACTCCAATAATTGCCTCATGGTCATTTCAGCTATGATTGATCCTACACTGATGAGAAGGATTTTGATTGATTGTGGAAGTTCAGTGAATATAATCTTCAAAAAGGGATATGATAAGATGAGAATGGAACCCAAAGACTTAAAACCAACTAAAGGTCGTATTCATGGTTTTAATGGCGTCGCGATTGAGGCTGTGGTTACGTGGAATTACCTATTGAATTGGGGAAGATGACAGAAGAAGAGTGCAAATTTTACCGTTTATTGCTTTGTATGTCGACTCTTTGTATAATGTTTTTCTAGGCCGACCCGCCCTAGCTTTCTGGGCAGCTCTTGCCCCATGGTGTTTAACTTTGAAGTTTTTGACGGATAATGACGTAGGAGTTGCTCAAGGAGATCGGGCGACTAGAAGCGCCTGTTATGTAGTTGAGTTGAGGGAAGCACAGCGTAAAGAAAAAGGAAAGCGTGTGGACAAGATTGTCCGCATCCAAGCTACCGTAGATTGACAACCAGCACTTGAGCCTTGGCTTGGGAGACACAGTTGGTTCTATGGAGATATAGATGCGAATGACGAAAAAGAGGAGACCAAAGAGACCAAGAAACTGCATCGGCTGAGCTGATGACTGATATCACAATCAGCCACAACGACCGATCACGAGTCATGAAGATTGGTTCACAGCTCAGCCCCCTGATGATGAAAGAACTTGTTGGCTTCCTCCGAGCGAATTTACATGTATTCGCTTGGGCTCATTTTGATGTGTGGAATCTTTCCTGCCATTGCAAGCCATGCATTGAATATTGACATGAAATATGTTCCGGTGAAGCAAAAAAGATGCAGCATAAATTCGGAGAGATCTATTGCTCTTAATAAGGAGGTGGATAAACTAAAAGTCGATGGGTTTATCCGTGACGCCCTCTACCTTGAATGGATATCTACTCCCATACTCGTAAAGAAGGCAAATGGAAAATGGAGAAAGTGTATAGATTATTCAGATTTTGAACAAAGCGTTCCTAAACGATAGTTCTCCCTTTCTAAGGATTGACCAACTAGTTAATTCAACTGCAGGACATGAATTGTTATCTTTTATGGATATGTACTCGGAATACAACCAAATCCCGGTGCATGTCCCCAATCAGGAGCATACCAGTTTTATTACGTATGTTGGGCTGTACTATTAGGTAGTAATGCCATTTGGATTGAAGAATGTTGGAGTGAGTTATCAATGTTTAGTTAACAAGATGTTTAAAGATTAGATTGGAAAAATAAAGGAAGTGTATGTGGATGATATGCCAGTGAAGTCACGATGATCAAGTGACCACATTGGAGACTAGGCAGAAATGTTTGGCATTCTTCGATATTACAAGATGAACATCAATCCTTTGAAGTGTTTATTTGGTGTTACATCAGGAAAGTTCTTGAGCTTTATTATCAATGGTCGTGGAATAGAAGCTAATCAAAAGAAGATTCAGGCTATCTGTGATATCCAAGCGTCATGATGTGACGACCCGTCTTTCTAACCCCAGAAAGACGTATCATCATTAAGAAAGAAAGGGATAGAAATAGAAAAGAGTAGAAAGAAAGAATAACAACATTAGAATCTCACAGCGGAATGGAAAAAAATATAATACACCAACATACTATTACATAGTTATACATACATCAGAATTATACAATATCATACAACAGGACTGTCATATACATATATGTCCATACATACATCCAAAATACAGCATACACTAACTACACAGCGGAACTACATATATAGGTACATACGTCTAGTCATCTTCCCAAAAGAGCTTCTCTAAAATATCAACACTTTCAATACCTATCACTTAGCTACTCATAAAAATTTGAGTACCCAAGAGTTTATGAAAAAAAAATATAAACTCCGGGTCAGACATGGGTCTGGTATGAGTAAACAGGTTAAAATTGCTTAACTTTGAAAATCATTTGAAATAAAGGTATCACGTAAGACTTCCCACAAATAAATACGGGTAAGTTTTTACCTTACGTTAACCAAAACATTTTATAGGAAATTCAGTGATATTATAATAGTGTCTAGGGTTTTCAAGTAAATAGAAAATAGCTAAAATTGTTACATCTATTAAATTCCAACTACTAGCCACGGAAGTGGGTAATACAAAACAAAACCGTAAGGTCTCGTAGGGAAAATGGGTTTCCAACAATGGCAGGTCTACTGGGGTACCGCCCGTCACAGTACGGGGCCTAGGTCACCGTACCGAGGATCACTCTCGACCCCGTACAACACAAGGCCGGAACTATACCTTACTGAACAGTCTGAACAAGATAACCCTGCAGTTGTGGCCAACAACTGCTCACACAGCCGAAATAAAAAGGGACATCTAGACAGGGGTATACCTCGTCCTGCTTGGGCATGACCCACCTAACCATGCTGCATCTCCCCTGTTTTAGCCATTCCCGGTTGATGAGGCTTGAGGCTGCGATTATCTTTATTGAACATTATTCTTAGAATGCTCATCGTCAGCCTGACGATGTGCTGAAAGCATTCAGTCCATACAAGTTCGTTCCGGGTTCGAACGAAACCGAAGGCATTATCTCGTTACACTCATTTTGGAATCCCTCAGAGTTAATGACGATAACCCTTGCATTCAGAAATACCATCTTGATCACCACTTGACAAGTCACGACCTATCGTTTAATTTGGACCGTTGTGGTTTTCGGAGAATCAAAACTGATTCTTCCGATCCCGGTCTCATCGGAATCCAAACGCCATTTTAAAGGCCAAGTTGTCTATTTAACTTAACAGTTCAATTCAATATTAAGAATTGACATAACAGATATCACAGATAAATCATATACGGTTATCATAGATATATCCAGAATATATCACAACATATCACAGAATATCATTAAACAGATATCAAAGACAATCAAACAGAATTGCCAATTCATACCAAAACAGTTTGGTTTAGTTAACTTAATTAATTGCTTAAGAGTAAACTACTTAATTCTGCTTAATTAATTACTGATTAATTTAATTATTAAATTTATTGATTATTACTTAATTACTCGGTTAATTAATTGATTCTTAATTGTTAATTAATAACTTACTTATTAAAAATTAATTACCTATTTAATCATCACAAATTATTTAAATTAATCATTTATTATCAATTTTATTAACTATATAATCTTTAATTAATCACTTAAGTTAATTATCATTTATTAATTAACTTTTAAGTAATTAGCTAACGTTCTTAAGACTTAAATTGATTTAACACATGATTAATTTTTAATTACAAATTTAATTATAGTTATTAATTTAATTTCATGTACAAATTAATTTACATCCTGATCACTTTATATTAATCAACTATCTTTATAGACTTTCCTTAATAAACTTTTAAATTAAGTACTAATCTAACACTAACTAATTACTTTATTAACATAGTTATACAAAATACTTAAAACAAAACTATGCACGTCCATTAAGAAATGGACCCGAGGCGGCATACCACTTACTCAAGAAAGTCTCGAGTTTCCCCCCGTGTCTTCCCCGCGTCTCTCTCTTCTTCCCATCTTCTTCTTTTGCCTGTTTCTTTCTTCCTCTCATTTTTTTATTATTTTAAGTTTAAGTTATGAATGAAACAGCAGTAGCCAACTCACGCAAACGACCCGGAGTTAAATTCGAAGCAAACATCCAAGTACCTCGAGCACGAGCACGCGCCAACCCAATCTGACCAACAGACATCTCCTCGCCACCGTGCACGTGCATGGTGGTTCGCTTTGCCTCCGGCGACTCGCGTCATCACCCACAAACTCCAATTCGACCATACATTCGAATTCAAGAGCTCGCTCGATGCAAAGATCTCGAAGTCGAAAAATACCCCTCTGGGCGAACTGAAACTCGAACAACATAAGAGAAATCGCCTCTTCCTCCTAGCGCCGACCACCGTTAGAGTCGCGATTACTGCCACGCATTGCCGACGTCATCCCCCTTCATCCCTCAAAAACACTCCCAGCTCGATCGTGTCATGTTGATGAAATCATCGAGCAAATAGACCCATCAGAAAACTCGAACTAAACCCTACCCTTACCTCAAACTCAAAATTTATACATTCGAAATTTTTTTTGACAATTTTCTTATGTTAAATTGTCTTCAAGCTTTCTTCATATCAAATTACAACCATTAAAATTTACCCAATCATCCAGATTTGACAAAAACCCATTTCAACTTCCTTTTAAAACTGCTCTTATGATCTTTGCTCAAAAAACATAATTTTTATGTTAAAAGTCCTAACTTTGAGTATGAAATCAAAATATGTTATCGAATTCCTAAATTTAAACATTCGAATTTTTGACTTTTAATTCCTTTTACCTGTTACTTGAATTAACAGTATTTATAAAATACTGTAAAACTCTAAACAAGGTTGCAGACCTATGATTTAAGATAACAACTTGAATTAGCAACAATACCAAAGTTCAAAACATTTATATGAAGAAGTGTTTACAAATTTCTTTGCTATACTTTGTTCAGATACTCAAAATTTTTGAGGAACAGCTACATATGCTACCAGAGCAACAGGAAGTACTCAGGTCAATTTGATTAGAGCAGACATCAAAGCACATATCTTTTGTAAGTTAAATATACAAGTTTCAATTGAAAATAGTAAGTCTACCCACAAAAAAACATGATTTAACAGAGGGTAGTTTCCAGATTTCAGATAAACTCTGAATTGAAACCAGATAAATATAGGTCATCAGATTATTACCAACATATCATACACACACATGAACTTAAAACTTAATTAAAAGTTTGTTTACTCGCCCTAAAATCCGTTGGACAGGAAACAAAGTTAATGAAGACTGCAGATGAATTCCTAAGCACTTTACTGCTTTGACAACTTGTTTGAAAATAGAAGGTGATGTTTGTTTCCTCTTTGTTTTCTTCTTCTCAGGTCTGCTTTTGGGTTTTGTTAAGTTTTTTTTTTCTAAACGAACATAAAAATATGATGGATATATATAGAAGTAACTGAATAATATAGGTTGTATCTAGACAGTTTTTATTTGTATTGCCATGCTTTTTAATTGGCTAAGTATTATACACTGCAGAAGGAAATTATCTCCGAAATTTCGGCAGTAGTACTTGCTTAAACAAGAAGTTGTGCTTATTTAATGCTTATGCTTCATTTATGATAACATGCAATTAATGTTTACTGATTCTTGTTAATTTTTCTACAAGGCATAGATTTGTTTTATTTTATTGAAGTGAAATCTTTGTTTTCTTATGCCTATAAACTTACAGCAGCACATAAGTTTTATTTTTATTTTTTATTTTTTTTCTAGACAAAGACATTTTGATTGTTGTACATATGTGTATACAGGTTATGCATAAAGATATTTTACATGTAATTTGTATACTTGACTCCTTTGCACACTTGTTTCAATGGCAACTTGATATGATCTTTATTAAAAATTATGTATTGTATAAATGGGTTTCACAGGTTAATGTTTTAGGCTAACTTACCCTATGTATATGTTGAGTAAACTTAACATAGTCATTGTTAGTATATTAATTTTATTTTATTTATGTTGTTCATGTATGATTATTATGGTTATGATTTCTAAATTTATCCTATTTGTAGTTTAATTATCAAACATTGATTCATAACATATATTTGTATTTTTATATTTCAAGTTATAATTTATATTTGTATATTTATCACTTTAGTTACATCTTATATTTTATAATTACGTTTTATACTAGTTTTGTATGTTTATGTTTATAATCATTTATATTGTTTTATACTTATGTGTTAGATTTCCATGTTTATGTTTAATATTACCATGTTTGTTTATTTTTAAGCTTTATCATTTTAAAAACTACAATTGTATTCATATGTATATTATCAAATAATAAAAATATAGAGTCTTTGATTTTGTTGAATAAGAGAGATTTTGTTATAAATAATTATAAAAGCTTCCATTTTAAATTTTCAAATCCCAAATTTTCCTTACAGTCACATATACAACCGGTAAATGATTTAGATCTCATCGGTTTATAATTTGAGGAACCTGTATTTAATTTAAATTAGATTAAATATTTATTAAAATATGCTGTCAAAAATTCCGGGTTGTTACATTCCTCCCCCCTTAAGGAATTTCGTCCCCGAAATTTAAAATAACAGTTAATTCAAAAGCTTTTATATTTACAATCCAAACATACATATCATTCAGACAATAGCAAACAATCAAACAGTCTACCCTAACAAACTCACTAGCTGTCTAGACATAAATCTGGATAAGCATTCCTTAAACTATCGAGAGTTTCCCAGGTACAATATGTGGGGTCCTCACTCCACTGCACCTTGATGAGTTTCACCACTTTGTTCCTGAGTTGCTTCTCGTCTTGATCCACAATTCGAACTGGATTTTTGACTATAGTTAAATTGGGTTCCACTTCCAAATCTTCTTGAATTACTGGTTCTACAACCAACGATGGATCATGAACAAATTTCCTCATATGCGATACATGAAACACATTATGAATCCCAGACATCCGCTCTGGCAATTCAATCCTGTAGCCAACAGCCCCAATTTTGTCCAACACTCGGAATGACCCAATATATCTCGGAGCAAGTTTTCTCGTCTTTCCGAATCTTATAACACCTTTAATTGGGGAAACTTTAACAAAAACCAAGTCTCCGACCTCAAATTCCAATGGTCTTCGTCTTCTATCAGCATATTTCTTCTGACGATCTTGAGCAGCTTTCATCCTTTTCTTGATAAGCTCAACCTTCGCAGAAGCTTCTCAAATAAGATCGGGTCTGAGTACAAGACGATCCTTCAATTTGATCCAACAAGATGGGGATCTACACGGGTCTTCCGTATAAAGTTTCATAAGGAGCCATCTTAATACTTGCTTGATAACTGTTATTATAAGAGAATTCTACTAAATGAAGATGGTCTTCCTACGATCCTCCAAAATCTAAAACACAAGCCCGCAGCATATCCTCAAGAATACGATTAAGCCTTTCCGTCTGTCCGTCCGTTTGAGGATGATAGGCTGTACTCAATCTCAAATTTGTTCCATTGCTGATTGCAAAGCTTCCCAAAATTTGCTAGTGAAAATAGGATCACGGTCACTTACTATGCTGACGGGAACACCATACAATCTAACTATCTCCTTCAAGAAAATTTCCGCTAGAGAAACTGCAGTACGGGTTACCTTAACTGGTTTAATATGGGCACTCTTAGTTAAACGATCCACAATAACCCATACACCATCATTCCTTTTCCTGGTTCTAGGCAAACCATCGATAAAATCCATCGAGATCATCTCTCATTTCCAATTCGAAATTTCCAAAGGCTGTAATAACCCGGCAGATTTCTGTTGATCACCTTTAACTTGTTGGCAGATGGCACAACTGTTCACAAATCTAGCAACATCCTTCTTCATATTCGGCTACCAGGAAACTCTCCTCATGTCCTTGTACATCTTTGAAATTCCAGGATGAATATTCAATTTGGAGCGATGACTTTCAGACAACACTTCCTGCCTTAGATCCCTATCATTCGAAACACAGATTCTCCCGTTAATCCTTAATGTTCCTTGACCATCGATTTCAAAACTAGGACGTTGACCCTTCCTGACTCTTTTGATGATCCTCCTCAACATCTTATCAGATTCTTGCTTGCTTGAGATCCTTTCAACAAGAGATGGAACCACTTCCAGAAGAGATAAAACTGCATTCCTACTGAAGGCATCAGCTATAACATTCGCTTTTCCCAGAGTGTACAAAATATCCAAATCATAGGATGCTAGAAATTAGACCCACCACTGCTGTCTCAGATTAAGATCTTTTTGAGAGAATAGATATTTCAATGGTTTATGATCCCTGAACAATTCAAATTTCTCTCCCAAAAGATAATGTCTCCAAATTTTCAAAGCAAAAACAATGGCTAGCAGTTCAAGATCGTGCGTAGCGTAGTTCTCCTCGTGAGGCTTCAATTTCCTACTAGCATACGCAATAACCCTTTCGTTCTGCATCAGAACTGCTCCCAAACCCACCATACAAGCGTCAGTATAAACCTCGAATTTGCTCTTCCCATCCGGAATAGCAAGCACTGTTGCACTAGTTAGCCTCGTCTTCAATTCTTGAAAAGCTTCTTCGCACTGGGGTGTCCATTTGAATTTCGCTCCTTTCCTAGTCAGCTTAGTCAGATGTAAAGAAATCTTGGAATAATCCTTGATAAATTTCCTGTAGTAGCCAGCCAATCCTAGAAAACTGCGAACTTCCGTCGGTGTCTCTGGCTGTTTCCATTCCAGAATAGTTTCAACTTTCGCTGGGTCTACAGAAATTCCTTCACCAGAAACAATGTGCCCTAAAAATTTAACTTCCGATTTCCAGAAATGACACTTCGAAAACTTCGCCTTCAGCACATGCTTCCTCAGAGTCTCCAATACAATCCTCAAATGCTCCCTGGCTCTTCTTCGGATTTGTAGTAGACCAAGATATCATCAATGAATACCAGCACGAACTTATTCAACACATCCCTAAAGACTTGGTTCATGAGGTCAACGAAGTAGGCAGGAGCGTTGGTTAACCAAAAAGGCATAACCAACCACTCATAGAAACAATTCGGTCCCCTAAATGCAGTCAAGGGAATACTGTCTTCAGCTACCCTCAACTGATGGAAATCTGAAGCTAGATCTAGTTGAGAAAAGATAGAAGCACCATGCAATTGGTCAAAAAGATCATCAATGCGAGGAAAATGATATTTATTACGGATAGTCACTTTGTTCAATTCTCTATAATCCACACAGAACCTCGGTGATCCATCCGATTTGGTCACAAACACTGCCGCCGAACCCCAAAAAGGAAAACTGGGTCTTATCAATCCCTTCTCTAAAAGATCCTGCGTCTGCTTAATCAACTCTTCTCTCTCTCTAGGAGCCATTCTCCTACTGGTCTGAATCACCGGCACATCTCCTGGAATCAAATCAATACGGAACTCTATTTCTCGATGTGGTGGCAGACACTTAACTTCTTCAAATACATCAGGCAAATCTTGTACCACATCGATATCTTCAATCTTCTCTTCAAAAGTCTCAATTCCATGCAAAAGACTGCTCAAGTGAATTCCAGAATTATCACATGACACTCTGACAATTCTACCCAGATCAGTTTCCAACGAAACTGTTCTTTCATCACAATTCAAAACGGCTTTATACTTATCCAGCCAATCCATTCCCAAAATAAGATCAAATCCCTTAAAATTCAATACATAGGGTCACAAGAAAAACTGTGAGATAGATAAGAGATCTTCAAGTCCTTACAGATAGTGTCTAATTTGGTCACCCCTCCTATAGGATTAGATACCAAGATAGGACTGTCTACAGAACTAGGGGTAAGAGAGAACTTTTCAACAGAGTCCAAAGAAATAAAACTCAAGGAAGCACCCGAATCAAACAAAACTTTAACATATTTTCCATCTAAGAGTAAAGTACCTTCTAATACTCCTTTGCCCATCAAAGAAGAAGATAGTCCGGCTTCCAAAGCAAGAACTTTATTCTGAGGCGCCCTCTACAGAAGTGGACAATTCTTGATCATGTGTCCTGGCTGATGACAATTAAAGCACATCGATCTCTGTACCATAGTTGATCCTGGGCCACTCTGATGCGGTTGCTGTTGCTGCCGGAATCCTTTTCTAGGACATTTATTTGCCAAATGTCCTTCCTGTTGATAAATGTAGCATTTGCGAGATCCGTTGTTATTCCCAGGTTTCTTCTTATTTGGCTCCTCCATTTAGGATCGAACTTCCGCTTATTCGAATTAGTGAAATTCCCACCTGAAGCTGCAATTGGAGCCCCCGGTTTCTTACTCATCAAACTTTCATACCTCAATTCCATATCAATCAAATCAACAAAAGATCCTTTCAGAGGCACCGTCAATTTTCGATGGAATTCAGGCCTCAATCCTTGCACAAATTTCTCATTCTTTTTAAGGGAAGTATCGATGAGTCCTGGTCCATAACAAGAGAGTTCGTTGAATCTGGTTTCATATTTCGAAATAGACATACTACCCTTCTTCAAATACAGAAAATCCTGATACAATTGGGTTCTCCCGCCATTGGTATAAACTTCTCTTCAAACATTTCCTTAAATCTGTCCCATGAAATGTCATCCTCAGAAATATTTGCAATTGTTGAATCCCACCATGCTGCTACACCACCCTACAGTTGCCACGATGCCATTTGCCTCTTACGCTCATCAGACAATTTCGTGCTCTTGAAAATACGCTCGCAAGAGCGTAGCCATGCTTGAACTTCAATTATTGACTCTGAACCTTTGAATGGTTGGCCTCCGATATTTTTGAAATCCTTGCATAAAGCTACAAAACTAACTTGAGGTGGTACTGGATTGACAGCCTCAGTAGCATTTTGACTCCGTCCATCATCTGTTGAAGTACTGGCCCTAACTCTACCTCTTCTTCCGAAACTCATGTTGGCCATCTGAATAGGTAACTCAACAATTTAGATATATATATATATATATATATATATATATATAATTATATGAAAATACAAATACGCACTCTCAAGATAAATATAACACAAGAGCCTAGGTACTCGCTCGACCTAGTGCTCTGATACCAACTGTGACGACCCGCCTTTCTAACCCCAGAAAGACGTATCATCATTAAGAAAGAAAGGGATAGAAATAGAAAAGAGTAGAAAGAAAGAATAACAACATTAGAATCTCAAAGCAGAATGGAACAAAATATAATACACCAACATACTATTACATAGTTATACATACATCAGAGTTATGCAATATCATACAACAGGACTTTCATATACATATATGTCCATACATACATCCAAAATATAGCATACACTAACTAGACAGTGGAACTACATATATAGGTACATACGTCTGGTCGTCTTCCCAAAAGAGCTTCTCCAGAAAGTCAACACTTTCAATACCTATCACTAGGCTACTCATAAAAATTTGAGTACCCAAGAGTTTATGAAAACAAAATATAAACTCCGGTTCAGACATGGGTCTGGTATGAGTAAACGGGTTAAAATTTCTTAACTTTGAAAATCATTTGAAATAAAGGTATCACGTAAGACTTCCCACAAATAAATACGGGTAAATTTTTACCTTACGCTAACCAAAACATTTTATAGGAAATTCAGTGATATTATAATAGTGTCTAGGGTTTTCAAGTAAATAGTAAATAGCCAAAACTGTTGCATCTATTAAATTCCAGCTACTAGCCACGGAAGTGGGTAATACAAAACAAAACCGTAGGGTCTCGTAGGGAAAATGGGTTTCCAACGATGGCAGGGCTACTGGGGTACCGCCCGTCACAGTACGGGGCCTAGATCACCGTAACGAAGATCACTCCCGAACCCCTACAACACAAGGCCGGAGCCATTCCTTACTAAACAGTCCCGAACAAGATAACCCCGCAGTTGTGGCCAACAACTGCTCACACAGCCGAAATAAAAAGGGACATTTAGACAGGGGTATACCTCGTCCTACTTGGGCATGACCCACCTAACCTTGCTGCATCTCCCATTTTTTAGTCATTCCCGGTTAATGAGGCTTGAGGCTGCGATTACCTTTATTGAACATTATTCTTAGAATGCTCATCGTCCGTTTGACGATGTGCTAAAAGCATTCATTCCATACAAGTTCGTTCTGGGTTCGAACGAAACCGATGGCATTATCTCATTACACTCATTTTGGAATCACCCTCAAAGTTAACGACGATAACCCTTGCATTCTAAAATACCATCTTGATCACCACTTGACAAGTTACGACCTATCGTTTAATTTGGATCGATGTGGTTTTTGGAGAATCAAAACTGATTCTTTCGATCCCGGTCTCATCGGAATCCAAATGCCATTTTAAAGGCCAAGTTATGTATTTAACTTAACAATTCAATTCAATATTAAGAATTCACACAGCAGATATCACAGATAAATCATATATAATTATCATAGATATATCCAGAATATATTACAACATATCATCAAACAGATATCAAAGTCAATTAAACAGAATTACCAATTCATACCAAAACAGTTTGGTTTAATTAACTTAATTAATTGCTTAAGAGTAAACTACTTAATTCTGCTTAATTAATTACTGATTAATTTACTTATTAAATTTATTGATTATTACTTAATTACTCAGTTAATTAATTGATTCTTAATTGTTAATTAATAACTTACTTATTAAAAATTAATTACCTATTTAATTATCACAAATTATTTAAATTAATCATTTATTATCAATTTTATTAACGATATAATCTTTAATTAATCACTTAAGTTAATTATCATTTATTAATTAACTTTTAAGTAATTAGCTAACGTTCTTAAGACTTAAATTGATTTAACACATGATTAATTTTTAATTACAAATTTAATTATAGTTATTAATTTAATTTCATGTACAAATTAATTTACATTCGGATCACTTTATATTAATCAACTATCTTTACAGACTTTCCTTAATAAACTTTTAAATCAAGTACTAATCTAACACTAACTAATTACTTTATTAACTTAGTTATACGAAATACTTAAAACAAAATTATGCACGTCCATTAAGAAATGGACTCGAGGCAGCACACCACTTGCTCAAGAAAGTCTCGAGTTTCCCCCCGTGTCTTCCCCGCGTCTCTCTCTTCTTCCCATCTTCTTCTTTTGCCTGTTTCTTTCTTCCTCTCATTTATTTATTTATTTTAAGTTTAAGTTATGAATGAAAAAGCAGTAGCCAACTCACGCAAACGACCCGGAGTTAAATTCGAAGCAAACATCCAAGTACCTCGAGCACGAGCATGCGCCAACCCAATCTGACAAACAGACATCTCCTTGCCACCGTGCACGTGCACGGTGGTTCGCTTCGCCTCCGGCGACTCGCGTCATCACCCACAAACTCCAATTCGACCATACATTCGAATTCAAGAGCAACTCGATGCAAAGATCTTGAAGTTGAAAAATACCCCTCTGGACGAACTGAAACTCGAACAACATAAGAGAAATCGCCTCTTCCTCCTAGCGCCGACCACCGTTAGAGTCGCGATTACTGCCACGCGTTGCCGACGTCATCCCCCTTCGTCCCTTAAAAACACTGCCAGCTCGATCGTGTCATGTTGATGAAATCATCGAGCAAACAGACCCATCAGAAAACTCGACCAAAACCTTACCCTTACCTCAAACTCAAAATCTATACATTCGAATTTTTTTTGACATTTTTCTTATGTTAAATTGTCTTCAAGCTTTCTTCATATCAAATTACAACCATTAAAATTTATCCAGTCATCCAGAATTGAAAAAACCCATCTCAACTTCCTTTTAAAACCGCTCTTATGATCTTTGCCCAAAAATCATATTTTTATGTTAAAATTCCAAACTTTGAGTATGAAATCAAAATATGTTATCGAATTCTAAAATTTAAACATTGGAATTTTGACTTTTAATTCCTTTTACCTGTAACTTGAATTAACAGTATTTATAAAATACTGTAAAACTCTAAACAAGGTTGCAGGCCTATGATTTAAGATAACGACTTGAATTAGCAACAATATCAAAGTTAAAAACATTTATATGAAGAAGTGTTTACAAATTTCTTTGCTTTACTTTGTTCAGATACTCAAAATTTCTGAGGAACAGCTACATATGCTACCAGAGCAACAGGAAGTACTCAGGTCAATTTGATTAGAGCAGACATCAAAGCACATATCTTTTGTAAGTTAAATATACAAGTTTCAATTGAAAATAGTAAGTCTACTCACAAAAAAACATGATTTAACAGAGGGTAGTTTCCAGATTTTAGATGAACTCAGAATTGAAACCAGATAAATATAGGTCATCAGATTATTACCAACATATCATACACACACATGAACTTAAAACTTAATTAAAAGTTTGTTTACTCACCCTAAAATCCGTTGGACAGGAAACAAAGTTAATGAAGACTGCAGATGAATTCCTGAACACTTCACTGCTTTGATAACTTGTTTGAAAATAGAAGGTGATGTTTGTTTCCTCTTTGTTTTCTTCTTCTCAGGTCTGCTTTTGGATTTTGTTAAGTTTTTTTTATAAACGAACATAAAAATATGACGGATATATATAAAAGTAACTAAATAATATAGGTTGTATCTAGACAGTTTTTTTTTGTATTGCCATGCTTTTTAATTGGCTAAGTATTATACACTGCAGAAGGAAATTATCTCAGAAATTTCGGCTGCAGTACTTGCTTAAACAAGAAGTTGTGCTAATTTAATGCTTATGCTTCATTTATGATAACATTTAATTAATGTTTACTGATTCTTGTTAATTTTTGTACAAGACATAGATTTGTTTTATTTTATTGAAGTGAAATCTTTGTTTTCTTATGCCTATAAACTTACAGCAGCACATAAGTTTTATTTTTATTTTTCTTTCTGGACAAAGACATTTTGATTGTTGTACATATGTGTATACAGATTATGCATAAAGATATTTTACATGTAATTTGTATACTTGACTCCTTTGCACACTTGTTTCAATAGCAACCTGATATGATCTTTATTAAAAATTATGTATTGTATAAATGGGTTTCACAGGTTAATGTTTTAGGCTAACTTACCCTATATATATTGAGTAAACTTAACATAGTCATTGTTAGTATATTAATTTTATTTTATTTATGTTGTTCATGTATGATTATTATGGTTATGATTTCTAAATTTATCCTATTTGTAGTTTAATTATCAAACATTGATTCATAACATATATTTGTATTTTCATATTTCAAGTTATAATTTATATTTGTGTATTTATTACTTTAGTTACATCTTATAATATGTTTTATACTAGTTTTGTATGTTTATGTTTATAATCATTTATATTGTTTTATACTTATGTGTTAGATTTCCATGTTTATGTTTAATATTACTATGTTTGTTTATTTTTAAGCTTATCATCTTAAAAACTACAATTGTATTCATATGTATATTATCAAATAATAAAAATATAGAGTCTTTGATTTTATTGAATAAGAGAGATTTTGTTATAAATAATTTTGAAAGATTCCATTTTAAATTTTCAAATCCAAAATTTTCTTTACAGTCACATATATAACTGGTAAATGATTTAGATCTCATCCGTTTATAATTTGAGGAACCTGTATTTAATTTAAATTAGATTAAATATTTATTAAAATATGCTGTCAAAAATTCCAGGTTGTTACATATGAACTATTAAAGAAGTGCAGAGTTTGAATGGGAAGGTTGCTGCCTTAAGTCGATTTATCTCCAGAGCTACTGACAAATGTATTCATTTCTTTAATTTGATTAGGAAAGGAAAAAAGAAACTTCGAATGGATGTAGGATTGTATGGACATGTTTCAAGCTCCGGTGAATCATTTGGATAGACCACCTATCTTTTCCAAGCCGGTAGATTATAAAGAGTTGTAAGTTTTTTTGGCTATATCATCATACGATATACGTGCCACCTTGATTCGTGAGGAGAATCAGATCCAGAAAGACGATGTGATAAATGCCTGATATATGCAAAAGTCCCAAGAGCTCCACCAATAGAAATTACAAAAATGGTCAACCCATGGCCGTTCGCTATGTAGAGTATAGACATTATCGGTTCTTTACCGATCTCTAAAGGTGGCGCGAAGTACGCTATTGCGGTAGTTGATTACTTCACCAAATGGGCCGAGGAAGAACCTGTAGCCACAATCACAACTAAGAAAGTAATCAACTTCATCTTGCAAAACATCATATGTCATTTCAGTTATCCACGGACAACTGTAATGGATAATGAGACTCAATTCGATAGTGTTGAATTTAAAGACTTTTGTCAGAGATATCGTATTGAAAAGAGATTTGTAGCGGTTGCTCAATATCGGGAAAATGGACATGTTAAAGCTGTAAATAAAATCATCATGTCAATTCTGAAGAAGCTTTTCGAGAAGGCTAGAGGTAAGTGGGTGGATGAACTCCCTAAGACGCATTAGGCTTACAAAACTACTCTCAAATCCGCGACTGGCCATACCCCATTCGCCCTCCCTTACGGTTCATTAGTCGTTATTCCCGTTGAACTCGAAGTTCCTTCTCATCGAGTGACTTACTATGATCCCAAAACAAATAACGATCTCCTCTTGGAATCTCTAGACTTTATAAATGAGAAGCACGAAAAAGCCGATCCAAGGGCGGCTGCACTCTGACATCAAATCACCCGGTATTACAACATTAAAGTCTGACCGAGAACCTTTGAAATTGGTGATCTCGTCTTGAAACAGGTTTTTCCTACCCGATACATATGAATCTGATTTGGGAAGGACCATATATCATTGAACACGGGCTGGGAGAAGGAACTTTCAAGCCAGCGACTGTCAATGGCATTACACTTCCAAAAGCATGGAATAGCGAACATTTACAACGCTATTTCACTTAGTTTATTTCTTTTACATTTCAATTGTATTTACTTTTAAAGTTTGCATTAGCATTTGATCTTCCGAATATGTAATAAGATATTTATGTTACTTCCATTCATTTAATGAATAAAGTTTCAAGCTTCCTTTGTATTTACGTTTGTGGTTACATTGTATTCTAATTACATGGCAAAACCGATTTATATCGATGTATGTGAAAAGGCTCCCAGAGTTAAAATCAAACATTCATGCTAACTTCGAATACGATCAAGCAAGATGAGCTCGATCAACTTGTTCATTTAACAACTCTCATTTGCAATCCAAAGGACGAGATACACAACAAGGAATGAATGTAACCGACAATCTGATGATTGCATAACTCCTGCCCGAACCGTGGAACCGAAACAAAATTAAAGCGACCGAGATATGACCAGTCGCTTGCTAAATTAAACCCCAAATGCTAGAGGGAAAATTAATCGATCAAAAAGAGTACAATCAGACCGCTCCTCGAAATAACTACAAGTTCCCAAAGTGCGGATTGGAGTATAAATATAAATCGGGCGTGAACAGAAAACCCGCAAAATAACTCTAAGTTCCCAGAGTGGGGACTGGAGTATAAACTTAAATTGGGTGTGAAACGACCACCTACAAAGTAACTCAAAGTCCCTAGAGTGCGGACTGAATTATAAACGTAAATTGAGCATGAATCGACCTCCTGTGAGATAACTCTGAGTCCCAGTGTGCGGACTGGAGTATAAACATAAACTGGGTGCAAACTGACCATCCATCAACTAAATCTTATCGTAGAGTGTAGATACAGACTTGAATAAATAGATGAGTGGAGCCCGAACATTCTCTATTCAATAGACTCCGCCCTGAAACCGACAGGAGTATAAACTCGCTAAGGATGAAATTTGACCATCCGGTTTCTAGCCTTGCTAAATCAAAACCAGGACAGGGGTACAGTTGCTAAAAAAATCATTGATTCCGACAGCGTAAAACTAAGACCTGAGCCTAATGTTTGGTACGACTTGAGGCCACGACCACTTGGAGGCCTTGGGATGGATTTGGTGAATTGTTATCAGAATTTACAAACAACGAATTACAAGTACACTGAATGGAAAGTAATAGTTCAACTACTTAAATAAAAGTTCACGCGAAAGCTCAACAGAAAAAAACTTTTATTCACGTAACAGGTTTTGAGATCTCGGTACAAGTTATTTCAAAAAAAATGGGGATTCATACCGTACAACCACTGCTAGTACAAGAAATGACTATTTAAATTATGTACACTGAGTTGAAATGACAATTAGTTCTTTGACTTCCTTTCCTTTGGATTTCTCGGGAGTAGAGCCACTTATGCTTCTCTTTCTAGACCCTATACTTCCTTTAGCAGGAGAACTTGCAGAGCTAAGTGGAAGTTTACTGAGAATTGACCCGCTAGGTAGAATAATTTGTAGTAGCACAAGTTGATGATCATCAATGTCCACCTCGGTGGGTTCAGTTTTAACTTTTCTTTTCAACAACTCCCCCTTTCCAATCTGTTCTTTCAAGTTAAACTTGGCAGTGTGTTCGGAGGCACCAGTAGCCATCACTTCGTCAGACTCGTTTGTTGGAAGCGGCTCTTTAGCCTTATCATCATCAATAGCCCCGATGACTTGAGCATCAGGCCCTGGTACATCAATAGATACTGGGTCCTCAACTGATTTCCTTTGTTGTTTTACAGTAGTACCACTTTTAGGAGTCCGACTAAGGCCTGAGGGACCTGCAAAATTTGTTAAGAAAGGGAGATTAGCAAAAAATCAAAGCGCGTGATGAATAAAAACTTTTCATATACTGAGGAGTAAAGCGTGATACCAAAATCTGGTTGACTCTCCGTACTTGCTGCGGTGCCTCCTTCTAAGATGGGGGTTAACATCTAGGATTCGAAGCCGGGCTTGTCCGGATCGTATCCGAGATCCTGCTCCATATCAAGAGCAATTGATGTTCTAGCAACTTGAGATGGAGGGGTACCCTTAGGATCAGTCCATGAAGATCTGACAACATTTTCTCTTTCTTCGGTAGGTGGAAAAGCGTTTAAATTTTAGGTAGCTAGATCTAAGGGCTCATTTCCACGAAGAATTTCCCTTACTAATTCTTATACGTTGAGCTCAGCTTTATCCGGTTCTTTTTTCTTCATCTCGATAATGCAGTCTCAAGCTTCCACGAGTGATTCGAGATAACCCTCACCAAGAAAACTTAAGTCACAATGGATCAGGACTTTGACATTGTATTCAATGATTAACAGGTCAAATATGTCCTTAATCTCATTCTTATCAGTTTCCATGGCAGCTTCCACTTGGGAGTTAACTTGTTCAATCATCTCTTTTCGGCCATCTTCTCGAGCTTCTTAGTTAACAGCTTCAATTTTAGCGAATTGGTCGTCGAGCTTAGCCTTTAAGCTCTTGGCCTCAACAACTTACTCACAATACTTCTACGATTCTTCTTAAGCTTTGATTTTTTTCCTTCCTTTCCTTCTTGAAAACTTCTTCAAGTTCCTCGACGCTACGAGCCAGAGCATTTTTTTCCTTTTGCGAGGAGTCCTTTATTAAAGCAAGTGCCCCACTACGATGAAATGCCGCATCGATTTCCCTTTTATAAGAAACTTCTAAATGGCTTACTGCCTCTATCATTTCCTTAGCGTTTTTCTCCGCTTCAGCAAGTTGGGTTTTAAAATCTAACAATTCAGTGTCCTGATGCTTGATTACGTCCTTATCGTGTATAGCTTCCAAATTAAGGCGGTCAGTCTCATGTTGTCACTCAATGGATACTTCGGAGACTTTTTCTGCCAACTGTATAAGTGAATTGTGCTTGAAAAATACATCATTGACACACTCGAGAGAACTTTCCTTGGCATGCCCCAGAATTATATAAATGGAAGGAAGGAATTTGAGCCCATCAAAGAATTTTTTGGAAAAGTGGCATTGAGCTCAGTCAACTTCTCCACTGTGGAAACGTCAGGAGCGGCAACCAGCAAAGGCGGATCAGAGGTAGCAAGTGGATGTTTGCCCGGTCGACGTTCACAAGATTGTCTAGAGCACGAGGAACCAGAATGTTAGTCATAATATGCAGCGATATGAGTGCCACGGTAGAAAGGATGGTCTCCCTTCCGAGCAGGAAAGTTAGACTGCTCGCCTTGACGAGATGTATAGGACTAGGATTTGCGTTTGGAAGAGGAAGAAGATTCCCTTGAGTGATAATTCTTATCCCGTCCCTCATCCTTCTCCCTGCACTGTGTAGACTCTGAATCTCAGCTAGATCGGTGGTACGATGAAGAACTTATGAGGCTATCGAAGGCTCTAGATTGAGACATTTCACTTATAAAGACTAAGTGAGAATGCATTAGTAATTGTTGCACGAAAGATTAACAAAAAGTGTACAGTGAAGTGCACATGGTTGTTAATGTCCTAGTGTTTCCCCCAATAGATCGGTGACTATAGCCTTTCTCATCGGTATTTTCTCTTCTTTATTAGAAGGTCGGATGCCTTTGCCACTTCTTATGGGAGAGTTGAGTCCTTCAATGTTAACATTCGAAAAGTCATAGTACATGATGTCATCCGAAATTTGAAAATTGGAAAATCGCTTTAATGAACTTTCCAAGTGTTGAGAGGACGTTTCCTTGTCAATAGAAGTAGTAAAGAACTGTAGATACGCGGTGGTTTTTCTTCTACGAAGCTTATATGCCAACCTTTTCCTTCTTTTTGTGGGTGTTTGGGATTGTGCGGCTTGTGATGGTTCGACCATCGGCGCCTTTTTCGGCCTTGCATCAACATCTTTCGGTTTATCAAGCTAAGAATCCTTAATCTCACCCTCTTCAGTATCGTCTCGAATCCCCTCAATAGAGGGCACGACTGGGTTGACGATATCCCTTCATTGTTCTACAACATTCCTTGGTAATGTTGCACTCCTACAAAGCCTCATACTAGGCCATCTTTCAATATCCCGAATAAGGAGAGTAACTCATCGGTTACGAGAAGTTTAATGTCCCTATCCTCAACAAGGGTGGCGCAAATGGTAGCAAGGACTCTTGAAAAATCGACACCTTTAGGATGAGGATGAACACTTGAAAGAACTCCGGATGCTAGTAGATTCAAAGGAAAAGATATGACTTGGACCGGTGAACTTGAGAAAGAAGTGAAGATAATACATATGTCCTTCTAACCATTATCTAGCAGAGCCGGGAGGGTAACGAACGTAAAACCATTCATGTTTAAACAACGAGAGTTTGTTCCAAGTGCTCATCAGAACTTGACAGTTTGGCGAGGGTTTGAGAAAGACATAAGAAGGGCTTCCTGATCATCATTTGAGGTTGTAGATAAATATTAGATCTTCGAGAATGGGCGGACGAAATAAAATACCCATGAACAACAAGAAGGTTCCATGTATGAAAGCATAACCAATTGGGTGAAGTTGAGTAGGGGCTATCCTAAGATATCTTAGCATTTCTCGGAGAAACGAATTGAAGGGCAGTACACGTCTATCCCAACATATAAACTTGTTGCACGCTGTGTACCCTACAGGGGGCAAGTGAGGCCTATCATGTCTTAAAGTAACTAAGATATCCCCAAACGAAATTCCGTAAATAGAACATAGCCGGCGGAGAGCAGCCTCACCAATTCAGGAAGCCTATGAATCCATTGGATTATCTAAAAGAATATCGCCCTCTACAACATTAGGATCAGGGGTTATGTTTTCCACTGGAAGGATTGGAATGCTTGAGAAAAGATCGACTCGTGGGTTAGAAATCTGTTTGTTCCACTTATTGGCTAGGAGAATTCCTAAAGGATATAGTTGCGGAACATGACTATACTTCAGAACCAATGTGTTGCATTGTCGGATCAGAAGGCATATCAGCTAAACGCTACGAGCGTCTGGAATCCATATTAGCTCTACTCAGTAGATAATCAAGATTAGATAAAATAACCTGTTCCCTCATGCTAAGTGTAAACTAGTGTAATGTGGTGTAGTATATAACCGATATAAACAGTTTGAAATCGGAAAAATGAAACGAGACTTGGGAGTTTTGTCCAAAGAGACCGTCATCGCTGACTGTCTCAACTGGCAAGAAAATTGATTGACTACGAAAGCTTTAGGATGGGCTATCGACATATGGAAGTATGAAGTTTGTTACTTAAGTTCATTTGCAAATTTTTCACTTAGCCTATATTGAAAGTTCCAAAAAATTTGATTGTTCAGTCTGAAGTTCAATAGTGAATATGCACTATTGTTCATTGTCATCATTCATCAAGGTCGGTAAGGAAAACTAATGGAGATTATTCGAACAAATTAGGTTAGATCAATTTGCAAGGAATATGCCTACCCCTAAAGTATAGGTCGATCCCTTTTCCAAAAGCTCCTATACCGATCCTTCCATGAAGACCTTCCCTACCGATCCGTCTCTCAGAGTCACTAACACCGATCCCTATACCACCACTTTATATTGATCCCTCTCCTTAACTAAATTATTGATCCCTCTCCTCAACTAAATTACTGATCCCTCTCCTCAACTAAATTACTGATCATTATAGTATCCTGATCCCTTCGTCTCTCTGCTCCCGACTTTTCTTCCCTCGGAATCGCTTGTCGAACCCATATTTTATCTCCTCTTCCTACGCCTAACTCAACCTACCAAACCTTTATTCCAGCAATTACCAACCTCTCCAAGATGTTCGCCATCACAACCTTATACACACGTCAATAACTCAGGGCTGATAATCTTATCGTATAATTAAAAGAAGTATTGCGAAATCATACCTATATGAAAATGTGGGGGTCTGAATTAAGGTAAGGACAAGTGTTTGGGGATTATCGAATCAGGGATGAAGAAAAAGAAGTTTGTGGGTTAGTTGGAGTCGTGGATGGTTTTAAGGCTGAAGGTTGAAGAGCTTGGATTCGTCAAGAAATTTTAGTGCGAAGGCATGTACATGGGAAAAGTGAAGAGGAAGGAAGGCTTATATATATGTATGGGAGAGGGTTCGACTGCAAGGGCATTATATGTGTAATAAGGGGAGAGTGGTCCACATAGAAACCTGCCGATCCCTTTTTATATGGCTAAAAGGATGGATCGCCAAAATGAATGTCGATCCCTATAGATTAAAAAAATAAAATAATTGTAAGGATTTGGCTATGAACGTGGGTATACAGGATATTACAGAAACTGGCAATGACCCATATATGTTTGTGCACATCCGGGAGCGAACGACAGAAATGTGTATATGAATGCGCATGAGAATGAATTAAAAGTTCAACTTTTTGTAATCAAAAGAAATGGAAATCAAACCCAAAACCATCAAGTTCAAGGCTGGACTAGATAATAAAAAGTTTATAAGTCTTGCAAAACCAGATTTATATATATTGATAGAATAGGGTGTTGGATTTACATTATCGGAAATGACCAAGCACCATGGCAATCGATGAAGAATTCAATACCTTGGAAAAATGATTTGACAAAGGAATAGAAATCATTCAGGAAGCTGGATGGACCTATTTTTAACAGTTTAGACTTATTTCAATTCAAAGCACGTCATGTTACTCACAAGACATGCTTTGGGGCCAAGTGTTACCCGGTATCCTGACCCAGTTAGATTGAACTGATTGTACAAGATACATTCAATTTTTATCAAGAACAATGGCCACGGATGTAACGATCTGCAATTTCAAACCATTCAAATCGACAATAAACCAATACATGTTAGACTTGAATTATTCAAAACAACAAATTGTTAAATATTTGGGGTAAATAAAATCAATCACAGAATCACAAATACAGAATAACGGAATATCAAGCAGCGGAATAATAAAACATAGTAGTTCATGTAGCTACTAAATACATAATCTCAAAACGAATACATAATATCATAGTCTGAAAGTAAATACAGCTGGAAATCCATATACATTAGTCCACTAATACATAAGCAAATGACTGAAAGGGAAACAACCGAAATAACTGAAATAACTAAGCAGATAGATAGTTAAATAGATAGATCTCCAGCGAAGTCTCTAGCTCCATAAGGTCTTCAACTGACGACTAGCATAAGCAATAGCCTTCCCATTCTGCATCAAAACAGCTCTCAAACCTTCTCGACTAGCATCAGTGTAAACCATCAATCCCTCATTTCCATTCGGAACGGTAAGAACTGGTGTGGAAGTTAGCTTGCGCTTTAATTCATTAAATGCAGCTTCACACTTATCATTCCAAATAAACTTAGTATTCTTATGAGTGAAAGAAGTAAGAGGTGCAGCAATCCGAGAAAAATTCTCAATAAATCTCCGATAATAACCACCTAGGCCCAAAAAGCTACCAATATCTGAGGGAGTTTTAGGTTTTTCCCAATCCTGAAACAGAATAGGGTGTTTAAATTCAAAGAAAGATAAGATAATTAAATTAAAAAGAGAGAAAGGTGGATAGACTTACATTGATGGCAGCAACCTTAACAGGATCGATTGACAGCCCATTTTCAAAAACAATATGCCTAAGGAATCAGACTTTATCTTTCCATAAATGGCATTTCAAGAATTTAGCTTTCAACGGATGACTCCTACGGGTTTCAAGGACAAAACTCCAATGCGATTCATGCTCCGTCTTCAAATTAGAAAAGACAAGAATATCATGATCGAAGACAAGAATGAACTTGTTGAGAACATCACGAAAAACATAATCATAAGATCAAAAAAGAAGGCTGGGGCGTTAGCTAAGCCAAAGGACATGACTAACTATTCATAGGAAACATTCTCAGTTTAGAAAGCAGTTTTGGGAATGCTTTCCTTGATCACTCTAAGCTATTGGAAACCAGTGGTAAGATCAAGCTGGGAGAAAACTTTAGCTCCATGGAGCTGATCGAACATGTCATTGATACGAGGCATAGGATATCTGCTCTTCAGAGTGAGCTTATTCAGCTCCTTATAATCAACACACATCCTCAAAAAACCATTGGACTTAGAGACAAAGACCACTGGTGCTCCCCATTCTGGACGACTTTGCCTAATCAAACCTTTGGAAAATAAGTCTTCTATCAGCTTACTCAACTCAAATTTCTTCCTGGGTGCCATCCTTTTGGGAGGAAGAACTACTAGTCGTGCTCTAGGAATAAGATCAATGCGGAACTCAATTTCCCTCTTAGGAGGAAGAGAAGAGACTTCACCAAAAACATCATGAAAAAGTTTGACAACAGGAGTGGAGTCAAGGTCATTAGGATGAGAATTAAGAGAAAAGATAAAACTTCTAGCATAATCCAGAAACGTCGACATCCAATCACCAAAGAATTATCCTTATCACAACTAAAGAAACAGATCGGGTTTTGCAAGAGATAACAACTTTATATTTATTCAGCCAATCACCTCCAAGCAAAATGTCAAAAGCATCAAAATCAAGACCATAGAAATTTCCAATAAAACGATGCCTCTTGTAAAGGAGTGTCGCCCCTTTAGAAATCCTACTAAGGTTCGCCGGACCACCAATAGGATTAGACACACATAAGGATTCAGTTCCATATTCGGGTTAAAGAATGTGTTCAAATTTGTTACAAAGGTCCATAGAGATGACACTATGAGATGCACCGCTGTCAAATAAAAAATGAATAGGATGAAAATGCAAAGTAAATTTACCCTAAAGCCTACCCTTGGTATCAAGTCACCGGAAGAAGTGGAAGAGGTAACTGCGAAGATTTTAGATGCCTTTGCCCTTCTACTGAGTGGGACAGTCCTTCTTGAAGTGGACTGGCTGCAAGCAAATATGGCAGAGATCACACCTAGTCATCTGAACTGGTGGGACAGAAGCTCCGACTCAACTAGGATAGCTGTTGGCATAATATCCCTTCTGATCACACTTGAAGCAAGTTATAGAAGATGGATCAGTAGGATGCCTCCGAGAAGAAGATCCTAAACCCTGAATCTTCTGCCAATTCTTCTTCTGCTATTGGAAGTTGAACTTCCTTTTCTTGGAGCTATTGGACGAAGGATGAGATGGAGGTGCACGAACAACAGATGTTTCCCTAGAAGTGGGGTTCCCATATCTAATAGCCATATCCACCAAATTTATAAAAAGGCTGTGCACATGAGCAATCAAACGATCATAATACTCCGGGAGAGCTCTATATATAAACTTTTCATTCTTCTTAAATGGGGTATCAATCAAGTTAGAACCAAACTTGGACAGTTCATTAAACTTCCTCTCATACTCATAAAATGTCATACTCCCCTGCTTAAGGTCAATAAATTCCATGTATAACTGAGACTTCCCGGCTTCGGACATCCACTTAGCTACAAAAGCATCCCTAAAATATGGTATTCAAGACTTAAGCAAAATTCCAAAGAGATAACCAAACTTGAATCTAGCTCAAGATTTGTACCTAAACTGCTCTCAAGTGATATTTGCCTCAATAGTGTGGGCTGTAACAGACTCCCACCATTCCTGGGCTCCTCCTGCAACTGTCAGGTGGATAACTGACGCTTCTGAGCATCGGTGATCTCAAGACCTGTGAAAAATCCTCCTTAAACTCCTCAGCTTCTACTGAGCCTCAATGATTCTCTCTACTCCAGTAAACTTGGTACTACCAAGTTGAGTAAACTTCTTACAGAGAGTAGTGAATCTGACTGGTGATACAGCTTCTGGTGTTGAGGCAATTCCTCGACCCCTACCTTTGGCAATCCTACGATTCGCCTTGGAAATTCAAGAATGAATTTTTAGGACAAGGGTAAAGATTCAGACTTAAAGAAAATCCTAATCAAAGAATTATAATTAACAAGATGGATTCGAAAGGAAGGAAGTTCTAGGAAAATGATTAAATTTTTGAAACAAATATTTTTATATCCAAAAAACTTTTAAAAACCGTTTAAAACCATTTTATACCTTTCAAAATGCGCTCTCTCTCATGAATGATGCTGAGACTGATTCTACTTATTCTAGGGTATCGCTACCCTATCTCTAATGAGTTTTTACCCTGTAGGCTAAGATTTGCCTAAAATCAAAGCTCTCTGATAAATTGTAACGACACACAATTTCAAACCATTCAAATCGACAATAAAACCACACATGTCAGACTTGAATTATTCAAAACAACAGATTGTTAATTAATTTGGGGTAAATAAAATCAATCATAGAATCATAGACATAGAATAACAAAATATCTCTCAACGGAATAAATAAAACATAGTAGATCATAAAGCTACTAAATACATAATCTTAAAATAGATACACAACATCAGAGTCTGAAAGCAAACACAACTGGAAATCCAAATACATAAGTCCACTAATACATAAGAAAATGAATAAAAGGGAAATAACTAAGCAGATAGATAGATAAATAGATCTCCAACGAAGTTTCTAGCTCCAAAAGGTGAGTCCAAGGCTGTGATACTCAAGCTGACCCGAGCAAAAGATAAAACAAAGCACTCAAGTCGGGACTAACATACTTATATAAGTAAATAAACTCAAGTGATTGTTCAATAAAATGCATCAGTAACTCAAAGGATGCTTGGGATTGTCCATCCTTTAAGGGTCTATTAAACTTGTAATAATATACGTTATATATATAATGTCTATCAGCGAAGTATAATATTGAAAATAGCGTTAAGGCGTTACACATATCTCCATTAACACATTTTTATAGGCATCATAGTCTATATAGTACTGTAAACTCCATCGTAAATTAGTGGACTATCAGGGAGCACCCCATAGGTACGACACAAATCAAAATCGTAGTGGGCTCGATGAGGCATATGACAAGGCATGCAAGGCAATGCTCAAGGTAGGATTCTACCGTTTTGCGGAACTAGGCTAGTAGTAATGCATAGCCGCAGCTACCGCCCACCTCGAAACAACACTCCCATAATCAAAGGTGCGCACCAATCAATCACAAGACAAAAGATATGGTTTCGAAGAAGCATGTCCGATAGAAGAAGCGACCTCACTTGGCCTGGTTATGGCTCTTGTTTTAGTTATATCAAGCTGACCCGATGGTCAGGGCTACGTTCTTACCTCATAACTGCAATGTTCACCAAACCATCCTACTTCGTTTTGGATTCTCCACCACTTGCATAGTTGTTAAAATGGTTTTGCAATTGGCAAACAATATGACAATATCCGTCTCCAATCTCTTTAACAACCAAATGCTTATTTCACACCATCTTATAGAAAATTTAAATAATAAATCTTAAATTATAATTTAAATCAATACTAAAATATTTAACTTCAATTATATTTTAGATTTAAAATATTTATTTTATAACTCATATTAAATCAAATTATTACATTCCAAAAATCACATCTTTTAAACTTAAATAAAATCTTATTTAAAATTTAAATCCTTTAAATCAAAATTAATTACAAATTATCCTCTACTTAACTTCTTAAATTTTATTTATTAAAGTTATTATATAAAAATCTATATTTATCATATTATAATTAAAACTATATTTATTATATTAAATTAAAAATTTATCTATTACATTTTATTAAATTAAACTATATTAAGTATTTTATGACATAATTTTTAAATTATTTAAATTACGTAATTAAAACTAAATAAAATTATAAGTTAAAATCTTAAAATTTCCTTTCAAAACCATATATTAGCTTAATTTAAGCCTTAAAACATATAAAATAATTTATTTTCCAAATATAAGTTTCTAAATAAAATTATTAAATTAAATTTTAAAAATCAAATTTATTAAATCAAACATACTTTAAAATTTTAGAAAATAATTTAAAAACCGACCGCGGTCTCCTATATAATTTTCTATCATATGGTCAAGTGATAAGGATATATATCATTTCGACCCGCAATAATTTAAATTTTCAAGTATATATCATTTCAACCCAAAATCCCAAGTAAATTCAAAATTTCAATAAATCGCTCCGGTTTATCATTTCAACCCATAGCGATTTTTCCTAATCTATAAGATCGTTGGGATATGTATCATTTCAACCAATGGTGATTTTCCTAACAACAAGGGAACTTGCAGTTTGATAACAAATTATATAATAAACAAAACATTGGTCACATATCATATCATGTAACATAACAAAATCAAAATTTTCATTTCAATGACAATTCAAGTGATATTGGTTCACTTAATAATAAGTATGTAAGTTGTGAGTGATTGCTCACCTTACGTGGCAAATGAAAGTGACAACTACAACAAATAGACACGAACAAGCATGACGACTAGACACAAACAAAATTCTTTTTTTATAAAGAGGAGAGAGAGGGCAAGAGGGGTTCCGCCTTAGGCTAGGCTCGGCCTATGGTGGTGGCGCCCGGCCTATGGTGGAGGGTGGCTCACGGCATGAGAGTGGGTGGAGGGTGTGGCCGAGTGTTTGTAAAGGCGGCCGAGGATGTGTGTAGGTTGGGTGGCCGAGGGTTCGTGGCTTTGGTGTGGGTGGATGTGTGGGTAAACATGTGGGTGGGTCGACCAGGGGAGATGGATGGTGTGGCCAAGATGGTGCTCGGCAAGGCTAAGGAACGGTGGAGATAAGTGGAGCAAGGAGGAGGATGGAGATAGGAGAAAGGAGGAAAGAGACTAGGGTTTGGCTTAGGAATTGGAGGAGGAATAAGGAGATGGGTTACTGGAATTTTGGTCACTGTAAATTCCTTCAGGTTGAAAGAATAGGGATGAGGAGAGAAGTAGAAACATAAAAATGTACGTACCTTTCCTTTCAATAGAAACTTATGATGGTGAAAGGTTACGTAGCATTCAGATGACTTTTAAAATTCAAGCCCAATAGACCCAACCCCAAAAATCACAACCCAAAACCGAATATACAAAAATAAAATACAGGTAGAAATACAGACAAATACAACGCCTGTATTTGCGCGTTTTTATACTGTAAATTGCAGATTTAAAGCTGTAGAAATGGATTTAATGAAACGAAAAGTGAAGTGGGTATTAGAACGTAGTCTAGTATCACAAAAATACTAAATTTAAAATTTTCAAATTTCAAAATTTTCAACTCAAAGTCAAATTTTGACTAAATTTGACAAAAAATTGAAATTTCACAAAATTTTCCTTTTTATTGAATTTGGAAAAATGTATTGCTAAACATTCGGAAATTGTTATTGTGGCGACGCATATTTCGGAAGGTTTAAATCGAGAATAATCCACACATGTCCAACTTAAACAATTCGAAATGTAGATGGTCAATGGGGTTAATTAAGAAAAATAAGAAAAGAAGAAGAAAACAACTATAGAATCTCAGAGCAAAATGATAAAATATAATAATCAAATAACAGTTTATGAAGCTGTTTACTATCATTTGGTTATAATCTATACAACATTTATCAGATATATAGACACACACACATCAGGAGAAAATAATCAATACATTCAAATAGCATGATGCAGGGAATAATAATAATAATAATAGTAATATATCAAAATCTTCGTCTTCGTCCTCCAAAGAATAATCTTCAATATGCTGAAAAAACTCAGAACTGACCCGAGCGTAATGAAAAGACAAAACTCTCGAGTCGAGACTAAAATACTCTTATTAAGTCAAATCAATATCACAAAATATGAGTGCAATAACTTAAGAGATGTTACAGAGTTTTCCATCTCCTAAGGACCGTCAAACTATTATGTAGTGTACGCTATAATGGATAATGTCTATCGGTAAAATATATATCAAAATAGCGTTAAGGCTTTATAGTATCCCCTTTAACACTTTCTTATAGGTATAAAACCAAAGTCGTAATGGGATCATATAAGGATAAATATGACAAGGCACGTGAGGCAATGCCTAAGGTAGGATTCTACCAATTTACCCTTTTTGGCTAGTTGTAACCCATCTGTGGCTGTAACATTCCTGAAAATTCACCAAGTTTAATTTGGCAATTAAATTAGTTTTTGAAAATAAATTGTGAATTAATTAGAGATTTCTAGAATAAATAAACAATTTTTTGATTATAAATAGAAATTTAATTTGAAATTTAAGCATAAGTATCTTACAAATAAGTATTGTATTTAGGAAAATAAATGTATTACAAATAAGGTAGAAATTAAAAGCTTTGAGATTAATAAAAAGTTAATGATAGCTGTTTTCTAAATTTTTAATTATATTAATATTAGGGAGATGTAATGAATTTCCAAAAGATTTATTTTTAAGATTCAGTTCTCTTATATAAATAAATGTGACTATTTGTTAATATGAAATCAAAATTTTTAAATCCTTCTTTTCTTTTAAAAGTTGTACAAAAATAAATAATAAATAATGTGTGAATGTAAATTGTATAAATATATAAGTGTATAAATATGTTGAACAAAATTAAAGGTTACAATGTGAAAATTAATTGGGATAAAATTTTGTTTGTGTAAATATAAATATAAAAGGAAACATAAACATTTTACAAATGTAAACATTGAATTTGAATTTAAATTGCATAATTATATGTATGAATATATAAATAGACATAAATAGAGTTTTAATTCAAGTGAATTGGAAATTTGAATCTAAATTTAAAAAATATTTTAGAAAAAAATATATTTGGTTTTTGAAAATCATTCAGGTGTAATTTATAATTTATATAATGTAAATATAAAGATTAAGTAAGAGAGGGGTATGTATATTTATAAGATAAATATGATATAAAAATTTATTAAAAATTCTTTTGTCTTATAGAATTACGAATGATAAACAAATATAAAGGGGATGGAGTAAAGAATTAACATACATAAGGGAGGAATTTTTTTACAAGTGTTACAATGTAATGAGAAGAATGAACAAATGGCATCCAATATATTTAATTGAATAAAATAATGAAATTTAAAATTATAGAAACTTTTGAGCTCCCCCATATGCAATTATTTAACTTTTCAGCAAATCTGAAACAAAAGTAACAAGAGATTGAGCCTTTCAAACTCCAGCACCAAGAAAAGTGTAATATCCCAGAATTTCCAGGAGTTAAAATGCTGATAATCTCTTAATTTAATTATTTGAAATTGATAAATTGTTATTTTCAAAGATAATTAACCAAGTAATAATAATATAATGTTTTAATTATGGTTATAAATTGGTTCTAAAATAAGAATAACTAATTTATTGTGTAAATAAATTCTAAATATATTTATTGTTTTCAAAATTGATATGTGTGTTTAAATATATTTATTTCTGTGTATTTTAAATTGATTTTAAAATAGGATAAATTATTTATAAAAATGAGCTTATTTAAAAATTGATATTTTAATTGATTTTAGAGTTGGATTATTTTTAAATTTGACTTTAATTTGAAATATAAATTTGAATTTAAAGGATATACATACATATTAATAACATAATTTGAGTTTAAAATATATAGATAATATTTTAAATAAAAATAAGATTTGTTTTATTTCTTTTTATAGAAACTTATTTATAGAAATTTGATTTGTATTTATTTAATAAAAATAAATACAAGGCTTTTGAAATAGCATCTTTAATATGAGTTTGCAATTTGAATATAACTTTATTTAAATTATATTTGGTTTCATTCTTTTTAAAGATTGTATTTTATATAAATGTATAAGTGCATTTGTTTATTAGATATTTAATTAGAGAAGCATTTTTCAAATTAAGAAAACATATTTGATCATTTGGAAATAATTTAAAAAGTCTTTTAAATTTCTTTTAAAATTAAAACAAACTCAACTTGACAAATGTTTTGTTTTAAAACACTTTGTTAACAAGTGTAAAACATTTGAGTAATTAAACGACAAGTGTCCATTATTGTTTTTAATTTTCTTTTTAATTTATAAAATCTGAAATTGCTTATATAATCACCTTTTCTCTTCATCTTTCTTTTTCTTTAAATTCTTTGTTCATTTCTAAAAAGAAACTTGAATTATCAATGCAACTTTCACTCAAACCAAATCCTGAGATTTTCAAAACAATTCCTCAAAACGATAATCTGAACAATCCTCAAACAAAATCTGCATCAATTCCTCAATTCAATCCATGCTCAAATTAAACATCTAAAACCTGACATTGAAGTGCAAATCAAATCTGCATTTGAATGTCTGCATCATTTTCTTGTGCATGCAAATCTGAAGCAAAAAGAATAAAGCATTTGCAAACTTTTACTCATCCAAAAACCTGAAACATTAATCTCTGTTTATACCAAAACCTGTAAAAAAAAATTCAAGTGAAAACACTCCTCAAAACTCAAGTTCAGATGCCTTAAACCTCTTCCAAATCAAAACTGCATGTTTGCAGTTTATTTTCAAAACAAATAAACTCCTCAAACTCAAACACTCCTCTCAAAATAAATGTGCATTGCAACATTTTGAATGTCTGCACCAAATTTTCATATGCATGCAAGTTTTAAAGAGGGAATCTGAAGCAAATAGTTAAGCTAGAAAGTATTTAAAGTATTACCTGAAGCTTTCTGTTTCTAAGGGAGGATCGTCTTCAAATTCAAAGCATTTTTCAATTTCCTGTTTTTCATCAAACCCCTGCATTCCTTAGAAATGGTGAGTAAACATTCTAATTCAATGCTAAAGTAGTTTTAGACTTTGCTTTCATATGATTTCTGTGACAAACTATCTTTGCATGTGAATATATGTGTATGAACACTTTATGAATGTAAATTTTTAGACTGTGCATGATGATATGACCCTGTTCCAGGTTGCAGTGTTAACAAATAAAATTAAAATTCATATCTTTTTTTTTCACTAATGACACTTGGATCAAAAACAAAATGGAGTAGTTTTGGTATGATATAGATACTAAGAATATAAATAAGTATGGAATGTGTTTGCATTTTGAAAATGACAGTAAAAAAAACTGTTGGAATCTTCAAAATACAATAAAATCAAATGTTAAGTTTTATTAATTCAAGCTTATATCTTAGATCAGTTAGGAAAGTTAGGATTTTAGAAACAAATATTACAATTTTTAAGTTTGTATTAAGCTAGCATTTGGGGTTTATCTGGAAATGGGGTTTTTGGTGATATATGTTGATCTGTGAATCTGGGTTACTTGAGATGGTTGATGGAGCTAGGTGAAGCATCAGAGAGTAGCAAAAATTGTTGAAGAATTTATAAAACACTGTGAAGTTTGATTTTGCTCGGATTTGAATTTTTTAACCTAGTTTGGGTTCTAGCTGTAAATTGAACTATGGCATCTTCTACACTGCATCGAGCTTGAAGGGAATTTGAGTGAAGGATGCGCGGTGAGTCAGCGAGCTTTGACCGGAGTGGTGGCGATTATAGATGATCGGAGGCATGGAAATTTGGGTTTTTCTGATGATGGTTTTTGGGTTCAGATCAACCTGGGTACTCGATTTTGAATCAAGGTAGGAGATGATGATCTGTTGGTCGTGGACGCTTGTAGGATGAAGAAGTGAAGTGTCGGTGATGTTGGCGTTGACTGGAGGTGATTCCGGTGCCGTGCACTTGCACAGGGGTATGTGGTGTCTGAAGTTTGTATTTTGTTTTGGGTTTGTTGTTTTCCTCGAAGGAAGACTCGGGGGACAAACAAGATGACTCGGGAGGGGCTCGTGTATTTTTTGTTGTGGCTCAGGTAAGACCGGGTCATTTGTATGTAGGTTAAACTGTCAAGTTTAACAGTTTTTAAAAGTTTTATCAAAACAGTTTTTAAAATTTTTAAAGCCAAGTTGTTTAAAAAAATGTACTTTGCATATTGAATTCCAGTAAACATGGGTTGAACCCAAAATAAAATGTTCAACAAAATTTTCAAATTTAAATAAGTAAGTTTTAAACTTTAAATAGTTTAAGTTAACTAAAATTCTTGTTTTTGAAATTGAATTGTTTGTATAAATGAAATTTGTATGATTTGTTTAAATGTTTAAGTTAATGTTATTTTCAAACTTACTTTGCAAATATAAAGGAAATTTATAAATGTTTTTATTAATTAACAATTAAAG
Source organism: Allium cepa (assembly GCA_030765085.1). Lineage (NCBI taxonomy): Eukaryota > Viridiplantae > Streptophyta > Magnoliopsida > Asparagales > Amaryllidaceae > Allium > Allium cepa. Next base: position 139,990,729 of record CM060932.1, read on the forward strand.
TTAAGATAATTTATTAACTTGAAATTAGAATTGTTAATTAATAATTAAGGAAGGTAATTAATGATTATTTTATATCTTAATTTAATTAATGAATTTTGTTAAGTAAAGTTTTTTTTAAGGTTAAATGAAGATAATGTTTTATCTTAAATATTAATTAAGTATAACTTAATTAAGAATTTTAAGTTAATTTATTTATTTAATTATTATTTTAAAGGGGGTTAATTAAGCGATTAATTAAGTATAATTACTAAATTAATTACTAATAATTAATTGATTTAATTAAGGTCTAATGATTAATTAAATTATAATTACTTATTATTTAAGTAATTAAGAGTTAATTTAAATAGTAATTAATTAATATTTAATAAAGGTTTTATTAAGTAATAATTAGGGTTTTCTTAATTAATAATTAAAAAGGTTATTAATCTAAAATGCAAGATAATTAAGAATTAATTAACTATTTAGGTTAATTAATTGTAACTAAGAATTAATTAATTATATTAATTAATTTGTAATTAAGATTTTTAATTAATAATTAAGTTTATTAATTAATGATTAAGAGATAATTAAATTGTTAATTAAGGTTAATTAATTAATTATAAAAGTAATTAGTGATTAATTACTTTGTATTAAATAACTGATTAATAATTAAGGTTTATTAATTAATAATTAAAGATAATTTATCTGTTAATTGAAGATTAATTTGGTTAATGAGTAATTAAGGGATGAATTACTCAATTATAATTAATGAGATAAGTATGATCAAGTAAGTCAATTAATTTGTTAATTAATTAAATATTGTCACTTGATAAATGATTAAGTATGTTTACTTAATAAGTTTTGATAAGAGTAATTACTTAAGATAAGTAATTGATAAATTACAGAGGAAATTGAGTTAAGGTAAATTACTGATTGGGATGTAATTTCAAATGAATAATTACTTGTTAAAGTAATCAAAGGTTTATTACTTGGTGTAATAAATCAAAGAATTTATAAAGTAATTAAAAGTAATTAAGAATAATTAATTACTATATTTATTTATTAAAGTTGATTAATTAAAAGTAATTAATTTAAGCATGATTAATTAATATAAATTAATTAAGAATAATGTAATTTATTATAGTTAATTAATTAATGGAAGTAATTAATTAAGGTTCATTAATTGATATGATTAATGAGAATAATTAAGGATTAATTACTTGATTAAGAGTTAATTAATCAAGGTGGATTTATTAGGATGATGATTAATTAATTTGTTTAATTGAAGAATAAGTATGAAAGATTTATTGTGATGAAGGTAATTAATTTAATTAATTTTAAATTAATTAAGAGATGAAGTAATTATTTTAATTCACTTTAAATAAATTAAAAATAGATATAGTTAATTTAATTCATTATAAATTATGTTGTGATTAAGTAAATCATTGCTTATGTATGAATGGATGACATTGTTGTCTTGAATAGATGTAATCTCAGAAATGAGATAAGTAATGTTGTGTCGTATGAATGCTTGGTTGCATTGTGATGGTAATATATATTATCTATTATGACAATGATGTGGATTACCTATTTTGTTATGAATCATCTGTTTATTTGATAATGTGATTATCAATTGTGATTTGTGAATTATCTATTCTGTGTGTATATAGATAGTTGAATTTAATTGTTTAACTTTAAACAACTTGGACCTAAAAGACATGCTTTGGATTTCGATGAGACCAGGATCGGGTTTCCATATTTGGATATCCGAAAACCACATCGATTCCAATTAAACGTTAGGTCGTAAATCAAGTGGAGCTTTGTGAAGACTCGAGGTGTAAGGACTATACGTCTGTATAACTCTGTGGGTGATTCCGTAATGAGTTTGACGGGACTAGTTCTGATAGGGTCGAGATAGTGATTCAGAGTGCAAGGGTTATTGTCGTTAACTCTGAGGATGATTCCAAAATGAGTGTAACGAGATAACGCCTTCGGTTTCGTTCGAATCCGGAACAAACTTGTGTGGATTGAATGCTTTCAGAACATCGTCAGGTGGACGATGAGCATTCTAAGTGATGTGTTCACTAAAGGTAATCGTAACCTCAAGCCTCATCAACCGGGAATGGCTAAAACAGGGGAGGTGCAGCAAGGCTTCGTGGGTAGCCCCCACTTGAGAGTAAGATTTACACCTGTCTAGAGGTCCCTTTTATTTCGGCTGTGTGGGCGGTTGAATAGCTACATCCGCCGGGGTTGTCTTATTTGAAACTATTCAGTAAGGAATGGTTTCGGCTTTGTGTTGCAGGGGAGTTAGGGTGGCTCCTCGGTACGGTGATCTAGGTCACGTACTGTGACAGGTGGTACCCCAGTAGCCCTTCCATTGTATGGAATCCAAAATCCAATAAGTGCCAACGATTTTGATTGTATTACCCACTTTTGTGGCTAGTAGCTGTAATTTAATCATGTAACAATTTCGACTATTTCATATTTATTTGAAAACCGTAGACACTATTATAATATCATCGGATTTCCAATCAAATGTTTTGGTTAGCATAAGGTAAAAACTTTTCCATGTTCATGTGTGGGAAGTCTTACGTGATACCTTTTCTTTCAAAAGATTTTTTTTAAAAGTTAAGCAACTTTAACCGTTTACTCACACCAGACCCATGTCTGACCAAGAGTTTATTCTGTTTTTCTTAAACTCTTGGGTACTCAAATTTTTACGAGTAGCCAAGGGATTCAGGTTAGCTTTGACGAATTCAGGAGGTGCAATGGAGCAGGAGGCTTCTGCGTGTAGATATAATATTTCGATGTGTGTTTTCTGGGTTGTTGTTTTTGAGTTGTATTGAATTGTATAACTAGACAAGTGTTTATAATTGTCTAGTACGTGTTGTTTTAGCTGTGTATCTCTGATGTATATGATACTATGTAATATATTATGTGATTAGTAAAATTTATTCATTCCGCTGTTTAGATTCTGATATTGTATCTTTCTTCTCTCCTTTCTTTTCTCTTTTCTATCCCTTTCTTTCTTAAAGATGATGCGATTTTCTGTGGTAAGAAAGTCGGGTCGTCTCAAAAAGATAGAAAGATAAAAAATCAGAAAAGAGAAAAAAATCTGTCGGTTTTTCTTCAATTCAGAGTAAAAGTAAAAACCTGAAAATCTTCTTCAACATCAAGGATCAAAATCAGCTAAAACAAAGTTCAAACAACAACCTGTCTCCATCTTTAATTCCTCAACTTTGAGATTTCCTGAAGCAATCAAAATTCTATGTAACATTATCTTCAACCTGATTTGGAGCAATTCAAAGCAATTTTCAGTTTTGAAACAAAGATCGAGGCTGAAATCCAAAATCTGAAAGCAAATCAACCTGAAGCAAATGTAAAGAAGATCAAATCCAAATTTATCAAGAAGCTATACCAATTCCATCTTTAAAAACAAACTGCTATTTTGAAAATGCAACAACAAAACAGATTTGAGAGGAAGGCAATTCATTCAAAATCAAAAGACTAAGAAAAATCGACTCAAAGGCAAGAAGTGTCAATCAAAAATTTAAAAACCTGAGGCAACTAAAAAAAACAAGCTCAAAGTTTAGATTCCAGATCAAGTTTGTTCCAGCTATTCAAATTCAAGTTTCAGGCTTTTGCTTCTTTGTTCAAGCTTTAGCCCATGTGAGCAACTTTCCCTTTAAAGCCTAATTTTGTTGATACATTGTGATGGTATGATGATTGTTTGATTGTGTGATGGTTGACTATCTTAATGAATGCAATATGTCTGTATATGCTCATAGATATGCAAGTGTTGAAATTGCATGTCCCTGTTGTTAGCTTACAGGTTAATAAAATCAACTTCAAACTTATTCCCCAATTTTTTTAGAATCTGATATCTAAATAAAAACTGGTTGTTAAACCATAATCTCCATTTTAAAAATGATTTCAAACAATTTATATTGTAATTAGTTTAAAATAGTAAAATACAGTAAAAGAAGTTTAAACAGTGCATGGGCAAACTTAAAACAGAAACTTGTTCTTTGTCCTCTGCTTCCATAATAAGGTGAGCAAACTCCTTTTTCTGGCCTCTAACAGATTATTTGTGAAATGAAGTTGTTAAAAAAAATGTTTTAAGTCTAAAAAATAAATTGGAGCAAAAATAATTTAAGCTTACTCTGGGGAAAATTTAAAACTAGAGGCAAAACTAAAACATGTTGAAAAGTTAGTTATCAAAATCTTTGATTTTAGTTATATCAATGGAAACGTTTTAGGAAATAATGATTTTTAAAGCAAAGATCAAAACTTTTAAACTCAAAAACACTGAGAAATTGTGAATTGAATGATTTTGGGTTTTAGGACAAATTCATGTGATCGGGGCTATGATAAATCTCGTGATTACGTTTGGAGTTTGGTGAATGGTTAGGGATCAGTAGAAAATTATTGAATGAATCTTTTTATCACCATAGATGGCGAACGATATCAGATTAGGGTTTAAGCCAATGGTTCTATAATGATCAGAAATCGACCCATTGCGTCGATGTTGCTGCATCGGACTGGATAAGGATGTTTGACGGCGGTGCATGGTCGATAGGGGAAGCTCGCGACAGAAGCACGTGTCCTTTGGTGGCTTATGGAGTTGGAGTAAGGTAATTTAAGTTGATCGGAGTTGTTCCAGTGTTGGATTGAAGAACTCAATTTCGTGTTAACCATTATCGCGTTGATCTGGAGGGTCAGGTGGGTTAAGTGGATGGCCAGTGACCTGGAAAGGTCGGCGAAGTTGACAGGAGCTCGTCAGAGCTCTGGTGCATGTGCACGCCACTTGGTTGGTGTCAGTAAAAGGAAATTGAGGAAGATGGATACGACTCGAAGAAACTCTCGGGAATATCGTGTGGCAACTCGATGTTTAACTCGAGTAAAAGTTCTAATGCACCGGGTAAAAATTTGCTTAGAAATTATTTCAAGTTTGAAATGTGGCACTCGGGTTGATTTTTAGAAAAACTCGAAGTAAATAGGAAATCGTCTCGGGTAATGCTCGAAGTTGACTCGGGTTTTAAAATTTCCAGTTTCAAAAACTTTAACAATCTGAGTTAACATGATTCCTAATCTATCCTTTTTAAATTAATGATTTTTGTTAAGTTAAAATATGTAATTGAAGAAGATATTTTAATTAATTAAGTTCAAAATGTTTAAAACTTATAATTTTAAAAGAGTTATATTTAAAAAAAACTTAACAAAGAAATAAAAGAGTTAATCAAATGTTTCCAAATTGTCAACTTAAAGATTAAGTTAACTTATATAATTAAGAATAATTACTTATTGAAATTAATTAAGGGTAATTAACTTAATAGTAATAAATTAAAGATTAATTAATTAATGAAATTGATTAGGAATAATCACTTGAGAGTAATTAATTAATATAACTAATAAATGAAGATTAAATTAATGAAAAACAATTAAAGGTAATTAATTGCTTAAAGATAATTACTTAATTAAAGGTAATTAATTAATAATTAAAGTTGGGTTAATCAAGTGATTAACATTGATTTAAGAAAAGGGATAGTTACTTATCGTAGTTAATTAAGGATAATTAATTTAATGGTAGTTAATCAATTTAGGGCTAATTAATTAATTAAAGATAATTAATGAAAGGGTATAATTAGAAGTTAATTGTTTAATAACTAAAGGTTGATTAATTATAATTAAAGGTTAATTAATTTATTATTAATGGTTAATTAATAAATGATTAAAGAATAATTAATCAAAAATGATTTATAATGTTAATTAATCAGGATTAGTAATCCATAAGATTTAGCCTGAGTTGAATTAATCAGACAATTAACCGACCTTACTTATGAATGATTAGATTCTGTTAGATGATTGAATTAGTTGATATCCCTGATTGTGATGCTCTGTTTGATTTGAGCTGTGTTGATGGAATTTATTATTTGTGATATATATCTGTGATCCGTGAATAAAAGATAAGCGTTATAGTTTATACCGCTTATCAAATATAAGTGTTATAATTTATACCGCTTATCAAATATATTACGGCACTGGAATATGTACCAATTGATGATGTTGCACTTCTATTGTGTAAAACCCCCCAGACCATACTTATACACATACAAATATGGATTGCATGCGGAAATTGGTTGAGTCAAAGATATTTGAAATAGTTTAAAATTTGAATTTTGAATCCAAATGGTTTTGGAATGGATTGGGTTTAAAATAAAAAGCTTTTGGAAAGGAATTTCAAAGATAAAAGTTATTTTTGAATAACTTGATTTATATTTTGAAATTTGATTTAAATTTGAATCCCAAATTCGAAATTAAATCCTATTTATGATTTTTAAAAGGTTATACAAGTTTGTATGGGTTTTAAACCATTTTAATAGTGTATTTTTGGGAATTTGAATTTAACCCAAAGATTTTAACTTGTATGAATGAAATCGGATTTTTCTGAAACGAAAACTATTTGTTTTCAAAAATAAAAGCTTTCACATAAGAAATGAACTTTCAATTTGTGTTAAAAGGAATTCAAGTTTGAAATGAAAATGGTTTTTTCCAAGTTATGAATAAATCTTTGGAAACGGGTTTGAAAGCTAAAAGTTAAATCTTTAATTTAAAGATTTAATGAGTTAATCCAATTGAAATGGAAATCGTTTTGAAAATCTATGAATAGATCTTTGTGACGCTGGATGAAACTTTGTGAAAATAAATCTTTTTGTTTAAAGATTTGAAATGGTAATTTGTTTAAACCATTTGAAGAAAAGCTTCAGATTTTTAAGTTGTGACTTAACTGAAATCCCATATCCATATGTTTTTAAAATATTGCCCTCAATATTCGGTTTAGCTGGGAGAGGACTTTGTGTCATATAACCCATTCCGAATAGTGATACGATGTTATGGATTGCATTTAAAGACCGGAGTTGAAGACCGGGTATTTGCGAGAATAATAGGATAACCTATCGATTGTCTCTGCACCGAGTAGCTACGGTATAGAGATTTCCTAAATGAAGGGAAGTCCGATCGGGATTATGGATTCCCGGATTGCAAGGGCTTCTTCGAAAGTGCCTTCGGTTCTGTTCGAACCCAGAACAGGCTTATATGGTTGTATGTCTGCACTGCACTTTGAGATATTAAACTGATCTCTATAATATACATTTCTGCTTGGTGGTGGATAATTTATTCTCTTAGCTTAACACCCTCTCTGAGACGTACGAGCTCAGAGGTTATGTAGTTGATGGTTATCAGTGATATACTCCCGAATTTGGTAGTGTGGCATTCTGAGTGCTGCTGCGTATCATTTGTTGATCAAAGTATGGCTTTTGATAAAGCGTAGCTTTGTGGACGAGACTGCATCAGGACCTCACACCTCGGAAATGGTCGAAACAGGAAAGATGCGGCAAGGTTATAAGGGTTATGCCCTTTAGGGTGTGTCATTCCCTTATGGAAAAGGGTGGTATCATGGTATGGAGCCCAGATACTTCACTCATGTGGATACTGCAGATCTATTACTTTGTGATTGCTTTGTAGTTGTTGGATTAGAGGTACCTCGGATAAAGGTCCCAAAGGACTGGAGGATGGCATGCTCGAGTAGTAGTTACCTAGTTACAGAGGTAACTCGGCCTTATGTTGGCAGAGATCCGGTTAGGTTCTCGGGACGTCCCGCCAGAGGCGTAGCCATGTGGCAGTAGGAAGTTCCTTAGCCTGACCATTTGTTGGAAAATCCAATCTTCAATACGCGCCTTGTACGGTTTTATTTGTAGAACCTGCCATTTAGTTATGGTGGCGCCCCATTGTTTAGATGGTAGCTATAGTAGGCATACAATAATGGTTGTATGCTGGCTAGAATTAATATTATGCTTTCGAAAGTTTTTTTGCACTATGCACTAATAATAATATCAAATGGTTTTCGCGTATCAAGCATTTTTGACTATCATAAGGAGAAATCTCCTCCAATTCTGCGTTTGCATTGTGTGTGAGGTGGGAGGCTTTATTGTAGTTTCATTTTCTAAAAAGCATTGCGGATTTGTTTTAAATTCTTTTGTTTGTTTTTAAAGACCAAATGTTTTTTTTTGCTCATACCAGTCCCATGACTGACCTGGAGTTTATTGTTCCTTTCCTAAACTCTGGACGCCTACAATTTTCCCACACGGGCAGTCTAGAGTTGGCTTTTTCAAATAATCGAATAGTAGGAGTAGATTTGATAGCTTTCAGCCTTAGGATTTGGCAATCACTATGGGATCGAGTTGCTTCACTTCATCTTTATTGGGAGTTCGAGCTATTTCTAGATTGGTGCCTTGGAGATGTAGATTACCGCTACTGGAGTTCTCTCTTGAAGACCATCTTGGATATTGTTCCCTGTTGGTGTTATCTTTTTCTTTCTGCTGCTATTGTCTTATATCATATCCCTGATGTATATTGATATCTATTGTATCATCTGTTGTATCATATTGTATCAGATATTATACCAATGTTGTATATTGATATATTATTTTCCTTCCGCTATGTTGTACTTAATGTGTTATAAGCTCAGGCGAACCAGATTTGACGTTTGGATCTGCGGCATTTGAATAAGAGTGTCGTATTCGGTGCTGATTTTCAAAGGTCGAGTCAGGTTCGTTAGAATTGGTATCAGAGCAGAAGGTTGAAAACTTTAGCTCAGTAGTATAACATATTAAGTAACTCATTAGAGATAGGGTGAAGTATATCCTAGAATGAGTATATCCCTAAGATATCCGTTCGAATGCCTCGGTAAATTCTCTTGCTATCCACTGATAGTAAGTATGAGTGCAAAAAGAGGACGAGATAGGGGATAGGGGAGTACCACTACAAATGGTCAATACCCTGCGACAATGGAAGCAACTTTCTTCTCAATCTCCTTTGATTCGATTCCAAAATTCTTTTGATTGCTTCGTAGCAGCTCTAGAAAGAAGATTCAGTGTGAATGTGGCCCTAGGTGGCCCTACGTATTGTAAATCCTTACTTCGTATATTCCTCGGTTTCTTATCAGTTTTTCCATCTAAAACTCTAATGAATTTGAAATTTGAAATTGAAATTTTTAAATAAATTGGAAATTTTAAATAAATTGAAAATTTTAAATAAATTGGAAATTTTAAATAAATTGGAAACTTTAAATAAATTGGAAATTTTAAATTAAGTTAAGTTGGTTAACAAATATAAGGCTAAATTTGAGTTGTATCAATAAAACGATATCAATTAAAACCAAATTTGAAATTCTATTGTAATCTCTTGTGTTGATCGAGGTCCGAAGAGGGACAGGTTGGTATATACTTTGGGGTATTTTGACCTGAAGCTGGAATCCATACCTAGTGTTTGAGAAATTGTGGAAGATTAAATCCATTTATCTATTGCTTGGGTCTAGATATATTCTACGAACGATTAGTAACCCCTTCGAACTAATCAATACCCTTGCACATTTGTAGACCGGTGGACTCGAGTATCTTGTGAAGTGTTAAATAGATTCATTCTTGTATCTATTGTTGGTATTCTGATGTGGTAAACCGAATGCAGAATAAATATTTTGATCTGATCTGATCAATCATTTCCTTATCTATCATCTATCCTTTTTCGTCTCCCTTGCAAATTTCGAGGACGAAATTTTTTAAGGGGGGAGGGGGGAATCTGTAACATTCCTGAAAATTCACCAAGTTTAATTTGGCAATTAAATTAGTTTTTGAAAATAAATTGTGAATTAATTAGAGATTTCTAGAATAAATAAATAATTTTTTGATTATAAATAAAAATTTAATTTGAAATTTAAGCACAAGTATCTTACAAATAAATATTGTATTTAGGAAAAATAAATGTATTACAAATAAAATACAAATTAAAAGCTTGGAGATTAATAAAAAGTTAAGATAGTTGTTTTCTAATTTTTAATTATATTAATATTTGGGAGATGTAATGAATTTCCAAAAGATTTTTTTTCTCTTATATAAATAAATGTGACTATTTGTTAATATGAAATCAATTTTTTTAAATCCTCCTTTTCTTTTAAATGTTGTACAAAAATAAATAATAAATAATGTATGAATATAAATTGTATACATATATAAGTGTATAAATATGTTGAACAAAGTTAAAGGTTACAATGTGAAAATTAACTGGGATAAAATTTTGTTTGTGTAAATATAAATATAAAAGGAAACATAAACATTTTACAAATGTAAACATTGAATTTGAATTTAAATTGCATAATTATATGTATGAATATATAAATAGACATAAATAGATTTTTAATTCAAGTGAATTGGAACTTTGAATCTAAATTTAAAATAAATGTTTTAGAAAAAAATATATTTGGTTTTTGAAAATCATTAAGGTGTAATTTATATTTTATATAATGTAAATATGAAGATTAAGTAAGAAAAGGGTATGTTTATTTATAAGATAAATATGATATAAAAATTTATTAAAAATTCTTTTGTCTTATAGAATTACAAATGATATACATATACAAAGGGGATGGAGTAAAGAATTAACATACATAAGGGAGGAATTTTTTTACAAGTTTTACAATGTAATGAAAAGAATGAACAAATGGCATCCAATATATTTAATTGAATAAAATAATAAAATTTAAAATTATAGAAACTTTTATGCTCCCCCATATGCAATTATTTAACTTTTCAGCAAATCTGAAACAACAGTAACAAGAGATTGAGCCTTTCAAACTCCAACACCAAGAAAAGATAGAAAGGAAAAAATCAGAAAAGAAAAAAAACTGTCAGTTTTTCTTCAATTCAGAGTAAAAGTAAAAACCTGAAAATCTTCTTCAACATCAAGGATCAAACTCAGCTAAAACAAACTTCAAACAAAAACCTATCTTCATCTTCAATTCCTCAACTCTGAGATTTCCTGAAGCAATCAAAATTCTGTGCAACATTATCTTCAACCTGATTTGGAGCAATTCAAAGCAGTTTTCAGTTTTGAAACAAAGGTCAAAACTGAAATCCAAAATCTAAAAGCAAATCAACCTGAAGCAATTGTAAAGAAGATTAGATCCAAATTTATCAAGCAGCTATTTCAATTGTAGCTTTAAATACAAATTGCTATTTTGAAAATGCAACATCAAAACAGATTTGAGAGTAAGGCAATTCATTCAAAATCAAAAGCCTAAGACAAATCGACTCAAAGGCAAGAAGTATCAATCAAAAATTTAAAAACCTGAGGCAACTAAAAAAACAAGCTCATAGTTTAGATTCCAGATCAAGTTTGTTCCAGCTATTCAAATTCAAGTTTCAGGCTTTTGCTTCTTTGTCCAAGCTTTAATCCAGGTGAGCAACTTTCCCTTTAAAGCCTAATTTTGTTGATACATTGTGATGGTATGATGATTGTTTGATTGTGCGATGGTTGAAAACTTTAATGAATGCAATATGTCTGTATATGCTCATAGATATGCAAGTGTTGAAATTGCATGTCCTTGTTGTTAGCTTACAGGTTAAAAAAATCAACTTCAAACTTATCCCCTAATTTTTTTAGAATCTGATATCTAAATAAAAAATGGCTGTTAAACCATAATCTCCATTTTAAAAATGATTTCAAACAACTAATATTAAGTAATTAGTTTAAAATAGTAAAATACAGTAAAAGAAGTTTAAACAGTGCCTGGGCAAACTTAAAACAGAAACTTGTTCTTTATCCTCTACTTCCATAATAAGGTGAGCAAACTCCTTTTTCTGACCTCTAACAGATTATTTGTGAAATAAAGTTGTGAAAAAAAATGTTTTAAGTCTAAAAAAAATAAATTGGAGCAAAAACAATTTAAGCTTACTCTGGGGAAAATTTGAAACCAGAGGCAAAACTAAAACCTGTTGAAAAATTAACTATCAAAATCTTTGATTTCAATTATATCAATGGAAATGTTTTAGGAAATAATGATTTTTAAAGCGAAAATCAAAATTTTTAAACTCAAAAACACTAAGACATTGTGAATTGAATGATTTTGGGTTTTGGGGCAAATTCATGTGATCGGGGCTATGATAAATCTCCTGATTACGTTTGGAGTGTAGTGAATGGTCAGGGATCTGTAGAAAATTATTGAATGAATTTTTTATCACCATGGATGGCGAACGATATCAGATTAGGGTTTAAGCCAATGGTTCTATAATGATCAGAAATCGACCCATTGCTTCGACGTTGCTGTATCGGACTGGACAGGGACGTTTGGTGGCGGTGCGTGGTCGATAGGGGAAGCTCATGATGGAAGTACGTGACCTCTGGTGGCTTATGGAGTCAGAGCAAGGTGATTTAAGTTGATCGGAGTTGTTCCAATGTTGGGTCGAAGAACTTAAATTCGTGTTAACCATTGTCGCGTTGATCTGGAGGGTCAGGTGGGTTAAGTGGATGGCCAGTGACCTGGGAAGGTCGGCGAAGTTGAGCGGAGCTCGTCAGAGCACTGGTGCATGTGCACACCACTTGGTTGGTGTCAGTAAAAGGAAATTGAGGAAGATGGATACGACTTGAAGAAACTCTCGGGAATATCGTGTGGCAACTCGATGTTTAACTCGAGTAAAAGTTTTAAGGTGCCCGGTAAAAATTTACTTAGAAATTATTTCAAGTTTGAAATGTGGCACTCGGGTTGATTTTCAGAAAAACTCGAAGTAAATGGGAAATCGTCTCGGGTAATGCTCGAAGTTGACTCGGGTTTTAAAATTTCCTGTTTCAAAAACTTTAACAATCTGAGTTAACATGATTCCTAATCTATCCTTTTTAAATTAATGATCGTTGTTAAGTTAAAATATGTAATTAGAGGTTTTAGAATGAAGATATTTTAATTAATTAAGTTCAAAATGTTTAAAACTTATAATTTTAAAAGAGTTACATTTGAAAAAACTTAACAAAGAAATAAAAGAGTTAATCAAATGTTTCTAAACTGTCAACTTAAAGGTTAAGTTAACTTATATAATTAAGGATAATTACTTATTGAAATTAGTTAAGTTAACTTAATAGTAATAAATTAAAGATTAATTAATTAATGAAATTGATTAGGAATAATCACTTGAGAGTAATTAATTAATATAACTAATAAATGAAGATTAAATTAATGAACAACAATTAAAGGTAATTAATTACTTAAAGATAATTACTTAATTAGAGGTAACTAATTGATAATTAAAGGTGGGTTAATCAAGTGATTAACATTGATTTAAGAATAGGGATAGTTACTTATCGTAATTAATTAAGGATAATTAATTTAATGGTAATTAATCAATTTAGGGCTAATTAATTAATTAAAGATAATTAATGAAAGGGTATAATTAAAAGTTAATTGTTTAGTAATTAAAGGTTGATTAATTATAATTAAAGGTTAATTAATTATTATTAATGGTTAATTAATAAATGATTAAAGAATAATTAATCAAAAATAATTTGTAATGTTAATTAACCAGGATTAGTAATCCATAAGTAGTTAGCCTGATTTGAATTAATCAGACAATTAACCGACCTTACTTATGAATGATTGGATTCCATTAGATGATTGAATTGGTTGATATCCCTGGTTGTGATGCTCTGTTTTGATTTGAGCTGTGTTGATGCAATTTATTATTTGTGATATATATATATCTGTGATCTGTGAATAAAAGATAAGCGTTATAGTTTATACCGCTTATCAAATATAAGCGTTATAATTTATACCGCTTATCAAATATATTACGGCATTGGAATATGTACCGATTGATGATGTTGCACTTCTATTTTGTAAAACCCCCCGGACCACACTTATACACACAAATATGGATTGCATGCGGAAATTGGTTAAGTCACAGATTTTTGAAATAGTTTAAAATTTGAATTTTGAATCCAAATAGTTCTGGAAATGGAGTGGGTTTAAAATAAAAAGCTTTTGGAAAGGAATTTCAAAGATAAAATTTATTTTTGAATAACTTGATTTATATTTTGAAATTTGATTTAAATTTGAATCCCAAATTCAAAATTAAATCCTATTTATGGTTTTTAAAAGGTTATACAAGTTTATATGGGTTTTAAACCATTTTAAAAGTGTAGTTTTGGGAATTTGAATTTAACCCAAAGATTTTAACTTGTATAAATGAAATCGGATTTTTCCGAAACAAAAACTATGTGTTTTCAAATAATAAAAGCTTTCACATAAGAAATGAACTTCCAATTTGTGTTAAAAGGAATTCAAGTTTGAAATGAAAATGGTTTTTTCCAAGTTATGAATAAATCTTTGGAAACGGGTTTGAAAGCTAAAAGTTAAATCTTTAATTTAAAGATTTAACGAGTTAATCCAATTAAAATGGAAATCGTTTTGAAAATATATGAATAGATTTTTGTGAAACTGGGTGAAACTTTGTGAAAATAAATCTTTTTGTTTAAAGATTTGAAATGGTAATTTGTTTAAACCATTTGAAGAAAAGCTTTGGATTTTTAAGTTGTGACTTAACCGAAATCCCATATATCCATATGTTTTTAAAATATTGCGCTCGCTATTCGGTTTAGCCGGGAGAGGATCTTGTGTCATATAACCCATTCCGAATAGTGATACGACGTTATGTATTGCATTTGAAGACCGGTGTTGAAGACCGGGTGTTTGCGAGAACGATAGGATAACCTATCGATTGTCTCTGCACCGAGTAGCTATGGTAGAGAGATTCCCTAAGTGATGGGAAGTCCTATTGGGATTGTGGATACCCGGATTGTGGATACCCGGATTGCAAGGGCTTCTTCGAAAGTGCCTTCGGTTCTGTTCGAACCTGAAACAGACTTGTATGGTTGTATGTTTGACACTACACTTTGAGATTTAAACTGATCTCTATCAAATAAAATTTTTCTTGGTGGTGGAGAATTTATTCCCTTAGCTTAACACCCTCTCTGAGACGTACGTGCTCAGAGGTTAAGTAGTTGATGGTTATCAGTGATATACTCCCAAATTTGGTAGCGTGGCATTTTGAGTGCTGCTGTGTATCATTTGTTGATCAAAGCATGGCTTCTGTATAAAGCGTAGCTTTGTGGACGAGACCGCATCAGGACCTCACACCCTGAAAATGGTCAAAATAGGAAAGATGCAGCAAGGTTATGAGGGTCGCGCCCTTTAGAGTGTGTCATTCCCTTCTAGAAAAGGGTGGTATCATGGTATGGAGCCCAAATACTTCACTCATGTGCATACTGCAGATCTATTACTTTGTGATTGCTTTGTGGTTGTTGGATTACAAGTACCTCGGTTAAAGGTCCCAAAGGACCGGGGAATGGCATGCTCGGGTAGTAGTTACCTAGTTACAGAGGTAATCCGGCCTCGTGTTGGCAGAGATCCATTTAGGTTCACGGGACGTCTCGCCAGAGGCATACACATGTGGCAGTAGAAAGTTCCGTAGGCTGACCGCTTGTTGGAAAATCCAATCTTCAATACGCGCCTTGTACGTTATTAGTTGTAGAACCTGCCACTTACTTTTGGTGGCTCTCCACTGTTTAGAAAATAGCTATAGTAGGCATACAATAATGGTTGTATGCTGGCTAGAATTAATATTATACTTTCAGAAGGTTTTTCTGCACTGTGCACTAATAATAATATCAAATGGTTTTCGCGTATCAAGCATTTTCGACTATCATAAGGAGAAATCTCCTCCAATTCTGCGCTTGCATTGTGTGTGTAGCGGGAGGCCTTATGGTAGTTTTATTTTCTAAAAAGCATTGTGGATTTGTTTTAAATTCTTTTGTTTGGTTTTAAAGACCAAATGTTTTTGTTTGCTCATACCAGTCCCATGACTGACCTGGAGTTTATTGTTCCTTTCCTAAACTCTGGATGCCCACAATTTTCCCCACACGGGCAGTCTAGAGTTGGGTTTTTCAGATAATCGAATAGTAGGAGTAGATTCGATAGCTTTCAGCCTTAGGATTTGGCAATCGCTTTGGGATCGAGTTGCTTCACTTCATCTTTATTGGGAGTTCGAGCTATTTCTGGGTTAGTGCCTTGGAGATGTAGATTACCACTACTGGAGTTCTCTCTTGGAGACCATTTTGGATATTGTTCCACTGTTGGTGTTATCTTTTTCTTTCCACTGCTATTGTCTTGTATCATATCCCTGATGTATATTGATATCTATTGTATCATCTATTGTATCATATTGTATCAGATATTGTACCAATGTTGTATATTGATATATTCTTTTCCTTCCGCTGTGTTGTACTTAATATGTTACAAGCTCCAGCGAACCAGATTCGACGTTTGGATCTGCGGCATTTGAATACGAGTGTCGTATTCGGTGCCGATTCTCGAAGGTCGAGTCAGGGTCGTTAGAGTGACCAACCACGACAACCAATCCGAACTAAAAAGGTGCACCCATCGAATACGAAATTACAATAGTAATATGAGGGATCAACATCGCTAGAGGTAGCTAACCTCAATGGTCATACATTGGCCCCTGTTTTAGTCATTTTAATTATGACACGAGTGTCAAAGCTATCCATCATCGTTCTCTTATTTCATTCCAGTAAACGTCGCCAATTCAACCATTGCATTCTGGATATCATCCACCGCGTGTGCAGTTGTCAAACTTGTTCCAATATTGGCAGAGAGTGTGCCAATAAGAGGTCCCGGTCTCTTTAAGAACCAAACTTCGTTTTACACACCAGTCGGCACTTTTATATTTCGAAACAATTCGTAGTTGATACCAAAATATCATATTTGCTTCAAAATTCAAATCCATTTCGAAATAATCATATTCGCTTCTCAAATCATATTTTACTTCAAAACGTCAATTTGGTTCGATATATCGATTTCACTTCAAAATTTTGATTCAAAATTCAATTTAGGTTATAACTCCACTTTAACCTAATTCGCATTCAAATCCAAGATTTAAATTTTAACATTTCACCCTTTTGCCCAATTTAAATTTTTAGAAAATTGTTTAAATATTTTAAAATAATTAATAGTTAAAATAATTTAATAAAAATAGTTTGAGTACTAAAAATGGTTTATATAATAAAATAGCTTGGAAAATCAAAATAATTCGAATATTTAAAGAATATAGATTTGAACCGTTTATACTAAAATATTCATTTAAAAATATTAATTATAAGTCAAACCAGTTCACTTTCCAAATTTTTCTTCAATATTCAATTTAAAATTCAAATCTTCAAATATAATTAAATTCCGAGCTCAATTTCGAAATATCATTTTATATCACCTTTTACTTAGAAATATTCAATGTTCAAATAAAAGTCCAATCTTTTAAAACAAATCAATTTTCAGAAATTCACATCATATTTCGATTATAACTTAAAAATCCCAACTTCGATTATTTAAACAATTTTGTTCCACATTTAAATTTCAACATTCCAAGCTCAAATTCAAAAATAATTCGGTTACCATAAACTCATTTTTTTTAAATCAAATCATTTAAATAATTTCAAATCAAAATTTTAAAATAATTTAATTTAACAAATCCGGTGTCCGTATATAATTCTCTATCCTATGGCTAAGTGAATCAATTATCTTAATTTAATTCCAAGGATAGATATATATCATTTCAATACAAATTTAATGCCATAGGTATGTCATTTCAATCTATTTCTTAATTTATTTGAAATAAGTCAATTTACATTTTTATACACTGTAAACAACATAGAGAATGATAACAATGTATATTAAACATAAATAAACAGCCAAACATCCAAAATATCAATCAAATATCATCAATCACCATTCATCATCCAAACAGTCAATAATTACAACAATGAACCAATTATTGATAAATTGGGGATTTTGTTAAATTTTAGTTCAATTTTAACTATCAATTTAAACTCTATCAATAAATTCAGATGTCAACTATTGTCAATTTCAATTTATCCAACAACCATCAATAAATTCAAATTTCTCCATGTTAAAAACTTTACTAACATAAAATATAATATTCAAAACATGAACGTAAAAGCACTCACCTTTTCATTTAAATCTGAAAATATTTTCAGCTCAAACTAATTCCAACTTGATTCCATGCCATAAACGACGTCGATACAAATGCACAATACTCGTTTTCCCTGAATTGAACCTCGTACGGAGAAGTTACGTGATAATTAATATGAGCATAAAAATCACAAACATACTTAACAATGTAATTAAAATTTAATAATTGATGTTACCTACACTTCCTCGTCTAGATTCACGCGAGAATCCACCAGCATCTCCTTCCTCCATCGCACGTAGACCGACCCAACCAAAACCCTAGAATGACAAACACTGATCGACGAACTCTTGCGCTGCTGTCGCGACTCCGCCTACAGCCATCGACCACCCATCACCTCGATTCCTCTAGCGTTGCTGCCTCAACATGTGTGAACTCGCACATCCTCCACGCGATCGACGACAGGAGGACAATTCACGACTCGCTCGTACAAACATTTGCTCGATCGATTCCTTTTTTAAGGATCGGCAGTCTCACTTTTTTTATACGATCTGCAGTTTGATTCGAAATAAAGGGGAGAGGGATGAACAAGTATGAGGTTGACCCATTTGCACGACCTTTATAAGTCGAGCAAGGAAAAATAAAATAAATCTATGTATATTAAAATCCGAAAGCATCTCGCCCAATCGCCCTATGAAATTTCGAACTCCAAACGTAACATGCCGCTTGGTGTTCATAGCATTTTACCCCCATTCCAAACACAGTGGAACTAGTCTTGAGGTCTAATTCGATCTTATGTAGAAAATAAATTTTCAAAATCAATTAATTTAATTAAATTTCGAAATAAATTTATATGCATTTCAAGTTTGCACGGCCAAACGACAAGTTTGATCGCTAAGAAACTTGAAATCCTACAAAAATTCGCTATTACGGATCTGAATGAAATTAGTTTCATCGAAATCCTAGATGGTGGCCAAAATGACTATTTTTACACATAGATTAAAATATAAAATTTCCAATTTGTAATTATTCATTTTTAAATTCAATTTTAAAAGTAAACGATTTTCATTCATATTTAAATAAAGTTTAAATCAATTTCTGATACCATTTTCATTCACAATAATTTAAGATTCCGTTATTTAAATAATTTCAATATTAAATTTAGCAATTTAATTATCCAATAAATCAATATTTGTAATCATTAAATTTTTATTTCTACCCATATTTATCCAATAATAACATTAAATTTAATAACTTACAATAGTCAAAAGCACAGGTCGTTGCAGTTTTTTAAATTTAAAATTCAAAATTAAACCTAAATTCATATAATACTAAATTTAAAATAGTTCAAATAATACTAAATTTAAAATAGTTCAATTTTGAGAGTCACTACAACGGAGCTATGGTTATGTAAAGGCGGAATTGGTAGATAAACAATGCAGGATGCTTCAAATATGAACTTTAGCTTAGACAAGTAAGGGATCGACATGGCTTGGAAGCACTTTAGGATTGATATGGTTGGATAGACGAGGGATCGACATGGTCGAAGCAAGAAAGCGATCAACATAGATGAAAGTAGATGGATTGACATGGTTTATTGGCTTGGAAAGTTATACTTCAACTCATAAGGAAGGGATCGACATAGCATATAAAATGGCTCGGTATAAATGGATGGATCGGCATACTTGAGTCCACCAAGGAGGGATCGGCACATGTCAGAGACCAAGTGCATTCTTGCATTTAACGATTAATATCTTAGGATCTATAAGTCCAAGGAAACGAATTTGGAAAACAAGGTATATGGACCATAAGGAACATACCCTAGGGATCACATGACAAATAGATAAAGATAGAGGGATCGACATGCAGCCATCTGGAGCGTTCAGTAGAAAACAGTTCACAAGTGGAGTTGAACCAAGGATCAACCAATAGCTTGAGCTCCACTATTCCAAACAACATGATATTTGAAGAGCCAACATATCTAAGCATGAAGAAGCCACCATAGAGATCACTGCCCAAAAATCGACACACGAAGGCATCGGTATCGATCCCTCTTCATTGGGATTTGAGGCTAGCGACCCCTTTGGTGCTCCTATATGGGTTAGAAGGTCCTATAACTGATGTTTTAGAGAGATTGGTGGTTACCTTGACCTATAAATATTGGTCTAGAGGGTTATTCTGAGGATCTTTACGCTGGTGGTTACTTGAGTCTCTATTGTAATCAATTTTTTTTCTTAATTCTTGCCACTGTAATCAAACCATTAATAAATCGATAAAGATGACTTCAAAGAGGATGTAGGCATACAACGCAGAACCACTATAAATTCCTATGTTCTTGATTGTTGTTTTGATTAGTCTGTTAGTTTGTTTTATTCCACAATTATAGTTTTACTTTCATCATTTACTTCTCTACATAAATCTATTCTTAGGTGTTCGTGACCAATTTGGTTGCAAACAATTTTTAAGATTTCCCATTACCATATCTCTTAAAAAGGATTAACTGTATTATTTAAATTGGAGAAAAGGATAACTCTAAGTAGTATTCCTTCAGCATAAGTGTGGAATAGATATCCAAACCACCATTTTTAAATGGTTAGCCTCGAGAAACCCAAACCTCAAATTCTCGTTTTATTTTATCTTAAATAAATTCTTTTATAAATTTTCTTTATCCATGAAATTCTCTTCGCTTTAACCAAAACCCATTTACAAACATTTATCAACTTCCATACTCATTTATGAACTCTTTATAATTATTTAAACCCGGTTATATAACTTCTTTATAAACTTTCAAACTTGTACAAAATTTCCCTTTATAGACATCCATATCCATTTGTAAAATCTTTGTATAAACATTCAAAATCGTTTATAAAACTACTTTTCTAAGTACCCAAATTCATTTATAAAACTTCTCAAACCAATTGTCAAATCTTATTCAAATGTCTTATTCAAAATAGAACTTTTTTGAAGACCATTTCAAAAGAAAATGAAATATTTAGTTTACAAAACCAAATGAAGGCTCAAAGACTACAATGGATCATTAAATTTGGATTTAACCTATCTAAGTTATATCATAGATACCGCCAAACATCATATATGTAAGGGATTCACACATAACATACAATCAATCATAGGTAGATGTCCATTTATAAATGTAGGTAAATCCATAATCGGGTGAAAAATGTACATATAGAAGTATATCTATATGCTTAAGTTTTCATGAACCGCTTATTGAAATTAACTTGCTTGAGTCTATCACGTTATCAATATTTGGCATTTGTGCTAAACATAAGTCACTTATTTCCCATAAAACGTGTCAACGTTTTATAATCACTACTTTAATTCATTTGGCTACTTAATGGTCTAGACAAGAGATCCTTTAATTTAAAATCAATTAAACTTAAAAGGAAAACTGACTTAAAACATAACCGATTAAGTTTAAAATAGCTTTCAAAAGATTAAAGTATATTCAATTAGCTTAAACCCTAATTATATCTTAATTAAATCAAGATTAATTCACAATTAAACTTTAATTAACTTAATGAACTTGGATAAGTCTTAAGTAACTTCCTAATGTATCTTAGTTAAGGTTCAACAATTCATTATTAGTTAAATCCTAATCAATTAATAATTAATTATAGTCACTTAATTAAATAATAATTAACTGACTAATTAAATTAATTAAATAATACTTAATCATCAAGTAACTTCTTAACTTCATTAATCACTAATTAAAACTTTAATAATCACTAATTAGTCATTAAACTTCTTTAAGTGTTACCTAACCTTTAATCACTTACTAATTATCAATTAAGTACTCATTACTTTTGATAAATTTATTAAAAAATAAATATTAATTTTATTAAAATTAATCTCCGTTTATATTACTCATTAAGTTTGAAATTTTTTTGCAAAACCATTTCAAAAGAAAACATTTTAAAATGAAAATCAAAAATTTTGTCGAACTTCGTCCACAGCGACTATCGCTATGAGCGCAGTTCGCTTAAACATACTTTAAGCGGAAAAAAAATTCTTATTATTTCTTATTTCATGTTTAGAAACATAACTTTTAAAGTTTTTGAGACTTAGAAACAAAGATAGAAGCTTTGAAAAAAATTCCAAACTTTTAAACAAGAAAACGTAGTATTTGATTTCGAATCGGATCTCACGTCCATCGCAGCACACAATGTCGTTAACTTTGTTTCAAATAAATATACTTTGGTTCTTATATCATAATCATACATCCATACTATCATAATTTTAACATCACAGTGAAACACATATATAAACATAAGGTTATATGTTATTAACTTGACAACATCACATTCCAATCTCAAATTCAACACCTAACGCAAATATCCATCAAATCACCATCGACCAACATAATAACCATTCGATTTTCTCATCATATTATCAACACAATAACACATCATAATAAAGTTAAAAACCCTTCCAAAATAAAGTAGTTTACTCACCTTTATGCTAACTAACTTCGCCCGAACTTCGACTATAACTAGGCAACGCCTCTATACTCGACTCCATCTTAAAATTTTAAAACATTGGAGGGGCTTAGGTCTTAGAATGGATTCGACCAGTGGTGAATTGGCTTGGCTAGGGATTTGTGGGGGTAGTGACGGCCTTTGTTTTTGGAAGAGAGGATGTTGAAATGAAAGTATAAGAAGTATAGAAGGATAGAAGCATGTTACAACACAAAACGCTAACTTTTTCTAATTTTTTTGAACTATAGAAGCCATGGAATTTTTAGAAAAAGAAGGTTTAGAAAAAATGAAGTTGTAATGTAAATGAAATGTATGTACGAGGGTGTGTATTTACAGATGAAAGAAAGTTGGAAAATTATCATTTTAATCTTAGTTTTAAATATCCTAATATGTCATTATTTTGACAAGTCGCATCACCATCTTCCTCCCTCTCATATGTCGCATCCCTTCCCCCTCTCAATCACAACTCTAAGTTATGATGGATAATGATGATAATGCTATAATATGACAAAAGATAATGATATATACTTATACATATAAGTTATCATTTTTAAAACCATGACTTGTCACATCACTTGCAAAACATAATTAACATAAGATAATATACTATTAATGTATTATTATATGGTTAATTATCTACTATATATATGTGTGTGTATAATACATAAAGGCGAATAATGTTCCCAACAACATTTCGATGTCAAAAATTCAAAATTCCGAAAATTTTTCTTCTGCCACATTTTCTATTTTTCTACGAACTACCTATTTTGGTAAAACAAAGTTAAAAACTATTTTACCATCATTATTAAATAATTAAAGTAGGTTTATATGTAAATAAAAACCTATTTATTTAATATTTAAACTTAACTTGAATGTCCGAAGATATATTTAATCCATATGATATCAACTGTCAATGTCAAAAAACATTTTATTTTCCAAAAATAAAATGCATTATTTTATTTCATAATCTTATTTGAATATATGTATTAGCGTACGAATCCAATGCCGTGCATGATCCTTAAAAACAACTTTATTGATAAAACGATTTTCGATATTTTATCAAAATTTACCAAGGAAGATATTTACAAATTATCAATAGTTTACCTCGGTAATTTGTTTGCAAATATTTTTTCCAAACAAAATAACTATTATTTACCACTGAAAACATGATTTTTTTTCATACTTTTAAACCCATATCTATATATTTTAAAAATAAATATAATTTATCCAAGTGATAAATTTGTGGGTCATTACATCTTCACTAATATAAAAAATCTCCTCGTCTCAGATATTGAAAGAACATACATTGAAACATCAAATGTATTATTCTCTAATCTATACTCTCTCATTTATTTTGAATCTCTGTAACAACTTACCTTGACAATAATACATCCACGGTATGCCGAACATCCAATTGTTGAAAAAACAGATTATTAGGGTAAAAGAAAAGAAAAAACAGAACAGAATCTCACAATGTGATGTGTAATCAATAATATATCAATGAAATTTACAGAGAAAAAAAACTTTTATAAACATACATCAATTAGAGTACAATTATCCTATCATCAGACCCTGGACAGTTATAACAACCCCTCCTTACAATTTGTGATAAATACAACAAGAACAAAACAGTGGAAGACAAAAGAAAATATGGGAGTACATCTTGGAGGATCCAGCTTGTCTCCTGAAGCTCCAAATTGTCCAACTAAATCTGAAAAATTTTATAGGGCTGACCCGAGCATTATAAGAAAAATAACGCCCGGATTAGTCTGGCAAACTAGCGTGAGAAACACAATCAAATGGATTCATATATCTTATAAAACCTTTCAAAATAAAAGGCATCTCTTTAGACCATACTGCACGTAAGCATGGACGAGTTTTTACTTTACAATAACCAAACATTTTATTAGAAAATATTTTTGATATTATATTAATGTTTAGGGGTTGAAAATAAATATATAAAATAGCCGAAATGCTTGCTTCTCACATTTCACTAGTTGGGCACAACCAAGTCCGTAAGGACATGTATTGAAGATTGGATTTCCATCCATGACTGAGCTACTAGGGTACCGCACGTCACAGTACACCTCTAAACAAAATATACCTAGGTCAACAAAAACTTCTTGCACCCCTGCTACACAGAGCCAGTTGCTTCTTTGACATGACATACTAGATTACATCATCCCTGTGGGAACTAAGGCTGCTAAACATTTGCATCCGGCCCCACTCTTCCCATGCGCATGCATACAAAAATCTAGAAATATCGAATCTAAATAGAGAATGACACCCTTAATGGTAACTCACCACATAACCCTACTACATATTCCCTATCGTCACGACCCACAATTTTGGACGATTCAAGTCGAAAATAATCTACACGTGTCAAACCCAAACCATTCAAAATGACGGATTGTCAATGGGGTTTAATAAGAAACAAACAAGAAAAGAGAACAGAACGAAGAATCTCACACAGCAGAAGGAATAAAATATGATACATAAATAAGCAATTCATGAAGCTACTAATTAAATTCTTTACATTTGATTTATAAAATATCAGAGTCAAACATATACAAACCAAATAACCTTGCGTGTGGAAATAATACATAATAGTAGTATGGTCTTCAAACATCGTCTTCAACTTCCAGATCAATGCATCCAAATGAATACTGAAAAACTCAAGCTTACTTGAGCATAATGAAAAACAACACACTCGAGTCGGGACTTTAAATTCTTATGTTAGTTAAATCGAAATCGTATGAAATATGTCGGTTTGTCCAATTTTAATTTTTATAGAAAATTCTACAGAGAATCTCAAAAAGTTTTTAATATCAAAGGTCTTCTATTATACTTTAGGAATTTAGAGGGAAATTTGCAGAAATTTCCAGAATTATTTATTATTTTTAATATTTAAAATACGTAATATTTCATAATAATAAAAATTTAAAAACTCACAAACTCATGGAAATATTCAAAATAAAATTCCAAAGTCCTTAAACTATATTTTTAGAATTTCCAAGAAAGTTTTTTATTTTTCCAAATCAAATAAATAAATTTCCCAAATTTTCAAACGACTAATTTCTAAGATTGAATTTTAAAAAATTACTAGATGATCAAAATAAATATGGGTCCCTATGCAAAATATTTTTAAGATAATATAAAGGATCTACAAAAAAAATTAAGTCAAAACAATGATTTTGCAAAATTCCAATAATCCTATTTTCCAAATAATAAAATATAGAAAATACTAGAAGATAGAATTTGATACTGGTTTTTTACAAAATATTTTTATTTTACTAAAATGGAGTTACATAAAAATTGCCAAGATAATATGACACTATATTTCAAAATGCCTTTTATTTCATATTTAAATAAATAATTTATTTTGAAAAAAAAATCTAGGCACAAAATTATGATCAAATTTTGGATTATGCTATTCAAAATGTCATTTATTTTAACATATCAAAATTTTAAAAGCAAATACATATATGCATGAAAAAAATTACAAATAAGGACAAAACAACGATTTATTTTTAAAAATCACAATTTGGTCAAAACAACAAAATTATCTATTATAACTTTTTTCACATATCAGCATAAGGTGTCCAAGGGTTTTAATACTATGATTAAATGTTCTAATGATCTATACAATAATCAACACAACTTCAATAATTCAAACGGGGCGATAACAGACATATATCAAACAATGGTCAACATATAAAAAAAATGCCATGATCATTAATTACTATCAACTAATGGATATAAATATGCAGTCAAATTTTAAATTAGTTCAAGAATACGTATATCACAATAATTACAAACTATCGCATATCAGGGTGTTCAATTAACAATCATATTCATTTTAATGTCAATTTAAATTCACAAACAACCAACCAAATAATTTTATCACATCATGATATTAATTTAACATGCAATGGAATATATAGCAGTTCGTGAGTGGGTTAAAATACTCACATTTGTAACACAAATCTAAAAACCAGAAGATGGCGACACAAACACGACAACCCAAATCTCACACACGGAACTAGCGGACACCACTATGATTATATTACTCTCCTACATTGTTTCAGCATTCTGACAGGCTTTGAAATTATTTTTTATATATAAACAAAGTTGAGCGAGATGAAAGGCAGGGACGTGGTCTGTGATGAGCAGGCAGAGGCAGCGCGAAGAAGGCTAAGGTGGATGAGGCTAGGGTGGTGAGGCTTGGATCTTGGGGATGGTGACGAACGGGGTAGGTGTGGCTGGTGACAAGGCTGCCCTGGCTGGGGACGGATCAGGGTGGCGTTGGTGGTTGTAAGGGAGCAGGTGGTTGGTTGGTTGTAGGAGGTTGGGCCGTAGGGCTTAGGCTCTTGGAAGTGGGGAAAAGGCGCTGCTGATGGTGACTGGGTGAGGCGGCAGATCTGGCGGAGGAGAGCGATGGTTTGTCGAAGGCCAGTTGGTGGTGAGAGGCTGGTGAGGGCAGGGAGAGGTGCGGTGGTCTTATTTGGTGGTAAGGATTAGCGTTCGTGGGAAGGAATGAGTTGTACGGGTAGTAGTTTGTGGACGACGACTGGAAGGCAAGGTGGTAACGTGTAGTTCGGTAGGAAGGACGTTTCGTGGGTGGGATAGGTTTCGGCATTAAGGATCTGATGCGTTTTAAAATTGCAGAAAGAAATATGACTGGAGAAGGAAAGATGGATGTAAATATAATATTTAAATGCATAAATAATGCATTTTCAAAATATAAAGGAAGGAGTATGATGGGATTTCGAAATAAAGGAAAATCAAAGTATGTGTCACCAAAAAAAAAAAGCATTCAAGAATGGTGACCTTTTCGTTTTAAAATAGGGCAACGTCACATTAAATGAATTCTAGGATAACGTACCAGGTGAAATCAAAACTAAAATGATAGACGTGCTAAGCCAGTTCCCACCATATTAATGGTACACACGTGTTTGTATACGGACCTTATTTTACTTTTGTACCCTGAATTTAATTTAAACAGCTCTATAGCACACACCCTGTGTCTAAATTCAAAAATAAAAACATCAATTTTCTTAGCGCTCCAATACAGACTTAATAGCACATAGGATTTTAAATTTTAATGTTCACATTAAAATTCGCTAATTACATCGTCCAAAAACGTATCACAAATTTCAGATTGCAATAAACAAAGCTAGAAATGTTCGAATTGGACGAAACGAACTTTGACGTCTTATTCATAATATTCTGTATTTCTATGTAAAAAATATTTACGTTTTGAAACATAATAATTTTCACTAAACTATTGACCGGTTTCTGACAAAATTTGAAATGGTTTTTCCAACACAGGCAAACTCAGTTCATTTTTTCCCATATTAAACTTATTTGATACAGGTTTAATTCTAAACTTTAATTTCTTGAAAATTTAAGTTTAACGTTAAATATCATATATGTACCGTCTATTGCTACTATTTAACGTCTATAAAATTTTGTTTAAAATTCAAATATTCTCTTTTTACAAATTAGTTTTAAAGATGAGAATGTTCATTTTAATTTTCACAACACTGTACTTATTTTATTTTAACACAAAACATGTTTCTTGCATTAATTTCATTAGTTATAATTCATTTCTCTTTCTTTTAATTTTAACATTCCAATAACTTCAATTGCAATTTATTCTAATATTAAATTTTAACTTATTTACAATATTTAAATCTAAATTCTAATTTTTTATTATTTTTATTCAAGATCGTTGCTAAATTTCATATTTACAAATGGTTAAAAATACAGGTCGTTACACCTATTTTAGTCATTATCGAGTTATCAAGCTTGTGAGGTCTCGATTACTGTTTTCCTCTCTTAGCAATTCCTATTTGGAATGCTAACACTACCCTCCAAACAAAAATGCAATGTCAGCATTCATCCATACAAGTTGTTCGTGATATGAACAAACTGAAGGCACTACTTATATTACATCCATTTTGGAATAACCCTCAAGATTGGTAGCAAGTAGCCATTGGACTTCAAAGTGCTCCATCTTCAATTCCATCAACTTCAAGAGGTCTTCAATACGACGCTTGAGTTGGAGTGAAGTGATTTTTGAATAATTCATACTTATCCGATCCCGGTCCCTTCGAACCAACATTCGATGGTTTTTGGTAAACTCAAACACGGTTCTTTTGGAAATAATCAAACATTGCATATGAGCAGAGATCACCTCCTAATAGTTTAAGTGGATGGATTTTCTTATCGTTTGTCCTAGGAGAACAAAACAAGATTTATACGAAGTACAACATCATCGAAGATGAATGTGTCATATAATCTTCGTGTTTCCCCTAGATATTTTCGGAGTTCTATTTTGGCCAAGATTTACCAATCGATTATTTAACTATCAAATAAAAACAAACAATCAAACGTAAATTTAATTCCATCTGGGACCACTAAGCCTTCATTAATTAATCTTTCATTAGTTAATATCTCTTTTCAAATATTTGGTTCAAAACATCTTTACAAAAGATATATTCTCAAACCCCTTATACTCTATTCAGTACTTAAAAAACATTTGTATACTTCTCTCACCAGTATAAGTATATTATCACAACATTATATTTTCAATACTTAAAAAATATCCATATGTTTATCTCAATTGTATAAGTATATTAATGAACCTTGAGGGAGATTTCCTCTTCTCCAAAATCATATTTAAATGGGCCAAAAACAATTACTATTTAAAATATTTCTTACTGTAAAACAAACCACTATCCTTTGGTGTTAATTATGGAAAGAATGTTCTATACCACCATAATTAAGAAGGATTGATTATCAAAATAAAATCTCATTTCTTTTTATAAAATTCTTTTTTTATAAGCCTATTTCATACATCAAATCCTTTTATAAGTTTCCAAATTAATTTATAAATCTTCTTTCATAAATCTCTTAAAATGATTTATAAAATCCCTGTCTATTTATAAAACCCTTTTATAAATCCTCCTTTATGACTCCTTATCAATTATCATTTATAATCTCCTTTACAAAATATCATTTGTAAATCTCCTTAAATAAAACCTTTTACTAAGTACAGTCCTTTTTATAAAACAATTTATCATTTATAAACACCTTTATTCAATTAATTAATTACTTTTAACATCATAAATAGATAATTAATTAACTTTAAAACAACACTAATAAGTTAAGTATTTAACTTTAAAAACATCATTAATTAAGTAATTAATTAACTTTAAACAAAACTAAACCAATTAACTAACAACATTAATAAAATTAAATAACTTAAAACATTAATAATAATTAAATAACTTTAAACATCTTTATTAAAATAAATTAAATGATTTACTTTAAAACATCATTTATAAACACTTAACCTTAAATTTATGTAGAACTGAAGTTAATTTAAATCCATAACTTTACAAATTCGGAAAGAGGCTTAGCGACCATAATGGTACCAAATCAAGTTACCACTTAATTCAATTTGACTTTCAAGTCAAATATCTAACATTTACAAAAGCAACATAAATGTAAATCAAATCCATAATTAACCATCAATAGTTAACGCATCACTTTTTCCCAATATTAATTAATCCACATATTAATTAACTAGCATATGATTCAATGTCAATTTAATATAATATCAGAACGGTGATTTATTCTACTAAATGGGTGTTATCCATAATCTATTCAATTTAATTATAGCAGAACGGTGATTTATTCTACTAAACAGCTGTTATCCATATTCTATTCAATTTAATTATAGTAAAACGGTGATTTATTTCAGCTAAACAGGTGTTATGAATAATCTATTCAATTTACTTATAGCAGAATGGTAATTTATTCTGCTAAACAGGCGTCATCAATAATATATTCAGTTTCTCCTAAACAGGTGTCGTAAATAATCTATTCATTTTAATTATAATAGAACTGGGATTTATTATGCTATACATATCAAAATAATCTATTCAATTTATTTAGCTACTTAATGGCATAGACAAAGAGAATACCTTATGTTTAAACTATTCTTTATAAAAGAAAGCTGCTTTTTAAACGAACCGGTCCTTGGAAATAAAAAAATATATTTAAGAATAACTAAATCTCAATAAACTAACTTAATTAATAATTAACCCTACCTGATTAATAATTAATTAATAATTAAACCTTGATTAATAGCAGTTAATTAATAATTATACCTTAATAATTAATCAAATAATTTACCTTTTCTTAATTAATAATTAATTAACCCTTACTTAATTAACAGATTATAATTATCTTACTTAATTAATAATTAAGTGTTGAATATGCGCTTATATGTTTTTGTTTGATGATAATAAACATATATATTCATTTAAATGTATTTGGTAATGTACTATTTTGTTTTTCATAGATTAAATAAATATTTGTTGAATAAAATAAATTACACGGAATTTGAATTTGAATTCAACAGAACAAGTTACACAGATTTTGAATTCAAACAGAAATTTTATTCAAACAAATATTTATTACAATCTTGAATAGTACAAATTCATGCTCTCACTATACATATACATTTTTGATTACATCACGATTACATCACAAATATTTTTACATTGATAACCTCACTACATATCACTCACACTCGTATTTTGTCTTCAACTGCATTCCAGTTTGAATCCAGCATTTGAGCAATCTGCAAAAATATTCACTAACGCAGTAAAATTGAAAAAGAAATATTTTTGCAATATAAAATGAAATATGATTTTTGAAAATATGGTTTGCCTCAGTTATTTGGGTTGTTCATCATCATTCACACTTGAATTCATCACAAAGTCGTGCATATAGATATTACAGGGACAGGTAATCATAAGTGGCTGCAATACACACGTGTACATTCATACACGTGTGCACTGCCTCGCCAACTCGTGTGCGCAGCCAAAAATAGCAAGTGTGCAAGAACAACTTCAACAAACAAGGCAATACACTATGCAATGTACAACAAGTCCAGCAGCCCAAGTATACAATATAGCATGTGCAAACAGTCGAAGACATGAATGCAACAAAGTTCACAAGTGCAGACACAAGGGCAGTGGACAGTACAGGTAAACTGGCAACAAACATGAAATGAACCAAAGTAGTACAGCATGCACAAAGTGCCACAAGATACAGTAATGCAACACGACTACAAAAGCCATCAAGTATACATTACTGCAAGCTCAAGTGATAAAACATGTGTCCAGTAACCAACACAATGAAAAGACCCACAATGAAAATCAGGTTCAACAACATCAGATATGATCAAGATCAAATGCACAACTTCACAACATGTCCAGTTCCAACACAACAAACTACTGAATCAAGTGACACAACAAACTACTGAATCAAGTGACACAACAAATTGCAGACAACAAGTGACAACATACTTCAATGACCAAAATATGGCAGTGCACAAGCAACATCAACAAGCAGTGCAGACTAAAGAAATGCCACCAAGAACATATGAACAGAGTACATGCATGAAGCATGAAACCACAAGTTACAAACATCAAGTGTCGACGAGGCAGAGAAATGCACAAGCATGATACAGGTGAACAGGAGACAAGTAGCAGCAACATGACAGTGAAAACTCGAGTCACAGTACAGGCCACAACATGTTAATGCAAGAACAAGCCAGCAGATACATAAAAAATGCAAGTAACTCATGCAACAAAATGTCACAGCAAGATCAAGGGACAACATAGGGCAGTACAATTAAATGAAACAGGTCAAGCATATATAGATATGCAATGAAAAAGTGGATCAAAATGAAACATACAAAATGCCCAAGTAAAGTTCACAGTGAAGATCATAAACCAACCAGAAAAAGATGGCCAGAGACAAAGACATGATGACCACGAGATTAAACAGTGCAGAGATGGGCCGAAGTCAGAATTCAATGAAAATCAAATTCGTATCTTTGAAAAAGTCAGCAATGAAAAAGGGAAAGTTTCTGCCTTTCTACACAAGAGAATCGAACGCGTGAAATTAAAGCCGTGTGTATCAAGGTGTAAGTATATCAGGAAAGACGTGCGCAACAGCCAACTGAAAATTAGGAAAGTGATGAAGTCGTGAATTCATATAAATATCAAACCCAATTTACATCATCGGCATCGAGTTAAAATCGAGTTCAATCGAAGCAAGCAATCAAACGAGCAACAAAAGAAATTACATACCGAAATCATCAACAACTCGATCATCAGAGAACGAGCTAGCAACAAGAATCAATTATCAGAGAACAAGCGACGCAAGCCATCGGTCATCAGAGAACGAACGTGAGAAAGATCAACACAAGTCAGAGAACCGATCATCAGAAAGCCCCAATTTTGAATCGAAGACAGAAACCCTAAATTAGTGGCAAAGAGAATCGGCTGCATTATTCTTCACTGAGCAAAAAAGTGGATCGGGTCAAAGAATAAGGGAAGACAGTGGATCGGGTTAAAGATAAAGGGGCCAGCCTTGTTAATTACAAAGGGGTTTTTTAGGGTTTTAATTATAAAGGGTTTTTAGTTTTTATTTTGAGCAAAAATCAGGGATTATAGTTTATATTTTAATTTTTGCTCCTGTTTTAATTTTTGAAGTTGTTTTTTCTTTTCAAGTCAAAGAATTTGTAAATCACCACCTAGGGTTTAGGTAGTGTCAGATTGTCTAGTTAGAATTAGTTCAGTGAGCAGGGTGTGCAAGTTTGCAAAACTCTATAGGCGGGAGCAGTGTTTGCGAGTAAGCGAAACTCTATAGGCGGGAGCAGGGTGTGCGAGTCTAGTAAAGTGTTTGTGAGCGGGAGCAAAAGAGTCTGCGAGTCTACTAGAGTGTTTGTAAGCGTGATACTGTTTAATTCTAATAGAAATATGGAAATGCAGCAGTAGGCAGGGGTTGCCGAAGCTGGGTAAATTTTGTGTGTGATTTACTTTTCAACATATTTATTTCTGCAGTTTATTTCTGTGTTTAATTCGAGTAAATTTGCTATAACCCTATTCACCCCCCCTCTAGGGTTAATCTAGATCCTACATTAAGTACTAATTACCTTTAATTAAATTAAACTAATCATTAATACTTAATAAATAAATTAATCAAATAATAATTAAAAGCCTTAATTAGTAATTAATAATTACCTTTTAATACCTAAAATATGTTTGAAAATACATTTTAAAAACAATAAAAGCGAAAACACTTTTAGTTTTCGAAATGTGTTCGTTTATACGAACTGCATCCATAGCGACTATTGTAATGGATACCATAACTTTAAACTAGTTTACATATACAACAACTCTTAGAAAACTTACCTTTTTCACTTTAATTTATTTATAGACTTAGTATAAAGTTTTTGAAAAACTAAGAAGTAAAGTTTGAAAACTTGTAACTTTTTCTAGAAAATCAAGTAATTAAACAAATTTAAAACACAAAGGATCTCAATGTTCAACAAGAATAATTCAAGTGCTAACACTCTCCTTAACATCCAACATCATATACATGAGCATAAACATACATATATGCATGCTATAACATCATATAACACACAAAAATCACAACTTGTCCACCATACATGATTTTCAACTTCATTTCCAGGTCAGTAACTAATATCTCATATAAATACATATATGTAAAGCACCAAAACACATATGTTTTTATCCAAGCAACCATCAAAGTTTATCAAAAAAAGAAACTTTAAAATTTGTTTAAAGGCGTGAGCTATACTTACTAAAACTTAACGAAATCAAAATTAAAAATTACAATCGCTTGCTCGCACACTTTAACTTTGATTTTCATCAAAAAAAAACTTATTTCTTGGAAGCCCTAAGAGGCCAAGATGGTTCGGCCCTAGGTAGGGTAGGGTAGGCCTTGGCTTGAGGTAAGTGCTTTAGGCTTGTTTTGAGAAAGAAGGAGGTGTAAAAAGGAATATAAGGTGTTTAAATAAGTTTTTAAGAATTTAAAAGCGAAAAAGATAAGATTTTTAAACTTTGAAAATTTGGGAAGCTATTAAAATATAAGAGAGAGCTTGGGAAAAGAAATGAGAAGTTTGAAATGAAAAACGAAATGAAAATGTGTAGGAGTAAAAGGAGAAATTGGTTTTATATAAAATGGATTAAAAAAATTAACAAAATGCCCCTTAAGTACGTATCCTCCACCACTTTT
The DNA here is from genome assembly GCA_030765085.1 of Allium cepa. Lineage (NCBI taxonomy): Eukaryota > Viridiplantae > Streptophyta > Magnoliopsida > Asparagales > Amaryllidaceae > Allium > Allium cepa. Next base: position 140,025,215 of record CM060932.1, read on the forward strand.
TTGCCACATCACCTCCTGCCCCTCTTCCTTCATGTACACGCCACTTCCAGAGCTCCCCCTTTCATCCATCATGCTTTTCACTTCCTTTGTACCATGATGTTAAGTGAAGTGTGACATTACTTTTCTAATTTATTTATATTTTAAATTTTTGAAAAGATGTCACATCTCATTATTTTACTTAAGTAAATACATATTTACAATATTATTATCATCTTATCTATACATATTTTATTAATAAATATGTATGTGTTTACCAAGACGTACACAACATTTCTGACAATTTTTTAGACAATGAAAAGTCTAAAATTCGAAAAACGATTTCCAGTCACATTTTCTATTTTTCTTCGAACTAATTATTTTTGTAAACACATTTGAAAGCCATTTCACCATCGTTAGTTATTAATTAAAAGAGGGTATTTTGATTATTAGAACCATGAATTAAATATTTAAAATAAATTAAATATTCATAAATTAAAGTGATAAAATTTTCGGTCATTACAATCTCAGACCTCTTGCAGAAAATCTCAAACTCCTTATCATACCACAATATCTAGTTCCCATAGCCTCATACTCCTCTTCCATATTTATTTGAGAGGTTATTGGAATTTCTAAAAGGCATAAACTGGTAAATCTTTATCGTTGAAGAATACGCTATGTCAAAATTGCAACTGCTATTTGCAAAAGGAAGTCTTGTGCTATGTCGTTGATGGTGTCAAAGACTTGTTCAAGAAGTTTAGGTAGTGTTATAGTGCCTTTTGACCAGGAATGCCTTAAAATTTGGCTAAATAGCTTCTATGATCATCAAGGCAGGAAGCCCGGTGAGGGTTATCAGGCTCGGAAATCGATGATATTTGAAACTATGGACAATAGTTGAGCGGATTCGGATCGAGTTCCAATCAAGGCGCAATCAATATGAAGTGACAAGGAAGGCCTCGTGACGCCAAATTTCGAACTTTAAGCCAATCAGTGTTCTTATAGTCGAGTTGTGGGCAAATGGAGAATTTATATGGATCGATCAAGAACGATCCATAAAACAACGTAAATCGACGAAGATTGATCGATATCTAAAGATCTACAACTCCATTACCCATGAAACTATGGAAGCATTAATATATTGAAGAAAGGAGTCCGTACAATTGATTGCATGACAAAACTCCCAAATCTTGGAGAAAGAGGCCGATTGTTATTGGAACGATCCATTGTAGCTTAAAACTCTCAAATCTAGAAAAAGAGGCCAAACGTTATTGGAATGATCGTACAAATCGACCAGAACGATCCATAGTTTCACAGAAAATGCGATATCTCTCAAACGGTATGTCGGAATTGCATGAAATTAGAAGAGCATGTTCTTACATCATGGAAAACCTATATGATCAATTGCAGCTCGATTGGAGGAAGCACGGAATGATCGCACTTAATTTACTATGACTCAACTCGACACCATGGAAAATGCAATATCTCACAAACGATACCCCTGAATTACACGAAATTAGGAAAGCAAGTAGTTTATGTCATAGAGCACCCTCATGATCAATCGAAGCTCCATTGGAGCTCATATGAATGATTGGACCTAATCGTTCCAATGGTGTGCGATCGATCCAAAAATTGGTGGAGTAGATCGTACGAATATAGAGGTTAATCTGGAAAAATTTCAGCCCGATCCATGCACGTCTTCATCTATAAATACAATGGTCTTGGCTCACTACAAAGGACTTTATGGGCTGGCTCTCCTTCATCACTTCTTATATGTTCCTCCATTAATTATCTAAGGTAAAAACAACTGTACTTGTAATCTTACAGTATAAATAAAAGACTATTGAAGTGGACATAGGTTGGAGTTTGCTAAACCACTATAAAACTTATGAGTTCGTTTACTTTTCTACCATCCATTCTATGATCTGTAAATCTATATTTCTCTGTTTGGATCTAAATATTGAATATTGATGTTTTCACATACAATAGGCTATTTGCGACCATATTTGACATAAATATTTTGGTGCTTTCACTGAGAGAGCTAGCCCCCATGGACTTGGAGTTCATATTTAGATTCTACTAGAGAACTTGGAATTATAGCAATGGTGAAACCATCAATAAGGGGACAGATGGAGAATAGGATCCATCATGAAGGGAGGCAGGTGGCTTCCTTAGGAGCTAATCAAGCACCTATCTACATCACTAGGAACGAAATGGAACCGATGATGGATGTTACGAAGGAACAGATGTTGAAGAGGCAAGAGGATATGATGCAAAATATCTTAGGCAACTTGGGAAGGCTGAAGCACGGAACCATGGATTTGGAAACGTTGGAAATATGGACCATGGGGATGCAATAGCGGGAACTACTAAAAATCAGAATGGAGCACAAGAAAACAAAGCTAACAGAATGCAAGATGGAGTGGAACAACTGGGAGCTGCCCCTGACCAACCAAGAACGATCAGGGCCGATCATTCCAGAACGATCGGTGTTGATCGATCAATACTTAGGGGAATTCCCCCAGGTCATGTTGGATCTATCCCAGGCAAGATACCGGGCGGTGCTGTGCAGGTTGGTGTTGATCAGAATGCAAATGCACATCCAGAAGAGCAGATTTCATGATTCCCTCATGGATTTAGGGTGCAGGTGGGAGACAATGATCGAAGACTACCACTAGATAATAATGATAGGTTGGCGGATATGGTCAGACGGGCAATGAAAGGAGGATCGGTAAATAGGAATCTGAAAGATGTAAATAAGAATCCATTTTCTCCTAATATTATGAATGATGGGAATCCACCAGAATTCAAACTACCAATACTAGAAGTTTTTTTTGGAAAGTTAGATCCAACTATGCATATGATGAGGTATATATGGCACATGGAAGTGTTGGGGGCATTGAAGGAAGTTATGGCATAGTGCTTCGCCTTATATTTAACAGATATAGCTGCACCGTGGTTCAGGGAGTATAAAAGTGGTTCAATTGGCATATGAACAGAATTGGTTGAAAGGTTTATGAGGCAGTTTAGGGTTCACATCTCGAGACCCAAAAATGTGATGAGTTTGGCAACACTTAAACAAAGGACCAGAGAGTCCCTGAGGAGTTTTCTAACATGTTTAATGTCGCCGCGGCATTGGTAGATCGTCCAGACCCATCTATGGTTTAAATGGCAGCTGTATCTAAAATTTCTGATGGCACGCAGTTGAAGGATTCACTAGTATGGGATCCACCTATGGATATCGGGAAGTGAATGCTGTGCAAAGTGTAGGATTATCAGGAGATGTGAACAAGAATGATAAAAGCAGATGAAAAATGGATAATGGCATTAATGTGTCAAAGAGGAAATGGAGAGAACCAAAATTTTCTTCTTATGTGGATTTGGTTGAATCCCTAGAAAGGATTTGTTTGAATACTCGAGGTAACCTTCAATACCAAAGGCTGGAAAGGAGGGAACCCTCTGAACATGAGCAGACATCAGTAAAGCATTGCCTATTCTATGAGCTGGATATGCACAATACAAACAACTACATGCATTTAAAGGATATAGTTGAGGAACATGTAAGGAGTGGCCATTTGCAACAATGCGAGGATAGGGGGTGCGGCGGTGGAATAGGAGTCGCCACCGTCCACCTTAAATGAAAATGGCACTGGATCAAGGCATCGTCGTCAACTTGTCATCAATTGATTTGGATGGCATGTAATAAGTAATAAACTCCATGGAAGTATGGCTAAGTGACTTACACGTGTACGGGGTCGAGGATGGTCCCTAGGCATGCTCTAGGATGATGATGACTCGTAGTGCTCGGGTTTGTGTGTTTTTTCTTGTTTACTTTGAAATCTGGTTTTTTTGATATTTTGGTTTATTAGTTTTTTGGTTTTATGGAATCTTATGTTATATTTTGGCAAGTGGACTTTGGAATGCTTAAATCCAGATTAATGTAATAAATGACACAGGTTGCGGTTGTAACCCCGACTGAAAGACAGGGCAATAACCGCAAGGCGCAAGTCCCTTCATTGAAGAGCGACGAGATGGGTTCGTACATGGGTTAAGTCCTCGAATGGGGATTGAGGTCGGAGAAGGATACCCCACAAATTAAGTCCTTGACTAGGGATTGAGGCAAGAGAAGGATACCTTATGGATTAAGTCCTCGACTGGGGATTGAGGCCGTAGAATGATACCCTATGGATTAAGTCCTCGACTGGAGATCGAGGCAGAAGAAGGATACCCCATGGATTTAGTCCTCGACTAAGGATCGAGTCCGGAGAAGGATAACCCATGAATTATGTCCTCGATTGGAGATTGAGGCCGGAGAAGGATACCCCATGGAATGAGTCCTCAACTGAGGATCGAAGCTAGAGAAGGATAGCCCATGGATTAAGTTGTCGACTGTGGATCAAGGCCGGAGAAGGATACCCTAAATATCATGATGATATGTCCCGGCTGGAGAGACGGGACCGGAAAAAGCAAGAAGTAGGCTGATTCGTCGGAGAGCGGCAGGATCAGCCTACTTGTCGTCGTGCCCTTCTTGCTAGAGAGCGAGTGGAGTATAGCAAGAGCTCGGAGAAGCTATGTTCAACCTTGAGAGGTTGCAGATTTGGATATGGACTTAGAGCGGTCCAGGATTTGCCTAACCACTTGGAGAGGTCATGGACTCGGATATCAACTTTGAACAACAATGATTTTGGCTTTGGATGGATACAGATTTGGATAAAACAATCTGGAGAGATCATAGATTTAATTGGTGAATTTGGTATGGATTTGGAATTGGATATCGACTCAGAAAAGTCATGGATTTTTCTAACGATCAAGAGAGATCAAGGAATTGGATTAGCGGAGGATTGGATTTTGGATCGGAATATTTGGCTATCAATGGATTATAGATTTTGGATTTATAGCAATTCAAAGCACACATTTCTACCGCAAGGCATGCTTTGGAGGAAAAATATTATACCACCTTTTGACCAAGCAGTATACCATAAAAATTGACTAAATGGTTTCTGTTATCATCAAGGCAGGAAGCGTGGAGAGATGGTTATCAGGCTCAGAAATCGATGATATTTGGAACTATGGACAATAGTTGGACGGATTCGGACCGGATTCCAGCAAGATGCAATCAATATGAAGTGACTAAGAAGGCACCGTGAGGCCACATTTCAAATTTCATTTCAATCGGAGTTCTTATGCTTGAGTTATGGGCAATTAAAATTTTTGTATGGATCGATCTAGAACGATTCATAAAACAGCGTAAATCGATGAAGATCGACCGATATCTCAAGATATACAACCCCATTACCTATGATACTTTGGGAACATCAATATATTGAAGAAAGGACTCCTCATAATCGATTGCATGCTAAAGCTCTCAAATCTTGGAAAAAGTGGCCGATCGTTATTGGAACAATCGTACAAATCAGTCAGAATGATCCATAGTTTAACGGAAAATGCGATATCTCACAAACGGTATGTCGAAATTGCACGAAATTTGAAGAGTAAGTAGTTTACATCATGGGGAACCCACATGATTGATTGAACCTCAAAACTCCCAAATATTGAAAAAATTCGATCGTTCTTGGAACAATTGTACAAATAAGCCAAAATGATCCATAGTTTCTCGAAAAATGCGATATCTCACAAATCGTATGTCAGAATTGTATGAAATTTGGAAAGCATGTAGCTTACATCATGGGGAAAATATATGATTGCAGCTCAATTGGATGAAGCATGGAATGATCACACTTTATTTACTATGAATCAAGTACGACTCCATGGAAAATGCGATATCTCGCAAATAGTACGTCGAAATTGCACGAAATTTAGAGAGCAAGTAGCATACATCATGGAGCACCCCCATGTTCGATCGTTGCTCCATTGGAGCTTATATAAAAGATCATCCCTGATTATTCTAATGGCATGTGAACGATCCGAAAATTGGTGGACCGGGTCATATGGATCTGGAGGTTCTTCTGGCAAAATTTCAACCTGGTCCATGCACGTCTCCACCTATAAATACAATGGACTTGGCTCGTTGTAAAGGACTTTTTAGGCTAGCTCTCCTTCATTACTTCTTACCTCTTTCTCCATTAATTTTCTAAGGCAAAAACAAGTATACTTATAATCTTGCAGTATAAATTAAAGATTATTGGAGTGGATGTATGCCAAAGTTTGTCGAACGACTATAAAACTTGCATGTTCATTTACTTTTCCACAATCTATTATATGATATGTGAATCTATATTTCTCTGTTTAGATCTAAATATTGGATATCGGTGCTTTCACATACATTAGGGTGTTTGTGTCCATTTTTTGTGCAAACAAGTAGAATCTGTAGGCCAACTATTCCTTTGTGTTAAGTGATGGCTGTAGAGAAAATATGAAGAGGAAGCTTCAGGATTGGATGTGGATGGATGTCCAAACTAGTAACAATTCTAATATGATCTCTTCTTGTATATGCTTTTATTATTCTGTTATTATTCTTTTTTACTTCTTATAATCTTCTGAATAATTATCTGAAAAGGTAAAATAAGAGAATAATTATGTAAATCACACCTTTTTATAAAGCTAATCTTAAAAGACTTTTAAACTAGTATCAGAGTAGGTTATCAAAAAATCGTAACAACATTTTATGAACCTACGTGTTCATTTTTTGTGAATTTATTCTTTAACATATTTTTGATTTTATGACTACGTTAAGATTTTCTACCTTCTCTAAAGGACAATCTACTGGTCACCCTCCTTTATTCATAGGTTCTAATTATGCCTATTATGCTACCGGAATGAGAGTCTATATGCAATCCAATAGTTTCTCTTTTTGGAAAATGATTCAAACAGAATATATTGAACTCACTAATTTTGACCTTTGGATCACTGATAAACCATGGTAGAAAATAATTCAAAAATCCATGAATATTTTATATTATGCCTTAGATAAAAATGAATTATATAGAATTAGTATTTACAAACTTCTTATGAAATTTTGCACACATTGCAAATCAAACATGAAGACACTAGTAAGGTAAAATAGGCAAAGATTCCATATTGAAAAATAAATTTCAATCTTTTAAAATAAATATGAATAAATCAATTTCTGATATGTTTGTTAGACTTCACGATATTACTCATGCTTTATTTGGAATAGGAGTAATACTATCAGATTTTGATGTTGCATCAAAAAATTTAAACACATTAACTAAAGAGAGGAGAGAAAAGTTTTATCTATAAAAGAAGCTAATGATCTCTCCAAATTCAGAGTTGATGAGTTAATTGGAATTTGATGTCATATGAGATAAACTTGAAGTTAGAAAAGATAAAACTCAAGATAAAAAGTTCTTTGAATTCAAGGTGAGGAAAATGCTAATTTGATACAAATGACTTAGCCTATCTAGCTAGAAACTTCAACAAATTCCTGAAATTTCAAATGAAATATGGCCATGATAATAATTTTTCCTCAATAAAATGATTTGAATATAACAAAAAGTGGACATGTGGAAAAGGACATGAAAGCTTTTCAAGTGACATGGGATGACTCACCTTCTTCTTCTGACAAAGATAGTGATTATGAACAAGTAAACATGGCTCTTGAGGATGAGGTACAAAATGAACATCCCTATAATAGTCTTTAGATCGATATTGGTCTACCACAGAATTATAAAATAGAAAAAAGAGCTACAAGGGATTTGATAGGTAAATGTAATAGATTTGAATTAGAAGTTGAAATGTTGAAAATGAGAAATAGAATAAGAATTAGGAAAAATCGTACATATCTTACAACAATCTACCATTTCAACCTTCATTATTAGAAAATGTATGTAAGATGTATAGAGATGGAAATGTAAAGTTATCACTATGATTTAAAGTCTGAAATAGAAACATTAAATGATGAAGTAAAAACATTAGAAAAAACTAGAAAAACTAGCTACCAACATTTCTAAATTTAACGAAGGTAGTAAAAATCTTTTCAATTTGATTAACACTTCAAAAAAATGTCTCTGATTTTAAATCTCATAAATAAGCTTAATACTAAGAATCATGTTAAATTTGATAAGAATAACCCTGAGAAACATTTACTTTATATACTAAATTCAAGAAACCCACTAATAGTCAACAAAAGCCTAAAAATGAAACTATTAAAAATGGGTCTTGAAAAGAAACCTCCACTTGATTAGAAATAAATACATTGACAAATTTATTTCTAAATTACATAACAATAGTAATTTTATTTTCAAAAGGGCAAGCAAACCCTCTTGGGTTTGCTTTCCTAAAACATAAGAATATATATCATGAAGGGTATCCTTATTTATAATAACACTAATCAAAGTCGATGCCCTATTATTATTTTTATATTTTCTTATTAATGTTATAACTATATCAATATTTTTGGTAAGGTTACCAATAACACTTAGGACCCTAACACTAAAAGGGTACTAATATATTTTATTTTCAAGTAACTCTAAATAAAAATGAAAGTTGAATACTGGAGTGGGAATGTCCTAAACACGTGACATGCTTAAAAATATCATCTATAGATTGGTGGAGCAGATACCTTTGGATACAATTCCAAAGGATAAGTGATTCGAAAGGGGACACAACAATATCGTTATAACTAACTTTATCCTTATTGCAAATATGTTATTATTTAAAAATTTGAAACACAATTTATTAAGCATAAGTAACTTTTGTGATAAAGGGTGTAAAATACCGTTCGAGAAAGAAACATGTTGCATTTATGATGAAAAGGATAACGTTATTTTTTAAGGATTAACAAAAGGCGACATTCATATTTTAAATATGAATGTAAACCACAAAAGTGATACGTGCTTAATTGCTAACATTAATGACCCATGGTTGTGGTAGAAACGCTTTTGTCAAATTAACTACAAAGCTGTCAATAAATTATCTAAGAAAGAGATTGCTAGAGGGTTACCCAAATAAACTTTAAAATCGGTAACTTGTGTAATGCATGTCAAATAGGTAAACTAAAACAATCTTCATTTAAATCTGTGGATGAAATCTCCACAACTCAACCACTAGAACTACTTCACCAAGATATATTTGGGCCTACATAAGCTAAATCAATTAATCACAATAATTATGTTTTTGCAATTGTTGACTTCTCAAGATACACTTGGATATTATTTTTGAAACACAAAAGCGACACTTTTGAAACATTTTATAAAAATTGAAAAGAATTCAAAATGTGAGAAATTTAAAACTCAAAAAACATGAGAAGTGATCATGGTGGTGAATTCAAAAATGAACTTTTTAATGAATTTTTGCATAAAAAAGGGAGTAGGCCACAAATTTTCTCTTCCCATAACATCTTAATATAATGGTGTTGTAGAAAGAAAAATTAGGACCTAAAAAATGCGCTAGAACACTACTTGCCAGTAGTACTCTTCCTTGGAATCCCTAACCTAAAATAGTATGTACTACATGTTATGTTTTGAATCGCATTTCTTTACGGCCCTTGACCAAGAATATACCATGTGAATTACTCAATGAAAAGAAACCTAACATGACTTATTTTAGAGTTTTTAGTGCAAAATGCTTTATACTCAATACAAAAGATCAATTAGGAAAATTTGAACCTAAAGCCTACAAAGGTTTCTATTTTAGATATCTTGAAAGAAGTAAAGCCTATAGGATCTACAGTCGACACACCAAAACTATAAAACAATCTTACACGTTGCTTTTTATGAAAATATTAAAAATAAAGATGTTGGACTAGAAATTTTAGAAACAAATGAAACAACAATTAAAAACAAAATGATTCATTTAGTAATGAAACTATTGATAATAATATTACTGAAACTCAAGTGCTAGAAAATAATGTTTTAAAATCAGCCTATAAGACTTTAAAGAACCAATCTATTGAAAACATTTTGGATGATATAAGCACAAAAGTTCTAACAAGAAAGCAACTAAATGAATTAGGTCATATAACTTTTATATCTAGTTTTGAACCAAAAAATTATAAAGAAGTAGAAAAAGAATAATATTGGTTATTAGCTATGCAATATGAATTAAACAATTTATTCATAGCGATGTATGGGAATTAGTTCCTAGACCTTCAAATCAAACTTTTATTGGAACCAAATCGATATATAATAAAAAAGATCATGAAAATGGTGAAATAATTAGAAACAATGCTAGACTAGTAACACCGAACTTCAATCAAGAAGAAGAAATAAATTATGAAGAACTGCTCATATAGATCGATGCAAAGCGATAGGTATATTATTAACATTTGCTTGCAACTATAGTTTCAAATCTTTTCAAATTGACGTAAAAAGTTCTTTTCTCAATAGAATTATTTAAGAAGTGTTTCATGGAGCAACTACCTATTTTTAAACATGAAAAATTTCTCGACCATGTATACAAACTTAAATGGCACTTTACGGACTTAAAAAGCACCATGTGCTTGGTATGATAGATTGAAACACTATCTTTTAAGTTCAAATTTTGAAATTGGGAAAATCGATTCAACATTATTTATTAAAAGGGATATAAATCTTTATTAATGGTACAAATATATAGTGATGGTATTATATTTGGAGCTACAATGAAAAACTATGTATATACTTTTCAAGTATTATGAAGGACGAATTTGAAATATCATATATGGGAGAACTTAACTATTTCTTGGTTTACAAATTAAACAACTAGATAATGGAACATTTATAAATTACAAAAAATATTGGAAGGATTTGGTAATATAGTTTGGAATGGAAAATAATACATATAAACCAACTCCTATGAGCACAAGCATACACTTAAGTCGCGATAAAAATGGTAAAGAAGTCGATCAACGTCTATATCATGGCATGATCAGACCTTTAAAGTACTTAATAGTCAGCCAACTGAATATTATAAAGAGCGTTTGTTTATGCACAAGATTTCAAGCTAAACCAAAGGTAGCACATTTAAGAGCCGTTAAAAGAATATCATGTTATCTAACCGGAACTAAGGTTTGTGGATTTTCCGACCCTAATGGTTGTCCTTTTGAGTTAGTATCCTATAGTAATATAGACTTTGGAGGATGCAAGATGGATAGAAAAAGCACAAATGTCACAATTGTTTTATAGGTCAATCCTTAATTTCTTGGTTTAGTAAGAAACAAAATTGTGTATCCTTATCAATTTGCAAAGTAGAACAAATTTCGATAGCTTTAGCATGTGCATAAGTAATATACATGCAACAAACATTAAAAGATTTTGGAATTTATATTACCAAGTGTCCTACATATTGCGATTAATATATCAAAGATTCTAGTTAATCACTCAAGCATGAAACACATTGATGTTAGACATCTTTTTATATGTGATCATCTCTACTATTAATAAAAAGAACTCAATGAATAGAATTTTTACAGTGTCCTTTTGAAATTCCAAAAATACCCTTGCCCTTTAATGGAATCTCACCATCGGTTTACAATCTCCACTACCATCCTCTTCCCAATCAACCATCAATGGATTTCACTATCAGTTTGCAACCAATATCACTAATAACTATTTGAAATAAAAGCATTGTGACCACCAAAGATTTTACACTTATAGCACACATCCGTCCATAATTATTAAATAAAAACTAGATATTTCTAACTATTAGATGCACGTACGTGCATTTATGCTAGTACATCTAAAGAAAAAATACTTTAAATTATGTTAACATAGAAAATTGGATCATTTATATCTTTACAAAACCATAATCTGAAGCAACATTTAGACGAGAACTTGGTATTTGTGCTATAAATGATTTAATTTAAACTTGTTACTCAGTCTAAAGTTTAATATAGAGGAGTTTACTTTTCCTTCCTTTTTGTTGATGACAAAGGAGGAGAGAAATGTAAAGAAATAAGGGAATAGAAATATAAAAAATAGCCATATAGACAAGGGAAGATTTAAATATTTACTTAAACTACGATTCGAGGGAGAAATATAATTTTCTATATTTTTATGTTATATATGTCGTAAGGTTGTCATCAACAAAAAAGGGAAATTTTTAGGAAATCTGTTGGTGAGCCTGTAGATAACAACCATATGATAATGCTGCTAACATTTTCTATCAAGTTATGTACATGTCTCTAAGTAAAAGATAGCATTATTGAAATATACTAGCAAAAGAGACAAACAAATTCAAGTAAGATAGCAAATATAACATATATATACAAACTCCAAAGAAATGATATCATGCACATAAAGTCAATCGAAGACACAAAATGAAGAAGCAATCAAATAGAGGACAAGCTGTGTTAGCAAAGCAAAGAAAAGTAATGACAACTAACATAAAAACATGTGTAGCTTAGGTGGTTGTGCGTTAAACTTCCAATAGAGAGGTCGGGAATTTGTTTCCTAACAAGTGCATTTTTGATATACCTCAATAAAACAAATCATTGGGAGAAATCACATATGAAGATAATGAAGTGTAGAATTGAAGACTTGTTAACCTATGGGTTAGGGCCGGTGTAGATTGAACCCAGGCCAAAATGACCCAGATTTAGTAGAAAATAATCTAGCAAGTGCTATTAATTTTAACGCCTATATAAATACAGGCCTATACCACCATTTCTCTTCTCATATTTTCTGGGTCATAGAGAAGAGTTTTTCCATTTTATCTTCTCCAAAAATTCTTGAAATTCTAAAACTAATGAAATACTATATTATATATACATAAGTGGAGAAAATCTAATAATAAGAGGAGAGAATAGTAAGATCGAATCGGAACGCCAAAAAAAGGTAAATTGTAAATCTTAACTCAAATCTAAATTAAATCCAAATCTCTTCTCACATCTAGATTTCTAATAGATACATATATGCTTCCAGTATATGTATTCAAATAGGGAGAATAAGAGGAGTCAAACTGGAATAATAGTGATTAGAACTGGAGATTTGGAAAGCTAAAAAGATGAATGACAAATTATATTTTTTTTTATATAATATTAAATTATGTCGTTGTAAACTGTTACAATATTCTTATATGTAATTTTGGAGTCATAGGCCTAGTTGTATACATATAATGAATTTGTAAACCCTGCCTACATATTTTGAGATTGATAACTTTGATATAATATTGCATGTACTTGAATTTGGAAAGTATTTGGTAGTAATAGTCCCTGAATTTGATCAGTTATGTAGTAGTTCTAGATTTGTCGGTTGAATGGTTTACGCAAGTAAATGTAAATTAGAAGTTATCACGATAAATATTGGGATTTAAGTAGTATTTTAATTCATTGGAATTTTGAGTGTTGTAATGTGAATTTCTATAGATTATCAAGTTTAGATTCTTAAGTAAAAGTGTATCGTTTGAAATAACAAGGAATACGCCTAAAAGAAAGAGATGTATAAAGTAGAGTTATTTACCATATTTTTACTGTCTATTTCAATAACTATAAAAAAATAATTCCTTATAATTCCAAATGTAACAAAAATTATCTTTGTGGATAATATATAGAGATTTATAGTGTTAGCCTTTCCTTTTGAGGGAGATGTAATTCCAATGCATTAAAATGCAGAAATCCCTAAGTATGAATTAAAGCATTGTAGTTGCGACAATAATAATAGTTAAATTATAAAATTAATATATATATATATATATGTATGTATGTATGTATGTATGCATGTATGTATATATGCAATAAGGATAAGGTAGAAATCAAATAGTAAGGTAAGCAAGTAATAAAATGAATAAAGGAAAGAAGTATTTAATGTATAAGGGTATGGGAAGTCTACTAAATAAGGAAGGATATAAAGGGTAAAAATGGATAGAAATAAAGACTCAATAATAAGAGAAGAAAATAAATAGTAAAAGATACATGTATCTTTTAAGTTCAAGGAAAGTGGTAAATGATATTAAACCAAAATTAATGAAACAACGAATAAGTTAAATAAAAAAAACTGAATATAAGTAGTTGAACATTGTAACAATGAAATAAGAATGAATACACACACACACCCATATATTCATATATATACATAGCCTTAAATATACATTTATGGCGGATGTGAATTATTAAAGTTGGCTAAATCTTAGTCAGATAAGAATGATATAGTCATTAAAATGAATTGAAATACGAAGTTAGTAATATTACATAATAGAAGTCTACCTACCGCAAGGGTATACCAGCAATTGTGTATACATTATACTGATGCGGGACATACCAACTGTAGGTCCGTGTAATTATATGCTCATGTATAGGTGAAGGAATTCCCAAGTAGACTCTGCTTCAGTCATTTAGGGTTATTGCCATGATTTCATTATGCAATCCAAATGGGACGGTGAGCAAGATTTGGCGCTATGTTAGTGTGTTTGGTACCATCTTTGGGAGTAGGAGCTGTACATAGGTCAGGAACGTCACTAGTCCTGAGCAGTCAATGGAAAGACAAGGGTTGCACCTAACAGGCTACACTTCATACTAGTGTAGATCATGTTTAGGTCATTACTGCCACAGTTGTTCGCTAGTTTGTCTGTTAGGAGGTAAGGCTAGATAACCCTTAAGAGAGGTCTTTCAAATGATTAGGGTAGTCCGAGAAGCCAAGTCCTCTATAGTTTGTGGAGCCAAGTCCTCAATAGTCTGTGGAGTTGAGCCCATAGTATGAAGCATTTGGGTAAATCTCCAAAATGAGATAGAATATGGCTAAACTATTATGACATCGTTATTAGAAACTATGGGAGTTCCTTGGTATGCACGACAGCGAGGACATGACACTACATTGATGATAGACCCTGATGAGGTACTGAGTTACGGATACTAGTAAGGATAGTATCTAGGTCCAAAAGGGGACTGCGATACTTATACACACACAGAGACACACGTATGTAGTTATTGTCTACCTAGGCTACATAGGGCATATCATTTGTGTATGTGTAGTCGAGACGACTAAATAAAATAAAGGACATAACAAGTGATGGAAGATAATCGACATAAACCAGTGTTATGTATAAAGTGTGTAATTTACCACTCACCAAAATAAATGTTGTTCTGACCTCCTCCTTATTACAACCAATATGACAGCGACAGGTATTGTTGCAAGATGGGAATAGTGGAAGGACAGATTCCCTTATGCATGCTCGACACTGACAGGGACACTTGATCTCAGAATTGTCAACCTTGGGTAGTAATAATATGTTTTATTATACTTTATTATTCCACTATGAGGTTATATCAATAATGCTCTGATATGCATTTATTTATTTGTAGGATACCAAAAACCAATGATATATACTTTTAAGGACTTGGGTTTTCAATTTAGTGAAAATTCGAGTCCACTGGGATACGGGTTGTCACCTTTGGTATCAGAGCTTAGGTTAGTTGATCAAAAGAATTAGGATACGTTGGGTGAACGTATATGTATTTTTACTATAAATATATTATATGCCAAATCCTATAAATTTCGACTATAGAATAGTTGCAACCATATTTTGAAAAGATGAACAAGTCGACTATGAGTCGAACTAATGGATGAAGTTGAAAATATGCACCTACCCCGATTACCCCATGGGAAATAGGTTGCATGAAAAGGCATTGACTTAAGAAGAGCATGAGTGCAGAATATGGAAGGTCCCTGAAGCTGTATAGTACGTGACTCCCTTATTGGGCCACCATAGCCTAATGGTTGTGGATCCCCATAGGATTGATGATTGATGATGTACATTTGATCTAGATAAGAGGAAAATAAGAGTCGATATGTTGCAGTTGTAACGACCCATGAGTTTATCACTTTAGAAAATAATATTTAATTTAAAAATAATCAGATGTAAGGTTTTATAAAACAAATTATATTGTTTTGAACAAATATTAGTATTGGTAATCTTATTTTAAATAAGTAGCTACAAAATATACTCTTTGGAAAAATATCGATAAAGTGACCGAAAATCGTTTTATCAACAAACTGCTTTTTAACTATCAGAAATCGTGCATGAATCTGGATACGTACACTTATTATCCATGTAAGTAAGAATATGTTATTTATTATCTTATTTTTGAAAATAAAATGTTTTTATGACATCATCAACGATGTCATCGGTTTTAAATAATCGGCTTTTGAATTTAAATTGAGTTTAAACGATTTAGTAATTGTTTTAAAATCAAATAAGGCCCTTTTAATTATTAAATAACAATAATAGAAATATTACTTTCGTACTTTGTTTACCAATATATATATATATATATATATATATATATATTAACTGAGAAGTAAAAATATGACTGGAAATCGGATTCTAGATTCATAACGGTTTAACCAGAGGAGTGGTTCAACGTTATATGTTATATATGACAAACATGCGCGCATGCGCACACGCACATATACATATACATACACACACGCACGCACACACACACATATATATGTATATATATATTTCATGTACACATATATACACCTTAGAATTAACACTTACATTTACTAATTACTAATGGTAAATAAAATAAATATCATGATATTTATAAAGGAGGAATGAGGACATATGTCCACCTAGTCCACATTCCCATCCAAGTGCATGCCTTAAGAGCTAAGGGAAGGGATGGAAATGATGTAAGGGGGGAGGGGCATGCATGGTCATGCATATGAAGGGGGAGTAGTGGTGGTGAGGTGGAAAGATAATGTGATATTAGGTGAAAATATCATGATATTTTGATTCAACTTTTGTCTATAAATACAAGGAATACCTCTTCACTTTCATTCGCACTTCCTTCTCTAATTTCCTAAGCTTTCTTCGACTTCTTCCTCCTTTATATTAATGGCTTCCATAACCTCTTGGAAATATTCAAAAATAGCATGGAAGTTCTATCAAAGTAAGTCATAAAATATAGAGAGATATACCACTTCGAGTTCAAGATCGAGTTAGTGATCTTCTCCTTCTTCTCCAACCAAGGTCATACCCATCTAAGCATCCTACCACCATTGAAATCCCAAGGCCTAGCCCCTAGTAATCTTAGTGCAAGATTCGTAAGCTCCAGCTCTGAGATAATGGAGCTATGTCGAATGAAAGTTAGATCAAAATGATATCAAGTGAGAAAATCCACTTATTTTTATTATAAATTATATAATGATATGGATGATTTCTATATTTTATTATCATGTTTTGGATGTTGATGATATGTTTTTCTGATGTGGAAATGGTTCACGGGATAATACACGTCGAATTTACACCAAGGAATCACTTTCCTTTATAAAATCAAATGATATATATAGCATTGTTAAAACGCTTTAAAATGATTTAAAATGGTTTATAAATGTTTTATAAACATTAAAATTAAATTCGGAGAAGTTTTGACAAGATATGAAATTGGAATAAAAAATAAGCACGTCGCGTAATGGCAGTCCGCGATTTAACGCCATAAAAGTTAAATCAATATGTAAAGTGGAATATAGCTCAGAATGATTCAAGATAAGAGTTTTCCAAACTGTTATAACTATGATTTCAAATAAAGAAGAAAAATCAAGATTTCATTAAGTAAAATTTTAGATGTGTCCAAACTAAGTTTTCAAAACGTCAATTCGAAAACCAAAATGTCAAAATCTTTAAAATGGATATTTTTAATATTTAAAAATATGAAATAAATTTCATAAAGTATTAAAATGTTTTAAAAGGAATTTGAGTTATAAAAATGGAAATATGTGGAATGAAGTTAATGGTTTGATCAAAGAAGCTTTCAAAAATAATATTCATAGCACTTTTTGTAGTAGTTTTTGGTAACTTTAAAAATTAAGATTTAAACTTATAATTTTCTTTCCAAATCTCTTGCTATTGCTTTTCAAATGATAAATCTATAATTTGAAGGATTTTAAAATTGGTCAAATAACTTGACCGCCTTATGGGTGATAAAGAGATAATCTCTAGACTCGAGATTGGACAACAAGTGTTTGGGTTTCGCTCTAGCTATCCAGATTGGCTTAACAAAGGGGATAGTAAGTTTGATTTACTCGAACCACATATTCCTAAGATGAAAACAAGTTTGAAGCTTTCCAAAAGTTAATAATATTTAAAATAAGATTTTGGTTATTAAAGAAAACATTCTATTTAAACTCTATATTAAATTCCGAGGAGGGAACTCATACTATCCTTATGAATTTAAAAGATGATTTCACCATTATTCAATGAATAGTGCAGGTTGAATACATAAATTAGTATTGGATATAATCAATCTAAAATTTATAGATCTCTTTTATTCAATATTGACCGGTTTGAGTTTATTGTAAATAATGTCTTAAATAACATTTTTTTTGACCCATTAAAGATATGTTTTGGAAATGTGAAATCTTCATTAAGACTTGGATTATACTTTTTTCCCAAGTAATTAAAAACAAAATGTTTTGGTATTTCCAAAGTTAAAAATGGGTTTTAACTAACCGAAGGATTTGATAAAAAGAGGTTTTATAAATATGATTTAAAATGTATATCTCTAAAGAGATATTTTACTTAGATAAAAGATATTGATTAGTTGAATAATAATCACCTATATACTTAACATCTTTTATCGATAATTGGATCGAAGAAACTGGGATCAGATTTGGCTGATTCCTATCTGGAAACCATTTTGAACCCATATACATTTGAAAGTGAAAACATGTTGAAGATAATGAGTTCGCAGATGGAGATCTCTATGATATAGGGCTACTTACCGCTAGCCCCGCGAGTCTATATTGTGTGTGTGTGTGTGTGTGTGTGTGTGTGTGTGTGTATGGTGGCAGTAGTTCATCATTTTGGAAATCATCGATGCAATGACTGCTCACTACTAATCCTAGGGTTGATTCCCAATAGGATGTAGTAGGAGAGTGGCTTTGATTTGTCGTGTTTCTGGGTAACTTGTATGGAGAATGTCTGACATTGCATTTCTAAGAACCACGTACATTGATTTTTACAAACGTACATTTGTTTGATGGTGTAGGAGGCAACCCCTCCTATACTTAACACCCTTCTCTGAGACATACGAGCTCAGAGGTTGTATTTTTATGAAAATCAATAATATGTTGTTGGAAATGGAAATGTGGCATTCAAAGTTGGATTTGTCACGTGAAAGGTAAAACGTTACCTCAAGCCTTACTCATCGGGAATGACAAAAACAAGGTAGATGTTGCAAGGCTAAGTGGGCCACACCCATTAGGATAAACATCACCTTACTAGATCACTCTCTATATTTTGGATATGTTGTGTATGCTTTGGGATCCATTGATAGGTCGGGAATGACCGCGGTGATGGTATATTAGATACTATCTATAGCAGAGGTAGGTCGGTTCTATGTTAGTAGAGAGCAGCAGGGTTGTGCTTCGGTACATTCCTCTAGAGATGTACTGTCAGAAGGTAGTCCATTACCATGTCATTGTATGAAATCCATTCTCTAATATGAGCTTTTACGGTTTTAGTTGTAAACCTATTATGCTATAATTTAATAAATGTAACAATTTCAGCTGAAATTATAAATATTTATTTGAAAGAGTTTCCAAAGAATGTCATTAAAAATAATGTCTCTAATTTTGGTAGGAAATGGTTTGGTTATCATAAAGTAAAAACACATCCGTGTTTATATGCGGCATGGTCTTATGAGATACCCTTTAAATTCAAAAGTATCTGTTCTTTTCAATTTTCTCACACTAGTCCCATGATTGATCCGGAGTTTAGTTTCTTTTCTCTTAAACTCTGGATGCACTATTTTTCCGGGTAGCAAAGTAGTTACGTAGCTTGGAGAATTTTGGGGAGAAGCATGGGGCATGAAGCTAGACGGTCGTTTGTGGATAGTTATCTCTTTCTATTTCCACTGTATCATGTACAAGTATCTACCAGTAGGGAAAGACAGTTATAACTATCATTGGGTTGGGTTAGTACTTGCTATGACTCTGATATCTCATTTTAAGAGTAATTGTATGTACTATCTATATGTATAATTACAAGTTGTTAAATGCGATGTGAGAGTCAATTTTGTTCTTTCTTTTATCTTTATTTTCCTTTACCCTCGATTATCTACCTCTCCCGCACTTGAGTTTGCAGCACATGAATACCGAAAATGTATTAGTACTGATTTTCGAGGTTTGAAAAGGCGCGTTGTCAAAAGATATCTAGAAGTAAGAATTAAAGAAGTTCTCGAAGGAAGGTGTGTAGTAATCACTCCATGAAGATGGCTGGATTTTTAATAAATTTTTAAAGAAGATAAGTCAGAAAGTAAGTAGAAAAGGAGAAAAGTCTAAAAGAAGGGACAAATAAAAATCCACTTTGAATCCGACCCTGTATGAAAGAGTTTAGCATAAAAATTGAAATGATTTCAATGTAAAAGTTTGAGAAAAATATATAAATAATATATTTGAAATAATTTTCAAAGGAATTATTTAATGGTAGAGAAACCCTATTTCGAAAACTGAGTAAATATTAAAAAATTTAAATATATATAATAAAATATCTATGTTATATTTAAATAAAATGTTTTAGCAGAAATTAAAATTTCAGTAAATGGGTTTAATAAAAAGTGAATTCTTTTGAAAAAAATAATATATTGTATATAGCTCGTTGATTTGTCTGAAATGAAAATTTTTAAGTTGTAAACTTCTTTTTATGGTGGATAATAGAAAGTGGTACAAGTTCAAAATGCGTGTACATAGAATGGAAAAAGAAGACCAGAACATGAAAATAAAAGCAGCCAACGAACACACTGCAATGGTTTAACAATGACGAAGTAACTTGAGAGAAAAGAAATATAAAAAGAAACAATGTTAGAAGCTTATATAAAATAATGTTAGTAATTAGAAACTATATGAAAACTAAAAGAAAGAAAAATGGAAAGTTTCTACAAATATGCTTAGTAACTGGACATACCTTTTTAAAAGTCCTCCAAACAAGCTATTAGAGACTTCGCCAAGGATTGAAAGTGGATATAGAGTGAATAATAGGAAAATAATATGATGAAAATGTCATTGTCTACTCCGGTCATTTAAAATTATAAAAGATGTTTTGGAAACATTGCAAAGTGTATTTTTAAAGAAATGGTTTGGCATACGAACTGGGTTTTTTAAAGCAAAATTTAATAAATGGTTTGAGTTTAAAATCCTAATTTTAAGAAGTAAAAATCCTTGTTGTTGAAAAAGAGCTTTAAAAGAAAATTTTATTTGAAGGAAAAGGAAATGAACTTGTTAAAATTAAATTGCTAACATTTTCTTTTGGACTTGATGAATAAGCTTAATTCAAAAATCCTAAATTGTAATTTTAAAAGTTAAGACACCAAGTTATTTTTGAATTTAATTAAAAGTTTCCAAGTTTTCACCTTTGAAGATAAATCTTTTGGAATTATGCACTTTATAATTATGGAATTTTAATTTTAGAAAAAGTGGAAAAAACCAAACCAACTTTTTAGTATGGAGTAGATAGTGATGACAGTCTAGGTATGATAGGGTAAAAAATAAGGCTACAAAGAAAATAACGATAACCACTCATGGAGTAGTAATAAAGAATCCCATAGGGTGTAAGAAATATTGGTGAGGACCCAAGAATGTTTTATTAGACATGTGTGCAAGCCATAAGAAAAACCCATAGAGGAATGATGAATAGTATCGAAGTACACTTCTACGAGTTCTAGTGCGTACTCGCATGGAAAGTCAAGATGAAGAAAGTAAATACCGAAATTTGTAGAATGCTATCGAGAGATTCGGATTAAAAGAAGAGAGTAATAAAGGGTAATGGAATGAGAAACACACACAGAGGACATTGGTTGGCTCAGGATCAAAAGGGGCATGATGGAAGGTAGGAAAGTTATTTTGCTGTTAAGTTATTCTAAATGCGCATAGCTATATTCCTTAGCCTACTACAACGTGTAAATGCACAGTTTATTCCATAATTGGGTGTGCTAATAGAAGTAATGAATCGATCCTATTTATCAAAAACCATAAAGGAAAGTTAAGATATGGGTTATGGTAGAATAGCATGTTAGGAAGGACAATTAAATTTAAGTAAGGTAATAAGGTGACAAAAACATTGATGTCAGTTAACGTTGAAGGGAAACTTCCAAAAATTGTTTCTTTTAGGATATTTGGGTTGTAGCATTTGTTATTTCTGTTGTATAAAACATGTCCAATATTGTGAGAAAAGTTCCTTTTAAATTAGTATTCTAGGTTAACTGCTGTACTTATTAAAAAAAACTGGGTAAATAAGGAAATCCTGTGTGAACACTTAACTAATGCAAAGTAAGATTGAAAGTTCATAAAATAAATTAGGAAATTTATTAGCTACTAAAAGTAAGTCCCAAAAAGTGTTAAATTTTAGGGAGATAAATTTTGGCTAGCGAAGGACAGGGAAAAGGTTGTTGTGAAACCGCGAGTCCATATCCCTACACCTTAAAAGTTGAAATTTATAAATGAACTTGTATGCTGGCTATTATTCAAAATTAAAAGAAAAGTTTTTAAAATTGACAATTACCATGTAATAGAATAGAGTCCATCATGGATGTTAAACTATCGACTAAATCCCAACTGCGTAGGATGTGACATGAATTATTTCAAGAGAAAAATACTTTTGAAAGTTTTGTTCAAAATACATGATTTTAGAGATAAAATACTTTTATGATAAATTTTGGAAACAAATGGTGATGAAATAAAAAAATATCTTTACCGAATATTTCTAAGTTTAATTTAAAAAGATTTTAAGTAAAAAAAAGAGGAAAAAGTTTGATTTTTTTAAAATGTCACATGCTTAGTAGGGAAAGAGTAGACCAGTTAGGAAGTAGGAATTTTATTATGCAACAAAAGTGATAGTAAAGTAAAAGACTGTTAGTGATAAGGGAAAAGGCTATTTTATGGGAATCCTTTTCCACATTTTGATGATGGTAAACCAAACTTGTTTTAAAAGAACTCTGCTTTAAAATTTTAAAATTTTAAAAGTAAATTTTATTTTGTGGATTGTACCTGGAAAAGTTGGAAAAAAATTGAGGGCAAAAGGGAAGGTTCCAAGGTACAACGAAAATGGTACACAAGAGAAGGATGCCAATATAGAATTCTCCATCTAAACCCTTTTCCGACATAAGAAAACTGGTTTAGAAATTTAGATTTTTCAAAAGATGGGATGTTAGCAATGGTGTGCTAGGATTTTGAATGGTAGAGATTGGATAAAAAAATTGGTTGAACTATACTTCTATTCGTGGAAGTATGAGAAAAGTTGGATGCGAAAATAGAAATTTTGATTTTCAAATCTGCATACATATAGAATTGCCAGTATATATAGGTTATTTGCATCATATTTTCAAAATTGTTTTAATGAATGCATTTATATAGGAGGCATCGATTTAATTACTCAGTATACTTATCAAATATTTTGTGATACACCATGCATTTGTACATGATTGGTTGCAAAATTGGTTGTACACTAATTTATTGGATTGTTTAGAAGGTTGTGCGTTATGTTATATGATTCTGTCCTTAAGGAATTTTAGGGACAAAATTCTTTTAAGAGGTAAGAATGTTACACCTCATAATTTTAACGATAATTAATTAAAAGAAATTAATTAATAATAGTAACATCAAAAAATAGAATTATTAAAAACATCAGAATTTGGCTATGAAACTTGCACCGTTGGGTCTGTGGTGACTTTAGGATCAATTTTCTTGTATAAAGTTTTACAATCCGAGTTTGAATGAAGAAGATATTAACATTTGAAAATATTGAATTAAAAATAATTAAATGTGATTATCGAAGTTAACATAATTAACTACTGTTAATGGAAACTTAAATGTAAAGAAATGTTAACATTAAATCAAATTAGAGAAAATATTTAATTTGGGAAACAAATAACATAAACCAAGCAACAAACCCACCAATCGACATCCTCACTGCAATCAGTCGACCACTAGTAGTCGAATGGTGGAAGAAAGGCGATCGACCGCTGGGTTAGGGCTGGCATAGATTGAACCAAGGCCAGAAAAATCCGGATTTAAAAGAAAATAATCTAAAGGCTGCGACTAATTTAACACCTATAAATACAACCCTATACCACCATTTCTCTTCTTATATTTTATGGGCCATAGAGCGGAGCTTGGTCATTTTCTCTTCTTCATAAATTATAGAAATTCTAAAAGTAATAAAATATTATATTATATATATACACACACATAAGCATAGAAAAGCAAAGAATAAGAAGAGAGAAGAGCAGGATCGAATCAGAACTCCAAAACAAGGTAAATTGTAAATTTTTACTCAAATCTAAATTAAATACAAATCTCTTCTCAGATCTAGATTTCAAATAGGTACATATATGCTTGAGGTATATGTATTCAAATAGGGAGAATAAGGAGAGTCAAACTAGAATAATATTGATTAGATGTAGAAATTTGGAAAACCAAAAAAGTGCGTGGAAAATTATATATTCTTACATAATATAGGATTTATATCATTATAAAGTTGTTCCAGTATGCCTAAATGTAATTTTGGAGTAGTAGGAATAATTTTATACATATAATGAATTTATAAACCTTACCTACATATTGTACGATCGATAACCTAGATTTTATGTTGCATATACTTGAATATGGAAAGTATAGCGTGGTAGTAGTCCCTGAATTTTGATAAGTTATGTAGTAGTTCCAAATTTGTTGGTTAAATGGATTATGCATGTAAATGTAAATTAGAAGCTACCACAATAAAGGGATTCAAGTTTTAATTAAATTTTTTGGAATGTTAAGTGTTGCAATGTGAATTTATATAGATTATCATGTTTATATTCATAAATAAAAGTGTATTATTTGAAATAATAAAGAATACGCCAACAAAGATGTATAAAATAGGGACATTTACCGTATTTTGTACTTTCTATTTCAATAACCATAAAAAATCATTCCTTCTAATTTCAAACATAACACAAATTCCCTTTTTGAATAAGATACAGAATATACAGTTTTGATCTTTCCTTTTGAGGGAGATGTTATTCCAATGCATTAAAATGAAAAAATCTCTAAGTATGAATTAAAGAATCATAGTTACAATAACAATAACAGTTAAATTGTAATATATATATATATATATATATATATATATATGCAATAAGGTCAAGATAAAAATCAAATATTAAAAGATAAGAAGGTAGGTAAGTAATAAAATGAATAAAGGCAAGAAGTATATAAAATATACGGGTATGGGAAGTCCACTAAACAAGGAAGGATAGAAAGTGTTAAAAACGATAGAAATAAAGATTCAATAATAAGATATGAAAGTAAATACTAAAAGATACTTAAATTTTTTAAATTTAAGGAAAGTGATAAATGATATTAAGCTAAGGTTAATGAAACACGAAATCAATTAAATAAAAATAACTAAATATGAGTAGTTGAACATTGGAGGCATAATAATAAAATAAGAATGAATATACATACATACATACATACACATATATACATATATACACACACATATGGCCTCAAGTATACATATACGGCGGGTGTGAAATATTATAATTAGCTAAATTTAAGATTAAATAAGAATGATATAATCATTAAAATGGATTGGAATTCGGTCAACAGTGTTACACAACAAAAGTTTGTCCACCGCTAAGGGCTACCAGCAGTTGTGTATACAGTATACCGATGTGGAACATATCTAACTGTAGGAACCATGGAAATATACGTTCACGTATAGGTGAAGGAATACCCAAGTAAAGTCTGCTTCAATCATTTAGGGGGTATTACCTTGATTGCATTAGGCAAACTAAATAGGACAATGAGCAAAGTTCGGTGTTGTGTTAGTGTGTTTGGTACCATTTTCGAAAGTAGGAGCTATACATAGGTCGAGAATGTCATCTGTCCTGAGTGATCTATGGAAAGACGAGGGTTGCACCAAATGGGCTACACCTCTTACTAGTGTAGATCACATTTAGATCATGCACTGCCACGGTTGTTTGCTAGTTAGTTTGTTAAGAGGCAAGGCTAGATAACACTTAAGTGGTCTTTCAAAAGATTGGGGTAGTCTAAGGGGCTAAGTCCTCAATAGTTTGTTGAGCTGAGTCCGTAGTACGAAGCATTTAGGTAAATCCCCATAACATGATAGAATACAGCTAAACTATTGTGATGCCATTATTAGGCACTATGGGAATTCTTTGGTATGAAGGATGATGAGAACGTTATACTACATTGATAATTGATCCTAACAAGGTGCTGGGTTAGGGATACTAGCGGAAATAGTATCTTAGTCCAAAAGAGGACTGTGATACTTACACACACACATGTATGTAGTTATCTTCTACCTAGGGTGGATGGGGCGTATCGTATGTGTACATGGGGTTGAGATGACTAAGTTAGGTAAAGGACATAACATGTGATGGAAGGCAATCGACATAAACTAGTGTTATGTATGAAGTGGATAATATACAAGTCACCAGAACATTGCTCTGTCATCCTTATCATTAAATCCACATGATAGCTTTAAAGAGACAAGCACCAGTGCAAGGATGCCAATGGTGGAAGGATAGATTTCCTTATGCTTACTTTACACTAACAAAGACACTTGACCTCAAAAGTGTCAACTTTGGTCAATAACTATATGTTTTATTATATTTTACTATTTTGCTATGAGTTTATATCGATAGTGCTCTGATACACATTTGTTTATTTGCAGGATGCCAAAATCCAATGATCCATATTTTGGTGGACTTGGTTTTTCGATTTAGTGAAAATTCGAGCCCACTGGGTGCGAGTTGTCCACTTCTTATCATCATTATGTGATGTTTTCGCATAAGATTTGGATCAACATAATTGGCTTTTGGTAAATTGTGGTGTCCGTTTTCTCCTTGCTAACAACTTCTAGGCTCAAAGGCGCACCATTTGTTGTGCTCAGTTCAGTTTATTGTATTGTAACCTGTTTCCTAAACTTCGCTCTAAGTATTTAGTTTGCATGGTAGCTGTGCCTTTACGATTGAGCTTTTCTTTCAAATGTGCACATCGGCACGATTTTGCTCTATTTTGTACATATTAGTTTGATTGTGTTTGGTTGAGAAGCCAAGTCATGTATTTACAACCCTTATTTTTATGTACATTCACATATTTTTTGTACTGGTTTATGTTGTCTGATATCCTTATTTCCAATGCAGTTTGGCTAAAAGCCGAGTTATATTTTTATAATTCTAGTTTAATGCTTAAGTAACAAACGACACATATTTTTTTACTGGTTTGGGATGTTATCTATCCCTACGTCCATTATATCAGCTACTTATCCTTAATTATCACTGTCAATACATCATATTCCTTTACAAAACTTTTTAAACAAAGTAAGGTCTAAGATGCCCCAAATTCCTAAATCTTGGAACGAGATTTCTATCTACCCTAGAAAGGCTGTATGCACTACCTCGTCCATCTTTTGTTTATAAAATCTAGCATGGTTTGTTTCGGTTGCTGTAACTACTCTACAACATATGATAAACGTTGGTGTGATGGTACTTCTAACTCGACATAAAGCACAATCTCATAGTCATACGACAAATAAAATAAGGTATGCCTAATAGAAAATTAGGTTGAGGTTCTACACTGTAATTGTAACGAATCGGGAGTTTCGACCCTCGAAAACTGACACTATACGTTCACTGTATAGCATGCCGAAAATATAAGTGTCGGAAATACCGATTGCTATGGGTGAAGAAGAAAAGGGATAGAAGAAAATAGAAACAATAACATAAAATCTCACAATCGCAACAGAACAATATTATAGATAAGTACATATCTTTATACAAAAAGAAACTGTAACTGTTAATATACATACAATCATCAGAGTACAACAATCAACAA
The DNA here is from genome assembly GCA_030765085.1 of Allium cepa. NCBI lineage: Eukaryota > Viridiplantae > Streptophyta > Magnoliopsida > Asparagales > Amaryllidaceae > Allium > Allium cepa. Next base: position 140,052,928 of record CM060932.1, read on the forward strand.
ATTAATATTGACGATTATTATAACTTGTCATTGCCAGTGCTGACTAAACAGCCCGATACAAACGGCGGAATATAATCAAGTACGTGAAATACGTCTGAAATCCTCTAGCTCGTCTCCTGAGCTCCATAGCATTCTAACCTGAATCTTAATACTCAGTCGGACCCGAGCTGTAACGACCCGTATTTTACGTGTCGATAAATCGTAGAATTTGCAGGTCGTTAGCGTTGTTTGTGTTGTTCCTAGCCTGAGTCGTTTAGAAGTTGACCCGGGTGAAGGGATGAGTCGTGACCGACTCATAGGGACCGACTCAAGAAGTTAGGCGACTCAAGGAATTGGCCGAGATAAGGATGGACCGACTTATAGGGGTAGCGAGTCAGTGGCTAAGGAGTTAAGGTTGAGTCTTAAGTCGTATGGAACGACTCATAGACTTGAGCGACTCATAGGTGGTTGGCAGCTTAGGGGTAGGAATGACTCATAGTAGCATAGCCGTGAGTCGTGAGTCGTCACGTTTGGTATAGTGATGAGTCGTTTGACTCGGGGTAGGTTTGAGTCGTTGGGGACGACTCATGGGATGAGTCGGTGGGTGTTGGTTGAGTCATCGAACGACTTAGGATTTGGTGAGTCTTGGGTCGTGAGTCGTATGTCGTCTAGGGTCTTAGGTCGTTGGGTCGGCCTTGAGTTGAGTCGGCAGTGTGCTTGAGTCGTTAAGCCGTGTTAAGGTGCTAGGTCTTAAGTCGGCTATGGGTAGGTCGCATACTAGTTAGGTCGTTGAATGACTCAAGTGATGAGTCGTGAGTCGGCATAGTAGTGTATTGTTGAGTCGTCGTACGACTTAGGACTTGGGGAAGACGCGGCAGTATCTTGGGTCGGAAGTTTTTAGGTCGTGACCGGCTTATGATGAGTCGGCATGTTGGTTAAGTCGTCGTACGACTTAAGTCTTGATAGCGGCTGTGTGTTGTGTCAGATAGATCGGCCTTGGGGTTGCTTAGGCCGTGTGTTGTTAGGATGGATAGGTAGTAACTCGTATACGAGTTAAGGTGTTTGTTGTTAGCTCGTGTGTGTGTTGAGTCGTATGCATGATGGGTCGCTGGAGTTAGGTCGTATCTCGTAAGTCGTCTACGATTTAAGACTTAGGGCTCCTGTGAGCTGAGATGCTTAGGTCGTAGGGATGTTAAGTTGGCTGCTTTGGTAGGTCGTGGGGGATGAGTCGTGAACGACTCATGGCTTAGGTCGGCAACGACTTAAGAGGCGACGACTTAGGGATATTTCAGCCTATAAATAGTGGACTTTGGCTCACTTTTTGGCACCGGTTTTCGAAGCGACGAAGTGCTGCCATTTTGGAGACTCGACTACAGTATTTTCTTCACTTCTTTCTCTACTTCCATCAAGTGCTAACATCCATTGAAGATCGAAGATCAAGATCAAAGATCGAAGATCCAAAGTTGAAGATTTTCATCCGAAGAAGCTAGATTTCACCGTTTCAAGTGAAATTTCTCCGGATCAAGCTCAAGTTCTTGCTGTCCAGATCTGAAGTTGATTGATTTTAGGTTGTTTTGGTGATTTGGTGAGTGGTAGTTATCTCTCACGCGGATCCGAAGGAGTATATGGGATTGGTGACTTGTTTATGTGTTAAAGTTAGCGTTTTCTCGCATTTTCCTTAAGTCTGCATGTAGATCCATCATATTTGAAGATGTTTGCTTATGAAAGTTATTTATCAAGTATTAGAGATAAAACCCATGTTTTAGATTTGATAGATCTATGCTAAAAACTATGATTTCACATATGTTGGACTTTTGCTCACTTAATTACGAAATTGCCATTATAGTTGATATTGTTTAATATATCTTGTTTGAATGCTTGAATGTTTGAATGTATGTTAGATTTGATTGCTCCAAGTTAGCTTGTAGTTGATTTGGAACAAGATGGTTGAAGATGATTCAAAAGCTAAGTGGAAAGGCTCTTGAATGGTGAAAGCCGCCGATGGTATATGAAGCGGATGTGGAAGCTCATATGGATGGATTCGATGATGGGACTTTGCCGTGATGCGAAGAGGCGAAGTATGAGATCGAGATGGGACTTGGTCAGGATGCGAAAAGGCAAAGTATGGTTGAGTTGAGACTTCGCTTTGGTACGATGAAGCGAAGTATGATGTGAGTCTTGGCTTAATCCAGGCAGGGATCATTCCAAGCATGTTGATAACTTGAAGGGTAGTTCAAGTTGGTTGATAATGGATTGCTCAAGAGGAAGCTTGGGCTAAGTTGAAAGAAGTCGTCAAGAAGGATGACAAGGAGGCTTGGATCTCATCGTTATTGAAGGTTCTAGCAAACCTAAAGCAAGAGTACATAGGGACGCCTAAAAGACTACAGGCAGTTAGTCGAGTACTCTGGGCCAAGAAGATAAGTCCTAGGCACAAGGCAGTGTGCGGGGTTTTGTCTAGAACCGGGGTTACCATTAGCCCTTGACAGATGGCTCAGGAAGGAGTCGGTCATTCAATTAACGGTGATTTCGAAGCAAGGTTAACAGTGATAGCCAGAGTCATGGATGTTTGGATGTTTGGTTGTATCATCATTCGGCTTCAAGAGCGGTGTTTTCTGGGTGCTTATCTGATCTTGGTTTAGGCCTTGGGGGTTTGTATTTGGAAAACATCGTCCTTGACTCGAGTGATTATTGCTTTACCTTACTTATCTGCTATGTTATGCCTACTTCTCCTTAGTGTGTGTCTGGGGGCTATCACTGTAGAAAGAGGTGGAGTGGGATGGTTTGGTTCCTATTCCTTTATTTCCTTATGCTCTTTTGGTATGCTTGATTGTTAATTTACTGCTCACTAAGACTTTGTCTGACTCAAGGTTTTATGTCTCCTCTTATTACCTTGGGCTGTTCATCCATGTTTGGGATGGGCAGACTAGATAGCAGGTGGCAGGTGCTGTGCTTAGAGTAGAGTTTTCCGTTGATGATGGCGAAGACGAGCAGGAGGCTATGCATATTATTTTTCTTATATGTACTGGGTATCCGCTGCTGTATTTGATGAGTGCTTGTAGTGAGGTCTTGATGTATGGATTTGTTGAGATGATTGTATAAAACTTCTGTGATGCTTATATGATGATTTTCTGTTATGAGACTTCACTATATATTTCTCTATTGTATTTTATCCATGCGCTGTGAGTTACGATAGAGATTCTGCGATTTTATTTTACCCTGACTATCGTCCATGGCTGCCTGGCACACCTTTCAGCGCTCTTTTCTCTTGTTTTGGTGCGGGAGTCATGGGCGGTCGTCACATTTGGTATCAGAGCTTTGGTTAATCGATTTTAGCCAACGCTCGCTGACGTAGTTACGTAAGAGAGACGTAATTGTATTTTGATGGATGATTACTATATATAATATAGTAGCTTAGAAGGATTTGAACTCCTTATGCAGTTGTTTCTTAAGGTGTTCTAATCATTCTTTTTACAGATATTAAGGATGAGTCGAAGGGGAAGACCAGCTGCTAGGGAAGGCCATGCTACAGAAGGAGCTGCAGATTATGGGGCTATGTTCGAAGCAATGATGACTTCGATCATGAGGAGGATGCCCGTTCCAGGGCCTACTGTTGATGTTGGAGTTCAGGTCCAAGCTCCGAGACCGGTGGATTTCGCCAAGCTTTGCAAGGATTATACTTCTCTCGGAGGAAAAGCTTTCTTGGGGACGGAATCTACTATTGAAGTGCAGAGATGGATGGATGCTTGCCGAAGGATTTTTGGTGATCTAGGGATTGAGGATGCAACCAAGAGAAAGCTTGCATCGAGGCAGCTTCAAGGGAGAGCTGCGGATTGGTGGAATTCTATCACTATAGATACACCAGAGGAGGAGATAACTTGGGAGCAATTCCAAGTTAGATTTGAAGCCAAGTTCATCTCTACGGCTCAGAAGTCTGTTTTGTTCAAGAGATTTGTAGAGCTCAAGCAGGGAGGGAGGCCAGTTCTGGAGTATATTTCTGAGTTCGAAGCTTTGTCTAAGTATGCCAGATCGTATATTGATTCTCCATACCAGAAGAATGAAAAGTTTGTGACCGGTCTGGATGCTTATCTTGGAAGGCAGTTGGTGGATCACTTGGACGATCCATTTGAGAAGCTGGTGGAGAAAGCTTTGAGGCATGAGAGTTTGTTCCCTAAGGAAAGTTCTGTTGTTGCTATAACCAGGGAAGGATCTAAACCACAGCAGGGTGGAAATAAGAAGAGGAAGCAGCAGCAACAGAGGGGCAAGGATGGCCAGAAGAAGCTGAAGGGTGAGTTGACTTGCTATAACTGTCAGCAGAAGGGCCATCTCTACAAAGATTGTAAGAATCCCAAGGTGCCGGGGAAATGTTACAACTGTGATAAGCTGGGACATATCAAGAAGGATTGCCCAGAGCCGAGGAAAAATAGGCAGATTGTGCAGGCCTATGCTTTGGAAGCTGTGCCGTCATCTTCAAGAGCTCCTACTGCTGAAGAGAAGGGGAAGAGTGTGGTGGTTCAAGGTACTCTTTCCATTTGTGGTGTTCCAGTTAGAGTGTTGTTTGATACTGGAGCGTCGCATTCTTTTGTTTGTGATGATTTGGTAGGCCGGTTAGGTTTGAAACCGGATATTGTTGATAGGCCATTGGTTGTGACTAATCCAGTTGGGGGTTCGTCATGTTTGTGTATGATATGCCGTGGTCTGGTTGTATCGAGTCATGATTGCTCGTTTGTTTGTGATTGCTTTGTTCTGAACTTTGCGGGGTTCGGAATTATTTTGGGTATGGACTGGCTTAGGAAGTGTGCGGCTAGGATTGATTGTGAGAGGCTGGAGGTGACAGTCGGGAATGTGGATGGGCGAAAGGTTGTGATACGATGTAAGCATGAGGAAGGCGTCTTCATGAGCTTCATGTATTCGCTGGTTGTTCCACGGGATGGACTGTCATCAGTGCCTATTGGGAATGGATTTGAGGATGTCTTTGACGAAGTCAAAGGGTTGCCGCCGCATAGGGAGATCGAGTTTCGTATCGATCTAGTTGAGGGAGCCAGACCTGTTGTGATGCCTCTTAGGCGGATGGCACCGAGGGAGCAGCAAGAGCTGAAGGTGCAGATTGATGACCTTTTGCGGAAAGGATTCATTCGGAGGAGTGTGTCCGAATGGGGTGCGCCCGTTGTGTTCGCAACCAAAGCGGATGGATCGTTGAGGTTGTGTGTTGATTATCGTGAGCTGAATAAGGTGACTAAGAAGAACAAGTATCCATTGCCGAGAATAGATGACTTGTTTGATCAGCTTCACGAGGCTAAGGTGTTTTCTCAGATGGATTTGGCAACGGGATTTCACCAGTTAAGAGTGGCGAGGGATAGTGTGCCGAAGACTGCTTTCAGGACACCGTCCGGGTTTTATGAGTGGCTGGTAATGCCGTTTGGGTTGACTAACGCGCCAGCATATTTTGTGGATCTTATGAATAGAGTATTCAGAGATCAGTTGAATAAGTTCGTGCTTGTGTTCGTGGATGATATTCTGATTTATTCCAGAACCGAGGAAGAGCACAAGACGCACTTGAGGATTGTTTTGGAAATCTTGCGGAAACATCAGCTGAAGGCTAAGTTTTCAAAGTGTCACTTCTGGAAGAATGAAGTGAGGTTCTTAGGCCATGTTATCTCTGGAAGTGGAATAGCGGTTGATCCCGCTAAGGTAGCAGCGATCCAGGATTGGGTTAGACCTAAGAATGCATCTGATGTGAGAAGTTTTCTTGGATTAGCTGGATATTATCGTCGGTTTATCAAAGACTTTTCCAAGATAGCTGCCCCATTGACAGGATTGACGAAGAAGAACCAAGTGTTCAGATGGGATGACAAGTGTGAGCAAGCTTTCGTAATCCTGAAAGAGCGACTGACGAGTGCTCCTGTTTTGACTATTCCAAGTGGGAATGATGAGATGGTGGTTTACACCGATGCATGTGGCACTGGACTAGGAGCGGTGCTAATGCAGAAGGATAAAGTTGTTGCGTATGCTAGTCGACAACTGAAGCCGCATGAAAGGAATTATCCGACTCATGATTTGGAGTTAGCGGCGATTGTGTTTGCTTTGAAGATGTGGAGACACTATCTATTGGGAGTTAGATTCGAGTTGTTTACAGATCATAAGTCGTTGAAGTATCTGTTCTCCCAAAAGGATTTGAATCTTCGACAGCAACGGTGGTTAGAGTTTCTAGCATCGTATGATTTTGGTATAGCCTATACTCCGGGGAAAGGTAACGCAGTGGCTGATGCGTTAAGTCGAAGACATGCAGGATTGGGAGCCATGTTTTCGGAATGGAAGAGTCTTGAGTATTTGGCTGGATTTGATTTCAGGCCTAGATGTGAATTAGAACCTGAGATGTTGGCAAACTTATCGATAAGGCCTACTCTTGTGGAAAGGATTGGCGAGAGCCAAAAGAGAGATGATAAGCTTGTCAAGATTATCCGTGATTTGGAATCTGAATTGGAACCAGAGAAGGATAAGGGATTCGAGGTCGATCGAGAGGGTTGGCTTCGAAAGCAAGGAAGATTGGTTGTTCCCGATGTGGATGGATTGAGAGATGAAGTTCTGAGGGAAAGTCATCACTCGAAGTTGACAATTCATCCAGGTGGTAATAAGATGTATCGGGATATGAAGAGAGCTTACTACTGGGAAGGTATGAAGAAGGATGTTGGAAATTTTATTTCCAAGTGTATGAATTGCCAGTTGGTGAAAGCTGAGCAGAAGAAGCCCAGTGGATTACTTCAGCCATTAGAAGTTCCTACGTGGAAGTGGGAGCAAGTGTCGATGGATTTTATTGATGGTCTACCTAGAACCAGGGCAGGGAATGAAGGGATTTGGGCCATTGTAGATCGTTTGACCAAGAGTGCAAGGTTCATTCCTGTTCGATCGACAAGAACTGCATCGAAGTTGGCTGAGTTGTATGTGAAGTGGATTGTTCGATTCCACGGTGTTCCGAAGAGTATAGTGAGCGATCGAGACCCATTGTTCACTAGTGGATTTTGGAAGAGCTTCCAGGAAGTTTTGGGAACCGAGTTGTGTTTGAGTACAGCTTATCACCCTCAAACCGATGGTCAGACTGAGAGAGTCAACCGGGTTTTGGAAGATCTTCTTAGAGCTTGTGTTTTGGACTTCGGAGGATCATGGGAAGATCACCTTCATTTGGTGGAATTTGCTTATAATAACAGTTATCAGTCGAGTATTGGTATGGCACCATATGAAGCATTATATGGAAGACCGTGTAACTCTCCGACATGTTGGTTGGAAGCTGGAGAAAAGCTGATGCTTGGGCCAGAGATGATTCGACAGACTTCGGATTGTATAGAGATCATTCGGCAAAGAATGAAAGCAGCCCAAGATCGTCAGAAAAGTTATGCAGATAATCGTCGAAAGGATTTGGAATTCGACGTGGGCGATATGGTTTTTGTGAAGATTTCTCCATTGAAGAATGTTATAAGATTCGGGAACAAAGGAAAGTTAACTCCGAGATTCGTTGGACCATTCCCGATTATCGAGCGAATAGGAAAGCTCGCTTATAGATTGGAGTTACCGGAAAAGATGGCGGGTGTGCATAATGTTTTTCATGTATCTTATCTACGGAAGTATGTGCACGACCCAAGTACGGTGGTTTCTGCTGGTAGCTGTGAAGACTTGGAGGTTGATCCAGTGGTTACGAGACCTCGTAAGCCGCTTCGTATTGTTGAAACCGATACGAAACAGCTTAGGAGGAAGACGATTACGTTGCTCAAGGTACAATGGAGTGACGATGTTAACGACTGTACGTGGGAGGAGGAAGAGAGGATGAAGGCAGCTCATCCAGGACTCTTCGAGGTATGGCCCTAAAGTGTCGTGACATCTCATGAATTTGTAGCTTGTTCTAAGTCTTAGAATTCTGCATGCTAGGTTAGAATTGGTTGCATGGTTTGTTGATTGCTATGGATGGTAGGCATGCGGAATAATTATGATTGCTGTTGTTTGCTTGGGATTTCGGGGGCGAAATTCCTAAGGGGGAGAGAATGTAACGACCCGTATTTTACGTGTCGATAAATCGTAGAATTTGCAGGTCGTTAGCGTTGTTTGTGTTGTTCCTAGCCTGAGTCGTTTAGAAGTTGACCCGGGTGAAGGGATGAGTCGTGACCGACTCATAGGGACCGACTCAAGAAGTTAGGCGACTCAAGGAATTGGCCGAGATAAGGATGGACCGACTTATAGGGGTAGCGAGTCAGTGGCTAAGGAGTTAAGGTTGAGTCTTAAGTCGTATGGAACGACTCATAGACTTGAGCGACTCATAGGTGGTTGGCAGCTTAGGGGTAGGAATGACTCATAGTAGCATAGCCGTGAGTCGTGAGTCGTCACGTTTGGTATAGTGATGAGTCGTTTGACTCGGGGTAGGTTTGAGTCGTTGGGGACGACTCATGGGATGAGTCGGTGGGTGTTGGTTGAGTCATCGAACGACTTAGGATTTGGTGAGTCTTGGGTCGTGAGTCGTATGTCGTCTAGGGTCTTAGGTCGTTGGGTCGGCCTTGAGTTGAGTCGGCAGTGTGCTTGAGTCGTTAAGCCGTGTTAAGGTGCTAGGTCTTAAGTCGGCTATGGGTAGGTCGCATACTAGTTAGGTCGTTGAATGACTCAAGTGATGAGTCGTGAGTCGGCATAGTAGTGTATTGTTGAGTCGTCGTACGACTTAGGACTTGGGGAAGACGCGGCAGTATCTTGGGTCGGAAGTTTTTAGGTCGTGACCGGCTTATGATGAGTCGGCATGTTGGTTAAGTCGTCGTACGACTTAAGTCTTGATAGCGGCTGTGTGTTGTGTCAGATAGATCGGCCTTGGGGTTGCTTAGGCCGTGTGTTGTTAGGATGGATAGGTAGTAACTCGTATACGAGTTAAGGTGTTTGTTGTTAGCTCGTGTGTGTGTTGAGTCGTATGCATGATGGGTCGCTGGAGTTAGGTCGTATCTCGTAAGTCGTCTACGATTTAAGACTTAGGGCTCCTGTGAGCTGAGATGCTTAGGTCGTAGGGATGTTAAGTTGGCTGCTTTGGTAGGTCGTGGGGGATGAGTCGTGAACGACTCATGGCTTAGGTCGGCAACGACTTAAGAGGCGACGACTTAGGGATATTTCAGCCTATAAATAGTGGACTTTGGCTCACTTTTTGGCACCGGTTTTCGAAGCGACGAAGTGCTGCCATTTTGGAGACTCGACTACAGTATTTTCTTCACTTCTTTCTCTACTTCCATCAAGTGCTAACATCCATTGAAGATCGAAGATCAAGATCAAAGATCGAAGATCCAAAGTTGAAGATTTTCATCCGAAGAAGCTAGATTTCACCGTTTCAAGTGAAATTTCTCCGGATCAAGCTCAAGTTCTTGCTGTCCAGATCTGAAGTTGATTGATTTTAGGTTGTTTTGGTGATTTGGTGAGTGGTAGTTATCTCTCACGCGGATCCAAAGGAGTATATGGGATTGGTGACTTGTTTATGTGTTAAAGTTAGCGTTTTCTCGCATTTTCCTTAAGTCTGCATGTAGATCCATCATATTTGAAGATGTTTGCTTATGAAAGTTATTTATCAAGTATTAGAGATAAAACCCATGTTTTAGATTTGATAGATCTATGCTAAAAACTATGATTTCACATATGTTGGACTTTTGCTCACTTAATTACGAAATTGCCATTATAGTTGATATTGTTTAATATATCTTGTTTGAATGCTTGAATGTTTGAATGTATGTTAGATTTGATTGCTCCAAGTTAGCTTGTAGTTGATTTGGAACAAGATGGTTGAAGATGATTCAAAAGCTAAGTGGAAAGGCTCTTGAATGGTGAAAGCCGCCGATGGTATATGAAGCGGATGTGGAAGCTCATATGGATGGATTCGATGATGGGACTTTGCCGTGATGCGAAGAGGCGAAGTATGAGATCGAGATGGGACTTGGTCAGGATGCGAAAAGGCAAAGTATGGTTGAGTTGAGACTTCGCTTTGGTACGATGAAGCGAAGTATGATGTGAGTCTTGGCTTAATCCAGGCAGGGATCATTCCAAGCATGTTGATAACTTGAAGGGTAGTTCAAGTTGGTTGATAATGGATTGCTCAAGAGGAAGCTTGGGCTAAGTTGAAAGAAGTCGTCAAGAAGGATGACAAGGAGGCTTGGATCTCATCGTTATTGAAGGTTCTAGCAAACCTAAAGCAAGAGTACATAGGGACGCCTAAAAGACTACAGGCAGTTAGTCGAGTACTCTGGGCCAAGAAGATAAGTCCTAGGCACAAGGCAGTGTGCGGGGTTTTGTCTAGAACCGGGGTTACCATTAGCCCTTGACAGATGGCTCAGGAAGGAGTCGGTCATTCAATTAACGGTGATTTCGAAGCAAGGTTAACAGTGATAGCCAGAGTCATGGATGTTTGGATGTTTGGTTGTATCATCATTCGGCTTCAAGAGCGGTGTTTTCTGGGTGCTTATCTGATCTTGGTTTAGGCCTTGGGGGTTTGTATTTGGAAAACATCGTCCTTGACTCGAGTGATTATTGCTTTACCTTACTTATCTGCTATGTTATGCCTACTTCTCCTTAGTGTGTGTCTGGGGGCTATCACTGTAGAAAGAGGTGGAGTGGGATGGTTTGGTTCCTATTCCTTTATTTCCTTATGCTCTTTTGGTATGCTTGATTGTTAATTTACTGCTCACTAAGACTTTGTCTGACTCAAGGTTTTATGTCTCCTCTTATTACCTTGGGCTGTTCATCCATGTTTGGGATGGGCAGACTAGATAGCAGGTGGCAGGTGCTGTGCTTAGAGTAGAGTTTTCCGTTGATGATGGCGAAGACGAGCAGGAGGCTATGCATATTATTTTTCTTATATGTACTGGGTATCCGCTGCTGTATTTGATGAGTGCTTGTAGTGAGGTCTTGATGTATGGATTTGTTGAGATGATTGTATAAAACTTCTGTGATGCTTATATGATGATTTTCTGTTATGAGACTTCACTATATATTTCTCTATTGTATTTTATCCATGCGCTGTGAGTTACGATAGAGATTCTGCGATTTTATTTTACCCTGACTATCGTCCATGGCTGCCTGGCACACCTTTCAGCGCTCTTTTCTCTTGTTTTGGTGCGGGAGTCATGGGCGGTCGTCACACGAGCACTATAATAAAATAACACCTGAGTCAGTCTGGAAAACCAATGTGAGAAAACACACTCAACTGGATTTAAATTTAGAAAAAAATCTTTGAAAATCAAAGGTATCTCACAAGACCACGCCATACATAAACATGATGGGTTTTTACCTTACGATAACCAAAACACTTTTATATAAAAATCCTGTGATATTATAATAGTGTCCAAGTAAAAATACTTATTAAAATAGCCGAAATTGTTACATTAATTAAATTCAATCATACTAGGCTCTACAATCAAACCGTAAAGGCACGTATTGGAAAATGGGTTCAATACAATGACTAGGCACTGTGGTACCACCTATGACAATACATGTCTAGAAAATGTTCCAAGGACCTCGCCGGGATCCCCTGCCAACACAAGACCGGCCTATCCCTGACCTGCATAGTACTGAATATGTCATCACCCCGGTTTTGCAACCCTTTTGAGATCTCATGCACAACCAATCCATAAATATGTAGATGTACGATATCTAGAAATGTGACAACATACCCTAATGGGTGTGTCCCACTTAGTCTTGCTGCATCTCCCTTGATTTTCGGTCATTCCCGGTTGATGAGGCTTGAGGCTACGATTACCTTTCAAGAAATTTACACATAGAATGCCCATTGCCTTCCAATGACAATGTGCCGATAACATTCATCCATACAAGTTGTTCTGAATCTGACAAATAGAATCTCCTTCAAGATCACCATCTTCATTATCTTCGAGATATCATAATTTGTAACACATAAATCAGATTGAAGTGATTTTCAGATAAGTAAATCTGATCCCGGCCTCTTCGAAACGGTCAATGAATTTGGCCAAATTTGATATCGGTTATTTAACTATCAAATTACACACATAAGCAATCATTAGGCCATATTATAAATCTTTCAAACATTTATATCAAATATCTTTATAAAGATATATACTCAAATCTCTTTCAATATTTCAATATTTGAAAACACTTTCGAATACTTATATCCATAACAGGATATTTCCAAATCATACTAACACTTAGAAATATTTCCAAATCTAACTTATAATTCATTTCTTAGAAAAATATTTCTATATAAATCATTTCGTTGCTAAAATATCTCCAAAACCTTTAATTCCAATATTTGGGAAAATAATATAAGTCTATTTCCCAAAATCATTTCTAATATCCATATCTAGGAAATATTCTGTACTTATCTCATAAATCGTCGGAATTTTATTAATTCTTTTTACAATTTCCAACAAACTCGATTATAGTTATTTATAACCAAACACACAATTTATTACTCCTTTATTGAATTCAGATTCATTTTCGAAGTTCCCGTATCTAACAATTTGGAAATTCCCTTTTCTGAAATTTTATTAAGTTCCCAAATTCCATCATAGGATTATCTCTTATAAATCACATCCATTAAATAAAACCCGGTTCACAAATCTCGAGAGCCTTTATAACAAATTGCAATCACTTACTTTTAGACTATATACATGTAATAATGAACTTAAAAAAACATGGTTAAATAATTATTCAAAATATCGAAGCACTTTTAAAATAAACGTCAATAACTAATTACAATTTATTTATAAAATTTCTAATCGATTACAAAACTTGTTCATAAAACTTAGAATTCATTTCAACAAATTTAAATATTTAGATAACTAACCTCTGAAATACTTAATCTAATTAATACTTCTTAAAACTACATAGTTTAATAAATAAAAATCCTTTTCTAAAACAAACCTTAACTTCTTGCGAAACCATTTTTTCAAATTTCAACATACATATTTTATACTTATAAATCTCTCCCGTTTATCACAAATAGATTTACATTTCTAATTCCATAACTATTTCCACAAATTCCAAAATAGAATCTACCATTTCTTCTAAACCAATTTCCATACCTCATTATAATTTTTCACTGTGAATTTATATTTCCAATTTATCAAATGATAATCATTTCACTTATTTATAAACATCGTTTATAAGTTTATAAACTCAACTCTCTTTTTTCTACTAATAATAGATTCTATTAAACAACTCCATTTATAAATCAGTTCCTATTTAAAATCCCATTTAAAAATTTATTCCTAATAAATCGCAACTATATTCCAAAACCATTCAAATCTCGATTTCGACTTCTATTTCGACTTCCTAAAAATCCCAATTAAAAATCCACTTTTTAAAAATACTCAAATTAAATTCTCTGTTTGAAACCATTTTACGAAATAACTAAATAAATATCTAAAATCAAATTTATCTATTTTATCCAAATCAATCCTTTTTAATTAATTTAAAAGTCAATATAAATATTTCACTTCTAAATCACCTTTAAATTTCTTTTCAAATTATTTATGGTATTTTAAAATATTAAAATTTAGGCCAGTGCTCCTATAACATCTAATAAATCTAATGATATCATAATCTATCACAAATTATTCAAACACATCATATATCACTATATATGAAATAAAAATTAACATTTTTGTGGAATCCAGTTGGATCCCTCTAACCGGTTTCCGTGCAACCACAGATGTTATATAACATAAAATAATAATCCCGCTTCGAGGTGGGATGTCGCAATAAAAAAGGTCATCCGCTATTACGCGGGGCGCGTACTGTCTCATCCGCTCCAATCGGCGGGAATATACCCAACTACTAATATACATATACTACTATATATAATATAACATTCAACCGATAATAATTTATAAATTCATCCAATCAACCAATAATTAAATTTTAACGTTTTGAATTAAAACCAATTATCCAAAATGAGTGAGATTTACTCACATTGATTTTAATTTGCCAAAAAATTCCGTTTTTGAATTAAAATTGAACCGGCTTTCAATTTTTAACCCAAAACTCAAACAAGCTCCAAATTCGTCCAAACCAGTTCCATTGGGAAGCAATTATCGTCATAAGCGCAAGTAAAAAGTGTTGTCTCGATCAGACTTCTTATGAGAGAGTTACACATTTTATAAGTTAAACACTTTTAAACTAATAATAATTTAAACAAATTATAATTAACTACTTAACTATACATTACAAACTTCCCTCCTCTATACCTTCTTTCCCAAACGATCTCCCCCTCTTGTGCATCACCTGTAACCCACGAGTGCATGAATATCATTGATACAGCCAAGAACTTGAAGATTTTCACTTCTGTCTTCGTCATTGCGCTCCATTGCTTGATCTCCACATAGCCCACATCATGAATAAATGTCACGACCCATGGAAAAAACGCTACCAAGTGCGTTTTCCCTTCACTGTAGTAGCGACGTGATCGTCACTAAAGAAATTTGATCCCTCAAACTTCAACCGGAGATGCGATTTTCCATAACGAATCCAAATATGACCTTCAATTCTAGAATCGAGGCTTATAATCTCAACAATCGCTAATACTAGCTGCCAACATCCTCTTGACTTCACTATCGATGTCCATGACCTAGCACTGCACCTCCAGCCAGAAGTATAAGTGAGAAGCTCTCTACAAAAGAAGATTTTTAAGGCTTATTTCATATTTCACGTTAAATAAATTTTGATAAATTGATTTTGAAATTTCTCCTTTTTTTCTAATACTGATCATTGAGTTTAAATAAAGGAGGGAGAAACACAGATCAGCCGTAGGGTGGCTTGTAGGTGGGCTGGAATGAAAAAATAGAGTGGGATGAAAAGAAAGGATGGGGGTTGTGGTCACATCAATATATATATATATATAATTTAAACTCAAAAATATCTACATATTAATTCAGAACCCCGATCGAGGCGTGCTGCCTGGAGTTCCTAATGTTATACCCCTATTCCGAATGAAATGGAACAAGTTTCGAGACCTAACTTGGTCGTATGAAGAAGATAGCTTTTTGAACCCAATTATTATATTAAATTATCATTATTAATTTCAACGTGTTTTTCATCCCGTACGACCAAACGGTGTATCTGATCGCTACGAAATTTGACGGCGTAATATAATTCATTATTACGAACCCAATGACATTAGTTTCATTGAAATCTGAGTTTGTAGCTCGGAAAGTTATTTTTATATGTTAATTTAAACGAGTTATTTTCAAAATCACGTAAATCACTTTTGAATCAATTTTAAAAGTTTTATTATTTCCAATCTTATTAATAGAAATTAAATAAGCCTTTAAATAATTTTTACCCAAATAAAATCCAAGATTTAAATTATTTAAACGATTTTCAATTATTAAATTCAATAATTAAATTATCCAATAAATCGTTGTATTTGAAATTCAAGTTATTAAATCTATAAAATTAACTTTCAAATATTTAAAATCAATTAAATATTCCAATTTCAAATAACCAAAATTCTGGGTCGTTACATTCTTTCCCCTTAAAATAATTCCGTCCTCAAAATTGCCAAGGTCGGAAAAAAGCCCAAACCCATTCTTTTTTATTTTAACCAATTTGTTGAAATAACTTCCCAAATCCATTTAAGTCTTTGACTTTCCAAAATCAATTTGTTGAAACATTGTTATTACTTTTACCAAGTTTTCACACTCCTCCATAGCTTCCAACTAGCATTATCCTTTTAATCATTTCAAATTAAAAATCAATTTTTAGTTATTAAAAAATTTCTTCAAAATTTCTAACTCTTTAAATTTTCGAAAAATTTTGCCGGCGTCTTTTTTGTGCGGCTCGATCAAAACAACTACAAATAGCCACTAAGAGCTCAAACCAACAAAAGAAACAAAAGCCAAGTGGCTCAACCATCAAATTCAAACAATAGTTTAAACATGTACCTTTTAGTCAGGCAACCAAATTTTCTTAGAAAATCAAAGGCATCAAATTAGCTCTTGCTTTTAATACCTGCATCTTATTTACCAATGATATCCAATCATACAATTCAAAATCATATTATTCTGCAACTTCAATTTCCCACATTTGCTTTACCAAAACCGTACGATGTACATATATCATCCTTACGCAATATCAAATCTGACCGCTTGTTTGATCACATAATTTCACTTCCGAACTAGTATCATTCACACGACCACTCTAGTGCGAACTTCGATCCGGTTTCTTTAGAAACCGTTGTTCTCCATGCATAGACATACACTATGAAAGATAATTCCATAATCAATCAAAAATTCATATCCAGTGTTCACCATCAAGAATCGAGTGAAAAATCCTAACTCGGATTGATATAAATTATCTCGAAATTATGTGCTCGAATCTGGATCAAACCGTTATGCGAATAAAATAATATACGTACAACTTACGTATTTATTACAATTCATTCTTAGCTATCCCAAATTCTTTTTATTCACATTCATTTCAATTACACTTATTTACAATCACTATCCACGTTGCTTAATTCACATTCCCATATTTGCTCACATTCACTTCTTTACGTAGTATATTCCTTAATACTATTATCACTTAAACATCATTCCATAGAATTTGTCTACTTAAGTTCATTTTAAAACATTTTATACAACTTAATCCTATACCAATTTTATATCAAATTCAATTTTTATTTCACTCAATTACATTGTTAAATTTCAATATTTCAACCATATTCAAAAATCCTATTCGACTTGCTAATTTATTCAATTAGTTTATTCCTTAATTCATTTCCAAAATTATTTTATTTAATCTAACTTAGGATAAATTTTCAAATTTCACTTTATTTAATTTAATTTAAGTTAAATTTTTATTCCATAGTTAAACTTCAAAAAATAAATCTTCCCTTGCGTTGATATCCAAATTTTATAAGTTATCAACTTATTTTCTCGTATTTTCAATAAAACATTTTTAATGAAAATCCCAAAGTTTAAACACCTCGTTTTAAAGTATTTCAAATCATTTTTGAAATTATATACACTCACACAAAATTCCTTGGTATATCAAATCATTCTTTTAGATTTTTTAAAATCAAAACTAGTTTTACCAAACAAAACTCTAATGGTAGCAATTCCTCTCTTGGAAACTCGAAAATGAATATCGATGATGCAGCAGTCATCATCGAAATTATTTTCCAATGACCCAAGTGAGTTCAGTGCTTTTATTTCCTTTTAAACCCTTTTAAATATTTCTATTAGAATTTTTTTCCAAATAATATTATTATTATTCTCAAAAATTTGAAAAGTCGTTTTCAAAACCAACGGGATTTAAATTCCCGATGTCCCAACTTTTAAATCCTTTTTAATTTATAAACCACTTTTATAAATCATATTTATATAGTTTCACTTGGTTATATAAAATTATTTCTCAAATTTTAATCTTATTTTCATTAAAATATCGACTTTTATTCGATCACAACAATAAGCAACAAATGATAATAGTTTAACATTATCATTTCCTAACAACCAAGCACATCATATATACCATAATAATTATCAAAAAATATATTTCTTTATATATAAAACTATAATCAGAGTAAAATTATTTCATTCACCCATTTTCAAAACAATACCATGTCGAACTGCTCTGTTCAAGTGTTTAAAGATCCCTATCAATAATGTTAATTACTCGTATTGACCAAAATCCATAAGCCACTCAATAGACCAACCAACACAATATAAAATAATTTTTATATCACTAACAAATACGCGCTCATATATACATACACACACTCAAACTCAATCTAGGGTGCTACTGACCCTATCACTAGTGAGTTACCCTCCCAAAGCCAATGTTCTCACTTAACCTTTAGCTCTGATACCACCGTAACAAACTGGGAGTTTCGACCCTCGAAAATCAACACCATACGTTAACTATATAGCATATCGAATATTCAAGTGCCAGAAATACCGATTGCTGGGGGTGAATAAGAAAAAGGAATAGAAGAAAACAGAGACAGTAATATAGAATCTCACAATCACAGCGAAACAATATATAATAGATGAGTACATATCTTTATACAAAAAAATCGTAACTGTTAATATACATACAATCATCAGAGTACAACAATCAACAAATCAATATGGACAGTTAGTATAACTTTTCCTTACCAATGCTGACTATACAGCCTGACACACACTGCGGAATATAATCAAGTACATGAAATATGTCTAAAATCCTCCAGCTTGTCTCCTGAGCTCCATAGCATCCTAACCTAAATCTGTAATACTCGATCTGGCCCGAGCATTATAATAAAATAACACCCGAGTTAGTCTGGAAAACTAGCATGAGAAAACACACCCAACTAGTTTTAATGTTACAAGAAAATCTTTGAAAATCAAAGGTATCTCGTAAGACCAAGCCACATATAAACACGATGAATTTTTACCTTTCGATAGCCAAAACACTTTTATATAAAAATCCTATGATATTATAATAGTGTTTAAGTACAAATACTTATTAAAATAGCCAAAATTGTTACATTAATTAAATTCCATCATACTAGGCTCTACAATCAAAGCTTAAAGGCACGTATTGGAGAATGGATTCCATATAATGATTGGGCACTGGGGTACAACCTATCACCGTACACGTTTAGAAAATGTGTCGAGGACCTCGCTGGGATCCCCTGCCGACACAAGAAAGGTCTCCCTCTGACCTAGATAGTTTCGAATATGTCATCACCCCGGTTGCTTTGCAACCCTTTTGAGATCTCATGCACTGCCAATCCATAAATATGTAAATGTAGGATATCTAGAAAGGTGACAACATACCTAATGGGTGCGGCCAATTTAGCCTTGCTGCATCTCCCCTGATTTTTCAATCATTCATGATTGATGAGGCTTGAGGCTACGATTACCTTTCAAGAAATTTATATTTAGAATGTCCAGTGCCTTCCAATGATAATGTGCTGATAACATTCATCCATTCAATTTGTTCTAGGTCTGAAAAAATCGAATCTCCTTCAAGATCACCATCTCCATTATCTTCGAGATATCACAATTCGTAATGCATAATCGAATTGAAGTGGTTTTTGGATAATTAAATCCGATCCCGCTTTCTTCGAAACGATCAAAGAATTTATCCAAATTTGATAGTCAATTATTTAACTATCAAATTACATGCATAAGCAATTACTAGGCCATATTATAAATCTTTCAAACAAATATCTTTACGAAGATATATATTCAAATTTCTTTCAATATTTGAAAACACTTTCGAATACTTATATCCATAAAAGGATATTTCCAAATCATACTAACACTTAGAAATATTTGCAAATCCAACTTATAATTCATTTCTTAGAAAAATATTTCTATATAAATCATTTTATCGCTAAAGTATCTCCAAAACCTTAATTTCCAATACTTAGGAAAATATTATAGGTCTATTTTTCAAAATCATTTCTAATATCCACACTTAGGAAATATTACGTACTTATCTCATAAATCGTCGGAATTTTATTAATTCCTTTTTACAATTTCCAACAAACTCGATTATACTTAATTATAACCCAACTAATAATTTATTACTCCTTTAATGAATTCATTTTCGAAGTTCCCATATCTAACAATTTGGAAATTCTCTTTTCTCAAATATTCTTAAGTTCCCAAATTTCATTATAAGATTTTGTGACGCCCCACCCCACGACCCACATTAACAAAGAGTATTACTGGGTAATACTGTTTGCTAATGTAAAGAATAGGGCTGGATAGGAGCGACCATCTATAGGCTTTTCTTAAATATCTATTGAATACATTGATAAATGCTCTATATTTTTTCAAATGGATCGACATATCTAATAAATACTTAATACAAAGCCACAGGTGGCTATAGGATCTATCAGAACCAAATACAATAACTTGAATGAAAAACACATCACAGAATAGTAGATCATCGCATATATATACATATACAGATACATCACAGAGTATACAAATGATACGTGTCAAGTGGTATAGCAACCACAATATACCAGTGAGTCAAAAGAATATACATATCAGAGTAGCAACTAAAATGGAATACACAAAAAGCTATAACAAAAAGAGCTAGCAAAGCAGTCCATGCGGAAGCAGAATAGGTAAATCCAAATGTACCTAACCTAAAACACCTCGGTCTGACTTGAGTATAAAATACACGGGTTAGTCTAGCTAAACAAATTAGTTTACAAGGATAAGTGATAATATAAGCATAAGGATAAGGTGATAATATTCTGAAGTGAGAAGGAACAATTAAAATGTACTATTACATCTAGTGATAATATGGTATCACTACACAAACATATAATCTCAAAAGAGATAAAATAACCCATAAACGCCAAAAGCAGCGAGCCTCATATCATCGGCATTCATAAAACAACAAATATGGTTTAAGGGAAAATCTAAACCTGCCATCTTGGCAAACCCCAAACATGCATAAAGAGATCCCAACTCAAACACACCATAAGGAAGATATATCTCCAAAGAGAAGAATAAAATATCAAGTAAACACCAAAAGGAAAATCTCATATAACGTCAGTGTAGGTAGTTCAAATCTCAAAAATAGAACTTCCAAGAATTCAAATTCTCGAAAGGTAATCGCCACAAATATATATCGAATGGTTCAAAGGACTAAGGTCGAAGAATTCAATACACTAGGAAAATCACAAACATCAATGAAATCTTCTCAATGATATAGTACGGGCTTAAGGTCGAAGCCCACCAAGTACTGCTCTCTCAAAAAAAGGCGCCACGTCTCTTAGACAAACGTCCCGAAGGACAATAAATACGTCTCCTAGATAAACATCCCGTAGGACAACATCTCGAAGGACAATTACATCATAATGGACAAATACATCTCTTAGACAAACGTCCTGAAAGACAAATGACTTGAAGGTCCAGTACTGGCAAATACGTCTCTTAAACAATTGTGTCACAAACTTTCGGATAGGAACACGAACAGTGTTAACGTGTGTCCCATACCATACGTTCGCGCTAAACGGTTTACTTACCGCCAATAAATTTCACACTCAAAGTAGTAAAAAGTTTACCTCATCTTATCGGTAAACTCGACCCGCAGGTCAAAACGATCAAACAGACAAGTCGGAAATTAACCAATAAGATAAACACACATGTTCCATACCATGTGTTTTACCAAACCATTTAA
The DNA here is from genome assembly GCA_030765085.1 of Allium cepa. Classification (NCBI taxonomy): domain Eukaryota; kingdom Viridiplantae; phylum Streptophyta; class Magnoliopsida; order Asparagales; family Amaryllidaceae; genus Allium; species Allium cepa. The sequence goes on from CM060932.1 coordinate 140,074,072, forward strand.
TTCTCCTTCTCATTCGCTCGAATAGTGCAAAAACGTGTAATTTATATATAAAATAATTTACTTGAGAAAACAAGCTTTTAACACCAATTTTAAAAGCCATATTTGAAAATTCCCTTATTATTGAGAATAAATAGATTCTATATTTGAAAATACTTTAAAAATATCATACAATTATAATTTAAAATGTCCATTTATTTTAAAAATTATTTTAAAAAGGTTTGGAAAAATCCGCGCTCGAAAACGAATAAAAACCCAAGAAATCACTCAAATCGATATTCAATTTCAATTCAAATTTAATCCAAAATTTGAATTTCAAATTCTCCAAAATTTGGATAGTCTATCGATATACATCATGGCCTCAAAACATTTCAGACATATCATAAAAACATGAAGTAAAAGTCAAAAGTTGGACGAAAAAGGAAAATAAAAATGCATCGGCAACAAAATACCCAGGTCTCAAATATTTTCTGGGTTCAACTTTCGGACATGAAATAGGTGGCCAAACGATCTTCGATTGAACTAAAAACTGGTGTGCATAAAGTAGAAAACTTCTGCTTTCAATCAAAACATGAATTGATGAATTCCGACTGGAAATGAAAAAGTTACACTATCTTAAACATGGACTCGGGCCATGTTTGCAACAGTTCAAAAACCAAAAATGTATAGACCTGAAATCCATCTCGGGTTCAACTTCCAGGTATGAAATAGAGGAACAAATTACCTAAAATTGAGCTAAAAATTAGTTTGCTCATAGTAGAATACTTCATCTTTCAAACAAAAAAAGAATTAACGAATTCCGACTGGAATTGAAAATGTTATACTGTCTTAAACATGGACTCAGGCAATGTTTGCAACAGTTCAAAAACCAAAAATGTACAGGCCAGAAAACCATCTCAAGTTTAACATCCAAGCATGAAACAGAGGACCAAATTACCTCGAATTGGGCTGAAAATTGGTATGCTCATAGTAGAAAACTTTATCTTTCAAATAAAAAAATCAATGGATTTCAGTAAGAAATGAAAGAGTTATGCTGTCTCAAACATGGACTCGGGCCATGTTTGCAGCAACTCAAAAAATAATTTCTACAGGCAAAAATCTTTGTTTGAGTTGATTTTGCAGCAAAGTTTTGAACACTCAAATTATAATATTTTTCAACAAAATTTTGCAGAGACAAAATTCAACATGTACTCTATCGTCTGAAAGAAGTCCGGCAATATTTCATTGCCGGAACCGAAAGATACAAACCTCTAAAGAAGCACTACATAACAGTTTTAAACAAAAAAAAAAAGTTAAGAAATTTAACTACTGAAGCAAATTTATTCATAGTTTTTGCACTTTGAAGCATTATTTTTGCTAGATTTCATGAGTTAATCAACTCACCTTGCTGATTTGTTATGAAAGCTTGGATCATTATTGAAAGGAGGAAGCTTTGCTAGAGATTATAAGCATTAGGCATCTGTAGAGAACAAATGAAGAACATTCAAAACAATATATAGTAAAAATTAGAAAACTTCTTACTGTAATAAGAATTTGGTGATGAAATTTAGTTGTTTGGAGGGGATTACCTTAGATTTATTAGCAGCTTACAAAAGGATTTGAATTTGGTGAGTTTAATTGAAGATTTGAGCTTGGTTTTGCAAATTGAGAAATTTGTTTATTGTATTTTTCTTTTCAGTTGAAGAAAGAGGAAGGAGGTATGCAAATGAACATACAGCTAATTAGTGTTCTCATTTCTTAACTGGTTAAGCACTAATGGGCCTTGGATCCATTAGTAGAAAGAAATAAATTGGTCTATTGGTTAAATAATCAACACTTGATTAAAAAATTATACATATTTACACTATGTAAATAAACAAATGTCATTTTCTTTCAAATTTTCACACAACAAAGTATGTAAATTTACATACTTATGAAATAACATATTTTATACTATATAAAAAGATAAATTTTAATTTTTAAATCATTTTTATTATTAAAATCCTTTATTTTATGATAATACATAATTTTCACCAAATAAATGTAAAAATTTACATTTTGAACTTCTAAAATACCACAAAAATATTTTTCTTGCTTAGAAAATTATAAATAACCATTCTAAACTCAAATTTATAATTAAAATCATTTTTAAACTAATTTCCACATTTTTATTGATTAGACAACCTTTAAAAGATCAAATACTTCTTTTAAAAATAATGAGAAGAAGTGATTGGCAATAATTAATACAATTATTGCATTTTCTCTAAATAAAAACTTCTTTCCATTCATTATTAACCCAAACAAATAAAATAAATCTTTTAAACTTTATTTTCACATTTTATTTCCCAAAATTTATTTAGTCCAAATAAGCAATTTAAAATCTCTAATTTTATTTAAATCATAATATTAAAATATAATTATCAGTATAAATTAATATTGATAGGTAATCTCTAAACCAGGGTTGTTACAGACTCCTCCTTAACAAAATTGCATGCTCGCAATCCCTAAAGAAGAATTTGTATTTAACTATTTAATTTCATCACTCAAAAAGAAAAGAAAATAAGCTTGAGATAAAGAGACATTCACACCATTGCTATATGAAGATAGAAATCCGGGATAAGATCGCTCGATAAACTCTCTGGTTTTCCAAGTGCAGTCATTGGGATTAGCGGACCATTGAACCTTAATGAGTAGCACGTCCTTATTTCGAAATCATTTCACCTACGAAGCGAGTATGCGAGTAGGCTGCTGCACAATAGATAGGTCTGGTGAGATCTCAAGCTCTTGCAAATCAGGAGAATCGATAGCAGAATATGACTCTCGAAGACATTTCTAAAGCTAAGAGACGTGAAATACGTCATGAATGCGAGATAGATGAGCTGAAAGTGAAACTCTATAAGCCACAGGGCCAATATGTTCAGCAATAGGAAATGGTCCTATAAAGTGAGGAGCCAATTTTCCAGTCGTACTAAAACGCATAACCCCTTCAAAGGAGAAACACGAATAAAGACGAATCACTAATAGAGAACTCGAGAGGCTTCCTACGGCTCTCCACATAGGATTTCCAGTGGCTCTGTACCTCTTTCATTCTCTGCCGAATAAGAATAATCTTCTCAGAAGAATCACGAATAGAATCGGGGCCTAGAATAAGCTTCTTCCCGGATTCCAACCAACATGAAGGTGATCGACATGGCCTTCCGTATAAGGCTTCAAAAGGAGCCATAGCTATACTGGACAAAAAATTAGTGTTATGGGAGAATTCCACAAGAGGTAGCTGATCCCCCCAACTACCACTGAAATTTAGAATGCAAGCTGGAGAAGATCCTCAAGAATACGATTCACCCGTTCAGTCTGTCCATCGGACTGCGGATGATATGTTGTGCTAAAATTAAATTTTGTTCCCAAAACTTGCTGAGACTCTGCCAGAAATGACTCGTGAATAGCGGGTCACGGTCACAAACAATCGAACTAGGAACACCGTGAATTCTCACGATTTCCTTGATATCTTACTTGGCCAAATGAGAAGCACTCCTATTAGACTTAATAGGAATGAAATGAGATGATTTGGTGAGGCGATCAACAATAACCCAAATGTTAGAATGGCCCGATCTCGAACGAGGTAGGTCGTCAATGAAATCCATCGAAATCTGATCCCATCTCCATAATGGAATCTCTAGAGATTGAAGGAGACCAGAAGGGCATTGATGTTCGGCTTTGATAAGTTGACAAGTCATGCAATTGCTCACATAACTTCCACATCGCACTTCATGCCTTCCCAATAATAAAGGCGATGCATATCGGCATACATCTTACTGCTACCAGGATGAATGGTATACTTAGAATGATGACCGTCATCGAGAATGTCATGCCTAAGTGCAGAATCAGAAGGCACAACAAGACGGTTCTTCTTGTGAAGACATCCATTAGAATCAATATCAAAATCCTGCAACTCCACATCACGGGACTCGGACTCAAAAATCTGAATAAGGTGCATAAGGTCGGGAACACATCGTTGCAATATGATCCAATAAGCTAGGTCAAGCTTTCAAACCGAATAATAAAATAGGAGAACCAGAAGATGGAGCTCGATCACGAATATCACAAAGGGATAAGGTCTCTAGAATATCCCACTCGACTAGCATCATAGAAACAACAACTGAATGTCTGCGACTAAGCATATCAGCAACATGATTACCCTTACCAGGTTATACTGGATATCGAAGTCATAGGAGGCAAGGAACTCGAGCCAACGTTGTTGCCTCATATTGAATTCCTTCTGAGTGAACAGATATTTTAAGGACTTGTGATCGGTGTAGAGAATGAAGTGCTCGCCTAATAAATAGTGTCACCAAATCTTCAAGGCGAAGACAATGGCAGCTAACTCGAGGTCATGAGTGGCATAGCGAACTTCATTCGGTCGCAGTTGCCTAAAAGCATAAACAACTACTCGATCCTTCTGCATAAGCACAGAACCGAGGTCGCATCTACTAGCATCGGTGTAGACAACAAGATCTTGATTCCCTTCGGGAACTAATAGAATAGGAGCATTAGTGAGAACCTCCTTCAACTGCTGAAAAGAAGCTTCGCACTTGTCAGACCAAATAAATCAAATGCCTTTCCGAGTAAGGCTGGTAAGAGGAAGCACAATACGAGAGAAATCCTAATGAACCGGCGGTAATAACCTGCCAATCCAAGGAAGCTACGAATCTCATGAACATTCTTAGGCCTCTTCCAATTCTAGATGGATTCGATCTTTGAAGGATCAACCGAAATGCCTTCGGAAGAAACAACGTGGCCTAAGAACTTAACCTTATTCTCCTAGAAATGGTACTTGGAGAATTTGGCTTTAAGATGATGGTGACGAAGAATACTCAAGACAATTCTCAAGTGATTAGCACGCTCAGCTTCAGACTTCGAATAAACAAAGATGTCACCGATGAACAGAAGGACGAACTTATCGAGATATTGCCAGAATACTCGATTCATAAGATCAACAAAGAAAGCAGGTGCGTTCGTCAAACCGAATGGCATAACGAGCCACTCGTAAGATCCATATCAAGTGCAGAAAGTTGTAAGAGGTATGTCATCTTCCACAACTTGGAGCTGATGAAAATCAATGGCAAGGTCGACCTAAAAAAAGACCTTAGCACCACTCAGTTGATCAAACGTATCGTCGATCCTAAGTAATGGATACCTATTATTGATGGTCGACTCGTTAAGCTTGCGATAGTCGATGCAAAGCCTAAGAGTTCCATCAGACTTCATCACGAAGATGACCGCGGCACCCCGCGGTGAAAAATTGGACTGAACCAGATGCTTGGACTCAAGCTCTAAAAGCTGCTTCTTGAGTTCCTTATTTTCTTTTGTAGACATCCTTGTGGTAGGATGACTAACCGACTGCACGTCTGAAATGAGATCAATGTGGAACTCAATCTCCCGCTTGGAACTCAATCAAAGAAATCACAAACAATAGGAATACGAGATATATCATCATCATCTCATGAGTCGAGAGAAAATAAAGATGCTTTAGAATTATTCACATTCCGAAGAACAAGTTATAGCTGAGCAGACGAATCTGGATGTCGAAGATATAAAATTCTCTCAGAACAAATAATCCTAGCATCATATTGCACTAGCCAGTCCATAACCAAAATCATATCAAATCCCAATATAAGAAATAACATGCAGATTCGTACGAAAAGAAAAGCCACATAAAACAATATCAACATCATCACAAAGCATGCTAAGGGTTGCAGATACCCCGATAGGATTCGCAATCCTCAATGAAGTAACCATACAAGAAACATCCAAAGACCAATCATCGACGAGCTTCTTTGATACGAATGAATGCGACACACCCGTATCGAAGAGGACTCGAATAGAATGATCACGGAACAACAATGAACCTTCAAGAATAGAAGGAGAAGTATCTCTGCACTGAGAAGACCCTCCAAAAACATCCACTACATTCAACTTGCCAAACTGGGTATTCGGAGCAATAGGAAAGTGGCAACTCGATGACCCTCCTTCTTGCAATAACGGCAAATAATAGGTTTAGAGCAGTCCGGATCATGTGGTCAGGAGAACCACAATTGAAACACCCTATCTGAATAGGAGGCTTTCCACTAGGCTGAGAACTAGGACCAGATCCAAGGGGCTTCTTCTTCTTGGAAGGGAAAAACTTCCACTTATGAAATGGGAACTTCTTATTGGGGTTCTTGCGAACCTCAACCTTATCACCACTCTCGCACTCCTTCTCGACGGCTTCGAGATGAAGCGTCGAGTCAACCAACTCCTCAAAAGAAAGCTTGAGCTGGAGCATCAAAGACTTCTTGAGATATTTCTTAAGACCAAAACAAACTTCAGATTCTTCTTATAAGAGGTGCTAATGTATTCAAGACCATACTTAGATAAGGCCTCGAATGATAAAACATAATCAAAGACGGAGGACTTCCCTGCTTCAACTCAAGGAAGAGACGGGCTAATAAAGCTTTCTCTTATTCGGGAATGAACTTAAGCTCGAATCATTCCCTACACCATGTCCAAGAAAGAGTGGACTCATCAAGCACAGCTATGAGAAGTTTGTACCAGTCAAGGGCACGCTCTTGCAACATGCTAGATGCTATAAGAACACTGTCATGGTCAGAAAGATCCATGCGAGAGAAGATGCGTTCGCACGTGCGAATCCAAGCTTGGACCTCTAGAACTGACTCGGAGCCTTTGAACGGCTTTCCTTTGAGATGAGATAAATTACTTCACATGCATGCAAAGTCAAACTTGCACGGAGAAGGCGATGGAGTAGGGGCTGGTGGCTGAGTGCTCCTAAATAACTCCGTAAACTGATCGATGGACATATAAACGCCGTCCAGAGGCGAGCCGTTGGATTGCCCAGCATCCGAGCGTCGTCCTCTGCCTCTTCTAGCCATTAGCTGAAAGTTAAGATAAGATAAAGATTATTCACATGGTAGATATCATTAATTCAAATATGGAATACTATGGAATTAAAATGCATTCCTAGACGTATTCCCAAACTTTTATCTACCCCAAAGGACACGAAAAGAACAAAGGCACGATGATTCAGGGATTCGTAACACTTATATTACACATTGATGTACCATAACATGCGTTTCAGTTCTGTATTTATCATATTTATTCTAAACTCGGCTCTGATACCAAGCTGAGACGCACCACCCCGAGACCCACATTAACAAAGAGTATTCTGGGTAATACAGTCTGCTAATGCAGAGAATAGGGCTGGATAGGGCGACCATCTATAGCCTTATCTTAGATATTTATTGAATACGTTGATAAAGCTCTATATTTTTTCAAGTGGATTGACATATCCAATAAATACTTAATACAAAGCCATAGGTGGCTATAGGATCTATCAGAACAAAATACAACAACTTGAATGCAAAACACATCATAGAATAGTAGATCATCACATATATATACATATACAGGTACATCACAAAGTATACAAAATGATACATGTCAAGTGGTATAGCAACCACAATATATAAGCGAGTCAAAAGAATATACATATCAGAGTAGAAACTAAAAAGGACTACACAAAAAGCTATAACAAAAGGAGCTAGCAGAATAGTCCATGCGGAAGCAGAATAGGCTAAATCCAAATGTACCTAACTTGAAAACACCTCGGTCTGATTCGAGTATAAAATACACGGGTCAATCTAGCTAAGCAAATCAGTTTACAAAGATAAGCGATAATATGAACATAAGGATAAGGTGATAATATTCTCAAGTGACAAGGGACAATTAAAATGTATGATTACATCAAGGATAATATGGTATCACTACACAAACATACAATCTCAAAAGAGACAAAATTATCCATAAAATGCTAAAAGCAGCGAGCCTCGTATCATCGGCATTCATAAAACATCAAATATGGTTTAGGGGAAAACCTAAACCCGCCATCTTGGCAAACCCAAAACATGCATAAAGAGATCCCATCTCAAACACACCATAAGGAAAATATATCTCCAAAGAGGAGAATAAAATCTCAAGTAAACGACAAAAGGCAAATCTCATATAACGCCAGTGTAGGTAATTCAAATCTCAAAAATAGAACTTCCACGAGTTTAAATTTTCGAAAGGTAATCGCCACAAATACATATGAATGGCTCAAATGACCAATTTCGAAAAAAGGCGATACACTAGAAAAATCACAAACATCAACGAAATCATCTCAAAGATATAACATGTGCTTATGGTGTAGCCCGCTAAGTACTGCTCTTTCAAAATATGGTGCCACGTCTCTTAGACAAACGTCCTGAAGGACAATAAATACGTCTCTTAGATAAACATCTCGAAGGACAAATACATCGCAATGGACAAATGCGTCCCTTAGACAAACATCCCGAAGGACAAATGACCCAAAGGTCCAGTACTGGCAAAAACGTCTCTTAGACAAATGTGTCACAAACTTTCAGATAGAAACTCGAACAGTGTTAATGTGTATCCCATACTATACGTTCGAAGTAAAAGTTTTACCTACCACTAGTAAATTTCACACTCAAAGCAGTAATTTTTTTTTACCTCATCTCATCGGTAAACTCAAACCGCAGGTCAAAACAATCAAACGGACAAGTCAGGAATTAACCGATAAGATAAACATACGTGTCCCATACCACATGTTTTACCAAACTGTTTAATTCTCCTTCTCGTTTGCTCGAATAGTGCAAAAACTTGTATTTTATATATAAAATAATTTACTTGAGAAAACAAGCTTTTGATACCAATTTTGAAAGCCATATTTGAAAATTCCCTTATTATCGAGAAGAAATAGATTCTATATTTGAAATACTCTAAAAATATCATATAATAATAATTTAAAATGCCCATTTATTTTAAAAGTTATTTCAAAAAGGTTTGGAAAAATCCATGCTCGAAAATGAATAAAAATCAATAAATCACTCAAATCGATATTCAATTTCAATTCAAATTTAATTCAAATTTAATCCAAAATTTGAATTTCAAAATCTCCAAAATTTGTCTGGTCCACCGATAGACATCATGGCCTCAAAACATTTCAGATATATTACAAAAACATGAAGTAAAAATCAAAAGTCGGACGGAAAAAGAACATAAAAATGCATCGACAACAATGCCCAAGTCTGAAATCTTCTGTGTTCAAATCTCGGACATGAAATAGCTGGCCAAACGACCTTTGATTGAACTAAAAATTGGTTTGTACAAAGTACAAAACTTCAGATTTCAAACAAACAAAGAATCGATGAATTCCGGCTGGAAATGAAAAAGTTACACTGTCTCAAATATGGACTCAGGCCACGTTTGCAACAGTTCAAAAACCCAATATGTACAGTCCTGAAAATCATCTTGGGTTCAAATTTCAGGCATGAAACAGATGATCAAATTACCTCGGATTGAGCTAAGAATTGGTATGCTCATAGTAGAAAACTTCATCTTTCAAATAAAAAAGAATCAAAGAATTTCGACTGGAATTGAAAAAGTTACACTGTCTCAAACATGGACTCGGGCCATGTTTGCAACAGTTCAAAAACCAAAAATGTATAGGCCTGAAAACCATCTCGGGTTCAAATTCTAGTCATGAACTAGAGGACCAAATTACCTCGGATTGAGCTGAAATCGGTATGCTCATAGTTGAAAACTTCATCTTTGAAACAAAAAAAGAATCAATGAATTCCAGTAAGATAAGAAAGAGTTATGATGCCTCAAAGATGGACTCAAGCCATGTTTGCAGCAACTCAACAATTCTACAGGCAAAAATCTGTGTTTGAGTTGATTTTGCAGCAAAGTTTTGAACACTCAAATGACAGTATGTTTCAACCAAATTTTGCAGAGAAATTTATTCACAGTTTTCACTTGGAAGCATTGTTTTTGCTAGATTTCGTAAGTTAATCAACTCATCTTGCTGATTTGTTGCGAAAGCTCGGATTATAGATGAAAGGAGGAAGCTTTTAGAGATTATAAGCATTGGGCACCTGTAGAGAACAAATGAAGAACATGCAAAACAATATACAGTAAAAATTAGAAAAATTCTTACTGTAATAAGAATTTGGTGATGAAATTCAGTAGTTTGGACGAGATTACCTTAGATTTATTAGTAGCTTGCAAAAAGATTTGAATTTGGTGAGTTTAATTTAAGATTTGAGCATGGTTTTGCAAATTGAGAAATTTGTTTACTGTATTTTTCTTTTCAGCTGAAGGAAGAGGAAGGAGGTATGAAAATGAACGTACAGCTAATTAGATTTCTCATTTCTTACCTGGTTAAGCACTAATGGGCCTTGGAAGCATTTGTAGAAAGAAATAAATTGGCCCATTGGTTAAATAATCAACACTTAATTAAAAATGTATACATATTTACACCATGTAAATAAACAATTGTCATTTTCTTTCAAATTTTCACAAAAGAAAGTATGTAAATTTACATACTTATGAAATAACATATTTTATACCATATAAAAAGATTAATTTTAATTTTTAAAACATTTTTATTATTAAAACCCTTTATTTTACAATAATACACAATTTTCACCAAATAAATGTAAAAATCTACCTTTTTAACTTCTAAAATTTCACGAAAATATTTTTCTTGCTTAGAAAAATATAACTAACCATTATAAACTCAAATTTATAATTAAAACCCATTTTAAAACCAATTTCCACAATTTTATATGATTAAACAACCATTAAAAAATCAAATACTTCTTTTAAAAATAATTAGAAGAAGTAATTGGTAATAATTAATATAATTATTGCATTTTCTCTAAATAAAAACTATTTTCCATTCATTATTAACCCAAACAAATAAAATAAAGCTTTTAAACTTTATTTTCACATTTTATTTCCCAAAATTCATTGTTAATTCCAAATAAGCAATTTAAAATCTCTAATTTAATTTAAATAACAATATTAAATTATAATTATCATTATAATTCAATATTGATATGTAATCTCCAAAACAAGGTTGTTACAGATTTTCTCTAATAAAATCACAACCATTAAATAAAACCCGGTTCACAAATCTTGAGAGCCTTTATAAATAAATTGCAATCACCTACTTTTAAACTATATACATATAATAATAAATTTAAAAAAAACATGGTTAAATAATTATGCAAAATATCAAAGCACTTTTAAAATAAACGTAAATACTAATTCCAATTTATTTATAAATTTCTAGTCGATTACAAAACTTGTTTACAAAACTTAGAAATCATTTCAACAAATTTAAATATTTAGATAACTAACCTCTGAAATATTTTAATCCAATTAATAGTTCTTACTACATAATTTAATAAATTAAAATCCTTTTCTAAAAACTGACCTTAACTTCTTGTGAAAAACCATTTTTTTCAAATTTCAACATACCTATTTTATACTTATAAATCTCTCTCGATTTATCACAAATCAATTTACATTTTCAATTCCCTAACTATTTCCCCAAATTCCAAAATAGAATCTACTATTTCTTCTAAATCGTTTTCCATATCTCATTATAAATTCTCATTGTGAATTTATATTTCCAATTTATCAAATGATAATCATTCCACTTATTTATAAACATTGTTTATAAGTTTATAAACTCAACACTCGTTTCTCTGTTAATAACAGATTCATATTAAACAACTCCATTTATAAATCGGTTCCTATTTAAAATCGAATTTAAAAATCTATTTCCTAATAAATCCGAACTATATTCCAAAAGCATTCAAATCTCGATTTCCACTTCTATTTCGTATTCCTAGAAGTCCCAATTAAAAATCCACTATTTAGAAATACTAAAATTAAATTCTCTGTTTGAAACCATTTTACGAAATAGCTAAATAAATATCTAAAATCAAATTTATTTATTTTATCCAAATCAATTCCTTTTTATTAATCTAAAATTCAATATAAATATTTCACTTCCAAATCTCCTTTAAATTTCTTTTGAAATTAAAAAATAATATTTATTGTATTTTAAAATATCAAAACTTAGGCCAGTGCTACTATAGCATCCAATAAATCAAATCATATCATAATCTATCATAGATTATCCAAACACATCATACATCACTATATATGAAATAAAAATCAACATTTTTGAGGAATTCAGTTGGATCCATCCAACCTTTTTTCCAGCAACCACGGATGTTATATAACATAAAATAATAGCCCCACTTCGAGGCGGGTATCATAATAAAAAGGGTCATCCGCTATTATGCGAGGCGTATAATGTTTCATCCGCTCCAATCGACGGGATTATACCCAACACTAATATATGTGTGTGTGTGTGTGTGTATAACATCCAACTGATAATAATTTATAAATTCATCCAATCAACCAATAATTAAATTTTAACATTTTGAATTAAAACTAGTTATCCAAAATGAGTGAGATTTACTCGCCTTAATTTTAATTCGCCAAAAAGTTTCGTTTTTGAATTAAAATTGAACCGACTTTCAATTTTTAACCCAAAATTCAGACAAGCTCTAAAATTTATCCAAACTAGTTCTATTGCGAAGCATTCGTTGTCGCGAGCGCAGCGCAAAAAGTTTCGTCCCGATCGGACCTCGTATTAGGGAGTTAACATTTTATAAGTTAAATGATTTTTAAACTAATAATAATTTGAACAAATTATAATTAACCACTTAACTATACTTTACAAAACTACCCTCCTCTATACCTTCTTCACCAAACGAGCTCCGCGTTCTGCGCATCTCCTGTAACCCATGCGTGCATGAATATCACTGATACAGCCAAGAACTTGACGATTTTCAGTTCCGTTCTCAGCGTTGCGCTCCACTGCTCGATCTCCATGCAGCCGACGTCACGAATCAATGTCACGACCCCTAGAAAAAAGCGACCTCATGCATTTTCCCTTCACTGTAGCAGCGATGCGATCGCCACCTAGGCGATTTGATCCCCCAATCTTCAACCGAAGATGCGATTTTCCATATCTAATCCAAATATGACCTTCAATTCCCGAATCGAGGCTTATCATCTCAACAATCGCTAACCCTAGCTGCCAACATCCTCTCGACTTCACTGTCGATGTCCATGACCTACCGCCGCACCTCTAGCCAGACGTATCAGTGAGAAGCTCTCGACAAAAGAAGATTTTTAAGGCTTATTTCATATTTTTTTTGTTGAATAAATTTTGAGAAATTGATTTATGAAATTTCTTTTTTTTCTTATACTGATCGTTGAGTTTAAATAAACGAAGGAGAAACACAAATCAGCCGTTGGGTAGCCTATAGGTGGGCTGGAATAAAAAAATATAGTGGGTTGAAAAGAAAGGATGGGGGTTGTGGTCACATTAATATATATATATATATATATATATATATATATATATATATATATATATATATAGGGGCATTTCACCAGAAGGACAAATTTTGCAGTCCAATTAGTTTCTAGGACACACGTTCAAGGAAATTATTTTCAAGGCTAAAGTCAGTAGAATAATTACTTTCAAGGACAAGGTTAGTAGTCCAATTACTTTCAAGGACATAATTTCATAGGTTTTAAGGCCCTAGAAACTAATTATTTTGTGTTTTGTCCTTGAAAGTATATTTCAGTTGTCTGTCCTAGAAACTAATTCCACTTGCTAAAGAGTCCCTTGTGGCTAATTTCCACTATATATATATAACTTAGACTCAAAAATATCTAGATATTAATTCTGAACCCAGATCGAGGCGTGCCGCGTGGCATTCCTAATGTTATACCCTTATTTTGAATATAATGGAACAAGTTTCGAGACCTAACTTGGTCGTATAGAGAAGATGGATTTTTGAACCCAATTATTATATTAAATTTTCGATATTAATTTCAACGCATTTCTATCTCGTACGACCAAACGGTGTATCTAGTCACTATGAAATTTGACGGCGTAATATAATTCATTATTATGGTCTTAATGACACTAGTTTGATCGAAATTTGAGACTGTGCCCCAGAAAATTATTTTTATAAGTTAATTTAAATGAGTTATTTTTAAAATTGCGAAAATCACTTTTGAATCAGTTTTAAAAGTTTTATTATCTCCATTCTTATTAATAGATATTAAATAAGCCTTTAAATCGTTTTTACCCAAATAAAATCCAAGATTTAAATTATTTAAATGATTTTCAATTATTAAATTCAACAATTATCCAAAAATCATTATATTTGAACTTCAAGTTATTAAATCAATAAAATTAACTTTTAAATATTTAAAATCAATTAAATATTTCTATTTCAAATAACCAAAATTCTGGGTCATTGCAGCAATGGCTCTTATTTTATGTATTGAAGGACCATAAATATTATTTTAAAATCCAAACATGGACATATAAGGCTATAACTTTGGGTGATGTTGAGTAGTGACATCAAACACCATTAGAATTTTTATTGGATGATTTTGACCCTAAAAATATTGTAAGATCTATAATTTTTAACAGAAGCTGAATTATGGTCTCAAGCCACTTCCAAACGAAAGATTTCTCATTATATAGAGTGGTCATAATAGATTTTTAAACTTACTTGTTATTTGAAGTTTGGATAGATTATTGAGGAACTAAACCAACTCATAATTAGGCGTGCTAAATAATTTTGGGATTACCATTAGGGATAGCCTCCATAGTAGCTACTAATCACTACAAATTCATCTCTAAACATCTCCTAACCTTTTCTTAACCTCCATTGACCAAGATTTATCAAAACTCCATCATTTCCTTCACTAAATTAGCCTAAACCAATTAATTAAAATGGGGTTAGGCAAAGGATTAGCAAAGAGATTTGTGGTTTTGACATTGTGCCTTGGAAAGCGCTGGGTGTTTCTGTTGATTCCATACCTTGGGTGAGTTATTCTATTCTCTTACTATATTATAATTGTTAATATATGGTTTAAAATATTTTCAAACTTAAAAATATGATTCTTAATTTGATGTTTACTGTTCATTTCGGATCTATCTCAACATCAGATTTAGAGATTGTAACGATCCAGAATTTCTGTCATTTGAAATTCAGATATTTAATTGATTTTAAATATCAACAAGTAAAATTTATTAGTCGAATAATTTATTTTTCAAATATTTAGATTTAATTGGATAATTAAATCGATAATTTAATATTTGAAATTGCATAAGTAATTGGAATTTTGGTTTAATGTGATTAAAAATTATTTATAAAGTTATATTAAATCATATTGGAGTTAGAACAATGTTTGTGAACTTTTAAATTTGAATTAAAAGTTAATTTGTGAAAATTGAATATTTTAATATTTAATCGACTAGTGAAAATAGCCATTTTTCAAATAGTCTCGGATTTCGACGAAACCAGTTTCATCGGATCTGTAATGTTATATTATTGTATTGTTTCAAATTTCGTGTCAATCAGATTTACCGTTTGTCCGGGGCGAGCCAAAACGCATAGAAATTTGGGTAACCGATTTAATTTAAAATCGATCGTTTATTGCCGTAACTCACACAGATGATCGAATTGGCTCCCGAAACCTATTCCGTTGTGTCCGGAATGCGGGTTAAACTTTAGAAATGCCGGTCACCGCGCAAGATTCGGAGTTCGAAAAATTGGAAATGAATAGAGTTTTTGGTAAAATTTCTATAAAAGGACCCTTTTCCTTTCATTAGCTCAAAACCCTAACCTTCAGCCCTAGCCGCCACTTATGTTTTCAACGGCCAGAAAACACTCGATTTCTCCCTTTAATTTCTCCAAATCTACACATTAATTCGAAAAACGTTCATTTGGAGATTGGTAGAGGGCAGTGAGTACTACAAGATCAACGGTGGAGATCGTTGTAGGCGAAGCGGATCGACGCAATTGGATGATGAACGTGCGTCGTTCATGGGTAAATCGCACGGCATAGGCACGACCGAGCTCGAAAAGATTCTCGGCGTGGGTGAAGCTGGTGATGGCGCTCGAAGTGGAGGTGCTTGATCGTTGTAGAGGTGCTCGAGTTGGCCGCGTTGATTAGGGTTCCAGGCGGCTTCATGGGTTCGAGCTCGCGATTTTTACTTGGGAAGAAGATAGATGCGTGCGACGGCCTGATCTCGTTTAAGAAAATCCAACGGCCAGTGATGTTTTAGGTTAAAATAAATAAAAGAAAATGAAATTAATTTATATTTGTAATTCGTTAAACTTCTAAAATGTATAACTTTTTGATACGAGGTCAAAAATTCCTGAAAAGAATTGTGTTAGCTTCGTTTTGACGAGCACTATGCAATGGAACTAGTTTAGAGTCGTTTAGAGCTAGTGAAAATTTCGGGTAAAATTAAACGCATGTTTAATTTTGTTCGACATAAAACGCTACAACTGTTATCGGAAACTCAAGGTGAGAACTTCTCACTCAATCGAATTGTTTCGATTTGAATTTTAAATAATTTGATTTAAAATTGCTTGATTGTGTGATTGGATGATAATTATTATCTGTTGTATTGAAATAGACCCTATGCACCGTATATTAAGCGGATGTTATTTATTAAAAACATATACCGCGATAATTCCAACTTGTATGGAATTGGAATTATATATGTACTTGGAGTTGATTTCCCGCATTACATAGCGGATGAGACCCTATTGCGTCGCATAATAGCGGATAATATTTTATAAATCCCATATACCGTGATATTCCGCCTCGAAGCGGAATTGGAATTGTGCTAACATCTTTAGATGTAGGGAAACAGGTTGGAGGGATCCAACTGGATTCCTCAAACATTTGAATTGGTTTCAATGTTGTGTGTTGATCTATTTATAATATGCGTGATTATCTTTGTGATTGAAATCGTTAAAGGCTAAATTTTAGCCGAATATATTTTGGTATCGTTAGATGCCGAAAATAAATAAAATTTGATTTTTGGAAAATTAAGTTGAGAATTCATAATAAAATTTAATTTTGGAATTGATTCATTTTAAATAAATAAACGTTGAAATTTTTATGTTATAAAAATTATGATTTTTGTGAAATATAACCAAAATGTGATTTTTTTGAAATAAGTAGTTGATTAATTTATAAAATGGTTTAAATTGGGATTTTTGAAGTAATATAAATGATTTACATAAAAGTTTTATAAAGTTGATATTTATAAATTAAAATATTGGAATTATAAAACGAGTTTTTATAAATGTTAAAAATGAAGTATAAATGGATTTTACAAGTGGATGAAATCTATAGATTGTGAAGTTATAAAATGAATAGATTTTGAAAAATAAAAGATTTATAAGTAATTAACTTGTAAATTGGATTTTTGCATTTAAATGGAATATGAATAGAATATGTTAATAAAGTGATTTTATAAGTTGAAGTTGTTATAAAATATAAATGGAAATTATAAACGTTGTTTTATAAATCCGAAATCGACTTATTTTAATAAGTTTAATTGTTATAGCTTATTAAAGGAAATATATCCACGATTTTGGTACAGTGGATAATCCTTTAAATAAAATATGTAGAAATTGAATTTGGTAAATGAAGTATATTCACGATTTTGGACGGTGAATAATATATTAAAGAAATATTTTGAGAAAGTGATATTTCAAATAGAATTAAAACGATTCAAAAATGTAAATTCACAATGGAAATTTATAAGGGAAATTGTTTTAAAAATAAACCTTGATTTATTTTTAAAGTGTGGAAATAAATTTACGGATTTGGAACATAAATTTAATAAATCGATAAGGATTTATTTGATTGGTTTAAATGAACCATTTTGAAATGGAAGTTGTAAAGGTGAAAAATAATTTGGAATTTGTTTTCAAATGGTTGAAGTGTGGAATATATATCTTATAAAGATATTTGTGGAAAATAAATAATTTGGGAGATTATTTAGAATCGGATTATGTTGTGAATATTGATTGATAGTTAAATAACCAACTATCAATATTGACCCTTGAATGGCTATTTGTTGTGAATTGGTTGAAATTGAATGCTACACTTATTTTTAAATTATTGCGCTCGTTATTCGGATTACCCATTCCGAATAGTGATACGACGTAATGGATAGCATTGAAGACCGATGGTGAAGACCGGGTATTTGTGAAAACGATAGGATGACCTATCGATTGTCTCAGCACCGTTAGCTACGGTATGGAGATTTCCTTTGTGATGGGAAATTCGAGCGGGATTGTGAATACCCGGATTGCAAGGGCTTCTTTTGAAGTGCCTTCGGTTCTGTTCGAACCCGGAACAGACTTGTATGGTTACATGTCTGACATTACATTTTGAGATATAAAGTAGATTTCTTTCAAATACATTTCCGTTGGTGGCGGAGAATTTATTCTCTTAGCTTAACACCCTTAGAGGTTATGTAGTTAAAGGTTATCAGCGATATATTCCCAATTTGGTAATGTGACATGCTGAGTGTTGTTGTGTGATGATTATTTATTGATCATTTGTTGATCAAAGCGTGGCTTTATGAAAAAGCGTAGCTTTGTGGACGAGATTTCGTCAGACCTCACACCCCGAAAATGGTCAAAACAGGAATATGCGGCAAGGTTATGAGGGTCGCGCCCTTTAGGGTATGTCATTTCCTTTTGGAAAAGGGTGGTGTCAGGTATGGAGCCCTGATGCTTAACCTATGTGGTTGCTCCAATCTCGTTTTTCTGTGTGGTTGTTGCTTGATGATCGAGGGCCCTCGGATAAAGGTCCCAAAGGACCGGGGGGTGGCATATTCGTGTAGTAGTTACCTAGTTACAAAGGTAACCCGGCCTTGTGTTGGCAGAGAGCTGGTTAAGTTCTCGGGACGTCCCGCCAGAGGCGATCCCATGTGGTAGTAGGAAGTTCCTTAGCCTAACCATTTGTTGGAAAATCCAAAGAAACAACACGAACCTTGTACGGTTTTAGTTGTATAACCTGCCTCCTCAGGAGGTAGCTATAGCAGGCATAATATAATGGTACCTATGCTGGCTAAGATTTATATTCTATTTTCGAAATGCTTTCATCACTATGCACTAATAATAATATCAAAAATGATTTGTTTTGCGTAGTAAGCATCTTTGACTATCATAAAGAGAAATCTCCTCTAATTATGCGTTTCCATTGTGTGTGTGCGGGGAGGCCTTATGGTAGTTTCATTTTCCAAAAGCATTGCGGATATTTTCCACTTCTATTGTTGTTGTTGTTTTAAAAGATAAATAACTGTTTTTAGTTATCACACCAGTCGCATGACTGACCTGGAGTTTATTGTTCTCTTTCTAAACTCTGGGTGCCCATAATTTTCCACACGGGCAGTCTAGAGTCAGGTTATCAGGTCATTCTGGATTCAGAAGTGCTTTGGAGCTCAAGAGGCGAGCTGGATGGCGAGACGTATTACTTGTATATGATATTATCTTTCTGCTGTATAAATTCACTTGTAAGGACACGTTTGCATAACTGTCCATTGTCCAGTTGTGTTGTATATTGTTGTTGTATACTCTGATGATGATGCGATGTAATGTAATAACTGAGATAGTTCTTTGTTTTTAAAGATATTCATTTATCTATTATATGTTGTTCTGCTGCGACTGTGAGATTCTATTATTGTTTCTGTTATCTTACTTCTTCTATCTTTTTCTTCTACCTCTTCTTTTAAACCCTCATGGCTTGATTTTCCGGCCTTCGATTGCTCGGCAGTTGATACAGTGGACGTATTGATGTCGGCCTTCGGGAGTCGAAGAAACGGGTCATGACAATGTGGTATCAGGGCATTTGGTTAAGTGACAACCTTGGCTCTATTAGGTGTTACTCATTAGAGATAGAGTCAGTAGTACTCTAGAATGAGTTTGAGTGTAATAATAGATATGAGCGCATATTTGTTAGTGAATATAAAATTGTTTTATATTGTGATGATTGGTTTGTTGAGTGGTATATGGATTCTGGTCGGCATAGTCTGTACAACTCTATCGATAGGGATCTCTAAACACTTGTTCAGAATAATTCGACACGATATTGTTTTAAAATAGGGTAAATGAAATAATTTTACCCAAAACTATTTTCGGAAATAAAGGAAAATAATTTTTGTAAATTATTATAGTATATGGTTGCTTGATTGTTAGGAAGTGATAATACTATTATCATTTGAGTAGGAAATTGAAATCGTAACTCCAAAGTTAAGAAATAAATTCACACACAAATGGAATTTATGAATATGAATTGTAAATGTGATTTGTAATTTGAAGTAAAATTCCAGAGAAGTGTTTGGAAATGTTTTGAAAAGAATTTGAAAATTTTGGAGATTTGGAAGGTTTATATCCTTTTTTATTTGAAAATGATTTTCAAAGATTTTGGAGAAATGTTTTGAAGGGATAAAAGCTCTAAACTCTTTTCGGTCGCTGGAAAATAATTCCGATGACGATCGCGACATCATCGGTGTTCATTTTCGGGTTTCCAAAAGTGGAATTGCTGCCAGATTGTTTTAAATTAAAATTGTTTGGAAAATTTGGGTTGGTTTTGGAAATCCAAAAGATAATTTGAATTGACTTCAAAATTGGTTTTGAAAGGTTGAAAAGACTCTGGAATCCTATTTTAAATATTTATCGAATTGGTAAATGAGTTGATAACTTATACAATTTGAATTTTGATAGAATAAATTTAACCTAAAGGATGGAGTTAAATTAAAGTAAGTATAAGTGAATCAATTAAATAAAGTAAATTTAAAGAAAGGTCTAAGAGGCTAAGTGAAATGAACTTATATATATAAGAAATGATTTCTTAAAGAAAATTTGTTAAGTTCAAAATAAATTTGGGTTAGTAACAAATGGATTGGAAGTGAGTTTGAATTATGAAAATAAAATTGTGAATGGATAAATAAATTTACAATTGCAAGTAAATGTAATTGAAATTGAATGTTGAAATGGAATATAACTTAAGTAATGTTGAATGAAGTTGATTTGGTACCAAAGTAAAATAAGTAAAGTGATAAATATAAACTTGAGTTATATAAATGAAATTCAACCTGAAATGTTAAATGAATTAGAGATTGAACTAATAAATGAATTGAATGTAAATCAATCGAATGTAATGAATTGATATAGAATAATGGATGTAAGTGTTAATTCATTTAAGGCTAACTAAATGTGTTAAACCAAATTGAAGGTAAACAAAGTGTAAATTGAATTCGAATGAAATTGATAATGCAATCTAAAATGAAAATGGATATATAACTTCAATAGTAAAGTAAAAATGGTATAAGAAGTATATATTGAAAATTTTGTAAAGGAATGTGCAAAAAAAAATTGAAAGTTGTAATTGGATATTATGGCTAGCAGGATATACATGTGTATTAAAGGAAATGGAATTGGAATTTTGATTTTGAAGATAAAAATTGAATTGCTCTACAAAAAGGTATGTATTTGAATTTCAGTATGAAATTTGATGATCTTCTTGTCTAGCCGCTTGGCTTTTCGTTTTCTTTTTGAAATTGGGGGCCCATTGTGGCATTTTGTAGTCGTACCGAGCTAGCCGCGCAAAGAAGGTTATGGCAAAATTTTTTGAAAATTTAAGGCGTTAGAAAATTTTCGGAAAATTTTGGAAAAAATTTGTGAAAACTAAGTTTTGATTTGAAGTAAAAGGTTAAACGATGTAGTTGATTTTGAAAAGATAACTGTGTATGGATTTGAAAATATTAGTGAAGTTTTGTAAGAAGTTTAACTATGGATTTTGGGAAAGTTAAACACATAAGTGAATTTGAAATATGAATTGAATTGTTTTGAAAAGTTAATGGATTTCAAAACTCTTTCTTACTTGGCAATTTCGAGGACGAAATTCTTTTAAGGGGGGAAGTTTGTAACGAGCCAGAATTTCTGTCATTTGAAATTCAGATATTTAATTGATTTTAAATATCAACAAGTAAAATTTATTAGTCGAATAATTTATTTTTCGAATATTTAGATTTAGTTGGATAATTAAATCGACAATTTAATATTTGAAATTGCATAAATAATTGGAATTTTGGTTTAATGTGATTAAAAATGATTTATAAAGTTATATTAAATCATATTGGAGTTAGAACAATTTTTGTGAACTTTTAAATTTGAATTAAAAGTTAATTTGTGAAAATTGAATATTTTAATATTTAATCGACTAGTGAAAATAGCCATTTTTCAAACAGTCTCGGATTTTAGCGAAACCAGTTTCATCGGATCTGTAATGTTATATTATTGTATGGTTTCAAATTTCGTGTCAATCAGATTTACCGTTTGTCCGGGGCGAGCCAAAACGCATAGAAATTTGGTTAACCGATTTAATTTAAAATCGATCGTTTATTGCCGTTACTCGCACAGATGATCGAATTGGCTCCCGAAACCAATTCCATTGTGTCCGAAATGTGGGTTAAACCTTAGAAATGCCAGTCACCGTGCGAGATTCGGAATTCAAAAAATTGGAAATGAATAGTGTTTTTGGTAAAATTTCTATAAAAGGACCCTTATCCTTTCATTAGCTCAAAACCCTAACCTTCAGCCCTAGCTGCCACTTATGTTTTCAACGGCCAGAAAACACTCGATTTCTCTCTTCAATTTCTCCAAATCTACACATTAATTCCAAAAATGTTCAACTGGAGATTGGTAGAGGGCATTGAGTACTACAAGATCAACGGTGGAGATCGTTGTAGGCGAAGCGGGTCGACGGAAATTGGACGATGAACGTGCGTCGTTCATGGGTAAATTGCACGATATAGGCGCGACCGAGCTCGACAAGATTCTCGGCGTGGGTGAAGCTGGTGATGGCGCTCGAAGTGGAGGTGCTTGATCGTTGTAGAGGTGCTCGAGTTGGCCGCGTTGATTAGGGTTCCAGGCGGCTTCATGGGTTCGAGCTCGCGATTTTTAGCTGGGAAGAAGATAGATGCATGCGACGGCCTGATCTCGTTCAAACAAATCCAACGGCCAGTGATGTTTTAGGTTAAAATAAATAAAAGAAAATGAAATTACTTTATATTTGTAATTCGTTAAACTTCTAAAATGTATAACTTTTTGATACGAGGTCGAAAATTCCTGAAAAGAATTGCGTTGGCCTCGTTTTGACGAGCACTACGCAATGAGCTGGTTTGGAGTCGTTTGGAGCTAGTGAAAATTTCGGGTAAAATTAAATGCACGTTTAATTTATTCGAAATAAAACGCTACAACTGTTATCGGAAACTCAAGGTGAAAACTTCTCACTCAATCGAATTATTTCGATTTAAATTTTAAATTTAAAATTGCTTGATTGGATGATAATTATTATCTGTTGTATTGAAATAGACTCTATGCGCCGTATATTAAGCGGATGTTGTTTATTAAAAACATATACCGCGATAATTCCAACTTGTATGGAATTGGTATTATATATGTACTTGGAGTTGATTTCCCGCATTATATAGCGGATGAGACCCTGTTGCGCCGCATAATAGCGGATAATATTTTATAAATCTCATATACCGCGATATTCCGTCTCGAAGCGAAATTGGTATTGTGCTAACATCTTTGGATGTAGGGAAACAGGTTGGAGGGATCCAACTGGATTCCTCAAACATTTGAATTGGTTTCAATGTTGTGTGTTGATCTATTTATAATCTGCGTGATTATCTTTGTGATTGAAATCGTTAAAGGCTAAATTTTAGCCGAATATATTTTGGTATCGTTAGATGCCGAAAATAAATAAAATTTGATTTTTGAAAAATTAAGTTGAGAATTCATAATAAAATTTAACTTTGGAATTGATTCAGTTTAAATAAATAAATGTTGAAATTTTTATGTTATAAAAATTATGATTTTTGTGAAATATAACCAAAATATGATTTATTTTTTTTAAATAAGTAGTTGATTAATTTATAAAATGGATTAAATTAGGATTTTTGAAGTATTATAAATGATTTATGTAAAAGATTTATAAAATTGATATTTATAAATTAAAATATTGGAATTATAAAACAAGTTTTTATAAGTGTTAAAAATGAAGTATGAATGGATTTCATAAGTGGATGAAATCTATAGATTGTGAAGTTATAAAATGAATAGATTTTGAAAAATAAAAGATTTATAAGTAATTAACTTGTAAATTGGATTTTTGCGTGTAAATGGAATATGAATAGAATCTGTTAATAAAGTGATTTTATAAGTTGAAGTTGTTATAAAACATAAATGTAAATTATAAACGTTGTTTTATAAATCCAAAATCGACTTATTTTAATAAGTTTAATTATTACAGCTTATTAAAGGAAATATATCCATGATTTTGGGACAGTGGTTAATCCTTTAAATAAATGTAGAAATTGAATTTGGTAAATGAAGTATATTCACGATTTTGGACGGTGAATAATATATTAAAGAAATATTTTGAGAAAGTGATATTTTAAATAGAATTAAAACGATTCAAAAATGTAAATTCACAATGGAAATTTGTAAGGGAATTTTTTTTAAAAATAAACCTTGATTTATTTTTAAAGTGTGGAAATAAATTTACGGATTTGGAACATAAATTTAATAAATCGACAAGGATTTATTTGATTGGTTTAAATGAACCATTTTGAAATGGAAGTTGTAAAGGTGAAAAATAATTTGGAATTTGTTTTCAAATGGTTGAAGTATGGAATATATATCTTATAAAGATATTTGTGGAAAATAAATAATTTGGGAAATTATTTGGAATCGGGTTATGTTGTGAATATTGATTGATAGTTAAATAACCGACTATCAATATTGACCCTTGAATGGCTATTTGTTGTGAATTGGTTGAAATTGAATGCTACACTTATTTTTAAATTATTGCGCTCGTTATTCGGATTACCCATTCTGAATAGTGATACGATGTAATGGATAGCATTGAAGACCGGTGGTGAAGACCGGGTATTTGTGAAAACGATAGGATGACCTATCGATTGTCTCTGCACCGTTAGCTACGGTATGGAGATTTCCTTTGTGATGGGAAATTCGATCGGGATTGTGAATACCCGGATTGCAAGGGCTTCTTTTGAAGTGCATTCGGTTCTGTTCGAACCCGGAACAAACTTGTATGGTTACATTTCTGACATTACATTTTGAGATATAAAGAAGATTTCTTTCAAATTCATTTCCGTTGGTGGTGGAGAATTTATTCTCTTATCTTAACACCCTTAGAGGTTATATAGTTGAAGGTTATCAGCGATATATTCCCAATTTGGTAATGTGACATGCTGAGTGTTGCTGTGTGATGATTATTTATTGATCATTTGTTGATCAAAGCGTGGCTTTGTGAAAAAGCTTAGCTTTGTGGATGAGACTTCGTTAGACCTCACACCCCGGAAATTGTCAAAACGGGAATATGCGGCAAGGTTATGAGGGTCGCGCCTTTTAGGGTATGTCATTTCCTTTTGGAAAAGGGTGGTGTCAGGTATGGAGCCCTGATGCTTAACCTATGTGGTTGCTCCAATCTCATTTTTCTGTGTGGTTGTTGCTTGGTGATCGAGGGCCCTCGGATAAAGGTCCCAAAGGACCAAGGGGTGGCATATTCGTGTAGTAGTTACCTAGTGACAAAGGTAACCCGACCTTGTGTTGGCAGAGAGCCGGTTAAGTTCTCGGGACATCCCGCCAGAGGCGTTCCCATGTGGCAGTAGGAAGTTCCTTAGCCTGACCATTTGTTGGAAAATCCAAAAAAACAATACGAGCCTTGTACGGTTTTAGTTGTATAACCTGCCTCCTCAGGAGGTAGCTATAGCAGGCATAATATAATGGTACCTATGCTGGCTAAGATTTATATTCTATTTTCGAAATGCTTTCATCACTATGCACTAATAATAATATCAAAAATGATTTGTTTTGCGTAGTAAGCATCTTTGACTATCATAAGGAGAAATCTCCTCCAATTCTGCGTTTGCATTGTGTGTGTGCGGGGAGGCCTTATGGTAGTTTCATTTTCCAAAAGCATTGCGGATATTTTCCACTTCTATTGTTGTTGTTGTTTTAAAAGATAAATAACTGTTTTTAGTTCTCACACCAGTCCCATGACTGACCTGGAGTTTATTGTTCTCTTCCTAAACTCTGGGTGCCCATAATTTTCCATACGGGCAGTCTAGAGTCAGGTTATCAGGTCATTCTGGATTCAGAAGTGCTTTGGAGCTCAGGAGGCGAGCTGGATGGCGAGACGTATTACTTGTATATGATATTATCTTTCCGCTGTATAAATTCACTTGTAAGGACACGTTTGCATAACTGTCCATTGTCCAGTTGTGTTGTATATTGTTGTTGTATACTATGATGATGATGTGATGTAACGTAATAACTGAGATAGTTCTTTGTTTTTAAAGATATTCATTTATCTATTATATGTTGTTCCGCTGCGACTGTGAGATTCTGTTATTGTTTCTGTTATCTTACTTCTTCTATCTTTTTCTTCTACCTCTTCTTTTAAACCCTCATGGTTCGATTTTCCGGCCTTCGATTGCTCGACAGTTGATACAGTGGACGTATTGATGTCGGCCTTTGGGAGTCGAAGAAACGGGTCATGACAAGTCTATTATCTCTAGACCTACTATATATGCTTTGGTAGGTAGTGACATGTTTTTAATATATTTATAAAGTCAAAATATGATTTAATGCTATTTTGGTATAGAAACCGAAATAAAAATGAATTTAAAATAGTTTAAAGTTATATAAACATGTTGTTTCAAAGTATGGTTGTTCATAGGAATGTTAAGCTACGCTACAAATGTATTTTGAGTTTAACTCCTATAATTTGATGTAGATTTACATGTTTGAGTGTTGTTTGATGTGATTTTATATGTTCAAATAGTTGAAACGCTCATCGTAATGAATTGGATCTTCGTGTAGAAGGAGCTGTGATGTGTTATTTGATTCGACACACAAAGGTTAGGAGATTGGTAAACGGAGAATTGAACTTCGATGAATTCGCTCTAGGATGTGTGGAGCCGCAATATTGTATTGGTGTTGTAAGTAAGTTGTGTGGTGACTACAATGGTTGGATTAAGGTGGAATGTTAATGTGCTAAAAATAATGAAGAAAATAGTGCGAAAATTAACTAAGTGTTCGGTTCGACAAATCGGTTCGGCATATGGGGTGCTTCGGATGACCAAGGAGGAAAATAAAAAAACCTTTGGTCTAGGGATCCAAAAACCTAATGGTTGCTTCAGGCTAGGATGTGGTCAGTGATGGTCGCCTCGAGCAAGATTCATTCGGTCAAAGCTTTAGGCTTGACAAAGGAAAACACGGCTTTAACCTTTATGTCCGATCTTATTCATAATAAAGGTATTTAATTTCTGTTATATACTTTGTCGTATTGTAATATAATTAATTAAGTTACTGATTTTAAATATATAAATAAGAAAATCATTGAATTAAATGACATATGATTGTAGTTCCAAAAAGTTGCAATCGTGAGTAACTAATCCTAATATAAAATAACGTTTCATTTTAAATATTCCTAGTTAAGATGTTTTGAGAAAGGATATCGATACATCCATTGAGACTGGAGCATGTAACGCTCTCTAAATTTTATGCAATGAGTTACTCATTGGCTGCTGGGTGCACTAAGGGGTTACATAGTAGTTATTGGATAACTATGGAATAATGCACTTGAGAGTTTCTTGTTGGGTAAGGTCAACTAGGTCAACCAGGAAATCTCAAGGCAACAATGTTACATAGTTCCCTTAATCTGAGAATACCGTGAAATTTCAATATGAATACTCACAATGATTGTAGTTAAATCATGGCATCGTGATTAACTGAGTAATTATAGTTAGTTCTAAGTTGAAGCATTGGAAGTGAAACACTATTCAATAGAGAATTTGTCTCCTCCATTGTGTGTAGTTAGTATTATAGTTAATTGTAGCCAATTCAAAGTCAAAATCTCTAACTAGAGCAGAATGATTAACAATAAATGTTATTACTGTACCAGGGACCTCATTTATAGACTAACTGAGTTGAATAAGGACGATATTGGAATTTGACCAAAACCAAATTCTATAAATCCTAAAGTGATATAGAACTAACGAAAAGAATGTGTGTAAATTATCATTACTAAAGGTACCACTTAAGTGATTATGGATTTAGATTTTTACTGAAAAGGCCTTTAAGAGATGAGTTCGCCCAAACTGTCACACTACTAGCTAAAGTGACGTGTGAACGTTGATATTTAAATTATTCTAGATTAATCACTCATTGAATTCACACATGAGTTGCACAATCGCATTTATGATTTCTTCGAAAACCATGTAATTTAGTTAATTGGCAAAATGTTATATATTGATTAAATTTATTGACATTTAAAAAATTATAATTAATACATATTTGTTTAAAGTTTTAAATTTTGTTGGTAATTATTTAAATGCATATGTAAAAGTTATATATGCATATATCTATATAAGGTATTGGTATACTTTTAAACAAGGTTTAAATAATGAAATAAATACAAAGTGGTTTTTTTAAAACTTTGCCCATCTTTGAGCAAACTAAGCCTACCATAGGTTGAGGGAATGAAGTTATTGATTAACTGAAATTTAAAACGGAATTCAACAAGGAAGTATGAAAAGAATGAGAAAGGTTTCTTTTATCCCATTTAAACAAATCTCTTCATCCATTCTTTCTTCATAGAAACTTTTCTTCCTTCTCTCCCACAATTGCACGGTCGAATTTGTCCCCTCAAAAAAAATAAAGAAAATTCAAATCAATATCAAATTAAATCAAAACAAAGGTGGTTCATCCTTCTCTTATAAGGTAGGGTGCTAATTCACTTGGAAAACTCGGGAGAAGCCCTAAATCAAGGTGTGACAGAGGGTAAGGTTTTTTTTGGTTTTTTATTATTATTTATAACTTATTCATAATGTTCAAAACGATGTTGTTCACCTCTATGTATATTGTAGTCACTTATTAAGATCTACTTTAAAATTCTTCTACGTATTTCATTTGTATATAGTTTGATTTGAATGTTGATATTTTAAATTGGATCTGAAATGATTAATTATTGTGAATTCGATCTGTTAGAAACTTTTCATCTATTACTATAATTTATTAATTATTTTTCTAACCAATTTGTTTTGGTTCATTTGAGATCTGAAACAAATCCTTATTCTTATTGGATGTATGATTGCATGTTGTTATAAATCTGCTATGTTTCAATGAATTACTGTTATTGTCATAGTTTATTCCCTTTAAACTTGGATCTTTAGTAGTTGAATTATGAAAATAAGAGTGTGTGTGTGTGTGTGTGTGTGTTATAGTCAATCCATCTTCATGTTTTGAGGTTATAAACCAACATCAAAATTAAATCCTTTATTTGGTTGATTTATTTCGAATTAATTCAATTCCATGTTTTGAAATTAAACCACAGTTTATTACATATATGTATGTATTCGATATAAGTGTTATGTTTTAGATTCATCTATGTCATTAGAGACAATATACTAAATTTAAAAAAAAA
Source organism: Allium cepa (assembly GCA_030765085.1). Taxonomy (NCBI): domain Eukaryota; kingdom Viridiplantae; phylum Streptophyta; class Magnoliopsida; order Asparagales; family Amaryllidaceae; genus Allium; species Allium cepa. The sequence goes on from CM060932.1 coordinate 140,103,397, forward strand.
ATCTTTCTCTTCTTTATGTTGATTGGGTGCACTTTCATATTAAAATTTAAAGGGTTTGGGTGTTTTGTTGTGATTAAGTTTGGAATTTATATGGTATTAAATTAATTGTTAAACTGGTGATTGTAGAAGAAAAGTATGGATTGATTTCACTTAATGTTATTTCCTTTTTCATTCAGATTTGATTATATTTAATTGTAACACAAATTTCCTTTCCATCTTCATTTTTCAAATTTTCTCTTATTTTAAAATATGATTTTTGTGAATTATTTTCATACTTTCATATGTGTATGTGTGTGTGTGTAAGTAGCAACAATGATTACATACATGTATATACATGTCTAAACCATATATATATGGTACTAGCAATATGTGTATATAAACCACATACATATATTATAGTATATTCAAATATGTGTGTATACTTATGCATTTATATTTTGATATGTATGTGAGTTTATTACATGTATATATGTAAGTATAACACACACACACAATAGATATAAATCTCAATATCTAAATATGTGTGTGTGTGTGTGTGTATGGTATACACATGTTTATATTAGACTGATCATGTTCTTATATGTTTGAATGTATATATGGTGCATTCCCAAATTATACATTCAGTCGAAATGTTAACATGATCAACTAATAAATATATGAAATGAAATTAAATAAAAGATGATTTGATTAAAACTAAATTAGATCCAGTATAACCATTAGACTTCTTGGGTCCATTATGACCCAAATAGGGATTTTTTTGAAACCTACCTGTTTCACCCATTGCAAATCGACCTGGTTCCTATAAATGGTATGAGAGCCTAAATGGTCTATGCAATCCAATTAGCAACTTCAGAGCCAACTTATTAATCCTACATATCTGATGGGTGCCTTGAAATTTTTTAAGGTAGAATAAGCAAGTATTTTCCCCTTCCTAGGTACTGGCCTAATCCAATGGATGAAGTAAGTCTAAAAGGTTAGCCCAATAGTAAGGACCAAATTGATTTTAGGCCTTGGGTTAATTTTCAAATTAATATTTGAAAACTGAAAAGATATTTTTAATTTAAATGTTTAGTTACAAATATTAAAGGAGAATTTTATAAAAATTACAAGATGCATACAAATATTTACAAATTGTTTCGATAAATTAAATATCTAATTTTGGAATTTAATTAATATCGTTAATTATAACATATATGTTGATATACGTGTATACTTTTAATTATTATAGTTATTTATTTATCTAAAAATTATTTATGATAAATTAAATCAAAATTTCAAATCATTTAAAATATCTAATTAAATTGTTTAATTAATTAATTAAAGGTTAATTAATTAAAATATAAACATATATCGATATGCATATGAATAAACTATAAATGTTATAGTTGATCCACTACTTTAAATAGTTTAACATGAGTAATGTAAAATTATATAAAATTTATACAAAATAAGTTAAATTAAATAAATATGATTTAACTGATAAGAATTAAAATTAATTATATAGTATCTAACTACTAAGATACATGTATATATCATATAAGTGAATTAAATTATAAAATCATGAATAAGTTAATACTTGTATAAGTATATATGTATAAAATTAGGTGGAACCGGAAAAAACCCAAAAAATATTGTTTACAATAAATGCATAAATATGATACTCATACTGTAATTTCAGATGTGTTCAACACTAGAATCACGAGAGCGTTTTCACTATAAACACATTATTCCTTAAATCGATATCACTCAATATATGTATTTATATTATAGATTATGAATCCTTAATATATATGAGTTGTCCTCTACCTTTTGTATGTTAATATATTACTTGCATACTCTTTGTTTTTTGAGTAAACTCAAGCCAAAGATGTTATGTGTAGTACTATCAGTATATTGATGTGGCAAACATGCACATATTTGTTATGAATACTCAAGGTACATGCATTGTACTTAGGTCATCGTGAAATGGTGGGTATCAATGAATAATCTTTTTCGATTTAGTAAACAAACTCAAGGTTGAAGTTGAGATTAGGACAACGACCATGGGTTAGGAGTTGAATATGACACAACTGATAAAATGTTATCCATAGTTATGGGTATATGATTTGTTGAGAAAACTCAAGATCGAAATCCCAAGGCAAGTAAGTCCTAACATCCACTAGAGAAATTGAAAGATTTATATGTTTTTCTTAGGGTTTTAAGAAACAAAAAAAATCTGGTGAGAACCATATCAAAAAATGAAATGAATACATTTAATCTTGTTAGTACTATAAGAATATTTGTTATATAAAGTTAAAATAATCTATTTAAGATAAATTTGTGCGACCATTATAATTGATAAAATGTTTATCGACTAAAATATGCAAATGAACTAAATCAAGATTGACATAGAAACATAAAATATATTATCAATGGATCTTTTGGAGTGTTGTCACTTTAAGACCCATGCAAGAGCCAACTTATACAAACACTAAATCATTTGTGCCTTAGTCACCTAAATGTTTATTTAAACAATGTATTGTGTTTTATGAGTTTTGAACTCTCAAGCAATAGAAGAATATAGGGATTCGATCCGTATTTGATCATATATGAATGTTATATGGTAAATAATCGCTATTTTAATATACAATACTTTAATGAAATTAGTTCATTTGAAATAAAAAAGTAAACCATAGTGCGAGGTCGTGTATTCAATACGATTGATTACGGTAAGGGTCTTGTTGTATTAGTGTAACACTAAACTAAAAGCTAAAATATGTACCTAGGAATCTAATTATCCAAATGTCATTTTGACCAACTTACGTAAACTGCAACTTAATCCATATCCTTAAATATTAAGGATGACTAAATGCATTTTATTAAAGACTTTATTACAGCCTTGTAGTAATGGTTTTCTTTTAAATGGTCTAACCATTAAGAAAGGAAAGAGAATATAAAAGAGTGGATGTAACTTAAACACGATTAGGATGAATAGAGTGTATGGTCACCTCTACTTTATGAAGAGACGTTGAAAATGGGAACTGTATAAAATAATATAAGATGCTTAATGTGGAATGAGAAATGTGATTTCTATTTCAAATGTATTCTCATATAGAAAATTATTTTCTGTGATAGTTATTTCTTCGAGTTCAAGGTATTTGATCTGAAACTCTCGACTACAACCTAGTTATAATGTATAAAATAAAATTCTACAACAAATGGTTAAGTGGAATTTCGTATTTCCTACGCTATTATGGTAATTGCAAAAATAGTGCGAGTATACTATATGACAATTGTTAGTGGACGAATTAAGTTATAAAAAGGGTTTGTTAATATACCAAATATTATTTATGAAATGATAATTGTCTTCGGTATTGACAGGAAAGGGTATAGTTCTATTTTGAAATGAATAATGAATATTCATTATAAACTAGATCTAGGATAATGGTATTTATAATAAAAGTGATGCATTAGAAAATACAGAAGTATTTGAAATTTTTAAAATTATTTTAGAGTTATGGATCATTTGGTATTAATGAATTACATATCACAAGACTAAGGACGAGCACTCATTCAGTAAAAGCGACGAAAAAGTTAATGAATTCTTCAAAATGATACATATAGATGAAAGCAGTTCAATGTCTAATATCACCAAATAGATCCACATCGTTAAATTCATAGATGAATTTTCGTACAAATGAACAAGTTTATTTGATATTTTATAATGAACATTCAATTTAAGAGAAGTAGAAAACCATAACATGCAAGAAAAATAAATATTCAATTTGATCAAATAGGTGAGCTTGGAAAGGGTTTCAAAAGTACCTAAAAACTAATAAAATTCAATATCAAAAGTCACTCCTCCTATGACACATAAGATGTATTAAGGATTAATTGTACTTTGTTAGACAAGTATGATTAACGATAGTGAAGTTAAGCTAACTTCTTTCTGTAAAGACGTGTACTTAAAGGTAAGTGCATAGGTTAAATCTAATTTCATCTAAAGAATAGTTTACAAGATCATACAAGATAAGAGTTGGATCAACAAACCCCTAAATATCCTAGATTAAGGAGTTAACAGGTAGTGTGATTTAAGAGACTTCACATAATACATGTTTGTGAGGGACTTGTGCGGATTACCCTAATGGAGTTTGGGATCGACCAACTTTGATTGATTGTTTTATGTTACGAACATAAATGATCATAAACTCGTAAATAAATCAATTTCATACATATATAACGGCAGTTCATAAAATGTTAATGAATACGTATTTCTTTTTTATAAGAAACATTAGTTGTATTAAGAAATGCCAACTTTATGACAAATGATTTCTTTTTTAAATTATTTGTAGTAAAATGGATTTGGATAAGATCCAAAGATAAAATCAATCCCGTAGGATGAAATGAAATTAACCAAGCCTAAGCAAACACAACGCATTAGAATGTTTACAAAAATTCTCGCACATTAAAAAGAAACTATAAGTTTCACATTAATGTCGAGAAATGAATTCCCTCGGCTGTCATTTAGCCATTAGGAGTGTTGACTCCACCTTATGGCATGAAGCAAAAATTCAGAATGGATTCTAAGTACACTATCAAAAAATTTGACAATTGTACCTAAAGGGATATGACCCACCATTCGCAAATGTGTCTTTGTGAAGAAGACCAATGCAGTTGGAAACATCAAGCAACGTTGATAACAAAAACATCGTAAATTTCAATTTTTGAAATTAACATAATAGATTCATCATTCAGTGTACTTAATATGTATTTTACACCCAAAATTATCACCAGTATAATTTTGAGTTTTGGGACATTTATGTTGAAACAAAATTCTAAAAAAGTGATTTAGAATAAATTATTTGCACATAACAATCAAAGTGTCTCAACGTCGGTGAGAGCGATACTAAGTTTATGGGTTTCAGATATGATCCAAGAATTGGTACAATATCGTTCGACGAGCATCAGAATTGACCAATATTTTGACAAAGAAATCAAATGGTTTGATTTTCAACCAAAATGCGGAGGAAGCACATGCCTATAAGAAAGAACTATAAAGGTACCAAAATATTTCTAAAACTATAAATAAACAATAAACTTATGATTGTGAATGATGTACCCATGTTTAAATTATTTTAGTTTGGTTGTTTGATTCTTAAAATAGGATTTGAAAAGACAATTTTATAATCAGTATAAAAGGATGTTGATAATTATAACAACCTAAAATTTGACCTATAATAATTAATTAGCGTATTAATTTAATAATAAAATAAGTTTGTGAAATTGTCAGAATCAATCTATAGAAGTTACACCATTGGGTCCGTGGCGATTTTCTGATCAATTTCCATATATAACTTGTCGAAATTCGAGCTAGTATAAAGAAGTAACGAGAGAAATAAGAATCATACAATAAACGGAAAAAAAAATAGAACTCATAGGGATTGACCCATGCAAAGGTCGGTCGACCCCCAATGAAGCTAGGTTAACTCGCCAAAACACCTGGACATTATTTCGTCTAGGTACCAGCCAAACAACCTATTTTGCAATTTTTGTCAAATCTCGTGCGTTCTTAGCTGCATCCGACGGTTTCTAGTGAGGCTATGACATGGTTACACCAGATTTAATCTTCAAATCCGACGGCCTAAGATCCCTAAGTCACACTATAAGTAGAACCCTAGGCCTAAATATTTTTCTCATTCATATTTTCTCCCAATTAGGTTCATTGCCTGAGGCTGAACCCTAAATAGAAAAAATTTCAAGGGAGGAAATCTTTTTGATATATAAAATATTGTACGGCCTAGGAGTGGATCCAAGAAGGCCAAGGACTAGAGCTAAGGACCACATGTGAGTGTTTTGTAATTATTTTATATTTTTAAGTAATTTAAAATAAAAAGGTTCTCAACAGTTGTAGTTTTTCTACAATTTTGAGACAATTTTTATGTAAGTTTATTTACAATCTATTTTTAAGTATATTTAAGAATTTCTTTCCAATCTATTTTATTCAGCTATTTTATTCAGCTATTTGCAATTATTCATAGTTATTCATAGTTATTTACGGCTATTTACATCTGTTTTTAAGTTAAAATTTAGCCGATAAATGTTAGTTTCTTTTTATTCCTTTTTGACGTTAATAAAATATTAAAAAGAAAATAATTTGCTGCATGGATTAAAATAGAAAAATACTAAATTTAAGGAAATCAAATGTAAAATAAGAAAAACTGAAATAAAATAGAGATAGACTGAAATAGGCAAACTTAAGATGTTTGCAAGTATGATTATAAAGTAGTTATAACTAAAAAGAGAAAATAGAAGAGTAACAGTTGTAAGAACAATTATAACCCGTAGATTTTAACAAGAAAGAAGAGATAACAAAAGAGGCTCATTTTTTAAAACTTAGATCTTGGATTAAGTTAATAAGCAAATATAGCAAAGAAAGAAATAACATAAAAGGCTTATTTTAAAACTTAGATTAAGTAAATAAGCAAATATAGAAGTAGGGCCTGTACCGGCTGCATTCCCTTTCAGATTTAGGATTAATGATCTCACAATAGTAGGTGAGGCTGAGACACGCTTATGCTTATTAGGATAAATAAGTGGCTAATAAATAGAGGCTCAAATCGGAGGATTTGGGCAAGGGTCGCAAAACTAGAAGATTTTTTGTTTGGACCAGTGCCGGCAGCATTCCCTTTCAAGTCTAGGACCAATGGTCTCACAACAGTTAGGTGAGGCTGGACAGCATTCCCTTTCAGGTCTATGACTGATGGTCCCACATCAGTTAGGTGAGACTAGGCACGCTTATGCCGATTAGGGTAAATAAAGGGTCAAATAGGGGTCGACAGTTAGTGTGTACTGGCGATGACCGAGCGTACGACATCGATTAGATTAAATAATTCGCTGCTACATCCTAAGCGTTAAAGAGGTGTCTTTTGTTATGACCAATAGGATTGGTTCACAGTTGCACAACTGAGATAGAATAGGCCGATCAACTGGTAGAATTAGGATTTTAGCCTAATCAAGTTAGTAGTTGAGATAGGACTAGGGTTTTTAGCCTAATCACGATAGTTTAAGATAAGTGCAAACAATCAAATCAAACAATCTAAGCAAACAGTCAAATAGAATCAAAAATAGTATTTCACACCAATTTTATCTTTTCTGTATTTTCCTTTCATGCTAGAACTATTACTTAGTCTATTATCTTTATCTTACTTAGAAATCCTATTAATTATTTTCACTCACCAAACATTGTCTGACCCACTCCTCTATTCCCCCTAGATAGACATAAATCCTATGCAAATAAGAAGAGAAGGGATATTGAGTTCGAGGTAGGAGATTTGGTTTTCATTAAGGTGTCTCCGCTAAGAAAGGTGGTGAGGTTTGGATCAAATGGGAAACTTGCTCTCAGATTCGTAGGATCGTTCCCCATTGTGGAAATGATAGAGAAGATGGATTACCGTATAAAGCTACCAGAGAGGATCATGGGAGTTCATGATGTTTTTCATGTTTTGCACTTAAGAAAGTGCTAAAATGATTTAGCAAAGGTTGTAGAACCTAGCCAAATCGAGGAAGTTGAAGTGGAGAGAGAAGCATCGGTTCGTCGCATTCCTACCAAGATTGTTGAACCTGATATCAAGAAGGTTAGGAATAAAGAAGTCCCTTTAGTTAAGGTGCTATGGCGATATATTATTGAGAACGCTACGTGGGTGGCTGAGGAGAAAATACGTACCTCTTATCTGCATCTTTTCGATGGTACGTCTTGAATTTTCTATTTCCATCTTTAGTTTTGAATAGGTTCCTTCCTTTAGAATCCTTTGGGAGGGTAGATCTTAGGGCTTAACCTATGGATGGTAAGACTGAATGTAAACGTGTTACTAAAACATGTTATGTATGTTGGACGCTAGTGGTTGCAAGTGTTTGCTAGTGGATGCTAATGTATGCATATACACGCACTATGCACTATTATCTCTTAGGGATCGGCCTAACTAGGCTACTAAAGCATATGCATATGGATATGTGTGCACTTGCATTTTTATTTCCATGGTTGCTATAATGAGTGATTATCATATGACTGTTGCATTTGGATGATGATTGTAGCACGCATGTAGAACTACCAATTATCATTAATAAATTTGCATTCATTTAGATACATGGCAAGAGCATGATTGCATAAAAAGGAAGTTGACTAAATCGATAGACTGCCTAATCTTTTGATCAGTTAGGGATATTGATACTACAGTATTGCATATATCATGAATTGCATTAGAAAGCTTAAGGACATTAGATGATGGTTGAAAATGTGATTGTAGAATTTGGATGAAAATATTTATTTCATTCTTCTGTTTTTGGAGATTTTGGGGACGAAATCCTTTAAGGAGGGGAGAATGTTACCACCCAAAATTTGAGCTATAATAATTAATTAATGATTTAATTTAATAATAAAATAAGTTTGTGAAATTGTCAGAATCGAGCTACGAAGTTGAACCATTGGGTTCGTGGAGATTTTCTGATCAATTTCCATATATATCTTGTCAAAATCTTATCTAGTATGAAGAAATTACGAGAGAAATAAGAATCAGACAAAAATCAAAAAAAAAGTAATAAACCCAATAGGGGTCGACCCATGCAAAGGTCGGGTCAACCTATAGGTCGACCCCTAATGAAGCTAGGTTGACCCACCGAAACACTTGGACATTATTTCATCCAGGTACGAGTCAAACAACCTATTTTGCAATTTCCGTCAAATCTCGTGCGTTCTTAGCTGCATCTGACGGTTCCTAGTGAGCCTATGACGTGGTTGCACCAAATTTAATCTTCAAATCCGACAGCCTGAGATCCCTAAGTCGCACTATAAATAGAACCCTAGGTCTAACTATTTTTCTCATTCAGATTTTCTCCCAATTAGGTTAATTGCCTGAGGCTGAACCCTAAATAGAAAAAAAAATTGTAGGGAGGAAATCTTTTGGATAAAAATATTCTACGCCCTAGGAGTGGATTCAAAAAGGCTAAGGACTAGAGCTAAGAACCACATGTGAGTGTTTTGTGATTATTTTAGATTTTTAAGTAATTTAAAATAATAGGATTCTCAATAGTTGTAGTTTTTCTACAATTTTGAGATAATTTTTATGTAAGTTTATTTCCAGTCTATTTTTAAGTAAATTTCAAAAGTTCTTTCCGGTCTATTTTATTTAGGTTTTTGCAATTATTTACAGTTATTCACAGTTATATACCGTTATTTACATTTGTTTTAAGTTGAAATTTAGCACGTAAATGTTAGTTTCTTTTTGTTCCATTTTGATGCGAATAAAATATTAAAAAGAAAATAATTTGCTAATATGGATTAAAATAGAAAAACACTAAATTTACAAAATTCAGATGTAAAATAAGAAAAACTAAAATAAAATAGAGATAGATTAAAATAGGCAAATTTAAGATATTTGCGAGTATGATTATAACTAGTAGTTCTAACAAAAGAGAGAAAATAGAAGAGTAACAGTTGCAAGAACAATTATAACACGTAGGTTATAATTAGAAAGAAGAGATAACAAAAGAGGCTTATTTTAAAATTTAGATCTTGGATTAAATTAATAAGCAAATATAGCAAAGAAAGCAATAATAGAAGAGTCTTATTTTAAAACTTATATTAAGTTAATAAGCGAATATAGAAGTAGGGCCCGTACCGGCAGCATTCCCTTTCAGATCTAGGACTGATGGTCTCACAACAGTAGGTGAGGCTGGGATATGCTTATGCTGATTAGGGTAAATAAGTGGCCAATAGATAGAGGCTCAAATCAGGGAATTTGGGCAAGGGGCGCAAAACTAGAAGATTATTTGTTAGGACCAGTACCGGCAGCATTCTCTTTCAGGGTCTAGGACTGATGGTCTCACAACAGTTAGGTAAGGCTGGGCAGCATTCCCTTTCAGGTCTAAGACTGATGGTCTCACAACAGTTAGGTGAGGCGGGGCAGCATTCCCTTTCAGGTCTAGGACTGATGGTCTCACAACAGTTAGGTGTGGCTGGACACGCTTATGCTAATTTGGGTAAATAAGGGGTCAATTAAGGGGAGACATTTAGTGTGTACCGGCAATGACCGAGCGTGCGGCATCGATTAGGGTAAATATTTCGCCACTGCATCCTAAGCACTAAAGATGTGTCTTTTGATGTAACCAACAAGATTGGTTCACAGTGGCACACCACAGATAGAATAGGTCGATCAACGGGTAGAATTAAGATTTTAGCCTAATCAAGTTAGCAGTTGAGATAGGATTAGGGTTTTCATCCTAATCACAACAGTTTAAGACAAGTGCATATAATCAAATCTAACAATCTAAGCAAATGGTCAAACAGAATCAAAAACAATATTTCACCCCAATTTTATCTTTTCTGTATTTTTCTTTCATGCTAGAACTATTGCTTAGTCTGTTATATTTACCTTGCTTAGAAATGCTATTAATTACTTCCACTCAGCGGACTATTGTCTGACCCACTCCTCTATTTCCCCTTCCCCCCAATAAGACAGCAGAGTTAGGTTGATTTAGGTTGCTCAGAGATTCATTTCCGGAGCTTTCTCATTTTGGATGTATTCTTCTGCTTTTCATCTTTTTCGTTTTGCTTATGATGGATTTGGCACTTGTGAGAGGGATTATGATTATTACGATTATTATTATTGTTGTTACTTTTGCACTCTGATTATGTAAGACTAAGATGTATTTTTCATGTGATATGAATTTGAGCTATTTTGAGAAATATCAATGTTTTTATGATTTATTTCGAAATGAAGTTTAATTTTGAATGACAGGTTATTATTTAAATGTTTTCACTGTTTTTACTCATTGGTCTTGTGAATCTTAGTCTTTGTGATTCATTAGTTATACCTATAACGCACCATATCCATTGGTGTGCCCTTCTTGGGTATACTAAGGGGTGTGGGGTGTTTCAATAATCCTAAATGATGTAAATAGACACAATATTAAAATGTTTAATGTCGAGCATATGACATGGACTACTTATGCATTGGCAATAGTAATTATCACATATCCTATAATATATCGCACTTCGATTATGTACTTGATACATTGAGCGAATATCAAATTTGAATTATGTTCACAAAGTGGTATGTTAGTGTGTTCTTGAGTATTACGAAATACCAAAGAATTGTTTATAGCAACAAAGAATTCCTTATAAAGGAGTATTCAGACTCATGTATTTTCAAAATTACTTATTTCATTCTCAGAAAATCATAGAATTTATTTACATGTGTTTCTCTCATGAAATTTCTTAAACTTATCATTTCTACCCATTTTCTATAATATATGGCTCTCAAATAATTCATATCAACTTATTTACTTATGGTAAAATTCTACAAATAAAAACTCATTTCTAGTAACATGTTCTTAACATCATATTAAATTTGATCAAATAGATTACAAAAAGAATGAGAAAATTCATTAATAATTTAGGCTTTAGCAATTTAGGAAAGTAAATGGGATTTAGAGTATATATTGCTTAGATTTCTTAGTTGATTGATAGTTTCCTTAACTCTAATCTTCTTCTTTTTCTCTTTGCTTGCTTAGGTTGCAACCACCATTAAAGTTCTCCAAAGATTTTATTTTTAATTCTGAATATAAAATGAAAGTAAAAGAGGGAATTAACTAACTTCATTCCTATGAATGGTCGGGCGAAAGGCCTATTAACCCTCTTCCCATTTAATTCGTTCTAATTTAAGCCTTATTAAGTAATAATCATGATAAGAAAATGTACACCCAATTACTTATCACATTTAATTATTAAATTCTCATAATTAATCCTTTAATTAATCATTTATTAATTTATGAGGTGTTTCACCAACTCTATTAATACTTATGATTTCAGAGAAGAAAATCACATTTATGATTTCATATATTCTTATTTTCTGAGACTCATATTTTGATCCATGTATTCAAAAATTGTCATAGTGCTTTCAATTCAATCATGTATTGGTCTAATTCCTATACCTAGGTCACATTTAACTCAATATCACTCACTGGGTTAGGATTACTATACAACATTGAAGCATATCAATATATCATAGATATAAGTCCGTCTAAAACTATTTGTAATATTTGAAGTTGAAGTCTTGTTCAAGTGTTCAAACAGTCTTTGTAGAAACCTATTCCTCTAGGTAAAGCAAGGGAAATTAGTGAAAATCCAAAAAGGATTTTGAATTGGATGCAGGACAGGAGTCTGAACTTGTATAAAAATCATGTTGTTGTTTACTTTAATTTATTTTTCTTACTATTGCATAATTTACTTTTCTCAGTATTACCATTCAGTTTGATAATCATATATATATTTACTTAAGTGATATAATCTATTTAGAGTTATACTATCTGATCCACTTAGAATATATCCCATAGTATCTTACTAGATGAAAGTTTCATGATTATAAAAGCTACTATCGGCAATATTTTCAATTTATACTCTAATATCATTTATGGAGGGAATAAAAGAAAGATACCATGTGACATGATTTCTACTTCTAAAGAAAAAAGGATATGGTGTCATAAAAATTTAATGAAATCACTAATACATTATGTATAAAGATAATTTAGAGAAACTTTTTAGTAAAAAATTACTTTTGTCCACGGATTTGTGCAAAATACATACATGGGAAAACAATCCTTTTGGGACTTGCATCCAACTAATAATCAGTCTTACACATTCAAAAACGTACTATACCTTATCATTCAAGCAGGAATCATATAGAAATTTCAAATAAAAATAAATGAGTGAATGTTTTGATCCACATATTCATAATACTGGGTTAACAGAAAACTTGGTATGATATCATTGGCACATGTGGATGGTGAATATTTAAATTTGAACAACATAATAGAGCACAACAACTAGGAACTAGAGAAAATAACACAAATCAAAAGATTTAGACATTGATAAGGTAAAAGAAGATACACATGAAATGAGAGGAAGATAGTTGGTACTGCATAGTGGTGAATGATTGTGAGTTCAATTTCAAAAATGCATGGGAAACTTTTATATGGCATATGAATAAAGTAATATGGAATAAAGTGGTAGGGTGTAAAGTCTCTAATCTAAAAATGACAATCTTTTTATTCAGAGTTTTAACAAACAAAATACTATAAAAGAAAATTAGGTACAGTGGGGTATGGATATATATGGAAAATATGGTTTTTGTGGGAATGTAGTTGAAAACACAATAACTTTTTTCTCATCTAATTGCACTTATTATATTTAGAACTAGGTTAGGTTAAAGATGAAAGACCTCAATTTCCATCGACATGCATCACGAACATCCAAACAACTGTAAATTTCATCATAAGGAAGTATCATTATTTACTGCAAGACAAATTTTGAAATAGGCTTGCCAAAATTACATATATAGAAATAGTCTTGGGTTCAAACTAATTATGAAATAAGCCTGTTTTCGTTTTAGGCTCTATATAATGTGCATTATGTAAATGAGCATGTGTAATTTAACGCATGGGCATTTAAAGAATATGCATGTATCTATAATTTTTTTTATATGTTATTTCCTAATGCGCATTAGGTAAATGTGCAAGTAGGTTTTGTGCATTTAAAAAGACAAAGAGTGCAACGACCCAGAATTTTCGAACCCAAAAATTCCAGATAGTTATGAAAAAGAAGAAAGAGATAGAAGAAGAAGAAATCAAAAACATCAACATCTCACATTCGCAGCGGATAAAATATAATAATAAATAATAACAGTTTACAAAAGAATACTATATCTGTCGATTACATTTAAATACATCAGAGTTACACATATATTCAAACACTGGACATAACGATATCAACATGTCTCAGAATTACAATAATATAATACAACGGAAATACTCTACACGTTCTTGCCATCCAGCTCGCCTCCTGAGCTCCAGAATGTACCTACCTGAAAATATGTGATACTTGGTCTGACCCGAGCATTACACCAAAGTAACACCCGGGTCAGGCTGGAAACCAGCGTGAGTAAACCCAACTAACATAGAAAACCAAAGCTAACAACTTATATAAAACCCGAGGTAACTCGATTCAATTCACAAAGCCATAATTAGTTATAGACATCATTTATTCCACACATCCATTTCCTAAGTAACAAGGCGTAGATTTAAATAGTCCAATTCCTTTAAATCACTTAACTCTAGCATATAGATTTCACATATCAATCTATAAAAATATTCGAAGTGGTTTCGGGTATTTCCTAATACCCGACCCCGGCCTCTTCAAGACTCGTGTCATCCTAACCCAAGTTATCATAATGAAATACACAACATTTCATATCAGAAATATCAACTCATTCAAGCATCCAATACCATTCAATCATTCGTAAACAAATTTGATCACTTCCAAATTAATCCAATTGATTCTAATTGAATTTCTAACCTCAATCACTTAGATTCATTCATTTAACATTAATTAATTCCAAACCAATTAATTAGTCAACCCTTCATTATTCATCATAATTAGTTACCCTGGATTAAATATTCTTCAATTATATTCAAGTAATTATCTTTGTTTAATTACACGATATTAATTATTCTTAACCAAGATCAATAAGTAATCTTATTTACTTCATAAATAAATTAACTATACATTAATCCTTAATTACTTATATTAATTAATTTCTCATAAGCCACTTATTTATGGATTAATCAATTTTAATTTATCAATCTTTAATTACATCATTAACTATATAAATTAATGATTTCCAGTTGTATTTTAAAATTTTCTTTTTTTAGAATCTAAATTAATTACATGAATTAAACCACGGTATTAATCATGCTTGATTATCTCCACCTGAAATTATCTACCTTTTTATTTACTTCATTAAATAAATTAATTCTCCTTAATTAATTATCTTAATTTATCTCTTGATTAATTACACAAAGTAATTTTATTAATTGCATTAAGTAATTACTTATTAAACCACCCAATGATCATTCTAAATTAAATTAAACTTAATTAATTAGCCCAAATCATTAATTAATTTAATAAATTAATTATCCATTTGAATTATCCTACCTATTTAATGAATCACTAATCATTAAATCCTTACTGATTTTAAACTGAACCATTCTCTTATTTATGATTTAAGTTTAAAACCCGAATGATTCGAGTCAAACAACAATTAACTCGAGAACCAAACAAAACCCAAGTCACCAGATCATCAGCACACATTCAATCAACTCAATCAATCAACCAATTATTTAAATTTAACCATTTAAATCTAAATAAAAATCAAACAGAGTGAGATTTACTCACCTTAAATTCTGTCGTTTGAAAACCCTCCCAAACTGGCTTGTTCCCATGATTTTATACATTGAATAAACATCATACAATTTATTAATATTTAAATTAACCAAACAATTAATTTCCCTTAAATAAATTTAATTAACCCAAAATTTTATTTAACCCAATTTTCTTTTAATAAATAAATTTAAATTTCAAAAATAAATTGAATAGGTTAATCTCCCAAATACTATTTAAAATAAACTAGTGAATAAAAATGTGTAAATGTATATTTATTTTATTTTACTTTCTTTAAAATTACATATATTTTAAAACTTAAATTATACCAAAGCAAAAGTCTAATTTTATATAAACTTTTCAATTATTTAAAATTTCTATACATTTCTTTCAAAATCCTTTCTATATAAAATCTTTAATTCCTTTTGAAACTACATATATACTAATAAAATAATCCATATAGATTTCAAATCCATTTTTATACAAACCTCGTACATTTAAAATTCCTGCCCTTTTTTCCAAAACCTCAACTGCGCGCGCGCGCGCGTGTGTGTGTATGTATGTATGTATGTATATATTTTTGTTTATATCATACTTTGATTTACTGCAAATTCTTTTTCTTTTCTATTACTGTTTCAAATTAAATAGATTTAATAAATTTTCAAATTTACAAATAAATCAACAGATTTATTTACTCGAACACTCCTTCGAGTTACTCAGATGAACCAAGAAATTATCCAACTTTTAAAACTCTTAAAGGAAAAATAAAATGAAATTACTCATAGAAAATTCGGTCGCGAGTCGTCACGGCTCCCAACCCTAGATCCACGTGATCGCCTTCTCCAGATCGCACGCATGCTTCCCTATGCTCGCGAATCACCATCGCTGCAAACCCTAGCTCGTCTCCTCCTCAACTCACCGTGCCGGCCTGCATCTTTCCTCCAAGCTCCCTCGCGTGCGCACGAATGCCATTGACACGCTAACCAGAAATCGCGACCTCCCTTAATTGCTCACACCTTGCGCTACTTGCCCCTCCCCTTCTATGCAAGCTCGAGCCAAGAGGTCTCGTCTCCCACCACGATCATCGCTTAATCGATGGCCATGACGATCTCTGCTTCTATTCGACGGTGAGGAGGGTGAGGTGATTTGATTATTAGGATGGAGGCGATTTCGTTTTCTTCGGCCATTTTTTTCCTTTTTTTAGTTTGAGTTCGATTTATGTTTGCAAATTATAAAAGGGAAACGAAGATAAAATATCGATTGGAGGAAAAGCTTCCTGCATACGCTTGACTATTATATAATTAAATATTGAAAATTATCTCTTGCTGCATAACGCGAAATCTCGAACCCTGAATCAGACATGCCAACAGACGTTTATAAGATTCAACCCGCATTTCGAACACAATGGAACATGTTTCGGAGGCTAATTTGATCGTATGTGCGAGTTACAAAAGAAAACGATCAAATTTCAATTAAATCGATTAAAATAATTTCTAAGCGTTTCGAGCTGCCAGGGTCAAATGACAACTCCGATTGCTACGAAAATTGAAATTCGATAATAACTAACTATTATAGATCCAATGGAACTGGTTTCATCGAATTCCGAGAATGCGCCTCGGAAGGCTATTTTTAAATTTAATTTGAACAATATATTTTCAAAACGGAACAAAACACCTCCAAATTCGATTTAGCACTTTTACTATTTTCAGTATTACCAGTATAAATTTTGCAAGCTTTTAAATTACTTTAAACAAGCTTAGAATTTCAGATTCAACAATTTACCCAATTTTCAATTATTAAACTCAATATTTAAACTATATAATTCAATGATTTAATTATCAAGTAAATATTAATATCTGAAATTCAAGTTAAAATTAACTTTTAAATAGTTTAAAATCGATTAACTATTCAAATTTAAATTGTTAGAAATTCCGGGTCGTCACATTCCTTCCCCCTTAAAAGAATTTCGTCCTCGAAATTACTAGTTAGGAAGAATGGTCCAATACCCGTTTACCCTTTCCCAAAACTCACAATTCAACATCCTACCAGCTATCTTTTATTAAAGACCCACTATCACCTCAACCAACTTCCCAAAACCTCTATAGTTTCCAACAACATTATTTACTCCACTTATTCAAACTAAAATTAAAAATTAAAATTATCACAACTTTCTCAAAAATTTCTAACTGTCTAAGTTTTCGAAAATTTTTGCCAGCATCTCCTTTGCGCGGCTAGCTCGGTATGACTACAAAATGCCTCTACGTGCTCCCAAATTCCAAAAGAAAACAAAAGCCAAGTGGCAAGATAAAAAACCCAATCCAATTTCTTATAGAAATTTAAATACATACCTTTTAGTCGGGCAATTCAAATTTATCTTCTGATATCAGATCCAATTTTCTTTTTCTCTTTATAATACCTGCATAACTTTCCTAGCAATAATATCCAATGATAGCTTTTTCAAATCTTTTCATACATTTCTTCACAGAAGTTTCATATCTATTTCAAATTAGTTTTTCCCATGTCCATATGATTTCAATTTGTCTTCAATTCTGAACATTAAATTTTATCTTCCATTTATAACTGATTCATATCGTTATTTTAAATTAGTTTCATTCACTAATTTATTTTGGTTTCAAATTTGAAATCGTTTTATTGCTAACAAAAAATTTCAAAAAATTTCTAACTCCAAAAATTTTCAAAATTTTTTGGCAGAGCCTCCTTTGTACGGAGGAGCTTTTGCAATTTGACAACAGATATAAATATATATACATCGACCCACACGGTCAGAAGGAGCAAAAGCAGTTCATATTTCCTATTTTTATTGCGTAGGCGTATCTTTATTTAGCATTTTAAGCAAGCGGCTTATTTATTTTAGCAAATTGCGCAGCCAAATCCAGCCAAATGGCTTCCCAGTACCTGTACTTACTCAATTTAAATATGTAAGTGCCATATATAGAGAATTTATTAGCATTTCTCTAATTTTAATGGCAAAACGCAAGCATTACAAAAGCATCAAACACCAAACGCTTACCATAAGCGATTTATATGATTTAAAGCCAATCCAATTGCTTCCAACCAAATTTATATGTCATTTCATTCAATTTTAATGGTTTACAACTCAACTGCTTATGTTCAATTTATTTTTAATCCAAATAAGCTCATATTCACTTCAAATGATTCAAAATCGATTTTATTTGCTTCTATTAATTCAAATAATTTTAATTACTTTTGTTTATGTCAAACAACGACCATTTTTATGTAAATTTGGGGATATACGCTTAATAGAGTATCCATTTATGTTTATAACTATTTCAAATTAATTTCAACTCATTCTGTATTTAATTCTATATCAAATTATTCACCAACCATACATTTGCATTTCATTTCATCTCCGCATCATTTCCATTTTAAAACTATTCCATTGAGCTTGACAATATTCATTTCTTAAACTAATAACCATTTCCTAAAAATAAATTTAACCCAAACCTTTTATTTAATAACTTTCCATTCTAATAACCCAATACCAACTAAAACTTTGATTTATTATTATTTTTTATTCAAGCAGACTTCATCCATTTATTATTTAGTTCATTAACCCATTTATCCACCCCATATTTAAATTTTTAACTCGCTTACTTAATTCATTTGCGAATTTATTTTATTTACACAAAGTCATACTCAATTTATTTCTACTCATCTGGGTTTTGGTTGCAAATCAACCATTTCTATTATAGTTCCCAAAAAAATTTCCATAACATCTCCATTTATTTAATTCATTATCAAATCCAAGTCGAATTCTATTTACAATTCGAATTCATTTCCAAACTCTATTATTAACTTACAACCCATTTTATTTAACCAGCTTAAATTTCATTAACATACTCTATCAAATAATTTATTTAATTAATTAGCTTACTTCCAACTTTTAAATCAACGTTTGATTTTATTACAAAAATCACTTCATTTAAATTTCCTTAGTTCATTTTTTTTTATAATTCTAGTTTTGGATTTCCTTTCATTTTCCCAAAATTCCAACACTTTCGTTGTAAAACTTTAGAAATGCTTTTAAATTCACAACATATTATTGAAATAGCTCTTTATAAAAATATTTCTTATAACTCGATGTCTCAACCAGTCCATTCTTGTTCTCACAGAAATTCAGCCATACGTTGATCAGGCGTAAGACTGAAAATCTATAAGTACTTGGTAAACCCGTTTTCAACATCTAGTGAAAATACATGGAAAATAATTTTATTGAAAATATAGAAAACAGTTTTTGAAAATAGAGGATATATCTTTGGTGAGAATGCTCTGGAAATCATCACCCCCATCCATGGTCGCAGTTACATCCTGGGTTACGTTGTCATCGCAGCAAAAGTCTATGTAATTGTAGGCACTCCACGCCCCTCGATTACGCCATGGAACGCACAACAGATCGCTGTTACATTCCAGGGTTACGTTGCCATCGCAGCAAAAGTCCATGCAACTGTTGGCTCTCAACGGCACACACGAATTTCGCTGTCAAAATGAAACTTCTCCACTCCTACATAGGTCGCAGTCGACCAATGTAAAATCAAACATAGACTGTTGGCTCTCAACAGCACACACGACTTTCGCTATGTTACCATAGGTCGCAGTCTACCGATGTAAAATCAAACGTAGACTGTTGGCTCTCAGCGGCACACACGACTTTCGCTATGGTACACACTACTCATAATCCTCAGGAACTAGTTTTGTCCGGACTCCTCATAGGATCAACTTTAGAACCCCCCCCCCCCCTTGGGGCTCAAGGCAGCATCACCCGGTGGCACTCCTGAGAAGTTCATTTCAAGGGAGCGCCTTTTTCTCTAGAGCCATCATCAAAACACTTTATACTATATACATATAGTATCTTTAAAATCATACGCCTAGTATGATCTCATACAAAGCTCTCTACAAAATCGATTATCCCAAAATCGATAATTCTCAAACTAGGCTTTCCAAATTCAATATTGATCTTACCCAAAAATCAAAAGCCTTTCCAAATCCAAAGGTTCCCAAAACCTTTTTCCAAAATCCTCATAAGATCCTTTATATATATACATATATTCAGATATATATAATCTTTAAAACTTTGGATCATTTCAATCTTGTATAAAACTCCTTTTATACTTCAAACACCTTCAAAATCCTTTTCTTCTGGCAATAGATTTAACAAGGGGAGATTTATCTTATATAACAAAGATATATAGCTTTGTTTATTCAAAATCAAATATTCAAAATTTTATTACTCTTCATTGATTATTAGCCAAATCAATTTCCTTTCACATTCATTTGAATTTTCACTCACTTATTCACATTTGCCTTAATCCCCATTTGGATTATCACTTCAATTCTTATCTCAGTTGGGTATTTAATCAATAACAGTTTGGACCCTGACTTGTTTATTTTTAGAAAAATAGCTTGAAAATTTTAAAAATAGATAAGTAGTTGAAAAAAAAAATTATTAGTTCGTAAAATAGTTAACTATTTGTAAAATAGTTGAAAAATAGTTAAATACTTATAGAAATTTTAGATAATTGCAAAATAGTTGTAAAATAGTAATTAATTTGTAAAATAGTTGAAAAATAGTAATTAGTTTATAAAACAGCTACAAAATAGCTAAATAACTCCAAAAATAGTTATAAAATAAGTATAAGATAGTTTTGGGTTTAATAAGGAAGGTTGTATATATAATAAATAACTTGGAAAAATAGATTTATACTAAAACAATTTATTTTAAAAAAAAATTAGTCTGGAGTCAAACTGTTCAATTCCCAATCTCCATTTTTATCAATTTAATTTAAATTTTCACTTCCATTTAAGTTGACCCAATTCTAATTTAAATAACTCCAATTTCAATTGGACTTGATTTTATTCCCAATTCAAGTTGAATTAATTCTCAGTTTCTTTCCAACTTTAAATCATATTCCATTTGATTCTTACTTATTCAACTTTATTCATAGTTCTAAATTATTCAAATAAATTTGGACTAATTTCAGATTGAATCCACTTCAATTTCAAATCATTTCGATTCCTGCTTGAATTAATCCCAATTCCCATTCAAAATTTTAAACCTTCAGATTAATAACCTTTCCACTTAAGTTTAAAACTTGCTTCACTTCGGGTTTCACATCACATTCCAAGGAAAATTCAATACTTAACCTTAGAGTTCATTTCATATTTATTTCCTTTACACACCAGGCTACTTTTAAATTTTTAAACCACCCTTGGTTTTAATTCCAAAACAAATCCCTTAAAAATCTTCCAAACCTTTCTTGTTTTAAAATACGACTATATTCAAAATAGTCTGAATTATATTATTTGTTATTTCTCTAACTCTTTGAAACAATTGATTGTTTTCTAGACTTAGGTTTCAAAACTTCAAAATTTTAAAACCTACTTTAATCTAGAAGTCATACTCATCTTATAAATTTACTTCGTTTGGCTTACTTAACAACAAATATATCATTATTAAATACAATAACTATTTATGATAATGCCTAAGGTTATCATATCTAGATACCAATTCCTTTTTATATTATTCTTACTTATATAAATTCATGATTAAATTTCAGTTTGAATCCATTTCAAACTTACCTTTATTTAAAGTTTTTAAACAATTTAATTTCTGAGCTCAAATTCTAGAATTTTATTTCAATTAATTTAATTTTAATTTGGTTGTATTTTTGTTACCACTTAACTTAATTTCAATTCAAAATTTCAGTTATGTTTTATTTTATATTACTTCTTAATTTAATTTCAATAATTTAACAACCAATCACCTTAATATTTATTAGAAGGAAATATTTCTTTATATATCAAAATATACTTTTATATAAAATCATTTAAAACCTTTATATAAGAAAATAACGAGTACGCTCTCTCATATATATATATATATATATATATATATATATATATATATATAGACACTCAACTCATTCTAGAGTACTACGGACTCTATTTAATGAGTAAGCCCCACCAGAGCCAAGGTTCTCGCTTAACCTCGCTCTGATACCAACTATAATGCCCCGGAATTTTCGAACCCGAAAATTCCAGATAGTTATGAAAAAGAAGAAAGAGATAGAAGAAGAAGATCAGAAACATCAACATCTCACATTCGCAGCGGATAAAATATAATAATAAATGATAACAGTTTACAAAAGAATACTATATCTGTCGATTACATTTAAATACATCAGAGTTACACATATAGTCAAACACTGGACATAACCATATCAACATGTCTCAGAGTTACAATAATATAATATAGCGGAAATACTCTACACGTTCTTGCCATCCAGCTCGCCTCTTGAGCTCCAGAACGTACCTACCTGAAAATCTGTAATACTCGGTCTGACCTGAGCATTACACCAAAGTAACACCCGGGTCAGGCTGGAAACCAGCGTGAGTAAACCCAACTAACATAGAATACCAAAGCAAACAACTTATATAAAACCCAGGGTAACTCGATTCAATTCATAAAGCCACAATTAGTTATAGACATCATTTATTCCACACATCCATTTCCTAAGTACCAAGGCTTAGATTTAAATAGTCCAATTCCTTTAAATCACTCACTCTAGCATATAGATTTCACATGTCAATCTATAAAAATATTCGAAGTGGTTTCGGGTATTTCCTAATACCCGACCCCGGCCTCTTCGAGACTCGTGTCATCCTAACCCAAGTTATCATAATGAAATACACAACATTTCACATCAGGAATATCAACTCATTCAAGCATCCAATACCATTCAATCATTCATAAACAAATTTGATCATTTCTAAATTAATTCAATTGATTCTAATTGAATTTCTAATCTTAATCACTTAGATTCCTTCATTTAACATTAATTAATTCCAAAGCAATTAATTAGTCAACTCTTCATTATTCATCATAATTAGTTAGCTTGGATTAAATATTCTTTAATTATATTCAAGTAATTACCTTTGTTTAATTACACGATATTAATTATTTTTAACCAAGATCAATAAGTAATTTTATTTACTTCATAAATAAATTAACCATACATTAATCCTTAATTACTTATATTAATTAATTTCTCATAAGTCACTTATTATGGGTTAATCAATTTTAATTTATCAATCTTTAATTACATCATTAACTATATAAATTATTGATTTCAAGTTGTATTTTAAATTTGTTTTTTAGAATCTAAATTAATTACATGAATTAAACCACAGTATTAATCATGCTTAATTATCTCCACCTGAAATTATCTACCTTTTTATTTACTTCATTAAATAAATTAATTCTCCTTAATTAATTATCTTAATTTATCTCTTGATTAATTACACAAAGTAATTTTATTAATTGCATTAAGTAATTACTTATTAAACCACCCAATGATCATTCTAAATTAAATTAAACTTAATTAATTAGCCCAAATCATTAATTAATTTAATAAATTAATTATCCATTTGAATTATCCTACCTATTTAAATGAATCACCAATCATTAAATCCTTACTGATTTTAAACTGAACCATTCTCTTATTTATGATTTAAGTTTAAAACCCGAATGATTCGAGTCAAACAACAATTAACTCGAGAACCAAACAAAACCCAAGTCACCAGATCATCAGCACACATTCAATCAACTCAATCAATCAACCAATTATTTAAATTTAACCATTTAAATCTAAATAAAAATCAAACAGAGTGAGATTTACTCACCTTAAATTCTGTCGTTTGGAAACCCTCCCAAACTGGCTTGTTCCCATGATTTTATACATTGAATAAACATCATACAATTTATTAATATTTAAATTAACCAAACAATTAATTTCCCTTAAATAAATTTAATCAACCCAAAATTTTATTTAACCCAATTTTCTTTTAATAAATAAATTTTAAGTTTCAAAAATAAATTGAATAGGTTAATCTCCCAAATACTATTTAAAATAAACTAGTGAATAAAAATGTGTAAATGTATATTTATTTTATTTTACTTTCTTTAAAATTACATATATTTTAAAACTTAAATTATACCAAAGCAAAAGTCTAATTTTATATAAACTTTTCAATTATTTAAAATTTCTATACATTTCTTTCAAAATCCTTTCTATATAAAATCTTTAATTCCTTTTGAAACTACATATATACTAATAAAATAATCCATATAGATTTCAAATCCATTTTTATACAAACCTCGTACATTTAAAATTCCTGCCCTTTTTTCCAAAACCTTAATTGTAAATATATATATATATATATATATATATATATATGTATATGTATATGTATATATTTCTGTCTATATCATACTTTGATTTACTGCAAATTCTTTTTCTTTTCTATTACTGTTTCAAATTAAATAGATTTAATAAATTTACAAATAAATCAACAGATTTATTTACTCGAACACTCCTTCGAGTTACTCAGATGAACCAAGAAATTATCCAACTTTTAAAACTCTTAAAGGAAAAATAAAATGAAATTACTCACAGAAAATTCGGTCGCGAGTCGTCACGGCTCCCAACCCTAGATCCACGCGATCGCCCCCTCTAGATCGCACACATGCTTCCCTATGCTCGCGAATCACCATCGCTGCAAACCCTAGCTCATCTCCTCCTCAACTCACCGCGACGGCCTACATCTTTCCTCCAAGCTCCCTCGCGTGCGCACGAATGCCACTGACATTCTAACCAGAAATCGCGACCTTCCTTAATTGCTCACGCCTTGCGCGACTCGCCCCTCCCCTTCTACGCAAGCTCGAGCCGAGCGGTCTCGTCTCCCACCACGATCATCGCTGAATCGATGGCCACGACGATCTCTACTTCTATTCGACGGTGAGGAGGGTGAGGCGATTTGATTATTAGGATGGAGGCGATTTCGTTTTCTTCGGCCATTTTTTTTCTTTTTTTTAGTTCGAGTTCGATTTCGGTTTGCAAATTATAGAGGGGAAACGAAGATAAAATATCGATTGGGGGAAAAGCTTCCTGCGTACGCTTGACTATTATATAATTAAATATTGAAAATTATCTCTTATTGCATAACGCCAAATCCCGAACCCCATATCAGACATGTCGATAGACGTTTATAAGATTCTACCCGCATTCCGAACACAATGAAACATGTTTCGGAGGCTAATTTGATCGTATGTGCGAGTTACAAAAGAAAACAATCAAATTTCAATTAAATTGATTAAAATAATTTCTAAGCGTTTCGAGTTGCCAGGGTCAAATGACAACTCCGATTGCTAGAAAATTGAAATCCGATAATAACTAACTATTACGGATCCAATGGAACTGATTTCATCGAATTCCGAGACTGTGCCTCCGAAGGCGATTTTTAAATTTAATTTGAACGATATATTTTCAAAACGGAACAAAACACCTCCAAATTCGATTTTAACACTTTTACTATTTTCAGTATTACCAGTATAAATTTTGCAAGCTTTTAAATTATTTTAAACGGGCTTAGAATTTCAGATTCAACAATTTACCCAATTTTTAATTATTAAATTCAATATTTAAACTATATAATTCAATGATTTAATTATCAAGTAAATATTGATATCTGGAATTCAAGTTAAAATTAACTTTTAAATATTTTAAAATCGATTAACTATTCAAATTTAAATTGCTAGAAATTCCAACTCGTCACAAAGAGCTACTTTCTCTCCCTTCTATGACGCCCCTACCTCTAAACCCATACTACTCAAGACTATTACAAGTGATATTGTTGAGTAATACGGAGAATGAGGCTGGTTAAGAGCGACCAATTATGTATATTACTTTGGGCTAACACTGTCACGCTTTACCGTTTAGAATCTGGAACAACAAATTTTGCATGACTAGTCTCGCCACAAAGCAACACACACGTTGGGTAATATAATCAAAACAACATATGATACATTTGAGAACACAAAATCATAGATCATCATAGGGTACATAATACATAAGGACAACATAGGTCTCAAAATAGTTTATATAAATTAAAATATGTTACTATCTTATACATCATATATATAGTACATATCCACACATATATCACCCTAATCCATGAATACGTATACATATACTTGATATAGGTCATAGAAAGCTAGTCATGAACATGGTTACTGAGTCCCTGTACCTATCAAGTCTCGGCCTGTCCTTGAGTATTTATAAAAATAAACAAGTCAGACTCTTTCTAAATATAATTGGGTGAGATCACATGCTAAGCATGTATAATGCACAAGATGTGGCAATTACAATGTAAGCTGCCACATACAATAAAAGATATCAACACCAAACTCTATGGCAATCAGTCATCACATGATCATCAATGGATATTACTTCCATATAATGTAAATATGATCTTATCAAGAATAGGTTTGCATGGCAGCAACACACATCCAATATAAAGTTGTACAACTTTTAGTTAACGTAAAAGTCTAGCATACAGCAAGTACAGTATTTATTTAGTAGATCATATTGGTGTCTTGATTATGGGAAAAATTATCATTAGCGCAAGCTGCTCTATTCCAAGCCATACTACATTTTGGACTCTTATGGTACATACTACCCTCTGGACTCATATGTACTAGATCTTGAATGACCTTATGCATACTGCCCTCTTAATACAAGGGACTCATATAGTATGTACTACTCTCTGGACTCATATGTACTTGTTTTTTAGCGTACAAAGTCAAGCTGATAATTTGCACTTTTGAAACTAGTGAGCTATGGGTATAGCAAATTTCAAAATACTATTTAATAATGAATTGTAACGTACTATCGAATGGTAATCAATAAAGTAACACTGCATGTCCATATTTTGCTATGACTATATGTCCGAATCCATTTCAGGTCATTTGAACGGCTAAATATCAAAAAGTGACCAAAATAAAAATTGTTGCTCGTTGGATCTATTTTCTAACCCAAAAATTTAACCCTAAACGGGTTTAGAAAGTGAAAGTTATCGTTGTTTTACTACAGCATAATTCTAAATAAATTTTTAGCTATCACCTTATGTTTTAAAGAAGCATGCTTTCAATCACAACATAACTACAGCGATTCAATTCAATGTAACAACTGAAATCATTATAAACAAAGATTCAAACAACTTTAGAAAGAGTGGTGAGAATTACTCCCCTTAGTTCCTATAATTTGCTTAGAGATTAACTACTAAAATCAACTTGTCTCTTCATATAAAGCAAACCCTAGAAACCAACGCTTAAAGCAATACAAGAGGGTTCAAAACTTGCTCAAAAACTGAAATTGTTGAAGCTACAAGGTATGAAAGGGATGGAATAACATACCTTGATTTTCTGTAAATTTCTAGATTTTATTTGTATTTTAAATTTACAATTTTGGATTAAAAGGAGAAGTGGACTCGAAAACCCAAGTTTTTGCTTGCCCTAATTCTTTTGTATGTACAGGGTATTGAAAAATGAGGAAGACGAGTAAGCAGCTTCTCATATTTTTTAAGTGTGGACATGGATTTCTTTTAGGCCCATTAGAATAAATATGCAAGCCCTTTTAACTTATCTTTCTCTTTTAAAACCAATTTTTATGTCATTTATTTGCAAATAAACATTTTCCTTTTACTTTATAATGTATTTTTGCCAATGCTCCTAATACTTATAAAACCCAAAAATAAACAATTTTAAGACTTACGTAAATTTATTCTTTTTCTTTGGTATAAAGTTCGTTATTTGTTAAAATGTGTATTTATTTTCTATAATATATGAGAAATCTCAATTTAATACCAAAGCAATTCTCAAACATTTCCAAATTTCTTAAATATTACAAAAGGGTTTTATTTCCTTAAAAATCCCAATATATCTTTTAAATTTGATTATTTACAATTTGAATATTTATTAACCCTTCTTTATAAATAGAAAGGATTTTCCAAATAGATCTCTATTATTTTCATAAAATATATATTTATTTATAATTTCCAAATATTCATTACATACATTAATTTTTAAATATCGAATAAATTTAGAATTCACATTTCAAAGGCATTCATTACCTTTATAAAAACACAAAATTCTAATTTCTCCCTATTTTAATACTTGAAAAATTCAATTTCTTATTTAAATTTCCAATTTAAATCATATTTACTTTACTCAACTAATTCCAAAAATCAA
This sequence comes from Allium cepa, assembly GCA_030765085.1. Taxonomy (NCBI): domain Eukaryota; kingdom Viridiplantae; phylum Streptophyta; class Magnoliopsida; order Asparagales; family Amaryllidaceae; genus Allium; species Allium cepa. The sequence goes on from CM060932.1 coordinate 140,131,773, forward strand.
GATTGTTACACATTTACTCCTTCTCCCTACTTTTAACCAAAGTCCCAAATCAAAATACCTAAACCTTTACCACTCAAAACATCAAATTTCTGTATCTTTTAATCTCTAAACCCTAAATAAGTGGAAGGCTCTTCAAAGAGGTAAAATTCTAAAAAATTTACTTTAATTTGCAATTTTATTTTTTATTTTCTTTAGTGTTATTGTATATGTATTGTAATGGTTGGAATTTTTGATATTACAATTCAAATTACAATGCAGATTAGTGTGTGTGCATTGGAGTTTTGTGTAATTATTGATTAGAATAAATTTTACGACTGGAGTTGGAACCCGGACTAATTGATAGAAGCGTTCTTTATCGCCAATATGAGCGTAGAAGTGAATACCAATTAATTATGGATGTATATCATCCCACAACCTTAATTCATTATCAAAAATATTGAAAATCAAATTTATGTAATTTATGTAATATTGAAAATCAAATATTGAAAAATATTGAAAATCAAGGTTTTCTAGATTATGTTTTATGCATTCCGCTACCCGTTTGGTTAATTGGTCTTCTGCTAAATAGCCTACGCTATCTGGATATTATTTTATGGACGTTGATTACCCCTGTACTTGGCATTGGTAAAAGTTCTATTGATTATGTTTTGACCTACGGTACAAAAAAATAATTTAATGGTTTGACATCTGCCTTTATAGAATTATGTTACTTAGTATGATTTAAAAGTTTATAATCCATTTTGATTTTTTAGATTATATATTACAATGGTATTAACTCATCTAACCTTTTCTATTTTGCAGCTGAAAGTAAGTTATGGATTAATATGTTTGAATACGGTCAATGGTGAAATAGGTATTATCTTGGTCCATCCCTGTAGTATAGCTTTCTTCCTACATTTGAAAAAGGTAAATTTTCATTAGCTCCCAGTGAAATAAAATTAAAGAGAGCAAAAGGTTTTAAGTTCATCAAAAGCAGGCCTCCAAATTCAGACTTATTGATAAATCCAAGTCATTCTTGACCTTCGGTTTTTATATTGCTAGTGATTAAAGATTCAGCTGCCAAATATGACAGGTAACAATCAGAAAAAGTCTTTCGTACCAAAAAGCTGCAGTTGTTTTACTCTAATATAATGAGAATATGCAATCATAGCTCACGCCAACATCAGATTTCGACAGACTGGATATCTAACTATCTTACTTACTATCCAGCAAGTAAACATGGCCGAGCAAATATGCCATTTCATTTTTAAATTTGCGAAGATGCTACAAAAGATCTATATAATAAATTCTCTTGGATTTATCGTCGAAGAAGACAAAAGATAAAGGATGATGCATATTTAATAATGAAATGTGTACCAGCCGGCTATTAGTTTGACACATATCATCATGAAAGGGAGCTAATAAACAGAGTTAATTAGGCAATTACTTTGCAGTTGATTCAAACACCTGCATTAAACATGGAACACCTGCATTAAACACGGAACATGTCGCAACACACTCATTTTAATTCTGTTCCCTAATCCCACAATTAAATTTTATCAAAATGGTATCACTATTTTTCATTTTCTTCTCAAAAATGGGTTCATCCATTATTCCCGTTACTGACCTCACCGTTATCATCACTTGACTTCGGTATTTTTTCACAATGTTCTTCTCATCTACCCTTTACATCAGATCGACTTTTCCATATGTAAAATTTTGGATGTTTGGCAGAATGTTTTACCGCTTCAATATTAGCATATTTACACAAATTGCTGTAAGTTTTGAATTAGGAAATTCCAGAGATATAAATTGTAGTTGAAAATGATAACTTGGTTTGGTGTAAGTTGTTCGCTTCTTTTATGCATATTTACTGTTTGTGTAGATGCATGTAAGAATATATTTTTTTTGCTCCACATGACTATCTAGATGGTGAAGTAGTATTTTATATCTCAATTTGCAACTTATTTGTAGTTACCCCTATTCTAATGAACTTATTTTGATCCCCTGATGTCTTTGGTCCCTTCGGCTTGAAAATTCATTCATTGCTCTTAAAATTTCAAAAAGTATGTTGTTTTAGGTCTTTACACATTTTTGTACTTCTATTGGAATAATTTGTGTTTTGCCATCTTTTTACCGAAGTTAGATTACTTATTAGTTCAAAGTCAGTTTGAACTAGGTAAAATATGGTTGTAGAATAAATGTTATTTTACTGCAACAATTAGTACATCTATAGGTGTCGTTTTCTGTTACACCGAGAGAAAGGGAAAATTATGACATAGTTTTGAGCTTAATATTTGTCATAATGGTATACTGATGATATTGGGCTGGCTACTTTTGCTATTATTATGACATAACGGCAACACAGAAAACCGAGCTTAATAAAATCAAGTTCCTAAAATTTCGCAGAATTCACTCCATATAAATTTGCATAATTTTGGAAGATCATAAGATGATTGTATTAATTGCTTAGTTCTCTATATAGACAAAATAAAGTTTTTGTAATTATTTTCTCCACAATGGTTTCATATGTGAATTTGTGGTATGTACCGTAAAGTTTGGTTATTAAATAGTTTTGTCATATAAGATAGTTTGGATATAAGTTAGATGTCCATAAAATTAGTTACAATAGATAGTTGTCATAGTTTATTTTCTCTTTCAATCTTTAGCTTAATTCCTCAAACTCTGCTAATTTTTAGTTTATGCTTATTGATTGCATATGTATTTGTTAGCAATGAATCACTAGACCTTATAACTGCTAAGTATGTTTAGTTATTTCCCACTTTGTTATAATTTTGTTGCTTTTCTTAAGTTTATTTATATCTCTACCAGTATAAACCAAAAACGGTTAATTAAATTTAATATTTTTCCACGTTTCCGTTTTTGTATACTAATTGAGAGCCAGCTATATCTACTAATTAATTCGCAGTAATGTATATTTCGATGACAGTGGTGTCGCATTTAGGTTTTGAACTTAATATGGAACTGTATGCATCAGTTAACCTTGTTTGATGTTGATTTTATTTACATCATTATGAAAAAGTTGATATAGTGTTCTTCATTTATTTATACCAGTTAATTTGATGTTCATAAGTTTGTTTGCTCTTATTTTTCTTCAATCGGATCATATGCACATAAAGTATTTGAAATAAGGATCCTAACTGCTTTTTTTGTTGTTTTAGAAGGAAGGTAAATAAATATGAAATGAGTTTATGGGCTTAATACATACATGGTTGAACATTAGCATAATTTGGTTGAATTTAATTTGTTTGTTGTTGCTGTTGTGCATTAGAATTGAGTGCTGCTCTTGATTCTGATTAGTGTCACTTATTTGCAGATGTTTGTGGATGTATAGATATACAGCGGTTGTCAGTAATATTGGAGTGGGTCTATCAATGTGTGAACAAGAGATAGTTTGGTTTGATACCAATGTGTTGCATTTGTTATTATTTGGTAATCAAGATTGACCTGTCTGGATTTGCAAAATTTAAAGTTACATCATTTGATTTATTTTTTAAATGCTTGATGTTTGTATATGAGTGATATAACCTTCCAGTTTAAAGAGTTCAAACTATGAGTGTTTGCATATAATTTATAACTTATGTTTTGATATGGATATGGATTTCACTTTGTTGTTTTATTTCACTATCTCCCTGTTACAAGTGACATAAATGTACTATTTTTCTCTGAACATTTATATATCACGACTTACATAACTTATCTACGCTAATTTTCCAAATTCTTTTTCCCTTTTATACCAGTGAATCAAGCATTGCAACTTCTTTTTATATCCATTTTTTTAAAGATATATTTCACGTTTAAAAAATCCCAATCATTAATTCCAGCTTCATAGTTTACCATGAATACAAGCAATAACATATGACTTCACTTTAAAAAAAATGTCACATAACTTAGTTATCCTGTAGGGCATCAACTTTCAACTGAAATGCTCCTAATTTTCTATCATCAAAACCCAAATTACATGAAAAAAGATGCATTTTCAGTGTATGATCAATCAATAAAGAAACTAAATATTAGCTTGATGATAATTAAAGAATGAATAGTTAGTTTTGAAATATTAGCTTCCAATTAAACTTCAATTAAACGGCAATCTTTAAATTAAAGCACTGTTAGTTGTGTTTACATTTTTAATTTATTTATGAAGCATTACCTTCTAATTAAACTACAACGCTACCTTCCCATTAAACACCATTTAAATCATGTTTTAATTTTTTTTATTTGATTTCAACCTTTATTCCTACCCACTTTCCTCAAAATGCAATATCTTCCAATTGATTCTTGAAAGAACTGGAGTAATAATTTTTGAGAGGCTCAATTGCAGGTAATCACTGCTATAACCAAATTTTCCTATCTTAACCACAATGGATTAGAAGTTGAAAATATCCAATATTAGGACCGGTTTGGTTTCATTTTGAGTTTTGCGTTTTTAAAATTAACTACAAAATACCTGAAATGCAAAGGAAAATATTTAACATTTTAAGTTATTGTGATGATGATGGAGGGGCGAAAGGGACGGCGAATGAGATGGAGGGACAGTGAAGTGATGGATCGTTTCTCATGCTTTTGTTATTTTTCAAAATATGAAGACAAAATTTGTTTTCAATTTTGTATGTTAACTTTATTTTTCAAAATGGTTGTTTTTTAAAAATATATACTTCGTGTGCTTTGTTGTTTGAGCGAAAACCCAAAACTAAAAATGACAAAATGAAGTGGCCTTAATTTTCATTTATGTGAAATTCTGCACAATGGTGTCTATCAATGTGTATTGGTCATCCACAAAAGCTAATGCACCATATACATTTCAAGTTTTTCAACATAGACATGGTATAAAATTCTTTGTGGTGTGTTTTATTAACATGTATTGGCCATCAATATTACACAAAGTACTGCACCATGTAGAATAAAGATTTCAACGTATAGATGGTAATCGTTAATTTTTTCCCTCAGTACAAATTATATTGGTATGTTCCAAATACTCTTCTTCTGTGTTAACACCTTAAGTTACTGATCATATATAGTATTGTAGTTCATAATCTTTAGTAAATTCTACAATATTCGTTGTGTATCGTGTAAATATATTATTTTGAATGTATATTATAAACTCTAACATAATGAACAAATGAGATATCGTTGATAATCTATATACTTCATTTTTATCTTGCTCAAAAGTTAAGTATTACATAGTTATCAGCTCCATGCCTACCACGCAAGACTTTTAATTTGAATGTATAAAACATCATAACATAATGATTATATTACATATGGTTAATGAATTTATTTTTATTTTACTTTTGAATTACATTATTATGGCTCCATAATATATGCCTACATTCAAGAAAGTGTTTTGGTGAGGATGTATCATCGAATTGATCATGTTATTTTAGCTATTTTTCTACAACCAAGACTATATTATATGTACAAAAGCTTTCATATTAACAAGAATTAGCATCCTAGCAATATAGTTCTATAAATTATATTTTGCACATTATTTTAATATATGAATTTATAAGTGTGGAGGTGAAGTTGCATTAAAATTTTGTTAAAAAAACACATAGCTATAATGAAAAAATGTATGAAGTTTAAGTGAGTTAACGCATGCTTGCAATGTATTCTTAAAAGAAACACAGAATATTGCGGTGACTTTCCAAGCCCTACTGCAGCTAACCGGCTACAAATTTTTGGTGGGTATAACTCAAGTTTTTACTATTTAGTATTAGTACACCCAAGACTGTTGTATAAAGTTCCAATCATAAACTTGAAGTGCTTAAAATTTCAATAGTTAGAAGTTTACTCCTGGGGATTATTTTAAAGAATTTACAAATAATTATAATGGGTAAGTCTAACATTTTTGTAAAATTGCACACTTTACCATTTCAATCAATGTAAGTTTCAGTTATGGTCAAGCTTTTCCTTATAACCATGTTTTCTTTTTTACTTTGAATCTTCTATAGAATGTTGAATAATCATTTAATCTTTTCACATTGCAGGTTACCCATTTTTTGCATTTCAACGAATATATTATATCACTATGGTTAGCTTTAGCAAGTGTAGAAGTGGTCAACTCGGTTACAACGAGAATGTTAAATCTTGAATGAATTTGGGCATTTACTGGATCAAATCATAAAAGACGATATAGAAAGAAAAAACAAACAATGTTGCTATTTTCTCTTCATTTTTTTTGAAATACTGGAAGACTATTACTTGAGTCTGAGGTCGGTCAGATCCTTCATGTGATTTTTTTGGTAAACATGTCAAATGAAGAAACACAGCTAGCATCCGATTGGGCTATATACATTATCTTTTGGAAATTAATTTGATTGTTACCAAGAATTTGTAGTTGTTACCACACCTAATCTTAGTAAAAATTATAAATATTTATTTGCTAAAAAAACATTTTTTCAATATCTGTCTTTTTCTATAAATATTTTTTAAAAGAACGATTATATATATTTGTTTTCTTTATAAATATGCAGCAAAATTTGCATGTATTTGCAAAACACTATGTTGGTTTTTTTGATTGTTTTTTACACTTAGTCGAAATTGGAAATTAGGTTGAAGGGCTTCTATTTCCAAAGTGATAAGTTTTAAGGACAACACTTCTGAGTAATTAGTTTTAAGGAGAAATTATAGGATAATGATAAATTCATTTATCTTTTTAAGTTACACAGGAAAATGTTAAATCATTTTATCGTTATTTTAGTATAACTGAAAATGATAAATTCTTTTATCTTTTTCCTATAAAATGTCCTTAAAACTAATTTTTCAGAAGTATTGTCCTTAAAACTTATTACCCTACACAAATAAACCCTTGAAGTGTAAACCCCTTGGTTGAAATATATATAAACTAGAAAATTAATATAAAAATTTAGTGGTATTGCATATTGATATTAGATGTTCTCATGATTTAAGCGAGTTTTAAAAGGTAAAAGTGTGAATAACAAGGTCCCATTAAGACGAAGATTTCACACATTTAGAAAACTTTTAGTAGTGTTCTAAAAAAATCTTTGAAAAAAAAATATCTCAAAAATAAAAACGAAATCTCAAAAATGAAAATATCATCCGATATAAATTTACATCCGTATAAAGCTCGGGCTTTCCACTTTCCAATATTAAGGTTCTTACAAATATTAGTAATAGTTATAATATAAGGTCCATAATAAAATTTAATATCCCTATTTGTAACAGCTACAATGTAAAAATATGGTCCAACGATCAAAATATAGGTCCATCTGGACATTCATATATACTCAAGTCTATTGGCTATATGAATTTCTTTAATTGTCTCGATCTTCTCGGTCATTGCTTAAGGTATACTTTATGCTGGCACTGGTACAATCAAATCTACTCCCACATGTGCAACTATAAAAGCATACATGTTGTGATTAAATGCAGGCCCACTTGGGCGTGCATATATACTCGTTATTAATAGTATATATATACATATATGTATGTATGTACATATGAATTCGCAAATAAGCTTTTAGCAATGTAAAGAGAGAAAAAATGTTTCGGTTTTAAATTGTTTTAGAAGAATTGATTTTTTTATTTATTTTCGTATGGAAATATATATTGAAAATAAATAAATAAATTGAATTTTTAAAAACAAATGAATGTATACATTTTATGTCAGAACATTACAAGCGTAATTTGATATTTATATGTATGTTTTATATATATAATTAAATTTAACTTTAAATTAAGTAATATATATTATTTGGATTTAAATATATGTAAAAAAATTAATTATTTTGGAACCTTTATATACATATATAAATACTAATAAAATAAAATACATGCTTTATATAATTATATATTATATTAACTTAATATTTACATTAAAAATCAATTTAGTAATATTATTAAATGAGAAAATCTTCAAAAAGAATCATTTAAAAATAAATTTGATGGTAAAGTGTTTCGGGCTTACATTAAACAATGTTTTACATTCAATTTTGACCCTTGTATTAATACACTTAGCATTATAATTTGCCCTTTTAAAAAAAGAATTTTTCAAAGAGTGTTTTTAATGTATTTTTCAAATATCTGAATAGTGAAAATCAAGCACAAGTGTGAATCAAATGTTTTAAAAGTTTGATTTATTTATTAATGGTAAGCGTATGCGATTTAATTCTCATACGCTAACCACTTTATTATTCCCAATAGTTGTTTATCGATTTTGATTCTATTATCTTCTTTGTATTTCGACACTCCAAGACGATGTGCTGCTTTTTTTTATCTTTGATATTCTTTGTCGAAAATGAATAAAACCTACGCACGAGTAAAAAGAGGGGAGTACCCTCCTAGTCATTGTTGTGCTTCATCATTCTAACAAGATTTGTTGCTCATTTTGAGCATTGATATCCAATATCGAGAAAACTAAAACCAAAGCACGAGTGGTGCCAAGCCATGTGGATCACACCCATTAAAGTATATTCATATTTATCTAGTAAAGTTGATAGCATGCATGCATTGATGTGAGTATATTCTGATGCTTGCGGATTTAACTGGGTCCAGCGTCGAAGTTCCTATGAGTGACACTGTGCTCTTAAGTATATTTTGTCTAGAGGTATACTTTTGTTGAAGGGGGAACACCCTCCTAGTGATGTTGGATAAATTCATTTTCCTTGTTACTGTCTTGAACCTTCGAATTGATCTTTTCGTCTTTTGTTTTTCATCAATCCAAGACGATTTGTTACTCATTCAAGCGTTCCTATCCTTTTTCGGAAATGACTAAAACCATAGCGTAAGTGGAAGTCAAGCTATGTGGGATTAGTCTCATTAGGTATCTTCACATTACTCTAGATTCTATGGTATTCGTTAGGAGATGTGAAATACTCAGACTCTCGGTAACCGTTGGCGGGGTTCAGTTTGGTATTGTCCGTGAGCCCTTGTAGCTCTTAAGTATATTTCTAAAGGTATGCTTTCGGTATGAGAGGAGCACCCTCCTAGTCATTTGTTAAAAAAATTCCCTTCCTTATTTGATTCATATCTTTGAATTGTGTTTCTTAATTTGCATCGAGAAGTGTCTGAAGCTCTTCTCGATGTCTAATTATATTTGTCCATTCTTTATGTTTGAATTTTTTTGTTATCCGTGTACATCCTTTCTCATTTGGATTGTTGTTCGAATTGTTTTCCGTTTTTTATTTATGGATGTTATTCTTGTGAGGTAAAACCCGTTCCGCGTTTAGCAGCGTGGTCTCATAGAATTTATTAAATGTTAGTCTTATTACTTGAGTTTTCTCACGTTGGTTTTCCAAACTGATCTGGGTGTTATTTTATTATAATGCTCAAGTCAGACCGAGTATTTTTCTAGGTTGTCGTTGGTGGGGTATAGAGCTCATGAAGTAGAGCTGGATGTTCACTTGTTGTAGTATTTTATTTTTCGCTGTATTGTAAATACTTATCGACAAATTATAAGGTAAGAAATTTACAACCGTCTAGCTGGTGGGATTTGTTTTAACTCTGATATATCTCGTATATTGGAGTGACGGTTTATACTATCTTTATTATATTATATGTTGTTGATTCCACCATGAGATTCTGATTTCTCATATTCTTTCTATGTTGTTATTTTTATCTACCCTAACAATCTGCCTTTCCGGCGATTGGACGTTTGACATTTGAATACCGGAACGTATTTGGTGTCGCGTTTCGATGGTCGAAAAGATGGGTCGTTACATTTGGTATCAAAGCTGAAGGTTAAGCGAGAACCTTGCTTTGGTAGGGTATGGCTCATTAGAGATAGGGTAAGCGACACTCTAGAATGAGTCTGAGAGTATTATATATATGAGAACTTATTTGTTATTTTTGCAAAAACGTAATGTGTTAATCGATCTATTAGGTTGTTTATGAATTTTGGTCAAGACGTGAGATGCCACGGTGTCGATAGGGATTTCTAAACACTTGAACAAGACAAACGGATACAATATTGATTTTGAAAATTTTGGCAAATGAAATATTTTGTTTAGGATTATATTTTATATATGTAATGGAATAATTTTCAAAATTTATATATTTATTATGGTGTGTTTGTTTGAAAGTGGTAATATTTATTTATTATCATAATAGTTTGATTTGTCGTGCTCAGATAGTTTTTGAGCGTTTATTATTCAATAATGTGAGTGTATTAAAACGAGCCGCTTTGTGAGTTAAGTTTCACAATTTGACTATAAGGTGTTTGGAGAAAATGTTAAGTTAAAATTCACCTTTTTGTAATTTTGAGTAAAAGTAAAACTTTTAATTAAAGTTGTTTAATATTATCTAAATGGTAGTATAAGACATTTAGAGAATAAATATTTGGGAAAATTTTGTTATAATAAAGGAGAATTATTAAAATATGAGATGATTTATGTAAAGGCAATTTTATATAAATTTAGTTTATAAAATGTGATTTAAAAAGTGTTTTTGAAAACTAAAGTCTGGTTATTGCTTGAAATGATTTTAGAAACGTAATAATGGTATTACTTGGAAATATTTCTAAGTATAAATATTTTGGAAGAGAAACTTTAATGGCAAAACTCCTTTTATACTCAATTTAAATATGTAAGTGCCATATATAGAGAATTTATTAGCATTTCACTAATTTTAATGGCAAAACGCAAGCATTACAAAAGCATCAAACACCAAACGCTTACCATATTAGTTCATGAAGCTACTATAACAAAATCTCAAAAACAAAATACATATTATCAGTCTAAAACATATACCATATAAATCCCAAATACATAGAAGTTTATAAATACCAAAGCTGAAATAGAACAACTGAAACTGAAATGGATAGATAACTAGATGAGCAAAAATCTCCAGCGATTCCTAGCTACAGAAAAAGAAATCCAAAGCTAAGCTGTAAATACTTAGGCCCACCCGAGCATAAAGTAAAACACAAAACACTCGAGTCAAGACATACATACTTATATAATGTAAACCAACTCAAGTGAACTGTAGTAGTAATGCACAATAATTTAAAGGATGCTTGGGATCGCCCATCCTCAAAGGATCAGTTAAACCATAAATAAAATACATCCCATGGTTAAAATTACAAAATGTAATTTATACTTCGAAATCAAATATCATTTCAAAATTCAATATCATTTCAAATTCGTTTTAAAATATCAAAATATCATATTATTCCAAAACCACATTCATTTTTTTAATTTAAAATACCATTTCAAATCATATTTCAAAATGGTTTATATTTCAAATCAAATAATCCATTTAAATCATTTAAAAATGAAGTTATTATATTTAATAACCAAATATTCAATTCTCAAAACCATTTCCAGAATTCATTTATTCACTTAAATTTATTAAAACGGTGAAATTTCAACTTTCGCAGCACTTAGAAAATGCAACGGAAAGCTATATTTGAAAACCATTCATTTAACAAAGATAGCATTTAAAACTGCTGTAATAGGTTTTAGTTTCAAGTTTAAGTTTCTATAACTACAGCACTTACAAAGTGTTGTAATATCCCTTAGTTCATTTTTGCCTTTTAGTTCATTTGTATCAACTACAACACTTAGAAATGCTGTAATATCCTTTACTTTAGAATTGATAGCATTTATGAAATGCTGTTAAATAAATTCAAGATTTTCAATACAATTTCACAAATAATTTTAATTTTAATTTAATCCATTTAACTTATAAAATCATATTTTCTCACTTTAAAATCAATCATTTAAATACCCCTAAATTTATGATTTTATAAAGTGAAACTCTTATACAAAAATCAAATTTTTATAATGACTCACTTATTAAATTCAAACATTAAATTTCTATTCTTTATAATTAAAATTAACTTAACTTAAATTTTAAATTACCATTCAAAATATAACTTATTTTAATTTATTTACTCAATTTAAATTTCACTTTTAAACCAAATTCTCAAATTTCCAATTTAAGTTATATTTCAAATTTCAACTTAACTATTCACTTATTTCACCTTTTAACTTATACAAAAATCATTATCGCTTTATAAAAATCATTTTAAATTAAATTTAAATTAAATTATTATAAATTCTTACTTAATTTAAACTTCATTTTTTAAAACAAAATCATAAATTCCAGAATTTACTTATATTTCTAATTCTACCCTACCATTTAATTATTTCACTTATTTAACTTGTAGAAAATCACTAATATTTTATAAAATCATTTTTAATTAAATTTAAATCAAAATATCATAATATTTACATTTTTAAAATATTTAGAAAATTTAGAAAAATATATATTAACCACGGGTCTGTATATAATTTTCTATAACCTAAGTCAGGTGATACGGATAATATATCATTTCAATCCATAATTTACAAGGAAAAATCCGGGTTCTATCATTACAAACCCGCAATCCAAAGTAAAATGAAATAAATAAAAATCGTTCGGGCCTATCATTTCAGGCCATAACGATTTTCCCCTATTCTAACGTCCGTTCGGGTATGTATCATTTCAACCCAGAGTGACTCTATTCTATAAGGAACTTGTAGTGTGATAAACTGATATAAATAAATAGAATAGCATTATCTAACAGTAATAGATGATATGACAGGTGTATAAATCGGGTGGTCATCATATAAATTATATCACAGACAGTTACAACATGATAATATAATTTACAGATTCAAGTGGTGTCAATTTACAAATTATATAAGTACAAAATGTCTGGTGAGAAATACTCACCTCTACAAGCTGGAGATAGCACAACCAAACACACAACAAAGATCCAAAAGGCACAAAATCACGACTACGATTCAAGTGAGGGAAGAGCCAAAGCTATTATCTTGTTCATATCAAACAAAAACAAGATTGCAACATGAATATACAACCCAAAATATGACATTAAACAACCTAGAAATAATACACAACACATAACTAAACAACTTGAACTTGCTTTTACAAATCCTATGCTCGGCCTAGGGTTTGAAATGCACGGTCATAGTTATGAATTTGGATCAGGTATGGTTCATAGGGTCGGGCATAATGAGGAAGTGAAGGACTGGAAGTTGTTATGCATGAACATACAAAGCCAAGGCAGAAAAGGAAATTTTGTGCATACAACAAGTCACGGCCATGGCATGTAGTGGCATGGCCAGGCCTGGTGGAGGTCAGGGGATGGTGTAGCAGTGGATTAGGGTCAGGTAGAGGATGGAGAAGGTGGTGCAAGTGGTGGCCGAGAGGGGTTGTGAAGTGGTGAAGGCATGTAGGTGTTCGTCCATGGTAGTTTCAAGTGGATAATGCAATATTTTGTGGAGTTTTCAACCTAGGGGTGCACGGCCATGACTGGACAAGGAGCTGGAGGAGGTGGAAGCCGAGTGTGGTGGTGGTGAAGGTGGCTATGGTGATGGAGGAGCAAGTGGCCGAACATAGAAGGTGAAAGCAAGGCAAGATAAAAAATAAACAAAGAAGAATAATATAAGAAAAAGTGAATAAACCATTACCAAATTTTGTTCAGCAATGATGGCCGAAAGTTTGGGATGAGAAACGAAAAAAATTGCATGAAAAATAAAGGGTGATCGGCTGAAGAAAGAATATGGTCAGCAAAATTGAATGCAAGTGTTGATTTGCAAATGAAAAGGTAAAAGGAATATGAAGAGTCTAAAGTAAATGAAAGGTTCAAACTCTTCATATTTATCATTTTCTTTTCTCATTTTAAACACATGAAAAGCAAGTAAATAAAATATAAAATAAAAATAAAAATGAAGTATGAAAGAAAATAAATAAATAAATTTTAGATAAATATAAAAAAAATTAACAAAATAGCTAAATAATAGAAACCAGGGTTTAAAAATTGAAAATAAAATACAATAAGCTTTGGAAAATTATAACGTCACTTTAAAAATGTTTTAAAATAAAATATATACCTAACATGTCATATAACACATATTAGAACATGATATGACAAATAAAAATATTATCTATATAAATTAAAATAGATAATTTTATTAAATAAATTAATTTACATACAATATTGTAAAAGGCATAGCTTTCACAATATAAATCGGATTTCAACGAAATGAAAAGCAGTATTCTTGAAATTTAATTTATTCTCATAATGAAAGATAAAATTCAAGAATTCAAATATTTAAATTTTAAATTTAAAAGTCAAAGTTTGACTAGTTTGACCAAAATCCACATTTTCTGAAAAATATTCTATTTATTCAGGTTTGGAATTATAATTCACACAAAAATCAAATTTATATTTAAAAACAACAAAATTTTTCCATTTTAATAAATAAAATAAAGTTTTTAAATCAGACATTCCAATTAAAATAATCAAAATAAGCAATTAAAATAAATCACCAAATTCAGGGTTGTTACACTCTCCCCCACTTAAATCTTTTCGTCCTCGAAAAGAACGAACAAGGAAAATAAGGAAAAGCAAAATAGAAAAAAAATAGTACCTGAAACGAACAATTCCGGATTCGAAGCACGAATGCTCTCCTCCATCTTTCAGGTACAATCACGATCATCAGTACTTCACTGTACTTAGATCAGACTAACAAATTTCCTTCTTAGCTGCTTCGTACCTCTACTGACAATACGAAGTGGCTTACTCTCGACAGTCAGATTAGGCTAAGTATCCAACTATCAAGAGCAGAAGGCTGAACCAAAAAGAGATGGGTCAAGAAGACACCAGAGAAGATGTGAGACGTGGAATACATCATGCAGTCAAGAAAGCTTCTCCGGCAAATCCAAACGATAAGCCAAAGAACCAACTCTTTCCATAATGCAGAAAGGACCCTCAAAGAGGAAGAAGGTAGAAATAGCTAGAAGGGAAAGTAGGTTGAAAGACAAGGATGGACCATATTTAAAACTATATAAATTTAAATTTAAATTTATTTATTTATAACATTTTAAACATTTTATAATATGATGAATAGTCATTTGATTCAAATTGATAGTTCAAAGTAAACAATATTTAAAATATGTTTAAATTATTTAGACAAGTAAAATAAATGATCAAAATATCCTTTATATAATACTTTATCAAAATACTTTTATAACTCGATGTCTTAACAAGTTTACTTTCGTTCCTGCAGACTCTGGCCATGCATTGATCAGGCGCAAAGCTAGAATTCTCCAAATACTTAGTAGACTTGTTTCAACACCCAGTGAAAATACTGGAAAACTTTTAGAAACAGATATGGAAAGTACAATCCAACTAAAACAACCAAACCAAAACATGTCGATCATGGATCGTGGATACACAATGGTTATGCCTGGATCCCCAAGAAAACATTCGTACCCGTAGGCTGACTACCGCAGCCCTGCGATTACGCCATGAAGACTGGTAGTACCGCAGATACACAATGATTACGCCTAGATCCCCCAGGAAACATCAGTACCCGTAGGCTCTCGCAGCCCTTGCGGATTACGCTACCAAATACGACCTACATGGATCGCAGATACACAATGGTTACGACTGGATCCCCCAGCAAACATCTGTACCCATAGGCTCTCGCAGCCCCTGCGAATTACGCTATACAGTCGCGCTCGTAAGACCATGGAGATCGCCATGGAATTCGATGGACACTCGAGTATCATATCCGGAAAACCCAAATCAGAGAGAATAATATCGATAGAATGAATCCACAATGTGGCCACAAAGCAGATATCAAGCAGAAGGCACTTTCCATCTCTTTAGTTCGAAAATATGTATCATATAGTACCTTTCAAATCACTTTCAAATATCATACTTATATAAATTCCATCATATATAAGATTCCATTTCAAAATGAATACTTTCCAAATCAATAGTATATCAAATCATACTTATATAGACTTCGATTATATAAGATTTCTTTTTTTTCAAATGAGTACCATTTCCAAATCAACAGTTTTCAAATCAACTTCATACTTATACAAATCAATTTTATATAAATTTGATAACTCCCAAATCAAGTATTTTTATTTTACTTTTGAATTACATTATTATGGCTCCATAATATATGCCTACATTCAAGAAAGTGTTTTGGTGAGGATGTATCATCGAATTGATCATGTTATTTTAGCTATTTTTCTACAACCAAGACTATATTATATGTACAAAAGCTTTCATATTAACAAGAATTAGCATCCTAGCAATATAGTTCTATAAATTATATTTTGCACATTATTTTAATATATGAATTTATAAGTGTGGAGGTGAAGTTGCATTAAAATTTTGTTAAAAACACACATAGCTATAATGAAATAATGTATGAAGTTTAAGTGAGTTAACGCATGCTTGCAATGTATTCTTAAAAGAAACACAGAATATTGCGGTGACTTTCCAAGCCCTACTGCAGCTAACCGGCTACAAATTTTTGGTCGGTATAACTCAAGTTTTTACTATTTAGTATTAGTACACCCAAGACTGTTGTATAAAGTTCCAATCATAAACTTGAAGTGCTTAAAATTTCAATAGTTAGAAGTTTACTCCTGGGGATTATTTTAAAGAATTACAAATAATTATAATGGGTAAGTCTAACATTTTTGTAAAATTGCACACTTTACCATTTCAATCAATGTAAGTTTCAGTTATGGTCAAGCTTTTCCTTATAACCATGTTTTCTTTTTTACTTTGAATCTTCTATAGAATGTTGAATAATCATTTAATCTTTTCACATTACAGGTTACCCATTTTTTGCATTATGGTTAGCTTTAGCAAGTGTAGAAGTGGTCAACTCGGTTACAACGAGAATGTTAAATCTTGAATGAATTTGGGCATTTACTGGATCAAATCATAAAAGACGATATAGAAAGAAAAAACAAACAATGTTGCTATTTTCTCTTCATTTTTTTTGAAATACTGGAAGACTATTACTTGAGTCTGAGGTCGGTCAGATCCTTCATGTGATTTTTTTGGTAAACATGTCAAATGAAGAAACACAGCTAGCATCCGATTGGGCTATATACATTATCTTTTGGAAATTAATTTGATTGTCAACAAGAATTTGTAGTTGTTACCACACCTAATCTTAGTAAAAATTATAAATATTTATTTGCTAAAAAAACATTTTTTCAATATCTGTCTTTTTCTATAAATATTTTTTAAAAGAACGATTATATATATTTGTTTTCTTTATAAATATGCAGCAAAATATGCATGTATTTGCAAAACACTATGTTGGTTTTTTTGATTGTTTTTTACACTTAGTCGAAATTGGAAATTAGGTTGAAGGGCTTCTATTTCCAAAGTGATAAGTTTTAAGGACAACACTTCTGAGTAATTAGTTTTAAGGAGAAATTATAGGATAATGATAAATTCATTTATCTTTTTAAGTTACACAGGAAAATGTTAAATCATTTTATCGTTATTTTAGTATAACTGAAAATGATAAATTCTTTTATCTTTTTCCTATAAAATGTCCTTAAAACTAATTTTTCAGAAGTATTGTCCTTAAAACTTATTACCCTACACAAATAAACCCTTGAAGTGTAAACCCCTTGGTTGAAATATATATAAACTAGAAAATTAATATAAAAATTTAGTGGTATTGCATATTGATATTAGATGTTCTCATGATTTAAGCGAGTTTTAAAAGGTAAAAGTGTGAATAACAAGGTCCCATTAAGACGAAGATTTCACACATTTAGAAAACTTTTAGTAGTGTTCTAAAAAAATCTTTGAAAAAAAAAATATCTCAAAAATAAAAACGAAATCTCAAAAATGAAAATATCATCCGATATAAATTTACATCCGTATAAAGCTCGGGCTTTCCACTTTCCAATATTAAGGTTCTTACAAATATTAGTAATAGTTATAATATAAGGTCCATAATAAAATTTAATATCCCTATTTGTAACAGCTACAATGTAAAAATATGGTCCAACGATCAAAATATAGGTCCATCTGGACATTCATATATACTCAAGTCTATTGGCTATATGAATTTCTTTAATTGTCTCGATCTTCTCGGTCATTGCTTAAGGTATACTTTATGCTGGCACTGGTACAATCAAATCTACTCCCACATGTGCAACTATAAAAGCATACATGTTGTGATTAAATGCAGGCCCACTTGGGCGTGCATATATACTCGTTATTAATAGTATATATATACATATATGTATGTATGTACATATGAATTCGCAAATAAGCTTTTAGCAATATAAAGAGAGAAAAAATGTTTCGGTTTTAAATTGTTTTAGAAGAATTGATTTTTTAATTTATTTTCGTATGGAAATATATATTGAAAATAAATAAATAAATTGAATTTTTAAAAACAAATGAATGTATACATTTTATGTCAGAACATTGCAAGCGTAATTTGATATTTATATGTATGTTTTATATATATAATTAAATTTAACTTTAAATTAAGTAATATATATTATTTGGATTTAAATATATGTAAAAAAATTAATTATTTTGGAACCTTTATATACATATATAAATACTAATAAAATAAAATACATGCTTTATATAATTATATATTATATTAACTTAATATTTACATTAAAAATCAATTTAGTAATATTATTAAATGAGAAAATCTTCAAAAAGAATCATTTAAAAATAAAGTTAATGGTAAAGTGTTTCGGGCTTACATTAAACAATGTTTTGATGACATTCAATTTTGACCCTTGTATTAATGCACTTAGCATTATAATTTGCCCTTTTAAAAAAAGAATTTTTCAAAGAGTGTTTTTAATGTATTTTTCAAATATCTGAATAGTGAAAATCAAGCACAAGTGTGAATCAAATGTTTTAAAAGTTTGATTTATTTATTAATGGTAAGCGTATGCGATTTAATTCTCATACGCTAACCACTTTATTATTCCCAATAGTTGTTTATCGATTTTGATTCTATTATCTTCTTTGTATTTCGACACTCCAAGACGATGTGCTGCTTTTTTTTATCTTTGATATTCTTTGTCGAAAATGAATAAAACCTACGCACGAGTAAAAAGAGGGGAGTACCCTCCTAGTCATTGTTGTGCTTCATCATTCTAACAAGATTTGTTGCCCATTTTGAGCATTGATATCCAACATCGAGAAAACTAAAACCAAAGCACGAGTGGTGCCAAGCCATGTGGATCACACCCATTAAAGTATATTCATATTTATCTAGTAAAGTTGATAGCATGCATGCATTGATGTGAGTATATTCTGATGCTTGCGGATTTAACTGGGTCCAGCGTCGAAGTTCCTATGAGTGACACTGTGCTCTTAAGTATATTTTGTCTAGAGGTATACTTTTGTTGAAGGGGGGACACCCTCCTAGTGATGTTGGATAAATTCATTTTCCTTGTTACTGTCTTGAACCTTCGAATTGATCTTTTCGTCTTTTGTTTTTCATCAATCCAAGACGATTTGTTACTCATTCAAGCGTTCCTATCCTTTTTCGAAAATGACTAAAACCATAGCGTAAGTGGAAGTCAAGCTATGTGGGATTAGTCTCATTAGGTATCTTCACATTACTCTAGATTGGATTCTATGGTATTCGTTAGGAGATGTGAAATACTCAGACTCTCGGTAACCGTTGGCGGGGTTCAGTTTGGTATTGTCCGTGAGCCCTTGTAGCTCTTAAGTATATTTCTAAAGGTATGCTTTCGGTATGAGAGGAGCACCCTCCTAGTCATTTGTTAAAAAAATTCCCTTCCTTATTTGATTCATATCTTTTAATTATGTTTCTTAATTTGCATCGAGAAGTGTCTGAAGCTCTTCTCGATGTCTAATTATATTTGTCCATTCTTTATGTTTGAATTTTTTTGTTATCCGTGTACATCCTTTCTCATTTGGATTGTTGTTCGAATTGTTTTCCGTTTTTTATTTATGGATGTTATTCTTGTGAGGTAAAACCCGTTCCGCGTTTAGCGGCGTGGTCTCATAGAATTTATTAAATGTTAGCCTTATTACTTGAGTTTTCTCACGTTGGTTTTCCAAACTGATCTGGGTGTTATTTTGTTATAATGCTCAAGTCAGACCGAGTATTTTTCTAGGTTGTCGTTGGTGGGGTATAGAGCTCATGAAGTAGAGCTGGATCACCTGTTGTAGTATTTTATTTTTCGCTGTATTGTAAATACTTATCGACAAATTATAAGGTAAGAAATTTACAACCGTCTAGCTGGTGGGATTTGTTTTAACTCTGATATATCTCGTATATTGGAGTGACGGTTTATGCTATCTTTATTATATTATATGTTGTTGATTCCACCATGAGATTCTGATTTCTCATATTCCTTCTATGTTGTTATTTTTATCTACCCTAACAATCTGCCTTTCCGGCGATTGGACGTTTGACATTTGAATACCGGAACGTATTTGGTGTCGCGTTTCGATGGTCGAAAAGATGGGTCGTTACATTTGGTATCAAAGCTGAAGGTTAGGCGAGAACCTTGCTTTGGTAGGGTATGTCTCATTAGAGATAGGGTAAGCGACACTCTACAATGAGTCTGAGAGTATTATATATATGAGAACTTATTTGTTATTTTTGCAAAAACGTAATGTGTTAATCGATCTATTAGGTTGTTTATGAATTTTGGTCAAGACGTGAGATGTCACGGTGTCGATAGGGATTTCTAAACACTTGAACAAGACAAACGGATACAATATTGATTTTGAAAATTTTGGCAAATGAAATATTTTGTTTAGGATTATATTTTATATATGTAATGGAATAATTTTCAAAATTTATATATTTATTATGGTGTGTTTGTTTGAAAGTGGTAATATTTATTTATTATCATAATAGTTTGATTTGTCGTGCTCAGATAGTTTTTGAGCGTTTATTGTTCAATAATGTGAGTGTATTAAAACGAGCCGCTTTGTGAGTTAAGTTTCACAATTTGACTATAAGGTGTTTGGAGAAAACGTTAAGTTAAAATTCACCTTTTTGTAACTTTGAGTAAAAGTAAAACTTTTAATTAAAGTTGTTTAATATTATCTAAATGGTAGTATAAGACATTTAGAGAATAAATATTTGGGAAAATTTTGTTATAATAAAGGAGAATTATTAAAATATGAGATGATTTTATGTAAAGGCAATTTTATATAAATTTAGTTTATAAAATGTGATTTAAAAAGTGTTTTTGAAAACTAAAGTCTGGTTATTGCTTGAAATGATTTTAGAAACGTAATAATGGTATTACTTGGAAATATTTCTAAGTATAAATATTTTGGAAGAGAAACTTTAATGGCAAAACTCCTTTTATACTCAATTTAAATATGTAAGTGCCATATATAGAGAATTTATTAGCATTTCACTAATTTTAATGGCAAAACGCAAGCATTACAAAAGCATCAAACACCAAACGCTTACCATATTAGTTCATGAAGCTACTATAACAAAATCTCAAAAACAAAATACATATTATCAGTCTAAAACATATACCATATAAATCCCAAATACATAGAAGTTTATAAATACCAAAGCTGAAATAGAACAACTGAAACTGAAATGGATAGATAACTAGATGAGCAAAAATCTCCAGCGATTCCTAGCTACAGAAAAAGAAATCCGAAGCTAAGCTGTAAATACTCAGGCCGACCCGAGCATAAAGTAAAACACAAAACACTCGAGTCAAGACATACATACTTGTATAATGTAAACCAACTCAAGTGAACTATAGTAGTAATGCACAATAATTTAAAGGATGCTTGGAATCGCCCATCCTCAAAGGATCAGTTAAACCATAAATAAAATACATCCCATGGTTAAAATTACAAAATGTAATTTATACTTCGAAATCAAATATCATTTCAAAATTCAATATCATTTCAAATTCGTTTTAAAATATCAAAATATCATATTATTCCAAAACCACATTCATTTTTTTAATTTAAAATACCATTTCAAATCATATTTCAAAATGGTTTATATTTCAAATCAAATAATCCGTTTAAATCATTTAAAAATGAAGTTATTATATTTAATAACCAAATATTCAATTCTCAAAACCATTTTCAGAATTCATTTATTCACTTAAATTTATTAAAATGGTGAAATTTCAACTTTCGCAGCACTTAGAAAATGCAACGGAAAGCTATATTTGAAAACCATTCATTTAACAAAGATAGCATTTAAAACTGTTGTAATAGGTTTTAGTTTCAAGTTTAAGTTTCTATAACTACAGCACTTACAAAGTGTTGTAATATCCCTTAGTTCATTTTTGCCTTTTAGTTCATTTGTATCAACTACAACACTTAGAAATGCTGTAATATCCTTTACTTTAGAATTGATAGCATTTATGAAATGATGTTAAATAAATTCAAGATTTTCAATACAATTTCACAAATAATTTTAATTTTAATTTAATCCATTTAACTTATAAAATCATATTTTCTCACTTTAAAATCAATCATTTAAATACCCCTAAATTTATGATTTTATAAAGTGAAACTCTTATACAAAAATCAAATTTTAATAATGACTCACTTATTAAATTCAAACATTAAATTTCTATTCTTTATAATTAAAATTAACTTAACTTAAATTTTAAATTACCATTCAAAATATAACTTATTTTCATTTTATTTACTCAATTTAAATTTCACTTTTAAACCAAATTCTCAAATTTCCAATTTAAGTTATATTTCAAATTTCAACTTAACTATTCACTTATTTCACCTTTTAACTTATACAAAAATCATTATCGCTTTATAAAAATCATTTTAAATTAAATTTAAATTAAATTATTATAAATTCTTACTTAATTTAAACTTCATTTTTAAACAAAATCATAAATTCCAAAATTTACTTATATTTCTAATTCTACCCTACCATTTAATTATTTCACTTATTTAACTTGTAGAAAATCACTAATATTTTATAAAATCATTTTTAATTAAATTTAAATCAAAATATCATAATATTTACATTTTTAAAATATTTAGAAAATTTAGAAAAATATACATTAACCACGGGTCTGTATATAATTTTCTATAACCTAAGTCAGGTGATACGGATAATATATCATTTCAATCCATAATTTACAAGGAAAAATCCGGGTTCTATCATTACAAACCCGCAATCCAAAGTAAAATGAAATAAATAAAAATCGTTCGGGCCTATCATTTCAGGCCATAACGATTTTTCCCTATTCTAACGTCCGTTCGGGTATGTATCATTTCAACCCAGAGTGATTCTATTCTACAAGGAACTTGTAGTGTGATAAACTGATATAGATAAATAGAATAGCATTATCTAACAGTAATAGATGATATGACAGGTGTATAAATCGGGTGGTCATCATATAAATTATATCACAGACAGTTACAACATGATAATATAATTTACAGATTCAAGTGGTGTCAATTTACAAATTATATAAGTACAAAATGTCTGGTGAGAAATACTCACCTCTACAAGCTGGAGATAGCACAACCAAACACACAACAAGATCCAAAAGGCACAAAATCACGACTACGATTCAAGTGAGGGAAGAGCCAAAGCTATTATCTTGTTCATATCAAACAAAAACAAGATTGCAACATGAATATACAACCCAAAATATGACATTAAACAACCTAGAAATAATACACAACACATAACTAAACAACTTGAACTTGCTTTCACAAATCCTATGCTCGGCCTAGGGTTTGAAATGCATGGTCATAGTTATGAATTTGGATCAGGTATGGTTCATAGGGTCGGGCATAATGAGGAAGTGAAGGACTGGAAGTTGTTATGCATGAACATACAAAGCCAAGGCAGAAAAGGAAATTTTGTGCATACAACAAGTCACGGCCATGGCATGTAGTGGCACGGCCAGGCCTGGTGGAGGTCAGGGGATGGTGTAGCAGTGGATTAGGGTCAGGTAGAGGATGGAGAAGGTGGTGCAAGTGGTGGCCGAGAGGGGTTGTGAAGTGGTGAAGGCATGTAGGTGTTCGTCCATGGTAGTTTCAAGTGGATAATGCAATATTTTGTGGAGTTTTCAACCTAGGGGTGCACGGCCATGACTGGACAAGGAGCTGGAGGAGGTGGAAGCCGAGTGTGGTGGTGGTGAAGGTGGCTATGGTGATGGAGGAGCAAGTGGCCGAACATAGAAGGTGAAAGCAAGGCAAGATAAAAAATAAACAAAGAAGAATAATATAAGAAAAAGTGAATAAACCATTACCAAATTTTGTTCAGCAATGATGGCCGAAAGTTTGGGATGAGAAACAAAAAAAATTGCATGAAAAATAAAGGGTGATCGGCTGAAGAAAGAATATGGTCAGCAAAATTGAATGCAAGTGTTGATTTGCAAATGAAAAGGTAAAAGGAATATGAAGAGTCTAAAGTAAATGAAAGGTTCAAACTCTTCATATTTCTCATTTTCTTTTCTCATTTTAAACACATGAAAAGCAAGTAAATAAAATATAAAATAAAAATAAAAATAAAGTATGAAAGAAAATAAATAAATAAATTTTAGATAAATATAAAAAAAATTAACAAAATAGCTAAATAATAGAAACCAGGGTTTAAAAATTGAAAATAAAATACAATAAGCTTTGGAAAATTATAACGTCACTTTAAAAATGTTTTAAAATAAAATATATACCTAACATGTCATATAACACATATTAGAACATGATATGACAAATAAAAATATTATCTATATAAATTAAAATAGATAATTTTATTAAATAAATTAATTTACATACAATATTGTAAAAGGCATAGCTTTCACAATATAAATCGGATTTCAACGAAATGAAAAGCAGTATTCTTGAAATTTAATTTATTCTCATAATGAAAGATAAAATTCAAGAATTCAAATATTTAAATTTTAAATTTAAAAGTCAAAGTTTGACTAGTTTGACCAAAATCCACATTTTCTGAAAAATATTCTATTTATTCAGGTTTGGAATTATAATTCACACAAAAATCAAATTTATATTTAAAAACAACAAAATTTATCCATTTTAATAAATAAAATAAAGTTTTTAAATCAGACATTCCAATTAAAATAATCAAAATAAGCAATTAAAATAAATCACCAAATTCAGGGTTGTTACACTCTCCCCCACTTAAATCTTTTCGTCCTCGAAAAGAACGAACAAGGAAAATAAGGAAAAGCAAAATAGAAAAAAAAATAGTACCTGAAACGAACAATTCCGGATTCGAAGCACGAATGCTCTCCTCCATCTTTCAGGTACAATCCCGATCATCAGTACTTCACTGTACTTAGATCAGACTAACAAATTTCCTTCTTAGCTGCTTCGTACCTCTACTGACAATACGAAGTGGCTTACTCTCGACAGTCAGATTAGGCTAAGTATCCAACTATCAAGAGCAGAAGGCTGAACCAAAAAGAGATGGGTCAAGAAGACACCAGAGAAGATGTGAGACGTGGAATACATTATGCAGTCAAGAAAGCTTCTCCGGCAAATCCAAACGATAAGCCAAAGAATCAACTCTTTCCATAATGCAGAAAGGACCCTCAAAGAGGAAGAAGGTAGAAATAGCTAGAAGGGAAAGTAGGTTGAAAGACAAGGATGGACCATATTTAAAACTATATAAATTTAAATTTAAATTTATTTATTTATAACATTTTAAACATTTTATAATATGATGAATAGTCATTTGATTCAAATTGATAGTTCAAAGTAAACAATATTTAAAATATGTTTAAATTATTTAGACAAGTAAAATAAATGATCAAAATATCCTTTATATAATACTTTATCAAAATACTTTTATAACTCGATGTCTTAACAAGTTTACTTTCGTTCCTGCAGACTCTGGCCATGCATTGATCAGGCGCAAAGCTAGAATTCTCCAAATACTTAGTAGACTTGTTTCAACACCCAGTGAAAATACTGGAAAACTTTTAGAAACAGATATGGAAAGTACAATCCAACTAAAACAACCAAACCAAAACATGTCAATCATGGATCGCGGATACACAATGGTTACGCCTGGATCCCCAAGGAAACATTCGTATCCGTAGGCTGACTACCGCAGCCCTGCGATTATGCCATGAAGACTGGTAGTACCGCAGATACACAATGATTACGCCTAGATCCCCCAGGAAACATCAGTACCCGTAGGCTCTCGCAGCCCTTGCGGATTACGCTACCAAATACGACCTACATGGATCGCAGATACACAATGGTTATGACTGGATCCCCCAGCAAACATCTGTACCCATAGGCTCTCGCAGCCCCTGCGAATTACGCTATACAGTCGCACTCGTAAGACCATGGAGATCGCCATGGAATTCGATGGACACTCGAGTATCATATCCGGAAAACCCAAATCAGAGAGAATAATATCGATAGAATGAATCCACAATGTGGCCACAAAGCAGATATCAAGCAGAAGGCACTTTCCATCTCTTTAGTTCGAAAATATGTATCATATAGTACCTTTCAAATCACTTTCAAATATCATACTTATATAAATTCCATCATATATAAGATTCCATTTCAAAATGAATACTTTCCAAATCAATAGTATATCAAATCATACTTATATAGACTTCGATTATATAAGATTTCTTTTTTTTCAAATGAGTACCATTTCCAAATCAACAGTTTTCAAATCAACTTCATACTTATACAAATCAATTTTATATAAATTTGATAACTCCCAAATCAAGTATTTAATAAAATAAGGTTCTCAATTTAATTCCTTTCAATAACATTTCAGTTTCAAAATCATATATGATTTTCGCCAAACCATTTCTTCCAAATTACATATATTCAGTTTCAAAATTTCTCAAAACAATAGGTACAGAAAATAATACTGGTTTCCAAATCAACAAAATTTAGGTCAAACAAATTCATTTCCAAATCATGTAAATGCTGGGTTTGTTTGCGCCAAAATTGGTCACAAACCCCAAGTATCGTGAAAGCACCAAGCTATGAATATAGATCAGCAATATTCCAAACACAAATCTCAGATCTAAGCAACACTAAGTACAACAATTTAGAAATAACAATCAGTGACACGAGATTTATAGTGGTTCGGCTATCTCCGGCCTACGTCCACTTCAAATGACAATCTTTTATTGATTTTTCTTGCTGGTTACAAATGATTACAGCGATTATAATGGACAAATTCGAGTAAAATAGTTGTGATGAAGTGTAGAATAGAATCCAGCAGAGTCTGGACGTCGAATAGCCAAACGATCCCTTTCCTATAGGCTTCAGGGGGCTATTTATAGGTGTAGGAGGCTTATATCGCGTTCAAACTTCGAGAGACTTCTTCTGGCACGTGAGTGGGCCCACGCGACCGATCCTACCAACTTTCGACTCGATCCGCAATAGATATGAATCGAATTCGTATCGATCAAAAAATGGTCCAATCGAGATGAAACTTTGCAGGAACGTTCTTTAGCTTGTACGTAAGCTCCTATGAAAATTTTGCAGCATTTGGACCTGTGGTTCGTGAGATATAATCGATGCAAGATTGTGATTTTCGTATGCTGCTGAGTTCGAGTCCATGCTTTCGTATCCATCCTGTTCGAATCGATCTGGACACGTGAGTGCGTGGTGACGTGGCACGAGATTTTTGGATCGCTCCATCTTTTATGCCGAATTGAAGGAGTCTTATTCGCAACCAACATCGAAGCTGAGTTCGTGTCGACCACTTCATGTCGTTTGCGTTGACATTCACGGCGCTATTCGTATCCATCGTTTATGAATGTTCGATGGATGCGAACAAAGCCTTCACCATCGATACGAATAGTGTACTGAGGTGCACTAATGGACCAATACGAACTTTAGTCGGTACGAATGAGGCCCCTCGAGATCGATACGAATAGCATGGCTCCAGAGGGGTTTGAACTGTTCGTCGAACACGATCGGTTCGAAGCACGATGGATAGGAATAGTTCTGCCCTGATCGATATGAACCCGATGGACTCGAATAGTACAGCCAAGGATCGATTCGAGCCCGATCAATTCAAACAGATGTTGATCGAGTCGAATATGATGGATACGAAACTTGACTTCCCTCGATGGATGCGAACAGTGTGTCCTCTTTGTCTTGTATCGATCATATCTCTATCATACGAACTCCGATTAACCAGAAATTTGAAACGCAGCCTTGTCTAGCCTTGATCATCACCTCCAAGCGATTCTGTCCTAATCGGGGCTCGGCCAAATTTTAATGATATCGATCACAGCCTTGTTTCCAATCGATCTTCAGTTCTGATATCCATCCTTCCTTGCCAGTTTGTTAATATTCCAGCCTTGACCAAAAGGTGGGATAACATTCCCCCCCCCCCCCCCCCGAAACATGCCTTGCGATAAGAAGGTGTGTTTTGAATAACTCTGAATCCGATATCCAGATTCCACAGCCATATCACCAGAGTAAATCATTCTCGACTGCTCCGCGTCGATGCCCAATCCCAAATCCAGTAACCAAAGCCTTTAGTCGATTCCATATCCATCTGAACTCGACAACCGAGTCCTAATCCATCCTTATTCAATAGCCAATAACTGAATCCAGGACCCCTCTGGGTCGATATCCAAATCCGTAACCTATTTGGGTTCTTGCCAAGCGCAATCCACACCTGACGAACGTGGTCCACTGTCCCTGGACGTTAAGCTAACCTCTCTGGGTTCTTGCCAAGCGCAATCCACACTTGACGACCATGGTCCAGTGTCCCTAGACGTTGAGCTAACCTCTCCGGGTTCTTTCCAAGCGCAATCCACACTTGATGACTGTGGTCCAGTGTCCCTGGACGTTGTACAATACCATGGCTTATGTCCTAAGACAAATCCTGGTCACTCCGGACCCTTGTCGAGCATAGTCCATACTCGACGACCTGAAATAGTAGCCAATAATGTAGGGCCTAAGTCCTAGGCCCAATCCTGGTCTCTTCGGACCCTTACTGAGCATAGTCCATACTCAGCGACCTGAAACAGTAATCGATAATATGAGGCCTAAGTCCTAGGCTGAATCCTGGTCACTCCAGACCCTTGTTGAGCATAGTCCATACTCAACGACTTGAATAAGCCAATTCTCCACATGTGGACAAAGAGACTTACCCCTTGCCAGATATAATCCATACCTGACGACCATTTACCAAAAACCAGATAAAAATCCAATCAAAATCCAATCCGAAATCCAAATAAAATGAGAAAATCAGAAATCCGAACCAACATCCAAAACAGAAAACAATCATCCAAACGAGAATCCAAACCAGAAGGCAAACAAAACCAGGAGTTCAAACCAAACTCCAAAACCAAACCAGAAAAACGAATGTCTGATCCAGAAACAAAAGACAGATTTCACAAACAATAGCATCACGGTTTATCATCATTCAAAGCATGCCTAGGGGTTATCTCCATCCTCGTGCATGAGTAAATGACTTTGCCGTTTGCCAGTAGCTTTCTACTTATTTCACATTATCCTAGTCAATTGATAACCAATCGACCATCATTCCTTGGCCTCGCACCATAGCTGTTCGAGGTAGGCGGTGGTTGCTCCTACTCCACCGCTGCATTCAGAGCCCCGACATATTGCCGCAACTGTCCATTCCTTACATGCTATGTCCTTTAGATGCCTGCAGCTGTTGGTATCATGTCCGTCCAAATCATGGAATAGACAATGCCTTCCTGATGCCCTCTCACGTTCAGAAGGTTCTCTCTTAGCCGGCCTTCTATAGGGAAGGCGATTTCGGTTCTCCATGTATATTCGCTCTAATGTCTCGTTTAATCCTGTGTATGTGGAGAACTTTGGATCCTTCCACGCTTCCTGGCTTTTCCTGAATCGTCATCCAGCTTCCTTTTTCCTTTATTTTTATTCGAGCTTCCAGTGGATGGACCTCCATCCTCAGCTGCATTCACCTCCTTTAACTTCAGATCTGTACATGCATCTTCTTGTCTAAGGGATCTCTCAGCTTCGTGAAAGAATTCTTCAAGATCCAGTGGTAGGTCCCGTATTAGAGATACCTTGAAATTCGAATCCTCTTTGACTCCCGATACGGCTGCCATCAAAACCATCGACGGATCTGGCCGATCTACAGAAGCAACCGCTGCGTTGAACCGAGTCAGGAAAGCTCTGAGTGACTCATCCGTCCTTTGCTTGATTGACGTCAGTGTCATCACGTTCTTTGGCCTCTTGATATGAACCCGAAATTGCCTCAAAAACCTATCCACCAACTCTGTCCACATCCTATAGATCCCTCTTCCAGCAGCCTGAACCACATCGCGGCTATATCCGTAAAGTATGTAGGGAAACATCGGGCCATAACTTCCTCCGATGCCCCCAGCACTTCCATGTGTCTAGTGTATCTCATCAAGTGATCGGTTGGGTTGGCCTTGCCATTGTATACTTCCACGCTAGGTAGCTTGAACTCGGGTGGATTCCGAGCCGTCCTGATTTCTCGAGTAAACGGACTCTTGTTCACTCCTTCCAAATCTCTATTGGTCAAACCTCCACGCATGGTTCTCCTAATAATCTCAACTAATCCAGCATTGTCTGCCAAAGGTTTCCCCCATGCCCCCGAGGGAACTCTGTACATATTCTTCGTGCGGCTCATTAACGTCAGCGCTCGCTCTAGCCTGTTGTCTTCCAGTGTCATACCCTGCGGGCCTGCCCCCGAGCCCTCGTTGACTGCCTTCTGGCTCTGTATTCTATCCTCCATTGGGTTTCGCGACCCTAGTTCCTTGTTCCACATTCACAGTCACTGTAGTCGGTCCAAGATTTTGTGTATTTGGTGCTCTCATCTGTTCGAAGAAGTTCTGCAGCATCTCTTGTTGACTCTTCATCATTCTTTCATGCATCGAATTTTCCTTAGCCTCCATCTCATCCCTGCTGATGTAGATCAAAGCTTGTCCTTCTCCAACTTCAGAGGATGCTTCTTGACTTCCTTCATGTTGGCTTCTCTCAGCTCTCTGTCTTCTGCTTGTCTGTCGAGTCATTGTCTTTCAAATCTAAACTCTTCCCGCTTTTCAAATCTGAACTTCAAATCCGATGTAGCGGGTGCTAGTCCTTCTCAGTGAAAGCATCAAAGTGTTTGCGCCAAAATTAGTCACAAACCCCAAGTATCATGAAAGCACCAAGCTATGAATGTAGATCAGCAATATTCCAAACACAAATCTCAGATCTAAGCAATACTAAGTACATCAATTCAACAAATAACAATCAGTGACACGAAATTTATAGTGGGTCGGCTATCTTCGGCCTACATCCACTTCAAATGACAATCTTTTATTGATTTTCCTTGCTGGTTACAGATGATTACAGTGATTATAATGGAGAAATTTGAGTAAAACTGTTGTGATGAAGTGTAGAATTGAATTCGGCAGAGTCTGGACGTCGAATAGCCAAAAGATCCCTTTCCTGTAGGCTTCAGGGGGCTATTTATAGGTGTAGGAGGTTGATATCGTGCTCAAACTTCGGGAGACTTCTTCTAGCACGTGAGTGGGCCCACGCGACCGATCCCGCCAAGTTTCGACTCGATCTGCGATCGATTCGAATCGATTTCGTATCGATCAAAAAATAGTCCAATCGAGCTGAAACTTTGCAAGAACGTTCTTTAGCTTGTACGTAAGCTCCTGTGAAAATTTCATAGCATTTGGACATGTGGTTCATGAGATATGATCGATGCAAGATTGTGATTTTCGTATGCTGGTGAGTTCGAATCCATGCTTTCGTATCCATCCTGTTCGAATCGACCTGGACATGTGAGTGCGTAGTGACGTGGCACGAGATTTTTGGATCGCTCCACCTTTTGTGCCGAATTGAAGGAGTCTTATTCGCAACCAACATCGGAGCTGAGTTCGTGTTGACCACTTCATGCTGTTTGCATTGACAGTCACGGCGCTATTCGTATCCATCGTTTATGAATGTTCGATGGACGTGAACAAAGCCTTCACCATCGATACGAATAGTGTACTTAGGTGCACTGATGGACCGATACAAACTTTAGTCGGTACGGATGAGGCCCCTCGAGATCGATACAAATAGCATGGCCCCAGATGGGTTCGAACTGTTCGTCGAACACGATCGGTTCGAAGCACGATGGATACGAATAGTTCCACACTGATCGATACGAACCCGATGGACTCGAATAGTACGGCCAAGGATCGATTCGAGCCCGATCGATTCGAATAGATGTTGGTCGTCGAATATGATGGATACGAAATTTGACTTCCCTCGATGGAAGCGAACAGTGTGTCCTCTTTGTCTTGTATCGATCATATCTCTATCATACGAACTCCGATTAACTTGAAATTTGAAATGCAGCCTTGTCTAGCCTTGACATCACTTCCAAGAAATTCTGTCATGATCGAAGCCTGGCCAAATTTTAATGATATCGATCACAGCCTTGTTTCCAATCGATTTTCAGTCCTGATATCCATCCTTCCTTGCCAGTTTGTTAATATTTCAGCCTTGACCAAAAGGTGGGATAACAGGGTTTAAATTTCAATCTATTTTAAAACCAAATATCCTTTTTCAAAATCAATTATACCCAAAATGATTTCCAAGTTTAATCCCTTTATAACCTTTAAACTATTTATTTCTATTCAAAAGATCAACTTACATTTTTCAAACTATTTAAAACTAAATTTTATTCAAAACATTCCAAAACTAAATTCCATATCAGTATAATTCAAAATAGTCTTATTCATTTACTTAACAAAATAGTTTCGACTCATTTACTTATACGAATGATTTTTATTTTTCCGAGATTACTTAGCTTTGAAAATTAAACCTTGATTTGGAAGTGCTCGAATTTTAAAATATAGTCGAAGAAATCGTATTTAAAATCCAAAAGTTGGAAATCACCAACAAATTAGTAAATCAATTACAATAGATAAGGTTATACCCAAAACAAATCTGAAAACTCGAGGACCGAACACCGTCTTACTTTAAATTATTTCATATATATATATATACACACACATTTCGAAAATCAAATCATACCTCAAAATCTGAAATCAAAATTGGTTTCACAAAATCACTCACATAGCAAAGCTACTAGAGTGGCCTCTCCCCCACTCAGAAACTCGAAAATCAATGTCGATGATGCATGCATTCATCACCGAAATTATTTTTCAGCAACATAAGTGGGTTATGAACTTTTATTTTCTTTAAACTTCTTTGAATTCTCTTCAAAATCATTAGAATTCATTCTAATACATTTGAAACACTTTTATTTAGAGAAGTATCTTTAAATCATATTATTATTATATATTTTCCAAAATCTTAAAACCAATTTCAAAAACCGGAGTTCGATTCCTCGAAATTCAAATTCAAAACCCTTCAGTTATAAATCATTTTTATTTAAATCAAATTTCTTATAAATTTTCATAATTTCAAATCCTTTTGAAACTTCAAATCTTCATTTTTAAAAGATATAAAATAATTATCGAAAACATTTTACTTTTCTAAAATGTGGTCATCCTTATCAAATTAATAATTTCGATGTATGCATAATTTCAAAATACAACCAAACACAAATTTCCGAGGGATGATTCAAGGATTTATTTCGAACAAACAGAGATTCAGATTTGGAGGAACTCTAATAAAATAGAATTCTGATTTGAAGATAAGCTCAAACGAAGATGAGATAATTTAATTACCAAATAGAAGATGGACAAGCATATATAAATCATGGACGATCATAACCGGGTCAACTGTGACTTCAGGAATATAATTAATGCGGAAATCTAAGGAAAATCGACATTCGATCGCCAGAGATAGAATCCATATATAGCAGAAGATAGCATCATAAACCGAGGATATAGAAATCTTCGGTCAATCAATGCCAATTGTAAGGGAGTTTCACCCTTTACAAATCATTCAAAGATTTGCGGAATCACCGATCTTTATAGAGGTCATTCAAAGTGGAGTTATGGAATCTTCTAAAATCAAATGGGTAAAATAGGAAAGACAAGACTGGATTTCAAAACAAGTGGGAGCGTTTCAAAGTTCAAGGAATCCTAATTGATAAGAATCCTAATCAAGAGATTACTAACAACGTGGGTACAGAAGGGATGAAGTTTAGAAGATCTTGATCTCAAAATAAGAAAAAATTTATACCAAAATAATCTTTGAAACTCCTTTAAAATCATTTGGAAATCATTTTATACTTCGAAAATACGTTCTCTCACAAAGAAACGATTCTGAGATTGATTTCACTCATTCTAGGGTTTTTCTACCCTATCTCTAATAGTTTTTGCTCAACAGACTAAGGTTTGCCTAAAACCAAATCTCTGATACCAACTGTAACGGACCGCCCTTCAGTGGGGTAATGCCTACCGTAGCATACGTTGGTACATGTGCTCTGCCTTTATGGCCAGCCTCTCGACTGCACCACCAACCCCCGTGGGGACATGTAGGAGTAAGAGTCATCCGCTCGCTACCAAACCAAATGTGAGAACCCACTATCATGCTGCACCCTCCAAGTGCAATGGCAGACACACATGTCGGACTTGAATTGCTCAAAATACCGCATTGTAAATAAATTTAGAGCAAATGAAACACAATCACAGAATCACGGACACAGAAATATCAGAATAACTCGCAGCAAAATAAAAATACCATAGTAGTTCATGAAGCTACTATAACAGAATCTCAAAAACAAAATACATATTATCAGTCTGAAACATATACCATATAAATCTCAAATACATAGAAGTTTACAAATACCAGAGCTGAAATAGAACAACTGAAACTGAAATGGATAGATAACTAGATAAGCAAAAATTTCCAGCGATTCCTAGCTCCAGAAAAAGAAATCCAAAGCTAAGCTGTAAATACTCAGGCTGACTCGAGCGTGAAGTAAAACACAAAACACTCAAGTCAGGACATACATACTTATATAATGTAAACCAACTCAAGTGAACTATAGTAGTAATGCACTATAACTTAAAGGATGTTTGGGATCTCCCATCCTCTAAGGATCAGTTAAACCATAAATTAAATACATTCCGTGGTTAAAATTACAAAATGGTAATTTATACTTCGAAATCAAATATCATTTCAAAATTCAACATCATTTCAAATTCATTTTAAAATATCAAAATATCATATTATTCCAAAACCTCATTCATTTTATTCAATTTAAAATACCATTTCAAATCACATTTCAAAATGGTTTACATTTCAAATCAAATAATCCATTTAAATCATTTAAAAATGAAGTAATTATATTTAATAATCAAATATTCAATTTTCAAAAAATTTCCATTTTCAAAATTCATTTATTCACTTAAGTTTATTAAAACAGTGAAATTTCAACTTTCACGGCACTTAGAAAATGCTACGGAAAGTTATATTTGAAAACCATTCATTTTAACAAAGATAGCATTTAAAACTGCTGTAATAGGTTTTAGTTTCAAGTTTAAGTTTCAACAACTACAGCACTTACAAAGTGCTGTAATAGCCCTTAGTTTATTTTTTGCCTTTTAGTTCATTTGTACCAACTACAACACTTAGAAATGCTTTAATATCCTTTACTTTAGAATTGATAGCATTTATGAAATGCTGTTAAATAAATTCAAGATTTTCAATACAATTTTACAAACAATTTAAATTTTAATTTAATCCACTTAACTTATAAATCATATTTTCTCACTTTAAAATCAATCATTTAAATACCCCTAAATTTATGATTTTATAACGTGAGACTCTTATACAAAAATCAAATTTTAATAATAATTCACTTATTAAATTCAAACATTAAATTTTTATTCTTTATAATTAAAATTAACTTAACACTTAAATTTTAAATTACCATTCAAAATATGACTTATTTTCATTTTGTTTACTCAATTTAAATTTCACTTTTAAACCAAATTCTCAAATTTCCAATTTAAGTTATATTTCAAATTTCAACTTAACTATTCACTTATTTCACCTTTTAACTTATACAAAAATCATTATCACTTTACAAAATTCACTTTAAATTCAATTTAAATTAAATTATTATAAATTCTTACTTAATTTAAACTTCATTTTTAAACAAAATCATAAATTCCAAAATTAACTTATATTTTAAATTCTACTCTACCATTTAATTATTTCACTTATTTAACTTGTGGAAAATCACTAATATTTTATAAAATCATTTTTAATTAAATTTAAATCAAAATATCATAATATGTACATTTATAAAATATTTTAAAAATTTTAGAAAAAAATATATTAACCATGGGTCTGTATATAATTTTCTAACCTAAGTCAGGTGATACGGATAATATATCATTTCAATCCATAATTTACAAGGAAAAATCTGGGTTCTATCATTTCAAACCCGCAATTCCAAGTAAAATAAAATAAATAAAAATTGTTCAGGCCTGTCATTTCTGCCCAGAACGATTTTTCCCTATTCTAAAGTCCGTTCGGGTATGTATTATTTCAACCCATGGTGATTCTATTCTACCGGGAACTTGCAGTGTGATAAACTGATATAAATAAACAGAATAGCATTATCTAACAGTAACAGATGAATGACAGGTGTATAAACAGGGTGATTATCATATAAATCATATCACAGGCAGTTATAACATGATAATATAATTTACAGATTCAAGTGGTGTCAATTTACTAATTATATAAGTACAAAATGTCTGGTGAGAAATACTCACCTCTACAAGCTGGAGATAGCACAACCAAACACACAATGAAGATCCAAAAGGCACGAAAGCACGACTACGATTCAAGTGAGGGGAGAGCCAAAGCTATTATCTTGTTCATATCAAACAAAAACAAGATTGCAACATGAATATACAACCCAAAATATGACATTAAACAACCTAGAAATAATACACAACAAATAACTAAACAACTTGCACTTGTTTTCACAAATACTTTGCTCGGCCTACGGTTTGAAAATGAATTTGGATCGGGTATGGTTCATAGGGTCGGCCATAATGAGGAAGTGAAGGAGTGGACGTTGTTACGCATGAACTTACAAAGCCAAGGTATAAAAGGCAATTTTGTGCATACAACAAGTCACGGCCATGGCGTGTAGTGGCACGGCCAGGCCTGGTGGAGGTCAAGGGATGGTACAACGATGTCTTAGGGTCAGGTAAAGGCTGGAGAAGGTGGTGCAAGTGGTGGCCGAGAGGGGTTGTGAAGTGGTGAAGGCATGTAGGTGTTCGGCCATGGTAGTTTTAAGTGGATGATGCAATATTTTGTGGAGTTTTCAACCTAGGGGTGCACGGCCATGACTTAACAAGGAGCTGGAGGAGGGGGCAGCCGAATGTGGTGGTGGTGAAGGTGGCTATGGTGATGGAGGAGCAAGTGGCTGAACATAGAAGGTGAAAGCAAGGCAAGATAAATAATAAACAAAGAAGAAAAATGCAAGAAAAAGTGAATAAACCATTGCCAAATTTGGTGCAGCAATGACGGCCGAAAGTTTGGGATGAGAAAAAAAAATTTGCATGAAAAATGAAGGATGATCGGCTGAAGAGAGAATATGGTCAGCCAAATTGAGTGCAAGTGTTGATTTGCAAATAGAAAGGTAAAAGGAATATGAAAAGTCTAAAGTAAATGAAAGGTTCAAACTCTTCATATTAATCATTTTGAACACATGAAAAGTAAATCAACAAAATATAAAAACAAAATAAAAATAAAGTATGAAAGAAAATAAATAAATAAATTTTAGATAAATTTAAATTAATTAACAAAATAGCTAAATAATAGAAACCAGGGTTTAAAAATTGAAAATAAAATACAATAAGCTTTGGAAAATTATAACATCACTTTAAAAATATTTTAAAATAAAATATATGCCTAACATGTCATATAAGACATATTAGAATGTGACATGACAAATAAAATATTATTTATATAAATTAAAATAGACAATTTTATTAAATAAATCAATTTACATACAATATTGTAAAAAGCATAACTTTCACAATATAAATCGGATTTCAACGAAACGAAAAGCAGTATTTTTGAAATTTAATTTATTATCATAATGAAAGATAAAATTAAATAATTCAAATATTTAAATTTTAAATTTGAAAGTCAAAGTTTGACCAGATTGACCAAAATCCACATTTTCTGGAAAATATTCTATTTATTCAGGTTTGGAATTATAATTCACACAAAAATCAAAATTTATATTTAAAAATAACAAAATTTATACAATTTAATAAATAAAATAAATTTTTAAATCAGACATTCCAATTAAAATAATCAAAATAAACAATTAAAATAAATCACCAAATTCACGGTTGTTACACTCTCCCCCATTCAAATCTTTTCGTCCTCGAAAAGAACGAACAAGGAAAATAAGGAAAAGAAAGATAAAAAAATAGTACTTGAAACGAAAAATTCCGGATTCGAAGCGCGAATGCACTCCTCCGTTTTTCAGTTACAATCCCGATCATCAGTACTTCACTATCCTTAGATCAGACTAATAGATTTCCTTCTTAGCTGCTTCGTACCTCTACTGACAATACGAAGTGGCTTACGCTCGACAGTCAGATTAGGCTAAATATCCAACTATCAAGAGCAGAAGGCTGAACCAAAAAGAGATGGGTCAAGAAGACACCAGAGAAGATGTGAGACATGGAATACATCATGCACTCAAGAAAGCTTCTCTTGCAAATTCAAACGATAAGCCAAAGAACCAACTCTTTCCATAATGCAGAAAGGACCCTCGAAGAGGAAGAAGGTAGAAATAGCTAGAAGGGAAAGTAGGTTTACAAGGATAAACCATATTTAAAACTATATAAATTTCATTTTAAAAATATTTATTTATAACATTTTATAATATGATGAATAGTCATTGATTCAAATTGATAGTTCGAAGTAAACAATATTTTAAATATTTTAAATTATTTAGACAAGTAAAATAAATGATCAAAATTTCCTTTATACAATACTTTATCAAAATACTTTTATAACTCGATGTCTTAACAACTTTACTTTCGTTTCTACAGACTCTGGCCATGCATTGATCAGGCGCAAAGCTAGAATTCTCCAGGCACTTAGTAGACTTGTTCCAAAACCCAGTGAAAAAACTGGAAAACTTTTAAAAACAGATATGGAAAGTACAATCCAACTAAAACAACCAAAGCAAAACATGTCGATCATGGATCGCGGATACACAATGGTTACGCATGGATCCCTAAGGAAACATCCGTGCCTGTAGGATGACTACCGCAGACCTGCGATTACGCCATGAAGACTGGTAGTACCGCAGATACACAATGATTACGCCTAGATGCCCCAGGAAACATCAGTATCCGTAGGCTCTCGCAGCCCCTGCGGATTACACTACCAAATACGACCTACATGGATCGCAGATACACAATGGTTACGCCTGGATCCCCCAGCAAACATCTGTACCCATAGGCTCTCGCAGCCCCTGCGAATTACGCTATGCAGTCGCGTTCGTAAGAGCATGGAGATCGCCATGGAATTCGATGGACACTCGAGTATCATATTCGAAAAATCCAAATCAGAGAGAATAATATCGATAGAATGAATCCACAATGTGGCCACAAAGCAGATATCAAGCAGAAGGCACTTTCCATATCATTACTTCGAAAATATGTATCATATAGTACCTTCCAAATCACTTTCAAATATCATACTTATATAAAGTCCATCATATATAAGATTCCATTTCAAAACGAATATTTTCCAAATCAATAGTATATCAAATCATACTTATATAGACTTCGATTATATAAGATTTCTTTTTTTTCAAATGAGTACCATTTCCAAATCAACAATTTTCAAATCAACTTCATGCTTGTACAAATCAATTTTATATAAGTTCGATAACTCCTAAATCAAGTATTTAACAAAATAAGGTTCTCAATTTTAATTCCTTTCAATAACATTTCAGTTTCAAAATCATATATGATTTTCGCCAAACCATTTCTTCCAAATTACATATATTCAGTTTCAAAATTTCTCAAAACAATAGGTATAGAAAATAATCCTGGTTTCCAAATCAACAAAATTTAGGTCAAACAAATTCATTTCCAAAAGTCATCATGTAAATGCCAGGTTTAGATTTCAATTTATTTTAAAACCAAATATCTTTTTTCAAAATCAATTATACCCAAAATGATTTTCAAGTTTAATCCCTTTAAAACCTTTAAACTATTTATTTCTATTCAAAAGATCAATTTACCTTTTTCAAACTATATAAAACTAAATTTTATTAAAAACATTCCAAAACTAAATTCCATATCGGTATAATTCTAAATAGTCTTATTCATTTACTTAATAAAACAGTTTCAACTCATTTACTTAATCGAATGTTTTATATTTGTCCGAGATTACTTAGCTTTGAAAATTAAACCTTGATTTGGATGTGCTCGAACTTTAAAATATAGTCGAAGAAATCGCATTTAAAATCCAAAAGTTGGAAATCACCAAAAAATCAGTTAATCAATTCCAATAGATAAGGTTATACCCAAAACAGA
The DNA here is from genome assembly GCA_030765085.1 of Allium cepa. Classification (NCBI taxonomy): domain Eukaryota; kingdom Viridiplantae; phylum Streptophyta; class Magnoliopsida; order Asparagales; family Amaryllidaceae; genus Allium; species Allium cepa. The sequence goes on from CM060932.1 coordinate 140,172,039, forward strand.
TCTGAAAACTCGAGGACTGAACACCGGGTTACTTTAAATTATTTCATATATATAGACACACACACACACACATATATATATCTTTCGAAAATCAAATCATACTTCAAAATCTGAAATCAAAATTGGTTTCACAAAATCACTCGCATAGCAAAGCTACTAGAGTGGCCTCTCCCCCACTCAGAAACTCGAAAATCAATGTCGATGATGCATGCATTCATCATCGAAATAATTTTCCAGCGACATAAATGGGTTCTGAACTTTTATTTCATTGAAACTTCCTTGAATTCTCTTCAAAATCATTAGAATTCATTCTAATACATTTGAAACACTTTTATTTGGAGAAATATCTTTAAATCATATTATTATTATATATTTTCCAAAATCTTAAAACCAATTTCAAAAACCGGAGTTCGATTCCTCGAAATTCAAATTCAAAACCCTTCAGTTATAAATCATTTTTATTTAAATCAAATTTCTTATTACTTTTCAAATCCTTTCGAAACTTCAAATCTTCATTTTTAAAAGATATAAAATACTTATCGAAAATATTTTACTTTTGTAAAATGTGGTCATCCTTATCAAAATAATAATTTCGATGTATGCACAATTTCAAAATACAACCAAACACAAATTTCCAAGGAATGATTCAAGGATATATTTCGAACAAATAGAGATTCAGATTCAGACGAACTCTAATCAAATAGAATTCTGATTCGAAGATAAGATCAAACGAAGATGAGATAATTTAATTACCAAATAGAAGATGGATAAGCATATATAAATCGCAGACAACCATAACCGGGTCAACCGTGACTTTAGGAATACAATTATTGCGGAAATCTAAGGCAAATCGACATTCGATCGCCAGAGATAGAATCCAGATATAGTAGAAGATAGCATCGTAAACTGTGGATATAGAAATCTTCGGTGAATCAATGCCAATTGTAAGGGAGTCTCACCCCTTACAAATCATTCAAAGATTTGTGGAATCACCGATCTTTATAGAGGTCATTCAAAGTGGAGTTATGGAATGCCCCAAAATCAAAAGGGTAAAATGTGAGGAATGCGGATTAAGGCTCAAGGCTAAGATAAACACTAGAGGGGGGTGAATAGTGCTTTAAAGAATTATTAAATCTTTTTAGTTTTTGTTAATTTGACCACAAATGTATGCAATATTCGGACACAGATATAATCACAGAATCAAACACAGATGCAAATATAAAGTAAAAGCAGTAAAGGAAAGAATACAACAGATTTTATACTGGTTCGGAGTTACCCTACGTCCAGTCCCGCACACAAGTATTGATTTCCTTTCAAAAGCAATCTTTACAATTACACCCTTTATTTCAAGGCAACGAGGTACACCCTCCAGATTCACAATCCTCTGGGTAGAGATACTTGATTTCCCAGGCAACAAGTTCACCCAATTGATTTCCAAGGCTACAATCACACCTTATCTCGCTTGATTGATTCCCAAGGCCACAATCACACATTTTCTCGTTTACTTGATTACAGAGAAGTCTATAACTCTGAATAGCACTGAGAATCTTGTTGAGATAGTGATAGAGAATCAAACCAGAGATAATCTAGTTAGATTCAATGTTGATTTCGGTAGAGTAATGGTAGGAATATGTATAAGAAATGTGGAAGAAGAAGAGGAGTGAAAAACCAGAAAATATGTGTTAAAATTCGTTGAAAACATCCCATATTTATAGAAGAACAAAAGCCATGTCCATTCATGAAGAGAAACGAAGAATAGACACTTCTTTTGAAATTTAAATTTTGAAGCCAACTGACACTATGTCGACATGGGTAGGTTGAGCAGCCGACATCCCAAAGGAATTTTTGATGATTTTTTTTTCTTTGAAAATAACTTTTATTTTATATTAAAACTATTTAAACTTTATAAATATACTTGTCTATAGTCAAAATGCATAAGTAAATATATAGAATGATATATACAAAATTTTACTATAATTTTTTGTTTAAATCTAAGTATAAATATATTATTATTATTAAAGATAGTTAAAACTATGGATAATTTGATTTTGAAATTAAAGATTATTTTGAGGCTAAAAGTATTTGAAATCAGGATAGATGCTTTTGATGCTTTTAAAAGGAAGGTTTGAAAACAAGATATAATTTTGTAAAAATCATTTTGAATAAAAATTAGTGGATACAAAACATTGTTCCACTAGATTTTTCATAGGTTCCATTCTACTTAGGATTTCATCCCTTTAACAGGCTCGAAGTGGATTCCATTCCACGAATAAATTGGATTTTAAGATGCCAGTGCTTTTCTAGGAGTTTTAACAAAATTCATAATAAATCAAAAAAGAAAAATTACTTGAACTCTTGATAACCTTGATACTCATGAGTCTTCAATCTTGATATCTTGAATCTCTATACTGTACAGTCTTCATTCTTAGTACCTGCATGGTTAAATCCTGCATATACATATATATCTAAACTTATATTTTTAGTATTTATATTTTATAATCTATTCTGAGGTTGTTGTCATCAAAACCATCATCTCAAGGACTAACATCTCCCCCTTTTTGATGATGACAACCTTTTTTATAAAATATTACTTCTATCCTAATAACTCCACCTTAATCTATGCCTAACTACACTATTTTATATTTCTCCCCCTTAGTCATCAACAAAAACTAACTCCAAATATATCATCAAAAACAATATCACTCCCCCTAAATCTAATACTCTATGACATGTGATTATAATGATAGTGTTATCATAAATAATCAACACTCAGATCTAAAACTAGAACTTAGTCCTAAACTACTAATTATCGTAACTAAGTATTCATATAATAAGAACATAAATTATTCATTAATTATATTGTTGTATTTACATTTTCGTGGGAAACGCAAGAACACTAAAAGGAAAAAGCGAAAAGAAACTAATGAATGTCTTTGAAAATGGAAAATCTATGAATCGAACAGTTTGGATAGTGGAAACAGAAATTTCCACGTTGTTCGATAAGATTTCCATCTTTGTCAAAGCACACTTCTCCAATGCAAATGACTTTATCGTCATCTTCCGCGTGGACTTCTTCCATGTGGACTTCTTCTTCTTCTTCTTTACTGGCCTCTTGTATTTGATCTCCTGAAGAGTCTTCGTCAATCAAGATTAGGTTAGCATGATTGTCCATTAGAAATTTTTGCAAATTCCTAAGGATTTTGCCTTACCTCTCTTGTTCCTTGGCCATTCGAAGTTGCATTACTTGGATTCCAGTCATTAACTGAAGTGCATCCTTCAGAGAATCCTCCATTTTTGTCACACGAGCGAGAGTAGTACGTTGAAATGGACCAGAAGTGGGAGAAGGGAACGAAAAGGTAGAATTTTTGTTTGATTTGGAAGAGGAGTCCATTGATTATTTGATTTCAGAGAATAGAACAAAGAGATAACAGAAAGAATGAAAAAATTTCGAAAATGAGAAGAATATATAACCAATTATTTTGAATTTTGGTGGGAAAAATTTTTAAAATGAAAAACGTTATATGCCGACATGGGTTGGGGGGTATGTCGACATGGTCCTTTAAATTTTTATTAATTGATTTATTTTGATTTAATTTTTAATTATACTTTGTTATTTATATTTCAGTTATTGAACAAATACCTAATTCTCTTCTTAATTTAGTAAATATAGATTCATTTAATAGTTTTGTTAATATATCAGCAATTTGATTCTCGGAATTAATATAATCTAGAGTAATTACTTCCTTATTTATATTATCTCTGAGAAAATGATGTGTTATATCAATATGTTTAGTTCGAGCATGATGAGTAGTATTTTTTGGATAAATTTATCGCACTAGTATTATCACAATAAATTGGTGATTTTGATAAATTTAAACCATAATCTTTTAAAGTTTGTTGCATATATATTACTTGAGAACAAGCCAAAGCAGCAGAAATATATTCTGCTTCAATTGTTGATAAAGAAACTGTGTTTTGCTTTTTACTAAACCAGAAAATCAAAGAATGCCCCAAAAAGTGACAAGTTCCACTTGTACTTTTTCGGTCTGATTTACAACCAGCATAATCAGCATCACAGTAAGATATTAAGTCAAAAGAATCATTTTTAGGGTAAAATAAGCCATAATCAGAAGTGTGTTTAACATATCTTATGATACTTTTTACGGCTTTTAAGTGGGTCTCTTTAGGTTAGGATTGATATCTTGCACAGAGACAAACACTATGCATGATATCAGGTCTACTAGAAGTTATATAGAGTAGTGATCCAATCATTCCTCTATATAACTTTTGATCTACATCCTTTGAGAGATCTTCTTTGCTAAGGTACTCATTGGTTGCTATGGGAGTGGATTTTCCACTCGTAGTAGTCAAACCAAATTTATTATTTAGGTCTTTAGCATATTTTTCTTGACTAATAAAGATACCATTATCTAACTGTTTTATTTGTAATCTTAAAAAAAAGTTTAATTCACCCATATGACTCATCTCAAACTCTTTTGTCATTATTTTAGAAAATTCTTTATTCATTTCAAAGTTAGTTGATCCATAAATGATATCATCTATGTAAACTTATACTGGTTGAATATCATTTTTATTTCTTTTAATAAAAAGAGTATTATCTACTTTACCAATTTCAAAATTTGATTGCAATAAGTAAGATCTTAGTCTATCATACCAGGCTTTAGGAGCTTGTTTTAGACCATATAAAGCTTTCTTAAGTTTGTAAACGTGATTTGGTAATTTTTCATTTTCAAAAAGTGGTGGTTGTTCAACATATACTTCGTTTTTTACAAATCCATTTGAAAAGGCACTTTTAACATTCATTTGAAATAGTTTGAAATTATTATGATTTGCGAAAGCAAGTAGAATCCTAATGCCTTCTAATCTTGCTACGGGAGCAAAGGTTTTATCAAAATATATTCCTTCTTCTTGACAAAAACCTTGAGCGACTAATCGGGCTTTATTTCTAACTACCTCTCCTTGTTCATTCATTTTATTTTTATAAACCCATTTAGTTCCAATTATAGTTTTATTCTCAGGTCTAGGAACAAGTTCCCAAACATCATTTCTAGTGAATTGATTTAATTCTTCATGCATAGCCAAAATCCATGAATCATCAATTGATGCTTCTTTTGGATTCTTGGGTTCAATAGTTGATATAAAAGCTACATTATTCATTTGACTTAGTCGATTTCTAGTTTTAACAACAGATTGCATATCTCCTAGTATATTTTCAATAGGGTGATCTTTTAAAAGTTTAGTCCTTTTATTAGGATGATTAATTTCATTATAAGTTTCAGTAGGCTCTTGATTTTGAGTGATTAAATCCTCTTCATCATTTGTATCTTCAAAATTTTTGAGATTTTCATCGAACGAAACATGCATTGTTTCTTCGATGTTGTTAGTTCTTAAATTAAATATTCTGTACGCTTTACTTTTATTAGAATATCCGATAAAGATACCTTTGTCGGATTTAGGATCAAATTTATCTAAGTTATCTTTGGTATTTAAAATAAAACATTTACTTCCAAAAATTCTAAAATAAGATACTTTAGGTTTCTTTCTATGAAGAAGTTCATAAGATGTCTTATCAGTTAAAGGTCTAATTAAAATTCTATTTAAAATATAAAAGGCGGTAGCAACTGCTTCTGCCAAAAAATACTTTGGTAATTTAGTATCTGAAAGCATGGTTCTCGCACACTCTTGAATCGTCCTATTTCTACGTTCTACTACTCCGTTTTGTTGTGGGGTTCTTAGAAATGAAAAATTGTGAGTTATTCCCTTTTTATTGCAGAATTTCTCAAACTTTTCATTTTCAAATTCACCCCGTGATCACTACGAATGGTTATAATTTTTAGAGAAAGTTGATTTTGAATTCTTTTTGTAAAGTTCTTAAAACATTCAAAAGTATCACTTTTATGTTTCAAAAATATTGTCCACGTAAATCTAGAATAATCATCTGCAATTACAAAAAACATATTTACTATGATTTATTGATAGAATTTGAGATGGACCAAACAAATCAAGGTGAAGTAATTCAAGAGGTTTTGAAGTTGAAATCATATCTTTTAATTTAAAAGAACTTTTTCTAAGTTTTCCTAATTGACATGCAGCACATAAACTATTTACTTTAAAATTCATTTTAGGGAGACCTCATACTAGATCATGTTTTGACAGTCTAGATAAGAGCTTGAAATTCAAATGCACAAATCTCTTATGTCAAATCCAAGGGTCACTTGTATTTGCCAAAAGACACAAGTTATCATTTGAAACTTTCATGCTAAGAATATGAATAAATTTTTTCCTGATTCCCTCAAATATTATGGTTGAATTATTATCTTCAATGTGACACTTATTTTTTTCAAATTTAATTTTATATCCTTTATCGTAGAGTTGACTTATACTTAGCAGATTATGTTTCAGATTCTTAACTAGCAAAACATTAGTAATAATAGGAGTTTTAGAGTTACCGACTTTGTCGTTGCCAATCACATATCCTTTTGAGTTGTCTCCAAAGCTAACCAGACCTCCGTTTTTGTATATTATATGATTCAACATTTCTGGATTTCCAGTCATGTGTCTAGAACATCCACTATCGAGTATCCATTTGTTCTTTTTGATCTGCACAATTTGTCCATTGTGGATTGATTCCTCAATTCCCATAAAGCTTGTTTCCTGCATATCAAACAATTTTGGCAGACAACTTGAATTTGAACATTGATTATATGCAGACTCATGAGACAACGATGATCTGAATATTTCTAAACTAGTATTAACAAACATAGCCATTTTAAAAAATTCAAAAATCAGATTATGAAACGTTGAAAACCTTGCTCCGATACCAAATGTGAGAAATGCAGATTAAGGATCTTAAAGCTAGGATAAACACTAAAGGGGGGTAAATAGTGTTTTAGAGAATTATTATATCTTTTTGAGTTTTTGTCAATTTGACCACAAATGTTTGCAATATTCAGACACAGATATAATCACAGAATCAAAAACAGATGCAAATATAAAGTAAAAGCGGTAAAGGAAAGAACATACCGGATTTTATACTGCTTCGGAGTTACCCTACATCCAGTCCCACACACAAGTACGGATTTCCTTTCAAAAACAATCTTTACAATTACACCCTTGATTTTTCAAGGCAACAAGGTACACCCTCCAGATTCACAATCCTCTGGGTAGAGATACTTGATTTTCCAGGCAACAAGTTCATCCAATTATTTCCAAGGCTACAATCGCATTTATCTCGCTTGATTGATTTCCAAGGCTACAATCACACCTTTTCTCGTTTAATTGATTACAGGGAAGCCTATAACTCTGAATAGCACTGAGAATCTTGTTGAGATAGTGATAGAGAATCAAACCAGATATAATCTAGTTAGATTCAATGTTGATTACGGCAGAGTAATGGTAGGAATATGTATAAGAAATGTGGAAGAAGAAGAGGAGTGAAAAACAAGAAAATTTGTATTAAAATCCATTGAAAACATCCCTTATGTATAGAAGAACAACAGCCATGTCCATTCGTGAAGAGATATAACGAACATACACTTCTTTTGAAATTTAAATTTTGTAGCCAACTGACACTATGTCGACATGTGTAGGTTGAGCATGTCGACATCCCAAAGGAATTTTTGGTGATTTGTTTTTCTTTGAAAATAACTTCTATTTTATATTAAAACTATTTTAAACTTTATAAATATACTTGTCTATAGTTAAAATACATAAGTAAATATATAGGATAATATATACAAAATTTTATATAATTTTATGTTTAAATCTATATAAATATTTAAAAATTAAATATATTATTATTAAAGATAGTTAAAACTACGGATAATTTGATTTTGAAATTAAAGATTATTTTGAGGCTAAAAGTATTTGAAATCAGGGTATATGTTTTTGATACTTTTAAAAGGAAGGTTTTGAAAACATTTTAAAAACAAGATATAATTTTGTAAAAATCATTTTGAATAAAAATAAGCGGATGCAAAACAATGTTCCACTAGATTTTTCGTAGGTTCCATCCTACTTAGTGTTCCATCCCTTTAACAGGCTCGAAGTGGATTCCATTCCACGAATAAGTTGGATTTTAAGATGCCAGTGCTTTTTTAGGAGGTTTAACAAAATTCCTAATAAATTAAAAAAGAAAAATTACTCGAACTCTTGAATTCTTGATAATCTAGATACTCATGAGTCTTCAACCTTAATATCTTGAATCTCTATACTGTACAGTCTTCATTCTTAGTACCTGCATGGTTAAATCCTGCATATACATACTAACAAAAAATAGGAAAGAAAAGACTGGATTTCAGAACAGGTGGGAGCGTTCCAAAGTTCAAGGAATCCTAATTGATAAGATCCTAACCAAGAGGCTACTAACAAGGTGGATACAGAAGGGATGAAGTTTAGAGATCTTGATCTCAAAATAAGAAATTTTTTATACCAAAATAATCTTTGAAACTCCTTTAAAATCATTTGGAAATCATTTTATACTTCGAAAATATGTTCTCTCACAAAGAAATGATTTTGAGATTGATTTCGCTCATTCTAGGGTATTTCTATCCTTTCTCTAATGAGTTTTTGCTCCGCAGGCTAAGATTTGCCAAAAACCAAAGCTCTAATACCAACTGTAACGGACCGCCCGTTAGTGGGGTAACGTCCACCGTAGCAAACATTGGTACCTGTTCTCTGCCTTTACGGCCACCCTCCCAACTGCACCACCAACCCCCGCGGGGACATGTAGGAGTTAGAGTCATCCGCCCGCTACCAAACCAAATGCGAGAACCCCCTATCATGCTGCACCCTCCAAGTGCAATGGCTAATACACATGTCGGACTTGAATTGCTCAAAATACCGCATTGTAAATAAATTTGGAGCAAATGAAACACAATCGCAGAATCACAGACACGGAAATATCAGAATAACTTGCAGCGGAATAAAAATACCATAGTAGTTCATGAAGCTGCTATAACAAAATATCAAAAAAAAATACATATTATCAGTCTGAAACATATACCATATAAATCTCAAATACATAGAAGTTTATAAATACCAGCGCTGAAATAGAACAACTGAAACTGAAATGGATAGATAACTAGATAAGCAAAAATCTCGAGCGATTCCTAGCTCCAGAAAAAGAAATCCAAAGCTAAGATTTAAATACTCAGGCTGACCCAAGCGTAAAGTAAAACACAAAACACTCGAGTCAGGACATACATACTTATATAATGTAAACCAACTCAAGTGAACTGTAGTAGTAATGTACAATAACTTAAAGGATGCTTGGGATCGCCCATCCTCTAAGGATCAGTTAAACCATAAATTAAATACATCTCGTGGTTAAAATTACAAAATGGTAATTTATACTTCGAAATCAAAAATCATTTCAAAATTCAATATCATTTCAAATTCATTTTAAAATATCAAAATATCATATTATTCCAAAATCTTATTCAGTTTATTCAATTTAAAATACCATTTCAAAATGGTTTATATTTCAAATTAAATAATCCATTTAAATCATTTAAAAATGAAGTTATTATATGTAATAATCAAATATTCAATTCTCAACAATTTACCATTTTCAAAATTCATTTATTCACTTAAATTGATTAAAACAGTGAAATTTCAACTTCTGCAGCACTTAGAAAATGCTACGAAAAGTTATATTTGAAAACCATTCATTTTAACAAAGATGGCATTTAAAACTGCTGTAATAGGTTTTAGTTTCAAGTATAAGTTTCTACAACTACAGCACTTACAAAGTGCTGTAATAACCCTTAGTTCACTTTTGCCTTTTAGTTCATTTGTATAAACTACAGCACTTAGATATGCTGTATTATCCTTTACTTTAGAATTGATAGCATTTCTGAAATGCTGTTAAATAAATTCAAGATTTTCAATACAATTTCATAAACAATTTAAATTTAAATTTAATCCATTTAACTTATAAAATCATATTTTCTCACTTTAAAATCAATCATTTAAATACCCCTAAATTTATGATTTTATAAAGTGAAACTCTTATACAAAAATCAAATTTTAATAATAATTCACATATTAAATTCAAACATTAAATTTCTATTCTTTATAATTAAAATTAACTTAACACTTAAATTTTAAATTACCATTCAAAATACAACTTATTTTCATTTTATTTACTCAATTTAAATTTCACTTTTAAACCTAATTCTCAAATTTCAAATTTAAGTTATATTTCAAATTTCAACTTAACAATTCACTTATTTCACCTTTTAACTTATACAAAATTATTGCCACTTTATAAAAATCATTTTAAATTCAATTTTAATTAAATTATTATAAATTCTTACTTAATTTAAACTTTATTTTTAAACAAAATCATAAATTCCAAAATTAACATATATTTCATATTCTACTCTACCATTTAATTATTTCACTTATTTAACTTGTTGAAAATCACTAATATTTTATAAAATCATTTTTAATTAAATTTAATTCAAAATATCATAATATTTACATTTATAAAATATTTTAAAAATTTTAGAAAAATGTATATTAACCACGGGCCTGTATATAATTTTCTAACCTAAGTTAGATTATACGGATAATATATCATTTCAATCCATAATTTACATGGAAAAATCCGGGTTCTATCATTTCAAACCCGCAATCCCAAGTAAAATGGAATAAATAAAAATCATTCAAGCCTATCATTTCATCCCATAACGATTTTTCCTATTCTAAAGTCCGTTCGGGTATGTATCATTTCAACCCAGAGTGATTCTATTCTACAGGGAACTTGGAGTGTGATAAACTGATATATAAATAAACAGAATAGCATTATCTAACGGTAACAGATGAAATGACAGGTGTATAAATAGGGTGATCATCATATAAATCATATCATAGGCAGTTGTAACATGATAATATAATTTATAGATTCAAGTGGTGTCAATTTACTAATTATATAAGTACAAAATGTCTGGTGAGAAATACTCACCTCTACAAGCTGGAGATAGCACAACCAAACACACAACAAAGATCCAAAAGGCATGAAAGCACGACTACGATTCAAGTGAGGGGAGAGCCAAAGCTATTATCTTGTTCATATCAAACAAAAAAAAGATTGCAACATGAATATACAGCCCAAAATATGACATTAAACAACCTAGAAATAATACACAACAAATAACTAAACAACTTGCACTTGCTTTCACAAATCTTATGCTCGGCCTAGGGTTTGAAATGCATGGCCATAGTTATGAATTTGGATCGGGTATGGTTCATAGGGTCGGCCATAATGAGGAAGTGAAGGAGTGGAAGTTGTTATGCATGAACATACAAAGCCAAGGCACAAAAGGCAATTTGGTGCATACAACAAGTCACGGCCATGGTATGTAGTGGCACGGCCATGCCAGGTGGAGGTCAAGGGATGGTGCAGCAGTGGCTTAGGGTCAGGTAGAGGCTGGAGAAGGTGGTGCAAGTGGTGGTCGAGAGGGGCTGTGAAGTGATGAAGGCATGTAGGTGTTCGGCCATGGTAGTTTCAAGTGGATGATGTAATATTTTGTGGAGTTTTCAACCTAGGGGTGCACGACCATGACTAGACAAGGAGCCGGAGGAGGTGGCAGCCAAGTGTGGTGGTGGTGAAGGTGGCTAAGGTGATGGAGGAGCAAGTGGCCGAACATAGAAGGTGAAAGCAAGGCAAGATAAATAATAAACAAAGAAGAAAAATGTAAGAAAAAGTGAATAAACCATTACCAAATTTTGTTCAGCAATGATGGCCGAAAGTTTGGGATGAGAAACAAAAAAATTTGTGTGAAAAATGAAGGGTGATCGGCTGAAGAAAGAATATGGTCAGCCAAATTGAATGTAAGTGTTGATTTGCAAATGAAAAGGTAAAAGGAATATGAAAAGTCTAAAGTAAATGAAAGGTTCAAACTCTTCATATTTCTCATTTTCTTTTCTCATTTTAAGCACATGAAAAGCAAGTAAATAAAATAAAATAAATAAAAATAAAGTATGAAAGAAAATAAATAAATAAATTTTTGATAAATATAAATTAATTAACATAATAGCTAAATAATAGAAACCAGGGTTTAAAAATTGAAAATAAAATACAATAAGCTTTGAAAAATTATAACATCAGTTTAAAAATGTTTTAAAATAAAATATGTACCTAACATGTCATATAAAACATATTAGAACATGATTTGACAAATAAAAATATTATTTATATAAATTAAAATAGACAATTTTATTAAATAAATCAATTTACATACAATATTGTAAAAAGCACAACTTTGACAATATAATTCGGATTTCAACGAAACGAAAAGCAGTATCCTTGAAATTTAATTTATTAACATAATAAAAGCTAAAATTCAAGAATTCAAATATTTAAATTTTAAATTTAAAAGTCAATGTTTGACCAGATTGACCAAAATCCACATTTTCTGGAAAATATTCTATTTATTCAGGTTTGGAATTATAATTCACATAAAAATCAAAATTTATATTTAAAAATAACAAAATTTATCCATTTTAATAAATAAAATAAAGTTTCTAAATCAGACATTCCAATTAAAATAATCAAAATAAACAATTAAAATAAATCACCAAATTCAGGGTTGTTACATATGATATGTTTGTTAGGTTGCTATGATTTGATCATCATGTTTGGTTTTAAAATATTGTTGTTTGGATGTGCGAAACAAGTCATGTTTAAATACATGTCGAAATATCAAAAAGGAAATCATTTTCCTTTTGAAATGGTGTATATGGAATATTTATACCTCTTAAAAATGATTTAATAATGTTTTATAAACATTTAAAAGTGTTTCGAAAAAATTTGAATAGAATATGGAATTTAAGTTGAAATAGGTGCGTCGTGTAACGGTCGCGATTTTGTGGATAGAAAGTTAAATCCATTCATACGATGAATTCGGGTCGGAATTCTTTGTAATAACAATTTTTTGAACTCGTATAACTATAGTGTTCAAAAAAAAGGAAAATTGAGAATTTTTGGGTAGATTTTGAAATATAAGCAAAACAAGTTTTCAAAATAGTCGTTGTTTGGCAGTTTGGAAATCAAAGCGATAAATTCTTTATAAATGATATTTTTTTAATTCTTAAAAAATATGAAATAAATGAGATTTGAGTTATAAAAATGAATTTATAAATGATCGAAAAATTGTTTTGATAAAATAAGCCTTAAAACACTATTTCCAGCACTATTCGTAGCACTTTTTTGCAACACTTTCAATAACTTTTCAAATATGGATTTAAACTTAACAATTCTTTTTCAAATCTTTTATAATATTTTCAAATGAATAAATAAGTTTTTTAAAAATGATTTGGAGATTTATCGTTTATTTAAAAAAGTTTAAATAAATAATTTAAAAATGCTGTTAAACTCAAATGATTTTATCTTGGCTCTAAAAGCCGATTAGTAGACTGGATTTTTCTACTTGTGAGATCCGGATGTGGGTTGCTTAAACTAAAGCGATGTTCAGGAGCAACCAGTGCCCTAGCTCACCTAGCCTCTTTCCTGGGCGACAAATAGATAGGTCGAAATTCGGAAACGAGACAAGTATAAAAGATTCAAATTTATAAATTTAGTTTGGTACAACTTGGATTGTATGGAGATAATCTTCTTATACTTGGTGTTAATTTCTGAGAAGGGAACTTGTACTAACTGTATGAGTTTAAAAGGTGATTTCACCGTCATTCGACGGATAGTACTTGTTGAATACGGAAATTGATATTGAGTAGAATTAGTATAATTTCTATCGACCCTTTTTAACTCAATAACGTTTTCCAATATGACTTATGAAAATGATCTGGTATTTCCAAAGTTAAAGAGAGGATTAATGATCCTGTATATACCTGGAAAAAATGTTTTAAAGATACATAGCTCTAGAAGATGTTTTGATAAAAAAGAAAGTAATTAATTAAACAATAAGCACCTATATACTTAATATCTTTTATCGATGATTGATTCGAAGGAATCGTGGTCGAATTTGAGTGATTCTTATCTAAAAACCACTTTGAACCAATTTACGTATTCGAGGTGAAGACATGGAATGATAATAAACGGAATGAATGGTTGCGTATCACTGACCCCTGGGGGGAACTCTCCTATATCATATATATGTAGCAGTAGTATCTTTATTTGATCTTTGTATGCAAGGACTAACTCGCTACTAATTCTAGGGTCAATGATCGACATGATGTGGTAAGAAAGTGCCTTCGGTTTGTCCTATTCCTGGACAACTTGTATGGACAAATGTCTGACGTTGTATTTCTAGATCACATTGATTGATCTTTATAAACATATCATCTATTTGGTGGCGAAGAAGGCAACTTTTTTTAGCTTAACACCCTTCCTGAGACGTACGATCTCAGGAGTTATATGTTTGTACAAATCAGTTGTGTGATTGTGGAATGCAATGTGACATTCAAAGTGAAATGTATGTTATTAAAGATAAACGTTGCCTTAAGCCTCGCACCCCGAAAATGACAAAAAAAGGGTAGAAGCCGCAGGGCTATGTAGGTCGCACCCATTAGAAGATGTCGTCACCTTTCTAGATACCCTTTATAATATGAGTTGTTATGTATGCTTCGAGATCCCAGTAAAGGTCGGAAACGATCGGGGTGATGACATATTGGGTAATATCAAAGAAGTGGTAGGATGATCCTGTGTTGGTTTAGGCGCCCAGTATCTGGACCCTAGGTACGTCCCTTTAGAGTTGTACTGTACGGATGGTAGTCCCTTACCTTGTCATTGTATGTAATCCATTCTCTAATAAGTGCCTTCGAACTTAATTGTAAACTTATTATGCCATCAAATTTAACCAATACAACAACATTTCGGTTATTTTAATATTTTTATTTGAAAAACATTTTTCAAATAATATCATTAAAAATAATATTCCAAGATTTTATGTAACAAATGATATGGTTATCATAAGGTAAAAAATCATTCTGTTTTTATACGTGTGTAGTCTTTTGAGATACCATTTGTTTTCAAATATCTGCATTTTAAGTTTTTCACACCAGTCCCATGACTGACCCGGATTTTATTTTATGTTCCCCTTAACTCTGGGTGCCCTATTTTTTTCGGGCGGCCAAGTAGTTAGGTAATCTTGGAGCATTTTGGATGGAGCATGGACCTAGAGCTGGGGTGTCTTCTATAGATAGTCATCTGTTTTCAAATTTCTGCTGTATTAAGTATCTACCAGCACCTGTAGGGATAGGTCGTTATAACGATCCTTGCCGGATTAGTACTTACCATAACTTTGATACATCATTTTGAGAGCGATTGTCATACTATCTTCATGTATAATTTAGTGTTGAATATGATGTAAGATTCTGCTATTGTTTTATCTTCTATCATTATTTTCTTTTTACTATAATGATTGGGTTTTAGGACTTGAATTTGCGGCATGTGAATAATAAGGATGCTTTGGTGTCGATTTTCGAGGGTCGAAAATCTCGTTCGTTACAATTTTGATTTACTTCTCTTTGGAGAAATTTGAAGATATATTTTGAATATAGAAACTCGGGCATTTAGTTCTAAATTTATCTTTTGAAATAATTGGATGCATATTATTTTATTACAGGATATCCTCTATAATTTGGTTACATATGATTGATATGTTGCTTTGGTTGTATGTGGCTTTATACCACATTGGAGTTGCACGTGTATTTATATGACGCTAGTTTCATATGTAGGGTTGCATATTACTGTATGTTACATCATATTGCTTTTTGTCAGCCTGACTCTTTTGGATTGTGTAAGTACATGCAAATAAGAGATTGCTATTTGATTCTTGTGCACCTGCATTTGCATCAAGATAATAAATTGCTTGCAAAATTAAACGCAGAAAAGTATGTAGTAGATTTAAAAATTGGAATATATTGATTATTTTATGCCCTAAATGAATTTGTAGTGGTTCCGATCGAGCAACGCAAAGGAGACGCTGCCAAAAACTTACGTAATTAAAGGATTTAAAGAGTTTAATAACTCATTTTAATTAATAGACTTAAACTTAAGGGTTTGGATACATTTTCTTCCTAGTGAATTTCAAGGATGAAATTCTTTTAAGGAGGGAGAATGTAACACCCCAGAAATTTTAGTCATTTGATTTTAAATATTTAAATAATTGGATTTTGGAATTAAATAACATGAATTCAAATATAACGATTGTTTAAATATTTGAATTGTGAAATAAGTACTAATTAAATGGATTTTACAGTCTGATTTAACACCTTTTAATTAATTAATGATAATGGTGAATTCAATTTGTAAATTTATTTACAATAATAAATAGTTTGAGTAAATAATAGTAAAATCAATTGTTAATAATGCGACTTGATTTTTGTTGTAATATTTTTAATTTAGTTTATAATATTTTCCAAAATTTTAATATGAGAAATATTTAAATTGTCATTTGACGATTTTTCGACAAACGATGGTATTTTGGAACTTCATAGAACAAAATAATCTGTGTATTTTATTATTGATTTGTGACTGCATCACATTTTGATGCATGATCATATTTTTATTTTAGTGGAATTAGATTGTTAGGAATTGAAGCTTGTAGAATTTCAAGATAAAAAATCCAACGCTGTTCGATTTTAGACGGAATTAGAATGCAAATGCGATAACTGGAATTTTGGTGAGTTAAACTCGCATTTTTGGTTAATCAACATATTATATAGTAGATGAAAATTATTGTTGCCTGCTTGGATGTTGTATTTTCTAGTTGTTGGTTGGGATAAATATCCTGATTAAATTTAATTGCGCTTAACGTAGTTAAATTAATTATATCTCGCTTGGGAAAATCTTGTTAGCAGAATAAAACCTCGTTCTGCTATAATAAAATTATATAGATTATTTGGACATCTATATAATAGAATAAATCATTGCTCTGTACATGTCAGGTAAATATTATCATCGTTATTGGACTGTTTGTTTTGGTTTTCAATTCCCGCTAGATCACGAATGGTATAAATAACCATTTTGTTATAAGGGACAAAAGGGAAAAGTCGAAATGTTTTCGTAGCGAATAGATCGCTACAAAACACTTCGGAAAAATACACGTACATATATGTGTCATACAAGGGACTGTTGTAGGGAGACCCAAAGAGGTTTCTCGCCATTATTTATTTATTTACTGTTTTATGCAACTGATTTATATCCTCTTATTGCTTATATTAATGTATAGTTGAAATAATTGTGACTGTCTATTTGAATTGTTTAAATGTCATTATAGTGATTTTTTGTTGTATCGTCACTTTGTATATCATTTCCCTAAACCTTTATGTGTTGAACTTGAGTTTGTATTTTCACAAAATAGATATGTAAAATTCATTATCATTTTAATTAATGATATTTGAATTTAATTAATCATTTTAATTTATGATGTTTGAATTTAATAAATCATTTTAATTAATGATATTTGGATTTAATTACTAATTTTAATTAGCTATGTTTGAATTTAATTGATCCATTTAGTTAATGATATTTTGATTGAATTAATAATTTTAATCAATGGTGTTTTAAAAGTTAGTTAACTAATTTAATAATTGAGTTTAAAGTAAATTAACCGATTTAATAAAAGTGTTATAAATTTACTTAGTTTATTTATAGAAAAATGTTTTAAAGATAATTAATTAATTTGACAAAAGTGTTTAAAGATAATTGATTTTTTTGAAAAATAGATTATAAAGTTGTATATAAACTAACCTCTGGGATAAATTAACATTTTTTTTAAATTTATAAGGTTATTTAAATTGATTTATTATCTTCTGAAACAATAAGTATTGTTTTAAATTTATAATTGCTAGTTTATAAATGAGAAAATCTTTAAAAGGAAATCTATTAAAAATAAAGATAATCGCAAAGTGTTTTGGGTTTGTAGTAAACAACGTTTTGATGACATTCGTTTTTGACCCTGCTTTAATACACTTAGTATTATAATTTTCCCTTTTAAAAAAAAAGAATATTTCAAAGAAAGTTTTTAATGTATTTTACAAATATCTGAATAGTGAAAATCATGCTGTAACGACCCACAAATTTATCAATTTGACAAATTATATTTATTTTTAAATATTCAAATATAATATTTTTAAAACATATATTATGATGTTTTGAACAATAATGATGGTAATCTATTTTGAATAAGTGCTTACAAAAATATAAACTTTTTAAAGGAATATCGATAAATTTGTCGAAATCGTTTTATCAATAAACAGCTCTATAATTATCAAAAGTCATGCACGGAGCTAGATATATACACTTATTTATCCATTTAAACAAAAATATGAAATAAAAATTTTATTTTTATTTTTTGAAAATAAAATGTATTTTGTGACATCATTAATAATGGCATCATATTTAATAATTGACTTATGAATCTAATAATTGTAATAATTATTCAAATAATTGTTTTAAAATGACTATAATTAATTTTAATTAGTTATATGGTGATAATAAATCACTTATAATAGTTTTATAAAGATACATATATATATTTAACTTGAAAATGCAAGTAAAATTGATATTGCGTTACCGATATAATAGCATTTTTTGTAAACAATTGTTTAATATTTATTTATATGGTTTTATAATTCCAATGAGATAATTTTAATTAATTAATAATGATTGGAAAATTAGTTTTCGAAATCTTTTTACATTTATATATAAATTAATTTATAAGTGAAAATGTGACCGGGAATCGGCTTTCCGATTTTCAATGGTTTAACGAATAAAAGTTATTGCAACCTTGTTTATATGTCTTACGCACATATATAATTGTTTGTGTCAAAATTGGGCACAACACTCGTTGGAAGTTTTTGAAGAGATAATAAATGAAGAAAGTAAATTAAAACGTGGATTATCTAACAAAAACTCCAAATAGCAGGAAGTAAATTGCACAAGAGACAACGATTTAAAGTGGTTCGGCGTTTTGCCTACGTCCACTATGAAGTTTTGTTACTTTATTGCTTGATATTCGGAGAATACAACTTTTTAATGTCAAAGTACAGCAAGTAGTAAGCCAAAATTCGAAATCAAAGGCAGCGGTGGTGCTCTGAAGCAATTCTGGCAGTGTTTAGACGTGCTTTTTCTCTACAATTCTACGATCCCCTTTCTGAATGACCAGGGGCCATATTTATAGGTGCTGGAGGCTGATGTTTCTCCTAAAATTCGGGAAGACCACTTCTGGCACGTGTGGGGGGCCCACATGGCCGAATTCTGGAGATCCGGGCCCACTTTGGGATCGATTCGACCCTTGGTTCGAATCGATCAAAAAAGTTTCCAATCGTGATGAAAATTGGCGTGGCCATTCTTCTATGTATATGCGAACTCCTGTAAAAATTTCATGGCATTTGGATCAAGGGATTGAGAGCTATGATGGATTCAAGTTGGGGATTTTCGGCTTGCTGGTTGGTTCGAATCGACCTGTGGGTGCATTCGAATCGATATGGTTCGAACCCATGGGGTCGAATCCATGCTCCTGTGACGTGGCACGCGTTCTTCGAGTCGATCCCTATTTTTCGCCGAGTTGAATGAGTCGAGTCCTAGGTTTTAGCTGTGTTGACCAGGTGGGTTCGGAGGATTGGATTCGAAGGAATGCTTCGAATCGATGGAGCTGGTTCTTATTCGAATCGATCCAAATACGTGACTGTGGAGCGATTCGAAGTTGCTTCAATATGGGGATTCGAGAGATCCTTCTCTGATGGACTCGAGGGTATGGATTCGAGGCAAGGTGCAAGATGGGTTAGAGGTATAGCAACTCTACGAATTCGAACTCTTCAACCTTGAGGGATACGAAGAGAGGCAGCATCATGGATTCGAAGGCAGGCCATCATGATGGATTCGAGGCAAATGGAGTCGAACCCGATGGAGTCGAAGCAGGCACTGGCTGATGGACTCGAACGATATTTCCGCCTATCGATTCGAACATGGTACCTGCTCTGATAGGTTCGAACTTAATGGGTTCGAACTAATGAAGGGGCGATGGATTTGAACCGAGCAAGGTTCATTAAATCGAATCCATCATAACTTGAGCATACGAACTCGGATTGACTTGAAATTTGAGATGCGGACACTTGAAATTTGAGATGCGGACTTCTATGATCTATCTTGCCATGTCCTATCAATTGTAGCTCATTCTGGACTTGGACAAAATTCAGTGATATCCATAGCGAGACAAAGTATGACCGGTCTCTGAGACGAACTGTTCTCCGTTTCTGATCGATCTTTTGGTATCGCGGCTTTGCCAAAAAGCGGGATAACATTTTGACCCCCAAAGTACGTCTTGTGGGAACATGACGTGCTTTGAACAGCTGCAATTTCTCTGAATAAGCAGTGCTCTCATTTTTCGTTGAAACTCGTATGTTGTACTGTTGTAACCTTGCGTTGACATGATTGATTGCTGTATAATAGCGCTTAGCCGTTGGTTGTCGCATCCGTAGAAGGATGAGTGTTTGATCCCTGTAAATGTTTAAAATCGATTGTTAGTTCGACATATAAGCGCATATGTTAGTTTGACCCTTGCAAATGTCGTGCGTCCATGAGTCGTGGTAGTTTTGTTTGCTATCGAATTCTGCATCGGCCCTCTCCTGAACCGATTTGAGATTCGGGTTAAAGTATTGTTGTTATAGCCATCTATGATCATCCTCTTGTATCGATCCTCTCCTGAATCGGTGTAAAAGGTAGACCAGTAATTTTTCATATCGAAGCACTGTATTCATTCTCATCGATAGTGCCTAGTGGATTCGAAGCACGCTTGTTCGAACCGATAGGGTTTCGAATCGGTGGAATTGCTGGCTATGGAATAGGTACTTCGAACCGATAGGATTTTTCAACTCAGTCTTAATTCAAGTGCTTCGTATTGATGCTGTCTTGATGGATTCAAAGTCACGACTCTACGATGTGATGGATTCGAACGCGGTGGGTTATTGAGCGATTGTTCGAATCGATGGGGTATGTCGAGTGACCGGTGGTAGGAAGTAAACGCAACCGGGAGTCGAAGAGTCACGCGTTTTCCGTGGAACCCATATAAATACCCAAGGCCATCTTCATTTTTACTTTTCACTTTTTTACTGTTGCTATTTCCTCAGCTCGATCCTTCAAAGCAAGAAACTACTGTGTCTTTGCATCGAATCGATAAAATTCCATCAAATCTTTGTTTGTAAACGAATCCAATTAGGTAATTTAAGGGATCGATTCGACTGTAGAGCGACGAAACTGGAAATTTATCATCAATTTCAATTCTTCCTTTCGAAAACCTTGAGGAATAGTGAGATCCAAAATGGGTTAACTGGATGGATCTGGGGAACGAACTTGTTCAAGTCGTATCGATCCTATGTGTTGCCAGGGAGAAGTGTAAGCAATGATGGACGTTATCTTCCTTCCTTGCTTCGCATCGATCTGTGAATGACCATTTCGAATCGATATCAAGGAGAAGGCTTCGAATCGATGGTTGTAGGAAAAAGAAGGCATCGAACCGATCGATTCGAAGTAGTGTTACTTCGATCGATTCGAAGGTGCACAATATTGATCGATTCGAAGCCACGCAGGTTATATGGATTCGAAAGGTTTTTTCATTCCAAGGCTTCACCGAGTCGACCTTCATGGAGCCGAAGTGTATGGATTCGAACGTCTTCGATTCGACTCGTATCGATTCGAGTCGATCGATTCGAACGTTCGAACATATGAAACTTCTGATTTTTTGATTGGCTCCAACTTCTGAACTATGACCAATTTCAAGTTGAACTTTGACGAGCTTAATGAACTTTAGCATACTCGAACCCGACGAGCTTCGGGCTTGCATAATCGAATTTGACTTGACCTCTCTATTGGAGCTCGTCGATGGCACCATGACTTAAACAAAATATAACGAATTTATACTTGAATTGGCCAGTAGCATCTAGGTGGCGTGAAAGTGACGGTCAGCGATGACGGTCGTTTTCATTCTCAAATTTCAAAGTTTCGTCGTTCGGACACCTCGTTTCATCTTGTAAAATCTGCTTAAATTTTTTGCATCGCACGACATACTCATACACTTTGCACCGGGGGAATGCATGGTTTTTTTTTAAGTATTTAACGCCGCTTTCTGGTGAGTTAGTTAATTATGGAGTCTTCGAGTTCTCAACAACAAGAAGCACAAAGCTCGCCTCTTCCAGTGCTTGAGATTCCGAACATCCCTCCTGAAGTCGTAGATCCGGCCCCGGATGAATTGCCGGAGGCCATATTTATCGAAGATCCTGTCGATTCTGTTCAGTCCAATATCTCAGAGTCTCTGTTGGGCCGGATATGTTCGAAACATAACATATCTCTGGACGATGTTTTATTACCCAGTGCTAGTGATAGACCACACAACCCTCCTGAAGGATATACTGCCTTCTACCGTCATGCCTGTGCGGCTGGATCTCTTCCTCCTTTTAACCAATATATCAGAGAGATGCTGTCGTATTTAGGAATCGCTCCTTCACAGCTTCATCCCAACGGGCATGCACTACTAAACAGTGTCTTCGTCATATTTATGGATTGCCTTTTCCGCCCGCCAAGACCCAACGAGATCAGGCACATTTTCAACTTTAAAAGTAGGGGTGATAGCCCGTCTTTCACTTTTCTGGAGGCGGTTAGGAACTGTCAGGTCGTGACTGGGGCCTGGACCAGGCTTAGTTATTTCAAGAACGAGTGGTTTTTTTGTTCGATGCCCCCCAGGGTTTTCCAGGAGATGGTTATCCAGACGTAAGCATCATAATTCGTTATTGAATGGTCACTTTTAATACTTTACACTAATACTCTGCTACTCTTGCAGCCATCATTTCGAGACCTACTGGTGGGCATTATAGGGGTGTCGTTCAAAGCTTGCAAAGGGTTCCCCATGACTTAAGGCACATAAATTTGCTATTGACCGATGATAACTTAAGGACATTGGGTTTGATTGAGATGGGCCAGAGTATTGTGATTGAAGGTTTGGCGAAATCGGCCTCGAGGAAGAAGAAAAAAGTGGCAAAAAGAAAACCTGGCGTTGTGATAAGAGAAATGAGCGATGATGAAAGAACGCCCACAGACACTGAGATAGCAGCCGACCTTTCCCGAATAGAAGAGGGTCAGAAAGGCAAGGCTGCTGTGCCTAAGTTTAAGAGATGGAAGTCTGTAGTCGTAACCCGTTCCCAACCTGGGGTTACTGTTTCCAGTGCCTCTCCTTGTCAATCCGGAGACCTTTTCACAGGGATGGACGATATTCCCATTCCGGACTACGTATCTCTCCACCACGGGTCCGGGTTGGAAGAGCTCCGGGGAGCGCTTGATATAAGCGAATCTTTACCCGTTAGTGTAATCGACGCTTCTGGTTGGTCGGGGGGTTTACGCATTTATACACTTTTCACAACACTTCACGACTTCCACACGCATTGCAGTGCTTTTTCTTGGTACTTAATCGAATTGCTCCTTTTTACAGGTGCCATGTCGAATTGTCCTTCTACACTTGATAAACTTCGGCGAGAACACCATTCTTCATCCTATTATGAGTCTCGCCGTAGGGATTCTGACCGAGATCGTGAGCGGAGGTATTATGAGCAGGAGCATCGCGATAGGGACCATTCCCGATACTATTCTAGCCAGGAGCATTCTGATAGGGACCGAAGGTACCGTTCACCCTCTCGTTCTCCTCCGCCATCCAAGGGCCAAGCACCTGCAGTCGAACCTTCGAGGCAACCACCATCTCAACAAATTTCTAAACCTGGTCCACATCGTTCAAGGACTGATACGGCTACGACCGTAACCGTGGAGGAGGCACCTCTTGAACCGTCTGGTGAAGGGGCTATTAGAATTGCTCAGTTGAAAAAAGACTTTCCAGAAATATGCTTTGATGCCTATATCTTTCCACCCAATCTCAAAAGAATTCCCGAAGAGGCCGTGCACACCGCCCTCGGCTATACCCGGGATTTTTATGCTCAGTATAAAGAATGGTACAGGGCGGCTGCTAAAGCCTCGAAAGTAGCCTTCGAACGAGCCAAAGTTATCGAGAAACTAGAAGCGGATTTGGCTCAGAAGAACCGTATTGTTGACGTACTTCAATCTGAAACGGAATCTTCTCGCAAGGCCGAACTGGAGTCGCTACAGAGGGTCGACGAGACACTAGCTGAGATGGCGAAAATGCAACAAGCGCACTGCACTTTAGTTGAAGATTTAGGCCATCGATACAAAAATGTTGAGGCCGAGCGAGATGCGACGGTCAGGGAACTTGAGGAGTTAAAGGCTAAATTCGCCAACTTAAACAAGGAAAAAGATGACGCTAATACGGCTGCACAGGAAGCGTGCGAGCAAGCTGTGTCTCTTCGAGCTGAGCGAGACGCGGCGGTTGCTAAAGTTGAAGT
Source organism: Allium cepa (assembly GCA_030765085.1). Classification (NCBI taxonomy): domain Eukaryota; kingdom Viridiplantae; phylum Streptophyta; class Magnoliopsida; order Asparagales; family Amaryllidaceae; genus Allium; species Allium cepa. The sequence continues at coordinate 140,196,429 of CM060932.1, forward strand.
GGTGGAAGCAGAGGTAGAAGGGAGAGTTCAAGCAGAGATATTTAGAGTAGAAGCTGAGTTTGACGATCTTCTCGACACTTATAATGCTAATGTACTTGAGCACAGGAATCTCTCATGGCTCGGAGATTATTCTACGCTTCTACTCAGTGCTTGGAAAAAATTGGTGGCGAACAAAAGAGCATCTCTCCCTGAAGGCGCTGTAGACGAATTTTAACTTGAATCTCGCTTGTTGAGCGAAGAAGAAAGGAAACTTCTCCATGACACGATGATCTCCACTGAGAGAGAGAGACTTGGTTTTCACCATGTGGAGATTGGTGAGGGTTCTGGAGCCGCACATTATAGTGAGAATGTTTCAGTTGATGCCCCAACCTCATCTGGAGTCACCACTACAGTCGGTCCACATGTTATCCCTGCTTATAACCCGGATCGTCCGGAACTGTCTCTCGGTACATCTACCGTTTCCGAACTCGTCCCATCGCCGAGCCGCAGCAAAGAAGGTGTCCTAAATGTTGCTTAAGTGTTTCTGGAATTTTGAACTTGGAGCCGATCATTTGACTAATTATCCTCTTTTCTTTTTAACCAGTGACTGAAAGTGATGCGTCAGCACTTCCAATGCCACAAACTTCGCAGTCAATGCAAGGAGCCGTTGTTACTGAGGCCATCACAACCACTGCCGTAACCAGCGAGACGGGAGAGGGGAGTTCGATGTCGTTTGATGTTCAGATGATTGAAGAGCTTCTCAAGCAACCCTGTGAACCTTTTCCTGATCCTTCCTTCACAATGGATGGAGTTGCCCCAACTTTTAGCTCGTTTATGCCGACCGTCAGTGTTTTCAGCGCTGCTCAATCTTCCCGAGAAGAAGAAATTCTTGCTGAGATAAGCGCCGAAATGGCTACGGTGACGACGGTTGGTGGTTCCGGAGGCGATGTTGCTCCACCAAGCTTAACTCCTTCAATTGTTACTTCCTTCACCGGCACAACTATAACTTCTAGCGTCGAAGCTTTGCCGCCTGTTACGGCTTCCCCTCCTCCGGTTCGTCCTCACAAAAGGATCTCTATCCCTTCCGGCTTGAGGAAGACGTGGATATTATGCCAGATCCTGAGGATGTCCCGAAGAAGGACAAAAAATCTCGCAAGAAACCGGGGTAGCGGGTCTAGCGGCTCAACTCCGAAGAAGAGACACCGGAAGAAGAAGGAATGAACTTCTCGTCTTGTCATGCAGTTGCGAAGTGGAAATTCTTTTTACTTCTCCTTTTGTAGGTCGTGTATGAGTGTGGATTCGGCACCCACTTTATGAGTTGTTTTTGGTTTTATCATGTAATCAAACTCCTTTTTCGTTTGTTAATAAAATGGAAAACAACTCTTTTCTTTTTTGCTTAAGTATTGCATTGATTGGCTCACGCCCATATATGTCATAAGCCTTGAATACATGTCCACACTTCGGGGACTTAACATAATTTGCAATTAACAGTTCGGCCCATGTTCTGGGAACTCATTAATTATCAGTGTTTATGACTTAGTTCGCTCTCCGGGAAATTGCAATCGACGTTTATACTCCAGTTCGCGCTCTGGGAAGTTGGGGTCCGTTCGCGCTCTGGGAACGAATTATTTAATGTTTATACTCCAATTCACGCTCTGGGAAGTTGGAGTCCGTTCGCGCTCTCGGAACGAATTATTGAATGTTTATACTCCAATTCACACTCTGGAAAGTTGGAGTCCGTTCGCGCTCTCGGAATGAATTATTTAATGTTTATACTTCAATTCGCGCTCTGGGAAGTTGGAGTCCGTTCGCGCTCTGGGAACGAATTATTGAATGTTTATACTCCAATTCACATTCTGGGAAGTTGGAGTCCGTTCGCGCTCTGGGAACGAATTATTTAATGTTTATTCTCCAATTCGCGCTCTGGGAAGTTGGAGTCCGTTCGCGCTCTGGGAACGAATTATTGAATGTTTATACTCCAATTCGCGCTCTGGGAAGTTGGAGTCCGTTCGCGCTCTGGGAACGAATTATTGAATGTTTATACTCCAATTCACACTCTGGGAAGTTGGAGTCCGTTCGCGCTCTGGGAACGAATTATTTAATGTTTATACTCCAATTCGCGCTCTGGGAAGTTGGAGTCCGTTCGCGCTCTGGGAACGAATTATTGAATGTTTATACTCCAATTCGCGCTCTGGGAAGTTGGAGTCCGTTCGCGCTCTGGGAACGAATTGTTGAATGTTTATACTCCAATTCACGCTCTGGGAAGTTGGAGTCCGTTCGCGCCCTGGGAACAAATTATTGAATGTTTATACTCCAATTCACACTCTGGGAAGTTGGAGTCCGTTCGCAATCTGGGAACGAATTGTTGAATGGACTGTCGTGTGTTGGTCCAGTTCAGCCTTCGATGTGTTGGCTTGCCTCCGAGCTGGGGTTTCACTTAGTGAGTGGCCGGTTGTAACGCAGTCACTCGCTATTTGAATAAATTCCATTGTTTGATGGAACTTAACTCTTCGTGTGTCGTGATCGTTGAACGTTGTATTCGGTGAATCACAGCTTTAGCTTGAAGAGATAGCATTTTATTTGCTGAAATAAGAAAATGTGGCAAAGTCAGTGCCTTATTACAAATTCAAATTTCAGAACATAAAAGAAACTGCAAAGTATTCATAGATTGAAGGAGCCTGTCATGTGTGACAGTGACGAGGTTCTTCGTCGGTCCAGGCTCCTGAGTAAGTAGGCCCGCCACTGATGGCGTTTATCACCAATCTTCCACGGGGACAAGTCGAGTCCTCCTGCCTCGGTCGATTGGGTTCATTGATTGGATTGGATGGGCCCGCTTCTCTGGGCTGCGGTGTCCGCACAAACTGTTCCAGCTTCCTTTCTCTGACCAGTTTTTCAACAAGATCCTGTAAGTGACGACACTCGTTCGTATTGTGCCCGTAGCCTTCATGGAACCTGCAAAATTTTCCCGTCTGGATTTGTCTCTCTGACGACGGTCTTGGAGCAGGTTTTTCATATCGAATTGTATTACGGGTCTGCAAATACAAGTCCTCCAGTGAAGTATTCAAAGGAGTATAACTGTCGAACATCGGATTTTTGCGTTGCGGGCCACGATTTTGGTCTTGTTTTTTAATTTGATTCACGCTTTCTCTTCGCCGAGCTTGTTTATTTTTAATATTCAACTGAACTTTTCCGGAGCTCTCACCGGACTGTTTTATTGCAACATTGCTTTGGGTCCCTTCCGCATTTGGCCCTGCGTCAGTTTGCTTCCTAGACTGTTTCGTGTCTTCCCGTCTCAGGAATTGAGTTGCTTTGGCATGGAAACGGTCTAATGACGCAGGTGGTTTTCCAGCTAGCCAATTGCCGAATTCGGAATCGGGGTCGATCCCCTTAGTCAGCGCCATAAGGATGGAGTTGTCGTTTGGATTGCTGATCTCCGCACAGGCAGTATGGAATCTTTCTAAGTAATGTTTGAGTGTCTCTCCGGGAGCTTGTGTGACACTAGACAGAGTGTTGACATCTTTCGGCCTTGCGACGTGCATGCGGAATTGCTCAACGAATTTCGTGGCTAACTGATCGAAGGAAGAGATGGATCGAGGTGGTAGTCGGGTGAACCACATGGTAGCGATGCCCCCCAAGGATATGGGGAAACTACGACACTTCACTGCATCGTCAGCTCTGGCAGCAGTCATCGACCATTCATATCTCAGAATATGTTGGTTGGGGTCGGAGTTTCCCTTACACATGGGTAGAGTGGGCATTCGGAATCGCCGTGGGGGTTCAGCAGTAAGAATATCATCCGTAAAGGGAGTGTGACTTCGGGAAACTCCCCAATCGTCGTTTGTGAATCCCTGACTCTCACGGATCATCTGACGTATCATAGCTGAAAGATCCGCATTTGTGCCGGAGTATGATCACGTTCCATACTTTGGGCTTGAACCGGATATCGTCGACGGTCCAAGTCTCGCCTTCTTGGCTCATAGTCCTCTGGGACGTACGGTTCAGGAGTACGACCACTATGACGACGGTCCAAGTCCGACTGATCTTGAGCGTCGACCCCTGGTTCAGCCGCAACGCTAGTGGTGCGGTATTCTGCGGCGTGGTGAGGAATGGCACCTCCTCGGGAGGAGGGTCCGGTTTGGAAATTGGCTGACGGACCAACTCTTATTTGTCCAACGGTCAATGTCGGTTGGTTTCCAACGGGTGACATACGACTCCCATCTAACCGGGGTCGTGGAGGCCGGTTATGATAATCAGAAGATGAAGAACTTTCGCTGGAGGAGCGAGAAGCACGATCTCTCGTGGATCTCTTTCGTTTTTGGCGATCCAGCTTGTTGATTAGCTCAGCGTTAGCGCGTAGCTGTTCTTCTAGTTGTCGCCGACTCTGGGTCAGCTCTTGGAGTAGCAACTGCAACTCTTGTCGGGTGACCGGTCTCGACGGTTCCGATTGCCCAACGGCATCTTGATTAGATGAAGGTAGAGGGGCAGGATTCTGTCTATCCTGTTCTTCTTGATTGACAGCGTTTGAGGTGGTTCTTGTGCTAACCATAATGAGAGTTGAATTCCTTTCCTAGACCTTATGCAAATCTGAACAGAAGGGAAGGAAGTCGGATTCAATGATCTGGATCTCTCTCTTAGATTTATTCAATCCGGTATCGATGACAGATCCAACGAGCAGGAGAAAAGCTGGGTTCTCTCAGTGAAAGCACCAAAGTGTTTGTGTCAAAATTGGGCACAACACTCGTTGGAAGTTTTTGAAGAGATAATAAATGAAGAAAGTAAATTAAAACGTGGATTATCTAACAAAAACTCCAAATAGCAGGAAGTAAATTGCACAAGAGACAACGATTTAAAGTGGTTCGGCGTTTTGCCTACGTCCACTATGAAGTTTTGTTACTTTATTGCCTGATATTCGGAGAATACAACTTTTTAATGTCAAAGTACAGCAAGTAATAAGCCAAAATTCGAAATCAAAGGCAGCGGTGGTGCTCTGAAGCAATTCTGGCAGTGTTTAGACGTGCTTTTTCTCTACAATTCTCCGATCCCCTTTCTGAATGACCAGGGGCTCTATTTATAGGTGCTGGAGGCTGATATTTCTCCTAAAATTCGGGAAGACTACTTCTGGCACGTGTGGGGGGGCCCACATGGCCGAATTCTGGAGATCCAGGCCCACTTTGGGATCGATTCGACCCTTGGTTCGAATCGATCAAAAAAGTGTCCAATCGTGATGAAAATTGGCGTGGCCATTCTTCTATGTATATGCGAACTCCTGTAAAAATTTCATGGCATTTGGATCAAGGGATTGAGAGATATGATGGATTCAAGTTGGGGATTTTCGGCTTGCTGGTTGGTTCGAATCGACCTGTGGGTGCATTCGAATCGATATGGTTCGAACCCATGGGGTCGAATCCATGCTCCTATGACGTGGCGCGCGTTCTTCAAGTCGATCCCTATTTTTCGCCGAGTTGAATGAGTCGAGTCCTAGGTTTTAGCTGTGTTGACCAGGTGGGTCCGGAGGATTGGATTCGAAGGAATGCTTCGAATCGATGGAGCTGGTTCTTATTCGAATCGATCCAAATACGTGACTGTGGAGCGATTCGAAGTTGCTTCAATATGGGGATTCGAGAGATCTTTCTCTGATGGACTCGAGGGTATGGATTCGAGGCAAGGTGGAGGACGGGTTAGAGGTATAGCAACTCTACGGATTCGAACTCTTCAACCTTGAGGGATACGAAGAGAGGCAGCATCATGGATTCGAAGGCAGGCCATCATGATGGATTCGAAGCAAATGGAGTCGAAGCCGATGGAGTCGAAGCAGGCACTGGCTGACGGACTCGAACGATATTTCCGCCTATCGATTCGAATATGGTACCTGCTCTGATGGGTTCGAACTTAATGGGTTCGAACTAATGAAGGGGCGATGGATTTGAACCGAGCAAGGTTCATTAAATCGAATCCATCATAACTTGAGCATACGAACTCGGATTGACTTGAAATTTGAGATGCGGACACTTGAAATTTGAGATGCGGACTTCTATGATCTATCTTGCCATGTCCTATCAATTGTAGCTCATTCTGGACTTGGACAAAATTCAGTGATATCCATAGCGAGACAAAGTATGACCGGTCTCTGAGACGAACTGTTCTCCGTTTCTGATCGATCTTTTGGTATCGCGGCTTTGCCAAAAAGCGGGATAACAATAATATACACATGTGCACATCCTACTGTATACATGGAAATATATATAAATAAAAATATACATATACACTTCTATATATATATATATATATATTACAAAATATATATTACAAAAATATCTAAGATATTTTCGTTTTCTTACTACTTAAACATCCTTAAAGTCAATGCACACGGGGGTAATGCATGTGTATGTAAAGGTGATGTACGGGGAGTGGCATACTAGCATGTGAAATGGTAGGGAGAAGGTGGTAGAAAGTAGAGATGTGATGGTAGAAAATATCATGATATTTTTGGGCAAACTTTTGCCTATAAATACCAAGCACCCATTTATACATTCATTCACACAATTCTCTTCTTCTTATTCCTCTTCTTGAAGTTATGGCTTATAGTTCTTAGGAAAAAAATGTAGCAAAGCTATGGAAAAATATTATAAAATAAAGTAAAATATGTACACATGTACATACCATGTCAATCCACCTCCAAAACAAATTCAAACACCTCCTTTGCACTTCTACAACTCACGTCCACCACATCTTCCACCATTGGCCAAGAGCTTCACCTCTTCTAGCTTGGACCATGCCTTTCCTAAGGTCTAGGGGTCGATTCCATAGGTTCCGGAGCGATCATAGCGAAGCTATAGTGAATTTAATTTAGACACCAATAAAGGTGAGAAACTCTACAAACACACACGCATACATATGATATATTAGATGATATAAATGTTTTTCTATGCTTGTTTATGATGGTTGTTTATCATGTTTGAATATGATGACATGGATGTTTGATTGTTGAAATGGTTCATGTAACACGTCGAATTTCACAAAGGAAATCACTTTTCTTTAATAAACGAAATGATGTATATGGCATTGATAAACTTCTTTGAAACATTTTAAATGATTTAAAAAAATTATAAATATTTTATAGTGTTTCAAAAAAGTTTGGAAAAGAATATGAAAATTGAGTTAAAATAGACGTGTCGAGTAACGGTAGTTCGCGATTTTCGCGCTGTAATAGTTTAAATCCATTTATACAATCGAATCAGAACCGGAATTCTTTGGAATAAGAATTTTACAGACTCTTATAATCATAGATTACAGAAAAAAGAAAAGGATCGAGATTTCATTTAGTAGATTTTGAAATACGAGCAAATCAAGTTTTCAAAATAATCGCGCTTTGCTGTTCGGAAACCAAAGCAATAAATTATTTAAAATGGATATTTTTAATTCTTCAAAAAATATGAAATAAATTCTAATGTTTTAAAAGAGATTTGAGTAACAAAAATGGATTTCTAAATGATAGAAAAGTTTTTTTGATCAAATGAACCTTAAAAGCACTATTCACTGCACTTTTTGCGGCGGTTTTCAATAACTTTTGAAATATAGATTTAAACTTAATTATTCTTTCCAAATATTTTATAAATGTTTTCAAATGAATAAATAATTATTTTAAAGATGATTTGGAGGTTTTATAATTATTTTAAAAGAGTCTAAATAAATGGCTAAAAGAAAACAATTTAAATGCATACATTTTATTTCAAAATATTTACTAGCATAATTTGATATTTATATGTATGTTTATATATATATAATTAAATTTAACTTTAAATTAAGTAATATATATTATATTCGGTATATATATACACACACACAGATTTGAATATATATAAAAAATTAATCTTTTTTTTGAAAACTTTATATACATATATAAATATAAATATTAATAGAATAAATTACGTGATATATGTAATTATATATTGTATTAACTTAATCTGTACATTAAAAATCAATTTAATAATCATATTGAATTCGAAAATTAAAAGAAATTTTTTGTATCTGACTATGAGCATATTATGTAATATGTATATGCAATTTTTTTTAATTTTAAACATATATATATATATAATCCATCCAATGGAGACAACATTACTATACACAGATTCGCGATATTCAATTGCAACCCCCACACACATCCCCACATATACGATATAATGAGCATTATATACATTTATATAAGATTATAAATAAGACTTTTACCTTTTCCTAATGTCCAAATGGTACACCTTGAAACGTAGAATCAAAACTTCTTCAAATGATTTCAGAATCTAGAAAGTACCGCCGTCCTGAACATAGCTACCACCAATGTATGAATTTGATTTGATTTATCGTTTAGGAGCTTGAATTTTGAGGAGGAGAAGGGAACTAGAGGTCGACCATTGCTGGTGTAGAATGGAGCAAAAGAGAGAACAAAAGAATGAGAGTTGGAGGCAAATAAATAGCAAAAGAAAAGGAGTGAAAAGAGGATCCAGATCCTTCTTTTTCTCTTACCAACTCTCCTCCTTTTGAATTCAAAATTCTACCATCTTCCTACCTACTATGGCCGATCCCCCGATGGTACCATTTGGGCCTCAAACCTGCCTCAAGCTCGATTAATAAATATTGCATTTAAATCTAATTCAAATGTACGTCGATATTATTATCGATACGTGTGTTTATAACTATTATACACATTATCTAATATTGATCAACATAAATTAGATAAAAACTTATCATACATATTAATTAATTTAATTAAATCGGGTGGTAAGAGGAGTATTCAATGCTTTAGTTGTGTGGCTCCTAGATGTAAATTTGGTCGGTGGTTAATATCAAACCATTCGCATATTAACGTTCACACATCACTTAGCAGGTGTTGTGAAATTATGGCCAAATTTATCGCTTACATAGCTTCGGTAAAATTTCAGTTTTACTTTTTTAAGCATTACTCGGGAGTGATAATTATTTACACCGATTCTTTTCATCAAAACTATACAATTTAAGAACTTATGGAATTTGGCAATGGTCAAAATTCCAATATCGTTCCTATTCAACTTTATAATCCAAACACAAAGTCATGGGTCCAATAATAACAATTATTATTAAACAAACTATTTTGGCCAAAGACTTAAACTTTTAGTTGATTCAGTTGACCGTGATACTAAACTCATATAACTGAAGAGACGAATCTTCTCTTGAATAATGTATCGCTTTCAATGCTTCCACTTGATCCAACTATAGTCGTTTGATGGACGTCGTGCTATGATTTAATTATAATCAAACCGGAGTTTCCACATTGAAGCTCGACGGTATCCTCAAGTCAAGGGAATTGTGTAATATTGTCACATCAATATTTTTGTTTGCCCTTAGTTATATTAACCAACAGAAAACTATCGAATGAGTCGTTCCATGATTATCCAATAACTTTCGGTACTTAGGTGCTCTCAGAAGCCACGAGACACTACCCAACATTTGGAGAGCGTTATGTACTTTAGTTTCATTTGATGTATCGATATCCAGTCTCGATACATCTTGACTAGGAATATTTAAAACGGTATGTTTATTTTATTGTGATAATTCACTCATGGTTACAACACACTGTAACTACTATCGTATAATATATCATCTGTGGATTTTTTTATAAATATACATTAAATTAAATTAATTAATACAATATATTTTATTAAGTATATAGTAGAAAGAAAACACATTTTATTCCAAAAAAAGATTGGTTATCGAGTTAGATATAGGTAACAATTATATTATTGGCCCTAAGGCAAACCCCTAACTCTATCACAACTATGCAAATTGGCAATTTTAACCTCTCGGTCCCATGTCTCTATTTCAAGTGAATCTAATAAAATTAAGGATATTAAGCCCTGTTTGGTTTCATAACAAATTTTATGTCGTGTTTTCAACATGTATATCAAAAAACACCCGAGATGAGAACATGTGAAAAACGGTCAATTTGTAAAATGGTTTCAACATATAAAATGAAAATGACATTTTTGTTATTTTCAGCCTTTTTTTGATAGAATGGATGTTTGATCAAAGGATCAGTTGTTTTTCGCCTTTTGAAAAATATTAAAATGATTTTGCTAGTATGAGAAAACAATTAATTTTGTCAAAATGCAAGGATAATGTAATTTGACCAATAGGTTTGACTCGGTTAGTTGGTAATTCCGACTACGAGATTAATGGTCACGAGTTCAATTCTCGAGATCAACAATTGTTGACATTAGTGAACCATGTTAAAAAAAATAGTTTAATTTGAAGGAATTCAAAGGACAATTTGGTAATTTAATGTTGCCCCCGTTCCGAACTAAAATTTTGTTTATGGCTTACGGTTAGCAAAACTAAAATTTTGTCATGGTAGTATTTTTATATTAAAATTTATCGTCTTCCTCCAACTTCTTCCAATTGTTGTAGCGATTATGATTTTACAACTTTACTTTCATATCACTTGAAATACATATTGAAAACACAAAACTCGTGTTGAAACCAAACAGACCCTTAGTCGCTACAATAAGACGGAGAAGTGGAAAGAAGAATATAGTTTTTTGTGCTTTCGATCTTTACGGAAAAACGCAAGACAAGAAAAAAAAAAAATCTGTCTTTTATATATGTTAAATCATTTTTCATATTAACTGGTTTTCAAAAGATTTCAACTACTTGACCAAACATATTTTCGTTTGTTACCGAAATCCAAACTTAAAACAAACTAGGTCTTAATTTCCTGGTTAGCCAAACATGGAGAAGTCTGCGTGTTTCCATTGGAGACTCATTTAGCTTAGTGAGCTATGCTTTCTAATTAGTGGTTGGTTATTGTCCTAATTTTGACCTTCAACCTGATTTTGTATTGTAATGGACATCTTTCTAATTTTCTCGCTAAATATTATATACACGTCGATCGCATCTGATGGTGTATTGTAACCGCCAAAATTGGCACATCAATAGCAAATAATTTAAAATCGGTTGTGTTGCTTTATCTATTATTGATCTTCATTCTTTGTTTTCTTGTTATTTCAAGAATCGTATAATTCATGTATGTTCGATTGATCATTCTACTATCAGTAGCCGAGTTTTCTTCAGTAATTGGTACTAATTATGGATTGGGAGAGGATTACATGCGACCTAAGCCTCGTAAAACCCTAAGCTGGCCGTGGAAACCTAGGGGTTCTTCTCAGCCGCAGCAAGTAAATTCTTGGTTTGATTGATTTTCTTATAATAGATTTTTGTGAAGATTGGTTTTTCTTTTTATTTTTCCCTCGAGACATTAGCTCTAATTTTGAAAATAAGTGACTAAACTGCAATTACTTGGTTGGTAATTGCGACTGAGTATCAATTCTGAAATTTTTTGGTGCAATAAAGCTTTGAGTTGGCACAAGCACAACACAATATTTGAATGCAATGATGGACAATAGCTTGTTTTGGTCTGTAATATTTGAGTTCAATGGACATGATTATAGTATTTTAATTTTTTTTATGTAGTATTTTGCGTTAATGGTGCACAGTTTGGTTACATAGTTAGCTTCGGTATCTGAGAGCATTTCCAATCACAATATCTCACTCTTTTCCATCTAAAAAGTTGGAGAACAGTGTACAATGAAATCCCCAATTGTTTTCCAATTTGTAAAAATGAAGTGCAAAATGAATAGTATGTTGAAAATATGGTTTGATTAAGGCATGATTGATTCGCTATGAAGAATTTTTTTCCCTTCAAGACATACAACATTCGATGCAACTTCTTCTCGTTTATGAAACCAAATGACACATTTATCTTATACATAAAATACTTGGGGATTTTTTGATGATCTTTATTGTTCTGATAACAGCAGGTTTATCAAGAATTTGATGGTTGTTGGAGTTGTGTATCGGAGATGACTGTTGGTACTAAGTACCAACAAACGCCTCGGGGTATCGACAAGTATAATTGTTGTGTTTAAATTTAAATTCGAATTCTCATCTCCAACAGCATATACTGTTTTCAGACGGGTGTGCTGAACGGATCCCCACAACTGGACTGGCTAAATTGATTGTTGCTCATGGAGAACCTTTCCCGCTCCTCCACGGGGGTTGTCATCCCAAACTCATCCTCCGTGTTGATAAACATTATGAGAAATATTATGAAAAACATTCAAAATAGTGGTTCTTCCTTTTGGGAGATGTAATTGTACGTTTTCTTTAAAATGGAGAGTGGACATCCATTTGTTACAAAATGGAAAACGTTTAGAGTGTAGTTTTGTTTTCGTTCTTCATATGTTAAAAGTGGTGATTTGCTAGATACAAGGATTGAAGATGCTCTTACGATACAGAAGGATGAGAATTTAATCCAGCTACCTCTACCAAATGCATATTGAGTACAAAAGACGTGATATATTTGTCTTCAAACTAAAACTGGTGCTGTTGTATGTTGATTTTGTGTACCTTTGAAGAAAATTTGTTGTCATATCCAGAAATTATTGTATGGTTGATTGAATAAGGAAGTCTTAATTTGTAACATGAATGATGACTTTAAGATCGGATTCCTCAATAACATCTTCCACCTATTGCTTTCCATGCACAAAATCTCCCATCTACAGCTTATCCATTGGTTAATGGTCTATGTTATATAGTTTAAGCGTTAGAGATTAAACCATAGGATGATAACCAAATTTTTGTATTAAACTAGATTATTTTTATGACTGGCTAAGGAAAGTTTGGCAGGATGATTTGTTATTAGTGAGCAAAACTTCTATTACGTATGAATGAATTGAATGGTTAAATATATTTGCTCTGGTCAAGTAATATGGAAAAAAGATAAAAATATGAATCTAATAAATTCATCATCATCCTCTGTGTTAATCTAACTGCATATGTGTTTAACTACTGTCTACGGATCTGCAACTAGGTTGAAGCTTTAAGCAACTAATCTTGGAATAATTCATATTTGTATGCAAGGCTGCTTCTTGGAAGTTGGAATGGTTTATACACATAAGTTGTTTTGTTTTTACCTTTATATACTTACTGTAACATATGTTTGATGCAGGTTCACGTCTCTTTGGCTGGGGATAAACGTATGAGAATCACATACATAACTGATGATGCATCTTCTCCTTCACTCATAGAGTATGGAATGTCTCCTGGGAATTACTCATCGTCATCTGAAGGAGAAAGTACATCTTACACATACTTCCTTTATAATTCAGGCTATATACACCATGTAGTTATAGGACCTCTCAATCATGACACTGTATACTATTATAGGTGTGGGGGACAAGATCCAGTGTTTCAATTAAAAACCCCTCCTTCGAAATTTCCTATAACTTTTGCAGTTGCTGGAGATTTAGGTCAAACAGAGTGGACAAAATCAACTCTTGATCACATCAATCTGTGTAACTATGATTTAAATCTAATACCTGGTGATTTGTCATATGCTGATTACCAGCAGTATCTTTGGGATTCTTTTGGAGCACTAGTGCAACCTCTTGCTAGTGCTAAACCTTTTATGGTGACTCAAGGAAACCATGAGAAAGAGAGAATACTATTTTTTAAATCGCCTTTTCAAGCATATAACTCAAGATGGAAAATGCCTTATGAAGAAAGCGGGTCAAGTTCAAATTTGTATTACTCTTTTGAAGTTTCTGGTGTTCATGTCATCATGCTTGGTTCATATGCGGACTATGATGAGGATTCTGAGCAATATGCTTGGCTAAAGGTTGGTTACTTGGTATTTCACATATAGAGAAAAGCTAGCAACACCGTCATTTAGGAAGAGTGTGACTCTACTCTCCACTTATTGGTGGAGAGGTGTAAGCATTCATTATCGAATGTCTACCCTACCCATCAATCATGTAGAGAGCAGGGAGAGTTTTGCTAGCATTGCTTTTTCATAGATATAAATGTTACAATGATTTTGTTATCATTTATTATTATTATTATTTTAGTTTATTAACTTTTTTATTAGATACATTGCAAAAAATAGATAATAAAATGCAAGCAAGAACAACATGATAAGTTAGTGTCTCCTAAATGAATTAAAATTATTAAACAAAAAAGTTTATCCTAATAACGGTTTATTGTTTAGTTACACAGTCCACTTCTAATTTGGCTTCAGTGTATATCTCCTCTGTATGTCATTAGTTATTACAGGCTAAATTTTGGTTCTTTTAAGGCCTTTTACAATCAAACAAAAAAGTTTTGTACCATTTGCTCAATTTTATGGTCTTTGATATTAGTATGATAGTTGCTCAGCAATTTTTATCACCAGTCCATATTTAATGTGTGTGTTAAAACACATGATTGGACTCGGTAAATCTTGATCGTTGGATTTTTTTGTCTTAACATGGGAGTTGGAATCAGGGGCAGATCTAACCATCAAAATTAATTGTGTCAAATCTTATATCATTGTGTGTGTGTAGTTTCCATCAAAAGGAGAATTTGGTTTCATAATCCAAATCATTTTGTAGGAAGATCTATCTAAGGTGGATAGAGAAAGAACACCATGGCTAATCGCTCTATTGCATGTGCCATGGTACAATAGTAATTATGCACATCAAGGAGAAGGTGATGGGATGAAAACTATAATGGAGCCAATTCTTTATGCTGCTGGGGTTGATATATTATTTGCAGGTCATGTTCATGCTTATGAGCGTTCGGTAATATTCAAAAATTTGTATTCAACTTAAATTTTTGCTTTCTGTGTCCATTGTATTTGTACTATATTATAAACATCTCACCTCATGTTTTTCTCCTTCTTGTGTAGGAACGTGTTTATAACAATGCATTGAATCACTGTGGTGCTGTGCACATAACCATTGGTGATGGAGGCAATAGAGAAGGGTTGGCTCAAAGGTAATTGACTTGTTTCTTTTATAGAACTCATGATTCTAAAAGTATCGTGCATACAATTTATCCCCTTTTTAAAAAAAATTCATATAACAATTTTACAGGTATCACCAGCCAAAGCCGCTGTGGTCAGTATTTAGAGAAGCAAGTTTTGGCCATGGTGAACTAAAGATTGTCAATGCAACGCATGCATTCTGGAGTTGGCATAGAAATGAGGATGATGAGCCAGTAAAATCAGACCAAGTTTGGATTAGTTCATTAGCAAGTACAGGATGCATCAATGGTAAAAACCAGGAGGTCAGAAATACGGTAGCAGAAGCATAAAATATTACCAGAGTGCTAGTTATTTAGTATCTCTGACTATATCTTGTAAACTATTCATATTGGGTTTGATATATGCTAATGAGAAATTGTAGTCTAGCAGAAATATGTTATATACTTTTAAACCGCAACTGCTTTTGATTATGTTATCGTTCAAACTGAACTTTTTGGTTAAAGAAAACTCTAGCATGTTACATAAATGCATTTTGTGTTACAGCAATTTGGTTTGTTTTACACAGCTTGGATAGATGTTTCTTGTTGTCCAAAAATCAAGAAATGAATGACATAAGTGATATATCAGATTATGATGCAAAGACTAGAAATAAAATGTGTTTCTAAACACCAATAGCTGACGGATAATACATAAGCCTAGCTACGAATGTGGTATCACTTGCCACTTTGGATAAAGCATTTTGTGACAAAAAAGCAAACAAAGCATTGTTACGTCCTTTCACAATAATCTTAATATATGACATGACAGTGATACAGCATAACCCCTAGTTAATGTATTAGGCAAGAAACTTTGGTTAGTTTATACAATACAGCAAAGCTCATTGACTGCTGACAGCATTTGAGATTAGCAACAGAATGTTGGAAGCCGCACTTAATCTTTCACATGTATTGTCTTTTGCTGAACAAAGGCGAGGATTCCTGCACTCAGAAAAAAATTTGACATGAATGATGTTTGTAAACGATATCGTGGACCATTATGATGAGAAGTGATTATAACGAAAGAATTAACAGTAGATCACCTCTTTTGTAATTCAACCCTCCTTTCAAGATCATGCACGAGATTAAACAATCTTCGATTGAGAAGATGCAATCTACTGATTTCAAAAAGGCCATCATGTGTTTGACAAATTTTTTCTAGAAGCTCATATGTGATGAAAAATACTTCACTTTTGTTCCTAGCATTTTAAATAAAACGAAGAATGATTTGGTCAGATGCTATTGATTCAGTATTTTGCAGTTTAACCCAACAACTAGTAGTGAGTCACTTGTATTCAGTGATCATTCTAATCGGTGGATTATACATAATAAACACTGAAAAATTTCCTCCTCCAAGATGATTCTATATATTTCATTATATACTCAGGAAACTGATTAACGAACCTTAAAAATTCTTGGAATATAATTGTGACTGCATCTGGAGTATTGATCAACTCCAGTAAAAGTGGAGGATGATAGGAAATATTTCGGAGAATAGAGACGACATGCTTTAATACTTCCTGATCAGGAACCCCACGATTTAGAGAATGGAATTGCTTCAGTAAAATATTGATTGCACCAGCAGACACTAGAGTTTCACAACATTTCTGCGAATACTGGGTGGCTGTATCTGCAGATACATTTGAATATTAGCTGATGGATGTTAACACAAACATGCAAACCACAACTTACTCAACATTACCTGAGCCAGTTATCCCAAACAAACAAACAAAAAAAAAACAAAAAAAAAATGACCAGAGAGAGTTATATATATATATACACACACATATATATATACACACATATATATATACACACATATATATATATATACACACACACACACATATATATATAGTGATGTATCAAAATAGCAGAAACTAAGCAACTAATCTATACCACATATAAGAAGAAATACTACAAGCAAACACTGTCCATGTACTGTTCCAATAAAACAAAAAATAAAGGAAATTTGTAGCATCTAAAGATGAGAACTATCTAGTATTCATAACAATTAATTTACGGCCTTTTACTCTAGATGTTCCAAACAATATATGAATGCAAAGGGTGTGCATGCAATGGATCAATGAGGCATGTTTGGTTTCATTTTGAGTTTTGTGTTTTGCATTTTCAATGTGCATTACAAATACGAGCAGAGCGAAACAGAAAATTTAAAATTCTTAATCATTACGATGATGGAGGGACAACGAAGGGAATTGAATTTTTTTAATACTTTTGTTATTTCCCACCATACGGAAACGAAGTAAATTTGTTTTCCATTTTAATGTTAACTTCATTATCCAAATTGGTTGTTTTTCAAAAATACATACACCGTGCGTATTTTTGTATGGATGGAAATCCAAAATTAAAAAGGTCAAACCAAATGGGACTTTTGTATCCTATTAATTTTTCAAATGTATTAATTGTTAAATATATTATAATAGATGTATTTATTATAGTGGAAATTTGGTTCTATCCCTTATTTTTAGAATTGATACATGAAAAACTCTTTCCAAAAACATATTCTAAATTACACTCCTTTTTTTAATTTCGGTTAAAATAAAAAAATATTTTTAATTAAATCTAAACAACAATCGCATGTTTTGATGATCAAACAATTTTTTTGAAAACTCTACAAATATTTGTTGTATGGAAACTTCAATACTTGCATATTTCTCTGCAAATATTTGCAGGATTTTCCACAATATCCCGAAACTTAAAAATAAATATTTTTTTATAACATGCTTTTGAAAGGGGACGGTCGTGTATCTTGAAACTTAATGATGATGTTTTACAGACTTCCCTTTATTACGAGTTAAAATTTAATAAATTAAATTGGTCTTACGTTAGATGTCTCGATGGATGATGTTTAATCTATATTAATTAGTTGAATGTCTCATTTTACAAGTATATAGTAAAATACGTGTCATAATCACATGTTGCTTTGAATCAAGGTATGAGGTTCCGGCCGAAACCCTGGAATTTCAATCATTCTGACTCGATTCCAGTCGGAGACAAAAACGTGTTCCACTTAAACTCGGTAAAAAAAGGAAATAGGTGCTAGGAACATGCTCAAAAGCAACAAAAGCAAACTAGAAAGTAATTGAATCGAAAGAATAAAAAAAAAATTGGGTTCAAAATTGAATAATGTATCAAACCAATCACTTTTTCTATAAAAAAAAATCATGAATACAGTAGAGTAGAATGATTGACTCGGTTTTTTCTTATAAAAACAACCAAAACGTAAAAGTCACATCCAATCCAAAATCGATCGGGCATCATTAAGCAATTCGCATCCAATTGCAATAAAATAAAATAAAAACTTAAATTGAGCTGAAGTCAACTCAAGCTGGTAGTCTCTTTCTTTCAATTTTTTTGTCGAGCTGAAGTCGGCTTGAGAAAAAAATGAAATCGACGAGGAGTTAGACAGGGGATTTACCGGGATATTAATTGGGTCTACTTTGTTAAGTTAATTTAATCTACAATAAATATAATGTTCATTCTAACTGGACCTGCTTTGTTAATTAATTTTAATTATAATGTTCATTCTAATTCAGGGTTACCTAATACTTTATGACATTTAAATTTTAATTTTTTGTTCAATTTCATGTAAATTACAGCAAATCAAACTAACGTCAACAGATCAGTTGAAATTATGGTACCACAATCGGTGACAATCTTTGAAAAACCAAATGTAATTTTTGCAATAAACTAATACAAACTGGAATTGAGAAAAAGGTAAAACTAGTATATAAAATATTTATGAAATTCATTCAATGTTTAAGAAATCAAATATTTAACTTATACATCAACAAGTGGAAAAATATAGAATGAAAATTTGTGCTAAAAGAAAATTAAATATAAAGACGTGTTTTCATGCTTAATGGTGCTTTAAATATAAAGATTGCGTTGATGAAAAAACTATGAAAACGATTATGCTTCAAGAAATAGTAATTGGATGTAATAGTGTTATATGTTGTATTATTATCTTTTTATAGACTATTTTGTATTTAATTTATTTACAACTTTTATTATTACTTTTCATTGAAAATGCAATCTGAAACTGTGATTGTTGCTCAATTTTCTCGCAAGTAATTAACAAACTATTTAAGGCACAATCAGCCCTCGTGGACCGTTCCAAACTCAAGTTGGTCTCAAACTAACCCTTCTACTTAGCAAAGCATCAAGATGAAGCCCTGTCGTTTTACCGTTACACAATCTTCACAAACTGCTCAGGAAAGCAAACCAAGCTCAGCCATTCCTGGTCTCTTTCGGCCCGGCGCGATGGCGATCGGCTCATTCATACCTACCTGCTTCCATCCGAACCTCAAGTCAGTCTGTCTACTTCGACATCGCTTCAATCACCGATCGGCACCGTTCCAAGTTGCCTCAAGCAACCAGCATGTTCGACAAGGCCAACTCAAGCATGACCCGCCCCGACCCGACTTCAGTACAGCCGCCCACGACTGGTCCCAAGCATCCCCTCTGTCGCCTTACATCCGGTCTGGTCCTAAACAATTTTTGGTTTCCTTCATATCTTCAACAGCTGATCGATCGACTCAGCAAGCCTTGTCACATAAGCAGACAAGAATAAATAACAAGTTGTCCATCCATCTGTATAATCACTGTAGCCAAGCGGTTAAACAGCATAAACTGATATGGCAAATCATCAGCATTAAATGTTGAGTCCGCGCATGGTACAAAGACGCAATGAGTATATTTTCTCAATCGCACACCCACTTTGCTCCTTTACAGCTATCTTACATCTACATGTTCCACCAGATCAAAGGCTAGGAACTCTTTCCACCAGTTTTACAGCACAATCTCAGTCATCTATCATCCATTTTCAGCTACTATAAGTACCCATGCATTATCACTTCAAATGGGTTGAAAAATATAAGAATTCTAAATACAACACACAATCCGAAGCTCTTTACATGGCACATCAAGCCCTAAAATTTGAGATTAGCTAGTTATTTTAGTTTTAAGTGCTTTATTTTTTTATTCTCTTGTAATTTCCAATAATTGTAAAAGAGAGACATATAATACGAGATCTTCATAGTGGACGTAGGCAAACTAGCCGAACAACTCTATATTTAGTGTCATTTACTTTAATTGCTCACATTCTTCCTCATTTTCAATATTTTCCTCATTTTCAATCTTTTAACCTAGTGCTAGCAAGTCGCCTTTGTTTATTAGTCTAATTTTGAGACTGGCTAAATCTATAGTCAACGGGGATCGACACCGAAATTTTTCAAAGTGATTGAAACCAAGAAAATTTCAAATGACCAAAATCAAGACCTAGACCGAGTTCTCGAACCTTTAAATATGTAAGCATATTTTGAGTCTTATTTATGCATCGTTGGTTTTTGTGGGCTTTTGAACTGTTGATCAAGTTTCGGAAACGGACCCAGTATTAGAGGTAAGATTGCATACAACTTGCCAACCACAGATCCAGTTTAAGCGAAAATCTCATGTACTGGGTAGATAATAATAATATTGTCTTTATCTTAGTTACAATTAATCATCTATTTTTGTTTTACTCTTTACTGCTTAATCCGGGATAAAGGCATAATGGACCCTCATTATTTAAGAGAGGCTAACTTCCCTTTTATCAATTTTAAAAAGCTTTTCTGCTACTACTTTGTATTTTTTTAAACAAGTCAAATAAGTCCAAGACTTTGCTATCATGCTAGAAATAAAGAAACCAAGAGTATCCTTGAGAATTAGGTTTCATCAAACCCGATACGAATGGGGAAATCAATTCTCAAAGAAAGAGCCCACTAGTCACAGCAAATACGATAACTTTTTACATTGATTGTTTTTGTTAACTTATTACGTGAAATGATTGAATTGATTTATGTAGGAATTAATGCAAAAATCATATATGTATGTAGGTTTGTGAGTGTGTTTGAACGCATGCGCTTGTGTGTACATGCGACACGCGAGCGCTCTTTCACACATAAGGCAAAGATTCGCTACACCCATTACACTACATCTCAACATCTTTTAACGTTATATAACTAAAAATGAAACCAAAGTTTGTCAATAAGTTTTTTTAACATTCCCATTCAAAAAAAAAAAAAAGCTTATAACGTTCAAAATCATCTTTACATAAAATTAGTTCGTTTGGACCATTTTATTATTTGCAAAAAGTTTGTCTCAAATTAGCGGTTAAACCTGGCAACGGAAATTAATTTAAGTTTTAAACACATCAAATATTTTTGAAATGGTCTAAAATTTGGTGGAGATGATCTTGAATGGTATAAAAAAATATCTACATAATTTGGTTTCATTTCAAACATGTTCGATTTGTTCATTTGATTGAATAAATTAGTGGATAGATTAAATGATGATGCATAAGAGAGAGAAATGGAAAAGTATGAGAGAGATCGTTGACTGTTCACATTAAATCTACACATTTTATACCATATTTCGCTACACCTCATTCTACACATTTGCATTTCTTACTGTTACACTATTCATAATCAAATGAAATTTTATAATTTTTCAATTTATACTATGAACATTGTTTCTACAAAAATTGAGATTATTTCGAAACATCTAGCATGTACAAAAATTAAGTCAATATTAGCCTCTAAAATATTTATTTTACCCATCGCTTTAAAATAGTATTTCGAATAAGTTAGAATTATTCAAATTAAGCAAAATTTTGTGAGGATGATCTCGAATCATATAAGAACATATCTATCAATATTCGTTCGATTTCAAATAATGTAGCTCCAAAAATTGTATGGGTGTAGATTTGGTGAAGCGGAACCTTTCCCCACACACACACACATATTTATGTCTACGTATATGTATATGTGTGTGTGTGTCTGTATCTCTCTGTGTGTATCTATGTATGCGTACATGTGTATGTATGTATGTATGTTATGTATGCATATGTATTTGCATGAAGTAACTTATTGGAATACAAAATAGTGATACAATTGATGACACAATGGCTCTCAACCATTAGATTGTCCTCTTATCGTAATATCAAATGTGAACTCAGTGAGATCCAACTGTAAAGATATACTGTGTCACATTCTATGTTTTATTCTATATCCAAGAAAACACAAAACGAAGACACGGTAGATGTTGATTGTTGGATCTCATTGAGGTTGAATTTAGGGGTAGATCTAATTGTTAACATCTCTTGTGCCAGCTACAGCTACTTATGTCATGTAATCGTATCCAAACCCCCCCCCCCCCCTAAACACGCACAAATATTATATATATGTATGTATGTATGAATGTATGTATGTATATAGGATATTTTTGTGTTATGTATGTGTATGTATAGAAAATCTAATTGACATCAGTGGGGTTAGTTGACTCCCTTAAATTTTTGTGCCTTTACTAGTATCTTGTTGTAAAATGTTAGTTATATGGTGCCCCTTCAACTTAAAACTTTTACATGATCACACCAATGTAACCTAATTAAATGTTTAAAAGCCATACCGACATTAAGAAATGGCAGTTGGATGATTTTTTTTGACATATGAATTCTATTTTAATATGTCAGAAATATAAATTTAAGCAAAGAGAGGATAATAACATATTTAACACTATGCAAGCTCAAATTCAAAATACACTTTTCTCTCAAAGGAACATTATGGGAAAGCTCTATCACAAAGTTAGACTTACCCAGAGTCGCACATAAGCATCGAATATTGGTAACACTTTTGTAGCCAAGAAGTTCCGACAGTGCAGCAACTAATCTATTGATTAATCTGTCATTATCATCAATGTTCACACAAGATTTCTTTAGTCTGAACCTTAAGTCAGCAACCTGCTCTTTCGACTGTTTCCTCACAGTGTAGCCTTTCCAATGTGACTGTGAAATCATCAAAGTATAAATGATACCATGATAAAAACATGATGCGCTAAAATTAACGCATTTAGAACAAAAAATGGATGATAAAGTCTGGTTACGGTAATAGTAGGTCACATGGTATTGTTTTTTGTTATTATAGACAAGCTAAGGAAAATATATCAATTGCCAAAACATACTTGTATTAGAACGATTCTACGTTTGTCCTGTTGAACAGCTTTCCGAACAATCCAACCACGAAAATGGGCTTGAATACATGTCACGGACTTCTTCAGTTTAGTTAGTAAAACTTTTCTCCACCATCTCTGCAATTGAAGAAAAGGAAAAGTGAGCCACCAAAAAGCAAGAAAAAAGCTGACAGATACATTTTGTCAAAATTTGTATCACCTAAATTCTATGTGATCAAGGTCTCAATTAGCCATGGTAGTACTATGAATAGCTATGCAATCTAGAGTACGATTGTTCTATAAAAATGATAATAGTGATACTGCCTGCAAAACTACATCAACATGTGTGTGCACCAAAATATTTTTAGAACAACAAATTTGAAGAATTACCAACACATCAAGATCATAAATCAATGCAAGAATTTATCGTTTGCAAGCTTTTCTACATTTACTAATTCATAGTGTAACTAACTAGAGATGCATTGATGTGGTACCTAGAAATCATGTGGATCCCACATGTTATATTATGTCTTCTTAGCTGAATTTTACAAACTACTAGTAAGTGCATCATTTTTAATCAGGTAGCATAAAAAGTTTCAGTCTTATTATCTGAACAGAGAACTTTGATTTTACATCCTAAATTACAGTTGATTAGAACCGGCAAAAATAACATTGCCGGAAAACCTTGTTTGCTTGATTATCATACAATAAATAAAGTTGAAACTTAAAAAATTACCAATCAGGATCACTCCTTATTTTTTATATTTTTTATTTTGAAAAAAAGAAAGAAGGAGAAAAAAAAACTTACTTGAATTGTAAGAGCACTATGTTTTTTCTTCTTAGCTATCATTCGATCATTCCATCCACGAATGAATGCTTGAATCATAATTACTGATTTTGTTCTAGATTGAACTAATAATACATGCTTCCACCATCTTTGTATTTTAAGAATTGAGTCCATCACAGTTTTTAATTCAGGGCTCTGGTAAGTGATAGTCATACTATATGACGTATAATTAATACATGATGCACCTACAAATTTAGCAGCCACAGATTACCATATGTAAATAAACTTTATCATGGCAAATAACAAAGCTTTAGAATCATGCATGATACACCTACAAAATTATCAAAACATATTTTGCTACAATTCATTCTTGGCATACAATTAAAGTAAACACGATATTTCACAAGCAATTCTTGTGCCCTTACTCTACTGAAGGACTTGAAAATGCGATAAAAATTCTATGGAATATTTTGATAGTGAATCCTAATTGTAACATGCCACAATATAGGTAAGGTGCAAACCTATCAGCCTTTTTCGGGTATTAAATCCACGAATAAATCTCTGCATCTCAATGGCAGCACATCTATACTGCCTAAATGACTTCTGATGTATTGCACATTGAAAGCCAGATTGGATCTTTTTGACTGCAGCAAGTTTAGCTAAAAATATTTTCCTGGTATACCAGGAACGCCAACAGCTCTGAATTTGTATGGCCGCATATATTTTTTGTGCTTGCAAATGGCGCTCCTTATATCTTTTCCAATTATACTGTATTTTAGTTGCAGCTCGACATAAATGATCACCATGTTCTGGTTCAAGAGAAATGTTCCGCTGCTTCGCCATATCAGATCTAAACTCAAGGTATCTAAGTCTTGTAATTATACCCCGTATAAATGATTGAATAATGATGGCAGCATCATTTTTCATTTTTTGCTTTTGTGATATCCAAGACCCTGTAGCCTTATATCTTTTCCAGTTAGACTGTATTTTAGTTGCGGCTCTACATAGACGCTGACCATTTTCTAATTCAAGAGAGACGCTTTGTTGCCTCTCCAAAGAAGCTTTTAACTCATGATATCTATGTCTTGTTAAACTGCCCCGTACAAATGACTGAATAAAAATGACAGCATCATCTTTGATTTGTTGTTTATGTGATATCAAAAATTTTGTTGTTGTATACCTTTTCCAATTTGATTGTATTTTTGCTGCTGCTCTACACAGACACTCGCCATTTTCCAGATCAAGAGAAATGCTTTGTTGCTTCTCCCGAGCGGCTCTTAGCTCAAAATATCTCTGTCTCGCTATATTTATGCGGATAAATGATTGAATAATGATGACAGCGTTATCTTTGCGTTGGATTTGTTCTGGCAACAAAGACCTTGTTGCCTTATATCTTCTCCAATTAGACTGTATTTTAGTTACAACACTACTTAAATGCTTGTCATTTTCAAATTCAAGTGAAATGCTTTGTTGTTTTTCCTGGGCAGCTTTTAACTCAAAATATTTTAGTCTTGCTATATGTCCCCGTAAAACAGATTGAATAATGATGGAAGCTTCTTCTTGGGTTCGTTGTTTCAAGGATATCCAAGATCTTATCGCCTTCTGGATAAGATAAACTGAGTTTCTGATTTTAATAAATGTATGCCTCTCAACCATGAAACGGAGGTATCCATCACAGGATCCTAAAGTAAATATCAAAAATTTTGGGATTTTATCAAATTCTACAAAGTATACAATAATGAATACTGTTACAAACTATTAAAAGTATTACCAGCTGACGATGGAAGAAGTGCTTCTAATTTATATTTTGATTTGACAGCTAGCCATGCACGCACAGCAGTTTGCAAAAAATATACAGCTCTTAAAAGTTGTAAGTCGCTCCTCTCCTCAGAGAATCTTTTATAAGGAGTTTGTATTGCTGTTGCAGCATTTTCTGTAGAACAGCATAAAGTTTGGTATGCAGGAAGGAAAATATTGTGAATAGTAAAGGTTTTATTTGACAAAGTATATTTTGACCACAAGCACACGCATCCTGATTTTCAAATTTGTCTATTTACCATAATTTTCTTATACAAAATAAAACATAACCTCTTTTGGTTGCTTCAACTTCGACTTTCATTCGCTTCCGGAGAATAAATTCTCGAAAATGAGTTTGTATAACACTTGCTGCAGTTTCTGTACAGTAAATTACCACCAAAGAACTAAGAAATAAACTCAGGAGAATGAATTCAACACTTAATGTATCATAGAACAGAATTAATGGCTTGCACTAAAAACTAGTGTATCACCTAGTGGGCATTCTGTATTTAAATCTTCATGAATTTACTCATTTCAGTAACTTAAGTGATAAAAGTCAGCAAATGCAGAATGAACAAACTAAGTTTAAAGGTTAGTAGGACTACAACTTTACCTCATGCTGTCAAATGTTAAATTGTTGCAATACATGACTAAAAATTATTCAATTACCTTGTAAAGATGATTCTACCTTAATCTTCGAACCTTTTCTTCTTCCATTAATTTTGTCAAAATTAGACTGAACAACATATGCAGTCTTATCTGGTTGATCTGCAGTAAACCAGCAAGAGCATTCACTAGTTAACATATGTTAGTATATGGATTGAGTGTTATTTTGTCTGTTACTGTAACACATGTTTTAGGAACTGAGAGCACCAATCAGAAATTCTCGAAGTCAATTTGAGGAACTAAAATCAGGTAAGTCGTAATATTTACTAGAGCAGGGCAAGAGTATTGGTTTTTACCAAGATAAGTGAAAGAGCGCAAAAATAACATATACTAAAGACGATAGATCGTAAGAGTCTAAGACAATACCAGTTAGATTTATATCGAAATATGTTAACTGAATAATACTTTACAACCAGAGGACAGGTTTGGCTTGAATTGAGATAATAATAGTTAGATTGAATCAAAACATGTTAACTGAACAATGATTAATAATCAGCGGACAGGTTTGGCTTGACAAACTCGTGTATGAACCATGCGGTCACACTTTTCTATGAAAAAAAATATTCAAAATGTTATGCGAGCGTATGATAAAAATATTGCAGTAATTGACCACATCTCTGTGGACTGCACTTAAAAAAATTGGTTATGGTTAAAAACAGGCAAGTCCATATATACATCGCTGCCACAGAGTTCTTCATAATTATATTTTAATTACGTTATTTATTTCCAGAGAGGAATGAAGACCAACAGAAAAAATATTCTGATTTTAAGAAAATAAAGTTAATACAAATAAAACACTCATGTTATTGGGTAGAGTAAAGTAATTTAGTATCAGAGAACTGTGTTAGTGCAATAACATTTGCTCAATACACCACAAGGTTACAGATAACATCTATGGCATCAACAAAAATTAGAAACGTTTATAATCTTAACTGACTGAAAAGTAATATTCAGTGAAAAAATCCACACCAACTATTTTGCCGATTTTCAAAGGAAAGCCAGACTGTGAATCCTTTTTCAACCCAGAATTTTCTTCTGGAGACTCAAATTCCAATACTCTTTTTGGTTGAAACTTGTTGAACTGGAGAAAAGCATTTTCTAAAAATGGTGAACGGTAAACTATTGGAGCCTTTAAACCTGTACAGCTATCACGTTTTGAAGATTTTCTGTCTTCGAGTTTAACCTGCAAATGACGTTTACATTTTACTGATTATGCATAAAACACAATTTTAACAAATTAAGCTGTTGAGTTGTCAGTAAAGGTTACCAAATTTCGTCCATTTATTAACTGAGAAGAAAAAAACACAAGAAAAATTACGGCGCTTCTTTCATCATTAGGGAAGTCTTGGTCGAGCATGTTATACAGCTGAAAATTCTGCAGAGATAAATCTGTTAAAACTTAAAAGCATCTGCTTATTTTCGAGCATACAATTACCTTTCTTAGCTTTCCCTGCATTGTTGCGACACTCCGAATAAAGGACAATTTATAAGCTTCCTCAGAATTGATAGCAAAGTCCCCAAACTTATGATCCTCATTGTCCTAAACATTTTTTAGGCTATGATTAAAGATACAACAAACAAAAACAAATATTGTAATCAATGGAAAACATGCGCTTGCTGCAAACCTTATTTCCAAAGTAGTACTTAACAAGACAACTAAAAGCCTTCCCCGTAAATAAAGATGAAAAGTCATCAACTTCTGTGTGTTGCATCTTACAAACAGCCTAAAATGAAAACAGAAAGAATATACTATTTTGTGAAGTAAATCCACACATGCACACGCGCGTGCGCAATTAAATAAATAAATGTATGCTATTTGATGAATTTAAAGTAACAAACTAACATATTTATCTAGTAAAAAGGATAAAAAGGTTGTAATGAAAATGATGAAAAGAAAAAAAAAAAAAAAAAAAAAAAAGGCAAACCTTTATCCAAGAAAGGAGCAAGTCCAATTCAGTGCACCCCTCGAAGCTGTCAAGCTCCTTGCAACATAATTGGTAATACGTAGTCATGAAACTGCAAATAGCATCTAACAGTTTTCCCAAATAAACGCAATTCTAACTGGATAAAAATTGCATTGTCAAGTAATCGTAATTTTAATTTTGAATATTAGTGTGAAGTAATTTCTAAACCAATCATACGCGTCCTTATATGGATACAGACATGCATTGTTAGGTATTCACAATTCTAATTTTGTGTATTAATGTACAGTAATTTTGTAGACCGGCCATATGTATTTTTACACATGCATGCATGTGTATCTAAATCTATATGTCTACACACACAGAGATATATTTGCACGCGCACGCACGCACGGACACAAATAAATACATACGCACACATACATACATATAGAAAACATACCACTTCATAACTCTTTACTTTAGCTATCTCTTCGGTGAATAAAGTTTTGTCGATCAACTGAGGTACCTATGGAACACAATAATACAGTTAAAACAAAGCCAAAAAAAATATTGAAACCACTTTGGCAAATTATAAGAAAGCACCATAATCATCAACCATTTTGCTAAAATATTGATGGACAGAACACAGAAGAGCAAATAATTATCAGATTTCATATAAAAATAAGCATATAACAGTAAACTAAGGACATAAAGTTAGGCAAGTAACGTCAAGCTATTCACGGTTTATGCAGCAAATTCTATCGGATGATTTTGTTATAATGTATGCACCCACCACGATACTGATAGATGATCATAATAACCCCATTCTGAGAAAGTGGATACAGATAATATAAGATTATACTAAACAAGCAAGTCTTACAAGTCAACGATGCCTTCTAATATTAGACGCATTAAGTAAAATATTGAATGAAAATAATATGAATAAAGAGCATAAGTTTTTTAATAAAAGGAATCTAAAGATAACAGTGTAATAAAACGTGATGAATATATGACGAACGAAACCAAATGGAATTAAAATATGGATAAGTTATGGACATGCATAACAAACAATGTAAGAGATAAAGGTAGAAATTTTCAAGATAAACTGAATTGGAAAGAAACTACCAAGAAAGAAACATGGTAGTGGGGAAATAGTTCGCTTAAATAAGAAAGTTTTAGAACATGGTAAAATAGTAGATAACAAACACGTTGATAAAAATTAAAAAATACTTTAAACTGAAGCAAAAAAGTTGTTATTACAAACAAACAAAATGCTTATAAAATAGATACAACAAAGTATGTACAAAAATATATAAAAATTAGCAAAAAATAAAAATAAAGTAACTCAAGAATTGGAACAAATTAAATATATTAAATATGTAAATGATATATTGATAAAAGAGGTGGGTTATACCAAATATGTGGAAGAATTATTTTGAACAATTGCTTGTTGAGGAAAACCATAAAGAAGAAGTAGACAACATAGGGATGATCTATAAATCAGAGAATAAAGATATTTGAGAACAAGAAAAATGTGAAAAAATTAAAGCAGCAGGCCTGCAGAATGTATCTATAAACACGTAAAAAGCATCAGTAAGTAAAATAATTAAATAACTTGCAATTTACTTCACAAACACACACACACACACACACACACACACACACACACACACACACACACACACACACACACACACACACACACATAAGGAAACTGTCAAACAAGTAATGATAAACAGATAATGCCAATTTCAAGAAAAAAAGTCCATAAAATTGTTCTAATTATAAAAAATATAAACTGATGAGTCACATAATGAAATTATGGAAAAAAAAGTTATAGAACAATGATTGAAAAATTAATCACCGTTATCATATAATCAATTTGATATTATATTACACAAGTCAATAATAGAAACAACTATACAATTGAGAAGATAATCGGTAGAAAAATTAGAAGTAAACAAAAGAGTCTATACATGGTATTCACTGATTAAGAAAACATACATGACAGTATACTAAGAGACATAATTTGGTGGACTTTATGTATGAAATAAATTTTAAAATACATGACAAAATTGATTCAAAATATCTAATACTTTAAGATTTAATTAAGGTCGGTATATAGAAAAATTAACAAGTTTTCAATAAAAGTAGAATTACACAAAGGGGTCAGTTTAAAATCCACAATTATTTGCATTGATCTTGGATAAAGTAGTCATCAGCATGATGTTTGCAAATGACATTGTACTAATTAACATCTCGAAAGAAAAACTTAAACAAAAATTAGAAAAATGGTGAACATTTGAACTTAAAGAGTTGACTTAATACGAGTACAAAGCACATTTCATACAACTTAGCAGAAGAAGTTACAAAATCAACCGATTAACCAAAAATATATTTTTAAATATCTAAGATCAATGATACAAACATATGATGAAATGGGGAAGAATATAACAAACTGAATTAACACAAGTTGGATAAAACGAAGATAGGTTAGTGTTATTCTATGCTATAAAAAATAATGAACTAGAAGAAATTTTCATCGAATGATGCTTAGACCAATCATTTTATACTAAGTGTAATGTCAACTTAAAAAAATAAAAATAAATAAATAGATAAAAAGGATAAATGTAAAAGAAACAAAAATGTTAAGAGAATGATTTGAATTGCTAGAAAAGATAGCATTAAAATGAGAGTAATAGAAAAACTAGAAGCAACACCTCTAAATGAGAAAACTGAAGAACATGAACTTAGATGTTATAAACATACACACACAAAAAAACAAAGACAAAATGAAGCACCGGTGAGGATAAAATATATTATTTTCATAGAATAAAAAAAAGAGGGAAATATAAATTAATATGGAAACAAAGTACTAAAAATGATCAAAAAAATTGACTAAAGATACGACTCAAGATAGAAAATTTATGAACAATAAGATTTCAGGTGGCTGCCACCAATCAATCATATACAAAAAAGACGAGGATGGTGATGATAAAGTAAGATTATCTGAAACTCATGTGAACCAAGCTAAGCATGAAAAACTCATTTTGATAATGTCTTGACTCTTATGACTCTTACCTCCAACTCTGAATTATAAGCAAGTTATTGCTTCAGTTGGGATTTGAGACTTATACCTATCGTTCCATTATGGTGCGCTGTCATATGGGCTATCTATCGGTGACAATACCCTTTTATTCTCAGTGTATATCTATGAAATACATATATATTTTTTAAACCTTTTGTTCAAAAAATAGTAGTAAGTGTCCAAAATGAAAAATTATATATCAGATGAAAAGGGGAGGATCAACAATCGATAGTTAACTGAAGAACCTGCAAGTGAACGAACATATTCCATAGAAGAGAAAGAGACAACTCCTTGTCTCCATTTACAATATCTTCTGGTTCAATTTGGACACCATCTTCATCAGATAACGGAACTCCAGCTTGCTTCAGATATTGCAAGGCAATACTGCAATTTTGTAATTTCTTTTTAATTGAATCTGGCTGGGCAATCACTTTCTAAAAGAAAAAAAAATAAGTAAACAAGCAGTTGACATCGAAAATGTATGTTCATTATCTTTTTGATTGCAGAACATACCGAAAGGATTGATGCATCAGACTTCAATAATTGAATGGCTCTACAAAGCCGTACACCATCTTGAAAGTCTTCAAACATATTTTTTATTGTAAAATCATATTCAACAAGTGGGGACTGGTGAAAAAAAATTAAACAAGTTGGAAATTAAAGCTATATTGACCCATATTCTGGTGATTAAATGTCATAATATATTTGTACAGTGAAACCTGCTGATAATTCAACTTGCAACCAAGAGTTTCAATATGGGAAAGAAGGTCACCTTCTCCATGCATTGCATCCGACAAAAATTCTATCATATTAGAATGCAGTGACAAAAATGAATCAAACAGAGTTAAACTGAAAGTATACGGACTAGAAATACAAATTGAATATCGCACCTTGAACAGTTTGCTTGCTTGATTTAATATGAGAACAGCAGTCGTATAAAAGAGGAGAACCACCATCTTTGCCATCAATTCCATAGTTTAGAGACAAAGTGCTCTCACATTTTGCTTTGTCAAGTATAATTACAAGCAAAAGGAATTTCTTCAATATGATACTTCCAAGAGCTTCAAGATCCTCTACTAATTTATTGTACACATATGATTTTGCTTTACGCATATGAGTAAAAAATTGTTTCTCAATGATCAACTTTAAAAACAAGCTTTCTTGGTCAGAATTCCCTTGTTCATGGAGCAACGAATTGCCACCAAATAATAAATATAAGCCAGTTCGAAGCCAAGTTGAATTATAGCACATGAGAGCTTTAACAGATTTTTCCTTCAATGCTACATCAGTTATTATAGGACAGTTAGCCTTCATCTTCAATCTTCTTTCATCAATGTTCTGTCAATCATACCATTAGTGTTTGAAACTGAAAACATACAACACTCAAATGCTGTTGATAGAAAATGAAATTTAAAGATAATATTTTAAATGCAGTTGATTCAGAAAAGTACTTATTTATAATTAAGCAAATATGGAATATTAACTCCACATAGCAAGACAAGTGATATATAATCAAATAATATAAACAAACAGGCTGAAACAGTCATTGATAGGATGTACGTAAGAGCATGCATGAAAAGGAACCAAGTTAACAGTGAAGTAAGCATACTAGTGTAACCAAACCATTACAAAACAATCACACGAGGAATGCATGTTTGGTGATCATTATAACTGGTAACATGCATATAAAGGTATTTGGTTAGTGGTTACATTCAAGGTTGTAAAAATCACTAGAATAACGCTAGATGGTGAACTTGGACTAAGGAATAGCACACACGAGGCGTCATTTTGCTCGCAGGCGTAAGCCTCAAAATGTTGAAGCATATATTTTTCGCAAAAACATTGAGACATAAGTTATTATTACTTTGATATTATTAATTTTTATTAATAAATAAAAATTAACAATTAATCGTATAAAACAGTAAATAAATAACAATATAATCATTTAACTTTAAAAAGTTTAGCAATAATTGTTCTTTATTATTATTCATTCATAAAGTAAAAATAATTAAAACTATAAATAAATAAAATTTAAGCACTTGAATACACACACATATATATGATCTAATCCTTCGAAGAATTTGTATTCAGTTTTCGGCTCCGCAATGGTACATGTTTTATTTTATTTTCTTTCTCCCTCTATTTATCCTCAAAAAATTTCTAGATTTTAAAAAATGATCCTTGGTCGATTCTGGTGGAGTCAATCTCATTTACAAGCAGTTAAAAAATGTAAGTCATTATTTTCCCTTCTACTAATCTGATACGCAAAATTTATTCAAAGGTCCAGTGATGACAATTCAGAAATTTCCTTTAAATAGCGATCGAGAAAATCCATTACGTAGCTCTCCGTTGTTTTAGAGACAATCTTACTTGATTATTTCGATAATGAAATTGGAAAGTAAAAATATACCAACTTTTATTTTCTTTTGTTCTTTTTTTATTTGTCATTGAATAATTGAAGTTTAATAACTTCGGTTAGTATCAATATTTAGAGTTGGGGGCCTTGAGTCGCTGTGCATGCCTCACCGTTTGGGACGTGCGAGGCGTACGTTTTGTACGCCTCATATGTCTTAAGTTGCTGAGGCATGAACCTTGAAGGTAAAAAAGCCTCTATAAATGAGTTTCGAGGCGTTTTATTTACCGTTGTCTTTGAGCCTCAAAGCGAGTTTTTTAAAACTATGATATATATATATATATATATATAGGATCAGCTACACCTCATATTTGTTACACCTCAAATATCCCCGATTTCAACCATATGTTCCGATTTAAATAGTTATTGTTTTCTCTCTTGTCCCTCGTATAATTATTTAAATCCAGACATGTGGTGAAAATCAAAGGGGATTTGAGGTGTAACAAAAACGAGGTGTAGACGATCCTAGCCCTACACACACATATACACATACATGCATATACACTTAACCGTTGAATGCCGAGTTTTAAGGAATGTGCAACATTAGATTTTCAAATGATATTTAAATGTATTAAGCATGCATTTTTCAACCATTATGAAGAGTGAAATACAATGTATTTGAAAACAATATGATAACAAATTACTTTATACATCCATGCAAACAACAATGAATATAGATTGGAAGGTTCAATGAAGTGGCAAAAAATTCAAGCCGAAAACTCCAACAAAGTGGCATCTAAAACAGACATCCCGAGGCAGATCTAAGCGGATTTAGGCGGATGTAGATGGGTCTAAACATATCTAGGCAAATCTATGAGGACTTAGGTGAGATTAGGCGCTACCTATAGGTGTCACAGGTAGCTAAGATCTTAGGCAAGGCAGCAAGCTCCACCTAGCTCTTAGGAGCTGCCTAGCTTGATATTTACAACACTGGTTTTATTTATCGTTGAAGCTCTGTAGTTCCCAGAGAGATACTTAAACCACGTGATGGAGCAATGATTGCACAAGTTAGTGCCATAAGTTAGCTAGAAATATATTGAATAAGTTAGGATACATGTAAATTAGTTTAGGCCACATATTAGTATGTTTGCTAAGATTGGTCGTCATCTTAGCTAGTGAGGATGACCCCTAATGTTGGTTTATATTTGTTTGACTTCAACCATCTTCTGTCTTATGTAAGTAAAATTATATAATATACTTCAACTAATAAAATTTATTTAGTCCAATGCAGGTAAAAGACACTAGCTAAATTTAACATATAGCATAATAGCTACTTTAAGGTCTACATGAAAACACTTAGCTGGTGAAGTTTATCTAGTCCATTGATGATGCTCTTAATCCGGATTATAATTATACTACTTGTTTATTCAGTTCAGTCCGTATTCTATTTACCAATTAGCTGTTCTTATGCCAGCAAACTCTTGTATGATTCAACATGTGCAATAACAAGAGTAATTGGACATTACCTTACAAAGCTTACTCATAACAAAAAGCACCTCCTCGCATCCCTTTCTACTAATATAGTCCTTCATCCTCTCCCTTAAATCATCTACACTACAAATCTCCTTCAACGATTCTCTCAAAATAACCAACTTCTTCCCAGTTATTCTCACCCCTGACTCCTCTTCTAAACTCTTCCTCCTCCTCTTCCAATCTCTAACATCCTCGCAACTGTTGCCACTCTCCTCAAACAACCAATTCAACCAGACAGTTGCTGACAGTGAAAACGACCTCAAACTTTTTGCTTTTAAAGAATCAACCTTTCTTGCCGATTGCGACTGCTCAAGCTCTAGTGCTTTTAGGCGAAAATTGGCTTTTGTATTTATGCGCTTTTGGTTTTTCGCGGAAGAGAAAGGAGTGGTTTTGCGAGCGGTGAAGAAGATAGGGGATGGATTAGGGTTAGGTCTTTCGGAGTGGAGTAGCGGGGTTTTGTAGTTGGACAGATCGAGGAATGGGTTACACTTTACGTTTGGTGGTGGCGTTGGTGGGGGATGCGAACGACGGTGGTGGCGGTTCTCCATTGATTGGCAGTATTTTGAGTTTGGAAGAATCTTGGTTAATTTGGGAAAACAGAGTAGCGGGAAATGAAACTGTTCAAAATCCAAGGGATCACATAAATAATTTGCCATTACCAAACATTACAGGCAATAATCACCAACTAATATTGAGCTACATCTATGCAGAAATGTCAAAATTTAGTATCGGTAAATATAACGGTAAAAAAAAAATGTCAAAAACGGTAAATTTACCAATCATATTAATTTTGTTTTTTCCAATGTTTTACTTAATTGTAACTACAAAAACTTTTTGAAAGTTTATCGTAAGTAGATATTTGTAGTATTATCTATAATCATAATTCTTTTTGGCTTTATTAGCATCGGAGTTTAAGAGTGGCAAAATTATTAATCCATATTGTTGTAAAGAACTTGTGATGAACCAAGAAAATTTTCTATGTCAATTAAAATAAGTCAAAATGTTTATGGAGTTGTAATTAATAACAAAATATTTACTTTATTCATTATTACAAATTTTAGTGTAACAAAATTTTAGTAGCATCATGTGTCGGTAAATTATTACCAATCAACAGTTTTCTAGTTGATCGGTATATTAATGAACGTTTTACCAACGGCAATGGTAAAGTATTTGTACCTCTAATATCGGTACGATAACGTTTTCCAAATATTGATAACAATTATCATTACCTAACAGCGCTGTCAATAACATTCGTTTGACCGACAAAGCTATTTAACCAAAGGGAATTCAGGAGTTTTTTCCTAAGATCCATGTGGAATATGGCGAAGCATACCATGTTTTGATAGAAAAGGTGGAACCCAGCACACGAGGCTACCGCACGATAGCGAGCTCTGGGGAAGTCGATAATGTACACAGCTTTTTCCTCGCATTGCGAAAATGCTGTTTCCAGATTCGAACTTGGGTTCTCGCACGATACCATGTTATGGTGTTTTGCTTTTTTCTGCTTTTTATTTAAAATCATTCTTCACTCATTCCCCTATTTTTTCCATCTGCTTTCTTCCACAATCTAAGAAACTGCAATCAGATTCTTTATAAGAATTAATGAAATAAGTTCCGACTGTGTTGGCTAACATTGGTCATAGAGTTCTTCTAATCTTCTTCTACTACTTTTTCTTTTCTTCTTCTTTTTATTTATTTATTTTTTTATTTTGAAGCAAGTCAGGTTGTTGTTCTAATTATGCAAAGAATAACAGTTATAATGCAGAAATTTCATTTGGGATTTTTTGACTATGCACACTCTTTTTCGATATAATATGGTCTTAATTCATCAAAAAAATCCTACATTGCTTTACTAGCAGTAGTTTATTCGGTTGGATCGACATGATAACCAAGTTATCATTTACAAGTTTAAATTAGACAACTACATATGTGTATATTAAATAATGAAAACTTGATTGAATAATGATTGACGATAGTTCAATAAAGAACACACTCAAAAACCTCTGAATTAAAACATAACTTTTGAAGTTTTTATGATTATATGGATATATGAATGCGTCTGCTAAATAATTTTCATTAAACCTTTTACCCACTTTACTGCAGATTTGGGTAATAAATCCTTAAATTTGGGTAAAGATGCACTAAATGAAGTTGACATATGTAATCCCAATGTTTTAAATGAAGAGGTATCGACAAATTCCAATGATGTTGGGTCAGTAAATGAGAATGCAGTTTTACTTGAAAAAAAGTTATTGCACTCGAAATATATGTGAAATCTAATACCGCTGAAGAATTTTTTTCAACATTTTCGAAATTTTATTGAACACATGGGGTTTCCGGTAAGGAAAAGATTGAGTAAAAAAAGACGATGATGGATGCATAATGTAACACCCCTCATTTGATTAACATTATTCAGAATATTTAATTAGATAAATCAAATAGAATAATATGATATGTGGTAAGATAAGTAGGATGAGATTTGATAAATAACAAGGTCGAGCCTTAACTAATTAGCTATTAAGAGTGTTTTAGAATTTAAAACATAAAAGAATGTATGAGAGGGGCAAAGTACGAATAGATCTACCTGTCATCCCTTAAACCCTCCTCCTTCCGTATCATTCTCATTTTTACTCACGCACACAAAAACAATCAAGGGAAAACGTAAGGAGGTCGGCCATTAATTAAGTTTATAAGTGGAAAAGTAAGGGCAAGACAAAAGGAGAAGCTAAGGCAACCGTTCTTCATCAAATCTCAACTCTAACATCCAAGTTTAAGGTAATAATAAGCGAACCATCTCTTTTATCTTTGTTTTGAATTCGGCTATGGGTAATACCCGAAATTATTTTAATTGTTTTGCCTCGTTGTGGATGTATGATCATTGTTTTATTGGGGATGAGTTTTTAATTTCATAATTTTTCAAGCTATGATGAATACTTTATGAATTTCGTTAGGAGAAAATGGTTTTTATTTTGGGTTTTAATTATTAAAATAACTAAATAATTATTTTGGTCCTGATATTTTGATAAATGAAATAACATGTTAATTCTACATTTCTATTATTATTGGAGATTTTTCCCCAAGTGTTTGTGAATTATTATGAATTTGTTTTGTTAATAAGCATTTAAATTAATAATTAATCAAGGATATTGATTAATTGAAGTTGATATATGCTTTGGGAAGGTAAAACTGGTTGTGTCGGTTTTCTAAAAATATTTAGACATATATCCAGTAGAAATTTGACAAGAAATAAGATTTGGTGAAGAAAAAATGCTTTTAATAGATATCAATCAATTTTTATATGAATTCCGAAATTGTCATCATCCTCGTCGTCATTAATGCCGCAATCATATACGCCAAGCTATGCTTTTCGATGTTAACTATAGCAGATGCATACAATATCAACCTTAGTTGGTATGGAATGAATCCACTTGGTTAAAGTGAGAAGTATGAGTAAGGTCGGAATTCATGTCTTCGGTATCAATGATGCAGCTTGTCTTAATGCCATATATCAACGCCGCATGGCAATGCTGCAAGTTTTCACCATAATGTTAAATGATGCTGCATATCGCTATTTTGATACTAACGATATTAAGGCAGCGATGCCTCGTGTTTTCTATATTGACGTCATAGCTTAAGACAGTGGTGTCACAAGCATTATTTTCGATGTTAACTATTTGATGGTGATGATGCCGCTTTTACTCAATTTTGATATAAAAGAAATTTATAGCGTAGAGCCGAAGTACTATATTTTCGATGTTATAGTGTTAATGCCATAAGTGACTGATTTCGACGATAATGCCAAGCGGCATTGATGCCACTACTTTTTATTCCATTGTCGGCGGGGATTAATTTAGTGCTTATAAAAAGTATGTTTTAAAGAGGCGAGATAGCCTATGTTTAAGAATGTCGATAACCTTATGATTTCGGCAGTTAGCCACGTAATTTATAAAATCAAGTTTTGTTTTCTAACCTTTGATAGAAGTTCGACATTGTATAGTGCGGTATGAATGCCGTGTATTTTCTGTATTAACGGCGGTGAGCCATAAGTTTCATTTGACATTGTTCATTAGGGATACTAATGTTAATCAACTACGACGCGCTATATGTTTTAGAAATTTGACATTGTTCATTGGGATACAAATGTATATCATGTTGACACCATTGTTTTATGAATCGACATTGATCATTGGGGATACTAATGTATTTCATTTAAATTTTAACATAGATTATTAGGGATACCAATACATATCATCATGAGATGTTATAAGTTTAAGCGGTGTACAACCTAATTAGAGACACCAATAGACATAGATTGAACTGTTGGGTTAAACATGAATTAAATTTGATAAGTGATGGGTTCATGGTTATTCTAGAAAAACTATGAAATGTGTGATGGATAGTCCACATCGTGCCGGAGATGGATAGTCTATACATGGTTGATGAAGGGTTTATAGTCATCTTAGAAAAACTATGAGATGTATGATGGATAGTCCACATCATTTTAATTAAATGAAATATGTAAGATGGGAAGTCCACATAACTCTGATAATGAAACCATGTGCAATGGGTAGTTCATATGGTAGGGAATGGTTAATCCAAATAATGGTTATATGTGAGATGGGAAATCCACGTAAATATAAGACGAATAATTAGTTGAAATTAAGACAAATAATTGGATGAGAATTAAGACGGATAGTCAAATGAAATTAAGACAGATGGTCAAATAAATTGGGATGGCCGGTTGGGCAGTCCGGTATATTTTGCATGACCGAAAATGCTTATTTTCTATGTTCTAACCATTGTGGATGCAGGAGAACAATATATGGTTAATGTGTTTTGGTTAAAATACCAATGAGGGGAAAACCGTTCCGCTTAGTGGTTGGTCTCATCGACATTTATTTTTGGTTCAAGATAGTAGGTTATTATTCACACTAGACTATTTGCATGATCCGAAGTTTTTCACCCCATAAATTCCCAGGCAGTTGTTTGAGTAGCTCGGGATTAAGGGATTTCAAGTTTCCAGTAAGACGAATAAACTTTCAAAGACATGCAGGAGGCAATCTAGCCATTTAAGAGTTCTTATCCAATCTGTTATGTTGTTTGATTTTGTATGTATAAATTTAATGGCAAGTTATATAATCCCAAGTATTAGACTCTGGAAGTATCTTCATATGTCGCTTTTGGAATATTTTGCAATAGTTACTTTTTCTTTGAACGTAGGACTGCGAATGAGATTACGTAATGAATATGAAAGGTTATTTATAGAAATGAAATGTGAAAGTTTGTTATTAAATTATGTTTAAAAAATCTCATATTCATGTGCTTATAATAATTGATAAGATTAACATAGCCACATTTTGTCATCGAAAATTAATATTATGGATGACTGCATCATCCGTAGCACTTGGTTTTGGGCCTCAAAAGGGAGATATTACATATAAGATATGTGGCATTTGCTTGTGGACGTGTGGGAAGCCTATTTGTACAACCGAAAACCTGTTAATGCCTCCACCGATGGAATAGTTTGCAAGGTGAAACTCACATCTAGTTTGGGACAAGATGGAAACTAGCATATTAGCAATCTATTCCTTTATCACAATCATGACTTTAAGTCCCACAAAAGCCTGGTTCTTTTGATGTTATCATCAAACCGATGAACATGTGAAAAAGCAACTCAAAGTTTGTGATATTGCTATGATTGGACCTAAAGAAAGTTTCAATCAATTAGTAGAAGAGGTAGATGGACATGAGAACTTATCGTTTATAGAAAATGGTCGCCGTGGAAACTATCTTGATAATGTGGGATAACTGGGGCTTGGAGAAGGTGATGTTGTTGCAATTCAAAATTATTTCATGAAAATGCAAGTAAAAAATCCAATTTTTTTCAATTTTTTCTTTAGCATGGATTTAAATGATGACGAACGACT
Source organism: Allium cepa (assembly GCA_030765085.1). Taxonomy (NCBI): domain Eukaryota; kingdom Viridiplantae; phylum Streptophyta; class Magnoliopsida; order Asparagales; family Amaryllidaceae; genus Allium; species Allium cepa. Next base: position 140,237,335 of record CM060932.1, read on the forward strand.
GAAAAATGGTTTTTGGGAAGATAGCAGAAGTAGGGAGGCTTATAAAGAATTTGGTGATGTTGTCACTTTCTATACAATGTACTTAACAACTAAGTGTGACATTCTTTTGCTCCATTTGTTGGTGTTAACCATTATGGATGATCAATTTTGCCTGGATATGGGTTGATTTCAAGTAAGACAACAAACAATTTTACATGGTTTTTAGAACATGGCTTGTTTGCATGTCCAATATTTCTTCTCAAAGAATAATTAGCGATCAAGACCGAGCTATGAAACACTACAAGAAAACAGTCTTTTTACAATGGGCAATGCCCGTTGTAATATGGTTTTCGCAACGGGCATGTGCCCGTTGTAATAGGCCTCGTTGTAATAGATTCACCACATTTTACAACGGGCAAAGCCCGTTGTAAAATCCGTTGCAGTATACCTTTTTACAACTGGTTATGACCGTTGTAATAGACTATAATACAACGGCCATAGCCCGTTGCAATAGACTAACCATACTCATTGCATAGCCTGTTTCACAACATACATTGACCGTTGTAAAAAGCTCATATAACAACGCACTTTGCCCGTTGCAAAATAAATGCAAATTTAAAAAAAATACAGCAGCATCCATGCAACATATCCATACTAATACTAAATATTGTCGTAAAATAATTAAAATCACATACGAAAAGACTAAAAGCTAGAGTCATAGAATTCTAACACTCCAAAAAATTAGATAAGTTTACATGCCAAATACATAAAGCATTAACACATAACAGTCCGCTACAAATGTCATGTTCTAAGTACAATCATACATACCACAGAGATGAAGTCTTTGCTTGCACTCTCCTTCTAGTTCACCAACTTCCAGTTCAACCATCTCTGCCACAAAATAGTCACCTGAACTCCTCCTTAACATCAACCACCTCTGTCATCACCAACTCTCAATCCTCTACAAACTGCACATCCCCATCACTTATCACCTAACTGCCACTGCAACAATCCAACTACAACTAGCACCACCACCAACAACAATACAAGTCTGCCACACTTCAAACATAACCATACTCCAACAACAACCATCAAACCAGTCAAACCACCTACTCCTTCTTCCCAATACACTTCAGCTAATCACTTGTAGCTTCCTCTGCATCCCTCCCACTTCCTCTATCACAACACCATCCTTCCTCAATCACAGCACCACAAACACGTCCACCCCCTAACCATAAACTTCCCACACTATTACTTCACTGCACATCACATCACTATCAACAGAAGCAGCAAAACCATTGCCTCTGACTACAGCTTCACCGAACTACAACCCGCTTACCATTTGCTACTCAGCAAGACCATTGCTTGTCATTCCTCCTCTGTCCGAGCATGTAGGTATACATATGCGGGCTACCTGTGATGCAAATATTAGCAGCAGAAGAAAAAAAATCTATAATCAATAAACATATACTTCTATATGACATCATAATCTATTATGAATCATGACATAACTTTGCTTTTAAGACTCTTTTAACTTCCAATGGTAACTTACTAGGCTAAAAGCAATCTGTTGTATACTCTACGGGATATCATGAATTGCAGTTTTTGGTAAAAGGTAAGCTGAAACAATAAGAAACCACTTCATAATAATCAAAAGAAACTGTTTAGATACATGCCTGGCACATATATCCCAAGAGCAAGAATTGCAGCATAGTAGTAATCAAAAGAGAAGTTCCACTTGTTTGGCATCCTTATGCAGTATTTTTCAGAGGTCTGTTCAAACCACAAATCATAAACAAAAGCATGAATTCATCACCTAACTGAGAAATGAAACAAAAACTTCTATGTGGCTACGTGAGATTATTTATTTACCTTAATGTAAGGCAAAGCTAAATAAATTAGTCCAACTTCACTAGCTTAAACACTATTCAAATAACACATTATTGATTATGGAATCTGGAAAACAATCATGCATCTTTTGCCGTCATGCATTGATTAACAAGCCCAAGACGATATGTAAACTGAGTAGCTAAACATATAAACAGAAGCGGCAACAATAGTAGGAACATCGGTTAAGCTTATAAAAATAATAATAAATAAAATAAAAGCACTAAAATGGACTCACATCCCCATGCTCTTATGCTGCCGTTCCCAGCTCAAGGCCATGTCACTCCTCTAATGGAACTTGCCCATTACCTTGTCGATCAAGGTTTCAATATACATTCATCAGCACATAATTCAATCACAACTGAATCATGAATTCATTGTCAATGAAGAAGGGTAATGGAATAGTTAGAATTCATATAGTCAAGGTCCATGATGGATTGGGGCCAACAAAGAATCGCAATGACATGGGAAGGTTATACGAGTGCACTTATAATATCTTGTTGCTTTTTTTAGAAGAGATAACACAAAAAAATAATGAGAAAGGAGGAAATTTTTTTACCTGTTTCATTGGAGATTTGGCAATGCCACAAACGCTAGAAAGAGCTCACAAACCAACTATAGATGTACTATAGAATTAGCTTTTTAAATTACAAAACGTTAGTTGTTCCTAACAAGCAAGTACATGGACTTAAAAAGTAGTTTTATGAACATGCAAAATGTGCCAGTTCCTTTATATACAAAACAAGGTTATGTTGTCTCAAAGCAAGATGTGTCAGATGTTTATAGAATTAGATTTGAAAATTTGAAACTAAACAAAATTGCAATGTCACATATATAAGGGGCTATTCAAAACCTATGGATTCACTAGACTTATAAAACTAATACATACTAGTTCATTCATATTTTGTATTAACAGTTCAATAGCTCAAAATGCAACGAGAATAGAGTTTATAAATTGCGCACTATATATGTATAGTCTAGTCTGTATATATTCGGCTGTTAGTAGACAAGTAAGATCACCAGATTTTATAAAGTAAATTAATCCAATTCAACCATATATATACACATTCAAATCCCAACAAACTATTAACATACTAGAACCCATTTAGCAACACGCAGCCTAAAAACAAAGGAGCACTTAACAAAGCATTCAACCCCAAGAACAAAAGATCAATATGGAGCCAATTTGGCTTCAGTCAACTCACACATCGATGGATATTTATAGAGCAGATGAGGCTCCATATTATTTCATGGGCAACGCTTGGTTAGTTTCAGACAATGATAGCCAAGCTAAGATCATAACAGAGGGTAAACTAGTTATCATTAATGAAAATTACCAAGAGAATGAAATAGATATGGTAAGAGACTCGGACTGGCAACCAATCAGAACTTTTTAAACTTAACTGTTTTAATTTATTACCTTATTTAATAGTGTTGTTGATAGGTACTTGGTTCTGAGTATGGTATGTAGGAGTAGTTGAAATGAACTGAACTGGTGGTTGAAGCAGTGATGTTTTTTTCCTTTTTTTTATGTTTTGCAGAAATTGAGTTGTTGCTGGTGAAATGTATGCGGTAGAAGTAAGGTGAGTTAGAGGGTGTGATGGTGGCAGATCTATGCAGCTGTGTATGTATGAAGAGGTTGTATGCAAGTATGGCCAGAGAGATTGTGGCACAGGGGGTTGAAATGTGGTAGAAGAGGGTAGGTGATAGTAGAGCTGTTTGTAATTGAACATGCAAATTGTAAAACTGAGAAATGCAAAGTGTAGCCTTAATTGAAATGTTTTTTTTTTTTTGAAAATTAGTACAAATGCATGCAACAGAATAAGAACAACAGAAACAAATTGTAATGGCCGCAACAGTTTCTATCTTGTTGAACCAATGGGCAAAGACTGAAATAAAATTGATCTTGTTGGTTTCTGCAGTAGAGTTAAGAAGACGAATGAAATGTTGGATTTGAAGTTTATCTTTTGCCACATTGAACAACTGTCTTATATTTTTGCCCTTGCTTCATCTGAAAAGAAGACCAAGAGCATCCGCAAACAATCCATATTGTTACTTAAGAAAATTTTGAACCATATTGTTACAGTTCAAGTATGTAATAAGCATGTTTTGTATTATAGGCTAAATGGAATGCACTTTGAAACCTATGTCTTATTAACAATTTACTTTTTTTAGAATATATATATACGAAAATGTAGTTTCATGGAAATTCCTGACAAATTACTATAATGAAGCAAATTAATTCTCCTACTTTCCCATTTTCGCATACAACTCGTATGCAAATAATAATAATAATAATAACTTTCAGATACCAATAATGTTAGAAATATTTCAAAATGATCAGAACTTTCAGATACCCAAAAAAACAAATTAACTTACAGATACCCATAATGTTAGAAATGTAACCGATTATAAAATAATTAATTCAAACTCAGTAAAAATAACATACAAGGTCTACAAATATTACTTATGCATAAAACATTGCACTATCTACGCAACTCACTCCTCTATTCTATGAATAAAATAACATGCTACCAGAAAAAAAGATGCATTATAACTAATAAAATATATATTAGCAAGTCAAGCTGCAATTGTGACACCCAACAAGCAGCAACATGACTTAAGCCCCAACTAATGTTTAGTCTTGCGGATCACCACTTGTAAAAAAATTAATATTTATTTTTATTAATAGCTTAAAGCTAACGTACCTGATAAAAGTGGTTGCTAGTTAGGTTTTTGGAGATTGGTTGTTGCTTCCGGCTGTGAGTGAAGAAGGGGGTTTTGACACGATGCTGCAGGGCGCTAATTTGAGAGTCGGTTGCGGGATTAAAGTAAAATTAAAATTCTAAATAAATTTGGGATCAACAATTCGAAGTAGGTACCACTACCTTCAGTAGGTCGTTGGTGAACAAACATTTTAGCATCGATTTTTGCTTTGATTTGTTGATTCTGGTGAAAATATAGGGGTTCGAACCAACAAGCGCTAAATCATCATTCGATCGAGCGATTGAAGACGATAGCTTCAATTTTTCCCAGCAAAAAGAACGAGCAACCAACACTTTTACAGAGCAAAGTAGAAAGTAGAGGAACGAAATAAAAGGGACGACCTTGTTTTTTTAATTGAAAATTAGGGTTTTGATTGGCACCTATTACAACAGACGTTTTTAGCCCGTTGTAAAATTGGAACCTATTACAACGGGTCTGAATGGACCGTTGTAATAGCCTTCTATTACAACGGACAACCAATTCCCGTGGTAAAAAGGGCATTATATGTGGCATCTTTTACAACGGGCCTGAATGGACCATTGTAATAGCCGTATATTACAACGGGCAACTAATGCCCGTTGTAAAAAGGGCATTGTAATAGGGTATTTTTGTTGTAGTGAAAAATGCAACGAATTTCGTCTTCCTAATATTAGACATCAACTATGTTTATGGCATTTTATGAAAAAGGTTAGAAAAATTCAGAAAACACGGCTAGTACAATGATTAAGTATAATTTACAAAAAGTTATGGTACATGGGACTCGAAGGAGTTTGAGCAAAGTTGGTATAAAATGTTAAACAAGTTTGACTTGCATGAAAATACATGGTTGAGTGAATTACATATGGAAAGACACCACTGAGCACCATGTTTTGCGATATCAAACTTTTGGATTGGGTGTCCACTACGCAAAGAAGTGAAAGTATTAACTTTTTGTATGGATACGTTAATGCTAAAAATACATTGAAGCAATCTATTAAACAATATAGTCATGTAGTGAAAGCAAAACTAGAGAAGGAAAGACAAGCGGATTTCAAGTCATTTTCACAAAATTTTCGATGTGCTTAAGATATGAGGTAATTTTAGAGTGCTTACACAGTTAAGAAATTTAGAGAATTTCAAGTGGAATTGGTGGCCAAGTTGTATTGTGACATAGTTGAAAGTTGAGAAAGTTGCATGTATATAGAGTTTGACTTACATGAAGATGTATTTATTGAAAGTCATACGAAAATAATGAGACTTGAAGTTTCTTTTGAAAAAGATAAATGCAAAGTTAGTTGTAATTGTGATCAGTTTGAGTTTAGATGTATACTTTGCATGCACTTATTGTGTTAACTAAAAATAACGTGACTATAGTCCTAAGCAAATATATTTAGTTAGATAGATAAAAGATGTTTTGAGGTCTCATACAAGATCCAAATCAACTATGATGGTGCACAAGTAACCACTGAACAAAATTGGTATAATAAATGTGCAATGAATTTTCAAAAGTAGCGGACTTAGCTATAGAGGATGAATAAGCTTTTAGCCATGTCATGGAGTGGGTAGAAAATAACAAATCTTACTTGTATCCAAAAAAAGTACAATGGACCTCATAAATCAACAAGAGATGCGAATACCAAAGAGTGTACTAGTGCAATCGGGGAATATCCAAATATGCAAGATCCAATACGTAATAAAACAAAAAGGTGCACTCTCACAAATAGATTCAAGTCTATATTGGAAAAGAAGTCAAAGAAAAATAGCCTGGTGAATCCAACAAGTAGGAGCACACAGGTGAGGTCAAAAGTTTGTTCATTAATGTTTGTATGCTAAATCATGCATATTTAAACCCTGTGTGGTTATACCGGCTTATTTATGACACTTAAATGTACAGTACATATATGTTATTCTTTTTTGGATATACATTGAATTCAGACTATTAATTTTGTTCCATACCGTAGAATTTATCTACTAGCCCATTTCTGATTTCAAACAAATAAAAAAAGGTAAAAAAGAGTGATGATAATGTAGTAGATGCTTGGAATAATTTTGATCTACGATTATAGGTGCCTTCAAAAGAAGAAAATGTAGTAGGAATTGAAACCATAACGCGACAAACTTCTGTCTTCCATTGATGTATCAAACGGTATAATTATTTCATCATATTTGAATGTTTAATTTTTTGGATAGGTTTTTAATGTTCATGTTAGTTTTTACTACGTATGCAAGAGACACATGGATTTGATATATGGATGTGGAGAACCCACACAACTTTTATATGACCATCATCATTTCACGGTATAACAATATGTTGTGAAGTATATTTCCACATCTCTATGGAAATTTTTCCCATGTACTTTATTGCTGCTGTCAGGAACTACTGAAGGAACCGGGCCAATCTACGCAGCGGTTTAAACAGTGAATTTCCAAAATTTCGTTTAGAACCTTATTGGGCCTATGAAGTCTAAAGATTATTAGATCCAATCTAAATTTTATTTTTAAATAAAATCCTATTTCATTTAAAATTAATTTGAATTTGAATTTCAAAATTTGAATTTTGAATAAGATAAGCAATATATTATATATATATGGGAGGTGTATAAGTGTATCAAAATACACCTATACGTATATGGGTGTGTACGTGAATATATAAGTGTCATAGTATGAAAATGTCTGTATTTAGGTGTTGGTCTTGACATCGCAACAGACACCTTAGCCCCTTGTGTGTATTCATATTGTCCGGCTTTTAATTTAAAATTATATATAAATAATGTATGTAAGACTAAACTATATATATATATATATATATATAACTTATAAAACATTAAACGTGTGAACATAAAACATGCAATACAAAATATTATTTATATGTACAGTGAACATTAAAACATGTAAAAGTAAGCATATAAAAGTGATCACGTTATTTTGTTTTCCACTTTAATAGTAATGTACTACAAAACTTATACAACATAAAATAATGTATTGAATAAAACATACTGCATGATATAAAATAATGTATTAAAGAGCAATGAACACGTTATTTAATAAAAGATGTAGCATGATAAAAATGTGTCAGCATGACATAAAATGTGTCAGGGAAAGTATGTAATATATATTGTATACAAACGAAGGTAAGCTTTATTAAACATGCAGCAAGTGTTTTTTTTATATATATAAAGGAAACATACGTGAACGAAACTCATCACCATTGCAAACAAAATTATTGGCAAACGAAAAGTAATCATGTTAATGATTTCAAAATATACAGTATATAAATATATGTACATAATAGAATTGAAAAAAGACAATATTTGTACACCCAAGATTGTGATAAGCATGTAATTAAGTATGATAAAAAAACAAAAAAAAAATTGTACCTTTGTATGATGCCAATGATTTGTACGTCAAAACAAGTTATCCTTGAATTGTTATATAATCCAAGCTCCAAGACACCCTTGCTTGTATTGATTTTGTTTTGATTTTGAGGCATAAAATTTGTTGTTTTCGGTTGCAGATAAGATAAGACGAAAATAAGCCTTTTATTGGAAGTGAAATACTTTTGTATTGATTTGGTGAAAAGAATTCTACTTGAATTGCGTGTAGCACTCTCTTTATATAGATGTGGTAACCTATAAATATCATGCTGCGCATACTCATTCAAACAAGGCTAAGGGGTCCTTATTGTTTGCTCCTTTTACTTTTTCACATTTTTACCAAATCAAAATCAAACATTTCTTATTAGCTGCTGCTGAAAACTACTTTTGGACATTTTGGGCTTCACAAGCCTAAAGTCCGATATTTATACAACCGGATAAAAAATCTTTCCAATATCGTATATATTGCTAAGATCGTATATATAACTTTTATATATACGTATCCGATTAATTTCAGTGCCTTATAAATCAAATAAAAATCTAACAATTAATATTTCATAAATATTAATTAATATAATTATTTTTATAATAATTATAAAATAATTAATTGAGTGGTTTTCCAAAGTATCATCGTTTCGGTTGTACGACTCAAAGGTGTGAATTCAGTCAGCGATTAATATCGAACAATTCTAATATCAATGTTCACACGTCACTAATGCTAGTTGTGTGACAGTTTGGCCGAATTTATCGCTTGCTCATATTTCGGTAAAATCCAATTTTAAGCGGTACCCTGTAGTAACGATTATTTACACTAGTTCTCTTCATCTTAACTGTACCACTTTAGAACTTATGGAATTTGGTTTTGGTCAAAATTCCAATATCGTTCACATTTAACTTAGTTTGTCAAAACACAATGTCCTTGGTTCAATAATAACAATTATTATTAACCGATTTGCTCTGGCCAGAGAATTTGACTTTGAGTTGACCATAATTGACCGTGATACTAATATCATGTAACCGAGGAGACGAATTCTCTATTGGATAGTGTTTCACTTCAGATATTTTAACTTAGACCCAATTATAGTCATTCAATGATCATAATACCATGATTTAACTATAATCAAAGCGGAGTCTCCACATCGAAGTTCCACAGTATTCTCAAGTCCAAAGAACTGTATAATATCGTCACATCGAGATTCTCTGTTTGACATTAGTTACACTAACCACCAGAAAACTCTCAAGTGAGTCATTCCATAGTTATCCAATAACTATCAGTACGTAACCCCATGATGCCCTCAGCAGCAATGAGAAAACACTGCCCAACATTTGGAGAGCGTTACGTACTCTAGTCTCAACAGATGTATCGACATCCTTTCTCGATACATCTTGACTAGGAATATTTAAAATGATATGTTATTTTAATGTGATAAATTTCTCATGATTACAACACATTGTAATTACTATCACTTGACATAGCATTTAAGGATTTTCTATTGAATATACTTAAATTATTTAATTAATTAACATATCACAATATGACAAGTATATAATAGAAATGAAAACACCTTTTATTTTGAACGAGATTTAATTATAGGGTTCATAATTTACAATAAATTACAGAATTGCCCCTAGGGCATACCCCTAACTCTATCAATCTTCCACTTGCACTTGGGGCCAATTATGGAATCTCAATCTCATTCCTTCGATCAGTTTGTAGAGAACTGACCGAGCTAGACCTTTTGTAAATGGATCTGCTATGTTGTCCTTGGTATCTACCCTTTCAATCATGATTTCATCATTGGCGACAAATTCTCGAATGAGGTGGAACTTTCGCCTAATGTGCCTTGATTTCTTGTGAGCTCTTGGTTCTTTTGCAATTTGCATTGTAGCACTGTTATCACAGAACAATGTCATTGGATTCCCAACATTTGGAATCACTCCTAGCTCAGCTAAAAATTTGCGCATCCACACAGCTTCTTTTGCTGCTTCATTGGAGGCGATATACTCAGCCTCCATGGTTGAATCAGCCACCGTCTCTTGTTTGGAACTTTTCCAATTATGGCTCCTCCATTTAATGTGAACACATAACCAGATATAGACTTACTATCATCGATGTCACTCTGAAAGCTGGAGTCTGTATACCCCTTCATAAGAAGGTCTCCATTTCCATATATTAGGAATAAGTCTTGAGTATTTCTCAAATACTTAAGAATAAATTTTACGGCTGTCTAATGTTTCTCACCAGGATTAGACTGAAATCGACTCACACATCCTAATGCATAAGCTACATCTGGTCTAGTACATAGCATACCGTACATTATGGAACCGATCGCAGATGCATACGGAATCCTGTTCATACGCTCTTTCTCCTCATCAGTATGAGGAGCATCCTTTTTAGAAAGGATGATTCCAGATTGCGTTGGAACGTTTCCACGATTGGAATTCTCCATGCTGAACCTTTTCAATACGGTGTTTATGTATGGATATTGGGACAATCCTAGCAACCTTTTGGATCTATCTCTATAGATTCTTATGCTGAGTATATAGGCTGCTTCTCCCAAATCTTTCATTGAGAAGTTCTTGGATAACCATGCTTTTACTGACTGTAACATCGCTATATCGTTTCCAATCAGTAGTAAATCATCGACATACAGGACTAAAAACATTATTGCCTTTCCTTGTTCTTTCCGATATATACACGCTTCCTCTGTGTTCTGATAAAACCAAATTGTTTGATTACTTTATCAAAACATTTATTCTAACTTCTTGAAGCTTGTTTGAGTCCATAAATAGACTTTAGTAGTTTGCAAGCTTTGCCCGCGCTCCCACTAGACTCGAAACCTTCTGGCTATGACATATAAACAATTTCCTCTAAATCACCATTTAGAAAAGCCGTCTTTACGTCCATCTGCCATATTTCGTAGTCATAGAACGCAGCAAGTGCAAGCATGATCCGAATGGACTTAAGCATGGCAACGGGTGAAAATGTTTCATCATAATCAACGCCTTGAATTTGACGAAACCCTTTTGCAACTAGCCTTGCTTTATAGGTCTCTACCTTTCCATCTACATTTAGCTTTTTCTTAAAAATCCATTTGCAGCCAATGGGTTTAATTCCTTCGGGTATGTTGGTCAAAGTCCAAACTTTGTTTTCATACATGGAATCCATCTCGTTTTTCATAGCTTCAAGCCAAAGTGCGGATTCTTTACTTCGCAATGCTTGTTGAAATGAGAGTGGAATGTCGTCTTGCAAGACACAATCCTTGGTCTCACCATCCACAAGAAGATCATAGTATCTCTTTGGTGTGCGAGACTCCCTATTAGACCTTCTAATAGGCTGCGTGTTTTCATATACTGGTGGATTTGATTCTCCTACCGACTCGGTTTCTACGTTAACTTCTTGGATCTCATCCAATTCTACAACTTCGTTGTTAATTTCTTTTGCAAGAAATTCCTTTTCTAAAAAGACAGCATGTCGAGAAACAATAACTTTTTGTTCCTCCGTATTATAGAAAATATATCCCAAAGAATTTTTGGGATATTTTATAAGTTTACATAAAACCGATCTTGCCTCGAGCTTATTGGGACCAATGTTCTTAACATAGGCTGGACAACCCCATACCTTCAAACAATTGAAGTGGGGTTTCTTCCCATGCCACATCTCATATGGTCTCTTAGGTACAGATTTGGTAGGCATCAAATTTAGCATATGTGCTGCAGTTTCAAGCGCATATCCCCAGTATGAGAGAGGCAACTCAGCTCTACTCATCATGGAGCGAACCATGTCTAATAAGGTTCGATTCCTTCTTTCCGAAACACCATTGTGTTGCGGAGTATAGGGTGGAGTAACCTGAGAGATAATCCCATTATCCTTTAAGTACCGTTGGAGTTCTTGGCCAACATACTCGCCTCCTCGATCGGATCGAAGAATTTTTATTTTGTTGTTCGTCTGATTTTCAACCTCATTTTTGTATTCTTTGAGTTTCTCATAGACATCAGATTTATTATTCATAAGATATATATATATATCCAAGTCTTGAGAAGTCATCAGCGAAGGTTACAAAGTAAGAAGAGTTATTTTTGGTAACTATAGGCATTGGGCCACATACATCAGTATGCACTAGGCCTAAGAGTTCATTAACTCTTTCGGAGCTCCCACTGAATGGGTGCTTGGTCATTTTTCCTTTAAGGCACGATTCACAAGTGTCAAATGATTCAGAATCAAGTGACGGGAGGAAACCTTTGGTTTTTAGTTTGTGTAGTCATTGCTCACTTATATGACCGAGTCTATAATGCCAAAGATAATTTTGATTTATACTGTTATTCGAAGAATTATTCACAGCACAGATATAATTTGTATTGATCATATAAATGCCATTATTTAAAATACCATCAAATACTTTATTTCCATCTAACATAACGTTCATAACATTATTTGAACAGTGAAAAACATAACCAGTCTCAGACAATCTAGACACAGAAATAATCCCACAAATAAAGTCTTTTGCATAATAGCAATTATTTAATACCAAAACAAAACCATTAGGCAAAACTAAGTGAAAATCTCCAACTGCCGTTGCATCTGCAAGAGATCCATCAGCAACATGAAATTCCACTTCTCCTTTTGCCACGTGCCTTTTGTTCCTAAGTCCCTGTAACGTGTTACAGATATGAGTTCCAGATCCAGTATCTAAAACCCAAGATATTTTATTGATTGCAAAACTATTTTGAATCGTAAATATACCTGTAGGAGCGGCATAACTATTCTGTTTCTTCTCTTTAACAATCTTTAAGTACTCCAGACAGTTCCGTTTCCAATGACCTTTCTTGTGACAATGATGACATTCACCCATGTCAGCAGTAGCAGCTTTCTTACCCTTTTTATTAACCCTCTTTCGCTTCTTCGAACCTTTCGAAGATGATGTCCCACTTTTGACTGTAAGTACGATCGACTGATCCTTCGATTGTGACTCGGCAGACCTCAACATATTGAGGAGCTCCACGAGACTCACATTCATATTGTTCGTATTATAGTTTAGTATGAACTGTTCATACTAAGGCTTCAATGAACCAAGGATCAAGTCAACTTGTAGATCTTTGCTTATAGTCACATCCAATGATGCTAGCTTATCAATATAACCTTTCATCATCAGCACATAATCGTCCATTTTCTGTCCCTTTTGCATTTTGGTGTTGAACAGTGTGATAACCCGAATTTTTGGACATCAGATTATTGGGTAATTTTCTAATTTAGCTATTGAAAAATACTGATTTATAGATTAAACAAATAAGTGTGATAATCTCCTTTATAAATTATTAAAACTGGCAAATTTGTTATTTTCAAACCATAGAAATAATGTGATGTTTTTTTTTAAAAATAATATAATTATAGATAGATTTTAAAATATAATTGTTATTTACAAATTTAACTTGTATTGTTTAAATATATACATATATTTGAATTGATTTCAAATTGAATTTTTAATCGAATTTGAATTCGAATTTTTATTAGAATTTGAGATTTGATAAATAGATATTTTAAAATATTTTGGGTTTAAAATATTATGTATGATTCTATGTCTTTTATAATTGGTTAATATTATTTTCCTTAAAATATTAATTAATAATTAAGAGAAATGTACTTGCCTACTAGGAAATTTAGTATAAAAGTTTCTAGAGAATCATCTCTTTAAAATTTATTAGTACATGCATATTTACAAGTGTATGAATTTTAGCATAATTAGACAAGTGTTAGGATATTAACATGCATTAAAACCATTTGTAAAAAAATTTATTTTGTAATAAACAAGTGTCATTATTTTCTTTTCTTTTTCAAATTTAGTAACAAATTGAAGAATAAAACTATATATACACATATCTCTACCCTTACTTATTTTCCCTTTTGATGTTAAAACAAAAGTATCATGGCCATAAAAGGAAATTAGATCTGAAGCAAAATTTATAAACCAGAAACAAGGGCTGTAAACACTTTCCAAAACAATCCAAGAATTCTAGTAACTCAATCTTCCAAGTGAATCAATATTAAGGGTTTTCTTCTACAAGATTCAAGTTTGCAAGAATCAGCAACCTCAAATCAGATAAATGCAAATTCAAAACAACAAACCACAGTTCAACAAAACACTCCAGGTTTCTCTATTTTTGAGTTAAGAGGTGAGTAACTCTTAAATCTCTGGTGTATATTGAAGTTATATGTGATGATCTTTGAAAATGATGTGAACTATGTTGTGCATGTTGCTTTAAAATGATTATAAGTATATATATGCACTAATAATTATACATGATTGAAATCATGGAAAGTAAATCTTTGTTGTTTGTTTTAAGCTTAAAGATGAACACTATCTGTTTAAAAACAAAAAAGGAAATTCAAGCTACCTGGAAGAAAAAAATAAATAAAAAATGGGATTTTTAGTTTTAAAAATTTCAACCCAACTAAGTAGCAGGTTCCAAGTTCAGTTTTAACTCTAAAGCATCTGTGTTTTCTGTTAGACACAGAGGTGAGTAAATTTTAAAAATCAGAAATTTAAGTAAGAATGTTGCATGTGAATGTTAGTCTTGATAATGTTTGCATGTACCTATATTTGTCTCTGATAAGTTCTTGTCTCTGATAATGTTTGCATGTAAATAGTCTCTGCATGTTTATATTTGTGCTCTGTTGTTGGCAACAGGCTTAACTTTAACTACCTAATAATTCCTATCTTCCTGTATAATCAAAATTAGATTTTGATTATAGAAATGAAAATGTTAGTACCAATGTGTTCCTACTTTTAAAATTAATTTTCAAATGATTTTATTTGGGAACATACTGTAAGTTCAGAAATTACAGTAAAAACCAAGATAGGGGTAAAAATCAAACATGTTAAATTAAATCTCTGATTATATAATCCGAAAAGAGAGGTCAAATTAGGAATTTAGGTACAAAAATCATTATTTTTAGTTTGGGATTCGAGTAGTTAATCGATGTTGAACGTTTTTGGGATTTCGGTCATTTGCGGACGATCGAAGGCAAAGGGAAGCTTGGGATTTGGCCTAAAGGTGGTCGGTGAGGCGAGGGTCTCTGGAAAAATGTTGTTTGATTTTTCTATTGGCCATGGTGGCCGGAGGAGTAAAAGGTAGGGAAGTCAGCGGCATAGATATGGAGATGTTTTTGGGGTAAATCATGATCGATCGGTGGTGGCTGGCGTCAAAGAGGAGATGGTTCAGTTCTCTGGAAGTTGGCGTTTTACTCGATTTCGATTTCGAGCGTGGTGATCGAGTTTGATGGACGGGATCCAAGCTAGGGTTAGTCAGTGACTCATCGACAATAGGGGATGCAGACAGGTCGGCGGTGGTCACCCGTATACGTGCACTGGGTGCACAGCGTGTCAGGAGAAGATGGAAATTGAGGGAGAGGAAGTGCCTCGGGTTCGAACTCGACATAAGCTAGGGATGGACTCGAAGAAATAGGGTAGCGGGTTGCTTGCGTGTATATTTTACTGGAATGACATTATCATCTGAAACAAGAGAAATAGGTTTTGAGGGAAAACTCGGAGTTTAACTTGGGAATTTTGAGTGATGGCTCGGGGTTGATATAGCAGGATATTGAAAAGTAACAAGTTAAGATCAAGTTTTGTTCCAGTAGTAACAGTTTATCTACTTTTTCAATTTAAAATGATTAAGGGTTAATTCAAGTTGAAAATTTATTTAACATTTGAGAACAGAATTATTTTGGGTTTAGGAATTTCAGTATTTATAATTTTTAGAAGAGTTTATTTAAATAAACTTGGTAATGTAGTTAGATTAATTCAACGAAATTAAGTATAATTAATTATAAAGGATTAATTAAAAAATTAATTAAGGGCAATTAATTTACATGATAAAAATTTAATTAATTTAAGGGTTATTTAATTTGTAATTAAGTTCATGTATTAGATAATGAAGATTTTTAATTAATGATTAGAGATTGATAAATTAAGCAATCTAGTGTAATTAAGAATTAATTAAATTAAGTAATTAAAGATGAATTAATCAAGATTAATCGATTAAGAAATAATTGAGTAATAAGTAATTAAGAGGTTAATTACTTAATGTAAATCACTTAATGAGTAATTAAAGGAACTGATTACTCGGTATGATAAATTAATTGGATGTGGTTAATTTTGGTTAATTAATTCAGTTTAATTAATTAAAGTTAATCATTTGATGTTGAGTTAATTATAATTACTTAAGGTAATTAATGAGGTATAATTACTTAGTGAAGTAATTAGTGGATAATTACCAGATGTAATTAGTTTAAGGAAATTACTTGATGGTTAGTAATTAAAGGATATTTACTTGATGGAAGGAATTAAGTAACGATTACTCAGTGTAATTGAAGGATTAATTTATAATTAATCAAGGAGTTGGTCTAATTGATGAAGTAATTAAGGAAAGTTAATTTCTGATTGTGATTAATCAAGATTGATTAATAAATGTAATTAAGTTAAAAGTTAATTATTATATGAAAAGTGATAAATCTTGCTTATTAAGGATTGAATGATGATTAGTGCTTAGACTGGTTGATATCTCTGATATGAATTGCTTTGTGATATGAAATATGTGATAGATGGTGATAATGTGATTATCAATCAACTATGAATTGAAGTGTAAAAATGTTATCTGGTATTTAAAGTTGAATTGTATTTAATTGGTTAACTTGGTCTTAGATGACATTGGGATCGAAGAGACCGGAGTCGGGTATTAGTAAATACCTGAAACCACTTCGATCCTTTGTAGATTGATATGTGAAATCAAATAGCTGGTTTGGAATGATTTAAGTAAATTGGATCGTTTAATCTAAGTTTGGCACTTTGAAATTGATATGTGAAATGGTTGATGTCTATAATAACTTGTGAAGTGTAAATTGATATAAGTTACCCGGGTTTATATAAGTTGTATGCCTTTTGTATTCCTTGTTAGATGGGTTTACTCACGCTGGTTTCCAGCCTGACCCGAGTGTTACTTTGATGTAATGCTCGGGTCAAACCGAGTATTACAGATTTTCAAGTAAGGACGTTCTGGAGCTCAGGAGGAGAGCTTGATGGCAGGAGCGTATGGAGAGGATTCTGATATAGTATTGTGGTTATCTGGACAAGTTGTTAAACTATCCAGTATTGTATGGGATATTGTAACTTTGATGTATAATCATATAAATGTACTGATATAGTCTTCTTTGTAAAACCATTATTTATGTGATATTATATTTTATCCACTGCGAATGTGAGATTGTGTGTTTCTTTTCTGTTCTTCTTCTTCTTTCTCTTTCTTCTTTTCACTAACTATCTGAAAATTTCGGGATCGAAATTACCGGGTCGTTACATGTGGTATCAGAGCTGAAGGTTAAGCGAGAACCTTGGCTCTGGTGGGATTACTCATTAAGGATGGGGTAAGAGGTACCCTAGAATGAGTTGAGTGTAGATATATATGAGAGAGCGTACTTGTTATTTTCTTATATAAAGTTTTTTTTCTTAAAAAAAATGATTTCAAAAATAAATGAATCTTATATAAGAAATAGATTATCTATTATATTAAGGAAATTGGTTGTAGTATTAATTAAATTAAAGGTGATAGTAAGAATTAAGAAGTAATATAATACAATCAAATTAAAATTAAATAAGCATAAGTTTGAAATGGATTCAAACTTAAATTAAAATCTTAAAGTTAAGGAAGAATTTCAAAATAAGATGAATCAGAATTGGTTTCAAACTAGGAAATTGAATGGTTATTGTGTTTAATAATGGGATGATTGTTTTAAACAATAAAATAGTTTAAGGAAATAACTATTTGATGAGAATAACTTGTAAATTAGAAAGGATGGAAATAGAAGTGGATTTAAAGTTGTGAAATTCTGAATTCTAAATTTAAACATTTGAAATTGTTTTCGAAATGTAAAGGAAATAATATTATTCAAACTATTTTGAATGTAATCTTATTTTAGAATAAGAAGTTGTTTGTAAAATTTAGAAGTATTTGTTTGAATTAAAACCAAGGGTGGTTTAAATTTTAAAATTTTGGCTTGGAGAGCCAATGAGAGATATACATAATATCAAAGATGGTTTGAGATGAACTCTAAATATTGAGTTTTAAATCGGGAATGAGATATGATACCCAAAAGTGATAAGTTTTTGAACTTATAAGAGGAAAGATTATTAATGTGAAGTTAAATAAATTTGAACGATCAACTTGATTTAGGAATTTCAGGATGAAATTGGGATTTAACTTGGAAAGTTAAATGGTTGATTGTAATTGAGAGTTTGAGTGATATCAAATTGGGTTTGAGATCTAGAAATTTAAAAGGAATGGATGTTTTAAAATAAATTAGATAATATCATCCTATTGTTGTTAAAAATCTTTAAGTTATGAATTGGAATTGTTTAAATGAATGAGAGATGGTTTAAATTTGAAATTTGAATTAGTTCAAATTGAATTTGATTTGAAGTAATTGAAAGAGTGATTGAAGATGTATGAGTATAAGATTCAAATGGAAAATTTGGATTGGATTAATTTGTAACAATTTGAAATTAAAGTGGGTTTAATTTGAAATTAGTCCGTAATGATTTGAATAATCTAGAATTGTAATTAAAGTTGAGTAGTTTTAAATTCAAATGGAATTCGAATTGAATGTGGGAGGAAATCAAGAATAATTCAACTTGATTTGGAAATGGAGTTTGAAATTAGGATTAATTCAAACTGGAGTTGAAATGAATTGAAATTGGAACTAGTTTAATTGAAATTTATTTGAATTAGTAGAATTGGAGATCAAGGTTGAATAAAGTTGAATTTGGAAAGAACTGAGCTTAATTCAACTTGAATTTGGGTTGAATCAATTTCAATGGAAATTGAAGTTATTTAAATTGGAATTGGGTCAATTTAAATGGAAGTGGAAATTTAAAATGAATTGATGAGAATAGAAATTGGGAAGTGAACAGTTTTGACTCTGGACTATTTTTAGTATAAATTGTTTTAATATAAACCTATTTACAAAGCTATTTATTATATATACAACTTTTCTTTTAAAAGCCAAACTATCTTATATTTGTTTTCAATTATTTTTGGAACTGTTTAACAATTTTCCAACCGTTTTATAAACTAATTACTATATTTCAACTGTTTTACAAAACTAATTACTACATTACTATTATTTTGCAATTATCTAAATTTCTATAATTATTTTAACTATTTTCTAACTATTTTACAAACTAGTAATTATTTTCCAACTACTTATTTATTTTTAATTTTTTCAAGCTATTTTCTAAATAAACGGGTCGGAGTTCAAACTGTTATTGGTTAAATACCCAATCGAGATAAGAATAGAGGTGATAATCCAAATGGATTGAAGTAATTGTAAGTAAGTGAATGAAAATCAAAGTGAATGTGAATAGAAATGAAATTAATTTGGCTAATAACCAATAATACAAATACGTAGGGTGTACGTATGTTATTCTATTCGCATAGTGATTTGATTCAGATTCGAGATAGTTATATTGATCCGAGTGGAATTTTTCACTCGATTTTCGACGGCGAACCTGGATATGGGTTGTTGATTGGTTTTGGATATTCTCTATCATAGTTATGACTATGCAAGGAGAATGACGGTTTTTGATCAAGAAACCAGATCTGTGTCCGCATTAGAAAGTCGGGTGGACGATACTAGTTCGGAAATGAAATTGTGTGATCGAGTGAGCGATCAGATTGGTATAGCATACGAATGATATGTGTACATCGTACAGATTTGAATGAAATTGATATTGAAAAGAGTAATCAAATTTGAATATTTGATTTTGAGTAAACAGAGTTAAATATCTTTGTTTTTTAAATGATACTCCCCCTGTTGAATCTTTTGCCAGAAGAAAAGGGTTTTTGAAAGTGTTTGAAGTATAAAAGGAGTTTTATACAAGTTTGAAATGGACCAAAGTTTTAAAAAAATTGTATATATCTGCATATATATATATATATATATATATATAAAGGATCTTATGAGGATTTTGGAAAAGGTTTTGGGAACCTTTAGATTTGGAAAGGCTTTTGATTTTTGGGTAAAATCAATATTGAATTTGGAAAGCCTAGTTTGAGAATTATCGATTTTGGGATAATCGATTTTATGTAAAGGAGCTTTGTATGAGATCGTACTAGGTGTATGATTTGAAGATACTATATGTGTATAGTATAAAATGTTTTGACGATGGCTCTGGGGAAAAAGGCGCTCCCTTGAAATGAACTTCTCAGGAGTACCACCGGGTGGTGCTGCCTTGAGCCCCAAGGGGGGTTCTAAAGTTGATCCTGTGAGGAGTCCGGACAAACTAGTTCCTGAGGATTATTGGGTAGCGAAAGTCGAGGGCGCTGATGCCTACAGGGACATTTGGGTTATGCTGCGACGACAGTGTAACTCGATGTCACTACGATCTACTGTGGGGACCATAGCGAAAATCGTGTGGAGGATGAGTGCCAACGGTCTACACTTGATTTTGCCGGGAAGGCAACGCAACATCGGTAGACTGCGATCTATGGTCAAGTGGAGTGGAGAAGTTTCATTCTTTTGGCAGCGAAATTCGAGGGCGCTAATGCCTACAGTTATATGGGTTTTTGCTGTGATTGCTATGTAACCCCAGTTGTAGCTGCGATCTGTAGCGGGTTCCATGGCGTAATTAAGGAGCGCGGAGGCCTACAGTTATCTATGGATTTTGTCGGGGTGGCAACGTAACCATCGGGTTAACTGCGACCATGGATAGGGGTGATGATTTTCAGAGCATTCTCACCAAAGATATATCCTCTATTTTCAAAAACTGTTTTCTATATTTTCAATAAAATTATTTTCAAAGTATTTTCACTGGATGTTGAAGATGAGTCTACTAAGCACTTGTAGATTTTCAGTCCTACGCCTGATCAATGTATGACCGAATTTCTATGAGAACGAGGACGGACTTATTGAAATATCGAGTTATAAAAACTATTTTCATAAAAACTAATTTATAATACTATATAGATTTTAAAATGTTTTAAAGTTATCAAAGAGAAATTTTCTGATAATAATCTTTTTAATAAATTCTGGATTCGTTTCTTTTCGAGGACGAAAAGATTCTAAGGGGGAAGGAATGTGATAACCCGAATTTTTGGACATCAGATAATTGGGTAATTTTCTAATTTAGCTATTGAAAAATACTGATTTATAGATTAAACAAATAAGTGTGATAATCTCCTTTATAGATTATTAAAACCGGCAAATTTGTTATTTTCAAACCATAGAAATAATGTGATGTTTTTAAAATAATAATAATATAATTATAGATAGATTTTAAAATAGAATTGTTATTTACAAATTTAACTTGTATTGTTTAAATATATACATATATTTGAATTGATTTCAAATTGAATTTTTAATTGAATTTGAATTCGAATTTTTATTGGAATTTGAGATTTGATAAATAGATATTTTAAAATATTTTGGGTTTAAAATATAATGTATGATTCTATGTCTTTTATAATTGGTTAATATTATTTTCCTTAAAATATTAATTAATAATTAAGAGAAATGTATTTGCCTACTAGGAAATTTAGTATAAAAGTTTTTAGAGAATCAACTCTTTAAAATTTATTAGTACATACATATTTACAAGTGTATGAATTTTAGCATAATTGGACAAGTGTTAGGATATTAACATGCATTCAAACCATTTGTAAACAATTTAATTTTGTAATAAACAAGTGTCATTATTTTCTTTTCTTTTTCAAATTTAGGAACAATTTGAAGAATAAAACTATATATACACATATCTCTACCCTTACTTATTTTCCCTTTTGATGTTAAAACAAAAGTATCATGGCCATAAAAGGAAATTAGATCTGAAGCAAAATTTATAAACCAGAACAAGGGCTGTAAACACTTTCCAAAACAATCCAAGAATTCTAGTAACTCAATCTTCCAAGTGAATCAATATTAAGGGTTTTCTTCTACAAGATTCAAGTTTGCAAGAATCAGCAACCTCAAATCAGATAAATGCAAATTCAAAACAGCAAGCCACAGTTCAACAAAACACTCCAGGTTTCTCTGTTTTTGAGTTAAGAGGTGAGTATCTCTGAAATCTCTGGTGTATATTGAAGTTGTATGTGATGATCTTTGAAAATGATGTGAACTATGTTGTGCAAGTTTCTTTAAAATGATTATAAGTATATATATGCACTAATAATTATACATGATTGAAATCATGGAAAGTAAATCTTTGTTGTTTGTTTTAAGCTTAAAGATGAACACTATCTGTTTAAAAATAAAAGAGGAAATTCAAGCTACCTCGAAGAAAAAAATTAAATAAAAAATGGGATTTTTAGTTTTAAAAATTTCAACCCAACTAAATAGCAGGTTCCAAGTTCAGTTTTAACTCTAAAGCATCTGTGTTTTCTGTTAGACACAGAGGTGAGTAAATTTTAAAAATTAGAAATTTAAGTAAGAATGTTGCATGTGAATGTTAGTCTTGATAATATTTGCATGTACCTATATTTGTCTCTGATAAGTTCTTGTCTCTGATAATGTTTGCATGTAAATAGTCTCTGCATGTTTATATTTGTGCTCTGTTGTTGGCAACAGGCTTAACTTTAACTACCTAATAATTCCTATCTTCCTGTATAATCAAAATTAGATTTTGATTATAGAAATGAAAATGTTAGTACCAATGTGTTCCTGCTTTTAAAATTAATTTTCAAATGATTTTATTTGGAACATACTGTAAGTTCAGAAATTACAGTAAAAACCAAGATAGGGTTAAAAATCAAATATGTTAAATTAAATCTCTGATTATATAATCCGAAAAGAGAACTCAAATTAGGAATTTAGGTACAAAAATCATTATTTTTAGTTTGGGATTCGAGTAGTTAATCGATGTTGAACGTTTTTGGGATTTCGGTCATTTGCCGACGATTGAAGGCAAAGGGAAGCTTGGGATTTGGCCTGAAGGTGGTCGGTGAGGCGAGGGTCTCTGGAAAAATGTTGTTTGATTTTTCTATTGGCCATGGTGGCCGGAGGAGTAAAAGGTAGGGAAGTCAGCGGCATAGATATGGAGATGTTTTTGGGGTAAATCATGATCGATCGGTGGTGGCTGGCGTCAAAGAGGAGATGGTTCAGTTCTCTGGAAGTTGGCGTTTTACTCGATTTCGATTTCGAGCGTGGTGATCGAGTTTGATGGACGGGATCCAAGCTAGGGTTAGTCAGTGACTCGTCGACAATAGGGGATGCAGACAGGTCGGCGGTGGTCACCCGTATACGTGCACTGGGTGCACAGCGTGTCAGGAGAAGATGGAAATTGAGGGAGAGGAAGTGCCTCGGGTTCGAACTCGACATAAGCTAGGGATGGACTCGAAGAAATAAGGTAGCGGGTTGCTTGCGTGTATATTTTACTGGAATGACATTATCATCTGAAACAAGAGAAATAGGTTTTGAGGGAAAACTCGGAGTTTAACTTGGGAATTTTGAGTGATGGCTCGGGGTTGATATAGCAGGATATTGAAAAGTAACAAGTTAAGATCAAGTTTTGTTCCAATAGTAACAATTTATCTACTTTTTCAATTTAAAATGATTAAGGGTTAATTCAAGTTGAAAATTTATTTAAGATTTGAGAACAGAATTATTTTGGGTTTAGGAATTTCAATATTTATAATTTTTAGAAGAGTTTATTTAAATAAACTTGGTAATGTAGTTAGATTAATTCAAGGAAATTAAGTATAATTAATTATAAAGGATAAATTAAGAAATTAATTAAGGGCAATTAATTTACATGATAAAAATTTAATTAATTTAAGGGTTATTTAATTTGTAATTAAGTTCATGTATTAGATAATGAAGATTTTTAATTAATGATTAGGGATTGATAAATTAAGCAATCTAGTGTAATTAAGAATTAATTAAATTAAGTAATTAAAGATGAATTAATCAAGATTAATCGATTAAGAAATAATTGAGTAATAAGTAATTAAGAGGTTAATTACTTAATGTAAATCACTTAATGAGTAATTAAAGGAACTGATTACTCGGTATGATAAATTAATTGGATGTGGTTAATTTGGTTAATTAATTCAGTTTAATTAATTAAAGTTAATCATTTGATGTTGAGTTAATTATAATTACTTAAGGTAATTAATGAGGTATAATTACTTAGTGAAGTAATTAGTGGATAATTACCAGATGTAATTAGTTTAAGGAAATTACTTGATGGTTAGTAATTAAAGGATATTTACTTGATGGAAGGAATTAAGTAACGATTACTCAGTGTAATTGAAGGATTAATTTATAATTAATCAAGGTGTTGGTTTAATTGATGAAGTAATTAAGGAAAGTTAATTTCTGATTGTGATTAATCAAGATTGATTAATAAATGTAATTAAGTTAAAAGTTAATTATTATATGAAATTTAAAGATAATTAACTAGTGAAAATAATTTGAGGATCATGAATTAATGTAAGTAAGGAAGTGATAAATCTTGCTTATTAAGGATTGAATGATGATTAGTGCTTAGACTAGTTGATATCTCTGATATGAATTGCTTTGTGATATGAAATATGTGATAGATGGTGATAATGTGATTATCAATCAACTATGAATTGAAGTGTAAAAATGTTATCTGGTATTTGAAGTTGAATTGTATTTAATTGGTTAACTTGGTCTTAGATGACATTGGGATCGAAGAGACCGAAGTCGGGTATTAGTAAATACCCGAAACCACTTCGATCCTTTGTAGATTGATATGTGAAATCAAATAGCTGGTTTGGAATGATTTAAGTAAATTGGATCGTTTAATCTAAGTTTGGCACTTTGAAATTGATATGTGAAATGGTTGATGTCTATAATAACTTGTGAAGTGTAAACTGATATAAGTTACCCGGGTTTATATAAGTTGTATGCTTTTTGTATTCCTTGTTAGATGGGTTTACTCACGCTGGTTTCCAGCCTGACCCGGATGTTACTTTGATGTAATGCTCGGGTCAGACCGAGTATTACAGATTTTCAGGTAAGGACGTTCTGGAGCTCAGGAGGAGAGCTTGATGGCAGGAGCGTATGGAGAGGATTCTGATATAGTATTGTGGTTATCTGGACAAGTTGTTAAACTATCCAGTATTGTATGGGATATTGTAACTTTGATGTATAATAATATAAATGTACTGATATAGTCTTCTTTGTAAAACCATTATTTATGTGATATTATATTTTATCCGTTGCGAATGTGAGATTGTGTGTTTCTTTTCTGTTCTTCTTCTTCTTTCTCTTTCTTCTTTTCACTAACTATCTGGAAATTTCGGGATCGAAATTACCGGGTCGTTATAAACAGTTTCTTAGTTGTCTCGTACCTAACGGGCCGAGACTTCTCACCAAATAGTGACTTGAGACTTTCGAAAATCTCATGGATTGACATTGATTCATGTTGCCTTTGTAACTGTTTGTCAAGAGTTGACAACACGAATACTTGGGCGATTTCGAGATCAGCGGCCCATTTCCTGTAAGCAACTTGTAAATTTTCATCGGCGTCATCAACGGGTCTTGTAAGCGGAGTACAAGTTACAGACGACCAAACTCGCTCATATGTGAGTGCAATCTTTATTGCTCTCAGTCAGTCCACGTTGTTAGGTCCAGTTATTTTGTCATTTTCGGAGAAAAGCCTTAGTGATGACATTTTCTGCAATTTTAGTTAAAAGGGGATTAGGACATATTATTCATTGCAAATGTTCTTAGATTATTAGTAAAGTTGAAATGTAATTTTTTTTATTTTACTAATAAGCTCCCACTAGATTTGCATATTTCTCTAAACCCAAAAGAAATATGGAAGTCTTCCGACCTCTCCAGTGAGTATAAGGACTCGCATGTCTTGGAATTCTGACCTTGAGGAATATCAACAAATCATAGGCCCACGTACGATGGATAACACTTTATCGGTTGTATCATATACAACTCCTAATTCCTTTCTTCGTCCTAATCTCATTTCGACCTTGAGGAAGATCAACAAACCGAAAGAGATTATTCACTCTGACCTACCATTTCGCGACTGCCTATGTATAATGTACGTACCTCGAGGAAGATCAACAAATACGTACATGTATCTTACCAAGTCAATTTAATATATTAATAGTACTATACATAACATCTCTAGCTTGAGGATGATCAACAACTAAAAAGTATGTAAGTAATCTATTAATATATAAATGGTAGAGGACAACATTACATTAAACATTCATAATGTTAATATAATATATCGAGTGATATTGATTTTAGGAATAATGTATTTCTAATAAAATACTCTTGTGATTCAAGTGTCGAACACATCAGAAATCACGGTATATGTACAATACGTATGTATTCATTCCTTAAACCTCAGTTGCGTTTCATTAAGTTCCACCTTATTTATTAAATCAAACTTAATTCATTTTTAAATAAATCTTATTTACTTAATTAGTTAATTAACAGTTTAATTAACTTTTAATTGAATTTAATTTAATTAAAACATTATATATATATATATATATATATTATATATAAATTACAAAAGTCTAAATTTAAGGTTATCTTAAACATTTTAAGATATATATATATATATATATATATATATATGTATCAATTTATTAATTAACACTTAACTAATTTTGATTTATCGAATAAAGTTTATCATAAACATTAACTTTTATAAAACATATATTTATATTCCGAATTCAACAATTGAATTCAAAATATAACTTTTTAAAAAAGATTTTGAAAAATTAGCACAAGGTCCAAATCAATTTGGGCCTTTACATTAGGGATAACCTTTAGGCTTACACATGTTTCAGGCCAGGCCTTCCGGTGGAGCTAAGGCTCACTTAAGTACCCCCTTTCTAGACACCTTACTTTATGAGTAGGCTTTATAGTTAGCCCTAACATTGCAAATTTCAGACCGCATAGGCTTGTTGGCCCCGATACCATTGAAGGAACTGGGCCAATCTACGCAGCGGTTTAAACGGTGAATTTCAAAAATTTCGTTTAGAATCTTATTGGGCCTATGAAGTCTAAAGATTATTAGATCCAATCTAAATTTTATTTTTAAATAAAATCCTATTTCATTTAAAATTAATTTGAATTTGAATTCAAATTTTGAATTTTGAATAAGATAAGCGATATATTTTATATATATATATATAGATGAGAGGTGTATAAGTGTATCAAAATACACCTATACGTGTATGGGTGTGTACATGAATATATAGGTGTCATAGTATGAAAATGTCTGTATTTAGGTGTTGGTCTTTACATCGCAACGGACACCTTAGCCCCTTGTGTGTATTCATATTGCCCAGCTTTTAATTTAAAATTATATATAAATAATGTATGTAAGACTAAACTACATATATATAACTTATAAAACATTAAACGTGTGAACATAAAACACGCAATACAAAATATTATTTATATGTACAGTGAACATTAAAACATGTAAAAGTAAGCATATAAAAGTGATCACGTTATTTTGTTTTCCACTTTGATAGTAATGTACTACAAAACTTATACAACATAAAATAATGTATTGAATAAAACATACTACATGATATAATTAAAATAAGGTATTAAAGAGTAATAAACACGTTATTTAATAAAACACGTAGCATGATAAAAATGTGTCAGCATGACATAAAATGTGTTAGGGAAGGTATGTAATATATAATGTATACAAACGAAGGTAAGCTTTATTAAACATGCAGCAAGTGTTTTTTTTTATAAAAAGGAAACATACGTGAACGAAACTCATCACCATTACAAACAAAATTATTGGCAAACGAAAAGTAATCATGTTAATGATTTCAAAATCTACAGTATATAAATATATGTACATAATAGAATTGAAAAAGGACAATATTTGTACACCCAAGATTGTGATAAGCATGTAATTAAGTATGATAAAAAAACAAAAACAAAATTGTACCTTTGTATGATGCCAATGATTCGTAGGTTAAAACGAGTTATCCTTGAATTGCTATATAATCCAAGCTCCAAGCCACCCTTGCTTGTATTGATTTTATTTTGATTTTGAGGCACAAAATTTGTTGTTTTCGGTTGCAGATAAGCTAAGACGAAAATAAGCCTTTTATTGGAAGTGAAATACTTTTGTATTGATTTGGTGAAAAAAATTCTACTTGAATTGCGTGTAGCACTCTCTTTATATAGATGTGGTAACCTATAAATATCATGCTGCGCATACTCATTCAAACAAGGCTAAGGGGTCCTTATTGTTTGCTCCTTTTACTTTTTCACATTTTTACCAAATCAAAATCAAACATTTCTCATTAGCTGCTGCCGAAAACTACTTTTGGACATTTTGGGCTTCACAAGCCTAAAGTCCAATATTTATACAACCGGATAAAAAATCGTTCCAATATCGTATATATTGGTAAGATCGTATATATAACTTTTATATATACGTATCCGATTAATTTAAGTGCCTTATAAATCAAATAAAAATCTAATAATTAATATTTCACAAATATTAATTAATATAATTATTTTTATAACAATTATAAAATAATTAATTGAGTGGTTTTCCAAAGTATCATCGTTTCGGTTGTACGACTCAAAGGTGTGAATTCAGTCAGCGATTAATATCGAACAATTCTAATATTAATGTTCACATGTCACTAATGCTAGTGGTGTGACAATTTAGCCGAATTTATCGCTTACTCATATTTCGGTAAAATCCAATTTTAAGCGGTACCCTGTAGTAACGATTATTTACACTAGTTCTCTTCATCTTAACTGTACCACTTTAGAACTTATGGAATTTGGTTTTGGTCAAAATTCCAATATCGTTCACATTTAACTTAGTTTGTCAAAACACAATGTCCTTGGTTCAATAATAACAATTATTATTAACCGATTTGCTCTGGCCAGAGACTTTGACTTTGAGTTGACCATAGTTGACCGTGATACTAATCTCATGTAACTGAGGAGACGGATTCTCTATTGGATAGTGTTTCAC
Source organism: Allium cepa (assembly GCA_030765085.1). NCBI lineage: Eukaryota > Viridiplantae > Streptophyta > Magnoliopsida > Asparagales > Amaryllidaceae > Allium > Allium cepa. The sequence goes on from CM060932.1 coordinate 140,266,331, forward strand.
TTCAAATATTTTAACTTAGACCCAACTATAGTCATTCAATGATCATAATACCATGATTTAACTATAATCAAAGCGGAGTCTCCATATCGAAGTTCAACAGTATTCTCAAGTCCAAAGAACTGTATAATATCGTCACATCAAGATTCTCTGTTTGACCTTAGTTACACTAACCACCAGAAAACTCTCAAGTGAGTCATTTCATAGTTATCCAATAACTATCAGTACGTAACCCCTTGATGCCCTCAGCAGGAATGAGAAAACACTGCCCAACATTTGGAGAGCGTTACGTACTTTAGTCTCAACAGATGTATCGATATCCTTTCTCGATACATCTTGACTAGGAATATTTAAAATGATATGTTATTTTAATGTGATAAATTTCTCATGATTACAACACATTGTACTAACCATCACTTGACATAGCATTTAAGGATTTTCTATTGAATATACTTAAATTATTTAATTAATTAACATATCACAATATGACAAGTATATAATAGAAATGAAAACACCTTTTATTTTGAACGAGATTTAATTATAGAGTTCATAATTTACAATAAATTATAGAATTGCACCTAGGGCATACCCCTAACTCTATCAACTTCCTCAATATATTAACAGTAGTTCATATTACTCGAAACACCTCAAGTATATTAACAACGGTTCAAATGAAATCAGCTCGTCCTTATTTTCACCTCCTTTCTTAACAAATGCAACATATAATTGTTGGCTCACTTTAAAATTTAATTCCTACACCATGACTATATAATATTTTGAGTCTTTCTTCAAAATGGTTTTAGTTTCATATGCCATTTCAGACTCTTATGCCATTCTTATAGCTTGCTTGTTTGATCACATAGGGATACCACGGGAAAATGGAACATGAGAAAGGAGACAACATCAAAGCAAACACCATTCATCTGTATTCCTTGAATCTCATAGAAGAATGTATTTGGGGTGAAAATGAGATGTATAAATTATTGTTCACTTGCCTTTAGATCTATAACTGCTATTTGGATAGTCATGATCTTAATGATTTTTCCATTTTGAAATAAATTCCAGTCTTGGATTAAAAGAAGTTTCTACTTTATGGAGATGATTATTTGGTGTTTTCTTGTTGTGTAATGTTCAACTGAATTTAGATAGAAGTAGGCTAGTAATGCAAGTAATACTACTTTTCTTTTATGTACAATGTATTGCTTAGTTGCATTTCATATACTTATATTGAGTTTCATGTGCATTGTGTTTTCACACGCAAATAAGCTCAAAACAGAACTGTTCATACTTCATATACTTAATTTTACCTCGACTGCCTCATATAATCTCACAAGAAACTACATATGTTTTTTCAATATTATACTAATGGAGCAACACTTAATTTTATCACCCAAATCACGTATATTACAAAGCATGTATATCTCATGTACTAATTTCATTAAGCTGGCCAGAGATTGCCAATCTACAATGGTTGAATTAGTTGCTATAAGCAGAGGGTTGATGAAGCGGAAGCAAGGCATATGGACATGGTAGATGCAACCATGATAAGTAATGGACATTGTTGATATTTTACATCAACTAAACCAAATTCTATCATTATTAAAGTTTATTTTTCAGAATTTTCGTTTGCAATTGTTTGAATATTTTCTAAAATCTAGATGATGTTAGTTTGGTTCTTCTAATATTGCAAGTTGAGGAAGAAAGTTGATGCTCAAATCTAAGGAAGAAAGTTAATGCTCAAAGTTTAAGGGAAAAAGAGGAAAAAGATTTGTATGGAAGAAGAAAAAGAGTGAACAAAGGAATATTATTCCTAGGCAATGAGTACAGAATATGGTACAGTGATGCTTAGCAGGGCCGGCCCGTATGTTTTTATTGCCCTAGTCAACTTTTGAAAAAGTGAATTGTTTACAGAAAAAAGTGCATGTTTTCCGGACTTGAACCCAGACCGATGCCCAAAATTGCCTGTTGCTTACCACCCTACTACTACACCAACACAGAAACTTGTTGCTGAAACTTATTTATATAAAATTTATTTAAATTTTTTTCCCCTATACCATCGATTGCCCTAGTCGACGGGCTCTCTCGACTCCCCCTTCGGTCGGGCCTTAGTCAACGTCATTCTCAGGAAATAGCCGAATTCCCTTCAATCAAGGTAGCATTGTTGGTTCGAGCCACTTTTCCAGTTCAAAGAGGAAGATTGTAGTAAAATATATTAAATAAAAAACGTCTTTATTTAAAAAATAATGTTAAACCAATAAATACTAGTTTGTGAATTCTTGCGGTACGGATAATAAAATGGTGGCTCTGTTGTTGAAATGATCTAATTGCCCCAGATATCCTCAATTCGAATAGATCACACTATTTAGCCAAGACTGGATTTGGTAGAATTGTCTGGCTCAAACAGCCAGACGACTATTATGTAGCCACTTGAAAGTAAAGATTACCAAGTAGACCTTTGATAATTAGACATTTATTAAGAAACCATCCTTGGGGAGGGTCAAGTTAGCTACTAAATAACCATCCGCTTTCCGACGGATGCATATACCCCGCCTGTAATGACCCAGAATTTCTGTCAATTGAAATTCTTATATTTAATTGATTTTTAAATATTAACAAGTAAAATTTGTAAGTCGAATAAATTAGATTTTGAATATCTGGATTAAACTGAACAATTATATCGATAATTTAATATTTGAAATTATTGAAATAATTGGAAATTGGGTTTAATGTGATTAAAAATGATTTATAAAGTTGTATTAAATCATGTTGGAGTTAGAATGATGTTATAGAACTTTTAAAATTGAATTAAAAGTTAATTTGCAGAAACTGAATATTTTAATATTTAATTGACGAGTTAAAATAGCCATTTTTCAGACAGTTTCAGATTTCGACGAAACCAGTTTCATCGATCCGTAATGTTATATTATTGTATGTTTCAAATTTTGTGTCAATCGGACTTACGGTTTGTCCGGGGCAAGCTAAAACGTGTAGAAATCGATTCGAGTGAATTTTGAATTTAAATAATTCGATTCAAAAACTTATCTTACAAATTTGATCGAATTGGCTCCCGATATATATTCCATTGCGTTCGGAATGGGGGTAAAACATTATAAACGTCAGGCGGCACGCTTCGTTTGGAGTTCGGAAAAATTTCGGGTGAATAGTGCACAGAAATTTTCTATAAAAGGACCTAAATATTTTCATTTTGCAAAACTCTAATCAGAGCTAACCCTAGCCGCCACCATTAAAAACAATGGCTGATGTTTTTCAAAATTCATCCCTTAATCTCTCTAAATCCGTTAATAATTAAGAAAAGTGTTCAACTACAAAATCGAAGAGCGTAATGAGAGCTTCGATTCCATACAGTGATGATCAACGAGGGAGGGTCGTAGGGGCTCGACTTTGGCCGCGTTCGTGCTCGTTTTAGGCAAGTTTTTTGAGATGATGAGGGGGCCGAGCTCGCCCGACCTTTGGCCGAAGGTGGCTCTCGAGTGGGCGACGAAATGGTTGTAGCTGATCGTTGTCAAGTGGAGAGAGATGGCCGCGATTCCTAACCCTAGTGGCGGCCGAGATGGGTTTATTTGCGTTCGTATAACCTAGGAACGCGCAAGGAGGAAGAAAGCAACGTGAGGCCACGATCTGTTGAAAACAAAAATCAGCGGCTCAGATGAAACTAGGTTAATAAAGGAAAATATATTTGTAAATTTATTTATATAGAAATTGTTCAAACTTTAAAACATTGTATCTTTGTCATACGATGTCGAAAATGCACGAAACGAATTGCGTCGGGTTCGTATTGACGAACACTACGTGATGGAGCTGGATTGGAGTTGATGGGAGCTAGTGGAAATTTTGGGTAAAATTAAACGCGCATTTAATTTTATTCGAAATAAACGTTGAAACCGTTATTGAAAGCAAGGTGAGAACTTCTCACTCAATCGAAATTGTTTCGATTTAAATTTTAAATAGTTAGATTTTAAATCTCCTGATTGTATGATTGAATGTTAAATTATTATCTGTTGTTTTAAATTGACCCTATATGCCGTATATTAAGCGGATGTTATTTATTAAAAACATATACCGCGATAATTCCAACTTGTATGGAATTGGTATTATATATGTACTTGGAGTTGATTTTCCCGCATTATATAGCGGATGAGACCCTATTGCGCCGCATAATGGCGGATAATATTTTATAAATCCCATATACCACGATATTCCATATTGGAACGGAATTGGTATTGTGCTAACATCTGTGGATGCAGGGAAACAAGTTGGAGGGATCCAATTGGATTCCTCAATAGTAATTGATTTGTTTACAAATATTATGATATATTCTGTTATCATATGATATATGATGTTTTTGGAGGCCGTGATTGTTATATTTAGTGCTGTTGCGGCATTTGGCCTATTTTGGAAAATAAAAAAAATGTTTAAGTGATGATTTCCAAATTTAAAAGGATTTTTAAAGTGATTTTTGAAATTATACGTTTTATTAAATTTTTGGAATTGATTGATATTAAATAAATAAACGTTATAATTTTAATGTTATAAAATTTATGATTTTCGAGAAATATAGTTAAAATGTGATTTTTGAAATATGGAGTTAATGAATTTTATAAAATAGTTTAAATTGAGATTTTTTAATTTATTATAAAAGCTTTATATAAAAGAAAAAAATAAAAAAATTGATATCTATAAATTAAAATATTGGAATTATAAAACGAGTTTTTATAAGCGTTAAAAAGAAGTATAAATGGATTTCATAAGTGAATGAAATTTATAGATTTATAAATTGTGAAGTTATAAAATGAATAGATTTTGTAAAATAGAAAATTATAAATAATTAACTTTAAAATTGGATTTTTGGCATTTAAATGAGATTTAAATAGAATTGGTTAATAAAGAGATTTTTATAACTTGAAACTTTTATAATATATAAATGTGAATTTATAAGTAGATTTATAAATTCAAGATTGATTGAATTTGATAAGCTAATTTTTATAGCTTATTAAAGGAGTATATTCACGATTTTGGGACAGTGGATAATTTTTAAATTGAATCTCTAAAGTGTTGAATTTGGTTAATGATTTATATTCACGATTTTGAACAGTGAATAATATATTAAAGGAATGTTTAGGGAGTGATATTTTTAATAGAATTAAAACGATTTGAAGTTGTTTTAAAATGTATTAAGTGTCGAAACCATAGATTTCAACATTCATTGTTGAAATAGACGTTTTCGAGAAATAAGGAAAAGATGGACTATAACACTGTTGTTATAGTAAATGATTTCCGAAAGGAAAGGTTTTTGTATAGTATTGGGATTTATATATCTATCTTAATTTCGAATCCCTATACTAGTGATTTTGGGTTGTGGTAACGATGTTTTACGCAACATTCGTTTTGGCCCAAATAAATGTGTTTAAGAGAATGTTTTCTTTAAAGAATGAAATATATACTTAATCGTGATTTAAGTATATTGAATATTTTCTAAGTATTGAAAATAAGTAGATTTGTGAATTACTTATCGTTAAATAAGTATTTGGAAATGTTTTCCAATGAAGAAATTGAACTGGGTTTGAGAATATATCTTTTTAAAGATAAATTGAAGTGAATATCTGGCAAGTTATTAATTTATGGAAGATTAATGAAAAGGGCCTAGTGATTGTAATGGTGCTGGATATTTGGTTGTTGGCCTTGATAGTTAAATAACCGACTATCAATATTTACCTTTAAATGGGTATTTGTTGTGATTTGCTTGAATTTGAATGCTGCACTTATTTTTTTAAATAAGCGCTCGTTATTCGGTTTAGCCGGGAGAGGACCTTTGTGTCATAAATCCCATTCCGAATAAGTGATATGTCGTAATGGATAGCATTTGAAGACCGGTGTTGAAGACCGGATATTTATGAAAACGGAAGGATTACCGTCGAATGTTTCTGCATCGGCTGATCTCCGATATAGAAATTTTATCACCCTTTGTGATGGGAAGTCCAGTCGTGATTAGTGAATATCCGGATTGCAAGGGCTTCTTTGGAAGTGCCTTCGGTTCTGTTCGATCCCGGAACGGACTTATATGGATGTGTGTCTGACGTTACAATTTGAGATGTAAAGCTAGTTTCTATCAAATATATTTCTGTTGGTGGTGGAGAATTTATTCTCTTAGCTTAACACCCTTCTCAGAGACGTACGAGCTCAGAGGTTATGTAGTTGATGGTTACTAGTGATATATTCCCAAATTGGTAATGTGACATACGAAGTGTTGTTGAGCATTTGTTGATCAAAGCATGGCTTTTGTATAAAACGTAGCTTTGTGGATGAGACTTCGTCGGACCTCACACCTCGAAAATGGTCAAAACAGGAAAAGATGCAGCAAGGTTATTAGGGGATAGCGCCCCCTTAGCGTACGTCATTTCCTTCTGGATAGAGGTGGTATTATGGCATGGAGCCCTGATACTTAACCTATGTTGTTGCTGCAAATTTATTACTTTGTGTTTGTTGGTGAATCCCGGGATTTAGGTCGGTTGCGACTGGGGGATGGCATATTCATGTCAGTAGTTACCCAGCTAGGGGTAACCCGACCTTGTGTTGGTAGAGATCTAACCGTAATGTTAGGTTAGGTTCTCGGGGCGTCTTTCCAGAGGCGTACTCATGTGGCAATGGAAAGTTCCTTGGCCTGACCATTTGTTGAAAATCCATAGAAACAATACGAGCCTTGTACGGTTTTAGTTATAGAACCTGCCATCTAATATGGTAGCTATAGTAGGCATACTATAATGGCACCTATGCTGGCTAAGATTAATATTGTACTTTTGAAATGTTTTCCCTGCACTTTGCACTTATAATAATAATATCAAAGAAAATTTCTACGTATCAAGCATATTTGACTATCATAAGGAGAAATCTCCTTCAAGTTCTGCGTTTGCATTGTGTGTGTAGCGGGAGGCCTTATGGTGGTTTCATTTTCAAAAGCATTGCGGATCTATTTTAAAATTAATTTCTTTGTTTGTTTTTTTAAAGATAAACCGTTTTAAGTTCTCACACCAGTCCCATGACTGACCTGGAGTTTATTGTTTCCTTCCTAAACTCTGGGTGCCCACAAATTTTAACACGGGCAGCCTAGAGTCAGGTTATCAGGATATTCTGGAATTCAGGAGTTGCTGTAGAGATCTGGGAGCAAGCTGGATGGCTTAGCGTATCAACTAGTATATAGTATTTCTTTTCCGCTGTTTATTGTTGTAAACTCTGATAATATAATGTAATGTGATGAAATGTAATAACTAATATGATTCTTTGTTGTAAAGATAATCATTTATCTATTATATGTTGTTCCGCTGCGATTGTGAGATTCTGATGTTGTTTCTGTTGTTTTCTTTTTCTTTATTTCTTCTTCTACCTTCTACCTCTTCTTTAACCCTAACGGTACGGTTTTCCGACCTTCGATTGCTAGGCAGTTGATACAGTGGACGTATTGATGTCGACCTTCGTGGGACGAAAAAATCCCACTCGTTACACCACCTACTTGGTTTGACCTCAATTTCCATCTTATTTTTTGCAAATTGAGTAGTAAAAGCAATGACATATTATCATGTTCAGTCAAAATTGATAGAATTTAGTTGCGTTGATAATATAAAAAATCTCAATTCAGTATCTTATGTACCAGTAGAGAGCACGACTATTAGCGATCTTCGTTTGGTATTATGCAGTTAAAGCCTTGTTAAAGCATCGTTAATACCCTACTACAGCGCTTAGCGCACTTCAACCACTACGCTTTTTTCAATTTATTGATGCTAAACAGTAGATCCGTTAAAGCCCTACCATTTTCCACTAGCCCACTAAAACAAGGATTTGTGGCACCCACTTTAACAACTTTAACATGAATAGTTAATTTGACATGTTGTCTTATAAAAAAATAAAAAAATGGGTATAGGTCTAAGTTCAGGTCCTATGCGTTTTACATAAATTTGAACTCTAACTTATTCAATAAGTTTGAATTGCATAGACCATGATATTACTCGATTTTGTTATATATGAGTGGACAATATTTCTTTTTTCTACACAAATGATATGGGAAAGAGAATAAATCAATTGTGAAGATTTTATTTTATCTCCAATAAAGATTTTTACATCTTCGCTATTTTCGGATACAGCTTTTTACACCTCCACTGCTATAAACATCTAAGTGCATTAACCGCACAGATCTGGTGAAGACATCGACCAAAGGGGTTGACCATCAGATCAGCTCATGGAGCAAAAATGTTTAAATATTATTTTTGTAGATTGCAATTACTCGAGCTCTAGTTTTTTGGGCGAAGACTGGCTTTCAAATTTACGCACATTTTTGTTTATTGTAGAAGAGAAAGGAGTGGTTTTGCGAGCGGTGAAGAAGATAGGGGATGAATTAGGATTAGGGCTTTCGTAGAGGAATAATAGGGTTTTGTAGTTGGACAAATCGAGGAATAGATTAAAATTTAGGTTTGGTGGTGGCGTTGATGAGGGATGCAGAGGACGGTGGTGGCGGTTCTCCATCGATTGGCAGTAATTTGAGTTTGAAAGAATCTTGGTTGATTTAAGAGAAACTGAGTAGCGGGAAACGAAACTGTTCAAAATTCAAAGGGATCGCATTAATATCATAATTTTGACAAAAGAAAATGCCATCTTACTCGGTCTCAGCCAAATAGTGTGAATTAATTCAAACTGAGGATATCATGGGTAATTAGGTCATTTCAACAGTGGACCCTTCCACTTTATTGTCTATGACCGTAGAAATTCATAGACTAATATTTTGTTGTTTAAACATTTTTTTAGTAAAAGATGTTTTACTTTTAACATTTCACTGCAATCTTCCTCTTAGAACTGGATATGTAGTTCCAATAACCAAACGGCTGTTAAGTAGCCACTTGAAAGTAGATGCTGCCAATAAACGTTCGATAATTAGACAGTTATGAATAAACTATTCTCGAAGCGGGTCGAGTCGGCTACTAAATAACCATCTGCATTCCAATGGTTATATAAACCTCACCTATTTGGTTTGACCTTACTTTTCATCTTTTTTTGTAAATTAAGTAGAATAAACAACGAAATGTTGTTATATTCAATCAAAATTAGTAGAATTTAATTGCGCCGACAATATAAGAAAGCCTCAGTTCAGTTTCTGATATACCAGAAGAGAGCATGACTATCAACGATCTTCATTCGCTGAAGATGTCACTAAAAGAGGCTACACATTGAATAAACACGTGGGGAAACAATGTTCAAATATTATTCTTGTTAATTTATTTATTTATCAAATCAATTGTTTAGAATTACTAATAACTATAATTATAAACTAATAACTGTCTAATTGATTCAATGTTTACTATGTGCCATTGGTAGCATTGATTGTTAAATAGTATATATGTGTCAACTTCCGGCACAAAGGCCGAAAAAATTGATTTATGATCCTTAATTTATTGGTATTAGAACTAAAATTCTAGAAGATGATCTTAATACTTTTAACTTGTTGTATATGATAATAAAAGAGATAACTATGGAGATAAACAACAAATATTCATGGAAACAAAATTTAAAAACGTGAAAAACAAAAGAAACATTGATTTTAAAGTCATTTGACGTAACTTTTCACCTACAATCACTTTTATTATATCATGTGTTTACATTGTAGCTTTGTTATAACAAATTTTTTTAATACAATGGGATAGAAGAAAAGTGATGGAGTCTTGGTTGAAGTAGTGAATGCGAATCCTTTTCTCTTCATTTATTTTGGTGTTTATAGAGCTGTAGAATTGAATGGGCCGAAATATCCCATCAAAATCGATTCTTGCATTAGATTCGGTTTCTTTTTAAATATCTTTGTGTTCGAATGGGTTTTGATGGAGTTTTTATCAAGTTAGAAACCTATAATATTCCTCATTACGAAACCCAAATATGGAACCCCAATCTACGGTCGCCTTGAAATTATCTTCGGGCGATAGAGATGAGATTAACTATATGATACAGTCTTAAGTAAACAGAGCAGATACACAAAATGAAGTGCATCATTGTAGATTCTAGTTTAATAGTTGTTTTTACATCCTAAAGTCAACGTAGAGTCAAAAATATGCGTAGTAATTAAGTACCCCACACATAACATTGCGGGGATTAGCACCAGATACAGCTGAAATAAACATAAATATAACACCCAATCCTCCTACTTTATCTTCGACTTGCGTTATTCGACTATCCCCAAAAACAACCTGCCTAAACCCATCAACTCGGCCTACTCATATGAGTACCCATGAGTTCATAGGAAAAACATATGACTCAGGCATAAAGTTTGGTATGAATAACATATTACCCCAAAATATATAAGATAGTGAGACCATGCCGCTAACAAGCAGAATGTTTCCCCTTGCTTTCTAAAGCAAAAATTTATCAAAATGTATAGTGAGTTTAAATTGTAAGATTGTTAAAACTGTATGCACTAGTATGGTACTGTAACCGAAAGCATCTCCTGGGTTTATGCCATAAAAAACTACACTATTCCATTACCAAAATACACTACATTTGTCTACTTCTAAGGCTTTACGTACTTCACTGCAGATATATATCATTAAAGTTCTACCATTCGGCCGCCACCAGGTCTATATGCCTATATATGCTATATACATCAATTGCACTATTTCTCCGCTGCCACTAAGGCCTTACGCCTTGTCGTTCTTGTTGCCACTCTGGCATTGCCAATGCTTTCATCCTTAGGTTGCACACGGGCCTTATATCTATTTTGCTTTCGATATCTATTGGCACATGGGCGTTACACCTTCACTTATGATTTCTAGACTATCACCTTGGCCTTGCATCATCTGCCGCTCCTTAGTTGCCATTTAAGCCTTACACTGATCGCTTTCATGCTTCAGATGTCATACAGACTTTACTCCTTTGTTTACAGTTACAAATGCCACAAGGGCTTTGCTCCTTTGCTTTCGATTTCAGATGTCACACTGGCCTTAATCCTTCGCTTACGGTTTCAAATGTTATACAAGACTTACTTCTTTGCTTTCAGTTTTAGATGCCACACTGGCCTTACTCCTTCTACCGAATCTACTACCTTACTATCACCATTAGGCTTTTCAGTTTGCCATATGTTGGGCTAACATTTCAACTAATCATCTTTTTAATATTAATATTGATTGTCATATTGTCCTCAATGTCTCGGGTTCGATCTTGTTCACCCAAAGTCCTACCCTACGTTATTATCTCTAGAATTTACTAGTTCCAGTATACACTTTCTTCCAAGAGTTACACTACTCTCAGCAATCAACATTCTTGGTCTCATCTAAGGAAGCCTGTTATAGTTTTTTTGGTAATTTGTGAAATTGACTCTTTAGTTTATCTGAAATCACGTACTCTACTCATACTTCCTCCTTAACTGTCAATCACCTTCGATCCTTGGTTTATACCTTCAGTTCGCTAACCCTATCTTCAAACCTTGCTTATCTTAGCATTACTACTTAAGCCATTAAACTTAAGATTTCATCTTTACTAACATTTCGGTTTGGCTCTACCACTTTGGCTTTGCCTTTCAGTACACTTTGAAACATGTTCCTACACAGCTGCCTCAAACTTTCCACGTGTTAAATTCTAGTTCGTTTGACTTAGTCCTTCTTGATCGTTATCTAACACATTTAGCACAAATGTGGCTCTGGTCTACAACCCAATAATTTATTAAACTCTTTAGTTACATAACCTTTTGTCCATCACCTATTGACCCTCTGGTTCCATATTATAACCCTTCAGCTAGACATAATTTTCTTTGAAACAATAAAATATTTTCCTAATTTTTCTATAGTAAATTAATCATGTATATTATTCCCCATAGCTAACCAATTTTCTCTATATATAGATTTTAATTGATTTATAACAATTTATCTATACAACGTTTAACTTTATTAATTATAACCATTTTCCATTATGGTATTTCTATGATATTCTAATTCCCATATTTAATACCCTATACTAATTAATCAAGCAAAAACAATGGAATTACCAAATTATTAAATGGTCATGAAGTATACAAGGAAGAAAAAAGCAGGGGATGTGTTACTTACCTATACTTTTAGTTGATGAAATCTCTAGTTCCCTTAGATTTAATCTTTTATTTTTTTCTTTCTCTTCTTATTGTTCGCCCAAATACCATTAAAGAGCTCAAGGTTTTGTTTTAAGTTTTGATGTAAACAAAAATGGAAAGAAGGAATGGTTATCTTTACTTCAAATGGATAATTTGGGATGGCGACCCACTATCCGATTTTCTTATAATTTATTAGCCCATACAATTGCATTTAATTGTTGTTGATTCAAATTTTCATGTAGGATTTTCCTAGTGTCACCTAATTCATTTAAATATCATAAGTAAATTAAGATATTCTATGCATATTTACCCCTTTTTGTTATCTACATTTCTTATCTTCATAATTAGTTGCTTACTTAATTATTAGTTAATTTATGGGTTGTTATAGATTCCCTCCTTACAGCGATTTTGTCCTTGAAATTCAAATAAGCCATGATACTAAGCTCTAGGCTTTCATATTCCTAGTCTATCATGTACACACACATGGGTTCTTCACCCATGCATCTCATCAAAAATATATTGGTGCTTCTACTAATACTTAATACAAAACCAACCATAATATCACACACACACACACACTCTTTTTGATGGAAAATGGATTCTTTATTTACTGATGTAAAAAGAACATCATCAGCTTTACCTCCTTAAAAAACCTTACCACGGTAGTAAGGAAGAAGAGTCCAGCAATCCAACGAAATATGGTATATTATAGATAACCACAGTATACAACACTTTACAAATAAATACACGTAGAAAACACCGCCTTCGATTCAAAGCCCACCCGTTCAGCCCATATATGAATATAAGAATCTCTTAAACCCTTATGTCGTCATCCATTATCAGATAACTCCACACCCCATTGTTTCGGGAAATTCACATCCTTATTAACATAATAGCCTATTGTTCGTACAACCTGAAAGATCACGTCCTTCTTCGATAATTTAGCACATTGAAGTTTCCCTGAATCCTTTAACTCAAAAACTCTCCTATTTTGCTCCATCCATATGTGGTATTTTGCAGAAACTAGAGCAACAAAAGCAAAATGTTGCTTGATGTTTCCGTCTTTAAATGTCAGCATAAAAAATCGAATTTCGTCCTTCAAGTCACCAATAGGGGAGGTTGAAATACCCAATTTCAGCTTGGTATAGCTCAAATGATACTTGCTAAAATCATAGTGGAAGAATAAATGGCTATGAGATTCATCATTTTGGCGATATAGTGAGCATCGTCTGTCAAGTTGCAGACCGTAATTTGACAGTCGATCCATTGTAGGTAATCATTTAATTTTGGCCTTGTATGTACATAGCGACATTTTTTGCACTCAATTTATTCCAAGTAATAGGAGACCAGTCTAGAGTCAATTTTTTTGTGCGGATCTCATTTCATACTGTAGAAAAAACAAAATGGTATGCACCATTTATCACCCATAATGTGCATATTTTCCTATATCAATTGAAATTGGCAATATATGTCGTTTAACTTCCCTATTTTCTAGAAGTAGATATGGATTAAGCTAATAATTTTGCACTGTATGAGTGACCTTATTATCAGCAGAGTCAAAAACAACCAATCTATACCACGTTAGTAGATCCACGAGCGATTTATGGTTTATCCAAGGGTTAAAACATAAACAAGTTAAGTTGCCATCAATTATCACTCTATTAAACACGTTTATTGTATTATCTCTATGTCGTAACATATGCTTCATAGTCACTGAATAATTGTTATTAGCTCGTATAGACAAGAAATTTGATTGCGATAAGTACTTATTTGTGTTCCACTCTGTCCACGAGGTTTGTTTGGTCAACAAATTCCAAGTTAATTTAAGAATGGTTATAATTCTCAAATCTAAAATTTGTCATAGACCAATTCCCCCTATCTTTGGTCTACGAAAAATATGCCAACCCATTTTATGTACCTTGCCACTCCAAAAAAAGTTAGCATATAAGGCCTCTATTTTATAATGATATAAGTAGGCAGATGGTAAATAAGTAGTCAATATAATCTAATAGGGATGATAACACCTTGAATTAACTATCCCAACTATCTAATTTCACTATACTTTTTTGCATCAATGGGATACATTAAGCTGCAATAACATAATCAGAAGATAGAGGCACGCCTAGATATTTGGTAAGTAAATTACCTTCAACCATATCTAAATTTGTAAAATTTCTATCTTTTGGGAAACTATTTTGCTGAAATAAACTTTAGATTTCAACCGATTAACATATGAACCAGTGGTATCACTCATATCAGTTAAAATACTTTTAATTTCGTGAGCATTAACAGTATTAGCCTCTAGGAAAAACATAATGTCGTTCGCATATAATAAGCGAGAGACTGTAGATAAAATGTTAGAAATAGGGTTAAGTAACCCATATAAAATAACATCCTCCATTCTCCAAGATAGCAAAGGAAAACTTTCTTCCATCTTATCAACAAGAGATCTTTGACTGTCAAGGATTCTTTAGTTCATCTCAGTCATCATCCTATTAAGTTCAATCTTTGACACTATCTCGTACGAGGCAAATGGTCTTAGTAAAGCATTCAATGGCTAAGCAGTTTCATCATTGCAGTGAGAAGCTTCATTTTATCCACCAATGGTTCCAGATCTCATGGAAGGTTTCTTAAGGGCTTTTCTTTAGATCCACATTAACTATCTTTCAAATCTAACTTTTAGATCCTTACAACCACAATAATAAGCTAGATCTACTCCTGAAAAGCTCTCCCTCTCGATGAAAGCACTAAAAATGTTGGACCAAAAGTGATACAACATCTTAATCGAACAAGAATGAGATAGGTCTAGGTAAAATTAGAGACAAATAGCAAAGAACATATGATTTTATAGTGGTTCGGCCAAAATTTATGCTTAAGTTCACTTTAATATTATTAGATTCAAATTTGTCACAAGTACAAGAGCTTTACAGCTATTTTCAAACCTATAAAGGCAAGAATTCATCCCTTAGAGATAAAGATGAGGTAGATAAGAAGACAAGAAGAGTATGAAGGCTAAAAAGTCCTTTATTTGTTGCTCTAGCCTTCCTATTTATAAAAGAATCGTCCATCATAGTTGCTAAATCGTGAAAGAATAAGTAAAACTTTAGATCCTGGAGAATAAGAAGGAAGAACTAGTCTTCTTGAAGCCAAAAGTCATGTTAGTATTGACCATACTTGTGATCGGTACCGACCATAGTAGTTATTTTAGTGGTATGAAGGAGTTTGCATTTCCTAAAGTCTTAAACTTCCAAATCCTTAGGTGAATCCCCGTAGAAGATCAACTCGGTATCGACCATATTTACTTTGCCAAATAGAATTTAAACTTCCTACGTTGTTGCTTATGATGAAAATGAACGTACATAGCCAAGGAATAGTAGTATAAGGGTGGGAAATATGGGTGGATATTTTCCCTAATGCCTATATGTAGTTAGTTAGCACCAAACCATTTATAAGTTATTTCAATCTAAATAAGCATGGCTACCTATATTCATTTACCAGTCTCAATTCCCTTATCACTCTACATTATTCTATTTAATTTATTCTAATTAAATATTCTGAATAATGTTAATAAAATTAGGGGTGTTACAGTGGATGACAATTAAAACAAAGAGACTTCAGGACCATTGGAGAGATGGATCCACTTTGTTGCTTTCGAGCTTCACGGTTCGGATAGGACCTTGAAATATGACCTCTTTGCTTGTAAAGGTAATAACTAATATCCCTGACCTTGCCTCCTTGACCTTCCCCTACCTTTCTTTTCCTTGATTGTTCCAATTCGGATTGAACTTCCTCTTGTTAGAAACATTCCCACCAGTATTTCCATTAGGTGTTGTTAGAGTAGGCTTCTTCTTTTCCAAGGCTTCATACCTTAGATCCATCTCAACTAAATCCACAAAAGTGCCTTCAATATAAGGAGTCATCTTCTTATGGTACTCTTCTCTCATACGTAAAACAAACATCTCGTTCTTCTTTAATGGAGTGTTGATCAATTCCAGTCCAAAAAAAGATAGCTCGTTGAACTTCGTCTTATATTTTGCTACAAATAGATTCCTCTCCTTCAACTCCATGAAGTTTCAGTACATCCTCGTCCTTCTTGCTGTTGGCAATGATTGGTCCTCAAAAACTTCTTTAGATCAGTCCTATGAAAACTCGTCTTTTGAAATATTTGCAGTAAGGGAGTCCCACCAAGCTGATGCTCCATCTTGCAATTTCCATGCTACTAAAAACCTTTTCTGCCCATCTGATAAACTAAGACTTTTAAAAATCTTTTCACAAGCTCGCAACCAAGATTGAATCGGCTGCTTTAAATGGTTTCCATCCAAGATTGGTGTAATACTTTCATTAGATTGCAAAATTCATTCTTGACTGCTCTGGTGCTGTCTCTTCGATGACCCAAACTTCTCTAGGATTTTGGTTTCAACCATTTGTAGTTGTGGTGCTATATGCTCCCCTACCTTATCATCCTCGTTACTCGTGTCTTACTACCTGAACATAGTAAGATAATTCTTAGAATACATGGACAAGATAAATCTTGAAAGAAAGGTACTAATCAAACATATCAAGCCGATCTATTTATCAAATATATATATATATATATATATATATATGTATATGAATAAAAATTACAAATACGCACTCTCGAAGTTGACCCTAACGCAAAGCCTAAGTATTCGCTTAACCGAGTCTTCGATATCAAAATGTAATGACTGCCTTTCTTAGCCAGAAAGACAAGCCATTAAGGGTAGAAGAAAAAGAAAGATAAGAAGAAACCACACAATCACGGAATCTCAACACAAATCAAAACAACATAATAGATAACATAGGATATTACATAGTCATTTTCAAATAAATAATACATCAGAGTCATTACATTACAACTTCAACTTGACAATTATAACTACCTGTCCATACAAAGACACATAGATTATACATAACACGGTGGAATAAGATAATAATTAGCTAACGGTTAAGCCATCTACTCCAGCTCCTTCAAATGCTTCCAGAAGAACCTGGATCACTTGGGTACTCATAAAAATTTGAGTACCCAAGAATTTTAGGGAAAGAAAATAAAACTCCGGGTCAGACATGGGTCTGGTGTGAGTAAACTAAAACAACTTAATTCTTACTTTTATAAAACACTTTGAAAATCAAAGGTATCTCGTAAGACCACGCCACACATAAACATAGACGGTTTTTACCTTACGATAGCCAAAACACTTCATATAGGAATCCGGTGATATTATGATAACGTCTTGGGTTTTCAAATAAAATAGAATATAGCTGAAATGCTTGCTTCTCACATTTCAACATATTTGGATACGACTAAATATGTACAACACTTATTGGAGAATGGATTCCATAAAATGACTGGGCTACTGGGGTACCGTCCATCACGGTGCATCACTAGATAAAATCACATCGAGGTCAAACCTATCGACATCTGCCAACACAAGACCGACCTACCCTTTACTGGATAGTACCGAGTAAGATCACCCCTCGATTGGGATCAACAACTGTACCGAAGCATAAATGAGTTAATAGCAGGGACTCTAGATAGGAATGACTTTACCCTTATGGGAGCGACCCACCTATCATTGCCGCATCTTTCCTATTGTAGCCATTCCCAATTGATGAAGCCTAAGGATATGTTTATCTTTTTTATAGCATTTCCACTTGGAATGCTAACATTGCCTTCCATATGTTGACACAATGTCAGCATTCATCCATACAAGTCGTTCAAGAGATGAACAAATCGAAAGCATTATCGCCACTACACCCATTTTTGAATCACCCTCAAGGTTAGTATCAAATAGCCCTTGCATTTCAAAGCCTTCATCTTAGACCTAGCCCTTACTATTTCCAATTCGAACATTTACGTTGGTTCAAAGTGGTTTCTGGATAACAACTAATATTCGATCATGGTCTCTCCAAACCAACGTTCGACAATTTTGAAAGATCAAGTTGTTTATACTGGACTATCCCACTATCAAGGTGTAAAGATTTACATATGGACATGCATTCCTTATCAAAATTAATCCCCTCATATTCACCACATTCACGAAGCGTGGTATTTGTGATAAGTACAAGTCGACTTACTTTCAATAAAACGCATCATCGTTTTATTACAGCTATTTTAATTATTTGGCTACTTAATACCATAGACAACAGATCCTTAGTTTTAAAACATTTTACTTAAAAGGAAAATTGGTTAAAAATAAATAACCGATAGGGTTTTAAAAGAAACCTAAAAAATAAATAAACTTTAATTAAATCATAAGTTTAAAAATTAATTAAACCTTAATAATCTTTAATTAAATCAAAGTTAAATAATTAATAATCCTAATTTTATGTATAATAAAACCTTAATTATGCTTTAATTAAGTAACATTTATTTAAGAAATTAAACCTTAATTAAGTGGATAATTAACCTTTTATTAAATATTAATTAAGTAAATAATTAACTCTAATAAAACAATTAATTAAATAAACTTGACTAGATAAAATTTAATTTAATTTATCTTAATTAATCATTATTTAATACTTAATTAAAAATAATTAATTTGATAAATAATTCCTTTTGCACTAATTACTTAATCTAATTACTTAATAATTAATCGAATGATAATTATCCTAATTAATAAATTAATTAATTAAATTATTAAATAATTAAAACTTAAACTATTGACTTACTTAATTTAGTTTGAAATAAGTTTTCAAAATAATTCAAAAGAAATCGCTTTAAAACTTGAAATCGTGTAACTTCCCGAACTGCATCCATAACGGTTATCGCTATAAACGCAATTCGCTAAAATTGATTTCTACGTGGAAATCTCACTTAACTCTAACTACCGCATGCTAGAAAACACAATTGTAAGAGTATTGAAAACCTTAAAAAAAAGGTAAAAACTTGAAAAACATTTTCAAAAATCCAAAGCTAGATAAAGAGCTTTCATTTTCAAATCGGATCTCAAGTCTTTTACGTCTTTTTAAAGCACTAATGTTTCCCAACCAATTCAAAACATACATTTTTCACAAAAAATACCACCATCATATCATAAACCAATCTCACATATTTATAACCATATATATATATATATCCAAACATATCAACACGTTATCCAAATCATAATCAAACAACCAACTTGCAATCATATATCATCCAAATAATATGATAGTTCAACATGACAAAAATTATATTTTCTCAACATATAGATCATCAAAACAAGTTGTTTTCTTTTCCAAAAATATTAGTTTTACTCATCGAAACTTTTCTAAATCAAAGTGAACTTATTCCAAAACTTGAAAATGCTTTGGAAAATTTGCAAATATGGAACTTTTTGGTTCTTAGACCGCTAAGATGGGCTCGGCCTAGGCTAATTGGGCTTGGCCTTAACTAGTCTGGGCTCGTCCCTTATTGTTTTGGGTGGATGGAGTGTTGTAACTTGAAATAGAAGGTGTTGAATGGTTTGTAGAAGAAGTTTTTTGTAATAAAGAGGTGATTTTTAGTTAAAGAAGTGATATTTATTATTTTAGAATTTATGAAGAGGAGGTCATGGCAAGTTTCTTAAGCTTTTAGGATTTTGAAACGTAGAAGGAGGTTGACATGAGAATATGAAGATACAGGGGAATATAGGCTTAGGATTTAATTACAATAATATAAAGTGATTTATATTTAAATATGTATATGCATGCACATCCATACCCCTCCCCCCCTCTCAAATTCGTCCATTAGATTCCCTCCTTTACTTTCAACTATTCATGCCATATCATGTGTACTTGTGTTGAAATGTATATTTTGTATATGTGTGTGCGTGCGTATATATATTCCTTTATAAACTTATTTTCTTTTATCCTTGTATATATAGACTTAAAAGAGAGCATATACATTCTCATGAACCTAGGTATTTATCATGTACAAATAGTTTGCAGTGTGGGCATGTGTGTTTTAAAATAGTGTTATGACATTTCAAATAACTTTCAACAAATGAAAAATCAAAATTTCAAAAAATAATTTCAGGTTACTCTCAAATTTTGAAAATGATTTTTATTATCATTAGTTATTATTTAAAATAGTCTTTTTTTAATAACAATCCATTTATTAATTATTTAAAATATAATTAAATATTCATTTAATCAGCAACTAAATTTTGGGTCGTTACAATGTTGAAGGGCAGCTTCCAGCAATCCTTTCATTTAGGTTTTTGTTGTAAGCGTTAGTTGTTTTTATTGTATACAACGCATACGATATAATGAGAATTATTCCTTTTGAAATTTTGGTTTTTTGCATGGACTGCTATACTAATTGGAAAACTATGTAAGCAAGGAAATCTTATGTAGACACTTAACTAATGCAAAATAAATAAATAAATAAATGACTCGAATTCATTAAATAAATTAGGGAATTTATTAAATTATTTGTTAAATATGCGCTTTGCGCTTATATGATTTTTGTTTGATGATAATAAACATATATACATTCGTTTAAATGTATTTGTTAATGTACTATTTTATTTTTCATAGAATAAATAAATATTTGTTGAATAAAATAAATTACACAGAATTTGAATTTGAATTCAAACAGAACAAGTTACACAGATTTTGAATTCAAACAGAAATTTTATTCAAACAAATATTTATTACAATCCTGAATAGTACAAATTCATGCTCTCACTATACATATACATTTCTGATTACATCACGATTACATCACAAATATTTTTACATTGATAACCTCACTACATATCACTCACACTCGTATTTTGTCTTCAACTGCATTCCAGTTTGAATCCAGCATCTGAGAAATCTGCAAAAATATTCACTAACGTAGTAAAATTGAAAAAGAAATATTTTTGCAATATAAAATGAAATACGATTTTTGAAAAAAATGGTTTGCCTCAGTTATTTGGGTTGTTCGTCATCATTCACACTTGATTTCATCACAAAGTAGTGCACATAGATATTACAGGGACAGGTAGCCATAAATGGCTGCAGTACACACGTGTACATTCGTATACGTGTGCACTGCCTCGCCAACTCGTGTGCAAAAATCAAACAAATGCACAGAAATCAAAAATAAGGTCAAACCCAAGATAGGTTCAACTCAAGGCAAATAGACAAAGAAATTGACTACAAACAGTTCAAGACTAAAGCCACTAACAAATGCAACAGCAACATGCTTGAAGACTTCAGCACGACCAAGTATGGAGTGTACAAATGCAAATGTCCAAACAACAACATGAAGTGAATCAAGTTCAAGCCACAAGTGTACATGAATACAACTCGACTGCAACAGTACAGTCATGAAGACTGCTAGAACATGAACATAGGATCAGTACAGCAACAATGAAACTGACTCAAAGCACAAAAGTGCAACAGTGAAGTGACAAATGTTCAGTGGTGAAGCAACAGTCAGACCAAAAGGCTACATGAAGTATGCAAGTTCATTCTCTTCATTAAACAACTCAAGACCAAGCTGCAAACATTCAAAAGTGCCAACAAAGAATGCAAGCTCGACCAACATAATGAATACTGCAGTGCAGTCCAAAGAAATGCCACCAAGAACATATGAACAGAGTACATGCATGAAGCATGAAATCACAAGTTACAAACATCAAGTCAGGCATGAAGACAACACAGTTCAAATACAAAGCTCAAGTCACAATGTCGAGCATGAATAAAACAGTGCAATGAACCAGTGATACAAATGCAACAGTGAAGCTACTGAAGGCAACATGAAGCAATGTACATGGACCAGTGATGAAAGCTACAAGATACACAAGTTTAGTTCATATACCAGTGATAAAAATGCAACACAGTGGGAACAACAATGAATACTGCAACATGACCAAATGTCAAAACTGCATCAATCACAAATGCAATGCAAGTGGAGTAATGGGTGAACAGAACACCATGATATTCAGCTCAATGAATACTGTAACAACAAACTCAACCAAGATAAGACTGCATGAACATGAATGCATCAATAAACCAACTGCAAAACCTCAAGTGACATGGTGAAGTAGCACAAAGTACAGTGCAACTTAAACCAATATAGCAGCAACTCCAAAACCAAAGTGAAATAGAATGCAGTGGACACAATCGATGAAGCAAAGCAATATGAACTGTCCAGTTACAACCACAAAGGCACAATGCATCAACATAACAGCAAAGACTACTTGCCACAATATCAAGTACATGAAGCAGTTCAAATCCAAATCCAAGAATATATATACAATGCAAATGTATGCAACAGTGTGATAGATTAAGTGACACAGGGAATCGAAAAAATGCAGACTAACAGCTACATCAAAAGCAAGCAACAAGTTCATGTTTGAACTAACTCGAGTGCAACAAAGAAGCTATGGTACTATGCAAATGCATGGCAGTACCAAATGATAGAAAAGATGGTCAGAGAACACTATTTCAACAGTATGGCCAAAGTAAATCAACTGGTCAAAGCAAATGTCAGCACTGTGATGAACAAGGTTGAATAATTCACAAATCAGAAATCAAGTGTGAGACAAATTGAAACAGTCAATGCCAAGTCGAACCAGCAAATTCAAAACCGTGATAAGCAAGGCAAATTGATCACAAAATCAAATCAATACCGTGTGAATCAAGCTACCAAAAATACGAAATTGACAAAGTCAGATCAATCCCAAGCATCAATACAAGATCGAACGACTATTGACAAATTCAAATATATTTAGACGAACGTAATTCAAGGAATTCGAACACATATATAACCCAATCATCACTGGCAAATGAAATTATCGAGTTCAAGTATCAACTTAGTAAAGCAAAAGGAGACAGTACATACCGAATTCACAAACAACGAACTCGATCGAGCAACTGCAAACGAGCAATAGTCAACCATCAGAGAAGCCGCGAGCTAGGGCAACATATCTCAGATCGATTGAAGAAACCGAAGCCCTAATTGGAACAAAGAGCCGAAGCCCTAACTGGAACAAAGGGAATGAAGCCCTAAACAGAACGAAGCCGCCATCATTCTCACGAACAAAAGGATCGGGTGAAATAAGGGAGTGGGCTGGCCTTATTAAAAAAAAAAGGGGGTTTTGTTTTTTAATAAGGCTTTATTATATTAATTAGTTTTTAGGGTTATTTTCTATTGTTTCTTAATTATTGTTTTTTATTTTACGAATCAAAGAATCTTGGTAAATCACCACCTAGATTTAGGTAGTGTCAGATTGTCTATTTTGAATTAGTTCAGTGAGCAGGGTGTGCGAGTTTGCAAAGCTCTATAGGCGGGAGCAGTGTTTGCGAGTGAGCGAAACTCTATAGGCGGGAGCAGGGTGTGCGAGTCTAGTAGAGTGTTTGTGAGCGGGAGCAAAAGGGTCTGCGAGTCTAGTAGAGTGTTTGTAAGCGTGACACTGTTTAATTCTAATAGAAATCTGTGAATGCAGCAGTAGGCAGGGGTTGCCGAAGCTGGGTAAAATTTTGTGTGTGATTTACTTTTCAGCATATTTATTTCTGCTATTATATTTCTGTGTTTAATTCGAGAAAATTTGCTATAACCCTATTCACCCCCCCTCTAGGGTTAATCTAGATCCTACATTATTTACTAAAGGAAAAGTAAAGTCCTAAAAAGTAATAAAGGTTTAAGAGATTAATTTTGGTGAGCGAAGGATAAAGATTGTTGCGATACCATGGATCACTATCCGTACGCCTTAAAAGCCAAAATTTATAAATAAACTTGCATGTTGTTGTTATTTTAAATAAATTAAAAGGATTTTGAAATTGACATTTACCTTGTAATATAATAGAGTCCATTACAGAAGTTAAACTATTGGCTAAACCTCGACTGCGTAGGATGTGGCATGAATTATTTTGAAAGAAAAAAATATTTTGAGAAATTTTGTTCAAAATCCTTGGATTTTAAAAATAAAATGCTTTCACGAAAAACTTTGAAAAAAATGAATCTTTTAAGATTTTCCAACTATTCCAAAATTTTAATTTAAAAAGGTTTTGAATAGAAAAGAGGAAAATTTCTGATTTCAAAATGCCCCGTACTTAGCATAGGGAAAAGTTGACAGGTTAACAAGTATGAATTTTACTGTGCAACAGAAGAGATAGTAAAAGTAAAAGGTAGTTAACGATAAGAGAAAAAACTATATGATCTATGAAATCTCTTTTTTCATACCTTGTCAATAGGCGAATCAAACTTGTTTTAAAATAACTCGGTTTTAGAATTTTAGAATTTTAAAAATATATTATCTTATATGGGATGTATTTGGAAAAGTTATGAAAGAATTAGGGAAAAACGAGAAGTTCCAAAATACAATGGAAAAAAGTATATAAGAGAGGATATAAATATGGAATTCTCCATCTAAACCCTTTTCAGGCATAAAGAATATATGTATAGAAAACTGAATTTTTCAAAATTTGGATGTTAGCAATGGTATTTTAGGATTTTGGATGGTAAGGATTGGATGTAAAATTGGTTGAACTATACTTATATTCATAGAAGTGTGGGAAAAATTTGGATGCAAAAACAAAGTTTTTGATTTTTAAAAAATTGCATACATATAGAACTGCTATTATATATAGGTTGCATGCACCATATTTTCTAAATTATTTTAAAGAATTCATATAGGAGGCGCCGATTAGAATTATTCTACAATTGTAATACACCTTCCACTTGTACACGGTTGGTTGCAAAATTGGTTGTATACTAATTGGTTGGTTAGTTTAGATATAGTTCCATGTTATGTTGCACGATTCAACCCTTAAGGAATTTCGAGAATGAAATTCTTTTATGTAACATCCATAATTTTAACTATAATTAATTAAAAATAAATTAATTAATAATTAGTGCTGTTGAAAATAGAATTTTTATAAACGTCATAATTTGGCTACAATACTTGCACCGTTAGGTTCGTAGAGATTTTCTAATCAATTTTCATATATATAGTTTTCGGATCAGGGTTCAAACGAAATGTTATTAATGTTTAAAGTTTTTGAATAAGAAATAATTATATATATAATTAAGGAAATAAAATGTAATTAACAATAAATAACGTTAATGGTTGCTTAACGTTTAAGTATAATTAACGTTAATCGAATCGGTTAAATATATATAATAATGTACTTAGGGAAACAAATTAACACTGATAAAAATAGGCAACCGGTCTACCCCCATTTAGGACCGGTTAGCCCCTTCAGTATGTCGGATGTAGATTGAACCTAGACCAAACGGTTTGGATTTAAAATGATTTAATCTAACGGCTGACATTTATTCGAAGCCCTATAAATACAAGCCTAATCCTCACTTTTTTCTCATATTTTCTGAAGCGATGATGGAGCTCTGTCATTTTCTCTTCTCCATAAATTCCTAATTTTGGATAAAAATATAGTTTATGTTCATATATACAAGTGAAGAACAACAGAGGGTGATTGAGAAGAAGAATAGGGTCAAATCAAATCATCAATCCAAAATCTAAATTAAATCCAAATCTCTTCTTTGATCTAGATTTCTAATAGATATATGTATGCTTGTGGTATATGTATATTCAAATAAAGAGAATAAGGGGAGTCAAACTTGGATGAATGGGGTTAGATCTGGAGATTTGGAAAGCTGAAAAAGTGAGTGGGAAAATTATATACTTTTATATAATATTGGATATATTTCTTTGTAAATCTATTCCTTGTATGCTTAAATTTAATTGTTTGGAGTTATAGGCTTAAGTATA
Source organism: Allium cepa (assembly GCA_030765085.1). NCBI lineage: Eukaryota > Viridiplantae > Streptophyta > Magnoliopsida > Asparagales > Amaryllidaceae > Allium > Allium cepa. The sequence continues at coordinate 140,292,146 of CM060932.1, forward strand.
TGCATGTAGTGAAATCTAAAGCCCTACCTACATATTCTACAATTAATAACTTAAATTTAATATTGCATATATATGAATCCGGAAATTGTTGGGTGGTAGTAGCCCCTAAATATGATAAATTATATGGTAGCTCCTGATTTGTAGATCAAATGATTTATGCTAGTAATGAGAACTAGAAGTTATCAAAATCGGTTATTGGGATTTGAGTATTTTAATTTGTTGGAATGTAAGGAATTGCAATGTAAGTTTTTAAAGATTATCAAGTTCAGACTCATAAATAAAAGTGTATCGTTTAAAATAATAAAAAATATGCCTAAATGAAATAGATGTATAAAAGAGAGCTATTTACCATATGTTGTATTGTCTATTTCAATAACCATGAAAAAAATTCCTTGTTATTTCATATGTAACACATATTTTCTCTTTGGATAAGGTATAGAAATTTACAATGTTGACCTTTCCTTTTGAGGAAGATGCTATTTCAATACTTTAAAATGCTAAAATCCCTAAGTACGAATTAAAGGTTTGTAATAATGATAACCAGTAAATGTCCAACTGAAAAATTAATATATGTAATAAATAAAGAAAAGTTGGAAATCAAATAATAAACGACAAAGTTAGGTATGGCAATAGGATGAACAATGATGAGTTAAAAGTCAAGTAAGCGATAAATGATTGGTAGGTAAGTAATAAAATGTGTTAGCAATGAGGTTAGCAACCAAAAGAAGGTAGTAGAAGATAAGAAGGAATAGTAAATAAATTTAATAATAAAAAAGGGAAGTAAATGGTAAAGAATATTTGAATCTTTTTAAGTTAAAAGATAGGGTTAAATGACAGTAAATTCACATTAATGGAATAAGGAATAAATGCATGAAAAAGTAAAGGAATGTTATTAACAATTAAACATTGGAGGCATAATAACTAAATAAGTATGAATATATACATATACATATATACATACATACATACACACATATATATATACACACACACAACGAACTCCTTATGAAGGAGAATTCAGATTCAGACTTTATATGTGATATTGGGTATGGTATGTCAATATAAATTCATGTTCAAAGCTTGGTTAAGAAGATTTAAGTTGGAAATGTTCAAATGTGAAATTATGGATGATTTAATAAAATGTCAAATACATTGCCTTGAATAGCGCCACAGTAAAAGAAATGTATATACATAATAAATGCACAAATTCATAATTGAGCCGAGGGTGATTGAGAATACCATGACATTGTTATATGATAACAATGTTATGATATAGTTCATAACAGAACTTATAGCCCACTAGAGGTCGAGATACATACTCCGAATTGTTCCACATGATAAAAGCAGTTTATCAACGTTGAAGCGAGTTTATTGACATAGTAGATAATTGAAACATAATAGCGTACCCATGTACTGAGAGATCGACCCAATTGATTTTGAAGAAACCAATTGGAGAAGTTGGAATAATATTCCATAAATAAGCTTAAGTGCAAGTGGGTGATTGATATAGTTAGGGGTATGCCCTATGGGCAATTATGTAATTCGTTATATAAATCTTACTCGATCATCAATCTTGTTCGAAGTAAAATGTGTTTCTTTTCTGTTACATACTTGTTAGAAAATATTATAAATAATACATTAGTTAGTTTAAGTATATATGCTCTCATAAGTCATGTGTTTGTGACAGAAGTTACAAATAGTTGTAACCATGAGTACTATATCACAATATGATAAGAACATCATTTTAAATATTCCTAGTCAAGATATATCGAGACCGAACGTCGATGTATCTGTTGAGACTAAAATACATAACGCTCTCCAAATGTTAGATAGTTTATTGCTCGTGGCCGTCAGAGGCACCAAGGGGTTACGTGCTGATAGTTATTGGATAACTATGGAATGACTCACTTGATAGAATTCAGTTGGTTAATATAACTAAGGTTGAGCAGAAAATATTGAAGTGGCTAATTTATACAAGTCTCTTGACTTGGGAATACTGTTGATCTTCAATATGAAAGATCCACTTTGATTATTGTTTAGTTATGGCACACTGTCCATCGAACGACTATAGTTATGTCTGAGTTATTGGAAGTGAAACACTATTACAGAGAGAATTCATCTCCTCAGTTTTATGGGGTTGGTATCATATTCAACTGAAGTCAACTCAAAGTCGAAATCTCTAACCAGGGTAGTTCGATGAATAATTGTTATTATTATTGAGCAAAGGGCTTTGTGTTTGGCTATAAAGTTGAATATGAGGGATATTGGAATTTTAACCATTATCAAATTCCATAAGTCCAAAATGATACAATTTTGATAAAGAGAATTGGTGTAAATAATCGTCACTACTGGATAATGCTTTACAAAGTAAAATTGGATTTTACCAAAACTAAGTAAGCGATAAATTTTGCCAAGATGTCACACCTTCTGCTAAGTGATGTGTGAACGTTAATATTTGAATTATTCGATATTAATCGCTGACCAAATTTACACCTAAGAGTCACATAACCGAAACGTTAAATATTCCATTGACTGCCTCAGTTAACTGCTTATAATTATCATAAATTAATTAAAATAACTAATATCAATAAAATATTAATTATGAAATTTTGTTGGATGTACCAAACATGATTAAACAATATACTTACAATGGTTATAAATATACCGAACAATATACAATGGCGGTGCACGTTTGAATTAGATTTGAATGCGGGATTTTTTGTACAGACTTAAATTTGTTTAAAGTTCATAAGCAAGCACACCAAGTCAACCACTAATTGACTTATTGTGTCGGCCATGACGTAAGAAAAAAAGAGGAGTTTTGTTTTTGAATTTCAAATGTAAAGGCAAGTGCCAAAGAAGTTTAATGACCCCATTAATCATATATTAATTTAATTCCTTTAATAAAAAAAAATCCTTTTCATTTCATTACTCTCTATTCTCTCCAAATGACATTTCCACATCAGAAATTTCAGACCATGGCTTGAAGAAAACAATACAAAAAATCCAAGTTCAATTTACATCAAAAATAGCACGAATCGATCATCAGTGGTTAGGCAGTTCAAGGGCTAGCAACTCTAGAACTAGCAGTTTGATTCACGAAGTAAATTCAACGTTTCAAAGTGTGAATTCAAGAAATTTGGTGGATGGTGTGTTTTTTTTATCTATTTTTGTTTTATTTACATTTTATATCATGTATTTGTTATATTGCTTTTTTATAACGAGTCGTATGTATCGATTTATCGTCACATGTCGATGGTTATATGTTGCAAGTGCATTATAATAAAATTAAATAAAATAATTTCATTTTGTAAAAGATAATTTCTATATTTCTCACATCTAAACAAAATTTCAAAATTAAATATAATATTATTTTATTTTTATTAAACTATGTAAATTTGTATAATACATATGTAATATGTAAACTATGTTTTAAATTTAAAAAAATATCTATACATTATTGTCATTTGGTAATTGAAAAAAAAGAATTATATTTTATATATATTTGTATTTTTAGAATATATATAGAACCTTACTTATAAATTCATTAAAATTGAATAAATAAAGAAAATAAAAATATATATATATACACAAATATTTCTCGAATGATAAGTTAATATACAAAATTTTCAGAACATTAATTTATATTTTTAATTTTGGAAATTATTTAATTTTGTTCTTTTGTCTATTCGCACTGTATTTGATTAAAAAAAGAACAAATTTATTTAGGTCAAGAGCGTTATAAGCTGTTGTATATTTTATGAAATTTATTTTATTTTTCATTAATATATATATTTACTTATTTTGTTTCGTATTAATATATATATGTGTGTAATTCTTCACATGTTTATTCATTTATGCATATATATATATATATATATATATATATATATTATTAAATTTGTCATTGCTTTATATATACATATATTAATATGTATTTCTCATCCTTTTATTTGGAAATGAAAAGGCTATATAAGTTACAAAAAAGCATTAGTTTCTGCATTAATTATTTTTTCTTTAGAGGCTATTTAAGTTACAAAGAGTATTAATTACTACATTAATATATTTTTCTTTAGAAGCTACGTAAGGTATAAAGAGTATTGATTACTACTTCTATTCTTTTTCTTTAATATGACTTCACCTTTCATTTCTAAAACTTACACACTCCAAAACTAAACTCCAACATTATTTAAGTTAATATTCCTTTATTTTCACACTTATATTTTATATATATATATATATATATATATATACTGTGTTTGTTAAAACATTGATGCACTTATGCATATATTTAGATAGTATAATCGAATACATGAGGGAATAACAAGTTTATAGCGTGTAAATCGTGGCATTTAAACATGAGCATATTAAACTATGTACACATTATTACGTTGCATATGCACGTTTACACATATATGTATATTGTACACATGTTTAAAACATAACTCAAAATAGATAAAATAAAATTTTATTTATAAGTTTAAATAAAACACTGATTTTATTTAAAAGAAAATTTATAAAATTTCTAAATAAATTTAGGCTTCATTACCCCAATAAGAATCCAAAATGGATTATTTTTTTAAATTTACACATTTCTTCCGCTGCGGACCGGCCCAGTTCTAGCACTCTTATCTGGTATGATCTTGTAAAGTATGTTTAGATGAAATTAATTTTAACCTTATGTACTTACTTTAAGTACATGACCTTATAGAAAGAAGTTAACTCAACTTCAATCATCATTAATCATGTTTTGTCCAATAAAGTTCGACTACCCACATCGATATATTATAATGCCTCATAGAGTGGAGTAACTTTTGAAATTGAGTCTATTCGTTTTATGGTATATTTGGAACTCCTTTCCAATATTCACACCTATTCGATCAAATTGAATCATTTTATTGCATGTCATATTTTTTTACTTCTAGTTTATATTCTATGGACTTATCATAAACATACTGCATGTGTACCAAATACACATGTTCGAGTCTGCAATAATTCTTTGGTGAATTTAACGAAGTGTGTGGATTCCCTTTGGTATCATTAGACTTACGATTGCATACATCCATATGTAATAATCCTAAGAGTTCACCAACTCTTATGTCACCCCCACAAGATGGGTGCTTTGTCTTTTATCATTTGGAATACAATTCACTACTACCATATGATTCGTAATCATACAATTAAAGAATTATTTCTCAAAACTATGGCTTGGTTTATAATGCCAAAATAATTGTGAGATTTCACTCACTTCTATATCTTCTGATGCATCATTTTTGTTATGAAAAGAAATATCATTATTATAGTTTTATCTGATAACGAATATTTATAATAATTATACTAAAATAAATGTCTATTTTTAGTTAAAACTAAAAACAATTATTATTTCCTAAATAATAATTGTATATTTACGAGAATAATATTCGTAACTTGATTCATCAACTAAGAGGTTGTTATATGGAATGCTCTCATTGTTTCTAGAATTACTATAATAGCATACAAAATATTTGAAGTTTCATTCACCCACTTATTACAAGATTTTATTTCATTCACAGTAATTAGTTTACAATCGTGAGTTTAAGATTAATTATCTTGAACTCGAAAAAATAACTTTTATAGAAAACAATTTTCTATATGAAAATCATTTGGAGTAGAAATCCATTTCTCGTTCTATAATAAGTATCTTATTAAATTTTAAACAATTTTCGTTTTCAATGTCCTTTATGAAGGAAAAGGGACAATTCACTCTCTTCAACCCAATTGTGCTTATTTTACATCTACTCTCAAACATTCTCTTTTCTTCTAAATTGTTAAGCTGTTAAAAACAAAATTTTACTATAAGATTATCCCAAATTCTTTATGAAAGTGTATGTGGATATTCTTAACTTTTTAATAATACCGAATAATTTGCACTTAAGTATCTCGATCGAAATCGACAATTCAATGATCTAATTCCTAAGTCGATCTTTAGTGTTTGCTCTTTTGTCGTTACAAACTCCTTATTGCATTTAGTCGTATTGTATACATGATTTTTCACTATTATTTATTTTCATATTTTGAATAAATCAATTTCATAGACATTTCGTACATTATGAACGTGACTGTTCACCATACACTTTTGTATATGATCTAATGATCATCAAAAATTCATATTCTTATATTACTTTGGGGTTTGAAACTTATAAAAGGCAATAAACAACCTTGGGCAAATAAATACTTGCATGATCTGACCAAGGCATGGATGTTTTTAGCAGTTGCGTAACTTCGGCAATTACACTGGTCTTAACATGCCAAAACATTATATCAATTATACTAGTTGCACAAATTTATCAAACTAGATTATTTCGACTTGTATAACATACATTCTTAAAGTATTTGAAGAATTAAATGTTACATTTTATTATTCTAATAAGGCTCCCACTAGATTTTTATGTCGAATCATAAGAAAAACATATAAATCTTTCAATTTCTCCTAGTGAGTGTAGAACTCGCTTTTCTTGGGATTCTGACCTTGAGAAATATCAGCAAATCATATGCTTGCAAGCGATGGTATTAATTTATCAGTTACATCATGTACAACTCCTAACCCGTAGTCTTTGTTCTAATCCCATCTCGACCTTTTAGAATATCAGTAAATCGAAAGAGACTATTTATTTGTGTCTACTATTTCGCGATGTCCAAAGTATAGTGCATGCAGCTTGAGGAATATCAACAAATACGTGCATGTATCTTACCTTATCTTATCAATACATTAATAGTGCTACACATAACATCTATAGCTTGAAAAATATCAATAATTAAAGTATATGCATGTAATCTATTAATATATAAATTGCAGAGGACAGCTTATATTAAAGGATTCATAATCTTTAGTACACATGTAATGAATGACATCGATTATGGGATAATATATCTTTTATGAAATACCCTTAAGATTCAAGTGATAGACACATCTGAAATTACGGTATACCTAACATACATATGTACTTGTTTCTCAAATTTTATTTTGATTTCTTTCTAGTTCCACTTAATTTTATACATATACAGTTATATAAGTATGAACTTATTTATAACTTTAATTTAATTTAATTATATAATATATAGATGTATCTTACTGATTAAGTCTTATTTTTTAAATTTTATTCTTATTAACTAAGTCATATTTAAACAATTTAATTTATTTTATATAAAATACCTAAAAAAAATTATAGCTTATCTTAATCTATTTAAGATAGTTAATCAACTATAATATTTATAGGGTGATCATTTGTATACACACACACACACATTTTAATTAATTAATCTTTAAATAATTTTATTTAGCTAAACAATTTAATAAAATATTTTAATTATTTGAAATATTAATTTAGTTTATCATAAACAATTTTAAGGTAAATCAATAACTACAACAATTATTGTTATACTCATATATCAATATATATGTATTAAAAAATTAATTTTGATTAATTTTGTAATTTAATTTAATTAATCAAATTAATTCAATTTTATGTTCCAAAATTTCAAATTTAATTTTTTAATTTTTTAAATAATTTCAAAAATTGAATGCATTTTATAAATTTAATAAAATTTCCTTTAATATTTTAATTTTAACTTTTAAATTTAAAATATAATTTTAAAATTTCCAAAGTATTTTGAAAATTAGCTTAAGGCCCAAAATTAATTTGAGCATTTATATTGAGAATAATCTTTGAGCTTACTTCATCATTCGGGTCAGACCAGTAGCTAGGTACGACAGACTACTTGTTACCCAAACCCACCTTAGACGCTATCTTTCTAAACACACTACTAAATTTGTAGGTTTTAAAAGGTTAGCCCTAACATTGCTTAGCATATACCATTTGGGATCTAATTCTACGGAAGGAATTGGGCGAGGTCATAGTGGATTAAATGGGTGAAGTTCAAAAAAATATATCATTTTAGATCTTTATTGGGCCTATAAAGTCTAAATAGATTTCAAATCCAGTCTACAATATTTTGAATAAAATATTTATTTTATTTCTCTACAAATGGTTTTATTTAATTTGTATGAGTTTATTTTATAAGTGTATCAAATACACTTATATATGTATAGCGCCAATGCAACAATTATGAAGTATACATGTGATGCAGCAAGGCATATAGGAATTCAGAAGTTAAACCATATTCAATCGTGCACGAGTCAAGGAGCTTCGGATTTAACTCATGAGTCGGCATGCTTGTTGAGTCGGACACGAGATAAAGGAAGCATGAGTCGTTTCCGACCTAACGAAACTTGGAGGAACGAGCTACGACTTAACAAAAGGGGAGATGAGGCATCGAGATTGAGTCGTCTACGACTTAATGGGGCACGAGATAGCAAGGTCCGAGTTAACAACAATTCAAGCTGTATAAAGGAGGCAGATTTGAGTCGTATACGACTTAACGAAGAGGGCTTGAGTCGTATACGAGTTAAACAAGATCAGGAGAAGATGCTACGACCTAAAGACATTCGCATAAGTCGTCTACGACTTAACAGGAAGCGGCAAGGAGATGAGTCGGCCATAGAAGCAGATGGTTGTTGGCCTTGAGTCGTTAGGTCGGCAACGACCTAACTGCTGTAGTTTGAGTCGTGAGTCGTTATGTTTTTCTTGAGTCGTATGTAGTGAGTTTCTTAAGTCGGCATGTATGATGAGTCGTACTTGGTTGAGTCGGTCACTTTGTACAGTGTTGTAATGTGTTGAGTCGTCGGGTCTTGAGTCGGAGGAGTTGTATTGGTGTTGGGCTTGCTGAGTCGTGTAAGCGGAGTGGTGTAGTTAAGTCGGTGCCGACCTTGTATGAGTCGCTTGTAGTTCGGTCTGTTGTAAAAGGGTGGAGGCGCATGTGTTAAGTCGGTCACGACTTAAGTTGAGTCGTAAGTCGCTTGCCGACTTAAGGCACTGGGTCAGAAAAGTCTATAAATAGCGTATGTGTTGTACATTTTTGGTTGTTGATTTTGAATAAAATTTCTCTTTTGTTAGCTTTGTGCTTTCATACCAATTGGTAGTTGAGTGTAATCTCCTATCTCCACTTACGTCATTCGAGTGCGCTCGAATCCACGTTTGTTGAAGCCGATTCACGGAATCTAGTGCGCTAGATCAACGTGCGAAGAATCGTAGATCTTTGAACACGGTATAGTGCGCTATCAACGTGTTTGAGATAGCTAGAGTTCGGTATCTTTGGATCAACGAACTTGGGCATTTTGGTATCTTCAACTCACCGATTGCTACATTTCATCGATTGAAGTTTTGTTTCGAATTATCCGCTGCGTCAGTTTTGGTATCGGAGCCATACTTAGCCAATCATAGCTAAGTTTGATTCTTGGAGCCAAGTTTTTGAAGTTTTTGAAAGTTTGAAGTTGTTCATCGTGATCATATTGAAGTTGCATCAATTTTGGAGTGTTTGATCCATTTCATTTTGGATCAAAAGGAGCAAAAAGTGTTTGAGTTGGACTTGTGGTGTTTTGCGCGCCAAAGTGTTGAAGGGTTTGGGTGTAGGCCGAGCTTTGTGAATTGTTGAGACCGATCTAAGGTTGAGCCGAGACAATTTGGACCGAGTCAACTTGTAGCCGAGACATTGTATTGCCGAGTTAAGTCAAGGCAAACTTTTGTGAAGTGTACATTCTTTGCCGAGCTAAGTGTGCCGATCCAAGGGAGAGCCGACCTAACTTGAACAGAGTTAAGGTTGAGTCGTATATAAAGCATTGTTGAGCCGAGATTGCTTGTGTTGGAAGTTTGAAGTATTGTGTTCAATTTGTTGAAGTTTGTGAACTTTACAACCATGCCACCAAGGAGAGCTAACCGACATCAAAACGTTGAAGCTTTGTATCGAAGAGAAGAGGCCGATCAAATGGAGCAACGTATGCACGAGAAGATTGATGAAGGCATTGGTAGGTTGGAGAAGCTTATGATTGATATGAATCAAAGTAGAAGAAGAAATTCACCTGAATCCATTCATGGAGGAAGTAGAGTTTCACATCATTCAGATCGGGAGAGGAGAGAAAGTCAGGATCAACGGAGTGTTGATAATCGAAGTAGGAGGAATGTTGATGACCATGATAGACGGGATGTTGGTTGTAGGAGTGGTGGTAGAGATGTTGGAGGGCGTGAAAGACAACGATATGCATCAGACTTTGATGAGGAGTTTGACGGTGATAGGGGAAGTGTTCATTTCAGAGACCGAGATCAGGGACAACGTCAGTATCGGGTTATTGATGATGATCGACGTTGGGAATCGGGTATGAAGATGGAGATTCCGGAGTTTAAAGGAGGGATGGCAGCTGAAGAATTTCTTGATTGGGTATCAAATGTTGAAGAGATCTTTGATTTCAAGGAGGTTCCTGAGCATAGGAGAGTAAAGTTGGTTGCTACTAGGTTGAGGGGGAGAGCTTTGGCGTGGTGGCAGCAAACTAAACTTACAAGGGAGAGAATGGGGAAGTCAAAGATAGAATCGTGGGATAAGATGAAAAAGTTGATGAGATCTACTTTCTTACCTTACAACTATCAATCACTTATGTACCAGAGGTTGCAGAATCTGAGGCAAGGGACAAAATCTGTTAGTGATTATGCTGATGAATTTTACCAACTCATCGCCAGGAATGATATCATGGAAACAGAAGAACAGCTAACTGCTAGATTCATTGGGGGTTTGAGAATGCAGATCCAGGATATGGTTAATATGTTTGATCCTAGATCCATTGCAGAGGCACATCAGAAAGCGTTAGCTTGGGAGAAACAAGGAAGGCGTGGAGGAGGTGTGTTTACTCATTCTAATAATCCAGTGAAAGGTGCCGGTGGAAGTTCTAGTATTCCTAAACCTGTTACAAAACCAGTGGTGAAGGAGGTTGAGAAGGCGAAGGCTAACAGTGTTTTCAAATGCTATAATTGTCAGGAGTTGGGTCATAAAAGTAATGAATGTCCGAAGCCGAAGAAAAGAACCATGGTTGCAGAAGTTGAGGCAGATGATGGTGAGGAGGCAGAGTATTCAAATGTACCTTATGTTGAGGAGGAAGAAGAAGTGTCGGGTGATGAAGGTTGTAATCTTATGATGAGGAGAAGTTGTTTGACACCAAAGCAAGAGGAGGATTGTAGTTGGCTGAGAAGCAATATTTTCCAATCGACATGTACTATTCTGGGAAAGGTCTGCAAGTTTGTTATTGATGCAGGAAGTTGTGATAATATTATTTCTACAGAAGCAGTGAGAAAATTGAACTTGAAGACCGAGAAGCATCCTAAACCATACAAGCTAGCATGGTTAAGGAAGGGAGGTGAAGTGAAAGTGTGTCGAAGAGCTTGTGTGAATTTTTCGATTGGGAAAAAGTATAAGGATGAAATTTGGTGTGATGTCGTAGATATGGATGTTTGTCACTTATTGTTGGGCAGACCATGGCAGTTTGACAGAGCAGTACAGCATGACGGTCGTGCCAACAGTTACAGTTTCATGTTCGAGGGTACTAAGATCACTTTAGTTCCCAAGAGACAGCAACAGAAGGAGAGCAAGCTTGAGGAAATTGAAGAATTGAAAACTCTGTTGACTTTGAAGGAGTTTGTTAAAGAAGTAGAGGAAGAGCCTGAGATGTTTCTTTTGATTGGGAGAGAGAGTAGTGACGAAGTTGAGATTCCCGAAGAAGCAAAGCCAGTTTTGAAAGAGTTTGAAGATGTCTTTCCAGATGAGTTACCGAAGGAGTTACCGCCACTTAGAGACATTCAACATCAGATTGATCTTGTTCCGGGAGCAGTGTTACCACACCGACCACATTACCGAATGAGTCCGAAGGAACATGAGGAGTTACGAAGGCAGGTGGAAGAGTTGTTGGAACAGGGACGTGTTCAGGAAAGCTTGAGTCCTTGTGCCGTGCCAGCATTGTTAGTACCAAAGAAGGACGGAACTTGGAGGATGTGTACTGACAGTCGAGCTTTGAACAAGATTACTGTTCGTTATAGATTTCCTATGCCAAGGTTGGATGACTTACTGGATCAGTTGAGTGGGGCAACTATATTTTCGAAGATTGATTTGAAGAGTGGTTATCATCAAATTCGAATCAGACCTGGAGACGAATGGAAGACAGCTTTCAAGACGAGAGAGGGGTTATACGAATGGTTGGTTATGCCATTTGGTTTGTCGAATGCACCTAGTACATTCATGCGGATGATGAATCAAATCTTTAGACCATTCATTGGGAAGTTCGTTGTGGTTTATTTCGATGATATTCTGATTTACAGCAGAAGTATGGAGGAGCATGTTCTACATTTGAGGGAAGTGTTGATTATTCTGCGTGAAGAACAATTTTATGCTGCTACAAAGAAATGTGTGTTTATGACGCATACTGTTTTATTTCTTGGGTATGTTGTTTCAGGGGAAGGTATTCAAGTTGACCAGAGTAAAGTTGAAGCTATTAGAAATTGGCCACAGCCGAGAACTATCACTGAAGTTAGAAGTTTTCATGGATTGGCATCATTCTACCGAAGGTTCATTCCACACTTCAGTAGCGTGATGGCTCCAGTTACTGATTGCATGAAAGGGAAACAGTTTGCATGGTCAGAGGAAGCGGGAGTTGCTTTTGAAAAGATCAAGGAACTGTTGACAACAGCACCAATTCTTGTTTTACCTAATTTTCAGTTGTTGTTTGAGCTACACACTGATGCATCAAAGGTTGGAATTGGAGGAGTGTTGAGTCAAGGTGGAAGACCTATTGCATATTTCAGTGAGAAGTTGTCAGGGGCAAAGATGAGATACAATACATATGATGTTGAATTTTATGCTGTTGTACAAGCTGTTAAGCATTGGAGACATTATCTATTTCAGAAGGAATTTGTTCTTTACACTGATCATGAAGCTTTGAAGCATTTACAGGGGCAGGATAAGATTTCAGCAAGACATGCATCATGGATTGCTTATTTACAGCAGTTTACTTTTGTCGTTAAACACAAATCAGGGGTGACAAATCGGGTAGCTGATGCTTTGAGTAGAAGGAGTCATTTATTAACGACAATGAAGGTTGAAGTGACGGGGTTTGAAATGTTGCCAGAGATGATTAATGAAGATCCTTACTTTGTGAAATATGTTGAGAAAGTGAAGGATGGGAGTACCGATGAATTTATGTTGGTTGATGGATTTCTGTTTAAGGGGAATCGTTTATGTATACCAGACTGTAGCTTGAGATTGAAAATTGTCAAGGAGTTACACGAGGAAGGGCATGTGGGCCGTGATCGTACTTTGCAGTTGATTTCACAGTCTTACTTTTGGCCATCGATGAGAAAAGAGGTTGAAAGATTCGTGGAGAGATGCCATATTTGCCAGGTGTCAAAGGGAACAGCAACGAATGCAGGGTTGTATATGCCATTACCAGTACCGTCTAAGCCATGGGCTGATATTAGCATGGATTTCGTTTTGGGTTTGCCTAGAACTCAAAGGGGAAATGATTCGATATTTGTTGTGGTGGACAGGTTTTCGAAGATGGCACATTTTGTTGCTTGCAAAAAGACAGCGGACGCAGTTCGAGTGGCGCAGTTATTTTTCAAGGAGATTTATCGACTTCATGGATTGCCAGAATCTATTGTTTCTGATCGAGATACTCGTTTTCTGAGTCACTTTTGGCTGAGTTTGTGGAAAATGGTGGGAACGAAGTTGAATTTCAGCAGTGCTTATCATCCACAAACCGATGGACAGACAGAAGTTGTTAACAGGTCATTGGGAAATTTGTTGCGTTGTCTTGTACAGGATAATTTGAGAAGTTGGGACCTGAAACTATGTCAGGCAGAATTTGCTCACAATCATGCAGTTAATCGAAGCACAGGATTCAGTCCGTTTCAGATTGTTTATTCATGTTTACCCAGGGGACCGTTGGATTTAGCAGTTGTACCACAGTCAAAGAAAACAGTTAAACGAGCTGCTGATTTTGTTGATGAGCTGACGGAATGTCATAAAGTCGTTCAGGAACGATTGGAGAAATCGAATGAGAAATATAAGAAGTTTGCAGATTCGAAACGACGAAATGTTGAAATTAAAGAAGGTGATTTAGTTTATGCTGTGTTAACAAAGGATCGATTTCCAGTGGGTGCTTATAACAAGTTGAAAGCGCGAAAAATTGGTCCAGTTGAAGTTTTGAAGAAGATTAACGAGAATGCTTATCGATTACAATTACCAGATGATGTTTATACTTCTGATGTGTTTAACGTTAAACATTTAATTCCGTATCGTAGAAATGAACATTTTGATGAGAAAGAATTTGCAAATTCGAGGTCGAATTTTTCTCAACCAGGGGAGGATGATGCAGCAAGGCATATAGGAATTCAGAAGTTAAACCATATTCAATCGTGCACGAGTCAAGGAGCTTCGGATTTAACTCATGAGTCGGCATGCTTGTTGAGTCGGACACGAGATAAAGGAAGCATGAGTCGTTTCCGACCTAACGAAACTTGGAGGAACGAGCTACGACTTAACAAAAGGGGAGATGAGGCATCGAGATTGAGTCGTCTACGACTTAATGGGGCACGAGATAGCAAGGTCCGAGTTAACAACAATTCAAGCTGTATAAAGGAGGCAGATTTGAGTCGTATACGACTTAACGAAGAGGGCTTGAGTCGTATACGAGTTAAACAAGATCAGGAGAAGATGCTACGACCTAAAGACATTCGCATAAGTCGTCTACGACTTAACAGGAAGCGGCAAGGAGATGAGTCGGCCATAGAAGCAGATGGTTGTTGGCCTTGAGTCGTTAGGTCGGCAACGACCTAACTGCTGTAGTTTGAGTCGTGAGTCGTTATGTTTTTCTTGAGTCGTATGTAGTGAGTTTCTTAAGTCGGCATGTATGATGAGTCGTACTTGGTTGAGTCGGTCACTTTGTACAGTGTTGTAATGTGTTGAGTCGTCGGGTCTTGAGTCGGAGGAGTTGTATTGGTGTTGGGCTTGCTGAGTCGTGTAAGCGGAGTGGTGTAGTTAAGTCGGTGCCGACCTTGTATGAGTCGCTTGTAGTTCGGTCTGTTGTAAAAGGGTGGAGGCGCATGTGTTAAGTCGGTCACGACTTAAGTTGAGTCGTAAGTCGCTTGCCGACTTAAGGCACTGGGTCAGAAAAGTCTATAAATAGCGTATGTGTTGTACATTTTTGGTTGTTGATTTTGAATAAAATTTCTCTTTTGTTAGCTTTGTGCTTTCATACCAATTGGTAGTTGAGTGTAATCTCCTATCTCCACTTACGTCATTCGAGTGCGCTCGAATCCACGTTTGTTGAAGCCGATTCACGGAATCTAGTGCGCTAGATCAACGTGCGAAGAATCGTAGATCTTTGAACACGGTATAGTGCGCTATCAACGTGTTTGAGATAGCTAGAGTTCGGTATCTTTGGATCAACGAACTTGGGCATTTTGGTATCTTCAACTCACCGATTGCTACATTTCATCGATTGAAGTTTTGTTTCGAATTATCCGCTGCGTCAACATGACTAATGCAATCATATGTGCTACAATTTACACTGCAACATGCTTATTCATCCCTTTATATATGCCTTGTTATCCATAAATAAATAAATAAAATATACGATACAATGATTTTAAATATACATACAATAATAATTACATACATTCACACACACACACACACATGTATATGTATGTATTAAAATATTATTTTGTTTTTTTATGTGTTTTGAATTCTAGAAAAAACGATTTTAAATCTAGTTTTAACTTAGGAAAAATTTAAGATTAATTTATTATTTTAGACAATTTTCCTTTTGCAAACTTTAAATTAATTTATTATTTCGATTATAAAGCAAAGTAGAAAAATTATTAGCATAATTTTAGTTATATAATCTTGTGCTTTGCTGTTCAAATATAGTCACTCGTCCTTTAGCAATCCTAGAAAAAAATGTATAATTTAGCTGAAAGACAACAACAGTACATCATAATTTTTACTTGTTATATCTTTGCTTAATACCTTAGGAAGCCATATGGCAACATACCATAACTTTCGGTAAATATAAGACGTAAGAAATTAAAAGTAGGAAACATCTTCCACATATTCTTCATAATAAAATCATCTTAGTGGAAACAAAAAATGAATTCCAAGATCATGAATGGTAAAGTATCGTTAAACGATAAAAATGGTAGAAAGCAACGGAAATGAATATGCAGAATAAGTTGCAGTAAATAGTAAAATAATTCCAATGAGATGGAAACTAATTAAAATTTATGTTTTGAATTGCAGGTGTGAAATATGGTGTCAAATTATAGCTTGGTACAATAAAAAAGTGGGAAAAAATATATTTATAAAGGAAACATGAATTTAATTTGAAAATAGTTGACTAGAATGCAACTGCTTCCAAAAAAATAGCTCTTTCAATTTTGGAAAGAAATAAAGTAATGAGGTAGGAGCAGATCATACAATTCATTTAGAGAAGTTCTAAAAAATTAGTATAAGTATTTCTGAATGAAATAGTCAAATTTTTTGTCTTCTTACGTCAGTATTGCTGACAGGAACTAATTTTTTTGGTATAATGTGAAGAAAACATAAAATAACATGAATTAATGTATCTAAAATTTTGTTGCCTTTATCTTTGCTAAATTTGTTAGGAAGACAAAAATAACATACCGTAACAATAGTGATTATTATTTGCTTTATTTAATTGAAGCAAGGAATTCAATTCTAAGAACACAATTGGTGAAGTAGTATAAGGTTTAGTGGAAATAGTGAAATTGAGTGGACACAAAAAGCCATGGTAAATACAAAAATACTGGCCTTGATATGAGAACACAGACCAAAGTTTATGTTGCAAATAAAGAAAATAGGTGATTGCTTTTGAATTACAAATGATGGCTATGATTGCATTCGGCAATACACTATCGCTAAGGACAACAGATCTAAAAACAAAAAATCGAGTAGATGAGGCAAAGAACCAAATGTTTGGAACGACCATAACAAAGGTAGGACATATTGTTTTGTTAGGAGAAAAAAGAAACCGAGCACAAAAAAATAAAACACAAAATTCACTAAATTTGATAGTGTAGAACACAATATACTTGATTAGTTTACTACTAAAAGAAATTATATTCTTAGGTAAAAAAAAGCATGAATAAAAATTTCATAACAACACATAAGACTGTAAAGGTAATAAAATTATAAATGAGGATGGGTAGTAAGGGTCTATTAATATAAATATGTGGACAATCCTTTTATGTGCATATTATTAATAAACAACTTATGAATAATGGTCACACCACTTTAACTAACATGAAATACTTATTCAATATTCAAAAATAACTATTTTACATTAGACAATCAAATTGATGATATTGGTATGTCACAAAAATAGAAGAAACAAATTATTTAAAACATACTTAAGATGTCATTATTTGAGAACAAAGAAACAGGGAACAAAGAAATCAAACATAAAATTCATAAATTCGATTGTGTAGAACACAATATACTTGATTAGTTTACTGTTAGAAGAAATTGTATTGTTAGGATAACAAAGAAGCATGAATAAAAATGTCATAATAACACACAAGACTACAAAGGTAATAAAATCGTAAATGAGGATAGATAGTTGGAAAAAGATTTGAAAATGACAACATAGAGTGGTTTAAAATTGATAATATTGCCACAATCAAAAATATAGAGGAAACAAAATATTTAAAACACACCTAAAATGTCACTATTGTGAATTTTTGTTTTACTTTTATCATTATGATACTCATAATTAGGTATAAATCTTTTTAGGTAACATGAAATACTTTTACAATAATAGAAGAAACTAGTGTGTAACCCGTGCGTTGCACACGGTATGTTGTTGAATATAATATTATATATTTGAAGAATATAATTTATTATGCAATATTTGATGATTTTTGTTAGGATAAATGAGTTATAAATTGAAAATAGTATATTTATAACTATGTATTTTTGTTATGAGATTAGTTTATTTTTATATTTGAATAAAAAAATTATTATTATTTTTGATAAAATTGAGTTATATTTCGATTTATTAATTTTTAGAATTTATTATTTGACAATCAAAAAAATGAAAGTAAACATTCTTAATAAATTTTGAAATTAATATTTTTATATAATTTCATAAATAAATTCATATGCATATATTCTGAAATTGACATTTAGATTTTGATGCATTTGACTAAAAGACAAATGATGTATACATTAAATTTCAAATATTACTTAAGAGAACAACGATAAATTCCTAAAAATAAAAGTGTAATACCAAAGGCCCAATATATTTGTATGCATTTATAGTTCTCACAAGACATATTATCAAAATAATTATATGATATTATCACATTGATAAAAAGGTATTTATTTAACTACTAAAAGAAATATGAAGTGAAAATAAGACCTGAAACGCTACAAATCATATTTTCATTTTAATTATGTAAAAAAATGATTTTTAATCCATTGTTTCATATCTTACTATTTTATTTTATAATAAAATTTTCAAAAAATACTTAACATTTATGTAAAAAAGATAATAAAGTATAAGAAAAATATTTCTAAACAAAATATGGCATAATTTTTGTCAAGTTGGTTAACTCGGATTACAAATATAACTAATTAAAATGTAACGTTTTGTACAAAAAATGTACTGATTGAGAATATTTATTCTTTATTCAATATTACAGAGTACTAACATTCATCACTTATCATTAAATGTAATGTTATTGTTCACAAAATATAATCTAATAATGACAAAGAGTCCATTTGACGTACCAATTTTATAAAGAAAAAACGTTATTTATGTTTGTAATGATGTACCAATTTTGGAAACAAATTTTTTGTATATACTTATTTGTAATGTAGTAACGCTTTTAGAAAGAAAAAATTATGTACATATTTCTTTGTATTAAATAAATAATTATATGAAGAGAAAATTTATGAACTTAAGCGTAGAAAAATGTAATAGTATCAAAGATAATTTTTTATATAATTATGAAAATATTAAATTATATGAACTTGAATGAAAATATAGTTTTACCATTTATGTCAATACAAATACAGACACATTGAATTATCATTTTTTCTTATTTATTAGATCAATTAATACATATTTGTTAACTGAATTTAGTTAAAAATTAAATTCAAGTTCAATTAATAAATTCAAATATATGGACTTGCATGTAAAATAATATAAGAAAACTTAGGAGAATTTCATAAATAATTGTAAAAATTATTGAATGTTGGCATTTAAATGCAAAATGTTAAGAGAGAATATTAGCATGACATTGTAATAGTTTACACATAATTGTGGAAATTTAAAACTATCTGGACTTGAATGAAAAATTAATTTTATCATTTTTGTCAGTATGAATGCAGTACACATATTGAATTGTTATTTTTAAAAATTTGTTAGATCACTTAATGGCTACTCATTTATTGTATTTATTTAATTAACTTAAATTTAAGATCATCTAACTAAATTTGATATATATAGACTTAAATGCAAAATATCAGAGAAAACTTATAAGAAATCAATAAATAATTGTTAAAAGTAGTTTTAAATTTTAATGATAGAAGTGAGAACCAGTAGAAACATTATAATAATAATAAATTATAAGGATGTGAAAATAAAATATGTTGAGAGAATTAAGGAGAGGGGAGGAAATTCCTAGATTTAATAACAGAGCTTTAAATTCTTCTCTTTACTATTATTTAATAGATTGATAAAATACAAGAGACAACCATGCATCACCAAACGTGAACATAAAAATATTGAAAAAGTTGAAAAAATATTTAAAACACTACACCATATTGGCAGTTTTGCAACTCCTCCATGCGGATGAATCGCAACTGTTCTGAGCCATTGCTAAATAGCAACGGTTATCAGCCGTTGCAAAAGATTTAGGAATGGTTATGCACCGTTTTGATTTCGCAACGGCTAATAGCCGTTCTGTAGTTTTCCTGTATGTTTTTTAAATTTGTTGGCCATGCACGTACGTGCAGAAACACCTCTCCGTTCCCAAAACTAAGCGCCCCCAAATTAGTTTCATTTCCCTCCTCCGTCGCTTTGCCCTAATTTATCGCCCCCATTTCCCTCCTCTGCCGCTTTGCGCAAATCGTCATCGACCCGAACGAGCAAATCATCATCAACCTGAGCGATTGCAAATCCATCGACCATGGATCAAGCGTTGGAACCCTCGGCTGTTCGAAATTGAGCAATAAGGTGCGTTCTCTTTTGATTTTTATCATTAGAAATACATGGGGTATAGGTTATGTTTATAGATCTATTTTAGGGATATCTTTGTTGTTGACCACTGCCATTGCCCCAAAACAGAGAGAGAGAGCGAGAGAGAAAAACTGGGAAGTAATACACTTATAGGGCAAGAGAGAAAAACGAGCAAATCTGGCTCCTTTCGGTTCTCCATTTGATAACGGAGTTGGAGGAATTCGACCCGCTTTTGGTTTCATTTGTTTAGCCGTTCTGGCTGCTGCTGCTGCTTATGCTTTCTAAGTAAATTTTCTTTGGATCATTTATTTTTGTTACTGTGAATTGATACTATTTGTGTATGGTGGTGATTGTTCTCATTTTTTTTTCTTGTATTGTAATAATGTTGATTTATTTTTAATTTTAGTGGATTATTATTCTTTTATGTATAACAGTTATGGGTTGCTAATGTTTAGTATGATGAAAATTGTTAGAAGTCTTTCGTCTTTCTTTCTAAAGTTTTGAAACCTTTACAAAAGGTAATTTCAAATTACATAAACCAAAGTTAGCTTTACAATGATTGATCCATTAGTGAAATACAGATGCAAATATTTTTCATTCTAAGCAGTCATATCAATTGCTTAAGTTAGATCTAGTAGGCCTGGCTTGAAAGAGGAAGATTGAATAAAAATAATTTTTTTATCCATTATAGTTAGTGTCTGATAATAGCTGTATTATTATTATCACATTACAGAATTGTCATTTTATTCTGAATTAGAACGAAGAGACGTTAGACAGTACATGTAATTAGACGTGATTAAAATCCCCAAAAGCTATCCAAGGTAATTGTATAGCAATAACATTGGCAGTAAATTCTCCCCACAACTTCTCCCTTTCGGAAAATGAATTGCTTGTATAAACAAAAATTACACATTGAAAACCTCTCATGTTAGGGGAGACAGCAGTAACTTGCTGAGTTGATTTGTCTAATATACTAAAAGACCAAACATTGATGACAAGTAAACTTCCTTCAGAACCCATATCATTATTGTGAACAGAAGTCCAATTTGTAGAAAATTTAGACATAAATTTAGACATGGCAAAAGAATTTAGTTTAGTCTCTGGTAAGGCTATTATAAATAGCCTATGAGATAGGAGAAACCGGAACACTGATAGTATCTTGCTAACAATGTTCGAGCCCCACAAATTCCATGCCACAGCATTTATTTAATCTTACTTGTACCACTTGTAGATCTTTTAGGAGGAGCTGATGTTGATTGTTGCTTGTCATGCTTTTGGTTGTATTTCAAGTTTGTCTTTAGCATCTGGGTGACATTTGTTTTCAGTTTTTATTGTTACCCAGTTTCAACAAATTGTTGTTCATGATTAATAAGGTCTGAATCATCTAATGAACACTCACTATAATGTTGTATATCTATGGTGATGCTTTACTGCTCATCTCTTTTATGGAATTTTAGGGTAATAGTTCATTTTTATACATTAATTGATTTGTATAGAATACGATCTTGTTTGTGTTTGTAATTGTATATTGTATATAAGTTACATATGGTGTGTGTAAATATAATAAGAAGATTTGAGGTGATCATATTCTACCTTTGAATGAAAATGCTCTCCTTAGTACACTGGTTTTCTCATGCTTCTTGAGCTATGGTATCTAGTACACTTGAATATTTATGCTTATCTATCTTATATCTCCGTGTTCATAGACTTGTCTGCAATCTGCACTGGTTTTGTTTATCATATCAACCATCTTTAATAATCTCTATTCACGCTACTTTTTCAGCATATTCCTACTTGGGAAACTAATATGGCTATGAGAGCATTAGTGTTTCTTGCTTCACATGCACTGATGTCCAAATTGGGAAGCATTCAGTATCAAACGGTTTCATTCAATTTCGATCGAAATGAACACTCATATTATAAGAAAAGAAATGGAATAAATTTACCCTGCCAAAGAATGAAATAACTACCAGAGATTCTCAGAATGTGTGCTTCACATAAGTCATCCAGGTGAACCAGCTGAGCTTGCTTTATGATTGAATAATGTGCTTCATTTCCTGAAATCATGTATAATTTTTAGTAGCTAATCCACATTACCATGCATATTATTATATTTTCGCACATGAATAAATATATACCTGTGATCAATGATAAAGCAGTTATCATGCTTGGTGGCATGGCTGTGGTGATGAAAGCACCAACCACCAGTGTAGGTATGATCGTGACTAGATCGATGTCATTCGCTTTTGCAAACTCCCATGCAGCTTCCTCGCCAGATATTTCGACACAAAGTACATCTGTATGTATTCAAATTAATACCAATTTGTCATAAAAACTATTACTGCATGTAAAACTACATATATTAAACAAAATTTTATTCATCATGCGAGCCAAACATGGTTTATTAGTCACCGTTTCTGGCTGCTTGGTCATGCAGTTTTATTCTTGATGTTAGAAAAGTTTTTATTATTTCAGCCACTTTCATTAATCATAAATCACTGGTTCTTTGCAGCTTGTTCTGTTTGGGGAAATTGTGATGGCTTAAAAAATCATGTATGAGAAGTTTGGCAGCGATTTTCTTCTCCATTTTATGTCCAACACCCTACCCAGTGTACATTGTCCTCAAGAGATGGCAGAACAGTATTACCAGAAATTTCAGGTTGATGAGATACTTTAGCTCACATTAGCATCTTAAATGCTTATATGTCAGTTAGGTCATATTTATTATTACCTTAAATTGCTTGGCAAGGGATAATTCATGCGTTAATGGAACTTGATTGCTTTGCTACATGCCTTTAATATAAACTTTCTAGAATTTGAGCATTGTATATGTTCAAAAATGCAAACTTATTGAGCTTCACATAGCACAATATTTTGATATTCAGTACACAAACGTGTGCACACAAAAACATCTATGTTCATTTATGCATTACTAAAGCTTGAGACTTGCACCAAGATTTTAACAACCTTAGAAAAATTATTCCTGTACCCACTAATAGTTTCTTAATTTTCTTACATTAGTGTTTTATACCTTTATAAATCTTTTGAACTCAATATCTTCATTAGTCTTAAATGGGAAAAGTTTAGCATTTTCGTCTGAAGTTTCATGCTTTAACCTTTAAGCTCATCACACAATACAAAGTTTGAAATTTACCCCTTCTGAATTCATCAATTGGACGATTCACTAGTTATTTTTACCTCACATCTACGTACTATTTCAGCAGGACAGTGATATAAAGTCTTTGAAATCCTTCTACCAAATGCTTATCGAGAAACTGAAATATCAGCAAAATGGAAGCCATGGATTCAGATAGCATATGAGTTCTTAATTGCTTTTTGGTCTGCTTATCAAGTGATAAGAAAATTTTGGATTTCACATCGAAGTTCTTTTGGAGAGCACTCTGAGTCAATTTAAGGTTTGCTATATTTTCCAATAAATAAATGGAAATAAGTTCTTTGCTTATACGGGCAGTAAATTACTTTTGCAGGGATGTGTTTAATTTTGGTCCACCTAAATCATTCTTTCAGATCCCGAGGTATGGTATATAACTTATACTGATACGCCTACCACTCTTTCAACCATATTAATATTTTGCTTGAATATTACTTGCAAATTAATGTTTGAGCAAAAATGTAATAACTATAAAAATTTAAGTAGGTTCTTAGAGGTTATGTCAGTTTATTTATGTGTTAATGGGATGTTTTGTTCCTTGGATTAATTTTAGGGGGAATTAATTTAAAGGACAAAAATTTGTATATTTTTAGCCTCAAGGACGCTACCTCAATATTTCAACCACAAAGACAAACTTTCTTTTAAAAATTAATCAAAAGGACAAACATTCTTTCAAAATTATTCATAAGGACAACTATTCTTCCAAAACTGTCACTGAACTAAAAACTGATACCTAAAGAAAGTTGTCATTCAAGCTAAAATACTGAAGGTCTGTCCTTGAGACTAAAACGCCAAGAAATTTTGTCCTTGGCAATAATTTCCTATTAATTTTATACGTGGAGCAGATATATATATCTTATGTTGAAATTGTTCGATGTATTCCTTGTGCGATTTATTATTTGTTTAAATCTTAACTTGAATGTCGCACCATAATTTTCAAATACGTAGCTAGAATTTATAGTATCCTTTGTATGTAAATCCAAAAAAATAATCATGTCATATTAAATGCTATTCTGATCAAAAATCACTGCTCTCTCCTTGCAAATACAAATTTTGCAGAAAAAAATGTGATGATGGCGAGTTCTCTCTTCCGTTGGTGTATGTGGTTTTGGTGACTGTAAATAAGGCAAAATAATGCGTGTATGTATATATTCCTCTACAATTTTTTCTTGTGATTCCCGCTTCTATCTTATGTATAAATGCTGCACAAAATCTTACATTACATTCTGAAGGCCAAGTGTTTTTCAATAAACATGTATTATACACAAAATTTTCCAGCCCAATTTGAGGTGGGAAAGGTAACTATGTTTGCATACAGTTTTGGTAGATATCATTGGCTTAGATAGAATAAATGTTTTAAGAGTTGAAATTGATCTAGCATTTTGATCTTATTTTTGGTGGGTGTAGTGTTTACATTGATTGAACATTTTCAAAGATTCATTTTGACTTGGAATAGTCTGGCATTATAGACTGTAAAAGTGTAGAACTGATAGTAGGTGTTTGAAATGAAGCAGTATGCGGGAGAGTTGATGAATGTTGTGCTGTTTGTTAAAAATATAGTTATGCCAGATGATCCAGTCAATACTTGGCATAACATATTAAATATAAACCATTATCATCTTTATTTACGCTAGTCACAAATATATCCTTTCGTGCCATCTTAGAGATATCATATAGGTTGATAGGCTTGGTTGCATGAGAGTTAAACGTGCATTTCTATATAGTCCTCTTAAAAAAGCTTATTTGACAAATAATCTTGGTTACAGACTAATGTATTGACTTGGTTGCATGAGAGTTGTACGTCCGCCTGAGTAGCATTCAATGACATCTTTGTTTTTGCAGTATTCCCTCAGCCCTTTAAATTACTCCGCAAGTGGAAATCAAGTGGCAACGGATGACATGGTCAAAGCTTCCATCTTGGAGAAGATCAGCCTTCCAAAGGCTGAGGCAAGTATCCGCTCCCGGAAGCTCTAACAATGGTTTTGTTTTTGCTTCATTTGCTGCATACGTTTGTACATATAGTTCAAAAATATTCCATATTTATGAAACTTTTGCAGTAGATAGGTAAGTAAGTGGAAAAGGAGAGTACAAGAATCTCTGAGAGTGGCACGAACGGTATAACCATAGTGGAGAAGTTTCACGACAAGCCAAGATCTTACGTATCCACCTGCTTCGGTGACTACAACTGCGCCTCCAGCTGCACCTATTTCTTTCATCATCTCCATTTAACTTTTTTTTGTTTGTTCTTTCTTCTAAGTTGGCGTTGTTTCTTGCTGATCGACGGTTTATTGCTGGGTATATATTTATAGGTGGCAACAAGCTCATTTGGACATATTTGTGTCTATTCACTGGCTCTACGTACGTGTTCTTTGAAGCTATGTTCAACATACAATGCTTTGTTTGTGAGTAGAGAGAGAGAGGAGAAAAATGATACTTTGCAAGCAGAATTCAGGTGATCATTTTCCTGCTTTTTCCCCTCGATTTGTGCAGATATTTTGTTATGCTTACTGAGCCATATTATCCTATCAAATTGAATATTTACACTTGTGTAATGTCCGTCTCTACGTCAATACACCTGCCAGCACTCTTTTTTATTCACCAGATATAGTCTGTATAGTCCGAAATGAGAACCGTTTTAGTTGGTCAATGATAATAAATCGGTTTCAAATTGCCATGACAAATTATTGTATCCCCAATTATGTATCACACAACATTACTCTTAGTTTTGTTTGAGACAGGAGGCTACATAATTGAGTTCTTTGTTGGTCGAATCGACTTTTATTTGATTCAGCCATTCTATAACAAGATATGCCATTATTTACAGCTTGTCTGAACCTATCAGAAATAGTATTTTACGTTCATTCCACTACTTATTATTGTTACAGTTTGTAGATATTTTACATTTCTTATCTGACATATTACTGTATAGACCTATTAAGTATTCCGTTGTAGGTTAGCATAATGATATTGGATAAATCAGTATGTTTACTTACCTTTATGCTTTAACTAACTGCTTATTTGTTCATAATGCAGACAATGCAGAGAAAAGATTAGCCTGAAGTGAGGAATGAGAGGTAATTATGGATTTTTAAGTTCATCTGTAATATTAGTTGACTTGAAAAAATACTTTCTGATATATGGTTTTATGGTGTATGTAATACTAGTTATTGCTGTGTTGAACTATGTAGCATTACGTATTGTTGCTGATGCTGTTGAACTATGTAGCGTTACGTATTGTTGTTGCTGATGCTATTGAACTATGTAGTGTTATGTAGTGTTGTTGAACATTGTAATTAAAAGATTTGTTATGTTTGGTTTTTGTGTTGAATCTATGAAAATTATTTGGTTTAATGACCTTTCTTTTGTGATATTATGTTAAATTTGTGAATGATTATATTGGGTATGATAATGAAATGACTATTACTGTAGGAGGGCAGAAAAAGTAATATAATTTTTTTAAAAAAATATTAGATTTTGCGACGGTTTTGAGCCGTTGCAAAAAAATAACAAAGTTGTACAATAAGGCTTTACAATGGCTTTCAGCCGTTGCGAAACTAAAATTAGCAACGGTTCTTAGCCGTTGTAAAACATAAATTTAAAACGGCTTAGAGCTGTTCCTAATTTTAATTTCGCAACGGCTGAAAGCCATTGCTAATTTTTTATCACTGCCAATTTTGCAACGGCTCAGAACCGTTGCAAAATGACATTTCTGGTGTAGTGAAAATGAGAACCTACAATTGATTAATTGTAGATGTGATCTGAAGCAGATAGGATTAAAAGTATAATATAAAAGTCTAAAAATGAAAACTTACCCATTGATCTAGTGAAAAGAACCAAAGCATGGGGATCAGACGCCAAAACATTCCTAAAAAAACAACTTCAGAAATAAAAAAAATCAACTACTGTTAACTACTTTGAAAATGATGAAATGAAAGTAATCAACAAATAACTTTAAACTACTATGAAAAGGATGAAAAGAAAGTTACCAAATAGAAATATCCAGATTCATCTTCATCGATGATGGTTTCCTACAAAATGAAAACACCTAGATTCTAGATCCAGATGGTTCTAATTCAATGGTTTCTTATAAAATAAAAGCTATTTTAGGTAACATGAAACACTTTTTCTATAATAGAAGAAATTGTTAATAAGATCCAGGAGACAACTATGCATCACCAAACATGAACATAAAAATATTGAAAAAGTTGAAAAAATATTTAAAAATGAGAACATGCGGTAGTTTAATTGTAGACCTGATATGAAGCGGAAAAGATTATGGAAAATCTGGAAATAAGGATTAAAACTATAATATAGCCGTCTAAAAATTAAAAATTACCCATTGATCTGGTGAAAAGAACCAAAGGCCGGGGATCAGATGCAAAAACGTTCATAAAAAACAACTTCAGAAATGAAAAAATATCGACCATATTTAACTACTTGGAAAATGTTGACATGAAAGTAATCAACAAACAACATTAAACTACTGTGAAAAAGATGAAAAAAGTTACCAAATAAAAAACATCAAGATTCGTCGATGATGGTTTTCTACAAAATGAAAACACCTAGATTCCAAATCCAAATGGTTCTAATACAATAGTATCTTACAAAATAAAATGTGTTTCCTTAAATGATTTGAAAGAAATATAGTTTATGAGAATCAAGAGAGAAAATAAAAATTAGAAATGTTAACAAAATTGAAAAACATGTTAGAAGATTGAATTAAACAGAAATGTAAATAGGGTCTAGGTAGATGAATTTGCAAATTAATGGAAATAGATGACGAAGTTACAGAAAAAGAAAGAAGAATTATCAAAAATATGTTTTCTTAATTATTAATAAATTAAGAGCCGAAAAATGCTAAGAGACAAAACAATGAATAACAAAAAATACAATGTATATATGAATTGTGATTGGCAAAGAGTTGGTGGGTGCAATTGCAAATTTTTTGCTCAAATCTATGAGAGATAAGTACTTGGTTTCGAATGAATAATAAATAAGAATATAAAAAATCTCTTATTCTCTTTAATATATAATAGAATAGATTAGACAATCAAATTGATGATATTAGCATGATCACAAATATAGAAGAAACAAATTATTTAAAACATATTTAAGATGCCATTAATGGAGAACAAAGAAACCGAGGATAAAAAATCAAACACAAAATTCATAAATTTGATTGTGTAGAATGCAATATACTTGATTAGTTTATTGTTACAAAAAATTGTATTGTTAGGGTAACAAAAAAACATGAATAAAAATGTCATAATAACACATAAGACAACAAAGGTAACAAAATTGTATATGAGTGTAGATAGTTGACAGAAAGTTTGAAAATGACAACATGGAGTGGTTTAAAATTGATAATATTGATACAATCACAGACATAGAAGGAATAAAATATTTAAAACACACCTAAAATGTCACTATTGCGATTATTTTACTTTTATGATTATGATACTCATAATTAGGTATATATCTTTTTAGGTAACATGAAACACTTTTACAATAATAGAAGAAATTGTAAGTAAATGCAGGAGACAACCACACATCGCCAAACATGAACACGAAAATACTTAAAAAGTTGGAAAAATGTTTAAAAATGAGAACCTACTACAGTTTAATTGTGGACCTGATATGAAGCAGATAAGTTTAAAACTATAGTATAACAGTCTAAAAATGAAAACTTCACCGTTGATCTGGTGAAAAGAGACAAAATGCAAAAACGTTCCTAAGAAAACAACATCAAAAATGAGAAAAATCAACAACATTTAACTACTTTGAAAATAATGAACTGAAAGTAATTAATAAACATTGAACTACTATGAAAAGGATGAAAAGAAAGTTACTAAATAAAAAACATTCAGATTCATCTTCATCGTGGTTTCCTGCAAAATGAAAACACCTAGATTCCAGATCCAAATGGTTATAATTCAATCGTTTCTTACAAAATAAAAGCTATTTTTAGGTGATAGGAAACACTTCTACAATAATAGAAGAAATTGTAAATAAGATCAAGAGACAACCACGCATCACCAATCATGAACACAAAAATATTGAAATAGTTGAAAAAGTATTTAAAAATGAGAATAAATAGTAGTTTAATTGTAGACCTGATCTGAAGCAAAAAAGATTATGGAAAATCTAGAAACTTTATATAAAATAAGGATTAAAACTATAATATAACTGTCTAAAAATGAAAATTACCAATTGATCTGGTGAAAAGAACAAAGGATGGGGATCGAATGCGAAAATGTTCCTAAGAAAACAACTTCAGAAATGACAAAAAATCAACAACATTTAATTACTTTGAAAATGATGACATGAAAGTAATCGACAAACAACTTTAAACTACCATGAAAAAGATGAAAAGAAAGTTACCAGATAAAAAACATCCAAATTCGTCTTCGTCGATGGTTTCCTACGAAATGAAAATACCTAGATTCCAGATCCAGATGTTTCTAATTCAACGGTTTCTTACAAAATAAAATGTGTTTTCTTAAATGATTTTAAAAAAATATAGTTTACGAGAATCAAGAGAGAAAATAAAAATTAGAAACATTGATAAAATTGAAAAACATATTAGAAGATTGAATCAAAAGAAAATGGAGATATGGTTTTAAGAACATGAATTTGCAAATTAATGGGAAGAGAGGACGAAGTTACAGAAAAAGAAAGGGAAAATATCAAAACTACGTTTTCTTAATTATTACTAAATTAAGAGCAGGAGAATGCCAAGAGACAAAACGATGAATAGCAATAAATACAATGGACATATGAATTGTGA
Organism: Allium cepa; assembly: GCA_030765085.1. Taxonomy (NCBI): domain Eukaryota; kingdom Viridiplantae; phylum Streptophyta; class Magnoliopsida; order Asparagales; family Amaryllidaceae; genus Allium; species Allium cepa. The sequence continues at coordinate 140,322,281 of CM060932.1, forward strand.
CTGGTAAAGAGTTGGAGGTGCAATTGCAAATTGTTTACTCAAGTCGTTGGGAGATAAGTAATTGGCTTCAAATTGAATGAGAAATAAGAATACGAAAAATCTTTTATTCTTTTTATGTATAATAGAATAGATTAGACAATCAAATTGGTGATATTGGTACAATCACAAAAATAGAAGAAACTAATTATTTAAAACATACTTAAGATGTCATTATTGGAGAACAAAGAAACCAAGCACAAAGAAATCAAACACAGAATTCATAAGTTGTTTGTGTACAACACAATATACTTGGGTAGTTTATCGTTAGGATAAATTGTACTGTTAGGGTAACAAAAAAGCATGAGTAAAAATGTCATAATACACATAAGGTTACAAAGGTAATTAAATTGTAAATGAGGATGATAGTTAGAAAAATGTTTGAAAATGATGACATAGAGTGGTTAAAAATTGATAATATTGACACAATCACAGACATAGAAGAAACAAAGTAATTAAAATACACCTAAAATATCACTACTGTGAATTTTTGTTTTACTTTTATGAATATGATACTCATAATTAGGTATATTTCTTTTTAGGTAACATGAAACATGTTTACAATAATAGAAGAAATTGTAAATTAAATCCAAGAGACAACCACGCATCACCAAACATGAACGCAAAAATATTGGAAAAACCGAAAAAAATGTTTAAAAATGAGAACCTACAGTAGTTTAATTGTAGACCTGATCTAAAGCAGATAAGATTCAAACTATAATATAATAGTCTAAGAATGAAAACTTTACCATTGATCTGATGAAAAGAACCAAAGCATGAGGATCAGATGCAAAAATGTTCCTAAGAAAACAACTTCGAAGATGAAATAAATCAACAACTTTTAACTGCTTTGAAAATGATGAAATGAAAGTAATCGACAAACAACTTTAAACTACTATGAAAAATATGAAAAGAAAGTTAGCAAATAAAAACATCCAGATTCATCTTCATCGATGATGGCTTTCTACAAAATCAAAACACCTAGATTTCAGATCCATATGGTTTTTAATTCAATGGTTCCTTATAAAATAAAAGTTGTTTTTAGGTAACAGGAAACAATGGAAGAAATTGTAAATAAGATCCAAGAGACAACCATGCGTCACCAAACATGAACACAAAAATATCGAAAAAGTTGAAAAAATATTTAAAATTGAGAATATACAATAGTTTAATTGTAGACCTGATCTGAAGCAGAAAATGTAACGATCCCGGATTTTTACTAAGTTTAAATTGATAATTAATTTAATTTTTGATTAGAAATTGTGAAGTTAATTGGTAAATTGAAATGAGTTTCTCCAAATTCAAATAAAATATGTGTTAACTCATCGAAATTGAAATCTTATATATACGTGAATATATATGTATATGTGCATATATGAGTAGATTTGATATATATATATATATATATATATATATACATATACATATATATATATATATATATTGGACATGACTTTAAATTTTAAGTAAATGGTTTAAAATAATTTGAATCTATAAAATAAGAGAAACTATGAAATTAACATAAGCAGGAAAATAAATAATTAATAAGTAAACTAAATGTTGGATAGTTAAACTTCAAAAATAAATAAAATAAACATCTTAAAATTTTAGTTATGTAAACCATAAATAAATACTTAGGATAATTCTTAAAATTAGATATGTATGCTATTGGAATGCAAGTAAGTGTAAAATGAAATAAGACATAGTAAATATATATGTGAAAGAGTAGCTTACAAAAGAAGATGTATATTTAAGTATGAAACAAAAGAAAAAATATGTAAATATATTCAATGGCTAGCAAAAGAAGAAACAAGTATGGAATGTAAGAAGAAGAAAAATAATAATATCTAGCACACAACATATTATCTTATCAGCCACCCCAAAATCTCATCAGCACACCAAAGCATTTTATCAGCCCAAATATTTATTTCATTAGCCACTAAAGTGGAAAAATATTTAGTCAAACCAATGAAAGAAAAAAATATCTCTGATTATATTGTACAAGCAAAGATTTTATCATCCTGTAAACTTCTTTTATATAAATCAATTCCTCATCTCAGCTCGACCATCAAACTGGGTAGCACCTGAAGTAATATCATTTCAAACTTAAATAAATATTCAACTTAAATAAACTTCAATCCAAAACAACTCAAACCTGAGATCAAGAAAGCTTTGGCAAGCAGTGTCTCAGGCTGGTTTCAAAACAAGGAAGGCTCTGTCACTTTGCTGAAACACTGTGAGTAACATTCTCTTTAAAACTTAAATTATGAACCTGTTTTGGATATATCTTTGAATAAGTATGGTTGTACCTATATATGCATATATGAATTCTTTGTGAATGATGTTTGTGTGCAGTCTGTTTATAATTGCTTCTGCTCTTGTTTTCTTCAAACCCAGACTTACAAAATAAATCTATATCTCTTAATTTACTCACTGGTAGAACATAGAATATAAACAACAGATGTTTGTTTGATCATGAACTAGGTTTTAAAATTTTATTTAAGTTAAAACAACTTGGATTGTCTCTAGAAATTACAAGAACTGAGCAAAGCTTTAGTTTAGTCAAATTTCGAACATTTTAATTCGGGAATTCAGGTATGTAACTTGAATTCGTATACTTTAATATGATTTTTAAAACTTGAATCGTAATTTTTAAATGAGGGATGAGAGAGCAGTTCGAAGTTTTTCAAATTTCATTGTTTTGGTCATTTCTGGTGATCTCGGTGTTGAGGGAGGTCGGAGTTCTTTGAGATGGTAGTGGAGTGATCGGGGGTCCTAGGAAAAATACTGTTGGGCTTGCAGGTAAACGTGGTGGCGACGATGATGAATTCTAGTTCGTAGCCCTAGTTTTTGTGAGGTCGCACTACAACAAACAGGGCCTTTAACAGCGTTTTAAAAACGCTATAAAAACTTTTAACAGCGTTTTTTTGTATGCTGTATATCGACATGCAGTTAAAAGTCAGGGATATACAATGACAAGAAATAAACGCTGTTAAAACTTTCAACAGCGTTTTATAAACGCTATGGAAGGTTTTAACAGCGTTTTAAAAACGCTATAAAAACTTTTAACAGCGTTTTTATGTATGCTGTATATCGACATGCAGTTAAAAGTCAGGGATATACAATGACAAGAAATAAACGCTGTTAAAACTTTCAACAGCGTTTAATAAACGCTATGGAAGGTTTTAACAGCGTTTTAAAAACGCTATAAAAACTTTTAACAGCGTTTTTATGTATGTTGTATATCGACATGCAGTTAAAAGTCAGGATATACAATGACAAGAAATAAACGCTGTTAAAACTTTCCACAGCGTTTTATAAACGCTATGGAAGGTTTTAACAGCATTTTAAAAACGCTGTTAAATGTTTAAGTCCATTTCACCAACCATCAACCATAATGTGTGTATATACACATTTCAAAATTAGCATATTATATCAGTATCACATTTCAAAACATATTATATCAATATCACAATTCAAAATCAACATATTATATCAATACCACATTTTGGACACATATTTGATAACCAACGTATGAAATTTCATATTCAAAATATACAATATTCTTACACCAAACATAAATAGTTTGTCGTCAATAGCTCAAAAAAAAATATTGAACAAGTATCAAATTCAAACTGCTACGTACAAGCATGTCAGAATTAGACAACAATAAGTATTTAAAATTCGTTTACAATCTATCTATTTAAACAGTTAGCAAAGTAGCTCTAAATAATCAGTTGAATTGGAGATTGAACAATAGTGAAACATAAACTAATTTAGCCAAGCTATTGCCTCCAAGTTTCCTTACCATATTTTATCTTCTTCCCTCTGCAGAATAAACCACCAATACAAGCTAGTGGTAATATGCCAAAGATGACACTCACAATGCCTGCTACAAGTTTAATCTTGTTTCTGTGTCGATTTGATGAATCTGTAAGATACAATTCTCAATTGAAATACATGTTATTTACCTATAAGTTTAATAGAATATGGAAAATGTGGAAGTCTTTATAATGTCTACACTAGATTCATTCAATGTCACTTCTTTAGGTGGAGAGACGGAGAGTATGTCCACGTACCAATATTTCCATTTGACAAGTTATTGTCTTGATCAGACAAACCTGTACAAAAAAGTGAAAAAAAGAAGAAGAACAAATGTCATGTGAAACTGTAATTGTCTAGTTAATATCATGTTTGCAATACATATATACTGAATCACTTAAGGCAGACAGTATACTGCCGTATCATTGTTATCACCTGACACACTTATGTAGAGCTTCTGATCTGTACCTCCATGTACACTGATGTCTGAAAGATCTGCTGACCAAATTATACATTGATAGCCATAATAATCAATTAAAGTAAATGCGGAGCAAGAACAGTCAGACAAGCATAGAACAGAAAGATTTAATTTTTTTTTGTATAACTTAATTAACTTGTTATATTTTATGATCCAAATTATGAGACTTCTCTGATTGATTAGGTTACAAATTCAAACAAGTTTGTAAAGCTGTTAAGCTATTGAGGTTGGCTATTATACCATGTTAGAATTTACTATGATGTGAATAATCTTTTGATTTGATGAAGAAGAAATGCAAACTGACTTTATTGATTGAATCAAAGCAAAGAATGATACGCTGCTTGAATGTGTGTAAAGATTTTGGGCATCCATTATATCTAAAGTAGAATTGAAGATTTCAGTTAATATATCTAATTTGATATCATGTTGTAACTATATTAGGAGGAAAGCATCAAATATGAATGATTCATTCCAAATATGAACACTTACAGGGCCATATTCTATCAATCGTGGATGATAGACTCCATATGATAGCAAAGATCACAGCGGCGGCAACTTTCTTATGAGTGCACGAATAACATCCACATCTGAATCTTTTAAACAAAGTCTTACCTACATATAATATAGTTATAAAAAATTAATCATAGTTTGATTGCAGAATATTTGATATGTTTTTATGCTCTTGAAGCTTTTAGTTAAACCAAAAATCAATGAAACAGCTTGCAACTTCTAATTCTAGCATACGATGATAACTTGATTTAGATCTCTGCTTGAATACATTGATACAAGCTAAGGCAGTGATTCACTTAGTCAACATCAACTGTACAACCGAAAAATAAGTAGCTCAATGTTTTTCAATAAACATTATCTTTGCTGGTCCCAAAGTATTATAATCAATAAACCATGGATCAGTCTAAGTCAATGCATAGACAATATGTACTTTCTGTATTTACATGGTGACATAATTTGTTGTCGACATAAACCAAATAATATCAAAATACACAAAACATTGGTATGGTTTGATAGAAAAAGATATCACAAGAACTCCTGAGCTTATGTGAGCAAAGGTTGTGAAATGTGATATATTTTATACATCCCTACAGTTCATTTTACCAAGTATATTCGTCAAATAAAGCATTATATTTTCATTTCATGGATGCCACATAATTAGGCTAGTGCGATCAATAATTAAGCTATAAATGAGAAAGTGAAATGATTGAACTTTACAAACTAATTCACTTTACCATATGTAACCAGTTGATCATGGTAAGAAGAGACTGCTTTAGGGACAGTGAAAATTCCAAAGAATGCTGCATTAACCACAAGCAGCACAAACACATAATAAATCAATTAGAATTTCATTATAGTTTATTTACTCCAGCCTTAAGCTATAAAGGTTGCATGTATAAACTCAATTTTTATAAACTAAAAGTAAGTTTAGTGAATCAATTATGGACAATGAAATCAGTAATATTTCTCAACTGTACTTAAAAAACCTACTATCAAATATCAAATATAATAATCTAATTCATGGGTATTTCCAGATTTGTAGGTGTAAGTGAACAAAAAAAATTCTCCACCACGGAAATGAAAAGGAGAAAGTCATCTAATTCTGTCGTAAAAGAAAGCTTCCATGCACTGAACAAATATGTCTTAAGACTAGTGTGTTGATATGACAAATTGTTCCATGAAAAGCAGCTCGGGGTATATGGTGGAATATCATTAGCAAGAACAGAGTTACAGAAAATAATGCATCTTTAAAATGGCAAGTTCTGTAATAAATATGTTAGTGGCCCAAATTTCGTAGCTATTTACATATTTTGTCATGAGATCGACTCCTGCTTGCATTATAACAAATGTCAGCCACTTGATATTGCAAGTACGTTAACAAAATCATGTTCAAGACCAAGCAAATTCCATTGAGTAAATGAATTGAAACACGATATTGCATTTGATTACTAGAATTCATGAACAAATTCTCCTATGTCAGGCACTTGATCTATACTAAATTGTCTCGAATCCAATTATCCTTGTATCACTAAACATGCTGACATCGAATCCTTCAACATCTAAAAGCTAACATACTGATAATGAAAAATGTATCGTTATGACATACCGATAAATGCTTCATCATGCTTTCTATGTGAATCTAAAAATTAAAATAGGAAATGTAAAAGTATAGGCTAACAGTACACGCAATTCATCCTGGAATGCTACTAAACAGTTTTACATCATCAGATTTCAGACTGCGGGTCAATCCATGTTCAGCGTTTACAATACTGCAACATTATATTGAAAAGGAAAAAAACAAATATGAACAAAACAGTATAATGCAAAAGTATAATGACAACAGTAGAATGTACCTCATCAAGTATGACAACATCTCTTCAAACATTCTCAGCCACCATATTATCTTCAACCTTTTGCCCTTGAATAAGTATCACAAATCACGCAAAGCCTGTCAAATAAAAATGATTTCATGTTCATATTAAAATGATATGAAGGGAGAGCAACATCTGTACCTCTATATATAGATGGCTGTCTCTTAAAGTGGGTTTCACGCCTCTAATGGTTCAATTTCCTACTTGGTCTGTAATTTTGAAACTTAGATATTGATCCAAAATATAATGCCACTTTATCAGGCACAACAAAACCCACAATTAGCTGAAATCATACATGCATAATCAACATGCTCAAACACAATGTAAATCATCATGATACTTGTTGTAGAGCAATCAACTAACCAATCTTCAAAAAATTATATTCACAAACGAAACCCATGCATGACATGCCACAGACCCAACACTAGTACTTAACAAAATTAAAACCGATTACAAAATAATTAGCACATAACATTCAGCTACAATAGTGACAATCCAAATGTGAACCGCCCTTGGTAAAAAATATCTGGGAATTTGACCAACTTGCAGTTATAATGCACTATGAGACAAAAGAAAACAGAAACGCAGCTGATATAGCAAGTGTTGGAATGATACATCATAACATAAACTATCAGACTTTGTTGATGTAAAAAGACTAATCAAAATGCAAAGTATCCAATAGAAAACCTACCTTAGTTATGTGTTAAAGAATGAAGCAAGGACCCTTTTTAAGAATAAATAAATAAGCTTATGCTTCATCGGCCAAAGAATAAATAAATAAGCTTATGCTTCATCGGCCAAAGTCGAATAAGAAATGCAAAGTATATGTTGTACCTTTGAGGATCTTATCTGCATCAGTGACTCTTCTTGTTGATTCTCGATTTGATTGAGCTCATTAGTGTTGGGTTGGCCGATGTCCTCACCAAGTAGATTTCTGATATTACAAATTCAGTTAGGAAAAAACATCATATTATTAACTTTAAGGTTCATTACTGATGCCACCTCTGGGAATGCTGCATAAGCTTAACTCTTGTTTTTAACTTTGGACAATCAAGGTAACTACTCTGCATTGTAAAACAAGATGGAGACTAGTTAGCTTCTGAATAAAACTTTGCATGTTTTGGACAAATGTATATTTTTTTGTACTATGAATATCTAAATTCACAAATTACGATATTTTGGACAAACATAGTTAGCTTTTTATAAAACTTGGTTAAAATTTACAAACTTAATAATCGGATGTTTATAAAACTTGGTCAAGTTTTATAAAACTTAGTTAAATTTTATTAACTTTGTTATTTTTATAAATTTAGTTTATTTTGAAAATTTAAACTTACTTAATTTCTATAAAACCTAGTTAACTTCTATAAAAATTAGTTATCTTTTTATAAAGTTGGTTAATTTTTATAAATTTATTTAATTTTTATAAAACTTAGATAACTTTGTTAATGTTATATTTTATTTTAAATACCTTACTCAACAATTGCATGTCGATTGTTATAAACTTGTTAATTTATATAAAACTTAGAAAATTTATAAACTTATTTAATTTTAAAAAACTTAGTTTAGTTAATTATTATAGAACTTAAGTAATTTTAAACTTAATTAGTTCATTATCCATATCTAGTTGAAAGGTACCACTCGCAAAAGCTTACTGAACTACTGTTGTATATATTTTTCGCTTCTAATAGTGGAGAAATGACAGAATATCAATTTGACAGTGGATACTTTAGAAAATTCATTGAAAGGGAAAAAATAATTACTTCAGGTAATTTATATCTTTACATAAAGTTTTTAGAGTGACTAACAGCAACAGAGATTTAGGTAATAGACATGATGGTTTACATACCTTCCAATTGTATGCGTGATAAATTGACTGCCAGCAGCATGTCTGTCATGTTCTTCACATGACATCTCTACCATTCTGCAACCCTGCAGGTATATTGTAATTTGACTATTTAGCATCTATATTATCTTAATACATGCATCCCACTTTATTTTGGTGACCAAATCTTTCACTTTCTCCCTTTGAATACTTCAAAAATGATTTAACATGTACATTGAATTCAAGCAGCCACTTGGTTGATTGTGTTGGTCAATATAGGACTTTGTGCTATAAATAACATGTACATCTCAAGCAACTTCTTGAGCAATAATACCCGCAGCAGCCACAAGAGAGTCCACGATATTTAACATATCAGCACTATAAATAACCAGAGTGTTCGTAACCATAGTCTGATATTTTACAAATAGCGGTTCGGGTATAATATAGCCAATTGGGCTGTGTATCTGAATCGGCCCACATAGAGTTGCACACTATAAATGCAACTATATCATGTACAAACTGAAGCAATTACAAACTGATTGAATAAAAAGCAATTGTTATTGTATATCAATTCTCTTGCTAAACATAGTTTTTCAAATTCTCTATCATGGTATCAGAGCTGTTTCAAGCTTAACGGCATTGAAATCAGATTTTGAAGAAAGAAAGAAGTCAAGATATCATCAGAGAATTATCATCATCTGATATCTTGATAACCCATCAGGTATATCTCATCATTTGGGTTACATAATTGATTTTGCTTATTAAAACAGGTGCCGTGCCAAAGAAATCAACAAGTTTCTGACTGCAACAAGTTTTTAAGCAAATTCCAAAGCAAGAAGATTCAGAAAAGAAAAACAGATATCAAGAAAGCAATCAAAGGCAGAAAAAAAGTAATTGCCCTGCCAAGAAATCATCAGAACACATTCATCATTTGATTCTGGCTGCAACTAACCTGAGCATACTGCATCTGAAGCAATCTTGCAACTGCAAGTTTCTGAATCATCAAGCTAGTTATCTCTTTTATTGATTTCAACAGGGCTGAAGGAGACACCAACTGAGCAACCTCTGATAATATCACCAATCCTCAGCAACAAACTGCAGAAGCATTATCAACAACACCTCATTAACAAACTGCAGAAGCATTATCAACAACACCTCAGCAACAAACTGCAGAAGCATTATCAACTGCAGAAGCATTATCACCAATCCTCAGTAACAACCTCTGATAATATCACCAACACCTCATTAACTTGTTAAATCATTATCAACAACTAACCTTAAACAATTGTCAGATCCAACTTTAATCTTTTTTTAATGTTCGGAAGGTTGTAAATCAATAGCATGTAGTTTTACATCTATGAAAAAAGACATATCAGGCAATTCTTTTTTATATCTATGCACAAAAGTCATTTTAGGTTATATAGCCGCATCATCTAAAGCAACAGCCTCGTTGAATACACTTCCTTAGGAAGAGGAACATGAAACACATTACATTGTGTCTGCCAATTAAAGAACTCAGTAACTGAACTTTGAAAAGAAAAAAGAAACAAAATTCTATGACATGATCAAGGAGGGTACTTGGTATAATTTAACTCAGTTCTAGTTTAGTTCAAATTAGTCATGAGAACTTCTTTAAGTATACTGCATTTTTTCACACGTAGATGAAATACATAGAACAACTCAGATAACAGACAAATAATTCACCTCGAAAGCAATTTTACTTTACGCCTGTCTATGAAAGAGCTTAGTAACCCAATTCGATGTTTTATAAAGGGAAAAAAAGAAATATAGTAAGTAAATTTTAATGTTGCCTGAAAATTACAAAAATAAATTATTCACCTGAAAATTGAGTTCAAATCATAAAGTTCAAATCATAAAGTACCAAATGCATATAGTTCAAATCATAAAGTTCAAATCATAAAGTAAAGGCAAATGGTAAATCAAAAATTCATATCAAATGCAATTAAAGAATTATATCTTCTGCCATTACCAATTCCGTTGATGTTCAGACTGCACAAAATTACTAAATTGCATGCTTCTTCCATCTGCATATTTCTTAACCAGCACCAGCTACATATAATTTAAAACAGACACTGAGATGACTGCCAGTATACTTTTGATCCTATTATAGGTATTCTGGCAACAAATGAAATAAAAATCTATAGTTGGTTCAGTATAATTATTTGGTTAAATGTATCTGAAAACATCCTTGATAACTGTTTTGAATTACATTTTCCTCTTTCTCCAGGTCATTTGATACAGCACCATCCAACAAATGGTGACCAGACTACAATTTCAAAGGAACGAAAGCTGCAACTGGCATCTGTAAATTGATGTTTTAGACATTGATTAAATCAAAGATTTTAGCACTCAATGTTTTATTAAGCACAGCGAGTAAGGTATTTTATTAAAAATTCGTATAGATTCACAAATCAGATCAGGAAAAAAATCGCAGTGGGAAATTGTGTGCGACAGTCAAAAAACAGATCAATCAGAACAAAAAACAATGAAAAATAGTGAGTAATAATGTAGGAAGCAAATCGAAATATGTAATCATTTTCTGATTAAAACACATACATCATAAAGATTTATACCTTCAAGGAAAAGCAGAAGGCGATAATAGGTGTGAGCTATCATAAAGATTTACATATTCAAATTGAATTTTTACAAGTGTTGCATACTTCAATAATCATACTTATTTTTGTATTATATCATACAACTTAGTCTAGATTAGAGAAAAGGTAATAATATTTTATCCCTTTATAAATACAAATCACTTTTTATGTTTTAAGAATCTGAAGTTGTTTAGTCAGGTTGCAACATGCTAGCCTCTACAATGTTGGATATGCTTTATGAATGATCCTATGTTAATTCCTATTGTACTTGTCCAACCTGCTATTCTATTTAATCTGACAAACTAAATCTTGTACAATTTAGTTGCTTCTATCTCATAGGTTCATAAAGAATAAAAGAGTTTGTATATGATTATATATGGTCGCCTGGAGAAGATTCCCGCTAAGTTGTCGGACGTAATATAGGGAAGAATAATTATGAGTTTGTATTCAATGATTCAAATATAACATCAATAAATTCATATTCATGGTTTGTTGATAATAAAACAAAGTCAATAACTCAGTCAAAACTAGTAGAAAGTATAAAATAATACCATTATAATGCAGACAATGATAACTTAGTCAATGTGTATAAAACGTTTAATGAGAAGATTTAGACTAAGATGAAAATCCTATTCAATTATAAATATAAATGAAAAAAACTATAAAAGAGATATATTCCTAAATGGGTTTGCTTTACTAAAAGCTGGTCGGGAGAAATTTTATAACCGGATGGAAAATACAAATTTAATATATGCTTTAAACATGCAAATTTATTAACAAAAGTGAGTGCAAATTAATTAATATTTATGATCCAAACCAGTAAATTCCCCCAAGTACTTCGTCTATCGTGATTGCTAGGTAATACATCAAGAACATTCAAGCATATACTGATAATTGACTGTTTACACGATATACTTTAAATACATCAAAACCAAATAGTAAAAAATCAAACTGTTTACACGATATACTTTAATCAAGTAAAGATATGCTTTAATCAGGTAAAAACTGTCGCTCAGTTCTAGTCGGCGTTAATACATTCGGAAACTTTGGTCCATCTATCGATCTACCTAGGACAATGTGTAAACACGAGACTGTATAAAATCCTCAACTAACTTATCAGTTCAACACACATAATAAATTAATAGATAAAACTGCATTTTTACTTCAACTGATAATTGACAAATATTCTTAGCCTCGTTATGCTGTTTAAATAAAATCATTCACTCTCAATCCACTCGGTTAAAAAAAACTGTCCACTGGAACAAATTCATACATACCCAGCACATCAATTTTAATATAGAGAAATCAAACTATCGGTTATGCAAAATAAAACCATTTTGCAGTATTAATCACAGACAACCCAAATCATCAACAAAATGTATGACAACCCCAAATTCAATTATACCAAAAATTACAAACTGTAAATCAAAGGAGATGTCACCTTTCAATAAAAATTCCAATTGAAACACAAAAATGCGTAAACCACATAAATTTTGGATTAAAAAAAGCCAAATGAAAATAGATCTTGAAACGACGATTTAACAGCTACAGTTGCCATCTATTAACTAAAAAAATTGACTTACGTGAACTTGGTTCCTATAGATTTGATCAAATCCTGAAGTCTCTCTCGTCAGCAATTAAAGAGCGGCGACGATAGAGCGATGAATTATTTCTTAATGCCATGAATTAATTGGCCATGGCTCGATTAAAAGTCGGATGAAGAATTTAGGGCTTTGCAAGTGAGACCACGAGGAAAAGAGATTTTGAGAATAGGTAAATATGAGAGGGAAAGGAAAAAATATACCGCCAAGTTGTTTGGATGGCGTGAAAATTGCGCTGTTTTGACCCTAATTGCCTCTAAAAGAAACGAAGATGACGAGGTGCATTTCAACGCTGTAATGGTTTGCCATTGATAATCATTTTTCCTGTAGTGTCGAGATCTTCGATTCGTTCGCCGTCTTGGATTGAACGAGTGTTTCGTGGCTTTGGGAGATGGTGGAAGGGTTGACGACGAAGTGATGACCGAAGTTTCGTGTATTCAGATGATCAGAACTTCGTGGTCGAGGCGATGACAGGTCTGGATGGCGATTCCAGTTCACGTGTTCCAGGTTTCATTTTCGAGCTCTATTTGTTTCGAGAAGATGACGGGGATTCTGACGATCTGGAGTTTGTATGTGGGGGGTTGTCAACTTGCTCGATGACATGGCGACAACCGGAGGCGATTGTCGGCGGTGTGCACGTGTACCGTGCATTTTGAAGTTCTGATGAACTTTGGGTTTTGGGTAGGAAGTGCACTTGGGTTGAGCTCGAGTTATTCCAGTACTTGACTCAAAGCAGGAGAGGAAATGACTCGAAGCATTTTTACGTTGCCTCGGGTTAATTATGACAGGTATCAGGTTTTTGTAAACCTGATTGAAATTTGAATTTAAAGCAAATTTAAATGAATTTAAATTGTGAGTTAGATTTAAATAAAGTTTAAATCTAGTATGGATTTTAGATTCAAATAAACTTTTAAATCTTAAAGTTTTAAAATGAAATTTGGATTTTTAATCAAGGTTTAAAAGCAAGTTGAAAAATCAAATATTTAAATAATGGATTCAAGTTACTTTGAATCCAAATCTGGAATGTAAATCAGTTTATACATATGAATGTTTTAAAAAAACAAGTTTAAATAAAATAGCTTTTAAAAAGGTTAATTTGTTTCAAACAAATGTTTAACTTGATTTTTTTTGAGAAAATTCTTTTATGAAAGGTTTTTGAATGGAAAGTATATGAATTGTTTAAAACTTGAATTTACAAGTTAAATAATTAATGTATTTTAAAGTCTGATTTTACATAGTTAAGTAAGTTAGTTTAAAAGCTTTTTCTTATATAAGTTTCATATATAAGTAATTAATGTTTTTACATTTATTTTAAAAAGTTTATAAATTGATATTTGAATTTGGTTAATGTTTAAATAGTAAATCATTTTGAATCTTAAATTCAAAATGGAATTCAAATTTAAATTCAAAAAAGGGTAATGTTTTAAAATACACTTTAATATTAATTAAATCATTAATAAAGAAATCAATTATCTTAGAGATAATTAAGGGGTGAGAATGATTTAATTTATAAGATAATTAAGGGATGATAATTTATTTAATTTATAAATTAATGATTTAGATTTAATTATAATTAGAGATTAATTAAAAGTAGTTAAGAAATGTTATTAGTTAATGAAGATAATTAACTAAGGATTATTAAGTATTAATTAATGTGATTAATTTCGATAATTAATTAGATTAATTTATTTAGATAATCAATTGTAAATTGTTTAAATGTAATTACTTAATGAAAGTAATTAAGGATTAATTATTTATTGTAATTAATTTTGGATATTTTGATTAATTAAAGTTAATTAATTTAATTTAATTAATTTAAGAAAATCATATATAATGTGGTAATTAATGATCAATTGTTATGAGATGATTGCTTAATGGTCAGTAATTAAAGGTTTAATTTCTTAAAATAATTAATTAAAGGGTTAATTAATTATGTAATTGGTTTAGAGGTTAATTTAATTAATTAAGGTGATTGATTAATAATTTATATCAAATGATTTGTAATTAATCAATCAGGATTGGATAATTAATTCACAAGTAATTAATTTAATTGGAAATAAATTGAATTAATTAGGATTAAACAATTAATTAATCCTGCTTACAAATGATTATTGAATGCTTGACCTTGCTCATGAATGATTGTATTGTATGAGATGCCTTGAATTGATTGTCCTATCTGATCTGTGATATTTTGTTCTGAGGATTGAGCTGCGTATAATTTATTCATTTATTTGTGATACATTTGTTTATTATCTGTGACTCTGTGAGTGAATGATAAGCGTTATAGTTTATACTGCTTACCAACTATATTTCTGTATTTTGATCTGTGATGATTGAATGATGTTGCACTATCGTGTTAAACCCTGGACAACACCATACACACACAAATATGGATTTCATGAGGAAATCGACTAAGTCACAGATTTTTGAATTTTTTTTTAAATTGGACAATTTGAATTCAAATGGTTTGAAATGGAATCGGGTTAAATGTGAAAAGCTTTTGAAATGAAATTTCAAGATAAAAATTTATTTTTGAATAACTTGATAAAGTTTTGAAATATAAATAATTTGATTTAAATTTAAATTCAATATGTGAAATTGAATTCTATGATTTGGAAATTAGGGTTTAAAAAGGCTATTCAACTTATAAATGAGTTTATATGGGTTTTTAAACCATTGTAAAGGTATTAACTTGGGAATTGAAATTTAAATTCAAAGGCTTTAACTCATGCAAATATAATTGGATTCTTCCGAAACGAAAACTGTTTGTTTTCAAATAATAAAAGCTTTCACATAAGAAATGAACGCCCAATTTGTGTCAAAAGGAATTTCTAGTTTGAAATGAAAATGATATCCAAGTTATGGAAACGGTTTGAAAGCTATAAGTTAAATCTTTAATTTAAAGATTTAACGAGTTAATCCAATTGAAATGGAAATTGTTTCGAAATCCAAAAATGGATCTTTGTGAAACTGGGTGAACTTTGTGAAATGAATCTTTTTGTTTAAAGATTTAAAATGGTAATTTGTTTAAACCATTTGAAGAATGGTTTTGGGTTTTTTTTAAGTTGTGACTTAACTGAAATCTCATATCCATATATTTTAAATATTGCGCTCATTATTCGGTTTAGCCGGGAGAGGACCTTTGTGTCATATAACGCATTCCGAATAATGATACGACGTTATGGATAGCATTTGAAGACTGGTGGTGAAGACCGGGTATTTGTGAGAACGATAGAATAACCTATCGATTGTCTCTGCACCGGCTGATCCCCGGTATAGAGATTCCCTAAGTGATGGGAAGCCCATCGGGATTATGGATACTCGGATTGCAAGGGCTTCTTCAGAAGCGCCTTCGGTTCTGTTCGAACCCGGGATAGACTTTTATGGTTGTATGTCTGACACCACACTTTGAGATATAAATCAGATTTCTTTCAAATACATATCTATTGGTGGCGGAGAATTTATCCTCTTATCTTAACACCCTTCTCTGAGACGTATGAGCTAAGAGGTTATGTAGTTGAAGGTTATCAGCGATATATTCCCAATTTGGTAGTGTGACATGCTGAGTGCTGCTGTGTGTTGATGATCATTCGTTGATCATTTGTGATCAAAGCATGGCTTTCGTATAAAGCGTAACTTTGTGGACGAGACTGCATCAGGACCTCACAACCCGGAAATGGTCGAAACAAGAAAGATACGGCAAGGTTATGAGGGTCGCGCCCTTTAGGGTATGCCATTCCCTTCTGGTAAAGGGTGGTATCATGGTATGGAGCCCAGATATTTACCCATGTGGTGGGCTTCAATCTCATTTTCTGTGTGATCGTTGCTTTGTGGTTTAGAGGCGCCTCGGATAAAGGTCCCAAAGGACCGGGGGGTTGCATGCTCGAGAAGTAGTTACCTAGTTACAGAGGTAACCTGGCATTGTGTTGGCAGAGATCCGATTAGGTTCTCGGGACGTCCCGCCAGAGGCGTACCTATGGACAGTGGGAAGTTCCTTATCCCGACCATTTGTTGGAAATCCAATCAAAACAATACGAGCCTTGTGCGGTTTTAGTTGTATAACCTGCCATTTACTTACGGTGGCGCCCCACTATTTAGATGGTAGCTATAGTATGAATATGATACTGGTCGTATGCTGGCTAAGATTAATATTATACTTTCGAAAGGTTTTCTGCACTATGCACTAATAATATAATATCAAAGGAAGTTTTCTCGTATCAAGCATGTTTGACTATCATAAGGAGAAATCTCCTCCAATTCTGCGTTTGCATGGTGTGTGCGACGGGAGACCTTATGGTAGTTTCATTTTCTGAAAAGCATTGCAGATTTATTTTAAATTCTTTTGTTGTTTGTTTTAAAGACCAACTGTTTTTGTTACTAATACAAGTCCCATGACTGACTCGGAGTTTATTGTTCCTTTCCTAAACTCTGGGTGCCCACAATTTTTCCACACGGGCAGTCTAGAGTTGGGTTTTTCAGATAGTCAGGTTTAGTAGATTATCTGGAGTTAGTCCAGTATTTGGATATGGACGAGACTTGCTTATCCAGGTGACATATAAGGTTGGTTCGAGCTAGCTTTGGATTTGGGGATGCATTCTATTGAAGATATTGTTCCGCTGTTGATGTTATCATTATCTTTCCGCTACTATTTCTTGTATCTATGGTAGTATTGATATCTGTTGTATCATTCTGTTGTATCATATTATATCAGACATTGTATCAATGATATATATTGACATTATTTTTCTTCCGTTGTGTTGTACTTAATGGTGTTATAAGCTCCGGCGAACCAGATTCGACGTTTGGAAATCGGCATTTGAATACGAGTGTTGTATTCGGTGCCGATTTTTCGAAGGTCGAGTCAGGGCCGTTACATAAAAGATTAGGGAAAATCTGGAAACTTTATACAAAATAAGAATTAAAACTATAATATAACAATCTAAAAATGAAAATTTACCTATTAATCTGGTGAAAAAAACCAAAACATGGAGATCATATGCGAAAACGTTTCTAAGAAAACAACTTCAAAAAAGAAAAAAAAATCAACAACATTTAATTACTTTTAAAATGATGACATGAAAGTAATTGACAAACAACTTTAAACTACCGTGAAAAAGATGAAATGAAAGTTATTAGATAAAAAACATCGAGATTCGTCTTCGTCGATGGTTTCCCATGAAATTAAAATACTTGGATTGCAGATCCAGATGTTTCTAATTCAACGGTTTCTTACAAAATAAAAGGTGTTTCCTTAAATGATTTGAAAAAATATAGTTTACGAGAATGCAAAAAGAAAATAGAAATTAGAAACGTTGATAAAATTGAAAAACATATTAGAAGATTGAATTAAACGAAAATGGAGATAGGGTTTTAGGAAGATGAATTTGCAAATTAATGTGAAGAGAGGACGAAGTTACAGAAAAAGAAAAGGGAAATATCAAAAAAAAATGTTTTCTTAATTAATAATAAATTAAGAGTGGAAGAATACTAAGAGACAAAACAATTAATAGCAATAAATACAATTGATACATGAATTGTGATTGGTAAAGAGTTGGATGATGCAATTGCAAATTGTTTGCTCAAACTGATGGGAGATAAGTATTTGGCTTCAGATTGAATAAGAAATAAGAATAGGAAAAAATTTATTCTCTTTTATCTATCTATCTATATATAATGGGAATACCCCCAAATGAATCTTTTGAAATACCTAAAATAACCTTCTGCTTTTTCTACCATGGTAAGGACGTGTATGTAATTTCTATGATGCACGTTCTATATCCATTTACTATTTGCTTCATCCTTCGATCTATCCATTGTAGTTCGCCTCCTTCCTTTCTGCCAGATTACGAAACCATATCTTTCTTTTATCCATTGAAATTCGCCTCCTTCCTCAACGCAAGGATCCATTTTATTATCACTGCTCTAAATTGTTGATTTCGGTACCTCTATGTTAATTCCACCTCAAAATTACGCTCAAAATCAGGGGTTTTACTCAAATTATGCACCTTTATGTTCAATTTGTGTTTGATTAAAATCGTCAAGACGATGATCAATAGTAGAATTGGGGATGAAGAATTTTCAAAAATAGATCTTGACAGTCTCTCTTTATTAGGGTTAAGAATAAGGTAAGCCATCTTCTGCATTTGTCATTAATCAACTATTTATTAAAACTAAATCCTTACTTCAATTAATTAGTAGTAAAGATGTTTGTTTCTTTGTAGGTATAAGTATCAGAATCAATCACTAAGTACAAATGCGCAAGGCTAATAATTATTTTGATTAGTAAACATAGTTGTCAGAAATCCCTACATTAATAACAGTGGTTAATTTTTTTGTTGCATTTTTTAGGTTTTTTTCATGTTTAAATTCTAACGATTAGGAGAACTATGAAATCGTATTAACTAAAATTTTGTTGAAACTTATTGAATTCGCTTTTTTTTCCAATCATGGATTGAGGAAGATTGACGAAGAGTAGAATTTGGAGATTCCTTTTAGTTTCAAAAAATCAATCCATAACTTATACAACATCGGTAGTGTTGTATGCAGCTTCAATATTTTCATGGTACTTTTTTTTCTGATATCTAAGTTAGCTGTACTACAGTATTTCTATTTTATGAAGATGATATATGTACTCAATTACATATAAATTAAACATAACTTATACAACATCGGTAGTGTTGTATGCAACTTCAATATTTTCATGGTACTTTTTTTCTGATATCTAAATTAGCTCTACTATAGTGTTTCTATTTTATGAAGATGATATACGTACTCAATTACATATAAATTAAAGGTAGGATTTTCACTCAGTCGTTGCACTTTCAACTTCTTTTAACCTTTCCTTATAACAAATACATTCCATGAAGTTGAAAGCAAGGACCCTTCAAGCAAAATGATGACCATGTTGATTGAGTTGGACTCTGAAAGCGCTATAGGAAACAAAATATTTCAACAAAATTATCAAAGCTTGCAAATGAGACAGTTCATCCTCTAGAGATAGGTAATAACAAAGAAGAAAATGCATTTGACAATGTACATAGACCACTATTCATGCTTCCCATGGTTGTAGTTGTAAAATAAAATTTAATGGTCGCTATCTTAAATGTACGATAGTAATTTTAGCTTCATGCTGATAATGCAGTGTTCATCCGATGATGATAAAAAGATATGATCTAGATATAGGCTTTAATTCAATTATCAGTGGAGAATAGTCTTAATTAGATGTTTCAAACTATTTTTTAAAAATTATATTAGTTCCTTTATAAGGTCTTAAACTTAACCATGTCAATGATCAATACATTTTTCCTTTCTTATAATTTGGCTCCATTTTGATCTATAAAAATATTCAAAAAAACCCTGAAGTTACAACATTAATATTTATAAACGCTTACAAAATTGATGTGGTTTAGTTGTGGATATTTTGGGACCATTCTCATATTATACCAATGCTCCAATTGACGTATTCTTCCACATTACATTTTTTATTTAATATTTTTGTTTACCGCGCACTGATCTATATTTAAGGAGAATACCTCCTTTTGAAGCTTGGAAATTATGTTAATATCCTAGCTATATATATAAATTAAAATAAAGAAATAGGAAGATAGTTTCGTCATTAATTAATAATAATAAAACTAATACATTTTTTCTTTGTACACGTCCAACGGACATGCCATCCGTATTGGTTAATTTTAAAAGGAAAACTTATACATTTATGTTATTTAGAGAAGGTTTAAAAATGGAAGTTATATTATTCCATAGTTATGGGTATAATTGATCTATGGTTAAATGATTTAATTTTATTTCTATATATAACAGGGAAGGCGAGTTATATATTATTCTACAGCAATGGGTTTGTTTCGTATTTCTTTCTATTCGCACCTTCCTTTTTACCGTGCAATAAAAAAATCTCTTTTATCTATTAACATTACCATCTTTATCCTATGATAACATCCTTTTGTTTTTTGGATTCTATAACTATTTCCCAAGGTGGCTACCTTGCTTCATATGATTTACATAAGATGATTTACAGAAGAAGCGAAAAGGTGAAATTTTCTATGCTTATTTTGTTTTTAACTTCTATTTTATATTAATTTATTGGAAAATTAATTTCACTTTTGTTTGGTACTTATCGAAACAAGTTGAAATTTTGTCACGGTGAAAGGTTAATTTAGATTAGTTATTGATTTGAAACCATCTAAGTCCCTTATTTACCATCATCATCGTCATAATATATGTAATATAAAGTTAATTCTTCTACAAACCTATCTTACTCCCTATGAAAACCATCGAAGCCCAAATTAATACTTGTAGTAGATTTCCATGCCAATTGTTTTTCGGGGTTTCAGTCTGCATTTCACAACTTCAAGCCCTAGATTACTGCTCCAATCCGAAGAAGTTCAAAGCGCGAATAGCAAGTTAGAACACTGGATGCGAGATGGTGATGAAAAAATCAATCATTGTTTTAAAATAAGCTATTTCTACATTATTGAGGTAATTTGATTGTTATTCCTAGATATGATACTTTGGCACTTATTCCCTTGCAGATTGATACTGCTTTTACTGCAAATGATATGCTAGAGACGTTTATTGACTATAAACTATTCAGAAAGAAATCTAGAATTAATTAAATTAAGAATGAAAATGAAATTAGAATTTGTAAATTCAAACTGTAGTTTTTGAACTGCAAATTAATTTATTGTTTTAAATTTTAGTTTCCTTTATCATTATTTTCATTATTGATACAATTTATTTTGTATTAGTTTTTATGAAAATTAGAGAAATGGTATGAACAAGAAATGGGATGTAAGGAGATAAGGCGTTCACTGAATGCATGTATTTATTTTTGATTTCTGAATTAATAAGTTGATATTGGCACAACTATGACCGTTATAAATGAAGAACAATGTCGTTCTTCCTTCAATGCTACTGATCATCACAATGTAAATGAAAGTTTTTTAAGCTACATATGTAGAACAACCGTTAGTTGCGCTTGGTAGTTTGTGGTTGGGATGACTTGATTTCCAACTAGATTTTTACATATCCATATTTAAATGGAAATAAAGGAAAAATTAGTCATGTTTTTATTTCTAGAAGTGCATTTCACCAAAATTATCATCCAAGTTTGTTCACTGATCATCTCATTGTCATTTCATGTGTTCGACTATGCTTATTTGGAATTTCCATTATTTTTGTAATAAAAAGATTTAACTTGACTACCTCTAAAACATTGGTCGGTTTTCACATGGATTTTTATGTCCTTTCAAAATCTACTTGGGCTTACCTATTCGTTTGCATTTTTAGAATTAGAATTCGAATTCTAAAAATTAGAAAACTGAAGTCCAATGTTGAAATCCATTAACTTTTGCACCTGACTGATTTTTATGGGTAGAAATTTATGACTTATAATTTCTTTTTAAACAAAAGATGATTATTACAATATATAACCATTATGTGTTTTAGAAGGGAATAAACGTCTTAACAAATAACAAGATTTTCTTGAGATGCCAGGAGAAAACTATTAGGTACTATCAACTTTACATTAGCTATTTCAGATAAACCCTAACCATGAGTTCTAACATAAATACACTAATTAGACCTATTATATACAGATATTAGCCAATATTTTTAGCTAATCCATAATTTTGGTCAATTTTTTTTAACTACATGAAAATAGTGAATGATATGTGGTTTGAGGTTTTCTTCATTTGCGATCTTTGATCTTTAACCATCTCACAGTTTTTTATCAAGCTGTGCACCTACGAGTACAAAAATTTTATATAATTAAATCAAAGGGAGAAGATAGTTAAATGGAAGTCAAAGATGCTTTGATAGGTTTTTTGATTAGCATTGTATTTTTTTCATTTTGAAACTAAGGTATGTGCCTGTTAGCTGGACCAGAGTTGGATCTGGAAGGTATTAGGACGAGAGATATGATACATTTCTAGATTTGTTGAACATTGTAGTAATATTTATTATGGTGTGGTTTTCAATCATAATGGTTAGATTACATATCCATGTATAGGAATACATTAAAGAACCAATCGATAGCTTAGGAAGCCAAATGAAGAAGGAAATCAGAATGTATGTATTCACAAAGAGAGGCTTTCTCACAATAGTTACTGTTCTCACTTGCTTAGCACGGGCAGAGTAGCATGTAAAAAGATAACGGATGAACTGGAATGACTACAAGTTGTGTGGTGTTCGAAAGCATGTACAAATATATACAAAGGTATAACATTCAAATTGCATCAAATGACAACCGTCGCTTTTAGCTCAATACATTTTGTAAACTATGGTGTGCAAAATGCAGTCAACTCACAACTTTAAGATGATACAGATGATACTACTACCGCTCCATAAAAGTATATCAGTGAATAATGTTTTTCTTTATGCTATAATGCTGATGTCGAATTGTACTTTACTGTATTATGTGTTACGGTTGAGATATGCAATTTAAACAAATAATATTTCAGTTCAAATGATTTAAGCTTTGTTGGGACCACTGTGCCTTGCTGTGTCATGTTACAAAAAAGGTTTAAGTGCAGTATTTTGTATCAATGTATTGGTTTTGTGAGTTTAAGGGATGTGGTGTAACAGGGAGAATACATATTCACATAACTATGCGTATTTGCAGTTATGTTTGGGTAAGTGCATGGGTTGCGTGTGTTGCCAGTGCAAGGAAGGTTAATGTATATTAGGTGTGTGCATATCATGTGCGTACACGTATGTCTGTTGCGATTGTTAGGGGTTGCGTGGTAACACATGGTTTGATGGTTGGCACAAGAGTAGTCTTCCATCTTCTTTATTGTTTTTCAGAAGAAAAAAAATTTGAATGACCGAATACAGCTAATAAAGAGTAGCCATCATGTCGGCTGTCAAACAAAACAACCAGGTCCACAAGCTTCTAGCTGCAATACAAACTTCTACGTACACCATCCTTTTATTTTTAAACAAAGCACAACAATTGAATGACCCAATATAGCTAATACAGAGTAGCCATCATGCCGACTGCTAAACAAAGCAGTCTACAAGCTTCTACCTGCATTACCGTATTATATATGGCATATTATATTTAAATGGGTCCATAAACTTCTATGTGCAGCAGCCTATTATATTCAAATAAAGCAAAATGTACTTATTCAAGTTGTTCTACTATCTAGGAATATAAGTAGGAAACCATTCGTAAAATATATCAACCAACCTATTATTTTTGCCGATTTAACTGTCCACGTTTATGTTACTAACTTCCACTTCCTCTAATTTAATTATCTACGTCTATATAAACTATCCACTATCTCTTCTCCATTGTAGACAAAATATTAAGTTATATATTTTTCGTTCATTATCATGCCTAAGGTAATTGATAACTATTTTATTTTTGTTCGTTATAATGCTTTTCTCTCTTTTTAAATTTAGTTATTATATGTTGTACTATAGGGTAAATCTATAGGTAACAAAACTGATAATTCAATATGCACTCGAAAATTAAAGCGAGCAGGAAAGCAACACTGCGATGAGTTGGTACAACATTCAAACACCTTCTCGGTTAAAATAGAACCATTCAATCATTCATCAGAAACTTCCATGCTTACTGCAGTTAAAGTGGAAAACGAAGACAGAGCTTTTAGCGAAACTATTGTTGTTCAAGAATCAGAAGGAACCATGAATGTTCAAGAATCCAAAGTAATTATGGACCAACCATCCATGGTTGATGACTGGGATGAACCATTTGCAAATGCTGTGGTAAATGACAAACTCACATTTTATTTAATTATCCATATAACATACATTTATTTCATGATTCTATCTTTTACAGATTGAATGTTGCAAGAAATTTGACAGGTGAAGATCGATGTTTCAACGTAGTTTTCAAAGATTTATGCTGGATGTTTTTGTTTTCATTCATTTTTATTTATTTATGTACTGCAATCCCTTAGGCATTATTGCACAATAAAGTTAGTTTTGTAAGTTTCTTTGTTTTCATTTCATATGACTTTTTCATGGTTAACATTTGTAATAAAACAAAAGCTTTGTCCAGAAGCCCTAACGGTATAATGGAGGGCATGCAGACACAAAACAATGGGGTAATTGTTATTGTATAGGTTACTGTGAAATTACTGCAAAATGAAAAGGGTTTTGGGGTGTTTATATATAGAGTAAAGAAGAGAAGGGGAAAATTGTCCCGTGACAAGCGTCTAAGATAAAATTGGCGGATTTAAGTAGAAGTCAAAGCAGGCTACCAAAATGTTCTTAGCAAACTATTCCTTAAAATAAACACCATAAAATAGTGAAGATGTAAAAAAAGGTTTGTCACTTTGAGACATTAGAAGAAACTGTGTAAAAGGTGCGTACTTAATCAACTTAACGTGCTTATTAACTTGAAAAACTGAAGTCGAATTGCAGAAATATACACAAATACATAATCGAAGTCAATTATGAATTTACAGCCATGCCTAACACACTCCTATAAGATTGCATATTGGCTCCTTAACCAAATATATTGGCTCCTTAACTCAACCAAGTGTAACAGACGACAAATGATTAAGTAATGAAATGTTTAACCACGTGAGGGTTGTTTAATATTCAGCCTGACCTTTTGTTTATCGATTTGAACATGTTGATAAAGTCAGACACATTATTGAAACATTGGGGAAGATATAGTACTTTTCTAGCTCAGACACTTATCTATATATACGTCATTATGCACTCAATATATATAAATAGATACCAAACTAATTACGCACCGCTTCTCAGAAAGTTCTACCAATTTTGTTTACAGTTGAATGCCATTGTTTTTCATGCTACCCTCAAATGGATGATTAGCTCAGATTTTATTCGCGTGTTTGACTGAAAGTAAGGCTAAAATATAATCTATTTTATAACAAAAAATTGTAGCCTTTTTTAAGACATAAAAACATCTTATTTTTATTCACCAATTCACGTCAACCTGTAAAATTGTAACCTTTTTTTAGACATAAAAACATCTTATTTTTATTCACCAATTGACTTCAAGCTGTAACGTGTACGTCCTCATTATAACTATGTGTTGCATGACAAAACTAACAGAAGATGTACCTACCACATATACATATTGCATAGGTGTACCCACACAATAACTGTAGTACACATATTTCTAAATGTTATTGATTTACAAATTAACTCATAGTCAAATACTTGCATTTTATTACTGTGAATATATCATCTTTGATGGATATTGACATGACTACTATGTCATTGTTCTACACGTTTTACATATATGAAAATAGCAACCATACGTACATGAATAGAACTAGGCTGCTGTGTAAAACCTTACCCTTGAATTAAAATGGTTGATGTGATCCATTACTAACGGTACAAAGCATATTTTTGACAGAGTCCAATAATACCTGCTATAGTTTCTCATCTCTTACTCATTCAAAGCATATGTTACTGTTACTCACACGTTGTCTTTCTATATATAAGTAAATTGTTCAGTTTTATATCTTCGTAATACAATTATTTTCTAAGCTAACCAAACAAACTCATATTGAACTTTACTGAATTGCCTTCATATTGTTCTGTTTATTATTATGGCTGAAATACAAAGAGAAAGACGACGTAGGAGCCAACGGTCTAGACGTGAACATGCAAGAGAGCAAAATATTTCAAATAGAAGGTCCCAATCAATTGAAAAATCTCATTTGAGTCAACTAAGTATTTATTTTATTATTACAATTTTACCTACAACTGAATCCAAACGTGTTACAGACTACAATTTTATCGTCATTCTACGATCAATCACTACCATTTTCGCAACTAATCTTTCTGCTATAGTTAAACATGCAAGCCTTTGTTTCATTACTGCTCTACGTTATATACTTAATGCAAAAACACTATATTAGCATAGCTCCTAAATTTTGCCATGAATTGAACATAATGCGTTGCATACCATAAAACACAACATCTTTGAGATCATTTGAACACCTACATACATTCATACGTACATATCAGAAATTCATCATAAAACTAATAAATCATAGTGAAAACTGAAAAAAACCGAGTAGCATGGTTGAAGCTAAGAAGAAACAGGGTAGATATGTTTTGTGTGAAGATTCAAGCTTTTTATTAATGAAATATAATTGAATAACTAATTGGTAATTATGTTTTGGTTAAGTTTTCTTTTAATTTTGTTATCAATTTGCAAAAAATTAGAGAGACAATGTCAAATTAATTAAAAAGCCGATTTAACATATCAACTATATACAAGTAATTATGCTTTGCATGTATATATAAATCGCACTAAATAAAATGATAAAATTTAATCTGGGTCCTACATTCATAACCGTCTTAGTTCCTAGCTCAAAAATAATTCAAGAATTTGAAGAATCTGGGTATGAATAGGCAGTACGTCATCATACTAAAGTGTTAGGCTGGAAGCAGTTTGTCAATTGAAACCCACTTTTAATACAAAGAATGTTATAGATATTGAATTTGTTCTTCTATGCATAAACCTTAGTTACTATGGCTTGAGTTCTTTGTCTATCCACTTTAATTTACAAAAATAGGTGAACTAAATGCAACCGTGTATAGGAAAATATCATATGACATGATTTAAATACATCTTTATATTGTCTATCCACTATTGAAAAATATAGTATGACTTTTGTCTTATTTATGCATGTTGTATAGATGTTTATACCGCATATGATATATGTTTGTTCTGTTTGGTGTTATTTTCAAATTATTATATATTACTTTTCATTTGTCCAACATCACACTTGATGAAAAAAAATTCTATATAATCATGCATATGAAAAATTCACCTATGTATAATAGGTCTTCGGAAAGTATTATTTTTCTTTTCTTTTCTTTTCGTTTTATATTTTGATCTTGAACTGTTTATCTATTTTATGGATACACTTGCTCAATTTATTGATTTTATGTCATTACTTAACCATGGTTAAGCTACCTTGCAAATAAATATGATTGTATTCATTGGTTTTAAGTTCTTTTGCACATTTGCATAAATTACTCACAGTTTATTAATCGAGCAACCTGTATTTATGAACTTCTACATTCCATGGTTATACGACCTCTAGCACAAGATCACGCGTTGTTTACATGATTAGAAAGTTTAGTGTGGATGTTTTCCATATCATACATTCATCCTCCATCAACTTCGTCGAAATTTTCTGAAGCAAGCATTTTCAATAAATTCCCTTTTACGTTGCAAACTTGGGAAGCTTATTAGAGGTAGAAACTGAGTTGAAAGTTAAAATATGGATCATGGCTGTAGTTAGGGATACTGCATGAGAACGTGGCTACAAAACATTTATAATGTAACAAAATTAAAAAGGATATTTTAGACATATCAAAAGCTTCATTTTCTTCTCTCTTTTTAATTACTTGCAGCTGCAGATGGTATAATGGAGTGTATAATGGACCCAAGGCAACATAAATCAAATTGAAATAAATATAAATAGTATAAATTAATAGTTATCAAAGATGAAGTTTATTTTTCATTTGGTGTTTCAGCTGCATATTATATAAAAAAACATGATTCAAACTATATACAACATTCATTATTTCTTTTAGGACAATTAGTCATAGAAGAAAGAGGACAATCAACTCAAACACGTAGAAGGCCAAGGATTCTAACATTTTATGTTCCCCGTAATTTTTTTTAAATTTAACTACCGACTTTCTCATTTACATTGTATTTTTGTCATTCTAATCATTCCAATGATGGTAATCATATAGGCTCATTTGAATATGAAGAACACATGACAACTCGATCCACTTTCATGATAAGCTATAATTGTGGTCGAAATTTTATTGTTACACAGTATTTTCACGAGCACATGCTACCTGCTCCTACCTACTGCCCTTTTTGTGGCTCAAAGATATTCTTTGATGAGACATTGAAGATTTGCTGTAAGAATGGTAAAATTACCATTCAAAGATCAACAACACCTCAACAGCTACTAGATTTGTATATTGATCAAACCGAAGTTGGTACGCATTTTAGAAGTAACATAAGGTCTTATAACAATGCTTTTGCTTTTACATCCATGGGTGCTAACATTGATCATAGCTTAGCTAATGCAACAAATGGAGTTTATTCATATCGCGCACAAGGGTCCGTATATCATAGCATCGGTAGTTCTTTACCTATGGATGGAATGAGACCAAGATATTTGCAGTTATATATTTATGATACTAACCACGAGATTGAAAATAGACGACACGATAATGCAGCAATGAGGCCAAATCTACTTTTGATATTAAAACATATTTTAGATATCCACAATCCTTTTGTACAAGTATTTCGACATTTGAGCCGGCGGGATGATATACAAAATTATAGAATAAGAATAAAAGAGCTTGCAATAAATAGACAAATTCATGAGTTACCAACCGCGTCACAAGTAGCAGGTATCATTGTAGGATATGAAGAAGATACCATTTTGAATAATAGGGACATTATAGTTCAAACAAGAAGTGGAAATTTACGAAGGGTTCAAGATACTGCAGGGTTTTATGATCCATTACTGTAACGACCCGTAGATTTTAATAGTTTTTAATTGGTTTTATAACGTATTTAATTTGGATTTTGAGAAATTTTAATAATAATATTTTGAAATAAAGTTTTAATATTTGGTTTACGTATAATTAAATATAGCAAATGGTAAACTTTCAATTAATTTTATGAAAGTTTATTTATTTTGTGAAATTCTATTAAATTCATGCTGACTTGCTAATGATATGTAATCTAAATTTTAATAAAAGGATCTGCAACATCGTAGTTGTAAATTATGAATGTTATTGTTTATAATCATACATGTAACTCTAATGATACGATTTTAATAACAAATTCCGTGTTCAAGATATGGATTTCATAATAGTATTTTCTTAATATCCTTAGCTTTCAACAATAATCAATTAGCGACCTTAATCTTAATAGGATTTGAAATCATCAACATTCGGATAAGTCAAATGATATTCTAAATGTTAATAATAATCTTGAAAAAAAAAACTTTATCAGAAGAACATTTTAAGTACACATAAATTTTTATGGGATTATGTTAATATGTATTCAGTAGGCATATGCTAACAACCGCTCAAACAAGAGATAATCACTAATACACAGTGTTAATTGTTAAAAACTCAAACTATCTATATTTATCACGCAAAAATGCAAAATCATAAAGGTCATTAGTGAAATTATGCAATCTTAACATGTGCGTAGAAGGCACATGCTGATATTTTTCGATGTTGTGCATTGCACTAAGAATTATTGGATCCTATTCATCGTTAATTTGCTACCATTTCACGACTTTGACCACCACCTTAATTTGTTGAATGCCACGAATGCCAAAATGATGAATGATGTTGCAAGTCAGAAGAAAATGCATGCTCCTATATGCGTTTTTGCGTTTAATGACATTAGATGCCAACAATATTATTATGCATTTTCATTATCTTAATTCTTTTATCAATTAACCTCTCTACTTTTCTTTCCAATCTGATTTATAACCTGCCTATTTACTTTTCTTACCATATTTATTATTTGCTAGAATCTAGCCGTTTCATAATTCCCTTTTTCAGCATTTGATGTGTCTTCTCTAAATCTAAGCGGAAAATCTAGCTTACCCCTTTTATTCATTTACATTTTTTTCTGTTTCAAATTTCATCGTGACTGACACGCAACCTTACTTTAATCACTGCGTCAATCAAGCATCCATCTATTAATTTTCATTTATTTTATATTTATTGCCAACGTTATAAATTTGAAAGATCACTTGCTTCCCTTGTCTCCCTGATTTCACGTCTCTGTGCCTATCCTTTTGAGTTTTTTACTTTTATATTCTATTATTTGCCTAAACGTGCATTTTGACTGTTGCCATCTCCGTATTTATTTCTTTCCTTTTTGAAATTAAAACGTATACGTTTTACATTTATTTATTTCTAAACCAGTCATTGCCTTTCCTTTAAATCAATCCATTCTCTTCTTATTTGTTTTAATTTATTTCCTCTTTTCACCAACACTCAATCTTTATACATATTTGTTTTAATTCATTTTCTCTATACATGTGCATTCAATCTTTGTACATATTTGTTTTAATTTATTTTCTCTTTTCACCAGCATTCAATGTTTATATACATATTTGTTTCATTTTATTTCCTCTGTTCACCAGCATTTAATCTTTATATATTTGTTTTAATTTATTTCTTCTTTCTTTTTTTTACTTCTCCTTAATTTATAGGAATAAATTCTTAAATTTCCTCTAGCTATTACTATCTTTATTTCTTGCCACTTTAAACAAAATTTCTTTCCACTTTATCAATGTGAGGCTTCTCTTATAAATACAAATCACTCGTACATACCCTACTCCATATCAATAGACCTTCATCTCCTCTCTTGCGTGTGAAGCTTCTTCTGTAGGTAAATGGCTGCACTAATTTTTTTTTTCTTCTTATTTCTTTTCTTTTTCTTCTTCTTTTTCATCCTTTTCTTTTGTTTTATTATTGTTTATATTGCTTTTGCTTTTCCTTTATTTTAAGCGTAACATGCTTCAAGTATATATTTTACATTATAAGTATGTTTATATAGTGCAGCGCAAGTATACATTAAATTTAAAGTTATAAACATTTGCATTTGTTCTATGGTTAGTTTTATATGAGTATTTATTGAAATTTGTATAGTCTGACTTTTGAATATACATTGGGTTATTTCACACGGTTTATATATAATATAAGATGTTTAGCAGTCTGCATATATGTTACGGTATGTAAGATTTTTATATAAAAAAAAAGAAAGGTGTTAATTTTATATTGTATTGTTTATAAAAAGGTGTTAATTTTATAATATATATATATATATATATATTGTGGGACAGTATACATTTATAAACATATTAATATACAGTAAGTTATAAAACATAAGTTTGATATATAGGTAGAGTTTGCATGGGTTTAAATTTTCCTTCTGTTGTTTAAAATATAGTTGTAGAGTTATAAAATTTTGGGGAGAATATATAGTATAGTATATTTTAAGTTAGTTTGTGTGTCTGTCCAGAAATGAATTATTATACAAATACAGTTTTATAAGATCTAAGATCTGTTGTTTTAAAATGTAAGTTTATACTAGTGATTATATGGGTTAAAATTTGACATTGATATTTTTAAGATGATGAAGAAAGTTTAATGTAAGTGTTAACATGTAAGAAATGCCTGAAGCCTGTTTTAATATTAAAGAAAATACTGGAATTTAAATTGTTAAATTAAGTTGGAGCTGTGCTCTCGCCCTTCTCTTTCTTATAAATATTTTGCAAAAGGTAAATTTATATCAAGTATAAGGTGTGTAGTGTTTCAGCAAATCAAGGAAAGTCGATATTGGTCTTAACAATAATAATGTGGAATGTTGACTTAAATGTTGATTTAAATATGATTATAAAAAAAATTATGTTAATATTGGTTTTAAACATAGTTTTGCAGTTTTCTATTATTTGCATTTGTTTGAAAACGTATGTATGTATATGTAAATTTTAATGCATTTCAAAACTAATATTGGTTAAGAGAGTAATATAATAGAATAATATTTGTATTTCATTTCGGTCTACATAAAGCAGTTTCTGATCTATTTTCATTGATCTTTATTTATCAGTTGTCCATCGTATTCGTGCCAATCTTGCTTCGCTTTGAAAATTTTGTTTGGATTTGTTCGATGTCTAGATCGTGATCCAGCGTAGCTCAATTCTTTGTCCAATCTATCTAGCCTCGAAAGGTGAGCAATCACTCACGATTTAACATTCTTATATTTATTAAATTTGATTTCAATTGAAACGACAATTGAAATATGTTAGTTATTAGTTATTTAAATTGTTTATATGCTATTATTTGTAACTGTTCACCTGTGGGATATGACACCATATCCTGTTGTTTATATTGTATTGTTATTGATGATATATGCCTGTTATATTATTATTATATGTTATCACTCTGCAAGTTCCCTGTAGTTTAGAATTCACTATGGGTTGAAATGATACATACCCGAACGGACTTTAGAATAGGAGAATTTCGTTAGGAGTTGAAATGATAGACCCAAGCGATTTTCATTTAATTGAATTTGGGATTACGGGTTGAAACGATATCCACCCGTATATATTTAGTGTACGGTTTGAAATGATAAATATCCGTAGCACTTGACCATATGATAGGAAATATATACAGACACCGTTGGTCCATATATATAAAAATATTTTGAAATAAATTCATTGTTTTGGAAAGAAATATATGGTCTTAATAAATATTAATTCTTAAATTATTATATATAAAGGGTAATGATATATATATATATATATAGATTTAATAATATTTAATTCAATTAAGATTGATTTAATACATAAATTATGTTAATTATTTAGGTAAATTATAGTTCAAATAGATTTTTGCAATAATTGGGATAAATTAAGATTGGGAGATAAATTTGAGTTTATTAAAAATGGTATTTAAATAAGGATTTATTCAATTAAATCAATTTGAAATTTTGAATGGGAAATTTAAGGGTATGATTTTGTAACTGATTTTTGATGTAAGTGATTTAATGAATATTTCACGTTTAAATATATTAAAGAAAATATTGAGTAAAATGTAATTAAGGTTACTTAAATGATATTGAATCTAATAAGGGAGTATTTCAAGACTAAATAATAATGAGGTTAAATCGAGATCTATATGAAACTGTTATATTGAACTTTTAAATATTAAAGCCTTGAACTATATTGGAATTTAAATGGTTTATTTTGAGATTCGGAGCTGTATTTGAAATAAATATAGTTGAATTCGTTATTTAGAAACTAAATTGAATTTAAATTGATAAATTAAGATTGGATTTAATTTGAATAGGAAGGTCGGGTTGATGTTGAAACAATTTGTTAAGTTGAGGAAATTGAAAATACTTTACTCTATAAATTATTTAATATATATATATATAAATACTATTTTGGGAAATATAGAGATATTTGAAGTGAAAATGATATTTGGTTTTGAAGTATAAATTAAGTTGAAAGGACTACGGTGTTATAGTGTATATTTCTACCTTGTAGATAGTTCTATGGACCCTTAGAGGATGGTTATCCCAAACATCCTTTAAGTTAATTGTATTTCAGTTGATATTTCACTTGAGTTGGATTTATTTAGATAAGAATGTTAACCCTGACTCGAGTGTTTTGTGTTTTGCTTTACGCTCGGGTCAGACTGAGTGATACAGCATTTGAGACTCACCTTCGAAGTTGGAGTTTGCTTAAAGATCCAGCTATCTATCCTTTCAGTCATCCAGTTGATTGGTCCAGAGAAGTCTTCCGCACATACTGGAGACTTCACTGTATCTGAGATATTCTATTGTACTTTATCTCTAACTCTGATTTTTTTTATAGTAGCTTCATGAACTACTATCTATTTATTCCGCTGCGTATTTTTGTACTACTCTGTATCTGTGATTCTGTGTTTGATTTATTTACTGTATATGTTGGGTTTTGCCAAATTTTAATTAACAATCTGATATTTTGAGCAATTCAAGTCCGACATCTGCGGATGCGAATGGTTGAAAATAGCAGGTCGTTACAATTACAATATCCACTTTTATTACCATATGGTGAACATGGATGGGATCTACACATACATGACAATGGAGCCACAATAATAAGTTGTAGAGCTTATTATTCTCATCTTTTGTAGGTGAATAACATACCATTTACCTTAGCTTACTTTTATTTTTACTTTCATTACTGATTTGTTTATGTGTTTAGATACGACCGATGGAGATGTCACTAATTTTGCATGACGGTCGCCTATTGCAGCAGTATGTGGTTGACAATTACGTTAAAATAGAAACTATGAGACTAAGGTACCTCCGTAATAATCAGGATACTATTAGGGCTGAATTATATCAAGGTTTACATGATGCTCTAACTTCTAGAGAGCTGACCGCCGGTTAGTAATACTTCATAACCAATTATTTATTAGTTTCTTTAACTTTATATGCAAAAATTATATATTGTAAAAAAATTTCCTTTTACTATAACCTTTAGGAAATGTTGGTGTTCGAAAAATTCTTCCATCATCTCACGCCGATAGTCCTCGAGATATGCATAATCGATATCAAGATGCAATGGCAATAGTGCAAACATATGGAAAACCTGATTTATTTATTACTATCACATGTAATGTTAAGTGGTTAGAGATTACACAAGAACTACTACCGGGTCAACAAGCACAAGATAGACCCGATTTAACAACAAGGATATTTCGTGCAAAATTAGAACAATTGAAACATGGCTTATATGAAAAAGGCGTATTAGGTAAAGTCATTGCGCATGTTCACGTCATTGAGTTTCAAAAGAGAGGCCTATCTCATTCACATATATTAATTATTCTACATGAAAATGATAAAATTAACAACCCTGATGATTATGACGCTTTACCCAGATAAAGATTTAGAACCAGAATTACATGCTGCAGTTGTAAAACAAATGGTTCATACTCCATGCGGTCGTTTCAACACTAATGCCACGTGCATGAAAAATAATCAATGTAAGAAAGGATTTCCAAAGTCTTTTGCACCTATAACTTTACGAGGAAGTGATTTGTATCCGATTTATAGAAGACGTGAAAATGGAATAAAAGTACAAAGAGGTGGACAAATTGATAATCGCTGGGTCATTCCTTATAATCCTTATTTACTATTAAAATATGATTGTCATATAAATGTTGAAATTTGCTTAAGTATTACATCTGTCAAATATTTATATAAATATGTTTATAAAGGGTCGGATCGTGTTTCTATAAATGTATCTTCTAACACAAACGATGAGGACGAAATTTCTCATTTTGTTAACGCTAGATGGATTTGTGCACCTGAGTCAATATGGCGAACATTTAAATTTCCAGTAACTTCTATTTCTCCTTCTATTATAGGACTACAAATACATCTTCCAAATACATAACAACTACAATTTAGTGCAAACGTAAACCTATAAACTATTTTGAGTGATAAACATAGATCTAAAACAATGCTTACTGAATTTTTCACTAAGAATATTAACGATGTATATACACGTCAATACTTATACAACGAATTTCCTGAAAAGTATTGGTGGGAATATAAACATACAGAATGGTACAGTATCTCCTACAGAAGGTAGGTGATCGATTTTATTTACGATTGCTTTTAAACCATGTTAGAGGTCCGACGTCTTTTACGCGCTTACTTACTGTTAATGGAACTCAGTACAACACCTTTAAAGAAGCCGCAGAATATAGAGGTTTGCTCGAAAATGAAAATAGCATAAAGGAATGTTTACAAGATGCTTCAAACACACACATGCCCACCGCTTTAAGAAGATTATTCGTCACAATTTTAGTTTATTGTGAGCCTTTCATGGCGCGAGAAATTGGGATGAGTCTTTACCATATTTAATTGAAGATTATCCTTCTACGCATACCATTAACCAAAATAATGTATACTTAATAAACCGATGTCTTTTCAACCTTAATAACCTCCTAAAACAACATAAGAACACTATTTTTGACTATGACATCCCTCATAACAATTTAGATTTTTCCCACCACTATAATAGTTCAACCATTATTTTAGAAGAACAATCTATAGAGGTACCACAAACCGATATAGATTCTATAAATAACTTAAACACAGAACAAAATGAAGCATTTCAACCGATCATGCATTCAGTAAAAGAAAAAAATAACTCAATATATTTCATAGATTGTCCAGGAGGTACAGGAAAAACGTATCTTTATAAAGCGATTTTAGCCCATATACGAATCCAAGGCCTTATTTCTATTGTGGTTGCTACCTCTGGAATTGCTTCTCTAGCGCTGCCTGGAGGTCGAACTGCGCACTCTAGATTTAAAATTCCTATCAAATTGGATTCTTCGTTAACATGTTACATTCCTAAACATTTGATAATGCAAAACTATTGTGTTTGGCCACTGTTATATTATGGGATGAAGCAACAATGGCTCATCGTTATGCATTTGAAGCCTTAGACGGAACATTAAGGGACCTAACAGGTATAAATACACCATTTGGTGGAAAGATTATTATATTAGGTGGTGATTTTCGACAAGTACTACCTATTGTCGTAAAAGGTACTAGAGCTCAAATAGACAATTCACGTATAGTACAATCATATTTGTAGACAAGTGTACATGTAATTCATTTAACACAAAATATGCGAGCGATAAACAATCAATCATATGCCGAATCACTTTTACGTATCGAAAATGGAACAGAACCTTACGTACAAGATGATCTTATTAAACTCCCAAATGACATTGTTATACCCAACACCAATGCAAGTTCTCTATGTCGTTTAGTTGAGGAGGTCTTCCCTACACTCCATGAAAATTTAGGTAACACTGATTATATAATGAATGGAGCAATCTTAACACCAAGAAATGAAATAACGAATGAGATAAATAATACAATCATACATATGTTTTCAGGAGAAGAACATGTTTATTATTCTTTTGATAGAGTTGAAGATGATACTACTAATTTGTATCAGCCGGATTTCTAAACTCGCTTGCTTTAAGTGGCTTGCCACCGCATAAACTAACACTTAAAGTAGGATCACCAATAATGTTACTTAGAAATATAGACCCAAAAATTGGATTATGTAATGGAACAAGATTAATATGTCGTATCTTCCATAGAAATCTCATTGATGCAGAAATTACAGTTGGTCGTTATCGTGGTACAAGGGTATTTATTCCACGTATCCCCCTAAAGCCTTCTGAAAATATTAACATGCCTTTTAATTTAATTCGCAAACAATTCCCACTTAACTTATCATTTGCTTTAACAATTAATAAATCACAAGGACAAACCATTTCTCATGTTGGAATTTATCTTGCAGACCACGTTTTTAGTCACGGCCAACTATATATGGCGTTGTCTAGAGGAGTAGCACGAAACTCAACAAAAAAATTAGTACACCAAGGAAAAATTCCCCGTAACAAGGGAACTCACACTAG
This sequence comes from Allium cepa, assembly GCA_030765085.1. NCBI lineage: Eukaryota > Viridiplantae > Streptophyta > Magnoliopsida > Asparagales > Amaryllidaceae > Allium > Allium cepa. The sequence continues at coordinate 140,360,080 of CM060932.1, forward strand.
AAATGTTGTGTGCAAAGATGTTTTATTGTCGTGTAATCAAAACTTAAACTAATTAGAATTAAGAGTATCTTTTCTGCTAAACTTTTCTAATATACATTCTTCATCTTCATTATATCACCGAGCAATGTCATTCTACAATTACTAAAGGGACTTCATTATTTCACTTACTTTTCTTAACCATGTATTAATTTGTGCTCAACTTTGAAATTTTCATTTACATCATAATATATAACAACAACAATTCTAAATTTTTAAGATCATTATACGAACATTTGTTACATAAAATGATCTCTAAAAAAAGTTTTTAACTCCGCCATCACCTATTACTTACGGATGCCGGTCCCAAGCTCGGATAAAGGAGGAGAGAGAATATTTTATGAATAAATGGTGTCATTTTTCTTCGTGCACGTCATCAGACTGCAACGATATAGTCATGTTTTGTAGGTTACATTAAAATGAATTTAACTCACGATTGTCTTTGCACACATCCAACGGACGTGCCATACATATTGGTATATATAACAAGAATACCTTCGTTTGAAGTTTTGAAAATTACGTTAATACTCTTGCTATATTAATTAAAAATAAAGCAACAAAAGAATGATTTCGTTCTTGCTAAAAATTAAACTAATATACATACATATATATATATATATATATATATATATATATGTATATATATATGTATATACATATGTACACACACTAGACATGCCATATATAGCGGTATTTAACAGAACAAATAGTGAAGGCGGATAAGCGTCGGGCCACGGGTGGGTGATTTCCGGGACATCCTGATACCCATCCAAAGGCGAGCAACGCGTCCAAGAGGTCGAAAACCTACACCGCGCACAACAAAGAATTTGGGTTTCTACCCAAAACCGGCCTAATAACTCTCAAATCATCATCTCGTTCTCTCCCTTAAGGCAAACCCAACGATAAAAATAAAAAGAGAGAGACCGAGAGAGAGAAAAACTGGACGATACGACCACCGCCCACTGCCGCCGACCACTACCACTGCCGCCGACCACTACCACTGCCACTACCTGCCGATCTCCAGCTTCCGCCTTTGATCTTCACCTTGCCGATCTCCACCTGATTTAATTAATTGGTAATTTCCCCCCTCAAGTTCTAATTAACGTTGAATGTTATTTAAGTTTTAATTTAATTTACTGTACAACTTTATAAACTGATTTGAATTTCTTTTAAAAGTGGTTTAGTTTTTTAAATTTGAAACCAATTTAATATTTTATATTCAAAAGTATATAAATTTAGTTTAACACCTGTTTGATTCTTATATTATATCATACAAGTTACGTTTAAAATGATTTTTTAAACTAAATTTTAATTTAAATTAGTTTATTTTGATTGATTGAAACTATTATAAATATAAACTAAATTTTAAGTTTACATTTTAAAAGGCTAGTGACTTTAATTAAAGTTTTAAATTGATTTTAGGGCTTTTTCACAGTTTTTTTTTTTAATTTGATTTTGGGGCTTTTTCGTAATTTCTAATTATAACTAAATGTATATGCAGTGTTTCATGGTCCAAATTTCAACTTTAGTGACAGTTTTTGAGTGCAGAGGTTTTTTTTTCTGGACAATTCGCGTTTTGTAGTAGCCATTGGCTGTTTAGTGTTTTGTAGTAGTAGTAGTGGCACTAAACACTACAGCTAATTTTTTATTTTATTTTTTATTTTTTAGAACAAAAAAGGTAAGTGCATAGTAAAGTCAGCCGGGACTTCTGTAAATTCGTGGATCCATTCTTAGTTTTATTACATGCGCCCTAAATCTTACGAATAGCTGAACATTGATGTAGTTATTTGCATTCATATGTTTGATGTTGATGTTTGATTCTATCCAACCACATTCACATTATTTATTTATTTATTTTTATTTTGTTGCTGGATGACTTATTAGATTTTTTTTGCTTTTTTTTTTTCTGTTTCTTTTGTATAGCACTTAATGTGTCAAAATATCTGTTCAAAATTTTGCGAACCTGTGATTTTTGTTTAGCTTTCCAGAAATCAATTTTTTCCAACCATAAATCATGGACATAATCTCTCAGCTACAAGAACAAGTGAACACAATTGCATATATAACATTAAATACTTTTGGAACGCTGCAAAGAGATGCTCCACCCGTTCGACTTTCTCCGAATTATCCCGAACCACCTGTGAACCCCACTGTTGCTACGAATGAAGAGGCACAAAACACTGCTGAGCAGGCAAAGTTAATGAGTGTTGCACTAGTCCAAGCTGCCAAAAAGGTTTGTACCTTGGTTGGTTGTATTTGTATATCCCATTTCCTGTGTGAGAAAGTTTTGAGCTAGTTTATTTGCAGTTCGATATGCTTGTTGCTGCATTGCCACTGTCAGGAGGAGAAGAGGCACAGGTTAAAAGGATAGAAGAACTTCAGGTAGATGATTCTTAACCCTTTTTTTTATCTTGGATTTTTCCCCCTTTGATAATCTTTAATTAAGGCCTATTTATTAACATGAGTATTGATGTGGATGTTGGTTTTTCAGTTTTTAGAATGGAGTCAACCAATCACCACTTAACCGTAATTCAACGGAATATTTCTCCCTTGTTCCTGTAATAGTCAATAGAATAGTAAAAACTGTTAACAAAGCTTCTAGGGAAGTAGTTTAAGACTTGCAGATGAATGCTAAGTTTAAATTTTCTGTAAATTTGGCTTTGTCATATTTTCTAGCGTTTGTTATGAATAAACTTGTATGTATTCTCGAGTTTTGAGGGCCTTTGTACAACCCTTAAGAGGCAGAGGCAAGTGTTACTGTTCATAGTAACTAGTAACTATCTTGGAAAACCATACAAAAAAATTTGGGCATTTTGCCAGGCATAGAAAGAAATAATTTTGGGACCTCTAAATTCTTCTTTTTTAGTCTACTTTTTTTGTCTCTGTCATTTCTGGCCTCTTTACTTTCGGACCCGTAGCATAGTTCAACCATCTTGTATAATGTTTGGATTCATTTCCCGAAAACTGTATGGTCCAAACCATCCACACGGCTGTCAAAAATTTTGGTAGCATTATGTTGCTTTGAAAATGGTTAGGTCACAATTACTGACTAAATTCAATTTTATGTGCCAACTGTTATTCTATGGAACTTTCAAGGCCTGATGTATTTTTTTATCTGATCATGGTAATATCCACAAATTCTTCCACCAAAAAGTTCATGGCCTTACTTTATGAAAATTATGCTTGTGGTCTAAAGCGATAATATCATAGCACTGTAAAAGAAAGTGTATGTGTTATTTATATTTACTTTGTAGTTCACAGTTAATGTGTACTAATCTATTAATATCTTTGGCATAATGGTCTAGGCTGAGAATGAACTTGTGGGTGAAGAACTACAAAAGCAGTTAGCTGCAGCTGGTATGTAACTCTTCTTCAAAGAAATACATACTCAATTCCTGTAATGTTTGTTTCGGTAAGAATTTAACATAAATACCACATTAAGCCCTTATTCTCGGTCTCCTAAGCTTAGCCAAAAGTTTGCATGGTTAACCAATGGCATGATGTGGGGTTAAAATTAGGGGTTAAGAATGAAGGTTAATAAAGCGTTGCATGCCAAAATTGTGCAGCTAAATGAACAAAAGAAAACAGATGTTTATTATGTCTCAGACATGTATTTCTGTGATGACTTATTTGTTAGCATTATGCTTTATTTCAAATTTCATTATCATTGTTGTTTACTTGGATTGGATGGATGCACAGAAGCAGAGTTGAAGCAGGTGCAGGAGCTGTTCAGCCAAGCGGTAGACAATTGTTTGAATTTGAAGAAGCCATAATAAATCTACATAGAGCTAATTAGTCTGTTTGGAATTGAACATGGATATGTATTGGTTTGAGTGCTCCGTAGCTATGTAAATGTTATTACAAGACCAATGCAATGAAAGATGAACTGTATGATGCATTTATATGCTGTGTTTGAATGAATTGCATTTGTGAATGGATCCACGGATGTCCTGTGACTTTCAAAACGCTACAAAGTTTGATCGTCGCCTTTTCTTCTTTGCTGATTCCAATCAATAGTTGGCATCTGTCGGGATGTTGCTTTCATTGTTTGGGTGTGGCATTGGACGCAAGGATATAAACTTGTTTCTTCGCTGTCCCGTGGGAACACACTCAAAAAACTGGTTTATGCAGCCGCATTTTGAGAGAGTTCTTTTTAACACTAAAATTTTTTTTTTTTTTTGGAAGTTCTCTATCCGTTTTTCATTATTCCGACCTTTTAAATGAAAAACACTGGTGATTGTTTCTTTTCCATATTTAAACCTAAGCTATTACAGTTAGAAATAGGGCTGGATATCTTTACCATATTACCTCTTACCAACCATTAACAACCGCTACCAACTAAAATGGTACTAAAAAATGGTAACCAATTCACTGGTACGGTTTGTCGAACTGCATGAAAATATACGGTACGGTAAGGGTAATTAACTACTAAATGTGATAATTACCATATCCACTATATAGATATATATGGAAAATCTATTAGTACACAAAATATAGACACCATTGATGATACAATAATTTCTGTCATTCGACGGTCCTCCGATTTACACCTCCCATACAAAGATAAAAGGATCGAATGGTCTACCTCCCTTGTGTCACCAACTTTGTCTAATTCTATGTCTACATAGCCGTCTTACACAAACATTATATAGATAATATATATGTATATATACACACATTTAATGTGTAATGATTTAATAGAAAATCTTACAAAGTACCATTATGATATCATATTGAATGCAATTCTTATCATGTATTTTTTTTAAATAATATGATTTCATGCAATGTTTAGTGCCGGTTTGGTCACATTTTGAATTTTGTGTTTTCCATTTTCAACGTATATTAAAAAATATAAAGAAAACGGAGAAGAAAATATAAAATTCTTAGTGATTATGACGATGGGCGGACGTTGAACGGAATAAATCGTTTTTCGTGCTTTCTTTTTTTTTCGAAATGGAAACAAAATAAATTTGTTTTTCTCTTTTGGGATATTGCAAAAGCACGGAGAGCAATCCATTTTCACCGTCGTCCTTCCATCTTCGTAATGGCTAAGAATTTAAATCATTTTTTCTACTTTTTCCTATTTTACAATACCTATCGAAAACATAAAATGAAAAACTTAAAATGAAACCAAACATACCCTTAGCTTCTTGCATAATATTTACTTGTATGGTTGACTATACAAAATAAAATTAATAAATAATCATATAATAAAAATTAACAACTCTTGATATTTACTTATTTCAATATTTACTTATTTAACATGAAATATTGTAAACAAATATATATCATATTGGTAAATGGTAAAAGTTTATTACCGACCTTTACCATCCATTACCAACCACAAACCGAAGTATCGGTTTTCCGATAACTTTGGTTGGTAATGATATGATTTTTCTATTACCACATAAATCGATATGGTAATGGTTTTAAATATGAACTTTCAGAACCGAACCGAATCCGGCCCTAGTTAGAAATTATGAATGAATTGCTTTTTTCATGGATATCTGTGGATATAGAGCTACTGTATTAAATATGGGAAGTTATATTGCAACACAAAATCTGAACACAATACAGTTGATGACACAATGAATCTTAATTCTGAATTGTTTTTTTATTTCCACCTTCTGGATAAATACAAGAATTCAACAGCATACGTTTATTTTTTTCAAATTTTGTGTTTAATTTTATATTTCAATAACTACTCCCGTTAAATATTCAGCTATACATTAAAGTTTATGTCAGTCTTCAACCAGCGTCCGAGAAACTGTGGACATCTAAAGGTGGATCAAATGCAAAATGGATGCGACTACATAAAGGGTAAGTTGGCAACAAGTAGAGCAAGCTGAAATGGAATGCGTTGCGAACGTTGGAATGCGTTAAACGTGTTGCGAACGTTGGAATGCGTTGTTTCAAACAAATAGAGCAAGCTGAAATGTAAACGATGATGAATGGCAAAGTGTAACAAGATATACCACCTAAAATTCAAGCAAATAGAGCTAGTTGAGATGACCACAGTTTATACAATTTTACCTTGTTTACATGTTTGTTTCCATGCATTATCTTCTTTTTCTTCCCATCTTTCCACGTTTGGGAGAAAAGCTTCAAAAATTAAAGCAACAAGATATGCTGTAGGATATAAACATGAAGGTAAGTGCAAATATCAAATCCCTGGGTACATGAAAAGTGTTGGATATTCTTCTATTCCCTAGTCTACAAAGAAACAAAAGGCACCTGGGAAGCAAGGGCCGTTGTTGTCCTGGATATGTTGATCATTGGATGCAATATATTAAGCAGTCAAACAGGCACAAGTAACTCAAAATTTAGCTCATACAGAATACTTAACGCAGTGTCAAGGTCATACAGCTAATAGATAACAATGTCAAAAATTCAAAATTGTAGAATAAAATACAATGGTCTAACTTAAGATTTAGTTTTAAAATTTCATAGGAAAGACTTAGAGTTAACCACATTTTGTTTACAGAAGATGTTGCAAAAACCAATATATAGGCCTTGACACCTAGAAAAGAACATTCTTCTTCGTGTTTCTTCAAAGCAGCTGAGCCAATTGCATTGATGCTTCCCAATGCAGAAACATTCCAATAACGCACAGAAAATTTACTGCATGATAAATAACATAACAGTCACTAAACTAACACAATATCAAAATATTATTTACTGCATGATAAATAACATAACAGTCACTAAACTAACACAATATCAAAATATTACCACCATTAATAAATGGGCGCAGCTAATGGGAGGAGGTAAAGGTTATATCAAAGTACATTTCTAAAGCTAACTTGCATTAACATTTATTCTCTCAATATCCATCAGGAATAAATCAACTAAGACCAGACTACAAAATCCAATAAGCTACATTATGATCAGTTCAGCACAATACCTTTTTTACAACTCACAAGGAATCATATGCACTGTAAAAGCGGCCTCAAAGATTCAACCAGGCAGACTGCCACCCCCGACCCACCTCGGTATTGCCAAGCATTATAAAAGAAATTGTCATTTATTTTATCCACTTAAAAATCTTCCCTTACTCATTTATCCTCTTACCCTATCAAATACTTCACTCACCCGCCCACACACACTTTTTCATAAATAAAAAATTATTTACTCTAAACCATAACTCGACTTCTCCTCTCTATCTGTTCAAAGAACGGAATTAAAATTTCTCCTTTTTTAATCTAATGCTTCATCCATGCATATAAATCCAACTAAATTTTTTGTAACTAGATGTGTTCTGACTAAGTCGTTATCGACTATAATTGCACGTAGTTTTTTTTATTATTTTCGTAAATTGTGTAATCCTAACTAAGACTAATATGGTAAAAAAAAATATGCAATTCAAATTTGTGTTATGATGGAATATAGTAAAGAACTTCCATTACTGCAACTAAAAATATCCAACCATTGGTACTGAGTTGTTGTTTCAATAAGAAGACAAAAGAACGATGAAACCAGCTGTAATAGAAACAATATCACATAATCAAATATAATTAATAACCTTTTCCCAAAATATTTAAGAGATTACAAAACTGTTGATTTACGTGCATATTCTAAATATAATTAAATATCTTAATTCATCGACCCCTAATCTAAAACTAACAAAACATTTTCGCTTACGTTGTTCGTCTCATTTTCTTCCATCATTATTACATTTGAGGATATTGTTTCTTCCATCCTATACTAATCTAAAACTAAATATAATGCAATATCGCTTATGATTGAAAATTATTACATTTGAGGATTATGTTTCATTCTATTTCGCTAGAGTCTTTCCTGAAGATTCAGAAGTGGATATTGCTCAATTAAGCATAACCAATTGCATTTACTTCCAATCATCTTTTAATGAAGTGGGCTTCTAAAGTAAGTTTTATGATTTAATTTATGATTGTTTAAGTGGTATTAGTAAGTGTTTAAGTAGATGCTTATTTTCAAATATATATATAGACACACACAGGCGCAAAATACGAAATACTATGCAACACAAATCACATAAATAGAAATAATATTAAACCAATCCATAACAATAACCATAACTATAAAAGGAAAATGATGACATCATTTCTTTTAAAGTAGTTTTTATTACCGTTAAAAACAAAACGAATATTGCAAAACTTACGAAATACTATGCAACATAAATCACGTATACAGAAATAATATTAAACCAATCCATAACTATAACCATAACTATAAAAGGGAAATGATGACATCATTTCTTTTAAAGTAGTTTTTATTACCATTAAAAACAAAACGAATATTGCAAAACTTACAAACAAAAAATATGAAATTAATGAACTATTAGATAACAAAATAACCTCTACATGTATGTGTGCCAAGTCCCTAAGTCATCCACAAGTATGTGTGCCAAGTCACTATTTCATTCTACTCTCTATACCCCAGGGGTTCTCTTCATGATTAGGAAGAATGAAGATATTCTGTCAGACCCCCGTAGTAATTTAGCCAGACAGACTATACGCTCGGGTGCGCCTAAAGTCTGTCTTATTGACCGAATCCAAGCTCTTACTACGACTACTTTTCTAAAATAGGAGCCATAATGCCATCTCTGGTAAAGAGATAGCACTAGGTGGTGTCGCAACTCTTCTATTTGAAAGCACTTTTGGCTTCTGAAATCCTTCAACGCTATGGGAGCGTTCGTAACGAAGTTGTGTTGCGCCACATTCCAATGCAAATTTCTAATTGTTTAACAAGAGCAATCAAGTGTCATTAAGTTTTATTAAACATGTGGTAATAAAGATAGTTTGCTATTTTTTAACACATACATATATGCATACATACATACACACACACACACACATACATACATACATATATAATTACATTAACAACATATATTGCTATTTCGATGGAGCACTTCCCAATACCCTGCGCTAGTTGGTGTGCCCTTTAAACTAAGTTACCTGCCCAGTCAAGTCAACCATCTTCCACATGAGTGTTGCCCCATACCCTCACCTAAGGGGTCTGCCACCCATGCATCCTTGTCCGTATTGTCAAACATTATAAAACAAATTGTTATTTAATTACAATTTTTTTCGTAAAATACGAATATATTATATAATGCAAATCACATAAATAATGTTAAACTAACCAATACACCTATCATTAAAGTAATCACTTTGGCAAACATTACAAGAAAGTTGTTATTTATTTTCAAATTTATTATACATAAAATAAAATTAATATCATATTACACTAGTAATATACTAATATACATATAGCTATATATATACATACTTGAATTTTTTATCCTGTTCATTATAGGTAACAGAAGTTTTACACCCAAGCCCTGTGTTTCGTTGGACCAACAGTCTTTTTGTACATTGCCAGATAAGCGCCACAATGCACAAAAACGCGTCTACTGTAGAGACTTTTTTTAAAACCTTGAAGAAACCTTCTCCCATATGTAGCTTATAAATGACATTTTAAAAGTTAAAAGATCAAGCCGAGGCCATAACGTTCCAACCAGTCAAAAATAAAAAATATATATCTTTTAAAGGACATGATCTAAAAAGTAAGGGAATGGTGGTTCAACATATATGTATACCTGCTGCTGCTGCTGATAGTTCCCACCGTATCCTTGGTATGGTGGCGGTGCATATGCATACATGTTAGGATCTTGTGGTTGTTGGTAACCATAAGTTTCATATCCTTGATTATATCCATAATAGTTACTGTTGTACTGGTTCTGATCCTGTTGCGGCTAGAAAATTTACAACGGAAGTAAAAACAAAGTTGGTGTTTTTATTTCATAGGAACGTAAAAAGCTACGGGATATCCCAAACCTGTTTATTTGGAGTACGACCCCATGAAAGACGGACACTTTGGCCACCCAGCGTAGTGCCATTTAGCTTGTCAATGGCGTCCTGAGCATTTTCCCTTTTGAGGAAACAACAGCCAAATATAAAATAAGTTCAAAGTTTTGAGCATGCACCGAGAACATAATATAAATATGATGCAGAATCAACGCACACCTGTTAGCAAACTGAACAAATCCACAGCGCTTTCCTAAAGGAATCTTTATATTTACCACCTCACCATAAGCACTAAAGACCTGACGAAGAAGATCATCTGTCACATTGGGGTCCAAACCACCAACAAATACCTGTGGAATAAGTCAGGAACACTGATTATCCTATGTAATTAATTATGGCTATATAGAATTAACGAAAAAAGTGCCTACAGTAGTATTATTCGGATCATTATCTGACTCGGATGCCTGTGAATTCTGATAAGGAGCTGCAAACAATATATTATCTAAATTAAGATACATTTGCAGCAATAACAATGTCATGTAAATGAATGCCAAAAAAAATTTGATAATATTTTGCGTTCATGAACTTTGTTTGCACTGCATTTACCAAGTTGATGCTTTTACAAAGCAAGGTACAAATGATGATTAAAGCAGAAGCTAATGATAAAAAGCAGTACCTGAATGTGGAAAGAAGCTGTTAATTTAATCGCAAAACATCGTATTTTCTACATACTGAATCTATTATCTCCCGTATCTTAAGTTTTTGTTGGTGTGGACTAAAGCTGACCGTCATTGCAACTTCATATTTTGATTTGTGTTGAAATTCATGATTAACTATTCTCAAAATTGCATAAATATGCAGTTTCTTAAAGCTCAAATATTAGTTTTAATAACATATTTCAGACTACGGATATTTGTGCAGAAAATACAGAAAATGATGCTGAAGGCACGCCAAAAAGCTGAAGGCGCAAGCCTTGCACCTTTTTGTTTTGACCATATTGACTTGCGTCGATAATGATGTCAAGTAAATGAATGCCCAAAAAACTCTTGAATCTTAATGATTTTTTGAGTGCATAAATTTGTTTGTTTGCGCCTCATTTACCAAATTAGCACTTACAAAACTAGGTAAGAATGGGGTTAAAACAGAAACTCATGATAACAAAACAGTACCTGAATACAGAAAGAGGCTATCATTTTTTGTAAATTAGCACTTACAAAACTAGGTAAGAATGGGGTTAAAACAGAAACTCATGATAACAAAACAGTACCTGAATACAGAAAGAGGCTATCAATTTAATAAAATATCATATTCCCAGCATATGGACCTACTGTGTCTCAGAATTAACAGCACTTGCGTTCCATTTCATAGATAGACCAAACTTAAGGTATCCCGCAAATATCATGGTAAGAAACTTTAGACTGTATGCCTTGGCACAATATCTCCACAAGGGCGAAAGTATTTTAAAAAAATATCAATTGTATTCGCTCAGAGGTGAAAGGAAAAAAAGGAGGTTGGTCTAAACACTTCATACCATGATATACAAATTCTACTGTCATTCAACTCTCGTGATACATAAATAGTTATGTGGCAGAGAAACAAAAATAAACCTATATGCATGCAGGACTAGAGATCTATACTAATAGTATGGGTCATTCTATAGTTTTTTATAAAATACATAGCATGGGTCATTCTATAGTTTTTTATAAAATACAAATAAAGCTGTGAATTATGTCTGGCCATAAAGACGATAATGAAAAACCAACATTGCCATAAGGATGATTGATAAACAAACACGTCTATAACAAATAGAAGAGGGATAAGTTGGGTCTTTGAGGTCAGGTGTGTGAGAAAGATTATTCAACTGTTTTCCTCTCGCCTAAGGAGAAAATTATCTGCAACACTTAACATCGATTAAAAAGTAACTTATTAATATAATGTTGGCCAAATGTGGAAGGCGTAGATAGTATATAGTAAATGGATATACTGATCATGTTTGAGAACTCTGCTTGTAGAGTAACCCTCAAAGATGCATTATTAGTCATAAAAAAGATCTGAACTGAACTGGTTTTTTCTTGATAGATGTTTACAGTCCCGTTAAGAGGTCAAAAATACAAACAGAAATGGTTATTGACAAGATAATAGATTGACCACGTGTTCAACAGGAAAGCAAAACAAGAAAATTCACTGGTTCCAATATCACACAGTGAATTATATATTTACCTCTATTAGTGTTTTGCTGGAGTCCCATGCTTTTCTTGTTTGTGGCAGGACCAACCCTCATTTGCCGTGTAGAACAGTACTGACCATCCATTTCAGTCATTGCACGAGTTTGTTCATTTAAGTCGGCAAACTTAACAAATCCATAACCCTTGGAACACCCAGTGGTTCTATCAGTAACTATCTTAGCTCCTCTAACCGAAGGATAATGGCTTTTAAAAGTCTCCTGTAATATATAATCAGTGACATCTGGTGCTAAGTCACCAACAAATACAGTATATTCAGGGCCATCATCACCACGCTTTTCACCGGCAGCAGCCCAGTTAAGTCTGAAAGCTTGTTCAGTGTTAGGCATAATCTGGCCATTAAATGTCTGAAGAACACGTTCTGCTGTGCCACGGGTTGCAAATTCAATAAAGCCATAACCCTCTGATTGTCCACTTTGTCTACTGCGGATAACCTTTGCTGAAATCAGCTGATAAAAATAAAAATAAATTAAAAAAAATTAGACAATGGCAATATAATACTATAACAAAATAATATGACTGGCATTGGCATTGTTAAAAACTAAAAGAAGAAAACACAACAAACAAAAAGGTGTAAACAAACATGTACTTCCCGATCACTAACTTATAGTAACAACAATTTCCTCATCTTTCAGTCAAACCGATCCGTATGAAGGTTTTCTCTGTCGTGGTGAGGATTAAAAACTTTGATGCACCCATAAAAATATGATTCAGAAGATGTAATTTTACTATATTAAAACAAAAACCATGAAACAAAAAAAATTATAGTATATTTATTAATAACCACTGAAAACATGGATCAAAAGATGTTTTTCAGTTATCTCTTTTGGTAAAACAAGAACAAAATACGTTTAAGCAAAAATCTTATTTAGGTTTGGGTATGGTCTGTAATTTGGTTCCTGTTTGTTATTTTTAATAAACTTGTGTTATGTTTTAATCTCGACACAAACGCACATGATTTCAGAGCTTCAGGTGTTTTTTGTCTAGTTATTTATGATTGTTAAAGTTTTTAATAAGCAAACAAATATGTATTTCAGTTTTTGTTGCAAGTTAATATATAATCATGATCCATCAATATTAATATGTTATTTTTCAATTGTACAGCTATTGGTTTCTTTTGAAAGAGCCTTTTGGATTAGAATTTATTTCAGTCACTTTTTGGATCAAATTATATTTCTTTCATTATATGTATTGTTTTAAACTTGTAATGGCTTTCCATTTATGCATTTGTATAATTTTCTACAAAAGATACAATTTTAATAAAGCCTGGCTATTGTGTGATAGTGCTACTAATCGCATATGTATAGCAAATCTTACATGTCATTTTGATAAATCGTATTTTTCTTCTTCTAAATATCAAGTGCAAATTAATCTTCTTTATGTACTATTGTATTTAGGGGAAATTTTATATAACGGTCACTAGACCAACTGTTATGCATGGAACAGAATGTTGGCATTGAAAAGGGAAAAAACATACATACATACATATGTATGTGTATGTGTGTGTATGTGTGTGTGCGCGTGTGTATGAGAAATGTAAGTGTTGAGGAGATGATAGAATTTACACGAAAAGATAGTTTCAACTGAGAGAGGGTGATATTATAATTCTACAAAAGGAAAATTTGGTAAAATAAACTTAAATAGCATGAACACATACATAAAAGACAAAAAGATATATCAGTGAGGAGAGGAGATAATATATACATAGAAGCAAAGGACAAAAAATAGACCGGATTTAATATAGGAAGAAAATATTAAACGATCTGAACAAAAATAAAAATTAACAGAAAATATGACTCAAAATAGAAACTTACGTAGACCAAAAGTTCATGTAGCAGAGCCGTTCATTTGAAGAAAAATGATGAACAGATGAATATGGCGATGATATTTATATGTCCATGAATATATATATATATATGTATGTATGTATGTACATGTTTAAAATTGTATGTTCATATGTTTATAATTGTCCATACATGTTTATGTTTATTTACTGTTCCTATTTAAATTACCAATGTTAGACACACACAAACATACACAAACAATGAGAAAATGTTAGATAAATGTGGTGGTGAAAGTAAGCACAATGTTGTATAAAATAAACTCTACACAAAACTAAATAGTTCATGAAATAAAACAGCGTATAAAACGCTGCATTGATTAAACATTATATTAATTATTATTTATGTGCTTTTTTATTTACATTTGCAACAATACTGAACTGGGATTTGACTTGAATGATTAGCATGCACAAAAATATCTTATACAATCTGATAAGAATTCAACTTCATTTTAACATTTACGAATGCAATTTCGAAGTAATCATTTGGGTTCTGATCTTGATTTTGTATGTTTTCCATGTTGAAACGTAAAACTGAAGGTGAAACTAAGTGTGAATTGGATAAAGTAAAAGTGAAAATGTAAAAGTAAAGTGCAGACAAGTAATTATATTAAATATAGCGCATTTTGAATATGGGATAAGATGCTATAATTATATTAAATGTTAATTCCCCCTTTGGTACCAATGCAAATTAAATTTGCCACCAATTCAATAAATGAAAAACTTAATACCTCTGTTTGGTTGATTGTAAGACCTTCTTTCTTGTGATGTCGTGATTCAAATTCATAATAGAACATTACCTTCGCGACATCATGTGACAACTTGCAAAGTCCAATATGGATATAAATATTTCTTTAATATTATTAAACGAACTTGTTTATTTTTATCACAGTGCAGTCGGGTATTATATCAAATTACATAAGAAATTTTCCGTGTTACCAATAAAGTACATTTTTCTTGATAAATTGAGTGATAGATCTTCTTTTTCTTTTTGAAAATTCAAGCTATACCATGATTAAAAAATTTATTTCCTCCTCACTTGACAAAAACCTGGATTCATTCCTATATTTTATCATAAAAATGATAAGGAAACTACATCTACAAATTACCAAGCGACCCAGACAAATTCAATACAGAAGAAGATCTGGTTTTTACCTCTCCAGTCTGAGCGAAGCAGTTATTCAGATAATTTTCATCCATCCAGTACTGCAAATCGCCAATCCATAGCGTCTTTATCTCATCTCCCTGAGCTGGAGATTGACCAGTTACCTGCTGCTGTTGCTGCCATGTCATCATTGCCTGAGGTGGTGCAACCTGAAATTGAGCTGCAGCCATCATCTGCGGCCATTGCTGAACTGGAGGTGGTGGGCCCATCTGGTATTGCTGAGGAGGCGCCTGCTGCTGTTGGTTTGCCTGCATCATCTTCAAAAACTGTTTTAATTTTACTGTTGATAAATTAATAACTGGAAAAGGGTGGGTTCGCACGAATAAAAACCCAAACCCTAGGAAAAAAGAGAGGGGGAGGAGTTCTGCCTTAAGATGGTATTTATCTGAGGAAGATGAGGATTGTAGGGTTATAACGGTAAATCTAAATTTTACCGGGTGGGGGGTTTTGTGCGTGCTGGTGCAGGGTTAATACAGGGGAGAAAAAAATTGAATCGAGCCCCGGACTAGGGTCGTTGATCAAAACATGTATCGTCTGTTTTTTCCTTTTGTTCAATAAAATTATACGAACACGATTTAGAACACGATTTAAAATTGCGTTTGTTTTGTTTTGTAGAATAACAAGGGCGATATATGAGATTTTCCTTTTACATATATAAATTGACAAAAACGATTTTGAAATTGCGCATGTTTACTAGGTTACAAAAAAGGATGACAATGTTGCGGGTCTAGAGTTCAAACCCGGTTGACACACCTCTGTTTTGCTCTGTCCAAACCCATCCCATTGGGTCATCGGGACGGATAGACTTGTGACCCGTTCTTGAAAACTTTGGGTCTAAAATCGGATCGGGGCTTAACTGACCCCCCCTTCCTCCAAACCCGACCTGCACTACTGATATCTTATGAAATCGCTTTAGTATTATAACAATGATTTGTTAATCTTCATGTGTTTGTGTTATTAGGACATGAATATTACAATGTTCCAATCAATAAGTTATAAAAATTTAGAGCATTAAGCTGCATTATTGATAATTATACAATAACATATACATATTTTTTTGAGCTGCTCTGTACACCACATTTTTATTATCTTCTCTTATCATTGTAAACACATTATTATTTGTATTTAATGTATCGTTTAGTGTTAACCCGCCTTTTAACAAGGCCGTAAATAGGCGGATTTAACTAAATCGACTACTAGTTTGTCGAGACTGGAATGCGGTGGATTTGGTTTAAATGGATGGATGGACGATCGATCACGGATGGTAAACATTAATATGTAGTCGGGATTCGGCATGGTTGTTGGTACTAGAGTTATGGGTTTCGACAAAAGTCGAGTCATTCCGGATTGGTTTTGGGATCGACATGATCCTACCTGCTCCGGGTCGGCCTGTTTATATGGGTCGGCATCTGGTTCTAGGATCGGCATTAAAGGTGGTTCGGCATTTAGATGGGTCGGTCTATTCATTTGGTTCGATCGGCATTGGAGTGGATTGGAGTGGAGTGGATCTGTCATATAGGGTCGGCCAGGGTAGACATTCTAGGTGGCTCGATCAAGGGTGGAGTGTCGTGGGTGGCCCAGCCCAAGAAGGTCGGTAGGTATGGATCGGCGTGGTAGTCTGGATCGGCCTTGATGGTGCGGGTCGGCATAACCCAATTCGGTGTGGCTTGATAGGAGGAATGGTTCGGGTAGGTAAGAAGGATGAGATCAGTGAAGAAGTGGGTCGGTCAGTACGAGCGGATCGGTAGGAAGGTGGATTGGTCATCTTGGTATAGGCTCGGTCATAACGGATCGGCTAAGGAGGGTCGGTCGGGCAAAGGAAGGAAGGTCGTGTCATTCGGTCATTGGAGTTCGGCATGTGTGGATCGGTCTTGATGGTTTGGGTCGGCAAGATGATGTGGGTCTGCTTCGAGATAGACTTCGGGTCGGCATCAGGGAGTGCTTCGGTTCGGTATTTGGGTGAAAGTTACTTCAACCTAGGTTCAGCCTAGGCTATAGGTCATGTTACTTCGAGTCGATGAGCATTTCACTTCGGGTCGGCTTATGGAGGACTCGGGGGTCGGTCGAGGTGAAAGGTGTGAGCTCGGGCAAGGTCTTAGTGGGCCGGTATCACTTGGGAAGCCCAATAACCAGGATTTTGCCTATAAATATAGCAGGCGGGGTTTTAGAAAAAAGGATCTCCATGTTGTTTCCTTTCTTCTTCCTCGTTAAGACTACTCTGCCATAATTGTTTTAAAAACTCCGGATTGTAACTGTAATTGATTCTCATATCAATAAAAGGAAAATTTTGGGGTGGACATAGGCCAAAGTCAGCCGAACCACTATAAATCCACTGTTTTTCTACTTTCTTTTTAATTTTTACCGCTTTTCATATTATACTCTCTACATACACTCTATCTGTTATCTGTGACTGTTAGTTGATGCTTTTATTTACGTTTTGGTGTTAGTGACCGATTTTGGGCTAACATTTTGGTGCTTTCATTGAGAAGACTAGAACTCAAGGAACCTACAGCTTGGACTTTGGATTTGAGGACTTAAAGACTTGGATCTGGAAAGCTATGGCAAGGCAATCGACAAGAAGATAGAGAACTGAAAGGAGTCAGCATGAGGGGAGTCGAGAGGCTTCCTCGGGAGCTAATCAGGCATCGATTTTCATCACAAGAGACGAGATGGAAACAATGCTGAAAAGACAAGAGGAGATGATGCAGAACCTACTTCAACAAGTTGCACAAGCTGGAGTGTAGAGTCAAATGAACGCGACTACAGGAGATGCTGGAAATAGGGGTCAAGAGGACAGAGCAACTAGAATTCATAAAGAGCGGGACCATCAGGAACAGCACCAGGACTAGGGGAACTCCCCTGGATCATGTTGATCCAATTCCGAGCGGGGTACCAGGTGGAGCTGTACAACATGGTGTCGATAGAGGAATGGGTGCTCATCTAGGAGAGCAGGTTCCAGGATTTCCTCATGAACTCGGAGGGCATATTGGAGGCAATGAACAAGGACTATAGCTCGGCGACAGTGATAGGTTGGCGGAGATGGTTAGGTGAGCCATGAGACGCGGATTGGTAAAGAGAGGTTGGAGGATGTGAATAGGAGTTCTTTTGCTCCTGCAATCAAGCAAGCTAGAAACCTACCAAATTTCAAACTACCAACATTGGAGATGTATGACGGGAGAACGGATCCTACTATTCACTTGACGAGGTACATGAGGCATATGGAAGTGCTGGGGGCATCGGAGGAGGTCATGGCATGATGCTTCCCTTTGTATTTGATGAATATTGCAGCATTATGGTTCGGAAAGCTGCAGAGTGGCTCTATCGGCACATGGACGGAGTTGATTGAAAGGTTTATGAGATAGTTTCGGGTCCACGTAGTCAGATCCAAGAACGTGATGACTTTAACATCGATGAAACAATGGAAAGGAGAGTCGCTCAGTGGTTTCTTAACCAGATTCAATGCGGCAGTGGCTTCGGTGGATCGACCCGATCCATCGATGGTTTTGATGGCGGCAGTTTCAGGAATTGCAGATAGTTCGGCTTTCAAGATATCGTTAGAACGAGACCTACCAAGGGATCTCAGGGAGTTCTACCACGAGCCGGAAAGGTTCCTGAGGCAGGAAAATGCACAGACTAAGAGAGAAGGGAGAGAGGCTGAAGCTTATGCTGTATGGGGTGGAGGTCTACCCAGGGATGATCCAAATAAAGATGATAAAGGAAAAAATGAATGAAAATGGTAGCACTTCGAAAAGGCCTCGGAGGGATTCAAAGTTTTCTTCTTACATAGATCTAACTGAAACTCTAGAAAGGATTTACTTGGATACTCGAGGGTGCCTCCAGTATCGAAGGCCGGCAAGTAGGGAACCTTTTGAATACGAGCGGACGTCGTGAAAGCATTGCCTATTCCATGAGTCGGAGGGGCACAACACAAACGACTGTAGGCATTTGAAAGATATCGTTGAGGAGTATGTAAGGAATAGTCATCTACAATAATATGTGAGGAATCGAGCTGTGGCAGTGGAACAGGAGCGGCCACCGCCCACCTCGAACGAAGATGGCACTGGACCTAGGCAACGTCTGCTTGTTATCAACTAAATAGATTTATGACTTCGAATAAGTAATAGAACTCGAAGTAATATGACTAAATCACTTACACATGTACGGGATCGAGGACGGTCCCTAGGCATGCTCTTAGATGATGATAAACCGTGTTGCCCGAGTCTGTGAAATCCTGTTTTTCTTTTCGTTTCCTTAAAACTTTGGTTTCTTCTTTGGATGTATAGACATTTATTTGATTTTCCCAGGTTGTAAATACTCTTATTTTGAATGAATGGATTTGGATCGATGTAATAAATAATACAGGTCTCGCGATCATGGTCTCGACCTAGAGATGGGGCAATGATCGCAAGTTACGAGTCCCTTCACCGGAGAGCGATGGAATGGACTTGAACATAATATAAAAAGTCCACGACCGGAGAGCCGAGGCCGGAGAATATAAAAAGTCCTCGGTCGAAGAGCCGAGGCCGGAGAATATAAAAAGTCCTCGGTCGAAGAGCCGAGGCCGAAGAATATAAAAAGTTCTTTGCTGGAGAGCCGAGGTCGGAGAATATTAAAAAGTCCTTTGCCGTAGAGCCGGGGTCAAAGAATATAAAAGCCTTTGACCGGAGAGTCGAGATCGAAATCGGATATCAACTCGGAGTAGTTGCGGATTCGAATAAGGATATGGCAATGGCACTAAGATAAAACAGATTGGGTGGCGGATAGGATGGTATGGCTATGGATGGAATGTGGACTTTGGAGGATGGATTAAAAGCTATTCAAAAAACATCTTCCTACCGCAAGGCATGTTATGGGGGACAAATGTTAACCCGCTTTTTGGCAAGGCCGTAGATAGGCGGATTTAACTAAATCGACTACTCATTTGTCTAGACTGGAATGCGATTTGGTTCAAATAGATGAATGGACAATCGATCATGGATGGTAAACATTAATATGTAGCCGAGATTCGACATGGTCGATGGACAAAAGTCGCAGGATACTGGAATTATGGGTTTCAACAAAAGTCGAATCGTTCCGGATTGGTTTTGGGATCGGCATGATCCTACCTGCTCCAGGTCGGCCTGTTTAAATGGGCCGACATCTGGTTCTAGGATCGGCATTAAAGGTGGTTCGGCATTCAGATGGGTCGGCATATTCATTTGGTTCGGCCGGCATTGAACTGGATCGGGGCGGGGTGGAGTGGATTGGTCGTATAGGGTCGGTCAGGGTAGATATTCTAAGTGGCTCGGTTAAGGATGGAGTGTCATGGGTGGCCCGACCTAAGAAGGTCGGTAGTATGGATCGGCGCGGTGGTCTGGATCGGCCTTGATAATGCGGGTTGGCATAACCCAGTTCGGCGTGGCTTGATAGGAGGAATGGTTCAGGTAGGCAAGGGGATGGGATCGGTGAAGAAGTGGGTCGGTCATGTAGAAGCGGATTGGTAGGAAGGTGGATTGGTTACGTTGGTGTAGTCTCGATCATAACGGATCAGCTAAAGAGGGTCGGTCGGGCAAAGGAAGGAAGGCCGTGCCATTCGGTCATTGGAGTTCGGCATGTGTGGATCGGTTTTGATGGTTTGGGTCGGCAAGATGATGTGGGACGGCAAGATATTGGACTTTTGGGTCGGCGCAAGCAGTGATTCGGGTCGGCATCAGGGAGTGCGTCGGTTCGGCATTTGGGTGAAAGTTACTTCAACTTAGGTTCAGCCTGGGCTATAGGTCATGTTACTTCGAGTCACTGAGCATTTCACTTCGGGTCAGTACCATGGTTACTTCGGGTCGGCTTATGGAGGACTTGGGGTCGGTCGAGGTGAAAGGTGTGAGCTTGGCTAAGGTCTTAGTGGGTCGGTATCACTTGGGAAGCCCAATAACCAGGATTTTGCCTATAAATACAGCAGGCGGGGCTTCAGAAAATGAGATCTTCATTATGTTTCCCTTCTTCTTCCTCATTAAGGCTAATCTGCCATAATTGTTTTAAAAACTTCGAATTGTAACTGTAATTGATTCTCGTATCAATAAAAAGAAATTTTTTAGAGTGGACATAGGTCAGAGTCAATCGAACCACTATAAATCCACTGTTTTTTCTGTTTTCTTTTCAATTTTTACTACTCTTCGTATTTATACTTTCTAAATACACTCTATTTGTATTTAATGTATCCTTTAGTAACAATAAATATAAATATATGTACATTAGTACGCAATTTTGAATCAATCAATAAACATGACCGGGTCTAGGAGTGGAGCGGGTCTACCCTGACCCGTACGGGTTTCGGGTTCGGGACAAAATTCTGGACCCGCATCGGGTCTACGGGGCGGGTCTGGGGCGGGTCTGGGGCGGGGTTTAAAAAACCCAGGGCAGGGCCTAGGGCATAAGAAACCCTCCCCATTGCCATTCCTAGTTACAAACATTGTTGACGCTGTTTGAGAATGGGAAAATATTGTTCGTAAATCATTATATGACACTATTTCAAATTGCGCCTGCTATTCAGCATGCTATAAATCAACAACCCAATACTTTCTCTCTACATCATTTTACCAAACTTTTATCAAACCTAATACTCTCATTCTCTTCTTTTTTTAAAATTCTCTTTCAGTTTGTATCAAAAGCAATCAAAATTTGCATTTTATTAGATCTAGTTCAAGGATAACTGTATCTCTTTGTTTTGGATTAACCAAGATTTGATTTTGTAAACCCTAAAGATTTTGTTAGATTTTTTTTCTTTCAATAATTGTAAATGATAAATGTGAATGTTGCATTTATTGTTATCATAGAATGACTTCTAATTTATTCCAGCTATTTGCTATTTTTATGGTGAGTTGGTTGCTATTTTGATGGTGAGTTGGTTACTGATGAATAAATGCATGGAAAGTATATTGGTGGTTTTTATAAATCGATAAAAATTCATAAAGGTTACGGTGTGGAATAACTGAAAGAATCGGTTTACAAAGCAATAAAGATAAAGTATGAGGAGTTTGATACTCTATTTTGCAATTAGCCTATCGAATCTGCATCGAAAGCAATAAAAATAGTAGACGATGATAATGTTGAATTAATGTTTTTTACAGTATCAAAACCAATAGAATTGTTTGTTGGAAAAACTAGTTTAACAATCCATATCGCCACTAGTAGTTAATTGTGGTATTGAAGAGTATTCCATAACGGTGGAGGCCGTTAACACTGCTCAATGAATTATCTCCATGTTATAGTAACCCGTCTATGAATGTTACAAATTATGGCCAACAACAAATGTTTTGAATTTTCTCCTTTCATGAATTATCAACAGAGTGTGTAATATAACTATCAATATCCTATCCAGGATAGCTTTGCACATATGAGTCAATGGTAATACATGCACATTTCGTAATGCTCTTATATTATATTATATATTCATTATGTTGGAGTTGATAAAAAAATTAAATTTTCACTTGTAGTTATATTCCACAGCAATAAGCAATAAACATCGTAAAATAGTGTTGGACCATTAAATAGTCGTATGTCTTGTTCAATATATCCTACATCCTCCGAGCACCATATGCATAACAACCTACACCTTAATGACCTAAATTTCGACAAAAATCTAAACCCAGGTCCATCAAAGCACAAATCGTTGGATTTGGTATTTGCAAATAAGCATGAGCATTATTAGAGATTGATAGAAATCTAAACTCACAGCGGAAACAATAGCATGATAAGAATACTGGCTATGACTACTATCTTGGAACTAATGGTATTCCTTGAATAGCATATTGTCACATCAGCATCGAGTATGAGATAAAAGAAGACTCTCCAACAACAAACACATCCAGCTCCAGTGACCTGCTCCTTTAAATTCTATCATGTGGGTTGTAATGTGGAGGGGTCAGAACAACGTTCTGGTGACTGGAAAAAATAAATTGTCCGTAATATAAATTTATATCAATTGGTTTCCATTTAATAGTTATGTCCATTAAGGTTGGTAATTCTAATCTAACCTTGCATTGCACACACGATTACTTACTTACCCATTCTCAGAGTATGAAATACTAATAAAGCCTTATCAACTATCCTACACTTTTAAACCCATTTTCCACTTAATACTTCTGAATATGAAGCGTTCTTTTATAATACTTTTAAAAAGAAAAATAGGCAAACTCTGCCATTTAAGACCTTAATCAAGATAGATCTCTTCACTTAAGACCTATTTTCCAAGGTGGTTTTCTAACAATGTTGTCAATGGTTGATGGATTCTAGCTATAAGACCTCTTACCACTATTTAAGGCTTCCGATATTTAATGTCCAACTACTACCACATCTATCGCCGATAAAATCGTAGCCATGTAATAAACAATACTCAAGCACTTAATATCTTTTATTAGAAAATAAGTAGACTCTGGTCATTTAAGACCTTACTTAAGACAGACTTCATCATTTAAGACATATTCCCAAGGCATGCTCCTAAATAGTACTATTGTTATTACGGCCTTAGCAATGTAAGAGACTGTACCCAAGCTACTTAAACTTCCAAGAGGAAAATAGACACACTCTGATTATTTAAGACCTTAATTAAGGTAGAACCCATCATTTAAGGCCTATTTCCAGAAATATGCTTCTTAACGGTACCATCTAGCTGTCATTTCTTGGAAATCTAATTGGGCCACTTAATGCGTCTTTTATAGGAAAGAGGAAGATACTACAGTCACTTAAGACCCCAAACCCGAAGCGAAGCCTTCTCAAGTTATCCACTATCACTCTTAAATTATAAATATGCCATCTCATTAGATTACTTCTTTCAGTAGGGAGGCAGTGATAGAGTTAGGGGTATGCCCTAAGGGCAATTATGTAATTCGTTACATATGTCTAAGTCGTTGACCAATCTTGTTCGAAATAAAGGGTATTTTCTTCCTATTATATACTTGATATAATATGATTATATTAATTAATTAACTCAATTAAAAGTATATTTAATAGAATCCATAAAAGATATATTTTGTGATAGTAGTTACTAAGTGTTGTAACCGTAAGTAATTTATTACAATGAAACAAATATACCATTTTAAATATTCCTAGTCAAGATGCATCGAGACTGGATATCGACGTATCCGTTGAGACTGGAGTATGAACGCTCTCCAAATGTTAGACAGTGTATTACTTATGACTGTTGGGGGCACCTAAGGGTTACATACTAATAGTTATTGGATAACCATGGAACGACTCACTCGATAGTTTTCTATTGGTTAATATAACTAAGGTCAAACATAAAATATCGGTGCGATTGATTTACACAGTTCACTCGGCATGGGAATATTGTGGATCTTCAATATGAAAGCTGTCTTTAATTGTAGCCAAATCATGCCATGGCGTCCATCGAGTGAGTATAGTTGGGTCGAGTGGAAGTATTGGAAATGAAACGCTATTCAAGAGAGGATTCATCTCCTCAATTATTTGCGATTAGTATCACAATCAACTCAAGTCAACTCAAAGTCAAAGTCTCTGCCAGAGCAATTCGGTTAATAATAATTGTTATTATTGAACCAAGGACTTTGTATTTGGACTATAAAGTTGAATGTGGATGAGATTAGAATTTTGACTATTACTAAATTCCATAAGTCCAAAGTGATAGTTTTGACAAAGAGAATTGTTGTAAACAAATGTCACAACTGGGTAACGCTTATTAAACTAAAATTGGATTTTACCTAAAATGAGTAAGCAATAAATTTGGCCATAATATCACACCACCTGCTAAGTGATGTGTGAACGTTAACATTAGAATAGTTCGATGTTAATCGCCGACCAAATTTACACCCAAGAGTTACACAACCGAAATGATGAATTCCCTTAAGACCCAACGATTTAATTAGTTTATAATTATTATAAATTAATTTAATTAATTAATATTTATGATATATTAATTATAAAATTTGAATATGATTTTAGAAATAAATAATGTTATATAAATTTATAACAGTTATGAATATATCGATTGATATACAGTATCGACAAGCGATTAGATTAGATTTAATTGCATAGTATTTTGGTTTGGGCTTAGATGGGTTTAAGGCCCATCATTAGGGCTGCAAATTTTGGTTTTGACAAGTTATTGGAGGCGGCTAAAACTTAGAATTAGACCTAGAGATGGATGGCTAAGATTAAGAAAGAATAGGTAATGAGATTGTCCTAATATCTCTCTTGTACGAGGTTATATATATGGATCTCTAAACCCTTAATAAAAAAACAACTTTTGGCTACCATAATCATCAAGTTTGCTGGCCAAAATTAATCCCCATATCATTTCTAAGAATCTCAAATCAATTCAAGTTAATTAAAAGCACTATTTTATAGAAAATGTCGACGATTCCAAACTTGCAATCTTATGGATTGAGCATAACTAGAGAAGGGAATTCATTGATTCAAGTGGAAGCATCATCAATTGGTATATTATTTATATATTACAGTAATCATATCATATTTTATGATTTAGTATTGATTAATCCCAAATCAGTATATATATTAATGTTGTACATCTAGTTGGGTGAGATTTTCGTAGGTATATATAATTGTCACAAATTAGTTTGGTCATGTGCATGGTTATATTATTATGTGTTATAATTTATTTATTTTGATAAAAATGTGTGATCCTCTAACAAGAGAGGAGAGCACACATGGAATACTATATATATAACAAAAAGATGGAGCTGCCAACATGCCCGACAGGTGGCTAGAATAAAAACAAGAAAAATAAAGAAGAAGATACCCCTCAAATGAGCTCCGGCAAAACCACCGCCCATTACACCCTATTATTGAGCTCCGGCAAGGCCACCACCCAATACTAGGGTGTTAGAGGTATCTAAAAAACCAGACTCTCAAGAAAAAAAGTCCAAAGAGAAGAGCTCCAATAAGAGAACCAAAATAAAGAGCTCCACACTGAAGACCTGGAGTAGCCGACGAGAATAGACAGATGCAATCCGAATACCTGAGAAGAGCTATCCAGAAAACCTGAAAAAAGCTAAAAGCTATCCAGCAAACCAGATAAGAGAAAAACCAGCAACCGACCTAAACCAAACCTGGAACAAAACTAGGAAAACTAGTTAGAATGAAACACATATATGTATATAAATAGAATTTATATACATATATGTGAGATTAAAAACCAAGGAGAAAACAAAAGCAAGGATAACCTAGAAACAAAAACAAACAAGAAATAAATTAGGAGCCTAAAATAGAAAGAGAATTATGATTTATCAAGTGAACAATATTAAAATCAGAGTAGGGATTAATAAAAGAATTATTAGAAACAATATAATTGAAGTTAAGATTAAATATGTTAATATTATTTCTAACCTTATTAAGATAATCCTTGAAGCAATTATTTTTGGCTAATTTATAATTAGGATTAGAAATCCACTTTAAGCAGAAATTTGAGATTAAAATTATCAATTTATTATTATGTTGATATTTATTATTAAAAATTCTTTGATTTCTTTCAAACCAAATGTACCAACAAGAAATAGTGAATAAAGTATCAAGCAAATATCTAAAATCCTTATTGAACATAAATCTAAAAGAGTTCCAATAGAATATACAATCAGAAACTCTAGAGTTAATATGAAACTCAAAAATATTAAGGGTCTTAATAAGAATAAAATGAGTATCCAAGCATTCGAAATAAATATGATTAATATCTTCAAAAAATGTGTTGCAAAAGAAACATTTATTATCAATACTAATATTTTATTTTTTAAATATTCAATAGTGTTTAACTTACCATGAATGACGAGCCACATATGGATCTTTGATTTTGGAGGAGCATTAGACTTCCAAATAAAATTAAAACAATTGACAGAAACCCCTGAAAAGTTGATAAATTTGTAAAAAGAATTAGAAGAATATTTCTTACTCTTATCCCATTCCCAACTAATAAAGTCATTATCATTGTCAATGTTATAAAGATTAAGTTTAGCATAAAGCAAGAAAAGAAGTCTAAGAGTAGGGCCTACTAAAATACAATTAAAATTGAAAATCCAAGGAGGGTCACTATCAGAGTTGAAAACATCGGAAATTAACGCATATTTAAAGTTACAAATATCATATAAATCTTTAAACTCATTCTTAAGAGGAGTAGAGGAAATCCAACTATCATGCCAAAAAGATGTATTATTACCAGAATGAACAATAATATTTAAACCTAAGTTAAAGATATTACTACAATTTAAGATAGATTTCCAAAGACAAGATAGATTACTAAAACTAGAAGGACTAGTTTGATAGAGATTATAACTACCATTGTAATAAAATTTAGAAATAATATCCTTCCAGATGGCATTATCACTAATATCCCTGAATTTCTATAACCATTTACCAAGAAGAGACAGGTTCATATTATGTAAATTAATGACTCCTAAACCACCATCTTTTTTAGATTTACAGACAGTATCCCAATTAACTAAACATTTAATACTACTGTTAGGGTTATCACCACTCCAAAGAAAATCCCTTCTAATTTTATCTATTTTATCTATCACCCAATCAGGAAAAAGGTGCATAGACATCCAATAGATAGGAAGAGCTGATAAGATAGAATTAATCAGAACCAGTCTACCAGCTCTAGATAAAAATCTCACATTCCAATTGGAAATCCTATTTTTGATCTTATCAATAATAATTAACCAATCATCATGTTTAAGTTTCGAGGGTCTGATTACAAAACCAAGATAATCAAATGGAAAACTCATAGTTTTGCAATTTAAAGTATTAGCAACTAAATTTTCTACATTATCAAAATCATTTAAAATTAAAACAGAACTTTTGTCAAAGTTAATTTTTAAACCCGATAAAAGTTCAAAACTATAAAGGATAAACTTGAGAGCAATAATGTGGCTAGGGAGATGAGAGAAAAAAAGCAAAGTATCATCAGCAAATTGAAGGACAGATTGGCCAAAATTAGAAATATCATTACCAATAACACCCAAAAGGTTATTGCTAACAGCATTTTTAATAATCTTAGAAAAGACATCAGCCGCTAAATTGAACAGAAGGGGCGATAAAGGATCCCCTTGCCTTAATCCTCTCTTAGATTGAATCTTATTACCTAAAACACCATTAACCATAATACTAGAATTACCCGTTTTAAGCAAATTAATAATCTAATTAATCCATCTATTACTAAAGCCTCTGGCAAGGAATATCTCTATAAGAAAATCCCAATCAACCGAGTCGAAGGCTTTAGCAAAATCTAATTTTAAAATAGCACAGGTTATATTATTTTTACAACAAAAATTAATATATTCTTGAACAACTGCTACACCATCAGTAATATTCCTACCTTTATTAAAAGCTGATTGCGAACAGTCAATGAGATCATTCATTTTTAAACTAAGTCTATTAGCTAAAACTTTAGAAATAATTTTAACAGAGCAATTCATCAAAGAGATGGGCCTAAAATCTTTTAAAGTATTAGCACCTACTTTTTTATGTAATAAAATAACGTTAGCAAAATTAAAAGACCTAATTGGAGATTACCATTATAAAATTCATTGAACATACAAATTAAGTCTAATTTTAAAACCTCCCAAAAAGATTGATAAAAGAAAATAGGAAAACCATCCGGGCCCGAAGATTTGTCTCCAGGTAAATCAAAGATGGCTTTTCGAATTTCCTCTTCAGAAAAAGGAGCATCTAAATCAGAAAGATTAATGTTAGAGGTGGATGGGTAAAGATCATTCCATCTAGCACTAACTCTATGCTTGATTTTGGTGCCAAAAATATCTCGGTAATAATCAGTAAAAGCATTGTTAAGATCACGTTGATCAACTAATTCCACATTATTAACTAAAATGGAATTAATTGTATTACAACGTTTTCTACTATTAGCTAAGTTGTGAAAGAATTTAGTATTATTGTCACCTTCATTAATCCATTGAAAATTAGATCTCTGTTTCCACATGACTTCCTCTTTTGCAAGAATAGAATAAAGTTCATCTTTTAAATTATTAAGGACATTTCTCTCACCTATGTTTAAGTGTCTAGATTCTTCAATCTTATTAAGTTTGAGCAATTCATTAAGAATATTATCCTTTTTAATTTTTATATTACCAATAACATTTTTATTCCATTTTTTAAGAAAAATCCTAAGATTTCTAAGCTTAAGCACAAAAGCTTTGGCTGAATTATCACAAAACTTAAAGCTATAAAAACTCATAGAGGACCATTTATTGATGACTAAATTAGAGAAACCTGATTCTAGAAACCACATTTTTTCAAATTTAAAAACATTATTCAAAAATCTATGACTATCACAAGAAAGGATAATGGGACAGTGATCTGAAAGGGTGTAAGGTAAACCTGACACTCTACAGATGGGAAATTTGTCCTCAATATCATCACAAACGAAAAATCTGTCTAAAAGAGCAAAAGAGGGAGATTCTCTATTATTTCTCCAAGTGAAAGATCTATTGGATAGAGGAATTTCGATCAAATTACATTGAACAATAAATTGATCAAATTCCTCCATAGCCAAATAATCACCTTCCCGAGGAGAGCGCTCCCCAATAAAACGAGTCACATTAAAATCTCCCCCCGAAATCCAAGGACCAGGGGCAAAAGACCTAAACTCAAGGCATTCATTCCAGAGATTCCGCCTCTCAATTTTAGAGTTAGGCCCATAAACATTAGAAATATTTAAAAAAGAATTGTCAGAGAGATTAATTAAAATGATGTGAAGGGAGTGCTGCTTCTGAATACACTGAAGAAATTTAAAGAGATTATCTCTCCAACCAATCATTAAGCCCCCAGAAGAGCCCACAGAGGGAAGAAAAACCCAATTTCTAAAACGAAAACCACCCAATCTTCTAAAAAACGAAAATCAGGACATTCTATTTTAGTCTCTTAAAGAAGAGCAATGTCAATAGAAAAATCTTTAAAAAAGATTCTAACTTTATCACATTTACTAGGGTCATTCAAACCTCTAATGTTCCAACTAATGACTCTCATAAATAGATCTAGCCCTATCAAGTTCCTTACTTCTAATAAACTCTCTATCTAACTCAATATCAGAAAAAATAAAAGCAGAGCTACTAGCTAACTGACTAAACTCAGAAGCGGATAAATCACCAAGTGCATAAGAAGAATAAATGCTACCAAAATCAAAACGCATACCAGAGCCTGGTTCCAAAACACTGCTCGCAGTGCTTGAACTAGGAAACTCACCCAACGACTGAGAGCGACTGCCTCTAATCCTGACACTGCGACGAACCAAACCACTCGAAGAAACTTGCTTTCTACGCCTACCTCTCTTCGAAGAAGAAATGGAAGGCACCGAACTGCCAAAAGCCTCAACATTCAGATCAGATAAAAGGCCATCCGAACTCACATCAGCACCAAGAGAAGCAGCAGATTCCATACAAGCCACAACGCTATCACAATTATCCACATGAAGATTGATAGAACACGGAGAAGCAGAAGAAGTGATATTATCAACAGGAATAAACTGTTCCAATGAACTGAGTGCTTCATGCATAACATGCACATAATCCCTATTGGGCAAAAGCTCATCAATGTTCAAATCATCATCTACAAACAAAGCCAATGTATCATCTGAAGGAGATTCATCTGATAAAAGCCAAGAAAGGGGAACTCCAGAACGATGCAACAGAAAAGCCTCGTCAACAGAGGAAGACTCAGAGTAATAAGAATCATTGCCCGCTATATGATAATCATCAACCCAGCTACTGATATCAGAAAAATCAAAGCTACTCGGTGAAACAGAGACCAAAGGCAAATCAACTAACTGTCTCACGTCCAACTCTTCAAAACAATCAACATCATTGTGGAAGAAATGAACACCAACTGGAGCAAGAGACTGTAAAACAAAAACAGAACTAAAAGAAGAATCATCGCAATCCTCGCAATTGCTATCCAAAGAGTCAACCGAAGAAAGAGCAGGGAACTCTTTAGATGGAACACTATCAACATCAAATATATCTGAGCATTCAGAGGCAAAATCTGCATCAAGACATGCAAATCTGTTGCTAGTAGATATCTTGAATGGTTCCAGATTAAAAGATGAAGGAGCACCTTTTTTGGATATAGGAAGGGTAAAATCACTAAACGAGATATTATCCAAAGACTCAAGAGAAGAAATACAGCGAACAACATCAGGATCAGAAAAAATGGGATCCAATATTACAGGTTCTTGATTAACAGAAACAAAATCATCATCAAAAGAACAAGCCAGTTTTATCTCTGAAGAGACCGAGGAGTCCAAATTATCAATAAGCACCTCTGAATCCCCAATATAATCTTGATCACCCTTATCAGTATTTGGGGAATTAATATTGTTAAAATGAGTTAAAAGATCATCAAGTAATTTCAAACCATCGATTCTCTTGAGCCCAAGATAGTTGACTAATAATCCTCTCAAATGAATGAAATTGAGAACGAACAGAAAACCATGCTTTGCTAAAAGAACAGAAGGAACGGTTGAATTCAAAGTGGAAACAGAATTGCCAAAATATATCTCTGGATTTCCAAATTTAGCTTTATAGCCCTTGCCAATATTAGGGTCATTAACAATATTAAAGTGGAAAAGCAAAATTTCCAGAAGATTGAAACCTTCAGATCGAAACTGCCCTAAATGATCGAGCATAATCCTTTTCAGAAGCATAATTTTAAGCACAAAAAAACCATTTTCGACCAAAAAATCAGAAGAAGCCGAAGGGAACGACATGGCCGAACACTTATTGCTCTTATGACCGAAATTGCCGCAATAGAAACATCTAATAGGATCTCGGCACTGAGATGCAAAATGCTTACTATCTCCACATCTATAACAAAAGGACTTGCTTGCTTTGGAATTGATCCATCTCTTGGATGAGAATTGAGGTTGCGCAACACGCAAAAAATTCCCAGGCAGATGGTCTTTGACCACTTGAGCATAGGAGCAACGACGATGAAAATCTGGAACGATAGCTTCAGAAATCACAAGCGAAAGAGGAGAAAATGGATGCAAAGAAGGGACGATATGGGATCTTGAAGAAGGAGCAGACGCCATTTGATGTGCTCACATGTCAGTATGAATGTAATCAAGAAATAACTCAATATTTTTATGTGTTATAATTTATATATAAGAAAATCTAATTTGCTATAAAAAAATTAAATTTTGTCATTATTAATTATTTTTAACATATTTATATATTAATTTAAATATAGACTAATGTATATTTTAAACATATAATTACATATATGTATATTTATAATGAATAAACAGCTTAGAAATTTTCCTTACAGCTACTTATAAATAATATGAACTATCAAATTCAAAAACAAATTTTTTTATATATAAATAATTTTAAATTATCTTTTATTGATTATTTGAATTGTTTATTATATCTAAAATAATTATTGCATTAAAAATTTGATTTTATATTTTTTAAAACTACTATATTTATGCTGTAACGCACGAAAATAATTTCAATTTTTTTTGTTAATAAATTGCTTGGGTTGAACATTTTTTTATTTATTAAAAATAATATTTTATTTTAAAAAACCATGAAAAAAATTTGAGCCTGTATTTTATGATCCTAAATTTTCGTAAATTTTGAATTTTGATTTTTATAGTATTGCTGCTAATATTTTTAATTATTATGATTAAAACTATTTTTTATATATATATAATGATGATAAAATTATAAAATTATTATTTTATGTTTGTTATGCTAGTTTCGATCTGGAATTAATTTTAAAATATATATAATTATATTGTATTTGAATGTAATTAATTATTCATATGTATTAATTTTATTTAACCTTATATGTATATATAATTTTAGTTATTATATATATATGTATATGTGTGTGTGTGTATGTATAATTTTATATGTTTAATTATGTATATATATTTATACAAATGTTTTAAATTATGCGTATATTTAATTTTGAGACTTTTGGTTATAAAATATATTTTAAATATATGTATACGTATTTATATAAATATACTTTGCATTGTTGATTTATGCACATAATTAGACAACATACAATACATACGAAATGAGCTAATGTGTCCTTGCGATGTAAATCCCAACATCTATATACGGACATGTTATGACCTTCACGGATTATTGTGTTACACATGCACACACATTATATGTCTATGATACATGTATATATATGTAAATTAAATCATTCAAATTAACTTTACATTACAAAATACTTAAATTTAAATAAAATACATGATTTTATTTAATACAAATTTAGAATTGTTCTAAATAAATTAGACTTCATAGGCACAATAAAGACCCAATAGGGTGATTTTTTTGAAATTCACTAATAACTTCCGCCGTGGGTTGGTCCAGTTCCAACAATGGTCTCAGAGCCCAATAGCTTATGCGGTCTTATTTAGTCATATTAGGGCTAACTAATTAAGCTTACCTACTTAGTACGGTGTCTAGAAAAGTAATGTCTAGGATTGGAATTGGGTAATCAAGTACCATGTCCTACCTAGTTACTGGCCTGATTCGAAAGGTGAAGTAGACCCAAAGGTTGCTCCTAATAGAAAAGGCCGACTTAATTTGGGACTTGGGCTAATTTTCAAAGTCGTTTTGAAAATTAACACTAAGGATTTTAAATTTAATAGTTAAATTTAAAATAAAACATGTTTATTATAAAAGTTATAATATTACATAAGTTTTCAAAATGTTTGAAACGATAATGATATTTTCAAAATGTTTGAAAATATTTATATAATAATTTCAAATTTCAAATTTATTAATAAGATTAATAAAATAAATTAATTAAATATGTTAATTAATTAATGTATATATGCATGTATTATACATGATGATATATGTTATATTATTTTAAAATGTTTAAGATGACGCAAGTATATATGTACGTATACAAGATAAAATTTGAAATTAATAAATTTTAATAAAAATTGTTTAATTGAATAAATTAATTAAAGTTTAATTAATTAAATAAAATACACATATATATCATATATGTGTGTTACATTATAAAGGTTATAATATACACTATAAATGTTATAGTAGATATGTCCAATATATATTGGAATACTAGTTTAAAATTAATTAAAGAGTTATTTGATTAAAATTAATTAGATAAGATTTAATTAATGATATATTATACGTAAGACTATCATATAAATAATATGAAATATAAAAGTTATACAACAATAAAACTTATATAATATGTGTGTAAACTAAATGTGGAACATTAAAGAAAGCCAAATAGACTTAAAAAATAAATACATATGTAAATGTACATATACCGTGATTTCTGATGTGTTTGACACTTGAATCGATGGGGTATTTCATAAAAAATATATTATTCTATAAGTCGATATCATTCAATGTATATATTGAAGATTATGAATCTTTAATATAATGTTGTCCTCTACCATATATATTAATAAAATACTTACATACTCCTTAGTTTTGAGCAAACTCAAGCTAGGGATGTTGTGCGTGGTATTATTAATATATTGAACAGATGAGGTAAGACGACTATATGTATCCGTTGAGCAAACTTAATGTATATATACTGTATGTAGGTCATCACGATATGGTAGGTATGAATGAATAATCTCTTTCGATTTGTTGAGTAAACTCAAGGTTGAAATGAGATTAGAACAAGGAAAAATGGGTTAGGAGTTAATTGTGATACAACCGATAAGGAGTTATCCATCGTTTGTGGGGCTACGATTTGTTGAGCAAACTCAAGGTCAGAATACCAAAACAAATGAGTCCTAACACCTGCTAGCGATGTTGTAAGACTTCTATGTCCCATCTTAGGGTTTGGAAAAACATAAAAGACTTGTGGAAGCCTTATTAGAGAAATAAAATGGTAACATCTAACCTTTCTAATATTGTAAGAACATATGCTATATAATGTTATAATTATCTACAATGATACATTTGTGCATTCATTATGATTGATAAAACGTTTGTCAATTAACATATATAAACAAACTAAATTGAAAGTTGACAAATAGAAATATAATATATATACTTACTGATAATTCTAATTGCATGTTCTATAATGTTTTTATACCCATGCAAGCACCTAATCTCAACTACTTAATACATTCGTAAGTTGGTCACTTATATTTTTATTTGGTTTAGACCGTGTATTATTATTTTTTGAGATTTTGAACTCTAAATGCAATTCAAGACTATGGATATTTGATCCATGTACTTTCACATATAAGTGTTATATGGTGAATAGTCATAGTTTGTGTGTTACAATATTTCAATAAAGCTAGTTCATTCAAAGTACGCCAATAAACAGTATTTTAAGATCATGTATTCAATTTGAATGATTTCAAAAGGATCATGTTGTGTTAATATAACACAATACCATAAACTAGGAGATACATCTAAGAACTCGATCGTTGAAATATCATCTTGATTGGTTTACATAAAGCGAAATATATTTGATGTCTTAAATGTTAAGAATAATCGAATGCGCTATTGTAAAAAGTTGTTATATATTGTAGTAAGGTTTTCTTTTGAATAGTTTGACCATTTGAAAGAAAAATGAACGTATAAGAATAAATGTAATTTAAGGTAAAGTTGGAATGAAGGGAATGAATAGTCACTACTGCTTCATAGAGAAACATTGAAAACAAGAATTGTAATAATAATTGATACTTTATATTGTAATATGAAATATGATTTTTATTCCGAAATATATTTCCATATAGAAAATTGTTTTCTATGACATTTATTTCTTTGAGTTCAAGATGATCAAAGAACTCTCTACTGTAAACTAGTTGTAGCATATGAAATAAGTAAACAATATTAAGTGAATGATGGACCTTTAAATTCAGTACGCTATTAAAGTAATGGCGGAAATAGTGGGAGCATGTCATATAGCACCTAATGATTGCATCAAATTATGAAAATTGTTTTGTAAAATATACTAAACATTATTTATGAAATAATGTCTATTTTTGGTATTGATTAAATAATATATATATAACTAGATTTCAATATGAGTATCATGAATATTCATTATGAAATATAACTACATTATGGAATTTGTTTTCATAGTAAAAGTGATGCAACAAAAATACGTATTATATTTTTTGCAGTTGTTTTGGAATTATAGACTAAGCCGTAGTTTTGAGAAATTTTTTTACTATATAATTATGAGTCGTATGATATAGGTTAATTATATTTCAAACAACTAATGGCTATGCACCCATTCAGTGGGAGCATTATAAGAGTTGATTAACTCTTTGAATTAATACATATTAATGTATGCAATCATAAGTCTACTAATATCAAAAGGGTTCCACGTATTTTGTTATATTCATTGATGATTTATTACAAACATGAACATGTGTATTAGATACACATGTAGTAAGTTTATGATAAAATCATAAAATATAAAAGAAAAGTAAAAAAATAACATGCAATAGAATAAAATGATTTAATTTGGTCGAATAAGTGAATATATTGGAAAGAGTTCCAAATGTACTTAAAAATGAATATAGATTCAATCTCATAAGTCATTCCTCCATGTGATACATAATGATGCATCAATAAGAAGCAATCAGATATTGTTGAACAATTTACGATTAATTGTGAGTGAAGTTGAGTTAGTTTCTTTCTATAAGGTCATGTACTTAAGAGTAGTACATAAGGTTAATATTATTTCATCTAAACAATAGTTTACAAAATCATACAAGATAAGCGTTTGTAAGAAATCTCAACAAATCCTAGGCTAAGGAGTTAGCAGGTTGTGTGAGTCGAAAGATTGCATATAATAATTGTTCATGAGGGATCTTATATGAATCTCCAAAAAGTTTTTTGGAAAGATCTGTAATCAAATGACATATTTATGTTTTAAACATAATTTTGTAAACTAAAATCAATTTTATAAATAAAAAGGCTCATAAAGCATTCATGAATCCATATACTTGTTGCACTAAAAAACAAGTGTTGTTTCAAGTAATATCAACTTCATTGTGAAGGAATTTCTTTGAGAAATTTTTGGTAGTTAAATGGAATAAGATCCAATCCAAAGATAGAACTGATTATATGAGATGAAGTGAAATTAACTAACCTAAATGAGCACATAGCATTAGAATGTCTAATAAGTATTTTTTTACATCGAAGAGAAACTATGAGTTTCTTATTAATGTCGAAAATATACATTACCCTCAATTGTTCAATCAAACTATTTAGATTGTTGACTCTATATGGTATGATGCGCAAATCTAAAAGAATTTCAAGTACGCTATCAAAATATGATTTTGGTGGTCGTAACCAAAGAGATGTGATCCATCGGCCGAGATTGTGTCTTTATTGGAAACTAATGTGGTTGGAATTAAATGAGCAATGTTAATAAAAGTAATATCGCAAATTTCATTTTTTTTTGAAATTAGCATAACAGATTCGGTATTCAACATGCTCAAGTTAATTCAGATTTACTCACAAAATTATCGCTCGATAAGACTAAGTGTTTGGTGCTTATGTATTAAAACAGAAAATTCTAAATAAGAATTTAGAGCAAGCCATTTACACATACTAACAAAAAATGCCTCGAAGTTAGTGGGAGCGATATTGGGTTTGCGAGTCTTTAGATATGATCCAAGAAATGATACAAATGTATCATTTTATAAGCATCAAGATTTAATAAGTATTTTGATAAAAATATAGTTTGATTTTCAATCAAAGTGCAAAGGAAGCATGTGTTCATAGAAAGAACGTTAAAAGCTACATTGATATTTCTAAACTATAAGTGAACAACACGTTGTTGATTTTAACAATATGCTTGTATTAAAATCAACTTTAGTTGTTTTAATACTCAATTTTGGATTGTAAATGATGTCTTTTATGGTTAGTTTAAAAGACACAGGGATTATCCCAAAACGATATACATGAGCATACTATTAAAAAGAGAACATGTAAGTTGGATTCCTTATGCATTAGCAATAGAAATTATCATACAAGTTATGTTGTGTATGATATTGTGTTTTGTTTATGTATTTGATACATGGAGCAAATATAAAATCCAAATTGATATCACTAAATGGTTGTTTGAGGTGTTTTTGCGTGTTTATGAAATACTAGAGAATTGTTTATAAAAACAACAAACTCGTTATGATGGAACGTTTGGACACAAACTTTTATATGTGATATTGAGATAACATGTCAATGATAAAATTCAAGTTGAAATCTTTAATTTGAAAGTGTTTCAAAATAAAGATGATTGTGGTCGATTCAACGAAATGTCGAGAACATTAACTTGAATAGCACTACAATAAACCAATGTATATTGATATAAATACACAAATTTATAATTGAGCCAAAGGTGAATCCACATGTTGAGAATCTCATAATATTGTTATAAGATAACAATGTCATGAAATTGGTCATGATAGAGCATAAGGCTCGCTAAAATTCAAAAGATCACATACTTCGAATTGTTCCATATTATAAAGGCAGTCTATTAATGTCAGAGAGAGTTCATCGACAAAGTAGATAATTAGAACATAATAGCGTACTCATTCACTAAGTGACTGACCTAATTGGTTTTGAGAAAACTGATTGGAGAAGTTGGAATTAGATTCCATAATTGACCCCAAGTGCAAGTGGAGGATTGATAGAGTTAGGTAATGCCCTAGGGGCAATTATGTAATTTTTTACATATAACTTATTCGTTGACCAATCTTGTTCGAAATAAAAGACATTTTCTTCCTATTATTTACTTGATATAATGTGATTATATTAATTAACTTAATTAAAAGTATATTTAATAGAAAATTCCATAAATGATATATTTTGTGATAGTAGTTACAAAGTGTTGTAACCGTGAGTAATTTATCACAACGAAACAAATATACCATTTTAAATGTTCATAGTCAAGGGGTATCGAGACTGGATATCGATGTATCCGTTGAGACTGGAGTACGAATCGCTTTCCAAATATTGGACAATGTATTACTCATGACTACTGGGGGCATCTAGGGGTTGGTTACTAATAGTTATTAGATAACTATGGAACGACTCAATCGATTGTTTTCTGTTAGTTAATATAACTAAGATCAAACAAAAAATATCGATGTGAATGATTTACACAGTTCTCTCGACTTGAGAATACTGTGGATCTTCAATATGAAAGCTTTGCTTTGATTATAGCCAAATCATGGCATGGCCTCCATCGAGTGACTATAGTTGGGTCGAATGGAAGTATTGGAAGTGAAGCACTATTCAAGAGGGGATTCGTCTCCTCCGTTATATGTGGTTATATCACAGTCAACTCAAAGTTAAAGTCTTTGGCCAGAGCATTTTAGTTAATAATAATAATTATTATTAAACCAAGGACTTTGTATTTGGGCTATAAAGTTGAATGTGGATGAGGTTGGAATTTTGACCATTACCAAATTCCATAAGTCCAAAGTGATTAGTTTTGACGAAGAGAATTGGTGTAAACAAATGTCACAACCAGGTAACGCTTATTAAACTAAAATTGGATTTTATCAAAATTGAGTAAGCAGTAAATTTGGGCATAATGTCATACCACCTACTAA
Organism: Allium cepa; assembly: GCA_030765085.1. Classification (NCBI taxonomy): domain Eukaryota; kingdom Viridiplantae; phylum Streptophyta; class Magnoliopsida; order Asparagales; family Amaryllidaceae; genus Allium; species Allium cepa. The sequence continues at coordinate 140,399,723 of CM060932.1, forward strand.
GTAACGTGTGAACGTTAACATTAGAATAGTTTGATGTTAATCGCCGACTAAATTTACACCCAAGAGTTACACAGCCGAAATAGTGAATTCCCTTAAGACCGAACGATTTAATTATTTTATAATTGTTATAAATTAATTAAATTATTTAATATTAACGAAATATTAATTATAAAATTTTAATATGATTTAAAAAATAAATATTGTTATATATATTTATAACAATTATAAATATATCGACCGATATATAATATCGACAAGCGATTAAATTAGATTTAATTGCATAGTATTTTGGCTTGGACTTAGATGAGCTTAAGTCCCATCATTAGGGCTGCAAATTTCGGTTTTGATAAGTTATTGGAGGCGGTCAAAATGTAGGATTAGACCTAGAGATAGATGGCTAAGATTAAGAGAGAATAGGTAATGAGATTGTCCTAATATCTCTCTTGTACAAGGCTATATATATATATATATATATGGATCTCTAAACCCTTAAAAAAAATAACCTTTGGCTGACATAATTATCAAGTTTGCTGGCCGAAATTAATCCCTATATCAATTCTAAGAATTTCAAATCAATTCAAATTAAGTAAAAGCAATATTTGATAGAAAAGGCCGATGATTTCAAACTTGCAATCTGACGGATCAAGCATGATTAGAGAATGGAATTCATTGATTCAAATGGACCCAAAGGCATCATCGATTGGTATTTTATTTATATATTACAATAATCATATCATATTTTATGATTTAATATTTATTAATCCCAAATATGTATATATATTAATATTGTATATCTAGTTAGATGAGGTTTTCGTAGGTATATGTAGTTGTCACAAATTAGTTTGGTTAAGTGCTTGGTTATACTATTATGTGTTATAATTTATGTACAAACAAATCTATTTTTTTGTAAAAAATTAAAATTTTTCATTATTAATTATTCTGTGTATATTTATATATTAATTTAAATGTAGACTAATGTATATTTTAAACATATAATTACATATATGTATATATATAATGTATAAATAGCTTAGAATTTTTCCTTACACCTATTTATACATAATATGAATTGTCAAATTCAAAAATAATTTATACACACACATATATATAAATTATTTTAAATTATTTTTTATTGATTATTTGAATTTTTTATTATGTCTAAAACAATTATTGCACTGAAAATTTGATTTTATATTTTATTAAATTACTACATCTATGCAGTAACCGACGAAATAAATTTCATTATTTTTTGTTAATATGTAATACTTTTAATAATTAAATTACTTCGGTTGAACATCTCTTTTATTTATTAAAAATAATATTTTATTTCAAAATAATCATGAAAAGTTTTTAAACCTATATTTTATGATCCTAAATTTTCGTAAATTAAAATTTTGATTTTTTTAATATTTATTACTAGTATTTTTAATTATTATGATCAAAAATATTTACTATATATATAATGACAATAAAATTATTATTTATTGTTTGTTATGATAATTTCGATCTAGAAATAATTTTAAAATATATATGAATATATTTTAAGCATTTGAATGTAATTAATTATTCATATATATACATTTTATTTAACCTTATATATATAATTGTAATTATTATATGTATGTTTGTATAATTTTATATGTTTGATTGTGTATATATATTTATACAGATGTTTTAAATTATATATATATATATATATATAATTTTGAGACTTTTAGTTATAAAATATATTTTAAATATATGTTTATGTATTTATTTAAATATGTTATGCATTATAGATTTATGTACATATTTAGACAACATACAATACATACGAAATGAGCTAATGTGTTTGTTGCGATGTAAATCTCAGCATCTATATAGGAGCATGTTATACCCTTCACGGAATATTGTGTTACACATACACATATATGTATATGTGTATATATATAAATTAAATCATTAAAATTAACTTTACATTACAAAATAGTTAAATAAAATGTATTATTTTATTTAAAACAAATTTAGAATTGTTCTAAATGAATCAGACTTCATAGGCCTAATAAAGATCCAATAGGGTAAATTTTTTGAAATTACCCATAACTTCCGCTACGGGCTGGTCCAGTTCCAACAAGCGGACCCTGCAGCCAATTAAGACCTCAACACTGAAGTAAACTCTTTTTAAAGACATTCTTATTTATTTATTTGGAATCTTGTTAGGTTACTTAGTACTTCCATCTAGAAGAGAGGCAGACCCTTCAGCCACTTAAGACCTCAAATCAAAAGCGAACCCTTATAGAGATATCCCTTACCGCTCCTAATTCCAAATTCGAACCATTTAATACTTTTCAATTAAGAAAGCAAGCCCAATCTCTCACGTCGTCATGAGTCATAGAATTACTGATATCTCATATCAGTAGCAAGTACACCCGACTGCTGGTCACCTCAAAGTGAAGGGTAGTCTTCCATCGAGTGACTTTACTGATATCGCATCACTAACATACTAAGTCCAATTAATCATCCTAAGTCTTTACTTATATTACCTTAGGTAGGCATTAGATTTAGCTTATTAATTCCCTTTTTTATTTAAGGCAATAAGATTTACCTTAAATATTTATCTGCCCATAAATCACCATTTAATGCTCGTAAATGTCAGTTTGCCCATAAAATCATGAAGGACATTTCCTAAAACATTTATGCATGATTACCAATTTCAAATTAATAACCTTTTGTTATAAACAAATAAGAATATGTTATAAAGAAATAAGAGCAGAAGCCATTAGAGTAAAAGAATGGAGATATTTTATTCATTCAGAGATTGGTTATATCAGATTGATTCATATAATTACATTACACAGGCTCCTTTATATATAGGCATTGGAGCATGAGATGGAACATATCCCATGATGTGGGACTAATAGAAAAACGCAAAAGCATATTCACTTATATATTTACATATATTATAACACTCCCCCTTGAATATGCGTCTTCAAAATCTTGGATGCTCATATGGTTGCTAGAAATTGTTTCTTTTAAAACGTCCATAACAATTGCTCCCTATCATTATTATCTTGCTTTCATACATCCATTCAGTTGATATAGATATTGTCTGTTGCCTCATTAAAAACCTTTATTAGAAAAACCCAGTGGGAAAAAACCTTGAACGAGAAAAAGAGTGCAACTTGTGAAATCATAAATATCATACTAAAAATGATATTCCTTATAAGAGTTTGATACTTCAGGATCAAAATAATGCCTCATTAAAACCTTACCAAGAAAAACCCAATGGGAAAAATCTTAGTGAAGAAAAAAGAGTACAATGACATAATTTATTTTCTTATTTCTTAAATAAAGCTTGATACTTATGGATCAAACTAATGCCTCATTAAAACCTTACTAAGTAAAACCCTATGGGAAAAATCTTAGTGAAGGAAAAAGAGTACAATATAGTATGTCATATTTCAATAATTTACTGCATCACATAGAGTTTGATACTTCTGGATCAATTTAATACGTCAGTAAAAACCTTACAAAGGAAAACCCGATGGGAAAACCTTAGTCAAGGATAAAAATATAATTTAACTTAAATAACATATTTGAGATGTTATTTCTTGAAAAGACGTTTGATTCTTCTAGATCAAGATAATGCCTCATTAAAACCTTAATAAGAAAATCCCAGTGGGAAAAATCTTAAATAAGGAAAAAGAGTACATTATAGCTTATTTCAAATGTTACTAGGGAGTTGATGCTTCTGGATCAAGATAATGCCTCATTAAAACCTTACTAATAAAAACCCAGTGGGAAAAATCTTAGTTAAGGAAAAAGAGTGCATTATAAAATACTTATAGATGCTCCCCCTGATTTAAAGTTTCCTCTGAATTTGTATTCGTCTTTCGATAACTCAAATTGGTTATAGATACTTCTGGATCTATAAATATGTGTCTCATTAATAATACAATTTATTAATAGTTTCGTTCAATACAATCAAATTTTCTAAGATTGTTTCTTTCAAATATAATTTGCATTTTATGCAATTTGTATGCTACTTTTATGAAAAACACTTCACATGTTTTCATTTTCATGCTTCAAATTAGTTTTGCGCTTCAAATTAGTTTTGCGCATTGCGACTATACATTTTTCATGAATATTAAAAATTTCATTACAACATTACTAAAAAGTAGGAAGTAATCTACTCATCTTGAGTTATATCAAGATTTTCATTACAACAATACTTAAAAGTAGGTTGAAATTTACTCTCCTTGTTCTTTGCATTGTTTATAACAATGAAAGTTATTTATATTCTTCAAGAATTTATATACTTTCATTATTTAATATGATTTTAAACCACATTTATACCTTCAGGGTATATTAAGCATTTCAAGTGCTTTCGGTACTTTGTGGACTACATGTCCATATTTCTCTACTATTAAAGGGTTCATGATGGCCATTCATGTTTTCCCCTAATTCAAGATTCTTAATCTATTTATAAATATAAGCGCTTTATTATTTACAAATTTATCATCGATGATTATTTCTTGTCAGTTCTAGACATGATTTATTGAGATCTCTTTAATTATCATGTTTTAGGTACCTAACCCACTTCTAGGGTGATTTGAGAATCATGTCATGGATCTCTTTCAGAGCATCCTTATGTGTTTCTTCAAGAACACTCACCTCCTTTATTTGGCATCTTTATCACTTACTCCAAAAATATTTTGAACTGACTTTTGAACCATATTTCAAATGTGGTTTACAAATTTTGATCCTTCAGGGATTCAAATCAATATTGAAGAAAGTCTACTAGGGATATTACTGATAATTTATTCAAGTTACTTAATATTTTGCATCATTGTATATTTTAACAAATATTTAACATTGATGATCAAAATGAGCTTGTATCCCTTTATCCTCCCCCTCAATGTTGACAAACATTGTCACATTAAATAATAATCATCTTTGGATTCTTATTTTGATCCACTATGATATTGCTACTAGCAAATACACCATACATATTAATAATAGGAGGATAATTATTTTATTCATTGATAAGATGCATTCAATTGATATTGATTATTAGAGTTTGTTCTCATTCATTGATCTAAGCTATTGGAGGAATTTACTTATTGTGTAGATCATTTGAATACATACACGACTTCAGGTCATTCAACATTTATGTTGATTGAATTTTAAATCACTAAATAATATCTATGCATAATCACTAAATAATAGCTTATCGCAAACTTCAGGTTGTTAGCTAAATATTTACATATATGGATGTATACGTGCGTCCACGTATCACATGTATATTGTAAAATTTTCATATTCTTTCTCATTTGAATTAGTGATTTTTGGAACAAACTATTACAAGGATCAAAACTATTAATTTCTATTTATAAATCAATTGCAATGCAAACCTGTCAAAACCGCATGATAATGTTCAAAACGTTTGGTTTGAAACCATATCGAACTTCTGGTTCGAACAAAATATAACACAACTTCAAGTTGTTAAGTTTTATTCCTCAATTATATCTCAAATATCAGTTTTGAACACTAAGTATGATTACTTATCAAGGAGTAATTTTTAATTGCATATAGACATTTCTACACATCTCTATTGAGAGTTCTATAAAACAAAAATTACAGCAAAAATAATAATAGTATCTTCTAGATGCTTGGAATGTTATACAGATTTCCTCTTAGCTCTCAAACTTTTAGGATCTAATCTAAGCTAAATTAGGATCCTTTATAATCAAATTTATATACACTTATTTGGTTTAATAAAATTACCAAATATATAAATAAATCTCTTCTAGAGATATGTTATCATTTTCAAATTTATAAATCTCTTCTAGAGATATATTAGTATCACCACTTCTGGAGTGAACTTTCTCTTCTAGATATATATATATATATATATATATATATGCACTATTTGAATGCCATATCAATATACACTGTTTATTTTATACATATTACATAATTACTACTTTTACAGTAGCATAAAATATCCATGTTGGAAATTTTTGTTGTAATTGCTTTTAAAATGGCATATCAAACTTTAAATACAATGACAAAATTAGATTCACCAACTGAAAGTAAGATGCAAGAGATAAAACCACTACTTCTGGAGTGTAACATTGGTATACAATATCATTATTCTTTTTTTTTTTGAATAAATTATTGTTATTACTAAAAAAAAATTATATCATTATTCCTTGATTATATCTCTAACATTACTATTGAACATTAATTATGATTGTTTATTAGAAAATATGTACTAACTTATAATTATATATAAACATCTCCTCTAGAGAGTTCAGTAAAATAGATATATTTACAACATAAATAAGAGTATCTTCTGGACCCTTGAAATGTTATAAAAATAAGAAATTATAATGGTTGCACATAACGATTTGTTCAAGACCGTATTTGTATAGCTTTAGTGAAAATTATGATACGACATATAGATTATCTCTTCAGGAGCATATATAAAGATATTTCTTCAAGAATAGTTGTGCATATAATATTTGATTCATCGTAAGTTTTGAAAAGTAAAAGGTTACATATCACTATTTGTCTAATGGAGCTACGGGTCCATGACAATAGACGATTGAATTTTGGATAATTTATTATCACATTTGACAATATTTTATAGGCAATTCTTTTATAGTGCTATACGATGATATAATATCACTTCTGGGGATATTTCATAAACACCGCTTCTAGAGTGGTACATATCACTTCTAAGGATACTTTATATGCATTGTTTTTGGCATGTCATCAATAATCAATATCTTTTTCTACATAATTGACATAATTCTACAACATCTCTTCTAGGATGTTTGGATTTTGAAATATAAAAATCATAAAACATCTCTTCAAGAGTATGTCATATGGATTATCTCTTCTGGAGAATATTAAAATGTACTTCTTCAAATATATAGTTTGGCAAACACACCCAAAGATTATCAAAACTTGGGTTTTACCAACTTCAAACTGATTTATTGAACTGAAATAAAATAAAATCCACATAGCAGACTTCAGGCTGCTATTATTGGTCAATTCGACCATATCATTTATTACTGCACTTAGATTTTCATCATTAATGAAGTTTCCTTCATCTTCGAAAAAATGATCTAACTTCAGGTTAGTATTACTAGACAATCCTTTCACATAATTTTAAAATAAAATTCCTATAACATCTCTTTTGGGATGTTAGATTTTGCAATATAAATATAAATAAATCTCTAAAACATTGTCAGAAAATCTTTTCATAATTCAAGACTTCAGGTCTTGGACTTTGAGTTATACAACTTCTGGTTGGAAAAAAAAATCTTTGCACAACTTCAGGTTGTTCAAACTTATTTCTTTTTTTTATATAATTAAATTTTCTGATCCTCTTTTTTTTTTTTTTTTTTTTTTTTTTTAGTTAGAACTTATGGTTCTTTATTTTGAGGAAACTTGTAATTCATTGATTTATGAAAACTCAACCTTTTATCTACAGGTTCTCAAATTTTATTTTTCTTTTCCCCTTTTTTTTTAAAAGGAAATATCGAAAGATATTAAGCTTATCATGTAAGCTTTAATTAATGTTTCCATTCACTTCAGATGTGCTAAATCAAAATCAATGTTAGATCTAAACTTAGATCTTCTAGATACGTATTATATATATTTGTTTCTCTAAAAAACAATAAAATATTTCTTCTGGAAATATAAATCATATATCAAAATAATTTTCAAAGCCTTCAATCAAATCTAAATCAAATCAAAATGTTTTCAAAATGAAAACTTCATTTACCAACCATGATTGATTTCTCAAATCCATATCCAAACTAAATGCAATCAAATTCAATAAATTTGTTGAAGCAACAATATCAAATTTTGTCAAGTTCAAACTTGCATTCCAAAATAAATGAACTATAAAACATACAAATAAGCATGATATTGAGATCAACAATATAATATGATCAGAAAAATAGCAACAACAAACAAATTAGATCTGAAATATAATAACCAACAAAATAAGAATTAGATCTCAAAGTTTAGATCTATATAAGATATAAAATTATAAGACTAGTATAATAAAATCTAAAAAATAATACAATAGATTTAGATCTGAAGAAGTAGATCTAGAATGGAATGAGATATATAAAAAATAATAATTTGGAAGATTAGATCAATCATAATAGAAAAATAACTTACCGTTTTGAGATCTATAATTAGATCTGGAGAAGAATAGATCTGATTTCATAATAAATTATCACAATTGTAGATCGTGCTGATAACGTGTTATAAACAAATAAGAATATGTTATAAAGAAATAAGAGCAGAAGCCATTAGAGTAAAAGAATGGAGATATTTTATTCATTCAGAGATTGGTTATATCAGATTGATTCATATAATTACATTACACAGGCTCCTTTATATATAGGCATTGGAGCATGAGATGGAACATATCCCATGATGTGGGACTAATAGAAAAACGCAAAAGCATATTCACTTATATATTTACATATATTATAACACCTTTTATATCTATTCCATTTTTATCAGTCCCATTAATCCATTACCCTATCAAATTATTGCAACTCTCATATTTATTACCATTTATTGGAATTACAACCTTTTGAATTCTTTTCCCATTAGTTAATTAAATTAAACACGAAATTACATGCAAGCGTCATTATTAGCTTTTTATTTAATTATTATAAGCGCGGTAATTACGTACAAATATTTACTTTTATAAAATATGTTTTAGTTTTATATCTTCACCAGACTATACTTTTCCATGATAAATTATTGGAATCATATCTAAAAAGATTATCCGCTATAATTTCCATAAATTAGCCCAAAATAAAAGATTTAACTTTAAAAGATTACATTGTTTGAAATTACAACGAACAATTTCTTTTTATCACCGAAATAGACAGTGTAAACTACAATAAATTCATACTTTACACATCTTTTTCTCTTTTTATTTGCATCTATTCCTTATTAGATCAAACGCTATATTTTTCTTAAAGGGTAAGAAATCAAACTAATTTACAAATATTAAGTGGATCTAAAGTTTAACAATTCCAAACATAGAAAAGTTTGCATTCTAACAAGATTAGGGTAATAATCCAAATTTATAACATTATTATATGACCTATTTTAGATCTGTAATAAATTTCATTCAAATCAATATTCTAAATTCATGTTTTTGGAACTGATTTCCAAACTAGGTTGTATACAATGCTAAATCAATTCATAAACAAGAATATGTAAGCGATATTTATTGTATTCAGATCATATTCAATTTGTTGCCTACACTCGTATACAATTATCTAATTAGGCATAAAAATCAAATAAATGCCAACAAGATAATTTCCATATTTTAACAATCTATAAAATTTCTTTCCCACCTTTTAAAAGCGATCTAAATCTCCAGATCTGAAGTAGAACTTTTGATTCATCTCCAAACCCTTTTTAATACAAAGTATGTATATAAAAGGGTGTATATATATACATTAGAATTACAAATCTGAGAAGAGATTTAAGATTGGGAGAGAAAATAGATACAAATATATATAAATTACCTCAATTTTGCATATAGTTAATTCTCTTCTATTCTTTTTTTATTAGATTTCCATTCTTCTTCGATTCATATGAATATAGATACAAATATCTTATCTTTGTAATTTAAAAAGAAAGTGGAGAAAAAGAAATGACAGCGCTTCGCTATCACTTCCGTAGAAATAAGAGAAGAGAAGGGAGGGTTAGGTCTAAATTTATAGGCACTAGAATCAACCAGAGCCGTTCAAAAATATTAAATCCGAACCGTTGTGGTCTAGGTTATTGTAGCCGCCATGCTGCCACCGGTCGACCGCCTTTGGTCATCGGTTGACCGCTGTGGGTCGACCGACCCCAATAATGAGTCGACATGTGGGCTAGGGAAATTAATTAATAGATGTTAATGTTTTTATTATTTAATTATTTTCGTTCCGAATATGTTTTTTGTCCGTAAGCTCTTCGTTTGGACTTCGATCGCAAAAATCCAAATATGAAAGTTGCTTAAAATTTCGCCAAGAATGCAATGCTGTAAGTTTCATGGTCAAATTATATCATTTGCACAAATTCCACTTTTGGAGCCTAATTAATTAACTAACTAACTAATTAAATAATTAACGCCAAATTACAGGGTGTTACATTCTTTCCCTTTTAATAAAAAATTCGTCTTCGAAATTTCACTAATGACTATGTCATTGTTTTGGCTCCTAATTATCCTAAACTACACAACCAATAAGTGTACAACAAAACAACCAAATGTGAATAAGTGCATAGTGTGTTAATGTATCACTACACAGAAAATATGTATGCAGAATGATTCTAAATCGGATCCTCCCATATGAATAGATTTTTTTTGAAAACATTTTTGAAAACATGTTGCAAATAACCTACATATATACTAGCGGTTCTACACGTGTGTAGCTTGTTGAAAAGTCCTTTCAATCAAAACCTACATATTCCTACAAATAGAAGTATGAAACAACCAATTTTGCATGCACTTCCTACCATCCAATAATCTAACGCATCGAAAAATCACTTCCTAAACTTTACTCTTATGTCGGAAAAAGGAACTTAGGCGGAGAATCTAACATTCTTACCATAATATAAGCTTCATGTTCCCGTAGTACAGTGGACATTTACTCGGTGTCCCCGATTTACTCTAAATTTTCCACATACAAAATGCATAAGTAGGCTTATTTTCAAATTCTAAAATGGAATTCAGTCTAAAAATAGACTTGCGTGCATTGTCGATAAGGTAAGAAAATAGAAATTTCAAGGCTAAAACATATTTTCCTTTATTATCGTTTACATTTATCGCATCGTCGACTCTAATGTACCGCTAAATTCGCAAATTCTAACTCTATTTGTCTTTCCTACGCCTAACATGTAGCCTTCAAAATCAAAGATTTCACAAAAATCTTTCTTACTTTTCAAATTTGTACATAATTCGGAAAATAACATTCCAAAATATTCAGATGCACATTTTCTTTTGAAATAATTTTTTTTTGAATAAAACTCTAAAAATAATTTAAGAGCAAAAATAACTAAAATACAACATTTTTTCTTATCTTCTCTCCTCTCTCTCTCTTTTTCTCAAAAGGGAACTTTTCAAATTAAGAGAAAAAAATTCAAAATATTTCCTTTTCAAAAAATTTGATAAATTAAGCCGCAATTTCAACATAAAGTCCGGTATATGCTAAATGGATAAACTAAATTTCAAAATTCAACAACTAACCTTTACGCAAAATATTTTATATAAAAATATCAACACATCTATTACTCTAAAAATTTGGCTTTTAAGGCACATGAGCAATGGCTCATGATATCGAAACAACTTTATCATGTCCTTTGCTAGAATTTTCAACTATTCTAAACTTTCATTCTTATATTACATTTTCTATTAGTTAAGTGTCTTTACGAGATTCTCATATTTATATTGTTTTTCTACTACGCACACACACGCACTCTGTGTGCGTGTGTCTATATATATATATTTATATATATGAGCGGTTCACATGTTTAGAAACAATAACGCAAAAAATGCGTAGAAACTCATAATATTGTGCGTGCCTTTTATAAGACCCAACTAACAGTTATAACACAAACAAGCTAAAAGAAAAGAACAAACGCTGAAAGAGAAAAGACAACAACACCATAACTTCTAAAACAATGCCTACAGACTACGAGATGCCTTGCTTCACGGCTGGAGCTTGGTCCATTGCTACGACCCTTGCATGGTTGTAGCATGGCAGTTATAAACCCAAATCTCGTGCCACTGGCGCTATTGGTGTTGCTGACAGCTTTGGAATTGTTATCTTTCTAAGGAAGGATCTAATGATGGCAAAAGAAACCTTCTACAAAGTTGCCTATCCATGGAGGCTCACCTATACCACTTAAAAATGAGAGTGGATAGGTGAAAATACGGAAAGTGACTCTGTGGAGTGATGGTCCTTGATCAACAAATTGAATCAAAAGAGTGCGGGTCCAACTGATGGTGATGCCGCCTACACTAGCATAGGTGTTCTTCTGCACCAAGGAACAAATCCAGTCATAACTTCTCGTCTTAGGGATGACGTTGTGCCGAATGATACACATAATTATCCATCTTTCAAACACCGACATCTTGGGAAAAGATATGCTGCAAAATCTTTGAGTCGGTCACTTCAAAATCATCCAAGCCTGCGTCCTTTATAAAGACCTCCAAAATCTCGGTGAGAACATCATTAGTCAGCTAAATCAAGACACCATTCACCTTTAAACGAATCGGACTGTTGCCTCCATTGAAATTTTGCGCCAATAGGACATTAAAAAGGCAGATGCAACATGGGTAGCATTCCTGCTCAAAGATCTCGAAGCATAGGATTGGTGGAAATCCTACTATGACGAATAGATCTTCCGGCCCAAAAGTGACGAAACCTTCTGCTCATTCCAGTCCAGCCAAGTAGCCTCTTGAGGGTTGAGACCATAATGGTGTGAGGAAAACCAACAGTGAGGAAATGTGTCCTGGACTAAGAAGTAGTCGAAGGGAGGAAATATGGTTTAGATCTGCAATGATGGTGAGGTGAGATCTAACGTGCAAAACTAGCATGAGGGGAAGGCGAGGCTGCTGCTCCTAGGGAAAAACAGCATCGCTTAGGGGATGAATGAAAGAAAGAGGTTGTTACTTGGATAAGGAGAACGATGGAGGTTGGGTTCGGCTTATTGAGGAAGGAGGAACGAAAGAAGCAACTTGGGGAATTTAGATGCGACTTTAATAGTCATGTTTCAAGTATAAATTGTTCCAAAACTTGTTAACTGATAGACCTCTCTAAGTTTACCGCTAGGTGGTCCACCGCTAGAAGGGCTTTGAGCGTTAATTGAACCTAGACCCAATTACGGTCGGGTAAAACAACAATTGTTTCGTGTCGTCTCTTTCGATTTGACATGATCCGAAAAATTCATATCCTTATTACGTTGGTGTCAAAGCCTACCGCCTAGTCTCGAACGATGCTACAACACTTCATAATAGTCCCAACAAAATTGCCGTGACCAACGAAAATTCCAAAACCCCGAAAATATTCCAGTTGATATTTCCTGCCTACGTCGCCCAATTCTTCCAATAGCTAGTGATTACAAAAACACTTCAAACTACATACCCCGATAAAGTTGATGTCATCACTATTTTGTCTGTACCTTAAAAAGAGAAAATATGAAAACCTCGATTTATAAATCTAAAAATCACTGAGCTAAATATATGCTCCTTTTCACTTGTTTTCAAATAATAGAAATCACTTTATACCAAAACTTCCCATAAAAGTCAAATTTATATATATATATATATATATATATATATATATATATATATATATATTTTAGAGTTTCCCAAAACCTTTTTTAAAACACAAATTTCTCAAATTGGAAAACTATTTTCTTGCCAAAAATCAAAATCAAGCCTTTACTGATATATACATATAAATATTCAAGGATTTAGATAATTAATCTTTTATAAACTAAGAATTTCTTAACACGACCAACTTACTGGTATACGTGTTTCTTTGAAAATTAAGATTTCAAAATTTTCTCAAAACAAAATTTCTAAAATAAATCCTTAGGAAAAAAAATCCTTTGAAAACCCTTTTTTCCAAATTCAAAGGCATTTTCAAAACATACTTTATAAAAATATCTCTCATGGTTTTAGACTAAGGAATTGACATTGATTATTCAAATAAAAATCCAGTATGTCATCAGAGAGATGATCAATGAATGCACCCTAGCATAAACTTGCTTTCGGACAATTGCGACATACAAACTCTAATTTCCCATCTATCAGGAGTAAATGTATGTCTTTGACTGGAAATCAAATACAAAATCACAAGATAGCTGGAATCTCAACTGTTAAGTCGGACACCTCCAATCTTTGGGATTCTGCCATATGTCGTACTCATGCTCTTCTTCAACAGTGCTTTATGCATCACCAGCACCCCAAGGGGTACTTCGGAGTCGGCGTGAAAATCTTAACTCTAAGATATTTCCATCCTATAGTAGCTTTGTCCATTCCTTCGGAGTGGAACTACAACTACTTTTATAGTCAGAACTCTTAGAATCTAGTGTAAAAATATAATATTACTAGATAGAAAAGCACGAATACGTTCTCTCAGTTTATCCTAATTCCTCTGATCTACTAACCTAGGTTCTAATACCAAACATAATAACCCACACCTTAATGGGTCCAAATTTTGACAAAAATCGAAATCCAAGTCCATCAAAACACGGATCGTTGGATTTGGTACCTGCAAATAAGCATGAGCATTATCGGAGATTGATAGAAATCTAAACTCACAGCGGAAACAGTAATAGGATAAGAATACTGACTATGACTACTACCTTAGAACTAATGGTATTCCTTGGATATCAAATTGTCACATTAGCATCGAGCATGAGAGAAAAGAAGACTCTCCAACAACAAAGTACATCCAGCTCCATTGACCTTTTCCTCAAAATTCTATCATGTGGATTGTAATGAGTAAGGGGTTAGAAAAATGTTCCGGTGATCAGAAAATATAAACTATCCATAATATAAATTTATACCGATTGATTTTCATTTTATAGTTATGTCTATTAAGGTTGGTAATTCTAATCTAACCTTGCATTGCACATACGATTACTTACTTACCCCTTCCCAAGATACGAAATACTAATAAAGCCTTATCAACCACCCAATACTTCCAAACTCATTTTCCACTTAAAACTTCTAAATATGAAGTATACTTCTATAATACTTTTAAAAAGAGAAATAAGTAGACTCCACCATTTAAGACCTTAATCAAGGCAGACCCCATCATTTAAGACCTACTCCTAAGGTAGTTCCTAATAATGTTGTCAATGCTTGGTGGGTCCTAACTACAAGACCTATAACTACTATTTAAGGCTTACGACACTTAATGTCCAACTATTATCGCATCCATCGCCGATAAAATCGTTGCCATGTTATAAATAGTATCCATGCCACTTAATACATTTTATTAGAAAATAGGCAGACTCTGGTCTAATTAAGGTAGACTCCATCGTTTAAGACCTATCCCCAAGACGTGCTCCTAAATGGTACTATTGTTATTACGACCTTAGTAATGTAAGAGGACTGTACCGTAGCTACTAAATACTTCTAAGTGGAAAATAAGCAGACTATGGTCATTTAAGACCTTTGACCCCATTATTTAAGACTATTTCCAAAAGCGTGTTTCTCAATGGTACTATCTAGCTTTCATTGCTTAGAAATCTCATTGGACTACTTAATACTTATTTTATAGAAAAAGGTAGATCCTATAATCACTTAAGACCCAAAATCTAAAGCGAACTCATCCCGAGATATCCATTATCACTCTTAAGTTATAAATATGACATATCATTAGGTTACTTCTTTTGATAGGGAGACGGGCCCTATAGCCACTTAAGACCTCAGCACTGAAGTAAACCCTTTTTAGAGATATCCTTATTTATTTATTTATTTATTTATTTATTTAGAATCTCACTAGGTTACTTAATACGTCCATTTAGGAGATAGGCAGACCCTTCAACCACTTAAGACCTCAAATCAAAAGCGAACCCATATGGAGATATCCCTCACCGCTCCTAATTCCAAATTTGGACCATTTAATACTTTTCAATACTTTTCAATTAAGAAAACAAGCCCAATCTCTCGCGTTGTCACGGGTCTTGCGATTAGTGATATCTCACATCAGTAGTGAGTACACCCGACTATTGGTAGTCTCAAAGTGAAGGGCAGTCTTCCGACAAGTGACTCTACTGACCTCGCATCACTAATCTACTAAGTCTAATTAAACATCCTAAGTCTTTACTTATATTATCTTAGGTAGACATTGGACGTAACTTACTAATTCCCTTTTTTATTTAAGGTAATAAGATTTATATTAAATATTTATCTACCCATAAATCACCGTTTAATCATCATAAATTCAAATTTGTCTATAAAATCCTAACGGATATTTCCTAAGACATTTATTTATGATTACTAATTTCAAATTAGTAACCTTTTTTATCTATTCTATTTTTATCAGTCCTAATAATCCATTTACCATATCAAATTATTGTAACTCCTATATTTATTACCATTTACTGGAGTTGCAGCCTTTTAGATTCTTTTCCCTTTAGTTAATTATCCTAAACGCGAATATTACGTGCAAGCGTTGTTATTAGTTTTTATTTAATTATTATAAGCGCAGTAATTACGCATAAATATTAACATTTATCAAATATGTTCTATTTATATATCATCACTAGAATATACCTTTCCATGTTAAATTATTGTAATAATATCTAAAAAGATTATCTGCTATAATTTCCATAAATTAGCCCAAAACAAAAGATTTAACATTAAAAGATCACATTATTTGAAATTACAAGGAATAATCATTTCTTTTTATTACTGAAATATACAGTATAAACTACAATGAATTCATACTTTACACATCTCTTTCTCTTTCTATTTTCATATATTCCCTTGTTAGATAAAATGTTGTATTTTTCTAAAAGGGAAAGAAATCAAACTAATTTACAAATATTAAGCGGATCTAAATTATAACAATTCCAAACACAGAAAAGTATACATTCCAACAATAATCCAAATTTATAACATTATTACACAACCTATTTCAGATCTGGAATAAATTACATTCAAATCAATATTCTAAATTCATACTTTTGGGACTGATTTCTAGATCAGGTTATATATAATGCTAAATCAATTCATAAACAAGAACATATAGGCGATAATCATTATATTCAAATTATATTCAATTCGTTGCCCATAACCCATATACAATTATCCAATTAGGCATAAAAATCAAATAAACACCAACAGAATAATTTTATATTATAACAATTTATAAAATTTCCCACTAACCTTTTAATAATGATCCAAATCTTCATAAATGAAGTAAAACCTTTAGTTCATCTCCAATCCTTTTTAATCCAATAGATATCTATAAAAAGGTATATACATATATTAGAATTACAGATCTGAGAAGGGATTTGATATTGGAAGAGAAAATAGATACATATATACATATATTACCTCAAATACGCATATGTTTAATTTTCTTTTCTTCTCCTTTTTATTAGATTTCCACTCTTCTCCGATTTGTATGAATATAGATACAAATATCTTATCTTTATAATTTAGAAAGAAAGTGGAGAAGGAAAAATGGTAGTGCCTCTCTACTACCTCCGTAAAAATACGAGAAGAGAAGCTAAGGCTAGGCCTGAATTTATAGGTGCTAGAATCAACCAGGACAGTTCGATTTAAAATATTAAATCTGTTCCATTGCGGCCTAGGGTTGTTGTAGCCGCCAAGTCGCCAACGGTCGACCGTCTTTGGGTCATTGGTCGACCTCTAGGGGTCAACCGTCCCCAATAATGGGTTAGCCTGTAGGCATGGACAATTAATCAGTAAACGTTAATATTTTTCTTATTTAATTATT
The DNA here is from genome assembly GCA_030765085.1 of Allium cepa. Lineage (NCBI taxonomy): Eukaryota > Viridiplantae > Streptophyta > Magnoliopsida > Asparagales > Amaryllidaceae > Allium > Allium cepa. The sequence continues at coordinate 140,417,227 of CM060932.1, forward strand.
TTCCTTTCAAATTCGTTTTTCGTTCGTAACTTTTTCGTTTGAACTCTGATTGCAAAACTCCTAATATAAAAGTTGTTTAGAATTTCACCATGAACGTAATGATGAAAGTTTCATGGTCGAAATCCATCATTTGCGCAAATTCCACTTTTGGAGCCTAATTAACTAATTAAATAACTAATGCCAAATTTCAGGGTGTTACAATATTAGCCAGAGATATGCACTATTTTTTAATGTTAAATGATTGAGTTGCATTTTCAAATTATATTTTAAAAAAATATCCTATTTTCAAATTATGTTAGAAATTTTGGATTAATTTGGTTCTATTTGGGCATCTTGGAAAATGTGAAGGCTATTGTTTATTACCAGATTTCATTGGTATTTATGCTTGATTTAATTTAGGTGTATGTTAGTTAATATGGCTAAAATAATGTATTTAAGATGACTTTGAATGTTGGACAAACAAATATTGGGGCAGTCAAAATTTGGGAACTAATGATCATACTCCTGGAACATCTGGTAATAAGACAGTACATGATAACATCGATGAATTTGCTAAATTCCTAAAACATCAAGGAACTTCAAAGGACTCTTCATCGGTAACTGCTCTAGCTAATTAAGGAAATAGATGGGTCATTGATTCAGGCGCAACTGAACACATGACAGGTAACTCCTCACTTTTTTCAAACTATCATTTAAACGCTTCCAATCGCTCAGTTATTTTAGCCGATGGATCTCTTTCTCATGTCCAAGGAACTGGGGTTGTTAACCCTACTCCGACTCTCTCTTTACCCTCTGTCTTACATTTTCCATCATTGTCTTTTAATCTACTTTGTGTTAGTCAGATCACTCGCAATCTAAATTGTTCTATATCCTTTTTTTCGAATCATTGTATTTTTCAGGACCTAACGACGAAGCAGATTATTGGTAAGGGGCATGAGTCTGGAGGGCTGTATATTCTTGATTCGTCACCTTCCATAACTTGTTCAAGTATCACCTCTGCCCTCAAGATTCATTACCAATTAGGCCACCCATCTCTTTCTCTCCTCAAAAATCTTTGTCCTCAATATAGTTCTTTGTCTGCACTAGATTGTGAAGCATGTCAGTTTGCTAAACATCATCGTCACAGTACAAGTCTTATAATTAATAAATGGGCTAGGCTCCTTTTAAACTTGTACATTCTGATATTTGAGGCCCTTGTTTAATTTTGTCTAAATCTGGATTCGGGTATTTTGTTACATTTGTAGACGATTATTCTCGTACAACTTGGCTTTATCTTATGAAAAATCGATCTAAATTATTTTCTATATTCTCTGCCTTCTGTGCCGAAATCAAAAATCAATTTAATACTTGCATTCATACATTACGAAGTGATAATGCTAAAGAATATACATCTGTTGTATTTCACTCTTATACGACTCAGCATGGAATACTTTATGAAACATCGTGTGTTGACACTCCATCACAAAATGGTGTGGCAGAAAGAAAAAAACATCTTCTTGAAACTGCACGCGCTCTTTTAATTTCAATGAATGTTCCCAAATATTTTTGGGCCGATGCAGTTTCTTCGGCCTGCTTTCTCATAAATCGTATGCCATCTTCTATACTTAATTGGGAAATTCCATATAAAGTTTTGTTCCCCAACAAACCATTATTCTCTGTTAGCCCTAAAATTTTTGGTAGTACTTGCTTTATTAGAGATGTAAGGCCACAAATAACTAAACTTGATCCAAAATCTTTGAAATGTATTTTTGTTGGCTATTCACGACTTCAAAAAGGATATCGTTGTTTTTGTCCTAGCCTTAATAAATATATAGTCTCCATTGATGTCAATTTTTTAGAAAATACACCTTTCTTTTCAAAATCTGATCCTACCACTACATCTACTATTCAAGACAGTGATAATTTTCTTATATATTTACTCAAACTGTTCCTACTGACCCAGTCATCCAAAACTTTGAAACATCTTCTGACCAAAATACAGATATATCTTCTCCAATTGATCCCATTACAGAACAAAACATAATAACTTCCTCTGAGTTAGATCTCCCAATTGCTTTAAGAAAGGGAAAACACAAATGTACTTTCCCTATCTCATCGTTTGTCTCATATAATAACTTATCCACTTCTTCATATTTGTTCATCACTTCTCTTGACTCAATTTCAATTCCTAAATCTGTTACTAAAGCCCTATCTATTCCTGGTTGGCGGAAAGCAACGATTGATGAAATGAATGCTTTGGAGTTTAATAATACATGGGATTTAATAAAATTACCTATTGGAAAAAATGCAAATGGGTATTCTCCGTGAAAATTAATCCAAATGGATCAGTTGCTCATTTAAAAGCTCGATTAGTTGCGAAAGGATTTGCTCAAACTTATGGAGTGGATTATTCTGAAACATTTTCTCCTGTTGCAAAATTAACGACAATACGATTATTTATTTCACTTGTTGCTACATATGACTGGTCTTTACATCAACTTGATATTAAAAATGCTTTTCTTCATGGCGACCTTAAAGAGGAAGTATATATGGAGCAACCACCTGGCTTTGTTGCTCAGGGGGAGAATGGTTTAGTATGCCGCCTTAAAAAAACTCTATATGGACTAAAACAAAGTCCTCGTGCTTGGTTTGGAAAATTTAGTCAAGCTATTGAGAATTTTGGTTTGAAGAAAAGCAAAGCAGATCACTCAGTATTCTATAAAAATTCAAAGAATGGAATTATTTTGCTAGTTGTCTATGTGGATGATATTGTTATTACAGGAAGCAACAAAGAAGGGATTGAGTCTCTTAAACAATTTATTCACACTCAGTTTCACACAACAGATTTGGGAGAACTAAAATATTTTTTAGGTGTTGAGGTTTTAAGGAATAACAAAGGTATTCTTTTATCTCAAAGAAAGTATGTGCTTGACTTACTAAAAGAAACAGGAAAGCTAGGATCAAAACCATGTAGTACTCCAATGATTCCAAATATGCAACTAACAAAAGAAGGCATATTATTTGAAAATCCAAAAATGTTTAAAAGATTGATTGGAAAATTGAATTATCTTACTGTTACTCGCCCAGACATTGCATATTCTGTTAGTGTTGTAAGTCAATTCATGTCATCTCCAACAATTCATCATTGGACTGCTTTAGAACAGATTTTATGCTACTTAAAAGGAACAGTTGGGCTTTGTATTGTACATACAAATCATGGACATAACCGGGTTGAATGCTTTTTAGATGCTGATTGGGCAGGTTCTAAAATAGATAGAAGATCTACAACGGGGTTTTGTGTCTTTGTTGGAGGAAACTTAATTTCATGGAAAAGTAAGAAGCAAAATATTGTCTCACGTTCAAGTGCAGAATCAGAGTATCGAGCTATGGCAAAATCTGTATGTGAGATGGTTTGGATATATCAACTCTTGAATAAAATAGGACTGAAAACTATTATTCCAGCTAAATTATGGTGTGATAACAAAGTTGCTATTTATAATGCATCTAATCCTGTGTTCCATGAACGAACCAAACACATAGAGATTGACTGTCATTTTGTTCGGGATAAAATACAAGATGGTTTAATATCTGCAGAGTTTATGGAGACTGGAGAGCAGATTGCAGATATCTTCACCAAAGCTTTGAATGGAGTCAGAATTAATTACTTGTATAACAAGTTGGGCCTGATTAACATCTATGCTCCAACTTGAAGGGGAGTGTTAAATATAGGGAGTAATTAATTCCTTTTTATTAACTTTCCTATTATAAACTATTTTCCTATTATAAACTTTCCTGATTTAACTATTTGGTGTGATATATAAACACCTCTTCTTGTATATCAATGAGATGGGGTAAATAAATAAAATAAGTTGCTTTTGCTTTCTCCTCTATGTCTGTTCTTACAAATTATATTTGATACTGTACCAATTAACAGTTAATATGGCTAAAATAATGTATTTAAGATGACTTTGAATGTTAAAACAATTTCGAACTTAAATCTAATTTAATAACACTTTTAAAATGATGTTTAAAAGATAAATGTTGATACCGGTTCTATTTTGGGTGTTTGACTATATCGATCGTCATTTACAATTTTGTAGATTTAGGATGATATAAGTGTTTGGATTACGTTTGGGTTGCTTATATATGATGTATGAATGATATTTGATGTTTGTATGTAGTCATTGATTTTATTTTTAATTCATTTAGATGTATTAAAAGAGTGGTCTTCGTTGAGTGGAATCGGCAAGAACAAATGCTCAAAATCTTACGACCAAGATATGAAGTTTTTTGGAGCTTAGGGAAGCTGTATGAGTGATTGCAAGTGGTTTGGACTTAAAATGGTGGAGTTACGACGTTTACAAATAGTGGTTGGTGGCAGAAGGCAAAACCAGTCGGGGGTAGGCTGTTTCATGGATTCGATGGTGTTACTTAATTTTGGGTAAGTAAGAAGGCGGACTAATCCAGATATTTTAGCCTGGCTCGGTCCAGTCTAGGCCAACAGGGTCCAAGTCAGCTCGCTAGCCAGCTACGTTTGGGGTGGATAGATTGAATTTCCTATGTATGACGATAACCTAAATCCAGCCTACAACCGCATCAGCTCCACTACTTAATTTCAAGTCAAGCCTTCTGCCAACCTTCTGCCAACGAAGCCTCTCGGCACAATCTTCCCTACAATCAGATCACCTATCAAGACACGGCACAACCCGGGCTTGGCCCATCTCTCCTTGGATGATCGACTTTTTCTCTAGCTTGCTTACATCCTAGCTCTAGGCCAGCTCGCTTGCTCAAGCATCTCTCTCTCGGCTATCTACTGATCACTAGAGTTTTGAGACCGTCTCAATGGTGGCCCGTCAATGATCCAACTTCGATGCCCCTACCTACGACCTTCGTACTGTCTTGTCTCACCTAACTTACCATGCCCTTGGCTCCGGTCGGTTTCCCATCCTTATGGCCGGAGCTGACTAGCTCGACCTTTCCTACTACATAGGAATGTAGAGAAAAGCAAAGCGGTACAGCAAGGCGTACCTACTTTTGACAAGAAGCGTGTCCCATTTTCTACTAGTATACTATAAGTACAAGCGCATTTAATGCAAAGCATGGTAGTGCATGCTCTTGGTACAGTTCTATTGGCTTTTATCTCAGTCACACATTCTTCCTTTTACTAGCCATCTCTCATCAAGTCCATTCGGCCAGATTAATGGCCAGGCGTACTTCACGCCTGTTTTGCAGTACGATCTTAGCCGTCCACGCATCAATGAAACTACTATAAGATAGAGTTAAGGGTATGTCATAAAAGCAATTATGTATTTTGTTACATATATCTGATTCGATAACCAATCTTGTTCGAAATAAAATGTGTTTTCTTTCTATTATATACTTGAAATAATGAGTCGTATTAATTAGTTAATTTAATTTAAAGTTTATTTAAAAGAAAATCCATAAACGGTATGTTTTGTGATAGTAGTTACAAAGTGTTGTAACCGTAAGTAATTTACCACAATGAAAACAAATGTACCATTATAAATGATCCTAGTCAAGATGCATCGAGACTTGATATCGATGTATCTGTTGGGATAAGACTACGTAACGCCTTCCAAATGTTGGACAGTGTATTACTCATGACTATTGGAGACGCCTAGGGTTATGCACTAATAGTTATTAGATAACTAGGAATGACTCAGTCGACTGTTTTCTGTTGGTTAATATAACCAAAGTCAAATAGAAAATATCAATGTGACTGATTTACACAGTTCTCTCTACTTGAGATTACTGTGGATCTTCAACGTGAAAGCTTCATTTTGATTATAGTCAAGTTATAACACAACATCTATCGAGTAACTAATAGTTGGATCGAGTGAAAGTATTGGAAGCGAAACACTATTCAAAAGAGAATTCGTTTCGTTCATTATATTGGGTTAGTAACACGATCAATTCAAGTCAACTCAAAGTTAAAGTCTCTGACCAGAGCATTTCATTTAATAATAATCATTATTATTGAACCAAGGACTTTGTTTTGGACTGTAGAGTTAAATATGGATAATATTGAAATTTTGATCATTACCAAATTCAATATGTCCAAAGTGATATAATTTTGATCAAGAGAATTGATGTAAACAAATGACATAACTGTGTAACGCTTAACAAACTAAAATTGGATTTTACCAAAACTATGCAAGCAATAAATTTGACCAAAATGTCACAACATCTGCTAAGTGACATATGAACGTTAGCATTCGAATAGTTCGATGTTAATTGCTGATCGAATTTACACTCGATGAGTCTCATTATCAATATGACGATTTCTCTTAGGACCAGATGATTTAATTAGTTTATAATTGTTATAAATCAATTAAATTAACTAAACTTATGAAATACCGATTACTATATTTTGAATTGATAAATAAATATTATTGTATATATTTATAATAGTTATAAATATATCGATCGATATGCGATATCCGCAAGGAATTAAATCAGATTAAACAAGTAATATTTATTTGGACTTAGATGGGCTATTAGCCCATAATATTGGGAAGCTATTTTAGGTAGCAAACATAAGGTATAAGGGTAACTAAAAAGGGTAGAAGGGTTTGAAAATTGATGATTGATATTTGGTGAGAAATGATATAAGATGTGATCCACCTTTCTCGCTATTTCAATCACTATAATTAATGTATAATATTCTGTTGCTTATATATATATCATAATTATATTGTTAGTTAGGAGATTCATATATGTATGAATGTTGTCATATATGGAATGGTTATATGTATGCATGTATAATATAAAATTTTTATATAGATCTTATGTATACACTGCCTAATAATTTTTTTTATTAATTAATTATATTAATATTAATATGTTATATTACATAAATTAAAAAACTTATAATTAACTATCCATATCATGTTAAAATTGATCTTGTATTTTTATATATGCAAATTTATATTAGATATAATTTTAGGTAACAATAAAGTATTTTTTAATAATTATTTACTAATTTTAATATTTAAATCGAAATATTAGTTGAATAATTCGTTCAACATAATATATATTTTGAAAATTATATTTTAAATTTTATAAGAATTCTTTATCATAATATTATTTTTCTACAAAAATCCTAGAATTCAAAAAACCAAAATTATTATTTTAGAAAATCATTTAAGTATGCGATCGAAATCAATAAAAAAAATAAAAAATAAAATTTTGACTCAGAAAATTATGAATTTTTTTCATGACCATATGACATCATATTTAATTTAAGAAAATTTAAAATTTTAAAAATATGTCACGAAAATATTTTTAATATTATTTTAATGCTTTTTGGCTAATATATATGCAGACCTAAATAATATAAAATTATAATAAAATACTTTATGTGCTTTTTATTAGACTTGGAATGCTATAAATATATATTTAATTTTATTTACTTTTCATAATTGATATAATTATATATATATATATATATATTAATACACATACTTATAAATAGTTTAGATATTATAAATATAACTATATATAGATACATACATACATATACATACATACATACATACATATACATACATACATACATACATATATACATACATATACATATATATACATACATATACATATATATATATACATATATATATATATATATATATATATATATATATATATATATCTTACTATGAGACATAGGTGTATATTATATTTAAAAAAAGACCTTTGCATATAATGCATGTATAATTGCATATATAAATGTATGTGTGTTTATATTTATATATACTCATTTATTTAATTAGTATCTAATTTAATATATGTGTGTGTGTGTGTGTTATTAACATTTTACATTGATGCAATGTGTATTATATATAAGATTAAATACTAAATTTTAATAATGATTTAAATAACATATTTATATATACATGCATATATTTGGACAACATACAATACATATAAGATGAGTTAACGTGTCTATTGCGATGCAAATCGCAACATTTATATATGGGAATTTATACCTTGCATGAATTATTATATTATACATGCACACACATACATGTATATATATGTTACATATGTGTACCATTATATTTAATTAAACTTGAATTAAATAAAATTCCATTCATTTTTTATAAATTTAAATAATGAAAGATTTTATTTAAATTAAATTTAAAATGTTCTAAATAAATTAAACTTCATAGGCCCAATAAAAATCCAATAGGGCAAAAAATTTGAAATTCATCCATAACTTCCACTAGGGGTTGGCGTAGTTCCAACAATGGTATCAGAGCCCAATAGCCAATGTGGTCTAATTAGTCATGTTAGTGACAACCAATTAAGCTCACAACCTAGTTAGTAGAGTGTCTAAGAAAGGTAGTGTCTAAGAATTGAGTTTTGGTAATCAAGTACACTGTCCTACCTGGTTACCGCCTGGCCCAAATAGATATGTGAGCCCAAAAGGTTGACTCTGGTAGAAGAGGCCCAATTTGAATTGGGCCTTGGGCTAATTCAAAATTGCATTAAAATAAAAATAAAAGTTTTTAATTTAAATGTTAAATTTAAATTAAGAAAAATATTGTAAATGTTATAATATAGATTTTCAAATTGTTTTGAAAATCAAAATAAAGTTTTAAATTTAAAATAAAACACTCATTATAAAAGGTTATAAAATAAAAAAATAAAGTGTTTGAAAATTGACATCAATTAATTTCAATTTTTTTTTACTAATAAGATTAATAAATTAAATTAATTAAATAAGTCAATTAATTAATAAATACATGCATGTATTATATAGTATGATATATGTTATGTCGTTTTAAAATGTTAATATAACATAAGTAAGTATGCATGCATGCATATGTAAATGAGTTTCGAAAATAATATAATTTAATTAATTGTTTAATTAAATAAATTAATTGAAAGGTTAATTAATTGAATAACAAACACACACAATATATATATATATATATATATATATATATTTGTGTGTGTTGTATTATAAAGGTTATAGCATGCAATAAATATTTAGTATAAATGTTATATCAAAATAATGTTAAGTTAATTAAAATGTTAATTAACTAAAATTAATTAAATAAGATTTAATTAATATAAATCATTTATGAGATTATTGTGTAAGTAATATGAAATATAAAAGTTATATAATAATAAAACTTATGTAATATGAATGAATAAACTAAAGGGGAATATTAAAGAAACCCGAACGGACTTAAGGAATAAATAATACGTGTACGTATACTGTGATTTCTGATGTATCCAACATTTGAATCGCGAGGGTATTTCATAAAAAATATATTATTCTTAGTCGATATCCCTTGATATAATATATTAAAGATTATGAATCGTAACACCCCATAATTTGGCGTTGGTTATTTTATTAGTTGGTTAGTTAATTAATTTAGCTCCAAAAATGAAATTTGTGCAAATGATGGAATTTGACCACAAAACTTAAACCATTGCATCGTAGCGAAATTTTGAACAATAAATTATATTTGGAATTTTGCGATCGGAGTCTAAACAAAGAAGTAACAGACAAAAACGAATTCGAAACGAAAATAATTCGATTAGGATAAATTAACGTTTTATCGTAATTAAACTGGGCCCACAGGTTGACCCACCACTATGAGTGGTTGACCAGGGGTGGTCGACCCTTAGGTAGGGGTGATTGACCGCTCCTAGTGTGGCATCTAGGGTTAGCCTAAGCCCAACGGCTCGAAATTAATATATTTCGGTCTGACGGTTGAGATTGATTCTTGCGTCTATAAATTCAGGTATAACCGTTTCTTCTCTTCTTATATTATTTTGGAGGCAATAACGAAGCTCTGTCATTTCTTCTTTTCATTTTCTTTCTAAATTATAAAAAATAAGATAATTGTATTTATATCATACAAATTGAAGAAGAATAGAAATCAAATGAAATAGAGAAGAGAAGAGAATCAACTATATGCATGTTTGAGGTAATTTATATATTTGTATCAATTTGATACATATTTCTTGGATTAAAAGGGATTTGGAGATGAATTTAAGGTTCTACTCTAAATATGGAGATTTGGACCGCTTTTTAATGAATTTGTTTATGATTTTAAATCTATTTCATTGGCATATGTCTGATTTTTATTTCAAAATCAATTTTATTTGTGAATTGTAGGCTTGAATTAGTGTAGAAAACTATTACCTTCATATTCTTGTTTTAGATCCAATTTGAAATATGTTTACGCCTAGATCTGGAAATCAGTCCCAAAGATTTTAGAATTTGAATGTTGTATATGTTTAGTCCATATTTGTACTTGGGTGTAAATTAGGACTTTTAGATTATTGCCCAATTTGATCTATGTTGTTGATTTCCATAGTTTAATTTGTAGGAAGAACATCTATTTGATTTTTATAATTTTTTTTTTACTTTTTTCACTCTTCACTCAAAATGGCAACGTTTAATTTAACAAGGAATACATACAAATAAAAAGGGAAGAGATGTGTAAAGTACAGATTTATTCTCTGTAGTTTATACTGTCTATTCCAATTAAAAATAAATTATACATTCCTTTCAATTTCAAACCGAGTCAATCTTTCTTTTTCGTGTTAAACTAATTTATGGAAATCATTACCGAAAATCTTCCCATGGAGTCTAATTCCAGTACACTAAATACGGAAAGCATAATCTAGTTAAATATTCATGACTAGAATATATTTGGATATGAATAAATAGTTTTATCAGGTTGTTCATACGTATTTGTTGCACTAATAAAGAAGAATAGCGTTTATTTATGCATTATTTATGTGTAACGTTTATTGGTTATTATTATATTTAGGGAAACCAATAGATAGAATTAAGAAATGTAGTAATTTCTATTAATGGGAAATAAATTAGGAATTGCCAATAATTAATAGGAAATAAAAAATTGTAACCCGAACTTGGGAAATAATGGATACGATTAGATTAGGGATTATAATTAGTTAGTTAAAGATTGTAACTTCAATTAATGGGTAATTAATAAAAATGAGTTATGAGTTACAATTAATAGGGATAAATGGATTAATAGGATTGATATAAATAGAATAGATATAAAAGGTTATGAAATTAGTAACCATACATAAATATTTTAGGAAATGTTCATTAGGATTTTATGGATAAATTGACATTTATGATCATCAAAAGGGGATTTATGGTTAGATAAGTATTTAATTTAAATCTTATTGCCTTAAATAAAGAAGGGAATTAGTAAGCTAAGTCCAATGTCAACCTAAGATAGTATAAGCAAAGATGTAGGATGATTAATTGGACTTGGTATGTTTGTGATGTGAGGTCAGTAGAGTCACTTCATGAAAGACTACCCTTCACTTTAAGGCAACCAATAGTCGGGTGCACTTACTACTGATTTCAGATATCACTATTCTTAGGATCCATGACTTTATGAGAGATATGACCTGCTTTAAGGTCAGAGGCATTAAATGGTTGTCTGAGGATCCGCCTCTTTCATAATTAAAAAGTATTAAATGATCCAAATTTGAATTTCGCAGTGGTGAGGGATATCTCCATTGAGATTCACTTATGGTTTGAGGTATTACGTGGTTGTAGCGTCCGCCTCTCTCCTAAAAGGAAGTACTAAGTAATCTAATGAGATTCCAAATAAATAAGGATGTCTATAAAATGGTTAACTTCAGTGTTGAGGTATTAAGTGGCTATCTTAGGGCCTGTCTCCCTACCCAAAGAAGTAACCTAATGAAATTCCATATTTACAATTAAGATTTAAGAGTGATGATGGATATCTCGGGAAGGGTTTGCTTTGGGTTGAGGTACTAAGTGATTGAATTAGGGTTGCCACTCTTCTATAAAAAAAGTACTAGCCTAATGAGATTTTCGTGCAATGCCAGCTAGATAGTATCGGTAAAGAGTCCACCTTGGGGTTAGGTATTAAATGGCAAAAGCCTACCAAAAGTGTTAAATGGTCAAAGGTCTGCCCATTCCTTGTTAATGTGGTATTAAGTGACTCGAGTATCTTCTCTCATATTGCTAAAACTTTAATAACGATAGATGCCCTAGTAGTATGACCATTATATATTATAAGGCCATAGATAGTGATCAAAGGTCTCTATGGTTAGGACCAATAGACCAATAATGACGATGCTAGAAGTCCACCTTGGAAATAGGTCTTAAATGAAAGTGTATACCTCGATTGAGGTCTTAAATGGTAAAGTCTACCTATTTCTGTTTTAAAAGTATTATGTTGCAATTGTAGAAGCCCGCTTCATAAGAAGTATTAAGTGGCTAATGGGTATGAAAGTATTTGGTGGTTGATAAGGCTCTGTCAGTGTTTTGTACCTTAGGAATGGGTAAGTAAGTAATCGTGCGTGCAATGCGAAGTTAAATCGAAATTGCTAACCTCAATAGACATAACAATTTAACGGAAACCAATTGGTATAAATTTATATCGTGGACAATTTATAGATTTTCCAATCATCATAACGTTGTTCTGACCCCCTCCTAATTACAACCCACATGATAGATTTAGAGGAACATGTCACTAGAGCTGGCTGTGTTTAGTTGTTGGAGAAGTCTTCTTTTCTCTTATGCTCGATGTTGATGTGACAATCAACTATCCAAGGAATACCATTAATTCCAAGGTAGTAGTCAAAATCAGTATTCTTATCCTATTATTGTTTCTACCGTGAGTTTAGATTTCTATCAACCTCTGAAAATGCTCATGCTTATTTGCAGGTACCAAATCCAACGATCTGTGATTTGATGGACTTGGGTTTTGATTTTTGTCGAAATTTAGGCCCATTAAGGTACATGTCATTACATTTAGTAATAGAGCTAGGTTAGTAGATCGAAGGAGTTAGGATAGACCGAGAGAATGTATTCGTAGTTTCCTATATACTATTATTGTATTTTACGTTAGATTATAATAATTCCGACTATCTCAGTAATTGTAGTTCCACTCCGAAGGAATGGGCAAAGCAACATGGGTTGGAAATAACTTAGATTTAAGATTTTCATGCCGACTTCGAAGTATCCCATGGAGTATTGGCAATGCGTAAGGCGCCGTTGACGAAGAACATGAGTATGACATATGGCAGAATCCCAGAGGCTGAAGGTTGAGACTCTAGTTACCTTTTGATTTTGGATTTTGATGATGAGTTCCAGTTGAATGCACACATTTATTCCAAATGGGCGTAAAATTAGAGTCTGTATGTCACAATTGTCCCGTGCAAGTTCTTGCTAGGGTGTATCCATTGATCACCTCTTTGATAGCAGACCGATTTTTATTTGAATAATTAAAGTCAATTCCTTATTCTAAAACTCGTGAGAGATTTTTTATAAAATATATTTTGGAAATGCCTTAGATTTAAAAAAAGAGTTTTCAAAAGTTTTCTTTTCCCAATGATTTACTTTGGAAATTTTATTTTGGGAAAGTTTTAAAATTTTAATTTTCAAAGAAACAACTATACCACTACATTGGTCGTGTTAATAATTTTTTAGTTTATAATAGATTAGTTTTTGAAATATTTAAATATTTATATGTATATATCAATAAAGCTTGATTTTGATTTTTGGCAAGGAAATCGTTTTCCCAATTTGGAAAATTTGTATTTTAAAAAGGTTTTGAAAACTCTGAAATATATATAAGTCTGATTTTTTTGGAAAGTTTTGTTATGAAATAATTTCTATTATTTAAAAACAAGTATAAAAGGGCATATATTTAGCTCAGTGATTTTTCGGTTTACAAATTCGAGGTTTTTAATTTTCTCTCTCTTTAAGGTGATAAAATAGGAATGACGTTCAATTTTATTGGAGTAAGTAGTTTGAAGATTTGTTGTACCACCGACTATTAGAAGAAATATTTCCATGCAAAGAAGGCAGGAAATAGAAGCCGGAATATTTTTGGGTTTTAAGAATTGTTGTTGGTCGCATCAGTTTTGTTGGGACATCTGGGAATTGTTGGAGCATGGTTCGGGACTAGGTAGTAGGCTCTGACACTACCGTGATAAGGACATGAATATTTTGAATCGTGTCAAATCGAAGAAGGCGGTGCGATACGATTATTATTATTTAATCCGACCCTTATTGGATCTAGGTTCAATAACGCCCAAAACCCATATAGTGGTTGACTACCAAGCGGTGAACCTAGAGTGGTCTACTAGTTAACGAGATTTGGTCACAACTTGAACCTGGAATAGGACTATAAAAATCGCGTCCAAATTTCCCTCTGCATTTTTTGTTTCTCCTTCCTCAATCAAACAAACTTAATCTCCATCCTCCTACTCCTCCAAGTATCAGCCACTCTCTTCCGTTCCTCCCCTAGGCGATATCGTTTTTTCCTAGGAGCAGTAGCCTCGCCTCTCCCTCATTCTAGTTTTGCACGTTAGATCTCGCTCCACCACCACTCTAAATCTAAACCCATTTTCCTCCCTCTAACCGCTTCTTAGGTCAAGATAACTTTCTCCACTGCTGGTTTTTCTTCACACCATTATGGTCCCAACCCTTAAATAGACACTTGGATGGACTGGAATGAGCAGAAGGTTTCGCTGCTTTTGGGCTGGAAGAGCTATTCGTTGCGGCAGGATTTGCATCGATCTTCTGCTCGAGACTTTTGAGCGGGAATGTTACCTGTGCTGCATCTGCTTTTTCGATGTCTTGTTGGCGCAAAATTTCAATGGAGGCAACTGTTTGATTCATTCGAAGGTGAAGGGTATCTTGATTGAGCTGACTAATGATGATCAATGTCGATGTTTGGAAGACGGATAATCTACGTCTACCTGGACAACATGTTTTGTGCATCATTCAGCATAACATCATCCCTAAGATGGGAAGTTACGGCTGGATTTATCCTATGGTGCGGAAGACCACCTATGCTAGTATTGATGGCATCATCGTCAAATAGACGCACACCCTTATGATGCAATTTATTGACTAAGGATTAGCACTTCATAGAGTCACTTTCTGTATTTTCACTTAGCCGCTCTCGTCTTTAGGTAATACGAGTGAACCTCTATGGAGAGGTAGTTTAGTAAAAGGTTCTTTCTGCCATCATTAGAGCCTTTCTTAAAAAGATGGAAATTCCGAAGCCATCAGCAACACCACCAGCACCAATGGTATGAGATTTGGTGTATAGTCGCCATGCTACGACCATTCAGGGGTCGCAGCAATAGACCGAGCTCCAGCTGCGGAGAAAGGCATCTCAAAGTTTGTGGGCGTTATTTTAGGATTTATGGTATTGCTGTCTTTTCCCTTCTAGCATTTGTTCTTTTCTTTTAGGTTGTTTGGATTGTAACTGTTAGTTGTCCCTTGTAAAAGGCACGCATGATATTATGAGTTCCTATTTATTTACCGTGTTATTATTTATGGACATGTACATCATTCTAATATATGCATACTGATGAAGCGGTATAAATATGAAAATCTCATAAAAGACACTTAACTAATAGTAAATACAATATAAGACTGGAAGTTTAGAATAGTTGAAAAATCTTAGCGAATGACATGGTAAAGTTGTTTTGATATCATGGATCATTGACCATGTTCCTTAAAAGCTAAAAATTTTAGGCAATTGAGCATGATGACATTTTCAAATAAAATGTCAAGTTTTATGGGTAAATGTTAGTTATAGAATTTTAGAATTTGGTTTATGCATTTAGCGCGTAACCGATTTCCAACCACGCTGAATCGGGGCTTGATTCATCAAAAATTTTGAGCAGGAAAATATTTTGAAAAGTCCCCTTGATTTGAAAAGTTTATTTTCAAAAAAAATAAAGTTTTGTGTTTTAGTTATTTTTGGTTCTTAAATTATTCTTAAAATTTTTGTCCAAAAATTTGATTTCAAGAGAAAATTTGCTTCTAAATATTTTGGGGTTTTATTTTGACCTACGAATTTAAAAAGTGGGAAAGGTTTTTGTGAAATCTTTGACTTTGAATGTCACATGTTAGGTGTAGGGAAGACAAATATTGTTACAATTTGCGGATTTATTGGTGCACTAAGATCGACGATGCGATAAATGCAAGCGATAACAAAAGCTGTTTTAGCCTTGAAATTTCTATTTCCATACTTTATCGACAACGCGCACGAGTCTATTTTTAGACTTGATTCTGTTTTAGATCTTGAAAATAAGCCTCCTTATGCATTTTGTACATAGAAAATTTGGAGTAAATCCGGGACAATGAGGAAATTTCCACTGTATTATGGGAATAAGAAGATTATAGAGTGGTAAGAATGTTAAATTCTCTATCTAAATTCCTTTTTGGCATAGGAGTAAAGTTTAGGAAGCGATTTTTTGATGCATTAGGTTATTGGATGGTAGGAAGTGAAAGCAAAATTGGTTGCTTTATACTTCTATTCATAGGAGTATGAGAGTTTTGGTTGAATTTTTTTTCCAAAAAGCTGCATACATATAGAACTGCCAGTATGTATATATATATATATATATGTTGTTTGAATCATATTTTTTAAAAATGTTTTCAAAGAAATGCATTCATATAGGAGGATCCAATTTAGAATCATTTTGCATAGAAATTTTCTATGTGGTGATACAATAATACACTATACACTTATGCACGTTGGTCATAGAATTGTTTGTACACTCATTGGTTATGCAGTTTAGGATAACTAGGAGCTAAAACTATGACTTAGTCGTGGGTGAAATTTCGAGGACGAATTTTTTTAAGGGGGAAGAATGTAAAACCTCGTAATTTGTCATTAGTTATTTAATTAGTTGGTTAGTTAATTAATTTAGCACCAAAATCAAATTTGTGAAAATGATGGAATTTGATCATGAAATTTGCGCCATTGCATTCACGGTGAAATTCCGAGTAACTTTCATATTTGGAGTTTTGCGATTGGATTCCTAACGAAGAAGTTACGGACGAAAAATGAATTCAGAACGAAAATAATTCGACTAGAATAAATTAATGTTTTATATTAGTTAATCCGGGCACACAGTCAACCCACCGCTATGAGCGGTCGACTCCTAGGTAGGGACGGTCAACCGCTTCCTTTGTAGTAGCAAGGGTTAGCTTAGGTCCAACAGCCTAGATTTAATATTTTGATCTGACGATTGAGCTTGATACTTGCATCTATAAATTCAGGCCTAATCCTCCTTTCTCTTTTCATATTATTCTAATAGCAGTAGCGAAGCTCTGCCATTTCTTCTTCTCATGTTTCTTTCTAAATTATAAAAATAAGATATTTATATTTATATTTATACAAATCGGAGAAGAATAGAAATCAAATGAAAAAGAGAAGAGAATCAACTATACGTGTATTTAAGGTAATTTATATATTTGTATCTATTTTCTCCCCCAATCCAAAATCTCTTCTTAGATCTATAATTCTAATATATGTATATACCCTTTTATACATGTTTCTTGGATTAAAAAGAATTTGAAGATGAATTTAAGATTCTAATTCAGATATGAAGATTTGGATCGCTTTAAAAAGACGAGTGAGAAATTTTATATATTGTTTATGATTTTAAATCTATTCTGTTGGCATACATTTGATTTTTATGCCTAAATCAATTTTATTTGTGAATTGTTGGCTTAAATTAGTGTATAAATCTATTGCCTACATATTCTTGTTATAGATCTAATTTAAAATATGTTTACATTTAGATCTGGAAATCAGTCCCAAAGATTTTAGAATTTGAATGTTGTATATTTTTATTTCAGATCTGTACTTGGATGTAAAATTCGACTTTTGGATTATTACCCAATTTGTGCTATGTTGTAGATTTTCCATAGTTTAATTTGTGGGAAGAACATCTGTTTGATTTTTATAATTTGTTTACTTTTTCCACTCTTCATTCAAAAGGGCGACGTTTGATTTAATAAGGAATACCCAAAAATAAAAAGAGAAGAGATGTACAAAGTACAGATTTATTCTCCGCAGTTTATACCGTATATTTAAAATGAAGTCAGCCTTTCCTTTTTGTGCTAAACTAATTTATGGAAATCATAGCAGCAAATCTTCCTAAGGAATCTAATTCCAGCACATTAAATCTGAAAAACATATTCTAGTTAAACATTAATGACTAGAATATATTTGGATATGAATAAGTAATTTTATCAGGTAGTTTATACATATTTATTGTGTTAATAAAGAAGAACAATGTTAAGTCGTGCGTCATTTATGCGTAACGTTTCGTTAATTATCATTATATTTAGGAAAGCAAATATGTAGAACTAAGAAATGTAGTAATTCTTATTGATGGGAAATAAATTAAGAATTGCCAATAATTAATAGGAAATAAAAGACTGTAACCCGGTTAATGGCAATTAATGGGAAATAATGGATAGGATTTGATTGAGGGTTATAATTGGTTAGTTAAAGATTGTAACTCTAATTAATGGGCAATTAATAGAACTGAGTTAGGAGTTAAAGTTAATAGGGACAAGTGGATTAATGGTATGATATAAAAGGTTACTAATTTGAAATTAGTGATCATACAAAAATGTCTTAGGAAATGTCCATTAGGATTTTATTGACAAATTGACATTTATGAGCATTAAAAAGGATTTATGGGTAGATAATTATTTAAGGTAAATTTTGTTGCCTTAAATAAAAAGGGAATTAGTAAGCAAAGTCAAATGTCAACCTAAGATAGTATAAGTAAATACTTAGGATGGTTAATTGGAAATAGTAGGTTATTGATGCGAGGTCAGTAGAGTCACTCAACGGAAGACTGCCCTTCACCTTAAGGCTACCAGCAGTCGGGTGCACTTACTATTGATTTGAGATATCACTAATCTTAGGATCAGTGACTTTGTGAGAGATATGACCTGCTTTAGAATTAGAGGCATTAAATGGTTGTTTGAGGATCCGCCTCTTTCCTAATTAAAAAGTATTAAATGGTCCAATGATTAGGAGCGGCGAGGGATATCTCCATCGAGGTTTGCTTCTAGTTTAAGGTATTAAGTGGTGTAGGGCCCGCCTCTCTCCTAAAAGGAAGTATTAAGTAATATAGTGAGATTCCAAATAAATAAGGATGTCTCTATATAGGTTAACTTAAGTGTTGACATATTAAAACTACAAGAAAAGTTGGTTTTTGCAGCGCTAGATAACAGTGTTTTATGAAAAGTGCCGTTTTTGATTCGATTTTAATATTACATATTAAAATTTTAAAAATAAAACCGCTGCCTAATAGCAAATATGTTCGCGGGATACTAATTGATTTCGCGGCCACTTTCCTTTTCTTTCTAAGCAAATTCTTTCTGTTTTTTGTCATTTCCCTCTCCTTATTTCATTTTCGATCTCAAAAAAACCCTATCCTCACTGTTTGACATTGCAAGTCGCCGATCGCCGCTCCAAATTATTTTGGTGACTGTTCCTTCCATCGATCATTGTCCTTGACATCGCACGTTGTCGACCTTCGTATTTTCGCATCAATTTATTCTTGTTATCGCTCCCCTTTCATCGTATTTTTTAGATCGAAAGCTACTGATTGAAAGCCTCTTTAGATCGAAAGCTATTGATCAAAAACTTCTTTAGATTGAAAGTTATTGATTGACCAAGTATTTTTTTAATGGAATTTTTTTATGCTATCATGCAGAATAATTTCTTCATTTGTGATGCATCATAAACCACTATAGTTCTCTGTTTTGTTTTTATATGAATTTGATATTATTATTTTATTTTTAATATTCGTTGACTTGGCATTAATTCCATAATCCTAGTTCTTTTATTTTGATTTTCTAAGCTTAGCATCATGTGAAAATTCGAAAGCAAGAATAGATGTTGAAGAAATTATTGCGAGTTAAATAGTAAAGTATGGTCTTATGTATTGATTACGTCAAACGACGGTGTGAGACTTTACAAACAAACTAAGAACCAATGTTAGACCAATACAACTTTATCATGGGGTTGAAGCCTGAATTGGCAAGGGATACATTACCTCATATCAGAGATCCTTGTGGTGTTGTAGTGGAAATGACTTTAAGACACGAAGAGATGCTTGCTTCTCTGGAGAAGAATAAGGCGAAGGAGGTCCAGGTGGGACAGAGTCAGAAAATGAAGTTCTTTCATAAAAGCATGCCCAGAAGGATGAAGCTTTGAAGAAAGGAAAGTATGAGGTTGGTTGCTTCAAGTGTGATAAGAAGGGGCATTTTGCTAATGGGTTTCATTCTAGAAAGGCGAAGGAAGTGATCGGGAAGAAGAATATCAGATGCTTCCACTACGATCAGATTGGTCATTATAAGAATCAATGCAAAGAGCCTACTACGGATGGAAGGGGTAAAGTATTTGCACTGGAGCCTGCTACCTTAAGACCAATAGCTCAGAAAAAAGGGAAAGCGTTGTTGGGAGGTGCGCTTCAGATCCATGGTATGTCTGTTAGCGTTCTGTTTGATACTGGTGCATCACATTCTTTTGTATTTTGTTATTTGGTAGATAAGCTTAACCTAGAACCCACATACTCAGTTACTTTCTTAAGAGTTGCAAATCTGATAGGAGGGTATGCGACACTTGGGATAAAGTGTGATCACCTAGAGTTTGATTTGTTAGGTCATACCTTTGTTTGCAGTTTGCATGTGTTTGACTTTGTAGGGTTCAGAATTATCTTGGGTATGGACTGGTTAAGTAAGTATGACGCTAGGATATTTTGTCATGATAGGAAAATATCACTTAGACATCGTGACTGTAGTGATCAGATTGTATATACCATAGAAAACCCTAGTTGTGAGGTGAATGCTTTGTTGGGGGGTTGTGGAGGAAAATACGAATTGAATCATGTTTTCATGGTTAGAGAATTCGCGGATGTCTTCGAAATGGTAGTAGGATTGCCACCTAAACGAGCCACGAGTTTCAGATAGATTTGGTGCTTGGAGCAGATCAGTGAGTAGCTGCCAAGTAGGATGACACCTACAGAGATGAGAGAGCTGAAGATGCATTTGGTAGATTTGGAAGGCAAGAGTTTTATCAGACCTAGTAGTTCACCTTGGAGAGCAGCCGTAGTGTTTGCTAAGAAGCCAGACTAATTGTTAAGGTTATATATCGATTATCGTAAGCCGAATGAGAAGACGATAAAAAATCTATATTCATTGCCAAGAATTAACGATTTATTCGATTAGTTGAGTGTAGCCAAGGTTTTTTCTCAGTTGGATTTAGCAACAGGTTTCCATCAGCTTAGAGTAGCAGATGATAGTATTCCTTTGACGGCGTTTAGAACAAGATATGGTACGTGTGGTTAGTGATGTTGTTCGGACTAACTAATGAGCCATCATTCTTTGTGGATTTGATGAAACGAATTTTTCGAGAGCACTTGCATAGGTTTATGTTGGTTTTCATTGATGAAATTTTGACATACTCTAGAGATGAAAGGGAGCATGATGTTCATCTTAGAATTGAGCTTGAGACGTTGAGGCAGAATCAGCCAAAGGCGAAGTTTTCGAAGTGTCATTTTTGAAAGAAGGAAGTTTCTTGGTTATGTAGTCTCAGAGAAAGGGTTTTATGTAGATATGACTAAGATTGAAGCGGTGAATAATTGGAAGAGACCCAAGACAGTGACTGAGAGAAAGAATTTTCTTGGATTGGCTGGATATTATCGGAAGTTCATTAAGGTTTTTCACGGATATCAGCACCGATGATCAAGCTAACGCAAAAGGATATGAAGTTTGTGTAGGCCGATAAGAGTTAGAAAGCATACCAGAGCTTGAAACACTTATTTACCTAAGCACCTGTGTTGGTTGTTCCCGAAGGGAATCCAGATTCGGTAGTTTATACAGATGCATGTAGATCTATATTAGGAGCTATGTTGATGTAGAGAGGTAAAGTGATTGCATATGCTTCTTGACATCTTAGACCGCATGAGGTTAGATATCCAACGCATGATTGGGAATTAGCCGCAATAATATTTGCGTTGAAGGTGTGGAGACATTACCTTTTGGGAGAGAGGTTTGAGTTATATACAGATCATAAGTCGTTGAAGTATTTGTTTTCTCAGACGGAGTTGAACATGAGATAACAAAGATGGTTAGAGTTTATTGCTGCTTACGACTTTGGAATTGAGTACACACTAGGTAAAGGTAATAAGGTGGCGGATGCGCTTAGCAGGATAGCAGTGTTGGCGATGATAGTTGAGTGGAAGGATTTGGAAGCGTTGTCGACTTGTAGAGTTCAATGGAGATCTGAGGCCAGATCTTGTGAAGGAACTACTATGTTATCTTGTTTAGAAGTTTGACCAATAATGATCGAAAAGATTTCTTCCAATAGGAGGAGGATCCAATGTTGGCTGAACGGATCAGGAAGTTAGAGGATGGAACCGAGAGCGATGACTTGAAGGATTTCAGTCTTGACCAGGATGGGTAGTTGAGAAAGAAAGGGAGGTTGTGTGTTCCGAATGTGGGAGACATTAGGAAGGCAGTTTTGGAGGAATGCCATCGTTTGAAGTTCACTATTCATCCAGAAGGAATTAAGATGTATCGTGACATGAAGAGAAGTTTCTTCTAGGAAGGTATGAAGAGGGACGTAGGCTTATAGGTGAAACAGTGTTTGAACTGTCAATAGGTAAAAGCCGAACATCAAAAGCCAAGTGGGTTACTACAGTCATTGGATATTCCATTATGGAAGCGGGATTCTATTTCTATGGATTTTATAGAGGGGTTGCCAAGATCTAGTAGAGGAAATGAAAGTATATGGGCCATAGTGGATATATTGACCAAGAGTGTCCATTTCATTCCAGTTAAATCAACTAGGACGATGCCTGTTTTAGCTAAGTTATTTATAAAGAATGTGGTTAGACTACACGAAATTCCTAGTAGTATGGTAAGTGATAGAGATTCCTAATTCACTAGCGAGCTCTGGAAGAGTCTACAGGAGATTTTAAGAACCAAGCTCAAGATGAGTACCGCTTACCATCCATAGACCGATGGGAAAACAGAAAGGGTTAACAAAGTCTTGGAGGATTTGTTAAGAGCTTGTGTGTTAGATTTTGGGGGATCAAGGGAAGACCATCTACACTTAGTCGAGTTTTCATATAACAACGGCTATTAGGCTAGTATTGGAATGACACCATTTGAAGCTTTGTATGAAAGGCCATGTAGATCTCCTATTTGTTGGTTGGAAACCAGGGATAGGTTGGTTCTTGGTTCGGGTTTGGTTAGAGAAGCTGCATAGAAGATTGAGTTGATTCAAGCTAGAATGGAGGATGCTCAATCTAGGAAAAAGAGTTATGCAGATAGAAGATGGAAAGACTTAAAGTTCTTTGTTGGAGATCATGTTTTTATTAAGGTGTCACTGATGAAGGGTGTGATCATATTTGAAAGATAGGGGAAGTTAGCACAAAGATTTGTTGAACCTTTTCCCATTGTAGAGAGGATTGTGAAACTCGCATATAGAGTAGAGTTACCGAATGGTTTAGCAGGAATCCATGATGTTTTCCGTTTTTCTCATCTAAGGAAGTGTGTTAAAGACCCAAAGACTGCTGTTACACCGACCGTGTTAGATAATTTAGCAGTAGAGCCGGACTTGACTATAGTTAAAAAGCTGATTTGTATAGTCGCAAGAGATGAGATGAGGCTTAGAAACAAGACAGTCAGATTAGTGAAAGGCCAATGGAGTGACGATGAGAGAGACCGTACTTGGGAGACTAAGAGTAGGATTAGAGGATTGAGATTTATGATTAGTAGGGGTAGCCATGCCATGTTGTTGAATAAATTAAAGAGAGCTAACATGAATTAAAACAGATAAGGGTAATAGATGTGGGCAATGTTGGAACAATAATATTCTTATACCCTAAACCCTTAGGAATTCATTTATACATTCATTTTCAATATCAAATTAAACTAGAGGCCGATCACTATTAGCAAGAAAGAGGAAGATAAACAAGAAAAGCTAAGGAAGATGATTAATCAAATCAAAGCTATTCAAATCTCAAACTCCTTAATCTCAAAGCTAAGGTGAATAATGACTAGATCTCGTATTTCTTAAATTTTCGGTTTTAAGGTTAATCCAAACTATTTGCAAAATTTAGCCATATTTTTGAATGATTAAGTGTTTATATGTGCTTGTTGATGATTTATGCTTATTCATATAGGTTTTATGATTTGTTTTAATGTGAAAACCCTATCAAATGACATCAAATGTCTTGTGAATTTAGATTTATATCAGAAATGATATTTTATAGATGGGTTTCAATTTTCATAATTTTCTGAATTAATGTGAATTTTATATTAATTTTCTAGTGAAGAAAATGATTATCTAGATTTAAAATTATTTACGGCTAAATAATAAGTTTTGGGTCTGAAATTAATATATGTTAGAAATCATATTGAAAACAATTTTGTGGAATTTTTTTATAATTTTCCTAAGTTTTTTAATAGATATATAAAATTATTTAAGGTATGAGACTTAAATGTTTTATATATTTATAAAAGGAGAAGGGGTGTTTTGTAAATTAATTACTTCTGAAATTTTGGCAGCACTTTTAGAGAAGAAAATTAGCAGCCAATAATATTTTGAAAAACAAGGCATGTTAGTTGAAAAAGTATTTCTTTTTAAAGTTAAAAACAGATTTTACATACTTTTGGCATGTTTCGCCTCTTTTAGCACAGGGGTTTCGATTGAGAGCCTTCGCCTCCATTGCTATCGAAACTAATGCACATAATATCAATAACTTGGTACATAGGGAATTGGACAAAGGCGGAAGGAACTGTGTCGAGACCATATGTTCCGATAGGGTCGAATCATGACTTTATTTTAGATTGAAAATGCGCATGCTTTGCTTTCGAAAGAAGTACTTTTGACCTGGTTGGCTTTCAGCTGGGTTAACATGTCTTAAAGGAAAGGTTTTGAATGGCTTGCGCTTTTTGTTTTAAGTAAATGCTTTCGAAGGGGTTGAAATCCCTTGTTGCCGCTTTCTTACCTTTTGAAGTCAATGGTTTCGAAAGGAATACTTTGTTTTAAAACCCAAGTCACTTCTCCAATGCTTTTGGAAGGGTTGATTTCGACACCGTCACTTCTTTACTTAGGAATAACTTTCGAAAGAGTGCTTATGACTTAAATATTTTATGACCCTTTTTCTCCATTGAAGGTAGAACCCAAAGGTTTCAAAAGAGTTAATTTTAAATGGTTTCGAAAGGTTTCCACATGTTTTAATTGAACCCAAAAGGTTTGACGTTTTTATGCTTTCGAATGGTTTAAAGAGAAGGTTTCCAAGGTTTAAAGAGTGGTTTCAAAGGAGTGGTTTCCCAATAGTTTCGAAAGGTTAGAAAGGAAAGGTTTTCCAATGGTTTCGAAAGGTTTGTTATAGTACATATCAAACAACGTATCCATCATTGTATTACATATGTGCCATCTGCAGGTGTAGGTCATTATGTTCTAATTTTAGTTGTGATCTTGTATCCACAATTGGTTCATTCTCTGCCACTTCTAGTTTTGTGAAGTTAACACACAAAACTTTCAATCCAACTTGTAAAAAATGCATGTTTTCTACCAAAGAACAAAATTAATGCATTAAGTCTTTCAAATTTGGTGAAACCGGAAGCGAACTATTTCAAATTCTGGAGGGGCTCCTCTGATGATTCTCTATACCAATTCAGTAACTCTGTTCTTACCGTCCAATGAAGGTCTTTGTACTAAAGCAACACTTTTCCCTCTGCCCTATTGGGGGTATCCCGAGATAGACTCTTACAGCAACATACCTATGTTCCGATTTGCAACTCTAGCTTCATTCATTCCTCTGTTCCTTCAAGGAACATCTGGTACATATCCTTTTGTCGGCCGCATCATAGTATTTGGATCAACTCCCATGCCACCAGTCCCTGGTGTTTCGACAGCCGCTCCGGCATTGGCATTGATTCCCATGTTGATTTCAATGCTGCCCCATGTGTCGGTTGCTCTGGGCATGGGGGCAAGGCTCCACCTTACTCCAATCCAAATCCAACAATCCCTGCATTGTTCCCTGGAGTTTGATTCCTATCCCCTACAGATCTAGCCATCACTTGCTGCTCAATTCTCTGGAAGAATTCATCCATCATCTCCTGTTGTCTAGCTAAAAGTCCATCCTGTATCTATTTCATCATCCTTTCCATCTCCTCTCTAATCACATAGTTGGATTGATGAGAATATGAGGAAACTTCCTTGCTGCCCCCAAGCTCCGGTCGACTTGCTCCAGTTTTAGATTTGGTGTTAGGCCTCTTTATTTTTCTTTAAATCTCGGGTTCAAACTTCAATTTTCTAAATCTTTTTCAAGGTTCAGTGTAAGCACTATAATGTTAACCCAAAAAATGGATCAACACTCTGGTTTAAATTTGAAAGTACCAGCCCTGTTCTGATCGAGAAATATCCCAGATCACAGATATAAAAAAAGAACAGTAAAAGAAAGAAGGCAGAGAAATTTTATAGTGATTCGGCTGTTAATGAAGCCTACGTCCACTTTATATTTTTCTTATAGACTGATTGCTATTACGATATGTTTGATTACAAGACTTTGATTATCTCTCAATAGATTGAACCCCGGAGTTAGAATCCACTGGAGAATTCGTTTGGAGATTGTGGTGAAGGAGGCAGAGAGTGAAGAATGATTCTAGTAGAGCTTCTGCAATCAGTCCAGAGAAGATCCCCTTTGTATTGCAGGTGGGATTGTATATATAGAGGTCGGGAGGCTTCTGGGCCAGGCCTGTCTTCATTTACTCGCAGGTAGGCTACATGCAACCTAAGGGGCTTTGGCTTGCAAAACGAGCCAAAACCATGGACCCATGGCCCATGGGTCGCTAGCGACCCATAGACTTGGTTCGTTTTGCAGGCCAAGTCTTGCCTCTTTTTGATGGTGTTCCATATCTAATTTGTTTGATGGTTTGAGCAGAAGTATGGATTGTTGATGATCCAAGCACTTAGGTTTTTTTTGGATTTTGGAATTGGAGATATTTCCATAGCCTTTTATCATAGTTGTTTGCATAGTATCATTGCGAGTTACTTCATCTTGATGACGATCTGCTGCCCGATTGTGCTTTGGTTGCTGACATGACTGAACTGACGCTAGCTTCTTGGTTCAGTTGAACTTGGTCGTTACTTTAGTAATATGATTTGGATCTCGTCAACTCCTTGCCTTAGCCTTTCTGGTTAAGTTCTAAGCCATTCTATGTGATGGGATTGTTCTGTATTTTGCTGGATCCTGTTGGGTTAAAAACCCGGATAACAAGAATTGTTTTGGTAAGGGATATAGTTTTAGTTTTGAAGTGCTGAATTTTATAAATATGTTAAAATGTCCTCTATGGTATGTATATATATCGGAAGAGTTATGATAAGAGGTTAAATATCTGGATATTTTGAAATTTTAATATTTTAATTAAAAAAGGTCATTTGTTTTATAGGCCTATGGAAAGAAATTATACGTATTAGTTTTCAAAATTATAAACATGAATCATTTGGAGAAAGGAAAACCTTGTGTACTTATTAGTTGTAGAATACTTTATAATACTGATATATTTTAACAAAGTTTATTTAGAAAATTAAGAACATATAAGATTTTGTAAAGGAATTCTTAGAAAAGAATATTTTGAGAAAAATTTATATCATTCGTAAAATGAGAATTTGAGAGAAAAGGTATTTGAGAATAATTTTATTTTAAATGAAGCATCTTGAAATATGTATTGAGGAAAATAGATTTGAAACTGAATTTTTTTGAATTACAAAGTGAGATTGATTGAGATTTTTGAAATATTTTGGAAAGAAGGATATTTATAAATCATTATTTAATAACCCCTTTGAGAAGTAATTCATGAACCAAGTAATTTGACATTTTGAAAATAACAGAGATGTTCTTTAGTTTAAAATATAAAAGAATTTGTTTTGGTATTTTGAAGATGGTTACGGTGTTCATTATTTTTAAATAATAAGAGGATTTGTTCATGAATTAACGTGATAAGTTTATATTGTTTTGAGTGTTGTGAATTATACGTACTACTAATTTTTTTATTTTCAACCTAGACCTTAGGCCGCAGTTCAGATTATACATCTGAGCTGTTTACCAGTCGACCGCTTAAGGTGAACGGTTGAACGTTCGTAGTATAATTTCGGGGGGTTTTTCTATTTCGATTGTTCTGAATTTTTTTAGCTATAGTTTAACTTTGTTCTTTCTCCAGATTTACAGTAAACCGATTATAATTAACCATTTTTTTTATTTCAAATATATCAAATTTTATAGTAAACTAGTTTAATTTAGGGTTAACCAGTTTTATGAGTTTCTATTCAATCACAAGAGAGGTTTAACTTGGCTTAAACTTGCATTAAACAATTTATACCAACTTTAATTTTTAATCAAGATTTTAGATTTGAACAATATGGTTTACAATTTAATTACTAACATCTTAGATCATATGGTGTGGATTAAAATTAACTGCAAATAAATCAACTTATTAAAGATGTTCCTACTCACGTCGGATCCAAGCTCTAACTCTATCCTTCGTTTGAAAATCAACGTCCGATAGCTTGCCCTTTCCTAGATCCAATCTACTTGTATTCACTTTGCTTTGCTTTTAATTTGTTTTTGAAGAAATTTATAAGTAGAGAATAAAAGATTTTGGCAAAGTTTCAGTGCATAATTAATTTTCTAATGAATTAGGTATACGGTAGGTTTTTATTTATAGGAGTTTGAGATTAATACGAAGCGTTGGATTAATCTTAGAGGATATCTACTTTCATCTAGGACGCTCATCCTTTACTTCACATGCAAGTAAAAGCTTTGGTTGAATCACGCTCGCCCATTCGTCGCTCCTGATTCGCGGCGTCAACCCGATCGACCGCTTATAGGGATCGGTCGACTGATGGACCCTAAGGGTCAACCGCTTCAGTTATTTTTTTTAGGAAAGTTTTATATTTTAATTTATTTCATTTTCAAATTTTAAAACGTCCATAACTTCTTTATACTAACTCCAATTTCAAAGTGTTATATAAGAAAATTTCCAAAAAATCACAACAAATACAATGATGCAAGTTTCGTAGCCAAATTTGAATGTTCGTGAAAATTTTATTTTCACCCTTATTTAATTTAATTTAATTCTTTTATTAAATTTTCAAGGTGTTACAGTGTTGCATATGTATAGTTTCGTGTAGTGATATATGTATTTATCTGTATATTAGCATATGTATAGTGTCGTGTGTCAGTATATGTATTTGGCTCTGCGTCGGCTAATTCATATATATATATATATATATATATATATTGCGTGTGTTTGTCTATCACTGTCCGACTCCCTTTATGGTATGGGAGAGTGAACCATAGTTACTAATATCCATCCTAAAAGTCTGATTGCGGTGGTCGCACCGTGAATCTGTGACATCTTATTCTTATAGCCGTATGTCGGTAGTGTATAGAGCAGTGTCGGTAAAGTATCCCCCTTGTGTCACCTAGGTCAGCAGTCTGTTACCATTTAGTGGCATGTGTCGGGTCATGACCGGATCCGTGTGTTGACGAGCATATTGATGGATATGAGCCATGATGGTCGTCGAGGTATCTAAGACTATAGGAGCCATCTCAGATGGTCATGTGTGAGTATTTTAAAGTAAATGTGTATGCTGTCACTCTCATCTGATTCTGGTGTGTGTAATATATAAACATACTACTTACACTTCTATTAGAGATGATGAGATGTGATTATATCTGCGATAATGCCCAACATATGGTCAATCTCGTATCCTTATATCATGTGTCACCAATTATATCTTTTATTGGCGTATGTCGCATGCCATCTTATTGGCATGCCTCGCTAATTATCTTTCATTGGCATTTGTTGCCTACTTTCTTTCTAAGTGTATGTTGCCGATGATTATTTATAGGCATGTGTTGCCAATTGTATGATAGATATATGTTTGTTTACTTATTTCACTTTACGAGTATGTCAGACCCGGGAAAGTCAATCTCGTTATTATTTGAGAGTTATACTTGGACATTGTTGTGTGCTAGCACAATTATACTCGACGATTATTCTTGTATTGATGATGTTTGTATATCTGGATGTTTCACCCACCGGACACTATATTACATGACACATATTTGAATATGCTTACTTGGGTGATGGTATGTGCATGACAATAGATAGGTTGTTATATCATGATGTTACTGTATTATGGCATCCACATTTTAGGCATAGTTAGATCCACATGTTATTTATATAATACTCGAGTCAGTCCGAGACATTTCAGGTTCATGGACGATGAGACCAGCTTGTGTTGTTCTAGGCATGGAGGAGGCTAGTATGTTGTATTGTTGCATATCATTTGAGTATTATGTAGTTTCATGTATTTATATCTTTGCATTGCATATTTTACATTCCTTATATATTTTGTATTATATATTATCGCCTCGATTGACTCTATGATCTCTGATATTTACTGTATATTATGCATTGTTTTATTGAAAAGCACATGTATTTATTGCGTGTGCCAATATTGTGTACATTTTGTGGTGAAGTTATATTCCTTGTTTTCATTTATCACACATGTGCGCCTCATATGTTCTCATTTTCCATATTATTCAATAGTATATATTATTAGTGTGGAGGTGGGGTGTTTACAATTCACATTCCCGTATTATTTCCCTTCTCAACCAGTCCCCCTTAAATCAAAAGCATAAAACTGCTCACAAATTTTGTTAGTATTTATACTAACAAAAACGGTACATGTAAATTGTCCATCGGCCAAAACCTCTTGTACCTTACATGCCCCCGGATGCAAGTGTCATGTTGTTCTCTATCAAAATCGGTTCCAAATGCCTAACAATTTCTTTCTCAAAGGAATGTCCTTCTCGTTGCTGCTAGTAGCGTACACAGGGCAGTGCCATTGTACAATTATAAAAGGTGTTTTACGTCATTCGACATCTTACAAACCAGTTTTGATAAAATTTTATTGATCATTGCCTTTATGGAAGTTGGTTTCAGATAATACATACAAGAGATGGACAATACCAACATTGTACTAGTAAGGTTTCTATTGGATTTTTTCATTGGGAGAGAAAAAATAATGAATTATTAAAAATATGAGAAAAGTGGATAGTGAGTCTTATTGATGAATAGTCCCACATCGTAGAGAACTGTAGAAGTATCCTTTATTAAAATATAGGATCCTCAATACAAACGTGAGACCATTTGATCTGTCAACGTCATCTTTTGTGTTGTGGAAGACAACCATGCAAAATAACCTACACACTTTTACCCAGGTGAATATTGTTTGCTTTTTCCTTTTTTTTATAAAAACATGATACCAAAATCAAATCTCAATTAGTTTAGATCAACAGTATAGAACTTTACAACAGTGGTCGCTGATAAGTTAATATTGTTGCCGATAATCTTGATAAATTATTATCTTTATCTTGACATGGGTATAAAATACTGTTATGTTACACAAAGAAAACACAGGATAAAACTTCTAATAAATAATCCTTGAATGCAGATTTTGACAAGATTTAAAGAGAAATGATACAGTCTTAAGTACGTTCTTTAAGATTAAGAGATTTAGTATTCTACAATGTTTTAAGATGTCGTGGGATGGATCCTCAAAGAAAATCATTTTGCTAAACCACAAATTAGAATTTCTTTTAGCATTCTGAAATAATTTTGTGTATTTTAGTGCTAATATTTCTTTGTAATGAACAATCATTCTGTAACTATATAGCATATAGTTTGTCAGATATGCAAAGATAATGGAATTGTAAAGTACATGAATCAAAGTGGATGAAATAAAGCATTAAAATTCTCAAATTCTGCATTTAGTATAAATAAAATAGCAGGTGCTTATAAACGAGCTCATACATAAACCAATAGCCCTCGATTGAAAAAAATTCAAACCCCGTGAAGAAAGGCCAGCTCCAGCGCCAACAGGATCATACCCGAAATCCGAGTATGGATAGGACCCATAACCCGACATTCGCCAACTAACTGAAGAGCAATTTAGCTGCTTCAGAGGAATATGTGAATATGGATGGTTCAGTTACCTGTAAGAGGAGTACATGCGGTAGAAGTGGGAGAAGGAAGGAGAATGATGAAGTTGTTTCTGCCAGGAAGATCATATTTCTATTGCATTCCAGTGCTGGATTAGGTTTACAGGTCTGCACATTATTTGTTTTTTCTTATTGTTTAATTATTAAAATGATGATAGGAGTTAATTATTTTCTAATGATAATTAAGCGGCCATTTGTTGAACTTGTAAATTAATTTGATATTGTTATTAATTATTACCATTGCCAATGAACTACGAATGAACAATCTTTGGCTTAAACCAAATAAACAGAACAAACCAGTTTATTTCGATTAGGTTATCGGTTTAACCAAATGAACTAGACTTATATTTTATTGACAAAATTACTAACGCTATAATGATTTTTCTATATTAGTTTAGCAGTCTACATAAATTTTATTTGTCATATATATGTCAAAATTACTATTAGAAAGCATAAAACACTAAACAAAGGTACTTTTATCATATATTTATGTTTAATTTTAAAGTACAATGAATATTTGAAACGTAAAATGTTAACCAATTTTAGTTCGGTTAACAAACCAAAAAAAGCAAGCCTAATTTGGTGGGTTTAGTTTTCATTTTTATTGCTTTTAGTTCAATTTAACAATTATCATCTTCGAATCGGTCAAATCAACCAAATGCTCACCCTAACCAGTTCTTCGCATATGATATGCATGTTGGTGCGAAAATACTCTTGATCAAAAGAGATAGAATGATCTATCATTAATGAGATTTGGACATAGTTTTAAATATACTTAAAAAAGATATATTTTGAGTTTATAAATATTTTGAGTTTGTGTTTGAACTCATGACTCGATCAACACATCAAAATTTTTAACCAAAAATAAATGCTAAATCATATCAAATTGAGATTGGCATACAAAATCATTTGAATTTTAGGGTATTTTGAAAATTTTGCACGTAGATCAAATATAGTAATTCTGTTATAACTATTCATAATGTATTATTTGAAACTCTTAATGTACGTGCCTATGAAAATATCGTTAACAGTCAAATTTTAATTTGCCATATCATTTCAATAAACATAAGGACAAAGAAAAAACATTTGAAATTTTAGTTAGGATTGAATCAATACTCTTGATCTCATTTACATACAAAACTTCCAAATGATATAAATATTAACTTTTGTTATGAATGAAACACAACCTATGACCTTGTTAGTTATAAGAGTTTGAGGACAATTTGAGAAGTTTACGATCGGATCAAAAATACATAAAACTATCACAACTACTAATAAAGGTTTGTTTTGCATGTTGTGTAGTAATTTTGTAATAATGTTAGAACCGTGTGCACATATATTGATTTAACGATAAAATTTTAGTCCTTGTTTATTTATATGGCTAATGGTTTAATAGTGAATAATGATCGTGTTTGCTTAATGTTAGTTTAGTTTTACGTTCTATTTGTTAAATACCGATGGTTGAATGTTATATAAGTGTTTGTTTGGTTCCTTTTAAGTTCTAAATGTACTTTTTAGTGGAATTACAATCATGTCAATATTACATCTTTGTATATTAATCAAATAAACGGCTTTCTTAGTCTCAAATCGAACTGATCTAACATAAAACTAAGTAATCAAAAGGTGAAAATACATTTTGAATGAAAAATAAAGAAATTATTATAAGATTCTAATCAAACAAAACGAAATATAATTATTTTTTTGATAAACAAAATTAATAATACTAATAGTTTAAACTAACTAAATATTATGAAATGGATAACGTGAAAAATAAAGTAGGATACCAATATAAAAATTCAATGTCATCTTAAAAAAACATTACTTTGCTGTTTATCTAGTGGTGTAAGTTGACGAAATCATCGTAACATTAAAAGTTATAATAAGCACTACATCACTTATCGAAATTTTACAAAAAGTATTGATAAACATTTTTGGATGGGTATAAACATTTATTTTAAAAAGCATTTCCTACTTACCGTTTGTCACGTTAAGTACCGCTTATTGCAAATAAATATCTATATTTCATCCAAACAATTTTTCTTACTACAAATAAATATCTTTATTTCTACCAAACAATTTTTTTCGTTTCTTCCTTTCTTATGTAAATCATCGTAAGTATATACTAGCTAGTCAAAAATACAAAAACAAGTTCAATCATAATGTAACATACCCTAGGCTTACTATACTATGTTTGTGGGTATTTTGGAACAATTGATTCGAGGTGTTAAATGATTTTAGCCCGCGAGCATCTTGAATGCAGATGTAATTATGATGTAATTTGGATGACATGTCATTATTTTACATTGTCTTTTGAAAAGTTGTCTTTAATGCTAATTTTATTTTCAACGTGATTGAAAAAATGTTAGACGTTATCATTTGTAATGTCTAGTTTTAGACATTGGATTCACATTACATATCCTTATTTTCTTTCTTTACCAATGAATTTTAACTAAAATATTTTTTTGATGTAATTTCACCTAAGCATATTTGTTATTTTTTACATTTTTGTATTGGAGAGAAACACTATGTCAATGTTACTTATAACCACATCTATTTGACACTATTTGCCACATAGATTTCTAATGAAATTATATTGTATATACTGTTGGGGATGCCCTAATATTTTTATTTCATGCATCGTTGAAGTCAGATTTTGTCTACCCTTGGTCTATTGAGCACGTTTCCGAAAAGATCCCTTCAACAATTGGGGGTGATACTATCAAGATTGATCTTGAGAATTACAAGGTCCAAGGCAATTTCTAAACTAGAGGTCATCCCTTATAAATAATTTATTCTTCTTTTGCTAAACCCGAGTGCTAAATCTAAGAAGAATAAATGAAATTCATGAAAACATAAAATAACTTTTGGATTTATCGATTGAACTCCCACTAGGGTTGAAGTATTACGAAGCTCTAGCCAATTTGTACATCGATAATATTTGTAAATTTAAAGACCTTTGAAATTCATAAATCGAGGCACTGAAAAACAATGAACATCTCAAAGCCCACAGGACTGATCCTGAATACTAATATAGATAGTGCAATCAAAACCCGCTCAAGCTATAATCTTAGTAAGCAGAAAATGATTATGGCATGACACAAATTGTGATCCAACTCCTAAGTCGAACCCAATTAAAGAAGTTGACAACATAATGTCAAGTGTTCAATCAGTTGATTCATAAAAGCAAGTCTCTGTAAGCATAATATGGAGAAGGTAACATTTTTGAATTCTAGGACTCTATAAGAATAAAAAATATCTGTTTTAACTTTTGATTCATTGAACAAATTTGAAGAGGTCAAAATTTTCAAAAAAATTCAAAAGATCGTATATATGATCTTCATAACAGCAACGACATGAATACAAAAATTAGCTCAGTCTGATGTGATATGAAAATTTCACCCGGGGATGGGGGGATTTCTGGAGAATATAAAGGGGAACTAGAGATTGGGAACTAGAGACTTTCATATGCGTATATATTTATATATGGCAGGGAGCCACATCTTCTTCCTATAGATCTCCTCCCACTATCCTTCGTCATTTGGTAGAATTTTTCTAGAAATGAAATTAATTTTTTTTAGATACGTCATATTTATTAGAGAAGTAACTATTTTTATATGTCAAGTATACCAAAATAGAGACTAATCAATAATAAACTCGTCTCACAAGTTTACAAATCAGATTTCCACTACTTTGGAATTCTGTATTAGCTATTTTAAACAATAAGTATGTTGTAAATAATTACAACAACAAACTAACAACTATAGTAATAATAACTATAGCGGTAAGTCAAACGTTATACTATTTAAAGAAATAGTACAACGAAGAAACGAAAATGATATATATATATATATATATCAACTAGAAATCTAAGCGGTTAAAGAAGGAAATTTCGTCTCAGGCTTGTCGAAATAATTTCCTTAAGACTTTATTCAAAGTCTCCCAAGATACAACAGACTTAAGTTGCTCGACATCGTGATATGTATGATCTTCTATGTGATAGGACTGATTATGATTTAAGAAAATGAAGATAATGAAGAGATAATTCGGTTTTAAAATTGAGTGAGGAAAGTGATCAGGTTTCCTCCTTATTTATAGCCGAATTCCCAATGGCTACACCCGTTGAGAAAAGTAGCATCCCTTCATTTGCAACGCCAAAAAGTGTTACTGTTCGCAACAGTCGCGTCTGTTCGTTTGCAGCGCCACAAAGTGTTACTGTTCGCAACAGTTGCGTCCGTTCATTTACAACGCCAAAAAGTGTTACTGTTCGCAACAGTCGCGTCCGTTCGTTTGCAACTCCACAAAGTGTTACTGTTTGCAACAGCCGTGTCCATTCGTTTGCAATGGTTCAGAACTATTGCTTTTCATTGTAACGGTCATCTGGAAAAATCGCGTCTCTTCATCAATTTGCAACGGTCACGACCGTTGGAAAATCCGTATCTTTTTAAACACGCTTCTCTTTTTAAATCAATCAATTTTTTAGGTAGCAAAAATATGTGACACGGCCCAATCTCATTGGACCCGCACCCACACCCGCCCCGGTCCGGTTCGGTCTGGCGTGAGGCGGCGCATGTGTGTGTTAGTCCATGGCCATATAGGTCCTCCCCCTCGCACAAAATTACCTTACCCTAAGGGCCAATATAAGGATTGAGAGTACACTATATAAACAAGAAAATGGACTTATTTTTGCTAATGTGGGATATATCTAATTCACTATTTTTGAGAATTCTAACAATCCCCCACATGAAGGAAGATATATGTCTCCCCCACACAAAGTGTAATATCACATAGTTCATATGAAAATAATGATATATCGATGATAAGTAGATATATCACTTTGAAATTTCCCTAGTTTAAACTTATTGGATATACTTGGCTAATCGGTGAATTATTTCATCTTGAACCGTCAGTCGTTATTGTATAACCAGACAATAAGCTTTAC
Source organism: Allium cepa (assembly GCA_030765085.1). Lineage (NCBI taxonomy): Eukaryota > Viridiplantae > Streptophyta > Magnoliopsida > Asparagales > Amaryllidaceae > Allium > Allium cepa. The sequence goes on from CM060932.1 coordinate 140,454,077, forward strand.
AAAGCATTATTTCCCTTCACATCCAATCTCTTGGTTGTGTTCGTTTTGGTCCTGAACAATTTTTGGTTCTGCGTGTGTTTTTAGAGAATAAAAGCCTTTATTATTCTCATAGAACCGACCCATCTCACACTAACATGGGTGATCACAACCATTAAGATATCCTACATATACCCTACTTGTTATTTTCAAGATATGGTCATCATTAAAAAACATAGTTTTATCCTTTTAATACTTCTGTACGCATGCATTTATATCGTGCACTATAGGAATGGAGTTGGACTAAGTCCAAACAAATGCATTACGTCTTGAGTTATACATAACCGGTTTGCCTATTGATCCTAGTCCGTGGGATCTTCAGTCGCTAGGATAGGTTTCCGTATAAGATAACTCTTGTTGGTTTAGGCTTTTAAACCCATTTCTCTCGATGCAGTTAATTTTCTCTCTTGATAAACCTTTAGTAAATGGATCCGCTAGGTTGTCTTTTGTTCGCACATAATCTATGGAAATAGTTCCATTTGAGAGTAACTGCCTAACTGTGTTATGACGTCGACGAAATGTGTCGTAACTTTCCATAATACAAGTTTTGCGCTCTGCTTAATGCTGTTTGGTTATCGCAGTGTATGCATTTGGCCGGTACAGGTTTAGCCAAAATGGAATATCTTCTAAAAAGTGACAAAGCCATTCTGCTTCTTCGCCTGCTTTGTCTAATGCGATGGACTCCGATTCCATAGTGGATCGAGCTATGCATATTTGTTTAGTAGATTTCCATGACACTGCTGCCCCTGCTAAGGTGAACACATAACCACTCGTTGATTTTGATTCCTCTGAATCAGCAATCCAGTTTGCATCACTATATCCTTCTAAGACGACAGGATATTTTCCATAACGTAAGGAATAGTTTATGGTATTTTTTAAATATCCAAGCATTCTCATTAGTGCTTTCCAGTGTTCCTTCCTTGGTTGCCTGTATACCTGCTTAATCGACTTACTGCATAAGTTATATCTGGTCTTGTGAAATTCATGAGATACACGAGACATCCTATTACACGAGAGTATTCCAGTTGCATTACACTCTCACTAGTGTTTTTATGCAGTACTTCCGATGGATTATACGGCGTTCGTACTCCTTTAATTCCAAAATTTTGAAAATTTACAATTACTTTTTCTACATAATGTGACTGAGATAATTAAATTCCATTAGGTGTTCTTATTATTTTGATTCCCAAAATAACATCTGCAACTCTTAAGTCTTTTATATCGAAAATGTTGATTAATATCTGCTTAGCGGTCTCTATTACCTCAGTATTTGGACCGAAGATTAGCATATCGTCTACGTACAGACAAATCATCACGTATGATGTCCAATTTGTTTGTAATAAACAAATTTATCACATTCATTTATACGAAAACCATTTTTCATCATGACATTATCAAATTTTGCATGCCATTGTTTTGGAGCTTGTTTTAGTCCGTATAATGATTTGACTAATCTACATACTTTGTTTTCATTCCATTTGGATATAAAAACCTTAGTTGCTCCATGTAAATCTCCTCATCGAGATTTCCATTTAAGAATGCCATTTTACATCCATTTGATGAATCTGTAGATTATAGATGGATGCAATTGCTATTAACATTCTTATAGAGGTTATTCATGTTACTGGCGAACAGGTATCGAAGAAGTCTACACCTTCTTTTTGAGGATATCCTTCGGCTACCAATCTTGCTTTGTATTTGTCGATGGAGCCATCTGGTTTCATCTCCTTTTTGAAGATCCATTTACAACCAATTGATTTTATTCCAGGTGGAAGATCAACTATTTTCCAAGTTTTATTACTTAGAATTGAATCAATTTCACTTTGGATGGCTTCTTTCCAACATGAGGATTCAGAAGATGATATTACTTCTTTATACGTTTGAGGTTCGTGTTCTAACATATATGTTAAAAATTCCGAACCAAATGTCTTGGAAGTTCTTGCCCTTACGCTTCATCTTGGTTCAACTTTCTCAGTTTCTCGATGTGTTTCATCTTCATGTGATTTACTCAATTCTTCTCTTGTCCTTTTGGAGACATTATTTCCTTCATTTCTTTTGTGCGGAAACACATCTTCAAAGAATGAGACGTCTCTTGATTCCATGATTGTATTTACATGAATATCAGTTATATCAGACTTGAATACCAAAAATTTGTAGGCACTACTATTTTGGGCTGGCCCTAAATAGTAACAATCTATTATTTTTGGTCCAAGTTTGACTTTCTTGGAAGGCGGAACTGGAACTTTTGCCAAGCACCCCTGCACTTTAAGGTATTTAAAACTTGGTATGTGTCTTTTCCATAACTCATATGGAATTGTTCCTATTTTATTGTGAGGAACCTTGTTTAATATGTGATTAGACATATTTAAGGCTTCCCCTGACAAGTTCGTCAGTAGGCCAGAAGTTAAGAGCATCGCACTAATCATGTCTTTTAATGTTCTATTCTTTCTCTCGGCTATACCATTTTGTTGTGGTAAATATGGTGCTGTTGTTTGATGAATTATACCATTTTCGACACAGAATTGTTCAAATGGTGATTCATATTCTCCACCTCGATCAGATCTCAATATATTGATCTTTTTATTTAATTGATTTTCTACCTCAGCTTTGTACTTCATAAACCATGTAATTGCTTCATCCCTGCTATTTGAAAGATATACATAGCAATATCGTGTATAATCGTCAATAAAGGTAATAAAGTACATTTTTCCACCTCTTGTAGGTAATGATTTGAAATCACATAAATCAATATGAACCAAACCTAGTGGTTCGGTGCTTCTATCAACTGTATGAAATGGTTTTTTGACCATTTTTGCTCCTACGCATGTCTCACATTTGTAGTTTTTATCTACTTGGAACTTTGTAATTAATACCAAGTTTGATAGTTTTTCATTTTTCGAAAATTTACGTGTCCTAATCTATCATGCCATAGTAAAATTTCGTGCTTAAGCAAATAAGAAACTTCAATTTTATTAAGAGCATAATCAGAATACAAAGTTTTATTGTTGACAATGGCTACATATGCCTTAAGTAGGCCATCACATAAATATCCCTTTCCTATATACATTCCAGCTTTGGACAGAACCATCTGACTCAAAGACCATTTTGAATCTTTTCTTTGATAGCATTGGACCAAAGATGAGATTCTTGCGTATGTCTGGAATATGGAGCACGTCATTCAACTTGATAGTTTTTTCAAAAGTAAACTTGATGATTACTGTGCCATTGACTTCGATCATGGAAACTGCAGAATTACCCATATAGAGTTTTTCTTTCTGATCGAATTTTTATTATGTAGAAAATATGGATTTGTCAGAACGAACATGACAAGTACCGCCTGTGTCCACCCACCATTGGTTAGGGTTCTGAACCAAATTCCATTCAGATATAACTACTGAAAAATTAGGCTCGTCTACTTCCATGTTATCCACCATATTTGCATCTGAGTTGCGTTCCTTCTTGTGTCTGCAATCTCTAGCAGCGTGTCCTACTTTTTCAAAAACCCAACACTCGCCATTAAACTTCTTGGTTCTTTTATTGTCTTTGGGTTTGTTTTTTGGCGCTTTTCTTTCTATGGGAATTTCTTCTTCTTGTTTTTCTTGAAATGCCCTTTGTTCTTTGACTCTTCTGCCACAAATTCCTATTCGTTTTGTTTTGCCACTCCACGGTTATCAGACTCAATTTTTAGTCTGACAATAAGATCTTCTAAGGAAATCCCCTTTTTCTTATGTTTTAGATAATTACGTAGTCTATCCAGGATGGTGGTAATTTCCCTGTTATTGCTTCAACGAGGAAGGATTCTCCAACTTTATGTCCTTCTACTTCAAGTTCATGAATTATGAGTTGGAGTTCTTGCACTTGACTAGTTACGGATTTGGAGTTAACCATTTTGTATTCCATAAACTTATCTACGATGAACTTCTTTAAACTAACATTCAGTGTTTTGTATTTATGTGCAAGTGCAGTCCATAAGGATTTTGCTGTCTGGTGTGGCTGATATACTTTATATAGTACTTTATGCAGACAATTCATAATGTAGTTTCGGCACAGGAAGTCTGAATACTTCCACGAGTCAATTCCGAGAAAAACAGCTGCATCTTTTTCTCTAGTTTGTCCGTCTTTAGGCTTTGGTTCATTCTCCTCGAGGCACTTTTACAGCCCTAGCATGGTGAGATAAAACAACATTTGATTTTTCCACGTTATAAAGTCATCACCATCTCCTTTGAACGAATCAGGCCTGTTATGAGTAGTAGCCTTTGTTGATAGTTCAATTGTTGCCATCTCTATTTTAGTGAAAACAAAAAAGTCTTAAGATGTTATACGTCTAGTATACCAAAACATAGAATAATCAATAATAAACTTGTCTCATAAGTTTACAAATCAGATTTCCACTACTTTGGAATTTTGTATTAGCTATTTTTAACAATAAGTATGTTGTAATTAATTGCAACAACAAACTAACAACTATAGTAATAATAACTATAGCGATAAGTCAAACATTATACTATTTAAAGAAATAGCACATTGTAGAAACGAAAATGATATATATATATATATATATATATATATAAATCAACTAGAAATCTAACCGGTTGAAGAAGGAAATTTCGTCTGAGGCTTGTCGAAACAATTTCCTTAAGACTTTATTCAAAGTCTTCCAAGATACAACAGAAGTAAGCTGCTCGAGATAGTGATGCGTATGATTCTCTGTGTGATAGGACTGATTATGATTTAAGAAAATGAAGATAAAGAAAAGATAATTCGGTTTTAAAATTGGGTGAGGAAAGTAATCGGGTTTCCTCCTTATTTATAGTTCGCAACAGTCGCGTCCGTTCGTTTACAACGCCACAAAGTGTTACTGTTCACAACAATCGCGTCCGTTCGTTTGCAACGCCACAAAGTGTTACTGTTCGCAACAGTCGCATCCGTTCGATTGCAATACCAAAAGTGTTACTGTTCGCAACAGTCGCGTCTGGACGGGCGGGCAGCGGCGCGCATGCGTGTGTTAGTCCATGGCCATATAGGTCCTCCCCCTCACAAAAAATTACCCGACCCTAAGGGTCAATATAGGAATTGAGAGTATACTATATAAACAAGAAAATGGACTTATTTTAATGATGTGGGATATATCTCATTCACTATTTTTGAGAATTCTAATGACTATGTAATTATTGAAGCTTTTGGAATTTTTAGCATATTCAAAATTATATTTCAAATCAAATTAAAATAAATATTTTTATGCTACATTATTTTGTGATTTTTTCCGAGCTAAATGATTCAAAATTTTATAGAGGAGGATCTAAATCACATTTCCAATAAATCCCCTACATCTTTTAGTGGAAAATAATCTCGAATAAAATAAAACTTTATAGATACGTTGTATTCATTAACGAGATCATCTCTTGGAACACCACAAATCATTTCTTTCTCATCTAAAGATCAATCTTTTGTGTGTAAAGTGCGTTAGTCTGTATATGCATCCATGTAAGTGTACATATTTTTAGATCAATTCATGAAATTATTCAATAGATTTTGGGAGCTAATGTTTGAGTAAGAGCAAGAAGGGGTTAGAGTGTTTGAGAATGTGATAAAATGAAATCCGCCCTGATAAATGAAGCCATATGTGAAAAAAATTGAAAAACAATAGAGGCATATGATTATGTCTATTAGCAATAATAGCGACAAAACTTAGATTTACCCCTAGTCTATCATTGTTAGAGACATTTTATCTTATCATGCCTCTAATTAAGTGTCACTAGCACTAATATTTGGCGCACGCATGTTCATACACACATATATATATATATATATGTGTGTGTGTGTGTGTGTGTGTATGTATGTATATGTCCGTGTGTGTGTATAATGTATGTATGTATACATATGTCTGCATGTATGTATATTAGAGGCATTTTATTGTACTTTAGGGGAAGCTGCTTCAAATATTATTTAAGATTCATATCATTATTCTGATTATCATTAAAAATGTGGATGCATTTGAATGCATCTGGCATGACAAAATTGATATTTTAATTGATGGTTAAAACAAATGTTTTATATGTACACACATATATGTATGTATGTATGTACACATATATGTATGTTATTTCAATGCTACCCTCTTTTGTAGCCTTTTGTTGTACTTTAGGGAAGCTGCTTCAAAACGATATTAAGATTCATATCATTGTTCCGATTATCTTTAAAAATATGGATGCATTTGAAATTTTGAATGCATCTGGCATGATAAAATTCATATTTAATTGATGGTTGAAACAAGTGTTTTAACATTGGAAATTGAATTCTAATGATCGAATTTTTATGGATTGCATACATAATACAGACTAAACATAAACAATTTTTTTGTAGAATTTGTATCTATGCAACTCAAAATATGAAAGGCTTGTTAAAAGGTTGCTCCAAGAGAGGAATGAGATGAAATCTTATACTTATACGTATACATGTTTTTGCATATGTATAAGGCAAGGTTCATAGCCCCTCTCGTATATCTCCCATTCATAACTTCTATTTCATGTTTTATGCCAAAAGTTCTCTAAAACAAATAAAGTTCTGTAGGTACAATCTAATTTGCTATCCGCATCATCTAGTTCTGAAACTTTGAACTCCTTTAAAATTATCACCAAGTGCCCTTAAGATAGTTGAATTGGCAAAGTCAGTGTTCAAGGTATAACCGAACCAGGTTCATTGGGTTAATGAATGTTATTGATACATAAATGGCAGCATTTTGACCAACAAATACAATTTTAACCGATTTCTATATCTAATAAGGGACCATAAACTTTGTTGTTTTAAAAGCTTATATTTAAACAATATAAAGGACAAAGCTAGGCTTATGTTCATTGAAAACATTCGCTTCATATGATAATTCTACTCCCTTGGCCTATTTGAAATTTGTATGTTGAACAATCACGTTCTGTAAGATATGAAAATTCGATGAAATTATTTCATTCTAAATGAGCAAGTAAACCATAATATAATATCATTTATTCTCAATACGATTGAGTACAATATGTATTTTGTTGTGTTGGGAACGACACTAGACCAAAGAATAGAGATAAACCTAAGAATTAAATCAGTGAAATGTTAGTTTTCATCTGTTTACTTAAGTGCAACTTACTTGATTTTCTTAATATGTTAAGGATGAGTAGATGCATTTTTGTAACGGTACTAGGTACAAATTTATGTAATAAAAGGTCACAACATTTAAAAGAGAAAGTAAAAGTACGAGAGTGGTAGTAACATGTGCACGGTTGAGATGAGAAGTGAGAAAATGGTCACCTGTTCTTCATGAAGATACATCTGATTTGGAATTGTATCAAATATTTGTAGTTGTTTAATATGGAAAAAAGAAATATGTTTTCTATTCCAAATGTATTTTACCGATAGAATATTATCTTCTATAAGATCTATTTCTCTGAATTTAGATCTAAAACTTTAAATTGTAAGTTAATTACAGATGGAGAAATGAATATCCCATGGTAAGAGGTTTAATGAAATTCGTATTTCAAATGTTGCTGTTGTATTAGTAGAAATATGAAAGAGTTAGTGGTATGTTCCAGGGGCAATTATGTAATTTGTTACATATATCTAACTTTATAGTCAATTTTATTCGTAGAAACGGTGTTTTTTCCCTTTTATACACTCTATTATATTGTGACATAATTAATTAAGTAATTAATTTAAAGTACATAATAAGAAAATCCTTAAGTAAGATGTTATGTGATTGTAGTTGAAAATAATTGCAATCATGAGTAACTAAACACAAAATAAGATGACACTTTGTTTTAAATATTCTTGAATGAGATGTTTCGAGAAAAAGATATTGATTCATTCACTGGGACAAAAGTGCGTAATGCTGTCTAAATATTGAGCAACGTATTTCTCATGACTGTTGGAGCCACCAAGGAGTTACGTACTTGTAGTAATTGGATAAGTACAGAATACATCCTAGAGTTTCATGTTGGTTGATAACAATAAGGTCAAATAAGAAATCTCTATGTGATGATGTTACATAGTTCCCTCTACTAGAAAATACCGTGGAACTTTAATGTGAATACTCCACTTTAAGTATAATTAAATCATGGTATGAAGATCCATCGAGCGACTACAGTTGGGTCCAAGTTGAAGCATTGGAAGTAAAGTACTAGTCAATAGTGGATTCGTCTATGTGGTTTGTATCACAATCAATTTTAGTCAACTCAAAGCCAAAATCTTTAGCCAGAGTAGGGTGGTTAATAATAAATGTTATTATTGAACAAAAATTTGCTTATGCACTGGTCGAGTTAAATGTGGATAATATTGGAGTTTTGTTCAATATCAAATTCCGCATATCCTAGTGTTAGTGAAGAAAACAAGTGTAAATTATTGCCACTATCAGTACCACTTATGATAATATAAAATATGAATTATTTTACTAAAATGATCCGCAAGCAATGAATTTGGTCAAACTGTCAGAAAACCAGCATGATACTTTGATTATGAATAAGTATGGATCTTTTTCATATAGATATACTAAACATATTATTAGTTGGGTGTTTGTAAAAGATGTTGTTGGAGTCTACTAAGATATCAACTTTGTTTATTTCGTTTTTTGATCCTGATTTGATTAGGTCTAAATCTAATGTATATTTATATTTCCATTTTCATATACCAACCATTCTCTTATTTTGAAGGTATCCAATTTTATTATATAGAATTGTTTTTCATATTTTATATGTAAGTAGCAATGTAGATATCACTTACATGTATATATATGTACTAAACTCTCCATACATATATACATATATGGTGCTATAAATACATGTATGCAAACAATATACACATACTATACTATATTTAAACATATACAAACATACTTTCTCTCACTTAGGCACTTGTATTCCCAATATTCACATGAAACTATCATATGCATATGTAAGTATTACACACGCACACACGTGCACACACACACAAAATAATATAAATCTCAGTTTCTATGTGACGTGTATATGGTTATACACATGTTTATGTTATCCGGCCTTTTGACCAGGTAGAATCCGGACGAATCTGATGGGTCAAAACTCAAAAGTTGTCAAGGTAGGAAGCCCGGAGAGATAACTATGAATCCCATAAATCAAGTGCAATCGACACCACAAAGTGGAGGCAAACTGTCCCAAAAATTCCAAGATCGAAAGATCACTAAGTGTTGAGTCATCGCCGACCCATGATAGGTCATCGTCGACCTATGCTGGGTCATCGCCGACCCATCATGGGTTGATACAAACCCATACATTTTTGCCTAGCATGCCTCTAACTACCCAAGTGCAACCGAGCATAGAAATGGAGCCCAAGGCAACACCTAAGTCTCACAAAGAAAATTAACTATGTATGTGGTTCAGTACCGAACCATCTATCGTTCGGTACCGACACAAATTGCTTAGTATTTTTCACTCCATTTTCCTACTACATACTATCTGTGGTCCCAAGAGCCCTTCCAAACTCCATAGCACCATTCTCATACTTTTTCCCAATAGTCTCCTCAAGAACTTCAAGTCAGCAACTTCATTCTCCCATCGATCCATCAATGGACTTGAAACAAGATAGAAACAATCCAAACAAATTAGGAATCATGGAGCTAAAGGCAAAGTGACCAATCTCCAAAAGTCCAAAATCATGGTTGGCTTTATGGGTCGGCACCGACCCATAGCTATGGTTAGATACGACCCATACCAGTTGTCAAGCTAACCCTGTCTTCTTCTTCACCAACCACCGGGAGAACATAGGGAAGAATGTGTTTGAGTCTTTCCCGTCGGCCTACTCCTATAAATAGAGCATGAGGAGACTCATTTCAGGGATCTTTTTACTCTTCCACTATCATTACACTTTTCTTGTAATTACCCATGGTTCATCGATGAACCATAAGAACTACACATTTACTTTCAGCAATAAAAAGAGAAAAACTTTCAAGTGGACGTAGACCAGAATACGCCAAACCATTATAAATCTTATTTGTTCCGAGTTTACTCATTCTTAGTTGTTTTCTTCATTTTTATTCTCTATTCAATCTACTAGGTGTTTATACTATTTTTGATGCAAACATTTATACTTCATTTACGTTATATCATTATATTTATGATATATTCAAATAGACATTTAATTAAATTAATTAATGTGAATAATTAATAAATATAAAATAATTTTATGATTTATTTAATAATTAAATTGGATATAATGTTAGTTAATAGATTACATGGGCTCATTAAGATCCGAATAGCAAATTTTTATTGAAATTACCCATTCTATTGCTGCCAAATAGACTGATTTCATTCAAAATAGTGGAGGCATACCATATGATACTTGCTAATAGACGCATCAAGTTTTGAATATTACCTTTATGTATACCAAACTTTATATATGAAATAATAACCATTTTCAGATTTTATAAAAAATATATGTAGTATGAATATTATGAATATTCTAACAAAATGTTTTTGGTATTTTGATGATGGGTATTTAAGTTCATAGAAATAGTGATGTATTAATTATTAAAAATACGAAAGCATCTAAAATATATAACAATTGCTTTTGAAACTACTGACTAAGCCATATCTTTAAGAAACTTTTCTTCGACCTTATAGTTGTGAGTCATGTAGTACTTGTGAATGTATCTTAAAGAACTAATGCAAATCACTCATTTAGTGGGAGTGACAAAAGAGTTAAATGAACTCCTAGGATCGGTACATATTGATGTACATAGTTCATGATCTAAAGGTACTGAATGTGGATTGATTTAGTTAAAATCATCAATGAACCATAAAAGATATGAACATGTCTATTTTGATATACAAGCTAGATATTTATGATAAGTTCATAGAATATAAAACATAAATATAAATAAAATATGCAAGAGAATTAATATACTTCAATTTGATCGAAGAGATGAGTATTTGGGATATGAGTTCCAAAAGCACCAAAAAAGAATTCGATTCACCTTCCAAGTTACTCTTCCTTATATTAAATAATAATATATTGATGATGAGTAACTAAATTCTATTGAACACAGTATGATTACCAATGAATGAATTTGATTTATTTTACTTGCAAGGATTATATGCTTAAGTATAAGCGCATATGTTGAATTCAGTTTCATCAAAAGGCTTAGTTTTCTTATGTAATCCTATACTATGTAAAATTTTATGAATGCTTATCGTCACACTGGGAAACAAATTGTTTCAAAACATATCACTTTCTTAGTAAAGGATTTTCTTTCTAAATAAGTAGTACTGTGACGAACTTGGATGCAATCTATGATTCTAACATGACAACTAGCTACATAGATGACAAGCCCAAAAACAAAGTTGATTAGAATATCTAATAGGAAATACATTGCAATAAAACGAAACTACTAGTTTCTTATCGATGTTCAGAATTTATTAATGACAAACCGATAAGCCATAGAGAGTATAGACCTAGCCAATGGCATGTTACTTTAAATCTGAAATCTGATTCTAGTACGCTAACAAAATTTGATGAAAACACACCCAAAAGGATATGATCCATCGACATTAAGCGAGATTTCGTGAAGAAGATCAAGGTAGATAGAAATGTACAGAGAAGGGTTGATGGGAAATGACTTCATTGATTTCGATTGTTGTAACTAATGAACAACTTTACCGTTCGCCATGATTAAATTCATTTAGATTCTACTAACAAATTGTCATAATATATTACTATAAGTTTTGGCATATTAATATTGAAATATGACTTCTAAATAGGTCGATTATGGCTACCAATCGAGAATATCGTTATAGTACCAATACCGTTGATAAATAAAAAATGAATACATATAATCAATTTTTACCGTTGGAAAAATGATTATTAGAATACCAATAATCTTGTAAACCATCGATCAGTAATAGCAAACTTGCTAATGCATAAAGACATTAAATTTTTTGTTACGTTAAGATTTTTGTATCGATAGAATGATTATTATTTGTTACAATGGTATGTAATAATAATGTTGTTAATTTTGGATTTTAATGTTGGAAAATCTAAAGAAAGGTACATTATCATGAATAATACTAGAATATCTTCCTAAATATAATATACCTTAATAATTATCCATAATTACGATTACTTATCATAGTGAAAAACCAAAACTAATATGACTGGTAAATTACCGCTACCACTAGTTTCGAAATTCCTTGTCGTTAAATTTACCGTTACTAGTGGTAAATTTATGGTTATCATACCACCAGTGTTGGTATACCAATGTAGCTCAATATTGGTTACGAATTATTTAGTATTGATATGGTAGTGATAAATTTACCATTATCATAACAACCATAATTCAAAATAATGATTTAGAGAAGACTGTCTGCACACCAAAGCCAATATGTATCAAAGTAGTAGAAGTGATAATAAAGCTTTTGGACTTTTTTAAATCAATACATGCTTTTAATTAGCATTGAGCGAGCAAATATTTTTGATAGAGAAATCAAATAGTATGATTTCATTCAAAATGCAGAGGAAATGTGAGTCTATAAGAAAGAAAATAGTTGTTACTAATACATTTCCAACCCTATAAGTAAACAACATGCGATTGATTGTCAATGATGTCTGGGTATTAAAATCATTTAAAGTTTGCTTTTTTAATTCTTGATGAAGGATTTAAAAGAGACATCCTTTATACTCAGTATAAGAGGATAATAGACTCATCCCAGTCGATCTGCACAAACACCATATTAAAATGTTTAATTTAGAGCATATGAGATGAATACCTAATGCATCGACAATAGGAAAAATTATATATGCGATGTTATATCTAGCTTGAAATTCGCTTATGCACATAGTGTAGTAAGTGAGTACCGGATCCAAGTTAAAATAAATGAATGGTTGTTAAGAGTATTGTAGCGATCCGTAATTTCGAACACTTTGTATTTAAATATCTAAATTATTTAAATATTTGAATCCTGGTTAAACATGATAAATGGATTTTATGATCATGTTGAACCCCTTTTAGTTAACAAATGATGATGGTAAATTTTTTGGAAATTGTTTACAAAAATAAATACTTTAAAGAAACATCGATAATGTGACCTAAAATCGTTTTATTGATAAATGGCTTTTTACTCAATGCATGTTGTTCTAACTATTTCTGCAATCTATTATATTATTGTGTCATTAGTTAGCAACTATATTTATTTTTGGTGTTATGGCTAACTAAAATGTTTTTGAAGATGTCATGGATGATGTCATAAAAGATATTGTAAAGGGGGTATTTTAGAAAGACTTAAGGGCTAAGTAAGAGGGAAGTGATGTGTAAATTGGAGCAATGGAGGAAGCATGCTTTTGTGGCTTGCTAAAAAGGTTTAGGAGGTTGCTTTGACCTCTTATTAGCTCTTATTTATTCACTTCATTTGTTCACAAAGTTGGGTTGCTAATTTATCACATAGAAAACTACATCTTCATCCCTTTTCTCTTCTCTTCAACTTTCTAAAAAAGGGCAAATGAAGTCTAAACTCTTCCAAACTTTGGCAAAGGTCTAAGCATGACATAGAAGTAATTAATAAAAACTCAAATTTTGAAGAAAGGATGCTCAAGAGGGATCCATGCATGGTCGTGAGCATTTGGGTGAAGAAGAAGGTGGTTGTGAGATTTTGGAGGCAAGATAAGGTAGTTGCTTGCTTTTGGGCGATAGGAAGTGTTCTTGTGTTCTATTGGCTTTTGCTTGATGTTAGTAAGGGTTTGAGGTGAGTTAACTAACCATTGAAAAATTAGTACTATGTATATATGTACTGTGTATAAAATATAAAGTAAAGTTAACCAATGAAGTTATAAGTTTGGTCCCCTCTTGCTTTGGAAAGCAAATGATAACTTTAGATGTAATATATTCGCTTCCATTACCCTATCTAATATGTAACGTAGCCTTGAATTTGTTTTTACATGTTTGGTATGGTTTTATGTGGTATGGAAGTGTGTGTGAAATGTTTTGTAGTGAAAGAGTCGTTATAAGTGCACTTTGAAATTCCTTGTGGTTAACTTTTTTGAATTGGTGATTCGAAAGTATATTGTGAAAGAATACATTTTAGTTGTACTCTAAACTTACAGTAGTGTATGGAATAACAATAAAATGGTTTGAAAAATTATAAAACTTGTAGAGCAAAGGTTGAAAAGCTAGAATGCGAGAAAGGTCGCTGTATGGATACTTTTGCATGCCTTGTTTTTGCCGATTTGTAATATGGTTTTGAAAGTAATAATTAGGGTTTTTTGCATGGTTATTAAGTAGTCCATGCGTATTACTTACTGTAAAAAATAATATCTTAAAACGGTTATTTGAGTGAGGAAAACCGACCAAATTTTTAAGCTATTTTTAGGTGTTCTCAGTCCAGAATCTTTTACAGCAGTTTTGACCTTTGATAGCATTTGACCGTGTTATGGTGTTTTTAGTGATTTAAAATGAGTTTAAATGATAGCTAAATTAACTATTTTGTGGGAACTTTTTGGGATGTTCAATATTATTTGAAAATAATAAAAGTTTAAATATATTTTTATTAAATATTTATGAATTTTTAAAGTAAAGGGTTTTCTTTGTAACATTTATTTAAAATTGTTTTTTTTTTGAAAATTTTAATTTAATTATTTTTACATAATATTTTATATAGATATTTAAAACATATTTATAAGTATATTAAAATCATATATATATATATATAAGTTTAGAAATGTTAGTTAAGTATTTTATAAAAGATAAGTGGGTTTTGGTCATGACACTTAGTTATAATGATCGGTTTTGAGAAGTTGTTTAAAAGTGTACTCGCTTGTTAAATAAGTAATGATGTACTTAGATCTTTAAAAAGAATGTTTTAATGATAATGATAAGTAAGTGTTTTGGTTTTTTAGTAACAATGTTATAGTAATATTTGTTTTCAATCCTTATAAATGTACTTTGATCTTTAAAAATGAAAAGAGTATGCTAAATATAAAATAAGTATGGAATATATTGTTAGAAAAAGTAAAAGGCTCAATATATAAAAGAGATGAAGGGTTTATAGTAACAATATTTTCGTAACATTTGTTTTTAACCTCCTTGATTATATTTTAAAATGGGAAGTCTTGTTAAGTGATTTGTGAATATTCTTCTACCTTTGAGACATGTATATGAATATATTTTAAGGTATTCAAAAGAGTACAAATGAATAGTAAAATAGTAGTACACATGTATATATATTTTACAAAGGTAATTGTAAATAAATAAATAAATACACACACACACATATAAGTATCAACAAATAAGTATTATTTGAATACAAAGAGTATAAGTCGCTTGTATGATTCGATCGTGTTTGGGTGTTTATTCATCCATGGAAAGTATTTACTCTATACTTAGCATTAAAAGCTGGAAAAGTGGACTTGTTTTATCTGTGAGAAATAAGAATGAGGTACTAAGGTGTGGCTTAGATGCAACCAGTGCTCTAACCTACCTCGCTTCTCTTTTGACCGAGGGATAGCGTAAGTTGAGAAGGTCAGAAATGGTGATAAGTATATTGGACTAGATTTCCATATGCAATCGTTTTATTCGGATCGAATTTGATCAAAATTAACTTAGTAAATATATAGAAGAAACATGAGATTTATATGGTATGATTATCCTCTCGGTGATGCTACACCCTATGTATAAAATCTTCTTGCTCTTTTAGGGCAAGAGATAAGGGAATCCATTTAGATAAGAGATTATCTCTACCTTATTTGTTGTTTGATTATTTCTAAAGAACTGAAGTTAAGTTAATCGGGAATTTATCGACTTGGTTTTGAAGAGTTCGTTAAGTGGGGATGTATTTATATGAGATGACTCTAATCCGTAACCACTTAAAAATTGATATACGAGCTCTATGTTTTGAGAGCGGTTGTGGAGCAAAATGTTATAGAGTTGAACGGTCCATCCTAAGGGTAACTCTAAGAGAGAGGTCAACATTAACATTTTGGACATGCTATAGAGTTGAACTATCTATCCTAAGTGCAACTCTGAGGGATAGGTCAGCGTTAGTACTTATCGGACAACTTATGCTGGAATCCATAGAGAGACTCATGAAACGTTCCAGTAATGATGGCTCGAGTGTTGAGATGCTGGAATCCATGTAGAGTTCGTAATTTGTTTAAGCGATGAAGACTTGTGTAATGAGATGCTGAACGTGACTTCACCATCGGTAATGACAAAAAAAAGAGTAGCTGCATTGCCAGTGGGTTTAGCAAACCTATGAGTATATCAACTCCATATCTAGAGACGCTTTTAATTTATTGGTCGGCAAGAGTTGATGATGTTCGGTATCACATGTTAGGGCATGAACCAGTTATGTTTACTTTGTAGGAATCTCCTATCTTGAGATATATGTCACTTCGAAAGGTATTTTCTGACCCTTGTTAGGGGGTCCGTCGTCGAGGTACTAAGGGCATCTCCAATGGAAATCCATATATGATTGCATCTTAGCGATTTTGATTGTATACCTAATATTGCTGTGATGTGAGATGAAAGTAGTATAACTATTTTCTGATTTATATTCTACACCTTAGACAATATCTATTATATCGTCTTATTTACTTATTAGACGGTTTGACTCTTTTAAGAGGAAAACATTTATGCTGATTTAAACGGTCTCAAAAGTTACTGTTATACTGGCTCGTATTTCTTAAGTTTCTCATACCAGACTTATGTAGGACTCATGGTTTTGTCTTTCCCTTGATTCCTCGAGTGCTTCTTCGAGCATTTTGAGAAAGACATGTTTTCATTGGATATTCTTTAGAGCTTTAAGAGACAAGTTGGATGCTTCCATTCACCTGCTATTATATTTCATTTCCACTGCATTACTAGCCTGTATATATTAGCAATTGTGAGGACATATTGTTATAACTATCTAGGCTGATGATAGTACTTAAGTTAGTAACTCCGTAATTACGTTGTATCTTGGAGTAATCCATTGCACTGTTTTGATATTATATATTATCTTCCTATTATGAGATTCAGATGTTTTATTATTTCTTACTTTTTTTTTATTTTTTTATTTACCCTAACAATTTATCTTTTCGATACTTGAGTGTTTAGCATGTGAATGCCATGGATGTATTAGTGCTGATAGTTAACGGTAAAAAAGGAAGGTCGTTACATTTGGTATCAGAGATAAAGGTTAAGCGAGAACCTAAGCTTTGGTTAGGTATAACTCATTAGAGACAGGGTAAATGATGCCCTAGAATAAGCTGAATGTAATATATATATATATATATATATATATATATATATATATGTATGTATATGCATAACAAATACAAATACTCTCTTACATATATATATGTATATATGTATATATATATATATGTATATATACATACATATATGTATATAATAGCGTATTTGTATTTGTTATAAACATATGCCTTAAAGGTAATTTTTACAAGTCTGATTTGTAATGAAATTTAACTAATGTAGGGAATGATGATGGTCATTTATTATCATTCATTGAATAGTTTAGCCATGCTCAGCTAGTTTATGAGTATTGTTATCCATTGTAAATTAATTAGCCATCGACTAGTTTATGTGCATTTATCTCTTATTGCTTGATAATTTATGTTTGACCAGTTTATGAGCAATTTACCTTTTTTTGCATGCGACTGATCGAAAGTATTTATGGATGCATTAAAGAATTTTATAGTTTGACTATAAGGTGTTCGATGATAAAATGGTTAAAGGAATTTATTATAGTACAAGATGTTTATTATAATTTAAAGGAAAGATATAATATTTTAGGGATAAATATTTGTGTCGACCCACCCTTTGTATTACCCTGAATCAACGTCGAATGACAATGTCTGACTCTTGAATACCATAAAAGAAAGCCCATTGAGGTAAAAATTAAAACAAAACACCATATCAAAGGTAGAATATCACAGAGGAATGATAACATATAATATACTGAATATACATGAACATAACAGAATAAACAATATATGTGAGACTGTGCTAATGGGAGTTGATAAATAAATATCACTATATAAAGTCAAAAAACAATATCTAATATCATGTACTACCATAATATCAAATACATCTCTACAATTAATAACGAGAATTCAATCCATTGTTCAACCGTATCTTTTTGAAATTCCCAAAATGCCCTTTGCATCACCAAAAACTCAAAATTCCCAAAATCCTTTCCATCTCAATACAATTTTATAGTTACCACACAAAAAGACAACCTAATGCTTCCTCTCTTAGCTTATATACACTAGAAATTAAGATATTTTTGGTGATGTGTGACTATTTAAAGTTAACAAGTCCATACTAGGAAAACTATTTTCTCCATTTGTGCATCCGCTCAAAGAAACAAACAAAACCAATCCGCTTTCAATCTTGAACTCAATCAGAAAGGAGGACAAAAAGGGAACTTTTAAAAAAAATACAGTTTTTAAATCAGTATTAACCTAAGATGAGTTCACAACCAAAGGACTCCTCACTGAATATCTTTCAGACTTCTATACCAATGATCCGAACACATAATCCTTTGAACCTGCAACCACCTTAAAATTCACTGTAAAACTTTTTCGCTGATTGTAACTGTCAAAATCAAGAACCCTGGGAACCACGGTAGCAATAACACCCTTAGGTGAAGTAACTATTGCACCGTATGTGCTTCTAGGATTTCCAACATTTGTGACAGTCCACGAAACCGAACAACTTCCTTTCAGACTTGGTATGGTAATGGATGCATAGTTTGGATTTGAAGCTGAAGAAACCGGTTTAATGCATTTACTTCTTTTACCTTCCATTATTAACTGTAGCCTATTGTTATCATAACCTATTGAATATAGAAAATTCACATAGTTCGAATCTTGAGCATCGTAAACGAGGCCTGGATCGAGGAACCTTTACGGGCTAGGGTAGCCTGACCCAAAGTCAAACGGGTTAGCAGGTCTTCTAGATAACTCTACTGTAATGGCATTTTGACTGTTATCCAAAATGGTAGCTGTTGTCAGAAAGGCACATTTTATTGAGGCAGGGGACAGAGATGGATACATCGCTTTGAACAATGCAATGAGACCAGTAATATGTGGACATGATATTGACGTGCTTGAAAGAATGTTGTATTTCATGGTCTCATCATTTGCTGGAGACCATGCAACTAATATTTTCAGTCCTGGAGCAACTATATCAAACTACAGGTACACCAGAAAGAAAGAAAAAGAATGTTTTATGAGCATGTTACTTTGATTAACATGGCAATTGTTACTGAACAATATTTACATACAAACCTTGAGAATCTCTACAGTGAGAGAACTAGGCCCTTTATAAGGGAAAACCCCTACACTCAGTGCACATCTTGATCCTATAACCGTTCGCGCACGTGATACAAATGATACTGTCTTTCTGAGTTTACAAAAGAATGAAGAAAAAATTAAAAAGAATGAAAATCTATGAAGCACGTGAAAGGAACTTAATTGAAACTGACCTTATGGTGTAAATTATTTTCACCACTTGGGATTTCGAAAGTAACCTATAAAGGCTATTTATTTACTTTGGATCAATCATCATGAGCAAAGCAAAACATAGAGATATTAGGATTGAAGTATGATAGTCACATTAAGTGTATGACACATACCGACAACTTTAGATATTTTATATTAAAGAATATATGCTTTCATAATAAGTTTGTGAAGTGTATGTACAGCCTTTATTGTACTTAACACTGTCCCATTTTCATAAAATCACATGCAACACTCATACATTTCTTGCTAGGTTTGTGAAGCATCTATTTTGTTAATACTGACGGTGGTGGCTTTACCTGATCGATGATGAGCCCTAGAAGATGGTGGCGTGGATAGAAAATTGCATTAAGCCGGCATGGGGAAGTCAGTCTCACTATGCGGTCGATAGGTGGTAGTGGAAAGGCTCTAACTTAGATTTCTTATGCTTTTGTCAAAGTGGGTGTGCTTGGGATGTAGGAAGAATGGCAGGCAAGCCATTATTTAGTTGATTAGTGGGTAACCGGAAATCATGGAGTTTATTGGAAGATGGAGACTGGAAATCTTTCGCTCTTTTTCCCCTCAACATCCACTCTTTATCAACAATGGTCTACTTATTTTGTTTTTTAGCATACTATTCAGTTTTTAATATGATTTTTCTATAAAACTATTGATGATCGATTTTTTCTAATTCTATGATACTTCTCAATCGATGATATTATAGAAATTTGCTTTGATGTTTTGGACTTAGACTGTGTATTGAACAAAGGCTATGTGATGGTTCTATATTCATATATATGTTATCTGATGTGTTTTTGGACCTAACCAAGTTAAATTAGTATGTAAATTTAAATTGTTTTGAAGCGGTTATTAGAGTAGATGTTGCTGGAAACTTTGTATACGAAGAGTTTAACATTTTAGATGAGTTTGAATGACCCTAATTTGGTATTATATAGAAGTTTGTGGACTTTATTTTTTGGTAGATATTTTTTATTGGAGTAAGACAGAACTCCAAGGCTCATGCCATGAAGGGTGAGCAATATTCAGTTAAAACAACATTAATCGGTCAAACCAGTGCATTTTGATCGGTTCGGTTTTGAAACTAAATCGACTTGAATTCAATTTATAAAATATATTATTTAGGCTATTGGTTTAAGCTAATCAACTAAATGTTTATTACATTATCCAAATTTATGGTATTGTAATACTATTAATAATAGGTTAGTAATAAAATACAAAGTTTTCATACTGAAAATAGGTCAAATTTTATTGTAAATATAGAAATACTCGATAACATCTCTTTAAACATAAATTATGTTTTTTTGATTAAATCAATTACTTGAATAATAACATACCTTTCCAGTTCGGTTAAATCGATTACAGACTGAATTAACGGAAATTAAATCGATTTTGAATTTTTTCGATTTAAATTCGATTTGACATTTTTAATCTCAAAATCGACCGAACGAAACGAGGGCTTACCCCTACAAGCCATGCACTTTCCCACCAAACAGGAGCCATGCATAATGCAAAAGCCCCATCATATATGAAGTGTTATAAACTTCTATGTAGTGCACTAAGGTAATTTTTGGTTTAAATTCATCGTGAACACCATCTAAAAAGACTTATTATAACCAACAACTTATGCAAAAGCTTAATTTTGGGTTAACTTTCATTAAAAACAAAAAAAAAATCTAAAATTATAATCATAATATGAGTGTAACAAATAATTTATGCAAATAACTTATGAAAAACTTGATACATGTTACAAATAAATAAAAAAAAATCATGTTACAAACATAAAATTTATGGTCTAGCAATCAAATGTAGGTCTATTTGGACGTGTATATATACTCATGTACTCCAAACATTATTATTTATTTGTTACCACATGGATCTTACTGCTCATATACACCAAACCAATTCATGAGGCAATTCAAAGACATTTTGGCTATATTTGAATGTGTTGACGTGGAAAGTATTGATTTTATTGTCATTGTATTTTAATAGCCATGCTACAAAAATATAGCTCAACAATTAAATGCTATAAAATAATAATTTATACTTCATTTTCCGATTCTTTTCATGTCTATTCTTCAAGGTTCATATTTCCTTTCTTGAATGCCGAAACAAGTGAAGAATTCTTTTTATTAAAATGGAAATAAAATATAAAGATTTTTCTCGGGTAATTGACCCTATTAAAATAAGCAGTACAAATTTAAGAAAAACAAACACGAAATTACTGGTTTCCGAAAGAAAAGATAGTAATTTGAAAGCTGATTTCTAAAAAAGTAACTTGAAAGCATAAAAGATAAAATTATACAAAAGAGTGGTAAAGAAACAATTAATCGCTAATATATTTTGATACATTTTTGCTCACAACTCGCATTAGCTAAAAGAGCATAAGCATGTAAAAGTACAAGTATAATTTCTATTTCCAATAGTATAAAATAAACTAAAACAAAAGAAAGAAATGATAAAACTACGAATGTTTCAAGTTATTGGTTATATGAATGTTCTTTAGGTGTCTCAGTTTTCTCGGTTGTTGCCTCGGGTTTAGTTTATGCTGGCAATGCTACTGTTAAATCTACTTTCACAGGTGCAACTAAAAATGCAATGCACGTTGTGATTAAATGCAGTCCCTCTTGAGCGTGCATATATACTCGTATCCAAAGTATAGACTTCCTCCAAATATCTTTGAAGCGTATCCCTAGAAGCACCTGGCTCCCAAACTACACAGTCGAGTACCTATGCATTGTCATGACACAAACAGATAAAGAAAAAATGTGGGTCGAACATAAAGTCTAGGTGAAGGGGAAACTATCTGAAAATACTATATCAAAACCATATACAAAAAAAAACAGTAAACCACTAAAGTACAACCGGTCCTCTCTATAAATGTGGCTTGGGGATAATCCGAACTGCCCATAAACAAGTAAAGTAAACCCATCTTAAAAATAGAGAATCATACCATAACCAACTCTTCTCCTATCATCAAAGAGTCGACAGACTAATATAGCATGACTGATACATAACAGTACACCATAATAAAGATAACCCAACATACAAATGTAGGGGTAATATTGATATCATAGTAATAATAACAACCAACTAATATAGTATACATCTCTACTACTAATAAAGAAAATTCATTGAACTCACCTACTCGATGTCTTTTTGAAATTCCGAAAATGCCCTTGCCCTTGCCCGTGTGCGAAGCACGGGCCCATACTATTAATATAAAGGTAAATAGCAAATAGAGAATAAATTGATACCCATCATTAAAGATGGGTGGAGTTTGCTGCGGACACTAATCGATTCACTGATCTTTATCGAAGCATTTGAAATTCAAAACAAATACAACAATATAACAATGCTACTAACATAGCATCTCCATATCCAAGCTCGAAAAATAGATATTTATAACTGATACCCATTCTAGGATGTAATTAGCTTCCAAAGAGACCTATCGAGAACCACAAAAATATTATGGACTCTAATGAAAAAAAACACTCAAAAGAAGTTAGCCAGTAGGTCATGTTGCAGCACCCATCCGTTCAATGCAATAGTATATGACCTACACTAGATTATCGTACCAATCTCTCTCTGCCGCTAATCCGAAACCACGTCTGTTGGTCATGCGCCTCAATGGTACAATGGATTCCATAACCAAACAGTAGCCCGAAGTTAGACATACCGAAACTATGTAAAAATGCTTTAAAAGGTATACCAATAAATATGTATATAATATTACGTGCATATCCTAGTAGCCTCAACTCGGACATACCAGAACTTTATTTATACATATAGACGTATATAAATTGCATAAACCATATGCAGTTGTTCAGGTCTTTAATAAAAAAGAATTGAACAAGGTATTTATTAACCATTATAAAGAAATTTTTGAAACTAAAAATGAGCATAGGATTAGAACTAATTGGAATGATTATATCCTAATGACACTAGGATTGATTTAGATGGAATAAGTATTCCATTTATAGTCCGCGGGTGCGGCGCAATGGAAAGGAGGCTTGGGTTCTGCTAAAAAGACCCAGGTTCGATTCCTACCATGCGCTTCCCTATCCTATATAAGTTTACCTGGGGGCATGGAGGCATGGATCAGCGGACGGCTTTACTATACCCTCCTCAGGTGTAACATACTCGATTTTTCGTTGCCGAAAAACCGAATAGTTAGGGTTTTAAGAAAAAGAAAAAGACAGAAGAAGAGAGAAAAGATAGAAAATAGAGAGAAAAGAAAATAGAACGGAAAGAAAACAACAGAACAATAACATAATCTCACAATTCGCAGCGGAACAACATATAATAGATAAATGAATAATCTTTAAACAAAGAACTATACCAGTTATTACATTACATTTCATTACATCGGAGTGTACAACAACAAACAACATCAAACAGCGGAAAAGAAATACTATATACTAGTAATACGCCATGCCATCCAGCTTGCCTCCAGCAACTCCAGAATATCCTGATAAACCTAACTCTTGACTGCCCGTGTAGAAATTGGTGGGCACCCAGAGTTTAGGAAGGAAAACAATAAACTCCGAGTCAGTCATGTGACTGGTGTGAGAACTCAAAACAGTTTATTTATCTTTGAAAACAAAATAGAGGAATATTTTTAAAGTCAATTCGCAATGCTTTTAAAAATGAGACTACCATAAGGCCTCCCGCACACGCACACAATGCAAACGCAGAATCGGAGGAGATTTCTTCTTATGATAGTCAAAGATGCTTGATACGCATTTAAAAGAACATTTGATATTATTACTAGTGCATAGTGTAGGAAAATATTTCGAAAGTAGAATATAAATCTTAGCCAACATACGACCATTATCGTATGCCTACTATAGCTACCATCCAAACAGTGGGGCGCCACCATAAGTGAATGATAGGTTCTACAACTAATACCGTACAAGATCGTATTGTTTCTTTGGATTTCCAACGAATGATCAGGCCAAGGAACTTCCCATTGCCACATGAGAATGCCTCTGGAAGGACATCCCCGAGAACCAAACCGGATCTCTGCCAACACAATGCCAGGTTACCCCTAACTGGGTAACAACTGACACGAGTATGCCATCCCCCGGTCCCATTGGACCTTTATCCGAGCGCTCGTCACCAACATCACACATAATAATAAGTGTTTCAACATGAGTAAGTATCTGGGCTCCATACCATGATACCACCCTTTCCAGAAGGAAATGCACATACCCTAAAGAGAGCTACCCCTCATAACCTTGCTGCATCTTTCCTGTTTGGACCATTCCGGGTTGTGAGGCTCGACGAAGTCACGTCCACAAAAACATACTTTATACAAAAGCCATGCTTTGGGTCAACAAATGATCATAGAAATGATCACCAAGATAGACGATCAAATAAATGATCTTATCACAAATGATCAACACAATGATCATTTCACAGCAACACTCAGCATGTTACATTACCAAATTGGGAATATATTGCTGATAACATTCAACTACATAACCTATGAGCTCGTACGTCTCAGAGAAGGGTGTTAAGCTAAGAGAATAAATTTTCCGCCACCAACAGAAATATATTTGAAAGAAATCTGCTTTATATCTCAATTTGTAACGTCAGACATACAATCCATACAAGTCTGTTCCGGGCTCGAACAGAACCGAAGGTACTTACAAAGAAGTCCTTGCACTCCGGATATCCACAATCCTGATCGGATTTCCCATCACATATGGAGAACTCTATACCGGAGCAACTCGGTGCAGAGTCAATCGACAGGTCATCCTATCGCTCTCGCAAATACCGGGTCTTCAACACCGATCTTCAATGCTATCCATTACGTCGTATCACTATTTGGAATGGGTAATCCGAATAACGAGCGCAATAATTTAAAAATAAGTGTAGCATTCAAATTCAGCAAATCACAACAAATACCTTTCAAAGGTAAATATTGATAGTCGGTTATTGAACTATCAATGGATATGCACACATCACCAGATTCCAAATAATTTTCCAAATTATTTATTTCCCAAAAATATCTTTACAAGATATATAATTTTCACACTTCAAAAATAAATCAATATTTATTTTTAGACAAATTCCCCTTCTCTTTTATAAATTCCTTAGTGAATTTATATTTCACAATATCTACTGATATCCGATTTCAATTATTCATTTCAATTTATCTTAAAAAAGATAAATTCTCAAAATATTCACTTTATATTGGAAAACATTTCCATACTTATTTAATAATAAGTAATTCACAAATCTTTTTATTTTCATCTCTTGGAAAATATTCAATATACTTAAATCGAGGTTAAGTACATATTTCATTTATTTAAGGAAATCATTCTCTTAACCATATTTATTTGGGCCAAAATGAATGTTGCGTAAAATATCGTTACGACAACCCAAAATCACTAGTATTGGGATTCGAAATTAAAATAGATATATAAATCCCAATACTATACAAAACATTTCCTTCGAAAATCATTTAATATAACAACAGTTTTATAGTCCACCATTTCCTTCTATTTCTCGAAAACGTTTATTTCAACAATGAATGTTGAAACCTATGGTTTCGAATCTCAACGCATTTAAAACATCGTTAGGTCGTTTTAATTCTGTTTAAAATATCACATTCTAAACATTTTCTTTAACATATTATTCACTATTCAAAAAACGTGAATATACTTCGTTTACAATTTCATCATTTCTATACATTTTAACTTAAAGGATTATTCACTGTCTAAAACGTGAATATAACTCCTTTAATATGCTATAGCAATTTACTTATCAAAATAAGTCGTTTTGCGGATTTATAAAACAATGTTTATAAATTCCATTTCTATTTATTTTATAACAACTTCCTTTTATAAATTCCTTTATTAACCTATCTCAATTCATATCTCAATGATATACTAGAAATTCATATTATAAGTGAAATACTTATAATTTATTTGTATGCAAAATCGTTCCTTTGAACTTCATAATTATAAATCTTATAACTTATAAGATTCAATTATTTATTCAAAACCATTCTTTTAACAACTTTATGAATTTTATAAACCTACTGCTTATAAAATTCCATTTATAACTTCACCGTTTATATTCTATAAATTTCATTCATTTATGAAATTCATTCACAATTCATTCTAACACTTATAAAAACTTGTTTTTATAATTCAAATATTTTAATTTATAAATATCAATTTATAAATCTTATAACTTATATAAATCAATTTATATTATTCTTTTAAAACATCTTTACTCCTTTATAATTTCATCATTTTGATTTATAAAACAATCAAATTTATAAATCCTATATTTAAACTTTTATAATAAATTCAAAAATCCCGATTAAACTATTTTATAAAATCTTTAGCCTCATAATTTCAAAAATCAACCTTTAACTATATTTCTCAAAAATCATAATTTTTATAACATTAAAATTATAACGTTATTTATTTATAATGGATCAATTCCAAAAATATAGTATATTTTCAAAAATCACTTTGAAATCATTTTAAAATTCCAAAACTTGGTCCAATGATGCTACACACCAAATAGTCAATCACGACAACAACGACATCATATATCGATATGATAATCAATCAAATATCAAAATATCTGAAATCAAATAAATAATGTCGAGGAATCCAGTTGGATCCCTCCAACCTGTGTTCCTGCATCCACAAACATTAGCACAATACCAATTCCGCTCCAGTACGGAATTATCGCGGTATATGAGATTTAAAATATTATCCGCTTAATAGACGGCGCAATAGGGTCTCATCCGCTATACAACGCGGGAAATCAATAACTGCAATATATACATATGCCAATATATATATTGCTATTATATATAATACCAATTTCACTGTTTATGAAATATTCGCGGTATATGTTTTTAATAAATAACATCCGCTTACTAACGGCGCATAATGTCTATTTTAACAATCAATAGATAACAATCATCATTCAAACATGCATTCAAGTATTTTAAATCTAACTATTTAAAATAAAAATCGAAACTGATTCGATTGAGTGAGAAGTTCTCACCTTGATTTCAATTTCGTTTTAGCGATTTATTTCGAATAAAATTAAACGCGCGTTTAATTTTACCCAAAATTTTAACTAACTCCAAACGACTCCAATCCAATTCCATAGCGTAGTGCTCGTCCATACGATTCCAATGCAACTGGTTTCGTGCGGTTTCGACCTCGTATGAAAAAGATATCAATTTTCGAAGTTTACTCGAATTTTATATAAACAATTTACAACATTCTTTTTTTTTAATTTTAACCTAATTAGATCACAGCTTTTGGATCTTGCCATCAACCATCTGGACCGTGCTTCCTCTCCTTCCCCAAACTCACGTATGCCTCCAGTAACAAGAACGCAAACAAACCCATAGCTTTTGAATTTAGGGTTCAATTTTGCTCCGCCCACAAGCATCGATACTCCATCACATCACCCCCAGAACGAATCCCCACGCCACCCCTACCCACGGCCAGAGTGCGACCTGGCCCGGTCGCCTCTTCTTCCTCGAAAAACGTGTTGAACGCGTGACCTTTACTCTCGAATTCCGACCACCACGTCACGATCCAGGCGATCATCGCCGTGTGGATCGATAGAACTCACTTCGCCCTTCATTTTGTTAGTTGAGAGTTTTTGAAATCATTGAGTGGATTGGGAGAGATTGAGGGGAGAAAGGGAGACAATTTCGGCCATTCATTTATAACTGGCGGCTCTGTTAGGTTTAGGGTTTAGAATTTTTTTTATTTTTTTTTCTTGTGAAGGTGGGCTATTTATAGGAAAACAAACGACACTATTCATTCCGGAAATTCCAAACTCCGATTTACGCGCGGTGACCGACATTCCTAGGGTTTATCCCGCGTTCCGGACACAATGGAACAGGTTTCGAAAGCTAATTCGGTCATCTGTGCGAGTTATGGCAATAAACGTTCAATTTAAATTAAACCGATTTAAACGATTTTCTAGGCGTTTTAGTTTGTACCGGACAAACGGTAAATCCGATTGACTTGAAATTTGAAACCTTACAATAATATCACATTATGGATCCGATGAAACTGGTTTCGTCGAAATCCGAGACTTTTGAAAAATGGCTATTTTAACTCGCCAAATTAATATTAAAACAATTTCGATACGTTTCGAGCTGCCACGGTCAAACGATAACTCCGATTGCTACGAAAATTGAAATCCGGTAATAACTAACTATTACGGATCCAATGGAACTGGTCTCGTCCAATTCTAAGACTGTTCGAAAATTGGCTATTTTCACTAGTCGATTAAATATTAAAATATTCAATTTTCACAAATAAACTTTTAATTCGATTTTAAAAGTTCTAAAATATCGTTCTAACTTCAATATGATATAATAAAATTTTACAAATCATTTTCAATCATATTTAATCCAATTTTCAATTATTTCTATATTTTCACATATTAAATTATTGATTTAATTATCCAATTAAATCCAATTATTCGAAATAAAATTTATTCGACTTATAATTTAACTTATTAATATTTAAAATTAATTAAATATACAATTTTTAATTAATAAAAATTCTGGGTCGTTACATCAGGAGTTTACCGACACGCCGGATTCTCCTGGGCTTTCAAAAAAAAAGTATTCCATTTACAGAAAATGAGATTTGAAGGCCGTAAAGAATAGGCCAAGCGATAAATCACCCCGCCCTAAGGGGTTTCCTATTTTATTTTATAAATTTTTTGGTGTGTTCTAAATTTTGATATAATTAATATGTTTAATGAATCATATGGAGGCTCATTATAACTAGGAAGGTTGAAATTTGCTAATTTAATCTTATTACAAAAGAAAGTGGAAGCAAATGAGTTAAAAGGTTTTGGGCCTACTTCGTTATCAAATTATTCTTCCAAAATCATTTGTATGGTCTTAGCTAATAGATTAAATACTAAAATGAATGAACTAATTGATATTACTCAAACCACGTTTATCAAAGGTAGAAATATTACGGATGGGGTAGCAGTAGTTAAAGAATTTATTAATTATTGCGATAAAAATAACATCACTTGTGTGCTTTTAAAATTTGACTCTGTAGAAGCCTTTGATTCAATCAATTGAGATTTTCTAAAGGATTTGTTATTGACTAAGGGTTCCAGGCAAGATAGGTGGGTTGGAATATTTCTTTACTTAATAATAAATATTCAAGTATTATGGTTAGTGGTATATTTGGAAACAAAATTCAATCCAAACGTGGACTTCGGTAAATTGTTCCATTCTCACCTCTTTTGTTTAATTTAGCTGCGAACGTTTTTGCAAACTAGCCACTAGTAATGGGATTTTAAATAATGTTTTAAACTAAATTACAATAATGGTATAACATTTTCTAGTTTGCGGATGATACCGTTCACTTTACATCTCACTTACCTAAACATATTATAGTGCTTAAGTTTATATTATACAGTTTTGAACTGCTCTCTAGACTGAAGTTTACCTTTGATAAGAGTTCCGCATTAGCATTGGATGAAATAAATAAGATAGCGAATCAAGTCATTTGTACACTAAATTGTAAAATTATGAAATTTTCCAGAGAATATTTTGAATTTTAAATAAAGCTAACCAAACTCAAACATGATGACTGACTAATAATAATAGATAGAATTAACAGAAGATTAAATAAATGGAATGGAAGATTTTTATCTACAGCGAGTAGGATAGTTATTGTTAATTCTATTTGATAAGCATTATCGATATACCAGATGTCGTTCTATCACTTTTCACAATGGGTAATTGACAAAATAGATAAAGTCAGGAGAGATTTTTTGTGGAGTGATGATAATCCCAATAATAGTTCAAAGTGTTTAGTTAATTGGAAAATATTATGTAAACCTAAAGAAGAGGAAGGGTTATGTATTATAAATTTACTTAATTAAAACACATATTTATTAGGAAAATCGATGTGGAAATTAATTGATAACAACGAGAATTTAATGTGGAAAGAAATAATATCAAACTAATGGTATGGTGGTACATATAATCTACATCATATTCTAATTAATAATACAAATAACATTTCTCATTTTTGGAAATCGATTTTTTTTTTGATATTTACGTTAAGTGTGTTCATTCGGGGAATAACGCCTCATTATGACATGGTTGTTAGATATTAGTAATTCCCTATAATGACCCGCCTTTTCGACTTCCAAATGTCGAAAATAATACATTCACGGTATTCACGTATGGAGTGCTCAAGTACCAAAAAGACGAATTGTTAGGGTAAAATAAAATAAAAAAGAAATAGAATGATAAAGAATAAACATAATATCAGAATCTTACAACAGATATAATATCAAAAGACATCACAAACTGTCACTTCAAGATACATGCATTTCAAAGTTACAGTTCTAAATACTATTATCGGCTTGGATAGCTATAACAACCTACGCTCACAAATGCTGATATATACAATATAGTAGTGCAGCGGAAATAAGAATACTATGGTATAAAACATCCAGCTTGTTTCCTTGAGCTTTAGAACATCAAATAAAACCCGCCTTTCTCAGACTTGAAAGGGCAAACGAGGAATTCTTGAAAAACAAAAACTATGTGTATGACATAAGTCTGGTATGAGAAACTCAAGATGTGGCTGCATATAACAGCACCTTTTGAGACCTCCTAAAGGTTATGTGCTCAAAAGTGTCAACCCATCTACTAAGTACATATAGTGGTATAATGGATAATGTCTAGGGTGAATAATATAAATCAAAAAATAGCTATGATGCTTACATCAATCATACTATAATAATATTCAATAGGTATACAAACAAAACCGCTATAGTACGTTTGCATATGGATTTTCCGTTGGAGGCTTCCCTAGGACAACCGAGGATAGCCTTTTGACAAGGGTCAAAATGACCTTCCGAGCATTGCATATCTCTAGATAAAATATACCATTAAGTAAATGTAGCCGGTCCACATTTAAAATGTGATCCTGAATATATCAACTCCTTCGTGCAACATTTGTAAGCATACTCTAGATATGGAGTTGATATACCTTATGGGTTAGCTAAACCTCAATGGCTATGCTCTATTTTCTATCATTATCGACGTCGAGGCTACGTTTGGAATCTCTCACATGAGTCTTCATTACTCGAATAGAAAACGGATCTCTGTAAGGATCCCACCATCTCGAACAGTCCATGGATCTCTATAAGGATCCCAACATAAGTCCTACGATGAATGCTAACGATGACCTCTCCCATGAATTCAACCTTAGGATAGACAGTTCAACTCTTCAACATTCCACTTCACAACCACTTCCAAAACATAGAAACCGTATACCTGTTTTGATGCGGTATTCGATAAGTAAAACACTTACTGATGCCGATCACTTCGAAACTAAATCAATGAATTTTCTGTCAACTCAATTTCGGCTCTTTAAGATGTAAGCGAACAATATACAAAGAGGAGTCCTCTTCAGGGATTTCGCACACACACACACACACACACACACACACACATGTTCTTAAAGCTAGAGAGGTTTCGTACCAATCCTCCTCCCAAGGGTTCTCAAATCGTATGAAACTATAAAGCTTTTAGATACTTTCCGAGTTAATTTGGCCAAGTTCAATAGTCGACTAATCGAATATCAAGTTCAAAGTAGATGATCGTATATGGAAACCAAGTCTCATATACTTATCACATTTCCAAACTTTTCAACTTATACCATCCCTCGATCAAGAGTGAAGCCAGTAAGTTAGAGCAATGGTTCCATCAAAGCCTTTCCTAGACACTTCATTCTTAACTCTCACAACTAGAAAAACCTACTTTATCGGCTTTTAGTGCTAAGTACATGATAAATGCTTTCCATAAACGAGTAAACATACAAAGCACAATCAAGTCACACAAAGCATGATTAAGTCATATAAGCAATTTCTTATGCCTTTTTTAATTTAGTTAATACTTTTTATTCATTAAAACCTCTTTTATTAGTAAAACTTCTTTTATCTAATAAAAATTCATTTATCAATCACCGTTGTTCATTTTACTTTTCCAATACTTCAAAAAATATATGTATACTTATCTCAATTGATATAAATATATTCACAAATCTTTAACATGATTTCTTACTTTGAACCTTTACTTTTCTATCTTTTTCCAAAAGATTCCATACTTGATATTTCCTCAAAATATCCATTTTAATTATCTAAGCACATTCACAAATCTATTTCAAAATGTTTAAGACAAATGCTACTTAAAAATTACCACTACAAACCCAATCTAGTTCACTTATAATTATCTTTAAAAGATTCTTTTCAAAGATCTAATTTTGTTACCAAGTACAATAAAAAAACATTAAAGATGAATGCTGTTAACACATTGTCACAACCAGCTCAAAACCATTTCATACTTGTTATTATCTTTAAAACCATTCTTTTAAAGGTCTAAGCATGTCTACATTTATTAAACAAGGTAATATACTTGTTAATAACTTTGTAAAACCATTTATTATAACATAAGTGTTATAATCCAAAACTATCTCTTATCCTTTTACAAAATACTTAACTTACTTTTTCATATACATAAACGCACACACATATATATACTTTAAAATTAATTATAAATAGGTTTTAAAATATCTATGTAAAATATTACATAAAAATAATTAATTTAAAATTTGATGAAAATAAATGAAAAGCATGTTTTATATTATAAAACCTCTTTACTTTGAAATTCATAAATAATTACAAAAATATATTTATACTTCAAACCAATATTAAACACTGCAATAAATACGTTAGAAAAGATCCCTAAAAAGATTAGAGAAAAGGGTAAAGGAAAAAGATTTGTATATTTTTTGCCTTAAGGACATGACCTCAATATTTTTAACACAAGGACAAACATCTTCTAAAAATTATTCATAAGGACAAACATTTTCCAAAATTATTCATAAGGACAACAAAACTGCTACCGAGCTAAAACTGATACCTAAAAACTGCTACCGATAACTACAAACTGATACCTAAAAACTGCTGTCAATAAGTAAAAACTGATACCTACAGAAAGTTGTCCTTCAGGATAAAATATTGAAGGTTTGTCCTTGAGTCTAAAAAGCTGTGAAATTTTGTTCTTGACAACAATTTCCTGTAGAGAAAATTACCAAATTTAATTATTAATTTTAGACCCTTAAAATCACAAATAACTTACTGCAGCATTTAAAGTGCTATTAAAAGTCTTGTATAGAGAACAACATAGAAAAACATGAACTTTGCGACTAGTTTTCATCACTTTAACAAATGGTTTAAGATTTGAAATTCTAAAAATGAATAATAACTTTAGGGTACTCAAAATCCATGTAAAAAAACCCCAATAATAATTTCTAGAATATTTATAAAAATTCCCAAAAACAAGGTGTGTGTATATATATATATCATAGTGTATTTATAACCACCTTTTGCCCTAACTTTAGCACTTTGTTTGACTAGTTATAAAATCTTTAATATTTTTTTTAGTAATAACTACCTATATAATAATTATTAAAATAAAAATAAACCTCTATGGATGTCCCTCAAATTAATTTCAAAAATTCTCGAAAAAAGGTATTTCAAAGTGCTCAAATAGCGATCTTCTTCACGCTATAAATTTTTGCAACTTTGTTTCACTAGTTAATGAATGATTTAAAATTCCATATTTTTAGTAATAATTATACTTATAGTAATTATTAAAAATGCAAGGAAGCACCTAGGATGTCTCTCAAGTTGACTTTGAAAATCTCAAACACGAGGCATTTTCAAAGTGCATTCGTAGACCTTTTCGCTTCTAACTTTCACAACTTTTTTTAATTTTTTTTATAACTATCCAAATAAATTCCTTATTATCCCATACACCAAATAATATTTATAAAATAACCAAAAAGAATTATACATTAAGATCATAAACCTTCCATTTATACAAGTTAAAATTAAAGGATGTCAAAGTGCACCTATAACGACTATTCCCACTTCAAACACTATCAAACATACTTCAATTCAACAGACAATCCAAACAACCATTTAAACATCAATTTAAGGCACCACCACATTTATAAAATGTAATAAGAGTGATGATATACAATAAGGTTATCATTTTCTTTCAAAGCAAGATGGGTCCAAATTTATAACTTTAATTAATTAATGTCATTTTAAATTTATATCCGCACACACACACAATATATATACATACAAGATAGTGATATAAATCAACCAAATCCAAGCTAACTAAATGCTCAATAACACCCAAACTAAGAACCACTTCCTACCATATCCAAAAGCATAAAGATCTAACCTTTTGCACCAAAACCACAAAGCCAGGCTCCCCCCGTTCATCCATGCTCATGGCCTGCAAATGGAATCCCAAATCCTCTTCACTTTTCCTATTTACTTTAGATCCAAGCTTCCAGAGTTGTTCTATGGTGTTGGTGAAAGTTTTGTGAAGCTTGGAAGAGATTTGAACTAATTATAGAAAGATTATGAAGAACAAAGTGGACTAGTGCTAATCCACTTCCAACATTTTTGATTCTTTTTATGTATTTCAAGCTTAGGAGATAAGGAGTGTATACACAAGCCTAATCCCTTAATTAACCTCCTTTACATGGCCAAGATCCCCCTACATGTGCCTTGCATGCTTTAACTTTACATCTAATCTCCTTAGCAAGTAACTTTTTACCCTTACATACAAAATATCTTCCCATGACATCACCCATGATGTCATCAACAATTTATTTTCCATAAGTGAAATTTATTTTTATTTCATATTAATGATTTCCTAAATGCTTTATTGTATTTAAAAAAAGTTTGAATAACTTATGACGAATAAAAGCCTATTTATCAATAAAACAATTTTCGGTCACATATCGATATTTCTTCAAAGTATTTATTTTCATAAACATTTTTCTAAAATAAGTTGACCATCATTAGTTATTACTTAAAAGGGGGTTAAGAAGATTATTAAATCAATTTTATCATATTAAATCCAAGATTCAATTATATAAATAATTCAGTTATTTAAATACATAGTGTTCTAAAGTCTGGGTCGTTACATTCCCCTTAAAGTAGAATTTAATAAACTTTATGAAATTTATAACTTTAAAAATGTGTTGATCTCAGAAATATATAGATCAAATTAAAATTTACATAGTAATTTAGTTTTAATCATAAATTAGCTGTACACTATCTAAGTTTGCTTAACTTTATGCTAAATCAGAGTTATATAACATGGTAACGAAATTAACATTAAAATAATGTTAGGGATAATAATAAATTTTAGCCGGTGCACTCTTTTTATAAATTTCTTAATTTTTCTTATGCAAAATCAAATATATTTAGATATATTTAAAATGTAATAGTCCACCCAAAGATAAAGCACATATGTAGTTAATTGTACGTGGGAATTAAATATTACAGAACTTTGAAAAAGAAAATTATAGTTACTGGTAATAATGTTCTTTCTGTAATATGGAAATAGAAATTGTTTCACATTATATATTGAGTGTCATTTCACTAACTATATTCTTATAAATTGTCTTAGTATTTTTACTTTAACATAAATAATAATGATATTAGTTGTGAATTATTTTAAAATAAGCTTATAGGTTTCGTTATATTGGGTTTCATAGATTAGTAATCGATACTATTTTTAATATAATATGTTGGTATATATGGTTTGAAAGGAATCAGAGAGTCATTAGTAATATAAATATTCCAATGGATAATTTGATATATACAATTGATTTTTTTTTTCTAAATAGATTTCAAACCTTAGTTATAATAAAGATAACGATATTAGTTTCAAAGAATATCTTAAAACGGTAAAATATCATATCAATTTAGTTAAGGAAAATGTTATATCTAAATGGAGAAACAATAATTACACTCTTTATACCTTTTTAATTGATTTGTGTGACAAGGAATCCAACACAATATTATATAGATAGTTATTTAAACTTTAAAATATTATAATTTAGAATTTATCACTCATTTCATTACTACAAATGTATGTTCAATATAATATAATGTTCTTTATTTACTCTTTTATCTCATTCCCAATTTATGTTTAGTATGTTTATCTTCTCATTATGATATATATATATATATATGTATGTATGTATGTATGTAGGTATGTATGTATGTATGCATGTATATGTGTGTGTATGTGTCGGTCAAATTATTTTGTTGAGTGCTTATTTTCAGCCTTAAATGTATCAAAGTAGGGATGGATTTTCCAGATTTTACCATTATGGATGGATAGTGGATATTATAACACACTAAAGATTCATCCTAGCCTTTTATATTATATTTTTTCATTTTATTTAATTTATAGACTTTAATTATTAGGATTGGAGAGTTTTGCTTTATTGTACTGCATGGGGTTTTTACAACCTACCAAGCTTGTTAGTGGCATCACTTTTAGATGTAGAATAAAATACATGAGAGCTCTCTTCCTCTAAAAGAGAATTACTCATTTTTCTCAAAAAAAATAATACTTACTTGTTTATTTTATAATTGGTCATGTTGGAATTTCGAGGACGAAATGTTTTAAGTAGGAAGAATGTAGCGACCTATAATTTTCAAACTCTTCGTATTTAAATATTTGAATCTTGGTTACATATGATAAAATGGATTTTATAACCATGTTAAACCCCTTTTAGTTAATAAATGACGACGGTAAACTTGTTTTGAATGTGTCTACAAGACTAAATAGTTCAAACAAATACCGGTAATGTGACTGAAAATAGTTTTACTGATAAACGGTCTTTTATTCAATAAATGTTGTTCGTACTCTTCGGCTATGTCTAATATAATATATTAATTTATCATTAATTAGCAACTAAAATTATTTTTGGTGTTGTGGCTAACTAAATTCCTTTTGATGATGCGTGGGTGATGTTATAGAGGATATTTTAAAGGAGAGTATTTTGAGAAGACTTAAGGGCTAATTAAGAAGGGAATGATATGTAAAGTGGAGCACATGGAGGGGTGCATGATTTTATGGCTAGCCAAGAAGTTTTAGGAGGTTGATTTGACCTCTTGTTAACTCTTATTTAATCACTTTGTTTGTTCAAAATGTTGAATTGCTAATTCATCACATGTAAACTATGTCTTCATCCTCTTTCCCTTTCCTTTAACATTCTAGAAATAGTGCAAATGATGTCCAAACTCTCCTAAACTTTGGAAAAGGTCCTAGAATAATATAAGAGAATGGAATAGTAACTCAAATGTTGAAATTAGGAGGCTTAAGAGGGTATCCGTGCATGGTTGTGAGCATTTAGGTGAATGTGGAGGTGGCCGTGAGCTTTTGGAGGCAAGGGAAGGTGGTTGCTTGCTTTTGGGTCTAGTGGCTTATGCTTGATGTTAGTAAGAGTTTGGGGGTGAGTTAACTCATGTTTGAAAAGTTAATAATGTGTATATACATATTGTTTCTAAAATATAAAGTAAAGTTAACCAATGAAGTTAAACCTTTGGGCACCGCTTGCTTTGGAAAGAAAACGATAACTGTATATGTATTATATTCACTTCTATTACCCTCTATAACATATAATATGACCTTGACTTTGTGTTTACGTGTTAGGCGTGGTTTTATGTGATGTGGAAGTGTGTGAACTTGTTTGTAGTGAAAGAGTCACTATAAGTGCACTTCAAAATCTCTTGCGTTTAACTTGTTTAAATTGATGATTTGAAAGTATATTGTGAAAGAATATATTTTGGTTGTGATCCACACTTATATTAGTATATGGAACAATAAGGAAATAAATTTAGAAAATTATAAATTTTTTAGAACAAAGTTTGAAAAGTTAGAAGGCAAGAAAAGTTTCTATATGGACACTTCTACATACATTGTTTTTGGTATTTTTAATATGGCTTTGAATGACATCCTTAGCAATTTTTGCATGGTTATTAAGTAGTCTAATATACTACTTATTCTTAAAAAAATCAAATCTTAGAACATCTGTTTGAGGGGAGAAAACTGACAAAATTATTAAGCAATTTTAAAATATTCTTTATCCAAAATCTTTAACAACACTTTTCTGCAGCAGTTTTGACATTTGATGGCATTAGGCCGTGTTATGGTGTTTTTAGTGATTTTGAAGATAATGATAAATATAAAGTGTTTTGGGTTTGTAGCAATAATATTTTAGTAACATTTGTTTTTAACCCTTGTAAATATATTTTGATCTTTAAAAATGAAAAGAAATTTCAAAGATAATGATAAGTATGTAATGCTTTGGAAAAAGGTTAAAAAAAAGATAAAAGGTTTAATTTATTAAAAAGAGGAGGGGTTTATAGTAACAATATTTTGTTAACATTTGTTTTTAACCTCTTTGATTGTATTTTAAAATGGGAAATCTCATTAAGTGATTTATGAATATTCTTGTACCTTTGAGATAAGTACATGAATATATTTTACAGTACTGAAAAGAGTGGAAATGAATACCAAAGCAGCAGTATGCATGTATTTATCATTTGTAAAGGTAATTTTATATATGTATGTGTGTATGTATGTATGTACAAGTATTGATAAATAAGTGTTATTTGAATACTGGGATTATAAGTTACTTATGTGATTCGATCGTGTTTGCATGCCTATTTGTCTGTAGAAAGTATTTACTCATATACTTAAGGTTAAAAACTGACAAAGTAGACTTGCTCTATTTATGAGGGTTCAGAATGCGGTGTTATGGTAGAGTTTGGATGCAATTGGTGCTCCAACGTACCTAGCTTAACTCTTGACTGAGGGATAATATAAGTTGGAAGGCCGGAAACGGTAACAAGCATACGACACTCGATTTCCATATGTGATCGTTTTATTTCTATCGAATTTAACCAAAATTAACTTGGGAAATATCTAGAGGGAAAAAGAGATTTATATGGTATGGTTATCTTCTCGGTGATGTTCTACCCTACGTATAAACTTGTCTTGCTTTTCTAGGACAAGGGACAAAGGAATCCATCCGATAAGAGATGATCTCTACCTTATGTGGTGTTTAATTATTTATAAAAGAAACAGAGTTAAATTAGCCGAAAATTTATCGATTTGGTTCTAAAGAGTCCGATAAGCAATGGAGAGTACTTATATAAGATGATTTTAACCATAACCACTTCAAAATCAGTATACAAGTTATATGTTTTGGGAACGGTTATGGAGTGAAATGTTATAAAGTTGCTATAACGACCCGCTATTTTGGACTATTCGCATCCGAACATGTCGGACTTGAATAATTCAAAATACCGAATTGTTAATTTAAATTTGGCAAAACTGAGATATACAGTAAATAAATAGTCACAGAATCACAGACACCGAGTAATAATATGCAGCGCAAATAAAAGAGATAGTAGTTCATGAAGCTACTATATAAATATATAAGATATATCAGAGTTTACAACAAAAGAGTAATACGATACATCAAATACAAATCAGAATACATCACTGGAATCATCGAATACTGAAAGTAGAATAGATGGCTGGATCTTCAA
Source organism: Allium cepa (assembly GCA_030765085.1). Lineage (NCBI taxonomy): Eukaryota > Viridiplantae > Streptophyta > Magnoliopsida > Asparagales > Amaryllidaceae > Allium > Allium cepa. Next base: position 140,494,124 of record CM060932.1, read on the forward strand.
GCAAAGCTCCAACTCCAAAGGTGAGCCTCGAATACTGGTACACTCAGTCTGACCCGAGCGTAAAGCAAAACACAAGACACTCGAGTCAGGATTAATATTCTTATATCAATAAATCCAACTCAAGTGAAATAGCAATCGAAATACAAGTAACTCAAAGGATGTTTGGAATAACCATCCTCTAAGGATCCGCTAAACTATCTACTAGGTAGTAATGTACGCTAAGTAGATAATGTCTATTAGTAATATAAAATATCAAAATAGCGTTAAGGCGTTACCATAATTCCCCTTAACACATTTTATATTCCCAAAACATATACAAGACCGTAGTTTCCCCAAAACCGGAAGTCACCAGAGGGCAATCCATATGCTCAAGGTACAAGTCAAAACGTAGTGGTCGCGAATAGGATAATCAGTATGACAAGGTACATGAGGCGATACCAACTAGGATACTAGTAGTTGCGTGATCCGGACTGATGTTGAGCATAGCCAGCAGCTACCTCAACACCGCGAAACAACACTCCCAAATCGTGGGTTGCACCCAAATCGAATCACAAAAGTAATAGATATGGTATCGAAGAAGTGTGTCCGCTAGAGGTGGCGAACTGGCCCGGCGTGGCTCCTGTTTTAGTCATGTCAGGGGTCATCCAATATCGTTCTCTTTCTTCAGTCAACGCGTTCACCAAACCATCCACTTCATTCTGGATCAACACTCCGCGTATAATAGTTATTAAAGTGGTATTCGGTATCGACAGAGAGTATGTCCATATCCGATCCCGGTCTCTTTAATAACTACGTATTATTACACCGATTGGTCGTTTAATATATTTCAACACAATCAATTTCAATTTCAATTAGAATTCGTAAACCATTATTTCATTTGTCTTTCAAAAATCAATTTCCAAAATCTACGTTTCAAAACTTCCAAATTTCCATCTCAAAATCTTATAATTCAATTTCAAATTTTATTTAAACAATTCAAATATTGATTCAAGTTCATACAAAAAGATTTAATCCGAAATTATTTAAATTAATTAGATTTAACATTCAAATCCATTTAAATTATTTATCTATTTTATTCAATATTCGTTAAGTTAATTTAACATCCAAAACAATTATTTTTAAATTTCAAAGTCATTAAACCAATCACTTAAGTTAACTTCGTTATATCAAACTTACAAATTTAATTAAATTCAATTTGTCAAATCAAATTCTTTAAATTACAATTCTTACATTAATTTCAATAAAACACATTTATTTCTTGTTAAGAAATTCAATTTCACTTATTCTTTACATAATTACAAACTTCAAACTCAATTAATAAAGAAACTAAATTCCATATATTCGAGAAATCAAATTTCACTTTAACTTACTTAAATAAATTTTCCAAAACTTAATAAATAAAGAAACCCAATTTCATTTATTAACGAAGTTCAAATTCACTTATTCAAAAGTTGAATCTCTTATCCAAGAATTCAATCTTATCAAATTATTAAATAATTTCAACTTAATTATTAATAATTTCAAAACTTAGTAATTTCAACATAATTATAAATTCAAATTTAATTTTTAAATCACTTCAAACTTCGTTCAATGAATAATTCCAAATTTAAGTGTTAAATAATACATTTCAAATCAATGTTCTTTCATCAGTTATTACATTAATATTTGTTTTAGATTTCAATACTAACATTTTCCTTTCATAAAAATTTTCGTTCAAATTTTTATTTCAAAATCTTATTATTCAAATAAAACCTTTATTTTATTTCAAATCAAATTTTTTTGACCAATCGGTTTATTTAATTCTCTATCCTAAGTCAAGTTCATTTGGGTATTTATCATTTCAACCCGATTCCATTTCAATTTAAAATCAAGCAAAATAAAGGGAACTTGCAGTGTGATAACAGGGATGGTGTCAAAGTAAATAAACAAGCAATAACAACTACAAAACAATTCAAATAATCAATTTTAAATAATCCCGAAATAATCGTATTAATTCGCATTGTTATTTGTGCGAATTAATATAATTATTCCTAGAATCTACACTATCATTTCATGTAGATTAAAGATTTTTATATTCCGGTTTTCACTTGTCGTTCAATTTCAGTTTAATACTATAACAATTAATACAACTACGTTCAAAGTTCAAAGTACAATTTATCAAATTCTACGACAACTAAAGGGTCAAATTTAACTAATCAATTTTTGTCATATATAATCCGTTTTAATTTGTTAACTATTCTACATCAAATTTAAATTGCAAATTAATTATCACTTAACAATAATAATTAACATCCAATTCAAACAACAATCAATCAATCAATTTATCAACCAAACTGTATTATTATCCCATAAATAATTAACAGATAATGGTGTCAGGTGTCATAGGTATACAGATACAGGTAATAGCAGACATAACAGAATAAACAACTAACAACAACATATTTCAATTTTCGTTTCAATTGAAATCAAATTTAATAAATAAAAGAATATTAATCGTGAGTGATTACTCACCTTTCGAGGCTAGAGAAAATAGGGGATGGCACGGATACGCACACTAATACGGACACTGAAATGGAGTTACAAATCCAAGCATGATTCTCAGTGCAAAGTAAGATTGGCACGAATCGACGAGCAAAACTGTTAAATAGGAATTGCCGAAATCAATCAAAACATTCAACATAGCAACAATTACAAAACATGTCCTACGTCAAAATTTAACAATATAATTCTATGTGCTACCGAGATCGAAATGGTCTGAAATTTGGTATGAATAAAGATCAAAACTTGTATTTCAAAACTGCAAAGAATCACTTGATTCCGACGTAAGACGGAGGAGATACGATACGTCAAACATGAACTCAGGTCGTGTTTGCAGCAGTGTAAAATAATTCTAAGTACAAAAGAATATCTGCCTGGGTCTAACTTCCAGATCCTCGACCACAAAACAAACGATGTCGGATTTTTCTGGAATTTGACATGTATAAACTACGTAACTTAAACTCCTTTTTAAAAATAGAATCAACCCATTCCGATAAAACATGAGTGAGATACGATGCGTCAAACATGAACTCAGGTCGTGTTTGCAGCAGTGTAAAATAAATTCTAAGTACAAAAGAATATGTCGGCCCCTGGTAAATACTTGCAGCCGATATAACATTTTATATATATAACCTGTGGTTTACTTCATATAACTATATTCAATGTTAAGTAAGATATAACTAGATATATCTATGCAATAGATCCTAAACAATTTGAACACACAGTACTTGAATCGTACATTTACAGCTTGCATAACTAAAATTCCTTTATGCAAAATGTTGTAAACCAGATCTTATATATGTATTCGCATAAATTTTAAACTGTAACAGTATACCGTAAGCAAATGGACAGAAATTATGAAAGCCTGCATATATCTTGTACATAAAACATATATATATATATATATATTTAACCCATATTTAAACATATGAAGCCATACTATGTACATATTATAAAACTTAACAGTATATATATATATATATATATATATATAAATAGATATAATTCATGAACTAACCTATACATATAACTTAGAGCAGCAAAGAGGCTTCGACTGAGATGAAGGCCGGAACCGTGGCCGGCGATGGGTTGGTGGCGGGTACTGCTAACGTGTGTGTGGAGATTGGTGGCGTAGCGGTGCGGTTTCGAATGGAGGAGAGGCCGTGAGTTAGTGGGGTTGAAGCACGGGTAGTGGAGCGGCTTCACGGGCTCGGGTAGTGAGTGAATGGTGGTGGGTGACTGGCGGAGTCGGTGAAGAGGTGGTGGCGGTCGTTCAGGGGAGGAGGCGGTGGTAGAGAGAGGGTGAGCAGTTTGCATGCAGCGGTGAAGCAACGGAGTAGCCTACAAGGCGGATTCGGCCAGAGCTAGGTGCTTGAAGCGGGCTCGGCCACCGGAGGGGGAGATGATGCTTCTCAAGCTAGCGTTCGCAAGCAAGGGGAGGATGGTGTTGAGGTGTTCACGGCCAGGTAGGGCCGAGCTGGGAGAAAGTGCGGGAAGTGGCGGCACTTGGCTGGGCATTGCTCTACGTGCTCTGGTGGAAGGTCTGAGGCCAGTGGGCGAGGTGGAGGTGGCAAAGGCCGGGAATGGAGAGAAGAAGGTCGCTGTTTGGAGGATGCAAAATAAAAGGAGGATGGAAAGATGCTTACATACACAATGAAGAAAGTGGCTACAGTGAGAAAGACTAAGGAAGATGAGGCTATTAGTGGAGGGGAGAAACAAGAATGACGTGCATGCTATCTCAAAAGGAAAAATGAATGCAAACATTTCATATATAATCTTTATATTTCTTAGAACCAAAATAAAGTAGGAAAGAGAAGAAGTGGGGCAAGGAGCTGCTTTCCCAAGCAAAAGAAATGACCAGTAAAGCAGTGAGCAATAAATGAGGGCAGAGCAGCAGGCACAGGGTAGCAGATAGGTTTAGAGTCCCCATGCCAATGCAATGATTCACCTGTAAATGTGACGGCTATTAGGTTTCTGAAGGGTCAAGGCTCCTAGAATTTTGAACGTTGGAAAGTTGGGTACTGGTTTGCGCTGCGTAGCGGACCAGTTTGTACTCCGTTAATAATTATAATTTGCAACGCCGAACTCCGATTGCCACAAATAAATATACCGTTTTGGTCAGCGCGACGAGACGATCAAAACGGTATACAGATATCAGTGATTCGATTGAATTATAAAATTTCGAAATTTTCTACTACGGAAAATGCATAAAATTCGCCGAAAAATAAGAACGACGGAGCCAAAAATGTCCGAATTTGGAAAAACGACAAATTGACAACTTGCTCAAAAGATGTTTTAAAATTTTTCTATGTAAAAATATTCTGATTTCGAAAACGGTTTATTTCCATCGATTACTAACTGATTTAAATTTGAAGTAAGTTTACGCGCGAAATAAACTTTCATAATTCCGGACGAAAATTTACCAGTTGCTATGTTTAATTAGACGCATTTCAAATATGAAGTTTGAATAGCATCGGAATTTGTTTGTGAAAATACGAAATTCTACACTAAATAATCAATTTTAAAAATTTTAAACTGGGTCTGAATTTCAGGGTCGTTACATTCTCCCCCACTCAAAACTTTTCGTCCCCGAAAAGGAAGGAGGTAGGAGAACAGAAGCACCCAGAAGAAAAAGACTTGAATTACATCATAAACAATTAATTTAAACCATAGAAATTTCAATTTAAATTAATTTATATTTAACAATTTGACTTTAAACTCAAGACTTTCATAAAATTGGTTTGATTTCACATATATAAATGTTAGGTACAAAAATTCATTTCAAATGAAATTCAATTTAAATTCGATTAATTCAAGATATTTTCTGAAGTTAATTTAATTCAATTTATTAACTTTCAGAACAAGATTTTCTTCTATCATTCATACCTATGATTTATTTAACTTATTGTTCTATTTATCTCACAACATTTATAATTAAAATTTAAGTGAATAACATTTATTATACGCACTTACATTTTTATTTATAAAGACAATTTATATTATATATTATCCAAATTTCTTAAATTAACAATTTCAAAGATCATAAATTTGAAGTCATTTATTATAATCAAACCTTCTTTGACAAATTTAATTCTTATTTATTCCAAATCATTATTAAGTTTATTCTACTTAATATACCCTATCACATATTAAGTATATTTATATTTATTATAACTACTCAATTTATTAAAAATTCCTCTGATATCATTTTCTACTGTATAATATTCAATTACACAATTAACTTTCTTTTTTTAAATTTAGGTAAGTTATATATAATGCGATTGAGTATTATCCAAATAAAATCTTACAATTCAGTTATTTCAAGTTAAGTGTTTATATAAAAGAATTTGGCTTTATTTAAATGAAAATCATCCTTTCACAAATTTTAAGAATTAATTTCCGATTAGCTTCAAACAACTTGAGATAAAATAAATATATACATTCATAATATATCAAATCAAATTTAAAATCTTCAATATATATTATAAACCAAGTAATGTTTAGAAATTCAAATCAATTTATTTTTCAAAACAAACCATAGCAAAGCTACAGAATAGTCTCTTCACTTCGAAACTCGAAAATGAATGTCGATGATGCGGCCGTCATCACCGAAATTATTTTCCAGCGACAAAGAGAAGAGCATTGATTTAAACATCTGAAATTTCTTTGAAAGATTTCCATTCGAAAATACGTTAAGTAATATACCTTTTAAAACTTTAAAGCCAAGTTTGAAATCACTGGAAATTAAATTCTCAAATTCTAATTTAAATGCATTTCAATTCCAAATCAAATTATAACCGAATTTTATAAATTGATTTATTTATTTTATGAAATAGTCAGTTATTTTATAAAACAATAAATGAAATTTAAATTTAAAATTTTCACATTTTGGACCACAGATTCATTAACATTTTAATTTCAGAAAAATTTATACTTATACAAAATAAAATCATTCAATATTATTTTATTTACTGAATTTGAAAACAATATTGTGTCAGTTTGCTCTGTTCAGGTGTTTCGGAAATCCTATCGATAACGTTAATCAGACGAATCGATCGAAAACCCAAATCAACATCAACAACTCAAACAACACAATATATGTAAAACATTTTTAATATTAAATTTCAAGGACACTTCCTCGCTTGACGATACAACAATGGATTTCCAAGCAAGTATAGAGATTTTAACTTGATGGAAATCAAATCAAAGAGAATTTTGATTTGATAATAAGTTTGAAACAAAGATAAGAAAATTCAATTAGCAGAATCGGAAGATGGATAAGCTTATTCAATTCACGGGCAACCTTAACCGGATTGACCGTGGCTTCAAGAATAAGATCGATGCAGAATTCCGAGGTAAATCAACATTCGATCTCAAGAAATTGAATTCAGGTATAGCAGAGGATAGATAGCATCGTAAACCGAGGATACAGAAATCTTCGGTAAATCAATGCTTATTGTAAAGGAGATTCACCCATTTACAAATCACTCGGCGTTTGGGAAGACCGCCGATTCATTATAAAGATTATTCGAGGTGGAGTTATGGAATACTCCAGAATTGAAAGAAGACGAATAGGGAGGGACGAGAATGAATTTTAGAACCGAGGGAACATTCCAAAGTTCAAAGGAAACGAGTCAAGAAGAAGAGATTGAAACTCGAGTGGGAGTGATTCTGTAAATACATTTACCCTATATGCTAAGTTCTGCCTAGAGCTACCAAAAGCTCTGATACCAACTATAACGACCCGCTATTTTGGACCATTCGCATCCGCACATGTCGGACTTGAATAATTCAAAATACCGAATTGTTAATTTAAATTTGGCAAAACTGAGATATACAGTAAATAAATAGTCACAGAATCACAGACACAAAGTAATAATATGCAGCGGAAATAAAAGAGATAGTAGTTCATGAAGCTACTATATAAATATATAAGATACATCAGAGCTTACAACAAAAGAGTAATACGATACATCAAATACAAATCAGAATACATCACTGGAATCATCGAATACTGAAAGTAGAATAGATGGCTGGATCTTCAAGCAAAGCTCCAACTCCAAAGGTGAGCCTCGAATACTGGTACACTCAGTCTGACCCGAGCGTAAAGCAAAACACAAGACACTCGAGTCAGGATTAATATTCTTATATCAATAAATCCAACTCAAGTGAAATAGCAATCGAAATACAAGTAACTCAAAGGATGTTTGGAATAACCATCCTCTAAGGATCCGCTAAACTATCTACTAGGTAGTAATGTACGCTAAGTAGATAATGTCTATTAGTAATATAAAATATCAAAATAGCGTTAAGGCGTTACCATAATTCCCCTTAACACATTTTATATTCCCAAAACATATACAAGACCGTAGTTTCCCCAAAACCGGAAGTCACCAGAGGGCAATCCATATGCTCAAGGTACAAGTCAAAACGTAGTGGTCGCGAATAGGATAATCAGTATGACAAGGTACATGAGGCGATACCAACTAGGATACTAGTAGTTGCGTGATCCGGACTGATGTTGAGCATAGCCAGCAGCTACCTCAACACCGCGAAACAACACTCCCAAATCGAGGGGTGCACCCAAATCGAATCACAAAAGTAATAGATATGGTATCAAAGAAGTGTGTCCGCTAGAGGTGGCGAACCTCAATGGCCCGGCGCGGCTCCTGTTTTAGTCATGTCAGGGGTCATCCAATATCGTTCTCTTTCTTCAGTCAACGCGTTCACCAAACCATCCACTTCATTCTGGATCAACACTCCGCGTATAATAGTTATTAAAGTGGTATTCGGTATCGACAGAGAGTATGTCCATATCCGATCCCGGTCTCTTTAATAACTACGTATTATTACACCGATTGTTCAACACAATCAATTTCAATTTCAATTAGAATTCGTAAACCATTATTTCATTTGTCTTTCAAAAATCAATTTCCAAAATCTATGTTTCAAAACTTCCAAATTTCCATCTCAAAATCTTATAATTCAATTTCAAATTTTATTTAAACAATTCAAATATTGATTCAAGTTCATACAAAAAGATTCAATCCGAAATTATTTAAATTAATTAGATTTAACATTCAAATCCATTTAAATTATTTATCTATTTTATTCAATATTCGTTAAGTTAATTTAACATCCAAAACAATTATTTTTAAATTTCAAAGTCATTAAACCAATCACTTAAGTTAACTTCGTTATATCAAACTTACAAATTTAATTAAATTCAATTTGTCAAATCAAATTCTTTAAATTACAATTCTTACATTAATTTCAATAAAACACATTTATTTCTTGTTAAGAAATTCAATTTCACTTATTCTTTACATAATTACAAACTTCAAACTCAATTAATAAAGAAACTAAATTCCATATATTCGAGAAATCAAATTTCACTTTAACTTACTTAAATAAATTTTCCAAAACTTAATAAATAAAGAAACCCAATTTCATTTATTAACGAAGTTCAAATTCACTTATTCAAAAGTTGAATCTCTTATCCAAGAATTCAATCTTATTCAATTATTAAATAATTTCAACTTAATTATTAATAATTTCAAAAATTAGTAATTTCAACATAATTATAAATTCAAATTTAATTTTTAAATCACTTCAAACTTCGTTCAATGAATAATTCCAAATTTAAGTGTTAAATAATACATTTCAAATCAATGTTCTTTCATCAGTTATTACATTAATATTTGTTTCAGATTTCAATACTAACATTTTCCTTTCATAAAAATTTTCGTTCAAATTTTTATTTCAAAATCTTATTATTCAAATAAAACCTTTATTTTATTTCAAATCAAATTTTTTTGACCAATCGGTTTATTTAATTCTCTATCCTAAGTCAAGTTCATTTGGGTATTTATCATTTCAACCCGATTCCATTTCAATTTAAAATCAAGCAAAATAAAGGGAACTTGCAGTGTGATAACATGGATGGTGTCAAAGTAAATAAACAAGCAATAACAACTACAAAACAATTCAAATAATCAATTTTAAATAATCCCGAAATAATCGTATTAATTCGCATTGTTATTTGTGCGAATTAATATAATTATTCCTAGAATCTACACTATCATTTCATGTAGATTAAAGAATTTTATATTCCGGTTTTCACTTGTCGTTCAATTTCAGTTTAATACTATAACAATTAGTACAACTACGTTCAAAGTTCAAAGTACAATTTATCAAATTCTACGACAACTAAAGGGTCAAATTTAACTAATCAATTTTTTGTCATATATAATCCGTTTTAATTTGTTAACTATTCTACATCAAATTTAACTTGCAAATTAATTATCACTTAACAATAATAATTAACATCCAATTCAAACAACAATCAATCAATCAATTTATCAACCAAACTGTATTATTATCCCATAAATAATTAACAGATAATGGTGTCAGGTGTCATAGGTATACAGATACAGGTAATAGCAGACATAACAGAATAAACAACTAACAACAACATATTTCAATTTTCGTTTCAATTGAAATCAAATTTAATAAATAAAAGAATATTAATCGTGAGTGATTACTCACCTTTCGAGGCTAGAGAAAATAAGAGATGGCACGGATACGCACACTGATACGGACACTGAAATGGAGTTACAAATCCAAGCATGATTCTCAAAGCAAAGTAAGATTGGCATGAATCGACGAGCAAAACTGTTAAATAGGAATTGCCGAAATCAATCAAAACATTCAACATAGCAACAATTACAAAACATGTCCTACGTCAAAGTTTAACAATATAATTCTATGTGCTACCGAGATCGAAATGGTCTGAAATTTGGTATGAATAAAGATCAAAACTTGTATTTCAAAACTGCAAAGAATCACTTGATTCCGACGTAAGACAGAGGAGATACGATGCGTCAAACATGAACTCAGGTCGTGTTTGCAGGAGTGTAAAATAATTATAAGTACAAAAGAATATCTGCCTGGGTCTAACTTCCAGATCCTCGACCACAAATCAAACGAAGTCGGATTTTTCTGGAATTTGACACGTATAAACTACGTAACTTAAACTCCTTTTTGAAAATAGAATCAACCCATTCCGATAAAACATGAGTGAGATACGTTGCGTCAAACATGAACTCAGGTCGTGTTTGCAGCAATGTAAAATAAATTCTAAGTACAAAAGAATATGTCGGCCCCAGGTAAATACTTGCAGCCGATATAACATTTTATATATATAACCTGTGGTTTACTTCATATAACTATATTCAATGTTAAGTAAGATATAACTAGATATATCTATGCAATAGATCCTAAACAATTTGAACACACAGTACTTGAATCGTACATTTACAGCTTGCATAACTAAAATTCCTTTATGCAAAATGTTGTAAACCAGATCTTATATATGTATTCGCATAAATTTTAAACTGTAACAGTATACCGTAAGCAAATGGACAGAAATTATGAAAGCCTGCATATATCTTGTACATAAAACATATATATATATATATATATATATATATATATATATTTAACCCATATTTAAACATATGAAGCCATACTATGTACATATTATAAAACTTAACAGTATATATATATATAAATAGATATAATTCATGAACTAACCTATACATATAACTTAGAGCAGCAAAGAGGCTTCGACTGAGATGAAGGCCGGAACCGTGGCCGGCGATGGGTTGGTGGCGGGTACTGCTAACGTGTGTGTGGAGATTGGTGGCGTAGCGGTGTGGTTTCGAATGGAGGAGAGGCCGTGAGTTAGTGGGGTTGAAGCATGGGTAGTGGAGCGGCTTCACGGGCACGGGTAGTGAGTGACTGGTGGTGGGTGACTGGCGGAGTCGGTGAAGAGGTGGTGGCGGTCGTTCAGGGGAGGAGGCGGTGGTAGAGAGAGGGTGAGCAGTTTGCATGCAGCGGTGAAGCAACGGAGTAGCCTACAAGGCGGATTCGGCCAGAGCTAGGTGCTTGAAGCGGGCTCGGCCACCGGAGGGGGAGAGGATGCTTCTCAAGCTAGCGTTCGCAAGAATGGGGAGGATGGTGTTGAGGTGTTCACGGCCAGGTAGGGCCGAGCTGGGAGAAAGTGCGGGAAGTGGCGACACTTGGCTGGGCAGTGCTCTGCGTGCTCTGGCGGAAGGTCTGAGGCCAGTGGGCGAGGTGGATGTGGCAAAGGCCGGGAATGGAGAGAAGAAGGTCGCTGTTTGGAGGATGCAAAATAAAAGGAGGATGGAAAGATGCTTGCATACACAATGAAGAAAGTGGCTACAGTGAGAAAGGCTAAGGAAGATGAGGCTATTAGTGGAGGGGAGAAACAAGAATGACGTGCATGCTATCTCAAAAGGAAAAATGAATGCAAACATTTAATATATAATCTTTATATTTCTTAGAACCAAAATAAAGTAGGAAAGAGAAGAAGTGGGGCAAGGAGCTGCTTTCCCAGGCAAAAGAAATGACCAGTAAAGCAGTGAGCAATAAATGAGGGCAGAGCAGCAGGCACAGCGTAGCAGATAGGTTTAGAGTCCCCATGCCAATGCAATGATTCACCTGTAAATGTGACGGCTATTAGGTTTCTGAAGGGTCAAGGCTCCTAGAATTTTGAACGTTGGAAAGTTGGGTATTGGTTTGCGCTGCGTAGCGGACCAGTTTGTACTCCGTTAATAATTATAATTTGCAACGCCGAACTCCGATTGCCACAAATAAATATACCGTTTTGGTCAGCGCGACGAGACGATCAAAACGGTATACAGATATCAGTGATTCGAATGAATTATAAAATTTCGAAATTTTCTACTATGGAAAATGCATAAAATTCGCCGAAAAATAAGAACGACGGAGCCAAAGATGTCCGAATTTGGAAAAACGACAAACTGACAACTTGCTCAAAAGATGATTTAAAATTTTTCTATGTAAAAATATTCTGATTTCGAAAACGGTTTATTTCCATCGATTACTAACTGATTTAAATTTGAAGTAAGTTTACGCGCGAAATAAACTTTCATAATTCCGGACGAAAATTTACCAGTTGCTATGTTTAATTAGACGCATTTCAAATATGAAGTTTGAATAACATCGGAATTTGTTTGTGAAAATACGAAATTCTACACTAAATAATCAATTTTAAAAATTTTAAACTGGGTCTGAATTTCAGGGTCGTTACAGTTGCACTGTCTATCCTAAGGGTAACTCCGAAGGGGAGGTCAACATTAATATTTCTGATGATGCACTGGAGTTGAATTATCTATCCTGAGGGTAACTCTGAGGGAGAGTTCATTGTTAGCATTTGTCAGATGACTTCTGTCGAAATCCATAAAGAGATCCGTTAACTATTCAAGTAATGATGGATCATGTGTTGAGACGCCGGAATCCACATAAAGATTCAAGATCTTTTCGAGTGATAGAGATTCATGTGATGAGATGCTAAATGTGACATCACCATCGGTAATGATAGAAAACATAGTGGGCATATAGTAAGTGGTTATCTAACCCAAGGGTATATCAACTCCTTATCTAGAGTTGCTTTTGATTTATTGGCCGATGGGAGTTGATGATATTCAATACCATGTGTTAGGGCATGGATCGGCTATGTTTACCTTGTTAGTATGTCCTGTTTAGAGATATACATCGCTTCAAAAGGTAGTTTTTGACCCTTTCCATGGGCCTGTTCTCGAGGTACTGAGGGCACCTCCAATGGAAATCCATATGCGAACGCACCCTAGCGGTTTTGATTGTATACCTAATATTGTTGTGATGTGAGTTACAAGTAGGACAACTATTTTTTGATTTATATTCTACATCCCAAATAGTATCGATTATATCGCTTTATTTACTTATTAGATGGTTTGATTTTTTTAAGGGAAAATCGTTATGGTAGTTCAAACGGTCTCAAAAATTGCTGTTATATGTTATATGGTCCCATTTTTCTTGAGTTTCTCACATAGAGTTATGTTTGACTCAAGGTTTTATCTTTCATTTAGTTCCTCGTGTGCTTATTTGAGCAGTCTAAGAAAGGTTGGTGCAACAACCAACAAGTTTAACAACTGAATATTTAAATGATTTATTTAAATATTTAATCGTTAATCAACGAAACGCCCGTTACGCTAGAATTTTCAGAATAGACAAATTGGATATCGAAATACCTGTAACTGAGACTGCTTTTCTAAGATGAGAAAAATGAGTATAAATTTGACTATGTTTAGAGTCGTTTGAGTTTTTAAAGTGAAGAGTGATTTTTGGAGAAAGAAGTAAAATGGGCTAAGGTCCATTGTCTCGCCTATAAGTGGCTAACCCTTTCATAATTACACTTCGTTCTCTTATTTCACCGTCGACTCATGTTTGTTTTCCTCTTCCTCTCTTAATCCATCTCTAATTATCTCTTAATCCCCTTAACCTAAATCCACTAATTCTTCCTCAAATAAAATTCCTAAATTCTTGAAAAAATCACCATAATTCCTTTCTACCTATCCTTCACATAACCTGCAAAGGAATTAGCTTATATTGATTATGGATGGAGATCTTAAATTTAAAAAGTGGGATAGCATGGGCTTTGGTGATTAAAGCTTGATTTGGAGAAGAAGAAGGTGAGTGGGATGACTCTCCTATTTAATTTCAATATTTCACTTCATTAATTCATTCATTTGTGATTATGAAGTAATATGGTATGATTTGGAGATTTCTATGCAATGGTTTATGCCTGTGTTCATGTTGTAAACATGTATATTCACTCACTATTGGTTCGAACCCTTAATTACTATTTTTGAAAAATTTAGTGAGCATGGAAATTTTATTTGGGTTTAATTAAATGTTTGACTATGATGTTATGATAGATTAGAGGCTAGTTAAGTGATATAATAGTGTAAATAACATTAGTTAGAAAAGATTAAATCATTTGAACCGATTTTAGAAAAGTTAGGAATGCTAATTAAGTAGTTTAAGGGATCTACGGTTATTATAAAAGTGACTAGAGGCGTAATGAAGCTTAATTAGCATTTGTAAACATTATTCAATAGAAGCAATAATTCCATAAAACAATAAAATATTTTATAAAATGAAGATAATGAGTTAATTAAGCAAGTTTAGAGCTCTACACTTATTATTAAAGTGGTTAGAGGTTTAATGAATCTTAATTAGTAATTATAAATATTATTAAGTAAAGAAATAATTTTATAAGTACAAGATACATTTTATAAAATAGAAAGAGATTTTGTAAAATAGAAACAAAGATATATTTTATAAAATAGAAGCGAAGATGTATTTTAGAAAACAGAAAAAATTCTATAAAATAGTATAGATGATATTTATAAAGTGGAATGAGATTTTATAAAATATAGAACAAATATTTCATAAAAAGTGAGAATTTATAAAATAGTAAGAAAGAATTATTTATAAAGTAATAATAGCAAGGCATTATAAAAAAATTATAAGATGAATACTTAATTTTAATGAAGAAATTAAGCATTATAAAGACTTAAAATGATTTGTAAGCTAGTTTAGTATTTTATAAAATAATGGAGTGATTTTATAAAATAGCGAGAAAGGAGATTTGAACTTTTACACAAAAGATTGGATAAATGAAAGTAATATTTGATTTGAATAATAATTGAATTACTTACTTGAATAAACGTGTGCATATCTGTGCATGAGCAAGTAGGCGCATATATGTATTTGAAGTAATATAGAAATTTATACAAATCATATATTCTAATTGAAGTTGTTGAATGGTTTGGATTGTTAATAATAATTATTTGATTATTAAGTGGTAGGAATTATTGTGTTTGTAGTGAATATAAATATAAATGGTTTTATACTTGATAAATGAAATGGATAGACAGATATGAGTCATTATGTATGTAACGACCTGTTCTTCCGTACCATTTGAATCGATAATAAACCACACATGTCCAACTCAAATTGCATGAACTAGCAGATAATTAAGGGTGGAAAGAAAAATAAAGATAGAATAGAATAGAAAAAAAGAATCTCGTATGAATGGAATAACATATATTATTACAACAAATAATCTTTATGGAGGAAAAATTTAAAATACAATATCAGAATCTAACCTAAATTCAGCATGGACAGTTATAACACCTGCCCTTACGAATGCTGACAAACAACAAAACAAATGCAATAGACGCAGCGGATAATAGAATACGTCCATACGATGATGATGATCTCCAGCTCTCCTTTGGATACTCCAAGCTTCTTCGGCTAATCCTGAAACTACTTAGATTTGAGCCGAGTACTAAAAATACTCGCGTTGGGCTTGATAAACCAGCGTGAAATACTTGAAATATAAAATGACGATGTTATCAAAACGTTTGAAAAGAAGGGTATCTCATAAGTCCATGCCCACAAATAAATACTGTGACCACCCAGAATTTTCGAGCATTTAAAATCGGAATATTTAATTGATTTTAAATATTCAATAGAGTAATTTTAACTTGAATTATGAATATCACTATTTAATTATTAAATTTAATAATTGGAAATTAGGTAAAATATGAAATCTGGGATTTTAAGCCTGTTAAAATATAATTCGAAGGCTTGTAAAATTTATATTGATAACACTGAAGATAATAGAAGTGTTAAAATTGAATCTAACAGTGATTTGTTCAGTTCTGAAAATATATCGTTTAAATTGAATTTAAAAATAGCCTTCCGATGCACAGTCTTGGATTTTGACAAAACCAGTTCCATTGGATCCGTAATATTTTATTATTGTCGGATTTCAATTTTTGTAGTGTTTGGAGTTGTTGTGTGAGCATACGATATATAAACGCGCTTGAATTAATATCGAAAAATTTAATACTTTAATTCGATTCAAAAAGTTATCTTCCCCTTACGATTGAATTAGGACTCGAAACCTTTTCCATTTCGTTCGGAATAGGGGTATAACATTATAAACGCCTAGCGGCACGCCTCGATAGGAGTTCGAGATTTTTAGTTGCGTGAAATGAGAAGTTTTAACATTTTGGATAATATAATATATTTACCTTAATTTACAGCGTTCACATCAATGTTTTTCCCTTCTTTTCAGAACTTTAATGTTCCTTTTCAAACATGCTAACATTCCCTATTCAAGCATGCTGTCTAGTGTCCTTATCGTACTGCAACCTGTCTTCCTCTGAAAGCCATTCGATCTTTTGAATATAGTTATGTTGACCGAACAAATCAGTTCGATTTCGAAAAAAAATCAAAACAAAATAATAAAAACAGAAATTAATGGCCGGACCCTTTTTTCCCCTCTTTCGCTCGATCGAATCGAGTTTGATTCCTTTCCTGTCGGCTTGTCGAGGTGATAGCTCGTGCGAGCTCGCGAGTGCGTGGGAGGCTGGGTTTCGATTTAAGGCTTGGAGTTGCTGCTGGAATCGCCGCGAGCTTGGATTGGGAAGCAACGACGATGAGGTACCGGAGTTCGTGGTCGCTCGAGGGCCTGGCGCGATCGAAGGAGGAGGTGACGGCGGCTGGAGCACGCGAAGTTCATTGGCGATTTTCGCGAGATCTTGGTCAACGTTGCGGCAAGGGTAGTCTGGTGAGGTTTATGCTGTTTTAATTTTAAAATTTATATATATTTGTATATATTTATATATAGAGAAAAATAATAATAGTGGGGTATATATTTTCAATTCATTTTGACAATTTAATATTAATTTATATATATGTATGTTTATGCAGGAAAATTTATTACAGTAAGTTTTAAAAGGAAAAATTATCAGTTAAAAAAATTAAATTACTAGTTTAGAATTAAAGTATTAGTTAAATTTAAATTTTTAAATGGAAATTGAATTGTTTGTTTTGTTAGAATATTAATTAAATTAAAATTCATCAAATGGAGATTAATTATTCAATTTGTTCGAATATTAATAAAACCATAATATGTTTATTCAAGGTCAAAAATCGAGAAACCAAGGCAATATTGGAATGGATTGCAAATAAAAGCAAAGGCGAGTTAATCTCGCTCATCTGGTTTAATTTAATTTTAAATGGTTAAATTTAAATAATTGATTGATTGATTTGATTTGATGTGTTATATTATATAGCAGTATATAGTATATCTTGGAATGATTGATTTTCCCGCATTATATAGCGGATGAGACCCTATGCGCTGCATAATAGCGGATGATTTATATTAATCCCATATACTGCAATATTCCACCTCGAAGTGGAATTGGTATTTATGTTGTGCTAACATCTGTGGATGCATGGAAAACAGCTTAGAGGGATCCAACTGGATTCCTCAACATTTATTTAAATTATTTAATATTCTCTCTTGTGATTATTTGATATTCTATGATGAATTATATTGGAATATTGAATGCTATGGTTTGATTGAATATATTTTGGTATAATGAGTTACCAAAAACATATAAGTTGGATTTTGGAAAGAAAACAAAAGAAGTGAATTTGTAAGCGAAATAATTATAGAAAATTTGAATAAATTAAGAATGAATTGAAAAGAAATGGAAGCAATATTAAAATATTAATAAATAACTTAGAGTATGATTTTTTTAAATAAACAGAAATTAATGAATTGTAAAATTAAGTTATATTATTTTAAAGGAATTAAGAATTATTTTAAAATTTAAAGTTTAAATTTATTTAAAAGGATTAAGAAGTAATTTGAGAAATCTAAAATTGGTATTTTAAGTTAAAAGTATTTTAAATCATAATTAAGGAATAAAATCTGAAATTAATGGATTTTGGAATAAAAGGGAGTAAATAGAAAATCAATTTGGAAATTGATTCAAGTGTTTGAAATTGGAAATTTAATGGAGAATGTGGCTATGGAATTTATAAACTGGGTTTATAAAAGCAAAGTAATATATCAGCAGATTTGGGAAAATAAATTCACGATTGGAATTTATTAAAGGAATGGGAACATTTGTTTAAAAGTAAATAGTGATTTATTTTTAAAGAATGTGAAGAGAAGTATATTTCCCTGGATAGCCAAGTACGTTTTCAAAGAATTCTTTTAAATATAAGATAAATGTTTTTATTTGTTTTAAAAAGCATGTTTTAGAAAATTTATTATTGATAAAGGTTTGAATTCTAAAGTAAGTATTTTTTCAAATCTATTATCGTAGTAATTATATAAAGGTGACTTAGTATTTTGTTTTAAAGGAGAAAATCTAGTTCTATATTTTATAAAGAAACCTTATTTTAAATATTCCTTAAGTATTATTTTTAATTAATTATTAAAGCAGTTTTTAGTTTAAATATTTTAAAGTATATTTTATAATAAAGTATTTTAAAAGTGTTCTAAAATCTAAAGTTTTGTGCTTGGTGATTTCAGTGGAAATAGAAAATATTTGGAAAATTTATTCTGTAAAAGGAAGGTAGTTTGAAACTGTATTCAAAAGGGTTGAAAGCGGAAATATATATTGCGAAGATATTTTAAGAATAATAAATAATTTGGTGAAATTATTTACGGTTGATGGTTGTTTGTGAATATTAATTGATAGTTAAATCACCGACTATCAATATTGGCCAATGCGCTGATCGTTTCGAAGAGACCGAGATCGAGATTTATTTCTCGAAAACCGCTTCGATCCGGTTTGTACGTTTTCGTGGAAAAACGAGTTTGGATTCGAAGATGGAGCAGTGAAGTGCAAGGGCTCGTCGCTACTAATCCTGAGGATTATTCCAAAATGGATGTAGTAGGAGTAGTGCCTTCGGTTCCGTTCGAACCTGGGACGGACTTGTATGGATGAATGCTTTCGGAACATCGTCAGGTGGACGATGGGCATTCTAAGGGATATGTTCTAAAAAGGTAACGCTTAGCCTCAAGCCTCATCAACCGAGAATGACTGAAAATCAAGGGTTATGCAGCAAAGCTTGGTGGGCAGCACCCATTTCCGGGTAAGGTCATCCCTTTCTAGATGTCCCTTTTTATTTCGGCTTAGTGGTGCGGTTGCTGATCCCAACCGCGGGGTGATCTTACTCGGGATTATCCAGTAAGGGATAGTCCGGGTCTTATGTTGCAGGGGGTCGGGAGTGATCCTCGGTACTGTAATCTAGGCCACGTACCGTGACAGGTGGTACCCCAGTGCCTAGTCATTAGTTGGAAATCCATTCTCCTTACGTGCCTTTTACGAGTTTTGTTTGTATTACCCACTTTGTGGCTAGTAGCTTGAATTTAATAATGTAACAATTTCAGCTATTTTAATAAGTATTTGTATATAGACCCTATTATAATATCAGAGGATTTTAATAAAAATGTTTTAGCCATCGTAAGGTAAAAACCCGACATGTTTATTTGTGGCGTAGTCTTACGATATGCTTTTGTTTTCAAAAGATTTTTGAAACTTTAATGATCAATTTGAGTGTGATTTTCTCATGCTGGTATTCCAGACTGACTCGGGTGTTATTTAACTGTAATGCTCGGGTCAGACCGAGCATTATAGAATACAGGAAAGGATGCTGTGGAGCTCAGAAGACGAGCTGGATGGAGATATGTACTTCCGTATTTGATTATTATTCCGCTGTGTATCCAGTTGTACGTTATTGATGTGGAACTCTGATGATGCACTCTGATGATGTATGTATAAACCAATATAGTATTTGTTTTTGCTGTAAAGATCTATGTTTATCTATTATATTTTATTCCACTGCGATGGTTAGATTCTGATGTTGTTTTCTGTTTTCTCTTCTTCTACCTCTTCTTCTTTAAACCAAATGGTTCGTATTTCTATTCAACTTGAGTTGATTGATGTAGAATAGTGTTGACTCAAGGGGTACGGATTTGCGGGTCATTACAAATACGGACGGGTATACCTTATGATAACCAAGACACTTTTATTACCAAAATAATTTAATATTATCTTCAATGTCATTCTTTTGGAAAACGTTTTTCAAATAAACTTATGCAAATAAGGTATCAATACCCGGACTAAGTCTAAGGTAATGTATCCAGACTAGGTCAAACAGAATATACCGGATGGAATATATGATACCAAAAAGGGTAGATGAAATGTTTGCAAGTCATTACAGCTATTTTGGGACTACAATCAAAAACCATAAAGCTCGTATTGGAATTGGATTTTCCAACATGATAGGGAAATTCGATAACCATACATAATAACCTAAACCCGATGGTTTTTCGTGCAAAGACCCACACACCACTATTCCTCATATTGCCACACTTCTTGATATCCAGCGGCTTCTCATGCAAGGGCTCACACACCACTACGTCCTGTTTGGTCATCCTGGTGACCTAGATCATGCGCTGCCAGTCACCTTGAGGGATCATATGACACCCTTGTCATACTAAGCTTGAAATATGCAACATAGTTTTCGTACCATTTCCAAGATGTGAGGCTTGGAGTGAGGTTATGCTCAATTTAGACAAAGCCACGCTTTTCATTCAAAATCACACTTTGATCATAATAGGTTCCACTTTGAATGCTACATTGTCATTCCTTAGATCACCATTTGACTTTCATAAATATACAACCTCTGAGCTTATACATCTAAGAGAAGGGTGTTAAGCTAAGAGAAGTTGCCTTCTCCACCACCAAACAGATGTACGTTTGTAAAAGTCAATGTTTGTGGCTCCGCAATACAATGTCAGACACTCATCCATACAAAGTCGTTCTGGGATTGAACGAAACCGAAGGCACTCCACCTACTACCATTAGTAGCGAGTAGTCCTTGCAACTTGAAGATTTCAAAACACGATAGAACCATTACTATAAATGTCTTTATATTGGTAGTAGCGAGTAGTCCTTGCAATTTGAAGATTTCAAAACACGATAGAACCATTACTATAAATGTCTTTATATTGGGAGCTACCCAAAGAACGTCAACAAGCAATCCTTTCGCTGTGAAGATCTCCGGTCTTCAATAATCATCTTCTTCAACATGTCTTCACTATCGAATGTATACATTGGTTCAAAGTGGTTTCCAGATATGAATCATCCAAATCCGACTCCGGTTCCTTCAAAGCCAATTATCGATAAAAAGATATTTAGTTCATATGTGGATATCAATCATAAATCAATTACTTCACCTTATATTTAAATCAAATATCTTTCTTAGATTATTCATTTCAATTTATTCCATTTCCTTTTCAAGAGTATATGGAATAATTAAGTCTCAATTATCAAATCATTTGGTTTATTAAAACCTTTCTTAAATCTTGGAATAATTCCAAACTATTTTCTCTTTTACTTAGGAAAGCATTTCAAAATTATTTCCTTAAATATTTCATTTAAAACTCCTCTTTAATCTTGGGAAATACGAAGTCATCTTATTTAAAATAACTTTTAAACCTTTAACAAAGATTTTCTATTTCCAAATTCTTATTTAAATGGGTTAAAAATGATGTTATGTAAAACATCGTTACAAAAAACTTAAAACCTTTTATTTAAATCCTTGTTTAACCCTTGGAATTCATTTTTTACTTTGGGAAAACCTTTTTAGAGCATCCGGGCTTTTCTTTCGATCTGTTCCACCCCTCGTCTAAAAGAGAAAACACAGGCCAAGTAAGTTCAGGGCACTGGTTGGTCTATTCCTAAACTTAGTTGCACACCTTATTTTACCATTTATATCTCACAAGCGGGATAAATGTACTAGTCGTTTTCGCATACTCAGTTTGTTACGACGTTCAAGGAAGTGATTTCTATTGTCTAAGCATTACAATAACCATTTATTTAAACTCTTTCTAAAAGAATTATAAAACTTACAATTTATCTTTAAAACACTTAATTATTCATTTAGAAACATTTATAAATGATTTTAGAATGAATCTTCAAGTTTAAAACTTTATTTCAAAAGTTATAGAAACTACAGCAGAAAAATGCTTAAAACAACTTATTTGATTAAAACAACTTTTCTATCATTTGAAAATCCATATTTATAACCAAATCTATTATAAAATATTTGACAAATTTATTTCATATTTTTAATCATTTAAAAACATCATTTATAAAGAAATTCCTTCTTGAATTTCGAACAGCAAAACCGCAATGTTTTTAGAAAATTGTTTTGGACATATTTCAAAATCTTCTTAATGAAATCTTGATTTTCTTTCTTTATTGGAAAAATATGGATATAATAGTTTGGAAAATTCTTATCTTGAAGAATTCCAAGCTAAATTCCATTCTATATATTTTACTTTTATGGCGTGAAATCGCGAACTACCGTTACGCGATGCGCCTGTTTTGACTAAATTTTCATTTACATGTCAAACTTCACCAAAATACTTTCATATGTTTATAAAATATCTATAAATAATTTTCAAATATTTAAACCAATATTTTTCCATATTCAATCTCTTTTTCATTTTTAAATCATTTCATAATATTATATTATTATAATATTCATTTTCAACCTTTTTATATTTTCAAAACCATTAAGAGGCTAAATAAACTCCATACATATATTATTTGAATTCATTTCTATTAATTAACCATTTTACTGTGATTTCTCTTAATTTATCACAAATAAGTTATCAACCATATCACGTCCATATAATGAACCATAAAATCATTCAAGTTATCAACCATTCATACGAATCATTGAGAGATTAAATGGTCATATTATCATACTTAAAATATTTATAGTGATTAATTATTATTTTAATAAAAATAGTGTACTCACCTTTAACTAAATCGATTAACTTCCTACCAACATTCTTATCCAACCACACTTCACTAGACTAACCTATACTTCACTAATACATTCATAAACAACTCCACCACCACCTTGCCCATGCTCATGACCATCCCTCCTCCTCTTCTTTATTCTCGACCTAAACCTTCCTCCCACCTCCATAGCTCATGGCCATAGCCTCCCCATACCAATACTCATGGCCTAAGCCATTTAAATAAGAGAAGAAGAAGTAGTAAATTAAGAAGAAGTTAGAGAGTAAATAGTGGGTTGGTGCTTAAGCACTCTACTATTTTTAACCCTCCCACCTCTCTCAAAAAAGAGAAGGCAATAATGAGAAAAAAAAGCTCAAAAATGAAGAATAAGAAGAAGAATGAGAAGTGCGAAGAAAATAAGAAGAGTGGATGTGTATTTATAGGAAAAGTAAGGAGTGGTGAATTACAAAATTAACCATTTATGAAATTACCAAAATATCCTTACTTTATCTTACTTTTCAACACTTACCATCACTTTGTCATGTCACTACTTTATGTCTTAATCACTCAATGTATAAGGAAAATAAAGTAAAGATTTGATTTGACATGATTTTGTCCTTTTATGTTTACTTTTTCTTAATGATTCTATAGAAATTTCTAACCTTAATTAGCAAAAGTAAACTAGATTAGTTAATTGTTAATACTTAAAATAATTAAAAATGCGTACATGTTTATGTACATAAAGGTGTAACAATGTTGTGGCAACTTTTATTTGACAAAACGTTGATTTTCGACAAAATGTTTTACGGTAACATTTTGACGTTTTTGTTAAATTATTTATTCATGTAAACCAAACATGAAAATAATTTTTTTATCATTTTTAAATAATTAAAACAAGTATATTTGGCTTATAAAATAATATAAAAAAATATCGAAATTCATTTGCAAAATATGACATTGATTTTGTTAATGTGCGACGAAATTTGTCGATCACTATAACATATATAATAAAACTTTTACCAACTTATTATTATTTTTATATAATGATTTTAAAAGGTGTTAGTCAACTCTTAAATAATTATTTGACCGTATATCAATTTTATCCAGAATCAGCTTTTGTCAATTTTGTCAATGTTACTGTAAAAGTAAAAAATCTTTATTTAATTCTAAAAATAAGTTCACCATTCTTATTTATTATATAAAACACGATTATTTAAGTTTGAAAATTCTATATTTGAATATTTAAATGCACTAAAAATTTTGTCCACCAAAATTACCCTAAAACAAACCCCAAGGGTATTTACCAAAAATATTTATCTTTAGTCTTAGTTCTTTAGGATATACATAGACCATCTGTAACGACCCGTAATTTCGCTACTTCAAAAATGAAAGATTTATTTCGTTTTTAAATTTAAAAATAATTTAAAACTTAAATAAAAATTTTATATATAATAAATAATTATCTATTCTTTAATAAATTAAAAAGTATAAATTTGGATTTTAGAACAAATTGACAAAAGTTAAGTTTTCGTTAAAAATAAATAAAGGATTAAATAAATAGGTTTGAATATTTATTTAAAAAGTTAAAATCTTATTTAAAACATCTAATAAAGATAATAAAAGTATATTAATATATTTAAAAATATGTTAATAATCGTTTCGCACAAATAACCAAAATTTGTCGTATTTTGTCAGTTTTGCATACATTGTAAAATTAGAGATTTTGATATTAATTAAATATGATTTCAAAATATAAAGAGACATGTTTTAATTTATTTAAAGAAGCAAAAAGTTCATTTTAAAATTTATCGACAAAAACACCGTTTTCAACCAAAGTAAGTTGTCGTCAAGTTGTTGCAACTTGATACATTTTCTAACATATAAATACAAGCTTATAAACTATTTAAACACTTTACATTTCGTACTAAAGACAAAAAGAGTTTACTTTGGAAAGTCTAAATGATAGAAAAATGTGTAAAAGTTATGATTTAACAAATTTAAATTTAATTAAAGCTTTTATAAAACAACATCATTACCTTACTTCTCATCTCATTAATGAGATATTATGCTTATACATAGAAAAAGAGCAAAAATGTAGGATTTAACAATTACAAACCATAAGAAAGTGACACCTCTTCACCTCTTAACACACTCTTCCATGACCATCATTCCATACATTAAATGCAGCTCAAATCAAAGCTAATCAAGTTCAAAAGTAAACAAGGTTACTTGTGTCATTTACCATCAAAATCATCACTTATAAATACGACCTCAAACCTCTTCATTTTTACTTCACTTTCCTTTCACAAAATTTCCAAAATCCTTCTCTACTTCCTCCATTTCTCTTCTACCTTCAAGCTACCACCTCCACATTACCACACCATCACCTTACACCCTCAAAACCCGAGCCAAGCTTCCACCTACCTACCTCCTACACCCACCTCCCCTCGGCCACACTACCAAACCTGAGCACACCAAGTCCGTGCCCCTCATACACACCAAGGCCGAGCCCAAAACCCCATACCCAAACACCTACAAGCCGTACCCTCCTCCACACTCACATACCCAAGCCAATACTCCACATACCCAAGGCCGTACACCTCATTCCCTTCCAAAAAAGATCACGGCCAAACAAATAAAAAAAATAAAAAAAAAAGATAAAAAGAAAAGGAAAGAAAAAGAAAAGAGAGAGGAAAACAAAAGCGGTTCGGAAGGAAAATAAATTAAGACGAGAATCCAAGACGTTCGAAAAAATAGCGTTCGTTCGAAAAGCACGTTAGCCTACAAAAAGATTGACGAAGTGGATGCGAAGGTGATAAATTCTCATCGTTTAAAAAAAAATATTTTGGTTATGATAAAACAATCACATTTGTACCCTTATGACATATGAATGTTTATACCAATTTAATTGTTAATATGGATGTTTGATTGTTGGTTAGATAATTGAATTGAGATAATGTATTCCATTATGGTATTAATCGTGAATGTTGGATTTGAAATCATATGTTATGTGATTGGTTGAATGGATGTTATGATAGTGATAAATATGGACATTGGTTATGTTCATTTTGATTTAATAATCCCTTTGTTGATAAGACTATATTTTAGTAATATGAGATATTTTGGAAAAACAAGTCTCTTTTCATTTAGAAGTGAAATTAAAGTAAAAGTAAAAGATAATTTGTAGTGAAATGGATTGAAAATGATAGTTAAATTGAAACTGAAATTGATATGAATAGCGAAATTAAAATTGAAATCGATTTTGAAAAACAGAAGTTGAGATTAAGGTTGAATTTAAGTTTAAATTGAAATTAGATTTGAAATCTAGGTTTTAAATGAGTTTAATTTGAAGTTAGAATTGAAATTGGAATTTAAAATTTAATATTAAAATAGTACGAATATAATAATATTATAATATGTAAATAACGAAAATATATTTTAAATATTTTAAAATGTAAAAATATTGATTTAAAATGCTTTGTAATGATTGTATCAGTGTTAAAATCCTATTTGAACAGATTATTTCAATGTTGAAAAATAAGTTAAAACTAGGTGCTTCGCGCAACGGTAATTCGTGATTTCGCGCCGAAAAGTTCAAATGAATGTGTAGAGTGGAATGTCGCTTGGAGTTCTTCGAGATAATTTTGGACTATTATATCCATATCTTCCAAATGAAGAAAGAAATTCAAAATTTTGTTGAGTAGATTTTGAATTAATTACAAATAATTTTCTAGAAAAATCGCGCTAGTGTAGTTAAAGCGACCATAGCAGGGAATTTGTTTAAATGAGCATTTTTAATGATGGAAAAATATGGAATAAATTTGATAAATCTATTTAAATGATTTGAAAGATATTTGGATTGAAAAATATGAAATATCGACTGATTAAAAGTTGATTTAATCAAATAAGCTTATATAGCACTTTCTGCAGCACTTCTATGCGAATTGTATAACTTTTTAAAGAGCAATTTAAACGTAAGTATTTCTCTCAGAATCAATTGTGAATGTTTTAAAAAGGATAATCAAGCGTTTTTAAAGATAATTTTTAATATTTATAAGTAATTCCTAAATAAAGCTGAAAATATGAGTAAGCGAAAACGACTAGTATATTTGTCCCGCCTGGGAGATCTGGGGAGATAAAACAAGGTGTTTAACTAAGGTTAGGGATGGAGCATCTAGTGCCCTGAGCTTACCTGGCCTATGTTTTATTTTCTTAGACGAGGAGTGGAACAGATTGAAAGGAAAGCCCGAATGGTTCAAAATAAAAAGATTCTGTTAAGTTTTCCAAAATAAAAGAAGATTGTTATTATCTAAAATTTGAGAAATCTCCAAAAATGAATGATTTCTATGATTCTATTTACTCAAAAATGTTTTTCTAAGATTCATTTAGGGTTTATCGTAAACGGTGTCTTGAATAACATTGTTTTTGACCCACCTAAAAGTTAAGGAATTTGGATCGAGAGTTAAGTATGAAAATTTAAGATATTTTCCAAAACAAAAGAATGAATTACTTGGAATTATTCTAAGTCAAAATAAAGAGATTTTGAAATCATCTGAAAAGAATTAAAGTGAAAAGACACTTAATAAATCATGTATACTCATATTCACTTTTTATCGATAATTGGATTTTGAAGGAACCGGGGTCGGATTTGGGTGATTCATATCCGAAAACCACTTCAAAGTATACGTTCGAATATGAAAACATGTTGAAGATGATGATTATTGAAGACCATGGATCTTCATAGCATGAAGATTGCTTGTTGAACATGCTCTGGGTACCTCCATTATATAGTTATTAATAGCAGTGGTTTCCTCGTGATGGAGATTTCTCGGATTGCAAGGACTACTCGCTACTAGTGGTAGTAGAAGAGTGCCTTCGGTTTGTCTTGTTCCTAGACAACTTGTATGGACATTTGTCTGACATTGCATTTATAATGATTATGTACATTGGTTGTTACAAACGTACATCAGTGGTGGCGGAAAAGGCAACTTCTCTTAGCTTTACACCCTTCTTGAGACGTACGAGCTCAAAGGTTGTATTTTTGTGAAAGGCAATTAGTAGTTAAGAAAATGGCAATGTGGCATTCAAACATGTGATATGTGATATGTGAAAAGGTAATTGTTACCTCAATCCTCATCAAATCGAAAATGACCAAAACAGGATTAGCTACAGTAAGGCTAAGCGTGTCATTTCCAAGTAGGGCATGGTTATCCCCTTCTAGATATATTTCTTCCCGCTACGACGTTCAGGATGTAAATTAATGTGGTTTGTATGCTATGAGGGCCCTCGGATAAAGGTCGGTAACGACCAGGGGATGACATATTCGGTACTATCTAGTTATAGAGGTAGGCCGGTCTCTGGTGGGTAGAGGTTCCTTAGCGCTGTTCCTCGAGGCATCCTGAAAGTGAGTGCGGATTAAGGATCTTAAGGCTAACTTAACACTAGAGGGAGGTGAATAGTGTTTAATGAATTCTATGACTTATATGGACTAATTTAAAATTACGACACAAACAAATGCAGAACTTAATCACATAACAATCATAGAATCAAACATAGATGCAGAAAGTAAATAAAAAGCAGTAAAAGGAAAGAACACACCGGATTTTATATTGGTTTGTACTTACCCTACATCCAGTCCTGTACTAAGGCAAACCACCTCATATAGATTTTTAATATACTAATGTCGAGATTACAATCCTCAATTTCCAAAGGCCTTGAGGTACCCTCCTGTCCCATGAGTCCGAGGCAAACTCTCTTGATTCACGGGACTCAAGTCCACCCAATTGATTTTCAGGCACAACCACACCTTATAGAGAGACTCGATAAATTTTTGATTACAAATTGATCCTATAACTCTGAATAGCACTTTGATCTTCGAGAGAGGGTAGAGAATCAAACAAGAATGAGATCCTAATTTGATTCACTTGAGAATTCGACAGAATTTCAGCACGATCTTAAAAATATGAAAATTATAGAATGTGGATTTGTGGAGAAGACGAAGTGAAGAAAATATGAAATTAGTTAGTTAAAAAATTCGTTTGTGAAGGCTATTTATAAAGCACAAACGGTCATAACCATTCGTGAAGAGATTTAAACGAATAGA
Organism: Allium cepa; assembly: GCA_030765085.1. Taxonomy (NCBI): domain Eukaryota; kingdom Viridiplantae; phylum Streptophyta; class Magnoliopsida; order Asparagales; family Amaryllidaceae; genus Allium; species Allium cepa. The sequence goes on from CM060932.1 coordinate 140,523,329, forward strand.
CACTTCTTTTGAAAATTGAAACTTCTGAATTCAACGCCCATCATGTTGACATGGGGTATCCCATGACGTCGACATCCCTATGTTAAAAACAATGTAAAATTTGTTTTGTTAATGGTATAGAAAGGAAAACAAGATAAGATGGTTCTAGATTAAAAACAAAGTTTAAAACAAGAGTTTATTTAAAAACAAAAACAAAGAATATTTTAAGGCTAAAACATATTTTTGAAAATCATTTGAAAAGATAATTTTTAAGGCTAAAACATTTTGAAAAACAGTTATGAAAATAATTTTGAAAAACTATTTTGAAGTAGTTTTGCAAGCTTCTTCCTGCAGAATATCTCATCACATCAGGACTCGAGAACTTGTACAAAACCAGGATGTTCGTGGGTTTGTAAGCCACTTGACGTAAGTTTGTAAGCTACTTGTTGTGGGTTTGTAAGCCACTAAGAAGGTAGAAATGAGTTCCATCCCAAATGAAATTCGGAATGAAGATTTCCATGCTATTATGAAGTTTTAACAAAAACTAGACACATATCTTTGATCTTGATATCTAGAGTCTTCAAACTTGAGTCTTAAGTCTTTATACTGATCAGTCTTCAATAATCAATACCTGCATATATATATATATATATATACATATATATATATATATATCTTGCATACACATATCTATCTAGACAACAGTGTTAGTATATATTTTATAATAAGATAAGTTAATAAAGGTTGTTGTCATCAAAACCAACATCTCAGTTCCTAACACATCCATCTAGAGGTGTACCCATTTCGGAAGGTAGATCCTTCACCTGGTCGTTTGTATGGAAATCCATTCTCCAATAAGATCCTACGTTTTTGTTTGTATTGGTGTAATGAATTGCCTCGAAATCCTATATGGGTAACCATTTCAGATATGATTAATATGTTTATTTGCAAATGTTTTCAAAGAGATGTCATTAGAAATAATATCAAATGTTTGGATATAAACATGTTTTAGTTATCATAAGATAAAAACCCTTCTGTGTTTATGTGTGGGTATGGTCATATGGGATACTCTTTATTTTTAAAGGATTTTATCCAAAGGCTGATATATGACACTGTCATCTATTATTGAGTTTTTCTCATGCTGGTTTATCAAGCCTGATCCGAATATTTTCGATACTCAGGTCAGATCCAAGTAGTTTCAGGTTTAGTCGAAGACGGTTGGAATTTCCAAAGGAGAGCTGGAGATATTCATCTACGTATGGACATATTCTATTATCCGCTGTACTTAATGCGTTTTGGTTTGATGTTTGCCAGCAATTGTAAGGACAGATGTTTATAACAGTCCAAGATGAATTTAGGTTAGACTCTAATATATGTATTTAAAATTTTCCCGCTGTAAAGATATTTGTTCAATATTATATGTTATTCCATTCGTGTAAGATTCTCTTCTTCCTATTTTTCTTTATTACCCTTCATGTTTCGTCTTTTTGTGCAATTTGAGTTGGACAAGTATAGTTTATTATCGATTCAAAGGGTACGGAAAAACGGGCTATGACACCATCCATATGCAATATATGATTTGATCTCTTATTCGAGTACAAAATTTTTCTTCCGATCTAGTATCGATCCCCCAATCCTCTAGTGCGGACTCTAATCAGGTTTCTAGATCGTAAACCTTTTTTCTTTCTTTCATAGCTATCAACTATGATAGAAAACTCAAGTACCTAACCACAAACCCTCACCAAAGTCCGCCGTCAAGAATCGAGTGATAAATCCATTTTTGGATTGGTGTAAACACCTCAAAGTTCCGTACTCGTATTTTAGAACAAATTCGTGTAATGAAATGATCCACATATAACATATGTATTTATTAACTTCCAAAAATATTTCATAATTTTTTTATCTTAAGTTCGAACATTTTATAAAGATGTTTCCTTATATAATCCCTTTAATTATTTATTTTCAAATATTTGTATTAAAGGAAAATATTCCAAAGGAACCATTTTTCACTCAATAGATAATTTATCTTTATTAAAAAAAATTGTTTTTTCCTTTTTTATTCACAATCATTTTTACTTAGTATATTTCCTTTAATGCTAATATTATATATGAATCATTTTGTAAAACTATTACTTAAGTTTATTATATCTTATATCTTATAACTTATGCAAATCAATCACTTTTAAGTCCAAATTCTTAATTTGTGCTAGAAAACATCTTCTAAGTTATAATTATCTTTTTAAAGAGTCATTATTTTACTTAAGTGTCCACATAGTTCGTGAATTAAATCGATATTTGTATGATGTACTTTTACATCCTAAGAGTATATACAAATCCCAAATTTCAAATTAATTTTACTTAAATCCATCCGTTTAACAAGTTTGGACTTTGTTGTAATTTACTATTATCTTCAATTCACAAGTTATACAATTTATTTCTTATTTAATACTATTATTATTTTTCTAGCTTTGAAAAACAAATTTCAAACAAATTCTCAGCTTTTAAATCCTTTTTATCTGTAAATTATACTTATCTAATTTCATTTACTCAACGTATTTCATAATCTTTTATCAAAACTTTTCATCAATTTCTTAGCTCTGAGTTATGCATGAGTCAAAAATTTTCGACTCTCTAAAATCATCGGAAATTCCGCTCTATCTTATCAATTGGTGATCCCAATTTATCTTTAGTTTAAACACTTTTATAAAGATGACTAATCAATTTATCAATTAACGATTCACATTATCTCTTTAACTTAAGAAAATTATATAGATCGAGTAACTCCAAGACCATACCAAGGAACTGTATACTACCAATAGTATCACATATCCCTTTAACAAGAAGAGTAATACTTAAGTGAAGTGTTTACCATCCGAGCACATCTCTTGCCCATTTTTAGTTTATTTTTGAGCCGCTCAAACTAGTTATCATAAAATACTTCTTTTTATTTGAAATAATACCATTATTATTTTCAAAATCCTTTAGAGATTACTTTGTTTATAAAGTCTATTTTATAAATTCATTTTATATTAACTTACTTTCTTTTAATCACTTTAAATTTTCATATCTTCCATATCGACCTTTTATAAAATTATCTTATCTTTGTAAGATACCTTCTTTTTTATAAGACATGCTCATTTATTATCTTATATTAATTCATTTATCTTAACACAATATTATTATCAAACATTTTATAGTCAAATAATGAAACTTAATTCACAAGGTGTTTGTTAAATCAACGGATGATAATACTTAAAGGTTATCATTCCCTTAATTACAAGCTAACACACTATTAATAAATACACCATTTTCGAAATTTGTTTCTTTATAAATAATACATAAGCTTAGGTAAAATTATTTCATTTACCCAAAATTTTCAAAATCAGTGTATCGGTTCACCATATTTAAATGTTTAGGAACCCTCATCGATAACGGTGATCAAGCACATCGATCAGGATCCATAAATCACTCAACATATAAATCAACACAAAATATTTTATTAGTTGCTAACAAATGCACGCTCATATATAATACTCTCAAACTCATTCTAGGGTGTTACTAACCCTATCTCTAATGGGTTGTTCATTCTAGGTTATTACTAACCCTATCTATAATGAGTTTTACCCTACCAAAGCCTAGGTGTTCGCTCAATCTAAGCTCTGATACCAAATGTAACGATCTAGGCTTTTCAACCCTCAACCAAACCCTATCTCGAATCGGATTTTACGCCCAGCCTCGTGACTAACAACCAATACTTTTCCATCTAGGGACATGTAGGGGTAAGAGTTGCTTGCTCGCCACCAAACCGAAAGTGAGAACCCCCTATCATGCTACACACTGCAACTGATGGAGCATACCCCAACACAAGGGGTAAGTGCTAGATCAGATCCAATCCCGGTTCCTTGAAGCCAATTATCGATAAAAAGATGTGTAGTTCATATATGGATATCAATCATAAATCAATTACTTCATCTTTTATTTAAATCAAATATCTTTCTTAAATATATTCTTTTTAATTTATTCCATTTTCTTTTCAAGAGTATATAGAATCATTAAGCCTCATTTATCAAATCATTTGGTTTATTTAAACCTTTTCTAAATCTTGGAATAATTCGAAATTATTTTCTCTTTTACTTAGGAAAATATTTCAATTTTATTTCTTTAAATCTTTCATTTAAAACTCGTCTTTAATCTTGGGAAATACGAAGTCATCTTATTTAAAATCACGTTTAAACCTTTAATAAAGATTTTCTATTCCCAAATCCTCATTTAAATGGGCTAAAAATGATGTTCTGTAAAACATCATTACAACAAACCCAAAACCATTTTATTTAAATCCTTGTTTAACTCTTGAAAAACTCTTCATTTTTTACTTTCTTCTTTATAAAACTATAGATATAATAGTTTGGGAAATTCTTATCTCGAAGAATTCCAAGCTAAAATTCCATTCTATATACTTATATAATTTTATATCGCGAAATCGCGAACTACCATCACGCGACACGCTTGTTTTTGACTAAATTTTCATTTACCTTTCAAACTTCACCAAAACACTTTCATATGTTTATAAAACATTTAAAAATCATTTTAAAACATTTAAACCAATATTTTTCCATATGAAATCTCTTTTTCACTTTTAAATCATTTCATAATATTATATTATTATAATATTCATTTTCAACCTTTTTATATTATCAAAACCATTAGGAGGCTAAATAAACTCCGTACACATATTATTTGAACTCATTTCTATTAATTAACCATTTTATTATGATTTCTCATAATTTATCACAAACAAGTTATCAACCATATCGACATCTATATAATCAACCATAAAATCATTTAAGTTATTAACCATTCATACAAATCATCAAAAGATTAAATTATCATTTATCATACTTCAAAATATTTATAGAGATTAATTATTATTTAATAAATATTGAGTACTCACCTTTAACCAAATTGATTAACTTCCTACTAACATTCTTATCCAACCACGCTTCACTAAACTAACATATACTTCACTAATGCATCCATAGACAACTCCACCACCTTGTCCATGCTCATGACCATCCTTCCTCCTCCACTTTGCACTCGGCCCAAACCTTCCTCCTACCTCCATAGCTCACGTCCATAGCCTCCCCATTCCAATACTCGTGGCTTAAGGCCGTATAAAGGAAGAAAAAGAAGTGAATTACGAAGAGGTTAGAGAGTAATTAGTGGATTGGTGCTTAAGCACTGCACTATTTTTAACCATCCCATCTCTCTTAAAGAAGAGAAGCCATTAATGAGTAAAAGAAAACTCAAAAATGAAGAAGAAAAAGAATGAGAAGTGTGAAGAAAATGAGAAGAATGGATGGGTATTTACAGGAAAAGTAAGGAGTGGTGAATTACAAAATTAACCCTTTACGAAGTTACCAAAATATCCTTACTTCGTCTTACCTTTTCAACGCTTACCATCACTTTTTCATATCACTACTTTATGTCTTAATCACTTAATGCATAAGGAAAATAAAGTAAAGACTTTATTTGATTTAATTTGACATGATTTTGTCCTTTTATGTTTACTTTTTCTTAATGATTTTCTAGAAATTTCTAACCCTAATTAGCAAAAGTAAACTTGATTAGTTAATTATTAATACTTAACATATTTAAAAATGTGTATATGTATATGTACATAAAGGTGCGACAATTTTTATTCAACAAAACGTTGATTTTCGACAAAATGTTTTACGGTCACATTTTGATGTTTTTGTTAAACTATTTATTCATGTAAACCAAACTTAAAAATAAATTTATTATCATTTTTAAATAATTAAAACAAGTATATTTGGCTTATAAAATAATATCGAAATTCATTTGCAAAATATGACATTGATTTTGCTAATGCACGACGAAATTTGTCAATCACTATAATATACGTATGTATATAATTATAAAACTTTTACCAACCTATTCTTATTTTTATATAATGATTTTAAAAGGAGCTATTCATCTTTTAAACAATTATTTGACCGTATAACCAATTTTATGCAAAACCGGCTTTTGTCAATTTTGTCAATGTTACGGTAAAAGTCCAAAACCTTTATTCAGTTCTAAAAATAAGTTCTCCATTCTTATTTATTACACAAAACATGATTATTTATGTCTGAAAATTCTATATTTGAATATTTAAATATACTAAATATTTGATTTTCGAAGTGGAAAAATTACGGGTCGTTACAATGTAGTATGAGATGGCCATGAAAGTAAGAATCAAGATAAGAAAGAGTTTAGAGAAAGAACTAAGTGTTTTGAAGAAATTTATAAAATGAACATGAAATGTATGTACATGAGTGTGCATGTGTGTGTGGTGCAACTTGAGGTACTTGTGCACATTGAGCAAGGGTCGAGATGGTGTAGTGTTATTGAGTCCTTGGAAATACAAAGTCGCAATTTGGAGGTAAATGAACGAAAAATGAATTAATGGCAAGGTGGGTTAAAATTAAACATTTTTTGAAATCGGGCCCATTACTTGAGTAAACATCACCCAACTTCTACCGTGCGAAGAGGGAAAGACCTGATGGAGGGACTTAGTGGCCTGAGCGAGGAAGCGATGCTGATGTGACACACGATTCGACGCCGTTGCTTTAAATATAGGTTTGGTTCCCAGATTTGACAGCAGTTAGTTGGTTGGCCCAGGAGACTAATCGATCAAAACCAATCTACTAGTACAGATAGCCAATCGTCCAGATCTACTTATTCTAGGCTATTGTCCAGATTCGATGTATTTTGCTCCGGACTAAATCCCGATTCTCCTAAGCGACCCCAAGAAAAGCGCGATGATGATGTAACAATGCCCTATCATTGTGTTTTGGTAATGAGACGACGATGTAGTGTCGTGATCGATAGTGACACATGTGTGCACTACGCGTTGAGATACGACGTCGAGGTTCCGTTGTGAGTTCTTATGGCATATTGTACATGACATACCTAGTCTTGGCCTTATATTACAGGTTGTATAGCGCATTGGTCTTTTATTAGTGACCATATGTGTTGGTAGATGACAATAATTGTCTTCGAATGTGTTTTAAACCACCTATGCTCACTATAGGTACGATGGTGAATGATGACGATGATCTATGAGTTGCTCATATATCACTTATGCTCGCTACGGGGTATGGTGAGATCCATATAGGTCTCATATATCTAGAGTATGTCATATATCATCTATGCTCATTATGGGGTACGGTGATACCTACACAAGTTTGATCACACCGGATGCAACTCGGGGTCAATGGTACACTAAGGTACTGACTCTGGTTATTTTAGATTATTTACTCTAAGGAGATATAATGGATTGGATACCACTTATGATCATGGAAGGGTACGATGAGATCCATGTACGTTTTACGTAAATAGAATATATCATATACCACTTATGTTTACTATGGGAAACAGTGAGATCTACTCGAGTCCCATTATCGTGGATGTTGCTTGGGGTCTATGGTACACCGAGGTACTGACTCTATTTATTTGGACCTCAATGAGTATCATTAAATTGCGATAATTTGAATTACAAAACGATAACGCGGACATAGGATTAAAGTAAATAGAGTAGGTTATATATCACCTATGCTCGCTATGGGGTACGATGAGACCAACGTGAGTTCGATCACACTAGATGCAACTCGGGGTCTATGGTATGCTGAAGTACTAACTCTATTTAACTTGGGCATGAGTCTACCATGTCTTCACAGATCAGTATTGGCGGGTATCAATTTGTATTCCTTGGTTGATTCTCATTGTTAAGTTATATGAGTTGGTTCTTGTCTCCAGTGTTGTGTATTTTAGAGTGGACTTGCATCTCATTATCTATATTACCCTATTAAAGTATATGATTACATTTCAATCACATTACATTAGTTGTGTTGACTCGTTGATTACATGAGAAGAGAACGTTAGGGCATGATTCCCTACCTTTGTGTTGGGTTTACTTCACTTATGTGTGGGTAGTCCAAATTATCCTTGAGCCACTTTTAAAGGAGGACCGATTGTACCATAGTAGTTTCTAGTTTTATATGTATATAGTTTGATATAAAGTATTTTGAGATAGTTCCCCTTACACTAGGCTTTATGTCCGACCAACGTTTTGTCTCTGTCTATTTATGTCATGACAACCATCGAGCACTCGACTGAGAGTGAGTGCTTTAGGGATGCACTAACAGAGTGGTGCAACTCGAGCTTTGGAGGCGAGGGCGAAATCCTGGATATATACTTGGTATTTGTAACATGCCATCTCTATACCTATAGTACCAAAGAGAATTTCTACGTAATCTTGTCTGGTAATACGGGGAAAGAGGCTTGTTAAGAGTAACTACACATGAATATTCCCTTGGCAAACACCGATACGTATAAAAAATCTCAAAAAACACATCCATACGTATTCGGTATTGGCACAAATCAATAAACACGTGGTTTTACCAGGACAAAACAATATACAACATATATAAATGAATACAGAGTCATAGATCACAACAGAGAAATAATATATATATATATATATATATATATATATACACATACACACACACAAAAACTGATACCAACTTATGTCTGCCTCAATACGACAATAAATACCAAGTCAATTTCATTATACATAAATCTTGGCAATCTCATTAGAATAAATACAATGAGGTAACTGATAGGATGTACATATAGTAATCATCTCAGAATACAATATAATAAGTATATACTGTCTCCTCTAAAGCCCAACCATTCAAAAATGGCTAATGTCCCTATGCTTGAAAAGTCTCTGACTGACCCGAGTATTATATAAATAATAAACTGTTCAAACGACATCTAAATCCAAGGAGAGAACATAACAACAAGCATGGTAATAAATAGCAAACTACAAATACGACACACCTTAAAATCCATCACGAACATCATAATAATATACCATGCTACACATTCCCAAATATCCCTTTAGGAATACATACAAGCAAGTAAGAATCACAACATATGTAAATCGGGTGATAACAATGATTGTCAAAGTCCCAAAATAATAGGATAAGCGCAAAGCATATCCATAAAAACAACAATATAGGATGTATCCCATATCAAACAAAATCCAAGGGTCAACAATCGAAATATCTGACTTGACTTGCAGTCCTAATGGGAGTGAAGACTTCCGACTGTCAATCCCGAGAAATATAAATCAAAAAGCCCAAATAATCAATCGAATATGAAATCTCGACTTAAGCCCTAGTAGAAGTAGTAACTTCAGACTACAAAGCAATAAAAGATAAATAAGGAAATATGGAACTCAAATAGAATGAAATCCAAACCAAATATAGAAATCAATATCCAAGAATACTAGTTCAACTTATATTCTTGATGAAAGTATATACTTTCGACCGTTAGTCCTAGGAGATAGCATGAAATCCAAATCCCAAATAAACCCAAATTAATACAAAATATCGAAAATAATATCCAAATAATTATGTCGACCTACAGTCCTGATGGAAGTGATAACTTTCGACTGCTAGGCTCTTAGAGATATCAAAAAAACTCAAACTTAATAAATATTAAAATTAATCAAATAATCAATGTATAAAATTATATATCTCGAGCCCTAGTCTTTAGAGAGGCAAAACTCTCGACTGAATGGTCCTATGAAATAAAATAACAATCATTAAAAAAGGAGAACTCTCAGCCACAAGCTCTTAAAAGAGAATGACAGACAAGCTCACACCAAGTCTCAAATGGCATAAATAGACAAGACATAGTTGTCTCAGATTAGGGTGTCTCAAATAATAGACTAACACGTGGCTATTCTATAATGTCATGTGATCATCGTCTTAAATGAGTTAATAATAATACCAATTATCTCAAATATAATGGATCTTCCTAAATCATATAGACGGGAGACGGATGTACCACAACACTGCTCTAGGAAATGCTAATGACGGCAGCCTGTTTCCTACAGTCCCTAAGTTACTCTAAGAATTGTGACACTCGTATCCATCGCATGTCATAAACACACCGTCGGACTATGCCAACCATTGACTATGACTCCTACTTGCACTTGGTAATAGACTGTCGGTCCTTAAGTGACGTTGGTGTAATGACTCTAATGAGAGAATAACTCACAGCCTACAACTAATAAATTGACATCACAGATTCAGGGTGCGACATCGCAATCAGGGCCTCTAGGATGGATAACTAGCCTATCTAGTTTATCTAATTCACTTCTCCATAGTGGCGTGAACCCTATGAATTAGATTCCTAATAAATTCTCTCGACCATATAAGTCCTAATGGGAGTAATAACTAGTGCTCTCGACTCTATAAGTCCTAAACAGTGATAACAACCGCTCTCGACTCGATAAGTCCCATTGAGAGTGATTGTCCTCCACTATATGAGTCCTGATGAGAGCATCTCAATATAACAAATCCTCGGCCACTAGCCCTGACTCGGCTAGTTAGTCCTTTATGGGTATAATGAAATACTCTCGATAAGATGAGTCCTAATGAGATTAATAACAATAAGTACTCTAGACTCCATATGTCCCAATGAGAGCATACTATATAACAATTCCTCGACTACTAGCTGAAGAGTAAATAAAAAATTCACTTGGCTAGTTAGTATTAATTGGATAAATTTATAACTCCTAACTTATCTCTAACTTGTAGCCCTTAAAGAGTATATAACTCTCAACTACTATGCTCTAAGGATTCCCATCTAGATGATATCATAAGTTCCTAACCCATCTCCAAAATATAAGTGACATCTACTTACTGATAGTAATCGAAAAAGTATTACTTTAGCATCCCATACCACTCAGTATTACTTGAACGCTTACTATAAGTTAGTGAACTACACTCATCAAATCAACAATTATTATATAATATGATCCAATAGAGTAACAATAAAATTATTACCGAGCGTCCCATACCATCCAGTACTACTAATCCAATTATTCAACCTTCTCATTTTATAGAATTTAATCATAAAATCATCAAATGTAAATCATTCCAAATTAAATTATACATGAAAGGAAATTATTACTCAAAACTCTCAAATCCATTTAAATATTTTACAATTTGACTTATCTTCAAAATAAATCGTATATTTAAATATCCTTTTTCAAAAAGATTTCTTGAATCATATTTATTAAAGACACATTACAAAATAAATTCCTTTTCGAAAATATTATTAAAACCTTTCAATTATTCAGAATCAAAAAATAAACTAAATCTGAACCAACAATATATTAAAATATGAAATATTTTAAAACTCTTAGAATATATTTTTATAATAAAAAATCCACCCTTGACATTGCCTTTTAATCCTTTCTATTAAATATTCACTTTTCAAAAGAAATACCCTTTTAGAAAATATTTTTAAAAATCCCTTGTTTACATTATAAAAATTCCATACATTCCAATATATTTAAAAGTCTCGAATTTTAGTTTCAAACGAACTTTTATGTCCAAACAACTTTCAATAAAACATTTTATTCTTCCAACTTTTATTCAGTTATAAATCTACTTCAGTTTAAATTTTAAAGCATAAAAAATAATATACCGAATCTTTCAAAAATATTTTTAAAATGGGAAAAATCAATAGATTGTCAATAATATAAATTATGGAACAAAATATTCCGAAATTAGCAATAAATAAAACTTTATGATCCATCTCAACCAACAGTTCTAATAAGAGGAATACTCTAAACTAAATGGACCTTAGATGTAAAATATACAAACAAAAATGCAATCGAACGACATCTCCTTTGCTTTTGAAAAATCCAACATACACAAAATCAAACCATCTAATCCAATATCCAATATCATATCCACCATAAAAAACAACCAATTCAAACAATATCCCAAACAACATTTCATCTAAACAACTCACTCAATGTTATCAATCATTTCAACCAATCAATGCAATTTAATTGATATATATGTGTGTGTATATATATATATATATATATATATAATGCAAGGGGATATAAATATAGATGTTGAGTAGAAAACTCACCGATACGATGCGTGAACTACCCAATTAGCGACTCCCTCAACTCGAATCCAAACATTGTCATCGTCAATCTCCTTCCCTTCTTCATAGCTCCTCATCATCACTCCATCATACTATTGCAACCAAAAATTTTAGACCGCCCAAAAACACTGCTCCAAACCTCATCCACACATTACCTGGTTTAGTCATCAAAAACCCACATCATTGCTGCCTTGTCCTGCATCGCGATCGGCTTCCAACATTGCCAGCACCATTAGCTGCACCTTCTCCAATGTTGCACATAGCCTAGCACTCCTCTACTGCTGTCAATTGAAGCTCCGTCGCTCCCAGGTCGCACGAACGATGAACGCGCTCCCTACTCGAGCCACCTCCTTCTACATAATGGTAACATCGCGTGCCTCTAGGAGCCCGTGCCTGGCCGCACGATATGTTTGTAATTTTTTTAATTGAACGTTTAAAACAAATTAGGGCTAGTTTTTAGGGCAAAATGAAATCGAGTGGGTATTTTTGATTTGAGGCTTAAGTTAGAAAATGGAAAAGGAATGTTTTAGATTAGTGTGGGTTTGAGCCAGATTTGGGTTCAAGTTTATATCAAATAAATTTTCACTTTATTTTCTTTCAAATAATTCTTCATAATTGTTTGTGCATAAATTTCAATTTGATTTACGTTAATTCACTTTTGTATACTGAATATATTTCGATAAAAATCCAATTTCGTTCTATTCAATGCCTACTTATTTATTTCTACTATTTTATCACATATCAATGTTTTATACTTTAAAAATATTTTATATTCAATTAAAACATTTTATTCAACCTTAAAATATTATCCAAAAGAATTTAACTTAATTTAATTTGACTTATTGAAACAAAATCTTTTATTAAATGAAATTTAATTAACTAAAAATTTGTTTTTACATTATTAATTATCAAACTTGAATTAAATTTGTTTATTTTAATTAAATTTATATATTTATATGACATAGAAATCAGGGTAGTTATAGACTTTCCCTCTTAAGAAAATTGCGTCCTCGCAATTTCCTATGGGGGAACGCTATACACAACTCATACCCTCACTTTCTCATATTCTACAAACTTCTACAGGCTCACACAATCCTCTATATAGATCTTTCACAAACTTCTCTAATCGTATGTTATAAATTCATTCAAAACTTTCTATTTTTCACATACAATAATTTATGAATTTTTTTTAAGTGTTATAATTTTTTGAAAATTTCAGCAGAGTCTCTTTTATACGAAAAGCATTTTGAAAAATCAAAACACAAAATAAATATACATCCAAATCAATGGGGAACCCCGAAACATGGGCAAACAACATATATCGCATATATACCAATATAATGTAAAAATGTACCTTTTTAGCATTTTAAGCAAGTTATTTAACTTATATGCGAGCAAAAGCGAGCCAAAATCGTCAATTAGTCCAAATATGCTCCAATGATACCTATTTTTAACTCAATTGAAATATTAATTACATATATAAAGAAGAATAAGAGGTAGGCACTTATAGAAAAAAATAATATTTCATATTTCATAATTTTCCAATTGTTTCAAAGAATAAATTGTTGCATAGTGTGTAAACTTTCAAAACATCTTTCGGATTGCAGAAATATGAAATACAACACGAGTTAGGGGGATTTACTAAAAGTATGCAAATCTTGTTTCAAAGAATAAATTGTTGCATAGTGTGTAAACTTTCAAAACAACTTTCGGATTGCAGAAATATGAAATACAACACGAGTTAAGGGGATTTACTAAAAGTATGCAAATCTTGTTTCATATATACATGCGCAGGCCTGGTTATGAAACACGTGTTCTGGCCTAGTAAACTTCAAATTTTTTCGAAGCACTTAAAATTGAAGTTATTTCTTAGGTACTTTTCTTTCTAAAATGGACAAAATCATTGAAATTGGACAAACCATTCAAAAGTTATGTTCGATTGAATTTTAGTGATGTTACATAAAATTCACAATTCAGGCAGCAATATATATCATTTGTTATTCATATTTAAATCATAACTAACTTCAAAATTTTGCATTGCATTTCAATTGAAAATTATTGGCTAATAAGATAGCTTTTTAATAAAATTAAATTCATCAAAGGTGGATCGACGATTTGAGATTTATGGTTAAAATAAATCATAGTTGCAATACAATTTTTTTGTATGTTTGTTAAAAGAACTCTCATTAATTTAAAGCAACTTTTTATCAAACTAATTTTCAAAGTTGATTTTTAAAACCTCAAAATTCTAAATTCATTTAATATTTATCACTAAACATTTCTTATTGAGAAACAATGCTTTTTCTTTTTTGTTTAATATTTCATTTCTTCTACAATCTCATTATACACCAATTCTCAAAATCAAAGCAATACTATTCTCTTAGTAAAAAGTTTGTTTTCTAAATAATTTCTCAAAAATCCGAAAGTCTTTTATAGAATTTCATTAAAACCTTATATTCTAGAATTTTGAACTTTTCTATCATTTATTATTATTATTATTATTATTATTATTTTCCACGGTCTCTTTTCCCAGAACTAAGAGTTGCAAAATTTTGAATTCTCTCTAACAATTTAAACTTATAAAGTTGAAATTTTTTTCAAACATGTTTTAAAATCATCATCATCTTTACACAAACTCGTTACTAATATTTATTCGTCAAAATTTCAATTTCTTTCAAATTAATATTTGACTTATCTCAAACGATTGCTTACTTCCTAAAATATTATGTATAAAACTTTTTTTTAAATCTTTGTATCAAGATGCCTCATCCTAGTGTTTAGGGACCCCCATCGAATACATGTGCACTGCATTGATCAGAATTCTTAAAATATTCGATGGAGAATTAATACCAAAATAAATTATCATATATTTTCAGTCATTTTAAAAAATAAAATTCATATTTTATTAAACCATATGCTTGTTTAAATAAAGATGTTTATTTCAAAATTTGTATATAAATCCAATTCATCAACCATCCATAAAAATCAAATAAGCATCAATATAACCATAAGCACATTTTCAAATAACCAAACTGTGACAACCCGGAATTTTTAAGCATTTGTAATCGGAATATTTAATTGATTTTAAATATTTACAGGTTAATTATTAACTTAAATTGTGAATATCATAATTTATTTGGCAATTAAATTATTGAATTAAATAATTTGAAGTTGGATAAAATATTGAATCTGGAATTCTAAGCCTATTAAAAATAATTTTAAGGTTTGTAGAATTTATATTGATAACACTGAAGGTAATAGAAGTAGTAAAATTGAAATTAACTGTAGTTTGTTCAGCTTTAAAATTTATACTGTTAAAATTGAATTTAAAAATAGCCTTCCGAGGCACAGTCTTGGAATCCGACGAAACTGGTTCCATTGGATCCGTAATATTTTATTATCATCAAATTTCAAATTTTGTATTGATTGGAATTAGTGTGTGTGTGTGTGTGTACGAAGTATAAACGTGCTGGAAATTTAATTGATAATAATCCAAGAAAATTTAATTTAAATTGATTAAGCTTCTAGTATACGCCAGCATTTTCCCTTATCTTCTCGTTTACGCCTTTGTCCTTCTAACAAGAATCAAACCCTTGTCCGTTTGAACGAAGCCCTTCTTCTTAAAAAAAAAGAGGTAAATGGCAAACGAACGAATTTAGTCCCAAATCGAAAAAAAATGTAAAACTTCTCAACCGAAAAAAAATTTAAGTCTCGAGACCATTTTTCTTGTTCGTTCAAAATTCATGGCCGCGAGATATCAATCTCCTTTCTCTTCTTCATCTTTACCAATCGAATGAATTCTAACCGAAGTCAAAGTTCCATTTTCTTCAATCGAAATCAAATCGCGATCGAGTTTGAGGGTCGCGTAGGCGCGCGTGGCTGCAGCGACCTAGGGTTTGGGGGTATCACGAACACGCGCATGTGGAGGCGTAGTGATGTCGAGCAACGCGGAGGCTAGGGTTATGGCAGCTAAGGGATTCGCGTGGCCGCGACGGCGAAGCTTTGGGTCGCAAGGCTGTGGCTTCACGCATCTCGAGATAAGAGTGTCGCGTCGGCAAGGTCGAGCAAGGGGAGCGGGTTCGTCTCTGGCTGTTGATGGGCAAGCTCGTGATTGGGAGTCCTGTACGACTTAAGGTAATTATAGTTTTTATTTAAGGTTAAATAAGTTAGCAAACCTTTAATTTAATTTGATAGCAGGAATCTTACAGTAAGTAAATTTCTATTTGTGTTAACTGCTAAGGAAAAAAAAGAGAAAAAAAGAAAAATTGTTATAAATATATGTTTCAACTTACCGTTTAGGTTTTAAAATATGTACAGTAGTAAATTTAATAAATATTTTACAGTGAAAATAGAAGATCTTTATGGATATACAGTACACACACACACATATATATATATGTAAAGTTAGATTTTTTTTTTAAAACCCTATATAGTTTAGTTTGAAGATAAAATATACACACACACATTTTAACTTACTAGATATCATTTAAAAATAAAATAAAAATGCATAACTAACTTATTTAGATTATTTTAGTTATTAAAAGATTTTTTTCAAAAGGGAATTAGTTTAAAATTTAATTTCTTGTTTAAAATTAAATTAAATTTAAACTTATTTAATTGGTAACAAGTTGTTCGATTATTTCAAATATTAATAAAGCATATAAAATGTTTTTATAAGGTCTGAAATCGGAAGAAATCGAGCAGGTTGGGTCGGATTGCAAAACAAAATAACAGGTGAGTTAATCTCACTCAATTTAAATTTAAATTTAAATGATTAAATCTAAATAATTGTTTGAATGCTTGAATTGATTGATGTGATATAGTATGATATAATTTGAAATTTGGCATTTTATATTGTGCTAACATATGTGGATGCAGGGAAACAGGTTGGAGGGATCCAACTGGATTCCTTAAATTTATTTAGATCATTTAATATTCTGTTTTATGAATATCTGATATCCTGTGATGATTTTATTGGTAATTGAAATATTGGATGGTATGGTTGAACCGAATATCTCAATGTAATGAGTTATCAAACCTATAGAATTGGATTTGTGAAAAGAAATAAAAGAATAAAATTGTAAGTAAAATAAATTCTTGGGAATTTTGAATAAATTTAATAATGAAGTGAAACATAAAATAAAGTAAAAGCAATTTCAGAATTAACAGGGAAATAATACATTTTAAACTTAAGTGATGTAAGTTTAAAGATTAAAGAAGTCATTTTTAAATTAAGGGTTAAAGTTAATCAAAGGATAAGAAGGAATTTTGGAAATTTGAAATTGGTATTTTTGAAAGTACTCCTAACAAAGAAGTAAAAAAATCTTAAAGTTAATGGAATTTAAAATAAATAAAATAAGTGAGGGAATTTATTTCAAAGTTAAGTAAATTAGAAGTTAGTTGTAAATTTTATTTAAGTGTCTGGAATTGAAATTAAAGACAAGTGAGATTTTGAATTTTATAATTTGGGTTTATAAAGGTGAAGTGGATTTGGAAGTATAAATTCAAGGAGTGAATTTATTAAAGAAATGGTAAATTTCTTTAAAAATAATTGGAGATTTAATTTAAAGGATGTGAAAGAGAAGAGTATTCCTCGGGATAGCCAAGTATGGTTTTCAAAGCAATTTTAAATATAAGTAAAGTTTTAACAATGGGTTTAAAAAAAAAGCATGTTTAGCAAAATTTATTATCTCTAATGTTTAACTTTTAAAGCTAGTGTTTTCAAATCTATTAATGTAGCAAATATATAAAGGTGACTTGGTATTATGTTTGGAAAGAAAAAATTTGTTTACATTTTATAAAGAGGTTTATTTAAAATATTCTTCAAGTATATATATTTTTAATAAAGTATCAAAGCAGTTTTGATTTTAAAGTTATAAAGTATGTTCTATAATAAAGTGCTTTTAAAATTTATTTTAAATCTAAAAGTATTTTGAACTTGGTGTCCCAAAGGAAATAAATATCAGGGTAATGTATTCCGTGAGCGGAAACTGGGTTGGAACTGTTGTAAAAAGGGTTGAAAATTTGAAATATATCTTGTGAAGATATATTGGATAAATAAATAAATTGGAAAATTATTCATTGGTTGATGGTTGTTTGTGAATATTAATTGATAGTTAAATAACCGACTATCAATATTGGACAAATGCGCTGATCGTTTCGAAGAGACCGGGATCGAGATTTATTTCTCGAAAACCACTTCGATCCGGTTTGTACGTTTCGTGAAAACGATTTTGGATTCGAAGATGGAGCGGTGAAGTGCAAGGGCTAGTCGCTACTAATCCTGAGGATATTTCCAAAAATGGATGTAGTAGGAATAGTGCCTTCAGTTCCGTTCTAACCCGGGACGGACTTGTATGGATGAATGCTTGCGAAAACATCGTCAGGTGGACGATGGGCATTCTAAAGGGTATGTTCTAAAAAGGTAACGCTTAGCCTCAAGCCTCATCAAATGGGAATGACTGAAAATCAGGGGTTATGCAGCAAGGCTAGGTGGGTAGCACCCAAGCAGGGTGAGGTCATTCCAGTCTAGATGTCCCTTTTTATTTCGGCTTAGTGGGCGGTTGCTGATCCCAACCGCGGAGTGACCTCACTGGGGATTATCCAGTAAGGGGTAGTCCCGGCCTTGTGTTGCAGGGGAGCGGGCGTACTCCTCGGTACGGTGATCTAGGCCCCGTACTTTGACAGGTGGTACCCCAGTGCCTAGTCATTAGTTGGAAATCCATTCTCCCTACGAGCCTTGTACGAGTTTTGTTTGTATTACCCACTCTATGGCTAGTAGCTGGAATTTAATAGATGTAACAATTTCGGCTATTTTATAAGTATTCGTATATAGACCCTATTATAATATCAGAGGATTTAATTGAAAAAAATGTTTTAGCTATCGTAAGGTAAAAACCCGACATGTTTATTTGTGGCGTGGTCTTACGAGATGCTTTTGTTTTCAAAAGGATTTTTGAAACTTTAATAATCAATTGAGTGTGATTTTCTCACGCTGGTATTCCAGACTGACTCGGGTGTTATTTAACTGTAATGCTCGGGTCAGACCGAGTATTGTAGAATACAGGTTGATGCTGTGGTGCTCAGGAGACGAGCGGGATGACGATACGTACTCTCGTACATGTATATATATATATATATTTCCGCTTTGTTGAGTTGTTGTGTATCCATTTGTATGACATTGATGTTGAGCTGTGATTGATGTACTCCGATGAGTAATATATAAACAAAGATATTCGACTTTTGAGTAAAGATTATTTATTATCTATTATATTTTATTCCGCTGCGATGGTTAGATTCTGTTGTTGTTTTCTATTTCATTCTTCTACCTCTTCTTCTTTAACCCAAATGATTCGTATTTCTGTACATCTTGAGTTGATTGTTGTAGAATAGTGTTGACTCAAGGGGTTCGGATTTGCGGCTCGTTACAGTTGGTATCAGAGCTTAGGTTGGAGATAACCTTGGCTCTGATGGGAATTACTCATTTAAATTAGAGTTCGTAGTACTCTAAAATGATTTTGAGCGTATAAATAGATATGAGTGCGTATTTGTTAGTGAATATAAATTGTTTTAATATTGTGTTGATTGATTTATTGAGTGACATATGAACCTTCGTCGGCACAGTCTGGACAGCTGTATCGAAAGGGTTTCTAAATACTTGAATAGAACAATCGACACGGTATTGTTTTAAATATGGGTGAATAAAATAATTTTACCCCAAAATATATTTTTGATATAAAGAAAGTTTTTGGTAAACTATATAGCTATTATATGGTTGCTTGGATGTTAGAAATGATAATATTAAAGTATTATCATTGTTAAGTGAAATATTTAATTAGAAATTGTAAATATAATCAAAGATTGAGAAGATAAATCCAATTATGAAATGAAATTTATAAATATGAATTGTAAATGTAATTTATAAATTGAATTAAAATAAAATGGGAATTTGTGTAAGCATAAATTGTACAAATGCATTATAGTTAAAATTGGAATTAAAATAGAATTTGAAACTTTAAAACCCCGGAGATTTTGGAAATATTTTGAAGATAAATAGTAATATTGTTGTTTTTGGGGTATTTCTGAAAGGAAATTGTTTCAAATAAATTTTGGGAGGAGATATAGCATTGAATTCACTTCAGTAGCTGGAAAATAACTTCGGTGATGACTGCAGCATCATAGATGTTCATTTTCGAGTTTCTAAGTGACAGATTGCTGCCAAAAATTTATTCGTTCAGCAAAGCTAGTTGTTTTTTTAAAATTTCAAAGGAAATTTGTTGGGGATAAAAGCTAGGATTAATTTAAAGTTTTGAGGAATGAGATTTGAGATGTTGGAGATTTCAAGATGATTCTAAACCTAAGCCGGGAGTTTAAAAAAAATCCTGATGAGATGATTGTAAGCTTATAAATTGAGATGATTTTAAATCAGGAAGGAGATATAAGCTTTGAATGTTGGAACTTGAATTTAAGGTGAAGGTTAAAAATGAAATTTACTCGGATTGGAAAATAAAATTCAACTGGATTGAAAATTAATTTAAATAGGCTGGAATAATATCCAGTTGTATTCGAATCAAGTTGAAATTGAATTGAGTTAAATAAATTTGAGTTAAAGTGAAATTGAATTGGGATGAGAATTCAATTGAATTAATGAATGGAATTAAATTCTTACCTGAACGAATGGAAAATAAATTGGATAAGGATTGGAATTGGAATAAATAAATCAGAATAACTTATAAAAGAATGAATAATGCATGGAATAAAAATATGCTTGAGTTATAAATAAGCATAAGGCTTGAATTAAAATAAAAGGAAAATATATTCAAGCCTATAATGAATGGAAGTGTGTAGATAACAAGTGTGACTTACGAAATTAAAAATGGAATGCAAAATCCAAAATGGATGTTGTTTGATATTTTGGATAATAAAACGAAGGAAAATCCAAACGTTAAAAAAAAATTAAAATAAATTGAACTAAGAAAACTTAAACGAAGTGATATTTGAGATTAAAAATCAAATATTGAACTATAAATAGGGGAGAACTAATTTGTTAATAAATTGGTTAATGAAATGTTAAATAAAGCTGAATTGGTGAGTTAATATTGAAGTTTGGAAATAAAACTCAAGTTATAAATTAAATTCGACTTAAATTGTCGATGAAGTAAATATAATTGAACCGCGAGTTCATAAAATCGGGTGGTAAATTGAGAATGGATAGATGATTCAGAACTTGAGTTATTAATTAAATTTTAACTTGAAGGGTTAACAAATTAAATATAATTGGAAAGGTATCGAATAAAAATGAAATTGGATTAAAATAATAATGGTTTGTATTGTGAATAAAATCCAAATATGTGGAAATAAATTGGATATGGCCTTGTAATCAATTGAGTTAAGTTGAGTATAAAAGAGGAAAATTTACTTGTAAAATGAAAATGAGCTTAAGTATAAATTTGAATAAATTGAAGTAAATTGACTTAAGCTGAATAAATCGAAGAGAGTTGAATTTAATGCAACTTAAACCAAATTTAATGAAATTGGATTGAATTTAAATCAAGTAAAATAAATTTGGATTGGAAAAGAACTCGGTGGGTTGAAAATAATATTTAAGGTAACGAAAATTCTTAATAAATTGAGTGGATAAACTAATTATATTGAATGAATAAATGGATGGAATAAATAAGAATCATATGGAAATGAACTTAGGTTGTCGACTTAAGTGTCGAATAAAAACCAAACTCAAAATGAAGTGTGGTTTAAATGTGTTGGGAGTGGTTATTGAATGAAATAGCCTGATTTGTTTTCGAGCTAAATAAAATAGTTTGGAATAAACAAATATGGAATGGGATGTAAATTAAAGGATCGTGAATAGAATTGAAATGAAATGTGTCGAGCTAAATAAATGGTTGTGAATGAATTAAAATAAAAAGGAAATTTAATTGGAAATGAAGATGAACCTAAATTGTTAATGGTTTTGAATGAAACTAGTTTGGTTAGTAAAACGCGATGCAAGTGACTGGATTCCAATCTGAAATGCAATGAAATGAGAATATATAGATTGTGAATAAATTTGAAAATGAAATAAAATTAAGTATAAATCGAGTTGGAATCCATTTAAATTGGTTATAAAACATAAATATTTGTTTGTTCACATAGATCTTGTCAAATTTGCATAGAATAAATATCATTGGATGTAGATGAAGGTAATTAAAATTCTATGAATTAATAGGAGTGAAATAAATTGATTTTGAAAGCAATGGAATTAAATATGAATTGATTTTGATTAAGAATAAATTAAATGTAAGCGATGGAGTTTTAAACCATTCAAATTTGAATGGAAATGGTTTGTAAATTAATTGAAATAGTGAATTACTATGAAAGTGTAAAAATTGCTTCCGGAAAATGTTTGATGTGCATTTCTTTAGAATTCATATGTTTTAACCATTGCAACTAAATGAAATTTTGTTTAACTGCATATATTTGGCACTTACATGTTTAAATTGAGTAAGTATAGGTACCTGGAAGCCTGTGGCTGGATTTGGTTATGCTTTTTGCTAAAAATAATAAGTTGTCTGCTTAAAAATGCTAAATAAGGTACGCTTACGCAATAAAAATAGGAAATATGAACTGCTTTTGGTTTTTCCGACCGTGTGGGTCGATGTATATATATTTATCTATTTTGTCAAATTGCAAAAGCCCCTCCGTACAAAGGGGACTTTGCCAAAAAATTTCAAAAATTTTGGGAGTTAGAAAATTTTGGAAAATTGTGGTAACGACTATCGAATTCAAATTGGAAACTAAAATAAATTAGTAAAGGAAACCAATTTGAAGTAAGGATATGGATTAGTTATTAATGAAAAATAAATTTATATATGTAGAGTTAAAGATGAATTGAATTCATATGTAAATGAAGGAATCAACTTGAATAGAATTAGATATAAACTAAAGTGGTAAGATGAAAATAAATATAAGAAACACATAAATGATTATACTAACTTAAGTATGGAATAGTGCATTCTTAATTGGAAATTTGATGTTACAAATATATCTAAGATGATATTTGGATTAATAGATATTGACATTGGTAAGGAAGTCAATAAAATGTTTTAAGTTGCGTTTGGATATTAGTGCTGAGCAGGATATGCAGGTATTATAAAAGGGAAAAGAGAATTGGTTTTTGATTTCAAGAAGATAAATTTGAAATGCTCGACAAAAAGGTATGTATTTAAATTTGGTATGAAATTTGATTGGGATTTGGATTGAGCCACTTGGCCTTTTGTTTTCTTTTTGGACTTAGGAGGCCGTAGAGCCATTTTGTAGTAGTACCGAGCTAGCCGCGCAAAGGAGACGCTGGCGAAATTTTTCGGGAATTTAGGGAGTTAGAAAAATTTTGAGAAAATTTTGATAATTCAAAATTTAGTTTTAAATTGAAACTTGAATGGTGAAACGAATAGTATAGTTTGAAGCTATGGGAGAGTTGAGAAGTTAATAAGAATGATAGTGGGTCTATAATGAAAAACATGTTATGGTAAGTTGATGAAATTGTTTGGTTTTGGAAAAGAAATAGTAACGGGTATTTGACCATTCTTCCTAATTAGTAATTTCGGGGACGAAATTCTTTTAAGGGGGGAGGAATGTGACAACCCGGAATTTTTAAGCATTTGTAATCGGAATATTTAATTGGTTTTAAATATTTATAGGTTAATTATTAACTTAAATTATGAATATCATAATTTTTTTGGCAATTAAATTATTGAATTAAATAATTTGAAGTTGGATAAAATATTGAATCTGGAATTCTAAGCCTATTAAAAATAATTTGAAGGTTTGTAGAATTTATATTGATAACACTGAAGGTAATAGAAGTAGTAAAATTGAAATTAACAGTAGTTTGTTCAGCTTTAAAATTTATACTGTTTAAATTGAATTTAAAAATAGCCTTCCGAGGCACAGTCTTGGAATCCGACGAAACTGGTTCCATTGGATCCGTAATATTTTATAATTATCAGATTTCAAATTTTGTATTGATTGGAATTAGTGTGTGTGTGTGTACGAAGTATAAACGTGCTGGAAATTTAATTGATAATAATCCAAGGAAATTTAATTTAAATTGATTAAGCTTCTAGTATACGCCAACGTTTTCCCTTATCTTCTCGTTTACGCCTTTGTCCTTCTAACAAGAATCAAACCCTTGTCTGTTTGAACGAAGCCCTTCTTCTTAAAAAAAAAGGGGTAAATGGCAAACGAACGAATTTAGTCCCAAATCGAAAAAAAAATGTAAAACTTCTCAGCCGAAAAAAAAGTTAAGTCTCGAGACCATTTTCTTGTTCGTTCAAAATTCATGGCCGCGAGATATCAATCTCCTTTCTCTTCTTCATCTTTACCACTCGAATGAATTCTAACCGAAGCCATAGTTCCATTTTCTTCAATCGAAATCAAATCGCGATCGAGTTTGAGGGTGGCGTAGTCGCGCGTGGCTGCAGCGACCTAGGGTTTGGGGGGTATCACGAACACGCGCGTGTGGAGGCGTAGTGATGTCGAGCAACGCAGAGGCTAGGGTTATGGCAGCTGAGGGATTCGCGTGGCCGCGACGGTAAAGCTTTGGGTCGCAAGGCTGTGGCTTCACGCATCTCGAGATAAGAGTGTCGCATCGGCAAGGTCGAGCAAGGGGAGTGGGTTCGTCTCTGGCTATTGATGGGCAAGCTCGTGATTGGGAGTCCTGTACGACTTAAGGTAATTATAGTTTTTATTTAAGGTTAAATAACTTAGCAAACCTTTAATTTAATTTGATAGCAGGAATCTTACAGTAAGTAAATTTCTATTTGTGTTAACTGCTAAGGAAAAAAAAGAGAAAAAAAGAAAAATTGTTATAAATATATGTTTCAACTTACCGTTTAGGTTTTAAAATATGCACAGTAGTAAATTTAATAAATATTTTACAGTAAAATAGAAGATCTTTATGGATATACAGTACACACACATACATATACATATATATATATATATATAGATATGTAAAGTTAGATTTTTTTTAAAACCCTATATAGTTTAATTTGAAGATAAAATATACACATACACATTTTAACTTACTAGATATCTTTAAAAATAAAATAAAAATGCATAACTAACTTATTTAGATTATTTTAGTTATTAAAAGATTTTTTTCAAAAGGGAATTAGTTTAAAATTTAATTTCTTGTTTAAAATTAAATTAAATTTAAACTTATTTAATTGGTAACAAGTTGTTCGATTATTTCAAATATTAATAAAGCATATAAAATGTTTTTATAAGGTCTGAAATCGGAAGAAATCGAGCAGGTTGGGTCGGATTGCAAAACAAAATAACAGGTGAGTTAATCTCACTCAATTTAAATTTAAATTTAAATGATTAAATCTAAATAATTGTTTGAATGCTTGAATTGATTGATGTGATATAGTATGATATAATTTGAAATTTGGCATTTTATATTGTGCTAACATATGTGGATGCAGGGAAACAGGTTGGAGGGATCCAACTGGATTCCTTAAATTTATTTAGATCATTTAATATTCTGTGTTATGAATATCTGATATCCTGTGATGATTTTATTGGTAATTGAAATATTGGATGGTATGGTTGAATTGAATATCTCAATGTAATGAGTTATTAAACCTATAGAATTGGATTTGTGAAAAGAAATAAAAGAATAAAATTGTAAGTAAAATAAATTCTTGGGAATTTTGAATAAATTTAATAATGAAGTGAAACATAAAATAAAGTAAAAGCAATTTCAGAATTAACAGGGAAATAATACATTTTAAACTTAAGTGATGTAATTTTAAAGATTAAAGAAGTCATTTTTAAATTAAGGGTTAAAGTTAATCAAAGGATAAGAAGGAATTTTGGAAATTTGAAATTGGTATTTTTGAAAGTACTCCTAACAAAGAAGTAAAAAAATCTTAAAGTTAATGGAATTTAAAATAAATAAAATAAGTGAGGGAATTTATTTCAAAGTGAAGTAAATTAGAAGTTAATTGTAAATTTTATTTAAGTGCCTGGAATTGAAATTAAAGACAAGTGAGATTTTGAATTTTATAATTTGGGTTTATAAAGGTGAAGTGGATTTGGAAGTATAAATTCAAGGAGTGAATTTATTAAAGAAATGGTAAATTTGTTTAAAAATAATTGGAGATTTAATTTAAAGGATGTGAAAGAGAAGAGTATTCCTCGGGATAGCCAAGTATGGTTTTCAAAGCAATTTTAAATATAAGTAAAGTTTTAACAATGGGTTTAAAAAAAAGCATGTTTAGCAAAATTTATTATCTCTAATGTTTAACTTTTAAAGCTAGTGTTTTCAAATCTATTAATGTACCAAATATATAAAGGTGACTTGGTATTATGTTTGGAAAGAAAAAATTTGTTTACATTTTATAAAGAGGTTTATTTAAAATATTCTTCAAGTATATATATTTTAATAAAGTATTAAAGCAGTTTTGATTTTAAAGTTATAAAGTATGTTCTATAATAAAGTGCTTTTAAAATTTATTTTAAATCTAAAAGTATTTTGAACTTGGTGTCCCAAAGGAAATAAATATCAGGGTAATGTATTCCGTGAGCGGAAACTGGGTTGGAACTGTTGTAAAAAGGGTTGAAAATCTGAAATATATCTTGTGAAGATATATTGGATAAATAAATAACTTGGAAAATTATTCATTGGTTGATGGTTGTTTGTGAATATTAATTGATAGTTAAATAACCGACTATCAATATTGGACAAATGCGCTGATCGTTTCGAAGAGACCGGGATCGAGATTTATTTCTCGAAAACCACTTCGATCCGGTTTGTACGTTTCGTGAAAACGATTTTGGATTCGAAGATGGAGCGGTGAAGTGCAAGGGCTAGTCGCTACTAATCCTGAGGATATTTCCAAAAATGGATGTAGTAGGAATAGTGCCTTCGGTTCCGTTCGAACCCGGGACGGACTTGTATGGATGAATGCTTGCGAAAGCATCGTCAGGTGGACGATGGGAATTCTAAAGGATATGTTCTAAAAAGGTAACGCTTAGCCTCAAGCCTCATCAAATGGGAATGACTGAAAATCAGGGGTTATGCAGCAAGGCTAGGTGGGTAGCGCCCAAGCAGGGTGAGGTCATTCCAGTCAAGATGTCCCTTTTTATTTCGGCTTAGTGGGCGGTTGCTGATCCCAACCGCGGGGTGACCTCACTCGGGATTATCCAGTAAGGGGTAGTCCCGGCCTTGTGTTGCAGGGGAGCGGGCGTACTCCTCGGTACGGCGATCTAGGCCCCATACTGTGACAGGTGGTACCCCAGTGCCTAGTCATTAGTTAAAAATGCATTCTCCCTACGAGCCTTGTACGAGTTTTGTTTGTATTACCCACTCTGTGGCTAGTAGCTGGAATTTAATAGATGTAACAATTTCGGCTATTTTATAAGTATTCGTATATAGACCCTATTATAATATCAGAGGATTTAATAAAAAAAATGTTTTAGCTATCGTAAGGTAAAAACCCGACATGTTTATTTGTGGCGTGGTCTTACGAGATGCTTTTGTTTTCAAAAGGATTTTTGAAACTTTAATAATCTATTGAGTGTGATTTTCTCACGTTGGTATTCCAGACCGACTCGGGTGTTATTTAACTGTAATGCTCAGGTCAGACCGAGTATTATAGAATACAGGTTGATGCTGTGGTGCTCAGGAGACGAGTGGGATGACGATACGTACTCTCGTACATGTATATATATATATATATATTTCCGCTTTGTTGAGTTGTTGTGTATCCATTTGTATGACGTTGATGTTGAGCTGTGATTGATGTACTCCGATGATGTAATATATAAACAAAGATATTCGACTTTTGAGTAAAGATTATTTATTATCTATTATATTTTATTCCGCTGCGATGGTTAGATTCTGTTGTTGTTTTCTATTTCATTCTTCTACCTCTTCTTATTTAACCCAAATGATTCGTATTTCTGTACATCTTGAGTTGATTGTTGTAGATAGTGTTGACTCAAGGGGTTCGGATTTGCGGGTCGTTACACAAACATCTATCAATTAGTTTCCATCGCGCAACTCTGATCAATACTGGACCTTCAACTCAAACATGCATCATCTGAATCTAGAATTATGATTGCAAGACTTGGACTAGGACTTTTATGGCTTCCTTAACCAAGCTACTTCATTCACATTTAAGTCATATAGAGGTTTACTCAGAAGCGGTAGAGATAAGGAATATATATTTATATTGTAGGAAAAATATCAAGTACTTTCCTAAATGAATACCCTAGTAATCATCATATACTCCTACTATCCCTTTAATATGGGGTAACTACCATATACCCAAGGGTAACAGGGACTCTTGGATCACCCTATGGTCAAGACTCGAGTCACATATATTGTTCTGACCCGCTCTGATACCAAACTCTAACGCCCCACCACTATACCCATACTACCAAAGAGAATTACTATGTAATCATGTCTAGTAATATAGAGAATGAGGCTTGTTAGGAGTGACCACACATGAATATTACTTCAAGCTGACACTAGTACATATAAAAAAACTCTCAAATAACACATCCATACGTATTCAGTATTGAAACAATGAAACAAAGTAATAAACGCATGGTTTTACCAAGAAAGAACAATATACAACGTATATAAATGAATATGGAGTCACAGGTCGTAGCAGAAATATATAACACACACATACACACAACTGATACCAGCATATGTCCGCCTTAATATGATAATAAATACCAACTAAATTTCACTATAAACAACTCTTTGTCATCTCATCAGAACAAATACAAGGAGACACCCAATAGAATGTACATGCAAGTATCATCTCAGAAGACAATATAATAAGTATATAGTGTCTCCTCTAAAGCCCAATCATCCAAAATGGATAATATCCATGTACCTGAAAGTCTCGGACTGACTCGAGTATTATATACATAATAAGCAGGTCAGATAATATCTAAATCCAAGGTGAGAACATAACAAGAAGCATGGTAATAGATAGCAAAGTACGAATATGACACACTATAACATCCATCACAAACATCGTAATAATAACCATGCCACATATCCCAAAATATCCTACAAGGAATACATACAAGCATGTAAGAATCACAACAAATATAAATTCAATGATAATAATCAAATCCATCAGAGTCTCAAAATAATGTGGATAAGCACACAATGTATCCATAAAAACCACAATAAAGGAACATATCCGGTATTAAACCAAATCCAAGGGTCGATGACCAAAATATTTGACTTGACTTGTAGTCCTAATGGAAGTGAAGACTTCTGAAAATCAAGCCCTAAAATTATAAATCAAAAAGGCATAATCCTAAACAATTAATCGAGACATCAAATCTCGACTTACAACGCTAATGAAAGTAATAACTTTCGACTCCTAACCAATAAAAGATAAATTAGAAAGTTGGGAACTCAAATAGAATGAAATCCAAACCAAATATAGAAATCTATATCCAAGAATACTATCTTGACTTATATTCTTGAGCAAGTAGATACTCTCGACAGTTAGTCCTAGGAGACTGCATGAAATCCAAATCCCAAATAAAACAGAATCAATACAAAATCTTGAAAACAAAATATGAATAATTTTTTCGACCTACAGTCCTGATGGAAGTGATAACATCTGACTATTAACCCCTCGGAGATGTCAAAAAAACTCAAACTCAATAAATATTAAAATCAGTCAAATAGTCAATGTATAAAATCATTTTTCTCGACCCCTAGTCCTTAGAGAGGTGAAACACTTGATTGAATGGTTCTAGGAGATAAAACAACATATCATTCAAAAACAAGAACTCTCTGTCACAAGCTCTTATGAGAGAATGGCAAACAAGCTCACAACAAGTCTCTAGTGTCATAAATAGACAACATGCAGTTGTCTCAGGTTAGGGTATCTCAAATGAAAGACTAACACGAGGCTAGTCTCTAATGTCATATGATCATCGTCTCTAATGAGGTGATAATACCAAATATCTAAAATGTAATGGATCTACTTATGTCATCCAAATAGAAGACTAACGTACCACAACACTGCTCCAAGAAATGCTAATGACCACAACCCATTTCCGACAATCCCTAAGTTACTCCCAGAATCATGACATCTGTATTCATTGCTTTTTATAAACACGCTGTCAGATTGTGGCAAATATAGCCACGACTCCTACTTGCCCTTGGTAACATATTGTTGGTCCTTAAGTTACATCGGAAAAATGGCTCTAATAAGAGAAATAACTTTCATCCCATAACTCACAAATCAAAATCATGGATTCGAGGCGCGATCCCACAATCATGGCCGCTAGGATGGATAACTAGCCTATCTAGTGAGTCTAATTCACATGCTCTCCATAGTGGTACGAACCATATGACGTAGATTCCTAATGAAATCTCTAGACTATATAAGTCCTAATGAGAGTAATGAGTAGTACTCTTGACTCCAGGAGTCCTGATGAGTGATAACAACTGCTCTCGACTTGATAAGTCCTACTGAGAGCAATTGCCCTCGATTATATGAGTCCTGACGGGAGCATCTCAATATAACAAATCCTCGACCACTAGCCCTAAGAGTAGATAGCGATACTCGACTAGTTAGTCCTTAGAAGGTAAACAAAATACTCTCAACGAGATGAGTCCTAACGAAAGTAATAATAATAAGTACTCCCAATTCCATACGCCCTAATGAGAGCGTACTACATAATAATTCCTTGACTACTAGCGGAACATTAAATAATAAAAGCATTTGGCTTGTTAATCCTAAGAGGATAAATTTGTAAATCCTGACATATCTCCAGCTTGTATCCCTTGGAGAGTAATATAACTCTCGACTACTATGCTATAGGGAATCACCTCTAGAAGATATCATAAGTTCCTAACCCATCTCTAAAATATAAGTGATGTATATACAATAATCCATTTACTAGTAGCTAGTAAACTACACTCAGTATTACACGAGTGTCCCATACCAATAGTATTACTCGAACATTTATCAGAAGCTAGTAAACTACACTCATCAAATCAAAAATTATTCTATAATACGTGTCAATAAAAACCAAAAAAATATTATTGAGCATCCCATACCACCCGGTACTACTAATCCGTTTATTCAACATTCTCATTTAATAGAATTAAATAACAAAATCATTGAATGTAAATCATTTCAAATCAAACTATATGTGGAAGGAAATTATAACGCAAAACTATCAAATCCATTTGAATACTTTACAATCTGATTTGTCTTCAAATAAATCGTATATTTAAAATTCACTTTTCAAAGATAGTTCTTGAATCCTATTCACTAAACACACATTTTTCAAAGTAAATTCCTTTGCGAAAATATTATTAAAACCTTTCAATTATTCAAATCATAAAAGAAACTTAATTTGAATCAATAAATATTTAAAAATGTGAATATATTTTAATACTCTTTAAAATATATTTTTTATAATAAAAATCCACCTTTGACATTTCCTTTTAAACCTTTCTATTAAATATTCACTTTTGGAAAGAAATTTCCTTTTAGAAAATATTACTAAAAATCCCTTATTTACACTTATAAAAATTCCATACATTCCAATATATTAAAAAATCTCTATTTTTATTTTCAAATAAACTTTTATATCTAATAAATTTTAGTAAAACATTTTAATCTTCCAACCACTTTTGTTTTGTTATAGATATACATCAATTAATTTTTAAAACACCAAAAATAATTTATCGAAGCTTTCAAAAATATTTTTAAAACGGAAAAAACCTATAGATCATCAATAATATAAATTATGGATCAAAATTTCCAAAATAACAACAAATAAAACTTTATGACTCATCTCAACCAACGGTTATAATGAGAGGAAATACTCTTAAATAATTGGCCCTAAGAGATGTAATATATACAAATTAAAATGCAATCGAACAGTATGTCCTTTGCATTTTGAACAATCCAATATACGCAAAATCAAACCATGTAATCCAACATCCAATATCATATCCACTATAAAAAACAAACAACTCAAACAATATCCTAAACAACATTCGGCCAGGCAATTCACTCAATATTACCAATGAATGCAATATAATTAGGATATATATATATTGCAAGGGGACATAAATATAGATGCATGGGTATAAAACTCACTAATATGATGCATGAACTAACTAATTAACAACTACCCTCAACTCGAACCCAAACATCGTCATCGCCAATCACCTTCCCTTCGTCACAGCTCCTCATCGTCGTTCCATCATACTGCTGCTATCAAGAGTTCAACACCGCAAAAAACACTACCCCAAACCTTATCCACACATCGCCTAGTCTGATCACCAAAAACCAACATCTTTGATGCTCTGTCCCGCATTGCGACCGGCCATCAACATCTCCAGCGCCATCAGTCGTGCCTTCTCCAATGTCGCTATAGCCTAGTGCTCCTTTGATGTTGTCAATTGAAGCTCCGTTGCTCCTAAGTCGCACAGACGATGACTGCGCTCCTTACTAGAGCCCTTTCCTCCGCATCGTGCTAACATTGCCTGCCTCTAGGGTCTCGTACCTTTGGACATGCAATATCTTTATAATATTCTTTAACCGAACGTTTAAAATGAATTAGGGCTAGTTTTTAGGGCAAAATGAAATTGGGTGGATATTTTTGATGTGTGGCTTAAGTTAAAAAATGGAAAAGGAATGTTGAAGGCTAGTGTGGGTTTAGGCCAGATATGGGCTCTGGTTATATCAAATAAATTTTCACTTCATTTTCTTTTAAACAATTCTTCTTACTTTTTGTGCATAAATTTCTATTCGATTTAAATTAATTCAGTTTGCTATACTGGATATATTTCGATAACCGTCCAAGTTCGTTCCATTATATGTCTGCTTATTTATTTCTACTATTTTAATCACTTATCAATTGTTTATGCTTTAAAAATTATTTATTTTTAATTAAAATATTTTATTTGACCTCAATATTATCCAAAAGAATTTAACTTAATTTGATTTATTAAAACAAAATCTTTTATTAAATGAAATTTGATTAGCTAGCAATTTATATTTACATTGTTAATTGTCAAATTTTGAATTAAAATAGGTTTATTTTATTTTATTTAAATTTATTTATTTATACGATGCATAAATTAGGGTTGTTGCAATATTGTTGTAGTATATGAAAATATGTTTTTTGTATATAAGACTTGTATCATATATTTTATTCTCACATCTTGTATTGATATTTATTTATCTATTACTTTCTCTAGTATAGTCTCTTATATACTGTTCATTTTATTATATCAATTTATATTCTATATATTATATGTTATCATTCCATGGTGAGATTATGGTTACGCCTTAGTATAGTGTTTCGTTTATTTTCTTTCTTTCTTTTCCTGACTAGCTTTCCTTTTTGGAACTCGAAAAATCAGTTGTGGATTTTTCGATTTTAAGAAGGACGAGTTGTTACATTTGGTATCAGAGCCAGGTCCAACAATCTGGACCAAGTAGATCTGTTTGAGTAAAAACAATTCGGTAGGAGGGGATACGTAGAGAGAGCATACTTGTATTTTCCTACTATGTAATACCGCTTACACTACTTCTCTTTTGAACTTTGAGTTATTTATATCACTAGTCACTAAGGTATCTTCGTTAGGCAATTGATATGGATAGATGAGGTACATGAGCGACTGCAGATGGGAAGTTTGAGATGCTAGTTGGTTCACAAGCTATGTGGATACCGAGGGGTGTTTCGTCAATGCGGACATTCCAGCAGCTACCGTAGGATTTAAAGGTGGTGTAGTGACTGAGAGTACTACCATTTAAACTTGATGCATGAGCTTACGAGTTGAGTGGGTTCGATCGGTGAAGGATGACTTCGGTTTGCATCTAATTATGATTCGATGGATGCTTAGTATTAAGCAAAGACCGAGCGGGTGACTTATTAACACTTTGCGTGACATCATTCGTATTCGAATTGTTTTTCCTTGTGTTTGTAAACCTTAGGTAATGGGAGTAATATCATGTACTGAAAGTGTGATGACCCGCCCTTCTCGACCCTCGAAAATCAACACAAAATACTCCACAGTATAATATTCTGACGATCAAGTGCCGGAAAAAGGCAGATTGTTAAAGGAAAAGAAAGAAGAAAGAAGGAACTAAACAATATCAGAGTCTAACCTTTGCAACGGAATAAAATATAATACATCATATCAGATCTTTACACAAAATGAAAACTATATCTGTTTTACATAATATATCATCAGAGTTTTACAAACAAACCACAATTACCAGCCTGACAATTTCAAACGAGCGCAGCAGCAGATATAAACAAGTACAGATAATACGTCTCTGACTCCAGCCCCTCTCCAGCTCCATAGCATCCTATCTTGAACATATAATACTTGGTCTAACCCGAGCATTATAATGAAATAACACCCGAGTCAGTCTAGAATACCAGCTGATAAAAATACACCGAATTTGATTATTAAAGTTTCAAAAATCCTTTTGAAAACAAAAGCATCTCGTAAGACCACGCCACAAATAAACATGTCTGGTTTTTATCTTAGATAGCTAAAACAATTTTTATATAAATCCTCTAATATTATAATAGGGTCTATATACAAATACTTATCAAAATAGACGAAATTGTTACATCTATTAAATTCCAGCTACTAGCCACAAAGTGGGTAATACAAACAAAATCGTAAAAGGCTCGTAGGGAGAATGGATTTCCAACTAATGACTAGGCACTGGGGTACCACCTGTCACAGTACCTGGTCTAGATCAGTGTACCGAGGACCATGCCCCATCCCCTACAACACAAGGCCAGGACTACCCCTTACTGGATAATCCCGAGTAAGATCACCCTACGGTTGGGATCAGCAACCGCACCGCTAAGCTGAATAAAAAGGGACATCTAGACAGGGATGACCTCACCCTGAAATGGGTGCTACCCACCTAGCCTTGCTGCATAACCCCTGATTTTTTGTCATTCCCGGTTGATGAGGCTTGAGGCTAAGTGTTACCTTTTAGAACGTTTCACTTTGAATGCCTATCGCCCACCTGACGATGTTCCGAAAGCATTCATCCATACAAGTCCGTCCCGAGTTTGAACGGAACCGAAGGCACTACTCCTACTACATCCATTTTGAAAATATCTCAGGATTAGTAGCGACTAGCTCTTGCACTACACTGCTCCATCTTTAACTCTGAACTCGTTTTTCTCACGAAAACATACAAACCGGATCGAAGTGGTTTTCGAGAAATTAATCCCGATCCCGGTCTCTTCGAAATGATCATTGATTTAACTATTAATTAACAGCCATAAGCATACATCACACAATAAATAATTTACCATATCATTTATTTTCCTCAAAAATATCCTTGCAAGATATATTCCCATTTTCCAAATCCTTTTGAAAACACTTTCAAACCCAACTCTTCACAGGGTGTAAATTCTCAAATCTTTACTTCCTATGAAAACATCCAAGTACCCGTATTTAAGGTTTAAAATAATTTAAATTCTTTATTCTTGAAAATACATTAAAACATTTATATTAAAACTTCTTACATACTTAATTTAAAATATATATACCTTTAAAAATTTCTCGAATCAAATTACTTTATCAAATATAAACTATTTTCTTTAAAATAAAGTTAAGTCATACTAGATTTTAAAATAAAGCTATGAAATCCTATACAAGTTTCAAATAAAACTTTAATTAATTATCTTTAAAATAAAACCATTTCATAAAGTATAAATATTAATAATATTCTTTAAAACATAATATTGATTACCCCTTTAAAATAATTACTTCTATAACAAATTTGATAAATGTTCACTTTTAAAATTCTTACAACTTAAATAATTTCTTGAAACCATTCTTTAATACAACTTTTAACCTTTCAAAAACCTACTCTAAAAACGTACTTGGCTTCTCAGGGAAATACACTTCCATTTTAGGATAACCTAAAGAATTCTTTTTATCAATCCAACACGATTTACCCCAATTCAATTTTACGTTTATCCCGTAAATTCCTTTCCATACTTTAAAAATAAACTCCTTTTATTTTTAAACACATTGTTATTTCCTGGAAATCACTTCCAAAGTATGCTTAAAATATTTAGAATATGATTACTAAATTCTTTACTCAAATTATACTTTTGAAAATCTATATAAAAATTTCTTGAGTAACTTAAATTAAAAATTTCCTTTTATATAAAGTTATTATACCAAATATTATATTAAAAATTTCCTTTGGAAAACATAATACTAATTTACCTTTAAAATAATTTAATACCATAATTACTTAATTAAATATTTACTTTCACTTTAAACAATTAAAATAATATTTCTTTTCAAAATATTCTAAACACATTTTAAACTGCTCATTTATATTTTGAAAGCCCTTCTTTAAAACATACTAAAATTTCCAGGAAAAAAAAAACACTTCCCATCCTTTGAAAAAAATAAATCTCGCTATTATTTTAAAACAATTCACATTTCCTTTTAACATCACAATTTCAAACACTTCAAATTTTCAACCATTTTCTTGAATTTAATTCCTTTTAAATTCTTTACTTAAGAATTTCCTTTGTTTCCTTTAAACCCAATTTATTTATTTATATTTAAATTCCCAGGTTGTATTCACCCAATCATAGCACAACACAATTTAATTTTCAACTTAATCTACCCCAGTATATAGATGAAACACAACATAACAAGATCTAAAACAATTTATCACAGGATATCAATGAGATATATCACAAAATATAAATAAAATTTCTATTTTGTAAGGAATCCAGTTGGATCCCTCCAACCTGTTTCCCTGCATCCACAGATATTAGCGCAACTAATAATTATCGATTCGATCTGATAATAATTATCATATTCAGCTAAACAGCCAATCAAACATTTAAATATTAGCTATTTAAATTACTGGTATCCAGATGTGAGTGAGATTAACCCACCTTGAGTTTTCGACGAGCGTTCAAATTTAAATTGAATTGAACGACGTTCGATTTAACCTAAATTTTTGACTTTCTCAAAATGATCACAGAGTTGCTTCACTGCGTAGTACACATCTCTGCGATTCCGGCGTCGCCAGTTTTGTCGAAATCTGATAACGTACGCAAAAGATATAGAATTTTTAAGCGTTTGAATATAATTTTATTTATAAATTTCTTTAGATCTTTCAACACAAACCAAATCTAACCGTTCATTCAAGAACGAGATCCAGGCCGCTACCAATCTTCTTCCTTCTCGTGTTCGCACACAGGTAATTCGAACC
Source organism: Allium cepa (assembly GCA_030765085.1). NCBI lineage: Eukaryota > Viridiplantae > Streptophyta > Magnoliopsida > Asparagales > Amaryllidaceae > Allium > Allium cepa. The sequence continues at coordinate 140,560,654 of CM060932.1, forward strand.
CATCATCACCAATTAGGGTTAGAAACCGCTCCTTCCACGATCGTCTTGAGGGTGATCCAATACCACCACGACGCCCGGCGCCGCTCCATCCACGCCCAGAAAAGCACGAAGCTCAACGCCCCCATCTCATCGAAAAACGCACGTGAACGGCTTCAAAATACGACTCCAAACGACCTCATCAATCAAGATCCACCGTACGGATGAGAAGCCGACGCCGTGCTCTTCGATCTTCATGTTGGAAATTTTTGCTAAAAACGAATGGATTGAGAGAAATTTTAGGTGGAACGAGATTAAACTTCGACCATCGAAATGTCTGTGTCGGCCGAACAAAGAGAACTAGGGTTTCGGCCCTATGCGAGTATATATATACATATAGCCCAATTATTTTATTATTAAATTCACCATTAAACAATTTTCTCAGACGATCTCCAAACAACGCATGCCGACAGGCGATTATAAGGTTTTACCTACGTTCCGAACATAATGGAACGTGTTTCGCAAGCTAATTCGTTCATATACGCGAGTTACGGAAATAAACGATCAATTCTTAATTAAATCGATTAAAGTATTTTCTATGCGTTTTGAGCTGCCAGGGTCAAACGTCAACTCCGATTGCTATGAAAATTGAAATCCGATAATAACTAACTATTATGGATCCAATGGAACTGGTTTCATCGAATTCCGAGACTGTGCCCCGGAAGGCTATTTCAACTCGTCGATAAATTCGAGCGATTTCCGAAATTGTCGAAATCATCTAAAATTTCACTTTTAAAATTTTATTAACTCTATTATAACTCGTATATAAATTTTATATTCACACTAGAAATCATTCCGATTCAGTTTAAATCAAAATCTGATTATTTGCATTATTATATTATTAAATTCCATTATTAAATTAATATAAAATTTCTAATTCAACCTATCGACTTTTAATTCCATCCAACAGTCCAATATTATAATTCAAATACAAATAGATTTAAAATAAATTTTAGAATCTATTTTTATATCTATTTATACCTAGATTCACAAATTATCCCAATTCCAATATTAAATTATTATTATTCAAATTTAAATTAAATTCTCGTATTTGAAATTTAACTAATTCTATTAATTTAACCTAAATATTTTTACTTCAAAATCAATTCAAAATTCACATTTAACATTTAAAATGAATTAAATGTTCAAAATTAACGACTAGAAATTCTGGGTCGTTACAGAAAGTGTATTTTCTAAGGGTCGGTCCACCCACGTACCAATTTTTAAACACTAGTTCGAGCATCGCATTCCATTTAATTTGTAGTAGTTGGGAAAAGGTCCTTCACTTGATTCTTAAAGGAGATTACCAGGGTCAAATTCTTGAAATGACTTAGGAATTTTGAAGTATGGCCCTACTCATGTAAGGAAATTTTGATGGTTAAACGAAGAAACTAGATTATAGCCTGCATGAGAGGAATTAGGTGGTCGACCCTAGTTTAATAATGAAATCAATCAAGCAAACTTAGGATTAGATCTGGCACCATATTTATTTTCAATGATCTTTATTCATTGGTAAATTATTCTAGTATAGTGTAGTTAAGATGCTTGTGATAGTTCGAGGAAGGGCTTCTCGACTAGTTTTTATGGAAATTCGGATAATCTTCTAAGTGGGAACATGATACTTTCCTAGGTAAGCATTGTAGTACACTTAGTATATTATCCTTATTAACATTGAGCGGTCGAGGTGAGTCTGAACCTAAGCGATCTTAAGCATTTATAGATTTTTATTTAATAACGATTTAATTAATAGGATTTTCTCTTTTGGAAAATGATTTCAGTTCGGAATAGAAGGAAAGTTGAGTCTTCGATGGCTGGAATTATTCGAGAGTTTTGAGACTCGATGTCCAACATATTTTATGAATTTTCCATTTCATTATGGGCGATTAACTAGGCCTCCGTGGATTGTGCTCATGGAGGTAGTTTCACCATTTAAGCGTTTAGTTCCTTCTTGATGACGAACAGGCTCATTAAAGTCTATAGTTTAACATGCATGTTTGACTATTGATTGGTTTCTGTGCATGTTGGTATAAACTCTTTCTGAATTTTTTTTGTTTGCCTTTTTGCTTTTGATTTCTTGTTAATTGGTTGTTTGTATGTTGACTGAATGATGATTGTTTATTTTTGATTATTGATGATTTTTGTTGCTTTTTGTTTGTTATTTCATATGTTTACTTGATGCTATTTGATGTTGTTAATTATTAGATTTTATTGTTGGTTGATTTTGATTGTTGTGGATTTTGTTGCTAGTTTTTATATTTGATAACTTGTATGCTAGTCATTGTTACTTATCATTGCTTATTGTTCGAATGTTGTTTGTTGTTGCTTGCTATTGTCTAATGGTTTCTTGTATGAAAATTTTCATTTTTTATAAAGTATGTTTTGAGAGTGAATATGATAGCTATCTGGAATAGTTAGCATATCATCAATGCCTACTGTAGGGTCGACATGGGACTTATATGAGTCAGTTCCATTTTTGATGTGACTTGTAGCCTATGGTATGCTTAGATACTAACTTAATTAAGCTTACTCTCCATTTTTTAGTTATGTATGGTTGCAATAGTATCGCTTACTACACTAAAATTATACATGTTTTAGTTGTGAATTGCTATAGAATGATTGCATGATCCTATTTGTATAGTACAACTAGGAACTTAGAGATGAATTTTAGCTATTTAAATGCTTATTTGTTTATACTTGTATTTAAATTATGAGTTTTTTTTAAGAGATTTGTATGAAGAGAAATGCGGGAGAATGCAGATTATCGCATGTTTCCTAAGATGTGAGATGCATTTTAACTTGGGAGTTTCTGTAATATTTGCTACGAAAGGGAAGTAGTGTCAAAATTTTCTGAGGCTAGGACTCGAGGATTTTGGTTAGATCTGTTCTCACATATAGGAATTTCGAGGAAGAAATTATTTTAAAAAGGGGAGAATATAACAACTTGCAACTTTAATGACTGAATATTTAGAAGATTTACTTAAATATTTAATCGTTAATCGATGGAATGCTCGTTATATTTGATTTTTCAAAAACCGATGAATTGGATCTCGAGACACCTGTGATTGAGACCACTTTCCCAAGACGAGAAAAATGAGTATAAATTTGACTATGTTTGGAATCGTCGAGTTTTTGGAGTGAATAGTGATTTTAGAGAAAGAAGTGAAAATGGGCTAAGGTCGATTAGCTAGCGTATAAGTGGTTAACCCTCCCATAATTACACTTCATTCTCTCATTTCACTTTCCACTCACATTTCTTTTCCTCTTCCCCTCTAATCAATCTCTAGTTTCTCTTAATCCCCCTAACCTAAATCCACTAATTCTTCCTCGAATAACATTCCTAAATTCTTAAATGAATCACCATAATTTCTCTCTACCTATCATTCACACAATCCATGAAGGAAGTAGCTTGAATTGGATTATGGATGGAGATCCCAAATTTAAAGCGAGGGAAAGCATGTGCTTTGGTGATTAAAGCTTGATTTGGGGAAGAAGAAGATGAGTGGGATGACTCTCCTATTTAAGTTTAGTATTTTCCTTCATTAATTTGTTCATTTGTAATTATGAAGTAATATGGGATGTTTGGAGATTTCTATGCTATGGTTTATGCTTGTGTTCTTATTATAAACATGCATATATTCACTTATTATTGGTTCGGATCCTTAATTATCATTTTTGAAAAATTTAGTAAGCATGGAAATTTTGTTTAGGTTTAATTAAATGTTTGAGTATGATTAATGGCAGATACGTGGCTAAGTGATATAATAACATGACTATCATTAATCAGCAAAGGTTAAATGAAATGATTTTAGAAAAGTAAGCAATGATAATTAAGTAGTTTAAAGGCTCTACACCTATCATTAAAGTGATTAGAGGCCTAATGAAACATAATTAGCATTTGTAAACATTATTTAAAAGAAGTAATTATTTTATAGAATAATGGAATATCTTATAAAATGAAGATAATAAGTTAATTAAGCAAGCTAAGAGCTCTATTGTTATTAAAATGATTAGAGCATTAATGAAAAATAAATGACGCTTATAAATATTATTTAAATGAAGAAATAATTTCATAAGTAAAAGATATATTTTATTAGATAGAAAGATCTTATAAAATAGAAACAAGGATATATTTTATAAAACATAAGTGAAGATATTTTATAAAATAGAAAGAGATTTTATAAAATAGTGTAGATGATATTTTATAACATAGAATGATTTTTTATAAAATAATATAAAAGAAATATTTTATAAAAGTATAAGATTTTATAAAACAGTAAAAACGAATTATTTTATATAGTCTAGTAGTAAGGTATTATAAAATAGTTATAAGATGAACACTTAATTTTAATGAAGAAATTAAGTAATATAAAGGCTTAAAATGATTTACAAGCTAATTTGGTATTTTATAAAATAATGGAGTGATTTTATAAAATAATGGAGCCATTTTATAAATGGAAAAGAGATTTGAACTTTTATAGAAAGATTGGATAAATAAAAGTAAGATTTGATTTAAATAATAAGTGAATTATTTATTTGAATATACATGTTTGTGTATGTGCACCGTCGGGTAAGCATATACATGTATTTGAAGTTATATAGAAATGAATACAACTCATGTATTGCAGTTAAAGTTGTTGAGTGGTTTGGATCGTTAATAATAATTATTTGATTGTTAAGTGGTTGGAATTATTGTATGTATTGAATAATGAATATAAATGGTATTATAGTTGATAAATGAAATGGAAATACAAATATGAGTCATTATGTACATATTAGATGTTCATTAAAGTAAGAATCAAGATAAGAAAGAGTTTAGAGAAAGCACTAAGTGTCTTGGAGAAATATATAAAATGAACATGAAATGTGTGTACGTGAGTGTGCATGTGTGTATGGTGCAATTTGAGGCACTTATTGTAATGACCGGTAATTTGATCACTTTAACCAAAGATATTTAAATTATTTTAAATATTCAAAATCAATAAATAATCAAGTTTTAAGTGATAAATAATAACAATGAACTTATTTGAAAAAATATTCACAAAGATATTTACTTTGAAAAAATATCGATAAAAGAAATTGAAAATCTTTCTATCGCAACTCTATAATCGTAAAACAAGTGCACAGAGCTGGATACATACACTTTTTTTTATAATCAAACAAGAATACAAAATAAAATCAATTATTTTACATTTTGGAAATTAAATGTATTTATGGCAACATAAGTATTGCTCTTATATTTAAGTATAGATTTATGAATTTAAATTGGGATTTTATGATTTAATAATTACTATAATTATTCAAACAATTGTTTTCAAAGGATAATAATTCATTTTAATTAGTTATGAAGTGATAATAAATCATTTGTGATATTTTTATTAAGATATTTACTTGATTTGAAAATATAAGAAAAATTTGTATCGCTTTATCGATATAATAGCGATTACATAATTGTTAATATTGATTTACATGGTTTTATAATTCAAGTGTGATCATTTTAGTTAACCAATAACAATTATAAATTTATTTTCAAATTTTGTTTACATTTGTATGTAATTTAAAGTATAAGTGAAAATATGACCGGAAATCGGTTTTTCGATTTTCAACATTTTAGCGAACGAAAGTTGTTCAAAATGATCGCAATGTTTTTATTCTCTTATGCAAATCCATGTACATATATATATATATATATATATATATATAACATGCACACTCAAACACATACGAGCATACAAATATTCATACACATTAATATATAAACATATTTAAGACAAATATCAAAGATATTTCCTAAAAGCTTAACTCTTAAGCTTTCTCTAAGTCAGTCCTTACACATCAAAGGGCACATACTCAAGTAGGCAAATGGGAGGAGCTCATTTCGGCTGACGTTGATGAGGTAGGGTGGAGCATGTGGGGTGATGAAGTGATGATGTGTTGGTGTGGAAAAATCTAGATATTTTAGGCACTTGCTTTGGCTATAAATACCCAAACTTTTTCCCTCTTCTTCAATTCACTATAACTCCCTCATACCAGATCGAAAATGAGAAATTCCTTTTTTTTCAAATCATGTGAAATACTAGTGTCTACAACTTTTTATTTTAACACTTCTTCCCATTCTAAGCTTAGCTATGCTTAAAACACCATTCTTTCCACATCATTCTCGAGCCCAGTTTTTTAGGTTCGAGAATACCCCCTCTTCTTTTGATCATATCTTCCTCATAATAAATTTAATCGTGTATTTCTTTCTTTCAAATGGTAGAGAAAAGAATTTTCAAGAACTTTCCTTTTGACAACTTTTACAAATTCTTTGAGTAACACGTCCAAAATTCAGTTAAAATTTGACTCATTTTCAGGTGTAATCATTGTAAATCCGAGAATGCATCTCCCCATTGGACCATATCTTATTCAAAAATAATCCAAATTGGATGATTTTTTTTAAAATCATAGAGAAAAGAATCTCTTACAACTTTCATGTTGACAATGTTTCCAGATTCAGGGAGTAGAATGTCGAAAAACCTGAGAGAAATGACCTATTTTCAGGTCTAGTTTTGGTAAATTCAATAATAATTCAAAGTTTTGCACCTCATTCCCTATGCTTGGATGAGCACCACTTTTGGCATGGGATAGCCAAGCGCACTAGGAGGTCAAGGGTAAAGGTTCGTGAGCTCAACCCGTGAGTTAGTGAAGCTATAGCCCTTTTGCCGATAGAAATCAATGTGACAACTCTTAACTTTAAACCATTATAAGCAGTTACAAATGTTTAACATAACTATTTGGATGCTGATAATGTTTGGATGTTTGGTTGATAAATGTTTGAAAAAGTAATTAGCAACATATAACTAAAAGTGAAAAACTCGTAAACTATAGTTATATTTATTATTGGATAGTACATATGTTTGGATATGATCGTTAATGGTGGTTGTTTATTATATTTGAATATGATTATATGGATGTTTAATATGGTTGTTGAATATATATACAAGTCACGTTAATACACGTTGATAAGCATAAAGGAAATCACTTTCCTTTATGAATCAAATGATGTATATGGAATGTTTAAACCTCTTAAAAATGGTTTAATATGGTTTAGAATTTTTGTATAAACATTTAAAAAATTTTGGAAAATTTTAAATGAATATTGAAAATTGAGTCAAAAATAGATGCATCGCATAACGGTAGTTCGCGATTTCACGCCGTAAAGTCAAACGAATATATAGAATGGAATATAGCTCGGAATCCTTCAAGATAAGAATTTTCCAAACTATCATAACCATAGTTTTCAAACAAAGAAAGAAAATCGAGATTTCAATAAGATGATTTTGAAATATGATCAAAACAAGTTTTCAGAAAAATAGTGGTTTTGCAGTTCGAAATCCATAAAGGGATTTCTTTAAAATGATATTTTAAAATTGTTTAAAAATACAAAAAAAATTATGAAAATATGTTAAAATGTTTTAAAAGTGATTTGAGTTATAAAAATGAATTTTCAAATGATTGAAAAGTCATTTTGATCAATATACCTTAAAAGCACCATTCCAAGCACTTTTCTATAACTTTTGAAATATTGTTTTAAACTTAATGATTCTTTTCCGAATCTTTTATAAATGTTTTCAAATTAACTATTAAGTGTTTTAATAATGATTTGGAAGTTTTATAATTTATTTAAAAAAATTTAAACAAACGATTTAAAGAAAAGCTGTCAAAAAATCAAGTGTTTAATCTTGGCTCTAAAAGCCGATGAGTAGACTTAGTTTTCTATTCATGAGATCCGAGTGAGGTGCTTAAAATAAAGAGATGTTTAGGAGCAACCAGTGCCTTGGCTCACTTGGCCTCTCCTGGACGAGGGATAGATAAGGTCGAAATGTCGTAAACGAGTTAAGTATAAAAGATTAAATTTTCCAAATTTAAACAACTTTAATTATATGGAGGTAATCTTCCTATACTTGGCGTTAAAGATCGAAGAGGGAACTCGTATTATTCATGGAATTTTAAAGGTGGTTTTTCCATTATCCCACCCATAGTACTTGTTGAATACAGAAATTGATATTGAGTAGAATTAGATGATTTCTATAAATTCTACTCACTTAATATTTACTGATTTTGGATTAACATCCTAGATAACATGGTTTTAACTCAATCAAAATTTTAATTTTGAAATTAAGAAATCTTATATAAGATTTATATAAATTATTTGGAAATATTTTCCTAAGTAAAGAAAGAAATGATTTGGAATTTAAAAAGGTTTTAAGTAATCAAATGATTTGATAAGAAAGGTTAATTGATTCCGTATATACGGAAAAGAAATGTTTAAAAAAATATATATCACTTGAAGATATTTTTGATAAAAAGAATCAATCAAAGAATAATTTCTTATTCACCAAACATCTTTTTATCGCTGATTGGTTCGAAGGAACCGGAGTCGAATTTGAAGTGATTCTTATCCGAAAACTACTTCGAACCAATTTATATATTCGAAGTGAATACATGGAAATAATTTAGAAGTTAGAATATAAGGATGCTTGTCACTGACCCTTAGGAGAAATTTTCCATATCATATTATGTGGTAGTAGTTCTCCATTTAAGATCTTCGAAGAAAGGACTTCTCGCTACTAATCCTAGGTGTAATTCCTGATAGGATGTGGTAGGAGAGTACCTTCGATTTATCTTGGTCCTAGACAAATTATATGGATGAATGTCTAATGTTGCATTTCTAATTACATTGATTGATCTCTATGAACGTATCATCTGTTTGGTGGTGGAGAAGACAACTTCTCTTAGCTTAACACTCTTTCCTGAGACGTACGAACTCAGGAGTTATATGTTTATAGAAATCAGTTTTGTGATCATGGAATGGCAGTGTGGCATTCTAAAGTGGAATGTGTTATGTGAAAGGTAAAACATTACCACAGGCCTCTTCAACCGGAAATGGCAAAAACATGGCAGATGTGATAGGGCTAAGTGGGTCGCTTCCATTAGGATATGGTCGTCACCTTTCTAGACAACCCTCAATATATTGGGTATGTTATGTATGCTATGAGATCTCAGATAGGTTGGTAATGGCCAAGGTGATGCCATATTTGGTACTATCCAACGAAGGGGTAGGCATGTTCTACGTTGGTATAGACGTTCAGTATCTGGACCCTAGGTACATCCCTCTAAAGGTGTATTGTACGAAAGGTAGTTCCTCACCTTGTCATTGTATGGAATCCATTTTCTGAATGAGCATTGTAAGAGTTTTCTTTGTAGAGCTTAACATATCTGGAATTTAATAATGGTAACAATTTCGGCTAAGATTCAAAATTTACTTGCAAATGTTTTCAAAAGAATATTAGTAAAAATAATACCCCTATATTTTGTGTAGCAAATGGTTTGGTTATCATGAGGTAAAAACCCGTTCCGTGTTTATGTGCGGCGTGGTCTTATGAGATACCTTTGTTTCAAAATGCGTATTTTGAGTTTCTTACACCAGTCCCATGACTGACCCAGAATTTATTTTTCTTTTCCCTTAAACTTTGGGTGCCCTAATTTTCCTGGGCAGTCTAGTAGCCAAGTTTAGTTATAAGAAATCTGGAAGAGCTCGGAGCATGGAGTTAGAAGATTCTTCTGAAGATTGTTATCTGTTTCCACCACACTTGTATACTATTGTATTCCGTATTTATAAGGACATATATTTATAACTGTCCATTTTTAACTCTGATAAATGTATTTAGATTTTCCACTATATAGATTATATGTTGAAATAATATATGTTATCCCATTTGTGTGAGATTCTATTTTGTCTTTATTTTCTTTCTAACCCTTAACGATTGAGGTTCGGCACTTGGATTTGTGGCACTTGATTATCGAGAATGTATTAATGTCGATTTTTGACGGTCAAAAATCCTATTTGTTGCACTTATGCACATTAAACATCGACTAAGGTAGTGTAGTGAAGTGTAGTTCAGTCCCCAGAAATGCAAAATTGTGACTAGGAGGCTAAATGAATGACAAATGGATTAATAGCGAGGTGTGTTAAAATTAAACACTTTATTAAATTGGACTCGTTACTAGAATTGACATCGCCCAATTTTAACCATGCGAAGAGGGAAAGACTTGACGGAGGGAGTTGGTGGTCTGAGCGAGGAAGCGATGCGGATGTGACATACTATCCGACATCATTGCTCCAAATCTAGGCTTGGTGCCTAGATTTTCCAGTAGTTAGTGGACTAGTGCAGGTGGCCAGTCGACTAGTGCAGGTGTCCAGTCGATCGAGGCAATTTATTCAGGGCAATTAGCCCAGATCCAGAGCAGTTTGCTCCGTACCAAATCCCAGTTCTCCTAAGCTGACTCCAGGATACACATGATGATGATGTGTCGTGCCCTATCATGGTGTTCCGACAATGAGATGATGATGTAGTGTCATGATCGTTAGTGACACAAGTGTGCACCACATGATGTGATACGACCTCGGGGTTCTGTTGTGACTTCCAATAGCATATTGTACGGACATACCTAGTCTCGGCCTTATATTAGTGACTGCATAGCGTATTGATCTTATATTATTAACCATGTGCGTTGGTAGATGATAATAGTCGCCTGGTAATGTGTTATAAACCACCTATGCTCACTATGGGGTACGGTGGTGAATGATAATGATCATGTGCAAGTGGTTCATATATCAGCTATGCTCATTGAGGGATATGGTGAGATCCACATATGTATAGAATATCTGGAGTAAGTCAAATATCATCTTTGCTCGCATTAGGGTATGGTGAGACTTACACTAGTTGGATCGCACTGGTTGTGATTTGGGGTCTATGGTACATTGAGGTACCAACTCTAGTTATTTTAGACTATTGACTCCAAATATATATAGTCGATTAGATACCACCTATGCTTATCGAGCGATATGGTGAGATCCATATAGGTTTCAAGTATATAGAGCAGATCATATATAACTTACGCTCACTACAGGGCATGATGAGATCTACCCGAATTCCATTACTATGGATGTGACACGGGTCTATCGCATACTGAGATACTGAATCTATTTATTTTGGACACTCAATGGGAATCATTAGATTGAGATAATTTGAATTATAGATAGATTTCTAACATGGACATAGAATTCAAGTAAGTAGAGTAGGTCATATATCACTATGCTCACTGTGGGGTATGGTGAGACCTGCACGAGTTCGATCACACTGGATGCGACTTGGGGTCTATGGTACACTTAGGTACTGACTCTATTTATCTTTAGCCTGAGTCTACCACGTCTTCCCCCATTAATAATGGCGGGTATCAATTTGTATTCCTTCGTTGGTTCTCATTGTTAGGTTATATGAGTTAGTTGTTGTTTTCATTGTTGTGTATATTAGATTGCATCCCATTATCTATATTACCTTATTACAATATACAATTACATTTCAGTTGCATTATATTAGTTGTGCCGACTCATTGATTACAGAAGAATAGTGAATTATGGTATAATTCCATACCTTTGTAATGGGTTTACTTGTGTATGGGCGGTCCGAATTATCCCTATGCCACGTTTATAGAGAGGACCAGTTGTACCTTAGTAATTTCCAATTTTATATGTATATAGTTTCGATATATAGTAGTTTGAGATAGTTCCCCTCACACCAGGCTTATGTCTGACCTATGTTTTGTCTTATCTATTTATATCATGACAACTCTTGGGTACTTGATTGAGAAATGTGAGAGTTGGGCGCTTTTGGGATACGCTATCAAAGTGGCACAATTGGAGCTTTTGAGGTAAGGGCAAAACTTAGGACATATACTTGATATTGTTGTAGTACATGACAGATATGTTATTTATGTATAAGACTTGTATCAAATATTTTATTCAAACATCATGCATTGATATTAATTTATAAGTTACTTTTGCTAGTATAGTCTGTAATATATTGTTCATTTTGTTCTATTTATGTATATTCTGTATATTATATGTTGTCATTCTGTGGTGAGATTATCGTTATGCCTTTGCATAATGTTTTGCTTTTTTATTTCTTTATTTTCTTAGCAAGCTATCTTTTATGGAATTCAAAAAATCAGTCATGGATTTTTTGAATTTTACGAAGGATGGGTTGCTACATTTGGTGAGCTAGGTTCAACACTCAAGACCAAGTAGACTGGTTTGAGTAGAAACAATTCAGTAGGAGGAGATACGTAGAGAGAGCATATTTGTATTTTCCTACTGTATAATATTGGTTACACCACTTTGTTCTGGACTATAAATTATTTCCGCCGCTAGCCGCTAAGATATCTTCATTAGGCCATTGATATGGGCAGACGAGGTACTCGAGTAACTGAGGATGGGAAGTTTCATATGTCTGATTGGTTCAAAAGCAATCTGGATAGTGTGAGGGGTGTTCCGTCATCATAGACATTCCAAAAGTTGTCGTAGGTATTAAAAGTGGTGTAGCAACCGAGAGCGCGGCCATTCAAATTCAATGCATGACCTTTTGAGTTGAATGGGGTCGGTTGAGGAAAGGAAACTTGGGTTTGCATCCAATTATAGTTAGGTAGATGCTTAGTAATGAGGAAAGATCAAGCCGGTAACTTATTGACACTTTGTGTGAAATCATTCGTATTCGAATTGTTTTTCCTTGTGTTTGTAAACCTTAGGTAATGAGAGTAATCCCATATATTGAAAGGGTATTTTCTTAGGGTCGGTCCACTCACATATCAATTTTTAATCCCTAGTTCAAGCACCGTGTTTCCAGGTGATTTTCACCAATTGGGCAAGGATTCTTCACTCGATTCTTAAAGGCGAACCTATTTTAATAAAGAAATTAGGCAAGCGAACAAAGGAATAGATCGGGTATCATTTTTATTTGGAGGATAATTATTCATTGGTAAATTATTTATTGTATAGTATAGTTAAGATACTTATGGTAGTTCGGGGAAGGGATTCTCCACCCGTTTTGTGGAAGTTTGTTCTTTAAGAATTAAAATAAGCTTTAATATTAAAAAGAAAACCATTTTCATATAAATTATTTTAAATTTTAATTATTTTATTTTCATGAAAAAGAGGAGAATTTTAAGTTTACATTTTTAAATGTAGGAATATTGTTATCTTTGAAATATTAGAATTTAAAAGTTTGTTAATTTAATTAGATTATTTTATAAATATATACTCTATTTATTTTTCATTGTAAAACATTAAAAGGGATCTATCAATGGGGATTTATATCATTTTCCATAATATGTGTAATAATTTTATGGTAATAAATAAACATTTTGAAATTGGGAATTTTGTATAATAAACATTTTGGAAAATGATAAATCATAGAATGTATGATATAAGGTGAGTTGTTATAATATCGTAGCACTATACTTATACTTATCATCATCAGTGTATGTCATGACGTGTTTATATCTTGCTCTGTATTTGTGAAGACGTGCTAAAGATTAATTGAAATATGATATGCTAAATGTGCAGTGGTAATGATTATTTGAAAAAGTGATATGATAAATATAATGACATCCCCTTTGTGATACTGGGATTAAATGACATTTAGCGGTGATAATATGTTAGCGAGGGTGTGATAAATAAAAATAACTAGATCGGAACGAAGTGAGACACCAGTTAGGCTAGTTAATCCATCCTAGTCAAATTGACCAAGTATAGGATCCTGGGTTGTGGCACTTTGGCACCATTTCCACAAGTCCAAATGATCTACTACAAGGGTAGAAAAGGTGAGGTGAGGCAACATGATGTGGTGGCAAGTTGATGGATAGTGTAGTGCACCAAGGATATGGTGTGATGGTGAGCGAGATAGTGCAGATAACAGATCGAGGGGGTAGCCACAACTTTGGGTTAAGGGGGAGGTGGAATACCTTAATGTCGACTCAGAATTTGGTAAGGTGAAAATGAATAAGGATGAACTGGATATACACACATCACTTATATATATATAGTATTAACACCTTATGTGTAAGATATTGGGAGGTGGGTGGTTGTGTGTTAGTGAGTGTGTGACAACTGCCATGATGCCGATTTCCTTAAAGAGATCAATGACTTCCGAAGATCTGGAATATAGCGGATACCGTAAGAGTGTGAACCACTCCATCGAATATGCGAATCCATACCATACCCTCTCCTATGCTCTAAAAGAAGCATCATTTCCCATAAGAATTGCACTTTCCTCCTTTCCAATAAAAGTGATGAATAATCCCAGTTTGGTATCATGTGGAATGACGCCCTTGAATCAGATACCCAATGATCTGTGATGCTGTTGTAGCCAACACATCACTAGATACAGCCTTCTACACCGCAATCGATCAAGATCCAACTTCGGTCTTCCTCTTAAAATTCGGACAATCTCTCTTCCAATGGTTTGGTTTCTTATAGTGGTGAATTTCTCATCCCTAAATCTTCCTCCCCAACCATTTCCAGGCTTCTTAAACTTTGAACATCCCTTAGAGTTCTAACTCCTCTCTTCCTCTCTCAATGAATAGATCTTGACTGCTACTCCATTCTTTACCTTTACTCATCTCCTTTGTTTGATCTCTCAAGTCTTCAAAGAGAATACCCGACTTCTCATCCTCTATTGTCGAAGTGTTTCTCCCATATATCAGACTATTAGCAAAACCCGTGTACCACTTTGGAAGGAAAACAAAAGAACCATCGCTTTTTGCCCTTTATCCACCTTCAAATCAACCGTCTTCATCTTCATCAAAAGATTATTGAAGAAACTAAGATGCACCTTCACTGAAGTACCTTTCTCATATTTATGGTGAAAAATATCTTCTACAAAATCAGACGAATTGTGAGAGACTTATTTATGTAAATATTCTCTAGTTTGATCCATGTTCCTTTAGCAGTTGTTTCATTACTAATCTCTGAGATAACGTTCCCTCCCATGGCCAACTAGAGAGTGGTATAAGCCCATTCTTCCATCTCCTCCTTCCCCACGGCTGAAATATCAACATGTAACATCTCAGTGTTAAACACCACCTAATGAATCCTATTTTTCCTTAAAACAGCTTTCATCCACCATTACCACTTATCGAGGTCATTATGACATTTCCATTTTTCTATTGCCAACCGAGATCCAGATGCCCTATAAGATCCCTTAAGATAAGGTCTTGCTTCAACTAGGTTACCTTCATCTCTTGTCATACTACCTAATACCTTTCTTCAACAATCAAATAGCTCTGATACCAGACTGTAGGGAAAATTTTGGGTTAACACCCTGAATGCAATAGAAATAATAGGATCATGTTGATGGTAAGATAGAACAAACAGAAATCTAATATCCAAAATATGGAATCGCAAATCACAGATGCACAAACATAAAAGAAAATCACACATAGAATATACAATAGTTCCATATCATGAGATAGTGTACATCCACTTTGAGGAGAGGAAATTTTATTACTTTCTGAACAAAGAAAATAAACGATTGATAATAGAGGCTGAGAAAAGAAATATAAAGTAATTCAACTTGAGAGCACAATATTAATCTCTAAAGAGTGACCATCTTTATATGGAGATTATTACATAGGGTAGAAGTAATTAACTTATGGTAATAAATTAATACCTCGTCAATTCTCCTATTCATTTGAGAAATATTTATCTATTTGATTTTTCCAATTTTCTTTAATTTGCATACACTTGATAAAATGTCTTCTTTAATCGGCTGATTAGGGAATTGATTGATTACTTTGATCTCTCAAAATAACTATCTCTCATTTAGATAATTTCTTTTCTTCTTTAATGCATTAAAAAAGGCAATAAATTTGAGTCACACATTGACTCAAATATCTTCTAAATCTTCTTTAACTTGGAATATTGTATCACCAAAATTTAACACAAGAATTGATGCATGGTCTATTTGGTGTTCCACATGGAACACCACGGTCTCCTCCTTTATCGTTGATTTGCAAGTGCAAGAAGAAGCAGCACAAAAGGGGTAGGATCGACCATGAGATGATAAGAGAGGAGGCAAAAAGTTTGAAGGAATTTTTGTTAGGAAATCAAATCTACGGTTTCGATGACAATAACTATACAATGGAAATCAGATCTGCACATATATTTATATATACAGGTACTTTCTAGAGCAACATCACTAGAAAGACAATGACAAGGCTCAAAGAATACTACAAGAGACAACAAGTCGATAGAATCAAAGAAGCACAAGAAAAAGAGCATAAAAACTGATATGCACAATATCAGGCGTCTCGGTGCACAAGCCAGACGTCTAAAATAGTTCTCTGGAACAACAGACATGTTAGGAAATCAAAACTACGGTTTCGATGACAACTATGCAATGGAAATTGAATATGCATATATATTTCTATTTTACCTGGTACTTGCTAGAGTAACATCACTGGAAAGATAAGAACAAGGCTCAAAGAACATTACAAGAGACTACAAGTCGATAGGATCAAAGAAGTAACAAGAAGGATGCACAAAGCAGGCATGCACAATTTTCAGACGTCTAGGTGCACTAGCCAAATGTCTGAAAAAATCCTCTGGAACAACAAAACAGATAGGGTCAGACGTCTGGTAGATGCACTCAGACGTCTGAAAGACTACTGTACACAAAAAAATACAGAGTAAGGCGTCTGGTATAAATACCAGACATCTGATTTCGAACTCGGGACTTTTATTCAAATTTCAACTGCCACATTTGAATAGACATTTTCGCTTCTCTTCGTTGCAGCTCTTCATCACCATCAGAAGCAACTATAAAGCACTTGTTAATGGATGCGATTACTCAAGGATTCTCTACAACTGTATATATCATCAAGAATCAAAGAGAACATCAACTTTACTTACTCGTGCCCTTTGCTTACATAATCTGTTATATTCTTGATCTCTAGCAATCTATACTTGTATTTCACTCTTCCTTATATTAATTTCTCCTTAATCAATAATCTCTAGATATATATTGGAAGTATTTGTACTTAATAGTCAATATCCGTGTTATAGAACACGTACTTGATAAGAACAAGCTATTGTAACCAAGCCTATTCCTCCGGGCGAAGTGAGGGTGTTTGATAGTCGAATTCCGAAGGGGAGATTGGGGACTAGACGCAGGACGGGAGGTCCGAGCCAGTATAAAATCCTGGTGTACTTATTCTATATTTACCTAGATTGATTTTATCGTAGTTGCATCATATATTTTGTCACATATACTTGCATATACACTACACGATCCACCCTATAGACTTACAATTGGTATCAAAGAAAGGTTTGATCAAAGTACAGTAACATGTTTTTGAGTCACTTTAATATGGCAAGTATTTTTCAAGAAGTACAATCCACTGCACGACCCCTACTTTTTAATGGCTCCAACTATGCATATTGGTCAACACGTATGAGAATTTTTATGGATGCTAATGGACTAAAAATTTGGTCAGCCACTCAAAATAAATATGAAGCACCTGACACTGCTATGAACACGTGGACCGATGCACAAAAAACCGCAGCTTCTAATAATGCCAAAGCTATGAATGTTTTATTTTGTTCACTAGATAAAAATGAATTTCCACGTGTCATGTTATGTAACACTGCATTTGATATTTGGCATACCTTACAAGTTACACACGAAGGCACAAACAAAGTTAAACAAACTAAGATTTTAATTTTACAAAATCAATTTTCATCATTTAAAATGAAACAAAATGAATCTACACCCTAGACATGTACTTTAGATTCCAAACCATTCAACATGATTTAATGGCACATGGAGTCAAATTCACAAATTTTGATTTAGTGTCTAGAACACTCAATTCTTTAACTCCAGAGTGGGAAAGAAAAGTTTCCTATCTACCATTGGTGTTAAAGGGAGAAATTAGCTATTAAAGAAGCTAATGATCTCTCAACACTCTTAGTTGAAGAATTAATAGGAAATTTAATGTCCTATGAAGCTAATTTGCAGGCACGAAAAGAACAAAATTCCGAAAAGAAGAACATAGCATTCCCAGAAACTTATGAAGACTCCGATTAGACGAAGAAGAAATTGTCTTTATTGTCAAAAACTACAACAAATTCAAGAAGTTTAGGAAAATGACTAGATTTCAGAAAGGAGGAAAATCAAATTCAACAAACCAAACGTCAATCAAATGCTATGAGTGTGATCAATTTGAACATATAAAGAAAGATTGTCCCAAACTCAACAATGATAAAAAGAAGAACAAATTTGAAAAATTCAAAAAGAAGAAAGCTTTCAAAGTAACATGGAATGACTCAGATTCTTCATCATCATGAGACAGTGATAACGATAGAGAAGGAGAACAAGTTAATGTATGCTTTTTGTCACAAACTGATGAGGTATGTCCTGAAATTAGCTATGATGAATTATTAGTACTTAGCATGGAATTAGATGATAAGTTTAGACAAATTAAAATTTTGAATAAAGAACATATAGCCAAAATAAATAGATTAGAATTTGAAGTAGGAATGTTAAAGGATGACAAAATTATTTTAGAGGAGGAACTAGAATTATCTCAAGAAAAGGTTAAAAATATTTTGGTTAAAGATGAAACTGTGGCTATTGATTTTAAAAAAACTAAACTAGAAAATGATAACTCGTTAGAAAATATCAACTTGAAGAGTAATTTAGAAACATTGAAAATTGAAAATTTAGAATTAAAAGAAAAATTAGATAAATTACAAATAATGTTTCAAAATTTAATAAAGGAATACAAGATTTGAAAATCTTATCAAAACTTCAAAACCGCCAGGTAATAGATACAGAATAGGATTTAAAAAATTTCCTAAACAAAAAGGGGATGATATTAAGAAATATAGTTTTATTTATCAAAAGACTAAAAGGTCACCTAAATCTAAAAATAATACCAAAATCATAAAAATTTGGATTCCTAAGACGGATAATAATTTGATATGACAAAGACACATTTTTTAGACAACGTAATATAATAAAAATTATATTCATAAAAGTACCAAACCTTCATTGGCATGGCTACCCACTTATCCTAACATCTAGGGCCCTAATAAAGTATATGGCACCAATTAAATCATTTTTTGCTTTGTAGTTACCCAAAATAAAAAATTAAAGAAAAATGGTTACTAGATAGCGGATGCTCCAAACATATGACCGAAAATTCAAAAATGTTATCAAATATAATATACATCGGTGGTGGAATAGTAACTTTTGGAGATAACTCAAAAGGATACATCGTGGGCATTGGAGAAGTCATCAACTCTGGTATTTCTAACTCTCCTATTATTACAAATGTTTTGTTGGTAGAAAATCTAAAACATAATCTACTGAGTATTAGTCAATTATGCGACAAAGGTTTTCAAATCAATTTCAAAAACATAGATGTAATATTTTCGATAATAACAAACAACTTATATTTGAAGGTTTTGAAACAAAAATATTTATGTCTTAGACATGAATATAAATAAAAAATTAAATGTGTGCTTAACCGCCAAACATGACGATCCATGGTTATGGCATAAACATTTTTGTCATATTAATTTTAAATATATTAATAAATTAGCAAAATATGAGCTAGTTAGAGGTTTACCTAAAATAAATTACAAGGTAGAAAATTTATGTGACGATTGTCAAATTGGAAAACTAAAGAAAAGATCTTCTAAATCTGAAAATAATATTTCTACAAAATAACCATTAGAATTATTACACTTAGATTTATTTGGTCCAATGCAAGTATGATCCATAAATCACAACAAATATGTTTTTGTAATCGTTGATGATTTTTCAAGATATACATGGACTTTATTTTTAAAACATAAAAGTGACACCTTTGGTATGTTTAAAATATTGGCTAAAACAATTAAAACAAAAATGGATTTGAAAATTAAAAATATTCGAAGTGATCACGGTGAAGAATTCGAAAATGATCTTTTTATAAATTTTTGTAATAAGAAAGGAATAAGTCTTAATTTTTCTTTTCCCCGCACACCTCAACAGAATGGTGTAGTAGAAAGAAAAACTCGTACGTTACAAGAATGTGCACGAACACTATAAATAGTTGTGGACTACCAAAAGATTTTTGGGCCGAAGCTATTGCCACAGCTTGTTATGTTTTGAATCGAGTAACCATACGTCCTATGACTAAATAAACTTGTTTTGAAATATTTTTTGGAAGGAAACCTAAAGTATCATACTTTAAAATTCTCAGATCAAAATGTTTTATATTAAATACAGAAGATAATTTAGGAAAATTTGACCCGAAGGCATATGAAGGAATCTTTATTGAATATTCGGATCGTAGCAAAGCATATAGAACTTTTAATAAACGAAATAACAATATTGAAGAAAGTTTACATGTTTTGTTCGATGAAAATCTTCTTAACCATCATACTAATGACGATGAAGAAATAATTCCAATAACAAATACAATGAATTCTTTTAATAATGAGACAAATGCGCAAATTAATACTTTGATATCATCTCCTAGAATTCTCAAGGATAATCCAAAAGATAAACCATATAGCATTTGTGCCAAATTTTAAACCAAAAAATTATAAAGAAGCTTCAAATGATAACTTTTGGATAATAACTATGCAAGAAGAATTAAATCAATTTGAACGTAATAATGTTTAGGAATTAGTACCAAGCCAGAAGATCAATTGGCTACAGGAACAAAATGGGTATTTAGAAACAAAGCAGATGAAAAAGGAAATATTGTTAGAAATAAAGCACGTTTAGTTGCTCAAGGCTATAATCAAGAAGAAGGTATCGACTATGACGAAACCTTTTCTCCAGTAGTAAGACTAGAGGCCATACGTACATTACTTTCTTATGCAAATCATCACAATTTTAAACTATTTCAAATGGATGTCAAAAGTGCCTTTTTAAATGGTTTTATTAAAGAAAACGTATATTTTGAACAACCTCCATTGTTTGTTCACGAAAAATATCCCAACCATGTTTTTAAATTACAAAAAGCATTATATGGTTTAAAAAAAGCCCCCCGTGCATGGTACGAACGTCTTAAAATCATTTAATCACATCTGTTTTTCAAATAGGCAAAATCGATACAACTTTATTTATTAAACAAGAAAATAACGATGTTTTAGTTGTACAAATTTACATAGGCGATATTATTTTTGGTTCAATTAACGAGAAACTCTGTAATCATTTTCAAATATTATAAAAAATGAATTTGAAATTTCTCACATGGGAGAATTAAATTTCTTCTTAGGATTACAAATAAAACAACTTGAAAATTGTATTTTTATCCATCAAGAAAAATATTGTAACGATCTATTACGTTGTTTTGGAATGGATAAAACTTCAAGCAAACCAATACCGATGAGTACTAGCGTTCACTTGGAAAAGGATGATAACGGAAAAGATTTCGATGAAAATTATATCGTAGCATGATTGGTTCCTTACTTTATTTAACGGCTAGTCGACCCGATATTATGATGAGTGTATGTCTCTGTGCTCGATTTCAAGCAAAACCAAAAGAATCTCACCTAAGAGCTGTTAAACGTATCTTACGTTATCTATCTAGTACTGAAGATTATGGTTTGTTTTACCCTAAAGGATCATTATTTGAACTAGTTTCATATAGTGATGCGGATTTCGGTGGATGAAAAACAGATCGTAAGAGTACTAGTGGAACATGTCATTTTATCGGACAATCAATGGTTTCATGGTTTAGCAAAAAGCAAAATTGTGTTTCCTTATCTACTTGCGAAACCGAATATATTTTAGCAGCTCCCGCATGCGCACAAGTAATATACATGCAACAAACACTTAGGATTTTGGCAAAATTATCAATAAATCACCAATATATTGTGATAACACGAGTGCAATAAATCTATCAATAAAACCTGTGAATCACTTGCGCACTAAGCATATAGATATACGGCATCATTTTTTGCATGACAATATGGAAAAAGGAATTATTACATTAGAATACGTAAATACCTAGAATCAAATAGCAGATATTTTCACAAAACCACTAAACGAACAAACATTTGTTGAACTACGACGCGATTTAGGAATATGTTCTCTTAATGATCTTCTAAGTTAATAATCATATCTTCATTTATGCTATGATTAGATAAAAATTTGGTATCCACAAATTAGAATTAATAAATCATTCACCTTCAGTTTTTAGTTAGTTAGTATCTGAAAATTATCTATAAATAATTTTTAACTTATATATAAATCTTTATACAACAAGAAAAATATATATACATTTCACATTTTTCAACAGAATATAATCATGTCTTATGAAGATTCTCATCTATCCTTCTCAACACCTACAATGGATAGCTCAGCGGATACACCTCAACGGCTTCCTACCCGCACACCAAATCAGGAACCAACGTATATGTGGTCTTCCCATCACACAAGTTTTACTCTCGATAATAAGAAGTCCAAACGAGCTCTATTCGTTTCTCCTAATACCTAGGAGAAAATTGGTGAAATACATCACTATCAGAAACAACAAATAGATCTACAACGAGAATTACATTTTAAAAAAAAAGTCACGGCACGACGACTAAGTTTTTTGGAGAAAGAGCGATGAAATTTTGTAATTCACAAAAGAAGGATGTACATGAACCACTTCCGATTCCTTGCAGTTCTTTGGATCCCTCATCCTCGTATCGTACACCTTTTGATCCTTCACCAAGGCGATTCTCTGGTTCTCCGAGAACCCACGAATGTGGAAATATACGGTCTTCACTCAAACCATGGAGGGATGACAAATCTGAAGATCGCAAAACTCCATCACCATCTAAATAGAATAAATTATTTTCATTGTGTTCGTATCTACGTATATTTGTAATTCTGTTTCACAAATACAATACTATTATTTAACAAAAAATAAAAGATCGGAAAATAAGCAACACCCTTCAAATTTTGGCTAATTTTAGAAAAATCGGTCATTTCAGACGTCTGGACATTGCCCTCAGATGTCTGATACTCTGATATCACGTAAAATTTTACACCATCATGCATATGTCAGACGTTTGATATTACCTTCCAGACGTATGAAAATTGTCTCTGCTTACTTAAAAATAGATACCAGACTATTTCAGACGTCTGAACTATAAACCAGACGTCCGAATAAAGTCTCTGTCACCATATTATAAATATTCGATCTATTTCAGACATCTTATATTCAAACTAGACGTCTGAGAAATCTAACTGCCATTTTTAAACGAAAATTCGATCTATTCCAAACGTCTGAGAATACAAATAGACGTCTGAAAACTCTCTCTGACTATCAAATTTTACAACTCGAAAAAATCCAGACGTCTACCAAAGCAAACCAGACATCTAAATTTATTTACTGTGTTCGAATTAGGTTAAACCAGACGTCTGTATCACTTTCCAGACGTCTGAAATTCAATCGACAGTTTAAAACACCCAGATAACGTCTATTTTTTTTTCCTAATCTCATTTTTTTAATCATTTCTACATAGAGGACGACTCTTCTTTTCTCATAAACATCTTTTTCACCCTAACTCGCATTCAATGCGTCCTAGAACTAAAAACCCTAAGATATCCAAGAGAAAACAAGACCAACCAACTTCCTCAAACCCTCTCAGATGATCAAATCGAACGATGGATAAATCAAGCACCACATTCACTCAAGAGGTATGAGGAAATTCAGAAGAAGAAACTTCATACAGGTCCATTTTATAACTTACTCAAGTTTCCAATATATGATTTAGATGAAATGTGTGACAATGCCGGTTTAGAAACTTTAATATCTTTCAACCCCGATAACATCCAAATTGATCAATTGGCTATATTTCTCTTCTACGCTAATTTGGATAGCACGGCTGTTTGGAATACTGAAAATGAAGACAATTGTCTATGGTCTAGCGTTTATGGAAATACGATTAGACTCACTCGGGGAATAATAGGTAGAACTCTCGGATGTTCCGACTAGCGAAGATTTATATAATATTCCCGATATGCGTTTCAAACCGAGAAACAATAAAACACATCAAATATGGGAGGATGAAATTCCTAAATTTGCATCCAAATATCTACGAACAAAGGCGAGACTTCTTACTCGATTGATCATTAACACTATCATTCCTCGTCTAGGAAGTCATGAGCAGATAACAGAGTTAGAACACAAAGCTTTATATGCTCTATTCAGCGAAACAAGGGTGAATTGGGCAAATTTATATTCGACGAGCTCAAACATTTTTGGACTCGATCACGGCCATCGGTTATCTACCCCACATACATTATGGGACTTCTACGTGCTCACAACATTCCCTCCTACTTATCCACTTTTGAAGAAATTTCTCCAAAATATTCTTTCACGATGTTTTTCTCACTGATGCATCTATCGGAAATTCGTTCGGAGTTTATATCTTTTGAAGACTGGACGCATAATCGTCAAGCCAAACAAGCTGGGACTCCACCTCAACCACACCATGAACCATCACAAGAGGAGGAACAACATCATGAGACAACTCCTTCTCCTCCTCCTCAACAATTTGATTATACGTCCCACGATGAGATTTTGGAGACTCGAACAGAGACGAATCCAAATGAAAGTATTCGAGATCTCACTCTTCAAAATCAACATATCATGTCTCGAAATCAGAATGTTTTGGCTAAGCATATTGACAGCTTTGAACATCTTTTGCCACACACCTAGCAACAGTTGAAACATCACTTTCAACTGTATTATCGGTTCTCAAAGAGGTTCTTCAAAGGGTTCGTGGTCCTACACCCATTTTCGAAGATTGTCCAATTCCAATGCCTTCTTCCTTCGAAACATTCCAAACTCTTTGACGAGGACGAACCTGTAGAGCAAGTTCTGACATCTCCTACGAAGCAACATAGCTCTTCCAAAAATGAAGATAAAGGAGATGATCAACATAACGTTTCCCCAAAAGACTCATAGATTCTTAGGACTCCATCTTTTGTAAAATTATTAAAAATCTATGAGTGTGCTCCATTATTGTAAATTAATGAAATTTCTGTTTTTCTATGTTATTTCTGTGTTCATCTCTGTATTACAATAATTGGTCGATATTTAATAATTTCTAATTTAAAAGGTTATATATCCTTTTTGATAATGCCAAAGGGGGAGAAATCATAAATATCACAAATAAATTATGGAAAGCACATATTCAGGGGGATATTTATAAATTATATATAAGTACATTGTATAGTTGTCAATACCTGAAAGGAGGAGATTGTTAGGAAATAAAAACCATGGTTTCGATGACAACAACTATACAATGGAAATCGAATATGCATATATATATATATATATATATATATATATATTTCTATTGTACAGGTACTTGCTAGAGTAACATTACTAGAAAGACAAGAACAAGGCTCAAAGAACATTACAAGAGACTCAGGTCGATAGGATCGAAGAAGCAACAAATAGGATGCACAAAGCAGACATGCACAGTTTTCAGACGTCTGGGTGCACTAGCCAGACGTTTTGAAAAATCCTCTAGAACAATAAAACAGACTGGATCAGATATCTGGTAGATGCAGGCAGACGTTTGAAGGACTACTATATACAAAAAATATACAGAGTCAGACTTCTGATGCAAATACCAGACGTCTGATTTCAAACTCGGCATTTAAATTCAAATTTCAACTGCCACATTTGAATAGACATCTTCACTTCTCTTTGCTGCAACTCTTCATTACCATCAGAAACAACTATAGATCACTTGATAATGGATGCAACTACTCAAGGAATCTCTCTACAACTATATATATATATATATATATATATATATATATATATATCATCGTCAAGAATCAAAGAGAACATCAACTTTACTTACTTGCGCTCTTTACTTACATACTCAGTTATATTCTTGATCTCTAGCAATCTATACTTGTATTTCACTCTTCCATATATTCAGTTCTCCTCAATCAATAATCTCTAGATACATATTAGAAGTATTTGTACTTAATAGTTAATATCCGTGTTATAGAACACATACTTGACAAGAACAATCTATTGTAACCAAGCCTATTCCTCTGGACGAAGTGAGAGTGTTTGATAGTCGAATTCCGAATGGGAGCTTTGGCATTGGACGCAGGATGGGAGGTCCGAACCAGTATAAAATCCTGGTGTACTTATTCTATATTTACCTAGATTAGTTTATCTTAGTTGCATCACATATTTTGTCACATATACTTGCATATACACTACACGATCCACCCTATAGACTTACAAGATAGATTGAACTAGACGTCTGGCAACTGCACTCAGACATCTGATCTACTACTATATTCAAAAATATATATAGTATCAGACGTCTGAAACATATTCCGAACATCTGATTTCAAACTCAAATTTCAAACATGAACTTCGACTTCCACATTCGAATGATATCTCCGCTTCTCTTCGCTGCAAATCTTCCTCATTAATAGAAGCAACTGTAGAGCACTCGTTAATGGATGCAACTACTCAAGAAACCTCTCTACAACTATATATATCATCAAGAATCAAGAGAAAAAATTACCTTACTTACTTATGCTCTTTGATTACATACTCTATCATATATTCTTGATCTTTAGAAATCTATACTTGTATTTCACTCTTCCAAATATTCAGTTCTTCACAGACAATACTCTCTAGATATATTTTGGAAGCATGTATACTAAATAGTCAATATCTGTGTTATAGAACACACATTTGACAAGAACAACTTATTGTAACCAAGCCTATTCCTCCAGGCGAAGTGAGGGTGTTTGATGGTCGAATTCCGAAGGGGAGCTTCGGGACTGGACGTAGGATGGGAGGTCCGAACCAGCATAAAATCCTGGTGTGCTTATTATATATTTACTCAGATTAATATTGTTTTATTTGCATCATATATTTTATCACATATACTTGCATATACACTACACGATCCACCCTTTAGACTTTCAATTGGTATCAGAGGGTATACTATTTATAGCCATCCCAACCACAAATATCTTCTAATTTCTCTCTGGATCTAGAGAGCAAGTCTTGGCCTCTTTTCATCCAAATAATGGCCAGCCCTAAGAGTGTGAACCCTAGTCTAACACTTCTTTGACCCTTAGTTGAATTCCATTTTAATTAATTGGTTCTAGCTTATTTATCGAATGACCTGACTTATAATTTTTATATATTATTCTACCCAATTTTCAACTTTAAATAAATAATTAATATATTCATAAAATGTTAATTCAAATTTTTTATTATTTTTTATTTAGTTTATAAATACTATAAATTAATTTTAACATCGGAAAAATTAAAAAAAAGGTAATGTGTGCAACAACCCGTCCATTGTAATACCCAGAAATCAATGCCTTCTATTAACGCTTAATTTTCGAATACCATAAAAGATAAATCGTCGAGGTAAATTTTGAAACAAACACTATTCCAAGGTATGATGATATAATCTCACAATGGAATGATAATATATAATATAATGAATATACATGAACATAATAGGATGAACAATATATAATAGACTGCGCTCGTAGAAGTCACTGATAGGTAAAATATCAATACAAAAATTCAGAATATAATAGCTGATATAACATGTCTCATATATAAATAACATATGTCATGTACTACTACAATATCAAGTGTATATACCCAAGGTATCATTTTCGCCCCCAAAGCTCTAGTTGTGCTGCTCTAATAGTATATCCTAAGGGCACCTGGTTCTCAAAATACACAATCGAATACCTGAAGAGTTGTCATCACATAAATAGATAAAGAAAAAAATGCATGTTAGACATAATGCCTGGTATGAGGAAACTATCTCAAAATTTTATATATCAAAACTATATACATATATAAACAGAAAGCTATTAAGGCATACCCGATCCTCTCCACAAACGTGGCTTAGAGGTAATCCAGACAGCCCATAAACAAGTAAAGTAAACTCATCACAAAAGTAGGGAATCATATCGTAACCTGCTCTGTAATCAATGAATTAGCATATCTAATATAATATGACTAAAATGGAACAACTTACTATGATAAATTAACCCAATATATGAATTTAGAGACAATGCAAATATCACAATAAATACATTACAATATTAAATACCAACCAATATAAAAACAAAATAACCATAGGTGACAGACATAGAATATAAGTTGATTGTCATCATGGCCAATAAGTGGAGTCCAATTAGACTTTAACTATGATTCAATGATCCCTACGTAAGGCCTGAAGTAAATAGAGCCAGCACCTAACTGTACCATAGACCTTGACCCACATCTAGTGTGATAGAACTCAATTAGATCTCACTGTACCTTTTATTAAGCATAAGTGACATATGACATAATCTAAATATACGACACCATATAGATCTAAACATAATCCAATAATCCCCATTAATGGTCGAAAATAAATAGAGTCAGTCCTTAATCATAACATAGGTGCCAAGCTACATGTTGACTGAACAAATACGTGTAGACCTCACTGTGCCCCATATTGAGCATTATTGATATATGACCTACTCTAAATATTTGAAACCTTTATGGACCGCACTATATCCCTATATCAAGCATAAGTGATATATAATCCATCCGTAGATGATCGTCGTCATCTCCCCTTTAGTTATCATGGATTTCTTAGCAAATTCACATAATGCGTCTACAAAGAGAATGATAAGCATACCCTGTATAATATGTAATCGGGACCATAAAGGAACACCAATGTCATATGTATGTATGTATATCAAATATAACGTCACATAATCATATAAGCTTATCACAAATGGAGGCTGATATCTCGTCATCGTCTATCTATAAGGATAGCCTCTACTATAAGACCAATAACAGGTACAATCACTAATATAAGGCTAATACAACATACGATCACTAATATAAGACCAGTACTGGGTATGGTCAGTATATAAGACTAATTCCATTCATCAAAACATCTACCCAAGGTCGATACCAAGTACATACTTTCCTACCACTTCCTCAAGTAGCCCAAAAGTCTTCCCAAAGTCATACGAAGGGAATCGGGTCAGTCCATAAGCAAAATGCTCTGGATCTAGGCATTATTGCCTGGCCCAAATATCGATCGGTGGACTGATTACTGCCAACGATCCATCCTTTGAGTTGGGAAATAATGCCAAGCTTGGAGCATGATCTGAGGCCTGATTTTCGCTCGTTTCATTGCGTACCCTTCTCCATAGAGTCATCTGACCATCCGGCTATGTTGTCATCGTTGCGCGGATGAATTTTGGTGCCTTATGGTTGAGTCTATGTGGTAATTCCTTCAAGTGTACGGGAGGGATGTTTCACGAATCCTTTTCGCAATTGTTTTGCTACCAAAATGCAATATGCATCTCGGCAACCTAACTACACTCTACTACATCATCTTTCTTCGTTACAGATGTATATTTATGTGCTAAAGCACAAAGTATACACCAATTCACACACATCTACATTTATACTTCATAATTCACATTTCGAGTTTCACCTGAGCGATTACTCGACCCAATGTGGCCTCATGCAACTTAGTTCACATGATAGTCGCTATGGCTGAAAGAAATGCTCGTGATGAACTTATAGACATATGCTTAAATAAACAATTCAATTGTTTAGCGATCAAACCTTACTTTTATTTAATAAATCTTATATGTAATAAAAGTCCAAATATCGTCTTCTACTCTTTTATCAAATGAGCTACCATTTTATAAAATACATAACTAGCTTATAAATCATTTTAAGCCTTCTAGCTTATTTTTAAAAGTCATACCTTTTAACTTCTTATTAGTAATAAAATATATAATAATATTTATTTCACTAATATAACTAAAAATTGGAGTTTAATTAATTTATAATCATGTTATAAATTAATACTAACTCTATTTAACTTTATTCAATATGAATAGAACACAATATTTGTGTATACAAAATCTTAATCAATTATCCCAAATATTTACTCAAACCAATCCAATCAAACTTGGGAATAATTACATACATATACATATACATATATATATATACATATACATAGATATATGTGTGTATAGTATTCTATCTCTTTTAGATAATATATTTAACATATATATAATTATGAGGATTTATACTAAAATCTATTTTTGGAGTTATAAATCCGCTCACCTGAGCTATGATTTCTCAACTGCCTGAATACATTCCAAACCTATACTAGGTCATAGATAATCTCTATATTACCGTAACTACGAAGAATGCATCTCGATTGGACCCCATATGCAAAAGATGCAAATTAAATGCAAAGCGAGATTAATTACAATAATTAATTATTTAATATAATAATATTAATTAACTCATAACCTTTCTTCCCCAATCCCATTCACTATGCACACCTGTGCATGCGCACATAAACCTATATGCTCGCCACTATCTCTCCTAAAATTCTCCACCTATACATGATGATATGCTGCTCCATCAGCTCCAATGCATGCTCTCAAAATGTGGACCCTAATTCATCAACTTTGATGCCTTAATCTTGATGCAACATGCTCCCCATCACTACCTTCATGAAGCCGCGATCACCAATGGTTAATTGGAGCTAAAGAGATTCATGTGTGAAGAAGCACGCCGCCAAGAGGAGATAATGATTCTCCGTTTTGCTTAACTCCCTCTCGATTGCCGCCAACACCTAACCCTAATCGACAGCCACAAAAATCACATCCTCCAAACATCACCATATTCTCCGATGACAACATAGATGCGAATCTCTCCTCTCCTAATGGTATAAATTTTGTCTCTATCCGAGATAGTTATCTGGGATGATAGTATCATGCATTTCAAGGTCATTTTGGCCATCAGACCACCTGATTAAAAAAATTCTTCAAATGTACGCCTCATAATGAATTCCTCATCCCATATCCATAAGCCATCAGTTGAGATCCTAATGGACCTAACTACGCACATATTTTTACCAAATATGTATAACAATATGTAAGTATTAAAAATATCGTGACTCTAAATATGATAATATTTATATCCACTTTGATTTGCAACGTTAATACGGACTCAATGAAAGTGACCTTGAGTCCTAATTCAACCATATGCAGAAAGTCGGATTTTGAACCTCCAAGTAATTAGATATTTAATCTTTAACTTAAATTATTTACATTTCCAACCATTAAAATGTGAGTTGTTAGATTCTCCTCCTTAATAGAATTTCGTCCTCAAAATTCCTATGAGTATGATAATGCAACCCGACATACCGAAATTCCCAAAGCGTAGAATATATATCTTAACCTTTAGGACTTTGAAACTCCTCCTGCTTCAAAAAAATTTGAAAGCATCTCTTTTGTGCGGCTAGCTCCGAAAAATTTCCCAAAACAAAATATATGTATACATCTCATACCTAAGGCATCTCATTTCTTAGGACATGCAAGCATACATACACAAGTATATCCATGTTATATACACTATAGGTCTTGCTTACCTCTTTTACAGCAAGTGAATGCCATTTAGATATGTATACAGCCGAGTAATCATCCAAGTAGCCAACAACTACTTCCATGTACCTAGTAATACACTCAACAAAGAGGATTAAACACAATTGTAATATTAAACCATGGAGTTAAGCATGCTAAATCATATATAGCAATCATCTCAAATAAATATGCTATATCAAACCATGTAACAAGCATCACTGATGCAATAATTATCTCAGATAAACATGTTATAACCAACTAGGCAATAGGAATCTCTAACGCAATAACACGATATTAAAACATGTACAATCAAGCGTAGTAATACCACCACAATCATACATGACTATCGATTGGAGAGTAACCTCAAATAAGTTAGTATTTGATTATACTATTTACTTCGAGTCACATTAAAATGCAATGGACTCATATAGATCCCTTCTTGAACCTATTCTCGAGCCTACAGTGGGTATGGATGATATGTGAACTATTTTAGATATCTATCGCTACCTCTCTCTGAACATACTTTAACAAGTAATTATAATTAGTGTACAAGCAACTAAATATACAACAGGTAGCAGCATATAATAATAATTTACAAATATACTACCAGACATACAAAGCAAGCAATAACTATCACTAAAAATCAATAACAATTAATAATTATGTTTGTAACAAAAATGGGCACACCACTCGTCGGATGTAATTGAAGAGATTAGAATGAAGAAGTAAAATGAAAAATGAGGCTAATCTAACAATCACACCAAGAAAATAAACAATAATAGAAAGAGAACTAGAATTTATAGTAGTTCGGCGTTATTACCTACATCCACTTTTAAGATTTTGATGTTTATTGCTGATTAGAAATTGAGTTACAAGAGTACAACGGCTAATACTTGAATTACAATGGAGTTCAACTAAAGAAGTAGCATAAAGGTTCCTTTTTCGTTGCAATGGAGGTGCTATTTATAGGTGTGGAGTTGGAAATATCTACCTTGCATCTTAGAATTGTCTTTCCCAAGTTAAGGTGGGCCCACAAGATCGATCTAGGGTCATTTGGGATCGATCCTTGGTCGATCCAACATCTCTTCGTATCAATCAGAAATTGCTCCAATCAAGCTGCGGTCGTTTATGAAGGTTCTTGATGTGTTGAGCAACTCGCTATGAAATTCTCATTGCATTTGGAGTTATGGTTGTGGAGGCCCTTGTATCGATACTTTCGTATTGATCCCTTCGCATTGATGATATGGCATGTGTGTCTTGTGGAGATCCATTATTTATGATCATGGCAAGACCGCTTCTTTTGAGTTGATTGCTTCTTTAAGAGCTTAAGATACGTGGCTTGCTTCATTCACATCCATCCACTACTTCCCCTTCGTATCGATGCCTTGCTTACATCTTCGTATCGATTGTAGGTTCTGTTCTTCGTATCGATCAGGTAGGTCATCGATACAAAAAGGGCATCTGCTGGCTAGATGAAGCGTGATTGATCTAGGAAATGTCGATGTCCATCATTATGAGCTTGGACCATATGGATACGAATGGTGGACGCAAAGTGCTTGAGCTACGCTCATTTCATATCGACGCTGATCAATACAAGATGATGGATATGAGCGATGGATACGAGATTGGCATGTTTCTTATGGATCTTGATCGTTCCACAACATGAGCATACGAACTCCAATTGGCCTAAAATTTGGAACACTACTTTGCATAGCTCTGTTTGTTATGTCATATTGATAGTGGCTCTATCCGAATTGGGACCAAGTTTGCCTATTTCCAGTAGTATAAATGTTGAGGTATAGACTGCCAATGACCATGCAATCTTTGTTGTAGTTGAAGGTCATGTCCTAGCAATTTGTTGTTATTGTTGTGGTTGTCACCAAGTGAGCTTTCAATTCCTGTTAACTTCAAAATCCAAATGTTAGTATAGCATGTACGTACATGTATGTATTTGGACCTGACTCCCATTCACGCTTGCACGTTCATGGGTCGTTGTCAAGTTTGTTTTTCTTTTTTTAAATGAAAAAGTATTTTGGTGAAAAAGGTGCTTACCATCGATTGATGGTTCCTTTTGGATCTAGTGTTGTATCAATCCTCTTCTAGATTGATGTGAAATTCGAGTTGTAACAACGATCGATGGTTGTTTTGATGCCTTTCTTAATATCGATCCTCTCCTGGATCGATCTGGGGTGCATCAGAGTTGATTTTGTATCAATAGTGATCGATAGAAGATGAGGTTGCAAAAGGCATGTTCTATAGCGATGGATACGAGTTACTTTGAATTGTTGTAAATATGTGTTCTTCGCATCGATGGATATAAGAGTTAAAAGCACAAACGTAATGGAATGCTTCATATCGATGGTTACAAGATATAGGGATTCAGATGTACTTCGTATCAATGGATACGAACGATCCAAACACAAGTACGTGGTGCACTTCGTATTGATGGGCTTATGATTGATTCAATCAGTGAGAAAAACTGGGATATGAATCATTTTTTATGTTGGATATGAAGAGAGTATAAATACTTTTTGTACTTAGCATATTTTTTCATCTTGCTATTTTGTACCAATCAGAGAAAAAGGAAAAGAAAGAAAGACTGCAAAACTTTCGTCTCCAAATCATTAATCCTTAACCCAGATCTTTCGAACCAAGGTAAATAATTAACAGAATCGCGTCTATAATGACATGACTCGAGTTTCGTCCCCCCCATTTACTGTAATCATCGTCTCTAGTGTCGTTAGTGCCGGAGTGTAACTCAGGTGAAGTTGAGATTGTCGGCAATGGCGATCGAGGAATTGGTGAAGAAGGAGACAAGATGGATCCATGGATAGATGGTTGGGGAAGAAAACCGAGCTCGAAGCCACTGGCTTCATTCTTATGTGGTTTAATCCATGAGTTCCTATCAATGGTAGGCGACCAGTGATTTCATATTGATGGATACGAACATGATTTATGGATCCATCTACCAATCCACCAATGTGAGCTAAGCGGAAGTTCCGCGCCCTTGATCGAGATGAAAAAACTACGTTTCTTGGATCGATATGAAAGCTTGCCTTTGGAAAAGAGACGAGGAAGATGACTAATCGATACGAACTGATTGATACAGAAAGCATCGATACGAATGAAGGTTATGGGTGAAGTGATCGATACAAACAAGTCAACGATCCAAATGTTCGATCGATACGAAGATGTTATAGATCTGACATTGATCGATACCAATGAGTGACATGCGATCGACACAAAAGCTTGCTTTAGGGGAACGTTCCGAACTCGAATATGATGGATACGAATGCCATATATTTTACCAATTGAACATTGGACTCCAACGAGCATTTGGCCTTGCATATTTGGACTTGACCGTAGAACTATATATATGACTATCCTTCAAAGCTCGTTGATGGAACTGTGACTTGTTAAAAAGAATAAAACTTAATGCGGATCGTTCTTCGAAGTCAGAATGGTACGGTTGAGACGGTCAGCAATGACGGTTGCTTCGGTCGAATATCGAAGTCTCGTTCCTTTACCATCTCTTAATCTTGTAGAATCTTTAGAGTACTGTGCAACACTTCACTACACAACACGATCACTCACTATGCACTAGGGGGATACGGGTTTTTTTAACATCTAATAGTGGTTTTTACTAAGTTCAATAGCTATGGATCTTAGAAGCTCATAGCAGCAAGAAGCTCAAAGTCCTCCATTCTGTAGAATAGATAGGCCGGACATCCCGGCTGATATAGTGAATCCTGCTCCGAATGAACTACCGGATGTAGTGGTGATAATGAATCCAATAGATTATGTCTAGGCCAAGATTACAGAAGAAGTTCTAGGTAGAATTTGTCTTAGACATGGGTTGTCTTTTAAAGAAGTCCGGCTACCAGGTTTAAAAGATAGAGCACACTATCCCTTTAAAGGATTCACCGCATGCAACAAATTTATGTGTTGGGCTGGAAAAATGCCCCTATTCATCAGGGATATGTTGTTTTATCTGAGGACCGTGCCTTCTCAGCTTCATCCAAACGGATACGCGCTACTCAACAGCTTATACATAATATTTATGGAACATCTCCTTCATCCTCCGACTGTCAACGAGAACAGATATTTATTCAATATGAAGAGTCGGGCGGATAATCCATCATTCACCTTCCTAGAGGCTATTAGGAACTTCTAAGTGGTGGCAGGCAAATGGAGCAAGTTGAGCTACGTTAAAACGGAGTGGTACTATGTGAGATGCCCTCTAGGTTTTTCCAAGCGGTGGCTGGCCAGACATAAGTGATGTTACTAATTTCGTTATTTAACCATAACCGGATAATATAGATCGATGTTGAATGCATTGCTGTGTTTTTTACAGCTTTTTCCACGGCTCGAAGGAGCACAGTATAAAGAGGTAGTAAGGACACTTCAGGAGGTGCTTGCTGAGTTAAGAGAAATAGATGAAGTTCCCACCAACGACAATTTGATTTCCACCAGGCTTTTAGAGGAAGGACATAGCATAGGGCTTACGAGGATTCCAAGAGTGGCCCCAGAAAGACAAGGTGGAAGACATGCTCCTATCATGCCCCCAGTTGAGGTAGCTCAGGCAGCGCTCGACATAACAATCATCGAACCCTGCGATGATGAGGATATAGACGCTGGTCACGAGCACGCGTTCGTGCCCTCGCAGGGCCCTCACCTATCTGAATTAAAGAGAAAAGGCAAAGCTCGTGTCTATAAAATCAAATGGTGAAAGACTACCGAAGGAACTCAATCTATGACTACTTCTATAGGTCCAGAGACCTCTTCCCTACAAACAAAAAGCTCGCTAACAGGGCTATCGGATATTCCCATTCCTGTGGACATACAGTTCCCCTGATCTTGGGTTAGAGGGGCTCCACACCCCTTCAAGAACTGGCGCAGACCTAACTTCAATAGATATGGGGGAGTCAACTCCAATAAGCAAAGGCGCTATAACCAGTCAGTTGGGGGGTTTGCACATGCATACACACACTTCACGTCATTACACGACATTCCATCATGCGCTTCTCAATGTCCAGCGGTGACCGATATCCTTCTTTTTTTGCAGATACAATGGTGAAACAAGGTTCTATGCTTTACAAATTTCACTCTTCGCGCAATCCTCTGGATCGCATCTTGAATCACATCGCCGTGAGAGTGAGAGAGATTATGGCTGTGGCTACCTAACTGGGAACGTGAGCGATACGACATGGAAAAAGAAAAATCACACCAAAGTAAGCGCCGCTCCAAGTCGCGATCTCCGCCAATGAAAGCACCTTCTAAACCATCTTGCCGCAGCAGGCCCTCTTCTAAATCTTCGCACTAAATAGCACAATATCACGCTCTAAAAATCGACGAACAACGCTTTAGAAGTGAAACAACCGCTCCCGCTATCGTAGCACAATCCGCTATAGAGCCAATGTGTAGGATCGAGATTAACCCTAGAGGGGGGGTGAATAGGGTTATAGCAAATTTTCTCGAATTAAACACAGAAATAAACTGCAGAAATATATATGATGAAAAGTAAATCACACACAAAATTTACCCAGCTTCGGCAACCCTTGCCTACTGCTGCATTCCCAGATTTCTATTAGAATTAAACAGTATCACGCTTACAAACACTCTACTAGACTCGCAAACATTTGCTCCCGCTCACAAACACTCTACTAGACTCGCAAACATTTGCTCCCGCTCACAAACACTCTACTAGACTCGCACACCCTGCTCCCGCCTATGGAGTTTCGTTTACTCGCAAACTCTGCTCCCGCTTATTAGGCTTTGCTTACTCGCAAACTCTGCTCCCACCTATAGAGCTTTGCAAACTCGCACACCCTGCTCACTGAACTAATTCTAACTAGACAATCTGACACTACCTAAACCCTAGGTGGTGATTTACAAATTCTTTTGATTCGAAAATAAAAAACAACAATTAACAGACAATAAGAGATAACCCTAAACCCTAATTAAAAATATACTAAAGCCTTAAATAATAAAACAAGGCCGGCCCCTATTCTCTTCTTCAACCCGTTCCTTTTTATTTTTATTTGCTCCGTTCGTTGTTTTGAGATAGTGGCGGCTTTGTCCTTCAATCCAAATTAGGGCTTTCGTTCGTGATTCAAATTAGGGTTTTCGAAGTGCCGACAATATGTTGATTGATTCGATGATTATTCGCGTGTATCCTTGATCGATTGTTGCTCACTTCGGCTGCTTCGTTGATCGAATTCTTTCCTTGATTCGGTATGTAATTATTTGCTTTTGCTTTATTGATTTTATGCTTTCTGGAATTCGATGAATTGATTGCCGATGATGATTGGGCTTTTATATGCGTTCGAATTCCTTTATTTTCGTTCGTATAAGTTCATTTGAATTTGTCTTTGGCCGTTCGATCTGGTATTGATGCTTGAGATTTTCACTGACTAATTCAAATTGCTTGGCTACCACGGTTTTGAATTGTGACTTGTTCAATTTGCTTGATGCGCACGGTTTTCATGTGAATTACGGCTTTGACTTTCTGCATTGGCTTTGAATTTTGAGATGTTTCAATTTTTACCCGCTTTGACTTGGTTTTAAAACACTTCGACTTTACCGTGAATCATTGTTATTATTTCTGCTGCATACATGCATTTCTGTAGCATGGTCGTTGTTCATCTTGTAGTCTTCGTCTCTGGCCTTCTTCTTTTGACATTGATGTTGTTTATGTTGATATCTTGTGTGCTTTGTCTCTGCATTTACTTGTAATTGCATTCCGTTTAGTTGCACTGAGCTCTGTGTAGTTACCACTGTTTCAAGTATGTGGCCTTCATGTATGGTTGTCTTTGGTCTCTGTTACATGCTTGCTATTGCATGCTTGTTCATTCCAGTGAGTTTTGTTTTGTGATATCCATGTTGCAACTGTTTCATTGATGAGTTTGTTGCTGTGTTGATTTGAATTGTTGCATGGTTCATGTCACTGGTTCATTTGATGCACTAGTTGTTGGTTACTTGATTCAGTTGTGTTGGAACTGGATTGATTTCTTTTGGCTTCACTTGTGTATACTGTGTCATTTACTTGATGTGTTTGCACTATATATTGAGCATAGATAAGGTTGCTTTGGTTTCCTGTGTCTGATTATCGCTTGGTCATTGCATTGATTCTTGGTGGCATTTGGTCCGTGTTGCATTGTTCCATGTACACTTTGACATCCATGTTCTTCACTGTGTTGATTATTGTGCATGTCACTGAGTTTGTTGTGTATGCTTGTGGCTGGTGATTCATCTTTCTGCATTTGGTCTGGTTGCATGTGCACTATTTGTATCTGCAGTGGCATTGTTTGTTTGCATATATCAGTAGCTGTTAGTTTTGGCATATGGTCAGTGATGCACTTGGTTATTCGATCCCTGTTTGATCATTGAAGTGTCTGACCATTTGTATACATACATTCATGCTGTATTGTCTCTGTATATTTGTTATTCTCTCTGTCCATTTGGCTGCACATGTGAACTTGTGTATTTGGTCTCGTCTCCATATAGTTGAAGCTTGGTGTCATATTTGCTGTGCTCGAGCTCTTTGCACACTGATGCACTGCCTTTGTGGTCTTCACTGTGTTCATGCACTTTGGTCTTTGTTGCCTCTTGCATGTAGTTGGTTGTAACTGTGTTGGACTTTATTCTGGTCGGCACTTGCACTGATCTGCATACATGTGCTTTGATGGAGTTTTGATTTTTCGAAGCTT
Organism: Allium cepa; assembly: GCA_030765085.1. NCBI lineage: Eukaryota > Viridiplantae > Streptophyta > Magnoliopsida > Asparagales > Amaryllidaceae > Allium > Allium cepa. The sequence continues at coordinate 140,599,748 of CM060932.1, forward strand.
TGCATTCTTCAAGTTGCCTTGTGTTGAATCCAGTTTCAAAACTCGGATTTGACCTTGTACTCGTGTCGTGATTTAATTTATGTCGCACCTGAGTTGAATCCTGTATTTGGGTTTGACCTGTGCTCACCTGTCCCTGTAGCATTATCAAGTGTATATATTGGTGTGCACGGCCTTGTGGCATATACAGTGATACACTGTGTATGTCACAAGTTGTTCGTGTATGATGAATTCAAATTTAAATGATGACGAACAACCCAAATAACTGAGGCAAATCATATTTTCAAAAATTATATTTTATTTTATATTGCAAAAATATTTCTTTTTCAATTTTACCGCGTTAGTGAATATTTTTGCAGATTTCTCAGATGCTGGATTCAAACTGGAAAGAAGTTGAAGATAAATACGAGTGTGAGTGATATGTAGTGAGGTGAACTGTAAATATGAAATGTGATGTAATTGTAATCAAAGTTGTATAGTTATAGTGGGAGCTTGAAATTGTACTATTCAAAGTTGTAATAAATATTTGTTTGAATAAAATATTCGTTTGAATTCAAATTCTGTGTTATTTAATTTTATTCAACAAATATTTATTTAATCTGTGAAAAACAAAATAGTACATTTCCAAATACATTTAAATGAATGTATATATGTTTATTATCATCAAACAAAAATCATATAAGCGCAAAGCGCATATTCAACAATCTCCCCCTTTTGATGATAACAAACATATATTTAAGATTTTGAATGTATTAAATGTATTTGATCGTTCAATTTGCTCCCTCTATTTGAATGCTCCCTCTCTACACAATACTCCCCCTACATATATGCATACAAATAGAAATATGTAAATGAGCCTATATGCAAATGGAAAATTATTTGACCTTTGCTTGATTCTATTTGACAAAATCTTAACTTTTCTCTCCCTCTTTTGTTATCAGCAAAAGAATAACAGTGTTACAAAAATAGAGATGAAATGACAGACATGAATCAAACATTTAACTCATTGAATATAAATATCAAATTTCAATAAAACTCAAACAAAAATCATAATTACCCTTGTCAGGTGCATATTCCACTTTCAGAAGTGATGGGAATAAAATCATCAAAAAACATACAGTTCTGTCTATTTGTGGTATATTTATTTCGAGAAATTTGAATATCTACTAACCATGCATAACCGTTAGGACTTTTAAATGAGATTAGTAGTATTCACAATTTTTATTTAAAAAATAAAATCAAGTATCTTCTAACCACGCATGACCGTGAGGACTTTTAAATGGGATTGGAATCAACTTGTCTATTTAATCAATTAATTTTGATATGCGTTCCATACATGCATAACCGTAAGGACTTTTAAATGAGCATGGAAGCACATAATCAAAAATCCAAGTAATTCACCGATGCATAACCGTGAGGACTTTTAAATGAGAGTGAATACTTTGGATATTTATTTTTGTTGAAGAATATAATAAATTGAAGCACAGATAATTTCCTTTATAATAACAAATTGAAGAACGAATAATTTCCTTTGTAAACTACCACAAATTTACATACTATATATGATCTTGATGAGTGATGGTCGATAGAAAGATGATAGAAATAGAAATGATCATGGAATTTTTACCTAACAAAAAGTTTTTATAACTCTTGTTATGAAATTCTAAAGAAAATTTTCTAAATATATTGTCTTGAGTAATGTATGACAAATATCGACACTCATCATTTTTTCAATCACTATTGATCTTTTCGATAATCATTAGGGAGTTAGATTAGTCAAAATTTGTTATTTAAAATCAAATAAAAATGACTAATCTGAAAATATGGTCAAAAACGATTTTATCGAAGGGGTTATAGAAAAAAATTCTGCTATTTGAAAAATTATTTCAAGTGAAATATATGCAGATATTTTCTTTGAAAAAAAAATGATGCAGCAAATGAATGTTTCAAAAATTAATCACGTTACACTAATAATTTTTCTATCAACTATATTACCAGTGTAATCTGCATCTGAATTTAAATTTCACTCAATATTCACTCGTTGAATGCCAAAGACCAGATTTGTGAAATTTCAACAAACTATCTCAGAATGAAATTTGAAATGAAGCTATGTTAACACTCAAACAAATATCATAGTGTTAATTTCAGAAACCTTAGGATAAACAGTTATATTCATGAGTTATCAACAGTCAATCAACATCATAATTATTTCAAAAACCAATTTCTTGAAGTTTTAACAATTTCTTAAAATCCTTTTTAACAGCTTTCACATGAAATTTGAAGTCGTGCAAATTTACAAGCAGTGACCAAAATGTCAAAACAAATATATTTACGTGTAGCATGAGTAATCAAAGATCAATAAAATACCATCATTTGACCGAACAAATTTATATGGATTAGTTCATAGTTGAAAATCTGGTTGGTCATCATTTAAGCACAAAACAAGGTCATAAATAAGAACAAGTCATGTAGGATCATATCAAGTAAGTCCGAATCAGTCAACCATCATAATTACTCCAAGTAATTCTATTTAAAGATGATTGGTCAATATTTTGAAAAAAGTCATAGAATCAAAATCATCATCTTTTGTTCATCTCAATATTGGCTGATTTAATTCAGATTATGGTGCAGATTATCACATTTAATATATCGTTCAAAACGTATGTTACATGTTTTACCTTTACGATAATTTTTCGTTGTTGTCCATTGTGATTCTGTCACCTTTATACTAGGCTAAGGAACTTTGCTTTGTCGCCCGTTGTGTTTCTGGAACAGCCAAAATCCAGAGAGCACCGTTGTTGTTCCTTAGCCTGCCACCACACCTACACGATGAAAGAGTTATGTGACCTATTTGTTTTTATAGGTCCATCATTGTTAGTGGCAGAATATGAAAAATATGTTTGTGGAGACCCAAAACTATTTATATATGTTCCTTTTGGCACCTAAATTTGTTTGACTTTCAAGGATTTTATATTTGTGCCTTTTGGAACCCAAATTGGTATAGTTTTCACGTGTTTGGGTCTATACCAACAATTATTTTGATTGTGTCCAAATTTTCTACAAATTGTGCACATTAAATTGACTTGATTAAATTTTTGTGTTCTTGTTCCTATGACTATGATGTCCAATTATTTCAGATCGAGCAAAGACACTTTTACCTTTTGCATTATCATCATCTTGTGATTTCCCAAAACCTAGTCCTTTTCTGTTGTTAGCAAAAATTTGATTTCCCAATAACATTTTGAAAGATTTTTCTCCTTTTGAAAAGTTATTCAGAGATTTCTCAAGATTTTGGACTTTGGTTTTTAATGTTGTGTTTTCAGTGACAAGTGCGGTGCATCTATTTATGAAATCCTTTTTCCTAGTGTCGATGGTTTCCTTAAGATTCAATTTTTCTTTTTCAAGATTCTCATAGTTATTCCTAAGTTTTGATAAATCTGAATCTAAAATCTTACAATTTTTACAGTCTAGGTTTTGAATATTTTCAAGTTCAGTTTCTAACCTAGAATTTTCATGGGCGAGTTTCCTCCTTTCAGATTTCAGTTTTTCAATTTTTGATTCAAGACTATCAATTGTTTTAGTAAGATCTAAGCACATAAACACAAGATCTCTATAGGAATACTCACCTGCCTCACTAGATTCCTCGGAGCTTGCTTCTGAATCTGATTTCGCCATAAGACACAAGTTAGCCTCCTCTGAGCTGCTATCCGAAACTTCATCACCTTCTTCATCATCCCAAGTCGTTGCAAAAGCCTTCTTCTTCTTTTTCTTTCCTTTGTTGTTTTTGAGAAGTGGGCATTTTGGTTTGATGTGGCCAGGCTTGTTGCAGTTATAACACGTCAGTTCATTATTGGAATTTTCAGAATCTTTTGGCCTATTACGACTTGTTTTCTTCTTGCGTGGCTTGAATCTAGACCATCTTCTAAGATTATTGACAGCCATTGCAAGCTCTTCAACTGGATCTTCTTCATCTTCATCGCTCTCTTCTTTTCTCTTTAAGGCAATCGTCTTCTTCTTTGGTTCGGAGTTGTTGCGTTCTTACTTTGCTTTTATCTCAAGCTCATATGTCATCAAGTTACCAATTAACTCCTCCATGCTTAGTTTACTCAAATCTTTCGATTCTTGGATTGTCGTGACTTTTGCCTCAAAGTTCATCGGTAAGACTCGTAGTATCTTCCGCACAAGCTCTACCTCAGTGAAGACCTTCCCAAGCGCTCTAGCGTTGTATACCAAGGTTGAAAAGCGTCCAAACATATCCTTTATGCTCTCGCCTTTGTCCATCACAAAGTTTTCGTATTCATTGCTGAATAGGGCTAGACGAGACTCCTTGACTTGAGAAGTTCCTTCGTGTGTCACCTCCAAAGTGTGCCAAATTTCCTGTGCTGTTGTACAATGAGAAATTCTATTAAATTCATTTTTATCAAGAGCACATATCAAAGCATTCATGGCTTTAGCATTTGTCGTTTTCAATCTCTCATCGTTAGCATCCCACCTATCCTTAGGTTTAGGAATCTCAGTATCACCAACGATTATAGTGGGAGGTTTATAGCCAGTTTCAATAATATCCCAAACATCATAATCAACAGAACTAAGATAGATACCCATCCTAACTTTCCAATAAGCATAATCGTTCCCGTTAAACATGGGTGGCCTAGCAATAGACTTCCCCTCAAAAAAAGCATTATTCGGTGAATTCATGACTCTAGAGTTAACAACAAAATACCTTGCTATGATACCACTTGTAGGATCTAGATTAACCCTAGAGGGGGGTGAATAGGGTTATAGCAAATTTTCTCGAATTAAACATAGAAATAAACTGCAGAAATAAATAAGCTGAAAAGTAAATCACACACAAAATTTACCCAGCTTCGGCAACCCCTGCCTACTGCTGCATTCCCAGATTTCTATTAGAATTAAACAGTATCACGCTTACAAACACTCTACTAGACTCGCAAACATTTGCTCCCGCTCACAAATACTCTACTAGACTCGCAAACATTTGCTCCCGCTCACAAACACTCTACTAGACTCGCACACCCTGCTCCCGCCTATAGAGTTTCGTTTACTCGCAAACTCTGCTCCCGCCTATTAGGCTTTGCTTACTCGCAAACACTGCTCCCACCTATAGAGCTTTGCAAACTTGCACACCCTGCTCACTGAACTAATTCTAACGAGACAATCTAACACTACCTAAACCCTAGGTGGTGATTTACAAATTCTTTTGATTCGAAAATAAAAAACAACAAATAACAGACAATAAGAGATAACCCTAAACCCTAATTAAAAATATACTAAAGCCTTAAATAATAAAACAAGGCCGGCCCCTATTCTCTTCTTCAACCCGTTCGTTTTTCTTTTTATTTGCTCCGTTCGTTGTTTTGAGATAGTGGCGGCTTTGTCCTTCAATCCAAATTAGGGCTTTCGTTCGTGATTCAAATTAGGGCTTTCGAAGTGCCGACAATATGTTGATTGATTCGATGATTATTCGCGTGTAGCCTTGATCGATTGTTGCTCACTTCGGCTGCTTCGTTGATCGAATTCTTTCCTTGATTCGGTATGTAATTATTTGCTTTTGCTTTATTGATTTTATGCTTTCTGGAATTCGATGAATTGATTGCCGATGATGATTGGGCTTTTATATGCGTTTGAATTCCTTTATTTTCGTTCGTATAAGTTCATTTGAATTTGTCTTTGGCCGTTCGATCTGGTATTGATGCTTGAGATTTTCACTGACTAATTCAAATTGCTTGGCTACCACGGTTTTGAATTGTGACTTGTTCAATTTGCTTGATGCGCACGGTTTTCATGTGAATTACGGCTTTGACTTTTTGCATTGGCTTTGAATTTCGAGATGTTTCAATTTTTACCCGCTTTGACTTGGTTTTAAAACACTTCGACTTTACCGTGAATCATTGTTATTATTTCTGCTGCATACATGCATTTCTGTAGCATGGTCGTTGTTCATCTTGTAGTCTTCGTCTCCGGCCTTCTTCTTTTGACATTGATGTTGTTTATGTTGATATCTTGTGTGCTTTGTCTCTGCATTTACTTGTAATTGCATTCCGTTTAGTTGCACTGAGCTCTGTGTAGTTACCACTGTTTCAAGTATGTGGCCTTTATGTATGATTGTCTTTGGTCTCTGTTACATGCTTGCTATTGCATGCTTGTTCATTCCAGTGAGTTTTGTTTTGTGATATCCATGTTGCAACTGTTTCACTGATGAGTTTGTTGCTGTGTTGATTTGAATTGTTGCATGGTTCATGTCACTGGTTCATTTGATAGCACTAGCTGTTGGTTACTTGATTTAGTTGTGTTGGAACTGGATTGATTTCTTTTGGCTTCACTTGTGTATACTGTGTCATTTACTTGATGTGTTTGCATTGTATATTGAGCATAGATAAGGTTGCTTTGGTTTCCTGTGTCTGATTATCGCTTGGTCATTGCACTGATTCTTGGTGGCATTTGGTCTATGTTGCATTGTTCCATGTACACTTTGACATCCATGTTCTTCACTGTGTTGATTATTGTGCATGTCACTGAGTTTGTTGTGTATACTTGTGGCTGGTGATTCATCTTTCTGCATTTGGTTTGGTTGCATGTGCACTATTTGTATCTGAAGTGGCATTGTTTTGTTTGCATATATCACTAGCTGTTAGTTTTGGCATATGGTCAGTGATGCACTTGGTTATTCGATCCCTGTTTGATTATTGAAGTGTCTGGCCATTTTTATACATACATTCATGCTGTATTGTCTCTGTATATTTGTTATTCTCTCTATCCATTTGGCTGCACATGTGAACTTGTGTATTTGGTCTCGTCTCCATATAGTTGAAGCTTGGTGTCATATTTGCTGTGCTCGAGCTCTTTGCACACTGATGCACTGCCTTTGTGGTCTTCACTGTGTTCATGCACTTTGGTCTTTGTTGCCTCTTGCATGTAGTTGGTTGTAACTGTGTTGGACTTTATTCTGGTCGGCACTTGCACTGATCTGCATACATGTGCTTTGATGGAGTTTTGATTTGTCGAAGCTTTGCATTCTTCAAGTTGCCTTGTGTTGAATCCAGTTTCAAAACTCGGATTTGACCTTGTGCTCGTGTCATGATTTAATTTATGTCGCACCTGAGTTGAATCCTGTATTTGGGTTTGACCTGTGCTCACCTGTCCCTGTAGCATTATCAAGTGTATATATTGGTGTGCACGGCCTTGTGGCATATACAGTGATACACTGTGTATGTCACAAGTTGTTCGTGTATGATGAATTCAAATTTAAATGATGACGAACAACCCAAATAACATAGGCAAATCATATTTTCAAAAATCATATTTTATTTTATATTGCAAAAATATTTCTTTTTCGATTTTACTAAACATAGTGAATATTTTTGTAGATTTCTCAGATGCTGGATTCAAACTGGAAAGAAGTTGAAGATGAATACGAGTGTGAGTGATATGTAGTGAGGTGAACTGTAAATATGAAATGTGATGTAATTGTAATCAAAGTTGTAAAGTTATAGTGGGAGCTTGAAATTGTACTATTCAAAGTTGTAATAAATATTTGTTTGAAAAAAATATTCGTTTGAATTCAAATTCTGTGTTATTTAATTTTATTCAACAAATATTTATTTAATCTGTGAAAAACAAAATAGTATATTTCCAAATACATTTAAATGAATGTATATATGTTTATTATCATCAAACAAAAATCATATAAGCGCAAAGCGCATATTCAACACAATGGGGGAAGGAGTCGTCCACATTGCTAAACTAAAGAAAGATTTTCCAAACATATGCTTCGATGGTTTTTACTTTTCCACCAACTTGAAGAAAATCCCAAACGATATAGAGAAACTGGTTCAAGACTACGTGCATAATGCATACAGCCAATACCGTGAGTGGGTCAAGATGGCAGAGAGGGTCTTGGCTGTGTTCTTTGAACGAGCGAAGGCAATTGAGAAATTAGAGGGCGATCTTTCTCATAAAGACAAGATAATAGAGGTACTCTCCAATGAACTCGAGTCCTCAAGAAAAGCTGAGATGGTGGCTGACCAGAGAGCTGAGGAAGCTAGGAAGTTCATGAAAGAAATGAGAAAAACTCATATGGACTTAATGCAATAGATGGGGCATCGCAATACCATAATCATTCAAGAAAGGGATGTCGTGCTAAAAGAAGTTCCTAAATTAGAGGCAAAGCTAACTAAGGCCACTAAAGAAAAAGATGAAGCTAATAAGGTTGCCCAGGAAGCATGCGAAGGGGTGGTGAAGCTTAGAGAAGAGAGGGGCACTACAAATCAAAAGGCCGCAAAAGCCGATACTAAGGTCGAAAGGGAAGTAAAAGCCACCGAGGCCAAGATGGAAGGTGAATTCGAGGACCTCCTGGTCACCTATAATGCAAATGCCCTAAAGCATCGCAACTTGAACTGTCTTGGCGAGGATTGTCCCTTCTAATTGCACAAGGCCCAGAACCGCCTATTTAAAATGAAAATGCGATTCGCGAATTTGCAACTATTGATGAGTTCTAATTGGAATCTCAAGTGTTAATTGGAGATGAGCCCATAGTCCTTCATGACACTACTATCTCGCTTCAGAGAGAAGCACTGGCTGCTAAATATCCAAAGGTTGGAGTAGGATCTAAGGGCGAACACCATGATGCTGCTTCTAAGGTGCCCCTAGCATCTTAACCTGTGCCCACATCTTTTGCCGACCCACCAGTCGTCGCGAGGTATGATCTCGATAGGCTACATCTTTCTCTAGTCATCAAGCGCAGCTCGGAAGGCATGTCGGCTCAGCCCGAGAGTCGGCCTGAGGAAGGTGCTCTGGACACTTCTCCTATTCTTCAAAATGTAAGAACGTTACCAAAGGATAGTAATAATATATTATCTTATCTTTATTCAACCTTAGATACTACATCGGCCAACCCTCCTGCAACTCAAGAAGTTCATCATGAGCAAGAGGCATTAACAACAGAGGCCACAACTGTGTCGATTACTACTCCCTCTTGGGAGATGCATGATAGCGGCGGTATGCTTGACGACGAACTGATGGAAGCGCTTCTCAGCCGCCAAAGCAAGCTGAGCATTGAGATGCCCTTTAATGTGGATGAAGATGCTATTATCATGGGCTCCTTGGGTCTGACTGGCAGTATCCCAATGAGCAAACGCGTGGACCGAGAGGTACAAATAATGAGGGAAATTAAGGCTATGATTGAGTAGGATCTTAGAGCCGGTGGAGGTATGGCGGGTCCTAGCCCGACCCCAATTCTCATGATTTCTCTAGATTGCACAATGATTGAGACTAGCGTGCCTTATTCTTCTGGTATCAAAAGTGCCACTATTCCACTAGCTTCATACACTAAGGATACTACAATTCCCGTTGGCTCCCAAAGAGAGACTGCATCAATTCCCCCGGCTAAAGACAAGCCAACCGAAGTGAACCGGGGAGGCAAGGGTTCCAAAAGAAGTCCGGACGGTAGCTCGAGTAGGTCTATGCCAAAGAAAACTAAAAAGGTCAGAAAATCGAAGGCGTATATTTGCATTTGGACTTCCTCTTTTGTAGACAGTTAGAATAAGCTTCTTTTCTTTTTCTTTTTGTAGCCCATGTATAGATGCGGGTTTGCCCCCTGCTTATAAGAATTCTTTGAACAGAGTTTGTACTTCTTTTCTGAAGAATAAAATGAATAAAATTCCTTTTTTGTTTTTGGCATAATTCTGCATTTATTTGTTTATGTACTTAGCATTCACATTTCCATTCAATGTACTCATGAAGCTTTAGTATCTGTGTCGAACTTGAGTTCGGTCTTTAAATCTTGAGGTCATGGCCTTGGGTCATAATCAAACATTGAGTTGAGTCCCAACATTGCGCTGTCTCGGCCAATGGTTGGTACTTGAATTATTCCCCCAATTCTAGGGATAGTTAAAGTAGTTAGCTAGCAGTCATCCTCTACCTTTACTAACTTTGATTTAACTTAGTCGGAACCAAGTTAAAGTAACATGAGTTTAAGCGGACAAATCACACTCGCTCATTTGCTAGCATTTGTATCCACACTCCAGGGATTAGACTTGTATGCCGACGGTCAATCATGCCTGCTCATTATTTTGGATAACGTCTAGACTCTAGGGACATAAGTTATTTTATGGGTGGTCGATCACATTTGTTTAATTTTTATACTCTAGTTCACACTCCGGGAATCTAGAGTCAGTTGACAGATGGTTGACCGCATCTGTTTAAGGATTATGATCTTATTCATGCTCTGCGAATAAGAAGTTGGTTAAGGTCGTGGATGGTCAGATCGCATCCTCCTTATTCCAATAAGAGAAGTCGTAGATGGATGGATCCATCCCCTTTGAGCTTGGAAAGAAGTGAGGTCGTGGATGAACGGATCCATCCTCCTTGACTTGGAAAGAAGTGAGGTCGTCGATGGACAGATCCATCCTCCTTGAGCTTGGAAAGAAGCAAGGTTGTGGACAGACAGATCCATCCCCCTCGAGCTTGGAAAGAGGCTAGATCATAGATGGAAGGATCCATCCTCCTCGAGCCAACTAAGCAGGGTCGTGGATGGACAGTTCCGTCCTCTTCAAGCTGGATGATCGATTCATGTCCTGATTTTGTAGTTTGCACTTCAGCTCGCACTCTATGAGCTGAAGTTTGTTGGAGAATTGTCGTGTTTCAACTCTCTTTTAATCGATTGTTATTTTCCCCCGAGCTTGGGGTTTCATTTAGCGAGTGACCGGTCGGATCACGATCACTCTCTAGTTGAATGAGTCCCACCGTAAGATAGAACTCATCTCTTCGTACATCATGGTGGTTGCATGATGCATTTAGGAATCACTAATCTGGCATGATGAGTCTGTAGTTTATTGTTGAAATAGGAAATCATGGCAAAGTCGTTTGCCTTATTACAAGTACAAATTTTTGAATTGCATAAACAAACTTCAAATTGAAAGCAGACTAAATGAATGAAAGTCAGTTATATGTGATAGCGACGGAGACTCTCACTGTTCCATGCCCTCGATAGAGTGAGACCACAACGGTCGATAGCTTTAATGTGCCGTCTCCAAGCCTCCATTTGATGATATATGGTACTTCCCATGTTGGTTTCATGTGCAAAGGGACCAAATAGATTAGCTTAAGTACGAGATCACCAATTTCAAAGGTTCTAGGTCTGATTTTCGCACTGTATAGTAGGGCGACTCGGTTGCATTGTGCGGCTGCCCTCAAATCAGCCTCTTTACGCTTCTAATCCAACAAATCCAAAGATTCTGCAAGTAGGATGGCATTCATCTTTGTCCATAATAAGTCACGCGGTGAGAGGGTACCTCTAGCTCAACTGGAATAACAGTCTTAGAGCCATAATAAATTGTGAATGGAGTATGGCCGGTCGTGGATTTGTGTTTAGTTCGATATGCCTATAAGGCCACGGGAAGCTCATCGACACACTTTCCAGCCTTCTCTAACAGTTTCTTCAAAATGATTTAATGACTTTGTTGACAGTTTCGACTTGTCCATTCTCTTGAGGATAGACTACTACCGAGAACTTTTCTTGATGCGATATCATCGGTAGAAATTCTTAAATTCGGCACTATCGAATTGGACCCTGTTGTCAGTTACAGTCATCCATGGAAGGCCAAAGCGACAGATGATGTTGCGCACAACGAAGTTGATTACTTTCTTCATCGTGATAGTAGCAAGGGGCTCAACCTCTGCCTATATGGTAAAGTAGTCAACTACAACGATGTCGTACTTCGCTCCAGCTTTGGCTAGAGGTAAGGATCCTATTATATTAATGCCATATGTGGCAAACATCCACTGACTGATCATTTGAGTAATCTTAGTTGGCAGGGCTCTCAGAATTCTGGCATGTTTTTGGCACCTATCACATCTCTTAGCATAATCTAATGCGTCTCGATTTACGATTGGCCAGTAATACCAATATCTGAGTATCTTCTTTGCAAAGGCTTACCCCTAGTGTGATCGCCACATTCTCCTTCATGCACTTCACGCAACAATCGCTTGATTTCATCGTGGGCGATACACCATAACAAAGGAACATAAAATTCCCTTCTATAAAGGACTCCATCTTGGATGACAAACTGTGAAGCCTTTCGAAGAACCTGTCTTTTCTCACTTCTATGCTCGGGTAATGTTCCATGCTCAAGATAGTTTTTGATCGGAGTCATTCACGACTCCCTTTCCGGTGTTGTCTCATGAAACCAGTCTATCTCCATTTGATCAATACTTGGAGCATTAAGTGTCTCCACGGGGACGAGTCCCATCTGCCGTGCTTCGCCAGTGTTGGCCAGTTTTGCTAAAGAATTGGCCTTTTGATTTTGCTCTCAGGGTATATAGTGGATGACATAATAGTCAAACTGATTTAACACTTCTTGGACCGGCATAAGGCAGGAGGCCAATCTTCGGTCACTGGCTTGATACTCTCCTCAAACCTGGCATACCACCAGTTATGAATCATAGTAAATCTCCACAGTAATTACTCTCAAATCTTTAGCAATCCTCAGTCCAGCAAGCAAGGCATCATACTCAACTTCATTGTTAGTTGCATGAAAGTCAAACTTCAAATCATTGCATTCGAGTCATCCTTTTGGGGTTTCTAGCACCACTCCAGTACTTGAGCATCGGTCGTTTGATGCACCGTCAGTGTATATCTTCATATATAGTTGGGAGATACACAAGTTTCGAGCAAGTCCTCCGGTACGATGAATTCAGCTATAAAGTCTGCCAGAACTTGTCCTTGAATAGCTCGTCTTGGGGTACAAGTGATATTAAACTGACTCGGCTCGATGTTCCACTTAAGCAACCTACTGGAAGTTTCAGGTCATGTCAGGATCTGTCGTAATGGCTGGTCGGTGTGAATAGTGATCGGGTGAGCCTAGAAATATGGGTAAAGCTTTCTCGTGGCTACAACTAGACAATAAGCCAGCTTCTCTACCTTTGGGTAGTTTCTTTCTGCCCCTGTCAATCTTTCGCTGATGTAATAGACCGGTCGTTCGATCCGATCCTCTTCGCAAACTAACGCAGCACTGATTGCATTTGTTAATATCGTCAGATAGACATACATCTTCTCATGATCGACCAGCTTTGACAAGATGGGAGGTGTTTCCAGATGTTTCATTAGTTCTTGGAATGCGCCCTTGCACTCCTCTGTTCAATTGAAATTCCGCTTCCCTTTTCTGATCAAATCGAAGAAGGGAATGCAATTATCTCTGGCTCTGGAAATGAACCTGCTTAAGGCTGCCACTTCCCTTTAAGACTTTGCACCTGCTTGATGGTTCTGGGGGTGTTGAGATTCCTACTGCCCCAGATCTTTTCAGGATTAGCTTCAATTCCTCTAGCGTTCACAATAAACCCAAGGAACTTGCCAGAAGCAACTCCAAAATGACACTTCAATAGATTGAGCTTCATTCTGTACTATCGGAGTATGTTGAACATTGTCTCCAAATCACTGATGTAGTTGTTGGATAGCTGCGACTTCATGAGTTATCATCCACGTACACTTTAGTAGTCTTCCAGATCTGTTTTGAAAAATTCGGTTTGCGAGCGTCTGATAAGTTGCTCCAGCCTTTTTGAGCCCAAATGGCATCACCTTGTCGCAATAAAGTCCTAGATCAATGATAAAGCTAGTATGCTCCTGGTTAGAAAGGTGCATTTGGTTTTGATTGTAGCCGGAGTATGCATCACTAAAGATAAGAGCTCATGTCCAGTTGTTGAATCCACCAGTTGATCAATTCTGGGAAGAGGGAAACTGCCTTTGGGGTAGGCTTTGTTCAGATCTGATTAGTCCACACATGTTCGCCATTTCCCATTTGATTTTCTGACAAGCACTGGATTCGATACCCATTCCGGGTATAAAGCATCACGATTAAATCCATTAGCCTTGATTTTATCCACTTCTTCCTTTAGGACGGCAGGTCCCTCTGGATCCATACATCGCCTTTTTGTTTCACCGGGACGTGTCGTCGGTCGATATTTAATGTATGGCTTGTGATGTTCGACGAGATCCCACACATATCTAAATAAATCTAGGCAAATACATCAAGGTTTTCCTAGAGAAAATCAACCAGTTGCTGCGTCATCTAGGAGCCGAGCTGAGATCCGACCTTTACCACTCTGGAATCACCATCATCGTTGATCGAAACATCAATTGTCAACTCCACCGGGGAAGCCTGGTATTCTTTGACTTCCCCTTCATCATCATTGTCTATAGGATCAAGATCCTTAGGAAACTGGTCATGGTGCCCGAGCCTAGGCCTAGGCGTTAGCTATCAATCCTCTAAAAAACGGACGCAGAGAGATTCCTCCACGCCATTACCTTTCCCTTTTCGCTGCGCATCACGCAACTCTATAGCATAATAGGAATGTACAGCCGCCTGATCACCATGTATAATCTCAATAATATTGTCAGTAGTGAACTTTGGGTCAAACACCATGGGGCAATAGCTGCCCTAAACTCCACATGGGCCGGTCGGCCCAGAAAAGCATTATATGTGGAATGTATATCCAACACCACAAACTGTAACATCTGAATTCTTCGACAATCACCAATGCCTATCTCAACATGTAAATTGTAACATCCCTCTACTTAGAGGCCCAAAACTAAGGGCTATGGATGCTACAGTCATCCGTAGTTATTAATCTTCGGTGACCAAATATGGGGATGTTACAAGTTGGTATCAGAGCATAGGTTTATGAAACTTTAAAAGAAAAGTTAAACCTAATCTTTTTCAAACATAATCCAATGAATTTGAGAATATGATCGGGGTTTTGGGTTAACACTTTAGTAACGTATTTGTATTTGATATATAGGTATACATCTAAGTACGTATTCCCCTCTTTCTTAGACCGTTCTTTTGTATCTTACTAAGGCTCATATACAGATATATGATAAAGAAGATACGGAGGCAGGAAACAAAAGAGGAAATATAGATGGAGGAAGCACCACTACAAATGGAAATGCTCGACCTAATACTCGGAGAAACCTAGGTCGACGGGCCATACTAATCAAAATGCTAAGTCCAATGTAGGTGCTGGAAATCCACCAATAGATGCGGGTATGGTGTATCTATTGTTGGCTAATCTTTTGCAAGAAAGAGTTACTGGGAATGTTTGTGGATCTAATCCTATAGTTTCAGCTGGTTATAATTATGCGAAGCTGACTAGAGACTATACCAGTCTAGGAGGAAAGCAGTTTGTTGGAACAGAAGATGCCATGGAAGTTGAAAACTGGTTGTTGAACTACTAAAGGATCTTTACAGATATAGGTTTGAATGATGGAGAGAAGAGAAGGCTAGTCTCTAGACAAGTGCAAGGGTTAGCACTTCATTGGTGGAATAGTGTGACGGTAGGAGTGCTGAAGGACGAGTTGACATGGGATGACTTTAGGAGGAGGTTTGAGCAGAGGTTCTTGTCTAAGGTTGCCAAATCAACATTAATGAGGAAGTTTATGGATCTTGTCTAAAGACACATGTGTGTGATCGAGTATTCTGCTAAGTTTGATGAGCTATCTCGATATGGATATGCTTTGGTGGAAACAGATGTTAGAAGGAATGAGAGATTCATTAGAGGGTTGAGGCCGGAGCTAGGCAGGATAGCTATGATTCATTGAGAGAGCCTTATCATGTGATGGTGGAAATGACCATCCACCACGAGGAGATGCTTGATTATTCAGCTATAGAAAAACTAGTTGAGTCCCAGGGTTCTCGAAGAAGTAAAAGGAAGTTCTTTAAAAAGAAGGGACCCCAGAAAGAGGCCGTTGCTAAGAAGGAAAAGGCCGAGTTGATGTGTTATAAGTGCAATAAGAAGGGCCATTATGCCAACAAGTGCATAAGTGGTAAGGGAAAGAATCCTGTAGAGAAAAAGAATGTGAAATCCTTCAAATGTGACCAAGTTGGGTATTATAAGAACCAGTGTGCTGAGCCAGTCAGGGTGGACAGAGGAAAGGTGTTTGCTATCAGATCTCTGTCTTCTTCTAGACCAACTGCAGCAGAGAAAGGAAAGAATGTAATAGAAGGTATGCTCTTGATTTAGAATATACCACATAGGGTACTTTTTGATGCGGGTGCATCACGTTCATTTATATCATAGTATTTAGTTGATAGGTTATGTATAGAACCTACATACCTTGTTACTTCCTTAAGGGTTGCGAATCCAATAGGAGGGTATGCAACTCTTGGGATGAGATGTGATCAGCTAGAATTTGATTTGTTAGGTCATAAGTTTGCATGCAGTTTGTGTGTTTTTGATTTCGTAGATTAAGGGATCTTTTTGGGTATGAATTGGTTGGGTAAGTATAAGGCTAGGATATTTTGTGAGGATCGAGAAATATCATTGAGGCACCCAGATAGTCATAACTGAATCATTTTCCTAGTGGAGAATTCCAGTAAGAGTGTTTCTGCTTTGTTGAGTGCCATGGAAGCTGGAGAAGAGCTTTTTCAGGTTCGTGTGGCTGGAGAGTTTGTAGATGTCTTTGAGCCGGTTACTGGAATACCACCGAAACGAGCTGTTGAGTTTTAGATAGACCTTGTACCAGGAGCTGAACCCATCAGTAGACCACCTAGCAGGATGACAGCGACGGAGACGAAGGAATTGAAGGTGCGGCTAGTGGGTCTTGAGGGAAGGAATTTTATTAGACCAAGTAGTTTGCCTTGGGAAGCGGCCGCAGTGTTTGTTAAGAAACCAAACGGAATGTTAAGGACGTGCATTGACTATCGTAAGTTAAATGAAAGGAGATCAAGAATAGGTACCCTCTGCCGAGGATAGATGATCTGTTTGATCAGTTGAGTGGAGCCCGAGTATTTTCCCGATTGGATTTGGCAATGGGGTTCCATTAGTTGAGAGTGGCGGAGGATAGCATTCCTTTAACGGCGTTCCAAACTAGGTATGGTTCGTATGAGTGGTTAGTGATGCCATTCGGATTGACGAATGCACCTACTTTCTTCACTGATTTGATGAACCGGGTTTTCAAAAAGCACTTGGATAGGTTTGTTTTGGTGTTCATAGATGACATTTTTGTGTACTCTAAAGATGAAAGAGAGCATGGGGTTCATCTTAAAGTGGTGTTGGAGACGCTTAGATAGAATCAACTGAAGGCAAAGTTTTCCAAATGTCATTTCTGAAAGAGAGAAATTAAGTTTCTTAGTCATGTGGTTTCAGAGGAAGGATTGTCAGTTGATCCAGTTAAGATCGAGACAGTCAATAATTGGAAGAGACCAGAGATGGTATCCAAGACGGGGAGTTTTCTTGGACTTGCCGGCTATTACCGGAGATTCATCAAGGATTTTTCATGGATAGCAGCGCCTTTGACTAAGTTGACTAAGAAGGAAGTGAAGTTTGTTTCGTCCGACAAATGTGAGGAAGCATTCCTTAAGCTAAAGCATTTGTTAACCAATGCTCTAGTGTTTGTGGTTCCAGATGGTAACCAAGGGTTGGTAGTACACACTGATGCGTATGGAATTGGATTGGGAACAATATTGATGCAGAAGGACAAAGTTATTGCTTACGCATCTAGGAGGCTTAGACCGCACGAAGTTAGATATCCTACTCATGACTTAGAGTTGGTTGTAGTGATTTTTGCCTTGAAGATTTGTAGGCATTACCTTTTTGGAGAGAGATTTGAGTTGTATACCTATCATAAGTCATTAAATTATTTATTCTCTCAGAAGGAGTTGAATATGAGACAGCATAAATGGCTAGAGTTATTGGTCACTTATGATTTCAATATAGAGTATACTCCTGGGAATGGAAATAAGGTAGCTGATGCCCTTAGTAGAAAACATAAGAATGTGGTGTTAGCGATGTTGGCAGAATGGAAGGATCTAGAGCTTTAGCCAGTTGTGATGTGTAGTCGAAATCTACTGCTAGTTCTAGTTAGGATACTGCCATGTTGTCTTGCTTAGAAGTTCGACCGGTGCAGATCGAGAGGATAACTTCTAAGCAGAGAGTGGATCCAGTTTTAACCGAGAATATTAGAAGGCTTGAGGGAGGATCGGTGGTTGATGACCGAAAGGATTTTAGTTTTGACCAAAGAGGATGGTTGAGAAAGAAGGGACGATTATGTGTTCTAGATGTAGAGAACTTAAGGAGGTAAGTTCTAGAGGAATGTCATCGATTGAAGTTTACGATTCATCCTGGAGGAACCAAGATGTATCAAGATATGAAGAGGAGCTTTTATTGGAAGGGCATGTGGAAGGATGTTGGCTTGTGGGTTACGCAATGTATTAGCTGTCCACAAGTGAAGGCCGAACATCGGAAGCCGACTGAGTTACTTCAGCCTTTAGACATTCCAGTTTGGAACTGGGATTCAATATTGATGGATTTTATAGATGGGTTGCCAAGGTCATGTAGAGGAAACGAAAGTATACGGGTTATAATGGATAGTTTTACCAAGAGTGCCCATTTAGTTCAAGTAAAATGATCTAGGAAAGCGCCTGTTTTGGCTAAGTTATTCATGAAGAACATAGTTAGACTTCATGGGATTCCTAGTAGAATAGTCAAGGACAGAGATGCATTATTCACTAGCGAATTTTGGAGGATTTTGCAAGAGGTATTAGAGACCAAGCTCAAGATGAGTACAACTTATCACCCACAGACGGATGGATATACAAAATGAATTAACAAGGTACTTGAGGATTTATTGAGAGCTTGTGTGTTATACTTTGGTGGATCATAGGAAGATCACCTACATCTGATTGAGTTTTCCTATAATAATAATTATCAAAATAGTATAGGAATGGCGCCTTTTGAAACTTTGTATAAAAGACCATGCAAATCGCCAGCGTGTTGGTTAGAGACTGGAGATAGATTGGTCTTAGATCTGGATTTGGTTAGAGAGGCGTCTGAAAAGACTGAGTTAATCCAAGAAGGGATGATAGAATCTCAATCCAAGCAGAAGAGTTACGCAGATAAAAGGCATAAAGACTTAGAGTTCTCAGTGGGAGACAGAGTTTTCATTAAAGTATCATTGATGAAGGGTGTGTTATGATGTGGAAAGTAGGGAAAGTTAGCCCCGAGGTATGTTGGTCCATTTTAGACTATAGAAAGGATTTGAAAGCTCGCATACAGAGTAGAATTGCCGAGTAGATTGGCAGGTGTCCATGATGTGTTCCACGTGTCTCATCTTCGTAAGTATGTGCATGATCCAGAGTCTGCTATTCTCTAGAAAGAGTTGGAGGACTTATTAGTGGAGCCTGATTTGACTTTTGTTAGACAACGAGTTTGGGTTGTAGCGAGATGAGAAGAGATTGAGGACCAAGATAGTCAAGTTAGTGAAAGTTCAATGGAGCAACAACAAGAAAGACTGTACTTGGGAGACAGAGGACAAGATTCGAGAGGATTATCCTAATCTGCTTTGATGGTATGTCTCTATCAGATTTATATAGATCAATTGCTAGTTGGATAGGCTAGTATAGATGTTAGGAGATGTTACAGATGATTTCTATGTTTGCTAGTTAGTCCTTACTGAATTTTGAGGGAGAAATTCTTTAAGGAGGGGAGTCTTTAACACCCCTAATTTTAGTGACATTATTTAGGAGATTTAATTAGAATAAATTAAATAGAATAATGTAGATAAGGAGATCGAGGTTAATTAATAAAAAATATAGTGGTCGTGCATATTAAACTTATTGAACTTATAAATGGTTAAGTAATTCAATATAAGGGCATAAGACCAATTTCCACCCATATTACCCACTCTTATACTATCCCCCAAACCATACACGTTCATTTTTATTCTCAAACAAAAAATAAAAATAACCGTAAGAAGCAACAAGGCCGACCATAGGAAGATAGAAGAGAAGAAGAAAATCTAAGAAAAGCTTAGGATTCAAGCAAGAGAAAAATCAATCTTAAACCATGTCTAATCGCTTTATCTTAAGCAAGGTGAATAATAGTTTCTACATCTCTATTTTGAATTTTACATCAAATGGTTTCGGATTTATGGATAAATCTATTTTATAATATGTGAATGATGATATGCTTGATTTTGATTTATAAAACTTTTAACAAGGTTGTTTAAAAAAGGATATATACAGAGCTTTAGGGTAAAACCAAGATAAAATGATGTTTAAATGGCATGGGAAAATTTATGTTATAGAAAACATGATTTTGGAGTTGGGTTTTAATTTTTATAATTTTCCAAGCTGTGGATAATTTATTATGAATTTCCAAAGGAAAATATGATTATTTGGGTTTATAAATTATTTTGGAAAACTATATTAAGAATCTGGGTCTGAAATTTTATTATGTTCGATAACATGATTAAACCGAATTTCTGGAATTTTAGGGTATTTTTACTAATTGATTTAGTATGGAAATCAAATTATTTTGAAATGAGGACCTAAATGATTTAATTTTTTATGAGAGGAAGGGCTTATTTGTTAAATAATTAATTGGTTTAGATTTGAGAAAAATTATGGCAAATATTATCCAAAATATTTAAAAAGTTATTAAAGCCAATCAAATGTTTACAAGTAGG
Source organism: Allium cepa (assembly GCA_030765085.1). Classification (NCBI taxonomy): domain Eukaryota; kingdom Viridiplantae; phylum Streptophyta; class Magnoliopsida; order Asparagales; family Amaryllidaceae; genus Allium; species Allium cepa. The sequence goes on from CM060932.1 coordinate 140,620,224, forward strand.
AAAGTTAGTTGTAAAAAATTTACTTATTTTGGAAAGAACGGCTTTTACCCAGAAAAAATTGGTTCCACCTTCTTCGGCAAACCTTTCGCCTTAGACCTCTCTAATAAGACCTTTCAACTTCAATGACCAATAAGGTCGAAAGCAATGCACATGATGTCATTCAGGTGGTATGTAGTGAATTGAATTAAGTCAAAAGGTATGTTGTCAAAGGGTTGCATCCAAAGGAGATTGATCCTTAGTTTATTTTGATTTGAAAACATAAATCACTTGCCTATCTTCTAAAGAACTCTCAACACAGTCGAAAGGTTTGGTTTTCAAAAGGATGTTTTAAAAGACCTTTCGAAAAGGCCGAAAGGTATAGTTTTTATAATTGTTTTATAAGACCTTTCTACCCCGTCGAAAGGTTAGGTTTTGAAAGGATTTAAGATACATTTCGACAAGGACGAAAGGTTGTTTCAAAGTTGTTTTGAAAAGAGTGTCGCCTTTATTTTGTTCAAACCCTTCGAAGGGGTCGAAGGCAGGAGCTTTCGACTTTGACGAAAGGTTTACCGGCTCTATAAATGTAAATCGCTTCCCAACCTTCCAAAGGGACCGAAAGCAGGAGCTTTCGGCACAGTCGAAAGGTTTATATGTTTTCCCCCAATGTTTTATAAAGTTTTTGAAAACTTTCACCTATGACCCAAAGTAACATTTTAAGTATAAACCCAATGCTTTCTAAAATGGTACTTTCAATGTTTTCGGAAGAGTTACTTCCAATGGTGTCAAAAGGGGTTCTTTCAACTAATTTCGAAGCTAAGCTTCTAAAGTTAAATACTAATATCTTAATATATTCAAAAGGTTTCTAAATGTAGTATTAAAGGTATTATAAGGCAGGAGCTCAATGTTTAAAAGAGCTTTCGAATAAGGTTATCTTATGAAGTCGGAAGCTAGGTTTCGAAGTATCAAAAGGTCTTAAAGCACAAACTCAAATTTTTGAAGGAAAAATCCATGGCATAAATAAAGCAGTTTTTATAAAGGTTTTAAAAAGAATCTATCTTTGAGAAAGAATTAGGTTAAAGGAATTACCCATGTCTTTATTAAACCCACAGGAGTGGTATTGCTATGTTGCTATATTGCTTCTTCTAATATGAATATATTCACTTTTTAATGGACCCATAACTGCATTTTAAGGGTAAAGGGTAGGAGAACCAGTTAGGTTAACACAGTGGTGAATGTAAATTGATTAAACTCCTAAATGGATAGAATTGCATCCAAAAGGTTAGGAAGATCGGGATATACGATGCTAAAAAATAAAGGAAAGATATTAGCCGGGGCCAATAGGTTCACACTAAACCCATGAAAACTATATGATATTGGCAGGGCCAATAGGTTAATAGTAAGCCCATGAAAACTATGTATAAAAGAGGAAGTCAGATAGACAGGTTAATAGCTAGCCCATGAAAACTATCGGTAAATGAAGAAGTCAGATAGACAGGTTCATAATAAGCCCATGAAAACTATGATTGAATACTGGCAGAGGCCAGTAGGTTTGTAGTTAGCCCATGAAAACTATATCCGGATGTAATATTGGCAGATGTGAATAGGTTCATAGTTAACTCATGAAAACTAGGATAAGAAAGGAGTTATTGGAGTTACCAACAAGTTTAGGGAGTACCCATGAAATGATCGAGTTAATTGGCAGGAGCCAATAGGTTCTTAGTGATCCCATGAAAACTATGTAACCGGATAGGGAGTCCGTAAGTCAAAAATAGGTTAATAGTCAGCCTATGAAAACTATGAAATTGTGCAGAGGGTCCATAAATATTAAACAGGTTATTAATAAGCCCATGAAAACTAATAGGTTGATAGTAACCCTAAAACTATGATTATGACAGGGTGTCAAATAAAACTGGGGATGGATAATCCTAATTGTTTTAAGTACGCATATCATCATAATATTTTGAAAATGTATGTTTTAATCATTGTGGATGCTGGGGCACGGTATATTGTTTTGGAAAGGTTTTAGGATACTAGTGAGGAGAAAACCCATTCCGCTAAATGGCATGGTCTCACTAGATATCTAAAAAGGATTGAGATGTTAGATTATTGTTCATACCATGCTTTATGTCTGACTAAAAGTTTTTGTTTTTCCTTAAACTCTCAGGTACTCAATCGATTTTGAGTAGTTTGAGATTTAATGTTTTCAGGTTTTCTTGACGAATAAAGCTTCCAGTGGTGTGAAGGAGGCAAATAGATATTTAGAGTTCTTCTTTCCGCTGTGTATTTTGTTATAATAGCAGACTTATTAGCCTTACCATATTCTCTGATCAAGCAAAAGGGCATCTTCATATGTTGATCTTGGCGTAATTGCAATAATTATATTTTGTTGAACATGGGTAACGTAATTTCGGATTATGTAATGAACATGCAAGATTTTTGCGGAAATATGTTTTCGAATTGTTATTTTTTTTCATATTTCTATGATCTGTGTATCAATGTATCTAGCACTCCCATATTTGGTCGTTGAAGATTAATAACTATGGATGACTGCATCATTCGTAGCCGTTAGTTTTGGGCCTCCAAGTAGGGGGGATGTTACATAAATCCACCATTCCAACTGGTATAGTTGCACTTTCATTGAAACCATGTATATGTGACTAGCACCGTTTCTGATCTTTCGCTTTCATTAGCATTTGATCATAAGCATGCTTGAAATTATATTTAGAGAACTTTCATTGTCAACCAAGATCCTCTACATCCAAGCAGGACCTATCTGGGTAGAAATGACCAATAGATTAATAATGGGGGCCTCGACTCTATCGGCATCACGGTTTCTAGAAACGATGTCGTTTGTCATCGTCCTCTGTTGCTTTGTCGGCGCACCTTCATCAGTACTACTACAACACTTGAAGTCCACATGCCTAATCAAACTAGCATATGACTCCATTTCTTTTAAATTCTGATCAGTTGGATGAGGACCATCACTCACAGTATTAATCATCAACCTCCCGCCAGAACGTGCGGGTTCCTCAGGCCTAGCCTGGCGTAGATCCCGATTGGGATTAGATTGACCTGCACCACCATCCTGCGGCATCCAGACAAACTACTATAACTTTCTCTCTCTAATCAACCTTTCAATAATATCTTGCAAATGACGACATTCATTGGTGTTATGGCTATAGCAATCATGGAATCCACAAAACTTCCCAGTTTGAATCTTCTTCTTTGATGACGGTTTCGAAGCTCTCTTCTTGTACTGCCTTGTATTACAGGTCTAAAGATAAAAAAATTCTAGCGACCTGTTCTAGGGAGTACATCGATCGATCATAGGAGATCTGGGTCTCCCGCGATGAGGGTCACTCTTCTTTCCTTGACCTCCATCACCCTTCTACTGACTTTGTTTATTCTGAATATTTAACTATACTTTACCGAAGCTCTCCCTGTTCTACTTCACCGCAACGTTACTCTGGATGCCTTCACCGCCGGGCCCCATGACGTCCTGCTTCCTAGGTCGTCTAGCGTCTTCTCTTCTAAAAAATTGGACTGCCTTTGCATAGAAGCGGTCCAACGAAGCGGGGGGTTTCCCAGCCAACCAATCACCAAACCTAAAATCGGGATCAATCCCTTTAGCCAATGCCATTAGAATAGAGTTATCATTAGGATTGCTGACTTTGACATAAGTAGCATGGAGCCTTTCCAAATAATGCCTAAGAGTCTCTCTTAGAACTTGAGTAACACTGGAAAAGGTATTAACATCCATCGGTCTTGCAGCATACATATGGAATTGCTCAACAAACTTAGTAGCTAACTGGTCAAAACATGAAATAGATCTTGGTGGTAAACGGGTGAACCACATGGTCGCAATGCCCCCTAAGGAGAAAGGGAAGCTTCTATACTTAACCGCATCGTCAGCTCGAGCGGCATTCATGAGCTATTCATATTTCAGAATATGTTGGTTGGGATCCGAATTTCCTTCATACACTAGCAATTTTGGCATCCTGAATCGATGGGGTGGCTCCGCATGTAAGATGTCATCGGTGAACGGGTGTGTCTACTAGAAATTCCCTAATCATCGTTTGTAAGGCCTTGACTTTCTCTAATCATTTGGTGTATCATTGTTGGAATATCAGACATCTGGAGATTCGGGGCCAAGGCATGATTGGGTTCCATGTCACAAGAATGATCTGATCGCTGTCTATGGTCCGTTCCGTGCCTCCTTGGCTCCTAGACTCCATGGAAGTGAGGATCCTGGGCATGATTGCGGTGAAGAGGAGCTGGATCTAGTTGGTCCTGAATCCCATCATCCAAATCTATAGCAATAGATGCATTGTCATGAGCAAAGTTGTGAGGAAGTGTCCCTCCTCGGAAGGAGGGTACAGCTTCATGCCCTATTGAAGGACCTATCTCGGCCTGTCCAAGATTTGCAGCATTCGTATGCCCGCAAGCTTCCGTGTGGTTCTCATCTAATCGCGGCATATAGATCTATGATTGAAGTCAGATGACACCGAGCTTTCAGACAAGAAATAAGAGGTATGCTCCCTTCTAGATTTCATTCGCCTTTCTTCATTTAGCTGGTTCATAAGTTCCATGTTGATACGGATCTGTTGAGTGAGTTCTTGACGGCTTTGGGTGAGTTCATGCATGAGCGTTTGGTATTCCTCTCTAGTGAACCGGATGGATCTGGAGCACCAGTTGGTGTTTGGCCCGTAGTAGTCGGCTGCACGGAATTTTTCCTATCCCTCCCTTCTGGATCAACGGCATTGGAAGCGGTTCAGATAGTGCACACCATATTGAATGTAGTTCTTCTTAGATCTGGAACAGTCTGAATAGAATAGAAGGAACCACCGAAAGATAGATCTGGATCACTTTCGAGGATTTATGCAATCTAGTAGTAGCTAAGGGATCCAAATAGAGTTGAGAATCTTTCCTTATCAGTGAAAGCTCCAAAATGTTTGTGTCAAAAATGAGCATAACACTTGTTGGATGTAATTGAAGAGATTAGAATGCAGAAGTAAAATGAAAAATGAGGCTAATCTAACAATCACACCAAGGAAACAAACAGTAACAGAAAGAGAACAAGAATTTATAGTGGTTCGGCGTTATTGCCTACATCCACTTTGAAGGTTTTGATGTTTATTGCTGATTAGAAACTGAGTTACAACAGTACAACGGCTAACACCTGAATTACAATGGAGTTCAACTCAGGCAGCAGCATAAAGGTCCCTTTTTAGTTGTAACGGAGGTGCTATTTATAGGTGTGGAGCTGGAAATATCTACCTTGAATCTTGGAACATTCTTTCCCAAGCTGAGATGGGCCCACACGATCGATCTGGGGTCATTTGGGATCAGTCCTTGATCGATCCAACATCTCTTCGTTTCGATCGGAAATTGCACCAATCAAGCTGTGGTTGATCATGAATGTTCCTGATGTGTCAAGCAACTCGCTGTGAAAATCTCATTGCATTCGAAGTTGTGGTTGTGGAGTTATTGATCGATCAAGGTTGCAAATATGGAGCGACTAAAGCCCTCGTATCGATCCCTTTGCATTGATGATGTGGTATGCGCGTTTTGTGGACATCCATGATTAGTGCATCAAGATGAGACCGCTTCTTTCGGAGTTTCAGCTACACGACTTGCTCGTTCGTATCCATCCACTACTTCCCTTACGTATCGATGCCTTGCTTCTATGTAAGTATCGATTGTAGGTTCTATTCTTCACATCGATCAGGTAAGTCGTCGATATAAAAAGAGAAGCTACTGGCTAGATGAAGTGTGATCGATCTGGGAAGTGTCGAAGTCCATCATTATGAGCTCGAACCATATGGATACGAATGATGGATGTCGAGTGCTTGAGCTCTGCCCATTTCGCTCGATGCTGATCGATACGAGATGATGGATATAAACGATGATACGAGATTGGCATGTTTCTCATGGATCTCGATCATTCCATATCTTGAGCATATGAACTCCAATTGACCTGAAATTTGGAATGTTGCTTTGCATAGCTCTATTAGTCATGTCATGTTGATTGTGGCTCGATCTGGACTCGAACCAAGTTTTCCTATGTCTATCGTGAACTTGTAGATAACCGATCTCTGGAGCGGATTGTCTTTAGTTTCTAGTCAAGTCTTTGGTATCACGGCCTTGCAAAAATTCGGGATAACAAATCAAACAACATCAAGCAGCAATAAGCAACAACAAGCAATCAACAATGAGCACTGAAACACAATCAACAAGCAACAATGACTAGCATCAAACTACCCATCATACAAAACAAGCACATATCAATAAGTCAATAAAAATCAAGATCAATCAATAATAAACAGCTGTAAAAATATCAAGCAACGACAAACAACGATATGTACATAAAACAATGAAACACACCAAAGAGTCTTACCTATATGCACAGTGGCAAACAATAGTCAAAACATGTATGGAGAACTATAAGCTCCAATGAGACTGACATCTAAGAAGGATAGAACGCTTAGTGGTAAAACTCCTTTAATGAATACAATACACAAAAAACTATTCCACCTTCCCCTAGGAAAAGAAAACTACACGATATGTTGGATTATCGAGTCTCGAAACTCTCGAATAAACCCAAAAATCAATGCCTTAACTTTCTTTCTTTTTCGAACTGAACTCATTCTCCAAAGGTGAAAGCTAACTAAATAAATTATCATCTCATGATGATCTATAAGTGCCTGGATTTGTATGAGTTCATACTCACCTTAACTTCATAATATTGACAAGGATAATATATTGTGTACTACTTCGCCTAGGAAATATCATATTGCCACTTTGAAGATTATTCAAATGGCCAAAAACTAGTCAAGAAGTCCTCCTTCGAACTATCATAAGCGATCTTAACTATACTATAAATAATTTTACAATGAATAAACATCATCCAAAATAATATACGATGCCTAATCTAATCCTTTGTCTGCTCGTATAATTTCTTTGTTAAACAAGGGTTAGCCACCTGAATCCTCTCATGTGAGCTCCGATTAGGTTGCTTGGTCAGACCACTAACATTTCCTCTCACGACTAGAGTCACGCTTTGAAAATCTCTTAGTCACCTCAAGAATCCGACTCAACCGCTTGCCTTTAAGAAAAAACTCTTGCCTAACGAGTGCAAATCACCTAGAAACTCTACACTCAAACAAGGGATCAAGAACTGGCATGTGAATGGACCGATCCCTTGAAAATATCCCTTCAACGCATGGGAATAACTTTATCACCATGGGTTTACTAACATAAGTATCACCATGGGTTTACTAACATAAGGACAAAAAACTTCTAACATGAGCGACTCCATGTAAAAAGCATATAAGTTATCCAATCAGTCTTTGCTTATTACAGGGCAAACATCGAATCCTACTTGGATATCAAATCCAAGCCACACTTCTTCCACCAAACCCACTAAACTCGAAACCCTATGCATTAAATTGGAATTGTAGTGCTCTCGGTCATACACCTTAGCTCAACAACTAAGCTTACTCATACAAGGTTCAACAAAAGAATTTTCCTATTACAAAAGATGTCAAGTTTAGCCTATCTACAAAGTAACTAGTAGTAGATGAATATACATACCAAGTATCAAAAAGAACATAAGCAAGTAACTAACAATTAAAGAAAACCTTGCTACATGAATTTCTATCCTTTTACTAAGCAGTAAACCTACTAAGACCTAGAAATGCCCTTTAAGGCATAAGTTATCAACACTTACCTCTCAGAAGCATAGGACAATCCTTCATAAAGTAACCAAGTTAACCGCAACTGAAGCACTTACGCTTCGATTAAACTCCACGGCATTCCTTAAGAAATGCCCTTATACGTCGTTGGAGTGGAATACCCTATTAGGTCCCATCTTGGATAAGCTTTATCTCTTCTTGTACCCTGGCCTTGTGCTTTGGTTGGAGCTTCGTTTTCCTTTCCACCATTGGTACCTCACGGGCGCTCTCATGGGGAAGAGCTGTCACTATGAGCCTCTTAAAAGTGGCCTCTATTGGGTAAAACTAAACAATGAAACCTTAATCTGTGCAGTAAGATACTAGGCAAACCCTTGCCTACTTCAATGGAGTACTAACCATTACAAAACATAACCTATCCAGAAGATTAAATCGACTAACATACTCCATTACTAATAAGCTGCCCAACAGTAAACTGATGAAATACTTAAATCGTATGCCTCGACTAATCTCAGATATAAACCAAGGATCAAAGCGAAGTTTATAATTAATCCAAGTAATGGCTTGCTCATCAACCTCCACTACTATTATGCCCTCACTAAGCCAAAGCCACCCACTCAAGGTGTCAGTAAGCAACCCTCTAGTCCATATTAGCGAAAGCCATCTCTGAATGGGCACTAGCCTATGTCCCAACACAGCCTCCGAATTTAGATATGGCTTCTTACCAAGGCTAAGGAAATCTTGACACAACTTTAGATAGTCTAAAACTGGTGAGTAAGAAATACTGGTGCTCCAAGCGCTACACCACCTACAATATCTTCGACTACTGCAAGATATTTGCAAGTGGCGGAACATCATGTGTAGTAGCCAAATAGTCATTGAAAAATTAGGCATTCCATACTGCCTATCCACAATCACTCATGTACTCAATCTATTCATGTCGATAGCCTAAACAAAGATACCTTACATGCTACGGTTGAAAAAAATCAAAGTCCAGAGGAAAAGTGGTGTACTTAGTCTTGAGTGATTAATTTAAACTGGTATACTTGGTATTGAGTGTTGAACCTGTGCTCTGATACCAATGTAACAATCCGCCTATCAATGCTTGACTTTCAAATATCACAAAAGACAGAGTGTCAGGGTAAAATTTGAAACAAACACTATACCAAGGCATAAAAATAAACCTCATAAAGGAACGATAATACATAATACACCAAATATACATTTATATAATAGGATGAACAATATATAAGAGACATCATTGGTGGAAGTTACTGATAAGTGAATATAATACAAAGTCTGAATAAAATATCACATATGTAACGAACCAAAAATTAATCACTATTTAAATGAATATTTAATTATATTTTAAATAACTAATAGATGTATTTTTATTAACAAATAAAACTATTTTAAATAATAATTAATGAAAAAATTCAAAATTTGTTTACCAAAATATATAGTTCAAAGAAAAATAGGAAATGTGATCGGAAGTTATTTTCCAAAATATCGATTTTTCATTGGTTAATTTTTTTTAAAGATCCTAACACTAGTTAATCACACATGTACACAATAGTAACTACTTTAACATGTTGTGTACATGTACCTTTGCATGTACACATTCACACAGCTAAACATATTAATATATAAGATCTTATGTAAGAAAAGTAAGTATATATACATATATATACGTATAAAAATACAATTTTTCAACACAGGTACACTAGGGACATGGCATGAATAGTCAAAGTAAGGGGAGGGGTAGTATGAACGATTTTGAAGGAGAGGAGGAGGTATGGCTATACATGCATACATATATTGTAATATAAGCACTTACATATATTTTAATTAACATCCTAAGCCTATAACTACCATTACTCTTTCATGTTTCTCATTTTACATCCCTCCTCTTCATTTAAAAATTACCTAAGAACTTGGATAAACATTTGCATGACTTCTCTTCATATTCTCTAATTTGAGGAAAAATTCACTTCTTTTAGCTAAAATCTCCTCTTTTATTCACAAAACCATTTCTACAAACCATTCAACATCTCTTCCAAAACACAATACTCCACCACCCAAAACCAATAGGGCCGAGCATAACATCCCAAGGTTGTACCCAACAAGGCCTAGGAAAGCCCAAACCCAATTGGCTAAGCCAAATTCAAGTGTTCAAGGGTCCAAAAGTTCTATTTTTGCAAGTTTCCAAAGTGTTTTCAATATCCGGCAAAAGTTGCTTTGATTTTGAAAATTTTATGGTGAGTAAAACTTTTGTTTTGTAATAGAAATTAACTTGATTTTGATGGACTATATGTTATGAAAATATGTATATTGTTATGTTGAATTATCATGTCGTATTTAATGACATATGATAATATGTTTATGTTTGAACTTGGATTTGGTGATTGGTTGATATGTTGATGTGTTTGGATATGTATATGGATACGAGATATTGGGTATGATATTATGGTAGTATGTTTGTGGAAAAAATACCATGTGTATATGGCGTAAATGTCGTGAAGTTTACACCTCGAAAAGTCGCAAAGGACTTGAGATCTGATTTGAAAACGAAAGCAATCTTCTAGCTTTGGGTTCTTAAAATGTTTTTCCAAGTTTTTACCTTTGTTTCAATTTTTCAAAACTTTACCATTTGTGTTTTCAAAGATGTAGTAGTTAGAGAAAAATAGAAGATTTACCTAGAACTCAATTCTAGCGAACTGCGTTATAGCGATAGTCGCTATGAATGCTGTTCGGAATATTTTACAATTTCAAGTTTTAAGTGTTTTCTTTTGGATTGTTTTTAAAAACCCATTTTGAATTCATTAAGTAATTCAAAATTTTAATTTTTTAATTATTTAATAATTTATTTTTTTAATTTTAAATTAATTTGGGTAATTATTAGTTAATTAGGTTAAATAATTAGAGTTTAAGAAATTATTAATTAAGTTAATTATTTTTAATTAAGCAAGTTTTAAATAATGATTAATTAAGATAAAAGGGAATTAATTTTATGTGATAAAGTTTATTTTATTTTAATTAATTATTTAATTAGAGTTGATTATTTAATTAAATATTATTCAATTAAAGGTTATTTATCCATTTAATTATGGTTTAATTTCTTAAATAAATGTTATATAACTAAAGTACAACTAAGGTTTGATAATAAACAAAACTAGGATTGTTAATGATTTAATTTTTATTTAATTAAGGACTAATTAAGGTTTAATCGAGTTTTAAACTTATGATTCAATTTAAGTTTGTTTATTTTAAAGTTTCGTTTAAAACTTTATCGGTTATTTATTTAAACCACTTTTCTTGTTTAAGTAAATTGTTTTAAAACCAAAGGATATCTTCCATGCTATTAAGTAGCCGGATAAATTAAAGTAGTTGTAATAAAACGTTGGCACGTTTTATTGAAAGTAAATCGACTTGTACTTATCACAAATATCGCACATTGAAAATGTGATGAATACAAGGGAGTTAATTTCGATAAGCGGGTCATGGTAATCAAGCATATGGAGCATACGTCCATATGTAAATATTACACCCCGGTAGTAGGATGGTCCACTACAAATAACTTGATCGTTTAAAATTATCGAATATTGGATTGGAGAGACCAGGATCGGATATCCGAAATACCACTTCGAACCAATATATAAAGTCCGAATTAGAAATAGTAAAGGCAAGGTCCAAGATTAAGACTTTGAAGTGCAATGGATGTTTGCTACTAACCCTGAGGGTGATTCCAAAATAGGTGTGGTGGAAATAGTGCCTTTGGTTCGTTCACCTCCTAAACGACTTATATGGATGAATGCTGACTTTGTGTCAACATATGGAAGGCAATGTTAGCATTCCAAGTAGCAATGCTAAAATAAAGGTAAACGTAGCCTTAAGCCTCATCAACTAGGAATGACTAAAACGAATGAGACGTAGCAAGGATAGGTGGATCGCTCCCATGAGGGTAAGGTCATCCTATCTAGAGTCCCTACTATTAACCAATTTATTCTTCAATATGGTTGCTGATCCCAACCAAGGGGTGATTTTATTCAATACTATCCAGTAAAGGGTAAGCCGACCTTATGTTGGCAGGGACAATAGGTTCGACCATGGTGTTGTTTTATCTAGAGATGCAACGTTATGAGTGGTGCCACATTAGTCAAATCATTATATGGAATCCATTCTCTAATAAGTGCCGTACGTTTTTAGTTATACCCAAATATGTTGAAATGCGATATGCAAGCATTTCAACTATATTCTATTTTACTTAAAAACCCTAGACATTATCATAATATCACTGGATTTCTATATAAAGTGTTTTGGTTATCATAAGGTAAACATATCTGTGTTTATGTGTGGTGTGGTCTTACGAGTTACCTTTGATTTCAAAGTGTTTTATAAAGTAAGAATTAAGTTGTTTGAGTTCACTCACACCAGACCCATGTCTGACTTGGAGTTTTGTTTTCTTTTCCTAAAACTCTTGTGTACTCAATTTTTTATGAGTAGCCAAGTGATCCGGGTTTCTTACAAAAGAATTTTGAAGGATCTAGAGCAGGGGGCTTCATCGTAGCTTATTATATTTATTTTTGCAATGTTTATGTATGGTCTATGTATTTTGTGCTGGGCAGGCAATATAACTATCTAGTTGAAATTGTATTGTAATGACCCTGATGTATTATTATAATGGGAACGACTATGTAATATCCTATCTATTATATGTTGTTCTACTGCATGGTGAGATTATGTGATTGTTAATTTCTTCTTATCTTTCCTTTTTTTATACCCTTATTGACTCTTCTTTTGGTTCAAGAAAGGTGGTTGTTACATTGTGGTGTCAGAGCCTAGGTAAAGCAAACACTTAGGCTTTCGGTTAGGGTCAAGTTCAAGAGTGCGTATTTATAATTTTTATTCATATATATATATATATATATCCTTGATCGATAGATCAGCTTGATAGGTTTGATTAATACCTTCTATTGAGATTTATCCCGTCCATGTATTCTAAGAATTATCTTACTATGCTAGGTAGTATGACATGAGTAACAGAGACAGATAGGGTTGAAGAGCAGGCAGCACTACAACTACAAATGATCGAACCCCAAACCTTGGAGGAGTTTGGATTGTCGAAGAGGCAGAGCCAGAGCAGCCGAGAGCGAACTTTGCAGCCTTGTGCAAGGATTACACAATCCTAAAAGGAAAACCTTTCAAGGGTATCGAATCTATCATTGAAGTATAAGCTTGTCTATGGTCATGTGAGAAGATTTTCAAAGGTTTGGACATTTCTGATGATCAAAAATGGTTTTTGGCATCATGGCAATTGAGAGAGGGTACAGTTGCATGGTGGGATTCTACCACCGTAAATGTTTAAGAAGATGAGATCTCGTGGGATAGATTCAAAGAAATATTCGAAGGCCAATTCATTCCATTTGTATGAAAAACTCAACTATATAGAAGTTTCATGGATCTCAAGCATGGGGACCAAATCTTTAGTAGAATATGAGATAAAGTTCAACGAGCTATCTTGTTTTGGACTAGATTGATCAACGCCCCATTGAAGAAAAACGAGATGTTTGCTTTGGGCATGGGGGAAGAATACCAGGAGAAAATGACTGCTCATGTCAAAGGTACTTTTATGGATTTAGTTGACATGGCTCTGAGGTACGAGGGCTTAGCAAAGAAAAAGCCTACCCCAGTAGCTACTAGTAGAAATACCGGTGGAAATGGTTTTAGCAAGAGGAAGTTCAATCCGAATTAGAAGAATCAAGGAAAAGGGAAATAGGGAGAAGGTCAAGGAGGCAAGTTTAGGAATATTTGATGTTATATTTGCAAGTAGAGAGGCCATATTTCAAGGTCCTGTCCAAACCGTAAAGCTCCTAAGCAGAAAAGCAGACCTATCTCTCCAATGGTTCTGAAGTCGCTTTGCTTCAATTGTCATCAGCCGGGTCATATGATTAAGGACTGCCCACTCATGAAGAAAGTGCAGCAGCCCAAGGTGTGCACCATTAATAATGAACCGTCTGCTTCAACGGATGTGAAGGTGAAAGGCGTCCATGAAGGTACCTTACCAATTAATGGTATTTTGCTCGAGCATTATTTGATACTGCTACCTCGCACAATTTTATATCCTATTAATCGGTAGATAACTTTCATCTTATTACTATTATTGTAGAAAACCCTATGTGTGTGTCTAACTCCATAGGTGGTGTAACCCATTTAAACATGATTTGAGAGAATGTGCAAATTTCCTACCTTTCTCATCACTTTTTTTGCGACCCATATGTCTTGGACTTTAGTGGATTTGATATTATTCTGCGTATGGATTGGTCATTGAAATATGGAGCTATTTTACATTGCACTAAAAGAACTGTATCATTAGAAACTAAGTTGGGAAGAATAGCTAAAGTGCCATGTAAGGAACCTGGTATTAGTATGTGTAGTTTCTTTTATGCCCTGGAACCCTCCTAGGACGAGTTAAATTTTATAGAAGTTGTTAAGAATTTTCCCGATGTGTTTGAAGAAGTCAATAGTTTACCCCTGCACTATGAGATAGAGATTCGCATTGATTTGGTCCCTAGTGTAAGACCCATGGTTCAACCTAAGAGAAGGATAGTCCCGAAAGAGTGTAAAGAATTAGAAAAGAAAACCAATGACCTATTAAGGAGAGGATTGATTAGACCCAGTCATTCGATTTGGGGTTCTTATGTGGTGTTTACGATGAAGTCTAGTGGATCTTTAAGGTTGTGCGTTGATTATAAGGAGTTGAATAGGCTGACCATTAGGAACAATTATTCCTTACCCAGCATCGATGATCTTTTTGATCAACTTCATGGGGCTACGATATTTTCTCAGATGGATATAGCTACTAATTTCTATCAACTGAGGGTTGTTGAAGATGGTATACCCTTATCATATTTTAAAGGCCCTGATTGTTTCTTTGAATGGTTGGTTATGCCTTCCGGGCTAACCAATGCATCGACACATTTTTAGATCTTATGAACCATGTTTTTTAAGATGTTCTTAATAAGTTTATGCTAGTTTTCATCGACAACATCCTTATCTACTCCAATCTAAGGAGGAACATAAACATCATTTGGAAGTGGTGTAGGAAATATTAAGGAGACATGTCTTGACGGTGAAATTTTCTAAGTGCCAATTTTGAAAATCCGAGGTAAGATTCTTAGGACATATTGTGATGAAAGAGGGTATTTCAGTAGATCTAGCGAAGGTGGTGGCTATTTAGGAATGGTAGTAACAATTAACTCCTACTGAGGTTCGCAGTTTCTTAGGGTTGGCAAGATACTATAGGCGGTTTATTCAAGATTGTTCCAAGATTTCATCCCATTTGACTAAGCTAACTAAGAAGGAGGAGAAGTTTATGTGGACCCCTAAGTGTAAGGAGGCATTTCTAGAATTGAAGAAGATATTGAACAGTGCACCAGAGCACCAGCTTTGGCTATTCCTAATGGAAATAGTAGGTTCACAGTTTACACATATGCGTGTGGAGTAGGAAGTGGTGCTATTCTGATGCAGCATAGTAGAGTGATTGCGTATGGAAGAAGACAGTTGAAGCCTCACGAGAAGAACTATGCTATGCATGATTTAGAGTTATTGGTAGTTGTTTTTGCGTTGAAAATGTAGAGACACTACTTGCTGGGTAAGGATCCTTCTATTCCTCTTAGTTTCTTTCTAATCTTTAGAGATTTTATGAGTAAGTTTTCTTTCTTAAATTAGATGAAAAATTCGAGCTCTTCATGTATCATAAATCCCTGAAGTATCTTTTTACTCTGAAGGATCTGAACTTGAGGCAATAGAGATGGTAAGATTTCTAGCAGCTGATGAATTGGATATTCTGTATATACCAGGGAAGGCTAATGTGGTGGCAGATGCTTTGAGCAGGAATGTTGTTTTGACTCTCTTGGAGATTACACCGACACTTCAAGAAAGGATTATGAGGAACCAGAGGGAGGATGAGATACTGGATGGTTGAATACATAGTGTTGAGGAAGGTAGATTTTCGGATTTCAAAATGGATGGTCGAGGTGTTTTGAGGATGAATTAATGCGTGTCCCAAATATAGATGGGTTGAGGCAAGAGGTTTTGTCAGAATGCGACAAGTCTAAGTTAATTATTCATCCAGGAGTTCATAAGATGTACAAGGATATGAAAAGAGTATTTTGGTAGCCGGGAAGGAAGAAGGACATTTTCGTCTTTGTTAGTAGGTTTTTTGCTGTCAACAAATAAAAGACGGTCACCAAAAGACAGCTGGAGTGTTGCAACCTTTGAATATTCCTAATTGGAAATAGTAAATGATATCAATGGATTTTATCGATGATTCGCGCAGAACCAGAAAAGGAAATGAAGGAGTATGGGTTATCGTGGATCGGCTAACGAAAAGTGCACATTTTATTCCAGTGAAACCGACAAGGACTGCTGCTTCCTTATCTGGAATTTTTATAAGAGAGGTAATCAGGTTGCACAGAGTTCCTATGAGTATAGTAAGTGATCAAGACCCCATATTTACTAACCAATTTTGGAAAGCATTGCAAACAACCCTTGGAACAAAGTTGAGCTTAAGTACAGCATATCATCCAACAAACCGACGGAAGGAGTGAATCGGATTCTAGAGGATCTCTTGAGGGCGTGTATTCTGGATTTTGGTGGACCATGGGAGGATCATTTGCATCTAGTTGAGTTCTCCTACAACGATAGCTTCTAAGCAAGCATCGGGATGGCACTATATGAAGCCCTATATAGAAGACCATGCAAGTCACCAGCATGTTGAGTTGAAATGGGAGATAGTAAGTTCTTTGACCGGACATGATCTGAGAGGCTATAGAGAAAGTTGCAGTGATTAAGAGAAGAATGAAGGAAGCTCAAGATCGCCAAAAGAGTTATGAGAATAAGAGGTGGGGAGATTTGGAATTTATGGTTGAAGGCTTGGTATTTGTGAAGATTTCACCAATAAGAGGGGCTGTTAGATTTAGGAAAGCTTGGAAGTTAGCTCCAAGGTATGTTGGACCCTTCCGGATTCTCAAAAGAATTGGATCTCTTGCTTATAGGGTCGAGTTGCCAAAGAGATTAGCAGAAGTTCATAATCTATTCCACGCATCTCATCTGAGGAAATATGTCCATGACCCATCTTTAATTGTAGAGCCATCAGTTCAAGAGGAATTAGAAATAGAACTGAACCTCACAGTGGTTTGACATCCAGTTTTATGTTGTGGATCAAGATAAACAGAGATTGTGTAACAAGGTGTTGTAATTAGTTAAGATTCAGTGGAGCGAGGATCCATGAGACTACACCTGGGTGACGGTGGATTGTATGAGAAGCTTATCTCGAGTTGAGGTTAGAATAACTAGTCATGGGTGTATGTATAGTGCATGTTGTTTTCTATGGATGCTTAGTGTGTGTGTATTTATGTCTTTTATGATATGAATATATAATTTTTGCATAGTTTGGATTATCTCCTTGTTTACAAATTTCAGGACGAAATTCTTTTATGGGAGAGAGTGTAACGACCCAAAAATTAATCACTATTTAAATGAATATTTAAATATATTTTTAATAATTAATGAATGGATTTTTATCAACAAATAAAAATATTTTAAATAATAGTTAATAATAATAAAATGGTTTTCAAAATTTATTTACTAAAATATATAGTTCATAGAAAAATAGAAAATATGACTGGAAATTACTTTCCAAAATATCGATTTTTTCATTGGTTATAAATTATTTTAAAGGTCATAACACTATGTTAAACACACATGCACACGTTACAAACTACTTTAACATGTTGCGTACATGTACATATGCATGTATACATTTGCACACTTAAACATATTAACATATAAGATCTTATTCAATAAAATTAAATATTTATATATACATATGTATACATATAAAAATACAATTCTTCAACATAAGCACACTAGGGACATGGCATGAATAGTGAAATTATAGGGAGAGGGTAGTATGAACGGATTTGAAGGAGAGGAGGAGGCATGGCTATGCATGCATACGTATATTTTAATATAAACACTTATATATATTTTAATTAATATCCTAAGCATATAAATACCACTACTCTTTCATGTTTTTCATTTTACAACCCTATCTTCATTTCAAAAGTTCCTAATAGATTGGATAACACTTCCATGGCTTCTCTTCATATTCTCTAGTTTGGAAAAAAAATCACTTCTTTTGGCTAAAATCTCCTCTTTTATTCACAAAACCATTTCTACAAGCCATTCAACATCTCCTCTTCCAAAATACAACACTCCACCATCCATAACCATTAGGGCCGAGCCCAACATCCCAAGGTCGTACCTAAGAAGGCCTAGGCCAAACCCAAACCCAATCGGCCAAGTCCAATTCAAGTGTTCAAGGGTTCAAGGGTTCAAGGGTTCAAAAGTTCTATTTTTGCAAGTTTCAAAAGTGTTTTCAAGATCCAGCAAAAGTTGCTTTGATTTAGAAAAATTTATGGTGAGTAAGACTTTTATTTTTTGGAAATAAATTAACTTCATTTTGATGGACTATATATTGTGAAAATATGGTGATTGTTATATTGAATTATCATGTCGTATTGATGACATATGATGATATGTTTATGTTTGAACTTGGATATGATGATTAATTGATATGTTGATTGTTTGGATATGAATATGGATATTGTATGTGATATTGGGTATGATATTATGGTAGTATCTTTCTGAAAACAAAACCATGTGTACATGACATAAATGTTGTGAAGTTTACATCTCAAAAAGTCTCAAAAGAACTTGAGATCCGATTTGAAAATGAAAGCTATCTTCTAGCTTTCGATTTTGAAAATGTTTTTCCAAGTTTTTACCTTTGTTTTAAGTTTTCTAAACTTTATCATTTGTGTTTTCAAATATATAGTAGCTAGAGTAAAAGTGAAGATTTCACCTAGAAATCAATTCTAGCGAATGATTTATAGCAATAGTCGTTATGGATACATTTTAGGAAATTTCACGAGTTCAAGTCTTAAGTGTTCTCTTTTGGATTGTTTTGGAAAACCCATTTTGAATTCATTAAGTGAGTCAAAATTTCAAGTTTTTAATTATTTAATAATTTATTTATTTAATTTAAATTAATTTGGGTGATTATTAATTAATTAATTAATTAATAGGTTAAATAATTAGAGTTTAAGAAATTATTAACTAAGTTAATTATTTTAATTAAGTAAGTTTTAATTAATGATGAATTAATATAAAATGCAATCAATTTATTTAATTAAGTTTATTTTATTTTAATGAAGTATTTAATTAGAGTTAATTATTTCATTAAATATATTTAATTAAAGGTTAATTATCCTCTTAATTAAGGTTTAATTTCTTAAATAAATGTTATATAATTAAAGTACAATTAAGGTTTAATTATAAACAAATTTGGATTTTTACAAATCTAATTTTTATTTAATTAAGGACTAATTATGGCTTATTTAGTTTTTAACTTATGATTCAATTTAAGTTTGTTTGTTTTAAAGTTTCGTTTAAAACTCTTTCGGATAGTTATTTAAACCACTTTTCTTGTTTAAATAAATTATTTTTAAACCAAAGGATCTCTTGTCCATGCTATTAAGTAGCCAAATAAATTAAAATAGTTGTAATAAATCATTGACACGTTTTATTGAAAGTAAGTCGACTTGTACTTATCGCAAATACCACGCTTCGGGAATGTGATGAATACAAGGAGATTAATTTCGTTAAGCGGGTCAGATAATCTAAGCATATGGAGCATATGTCCATATGTAAACATTACACCCTGGTAGTGGGATGGTCCATTATAGACTACATGATCCTTTAAAATTATCGGATGTTGGTTTCCAAAGACCTGGATTGGATATTAGTTGTTATAAGAAAAACCACTTCGAACCAACGTAAAATGTTCGAATTGGAAGTAGTAAAGGCAAGATCCACGATGAAGACTTTAAAGTGCAAGGGCTATTTTCTAATAATCTTGAGGATTATTCCAAAATGGAGTAGTGGAAAAAGTGCCTTCGGTTCGTTCACCTCCTGAACAACTTGTATGGATAGATGTTGACTTTGTGTCAACATATGTAAGGCAATATTAGCATTCCAAATGGAAATGCTAAAATAAAGGTAAACATATCCTCAAGACTCATCAACCGGGAATGACTAAAACATAGGAGATGCAGCAAGGCTAGGTGGGTCGCTCCCATAAGGCTAAGGTCATCCCTATCTAGAGTCTGTGATGCAGCTCAAGTTAGAAGATAAGAGATAAGTCGTATACGACTTAAGGAGGAGTTAAGTCGTCCACGACTTAAGAAGGAAGATATAGGTCATTCCCGACCTAAGGAATCACATGGGGAAGAGATGCGAGTTAATGAAGAAGAATTAAGTCGTTTCCGACCTAACTGGAGACCAGAGGGGAAGTTGTGCCGAGTTAACGACCTAACTCTAACAGGTTGCGACCTAACGGAATATGGCTGAAGAAGTTAAGTCGTAAGTCGGCAAGAAGTTAAGTCGTAAGTCGGCAAGAAGTTAAGTCGTAACTCGGCAAGAAGTTAAGTCATGGGTCAGTATGTCGATGAGTCGGCCGAAGGTGTGAGGTGTTGTAATATGTTGGTACTGTCTTTAAGTCGTATGTCGTTAGCTTCTTAAGTCGCGTGAGTAGTAAGGTCGAATACGACCTAGGTGTTGTATATTTGTGTGTTTCCTTAAGCCGTTCAAGTGTTGAGTCGGCCGAAGGCTGTTGTGATGTAATTGCTTTGAGTCGTGTATGTATGTGATGTGTTGGTCGCGTACGACCTAAGGATGAGTCGTGAGTCGTGGGAACTAAGTCGGCAACGACTTAAGGGTCTGGGTCAAAAATGCTATAAATAGAGAGTGTGTTGTAACTTTGGAGGTGGTTGATTCTTGAATAAAATTCTTGTTTGATTGTTGTGTGCTTTCATCTTAAATTGGTAGTTGAGTGTAATCTCCTATCTCCACTTTCGGTTAATCGAGTGCGCTCGATTCAACGATTGTTGAAGCCAATTCACGGTATCAAGTGCGCTTGATCAACGTTTGAAGAATTGTAGATCTTCTTTCACGGTATCGTGCGCGATCAATGTGTCGAAGATAGCTAGAATTCAGTATCTTTATGATCAACGAATTTGGGCATTTCAGTATCTTCAATCCACCGTTTGCTACTTTCATCGATCTATATCGTTTGTTAATTATCCGCTGCGTCAGTTTTGGTATCAGAGCTTGACTTAGCCAATCATAGCTAAGACGAGTCTTGGAGCCAAGGAGTTTGAAGTTGGTGTTCATCGTGTTCATCTTGAAGTTGCAACAAGTTAGAAGCTTTCGATCCATTTCATTTGGATCAAAGTGTGGAAGTTGTTTGAATTTGATTTGTGTTGAAGTGTTGAGGCTGAGCCAAGTCAAGTTGGAGCCGTGCTTGTTGGACTTGAGTTGAAGTATTTGTTGAAGTATTGTGCAGTTCAATCATGCCGCTAAGGAGGGCTAATCGTCATCAGAATGTTGAAGCGTTGTATAGAAGAGAAGAAGCCGAGCAAATGGAACAACGCATTAATGAGAAATTTGATGAAGGCATTGGAAAGTTAGAGAAGTTGATGAATGATTTGAATCAATCAAAGGAGGAGATCACCAATCTCGAACCATGGAGGAAATAGAGTTTCACCATCGGTTACGGAAGCGAGGAGGGTATCACCGCAATCTTTTAGAGGAAGAAGAGAAACATCAATTTCATCAAGGAGAGATCATCATGACTATGGACATGAAGAGAGGAGAACTCCACGAGAGTTTGAAAGTGAGCCATATAGAGATGAAGAGAGACATAGTAGAAGAGACATGCGTGATCGAAGGGATGTCGATAGTCGGGATCGATATAGACATACATTTGATTTTAATGAAGAGGGTGATAGAGCTAGCATTCATTATCGAGATCAAGACCAGGTTCGAAATTCATATCGAGATGTTGAAGAGGATCGTCGATGGGATTCGGGGTTGAAGATGGAAATTCCAGAATTTAAAGGTGGAATGGTAGCTGAAGAATTTCTTGATTGGTTGTCTAATGTTGAAGAGATCTTTGATTTCAAGGAGGTTCCGGAGAATCATCGAGTAAAGTTGGTTGCTACTAGGTTGAGGGGGAGAGCTTTGGCGTGGTGGCAGCAAACTAAACTTACGAGAGAGAGAATGGGGAAGTCAAAGGTTGAATCTTGGGATAAGATGAAGAAGTTGATGAGAGCTACATTTTTACCTTACAACTATCAATCACTTATGTACCAGAGGTTGCAGAACCTGAGGCAAGGGACGAAGACTGTTAATGATTATGCAGATGAATTTTATCAACTAATTGCTCGAAATGATATTATGGAGACGGAAGAACAGCTGACTGCTAGATTTGTTGGAGGGTTGTGAATGCAGATCCAGGATATGGTTAATATGTTCGATCCAAGATCAGTGGCAGAATCACATCAGAAAGTGTTGGCTTGGGAGAAGCAGGGAAGGCGTGGAGGTGGTGTGTTTCCTAATTCCAACAATCAAGTGAAGGGTGCTAGTGGGAGTTCTAATGTTCCGAAAGCTATTAGTAAACCAGTTGTGAATGAAGTTGCGAAGGAAAAGGTCAACAACAGTTTCAAATGTTACAATTGCAAGGAAGTGGGTCACAAGAGTAATGAATGTCCGAAGCGGAAGAAGCGAACTATGATTGTTGAAGTTGAAGGTGAGGATGTTGATGAAGGTTATTCTAGTCCAGGTTAGGAGGATGAGCAGGATATTGCGTCAGGAGATGAAGGATGTAATCTAATGATGAGGAGGTCTTGTTTAATACGGAAGCAAGAAGAAGAAGCTAGTTGGTTGAGGAGTAACATCTTTCAGTCAACATGCACTATTCTGGGAAAGGTTTGTAAATTTGTGATTGACGCTGGAAGCTGTGACAATATTATTTCTACTGAGGCTGTGAGAAAGCTGAAGTTGAAGACGGAGAAACATCCTAATCCTTACAAGTTAGCGTGGTTGAGAAAAGGAGGAGAAGTGAAGGTGGACAGGCAAGTTCGAGTTCCATTTTCTATTGGGAAGAAATATAAAGATGAAATTTGGTGTAATGTAGTTGCGATGGATGTTTGTCACTTACTTTTGGGAAGACCATGGCAGTATGATCGAGCAGTATAACATGACGGTCGGACCAATAGCTACAGCTTTATGTTTCAAGGTGTTAAGATTATTTTAGTTCCAAAGAAGAGACAACAGGTAGAGAGTAAATCTGAAGAGATTGAGGAGCTGAAAACGCTATTATCTTTAAAGGAGTTTGTTAAGGAAGTCGAAGAAGAACCTGAAGTGTACTTGCTGATAGGGCGTGAGAGCAGTGAAAAGGTTGCAATTCCAGAAGAAGCGAAGCCAGTTTTGAAAGAATTTGAGGATGTGTTTCCTGAGGAGTTACCAACGGAGTTACCACCGTTGAGGGATATTCAACATCGGATTGATCTTGTGCCAGGGGCAGTATTACCACACAGGCCACATTATAGGATGAGTCCTAAGGAGCATGAGGAACTGAGAAGGCGGGTGGAGGAGTTGTTAGAACAGGGGCGTGTTCAGGAGAGCTTGAGTCCTTGTGCAATGTCAGCTTTATTGGTGCCAAAGAAGGATGGTTCGTGGAGAATGTGTACGGACAGTCGGGCTCTAAACAAGATCACTGTGAGATACAGATTTCCTATGCCGAGGTTTGATGATTTGATAGATCAGTTGAGTGGAGCTGTTGTGTTTTCAAAGATTGACTTGAAGAGTGGATACCATCAAATTCATATTAGACCGGGTGATGAATGGAAGACTGCTTTCAAAACCAGGGAAGGTTTATACGAATGGTTGGTTATGCCGTTTGGTTTATCGAATGCACCGAGTACTTTTATGAGAGTGATGAACCAGATTTTCAGACCATACATTGGGAAGTTTGTGGTAGTTTACTTTGATGATATTTTGATCTACAGTAGAAGCATGGAAAAACATGTCCAACATTTGCGTGAAGTACTGTTGATTCTACGACAGGAGAAATTTTATGCTGCAACAAAAAAGTGCGTGTTTATGACGGACAGTGTTTTGTTTCTGGGATATGTTCTATCGAAGGAAGGAATTCAAGTGGATGAAAGTAAAGTAGAAGCTGTCAGGAGTTGGCCAGAGCCAAAGACAATTACTGAAGTGAGGAGTTTTCATGGATTGGTATCTTTCTATCGAAGATTCATCCCACATTTTAGTAGTGTGATGGCACCTGTAACCGATTGCATGAAAGGAAAGAAGTATGAGTGGTCAGAGGAAGCAGGGGTTGCTTTTGAGAAAAACAAGACACTATTGACGACTGCACCAATTCTAGTTTTACCGGATTTTCAGTTGTTGTTTGAGTTACATACTGATGCGTCGAAGGTTGGGGTTGGTGGAGTTTTGAGTCAGAAAGGAAGACCGGTTGCTTATTTCAGTGAGAAGTTATCTGGAGCTAAGTTGAGATATAGCACTTATGATGTTGAATTTTATGCAATTGTGCAAGCTGTGAAGCACTGGAGACATTATCTATTACAGAAAGAGTTTGTTCTTTACACTGATCATGAGGCTTTGAAACATTTGCAAGGGCATGACAAGATTTCAGCAAGGCATGCATCGTGGATTGCCTATTTGCAGCAGTTTACTTTTATCGTGAAACATAAGTCAGGGGTGACGAATCGTGTGGCTGATGCTTTGAGTAGGAGGAGTCATTTATTAACGACAATGAAAATAGAGGTAACAGGATTTGAATTATTGCCAGAATTGTTTGAGGAGGATCCTTACTTTGCAAAGTTCGTTGAGAAAGTCAAGAATGGAGATACCGATGAATTTGTGTTGGTTGATGGTTTCTTATTCAAAGGAAATCGATTATGTATACCAGAGAGCAGTTTGAGAATGAAGATTATCAAGGAGTTGCACAAGGAAGGACATGTGGGCCGTGATCGTACATTGCATTTGATTTCTCAATCTTACTTTTGGCCGTCAATGAGAAAAGAGGTTGAAAGGTTCGTGCGTAGATGTCATGTTTGTCAGGTTTCGAAAGGGACAGCTACAAATGCGGGATTGTATATGCCATTACCTGTTCCTACAAAACCATGGGTAGACATTAGCATGGATTTCGTGTTGGGATTGCCGAGAACTCAAAGGGGAAATAACTCTATATATATTGTGGTGGATCGTTTCTCGAAGATGGTACATTTTATTGCGTGTAAAAAGACGGCGGATGTTGTGCATGTCGCCCAGTTGTTTTTCAAGAAGATTTATCGACTTCATGGATTGCCAGGAACTATTGTGTCGGATAGGGATACTCGTTTTCTGAGTCACTTTTGGTTAAGTTTGTGGAAGATGGTGGGAACAGAGTTAAACTTTGGCAGCGCTTATCATCCGCAAACAGATGGTCAGACAGAAGTTGTTAACAGATCGTTGGGAAATTTATTACGATGTCTTGTGAAGGACCATCTGAAGAGTTGGGACATGAAGTTATGCCAAGCAGAGTTTGGTCATAATCATGCAGTGAATCGTAGTACGGGATTCAGTCCATTTCAGATTGTATATTCAAATTTACCAAGGGGACCGTTGGACTTAACGGTAGTACCACAAATGAAGGGGACGATTAAAAGAGCTGTAGACTTTGTTAATGAGTTAACTGAATGTCATAAAATCGTTCAGAAGCGATTGGAGAAAGCAAATGAGAAGTATAAGCGAACTGCAGATTTGAAGCGACGAAGTGTTGAATTTAACGAAGGTGGTTTGGTTTATGCTGTGTTAACCAATGATCGCTTTCCAGTGGGCGCTTATAACAAGTTGAAAGCCAGAAAAATTGGTCCTGTAAAAGTTGTGAAACGGACTAAAGAAAATGCTTATAAATTGAAGCTGCCGGAGGATGTGTACACTTCTGACGTGTTCAATATTAAGCATCTTGTACCATATTATGGAGATGGACAGTCTGATGAGAAAGAATTTATAAATTCGAGGACGAATTTCTCTCAACCAGGGGAGGATGATGCCTCAAGTTAGAAGAGAAGAGATAAGTCGTATACGACTTAAGGAGGAGTTAAGTCGTCCACGACTTAAGAAGGAAGATATAGGTCATTCCCGACCTAAGGAATCACGTGGGGAAGAGATGCGAGTTAATGAAGAAGAATTAAGTCGTTTCCGACCTAACTGGAGACCAGAGGGGAAGTTGTGCCGAGTTAACGACCTAACTCTAATAGGTTGCGACCTAACGGAATATGGCTGAAGAAGTTAAGTCGTAAGTCGGCAAGAAGTTAAGTCGTAAGTCGGCAAGAAGTTAAGTCATGGGTCGGTATGTCGATGAGTCGGACGAAGGTGTGAGGTGTTGTAATATGTTGGTACTGTCTTTAAGTCGTATGTCGTTAGCTTCTTAAGTCGCGTGAGTAGTAAGGTCGAATACGACCTAGGTGTTGTATATTTGTGTGTTTCCTTAAGCCGTTCAAGTGTTGAGTCAGCCGAAGGCTGTTGTGATGTAATTGCTTTGAGTCATGTATGTATGTGATGTGTTAGGTCGCATACGACCTAAGGATGAGTCGTGAGTCGTGGGAACTAAGTCGGCAACGACTTAAGGGTCTGGGTCAAAAATGCTATAATAGCGAGTTTGTCGTAACTTTGGAGGTGGTTGATTGTTGAATAAAATTCTTGTTTGATTGCTGTGTGCTTTCATCTTAAATTGGTAATTGAGTGTAATCTCCTATCTCCACTTTCGGTTAATCGAGTGCGCTCGATTCAACGATTGTTGAAGCCAATTCACGGTATCAAGTGCGCTTGATCAACGTTTGAAGAATTGTAGATCTTCTTTCACGGTATCGTGCGCGATCAACGTGTCGAAGATAGCTAGAATTCGGTATCTTTATGATCAACGAATTTGGGCATTTCAGTATCTTCAATCCACCGTTTGATAGTTCATCGATCTATATCATTTGTTAATTATCCGCTGCGTCAGTTTGTGTAACGACCCAGAATTTTGAACAATTTAATTTGAAAATATTTAATTAATTTTAAATATTTGAATGATGGTTTGGATTGAATTTTCAATATAACTTTGAATTTGGTGATTAAATTATAGAATTTAATCTATTGAAATTGAATAAAAATTTGAATCTTCAATTTTAAGCCAATTAAAAATATTTTAAAGGCTTGTAAAATTCATATTGATAATATTGAAGATTATAGAAGCTTCAGAATTTAATTTGGAAGTGAATTGTTCAGTTTTGAAATTTAATCGTTTGAATCGATATTCAAAAATAGCCGTCTGAGGCACAGTCTCGGAATTCGACGAAACCAGTTCCATTGGGTCCGTAATATTGAATTATTCTCGGATTTAAAATTTCGTATTTTTTCGGAGCTGTTATGCGAGCACACGACGAATGAACGCGTTGAAAATTGTATTGAAACAAATTGAATTTAAATTGAAAAATAATAATAATAATATAATAATAAAATATATATAATATAAAGAGTACATTACCTTACTCTTATCAGCCGAAAACGTGCCTTGATCCACGCCTTTGTTTCAGCCATAACCCACGACCAAAAATCACGTCTCCCCTCGTTATATTCGAAACCCATTCTTCAAATCATCAGAGGAAAAAAAATGAAAATAAAACAACAATGGCCGCGCGCTCGAACGATTCTCGGGGGGGGGGGGGGGGGGCGCAATGCTCGATGGCGATGGCGGCTCGTTCAATTCAAAGTGGGCCGCGATACTGGATGGAGGCAGGGGGCTTCGTGTGGGCATGGCAGCGGGCAACGCGAGCGGCAAGTCGCGATGGTGCGACGACATCAGGGCGGCTCGCGTTTGGTGGCGCGCGATTCGAAGGAAGCTCGTTGATCAATGAAGGCTGTGACGCCGTGGAACGAGGGCGACGGCAGGGGGATTCGCGACTAGGGCAAGTGGCTTCGACTCGGGGTGGCTCGCGAGGTGGGTAGCGACGATCTGATGCCGCTATTGGTAGTTAGGGTTTCGGTCGGCAACAAATTTGGGGATTGTCTGTACATCAGTGAGGTATATTTGTCAACAATTTAATTTAAAAATTTGAATCTGATTTGAATTATATGTTTATAGGTTAGAAAATATAAACAATAGAAATTATCAAATGAAAATTTCTGTTTTCAGTTAAAATATAGATAAGCAGAAAAATAAATTATAAAAGAAAATTAGTTAGATAAATTTAATTATTTAAAAGAAATTGATTTAAATAGAAGAAAAAAATATTTGCAGTAAAGAAATAATATAACATATTATAAGTAAATACGAGTAAGTTATATTAAAAGAAAATTTTAATTTTTAAAACCAAAATTTTAGTTAAACGAATTTATTAATGGATTGTTTGATAAGTTTATTTGATTCGTTTAGTTACTAGAAATAAATTATTAATGGAAATTTAGTTTAAAAATATATTTTTTAGTTAATCACATTTGTTAAAATAAAAGGAAGAATTTAATCATTAGTTAAATAAATTTTTAAAGGGAATTTAGATTAAAACTTAATTTTTTTTATAATTTATTTAAAAGAAATTGATTTAAAGATATTAATTTAAAGTGAAATGATTAGTTAAGTAGTTATAAACAATAGTTTACGATAATTAATTTGTTTTATCTATTTTAGTTACTAAAAAGAAATTTTTTGTTAAAAAAAAATTGAATTTAAAATTGATTTAGTTATTAAAAGAGAGTTTGGTTAATTAAATTTAATTTTTAGTTAAAATAAATTTATTAAAGAAGAAACTGATTTAAATAAAACTATCAGTTAATTTAACTATTAAAATGAAATCACCGATGAATTAAAATTTATCAAATGAAAATTTATTATTCGATCTGTTCGAATATTAATAAATTGTGTATAATATTCATACAAGGTATAAATCAAGGAAACCAAGTCAAGATGGAAATGGATTGCTAATAAAAGCAAAGATGAGAACTTCTCACTCAAAAGGATTTATTTAAATTTTAAATAGTTAGATTTAAAATTGTTAGTTGTGTTGATTGAATGCTTGAATGATGATTGTTATATATATATATATATATATATATATATTGGATGTGAATAGACCCTATACGCCGTTAGTAAGCGGAGGTTATTTATTACACACATATACCGCGATATTCCACCTTGAAGTGGAATTGGTATTATATTATATATATAGCAATATATATATATATATATATATATATATATATATATATATATATATTGGCATATGTATATATTGCAGTTGATTGATTTCCCGCATTGTATAGCGGATGAGACCCTATTGCGCCGTTAGTAAGCGGATAATATTTTTATAAATCCCATATACCGCGATATTCCACCTCGAAGTGGAATGGGTATTGTGCTAATGTCTGTGGATGCAGGGAAACAGGTTGGAGGGATCCAACTGGATTCCTCACAAATATTTATTGATTTTAGATATTGTGATATTTGATTGTTTATCATATCGATATATGATATTTGGAAGTCGTGATTGACTATTTGATGTGTTGCATCATCGGATCCAATTTTGAAGTTTAAAAATAACGATTTTTATTTTAAGGAATTTCTAAAGTGATTTTTGAAAGTATACGTTTATAAAATATTTTTTAGAATTGATCCATCTTAAAATAAATAAACGTTATAATTTTAATATTATAAAAATTATGATTTTTGAGAAATTCAGTTAAAAGTTGATTTTTGAAAATATGAGATTAATGATTTTATAAAATAGTTTAAACTGGGATTTCTGAATTTATTATAAAAAGTTTAAAAATAGGATTTATGAAATTTGATTATTTTACAAATCAAAATGATGAAATTATAAAGGAGTTTAAAGACGTTTTAAAAGAATAATATAAATTGATCCATATAAAAGATTTATAAATTGATATTTATAAATTTAGAATATCTTGAATTATAAAAGGAGCTTTTATAAGTATGAGAATGAATTGTGAATGAATTTCATAAATGAATGAAATTTATAAGATTATAACGGTGAAGTTATAAATGGAATTTTATAAACAGTAGGTTTATAAAATTTGTAAAGTTATTTAAAAGAATAGATTTTGGATAAATAAACGAATCTTATAAGTTATAAGATTTATAATTATGAAGTTTAAAAGAATGTTTTTGTAAACAAATAAATTATAAGCATTTAACTTATAATATGGACTTTCGGTATATAATTGAATTATAAATCGAATAGGTTAATAAAGGAAATTTATAAGAGGAAGTAGTTATAAACTAAATAGAAATGGAATTTATAAACATTGTTTTATAAATCCACAAACTACTTATTTTGATAAGTAAATTGTTGTAATTTATTAATGGAGTTATATTCATATTTTAGACAGTGAATAATCCTTTAAAATAAAAGGAATAGAAATGATGAAATTGATTAACAAGTATATTCAAGTTTTTGAATAGTGAATAATATATTAAAGAAAATGTTTTGGATGTGATGTTTTAAATAGAATTAAAACGATCTAAAGATGTTTTAAATATATTAAGATTCGAAACCATAGATTTCAACATTCATTGTTGAAATAGACGTTTTCGAGAAATAGAAGGAAATGGTAGATTATAACACTGTTGTTATAATAGATGATTCCCGAAAGGAAATGTTTTGTATAGTATTGGGATTTATATATCTGTTTTAATTTCAAATCCCTATACTAGTGATTTTGGGTTGTCGTAACGATGTTTTACGCAACATTCGTTTTGGCCCAAATAAATATGGTTAAGTGAATGATTTCCTTAAAGAATGAAATATATACTTAATTTCGATTTAAGTATATTAAATATTTTCTAAGTATAGAAAATAAAAAGGCTTGTGAATTTCTTATAAATAAATAAGTATGGAAATGTTTTTCCAATATTAAGTGAATATTTTGAATTTATCTTTTTGAAGATAAATTGAAAATGAATATTTGAAAACGAATGGAAATCGTATATTCATAAATATTTTGGAATGTAAATTCAATATAGAATTTATAAATGAAATTGGGAAATTGGGTTTAAAAATGAATATTGATTTATTTTTGAAGAATGGAGAATATATATCTTGTAAAGATATTTTTGGAAAATAAGTAATTTGGAAAATTATTTGGAATCTGGTGATGATTGTGCATATCTATTGATAGTTCAATAACCGACTATCAATATTTACCTTTAAATAGGTATTTGTAGTGATTTGCTTGAATTTGAATGCCACACTTATTTTTTTTTTTAAATAAGCGCTCACTATTCGGGTCAACCGGGAAAGGACCTTGGGGTCGTATAACCCATTCCGAATATGTGATACGTCGTTATGAATTGCATTTGAAGATCGGTGTTGAAGACCGGATATTTTCGAAAACGAAAGGGTTTCTTGTTGATTGTCTCTACACTGGCTGATCCCCGGTATAGAGATCTCCATATGTGATGGGAAATTCAGACGTGATTAGAGATTATCCGGATTGCAAGGACTTCTTTGTAAGTGCCTTCGGTTCTGTTCGAGCCCGGAACAGACTTGTATGGATTGTATGTCTGACATTACAAATTGAGATATAAAGCCGATTCCTTTCAAATATATTTCTGTTGGTGGCGGAGAATTTATTCTCTTAGCTTAACACCCTTCTCTGAGACGTACGAGCTCAGAGGTTATATAGTTGAAGGATATCAGCGATATACTCCCAATTTTGGTAATGTGACATGCTGAGTGTTGCTGTGAAATGATCATTATGTTGATCATTTATGATAGGATCATTTATTTGATCGTCTATCTTGGTGATCGTTTCTATGATCATTTGTTGACCCAAAGCACGACTTTTGTATAAAGTGTTTTTTGTGGACGAGACTTCGTCGAGCCTCACAAACCGGTAATGGTCGAAACAGGAATTGTGCGGCAAGGTTTTCAGGGATCGCTTCCCTAGGGTATGGCCATTCCTTCTGGAAAAGGGTGGTATCATGGTATGGAGCCCAGATACTTACTCATGTTGAAAACACTTTGTTATGATTGTGTGATGATGGTGACGAGCGCTCGTTTAAAGGTCCCAAAGGACCGGGGGTGACATATCTGAGGGTTTGTAATATCCCTTGGGAAAAGGGGTTCCCGGCCTTGTTTAGCAGAGAACGGTTTGGTTCTCGGGGCGTCCTTCCAGAGGCGTTTCCATGTGGCAATGGGAAGTTCCTTGGCCTGACCATTTGTTGGAAAATCCATTCTTCAAATACGAGCCTTGTACGGTAGTAGTTGTATTACCTGCCATCTACTTATGGTGGCGCCCCACTGTTTGGATGGTAGCTATAGTAGGCATAGTTCGAAATGTCTATGTTGGCTAAGATTTATATCTTTACTTTCGAAATGATTTCTCATACACTATGCACTAGTAATAATATCAAATGTTCTTTTAAATACGTATCAAGCATCTTTGACTACCATAAGTAGAAATCTCCTCCAAGTTTGCGTTTGCATTGTGTGTGTGTGGCGGGAGGTCTTATGGTAGTCTCATTTTTAAAAGCATTGCGAATTGACTTTAAAAATATTCCTCTATTTTTGATTTTAAAGATAAATAAACTGTTTTAGTTCCCACACCAGTCACATGACTGACTCGGAGTTTATTGTTTTCCTTCCTAAACTCTGGGTGCCCACCAATTTCTACACGGGCAGTCAAGAGTTAAGGTTTATCAGGATATTCTGGAATTCAGGAATTGTTGGAGGCAAGCTGGATGGCATGGCGTATATTATTAGTTTATATAGTAGTTCTTTTTCCGCTGCATTGTTTGATGTTGTACACTCTGATAATGAAATGAATGTAATGTGATGTAATGTAATAACTAATATAGTTCTTTGTTTAAAGATTTTTCATTTATCTATTATATGTTGTTCCGCTGCGAATTGTGAGATTCCGATGTTGTTTTCTTTCTATTTTCTATTTTCTTTTCTCTCTATTTTCTATCTTTTCTCTCTTCTTCTACCTCTTTCCTTTTCTTTTCTCTTTCTTAAAACCCTAACTATTCGGTTTTTCGGCAACGAAAAATCGAAAACGTTACATTTGGTATCAGAGCATATGGTTAAGCGACAACCATGGTTCTGTTGGATGTTACTCATTAGAGATAGAGTCAGCAGTACTCTAGAATGAGTTTGAGTGTAATAATAGATATGAGCGCGTATTTATTAGTGAATATAAAATTATTTTTGAATTGGGTAAATAAGATAATTTTGCCCAAAACTATTTTTTGATAGAAAAAATGATTTTCTATGAATTATTATAGTATATGGTTGCATGATTGTTAGGAGGTAATAATATTAAATTATTATCATTAGTATATGGAATTAAATAAAAAATAAAATGGATTGAATTCAAGTAAACTAACTTGATAAATTATTAATTCATGGACTAATGAATTGGAATTTGAATTGGTTAAATTAAAGTTTAGTCGTGAGCTAAATTTGAAGATAAATTTGAATTTGTATATAAATTCCAGTAGGTAAAAGAAATAAATTTAAAATGAATAAGTTAATGTACTAATTGAAATGAATTGGTGAATGAAACTAATTTAAAGTGGTAATATGAATTAGTAAATGAAAGTTAATTGTTAGAATTCAATATTTAGAATTGAGAATTGAATTCAAATAGAATTGAAATTGTGAAATTGAATTGAAATGTAAAATTGAATGAAAATGGATGTGTAACTTCAATAGTGAAGTAAAAATGTAAAAGAAGCACATATTGGAAATTTTGTAATGAATTGGCATAATGGTTTGAATGTTGGAATTGGATATTATGAATAGCAGGATATACAGGTGTATAAAGGGATTGGATTTTGATTTTTGAATATAATTTAAATTGCTCGACAAAAAGGTACGTATTTCAATTTCAGTATGAAATTTGATGATTTTCTTCTCCAGCCACTTGGCTTTCCCTTTTCTTCTTGATTCTGAGGGGCCGTGGTGCCATTTTGTAGTCGTACCGAGCTAGCCGCGCAAAGGAGACGCTGGCGAAATTTTTCGAAAATTTAGGGTGTCAGAAAAATTTTGAGAAATTTTAAAAGTTTGAAATTTGAATTTGAATTTAAATTTGAATTTTGAAGTAAACAATATTGTTTGAAACCTATAATTGGAATTGGAAAGCTAGTTGAAATGATAGTGAATCTCTAGTAAAAAGATTTGTTTTAGAAAGTTGATAAAACTATTTGGATTGTGAAAAATGATAGACGGGATAAGGGCATTCTTCTTAACTTGTAATTTCGGGACGAAATTCTTTCAAGGGGAGAAGATTGTAACGACCCAGAATTTTGAACAATTTAATTTGAAAATATTTAATTAATTTTAAATATTTGAATGATGGTTTGGATTGAATTTTCAATATAACTTTGAATTTGGCGATTAAATTATAGAATTTAATCTATTGAAATTGAATAAAAATTTGAATCTTCAATTTTAAGCCAATTAAAAATATTTTAAAGGCTTGTAAAATTCATATTGATAATATTGAAGATTATAGAAGCTTCAGAATTTAATTTGGAAGTGAATTGTTCAGTTTTGAAATTTAATCGTTTGAATCGATATTCAAAAATAGCCGTCCGAGGCACAGTCTCGGAATTCGACGAAACCAGTTCCATTGGGTCCGTAATATTGAATTATTCTCGGATTTCAAATTTCGTATT
This sequence comes from Allium cepa, assembly GCA_030765085.1. Classification (NCBI taxonomy): domain Eukaryota; kingdom Viridiplantae; phylum Streptophyta; class Magnoliopsida; order Asparagales; family Amaryllidaceae; genus Allium; species Allium cepa. Next base: position 140,654,550 of record CM060932.1, read on the forward strand.
TTTTCGGAGCTGTTATGCGAGTACACGACGAATGAACGCGTTGAAAATTGTATTGAAACAAATTGAATTTAAATTGAAAATAATAATAATAATATAATAATAATATATATATATAATATAAAGAGTACATTACCTTACTCTTATCAGCCGAAAACGTGCCTTGATCCACGCCTTTGTTTCAGCCATAACCCACGACCAAAAATCACGTCTCCCCTCGTTATATTCGAAACCCATTCTTCAAATCATCAGAGGAAAAAAAATGAAAATAAAACAACAATGGCCGCACGCTCGAACGATTCTGGGGGGGGCGCAACGCTCGATGGCGATGGCGGCTCGTTCAATTCAAAGTGGGCCGTGATACTGGATGGAGGCAGGGGGCTTCGTGTGGGCATGGCAGCGGCCAACGCGAGCGGCAAGTCGCGATGGTGCGACGACATCAGGGCGACTCGCGTTTGGTGGAGCGCGATTCGAAGGAAGCTCGTTGATCAATGAAGGCCGTGACGCCGTGGAACGAGGGCGACGGCAGGGGGATTCGCGACTAGGGCAAGTGGCTTCGACTCGGGGTGGCTCGCGAGGTGGGTAGCGACGATCTGATGCCGCTATTGGTAGTTAGGGTTTCGGTCGGCAACAAATTTGGGGATTGTCTGTACATCAGTGAGGTATATTTGTCAACAATTTAATTTAAAAATTTAAATCTGATTTGAATTATATGTTTATAGGTTAGAAAATATAAACAATAGAAATTATCAAATGAAAATTTCTGTTTTCAGTTAAAATATAGATAGGCAGAAAAATAAATTATAAAAGAAGATTAGTTAGATAAATTTAGTTATTTAAAAGAAATTGATTTAAATAGAAGAAAAAAATATTTGCAGTAAAGAAATAATATAACATATTATAAGTAAATACGAGTAAGTTATATCAAAAGAAAATTTTAATTTTTAAAACGAAAATTTTAGTTAAACGAATTTATTAATGGATTGTTTGATAAGTTTATTTGATTCGTTTAGTTACTAGAAATAAATTATTAATGGAAATTTAGTTTAAAAATATAATTTTTAGTTAATCACATTTGTTAAAATAAAAGGAAGAATTTAATCATTAGTTAAATAAATTTTTAAAGGGAATTTAGATTAAAACTTAATTTTTTTTATAATTTATTTAAAAGAAATTGATTTAAAGATATTAATTTAAAGTGAAATAATTAGTTAAGTAGTTATAAACAATAGTTTACGATAATTAATTTGTTTTATCTATTTTAGTTACTAAAAAGAAATTTTTTGTTAAAAAAAATTGAATTTAAAATTGATTTAGTTATTAAAAGAGAGTTTGGTTAATTAAATTTAATTTTTAGTTAAAATAAATTTATTAAAGAAGAAACTGATTTAAATAAAACTATCAGTTAATTTAACTATTAAAATGAAATCACCGATGAATTAAAATTTATCAAATGAAAATTTATTATTCGATCTGTTCGAATATTAATAAATTGTGTATAATATTTATACAAGGTATAAATCAAGGAAACCAAGTCAAGATGGAAATGGATTGCTAATAAAAGCAAAGATGAGAACTTCTCACTCAAAAGGATTTATTTAAATTTTAAATAGTTAGATTTAAAATTGTTAGTTTGTTGATTGAATGCTTGAATGATGATTGTTATATATATATATATTGGATGTGAATAGACCCTATACGCCGTTAGTAAGCGGAGGTTATTTATTACACACATATACCGCGATATTCCACCTTGAAGTGGAATTGGTATTATATTATATATATATAGCAATATATATATATATATATATATATATATTGGCATATGTATATATTGCAGTTGATTGATTTCCCGCATTGTATAGCGGATGAGACCCTATTGCGCCGTTAGTAAGCGGATAATATTTTTATAAATCCCATATACCGCGATATTCCACCTCGAAGTGGAATGGGTATTGTGCTAATGTCTGTGGATGCAGGGAAACAGGTTGGAGGGATCCAACTGGATTCCTCACAAATATTTATTGATTTTAGATATTGTGATATTTGATTGTTTATCATATCGATATATGATATTTGGAAGTCGTGATTGACTATTTGATGTGTTGCATCATCGGATCCAATTTTGAAGTTTAAAAATAACGATTTTTATTTTAAGGAATTTCTAAAGTGATTTTTGAAAGTATACATTTATAAAATATTTTTTAGAATTGATCCATCTTAAAATAAATAAACGTTATAATTTTAATATTATAAAAATTATGATTTTTGAGAAATTCAGTTAAAAGTTGATTTTTGAAAATATGAGATTAATGATTTTATAAAATAGTTTAAACTGGGATTTCTGAATTTATTATAAAAAGTTTAAAAATAGGATTTATGAAATTTGATTATTTTACAAATCAAAATGATGAAATTATAAAGGAGTTTAAAGACGTTTTAAAAGAATAATATAAATTGATCCATATAAAAGATTTATAAATTGATATTTATAAATTTAGAATATCTTGAATTATAAAACGAGCTTTTATAAGTATGAGAATGAATTGTGAATGAATTTCATAAATGAATGAAATTTATAAGATTATAACGGTGAAGTTATAAATGGAATTTTATAAACAGTAGGTTTATAAAATTTGTAAAGTTATTTAAAAGAATAGATTTTGGATAAATAAACGAATCTTATAAGTTATAAGATTTATAATTATGAAGTTTAAAAGAATGTTTTTGTAAACAAATAAATTATAAGCATTTAACTTATAATATGGACTTTCGGTATATAATTGAATTATAAATCGAATAGGTTAATAAAGGAAATTTATAAGAGGAAGTAGTTATAAACTAAATAGAAATGGAATTTATAAACATTGTTTTATAAATCCGCAAACTACTTATTTAGATAAGTAAATTGTTGTAATTTATTAATGGAGTTATATTCATATTTTAGACAGTGAATAATCCTTTAAAATAAAAGGAATAGAAATGATGAAATTGATTAACAAGTATATTCAAGTTTTTGAATAGTGAATAATATATTAAAGAAAATGTTTTGGATGTGATGTTTTAAATAGAATTAAAACGATCTAAAGATGTTTTAAATATATTAAGATTCGCAACCATAGATTTCAACATTCATTGTTGAAATAGACGTTTTCGAGAAATAGAAGGAAATGGTAGATTATAACACTGTTGTTATAACAGATGATTTCCGAAAGGAAATGTTTTGTATAGTATTGGGATTTATATATCTATTTTAATTTCGAATCCCTATACTAGTGATTTTGGGTTGTCGTAACGATGTTTTACGCAACATTCGTTTTGGCCCAAATAAATATGGTTAAGTGAATGATTTCCTTAAAGAATGAAATATATACTTAATTTCGATTTAAGTATATTAAATATTTTCTAAGTATAGAAAATAAAAAGGCTTGTGAATTTCTTATAAATAAATAAGTATGGAAATGTTTTTCCAATATTAAGTGAATATTTTGAATTTATCTTTTTGAAGATAAATTGAAAATGAATATTTGAAAACGAATGGAAATCGTATATTCATAAATATTTTAGAATGTAAATTCAATATAGAATTTATAAATGAAATTGGGAAATTGGGTTTAAAAATGAATATTGATTTATTTTTGAAGAATGGAGAATATATATCTTGTAAAGATATTTTTGGAAAATAAATAATTTGGAAAATTATTTGGAATCTGGTGATGATTGTGCATATCTATTGATAGTTCAATAACCGACTATCAATATTTACCTTTAAATAGGTATTTGTAGTGATTTGCTTGAATTTGAATGCCACACTTATTTTTTTTTTAAATAAGCGCTCACTATTCGGGTTAACCGGGAAAGGACCTTGGGGTCGTATAACCCATTCCGAATATGTGATACGTCGTTATGAATTGCATTTGAAGATCGGTGTTGAAGACCGGATATTTTCAAAAACGAAAGGGTTTCTTGTTGATTGTCTCTGCACTGGCTGATCCCCGGTATAGAGATCTCCATATGTGATGGGAAATTCGGACGTGATTAGAGATTATCCGGATTGCAAGGACTTCTTTGTAAGTGTCTTCGGTTCTGTTCGAGCCCGGAACAGACTTGTATGGATTGTATGTCTGACATTACAAATTGAGATATAAAGTCGATTTCTTTCAAATATATTTCTGTTGGTGGCGGAGAATTTTTTCTCTTAGCTTAACACCCTTCTCTGAGACGTACGAGCTCAGAGGTTATATAGTTGAAGGTTATCAGCGATATACTCCCAATTTTGGTAATGTGACATGCTGAGTGTTGCTGTGAAATGATCATTGTGTTGATCATTTATGATAGGATCATTTATTTGATCGTCTATCTTGGTGATCATTTCTATGATCATTTGTTGACCCAAAGCACGGCTTTTGTATGAAGTGCGTTTTTGTGGACGAGACTTCGTCGAGCCTCACAAACCGGTAATGGTCGAAACAGGAATTGTGCGGCAAGGTTTTCAGGAATCGCTTCCCTAGGGTATGGCCATTCCTTCTGGAAAAGGGTGGTATCATGGTATGGAGCCCAGATACTTACTCATGTTGAAAACACTTTGTTATGATTGTGTGATGATGGTGACGAGTGCTCGTTTAAAGGTCCCAAAGGACCGGGGGTGGCATATCTGAGGGTTTGTAATATCCCTTGGGAAAAGGGGTTCCCGGCCTTGTTTAGCAGAGAACGGTTTGGTTCTCGGGGCGTCCTTCCAGAGGCGTTTCCATGTGGCAATGGGAAGTTCCTTGGCCTGACCATTTGTTGGAAAATCCATTCTTCAAATACGAGCCTTGTACGGTATTAGTTGTATTGCCTGCCATCTACTTATGGTGGCGCCCCACTGTTTGGATGGTAGTTATAGTAGGCATAGTTCGAAATGTCTATGTTGGCTAAGATTTATATCTTTACTTTCGAAATGATTTCTCATACACTATGCACTAGTAATAATATCAAATATTCTTTTAAATACGTATCAAGCATCTTTGACTATCATAAGAAGAAATCTCCTCCAAGTCTGCGTTTGCATTGTGTGTGGGGCGGGAGGTCTTATGGTAGTCTCATTTTTAAAAGCATTGCGAATTGACTTTAAAAATATTCCTCTATTTTTGATTTTAAAGATAAATAAACTGTTTTAGTTCCCACACCAATCACATGACTGACTCGGAGTTTATTGTTTTCCTTCCTAAACTCTGGGTGCCCACCAATTTCTACACGGGCAGTCAAGAGTTAAGGTTTATCAGGATATTCTGGAATTCAGGAATTGTTGGAGGCAAGCTGGATGGCATGGCGTATATTATTAGTTTATATAGTAGTTCTTTTTCCGCTGCATTGTTTGATGTTGTACACTCTGATAATGAAATGAATGTAATGTGATGTAATGTAATAACTAATATAGTTCTTTGTTTAAAGATTTTTCGTTTATCTATTATATGTTGTTCCGCTGCGAATTGTGAGATTCTGATGTTGTTTTCTTTCTATTTTCTGTTTTCTTTTCTCTCTATTTTCTATCTTTTCTCTCTTCTTCTACCTCTTTCTTTTTCTTTTCTCTTTCTTAAAACCCTAACTATTCGGTTTTTCGGCAACGAAAAATCGAAAACGTTACAGTTTGTGCTATTAACCCATTTATGCTTCAGTACGGTTGTTGATCCCAACCGAGGGGTGATCTTATTCGGTACTATCCAGTAAAGGGTAGGTCGGTCTTATGTTGGCAGGGGTCGATAGGTTCGACCTCGATGTTATTTTATCAAGAGATGCACCGTGATGAGCGGTACCCCAGTAGCCCGGTCATTGTACGAAATCCATTCTTCAATAAGTGTTGTACGTTTTTAGTTTTACCCAAATATGTTGAAATGTGAGATGCATGCATTTCAGCTATGTTCTACTTTACTCGAAAACCCTAGACATTATCATAATATCACTGGATTTCTACATATAGTATATTGTTTATCGTAAGTTAAAAACCCGTCCATGTTTATGTGCGACGTGGTCTTACAAGGTACCTTTGATTTCAAAGTGTTTTATAAAGTAAGAATTAAGTTGTTTGAGTTTACGCACACCGAACCCATGTCTGACACTGTTTTGTTTTCTTTTCTTAAAACTCTTGGGTACTCAAATTTTTATGAGTAGCTAAGTGATCTGGGTTTTTTACGGAAACATTTTGAAGGAGCTAGAGCAGGTTGCTTCATCGTAGCTTATTATATTTATTTCCACTGTATTTATGTATAGTCTATGTACTTTGTGATAGGTAGGAAGTATATCTGTCTAGTTGAAATTGTATTGTATTGACTCTGATGTATTATTGTTATGGGAACGACTATGTAGTATCATCCTATGTTTTCTATTGTATGTCGTTCTTCTGCATGGTGCGATTCAATGATTGTTTAGTTTCTTCTTATTTTTCTTTTTATTCTACCCTAATGACTCTTCTTTCGGACCAAGAAAGGCGGTCGTTACTTGATACAATAAGTCTTATATGCAAATAACATATGTCATGTACTACTACAAGATCAAGTGTATATATCCAAAGCATCGTCTTCACCTTAAAAGTTATAGCTGTGCTACTCTGATGGCGTATCTCAAATACACTAGGTTCACAAACTACTCTATCGAATATCCAAGAGTTTTCATGAAACAAACAGACAAAACAAACATGGATCAGCCATAAAGCCTGGTATAAAGGGAGCTATCTCAAAATATTATATATCAAAATTATATACATATATAAAGTTGGAAGCTACTAAGGTATATCTGATCCACTCCATAAACGTGGTTAAGGGGTAATCCAGACAGCTCATAAAAAGTAAAGTAAACCAATCCGAAAATATCATTTAATTCAAAGCGAAATTTAAGGATTCAAAATAATTTAAATTTAACCAATCCGGTGTCTGTATATAATTCTCTACCTTAGGGTCAAGTGATACAGATATTTATCATTTCAATCCGAAATTTAAAATTTTATATTTACGGATATATATGATTTCAATCCGCAATCTCGAAAATATTAAACCCATAAATCGCTCGAGTCTATCATTTCAACCCATAACGATTTTTTTCTTAATCTAAAGATCATTCAAGTATGTATCATTTCAACCTATAGTGAACTTGCAGTTTATAATGATATAAAATACATCATCCATACATCCAATACCAACAATCAACATCCATTACGAACATCATCCAAATCAATCAATAAATATCAATATAGAGCCAATAATCAATAATAGGTATTAACTGGCAATTTATATTCAATAATAAATTAAATAAAGATTTAATTCAATTAAATTCAAATTAACTGAGATGATGATTCAAAATCTACCAAATAATCATAAATAAATTCCTAATCACATCATAAATTTAATTTAAGGAACATAAGAAATTTTAAAAGTTGTGAGTGAGTTAAAATACTCACCTTTGAATTTAAGTTGAATTTAAATTGAATTTAAATCCAATTAAAACCAAAAATTTAAACAGCCTCAAAATTCATCCAAACTAGCGTCAAAATGTCTGGAATCTCAATACAATCCCAATGCAAGAAATCACGCATGAATCGGACCTCGTATGTAGAAGTTATGCCAATTAGAAGTTGAAAATTGAAATTTTTAGTTAAATTCAAATAAAATAAAACAAAAGGAAACATACCAATCTGCTCGTGCCACCTCAGCATTTGCCCATACGAAACCCTATTCATCATCTCGAACAAACTAAAGCCATCGCCTGCTCGTTCGTGTCGTTACCGCTATAGGCCGTCGCGCCTCAAACGAAGATCACCAGCGAGTTCGTCGCCCCATGCCGACCTCATGGTGGAGTAGAGGCCGTCTCCAACAAGTCGGTTGTCCCTCAAATGAGAAGCAGCCGCCATTTCAAAAACAAAGCCTAGTGCAATTATTTGAGGCGATCTAGCCGTTACACCACCCAGCAAACGACACAGATGCCAATCCCTCGTCACTCTTTTCAATATGGTATCAACGATTTGACGATCCAACGTAGTTCATCGAAAATTGATGAATGGCCGAGAATACACCATCATATTCTGGGCATATAGAAACTTAGATCGAAAAACGAATCACAGATCTGAGATGCGCTTGTCAAGAGCTTCAAATCGATATATAATTCGATATAGTTTGAGGAGTTTGAATTTTTGATTTGAGATTTGATTTGAAGTTGAACGGAGAATTTGTTTGGTTTATCTGTCATTGGAATGAGGATTTGAGAAGAAATGTATGTACAGACAAATGAACATAAGAAGGAGTTAGGATTTATAACGGAATATTTATAGGTAGAGCTGAAAATAGAAAAGAATGGACTAGATCGATTTGGATTGGAACGATAAACAACCCGAAAATCCCGGTCTGCCTCCGGAACGAAAATGGGTCATCCCATATATCAAAATGGAACATGTTTCAAGTCCAAATTTCATCGTATGAAGAAGTTATGCGAAAATCAGCTTATTTCAAATTGATTTTAATTATTTCTTTATTAAATTGATTTCTAGGCGTTTCGATCCCGTATGGTCAAACGACAAGTCCGATCGTTACGAAACTTGAAATCATACAATAATTCACCATTACGGATCCGATGAAACTGGTTTCATCAAAATCTGAAATAGTGGCCAAAATGGATATTTTCATATTAATTAAATATATTAATATTAAATTAATTAATCACCTTTTATTCAATGTTTATAAACTAGCAGATTTTTACCATTTTTGATCCCTTAAACATTTATAATAACTAAAAGCAAATCCATATATCAATTTAGAGTTAATTATTTCAATAAATACAGCGCTCAAATGTCAATGGCAATTAATCCAATTAATTACAAATTAATTCCAATGAATTTGATTTTATTTGATTCCAAACTTAATACTCAATCCATTATTACCCAACTAACATGGTTAACATTGTTTTATATTTCCTTACATTAATATCTTTCAATTTTCATCTTTTATTTATATTAATTACTATATTTCAATTATATTGGAATTTTGTCAATTTTACACATTAATTAAAATTTAAAAATCTCAATTAATTATTTTATCTTGGTTCCATAATCTTATTACATCAATTATTACTTTATGAATAAAGTTTACATTCCCACTCATTCTATTTCATTCCCATTTTGTAATTATTGTCTAAATCTCATAAATGTAACATTAAATTTCATTTAATTCCAATTGATTTCCTATTTTAATTTAATAGACCAAATAAACAGGTAACTTATAACAATCATTATCATAATCTTTAATTACACTTATTAATTCATTATTCATAAACAAAAGTTACAATTCTTATATAATACCGATTTCATTCAATTACCATTAACTGTCTATTTCATACAATAATTAAATATTTACATTTGTTTATTGTATTCAATTTTATAACCAAATATAACATTTTCATTATTCCATTTATTTGGAATTACGTTCAAATTGTTAATAGTCGACTTATGTTAACACTATTACCTTTAATTCTAATTGTTATTTCATCAAAAATTACAAATTTTTATTTCTTCCAAGTTTAATTACCGAAATCTTATTACATTAACAAATTTAAATCTTTGAAAATTAAGGGTCGTTACACTATGTAAATAGGCATCTCTAATGCAGTAACACAATATTAAAACATGTACAATCAATCATAGTAATTGATACCACCATAATCATACATGATTATCATTGGAGAGTAAGTTCGAATAAGTCAGTATCTAATTATACTATCGACCCCGAGTAACATTAAAATGCAATGGATTCGTATAGATCACATCTCGACGATACAATGAGCATGGATGATATGTGATCTATTCTAGATAGCTATCGCCACATATCTTTGTACATACTTTAACAGATAATTATAATTAGCATATAAGCAACCAAATACTCAACAGGTAGCAACAAACAACAATAATTTACAAACATACTACCAAACATATAAAGAAGGCAACAACTGCCAATATAATTAATTATCAAACCACAGCAAGTAAAGATAAGCAACAATGAACAATCAACAATGAGCAACATTAAACAATTAACAAGCAACAATAACTAGCATACGAACACCAATCATACAAAACAAGCACATATCAATAAGTCAACAAAAATCAAGATCAATCAACAGCAAACAACAGCAAATAACAACAAGTAACAATAAACAACGATAAGTCCACAAAACAATAAGACACACTAAAGAGTTTAGACCAACATGCATAGTGGCCAATAATAGTCGAAGTGCATGGAAAACTATAAGAATCAATGAGACTGTTCGACATCCAAGATGGACAAAATTCTTAAGTGGTGTAACCCCTTTCATGAATATAATACACAAAAGACTATTCCACCTTCCCTTATGAAAAGGATAAGTTACATGATACGTTGGATTATCGAGTCCCAAAACTCTCAAATAAACCCAACAATTAATGAATTAACATTCCTTCTCTTTCGAACAGAACTCATTCTCCAAAGGAGAAAACTTAACTAACTAATCATCATTTGATGACGATCTATAAATGCCTAGGTTTGCTTGGATTCAAACTCAACGCAACTATATAATGTTGACAAGGATAATATATAACATTCACCTAGGAAAATGTCATATTACCACTTAGAAGATCATCTGAATTTCCATAAAACTAGTCAAGAAGTCCTCCCTCCAACTATCATAAGCGATCACAACTATACTATAAATAATTTTACAATGAATGAAGATCATCAAAAATAATATATAATGCCTGATATAATCCTTTATTTTCTCATATGATTCCTTTGGTAGACTAAGGTTGGCCATCTGACTCCTCTCTTGCGAATTCCGATCAGGTTGCTTGATCAAACCATTGAAATTTCCTCTCATGACTGGAGTCCCGCTTCAAAAATCTCTCAGCTGCCTCTCATGTACTTGCCTTTTCTACACCGAAAGATGAGCCATTAAAGAGTAGAAGAAAATGAAAGATAAGAAGAAACAACGCATTCGCAGAATCTCACCACGAACCAAAACAACATATAATAGATTACATAGGATATTACATAGTCATTCCCACAATATCAATACATCAGATTCATTACAATACAACTGTAATTGGACAATTATAACTGCCTGTCCATACAACATACATAGATCGAACATAAACATAGTGGAATAAGATAATAGCTAACGATGAAGTCACCTACCCCAGCTCCTTCAAAATTCTCCCGTAAGAAATCTGGATCACTTGGCTAATCATACAAATTTGAGTATCCAAGATTTTTAGGAAAATAAAATAAAACTCCAGGTCAGACATGAGTCTGGTGTGAGTAAACTCAAACAACTTAATTTTGACTTTAATAAAACGATTTGAAAATCAAAGGTATCTCGTAGGACTACGCCATACATAAACATGGACGAGTTTTTATTTTACGATAACCAAAACACTTTATATAGAAATCCAGTAGTATTATAACAATGCCTAGGTTTTCAAGTGAAATAAAACATAGCTACAATGCTTGCATCTCACATTTCAATATATTTGGGTACAACTAATATGTACGGTACTTATTGGATAATGGATTCCATACATGCCTAGGTAAGGAACTACCTTCCGAAGGTGCACCTCTAGATAAAATACACCTAGGGTCTGACAAGAACATCTTGTACCCCTGCAACATAGAACCGGCCTACCACTTCACTAGTAGTATCGACAATCGTACTGGAGCGTACAAAAATGGATTAAATATCTATTCTAGATATGGTGATGACATACCCTGATTGGAGCGATTCACATATCCCTGCTGCATATCCTGTTTTGGTCATTTCTAGTTCATGAGGCATGAGGCTAGGTTTACCTTTACTAAAGCACTACCACTTAGAATGCTATATCACCTTTCAAATGTTGACACGATGTCGGCATTCATCCATACAAGTCGTTCAGGAGATGAGCGAACCTAAGGCACTATTTTCACTACACCCATTTTGGAGTCTCCCTTAGGGTTAGTAGCAAATAGCCCTTGCGCTTCAAAGTCTTTTTTTGGACCTTTCCTTTATTATTTCTAATTCTAACGCTTATGTTGGTCCGAAATGATTTTCGGATATCAACTAATATTCGATCCCGATCCCTCCATACCAACATTTGATAATTTAAAAGGTCAAGTTATTTATAGTGGACCATTCCACTATCAGGGTGTAAAGATTTACATATGAATATACGTTTCATATGCTTAGATTATCATGACCCTTTTATCGAAATTAACCCCCTTAGATGCGTAAAGTTCCCGAAGTATGGTATTTATTATAAGTATAAGTCAACTTACTTTCAATAAGACACGTCATCGTTTTGTTACAACTATTTTAATTCATTTGCCTACTTAATAGCATGGTCAAGAGATCCTTGATTTTTAAAAAATTTACTTAAATAAGAAAGTTGGTTAAAATAAATAACTCATATAGTTTAAAAGGGAACTTTAAAATAAATAAACTTTAATTAAATCATAAGTTTAATATTTAATTAAATCTTAATTAATCTTAATTAAATCAAAATTAAATCATTACTAACCCTCATTTTATCTATAATTAAACTTTAATTAAATACCATTCGTTTAAGAATTAAACCCAAATTAAGTAGATAATTAACCTTTAATTAAATAATAATTTATTAAATAACTAACTCTAATTAAATAATTAAATAAAATAAACTTGATTAAATAAAATTAATTTCCAATTATCTTAATTAATCATTACTTAAAACATACTTAATTAAAAATAATTACTTGTTTAATAATTTCTTAAACCCTAATTACTTAAATAATAACTACCCTAATAAATAAATTAATTAAATAAATTATTAAGTAATTAAAACTTAGACCTTTTGACTTGCTTAATTTATTTGAAAGGGGTTTTCAAAAACACTCCAAAAGAAATCACTTAAAACTTGAAATCGTGAAATTTCTCAAACTGCATCCATAGTTACTACATGATTGGAAGCACAATTATAAGAGTTTCGAGAACTTGAACAAAGGATAAAAACTTAGAAAACCATTTCAAAAACCAAAGCTAGAAAGAATTCTTTTGTTTTCAAATTGAACCTCGAGTCCTTTGCGACTTTCCAAAGTGCTAACTTCATAGCATTTAATCACATACACTTGGTTTTGTTTCATAAACACCCTACCATCAAATCATAACCAACCATTCACGTATCCATATCGAAAACATACCATTTAACAACTAAATCGCAAATCCAAGCTTAAACAAGAACATATAATAATATACCATCAACATAACATGGTGATTCAACATAACCACTATATTTCCACAACATACAATTCATCAAAATCAAGTATTTTTCTTTTCCAAAAACAAAAGCTTTACCCACCGAAACTTTTTAAATTCAAGACGAACTATTGCCAAAACTTGAAAACACTTTACAAACCTGAAAATTTGAAATTTTAGTTGCTCGAACACTCAAAACGGGCTCGAGCAAGCGGCTTTGAGCCTCGACCTAGGCCTTATTGGGCTAGGCCATGGGTGTTTGGGCTCGGCCCTTATGTAAGTGATTTTTTTTCTATTTTTAAAAACTATGAAGAGCAAGCCATGGATGTTTTGCTTAAGCTCTTAGGAATTTTAAAGTAGAGAAAGAGATTGTAAAATGAAAAAAATGAAAGTTATGAGGTATGTAGAGGCTTAGAAAATTATTTAAAAATCATTTAAGTGTTTACATTAAAATATATGTATGCATGCCTCTCCATATCCCTCCCTCTATTTCCGTCCACAACTAGTAACCCCCCCCCCCTCATGTACTATTCATGTCATGCACTAAGTACTTGTGTTGAAAAAAGAAGGTTTTTATATATACTATGTATATATATATATTTATGAAATAAAATCTTGCTTTTAACTTACATGTTTATAAACTTAAGTGGGCTATATGTACATGTACGCACCATGTTGAAATGGTTTGTATTGTGTACATAAGTGTTTACAATAGTGTTATGACATTTTAATTAACTTTTAACCACTAAAAAAATCAATATTTCGAAAAATAATTTCCAGCCACATTTTCTCTTTCTCTATGAACTATATATATTGCTAATTTTTTTTTGAAAACAATCTATCATCATTAGTTATTATTTAAAATAGTTTTATTTTCTAATAAAAATCCATTTATTAATTTTTTTTAAAATGAAAATAAATATTCATCTAAAAAGCGATTAAATTCTGGATCGTTACGAGACTGGTCAAAATATCCATTTAGCGAATGAGGTTAACCCCTTTGGCAAAGGCTTACTAACACAAGGACAAACAACTTCTAACATGAGTGACTCCAAACAAAATGCATATGAGTCATTCATTGGGTTTTTGCTCATTATCGGGTGACATTGAATCTTACTTGGATACCAAATCCAAGTCACTCTTCATTGACCAACCCCACTCAACTTGAAAGCTCACGCACCAAGTTCAATGGTAATACTCTCGGTCATCATGCCTTAGCTCAACAAATAAGGTTACTCATACAAGGTTTAATGAAAGAATTTTCCAACTGTAAAAGGTATCAAGTTTAATCTATCTACCAAGTAACTAGCAATAGATGAATATACATCTCAAGTATCAGAAAGAACATAAGTAATTAACTTACAACTAAAGCACACCATGCTACTTGAATTTCTCTCCATTTCCTGAGCAGTAAACATACGAGGACCCAAAAATGTCTTATAAGGCATAAGTCATCATAACTCGCTCACCTCTCAAAAGTATAGGGAAATCCTTCAACAATTTGCCAAGTTTATCGCAATTGAAGCACATATGCGTTGCTAAAGCTACATGACATTACGTAACAAAATGCCTCTACATACCGTAGGAATGGCATACCCAATTAGGTCCCATCTTGGATAAGCTTGATCTCTCATTGTATCCTAGCCTTTGCGCTTCAGTTGGAGCTTTGGTTTGCTTTCCACTATTTCTACCTCCATTGGTACCTCGCATATGCTCTCATAAGGAAGAGCTATCACAACAAGACTCTCAAAAAGGTCCCTACTGGGCAATACTAGTAATGAAACCTCAACCAATGCATTAAGACCCTAGGCAAACTCCTTGCCTAGTTTAATGGAGTACCATCACATAAAAAAATCTAGCCAAAGGACTAAATCGGCTAATATACTCCATCACTGACAAGCTACCTGCTGCAAATGGATGAAATACTCAAACAGTACGCCTCGGCCAGTCTTAGAGATAATCTGAGGTTTAAAGCGAAGTTTAGAATCGGTTTAAATCATGGCCTCCTTATCAACCCCCATTACTATTATGTCCCACCAAGCCAAAGCCTCCCCCTTCTCTAAGTTATTGGGAAGCAACCCTCTGAGCGCATATTGGAGAAAGCCATCTCAAATGAATAAGCCCCAACCTATGTCTCAGCAGAGTCTTTGAACTCAGATATGGATTCCCACCAAGGCTAAGGAAATACCGGCACAACTTCAAAACGTCTAAAACTAATGGAGCAAGAAATACTAGTGCCCCAAGGGTATAACAACTCCAACACCTACAACTGCTGCTAAGATATTTACAAGCGGCGGAACATCTTATGCAATAGCTAAATGTCTCTGAACCAATCAGGCATCCTATGCTGCTTATTCACAGTCGCTCGTGTACTCTATCTGCTAATAATGATAGCCTAAAGAAGGTACCAAAGCAACTAGCGATAGAAATAAATCAAAGTCTAGAGCATAAGTGGTGTATACAATATTATATATAGAAAAATACAAGTATGCTCTCTCATCCTGTGTAGTTAAAGCCCTACAAAATCCCGCTACAGCGCGTAGCACTCTTTGACCACTACGCTTTTTCAGTTAGCACTATTAAACAGTAGATCCACTTTAAGCCCCGCTATTTCCACTACACCTACTAAATCAACGAATTTTAGCACCCCGTTTAGCAACATTAATATAAATAGTTTATAGTTATTCTTTGAATTAAATCAACAAAGATAGCGTAGTAACCTAATTTTAAGGCATAAGTGATCAATATAAGTTAGAAATCTATTGTGGTTGCCAAATTTGGACTGGACAAATCATGATATTCTTCGATTTTGTTGCATAAGATTAAAAAGTAATTCTTTTTACTACACGAAAGATGTGAGAATGATAATAAATTACCTTTAAATATTTTATTTCATATTTAATGAAGCCTTTTGCACCACCGCTATATCCCTACTTTATCATTGTTTTATCCCTGCAATAACTTTTTGCACCTCCACCATTATGGAATCGTTAAGTGCTTTAAATACACAACTCTCAACCTATCTCCTCTTATTAGATTGTTTAATTCAAACTGGTATATTTGGTCCTTGGTGTTGAACCTAGACAACCCACCCTACGTAATATCCGAAAATCAGCACCTCCTATTCACACTTGGCTTTCGAACACCACAAAAGATAGATTGTCAGGGAAAAATTTAAAATCATTGTTTTATCATAGCAGAATGGTAGTAGATAATTTACTGAATATACAAGAACATAATAGGATGAATAATATCTAAGAGACTTGTAATGACCAGTAAATTTTCAATAATTTTATTTACTTAATTAACTGAATTTTATGAAATTTTAAATATTTAAATTCAGAAATAAAAATTTGATATTTGAGATGCGTCTGCTTTAACATAGCAAATAGTAAATTTTCATCTAAAAATATGAAAGTTTATTTTATTGTCTAATTTTATTTAAGTTCAAATCAATTAATATATGATGCTAATAAGATGTTTTCCAAACCTGAATATTTTTACATAATAAATTTGTAAATCATCTTTTGAGTGTGACGTCATGTTTTGTTTTGTCAAATTGGGACTGCTATTGCTCCTTTATCTTAATTCTGGCGTTTTAGCAGCATTTTGGTACCGATTATCGACTTTTGATATGATGATTGTACCACTAATATCTATATACCGTTTTGATCATCCCGTCATGCTGATCTCCGTAGTATATTCATTGTGTGTTTCGGTGTCCGGTATGTGGTAGAAATCACGAAGCGGTTATTCGTATCGGTACCCGTTTTTGAGTCCTTTCGTTTCTGAGTCTTTTCGTTCCATTGTCTATTCATTTCCCAGCGTGCAAAGCTGTTAGCCACTAAAATTAATTATTTCTTGGTATTCACTTTAGAATTATGGTTGCCCACTTTCATTTTAATATCTGGTCCGTTCACTGCTATCCCATTTCTTTCTCTACATGTTGTTTTATCCTCTTCTTAAAGAAAGAAAATGGCAAGGCATATATATTTAGCTATGTTTTTCTTCCCTGATCCATTTCAACAGTAGCCTTCCTAACACCATGCCTCCACAATTAAACCCACCACCTCTCGCCCTCGTCCTCACCACTTTCCTATGCTCGGCCGCCGATCAACCGACCTCCCTCCATCGCTCAGGCCGACCCTAATCCCCTCGAGTTTAGCAACCTACTGCTCATCCCAACCTCTCACCGACCTGACCCCAATCCTCTGCCTTGTGCCTCCCCTCCCACCACCTTGCAACATGACACACCCACCGAAGCATCATAGCACCACCCCTCCACCTAATAACTGTCGAGCTTCGACCGCACCGCTCCATTTCCAGGCGAGCGTTCCACCTTTTCATTCTTTATAAAGTTGCCGTATGACTTTTAAAATTGGGTGGATGGATTTGAAACGGAACAGTACCATGGTACACCACTCTCCAACGATGAGTGATCGAAGACCAGCCACTGTGATCCCGTTTCAGTATAAAAATGCACGTGACGAAAAAATGAAGGTTAAAAAACTTCCAAAACCGATTGAGGTTTAGATAGTCTTTTTGTGTATGAAACTATCCATTGACGGCTTAAAGCCATCAAAGTCGTAGAACTCATAAATAGCTTCGTTTTGACTAGTTATGTCTCCCATAACTCCAAACGAGCCAACAGTTATGGTCTTCCGAAGAATCGATATCCACAAGGTGCAACATCTACGGTGCAAGGTGCAACATCTGTCTAAATTGCCAAAACAGTGTCGTACGTCTTTTAGAAATGGGTGCATGGATTTGAAACAAAATAGTACCATGGTGCACCACTCTCTAGCGAGGGTAAATAGATGACCAGCCACGGTGATCCCGTTTTAACGTAAAAATGCAAGTGACAAAGAAACGAATATATTAGTTTGTTCAATTCAGGCCTATGCGTGTGTGTGTGTGTGTATACATATATATTTTTGTTGGCTTTAGGATATGTCTACTTTTTCTGTTCAAGTTCATATTAATCTATATATTTATTTGTATAAGTTGTTTATAGTCTTCTATTATCTGTTATATATATAGTAATAATTTACATATATATTTGTTTAACAATTTTGACTTTTAAATTTGTATGCCTATAAATGTACAACACTGTTATATGGTGCAAGTTTATAATAGCTTATATATTTGATCTGTGGTAGAGGTTTCAGATTTATATAAGTTAGAATACATATCAAGTTTGAAATTATAGGGGTTTAGTTATATATGTACGAAGTTTCTTACATATGCGGTTTTGTACACATCAAGTTCTGAATATATTGAGTTACAGTAAATATATAGATGTGTATATGTATATATACTTTTATGTTGTTGTTTGGTGTGTGTGTATGTGTATCATAGGTTTACTTATTTAATTTTTTATTTATACTTTGAACAGATTTTACGATAAATTACTAACATATTATATATACACACACACTGTTTTTCTAGAAAATTCTTGTCTCTATATATAGGTGTATTTTATGAATAACAATGTTTGCATATTAGAGTTTGTATATCTAGATTTTTGTTTATATCTCAAGTTGATGGTCTACATAGTTATAGAGCCTGCGTATGTATTTTTGGTTTGTTATATAAATATAAGTGTTATGATAGCTTGTATATATTTTTAATATGTAAACTGTTAAGTTTTAATATATTGATTTAAAATTTATTATTATACATATGTTTGACTTTAATATTTGAGTTTTAATCTAAACAATGATTTTTAAAACACATGTATGTATATATATATATATATATTTAATTTAATTTAATATGTGTTGAAATTAAAATATGATTTTGTATATAA
Source organism: Allium cepa (assembly GCA_030765085.1). Lineage (NCBI taxonomy): Eukaryota > Viridiplantae > Streptophyta > Magnoliopsida > Asparagales > Amaryllidaceae > Allium > Allium cepa. Next base: position 140,673,610 of record CM060932.1, read on the forward strand.
TTTTATATGTTATATCTATATCAATTTACTAATATAAATAATCTCCATGGATCCAGTTCTGACTTGATTTCGTTAATTCCTATTTATCAGCTTTGATCATCGAAGCATGTCCATCTAGCATTGCTTTGGAATTCGTAGCTCATTTCTTTGTCAAATATGTCTATCCTCGAAAGGTGAGAAATACCTGACGATTAACGTTATTATATTTATTAAATTTGATTTCAATTGAAACGATAATTGAAAAATGCTATTGTTAGTTATTTAAATTGCTATGTATATACTATTATCTATATCTGTTCACCTGTGACATCTGACTCCGTGATCTGTTATTTATTTTATCACTGTAGATATATGCCTGTTATTAATATGTTATATTTTTATCATCACTATTCTCCCACTGCAAGTTCCCTGTTAGTATAGGATTCCTTATGGGTTGAAATGATACATACCCGAACGTTCTTGTAGAATAGAATGAAATCGTTATGGGTTGAAATGATAAACCTAAGCGATTTTCAATTTAATTGAATTTGAGATTGTGGGTTGAAAAGATATATACCCATATATATTTAAATTGCGGATTGAAATGATAAATATCCGTATCACTTGACCACGGGATAGAAAATTATATACAGACACCGTTGGTCTATATATAAATATTTGAAAATGATTTCCATGGTTTTAAAGGAAAATATATAATTTTAATAAATATTGATTTTAAGATATTATATATATATATAAGTTTTAATGTAAAATAAATTTAATAATAAGATTTAATTTAATAAAGCTTGATTTAATTAACATAAAATATGTTTAAGCGTTTATTTGAAAAAATTATTTACAAATATAGAGTTTATAATAATTTTTAATAAATTAAGGTTGGAAAGAAAATGTGAAATTGGTTTGAAATTGTATTTATTTAAGAATTATACTCAAAATAAGTTTGATTTGAGATTTACTTAAATTTGAGATTTTAAAGATATGATTTTATAACCCGATTTTTGATTAAAGTGATTTAAATGAATATTTTCAAATTTTCATAAATTAAAATGAGATATTTAGTTTATTTAAATGTGTAATTGAAGTTTTATTTAAATGTTATTGGAATGATTAAGTAAATGTTTCAAAACTAAATAATAGTAAAGTGAATTTGATATATGTATGCAATTTGTCGAATTTAGTTTTGTAAATGTTTGAATATTTAAAGCTTTGAAATATATTGAAATTGAAGTGGTATATTTTGTGGTTCAAATCTGCATTTGAAATCGATAAAATTTGAAATAGTTTATGGAGAAACTAAATTGAATTGAAATTGATGAATTGAGAATGAATTAAATTAAATTTTGGAATAGAATTGATTTGAATTGTGAACTTTGAGGAAACTATTTTATTATATAAAGTATTTTAAATATATATATATATATAATTTACTTTATAATTTACTTTATAATTATTTTAATATAAACTATTTTTAATATAAACTATTTTAAATAAAACTATTTTTAATATACTAATTACTTTCATATAAACTATTTAATTTATAACTATTTTATATACAAATTATTTTATTATATTAACTATTTTATTTATATTTTAAGGGGAAAGTGTTATGGATTTCAAAGTATTATGATTTCAAAAGTTATATTTTCAAAGTGTTATTCTTTCCAAAGTGTTATGAACTTCAAAGTGTTGTAATTTCGAAAGGGTTATAAATTTTGAAAAGTGCTACGGTTTTGAAATAAAAATATTTTAAGGGAATAATGATATCAGATTTGATATGGTTTTGAAATGGATATGATATTTTGGTTTTGAAGTATGATATTTTGAAATGACCACGGTGTTATAATAACAGTTGGTTGTTAAAGAGACTGGGATCAGTTATTGTCATACTCTTTGCCAATGCCGAAAACCACTTTAACAACCGTGTATCCGGTGGAAATTCCAGAATGAAGTAGGTGGTTGGCGACGTTCTATTCGAGGTATATACATGGACCTAACTCCCGTGAGTTAGCATAAGGTGGATAAAACAGGAGCAATTGATGGTCCAAGTGAGGCATCTCCTCCGATCGGACACACTCCATCGTATGCCATTGTATTACTTGTGATTGATTTGGCGTGCACCTTTGATTCGGGAGTGTGGCTCGAGGTGGACGATTGTTGCGGCTCTGCATTACCACAAGCCCGGAAGTGTAATTGGTATATCTACTATGGCATTGCATAGTCGCGTCGTGTCACCTACCCTATCGAGACCATTACGAGTTTGTTTTGTGTCATACCTATGGAGTGCCCTCTGATAGCCTAAGTTTACGGAGTATCATGGTATTGTATGGACCATGGAATTATAAAATGTGTTAAGGGGGATATGGGTAACTCCTTAACGCTATTTTAATAGTTTACTTTGCTATAGACATTATTATAATAACGTATTGTATTACGTAGTAGATAGTTCCACGGATCCTTAGAGGATGATTATCCCAAACATCCTTTGAGTTACTTGTATTTCAGTTGATATTTCACTTGAGTTGGATTTACTAATATAAGAATGTTTTTCTGACTCGAGTGTTTTGTGTTTTGCTTTACCATCGGGTCAGACTGGGTGTCACAACATTTGAGACTCGCCTTTGGAGTTGGAGATTTGCTTGGAGATTTATCTATATCTATTCAGCTTTCAGTTATATAGTTGACCCGAGTGATGTATTCAGATTTTGTTATTTGACCATTGTATCGAGACTTCTATGTATTTGAGACTTCTGTTGTATCTTGTTTAACTCTGCTATATATATATATTAGCTTCATGAACTAATATTCATTTGTTTCCGCTGCTTATTATTGTAATACTCTATGTCTATGATTCTGCGATTATTTTATTTACTGTATGTGTTGAGTTTTGCCAAATATAAATTAACAATCTGATATTTTGAGCAATTCAAGTTCGACATGTGTGGATGCGATTGGTTGAAAATACTAGAATGTTACAAGACTGCATTGGTGGAAGTCATTGATAAGTAATTATCAATATAAAAGTCATAATAGAATATCTGATACAATAAGTCTCATATACAAATAACATATATCATGAACTACTACAATATCAAGTGTACATATCCAAGGTACCTTCTCCGCCACCAAAGCTCTAGCAGTACCTCTCTGATAGCATATCCAAAAACCACCTAGCTTCCAAACTACTCAATTGAGTACCCAAAAGTTGTCATGACATAAATAGACAAAGACAAAACGTTAGTCACACATAAAGCCTGGAGTGAAGGGAACTATCTCAAAATACTGTATATCCAAACTATATGCATGTATAAAACAAGAAGCTATTAAGGCATACCCGATACTCTCCACGAATATGGCTTAGGGATAATCTGGATAGCTATAAACAAGTCAAGTAAACCCATCACAAAAGTATGGAATCATACCATAACCAAATCTTCTCTTATATTCAACGAATCGTCACAACTAATATAATATGACTAAAACGTAATAACCTACTATGATAAATTAACCTAATATACAGATGTAGAGACAATGCAAATAGCATAATACAAGCATATCCTAGAATACCCAACAATATTATCAACCAACTAATATAACACACAATATAACAATAAGCTGCAGACAGATATAATTTGATACTCATCATTGCCGATGAGTGGAGTCCAAAGTGGACATTAACCACGATACAATGATCCCTATGTAGGGTCTAAAATGAATAGAGTCAGAACCTAACTATACCATATACCCCAAGCCACAACCAGCGCGATCGAAATCGTATAGATCTCACCATACCACATATCAAGCATAAGTGACATATGACCTACTCTAGATGTTTGACACCATTATAGATCTCAATTTAATCCAATAATTCCTGTTGAAGGTCCAAAATAATTAGAATCGATACCTAATCGTACCATAGACCCTGAGTTGCATCCTAATTGATCGAACTCATGTAGATCTCACCATATCCCATATCGAACATAACTGATATATGACCTTCTCTAGATATTCGAAACCTATGTGGACCTCACCGTAACCTATATCGATAAGTGATAAATGATCCAATCGTAAATGATCATCATCATTTTTCCCTTGGTCGTCTTTCTTAGCAAATTCACATAATGACTACAAAAGAGAACAACGAGCGTGTATATTATAATATGCTATCGGGACCATAAAGGAACACCGATGTCATACACACACACACATACATATATATCACAAATATAACATCACATAATCGAATGCGTCTATCACAAATGAAGACAGATATCTCGTCATCGTCTACCTACATGGATGACCTTTACTATAAAACCAATAATGGGTACAACCACTAATATAAGGCCAATACAACATACGGTCACTAATATAAGACCAGTACTTGATGTGGTCACTAATATAAGACAAATACCATCATCAAAACATTAACCCAAGGTCAATACCATGAGGAACAAACTTGCCTACTACTTCCCTGAGTAGCCCAAAAGTCTTCCCATAGTCATCAGAGAAAATCAGGCAGTTCGAAAGAGAAATGCTTTGGATCTGTACATTATTGCATAGCCTAACTGCTGATCAGTGAAGCGATCAGTGTCACCAGTCCACCAGTCCGTGCTTTGAGCTGGGTAATAATGGCTACCATGGAGAATAATCCAAGTCGGTATTTGCTCATTTCATCGCATAACCTTCTCCATCAAGTAGCTTGACCATCCTGCTATATTGTTATCATCACGTGGTTGAAGTTTGATGCCTTATGGTAAAGTCTACACGTTGATTCCTTCGAGTGTTCAGGAGGGATGTTCGTGTTGTCATGAATCCTTTTCCCGGTTGTTACAATGTGCATCTTGGCAACCCAACTACACTCTACTGAATCGCCTTCCTTCATTATAGATGTATATTTATGTACGAACACACATAATACACACCAATTCACACACATTTACACTTGTACTTCACAATTCATATTTCGAACTTCACCGGAGTGATTACTCGATTCGGTATTGCCTCATGCAGAGCACAAACTATAGTCGTTGTAGCTACAAAAGATGCTTGGGATGTGCTTAAATACATTTAGTTAAATAAATAATTCAATTGTTTAATGGTCAAACCTTACTTTTATTTACTAAATCTTTTCTATAATAAAGTCTAAATATCCTCTTCTACTATTTTTTAAAATCGAGCTACTTTTTTTATAAAATACATAACTAGCTTATAATTCATTTTAAGCATTCTAGCTTATTTTTAAAAGTTATATTTTTTAACTTTCGATTGGTAATAAAATACATATAATATTTCTATCACTAATATAACTACAAATTAGAATTTAATAAGTTTATAATCATGTTATAAATTAATATTAACTTTATCTTACTTTATTCAATACGAAATGAACATAATATTTATGTATAAGAGACCTTAATCAATTATCCTGAATATCTACCAAAACCAATCCAATCAAACAAAGGAATAATTACATACATACATATGTACATTTTATAAATTAATACTAACTCCGTTCAATGTGAATGGAACACAATATTTATGTATTAGGGACTTTTATTCAATTATCTTGAATATTAATGCAAACCAAACAGAGAAATACATGCATGCATGCATACTATTCTACATCTTCTAGGTAATATTTTCAACATACAATTATGGGGATTTGTATTAAAATATAAATGAGGAGTTACAATTCCACTCACCTGAACTTTGATTTCTCAAGTGCTTGAATTCAATCCAAATCTATAACAGGTCATAAATAATCTCCATATGAGTGCAACGGCGAAGACCTCATCTTGATTGGACCTTATATGTAAAAGATAAGAATTAAATACCAAACGCGATTAATTACAATATTTAATTAATATAATACCCTAATTAACTCATAACCTTTCTTTCCCAGTCCTATTCATTGTGCACAACAGTGCATGCTTACACAAACCCATACATGCGCTACCATCTCTCCTCGAATTCTCCACTTTTATACGATGAGTTGCTATGTCGTCGGCTCAACTCGCTCCTCAAGACATGCTCTCAGTAATGGTCCTTAATTCTTCAAATTTGACCCCGCTAATCGAAACATGACCTATTCCCCCACCACTGCCTTCATAAGTTGTTATCATCCACTGACGATTGAACCTTAAGCGATCCACGTGGGAAGAAGCTAGCTGCCAAAAGGAATACAATGGCACTCTCTGTTTCGCATAAATCTCCCTCGATTGTCACTAATACCTAACCCTAACCGATGGCTACCATCATTGCCCCTTCCAAGCATCGCTGCATACTCTAACGACACTATAGATGTGAAGCTCTTATCTCCCTATATTCAACGAATCTGATCTCGTCGACTGACTCATCATGTAGATCGCTCTACCAGAGCAAACCCAATAACCAATTTTTAGACCTGTTAAAGATAAAAAAGAGGAAGAAAACTAAATGGGGGAGAATTGTCAAAAAGCGAGGGCGTGGTGTGTATATATAATAAAAAATATATAATTTATTTGATTTCTCAAATAGATCGCCATGCGTTTTGAGTTCCTACGATTGCATAGCTTATCATATCATCACGAAACTCATTAGTGCACATCAACTCATTTTTTAGTTTTGATGTTATAAATTTCATTGCTATCAGAGACAACATTACGAGATGATAATTTCAAATATTTCAAGATCGTTTTGATCATCGGATCATGCAATTTCAGAAATTCATCAATCGTACATCTCATACTAAAGTCCTCGTCTTAGAATCACAAGTTGTCAGTCGAAATCCCACTGGACCTGACTTCGCATGTATTTTTACAAAATACGTATAATAAGTAGTAAATCGTAAAAATACAATGACTCCAAAAATATAACATATTTATATTCATTCTGATTCTCAACGTCAATCCAGACTCAACTGAAATGGTCTAGAGTCCTAATTTAACCGTATGTAAAAAGTCAGATTTTGGACCTTCAATTAATTAACAAGTCATTATTTAAATTAAATGTTTTAAATATCTGATCGTTAAAATGAAGGTTGTTACAACGTGGTTGTATTGACTATTTGGTGTGAACTCTATCCACAATCAATATTTAAACAATTTAAATATTGAAGTCAATGCGGACTTTGTTGAAGTATGGTATATGGTCAAGTTTAATGCTTATAAATAATTAAGAGAAGTCATACTTTTTATCAAACATAATCTCGCCTAGTAACGAAAATTTGTACATGTATTCTTTTCATCATCACCGTACCACTTTGATATCTAAAGTTTGATCTACGGTCAAAAACTCTATTAATATCTTTATTAATTTCGTAGGTCAATTTTAAAATTCTTGGTCTAATTCGATAAAATTTATCGCTTAACAGTAGAAAAACGATATATCTCGATTCCATAATTGATTACACAATACAGAGAAGAAAAATAGTAAAAATAAGAGAAGAATGGCATAATTTTTATAACGACAAATCTTTGTCCTGTATCCATTTTGTAACTTTGTTATCGAATTTCCTTTCAAAATAGTTTTTGGTTTTATTCGGATCAGAGAAGAACAGAAGGAATTTAGAGTTGTTTGCACCAAGTAATGACCTCTAAAAGGGATAAAGATCGATCCCCCTCTTCTATGATTGGTGTGTTATTTATAGTTGTAGATCTAATGTCTGTCGTGGAGTCGCTGCACCGAGATTGGAAAATTGTTGATTCCCTATCCCATTAGGAATATCAGAGTATAGTTAGGTGTCAAAGTGAGCTGGGGGTGTCAGATGATTAAACACACTTGCCTTTCATTATCGTACATCTCGTCCAGTTGTTCGAATTTGGGGAAGCATGGTTTTTGAAGCGGCGAAATCGTCCAGTAGTTGACTTCCACCATTCTTCAAGATATAATTTTGTTCATCTGACCAAACACCCTCCACTATGTGTAGTAGTTAGTTCCATGACATCCAAATATATTTCATATTATTCCATTTTTTCATATAAGTTCCGTTGAAATTAGTGTCTAAGCGTTCGTTGAACTTATCTGCAGCATGAATTGTCAACTTATCCAACAGAAATATTTATTTGTATCAAGTAGAGGTTTGTGAAAGCTAGCGTTCTCTTGATATTCCAATCGATGATAATTTGAGACGAAGAGTTTGTAGAGGAGGATAACATACTAAAACAAACAAACAAAAAATTAAAAGTCATATGTTGTATAGAATAGTAAAATAAACATATGTTGAAAAGAAATTTCCTTGACATATGATCGGAAAATCTTAAAAATAAGTTTGTATTTTTGGATGGTGGAGGAATGGAGATGGAGATTTATACAGTGAAAAAGACCATTTGTATTGAACCGTTGGGGACGTGTCCACACTCAACTGTCTAATATCAAACGCTTTGATCGAACAATGCTTTTGACCTTGCTGGTTGTTAACCCAAAAAATGGATCAATACCCTGATTTGAGTGTGAAAGCACCAACCCTGTTCTAATGGAGAAATAATATAATTAGTAGATATAGGAAAAAAGCCATAAGAGAAAGAAGACAAGAAGATTTTTATAGTGGTTCGGCTGTTAACGAAGCCTACGTCCACTTTATAGTTTTTATTATAGACTGACTGCTGTTACAAGGAGTATTTGTATAAAGCTTTAGAATATCCTTAGCTAGATTGAATCTCCAAGGTTCGAATCCATTGGAGAATCATAGTGAATTTCTTTGAAGACCATTGTGAGGGAGGTGAGGAGTGAAGAAAGCTTCCAATAGAGTTTCAACAACCAGTCCAGAGAAGATCCCATTTGTATTGCAGATAGGATGGTATTTATAGAGATTGGAGAGCTATTGGGACAAGTCAGTTTGTCAATTGCTTGCAGATGGACACATGAGGATACAGTGGAGCATAACTCGTGACCCAAGCCAAAATCATGGATCGTTAGCGATCCATAGCATTAGCTCGAATGAGCTAGTTACTTAGCTTTTCCTTCTTACTTGTTTCATGTGAGTCGCAACATTTTAGTGATGACGTATGGATCGCTGGCGATCCATACACTTAGCATATTTTTGGACTTTGGTTTTTGAACTGCCTTCGTTGTCTTTTGTCAACGTTGTTCGGGTAGTCTCGTTGCACATCGCTTTATGTTGATGACAATTTACTTGCTAGTTGTACTCAGTTGTTGATTGAACTGGATGGATACTTGTCTCTTGGTTTAGCTAGCTCGGAATCTCGTCAAATTCAGTCACTACTTTAGTAACATGGATTGGATCATGATGCAAGAAATTTGGTTGAACACTGAACTATCCCCATGATCGCTAGAGATCCATAGGCCATGGATCGCTAGCGATCCATGTCCTTAGTAGATTTTTCATTCTTTAACCTTGGCTCTCTATTAGCTTGTTACTCTAACTCTTTTGGTTGACTTCTGAGCTACTCTGACTCTGTCTAGTTGGTCCATCTTCTCTTGGATCCTGCTGGGTTAAAAACTCGGATAACATCTGCCTCCCGGACTACGTCTTCATTGAAAACAAAGCATGATCTGAAGTAATTGCCTTTAGTCTCTGCTTGTTGAATTTCAAGTAACTGTGTTAGAGTTTTGCGAGAGTGAACTAGGCAATTGTGCTGCTTGCTTAGTTTTGATCTCGACCGACATTGTTTGTCATAACAGATCAAATTTTCTTCTATAGCTTCTCGATATGTCCTGGAATGATGGGTAGGTATCGTTGTGCAAATTTGAGGTCGAAGGCGTTTTAGCCTTACGGGTCGCTAGCGGTCCATAGCCGATGCGTCACTGGCGACCCGAGTACTTAGGATTTTTGGTTCACTTTCATTTCCTATTTAAGCAGTCGAGCCGACCCCCCTCATCACTATCTCATGACTCGAGCCTTATCTTCTTCCTACAACCCGAGCTCTTTGTAGCGAATCGACCCAAGCATATATCATTTTCAGCGATCCAGCTTCGTGCCACGATTTTCTTGATTAATCGCCCACACCATTCCATCTCCACCGTGATTCCTTCTACGCCACCAACTCCAGAACCTCGCCACCACTTTTCTACGCCGCCTACATTCGAAACCCTAGCTCACTTGACACCATAGATCGACGTTGATTCATCCCTATATCTCCACCGGCCTATTGTAGTTCGCTGATCCTAAAGCTTCAACCAACTCTATGTTTAGGTCATTAATTCGAGGTAGGTTTACTAATTACAATGTTCATTTAATGTTTTGGTGGTGGAATTGCATTCGTGATGTTCATTGTGAGGAGTCCGAGTCGAGTGCGGCTTAATGGTGGAAGATAGTAAATTGAGTCTTGAGTTCCTCCTGGAACGACATTCGGGCCTTGCCTCAATGCTTGACATGTTTTGATGTCTTCGTCCATTGAGCCAGAATTGACTTATGCCAAGTCCCATAGCTGATATCGCATGACATATTGTGAATTGATCCCGTCCTTTCAAAGAATTCGGATCGATTTTTATTTCTTTTGCGCGTACCATGTACCTATACTGGTAGGGACTTTCCGCATCATTTTGGACAACGGATCCATTATCGATCATTGATCTAAAACGGGTAAGTGTAGGAGAAGTGGCTTCAAAAAGAAAATGATGCGGGAAGTCTTTTTACCTCTCGGCTACGAACGTACTATCTACACGGGGTAGAGCGTTTGTAGTGTTCGGGACACCAAGCCCACCGTCGATAGATACACATCACACTTGCCCCGGTACGTACTAGAAGCTAGACACATCGGTGTGAGCCCATATTCTTTCGGAATTCAAGTGTGATACGAAGAGTTCTTATTTTAGGCATGAATTACTTGACCCTTTCGAATGTAATTTTTGTTGTTTAGAATAAAGTACCCGTCCTCTCGTCGCAAGTTTGGAGGAGGAAGTCATGGGCTATCGAAGGCCGAGTCATCGTCCGTTAGCCCTCCTCCTTCCGCTTCACAGGCTGAGTATGGCCAGCTAGTTTCGGTTGGTCCGGTCATGGACCAGACTCCTCCTAATTTCAGAGTCCTTCTGAATCCGTCGGAGAGAGCATCTTCTATAGTCTCTGCCAAAGTCTTGCACAACTTCTGCCTACAACATGGCATCCTGAAGGAAGATGTGTGCCTCCAGGAGAAGGATGAGTTCGCTCATATGTCGTCCCTGGGATATACCGCTGGTCATCGGTATATGTGGTTGAACAGAACATTGCCCTCCTTTAACGATTTCTTGAGAGAGTCCCTCTCGAACTTGGGAATTTCTCCATTTTAGATTCACCCCAACGGCTACGCCGTCTTAACTTGTATGCATGTACTTTTCATGCAAACATTCAACCTTGCTCCGACCTTTGATGAGTTGAGATACTTTCTTTCATTTAAAAGAAGAGATAAGTGTCCTTCCTTGGTCGTAATTGAGGCCTATTGGAATTGTAAAATTGTATTGCGGCTATTGAGTAATTTGTCCCGATTCAGGACCTAATACTTCTTTGTCAAATGTCCCAAGGGGTTCAACCGTCTTTGGACAACAGAGGGTAAGTTCCCTTCTTTATTCATTGAGCTTCGATGTATAACTATGGATTTTCTAACGAATCGACTAATTCTTACAATTTTTTGGAGGCTGAACAGAGACTTATCTTTCGATGGAACTTTCCAAGCCTTGAAGGCTACTGATGTTGAGGAGAGATCTACTAAAGTCTTGCTGACCGACGAAAGCATACTTCGATATGGACTACTGCATCCAGGGAGGTCTGTAGTTCCAGTTGATATCCCATCCCCTTTTGGATCCAAGGTACGCATGTGATCCACCTCCTCATCTTACGGTTTCAATGAAGGTTCCCTTCAAGAACAGGAAGGCCCATTCGACAAGTCGGCTGAGGAGACTCGCGAGGAAAAGGATGCTGTCGTGATCGGAGTTGGTTGACTAGTCAGAATGCCCTTGATTCTGGAAGAGGAATTTAATCAAAGGGAAGGCAAAGTCGTGATGGACATAGAAAAAGTGGAGGGGGAGATTGGTAGTAGTAGCGATGAGTCCAATTTTAGTGATGATTTTTAGGCAGAATCTGATGATGGGGATTCTGAATCATGTAACGGGACTCCGGGAATGAGTCCCATTATTCCGAGCTCACCTCCTCCATACTTGAGCGGTAAAGATGATCCCCCCAGAAATCGGACGATGTTGGGATTCTCCAAGTAAAGATGTTGGCGTAGACTTTGGAGATTTAAGTGATGTTTACGTCGATTTCGACGCGCTCATGGGGAAAGATTTCAAATTTGAGGTGGTGCTTCCTCATTCAGGCCACATTACACTCGAAGTTAGTCTGATTCCATCCACGATGCCTTCCCAATCTAGTATGTGACATCATTTACGCTCTCCTTCCAGACACCTCACACGTTTCACTAGGGTTACACTCACCTGTACACATACTTTTCATGTTTATTTTCCATTTCTAAGGCCTTATATTTATTCTTCATGTCATGTATGACGAGAGGATGCAGCCTTTATGGTGATCTTAAAGAATTCATCGACTCTCAGCGTTGGTCGAAGCGATCTTCCAGCCGTTACCAACCCCGGAAGATGGAGGAGGAGTGCCGAAGAAGAAAAGATATAGAAGCTAAATTTCATCATCGAGACGAGAGGGAACGAAGCCGAATATGCAAAGGTAGGTATGAAAAGAGGAAGACCTTTAACGAGAGAGAGGAGACGTCGAAAAGGTCTAAATTTGATAGCGGTTCCCATTCTTCAGAACAGCAAGCTTTCGCTCCGACACTCTCTTCAGCGGATCTGGAAATCCTGGTTACTTCTATCCCCATTTCTCCTTCAACTCAAATTCTGTCATCTTCTGCTGCTCTTGCCCTCAGTGCTTCACGCCCCCACCGGAGATCCACCTATGTTATTCCATCTAGTCCTTCTAGGCTTGAGGCGGCGCTCCCTGGGTGCTTCTTAATGTGGGTTAAGTTTGATCGTGATCTCCGTTCGGTTCGTAGAGATTCATATATGCCACATCTTTAGCCTATTCAGAATGATTTGGAGTAGGCTATTGGGTGGGAAAAATTATGCAAGCATTTGGCGGACATGAACCACAAATAATTATCAAGAAATTCTCTCCTTTGAATCGGAGAAGAATGATATAGAGAGTACGTTGGCGGAATGTGGCGCCAGGGTCAAACAACTGGAAGAGGAAAAAGAAGTGGCGTTTCGAGAAAGCAAAAAGAACACTAGCTTACTGAAGGAAGTAAATGAAGCTCACGAGAGAATAGAGATCGTCTACAGGGACGAAATTAAGAAGGCTCATGCTGAAGAGGCCAAATTAAAAGAAGAGGTGGTGGCTTGCAGCAAGACAATTAAGGCCCAAAATAAAACCAATTTTGATCACGACCTTATCGTAGAGGAGCATAATAAGACCATCTTTGACCAACCCGAGATAATCACCAGGTTACAGGATCAAGTTGCGCAGCTTAGCACTGATAAGTCTCATGCCGAAGTTGAAAAGGCCACCATTACGGTGGATTATCCGAAGCTTCAAAATGCTATTGAAAGGAAGATGAAGAAGATGGATGCGACTATCTTGAATTTTTATGTCAACTCTCTGCTGCATTAGGGGAGCCTCAGCTACTTAGCCCTTGAATCTCTATGCATTCTCGCTGTGGTTTGGAAGGAAATCTTGGCAACAGTGACGTTTATACTGAGCGAGAGTTAGAGAATGCCTGCATCAATAAAGAATCAAAGAAGGCATTGCTAAAGGGCCAAGACATTTTACGGATCGAGAGAGAGAAAGAAGCTACCAATGCCGCCATGATTGCGGCTGCCGAAGCGCTTACAGAGCCTTTCATTTCTGGTGCCGGCGAACCATCAAGGCAACCCCGCGATTCGTTAATAAGTTCTAAGCTTGAGGCTTTCCCTTAAATTGTAGAGTCATCGAAGGAGGGTGAAGGCGGTGAGTACAAAGTTGACATTCTTGTCATTCTTCCAGTGCAGGTAATCTTCTTGTTTCACTCAAGTTTGGGAGCTTTCAGCTTATGCTGCAAGAGTAGGAAGAATTTAATGCTTTGGTTTCTGATCTTATAGGTCCATCCTCCTTGTTAGTCGATCTGCCTATTTCTTCTGTGCCTGGACCTGCTGCTATCTCCACCGCTTCTGTGCTCGTTTCCATACATGCTTCGGTCACCTTGTCCATGTCTGGCTCATAGCAGGGGCCAGAGTCCAAAAATATCATCGCACTTTATGGCTTGGAGGACCCTTCCGTATCTTTGGAAGGTGACATAACGGCGGTCGAAGTTCGGGAGTACGAAGTTCAAACTAAACATTTGCGCAAGACTCAACAAGAATTGGTCGTTAACAAGAAAGAGATAGTTGAAGCGATCAAGGCCTCGAAGAGCTCCTAGAGATCTCGGAAGCGTAATACAAAAGACGAGTCTTCTGAGAAGGCTACGGAGTAGGAGGAAGATGTCAACACTGAGGAAATAGTTGACATTACTGGCAGCGATGCCACTCCCGAGGTGAAGCAAAATCTCTGAACACACGGCGGGAAAGGAAGCAGGGGAAAGAGGCACTGAAGGACTTGGATAGTAGTTATTTTGCTTTTGATTTATTTTGAGTTATTTTGTTCAAGTGCAGAAACTGCACTTAGTGTTTTTGTTGTGGTGTCTATATTTTTCTTTCGTTGGTCGACATTGTGTGGGTATGCCCCCACGTTTTGACCTTGTTAAAGAAAGTTATAAGTAATACATTGTTATATTTTGACTGTACTCTTACTTATCTGTTCATATGTGTTCTGTGCACTTATGCTCGTTTTGTTTACACTTATTTGCTTATGTGTGTTCTGTGCACTTACGTCTACTCTATATACTTTCACTTCGCTTTATCTAGTCTATGATTACTGCCAATTTTTTTTGTTTAGAGTAACAGAACTTGTGAAATTATTGTTTTTAAGTATTTTTATTTAAGTACCGATATGCCTCCCAGATCATAAAGATGTTCACTTCAAGAAATTGACAAATGACCGGTAATTTATGGTTTAAATAGTTTACATACTAAAATTTGAAATTTGACTAAGTCACAACTTGATTTTTCTTCTTTCAAAAGTTTTGTAACTATAACATGTAGTCTAAGTTTTTCGCATATTCTGGTAAGTTTGCAACATATGCATGTTTGAAATGCGCACACTGTATAAGTTAACAGTAGGCAGTTACCCGTTATCAACGTTAAATGTTATAGTTAGTCATTGAGTGTCAGCAGTTGAGGTTTCCCATTGATTTTTAGCACTATGTTTTTGTTGGATTCATGCCCATTGCTTCCAATAATGGAAGAGGGTGGATTCTTGTTATTCCTGTGGTGGACAAGTTTCATGATATTGCAGGGGCAATTCCAGTACTTAAAAGTGCATGCGGTTTATGAGATGCATGGTTTTTTGGAAGTATGCACGGCTTTTAGGATCGATATGGCCCATTAATCGGTTTTGATACTTCTCACTGTTGCCTATCTTCAGGCAATCAGAGGGGTGTATGTTTTAAACGTTAGTGTCCGGTTTATGGGATGCGCGGCTTTTCGTACTCCTTGGTGTTACCTTTCTTCGGGCTACGTGAGGAGTGTAAGTTTTCCAAATTAGTGTGTGGCTTATGGCATGCGCGGCCTTTTAAACTCCTCGGTGTTTCCTATCTTTGGGCAATGTTAGGAGTGTAAGTTTTAAAAGTTAGTGCGTGGCTTATGGGATGCGCGGCTTTTTGTACTCCTTGGTGTTTCCTATCTTCGAGCAACGCGAGGAGTTTATGTTTTAAGAGTAGGTGCACGGCTTATGAAATGCGCGGCTTTTGGTATTCCTTGGTGTTTTCTATCTTCGGCAACGTGAGAAGTTTATGTTTAAGCCTTCCCGATGTTGCTGGGGCAACACTGGTTCTTAAAAGGCGGAGATCGGATTTTCCTTATCCAATGGCTTGAGTCGATTTGTTTCCGTCGACCCGACGGGGAGTTATTATGAGCACAGTTTTGTTGATTAAAAAATGTGATCAATTTTATTAAGGAAAGCAGGGTAGATTTTTGCCTATTTACAAAGCCTCCGGCATCCCAGGACGGCTTATTTGCTATAAAATTATAGAGTACATAAGATAGTTTTCAAACGAAGTAATGGCGTAGCGATTCGCTAGTCCATGCCTTGGGAATTTGGATTTCGTCGATGGTTGTTAGCTTGAAAGTTCCATCTCTTAGCTTTTGATTGAAGACATATGGCCCTTCCCAGTTTGGTTCGAAGGCTTCCAGGACGGGGCATACTCGCTTGAGTACAAGATCTCCCACTTTGAAGGTTTGGTTGTGAAATTTGGAGTTGAAGTATCGAGCGACCCTTTTTTGGTGGGCAGCGGTTCTCAACTCGGTTTCTTCCCTTCTTTCATCAGTCATACCTAGTGATTCAAGTAGAAGCTGCTCATTTTTTTGATTAAAATTTCTCCTTTGGTGCGAAGAGAATTCTAATTCAACAGGAATCATTACTTCTGAGCCATATGCCAGAGCGAATGTTGTGTGGACGGTTGTCGCCTTATGGGTAGTTCTGTAAGCCCATAGCGCGAGTGGAAGTTCATCAACCCAGTTTCTTTTTGCTTTAGTTAGTCGCTTTTTGACATTGGACTTGATGATCTTGTTTATTGCTTTCGCCTGCCCGTTTGCTTGCGAATGAGCTACCGCGGAAAAGCTCTTCTCACTTCAGAATCATTTTCAAAAGTCTTTGAACTAGGTGCTTTCGAATTGAGTTCCATTATAATTGATGGTTTTCTATGGCACACCAAACCTACAAATAATGTTTTTAGTAACAAATTAATGACTTTCTTTGTGGTTATGGGGGCCAGCGGTTCCGCTTCAGCCCATTTTGTGAAATAATCAACGGCGACTATAGCATATTTAGCCCCTCCTTTTGCTATTGACAGGAAGCCAATCAAGTCTATTCCCCATATTGCAAATGGCCATGGGAAGACCATCTGCGTTAGCTCTATTAAAGGAGTTCTTTTAATTTTACTGAACCTTTGGCAACGATCACATCTTTTGGCATATTCTACAGTATCGCGGTTAATCGTTGGCCAGAAGTATCCATACCGAAGGACTTTTTCCATAAGTGTCTGCCCTCCATTATGGTCTCCGCATTCACCATCATGCATTTCCTTTAGGATTTTTTGGGTTTCATTATCGGACACACATCTAAAAAGGTTGGTTGAGAATCCCCTTTGATGAGTATTCCATCTTGTATCATGAATCATGGTTCCTTTCGAAGAAGCATTTTCCATTGATTTCGGTCAGTCGGAAGGGTCCCTGCAAGCAAATAGTCCTTTATCGGCGTCATCCCTGGTTCGATGGTGATCTCGAGGATCTAGTCGGCATCCATTTTGTCTATGCTTGGGGTGGTTAGAGTTTCAACTGGGACTATTCCCTATTACTGAGCTTCTCTGGAGCTTGCTAGTTTAGCTAAATAGTCCGCCTTGGTGTTTTGCTCCAATGGAATATGGGTTATGATGTAATGTTCGATGTCGCTTAGAAACTCTTGCACTTTATATAGTTACAACGCAAGGTTCTCCCCTCATGCCTGGCTTTCTCCTTTTTAATTTCCTTCTCATTCGCTCGAATAGTGCAAAAATATGTGTTTTTATATAGAAAATAATTTATTATAGAAAACAAGCTTTTAAAACTATTTTCAAAATCATTTAGAAAAATAACTATTGAAAGCTTGTTTTCTAAAATAAATTATTTTCTATATAAAAATACATGTTTTTGCACTATTCGAGCAAATGAGAAGGAGAACTAAACGATTCAGTAAAGCATGTGTTACTTAGTAGACGACTAGTTGGGAGTCGCTGTAGATGTGAACAGGTTTTACCTTGAGCTCTTTAAAGTGTAGCAAATGGCTTGTCCTTCGGGGGTTTCGAGCGCACTCCTACCCTGAGCAGAAGTTGTTAGATGCCCCATCAACAAAGAGTCTTTATTGTGTTTCCACTTTCAGCTTGTTTCTTCCTCATCATCCCATATAGTAAATTCGACGATGAAATTTGCTAGTGCCGGTCTATTGATGGCCTTCCTTAGATGATATCATGTTGACTCGATTTGATGTTCCACTTGAGAAGTCATTCGAATGTTTCAGGTCGATACAACACTTGCTTTAGGGGCTGATCGGTCAATACTTTGATTGGATGTGCCTGAAAGTATGGTCGTAACTTTCTAGATGCGATAGAGAGGCAATACGCTAGTTTTTCTACCTTCGGGTAATTTTTCTCACGGTAAACCACTTGCTAATGTAATACATGGGTCGCTGAATCTTCGTTTTTTCACGCATAAGGGAGGTGCTCAATGCATGAGGCGAGATTGCTAAGTAAATGAATAGGTCATCTCCATCTGCAAGCTTTGATAGGATTGGCAGAGCTTCCATGTGTCGCAGGCACTCTTCGAATGTTGTTTGACAAGCTTCACCCCATTCAAAGTTTTTCTTTCCTTTCTTCAATGCATCGTAGAATGGCATGCACTTGTTGGTAGATTTCGAGATAAATCGACTTAATGTTGTGACCTTTCCATTCAGGCTTTGCAGTTCCTTCTTATTCCTCGGGGCTTGGACTTCTCGTAGTATCATTATTTGTTCTAGATTTGCTTCGATGCCTCTCGCACTCACTATGAACCTAGAGAATTCCCCAAAGGCTACTCTAAAGTGACATTTGAGTGGGTTGAGTTTCATTCGATACTTCCGGAGTATTTTAAACATTTCAACTAGGTTTTCGAGATGATTGGCAGCTACTCGCGATTTAACCAACATGTCATCCACATAAACTTCCATAGACTTCCCGATTTGGAGTTTGAACATGGTATTCACAAATCTTCGGTATGTTGCCCCGGCATTATTTAAACCGAAGGGCATTACCCTGTAAGAGTACAGTCCCAGATCGATGATGAAGCTAATGTTCTCTTGATCTGGCTCATGCATCAGGATCTAGTTGTAGCCGGAGTGTGCATCCACGAATGACATCAATTCGTGTCCAGCCATCCCATCCACAAGATGATCGATCCTTGGTAGGGGGAGCTATCTTTTGGGCAAGCTTTGTTTAGGTCCGAATAGTCAATAAAATTTTGTCATTTTCCATTGGAATTTTCGACTAAGACCGGGTTGGATACCGGTAGGTTGCATCATGGATGAAACCGTTGGCCATTAGTTTGTCCACCTCTTCTCTCAACGTGTTGGACCACCATGACCCAGGTTGCACCTCCTCTCCTTTGCTAGTGTTAATTTGGGGTCAATATTGAGCATATGGCAAGCAATTTCTGATGATACCCCCACACACATCGGAATGTGTCTAAGTGAACACATCCAAGTTGGCCCGAAAAAACTTAGTAAATTCTAACCGCATCTAGTTTCCAAGGTGCAGTCCAATTTTTAAGGCCCTCGTTGGGCCATCCATGTCGATTGGGACAAACACCCTCAATTCTGTCGGTGCTGATTGATCCTCCCTGAACTCTTCATTTTATGGTCCAAAGCCTTATCGAATCGGACACGATCCCCGAGCCAGGGGAAGATCTGTAGTTGCTATTTGGTGGGTTCACGAATGTGGAGAGTTCTCTCCACATCCTTCCCTTTTTCCTTTCTTTTTGATTCACGTCATTCTGCAATGTAGCATTCCCTGGCGGCGCACTGGTCTCCTTTCACCACTTTGATTCTGTCTGTAGCAGGGAAATTCATGGTTAGGCACCACTGGGCCAAAGCTATTCTAAAATCTGCCAGTGTGGGCCATCCCAAAAAGGCATTATATGCGTACATTTTGTCCACGATTATGAAACTCTGGATGAGAGTGACTCTTCGATTGCCCTCTCCAAGTTCCATTGGCAGGTCGATCGTCCCTACAGGTTGCTTTGGTTGCCCGTGAAGCCTTGGATCTTTGTTTGGAATGCAGACACGCTTTTCATGCTGATCTTCATTTGATCAAAAGTACATTTGAAAAGTATATTAACAAAGCCACCACTATCAACCAACACTCGTCGAACAACATCGGGACCGATTCCTACCGTTACCGCCATTGGATCAAGAGTTGGAGCTTCGACCCATTCAGTGTCCTGATTTTGAAACACTATATCATCACTCAAAGCTTTCTACAACTTGGCTGGAGTTTCATCTTCTACTGAGAGACACGGTTCCTTCAGAGCGTGCTTCAACAAACTGTGTGAAATGCGGATTACGGATCTTAAGGCTAGAACTAACACTAGAGGGGGGTGAATAGTGTTTAAGGAATCACTAATTCTTTTTGGGTTTATATTAATTTGAACACAAACGTATGCAATATTCAGACACAGATATGATCACAGAATCAAACACAGATGCAAATATAAAGTAAAAGCAATAAAGGAAAGAACACACTGAATTTTATACTGGTTCGGAGTTACCCTACATCCAGTCCCGCAACACAAGTACGGATTTCCTTTCAAAATCAATTCTTATAATTACACCCTTGATTTCAAGGCCATGAGGTATACCGCTCCAGATTCACAATCCTCTGGGTAGAGATACTTGATTTTACGGGCAACAAGTTCACCCGATTGATTTTCCAGGCTACAATCACACCTTTTCTCGCTCGATTGATTACAAAGAAGTTTATAACTCTGAATAGCACTGGGATCTTATTGAGATAGTGATAGAGAATCAAACCAGTGTTGATCTAGTTAGATTCAATGGTGATTTCGGCAGAGTAATGATAAAAATGTATATAAAGAAGTGTGGAAGAAGAAAGGGAGTGAAATCAGAGAATCTACGAATATAAATTCGTTTAAAATAGCCCCTATTTATAGTAGAACAAAAGCCATGTCCAGTCATGAAAGGATATGACGAATAGACACTTCTTTTGAAATTCAAACTTTTGAAATAAACTGTCACCTTGTCGACAAGGGTTCCTTGGGGTTGCCGACAAGCCTAAGTTATTTTTGATAATTTGTTTTTCTTTGAAAATAACTTCTATCTTCTATTAAAACTATTTTAAACTTTATAAATATACTTAACTATAGTTAAAATACATAAATAAGTATAGAGAATAATAATTTTGGTATATATAAAATTTTACTATAATTTTATATTTAAATCCAAGTATAAATAATAAAAGTTAAATTTATTATAATTAAAAGATAGTTTAAAACCAAGGATAATTTGGTATATAAAGATTATTTTGAGACTAAAAGTATTTTAAAACCAGGATAGATGTTTTCATTTAAAAAAAGAAGATTTTGAAATCATTTTGAAAACAAGATATAATTTTGTAAAACATTTGAATAAAAGTTAGTGGATACAAAACAATGTTCCACTAGATTTTTCGTAGGTTCCATCCTACTTATGGTTCCATCCCTTTAACGGGCTCGAAGTGGATTCCATTCCACGAATAAAATGGATTTTAAGATGTCAGTGCTTTTATAGGATTTTTAACAAAATTCCTAACTAAATTACTTATATTGAAATCTCGAACTCTTGATAATCTTGATACTCATGAGTCTTGAATCTTGATATCTTCGATCTTGAGTTTATCAGTTCTTGAATCTCTATACTATACAGTCTTCATTCTTTGGTACATGTATATATATCCTGCATATACATATATATCTAAACAATAATGTTAGTATTTGTATTTTATAATCTTATTCTAAGGTTGTCGTCATCAAAACCAACTTCTCAGGGACTAACAATCTCCCCTTTTTTGATGATGACAACCTTTGTTTATAAAATATTACTTCTATCCTAATAACTCCCTCTAAAACTAATAACTCCCCCTTAATCTATACCTAACTATCCTATTTTATACTTCTCCCCCTTTATCATCAACAGAAACAAAGTTTAAATCTATACAACTCCCCCTTAATCTAATACTATATGACATTTGATTATAATGATAGTGTTATCATAAATAATCAACACTTAATTCTGAAACTAAAACTTAGCCCTTAGTTACTAACTTTCCTATCTAAGAATCCATATATGATAATACTTACAATAATGATAATGTGAGAATTCAAATATAAGAACACAAATCATCTATTAATTATATATGTTATATTCACATTTGCATAGAAAACATAAGTAAGATCATATAACGATAAGAAAGAGAGAAAAGAAACTAATGTGTATCCTTGACAATGGAAGATCTATGAACCGAGCAATTTGGGTAGTGGAAACAGAAATTTCCACGTTATTCGACTAGATTTTCATCCTTGTCAAAGCACACTTCGCCAACGCAAACAACTTTGTCGTCATTTTCAGCATGCTTTTCTTCCGTG
The DNA here is from genome assembly GCA_030765085.1 of Allium cepa. Classification (NCBI taxonomy): domain Eukaryota; kingdom Viridiplantae; phylum Streptophyta; class Magnoliopsida; order Asparagales; family Amaryllidaceae; genus Allium; species Allium cepa. The sequence goes on from CM060932.1 coordinate 140,695,804, forward strand.
AGGCTTCTTCTTCCTCGTTGTCCTCGTGCATTTGAACACCTGAAGATTCTTCATCAATCAAGATGGGATTGGCGTGATTGTCCATTAGAAACTTTTGCAAGTTTCTAAGGATTTTGCCTTGTCGTTCTTGTTCTTTGACCATTCTAATTTGGACTTCTTGAATTTCAGTCATAAGTTGCAGTCATCCTTCAAGGAAACCTCCATTTTTAGCACTCGTGCAAGCGTAATTCGTTGAAATGGTCCAGTAGAAGGAGATGGAAACGAAAAGGTTGAATTTTTATTTGATTAGGAGGAGGAGGCCATTGTTTTCAAAAGTTAGATCAGAGAAAGAACAGAAAGAATAAATAAAATATCGAAATAAGAAGAATATATAGCCACCCATTTGAATTTTGGTGGGAAAATTTCAAAAAAAAAATTCGTTATATGTCGACAGGGGTAAAGGAGGGTTGTTGACAAGGTACTTATATTTTTGCTATTTGATTTATTTTAATTTAATACTTGTTATTTATATTCTATATTTCAGTTATTGAACAAATACCAAATTCTCTTCTTAATTTAGTAAATATTGATTCATTTAAGAATTTTGTTAAGATATCGGCAATTTGATTATCAGATTTGATATAATCGAGAGTAATTACTTTCTTACTTATATTATCTCTGAGAAAATAATGTCTGCTATCAATATGTTTAGTTCGAGCATGATGAGTCGGATTTTTGGACAAATTTATTGCACTAGTATTATCACAACAAATTGGTGATTTTGAGAAATTTAAACCAAAATCTTTTAAAGTTTGTTGCATATATATTACTTGAGAACAAGCCAAAGAAGTAGAAATATACTCTGCTTCGGTTGTTGATAAAGAAACTGTGTTTTGCTTTTTACTAAACCAGAAAATCAGAGAATGCCCCAAAAAGTGACAAGTTCCACTTGTACTTTTTCGGTCTGATTTATAACCAGCATAATCAGCATCACAGTAAGATATTAATTCAAAAGAATCATTTTTAGGATAAAATAAGCCATAATCAAAGGTGTTTTTAACATATCTTATGATACGTTTTACAGCTTTTAAGTGGCTCACTTTAGGTTGGGATTGTTATCTTGCACAGAGACAAACACTCTGCATGATATCAGGACTACTAGCAGCGATATAGAGTAGTGAGCCAATCATTCCTCTATATAATTTTTTATCTATATCTTTCGAGCGATCTTCTTTACTTAGGTACTCATTGGTTGCCATGAGAGTGGGTTTTCCACTTGCAGTAGTCAAACCAAATTTATTAACTAGGACTTTAGCATATTTTTCTTGACTGATAAAGATACCATTATCTAGTTGTTTTATTTTCAATCCTAGAAAGAAGTTTAATTCACCCATATGACTCATCTCAAACTCTTTTGTCATTTTTTCAGAAAATTCTTTATTCATTTCAAAATTAGTTGATCCGAAAATGATATCATCTACGTAAACTTGTACTAGTTGAATATCATTTTTATTTCTTTTAGTAAAAAGAGTATTATCTACTTTACCAATTTCAAAATATGATTGTAATCAGTAAGATCTTAATCTATCATACCAGGCTCTAGGAGCTTTTTTTAGACCATATAGAGATTTCTTAAGTTTGTAAACATGATTTGGTAATTTTTCATTTTCAAAAAGTGGTAGTTGTTCAACATATACTTCCTCTTTTACAAATCCATTTAAAAAGGCACTTTTAACATCCATTTGAAATAATTGAAAATTATTATGATTTGCAAAAGCAAGTAGAATCCTAATGGCTTCTAATCTTGCTGCGGGAGCAAAGGTTTCATCACAATCTATTCCTTCTTCTTGACAATAACCTTGAGCGACTAACCGAGATTTATTTCTAACAACCTCACCTTGTTCATTCATTTTATTTTTATAAACCCATTTAGTTCCAGGTATAGTTCTATTTTCAGGCCGAGGAACAAGTTCCCAAACATCATTTCTAATGAATTGATTTAGTTCTTCTTTCATAGCCAAAATCCATGAATCATCAGTTGATGCTTCTTTTGGGATTTTGGGTTCAATAGTTGATATAAAGGCTACATTGCTCAATTTACTTAGTTGATTTCGAGTTGTAACAACAGATGGAATATCTCCTAGTATATTTTCTATAGGATGATCTTTTAAAAGTTTAATCTTTTTATTATGATGATTAATTTCATTATTAGTTTCAGTTGAGAGTGATTAAATCCACTTCATCATTAGCATCTTCAAAAAATTTGGGACTTTCATCGAATGAAACATGCATTGTTTCTTCGATGGTGTTAGTTCTTAAATTAAACACTCTGTATGCTTTACTTCTATTAGAATATCCAATAAAGATACCTTTGTCGGATTTAGGATCAAATTTATCTAAGTTATCTTTTGTATTTAAAATAAAATATTTACTTCCAAAAATTCTAAAATAAGATACCTTAGGTTTCTTTATGTGAAGAAGTTCATAAGATTTCTTATCAGTTAAAGGTCTAATTAAAATTCTATTTAAAATATACCAGGCAGTAGCAACTGCTTCTGCCTAAAAATGTTTTGGTAATTTACTATCTGAAAGCATAGTTCTCGCACACTCTTGAATCGTCCTATTTTTACGTTCTACTACTCCATTTTGTTGTGGAGTTCTTGGAAATAAAAAATTGTGAGTTATTCCCTTTTTATTGCAGAATTCCTCAAACTTTTCATTTTTAAATTCACCACCGTGATCACTACGGATGGTTATAATTTTTACAGAAAGTTAATTTTGAATCCTTTTTGTAAAGTTCTTAAAACATTCGAAAGTATCACTTTTATGTTTCAAAAATATTATCTGTAAATCTAGAATAATCATCTACAATTACAAAAACATATTTACTGTGATTTATTGACTGAATTTGAGATGGAACAAATAAATCAAGATGAAGTAATTCAAGAGGTTTTGAAGTTGAAATCATATCTTTTAATTTAAAGGAACTTTTTCTAAGTTTTCCTAATTGACATACATCACATAAACTATCTACTTTAAAATTCATTTTAGGGAGACCTCTTACTAGACATGTTTTGACAGTCTAGATAAGAGTTTGAAATTCAAATGCCCAAATCTCTTATGCCAAACCCAAGGGTCACTTGTATTTTCCAAAAGACACAAGTTATCATTTAAAACGTTCATACTAAGAATATAAATATTCTTTTTCCTAATTCCCTCAAATATTATGGTTGAATTATTATCTTTGATGTGACACTTATCTTTACAAATTTAATTTTATATCCTTTATCGTAAAGCTAACTAATACTTAGAAGATTATGTTTCAGATTCTTAACTAGCAAAACATTAGTAATAATAGGAGTTTCAGAGTTACCGGCATTGCCGATGCCAATCGCATATCCTTTTGAGTTATCTCCAAAGTTAACCAATCATCCGTCTTTGTATATTATATCATTCAGCATATCCGGATTACCATTCATGTGTCTAGAGCATCCACTATCGAGTATCCATTTATTCTTTTTGATCTGCACAATTTGTCCATTGTGGATTGATTCCTCAACACCCATAAAACATGTTTCCTGCACATCATACAATTTTGGTAGACAACTTGAATTTGAATATCGATTATATGTAGACTCATGAGACAATGATGATCTGAATATTTCTAAACTAGTATTAACAAGTTTTTTAAACATAGCCATTTTAAAAGCTTTCCAAAATTCATATTATGAAACTTTGAAAACCTTGCTTTGATACCAAATGTGAGAAATGTAGATTACGGATCTTAAGGCTAGAATTAACACTAAAGGGAGGGTGAATAGTGTTTTAAGGAATTACTAATTCTTTTTGAGTTTAAATTAATTTAAACATAAATGTATGAAATGTTCAGACATAGATATGATCACAGAATCAAACACAGATGCATATATAAAGTAAAAGCAACAAAGGAAAGAACACACCGAATTTTATACTGATTCGGAGTTACCCTACATCCAGTCCCGCAACACAAGTATGGATTTTCTTTCAAAATCAATTCTTACAGTTACACCCTCGATTTCAAGGCCACGAGGTACACCGCTCCAGATTCACAATTCTTTGGGAAGAGATAATTGATTTTACGGGCAACAAGTTCACCCAATTAATTTTCCAAGCTACAATCACACCTTTTCTCGCTCGATTGATTACAAAGAAGTCTATAACCCTGAATAGCACTGGGATTTTGTTGAGATAATGATAGATAATTAGACCAGAGTTGATCTAGTTAGATTCAATGGTGTTTTCGGCAGAGTAATGGTAAAAATGTATAGCGTGGAAGAAGAAGAGGAGTGAAATCAGAGAATCTATGAATATAAATTCGTTTAAAATAGCCCCTATTTATAGTAGAAAAACAGCCATGTCCATTCGTGAAAGGATATGACGAATAGACACTTCCTTTGAAATTCAAACTTTTGGAATAAACTGTCACCTTGTCGACAAGGGTTCCTTCGGGTTGTCGACGGGCCTAAGTTATTTTTGGTAATTTGTTTTTCTTTGAAAATAACTTCTATCTTGCATTAAAACTATTTTAAACTTTATAAATATACTTAACTATAGTTAAAGTACATAAATAATTATAGAGAATAGTATTTTGGTATATATAAAATTTTACTATAAATTTATATTTAAATCTAAGTATAAATTTTAAAAGTTAAATATATTATAATTAAAAGATAGTTTAAAACCAAGGATAATTTGATATGTAAAGATTATTTTGAGGCTAAAAGTATTTTAAAACCAGGATAGATGTTTTTGATTTAAAAAAAGAAGATTTTGAAATCATTTTGAAAACAAGATATAATTTTGTAAAACATTTGAATAAAAGTTAGTGGATACAAAATAATGTTCCACTAGATTTTTCGTAGGTTCCATCCTTCTTAGGGTTCCACCCCTTAACGGGGTCGATGTGGATTCCATTCCACGATTAAAAAGGATTTTAAGATGTCGGTGCTTTTCTAGGAGTTTTAACAAAATTCCTAACTAAATTACTCGTATTGAAATCTTGAACTCTTGACAATCTTGATACTCATGAGTCTTAAATCTTGATATCTTCGATCTTAATTTTATCAGTTCTTGAATCTCTATACTGTATAGTCTTCATTCTTTGGTACATGTATATATATCCTGCATATACGTATATATCTAAATAATAATGTTAGTATTTATATTTTATAATCTTATTCTAAGGTTGTTGTCATCAATACCAACTTCTTAGGGACTAACACAAACTTGCAAATCGCTCCATCTCTCCCCAACTTCTTTGTGTAGGGTGCGGTCCCCTAGATATTGTTCCAGTAATAAGCCTTTGGTCAGTTTGTTTTGACCCCTCTTCACTAGTTTTGCCATGGCTCCTTCAATCTCTAGGAGCATGAGGAGCCGCGGGTTGATCGGGATTCTAGGATTTTCTTACGTACTACTGAAGCTTGTTTTCCCGAATCAACTCTTCGATGAGATTCTTTAGATGGCGGCATTCGTTTGTATTGTGATCGTGTGTGTCGTGGAAGCGATAGAACTCTCCTGAGAGCTTTTATTGCTCAGTTGCTTTCTTCTTAGAGGGTTTTTTGTATTCCTCGGTCCCTTGTGTTACGAGATAAATATTTTTCGGAGTGTCGTTTAGAGGGATGTAGTCTTCAGGACTAAACCCTTTTATTGTTTCCATTGCCATTTTTTGAGTTTTGGTTTTTCCTCTTTTGATTTTCATATTTCCCTATGATTCCTTCAGCAATTCTAGAAGCGTGTGCCTTTTGATTCATTGCTACGTCGCTCCATCTGATGTTCATCGGTTGCACACTAGTAGACTTCCTCTCTAGCTCCTACGCTTCCTCCAGCCTTAAGTATTGACTTGCTTTACGATTGAAGTCTTTCCTTGTGGTAGGTTGCTTCATCTTAATCCACTTTTTGAATTCACTCTTCGGGTGAATGGTACGGACTAACGCCATAAAAACCATGTCCTCGTTAGGGTTTCTTGTTGAATATGCGAGTATATGATTTTTGATGATAATAAACATATATATAAATATATATTCATTTAAATGTATTTGCTAATGTACTATTATAGTTTTCACATAATTAAATATATATTTGCTGAATAAAATAAATAACACAAAATTTGAATTCAAACGGATATTTTATTCAAACAAATATTTGTTACAACTTTGAATAGTACAAATTCAAGCTCTCGCTATATATATACAATTTCAATTGTAATACAAATTTGATTACATCATAACTTCTAATTTACAAATATCCTCACTACATATTTCTCATTCACTCATAATTTACCTTCAACTTTATTCCAAGTTGAATCCAGCATCTGAGCAATCTGCAAAAATAAATACTGACGTAGTAAAATTGAAAAGGAAATATTTTTGCAGTATAAAATAAAACGTGGATTTTGAAAACAATATTTGCCTCAGTTATTTGGCTTGTTCGTCATCATTTAAATTTGAATTCATCATACACGAACACCTTGTGACATGCACAGTGTATCACTGTACATTTCACAAAGCCGTGCACACCGATATATACACTTGGTAAAATTACAGGGACAGGTGAGCACAGGTCAAACCCAAATGAAAAGCCGGGTTCAACTCAAGTGCAATAAAAATAATGCCACAATATCAGCACAAGGTCAAACCCGAGCTTTAAGCTGGATTCAATACATGTGCAATCCAACTGTACAGACGTTAAGTGAAGCAAAAGTCAGGTGAACCATAAAGAACACAAGACTAGCAACAAAATGCTCAAAGTCAGACTCAAGTACAATATGTACAAAGTCTATGCAAACCCAGTCTCAAGCCACCATGAAACAAGATCAAGTCCAGCTACCACATAAAGGAATAAACACATAAAACATCAATGAACCAACTAAGTATACATGTTCAACCAAGTGGCTTAACTCAACATAGATGCATGCAGACTTCAAGATTAAGTGCACAGTGAAACGAAGAACAGTCATGGCATTTCACAAATACTATAAGGATTGCTACCAAGCTAATGGACACATAGCATCATCAATGGAACTTGACTCAAGACTGTAATACCAACACAGTGCAAGTTCAATGTAGACAATAGGTTTTAAAATTCAATATTAAGTAACCGAAATTAGATATGTCACAAGGCAGTTCACAAGTCAGACTCAATGAAGACTGAACCAAGACATCATATACATATGTGTACAAATGAATGTACAGAAACAATGGCACAGCCTCAACATCAAAGACCGGACCCAAAGCATACATATGGTTGCAGTGAAGACACACATCAAACTCACTATACAATGCAACCTTCTCTGGTCAAAATCAAATTGTACAAAACCGATGTGATAAAACACAGTAGTGGCACCAAAAGTAACATCAATACTGTTCACAAATAAATATAGTGAATGCATCCAGATGACAGTGAATTACAGTGAACCAGACAAGCTGCATGAAGAAGAAACTCAACAAAAACCAAGTCGAAGCAGTAACAAATGCCGAAGTCATTTTTTTACAATAGATAATATAAGGAACACAATCAATATTAAGCTTGACAGTCAAGGACGATGTCAACAATGAACCAGAAAATATGCAATTAAAGTTTGCAGTTGATAATGCACAAGAACAAAAATGAAACAGAGGTGGCTACAGGGGTGAACATACATAGCCGAAGCCTAATTAAATGTCAATCTCAAAGCCGCAATGAACAAGTCATAACACGGAACCAAATTCAACATCGTCAAAGAATTCAACACCGTGGTGGCCAAGCAAAGTAAAAATCGAAGCCGTGTTAACCAAGCCAAAAATATACGAATTGAAGAAGTCAGAAATCATCATAATCATTCAACCAAAATCAAGTGGCTGAGATAAATCAATAGATGAATTCAAATGATAATATACGAACGAATGATAATATACGAACGAAAATACAGGGGTTCGAACCCTATATAAGCGATGAACATCATCGACAAACAAAAGCATTCGAGTTCGAGTAGCAATAGAGAAAAATTAAATCAATAACTCGAATCACAGAGTTCAAGCAAGAAAAATAGTAAAGCAAAAACACAAATTACATACCGTATTCACAGTTGAACTCAAACTAAATCGAAGGATATGTATTCGAAGTAAGGAGACGAGCGATTGCGAAAGCAAATCAGAAAAACTACTGTAATCGATCAATAATCAATCGGGTTCTTCGATAACCAAAGCCCTAATTAGACAAGGCCAAAGCTCTAGCCAATCTCGCAAAAGCGAAGATAAGGACGAAGCCCTAGTTAATCTCACAGGAGCGAACGCAAGGCCAAAGCCCTAATTTCAAGGCAAAAGAGGAACGAGATCGAAGCTACCATTTTTTCTTCAAACAAAGAAGAAAACTGGTCGACATATTAAAATAAAGAAAGGATATTTATTTTGGGCCGACTCCTTTAAATTATTGGGCTTTAGTTTTATATATTAGGGTTTTGTGTTTAATTTGTTTTTAAATTTGTATTTTTCTTCTTAAACTGGTATAAATTCTAGTCGTGTGACTAGGGGATAAACTACGTGGAGTTGTTTGAGAATTCGCAACTCAGTGGCTGACTTGTGGCAGGGTTTTGAACTTAGAGTTAAGGCTAGTCGATAGCGGGTGTCGCGAGTTTACGTGTGTAAGCGTCTGACTGCTTAATTTCTAATAGAAACATTGGGGGCAGCACGTAGGCAGGGTTTTGCCAAAGCTGGGTAAATTCTTTGTCGTTCTATTTCTGCATTTATTCTGCTATTATCTATGCTACTATTATTTTGATATATCTGTGTTGAAATAATTTTATAAACTTCCGCAATAATTTTCATAATTGATAGTATCACCCTATTCACCCCCCTCTAGGGTGAAATCGAAGCTACATTTCTTACTTCCGTCACTGTGGTATTGAATCGGTTCATGAAAGATTTCAGCGATTCATTGCATCCTTGGAAAAATCTGGAAAGGGGCATAACATCTTTTGGTTGCGTAGTATGGAGCCTGAATTGATCGAGAAATCTTGTTGCTAATTGGTCAAAAGTAGAGATAGATGTCGGCGGAAGCCTAGTGAACAACATAGTGAAAGTGTGCTAAGGATCGTGTAATATGGATATATGATAATACAGAGTATAATGATGATAATAATACTGTAAGTAGTGCGGAATAAAAAGCAGTATAGTAAAATGACACCAGAGATTTTTATATTGGTTCGGAGCACCGTCTACGTCCAGTCCCAGACACCTTCTGGAATTTCACTAAAAAAAACAACCCTCACTTAACCCGGAGGAACAGGTCTATACAACCCCTGAGCATCCGAACAGGGACCTAAGCAACAGAATAGGATTTCACCTCAACGGCCGAAGAGGACTTCACTCAGTTGAGCGGCAGAACAAGACTTCAACTAATACAGACAATAGTTTGATTAATGTGTGTTCTGATAACACAGATTTGTCATTTGTAGTATACCCTTCCTATAATCTTCTCCTTGAGTATAAATGTTTATATTTGAAGTATATGAAGAATAGAAAGGTATAAATTGCTTTTATGCAGAATAATTGGAAATACGATTGCAAATAGATTTCAGAAAGTTAGATCAGAGAATAAGAGAAATCGATTATGATTAAGTGATTTGAAATGAAGTTGGAGTTTGTATTTGTAAGAGTTAGAAAGCTACGACTGTTGGTGAAGAGTTTCGATCGAAGTGTTGCATCCGAATCTTTTCGTTAAAGGTTCGCAACTCTTCACAAAAGTCGTGTTCTTTCAAAAATATGGTTGTTATAGAAATTCAGTCGACTGGGCTTTACGGTCGGTCGACTGAATATTCAAACTAATTTAAATATTTAAATTCATATATTCGTGCACTGTGCATGTTGCACATTTTCTCCAGTGTCAGCGACTGGAAACTTGGGTCAGTCAACTGACCTAGTGTATTTTGTGCAACATGCACAGTTTGCATATATATATATATATATATATATATATAGCTTTCAAATTTTTGTAAATTAATTATATGCTTATATATGTATATAAAAAATTTGCAAATAGAGTAATAAACATATATAAGCTTAATATATACGTAACTGAGGAGAGATTTTAACAATGTTGACCTAAGACTTAAAAATCAAATAATAATAAAATTGATGCACCGGTTTTGAAGTCTTGTCTCCTTGTAGTATATATTCTCTTTTTTTCATAGCAGTCGTCAAATCTATATGTTGTAGATGATAGCTTTGTGTCATGAATCAAAACCAAGTCTCAACATTCTCCCCCTTTTTGATTGATGACAACCTGTAAATAGATATAGATTTCAACTGTATATAAAACAACATAAATACTTACTCTCCCTGAATCTCTGACGCTCTATATCCTGCATTCTTATTAGTAGCAACAATATTTTATATTTCTCCCCCTTTGTCATCGAGAAAAAGGAATAAGTAATCTGATATTATAATGTGAAAGATAATATGAAATAAAACCAAGAGCAATCATCCACACATTTAATATCCAAGGACAAATAAACTAGAATGTTGAAAAATAATTAGACTACTCCATCGAAACATATAAACTAGAACGGCCATTTAAGTATAAGCCATATTAATTAAAACAAATGTCTTGAATCAAAAGAAAAAATAAATAGCTTACTCCATCGGACCCTTACCCTTACCACCATCTCCTTCATTACCATCATCATCACTACTAGCTTAATCGTCCTCAGAAGAAGAAGAAGAAGACGATGTAAATACGGGTTGCTTACTCGGTCGCCTACAATAGAAATAGATGTACCAGAAGAGCACGATATAGCTTGCCACAATTTTGTGAAAAATCCTTTGACTTTATCGAGCTTCTTATCAACTTTGAGGATGTTTGATTGAAGGATTTGTTGATTATGGCACATGATATTGATGGTTGCACGTGGTTGAAGACCTTCATCTGGAATCGTAATTTCTTCTTGTTGATATCGAGTTGATGTTTGACGAGATGGTCGGTGAGAAGACTCGCCTTATTGTGGTTGGACTTGAGTTGTTTGCCTTTGTGTCCATTCTTCAAAAGATATTATAGGTGGGGGTCGGGCAAGCGGTAATTTCATTAAAGCTAAGGTCCGAGTGTTCAAACACCCAACAGTAGAAACTGGTGAATCCGGTTCCAGAACTTCACAAGCTTTGAGAAGACGCATAATATATTCGCCGTGATAAATTATGTTCATCTTTCCTTTGTTAAAGCTTAAAAACTCATCAAGTATTAAACGAAGCTAGTTTACTTTGATTTTCAAAAATTGCATAAAAGGCTTTAAAATTATGTTCATAGACGAGTTCATAACTCCCGGTTCTAGGAGTTACGGATTTCATTAAGGCACGATGAATTATTCGTGCCTTTGGTCATAAATACATTGATTTTAACTGACGCATATTGTCTTTAAGAAATAAATGGCTTATGCGATCTCGAACAGCCAAATCAACATCAATAGTAGCCAACTCAACTCCATCATTTTCTGTTTTTAGAATATTAGCCATGCGGTCTAGAGAAAAGAAGACGGGCTTACCACATACGAGACTCCATATGCAATCTTCCTGATTTGGCACATCTTGATGACCCAAGTTGATGTTAGCGTAGAACAACTTAACCATAATTTGGTTGATTTTGTGTTTATTGTTGTCGATATCAATTAACGACTCTAAATTGCTACGGTGGGCTAATTCTTGAATATGATAAGGTGAAAAATAAGGGAATTTGATGAAGGAACCTTCGAATATTCTTGAATCTTGCATCCGTCTCCATCTCTTCATGGCGGTATCGTCAAATAGCCAACGCTGAATTTGTTCATTAGAAGGAGATTGAAATGAGGAAGAGGCTTGACCTTTACGTTTTGGTGCCATTTAATTTTGATTTTGAGGAAAAAAATTTGATTTTTGGAGAGCTTAGGGTTTTGGAGATTTTAAAAATTGAATTGTGAAAGAGGAAGAAGGTAAAGTGATCAATAAAGGGGTAAAAGGGTAGGTGAAAAGGCAAAAAGCCTTTCAGATCTACGGCTCAGTCGACTGGTGCAAAGAGTCAGTCGACTGAAGCTGAAGATTGTGATTTTTCGACCTTCTGGTCCAATCGACTGAGGCCCTGCAATAGTCGACTGGGCCTGTTATATAATTGTCAATATCACAACGTTAGTCGACTAGTGCAGGGCGTTGGTCGACTAAAGCTGAAAGTTGATTATTTTCAACCCTGCAGCAGTCGACTGGCCGTGTTTATATTTTAAAAATTTTACAGTGTAAGTCGACTGATTTGCATGTCCAATCGACTAACTTGTAGCTTTTTGCACAGTGAATTGTTATATGATATGAAATGAATATAAATAATTTTATTTTACTAAATGATATTGAATTAACTTTATTTTGCAGTTAAATGTGAATAATAATTTTTATATCTAAGTTGTTGTTTATTGCACCAGAAATAATTTTATTTCAGGTATATAAACGTACACATAGATAGAAAATTTATTAAACATACAACAAAAAATCATTAAATACTATAATTTTTTCTTAGGACTCGGTGTCTTGAATTCTTTTAGCTGTTTACGACGAACGTTCAAAACTTCGTTGCGATCTAATGAATTTGGTGAATATGGTGGTCGTGGAGGAGACGAAGTCGAAGGGCATTGGATAAGCGAAACGGCATTTTCGTCTATCGGGTGTGACGAAGCGTCGCATAATTTCATTGCTATATGCTCGATTATACTGATACATCTAGAGTTAATTTTGTCACAACCCGATTTTCCGACGCCCGAAAAACCGAAGCATGAGGGTTAAAGAAGAAGAGGTAGAAGAAGAAAATAGAAAACAACATCAGAATCTAACTATCGCAGGGGAATAAATATAATAGATAATAAATGATCTTTACACGAAAACAAATCTGTTTATACATTACATCATCAGAAAATACATAACACACAACTTGACAGTAATCATAACCTGTCCTCACAATCTGAATACATAACGGAGTATTTAACACAAATACGGAAGTATGTATCGCCATCCAGCTCCACAGCATCATTTCCTGTAATCAATAATACTCGGTCTGACCCAAGCATTATAGTGAAATAACACCCGAGTCAGTCTAGAATACCAGCATGAGCAAATCACACTCAATTTGATTATTAAAGTTTCAAAATTCTTTTGAAAACAAAAGCATCTCATAAGACCACGCCACAAATAAACATGTCAGGTTTTTGCCTTACGATAGCCAAAACACTTTTTATTAAAATCTTTTGATATTATAATAGTGTCTATATACAAATACTTATTCAAATAGCCGAAACTGTTACATGATTAAATTCCAGCTACTAGCCACAAAGTAGGTTATACAAACAAAACCGTAAAAGACACGTAGGAAGAATGGATTTCCAACTAATGACTAGACACTGGGGTACCACCTGTCACAGTACATGGCCTAGATTACCGTACCGAGGATTACTCCCAATCCCCTACAACACAAGACCGGGATACCCCTTACTGGATAATCCCGAGCAAGATCACCCCACGGTTGGGATCAACAACCGCACCACTAAGCCGAATAAAAAAGACATCTAGAAAGGGATGACCTCACCCTAATGGGCGCTACCCACTTAGCCTTGCTGCATAACCCCTGATTTTCAGTCATTCTCGATTGATGAGGCTCGAGGCTAAGCGTTACCTTTTAGAACGTTTCACTTAGAATGCCCATCGTCCACTTGACGATGTTCCGAAAGCATTCATCCATACAAGTCCGTCTCGGGTTCAAACGGAACCGAAGGCACTACTCCTACTACATCCATTTTGGAATCATCCTCAGGATTAGTAGCGACTAGCCCTTGCACTTCACTGCTCCACCTTCGAATCCAAACTCTTGTTTTCCACACGAAAACGTTCAAACTGGATCGAAGTGGTTTTCGAGAAATAAATCCCGATCCCAGTCTCTTCAAAATGATCAACGCATTGTCCAATATTGATAGTCGGTTATTTAACTATCAATTAACGTTCACAAACATCCAACAAACATAAATAATTTCTCCTGAATTATTTATTATCCTCAAAATATCTTCGCAGTATATATTTCCATTTTCAACCCTTTTGAAAATAGTTTTCAAACCACACTGTTCTCATGAAATAAATTTCCAAATATTCACCAAGGACAAAAACTTTAGATTTTTAAAATAATTTAAAACTCTTTATTTTAAAATATCCTTTAAGACATTTAAGTTAAAACTATTTTAATACTTATTAAAAATATATACTATAGGAATATTTGAAAATGAGGTTACTTTTTAAAATATGAAACTAGATTTTCTCCTTTAAATTTCCAATTTCAAACACTTAAATCAATTCCCAAATTGATTTCCAATTTACTCCATTTTGAAATAAATTCCTTTACTTACTCATTTATTTCAAAACCCATTGACTTCAGATTTTTATTCCTTAATTATAATTTATAAATCTTTGTAACTGAAATTACCAATTTCATATTTCCCAAATTTCTTCTTTATCCTTTTAAATAAATTCAAACCTTGAATTTTAAAATAAATTCCTTTATTACATCCAATAATATCTATTTAATTTTAAAATTCATTCTCACTCTGTTTATTCAAAATCCCCTTTCCGTATCGGAATTTATTAATTAAGATTTAAAATCACTTTTGTTCTATTCCAATTCATTCTTAGATTTATTCGGATACTCTAAAATTATTTTACTTAAAAATCCACTCCTTTATTTTCTTTTCAAAAATCCATTTTTATATTTTTGGTAACTCGGTATGCCCAAATATATTCGATCAACCTGTAGCATCCAACATTTCTAATTATCAATATAATTCGTCTAGGGATATCTAACAATCATAACAGAGAACATTAAATAATCTAAATAAATGTTGAGGAATCCAGTTGGATCCCTCCAACATGTTTTCGTGCATCCACTGATGTTAGCACAATAAAATACCAATTCCACTTCGAGGTGGAATATCGCGGTATATGGGTTTTAAATATAATATCATCCGCTATTATGCGGCGCATAAGGTCTCATTCGCTATATAATGTGGAAAATCAGTCACTCCAATATATACTATAAACTACTATATATAATATAGCACATCAAATCAATTCAATCATTCAACCAATTATTTAAATTTAACCATTTAAATTTAAATAAAACCCAGATGAGTGAGGTTACTCCTTGATTTTTTTCCGAATCTGCTGATCGTTCTAAATTTAAATCCTTATGCACAGCCTTCACAGCTCTGACTCCACACCCTACTGATTCCGTTAGATTTTAAACCTCGTAGAGGTAAATTTAATTTTTTTATAAATTAGTGATTCTCTTTTCAATTAAAATTAATCAACTACTAACCGAACTTAAATTAATTGCCCGTTAATGCATTTAACTCGCCTATTAATCGACTTAATAAAAATGACTAGCTACTACATCATCTCATTATGCAATCGTTATTTAATTATGTCATTGAAGTTTAAAGATCCTACTCTAACAACTGATTACCAAAATTCCATTTGAACGGTAATAAAATTTCAAAGCTTGTTTTTAAGTTATAAAATAGAGAAAAAAAATCTGCTCGCCAAAAAGTTGAATGGCAGAACCCTAAGGCGTCGATCTAAACCACTAACCCGAGACACCACCATCGATCTTCTCCAGGAAGTACCAAAGCCCCTCTCAAATGACAAATGCACAGCACGATCCATCCTCCACCACCAAGTTCGACGCACTACTGAGCTTCACGCGACCCCCTTCCACATCGTCACTGCCGCCTGCCTCCCTTAACCGCGCGCAAATGCTCAGTAAAACGAACCCGACCATCACCACGTTCCTCGACCCCACAAAACCAAAACGTCGTGCCTCCCAAAGCTCCACCGCACTGACGTTGCTACCGAAACCCATACGTGCTCACGCCCTACGCCGAAGCCCTAGCCCAACTTCCCTTGTTCGAGCCGCTGCCCCCATCCACGATAAACGAGTCTCGCTAAAAATCGAATCGCCTCGCCCTTGGATCGATGGCCGAGCAACCCGGCCTTCACGAGATTTCGATTTTCAATTGCGAGCCTTCTTTCATTTTTTTTATTTTGGTTTGCGCGACTTTGTGAATAGGATTGAGGGAGAGAGGCGTGTTTGCTTTACAGGGTTCTGAAGGAAAGAGGGAGGAGGAAATTTAGTTTGGATCGGTAGATTTTTTTTTAAAGAGGAGGTGACATGTTTGAAACGCTTTGCATGTTGGATGGGATGTGTATAGTGACATTTGAATTAAAAGGGAAAGACGCTGATTTAAAATCATTTGACTAGTCACAATATACTATATATATATATATATAATATTATTTAAATTGTCTCGATTTACATAGTCTAAAATTCCGAATTCCTATCGAGGCGTGCCACCTGGCGTTCCTAATGTTATACCGCCATTCCAAACCCAATGGAAAAGGTTTCGAGCCCTAATTTGATCGTATGGAGAAGATAATGTTCTTGAACCCAGTTATTATATTAAATTTTCGATATAAATTACAGCGCGTTTATATGTCGTACGCTCACACAACAACTCCAAACACTACGAAAATTGAAATCCGATAATAATACAATATTACAGATCCAATGAAACTAGTTTCGTCGAAATTCGAGGCTGTGCTTCGGAAGGTTATTTTTGAACATCAATTTAAATGATAAAATTTCAAAACTTAACAAAACACTTCCAATTTCAATTTTAACACTCTTACTATCTTCGGTACTATCAGTATACATTTTACAAGTCTTTGAAAAAAATTATTCAGCTTAAATCCAAGATTTACCACTTAAACCAATTTCAAATGATTTAATTTAATAATTAAATTATTTAATAAATAGTGATATTTGAATTCAAGTTAGAAACTAACTATGAAATACTTAAAATCGATTAAATATTCCGATTTCAAACAACCAAAAATTCCGGGTCGTCACATTCCTCCTCTCTTAAAAGAATTTCATCCCCGAAATTGCTGGTTAAGAAGAATGATGCAATACCCATTACTATTTTCCAAAACCAAACAGTTTTATCAACTTTCCATAACATATCCTTTAATAAAGACCCATTTACTTCAACCAACTTCCCAAAGCCTTCCATAGTTTCCAACAACATTATTTATTTCACTTATTCTAATTTAAATTTAAATTTAAATTTAAATTATCAAAACTTTGTCAAAAATTTTCTAACTCTCTAAATTTTCGGAAAAAAAATCGCCAGCGTCTCCTTTGCGCGGCTAGCTCGGTACAACTACGAAATGCCTCTACGGGCCCCCAGATTTCAAAAGAAAACAAAAGCCAAGTGGCTAGACTAAAAAATCATCAAATTTCATATAGAAATTTAAATACATGCTTTTACCAAGAAAATTTCAATTTATCCTCTGAAATCAAAAATTCCAAATTTCCCAAATTAATTTAACCCAAACTTTTTATTTAATGGGCTTCCACCCTTACTCGAAGCCAAGCTTCTATGATTTTTAAACTTAAGTTAATTTACTTTAATTTATTCCAACTTCAAACTTAAGTTCACTTCCATTTAATTTGATTCTCATCTAATCAAATTCCATTTAATTCAGTTAGCGCATCCATTATATTTTAATTTACCTTCTCAATTTATCAAAATAATATCCAAGCATCTACTTAACTAATTTATACTCGAATTGGATTTTATTTGCAACTCAGATCAATTCTATTATAATCCAATTCCATTTCATTTGACAACAACTTCAACTCATAATTAATCCACTTACAATATGCGATGAATATTATTTATACTCAAGTTCAATTTCTATCATTCACTTTAATTCACAAACCAATTTTATTAACTCACAATCCATTTTATTTAACCGTGTTAAATGTTATTAACATACTCTATCAAATGATTTATTTAGCTAATTAGCTTACTTCCAACTTTTAAATCAATATTCGATTTTATTACAAAAATCACTTCATTAAATTTTCCTTAGTTCAATTTTTTTTTAATAATTCCAGTTTGGATTTTCTTTCATTTCTCAAAATTCCAACACTTTTATTTCGTCTTATTTATTCTTTTTTTTACATTTTTATAAGCTACACACTTATTAATATTTGTAGGATCGATTTCACCCTAGAGGGGGGGTGAATAGGGTGATAGTATAAGTTATAAAAATTTATCGTGGAAGCTTATAAAATACTTTCAACACAGATCACAGAACAATAGCAGCACACGTAATAGCAAAATAATAAATGCAGAAATAGAAACGACATAGAATTTACCCAGCTTCGGCAAAACCCTGCCTACGTGTTGCCCCCAAGGTTTATACTAGAAATTAGATAGTTAAACGCTTACACACGTAAACTCGCGACACCCGCTATCGACTAAACCTAACTCTACGCTCAAAACCCCGCCACAACTCAGCCACTGAGTTGCGAATTCTCAAACTACGCCACGTAGTTTGTCCCCTAGTCACACGGCTAGAAATTTAAACGGTTTAAAAATGAATTACAAATTAAAAACAATTTAAATTAAAATAACCCTAATTTAAAATAAAAATCCCTTTTATAAAAAGAAGAATAAGGCCGGCCCCTTTTGTAATTTATCTCGACCGTCTCCTTTTATTTCTTCGGCCCAATTCTTTTCGATAAAGGCGGCTCTGTTGTTTCCTTTGTTCGATCTAAATTAGGGCTTTTAAATTTCAACGATGCCGACTTTGGATGCTCGATCGAATGGAAGATTTATCATGTCTTTTGCCTTGTCGATCGCTTGTTTCTCTGAATTGCTTACGGCTCTTTGAAATTGATCGAGTTCGTTTATGATTTCGGTATGTACTTTTCTCCTTTTGCTTTGCTGGTTTGATGCTTACTTGAACTTGATACTTTTTTGCCAATGATGTTAATTTCAATTTATATGGGTTCGTAACCCTTGATTTTCGTTCTAATAAATATATTTGAATTCGTCAATTTTGTCTGATCGGCCGCTTGATTATGCTTCGATGTTTGAGATGATTTCTGACCTTTTCATATGCGTATATTTTCGTTGCTTGCTTCCCACGGCTTTGATGTTAACTTGGTCAATTTTGAGTTGTTCATCATATCCACGGCTTGTTGATTGTTTGATCTCCTTGGTCATTACAGTTTGATTTTCATTTGACTTCGACATTTAAACAAGTCTGGTTACATTATGTTGCATTCTCCACTTGCTGTTGGTCTTGTATATTCTCGTCATGCTTCTGTTTTATTGTACCTTATACTTGGTCTTGAGCATTTCCTGACTTCGACTGTTTTAGTTTGAGTCTTCTGTTCACTGTGCATATCACTGCACTGCTTTGAATCCGGTTGCATATTTGTTTCATGACACTTGAAGTTCGTTGATAATTTTGCACTGCTTCATATTGTATATTTACCTTTGAACCTGGGCAGTTGTACACTTGGTTACATTCTTGGTTGAAACTGGTCATTCATTGTTGCATGTTGGTCTTTATGTTCCCTTGACTTTTCCCATGCTATTCACTAGTTCGTGTATATGAGTTGTTTCACTGGTGGCCTGTTGTAGTGGTTGCGACTTGTTTACATTCTTGGAATTCCGCAGCCAGTCTTCATGTATAGTTGCTTGTGTGTGTGTGTGTGTGTGTGTGTGTGTGTATATATATATACTTGATTCATTTATATTGTCACTGAGTTTAAATGCATTGAGCTCTGGTTTCATTTCTTTGGTTGGGTCTGCACATTCACCTGTTGTTGTATTCATGTACACTGCATAGTGGTCTTGTTGAACTGAGTTTGATTTGGTTTCATGTTGGTTCCATTTTTGCTGTGCATTTACTTGGTGCATCACCATACATATTCACTTGAGTTATTTGAAGTTGTAGATTTCTGAGGTGTTTCTCACTGTGGTATTTGTGTTGGTACAACTCCTTCTTATATACATAGTTGAGTTGTTCTGTGCTTCCAGTCATTATTTCACTGTCTTTATGCACTCGTGTTGTTTGCTGTACATATGAACTTGGTGCATTTGTTTTCCAGTATAGATGCAATGTGTTGTTGCAGTTTATATTTGCATTGTGGTCGACCTGATGCTGAGTTCTGCCATATTTTTGCTTCACTGCATCTATTGCACTTGCTTTGTACTTCACTGTACTGCATATTGATCACCATCTTGCTTGCATGCTTGAAGTCGTAGCCTGTACAACTGCCCTGTGTTGAATCCAGCTAATAGCTCGGGTTTGACCTTGTGCACGTGTTGTGATTTTATTTATATTGCACCTGAGTTGAACCCGTCCTTTTATTTTGGGTTTGACCTTGTGCTCACCTGTCCCTGTAACATTATCAAGTGTATATCGGTATGCACGGCCTTGTGGCATGTACAGTGATATACTGTGCATGTCACATTGTTCATGTGTGATGAATTCAAGTGTAAATGATGACGAACAACCCAAATAACTGAGGCAAATATTATTTTCAAAATTCACATTTTATTTTATATTGCAAAAATATTTCTTTTTCAATTTTACCGCGTTAGTGAATATTTTTGCAGACTGCTCAGATGCTGGATTCTAACTGGAATGAAGTTGAAGATAAAATACGAATTGAGTGAATGAGTGATGTGTAGTGAGCTTAAATGTAAATATGAAATTGTGATGAATCTGTAATCAAAATTGTATATGTATAGTGAGAGCTTGAATTTGTACTATTTAAAATTGTAATAAATATTTGTTTTGAATAAAATTTCTGTTTGAATTCAAATTCTGTGTTAT
This sequence comes from Allium cepa, assembly GCA_030765085.1. Lineage (NCBI taxonomy): Eukaryota > Viridiplantae > Streptophyta > Magnoliopsida > Asparagales > Amaryllidaceae > Allium > Allium cepa. The sequence continues at coordinate 140,716,542 of CM060932.1, forward strand.
TTAATTTCATTCAGCAAATATTTATTTAATCTATGAAAAAATAAAATAGTACATTAACAAATACATTTAAACGAATGTATATATGTTTATTATCATCAAACAAAAATCATATAAGCGCATATTCAACAATATTCATATTCTCCATCCATTTACAGTCAATCACATTTTCACTTTACTTTTAACTAGGGATTATATTTTTATTTCAATGCTTTTCAATTCTTTTATAAGCTTCCAAAGCTTATTTATTCCAATTCAATACTTACTTAGTTTACGCTTATTTATTTTAGTTAAGAAACTTTATTCCACTCAATATTATCTATAACTCAACTGAATTTATTTAAAATCAATTTTATTTAACTTAACTTCTGTTAAATCTAGTATCATACCATTCTCTTTAATCCACTTGAATTTAAACTAAGTAAGAATTTACTTTCACTTAATATCATCTACATCTCAATTTATTTCATTTCAATTCAATTTCAACTTACTTCAAATCCAACTGGGTTTTATTTTCAGTTTAATTCAATTTATTTCAATCCAATTAAATTTTATCTCCCAATCCAAATTTAATTTCTATTTTCCCATTCCAGTCACATTCAAGATTTACTAATTATTTCTTCCAATCATCCATTAAATTTTTCACAATTTAATTTTTCCAAATTAAATTTATTTAACCTTTTCACTTTAAATTTCAATTCCAACATTCAAGGCTCATATTTTTCTTCCTTATTTAAAAATCATCTTAACTTTAAAAGTTTATAACCCACCTCATAAGGATTTTCAATTCAAGTAAGGATTCAAGATTTCAAACACCCGGCTTTGGTTCAAATCATTTACAACCACCATTATCCCACAATCACATTTCTCAAATTTTTAAACCAATCCCGATTTTTATCCCCAACAAATTTCCTTTGAAATTTCAAAAACAAAATTAATTCTTCTGAACAAATCAATTTGACAGCAATCCATCACTTAGAAACTCAAAAATGAACATCGATGATGCTGCAGTCATCACCGAAGTTATTTTTCAGCGACTGAAGTGAGCTCAATGCTATATCCCTTCCCAAAATTTATTTGAAACAATTTCCTTCCAGAAATACTTTTTAAAACAATAACGCTATTATTTGTCTTCAAAACACTTCCAAAATCTACGGGGTTTAAATTTTCAAATTTTGACTTAAATCAAATTTTAACTATAATTCATTTGTATAATTTATGCTCATACCCTTTTTTTTCCATTTGATTATACAAGTCATTCCAATTTTTATAACCTTATTTGTTAAAAATATTATCATCCAAACATCCAAGTTATATAACAATTTAAGAAAATATTTCTTTTATATCAAAATATATTTTGGGTAAAATTATTTCATTCACCCACCTTCAAATTAATAATGTGTCAATTTATCGTGTCAGGTGTTCATAAACTCTTCTTGAATTTCGGCCAACTTACTCGATCAGAATTCATATTCCACCCAACTAATAAGTCAACACAATATTAAAACAATTTATATTCACTAACAAATACGCGCTCATATCTATTAATACACTCAAACTCATTCTAGAGTACTATGGACTCTATTTAATGAGTAATCCCCACCAGAGCCAAGGTTATCACCAACTTAAGCTCTGATACCAAAATGTCATGACCTGATTTTCCGACGCCCGAAAAACCGAGCCATGAGGGTTAAAGAAGAAGAGGTAGAAGAAGAAAATAGAAAACAACATCAGATTCTAACCATCGCAGCGGAATAAATATAATAGATAATAAATGATCTTTACAAACAAATTTGTTTATACATTACATCATCAGAGCATACATAACACACAACTGGACAGTAATCATAACCTGTCCTCACAATCTGAATAAATAGCGGAGTATTTAACACAAATACGGAAGTATGTATCGCCATCCAGCTCCACGGCATCATTTTCTGCAATCTATAATACTCGGTCGGACTCGAGCGTTATAGTGAAATAACACCCGAGTCAGTCGGAAATACTATCGTGAGAAAATCACAGTCAATTTGATTATTAATGTTTCAAAATTCTTTTGAAAACAAAAGCATCTCGTAAGACCACGCCACAAATAAATATGTCAGGTTTTTACCTTACGATAGCCAAAACACTTTTGATTAAAATCCTTTGATATTATAATAGTGTCTATATACAAATACTTATTCAAATAGCCGAGATTGTTACATGATTAAATTCCAGCTACTAGACACAAAGTGGATTATACAAACAAAACCGTAAAAGGCACGTAGGGAGATTGGATTTCCAACTAATGACTAGGCACTGGGGTACCGCCTGTCATAGTACATGGCCTAGATCACCATACGAGGATTACTCCCAATCCCCTGCAATACTAGACCGGGACTACCCCTTACTGGATAATCCCAAGTAAGATCACCCCACGGTTGAGATCAGCAACCGAACCACTAAGCCGAATAAAAGGGACATCTAGACAGGGATGACCTTACCCTAATGGACGCTACCCACTTAGCCTTGCTGCATAACCTTTGATTTTCAGTCATTCCCGGTTAATAAGGCTTGAGGCTAAGTGTTACCTTTTAGAATGTTTCACTTAGAATGCCCATCGTCCACCTGACGATGTTCCGAAAGCATTCATCCATACAAGTCCTTTCCGGGTTCGAACGGAACCGAAGGCACAACTTCTACTACATCCATTTTGGAATCATCCACAGGATTAGTAGCGACTAGCCCTTGCACTTCACTGCTCCACTTTCGAATCCAAACTCTTGTTTTCCACACGAAAACATTCAAACCGGATCGAAATGGTTTTCGAGAAATAAATCCCGATCCCGGTCTCTTCGAAACGATCAACGCATTGTCCAATATTGATAGGCAGTTATTTAACTATCAATTAGCATTCACAAACATCCATCGAACATAAATAATTTCTCCTGGATTATTTATTAACCTCAAATATTTTCGCAAGATATATTTCTATTTTCAACCCTTTTGAAAACAGTTTTCAAACCACACTTTTCTCATGAAATAAATTTCCAAATATTTATTTCCACTGAAAACACCAAGCACAAAAACTTTAGATTTTAAAATTATTTAAAACTCTTTATTTTAAAATATCCTTTAAGACATTTAAGTTAAACTACTTTAATACTTATTAAAAATATATACTACAGGAATATTTGAAAATGAGATTACTTTTTAAAATATAAGACTAGATTTTCTCCTTTAAATTTCCAATTTCAAACGCTTAAATCAATTTCCAAATTGATTTACAATTTACTCCATTTTGAAATAAATTCCTTTACATACTCATTTATTTCAAAACCTGTTGACTTCAGATTTTTTATTCCTTAATTGTGATTTAAAAATCTTTTTAACTGAAATTACCAATTTCATATTTTCAAATTTCTTCTTTATCCTTTTAAATAAATTCAAACCTTGAATTTTAAAATAAATTCCTTTATTACTTCCAATAATATCTTTTTAAGTTTAAAATTCATTCTCTCTCTGTTTATTCAAAATCCCTTTTCCATACTCGAAATTTATTAATAAAGATTTAAAATCACTTTTATTCTATTCCAATTCATTCTTAGATTTATTCAGATACTCTAAAATTATTTTACTTAAAAATCCACTCCTTTATTTTCTTTTCAAAAATCCATTTTTATATTTTTGGTAACTCAGTATACCCAAATATATTCGATCAACCTGTAGCATCCAATATTTCCAATTATCAATATAATTCGTCCCGCGATATCTAACAATCAAAACGGAGAATATTAACTAATCTAAATAAATATTGAGGAATCCAGTTGGAACCCTCCAACCGGTTTCCCTGCATCCACAGATGTAGCACAATAAAATACCAATTCCACTTCGAGGTGGAATATCACGGTATATGGGTTTTAAATATAATATCATCCGCTATTATGCGGCGCATAAGGTCTCATCCGCTATATAATGCGGGAAATTAATCACTCCAATATATACTATATACTACTATATATAATATAGCACATTAAATCAATTCAATCATTCAACCAATTATTTAAATTTAACCATTTAAATTTAAATAAAACCTAGATGAGTGAGGTTAACTCACCTTGATATTTTTTCTGAATCTGTTGATTGTTCTAAATTTAAATCCTTATGCACAGCCTTCACAGCTCCGACTCCACACCCTACTGATTCCGTTAGATTTTAAACCTCGTATAGGTAAATTTTAAATTTTTATAAATTAGTGATTCTCTTTTCAATTAAAATTAATCAACTACTAACCGAACTTAAATTAATTGCCCATTAACGAATTTAACGCATGTATTAATCGACTTAATAAAAATGACTAGCTACTACATCATCTCATTATGCAATCGTTATTTAATTATGTCATTGAAGTTTAAAGTTCCCACTCTAACAACTGATTACCAAAATTCCATTTGAATGGTAATAAATTTTCAAAGCTTACTTTTAAGTTTCAAAATAGAAAAAAAATCTGCTCACCAAAAAGTTGAACAGCAGAACCTTAAGGCGTCGAACTAAACCACTAACCCGAGACACCACCATCGATCTTCTCCAGGCAGTACCAAAGCCCCTCTCAAATGACAAATGCACAGCACGATCCATCTTCCACCACCAAGTTCGACACACTACTAAGCTTCACGCAACCCCCTTCCACATCGTCACTGCCGCCTGCCTCCCTTGACCGCGTGCAAATGCCCAGTAAAACGAACCCGACCATCACCACGTTCCTCGGCCCCACGAACACAAAACGCCGCGCCTCCCAAAGCTCCACCGCACTGACGTTGCTACCAAAACCAACATGTGCTCGCGCCCTACGCCGAAGCCCTTGCCCATCTTCCCTTGTTCGAGCCGCTGCCCCCTATCCATGATAAACGAGCCTCACTAAAAATCGAATCGCCTCGCCCTTGAATCGATTGCCAAGCAACCCAGCCTTCACGAGATTTTGATTTTCAATTGCGAGCCTTCTTTCATTTTTTTTATTTTGGTTTGCGCAACTTTGTGAATAGGATTGAGGGAGAGAGGCGTGCTTGCTTTACTAGGTTATGAAGGAAAGAGGGAGGAGGAAATTTAGTTTGGATCGGTAGATATATTTTTTTTTAAAAAGGAGGTGGCGTGTTTGAAACGCTTTGCGTGTTGGATGGGATGTGTACAGTGACATTTGAAATGAAAGGGAAAGACGCCGATTTAAAATCATTTGATTGGTCACAATATACAATATACATATATATATATAATATTATTTAAATTATCTCGATTTACACAGTCTAAAATTCCGAATGCCTATCGAGGCGTGCCACTTGGCATTTCTAATGTTATACCGCTATTTCAAACCTAATGGAAAAGGTTTCGAACCCTATTCGATCGTATGGAGAAGATAACGTTCTTGAACTCAGTTATTATATTAAATTTTCGATATAAATTACAGCGCGTTTATATGTCGTACCCTCACACAACAACTCCAAACACTACGAAAATTAAAATCCGATAATAATACAATATTACGGATCCAATGAAATGGGTCTCGTCGAAATCCGAGACTGTGCTTCGGAAGGCTATTTTTGAACATCAATTTTAACGATAAAATTTCAAAACTTAAAAAAACACTTTCAATTTCAATTTTAACACTCTTACTATCTTCAGTACTATCAGTATACATTTTACAAGTCTTTGAAAAAAATATTCAGCTTAAATCCAAGATTTACCACTTAAACAATTTCAAATGATTTAATTTAATAATTAAATTTTCTAATAAATAGTGATATTTGAATTCAAGTTAGAAACTAACTATGAAATACTTAAAATCGATTAAATATTCCGATTTCAAACAACCAAAAATTTTGGGCCATCATAAATTTTCTGTTCATAATACATCTCCCGTGAAGCATTAGAGACTCCTGTTGATAATAATGGAGATCGTCGATCTTTTGTTTTGTTTTGATGAAATATCAACGGTCTTTTTTCCTTTTTGCTTGTCCGACGTGTATCAGGTGTGGTAAACCGATGATGGTGAACCTTTGTGGTCTGGTGTTTTTGGGGAGTTGCGCACGGAAAGGATTTCGGTAGAGTCGGTAGTAGATGAAGTTGACATTATTTTAAAAGCAGTTGTTAATTGATTTTTTTATTTATTTCAGAGAATCAAATGATGTATTGTTTTTTAGTGCATAGGAATAGGTATATGTATCTATTTATTGTTTTATTTTTTTAGAGAAAATAGGATATAATTTGTGGATTATATTAATTTCAGCCTAAAAGAATGTAGAGACATAGGCATTCTGATGGCTGAGCTAATCTGATCAGTTATAATGTTTATAAAATTAATAATGTAAACTATAAAGATAATTGTGACATATAAAGTAGTATAAAATACACGTAACTATATAATAAAACGGCCATAAGAGACTAAAACAGGAAACATTAATAGCTCAGGTGGTTAAGACATTTGGGCTATTCACAACAGGTCACGAGTTTGAGTCTTAGCATGGTCAGAATTTCGAATTTTTCAAAAAAAAAATTATTTTTGACTTTTTAGTTTAGAAAATTTTATATTTTTATTTATATATCCTTACTTGAGATTATCCCAAGCTCACGTCGTAATTTTATAAATGTATTCTCTAATAGAGGTTTAGTAAAAATATCGGCTAACTGTTTTTCTGATGGTACGTAGTCTAGATTTATTATATCTTTTCCTATATTATCACGTAAAAAGTGATGTCTAATATCTATTTGTTTAGTTCTCGAGTGATTTACTGGATTTTAGATAAATTTATTGCACTAGAATTATCGCAGTAAATTGTTGATTTTGATAGGTTGATTCCAAAATCTTTAAGTGTCTGTTTCATATAAATTACTTGTGTGCAAGCTAGTGCTGTAGAAATATATTCAGCTTCACAAATTGAAAGAGAGACGCAGTTTTATTTCTTACTAAACCAAGATATTAACGATTTACCAATGAAGTGACACGTACCACTTGTACTTTTTCTATATGTTCGTGATCCTCTGAAATCAGCATCACTGTATGATACTAATTCGAACGAACACTCTTTTGGATAAAAAGGCCCGAAATTTGTTTACTAAGATAACGTAGTATTTGTTTTACAGCACGTAGATGTGATTCTTTCGCGTCTGCTTGAAATCGTGCGCATAAGCATACACTCATCATAATATCTGGTCTACTTGTTGTTCAATAGAGTAGTGATCCTATCATACTACGATATAATTTCTGGTCTACACTTTTGTCGTTTTCATCTTTATCAAGATGTGATGTTGTACTCATAGGAGTTGGTTTGGCAGAAGTGTTTTTCATTCCAAAACGTTTAATAAGATTATTACAATATTTTTCTTGATTAATAAATATTCCATTTGAAACTTGTTTAATTTGTAGTCCTAAAAAATATGATAATTCTCCCATATGGGACATTTCAAATTCTCTAGTCATTATTTTAGAAAATTATTTACATAATTCATTATTAGTTGAGCCAAATATAATGTCATCGACGTATATTTGAACTATTAATATATCATTGTTAGATTGTTTTATAAATAATGTTTGATCTACTTTTCCTATTTCGAATCCAGAATTAATTAAATAGCTTTTAAGACGTTCATACCAAGCACGTGGTGCTTGCTTTAATCCATATAAAGCTTTCTTATATACATGATGTGGATATTTTTCATGTATAAATAAAGGAGGTTGTTCAACATAAATATTTTCTTTAATATAACCATTTAAAAACATTTTTAACATCCATTTGATAAAGTTTAAAATTATTAAAACACGCATTCTCCAATAAGATCCGTATTGCTTCTAGTCTAGCAACTGGAGCAAATTTTCTTCGTAGTCTATTCCTGCTTCCAGTTTATATCCTTGTGCTACTAGTCTTGCTTTATTTCTAGTTATATTTCCTAATTCATCTACTTTATTTTTATAAACCCATTTAGTTCCTATAACCGTCTGGTCGGTCGGTCTGGGTACTAATTCTCAAACTTCATTTCGTTCAAACTGATTTAATTCTTCTTGCATGGCAATAATCCAATTTTCATCGGATGATGCTTCTTTAGTATTTTTAGGTTCTATAGAAGAGATAAAAGCTACATTACTCATTAAATTTAATTGACTTCTAGTTCGAACATTTGAATTTATTTCTCCAATTATATTTTCTGTAGGATGATTTCGTAAAACTCTTCGAGGAGATCTTATCGTATTAGTAGAAATTTTCTAAATTTTAAACAATGTTTTCATCTTCTTTGGATAAAATGATATCATCGTCGTCTGTCGAATTGTTTATTATTGATTTTGTTTTATTAAGTAAATCATTGTCATTAAATGTAGTAGAAATAGTTTTAGCATTTTCATTAAAAGATACATGGAGTGATTCTTCGATGGTATTTGTTCGTTTATTAAAAATTCGATAAGCTTTATTCGATTTGAATATCTAAGAAATATCCCTTCGTCGCATTTTGAATCGAATTTGCCAAGCTGATCTTTAGTATTTAATATAAACATTTTGATCCAAATATTTTAACATAAGATATGTTTGGTTTTCTACCATAAAAAAGTTCGTAAGGAGTATTTTTGATGAGAGGTCTAATAGAAACACGATTCAAAACATAACAAGCAGTTGCAACAGCTTCTGTCCAAAATTGTTTTGGTAACGTGCTTTCATTTAGTAAAGTTCTTGCACATTCTTGTAGAGTTCGATTCTTTCTTTCTGTAACTCCATTTTGTTGTGGAGTTATAGGAAATGAAAAATTATGAAATATTCCTTTCTTTTTACAATAGTTATCAAATTGTATATTTTCGAATTCACCTCCATGATCACTTCTAATATTTTTATTTTAATACCATTTAAAATTTGAATTTTTTTAACAAAAGTTTTGAAATTTTCAAAGGTATAACTTTTATTTTTCGTAAAAATAGTCCATGTATATCTAGAAAAACCATCAACTGTTACAAATACGTATTTATTATGATTTATGGATTGAACTTGGGTAGGGCCAAATAAATCCATATGAAGTAATTCGAGCGGTTGTAATGTCGAGATAACTTTCTTAGATTTAAATAAGGATTTAGTTAGTTTTCCTAATTGACATGAGTCACATATATCATTGACTTTAAAATTCATATTTGGTAATCCATTTACAAGATTATTTTTAGAAATTTTGTTTATATTTTTGAAATTGATATGACAGAATCGTTTATTCCATATCCATAGATCATTTTCTTTAGCTATTAAACATAAATCTGAGTTATGATTAACTTTCATATTTAAAACGTAAATATTTTTATCTCTATTTCCTTCGAAAATAAGATTTTGATTCTGATCAAGAATACTACACTTATTTTCAGAAAATGATATTTTAAAACCTTTATCGCATAACTGACTTATATTTAATAAGTTATGTTTTAAATTCTTAACTAATAAAACATTTGTAATAAGAGGTAAATTAGATGTACCATAATTGCTCATATCCCTTTGCCGATAATATATCCCTTGGAATTGTCTCCAAAAGTGATAGAACCTCCATCTGAGTATGTAATATTTATCATCATATCCTTATCTCCTGTCATATGTCTTGAGCAACCACTGTCGAGTATCCATTTTCCTCTTTTCTTGAGTGGGACCGACAAAAAATATGAGATATCGTTGGTACCCACCTTTTTAATAGGGTCTTAAGAGTTAGATCTTCAGAAACTGAACCCAAGAGGGTTTAGTATCCCTTTTATAAATATAATTTTTATTATTATGAACATCTTCTATGAACGAACTAATATATTTCTTTCTTATTAGTTTGTTATTGGTTTTAGGTATCCATATACTTATAGTATTAGAAACTAGTCTATTTAAAGACGTGGGTGTTTTATTAGATTTAACTTTGTTCAAATTACTAGATTGTGACTTTTTAACTTTCTTCTTATATCCTAAACCATGTTTATTACTAACAGATTGTGAATTCTCAATAATTCTAGATAATTTTTCTCTAACTTTATTAAAATTTGATACTTTTTTAGTGATTCCATCTAGTTTAGTCTTTCACTACAACAAAAATATCGTTTTACAACACTGAATAATCGTAGTCTATGTATTTTGACAACATTTATCGTTATGTTGTTATATCCATAGTTGTGAAAGACGTGATATTTTCCACAACATTTGTTTGAATGTTGTATAAAATGTTGTAGAAAAATCAATTATAACAAACCATAAATATAGCCAAAACACAAAAAAATAAATGTAAAACTAGTTACTACATTTGTTGAATGTTATAAGATAGCCAAATACAACATATTTCAAATATTGTGACATACTTTTTTACGATAATATTTATATATTGTATATCTTTTTTTCAATTATTTCCATATGTTGTAACATAATTTTAACAACGTTAGTCATCTATTATAAACCCATTATTCACGACTTTCGACAAAAGTTGTGTATTACTTTTATACAACAATTTTCGAACGTAGTATGATGTATTTTAATTACATTTGATTGACGTTGTAAATATGAGCAAGACAATGATGTTTTAATGTTATTCAAACTTCATTTGCAATAGTTGTTGAACATTATGAGACAAAGTTCTTATAACTATTTTTAACTGTTATATTCTGTATTACCACAACGATTGCAAATCATTGTAAATGAAGTTGCTACAACATTACTTTAACATGGATAAACATACATTTAATTCATACAATAAACATTGTGCATAAATATTTTACAACTAATGACAAACATTATATGTAAATTATGCCAACATTTTTTACATGTTGTATCTTGTATTTTAATAATATTTATAAAGTATCGCAGTAATCACAAAACATTATTAAATATTAAACCACAACAATGCACAAACATTGTAGAATATATTATAAATAAGTACACACATTACAAAATTGATTAATATATGAGAAACGTGTATAGGATGCATAGGACAATACATTAAAACAAATAATGATTTACTAATACAAATATTACATGAGTCATAAAGTATTTTATTGTTTGAAAGACAAACATTCAACTGACAATCTAAATATAAACTGAGAAATGAAAACTTCTTCAAACCAAAATATGATGACAGCAAAAGCCTTCTTCCTAAATGCATCTTTCTTTCCTGCATTACATACAACATAAAAGTATAATTAAAACGTTAGGTAGCTTAGTTATGATTCAAGCATTTATAACATGCTTTAAATGCGTTTCAGAGTCTCTGACACGTAAAAAGGATGTACTGAAACTCTATCCAGCTATGTTTTTATTCAAGCATATGCACTGTGTGAGCAAGCATAATTTGTAGCTATGTTTTTATTTAAGCATGCATATTTTAAGCTTTCCATTTACCATCCACTATAGATTTTACCATCATCTAACTGTTATCTGAAATTCAATTGCATGAATAGAAAATTCAAATGAATCATTGAAAATGGACTGCAGGTTGAATGACACTAAAGAAACACATAATATGGAAACAATATGTTCACTGATTCCATGATACTTCAGCAGCATTTATGAAAATGTGAATGAATTATGACCTATGGATTGTACTATTTTTTGGAGGGAATATTTTTCCTGTGAATGACCTTACTATCATGCACGTAAAAACTAATTTGAGCATTCCTGAATGATCATGAACTGAATATCTTCATGCTTTTTTCATGTAAAAGTAATTATATCCAGAACTGAACTTGTCTATAATACTAAACTCTATATTTGTTATTTTAGTGTTATAAACTCTATGCGATCCAGAAATATATTTAAACTAACATGAAATTCAATGACTTCCACACAGGTTGATCAAAGATATAGAAAAACTCGAGTTCAATGAATTCTCATACCAATTCATGTGCTAACAAAAAATCAGGCATACAGGGACAAATAAATTTTTTGATTAATAATTGATCCACAATTGAGTAACCACAAATTTCACACCCAAGAAATTAGGCTTACTATTTCTACATTAGAGGCAAATTCATACTTTTTATGTCTAGAATAAGGGAAACGCTTAAGCATTAACTGTTGTATCAATTAGTATTTTAGTAGCTATTTCAAAAGAGGAAAAAATAACAAAACAAAATACAAAATTAGACTGGTAAGGCAAACTGGATTTAATCAAATTTTAGAAGATTTGCAGAATGTATTTTGGACATTAGGAAAGGATTTGAAGCCTTCTCTTTATAATGTAGGTCTGAAAATGTGTGCCCATTGGCTGGAAATAGCTTACAGAAAGTCATAAGTACATTATATGACTTTGTAGTTGATACCATTGTTAATATATTGATTATGTGGATAGATTTTATATTTTACCAATAATAATTGATTTAAGATAAGCAATAACATCAATATCAACTTTATTGATATAATATAGTATTAACTAATATGCGACTTACAATATTTATTGACTTGTTTGATTTAATATGCCACATATTAATTAATCTTAATACAACAAACAACATAAATAAATAATATATTAGTTCGCAGTTAATCCAATTTGTATTCATATCTCATACGTAATCAAATATAGTTTTGAGCAATGATTCAACATGTGTTTTACTGTTATACTATTGTGTGCAGATACAATTTGGAAGATGTCTCCATTGTGTTGCATAAAAAATTGTGGCAGTCAATATACTATCATATTATTGGATGGGATTTAATATTAAGGGAAAATAACTAATAAGATTAGGCAAGGGAACATTAGGATTAAGTAGAAGAAAAATAGTTTTATGAGAATTAAATAGATTAGTGGGTATAAGAACTTACAATAAAGGGGTCTTCAGCTTGTAACAATAGTCAGTTTTCCAATCGTCTTGGTACAGAGATACCGTGAGCCTACAAACATGAAATAAGGAATGCATTAGTATAAACAATAATTGCTATTTGTTGCTACATATCAGAAACAAAAAACTTAGTAATAATATATCACAAGGGCAAACTTTTAACACGTAATTTTTACTCTCAGTTACCTATTATAAAAAAAATACTAGAAGTAAAAAAATTAACAGTCAAGTAGAGCAGTGATCCGATTCAAGAAGCTTTTGCAATCATATGCATGTGGAAGTGTGTGATCAAAAGTGCAAATGTAAGCCATATTATTTACACTGCCACTTAAAAATTATAATCCTAAATCATTATGCACTGATGGTTTGATACAACAGAGATTACATAGAATTATTTACTTATTTTTGCAAAAAAAGAATATGAGTACCTAAACATATAACAAATAAACAAATTTCTTATGCATATCACAACAATTAAGTTGAATACAAAACATTGTTGTATCAATGCATAATGATTTTGATTTATAAAGTTTTGAAATTGCTAAGATCAAACCATTACCTAAACAATGGAAATAAGAGAAGCTATACTAATATGCCTTCCTGACCCTTTCTTTCGAAGCCATCATCACCTTCCAAAGCTTCATCAAGTTGTGAAATATCCAGAGGTTGACAATTTATATAGGTATCCTCGTTACACATTTCTAATTCAAGGAAACCTCTAGAAGGTGGTTTCAATACAACATACCAGTTAGAGGCATCAGAATCTCTTGAGTAGAAAACTTGTCTGGCTTATGAAGCTAATATAAAAGGATCATTTTGGAATTGGTTTTGAAATTGGTGTAGATTAGCTAATATAAAACCGTCTTCCGTCTTAACACCATGATTAATATTAGCCCAAGCACTTTTAAATATAGGAATTTGCATAGTATGATAGTCTAACACGATAATTTCTTGAAGAACACCATAGTATGCCTTTGAAGTTGTACTATTATTTAAATGTGAATCGCTCATGTTATTTGCTTCAATCATTACACCACTGTTTTGCGTTGACCTTTCGACATATTGGGTATGAAATCTGCATCCATTTATAATATAACCAGTATATGTAACTGCTTGCTTTTCAGGACCAAATGATAACCATTTTATCTTCTCGGGAACGTGTTTTTTTGTTTCAATGTCCATTGCAACCTACATAGTAAGTTGAAATGGGCTATAACAATCATGTACACACATGTGCATTTGTTATGTAAGGCACGCATACACATCCAAATAATAGAAATCAAACTAATTATGTTGTATATAAGATACCTTTTTTTGAAACCAATCACAAAAGGTAGTGGAATGTTGATCCCAAAGCAATATTCATTTTTGATGAAGCGAATATCTGAATGCTTTAGCTCATCCATATGCATTCTAAAATGTAACAAGATGATAAAGATGGTAAGTATTACACTTTTTAATGTATAATTGGAGCTTAGCAGATCCTATTACACTTACTTCTCATAAGAATGCACTTCTGCCGTATTAAAAAGCACATAACGATGTGCAATTTTCAGCATTTCGTTAGACATCGTAATATGTTTTTCTTTACTGATTGGGCGCCCGACATGAGAAGCATTATTTTCAAATTCTTCATTTCGACCGTGCTTCTCACCTATTTCAGTATTTTGTCTCATATATGTGACGGCCCGTTTTCCCGTACCCTTTGAATCGACAATAAACCACACATGTCCAACTCAAATTGTACGAAAATACGGAACATGAAGGGTGATAAAGAAAAATAGACAGAACAGAATCTCACACGAATGGAATAACATATATTATTTCAATAATAATATTTACAGCGGAAAATTTTAAAATACAATATCAGAGTCTAACCTAGATTCAGCTTGGACAGTTATAAAACCTGCCCTTACAATTGCTGACAAACATCAAACAAAATACACTAAGCAATGGCGATGAAAGAATATCTTCATGCGTCCATGAATATCTCCAGCTCTCCCCTGGAACTTCAACTTCCTTCGACTATCCTGAAACTACTCGGATCTGACCCGAGTATTGAAAATACCCGGATCAGGCTTGATAAACCAGCGTGAGAAAAACTCAATAATAAATGACAGTGTCATATATCAGCCTTTGGATAAAATTCTTTGAAATAAATAGTATCTCATAAGACCACGTCCACACATAAACACGAACGGGTTTTTACCTTATGATAACTAAAACACTTTTATATCAAAACCTTTGATATTATTTCTAATGACATCTCTTTGAAAACATTTGCAAATAAACTTATTAATCTTATCCGAAATGGTTACCCATATAGCATTTCGAGGCTATTCATTACGCCAATACAAACAAAACCGTAGGTTCTTATTGGAGAATGGATTTCCATACAAATGACCAGGCGCAGGATCTACCTTCCGAAATGGGTACACCTCTAGATGGATGTCCCGAGGCACAGAACATCTGCCCTCTACCAACACAAGACCGGCCTACCTCTGTAACTAGATAGTACCGAATATGTCATCCCCCGGTCGTTGCCGACCTTTAACCGAGCGCTCGTTTTCCATACACCACATTAATTACCATCCCGACGTCATAGCGGGAAGAAATATATCTAGAAGGGGATGATCATACCCTAATGGGAATGACCCACATAGCCCTGCTGCATCTAATCCTGTTTCGGTCATTTCCGGTTTGATGAGGATTAAGGCTACGATTACCTTTTCACAAAGCACATATCAAATCTTTGAATGCCACATTGCCATTTCCGTTAACTACTAATTGCCTTCCACAAAAATACAACCCTTGAGCTCGTATGTCTCAAGGAGGGTGTTAAGCTAGAGAAGTTGCCTTCTCCGCCACCACTGATGTACGTTTGTAAAAACCAATGTACGTAATCTTTAGAAATGCAACGTCAGACAAACGTTCATACAAGTTGTCCAGGAACAGGACAAACCGAAGGTACTTTCCTCGGCCATTACTAGGCGAGAAGCCCTTGCAAACCGCAAAATCTCCATCACGAGGAGACCACTGCTATATATAACTCTACAATGGGTGCGCACCCTGAGCAAATCAACAAGCAGTCCTCACGCTATGAAGATCCACGGTCTTCAATCACCATCTTCAACATGTCTTCACGTTCGAACGTACACATTGGTTCGAAGTGGTTTTCGGATAGGAATTAACCAAATCCGACTCCGGTTCCTTCGAAATCCAATCATCGATAAAAAGTGAATATGAGAATATAGGATTTGTTAAGTCTCTTTTCACTTTAATTCTCTTCGGATGATTTCGAAATTCTCTTTCTTTCAACTTAGGATAATTCTAAGTAATTCATTCTTTTGTTTTGGAAAATATCTCAGATTTCTTTACTTAATTCTTGATCCAAATTTCTTAACTTTTAACTTAAGGAAAACATTCCCTTTATAATATCACCTTCCAAAACATCCATTTAATTTAAAGGATTATTCACTGTCCAAAATCGCGAATATAATTCCTTTAATAACTTTCACATTTAACTTATCAATTTAAATTGATTTCAGATTTACAAAACGATGTTTATAAATTCCATTTTTATATCTCACTTGTAAGTCAAAATCCAATACTCTTATTTACCAATTCATTCCTTTCAAATCTTAGCATTCCTAAAATTCATTATAAATTCTTTTCTAAACTTCACAGGTTCGTAGAAATCATTCATTTTGGAGATTGCTTAACTTTTGGGTAATACCAATCTTCTTTTATTTTGGAAAACTTAACAGAATCTTTTTATTTTGAGAGCATCCGGGCTTTCCTTTCGATCTGTTCCACCCCTCGCCTAAGAAAAGAAAACATAGGCCAGGTAAGTTCAGGGCACTGGTTGCTCCATCCCTAACCTTAGTTAAACACCTTGTTTTATCTTCCCAGATCTCACAGGCGGGACAAATGTACTAGTCGTTTCCGCATACTCAGATTTTCAACTTATTTTGGAATTGCTTATAAATATTCCAAATTATCTTTCAAAACGCTTAATTATCCTTTTTAAAACATTCACGATTATTCTTGGAAACGTCGTTACATTTAAACTCATATTCCAAAAGTTATAGAATTCACAGCATAAAAGTGCTGCGGAAAGTGCTATATAAGCCTATTTGATTAAAACAACTTTTAAACATTCGCTAATTCATATTTTCCAATCCAAATCTCTTTTAAATCATTTAAATAGATTTATCAAATTTATTCCATATTTTTCCATAATTAAAAACATCCATTTAAACAGATTTCCTTTTATGGTCACTAAACTGCACTAGCGCGATTTTTCTAGAAAATTGATTTGGACATAATTCAAAATCTACTTATCGAAACTTTGATTTTCTTTCTTCATTTAGAAGATATGGATATAATAGTCCGGAATTTTCTTATCTCGAAGAATTCCGAGCAATATTCCACTCTACACATTCATTTGAACTTTTCAACGCGAAATCGCGAACTACCGTTGCGCGACGCGTCTAGTTTTAACTTATTTTTCAACATTTAAAATAATTTATTCAAATTGGATTTCAATACTTATAAAATGATTAGAAACCCTTTTAAATCAATATTTTCACCTTTTAAAGCTTTTAAAATATATTTTCACTCTTACCACATTAAAATATTATTATATTCCCATTATTTTCATATTAAACTTTAAATCCCAATTTTAACTCAATTTCAATTCTAATCTCAAATTAAACATATTTAAAACTTAGATTTCAAATCTAATTCCAATTTAAATTTCAATTTAATCTCAAACTAAACTTCACTTTTTCAAAATCGATTTTAATTTCAATTTCACTATTCATCTAACTTTCAATTTTCTAATTAGCTATTCTTTTCAAATCCGTTTCACTTCAAATTTCAAATTCTCTTTCATTTTAACTTTAATTTCACTTCTAAATGAAAAGAGACTTGTTTTTCCACAATTTCTCATATTACTAAAATATGGTCTTTTAAACAAAAGTGATTACTAAATCAATAGGAATTTGATATCCAAATTATCATCACATCCATATAACAATCATATAACATCAACATTTTCAATATGGTAAATGTCATAATATTACTACGGATTATCCAACATATCCAAACAATCAACCAAACATACATATCATCAAATAGTGATTATCTAACATAACAATTTAGCATGATAATCAATATAATTTAAAAGCGATGAGAATTTCTCACCTTTACCCAAATGTTTAACTTCCTACCAACATTCATATCAACAACACTTCACTAAAACTTCAACTAATCAACTTTTACTCCATTTCATCGACCACTTCTTCCATAAGTTCGGCCTCCTCCTATTCTTCCTCTTTCTCCATCATTTCTTCACTTATTAGATGTTAAACCATGTTCTCATGGTATTCTAAGGTCTTTGACAAAGTTTGGTGGTGTTTGGAGTTGATTTAATATGGTTTTGAAAAAGTTAGTAAGCATTTTGGAAGAGAAGAAGAAGCCATTAAAGAGAGCTTCAAAGAGGAAGAAGAAGAAGAAGAAAGTGAAGAAGAAGGTAGAGAATGAAGTGTGAAAAATGAAAGGTATGGATGCATATTTATATTTGAGCTTTGGATGGCAAATGACTAAAATACCCTTCTTTACTTTTTGACTTTTTAATTTACTTTTCTACCCTTGATTTAACTCTTTAAGGACATGCATTAATGGTGAAATGATGGTAGGATGTAAGTTTGTACTTAATGAAATGATGTTTGCCTCTTTTTCTTAAACTTTTAAAATGTTAAAATAATATTTTGCTCCTTTTCCATGTAAAGTAGTAACATCTCATTAATGTGATTTGAATTTATAAAATGATTACTCTTTTTTTTTTCTTAAACTTTGTGTAAAAAGGAAATAAGACTTTTGCTTGATTTGATTTGCATTAATGGTGGAAAGATGGTTTAGTAATGATATTGTTTTTATGTCAAATCATGTCCTTTTATTTTTTTATTTATGTAAACTATTTTCAAAAGTAAACTCCTTTTGTCTTTTAGTGCTAAATGTAAAGTGTTTAAATAGTTTGTAAACTTGTAATTTTAAGTTATAAAATGTATTAAGTTGCAACAACTTGTCGACAACTTGTTTTGGTTGAAAACGGTGTTTTCCGCCGACAAAGTTTACAGTCAAAATTTGACGTTTTTATTAAGCTATATATTGATGTAAACCAAACTTTAAAATGAACTTTTTACTTCTTTAAATAAATTAAAACATGTCTCTTTATATTAAAAAATCATATTTAATTAATATCAAAATCTCTAATTTTACCGCGTATGTAAAACTAACAAAATGCGACAAATTTTGGTTATTTTTGTAAAACGATTATTAACAAACTTTTAAATCTTTTAACATACTTTTATTATCTTTATAAGATTTATCCTTTTAGATTTTAAATCGTTCGAAATCTCTCATTTTCGAAGTAGCGAAAATACGGGTCGTTACATTCTCCCCTACTTAGAAGCATTTCGTCCTCGAAATGAAAGTTAGATAAAGGAATCTATCTCATACTCATCTCCTCAAATAATTTGACTTATTTCTACTGATGATAGAAAAGAAGAAGGCCGATATCATAACAATACTAAAACAAATGATGCCAAACATGCATATAAAGATTCCCCACACTAACCTAAGTATCTATTACGTACTTACGGTTATATGTACATACATCAAGTCAAACTTCTATCCTTCCCATCCTAGTGCGTACTGCACACTTAAGATAATGTATCCAACTATCAAATAAGACTATACATCCAAAAACAACCAAACTAATACTATATCAAGATAAATGAATACATCCACATAACCCATCCTCTGACCTAAGCATGTACTACACCTGAGGTCTATATATTAAAACATAAGTCCAACCCTTATATCTTAGCGTCTACTATTTAAGATAACTATCCAACTACTATGTTGACATACCCAAAACATCATAATATATGTTATATTTGATTCGATCTATTATTCAATCCACAACTTTTCTTTCGAACTAGTATCGATCCCCCGATTTTCTATTGCGGACTTTGATCAGACTTCTTAATCACAAACTCTTGCTTTCCTTGCATAGCTCTCAACTATGATAGAAAACTCGTGTACATAATCACAAACTCTCATCAATGTTCGCCATCAAAAATTGAGTGATAAATCCTTTTTTCGGATTGGTGTAAACACCTCAAAGTTCTATACTCAAATCTTAGATCAAAATTTATCTACGTTTAACTTATGTACTTATTCACATTTATCTTTACTTAATACATTTCTTCCAAAACTTCTATTAATCCAAGTTTATTTCACAACCATTTACTTTCTTCTAAATCCATTATTACTTAAGCTTACAAATATGACTTAACTTGTATAATATATTTTTACTTCCTAAGAGTATATATACATATCCCTAATCTTCAAATCGTCATTACTTCAATTAGGGTTTTCAACAAATGTGGAATTCTATTATTCCAAATAAATAAGTTATAAAACTTAATCCCTAGTTTTCTTTACCTAAGGTCTCCATTTAGCTAATATTATTTATCTAATCCATATATTAATCAGACAACTTTACTAAGTGTACATCCTTTTTCTTACAAAGTTAACTTATTTACCTATCCATTTGCCAAATCAAAATTTCTTAATCTTAAATCCATCAAATACCTTATAGTCAAATTTGTGAAACTTAATTCACATGGTATTTGTTATTTAAACATTTTCATCCAACATTCAACTACTAACCATATTATTCAAAACCATCCACTTTTCATCTTACTTCATTTTGAATTACAAATGTTACCCTAATGTATCATTAATTCAAATTTTTATATTAGGATGATATTTCTTATATCTCTTGTTCCTAAATTTCACTTTGATTTTTAAACTTAATCAAAGTGTCTAAATTCCAAATTACCTTATCTCATTTATAAGTTATAGAACTTATCCTTTCATAATATATTAACCCAAAATTTCAATTTTGGCTTATCTTTTCTGTCTTATTGATAAGAATTTTTCTAAGTGTAAATTTTCACTTTACTTCCTCTAATTACACTTCTAGCTTCAATATTATCATCAAATATCTTATAATCAAATTGTGAATTTTACTTCACAAGATATTTGTACTTAGCTTTTTAAATCCATTCATTATGATAATCACTTAATAATTATTATTTCTTAATACCAAAGGTCTAGGGGTATATGGTCAAAATTTTAAATTCTAGCTTTCAACTAATTAATTTTATATGAAATATCTTATAGTCAAATTTGTGCAATTCTAATCACAAGATATTCATATTTTAATTTCACTAAGCTAAATCACAATCAATCCTTAACCCAAAAGATAATAATATCCCCTTTAGTATTTATAATATAAACCCAAGGTAAAATTATTTCATTTACCAATTTCTTTTAAAACAAAATCATTTTTATAAATTTAACAAATACGCGCTCATATATATAATACTCTCATAACTCATTCTAGGGCGTTACTAACCCTATCTCTAATGAGTTACTCATCCTAGGATATTACTAATCCTATCTCTGATGAGACTTTACCCATAACAGAGCCAAGGTTCTCGCTTAACCTTCAGCTCTGATACCAAATGTGACGGCCCGTTTTCCCGTACCCTTTGAATCGACAATAAACCACACATGTCCAACTCAAATTGTACGAAAATACGGAACATGAAGGGTGATAAAGAAAAATAGACAGAACAGAATCTCACACGAATGGAATAACATATATTATTTCAATAATAATATTTACAGCGGAAAATTTTAAAATACAATATCAGAGTCTAACCTAGATTCAGCTTGGACAGTTATAAAACCTGCCCTTACAATTGCTGACAAACATCAAACAAAATACACTAAGCAATGGCGATGAAAGAATATCTTCATGCGTCCATGAATATCTCCAGCTCTCCCCTGGAACTTCAACTTCCTTCGACTATCCTGAAACTACTCGGATCTGACCCGAGTATTGAAAATACCCGGATCAGGCTTGATAAACCAGCGTGAGAAAAACTCAATAATAAATGACAGTGTCATATATCAGCCTTTGGATAAAATTCTTTGAAATAAATAGTATCTCATAAGACCACGTCCACACATAAACACGAACGGGTTTTTACCTTATGATAACTAAAACACTTTTATATCAAAACCTTTGATATTATTTCTAATGACATCTCTTTGAAAACATTTGCAAATAAACTTATTAATCTTATCCGAAATGGTTACCCATATAGCATTTCGAGGCTATTCATTACGCCAATACAAACAAAACCGTAGGTTCTTATTGGAGAATGGATTTCCATACAAATGACCAGGCGCAGGATCTACCTTCCGAAATGGGTACACCTCTAGATGGATGTCCCGAGGCACAGAACATCTGCCCTCTACCAACACAAGACCGGCCTACCTCTGTAACTAGATAGTACCGAATATGTCATCCCCCGGTCGTTGCCGACCTTTAACCGAGCGCTCGTTTTCCATACACCACATTAATTAACATCCCGACGTCATAGCGGGAAGAAATATATCTAGAAGGGGATGATCATACCCTAATGGGAATGACCCACATAGCCCTGCTGCATCTAATCCTGTTTCGGTCATTTCCGGTTTGATGAGGCTTAAGGCTACGATTACCTTTTCACAAAGCACATATCAAATCTTTGAATGCCACATTGCCATTTCCGTTAACTACTAATTGCCTTCCACAAAAATACAACCCTTGAGCTCGTATGTCTCAAGGAGGGTGTTAAGCTAGAGAAGTTGCCTTCTCCGCCACCACTGATGTACGTTTGTAAAAACCGATGTACGTAATCTTTAGAAATGCAACGTCAGACAAACGTTCATACAAGTTGTCCAGGAACAGGACAAACCGAAGGTACTTTCCTCGGCCATTACTAGGCGAGAAGCCCTTGCAAACCGCAAAATCTCCATCACGAGGAGACCACTGCTATATATAACTCTACAATGGGTGCGCACCCTGAGCAAATCAACAAGCAGTCCTCACGCTATGAAGATCCACGGTCTTCAATCACCATCTTCAACATGTCTTCACGTTCGAACGTACACATTGGTTCGAAGTGGTTTTCGGATAGGAATTAACCAAATCCGACTCCGGTTCCTTCGAAATCCAATCATCGATAAAAAGTGAATATGAGAATATAGGATTTGTTAAGTCTCTTTTCACTTTAATTCTCTTCGGATGATTTCGAAATTCTCTTTCTTTCAACTTAGGATAATTCTAAGTAATTCATTCTTTTGTTTTGGAAAATATCTCAGATTTCTTTACTTAATTCTTGATCCAAATTTCTTAACTTTTAACTTAAGGAAAACATTCCCTTTATAATATCACCTTCCAAAACATCCATTTAATTTAAAGGATTATTCACTGTCCAAAATCGCGAATATAATTCCTTTAATAACTTTCACATTTAACTTATCAATTTAAATTGATTTCAGATTTACAAAACGATGTTTATAAATTCCATTTTTATATCTCACTTGTAAGTCAAAATCCAATACTCTTATTTACCAATTCATTCCTTTCAAATCTTAGCATTCCTAAAATTCATTATAAATTCTTTTCTAAACTTCACAGGTTCGTAGAAATCATTCATTTTGGAGATTGCTTAACTTTTGGGTAATACCAATCTTCTTTTATTTTGGAAAACTTAACAGAATCTTTTTATTTTGAGAGCATCCGGGCTTTCCTTTCGATCTGTTCCACCCCTCGCCTAAGAAAAGAAAACATAGGCCAGGTAAGTTCAGGGCACTGGTTGCTCCATCCCTAACCTTAGTTAAACACCTTGTTTTATCTTCCCAGATCTCACAGGCGGGACAAATGTACTAGTCGTTTCCGCATACTCAGATTTTCAACTTATTTTGGAATTGCTTATAAATATTCCAAATTATCTTTCAAAACGCTTAATTATCCTTTTTAAAACATTCACGATTATTCTTGGAAACGTCGTTACATTTAAACTCATATTCCAAAAGTTATAGAATTCACAGCATAAAAGTGCTGCGGAAAGTGCTATATAAGCCTATTTGATTAAAACAACTTTTAAACATTCGCTAATTCATATTTTCCAATCCAAATCTCTTTTAAATCATTTAAATAGATTTATCAAATTTATTCCATATTTTTCCATAATTAAAAACATCCATTTAAACAGATTTCCTTTTATGGTCACTAAACTGCACTAGCGCGATTTTTCTAGAAAATTGATTTGGACATAATTCAAAATCTACTTATCGAAACTTTGATTTTCTTTCTTCATTTAGAAGATATGGATATAATAGTCCGGAATTTTCTTATCTCGAAGAATTCCGAGCAATATTCCACTCTACACATTCATTTGAACTTTTCAACGCGAAATCGCGAACTACCGTTGCGCGACGCGTCTAGTTTTAACTTATTTTTCAACATTTGAAATAATTTATTCAAATTGGATTTCAATACTTATAAAATGATTAGAAACCCTTTTAAATCAATATTTTCACCTTTTAAAGCTTTTAAAATATATTTTCACTCTTACCACATTAAAATATTATTATATTCCCATTATTTTCATATTAAACTTTAAATCCCAATTTTAACTCAATTTCAATTCTAATCTCAAATTAAACATATTTAAAACTTAGATTTCAAATCTAATTCCAATTTAAATTTCAATTTAATCTCAAACTAAACTTCACTTTTTCAAAATCGATTTTAATTTCAATTTCACTATTCATCTAACTTTCAATTTTCTAATTAGCTATTCTTTTCAAATCCGTTTCACTTCAAATTTCAAATTCTCTTTCATTTTAACTTTAATTTCACTTCTAAATGAAAAGAGACTTGTTTTTCCACAATTTCTCATATTACTAAAATATGGTCTTTTAAACAAAAGTGATTACTAAATCAATAGGAATTTGATATCCAAATTATCATCACATCCATATAACAATCATATAACATCAACATTTTCAATATGGTAAATGTCATAATATTACTACGGATTATCCAACATATCCAAACAATCAACCAAACATACATATCATCAAATAGTGATTATCTAACATAACAATTTAGCATGATAATCAATATAATTTAAAAGCGATGAGAATTTCTCACCTTTACCCAAATGTTTAACTTCCTACCAACATTCATATCAACAACACTTCACTAAAACTTCAACTAATCAACTTTTACTCCATTTCATCGACCACTTCTTCCATAAGTTCGGCCTCCTCCTATTCTTCCTCTTTCTCCATCATTTCTTCACTTATTAGATGTTAAACCATGTTCTCATGGTATTCTAAGGTCTTTGACAAAGTTTGGTGGTGTTTGGAGTTGATTTAATATGGTTTTGAAAAAGTTAGTAAGCATTTTGGAAGAGAAGAAGAAGCCATTAAAGAGAGCTTCAAAGAGGAAGAAGAAGAAGAAGAAAGTGAAGAAGAAGGTAGAGAATGAAGTGTGAAAAATGAAAGGTATGGATGCATATTTATATTTGAGCTTTGGATGGCAAATGACTAAAATACCCTTCTTTACTTTTTGACTTTTTAATTTACTTTTCTACCCTTGATTTAACTCTTTAAGGACATGCATTAATGGTGAAATGATGGTAGGATGTAAGTTTGTACTTAATGAAATGATGTTTGCCTCTTTTTCTTAAACTTTTAAAATGTTAAAATAATATTTTGCTCCTTTTCCATGTAAAGTAGTAACATCTCATTAATGTGATTTGAATTTATAAAATGATTACTCTTTTTTTTTTCTTAAACTTTGTGTAAAAAGGAAATAAGACTTTTGCTTGATTTGATTTGCATTAATGGTGGAAAGATGGTTTAGTAATGATATTGTTTTTATGTCAAATCATGTCCTTTTATTTTTTTATTTATGTAAACTATTTTCAAAAGTAAACTCCTTTTGTCTTTTAGTGCTAAATGTAAAGTGTTTAAATAGTTTGTAAACTTGTAATTTTAAGTTATAAAATGTATTAAGTTGCAACAACTTGTCGACAACTTGTTTTGGTTGAAAACGGTGTTTTCCGCCGACAAAGTTTACAGTCAAAATTTGACGTTTTTATTAAGCTATATATTGATGTAAACCAAACTTTAAAATGAACTTTTTACTTCTTTAAATAAATTAAAACATGTCTCTTTATATTAAAAAATCATATTTAATTAATATCAAAATCTCTAATTTTACCGCGTATGTAAAACTAACAAAATGCGACAAATTTTGGTTATTTTTGTAAAACGATTATTAACAAACTTTTAAATCTTTTAACATACTTTTATTATCTTTATAAGATTTATCCTTTTAGATTTTAAATCGTTCGAAATCTCTCATTTTCGAAGTAGCGAAAATACGGGTCGTTACAATATAACTAGCACAATACCTGATGCACTCTTCAGCAAGATAACTCTCTGATATGCATCCTTCAGGACGTGAGGGATTTTTAACATATCCTTTCAGTATTTTCATATACCTACAAAAAGAAAATAAAAATTCAAGTAAATTTATTTCCAGTCTATTACTTATGCAAATTTATTCATTATCCAAATAAAAAATATCTTCCTATATGACTACATCTCCTCTTACTTTCTTTTCGGTAGATGTAATGACATAAGATTGATATAACATTATCATTTATACATTGATGGGGCTTAAGATAATATAATAGTTCTCAACTTGTAGCTTCAAACGATAAAGTTTCATTAATAAAATGGATCTCATATGTAACTTAGTATGAAAAAATTCAATAATAACCATGCTCTAAAAATCATTGGCAAAAACAAAGTTTATTCATTTTTCTAAACTATATCAGGCTATCTGCGTCCAAAAATTGAAATCATATTTTTCTCTCATTTTCATACACTAAAAAGGGTTTAGTTCAAATGTGAATCATACGAATTTGCTTTAAGAATAAAAAAAGCGAATTTGCTTTAAGAATAAAAAAGTGATAGTATGTCACCTTTCAAATGGGTACATCCAACGATATTGTACTGGCCCACACAATCTTAATTCTCTCGTCAAGTGAATAGTCAGGTGTGTCATTATATCAAAAAATGATGGAGGGAAAAATCTTTCAAACACGCATAATATCTCGGCAACTTCATT
Source organism: Allium cepa (assembly GCA_030765085.1). Classification (NCBI taxonomy): domain Eukaryota; kingdom Viridiplantae; phylum Streptophyta; class Magnoliopsida; order Asparagales; family Amaryllidaceae; genus Allium; species Allium cepa. The sequence goes on from CM060932.1 coordinate 140,743,457, forward strand.
TTCAAGATGTTCCAACCTCTTTCGATCTATTATTCTTTGGCAAAGTTCATTAAAAAATAAACAAAGTCGAAATATTGCATTTCTCGGTCCCTTTGGTAAGAGCCCTCTTAAAGCTACAGGTAATAATTGTTGCATTAAAACGTGACAATCATGAGATTTCATTCCTATTATGTTATCATCCTTTGAGAAGCATTGTCGAATGTTAGAACTATAGCTATCGGGAACCTTTAATTTCCTAAATCGGTTGTAGAAAATTTGTTTTTCTTGTTTTGTTAAGGTGTATTGTGCAGCGGGTAGGTATGTCTTTCCACCGACTTCTTGCGGATGTAACTCTTTTCTTATTCCCATATGCTGTAGATCCTTACGAGAATTCAGCCCATCTTTGGATTTTCCATTTATGTTCAAAATTGTCCCCACTAGACTTTCGCATACATTTTTTTCAATATGCATAACATCCAAATTGTGACGTAAAAGCAATTCCTGAAGGTAGTAATACAAATTGTCACTTTTGTATGAGGAAGAATTAAACTGGAAAATCAAAAACTAAAAATACATATATTACTGAGTAATAGTTTGTACCTTCCAATAAGGCAACTTGAAGAAGATTGACTTCTTTTTCCACATATAAGTGTTTTTATCATATGCAGCTTTCCTCTTCTTTGGGTTTTGCCTCTTTCTCTTAGCAACTCTCACAGTCTTTCCTTTCTGTTCTTTTATTTTCTTTCCCCAGTGATTTTGAATATTACTTGTAGATTTTAGCACATTTATACCACTCATTACTATTGGTTTACCTCGTTCTTCGATTTTACCATCAAACCAACTTTTCTTTTTTCGAAAAGGGTGATCTGGAGACAAAAACCTTCTATGGTGCATGTATACACACTTACAACTAAAAGGTAACCAATCTGACAATGTATTAACTCCACAAATCGGACAGCCTGTCCTTTTGTTGTACAACCAGCCAAATTACCATAAGCCGGAAAATCATTTATAGTCCACAGTAAAACAGCATTCACCTTGAAATTGGAATTACTGAAAGCATCATATACCTCCGTGCCATTATTCCATAGCTCGTTCAAATCATCTATGAGTGGCTCTAGGTAAACATCAATGTCATTGCCTTCTCACAAACAAATAATTTTTATTAAGTTTATGTCATTTAAATAACATGTGAAAATTAATATATACATAAGTTTTTTACTTCAAAATCAATATTCCTTAATCAGGATATAGTAAAAAATGTTATACGTGTAGCAAATAATGTTAATTGTAAGTGTTAGAAATTAGAATACATTTAAATGATTCTACATTGCCCACTTCATTATTACGGTATAGAGGAATATGAAACTTCCTATGTTGTTGAGTTGACATTAAATGCTATCAAAGTAACATACAACCTTTGTTTACAATTAAAACAAAGAAATACATGCAACTAATTAGCAGTACGAGGAAGTTGATATACATGTGATATCAATATATTTTCTGAAAGTATATTATAACAAATGAGTAGTTTTTTCAAAATAAAAATGGATTATAAAAACGAAATTTTTTTACAAATGTTATAGCCAACAATTATACTACTGCCCAAAATGTAAATGCAAATAGAAGGCAGTTGAAATACAGATGTAAATTTCCAAGCTATTTACCGCAGAAAAAGTTGTATGACAATAATAAGAAATTCTAGTTCCAAACCAACGTAGACCCAATTAAGTTATGTGACATTATGTTAATGAAAAAGTGTGAAATTCAAAAAAAAAGAGTGTGCTGCAAATTATAAGATAACTAATTTTTGGCTGAAAAACTTTCGAAACAATGAATGAAAAACAAGGATCATTTAGAAGTAGACATAAATGTGTAGAGTAAATTTGAATACTTATATATTTATTTTGAAATAGACAATACACAAATGTGTAGAGTAAATTTGAATACTTATATAATTATTTTGATGTAGACAATTATTAGAAAGTCATGTTAGTGACTTACAACTGAATACGACAAATCCGGAAAGAAAATATGTTTAACAAAACTTATCCTACACGATTGTTATTTTAAATAATAAAATTAATTCTTGTTAAAAAGATATAACTATGATTATATATTTACAAATGTTTATAATAAGATTATGTAATATATGTGAAAAGTGTTACATGTATGTGATTTTTGGCTTAAAAAGCAAAATCGTAGTAGTATAAAGAAAAATTTCTTTGTAAACTTAAAAGATGTAATAGATGATAATTATTAAAAAGAAAAATTCTGCAGTTTGATTCCATGACAAGCATATAAAGAGCAATTTAGATGATGTAAAATTATAGTGTTTTTACTGAACAAACTCTACATTAGACACAATAATATATACTCACAAAAACAGAAGTGGTAATAAAAAATTATAATAAAAAGGTTACTGTGTTGAGAACAAAAATAACTAATTGAACTAGGGAAAAAATTAACAAAATCAACTTGATCACTTAATTCATAATGTTACATATTCATAATTGTTTGCACATATGTCAATATGATGATTTATAATAACAAAAATAAACCATGGGCATACATTTATATGATGATTAACAATGATAAAAATAACGTAATGAGAAATCCTAAAATACTCTTTGTTATAGACGAAAAGAAATCATAATTCATAGTAATTGGATTTGTCGTTCCAATCTTGACAGGATGACTTGATTGGTAGAAATAAATTTTTCTTCATTTAATACCAATTTACATTGCAATCAAATTTCATAAAAGTTAAAGTTACTGTAATAAAATGTGTTTAAGATGGAAATATTATATCGGGTTAGAAATAAGAAAAACAATTTTAAATACCATAAATACTGTAAAAAAAACAGCAGAATGAATTTAACATACAAGAATACGAAAAATTTAATATCAGTAAGTATTTATAAATTTACTGTCAGATGGAATGCTAAGCTTTTACTGACCCTTTGACAATGTGAGTAAATACCCATTAGTCCTAGACTATTTTTGTTAATCAAGGTTGGACAAATTCTTTTTGAATCATAAATAATGTGTTTAGTTTTGTTACATTCATTATATGTGATGCTAAATGAATTCAACATTATTTCTTTACAAGTTCCACTTTGGAACTGAGTGTATTCAATCATCATGCACATGCTGTTTTTCTAGTCAAGATACTTTAAGTCTTTCATATATCCATTTCAATTTACATTCCTCTATCCTCAATCCAAATAATAAATGCGCTGTATTAATTAAATGATGGTCTGCTTCCATCCATCTATCGTGTGTCACTCTCCAAATGAAGCATGTTCATACACTTATCTATAGTTTTAAGTATTAAACTAGTGAAGTGGTTATGGAAATAAGGTAGATTTAAAGAGAAAAATTCAACACGTCGATTAAAAACATACACAAACATCAACTAGAAAAATTATTTTTAAATGTGTGTATTAGTATATGCATGAAAGAGAACAGTCCACGAAAATATTGTGAAAACATTTTCATGGTTACCTGGTTGCCTGGGGCCTGGAATCAGCAAAGACAACATCAAATTTTCTTTTTTCATGCATAACCATGGAGGAAGGTTGTATGTAACTAGTATTATAGGCCAGCAACTATAAGTCGATCTTGGATCGGTAAAAGGACTAAATCCATCAGTCGCAAGCCCAAATCTCAAATTTCTTGGATCAGAAGCAAAACTAGGCCATTTTTTATCAATTTTATTCCAAGCTAACGAATCGACCGGATGTCGTAATTTCTCATCTTTGCTTTTATTCGTATCATGCCACCTCAACTGCTTTGATGTTTCTTGGGATTTAAACATTCTTCTAAGTCTAGGTATAATTGGAAAATACCTAAGCACCTTAACAGGAATATTTTTCTTTCTCTCATTATCATTGTCACTTTTTTTGTACCTTGAAAAACCACACTCCGGACATTTATCTAAGTTTGCGATCTCTTTTCGAAAAAGACAACAATCATTTTCACAAGCATGTATTTTTTCATAACTGAGATTAAAACAATTGAGAAACTTTTTAATCTCATAGTTGCTTTTCGGAAGCAAATTTTCATCTGGTAGCATATGATCATGTATTGCCTTTAAAACTTCATTGAAACTTTTAGTTGTTAATCCATTCTCGGTTTTGATTTGGTATAAAGCTAATGTAGCAGAAATCTTTGTAGACTTTTTAAAGCCAGGATACAAAGGAAGTAAAGAATCTCCTACCATATCATCTTGTATCATGCTTGTATCATTCAAAATCACTTCATCATCAAAAGCATCGGCGTACATTCTATATGTACTATAAAATTCGTTATCTTCACGAGCATTTTCGACAGTAGTACGTCGTTCTCCATGCAAAATCCTTGTAGTGTAAGTTGGATCCATACCATCACAAACTAAGTGCTCAAATACAGCATAACCAGAGAGATGAGCACCCAAGTTACAACATTTTGAGCATGGACAACTAATTTTATTAAGTTGTTCTATGGTTTCAGAATCAGATTTTGCATTCATCGTAACAACTTGCTCATTGTACTTTAAAGCTTTGTTTATAAAATTCCATGCCCCTTCCCCATATTCACTTGTGACTCTGAACGCGTAAATTAATTTAATTTTTTGAGACATGAAACAACCGAAACATATTCAAAACTTATCAATATAATGAATTGATATAGCGCAAACCTGGGTAGATGAACCCAAGATTTCTCTAACCCTTGGTAAATCAGTGGCATATTTTCTTCAGCTGCTGAAAAATAGTTGGTTAAAATATTAGCCAAGTGCACTTATTCATTGGATAGGTATAATGTTATAATCTAAATCAATAGAAGGGCAAAATACTTTGGAATGACCGAATTCACTCCTTGGACATAAGGTTTCATTTATTGCATGCATACTTTACCGTTTGAACACCAGATGGATAGTTGTCTTTTAACAAAAACTTAAGGAAATAAAAAATTTCCAACCTTGGTGCTGCCATTTTCAAAAAAGATAAAAATTGATCTCCATTGATGGTGTTCTTTATTTTCAAAAGAAGTTTTGTCGATAATTTGTTTATATCAGAATTAAACTGTTAACATTTTTTCTTCTTCCTATATTGCATACATACATACTATGTTTACCATTTGAATACATCATGAATGAAGAACCTTTCTCTTAAAAGAAATATAATATATTTTTTCTTGATTAATTTTTCCAATTTTAGAAGAATTAACTGGCTATCATTTCTGGTAACTTTTTAAATACTGTGAAGACTGTAATTACTTATTTATTTTCCTAGAATTATTTCCATTTTTGCAATTATTCTAACTTTCTTCACTCACAATCAAATTTATGCAACAGGTTTACAAGTTTACAGACAAACAGAGGAAATACGGCTAATATGCAATATGAAGGGTGGGATACACATTGTAAACTGCTACATATATGAAATAAACCGCAGTTCCTGAAAAATTGAAGGCTAAATATATGAAATATACACATTGTCCCTGTCAATCGTCAGTGAACTTTCAGCCAGTTTATATTGGTTTTTTACTGCCTTGTATTTAGATCAGCAACATATCTACATCTTATTTAAAATAAAATTACAAATGTACTCGTCCGTGATACTGAATTATTATAGCAGTACAATTTACTAATTCATATGGACCAGGATATAAAAAAGTTACTATGCTACCATTGAGCACGGGTTGTCAATGATCATGGATAGTTGTGATATATTTTTTATTGATGTACATACAGATCTTTGCCCCCATTTAATATATATAGAACTTTGTTGTTCATTTCTAACTTTATTTTGTTGCATAGAGTTAACCATGATTCTCATGTGGATATGTTCGACTCTGATGAAGCATGGATATACTAATTTGGTATTATGGTTTTCTTTTCTTTTTCCTATTCGACTTGACTGAATCATATTTTTTAGGATATTAAAGCATGTTTGGCCTTGATACAGTTTATAAAAGAAAGAAAAAACAGCTTTTTATCCAGATTATTTTTTCCAACATAGTTTTACACCTCTAGCCTAGTCAATGTATATCTTTATTTAGGTAATATTTGAAGCCAAATTTTGTGATAAACTAGTCAAGAAAATGTCTTACATGCTGTTACAAGTGGTTTGCTCCTCTCTGGGTAAATTAGTTCCCTGCATCCATCTGAATTTTGATATAAAGTATCAATTTTGTTAAAAAAGATATAAATTGGTAACAACAAAATTTATATCTTATTACTTTAAATTTTACACATATGAAACCAAATTCATTTTTCTATATCAAATGAACTGTACTTTACATAATCAAACATACTGATCTAACAGAAGTATTAGTGAAGTGTTTATAATAAATATTAGAACAGTGACTATGGATGGACGAAATGATTCATCCATACAAGTCATTAGGTTTTCAGTTTTGAATCTAGCTGCCTTTCTGTAGTTCTGCTCTACAAATTTGAATTCTAATGGGCTTAACAAATACATTTTCCAAACATAGGTCCAACCCAATCCAAAGTTAAAATTAGATTACAGTAATTTTCTATATTTTATCCGACCTTTTGCTTGACCAAGTTGCTCTTTACTTGATCTGGTGTTCGAACTAAGTTTCTATTTTTGAAATCCATTATAATCAAATTAGACATGCTTCTATGACAGTTGTAAAACCAAACATATATAATCTTATATAAAGACTCACAATGAATGGTCAAAAAGATACGTCAAATCATTTGGCTCAAAATGTGGATCGTTCACTGCAAAAACAGAATAAGAAAACATGGTTAGAGTAAATAAATGGTTACGAAACTGCATTGTATGGAAGTATTTGAAAGACATTCCATAAAGACCATATCTGTTGATAACTCATTTCACCATCATTAGTTCTCTCACTATGATAGAGAGTCGCATTAAATTCACCTACCAATATCCAAGAGATAGCAATGGATGAATTCTGTTTTTTTATTTGAACTCCCACGGCTATTTCTTTCGTTCTAAAGTATTATCTACATATAACACTGTGCACATAATGCTTATATCACCAGGTTTTGGTTTTTTGCAATATTGTGTTTTTCCATTGTTTTGGGTCCTACATTGTAAGTTTCTTCAAGTTGTTCATGTTGGCACCACTAGTCTAGATTGATTAATCTTATGATTTGAGGAATTTGTTCTAATGGCAATTTGTTTTTCTAGCAGGCCTACAAAGGACATCTTCTGATTTTACATGACATTTCAAGTTAGTAATTATTTTTAGCAGCGTGCTTTCATAATTGCTGACATAATGACCAACATTCAACCTCTGCAATTGATAAACTACACCACTTCGACATCCTTATCTAGCCTATGACCATAACCAAACACACACACTTTGTCAAAAATTTACCTTTTGTACTCTGTAAATTTTTTTCCCCGGTTAAAATATGTTTTTTCTTATATGTTCTTAATCTTAACAAATAAAATATTCATGTTTAAAAAGTCAATATATAAAGCCATGTGTTTTTTCTATGGAAGCAAACATGTGTCTATATATGTGTGTGTGTGTGTGTGTGTGTGTGTGTGTGTCTGTATATATATATATATATACAGACACACACACTGCAAATTGACAAAGATAAATGGACAGTATAGAATTTGTGATCAAATCTGTACACATGGTTATATGGACATCTTGATTTTTTTTCCCTCATGAACGCTACTACACTTGTTCTACTACTATATTATTTTCCTCATTTGAATTTTTGGATTATCAGTTGTATGCCCTACTAACTTCTTTATACATATGCAGGCTTTCTATGTTTAATCATCCTAAAGCTAACCATTCCAACTGGACATGCAAATAAACATTGAAAAGTCCACTGTGTTGAATAAAGTTGACTGTCAGGCAAAGCAATGGCCTGAGCAAATGAATAAATATCCTTTAACCGAAGTTGCAAACCCATATACAGTTAAGAATAATTTCAACGAATTATGTAGGAAAAATAGATATGCATATTAAAACCCAAGTTACCTTCAACCAAAGTCGTAACAGAATTAAGATATTGGAGCTGTGGTGGAATCAAGACGCGAAGCGAAGCTTAAGTGGCCGAGTAGGAATGGCCACGCTTGCGCGGTCCGATGCGGCTTAGTGATATGTGTTCGCCTTGATTTGAGCTGTTGATGGTAACGTCGATGATTTTTGGAGCGGTGGATCTGATATAGAAAAATTAGGTCAAGTTTAGGGAGGCAGCGATTGATTTGGGAGTAATTACGAGAAGCGAAAAATGAAAGATTAGATAAGCAGTGTAGATTTCTTTTCATAATTTTATCATTAAAAAATAAAATTTGGCAGAAATTTTAGAATAAGTAGTATTTCTTACAATATTCTGTTTCATCAAAACTTATGAGACACAATATGATTTTTTTTCATGTTAAACATCCGTAGTTATCATATAAAGTTACTTGTAGCTTCAAGAGAGAAATGCATTTTTCTATTACGGATTTGTAGCTTCAAGAGTGAAATGTAGTTGACCTCTAAATTTTGTAGCGATTTTCTTTATAGATTTTGAGTTATAAATCGATCGTCGTCAAAAATCACCAAAACAGTTGTCGAAAAACCCACTTCAGGGTTGACTCGAAGCGAAACCCAAAGTAATCACCTTTTTGACCCCAAGCAAGTGCTGAAGATTCTAGCCCAGGGTTAGACTTGGTTAAAAATGAAATTTTCTCCAAGCAGACGTGATTTTGACTCCAAGCATGAAAACGATCGGTGCTGATCTTTTTTCTCCAAGGAAACATGTATCTGATACCAAGCAAGATCCAACGCTTTAAATTTCTGTGGCTCCAAGCGAACCATGTGCCGACTCCAAGCAAATAGCAAATTTTTCCAGATCAGACTCCAAGCAAATTACCACTAATCCGTCGATATTGATCCATCTTCTTTTGTCCATAACTCGAGCATACGAACTCCAATCGACTTGAAATTTTGAATGCAGCCTTATATGGCCTTCCTTGTCACTCTATACGAATCGCACCTTGCTTAGGTCAGAAATTGGACATCCGATCCGACTCGTTGCCTAGGTGAAGTGCCAATTTCATAATTAGTCGTTTTTTGAGTGTTGTCTATCCGAATCCATTTAACTATCATCCATGATTTCAACTGTAATCAATTTCTAGTCCATCTATTTTAGTCAAATCCATAGTATCTCGGCCAGACCAAAAGCGAGATAACATTTGTCCTCCAAAACATATCTTGCAGTAGGAATGTGTGTTTTGAATTGCCATAAATCCAAAATCCATAATCTATTGATCAAAATCTTCAATCTCTATAGGTCTTAATTATGGTCATTCAAGACCGTTAGTCGGATATGTAGCCATTCAAGGCTAGCATTTACTTGAGGTTGATGTTCCCATTCAAGGCGAGTGGTGGTCATTCAGGACTGATGGCCATTCATGATAGATAATGGTCGTTTATAACCGATCATCGTTCAAGATGATATATGATCGTTCAAGATCGGATATCGTTCGAAGCAAAATATGATTATTCAAGATTGAGTGTCATTCGAGGTGAAATATGATTGTTCGGGATTGAATGTCGTTCGAGGCAAAATATGCGATCGTTCGAGATCAGTTGTCATTCGAGGCGAAAATGTGATCGTGCCATTCGAGGTGTTACTGTGATCGTTCGAGATCATGTGAGGGGACTTATTTTTGCCTTCTGTTTCATCTTTCCGTATGAGGTTTAGAATTATCAATGTCATATTTCACGTTCGAGTGAATTTTGTAATCAAATAATTCAACTAATTAATAGAATCAAGTTCAAAATGTTAAAAGGGAAAACGAAAAAAAATCAAACAATGCGATGCGTGCACCTCTAGGCATGATAGTTTATTGTCATCCTAGAGCATGCCTATGGACCGTTTGTGATTCCATAAATGTGTAAATGACTTAGCCTTTTTATTATAAGGAAAGATTTTAACTATTACGATTGGAATCCAAGTCCCGAACTCGGCCTTTGCCATCATGATCAGTTGATGACGAGCCGTGACCCCGATCCAGGACCATATCCCTATTTCCATTTGATGCGGACGATGACTGCTCTTGTTCCACTACCATTGCCCATGTCCTCACTGTACCATATAATTCTATGTTTCTTCTATATATTACCAAATTTATATCTGGTCGGGATTTTATAGTCGGTTATTTAACTATCAAATAGACAAACAGTCAAATTAGAGATTTATTTCATATGGAAAACCAAGCATGGTTGAACACATAAGCAACCACTAAGCCGTTTTAGTTAATCCATTCAATAATTAGAACCACTCTGCAAATACTTGTATTAAAACACCTTTATGAAATATATACATATTTATATTACTCGTTCATTTCTCATTTACATTTCAAATCTTGGAAAAATATCCATATACTATCACATCAGTATAATTATATTCACAAAACAATGTGATGATAATGGATCTTTTGCATGTAATGATGGAGATGTTAGATCATTGAAGTTGGATGCACAAAACAATGGAGATTCATATTGGTAGAGCAAGATCTAAAATCATTGTACCAAATTTAAAAAAAGACAAATTGTAATGGATCTTAATGTTTGCACGTGGATCTAGACTAAGGGAGTATAGACAACAGTGTTGTCGATGGAAACTTGGTCAATTTTGGCTTAAGTCCCAACTGATCGTCAGCGATAGGTCATGAATGATCGGTAGTGGTACATCCATTGAGTTTCTTGTTAGTAACAAAACTTTTCTTTAGATGAAATAACCCCTTATCCTTAATTGGTTCGCTTAAATTCGTGTTAATTGCCCCATGAATTTGAAGTTAAAAACCAAACATAAAATTTGAATATGAAAACTTGAACAGACTAATTTTGGAAATATTGAAAATAATTTATTTGGACCCTGGTAAATTGAAAACTTGTAACACCCCACCTCTCTATCCATACTACAAAAGAGTGTTACTAAGTAATATTGTTTGATTATATAGTGAAAAAAGCAGTATTAGATTGTCACATGTGAATATTCCCTTAGGCTAACAACGATACGTATTCTGAAATCATATACAGCTCACATATATATATCTAACATCGACACAAAGCAACGAACGCATGTAATTCCATGATATGACAATACATAGTATAATTAATAAAAGTACACAAAATCATCAAATACACTCTAATAAAATATAATAGGAAAATTTTACATGTCCAATTGATCTATATAAAAGAGTCAGATGTCCACTGTCATCAAAAATATACAGAGCACTAGTCCAATACATACTACTCGCCTATCATTAATATATACAAATGCGGCTACACAAATATACACATATATACATAACTTAGTCCTACAATAAACTATCCCTCGGGGCCTCGAATCTATATCCAACGACCAAAAGTTGGTTACTTCACCCATGAACCTGCGATGTCCCATACTAACTCAAGCATTATATAATAAAATACGATCAAACTATGTCTAAAATATCGATATTCGCTTACAACAAAACTGCATAGCATATAAAAAAAATAACACAAGGTAGCATGCAAAACTTCACAAAGTAACATACCATCTTAATACCATGTGCATGAAACATCACCTAAATGAACAAACGATTCTATCAACTTATCAAATGATTCACGATCAAAGTGAATGAAACAAACACACATCAACACACATCAAATACAAATGTGGCTTGCTCTCCGCGAAATCTATATTATCTCCCAGATAATCATATAATAGACATTCCCGAGTCCATCATGCATAACATACAAGATAAATAACAAAGAAATATATCCAAGTCAAACACACATCACACGCTAACATGGAATGATCATAACATCCAAGGTTATCTCTCAACAGCCATACGTTAGACGTGCACGGTGTCACACTACTTCGTGGACCCTCGATCTCAAGAATACTCCAAGTAATCCTCAATCGCATTAATAATCATCTCGACTTTCAGCCTCATAGTTAGTCAACTTAGCTCCCATCCTCATAAGTAATTGTATGGGCTCTCAGTCTCTTAAATAATTGATCCATTTGACTCTTCGTCTTGTAGATATTAATTTGGAATCTCAATCTATGCATAATCATTTGGCTCTCAGCCTAAAATAACTATTTCGACCTTAGTCTCATCAGATGATTAGATCGGTTCACAGCCTCGTAAATACTCATACAGAACTCGTCAAGTAAATAATGATACAACAGAGGTGAAATCATATAACATTCCATTTTAAACTCATAAAATTGTTATGAACATTTTCACACATAAAAATTTAGTTTTTCTTTAAATTTAATTTTAAACCTCAAAATATAATTTTTTTAATTAAGTTAATTTTCTTGTAAAAATTCACTTTAAATAAAATATATTTCCAAACATAATTTTCTTTATAATAAATGTAGTTTATTTTGTGAAAAATTATTATACTTAAAAGTTTAAATTTTGAAATTTTATAATCTTAAAAGTTCAAAATTTGAAAGTTCAAAATTTGGAATTCAAAATTTAAAGCTTCAACTTTAGAATTTGAAAGTTCAAATTTTGAAAATTTTAAAATCTAAACTTTGAAAACGTTTATTTCGAAAATCTAAGTTTTTGGAATGTGAAATTTAGTCTTCGTTCAGATATGTAATCAATTATTCTTTAGTTTAACTCCATGATTAAAATTGTATATCACTTCAATAATATAAATGCTTATTGCTTCTAGGGATTTCTAGGCATGCTCGTTTAAGTTAACAGATTTTTATTTTTCGCGGCAAATGCCCAAGAAAAAATCAATAACTTCGTGGAGGGCATCTCACATATTTTGGCGCGTTATGGAGCATAAACGACATTTAATTCGGCCACTCAATCATGTTCTTTATTCCTGATATAAAGTTCGCTTCCCCAAAATGAACCCTGTGAATATTCTCAAAATCCTGCCCGATCTCTCATCAAACTCTAAGCCCAAACTTGGTAAATTTGATTATTTTATCTAGGTATATAGGTTAATCTTGATGTTGATTTCCAACCGTATTAAGTGATATTAACTTTTTTAATGCGTTTACGATTGCTTTTGTCATGCTTTTCTTAGAAGTTTAGGGTTAGTTAATTTCGAGTAGCAAATTTCTTTTATCTGCTTCAACTTTTGTGTTGTTTATTAGTTGTTTTCCATCATGATTTCCTAAGATATTGAGTTAGGAAAGTAAAATATTATTCTTATTCGTACTTAAATCATTCAGTGTTTGTTATTTTCCAACTCAATCTTCTAAACAGTGTTATGTATATGCTGTTGTATCTTAGTACTTATAACATATTTGGATTTCAAAGACTAGATATGATCCTATGTTTTTTGTTTTGATGTTTGCTGAGTTGGGATAGGAATATTTATGTGACGCACCAAATGGAAATATCAAATTATTATCCAACTCACACACAACTTTAATTTAATTTTTTAATACGATGCAGATTTTTAATGAGTTATATGTTCATTTGTGAAAGTTGTTAGCATTGGTATTTGTTCAATGGTTATTACATCTGATATTTAAGTATTTGGGAACTTTCCGTTGCTATGAATTCTTGAGATGCTTTATTGATTACCAATTTCTGATGAAACTTTTGTTAGTATTGGAAAAACTATTTGAAGGATTGACAGCCTTTAATTTGGATTAAGGACCATTTCATGCAAAAGGATATGGAGGTAACTGCAGTTTTAATATGATAATTTATAATTATATTTTTCTGACATATTACTTACAAAATTATGATGTTTTAAGCACCCGAAAAAGATAACTCGTTCATCAAAAAGACTGCAACAATCACCTGTAGACAATATTGGAGTCCAGGAGGGTGATAAGCAAGATTTGTGCTTAGAAGCTTCACTTACAGTAAAAAAAAACAAAGACAACACACAATACTTCAGTTTGTTAATGTTATGTTTTTGTTTTTTTTTTGTATTCAAAGTTTATTCAATAACCATTGTTACAGAAATCATCAAGTGCTGGAAAGCAGACAAACAGACCACAGCTTTTGCATTCAAATTCGACATTGCTTAACGATGATAATATTCAACAGTCCGGTTTAAATGATTCACCATTGTCAGATGTCACCCCGGAAGAAAATAACCATAACAACAAAGACAACAACCTTGAAGTCAAAAGGAAGAAACGTGGCATAACAAAACTCAAAGGTATGGGAATCCGAGATGCATACTGTGCAGGCATGGATATAGATTTCAATGAAAAGGGACAGCCAATAGGTGATAATTCTGTTACATTAGCCTCTTTCATAGGTGCGTTAGTTCGTGATAAAGTTTCGATACTTTATAATGACTGGAGAAAGGTTCCATCGGATCACAAAGACAACCTTTGGGCACTAGTGTTGGTAAGTTCAATATTCTCTCTCATTTTTTCCCTACAGAAATGCATGTTCAGTTTTGGTAGCTTGTACCACACACACTCATATCCATTAATTTCTGCAACGCCAAAATTGATAAGCTGAACATACGATAACTATCAAGTTAGATTATATCACTACATCCCCATTCCTGTTTAGCAATACATGAATAAACCAAAAAGAATATATTTAGTACGACATATATCATTATATACTGTAACCGTGTTCATACAATGCGGTTGGTCTGTTATTTGCATTATGAGATAAAATATAAAACACTTACAAGTTTTATGTTTGATAAGATCAAACCGAATAAATATATGCATGTTTATTTATGTGTATATTCATATACTCACATGTGTGTGCATAGATGCTTACTATTCTATGTTATGTTGATTTCATACATGATGTTTGTTACAGCTAAGATACAATTTGGATGAAACACATAAGGACTACATATTGCAGAAAATGTCAAACTCTTTGAGAGAGTATAGATGCCTTGTAGGGAATGGTGTGGCTAAAGCTCAACTGCTAGATGAGGATGAAAAATCAAAAAAACTTGCTGAGTTAAAGCCTATAAACTTGACTGATCGTGAATGGAGTGAATTCATCAACAACAGAGTTTCAGTAAAATTTCAAGTAAGTTATAACCATCTACGAACTTAATACTAGAACATGTTTTTGTTAGAAGTGAACAAATAGTTATTGCCAATGAGCATCGGTATTAGCAAGAAAGTGAGAAAAAAGTTTCTTTTCATATAGGCTAAAAGCGTTTTGATGAAGAAAGTAAGGGAAAAACATACTCAACCACACACGATGAGTCGGCAAGGTTATGCAAGACTAGAGCAAAAACTGGTAAATTTGCATTTTTTTACTTTTGCAGTTAATATAGATTGATTAATACATATATTTGTCGGAAGATCACTAAATCATTTTATAAATTAAATGCTGCAGAAGAAAGAAAAGCCAGATCAAGAAATAACTAGAGTTCTCTTATGGACCGAAGGGCGCTTAAACAAGGACCGAAATCCCACAAACAAAGCCGTCGAAGAATCGATGGTAAGAAAAACATAGATGGTAACATATTATAAAACAAAAGTAATATTACACCAAAATAGCATGTTAATATATTTTTAATCTTAGGCTAAAAGAAATGATGTAATATTAGTAAACTGTCTTAATAGACCTTTATATTTATCATGAATAATAATCATTTGATATTCTCCAGAAAAAAATGCAGCATTTTAATAGCTTACAGTCCAAAAAACCAAGACCGTCTCTGAAAGAGGATGCCCTTTCAAATGTTCTTGGTAAAGACCGACCTGGTAAAGTAAAAGGGCTTGGATTCGGGGTTACAATGTCAAAATTAAAAGCTCAAGCACATACAAATAAAGCGATGCTTGCACTAGAAGAAAATTTGAGGGCACTTGCAGCTAAAGTGGATTTACTTTCACAGGCAAGTACTAGAGTATATTTCCACATTTTTACATAATTCCATGGTCTAATTTGTTATGATATCATGTTTACGATAGTCAAATCAGCAAGATGATAATGCACACTCTCATGCGTTCGATAATTCCATGGTAATTGTGTAAAATATATTCAGTTGTAATTTAAATTGTTGTCATTTGGTGAACTAACCTCTTAAAAAAAATTATAGTCCAAACAGTCGAACGGTGCTGAAAACCATGTCAGCTACGAAAAAATTGGAATGGCTATTTCACAAGATCCAGTGGTTGGAACTAAATGCAAATTGATGAGCTGGTATAAAAAAGGGGAAGTGGTGGCTGAAGGTGTAATTTTCTCCACAAATCCTTGTGAATTGGTTCACTTCAAACCTCTAGGACTTGATGCTTGGAAAGTTTCTGTTGATTATGCTAAGGATGAAGGAGCTTATTTGTGGCGAAGTACGGATGAATTTAAAGTTGTTGGAGACGCTGTAGGATCTACAGTTGCTTGGAGCAAAGAGTTCATCAGTTTAGATGTTTCTTAATAACTACTAGTAATTTACTTTCATTATGAAGCAATTAATATTAGGATGTTTGAATTTGTATTTTCGCACTTTAGAATGTTTGTAATGTTTTGAAGCTTTAGATGTTCAACCAAATGTTTTCATAATTTTGTTCTGGGTTCGTTCAATTATTTATTCATGGATGGTCTACTTTAGTTAAATCGTCTCATTAAGGTATATATATTAGCATCAATTCCCCTTGTTTGCGTATTCAAATGTTTACACAACAGACTGGAATTGTGATGGGTTCTTATGCATTTCACTTGATATAAGCCCAACATAATGAAAGATGGTAGATAGTGACACCATGAAGGTAATTTCTTTCAACTTGTGTCTGTATTTTATAATAACCAGTGCATGCGGTTTTCTTTACCTTGTGAAACTGTTCATAATACAAAATTAGTTAACATTTACTCATTTTAAATTACAGGACTTGGGAGCTCTAACGAAATTAAAATATGAGCAACTAATTACAAAGAGTACAATTCCTGCCATTCATTTTGGAAAACGAACAACCATTTAGTGTCTATAAATTTGATGAATGCATTTATTCAAAAAGCATGCATATAAGGTAATATTTAACTTATCCATTTTATATAGTATTTGGCTAAGTTGTATTCTTTTCTCCTATTTTGTTTTGAAATATGCAATCTTTGTTTTCAAATTGTGTAACTTATAGTAACTATTATTGATTGATTGGATATAATTTTTTTCCTATTGCAATGTACTTCAGCAAATTCTATCATTGGTTCTAAAGAAAGAGCAGAGAAAAAGCTGTGTGATTAAATCTCACACTCTGAGATCAGTTGGGGAAAGTCCACCTTTGTTCCTTTGAGACGTTTTCTCTTCTCTGCATAAAAGTAACCTTCTTTAATTTGGTCAAACATACTAATAATGTTGTTTTTTGGCCTACAAACAGATATTGGATAAATATATCATAACCCTTCTCACACTATACAAAGGAGGAATTCAAAAATTCAAATTGAGCAATGAGAGGCTCTGGTGTAATAGATGGTGATCTTTCTATTATATTATCTTTTACAATAAACACCATTTTTTTATTTCTAGACATATATTTCAAATTTGTGCTTTAATTTTCATATTCGTTATGCAACTCATAATCAAGTTTTTACACTAATTATGACTTACAATGTAAAACAAATATTATAAACAATTTTACTGCACTTCACTATATTTTTTGTTTTGTGTGCATATTATATTTGATAAAAAAAGCACAAGTTGAAGATATCAAACTAAAATTAGCATGCTCATTACAAGCCAATCAAAATTTAATAGCTTGTTAGCTTTTATCAAAATTATGATTATGGAAAAGGAAACTCTAAATAATAGTATGCAAATTTTCTTTACATATATTGAGCTATTCGTAGTTATGCAAATTATTAGCCGAGTGCACTTAGTGGTTGGGTCAGTATAATTTTATAATCTAAATCAGTAGGAGGGCAAAGTAGTTTAGAATGAACGAACTCACTCCTTGGACATATGGTTTTACTTATTGCATGCATACTTTACCGTTTGAATACCAGGTGGACATTTATCTTTTAACAAAAACTTAAGGAAACAAAAAAATTCCATCCTTGGTGCTTCCATTTTCAAAAAAAGATAAAAATTGATCTCCATTGATGGTGTTCTTTATTTTCAAAAGAAGTTCTTTTGATAATTTGTTTGTATCAGTATTAAACTGTTAACATATTTTTTCTTCCTATATTGCATACATACATACTATGTTTACCATTTGAATACATCATGAATGAAGATCCTTTCTCTTAGAAGAAATAGAATATATTTTTTCTTGATTAATGTTGCCCTTTTTAGAAGAATTAGTTGACTATCATTTATGGTAAGTTTTTAATACTGTGAAGAATGTAATTACTTATTTATTTGTCCCAGAATTATTTCCGTTTTAGCAATTGTTCTAACTTTTATCACTCACAATCAAATTTATGCAACAGGTTTGCAAGTTTACACACAAACAGAGTAAATAAGACTAATATGCAACATGAAGTGTGAGATACCACTAAACTTGTTTTCGTAATACTTTATGAAGTTGTATATTTTACAACCATTTAAAATCATCATTTTGAATTTTGATAAGAACATTTTCCTATGCCTAGAAATTTCTTTCCATTTAATTACAATTCCTAACACTGTCCATGATAAACTAATCCAGCAGCCCATGCTTATATTAGTTGTTACTTAACATACACATTGCCAACTACTAAATATACGAAATAAACCGCAGTTCCTGAAAAATTGAAGGCTAAATATACGAAATATATACATTTTCCCTGTCAATCATTGATGAAACTCTAAATAATAGTATGCAAATTTTCTTTACATATATTGAGCTATTTGTAGACAGATTCTGGAAATTTTTAGCCGAGTGCACTTATTGATTGGGTCAGTATAGTGTTATAATTTAAATCAGTGGAAGGGCAAAGAAGTTTTGAATGACTAAACTCACTCCTTGCACATGTGGTTTCATTTATTGCGTGCATGCTTTACCGTTTGAATACCAGACAGACGGTTATCTTTTTTCAGAAACTTAAGGAAACAATAAATTTCCAACCTTGGTGCTGCAATTTTCAAAAGAGATAAAAAATTAATCTCCATTGATGGTGTTCTTTATTTTCAAAAGACAAAAATTTGATAATTTGTTTGTATCAGTGTTAAATTGTTTTCATATATTTTTTCTTCATATATTACATACAAACTATGTTTACCATTTGAATACATCATGAATGAAGATCCTTTCTCTCAAAAGAAATAGAATATATTTTTTCTTGATTAATGTTGCCATTTTTCGAAGAATTAATTGACTATCATTTCTGGGAATTTTTTAATATTGTTAAGAATGTAATTAATGATTAATTTGTCCCAGAATCATTTCTATTTTTGTAATTGTTCTAACCTTCTACGCTCACGATCAAATTTATGCAACAGGTTTGCAAGTTTACACACAAACAGAAGAAATACAGCTAGTATGCAACATGAAGGGTGAGATACCACTAAAGTTGTTTTCTTAACACTTTTTGAAATTGTATATTTTCAACCATTTAAAATCATCATTTTGAATTTTGGTAAGAACATGTTCGACTCTGATTAAGCATGGATATACTAATTTGGTATTATGATTTTATTTTCTTTTTCTTATTCGACTTGATTGCTAATCATATTTTTAGGATATTAAAGTATGTATGGCCATGATACAGTTTTAAAAAAGTAAGAAAAATCAACTTTTTATCCATATTATTTTTTCCATCATAGTTTTACACCTCTAGCCTGGTCAACGTTTTGAAAATCAAACTTAGGACCCGAATAAACCCGGTCTGAAGTACCAAAGACCCAAATAGACCCGTAATTTACCACTCGTACTTTTAATTTCCTTTGAGAACCTAAGCTAGAGTCTGTTTAAAGGATGTCTAAATTGAATTATGATGATTACATGGTACAGATTGTCTATTTCAGTCGTCGTGATCAAGGTAGGAATAGATTGGCATCACTGTTTTAATTTATTATTAATAGCATAAATAAGTAATACAAGATACCTAAATCATGAAGCATATGCCATGTCCACTTCTGTTAAACTTTATCTAATGCATTTGCCAACCTGAATTTTAGCTACTTGTTACAGCAAGATAATATACAACTAACATTTCAGTTTGAAATAAACTCTGTTGTTGACACTCACCCACATTTCATTATGAACCCTTTAATTCTTTCAGGTTAGGATCCAGTTAGGGCAGGGACCGGCTCCACATGTTGCCGAAACTATGCTTGCTCGAGAGAGGTTGGGCTTCTATTACAAGGTTTGCTCCTTAATAATTTCATCATTGTTTATTATGAACATATAAACTTCATGAAATACATATTTTGTAAAAATCTTCCTAATTTGATTGTTAGACGTAACGTATGGTCCTGTGCAACTTCAATGTATATTTTTATTTCGATAATATTTGAAGCCAAATTTTGTGATAAACTAGTCAAAAATATGTCTTATATGTTGTTACAAGTGGTTTGCTCCTCTCTAGGTAAATTAGTTCCCTACATCCATCTGAATTTTGATATAAAGTATCAATTTTGTTTAAAAAATTATAAATTGGTAACAGTAAATTTACATCTTATTACTTTAAATTTTACACATGAAACCAAATTCATCTTTCTATATCAAATGAATTGT
This sequence comes from Allium cepa, assembly GCA_030765085.1. NCBI lineage: Eukaryota > Viridiplantae > Streptophyta > Magnoliopsida > Asparagales > Amaryllidaceae > Allium > Allium cepa. The sequence goes on from CM060932.1 coordinate 140,763,990, forward strand.
ACTTTACATAATCAAACAAACTGATCTAACAGAAGTATTAGTGAAGTGTCTATAATAAATATTAGAACGGTGATTAGGGATGGACTAAATAATTCATCCATACAAGTCATTAGGCTTTCAATTTTGAATCTAGCTGCCTTTCTACAGTTCTGCTCAACCAATCCGAATTCTAATGGGCTTAACAAATACATTTTCCAAACATAGGTCCAACCCAATCCAAAGTTAAAATCGGGTTATAGTAATTTTCTATATTTTATCCGACCTTTTGCTTGACCAAGTAGATCTTCACTTGATCTGGTGTTCGAACTAAGTTTCTATTTTCAAAATCCATTATAATCAAATTAGACAAGCTTCTATGACAGTTGTAAAACCAAACATATATAATCTGATATAAAGACTCACATTAAATGGTCAAAAAGATATCAGTGTGGGGGAAATTGCGGATCGTTCACTGCAGAAATAGAATAAAAAACATGGTTAGAGTAAATAAATGGTAGTGAAACTGCATTGTACCTAAGTATTTCAAAGACATTCCATAAAGACCATATCTGTTCATAACTCATTTCACCATCATTAGTTCTCTTATTATGATAAAGAGTCGCATTAAATTCACATACCAATATCCAAGAGATAGCAATGGATGAATTCTGATTTTTTATGTACTCCCATAGCTATTTATTTTGTTCTAAAGTATTATCTACATATATCACTGTGAACTGAAGGGCTCTTAACAATAGTGATAAATAGACTCTACATAGCATAATCAAACCACAAATAACACAGATTCATTTGGCTGTATATGTACAGTTGGAGGTGAAAACTCTGGTCATGGAGCAATTAGACAAGCCTGTGCAGGGTAAAAAGATTATTTTGCTTGCTTCTATTGAAAGTTGTTGGTTAATATGTTTAGTAATTGCAATGGAATGAAACTTGGGAAATTGAGGAAGGTAGTCAGACAAATGTTTCGTCGAGCAGCAAACAGGTGAGTTCTGATTAAGAACCCTACAACTTGATTAATATTCTTTAACTGTAATAGTTTGGAGTTTCGATAATAATGAACATATTGAAGGTTAGAAGAAAACAATAATTTCTTTGATCTTCATAATTTATTGATGTTAGTACTATGGAAACTTATAACCTATTTAGTAATTATAACTTGTGTCAAATAGGAAGCAAAACTTTTTCCTATCGAAAATTAAACTTATCAAATAGCCTAGGAAGATATTGTATTGCACTATATAGACACATTTCTCTTACAAAGAAAATTGTAATCCCATGTACATACTGCATAGTAGTCAATCAGTTGCTAGATGAGAACTAGTTGCTTACCATGTTTTTTAGGTGGCACACGTAATGTACAATACATTCTCTTGATTTTGTAGGCAATTTGATGCTTTAATGGGGCCAAAGCACAACAGCGATGTCACCAAAATAAATCGCACCTTTCAGGTTTGTGCCTCATGACCTTTTCCAGCTCACCAAAACGGATCTGGGTCCAAGTTCAAAATTTAGTCCTAGCAGCTGTAGAGAGAATATGGGAAAAGAAAAAAAAAGGCTGGAAGAGCCAATGACAAAAAAGGCAGACTTGCAGTTGCAGTATGCATTTCTTCTTGATGCATTGAGAAAGAACAGGGATTCACTATCACTGCCACTTCAGAAACCTTCACAGATGGCACTACCTTCTACATTCCTCCAGATCTATGAATGCAGGAAATGATCAATGAAAAGTTAAAGAAAGCAGAGGACCTTGGTGAGAAAGGAATGAAAGACGAAGCACAAAAGGCTTTAGAAGAGGCAGAAGCATTGAGAAAGGTAAGATGCACTACACATATACTCATGTTCATAGTCAAGTCAATCAATCTATGTGCGTGAACTGTTTCTCTTAATCTATATGTTATTATTATCTTTAGCACTTACTGTGATTATCGATCTAAATAGGTGAATGTGCCCCTCTCAGTCCTTGTCTACTAAAATAATGTATTTGCTACTTCCATAGTTAAGTTCAAGACAAGATCTGACACAAGATTCTTCAATCCCAAATTAATGATGGAAAAATTATATATCTGTGACATATATGGAGCAACCTTGATTGTATATGATGATGATGGTCGTCTGGCCAATTATCTTGGAGGAAAACTACATTTAGGCTATATGCGGACAAGCTTGTAGAAATGTAGGAAGATAGGAAAAAATAATTGCCGCAATATGGATGATGAGAGAATGACAATCATTAGCCTACTTGGTATTTGTTTCAGGCGTTTCAAGTAAACAATTACTGATATATTTTTTGTTATTTTTTTATTTTGACTGTAATCTCCTTAATTTCTCCTTATTTAGCAAAATTTAAGTTGTTTTAACAGTTTTTTATTATTAGTTTCATGATATTGCTGGTGAGAAACAAACTTTATCAACTCTTTTGTAATAAAACTTTAAGAACTGCATAGTACATGCAGTTTAAATTTGAGGATTATGTATTGACTGCTCAAGTTATTGAGTATCCTATGGTTTTTATTGTCATGTTACTTGAAGTCTTTTTCAAGTATAATTCAGTATTTTCAGGGTCCTTTATTTGAGCTGCAAACTATAATTTGATTCCATCTCTTATATTTCTTCCTTTTTAATGCAGTAATAATAAACCGGGATGTTCGAGCTCCTGGCAAGCAAAAAGATCTGAAAGAGAATTATAAAATAAAGACCAATTTCTACTGGTTTATCAATCATGGAGTTATATTTGTTTTTGTACAGTCTCCCTTTCTCCCTTTTGTTAACACATTTCAAATAAAATTTATTTTTCATTTGGTGTATTATCTTTTATTTTGCTATAAACATTTGGAATAATCTGTAACTCTTAGTTTGACTACATACTGAACGTCCAATTATCATTATGAATGTTGTAGTGTTGTATCTTACTAATGAGCTATTCAATGCGATTGATTGAATATTTTCTGAAACGTTGTAAATTTCTTACCTGTTTCTAAACAGCTGATATTTTTGGTCTCTTCTCCTAGCTCAAAATGCTATCTCCAGCTCAAGTTAAAAATACAATTTAGAAAATTATGATTTTGAAAAGTATATTAATTGTATTAACGATGCACATGTTATAAAATTTGTGATTTGGATAGACGATGTTTAAAGGTTGTTTAAATATGGAAATTCTTAACGAACAATTCATATCAATAATAAAACATTCTTGTTAAAATATTTTACAATATTGGCTAACTTCATTGAACGTGATGTGGTTTTACATAGCAAAATAACATCATTAAATGAAAAATATTTTACAATATGACTAAAATGTTTTTGTTTGGTACAAAAACTTATCACATCAAGTTGAAGTTGTTAAACATTTTGTTTTTATAATATTTACAGTTTGTTGTCTTTATTAAGACCTTTAACAATACCATATAAAAGTAATAAAGCCTACTTATGACAATGTTACTGATATATTGTTGAAATATGAGAATTAACAACATCAACAAAAAGTTTTTAAATATAATGTTAGTAACAATGTAAAATAAACATTGTTCTAAATGTGAATTGAGATAACATTATGCAACTATTGTAAATAGAAAATAAATAGCATTTACAACTAATTTTTGTTGTTGTTTAATTTTGAGTTTACAACGTTTAATAAATATTATTGAACACCATAGATTTACCTTGTTTAAAAAATGTTGTATTAGTTGCATATTTCAATAATATTACATACATGTTATGAAAAAGTAAATATAATACAACGTAGAAAAGTCATTGTTAAAAGTTGTTTTCTACGACAGTTTGAACAAACGTTGTAGATGTTTTTTATTTTACAATATTTATACACAGAACGTTGTTTGGAAAAATCTGTTACAACATTTTTTTTACCAAACGTTATGAAAGATCTACCATTTTTACAACACTTTGGTGAACTGTTGCAGAATCAGTGTTGTAAAATGGTATTTTTGTTGTAGTGTTTAGACTTGAATTTTCTAGTTCTACCATTTTAATATTTGTTTTTAAAACATGATTCTCATAAAAAAGACTATCATTCTTTTCTTTTTGAGTTTCAATTTCTTGACTCGATAATATAAGTTGAGAATTAACATTAGAGAGAGATTCTTGAGTTTTCTCAAGATCTTCTTCCAATATTTTCTTCTCACCTTTAAGCATATCTCTTTCGAATTCTGCCTTTTTCTGATTTTCTACAGCTTCTTTATATTTTCTTTTAAGAATTTTTAAAGTATCTAATAATTCAGAGTTTATTTCTATCATATCATCAAAAGTAAAATCACTAACCTCATTAGCTTTAGCCATAAAACATACATTAGCTCATTCATTATCGCTGTTACTTTCACTTCCCGAAGAAGACGATGAGGAATCTGAATCATCCTATGTGACTAAAAAGGCTTTTCTTTTGAATTTGTCCTTCTCTTTATTTCGATGTTCTTTCTTTTGATTTGGACAGTCTTTCTGCATATGCCCCTTTTTGTGACAGTTATAACATTCCATAACTGATAAAGATGGTGGTTTATTGTTGGTTGAGCTTCTCTTGCGATTATTTTTGTTTCCTTTTCTATATTTCAAGAATTTCTTGAAGTTCTTTGCAATAAAAGCTAGGTTGTCTTTGTCTGAGTCTGATTCTTCTTGTTCTGCATGAAATGCTATATTCTTAGTATCTTAAGCCTGAACTCTTTTTGTCTGTAAATTCACTTCATAAGACATTAGATTTCCTATTAATTCTTCTGGAGTTATTTTGGAAATATCATTCGCTTCTTCAAATAGCGAGAACTTTTCTTTCCCATTCATCTGTTAAAGAATTAAGGATTTTGGATACGATATCAAAATCTGAATATTTTTCTCCTAGTCCTAATAATGAATGATAGATATCCTGAAATCTTGAGTACATGTCATTTATGGATTCATTTTCTTTCATTCTAAAGTTTTGAAATTGACTCTTGAGCATGGATATTTTTCTTTGTTTAACCTTGTTGGTTCCTTCATGCGTGATTTTGAGTGTACGCCGTATTTCATAAGCATTATTGCATATGCTAACATGGTTAAACTCATTTTTATCTAAGGCATAAAACAACATATTCATGGCTTTTGCATTAGCCGTGGCATCTAATTTCTGTGTATTTGACCAAGTGGAATATTCTTCAGTAGGAATAGTATATTCTGTCTGAGTTATACTCCATGATTAAAAACTATTTTCTTGCATATATATATATATATATATATATATATATATATACTCATTCGTATGGAACAATAGTTATAATTCATGCCATTAAATAGTGGTGGACGTGCAGTGGATTATCCTTCAACAAAGCTAGTGTTATTGCTAGTGCTGGTGTTAGTGTTCATATTAATAGATTATCAGATAACTGTGTTACGGTTATATGATGACCTTGCTTTGATACCAAATGAAAGTGTGCTATGGATAGTGTAATATGGATATATGATAATATAGAGTATAATGATGATAATAATACTGTAAATAGTGCGGAATAAAAAGCAGTATAGTAAAATGACACCAGAGATTTTTATACTGGTTCGGAGCACTGTCCTATGTCCAGTCTCAGACTCCTTCTTGAATTTCACAAAAAATAGCAACCCTCACTTAACCCGGAGGAACAGGTCTATACAACCCCTGAGCTGCCGAACAGGGACCTGAGCAACAGAACAGGATTTTGCCTCAACATCTGAAGAGGACTTCACTCGTCTGAGCAGCAGAACAGGACTTCAACTAATACAGAAAATAGTTTGACTAATGTGTGTTCTGATAACACGGATTTGTCACTTGTAGTACACCCTTCCTATAATCTTCTCCTTGAGTATAAATGTTTATATTTGAAGTATATGAGGAATAGAAAGGTATAAATAGCTTTTATGAAGAATAATTGGAAGTATGATTGCAAATAGATTTCAGAAAGTTAGATCAAAGAATAAGAGAAATCGATTGTGATTAAGTGATTTGAAATGAAGTTGGAGTTTGTATTTGTATGAGTTAGAAAGGTACGACTGTTGGTGAAGAGTTTCGATCGAAGTGTTGCATCTGAATCTTTTCGTTAAAGGTTCGCAACTCTTCACAAAAGTCGTGTCCTTTCAAAATTATGGCTGTTATAGAAATTCAGTCGACTGAATATTCAAACTAATTTAAATATTTGAATTCATATATTCGTGCACTGTGCATGTTGCACATTTTCTCCAGTGTCAGTCGACTGGAAACTTGGGTCAGTCGACTGACCTGGTGTATTTTGTGCAATATGCACAGTTTGCATATATATATATATGTATATATATAACTTTCAAATTTTTGTAAATTAATTATATGCTTATATATGTATATAAAAATTTGTAAATAGAGTAATAAAAATATATAAGCTTAATATATACGTAAGTGAGGAGATATTTTAACAATGTTGACCTAAGACTTAAAAATCAAATAATAGTAAAATTGATGCACCGGTTTTGAAGTCTTGTCTCCATGTAGTATATATTCTCTCTTTGTCGTAGCAGTTGTCAAATCTGTATGTTGTAGATGATAGCTTTGTGTCATGAATCAAAACCAAGTCTCAACACATAGACGCAATTCCTTTCGGAAAGATAGGAAAACACCTGCACCGAATAGCTTTAGAGGCATTAGCTCCATCCATGTACCAACTTGTACTTGTACAAATGAGGTTTTGGGTCCATTGTCCCGTCGTAGGACGAAATAGTTGGCATTGTGAATTTTTTTCGGATACTTCTCATCTAAGATTTCATTAGTAAAGGGAATCCGACTTGGTGCAGATTCCCATTGATCATCTCTCCTATTTTTACTCTTGTCCAGTAATCGTTTGACCATGCCCGCTATTTATGCCTCTAATGTCCGGTAATCCTAGGAGCGACAGTCAGTCACTACACCAAGTGTTTGGTTTTTCAAATGGTCTTGGCGAGTGGGTCGAAGCCAATGCTCTTCTGTTTTCAGGATAGCCACTCCCGCGGGATCCCGTTGGCCTGCAGTTGGCCTGATTGAGGCAGTTTGGACATTCTTAGCATCATCAAATGCGTTGACATTCTCTTCCAACTGGTTGTCTTGCTCTCCATCTTCTGAGTCGGAGAGGTCCATAGCTATATCTTCTCGCATGGACTTTACCCATTGATTCAAGTTTATAATCGGCTGCCTTGTGACGAGCGGGTACTCGTATTTCCTTCCATGTTGAGTACCATGGTTCCTGTTGTTACCCTTTTTTGCGGCTGTTTTCCATTTCTTCTGTTTAGACTAAAAATGGAAGAATTTTCTTGTTCTATAACAGCCATGAGTTCAGGCATAGTTCTTGAGGCAGGATTTGACTCTAAGGTTAAGAGAGCGTTAAGCTTATCCATAAGAGCCTTCTGGCTACTTTCCATTTTTTGATCGATCTCATCAACTGTCTTATTCAACTCATCCCTAGTTATGACTTCGTGCCGACCGGAGGATGTTGGCATCCGATTTCCTAAGTTATCACCATTTACTTCAATTTGTTGAGGATTAACATCTTCCCCAGCTATCACCGTCCCTTTGGACCTCCCAGAGGCAGTTCTCCTTCTTCCAGAAGTCATTGATTCCAAGCGGTAGATTGATGTGCACGTAAATGTGCATATATTGACATCCATAGTTTATCTATTTTTATTTAAATAAATATCATATTTGGGCATTTTAACATGTTTAAAACCAAAATTCAAATATTTAAAAATCATCATATATTCATCTTCATTTAGGGTTAAAATGGTCATATTTGTGCATGTGTCAATTTGAGAATTTTTACTTGAAAATTTTTATGATTTTTATAGGAAATTTTGATGCATATGGAAGAGGGATTCATGAAGATATATGCATACACAAGAGAATACAAAAGAATAAAGAGGAAATAATTCAAGTTCAAGATCATGGAGGACCCCATCCACTTGCCTAAATTTACAATTAGAAGCTAATGAACAACTAAGTGGAGGTTAAAGCTTCATGCACATTAAATAATGGATTAATTGGTGGCTAATGGTTACTCGGTGGCCACACTCCCTAAAGGGCATTTTAGGAAGCACAAAAAAATTGAATTAGAGTTTTATGCATGTATAAATAACCCTCTTATGTACATATAAACGATCCTCTACTCTCTCTTATTTTACTTAGGAAATTAGCAACTTGTAAACACAAATCAAAGTGAAATAAAAATGGCTTCCAAGTCTCTTTCTCTTCTCTTTTCTACTTGCTTTTATTTACTTTTATGTTGATGTTTATTTATATTCTCTCTTTTATTTCATGTTTATGCTTAAATTTACATTCATGCAAGTAGTGTAGCTTTGTTTCTTATGTAAGTAGTTAATAGTTAATCTCTCTTTCTTCATTTGCTTAGTTTCATTTTCCTTGCTTTTTAATGTTGAAATTTATAAGTGTTGATTTGATAACACAAATGAGTAGCTAAACCCCTTCAATTTAGGGATAATGAATCTCTCCAACTTTATTTAATTTCAACATTTTTATGGTTTATGATCTCTTTTGTTCGAGCTTCATGATAGCGAATTTTAATGAAAGTTCATACAAGTGGGTTTGATAGCTTATATTGCTTTTGCAAATGAGCTATTCTTATTCAACATAAATACAATTTACATCATCATTTGCTAATTGATTTTTGATTTTGCAAAGAAAGTAAAAACTAAATTTGATGATCTATCTTACTAATTACAATAGTAAATAGATCATACTTAAAATAGTTTTTGTCTTGCCTTCATTTTCATGAGAATTTAAAAGTGGTATAACTCTTGTATTATAGTTTGATGGTTTGAGTTATGTTAATTATTAATATAAATAAATCATACTTATGATAAATGCGACAATTATTTCACTTAATTTCATAACTAGATATCATAAATTATTTGTTTGTTGATTTACAAAAATATGAGAGTGAATATGCCTCTAAATTGTCCTCTAGTCTAATAGTTTTTAAATCATATTTTGATTCTAGTTTTAGCTTCATTTTTGTAGTTAACAATTTACTCTCACTTTGGTCTAATTTGATTGAATTGATTTTTAAAATCTAGAAAAATTCTGTAGATCGACCCATACTCGCCACGTACTGAAATTGTATGGCATGCACTTGCCGTAAAATTTTAATTTGAAATTTATCGACGACGTTCTAATCCGATAGAAAATTGGCGGTTGGCACTGTTACCGGGGATTTTGCTTTGATTTTGATTTTCTATTTTCGAATTATTGTTGTTTGATTTTTATTGTGTGTATTGCATAAAAAAATGTTTGTGCTCGTGTGATTTTTAGTTGCACCTTGGGTGTGTTGTTCACTTTTTATTTTGCATTTGCATCTCTTCATAAATAAAAATCAATCGCAATTTCAAAACAAATTTTCTTTATTATTTTCCATTTTCATTTACATTTCCATTTGCATTCACACTTATACATTTACAATTTTCATTAAAAAAATCTACACCTGTGTTTACTATTCCCTACTTCATATCCACTAATGTGCATTTCATCCATCCCCACAGTTTACCACTATCATCCCCTTACCTCTACTATACATCACAATCACTCCACCACAGTTCAACCTTCAAAACACACTGCCATCACCCATTCTCCTCAAACATACATCTGATTCTACCATACTTAACTGCTGACATCCACCAACATACCACACTACATTATTCAACCCCATAATCTCACAACAACAATCACTTCCTCCTCTACAAAACAAACACATCCTCTTCCATCCCGACTTCCTCTACAAAACTGCCACATACCCAGTCACCCCACCCTTGATCATCACTGTACAACCATCCTAACCCAAACAAACCACCAGACATCACCAAAGACCAATTGCATACTACATTGCTGCATACTATTGCAATAATATCGCATCACTCCAAATTCAAAACCACGCATCGCTGCTGCATTTCAAACAAACTACGCATCCACTTATATCTCCACAAACATCCCACTTACCACTGCACTTCCCTCCACCATCCACTTGAAACAGCGGCCTGACTCACAACCATCAATAACAAAGTTCAACCAGCCTCTCCATTGTTCCACCACTCACCACTTAATACCTACTTCACCTGCTTCACAGTTTCAAAGCCTGTACATTTCATTCTACAAGCTACTGCAACCATTCTGCAATTTCGAACTACACTCTTCGGCCTTTAACACTTTTGACAATCAATCTCCTCCTTAAAAACAACTGCTGTATCACAGTACAAACAGTCCCTCCATTTCCAGCTGCAACAAATCACCACTCCCCTCGTCAAATACTTCATTACACATATAAAAACTGCACTGACTTGCCTTCCACTTCATTCAAAACAGACCAGCCACTTCTCTGCTTGTACATCATACAACAGCAATTCAACCACTCCATTTCATCACTGTCTACACTCTAACGACCTGAACCTTCGTCCCTGACCACCCATTTCTCCTTCAATTGCCGCCAGTTCCCACTCTCCCCTAACAAAACTTCCACCATTCTCTGCTTCATTCGACTGCAATTACAAAAAACACCACACAACTCATAAACTACATTTGTTGATCACTGTCAACCAAGCCCACCGAACGCGACATCGACATGCTGCCATCAACTTGTCAGCCTCAGCCCCACAATCGACACTCCATCAAAAAACGCCTCGCCGAGATCAATTCCAAACCTCAACCTCAATCGCCTTCGTGACTGCAACTGTCTCGACTGCAACTACCATCTTCGGTCGTGTTGTGAACCAACTCATACGGACCTCCTTCCTTCAAGAAACGACAACCTACACGACTCTGACTACCATCGTCACACTTGCCTGCTACCTCCTCCTCCGACCCAAAAACCCCCAATCTAACTCGAACCAATCGCGATCTTCACTAAACAAATCGCCTCAATCTCACCGCTACACCCTCAACATTAAACAACTGCAGCTTCATTGAATTGTGACAGGCGAGAATCGATATGAATTTGCGGAAATTTGATTTCGAACGAGGGATTGTGAATTGAATGGAATTGCGAATTTTTTCTTTTCATTTGGTAATGTACGAGAGTAAGAACAAAGTTTGACTGCGTAAATTAAGGGAGGATTGGGCTTTGTGATCAAGCAGGCCGGTCTATTGTTTTTTATTTCTTTCTATTTGTTTATTTCTCATTTCTTAAGTTCATTTTTTTCCTTCTTTTTTGCTTTAAAAAAAACAACACGTGTCATTTTCACTTATTTTAGTTGTCATTTGTATTAGTTAGTTTCCTTTGTTTTGATTGTTAACTTGTTTTAGTTTCTTCTTTGATAAACATATATAAAAAACACAAAAGGAATACAAAAATATAAAAAGAAAACAATTGTGTATATATGTCTAATTTTCATTTCAAGTTGCCAAAGCAGAATATCAAACTGAAGAAGTGCTTGCCAAAAATAATTGCTTGCCCGCTTGCTCTAAAAAAAATTTCCGCTTAAAAATAAATTGCTAATAATCTATACGCTCTGGTATCGAGTCTTTTTCCCTTGTTTTTATTTGAATTGCATTGTTGGTTGCATGCATTGACATTTATATGTTAAAAAAAATCAAAATCCAAAAACAAAAACAAACTTCATTTTAGTTGCATTGTAAATTCACGTTTAATTTCTGATTTGCATTCATCTCATCTTGTTTTATTTTCTAAGGGCAATACCCCAATTCATGTAAGGTGAGGGACTTCATTACCTTTTCCTTGGCCCACAAGTCGTATTTCATCGTAGAATTTGAATAATAATGATAATTAGACATTTGACTTAACGACGTCACGAGCCCACTTAGGGCTTAATTGTATCTTCACAATTGTTTTCTTTGAACAATTTTATTTCTTGGTGTCTAGGCTACGGTAGAGTAATAACCATTTATAAATATTACGGTGATTCGTAAATACTATAGTGGTTGTTTCTCTGAAGGCACTTAAACCTTCGGCTGCATTGCTACGGTGATTCATGGTGCACCGATAACCCATGTCCATTACCTGCATGAGAAATATTTTTGTTGATTTAAGACAGTGTGATTGTACAATTTTGGTTTAGGAGCTACTAAGGACAGAAAACTGTAATTAAGTCCCTTGCATTCATTCAGTTGCATTAGTTCATGCATATTAAAAAAAATCCAAAATCCAAAAAAAATTGTAAATTTTACTTTACTTGGCTTTTAACCAAAAAAAATATTGCTTTTTTCCTTTCCTTTGAAAATTTTCAATCAAAAACAAAAAATCTAAAAAAATATAAAATCTTTTCAAAAAATAATATTATGAAAATTCAAATACAAAAACAAAAATCAAATTTCCCTTTTCTAAAAACAAAAAAAAAACAAAAATCCTTTTGGTAAATATTTGAAAGTTTGAAAATTCAAAAACAAAAAGAAAAAAATACAAAAACAAAACATATAAAAAAAATTCAAAAACAAAAATCAAACTTCTCTTTTGAAAATAAATTTCATTTGGTAAATAGTTTTCTTCCTTAAAAAAAGAAAAAAAAACGATAAAAACAAAAACAATTTTTCACTTTGTTTTTCAAATCTTCTTTCATTTTCTAAACTCGATTCTAACTTCTTTCTCTTCTCGACTTTCGCTTGTGTATGAGTACATGGACTCGTAACACAACAACAAATCATTGGGCTCACGATTCGACAACTAATCGTTTAACTTGAACAAACGATCCTCCCGAAATGGCGAATGAGAACGCACCTCGAACTCTTATGTATAGAATCTTTCCCGATAGAGTTTCTATTCTATCTTGCATCACGTTACCCGCCCATATGGATAACCATTTCGAAATTTACTCGAACCATACTGCCACTATTCCGAAATTTTGCAATTTCGAGCACGATGACACCTACATTTTCTTGACGAAATTCGAACAAGTTTGCATAACCATTAAACTCCAACAACTTTCCGATGATGGAATCAAACTTCGATTAATCCTATTCGCTCTCATGGATTACGCTCAAAAATGGTTGTACAACTTACCAATTAAAACTCGGGAAGAATTTGTAAAAGCTTTCCTAAAAAAATTCTACCCATGGAAAAAATGAGTAGAATCCGAAATGAAAATATAAATTTTCATCAATTCAAGGGAGAACCATTTTGAAAATATTTTGAAAGATTCAAAGAGATCTTGATAAAATGTCCAAACAATAACTTCGAAAAATGGACGATTTGCCAAACCTTATACGATGAACTCGAAAATAGCTCATGAACCATGCTCGAATCAATATGCCAAGGCAACTATCTTGCCCAACATCACGACGATGCTTGACAATTTCTTGAAAACCTCGTCGAAAAAGCATCCCAATGGGAACGTTCAAACGAAAAATCAATTTACTCACGATCGAGTGCACACTCGATAGGCTCTTCTTTTGCTTTGGAAGCTAAGATCGACGCAATGATTAAAAAATTCGATAACGTTTTCTCATCGAATCAAATTCAAGCTTCCCAACTCATGTGTTATAAATGCATCAATCCTAATCATATAGCCGATCAGTGTCCCAATTCTGTCGAACAAATCAACGCTTCCAATAAAGCCAAAAACAACCCGTTTTCTCCAACGTATAATCCTGATTGGAGAAATCATCCGAATTTTGCTTGGAACCAAAATAATCCCAACACAAATACGATTTGTCCAAATTTTCAAACATTTTCGAATAATACTTCGAATCCTCCCTTTCAGCCCAACTATTTTCAACCAAACTTTGTTGGTTCGTCTCATAATCAACCGCAACAATCAATTTTTCAACCAAATTCTGCTCATCCTCCCAAAGTCGATAAACGTTTAAGTTCACTTAAGAAAACTCTTGAAACGTTGGCTAAAGCAACGACTCAAAGCCTTCAATCAAACATCAATTTGCAAAATTTATTGACTCATATATGCAAAACACGAACCAATCAATTGCAAAATTCGAAATGCAAATGAGTCAATTAGACACGTCTGTAAGTGAACGAGGCACATTTCCAAGCCAGCTCATTCCAAATCCCAGAAATCAAAATGCAAATTCAAATCAAGCCCATGTTGTTCAAGATAGCAATGTCACCCAATTGAATGTTATCACAACCCTACGCTCTGGTAAATAAATCGATAATCATGTCATTAATCCAAACGATTTACCGGAAACCTCTCTCGACACTTCTCAAACAGCAAACAAATCGAAACAGAACGTGGAGCCAAATGTTGAATCGAATGTCAATCAAAATACTTCTTCTTCTACTCGAGTAGACCCGCCTACCGAGTATCGTGTTCCATTTTCACATCGTCTTCGACCAAAGAAACACTCGGACAAAATAGAAAAGATGTTGGAAGTTTTTAAACAAGTGAAAGTGAACATCCCTCTTCTTGACATCATTCAGCAAGTCCCCACTTACGCGAAACTTCTTAAGAACTTGTGTACCCAAAAGAGATACACTCAAGTACCCAAAAAAAATCTTCTTAGCCGCCAGTTTGAGTGAAGTCTTGTCTCAATTCATGCCGGTAAAATACAAAGATTCTGGCTGCACTACGATTTCGTGTACAATTGGAGACAAGAGGATTAACAAATGTCGGATAGACTTAGGCGCAAGTAGCAATTTAATTCAATACTCTGTGTATGAACAATTAGGCTTAGGTGAGCTCAAACCTACAAAAGTCACGCTTCAATTTGCCGATCGCTCGATTAAGAAACCCATAGGAGAAATCGAGGACGTGCTCATTCGAGTAGAGCAATTCATATCCCCTGTTGATTTTATCGTTCTCGAAGCAAAAACCGTGACAAACCCTATGAGTCAAATCCCTTTCATTTTAGGTCGACCATTCTTAGCCACCTCAAATGCCTTAATCAATTTTCGTAACAGTTCGATGAAAATCTCTTTTGGAAACATGACTTTGGATCTCAATATTTTCAGTTTTGAAAGTCAATCGAATGAACTTCGTGACCAAACGTTGGAAGTTAGTGCAATTCACGAAAACTTCGAAAACGAGACACTTAACCTTAAAAATGAACGCGAGGCCGAGTATAAAAAATTGTTTCATGAAATACCCAAAGAGATTGAATACACTCTTCCTTTTGAATTGCTTCTAGTTGAGTCCGAATCTCAACCTAATTCTTCGATTGAAAAACTCCCGAAGTTGGACCTTAAACCACTTCCTGATCACCTTAAGCACGCATACTTAGGTGATAACGAAACGTTTCCCATCATAATTTCCTCAATTCTCTCTCTTGATCAAGAAACCTCCTTACTTTCTATTCTTTCGAAAAACAGAGAAGCAATTGGGCGGTCCATTATTGATATAAAGGGAATTAGTCTCGCTCCTGTTCAACATCGCATCCATTTAATCGACGATGCCAAGCCTGTTTGTGACGCACAATAAAGGCTTAATCCAAAAATGAAAGATGCGGTGCGTGATGAAATTCTTAAACTTCTCGATAACGGAATCATTTACCCAATCTCTGATGATTCATGGGTTAGCCCAATCACGTTGTACCGAAAGAGTCTGGGCTAACCGTTGTCAAGAACGATTCAAATGAACTTATTCTAACTTGTACTTAAATGGGTTGGATGTTTGCATTGACTGTCGAAAACTAAGTGCCGCAACACGAAAAGATCAATTCCCTCTTCCTTTCATTGACCAAATGCTTGAACATTCGACCGCCACGAATTTTACAGCTTCCTTAATGGTTACACCGGCTATAACCAAATTCTAATCGCTCTCGAAGATCAAGAGAAAACGACTTTCACGTATCTATTCGGTACCTTTGCTTATCGACGTATGTTATTCCGACTTTGTAACGCTCCTCCTACTTTCCAACGATGCATGGTTGGCATTTTTTCCGATATGATTGAACGCTTCCTAGAAGCTTTTATGGATGATTTCTCTATCTTTGACGATTCTTTTTTTCAATGTTTACATCATCTCGAATTGGTTCTAAATCGATGTAAAGAAAAATATTTGACTTTGAATTGAGAAAAATGCCACTTTATGGTCAAACAAAACATAGTCCATGGGCAATCATCTCAAATAAAGGCATTGAGATAGATAAAGCGAAAATCGACGTAGTTGCAAACCTACCCATTCTCAATTCTATTAAGGACATCCTATCATTTCTAGGACACGCTGGCTTTTACCGACGCTTTGTGAAAGACTTTAGCAAAATCGCTCATCCTTTGATGACTCTCCTCGGAAAAGATGTTCCGTTCGATTTCAACTCTGAGTGTATCTCTTCTTTTGAACATCATAAGAACAAACTCATTTCTGCTCCAATCATTTGCACACCCAATTGGGATCTTCATTTCGAAATAATGTGTGACGCTTCTAACTTTGCAGTTGATGTTATCTTAAGACAACGCATCCATAAAATCCTTCATGTCATTTACTACGCGAATATGACTCTGTATGACGCTCAACTCAATACTCAAAAAGTTTCGACCTTACTTAATAGGTTTATACATTACGGTGTACACGGACTACTCTGCGCTTCGATATCCCTTCGGATGCTAAATCCTGAAATATTCGTTGGATCCATTTAATTCAAGAATTTGACCTTACACTCAAAGACAAAAAAGGATCTGATAATGCCATAGCCGGTCACTTATCTCATCTTCCGAACGCACCATCTTCTTTTCCAATCAATGAAAACTTCCCCGATGAACAACTACTTTCAATTTCTATCGATCCATGGTACGCTGATATAGTGAACTATTTAGTCACTAAAAAAACTCTGTCATCTTGGTCCAAACAGGACAAATAAAAATTCATGTCCCAAGTGAAATATTTCTATTGGGACGATTCATACTTGTTTAAGTATTGCCCCGACCAAATCATCCGACGTGCATTTTGGATAATGAGATCAAGAATGTTCATTCATTTTGCCACGATTAAGCGTGCGGTGAACATTTCGGTCCTCGAAAAACCGCGGAAAAAATGCTTCAGTGTGTTTCTATTGGTTTTCTCTTTTCAAAGACACGTTTGATTTTTGTAAAACTTGCGATCGATGTCAAATGCTTTGACGAATTTCTCAACGAGATATGATGCCTCTGAACCCCATTCTTGTGATCAAAATCTTTGACGTTTGGGGTATCGACTTTATGAGACTTTTTTCCAATTCCTTTGGAAACTTGTATATCATTCTCGTTGTCGATTACGTCTCAAAATGGGTCGAAACCATTCCTTGCAAAACCAACGACCATATATTTGTTGTGAAATTTCTCAAAGAAAACATATTTTCAAGGTTCGGCACACCTCACACAATAATCAGTGAAAAGGAAACCCATTTTTGTAACCATTCTTTTGAAACTTTTAATGAAAAAATACTCGATAACCCACAAGTTATCCCCTCTGTATCATCCTCAGACTTGTGGGCAAGTTGAAGTTTCAAATCGTCAAATAAAATAAATCTTGGAGAAAACTGTCAACAAAAATCGAAAAGATTGGTCTCAGAAATTGACCAACACGCTTTGGACTTACGTACTTCTTTTAAAACTAACATTGGGATGTCCCCATTTCGTTTAGTTTACGGTAAAGCTTGCTATTTACCCGTTGAAATCGAACATAAAGCATTGTGGGAAATAAAGAACTTAAACTTTGATCTCGATAAAGCTGGCGAAAACCGACAACTACAACTCTACGAACTAGAAGAACTTACGAACCAGTGTATGAAAGCGAGAAAATTTACAAAGAAAGAACAAAAAAATTTCATGACAAATCAATCCTAAGGAAAACGTTTTCGCCTAATTAGAAAGTTTTTTTATATGACTCAAGACTTCATTTATTCCCTGGGAAACTTAAATCAAGATGAACCGGATCATTTGTGATACGAATTGTTTTTCCACATAGTGCCGTAGAAATAGAAAACCCCAAGGATGGATCGATTTTCAAAGTCAACGGTCATCGTTTGAAATCTTTTTTGGAATTGACCAGTAATCAAGAGGAAGAGCTCATGATCCTTAATGAGCCAAGCTACGTCTAGTAAGAATGTTAACCCTCTTTTGTAAATATGTGCATAGTTTTTCCCATTACACTCATTATACCATGCATTGATATGGGGACACAGTCAAAATTAAGTGTAGGGGGAGGGGGGCGAGTCTCAATTTCATATTTTTTAAGTTTCATGGCATTTTTGAATTTTCATTTTCTTTTAAGTTAAAAAATATCATCAAAATTTCTAAATCTCAAAAACATTTTCTTTTTAGCATTTTGATTTATTTTGAAGAAATACGATAGGAAGTATAAGTTTTGGTTAATAAATTGAAATTTTGAAAATTTATTTGTCTTAACAAAAATAAAAATGAAGTTTGATTACAAATAACAATTGTTTAACTAGTATACATGAAGGTTGGTATGTGTTAATTATGAAGTATATTCTAATTGAAAATCCTTGTTTAAAAAAGGTGGTAAATTTAAAGTAAAGAATATAACATTTTTATCTTCTAAGTTAAATGGTGCTAAGATTATTTTGCAAAACTTTCTCTTTCTAAAAAAACAAAGAAAAAAACATTTGTATGTATGTAAATATTTTTAGCACCTAGAGTCAAGTGTTCACACTCATGTGTTCACTCGCCATGCTCTGTACCCTTCTCACGTAAGCCCAAAAGGCAATGCACGATCGGTATATCTGTACTTAGTTTATCTAAGTTAGGTGTATGTATATAAAAAATTCTTTTTAATAATGTCTAAATTCGATAAGTGTTCACACTTATGTGTTCACTCACCACGCTCTGTATTCCCTTCACATCAGTCCGCAAGGCAGTGCATGGGTAATATATCTAGGCTCAGTTTACCTGAGTTAGGCATATGTAAATATTGTTAATATAAATAAAATTTTCAAATAAGAGAGAGTAAGCAATTGAAATCCAAGCACTATTTTGACTTATTTGATTTAACTTGTTATTGAAAAGATATGAAAATACCACTTTGACAAACTTTGACAATCAACTAAGGATCCATTTCATAATTACATTGTGTTATCAACTGAAACAACTAGCCAAACTATAATATATCTCTTATGACAACTTAATTTTTGTTGAAAATTTTGACAAGTAAAAGGACTTAAATTTCTTGATAATGACCAAAATTTATATTTAATTTATTAGTGTCGATTTGAAAGTGAATCCTTCATTTGTAAATATTTTTAAAAACTTGCATTCATCCCATTGTAAATAAATCTTGCATTTTGTAAATATTTTCACTTTGCATATGGATTTTGTGGATAGTATCCGTTGAAAATCCTCACGAGACAACACTCGTCCTACTAGAGACACACAGAGATTTAACGATTTGTTGCATACGCTCAATGGAATCGTGCTTCCTACGAAAATGGATTTATCTTAGTTTTTCTTTATTGGAGGACGAATAAAAAGATAAGGGTGGGGGTATTTGATGTGCACGTAAATGTGCATATATTTACATTCATAGTTTATCTATTTTATTTAAATAAATATCATATTTGGGTATTTTAACATGTTTAAAATCAAAATTCAAATATTTTCAAATCATCATATATTCATCTTCATTTCAGAGGTAAAATGGTCATTTTTATGCATGTGTCAATTTGAGAATTTTTACTTGGAAATATTTATGATTTTTATAGGAAATTTTGATGCATATAAAAGAGGGATTTATGAAGATATATGCATGCACAAGGGAATACAAAGAAATGAAGAGGAAATAATTCAAATTCATGATCATGGAGGACCTCACCCACTTACCTAAATCTACAATTAGAAGCTAATGAACAACTAAGTGGATGTTAAATCTTCAAGCACATTAAATGATGGATTAATTAGTAGCTAATGGTTACTTTGTGACCATACTTCCTAAAGGACATTTTAGAAAGCACCCAAAAAATTGAATTAGGGTTTTATGCATGTATAAATAACCCTCTTATGTACACGTAAATGATCTTCTACTCTCTCTTATTTTACTTAGGAAATTAGCAAGTTGTAAACACAAATCAAAGCGAAATAAAAATGGCTTCCAAGCCACTTTCTCTTCTCTTTTTTACTTGCTTTTCTTTATTTTTATATTGACGTTTATTTCTATTCTCTCTTTTATTTCATGTTTATAGCTTAGATTTACAATCATGCAAGTAGTGTAGCTTTGTTTTTTATGCAAATAGTTAGTAGTTAATCTCTCTTTTTTCCTATGCTTAGTTTCTATTTCCTTGCTCTTTAATGTTGAAATTTACAAGAATTGATTTGGTAACACAAGTGAGTAGCTAAGCTCCTTCAATTTAGGGGTAATGAAGCTCTCTAACTTTATGTAATTTCAACAATTTTATGGTTTATGATCTCTTGTGTTTGAGCTTCATGATAGTGAATTTTGATATAAGTTTAAATAAGTGGGTTTAATAGCTTATGTTGCTTTTGCAAATGAGCTATTCTTATTCAACATAAACACATTTTATATCATCATTTGCTAATTGATTTTTGATTTTGAAAAGAAAGTAAAAACAAAATTTGATGATCTATCTTACTAGTTACAGTAGTAAATAGATCATACTTAAAATAGCTTGTGCTTTGGCTTCATTTCCATGAGAATTTACAAGTGGTATAATTGTTGTATTATAGTTTGATGGTTTGAGTTATGTTAATTAATAACATAAATAAACCATACTTATGATAAATGCAACAATTATTTCACTTAATATCATAACTAGAGATCATAAATTATTTGTTTATCGATTTACAAAAATATGAGAGCGGATTTGCATCTAAATTGTTCTCTGGTCTGATAGTTTCTAAATCACATTTTATCTCTAGTTTTAGCTTCATTTTTGTAGTTAACAATTTCCTCTCACTTTGGTCTAATTTGATTGAATTTATTTTTAAAATCTAAAACAATTTCCTGTGGATCGATCGGTACTCGCCACGCACTGAAATTGTACGCCATGTGCTTGCGGTAACATTTAAATTTAAAATTTATCGACGATTTTCTAATTCGATAGAAAATGGCCATTAAACATTTTTCAAGTAAATATTGTGGATCTAACTTCTGAACATATCTGATCTAATGTAGATAGCTAGATCTGAAAACTGAGTTGGGTTCTCAGTGAAAACACCGAAATGTTAATCCAAAAAATGAATCAATACATTGGTTTGAGTGTGAAAGCGCCAGCCCTGTTCTCACAGAGCAATAATATAGATAATAGATATAGAAAAAAAGCCGTAATAGAAAGAAGACAAGAAGATTTTTATAGTGGTTCGGCTGTTAACGAAGTTTACATCCACTTTATAGTTTTTAGTATAAATTGATTGTTGTTACAAGAAGTACTTGATTACAAAGCTCTTGATTATTCTTAACTAGACTGAATCTCAAATGTTGGGATCCATTGAAGAATCACAATGAATTCCTTTGAAGACCGTTGTGAGGGAGGTATGGGGTGAAGAAAGCTTCCAGCAGAGTTTCAACAATCAGTCCGGGGAAGATCACGTGTGTGTTTCATATAGAATGATATTTATAGAGATTGAAGACCTATTGGGCCAAGTCCGTTTGCCAATTGCTTGCAGATGGACACAAGAGGATGCAGTGGAGCTTAGCTCGCGACCCAAGCCAAAATCATGGATCGCTAGCGATCCATATTCTATGGATTGGCATTAGCTCGAATGCGAGCTAGTTCCTTAGCTTTTTCTTCTGCCTTGTTATGTGTGTGTCGCAACATTTAAGTGATGATGTATGGATCGCTGGTGATCCACACACTTAGCATATTTTTGGACTTTGGTTTTTGAACTGCCTTCGTTGTCTTTCGTTGACGTTGTTCGCATAGTCTCGTTGCACATCACTTTGTTTTGGTGACGATTTACTTGCTAGTTGTATTCAGCTATTGATTAAACTGGACGGATACTTGTCTCTTGGTTTAGCTAAATCGGAATCTCGTCAAATTCAGTCACTACTTCAGCAATATGATTGGATCACGATGCAAGAGATTCGGTTGAACACTGAACTATTCCCATGAATAGCAAGCGATCTATGTCCTTAGTGGATTTTTCATTATTTTATCTTGGCTCTCTTCTAGCTTGTTATTCTAACTTTTTTGGTTGACTTCTAAAATATTTTGACTCCATCTAGTTTCTTCGTTTTTTCTTGGATCTTGCTGGGTTAAAACCCGAATAACACTAGCTGGTTTCAGTTTCAGGCGAGTCAGTCCATGCGTCCAAAATTTTAACCGACTAGGCAAAAAATGCGAAGTTGCCTAAGCAACTCACTTTACACGATTTTTGTCTTGTAATATAATAAAAAGAAACAGCACCGGTCCCGTGCCGTTTTTCATAAACTGAACTTGAGATTATGCAAGCAAGCCAACCAACTTGATCCATAATGAGACACATTCAAAACTTCCTAACCATCAAATGTACTGCCAGTTGTCCATCATTTATTTCAAAGTTAACTGCCACTTGCACCTATTGTTCACGTTATTCTCATGCCAACCTTTTTTGCATATCAACATTTTTGACCAGGCCAACAAATATATACTAATAATTATTACTATTAAATACCTGTCTAATCTTCACATTGCACAAAAGTAACATCTACTAAGCTTCCTTTCTCTTAGTTAATTATTATACTATTGTAAGTTGTGCAAGGAGCATTCCTGTGCATGAGAGACAACGAAGAAATATAGAATTAGCCTAAATTTTAAAATTATCCTATTTAAAAATATTTCAATATGCATGTAAATTCAACAGTAACATCTTCAATCGTCCAACGCTAACATTTCCCTTCGTTGTCTATTTCTATATTTAAAAAACGTAGAGTTCAACTCAAAATTGAATTACAGTACATGGGACCCTCTAGCCATATTAAATAGAGTTTGAATTGAACACACCTGCATTATCATCTAAATTCATGCTACCATTATAATAATAGAAAGTCATCCAAGTACAACAATCCCTACAACTCTATATACTAAGCTGGTTCTAGCTTCCGCTACTTCCATTCCTTAGTTCAAACCTCGTGGCCGACAGTCTTCCGGCAATGCCCAAAGGCCATGTGTCCAACCCTCAGACCCACCTACTGGACACCTACGTGCACGTGCAGACCTCGGATCAACCTCGCCACGAGTTCTACGAAGAAGACGTACGGCTAACGTCATCGACCCCGGCCCGAACCCAAACAGGGCGCGGGTCCCACCACCACGTAGGCGGGCTTTCCCTTGCTTTTCAGGGCCGCCCAAGAAATATTCCCCGGGCCCAACAACAACATCGGACTGCGGCGGCCACTACAGCGCCGGTTGATGTGCCGATCTGCTCTGGTTTGGTCCGTACTGGTTCAGTGGAGACAGAGGATGCGGAGGAGGATGAAGAGACGGAGTGGGTCCCGCCGCATGAGTACGTGGCGAGACGGCTAAGCAGGAACGTTGAGAGTAGGTCCGTGGTTGAAGGAGTGGGTCGCACCCTTAAAGGCCGCGACTTGAGTCGGGTCAGAGATGCCGTCTGGAGTCGGACTGGATTTTTTGGATGACGACCGAATTGAATTTTATTGGTATATATTTCTGAAATTCATTGATTTTGACCCAATTAATTCTTTGTATCCAAAATGAGATGAGGTGTTTGAATATCAATTCAGTAATCAGAGCAGCAGCTTCAATATTGTTCTTTTTGTTTTTATGATATAATAGGTGGTATATCAACTGAGTGAGTTTATTTGAATCTTTGATTGATTTTTCAAGTCTTCTTCATCTCGGTCGATGATAATTAGTGCAATATTATCCATGTCTTACTTAAGAGCAAACTAAAAACATTTTTAAGCCAATGACTAAGTGCAGCAGTCCTTTAATTGTCGATATCGTGTGCGTTCTGTTTCTTTAATTAACATTTACAAACGATATGTGACTCGATAATATGTCAGGCAAAACAAAAAACTTGCAGAAATTCTCACTATGTATTATATGATAAGAGATATGTAATGTCGACATGTTTTTTGAAATTTATGATTTTGAACTTTTGCCTTTCCATTTAGCACCATGAGAGGAATGAAACGTTGTTGATTTACACAGAACTCTTATACCTAAGTGTAGTTGTTTA
Organism: Allium cepa; assembly: GCA_030765085.1. Taxonomy (NCBI): domain Eukaryota; kingdom Viridiplantae; phylum Streptophyta; class Magnoliopsida; order Asparagales; family Amaryllidaceae; genus Allium; species Allium cepa. The sequence continues at coordinate 140,787,974 of CM060932.1, forward strand.
CATTCCTAATTAAAACTGAGGTTGTTTATTTAACTGGAATTACAGAAGGATGCGGCTATCATTGTAATTTGTAAACCATCACGCAGCATCACACACAAAAAAACAAACAAAAAAGAGATAATGACCAAACATAGGATCAACTCTCAAAGCATCCATGCTCTACAAGAACAAATCCCAGTCGAAGGATTTGTTATTAAAAAATTGAAAAAAAAATATTGCCCATGGAGATTGATTCAAGGAAAACTATGAAAACTAAGATCATCATTGTCCATTGCATAGAAATCAATTTATGAATGTTTTAAAAGAATTCAAGATTAATTGGACAATTAATTTTTTTCTTAATCTTCGAGTAATTCCTTTGTTAAGTCTAATTAAACGGAGAAAGTTTATCTTCGTATTTGTCTAAGTATCAGAAAAAGCATTCTCAATTACCTTCTTCTTCGATTCTTTAATTTCTTCAGCCAAATCAAATTAGAGGATTTGATAAATTGATTATTCAATTTGTAATAATAGATTAGTCTCTCCACTTTGCTACCTGTAATCTTGTAATCTCTCTCTTGTACTTTCTTTCTTGAGTAAAATAAAGAATAGCTGTTGAGTCCATGAACGTATGCAGTTTGGTCGAACCACGTTAATCTTTGTATTCTATATTCTTCTATTCTTTCTTTTTTGTAATTATTTTTTTATTAAATTGACGGTTGATAATTAATCGACGAGTTAGATCATTTTAGTTGCTTCTATGTCTTAGTATTCCGTTGCAGTTTTGGAGTTAGTGCGAATTAATTAAAATTTCGCACTACACGTGCGCCTTGAATTCTAAAGCATGAGTCTTACAAGTCAATATATATTTCCTTGACTTTGTCCTCCAATTCAATTCAGAAGTAGAAATCAACTTGTTCCTTCAAAGCATTAGATCAAAAAATAGCTGGTAGTGCATTTTAAGCTCTTACCACCCTTCCTTGTCATCTCTACTTATTGATATAATACTACGAATTAGTGACATACAGTCTCAACGGTGATCTTCAATGGGTATTCTTTTAAACGGAAATTTTGTCAAACGGCCTTATATAAGTTTCAAAATACACTTCCAATCATTTTCAAAAACAGACTTTGCGAAGCACCTCTAAAATCATCTTTAAAAAATTTCACAATTACAAATGCAAATATTTGTAGAAATTTTTTTTACAAATATTGCAAAAAATAATTATAAATATTTGCAGAAAAGTTGCAAGTACTTGCAATTTTTCCTGCTATTGCAGTTTGAAAATTTCCACAAAAATAATTATAACAATGCTTCGTGAAATTTCTTTTGGAAGGATTGCGAAAGTGTAACGAGTTTGAAAATAAGGGCTTGTGTGCCTAACTTGCTCTCTGTTGAAAAAATTTACAAGAAAATTTTGAAGAATACAACAAAGGAATATGAGAAAAAATAGAAATGGACAAATATTGATTTTTGATATTATGAATAAATTCATACACCAAACTAAAAATACTAAATATATATGTGTGCGTACATCATGCATACTAGTACACTAGTCTAAATTAATTAATTTATTGGTAAATGAAGAAACATACGTAAACATGGTGATTTGGGACATGAAATCTTGATTCTATGTTGAATAAGAACATTTCTTAATAGAATTTTATCCGATTATAACATTAGTGGCCCTATGTTCAAGTTAATCTACAATGAACCTTTACTTTCGGTCATTGTTGTTTTAGGGTGTTTGTTCAGCTATTATTGTACACATTTTTTGCAAATAGAAAATTTTCATCACTATAATGTAATTGAAGTCCAAAATACGATTGCATGCCAGGAGGATCTATTTACTAAGATAGTTTAAGAACGATACAAGAAGTTGAGACACATCGTTCATAAGTTCCACTGATAGGACAGTCTATCAATGATGAAGGAACAATGGTCGACAAAGTTGATACATTCACTAAGGTCCTTTCTTAGTCTAATTTAGGCAGAGTGATGAAGGTATGAGCATGAGACTCCATAATTGACCCCAAGTACAAGTGGAAGATCAATGCTAAAGATATCACAATCATGTTAAATTATAGCTAGGTACATTTTGAATTACTTGAAGTGAAACATACTCAAGAGGATTCGTGTCCTTCGGTAGAAGCTTAGTACCACAGTCACCAGTAGTTAACATAAAGTCAAAATATCAGATCGAACTAAGAACTTTTTTTTTGATCGCAAAAGTGTTACTTAATTCAATCAGAGCACTCAATTTGTGTTACTTAACTAGTTGAGCTAACGATCCTTAACTTAAATCAAAGACTTTAATATGGTTTATGTAATTAACAACGATTACTATTGCAATTTTTGACATTTGACCAAACACTCAGTGATATAGCGATGACGAAAGGAAAACGTGCACAAAATTTCGTTACAAGGTATGGCTTAATCAAAATTAGAAATTGGATTTCGCTTATATAATCTATAAGCAATTGAACCGTGCTTGTTAAAGTACTTTAATAAAGTCCGTATGGACTTTAATATTTAAAATGTTTAAATATTAAGTGAGGCTGAGTTCACATAAGAGAGTCAACACAACCGAGTTGTTAGCTAATTTTCGAATTTAACTCATTTATAAGTTTTAATAAATTAATAAAAAAAAATATACAAATGTTGTGTTAAATTTTTATGACATTTAGTTATTTATTTAAGGCTTTAAAATTAATTAAAATAATATATAATCAGCATACATTAGTTTAATTAAATATTTGGACTTAAGTAATTAATTAATTAATGTATGGTATATTAATTAGGCCTAACATCATGGAAGTCCATGAAAGGGTGGCCAATAATGGAAGAAGTGGGGCTTTTAACTTGGACTATGACTCTAGATTAGATCTAGATTCTAAAAGCAAAAGAAGATCGAAAATATATTTTCTACCTTCTTCAATTCATAACACATAAACTCTAAACCCCATCTTCCTTTAGAATATTGGTTGAAGCCTTGAAGCTATGATTTACACACAAAGTTCAAGGAGAAAGAACAATGATTCTTACAGGAATAACTAGCAGCTAACATGTCGACAACCGACATATCTAAGGTACATGCTTCTTTCTAAATTTTATGTGTGTGTATTATATATATGTGTGTGTGTGTGTGTGCTCGCGTGCTAATGCGCCATGGTCTTTTTGATCAAAACTATAAAAAGAATCAAAAATAAAATAATAATCATATATATATATATATATATATATATATTCATAAACTTATAAACATACTTTTTTTTGAAAATGTGTGATACCCAGTAATTTGGTGTTGGTTGTTTAATTAGTTAGCCAGTCAATTAATTAGACTTCGAAAATAGAATTTATGCAAATGATGGAACTTGATCACGAAACTTCCATCACTGCGTTCGTGGCAAAATTTTGAGCAACTTTCATATTTGGAGTTTTGCGATTGCGGTCCACACGTAAAAGTTACGAACAAAAAACAAATTTGAAATGAAAATAATTAAATAAGAAATAACTAATTTTTTTATATTAATTAACCAGGTCCACAGACAGATCCATCATTGGGGACGATCGACCCCTAACGGTCGATCGGCCACCCAAGGACAATCGACCGATGGCGTCCTAACGACTCCAATAAACCTAGGCCACAACGGCCCGGATTTAATTTATTTTGAACAAAAGGTTCTGCTTGATTCTAGCGCCTGTAAATTCAGGCTTAACTGTTCCTTCTCATATTTTTATGGAGGCTATAACGAAACTCTGTCATTTTTTCTTCTCCACTTTCTTTTGAATTATAAAAGATAAGATATTTGCTTCTATATTCATACAAATCAGAGAAGAGTAGAAATCTAATAAAAAGGAGAAGAGAATCAACCATATGCGTATCTGACGTAATTTATATATTTGTATCTATTTTTGCTCCCATTCCCAAATCTCTTCTTAGATCTGTAATTCTAAATATGTTTATATCCTTTTATACATATCTCTTGGATTAAAAAGGGTTTGAAGATGAATCAAATGTCCTACTTCAGTCTGAGGATTTGGATCGCTTTTAAAAGGTGAATGAGAAACTTTATAGATTGTTATAATATGAAAATTATCCCTTGGTGTTTATTTGATTTTTATTCCTAAGTGGATAATTATACATGAGTTATAGGCAACGAATTTAATACGATCTGAATATAATAGATATCGCCTATATATTCTTGTTTGTGAATTGATTTAATATTGTATACAACCTAATTTGGAAATCAGTCCCAAAAGTAGGAATTTAGAATATTAATTTGAATGAAATTTATTATCTGAAATAGGTTGTATAATAATGTTAAATTTTGAATTGTTACCCTAGTATTGTTAGAATATAAACTTTTCTATATTTTGAATTGTTGGAATTTAGATCTGTTCAATATTTGTAAATTAGTTTGATTTCTTTACCTTTTAAGAAAGAAACAACGTTTGATCTAACAAGAAATATATACAAATAGAATGAGAAAGAGATGTGTAAAGTATGAATTCATTGTAGTTTACATTGTTTATTTCAATAATAAAAAGAAATTGTTATTCCTTGTAATTTTAAACGATGCAATCTTTTATATTTTAAAATTAAATCTTTTGTTTTGGACTAATTTATGAAAATTATAGCGGATAATCTTTTTAGATATGATTCCAACAATTTAACATGAAAAGGTATATTCTCATAAAGGTGTAACTAGAACATATTTAATAAAAGTAAATATTTGTACGTAATTACTGTGCTTATAATAATTAGCTTATAATGACGCTTGTGCGTAATATTCACGTTTAGGATAATTAACTAATGAGAATAGAATTTAAAAGGTTGTAACTCCAATGAATGATAATAAATATGGGGGTTGCAATATATTAATAGGATAATTGGACTAATGGAACTGATAAAAATGGAATAGATACAAAAGGTTACTAATTTAAAACTACTAATCATACATACATGTCTTAGGGAATGTCCTTTAGGATTTTATGGATAGATTGACATTAATGAGCATTAGTCAAAGATTATGGGTAGATAAATATTTAAGTAAATCTTATTGTCTTAAATAAAAAGGGAATTATCAAGCTAAGTCCAATGTTTACCTAAGATAATATAAATAAAGACTTAGGATAATTAATAGGACTTAGTGGGTTAGTGGTGCGAGGTCGGTAGTGCCACTCGATAGAAGATTGCCCTTTACTTTGAGGCTACCAGCAGTCAGATGTACTTACTACTGATGCGAGATATCACTAATCCAACGACCCATGACAACGTGAAAGATTGTGCTTGCTTTCTTAATTTGAAAGTATTAATTGGTACAAATTTGCAATTAGGAGCGGTGTGGGATATCTCCATAGGGATTCGCTTCTGGCTTGAGGTCTTAAATGGCCGAAGGATCTGCCTCTATCCTAAATGGAAGTATTAAGTAACCTAATATATTTCAAATAAATAACAAGGATGTATCTAGAAAGTTTTTACTTCAGTGTTGAGGTCTTAAGTGGCTAGAGGGTTCATCTCTCGATCGAAAGAAGTAACCTAATGAGATGTCATATTTATAATTAAAAAGCGAGAGTGAATATCTCGGAAAGGGTTAGCTTTAGGTCGGGGGTCTTAAGTGACTATAAATTCCTCCTCTTTCTGATAAAAGAAGTATTAAGTAACCCAATGAGATTTCTAAGAAATGACAGCTGGATAGTACCATTGAGGACCACGCTTTTGGAAGTAGGTCTTAAATGACAGGGTATACCTATTTTCCACTAGAAAGTATTAAGTGGCTTGGGTACAGTCTCTTACATTGCTAAAGTCGAAATAATAGTAGTACCATATAGGAGCACGCCATGGGGATAAGTCTTAAACGATGGGGTCTACCTTAGTTAAGGTCTTCAATGACTAAAGTCTGCTTATTTTCTAATAAAAAGTTATTAAGTGGCTTGGGTACTATTTATTACATGATTACAATTTTATGGACGATTGATGTGGTAATTATTCGACATTAAATGCAAGAAGTCTTAAATAGTGGTTAGAGGTCTTGTAGCTAGGACCCATTGACCATTGACAACATTATTAGGAAACCGCCTTGGGAATAGGTCTTAAATGACAGGGTCTATCTCAATCAAGGTCGTAAATGACAGAGTCTGCCTATTTCTCTTTTAAAAGTATTATAGAAGCCCGCTTCATATTTATATGTACCAAGTGGTTAATGGGTCTGGAAGTATTGGGTGGTTGATATGGCTTCATAAGTATTTCGTACCTTGGGAAGGGGTAAGTATGTAATTGTGTGCGTAATGCGAGGTTGGATTAGAATTGCTAACTAAATGGATATAACAATTAAATGGAAACATATCGGTATAAGTTTATGTTATGGATAGTTTATATTTTTTCAGTCATCAAAATGTTGTTCTAACAACCTCCTCATTATAACCACATGATATATTTAGAGGAACCGGTTACTGGATCTAGATGTGTTTTGTTGTTAGAGAGTCTTCTTTCTCTCATGCTCGATGCTGATGGGACAATCTGTTATCCAAGGAATACCATTAATTCCAAGGTAGTGGACATAGTCAGTATTCTTATCCTACTATTATTTCCACTATGAGTTTAGATTTCTGTCAATCTCTAATAGTGCTCATGCTTATTTGTAGGTGCCAAATCCAATGATTCGTGCTTTGATGGAATTAGTTTTTTTTTTTTTTTGCCAAAATTTAGACCACTAAGGTATGGGTTGTACAAAATGGGTCATGCCACCTCCTATATACATACATATTTAATTGTACATATAATAATATTTATAAATATTTGAAGCCCCGTCTCCTTGACTTTTGAAAAGCGACACTAATACAACCATGGTTTTACGTGTCATAAATTCAAGTGCCGAAGAGGTATATTTTCAGGGGTAAAGTAAATATAAAAGATAGAAACACAAATTCTCACATTACGTTAAAATAGATAGATAGTACATACAATCACTCTCACTAGAGTACATTGGAGTTTTGGTATGAACTAACCCAGCCAGGAACAGTTATAATAGCCTACTCCAACACTTGCTGGTATTAACTAACTTAGACACAGCGAAAAAATAAAAAACAAATAAATAGATATTAGGTGCTCCAGCTCCATGCTCCAAAAATTTCTTTCAACATGCTTTCCCCAAAATACGCCAAAACATAATCCTGACTACTTCACTGCCTGAAAAAATAGGGCCCTAGAGTTTAAAGGAAAAACAAAATAAACTCCAGGTCAGTCATGAGATTGGTGTGAGAACTCAAATACGATGTTTGAAAATAAAAAGGTATCTCATAAGACCACGCCGCACATAAACATGGACGGTTTTTATCTTATGATAACTAAATCTTTACTACATAAAAAATAAGGGATATTATTCTTAATGACATTTCTTTGAAAACATTTGCAATTATACTTGTTAATCTTAGCCTAACTTGTTACATTATTAAATTCCAGCATACTAACCATAAACGAGGGTTCTACAAGCTAAATGGAAGGCACTTATTGGAGAATGTATTTCCATATAAATGACCGGCCTACATTTCTCACAAGTTAGTACCGAATACCGGTCGTTACCAACCTATCCAAGATGTCTTTTAGTGCACACCACGAAAATTTAAACCCGAAAGTCATAGTGGGTAGAAATATATCTAGAAGGGGATGATCATACCCTAATGGTTGCGAACCACATAGCCTTGCTGCATCTACCATGTTTTGGCATTTTTCGAGTGTGAGGCTCGAGGTAACGATTACCTTTCATATAGAATATCATCTTTCTTTGAATGCCACACTGTCATTCCATGGTCACACAACTGATTTCTACAAACGTATAACTTATGAGCTCATACGTCTCGAGAAAGGGTGTTAAGCTAAGGAAAGTTGCCTTCTCCGCCACAAAACTGATGATATGTTCATAAAGATCGCTTATGTAACTAGAAATGCAACGTCAGAGATTCGTCCAAACAAGTTATTTGGTAACAGAACAAACCGAAGGCACTCTCCTACCACATCCTGTCAAGAGTACCCTTAGAATTAATAGCGATTAATCATTGCATTGGATATTTCATAACGAAGAGACTGCTGCTACTATATGTATATTAGGAGTTCATGCCAAATGATCCACAAGCAATCCTTCTTTATGAAAATCCCAAATATCATATCCATGTCTTCACGTCGAATATGTAAATTGGTTCGAAGTGGTCTTCGGATAGGAAACATCCAAATTCGACTTCGGTTCCTTCGAAACAATCATCAATAAAACGCTGTTCTGTAAATAGCGAATCATTCTTTAACCAATTAATTCTTTTTATAAAAATCTCTTTTGGGGATATACATTTCTTAAAACATTCTTTCTGGTATATACGAAATCATTAAACCTCTTTTATCACATCTTTTGATTTCTTAAAATTGTTTTACACTTAACTCGTTTTCGGTATTTCGACCTTATCTATCCCTCGCCCAGGGAAGAGGCTAGGTGAGCCAGAGCATTGGTTGCTCCTAAACATCTCCTAAGGTTAAGCACCTTACATCCAGATCTCACGAATAGAAAAATCCAGTCTATTCGTCGGCTTTTAGAGCAAATATTAAACCAATTAATATGTGATAGCTTTTCTTAAAATCGTTTATATAAATTCTTTGTAAGTAAAATATAAAATTTTAAAATCATCATTAAAACACTTAATTATCCATTTAAGAACACTTATAAAATATTTAGAAAGGAATTGTTAAGTTTAAATTTTTTTCCAAAGGTTATTGGAAAGTGCTGCAAAAAGTATCTTTTTAAGTTATATTGATCGAAACGCCCTTTTATTATTTGGAATTTTTTTTACTCAAATCGCTTATAAAACAATTTAGAATATTTTTAGAATTTATTTCATATTTTTAAACAATTTTAAACATCATTTTCAAAGAAATCCAGTTTTGGATTACGAACTACAAAACCGCGATTTTTCCAAAAACTTGCTTTACTCGTATTTCAAAATCTACTTATCGAAATTTTGATCTTCTTTCTTCGTTGGAAAATAATGGATATAATAGTTCGAAAAATTCTTATTTCGAAGAATTTTGAGCTACATTCTATCTTTTACACTTGTTTGATTTTGATGGCACGAAATCTCGAACCGTCGTTACGCGAAGCGCCTATTTTTGACTAAATTTTCAATTCTTATTCAAAATTCACCAAAACACTTCCATATGTCTATAAAACATTTCAAACTCATTTTTTAAACCTTTTTAGAGAGATTTAACCTTGCATATACATCAATTCATTAATATAGAGGAAAGTGATTTCCTTTTTGCTTATCAATGTGTATTTTCGTGACTTGCATACACACACACACACATATCATCATCCAAAATAAAGTATAATAGTTTAGGTGTTCTCACCTTGAGTTTTCAAGGATCAATTAAAAATTCGCTATAGCTCCATTATCCGGTTTTCAAAGCTCACTATTCTTCAGGATTTAGCTCCTAGATGCCTTAACCAAAGCTTAGGGTGGCTTGGAGGGTGCACAGCCTAGGGTGGAGCAAGGAAGTGGCTCAGCCTATAATGAAGTGGGGTGGAGATTATGAAGAACAAGGAGAAAAAGTGGAGTTTCGGGATTTTTTTGAGGTGTTTAAGTACATAATACTATATATTATAATTTAAATTCCTTTTGAAATAAATTTTCCCATTATTGGTCTTAGGCTGGAAGCCATTAAAGAGGAAGACAAATCTTAGAAATATAAAGAAGAAGATGAATGAAAATGAAGAGAAAAGGGTAGGGTATTTATCGAAAAAAGAGAGAAAAATATCTATGCACACATCATCTTTGCATCACCATCACATGGTTCCATCTCCATCACTCCCTCCGGCATGGCATAAGCTCCCTCTCCATATGCCTTCATCTCATGTATATATATATATGTTGACTTATGTATGCTTAAGGAGTAAGAAAGCTTAAAATATCTAATATATTTTATATTATATTTTTATACTAAATTATGTTTGTATATATATGTTTATGTACATGTTATCATGTATGCATATGTACATGTGTATGTGTATATTACATATCCCTACAACGTTGCACAACTTCCACACGTTGTATCGTTACAAATCCAAATCCCGATTTTCAGTCATATATTCTCTTTTAAATTAATATGCATATATTTGTAAACAAATTTTGAAAATAAATTTTCTTATCATTCCCAACTAATTAAAATGATCGTATTTTATTTATAAAATTATATAAATTAATATAAATAATTATTTACAAAATTATTGTTATATCGATAAAGCTAAACGATCATTTATTTAAAGTGATATATTTACAGGTCGTTACAGACACCCCTCCTTAAAAGAATTTCATCCTCAAAATTAAGATACGAAGGAAATAGCTCAAAAGAATATATATTAAATATGATGAATATATAGAAAAGTATGGATAAGTGACTACACCATAAGCAATGAGTACACTACAACGATGTGATTTATACAATTCATTCTTCCATCCTAAATTCGGGATATGCCTTTTTCATTCTATCCTCCGTTTCCCAAGTGCAATCCTCAGCATCTCCACTCCATTGAACTGCTAACCTTACTATCTCCTCCTTAATCGTTTCTCATCATGATCTACGATTCGAATAGGTCGTCTTATAACTACCAAATTTGGTTCCACCTCTAAGTCTTCCTAGGCAGTTGTTTCTATGATTTGCTCTGGGTCATGCACATGTTCCCTTAAATGAGATATATGAAAAATATTGTGCACTCCTGCCAACCTTTCTGGTAATTACACTCGATAAGCTAGTGGGATGATTCGTTCAAGAATGGGAAATGGTCCAATATATCGAGGTGCTAATTACCTAGCTCTTTCAAATATCACCAGTCCTCTCATCAGAGAGACTTTCAAAACAGCTTAGTCTCCAACTAAGAATTCTAGATTTCTACGCCTTTGGTTTGCATAAATTTTTTGTCTGCTCTAAGCTTTCTTTAGCTTCTTTCTGATCATATTGACCTTCTTAGAAGCTTCTCGTATTATATCAGGACCAAGTTTTAACCGATCTCCGATTTCGATCCAACATGTTGGGGACCCACATGGATGACCATATAGAGCTTCATACGGTGCCATGCCGATGCTTGCTTGATAACCATTGTTAAAGGATAATTCCACTAAATGCAAATGATTTTTCCAAGAGCCTCCAAAGTCTAGAATACATGCTTTGAGAAGATCTTCCAAAATGCGGTTGACTCTCTCCGTCTGTCCATTAGTTTGGGGGTGGTAGGCAATGCTTATATTCAGCCTCATTCCCAAAGCGGTCTGTAATGCTTCCTAAAATTTACTAGTAAAGATTGGATCACGATCGCTTACTATACTACTTAGAACACCATGCACAATCTCCTTTATATATATATATATATATATATATTTATATATCTACAAGGTTTGCAGTGGTCCTTGTTGGCTTAACTGGAATGAAGTGTGCACTTTTAGTTAATCGGTCAATGATAACCCAAATGCCTTCATTCCCTTTTTTCGTTCGAGGTAAGCTATCAATGAAATCCATTGATGTTTGATCCCACTTCCAAACTGGAATCTCTAGCGGTTTAAGTAACCCTGCAATTTTCTGTTGGTCACTTTTGAGTTGTTTACAATTTACGCATCGGCTAACACAAATGGATATATTCCTCTTCATGCTTTTCCAACAAAATGTGCACTTCGTATCTTTGTACATTTTGTTGATTCCCTGATGAATGTTAAGTTTGGATTTGTGACATGTAGCTAACACCTCTTGCCTAAGATTCTTACACCTGGAACACAAATTCACTCATTTAATCGTAGTACTCCATGGCTATAAAATTCAAAGCTTAAATTCTTCCTTTTGTATTTATCTTTAAAAATCATCTTTAGGTATCGATCTTCTTTTTGCTTGGTGAAAATTCTTTCCAGAAAAGATGGAGTTACTACCAAACAAGAAACGACGACATATTTCCTACTCAACGGATTTACTACTACATTGGCTTTTCCGGATATAAAATATCTAGATCATAAGATGCGAGAAATTCCAACCAACATTGCTGCCTTATGTTTAAATCTTTCTAAGTGAAAAGATACTTTAAAGGTTTATGATCCATAAAGAGCTTAAACTTTTCACCTAATTAAAAGATGGAATTTTATTTACTAAGGTCAATTCAAAGTTTTAATTAAAAAAAGCTATGAAAACTTCTTACCCAGCAAATAGTGCCTCCATAGATTTAATGTGAACACCACGGCTAATAATCCTAAGTCGTGCATTGCATAATTCTTCTCATGAATTTTAAGCTATCTACTTGCAAAAAAATCACCTTCCCTTCTTGCATCAGAACTGTACCAACTCCTTCTCCACAAGCATCCATATAGACAGTTAATCCACTATTTCCATTTATAATTGCTAGAACTAGAGTAATTATTAACCACCTTTTGAGTTCCTGGAATGCTGCTTCACATTTAGAAGCCTAAATAAATTCAGCATCCTTCATGGTCGACTTTGTTAGGTGGTAGGCAATCTTTGAGAAGTCTTGAATGAATCCTCTATAATACCCTGCTAGACCTAAGAAGCTACGAACTTCTTTGGCAGTTTGTTGTTGCTTCCAATTTAGAATAGTTGCAACCTTTATAGGATCTACTAAAATCTCGTCCCTTGACACTATATGTCTAAGGAATCTACCTCCTTTTCCCAAAAATGGCATTTTGAGAATTTGGATTTAAGAACATTATTTCTCAATATTTCTAACACAATTTCTAGATACCTTTCGTGTTCTTCTATCGTAAAATAGATAAGGATATCATAGATAAAGACTAACATGAATTTATTTAGTATATCTCTAAATACTCTATTCATAAGGTCTACAAAATAAGTGGGTGCATTGGTTAGCCCAAAAGGCATAACCAACCACTCGAAGAAAGTGCTTGGACCTTTAAATAAAGTTAGATGGATGGATTCTTCTGCGATTCTTAGTTAATGGAATCCTATAGCTAGATCCATTTTTGAGAATACCCGAGCACCATGTAACTGATCAGACAAGTCATTTATTCAAGGTAGAGGATACTTGTTTTAATCGTTTGTTTATTAAAATCTCGGTAATTTATACACAACCTTAAAGATCCATCTAACTTGTCAACAAAGACTTCTGTCGATCCCCAACTTGAACAACTAGGTCTTATCAACCCTTTCTTTAATAGCTCTTGGGTTTGGTTATTTAACTCCTTTCTCTCCTTTGGAGCCATCCTTCGGTTATCTTGTTTAGTTGGTATTGTTTAAGAAATCAAGTCAATATGAAACTCGATTTCCTGATGTGGGGGTAAACTCTTTACTTCTTCAAAGACGTCTAGGAATTCTTTAACAACAGATATTATTTTATTCCTTCCTAGGATGAATCTAATGCATATAGGAACTTCCCTCCTTGGACTAGGATCTTCACAAGGTATTTCTATAAACTTCCCAAACTTTGTTTTTACTAAAATCGTTCTTTTTAAACAATCTAGAATAGCTTCATGCTTATTCACCCAATCCATATCGAGAAAAAATTACGAATCCAATAAAATTTAAGACAAATAGGTCAAAAGGGAATTGATGGAAAGAGTGGGAAATTTAGACTTTTCCATAATTCATACAAAAGTTAGCGGTATCGCCTATAGGATTTTTCACGCAAATAGGGGTGTCAACTAACTTAGGGTCAAGATTTAATTCTTCTATGGATTTTTTAGCAACAAAACTATGAGAAGCGCTTGTATCAAACATTACTCTAACTGAAATATCTTCAATAAAAATATTACCTTCCAAAACTCCTTTCCTTTCATATCTTGAGAGGTTGAAGGTTCATCCTTTATTGCAGTAAACTCTGGCTTGCTCTCCCTTCCTCATAATTGGACAACCCTTTATCGTGTCCCCCGGTTAGTGATAATTATAGCAGAGGATATTCTAAACCATAGGAGAGACAGAATCCTGGACCTTTCAACTTCTACAATTCTTTCCAGTATGGTCCTTCCTCTTGCAATTGTTACAAGTATAATCTTTGAAGCGGTTTCCTTAAGATCCTTCCCTGGGTTTTCCTGGCCATAGTTTTTTTCCACTGTGATTGAACTTCCTCTTCTTCCAATTCTTGGTGTTGTTGTTGGTCTGAGCTACCACCGGATCCTTCTTGTCCAATGTTTCGCAACAGAATCCCATATCCAACAAGTCTATAAACGATCCTTTAACATGGGCAGTCATCTTTCTCTGGTACTTCTCATTCATCGCGAAAATAAACTTATCGTTTTTCTTCAAAGGCATGTAAATTAGACCTGGCCCAAAACAAGATAATTCGTTGAACTTATTTTCATACTCCTCAATAATCAATTCATCCTGCTTCAGAGCTATTTAAAGCTTCTATAAAGACGAGATTTCCCGAACGCTGGCATGTACTGCTCCTCTAAAACCTCCTTAAATCTTTCTCAAGAGAAATTGTCTTCCAAATCATTTAGAGTAATGGACTCCCACCAAGCCAGAGCCCCTTCCCTTAGTTGCCACGAGGTCAAAAACCTCTTTTACTCATTACTAATATTCAATGCCATTAAAATCCTTTAGCATGATTTAATCCAAGCCTGTACTTTAATGATAGCTTTTGTACCCTTTGATGGTTTTCCCCTTAAGCTGTATAATTCTTGCATAGGGTGGAAAAATTAACTTGGGGCTATACAGGAGCTATTTCTTCTACAACAGCGGTTGGAGCTCGACCATTGGTTGCTCTGGTGCCGATGTTTCCCCATCTTCGTCCTCTACGAGTACTCAAGTCTTACTACCTAAATTTAGTAAGAAATCTTTAGAATACAAAGACGAAATTATCTTGGGGAATGGGTATTAAGCATAACACACCTTGATTTTATTCAGATAAGAATTTTAAATGCACACTCTCAAAGATTAAACTCATTATAGGGTATTACTAACCCTCTCCCTAATAAGTTATACCCCACCAAAACCAAGGTTCTCACTTAACCTTCAGCTCTACTACCAAATGTGAAGATCCATCTCCTCGACTCTTGAAAATCGACGTTAATACATCCACGATATCCACGTGCCGTAAACCCAAGTGTCGAGAAGGCAGATTTTAAGGAGTAAAGTAAAGATAAAAGATAGAAACACAAATTCTCACATTATGTTAAAATAGATAGATAATGCATACAACCACTCTCACTATGTAACAACCGTGTATTTTGTGATTATTTTAATTGTATATTTTAATTATTTTAATTGAATTTCTGATTTAAAAGCTTTATTTTATTTATTTGAAATGGATAAATTTTGTTATTTTAAAATATAAACTTTGATTTTGACATGAATTATCATTCCAAAACATGACTAAAAAGAATATTTTCCAAAAAGTGAATTCTGATCAATATGGTCAAACTTTGACTTTTAAATTTAAAAATTTGAAAGTTTGAAAATTTGAATTTTATCTATTATTATGAAAATAAAAAAAAATTTAAGAACACAACTTTTCGTTTCGTTGAAATCTGATTTATAATGTGAAAGTTATGCCTTTTTAACTATTGTGTGAAATTTGCTGTATTTAACAAAATTGTTTATTTTAAACTATATAAATAGTATTTTATTTGGTCATGCAATGTTCTACTTTATGTTTTCATGTGTCAAATAACATATTATGTATATATTTTGGTTTTAAAGCATTTTTAAAAGTGTAATTGACATTTTCCAATGTCAGTTGTATTGTGTTGTAAATTTTCATTCCAAGTTTCAATTAATTAAAGTAATTTTTATTTATCTTTATATTTTTCTTAAGGACTTATTTTATTCTCATTCACACTTTATTTTATTCCTCATTTATTTATTTATTTGACTTTTTATTTGTTTTAAAGTGAAGTATGAATTTTTCTGGAGTTAATGGTAATTTTTTTTTAATTTTCATGCCCTGTTTTCAATTTTTAAACGATTTCTTTAGTTCTTTTTCTATTTTTCTCCAATTTAATTATTTATGTCATTTGAAAAATGATAAATAAATTATTGTTTTTCAAAATTTTGCTTTATAATATTTTTAAAATGGAGTGGATATTTTTCCAAGGCTAGTGACGATTTATTTGTAATTTTTGAACATTGTTTTCAATTTTTAAGCAATTTCCTTTATTCTTTTTATATTTTCTTTAAATTTAATTATATATTTTCATTTTATTTCACTTTGTTTCGGTTTTTAAATGTATTTATTGAAATTATTTTTTATTTGTTTTAAAAAGAAATGGTAAATTGAAGAGACAAGACTCTTTCTTTTCCTATGGCTTTTCATTTCTAGACTTTTCATTTTCTTTAACTCCTCATTTACTTTTTGTTTGGCCATGCATTTTGTTTCTTGGCCGTGAATTCTATTTCTCATTTCACATGAAAAATACTCCATCTCATCTTCCACTCACGGCTAGAAAAATTTCCTTGGTAATATCTTCTTCTTTATCCTCCTTTCTTTTCAATTTTCATATGTTTTTGCCTTGTTCTCTTGCTTGTTTTGCTCGGCGTCCACTCCATAGCCATGGCCACCACCTCCTACAACTCTTCCCTATCATCATCACCAACTACTCCTCTGGTCTTGACCAACGCCGAGCCTACCATGGTGCCAAAAATCCAAAAAATACAACAATGTCCGTGAACCATGCTAGTTTGACCACCACTTGTTCACCACTTCCATTTCCACCATCACCTTAGGCCACCACCACCACCTCTGTCCAGACCCTTACTCACCCCTCCAGCCCCTGACCAGACCCGTACTCCACTGGCCGAGCCCATACTCCCCATGGCTGAGCCTCCTTGTTGAACCAAACCATGCTTTTAGCCTAAAACCTCTTCACATTCTACCTTGTAACTTCCTCCCCATGTTCTAACCCCTAGGCCGTGCATTTCTAGGACCCAAACTTAAGCTAAAGCATGTCCAAATCTGAACCAAAACATTTCCTAAGCCGTGCAAGCAAATGTAGAAAGCAAGGCAAAAGATTTGACATTCAAATCTCTTTTCATTTATAAGTTACATCACTTCAAAGTATATTGAATTTATAGTTTGTTTTGATTTTTGTTTGGGTTGTAATACAAGGTTTGTAGCTTGGATTTTCTCTCCACTTAAGTCTGTAGTCTTGTCATCGTGCTTTTGATTCCATTGTGTCATTGTTTTTGTTATCTCCAGCATTTAGAGGTGAGTAAATCTCACACGACACTATATACTTATGCAATTGTGAAGCAACAACATTTGAATGTGTAGAATTATAAACGATGCTATAACTTCTTGTGATTATTTGTGTATGATGTTAAATCTGTTAATTTACATGTCATCTCATATATTACTGTTATATACTGTTAAACTATTCATTTATATCTATTCACACTGCAAGTTCCCTGTAGATTAGAAATCACTATGGGTTGAAATGATACATACCCGAACGGACTTTAGAATAGGGAAAAATCGTTATGGGCTGAAATAATAGGCTTGAATGGTTTTTATTTATTTTGTTTTAACTTTGGATTGTGGGTTTGAAATCATAGAACCCAGATTTTCTTTGTAAACTGTGGATTGAAATGATATATATCCATATCACTTGACTTAGGTTAAAAAAATTTATACATGCCTGTGGTTATTTTATAAAGTATTTTGAATACTTAAATATTTTTAAAAGTGTAAAACTATGAAAATTTGATTTAAAACAGATTTATATGTTTTAAATAAAGAAATTTTGATTTTTCTAGAAGTTAAAAATGTAATTTAAATGAATGGTAAAAATTGAAATTTTGAAATATAACTTAAATTTGAAAATTTGGACTTTGGCCTTTAAAATGACATTTAATTTAGATAAATAAAATCTTAAGTGGTTTAAAATGTAAATTTATGATAATTTGATTTAAATAGATTTTTAAAGTGTTTTAAATAAAGGATTTATGATTTTTCTATAAGTGGAAAATGTTAAATAAATAAATGGTTAAATTGAATTATTGAAATATAACTTAAGTCTGGAAATTTGGGTTTTGGTTTAAAAAGGAAATTTGAGTTATATAAACAAAAAAAATGGAAATTAAGTTGTAGTTGTAAAAATGGTGATAAAAATTTAAGTGTTAAGTTTATTTATTAAAAATGTGAAGGCTAGAAACTTTTACACTTGAATTTATTAAGTAATTTGTTGAAATTGGATTTAATTATGATAAATTTATGTTATAAAAATAATATGTTAAATAATTTGTTAATGGACATTTTTAATGTTAAAATGTGATTTTTGACAATGTTTAAAGAGTTTAAAATGAAGTTTATGAATTGCTGGAAATACACTAAAAATCTGAAAATCATTTTTAATAGCATTGAGAAGTGCTATGGTTTCTGAAAATGAACTAAAAGAGCTATTATAGCATTTCTGAAATGCTGTAGTTGTTGTAGTTGAACTAATAGGCTAAAAACTTAACTCGGGTCTGTTATAGCATTTCTGTAAATGCTGTAGTGGGCTGCTGTCTTTGCTGAAATGAATTTAAACCTCTGTTTTGAAACCTGAGCTATTATAGAATTTTTGAAAATGCTATCTTTACTGTTTTAAACTAAAAATTCAACTAAAATGAGATTTAACAGCAGTTTTAAATGTTGTCTTTGCTGAATAAAAATGCTTTCAAGTATAACTTATAACTGCTTTTTCTAAATGCTGCAAAAGGCTGAAATTTTCAATGTATGGTTTTTAACTAAGTAAATGAGCTCAGAATGGTTTGAAACCTTGAAATTTGAATACTTGATTTGAAAGAATAATAACGTCACTTTTTAAATGGTTTAAATGAATTAATTTAATTAGAATATAAACTATTTAAAAGGTGATTTGAAATGATAATAAACGAATGACATCTTTGAATTTGAAAGGTATTTAAAGTTGAATATTTGGATTTGCATTCAAATGATGATTTGATATTAATGTTTTGAAAAATATGATATTTTGATATCAAAATGATTTGAAAATGAAGTTCTGAAAGATATGATATTTTGATATTAAAATGATTTGAAAATGAAGTTCTGAAAGATATGATATTTATGTATTAAAATGATTTGAAAGGAAGTTTTGAAAGGATATGATAATTTAATATATTGAAACGGTTGGAAATGACTTGATATTTATTTTGATAAGTATTTGAATTTGAAAGATATGGTATATTGACATATTTAATTGGTTTGGAAATGATTTAATCTTTATTTTGATAAAGATTTAGATTGAAATGATATTTTATTTTGAAGTATAAAATATTATTCTAAGTTATAACCACGAGTTATAATAATGATTGGTTGGCAAAGAGACCAGGATCGGATATGGGCATACTCTCTGTCGATACCGAAAACCACTTTGACAACCGTGTACGCGGTGGAGATTCCAGAATAAAGTAGGATGGTGGCGACGTTCTTGAGGTATATTACGTGGACCCAACTTCTGTGAGTTGGCATAAGGTGGGAAAAACAGGAGAGATCTCGGGCCAAAAGG
The DNA here is from genome assembly GCA_030765085.1 of Allium cepa. Classification (NCBI taxonomy): domain Eukaryota; kingdom Viridiplantae; phylum Streptophyta; class Magnoliopsida; order Asparagales; family Amaryllidaceae; genus Allium; species Allium cepa. The sequence continues at coordinate 140,807,451 of CM060932.1, forward strand.
GGTAGCTCCTCTGGTCGGACACATTTCTTCGATACCATTCTATTGCTTTTGTGATTGTTTGGGCGCCCCTTCGATTTTGGGAATGTGTTCCGAGGTGGGCGTATGTGGCTGCTGTGTTACCACCAGCCCGTGTGCGTAATTGGTATATCTACCCTGGCATTGTCTTGTGTGCCATGTCACCTACCCTATCGAGCCTTTACTACGAGTTTGGTTTTCTCCCGTAGCCCATGCGTATCTTCTTGTAGTCTCCCGATCAGGAGATAAGCAGATATTGGATGGACTACTGGGACTATTACGTGTTTGGGGCTATATGGATAACCCCGTGATGCTATTTTAAAGTAAGTTTATTTTACTATAGACATTATTATAATAGCGCAATATTACTACATAGTAAATAGTTTAACGGATCCTTAGAGGATGGGCGGTCCCAAGCATCCTTTAAGTTACTTGTACTTTTTATACAGTTCACTTGAGTTGGTTTACATTGTATAAGTATGTATGTCCTGACTCGAGTGTTTTTATTTTTATTTACGCTTGGGTCAGCCTGAGTATTCACAGATTTGGATTTCCACTTTCTGGAGATTGGACTCGCTGGAGATTATCTACTTGTATAGTTTTATCTTTTTCAGTCCGTTGTTCCTTTTCAGCTCTTGTATTAGTAGACTTCTATGTATTGAGACTTCTGTTGTACTCTATTTCTTCTGTTGTATCTTATGTAACTATGATATATTTACATAATAGCTTCATGAACTACTATTTCTTTTACTTCCGCCGCGCTATTAGTACTCTGTGTCTGTGCTCTGTGATTTTTATTTACTGTATATTTGGAGATTTGCCCAATTTTATTTACAACATGGAATTTTGAGAAATTCAAGTCCGATATGTGCGGGTGCGAATGGTTGAAAGTACCTGGCTGTTACACACTAGGATACATCAGAGTTTTGGTATGAACTAACCCAGACAGGAACAGTTATAACTGTCTGCTCCTACACTTGTTGGTATCAACTAATTTGGGCATAGCAGAAAAATAAAAAATAAATAGATAGATATCAAGTGCTCCAGCTCCATGCTCCAAAAATTTCTTCCATCATGCTTTCCCCATAATACGCCAAAATGGAATCATGACTACTTTGTTGCCTGTAAAAAAAGGACACCCAAAATTTAAAGTGAAAACAAAATAAACTCCGGGTCAGTCATGGACTGGTGTGAGAACTCAAAATACGATATTTGAAAACAAAAAGTATCTCATAAGAACACGACGCTCATAAACACGGACGATATTTTACCTTATGATAACCAAATCTTTATAACGTAAAAATAAAAGATATTATATTTAATGACATTTCTTTGAAAACATTTGAAGTAAACTTATTAATCTTAGCTGAAATTGTTACATTATTAAATTCCAACATACTAACAACAAACACGGGTTCTGCAAACAAAATGGCAAGCACTTATTAGAGAATGAATCTCCATACAAATGACCAGGTAAAGGGACTACCTTCCAGCAGTACATCTCTAAAGGAATGTACCGAGGTCAACAGAACATCTACACCTCTACCAACACAAGACCGACCTACCTTTCTAACAGGATAGTACTGAATATGTCATCACCCCAGTCGTTAACGACCTATCCAAGACGTATCTTAGCACACACCATAATAATTTAAAGCCGAATGTCATATCAGGTAGAAATATATCGAGAAGGGAATGATCATACCCTAATAGTTGTGAATCACATAGCCTTGCTGCATCTACTCTATTTCGACCATTTCCGGGTGTGAGGGCCGAGGTAACGATTACCTTTCATATAGCACATCATCTTTGTTTGAATGTTACACTACCATTCCATGGTCACATAACTGATTTCCACAAACGTAAAGCTCATGTGCTCATACGTCTTAGGAAAGGGTGTTAAGCTAAGAGAAGTTGCCTTCTTCGCCACCAAACAGATGATATGTTCATAGAGATAGCTTATGTAACTAGAAATGCAGTGTCAAACATTTGTCCGTACAAGTTTTCTAGGAAAAGGACAAACCGAAGACACTCTCCTACCATATCGTGTCAGGAGAACCCATAGGATTAGTAGCGATTAGTCCTTGCATTGGCTATTTCATAACGAAGAGACTCGTGCTACTATATGTATATTGGGAATTTATCCCCAAATGATCAACAAGCAGTCTTTCTTATGAAAATCCCAAATATCATATCCATGTCTTCACTTAGAACACATAAATTGGTTTGAAGTGGTCTTCGGATAGGAATCATTCAAATCCGACCTTGGTTCCATCGAAATAATCATCGATAAAAAGATGTTCTATGAATAAGGAATCATTCTTTAATTGATTTAGTTCTTTTTATCAAAATAACTTTTGGAGATATATATTTCTTAAAACATTCTTTTCAGTATACCCGGAATCATTAAACCACTCTTATCCCATCTTTTGATTTCTTAAAACTTTTTTACACTTAATTCGTTTCCGACATTTCAACCTTATCTATCCCTCACCCAAGAAAGAGGTCAGGGGAACCAAAGCACCGGTTGCTCCTGAACACCTCCTTAGTTTAAGCGCCTCATATTCGGATCTCATGAGTAGAAAAATCCATTCCACTCGTCGGCTTTTAGAGTCAAGATTAACCACATAATTTGTGATAGCTTTTCTTAAAATTGTTTATTTTTTTAAATAAGTTATAAAATTTCCAAATCACCATTAGAACACTTAACTATCTATTTGAAAACATTTATAAAAGATTTGGAAAGGAATTGTTAAGTTTAAAACAAAATTTCAAAGGTTATAAAAAAAGTGTTGCGGAAAGTGCAGCAAAAAGTGCTTTTTTAAGCTTTATTGATCGAAAGGACCTTGGAAATTCATTTTTATTACTCAAATTAATTTGAAACAATTTAAAAGATTTTTTATAATTTATTTCATATTTTTAAATAGTTTTAAATTTCATTTTTAAAGAAATCTAGTTTTGGATTCCAAACTACAAAACCATGATTTTTCAAAAAACTTCTCATATTTCAAAATCTACTTACCAAAATCTCGATTTTATATCTTGTTTGAAAAATTAGGGATATAATAGTTCAGAAAATACTTATCTCGATGAATTTCCAGTTATATTCCATCTTTTACACTCGTTTGACTTTTATGGCGTGAAATCGCGAATTGCCGTTACACGACGCGCCTATTTTTTTATACTAAATTTTCAATTCTCATTCAAACTTCACCAAAACACTTCCATATATTTATAAAACATTTCAAACACATTTTTTTAAAATTTTTTTTAGAGATATTTAACTTTCCATATACACAGTTCATTAATACAGAGGAAATGATTTCCTTGGTGCTTATCAACATGTATTTCTGTGACTTACATACATATTCAATGTTCATATGAAACAATCAAACTTGATGATCAAAGCATATTAAACATCCATTGAGAATATCATATCATCATCCAAAATAAAATATAGTGGTTTAGGAGTTCTGCCCATGAGTTTTCAATGATTAATTAAAAAATTTCTATAGCTCTGCTATTCGGTTTTCAAAGCTTACTATTTTTCGGGCTTCAGCTCCTAGATTCCTTGACCAAAGCTTGGGGTAGCTTGGGGTGTGCACGGCCTAAGGTGGAGCAAGGATGTAGCTCGGCCCATGATGGAGTCAGGTGAATATTTTGTAGAACAAAGAGAAAAAGTGGAATTTTGAGATTGTTTTGAGGTGTTTAAGTATATATAACTATATATTATAATTTAAATTATTTTTGGAATAAATTTTGCCTTTATTTATCTTAGGATAGAAGCCATTAAAGAGGAAAACAAAGCTTAGATATATGAACATGGAGATGGATGAAAATGAAGGGAAGAGGGTAGGGTATTTATAAGAAAAAAGGAGAGTAAAAATATCTGTGCACACATCATCTTTTGCATCACCGTTACATGGTTCCATCTCCATCACTTCTCCCCTTAGGCATGGCAAAAGCGCCCCTTCGATGCGCCCATCACTTTCATCATCTCATGTATGCATATGTTAACTTATGTATGCTTAAGGAGTAAGACCTTAAAATATCTTATATATTTTATATTATATTTTTATACTAAATTATATATATATATATATATATATATATATGTTTTATGTGCATGTTCTCATGTATGCACATGTACTTGTGTATGTGTATGTTACATAACCCTACAACGTTGCATAACTTTCACACTTTGTATCGTTACAAATCCCGATTTCGATTTTAGATCATATTTTCACTTTTAAATTAATATGCATATATTTGAAAAAAAAATTTGAAAATAAATTTTCTTATCATTATTAACTAATTAAAATGATCATAATTTATTTACCAAATCATAAAATTTAATATAAAAAATTATTTACAAAATTATTGTTATATCGATAAAGCTAAACGGTTATTTATTTAAAGTGATAAATTTACTTATCATTACAATATATGTTTAAAAAATATATTAGTTTATGCTCATGATCGTCAAATTTATTATTTATAATAAAAAGATGAAAATCCATTAACTTTTCTTAAAAGAAGTGGAATTTGTTCTTGGATGTTTAAACAAGAAAAATTACTTTTAGTCTCGAGTTTTAATATAAAATAAAAAAAGGTTCTTTATTTTTGGATTTTGGAATTAAATAAAAACATATATTATACTGTCGGTTTTAAAAAAAAATTGATTTTAAATAAGTCAAACTTAATTTAAATTTTGAATATATATATATATATATGTGTGTGTGTGTGTGTGTGTCTATATTAATCTTTAAACATATATATAATATAATTGAAATATGAAAAAATAATTTTTCTTATTATAGCCGAAAACTATATGTATATATAATATTACATATCATTGTTGGACCATTCGACCATTCAAATATGTTATAAATAATTCTTGATATTGTCTTCCTTGTATAATAATAAAACGCAATGGTTATTCCCATATATGTATTCCATATATTAACGTACATGTATATTTATACCATAAGTTAGCTTATAAAATTTATAATATTCACATCGTGGATGTGAATTTCTAAAATAAAGTATAATAAACTAGCTTAGATTGAGCAAAAACTGAAATACACATAGGCATATCTAATATATACATACATGGAAGTTTTGAATATAAAATTAAACATGATCAAATTAAAATTAACAAACTCCTTTCACCAACGTCCACTTAATATGATTAAGTGTAAATAAATTATTCTTGTAAAAAAAGATCTAATGCAAAATTAGTGAAAGATTTATTTTCTCAAAATATTACCATTTTGTGCCAATGCCAATGCACCTAATCCAATATCTATATATAATATGAATATGGCATTTTAAAGCTTTTGTAATTACAAAATACCCTTTCACATATTTCACTAATTTGACGATATTTTAGTCATTTCCGTCTTACAAGTTACACCTTCAGTGTCCCACTATACACATTTTGATAATCTACTTCTCACAAAAAAAACTTTCTCCTCTCCCAACTGCAAATTGAAACTTAATCTTTACTTCTACTTTAATGGCGCTGCTCAAGGTCTCATCAATGTGACAAACAAAACTCAAATTAAGTACTAGCATTTATTCTCAATTTTTGTCCCTTCAATTAATGGTAGCAATATCCAAGATAAGTTTTATATATTCACTAGATATAGGAAAACGTGTAGTGGAATCCATTTCATTATTTTAAAACCATGAGTTAAATTAGTGTATAGCTTCTCCTCTTTAAGCAAATAAAGTGGTAATCTATAGGCAGCAGATACACCAACATAATTTATTATATTTAAATGTTTTAGAAGGTGTCATCTAGTTCTTGGAACCTATCTAATTGAACTTTATTCATATTATGATTGAATTGTGGCATAATCAGATAGTAAATTAACTCTTTTTTGTCTACATACTAATTAGATATTTCAATCTTGCTATTAATAAAATAATCTTAGACAATTCTACATACATAAATAGAAATGGTACAGTGGATTTGAGCTATTTATCACCCATTTTTTCTTATATTTTGTTTTTATAATATCAAGTCATTATATTAGTGTTCTATATTTTAACATAACATGTTTCATTATTGAAAGAAGCCCAATCACATGTAGATAATGAGAGCAGCAACTTAATGTCAGATAAAACCATCTCACTAATCAAGAAGAAAATAAAGAAGACAAGTTGATGTAAAAGACGTCTTCAAATAATTCCATACAAATGCTTGAAATTTAATTCTCTTGATCATATAGCAGTGATTGATTCAACAAATAATAGAAGTAGAACATATCAATAATATTTCTATGATATGGGAAATCTTATTATCAGATCCTGACTAAAACATACATAACATACATGTACGTGCATATGTTCTTAGAAAAATTATTGGTGTACTGTCTACTAAATGTAAACCGAATTATATGAAATTTTCAATCGTAAGCATATAAAATGAATATCACAAAAGTATATTAATGCCTATTCAGCTTAAATTTACAAACGTCAACCAAGTTCGTGTCTCAAAACCTAAAGTTTTATGCAAGTGAATTATCAATAATGAAAGTTTTTCCTTAGCTTTTGTTCTTTCCCTTTCAAATTGAACTATGTTTTTAACTATAAATCCTTAGCTTTTGTTCTTTCCCTTTCAAATTGAACTATGTTTTTAACTATAACCTCATTAGCAAGTAGTCCCATATGCAAACTTCCTAGGACTTATTATGTTTGCAAAGTCCTTTCTGTTTATAATTGCTTTTTTCAATTTTATCAGTAACCAAAACGGAGGTTGTTTAGCTATAAATATGCAAAAATATTTAGATTAGCTAAGGTCCCGCCTTCAATACATTAGTTGTTATATTGTAAATTTATGCGTCAGTGTTAATGCACAACAAATAGAAGTTAGCTAGCAATATACCACTTTTTATCAGTTGTTTTCTCTTTTCAATTACCCGGGAGACAAACATCAGTACCCGAAAGTATATAGATGGCAAAGTTAAAAATGGTGTTTAGGAGATATTTTGACATAACCTAAGGTCTTTGCATTGAGTTTTATCTACGTTTCTACATACTATTTCACACTAAAAAGAAGTTAAAGCATATATTTTTTGCAGATGTGCCACACATACTGGTTTCTATAACCATAAGTATTGAATTATATAAAAAAAGCACTTGTCTTTAAATGTTCACAATTGAGGTTTATCAAGAATGAGATATTTATATATATGTAATGCTCTTTATACAATGGATGGTGAATTATTTGTTAAAATTAAACCAACCCGTAGTGGAAGAAATGAGTAAATTTTTGCAATGACCCGAATTTTTCGATGATTAATTTGAAATATTTAAGTGGTTTAAATATTGGATTTTGATTTGTAATTAAGTTAGCAAGTTTTTAAAAATGAAAATTTCAAGCGATTTCAAAATTTTTGAAATTGTCAATTTAATTGACACGTTAAAATAGCGATCCGGAGCTTAGTCTCAGAATTCGACAAAACTAGTTACATTGGATCTGTGATAGAATATTATTATCGGATTTCAAATCTCGTAACTTTTGAAGTTATCGTTTGGCCGTACGGTATATAAATGCGTTGAAATTAATATCGAAATTCAATATAATAATTAGGTCCAAAAAGCTATCTTCTTCATACAATCGAATTAGGACTCGAAACATTTACCATTCTGTTCGGAATAGAGGTGTAACTTTGTAAATGCTTAGCAGCACGTCTAGTGGCACGTCTTGATAGGAGTTTAAAATAAATATCTAGATATTTGAAAATTATATATATATTTATTATTTTCAAAACGTCACTTCAGCTGTAAATCGAAGTCAAACTCTATCTTGTCACTGCAACGTAGGATCGTGACAACTACGTCCTTTACATGCCACCACTCCCCGTTCTAAATTCACGTCCTTCTCCATCCTTCGAACGATAATAGGCATGGAGATTTAAAATTAAAGATAACAAATGAATGAAAAATCAATTTAAAACAAAACAAAACGATAGAAGGAAACGAAATCATTCAACAGATAATGGCAGACAAATCAAAATCAAATCGCTTCAAATGCCGAGTTCCTTTTTTCTTCCCCATCATTCGAACGAGATCGAAATCAAAGTGGGAGGCGAGAGGGAAGGTGGTGCAAGTGCAGGCGAGCAGCAGCGCTGTCAAGGGATGAGAGTGTGATCGAAGAATAGAGGAGGGTGGGAGATCTCGGTTTGTGTGCGTCTGGGGCAGGCTAGGATAGTGCATAAACGGGAAGGGCAATGTGGGTTGATGTATGGTTCTCGAATGATGGAAATGAGGGCGGTTGCGTGAAACTCGGTCGTGGTCTGGAAAGGGTATCACGAGCTCTGGTGAATCGATCAGGTGGGTCGCGACTTGGTGGGAGTTACTATTGACGACATCAATAGCGGAGTAAGGGGAGAGGGAGTTGTTGCGCGGAGACTGGGCGGCACGACAAGCAGGCGGAGGTGGAGGGAATTCGGGCGGCGGTGATTTGGGAAGCGCGAAGTTATCTCGCGACATGTATGGTCAGAGGCAGTGGTTGCCAAGGCCACGGTGGCCAGGGATGGTGCGGACAGTGTCGTGATGAGATGGTTGGGAAGAAAAGGTGAAGAGGTCGGAGGTGGTAATGACAAGGCAGTTCGTCTATGATTTTTAGGGTGGAGGTATTTTCTGTGATTAAATTAAATAAATATTCAGTTATTTAAATTTTAAAAAAATAGCTAATAAAACATAATAGAATTGCATATAAGGTTCAAATTTGATGAAAAATAAATTAAGTCTGGTTCATAGCTGTAGAATCTACAAAATAGAATCAAAAATTAGAACAATCCGCAAATAAAATCAAGGTGGGAATTTCTTACTCATTTGGATTGCCAAATTTAAATTTAAATGTTTAAATTTAATTTTTGGATTCTCGATTGGGCTGATAAATTTTATTTATCTATTGAATGATTATATAATATATAGTTGTATATATACTAGTAATTGGAGTGATATTACCGCATATTTTAACAGATGAGACCCTATGCGTCCCGCATAATAGCGGATGACCCCATATACCACGATATCCCCCTCGAAGTGGGATTGGTATTTTTATGGTTTTCTAACATCTGTGGATGCAGGGAAACATGTTGGAGGAATGCAACTGGATTCCTCAAATATAATTAGTGTTTTCATATAAAAAAAATATGATGCGATTTAATAATCTGCTAGATTATTGTGTGTTGTAAACTTTTAAATGTTGTAATAGTATAAGAATTAGTTTTTGGTATATTAATCCCATAAATATTATTTTGAATTTTAAGGAATTAAAAGGAGATTTTTGATATAAAAATATGTATGTCAAAAATTTGGATTATTTAAAAAAGATTGATTTGAATAAGCAATAATGGATTTTTGATCGCATTAGATAATGCAGGAAAAATATTTTAAATAGAGGTTAGAATAAATTATATAAAAAGATTTTTAAGATTAGATTTTAAAATGATATTCGGGAAATATAGGATGAAGTTGAAATCGATATTAAAAATAGATTGGCAAAAATAAATGGAATTTATAAGAAATTGAATTTATAAAAAAAATGGAATTTTATAAATGAGATTATTTTTAGTGAAACTCAAAGAAGTTATAACAATTTATAAACGATTTTTATAAATAAAGGAAATTGATATCTAGTGATAAACTGGAGATATAAATTTGCAGGAAGAATTTATATTGAATATGGAAATAGGGTGAGAGAAAATAGTGGATACTATTTTGAAGTGAAAATGGTTAAGGAGACCGAAATGGAAGTGATGTGATAGAAATCGAAAGGGATTGTAATATGAAATTTGGTTATTGAGATTAAAAAATATATTTTTATTAATAAGTTAAGTTTTTGTTTTTAAAAAAAGGAATTTTGTTTATTAAACTATGTAATTTAAGTCAGTCAGTATTAAAATACTTCAGCAGTGAATTTTTTCAAATACTTAATATATATTTTAAATAAATCCTAAACTTTAAACCTGTTTTGAAAGTGATGTTATATAAAGTGTTTCAACATTTTAAATAATTATTTGAACATGTCGAAAAAAATATTACTATTATTTTTCTTTTAAAAACTTATTATTATTTACATATATATATGTATATAACGTTTTGTTATGGTTTAAATTTATTTATAAATCTTCCCGAGAGTTGGAAAAGAGTTATTTAGTAGATTGGACTTATAAGAGAATTCTCCAAAATGGAATTAGGAAGAAAAGTAAAAAAATTCCTGAAGTGGTTAAAAAAAAGTGAACTTCGAAAATGAAATGGAATTCGTAAAGAAGTACAAAGGGAAATTGAGTTTATAAGCAAGTATAATTGGCTTTGGAAATATTAAGGAAATTAGTTAAGGAATTCCGAAATTTATAGAATTCATTATAAACTAGTCAAGGAATTTACAAACAAAATTTGTAAATGATTTTGAGAAAAATAAATAGGAAATAAATGGAATACCTTCTTAGTGTTAAATATAAAATGAAGTGGGGAAAATGTTCTAAGTTTTGGAAAAGGGTGGAAATGTTCCATTGAAGATATAAGGATTTGAAAACCATTTTCAAATGTTGAAGTACAGGAAATATATATATTATAAAGATATTTTGGAATAAATTTGGAAAATTTATAATAAGGCCACATGATTGTTTATGGATGTGTGTTGATAGTTAAATAACCGACTATCAATTTTGGCCAAATTCGTTAATCGTTTCGAAAAGACCGGGATCGGATTTAATTATCAGAAAACCACTTCAATCCGATTTGAACGTAACGAATGAATACTATGAAGATGATGAAGACGGTGATTCGGTTTGTCCAGACCCATGACAATTTGCATTGAATGCTATCAGAACATCATCATTGGAGGATGATGGGCATTCTAAGTAGAATTTTGTTCTTAAAAGGTAATGCTTAGTCTCTAGCCTCATCAACCGGGAATGACTAAAACAGGGGTGATGCAGCAAGGCTAAGTGGGTCGCACCTAATTAGGGTATGTTATCACTTTTTTAGATGTCCTTGGAAACCTATGTATTATGGATATGGTTGTGCATGAAAGAAGGAGCGCTCGATGGTAAGGGAGGAAACACCCGAGGTGATAACATATTCGGTCTATCCAGGTTAGGAAGTGCCGGTCTTGTGTAGCAGGGGATCCCGATGATGGTCCTCGGTACATTGTTCTAGAGGTGTACTGTGATGGGTGGCACCGCAGTAGCTTAGTCAATCGACGGAATCCATTCCCCAATAAGCGCCATACGATTTTGATTGTGCCAACTATGCTGAAACGTGTGATGCAAGCATTTCATCTATTTTCTATTTACTTTCTATAGACACTATTATAATATCAGATGATTTTGATAAAAATTATTTTGGTTATTGTAAGGTAAAAACCCGTCGTGTTTATTTGTGACGTGGTCTTACGAGATACCTTTGTTTTTAAAGGATTTTTGAAAAAAAGTTAATAACTCAAATTGAGTATGTATTCTCAAGCTGGTTTTCCAGACTGACTCAGATGTTATTTTATTATAATGCTCGGGTCAGACCGAGTATTACAGATTTAGGTTAAAATGCTATGGGGCTCAAGAGACGAGCTAGACGATAGAGACATCCTCGTAATTGGTTATATTTCTGCCGTGTAAGGACAAGTTATTATAACTATCCTTTTGATGTATTGAATTGTTATACACGAAACTTTGAAGACATTGATATATTAGAGAGAAGACCCTCTTAAAATGATTGCATGTCAGGATGGTCAAAAATTAATGATTGGTATGCATCGTTCATGATCGATAGTATCGTTTCTGCCTAAACGATCCAGCTCAATGATGATCGATCAATATCTCACAAACACAAAGTCAGAATGACATGAAACTTTGGAAATACTAAAATATTATGTAGAGAAGCCTCTATATTGATCCAATATCATTTGGAGAAAGCTGAAGATCGGCCTACATCATTCTTGAACGATCGTATCATTTCAGCCGAAATGATCCCAAGTCCACGGAGAACGCGGTATCTCACAAATGGTAAGTCGGAATGACACAAAATTTGAAAAGTAAGTAGCTAACATCCTGGTGGACCCACCAGAATATTGCACCCTAAAAGGAGCAATTATGGAACAATCTTCCATATTTCCATTTTTCAAATCGACTTCACGGAAAACGCGATATCTCACAAACGGTAAGTCGAAATTGCACGAAATTTGAAGAGCAAGTAACTAACATCATGGTGGACCCATCAAAACGATCACACCCCAAAAGGAGCAAATGTGGAATAATCTTTTGTATTTCCATTTTCAACTTGACTTCACAAAAAACACGATATCTCACAAAGGGTAAGTCTGAATTGCATGAAATTTAGAGAGTAAGTAGCCAACATTATGGAGAACCCATAAAATAATCGCACCCCTATTAGAGCTATGAAAGATCGACACAGATCGTTCCAATGATGTACGATCAATCGAAAATTGGTGGATTAGATCACGTGGCTCTGGAGGTTCTTCTAATGAAATTTAAGCCCGATCCATGCACTTCTTCATCTATAGATACAACGGACTTGGCTCATAACAAGGGATATTCTTCTTCTTCTGTTTGGATTTTCTTTTGGCTCTCCTTTGTCACTTTTATCTCCTCCCACATAATATTTCAAGGCAAAACAACTGTACTTGTAATCTTACAGTATAGAAAAAAGATTATTGAAATGGGTGTAGGCCGAAGTTTGCCGAACCATTATAAAACTTGCATCTTCATTTTTTTAATCTATTCTATGATCTGTGAATCTATACTTCTTTGTTTGGATCTAAATATTGGATTTTGGTGCTTTCACTTATAACAGTGTGTTTGTGCCCATTTTTGGTGCAAGAAGTTATTTAATAATTTTATAAATAATGTTTTACTTTATATTATTTTGTATTATGTTTGAATATGTGTATCATTTACACATATGTGCACATGCAACATAATAAAATGTGAATAGTTTGACATGCCCATGCATAGGTGTTGGGATTTACATTGCAATAGACATGCATTGTCTAAATGAATGTGTATATATGCATCAAATGTTATATATATATATATTTACATAAAATTATTCAATCATAAAATACATCCATATATTTATACATAAATATGTAGAAATAATAATTGTAATAGTTTATAAAAATTATTCAAGATGTATTTGTACAAATGTTCATTTATATTAAATGACCAAATAATTTAAAAATTAATATAAAACAAACTTTTAAATTTTTTTAATGGCTGCAACAAACCTGAGAACAAAATTAATTTTTTTTAATTTAGTTAATAAATAATTATAAATATATAAACAAGTGTGCATTTACGTATGTATATATATATATATATATATATATATTTATAAATATATACACATAAATAAAAACAAAAATTATAAGAAATTGATGCTTGCTGACTTAGAGCTCACAATGCAAAAATTAATATTTTTCAGACTTATTATTTAAACAATTATAAAATAATTTAAAAACCGATCGAAATTCTTTATTAAAATTATTAAAAAAATATTTTTGAAATCTGTAAATTATGTAAGGTTATTAAATAAAATTGAAATTAATTTCAAGTTATATATATTTATATGTGTGTGTATATTTATATATATTTGTACATATATATAATCAAATTCTAGTTAAATAAATAGTCATATAAATAATTAAATATATAATAAAAATATATATGAATAAAGAAAATTTGCTTTCGAAATATTTGTGCAAAACCAAAATTTTAGAGATTTTAAAATAATTATTATATGTTTTTAATCTTTAAGATATAATTTATTAATTGATAAAATCAAATATAATATTCTTTAAATAAAAAATGGTTAATTTTTATTTTTAGGTCGTAAGTTTAATACTAGCAAACATAAAAAATATTTTTTTATTTAATTTGTAGATGCACCAACATATTCAACCATCCAATATGTGATAGAACATCGATACAGTAGATTCTTAATATAATTTAATAACCAATAATAAATTATGATTATAGATAATAATATTAAATGAATTAGTAAACATGTTGATTTCCTTTCGCCAGGCCTAGACATCTCACTTTGAAATCATGAAATGGTGTTTTGAATCAAATTCTAAGTATTAGAGTTGGATTCCCGAACTGCTTTACCACCGGCGATCTAATCAAAGTGTTTTAATGTGATTTGTGCTTATATTTTGAATTTAAATTTTCTGGAAGACGGAGATCAAAAGTCTCAAAATAAATGGTATAGAGAGTGGCATATAAATAGAAAGACAAATGGAGAGATAAGTGGATCACATCCTTATCTCTCTCTTGCCAATTCCACTCTTTTAAACCATTCAAAAAACCTCCCTCTTTTTTCGATATATGGCTAGCCTATCCAAGCTATTTTGGTTATAATTTTCATGCTCCATATAGGCCTCAATATCAATTTTGGCCCAAATAATGTCCATTGAATTTAAATCCAAATTTAAAGGGGATACGTTATCATATACCAAACAATATATTTATAACTATTATACATACGTTGCTCAACGCATCAAATAAAAAAAATTTGTAATTAGTATTCCATAAATATTTATTAACTTGATTAATTTATAACAGTTATAAGTTAGACAGGTGATAAAAGAAGTATTCGTCATTTCAGTTGTGTGACTCCTAAGTGCAATTTTGCTCATCAATTAGTATCGAACAATTAAAATATCATTGTTCACAAGTCACTTAGCAAATGGTATGATGTTATGATCAAATTTATCGATTATATAGTTTTAGGAAAATTCAATTTTACTTTATATAGTATTACCTGATTGGGACAATTATTTACAATAACTATCTTCATCAAAACTATATCACTTTGGACTTATGAAATCTGGTAATGGTCAAACTTTTAATATCAACCATATTCAACTCTACAGTGATTGAGTTAGGGATATGCCTTACGGGCAATTCGTAATTTGTTACATGAAACTAATCGATAACCAATCTTATTTGAAATAAAAGGTGTTTTCTTTCTACTATATCCTTGATATAACGAGTAATACTAATTAATTAATTTAATTATAAGTATATTTAATAGAAAATCCATAGATGGTATTTTTTGTGATGGTAGTTACAAGGTGTTGTAACCATTATTAATTTGTTATAATAAAATTAAAACACACTATTTTAAATATTCTCAAGCAAGATTTATTGAGACTAGATATCGATACATCCGTTGAGACTAGAGTTACACAACGCTCTCTAAATATTGGGCAATATATTACTCATGACTGCTGGATGCATCAAGGATTTACATGCTGATGGTGATTAGATAAATATGGAATGACTCACTCGATAGTTTTCTGTTGGTTAACATAACTAAGGTCAAAACAAAAAATATCGATGTCACAAAATTACACAGTTCTCTTGACTTAAGAAGCTGTTGAATTTCAATGTGGAAATGCTTTGATTATAGTTAAATCATGGCAAAACGTCCAACGAAAGACTATAGTTAGGTCGAGTGGAAGCATTGGAAGTGAAATATTATTCAAGAGAAGATTCGTCTCCATAGTTATATGAGGTTAGTATGATGGACTTATGTCGACTCAAAGTCAAAGTCTCTAGACAAAGCAGTTCAATTAACAATATTTGTTATTATTAAACTAAGGACTTGGTGTTTAGACAATAGAGTTAAATATGAAAGAATTTAGAATTTTGACCATTACTAAATTCAATAAGTCCAAAGTGCTATAGTTTTGACAAAGAGAATTGATGTAAATGATTATCACACCAGTAATGCTCAAACAAGTAAATTGGATTTTACCAAAAAAATGTGTACGTGATAAACCCAACCAAAATTTCGCACCACAAGCTAAGGTGATGTGTGTACGTTAATATTCGAATTGTTCAATACTAATTGCCAACTGAATTTACACTTTCGAGTCGCATAACCGTAATGACGAATACCAAGAACAGACCACATGATTTAATTAATTTATAATTATTGTAAATTAATTAAAATTTATGAAATATTGATTATTAAATTTTATTTTATTTATTTATATACCATTTGCATTGAATAAAGTGCATAAGTAAAAGTTATAAACATATGTATTGATATATGAGTTTAAATTGGATTTAAATTAAATAAATGCTAAATAGGTTTGGGATCACTTGAGCCTAAATTACTCCATGTTTCATCAGCAATATGAGAGAGAGGATAATTTTTCAAAAGAATTAATAAAGGGAAAATACTAATATAAAGAAGAAAAAAGAATCTCTTAAATTGGCATCGATTGCCTTTTTTATTTCATTCTTTTCATAACCTTTTGGCTATTCATTCCTGTCTGTAACTTTTCTGGTTCTCTCCTTCCTCTCTAATAGCTGAAAATATAAGAGCTTCTATGCTTAAAAATTTTCCAAAATCAAATACAAATCAAGAATATTCATTAAAAGTGGTTTACCCCTTTTGATCTTGCAATATTTTGAGGCTAATTTCTAAATCTAGAAGTTTTGATTCATTATTCAAGGTGTGATTTGTTGGTGACATCCAAAGGTAATTTTCTTATTTAAACTCACCTGCATATATGATTGATATAATTAGATTCCTATGATTCACATCAGATTTTAATTATTCATCTTATCACATGTAAATTAAATTAGCCTTACGTTTATTTTGATTAAATTATGTTTATAATATTGCTTTGATTTAGATCTATGTTTGTTCATTATCTCCCTTTAATGTTCATGGTAAATTGATGCATTTTTAATCCTATATTATTTTTGATAACTTATCATTATTTTACATATTGTTTAGATTAGTAAACTCTTATCGAAATTTTACACATGCCTACCTTGTTCAAATTAAATTAAAAGTTTAATGAAGGTTGTTAACTTTAAAATCAAAAGTTTTGGTATAGTGTATATATTCAGATATCATATGTTGCAATTTTGCAAATTATGCTATTTATATCTAAACTATTAAATTGTAATAATCATGTATATGGTAATATACATGTTTAGTTTAATTCAAATTTGTAGAAGGATTTTGTGCAATAATATAACCTTTTGTTGTCAAACTTTCCTTTAATTGAAATCATTCTCGTTAATGTTAATTTTTGATTTTAAATTATTTAAAACAACTACTAGGTTTTAAATTTATATGTCTGTGTGTGTACATGTATATGAGTGTGTTTATATGTGTACGAATATGTATATGTTGGTATGTATATATATGTATGTGTGTGTCTATAATTATTGTGGAATTACGCATATATTTCATTAATAAAAAACTTAGACATCAAAGGCATGTGTAAATTTGGTTGATAAGTTATAAATGTCATTTAATATATTATTATTAAAATTAAAGAGGGGGAGAAATGAAACGTGTCTCCCTTTTTATATATTTTCATGTCTTCTGATTATCAATTGCATAGGGTAAGAGAGGGAAACAAAAGGTTACCCTCTCTAATTCATTTATTCATGTTTCATTTACATAGATATACACCACTTATATACTGCACTAACACTTCATACGAATGAATGTACTTGATACATTCATTATAATACCTATAAACTTAAGTTATATTTAAATTTCTATTTAATAAATTTAAACCAAATAAGTTTTTTTTTTAAATTTTATTAGATTGGATCTAATATACATTTGAAGTTGATAGGCCCAATAAAGATCCAAAATGGAATTTTTTGAAATTCATTCATTTCTTCCGCTGTTGACTTACCCGGTTCCAACAATAGTATCAAAGCCCAGTAGTCTATGCGGTCTAAATTTGTAACGACCCGTAACTTTCGATGTTTTAAATTTGTTTAATTTATAAGTTTTGGTAATTTAATATGGAAAGAAATAAAACTTTGTAATTTAATAATGGAATGAATGCTAAAACGAAATGTAACAAAGTTAACTTAAGTGAATTATTAATAAGTTACTGGAATTCAAATTTAATAAAGTGATTGAAAGGCTATCTTTGGCTACAAAGTGAATATAGGAAAATAAATGTAATTATTTAAAGGACTAATGAAATAACACATTATTAATAGTACTGAATGTAAATTAAGGTAATAATGTTAATGCAAATTAATAAATAACTAATTTGGTGCATCCCAATTGATTGAAACAATTGTAAGGTTATAATTGATTGTAATTAGTAAATTGGGAAATAAATTCGAAGTTATATTAATCGATGGAATAATATGTAATAAATTGTAATTTGGTTGAATCAATGTTAGATAAGTAATTATAATATTTGTTATTTGATACTAAAGTATGAATGGGATTAAATTAGGCAAACGGTGATAATCATTAATTGTTTACCCATTTATTTAATCTATTGAATTAGATCTAAATCCATTGCAATTAAACGTAAATAAAGACTACGTTAATATGAATTTAGTTGCTCACTGTAAAAATATTAGGGTAATTGGATATATACTAATGTTAAATTTATCCATCAGATGATGATTGATTAAATAAAGTGATTGAATACAAATTGTATTAATTTAATTGAAATTAAAAATGTAATTTATTTAAATTTACTTAAATTGAAGGTAAACACTATAAATTTTGCGATAAATCCTTATTTGATTGATATGGAAATTTTGGTTAATGAATTAGAAGTTTATTTGTAATCAGAAATGATAGAAATGGTAAATAATTAAATTTGAATTGAAGAAGTGATTAATTAATTTAATATTAAATTATTTAATTAACTGAAAAATAGTCATTTTGGCCACTGACTCGGATTTCGACGAAACCAGTTTCATCGGCTCCGTAACGGTGAATTATTATAGGATTTTAAGTTTCGTAACGATCGGACTTGTCGTTTGATTGTACGGGCTCGAAACGCCTAAAAATCAATTGAAATCAATTTGAAATAAGCTGAATTCACCATAACTTCTTCATATGATGGAATTAGGACTTGAAACCTGTTCCATTGATTTTAAAATATTAAAAACATCTATTTTGATATATGGGTTGACCAATTTTCATTCCGAAGTCGAAACGAGCTTTTCGGGCCATTTGTTGTTTAACTGTCCGAACCAATCGTATCCATTCCTCTATTTTTTCATCTCTCCCTATATATATCTCGTTATAAACCCTAGACACTCCTTATTCTCATTGGTCTGTACGTAAAATTCTTTCTGTTGCTACTCTTTCTCAATGGCAGACAAATTCTTAATTCCAAATCAATTGCAATTCAAAATCAAAGCAAAAGGTAAATCTCCTCAAACTATATCAAATTATATATCGATTTGAAGCCCTCGATGAGTGCATCTCAGATCCATAATTCGTTTTCCAATCTGAATCTCTGTCTGTCCAGGAATTTAAGAACAATTCACGGCCATTCATTGAGTCGCGATCAACTTCGATTGATCGTCGATTCGAGGACGCAGTATTGTGGAGAAAGCTGAGGGGATCGCATCCATGTAGGTTTCGTGACAAGTTAACGGCTGGATTGCCTCAATTAATTCGTTAGGGTTTAAAGTTTATTGCGGCGGCCGGCTCTTCTGGCCGTGATAGCGATGTGAAGTTGTCGCGAGGTAGGAGCGGGATCGTGGCCACGGCCAGGCTTAGTGGCATGACGCGGTGGAGGGTGCGGCGATGGCGTAAAGTGTGGCGGCATGCTTGCATCTGTCGTTCTGGGTAGGGTTTCGTGAGTCTAAAGATGAGTATTGACGTGGCAGAATCTTGAGTGAGTGTTGTTTATTCTATTCTTAATTTTATTTTTGATTTCAAATCTTTTAATTCGAATATCTTTCACATACGAGGTTTGTTTCATGCACGATTTCTTGAGCTAGGATCGTATCAAATTTTTTGACATTTTGGCACTGATTTGGATGGATTCTGAAACTGTTTTAATTTTGGGTTTAAATTGGATTTAAATTCAATTTAAATTCAAAAGGTGAGTGTTTTAACCCACTCACAACTTTTAAAATTTCGTATGTTTGTTAAGTTGATTTATGATGTGATTAGAAATTTATTTATGACTATTTGGCATACTTTGAATCATCATCTCAATTTATTTGAATTTATTTGGATAAAATAGTTATTTAATTTACTATTGAATATAAACTGCCAGTAAATACCTATTATTTATTATCTGTTCTATATTGATATTATTGATTGAATTGGATGATGATTGTGATAAATGTTTGATGATTAATATTGGATGAATGGATATTGTATTTTATATTATTATAAATTGCAACTTGTTATGGATTTTTTATTTCATTCGGGATCGCGGTTTGAAATGATATACAACTGTAAAATATTAAATTGCGGATTGAAATGATAAATATCCGTATCACTTGACCATAGAATAGAAAATTATATGCATACACCGTGGTCTATATATAAAAATATTTTGAAATGATTCTATGTTTTGTAAAGAAATATATGGTTTTAGATAAATATTGATTTTTTTTTGGCAAGGCCAGCCGGTTTTATAGTGGACCGTCCACTTTTATTACGAACGTAATAAAAATTGAAGTACAGGAGTAAGGTAAAAGCACCTTAACTACTAAAAGAACAGAAAATACAGCACAGGTACGTGACAGCTATGTCACAGTAACAAAGTAAAATAAAAATCTAGCACACCTCCTTGGAGGGAGAGTCACTAACAACCCCAGAAAACAAAGAAGAGCACAAAGGGTCCGTCCCAGAAAGACCAGCATAAGGGCGGAACCGGAGAGCAAGACAAGGGTCATAAACCACATCATCAGTACAGTAGATAAAAGATCGATCCCAGGATGGGTCAGCAAGCATGACAGAATTTGAAGACGCACACAAACCGTCCATATCCAGAACTATAGAATCACCAGATTTCTTGTAGCGAAGGAATCTAAGGTCATGTTGATCATCAGATACAAACCGGAAGAAGGATTCATTAACCGGGTTATACCTCATATCAGAAATGGGATCAATCCAACACCCATCGGCCACATCCCAAGCTACAGGAGGTAGTAGCGAGGAAGGGGAAGAAGCAATAAAAGGGATGACAGGAGCAGCACTAGGAACCTCAGAAACAGGCGGAGAAACAGGCAAAACCAGGGGCAAGGAAGGACCACTCAGATCTGGCAACGTAGCCTCAGGAGCAGGATAACAAGGAGAGGGAGGAGCAGATACCTTGGGGACCCAAATCCTACGACTGGGGCGCGATAAAGGTAACTTAGGAGCAGCCACGGATGCTTCAGAATGATGACAATCTATAGAAAGGTGTCCAAAGGAGTGACAGTAGATACAAATATCAGGAACCCAGCCATAGCGAACCCTGACCTCCGCAACATGGCCGACAGCAAGCTGAACAGGAATAGAAGTAGGAAGGGCCTTAGTGGGGGAAATCTCAATGAGCGCCTTCGCAAACATCAACTTATCACGCGCCACCGTATTAGAGTCAAAACATTTCAGCTTACCAACATTACAAGCTAACCAATTCAATCCAATAAGAGGCTGTAGAACAGAGGGAATCTGAGAAAAATATACCCAAAAAGGGATAGAAAAAACTTGCTCACGAGCACACGCCACAGTAGGAGACCAAGGGGTAACAATAAAGGGTCTACCATCAACAAAAGTAGGCTCAGCATCCAAAACGAGCCGACGATCTTCAGAAGAAGAAAATTTTAAGTAATACATCGAATCAATCAACTTCACTTGCAAATTACCTCGAAGCTTCCATGCCCTCCGAAGCACCGAAGCCGCAGAAAATAATCGGTGACGCGGGTCCAGAAAAAACCAACCAAATAGTCTGACCAAAATTCCTCACCGGCTTGCAAAACACTAGGGGGAGGAATCATCACTCCATTTTCCTCAACCATTTCAAATTCAATCGGGTTGTAGGCACCCGCATTACGGGGCAAGGTCGAGAAAAGAGAAGACCACGGTTTTGGGGCTTGCTTCGATACATCAGCAACACGGCTCTCAGTGGCAGTGGGAATGGGAAGAGTAGCAACAGAGTTTATAACACTGACATTTGGAGCAGTTTTCTCAGGGGATTTATCACAAACATGTGTAGTGCCCTGACCACAACAAGTGAAACGATCAGACGCACACCCCTGGGCTTGGTCAGACACACAATCAACTACAGAAGAATCATGCTCATCAATCAAAGTGGACTTTCCCACTTCACTACTCAACGTATTCAACTTACATATAACCTGCGCACACACAACAGGGGCTACACGCAAGGTAGCACTAGCGTCAATAACACAGGGACGTTCTGGCGAAGAGAGCAAAGGTGGAAACTCGGTAAGCGAAAGGAGGGTAGGGGACGCACTGACTCGGGCAACATGGGCTTGAATCCACGGCCTGACCGCGTCGAAGAGGGAGAAAGGGTGATGGATTGGTGAGGGGCCAGAGATGAAATGGGCATAAGAATCGAAGCGGGGGAGAGACGAGGTTGGAGAGGCAGAAGGGGGAGGAACAAAAGCAAATTCAAGTTAAAAAATGGAATCGCCAGTGGCCAGGAATGAAAGAAGCCATTAAACTTTGGGGACCGGGAGACTATGTCGCCCTGACCTTTGGTTAAGCCGGTTTTAAAGTTGCCGTGCACTATGTCTCATTATTGTGGCCGTTGGGAATCAATCCGGTGCCACTACAACACAATGTAGCAACATCCACTATGTCAAAACCACTGGAACACAATTTAGATATTATATAAATGTAATTTTATCCTTGATTTTAAGCTATGTATAATTTTTTTAATATAGAATAAGCTTAATAATAAGTTTGATTTTTATTGAAGATAATATGGTTAAGTATTTCAGTTATATTTCGATATAGAGCTTATAATGATTTAAATAAATTAAGGTAGGAAGATAAATTTGAGATTTATTTGAAATTGAATTTATTTAATATAAACTCAAATAAGTTGATGTAAAATTTATTAAATTTGAAATTTTAGAAGGTATGATTTTATAATTTGATTTTGGTTGAAGGGATTTAAATGAATATTTCAAGTGTAAATAAATTGAAGGAAATATCTAATTGTTTGTAATTTGAGTTTTATTTAAATTATAATGGATTTATTATGTAAAATATTTCAAAACTAAATAATAGAAAACTGAGTTACTGAATCGTAATTATCAAGCTTAGTTTTGAAATTGTTGAATACCTAAAGTTTGAAATATATTGAATTTTATTCTGTGGATCAAATATGATTTGAAATCGATATAAATTGGAATAGTTTATTTGGAAACCGAATCGTATTGAAATTTATGATTTGGGATTTGGTTAAATTTAAAATTTAGAAATTCGAGTTGTTTTGGAATTGATTTGTGAAATTGAAGAAGCTATTTTATTATATAAAGTATTTTAATATTTAAACCATTCAAGTGGTGGAAGTTTTTTTTCTTCAAAGTTATGAGTTTCATAGTATTATGATTTAAAAGCATTATATTTCAAGTGTTTAATTTCGAAGTGTTATAACGTTGAAAGTGCTATGTTTTTGGAAAAGGATATATTTGAAATAAAAATGATATTATATTGATTTGGTTTTTGAAGTGGAAATAAGATCATATTGATTCGATTTTTGAAATGGAAATGATATCGTATTTATATGGTTTTGAAACGGATATTATATTATGGTTTTGAAGTATAAGTTATTTTGAAATGACCGCGGTGTTATAATAACGTTTGGTTGTTAAAAAGACCAGGATCGGAAGTTTTAATGCTATCTGCCAACTCCGAAAACCACTCAAACAACCGTGTTTGCGGTGGAGATTCCAGAATGACGTAGGATGGTGACGATGTTCTATTGGGGTTTATACGTGGACCCGACTACCGTGAGTTAGCATAAGATGGCTAAAACAGGAGCGATCGACAGACTAAGAAGGTAGCACCTTTGATCAGACACACTCCTTCGATACCATTCTATTACTTTGTGATTGATTGGGGCCCTTTGGATTTTGGGCGTGTGGCTTGAGGTGGGCGGTAGTAGGTACTACGTGTTACCACCGGTCCGGAGGCGTAATTGGTATATCTACCCTGGCATTGCCCAGTTGTGCCGCGTCACCTACTCTAGCGCGCGTTGTACGAGTTTGGTTTTCTCCCGTAGCCCATGGAGTATCCTTTGATGGCTTCCCGATCAAGAGGGACTATGATACCGGATCGACTATTGGGACTATTACGTGTTAAGGGGAATATTAAGTCACTCCTTAACGCTATTTTAAAGTAAGTTTATTTTACTATAGACATTATTATAATAGAGAAATATTACTACATAGTAAATAATTTAACGGATCCTTAGGGGATGTGAATCCCGAGCATCTCTTAAGTTATTACACTCACGTTAGACACTGGATAGGAGATGTCAAACCCCGTAAGCATCTCCGGCGCCGTTTACACTCATATTTATTTATCTTTAACTTAACTTACATAAGATCTTTTAGTTCTGACTTGAGTGTTTTGTCTTTTCAATTCGCTCGGGTCAGCCAAAGCATTACATGATTTTGAGGACCTTACTTATGAGGGACGAAGACGAAGATTTTATTATTATTATTATTATTATTATTATTATTATATACTATATTGTTACACTGCATCATGTATTCCGCTGCATTATTTATAATTCTCTGGTATGTGTAACTCTGATCTGTGTTGTATAAGTATAATCAAATGTTTTGGTAAAATAGCTTCATGAACTGTTATTTGATCATTATATTTTGTCATTCCGCTGTGAGATTCTGTTTTTTTATTTCTTTCTCTACTTTTTTTATTCATCCCAATAACAATCCGCTCTTTTGTATGGTTTGAGTTTGACGTGTGTGGTTTATCGTCGATTTATCAATAGGGTAGTAATACTCTTTGAGGAGTCATTGAGTGTATATATATGAGAGAGCGTATTTGTTAGTGTTATAAAAGGTTTTGATATTGTGTCAGTTTGTTTCATTTTGTATTTATAAATTCTGGTTGGTGCATAGGTTGCTATGACATCAATAGGGATTTCTAAACACTTAATAGGACAGACCGACACAATATTTGTTTTGAATATAGGTAAATGAAATAATTTTTCCTATTGTATATTTTTATGTATAAAATAATATATTTTATAAAATATATATTTGGTTGTAATATATTGGTTGTTAGATAGTGAAATTTATAAATATTGGTTGAAAATAAGATCTAAAATAAAATAAATGAAAATTGGAAATTTTAGAACTAAAGTTTCGGGATTCTGAAAATTTCTTTTGAAGGATTCTAGAATGTAATAATATTGTTTATAAATATTTTCTGATATAAAAGTCTCACTATGATTTGGAAGAATTGGTTTAAAGAAATTTTGGTAAAAAATAAGTTCTGTACTCCCCTCTCTGTCGTTGGAAAATAATTTCGGTGATGCGTGCACGCATCATCGACATTCATTTTCGAGTTTCTAAGTGGGAAGACTACTGTAGTAGTTTTACTGCAGATTTATTTTGATGAAAAAATATAAATTTTAATTATTTTAAATATAATTGGATATATAAGTTGTAAGTGTATACATTTGTCTATTATTTTAAAATGATTTGAAATTTAACCTGGTATTTAGTTCGTGAGTTTTAGTTAATTAATAGTTTCAATTATTTTAGTGAAATGGAATGTAGCTAATTAATAATTGGAACCTCTAATTAAAATAAGAGATTATATGCTAGGTTATGAATGAAATTACAAGAAATTTGAAATTAGTAACCTATAAAACAAAAGATGTGATTATTGAACATTAAATTAATTAAAAGAAATGAGAAAAACTTGTATAACTTTCAATTACATTCTCAAAGCATATATATAACTTACCAAATATTAAAAGTTGAAATGTTTAATAAGAAAATGTAATGGAAATTGTACAAGTAAATTTATGTAATGAAAATGTTCAATAAATTGCTTTTATGAATAGGAATTGATGTTATGATTGTTATAAACTTAAAGTTATAATTTGGAAGGTAATTATAATTAAATGTGGTAGAAAAGGGATCATTGTAGGTAAAAGATTATAAACTTAAGTTAATGAAATTATTATGTCTAGTAACTGAATTGAACATGAATATTATTAATAAATGAAATGAAGTTAGTAAGTAATGAATTAAATAAATGAAGATAAGCATTAATTGAATGAAGAGGAAAATGAGCAATAAATGTCATAAAGAATTTTTTTAAATAAGAATGAACTTAAACAATATTTGGAATGTGTTGTTTGTTTTGGTTTATAGTTGTTTAGGCAAGGATACTTAAAGTTATTTGGATATATGAATAATCTATTCAGTTTTATCTAAGACTGTTGAGTAAATGGTATACTTAATAGTTTATTCGTCATTTTATACAATTTAAAAGTGTCTAAGCCTGAACTAACTACTTGTTTTGGTTGATGTGGATGAATAAATTAATTTGTGTTGATTGTATATGATTGTGTGTTGGTTGCATGTGATTGTTGTTTACATTGATTGTCTATTAGCAGTTGAAACAACTTTAAATATTTCATTTTATATAATTATTAATTCTTTTTGGATTATATAAGTGAAATACAGGTTATGGAAGAAATTGCTACTTCTTTTGGTTTCATAATTAAGCGTTAATTGCCTGATTAATAGGTACGTTCTCTGATTACGGTTTTCTAACGTTATTATATTGTTTATCCCATTATCGGGATATATTATTTTGAGATATTGTGATATATATATTGTTATAGTTGATATTATATTTTCTTCCGAGCCTCTCCGTACAAAGGAGACTCTGTCGATTTTTTTTGGAAATTTTGGACTTAGAAGATTTTATGAAATATTTTTCAAAATTTTGTTACTTGAATATATAAGGATTTAATTGTTTATAACTTTATACATTTTATTCAAATTGTTTGATTTTATAAATTTATTTATTTATAAAGTCAATATTTTGAATAAGATATATTGACTATTTAATTTCTTCTTTTCCCTTCTTTCTCCTTTTCGGGGACAGAAAGTTTTGAGTAGGTGAGAGTGTAACGACCCGTAACTTTCGATGTTTTAAATTTGTTTAATTTATAAGTTTTGGTAATTTAATATGGAAAGAAATAAATCTTTGTAATTTAATAATGGAATGAATGCTAAAACGAAATGTAACAAAGTTAACTAAAGTGAATTATTAATAATTTAATGGAATTCAAATTTAGTAAAGTGATTGAAAGGCTATCTTTGGCTACAAAGTGAATATAGGAAAACAAATGTAATTATTTAAATGACTAATGAAATAACACATTGTTAATAGTAATTGAATGTAAATTAAGGTAATAATGTTAGTGCAAGTTAACAAGTAACTAATTTAGTGCAATCCCAATTAATTGAAACAATTGTAAGATTATAATTGATTGTAATTAGTAAATTGGGAAATAAATTCGAAGTTATATTAATCGATGAAATAATACGTAATAAATTGTAATTTGATAGAATCAATGTTAGATAAGTAATGATAATATTTATTGTTTAATAAAGTACGAATAGGATTTAATTGGGCAAATGGTGATAATCATTAATTGTTCACCCATTTATTTAATCTATTGAATTAGATCTAAATCCATTGCAATTAAACGTAAATTGGCTACGTTAATATGAATTTAGGTGATAACTGTAAAAATATTAGGGCAATTGGATATATACTAGTGTTAAATTTATCCATAAGATGATGATTGATTAAATAAAGAGATTGAATACAAAATGTATTAATTTAATTGAAATTAAAAATATAATTTATTTGAATTTACTTAAATTGAAGGTAAACACTATAAATTTTGCAATAAATCCTTATTTGATTGATATGGAAATTTTGGTTAATGAATTAGAAGTTTATTTGTAATCAGAAATGATAGAAATGCTAAATAATTAAATTTGAATTGAAGAAGTGATTAATTAATTTAATATTAAATTATTTAATTAACTGGAAAATAGCCATTTTGGCCACTGACTTGGATTTCGACGAAACCGGTTTCATCGGATCCGTAACGGCAAATTACTATAGGATTTCAAGTTTCGTAACGATCGAACTTGTCGTTTGATCGTACGGCTCAATACGCCTAGAAATCAATTAAATTGAAATCAATTTGAAATAAGCTGAATTCACCATAACTTCTTCATACGATGGAATTAGGACTTGAAACCTGTTCTACTGATTTTAAAATATTCAAAAACATCTATTTTGATATATGGGTTGACCAATTTTCGTTCCGGAGTCGAAACGGGCTTTTCGGGCCATTTATCATTCAACTGTCCGAACCAATCGTATCCGTTCCTCTATTTTTTCATCTCAACCTATATGTATCTCATAATAAACCCTAGCCACTCCTCATTCTCATTTGTCTATACGTACAATTCTTTCAGTTGCTCCTCTTTCTTAACAGCAGACAAATTCTCAGTTCCAAATCCAGTTGCAATTCAAAATCAAATCAAAAATTAAATGTCCTCAAACTATATCGAATTATATATCAATTTGAAGCTCTTGACAAGTGCATCTCTGATCTGTAATTCATTTTCCAATCTGAACCTCTATCTGTCCAGAAATTTGAGAACAATTTGCGGCCATTCATTGAGTCGCGATCAACTTCGATTGATCGTCGATTCGACGATGCGGTGTTGTGGAGAAAGCCGAGGGATCGCATCTATGTGGGTTTCATGACGAGTTAATGGCTGGATTGCCTTGATTAATTCGTTAGGGTTTGAAGTTTATTGCGGCGGCCGCTCTTCTGGCCGTGATAGCAACGTGACATCGTCGCGAGGTAGGAGCGGGATTGTGGCCGCGGCCAGGCTTATTGGCGTAGTGGCGCGACGCGGTGGAGGGTGCGGTGATGGCATGAAGTGCGGAGCGTGTGCAGCTATCGTTCTGGGTAGGGTTTTGTGAGTCTGGAGAACAGCATCGACGTGGCAGAATCTTGAGTGAGTGTTGTTTATTCTATTTTTAATTTCAAATCTTCTAATTCAAATATCTCTCACATATGAGGTCCGTTTCACGCACGGTTTCTTGTGCTAGGATCGTATCAAAATTTCTGACATTTTGGCACTGGTTTGGATGGATTCTGAGATTTTTTGAATTTTGGATTTAAATTGGATTTAAATTCAATTTAAATTCCAAAGGTGAGTGTTTTAACCCACCCAGAACTTCTAAAATTTCTTATGTTTGTTAAATTGATTTATGATGTGATTAGAAATTTATTTATGACTATTTGACATACTTTGAATGACCACCTCACTTTATTTGAATTGATTTCCATAAAATAGTTTGTAATTTATTATTGAATATAAACTGCTAGTAAATATCTGTTATTTATTATCAGTTCGATATTGATGTTATTGATTGAATTGGATGATGATTGTGATAAATGTTTGATGATTGATATTGGATGAATGGATGTTGTATTTTATATTATTATAAACTGCAACTTGTTATGGATTTTTTTATTTCATTCGAGATTGCGGTTTGAAACGATATACAATCATAAATTATTAAATTGCAGATTGAAATGATAAATATTTGTATCACTTGACTATAGGATAGAAAGTTATATACGGACACCGTGGTCTATATATAAAAATATTCTATATATAAAAATATTTTGAAATGATTCTATTGTTTTGTAAAGAAATATACGGTTTTAGATAAATATTGATTTTAGATATTATATGAATGTTATTTTATCCTTGATTTTAAGCTATGTACGTATAATTTGTTTTAATATAGAATAAGCTTAATAATAAGTTTGATTTTTATTGAAGATAATATGGTTAAGTATTTAAATTACATTTTAATATAGAGTTCATAATGATTTAAATAAATTAAGATTGGAAGATAAATTTGAGATTTATTTGAAATTGAATTTATTTAAGAATTAAACTAAAATAATTTGATGTGAAATTTATTAAATTTGAAATTTTAGAAGGTACGATTTTTATAACTTGATTTTGGTTTAAGGGGAATTAAATGAATATTTCAAGTATAAATAAATTGAAGGAAATATGTAGTTATTTGTAATTTGACTTTTATTTAAATGATAATGGATTTATTATGTAAAATATTTCAAAACTAAATAATTGAAAACTGAATTGTTGAATCGTAATTATCAAACTTAGTTTTGAAATTGTTGAACACCTAAAGTTTGAAATATATTGAATTTTATTCTGTGGATCAAATATGATTTGAAATCGATATAAATTGGAATAGTTTATTTGGAAACTGAATCGTATTGAAATTTATAATTTGGGATTTGGTTAAATTTAAAATTTAGAAATTCGAGTTTGTTTTGAAATTGATTTGTGAAATTGAAGAAGCTATTTTATTATATAAATTATTTTAATATTTAAACCATTTAAGTGGTGGAAGTTCTGTTTCAAAATTATGAGTTTCAAAGTATTATGATTTGAAAGTGTTATATTTCAAGTGTTTGATTTCGAAGTGTTATAACGTTGAAAGCGCTATGATTTTGGAAAAGGATATATTTGAAATAAAAATGATATTATATTGACTTGGTTTTTGAAGTGGAAATGATATCAAATTGATTTGGTTTTTGAAATGGAAATGATATCATGTATATATGGTTTTGAAATGGATATTATATTCTGGTTTTGAAGTATAAGTTATTTTGAAATGACCGCGGTGTTATAATAACGTATGGTTGTTAAAGAGACCGGGATCGGAAGTTGTCATACTCTCTACCAACCCGAAAACCACTTTAAAAACCATGTACGCAGTGGAGATTCCAGAATAAAGTTAGATGGTGGCGACGTTCTGTTGAGGTATATACGTGGACCGTACTCCTGTGAGTTGGCATAAGGTGGCTAAAACAGGAGTGATCGACGGGCTAAGGAGGTAGCACCATTTATCGGACACACTCCTTCGATACCATTCTATTACTTTGTGATTGATTGTGGCCCTTTTGATTTTGGAGGTGTGGCTCGAGGTGGGCGGTAGTAGCTGCTACACGTTACCACCAGTCCAGAAGCGTAATTGGTATATCTACCCTGGCATTGCCCAGTTGTGCCGTGTCACCTACCCTAGCGCGCCTTGTATGAGTTTGGTTTTCTCCCTAGCCCATGGAGTATCCTCTGGTGGCTTCCCGATAAGGAGAGACTATGATACTGGATGGACTACTGGGATTATTACGTGTTAAGGGGAATATTGGGTCACTCCTTAACGCTATTTTAAAGTACGTTTATTTACTATAGACATATTATAATAGCGAAATATTACTACATAGTAAATCGTTTAACGGATCCTTAGGGGATGTGAATCCCGAGCATCTCTTAAGTTACTGCACTCACGTTAGACACTGGATAGAAGATATCAAACCCCGTAAACATCTCTGACGCCGTTTGCACTCATGTTTATTTATCGTCGATTTAACTTACATAAGATCTTTTAGTTTTGACTCGAGTGTTTTTTCTTTTCAATTCGCTCGGGTCAGCCTGAGCATTACAGGATTTTGAGGACCTTATTTCTGGAGGACGAAGGTGAAGATATTATTATTATTATTATTATGTACTATATTGTTCCACTACATCATGTATTCCGCTGCATTATTTATTATTCTCTGGTATGTGTAACTCTGATTTGTGTTGTATAAGTATAATCTAATGTTTTTGTAAAATAGCTTCATGAACTACTATTTGATTACTAAATTTTGTCATTCCGTTGTGAGATTTTGTTTTGTTTTATTTCTTTCTCTGCTTTTCTTATTCACCCCAATAACAATCCGCTCTTTTGTATGGTTTGAGTCTAACTTGTGTGGTTTATCGTCGATTTAAAGCGTACAAAAAGGCAAGATGCTACAAAATTAGTTATGTTAGGGCTAACTAATTGAGCTTGCCCATTTGGTATGGTATCTAAAAAGGTACAGTCTAGGATTGGAGTTGGGTAACCAAACACCATGTCTTACTGGCCTAACCTGAAAGGTTAAGTGAGCCCAAAGGTTGCCCCTATTAAAAAGGCCTAGTTTAAATTGGGTCTTTGGCTAATTTTCAAAATTATTTTAGAAATTATAGTTAAGAGCTTAAATTTAAAATGAAACATGTTTATTTTAAAAGTTATAATATAATTTTTCAAAATATTTCAAAAGATAATAAAATTTCAAAGTGTTTGAAAATTCATATTTTAAAATCTAAATTTAAACATCAATTTCAAAATTTTTTTTATTAATAAGGTTAATAAAATAAATAAATAATTCATACATACATACATACATATATGAATGTACTATATATATTGATATATGTTGTATCATCTTGAAATGTTAAAGATAGGGTAAATATAAATGTATATATAAAATGTTTTCAAAATTAATGTTATTTAATTAAAGGTATTTAATTAAATATATTAATTAAAGGTTAATTAATCAAATAAAAATACAAAAATTAATAAGATATGTGTTATACTATAAAAGTTATAGTATATAATATATATAAATATTCAATACAAATGTTATGTTGGAATAACATAAAATTAATTAAAGAGTTAATTAATTAAAATTATTTAAATAATATTTAATTATATTATGTTACATATAAGATTATTGTATAAGTGAATTAAAATTAAAAGTTATATAATAATGAAACTTATATAATATGACTGTACAAATTAAAGGTGGAACATTAAAGAAACTCAAGTAGACTTAAGGAATAAATAAATATGTACAGTGTGTATACCATGATTTTCGATCTATCTGACACTTGATTCATCGGGGTATTTCATAAAAAATATTCTGTAAGTCGATATTGCTTGATATAATATATTGAAGATTATAAATTTTAAATATAAAATGTCACCTACCATTCATACATTAATAAATTACTTGCATACTCTCTAGTTAGAAGCTTTCTTCAAGGTAGAGATATTTTTTGTAGTGTTATTATTGTATGGACTAGATGTGGTAAGATACTTATACATATTTGTTGAGCTTTCCTTAAGGTATGCATAATATACGTAGGTAGTCGCCAAAAGATGGGTATGAGTGAATAATCACTTTTTACCTGTTGAGCCTTTCTCAAGGTAAAATAGGATTATGGCAAGGAACCAAGGGTTAAGAGTTATATATGATACAACCGAAAGGAGTTATCTATCATACATGGAAGTATAATCTTTTGAACTTTCCTCAAGGTTAGAATCCCAAGTTATACAAGTCCTAACACCCTCTAGTGAATTTGAAAGACTTTTATGTTTCATCTTAGGGTTTGGAGAAACATAAAAGATTAGCGGGAGCCTTATTAGAAAAAAGAAATGATAACATTTAACCTTTCTAGTATTGTAAGAACTTCTGCTGTATAAAGTTATAATAATCCACATTAATAAATTTATGCAATTAATAGAATTAATAAAATGTTTATCAATTAATATATAAAAATGAGCTGAATTAATATTGTCAAATATAAATATAAAATATACTTATCAATAAATTATTGCATGTTGATCCATGCAAGTGCCTAATTATACAACCACTAAATATGTTCATAACTTGATCATTTACAAGTTTACTTGCCTGAGATTATGTATTGTCTTTAATGAGTTTCAAACACTAAAAGCAATACAAGAATATGGATAATTGATTCGTATACGATCACATGTAAATGTTATACGATGAATGGTCATAACTTGGAATGTACGAAACCTCAATGAAATTAGTTCAGTGAAATAAGCAAGTGAACTATAGTGTAAGATCATGATTGGTTAAATAATGATCTTATTGTGTTAAATGTAACACTAGACCAAGGCAAAATAATAGATCTAAGAAATCGATTACTGAAATGTTGGTTCGATCAGTTTACATAAAGTTCAATTCATTTGATGTCCTTAAAAGTTAAAGACGACCAAATACACTTTTATAAAGAGTTTGCTATGATATTGCAGTAAGGATTTTATTTGAATAGTTCAACCATTTAGAAGGAAAATCGAACATACAAGAGTGGACGTAGTTTAAGGCATGGTTGGGATGAATAAAGTGAATGGTCACTTTTGCTTCTTAAATAAATGACAGAAATAAGAATTGTAAAGTAATAGTTAATACTTAACATTGGAATAAGGAATATGATTTCTATTCCAAAATGTATTTTTACTTAGAAAATTATTTTCTATGAGATTTATGTTAACCAAAAAATGGATCAACACCTTGGGTTGAATATGAAAGCACCAGCTTTGTTCTCACGGGACAATAATATGGATAATAGATATAAAAAGAAAGTAGGAATAGAAAGGATACAAAAAGATTTTTATAGTGGTTCGACTATTAATGAAACCTACGTCCACTTTATAGTTTTTATTATAGCTGATCGCTGTTACAAGATGTATTTGATTAGAATGCTCTTGAATATCCTTAGCTAGATTGAATCTCCGGGGTTGGGATCCATCGGAGAATCACAGTGAACCCCTTTAAATATTGTTGTGAGGGAGATAAAGAGTGAAGAAAGCTTCCAGCAAAGTTTGCCACCAGTCTTTCGGATCCCGTATGTGTTGCAGGTAAGATAGCATTTACAGGGGTTGAAGAGTTACCGTGCCAAGCCCATTTTCCAAATGCTTGCAGAAGATCACAAGAAAGTGCATTGGAGTTTTCATAGGGACTCGAGCCAAAACTATGGATCGCTAGCGATCCATAGTTTATGGATCCCTTGCGATCCATAGTTTATGGATCGCTTGCGATCCATAGTGTTAGCTCGTATACTAGCTGACTCCTTGGCATTTATCGTTTGTCTTATCCTATGAAATTCGCAGCCACTTGATGAAATTCTATGGATCGGTGGCGATCCATGGTGTATGGATCGCTGGCGATCCATACAATTAGTCTATATTTGAACTTTGCTTATCGGATTGCCTTTGTTGTAATGACCCATTATTTTCAACCATTCGCATCCGCACATGCCAAACTTGAATTGCTCAAAATATCAGATTGTTAATTTATATTTGGCAGAACTCAGCATATACAGTAAATAAATCAATCACAGAATCACAGATACAGAGTAATATAATAATAGTGCAACAGAATAGATAAATGTAGTTAATGAATCTACTATATAAACAGAGAGTTTGAAATAAAATACAACAGAATATCTCAAATATGATAAAGCCTCGAATACCAACAGACGACATCTCTGAACAAATCAACTGGAAAAGATGAAAGCTGAGTCAATAATTGGATCTCCAAGCGAAGCTCCAAATTTTAAAAGTGAGTCTCAAATGCTGTATCACTTAGTCTGACCCGAGCGTAAAGCAAAACACAAAACACTCGAGTCAGGATTAACATTCTTATATCAGTGAATCCAACTCAAGTGAAATATCAACTGAGATACAAGTAACTCAAAGGATGTTTGGGATAACCATCTTCTAAGGATCCCTGGAGCTATCTGCAATGTAGAGATATACGCTATTAACAACTAAACGTCATTATAACACCGTGATCATTTCAAAATAATTTATACTTCAAAACCAAAATATCATTTGCATTTCAAATACATCTATTTCCAAATTACAACACTTTCAAAGTTGCAACACTTTCGAAACCCAAAACACATTGAAATCATAATTCTTTGGAAAACCACAACTTTGAAATCATAACTTTCACCACTTAAACAGTTTAATAATAGTATATAAAATAAAATAGTTTATATTAAAAAAGTTTATATTAATAAATAGTTTTATATATATTAAATAATTTATAAAGTACAATATTTATAATTTTCTCAAATTTCACAAATCAATTCAAATCAACTCAAATTCCAAATTCAAATTAAACTCAATTTCAATTGATCATTTTCAATTCAATTCAGTTTCTAAATAAACAAATTCATTTTTATCGATTTCAAATATGGATTTGAAACTACAAAATAACCGTTTAAATTTCAATATATTTCAAAGTTTTAAATATTCAACATTTTCAAAACTAAAATTTAACATTTCCATATAGATCTTGATTTAACTTCATCGTTATTATTTGTGAGAAATTGCGGATTACGGATCTTAAGGCTAGGATTAACACTAGAGGGGGGGTGAACAGTGTTAATAAAGAATTACAAAATCTTTTTGAGTTTATGTTAATTTAGACACCAACGTATGAGATATACAGACACATATATGATCACAGAAATAAACACAAATGCAGAAATAAAATAAAAGCAGCAAAGGAAAGAACACACCGGATTTTCTAATGGTTCGGAGTTACCCTACATCCAGTCCCACAACACAAGTACGAATTTCCTTTCAAAAGCAATTGTACAATTACACCCTCGGTTTCAAGGCTACAACGTACACCCTCCAGAATTTCTATCCTCTGGGTAGAGATACTTGATTTCCAGGCCACAAGTTCACCTAATTGATTTACCAAGGCTACAATCACACCTTTTCTCTTTTGATAGATTACAAAAACCTATAACTCTGAATAGCATTGAGAACCTTGTAGAGATAGTGATAGAGAATCAAACTATAAGTAATCGAGTTCGATTCAATGTTGATTTCGGCAGAGTAATGGTAAGAATATGTATTAAGAAATATGGAAGAAGAAGAGCAGTGAAAATCCAGAAAATCTGATATAAATTCGTTGAAACTAACCCCTATTTATAGAAGAACAACAGCCATGTCCATTCATGAAGAGTTATGGCGAATAGAAACTTTTTTTGAAATTTAAATTTTGAACTCAACTGACACCATGTCGACATGGGGTACTTGGGCATGTCGACACCCCAAAGGATTTTTTGGTGTTTTGTTTTTCTTTGAAAATAACTTTTATTTTATATTAAAACGATTTTAAACTTTATAAATATACTTGACTATAGTTAAAATTCATAAGTAAATATAGAGAATAATATATATAGAATTTAACTATAATTTTATATTGAAATCTAAGTATAAATATCTAAAAGTTAAATATATTATATTTAAAAGATAGTTTAAAATCAGGAGTAATTTTGACTTTGAAATTAAAGATAATTTTGAGGCTAAAATTATTTAAAATTAGGATAGAGGGTTTTGATGTTTTTAAAAGGAAAGTTTTGAAATCATTTTGAAAACAAGATAATTTTGTAAAATCATTTTGAATAAAAAGTTAGTGGATACAAAACAATGTTCCGCTAGATTTTTCGTAGGTTCCATCCTACTTAGGGTTCCATCCCTTTAACAGGCTCGATGTGGATTCCATTCCACGAATAAATTGGATTTTAAGATGCAACTGCTTTTCTATGAGTTTTAACAAAGTTCCTAATAAAAATACTTAACCTTGAAATCTTGAACTCTTGATAATCTTGATACTCATGAGTCCTCTATCTTGATATCTTGAATCTCTGTACTGTACAGTCTTCATTCTTGGTACCTGCATGGTTAAATCCTACATATACATATATATCTAAACTTATAATGTCAGTATTTATATTTTATAATCTATTTTAAGGTTGTCGTCATCAAAACCATCATCTTACGGACTAACAATCTCCCCTTTTTTGATGCTGACAACCTTTGTTTATAAAATATTACTTTTATCCTAATAACCCCCCCTAAAACTAATAACTCCCCCTTAATTTATGCCTAACTACCCTATTTTATATTTCTCCCTCTTTGTCATCAACAAAGAACTCACTCCCCCTCATTCTTGGGCTTAAGTACCTGCATTGATAAACTATACAATGGAATGTATAATATGTAGATTAAGAAATAATTATACTTATGAACATGATAACTAATTAAAGACTATATACATTTCAATGTATATATATCTTTTATACAACAAGCTTCAAACCAATATCAAGAAATCAATCCACACAGAGTATCAATCCAGACCAAATCAATCAAAGCAAATAAATAAAAATCAAACGTTATGTGGAACTTCCACCCATCCTTCTTCTCCAAAGATTGGGTCTGCCTTAATAGCATCCCAATTATCATTGTCATTGGTGAGAGAGACAGGAGGATGTGTTTCGTTATCATCCTTGTGCAGAGAGGAGATCATCCATCGTATCGCATCGAAGTGTCTTTCTTGTTCCTTGATCATCTGCATTTGACTCAATTCTAAGTGATGCTCGTTATGTAGAATAAACGAGAGAATATTCTTGAATGAATTAAGGGTTTCTTCTAGATTTTCGGATAGATTGTGAATAGGATTAGCCATAGTTGAATTTGTGAAAGAAATAAAGGATATAGATGATAAGAAATAAATTTCAGTGAAGAATTCTAGAAGAAACAGGTATTTATAGGTGTAGAAATTCGTTTGAAATGAATAGACATTTGAAAGTTATTCAACTTTCAAATTCAAAATCAATTGTCATTTCTGACCAGTACATGTCGACATGGTCATATAGGAGATGTCGACATGGGTTAGTGTAAAATTATGACTAATTTGATTTTGTGTGTATATATATATTTATATAATATACTAACATTTATTCTGGAGATAAGATAAGGTAGATAATAGAAAGGAAATTTCATTTCATTGCATACTACGATAATACAACGATTAAGCACACAACAAACTACATGAACAATCGAAATAAAGCAAACTAAAACAAATACAACAAGATACGAAAAGATAAAACTAGTTAGAGGATGATGATGAAGATAGTCCAAGTTTCTTGCTGACTTTGGAATTGAACTTGTTCATCTTGGATGAAATTTTGTCCAACTTTTTAATAACGAATCTTTTAAGAATCCGTTGATTCTCAACAATCGTCTTTTGGTTTTTGAGAAGGGTTTTGTGGATGGATTAGGAGGATAGTCAATGCTTTCCAAAGAGGTTTCACCTTCTTCTTCTTCTTCAATTTCCATTTGATCCCCTTCTTCTTCTTCTTCTTCCTCTCCTCTTCTTCCATTTCCTCATGAGCCAGTCGCTCTTCTTTTTCCGCAAGGGTCTCATAAGTTTGAAAAACAAAAGGAATTTTCATAAGCGAAATGTTGGAATGATTGAAAACTTTTCTAGAAACAAATTCTTCGCCTTTGAAATCCACTCCAAAATAGTTAAAAACACGAGTGAGATAAATTCCATGGTATAAAGTATTCTCACCCATTTCAAGATTTTTAGGACGAAGTTCATCCAAAATAACTTGCGCCCAATTTATGTCATAATTTTCAAAAATAGCAAAAAGAGCTTTTCAAACTTTTGAAGTAGAATTGTTAAATTTTCCCGATCTTAGGGTCAGAGTATGTTGCAAAAGAAGATTAACAATTCTTGCCATTGGAGGAAAATTTCGATTTTTGAATTCAAAATTATCAATTCCTTCAAAAATGTGATGAAATGTCTAACGATCATTTTCATCGATTTTAAAATTGGAAAGATCCATTCCCGTACACTTGCAATTGAGAATGGTACCAAAAGATCACAATTCAAAACAATTCTAGTGCCTTTGATACTACTCCAAATTTCATCCTCATTTTCATGATAAAATCCACGGTTTAAATTAGCATAGAAAATTTTGACAAGATTTGGATAGCAAACAGAATCATTTTGAGAAGCATCAATAGACTAAGAACTCCATTGTTTGCAAAAAGAGAATCAAGTTCATAAGAAGAAAAATCTTGAAAAATAGCAAATTTTCCAGGATGGACTTTGGCATAGTTAGCATAATTGATGTATGCTTTTATTGCCTCCAGATCATTGAATAATTGCTCTTTGATTTTTCTGGAAATTCTCATGGTGGAGGGGTTGCTTGGAGAAGCCATTAAAGTTGAGAGTAGTGAGCTTGAAGTTATGAAGAGAGAGTTTGAATTTGAAAATGAGAGTGAAAAGATATGATAAAAGATAGTGAATAAATAGATTCTTAAAGGACATATTCTCTGGTCAAAAGGTATCTTTTCAGAGAATTGAATGAAGTGAAAAGATGGAGGGAAATTCAAACATTTGAATTCAAATTTTGAAATTCAAATTCAGGTACCCATGTCAACATCATGGTAGGGACCATGTCGACATGTGCCTTTGAATTTTCATGAATTGATTTTTCCTAAGATCTCTAATATATATATATATATATATATATATTATTTTTAATGCCTAAATATATATCTGAAATACTATTAAACTTCAAGTATATTTCAGAAAATATTATTATACTATTAAAAAATAATAAAAATAATAATAAAATAATGAAATAATAATAAAAAAATATAAAACAAATTTTAAAATTCAAATAACACACCAATTCAAAATCAATCAATCAAACAATCAAGCAACTAATTCTAAGCAAGCAATTTCAACAATTGTATCGTAAACGTGTACCTTTTTCTAAGTCCGTCTCTTTGAATTCGTCAGAGTCATGAACAGCTATGAAACACAAATTCAAATTATCTGTCTTCTGATCATCATCACTTGAGGACGAGTCTGAGTCATCTAGAGTAGCAGTAAACACACGTTTCCGTTTCTTTGCTGAATCATTGTTCATAGGAGAATTTTTCCTATTTGGATACGGACAGTCTCTTTTGAAATGGCCTGGTTTATCATAGTTGTAACATTTGTCATATTTGTCACTACATTCTGATTTCCAGAATTCTTATAGTTGTTTCTCTTGAGATTATTCATCGTTCTGTATTTCAGGAATTTCCTAAAATTTCTGGTCATAAAAGCTATCTCTTCATCGTTATCGCTGTTTGAGTCTGATCCAAGGCTACAATCACACCTTTTCTCTTTTGATTGATTTTCAAGGCTACAATCACACCTTTTCTCTTTTGATAGATTACAAAAATCCTATAACTCTGAATAGCACTGAGAACCTTGTAGAGATAGTGATAGAGAATCAAACTAGAAGTAATCGAGTTCGACTTAATGTTGATTTCGGCAGAGTAAAGGTAAGAATATGTATTAAGAAATGTGGAAGAAGAAAAGGAGTGAAAAACCAGAAAATCTGATATAAAATTCGTTGAAACTAACCTCTATTTATAGAAGAACAACAACCATGTCCATTCATGAAGAGTTATGGGGAATAGACACTTCTTTTGAAATTTAAATTTTGAACTCAACTGACACCATGTCGACATGGGGTACTTGGGCATGTCGACATCCCAAAGGATTTTTTGGTGTTTTGTTTTTCTTTGAAAATAACTTTTATTTTATATTAAAAGTATTTTAAACTTTATAAATATACTTGACTATAGTTAAAATTCATAAGTAAATATAGAGAATAATATATGTAGAATTTAACTATAATTTTATATTTAAATCTAAGTATAAATATTTAAAAGTTACCCGCCGTTCGTAGCTCGGTTGGTTAGGGAGCTGGGAGATGGGGACTAAAGGACTGTGTCCGGGCAGGTTCGATTCCCAGCGCCTAACCATCAGTGGGAGTTTCAACGTTACGCATCCGTGTGCGACGACTAAATAAAAGCGGGGTAGACACATGGCGTGGGGGTTTACTTAAGTGAGTATCAATGAATACGATGATCTTAAGGTTACCCATGTTATCCAAAAAAAATATTTAAAAGTTAAATATATTATATTTAAAAGATAGTTTAAAATCAGGAGTAATTTTGACTTTGAAATTAAAGATAATTTTGAGGCTAAAATTATTTGAAATCAGGATATAGGGTTTCGATGTTTTTAAAAGGAAAGTTTTGAAATCATTTTGAAAACAAGATAATTTTGTAAAAACATTTTGAATAAAAAGTTAGTGGATACAAAACAATGTTCCACTAGATTTTTCGTTAGTTCACTACAAGAAATTTGATTTTTAGTGGCCTCAAAAAACGCTACAAAAAGTTTTGGTGGCATTTTGATAAACACCGCTAGAAAACATGTGACTAAGAATCCATGATTTTTTTTTTGCATTTATTTTAACGCCACTATAAATGAATTTTTGGCAGCGTTTGTTAAACGTTACTAAAGATCTTTTTTGCGTTTAAGAAACGCCACCGAAAAGGCATCATTTGCTATCTTATTTTTTTGTTGCACTTATTATTATTTTTTGCAGCTTTTTTTGAACGCCACGGAGATTATCTGAGTTACTATAATTGTTGATTCTGTAGCGCTTTTTAAACGCTATAAAAAAAAATTTTGATGGCGTTTTTTCTCCGCCACCGTATGTTTCGAATTTATTGCGTGCTGTTCCACGACTACATCTGATTTCGCCTCCAATTTAAGTACTTCAAAACTTATACAATAACGTAATACATAAAACATACACAATCAAAAATAACATATTCAATGAACCAGAATAACACAAAAAAGCACAATTACATAATCATCACTATATCATAACATTTGTGTCAAGACAAAAGGTTAACCATACGTTTACACAACCAAACTACCATAAACAGTTTCATAATAGTACATGCAGCTAAAGTAGTGCTGCTACCATACATACTAGTTTCATAATAGTTTCATAACAGTTTTAATCAACCTAACTACATACATGTGCTGCTACCATACCAAAAACCAGTGCTGCTGCTTGAATTCTTCACAAACGTTTATCTACCTGTAAACAGTAATAATCATGTTACTAAATATTTGAGAGGTGAAGGTATCAAAGATTAAAAATGGACAAATATAGAAGTCCTTAGACTATAATACTTCAAACAAATATGCCTCTGCGTATTAACCACTAATATGAGCACATTGTAATCGTCCAACAACTTTTACATCATATTTGTGAAGTTAGTGCACTAGACTTGCCATACGACAACCATCCTCTTCAACCGTGCACTCCATTCAAAACAGAAAGTTCACCTGATAACATCCCCATTTCCTTCCTTCATTGCCTCTGCCTGTACACTACTTATTCACACCAACTTCTAACACAACACAGTCAACCTCTCCACCAAAACTTCCTCACAATCATATTTGATACAAGCTTCCGACCATACCCACAACTCGTCCCACAACACAACCAAAAAAAATTCGAACCTGCCCAACAACTCGTCCATCTTCCCTGTTCTTCATCACTGGTACAATCGACCACCGTGCTTCTGAAACCTAACCGCAACTCCTCTGATCACTCAACAGACCTACTGCAACCTAACCTTTCTTGCATTGCATATCTCTATAGTTCAGTACAAATGCACTTCGACCACACTTCAACCATCTCCACACTTCGACCACTCAGTAATCTCCCCTTCAATCTTCCAGTCACTCCTCTTTAACACTTGCTTCATATACCACCCTACATCCAAACAACACACTGCCAACATATCAAGACCAAACCCTTGAATACAAACTCTAACTCCACAACATATCCAAATCCGACAATAGCCAAACTATCCACCATCTCAACTTCACCAAAACTCCACCATAAAACTGCTAACATCCCTGACAGTTCCCCGACTTCTGGATCATCACTGCCAACACTTCCTCCTCCCTATAACCTCACCCAAACCTGATAATAACCATCATCACAACTTCCTCAAACTGCCACTCCAACACCAAGTCAAAATCATTCCTTCCTCAATCACAAACAATACAACCCTCCCTATCCCTTAAACAACCTACCACCAATATCACCCTTACTTCTAAAAACTTCACCTTTACTTGAAATGTTCCACCTTCAAACCGCTTCAGTTCAAACAACCTCGGTCATTATAGTTCTGTCTACTACAAGCATCACTTCCCTACTTCAACACAGTTTCCATCAACTGCCTTGCAACAACCCCTCCCCATTCATACTATAGAAAAAAGTCCACGATATGCCAAGTTAAAATTAAAGACAAGTTGACAGTCCTGCCACTGTTTAACCTAAACCGTACCCCCCCACTGAATTTTAGCCTAACTCCATCAACAACCTCAACCAAACTGACAACATTCAATCACCAATTCAATCACTTTCTAGCTCTACACCAATATTTATTGAGTAATATAACTAATTTTTATAGTCGATTATCTAGGAATATTGTCAGGGTATTAGAATCAAAGTTTGAAACATTTATGATGAACAAGTTATATACCTTTCAGTTTGTTTTCAGAATGACTTTTTCCGTTGGCCA
This sequence comes from Allium cepa, assembly GCA_030765085.1. Taxonomy (NCBI): domain Eukaryota; kingdom Viridiplantae; phylum Streptophyta; class Magnoliopsida; order Asparagales; family Amaryllidaceae; genus Allium; species Allium cepa. The sequence goes on from CM060932.1 coordinate 140,851,308, forward strand.
AGCTATGGGAACGCCAAGTGCATCTTCCATGCACGTTAATGCCGATGTTGGTCTCCATAGCTCTGCATTTGCATCTCTCACAATATCAACCCAAACTTTTACAACATTAAGTCCCAATGGACGACAATGGACCAGCGTTATCGGATCAGATGATGCAACAGTTCCTTCAGCCACTACGTTTGTTCCTCCCAAATCGATAAACTACAATAAACCACATAGAATGAATAATAACAGAGATAGCATGTGCTGTAGTGAATGAAATAACATAGATAGTTTTTATTTTTAGGATACTACACACATGAAGATAGTTTTTATTTTTAGGATACTGCACACATGAATCGAACCTCGTTCACAAGGTTACATAGATTTGTTTTTGTTCGTTTGGCGACTGAAATTATGACCCATTTGCTGAAAATATAATGCATATAGATATGTATCAGTGAGATAACTCCATGTGACCATGTAAACGCATCTGCCGGAAAATTATTTATAGAAAAATAACACATACGTTTTTCTTATTTAAACTCATTCTTATCTATCATTTGTATATTTTATACATATCAATATACATGCTTCATTTCAACATTCAGTGACATGCTTCTAAAATTATAATCAAGTATAGAGATTATATCTGAGTTTTACTTACAGTTTCTTTCGCAATGGCACAAGTAAAGCATGGGAATATGATTAATCCTCATATTAGTGATGAAGAAGAATATCAAGAAAACAATGGTTATGATGGATATTTGAGCTCTTTATCAGAAGAAGAAGATGATGATAGCTGCAATTCAATTGGCGAAAATTCATCTGAAGATGAAGATTTTATAGACGATTTGAATTCATCTTCATGTTCTTTGAATTCTTTCTTATCATCATCGAATTCATCACTTTATGATATGCCATCTCTCATTTCACATCTTCCTTTGAAGTAAGTTTTTGTTCAATTGTGTTCTGATTTTGCTTCTTTTCATATATAGAACATTTTTTTTGTTCAGATTTCTTTTTCTTAATTTCTTTCTTTCTTTCTTTTATTTTTTATTTTTTATGAACATTAATCATACATAAATAATTTATGGTATCATAACATTCATAACACGTATACATAAGTTTTCATATACAAGTTGTCTAACAAATCATTTGAATTTCAGGAGAGGTTTATCAAAACACTACGAAGGAAAATCACAGTCGTTTACATCACTATTGAGCATGAAGAGTTTGGAGGATCTAATCAAAACCGAAAACCCATCAAATAAGAAGATCAAAGCATTGAAAAATCATAGTTGGAGTGTGATGAATTCATCCAGAATTATAAAGAAGAGAAGTCTAAAGGATCAGTAAGCTCTTCGTTAAGAAACTTGAAGAGGAATGATAGTTTTTTCAGAGGCAAACCATGCAAATGCAAATGAAAAAAATAACATAAATTGGATACAATTAAAGCAAGCACATCGCACTAACATAATAGGAAATGATTAGAATATAAGTAAAGTCTATAAAAAAAATAGCTCGAACATAATCATATAAAATCATTTATTCCATTTAGAATTTATTCCAATTAGGGTTAAATCGACTATTCCAATTAGGTTTTACGTAGAAATTCGTATAGAGTATCCATACATAATCATATAAAATCCAGTAGACTCATAAAATCGGTTTATAAAATTTCATACCTAATCTGCGAGGAGAGATCTGTGAAGGGCTGCCGCGACGATGTGGAGAGGAGTAGAATAAAGGACGTCTACCGCAACAATGATAACGAAGCAAGGTGGATTTTGTTGGAGGGTGAGGTAGATTTTGCTGGAGCGAAATGGAAAGCGTAAGGAAAAAAGTTTCTAAATAATGAAGAGGAAGGGAAACGTGACAGTAAATAAAAAAATTTCATGAAATATTTTTTACTTTACACGGGTGCAAAGCGGGAACGTGAAATCTTTTTAGCCGCATTTATATTTTTTAGGGAAATACTTTTTGGTTGCATTTAGAAAGAAACGCTGCCAATTTTTGCAACTATAAATGGTTTTTCTTGTAGTGGTTCCACCCTACTTAGGGTTCCATCCCTTTAACATGCTCGAAGTGGATTCCATTCCACGAATAAATTGGATTTTAAGATGCCGGTGCTTTTCTATGAGTTTTAACAAAGTCCTAATAAAAATACTTAACCTTGAAATCTTGAACTCTTGATAATCTTGATACTCATGAGTCCTCTATCTTGATATCTTGAATCTCTATACTGTACAGTCTTCATTCTTGGTGCCAGCATGGTTAAATCCTGCATATACATATATATCTAAACTTATAATGTCAATATTTATATTTTATAATCTATTCTAAGGTTGTTGTCATCAAAACCATCATCTCACGGACTAACATTATTTAGTCTTGAAATATTCACTTAATGAATTCAATATTATTTAAATAACCTTAAATTACATTTTTCTAAATATTTCCTTCAATTTATTTAAATGTGAAATATTCAATAAATTATTTTAATCAAAATCAAGTTATAAAATCATATCTTTAAATTTCAAATTCAGTGGTTTCAAATCAATTTAATCAGATAAAATTCTTAGTTAAATACAATTTCAAATAAATGTCAAATTTGTCTTCCTGACCTTAACTTATAAAATCATTATAAGATCTATTTTTAAAACTAAAATTTAAATAAATACTTAAACATATTATATACAAATTAAATCAAATGTTTTAAAGTAAAGCTTATTATTAAGTCCACTTTATATTAAAACTTATTTATATATAAAATATTTTCAATGTTAAATAAAACCATATATATTTCCTTTCAAAACCATAGAAATCATTTCCAAAACATTCATATATAGACTAACTGTGTCTGTATAAAATTTATTATCCTATGGTCAAGTGATACAGATATTTATCATTTCAATCCGTAATCTAAATATATACGGGTATATATCATTTCAACCCGCAATCCCAAATTCAATTCAAATGAAAATCGTTTGGGTTTATCTTTTCAACCCATAATGATTTTCTCCTATCCTATAGATCGTTCGGGTATGTATCATTTCAACCCATAGGGAATCCTATACTAATAGAGAAGTTGCAGAGTGATAACAGATATGAAAACAATAATAACAGGCATATATCATCAATAACAATATAATATAAACAACAGGATATGGTGTCATACCCTATAGGTGAACAATTACAGATAATTGCATATATAACAATTTTAAATAACTACAGCATCGTATTTCAATTGTCGTTTCAATTGAAATCAAATTAATAAAAATAAGAACGTTAATCGTGAGTGATTGCTCACCTTTCGAGACTAGAGAGATTAACGGGAATGAGATGAGTTACGAACCCAAGCATGAATTTCAAAGCGAACAAGATTGATGCGAATTCGACGGATAAGCGATAAGTGAAGATTGATGAAATAAATCAGAATTTTCTTGGTATAGACTGAAACGAAATATATAATATATAATTAATTATATATCTCTCTTCGTTATATATAGTAATAAATTTTGAATCAACACATTAAAACATAACAGTTTTATAAAAATTAACAGGAAAAAAAAATATAAACTCACCCATACCCTTTTATAATGCATGAAAAAGGTAAAGAATAAATAATAAAAAAACTGGTTGCATTAGAAACAAAGCGAAGAGTTAAAACAATACATGTTTATATAATATGTTTTCACTGAAAAATCTCTAGAATGACGTAACAAGAAGTAACAACTTCAAAAGTAAATGTATGACCATGGACCATGCTATAATAGAAAAATATGAAAAATTTAGATCTACTTGTTTGTTGAATGGTCAGTGTAATCAAATTTAATGTAAAATATCAACCATTGAAGACCGTGTCGGCACTGTTTAAACACTCTAATCAGTTTGTACAAAATACTATACTCAGACACTTTTATTATGCCTACTTATTTTATTCTTCTTCCTCCAGAAACATTTCAACAAACCCATTTCTACAAATTTGTTTTTTTTTAAAATTATAGTACAGTCAAGCCACCAATATATATATACGCACACAAACCAAAAATAGAAACAAAAGAAATATCATAAAATGTATAAATATTCATAAACTAACATGTGCATACTTTATAAATCCTAACAGAACATAGTTATTATACTAAATATACAATTAATTATAACTTAAACTCATGCATATAAAAATCAAAATCAATATTTAAACCGTAACTAATATAATATTCTTAACATATTACACACGTATAAACTGCAAAGCATTTGCACTTAAAAAAATATCTGTAAAACACAATTTAAACTCATTTATATACTTACTGTAACCACTTATATATATAACTAACAATATTATAAAAAAAAGACAGCTAGCATAATATATAACTAAGATATATATACATACACAAAGAAACCGAAGTGGCTGATGGTGGCCCGTCCTCAGCTCGACAAAGGAGTTACGGGATGATCTGGGCGGTGAGCTCCGGCTCATGGCAGGGTTAATTGCATGGAAACGCACGGAGGAGATGGCTGCGTGAATGGGAGAATCAGGAAAATGGGCCGTACAGGGGGTGAGGGTGATGGAAGTGGTGGAGCTTAGGAGAATGGTGGTGGCGGTTAGTAGAATCGATGATGGTGGAGGAGGGGACCTGGGTCGCAACTCTCTTAGAATAAAAATATGCTTTTGAATGAAATAGTATACTATCTTTCCAGAAGAACAAAATCAAGGAGGAGAGGAAAGAAAAGGAAGAGGAGGTTTTCGGCCACAAAACAGATCTGGAAGAAGTAAGCATGAGCTAGATATTCATATGTACTCTATTTATATTTGATAATGTATGTACAAAAGAAGAAGGGAAAAGGCAGAATAATACGAACCAGAAATATGTATTGGGGCAAGTGGAAAACCAAAAGTCACAACTGAAAATAAATAAATGCTAGTGATCGTTTCAATTCAGCCGTTTGAAATTTGAATGGACACGAAATATCAAAAGCTCACAAATGTGTGTCGATACGGTTAGCCGTTTCACGGATTTCACTGCATACCAGACACCAACATATAGAATTTAATATACTGTAGGGATCAGCACGACGAGACGATCACAACGGTATACAGATATCAATGGTACGATCATTTGATCGAAAACCGATAATCGGTACCAAAAATGCTGCTATTTTGTCGAAAATAAGATAAACGAAGCAACAGAGGTTCAAATTTGAAGAAATGAAATATGACATCTCACTCAGAAGATGATTTGCAAATTCATTATGTACAAATGTTCAGGTTTGAAAAATATTTTATTATCAACAATTTTTAACTGACTTAAATTGAAATAAAATTTTACAGTAAAATAAACTTCAATATTATCAGATGAAAATTTACTAATTGCTAATCTAAAATAGACGTATACCAAATATTTAGTTCTTGTTTCCAAATATTGTTATTTAAATTTTCACAAATTTTCAATTAATTTAATAAATAAAATCACCAAAATTTATGGGTCGTTATACTCTAACCCACTCAAAACTTTTCGTCCCCGAAAAGGAATAAGGTAGGAGAATAGAAACAACCAGAAAGAAAAATTGATTGGAAGACAAGGATAGACAATTAATTTTAAAACTATATAAATTTCAATTTAAATTAATCAATATTCAATAGTTTGGTTAGACCCATTTATTATATCCATAAGTAGTCATTTGTAAACTTTGCAAATCAAAATATTTCCATTTATATAATATCTTTAAATTATATATCCAAAGAAACTTATATAAATTTTACTTGAAACATTCATTTGAACACTTCATTTGCAAATCAATTATCTTTAATACTTTAAAACTTTTAAAAACCTATTTGTAAAATTTCTTGCTTCCTTTATAAATACCGTTTACATGTTTAAATAACCTTTATAAATATATGAAAACTATTTGAAAACAATTATTTACATCATTACTTATATTTACCAAGAAGCTATTTAAAACATTAAATCCATAATTCATAAATTTATTAATTTACCTCAAGATACTTTTCAACATTATTAATAAACCAATAATCATTTTCTTTAGTTATTTTGTATTTAATTAATAACTTCTAAAATATTTACAACACTAATAATTTACTATTAAACCATGTAGTATATAAATAAACATTTTTTTTTGAAATTATTTAGAAAGAGAAATGATCAAAATATCATTTATATAATACTTTATCAAAATACTTTTATAACTCGATGTCTTAACAGGTTTATCCTCGTTCTTGCAGACTCTGGCCATGCGTTGATCAGGCACAAAGCTAGACTTCTCTAAGTACTTAGTAGACTGTTTCAACACCCAGTGAAAAATACTCGAAAAACCTTCAAAACCGATATGGAAAGTACAATCCAAACAAATAAACCGAATCGAATCATAGATCTCAGATATACAATGGTTACGCCTGAATCCCCTTGGAAACATCCGCACCTTTTAAGCAATCACTGCCTTGCGAATTTCACCATGATAACAAAAAATACTGTAGACCACAGATACACAATGGTTACTCCTGGATCCCCCAGGAAACATTCGTACCATTTAAGCAATCTCTACCCTACGGATTACGCTACGATAACAAAAACCTATAGACCACGGATACACAATGGTTACGCCTGGATCCCCCAGGAAACATCCGTACCCTTTAAGCAATCTCTGCCTTGCGGATTACGCTACTAAAATGATCATAGATCGCAGATACACAATAGTTACGCCTGGATCCCACAGGAAACATCCGTACCCTTTAAGCAATCACTGCCTTGCGAATTACGCTATGCAGTCGAGTTAGTAAGACCATGAGTAATGCCATGGAATTTGAAGGACACTCAAGTATCCGAAAAACCCAAATCAGAGAGAATAATATCGATAGAACGAATCCAAAATGTGGCGACAAAGAGGATATCAAGCAGAAGGCACTTTCCGTATCTTTACTTCGAAAATATGTATCATATAGTACCTTCTCAAATCAATTTCAAATATCATACTTATATAAAGTCAATTATATATAAGACTTCATTTTCAAATCAAATACTTTCCAAAATCAATAGTATATCAAAGCACACTTATATAGACTTCGATTATATAAGATTTCGCTTTTCAAATTGAGTACCTTTCCAAATCGATAGTTTCGAATCTACTTCATACTTATACAAATCAATTTTATATAAGTTCGGTAACTCCCACATAGAAAAATAAGATTCTCAATTCCATTTCGTTTCAACATTAGTTCAGTTTCAAAATCATATACGATTTCACCAAATTATTTCTTCCAAATTAAATATCTAAGTTTCAAACTTTCCAAAAAAATAGATTTAGAAAATAATCCTAGTTTCCAAATCAACATAATTTAGGTCAAACAAATTCATTTCCAAAATCATCATATAGATATTGGGTTCTATTACAATCTATTTTCGAGACCAAATATTTTCTCAAAATCAATTTATACCCAAAATGATTACCAAGTTCATAACCATCCCTTTAAAACCTTTAAACTATTTATTTCTATTTGAAAGATCCAATTTACCTTTTGAAAATTATATATATATATATTTTATAAAAGACGTTACTAATTTAAAAACATTTAAAACTAAATTTTATTCAAAACATTTGAAAACTAAATTTTATATTGGTATAATTCAAAATAGTCTTATTAATTTACTTAACAAAACAGTTTCAAACTTATTTAAATCATATTACTTCATACTTAAACCTATAAAACTAAACTTATATACCTTATCAAATAATTTATACGTTTTGAAATTACTTAGCTTTGAAAATTAAACCTTGATTTGAAAGTGTTCGAACATTCAACATAGTCAGAGAAATCAAATTTTCAACGAGTTGTAAATCAGCAACCAAAAATTAATTTCAATATATAGGGTCATATCAAAAAAAAAATCCAAAACTCGAGGACTGAACACCGGGATCACTTCAAATCATTTCAAACATATATATACAAATGTCTTTCGAATATCAAATCATACTTCGGAATTTGAAATCAAAAATTGGTTTCACAAAATCAATCGCTTAGCAAAGCTACTAAAGTGGCCTCGACCCCACTCTGAAACTCGAAAATTAATGTCGATAATGTGTGCACTCATTACCGAAATTATTCTTCAGCGACATAAGTGAGTTCTAGACTTCTATTTTCTTGAAAACTTCTTTATAATTTCTTCGAAATCATTGGAACTCATTTAAATCATTTCTTATTCGGAAAATACTTTCAAATCATATTATTATACATTTTCAAAATCTTGAAACCAATTTCAAAATATCGGAGTTCAATTTCTCGAGTTTCCAATTTAAATCCCTTCAGGTATAACTCATTTTAATATAAATCAATTATTTATATAATTTTCAAAAAAATTTGAAAACCTTTTGAAACTTCAAATTCTCGCTTTTAAAGGTATATAATCCATATCGAAAACATTTTCACTTTTATATATAGAATATAATCATACTTATTAAAATAATAATTTTGATATATAAAACAATTTCTAAAATACAAAAAAACATGATTTTCAAAGGATGATTCAAGAATAGATTTCAAAACAAAGATAGAGATTCAAATTAAAGGAACTCTAATCAAACAGAATTCTGATTCGAAGATAGGCTCGAATGAAGATGAGATAATTAAATTGCGAAATAGAAGATGGATATACTTATATAAATCGCGAGCGACCTACACCGGGCCAACCGTGACTTCAGGAATATGATTAATGCGGAATTCTAAGGCAAATCAACATTCGATCGTCAGAGACATAATTCGACCTAGCAAGAGATAGAAACATCTAAACCGAGGATATATAAATCTCCGATGAATCAATGCTAATTGTAAAGGAGTTTCACCCCTTTACAAATCATTCAAAGATTGGCGGGATCGTCGATTTTTGTAGAGATCATTCGAAGTGGAGTTATGGGATGCTCCATAATCAAAAGAATACAAATAGAGGAAACAAGAATGGATTTCATAACAAGTGGGAGCATTCCAAAATTCAAAGAAAACCGAATTAAAGAGGAAGAGATTCAAACATAAATGAAAGTAATTCTGTAATTAAATCTACTACATATGCTAAGTTTGCCTAAAACCTGACTCTGATACCAACTGTAACGACCCGTTATTTTCAACCATTTGCATCCGCACATGCCGGACTTGAATTACTCAAAATACCAGATTGTTAATTTGTATTGGCAGAAATCAGCATATACAGTAAATAAATCAATCACAGAATCACAGGCATAGAGTAATATAATAATAATACAGCGGAGTAGATAAATAGTAGTTCATGAAGCTACTATATAAACAGCAGAGTTTGAAATAAAATACAACAGAATATCCCAAATATGATGAAGTCTCGAATACCAACAAATGACATCTCTGAAATTTGAAAGCTGAGTCAATAGTTGCATCTCCAAGCGAAGCTCCAAACTTCAAAAGTGAGTCTCAAATGTTGTATCGCTCAGTCTGACCCGAGCATAAAGTAAAACCAAAACACTCGAGTCAGGATTAACATTCTTATATCAATAAATCCAACTCAAATGAAATATCAACTGAGATACAAGTAACTCAAAGGATGTTTGGGATAACCATCCTGTAAGGATCCGTGGAACTATCTATAATGTAGAGATATACGCTATTAACAACTAAACGTCATTATAACACCGTGGCCCTTTCAAAATAATTTATACTTCAAAATCAAAGTATCATTTCCATTTCAAATATATCTGTTTCCAAATTATAGCACTTTCAAAGTTACACACTTTCGAAACCCAAAACACTTTGAAATCATAATTCTTTGGAGAACCATAACTTTGAAATCAAAACTTCTACCACTTAAACAGTTTAATAATAGTATATGAAATAAAATAGTCTATAAAATAAAGTAGTTTATATTAAAAAGGTTTATGTTAAAAATAGTTTTATTTATATTAAATAATTTATAAAGCACAATATTTATAATTTCCTCAAATTTCACAAATCGATTCAAATCAACTCGAATTCCAAATCCAAATTAAATTCAATGTCAATTTATCAATTTCAATTCAATTCAGTTTCTAAATAAACAAATTCATATTATATCGATTTCAAATCCGGATTTGAAACCACAAAATAACCATTTAAATTTCAATATATTTCAAAGTTTTAAAATCAACCTTTTCAAAACTAAATTTTTACATTTCCATATAGATCTTGATTTAACTTCATAATTATTATTTAGTCTTGAAATATTCACTTAGTGAATTCGATATTGTTTAAATAACCTTAATTTACATTTTTCTAAATGTTTTCTTTAATTTATTTAAACGTGAAATATTCAATAATTTTTTTAAATCAAAATCAAATTATAAAGTCATATCTTTAAATTTCAAATTCCATGGTTCCTAATCGATTTAATTAGATAAAATTCTTAATTAAATACAATTTCAAATATGTGTCAAACTTAGCTTCCCGACCTTAACTTACAAAACCATTATAAAATCTATGTTTAAAAATAAAATTCAATTATATACTTGAACATATTATACATTAATTAAATCAAATTTTATTAAAGTAAAGCTTATTATTAAGTCCAATTTATATTAAAATTTACTTATATATAAAATATTTCTAATATTAAATAAAACAATATATATTTCCTTTCAAAACCATAGAAATCATGTCCAAAATATTCATATATAGACCAACAGTGTCTGTTTAAATTTTTTATCCTATGGTCAAGTGATACAGATATTTATCATTTTAATCCGTAATCTAAATATATACAGGTACATATCATTTCAACCTGCAATCCCAAATTCAATTCAAATGAAAATCGCTTGGGTTTATTATTTCAACCCATAACGATTTTCTCGTATTCTACAGGTCATTCGGGTATGTATCGTTTCAACCCATAAGGAATCCTATACTAACAGGGAACTTGCAGAGTGATAATAGATATGAAATATTAACAACAGACATATATCATCAATAATAATATAATATAAACATCAGGATATGGTGTCATACCCCATAGGTGAACAGTTGCAGATAATTGCATATATAATAATTTTAAATAACTACAACAGCATATTTCAGTTGTCATTTCAATTTAAACCAATTTTAATAAATACAAGAACGTTAATCGTGTGTGATTTCTCACCTTTCGAGGCTAGAGAGATTAACGAGAATGAGATGAGTTACGAATCCAAGCATGAATTTCAAAGCAAACAAGATTGGCGCGAATTCGACGGACAAGCTAATTAATGAAGATTGATGAAATAAATCAGAATCTGTTTGATATACACTGAAACGAAATATATAATATATTATATATCTCTCTTCTTAAAACAGAAGAAATCAATAAAAAAATACATATTCAAAGTCTATATATATACCTATGCAACTATCCAAATAAAATCATTGTTTTAAACTAAATCTCATATGTTAAAGTCAAATATATATAGTAATAAATTTTGAATCAACACATTAAAACATAACAATTTTATAAAAATTAACAGGAAAAAATATAAACTTACTCATACCCTTTTATAATGCATGAAAAAGGTGAAGAATAAATAATAATAAAAACTGGTTGCTTAAAAAACAAAGCGAAGAGTTGAAACAATACATGTTTATATAATATGTTTTCGATGAAAATCACTAGAATGACGTAACAAGAAATTACAACTTCAAAAGTAAATGTTGGACCGTGGACCATAATATAATAGAAAACTATGAAAAATTTAGATTTACTTGTTTGTTGAATGGTCAGTATAATTAAATTTAATGTAAAATATTAACCATTGAAGACCATGTGAGCACTATTTAAACACTCTAATCAGTTAGTACAAAATACTATACTCAGTCATTGTTATTATGCCTACTTATTTTATTCTTCTTCCTCCAGAAACATTTCAACAGACCCATTTCTATAACTTTGTTTTTTAAATTATAGTACCATCAAGCCACCAGTATATATATATACGAACCGAAACAGAAACAAAAGAAATATTATAAACTGTATAAATATTCATAAACTAACATATGCATACTTTATAAATCCTAACATGGCATAGTTATTATACTATATACATAATTGATTTATAACTTAAGCTCATGCATATAAAAATCAAAATCAATGTTTAAACTGTAACTAATATAATATTCTTAACATATTACATACATATAAACTACAAAGTATCTGCACTTAAAAAATATTTGTAAAACACAGTTTAGACTCACTTATATACTTACTGTAACCACTTATATATATATATATATATATAACTAATAATATTATAAACAAAAAGATAACTAGGCAGAATATATATAACTAAGATATGTATACATACACAAAGAAACCGAAGTGGTTAATGGTGGCCCGGCCTGAGCTCGGCAAAGGAGTTACAGAATGGTCTGGGCAGTGAGCTCTGGCTCCATGGCAGGGTCGGTTGCATGGAAATGTGCGGAGGAGATGGCTGCGTGAGTAGGAGAGTCAGGGAGCTAGGCGATACAGGGGTTGAGGGTGATGGAAATTGTGGAAGCTTAGGAGAATGGTGGTGGCGGTTGTGAGAATCGATGATGGTGGAGGAGGAGACATGGGTCGCAACTCTCTGAGAATAAAAATATGCTTTTGAATGAAATAGTATACTATCTTTCCAAAAGAACAAAATCAAAGAGGAGAGGAAAGAAAAGGAAGAGGGATTTTCGACCATAAAACAGATCTGGAAGAAGTATGCATCAGCTAGATTATTTATATGTACTCTATTTATATTTGATAATGTAAGTACAGAAGAAGAAGAAGGCAAAAGGAAAAACAATACGAACCATAAATATGTATTGGTGCCAATGGAAAAGCAGAAGTCACAACTGAAAATAAATAAATGCTAGTGACCATTTCAATCTGCCTTTTGAAATTTGAATGGACACGAAATATCAAAAGCTCACAAATGTGTGCCGTTTAGCCGTTTCACGGATTTCACTGCATATTGGACACCAAACACAAAATTGAATATACTGCAGGGATCGGCACGACGAGATGATCACAACGGTATACTGATACCAGTGGTATGATCATTTGATCGAAAATCGATAATCAAGACAAAAAATGCTGCTATTTTGTCGAAAATAAGATAAACGAAGCAATAGCGGTTCAAATTTGAAGAAACGAAATATGACATCTTACTAAGAAGATGATTTACAAATTCATTATGTAAAAATATTCATGTTTGAAAAATATTTTATTATCAACAATTTTTAACTGATTTAAATTAAAATAAAATTTCACAGTAAAATAAAATTCAATATTATCAAATGAAAATTTACCGGTTGCTATGCTAAAATAGACGTATACCAAATATTTAATTTTTATTTACAAACATTATAATTTTGAAATTTCACAAAATTTCAATTGATTTAATAAATAAAATCACTAAAATTTGTGGATCGTTACACTTGTGTTCTTGTGTTGATGTTGTCCGTGTAGTTTCATAGCATATCGTCTTGTTTTGATGACGGTTTGCTTACCAGTTATATTTGGCAGTTAATTGGACTAGACGAACGCTTGTCTTCTTTATTTAACTAACTCGGAACCTCATCATACTTGGTCATTGCGCCTATCATATTGATTAAATCATGATGCAAGAAGCTCAGTGAACTCACAGGTCAATCCCATAGATCGCTAATGATCCATGTCCTTAGCGTATTTCTTTATTATTTTCCTTGGCTCCCTTTGGCTTGTTGCTTTAGTCCTTTTGGTTGGCTTCTGAGTTATTTTGGCTTGATTAATTTGTTTTGCTTTCTTTTGGATTCTAACGGGTTAAAAACCCAGATAACATTTTCCCTCCAAAGCACATCTTCGTTGAAAACAAGGTGTGCTCTGGAAATAATCACTTTTACTCTCCACTTGTTGAATTTTAAGTAGTAGTGTTAGAGTTACACGAATTTAGCTTAATGTAACGACCCGTAATTTCGCTACTTCAAAAATGAGAGATTTCATTTGTTTTAAATTTAAAACGGTTTAAAACTTAAATAAACAAGTTATATATAACAGATAATAATAGAGAAATTTTTATTCTTATAGTAGATAGCTTAAAAGTATAAATTTGGATTTTAGAACAAATCAACAAAAGTCAAATTTTGTTAAAAACAAATAAATGCTTAAATAAATAGGTTTAAATGTTTATTTAAAAAGATAAATCTTGTTGAAAACATCTAATAAAGAAAATAAAAGTATATTAATTTTTTTATAAGTATGTTAATAACCGTTTTACAAAAATAACCAAATTTTGTCACATTTTGTCAGTTTTACATACATCGTAAAATTTGAGATTTTGATATTATTTAAATATGATTTTAATATATAAAGAGACATTTTTTAATTTATTTAGAGAATTAAAAAGTTTATTTTTAAATTTGGTTTACATAAATAAATAGTTTAACTAAAACGTCAAAATATGACCGTAAAACGTTTTGCCCAAAAACAACGTTTTGTGAATTAAAAGTTGTCGCAACGTCGTCGAATCTTTATTTTCTTATATAGGAACATATATTCAAATAGTATAAGTATTAATTAATTTACTAATCAAGTTTACTTTTACTAAATAAGGTTAGAAACTTGTAGAAAACAATTAAGAAAAAGTAAGCAAAAAAAGATAAAAATGTCATTTCAAAGCAAAAAAGAAAAACATCAAATCAAAGAAACATAATTATTACTTACTTTACTTAATATCTAAGTGAAAATGACATAAAGTAATGATTTTAAATGTGATGTTAAGTGTTGAAAAAAATAAGATTACTTTATAAGTAAGTAAGGGTATTTTGATCTTTTTACAAAATATTGTTTTTAATCCAAAAACTTTTCTATAAATAAGACCACAATTCTTATACTTTCTTTACACATTTCTACCTTCTTCTTCTTCCTCCTTGAAGCTCTCTTTAATGGCTTCTTCTTCTCTTCCATATCCTTACTAACTTTTTCAAAACTATATCAAATCAACTCCAAACATCACCAAACTTTGCCAAAGACCTTAGAATACCATTTCAACACGGTTTAGCATCTAAGAAGTGAAGAAATGATGGAGAAAGTGATGGAATAGTGTGAGGCCGAAATATCAAGAAGAAGGAGCAAGTTTGTGAAGCTTCGAAGTGAGAAAAAAAGAAGGAAGTGCTGCCGGAATCAAAAGGAAAGTCTACGGAAAAGATTTGGTGAAGATAATAGGATTTAAGTGAAGTGTTGTTGCAAATGAATATCGGTAGGAAGAATTGGTTAAGTTAAAGGTGAGTACTTTTATTTACTAATTAATACATAAGTTATTTCAAGTAAAATGATTTGAAAAGTTTAAATATGTTAAATGAGTGTTTGATAACTTGGTTGCAAAATTGGTGATTATATGATTGTTTATGTGATTGATAACTTCTTTGATAAATGATAAGAGAAATGATTAGTAATTAACCATAGTTAATAAAATGAGAATTAAATCCATACAAATGTGTGTATGGAAATTATTTAGCCTCTTAATGATTTCAAAATATCTAAAAAGATTGAAAATGATATTATAATAATATAATATTATAATATAAAATGAAATGAAAATGAATTTGAAATGATGGAAATGTTGTTTAAAATGAGTTTAAAATGATTTAGAAATGTTTTATAAACGTTTAAAAGTGTTTCCAAGAAGTTTGAAAAGAAATTGAAAAACAAGTCAAAACTATGCGCGTCGCGCAATGGTAGTTCGCGATTTCACGCCATAAAAGTTAAATGTGTGTACAAAGTGAAATATAGTTCGGAATTCTTCGAGATAAGAATTTTCCGGTCTATTATATCCATAGTTTTTCAACGAAGAATGAAAATCAAGATTTTATCAAGTAGATTTTGAAATATATCCAAAATAATTTTCTAAAAATATCACGGTTTTGCAGTTCAGAATCCAAAACAGGATTTCTTTATAAATGATATTTTTAAATGATTAAAAATATGAAATAAATTTGATAAATCTATTAAAATGGTTTGAAAAAGGTTTGGAATGAAAAATATGAATTTTCAAATATTTAAAAGTTGTTTAAATCAAATAATCTTATATAGCATTTCCTATAGCACTTTTCTGCTACGAATTCTATAACTTTTGAAATACAGTTTTAAACTTAACAATTCTTTCCTAAATCTTTTTTGAATGATTTTAAAAGAACAATTAAGTTATTTAAAGATGATTTGGAAGTTTTAATAAGAGTTTGAATAAATGGTTAAGAGAAATGGTTTACATCACTTAAACAAAAAGTGAAGAATATTGAATGTAATAACAAACTGAGTATTCGGAAATGACTAGTACATTTGTCCCGCCTGTGAGATCTGGGAAGGTAAACAAGGTGTTTAATTAAGGTTAGGGATGGAGCAACCAGTGTCCTGAACTTACTTGGCCTATGTTTTCTCTTCTTAGGAAAGGGGTGGGACAGATCGAAAGGAAAGTCCGGATGCTCTAAAAGATCATATTTAAGTTTTTTTTCCAAGTCAAAAGGCAAAGATATTCATGATGTAGGATTACTTGCAATTAGTCCTTAGAGCTGAAACTTGTCATTAGTCCCTAGAGGCGAAACTTTCCATTAGTCCCTGGAGGTGAAATTTACCATATTTAAAGGGGCAGTAGTGCTCTGTTATGAAAATCTTCGATTTGCAAGAATGTGATTTGAAGTTAAGAAAGAAAATCTTTGATTTAGATTTAATAAATGATTTGAGAATATTTTCCCTAAGTTAAAAGTTATAACTTGAATGTAAGAAAATCTTTGATTAAGATTTAATGAATGATTTGGAAAGGTTTTCCTAAGTAAAAGAGAAAATGATTTGGAATTATTCCAAGATTTAAGAAAAGTTTAATAAACCAAATGATTTGATAAATGAGGCTTAATGATTCCATATACATTTGAAAAGAAAATGGAATAAATTGAAAAGAATATATCTAAGAAAGATATTTGATTAAGATAAAAGATGAAGTAATTGATTGATGATTGATATCCACGTATGAACTTAACATCTTTTAAAGCGATGATTGGCTTCGAAGGAACCGGAGTTGGATTTGGTTAATTCCTATCCGAAAACCACTTCGAACCAATGTATACATTCGAAAGTGAAGATATGTTGAAGATGATGATTATTAAAGACCGTGGATCTTCATAGCGTGAGGACTGCTTGTTGAACATGCTATGGGTAGCTCCCATTGTAGAGTTATTTATAGCAGTGGTCTCCTCATGATGGAGATTTTTCGGATTGCAAGGGCTTCTCGCCTAATGGCCGAGGAAAGTGCCTTCGGTTTCGTTCACTCCTAGAACGAACTTGTATGGACGAATGTCCGACATTTTATTTCTAAGACACAACGTTTGTCTTTTACAAATGTACATCAGTGGTGGCGGAGAGGGCAACTTCTCTTAGCTTAACACCCTCCTTGAGACGTACGAGCTCAAGGGTTGTATTTTTGTGGAAGTCAAATAGTGATCAAAGGAATGGTAGTGTGACATTCAAAGTGGAACTTGTTATGATCAAAGCGTGGTTTTGTATGAAAAATGAGGTTTGAAGAAATTGATCGTAGCTTCGCGAGCCTCACACACCGGTTATGATGAGATTCTATGTGGTCAGATGTATGCTCGCATTTCGGATAGTAGTGATTTGTGTTATCAGATGTTCTGAGCCCTAGGTACCAGATACGTCTGGGCCTCAAGGCATTTATTTCCCTATGTGGATAAAGTGGTTAGCTTGAGAAAAGCAGAGAACTACTGGTTATCATTTGTAGTGTAGCAAGTATAGTTTCCAAGTGACTAGTTTGAGAAAAGCGATTAAGGCACCGTGGGAACTATGTTTGTCATGCGTGGATCGGAGAAAAGATCACTAGTTTCCTATCATGTTGGAAATCCAAACCCAATACGATATTTACGGTTTTGATTGTATTCCCAAATAGCTGTAATGACTTGCAAACATTTCAGCTATCCCTTTTTGGTATCATATATTCCGTTGACCTAGTCCGGATATATTACCTTAGACTTAGTCCAGATATTGATATCTTATTTGAATAAGTTTATTTGAGAAGTGTTTTCAAAAGAATGTCATTAGAAATAATATCAAACGTTTTGATATATAAAAGTGTTTTAGTTATCATAAGGTAAAAACCCGTCCGTATTTATTTATGGGTGTGGTCTTATGAGATACTCTTTCTTTTCAAAAGGATTTTATTCAAAGGCTGATATATGATACTGTCATTTATTATTGAGTTTTCTCACGCTGGTTTATCAAGCCTGATCGGGGTATTTTCAATACTCGGGTCAGATCCGAGTAGTTTCAGGTTGAGTTGAAGACGGTTGGAGTTTCCAGAGGAAAGCTGGAGATATTCATCTACATATGGACGTATTCTATTATCCGCTGTATTTAGTGTATTTTGTTTGATGTTTGTCAGGAATTGTAAGGACAGGTGTTTATAACCGTCTAAGCTGAATTTAGTTTAGACTCTGATATTGTATTTAAAATTTTCCGCTGTAAAGATTATTATTGAAATAATATATATGTTATTCCATTCGTGTGAGATTATGTTCTGTCTTTATTTTCTTTCTACCCTTAATGATCCGCTTATTCGTGCAATTTGAGTTGGACATGTGCGGTTTATTGTCGATTCAAACGGTATGGAAAACCGGGTCAATACATTTGGTATCAGAGCTGAAGATTAAGCGAGAACCTTGGTTTTGGTTGGGTAAAGACTCATCAGAGATAGGGTTAGTAATACCCTAGGATGAGTAACTCATTAGAGATAGGGTTAGTAATACCTTAGGATGAGTAAGTCATTAGAGATAGGGTTAGTAACACCCTAGAATGAGTTTGAGTGTACTATGTATATGAGTGCGTATTTATTATTTGATAAGAAAGATATTTTGTGTTGATTTATTGGTTAAGCGGTTTATAAATTCTGGTCGATATGGGAAGTACAACTGTATCGATAGGTATTTCTAAACTCTTAACAAGGCATAACGACACACTGTTTTGAAAAGATTATATTTTGCATATAAAGCAATGTCTTTCAAAGGATATAAAAAAAATTATGGTTAGGGAAATTTATAAAATACATTCCCTTAGGGAAGTCCTATGGATAAGGTCTTGATCCGTCTAGTGATGATTAAAATAATCTTCTAAGTATCAATCATATGTTGGCTTGGGCAAACGGTATTGAGCACTTTGTAAATTATTCTTCTTATCATTGGAGGATGAAGGCAAGTTCAAATCCAAAAAAATTGAATTAAGTATTTGGATAAAAAATGAAATGGAAATGTTATAAACAATTCTAATCTTGGAATATTACTTAGGGGCAAAATGGCTTATTATATGTCGAGTCATGAGTTTTGGATGACTCCAAAGCAAGCTCGAAGAGCTAGTGCACAAAAAGAAGCAGAAGAAAAAGCAAAACTAGGACCCTTTGCTGACATCGACTGTTATTATTACGGTAATAAAGGACATTATGCGGTTATGTGTGAAACAAAGAGAAGTAAGAAGCAGAGGAGGAAAAATAAAAATTATGATCAGGATGACATAGTCTGTTTCAAGTGTAAAGAGAAGGGACATAATGTCCTAAAACCAAGAAGAAACCAAGAATTAAAAAGAAGAAAATGGGCTGCTACCGATGCAAGAACCTAAGACATGAGGTCAAAGATTTCCCCCAACGTACTTGTATTTGGTGCTTTCAAGGGAAACACTTAATGAAAGATTGTCCAAGAATGAAAGTGGTTAATTTAGGCCTCCAAGATAAAACACCGTCTACCTCAAAAGGAATTCAAGAATAGTACATAGTAGTCTAAGTATCTATATAATGGTAGTATGTGATAGGTTGTATCTCCTAGGAAAGTTATCTCTGAAACTTTGTAATGCCAGTTAAGGCTGGAAATGGATGTATGAATATGATGTTAATTAATAAACTTCCTTTTGATTATCCTCTCGACGCACTTCTTCAATCTTATATCCGATCAATTCTAATAAGGTATTTAGAAACAAAAAGTTCAAAGGAATATTAGAAAGAAATAGCTTAATAAAAAAAAGTATTTAAAGTTTAGAAAAATTATTTAAAAATATATTGTATGAAATAAAGAAAAGGATGAAACTGTGGAAATTTTATCATAGTCTTTTGAAAAAGTTTAAAGAAATAAAGGAAAGTTATTTAAACTTAACATAATTTTGGAAATGAAATCTATAATAAGATGTATTAGAAAAGAAAAAAATAATAGAGAGCTTAAATAAAATTTTAATGATATTTTCCACATAAAAGATAATATATTTCTTTAGAAAAGAAGATATAACTATTTTGCATAAATATTTGAAAATTTGTGAAATGGTTTCATAAAATATTTTTAAAGATAATTATCTTTTGAGTGAAAAATGGTTTCTTTAGAATATTTTCATTTAATAAAATTATTTGAAAATAAATAATTAAGGGGATTATATAAAGAAGCACCTTTGTAAAATGTTTGAGCTTAAGATAAAGTTTTTATGAAAGTTTCAACAGTTGATAAATACATATATTATATGTAGATCCTTTCGTCACCCAAATGTTAATCTACTATTCGAGTTTGGTACTTTGAGGTGTATACACTGGTTCGAAAAAGTATTTATCACTCAATTTTTGACTACGAACATTGATTAGGGTTTATGGTTGGGTACTTGAGTTTTCTATCATAGTTGAGAGCTATGCAAGGAAAGCAAAGATTTCTGAGCAAAGAGTCTGATTAAATTCTGCACTAGAGGATCGGGGGATCGATACTAGTTTGGAAATAAAGTTGTGTATTCGAATAGGAGATCGAATAAGATATTTCATATGGAAGATTTGTATATATTATATGGAATTAAGTAGCAAATTTTTGTTTGAGTAATTTCGAGGACAAAATGCTTTTAAGTAGGGGAGATGTGATTGATAAATTGCTGCACTTGATCATCCATTGGACTATGACTAAAATGCATATTTTGAGCTGAACTTGTACAGCAAAAAGCTCAAAGTCCCATGCTTGTGTGCAAGCATGGCGTGATACTTATATTGTTTAATCTATTTCCTTCTCACATGCACATATCTATAATTGTGCAGGCGTATAAGGACATAAATAGCAAAACTACTTTAATTGTTTAACTAGTTGCATTAATAGAAAAATGTTACAAACATTCGCATGCAAATAATACAGATTACTAAATATTCTACCTAAGGCATGTTCTACTACCTTGAAAATAAAATTTATCTACAGTCGGTTCAATATCAATATTCAAGCCATTTACGATTTTTAAACCATTCAAATCGCATGCGTCGGCCATTTTCACTCCTTTTAATTTTTCTTTAAATTAGGTTGAAATGACCCATTTTGATATAACGACATCGAATTTCATCTTGTTCTTTATGATTATACATCCAAAAGGAGTTGGAGGTGATGTTCCATTAAAATCATTTTTTTTACATCTTCTTTTATGTAGAACGAGAACAAATTTTTTTGTTGGTCTTCTAGGCATAGCTTAACAGTCATTGGAAATTGAAATTGATTTTATGTTGACATATTCATCAATTATCCTACGTAATAAATAATCTAGCTTACCATTTACAAAATACCAAACAATTCGCTCATCTTTGTGGATTCAATCAACAAACATGGATGATGGATGAACTAGAAGTAAAAAACTATCAGCATTTTCAACTATAATGGAGAAGAAAGAGTGGAACATTGAACAAGCAAATTTTGCCCTAGCCGAAGGCAATAAGGGGGAAAGAAAAATCAGATTTCATAATTAACTTACTATAAACAAGTAATTAAGGATAACGCATAAGACCAATGGCAGATGTGAGATCAATTATTGTTCTAGTCGATTGTATGAGCAGTCGATTGGAGAAGATGATTTGAGGAGCAAAGAGTCTAGGGTTTTCATTTACCGTTGATCAACTGCAACGTGCGTCACTTTTAGTTTTTAGGGATTGCGAGAGATATGGATTTGAAATAGTCAAGTCTTCGGCTTTTTTATGATTTTTTTCCTATTGGGTTGGACAGTTTCCCTTCCGACCTTGGCTAGAGTCCTGTATCTCTCTATTTAATTAAATCACGTTAAAAATATAAAGATTAAACATAAGCTTGCTATTTACAAAATTACCAAACAAGTCACTTATCTTTGTGGTTTCAATCATCAAACTTGGATGATGGATGAACTTGCAGCAATAACCACTAGCATTTTCAACTATAATGGAGATAAAAGAGTAGAATAAATTGAATAAGCTGATTTTGTCGTAGTGGAAGGTAACAAAGAGGAATGAAAATCAAATTTCATAATTAACTTTCTAGAGCATTGATAGGCAATTAGGGATAGCGTAGTAGACGAATAGCAGACATGCGACCAATTATTGTACTAGTCGATTGAATGAGCATCAATTGGAGATGATTTAAGGAGCAATGAGGGTTTTCATTCATCGTTGATTGACAGCCATAGACATCACTTTCAGATTTTAGAGATTGCGAGAGATAGAGATTTAAAATAGTTAAGGCTTTAGTATTTTTTAGGGTATTTTTTTTCTATTAGGCCGAGAAGTTGCCTCCTGACCTTGGTTATAGTTACACCTCCGTTTATCTAATTAAAAACACGTTAAAAAATATAAAGATTAGACATACTTGGACTTATAACTACTGAAAGTCTAAAATAGCAAACAATAAGATGCGTATCAAATCTAAAGCAGTTAACAGTAACAATTTGCTCATTCTTGTGGCCTCAATCAGCAAACATGGATGATGGATGAACTAACAGTCAATAACTACTGGCATTTTGAGCTATAATGGAGGAAAAAAGCAGAGTAATATTGAACAAGCAAATTTTTACCTAGTCGAAGGACGAAGAGAAATTAGATTTTATAATTAACTTACTAGTGTGTCGGCAGGAAATTAAGGATAGTGCAGACGAATAACATGTGTGCAATCAATTATTGTACTAACCGATTGAATGAGCAGTCGACTGGAGAAGATTTAAGGAGCAGAGAGTCTAAGGTTTTCATTTGCTGTTGATCGACAACAACGAGCGTCCCTTTCATTTTTTAGGGATTAGGAGCGACAGGTATTTGAAAGAGTTAAGGCTTTGGATTTTTTTAGGCTATTTTTTCTATTGGGGTAGGTAGTTGCCCTCCTGACTCTGGCCATAGCAACGTCTCTTTATGTGTGTGTGAGAACTTGATATTTTGAACGGTGTTACAATATAACACAATTAATTGATATATTATTATAACTAATGAGAAGTGAAACAAAATTAAGAAGAAATTGAATCAAATTGCTGTTTAATCTGTTAGGTATGATTTGATTGGTAAAGCATTAACTCAAATATAAATTAAAAAATGTTAACCGAAAAATAATAAATTTCCCATGAAAATTAATTAAATATTAAAAGCGACTAATTTGGTCTGGGTTACTTCAAATTAATAAACGAATTTATTTAGTTTCTTAGCCAAGTCCAAACTAATGTGACAATGATCTTGATCATCAAAATTGCATGATGGCAATTTTCAATATAACCTTTTCCTGTCATGCTCTGAAAGCTCTTCTATTGTTCTTTCTTAATTTTGGATAATTTTGAGTCATACGAAATGAGAAGATAACATCTTTCATAGGAGGAAGATTGGGATCGTGGTTGAGATAATTTTCTGTTTTACTATCAAATTTTACTAACACGAGTTGCATATTCCAGCCAACTATGACAAATATAAATGTTAGATCAAAGGAACATACAACTAAAATAAAATATCTTGTGAACAATAATTCCGAGTAGATAAAAAAGAGAAATTTAGGTTTTCTCCTTAGCCATATGGGAAACAAACCTATTAAAAATTCTCCATCAATTCCCAACAAGAACATAGATAGATCACCTAATTTTACATCTCATATCAGACTTCCATCTCAAGCGGGTTTCCATATAGATGTAGATGATTTCCAATTTGTGCAAAACCGTAAATAAACCAATTTCATCCATTGGAAGTATGTCTAGGAGGTGCCACTCTAGGAGGAGCCAGAAGTCGATTTAAACAAAATCAAGGGGCATGTTTATAAGCGAAAGGATCGAGATCCCAAAATGTTGCAATCTAAAATAGAGAAATATCTGATAATGTCAGGAAGCCAGCTACATTCTCACTGAATAGAACCCAAGGGATAAAACGTGGAAAGACATTGTTGCAGGGGAGTAAGAAGATCAAGAAACTAATGAATGTAATTTAGTACACATCCCTTCCATAAAGAATAGCAACAAACAGATTGGTATTATCAAAGAAATTGTATGTAAAAGAACCGAAGCACAGTAGAAAAATGCAATAAACTTGAAATATACAGAGAATAAAACAAATAATACACCTTTCAAATTTATTAATGGGTGGATCCAAAGTAAAAAATACAGAGAGGCAATGAATGAGTGTTTAATTTTTGAAAGTCAAGGAACAAAACACATTTAGCATATTTTTAAAGCACGCTGAACACAACTTAAAATAATGGAATAAAATGAATCCAAAACAAATTGACGTAGTTAATGAAATTAAGAAAGAGGGTAAAAGATTACAAGACCTGTTAGATAGCAACCTATGCACTGGAGAAATAGCCTAGAAAATTTTCACCAATCAAGTTAACATGTCAAAAGAGTTACAAATCAATGTTAGTAATATGAACAAAATGCAAAAGTAGACTGGTTAAACACAAGGAGAGGAAGAAACAAATTTTTTATGCTAGAATGTCAAGTAGAAGACAATTTAATAATGTAGACATTATTTATGATTGTTGTGTGAAATTTTAATTAATCTGCACTAACTCCAAACCTACAGCAGAATACTAAGGCGCAGAAGTAACCAAAAGAAGGATCTAGCTTGTCGATTAATTACCAATCACCAATTTAATGAAAAATAATCACCAAACAAAGAAAAACAGAAGAGTAGAGAACACAAAGATTTAACGTGGTTATGCTAGATTGCCTACGTCCACGGACCCAACAACTATTCTTTATTTTACTGAAGAAAGAAAGTACAAGAGAGAGATTACAAAATTATAGGCAGCGAAGTAATGAAACTAACATATAATTACAAACTGAATAATCAATTTTTCCAAAGACTTGTTTGTGCTCAAATCCCCTAAATTAATCTGACTACAGAAATTAGGGTTTGTTGAAGAATATGATAATGGTGGATGTTCTCTCTTTCACACATACGAAGATGAACTTCATTTATTTAAATAGGTTTGAGAATGAAGGATTACTTGGAGATTAAGAAAATTAATTACCCAATTGTCTTGAAATCTTTTCAAATATCCATGATTTGATTTCTATGCAAATGGATAATGATGATCTTGATTTCCATAATTTAGCTCAATTGCTTGAATCTCCATATATAAACTTTTCTATCTCCATATAACAAATCTTTTGACTTATTAACTGATTAGCTAATTAATTGGTTTCCTTTCTTCAAAAGCAACCGCTTATAACTTTCATCATTTTCTTTCCACATATAACCTAATTGATTGATAAGACCAATTAGCTAAATTCTTTTCTTTTTTTACGAATATTTGAATCACCTAAATTTAACACTTCACCTTGATTCAAATATAACAATCCCTCTACATTACCACATATCAACAGATCGTTGGGTCTACGCCATATGGCATCGAACTCAAGATGAACTGGTTTGGGCATTGTTGCCCAAAGAGAACTTCAAAATCTTTCCCAAGCATAAGAAAGATAGTATGCACATCAACAAACAAAATACATACGATAAAATACTAAAATTCTTCAACAAATCCAATGTTGGAGACGAATATGTAGATACTAAGCTTTGAAAGACCAATGGAGATTTAACAGCGCGTTTGACCTTCTCCATTCTAAATTGAGCGACGACATACTCAACATTATCTACTTCAGTCTCCTCTGTAAGAATTTTGCTGGACTTTCCTAAGTCAACACCAGCAGACTCACCAACAAGCTCTGCAACATTAAAGCATAAGATGAAGAATCATCGCTGCAAATATGCTTGCAAATTAGGCCAACTAAACCAAAAGGCCTTTCCAGCAAATAAGCTCCACCTAAAGTCTAAACCTCTGTAATCTTCTCATCAACCATGGTATCATCGAAAATACCAATATCTCTCTGAATATGGAAACAATCCCACGACTCCAAATGTGTTTGGCAATTTTCTATCCTTCCAATGTCATTACTTAATAGAGGCACCACCTTCAACAAAGAACTTTCAACAAATATTGCATGTCTGCTAGTCACAGTTCTCCTAGTTATTTTACACAACCTATACCTCTATAGCCTAACAAAATGTGCTTGCTTTCCCTAGGCTTCAACTTATCATGTCTCTCGTCTTCTAACTAAGCTGAACAACCAAATGCTTTAAGGAATGAATAATCAACATGCTCTCTTTTCCATTTCTCTTGTGGGATCTTCATATCTATGACAATAGATGGTGTATGGTTGATGAGAAATATTGTCATAGATATCGCTTCTGTCCAAAATCCCTCTTCTAGACCAACAGTCGTTCTCTAGCTCATAGCTCTCTACCATAATACCCCACACATGCTCACCGCCACTCCATAACAATACGACTCAATAGAATTAGAAAAATATCTAACTACATGCTTGGATGCACAATAGTTAGTGAATTCTTATGACATACATTCACTACTATTTTCAACTTTTAGAACCTTCAAATGTCTCCTCGACTACTTCTCTGCCAATGTCTTCCACTTACAAAACTGGGCAAATATTTCGTCTTAGGCCTTTAAGAAATAGATCGATGGATCATACGTGAGAAAATCCACAAATAAGATGAAATAACTAGCTCCATCAAAAGATGCAACTGGGATGGGTTCCCACACATAAGAATTAACACTCTGGAACCTCTGTAGCTCTAGGTCTCCAAACATCAAATGTGATGCGCTTCTGCTTTCCAAAAAATAGTCTCCATAAGAGCTATGCTTCGACTAACAAACACCACCAATCAAAACTCGTTTCTTTAATACTTCAAGACTCTCCTCCTCAACATGACATAAATGAAGATGCCATAACTGAGCAGAATCTGGAACAGTGGAATCGGTAGAAGGAAGTCTGCTAATAAAGTACTTAGGGCTGATGCTCTTTGTAAACCAAATAAAAGATACTGAATGCAATATACTTTTGTATCAAATCATAGACAAAATGAAGATATGGTTAAGCAAGTTATTATGTATTGCAGGTAGAGTTGAATTAGTAAAGACAGTGATACATGCAACGATATTATATTAGATGCAAACACATCACATTCTATTATCAACAGCACGTAAAATAGAAAGATTACGTGCAAATTTAATATGGGGAGATGTTTATCACAAAATGAGCTGGGAAAAAACGTGCAGACCTAAGAGAGAAGGATGCGATAAGCATACGAAATTTCAACGATCTTAGCACAGTATGCAGCTTAAAATTATTATGAAGATTAATTTGCAGTGAATTGATGTGAGCAAGTGGATCAAAAGCAAGTATATCAAAAAAGGAACTCTACGGAACACGGTAATTAAGACAGAACAGTCAAACTCAATGAAGCAAATATTGAAACACGTAGATATAATAAAGAAAATCCTCGGAAGAAACTTTAAAGATGATTCAAACACAAATCTTTGGTTTGACCCATGGTACAACAATGAATCAATAAAACTAAACATATGGGGATGAAACAACTTAATTGTGCTAAATCTATAGTGGTGGATATAATTAGCAATTTTCAATGCAAGAAGAAAAGCGTGACCAACAAGCATTTATAGCAGTAACATTGGAAAGTTAGCAATAGATGAAAGTGAATAACAAGACAAATGGTAGTTTTTATCAAGTAAAAATGAAGAGTTTTCTTTAAGAAAAAACGTGGGAATACATCAGAGGCAAACAAGTAGAAATTGATTGGTCTGATATAGTAAGGGACAAAATCAACCGCCAAAAACGACACATGGTTCATTTTTTTCCATTATAGATAGGTTACCAACTAATGCTAAAATCAATAATTAGGGTAAAGTTGATGATGCATCATGCTTATTATGCCAGAAGAAGCAGAATCAAGTAATTAACACTCATTCTTTTATGGTAAGTATGCATGATGTTTATGGACTAAGCAAAAGCAAAGCTAGCCATGAATATTAATAGTACAATGAAGTTAAGACCAGAAATGCAACTAATTGGCAGTCAATTTTCGAAGCAAATCAAAAGAGGGAGATATGATACACATAATGATCACTACAACATTATATCACATATGGAAAGAACGCAATAACAAAGCATATAACAACAAAGAATTAACAAGAGAACAAGACGGTTACATATATGCGAAGACAGTAACATAGTTCTATCAAAATCAAAGAAGAAAACAAAAGGAGGGACGGATTTGCTAAGTTCAGCCCAACCAGTGGAATACAAGATGTAGAGGACTACTTAATCCCGCAAAAACGTCCAAATCAACGTCGAAATAAAGTAATAGGAAATGCCCTAATTGAAAACACTCATCGTCAAATAGATCTACAACTGTTCTAGAAGTTAGAGAGCCTTGCATAGATTTGGAATCCGAAGCTGCTTGATATAAGCTATGCAGTGCTTTATTCACAAGGACATATGTAGATCTAGGGTTAGAAGTGACATGCAAGTCATCAGATCTGTTGTATCACCAGTTTTTTGACGTTCAACAACATGGATCAGAGTACGAACAACTTCGAGGTTTAAGAAAAACCTTAATTGTCCAAGTAACGAACACGAGGAAAGCCTTAAATCAGTACTATCATATCGGGTAAGGGTGAAACAAGTAGAGCAGCAGAAGAACGAAGATATTGAAGTAAACGAGAGTGTATAATTACATAAAATTGTTGAAGA
Source organism: Allium cepa (assembly GCA_030765085.1). NCBI lineage: Eukaryota > Viridiplantae > Streptophyta > Magnoliopsida > Asparagales > Amaryllidaceae > Allium > Allium cepa. The sequence goes on from CM060932.1 coordinate 140,880,164, forward strand.
AGAAGAAATGGTGGTAGAGAAATATCGGTAGACATGGAAATGAAAAGAGAAAGAAACGAGTTATGTGGCACTAGGGCAGGGATGGAAAATTTTATGTTGTAAAGACACGGGTATATTTAGACAGTCCTTATTTTGTATATGGACTTGGGCTACTTTATTTAGACTAGTTTCAAAGGAAAAAAAACAATATTGTGTAGTATAACTCTCTAAGTCTAATATACAAAACAATTTGATCGAGAAGCACTACAACATGTATATTTTCAGGGATTGCATTCTTTTATATATAAATTAAAGGGTCTCCTTAGGAACAATTTACACGAACACTCGAGTACTTCGTAATATCATTCAAATATCATTTTTGACTCACTTAAATGTTCGCATAGACTATTTATGTTATGTTACCACAACCATAATACCGAAAATATGAAAGCATCTCAAAGGAGAGATGTTGAACTTAAAAACAACCACAAAGAAAAGATATCGAACTTCGTCACAGATAAGGATATCGAACTTGAGAATAAAAGGTATCTCGTACCAATAGAAGGCATCTCGCACCAGTTAAGGCAGCATAAGATGCCGCATATCATCGGGAAAGTAATGATATCGAATGGTAGCATATCGCAAGTCACCAGTAGACATCGTATATTATCAATGTCGCATCTCATCTATAGCACATTTCATCAATAAGAAAGGCAGATGCCAAATGATTGCAAATAGAAGGGTCTCTAACTTGCAAAAGAAAGATGAAAGGCGAATGTCGTAAGCCACTATTAAGGTTGCCGTCGTCCATTAGTTCTTAAAAAATGTCGTTTCTCGTGAGCATTAAGGAAAGATGTCGTAAGGCATCAACGCAACATTGATGTCGAAAGTCATCAGTAATGCAACCTTGTATCTTCTATGTGGTAGAGATGTCGCGCATCATCAAGGCAAGGATGGATGTCATGAATCAATAATCAAGCACGATGCTGCATATTAACAATATAATGGAGGTGGTCAAAATGCAGCAATTAGTAATGGAACGCTGTGTGTGATGGATATTGAAACATATCTACCCTCAATGGATCTCGTAGCTCAACAACACAGCAAAGGATGCTGTAAATCATCAATTTCCAAAAGGATGCCGAACACCATCAAGTAGCCGATGATGTCGAAATTCAGGCATTACGAAAGTGGCATGTGGTAGCCATGCCGACCATCTCCACCCTTATAAATATGGATCCATGGGCATTGTAGAAGGGCCGATTCATTCTCTTCTCACTCTTACATTTTTAAAGTTTGTAACACTAAATCAATTTGGGTATTTTAGTGCCTATTATAATTTTTTAACTCTTTTTGCAAAGGACTTGTATAATCAATTTTGTACAGCCTATTGCAAGCGAAAAAAAATATGGTAATGACTTGCCTATGAATTTCATATGATTATATGCATTTATATTTTCGATATGAATATGAACGCTTTTATTATGAACTAGAGTCAAAGGCATGCTTATTTCACATGGATCTCGCATATTTCTAACAGGCTTATATTAGGTTGAGCAAGCCTATTTCCAACCCAAACTCATCCGACTTAAATATTCTGGGTTGATAAAGAAATTTGTTAACATTTTGACGCTAGAAGAAGGGTGTGAATCTTCGAAATCCTGCACATTCCATATTTAACCTTCTTTTCCTTACCTTGCATAACTTTCCCTTAAATTGCATATAAGGAATACAATGGACTTTTTGAATCCAACATAGCCCGTTTGACTACAAGATGACTATTTTCGAACAAGGATCTTCTAAACCTCAAGCCAGTAGGCCAATTTATTAACTCACCTCCCACCCTCGGTTTCATCTGGAGCAAATGCTGAGGATAGTGGCATTGCATATTATAGAAGAAAAAAAACAAGTGGCACCTTATGATCCTTACCAATGGAGCATGAACCCATTCCATGTAGGTCCAACTCCCATCTTTGCTTTAGGAAAGGAAAGCCCGAAGAAAGATAGTTATTTCTTAAAGATAAGGATGTCTATAGAATTCCAATCTAAAAGAACAATTTTTGAAAAGGAAATAATAAGCGATTTCAACTAAGTTTGCCTAGATGTGGAAAAGATTAATAGATCATCCTCCCCCACCAATCAGAGTTTAGAAGAGAAAGATTATGGATGATCCTAATATGAAAATCCAGTGCCACGAGAAAGTTAAATGGAAGCATAAGGCATCATACTCTAAGAAATTCTTGGGTCCATTCTCTCACTACCCCCTATGAACATATTTATCTTTTAACATAGAGAAGACTGAATTATTGGCCTTACGAAGAAGAAGCAACCTAAAAATGAAAGGAATCTTAGAGGTGCCTATTGCTGACATCATCAACAAAATGGACATGAGACCAATCGGCATCGAGCCTTAAAGGGAACGATCAAATATTTCTTGAAAAGAGGAGCGCTCAAAGATTTTGTTAGCAAGGATTAAGACTAATAAAGTGGGATTCTCAATAGAAAAGAATTTGCAAAATAAAGGAAAAAGCCTTTGACCCCGTCAAGATGGCCTGGTCAAAGCACCTCCTAAAGGTAGGTAAGAGTAAGCCTCTAGTCTTGCCTATAATGTCTGGCCAGAGCATTACAATCCTTCGGCCTTGCCTACGTAGTGTGGTCTAAGAATCTTTTAGAGGAAGGATAAAGTAAGCCTTTGGTCCCACTTAAGATGACATTGCTAGAGCACCGACCAGTCTTTAATCGTGCTTATGAGGCCTGTCTGAAGTGCCTCATAGATGGAGGACGAAGTAAGCCTTTGGTCCCGCCTAAGATGGCCTAGCCAAAGCACTGAACTGACCTTCAGTCCCGCCTACATGGCCTGACCAAAGCGCTTCCTAGAGGGAAAATGGGAAAGATTTTGGTTCAGCTCAAGATAGCTTACCAAGTGCACCGACCAAAACCTAAATCATCTCCTAAGATGGCGAGAAGAGGTTTGATCAATGTTTAGATAATTACCTAAAGATGGTGGTAAAAGAAGTCAATCAAAGCCTAACTCACTACCTAAAGAGCAGTAAGAGGCAATCTTCAAGAGGAAGATCAACCGAATACAAAAGCAAATCAAACTCTATCCTAAAGTAGATCGAGGAAAACTTTTAGAGGAAGATCAGTCAAACGCATTTAGTTCTGCACCAACTCAAAGTTGAGCAACCTTTAGAGGAAGGATTAAAAGCTATTTATCATGTAGAAGTGAAAATTTAAGAAATTCAAATTATGTAATAACAGGAAACCCCATTATTATTCAAAATTCTAGTTTCCTACTAGTTGAGAGCAGATAGTTTTTCGGTCTTCTATTCAAATTATTGTAACATATTGCCGAATGATTTTCTAGTCTTCTATTTAAGAAATATCTTTGCTGGGTGATTTCCTGATCTTCTGTTTCAAAGTTATTACCAATGATTTTCTGACCTCTTATTCGAGTGACATTATAGCCAAAGGATGTATGGTCTTCAATGATTATCGGAAAGATTTCCAAATATATGTTCTTCCGAAACTAAACCTACAATTATCAAACTCCAAAGCTTTAAGTGATGAGGTCAAAGGATAAAGTTATTGAAGGCATCATTATATCCTCCCAGAATGGAGTTCAAATTTTCTAACAACAAAAATCTTTGTTACTAATTCCCAGTTAACTAAAGGAAGGATTCTTCTGAATTTTTGATTAAATAAATTACTAATCTTTTGATCAAAATAGATTTTAGGTTTTTAACGACATGGTATACATTAAGAAGACAAACTGACGCTCAATCAAAGTCTACATGATAAATTGAATCAAATTAAAGCTTTAAAAAACTAGCCGCATGTCTCAAATAATTCAAGGCAAAAGCAATGAAAGAAATGCGAAGTCAAATCAACATGTATGCCATTCAGGAACAAATCTATTTACAATTTTCACGCTTAACCAATTGTACTCGAAAGTTTCTGGTATCAAAGCAATATTAATCAAGTCCTTCTAAGAAGGAAGAGGAGGTTAAGGAAGTGGGTAATGTTGGTACAATTTTTGTTTTCCTTTTCCCTCAACTCAAGAGGGTATGGATGACTTTCACTTGAAGAAGGTCCATTTCTGTATAAACATGGAGGGCCTCTATATCTTTAAGATGGCCAACTCATCCATATAAAAAGAAATGTTGGTATCATCTATGTTCTGTTTTGGCTACTTTGCTCAACTTTCATTTCATATCTGGGTTCAAAAAGGTGAAATCAATCTCTAGTCCAAAAGTAACTATTACTTCGAGCAGATAAACAACAAGAGAGTCAAGTTGAGAATTTTCAAGAGATATCACCTTGGTTACTTTTAGTAAAGATTCAAGATCCTACACATTTTTTTAGAACTTCAACAGCCGAAGAGGGTTAAATAGTGCGAGAAATTGCTATATCTAGGGTTCTTTAAGCTTTTTTCCTTCTTTCTAATGATGTCCATGTCATTAATAGAACTGATCTCAAGTTCCAATGCACGACTAAGTGTCTTTTTAGCTCCATTGAGAATTTTGACTTCACTTTGAAGATTTTTAGCCTTTTGCTCAAGAGCAAATTTATCGCCACCCAGCTCTTCGTTTTGGCCTTGATAATCATTGAGAGTTGGGTTACTTTTTCATCCCATTTTTCTTTCAAAAACTGAAAATATTCAGATTTAACCCTTTGGCACCATCTAGAAATTTCTCCATGGTCTATCCCTGGAGGAGGGTTTAACAAAGAAGGGAATGCCTCTTCTCCAGCTAAAGATCAGGATATAGTCATACTCCTAGGATTAGGAGCAGGAAGGCTGGATTCACATCCACTTGAAATAAGCTTAAAAGATTGATAAGTTACTTAACTTTTCAGTAAGTCCACATTAAGGTCATTTATCCGTTGATATAATTTAGCAATTTCGGCATCGGCTTTGATCCCTTGGATATAAGGTCCAGACTGACCAATCACATTCTTTTCTCTCTTAAGTATTGGATTCCTTTATCCTTCTCTTTGATTTGTTCCTCTAAGTTGAATGTCATCTGCTTTAAACTACTAAGTGTTGATCTCAATCGATAGTACCCGTCGTGCCATTTACGTACATTTGGATTATCCAAAAATGAAAATTTTGAAGTATATTGAGAAGAAAATTTCTTCCCGAATTCTGACTTGAAATTAGATTTAATGATGTCTAATCGATCGAGGAGTTCTGAACCAGAAGACGTGAGAGTTAATTGTATTTCCTAAATAAAAAGAAGTAAATGAGAAAAGAAATCAGTACGAAGGAAATGCTTTTTTATTAACAACAAAAAGGATTACAAGCACAAGCAAATTCAAACTACACCAACAATACAAGTTTTATGTGTTTAACTCTAAAATTTTAAGGTCGACAGTTTGAGCCTTCTTAACTGATCTAGTGGATAAAGACATGGTAGGGTCAAAAGGAATATTAAACCCTTGAGGCATATAAACAGAAAGAATTGATGATAATTCCACTTTCCGACCGAAGGATTGATCTCACCACATAACAATTTAGTGTGAGTGGTTTGTATCTCGCTAAGCAACTTATCCTTTCCGTCACCCAAGAAATCAAAGCAAAAGTGCAAAAACCATGTGTAATCTTCCTGAAGATCTCTAAGAAAGCAATATTTCGCTAGCCGAGAGGTTTAAAAGTTAATGATTTCTTTTTAAAGTCCCCTCTAATTTGGTAAATTTAATCAACAGTTCTATGGAAACAAGACTACTCGATGGTTTCTTAATCAGTATGATTTATAAAAAATAAATCAAGTTACAACAAACGAGGAACAAAAATATTGACATAAAACCAAATGAATTACACATTAAAGACAAAATCACTGGTGTTCATACGACACTGATCCTTTGTAAAATTCAAAAAGAAATCTTTTCTTATTGAATTTAACTTTCTCAGGAGAAAGAACGTTTGGGGTAAGGGGAATAGTCGCAACCCTGGGAAGATTCCAACATGCCCCAGAATGGGGGTCAAACTTATACTCATCAAGATATTTCTTATAGAGACGTCTAACCAAACCTCCACTCTTCTCCTCCAAGAAAGAAAAATCAATGATAAGACTTCGACATTAAAGATTTAAATAAATTCTACCACGGTATCCGTTCCCTCGATAAACATCCAGAAGAGTGTAGTCAACTCTGTGTTTTCTCCCAAACTCTTTCTCTATGAAGGTATAACACCCCTAATTTTTGATCACATCATTCAGGAGATTTAATTAGACAAATTAAATAGAATAACGTAAATGTTAAGTGATAAGGGGATTGGGTTTGAATAAATATTAAGTGGCCATGCTAAATTTATTTAATTAAATGGACTTAAGAATGGTTTTCAAGTTAATTAATTTACAAAAGGGCATAATGAGAATTAGTCGCACATATCCCCTTACCCTTATATATATTCTCATTCCTACACTATTCATGTTTCAATTTCCCATTCATGTTCAAAAACAAAACACAAACGTTAAGAGGAGCCAGCCATTGCTAGAAAGATAAGAGAAGAGAAAACAAAGTAAAGCTAAGGATTAAAGATAGGGGAATAAATCTCAATCTCAATCCAATCTCTTTATCTTAATCAAGGTGAATAATAATTTATACCATCGCTATTTTGTCTTATGATCATATGTTTTCGAATTTAAGATTAAATTCGTTTTTACGATGATTTGGATGATGACATGCTTGAATTACAATTTGTTTAATTTAAACAAAAAATTTTAAATGAGGTTTTATGTGGTTTAAGGGCCAAACCGATTGAAATTGATTCTTGAATGCCATGAAAAAGTAAAACATGATTTTGGAGTTGGGTTTTAATTTTGATAATTTTCTAAGTATGGAATTATGAATTTTCAAAGGAAAATATGGTTAATTGGATTTAGAAATTTATGTCAGAAATTATATTGAGAATTTGGGTATGAAATTTTGATACGTTAGATAACATGATAAAAGTGAATTTCTATAATTTTTGGCGATTTTTCCTAAGTGATTTACTATGCAAATCTGTGCAGTTAAAGCGCTCGGCAGATTCAAAGCGGTGGAGGTGCAAAAAGTCATAGCGGGGATATAGCGAGGATATAGCGGGATATAGCGGATGGCTCTAAAATAACATATAAAACTCGTACTTAATGTTTTTACAAATATATAAATGGTAATGAAATGAAAAATTACCATTCAATTGAATTATAATTAATACATAAATAATTTTAAACAAAAAACATGTGTGAATATACTTTAAATAAGCGTAACTGTAATATAACATAATTGAATTTAGTAGAATATTAGAGTATTTTCATTTCTGAAAATACATTAAAATTAAATCAAATAAATTAGTTTCATAATTTTTATAGTGTATAAATGCAATTTTTTAATTCATTTTATTGCAGAAGATATAGCAGAAATAGCAAAATATAGCAGGAATAGCGGGATATAGCGGAAATAACGGGGATTAAAGCAGAAAGGCTATATTTTAGGGCTATATGGAAAAATCATAGCGGTAGAAATCCGCTATGGGATATAGCGGGGTTACAGCGGGGTAATAGCTACACAGACGCAAATTAAATTATTTTAGAAGAATGACTTATATTCAATATTGGTTATTCTTGATGTAAGGGTTTATTTGCTAACTTAACCTTGGTTTAGATCTGAAATTAAGCGGCATTTATTTTGGTAAAGAATTTGAAAAGTTAAGGCAACCATTCATAAGTTTACACGTGGAAGGTTAATTAGAAAGTGTTTGCTTTAATCAGTATTAAATTAGGTTTACCCAGAAAAGTGGGTTCCGTCTCTATTTAGAAGCACCTTTCGATTCCAATGCTTTCGCTCCATCTCAGTCGAAACCTAGGCCGAAACCAATACACAAGGTATCACTTAGACGACATGTAATGGATTGGAGAAAGGCGGAAGGCATGGTGTTGAAAGCATTGCGTCCGATGGGGTCGATACCTTTGTTTGTTTTAAAAAGTGAAGTGTTTGCCTTTACTTTATTAAAGCCTTCGAAGGAGTTGAAGCATATGTTTTCAAAAGAGGTTTTCTAAAGGCTTTCAAAGGGTTAGCCGTCTTATGTCTTAAAGAATAAGCTTTCGAATGGGTTTCTTTACTTATAAAAAATAATAATGCTTTCGAAACTAGGGGTTTCGACCTAGTCAAAGCCCTACTGCCGTTCTTTTGCCTTGCGAGTATGTTGAACTCATCATTGCCTTCAAAGGATAGTTTTGTTTTAAAGATGTTTTTCGCCACTTCCTAAATGATTTTGAATGGGTCCAAGGGTATCGAAGGCAATGGCTTCAAAAGGGGGTTTCGGCGCTATCCTTCAATGTTTTATTTAAATGATTTGAAGCTTTTGAAATGGATGGTGCCGACGCCATCAAGTTTTCCCCAATACTTTTATATGATAAAGAATTATTTCGAAAGAGATACCTTCATTTAGATTCACTATGACCCAAATGATATTTTTAAATATAAACCTAACGGTTTCAAAAGGGAGACTTTCAATGGTTTCAGAAGGGATACTTCAAAAGATTTTGAAAGGAGTAGTTTCAATAGTTTCAAAGCTATGTTTTAAAAGTTTACAAGTAATACTTTATTACATTTGAAAGCTTACAAAAGAGAGATTTTAAAGTGTTTCAAAAGGCAGGGGCATAATGTTTTGAAAAGAGATTTATATGCTTTCGAAGGAGGTTATTCAGTAAGGTCGAAAGCAAAGTTTTGAAGGCTTCCAAAGCCTTAGTTTTCAAAACAAATAACCCAATCTCATTTTAAAAGAAAATCATGGCATAAATAAATAAAGTGTTTTGAAAAGAAGTTTTTGAAGAAGTTTTCTTTGATTTAAAATGGTTAAAGGAATTAACCAAGTTATTGTGTTTACTTCTTCATATATGTAAATATTCATATTGTAATGGACCCATAACTGTATTTTGGGGAAAGGGCAGAATAACCGGCTAGGTTGACCCAGTAGTGAATATAAATTAAGTTAGCTCCTAAATGAATAGAATTGCATCCAGGAGGTCAGGAAGACCAGAATATAGAATGCTAAAATATCAAAGGAAGATGTTGGCAGGGGCCAATAGGTTCTTAGTAAGCCCTTGAAAACTTTGTATTGGAAAAGATATTGGCATGGGCCAATAGGTTCATAGTAAGCCCATGAAAACTATATATAAATAAAGATGTCAGAAAGACATGTTCATAGTTAGCCCATGAAAACTCTGATTTGATATTGGCAGAGGCTAATAGGTTTATAGTGAACCCATGAAAACTATATCCAAATTAAGATATTGACAGATGTCAATCAGTTCCTAGTCAGCCCATGAAAACTAGGATAAGAAGAAAAGATACTGAAGTTACTAATAGCTTCCTAGTCTATCCATGAAAGCTAGGATAAGTGTAAAGATATTGGAGTTACCAATAGGTTCTTAGTGATCTCATGAAAACTATGTAGCTGGACAGGGAGTCCATAATCATTTAACCGGTTATTAGTCAGCCCATGAAAACTATTAGTTTAATAGTAACCCTAGAAACTATAATTGTGACAAATAGTCAAAATGAATGGGGATGTGTAATCCAGAATTGATTCACTTGTTTTGCATATCATCATATCATATTGCTTTGAATTGTTTTAACCATTGCTGATGCATGAGCATAGTATATGGTTTTATAAAGGTTTTTAGGATATGTGAGGGGAAAACCCATTTCGCTAAGCGGCGTGGTCTCACTAGATAGCTAAATGGTTTGAGATGGTAGATTATTATTCATACAAGGCTTTATGTCCGACTCGAAGCTTATGTTTTCCCCTTAAACTCTCAGGTACTCAATTGATTTTGAGTAGCATGAGAGTTGAGGTTTTAGGCACCTCATTAGACGAATAACCTTCCGGAGGCGTGCGGGAGGAATGATAGTTACTTAGAGTTCTCTTTATTTTTCTGCTGAATTGTTTTGTAAAGGCAAAGTCGTTAAATTGCCTATATATACTTTGAGCATCCAGGGGGGCATCTTCATATGCCGCTCTTGGCATATGTTGTAATAAGTATATTTTCTCCGAACGTGGTTAATGATGGTAGGATTATGTAATGAATTTGAAATATTTTGAAATGGAATATGGAACTCGTTCAATATTTTAAATTTTTTCCATATCCATGTGTTTCTATGTATCAATGTATATAACATTGCCGTATTTAATCATCAAGGATTAATAACTATTAATGACTATAGCATCCATAGCCGTTAGTTTTGGGCCTTCAAGCATGGGGATGTTACAAGTTGGTATCAGAGCATAGGTTTATAAAACTTAAAAGAAATTAAACCTAAAATATATAAATAAAGATTTTAGAAAGGCAGGTTCATAGTTAGCCTATGAATACTATGATTTGATATTGGCAGGGGTCAATAGGTTTATAGTGAACCCATGAATACTATATCCAGATTAAGAATTGACAGATGTATATAGGTTCCTAGTCCGACCGTGAAAACTAGGACAAGAAGAAAAGATATTGGAGTTACCAATAGGTTCCCAGTTAACCCTTGAAGATTAGGATAAGAGTAAAGATATGGAAGTTACCAATAGGTTCTTAGTGATCCCATGAAAACTATGTAACTGGACATGGAGTCCATAATCATTTTACTAGTTATTAGTCAGCCTATGAAAATTATTATGTTAATAATAACCTTAGAAACTATAATTGTGACAGATAGTCAAAATGAATGGGGATGGGTAATCTAGAATTGATTCACTTGTTTTTCGTATCATCATATCATATTGTTTTGAATTGTTTTAACCATTATGGATGCAGGAGCATAGTATATGGTTTTATAAATGTTTTTAGGATATTAGTAAGAAGAAAAACCATTCCTCTAAGCGGCATGGTCTCACTAGATATCTAAATGGTTTGAGATGCTAGATTATTATTCAAACCAGGCTTTATGTCCGACTCATAATTTATGTTTTTCCCTTAAACTCTTGGGTACTCAATTGATTTTGAGTAGTTTGATAGTTGAGGTTTTTAGGTGCCTCATTAGACGAATAAGCTTTCGGAGGTGTGCAGGAGGCATGATAGCTACTTAGAGTTCTCTTTATTTTTTCCGCTTTGTTGTTTTGTAAAGGCAAAGTTGTTAAATTGCCTATATGTACTCTGATCATCCAATGAGGCATCTTCATATGTCGCACTTGGCATATGTTGTAATAAGTATTTTCTTTGAACGTGGTTAATGATGGTGGGATTATGTAATGAGTTTGAAATATTTTGAAATGGAATGTGGAACTTATTTGATGTTTTAATTTTTTTCCATATTCTTGTGTTTCCTTATATCAATGTATCTAACATTGCCATATTTGGTCGTCGAGGATTAATAACTATGGAGGACTGCAGTATCCGTAGCCATTAGTTTTGCACCTCCTACTAGGGTGATGTCACAAAAGGAGAGATCCTTTCAAGAGTCGGACAACTCGTTTCTCCTTGAAGTTTTTTATTTGTTTGGCGTAACGGTCAAGGCGCTTATAATTTTCATATATTTCATTATGCTCTTTGACTAGCCTCTTTATCTCCCTATTCAATCGGTACACCTCTCCTTCACTCTTCTCATAGTAATATTTGGATCTCTTTCTTAACTAAAGTGACAAACTTATTTAACTAAAGGCTACTAGATAATTTAAGCATTTAAATAATGAATTACATGCCCGCATAAGAAAGTCCAGGACTTGAATTTTCTCTTTCAGCTGTTGATCGGGGGAAGCAGCATCTTGTGAAGGGTTATGTTGAATATGAAAATATATAATTTTTGTTTGATGATAATAAACATACATATTCATTTAAATGTATTTGATTTTTGTTTGATGATAATAAACATATATATTCATTTAAATGTATTTGTTTTTGTACTACTTTATTTTTCGCAGAATTAAATAAATATTTGCTGAATAAAATAAATAACTCAGAATTTAAATTCAAACAGATATTTTATTCAAACAAATATTTAATTACAATTTTTAATAGTACAAATTCGAGCTCTCACTATATATATACACAATTTCAATTACAATACAACTTTGGTTACATCACAATTTATCATTTACATTAGCACCTCACTACATATCACTCATTCACTCGTGTTTAATCTTCAACTCTTTTCCAGATTGAACCCCACATCTGAGTTATCTGCAAAATAAACGCTGAACTAATAAAATTAGAAAGGAAATATTTTTGCAATGTAAAATAAAATGTGTATTTTGAAAATGTTATTTGTCTCAGTTATTTTGGTTGTTCGTCATCATATTCATTTTTGAATTCATCATACACGAACCACCTATGACATGCACAGTGTATCACTATACATACGACAAGGCTGTGCACACCGATATACACTTGATAAAAATGCAGGGATAGGTGAGCACAAGGTCAAACCCAAGCCGAGGCTGGATTCAACTCAAGTGCGATACAAATAACACCACAAGGTCAAACCGGAGCTATAAGCTGGATTCATCTCAGGTGCAATACAAAAAAAAATCCTGATGAAAGTGTACACAAAACTTCAAACTGTAAACAACATGGGTATAAAGTAATGTACACTGGCTGAGCTCATGACTCATGTGGAACAAGTGAAAGCATATGAATACAAACTTAGACTACAATGAGCAGTCGTGACCAGACCCAAATCAACATGAAGTACCTGAAGCAGTAAACTACATATATGTAGTGTGACTAGAACAACATAAATGTCAAACATCAATGAAGGTTCAGATATGAACATAACTACACAAGTGGACAGTGCAATCAACAAAACTGCAACTACCAGATTGAACAAGCCATTAATCAACATAGTTTAACATGCTCATATGTACATAGTGAAGTCATGAAACACTCTTAACCAAGACCATTTTTAGTAATAGTGGCAACTAAACAAGAAGGTCGCAGGCACAAAAATTATAAGCATGAATGATATAAGCAGTGAAACAGTGAATGGTGATCCATAAAATATACAGGAACCAACACACATGAACTCAAGGAACAAGACCGGGGCATTACAGTTTCAAATGCAACAAAGTAAAGATTTCAATATTTGTTTTCATCAAACAACCAGTGAATAAGAAAATGGGTCAAGAAAAAAGAGAGGCTACAACTAAATGGGAAGCAACAGAGTATCAAGTCAAGCAAAATTTCATAAGTACTCAGTCCAACAAACAAACTACTCGACATAGGTCTTCAAAAAATCATGTGTACATATATGCAGTTATGAATAAGACCAACCAAATGGCATAGGACAATGAAAAATGTAATGCAGTCAACTGAAGTGATGCAACATGAAAAAAAAGTTCAATGGCATGGCACAAAGTCACAAAACATAGCCGAGACGTCACATACACATATACATACATGTATGTGTACAAATGGAGACATCAGTGCATCGGAACTAAACATTGAAACCAAACTGCAATACAACGAACAAGTCAAGCAGTTTTTACAAGTTTCAAATCAAGTAAAATGCTCACATGTAAACTTCACAATAAACCAAAGAGTGCAACCAGACCAGAAACGAGAACAGTACCGGTGCAATGAACAGTGAGGCAAAAACACAACAGTGAACAGGAGATCATAGTATAAGCTTGAATCAAGTACTGATCAAGCAATAGAGCAATTAACAGTTTTACAAAAGTCAAAGTCAGGTGACACTGGACAAGTTGAAGTAAAATTCTCACCTGAAATATCATTACACAATCAAATGGCCCAATTCAACTTGCAGAAGAATACGATGAACAATTTAGAGACAAAACCAGGAAAAAAAATGAAAATTGATAGTGTCGAGATTATCATTTCATTTGACCAAAGTGAACAGAGAAAAGAACGGAACTCCAAAGAAAATTCAAAATCCGTGATAATCAAGTAAACACAAAATATACGAATTTGAAAAAGTCGGTACAAATCACCAGCATTCTATCAAAAATCAGTGGTCGAGAGAAATTAGTTGGCGGATTCAAATAAAATATATTCGAATGAAAATAAAGGGAATCGAACCCTATTTAAACCCTTTAACATCATCGGCAATCAATCATTCAAGTTTAAGAAAAATATTCATAGTTTATTTCTAAATCGAAATCAAATCTATAATTCGAATTAAAGGTCGAGCATAATCAAAATATAAAAGGAATATCACGTACCACTTTTTCAACAAAGTATACGCGCTCGACAAAGTGGAACAGCTGCAAGCATCGATTAGCGAAGGGATCAATTGACAAGCTAGATCAAAGAAAATTCATAACTGAAATTGAACAATTTTCAAGTGGCGGCCTCATTTATCATGAAGCCCTAATTAAGGAACGAAGCAGCCATTTTCAATGCAACCAAGTTCAAGGAACCGGGCCGAAGAAATAAAAGAAAAAGGGGAAACATATTTTATTTTTATCACTTTATTTATTGGGCCGGTTTTTTGTATAAAAGTGGCTTTAATTTTAAATTAGGGTTTTGTATTTTAAAGTTGTTTTTAATTTGTATTTTTTCTTCTAAACATTTATATATTCTAGTCGTGTGACTAGGGAATGAACTACGGTAGTGTAGTTCGAGAATTCACAACTCAGTGGTTGCGTTGTGTCAGAGTTTTAAGCGTAGGGTTAGGTTAGTCAATAGTGGGTGTCGCGAGTTTATGTGTGTAAGCGTATGACCGCTTAATTTCTAGTAGAAACCTTGGGGGCAGCACGTAGGCAAGGTTTTGCCGAAGCTGGGTAAATCTGTGTTGTTCTATTTCTACTTTTTATTATTCTGCTATTATCTGTTCTGCTATTATTCTGCTATATTTGTGCTGCATATTTTATCTTCCGCATTAAATTTTTAGAATTATTAGTATCACCCTATTCACCCCCCTCTAGGGTTAAATCAATCCTACAAGTGGTATCAGAGCTAGGAACAAAAACTAATTTTGTTTTGAAATTCGATTTTCAAAAAACCAATTTTTGTTTTAAAAATTTGAATTTTTAAAATAGCTTCTTTTAATAATGATTTTGCTGAGGGTCAGTCCATAGTTAGACCACCAATGTTCAACGGTGAATATGCTTACTGAAAAAATAGAATGAAATTTTTTCTAAAAACCGTTTATGCTTGGAATATTGTTGCAACAGGTTATAGGACACCAACTATAGTAGTAGATAATCAGGAAATAGATAAACCGATGCATCGATGGACAGATCTTGAAAATAGAATACAGAATTGTAATGCCAAAGCTATGAATTCTATTATTTGTTCATTATATCAAATCGACTTTTATCATATCTCACATTGTCTAACTGCGTAGGAAATATGGCAGACACTTGAAGTGACTCACGAAGGAACATCTCAAGTCAAGGAATCTTGCCTCGCCATGCTTAGTAGCGAAAACGAGAATTTCACAATGGCCAAGGAAGAAAATGTTAAAGAGATGTACGCACGACTTTCCAATATCGTATACAAATCTAAAGCTCTCGGAAAATCATACACAGAGTTTGAGATAGTCCGTAAAATCCTCAGAGTCCTTCCACGAAGCAAAAGTCACTGCTATTCAAGAATCAGAAGATTTGGAACAAATTAAAGTCGAAGAACTCATCGGAAATCTCACCACTTACGAGCTAGAAATAAAATTCAAGGAAGAACGCGAAGGAGGTGATGCACAAAAGAAATCAATAGCTTTCAAGGGAACCATAGAAAGTGATGATGATGATGATGATGGAGCAGCTGAATTGGCACTGATAATAAAGAAATTCAAAAGGTGGATTCACTGATATGGAAATCTAGCCTTAAATCAACAACTGAAAAGTAGAATAGTTAAAATCCTAGACAACCCAGAAGAGCAGAAGATCAACTGTCATAAGTGCAATAAACCTGGTCACATCAATCCCAATTGTCCTCATAATCAACTCGGCTAAGGAAAGAAACAAAATCGGAGAATTTTTGCAGCCACTTGGGATGAAACTGATGAAGATGATAAAAGCACTAGCAGTGAAAGTGAGAAAGAAGATCTGTGCCTTTGAGGTGATATAACTGACAGTGGTGATGAAGGGTCAAGTGAGGTATCAAAACTACCCATTCAGAATTACTTAAATATTTTCACGAAGTAAATAGCTGTTTCGAAAGACTTAGGAAGAAATATGCTAAAATTGAATCACAAAGAGATACTTTGATAGATTTAAATAAAAAACTTGATCAATTGGTTAAAAAATATCAAATCAAGAGCCCTAAGTGTGATAAGTCTCACTTGAAGAAGAAATTAAAAAACCAGAAATTAAAATAAAATCACTTGAAAATGAATTCTGATTTTAAAAGAAAGTGAAAATACTAGGAGAGAAAATTCTATTAAAAATTGCACACAATTATTGAATGAAAATGAATCTCTCAAAACACAAGTCCAACATTTGTCTACAACTTTAGAAAAATTTCCAAAGGAGAAAGATCGTTGAATATGATATAAGGGTAACAAACTATCAATCCAATTAGACAAGGACTTGGGTACACTCAATCTGAAAGAGTTAGAAGTGAAATTAATCGTGTCAAATCCGAGTGCACAATTTGTAGAAAAATTGGACACAGTCAAAACAATTGCTGGTATAGACCCTAAAACATGAAAACCATTCCAATTTGGGTTTCAAAAGGCACAAATATAAAATCCCTAAAAGTCGAACAAATATGGGTGCGAAAAGGAACAAAAATAAATAGTTTTGGGTCTACTCAAACATATTTTTGCAAAATCATTTGCCACAAACAACAATGGACCTATAAAAAAAATAGGTCATAAAAATCTTTTCTCGTGTAGGTTTGGTGCCAGGCTAAAGAACAATAATAGTGTTACCGGGATTCTGGCTGTTGCAGGCACGCTATGGGGTACGAATCAAAGTTCCTTAGCCTAGTATAAAGGTGGAAGAATCACAATGGGAAACAATGAAAAAACTATCGTAAAGGTAAAATAGGTTATCTTAAACAATTTATTATATGTGATAATCTGCACCGAAATCTGATTTAATTCAGCGATTTATGTGATAATGAATGTTGATTTTGATTCTGAATTATGAAACATGTTGGCTAGTTATACTTTTATGCCGAGAATACTATAAGTATTTCTAGAGACTTTGAATTATTTCATATAGATGTGTTTGGACTAATGATGGTGTTTTATTGATTGTCTATTACTCATGATACAAGTGGATATATTTATTTACCTTATCTGACACTATGTTGACTGTTTGTTTATTTGCATGGTTTCAATTCAAATCCAAAAGAATTTCATCTAAAAGTTTTAAAAAGATTTTAAGGTAATTGTTGCAACTTCACGGTCTGGTCTATAACATCCAACTAATGATAATCTTGAGTCAAAGGAAAATTCGGATGCAGATTACATGGGTAATCTAGTTGATAGAAAAATTACTAGTGGAACGTGATTTATTAGCTGCATCACATTTTCAATGAAAATATCTGCATATTTTTCATATCAACTGATTTTAAATTAGCAGACATTTTCCTCTTATAAAGCCCTTTTCTGAAAATAGTTTTTGTTGACCTCGTTTCAGATTAGTCATTTTAGAAAACTTGATAATTATTTTTGGTTTTGATGTTAAATGATTACATTAACCAATCTGACTCCCTACTGATTGTCGAAAAGATAGATAATGATTGAAAAAATGATGAGTGTTGAGTGTTGATACTGATTATATATTATGACTTGAGATAGTATATCTAGTAAATTTCTTTAATATTTTTAAACAAGATCTGTAATTATTTCCGATGGGTAAAATTCCATGACCATCTCCATTTCTATCATATTTCTAACGACCATCACTCATATAGTATGTCAATATGTGGTATTTTAAACCGAAAATCATTCGATTTTCAATTTATTATATTTTTAGCAATAAAAACATCCAAAGTATTCACTCTCATTCAAAAGTCCTCACGGTTATGCATGGATGAATTACTTGAAATTTTTGATTATGTGCTATCATGCTCATTTAAAAGTCCTCATGGTTATGCATGTATGGGACACATATCAAAATTGATTAATTAAATAGACAAGTTGGTTCTAATTCCATTTAAAAGTCCTCATGGTTATGAGTGGTTGGAAGATGCTTGAATTCATTTTTTTTAATTTGGAATACTACTAATCTCATTTAAAAGTCCTGACGGTTATGCATGGTTAGTAGATATTCAAATACCAGACATAAATTCACCACAAGTAGACAAAGCTATATGGTTTTACATCATCCCTATCATTCTAAAGTGGAATACACGCATAACAGAGTATTTATGGTTTTTGTTTGATTTTTTTATTGAAATTTAATATTTATACTCATTTGAGTATTAATGTTGTGTTAATATCTATCACTTTATCTCTATTTTTATAACACTATTACTCTTTTGCTGATAACGAAAGGAGGAGAGAAAGGTTAAGATTTTGGCAAATAAAGGTCAAATATTTTTATTTTGTATTTCATACTTGCAACTAGGTTCATTTGCTTATTTTTATTTTCATGCATATACGAAGGTGCAGCTTTGTTGTAGAGAGGCATCATTCAAATAGGGGGAGCAAATTGAATGATCAAATACATTTAATAAATTCAGAATCTTAAATATATGTTTGTTATCATCAAAAGGGGGAGATTGTTGAATATGCAAGTATATGATTTTTATTTGATGATAATAAACATATATATATATTCATTTAAATATATTTGATTTTTGTTTAATGATAATAAACATATATATTCATTTAAATGTACTGTTATTGTACTATTTTATTTTTCACATAATTAAATAAATATTTGCTGAATAAAATAAATAACTCAAAATTTAAATTCAAATAGATATTTTATTCAAGTAAATAATTTATTACAATTTCGAAAAAAATTGAGCTCTCACTATATATATACACAATTTCAATTACAATAAAATTTTGGTTACATCAAAATTTATCATTTATGTTTGCACCTCACCACATATCACTCAGTCACTCCTATTTAATCTTCAACTCTTTTCTACATTGAATCCCACATCTGAGTTATCTGCAAAAGAAACGTTGAAGCAGTAAAATTAAAAAAGAAATATTTTTGTAGTGTAAAATAAAATGTGTATTTTGAAAATGTTATTTTCCTCAGTTATTTGGGTTGTTCATCGTCATATTCATTTTTGAATTCATCATACACGAACAACCTGTGACATGCATGGTGTATCACTGTACATACCACAAGGTCGTGCACACCGATATACACTTGATAAAAATGCAGGGATAGGCGAGCACAAGATCAAACCCAAGCCGAGGCTAGATTCAACTTAGGTGCAATACAAATAACATAACAAGGTCAAACCCGAGCTATAAGCTGGATTCAACTCAGGTGCAATACGAAAAACAAATCCAGATGAAAGTGTACATAAAACTTCAAACTGTAAACAACATGGGTATAAAGTAATGCGCACCGGCTGAGCTCATGACTCATGTGGAACAAGTGAAAGCATATAAATTCAAAATCAGACTACAATGAGCAGTCATGACCAGACCCAAATCAACATGAAGTACATGAAGCAGTAAACTACATATACATAGTGTGACCAGAACAACTGAAATGTCAAAGATCAATGAAGGTTCAGACATGAACATAACTACACAACTGGACGGTGCAATCAACCAAACTGCAGCTACTAGATTGAACAAGCCATTACTTAACATAGTTTAACATGCTTATATGTACACAGTGAAGTCATGAAACATTCTCAACCAAGACGACTTCTAGTAATAGTAGCAGCTAAACTAGAAGCTCACAAGCACAAAAATTATAACCATGAATGATATAAGCAGTGAAACAGTGAATGGTGATCCATAAAGTATACAGGAACCAGCACACATAAACTCAAGGAACAAGACCAAGGCATTATAGTTTCAAATGCAACAAAGTAAAGATTCCAACATTTGTATCAAACAACCAGTGAACAAGAAAATGGGTCAGGCAAAAAGAGAGGCTACAACTAAATGGGAAGCAACAGAGTATCAAATCGAGCAAGATTTCACAAGTAAACCCAGCCCAACATATAAGCTAATAGACATAGATCTTCAAACAATCATGTATACTTATATGCAGTTATGAATAAGACCAACCAAATGGCACAGGACAGTGAACAATGTAATGCAATCAACTGAAGTGATGCAAGATGAAAACAAAATTCAGTGGCATGGCACAAAGGCAAAAAAATAGCTAAGACATCATACACATGTATACATACATGTATGTGTACAAATGGGGACATCAGTGCATTGGAACTAAACATTGAAACCGAACTGCAATACAGCGAACAAGTCAAGTAGGTTTTACAAGTTTCAAATCAAGTCAAATGCTCACATGTAAACTTCGAGTGAACCGGAGAAGGCAACCAAACCAAAAATGAGAACAGTACTCGTGCAAAGAACAGCAAGGCAAAAATAACATTGTGAACATGAGATTATAGTATAAGCTTGAATCAAGTACTGATCAAGCAATAGAGCAATTAACAGTTTTACCAAAGTCAAAGTCAGGTGACATTGAACAAGTTGAAGTAAAATTATCACCTGTCATCACATAATCAAATGGCCAAATTCAACTTGCAGAAGAATATGATGAATAAGTCAGAGTCAAAACCAAGAAATAACAAAAATCGAAAGTGTCCAGATTATCATTTCAAGTGACTGAAGCCAACAGAGAAAAGAACGTAACTCCAAAGCAAACTCAAAAGACATGATAATCAAGTAAACACAAAACATATGAATTTGAACAAGTCAGTACAAATCACCAGCATTCAATCAAAAATCAGTGGCCGAGAGAAATTAATTGACGAATTCGAACAAAAATAAAAGGAATCAAACCCTTTTTAAACCCTTTAACATCGTCGGCAATCAATCATTCAAGTTCAAGACTTATATTCAGAGTTTACTTTTAAATCAAAATCAAATCATTAACTTGAATTACAAGTCGAGCATAATCAAAATATAAAAAGAATATCATGTACCACTTTTTCAACAAAGTATACGCACCCGACACAGTGGAGCAGCCGCAAGCATCGACCAACGAAGGGATTAATTGACAAGCCAGATCGAAGAAAATTCATAACTGAAATTGAAAATTTTTCAAGCGGCGACCTCCTTTATCATGAAGCCCTAATTGAGGAATGAAGTAGCCATTTTCAAAGCAATGAAGTTCAAGGAATTAGGCCGAAGAAAAAAAAGAAAAAGGGGAAACATATTTTTTTATCACTTCAGTTATTTGGCCGGTTTTTTGTATAAACGTGGGCTTTAATTTTAAATTAGGATTTTGTATTTTAAAGTTATTTTTAATTTGTATTTTTTATTTTAAAATTTTGTATACTCTAGTCATGTGACTAGGGGACGAACTACAGTGATGTAGTTCGAGAATTCGCAACTCAGCGGTTGAGTTGTGGCTGGGTTTTGAGCGTCAATAGCGGGTGTCGCAAGTTTACGTGTGTAAGCGTCTGACTACTTAATATCTAGTAGAAACCTTAGGGGCAACACGTAGGTAGGGTTTTGCCGATGTTGGGTAAAACTGTGTTGTTCTATTTCTGCTTTTTATTATTCTGCTATTATCTGTGCTGCTATTATTCTGCTATATCTGTATTGCAATTATTTTATATATTTCAACATTAAATTTTTATAATTATTAGTATCACCCTGTTCATTCCTTCTCTAGGGTGAAATCGATCCTAAAGTTTACTCTCTTGTGCAGTATCCTAAAGATTAGGAAAGTCAGAAAGAAATTCGTTATCGACATTTGAATCTAAGTTATGACTGCCCGATCATCATCATCATTGCAATCATTGTCATCGTTATTGTCTTCCCCCTCATCAGAATCTGTATCCTCCTCGAGCGGGGGATCATCGGAGGACAACAACTTCTTAGGGTCGACTTCTTCCTTATTAAGGAACTCCTCTTGAACAAACCCCTGGGGTCTTTCCAAAATAACACTAAACTTTGTTTTGAACTTTTCGTTTAAAGCCGGAATAGAAGGTAAATCTTATTCTGGGCATTTCTAGATTTTGCCACAATACGCTGTGAACAAGGCATCTTTGTAGCATTTTTTAGTAATTTTTGAAAGAGCGTGATTGACAAAAAAGAAAACATTCTTCTTTTTATCTTTGATAATGATGTTTTCATAAGTCAGGATGACACCTTTGGTTTTCAGCTTATCCTTTAGAGATTTCTTCTTATTAGCTAATTTGACCTTCTAAAGACCTGCTCTTAGCCTTTTCAATTCCTCCTCCTGTGATTGTTAGCCTTTTTCTTCTTGTCTGGAGATGAAGCAAGTTTCTTTATTTCAGCAATCAGTTCATCTCTTACTGTAGTAATATTTAACATACTATTCGTAAGTGAATAAACTTGCATCTTTAGCTCGACTACTTCTCTAGAAGGATCTTGAGAGTTCTATTGGAGAAAGAACATATGCTTGGCCACCTGAAACATACCGTGGGCATAAGTGAAGTAGAGACATACTAAGTTAAGAATTTAAGATAGTTAAAACACGAGAAGATACATACTAGCAGCATTTGTTGGAAAAGAACATAAAGATGATCTGTTGAAAAAGATGATGAATGCAATGGCATAAGAGAAGCCACAGTTAGGGATTGGATAACCAAAGGAATAAGATTATTGTCTACAGGAGTGGTTTTGAACTTGAGTCTCCGAGGGAAGAGAATTGTTGGGAAGGGGAGACAGACCTAGCTTCTCGAATAAGCATTGAAACCCCGAAGCTGAAGTGAAAAACGAGATGTTTAGCAAGAGGTTCGAGATATGAATCTCCCTGCATGTCCTTTCATATCTTGATCTAGAGAGCCTAAATCAATCATGCTTGGATCTTGAGTGGTCAAGGAAATATCAACATTCAACTTTCCGACACTAGGTCAAAAGTCTAGTTATCCCCGAGCTTAGATTTTTTACACAAAGGAAGAGTCGAAATGTCAGCTAGTGCACCAATGCTCACTTTCCCCTTTAGCACATCAACCGCCTTGGCAATAGAGTCCTTAACAGGTGCAAGTTTAGTCGGCTTAGTTAAGTCAGGAACATGATCGTTGGCCTCCTTCCCGTTGGAAGCAACAACGAGTACAGATAAGCCTAATTCAAAAAGAGAAGTTTTATGAGATAACGACACAATAAATTCCATTTAAGTTATAATAAAATTTACCAAGGGATTTAAGCCGAATAATAGAATTGACTTAGACAGTCTTCTAGTTACCAATGACCAATGACCGTTTTCCTTGAGCATTCCTCCTTATCATTGGGGGTTTTCTCACTATCTTGTGGTGATCCAGAATCAGAGAATAATTATGGAGATTCGCCTCCATCAAGAGTGCAAGCCTATCATCTATATTATTAATGCTTGAGTTAGTGACTTAATAATATCAATGCTAGAAGGGCTAGTTTATTTGGAAGCAGTAATTGAAAGAAAGCACTCGTCGTAATAGGACAAAAAATTACATAAGTTACTTAAAATCGAAACTTACTGATTACAGAGAAGGTTCCCTCAATCTTAGAGGAGTAGCATTTAACATAGAAAAATTGGTTCTCTCATTCCTTTGTCTTTTTAATGGGATGAGTAATTAAGCTTTTCGAAAAAGGATGGAGATGGTAGAACGGACTATCTAATTGTTTGATAATCCCAATAGGATTTGCCAAAATATGTAGAGTCTTAGCACTTAAAGAAGAGAGATTAACTTCCTTAGCAAGGACATCTAGGTAGCTCAAATCAGTGTATGAATTAGGGGTCAATTGGAGCAGAGTAACGTTCAAATGTTCCAGGAATTGCAAGAGGAAATTTGGAAAAGGCAAATATCCCGAGTGCCAAAATGGATAAGAGTAAAGACAAAGAACCTCCTCTGGAGGGTTATCTATTCGGGTAGAGGGACCGCTAGACATGGCCTCCATGTTTGTGATTACAAATTGATGAAGAATCATGTCTACTTCCTCCTGAGTAGTAACGTAAGTTTGGTTGAGTTGGAAATCTATTTTCATTGCAGAAGGAGATGGTTTTGAGCTTTTACTTGACTTCTTGCTTTCCATTTTCCTACCAAATGATATTTACAAAGTCAGGGAAGTACTACTTATTATACAAAATTAGAAGTACTCATAAGTGCAAAAAAGATAATTAAATGTCTAAATGAAGAATAGTCAACTAATTAAAAATTACATAAGTCATGATATTAAGGAGTTAAAATTCATTAAGTAATTCATGATGAATTTGTAAAATACTTGGGAAATTTACAATCAATAGAGAATGCATGAAAAATTGCTGAATCCGTGGTGGGATGTCATAAGTTCATAACTAGTAAAAAAGGATTAAATTAAATATCACGTTAATAACATCTTAAATGGGATGTTGAATCAATAAGTTGATGTCGATTTATTGGATTTCGCATTAATAGTCGATATTGAGAACCATAATATGACGTCATTACAATGACCTAACGTCGGATTAAGAGATGGTCGATATTAATGAATGTTATCGGAATGGTATTTTTTTATATAAAAAATATACTCTAATGGATAGTTAAACTCATAAAGATGTCAAACATATAAACAATTTTTAAGTCTTCTATATGATAATTGCATAACAAGTTATTGATGTCGTATAAAGTTTCAAACAAGAATATTAAATTGCCAAAAAAGGTTAACAACTCACTGCAGGGTCGTCAAATCTATACGATAACCCTTTAAAATTCTTGACCAAATCCTGGGTAATTATCATACTAATTGATTGTCTACATTAAAAGGATCTCATATTCTAATAACTTCCAAACTTTGAACTGGTTGTCAAAATGGTGACTAAAAGATAAAACCTATTTGATGTTGAACATCAGGTTAAATGACAGGTTTCATAGGACAATAACTTCGAAACCAAGTGGGTTTCGGGTTCCTCATAAACAACCCATTTTAAACACAACCAGAAGCTCCTAGGTTTTTAAATCGATACCGACTATGTTTAGTTAATCGATTAAGTCCCAAGCGATATGATAATTCGAAGTTAATTTCAACCTTAAGCATAACAAATTTGAGATTTAACCTATAATTCTAAGACTAATAGTCAAAACCAAAAATGTCAATTCAAAATTAAAAATTCCCAAAAAAACCCTAGCCATAGTTTGAATTCAGAAACTTTCAATTCAATATGTCGATTCAATCAATTAAAATGAAAATCATACCTCGATTTAAATTTGGATTCCCAAATGTTGAAGGTTTTTGAGTTAAATTTGAGAATTTTATGATTTTTTCTTGAGTTTTACGTTGCAGGTAAAAGGAGAATGAAGAAGGTGGACGAGTATTTATAGAGGAAAAGAGAAAGCACATGAGCCATTGATCTAAATTAAAATAACCGACAATACCAATAGGTGACATGTGCTAATATCGAGGCATTGACTTGAAAAGTCAATAACTTCTATACATTAGGGTGCAAATGTTACCACAATCATGATACGAAAATATGAAAGTATGTCGAACGGGAGATGTTGAAATTAAAAACAACCACAAAGAAATGGTATCGAATTTCATTACAGGTAACGATATTGAACTTCGTCATAGATAAGGATATCAAACTTGAGAATAAAAGGCATCTCACACCAATAGAAGGCATCTCGCACTAGTATAGGCAACATAAGATGTTGCATACTATCAGGGGAGTAATGATGTTGACTGGAAGCATATCGCAAGTCATCGGTAGGCATTGTATATTATCAATGCTGAATCTCATCAATAACGCATCATACAATGCTGCATCACATCAGTGAGAAAAGTAGAAGCAAATGATAGAAAGTAAAAGGGTCTTTAACTTCCAAAAGCAAGATGAAAGGCAGATGCCATAAGCCATTACCAAGGTTGCTGCCATCCACCAATGCTTAAGATCTCATAAGGATTAAGGAGAGATGTCGTAAGACATCAATGCGACAATGATATCGAAGGTCATTAGTAAAACAACCATGTATATTCTATGTAGCAGGGATGTTGCGCATCATCAAGGCAATGGTGGATGTCATGAATCAATAATCAAGCACGATGCCGCATATTAACAGCATAATGGAGATTGTTGAAAGGCATCGATTAGTAAAAGAATGCCATGTACAATGGATATTGAAACTTAACAACCCTCAATGGATCTCATAGCTTAACATTACAGCAAAGGATGTCGTAATTCATTAATTCCCAAAAGGATGCTGAATGCCATTGAGATAGCTAATGATGTCGAAAGTCTAGCATTCCGAAAGTGACACGTGGCAGCTACGCCGCCCATCTCCACCCCTATAAATATGGACCAGGGGCATTGTAGAAGGGGTGATTCATTCTCTTCTCACTCTTACATTTTAAAGTTTGTAACCCTAAGTTAATTTGGGGATTTTAATGCCTATTATAATTTTGCAACTCTTTTTGCAAAGAAGGATTGGTATAATTAATTTTTCTTAGCCTATTACAAGTGAATAAAAACGTGTGGTAATGGATTACCTTTGACTTGCATATGATTTTATGAACTTATATTTTCGATATGAACATGAACACTTTTCTTATAAACTAGAGTCAAAGGCACGACTAATTCACATTGATCTCGCATATTTCTAATGGGCTTGTACTAGGTCAAGCAAGCCTATACCAGCCCAAACTCATATGACTTACATGTTTTGGGTTGACAATGAAATTAGTTTAACATTTTAGCGCTAGAAGAAGGGTATGAATCTTCCAAATCCCGCATCTTCTTTGCCTTGCCTTGCATATAAAGGACTTTCCTCTAACTTGCATATAAGGAATGCAAAGGACTTTTTAATCCAATATTGCCCATCGGACTACAAGATTACTATATCCAAACAAGGATCTTCCAAACCTCAAGCCAATAAGCTGATTTATCAAGTCAACTCTGACTCGCGGTTTCATAAGAAGCAGATGCTAAGGATATTGGCATTGCAAATTATAAAGAAAAGAAATAAGTGGCACTTTATGATCCCAAAAAATGGAGCACGAACCTTTTCCATGTAGGAGCAACTCCCATCTTTGCTTTAGGAAAGGAAAGCTCGAAGAAAGATAGTTATTTCTTAAAGGTAAGGAGGTCCATACAATTCCAATACAACAATCTTTAAAAAGCAAATAATAAGCGATTTCGATAAGTTTTCCTAGAAATGGAAAAGAGTAATAGATCATCCTCCCGTACCGATCAGAGCTTAAAAGTGAAAGATTATGGATGATCCTAATATGAAAATACAGTGCTATAAGAAATTTAAATGGGAGCATAAGGCATCATACTCTTAAAATTCTTGGGTCCATTCTCTCACTACCCCATATGTACCTATGTATCAACAAAGAAGAGTGAACTATTGGCCTTCAAAGAAGAAGTAGCCTAAAAATGAAAGAAACCTTGGAGGTGCCTATTGCCAATATCAACAATTCCCCTTTGAAGCAAGTAGATGTGTCTAGCACTCTAAAACCTCGCAAAGCCTCATTAGTACGATTATGAGAGAATAAACTATTTGAAACTAAAATTAATGAGTTTGTTAGATGTTTCAATAGGAGGTAGGACTGTACTTTCAACTAGGATCAGCATAATAAGAGTAGAATATTGGTCCTGTGGGATTCTAACATATGGTCGAATACTATAATTCATAAACATGAACAACATATTAGGAGTGTGGTATAGAATAACGTGGGTTTGGTCTTCTATTATACAATTTTATATGCCTACATGCCTACAATCGACCTGAAAAGAGAATGGAGTCATGGGATTACATTAAAACACATGCTTGTACTTTTAATCTACTCTGAGTATTATTGTGGGATTCTAATGCTATTCTAAGTGAACAAGATAGAATCAATGATGGAATCTACTGTTCGAATCATGATATGGTGTTTTTTGATTGTATAGGGACCATAGACTTAGTTGAACCTTCAAATATAAGGAATCATTATACTTGGAAGTGAGGTGATAACATGTCAGTGTATAGTAAAATTGATAAGCTTTTCATCAATAAGGAATGTTTTGATAAATTACCTAATTTCTTAGCATTCTTTGCAGACTACTCAATGTGCGATCACATACCAATTATTTTTAACTTTTCTATATCATCAGTGGATAGAAAAGGGATACAGATACAATAATTTATGGCTGTACAGGGTAGACTATCAGGACATGATTCTATATGTATGGGGAGAGGTTTGTATTGGTAATCCTTTATTTAAGCTGATTATTGAGCTGAAAAGAACCATGGAGCATCTTTGACTTTAGAGTAAAGAGCATGATAGCAAGGATAAAAGAACCATACTAATAAGGAGAGAGTTAGAAGTTGTTTACTCGAAACTAATAATTCAACTACACGATTTACAGTTGCCTGACACTTATAAGCAGAAAATGGAACAACTTTTGGAGTTACTACATAGATAACCACAGAGAACATACACCGTTAAATGGTACAATAGCCTACACCAGTAGAAAAAAACCCATTTTTTCACTCTAGATTTGCGAAAACAAGGAAAAAAATCAACTCCAACATGATGATAGATGAACAAGGGAGAAGGGTCAATATAATGGAGAGTTTAATCAGGGAAGCATTATAATACTTCATCAATTTATTTAATTCCCCTTCCATTTATTAAAATTTTCCACATATCACTTGTAATTCAGGTAATGCTGGAATTGCAATGGATAGACCGTTTTAGATGGATGAAGTTTCAAATTGACAACAATAGCTCCCCTGGACCAGATGGTTTGAATTACAAATTCTACAAAAAACATTGGGAGCTGATCAAAAATGATGTACTACAAGCAGTATTAGGTATTCAACGGTCTGGTTAGATCATTAGAAAATTAATCATACATTTCTATGCCTTTTACCTAAAATATAGACTCATAGAAATTATCAGATTACAGGTCGATCTCTTTATGCAATGTAATCTACAAAAAAATTTCTAATCTGCTATATAATAGAATGAATCATTATCTAAATAATTTAATATCAATAAATCAAATGCGTTCATTCCTGAGAGAATCGTCACAGAAAACTCTCTTCTGGCATATGAAAGTGTGAGGCAATTCGATAGGAAATCAATTAATAATATTTGCATAAAAGTAGATTAACATAAGTCTTATGATAAAATCAACAGGGAATTCACATATCATATATTGCTATGTATGAGCTTTTCCAACAAATTTGCACATTTGATATATCATAAGGTTTTTAAGTCTAAATATTTTGTGATACTCCTACCAAAGTTTGTACCCTAAATGTACTTTCATCTGCATTCTTTTTCCTAATAGTAGCTAAAGTATCTATTTCAAAAAACAACGGCTATGAATTAAATCTCCTAATCTATTAAGTTAATTTTGCAAAAAATGTCCATATACCTAAATTGTTTTCTGAAAACGACAAACTCACCGAACCTAAGTAAATAAACTGGTTAAGAGAAATTGTGATAGCACTTACGTGCATACATCTTTGGTCATCAATAATCGAATCTCAAGGGGAATAAATCGCTGATGATGTAGACCCTGAACTAATAATAACATATAACCAATGGGTTGCGGACCTAGAAATCGCTTAGGTCTACGTGCTTTCTACGTTAGACAAACCGCTACAAAGACAACATGAAAACATGTCTTTCCATCAAGCCTTTAATATCCTTAAAATTTTAGCAAGTAATCTTGTTCCGCAATGTATGAGATTATGAAAAAACTTACAATAGAAGATAACGAAAGACGTGAAAGTGGAAGATTGTGTCTTAATGAAGGAGGGCTATATCGATAGACTTTTTCAATTAAACGTTATGGTAGGCAATAGCTACAAGTGGATTTGATCCTATGGTCTCTTTCTCCATAGTTTAGGCCATTCATATTGTGCTATAATAAGAATCTAGCGAATGTAAGCCTCATGAAGCTACTTAATATATTGAGCTCAGCCGAATCTTCATCCTAGGATTAAGGCACAATGTTCGCATTTAAGGGTAAAGCTCCATCTTTGAAAGGTTCGAAGAAGCAAAAACAGGTTAATAAAAAGAATAAGAAGACCACTCGAGCTGGGTGAGTGTCATCACTATTACAAGAAGGTTAACTATAAATGAAACTGTCTGGATTACATAAAGATTGTCAAAGAGAAGAAGCATAATAGTTCTACTGCTCCTACAGGTTAATTTATGATTAAAAACTTTATTGCAATTAATAAATTATCTTAGGTTTTAGATCATAGATTTAGATCTATACCTATAATTCTTTGTAGGGACGTAGAAATAGACGTCACGTGGCAAAAGGAGATATAAGACTTGAAGTTGCTAATAGATATCTACCAGATTCAACTATAATTGGGACTATCACTTAGATTTGCCTGAGGGATCAATATTGAGTTTAAATAATTTATATTATGTAAGAAATTTATTTATGGAATAATTTTAGTATCTAGATTGTCTAAGATTGGATATATCTTTCATTGTATGGATAATTTATGAACATTATATTGAATGGAAATAAAATCTACTATGGTTTTTTGGTTAGTGGCATTATGTTATTAATTCTGACTATGTCTATGCAGTGGACATCTCTTCTAATGCTGACATTAATAACTATTATCTGTGGCATTATAAGCTAGTTTATGTAAGTGAGAAACTACTACATAAATTGAAAACCAAAGTTTTCTACCATCATTTGATTATGAATCATTTGATATGTGTTTGTGTTGTGTCTTAAATGTAAAAATGATATAGTACCCTTTTAGTAGGAGCAATGAAAGCGTTGGTGAACTTTTGGATCTCGTACACAGCGATGTATATGGCCCAATGCCTATAATTACTAAAGATAATTCTTCTTATTTTGTAACCTCTGCTAATTATTTCTAAAGACTATTATATGTGTATCTTATGACAAACAAATCCGACGTCTATGATAAAACTATTGAATATAAAGGTGAGGTCGAAAATCAGACGAATCATAAGATTAAAATACTTCTATCTAATTAAGGATGGGAGTATATTGGACAAGAGATCCAACAATACTTAAAGATAATTATATTATCTCTTAGGTTACTCCACCTTATACCCCATAATACAACTATGAATTTTTGTGTGTAGGAATCGAACACCATTAGATATGGTTTATTCCGCGATGAGTAAAGCTATGTTGCCTTTTCCCTATTAGGGAAATGCACTGGAAACAAGAATGGAATTTGATACCCATGAAACCTATGCCTAAGACCCCATACGAGATGTGACATGAGAAGAAACCCCACCTCAAACATTTTAATGTGTGGGGTTATCTATCCTACGTTAAGAACATTGGTCCCACTAAACTGAGGCAAGTTTGGTCTTATGTAAACTCATAGGATTTTCATGAATTTTATGGGATATATTTTCTACAATACCAAGGAACAAAAGATTATTGTTTCTCAATATGTCATTTTCACGGAAAAGAAATTTCTGATAGAGGAAATTAATAGCAAAATTATAGAATTAAATGTGATCCAAGAGACTAATATGGAGACAGAACCTATGGCCGAATCAAATTCACTAATATATGAAAACAAGCAACCAATTAGAAGGTCTAATAGAAAATATCGTGCACCAATGAGATACTATGATTTTCTCGTAAATGACAAGAAAGAGGACTGTATCTTAGATGATGACACTCCTCTCTCATTCCAACAGACACTGCAGAGTTAAAGACTCTGTAGTATAGCTTGGAGCTATGAAATTCAAAATGGATTCCATGTATGAAAACAAAGTATGAAATTTAATTGACATATCCAAAGGCATAAAACCAATCGATTGAAAATGGATTTTTATGAAAAAGAAAAATATGGATGGTCAAGTGGAGACTTACAAAGCAAAGCTAGTTACAAAAGGATTTCTTCAAATTCAAGATGTTGATCATGACGAAATATTTTTGCCCCCAGCAATGCTTAAGTCCATTTAGAAAATGCTGGCTGCTGCTGCATTTGATGATTATGAAATATGGAAAATGGATATGAAAATGGCGCTTCTAAGTGGTGATTTTGAAGTGACCATTTACTTGTCTTAACCCAAGAGTTTCGAGGTCAGTGGTAGTGATAGAAAAACTTGCAAGTTGTTATGAACAATGTAACAACCCGGGATTTTGTCATTTGATTTTGAATATTTAATTAGTTTTAAATATTGAAATAATTGGTTTTCAAAGTTTTGAACTTGAATTCAAATATAGGGATTATTTAAATATTTGAATTTTGAATTTAATATTTGAATAGAAATTTAAATATCTGGATTATGAATTAAATATCAATTACATGAATTTAAAGGTCTTATTTAACTCCTTTTTAATCTATAAATAAGAATAGTGACTTCATTTTATAAATTTATTTGCAATAATAAATAATAAGAAAATCAGTTATTAATATAATGACTCAATTTTTATTGATGTATTTTTATTTACTTGATTTTTCCGTAATTTTTAATTCAGAAAATATTTAAATTATCGTTGGAAGATTTTTCGACAAACGATGGTATATTATTGATTTTACAGAATCAGTTTATCAATGCATATTACTATTATTTTGGGATCGTGTTGCAATTCTGAGCGCGGCCATATTTTTGTTTTGCTGTTTGCGGCCCGTACACGAACAAAATTCTATGTAGCGAGACGTCAGAAATTTTAGAATAACGATAATACACCATTTTCATAAGTCAACACTCACTCACTCCACTTTTCTTTATTCCACCCAAATTCACATGTGCTTTCAAAAACAAAAAAAAGAAAAGTAAGCTCCAAAACTTTAAAAATCAAGATCTCCCTGAATACGCAACTAAAAAATCCGAAAACCGAAAGCCTTAGATTCGTTTAGACTAGATCTACATTTTGGTATGATTTTTATAGTGTTTGAAGATGTGGGGTGAGTGCGGTAGTATTGAATAGTTTAGATGTAAGCTTTGAGGAACAAGGGTTTGATCTTTCTCTTGCTTTGGTCGTCAATTAGTGATTTGAGGGGAATGACGATGTTTGTCGAGGAGAGGAGCAGGTTCAGCCAAAGCATGGTGGTAAGCGAGAATTGGTGGTGCGATGTTTTGGTGACACAGACTAGGGTTCAAGATTGTGCATGAGTAGGCGAGGTCGGGTCGAACGTAGAGGTGGCAGGGAGGTAGAGCTCGCATTGGGGAGAACAC
The DNA here is from genome assembly GCA_030765085.1 of Allium cepa. Classification (NCBI taxonomy): domain Eukaryota; kingdom Viridiplantae; phylum Streptophyta; class Magnoliopsida; order Asparagales; family Amaryllidaceae; genus Allium; species Allium cepa. The sequence goes on from CM060932.1 coordinate 140,913,260, forward strand.
GGGCGAAGTCGGTTACTTGTTTAGTGGTATATGGAAGGAGAGATGGGCGTTTGTTGATCGACGATGGGGGATTTAGGGGCCTCAGGCTATGGTGGGAAGGATTGTTCGAGGAGAAGAGGGAGTTATTTTTAATTTGGTAATTATGTGCTGATTAATAAAATAATTAAATGTTTAATTATAATATAAAAATTGAAATCTTATTAATGGAATAACTTTCTCATATGAGGTTCAATCTAGGTGAGACTTTTTGTGTTGCGCTCATAATGGTGACAACTATGCGACGAATCCAGTTTTAGCGAATTTGGAGCTAATAGAATTTCAAGCTAAAATCGAACGTCGTTCGATTTTTGTTCAAACCGGAACACTTCGACGTCAACTGGACTCTCGATGACATAAGATCACCTTTTCAGATAATCAGTATAATATATAGTAGATAAAATTTACTGTCTATGTTTGGATAAATTATTGGTTGATTTAGTTCAATATCCGCATCCGAGAAGCGATTGACATTTACAAATTAAAAAATAAAGGAATTTAGTGGAGAAATCCGGATATCTCGACGTTATGATTTTAAATTTCTAGTTATATTCCCATTGATTTTATTTCAGTTATATATCTGTGATATGATTGTTAAATGCTAAAATTTGGTAGTTTGGCTATATTTGATGTGACACCAACAAATGTGAAAAATTGAACCATTTTAGAGAAAAGGTAGAAATAGCACGGTTAAGCGCTATAGTAACTATTGTCCTCGATATAATATTTTCAAAAGTACTATTAATTGCTATTTGGTGTAGAAATGATTTTCAATTTGAAAAAAATGATTTATAATTTGACCTTTTGGATTTTCTACGATATTTTATTTTTGAAAATTAGTTTCTGTACTTCTCTATTTTACTTCAATTTCTTTTATCATTCTTTTATAATGATGCGTATATGTAAATGTTTTAAGTTTATTTTGGAAAGTACTGGGTTTGTATAGGGAAAATTATTTTAATAATGAACGTTTCATTTTAAAAAGAAAATAAAAGGACTATCCTTTATCTGAAAAAGTGATTCTATTGTTGAAAGAGAGATAGAAATATTTGAAATAATTAATTCCATTAGTGAATTTATTCTATATATGGCATGATCATGTTATGAAAAATATATGAGTTTTGTAATTATAATTAAAGTTTGGATTTACATTACAGTTTTGGTTGTAAAAGTAGTTTTGTAATTGTATATAGGAATTTATAAAATGATTTTTATTTAAATGAAATTGATGTTTTATAAAAAGAGATGCAATTAAGTTTAGCAATTTATAAAATGAGTTTTTAAAATGATATTTTATCAAAAATGTTTTATAAAGAAGTTTTATAAAAGAATTTATAAATTTTATAGAAGATGTTAATAAAGAATCTTATTAAATAATGTATTTATAAAAGAAGTTTGAAAATCTTAGGAGTTTTATAAAGGAATTTTATAAAAGGGATTTATAAGAAGAATGAGACTTGATTTCCATAAACGATCATTTCAAATTATTATGGTATGGAAAAACTCTTTTCATACTTAACACCAGATACCGAGGGATGGAAACTCATCTCTATCTTAAGAATTAGGAATGTGTATCGAGGCAAGTGTAATTTTCTAACTTGTTCGATTTCATTGTTAATCGAGAGATGTTACTGTTTGAAATTGGAAAGTGGTGGTAAGTATACATTGTTTAATTTCAATACTAATTGTTTGCTTACACCAAACTAATAGTATTTTAGGTTCATTGTTTGTGATGTTTTTAAATGAAATTGTTTTTACCCAAATAAGTAAAATTTGAAATGGAATCTTTCTTAAGATTTGTGAATGTACTTATACTGTGAATATAAGTATATGGGAAGGTTTTTTTCTTTGTTTTGAAGATATAAAAGGTTTTGTGAGTATAGTTATACGGTTGAGATAAGTATATAAATATTTTATAAGTATTGGAAGTAGTTGAGAGGAGTTTGTAAATATATCTTTGTAGATGTATTTTAATATAAGAATTTACAAAGTGGTTATAACTAATGAAGGGATTAATTAAAGAGGCTTAGTGTTGCTTATATGATTAGCCATTGTTATTCTACTTATGGAATTAAATCTCTGGTTGAATTGTTTGTTATTTGATAGTTAAATGATCGACTATCAAATGTAAGCCTGTTTTAAACTACTGTTGTCAGTTCAGAGAGACCGATATCAGATATATTCGAAAACCACTTCAAACTGGCATAAGCATTCGAATTGGAGATATCTTGAAGATGATCGAAGAAAGGGTTATTTGAAATGCAAGGGTTGCTTGTTGCTAATCCTGAGGGTGATTTCAAAATGGATGTAGTAGAAATAGTGACTTTTGTTTGTTCATATCCTGAACAACTTGTATGATGAATGCTAGCATTGCATTTGTGCATGGAGGGCAGTGTTAGCATCCTATATAGGATTTGCTAAAAGGGTAAAAAAGTAGCCTCTAGCCTCAACAAGTGTGAATGATTAAAACAGGGGATATACGGTAAGGCATGTGGGTCGCACCCATTAGGGTATTATCATCACCTTTCTAGACATATGCATTTATGGATTTGGTTGTGCATGAGAGCTCTCGGAAAAGGTTGCAAAAGCAATCGGGGTAATGAAATACTCGGTACTATCCATTAAGGGGTTGGCCAGTCTGGTGGTAGGGGTCCATGTGAGGTCCTCGGTATATTTTTCTAGGGATGTACCGTGGTAGGTGGTATCTCAGTAACGTTGTCATTGTATGGAATCCATTCTCCAATAAGCTACGTATGGACTTAGTTGTGTCCAACTATGCTAGAACATGAGATGCAAGCATTCCAGCTATATTCATAATTTACTTTAAACCCTATATATTATTATAATATTAGAAGATTTCATATGAAATGGTTTGGTTATTGTGAGGAAATAACCGTTCGTGTTTATGTGCTGCATGGTCTTACAAGATACCTTTATTTTGATAGGTTTTATAACATTTGTGTTTCTCACACTGGTTTATAAGCTAATCTAGATTTTATTTCTCTTATAATGATCGGGTCAGACCTAGCATATTTACAGATTTAGATTGGATGATTTGGAGCTTCAAGAGGCGAGATAGATGTCTCTAGGATGTATTCACATATATTTGGTTTCGACTGCATTGGTTGTTTATATTTATCATCATTTATGAGGACAAGTTGTTATAACTATCCAGGCTGATGATCGTTTAATGTAGTCTGATTTGAAGTATGTATATTTCAATTTTCTTTTGTAAAGATCTGTTGTATATTTTATATTACTCGTTACGATGTGAGATTATGTTCTGTCTTTTCTTTCTTTTCCCTCCAACAATCTGTCTTTCCGACACTTAAATGCTCGACACGTGAATACCATGGATGTATTAGTGTCGACCTTTGAGTGTCCAAAAAGCGATTCGTTTCAAACAATTTATGGTTATAAACAAGCTTCAAGAAGTTGGAATAAGTGTTTTTATAAAGTAATCAAATAGTTTAGTTATTATCAAAACATAAAGGAAGCGTGCATATATCAAAAAGAACAAGGAAGTATTATAGCGTTCTTCGTTTTATAAGTCAATGATTCGTTATTGATTGGAAATGACATTGCGTTGTTGAAATCAGTGAAAGCATGGCTTTCTAAGAACTTCTTCATAAATGATTTGAGAGAAGTGGCCTACATACTAGGTATAAGACTATAGAGATCGATCTAAGGGGCTGCCGGGATTGTCCGAGCTAGGCTTGTCAAGGGGTTGGATTCGATCCAAGTATCTTAAAACCCGGACCTAAGCCCAACTACAACAATCAAAATCTGATACAGCCCTGAACCCACAGGGTATTTCAAAACATATACCCGAGCTCGACCCATTGGGTAATACATGTATACTGTATTCATAATATATATGTTAAAATCATACTTTAAACTTGCAAATTTTGTAAAATTTATACACAAACAATGTTAACATACAAATTGGATAGTGATGTAGCCAAGTTTACTACAAAAGTAAGAAAAAACATCTAGATGCAAATAAACAAAATTGTAAACAAATAATATAAACACTCGTGTTTTGATACTATAGGAAACTAGAACTACGCCATAGATTGCATGCTGCAACACCCAAAAATGATGCAGGAAGTGCCAAAAAATGTTGCTGTAGGCTAAAAAAGGGCAAAGACGACACTTTCTCGATGATGCATTTTGCTGCGTTGCCCTAGAGTCAAATGAAATATCTTTGCGGCCCTAGGGACTCATCAGTTCTGTTGTTGCTACAGGTACCAAATTTACTAAAAAGTGGGCTCTACGATCTAGGCCCCAACATGTGGGCCCACATTGTGGGGCCCACTAATTCTGTGGCCCACCTTTACGGAACCCTTTTATGGGGCCCATATTCATTAATATGTGGTAACACTTTTACCATCCAATGACAACATTTTTCCATTTTATTACCACATTTAACATCACATACTGCAACATTATATCATATCTATGGCAACACCTTTTGCAATTTAAATTGGAAATATGCTGCAATAATATACTACTGCAACATTATATCATATCTATGGCAACATTATATCATATCCATGGCAACATTATACTGCAACATTATATCATATCTAATGGCGACATTACACTGCAATATAGAACTTTTCATCTCAGAATAACGAGCAACACAAGTTTTACATAGTCAAATACGAAATAACAAACATACTTAAAAACATGGCCAGTGTATTCATAGTTACAGCCAGTACATACTAAATTCTACTTATTAACAGTACATTCATATTTGCCAACCTCCAGTGCCATCTGTGCCATCAGTGCCTCTAGTGCCCCCAATGACATCACTTCAGTAATTGACAGTGCAAGGATACCTTCGTTAATAATTCTAGTTTTGAACAAAGCTGAAACTGTATAATTCTAACAGAATATAGACGCAAAGTAATTGCAATTTCAAAGAACACAAACTTTTCTAGAACAGGAAAATTACACAAGTTTTCATTCAACAATCAATAGAAAATAATCAAGAAGAAAGCAAAAGCAAGTCAGGTACAATGAAAGTCTACAGTCTGAAACTAATATGTCAAAATCTACGCTAATTGATTGGGTTGTTGAATCCATTGAATATTGAGTGAAACATGGGTTAAGTTTCTCACATGTATATGTTTAGTATAAGTTGTATCTACTGTTATATAGTATACCATTGTTATTTATAAACAATGTATATAATGAAATAACTTCAAATTCATAACCAATCTAAATGGTCAGTTGCTTCAGTGTATTATAAATTAACTGATTATTGATCAAAGATGTTTCCATTGACAATATCAATTCATCTAAGGACCGTTAGTTACGATGGTCATAACCTAGCTAAAATAGGTTCAAAAGGATATAAAAAAATGTTCATTTATCTATACTTCTAAATTGTTCGGTAATTTTAATTACTTAAGCAGTTATTAAGATCCTCATCAACCAAATTGACGGACCTACTTACATACAACATCAATATAAACGGTACAAAGAGCAGCTATAGGGAAAAAAAATTCAGAATGACCATTTTTCATGTTGCATATTTAATATTTTGAACCGTGGATGGTTAAGAATGATTCTAGTCAATTTCATTTTCAAAAGTATTAGTACTCAAAATAGTTACTTTTCAAATAGTTAAAATCATATATCTATTCATTTTGTTTTTCCAAAAAATTATTTATTCCCCTAGTAAAATATTGACATTAGCCAATTTGATATCGTCAATAACAATGTGCTTAGAACAAAGTGACCATTATACATATGCAAGAACCACAAATGAGTGTTTTAACCAAAGGTAACATATGTTCTATGTCTGTACCTATAAAAGAACACACTATCATGTGATAATAACGAGAAATGTAAATGTCGATCGATAAGAAGAAAAACAAACTTACTGGGAGATTGGGAAACAACATAAACAGCGCCCTGAAAGGAACAAGTACCAAAGACCCTTCCTTTCTTCTGATAGTAAATATTGAACGCAAAACTAGCATGCGGCTCTATTGTATCTGGATCGTAGTAATCCGCACCCGATTGTATCTTCTTACAGTCAGCTCCTCCTTCTCCACAGGCGTAGTCTAATGCTTTTTGTAGCTTCTCCTTCCCCACCTCTGCATTTGCAACACACCATGTCTCCCCTGTTAACTCTTCACAACCCTTCCACTTCCAGATCCTTCACCGCTTCCCTTGTTTTGCGGTGATCCAACGCTTCTCCTTCCTCTTCGATCTTGCCATCTGTACATTTTCACAAATTATATCAATGTCAATGAAATATATGATGTGCAAATCATAAGACAGAGGAGAAATGTAGTTTATAAACTTTATTACCATATGATACTTCTTTCAATGATTAATTGCATCTCCATACATACATGAAAAATCTTATGCATAATCAGCCAGTTATTGATCCAGATTCGACTCTGAATCAGTTCCGTATAGAATAAAGTTCCATACTGGATAAGATTAAATTCCAAATGTTGATGTTATGATGCATAAAATTTGGGATTCAAAAGTTTTAAAACTTTGTTTGAATGGTGGGGTAAAATGCAACGTGAACCTTGAAGGGCATAATTCACTTTATATTCTAACATCTCTCCAACGGACATGAATGGGATAAGAATCAAACGACAATTGAATAACTTTTCAATGAAAATAACGGGTAACAATAATTAACCTTACTAACTTTCGAAAGGTATTAGATAATGTAAATCGTGATAAAATAATGCTACATAAAAATCAATTAGATAATCAACATTTAACTTTAAATAAAAAGAAAAAGAAAAATATACCTCAAACCAGCATTTCCACTATTGCCGCCTTTGAAACTCAGCTAAATATCGTAAACTTTCTCCTCGCTAGGATAAAACAACCCATAATTTCTCTCCGAAGTAGGTCCTGGCTTCATATTCTCATTGAAAAGGGCGAACAAGTACACATCCAAATCCGCATCGGGACTCAAAGGCATCCCGTCATTCCCTGAAAGCACCCTCCTAACCAAGTTACCATTATAAGCTGCAGCATTCTCCTCTCCAACACCTATCTCGTTCTTTTCTCCTTTACTAGGCCATCCGATTTCTGATATTACGATCTTCAGATCATCAATTGAAGACCTAATTGAAATTCGAAACCCAAACGAACCCTAATAATAACAAATGCTCAGCATAATGAAACTTAAATGTTTTAGAGATGAACCTTCATATCACCCAATAAATATTTAGAAAGGAAGAAAAAACATATAGTGTAAAAAGTAAAAACTTACTGCACAAAAAATTTGATCCCAAGATCAAACATCAAAGCTATATAAGGGTATTGATGAAATCCATGATTTAAGATATTTATAAATCTAAATAATATCCAACGATGGAAGACATGGAATAATTTAAAATTCTACGAGGAGATATTCTTACCTCAATTGGTGTGACATCATTTCAAACACCGTTAAAGATGATTAGGACTAACAACTGCATGATCATATGAAAATTAGACTTATATATAAACACAATTAAAGATGATTAGGACATACTACGACATAAGGTTAACAATTGCTCATATGTAAACACGTTGAAAACTCCTCCCATTTTATAGGAAGATAATCATAGGTTTACATGGTAAAGTTTTTAGTTGAGCTGACAAAGTGATGCAGCCACGATCACTGATGTTTTTTATAATAAAAATGTCAATTTTTGAACAACATGTGAGATTATATATTTGCATGTGCACCTTTGTTAATTGCTAGTTTGAATTACTTCATTTGATGGAGGTCTTTTGTATTTTTTTTCCTATGCATTAGCATCTGCCAATTCTACTGCCCTGTCAAAACAAAACAAGAAGTGAAATTATGTAACAGTAAAAGTCGACTTTTAGACGAGAAAAACATAATTCATGGACATGAAGACAAGATCTACCTGGCACAGGTTAAATCAGGACCACTTACTTATGCTAATGTCAGGACGTTATTGTTGATCAATATGTATTACATAATTGTCTATCGGTTCAACGTATGATCTGGCTAATGAACCATGCCAACCTGGTCATTAAAAATAAAATAAAGTCATGGAAGAGTACAACTATTATTAAGTACAATTATCTATTAGTGATGAGAGAGTTTAATATATTACTATTCTTCTTAACCTTTAACATAGATCTACACAGTAGATAACAGAAATAGTATCTTTTGTATGTTAGAGCAATTTATAAAGTGTTTAATATGAAGGAAACATTTTGAAGTAGATCTAAACACGGTGACATGTATCAACGTAATATGTAGTAACATATTTAAAGGACCTACACGTAGTCTTGACATAACATATTTGCAGTTGTGCAGCGATTGTGTACTGTACACACAACTGTGCATGATCAAGACTAATACTAACATGTTCCAATTCAGCAATCTATGAAGCTAGCATATGGAACTGCTGCTTTGGTATATCATATATGATAAGTCTTTAGTGTCATCCACGTTATTTTATGCTTTGAAATACTAACATTTCGTATAAGTTAATATCCTTCTAAATTCCGCTTAAATGTTTGACATAAAAAAATTGAGCACTGGTAAATAATTATGAAGGAAACATAATCAGTTACGTAGTGCCAACTTCTTTAAACCAAGACAGGTAGGTTCGCACGAATGAAAAGAAAGTTTTCATGCTAAGTTATATGAGAAATTCAGGAGAAAAATAGAACACAAACCACGGTTAATATGTTACAACATTTCTCAAATATAATATATAATCTAAATTCTAGAATGGATGAATAATTTTAATTAGCCTCAAACAACTGCAATGATCTAGACTAATCACCAAAGCATCACAATAAAATGTATTTTTATTGGTTTAAAGCTATTTAACAATAAGCACTGACCACGATTTCCATCACAATAAACACAGTGTACACCAGCACGAAGGTGATCACGAACAAAATTACAAGTCCCATTACCTAAAAACTTGAACTGTATCCCAAAAAGAAACCCAAACAAAATTTCACCCAAAAACTGAGTAGAGGATGAAGAAAAAATCAAAGCGACCCAGCAGGAATAGATGAAACTCGCAACTTAGGAATTTCAGTAACATTCAATCATAATAGAAGGAACACATTCAATCAGAACCAATAGAAAAACATATGGAAAAGAACAAATAACAACATTCAATCACAATGGAACGAACGAAAAACAGTCATCAAATAGGGAGAACAAAAACATCATACCTGAACAACTGAAGATCCGGACGATTAAGGCAGCGATCAACTATCTAAAACCCAAGCGCGCTAGCAAAAAAATGAAGTGGAAGAGAAGCATTAAAGCGATTCATAGTAATAATACGAATAATGCGAATTCAGTAGTAAGAGAAGCTTTACCTGATGTCCATGTGGACGTAAGAAAGAAGATGGAAAAGAAAATTCTTGTGACGATTATGAATATACAAGGCGAAGGAGGGTGAAGCTGGGTGATGGTTTTTGCTTTGGGTAACCATTCAGATTCGCGGTTGCCATTAGTTGTTCAAGCAAGGTTTGGGGAAAATGCAAGCCCTAATTGAAACCGTAGAGAGGTTGGGCGGAGTACGTATTTTGTTAAGGGTTTGAGTGAAACCTTTCAATATTTTGTTAACCTTTGCCGCTTTGTTTTTGCTTCCCGCGTTAAAAATAATTTCAGCCCGCTTTTTTTCCAGCCCGCACTAATTTTTGATAATATTTTTATAAGTCTATAGCTACTGCAACATAGTGTTGATATCTATGCTAACATCCTGAAGCTAATGTTGTAATAGACAAAAATCAGCATAGCTATCGTTACATTGTAACTAGCAACATCTTATATTTTCGTTGCAATAGGCCATCTACGGCGTAGTGTAATAATTGGGTTGGGTCCAAACCAGGCCAGGTTTTGATAAAATTATACTCGATCCTAGTAGTAACCGGGTCGGGCTTGGGTAGTTGGGAAAAACCCGTATCTGTATTAACATGGCGGGATGGGCTGGGCTCAGGCCAAAACTTATACCATTGACATGCATAGTCCCAATATTGTACATAGACACCATATTAAAAGGGTCCATTATAGGGAATACAAAGAACGGAAATGTTTTGAGAAATTTGGAGTCGTCCTTTCTAAGAAGGACACCCTCAAACCGATGAGGAGGAAGAGTATATCAAGAAGATTCTGTATGCACCGACAATTGGTTCCATAATATACACTGTGCTATGTACTAGACCAGATGTGACTTACACATTAGAATGCGTATGCCAATACCAGTCTAATCCTGAAGAAAAATATTGGACCACCGTAAAATGTATACTTAAGTATTTGAAAACACTAAGTACTTATTTAGTATAAGTGGGAAAGGAGAACTCCTTATGGACGGGTATATGGACTCCAACTTTCAAAGTGATATTGACTATAGTAAATCAATGTTAGGTTATGTGTTTACTTTAGATGATGGGGTCGTTAGTTAGAAAAGTTTAAAATAAGAAATTAGTTGATTCCAAAATGGAAGTCGCGTATATCTTCCTCAATGAAGCAGCTAAGGAAGATGTCTGGATGTGCAAATTTATAAGTAAGCTAGGGTGATTCCCGACATGAAGAATCCAATAACATTGTTTTCTGACTACAATTCAGCGATTCAAATAACGAAGGACCGTAGAGCACATAAGAAACTGAAATACATTCTTTGAAAGTTCCATCTCATTAGAGAATTTGTCGAGAAGAAGGAAGTCATGATTCAAAAAGTAAATACAACGAAAAATATAGCAGATCCATTCGTAAAGGGACTGGTTTGGCTAGTTCTCTCAAACTAATCGAAGGGAAGGGATTGAGATTCCATAATCGACTTTAAGTGCAAGTGAGAGATTAGTAGAGTTAGGGGCATGCCCTAGGGGAAATTCTTTAATTTACTATAATTATTAACTCTACAATAAAATTTCATTAGAAAAAAGGTATTTTCCCTTTTGTTATATATTGGTAATGATGTGTTATATTAATTATTTATTTCATTTAAGTTTATTTAGAAGCTCCATAATTGGTATATTTTGAGATAATAGTTACAATATACTGTAATCATGAGAAATTTATCATAATAAAAATGAACATATCATTTTAAATATTTTTAAACAAGATGTATCGAGACTGGATATCGATACATTCATTGGGACTGGAGTATGTAACACTCTCCAAAAGTTGGGCAGTATGTTACTCATGGCTTTTGGAGATACCAAAGGGTTACGTACTAATAGTTATTGGATATGCATGGAATAACTTATTCGGTAGTTTTCTATTATTTAATATAACTAAGGTAAAATAGAGAATCTCGAAGTGTTAATGTGGCACAGTTCTCACGACTTGAGAATGCTATAGAACTTCAATGTAGACACTCCACTTCGGTTATTGTTAAATCCTAGAATGGCATCCATCAAATGACTATAGTTAGGTCTGATTTGAAGAATTGAAAGTGAAAGATTATTCAATAGAGAATTCGTCTTCTCAGTTATAAGGGCTTAGTATCACAGTCAACTGTAGTCAACTCAAAGTCTCTGGCCAATGCAATATGGTTAGTAATGATTGTTATTATTGAACCAAAGATTTATTCTTGGACTTACAAAGTTGAATGTAATCGATGCTGGAATTTTGACCTAAATTAAACTCCTTAAGTCCTAATGTGGTAGAGTTTTTGATGAAGGGAATTGGTTTAATTAATAATCGCTATCCGGGACCGCTTCAAAAGCAAAATTAGATTTTACCAAAATTGTGTAAGCGATAATTTCGGCCAAAATCTCACAGCATCAGCAAAGGTGACGTGGAGCGTTAATATTTGAATTGTTTGATATTAATCACAAACTAAATTTACGCCAATGAGTCGCATAATCGCAATGTTGCATACTCCAAAATACCTCACGATTCATTTAAATTATAATTGATATAAATTAATGAAATTAATTAATATTTGTGAATTATTAATTATAATATTCTATTTGAATCTATATCTAATATAGTACGTATATAAAAATTATGTATATACATATAGATTTACGATATTGATAAATATTTAATTTGGATTTAAAATATGCAAATATCGATTGGGTATAGTAGTGTATGTGGCCCCATAAGCCCCGAGTATGGCCGCTATGACTAAGGGAAAGGGATGTGATATTTTATTTAAATTGTGAGTTTGGATTAATAGAAAATAAGAGGTAAAAAGAGAGATCTAGATCCCTTTCTCCTATTTCATTTCTTTATAAACTCGCCATCCTCTTTATTTTACAGTTTACATTTTAGCCTTCATCTCCATAGTCTTGGCCGCAAGCAATAGCCCCATTTCTCCCCTTTATTTCTAATCCAAAATCAAATCGAATAAAATATAATACAAAGGTGTGATGATCTCTTAGTTAATAGCCATTACGGAAGAGAACGAATAAAATTCGAGGAGTTATTGATTCACCATTCAAGGTGCAACATCAGAGCCATAATATAGGTAACATCTGATCAAAATTTATTTATTTATATGATCATCTATTTCAATGTATATTTATAGATTAGAAATATATATTACCATGACCTTATATATTTGTTTGCTATCAAAAGTGCATATGTATGTATTTATACATTTGTTTCTGTATATGAGTGTTTTTATTTTTGGCCATTCTAAATAAAAAAATTGGAAAATAAAATCGTTTTTAAATTAAAATTTGATTTTGAAATTATTGCTAATTCACACTATATGTATAAATTTATTTAATAATCTTTTACCCATTTATTTTTTAAAGTACACCAGTGTTAAAAAAAATTCGTATACTTAAATAAGGAATAAAATTGAAATCAAAACATTAATATATATATGTATGTATGTATGTATGTATATGTGTGTTTAAAAATTATTAAATTATGATATATGTATATATATATAATAAAATAAATATTTGGAATTTATAGTTCAATAAAAAAATTAATTAGAAATCTTTAAGGAACTTTTAAATAAAAAATTGAATTTTAAATTGCATGGATATATAACAAATTTGATTTTCTCAAAAAGCAATTTGTTCAAAAAACATATTTTTATGTTTAAATATATAATATTATTTTTATATATTTACAAACTGTAATTTTATGAATTTTAAAACATACATACATACATACATAGATATATATATATATATCGTATTATGTATTTTCGAATAAAAAATATATTTTAAAATGCAGTATATATATATATATATGTGTGTGTATTCATTAAATATATTAATATTTAAATTCGAATTTTAATTTTAAATAAGACATTATTTTGGATCTGGATTTATTTTCAAATTTGAATTTATCCTAAGCTATTTTAAGTATTAAATATTTGAAATGGTTTATATACTAAATTTAAATTTGCACATAATTGTTTTGTGTCTGTATATATATTTGTGTGTATGCATGTGCGTGTGCATGTGCGTGTGCGTGTGCGTGTGCGTGTGCGTGTGCGTGTGCGTGTGCGTGTGCGTGTGCATATATATATGTATAATGTATCAATATTATATTAACATTATAATAGTAGACAACAAATACATATATAAATGGACTAATGTGTCCATTTTAGTGTAAGTCCCTACACCTATATACAGACAAATTAAACCGTGTACACATTTATATGTTGCACATGCACTTACACGTATGTTTATATTTGATATACATATACACTATATATCATAAATATAAAATAATCAAATATTTATATTAGACAATTAAAAAAATGTAGATTTTATTTAAAGTTATTTTGATTGGACCTAAATCGATTTATACTTTGATACTGCCACTTGCGATCTATACTCCATCTCATCTCGCATACCTTTGCATGTCCTCAGCTCTCATCGGTTCTTAATCCTCCTTATGGTCTTAGCAGACCAACTCAACTCGTCTTTCCACCTAGGCATGCAAAAGCAAAGCGGTACGAGGTACATGCCGATGTACCTATTTTTGACAAGAAGCATATCCCATTTCCTATAAGTACAAGCAAATTTAATAGAAAACGTGGTAGAGCATACTCTTGGTATAGTTCTGTTGACCTTCATCTCTGCCACACACTCCTTTCTTTCACCAACTGTCCTTTATAAAATCCATTCAATCATATCAATCCCTGGGCGCGCTTCATGTATTTTTTGCAGCACGATTTTAGCTGTCCAAACAGCATTTCAACTGCTATAAGAGCCCCGTGCATGGTCACTTCCAAGAGGTTAGTTTGGCCTTGGGTGGAGCATGCCGTAAGTTGGTTGGGCCTCCTTTTGAGAGAGCCAAAGTTGATTGGCCTCTAATGGAGGAGACCCCAAGTGAGAATCCATGATCCACCACTCAAGCTCCCTAAGATTAGCTACTTCTTTAGTCCTACGCATATCGTCTTTTCTTATTATTTTCTTGTAATTCCTTGTAATTGTTAGAAAGCCATAAAGTAAGAGAAATTCACAGTGGATGTAGACAGCTTAGCTAAACCACTTCACATCTTGTATCATTTTACGTTCGAATGCTTTTTTCCCTTTATTTTTTCCATCATTAAGCTTAGTGATTATCAAGTAACATTTGTACTTCATAACGCATTATCATAACTTCAGGGTTGATGAAAAATATCGTCAACATTTTGGTGCTAGAAGATGGGCCAACCGTTGATCTTTTGGTTAGTAGTTTCCTATGCGAGCTCTTTCCTCCCTTGATATCTCGCATCTAGCATCAACCACAACAATGGCAGGCGGTGCTCCACTGCGTCCTTTAGTTGCCAAGAATATTACTTAACTGTCTTAGTTTGGACTTGTGTCATGCACATTTGCTATGCATGCCCCCTCATCTCCTCACATTGTTGTTGTTATCAACCAAATTATGGCAACCATATGTGCATGCCAATTTGAGAGCCGTGCCTATCTGCTTAGACATGTACCTTAAAATTTGGACTATCCCAATCAGCCTGCTTTATGGAAAAACCCGAGGGTAGGATACCCTCGACGGAATCTTAGCCCTCCACTAAACACTCCTGCAAAGAAATCCTAGGGACCCAACATTCTGATCGAGGCCCAGGGTAGGCCCCTACCGACGGTCACTAAATGGTTCTCTCATTCGTCTTCGCTCTCAATGGCTTTCAAAAGTGGCTGAATGTCCACCTGCATGTCTCAAGGAGCCCAGATTATGTCATCGGTGCCTTTCTCAAGATTGCCTCTGAGCCCGTAACCTCTTGTGAAGAATGATCGGAAGATCGTAGGGGCTGGATCATTCGACACCTTCACCAAGGCTATCCAACTTGGAGGAGTTATCATATGCTCATTACCTTATTTGGGACCGCCAACCTTTGTCGTAAGGACTATGCAAGTCATCACTCCCTTCCTGCAGCCAGCTATCCATGAGGTTGGATTACCAAGAACCCAAATTCGTTATCGAGGACCGCTAGGCTATCCAACAAGGATGAGTTATCGTGTGCTCATTACCTTGTTTAGGGACTGCCGACCTTTTCCATCCAGGACTGCATGAGCCGTCGCTCCCTTCATGCTTGATTGGCTATCCATGAGGGTGGATTACCGAGAATCCATTTCCATATCATGGACTACCATGCTATCCATAGTACACCTAAAAAACAATTTCACAATTGGTTTGAGCTGCTTAAGAATTTCATAATGGTCCTAAGCTGTTGCGAAATAAGGAGTGGCTAATAATTATCAATAGCTCTGGGCTATTGTGAATCTATATTCTACGACGGCTCAGTGCCGTTGCTAATTTCTAGTTTGCAATATCTTGAAGCCATTAAAATATATTGATTTAACAATGGTTGTTAGCCGTTACTAACTTATGTTTAGCCACGACCCTTAGCTGTGGCTAAATATTATTTAGTAACGGCTATTAGCCATTGTTACATGGTGTGAGTTTTATCAAAATATTTTATTTTGCCCTTTATACCTACAATATCAGACATAATGTTCAAAGAAACAAGACATATCCACCAATAAAATATAATGACAAACATATCTTCTTTATATATGAACTAAATATCACAAAATAAATAAACTCAATACAAACATTTATAGATTTAACATAATATCACAAAGTTAATGTCTTAGTGTAAGTTCAAAACATCTGCAAAAAATAGTCCAACCCTTGCAAACATAGTACAAATGTAGTTCTGATACTGATACTGAAACCTTAAACATAATACATAATCCATAATACCCTTTAGACTTTAAAAAATGCGGGCTTCTCCACTACTAATACTAAAACCTCCAATGTAATGCTTTTAACAATTCTTTTCACCTGCATTGAATAGAGAACATGTTCATAACTACAAGCTTTTCACTTTATATGCGTTAATAGTGCATAGGCTAAAAAGGATGGTCTCTTATTCTTAATTTTATTTTGAACATGCATGTACATTATTGCATAATACTAGTCGAACTGTAATTCATTGCACCAGTTAATGCAATGAAGCATAATTTTGCTATAAAATATATCAAATGTATTAACTGTTATTCTTTAAGAAAGGCTCGATTCTAGAAATTTTTTTAGTTGAGGGTTTTGTATTTCATGGGAAACTATATAAGAATTAAAGCGTATGCCAATCATATCAAATGTACCACCAACTAAAGGTTTGTTTCACTAATTACATATGTTAATGACCTTATTGGTCATCATAATTTACATTTTAATCTGTAAGATGCCAGAAATATCAAAACTAAATGACAACAAGTCATACCTTTTTCAGCACTATAATTTAAGCTAAAAGATATCACTTAGCTTGCCATGCACTTTGATAATGAAATCAAAACACATTCAAGCCAAAGTCATTACTTAGCAACCACACATCCTAATCACTTAGATTTCATCACTAGGTAGTCAATTAACTATGTTCCACCAATTTGATATTTAGTAACTTCAACAGGCATCATAACAGACCTTTTGATCTGGGATGCCAAAAAGCAAGAATTAATGGGCAGTGGATAAGAATTCAGTATTACACTTCATTTAAGCCAGTTGTTGCATAGCATTCCAATATTATTATTACTGGGCATTGGAGCTAAAAAAACCACTTAGTTTCTTAGCACTCTAATATTAATAACTATATTAAGCATTTTGATATTATTTTCACTTCAATACTCACTTATGTTTCAACAACTCTGTATTGTAACCTCATTAGGCATCATTATATGCATTTTGATATTAATAACTACATACACTTAAGCTAAATGGTATCATTTAGCAACGAAATATGCATCGTGATGCATTATAGTATTAAAAATACATTAAAGCATTTAGTTATCACTTAGACCATACTAAATGAATGGAAAAATAACATCATAATAAAACATATCACATGCCGATTATATTGTAACAGGTGAAACTGTTTAACAAGAACTATAAGAAAAAGGAACCTTTATTTAGTATTTACAAACGATCAATGATTTACTTAGTTAAACTATATGAATGAGGTGTCTTGGGAAGAATAAGACAACTCTATATTTCTATATTGTAATGTCAAACTTAGTTATAAGCGTTAATTATTTTGTTGTTATGCGATTCAAATATGTGCCTATGGGTGCTTCAGAATAAAGATGTTGTCTAGTGCTTTGGATTGGAAGAGCTGGAAAATTGATTGGAGAAAAAGATCAAAAGAAGATGGAATAGAGAAGCTGGTGTTGCCAGTAACAAGCAACCAGACATCTGGGAACCCAAGCCAGACATCCAAATACCTATGAGTTTCAAAATAGCGAATCCTTCAAGAGACAAGAAGTTTGGATGTGGGAGCCCGTCGTTTGAGTTACTGGACTTGTTCAAACTCGAGAGTTTCAGGATGTTTAATAAAGACGTCCGATTCATTGCTTAGACGTCTGAACTCTGCAAGTCAGACATCTGATTCGCCGCTACAAGATTTTTTCATGGTTTTCCTGATTCGAATTTTGAATGTGGATTTTGTCGTTTAAGTGCTCGTTTCTTCTCTATTGACGGTATAGGTTCTTTTGAAGTGATCAAATAGTCTAGAGTGATTAGAGCATCTTTATATTAGCTTCTTAATCGTCTTCCAATTGACGAGATCTGATTTTTAATAAATATAATTAATAGAAACCTTAGCTAAATTAAATTGAGAGTTTTCTATTTTGAGTGCTCTAAATTGAAATTCTTTAATTGAGTGTTTGACTAGAGAGAGTCTCCATAAATTATAACCCATTATTCATTGATTATACTTGTAATTTCTCTGAATTTAGTGATTGGAATAAAAGGGTTGTTAGATCTCCATGGATAAAGGATACAAATTCGAACTACATTAAATCTTCTGTGTCTCTCTTATTTCTGTTGTTTGATTTTGTGATATTATAGTTGATTTTGAGTTTGCATTGGTATTCAAATAAGCAATACTTGATTCTGGTTAAATCGCCTCCACTTATAAATATTGGTAATGAATCCTTCCATATAATTTTCACCATAGTTTGGTATCAGAGCTATTATTTTTGTTTTGTTTGGGTATTAGTGGTGACTTCTGGAAAGTCTATTGGTAGATCTGGTGTCAATTATGCTGTGACATGTTTTAACGTAAGTGGAGATTTTGAAACTTTGAAGATGAAGATGGAGGTAGTTTTAAAGAAGGAAAAGACTTTTAAGATTGTTTCTACGCTTGACAAATTGAAGGATATTGGAGCGACTGTTTTGGAAGAGATGGAAGATGAAGCTCTTACAACAGTCCAGATAAGTCTTTGAGATGAAGTTGTTAGAGAGTTTTCTCAAAAGAAGACGGCGAAGGAATTATGTGATGAATTATCATATGCATGTTAAGACAATCTCTTATGAATCAGATTATTCTTAAGCAACAACTCTATTCATTTAAGATAAATCTTGGAGCTGGTCTTATGGAGCCTGTAGATGCTTTGACCACTTTGAATTTGAACCCGAAGGCAGCAGATGTTGATATTACTGATAAGGCTCAGACAGTAATCGTCTTATGTTCCTTACCAAAGGAGTATTATGCTTTTGTTAACTCCATGATATATGGCCACTGTAAGATTATTCTATCTGATGTAAATGTTAGTCTTCATAATGAACTGCTGAGAGGAAGATTGGCGAGCACTAGTTTAGATAGTGATACAAAGGGCTTATCTATTTAGAGAGTAAAAAGCCAAGGTAAGTCAAAGAATGGTGGAGGTAGAAATAATTCAAGGTCTTAGTCTAGGGGGCCTAAGCAATTGACTTGCTATTATTGTAAAAAAACTAGGGCATTTTATAGCTCAATGTTCCAAGCTTGAAGGATGAAGAAATGACCTAAAGAAAGCTTCAGTATTTACAATAGAGAAATCAGATACAGAGAGTGATATCGATGTGTTTACAGCTTCTGGCTCTTCTAGGAAGTGCAACTTATGGCTTATTGATTCCGACGCATCCTATCATATAACACCTGATGGAACTGTTCTCTACATACCGTAAGATTGATGGAGGAGAAGTTCTAGTGTGCAACGATGCTTCTTGCCATACGGTTGGTATTGATAGGGTGATGGTCAAAATGTATGATGGTTTTTTTGTGTTATTATTGATGTTAGACATGTACTTGATTTGAGAATGATCTTGATTTCTATGGGGCTTTGAGTAGAGTTGGTTTGAAGAATGTTGTTGAGGGAGAGAAAATGAAGATATCGAAGGGTTTCATGATTGTTATGAAATGCGCGAGGGGTGGAAATTTTTATTTATTGAAGGGCACTACTGTGGTTGGTGAATCAGCTTCTATTACTTTTGTTGATTCAGATTCTTCCAAATTATGGAACTTGAGGATGGTATATATTGGTGAATGCAGTTTGGATGAGTTGATAAAGCGATGTTTGATTGATGATGTTTTGACATTTAAAGTTTGGCTCTTGTGAGGAGTGTGTTCTTCGTAAGCAGGCAAAGATTTCTTTTGGCACTGAAGAACATAAAGCAAAGAGTATCTTAGAGCATGTTCATATAAATGTTTGGGGGCTATCCTCTTGCCTATCTTCGACTAGAGCTAGGTACTTCATTTCATTTGTAGACGATTTCTCTTATAAATTTAGGTATACTTCCTACAGTTAAATGTAAAAACTTTGCTATGTTTCAAAAGTGGAAATCCACAGTTAAGAACCAGCCATGGAAGAAGTTGAAAGTTCTCTTTTCGGATAATGGCGGTGAATTTGTATCACATAATCCATCGATTTTTGTGAGTCCGAGGTATTTAGAGGCATTACATCACACCTGGTAACTCTTAGTCTAATGGAGTTGCTGAAATTATGAATCAGACATTGTCGAAGAGAACTCGCTGCCGCAGATTGACTGCTAAGTTGAAGAAGTGATTTTGGGAAGAAGCTTATCTATAGCGGCTTTCCTAATCTATCGCACATCTTCTACTACCATAGATATGAACATCCCTAAATAAGTATGGAAAGGAAAGCTTGTTAACTATTCATTTCTCAAAGTGTTTGAATTTCCAGTTTATGTACATGAGAGCAAAGGCAAGCTGGAACCTAGTGCTTGCAAGTGTGTCTTCCTAGGTTACAAAAGATGAGTGAAGAGATATAGGTTGTGGTGTCCTATCAGGAAGAAGATTATTATCAGTAGGCATGTGACTTTTGATGAGAAGGCTATGTAGAAGGTGAAGCCTTTCTCGTCCGATGACAATGTGAGGAAAGATTTAGAATACCAAACATAAGGCAAGTCATCTTCAAATTTTTTCCATAGAGATACTAATTGTGTTTTCGATGGCACCATGGTTGATGAAGATAGTACCGATGTCAATACAGGGGATCAGACTTTAGGTGGAGCTCATTTAGAGACTAGGCTTGTTAGATAGGGAAGGAAGCTTAGATGGCTGGATGAGATTGTTGGGTTAAGCATCCAAGACATTTACTTCGACGACATGGAAACATCTGCATTGAATGTTGTCCATAATGAGCCCAGTGATTATAGAGAAGCTACTGCATCGGTTGATAGTTCCAGTTAGTTAGTTGCTATGAAAAAGGAGATTGAATCTTTGTAGACATAAGTGGACTATATAGTAAATGACAGCAGCAATAGCGATTTCAGATACAAAGCAAGGTTAGTAGTAAAGGGGTATGTTCAAAAGAAAGGGGTAGAGTGTCATGATATCTTTGCTCTAGTTGTAAGGCATACATCCATTCGTATTCTTTTGGCATTAGTTGCTTATTATGATATGAAAATTGAGGAACTAGATGTCAAAATTGTATTCATGCATGGTTATCTGAATGAGGAGATTTATTTGCGTCAACTGGAGGGGTCATTGATAGTAGCAATCCAAATTATGTTTGTAAACTTCAAAAATCTCTATATGGACTGAAGCGGTCTCCTAGACCATGGTATAAGAGATTGATAAGTTTATGCTATCATAAGGTTACTCTATAAGCTCCAAAGACCAGCGCGTTTATTTCAGGAGGTGTGATAGTGATATGATATATCTTTTGTTATATGTTGATGACATGTTGATTGCATCTCGAAGTATGGTAAGAATTGGAAAGTTGAAAGCGAAGCTCAGCAAAGAGTTTGATATGAAGGATTTGGGAAAAGCACAAAGATTTTTGGGAATGAAGATATTCAGAGATAGGGAGTGGAGAGAGTTGAAACTCACTCAGGTGCAGTATATCAAGAAGATTCTCGCTCGATTAGGTATGGAGAACGCATATCGATTGGCATTCCATTAGGCTCTCATTTTAAGCTGTTGAAAGACTTATCGCTATTATCAGATAAAGATAAGAGGTATAAGCTGATATACCATATTCTAGTGCTGTTGGTAGTTTCATGTATGCTATGGTGTGCACGAGACCGGATTTGGCTCATGCAGTGGGTGTAGTGAGTCAATATATGTCTAATCTAGCAAAAAGCATTGGCAAACAATGAAGTGGATACTCAGATATCTTCATGGAACTTCTTCAGTAGGCTTGTTATATGGTGGCGTAGATGGAGATATCTCTCTTTGAGGTTGTTGTGATTTAGATTATGATGGGGATAGAAACGGATGGAATCGGCGTTGGGCTATGTTTTTACACTTGGCATAGGCTTGATTTCATGGAGATCAAAGTTGTAGTCTATAATAGCTTTATCGACTATCGAGGCCGAGTTGATATCGATTGTGGAAGCGAATAAGGAAGGATTGTATTTACTTCAGCTATTGTATGATCTTTCTATGGTGCAATGGACAGTAGAGCTATTTTCGGACAGCTATAGCATGATTCATCTTGTAGAGAATCATGCCTATAGTTCTCGGACGAAGCACTTGGATGTCAGATGATTCTTCTTTATGCTTGAGGAAGAACGAAGCAAGATCAAATTGGTGATGGTGGGTACTACGAATAATCCTTCAGATATGATGGAAAAGTCACTTCCCGAGGAAAAATTTGAGCACTGCTCAAAACTTGATCAGTTTGATTTCTGTTGCTTGAGTGCCATGAGCCGCAAGACCCAACAACCACTATGATCATTTTGTTGATTGTTGATGAGACTTACATATTTGAATCAAGGTGAAGTGTTGTTGTGCGATTCAAATATGTGCCTATGAGTGCTTCAGATTGAATATGTGTCTAGAGCTTCAGATTGGAAGAGTCGAGAAGAAGTTTGGAGGAAAGGATCAAAAGAAGATGGAATAGGAAAGCTAGAGTTTCTAGTAACTTGCAACCAGACGTCTAGGAACTAAAGCCAGATGTCTGAATGCCTATGAATTTCAAAATAGTGAAACCTTCAGGAGATCAGGCATCTGGATGTGGAAGCCAAATGTCTGAGTTTTTTCACTTGTTCAAACCCGAGAATTTTAGGATGTTTGACAGAGACGTCTGATTCACCATTCAGACGTCTAACCTCTTCGCGTCAGATGTCTAAGTCGCTACCATGAGATTTTTTTTCCAGGGTTTTGCTGATTCGAGTTTTGGAGGGCAGTTTCATCATTTTGGTGCTCCTTTCTTCTCTATTGATGGTGCAGATTCTTTTGAAGTGATCGAGTGGCCTAGTGTGATTAAAGCGCGTGCATACATACATACATACATACACACACACACACACAATAGCTTCTTAATAATCTTCCTAGTGATGAGATTGGATCTTGAATAATTGTAATTAATAAAAAGTCTAGTTAAATCACGCTAGGGGTTCTATTTTGGGTGGTGTAAATTGAATTCTTCAATTGAGTGTTTGATTGGAGAGAGTCTCACATCTTGTAGCTCTTCAATAATTGATTAGGCTTGTAATCTCTCTGAATTTGGTGATTGGAATAAAAGCGTTGTTGGGTCTCCGCGGAAGTATGATACATATCCGAACCACATTAAATCTTCCGTGTCTCTTTTATTTGTTTTGTTTGATTGTGTGATATCATAGTTGATTTTGAGTTTTCATTGGTATTCAAATAGGCAATACTAGATTCTTATTAAATCGCTTCCACTCATTATTATTGGTGATAAATCCTTTCCTGCATTTTAATCAAAAATTAAATATATTATATTTTCAAATTTCTCACTATGCAAATTTGTATTTTTGTTATATCTAGTTGTTTATTTGATTAACAATTTTATACGTATTGCAAGTGCAATATGTAATATCATCATATCAGGCCCAATTTAGCTTACAATAATAAAAGAGGTAAAGTAGTGATAGTAAGAAAATTTAGCGTGATCGTTGTCCATTGATAAACATTTATCATGCATACTGAAAAAGAAAATTGAAGTTCTCAAGCAAATACAACTATTATAATATCATAATAGTTACCATACAGTTTGAAGGAAATTTTATGTTACAAAACTAAATATATCACTACAAGGAGTGTTCGACAACAGCTTTGCGACGGCCCCCGACACAACTTCGACGATTTTTTCTGACGTCCACATGGCTTAAAACATGCTAGAAAACCATTGAATGCCATCGAAAGCCATCAGAGTGTTCGACCGGTTAGTAGTCAGAATATTTCGACCTATAAGCCGTCGAAAACCATCGGTAGCCGTCGAAAATCTGGGTAATATTTTTTAGCGGCCCAATAGCACATCAATATCAATATATATCACAACACATCAAAATCAATATATATATATATATATATGTCAGATATATAAGCTAAAATCGATATCAATAATAATATAAAACTCAAACGTTACCATCTCAAACATTACTATCTCAAACTCAAACATTTCCAATCAATACAAACCAAACCATCCATCATCACCCAACCGCAATATCTATATCCAACATCGATGTACAATATATAAATCTAACATCAAACCCCATAAATCAATATCATGCACCAAATGTCCACTAATCAACCTAACCATCTCGTTTTGCATATATACATAATTTTCAAAAATAAAAAACTGCAAAATGTACATCGTGACTCGTCATCGGTTTCGGAACCCCCAAATAAAGGGAATGCTCCATGACGCTCCATATGCTCGGCCAAATGCTGGTTCAGTTGCTCCATTTGCGCAGCTCGGAGGCGGTCCTGCTTCTGCAGCTATTCAATCTACTGCCGAAGCTCATTAATCTCAGCATTGTCGTAAGCCTTTTGTGAGGCCAGAGCCTACAAAACAAGTCGAAATATGTTTAAGTTATTGCATAACTTCTATAAAAATGAAGCAATTTTTACAACTCAGTTAATTTTTATAAATTACCGATTGATTGCCGTAGCCATAGCGCTATTTATCTATGTTGGGTCCATAACGGAGTCGAAGATAGCGTACTCCTCATCATTGGTCAATTTCTCCCAAGTTAAATGCTCAAGCATCTGTGCACATGCTTTCATAAACCTTTCCTGCAACACAAATTAAATACAAGTAAATATTAGATGACATTACTATAATATTTTATAACTAATTAATTAAAATGATCATTATTACTAACTTATAACTTAAAATATACTTACATGTGCGGCATATGCTTTATCATCCTCATGCCAGGCATACATCACTGATCCCTCGTCGTTGGTCTGCCTAACGGCATGAATATGCGCAAAAACATCCATATATGAGAGATGAGCCTCACTCATTCTTTCATACAATAATTGGTGTATATTATTGTTGTTCATACAAATTTATACAAAAAATATAATAACCGTTTGTAATTGCAATTAATCAATTTACCAGGTCCTCGTGATGATGCTGAAATGATTTCGAGCCACCATGGTGTGTGACTGGATTTTTCCGCCTGTTCGCTAAGTTACTATCTGACTCTGCCTTCAAATTAAAAATTAGGATTATGTTTTACAAGTATATATTATGTATTTTCTTTTGAACAATTTAAGATAATAACTGATAGACTTACCCTTAATACATCGCTACCCACTATGCGATCCAAGCATCCCATACACTAGCGCCCATCCAGTTTGGTTTCTTCCTGAATTTTCTGATGGTATCCGGTAATTCTTTGCAAATTTAAATTTTCAATGGTGTTGACAAAGAGCAACATCCTCCTCTTGTAGGTCTACCGCACCCTGTATATATGTTGAAAACATATAAGTTATACATTTATACTTTTCCCATAAATTGTAAAGTGATTATATATAATGCGATATAATTTTACACTTATTAAGAAATCCTGCCAAATGCTCTCCAGGTCATGCGCTGTGATCCTACTCCATTTTGGCAAACAAACAGTCATACGGCTCATGTATGCCTACCTAGATATGTTGAGCACTATATTTGAAGGCTTAAGCTCAAAACCCCTACGTTAAATATGATACAAATAAACCATGACTAATATATCATATAATATATTTATAATGCTGAAGTAAATTCAATACTTACGAGCCATCTGTTTTCAGTAGCAATCTAACCAACTTACGCGGTGCCTCATATGACGGGCGCTGCCGTGACCTCCACTGTGAATGGTCCCTCTCTGAGACGAAGAGGGGGAATCGGACTGCGAAGAACACTGCCGCCTAAAGAAGACATCTATAATACATGTCATATGCATATCATTTTATTATAGTAGAACATATCATTTAATTATGAGCAAACAATCAATATTTAACATCAATAATCTCATATAACATACAAAAAAAGCGTAACATCAATACTCCCATAAATTACCCGTTTTCAACATGTTTACTATTAAATCAGTCCTCATTTTTTTTCGATTCAGACTCGATCTCGTACTCTATATTGTTTTTCTCTATGGTCATAAATGCTTCTACTAGTACATTTGATTCGTCATTTAGAAGTCCAAAATCGGTTTGATCATCAGTTATTGTAATTTCGCCATTTTCCTCGATATCTATTTGGTACTCTTTTTCGTTTGGAATATTTTTTCTATCAAACATAAATTTTGCCTTTGTTTTAAAAACTACTGACCAATCCAATTTATCTCTTTTTAGAGATGGATTAGGAGTAAATAAACTTTTGGGGATTGTTTCGCTAATATAAATGGATTGCACTTATGATAATATGATGTATGCTTTATTTCAATAATATTATATTTTTGGTGCACGTTGATTCCAGATCCTGAAACATTACTAAACCAGTTGCATCTAAACAAATAAACTTCTTCAGCAGGTATGGTGTAATATGGTAATCGAAAAATCCGAGTTAACACACCGTAAAAACCATTTATGTGATCATTTGGATCATCACTAACTTTAATATATACACTAGTATTGTTAGTTAATTTTACAGCCCCATATTCTTTGATGTTGAATTTGTATCCATTGACAAAGAATATTGAATATGTCTTGACTTTTCTTTTTGGTTCCATCGCAAGATGTTTCAATCCTTCATCGACCGCACAATTTACCAGATCCTATACATGGTTCGAAAGCAAGTAGCAATTTTTTTGCTGATATCGCAGCTTGATGCTGTGATTTGTAAATACTTCATATACAGATAATATATTGCATTATGATTAATACATATATATATTATTTGAGTAAATAATTTTAGATGTGTTATTTAATAATACCTAACAAATGACGCAACTTCTGCATTGTTAAGAAGAACGTATATGTAATCTCTATCGTCTAACCATACTTCCACACATTTTCCAACAGGGTGTCCCTACAGTCTAAAAATAGATAGCACTAATTCAGAAGAATCTTGTTCAATGCCCTCATCATTTAGTGTAGCACTTTCAAAAGATAAGTTCACGTGGTCATTGAAATAATGAGAGAGAAAGAACGAAGCTTCTTCTTCGATATATGGTTTACATGTCAAATCTTCAACTCATGCCTTTGTCTCACTTTTCTCTTTAAATGATTTAAGTACCTGTTAATAATAATTGTAATTAAATTTTATACATGTAGTTAAACTAAAATTTAACATACTTAATATTAATACCTTTCAGACAGATACATCCATCCATATCCCACAGGACCACGAAGACGTGCTTCAAATGGAAGAAGAACAGATAAATGGTCCATTACATTAAAGAAATACGGAGGAAATATTTTCTCCAGTTTGCAGAGCAGTATAGGAATTTCTTCCTCAAGTTTACGTAGACGATCAACTTTTAACGTAGTTGAATAGTTTGTTTTATTACAACCGTCCAAAATTTTAGGGGCAATAGTTCTTTGAAAGCGATGGGTAACAAATGTCCTATCATTACATAACAATCATGACTTTTCATCCCACTCAGTTTACCGTTCTTATAGTCGACACATCTGCGTAGATTAGAGGAAATCCCATCAGGAAATCTTAATCCTTCCACTCACTTTAACAGTTAACAGTACTTTAAATTGGCTACTATCTAGCTCATAGCATGCTTTGAGTTTTTTTGTGTCATTTGGTTTTATATGAAGCTCAAGACAATTGCATATTGCCTCTATACCACGTCTTGATTTCAAATCATCTTTAGTCTTTCCTTTAACATTCAAAACTATGTTAAATACTCATCGGACAAATTTTTCTCGTTGTGCATCACGTCGATATTATGATGAATTAGGAGATTTTTCCAATAAGGCACTCCCAAAATATACTTTGTTTGCACAAATTATGAATCATCGTTTTACCTTGAATTTCAATCTGTTCGCCAGTTTCATGTATCTTTGATATCCTTTTCAAGGTCATAAATATCTTCGCTTGACCAAATAGTTGGTGGTCGCAAGGTCTCAAGTATATTACTTGTAAAGTTTTTTTATCTTTTCTAAAAGGGTGATTAATATGAAGAAAACATCGATGACAGTCAAACCACGAAATTTTCTTCCCATGCGATAAAGAAAATGCTTGTGTTTCTTCCATGCAATAAGGACAAGCTAGATGACCAGCCGTACTCCGACCCGAAATCATTGCATACTAAGAAAATCGCTTATAGTCCACAACAGAGAAGCGAACGCACGAATTTTTTTTGAAATGTCGTATGTTTTAACACCTTTATAGCACAATGTTTTCAACTCTTCAATCAACGGTTGTAAATATATGTCGATTCCATGTGTTGGATCATCAGGGCCGCGGATGACAATAGTGAGAAACATATACAGAGTTTTAATACGCAACCACGGAAGTAAATTGTAAGGTGTAACGATTACCGTCTAAGATGAATATTTTAAACCAAATTGAGAGAACGGAGAAAATCCATCCGTGCATAAACCAGGTCTAACATTACGGCTCTCTGCTGGGAAAGTGGGGTATGGCTTATCAAAATGCTCCCATGCTTTTCCATCGGTTGGGTGTGTTAATGTACCTTCCTTTTGTGTTCTCACAAAGTGCCATCTCATATGGTGTGCGGTTACAGAAGATCATTTAACCTTTGAGCCTAAGAGTGATGGGTAAGTAATACATACGCTTGTACGAAACTTCCTTTCCTTTCTTTTTCTTGATTTGTGTCTTTCTTGATTACATATTTTGCAATTCCTAAGATTGATGTCTTATTTCCAAAACAACGTGCAACCATTTAAACATGTATCTATTTGTTGATACGGCAACCCAAAAGCAGACATAAGTTTTTTCACTCCATAATAATTTTCACACATTAAATTAGCAGGTGACATATGCCGTTTTGCAGCTTGTACTATATCTGTGAACCTGGCTTCTATGTAGTTGTATTTTGATTTCATCGTAATGTATTATGTAGTTATTGATAGTTGAGTACCGCTTGTACAACCATCCCAAAAAAAGTTCTTAGTAGCATCCAATAAATCATAATTTTTTTGCTTTAATACTTAGTACTTCTTCAACATAACATCGTTACCATCAACTTCAATAGTAGGGAACATTGAACGTATAACCACATCTTCTGTGAGATTCATCAAAAAAATTTAGTATCCACCTCCTCTTTCGAATGTACGGGATTATGTGCTATAAGTTCTCCATGACGATCCCACACTAAATAATTTAGCACGAAATCATATTGGCGTAAATAAACTACTGCCATATCTGGTATCAAATGCTTCAATAATTTGCTCCTACTACATGGACAATAAATATCTTCGTCGTTCCCATTATTATTTAAAGCGAATTCAATAAAAGACGTGTACACCATTTTGAAAATGTTCACTTATTGAGACTCCAATTTATCTTCTTTATTGGTACATCCGGCTCCGATCGATAAAATAATTGACAAATTTTCCTACTTTAAAACATAAAAATGTATTAATCATTTACGTATTAACATTGTATTTTTCAATTAAATCATACATTTAAAATTTTGCAAATATATAATATTATTCTATTTAATTTTATTTTCAAATGGATTTAAACAAATTATTATATAAATATAACATACAATTTTTAGGTTATTGTTTTACACTTTGATGGTTGGTCATATTTCCATTACAAACACAGTAGTGATTATATTTCTAAAATCATTTCATTTTAAACGATTCAATAAAATTTTGGCAGCACTTTCCCTTTGATCCTTGTATCATACATATATGTGTGTACACAGGGAACAAAAAGAAAGTGTTATCAAAATTTTGTGAATCGTTTAAAATGAAATGATTTGCAAAATATAGTTACTCTATTGTGTTTGTAACTTACCAATATAGGGACAAATCCAACAAATATTGTATCGGATGAATATTAATGTCTTTTCTGTGATAAAAATGAACATCCATACAACGATCATATACAATACATGTCAGACGGGGCCAAAAACTCTCTAAGAGATTTATAAAAAGTAAAGCGTATTATATAACAATTTTTACTATAATTTATTTGCATTCCAAGAGACGCATACACTAAATTGTCAATTTCATCATCTTAAAATGCATACATTAAATCCCGAGAATCGACTCTAATTACAAATTAGCCCTAATGCGCGTATGCATCAATTAATCAACACATAAACACCAATTAACGCACATATACACTAAACAAATTTTTTATCTCAACATTTTAATGATAAAAAATTATAATAACAACCTAATTAGCATTCAATAGGGTATGACAAAAAATAATAGGGTGTTATACAACTATCACAACAAATTAACCCTAATTTAACAAATCAAAATTAATTAGGGTTTATGAATAAAACTTGATTGTAGATTGATGAAGGAACTAGGCTTGTCAAGAGTGGATAATGATCACTACAAGAATCAGATCAATTTACGACGTCTCCTACCCATCGGTGGCCGTCGAAAGCTATCGGGGTGGATAGAATTTCTGATGGCTCCCGACAGACCCCGTCGCCTAATTTCCAACAGCTGCCGACGGCTGTCCGACGGCTTCCAACGGCCATCGGAAGATACATGGGCGATCACGTTGAGTGTCGAAAGCCATCAGGAGCCATCGGAAAATTGCTGTCTCCAGACGCCGAAAACCGATGGAAAGTTTTGGCTACAGGCCATCGTGAGTTGTCGGAAAACTTGGGGTTTATTTTTCAGTATTTCTGCTGCGTTTTCGCCTTCCATCCACAATCCATAAACAAAATATATTCCACCCAACAAGCATATATCCAACTCAGATATTCAATATGAAATCAAACCATACAACATAACCCAATATCATAAAGAAATAAATCAAGCATAATTCATTTAAAATCAAACCAAACTTCGCTACCATAATTTACATACATCTAATTGTACAATGTATACATCAATCGTTCACCAACTCCTCACCATCAACTCCCAAATGTCAGAATTACTAGCACCAAATGTATCATCAAATAATATACACAACATATCAAATCCTACTCGGCCAACTCAATATATCATCAGAACTTACTAAACAATGACACAAAACAAAAAACATACATATCACTCCGGTCAATCAGCTACAGAACCTCCCGAACCAGCCGAGGATGGAAAGCGGTCACCATACTACTGCATGTACTCAACAATAGCGATCTAGCAGTTGTGTCATCTCGATGGCTTGATGATGGTTTTGCTTTTCTAGCTGTGCCACCCTAGCTCTCAACTCTTCGATCTTTGCTTGATCAATATCAACTCTGGCTGTTTGGCTGGCTCTCCTCTATCTATTGGCCTGCAACACTTATTTAATTTAGTCTATAATCTTACTATCAAAGTTACAACATGATATGTTAATTGTTATATCTATAAACTTATTACTGAAACTAAGAGATGTGAAGTTCTTTAGAACTAAAAGATTATTAAATTGTTATATCTTAATATATTATTCATTACCACTCGATTGCCAAAGCCGTTGCACTTGTTCCGTGACGGCTGATCCATGACTAACTCAAAAATAAAGTCCTACTCATCTCTCATCAGTTGCTCTCAATCGGTATCCTTCAGGAGTTTTTGGCATTTTTCCATAAACCTTGCTTGCATGAACAAATAAAAATGCGGTTAAATTAATAACACGATATCTTAATTCATTGTACTTTAACAATTAAAAAATTTACTAATAGTACATAAACTAAAATATTTTTACAAGGTCTTTCTCGATTTATCATCGTGCCATGTATATGAAACTGTCCTGTTTGGATTTACATATTCGACGACATGAGCATGGGCAAACACATCCATATACGACATGGGATCCTGCACCTGAGCTTCCTGAAATTGATTATTATGTATTATTATTGTATATTCAAAATTATATAGCACAATAACTATTTACAATTCACATTTAATAAATTTACCAACTCCTGACGATATTGCTGGAACGATTTTAACCCAGCTCAATGAGTGATAAGATTTTGTTTCTATTTGTAGAGTTTCTTCCGACTTTTTCTATACATATAAATTTAATACATTATTCACTTAACAAATATTTTTTGATATTTATGTATCCATCAAATAATTAATAAAAGTTTAGTACACTTACCTTCGCCTCGTCACTATCCCAATGTGTCAGCCACCCTTCCCACACACTCATCCCCATCCAATTTGGCTTCTGCCCTTTATGCTTCACTGTCGACATGTAATGCATGTAGTTCTTTCTCATCTTTTGCATCCAGTAATGTCATACCAGCTATAGGTCATCTGATTGTATGTCCACTGCGGCCTGCATTTCATAATAAACAAGCAACCAAAAATTAAACAATAAATAAGCGACAAAAAAATATAGAATGGAAAACAGAAGATTATACTTATAATGAAATCCTGCCAAATGCAATCCAGGATGTGGGGAGGGATATTATCCCACATCGTCCAACAAGCCGACATCCTACTCTTCAACGACTCTCTCGAAATTGATAAAACTACATCACAGATTAGTATATCGTGCACAAAATATTTAAGATGTTGAATTTTTTTAATAATTAACCCTCCGCTCTTGGTTCTCATGACACAATGGGTCGCTGTGGCAGTTGCAATGGACCGCTGCCATTGCCTCCTAAAGAATGGGAAAAAATCCTCCTTCTAGGCGGCATGATACCTGTCACAGACAAATCATTTTAAAAAGAATAATAACATGATAATGAAACATATTTTATAGTGAAATGACATAAATTATATAAAGTGCATAAAGTGCAAAGTATAGTTAAACATCGATTCCTTGTGTCGGATCGTCAGGGCCAAGAATGACAACAGTAAGAAACATATATTGTGTTTTCATACACATACACAGAAGTAATTATAAGGTGTGATGATAATGGGCCAAGATGATTATTTAGCACCAAACTGAGAAAATGATGAAAAATCATCCGTACACAATTCAAGTCAAACATTACGATCTTCGCTGCAAAATTGAGATAAGTTTTGCCGTAATGGTTCCATGCTTCTCCATCGGTAGGATGTGTCAATGAGCTCTCTTTCTCTATTCTCACACTATGTCATCTCATATAAGATGCAGTTACAGAAGATGTGTATAATCTATGAAGCCTAGGAGTGATGGGAAAATAATGCATATGTTTGTATGGAACTTCCTTTCCCTTCTTTTTTCTTGGTTTGTACCTTTTCTCGTTACATATTTTACACTTCCTAAGAGTGACGTTCTCTTTCCAAAACAATGTGCAGCTATTTAAACATATATCTATTTTCTGATAAGGTAAACCAAAAGTCGGTAGAAGTTTTTTAACTTCATCATGATTTTCGAACATTAAATTATCGGGTGACATATGTCTTTTTGCAGCTTGTACAATGGTTGTAATCCCGGCTTCGGTGATTTTGTATTTTGACTTCATCGCAATGTATTCTACGGTTATTGATAGCTAGGTGTCGCTTTTACAACCATACCAAAGAGGTTTCTTAGCAGCATCCAATGAATCATAAATTTTTTGCTTCAATATTTGGTTCTTCAACATTTTCATCATCGTCGTCTACTTCAACCATAGGGAACATTGATTGTGCTGAATGTTCAACCATATTTTCTATATGGTTCGTCATAAAAAATTCATTACCAGCAATGTCTAATTCAAACTCTGCAGAAGTATTTGCTACAACTTCTCCATGACGATCCCAAACATAATACTCTCGCAGGAAACCGTTTTTGCACAAATGGACTTTCACAATATCGAGTAACAACTACTTTAAATGTTTACACCTAATACACGGACAACGAATTTCTACATCGTTTTTTATTACTTAAAGAAAATTCAACAAATGCATTTATACCATTATGAAAATCTTCTTTTATTGAGCCTCTCATTCTCCTACTTTGATACATCCATCTCCTCTGATCGACAAAATAATCAATCATTTTTCCTATTTTAAAAAATATGTCACAAATTCAAAAATAAATATTGGTCATACTGTGAATTCATATCTTATTTTTCAATGTATCGATACAAAAATTATACGCATGAGTTTTATCCCACTTAAGAATAAATGTAGAAATGTTGGTTTATGGTTATCTTTTTTTTGGTCAGTCATCCTACTTCCCATTAAAAACATAGTAAACACTTACATTTCGTACATTATTTCATTTTAAATGATTCAACAAAATTTCGGTGGCACTTTCCTCTTGTTTCCTGCGTTGTTTACACAAAAAACAAAAAAGGAAAGTGACAGCAAAATTTTGTGAACCGTTTGAAACAAAATAATGTGCGAAATGTAATTGTTTACTGTGTTTATAACTTGTCTAATACAGGGACAAATCCAACAAGTGTTGTACCAGATGAATATATATTGCCGCTTTATGACAAAAACGGCTATTTATATAACGATCATGTACAACACCTGTCGGATCCGACCAAAAACTCTCTAAGTGGCGTAAAAAAAGTGGTTCATAAAAAAAATATTTACTAATTTTATACAATTCAAAAAATTATTAATTTACCACATTTATTCAGCGTATTTTATTGAATAAGGCTGCTTTAATATTGTTGTCATTTTCCAACATAGTCAAAAAAATTTAGACTTGTGCATTCATTGTTGTTATACAAGTCAAGATGTTAAAAAACCCGTGTCTTATTCCAATTAACACAATACAATAGTAGAAGCAGCACATATACAATGGTTTACATATACACACACAATCACAAATTATACATACTCTTTAAAATTTCACGATAACACATGAAATAGGTTGCCATGAGATACTATAAACCATTATTACGCTACTGGAAACAATTGCAATCAATAATTAGCACTAATTTATCAACTTATGCAAATCTAGATTTAGGGTAAAAATTAGATTTTTGGTGAAAATAAGATATTATAACTGAGATTGAGGGAAATAGAGTTTGATTAGGCAGCCGTTGAGGATCCAACTTGGAGGAGGGATTTGGGGGTTTTTTGATAAAAACTTTCGTGCTACAGAGTGAGGAAGAAGAAGGCTCGGTTGGACCTATAATTTGCGAATTTTCGATAGCTTTCGACGGCCCGTCAGGAGCTGTCGAAAATTAACCGTCGGAAGTCGTCGCTACGTGCTGTCGGAATATTATCCTTTTCTAGTAGTGGATGAAGTTGGATATGATCAGGGAGGCACGAGGGAAGGATGACGATGGTAAGGAGGTGGTGGAGTTAAGTATTTGGTTGATTTTGGGGGAGAGTAGATAATGAAGATGGCTCTCCACTTGGAGCCTGTATGCACGATATTTTTCGACGGCTTTCGACGGCCGCCAATGGAAAATTTATGTCGGTTTTCGATGGATACTATATTATATTAATGAAAATGCTACGCAGATCGTCAACAATCGGCAGCCGTCAGAAAACGCCGTCGGGAGCTTCCATCGCTATTTATTGTATTCCTTGCAGTGTATGATAAAGATGCCTTTTTTTAGTCTCAAGTTTCACTCAGATAATACATCATGCTGATCTGAATCAATTTTAAAAATCTATTTAAAAAACAAAAAATACGTAATTATACGGTAGCAACTTCTTAAGTAAGGTCCAAAAACTCATATATGAAAGACTATATAAAACTTTCTAAATTCAAACTCATGTGTTTGAGTTAATTTATTTATATTTAAATAAAATTCTAGGTGGTACCACTATCTAAGATCAGTAAAGCAAGTATTTGCAACTATTTTGTGTTTGCTCAACTATATTCCATGGTAACCAAGGCCAAAGTGTGTGTTAGCGAGGATAACAAATTTAAACTAAGTCACTTATACCATATAAACACACACAGACTCTCCTGCTTTTAAAGATATCAGATAGCATTCTTTGGATGACACGCATAACCATCGATTCCAACTTCAATAAAGGTCATTGTGAGAGGATGGTTTTGTTTGATTGTCTTCTCTTCTGGTAGCAGTATATTGTCCACCACCAACTTCTCATGTGTTGGAGGTATAAATTTTCCATGATAATGGATGTTGTTAAATCTATGTATATATAACCTATTGCAATCACCTCTAAATCAGATTTTAGGATTTCACATTTTCTATTGACCAAACTGGACGAACTCAACGTAACATCATTGTTCAGCATTCTCCCAACACTTTCTTGATGTGTACCACTTCTTCCTACATTGAAAACAATGTCCGATATGAGATTTTCTTAATCCATATAACCCTTGAACCAGTCGACCAACATTTTCAATGCACCCACCACATTTTCCATCATAGCTTTCAAGTTTTCCAAGGCTTCTTAAGCCTTATTTAGTTTTTTATATGCAATAGTAGAAGGCTTAACTTTGGTTCTTAATATCTTAATCCAAATACTTCGAGTTTGACCTCATCATCCGTGCTAAACACTTGTGACAAGATGTCTTAATTCTATGGCAAATCTTCTTCATTACTATCATTAGTTGATTCTTTGCTTTTTCAGTTATATCCTATAATGTGATAATACTTGAGATGTTATATGTATTGTGGAACTTTATAGAATATCTAGTTATTATTTAGATAAGTTACAAAGTATGAAGTATGAAGTAATTGGAATAGGGATTTATTCGGACTATAAATTGAACCTCTTTCCCTGAAACATTATATGCCTCAAAGTCTCAAATTATGTTCCTTGAGACATTGCTCTTGTAATATCTCTATACTATACTATTATTACTGAGTTAGATTTCAAGAGCGCATAGGCCTCTTGAGTATTTCTTGAAATGAACAGTCGCGACTCTTTTTTTTTCTTTCGTAACATCTCTTCTGACATCCTTTAAATTCTTCTTCCTTTCTACAATCAACCATCTTCTAAATAAAAATACATAAGATCTTCTTTTGATGGTGAAAAAATATTCCACAATCAAAAAAAATTCTACTATTGTGAAGGGCGTCCTCAAAGTCTTCTAACCCCACATGCGCATCGCCTTGCTAGGTTTCCCCATACAGAAAAATATACACCATCATGATCCAAAGTTTTTTCCCTAATTTATTGCATCCACTCTTTGCACTAACTATTCATCAAAATAGACGAAAAAGGTGACAATATAGTCGGATCGGAAGAGGTAATCAACACAAAGAACTTTACATGCAGGTTAGTCTAATTCTTCTTGTATACTTCGAAATTGTACTTTGTTTTATCCCTGATTAATCAATTTCTACGTTTCTTCTAACTTTCAGATTGAAATTTTAACTTTTGTTCACGATTTGAGGCTTTAAGGAGAAGTCATTGATCTATCATTACTGAGTTAGATTTTAAGAGCATACAGACCTTTTGAGTATTATGTGAAATGAACAGTCACGACTCCCCTTTTTTCTTTTGTAACATCTCTTTTGATATCCATTCAATTCTTCTTTCTTTCTACAATCAACCATATTCTAAATAAAAATACATAAGATCTTCTTTTGATGGTTAAAAAAATATTCCACCATCAAAAAAAATTCTATTGTTGTGGAGGGCATCCTCAAAGTCTTCTAACCCCTCATTCCCATCGCCTTGCTAGGTTTTCCCCTGTAGAAAAATCTACACTATCACGATCAAATTTTTTTTCCCTAATTTATTGCATCCACTCTTTCGACTAACTATTCATCAAAATAAAAACATAGTCGGATCAGAAGAGGTAATCAGCATGAAGAACTTTTCATACAGGTTAGTCTAGTTCTTTTTTATACTTCGAAATCGTAATTCGTTTTATCCCCGATTAATCAATTTCTATGTTTCTTCTAACTTTCAGATTGTAATTTTAACTTTGTTTATGATTTGGGCTTTAAGGAAAAGTCATTGATTTATTCATCGAAATAGATGAAAATGGTGATGACGTAGTCGGATCGAAAGTAATAATCAAAGCGAAGAACTTTGCATAGAGGTTGGTATAACTCTTCTTCTATACTTCGAAATCCTATTTCTTTTATCCCTGATCAAATAATTTCTTGTTTCTTCTAACTTTTGGATTGAAATTTTAAATTTTGTTGTATTTTGAGTCTTTAAGGAGAAGTCGCTGATTTTTTCCGTAGATATCTTTAACAATCATTGATCAGATGGATACAACCTAATTATTTTTATATTTTACACGTTTTCTCCTAGGTGAGAAAAACTATCAGAATGAATTAACCAAGGAAAACTAAACCAAAGCTGACATTCAGTGAGAAAGACTAATATACAAAAATTTGAGTGGAGATTCCTCACAAGTTAAAAAAATGATGTAAAGAAACAAACATTTAAAAATAATAATGGAAACTGTAATTATTCAAAAAGGTTAAAATCTTCTTATCTATATATCTTAGTGTGAGCCACGGTAGTCTACATCGCGAATTTTGCCTAATTTAATTTTGTTATGTGATGTTCTCATATCATCTATGTATCTTATAGGTTACCTTTGTCATGATTTGGAGCTAATATGTATTCATGTCTAAACAGGCATTTCATGTCATATCACTATAATGTCTGAATAGGTTTATTTAACAATATTTCTCACCATTAGTATGTTAGAACAAATCGATCTAAGTGTTTTCCAATTCATTTCATTATATTTTTTTCAATTCTGGTAATTACGTGCAGTGTACATTTTTTTATCAGGAGGACTAAGTGGAAGACCACAACTCTACATGCCATCTTTTTTGGTAGGTACAAAATTATTTTTCTGTGTGCATATATGTAGACTATGATTTTAGTTCCTCATATAACTTGATTTATACCAAAATATATAAATGTGTTGTACACAGGTTCTACGGTTGCAAGGTAACTACAGTGATGGGTGTGTTTGAGCATACATTCTTTGCAATACCGCTTATGTGGACTATAAAGGTACATTATTATCTATACGATGATTTTGAAATAGATAATTAGATGTTGTAAAAATAAACCATATAACTTTGACCCAATTACATAATAAAAGTATTGTAACCTTCCTCTTAAATATAGTGAATAGTGTCTTTGTTACCAAAAATATCTGATATCTAAATGCTAATTCATTAAAAGAATTATCATTGATGCTCTATTTTCTTTACATATATTCACGATTTGAAGTAATTTTGTTTTTAGTTGTAGTTAATATTGTGGTTGAAGGAGAAAGTAATAATTTAAAGGTTCAAAAATTAATATAAAGGTTATTTGTTTAAATGATAACAAATTCCTTGCCGCTTCCAAACATCAAATGACAATAAATGTATAAATCTTCATTTTTACATTGTGATTTTGTTACTGCCTTATTTTTACTTTTAATTACATATTTGGGCTACAAAATGTGAGTTTTGATATATACCTATTTTAAGAAGATTTATTTGGATTTACAATGGTTTAGTGGATGTGTTGAATGGCTTTTATTGGCTTATGCATAAGGTTTAGTATCTTATTTAATCAATTGTTGCTTACCTTTAATGAAGCTATTCGTAAAGAGTTTAATTTCATAATATTGTATTTCTATTCAAGCATTTTTTCAAAATGCCTTACCTTCAAGTATATGTAATGTTGGGATGATTTAACCTTTTTATTAACAGTTTGACAAGAAATGCTATCAGATATTCTTAAAAACACAAATATATCACATATCATGTGAATACATTAAACCAGTTTGGTTACTTCCTGAGATGATGATTTTGATGACAATAACCTTAGAACTTGTTATAAAATATAAATACTAATATCTTTGTCTAGATATATGTATATGCATTATATATATATATATATATATATATATGCAGGTACTGAAATAAAGACTGTATAATATAAAGATTCAAGACCGAGTATAAAGATTCAAGACTGACGAATTCAATACTGAAGAAATCAAGTCTAAAGGCTCTTGAGTATCAAGAGTTCAAGATATCAAGGGTACAACAGTTCAAGATATCAATATAAGTAACAGAGTCAAGATTTATGTTAAAACTTCATAATAGCACTAAAATCTTTATTCTTATTTAATTATGGAATGGAATCCACATAGTAGGATGAAACCCACGACCTCTTTAGTGGGATGGAACCCACGACCGTCTTTAGTGGAATGGAATCCACGAAATTTTCAAAATGATTTATTTTTTCGAAAACTATCTTTTTAAAGCCACCTCTACCAGTTTAAATATTTTAGCCTTGATTCAAAAACTATTTTTAATCGTATTAATTTCAAAATCATCTCTTGTTTTTTAAGCTATCTCTTGATTTTAATATTTTAGCTTTAATATGTTTTAAAGAAATCTATATTTAGTTTTTAATATTACTTTTATATTATAGATTATATATTTTAAGATTACTTTTAAAACTCTTTTACAAGTTTAAACCATATTAAAAATTATTTACATAATTTAGAAATTGTTTTGACAAGTTTTAGAATAGAAATCATTTTAAAGAAAAATCAATTTTCAAAATTAACATAGGTATGTTGACATCCCTCATCCCCCATGTCGACATGGTAGCCGTAGAATTTGAAACTCAAATTTTCAAAAGAAGTGTCTATTCGTCATAATCATTCGCGAATGGTCATGTCCGTTGTTCTCCTATAAATATCAGTTGTTTTCAACGAATTTTAAGTTAGTTTTTCTTCATTTCTTCACTCCTTCTTATCCACTCAAATATTCTCTTATATTTCAAATTCTTTAACAAAATTCTGTCGAAATTTTAGGTGAATCAAATTCAATCATCTCTAGTTTGATTTTCTGTCACTCTCTCTCAACTCAATGCTATTCAGAATTATAGGATCATTTCTAATCAAAGATTGAAAGATCGAAGTGTATCGAGTCTCTCTCTACTAAAGTGTGATTGAAAATGGTGTAATTGTGGCCCGTAAATCAATTGGGTGTGATTGTAGCCCGTAAATCAATTAGGTAATCTTGTAGCCAGGTTAAATTAAGAGAGTTTCTCCCTGGACCCAGAGACAGGAGGGTTTATCTCGTGGCCTTATAATCGAGCTTGTAATATCGACATTATATTTGAAAAGAAATCTGCATAAGAAATTATGTGGGACTGGATGTAGGGTAACTCTGAACCAGTACGAAATTACGGTGTGTTCTTTCCTTTACTGCTTTTATCTACTATTTGTATCTGTGTTTGATTCTTTGATTGTTTCTATGTCAGTGTATTACATCTGTTTGGATTTAATTTGAAAAGATTTCAAAAAGATTCATAGAATTAATTAAACACTATTCACCCTCCTCTATTGTTAATACTTCGTTAAGATCCATAATCCGCATTTCCTACATTTGGTATCGGAGCATTGATTTTCAAAGTTATCATAATCCGAATTTTAAAAAAGTTTAAAATGAAATTTTTGGAGATTCTGTTAACACTAGTTCAAAACTGTCCAAATCATCATTGTCTCATAAGTCTTCATATTATTATCATAGAAAATCAAGTTATCTACCGAATTGGTGTGTTGTGCAAGAGCAGATGTGTTATATGGCTTTCGAAGAATCAACACTCAATGGACAAATGGTGCAAATCAAGAAAAACAAATGGATACTTGATAGTGGATGTTCAAGACACAAGAATAATAACCGGAGATACCGAATGACATAATTTATGAAGATGGAGAACTACTCAACTTTGAAGATGATTCAAAAGGATATGTGATTGGCATCAGCAATGTCGGTAACTCTAAAACTCCTACTATTTTTGATGTTCTATAATTAGGAATCTTAAACACAACTTACTTAGCATAAGTCAACTGTGTGACAAGGCTACAAAATTAAATTTGAAAAGGATAAGTGTCTCATCGAAGATTATAAATCAAATATTATCTTTAAAGGAATTAGGAAGAAAACTATTTATATTCTTAGTACGAAAATCTCAAATGATAACCTATGTCTTTGCTAATACAAGTGACCATTGGATTTGGCATAAAAGATTTGGGCATTTGAATTTCAAACTCTTATCTAGACTTTCAAAACTTGATCTAGTAAGAGGTCTCCCTAAAATGGATTTTAAAGTAGATAGTATATGTGATGCTTGTTAATTAGGAAAATTTAGAAAAAGTTCATTTAAATTGAAAGATATGATTTCAACTTCAAAACATCTTGATTTACTTTATTTAGATCTGTTTGGTCCATCTCAAATTCGGTCAATAAATCAAAGTAAATATGTTTTTGTAATTGTAGATGATATAAATTTTGGATCAACAAATAATGAAATGAATAAAGAGTTTTCTGAAATAATGACAAAAGAGTTTGAGACGAGTCACGTCGTTTTAGGATTGCAAATAAAACAATTAGATAGTGGTATTTTCATTAGTCAAGAAAAGTATGTTAGTAATATAGTTAGTAAGTTTGGTATGACCACTGCGAGTGGAAAACCCACTCCTATGGCAACCAATGAAGCCTTGAATAAAGAAGACATGCCAAAAGATGTTGATCAAAAACTATACAGCGAATGATTGGATCGCTACTCCGTATAACTGCGAGTAGGCCTGATATCATGCACAGTGTCTATCTCTATGCAAGATACCAATCTCAACCCAAAGAAACCCATTTAAAAGTCGTT
The DNA here is from genome assembly GCA_030765085.1 of Allium cepa. NCBI lineage: Eukaryota > Viridiplantae > Streptophyta > Magnoliopsida > Asparagales > Amaryllidaceae > Allium > Allium cepa. The sequence continues at coordinate 140,955,769 of CM060932.1, forward strand.
AAACGTATCCTAAGATATGTTAAACAGACTTTAGACTATGACCTTTTTTACCCTAAAAATGATTCATTTGATTTAATCTCATATTTCGATGCTGACTATGCTAGTTGTAAATCAGACCAAAAAAGTACAAGTGGAACTTGTCATTTTTTAGGACAGTCTCTGGTTTCCTAGTTTAGTAAAAAGAAAAATACCGTCTCACTATCAACAACTGAAGTAGAATATATCTATGATGCTTTGGCTTGTTCTCAGGTTATCTATATGCAACAGACCCTAAAGGATTTTGGCTTAAATATTTTGAAATAACCAATTTATTGTGACAATAAAGTGCAATAAATTTATCCAAAAATCCTACTCATCATGCCAGAACAAAACATATTCATATCAGACATCATTTTCTCAGAGATAATATAAGTAAACATATTATTTCTCTTGAATTTATCAACACTGAGAATCAAATAGCGGACATTCTCACCAAACCCTTGAATCAATCAACATTGTTAAATTAAGAAGAGAACTAGGTATTTTTTTTCTATAACTGAGATATAGAATATAGATAGTAACACACATATATACACACACACACACACATATATTTAAATAAATAAAGAAAAACAAAATTGTCAAAATTTTCAAAGGGATGTCGACATGCCCCTACCTCCCATATCAACATACAACATAAAATTTGAAAATTTGATTTTCCCTCTAAAATAAGTTTGGTGGTTATATAATCACAATATTTCAAATTTTTCTATCTTCTTACTTCATTTTCTCTATAATAAACTTTTGAAAATATAAAATAATGGCCTCCTCTTCTAAATCGAACCAAAATGCAACATTTTCCTTCCCTTCTCCTAATTCTGGTCCATTTCAATGAACTACATTAGCTCGAGTACTGAAGATTGAGGAAATCGTAAAGGATTCTCTACAAATGCTGACTGAATTACAAGTCACTCAAATAAGGATGGAAAAGGAACAAGAGAAACATGACAAGATTGTTAGAAATTTGCAAAAATTTCTAATGGATAATCATGATGACTCTATTGTGATTGAAGAAGATTCCTCTAACATACGTATTCGTAATCCATTAAAGGACAGCAAAGAAGAAAAGGAAGAAGCTCAAATGGACGAAGACGATAAAGTTATTTACGTTAGATAAGTCTATTTTGACGAAAATGGTAATTTGGTCGAACAAAATGGAAACTTTTGTTTCCAATACCCTAATTGTTTGATTCACAAGTCACCAATTGTCAAGGAATCTCGTTAGATTGTTATTACATTAATGCTTTTATACTTTGTGTACTTGTATATATTTGTGTCTATATATGTGTAATGTAACATCATATATAATAAAATTAGATTTATGTTTCGCTTATTATACTCCGTTATTAGCATTTAGTTCCATAATATTAGTTTAAAGGGGAGTTATGTAGTTTAGGATTAGTTTTTGATCGATGACGAAGTGGGGGGGGTATTATAAAATAGGTTAGATAGGCTTAGATTAAGGGGGAGTTGTTGGATTAGGGAGAGTTGTTGGAACAAGGGGAAGTCGGAGTAGAATCGAAATTTGCTGGAGTAGATATAATAAAAAAAGGCCGTCATCATAAAAAAAGGGAAGATTGTTAGTTCCTGAGATGATGATTTTGATGACAACAACCTTAGGACTTTTATAAAAAATAAATACTAATATCTTTGTCTTGATATATGTATATGCATGATATATATATATATATATATATATATGCAAGTACTGAGAATGAAGACTGTCCAGTATAAAGATTCAAGATAGAGTATAGAGATTCAAGACCGAAGAAACCAAGACTGAAGATTCATGAGTATCAAGAGTTCAAGATATCAAGAGTATCAAGAGTACAAGAGTTCGAGAAATCAAGATAAGTAACATAGTCTAGATTTATGTTAAAACTTCATAATAGCACTAAAATTTTTATTTTAATTTTAATTGTGGAATGGAATCCACCCCCTCGTTTTAATAGTGGGATGAAATCCATGACCTCTTTAGTGGGATGAAACCCACGACCTTCTCTAATGGAATAGAATCCACGAAATTTTCAAAATGATTTATTTTTTTGAAAACTATCTTTTTAAAGTCATCGCTGTCAATTTAAATATTTTAGTCTTAATTCAAAAACTATTTTTAATCATGTTAATTTCAAAATCATCTCTTGTTTTTAAACTATCTCCTCATTTTAATATTTTAGCTTTAATATATTTTAAAAAATCTATATTTATTTTTTATTATTACTTTTATATTATAGATTATATATTTTAAGATTACTTTCTAAAACTCTTTTATAAATTTAAACTACATTAAAAATGGTTTACAAAGTTTAGAAATTGTTTTGACAAGTTTTAGAATAGAAATCATTTTAAAGCAAAATCTATTTTCAAAATTAACATAGGCATGTCGACATCCCTCATTCCCCCATGTCGACATGGCAGCCGTAGAATTTAAATTCAAATTTTCAAAAGAAGCATCTATTCTTCATAACCTTTTGTGAATGGACGTGACCGTTGTTCTTCTATAAATACCAATTGTTTTCAGAAAATTTTAAGTTAGTTTTTCTTTATTTCTTCACTCCTTCTTCTCCACTCAAATATTCTCTTATATTTCAAATGCTTTAATAAAACTCTATTGAAATTTTCAGTAAATCAAACTCGATCATCTCCAGTTCGATTCTCTGCCACTCTCCCTCAAACGTCTCAGTGCTATTCAGATTATAGGATCATTTATAATCAAAGATCGAAAGATCCAAGTTTATTGAGTCTCTCTCTATCAAAATGTGATTGGAAACAGTGTGATTGTGGCCCGTAAATCAATTGGGTGTGATTGTAGCCCGTAAATCAATTAGGTGATCTTGTAGCTTGGTTAAATCAAGAGAGTTTACCCTAGAATCGAAGGCAGAAGGGTGTATCTCGTGACCTTAAAATCGAGGTTGTAATATTGAAATTATATTTGAAAAGAAATCTACACAAGAAATTGTGTGGGACTGGATGTAGGGTAACTCCGAACTAGCATAAAATTCCAGTGTGTTCTTTCCTTTACTGCTTTTATTTACTAGTTGCATTTGTTCTGATTCTGTGATTGTTTCTAGGTCTATGTATTGCATCTGTTTGGATTTAGTTTGAAAATATTTCAAAAAGATTCATAAAAAGTAGTTAAACACTATGCAACCCCCATAATGTTAATTCTGCCTTAGGATCCATAATTCGCATTTCCTACAAATATAATTTTCAATGAATCTACTATAATATGGCCTCAAAATCATTAAAATTTTTACAATATTGTACTCTTTATAAGTGTATTTGACATAATTTTTAGTAAATTTATGAATTAAGTTTCAAATAGATTGGTACATCAATATTAACCTTGGTTATACTTCTATCATCAAATAAGAACAGTTAAAGTTAGCAATATTTTTCATTAGCATCCAAGAATGGTATCAGGAATTTTTATTTTCTGAGATATAATTCCCATTAAATGAGTAGTTTATTTACCATAAGTTTGGTTTTATTTATTATCTACATATCTGTATCTGCATTATTACATACATTCATCATAAATTTATACACTTCATATTTGTGTAACTAATTGGAAAAAACTCAGGATGCATACGTGACATGTAAGTATTCACAAGGAGAAGGATACAACAGTGTTGCTCATAGAAAATATTATGTTAATAATTAACTTAATTACAGAACTCATAGTGTTATAAATGAATAGTATTATTTTCAATCCTTGACAATCATTTATGTGTTTAGTTTAGAGTACCAAACTATTAGTTACACATAGAACAACTTTCTTCTAGGTTAAAGGCTGGAGGATCAAATCATAAACATGAAAGTAAAAAAAACGGTGTTGAAAGTTTTGGAAAGTTATAACCCACTTTAGTCTATATCTACATGATGTAAACCATGGGGTATATAAAATTTCACTTTTAAGGCAGCATGTCCACAACACAAAACATCCTATCAATTACTTTTTATCGATCCTTCATCAATTTCCAGTAAGAAATACTACTTTAGAATTGATAAATAAATAGCTGTAGGTGCATGAAGGAAATCATCAATATTGCTTCAGGTAAATTAGTACATAATTGTGTTGGCTTTACTTCAAACGTTATATCTTCTAATTACATACACGAATTTATGCTAAGTATTGCATGCTTGATTTTTGTTTTTATGACTTCTCTTCTTTTAATGAAAAAGACAAAAAATATCAGTTAGTATTTCTATTAATACCGAATTATTGAAAAGAGCAACAAAATTTTAGTGGTTGAAATAGCCATGGCGTAGAGTCATCCGTTTGGTCATCATTTCCAAAGTGTAAGCAAATAGATTTTTCACGTTAACTTTTCTTCATTTTTAACCGCCTTCTTCAATTTCTTTTATTTATTTTTCTAAATGTTTTATTTTAAATCTTCTTATATAATATCATGCACTGCCTATGTGCTTGCAGTAAGTCCAAAAGTAATCTCTTATGTAGACAAGAAGTTTTACAGGTCATAGTTAAGCAGTAGCAACATCATAAGTCGTTTTTTACAAGAAGGGTAGTGCACTCATTTATTAGTTAGGGGAATGTTTTAAATATTACTAAAAAGGATACCAAATAAAAGCATACGTTCTCTTTACAAAATATTATTAATGCTTGAGGGAAAGTTTGATTTATGATGCCTTTGTGATGTGACAATCCAATGACTAATGCAATCCAATCTTTAGAGTTGATGCTTAAGATAAGACACATTTGAATCTTAAGAGATTTTTAAGTGGTTTTTTAACTGCAAAATTGTGTTCAAGTGGCTCATCTTTTGTTCTTACATTTTTTAGATAAAGAAGGATATGGAAACTAATTCACCAATAAAGTTTGACAGCGCAATATATTTTTTGAGGGATAAAGAGATGCTGACATGGAATGAGAAGTTGAGGAGCAAGAAGAAGAAGAAATGGGAAGTGAAGGAGGAGCAAAAGACTAAAAGCATGTGGATCTTGATGCTAAGAGACTTCACAGTTCAATAGAAAAAGAAGCTAATGATAACCTATGGAGAGTGGAAATAAAAATCAGGAAAGTCAAGATAAGTTAAAGTCTACAAGTAGAGTACATTTTATTTTATATTTAACGTGTAGCCCTTTTAGCTTAACGGCCTTAACTTCCATTGTCACCAAGAAGTACATATCATCATTCCATGATTAGTTTATATTTGCATTCCTAAAAACCAAATAATTCTATTATAAGTTGTATGTTATTTTAAATGAATGAACCTTTAATTTATATCATTTACTACTATCTATTTTGGTCAACATTTCATTATGTTTTTCATCTTTGTAGGTATGGATGAGTGATTATTGTTTTATGTGAGGTTATCTTATACTATACACACACACATCATGAATGTTTATATACTATATTATAAGGCAACAACATGTGCGAATAATTATCTAAGATGTAGTTTAGCAAATACATCTTCATAATATGAGGATATATTGAAATTATCATGCATATAAACTAAATATATGGAGAGCTATAAATGTACAGACTGAATCCTTAGTCTATGCGCTAAATATATTTGAGTGCTTCATCTATAAACTTGGGAGAATAATTATGAAGATATATATTTATCACTTTATTCTGTTGTTATCATGCTACTGTAATAAAGGCGGACATCTATGGATTCAGACTATATATTTGCTATAACATCTATGATAGATATATTTATTAATATTTTAATTCAATAAACCCAGTTCTTTTTCAATAGTTATCATGTATATTGATCAAGGTTTTAAAGCTCGGATTTCGGTCATGTCTCGTCTCGAAGAATTTAGAGAGCTTATCTCCTATCGGATGAGATCTCGAACGAGATGAGTGCATCTTGGTCGTCCATATCGGATTTACATCTCGGTTCTTAGAACTTATTTCGAAGCTATCTCGAAGTATGTGTCATATTGAAAATTAGTTTTCATACATCAAAATTTATAAATAGTAGTCACTACCTAAACTACACATTTACTTTGAATATACCACATGCTTATCATTAGTAGTTTAGTATCAAAAGAACTCACTCATATTAGAGAAAATAAATAATCAGGATTTATGAATAATGTTCAATGTAATATCATATGTGATAGAATATATATTAAACAAACCATCACAAAGAAAATATTAGGTAAAAAATGACTAGATGTAAAAATAAACAAACGAACAAATATTCAGACAATATGTTAAAAAACACATGTATACGACAATGATATTCGACTAAATCTAGACCAAGTTTTCCACAAGTTTTAATTTATATTTTAGTTACCAAAGCTTCTAACCAAGTAGAAGGTAAAGTTATACTTCACTTATAAAAGCTTCTAAATATGTAGAAAAAAAATTATGTCATAGTTACAAAAGCTTCTAAATAAGTGGAAGCTAAAGTAATATTTTAGCTACAAAAGCTTATATACGAATAGAAGTTAAAGTTTATTCATTTTCGAACTCTGAATCAGATGTTGAGGTAGTATCTCCATCCAATATATTTGCATCATCCACTGCAACTAGTATCCCTTTTCCCTTTCTATGAGATGTTTAAGCTTTTTTCTTTGCTCTTTTAGACCTTGTATACACCTAACTGCCCATAGCTTTAGCGACGTCGGTCCATTAAAGAGAATCATATGGAAATACTTCTTCATCTCCATCATTGTCTGATAATATGTCATCATGGTTCAATCTTTTAGAATTACCGATCTGCTCATCTACCATTCCTTCATTATAAGTAGGCGCCAAGATAGCATTTCTTGTGTTAGTACCAAACTTTGATTTGAGTTGTGAGTTAAATTTGGCGAAAACTAAATCTTTCAGTTTATCTGTGGATAGTCGATTTCTCTTTTTAGAATGAATCTGCAATCATTTAGAAAATTAGACAAAGCATCATGTATAAAGAAGACACAAGCTTGTATGAAATAAAACTGTCACTCTTATAACTATCAAATTACATGTGAACCTGCAATTTGTGCTTTTTAGAATAAACCTGCAATCTATGCTTTTATTTAATGTCAAATGGCTAAAACAATAAGCAACATTATGGTCATTTAAAAAGTAGCAATCAAACTTTATTGTTTTATTTGTTGTCATTAACTTCTTCTGGCATGTTCAAAAATAACGGTAATAAAACACAAATGAATTTGTATTCTTCAAATTTCTTGTTTATTGTCAATAACTTCCTATTTACTGCTTAGCCAATACTCTTGATTACATGGAAAAAAGTAACAGAAACCATGAATACGTGCATTTCTATTCTTCTTAGACCGCCTAAATTAGTTTTTCTTATACTGCCCAAATTATAATACGTGCATATCAAGCAACAACAACTATTAATAATCTTTATGCCATTAATTCTAACTTATTATCATTAACTTATTACTTATTGACATCCTAATACTCTTTGCTATCTGAAACCAAAAGATATTGCTCTCTTATATGTATGCATCAAATAATAACAACTATTAATAGTAATACTATTTATATCATTGGATTTTTGTTTACTGTCAACAACTTTCCACTTATTGTCAAGCCAAACCTCTTTGTTATATGAAAAAACAACAGTAGCCATGAATACATGCATTTCTATTCTTATGTTGCCAAAATTAACATCTTTTTATATTGCCCAAATTATAATACATGCATATCAAGTAACAGTAGTTACTAACAATCATTATTTCATCAATTTCAAATTTATTGTCATTGACTTCTTATTTATTGACAACCTTATACTCTTTGCAATATGATACCAAAAGATAATGGTGAAAATTAATTATTTTGTATCAGTCATATTCATTAGCGAAAATTAACGGCATCGAAAAATAACCGTGGTTATTACTATAATCAAAATTTAATAGTAGTTATTGACTAAGTATTAACAAGGTCAAAAACATGTTTCTAAGTGAATTCATGTAACAACCCTGTATTTTGTGATTTATTATTTTTGTATATTTGAATTATTTCAATTAAATTTTTGATTTAAAAACTTATTTTATTTACTTTGAATGATAAACTTTAGTTTTGATATGAATTATCATTCCAAAGCATGACTAAAAAGAATATTTTCCAAAAAGTGAATTTTTGGTCAAAATAGTCAAACTTTGACTTTTAATTTAAATTTTTAAAAGTTTTAAAATTTAAATTTTATCTTTTATTATGATAGTACATAAAATTTTAAGAACACTGCTTTTTGTTTCGTTGGAAACGGATTTAAATTGTGAAAGTTATGTATATTTCAATATTGAGTGCAATTTGTTTATTCTGCAATTTTTTTATTTTATAAATTTTATTTTTCTTTTTCATATTTTATTGTAATATGTATTGATATGTTATTTTATGTATGTATTTTTCTTTTAATATTTTTGAAGTGAGGTAGGAATTTTTCTAGAGCTAGTAGTATTTTTCTTGTAATTTCCATGCCCTGTTTTCAATTTTTAAACATTTTCTTTAGTTCTTTTCTATTTTTCTCCAATTTAATTATTTATTTTATTTTAGAAATGACAAATAAATTATTTTGTTTCAAAATTTTGCTTTAGAATATTTTTAAAATGAAGTAGATATTTTTCCAAAGCCATTGATGTTTTAATTGTAATTTTTGAACCCTGTTTTCAATTTTTAAGCAATTTCCTTAATTCTTTTTATATTTTCTTTAAATTTAATTATATATTTTTATTTTATTTCACTTTGTTTCGGTTTTTAGATGTACTTGCTAAAGTTTATTTTGTTTTACTTGATTTAAAAGAAAAGGAAGTATGGAAGGTTTTAAAAGCTAAGAAACGTAAAGTCGTTTCACCATTTCTTTTACCGTTTCTTTTTCAATCCATACATCAATTTATTTTGGCCGTACCTTTCTCTATTCTTTTCAGTTGCATTCTCTTATCTTTTCCACGCAAATTTCATCCATTTCTCAAGGAAAAAACTCATGGCCATGGATGACCAAAAAATTTTTGGCAAAGCTTTTTTCTTCTTCTTGTTTTTGTGCTTTTCTAAGTGATTTTGTATATTGTTCTCAACTTCATGGCTCCACTCCTCCTCAACCAGATCTAGGACAACCTCCACCACTTTATTCTCTGATCATCATTCACCCTAGAGCACCACCATGGCAGGCCAAGTAACCCCAAGGCAAGCACCACCATCAAAATCCACAAATCCATCACCTATGCACTCAAGCTGACCTAGTTTTGGTAGCACCACCTTCTACAACCATTAGCCGCCACTTCCACCACCACCACCACCTCTGGCCTGACGTCCACCCTCTCCCACATCACCCACCACCACCTGGACCCACTGGCTATTACCCTAGATCCTATGGCCGAACCAAATTGTAGCATAGATTTGTTGAATTTGCCTTGAAATTGCCTTGTAGTGTTGACATGTTGCACCTATAAATCTCCACACTTTTAAACCATGATAGGCTGACAATCATGGACCCAAACCAGACCTTTATACATGCCTTGGCTGTGCTATTTCAGTTCATAACTAAAGTATGTGAAGTTGAGAACAAGTGCAAAGCTTTTGTCTTTGTTTTGGGCTTTGATTCCTAGCGTCGTTTAGTGTAATTTGGCTTTGAAAAACTTATGTATTTTGAATTGTTTTGTTTATATATATACAAGGCAATTATATTTGTCTCTCCACTCTCAAATCATGGTAGTGTTGTCGTGCCTTCGCTGTGTCTGTATCGTGTGCTTTGGTGTCGTTCTCCAGCTTGTGACATGTGAGTATTTCTCACCAGATGTTTATACTTATACAAATGTGAATTGACACCCTGTGAATCTGTAGAACTATATTAACATGTTATAACTGCTTATATTATTATCATATGATGTTCACACCTGTTATTACACTTGTTATATCATATGTTACTTTTATTTCATGCTATTCTGTATATTTTATCAGTTTATCACGCTGCAAGTTCCCTGTAAATTAGAAATCACTATGGGTTAAAATGATACATACTCGAACGGACTTTAGAATAAGGGAAAATTGTTATGGGCTGAAATGATAGGCCTGAATGATTTTCAATTTATTTCATTTACTTGGAACTGCGGGTTTGAAATGATAAAACTCGGATTTTCTTTGTAAATTACGGGTTGAAATGATATGTTACCCGTATCACTTTTCCTAGTGTAGAAAATTATATACAGACCCGTAGTTAATATATGTTTTCTAAAATTTTTAAAATTATTTTAGAAATGTAAATATTAAAACATTTTGATTTAAATCTAATTAAAAAGGATTTTTGTAAAATATTATTGATTATCTGAATAATTGTAAGTAAAATGAATTAATGAAAAGTTAGAAAATTTTGAACGTAAGTTATTTTGGAAAATTTGATTTAATTATAATTGGAAATTAAATTGAATATGAAATTATGATAAATTATGATAATTTGAATTTAAATGAATTCGAAGTGATTTTATATCATATTAATGATTTTTAATAAAGTTGAAATGTGAAATGAATGAATACTTTAAGTTGAAATTTTGAAATATAACTAAATTGCAAATTTATGAAATTGACTTAAAAGCAAACTTTTAGTTAAGTAAATAAAAATAAAAATAAGTTATATTTGAGAATTTGAACTTAAGTGTTAAGTTGAAATTTAATGCAATGAATTTAAAATTTGAACATTGCAATTTAATAAGTGAATTATTATTAAATCTTGATTTTTGAATGGAAATTTAACTTTATAAAATCATGAACTTGAGGAAAATTAAATAATGTTATAAATGTGAAAATGTATGATTTTATGATTTAAAAATGTTTTAAATAAAAAATATAATTGGTTGAGAAATTATATTTAATATTTGAAGTTAATTGACTGCATTTTTGAAATGCTATTAATTACAATGTAAATGATAGTACAGCATTTGTAAATGCTGTAGTTGATGATAATGAACTAAAAAGCTAAATTGAATTAAAAGCTATTATAGCAATTTTTGTAAGTGATATAATTTTTGAATTTAACTAAGTTTATTTGAAATTTAAGTAAACCCTATTACAACATTTTAAAATGTTGTCTTTTGTTAAATTGAACTGTTTTGAATGTATCTTTCCGTAGCGTTTTTTAAATGCCACGAAAAGTGAATTTTCACTGTTTTGATAAACTTAAGTGAATAAATGAACTTTGAAAGTTGGAAATTTTGGAAATTTAATAATTTAATTATTGAACGTAATAACTTCATTTTAATGATTAAAAATGATTTTTTTTGAATATAAACTGTTTTGAAATGTGAATTGAAATGGTATTTTAAATTGAATAAAATGAATAATGATTTGAAATGAATGTGGTTTTGATATTTTGATATATTAAATGATTGAAATGTGGTTTGAAAAGATATGATATTTTGATATATTAAAATGATTTGAAAATGGAGTTTTGAAAGATATGATATTTTGATATTAAAATAATTTGAAAGGAAGTGCTGAAAAGTAAGATATTTTGAACGATGTTTTGAAAGGTTGTGATATTTTGATATATTAAAATGATTTGAAAGGAAGTTTGAAAGGATATGATAATTTAATATATTGAAATGGTTAGAAATGACTTGATATTTATTTTGATAAATATTTGAATCGAAAGTTATGGTATGATGATATATTGAAATGGTTTGGAAATAATTAATCTTTATTTTGATAAAGATTTGGGTTAAAATGATATTTTATTTTGAAGTATAATTTTTTTTAAAGTTATAACTATGGGTTATAATAACGATTGGTTGTTAAAGAGACCGGGATCGGATATTGTCTTATAGCCGGCCAATACCGAAAACCACTTTAACAACTGTGTACGCGGTGGAGATTCCAGAATGAAGTAGGATGGTGGCGACGTTCTCGAGGTATATTACGTGGACCCGACTCCCGTGAGTTGGCATAAATGACAAAGACAGGAGCTATACCGGGCTACACAAAGGGTCGCACCCTTTCATCGAGCATGCTCCGTCGAAAACCATTCTATTACTTTTGTGATTCGATATGTGGCGCCACTTTGATTAGGGGGTATTGTTCGAGGTGGACGGAATTCGTTGGCTTGCCGTCACCATCGGTCCGGAAGTGCAAACGGTGTATCCACCCTGGCATTGCCTCGCGTGCCGTGTCATATCCTTATATCGAGCCCACTACGATTTTGGTTTTAAAGATCCGACCGCGTTAAGGTTCACCATCCCCTTAACGTTATTTTCTATATGATTATACTTTACTAATTAGACACTACTGTATATAACGTATACTACTACATAGTAAATAGTTTAACGGATCCTTAGAGGATGGGCGGTCCCAAGCATCATCTAAGTTACTTGTACCTTTACTACAGTTCACTTGAGTTCGTTTATATTGTATAAGTATGTATGTTCTGACTCGAGTGTTTGTATTTTTATTTACTCTCGGGTCAGCCTGAGTTATTCATAGATTTGGATTTCCACTTTCTGGAGATTGGAATCGCTGGAGATTATCTACTTGTCAAATTTTATCTTTTGCGTAGACTTCTATGTAGTGAGACTTCCTTTGTACTTTATTTATTCTTTTGTATCTTATGTAACTCTGATATATTTATATAGTAGCTTCATGAACTACTATCTCTTTTACTTCCGCTGCATTATTATTATTCTATGTCTGTGATCTGTGATTTTTATTTACTGTATATTCTGAGGTTTGCCAAAATTTTATTTACAACGCGGTATTTTGAGCAATTCAATTCCGGCATGAGTGTCTGCCTATACGCTTATAATGGATGCGAATGGTTGACAATATCGGGTCGTTACAGTTGGTATCAGAGCTTTGGTAGCTCTAGGCAAAATTCAACATATGGAGTGAATGTATTTACAGAACACTTTCATTCGAGTTTGAATCTCTTCCTTTTTGACTCGATTCCTTTGAATTTTGGAACATTCCCTGCGGTTCCAAAATCCATTCGTGTTCTTCACTATTCATCTTCTTTTGATTCTGGAGTATTCCATAACTTCACTTCGAATGATCTTTCTCGTGAGTCGGCGGTCATGCCAATTTCAAATTGAATTGAAAAAGGGGAAACTCCTTTACAATTAGCATCGATTCACCAGAGATTCTTATCTATCCTTGGTTTAGATGCTAATATCTTTTGTTATTCCAAACTTTATCTATTGAGATCGAATGTAGATTTACTGTCACGACCCGACTTTCACTCCCAGAAAATCGCGTCATGAATTAAGAAAGAAAGGGATAGAAGAAGGAAAGAAAGAAGAGAAGAAGAAACAACATCAGAATCTAACACAGCGGAACGAATAAATTATATTAATAACATAATACTTTACATAGTATCATATACATCAGAGATACACAGCATAAACACTCATACTAGACAGTTATAAACACCTGTCTAATTATACAACATAATACAACAACTCAGAGAACACACAGCGGAATACTCTATATATATCTACTCGTAGAAGCCTCCTGCTCCATTGCTCCTCCACAAATCGTCAAAGCTAATCCAGATCCTAACCTGAATCCCTTGACTACTCATAAAAATTTGAGTACCCAAGAGTTTATGAAAAACAAAAATAAACTCCGGGTCAGACATGGGTCTGGTGTGAGTAACAGGTTAAAGTTGCTTAACTTTTAAAAACCTTTTGAAAAGAAAGGTATCACGTAAGACTTCCCACACATAAACATGGAAAAGTTTTTACCTTACGCTAACCAAAACATTTGATAGGAAATCCGATGATATTATAATAGTGTCTAGGGTTTTCAAGTAAATAAGAAAATAGCCGAAATTGTTACATTCATTAAATTCCAGCTACTAGCCACAAAAGTGGGTAATACAAACAAAACCGTTGGCACTTATTGGATTTTGGATTCCATACAATGGCAGGGCTACTGGGGTACCGCCCGTCACAGTACGTGGCCTAGATCACCGTACCGAGGATTACTCCCTTCATCCCCTGCAACACAAAGCCGGACCCGTTCCTTACTGAACAGTTCCAAACAAGACAACCCCGTGGTTGTAGCTAGCAACCACCCACACAGCCGAATATAAAGGAACTTCTAGACAGGGATCAATCTTGCTCTCCAGTGGGCGCGACCCACGAAGCTTTGCTGCACCTCCCCTGTTTTAGCCATTCCCGGTTGATGAGGCTTGAGGCTACGATTACCTTTATAGGACATATCACTTAGAATGCTCATCGTCCACCTGACGATGTGCTGAAAGCATTCAATCCATACAAGTTCGTTCCGGGTTCGAACGAAACCGAAGGCATTATCTCGTTACACTCATATTGGAATCACCCTCAGAGTTAACGACAATAACCCTTGCACTCTAAACCACCATCTCGAATCTATAAGGACTATTCCGTCAAACTCATTACGGAATCACCCACAGAGTTATACTGACTCATAGTTCTTACACCTCGAGTCTTCACAAAGCTCCACTTTGATACACGACCTAACGTTATTTGGAATCGATGTGGTTTTCGGATATCCAAATATGGAAACCCGATCCCGGTCTCATCGAAAACCAAAGCGTGTCTTTTAAGGTCCAAGTTGTTTTAAAGGTTTAAAACAATTCAATTACAGTATCTATTTACACACAGATAGATAACTTAAATCATAACTGATAATCAACATTATCATATAACAGGTAATTCACATCATCAATATCAAATAGATATTCCATATATCAACATCACAATAGATAACCTATGTTATCATCATAATACCATCAAACATCCATACCACACAATATCATACATCTCACTATTGAGATCACAAAGCATCTAAGTCCATCCATGACATCCATTCATACATAAGCAAGGATCCACTCATCACAATATAATTAATTTAAAATGAATTAAATTAATTGTCTCTATCTCAAATTAATTTAAAATGAATTAAATTAATTCCTTCATCTTTAATTAATTTAAAATAAATTAAATTAATTACTTCACAATAAAAATCTTGCTTACTCAATCATTTAATTGATTACAATCAATTAATCAATCATAAATTACTTTAATTAATCACTCTTGATTAATTACCCTTAATTACATTCATGTAATTAATTTCACAAATTAATTATTCACAACCAAACAGTAATTAACTCTTAATTACTCAATTAATTAATTAATTAATTAATCATAATTAATTATCCTAATCCTTAATTAATTACATTAATTAATTACCTTTTAATTACCTATTATTGATTAATTAATCATAATTAATCAACTTAATTACATCATTAAATAAATAATTAATGATCTTAATTATTTCTTAAATTAATTACTCAAAGTAATTAACTAATTTAATTACTATATTAAACCAAATTAATTATCCTTAATTTAATTTCTTAATTAATTATTTGATTAATTACTAAATAATTAATCCAAATTTCTTCATACTTAACATCCCTTAATTACAATCTGTAATTATCAAATAATTACTTAACTAAGTAGTTTCCAAAACATTAATTACATAAAGCAATTATCCTTAACCCAAGTGTTTAAAATTAATTAAACTTAATTAATTAAATTAAACAATCTCATTCAATTAAATTAATTACATCAAGTAATTAATTTCTTAATTACTTCATCAAGTAATTATACTTAAGCCATTTATAATTGATTATTATTAAATTAATTAATCTAATTAATTATAAAAATTAACTACATTAATTAATTATTAAATAATCATGGTTAATGATCTTCATTAACCATCCTCTAATTATTTTATTAAAGTAATTAACTTAAATTAATTACCAATTAAATTATTTTAATCATTTATTAATTAAAGTTAATTATTAAATTAATCAACCTTAATTAAAAACTTAATTACATAATTATTATTCATTTATCATTAATTAATAATTTAATTAATGATCTTAATTCCAAATTGATAAATCAATAATCAATTATTAATTCCAAATACAATTAATTAATTAAATTAATTAATCAATCTTAATTACCTTATTAATAAATTCTAAAACATAATTCTTAATCAATTTTCAAAATAAACATAACTTAAGAAATTTCATTTCAAATTAAACAATCTTAATTATGTTTAAAACAATATTATCCAAAACAAAATACTTAAGAAATTTCCCTTTAAATTCCAATTTAAATTCAAGTTAAAATAGAATAATATTAAACTTATCAAATTTTAAATAATTTGAAACTTATTTTAAACTACAACTCAAACAAAAGTTTGACTTAAAAATGAAATCATAAGAATTTGATGTTACATTCATTTTTAAATTTTTAGAAATTCCATTCATTCTTAGTTCCAACTTTCAAATTTAAATTTTCTATTTAAATTTAAACTGAACTCATTCTCAAACTTTGAATTCCAGATTTTAAAATTAATCTGTAAATTCTATTCACACTTAAATCTTAATATTTAAAGTTTTAAACTTATTTGCCAAATGAAATGGATAATTAAGATAAATTTTAAACTTTGATTCTATTTTTAAAACTGGAATTAAATTTTGAATCTGAAATTCAAACCTGTATTTGGATTTACACTTAAATTTCACTCAAATCACAAATCTGCAGTTTTAAAAAGATTTAAATCCAGATTTTTGCAGAAAACAGAAAACAGGTTTCAAATTCAAACCTGGATTTTAAATTCATAGCAATTCAAACTTAAATTAAGTTTTATAATTAAGTTTTAAACCTAAACCTTATTTAAATTCTATAACTACAGGTTTTAAATTTTGACAAAACAGATTTTTTTTTAAAAAAAAAAAAAAAAAAAAAAAACAGAAAACAGGTCTACAACCTGAATCCTGCAATACACAGAGAAACCCGAGAACATCAATTTCTACTTCGGGTCAAAAGTTTACTTACTTCGAGTCATACACATGCCTACTTCGGGTTTCTACCATACTTGCTTCGAGTAACCCAGACCTACCCCTAAAAACCCCCAAACCAAACAGATCTTCAGAAATCATGTCGCCGTGCATATGCACGGCGAACACCACCTCTGGCGATCATTAGTGTTGATCCAGCAACCTCCATAAACACAAGCAAGCCCACGACAACCATCAAATCGAACCAATAATCTATAATTCAAAATAACCCCAAATTCCAAAACCTGAAACTTCAAACAGGTTTTCACTTGCAAACCTGTCAACGGCGATTGCGAGTCGCTCCGACCACCTGCAGTCCATCCATTCCAACCCCAATCTCCTCCATTCATCAACTACACAATCCCAAAGTATCAGATCACTCTGTCAACCCATCCTTCCTCACTGTCCAATCCTTAATCCTTATTTCAAACAGGGGTTCACTACAAAAACTCAAACTGCAACCATTCCAGGAATCATGCTACTCATTTTAGATTTTTATAAGGATCTAAGATCCTTACCCTATAACTCAAAAGATTTTTAAGTTTTCTTAATCTACAGATCTCAAGAATTTGCACAAAAGTCATATTTTTGCTCCTGACCAAACTGTATATGAACATTCACTAGAAAAACTGATACTTGATTTTAAGACCAAGTTTTGTTAATGCATTAAGTTTATGAAGCTGGATTTAAGTATTAATATGTTTTAATTTTGATCAATATTAAACATGCAGAGGAGTTACTCAGAGACAAATTTCCAGTATTTCCATTTTCCCAATGGTTTTTAAATCTAGACTTAAGAAAAAGAAACACATTACCTTATAAGTTTTGAAACTAATATAAAATAACAAACTCTTTTAATCATCCTAAACCCAGTTACTATCTCAACATAATCCAATTGCAGATGATTTTTAAGTAAGATGTAAAATGGAATCACTGCATAGCAACTCAACAGGCATACAAAAATCATAACAGACCTACATACATAATTTATCTCAAAACTTAATTAAACAACCTAATATAGTTTAAGGTTTAATTGTTACTCACTTTTGAAAAATACAGAGCTCAGTTGAATATGCAGAAAACTCAAAAATGCAAGCATTCCATCTCATACACAAACACAGGCATATCCAACATACTCAACAAGCAATAGATTTAGCAACTATATTTTAATTTAGTTTTAAAAATAAATTGTTACTCACATATTTGATGAATGCAGACCCCTGTTGTAAACTCCTCTCTGTTGCTCATTTGAATTGCAGAAAACAAGCAGGCTTATAGAAATACAGGTGCTTCCTCTGTTGTTTAAAATCTGGGTTGCTCATGCTTTCCATGACCAAGATGTTTGCATGCAGGTGAATATGTAGTTGTTGCTAACACCTCAAGTACATGCAGATGGTTTTGTGAATTGTTATATGCAGAATTTTGATTGTGGATATATGTATGCAGGCTTGTATTTGAGGAAGTGCAGATTGGAAGTTTGATTATGCAGAGGTTGGATTTGAATATGTAGGTTGCAGATTTTTGGATTTAAATAATCTTATGAATGCATATTTGAATATGGGTTTGGGATATGCAGATTTTAGATATGCAGGTGAATTTGATGAGGAGTTTGTATATGCAGAATTCTTTTTTTTTTTTTTTAATTTGAGGAATGCAGATTTGGGATTTGAGAAAATGCAGAAATAAGATGTGCAGATTGCATGATTTTGATTCAAGAAGTTTGAAGAATTTCTTTTGATTAAAGAAGAATGAAAAATGCAATATGTTTGAAGATGTAACTATACACATGTGTTTTCAGATTTAATTAAAAGAAAAGAAAAATTGAAAACAAAATTTTAACACTTGTTCATTATTTCAACACTTGTCAATTTACTCTTTTAAAAATGCAACACATGTAATCTTAAGTTAATTAGTGCTAATTATAATTTAATGTGTGTATATAATCCTAAGTAAATGTGTTAGTTAAATTTAAACATGTGTATGTATTTATAAATGGAAACTTATGCATATTAAAGATTTAAAACAAATTAAGACTTATACTTTTAAATTTAAATTCAACTAAATCAAAATCAAATATTTTTCAAATCAAGTTGTACATATAAATTTAATTTGAAATAAAAACTACAGACCTAATTCAAAATTTATTTTAAGCCATTACAATATCAATATTGTTTTTTTTTTTTAAAAAAATTATCTTTTTATTAAATTAAAGTCATTTACAAGAATTTATATTTTTATAAGTAAAGTATCCATTTTATTAAACCATTAAAACATTTTATTGAATTTATTCTAAATTTAAATCAATACCAATCTATTTAAAATATAAACCAGATATTTATATTGAAAATAAATCAATTTATTATTTAAAAAAAATAAAATAACCAATTTAAATAATTATTGAAGAAGATTATTAAATTTATCTGAATAATTATCATCAGAACATCAATATCAATTTAATTTTAACTACAGATTATTAAATTGATATTGTCAAAAATTCCGGGACGTTACAATCCTTCCCCCTTAAAAGAATTTCGTCCTCGAAATTTAAAACAAAGGTAATTTAATAATCTTATTATATTTTAATTTTAAACACAAGCATATATCAACATATGCTAACAACCAAACAACCAATTCAACCAATCAAACAAATCTAATTATCCAGACAAATTCTGGATAAAATCTTATCGAGTTTCCCCAGTGTATATATATATATCCACCGGGACACTCGCTCTAGAAAATCCAAACAAACAATACTACGAAGCTACAAAGCTCCTATACAACTATATCTATAACACTAGACAAGATATCAGACTACAAACGAGTCTGACTCACTAACCAAAACTCCAGAACTGCTGGTTCCACAACCAGAGATAAACCATACACGTATTCCCTCAGAGATACGTGAAACTCATCGAATCCCATATATCCAAACTGGCAATCCAATCCTGTAGATCAATCACTTATTCACCAAGATCACAGAAAAGGTCCAAAACACTACAGAGCTACTTCACAGACTTACCCAAACTTATAGCTCAGTTACGATCAGAGAAAGCTTATCCAAAATTAAACTTCCGACTTCAGAGTCCAAATCTCTTCGACTCTTATCCACAAAATCTCTTCGGACGATCTTGAGCTACCTACAGCCTACCCGCTCAGCTCAACCTACGCTGATGCTTCTAGAAACAAACCAGACCAATCAACTCAACAAAATGATCTCCTCAAGATCAACCAAGACCAAGAACTCAAACTCAACTCCTCAACATCAGAAAACAACAACTTCTTCTGTTCGGAAAAAGAAAAGCAGATACACTTCCAAACTGCTTCCGCTGCTCAACTCTGATCCGAAGAAGAGAATGCTGAAGAATAAGCACAAACTGGACAACACACCCCAGAGATATGGTTCAACAAGTCCATAAGAATCATTCAGGAGTTCCTCCAAAACTCCGAGCTGCTACACCAACTCAACTCTTGGAATCATTCTACTATAAAGCTGAACCTCCAATACCACTCCTGGAATTCCAATCGATAAGGAAACTCAATCTCCAGATGCAAACAGAACTCTGACTTCCTGAAGACATCCAGAAAAACTCAGATAACCCAAGAGAATACTCAAACAATCGCAAGTCACTTTTGCGATCCACCAAACCAAATCCAAGAAAAACTGTTCTCTCTAAACCAAACAGAACAGCTCAATCTCAACAAGCCAACCCATCGAAGAAACGGGTTCACTCAACTGCTTCTGAACTCCACTTCAGAAAAACTGCTAAACCAAAAGATCTCTTGCCAACACTGAGAACATTTCAAACTGCACTGCTGCCACAGATGCCAAAGAATTCCAAAACGAAGCTCTCCGAGAAACTCGGACTTCAAAACAAACAAAAACTCAAGCTGACCACAGCCACAACACTGAAGCAGACTTGCTTCCTTAACTTGTTCCAAAGAAAACATCTTCGGGAACATCCATAGTCACTGCATCTCATCACGCAGCTACTACTCCTGAGGTATTCAAAATACCATCACTTACTTCTGCTCAGCCAACAAATCCAATCACTACTCATCCAATCTCAAAAATAAACTCCGAACCTTAACAGGTTTCCTTCATAGATTAATGAAGTTCTTCATCACTACAGAACTTACTCGAGACAGTATTAGGTCTACAGTCCCAACAAAACACCTCCAACCTCAAACATTCAAACTCCAACCAATGGTAGTAATCGTGTAACACACAATACTACCTCATCTACCTTCATAACTTATATTGGAAAACCTGAACGGGTAACCCAACAGATAGGTAGAAATATATATAGTTATATATAAAAATTACAAATACGCTCTCTCAAGAAAGACACCACTACTGAGCCTAGGTATTCACTCAACCTAATGCTCCCTAAAGAAAGATACACTTCAGAGCCTAGGTATTCACTCAACCTAATGCTCTGATACCACAATGTCACGACCCGACTTTCACTCCCAGAAAATCGCGTCATGAATTAAGAAAGAAAGGGATAGAAGAAGGAAAGAAAGAAGAGAAGAAGAAACAACATCAGAATCTAACACAGCGGAACGAATAAATTATATTAATAACATAATACTTTACATAGTATCATATACATCAGAGATACACAGCATAAACACTCATACTAGACAGTTATAAACACCTGTCTAATTATACAACATAATACAACAACTCAGAGAACACACAGCGGAATACTCTATATATATCTACTCGTAGAAGCCTCCTGCTCCATTGCTCCTCCACAAATCGTCAAAGCTAATCCAGATCCTAACCTGAATACCTTGACTACTCATAAAAATTTGAGTACCCAAGAGTTTATGAAAAACAAAAATAAACTCCGGGTCAGACATGGGTCTGGTGTGAGTAACAGGTTAAAGTTGCTTAACTTTTAAAAACCTTTTGAAAAGAAAGGTATCACGTAAGACTTCCCACACATAAACATGGAAAAGTTTTTACCTTACGCTAACCAAAACATTTGATAGGAAATCCGATGATATTATAATAGTGTCTAGGGTTTTCAAGTAAATAAGAAAATAGCCGAAATTGTTACATTCATTAAATTCCAGCTACTAGCCACAAAAGTGGGTAATACAAACAAAACCGTTGGCACTTATTGGATTTTGGATTCCATACAATGGCAGGGCTACTGGGGTACCGCCCGTCACAGTACGTGGCCTAGATCACCGTACCGAGGATTACTCCCTTCATCCCCTGCAACACAAAGCCGGACCCGTTCCTTACTGAACAGTTCCAAACAAGACAACCCCGTGGTTGTAGCTAGCAACCACCCACACAGCCGAATATAAAGGAACTTCTAGACAGGGATCAATCTTGCTCTCCAGTGGGCGCGACCCACGAAGCTTTGCTGCACCTCCCCTGTTTTAGCCATTCCCGGTTGATGAGGCTTGAGGCTACGATTACCTTTATAGGACATATCACTTAGAATGCTCATCGTCCACCTGACGATGTGCTGAAAGCATTCAATCCATACAAGTTCGTTCCGGGTTCGAACGAAACCGAAGGCATTATCTCGTTACACTCATATTGGAATCACCCTCAGAGTTAACGACAATAACCCTTGCACTCTAAACCACCATCTCGAATCTATAAGGACTATTCCGTCAAACTCATTACGGAATCACCCACAGAGTTATACTGACTCATAGTTCTTACACCTCGAGTCTTCACAAAGCTCCACTTTGATACACGACCTAACGTTATTTGGAATCGATGTGGTTTTCGGATATCCAAATATGGAAACCCGATCCCGGTCTCATCGAAAACCAAAGCGTGTCTTTTAAGGTCCAAGTTGTTTTAAAGGTTTAAAACAATTCAATTACAGTATCTATTTACACACAGATAGATAACTTAAATCATAACTGATAATCAACATTATCATATAACAGGTAATTCACATCATCAATATCAAATAGATATTCCATATATCAACATCACAATAGATAACCTATGTTATCATCATAATACCATCAAACATCCATACCACACAATATCATACATCTCACTATTGAGATCACAAAGCATCTAAGTCCATCCATGACATCCATTCATACATAAGCAAGGATCCACTCATCACAATATAATTAATTTAAAATGAATTAAATTAATTGTCTCTATCTCAAATTAATTTAAAATGAATTAAATTAATTCCTTCATCTTTAATTAATTTAAAATAAATTAAATTAATTACTTCACAATAAAAATCTTGCTTACTCAATCATTTAATTGATTACAATCAATTAATCAATCATAAATTACTTTAATTAATCACTCTTGATTAATTACCCTTAATTACATTCATGTAATTAATTTCACAAATTAATTATTCACAACCAAACAGTAATTAACTCTTAATTACTCAATTAATTAATTAATTAATTAATCATAATTAATTATCCTAATCCTTAATTAATTACATTAATTAATTACCTTTTAATTACCTATTATTGATTAATTAATCATAATTAATCAACTTAATTACATCATTAAATAAATAATTAATGATCTTAATTATTTCTTAAATTAATTACTCAAAGTAATTAACTAATTTAATTACTATATTAAACCAAATTAATTATCCTTAATTTAATTTCTTAATTAATTATTTGATTAATTACTAAATAATTAATCCAAATTTCTTCATACTTAACATCCCTTAATTACAATCTGTAATTATCAAATAATTACTTAACTAAGTAGTTTCCAAAACATTAATTACATAAAGCAATTATCCTTAACCCAAGTGTTTAAAATTAATTAAACTTAATTAATTAAATTAAACAATCTCATTCAATTAAATTAATTACATCAAGTAATTAATTTCTTAATTACTTCATCAAGTAATTATACTTAAGCCATTTATAATTGATTATTATTAAATTAATTAATCTAATTAATTATAAAAATTAACTACATTAATTAATTATTAAATAATCATGGTTAATGATCTTCATTAACCATCCTCTAATTATTTTATTAAAGTAATTAACTTAAATTAATTACCAATTAAATTATTTTAATCATTTATTAATTAAAGTTAATTATTAAATTAATCAACCTTAATTAAAAACTTAATTACATAATTATTATTCATTTATCATTAATTAATAATTTAATTAATGATCTTAATTCCAAATTGATAAATCAATAATCAATTATTAATTCCAAATACAATTAATTAATTAAATTAATTAATCAATCTTAATTACCTTATTAATAAATTCTAAAACATAATTCTTAATCAATTTTCAAAATAAACATAACTTAAGAAATTTCATTTCAAATTAAACAATCTTAATTATGTTTAAAACAATATTATCCAAAACAAAATACTTAAGAAATTTCCCTTTAAATTCCAATTTAAATTCAAGTTAAAATAGAATAATATTAAACTTATCAAATTTTAAATAATTTGAAACTTATTTTAAACTACAACTCAAACAAAAGTTTGACTTAAAAATGAAATCATAAGAATTTGATGTTACATTCATTTTTAAATTTTTAGAAATTCCATTCATTCTTAGTTCCAACTTTCAAATTTAAATTTTCTATTTAAATTTAAACTGAACTCATTCTCAAACTTTGAATTCCAGATTTTAAAATTAATCTGTAAATTCTATTCACACTTAAATCTTAATATTTAAAGTTTTAAACTTATTTGCCAAATGAAATGGATAATTAAGATAAATTTTAAACTTTGATTCTATTTTTAAAACTGGAATTAAATTTTGAATCTGAAATTCAAACCTGTATTTGGATTTACACTTAAATTTCACTCAAATCACAAATCTGCAGTTTTAAAAAGATTTAAATCCAGATTTTTGCAGAAAACAGAAAACAGGTTTCAAATTCAAACCTGGATTTTAAATTCATAGCAATTCAAACTTAAATTAAGTTTTATAATTAAGTTTTAAACCTAAACCTTATTTAAATTCTATAACTACAGGTTTTAAATTTTGACAAAACAGATTTTTTTTAAAAAAAAAAAAAAAAAAAAAAAACAGAAAACAGGTCTACAACCTGAATCCTGCAATACACAGAGAAACCCGAGAACATCAATTTCTACTTCGGGTCAAAAGTTTACTTACTTCGAGTCATACACATGCCTACTTCGGGTTTCTACCATACTTGCTTCGAGTAACCCAGACCTACCCCTAAAAACCCCCAAACCAAACAGATCTTCAGAAATCATGTCGCCGTGCATATGCACGGCGAACACCACCTCTGGCGATCATTAGTGTTGATCCAGCAACCTCCATAAACACAAGCAAGCCCACGACAACCATCAAATCGAACCAATAATCTATAATTCAAAATAACCCCAAATTCCAAAACCTGAAACTTCAAACAGGTTTTCACTTGCAAACCTGTCAACGGCGATTGCGAGTCGCTCCGACCACCTGCAGTCCATCCATTCCAACCCCAATCTCCTCCATTCATCAACTACACAATCCCAAAGTATCAGATCACTCTGTCAACCCATCCTTCCTCACTGTCCAATCCTTAATCCTTATTTCAAACAGGGGTTCACTACAAAAACTCAAACTGCAACCATTCCAGGAATCATGCTACTCATTTTAGATTTTTATAAGGATCTAAGATCCTTACCCTATAACTCAAAAGATTTTTAAGTTTTCTTAATCTACAGATCTCAAGAATTTGCACAAAAGTCATATTTTTGCTCCTGACCAAACTGTATATGAACATTCACTAGAAAAACTGATACTTGATTTTAAGACCAAGTTTTGTTAATGCATTAAGTTTATGAAGCTGGATTTAAGTATTAATATGTTTTAATTTTGATCAATATTAAACATGCAGAGGAGTTACTCAGAGACAAATTTCCAGTATTTCCATTTTCCCAATGGTTTTTAAATCTAGACTTAAGAAAAAGAAACACATTACCTTATAAGTTTTGAAACTAATATAAAATAACAAACTCTTTTAATCATCCTAAACCCAGTTACTATCTCAACATAATCCAATTGCAGATGATTTTTAAGTAAGATGTAAAATGGAATCACTGCATAGCAACTCAACAGGCATACAAAAATCATAACAGACCTACATACATAATTTATCTCAAAACTTAATTAAACAACCTAATATAGTTTAAGGTTTAATTGTTACTCACTTTTGAAAAATACAGAGCTCAGTTGAATATGCAGAAAACTCAAAAATGCAAGCATTCCATCTCATACACAAACACAGGCATATCCAACATACTCAACAAGCAATAGATTTAGCAACTATATTTTAATTTAGTTTTAAAAATAAATTGTTACTCACATATTTGATGAATGCAGACCCCTGTTGTAAACTCCTCTCTGTTGCTCATTTGAATTGCAGAAAACAAGCAGGCTTATAGAAATACAGGTGCTTCCTCTGTTGTTTAAAATCTGGGTTGCTCATGCTTTCCATGACCAAGATGTTTGCATGCAGGTGAATATGTAGTTGTTGCTAACACCTCAAGTACATGCAGATGGTTTTGTGAATTGTTATATGCAGAATTTTGATTGTGGATATATGTATGCAGGCTTGTATTTGAGGAAGTGCAGATTGGAAGTTTGATTATGCAGAGGTTGGATTTGAATATGTAGGTTGCAGATTTTTGGATTTAAATAATCTTATGAATGCATATTTGAATATGGGTTTGGGATATGCAGATTTTAGATATGCAGGTGAATTTGATGAGGAGTTTGTATATGCAGAATTCTCTTTTTTTTTTTTTTAATTTGAGGAATGCAGATTTGGGATTTGAGAAAATGCAGAAATAAGATGTGCAGATTGCATGATTTTGATTCAAGAAGTTTGAAGAATTTCTTTTGATTAAAGAAGAATGAAAAATGCAATATGTTTGAAGATGTAACTATACACATGTGTTTTCAGATTTAATTAAAAGAAAAGAAAAATTGAAAACAAAATTTTAACACTTGTTCATTATTTCAACACTTGTCAATTTACTCTTTTAAAAATGCAACACATGTAATCTTAAGTTAATTAGTGCTAATTATAATTTAATGTGTGTATATAATCCTAAGTAAATGTGTTAGTTAAATTTAAACATGTGTATGTATTTATAAATGGAAACTTATGCATATTAAAGATTTAAAACAAATTAAGACTTATACTTTTAAATTTAAATTCAACTAAATCAAAATCAAATATTTTTCAAATCAAGTTGTACATATAAATTTAATTTGAAATAAAAACTACAGACCTAATTCAAAATTTATTTTAAGCCATTACAATATCAATATTGTTTTTTTTTTTTTTTAAAAATTATCTTTTTATTAAATTAAAGTCATTTACAAGAATTTATATTTTTATAAGTAAAGTATCCATTTTATTAAACCATTAAAACATTTTATTGAATTTATTCTAAATTTAAATCAATACCAATCTATTTAAAATATAAACCAGATATTTATATTGAAAATAAATCAATTTATTATTTAAAAAAAATAAAATAACCAATTTAAATAATTATTGAAGAAGATTATTAAATTTATCTGAATAATTATCATCAGAACATCAATATCAATTTAATTTTAACTACAGATTATTAAATTGATATTGTCAAAAATTCCGGGACGTTACATTTACCCCATAAAAATCCACATTGATCTTATTCTTTAAGTCACGGTTGACCCGATTAAGGTTGCCCGTGATTTATTTAGGCTTATCCACCTCCCTATTTTGTTATTTAATCATCTTGCCTTTTGTCTCCAACCTATTTTCAAACATTTTGAATTATACTTGTAAATCTATGTTTTTTTTATATATTGTGTTGTTTGAGTTGTTGATGTTGAGTTGGGTTTCTGATCGATTCGTCTGATCAACGCTATCGATAGGATTTCTAAAATACTTTGACAGAACAAACTGACACAATATAATTTTAAAATTTGGTTAATGAAATAAAATTTTGATATACAAGTAAATTTATGGAACTTAATAAATTGATTTAAAATTGATTATTTGAAATGATAATACTTAATTTATCATTTATTGTTCTATAAATGAATTTATAGATAGTTGTTTATAAATTTATTTGGGAACTAAAATGAATTTAAAACAAGAAATTTGAGAATTCAATTTCCGATGGTTTCAAACCTTGTGTCTAAAGTTTTAAAGGGTTATATTATTTAAAGTATTTTCGAATAGAAATTTGTTTTCAAAGAACTTGAAAGTTTAAAAATTAGTGCTCTTCTCTTTGTCGCTGAGAAATAATTTCGGTGATGACTGCAGCATCATCGACATTCATTTTCGAGTTTCGAAATGAAGAGACCGCCCTGTAGTCTTGCTACAGCTTTGTTTTGGGAAATCAAATTGATTTGAATTTCTAAAATATGACTTGATCTATAATATATATAGATATATGATTTAAATTTGATTTGATAAATTATGTACGTACATTTATTTATCTCTAAATGGGTTGAAGAAGTCGGAAATTTAATTCTTAAATTTTATTTTAAAGAATAATTTCAATTATAAAAAGAAAATAAATTTTTTGGATGAATATTCAAGCATGAAATGATTTAATTGTATAATACAATTGCATTCAAATATAACTTACCTTAATTTCAGAAGTTAACAATGTAATTGGATAATATACAATATAAAAGGATTTTATAAATAAAATTTGAGTTGTTATAATAAATGTTATACACTTAATTTTTAATTATGAAATGATTAACAGAGGTAAATAGAATAAATAGGTAATTGAATAAATTACAATACAAAATAATGTTAAAAGAACTAAGGATAAAACAAAGCAGTTATAATAAGTGTAAGTATATTTAACATAAGTAATAAATATATTGAAAGGAATAATTTTAATTTTAATTAGGAATAAAGAAGAATAAATGTATTAAGTACATTACGAGTATAATAAATGATTATTTTTCAAACCCTTTAGTTTTAAAAATTGTTAATTTTAGATGATTGGTATACGCATCTTTCTATAATCTTTGATAGATCTTTGGTAATCATTTTGAATCCACCTTTTCGTGCTTGTGTTCTTAATTTTGGAGAATCTTGGAAAGATCATTTCCACCTTGTTAAACTTACCTATCACAATAGTTATCATGTATAATTTCCTTCTCCTTGTCATCTTGTCCTAATCTTGTTTCACTCTATCTTTTTCTGTGCTTTCCCGTACTTCATTCCTTTCCGGGGACGAAAAGTTTTGAGTGGGGGAGAGTGTAACAATCCTGTATTTTGTGATTTATTTCTTTTGTATATTTTAATTATTTTAATTAAAATTTTGATTTAAAAACTTATTTTATTTATTTTGAATGATAAACTTTAGTTTTGATATGAATTATCATTCCAAAGCATGACTAAAAAGAATATTTTCCAAAAAGTGAATTTTTGGTCAAAATAGTCAAACTTTGACTTTTAATTTAAATTTTTAAAAGTTTTAAATTTTAAATTTTATCTTTTATTATGAAAGTACATAAAATTTTAAGAACACTGCTTTTTGTTTCGTTGGAAACGGATTTAAATTGTGAAAGTTATGTATATTTCAATATTGAGTGCAATTTGTTTATTCTGCAATTTTGTTATTTTAAATAGTATAAATTTTATTTTTCTTTGTCATATTTTATTGTAATATGTATTGATATGTTATTTTATGTATGTATTTTTATTTTAATATTTTTGAAGCGAGGTAGGAATTTTTCTAGAGCTAGTAGTATTTTTCTTGTAATTTACATGCCCTGTTTTCAATTTTTAAACATTTTCTTTAGTTCTTTTCTATTTTTCTCCAATTTAATTATTTATTTTATTTCAGAAATGATAAGTAAATTATTTTATTTCAAAATTTTGCTTTAGAATATTTTTAAAATGAAGTAGATATTTTTTCCAAAGCCATTGATGTTTTAATTGTAATTTTTGAACCCTGTTTTCAATTTTTTAAGCAATTTCCTTAATTCTTTTTATATTTTCTTTAAATTTAATTATATATTTTTATTTTATTTCACTTTGTTTCGGTTTTTAGATGTACTTTCTGAAATTTATTTTGTTTTACTTGATTTAAAAGAAAAGGAAGTATGGAAGGTTTTAAAAGCTAAGAAACGTAAAGTCGTTTCACCGTTTCTTTTACCGTTTCTTTTTCAATCAATACATCAATTTATTTTGGCCGTACCTTTCTCTATTCTTTTCAGCTGCATTCTCTTATCTTTTTCACGTAAATTTCATCCATTTCTCAAGGAACTCACGGCCATGGATGTCCAAAAATTTTTTGGTAAGCTTTTTTCTTCTTCTTGTTTTTGTGCTTTTCTAAGTGATTTTGTATATTGTTCTCAACTTCATGGCTCCACTCCTCCTCAACCAGATTTAGGCCAACCTCCACCACTTTATTCTCTGATCATCATTCACCCTAGATCACCACCATGGCAGGCCAAGCAACCCCAAGGCAAGCACCACCACCAAAATCCACAAATCCATCACCTATGCACTCAAGCTGACCTAGTTTTGGTAGCACCACCTTCTACAACCATTAGCGGCCACTTCCACCACCACCACCACCTCTGACCTGACCTCCACCCTCTGCCACATCACCCACCACCACCTTGACCCACTGGCCATGACCCTAGATCCTATGGCCGAACCAAATTGTAGCATAGAGTTGTTGAATTTGCCTTGAAATTGCCTTGTAGTGTTGACTTGTTGCACCTATAAATCTCCACACTTTTAAACCATGATAGGCTGACCATTATGGACCCAAACCAGACCTTTATACATGCCTTGGATGTGCTATTTCAGTTCATAACTGAAGTATGTGAAGTTGAGAACAAGTGCAAAGCTTTTGTCTTTGTTTTGGGCTTTGATTCCTAGTGTCGTTTAGTGTAATTTGCTTTGAAAAACTTATGTATTTTGAATTGTTTTGTTTATATGTATACAAGGCAATTATATTTGTCTCTCCACTCTCAAATCATGGTAGTGTTGTCGTGCCTTCGTTGTGTCTGTATCGTGTGCTTTGATGTCGTTCTCCAGCTTGTGACATGTGAGTATTTCTCACCAAATGTTTATACTTATACAAATGTGAATTGACACCCTGTGAATCTGTAGAACTATATTAACATGTTATAACTGCTTATATTATTATCATATGATGTTCACAGCTGTTGTTACACCTGTTATATCATATGTTACTGTTCTTTCATGCTATTCTGTATATTTTATCAGTTTATCACGCTGCAAGTTCCCTGTAAATTAGAAATCACTATGGGTTGAAATGATACATACCCGAACGGACTTTAGAATAAGGGAAAATTGTTATGGGCTGAAATGATAGGCCTGAATGATTTTCAATTTATTTCATTTACTTGGGACTGCGGGTTTGAAATGATAAAACCTGGATTTTCTTTGTAAATTACGGGTTGAAATGATATATTACCCGTATCACTTTTCCTAGTGTAGAAAATTATATACCGACCCGTAGTTAATATATGTTTTCTAAAAAATTTAAAATTATTTTAGAAATGTAAATATTAAAACATTTTGATTTTAATCTAATTAAAAAGGATTTTTTTTAAAATATTATTGATTTTCTGAATAATTGTAAGTCAAATGAATTAATGAAAAGTTAGAAAATTTTGAACGCAAGTTATTTTGGAAAATTTGATTTAATTATAATTGGAAATTAAATTGAATATGAAATTATGATAATTTGAATTTAAATGAATTCAGTGATTTTATATCGTATTAATGATTTTTAATAAAGTTGAAATGCGAAATGAATGAATACTTTAAGTTGAAATTTTGAAATATAACGAAATTGGAAATTTATGGAATTGACTTAAAAGTGAACTTTTAGTTAAGTAAATAAAAATAAAACTAAGTTATATTTGTGAATTTGAACTTAAGTGTTAAATTGAAATTTAATGCAATGAATTTAAAATTTGAACATTGCAATTTAATAAGTGAATTATTATTAAATCTTGATTTTTGAATGGAAATTTAACTTTATAAAATCATGAACTTGAGGGAAATTAAATGATGTTATAAATGTGAAAATGTATGATTTTATGATTTAAAAATGTTTTAAATAAAAAAATATAATTAGTTGAGAAATTATATTGAATATTTGAAGTTAATTGATTGCATTTTTGAAATGCTATTAATTACAATGTAAATGATATTACAGCATTTGTAAATGCTGTAGTTGATGATAATGAACTAAAAAGCTAAATTGAATTAAAAGCTATTATAGCAATTTTTGTAAGTGCTATAATTTTTGAATTTAACTAAGTTTATTTGAAATTTAAGTAAACCCTATTACAACATTTCAAAATGTTTTCTTTTGTTAAATTAAACTGTTTTGAATGTATCTTTTCGTAGCGTTTTCTAAATGCCACGAAAAGTGAATTTTCACTGTTTTGATAAACTTAAGTGAATAAATGAGCTTTGGAAGTTGAAAATTTTGGAAATTTAATAATTTAATTATTGAACATAATAACTTCATTTTAATGATTAAAAATGATTTTTTTTGAATATAAACTGTTTTGAAATGTGAATTGAAATGGTATTTTAAATTGACAAAAATGAATAATGATTTGAAATGAATATGGTTTTGATATTTTGATATATTAAATGATTGAAATGTGGTTTGAAAAGATATGATATTTTGATATATTAAAATGATATGAAAATGGAGTTTTGAAAGATATGACATTTTGATATTAAAATAATTTAAAAGAAAGTGCTGAAAGGTAAGATATTTTGAACGAAGTTTTGAAAGGTTATGATATTTTGATTTATTAAAATGATTTGAAAGGAAGTTTGAAAGGATATGATAATTTAATATATTGAAATGGTTATAAATGACTTGATATTTATTTTGATAAATATTTGAATCGAAAGATATGGTATGATGATATATTGAAATGGTTTGGAAATAATATAATCTTTATTTTGATAAAGATTTGGGTTGAAATGATATTTTACTTTGAAGTATAATTTTTTTTTAAAGTTATAACTACGGGTTATAATAACGATTGGTTGTTAAAGATACCGGGATCAGATATTGTCTTATAGCCGGCCAATACCGAAAACCACTTTAACAACTGTGTACGCGGTGGAGATTCCAGAATGAAGTAGGATGGTGGCGACGTTCTCGAGGTATATTACGTGGACCCAACTCCCGAGAGTTGGCATAAATGACTAAAACAGGAGCTATATCGGGCTACACAAAGGGTCGCACCCTTTCATCGAGCATGCTCCATCGGAAACCATTCTATTACTTTTGTGATTTGATATGTGGCGCCACTTTGATTCGGGGGTATTGTTCGAGGTGGGCGGAAGCTGCTGGCTTGCCGTCACCACCGGTCTGGGAGTGCAAACGGTGTATCCACCCTGGCATTGCCTCGCGTGACGTGTCATATCCTTATATCGATCCCACTATGATTTTGGTTTTAAAGATCCGACCGCGTTAAGGTTCACCATCTCCTTAACGCTATTTTCTATATGATTATACTTTACTGATTAGACCCTACTGTATATAGCGTATATTACTACATAGTATATAGTTTAACGGATCCTTAGAGGATGGGCGGTCCCAAGCATCATCTAAGTTACTTGTACCTTTACTACAGTTCACTTGAGTTGGTTTACATTGTATAAGTATGTATGTCCTGACTCGAGTGTTTGTATTTTTATTTACGCTCGGGTCAGCCTAAGTTATTCACAGATTTGGATTTCCACTTTCTGGAGATTGGAATCGCTGGAGATTATCTACTTGTCAAGTTTTATCTTTTGCGTAGACTTCTATGTAGTGAGACTTCCTTTGTACTTTGTTTATTCTTTTGTATCTTATGTAACTCTGATATATTTATATAGTAGCTTCATGAACTACTATCTCTTTTACTTCCGCTGCATTATTATTACTCTATGTCTGTGATCTGTGATTTTTATTTACTGTATATTCTGAGATTTGCCAAAATTTTATTTACAACGCGGAATTTTGGGCAATTCAATTCCGGCATGAGTATCTACCCATACACTTATAATGGATGCGAATTGTTGACAATATCAGGTCGTTACACTTCAAATGTGCTCTATGCTTTCTCGCATCCTGATGAACTAGTAGCAAACTTAAAACTCGAACATCCATTTTCTTCAAGTATGGTGTTGATCCACCATGCAGTTTCCACCAACTGGCTAAAAAATAAAAGCAAGATAAGCTAAAAATCGTTCCAGCAATGAAAGATACAAGCGCTACAAAAAACAAATTGTTAATTTAAGAAAGTGTGTTATACTAGGATTGAAAGAAGTACTTTTTCTTTGTCGTATGGCAGGCTTGGTACCAAAAAGTCCCTTCTTGATTTTGATAAAAACCTAAGTCTCTCATGATATTGTCTTGAATGATATGGTTGTTCTTGTACGTCTTGAAAAGGAAAGAAGAGAATCCATCCATGAATTCTTGTTTATCCTCAATTTGTTCTCTTTTACTATAATAATGTAAGGGATTCAAAAAGTATCCCATCAAATGCAAATCATTTTTCAGTTTATTACTCCATCTTTTGTCAATTATAGCCCAAATTGCTCGATATTTTTTTCTTTGAAATTAAATGCTTCCGCGATCTCATTTTATGCATTATCCAAACCGCCATACAACCGTCCTATTGAAGGTATGTTACCATCTGCTAGTCGGAGTACTTTCACTAATGGTTCAAAAACTCTAACTGCAATCTCAACTTGATCCCAAAATGTGGAGCTACCAATGATCCTTGTAGCCTGCAATTTGGTAGTTAATTTGAAATGTTCAATTTATGCAATTTACAACCCGTGGTTAAAAAATCTTGCTGTAACTTTAATGCTCATCTAAATTACAAGTCTAATTAAAACATAAATCAATTTATTACCAAAACATAACACAAGAGTGCACACACATATATATATGTGTGTGTGTGTGACGACCCGGGTTTCTAACCTCAGAAAACCGTTTCATCATGAAGAAATAAAGGGGTCAGAAAATAGACAAGATAGAGAAGAAAGAAGAAACAACATCAGAATCTCAACAGCGGAACGAATAAATTATATTAATCATATAAATATTACATAATATACAATATCCTAGAGTTATACAAATAATACATCACATACTAGACGGTTATAAACACTTGTCTAGTTAATACAACTCGATACAACTCAAACAAATAACTCAGAGATACCAACACAGCGGAACTAAATATATCTACAACGCAGAAGCTGCCTGCTCCATTGCTCCTCCAGAATTCGTCAAAGCTAACCTGAATCCCTTAGCTACTCGTAAAAATTTGAGTACCCGAGAGTTTAGGAGAAGCAGAAATAAACTCCGGGTCAGACATGAGTCTGGTATGAGTAACAGGTTAAAGTTGCTTAATTTTTGAAAATATTTGAAAAACAAAAGGGTATCACGTAAGACTTCCCACAAATAAATATGGTAAGTTTTTACCTTACGCTAACCAAATCATTTAATAAGAAATTCAGTGATATTATAATAGTGTCTAGGGTTTTCAAGTAAATATGAAATAGCCGAAATTGTTGCATTATTAAATTCCAGCTACTAGCCACAAAAGTGGGTAATACAATCAAAACCGTTGGCACTTATTGGATTTTGGATTCCATAAAATGGCAGCTCTACTGGGGTACCGCCTGTCACAGTACGGGGCCTAGATCACCATACCGAGGAGTACGCCCGCTCCCCTGCAACACAAGGCCAGAATCATTCCTTACTGGACAGTCCCGAACAAGATAAACCCCCCAGTTGGCGCGACCAACCGCTTACTAAGCCGAATAAAAAGGGTCATCTAGACAGGGGAAAATCTTGTCCTGCTTGGGCATGACCCACCTAACCTTGCTACATCTCCCCTGTTTTAGCCATTCCCGGTTGATGAGGCTTGAGGCTATGATTACCTTTACAGAACATATTCCTTAGAATGCTCATCGTCCGCCTGACGATGTGCTGAAAGCATTCAATCCATACAAGTTCGTTCTGGGTTTGAACGAAACCGAAGGCATTATCTCATTACACTCATTTTGGAAATCACCCTCAGAGTTAACGACGATAACCCTTGTACTCTGAATCTTCATCTTCACTTTAGATTCACGACCTATCGTTAATTTGGATCGATGTGGTTTTCCGATGTCCAAATATGGAAACCCGATCCCGGTCTCATCGAAATCCAAAACCTATCTTTTAAGGCCAAGTTGTCTATTTAGTCTTAACAGTTCAATTCAATATTATCAATATACACACAGATAGATAATTCACATCTCATAATAGATAATCACATTATCATCATAAACAGATAGTCTATATCATCATCCAAACAGATAATTAAATATTATCATACTTAAACCATGCATCCATGTCACATAGATATTACTCATCTCATATCTGAGATCACAATCGATCAATGAAATATCAATATCATCCATAAGCAATGATTTATGAATCAC
Organism: Allium cepa; assembly: GCA_030765085.1. Lineage (NCBI taxonomy): Eukaryota > Viridiplantae > Streptophyta > Magnoliopsida > Asparagales > Amaryllidaceae > Allium > Allium cepa. The sequence continues at coordinate 140,992,096 of CM060932.1, forward strand.
AATCCATAATTAATTTAAAATGAATTAAATTAATTTCTTCTATCCTTAATTAATTTAAAGTAAATTAAATTAATTACACATCCATAAATCCTGCTCACACAACCATCAATTAATTATAATTAATTAATCATTCTCTAATTTCAATAAGTAATTTAGTCTTTAATTAATTTTTCAAATGAATTATTCTACATTATTCATAGTAATTAACATTTAATTTCTTCATTTGTTAATTAAATATAATTAATTACATTTATCATTAATTAATTACATTAATTAATCACCCCATTATTAATTATTCCTTATTTAGACAATTCTTAATTACATTATTAATTATATAAATTAATGATCTCTAATTTATATTTAAATTAAATTACTTTTTTTAAATTAATTACATTAAGTGATTAATCTTAAACACAATTATTAATCACCCTTGATTAATAACAAACCAGTAATTACTATCCTTAATTGCAAATTAAATAAATTAATTTTTCCCATAATTAATTATCTTCATTAATTAATCCTTTGATTAATTACAAATGTAATTACCCAAATTACTTAATTTACAAATCATCTTGTATTATTTACATCAAGTAATTATCATCTAATTACTTTCCTTAAGTAATTATGCTCCATTAATTACACTAAGTAATTTTACTTTCAATTAATCAAATGACTATCTTAAATTAATTAAACTAAATTAATTAACTTAATTTAATCATATCATCAGTTGCTTAAGTATCCCAATTACTCATTTTTGATTTAAATAACTTTTGCTACATTCCAGTAGTTTCCTTTAATTTATTTACAGAGATTAATCTTTGAATAAATCCATAGATTAACTATTTATAATTTATTCCATTCATACTTAATTTATTACATTGTATTTACCTTATTGATTTATTATTCCCAAATTAATCAATTTCTAATTTCATCACTAATTATAATAATTAATGATCTCTAATTACATTTTCCATTTAAATTAAATCAAATTGTTAATCACCCATGATTAACCCCATTCAGTAATTAACCATTCTTAATTACTTTAGCAAATAAATTAATTACTCTATAGTTAATTATCTCCAATCAATCCCTTGATTGATTTCATAAAGTAATTATACTCAATTTACTTTCTTTATTTAATCATCCTTAGTTAATTACATCCAGTAATTTTCATTTATTACTTCCCTAAGTAGTTATACTTCACATCATCAAATGTTTGAATCAATTAAACTTAATTAATTAACTTAAACAATTCATATTAGCATGATTAATTACAATAAGTAATTAATTCTTTAATTACTTTTATTAAGTAATTACTTAAATGATTTAAACCATTGATAATTTTTAAATTAATTAATCTAATTAATTATTAAAATTTTAATCACATTAATGAATTATTACAATAAAATCTTTAGTTAATGACCCTCATTAACTGTTAATTAAAATATTAATTAATTTAAATTAGTTAATTATTCATTTCATTAATCATCCTTGATTAATTATCTTTAATTATAGTTGATCTCATATTTAAAATTTAGTTTAAATCTCTCTTTTTATTCAAAACTTTACTTTTAAATCTCATCTATTTAAACCTCTTTAAAGTTGTTATAAATAATTAAATTAAAAAAAAATTAATTTATTTAAAACTTGGATTTAACTCTATTTACATTCCAACTAAATTTTGATCTAAACTTAGTTTAAATGTTTATTTTACATTCTAAAAATATACAGTTTTAAATTGTTTAAAATTTACAGGATTTAAACCTGTAACATACAATCTACCCGAGACCCCCTTGATAACGCTCGAGTGCTACTTCGAGTAGCTCGTCCAATTCACCCGAGTCACAACCGGGGTATGCAAACTTCTTCCTCGTCTTATTTTTTTTTTGTTACCAGTAAGTTTAAGTTTAAAACTTAAGTTGATAGTATCAGGTTCATACTTACGCATTCGATCAAAACTCTGAAGCAACCAACCTCATCACTCGAGCACGACTAGATAAGCAAACCCTCAACGACACCGATACCCATCACCTCCATGCCGTACACGTGCATGGCGACACCCTCCAGCTCTGGCGAACACCAAAGTCGTAGGCATATCACAAATCTTCCAGGGGTTCGAAATCCAAACCCAATTCGACTTCAAAAATTCGAAATCAAAATTTAGCAGTTCGACCCAAAAACTGCAAGCACCACCACTGACAAATACATCTCGCCACCGCCACACACGCCATCGAGGTCGCCAAAACTTCAGCCACACTACGACAACGCAACTAGCTTCCATTTCCCAAAACCTTGCTACACTCGATCAATTGTGTAAACCGTGGCGATAGATCTTATCAAGCCTAGTTAAACTAGGGTTCCAAACTTCAAACAACTACCTCCACCTCCATACTGAAAAGCACCATCATCAAACAATTTTCCTATCATCTACGCTCACTCCAATAGCATCCCTGAAACTTCCGATCTCCCCCAATCATTTGGATGATCAGAGGCAACTAAAATGTATAATTCAGGCATCTCTGAACTACTCTCAATTTCTAACACCAGAAATTGTTATTTTGGTTTTAAAAATCAAGATTTTGTTTAAGAATTGAGTTCCTAAACCTGAACCATTAAATCATGATTTTAGATTTTAACTTAGTTTAGACTTTCCTGTCAGATTTTGTTCAGATAAAATTTATCTTTATTTGAAACTTGAATAATGATTTTAAAACAAAACCTATAATTAAACAAACAGCTTTGTTAGTAACTTATGTGTTAATCAAGACTAAATCAAGAGGTTAAGGATCTAAATCAACTTTTACCTGGGAATTTAAGTACAGAGGAAACACATGCATAAACATCCAGACATCATATATATATATATATATATATATATATATATATATATATATATATACAGAAAGATATATCTTGGTGAAGCATACCCATTCCAGATTCTTATCAAACAACCAATTTACATATTTAAACTTTTTTATAAAAAAAATGTTACTCACAGCAAATGAATGAAGAACAGAGCAAGTTTATGATGAAAACAGTTTTGAATTTGTAGGCTTGAAATATGCAGAAATTTTCATCTCACAAACACCCAGAGAAACGAATATATAAATATCCACACAATATATTTAAGCATTCAAATATTAGCATGCAACAAGTTTAAAAACTTAAGTTATTTAAAAGAGTTACTCACCTGCAAAATTTTGAAACAGAGAATAGAGCACCCAAATTGAAAAGCTTATGATACTTTAAACTTGAGTGTTTGAATGCTCTGAAACTTGAAAGTTTTGCACTAAAAATCCTTTTTACTTTGAAGCCAATAGTTGTTGTTGAGGAGATGCTTGATTTCCAGATTGAAGATAAACATAACAGGCTTTGTTTTACAGGTTATCTTAGTTAAACTTTTGAAAGAAAAGTTGCAAACCTTAATTCATTTCTATTTTGCAATGTTTTGTTTTTTTTGAAACAAACTAGAATAAGTAGAGATGTATATATAGAAATATAAGTTTTGGTATAGGGTAGGTGTTATCTGGGTTTGCATATTTGCCTGGTACGCTGTTTATTCTTGTTCTATCAGGCAAGATTTTCTTTATGGTGGCTGAGTTGCCTTACGAGATTTTTGAATAGACTTAAGTTATGCTAGTACTTGTTACATTAAATGCAAGTGTTTCCCTTCATGCCTACATCCTTATCTTATTCGTATATGTTGATATTTCTTTTTCCTTTCATACTTATCCTGCAGACTTGCCTGAATATGCTTTCATACCTACCCTATTTTTGCTTTGCATCTATTAACAGGCAACACATTATTATTTTTCACTTGCCTAGCTTGCTTAATATTCTATGTACATATTGTTAACGCTAAAATTTAAACGCTAACACCCTGGTGTATAGGATGTGATTGTGAAAGCACCACCCGTTCGTACGGGAATCAGAAATAAGCAGTAAGTATGCAGAAAAACAGTAAGAGACACAGTATTTATAGTGGTTCGGCTTATAATCAAGCCTACGTCCACTTTAATCTCTTTATCACTAGTTTGATTACAATTCTTTACAAGATCTTTCAATTACAACACACTTCAAGTGATAGGATATGTAAAACAAGTAGCTCAAACTTTGATGTTGACAATCATCTTCAAATCCATGGTGAATGTAGATGATATCTTCATGGAGTTCCTTTAGAAGTTTGTTGGATCTCAAGAGCTTTGAAGTAGTCTGGAATTCGGCGGAGTAATGGCGCTTGAAGAGAATGAGCCAAAAAAAAGTCCTTTGAACGTTGGAAGTGGTCCTCTATTTATAAGAGTTCTGGTCTGGAAATTTTGCTAAGTTCTAAGTCGCCACCGACTCAGTATAAGTCGTGACCGACTTAACCTATCTCATTGCCGATCTAACGAGCTAAGCCCGCGACTTAATGGAAGCAAGCCTGTCTGAATTGAGTTGCGGCCGAGATAAGCTGAGTCGTAGGTCGGTGCCGAGACAAGCTGGGCAGTAGGTCGTCTCCCCCTCTTTAATGCATTGCTCCCGACTTAACTGGGAGTGCATGTTTAAACAGGTCATGAGTCGGTCACGACTCAAGCGTAAGTCGTGAACTTGTTCCATTCAATTAGGTCGGTAGGCATGTTAAGCCGGTCCCTTAGTTAAGTCGGTGACTTCATTGGGTAGTTAGGTCAGCAACATGTTAGGTCGGATCCTTCTGAAGCACTAGGTCGGCAACTTATTGAAACCTTAAGTCGGCAACCTATTGGATCTGTTAGATCAGCATGGCCTTAGGTCGGCAACTCTTCTGGGTCGGCATCGAATTGGGTCGGTCACCTTGTTAACTAGTTAGGTCGGCCAACCTGCTAAAGCTTTAGATCGGTCTTCGTGCTTGCGCTGTTGAGTCGGAACTTCTTTATGCCTTAGGTCGGCATCTATGCGAAAGTATTAGATCGGCATGTTTCTTAACTAATTAGGTCGGCAACTCTTCTGAGTCGGCATCTCTTGAGTCGTAACCGAGATAGGGTTAACATTTGCCCCTCGAAGTATACGTCTTAGGCTTAAGTCGTGTGCTTCGAATTATCTCTTATCTCGGCCCTTCATTGAGTCGGCACGTTATTAGATCGGGCACGGTCCAAAAGTTAGGCCGGTGAAATGCCGCTTCAGTTCCTTTCACCACGAGGTATAAATCATATCCCCTTCTTCTTTTTCATTACCTGCTCTCTTAATTCCGCCATTAAAATTCTCCTGAGTTCTTAAAGGCGATTCCATTCTACCTGATCATCAGCACTTCCTACTATTCAGAGCGTAAGTGAATCCTCTTCTTCGATTATAGATCACTGTTAGTTCGTGAATTTCACCATCTAAATCACTCCCTGACATGACGCTTTATCGCGAATCCCATTATGTTCACGGCTGATGGAGTTTAGGTTGCTAGGTTCGATTTTAACTGTCCGATGAGACGATGAAGATGGTTCACCGATGCAGGCTAGTGGATTTTGATGTGTGCTAGGATTGCAAGGTTTTGAATTGGTGCATTGGACGATCTGGAAGTATGAACTAATAGGAATGAAGTGTGGGTTTTTTGATTCGAGGGGGTAGCTAACGGTTTGAGTGGATCGAAGTATTCATTTTGATGCGACCCGTTGATTTCAGGCGACTTAGCTTTTGGCCGATTCAATCCTTAAATCGTGGCCGTGTTAATGCATGTGGGAAACCCACCGACCTACCATTCTGCCGATCTAAGATTTAAACCGTGACCGAGATAATGCCAGAAAGAAGTTTACCGACTCAAACTTTAAAGCTTAAGTCGTGACCGGGCTAACACTTGAGAAATTCCTGCCTTTTGAACCAGAACTTGCGACCTAGTGAACGAGTTGCCAAGTTAAATCATCTTGACCTTGACCCGCTACCGATCTAACCTTATCCCGTAAAAGATTTTTAGAACGTAGCCGAGATAGTACTTAGGCTTTGACGTTTAGGAGCATATACCCACTTTATGCATTTTGACTTTGACTACCGGACTAAGCTGAATAAACTTTGAATTGTGATCAAACTTTGTACTGCCCCAACTTTAAATTTGTTTGAACGTCATTGTATTACTTCACAGATCATTCTCACTTTTGAGCCGCAAACCTGTTGAGAATAACATACAAACAAAGAAAACCAAGGCGCACATACTGCCATTGACTGCCCATATCAAATGACAGATTAGTTAAGACAAGATAAAAGATATGAACATATTGCATGAAATGTTGTGAATCAATTGACTAAAGTAGAATATTAATGCAAAGTATCAACAATTTGAACTGATTTGCTTGCATCAACATTGTATTTGCATATTCAAACTCAAAACAAAGATTCCTGGTTTTTATAACTAACAAATGTTTGCTAGGTTTTATTCCAGTTACCTTTGCTTATTGTTTGATTGATACTTGTACAACACTTCACACACTTTAGGAAACGTGCACCTTCATGTTTGAATATCCAATTGCTTGTGTAGAATGACTTCCCATCAAAGAGAAGAAGTAGCAAGTCAAGAAGAAGAAACTTTCCCGGTAACTGCTCCTATAGAGAATCCTCCGGAAAGAACTTCGACTATTCTATCTTCGAGAACATTTATTCAGTTGCGTACTCAATTCGGCTTTGCTGAAGATGATGTCATATTTCCCGGACCAAATGATACTGCTGACAGACCTCCCTATGGTTTTGTCGCGGTTAATCGTCAAATGTGCTTAAGTGGGGCGATCCCACCTTTCAATGACTTTCTTCGAATTCTTCTTCTCCGGATGTCAATTTCTCCGTTCCAACTTCATCCTAATGGTTACGCTATCTTGATGGGGTTGGCTGTTTTGTTCAGAAGACATCTTGACCGACTGCCGAGCTTCGAAGAAATTCGCTACTTATGCTCGTTTGCAAAGAGCAAAGACCATCCTTCTCTTATCATTGTGAGAAGTGCAAGAAACCGCAAGCTCATTCTTGATCTTACTGAAAGTGTCCATGGATTTTTAAACCAATTTTTCTTTGCTCGCAGTCCCCCAGAGTTTTATGCTTCTTGGAGAGTAGGAAGTAAGATCATTTATTTCCGTCTTTCCACTTTCTTTCTTAACTCTTTTCGGGGTCCAAATTGCTAATCTCATTCTTTGCTTTTTTTAGCACTTCCCCTTCCCTCTAGAGATCCGATACATAGGCAGACTTTTGATAGACTGAGCGCTGTAGCTGCAGAAGAGAGAAGTATCAAGTTTCTACTAAGCGACGAATTTCTACATCAATACGAACTTCTCCACCCTTCTCGCTATACTCAGCTTTGTGAAGCTCCGACTGAAGTTCCCGATTCTCCGACGAAAACTCTCGACGCCTCGGTCTCCACTAAAGATCGTGTGCAGGGAGAAACTTCTACTGGAACTCCATTAGTGAAGTGCTCTACTCCACGAGACGACACGGGGCCATCCGAAAAGTCCGCGCTTCCCCCCATTACTGAAGAAGAAGAGGAGCAACCTTCCCAAACTATGAAAAATGCCGATAAAGGAACTGATGGAGGGAACCAGGCTAGGCATGACGATGATGATGTCTTTGGGGATTTAAGTGACTTATTTATCTCTTCCCAAGAGCTCTCTAAAGATGATCCTGCTCGTGGTAAAGTTATACCTCCAACAATTGAAGTGACATCTGCCCTCCAACTGACTCCAACTTTTTTGTTCCAAGAATTGCCACCGATAGCGAAACCTATTACATCCCCCCAACTGAGAAGTGGTTCGTTAGCCCAATGCGAGTAGTTTGCACTTCACACACCACTTAAGAATTTTCCAGCACACTTATACACTTATCTTCTTATGCTTTAAAGATTTCTGAAGCTTATCTTTTCTTATTTCAGATTCTCCAATGACACGCGGTGGATCATACTATCAAGATTTTCAACGCTATGGTGGGCGTGGACAGTATAATTATGGGCGCTACTTCTCTTCCTATAGGGAGTCTGATGAAGAGAGGGCTGCTCGAAAAGCTCGGGAAAGGAGGGATAGGGATGAGCATCGCGACTCCCCGCAGAGAGGTGACGATTCCTATAAAAGGAAATCACACGATGACCGGGGAAAAGGTCATGTAGTAGAAGATTCGAGCAAACGAGCTCGACATGGTGAGAGACATGCTTCTACCACTCCCGACAAGCCTACTGCTCCTGCCCCTCTTGATATTTCTTCCGACTCTCCTGCTCTCGGGAAGGAGGACATCCAAACAATAATAAGTAGGCCTAAATTTCAAGTGGGGCCCGGCCCAGCCACCTTACAAAGTCGCTTTCCCCAATGGTGCTTAAAGGGTGTGAGATTCGATCTCGACCTGGTTCCTATCGACAAGCCTGCTATGCTGCGAAATCTTGACGCCGTCAAACTCGACATCGAGAGGATGTCAAACTGGCAGAAGCTTGTTGATGAACTTCAAAGAGTTAACCGTGCCAACTTAGAGGCCATGCTCACCATGGAAAACGATAAGGCTGAGTGGCAAAAAGTCCTTGAGCAGCATGACACTGAAATGAGGAACATTACTTCCTACAATGAGGAGCTCGAAGCAAAAGTTGAGAAGTTAAAAGATGAACTTGCTGCTTCCTCTACTTCATACTCTCAAAAGGAAGAAGTGCTTCTCAAACAAGTAAGAGACGCTCATGCCAGCCAAAGGGATGCTGAGGACAGGCTTGAAGTGCAAAAGAGAATCAGTGAAGGCTATATTTCTGATATCGCTGAGCTTCATAAGAAAAACAACTCCCAGGAAGCGGAGATACAAATGCTTAAGCTTCAGCTTTCTAGAACTGAGAGGGAGCGTGATGAGGCTGTCGCCGGCAGAATCGCAGCTGAGGAATCTCATGAGGAGACTAAGAACAGCTTTGGCTCAACACTATTCGACTTCTACTTACATAGCGTCTTGGGGCGTGGAAGCCTTGCTTTTCTAGGTCCCAAGTACGAGATGACTTTAGCCGAGGTGTGGGAGGCTGCCCTCGATATGCTTGGTGCTGAGGGTGCTGGTTATGATGAGTCAGCCTTGGAAAGGCATTATTTTGATGAAGACGCTCGTGCTGCCCTTGCCAAGGGAAAGGAACAACTTGCTAAGCTAAGAACCGAAGTGGCAGAAGGGGGGCAGATTGGAGGAACTACTTCAACCACTCCGGTTCAGCCTCCTTCTTCATCTGAAGTCAACATCACTGGTTCCAGTTCCCATTTGGCTTCTCCTACCAAAGTTACTACTAAAATTACAAGCGTACATGGTGGAGACGAGGGTGATGAGAGCGCTGGCACACAAGCTTATGAAGTTGAAATCAGGAAATCGGCTTCACCAGGTAATTCTCATGTTAATCCCGCTACTGTTAATCCTGTTCAAGCGGGTTACACATTTGTCTCGTATGAGTTTCATGAACTCCTCGGCTATCTTCTCAACCTTGATGAGCCTTCATCTCCTCTCTCTACTAACTTTATTGGTGAGCCTTCATCCCCTCTCTTTTACTGACTTTAACCTCTTTTCTTCTGTAGAGAAAGCACCAAGCGCTGCTCAAACTCCTATTCCTCCGGTTATCCTTCCTCCATCTCTTCAAGTGGCGCCTCCTTCTGCCTTGCAACCTGGATCACAGGAAGAACAAATAGAGGCTCTCCACGGCTTGGATGATCCCATCGCTTCACAAGAGCAAAAAGATGAGAGACTTGAGGGAGGTGACATATCTCCGGAGCGAACTCCTTCCGACGACATTGCTCTATCAAAACTTGTCACTCCGGGGAGTGAGTCTTCCTCACAGAGGAGAGAGAAGCGTGGGACATCAAAGAGGAGGGGGAAGAAAATCACCGCCACTGAAGAGGAGCCGGAAGTTGGGCCAGCTGCGCCTACCTCTCCTTCCTCCCTTATACCCACTGGTCGACCTGAAAAGCTGATCATTCGGCCGGGTAAAGGGTCTAAAGGCAGCAAAAAGAAGTGAAGATCTTCAGTTTCTAGTTTTTTGTGTTTTGCATGTACTGGCCGAGAATTGTGCGGGTACCGGCCCCCGCTTTTCTTTATTTTGAAACCTGTACCTGCGTTGTAATTGAATAAAATGATTCCTCGTTTGTACAAACTTTTGTTTGAATTAAAGAATACATTTGTTATTCGTTTTGGCATGAGTTTATTTGATATTGCAGCGAGCTTATGGTATGTTACTTGAGCGTTACCTTTTGCTGGTTTAGTTATACCATATTGTGTGTAATTATACTATATTGCCCCCATTCCATAAGTATGCTGCAATATTCTATACCTCGAGGGGACTTACACTCTTATTTGCTAAAGAATAATTATTTTAAAGAAAATTTTATAGAGTACAACTCCCTTCGTATAAGTTTTTACGCTTGGTCGTTCGAAGAAATCACTTTTTTCTTTTGCTTATGTGCATATCTCATCAAGTGAATTCCTCTATGTGGTAAAGCGGACCTCTGAAGGGTACTTTAACTTCTTTTCTTTTTACGATCATTTCCCACAGTAGGCAAATTATTTTTCCTTTGAAAGTTAAAGTACGCTTTTGATGAGGATTTTTTTTTTTTTTTTTTTTTTTTTTTTTTTTTTTTTTTTTTTTTTTTTTTTTTTTTTTTTTTTTTTTTTTTTTTTTTTTTTTATAGAAAGTTGTACCTCTGAGGAGGGATTTTTTCACGTTTCAACACTTGGAAGTTTTATTTCAATCTCGGTGAAACGTGTACCTCCAAAGAGTTATGCTTTAGAAATCCTTTTCACGTTTCAACACTTGGAAGTTTTATTTCAATCTCGGTGAAACGTGGGTTTCCAAAGAGGTCTTTTTTCTTAATTGTGTTCCCGGGAGGGGGTTGTACCTCTGAGGAGGGATTTCTCACGTTCCAACACTTGGAAGTTTTATTTCAATCTTGGTGAAACGTGTACCCCCAAAGAGTTGTGCCTTTGAAGAAAGCCTTTTCACGTTTCAACACTTGGAAGTTTTATTTCAATCTCGGTGAAACGTGTGCTTTCAAGAAGGTCTTTGTTTTTACATTTCAACTTTGGTGAAGTGAAATTCCGAAGAGCGGTTGCTACACTTCAACTCCTGGCGAAATGTGCCTCCGAAGAGGGCTTTTATTTTGTTTACATTTCAACTCTGGTGAAGTGAAATCCCGAAGAGCGGTTATAACACTTCAACTCCTGGTGAAATGGGCCTCCGAAGAGGGCTTTTATTTTGTTTACATTTCAACTCTGGTGAAGTGAAATCCCGAAGAGCGGTTATAACACTTCAACTCCTGGTGAAATGGGCCTCCGAAGAGGGCTTTTATTTTGTTTACATTTCAACTCTGGTGAAGTGAAATCCCGAAAAGCGGTTATAACACTTCAACTCCTGGTGAAATGTGCCTCAGAGAGGGTTTTCATCGCCTGGAAGTTACTCTCTCATGGTTGGAGGGTCATGACTCCTCCAATCTTTTTTGTTGAGTAGAGAACTTTCTTTTTTGTGGCGTATGACCCATTAGAGGTCTTTTATCCTCCGAAGAGTTGCGCCTCCGAAGAGGACTTGTGCCGCTGATGGTAGCTTTGGTCTCTGAGGAGAAGCATTCGGTCTCCGTAGAGAAGCATTCGGCCTCTGAAGAGGGCTTTTGGCCTCCGAAGAGGGCTTTGGTCTCTGAGGAGAAGCATTCGGTCTCCGTAGAGAAGCATTCGGCCTCTGAAGAGGGCTTTTGGCCTCCGAAGAGGGCTTTGGTCTCTGAGGAGAAGCATTCGGTCTCCGTAGAGAAGCATTTGGCCTCTGAAGAGGGCTTTTGGCCTCCGAAGAGGGCTTTGGTCTCTGAGGAGAAGCATTCGGTCTCCGTAGAGAAGCATTCGGCCTCTGAAGAGGGCTTTTGGCCTCCGAAGAGGGCTTTGGTCTCTGAGGAGAAGCATTCGGTCTCCGTAGAGAAGCATTCGGCCTCTGAAGAGGGCTTTTGGCCTCCGAAGAGGGCTTTGGTCTCTGAGGAGAAGCATTCGGTCTCCGTAGAGAAGCATTCGGCCTCTGAAGAGGGCTTTTGGCCTCCGAAGAGGGCTTTGGTCTCTGAGGAGAAGCATTCGGTCTCCGTAGAGAAGCATTCGGCCTCTGAAGAGGGCTTTTGGCCTCCGAAGAGGGCTTTGGTCTCTGAGGAGAAGCATTCGGTCTCCGTAGAGAAGCATTCGGCCTCTGAAGAGGGCTTTTGGCCTCCGAAGAGGGCTTTGGTCTCTGAGGAGAAGCATTCGGTCTCCGTAGAGAAGCATTTGGCCTCCGAAGAGGGCTTTTCATCTCACGGGAATATGTCGACCGATTGTGGTGAAATGTGTGCCCCAGAGGAGGGTTATTGTCAGGAAGTTTGGAGTTTCCTTTTCTTGTCTGGATGGATTCTCGGGAGTGTGTTGGCTGGTAACTCCACGACTTTGTAACGAGAGAGACACCTTTTTCGATGGAGCCCGCTTGAGGTCTCTATCCCTTGAGGAATTATGCCTTCAAAAAAGGGCTTGTGCTTCCGAAATGGTCTTTTGCTGGCTAATGCTTGCTTTCGCGTGCCTTTTTGCCGATTTCCTTTGCTTCGCAAGGGTCATCACTTTTAGCTGCCAAGCCTCTCCCTTACCCAAAGGAATATATTTTATAGTTAAGCAAATTGGTGGTGGCAGATATAGGTTCTTTAACTTGCCGTTTGTTTGTTCAAACATTTGCAATTAGCTATATATGATCTGCTTTTATCCACCTCGCTTACTTCCGTTTGAAGTTCTCCTTTTGCAGGATTTGAATGTGGGAATTTTGAATGGCTCAATGCTTGACTGCTGGATGTTGTCGCGGATCGCTTGGTCTCGTGATTGGTAAGCCTTGTTTTTATGGCCTGCATTATTAAATCGTCTTTTTAGTAACGCGATTAACGTATTTCATATGCCCAAATAAAACAAAGCATTTTATAATAGTAGGGAACACGAGAATTATAGTGGTTTAGCCAGAATTAGGCCTATATCCACTTTATTTTTGTTGTTATTCGCCCGCCTTGCAATTGCCCTTAACAAGAGAATCATATATTTGACAGTTGCAAATTTGATTGATTATATTAGCAATTGCTCAGTGCCATCCTCAAGTGTGCATTATCTTCTTCTGTTGGCGGGTGGTTTTAACTGAAGAAACGCACTCTAGCCAAATCTTATTTGTTTGCTTAGAGTACTTCTTATTCAGGATTCGGCCCTGGAATTTCGTCGCTTAAGACTTGCTTTTGAATGCTACCAAGGGTTGCCTGATATTGTAATGAATCGGCTGGATATTGATTGCCTGCAAATTTAGATCGATAATCTTAGTGATATTCTCAGAGTATTTCACATATCGAAATAAAATAAGCCACTTGTAATAATAGGGAAAACAAGGCTTATAGTTTTTATTATTTATTTGCACTTGTTTTTATAACAGATTTTGATACAAGAATTATTAGATCAGCATTCTTTTACAAATTTGAAACATAGTATTCCAGTAAAGTAAGAAAGCAGTTGTTGCCCCAAGCTTTGGGGATTGAATCTTTTGGCTTGAAAGGATTGGATGGCAACATTTTTCAGAATCGAAACTTCCTTGCACTTTGAAGGTCCTCTTGAAGCGTGAGCACATCTTCCCGTCTCATCCAATTTTTTCCTACCTGGTGAGGGCTTGCTGTGATGATACTGATGATCGGACCTTCATTTCCCTGTGCCACGGTTCTTTTATTTGAGCTACATTGTTGAGCGGAACCCAGCTGCACCTTGGAGGAAGAAGAGTAGTTAATTCCATCCCTTTTCACATATTGTTGCAGTTCATTTTGTTTGAGCAACTCTTCAATCTCCTTCCTTAAATGGCGACATTGGTTGGTGTCATGGCCAGGCTGATTGTGAAACCGGCAGAATTTTCCATTGTCTGTTGCGCTTCTCCTCATCAGAGATGGTTTGGGGTACACAACAACATCCTTTGTTGCCAAGAAGATATTTTCCGGAGTGTCGGTTAAGGGGGTGAAGTCAGAGGATCTGAAGCGTCGAGCTTTTTTCAACAGCTTCTGCTTTCTTCTCCCTCCATTGTCCTCTCTTTGTTCAATCATCTCCGGTATGTATTCTTCATCGTTCCCAGGACTCAGTGGGTAGTCGTCAACTATTCTTTCAAAAGTTCTCCTTGACAAACGTTCGTGGATAGTTGGTCGTGGCCATGAACTTTCTGTTTGGGGGAATGGTCCAACAATGCCCGTTGCTCGTTGAGGAATATTCCATTCTTCTGAAACCTGAGCCTCCTTAGCAATGGTTTTTATGTCATTTTCCAGTCGACGGACTTCCTCTTGCAATGCGTTCATCTTGTCCAGTACTCTATTACTTTGAACTTCCATGTGTTGATATATTCCATAAACCACAGCACTTAATTCAGCCTTTGTGACTCCAATAGTCGAAGCTGTTTCACCTAATGCGGGAAGAGCAATGGCGTTGCTGCTAGTACTTTCAAACCTCAAAAACTTCCGTTTCCTTTCAGAGGCCATAATTTCTGCTAGACTTCTAGTCTTCAAGGAAATTCTCTCTACAAATCTTCTGTAAAGCAATGTTGATAGTTTTCCTGAGTTCAATTCTCAGTGAAAGCACCAAAATGTTAACGCTAAAATTTAAACGCTAACACCCTGGTGTATAGGATGTGATTGTGAAAGCACCACCCGTTCGTACGGGAATCAGAAATAAGCAGTAAGTATGCAGAAAAACAGTAAGAGACACAGTATTTATAGTGGTTCGGCTTATAATCAAGCCTACGTCCACTTTAATCTCTTTATCACTAGTTTGATTACAATTCTTTACAAGATCTTTCAATTACAACACACTTCAAGTGATAGGATATGTAAAACAAGTAGCTCAAACTTTGATGTTGACAATCATCTTCAAATCCATGGTGAATGTAGATGATATCTTCATGGAGTTCCTTTAGAAGTTTGTTGGATCTCAAGAGCTTTGAAGTAGTCTGGAATTCGGCGGAGTAATGGCGCTTGAAGAGAATGAGCCAAAAAAAAGTCCTTTGAACGTTGGAAGTGGTCCTCTATTTATAAGAGTTCTGGTCTGGAAATTTTGCTAAGTTCTAAGTCGCCACCGACTCAGTATAAGTCGTGACCGACTTAACCTATCTCATTGCCGATCTAACGAGCTAAGCCCGCGACTTAATGGAAGCAAGCCTGTCTGAATTGAGTTGCGGCCGAGATAAGCTGAGTCGTAGGTCGGTGCCGAGACAAGCTGGGCAGTAGGTCGTCTCCCCCTCTTTAATGCATTGCTCCCGACTTAACTGGGAGTGCATGTTTAAACAGGTCATGAGTCGGTCACGACTCAAGCGTAAGTCGTGAACTTGTTCCATTCAATTAGGTCGGTAGGCATGTTAAGCCGGTCCCTTAGTTAAGTCGGTGACTTCATTGGGTAGTTAGGTCAGCAACATGTTAGGTCGGATCCTTCTGAAGCACTAGGTCGGCAACTTATTGAAACCTTAAGTCGGCAACCTATTGGATCTGTTAGATCAGCATGGCCTTAGGTCGGCAACTCTTCTGGGTCGGCATCGAATTGGGTCGGTCACCTTGTTAACTAGTTAGGTCGGCCAACCTGCTAAAGCTTTAGATCGGTCTTCGTGCTTGCGCTGTTGAGTCGGAACTTCTTTATGCCTTAGGTCGGCATCTATGCGAAAGTATTAGATCGGCATGTTTCTTAACTAATTAGGTCGGCAACTCTTCTGAGTCGGCATCTCTTGAGTCGTAACCGAGATAGGGTTAACACATATAAACTTTGTTTTATTAGGCAGATTTGTGGAGGCTGAAATGCTTAATAAGATTTCGAATTGACTTAAGTTTGTGCTGAGATGAAAGCATGTTAATGCTAATGTACTATATGTTTACTCTTAATCTAATCTGTCTTGTATATAGATTTTTATTATTACTTTGTTCTTGCCTGGTTGCTCTTATCCCCTAAGTACATATATAAAGTTGTTTTAGTTACTAGTGTTGCTTTATTACTTAATTTATATTCATATAATTTCGTTTTAGTAATTGTTATAAATTTTTAACTTATGTATTTATTTTTATTGCTTATTTTTATTTCTCTTTTTATTTCAAACTTAAACTATTAAACACTAAATTTACTTATTATTTATTTTTATACTTATGTTGATATCATACATTTAATTTACACTTATGTTTAATATTTATAAAGTTTATTTTATTTTAAACATTGTTGAAAGATTTTATTTTAAATTTACAAACCATAGCTTTTAAAAGATAAAATCACACATTTAAATATTTATCAAAGGATATTCAAATTTATCATTAATAATATCGTCAAATCAATTTAATTTTAACACAGATTATTAAATTGATATTACCAAAAATTCTGGGATATCACATTCCCCCCTTAAAAGAATTTCGTCCCTGAAATTTAAAACAAAGGTAATTTAATAATCTAATTAAAGATTTAATTTTAAAACACAAGCATATATCAAACATATGCTATTAAGCATAGCAAACAATTCATTTAATCAAACAAATCTAATTATCCAGACAAAATTCTGGATAGAATTTTCTCGAGTTTCTCAAGTATAACTTCCGGAATGCTAGCTCTACAGAATCCAAACAATCAATACTACTAAGCTACAAAGCTTCCACTCATCTAGATCTACAAAACAAGATAGGATATCAGACTACAGACAAGTCTGACTCAACAATCAAAACTCCCTGAACTGCTGGCTCGACAACCAAAAATAGATCTTACACATACTCCCTCAGAGATACGTGAAACACATCGAATTCCAGTTATCCAAACTGACAATTCAATTCTGAAGACCAAACACTTATCCAAAATCAAATCTCCGATTACGGAATCCAAATTCCTTCGTCTCTTATCCACAAAACTCTTCGGACGATCCTTGGCTTCCTACATCCTTCCTGATCAGCTCAACCCTTGCTGATGCCCCCTAGAAACAAACTGAACCAAAAACAATCCAACAAAATGATCTTTCCAAGATCAACCAATCTCAGAACATAACTCTATTCTAAATCAGAAAACAGATCTCACTTCTTCCATCTGGAAGAGATAAAAACAGATGCACTCCATATCGGGCCTCAGATCCTGAAAAATTTCCTGTAGAACTCTCTAATCCAAACATTGCAACATCCAATTGCTTCCAAACTAAAACAGCTGCCACCATGCTTCCACTATGCCACTCTGACTTAACAGATGAAAATGCTGAAGTCAAACACAGATTGGACAACACATCCCAACATTAGGGTTCCACAGGTCAAAAAGAAAACTCAGAAGTTCCTCCAAAACCTGAGCTACTTCACCAAACTCAAAAACCATCCTATTACTAAGCTGATCCATCGGTACCATTTCTGAAATCCACTCGTTACCAAACTCAATCTCCAAATGTTAGCAACTCTCTGACTTTTTGAAGACATCCAGAAAATATCTCTGAAACACAATAGAACACTCTTATCGCAAGTCACTTTTGCGATCGATCCAGCCTAACTCCAAAAATACTACTTTCTCTTTACCAAATAGAACAGCTTACGCTTATGTGGCCGATCCATTGAAGAAATGGATCAACTCTGCTGCTTCTGATATTACATCAAGAAAAATTGCTAAGCCAGAATATCTCCTTAACGACACACAGAACACTTCGAGCTACAATGCTGACTCAAATGCCAAAAGATTTCCTATCCAAAGCTCTTCGAGAAACTCAGACCTCAAACAAAAACACCCTGCTGAACTCAGCCACAATACCAAAGCAGACACACTTCCTTAACTTATTCCCGAAGAAACATCTTCGGAGACATCCATAATCACTGTGTCTCATCACACAGCTACTACATCCTGAGGTATCAAGTTATCATGGCTTACTTCTGTCCAATCAACAGATCCCAACTATAGCCCATCCAAACTTACATTTCAAAAATAAACTCCGAACCTTAACAGGTTTCCTTCAGAGATCAATGAAATCCTTACACCAACCAAAAGTCACTCGAGACGGTATTAGGTCTACAGTCTCGATAAATACACTTCCGACCTCAATCATTCAAACTCCAACCATTGGTACTCGTGTTACGCACACCACTACCATATCTACCTTTATAACTTATTGGAAAACCGGATCTGGTAATCCAACAAATAGGAAGATATATATATATATATATATATATATATATATATATATATATATATATATATATATATATATATCAAAATTACAAATACGTTCTCTCAGGAAGGAAATCACTCAAGAGCCTAGGTATTCACTCAACCTAGCGCTCTGATACCAACTGTGACGACCCGGGTTTCTGACCTCAGAAAACCGTTTCATCATGAAGAAAGAAAGGGGTGAGAAAATAGAAAAGATAGAGAAGAAAGAAGAAACAACATCAGGATCTCAACAGCGAAACGAATAAATTATATTAATCACATAAATATTACATAATATACAATATCCCAGAGTTATACAAATAATACATCACATACTAGACAGTTATAAACACTTGTCTAGTTAATACAACTCGATACAACTCAAACAAATAACTCAGAGATACCAACACAGTAGAACTAAATATATCTACAACGCAGAAGCCTCCTGCTCCTATAACGACCCTACTTCCTACGCCCAGGAAGTAGTATCGTTTTTAAGAAAGAAAAGGGTGAGAAAATAGAAAAGATAGAGAAGAAAGAACAACAACATCAGAATCTCACAGCGGAACGAATAAAACATATTAATCACATAAGTACTTACATAATGTATAACATTAATCAGAGTGATTCATACAATACATCACATACTAGACAGTTATAAACACCTGTCTAGTTAATACAACTCAATACACAAAACAACACAGAGATACCACACAGCGGAACTATATATATATCTACAACGCTGAAGCATCCTGCTCCATTGCTCCTCCAGAATTCATTAAAGCTAAACCTGAATCCCTTGGCTACCCGTAAAAATTTGGGTACCCGAGAGTTTATGAAAAACAAAAATAAACTTCGGGTCAGACATGGGTCTGGTATGAGTAACAGGTTAAAGTTCCTTAATTTTGAAAAATCCTTTGAAAATAAAAGGTATCACGTAAGACTTCCCACACATAAACATGGAAAAGTTTTTACTTTACGCTAACCAAAACATTTGATAGGAAATCCAGTGATATTATAATAGGTCTAGGGTTTTCAAGTAAATAGAAAATAGCCGAAATTGTTACATCTATTAAATTCCAGCTACTAGCCACAAAAGTGGGTAATACAATCAAAACCATTGGCACTTATTGGATTATGGATTACATACAATGGCAGGGCTACTGGGGTACCGCCCGTCACAGTACGTGACCTAGATCAACGTACCGAGGATCACTCCCGACCCCCTGCAACACAAGGCCGGAACCATTCCTTACTGAACAGTCCCGAACAAGATAAACCCCGCAGTTGGCTGTAGACCAACTGCCCACACAGCCGAATAAAAAGGGACATCTAGACAGGGGAATATCCTTGTCCTGCTTGGGCATGACCCACCTAACCTTGCTGCACCTCCCCTGTTTTAGCCATTCCCGGTTGATGAGGCTTGAGGTTACGATTACCTTTATAGAACATATCTCTTAGAATGCTCATCGTCCTACTGACGATGTGTTGGAAACATTCAATCCATACAAGTTCGTTCCCGGTTCGAACGAAACCGAAGGCATCATCTCGTTACACTCATTTTGGAATCACCCTCAGAGTTAACGACGATAACCTTTGCATTCAGAACCTTTATCTTCACTTCAGATTCACGACCTATCGTTAATTTGAAAACGATGTGGTTTTCGGATGTTCCAAATAAGGAAAACCGATCCCGGTCTCATCGAAATCCAAAACGTATCTTTTAAGGCCAAGTTGTCTATTTAGTCTTAACAGTCAATTCAATATTATCAATATGCACAGATAGATAGTTCACATCTCATAAACAGATAACTAATATCATCATCCAAACAGATAATTAAATATTATCAGACTTAAACCATGCATTCCTATCACATAAATATTACTCATCTCATTTCTGAGATCACAATCAAACAATGAAATATCAATATCATCCATCAGCAATGATTTATGAATCACAATCTATAATTAATTTAAAATGAATTAAATTAACTACTTCCATCTTAATTAATTTAAAATAAATTAAATTAATTACTCATTCCATAAATCCTGCTCTCACAATCATTAATTAATTATAAATCAAATTAATTAATCATTTCTAATTACAAGAAGTAATTTAGTCTTTAATTTATTTCTCAAATGAATTATTCTAAATTATTCATAGCATATTACATTTTATTACTTCCCTATTAATTATTCCTTGATTTACAATTCTTAATTACATCATTAATTATATTAATTAATGATCTTCAATTTATATTAAATTACTTATTTAAATTAATTAAGTGATTAATCTTTACTTAAACACAATTATTAATCACCCCTTGATTAATAACAAACCAGTAATTAATTACCCTTAATTACTTATTAATCATCCCATGATTAATTAATTCCATAAATCAATCCTTTGATTAATTACAAAAGAAATTACTCAAATTATTTCACTTACAAATCATCTTGTATGAATTTCATCAGGTAATTATCATCTAATTACTTTCCTAAGTAATTATGCTCCATTAATTACACTAAGTAATTACACATACCAAATCATCAAATGATTTCTTAAATTAATTAATATTAATTAACTCAATTTAAATCTTATTATCCATTACTTATATATTCAAATTAATCATCGTTGATTTAAGTATACTTGACTGCATTCCAGTAGTTTTCCTTAATTTATTTTCGGAAATTAATCTTGAATAAATCCATTAACTAATTACATTTATATCGATTTATTTCCATTTAATTATCTTGTTGATTCATTATTCCCAAATAAACCAATTTCTAATCCCATCATTAATTATATTAATTAATGATTTCTAGTTTACATTTTCATTTGTTAATTTATATTAAGAATACAAATCTTCAAATCACAAATAATAATCCTCTCGATTAATAACATACAGTAATTAATCACTCATAATTAATTACTTCCCAATAACAAGCTTAATTAATCCCTTGATTAATTTAATGTAATTATACTCCAGTTACTCCTATTAACAAACATCATCCAGTTAATTACCTCCAGTAATTATTCATCACTTACTTCTCTAAGTAATTTAATTTACAAAATATCAGTTAATTAAACTAAATTAAATAACTCAAATCAATTTACACAATTAATAAGTAATTAGTTTCTTAATTACTTCTCAAATAAATAATTGCATTTAAACTAGTACAATGACTATTATTGAATTAATTAATCAAATTAATTTATTAAAAATCAATTACATTAATTAATTATAAATAATCTAGTTAATGACCTTCATTAACACTTATTTAATTATTATTTTCTAAATAATTAACCTGGTTAATCATTATTAATTATAAGTTTGATTAACCATTAAAATTTATTAATTTAAATAAATATCTAATTTATGGTTCTTAATCTCATATTAGTTAATTAATTCATTAACTAACTTTAATTACTACCTTTAAACTTATAATTACTAATTTAATTAATATCAATCATTAATTATATTTACTCAATTAACTTAAAGGTTAATGTATATCAAATTCTAAAACTTCATGAATTAAAGTAAACCATCCTTATTATTGATTATGTACTCAATTCCAATATGTTTAAAACATTAATTTTAAATTCCTTTCTAAATAAAACCAATTTATTCTTAATAAAGTTTTAAGACTAATTTACTATATTTTCAAAACCCCTTTGCAAACTCACATGTTTAATTACAATTAAAACTTATTTGAATAAAATTATAAAACTTTATTTTATTTCCAAATTTAGAATTTCATATCCAAGTCCTGATTTCTATTTTAGGGGTTAACCTGTTTTCAACCTTCCCTCGACAGTTTGAATTTTCATTCGATCTCAACTCTAGTTGAAAATACTTTACTTATTAATCACCTTTAAGTTATTAAAATAATTTAAAATTTGAAAACTTTATTTATTTTCAACTCTCTTTCAAAACTAACTTTAATTCATGTTTTAAACTTGATTTAAAACAAGACTTGACTTTGCTTAAATTTTAAAACAAAAAAAAACTCAAACTGTAAAAAAAAACAGCAACAGGTTTTTAAAACCTGAATAACAACAGCCGAGCCCCCCTCCCCCTGTGTTACTTCGAGTAACATACGAGTTTCCCCCGAGAAAGTCGACTAGCTGCTTCGAGTTACCCCTCATGCGCGCAAATGAAATTAAAAAAAACAAAACCTAGAAACACGTCCTCACTTCCCCTCCAAACCTGTCACCGCCACGTGCGCACAGCTCCGACCACCAGAGGCCACCAAACTCCGGCTACCACACCGACCATCATCCCTCTACCTCCCCTCAAAATGGCGTGGCACTCGGTCACCTACACTAGCCGTGGTGATAAAAATTCTAACACAGTAAAATTTTAGGTTTAAAAACTTTAAACTCATGTCGATGCTTCCACAACCCTTTGAACCGCCGTCCCCTATTTTTCCTAGCTCCACGGCAGCCTCCTCCACCACTAGTCAGAGGCTCGACCCCCCAGATCAACTCAACAGTCCACGGCCATTCAAAATGCCTAAAATAGATGAACTCGAACTGCACCTCACCCCCTCCACTAAAAATCACCATTTTCATTTTAAAAATCATAATTTGATTTAACTATTCGATTTATGTACCTGAATTGATGATCGGTGGAAGTTGAAATTTTGTAAATCTTAAGTTTTCTCAGTGATTTGGGTTCCAGAGGAAAGTTTTAAGTTGTTTTTATCTTAGCTAAATTTTTAAACTTATTTCATAATGTTACAAACATCTTTTATTCAAATCTTAAGTTCATTCATCAATCAGAGAAGAAGCAAATGATTTTTGAAAGTAAAGTTTTGTTTACAGAGTAACAGAGAGCAAACATATACAAACACTTCCAGTTATATTTTGGTTTCCAGATAAATTTCTCTTGTATTTTTAGCTAAATAAATTTTGAACTTAAATATTAAAGTTAAACAAACGAGTCTTGTTTAAATTCTATCAACTAACAGCCATCAGATCAAAGGAATTAGATTCTTTTGTTTAGAAGCCAAGCCTGAAACTAAAACAGGCAGAACAAGTTTAACCACATCAATTATCTATCCATCCATATATACACATGCATTCTCAAATATATACACACATACTTAAAACTTCATCTTAGATAAACTAACATACAGCCATAACTGAATATACTTAGGTATTTTAGAAAAAGAAGTTACTCGCCAATTTTCAGAGAAGAACAGTTGCTCCTTGATTAAGCAACAGGCTTGAATACAACTGAAACCCTCCTCTGATTGATCCCCTAGTTTTGCTAAGTTGTTGTTGGATGTTTTGTTTAGGTTTTAATGAAGTTTATTTTAGTTTTTGCCTAGGTCGAACTGATATGCAGATTTATAGAAAAGAAAAGAGACAGGGATATATGATTATGTTTCAATAACTAAGACAAACTTTGTACAATAAAACATAGCAATCTTGTTTGTACAGATTTTTACCAGAGATATTTTTTTAATGGAGGCTGATATGAATACTTTGTGTACTAAAAAGATTTTCATTAATGATTTTTGTTTGTTTGCTTAAAGATACTTAACAATGTCTTCTCTAGCAAGCTTCCTTATATACATTTGTTTTATTACTGTCTTATTTTGTCTACTTAGTTTAGCCTGCACACATATAAATTTTATTTTTGTTACTGTCTTTGCTTTCAGGTTCAACTTTTGTTCTTGATGCTTAAAACATATACATATATATGCTGCAGTTCATTGTTAATAGTTTACAAACTTAAAAACTTATTTGTTTTCTAGTTTATTTGTTGTCCTGTTATTATAATTGAAATGTATGAGAAGTTCTATAAATTGATCCTATATGTTTATTTCTTATATACAGTATTTTAACTTCTAATTTATAGCTTTATGTATATTTTGTTTTATTTATTTTATAAAAACACATTTATCACTTAGACAAGGTAGATAAATTAAATTATCGTTTTATTATAAACTACATATTTTATAATATATGTTAATGTATTGTTTGACAGAAAATTACATTTAAAACTCATATATATTTTTAAATTCATATTTTAATCAAGCTATACTAAAAGAAAAGAAAACAAATCTTTTTTGTTAATAAATTTAAAATTTAAAATTAAGTTAGAATAAGTTTTAAACTATTTAAACATTTATCTTATGTATTTAAAACCCTGTATTTATTTATTTATTAGCTTTGAAAAGTTTATATCAAATAAATCATAATTTCTAATTCACTAAAATATATATTAGGATTTAAAACATAATTTATTAGTTGAAGTTTAAAACTAAATCTCATCTATTTGCAATGTATACAAATATATACATTTATAAATAGAAAACAATTCAATTAATTTTAACAGATATCATTTACCAATTAAATATTTATTAAAAGATAAGTATCAATTCAGATCTAATTAATAAAAATATATCAAATCAATGTAATATTAAATGCAGATTATTAAATTGATATTGCTAGAAAATTCCGGGTTGTCACATTCCTCCCCCCTTAAAAGAATTTCGTCTCCAAAATTTAAAAGCAAAGGTAATTTAATAAAATATTTAAGATTTTAATTAATTTTAAATCATTATCATATATCAATCACATGCTAACAATTATCATCATCACAACCAATCTACTTAATCAACAAGGCTAACTATCCATACAAAATAGAGTTCCCTAGAGTTTCCCAGTATAATACCGGAATACTCGATCTATAGAATCTAAACAGTCTATACTACTAATCTATAGAACTCCTTTTAAATCAGAGAAAATTTATCCAAAATCAAATCTCCAACTCCTAAAACAATCTGAATCCAAAAACAACCCAGTAGAATAATTTTCTCAAAATCAACCAAAATCAAGAACACAACATCTATTATCATCAGTAGAAAACAACTTCTCTTCTTTCCAGAAAAGAAAAACAGATGCACTCCCAACTGCTTCCGCTGCACAACTCTGATCTAGGTAGATGAAAATGCTGATGATACCCATAAGCATAAACTGGACAACACATTACAAAAATATGATTCAACAGATCCAAAATAAAACTCAGAAGTTCCTTCAAAATCTGAGCTGCTTTACCAATTCCTTTCTCCAGAAACTATTCTATTACTAGGCTGAACTATCGGTACTACTTCTAAAATCCAGTCGATACCCAACTCAACTCCTCAGATGCTAAGGCAAACCACCGACCTCTTCAAAGATATCCAGAAAAATTTCTGCCATCCCAAAGTATACTTAACTATCGCAAGTCACTTTTGCGATCAATCCAAGCTAATATCCCAAGAAAACTGCTCTCTCCTTACCAATCTGAACAGCTTAAACTAATCCAGCCAATCCATTGAGGAAATGGATTCACAAACAGCCTCTGAACTTCACCTCTAAAGAACTGCTGACAGATGACCTCCTCGCGTGCCGGCAGAATAATCTGAGCTGCAACACTGCTACTGATGCCTAAAATTCCTCGGAAAACTCGGGTCTCAAAGCCAAACACAACATTCCGCTGAACTCAACCTCAAAACTAATGCAGACACCCTTCCTTATCCAAAGATCTTTGAGAACTTCTTCGGAAACAATCCATCGCTACTGCATCTCAACACACAACTACTACTTCTTGAGGTTCCAAAATAATATTCTAGCTTCTGCTCAACTGACAAAAATCCAATTTCTACTCATCCCATCTTGTACAACAAAAATGGACTCCACATCTTAACAGTTTCCTCAATAGATTAGGTGAAATCCTTACACCACAAATTTACTCGAGACGGTATTAGGTCTACAGTCTCGTCAAATATACTTCCAACCACAGGTAGTCGTGTTCACACACCACTACTCAATCTACCCTTATGCTTATATTGGAAAACCCGAACAAGTAATCCAACAAATAGATAGAAATGAATATAATATATATATATATATATATATATATATATATATCAAAATTACAAATACGCTCTCTCAGGAAAGAAATCACTCAAGAGCGTAGGTATTCACTCAACCTAGCGCTCTGATACCACTGTAACGATCCCACTTCCTACGCCCAGGAAGTAGTATCGTTTTTAAGAAAGAAAAGGGTGAGAAAATAGAAAAGATAGAGAAGAAAGAACAACAACATCAGAATCTCACAGCGGAACGAATAAAACATATTAATCACATAAGTACTTACATAATGTATAACATTAATCAGAGTGATTCATGCAATACATCACATACTAGACAGTTATAAACACCTGTCTAGTTAATACAACTCAATACACAAAACAACACAGAGATACCACACAGCGGAACTATATATATATATCTACAACGCTGAAGCATCCTGCTACATTGCTCCTCCAGAATTCATCAAAGCTAAACCTGAATCCCTTGGCTACCCGTAAAAATTTGGGTACCCGAGAGTTTATGAAAAACAAAAATAAACTTCGGGTCAGACATGGGTCTGGTATGAGTAACAGGTTAAAGTTGCTTAATTTTGAAAAAACCTTTGAAAATAAAAGGTATCACGTAAGACTTCCCACACATAAACATGGAAAAGTTTTTACCTTACGCTAACAAAAACATTTGATAGGAAATCCAGTGATATTATAATAGGTCTAAGGTTTTCAAGTAAATAGAAAATAGCCGAAATTGTTACATCTATTAAATTCCAGCTACTAGCCATAAAAGTGGGTAATACAATCAAAACTGTTGGCACTTATTGGATTATGGATTCCATACAATGGCAGGGCTACTGGGGTACCGCCCGTCACAGTACGTGGCCTAGATCAACGTACCGAGGATCACTCCCGACCCCCTGCAACACAAGGCCGGAACCATTCCTTACTGAACAGTCCCGAACAAGATAAACCCCGCAGTTGGCTGCAGACCAACTGCCCACACAGCCGAATAAAAAGGGACATCTAGACAGGGGAATATCCTTGTCCTGCTTGGGCATGGCTCACCTAACCTTGCTGCACCTCCCCTGTTTTAGCCATTCCCGGTTGATGAGGCTTGAGGTTACGATTACCTTTATAGAAGATATCTCTTAGAATGCTCATCGTCCGCCTGACGATGTGTTGAAAACATTCAATCCATACAAGTTCGTTCCCGGTTCGAACGAAACCGAAGGCATCATCTCGTTACACTCATTTTGGAATCACCCTCAGAGTTAACGACGATAACCCTTGCATTCAGAACCTTCATCTTCACTTCATATTCACGACCTATCGTTAATTTGGAAACGATGTGGTTTTCGGATGTTCCAAATAAGGAAAACCGATCTCGGTCTCATCGAAATCCAAAACGTGTCTTTTAAGGCCAAGTTGTCTATTTAGTCTTAACAGTCAATTCAATATTATCAATATGCACAGATAGATAGTTCACATCTCATAAACAGATAACTAATATCATCATCCAAACAGATAATTAAATATTATCAGACTTAAACCATACATTCCTATCACATAAATATTACTCATCTCATTTCTGAGATCACAATCAAACAATGAAATATCAATATCATCCATCAGCAATGATTTATGAATCACAATCTATAATTAATTTAAAATGAATTAAATTAACTACTTCCATCTTAATTAATTTAAAATAAATTAAATTAATTACTCATTCCATAAATCCTGCTCTCACAATCATTAATTAATTATAAATCAAATTAATTAATCATTTCTAATTACAAGAAGTAATTTAGTCTTTAATTTATTTCTCAAATGAATTATTCTAAATTATTCATAGCAGATTACATTTTATTACTTCCCTATTAATTATTCCTTGATTTACAATTCTTAATTACATCATTAATTATATTAATTAATGATCTTCAATTTATATTAAATTACTTATTTAAATTAATTAAGTGATTAATCTTTACTTAAACACAATTATTAATCACCCCTTGATTAATAACAAACCAGTAATTAATTACCCTTAATTACTTATTAATCGTCCCATGATTAATTAATTCCATAAATCAATCCTTTGATTAATTACAAAAGAAATTACTCAAATTATTTCACTTACAAATCATCTTGTATGAATTTCATCAGGTAATTATCATCTAATTACTTTCCTAAGTAATTATGCTCCATTAATTACACTAAGTAATTACACATACCAAATCATCAAATGATTTCTTAAATTAATTAATATTAATTAACTCAATTTAAATCTTATTATCCATTACTTATATATTCAAATTAATCATCGTTGATTTAAGTATACTTGACCGCATTCCAGTAGTTTTCCTTAATTTATTTTCGGAAATTAATCTTGAATAAATCCATTAACTAATTACATTTATATCGATTTATTTCCATTTAATTATCTTGTTGATTCATTATTCCCAAATAAACCAATTTCTAATCCCATCATTAATTATATTAATTAATGATTTCTAATTTACATTTTCATTTGTTAATTTATATTAAGAATACAATTCTTCAAATCACAAATATTAATCCTCTCGATTAATAACATACAGTAATTAATCATTCATAATTAATTACTTCCCAATAACAAGCTTAATTAATCCCTTGATTAATTTAATGTAATTATACTCCAGTTACTCCTATTAACAAACATCATCCAGTTAATTACCTCCAGTAATTATTCATCAATTACTTCTCTAAGTAATTTAATTTACAAAATATCAGTTAATTAAACTAAATTAATTAACTCAAATCAATTTACACAATTAATAAGTAATTAATTTCTTAATTACTTCTCAAATAAATAATTACATTTAAACTAGTACAATGACTATTATTGAATTAATTAATCAAATTAATTTATTAAAAATCAATTACATTAATTAATTATAAATAATCTAGTTAATGACCTTCATTAACACTTATTTAATTATTATTTTCTAAATAATTAACTTGGTTAATCATTATTAATTATAAGTTTGATTAACCATTAAAATTTATTAATTTAAATAAATATCTAATTTATGGTTCTTAATCTCATATTAGTTAATTAATTCATTAATTAACTTTAATTACTACCTTTAAACTTATAATTACTAATTTAATTAATATCAATCATTAATTATATTTACTCAATTAACTTAAAGGTTAATGTATATCAAATTCTAAAACTTCATGAATTAAAGTAAACCATCCTTATTATTGATTATGTACTCAATTCCAATATGTTTAAAACATTTATTTTAAATTCCTTTCTAAATAAAACCAATTTATTCTTAATAAAGTTTTAAGACTAATTTACTATATTTTCAAAACCCCTTTGCAAACTCACATGTTTAATTACAATTAAAACTTATTTGAATAAAATTATAAAACTTTATTTTATTTCCAAATTTAGAATTTCATATCCAAGTCCTGATTTCTATTTTTAGGGTTAACCTGTTTTCAACCTTCCCTCAACAGTTTGAATTTTCATTCGATCTCAACTCTAGTTGAAAATACTTTACTTATTAATCACCTTTAAGTTATTAAAATAATTTAAATTTTGAAAACTTTATTTATTTTCAACTCTCTTTCAAAACTAACTTTAATTCATGTTTTAAACTTGATTTAAAACAAGACTTGACTTTGCTTAAATTTTAAAACAAAAAAAAAACAAAAAAACTCAAACTGTAAAAAAAACAGCAACAGGTTTTTAAAACCTGAAACAACAGCCGAGCCCCCCTCCCCCTGTGTTACTTCGAGTAACATACGAGTTTCCCCCGAGAAAGTCGACTAGCTGCTTCGAGTTACCCCTCATGCGCGCAAATGAAATTAAAAAAAACAAAACCTGGAAACACGTCCTCACTTCCCCTCCAAACCTGTCACCGCCACGTGCGCACAGCTCCGACCACCAGAGGCCACCAAACTCCGGCTACCACACCGACCATCATCCCTCTACCTCCCCTCAAAATGGCGTGGCACTCGGTCACCTACACTAGCCGCGGTGATAAAAATTCTAACACAGTAAAATTTTAGGTTTAAAAACTTTAAACTCATGTCGATGCTTCCACAACCCTTTGCACCGCCGTCCCCTATTTTTCCTAGCTCCACGGCAGCCTCCTCCACCACCAGTCAGAGGCTCGACCCCCCAGATCAACTCAACAGTCCACGGCCACTCAAAATGCCTAAAATAGATGAACTCGAACTACACCTCACCCCCTCCACTAAAAATCACCATATTCATTTTAAAAATCATAATTTGATTTAACTATTCGATTTATGTACCTGAATTGATGATCGGTGGAAGTTGAAATTTTGTAAATCTTAAGTTTTCTCAGTGATTTGGGTTCCAGAGGAAAGTTTTAAGTTGTTTTTATCTTAGCTAAATTTTTAAACTTATTTCATAATGTTACAAACATCTTTTATTCAAATCTTAAGTTCATTCATCAATCAGAGAAGAAGCAAATGATTTTTGAAAGTAAAGTTTTGTTTACGGAGTAACAGAGAGCAAACATATACAAACACTTCCAGTTATTTTGGTTTCCAGATAAATTTCTCTTGTATTTTTAGCTAAATAAATTTTGAACTTAAATATTAAAGTTAAACAAACGAGTCTTGTTTAAATTCTATCAACTAACAGCCATCAGATCAAAGGAATTAGATTCTTTTGTTTAGAAGCCAAGCCTGAAACTAAAACAGGCAGAACAAGTTTAACCACATCAATCATCTATCCATCCATATATAAACATGCATTCTCAAATATATATACACATACTTAAAACTTCATCTCAGATAAACTAACATACATCCATAACTGAATATACTTAGGTATTTTAGAAAAAGAAGTTACTCACCAATTTTCAAAGAAGAACAGTTGCTCCTTGATTAAGCAACAGGCTTGAATACAACTGAAACCCTCCTCTGATTGATCCCCTAGTTTTGCTAAGTTGTTGTTGGATGTTTTGTTTAGGTTTTAATGAAGTTTATTTTAGTTTTTGCCTAGGTCGAACTGATATGTAGATTTATAGAAAAGAAAAGAGACAGGGATATATGATTATGTTTCAATAACTAAGACAAACTTTGTACAATAAAACATAGCAATCTTGTTTGTACAGATTTTTACCAGAGATATTTTTTTAATGGAGGCTGATATGAATACTTTGTGTACTAAAAAGATTTTCATTAATGATTTTTGTTTGTTTGCTTAAAGATACTTAACAATGTCTTCTCTAGCAAGCTTCCTTATATACATTTGTTTTATTACTGTCTTATTTTGTCTACTTAGTTTAGCCTGCACACATATAAATTTTATTTTTGTTACTGTCTTTGCTTTCAGGTTCAACTTTTGTTCTTGATGCTTAAAACATATACATATATATGCTGCAGTTCATTGTTAATAGTTTACAAACTTAAAAACTTATTTGTTTTCTAGTTTATTTGTTGTCCTGTTATTATAATTGAAATGTATGAGAAGTTCTATAAATTGATCCTATATGTTTATTTCTTATATACAGTATTTTAACTTCTAATTTATAGCTTTATGTATATTTTGTTTTATTTATTTTATAAAAACACATTTATCACTTAGACAAGGTAGATAATTAAATTATCTTTTTATTATAAACTACATATTTTATAATATATGTTAATGTATTGTTTGACAAAAAATTACATTTAAAACTCATATATATTTTTAAATTCATATTTTAATCAAGCTATACTAAAAGAAAAGAAAAGAAATCTTTTTTGTTAATAAATTTAAAATTTAAACTTAAGTTAGAATAAGTTTTAAACTATTTAAACATTTATCTTATGTATTTAAAACCCTGTATTTATTTATTTATTAGCTTTGAAAAGTTTATATCAAATAAATCATAATTTCTAATTCACTAAAATATATATTAGGATTTAAAACATAATTTATTAGTTGAACTTTAAAACTAAATCTCATCTATTTGCAATGTATACAAATATATACATTTATAAATAGAAAACAATTCAATTAATTTTAACAGATATCATTTACCAATTAAATATTTATTAAAAGATAAGTATCGGTTCAGATCTAATTAATAAAATATATCAAATCAATTTAATATTAAATGCATATTATTAAATTGATATTGCTAGAAAATTCCGGGTTGTCACACATTGCTCGTCCAGAATTCGTCGAAGCTAACCTGAATCCCTTGGCTACTCGTAAAAATTTGAGTGCCTGAGAGTTTAGGAAAAGCAAAAATAAACTCCGGGTCAGACATGGGTCTGGTATGAGTAACAGGTTAAAGTTGCTTAATTTTTGAAAATATTTGAAAAACAAAAGGGTATCACGTAAGACTTCCCAAAAATAAATATGGTAAGTTTTTACCTTACGCTAACCAAATCATTTAATAGGAAATTCTGTGATATTATAATAGTGTCTAGGGTTTTCAAGTAAATATAAAATAGCCGAAATTGTTACATTATTAAATTCCAGCTACTAGCCACAAAAGTGGGTAATACAATCAAAACCGTTGGCACTTACTGGATTTTGGATTCCATACAATGGCAGGGCTACTAGGGTACCGCCCGTCACAGTACGGGGACTAGATTATCGTACGGAGGAGTACGCCCACTCCCCTGCAACACAAGGCCGGAATCATGCCATACTGAACAGTCCCGAACAAGATAACCCCCCACCCAGTTGGCGCGACCAACTGCTCACTAAGCCGAATAAAAAGGGACATCTAGACAGAGGAAAATCTTGTCCTGCTTGGGCATGACCCACCTAACCTTGCTGCATCTCCCCTGTTTTAGCCATTCCCGGTTGATGAGGCTTGAGGCTACGATTACCTTTAAAGAACATATTCCTTAGAATGCTCATCGTCCGCCTGACGATGTGCTGAAAGCATTCAATCCATACAAGTTTGTTCTGGGTTTGAACGAAACCGAAGGCATTATCTTGTTACACTCATTTTGGAAATCACCCTCAGAGTTAACGACGATAACCCTTGTACTCTGAATCTTTATCTTCACTTTAGATTCACGACCTATCGTTAATTTGGATCGATTTGGTTTTCGGATGTCCAAATATGGAAACCCGATCCCGGTCTCATCGAAATCCAAAACCTATCTTTTAAGGCCAAGTTGTCTATTTAGTCTTAACAGTTCAATTCAATATTATCAATATACACACAGATAGATAATTCACATCTCATAATAGATAATCACATTATATTCATAAACAGATAGTCTATATCATCATCCAAACAGATAATTAAATATTATTATACTTAAACCATGCATCCATATCACATAGATATTACTCATCTCATATCTGAGATCACAGTCGATCAATGAAATATCAATATCATCCATAAGCAATGATTTATGAATCACAATCTATAATTAATTTAAAATGAATTAAATTAATTTCTTCTATCTTTAATTAATTTAAAGTAAATTAAATTAATTACTCATTCCATAAATCCTGCTCACACAACCATCAATTAATTATAAATTAATTAATCATTCTCTAATTTCAATAAGTAATTTAGTCTTTAATTAATTTTTCAAATGAATTATTCTAAATCATTCATAGTAATTAACATTTAATTTCTTCATTTGTTAATTAAATATAATTAATTACATTTGTCATTAATTAATTAATTACATTAATTAATCACCCCATTATTAATTATTCCTTATTTAGATAATTCTACATCATTAATTATATAAATTAATGATCTCTATTTTATATTTAAATTAAATTACTTTATTTAAATTAATTACATTAAGTGATTAATCTTAAACACAATTATTAATCACCCTTGATTAATAACAAACTAGTAATTACTATCCTTAATTGCAAATTAAATAAATTAATTTTCCTATAATTAATTATCTCCATTAATTAATCCTTTAATTAATTACAAAAGTAATTACCCAAATTACTTCATTTACAAATCATCTTGTATTATTTACATCAAGTAATTATCATCCAATTACTTTCCTTAAGTAATTATGCTCCATTAATTACACTAAGTAATTTTACTTTCAATTAATCAAATGACTATCTTAAATTAATTAAACTAAATTAATTAACTTAATTTAATCATATCATCAGCTCCTTAAGTATCCCAATTACTCATTTTTGATTTAAATAACTTTTGCTACATTCCAGTAGTTTCCTTTAATTTATTTACAGAGATTAATCTTTGAATAAATCCATAGATTAACTATTTATAATTTATTCCATTCATTCTTAATTTATTACATTGTATTTACCTTATTGATTTATTATTCCCAAATTAATCAATTTCTAATTTCATCACTAATTATAATAATTAATGATCTCTAATTACATTTTCCATTTAAATTAAATCAAATTGTTAATCACCCTTGATTAACCCCATTCAGTAATTAACTATTCTTAATTACTTTAGCAAATAAATTAATTACTCTATAGTCAATTATCTCCAATCAATCCCTTGATTGATTTCATAAAGTAATTATACTCAATTTACTTTCTTAATTTAATCATCCTTAGTTAATTACATCCAGTAATTTTCATTTATTACTTCCCTAAATAGTTATACTTCACATCATCAAATGTTTGTTTAAATTAATTAAACTTAATTAATTAACTTAAACAATACATATTAGCTTGATTAATTACGATAAGTAATTAATTCCTTAATTACTTTTATTAAGTAATTACTTAAATGATTTAAACCATTGATAATTTTTAAATTAATTAATCTAATTAATTATTAAAATTTTAATCACATTAATGAAATATTACAATAAAATCTTTAGTTAATGACCCTCATTAACTATTAATCAAAATATTAATTAATTTAAATTAGTTAATTATTCATTTTATTAATCATCCTTTATTAATTATCTTTAATTATATTTGATCTCAGATTTAAACTTTAGTTTAAATCTCTCTTTTTATTCAAAACTTTACTTTTAAATCTCATCTATTTAAACCTCTTTAAATTTGTTATAAATAAAAAAATAAAAAAATTATTTATTTAAAACTGGGATTTAACTCTATTTACATTCCAACTAAACTTTGATCTAAACTTAGTTTAAATGTTTATTTTACATTCTAAAAATATACAGTTTTAAATTGTTTAAAATTTACAGGATTTAAACCTGTAACATACAATCTACCCAAGACACCCCTCCCCCCCCCCCCGATAACACTCGAGTGCTACTTCGAGTAGCTCGTCCAATTCGCCCGAGTCACAACCCAGGTATGCAAACTTCTTCCTCTTCTTTTTTTTTTGGTTACCTGTAAGTTTAAGTTTAAAACTTAAGTTGATAGTATCAGGTTCATACTTACGCATTTGATCAAAACTCTGAAGCAACCAACCTCATCACTCGAGCACGACTCGATAAGCAAACCCTCAATGACACTGATACCCATCACCTCCACTCCGTACACATGCACGGCGACACCCTCCAGCTGCGGCGAACAACAAAGTCGTAGGCATATCACAATTCTTCCAAGGGTTCAAAATCCAAACCAAATTCGACTTCAAAAATTCGAAATCAAAATTTAGCAGTTCGACCCTAAAACTGCAAGCACCACCACTGAAAAATACATCTCGCCACCGCCGTACACGCCACCGAGGTCGCCAAAACTTCAGCCACACTACGACAACGCAACTAGCTTCCATTTCCCAAAACCTTGCTACACTCGATCAATTGTGTAAACCGTGGCGATCGATCTTATCAAGCCTAGTTAAACTAGGGTTCCAAACTTCAAACAACTACCACCACCTCCATGCTGAAAAGCACCATCATCAAACAATTTTCCTATCATCTACGCTTACTCCAATAGCATCCTTGAAATTTCCGATCTCCCCCAATCATTTGGATGATCAGAGGCAACTAAAATGTATAATTCAGGCATCTCTGAACTACTCTCAATTTATAACACCAGAAATTGTTATTTTGGTTTTAAAAATCAAGATTTTGTTTAAGAATTCAGTTCCTAAACCTGAACCATTAAATCATGATGTTTAGATTTTAACCTAGTTTAGACTTTCCTGTCAGATTTTGTTCCAGATAAAATTTAACTTTATTTAAAACTTGAATAATGATTTTAAAACAAAACCTATAATTAAACAAACAGCTTTGTTAGTAACTTATGTGTTAATCAAGACTAAATCAAGAGGTTAAGGATCTAAATCAACTTTTACCTGGGAATTTAAGTACAGAGGAAACACATGCATAAACATCCAGACATCATGTATATATATATGCAGAAAGATATATATCTAGGTGAAGCATACCCATTCCAGATTCTTATCAAATAACCAATTTACATATTTAATTTTTTTTAATAAAAAAAAATGTTACTCACAGCAAATGAATGAAGAGCAGGTTTATGATGAAAACAGTTTTGAATTTGTAGGCTTGAAATATGCAGAAATTTTCATCTCACAAACACCCAGAGAAATGAATATATAAATATCCACACAATATATTTAAGCATTCAAATATTAGCATGCAACAAGTTTAAAAACTTAAGTTATTTAAAAGAGTTACTCACCTGCAAAATTTTGAAACAGAGAATAGAGCACCCAAATTGAAAAGCTTATGATACTTTAAAACTTGAGTGTTTGAATGCTCTGAAACTTGAAAGTTTTGCACTAAAAATCCTTTTTACTTTGAAGCCAATAGTTGTTGTTGAGGAGATGCTTGATTTCCAGGTTGAAGATAAACATAACAGGCTTTGTTTTACAGGTTATCTTAGTTAAACTTTTGAAAGAAAAGTTGCAGACCTTAATTCATTTCTGTTTTGTAATATTTTGTTTTTTTTGAAACGAACTAGAATAAGTAGAGATGTATATATAGAAATATAAGTTTTGGTATAGGGTAGGTGTTATCTGGTTTTGCATATTTGCCTGGTACGCAGTTTATTCTTGTTTTATCAGGCAAGATTTTCTTTATGGAGGCTGAGTTGCCTTACGAGATTTTTGAATAGACTTAAGTTATGCTAGTACTGGTTACATTAAATGCAAGTGTTTCCCTTCATGCTTACATCCTTATCTTATTCGTATATGTTGATATTTCTTTTTTCCTTTCATACTTATCCTGCAGACTTGCCTGAATATGCTTTCATACCTATCCTATTTTTGCTTTGCATCTATTAACAGGCTACACATTATTATTTTTCACTTGCCTAGCTTGCTTAATATTCTATGTACATACAAACTTTGTTTTATTAGGCAGATTTGTGAAGGCTGAAATGCTTAATAAGATTTCGAATTGACTTAAGTTTGTGCTGAGATGAAAGCATGTTAATGCTAATGTACTATATGTTTACTCTTTATCTAATCTGTCTTGTATATAGATTTTTATTATTACTTTGTTCTTGCCTGGTTGCTCTTATCCCCTAAGTACATATATAAAGTTGTTTTAGTTACTAGTGTTGCTTTATTACTTAATTTATATTCATATAATTTCGTTTTAGTAATTGTTATAAATTTTTAACTTATCTATTTATTTTTATTGCTTATTTTTATTTCTCTTTTTATTTCAAACTTAAACTATTAAACACTAAATTTACTTATTATTTATTTTTATACTTATGTTGATATCATACATTTAACTTACACTTAAGTTTAGTATTTATAAAGTTTATTTTATTTTAAACATTGTTGAAAGATTTTATTTGAAATTTACAAATCATATCTTTTAAAAGATAAAATCACACATTTAAATATTTATCAAAGGATATTCAAATTTATCATTAATAATATTGTCAAATCAATTTAATTTTAACACGGATTATTAAATTGATATTGCCAAAAATTCCGGAATATCACAATATATATATATATATATATATATATATATATATATATATGTATGTATATAAGCTATATCATTACCTGTTTGTGCTCAATTGATTCAATTTGAGGCAATAAACTCCATTCTTCTGATATAACCATTTTCCTCAAATCTCTTTTCTTCTTAAATAGACTTTGCAAAGAAAGAAACGATGTTGCAAACCTTGTAAGTCCAGCCTTATTAACTCACTTTGATTTTCATTTCCTCATATAGTCAAGAATTATTGTATGCCCATAAATGTATACAATTACACATCTTGCATTTACAATTGCACTCCTAATAGGTTTAGTTGATCCAATGTCTTTCAACATAAGATTTATAGTATGTGCTGCGCAACTTGTCCAAAATATTCTTGGATATTCTAAAGATAATAATTTAGCAGCCGCCATGTTATTAGATGCATTGTCAGTTACAATTTGAACAACATTATCTTCACCTAATTCTTTGACTCCATCTATGATAAAATCACAAATATATCTAGCATTGTGAATATCCGTTGAAGCATTCTTGGACTTCATAAAAATAGTTTTTGAATTGCAATTGACCACCAAATTCATGATGATTCTTCCTCTACGATCTGTCCAAACATCCGTTATTAGGCTACAACCTTGAATTCTACAAGTTTCATTAAATGAACTTAAACTTTCCTCCATTTTATCCTTTTCAAGTGGAAGAAAATTTTCACCAATCTCATGCATTGATGATGGTTTTAAATTAACATATAAACCAATTGTTTGCACCATTTCTTTAAATGAAATTAACCCGCTTTAAAAAGAAACCTAGCAATATAACCACAGGCTTCATCTCTCTCTCTCTCATTTTCAATACATTAATATCTGATTGGACCATTCCTTTTTTCGCTTCACTAGGAGAAGGATATACAAATATGTCCATAGGTCCTTTAGCATTTGAGCTACTACCTCT
This sequence comes from Allium cepa, assembly GCA_030765085.1. NCBI lineage: Eukaryota > Viridiplantae > Streptophyta > Magnoliopsida > Asparagales > Amaryllidaceae > Allium > Allium cepa. The sequence goes on from CM060932.1 coordinate 141,030,856, forward strand.
AGAAATATCAAAGCATTGATGCTCATCTCTACTTTCATGAATTCCAAGTGATACGTTGTTAATGATAGCTTGTTGTGCGGCTTCATTTGTATCTTTTTTGTCTTTATTGAGTTTATTGAGACTTTTGCCTTTTGCCTAATCTCCACTGAAACTTTTAAACATGGCTCATAATCACCTTGTATGCCAGCAAGGTGTTACTTTAATCGGGTAATTCCTCCACTAAGCTCTTTGCTGCAAAAGAGGCAGTTGAAACACTTTCCACCATTAATCTTTGTTCCATGCACCCAAAAAGTATTACCTCTTGTTACAATACTTGTTTCTACTACAATAGGAGCATTTGACGCTCCTGATGATGAGTTCATTCTAAAATTTACATAAATTACATAAATATTTTTGATATCATTAGTTTATTGATACATTATCATTCTTATTTTATAGAAGTCAAGAAGCATATATCAATAGTCTAATGCAAGAATCTACAATGTTTACTAATATGCATGAAATTTAATGAAGTCTAGAAAGAAAACTTTTAGTTTATAATTCAAATACATTAACAGAAAGGAGAAATGCATGGCTTGCTAAATTTGTTTAGAGGAAGATGCTTCAGTACTGTTATTGCATATACATCAAACTAGAATATTATGTTTCAAATTATAACAATGTACTAAAAATGTAAAGTTAACAATGTCATGTCCACCTTTGATGGTTTATATTGTTGAAAGGGCAATCATAATTTCCTAATTTCAAGTACAAAATCTACCATTGAAAGTAAAATATTCTAGAAATAAATTGTTTTAAACTGTTAGTAAACAAAAGCACATTAACAAACTAACAAGAAGTAAAAACTAGCATACATAGTACAAATGAGTTTCAAACATGTTTTGACATTGAAAGAAAAGCACAAGCATAAATTATTTTAATTAAACCCAAAATTAAATCAGCAAAAATGATTAGGGTTAGGAAAAAAATTAAGCTAGATGAAGCATAAGAAGAAGAAGAATAACAGATCCGAATTTTATCCAAATTAGAAATTTAGATGGAAATCAAAATGCGAATTGCTTACCAAAATCAACTTAGCTTTTCTATCCCCTTATGTTTGCTGTAGCTAAAAAATAAGAGAGGAGAAATGAATGGCATAGATAAGAGAAAAGGGATGATAGAGTGTAACCAGAAAGGCTTAAACTTGGGTTAAGCCATGGGCCAGCCTGATAGAAAAAGAGTTAATTTATTTAAAATTCTAAACTCGGCCGATATCTCGTAGTTAAACCTCGGTCGAGCGAGATATCGATCGGTCGAGATACGTGTCAAAAGAGATTATATCGAAATAACTTGTTTCGAATTGCTTAGCCTTGAAAACGAGATCTCGTCCGAGATAAACGATATTTAAAACCTTGATATTGACGGTATCATATACTGATTGTGTTCTGTCTATGTTATAAAAGCATTTAAAAAACAAGGTTAACACAACCAAATATATACCACGTTTTCAATGTTGCATTAAAATAGAATTCAATTTAATGAACGGTATACCGTGTAGTGGTAGCATTATTTTATGATACGTGTTTAGTCCTACTTTATAGGCGTCATGCTTTTTACTGCTTTTGTATTTTACTATATGCATCTGCTGCTTTTTTACTTACTACTGACGAGTCGACTTTGTCATTTTAACTCTTACATCTACATATATGTTTGAGAGCATTAAGTCATATTACTACATTGACTCAATAAGGATTGTCCATTAATTTTAATGGGGCAGCTATTTAGACACAAAATTAGGCATAAATTGAGGACACAAAAAATCACGGTCATTGAATATTTTTGTCCTTATATGGAAGGTGGAAATTAGGAGGCAATCCAATGGTGCAGATCCATTGTGTCACCAATTGTGTCTACATTTTGTGTCTAAACAGACTTTCCCAATTTTAATACTTATATTTAATATTGTAATAATATTTTTAATTTCTTCCTGTAAATAGCATATTCTGATTATTTTTCAAAATAATTTAATTTTCTAACTGCAACAAATAAGTTTTTGCCATACTCGTGTGCGATCCCATGTGCAAGCATGAGTTCACACTAGTTATATCTATGTATGATATGATGTATCGCGCTCAGCAACCGAAGTGTGAGTGTTATCCTATATTACTTCAAATAAACATTACTAATTAAAAAAAATAGTTTTAATACATATATTGCGTCCAAAATCTTGTTCCAAATTAATGTTACAGTACTAAAATACTTATTAGGCGATTGTCACAAAGAAAAAGCGCATCACCTTAAATTTTTATATATGACGCATAATTTTTGAATACTCTTAACAGATATACCTTCAATTATGCAGTTCATTTGTAACCACTTATAACATGATTCAACTTACGAGCAACTGTTTTGATCTTACAAAACATGAATGAACTATGAAATTCTGTATAACAGATTAATCATGCAATGCGCAAGAAATGTTCTATCGTGATCCTACGCCAAAAAAGCATTGACCGATGAATTATCCAATAAACCATAATACGCAAGACATTGTAACAAAAAAAATCTCAATGTTACGTACCATCATTTCCATATATATAACACGATCATTTCAAATATCTGTGATGTGCATTCTACCGTATGTACTATTTGACAACTTATAAATACACTTCGTTTGTTCATAATATGACAATGAAAAAAGGGCTTCTAAGGCATAGCATTATGTGAAAACTTATAAGTAGAGAAAATGACATCTTTACACCACCATGCTTCCTAAATTCTATTTAAATTCATTTTTTTTTTTAACCCAGGAAAATTTATAAAGGACAGGGAACATTTAAATTCATTTTAATCTGAGGACATTTCCGCTTTTTAGAAATATATACAAAAATTTGCCTGCATGCACTTAAAGCATATAACCCGACTCCAATCATGAATAAACTATATATTAATATTTTAGATAATCTATTGATTTTATTTTTTTAATACTCACTATACAGCTTCAGTATTTTGATTATATGTGACATTGTCCCTGTGTAATTTAGGAGGACATTGGGCAAAATACAAAAAATTGCCTGCATGCACTTAAAATGCAGCGATAGCGGCTCTAGTTCCACGAGTTATGATGATGAGACTGTTGAATTGTTGAAGAATACTACCAAGTCTCACTACACTCGGGTATTACCAGTTTTTGTAAGATTACATATTCCTAAACAATACATAATCTTCTTATAGCGTATTCCTGACTTTCAGTCTTTTATACAGAATATTTTCCGTCTACAAACTTACCAATTGTCAATGTTTGGCTAAAAGAAACAAAGAACAAATAACTTAACTCTACATTTACGTGATCATATACCACAAGCAATTGGGCTATAGGACGTGATAGCTACAATATATATACACCTCGTATAACAGTTGTATTCCTGTATCTAAATTGAGCTAATTTTTCAGCTGCCCGCTATCAATGAAAAAGAATAACCAAAAGGGTGGAGATTAAGTGATTACGTCCAAGTATTTCAAAGTCATATTTGACATATGCAGATTAGCGGCAAATGCATCAGTTAAACTATTTTAAAGTAACATATATATGATAATATATTAGGACAGTGATTAAAATAAGTCAGCAACACACCCTCTCTGAAAAACTACCAAACTTTTCAAAGGTATGCGTATGAGACTCAAACCTAAAATCAATGAAAAAACCGTATGTTTGTCCACTTCAAATGTGAGGACAAGCCTTTGCTTAAACAAAAACCCCATATAATACGAATTGGCATATATGAACCAACAAAAAGTGCATGTAACTTGTGGGCACTTTTAACTCAATATCACCTCATTCATATAACAACTTGATCTAATACCCTTACGAGCATAAAATGCCACTTCACAACTAACTACTTTTTGATGTGGCTTCTAATATGAATATACATGTCCAATTGATTATTTGTTAGGCATGCTTTCCATTAATCATTGTTGGTTCATATTTTTTTTTTTTTTGGGGATATAAAATGAAATTCAAGTCACAAGATTCTCCGATATGCGATGATTAATTGATCAACGTTTGACCAGTGCGCCTAATCTCAATCCATTTTTGTTAAACTCATTTTGTTTTATCTTAAAACAATAAATCAAAATACTGAAGTTATATGGTGATTATAAAATAATCATCTCAATAAGCTTTGTAAAGGATCAGATAAACAATGTTAACAACGGGAATAGAGCAAGGGTAATTAAGACGTAGGCATATAAAAGTAGGTAGAATAAAAAAGAACGGGACAGAGACAATGTGGGCATGAGGAACAAGACCGAAAGAGTCAGATACGGGTGAACTTATTTCCTTTTATGGCTTGAGAATAAGGTCCTACTGCAGCTGGTGCCTTGTCTGTAGGGCTGTTATGATAACGGTAAATTTACCACTACCATACCATTACCAGCCAATCGGTTATCATTTTCGAGTGAAATCGGTATATCAGTTTAATCGGTATAGTAATGGTAAATTTACCATTTTCTACGGTAAATCATCAGTAGCATTTCTTCAATATCAACGGTAACGGCAATTTTACTAGTCAATTTATAATACATGTATATTCATGTAACATGCTTTATTATAGGCATTTAGAACCAAACAAATGATTAAATTAAATTTATTAATCAGGTGAAATAATGTTAAATACACTTAACTTATTTCTCATTTATGTCTTTTATTAACTAACACTATAATTTGTATAATGAAAGCACCGTTATGGTATGAATACGTGTTATATTACTAACCTTTTTTTAGAAAAACGGTAATTTACCATTACCAGTGTAACGCTTACCAGATTATTGGTATACCAGTCTTCGGTATACCAGCCTATCGGTAACGGTAAGTTATTTTCGTTTAACAGTAAAAATGGTACGGTAACGGTATTTGTGAAATGATAACAATAACCATTACCATAACAGCCATATTTGTCTGTGTTTACCGCTTCTTTTTTATTTCGATATAGAATTCAGAAAACCAATTATTCAGACGTCACCGTATATACATATTATTAATGAGGATCTATTTAAGAAACCTAGAAATATTAAACCACGCAAAACCAGAAAATATCAAAAGCAGTTTAGTTACCAACCAAAAGTAGAATCCGGCAAACCATACAACTAAAGAGGGATAAAATAAAAGATGAATATATTAGAGAGAAAATTACAAAACTTTTAATTATCTTAACAATGTTGAAGTCTAATTGCAGTTTAGTTACCAACCAATAGCCCTTTTTAACAGTGATTCTTCTCTATCTACAACTCAAACATGGAACCTTAACTTTCTGAGGTAAGCCATGACTATTGTAATATCTCTATACTTATTTAAGATAAAAAGATGCTAGTCCTTTACATTAATCCAATATCATTTGAAATACACACAAAAACAATCGAAGTGCAACACTCAAGGAACATATGCTAGACCCCATATTTAGAACAAAAAGATGCCAGCGGACCAGAATGGGGGATGTAAGGAAGTACGAGTTTGGGCGGAATTAAGGGAGCAATTCATTTTAAGCAAAAAAATGAGTATCATCTCCCAGATTAGTTTAAGGCAAAATTTCTAGCTATCTCTATGCATAAAGAATATCAATATTTAAATTACTTAAAAATTAAGGTGGGTTTGGTTTACCACTTTTAGGTTTAAGTTTTCGTCTATACAAAAGTACATGTATATTATGAAAAATGATTAATTTAGAAAACGAAGTTATTATAGATAATAGAAAACAATTTTTTTTTTTTTTGGGAAATAACAGAAGAACGGAAAACAGATCATCCATCCATCATCCCTTCATCCCCTCCGTCGCTCCTTCATCTTTTTTCCACATCCTTCATCGTTCCTTCACTCTTTTCATATTTTCAAATTAATGTTGAAAACTTAAAACACAAAATACGAAATAAAAACGGGCTTTAATATTTTTTCTTTTTAGCAATAGTTTAAGGAGCATCATAAAAGTTAGGATGCTACAAAAGTTAGGATGCATGCAGCATTGTGTTTCATTACATAACCAATAGCCGTGAGAAAGCGAAAATGCAGATCACCAATACCTCTTTGAAAACAAGTGACATAGTGGCAAAACGTAACGGTACAAATTGGTATAAGAAGCAATGTAAAGATTCCTTTCATATTTACACCCCATAGATAGGCATGCACAAACAGCCTGAGTGAATAAATCTTCAATGCCCATTCGTGAAAATACGTGGCTGCTGGCTCATGCAAGCCTATAGCTCATAGAAGCTTACTGAACCGGTCCAAACGGCCATCAATAATGGAAATAGCTTTAACCTCCAAATATTTGCTAAATGAAATAAAAAGCTCCACCGTAAGAAAAATTATACTGGCCTACAAAACAAACTTCAGTCGTGATTTAGAAGGCAACTGGCTAACAAAACGGCTGCTTGTAGGCTTCATCAGAATAAATCCACTAAGAAATAGCAAGGGCTTTCATGATTTGTAAGTGCCTAGGGTAATTTAGAACGACAAAGATCATCAACGTGTTTTAGCCTAGTTGATGAAATTACAAGAGGTTCCGATCATTAGTTTTTAATCATGGATATTATAATTTAATTAGATACACGTCATTTATCATCCTTTGTTTTATAACTATTAATTGTTTAGACGATTTTTTTCCCCGACGATTTTATTTCGTATAAACTGGTGGCTTTTTTTGTTAATAATTGGATTCCTCCAGATTCATATGGGATTATAAATTTTTTGATGTCTTGCTCAATTCTAAATTTTAAACTAAACATAAACAAAACAAACATTGATGCAAATAACATACAATTCAATTAAATAAACAAACAATCGTCTTCAGCGGAAAGCTATTTTCCAGCTTCCGCGGCACACTCTGACCACTAACGGATCACGACACAACATTATTCAATTCTAAACCATCTAATGTCTCATTTATGCTATCCATTAAATTTTACTCTTTACAGAAGCGAGTTCCAACTTTAGAATCAATTTCATAATAATAATCGGTGAAGTACTTCAAAATTTTCATCAAATACGTCCCAATGATTATTTCCAATAATCATTTATATCTATATCATAATAGGAGTATATATACCAATTCTACCCAGCACACTCAAGGGACGGGACTCTAAGTCATCCAGGTTTAGATCTCGATTCTATATCATTTATATTCTTTAATGTTATGAACACGACTCTAATACCAAGCTGTAACGACCCCACCACTATGCATAGTTTAGCAAAAAAATATTACAAGTAATGTCGTCTGCTAATACGGAGAATAAGGCTGGCTAAGGACCATCAAATGCGAATATATCTTTATATTAATACTGACATGTCTTATTTACCTTTTTGAGTATCTAAACTATAAATTTGACGTGTGCAGGATTAATGCAAAGTAATAAACATACCGATTAAAAATATTCAGACCAATATATAATATAGATAAATCAATATAGATAAATCAAAATCAAAATCACAGATCACAGTGGAATAATATACATTATATACATAATAGAATGTGAGTTTACAAAATGTCAACACTAGACCCATATAAATGTATACATCATATTTTGAATACTATAACAGGCACAAAATGACTACTAAATAATATACATGACATATCATCTTAATTGTCAATATACACAATAATGAAGTAAATCGAAACAGTCAAAATAATCTACTACAATGCCAGCACAAAATCCAAAAGTCAACTAATCCATGTACCTTTAAAGTCTTGGCTTGACCCGAGTATTATAGAAATAAACGGGTTGGACTATATCTAATACAAAGGTGAGATAGTGATATCATAAACATATGACTTACAATAAGTAAGTCATAATAAAACATGCCAAAACAAATGAACAGAACAAGGCATATTCATTCAAATCATTATTTCATAAATCCATTTATGACTTAACCACTAAAATAAGTCATCTATAAATATGCCTAAAACCATACAAACATAAAAAGCATATCAATCCAAAATCACCATTTTACAAATCCATTTCAAGTCTCAAATAGACTATTATAAAAAATATGGTGATAAACCATTCAAAATTCTTTAGAACCAAAGGATACCCAAATATCTATTTCAATATCTTTGAAGAAATAATCATCACTAATGAAATAACTATGGTAGTCAATTATCAATATGATACAGTGCGACACGTGGCCTAACTAAAATAAATAAACTCCGCCACATAACACAATAGTCTAATGAAAAGAAATAGACTATCAGGTAAAACCCCAACTCCTAACTATTAGAAATCGATAATCATGTTTATGAAAAAACTATATGAATTTACCTAACGAATATAAATATATAAATATTGTCCAATTGTGAAATAAATTGATAGAGCTGCAATATAACATCTGTCTAAACAACAAAAAGGACAGCTATGTTATATTGGAATAGACCTAACCTCAAGAAATAGGCCTGCCTTTCCAAATATAAAAGTGAATCAACTCTCAAGTCAATGAAAAATGAGTCGTAGTCTCTCGGGGATCTATCGGTCTCAAATAAAATCCGAACACCTCAAGATAATACAACTCCAAAGTGTTAATTACCGCTACTCCAGCAATCATAAGAATTTAACTAACTGTCCTCTACTAGATAGTAAATTCAAGTATTTATTAAAAGCTAGTAATTTTCACTCAAACTCTATTTAAAAAATTATAATAATAAGCGAAAGAACTGTATGAAATGACTTATATCAATCGGACAATTTAATCGTTTATTAAAATTCTTTGTTTCAAAGAAAAGCACAAAATCAATAGAAAGTTAAAACAAAGCTTATTCATTTATATTTAAAAGAAAGGAGTTAAAAGATGTTATTTTACAATTAGAGTCTCTTTACTAAATTTTTGAATCAAAGCAATACTTTTCATAACTAATATCTTTCTTTATTTGTAATATATATATATATATATATATATATATATATATATATAATTTTCCAAAGGCTTTAAGACTCTTTCTAAATCATTTAAACAACTTTTATAACTAAAATTACTTGAAATTGGATTCATTACTTTGATAACCACTTTTCCAAAATAATACTATATCTTATCTTTTGCCTATAAAGCATTTCCAAAACTATATACCTATAAATAATAATTTTAAAAAAGGATTTTGTAAATAAATATTACTTATCTTTAAAAGTTATATTTGGGAATTTTGAAATAATCAATAAGTTAAAAAGATAATATAATTTAACGATATGTTTATAAATTAAATTCCAATTAGCATCAAAATGGATAAGATCTCATTTTTTAAATTCATTTAAAAATATTTAAATAATTTAAACAATAAATCTAACGAAAATTCAACATCTAGAGCCAATATCTCTCTATAAAATATAATTCCATGATACATAATTGTTTAACAATCCGAGTTACTTTCCGGCAACTCCAATTATACAACATTTTATGCATTTTCAATCATCAATTCAACATACAATGAACAATATTAATTTTAACATGTAATCCTGTTTTAACCATTTAATTCATTTTTAACTATTCTGTTAAATCCAATATTTCAAACTTTCCATTCAACCAATTCAAGCATCAACCAATTGAAACCGCGTCATTAAATTTTTTATTTTAATTCTATCATTCAATCACTACCAAAGATTTACAAAATTCATAATTTAAGCAAGGCATACCAGAAAAAGAGGATATAACTAATTCTATCATTCAAGAAGTTACCTATGTTTGTTTTTCTAGATTTTACGTGTTATGATTTGTCACATGTCACCCATGTTGGTAGCTCCTTTGTTACTGGTGATACATACATACATACATACATACATACATACATACATACATACATATATGTATGCTCTTCTATACTTTAGAGGATCACACATTTCTTTCAAAAAAACTAATTAAAATATGGGTGTTTGAGTTAAATAAAATAACTCACCTTAACCAATTGCCAATCAAACATCCTTACTTGCACCAATAGAAACACCAAATCCCAAATCTCTTGTTGTTCAAAACCTTAGCTGCCATCGACGAGTAACAACACCCAAAGCCTCCGCCTCACATCAAATGCACCACCAATACTAATTGTCATTGATAAGCGTGCCCCGGCCCTAAGTCATGGCCAAGTTTCCAATGACGTTGATTGTTGCCAAAGTCCTGTCCCTATCACCCAACTGCAGCAGTTACCACCCTGAGGTCATCTGGTTAACATCACTCGCCCATACGGCCAGTTCGCTTCTCACGCACGCGAAACCGCACTAGACTCAAACCAGGTCATGACATCACCAGCTTCCTAAATTCACGCATGTCTCTACCTTGATGCCACTGTCATGCACGCTATCTCTTCTTTGCCAGCGATAGTTAAAATCGTGACCTCTTGTGCGATTTCTTCTATTGTTTTATTTCGTGAATGAATTTGGGGCTAGGGTTTGCTATAGCGGTAAACGGGTTTTGGGAATAAGAGAGCATGCTAAGGCGAATTACATAAAGGAGCAATTATAGTTAATTAGGCTAGGTTTAATTGATTAAGTAATGTGTTTTATTTTTCCTTTTATTTTTTTATACTTGAATTTAATTTGAAATTGATTACACTTCATATTAAGAAATATAACTTATAACTATATAATTCAATTCAATATAGTTTCACTCTATCTAAATATCCATTGAATTGATATAAATAAATTTTTTCATTTCGTCATTTTATCGATTTTAGTGAATATCAAATAGAATTTCTTTTCATGTATTTTAATTATACAAAGCTATTTATAGTTTTAAAATATTACATATTAATTAACACATTTTATTGAATTAAAATATATTATCTAAAATGAAATTTATTAACTAATTAAAGTTTTATTTTAAGAAATCCTTTACTAACTAGACTTTAGTTGAATGATAATTTGATTCCAATAATAATAATTATAAAAATCAAATTCAACCACTTCTATTTTAATTAAATTAATATAATATCACCGCTTTAAAATAGGGTTGTTACAGACCCCACTCCTTATGAAAATTGCGTCCCGACAATTTCTTACAGGGAAACGTCGCATGCAATTCAAACACTAACTCTTTCGAATTCTACAATCAAGTCGAAGCTTGCTCACTTCTATAAGTAGTGAACATTAGAATAAAATTTATTGTGGGTTATAAATTTAAATAGAGTAATTTCTTAACTTTTATTTCTTCGAATACAAAAAAGTTATTGAATTTTTTTCGAAGTATTATAATTTTCTAAAAATTTCGATAGAATCTCCTGCAATTTAATAAATAAAATATATAGGACAACATCGACCACATGGTCGAAAACACGATATATAAAAATATTTCTACCATTTTTGAATTTTAATCGAAAAACGAGCCTTTATTTTAGCATTTAAAGCAACTTACTTTGCTATTAAACGTGTATGAGCGAGCCATCATCACTCGTAAGTCCAATAAATTTCTTGAACAACTATTCTTAACTCAAAAGTTACATATTAGTCGCTTATATATAAAGTGTAATAACATAAAGGTTTCATTGCCTTTAATTAGGCAATAATAAACAAGCTAAATTTACAAAGGTCAAATATTAATTAGCTTATTATATGTATTCATATATCATAGCTAGTTGTTTACATTCAAACATGCTAATTTGATTGTATGGTTCACTATTAGAGCAATGAGGCAACCTGCTCAATAGTTACTTTAAAGCCTCTGACTTTAGTAATCGCTATAATTATTTTATGCATACTACACAAAACGTACGAAGAGAAATCTTCTAGGCAACTGAATAAATATCAAATTAGAAACCTCACTCTTCATTCACATTATCTACATAGAGAATATATTCCACGTATCTTTCATTTTTACTCTTTTTATTATGTGACATAAATATCTCAGTAAAGTAGGGTTTTTTTGTGAAATGAATGACAACATCTCTTGAAATAACCAATTTTTACTTTGATACATCAGGCATTCTTTCTACTGTCATACATAAACTTAAATGAAAGAAATTGATAATTTTGTAATTCAATTTTGGATCATTTTTAGTATCATGGAAATAAAAAATATGTTATACTTTCAATATAAGATGGTACATATTATTTTACAATCTAGATCAACTAGCTAACCTACTAATGAATGAGGAATATTCATTCAAAGACAATATATGAGCAATAACATCCCATTTCCCATCGAGCCACAACCAATTTAACTGTTAGATCAAACAAACATATGACTAGGATATTTTCTGTTGCATATCTTTAATGTTCGATATATGAGAAACAATATGATCAATGGGCAAGCATGGATCTACATGTATTCCATTTATGTCGTCAATGCAATTTCTGGATGAGGGTACTAAACGTTTGATGTTTTATTCGTTCTGACATGATATTTATCTATTAGCCTTATGGTTAAATAATATAATGATCAGTTTGTGCTACAATATGTAAATCTGCATAAAATGGAACAAAAATATACTAATTTTTTTCTTATGTTTATCAATTTCAAATACCATGTTAAATAGTGCACAAAAATCTCATCATTCCATTAACTTGAACTTCTTTTAAAATTAGAAACTATTCCTTTTTTCTTTTGACAGCACCATCAAAGACTTTATTAGTGGTAACGAAAAGAAGCAAATAAACATGGAAATCTCTTCTACTCAAGAGCAAGTTATAGAGAAAAACACAACAAACCTAAAGCTGCACATAAAGGATGTATTTGAACACAAAGAGGGCCAGGCCATTCCAGGCGAACACAATTAGGCAACACAACATAGTTTGTTCAACTCAAAACAACAACATTCCAAAGACCTATGTCAAAATCACATGTACTTTTAAATTGTGATATCCCAGAATTTCAAGCAGTTTAAATGTGATAATCTCTTTACCTATTTATTTAAAATTGGTAAATTGTTATTTTTAACAATAATAATAATGTGATGATTTTAAATATAGTTATAAATAGATTTTTAATGGAATAATTATTTTTACAAATTTAATTTGGTTATTTTATAAATAAATTTTAAATAGACTTATTATTTTAAAATTTAAATAAGTATTGTTTAAATGTATATGCATATAAATTTATTTAAGTTAATTTTAAAAATAGAATTATTATTTTCAAAATTTAATAATGTGTTGTTTAAATTAATATATATGTATTTAAGTTGATTTTAAATTGGGTTTTTAAATTCGAATTCAATATTTGGATTTAAATTTGAATTTACAGGATAATTACTTTGAAATAGTTTAGATATAAAAATATATAAATAAGTTTTCATTAGAATATAATTTGTTTTATATTGTTTTTCCTTAAAAGAATTTATTCATATAAATTATGAAAGTATTTATTTAAATAGTAAATAAATGCAAAAGTTTTATATTTACATTTATAAATGAATTAAATACACCATGTATGATTTTATTTAAAACATGATTGGTTTTTATTTAATTTTCTTTTAAAGGTTTTATTTTTATAAATTTACAAAAGCATTTATTAATTTAGAAATATACAAATTAATTAGGCAATTTATTATAAAGCTTTTTAAATCAATTTAGAAATATATAATAATAAATAAATAATTGCATTAATACATATATTAGCATATAAATTCACTTGATAACATGTGTTTAGAAATTAAATGTGGCATGGGACAAGTGTCATGATTTATTTTCATTTTCTTTGATTTTTTTAATAAACCATAAATTAGATTATATAAACAAACATCTTCCACCTCTTTTTCTTTTCTCATCTTATTTCTAAACAAAGAAAAACCTGTAAACACTCTCCAAAATTAAAAAACATTTTACACATTCTTCAAGCTCAAAACAAATCACTCCCTGTAATTCATTTCCTTGTAAACCTTCTTTAGGTTTTAAAGCAAAACCTGTAAATCATTTTCCAAAATCAAAGGAAAAGCCTGTAAATTTTCCTCAAATGCAAACCTGTAAACAAATTTTCAAAGCAAGCCTATAACAAAGATATAGTTCAAATGCAATCTGGATTTCCAAAGCAATCTGCAGCAATTAAAGCATCAGCCTGCATAAATCAAATTTTAAAGCATTTCAGTTTAAAGAAATCAAAGCATTCAAGTTTTCAGCTTCAACTCCCTTCCAGTTTTCTTAATCAAAATCTGTTTCAAAAGCTCATGCCTGGTGAGTAAACTTTTAAATTAAAAACTTAAGTGACAAATATATGTTGCATGTGAATCACTGTGTTGATGGTTGCTTTGCATATTTGATGAATGTAAGCCTCTGTGTATTTCTGTTGATTTTAGAATATCTCTAATCTTAGTTCAAGTCTCTGCTTTTAAAATTGTAAACATGAAACACCTTCAGATTTGATGCATGTGACATATGTTTGGTGTAAACTTGTGATGTATGTTTGAAAATGTGATTGCATAATGATTTTAAGATTCTGAAACATGTCTATATGTATGAAGATGCCGTGCATGTCTGAAAATTAGACAAATGAAATTGTTCCAGGCTTACAGGCTTTAGATTTGTTACTTAATCATTTTCTCATCCCTCCGATTTATTTTAGAAAATAGTTTCTAAACAAAAGATGTTAGTTTTAACAAGATTTAAATCTTAAAAATAGTTTAAGTAAATCAAAATAAAGTTTCTCTGGAAATTTGGGAATTATAGGCAAAAATTCAAAATATGTTAAAATTCAAACATCACAAATTATTGTTTCAAGATTATAATTCGAATCCACTATGAGAGTTTGGATTTAAATTAAAATCTCAATTTTTAATAATGTTTTGAGTTAGCAATTTGGGATTGTTTGGAAATTGTATTTGCGGCAACCTTTGGTGATCGAGGGGTAGGGAAGTCTCGAGGTTTCGTCCGATGTAAGGCTGGTGATCAAGGATGTGGGGAAAAATGGTGGTTGTGGTGATTATGGATTGTGGCGATGGAGGTATGATGGTTTAAGTTTTAACCCTAGTTTTGGTCGAACTTGCAATAGTGGATGCTGCGTCGTTTCTAAGGCATCAGGTCGCTTGGGATTTGGAAGGTGGCTGCGTGGATGATTCGCGGAGATGTGGCCGGAGTTTGGGAGGCTATGGTGGTTGACGACGTGGATGCGGGGTTGTTTTCAGGCAGTGGATTTGTTTTGAGGTTCACCTATGAAGCTAGATTTTGATTTGGGTTTTGTGGTGATGTATGGATGGTCGGAATCGGCTGTAGGGTGGATCGTTGACGTGTGGGAGGTATTGGTGATGGTTGCGGCGACATTGATCGCCGGTGCATAAGCACAGGTGGGTTGTGTTAGTGGGTAGAGTGTTGTTTGGGGAGATGGTTGATCTCGGGTTATAACTCGAGACTGGGTGATGTTCGCTCGAGTTTACACTCGAGTAATGCCTGAGTGTTTTTAAACTTGTTAACAGTTTTTGGTTACAGGTTTTATAATTTAAAACTTAAAACTAAAAACTAACTAAAATTGTGAAATGGAAAAGAACTCGGGTTAGACCCGAGTGGACTTCGGGTTTGATCCGAAGCTAGTGTTTAGCAAAATTTTAAAAAGGGTTTTAAACTTGGTTTTTGAAATTTAAAAATGAAATTAGTTTAATATTTCTTGTATAAATTACTTAGTTGTTTTCTTTGGCAATGTTTAAGAAGTTTTAAACTTTATTTAATTTAAATTTTGTTAAATTAAGTTAAAGTTATTTTAAAACTTAAGTAGAAATGGAATTTTAAATGATTTTGTAAAAGAAAGTTTAAAATTTAAATTGATAATAGATTTAAAACTATTACTTGATAATTTTTTTTGAAGCATTTAAAGGAAGTGTGATTCGTAAACTTTGATTTATCAAGTTGAATAATTATATTAAAACTTAATTAATGATTTAATTAAGTAAAGTTATCTTTAAAAATAAAATGTTTTAATGATAATTAAGGCATAAATAAGATAAGATTTTATCTTAAGATAATTACGGTTTTAATGATTTGAGATTAATTAAGTAAATTTAGAAATTTAAGTATAATTAATTTATTTAATTAAATAAATATAAAAGGTTAATTAAGTAATTAATTAAGAATAATTAATTAATTTAATTAACTAATGAATAAGGATTTAATTAATTTATAATTGAGGGTTATAATTAATTAATTAAAGGTTAATTAATTGTAATTAAGGACTATCAATTAAGTAATTAAAGATTAATTAATTTGTAATTAGTAATTACTTAATCAAGTAATTAGAGGTTGATTAATGGTAACTAAGAAATACTTAATTAAGTTTTATTAGTTAATAATTAAGAGATAATTAATCTATAATTAAAGATTAATTAAGGGTTAATTAACTGTTAATTAAGGAATGATTAACTGGTAATTGATAAGTACTTAATTTGTAATTAAGTTATATTAATTAATAATTAAGATTTATTAATTAATGGTTAAAGAATTAATTAATCATTAATTAAAGATTTAATTAATTTGTTAAAAGGGTAATTAAGGGATGAATTACCCAATTGTAATTAATTTGTTAATTAATTAAAGATAATCTCTTGGTGATTAATTAAGTATAAATACTTAATGAGATTAATAAGTATAATTACTTAGTGAAGTAATTAATGTATAATTACTGGATGTAATTGATTAATGAGAATTACTTAATGAGAAGTAACTAAAAGATAATTACTTAATAGAAGTAATTAAGGATTAATTACGTTGTGTAATTAATCAAAGGATTAATATAATTAATTAAGGAGTTAATTAATTAAGGCAAGTATTGCAGAATGATAATTAATATTTATGATTAATTAAGGTTGATTAATGGAAGTAATTAATTAAAGTATAATTAATTAATGTAGATTAATTAAGGATCAATGCGATTAATTATAATTAATTAATTAATGGAAATAATTAATTAAGGATCATTAATTAATGTAATTAATTATTAATTAATGAGAGTAATTAAAGGTTACTTATTATAAATGGTTAAGGATAATTAATTTCACAAATTAATTTAAGGATAATTAATTTCACAAATTAATTTAAGGATAATTACTTTATGTACTTGAAGAATAATTAATCAAGGTGATTAATTAAAATAGATATTTGAAGGATGGTTAATTAATTAAAGGTTAATTAATTATTGATTAAGCAAAGTTGGTGATTAATTCTTAGGTAATTGATTTAATTTAAGTTAATTAAATTAATTATAATAAGGATTAATAATTGTTGCTTATGGATGATTGTTGAGTAGAATATCTGAATTGGTTGATATCTATTTGATGATATGCTGTGATATTTTGTGATATGATATTTGATATATCATTGATAAATGTGTGATATTTATCTATATTAATGTCGTGTGAATTCAAGTATTGAATTTAATTTGATTGTTTAAACATTTAAACAACTTGGCCTTTAAAATACGTTTCGATTTCAATGAGACCGGGATGGGGTTTCCAGATTTGAATATCCGAAAACCAATTCGATCCAAGTTAATCGTTAGGTCATGACATCTCAAAGTGAAGATCGAGATGGAGTTTTGAAGTGCAAGGGTTATTGTCGTTAACTCTGAGGGTGATTCCAAAATGAGCGTAATAAGACAATGCCTTCGATTTCGTTCGAACCCGGAACGAACTTGTATGGATTGAATGCTTTTAGAACATCGTCAGGTGGACGATGAGAATTCTAAGTTAGACGTGTTCTATAAAGGTATCGTAGCCTCATTCCTCATCAACCGAGAATGGCTAAAATAGAGGAGGTACAACAAGGCTAAGTGGGTAGCACCCAAGTAGGATGAGATTTTCCCCCGTCTAGAGGTCCCTTTTATTCGGCTGTGTGGGCAGTTGTAAGCTCCAACTGCCAGGGTTGTCTTTTTCGGGACTGTACAGTAAGGGATGGTTCCGGCCTTGTGTTGCAGGGGATTTAGGATGGATCCTCGGTATGGTAATCTAGGCCACGTACTGTGACGGGTGGTACCCCAGTAGCCGTGCCATTGTATGGAATCCAATCTCCAGTAAGTGACCTCCGATTTGATTGTAAACCTATGTATGCTGGAATTTAATAAATGTAACAATTTCGGCTATTTTCTAGTTTATTGAAAACCCTAGACCCTATTATAATATCATAGAATTTCCTATCAAAGTTTTGGTTAGCGTAAGGTAAAAACTTACCCATGTTTATGTGTGGGGAGTCTTACGTGATACCTTTTGTTTTCAAAGGTTTTGTTAAAGTTAAGCAATTTAACCTATTTACTCACACCAGACCGTTGTCTGACCTGGGTTTATTTCTATTTTATTAAACTCTTGGATACTCAAATTTTTACGAGTAGCCAAGGCATTCAGGTTAGCTTTGACGAATTATGGAGGAGATATGGAGCAGGAGGCTTCAGCATTTGTAGATAGATAGTGGTTCCGCTGTGTTGATCTCTGTGTTGATATCTGTGTTGTATAACTAGACAGGTGTTTATAACTGTCTAGTATGTATTGTATAAGCTGTGTAACTCTGATGTGTATGATACTATGTAATATCTATATGATTAATATAATTTATTCGTTCCGCTGTTGAGATTCTGATGTTGTTTCTTTCTTTCTTTTCTATGTTTCTCTTTTCTATCCCTTTCTTAATAATGACGCGTCTTATTGTGGAGAATAAGGCGGGTCGTTTCATTTGGTATTAGGGCACTAGGTTGAGTGAATACCTAGGCTTTTGAGTGGTGTCTTTCATGAGAGAGCGTACTTGTAATTTTAATATATATATACCTATGTGTTGGGTTACCTGTTCGGGTTTTCCAATATCAGTTCTAAAGGTAGGAAGGGTAGTGGTGTGTGTAGCACGACTACCAATGGAATAAGTTCGAGTGTTGAGGTTGGAAGAGTATATGTCGAGACTGTAAACCCAATACCGTCTCGAGTAAGCTTTGCTGTGTTGAAAGGATTTCACCAATCTCTGAAGAAAACCTGTTAAGGTTCGGAGTCCATCATTGAAGTATAAGTTTGATCGCGCTCGTGTGAGCGGATTTTTCAAGAGTTTGAATCTGTCGGTTAAGCAGAAGCGAGTGATGGTATCTTGGAAACTTCAGGGAGAAGTATCTACATGGTGAGACGCAATGACTATGGATGTTTCAGAAGATGTTTTCTTTTGAAACAAGTTTGAGGAAGTATGTCTGCATCGGTGATGAGACTGAGTCCAACTGGGTGTTTGTGTTTGGTTTGAGGCCGAGTTTCTTGAGGAGATGTCTGACCATCTCAAGGCTCTTTTTATTGGTTGATATGATTTTGAGGATCGAAGAGCTTTGGATAAGGAAGTCTTTGGGAATCAGTGGAAGCAATGCAGCTGGGTGGTGTTTTGTGTTCCTGCAAGTAGATCTTTTGGCTTTGCAGTTTCCTAGAGGTGGAGTTCTGAAGCAGCAAAGTGGACCCATTTTTTTGATAGATTGGTCAAGGATAAGCTGTTCTGATTTGTGGAGAGAGAACAGTATCTGTGGATATTGAACTAGATGCGATCGCAAAAGTGACTTGCGATAGTTTGAGTGGTTCTTTTGGGTAATCTTTAGCATGGGATTGATGCAACTATAGAGGATGTAGAAGTTATAGAGTTGTCAGGGATTTTCCAGATGTCTTCTGGGAAGTCTGAGATTCGTCCCCATTGGAGATTGAGTTCTGTATCAACTTGGTTCATGGAGCTACCAGTGATTCAACTAGGTAGAAGGATGTCTTCTAGGAAGATGTTTTGGTGAAGCAGCTAAGGATTTCTTGGTGCTTCTGTGTTTTCTCTTGGTGGATTTGAGAAACCATGTTCTTTGGGATGTGCTGTCTAGTCACTGCTCGTGTTCATCGACGACATTCTTATCTACTCTAGATTAGAGTTGTGCAGCGGAGTATGGTGACAGCTATTCTAGAGTGGAAACAACCAGAAGTTGTGGTATTTGGATTAGAGGGTTTCTACAGGAAGTTTTTCTGGATCTAAAGGTCAGATTAGCGAGTGCACCTGTTTTGTCTTTTCCGAATAGGAGAAGTAAGTGAAGTCTACTAATGATTGTGAAGTGGAGTTTGTATTATTGATTTTGGGTAGATTTTGAGAGGATCATTTTGTTGGGTTGTTTTTGGTCCCGTTTGTTTCAAGAAGCATTAGCGAAGGTTGAGCTGATCAAGGAGGGATGTAGGCAGCCCAAGATCGTCAGAAGAGTTTTGGGGTTAAGAGATGGAGGATTTGGAATTTGAAGTAGGAGACTTTGGTTTGGTTAAGGTTTTCTCCAGTAAAGAAAAGCTATAGGAATAAGTAAGATTGGAAAGCTAGCTATGAGATATTTTAGACCGTTCTGTGTTTTTGTAAGGATTAGTGATTTGGTCCTCAGGGGTTGAATTGCCAGTTAGGAAGACTGGGATTCAATGTATTTCACGTATCTCTGAGGGAGTACGTGTTTGGTCCATCTCTGGTTATGGAACCAACAGTTCAGAAAGATTTGGTTGTTGAGTTGGACTTGTTTGTAGTCAGATCTCTGGTATAGATGGTAGATCTAGATAAGTAGGAGCTAAGTAGCTTAGTTGTATAGCTAGTTTGTATTTAGTAGAGTGAGTATTCCAGCATCTGTATCTGGGAAACTCGGGATAGTTTTAGAAAGCTTATCTAGATCTGTGTCCGGATAGCTAGAATTATTTGTTTGGATGAATGGTTGTTTAATTGATAATGTATGGTTGATATGTATGTCTGAATTGTTTGAAATATAATAAAAACTTTGGGATTATCTTTTGTTTAAATTTCGCGGATGAAATTCTTTTAAGGGGGGAGGAATGTGATATCCTGGAATTTCAAGCAATTTAAATGTGATAATCTCTTTATTTATTTATTTATTGAAAATTAGTAAATTGTTATTTTAAATAATAATAATGTGATGATTTTAAATATAGTTATAAATAGATTTTTAATGGAATAATTATTTTTAAAATTTAATTTGGTTATTTTATAAATAGATTTTAAATAGCCTTATTATTTTCAAATTTAAATAAGTATTGTTTAAATGTATATGTATATAAATTTATTTAAGTTAGTTTTAAAAATAGAATTATTATTTTCAAAATTTAATAATGTGTTGTTTAAATTAATATATATATATATATATATGTTTAAGTTAATTTTAAATTGGATTTTTAAATTTGAATTTGAATTCAATATTTGGATTTAAATTTGAATTTAAAGGATAACTACTTTGAAATAGTTTAGATATAAAAATATATGAATAAGTTTTCATTAGAATATAATTTGTTTTATATTGTTTTTCCTTAAAAGAATTTATTCATATGAATTATGAAAGTGTTTATTTAAATAGTAAAAAAATGCGAAAGTTTTATATTTACATTTATAAATGAATTATATACATTATGTATGATTTTATTTAAAACATGAATGGTTTTTATTTAATTTTCTTTTAAAGGTTTTGTTTTTATAAATTTACAAAAGCACTTACTAATTTAGAAATATACAAATTAATTAGGAAATTTATTATAAAGCTTTTTAAATCAATTTAGAAATATATAATAATAAATAAAAAAATTACATTAATACATGTGTTAGCATATAAATTCACTTGATAACATGTGTTTAGAAATTAAATGTGGTATGGGACAAGTGTCATGATTTATTTTCATTTTCTTTGATTTTTTTAATAAACCATAAATTAGATTATATAAACAAACATCTTCCACCTCGTTTTCTTTTCCTCATCTTATTTCGAAACAAAGAAAAACCTGTAAACACTCTCCAAAATCAAAACATGTTAAACATTCTTCAAGCTCAAAACAAATCACTCCCTATAATTCATTTCCCTATATACCTTCTTCATGTTTAAAAGCAAAACCTGTAAATCATTTTCCAAAATCAAAGGCAAACCTGTAAATTCTCCTCAAATGCAAAACTATAAACAAATTTTCAAAGCAAGCATGTAACAAAGATATAGTTAAAATGCAATCTGGATTCCAAAGCAATCTGCAGCAATTAAAGCTTCAGCCTACATAAATCAAATTTTAAAGCATTTCAGTTTAAAGAAATCAAAGCATTCAAATTTTCAGCTTCAACACCCTTCAAGTTTTCTTAATCCAAATCTGTTTCAAAAGCTCATGCCTGGTGAGTAAACTTTTAAATTAAAAACATAAGTAACATATATATGTTGCTTGTGAATCACTGTGTTGATGGTTGCTTTGCATATTTGTATGAATGTAAGCCTCTGCGTATTTATGTTGATTTTAAAATATCTCTGACCTTAGCTCAAGTCTCTGCTTTTAAAACTGTAAGCATGAAACACCTTCAGATTTGATGCATGTGACATATGTTTGGTGTAAACTTGTGATATATGTTTGAAAATGTGATTGCATGATGATTTTAAGATTCTGAAACATGTCTATATGTATGAAGATGCCGTGCATGTCTGAAAATCAGACAAATGAAATTGTTCCAGGCTTACAAGCATTAGATTTGTTACTTAATCATTTTCTCATCCCTCTGATTCATTTTAGAAAACAGTTTCTAAACAAAAGATGTCAGTTTTAACAAGATTTAAATCTTAAAAATAGTTTTAAGTAAATCAAAACAAAGTTTCTTTGGAAATTTGGGAATTACAGGCAAAAATTCAAAATATGTCAAAACTCAAACATCACAAATTATTGTTTCAAGATTATAGCTCGAATCCACTATGAGAGATAGGATTTTTAAAACTAAAATCTCAATTTTTAATAATGTTTTGAGTTAGCAATTTGGGATTTGTCTGGAAATTGTATTTGAGGCAACCTCTGGCCATCGAGGGGTAGGGAAGTCTTGGGGTTTCGTCTAAAGCAAGGCTGGTGATCAGGGATGTTGGGGAAAATGGTGGTTGTGGTGATTATGGACTGTGGCGACGACAGTATGATGATTTAATTTTTAACCCTAGTTTTGTTCGAACTTGCAATAATAGATGCTGCGTCGTTTCTAAGGCATCGTGTCGCTTGGGATTTGGAAGGTGGCTGCATGGATGATTCACAGAGATGTGGCCGGAGTTTAGGAGGCTATGGTGGTCGGCGACGTGGATGCGGGGTAGTTTTCAGGAAGTGGATTTGGTTCGAGGTTCATATGTTAAGCTCGATTTTGATTTGGGTTTTGTGGTGACGTATGGATGGTCGGAATCGGCTGTAGGGTGGACAGCTGACCTATGGGAGGAATTGGTGATGGTCGCGGCAGCCTTGATCGCCGGTGCATATGCACAGGCACTTTGTGTCAGTGGGTAGAGTGTTGTTTGGGGAGATGGTTGATCTCGGGTTGTAACTTGAGACTGGGTGATGTTCGCTCGAGTAATGTATGACTGTTTTTAAACTTGTTAACATTTTTTGGTTACAGGTTTTATAATTTAAAACTTGAAACTAACTAAAATTGTGAAATGGAAAAGCACTCGGGTTAGACCCGAGTGGACTTCGGGTTTGACCCGAAGCTAGTGTTTAGCAAAATTTTAGAAAGGGTTTTAAACTTGGTTTTTGAAATTTAAAAATGAAATTAGTTTAATCTTTCTTGTATAAATTACTTAGTTGTTTTCTTTGGCATTGTTTAAGAAGTTTTAAACTTTGTTTAATTTAAATTTTGTTAAATTAAGTTAAAGTTATTTTAGAACTTAAGTAGAAATGGAATTTCAAAAGATTTTATAAAAGCAAGTTTAAAATTTAAATTGATAATAGATTTAAAACTATTACTTGATAATTTTTTTAAAGCATTTAAAGGAAGTGTGATTTGTAAACTTTAATTTATCAAGTTGAATAAATATATTAAAACTTAATTAATGATTTAATTAAGTAAAGTTATCTTTAAAAATAAAATATTTTAATGATAATTAAGGCATAAATAAGATAGGATTTTATCTTAAGATAATTATGGTTTTAACGATTTTAGATTAATTAAGTAAATTTAGAAATTTAAGTATAATTAATTTATTTAATTAATTAAGTATAAAAGGTTAATTAAGTAATTAATTAAGAATAATTAATTAATTTAATTAACTAATGATTAAGGACTTAATTAATTTATAATTGAGGGTTATAATTAATTAATGAAAGGTTAATTAATTGTAATTAAGGATTATTAATTAAGTAATTAAAGATTAATTAATTTGTAATTAATAATCACTTAATCAAGTAATTACTGGTTGATTAATGGTAATTAAGAAATACTTAATTAATTTTTATTAATTAATAATTAAGTTTATTAACTAATTATTAAGAGATAATTAATCTATAATTAAAGATTAATTAAGTGGTAATTAACTGTTAATTAAGGATTGATTAACTGGTAATTAAGAAGTACTTAATTTGTAATTAAGTTATATTAAGTAATAATTAAGGTTTATTAATTAATGGTTAAAGAATTAATTAATCTGTAATTAAAGATTTAATTAATTTGTTAAAAGGGTAATTAAGGGATGAATTACCCAATTGTAATTAATTTGTTAATTAATTCAAGATAATCTCTTGGTGATTAATTAAGTATAAATACTTAATGAGATTAATAAGTATAATTACTTAGTGAAGTAATGTGTATAATTACCGGATGCAATTGATTAATGGGAATTACTTAATGAGAAGTAATTAAAGGATAATTACATAATAGAAGTAATTAAGGATTAATTACTTAGTGTAATTAATCAAAGGATTAATATAATTAATTAAGGAGTTAATTAATTAAGGTAAGTAATTACAGAATGGTAATTACCATTTATGATTAATTAAGGCTGATTAATGGAAGTAATTAAATAAAGTATAATTAATTAATGTGGGTCAATTAAGGATCAATGTAATTAATTATAATTAATTAATTAATGGAAATAATTAATTAAGGATCATTAATTAATATAATTAATTATTAATTAATGAGAGTAATTAAAGGTTAATTACTATAAATGGTTAAGGATAATTAATTTGTAAAATTAATTTACAGATAATTACTTTATGTAATTGAAGAATAATTAATCAAGGTGATTAATTAAGATGGATTATTGAAGATGGTTAATTAATTAAAGGTTAATTAATTATTGATTAAGCAAAGTTGGTAATTAATTCTTAAGTAATTGATTTAATTTATGTTAATTAAATTAATTATAATAAGGATTAATAATTGTTGCTTATGGATGATTGTTGAGTAGAATATCTGAATTGGTTGATATCTATTGGATGATATGCTGTGATATTCTGTGATATGATATTTGATATATCATTGATAAATGTGTGATATTTATCTATATTAATGCTGTGTGAATTCAAGTATTGAATTGAATTTAATTGTTTAAACCTTTAAACAACTTGTCCTTTAAAATACGTTTGGATTTTAATGAGACCAGGATCGGGTTTCCAGATTTGGATATCCGAAAACCACATCGATCCAAGTTAAACGTAGGTCGTGACATCTCAAAGTGAAGATCGAGATGGAGTTTTGAAGTGCAAGGGTTATTATCGTTAACTCTGAGGGTGATTCCAAAATGAGTGTAATAAGATAATGCCTTCGGTTTCGTTTGAACCTGGAATGAAATTGTATGGATCGAATGCTTTCAGAACATCGTCAGGTGGACGATGAGCATTCTATGATAGATGTATTCTATAAAGGTAATCGTAGCCTTAATCCTCATCAATCGGGAATGGCTAAAACAAGGGAGGTGCAGCAAGGCTAACTGGGTAGCATCCAAATAGGACGAGATTTTCCCCTGTCTAGAGGTCCCTTTTATTCGGCTGTGTGGGCAGTTGTGAGCTCCAACTGTCGGGGTTGCCTTGTTCGGGACTGTACAGTAAGGGATGGTTCCGGCCTTGTGTTGCAGGGGATTTAGGGTGGATCCTCGATACGGTGATCTAGGCCACGTACTGTGATGGGCGGTACCCCAGTAGCCCTGCCATTGTATGGAATCCAATCTCCAATAAGTGCCCTCGGATTTGATTGTAAACCTATGTATGCTGGAATTTAATAAATGTAATAATTTCGGCTAGTTTCTAGTTTATTTGAAAACCCTAGACCCTATTATAATATCATAGAATTTCCTATCAAAGTTTTGGTTAGCGTAAGGTAAACTTACCCATGTTTATGTGTGGGAAGTCTTGCGTGATACCTTTTGTTTTCAAAGGTTTTTTTAAAGTTAAGCAACTTTAACCCGTTTATTCACACTAGACCCATGTCTGACCCGGAGTTTATTTCTGTTTTATTAAACTCTTGGGTACTCAAATTTTTACGAGTAGCCAAGGGATTCAGGTTAGCTTTGACGAATTCTAGAGGAGATATGGAGCAGGAGGCTTCAGCGTTTGTAGATAGATAGTGGTTCTACTGTGTTGATCTCTGTGTTGATATCTATATTCTATATTGAGTTGTTAACTAGACAGGTGTTTATAACTGTCTAGTATGTGTTGTATAAGCCGTGTAACTCTGATGTTTATGATACTATGTAATATCTATGTGGTTAATATAATTTATTCGTTCCGCTGTTGAGATTCTGATGTTGTTTCTTTCTTTCTTCTCTAACTTTCTCTTTTCTATCCCTTTCTTTCTTAATAATGATGCGTCTTATTATGGAGAATAAGGCGGGTCGTTTCATAAATATACAGGTCAGTAAACATATCTATAGAAAAATAATGCTTAATGACAAATGTTGGTAAAAGCACATATATCTGGGAAGTTAATTTGAACTTGGAAGGAAATAATTTCAACCAAAATATATGTGCTGTAAATATTAAAATACAGTTCTTGATGATTGCTATAGAGTA
Source organism: Allium cepa (assembly GCA_030765085.1). Taxonomy (NCBI): domain Eukaryota; kingdom Viridiplantae; phylum Streptophyta; class Magnoliopsida; order Asparagales; family Amaryllidaceae; genus Allium; species Allium cepa. The sequence continues at coordinate 141,057,519 of CM060932.1, forward strand.
GGACATGGTTAAGCTTTTTTTTCTATTATACGATTGCAAGTAGCTAATTTTATAGGAAAGTAACAGATAATCTAAGAGAAATCAATAATATAATGTTCTTATGGTTGCATTTCCTTGTCTATTCTATTAACTGTTCCCAAAATCAAAGTTCTATTTTGATAGTGTTAAAGTTTGTTACAATCTTTGTGAAAAGAGTATTTCAGTTATATTCTTAGCTTTATTTTCAGATCAGATGCTTTTCAAAATAATTGCTAATTAATTTTTTTCCATAAATGAACTGAAGGAGATGACAATAACATGTACATTGTATTTAATTAGACTCTCGTGTTGTTTGATAACACTTTCTAGTAGATTCAAAATTGATGTTATTGATACCACACCCAATTTATTTAACATGCATCTTTGTAAATGAATATATAAGATTTTACAAATGCCAAATTTATTTAAATTATAAATCCTACTCTCATTTTACATACTTTATTTTATTTATCAAAATATCCCAAGGCATCTCCTTCAAAAATATAATTTATACACTTCTATACAATATTATTTTGCCTTCAACAATCCTCCCAAACTATCCATTTTAATATATATAATATTTAACTAATTTCAAAATTCTATCTTCTTTTCAAAAATATTATATACTTACTAAGTATTATTACTAAAAACATTTTATTGTCTAAAATACTGTGTCTGAATGTCTCCTCCTAATGTTTAGGAATTCCTATCGATAACGTTAAACAGACGCATCGATTAGAATCCTTAAAGCACTTAATGGACAATTTAATACAAAATTATTTTCTATAAGATATAAATCTTTTAATACCTTAAGCTTTTCAAAAATATTTGCTCGTTTACAATAAATATAATAACATTCCATATTATTAAAATCCTTTCAATTAATCTTAATATTTACATATAAGGATATTTCATAGACAAAAATTCCATAACACTCTTTCATCCATAAATACTTTAAGAAAACATCAGAATTTAAATTTATTTCAACATTTAATTAATTATACCTATGAATTAAGACTTTATTTTATACAATTTTAATTGCTCAATATTTTTTTCGGTAACTACACTACTTAAGACACTTCAAGTTCTTATTGTTATTATGGAGCATGTTTCATCTCTCAATCGTTATTCCTACCAATATTAATTTTGCACAATCATTTACAATTTTGAAATAAACAAGCATCCATCACCCAATCAATTTTTATTATATCATATAATAGATATATTTTCCAATTCCAATTTAATTAGATACACATTATTTATCATTCTATGTTTTTTAACTATTAATTGCTTAGACTTTTTTCCCCAGTGGTTTTATTTTGTATAAACCGACAACATTTATTAATGATTCAGTTCGTCTAGATTCAAATGGGATTATAAATTCTTTGATGTCTTATTCAATTCCAAAATTTAAACTAAACATAAACAAAACAAACTTTGCTGCAAATAACATACAATTCAATCAAACAAACAAACAACCGCCGTCAACGGAAACTTATTTCCCTGCTTCCGCTGCGCACTCTTACCACTAACAGATCAGGATACAACAATATTCAATTCTAAGGCATCTAAGGTCCAATTTATGCTATCCATTAAACCTCACCCTTAACAAAAGTGTGTTCCAGCTATAGAATCATTTTCATAATAATAGTTTGTAAAGAACTTCAAAAATTTCAACAAATACGTCCTAACGATTATTCTCAATAATCATTTATATTTATATCCTAATAGGAGTATAAATACTAATTTTATCCTGCACACCCAAGGGACGAAACTTGAAGTCATCTAGGTTTAGACCTAGACTCTATATCAATTTATATTCTATAATGTTCTAAACATGGCTCTGATACTAAGCTATAACGACCCTACCGCTATGCACAGTTCAGCAAATAAACTATATAAGTAATAGCGTCGGCTAATCCAAAGAATACAGCTAGTTAAGGACGATTGAATGTGAATATATCTTTATACTAATATCGACATGTCTTATTTACCTTTTTGAGGATCTGAACTAAAAAGTTGACGTGTGCAGTATTAATGCAAAGTAATAAACACACCGATTAAAAATATTCAGAACAGTACATAATATAGATAAATCAAAATCAAAGTCACAGATCACAGTGGTATAATATACATCATATACATAAAAGAATGTGAGTTTAAAATATATCATTACTAGACCTACATAAATGTATACATCATATCCTTAATACTGTAACAGGTACAAAATGACTACTAAATAATATACATGACATATTATCTTAATTGTCAATATACACAATAACGAAGTAAACCGAAACAATCAAATTAGTCTACTCCAATGCCAGTACAAACTCCAAAAGTCAACGAGTCTCTATACCTGTAGAGTCTCGGCATGACCTGAGTATTATAGAAATAATCGGGTCGGACTATATCTAATATAAAGATGAGATAGTGATATCATAAGAATATGACTTACAATTACTAAGTCATAATATAACATGCCAAACAAATGATCAGAATAAGGCATATCCATTAAAATCACTATTTCATAAATCCATTTATGACTTAACCATTAAAATAAGTCATCTCCACATATGCCTAAAACCAAATAAACAAAAAAGGCATATCAATCAAAAATCACCATTTCACAAATCCATTTCAAGTCTCAAATAGACTATTATAAAAATATGGTGATAATGATTCAAAATTATTCAGAATCAAAAGATGCCAAAATATATATTTAAAAATCTTTGAAGAAATAATCATCACTAATGAAATAATAATAATAAAAGTCAAATATCAGTATGATACAGTGAGACATGAGGCCTAACTAAAACAAATAAACCCCGCCACATAGCACAATAGTCTAACGAAAAGAAATAGACTATCAGATAAAAACCCCAACTTCTAACGATAAGAAATAGGAAGTCGTGTTTATGACAAAACTATGTAAATTTACCTAACGAATATAAATAGGGAAACATTGTCCAGTTGTGAAAAAAAATGATAGGGTTGCAATATAACATTTGTTAAACAACAAAAAAGGACATATGTTATACCAGAATAGACCTAACCCTAAGAAATAGGTCTGCCTACCCAAATCTAAAAATGAATTCACTCTAAGGTTGTTGAAAAATGAGTCGTAGTCTCTCGGGGATCTATTGGTCTCAAATAAAATCCAAATACCCCAAGATAATACAACTCTAAAGTGTTAATTACGGCCACTCCAGTAATCACAAGAATTTAACTAACTATCCCCTACTAGATAGTAAATTCAAGTATTTATTGAAAGCTAGTAATTTTCACTCAAACTCTATTTAACAAATTATAATAATAAGCGAAAAAATTGTACGAAATGTCCCATACCAATACGAAAATTCAATTGTTTATTAATTTTTTTTATTTCATAGAAAAGCACAAAATCAATAGAAAGTCAAACCAAAGCTTATTCATTCGTATTTAAAAGAAAGGAGTTAAAAGATCTTATTTTACATTAGAGTCTCTTTCCTAAATTTATGAATCAAAGTAATACTTCTCATAACAGATAACTTACTTTATTTTGAAAATCTATTATATATATATATGTAATTTTCTAAAGGTTTCAGACTATTTTTAAATCATTTAAACGGCTTTTATAACTAAAATTACTTGATATTGAATTTATTACTTTGATGACCACTTTCTAAAATAATTCCATATCTTATCTTTTGTCTCTAAAGAATTTCCAAAATTGTATACCTATAAATAATAATTTAAAAAATATATTTTGTAAATAAATATTACTTAACTTTAAAAGTTCTAATTGGGAATTCTGGATTAAGCAATAAGTTAAGAAGACAATATAATTAACTATATATTTTATAAACTAAATTCCAATAAGCATCAAATGGGTAAGACCTCATTTTTTTAAATTCATTTAAAAACATTCAAATAATTCAAACAATAAATCCAATGAAAATTCAACATCCAGAGCCAATATAGCTCTATAAAATATAATTCCATAATACGAAATTATTTGTCAATCCGAGATACTTTCCAGCAACTCTGATTATAAAAAAATGTTTGTATTTTCAACCATCAATCCAACTTACAATGAACAATATAAATTTTAACATGTAATCCTATTTTAACCATTTAATTCATTTTTAACTATTGAGTCAAATCCAATATTTCAAACTTTCTATTTAACCAATTCAAGCATCAACTAATTGAAACTACATCGTTTAATTTTTTATTTTTATTTTATGATTCAATCACTACCAAAGGTTCAAAAAAATCATAATTTAAGCAGGGCATACTAAAAAAGAGGATATAACTAATTTAGGTATAGGTGTGTGAGTAAAATAAAATAACTCACCTTAACCAATTTCCAATCAAACATCCTTACCAGCATCGACAGAAATACCAAATCCCAAATCTCTTGTTGTTCAAAACCTGAGCTGCCATCGATGGGTAACAACACCCAAAGCCTCTGCCTCACATCAAATGCACCACCAATACTAACCATCATCGATAAATGCTCCTTAGCCCTAAGTCATGACCAAATTTCCAATCACGTTGGTCGTTGCCAAATTCCTGCCCTAATCACCCAACTCTAGCAGCTACCACCATGAAGTCGCCTGGTTAACATCGCCTGACATCACTCACCCATACAGTCATCTCCCTCCTTACACATGTGACTCTGCACTAGACCCAAACCAGGTTGTTGCATCACTAGCTTCCCAAATTCATGCATGTCTCTACCTTGATGTCGCTATCGTGCATGCTATCTCTCCCTTGGCCAACGATAGTTAACATCGCGACCTCTTGTGCGATTTCTTCTATTGTTTTATTTTCGTGAATGATTTTGAAGCTGGGGTTTGCTATAGTGGTGTGCGGGGTTTGGGAATAAGACAGCAAGCTAAGGTGAATTACATAAAGGAGTAATTATAGTTAATTAGGCTGGGCTTAATTAATTAAGTAATGTGTTTTCTTTTTCCTTTTATTTTTTTATACTTGAATTTAATTTGAAATTGATTACATTTCATATTGAGAAATATAATTTTATAACTACATTATTCAATTCAATATTGTTTCATGCTATTTAAATATTCGTTGAACTGATATAAATAAATTTATTCATCTTCGTTAATTTTCGATTTTGGTGAATGTTGAATAGAATTTCTTTTCATATATTTTAATTATACAAAGATGTTTGTAGTTTTGAAATATTCCATATTTATTAACATATTTTATTTGAATTAAAATATATTATCTAAAATGAAATTTATTAACTAATTAAAATTTTATTATAACAAAATCCTTAATTAACTAGACTATTATTGACTAATAATTTGATTCCAATAATAATAATTATAAAAATCAAATTCAACCACATCTATTTTAATTAAACTAGTATAATATCACCGCTTTAAAACAGGGTTGTTACAGTTGCATATGATATTGTTATTTTATTTGTTCCCACAATTTTGTTTTCAACCTATGGTTTTCAAATCCTTACGTGCATTAATGTCATCTTTTGACTTACCTTCATGGCCCATAATTGAGTTGATGAGATGCTCGGTGAATGTAACACAAAAAAATTTAATAAAATAATTAAATTTAAACATAACAAAGGAAGAATGAATTTTTTTCAAACTTCCTATTTTGGCTATGAAACTTGCTATTGCGCTCGTAATGATTTTCTGTACAATTTTCATACATAACTTTTTAAAACCGGAGCTAATATGGAAAAGTTATAAATGTTTGAAAATTCGAAGTCAAAATTAATTTAATATAAAATACATGAAATAAATATTAATAAATAAGGAAACCCACCAGTTGATAGATTAATTGAGACCGTTTGACCGCAAGCGATTGATCGCAAGCGATTGACCGCCCTAATAAATAGCGAACAATTGGTCGATTTATATTGGTTAGGGTTTTCAGCGACCAACGACCCAGATTTGATTTTATATTTTTCTTAACAACAAATTATATAATTAGTCATCAGGATTTAAGTAAATATTTTCCAAGGTCGATTTGTGATCAATATTGCTCTGAACCCCTATAAATACACAGCTAATGAAAACCATAATTTACAAAATATTAGTCAGAACATCCATACTCTATCAAATTTAAATATCTTCCATAAATAAGTAACTCTATCAAAAAATAAATTAAAAAAAAGAGGGGTTGAAGAAATTAAATCAAGCAGAGATCTAACAAACAAATAGATCCCAGTCACGATTCGAAGGAGATAACTTAGATTTGAGGTGAGCAGGTATATGTTAATAAGCTGATTACATACATTTAATTTTAGTATACCTTATTTGATCTAGGTTGTTTGAAATCAAATTGAAAACATTATATAATTAAATTGGATATTCCCCTTTTCAAATTTAGACTGTTAATACAAATCGGTAAACTAAAGAATAGGCATAACCCATGATGGTAATAGTAACCCTAGGTTAAATGCTTGTACTGTAAATTTTAAACTGAATTGGAATAGGAAGTTTTGCTAATTGCAAATTTGGGTTTACTGTGATTGTTGTAAGATGAAACTGTAAGTTATTGCAATAGAAATTTGGAAATCAACATAACTAACTAATAATTAACGAATAAAAACAACGATAGTCCCTAATTAAATAACAACGACCAATCGACTGTTCTTACTGGAGTGGTCGATAGCAAGCGGTAGACCGTTCTAGCATATAGCAATTCTTAGATTATTCATTCCAAAAGCCCAATACGAACCTTAGCCTAAGGCCCGGTTTATAATAAAATAATTAGTATATATGTATATAATATATGGATGTTACTATAGGTAGGGAAGCTAGTTTCCCATGTGGCGACTTTAGGACATTGCGAGACTGGTTAAATTTTATTTACCCAACATGGGTCAATATTCGACTTAGGGGGGCAATTCCATTGCAAATTTCACTCATAGAAGATCCTTAGCATTCATGGATGATGCAATGTGATGCTATGTTATTGGAGGATCCCGACGTGATGTAATAGGAGGCGTTACATTACCATTGAGAGGTGGACACAGAAGTAGATGATGAGATACTTAGACAAGTCTGCATTGCGAGCTCCTCCTCAACGCATAACTTGGGTACGCATAGTCGTAATTATGGGAAAGTTAGTCCCATGATAGAAATTGTAGGGTACCTATGTTGGAATAGTTACGTGTAGTCGTAATGTGAGAAATGGTAGGGTAATCCTATGTGTAATTGTTCTAGTAGCTATCAGCCGATTATTCATTGTCTAGAGGTTCAATTAGTTGTTTGATCCTAAGTATAAGCCTACTGGTTAGCTTCCACCCACTTGGTGAAGTAGTTTATCGCCACTACGATGTATATTTCCCCCATTTAGACATAGGGAGTAGTCCATTCAAGTCTATGCCCCATATGTCAAATGGTCATGGGCTGACTAATTGGATGAGCTTATGGGATGGTTTTCTTGGATATTGGAAAACCTTTGACATTTTTCATATCACCTTACGTACTCATGTGCATCTAGTAACACCCCTCGCTTGGAGACCCAAAAATGAACGTCGATGATGCTGTAGTCATCACCTTAATTATTTTCGTGCAACTAAGAGTGAGTTCCATATTATTCAAAACAGTCTAAGTAAAAATAACAATAAACTATTTTTATTTCATCATGTTTTCCTTAATATTAATTACATACATATTCAAAGTTAACCCTAAGTCGTACCCATGCAAGGGCCAAAATATATAACATAAGAATATATATAAGAGTGTCGGGTCAACATATGACGATGCCACCCAACGCATAAAACAAGGAAATTAGCAAACACTAACAAATAACTAGGCCTTCAGCACCATCTTCGATCTTTGGCCTGCGCCTAAAATAACCTGACTATCCCACAAATTCAGCTTATTCAAATAAGTACCCATGAGTTTATGGGGAAAACAATGATGAAAACATGGGTAAGACATAAAGTTTGGTGAGTACGATACTTACTTCAAAGTATAGCATAAACACATAGTGAGACCACACGCATAACGTAGAATGGGTTTTCCCTTCATTACATACAAACAACATTCATAATATTGCATGCAACAACGGTCATATTTATTACCCTGGAAGGTTCCCAAGTTTTACTTAATATGGTACTACTACACTGACCCCTATCAACATCATTTTAATCCTTTCTCTGTTTTACTCTTAATGCATTAACCACTGCCTTCGCATTATTATTTTATTTGTTTATTAAATATTAGACTTCATTGAATCACTTCCTCGTAATATTGTTTTATTTAGCTTTGGGCTACTATGTTACCCCATTTGCAGCCCCATTCTTATAAACTTATTAAGTTCAAATCTGCTACGAAACAATCACTATGCCATAAATGGCCTTCTGCAACACAAAAAAAATGTTGGGTTAGGCCCAATTTATGTTGCCATAGGTCTATAGCAACACTTTTCGGGTGATGCAATTTTTGTCGTTGCCTTAGACTTCAAAGGCAACATTTTGACTATCTAATGCAACATAAGTAATATTGTTGCAATAGAGCCCTATTTGGGTCTATAACAACATCCATAGGTGTCTGTAGCAACATTCCAAAATGTTGCTATAGATATTAACTTTCTGAATTTGTGGGGCCCACAATGTAGAGCATATTTGATTTTTTAATAGAAATAAATATTTATTTGATAAAACGCTATTGCACAAAATTTGATATTCAAACAGTAATTTATTTAAATAAATATTTTATTTCAACATTTGAAATAGTACAAATTCCCGACTCCACTATTTTACAATTCATTGATATATAACACTGATATTCACATATACAGACATTCCTCGCTACATCACTCAGTTCACTCATTACATATGCAGTTTCAATTTATACAGACACCGACACTGACGAATATAGACATGCACTAACCCGTTCAGCAATGCTGTGAGGATCAGTTGCCTGGTCACATCGTGCACGGACACGTGGTTTTGCAGAACCATTAGAAGCAATAGTATTATTAGCTTGAGCTGAATCATCCACTTGACGCTGTAGAATATTAAGCAATTTTGAAATTATAACACACACAGACATACAAACAAATATTGAATCAATAGTAGCCAGCATATATTGAATCAATATTTGGAACAAACAAACTACTAAACTATAAGCATATATTGCATTCCATCAGCCCACATATATAGGAACTAGAAGCTTTAAATTTTAACAATCTAGCATTTCTTCTGATATTAACTACTGAATGATTCCTACATTTTCTTTTACCAGTTTGGAAACATGAGTAGAATCACAAGCATAAATAGGAGGAGGTGTAGATCTTCTTAAAGATGCAAGACAGAAGTACAAAATAAATTTTAAAGAGTCAATATAAAAATAAATGACCTTGTTTGGATCAACAAAAGAATAAGCCATGATGTCTGACCCTGCACACCTTGACAGTATCACAACACAGTGAATAATATGCTTCAGCAATTCCTTCACATCCATGAAAATAATAATTTGCTTATTGTCTAAATTTGTGTCCTTCTCTATTCTATCAATAATAATGCCCATACTTCCATTTTCCTATAGCCGTATCATTTCAATTATGCATTTTATATTCAAATTCAACTCACTACAGGCCTTCAAGAAAACTGGAACATTAACCGAGTTCAAACCAAGAGCTGAAATGCTAACCTTCTTACCATTTAATGCAACTTCTGCACAATTAGCCTCAAAACTCAAACAAACAGGCCTGCAAATATCCCTTCCAACGAGCGCATTAACAAACTGACCATTATTACTATTCACGCCACAAGCCCAAAGCTTTATGCAATTCCTGATAACTCTATGCATGTTTAAAGATAAAACTTGCACATTCTCCTTATCATTTACATAAAAGAGACACACCTGATCACCATTACCTAAACAAAACATACCCTTACCATTTAAACAAACAACTGAAACTGATCCATTGTGCTCCAATAAATCATTCAATCCCTCATGTCTACAATATGAGACAATATCCAAAACCATTCCACTATCATTTGAGATATCATAAACTGATGACACTACAATATCATCACTCTAATTTTGAACTGTATCCAAACCAATTCGACTACTTCCACCTGCCTGCCAATAACCAGAACTTCACCGAAACCAATTCGACTACCCCCTGCCACTCTGACATCAGGCCCCAACCACGAAATTGCGACCAAATCAGCAACTCCCTGAACCATCGCAATCCCACAACCTTACCTCGAATCACCAGAATCGCCAAAACCTGAACAAAATCGCAAATCCACTACCACCCAATCGACTGAAACGCCCAACTAAAGAATTTGGGTTTGTGATATTGGATTGTGAAATCGAACGCCTGAACAACCAAATCTCAATATAACTAATAGTGTAATGTTAACGTGGGAAGAAAACCCGGAAGTAGTGAGGAAAACTGATGTGAGGCAAAAGAAAATAACGGAAATTGATATGGCCGACAGGGGATAAAAGCAAAGCCAGTTATTCTCCAGATCGAAGAAACAAGGAGGAGCGGCGTCATTTTTTTTTAAAGTCGGCGGATTAAAAATTTGGGATTGGAAAATTGGGGTTGAGAAACGAAAGTGGGTGAGTGAAAAGTAAAGCGGGAAATGGAAATTTGTAAGGTGTGGATCGATGGTGTGAATCGACGGTTGAGATTTTGTTTTAAATGGTGGTGTGGATCGTTGAGGTGTATTTTTTTTATTTTTTTAATTAGAATATATCTATGGCAACATTATATAAAAATGTTGCATCGTGTTACACTTGTTTAGCTAGAGCAACACATTTTTATGGCTAAGGTAACACAAAAAATACAACGTTGCAGTAGGACCAAAATTTTATAGCTGTCGCAACATTTTAGCTAGCAACACCTTGCAAAAATGTTGCATAAGGTCAACTGTGGCATAGTGAATCACCGACAGATTCTCCCTTCTTTTATCTTTTATATATTATTTGATTAGACCTAGGACCACCAAGAATTAGCCATCCGTAGTCCTCTATCTAGTATTTATTCATTTACTTCTGACCTGCTATGACTCAACCACCCACATGCCTTATTTAATTATTATATAATTCTAGACTATAAAGAATCAGCCATATGTAGCCCCTTACTACATAGAATCAGCCCCCTATAGTATTGTTTTATTTTAGTTTGAGTTCACATAGAATTTTCCCTTCAAACCTCTTAAAGTTGAATGCCTCTCCTATCCTGAAGTTGCTTCAAGTATGCATTCGAGTAAGTGTCCTTACTTGACGTCAATAGCCTTTTTACTTTCCACTTCCACTCACATCACTTTGGCATGGTACACCTTGCCACAGCCTTTGTGCATAATAAACTCTTTACTTATTGAGCATGTTGTTTTTCAGATTGTGGCAAGGTATGGCGGTGCAATTTGTCATACTCTCTTCATAACTGTGACGCTCAATCTTTCATAAAATAGCAGCATAGAACTACTTTCCCCAAAAGAGTCCCTAGATTCCTTTTGCAAATCACTACTCCACTATCTGAAGTAGTTTTATTTGATGCCATTCTCCTTTGAGATGTTTGACCACCGCCTTTTTAGCTCCGTTTCTGACAATATCTGACACTTCTAACAAAGCACGTTACCATCTTTACATGCATCATTATTAGGTATATTACCTTGCTTTTTTTTGACATTTACAGAGTCCTTTGTTCATCTTTTCGGCTACTTTATGGATATTTTCCCCTTACATTATATATATATATATATATATCATTTCCTTCAACTCTCAACGCCGATCTCCTTCCACCAATGCAATTCTTCGTTAGTTCAAGCTTGTTTGATGTATAGAAAGTCTTATAAAATTTCAAAAAATTCATGAATAATTCCTTTATCCCTACCCTGTCTTTCATTTGAGTTACAAGTTATTTTCCTTGTATATTTTACAAGTTTTTACTTTAGAAATTTATAACATTTCTTTCCTAAGCCATGAGCTTCTCAAATTACTAACTCATCTTTAGGATAATGGTAATGACATCATATGAGGTTCTCATTTTGACATAAGTTTATATGAATACTAATAAAATAACATGTTCTGAATCAACTAAAATGAACTGAATAAAAGGTTAAGTATTACTCATATAAATCTTTAAGAAACATTGTTTAGATCTTCTTCTCTTTTCCTTAGCTTGTATTTGCTTTACTTTCTCTTCACTCCCATTTCTCTAAGCCATCCGCATTAATGTATCTTTTGAGCTTTTTTTTACTTTTAGTAGAATGTTGTGAGTGAATGGAAAAAATTATGTTTATTATCCCATAATTACTTGAGCTTTGGCCCACATACTCGTTTCCATTAATTCGTTGTCTCCTTTTCTATCCTACTTAGCCCCTCTTGGCCCTTTAATTAATTAGTTAAACTATTCGTATTTTATGGGTTTTTATACTCTCTCATCCTTAAAAGAATTTTACCACTGAAATTCAATTAAGGCTTGCTAATGATTTGCTAACTATCCCATGCTTACCTTAAGCATTACCACGAATTCCCAGTCCATAATAAAAATGTACCGGTGCTTTCTACTAATACAATAATCAACCATAATATTCATACATACATACATACATACATACATACATACATACATATACATATATACATACAGTTCATAATCAATGCAATAAAATACATAGCTCATACGCTATTCGGAAACAAACAACTCCAGATAGTTTCTCCTAACCTTGTCATCTGTTTCCCATGTGTGGTCCTCCTGATCTGCGCTCTACTGAACATGGACTAGCTTCACCCTTTCGTTACAAAGCCGCTTCTCCTCTTTGTCCACTATTCGAACCAATCGTCGCACATAGGTCATATTTGGCTCTATGACCAGATCTTCTACTACCCTCGAATTAACTACTGCACCTGGATCTTTAACGCATTTCCACAGAAGTGATACGCAAAACACATTATTCATCCCTGCAAAAACACTAGGCAGTTCCACTTTATACACCACCTTTACAATCCTTTCTATGATTGGAAATGACCCTTCATATCTAGGTGCTAGCTTTCCACCCTTCCCAAAGCACATCGCGCCTTTCATCGGAGAAACCTTCACGAAAACCTGCTCACCAACTATGAACTCTGGCTCTTGTTTCCTATCATCGATAGAACTTTTCTGCCTTGGCCATGCTGCTCTCATCCTAGCTCTTATCATCTCTACCTTCTTAGTAGCTTCTTTAACCACTTCTAGACCCAATATCATCTTACCCCCTACAACCAACATGTAGGTGATTTACATGGTCTTGTATATAATGCTTCGAATGGAGCCATCCCAATACTGCTCTAGTATTTATTGATGTATGAAAACTCTACAAGTGTAAATAATCTTCCTAAGATCTACTGTAGTTTAAATGCAATTTCTAAGAAAATCTTCTAGGATCCTGTAAACTCTTTTGGTCTACTCATCTATTTGTGGATGGTACACAGTACTCATGCGTAGTTCAGACCTCATAGCACTCTACAAGCTATGCCAAAACTCACTAATGAATAATGGATCACGGTCACTAAAAATTATGTTAGGCACCCTATGCAATCTCACTACGACCCTCATATACATACATACATACATACATACATACATACATATATATATATGCTAACTTCGGCACAGTTTTTGTGGCCTTTACTTGAATGATATGGGCACACTTAGCGAGCCTTTTCACTGTGACCCATATGCTCTCGTTGCCAGCCCTTTATCTTGGTAACCCATTAATGAAACCCATAGATACCGAATCTAATTTCAAGTTGGAACATCTAAAGGCTGCAGTAGCCCACTTGGCTTTTGATGCTCTTCTTTCACTTGCTAGCATGTAAGACACTTCCTCATATATTCCCCTCCCCTCATTCCTTTACAGAAAAAGCTCCTCTTCATATCTTAATACATCTTAGTACCCTATGGGTGAATGGTAAACTTTAAATGATGACATTCTTCCAATACTTCCTTTTGTAATCCTTCTGCACTCGGAACATACAACCTTCCATTCTTCCACAATCTGTCCTTGCTATCTGCACTGAATCCTTTCAGCTCTACTGCCTCAACTCCTGAGTCCAATCTCCTTACTATGCCTGCATAGAACTTGTCTCCCTTCTGCAGTTCAGCTATTCTTTCCACCAGTATAGGTCTGAACTTTAAGCATGCTAGCATTTTGAATTTACTGCTCGAACTTGCAATGGATCGAAACTACACATCACACACAAACAATGTTACTAAAACGACCCATTCCTCTATCATAGCCAAAATACAACTTTATTGTTTTTGGCTTAAGGCATCAGCTACTTTGTTGCCCTTTCCTAGGGTATAATTTATCATGCAATCATACTATGATAAAGAATTCAACTAGTATATTTCCTCATGTTCAACTCCTTTCGAGAGAATAAATATCTTAATGACTTAAGGTCTTTATACAACTCCAACCTCTCTCCTAAGAGATAATGCCTTGAAATTTTAATGTAAAGACAACTGCTGCCAACTCTAAATCATGAGTTGGATATCAATCTTCATGCGGTCGCAACTGCCTAGACGCATAGGTAATCACCCTGCCCTTCTGCATCAATACCACACCCAATCTTGCTCCTAAAGCATCCATATACACAATCATACCATCATTCATTTCAAGTATCACTTACACAAGCGCATCTGTTAATCGATGCTTCAATTCCTGGAATGCCTTTTCACACTTCTATGCCCAAACAAACTGTTCACTCTTCATAGCCAGCCTTGTCATTGGCATAACTATATGAGAGAAGTCCTTCATGAATCTCTGATAGTAGCTAGCCAACTCTAAGAAACTTCGCACCTCAGAAATAGTTTCATGCCTCTTCCACCCATTCACCGTGTTAACTTTCGAAGGATTTCTAATTAACCCTTCTTTTGAAATCACATGGTCTAGGAACTTCACTTTCCTTCTCCAAAAATTATATTTGGAAAACTTCTCCCATAACTTGTGCTCCTTCACTGTCTCCAGCACATGCCTTAGGTGAACTACGTGCTCCTTCTCATTTCTGGAGTACATTAAGATGTCATTTATGAACACCAACATGAAATTATCTAGCTGATCTCGGAAGACTCTATTCATCAAATCAACAAAGAACGTTGGTGCATTCATCAGCCCAATGGCATCACTAGCCACTCATATGAATTATACCTTGATCTGAATGCAGTCAAAGTAACGCCATCTTCCGAAACCCTCAGCTAATGGAACCCTGTAGCTAAATATAGCTTTGAAAATACCTAGCCCCATTCAATTGATCAAAAAGGTCATCAATTCTTAGCAAAGGATATCTGTTCGTCATTATCCTTTCGTTCAACTTTTGATGGTCTTTACATGGTCTTAATGACCCATCAGACTTCTTCACAAATACTGCCATTGCTCCCATGGTGAGCTATTTGGCCTAACAAATCTCTTACCTTCTAACTCAACCAACCACTTCCTCAATTTTTCCATCTCCTTTGGAGGCATTCCAATAGGACGACCAAACAGTTCAGCTCCTGGTAGCAAATCTATACGAAACTTAACCCTTCTTCGAGGTAGCAACCTCGAAACTGGTTTAAATACATCATAGAACTCTTTCACTACCTGTACTAGCCCTAGCCCTTCTTATGTTTCTAAAGCTAAAGCAAACAAAAAGATCCTATGCCTTGTTCTACATTCTTCTAAGACAACGTACTTTCTACACTTATGGTCTAGATTGCTAAGAGTGATAATTCTCTCAGCGCAGTGCACGTTTTCACGGTACCTCTCCAACCAATCCATCCTTAAAATAACTCCAAAGCCTATGAGTCAAATACGTAGGGATCACAAATAAACTTGCACTCCCTCAAATCAATATCTCGCTCAGTGCTTATCAATTCGAGAGTTGCATATCCCCCTATCAGATTAGCTATACGTACAAAAGGTGACTAAACATGTAACTCCTAACCCAAGTCTATCTACAAAATCTCTTACTATAAATGGATATATAGACCCAATATCATACAATACCCTTACTTAAATACCAAAAATTAAATCCATACCCTCCAAGACCTTCCTCTTGCCTTACTCTTCGATAGATGGTCCTTCCCTTGGTCCCTCTAATGCATAACCCAGCACCTTAAGCTCGTGGCAGTCCTTCTTCAGTGCCCCACTTTATCACACTTAAAGCATCTCTTTGGTGTTGGACACTTGGTAGCATAGTGTCCCTTTCATCCGTAGTTAAAACAGATGACTTCCGTTATAACAGCTTCTCCGCTCTTCCCCCTCGGTACTCCCTTCTTGTCTTTGGTATAAGGAACAGATTTCTTCTTCATCTTAGCTTTGGGTTTTTCATATACTCTCATCCACCCTTGATGAATACTATCATATCTTCTGGTTATATCTACTATGAATTCAAAAGGAGATGCTAAGTGAGCCATCGCCTTATGATCTAACCCTTGCTTCAAGTCCATGATGAACTTCTTCTCATTCTTCCTCATTGGAGTGTTGATGATCTCCCTACTATACTAGGCCAAAGAGTTAAACTTCTGAACGTACCCTCCCACAGTAAGGTCTCCTTACTTCAAGTCTATAAACTCACGTAGTTACACACTCTGCTATGTCTCGGATATAAACTGAGCCTCGAATCTTTATCTAAACTGCACCTATGTAATCTCTTCATCTGGTGTTCCAATAATAGCTATCTCCCACCAGTCCAGCACATCTTCCTACAGCTTCCTTGATGAAAACCTCCTCTTCTGTGCATATTTCAACCCTAGGCCTTTAAATTTCACAGTTTCTTATCCAATTCAGTACTTCAACCGTGGGCTCTCTCCCTATAAACACTTTACCTCCTAAACTCGTGTAGTCTTTACACATCTTTGGAAAATCCTCTCTTACAACAATGAGAACTAGCTAAGCCACTCCATGCACATTCTCTATCATCATCTGAGCCATAAACTCTGTAAACAAGGCATTCACATCCATGCCTACCACATTACTAGCTATGCAGTTTCCACCCATATTGCTCTTGGGACTTCTCCCCCATTTCCTTCATTGGTCTGCACACTTTTCACATCTCTCCTTGCACATACCTCTCCTAACACAACTCATATATTACTTAAATCCATCTTTATTTTTCTGTTAAGAAGTCTTCAAAAGAAACAAAAGGGAAAGAGTGAAATAATAAAAGAAGGGTAGATATATCTTCCTATATATCTATATACTAATTTGTAAATACGTTATACTTATATATAATAATGTGTCCCATCTCCATGGTCTTCTTCTTATTCTAAGTTCTTATTCCTACATCTAACTCTATTTTATTTAGATTACCATAACCCTAATTATTTTCGAGCGACTAAGATTGAGTTCCGTATTATTCAAAGCAATCTATGTAAACATATTAATATACTATTTTCATTTCATTAAGTTTGCCTTAATATTCATTGCATACATATTCAAGTTTTAACCCCAAGTTATACCCACACAAGGGCCAAAATATAACATAAGAATATATAGAAGAGTGTCGGGTCAACAAACGACGATGCCACTCAACACTTAAAACTGCAGAATTAGCATAAACTAACAAATAACTAGGCTTTCAGTACGGTCTTCGATCTTTAGCCTGCACGCAAAATAACCTTCCTATCCCCTAAACTCAGCCACCTCAAATTTGTACCCATGAGTTTATGGGGAAAACAATGATAAAAACATGGGTCTAACATAAAGTATGGTGTGAACAATACTTACCTGAAAGTATAACATAAATACAAAGTGATACCAAGCTGTACAACATGGAATGACTTCTCCCTTACTACTTACTAACTGCATTCATACTACCGCACACAACGAAGGTCATATTTATTTAGCTCGAAAACTTCCTAAGTTTTACTTAATATAGTTACTACAACGCTCATACTACATTAACCCCTATTAACATCCCTTTAATTCTTTCTTTGTTTTACTCTTACTGCATTGACATATGTCTCCCTAGGATTATTTTAGTTGTTTATTGAATATTAGACTGCATGGAATCACTCCCCTACGGTACTGTTTTATTTAGCTCTAGGCTACTATGCTACCCCACCCGCAGCACTATTCCTATAAACTTATTAATTTCAAATCCTTTATGAAACAACCATCCATAGATTCTCCCTTCTTTCATCTTCTACATTATTTAACAAGATCTAGGACCATCATAAACCAGCCGTCCACAGTCCCCTATCTAATGTTTATTCATTTGCTTCTGACCTACTATGAACCAACCACCCACGGGTCTCACTTGATTATTATTTAATTCTGGCCTACAAAGAATCAACCACATGTAGTCCCTAACTGCATAGAATCAGCTCTCTATAGTATTGTTTTATTTAATTTGAGGCTACATAGAATCAGCCTTTGGAAACCTTCAAAGTTGAATGCCTCTACTCACTTGAAGTTGCTTCAAGTGTGCATTCAAGCAAGCATCCTTACTCATCATCAATAGCCCTTCCAATTTTCAATTTTCCTTACATCACTTCGAAGTAGTATACCCTGCCCCAAACCATGTGTACAGTACACTCTTTACTTATTGAGCATGTTCTTTTCTAAATTGCGGCGTGGTATGGCGGTGTAATTTGTCTTTCTCTCTTCATAATTGTTGTACACTATCTTTCATAAAAATAGCGATGCAAAACTACTTTCCTAAAAAAGTCCTTGGATTCCTTTGGTAAATCACTACTCCATAGTTTATTTTTCCCAATTCTCCTTTGAGACATTTGGCCGCCGCCTCCTTAGATCCATACCTGATACAGTCTGACACTTCCGACAAAGCAAGTTACTGACTTTACACCATCACCATTAGTTACATTACCTTACTGTTTTCTGACATTTACAGAGTCCTTTGTTCATCTTTTCGGCTATTTTTATGGATTTTGTCCCCTTACACTATTATTTTAATGCATATATCATTCCCATCAACTCTCAGTGCAGATCCCCTTTCCTCCAGCATAGTACTTTATTAGTTCAAGCTTACATTACGTAAAGAAAGTTTTATAAAATTCTAGAAATTCGTAGATGATTCCTTTATCTGTATCCTCTTTCATTTGAATTACAAGTCATTTTCTTTGTATATTTTCTAACTGTTTATTTTAGAAATCCATAACAATTTATTCCTGAGCCATGAGCTTCTCAAATTACTAACCCATCTTTAGAATAATGGTTAAGACATCATATCATGTTTTCATTTTGACATAAATTTATATGAATACCAATAAAATAACATGATCTAAATAAACTAAAATGAGCTGAATAAATGGTTAAGTATTACTAACATAAACCTTTGAGAAATCTTGTTTAGATCTTCTTCTCTTTTCCTTAGTTTGTATTTGTTTTATTTTCTCTTTACTCCCGTTTCTCTATGACACCTCCATCAACGTATCTTTTGATCTTTTATTAGAATGCTATGATTGAATGGAAAAGGTTTATGTTTATTGTCCCACAATTACTTGGCTTTAGCCCACGTTATCGTTTCCATTAATTCATTCTCTTTTTCTATTGTACTTAGCACCTCCTGGTCCATTAATTAACTAGTTAAATTATTTATAGTTTATGGGCTGTTACACATCCTAAAGTGTGCTGGGTCAATAGTACGCGTGCCTTAGAACTTTCTTTGCTAACTTTGGCCCTCCTGAGTGGTCCTTGCATTGCTCTTCATGTACTTCAGCCAAGACTTGTACTCCTTCTTTAGAAACGCATCTAAGATAAGGAGTAGAGTACTCTCTTATATAATTTGCCATCAAAGAAGGTATAGTATGGAGCTTGGTATCTTATTTTTTGGGCTTCATCCTTGTTTGGAAGTAGAACTCCGTTTATTTAGAATTATTTGATAGGGGTCATCCATTAGTTCACTACTTACTAAGGGATCGACACCATTGGGGACTGCTTTTGACTTTCTACTGGTTCTTGATCTTGGGCTTCTCTGATGATAGCTCATTGGGCTCTAGTTAGGAATAATATTTGATGGGCCTCGGTGATGCTTGGTTCAGCTTGATGTCCTATTGGAACATCTTTCATTTCATTCGCTACAATAGTACTCGCAAGATTTGCTAATGACTCCATAGAGGAGTTGTTCTCTTGTGGAATTTGCTCTATATTGAATTGTTCGAACTACTCTTGTAACTTTTTAAACAGTTTCACGTATTTAGCTAGAGTAAGCTCTTTCGTTTGGTAATTTCCTACACTTGGTTCACAACTAATTGGACATCAATATAAATTTTAATACGGGTTACATTCATTAATCGGGCCATCTTTAATTCTATGAGGAGAGCTTCATATTCTACAACATTACTGGTAGCTTTGAACCTAAGATGTACTGCTTCGTATAATTTCTACTTATTTGGGATGATAAGTAAATAGCCAATTTCTACCCCAGCTCATTTGATGCTCCGTCCACGAATAATTGCCAAAACTATGGAATGGACACCTCTTGTTCGGGTTTGTGTTATTAGGTAGCATGCATTCCAAAATGAAGTCTGCTAGGACTTATCCTTTGATTTCTTTTCTAGGGCTGTAGGTGATGTCATATTAGCTGAGCTCCATTGCCCATATTAATAAGTGATCTAATGTCTTTGGTTTCTTTATTATTTGCTTTAGTGGTTTGTTTGTGAGGATTTTGATGCGATGCACTTGAAAATGCGACCAAACTTTCCTTGCCGTGAGAAGCGGGTTGCAAGCTAGCTTTTCAATGATCGAGTAGTTGAGCTCTGCTCCTGATAGATGTTTGCTCGTAAAAGGGATAGGCCTTTAAGTCCTTACATCTTCTTGAACCACTGCAACACTATCAGCTTTATCAGTTGTAGCTAAGTATACATATAAGCCCTCACCTGTTATCATTTTTGATAGGATACAGGTACTGATAAGATGGTCCTTCAAATTCTATAAAGTGATTTTGCATTCTTCGGTCCTTTCAAAATTCCGTCCCTTTTTTACTTGGTTCGAAGAATGGTATACACTTTTCTGTCGCTTTAAAAATGAACCTACTTGGAGTAGCCACCCTACCTTTTAGATTCATGCCATATATCTGTTTGCACCAAAATTAGGCACAACACTCTTCGAAAGTTTTTGAAGAGATAATAAATGAAGAAATCAAATTGAAAATGAGGATTATCTAACAAAAACTCCAAGTCACAGAAAAGTAAATTGCACGGAAGACAATAATTTAGAGTGGTTCGGCGTATCACCTACGTCCACTATAAAGTTTTGTCACTTTATTGCTCGATGTTCGGGGAATATAACTTTTTATGCCTAAATACAGCAGATAGTAAGCCAAAATTCGAAATCAGTGGAAGCAATGATGATATGGAGTGATTCTGGCGGCATCCGGGCGTGCTTTGTCTCTAAAAATTCTCCGATCCCCTTTCTGAATGACCAGGGGCTCTATTTATAGGCGCAGGATGCTAATATTTTGTTGAAAATTCGGGATACCACTTCTGGCAAGTGTGGGGGCCCACATGCCCGGCCTTAGGAAATTTGGGCCCACTTTGGGATCGATTCGAACTACATTCGAATCGATCAGAAAATCATCCAATCGAGGTGAAATTTGGTGTGGACATTCTTCAACATGTATACAAGCTTCTGTGAAAATTTCATAGCATTTGGACTTATGGATCTCGAGATATGGTCGATTCGAAATTGTGTTCTCTGGCCGTTCGTCTCGTTCGAATCGACTCCTTCGTATCGATTCTTCGAATCGATGGTGGCTTGCGGCTTCATGATGACGTGGACGGAACTTTCGTATTGATCCGCTTTCTTCGGCTATTTGATCGAGTCATCCCAGAGACTTTGCCGCCTTGACTCGATGGATTCGGAGGCTTCAACCACACCTGAATTCGAACAATATGTCATTCGTATCGATCGCGTCTTGCTTGGGTTGATCGATACGAAATGACCGCACAGTATGGATTCGAAGTGAGGTGCTTTCATGGATTCGAATGTCCATGAGTTTGATGGATTCGAACCATATGGAGGCGAGGCTATCTTCCTTTCGACCATTTTAAGTGTTATGGATTCGAAGGCTGATGTTACTGATGGACTCGAACATCACCCTTTTTGATGGATACGAAGGAGGAAGCTCCGATGGATACGAAGTAGTACATCCAGACCGATTCGAACGAATGCTAGCTGGTGGTTACGAACTAAACGGAGTCGAACCGATGGATACGAATAGAATCTCTACCTAAGGATTCGAACTATGGTGTAACCTATGGATTCGAACAAGGGCTATCTCCCTCATCTTGAATCGATCATAGCTTGAGCATACGAACTCGGATTGACTTGAAATTTGAGATGCTGACTTCTATGATCTTTCTTGTAATGTCCTATCAATTATAGCTCGATCTGGACTCGGACAAAATTCAGCGATGTCCACAGTGAAGCGAAGTATGACATATCTCTGAGATGAACTGTCCTTTGTTTTCGATCGATCTTTTGGTATCACGGCTTTGCCAAAAAGCGGGATAACATTTGCCCCCAAAGTACGTCTTGTGGAAACATGATGTGCTTTGAAAAGCTGCAGTTTCTCTTTGAACGATTGTCGCATTTTTCGTCGAAAGTTGTACTCTGTATTACCGTAACCGACTGCTGTGTGATAGTGATTGGATGTTTGCTGTCACAATCATTATGAGATGAGTATTCAATTCCTGTTGAATGTTGAAAGTTGAACATTGGTCCGACACACGTGCGTATATGTTAACCTGACTCTCGTTAACGTTGCACGTTCGCGAGTTGTTGTCAGCTCAAACTCTTCTCTCTTTTTTATCGCATCCCGTATCGATCCTCTCCTGAACCGATGTGAAATTTGAGTTGTATCAACGCTTGATGGTTGTTTTGGATTATCCTCTTGTATCGATCCTTTCCTGAATTGATGTAAAAGGTTGAAAGGTAGTTTTTCATATCGATGCGGGTCGAATTGATAGATACGAAATGGTCGTTTGTATCGATGGGTTTGTTGGATGTGAAAACAACGTTCGCATCGATAGACCGGTATTATTGCGAGTCGATAGTTATACAATAGATACTTCGAATCAATCAGTACCGCATTGTCTCGTATCGATGGACCCTGTGTTGTTGGATGCGAAATGCTCATTCGTATCAATGCTAATGCTAGAATCGTGATGGATACGAAACCGCTATTCGTATCGATATGCAGTGGGTGGAGTAATAAGTTTGTTGATGCAAACAGAGGCTTCGAGTCGAGGTTCACTCTGTCTCCAGTTGCCTTCGTTATGCACTTCGTATCGACGGATTTCGTTGTCCATTTCGTCTCGATGAAGGCAGAGTCCGATGGATTCGAACAGAGCATTCGAATCGATCCGTGGTTTGACTTGCTGTGACCGATCACATGGACCGGAAGGTGAATCGGCTCGGTTGCCTTCTGAGTTGCGTATAAATACTCTGGACTTCATCCTTTTTCACTTTTCACTTTTCATTGCCGCCTCATACTCTCTGCGCCTTCGTATCGATCTACGAACTCAAGAAACCAGAGGAAACGCAACTGCCTTCGAATCGATTAAAGTCGTTCCTCCAATCCTTCAGGTTTTAACCTTTAATTTAGGTAAGGAATCAGCCATATCTTGGTCGAAAATGATCTTGGTGGTGTCTTTGCGTTGGTCGGAGGAGTGTTGAGGGAAAAAATTCGATCTTTCGTGTCGATTTGGGGCGCTTGCGTCGAATCGATATAGAGGATAATGTTTTATCTCGAAGTTTGTATCGATTCCATAAACTTAAAGAGGAAATGATGTTGTTCGTATCGACCAATGTGGTGAGAAAATGCATCGATCTGAAATGATCGATGCGATGCGATCGGTGTGAAAACCTCGGCCTTAGATCGAATCGAAACATATTCTTGCGATCGATACGAAGAAGTATTGAGTCGAACGCGATCGATGTGAAGCCGAGTCTTTCCTGACCGATATGAACCTGAACACCCAGGATCAATGCGAAACTACTGACTTTAATCGATACGAACTCAAGCATTGACAATCGATTCGAAGTATGCTCCTAGAGATCGATACGAACTTGGATCCTGATAGATTCGAACAGGGTCCCTGTGATCGATTCGGACCTTTCCTTTGATGGATTCGAACAAACTTCCTGTGGTCGATTCGAACCCTTCCTTTGATGGATTCGAACAAACTTCCTGTGGTTGATTCGAACCCTTCCTTTGATGGATTCGAACAAACTTCCTATGGTTGATTCGAACCCTTCCTTTGATGGATACGAAATTTTTAGCAATCGATAGCATGATTCCGACGAGCTTCATCCTTGCATATCTGGATTTAACTATTAAACTGTACATTTGATTATCCTTTTGAAGCTCGTCGATGGAACTATAACTTAACGCCATGATAACGAACTTTAACTCGAATAGATTACTAACATCTGGATGGTACGGTTGTGACGGTCAGCGATGACGGTCACTCCCACTGGACTCCGACTATCTTTGTCTCTTGCAAGTTTTCTTTAATTCTGCAAAATCTTTTCAAGTAATGCACAGCACTGCACAACACACATCCTACACGTGGGGAATGCACGGGTTCTTTAGCATCTAATGATGATTTCTGATGAGTTAACCAGTTATGAAATCTTCGAGCTCCCAACAGCAAGAGGTACAGAGTTCGCCCCCTCCTGCGCTTGAAATTCCTGATATTCCTACCGGAGTAATTGATCCAGCTCCGGATGAATTGCCGGATACTTTATTTATCGAGAACCCTATTGACTCCGTCCAGTCCAATATCTCTGAATCTTTGCTGGGCCGGATATGTCTGGAACATATCCTATCTTCGTATGATGTGTTGTTACCGGGTGCTAATGACAGACCTCATAATCCACCCGAAGGGTACACTGCCTTCTACCATCATGCTTGTACGGCTGGAACTCTTCCTCCGTTTAATCAGTACATCAGAGAGATGCTGTCATTTTTAGGAATTTCTCCCTCACAACTTCATCCTAACGGACACGCGTTGCTGAATAGCGCCTTTATCATATTTATGGATTGTTTCTTTCGCCCACCGAGGCCGTCTGAGATTAGATACATATTTAATTTCAAAAGTAGGGGTGATAGCCCATCTTTTCCTTTTCTGGAAGCAGTCAGAAACTGCCAGGTTGTGACCGGGGCTTGGACTAGACTTAGCTATTTTAAAGCCGAATGGTTTTTTGTTCGGTGCCCCCCAGGGTTTGCTAGGCGATGGCTGTCTAGACGTAAGTATCGCAAGTCTTTCTTGAATAGCTATTCTTAACACTTGTACTAATAATCTGTTCTTCTTATGGCCATCATTCGAGGCCCGACGGTGGATATTATAGAGGCATTGTTCGGAGCTTACAAGAGGTCCCGAGCAACTTAAGGCATGTCGACTCGGTGTTAACTGACGACAACTTAAGGATGCTGGGTTTAATCGAAATGAACCAGAGCATTGTTATTGAGGGGTTGGCGAAACCGGCTTCGAAGAAAAAGAAGAAAACTGTGAAAAGAAAACCCAGCATAGTAATAAGAGAAGCGAGCGACGATGAAAGGACGCCCACAGATACTGAGCTAGAGGATGATCTTTCTTGAATAGAAAAGAAGCGGAAAGGCAAGGCTGTTGTCCCTAAATTTAAGAGACGGAAGTCTGTAGTTGTATCTCATTCCATCCCCAGAATTACTATCTCTGACGCCGCTCCTTGTCAATCAGGAGATATTTTTAGAGGGCTGGATGACATTCCCATCCCGGAGTACGTATCTCTCCACCACGAGTCTGGGTTGGAAGAACTCCGAGAAGCGTTAGAAATAAGCGAGCTTTTACCCGTTAGTACAATCGACACTTCTGGTTGGTCGGGGGTTTTGCACATTTGCATACACTTTCACAACACTACATGACTTCCGCATACATCGTAGTGCCTTCACTTGGTGTTTAATTGAGTTGTTTCTCTTTTGTAGGTGCTATGTATGGCCGTCCATCTACATTGGATAAACTCCGAAGAGTGCATCATCCTTCGTCCTACTATCAATCTCGTCGCGGGGATTCCGATCGCGATCGCGAACAGAGGTATTATGGGCAAGAATATCATGCGAGGGACTATCCCCGAAGCTACTCTAGTCAGGAACGCTCGGACAGAGATCAGAGATATCGTTCTCCTTCTCGCTCTCCTCCGCCACCCAGAAGCCATACACATGTATCTGAGCCTTTGCGACAGCAGCCGTCTTCACAGATTTTGAGGCCTGAATCGCATCGTTCTAGGACTGAAATTGTTACGAGCACAACTGTGGAGGAGGCTCCTATCAAACCATCCGGTGAAGGGGATACCAGAATCGCCCAACTGAAGAAAGACTTCCCGAAAATATGCTTTGATGCTTACATCTTCCCTCCTAACCTTAAAAGAATTCCTGAAGACGCTGTGAACACAACACTCAATTATACCCACGATTTCTATGCCCAGTATAAGGAATGGTGCAAGGCGGCCGTTAAAGCTTCAAAAGTAGCCTTTGACCGAGCCAAAATCATTGAGAAACTGGAAGATGATTTGGCCCAGAAGAATCGTATCGTCGAGGTCCTTTAATTTGAGGCGGAATCCTCCCGCAGGGATGAAGTTGAATCGCTAAAAAAGGTCGATGAGACGCTAGTAGAGATGGCAAAAATGCAACAGGCGCATTGCACCTTAGTAGAAGACTTGGGCCATCGATACAAAAATGTTGAGGCCGAGCGGGATGCGGCAGTTAGAGAACTGGAGGAGTTAAAGGCCAAGTTTGTCGACATAAGTAAGGAAAAGGATGATGCCAATACGGCCGCTCAAGAGGCATGTGAGCAAGCCGTGTCTTTTCGGGCTAAGCGCGATGCAGCGGTCGCAAAGGTCAAGGTGATGGAAACGGAAGTGGAGGAGAAAATTCAGGCGGAGCGGTTCAAGATGGAGGCTGAGTTTGATGAACTCCTGGATACATATAATGCTAATGTGTTAAAGCATAGAAATCTCGCCTGGCTAGGAGATTACTCTATGCTTCTCTACAGTGCCTGGAAAAATTAGTGGAGAACAAGAAGATATCTTGTCCTGATGAAACACTGGACGAGTTTGAACTTGAATCACATCTGCTCAGTGAGGAAGAGAAAAGAATTCTTCATGAAGCGATAATCTCCGTCGAGAAAGAAAAACTCGGTATTCAGCAGACGGAGATCGGCGAGGGTTCGGGTGTTGCGCCTCACAGCGAGAGTATTGAAATTTCTGTCCCGACTTTGTCTAAAGTTACTACCGCGATTGATCCACAAATCGTTCCTGCCTACAATCCGGATCAACCGAGATTATCTCCCTCTAAGACTGTTGTCTCCGAACCTGTCCAAGCTCCGAGGCAAGGCAAGGAAGGTACTTCGAACATTTCCCTCATGTCTTAAAACAACGATTTTGGAGTGAATTTATTGGACTGACTATTTTTTGCTCTTCTTTGTTCAGTGACTGAAAGTGCTGCGCCCGTGCCCCCAGTACCTCCGGTCCTTTATCCAACGCAGGGAGCTATCGCTACCGAAGCAATTACAACTGATGCCATTGTCGGCGACATTGGAGAGAGGAACTCGATGTCATTTGATACTCAAATAATTGAGGAGCTTCTTGGTCATTCTCTTGAACCTTTTCCTGATCCTTCATTCGTAATGAGCGGAGTCGCTCCAGCTTTTAGTTCTTTCATGCCGACCACCAGTGTATCTAGCGCAGCTCGGGTGTCTCGAGAAGAAGAGATTTTTGCTGAGATAAGCGCTGAGATAGCCACGGTGACAACGGTCGGTGGTTCTGGAAGCGGCACCGCCTCATCAAGCTTATCTCCTTTGATGGTAATTTCTCTTGGCGGCATGGTGACCATCTCAAGTGTTGCTGCCCAGACACCTGTCACAGCTCCTATGCCTTCATTTCGCCCTTCCAAAAGAATCTCTGTCCCTTCCAGCTCCGAGGAAGATGTCGATATCATGCCAGATTTGGAGGATAAACCGAAGAAGGGCAAGAAATCTCGAAGGAAATCATGTAGTGGGTCCAGTGGCTTGACTCCAAAGAAGAAGCCTCGGAAGAAGAAGGATTGAGCTTCTTGACTTGTAATGCAGCTGTTAATAGTAGTTCTTTTACTTCTTCTTTCGTTTTTTTAGAGCCGTGCATAAGTGTGGATTCGGCCTCCACTTAATTGAAATTTTTTGGTTTGCCATGCAATCAAACTCCACTTAGTTGATGGAATGGGAAATTGTTCTTTTCTTTTGCTTAATTATTGCATTGACTGGCTCATGATCACATATGTCATAACTCCTGAACATGCGTCCGCACTCCGGGGACTTAGAGTTATTGGCTGCACTTTAGTTCGTGCTCTGGGAACTTAGAGTTGATAATTACACTCTGATTCATGCTCTGGGAATCTTGATTTAATGTTTATACTCCCATTCGCACTCTAGGGATTTGGAGTTAGTTTGTATGTTTTGGTCCGCACTCCGGAAACCTGGAACTGATATTTATACTCCAATTCACGCTTTGGGAATGTGGAGTTAGTGTTTATACTCCGGTTCGCACTCTGGGAACTTGGAGTCAGTTCGCGCTATGGGAACGATTTATTTGACGTTTATACTCCAATTCGCACTCTGGGAATTTGGAGTCCGTTCGCACTCTAGGAACGAGTTATTTGATGTTTATACTCCAATTCGCACTCTGGGAACGAGTTATTTGATGTTTATACTCCAATTCGCACTCTGGGAATTTGGAGTCCGTTCGCACTCTGGGAACGAGTTATTTGATGTTTATACTCCAATTCGCACTCTGGGAATTCGGAGTCCGTTCGCGTTCTGGGAACGATTTATTTGATGTTTATACTCCTATTCGCACTCTGGGAATTTGGAGTTAGAGGAAGGATTGTCGTGTATCAATCCTTATAAATGCTGATGTAGTGTTCTGCCCCCGAGCTCGGGTTTCACTTAGTGAGTGACCGGTCGTATCACAGTCACTCCCTATTTGAATAAATCCCACCGCATGATGGAACTTAGCTCTCCGTGCATCGTGATATTGTACGTCACATTCAATGAATCACAACTCTGGCTCGAAGAGATGGCATTTTATTGCTGAAATGAAAGATGCATGGCAAAATCAGTTGCCTTATTACAATTTCAAACTTCGAAATGCAAAGGAAGAAATTGACTAAAATAGATAAATAAAGCCTGTCATGTGTAGTAGCGACAGAGACTTTTGCTATTCCAGGCTCTTGGCAAAGTAAGACCGTCAGCGGTCGACAACTTGAACGTGCCATCTCCGAGCTTTTGTGAAATCACATACGGCCCTTCCCAATTTGGTTTCATGTGCAAAAGGACCGGATAAATTCTCTTAAGTATGAGATCGCCGAGTTCAAAGATTCGCGGTCGGACCTTGGCATTGTATATTCGGGCGACTCGACCCCGGTATGCGGCTTCCCTCAAATCAGCCTCTTCATGCTTCTCATCGAGTAGATCCAAAGATTCAGCAAGTAGTATGGCATTCATTTTCGGATCATAATATATCACACGATGAGAGTGAACTTCCATTTCGACTGAAATAACGGCTTCAGAGCCATAAGATAGAGAAAATGGAGTGTGTCCGGTTGTAGTTTTGTGAGTTGTCCGGTAGGCCCATAAAGCCATAAGAAGTTCATCAACCCACTTGCCCCCGTCCTTTTCCAGTCGTTTCCTCAAAATAGATTTGATAACCTTATTAATAGCTTCAACTTGACCATTCGCTTGAGGATGCGCTACTGCAGAGAATTTCTTATGGATGTGGAATCGTTGACAGAAATTCTTGAATTCAATACTGTCGAATTGGGCTTCGTTATCGGTGATAATAGTATGCGGGAGACCAAACCGGCAGATGATGTTGCGTACTACAAAGTTGATTACTTTCTTTTTCATAATTGTTGCAAGAGGTTCAGCTTCAGCCCATTTGGTGAAGTAATCAACTGCGACAATGGCGTACTTTGGGCCACCTTTAGCTAAAGACAATGCACCAATTATATCAACCCCCCATATTGCGAATGGCCAAGGACTGACCATTTGGGTTATCTCAGTAGGTGGGTCTCTAGGAATCCGAGCGTGTTTTTGGCATTTATCACATTTTTTAGCATAGTCCATAGCATCGCGATTAACAGTAGGCCAATAATATCCATATCGGAGTATTTTCTTGGCAAGTGCTTGCCTCCCAGTATGATCGCCACATTCTCCTTCGTGCACATCGTGTAACACTCGTTTGACTTCGTCGTGCGCGATACACCGGAGAAGAGGAATAGAATACCCCCTTCGATACATAACTCCATTCTGAATGACAAATCGTGAAGCATTTCGAAGAACTTGTCTTTTCTCGCTTCGACGCTCAGGTAATATACCATGCTCAATATAATCTCGATAGGGGGTCATCCACGACTCCCTACTGGAAGTAGCTTCAAATGTGAAATCATTCTCTATTCGATCAACGCTTGGGGAGGATAGAGTTTCAACAGGAACGAGTCCCAAATGTTGAGGTTTGTCCGTACTTGCCAACTTTGCCAACGAATCAGCTTTCTGATTGTGCTCTCGAGGTATGTAGAAAATGTTATAATAATCAAATTGATCAAGCATCTCCAGGACTCGGTTAGATAAGCATCTAGTCTTCGATCTTTGGCCTGATATTCACCCCGAACCTGGCATACTGCCAACTGGGAATCACAGTAAATTTCCACATCGATAATTCTTAGGTCATGGGCTAACTTCAACCCAGTAAGCAAAGCCTCATATTCAGGTTCATTGTTGGTTGCACGGAAATCAAATTTTAAAGCGTAGCATATGGATTGGCCCTCGGGGGTTTCAAGCACTACCCCTGCACCCGAGCACCGATCGTTTGATGCACCATCTGTGTACAGCTTTCATATGTATTTGGGAGATTTGCTAGTCTCAGGTAAGTCTTCAGGAACAGTGAATTCGGCAATGAAATCTGCTAGGACTTGACCGTGTATGGCCCTTCTCGGAGTATATGTGATGTCGAATTGGCTTAGTTCAATGTTCCATTTCAGTAACCTGCCAGATGTCTCAGGCCGTGTGAGGACCTGTCGTAATGGCTGATCGGTGTACACAGTGATGGGATGAGCTTGAAAATACGGACGGAGCTTCCTCGAGGCGATGACTAGGCAATATGCCAACTTTTCTAGCCTTGGATAATTTCTCTCGGCTTCGGTTAATCGTTTACTAACATAGTAGACCGGTTTCTGCACTCGGTCTTCCTCCCGAACTAACGCAGCACTGATTGCGTTTTCAGATACCGCCAGGTAGAGATATAACTGTTCATGGTCAACAGGTTTTGAAAGAATCGGTGATGTGGAAAGATGTTGAACTATTGATTGAAATGCGCCCTCGCATTCTGTAGTCCATTCGAAGTTTCGTTTCCCTTTTCGGATCAGATCGAAGAAGGGTATGCATTTGTCAGTTGATTTCGAGATGAACCTGCTCAGTGCTGCAACCTTCCCATTATGACTCTGAACCCGCTTTATGGTTCTTGGAGTTTGAAGATTCCTGATAGCCCAGATCTTTTCAGGGTTGGCCTCTATCACTCGGGCGTTGACGATGAACCCAAGGAATTTTCTGGATGCGACTCCAAAATGACATTTTAGCGAATTAAGCTTCATCCCGTATCTCAGGAGGATATTGAACATTGACTCTAAGTCTTTGATGTGATCAGTGGAGTACCGCGATTTCACCAACATGTCATATACATAAACTTCCATAGTCTTTCCGATCTGGTCGGCAAACATCCGGTTGACTAAGCGTTGGTAAGTTGCTCCGGCATTCTTTAATCCAAAAGGCATGACCTTGTAGCAGTATAGTCCCAGATCAGTTACAAAGCTCGTATGTTCTTGGTCGGACACATGCATGGGTATCTGATTGTAACTAGAGTAAGAATCCATGAAAGATAGTGATTCGCGTCCGGCCGTTGAATCCACAAGTTGATCAATTCGGGGAAGTGGAAAGCTGTCTTTCGGACAAGCCTTATTTAAGTAAGTGTAATCAATGCACATTCTCCATTTCCCATTTGGTTTTCGGACAAGTATAGGGTTGGATACCCACTTCGGGTACAGAGCATCCCGAATAAACCCATTCGCCTTTAGCTTATCAACTTCTTCTTTGAGGGCGGCAGATCTCTCTGGATTCATACCGCGTCTCTTTTGTTTGACCGGGATATACCGTGGGTCAATATTCAAGGTGTGGTTCGTGATGTCTGGCAAGATTCCACACATATCATAGTGCGTCCAAGCGAATACGTCTAGATTTGCTTGGAGAAATTCGACTAATTCATGTTATGCTTGTGGGTTTAGCTGAGACCCAATTTTCAACATTTTTGAATCATCATCATCACCGATTGGAACATCAATCGTCAGCTCGGCTGGGGAAGCTTGACTTTCTTTAGATTCATCATTATCTTCATCATCTCTGGGGTCAAGATCCCTCTGGAATTGGTCATGGTGCCCGGGCCGTGGCCCAGGCACTAATTGTCAATCGTCGGCGAAACGGACGCAGAGAGATTCCTCCACGCCCTTTCCTTTTCCTTTCGCTGCGCTTCTCATAGCTCAGCAACATAGCAGGCTCTCCCAGCAGCCTGATCTCCCTGAATGACTCCAATCCCACGATCAATGGGGAATTTCAAAGTTAAACACAACGGGGCAATCGCTGCCCTGAATTCGGCAAGGGCCGGTCGGCCCAAAAAGGCATTGTACGGAGAGTGGATATCTAAAACAACAAACTGTAACATTCGAACTCTTCGGCGTTCTCCGACTCCTAACTCCACCACTCCAGTGGGTATATTAGCACTTCCGTCGAAGCCATGGATTCTAGATTGACAAGGCTTTAAATCTTTGGCTTCCATCTTCATTTGATCATATGCTCTCTTAAACAAAATGTTTACCGAACTCCCACTGTCCACCAGGATCCTCTTCATCCAAGCAGGACCAACCTGGGAAGATATGACTAGTGGGTTTATAGTTGGGGCTTCGACCCTATCGGCATCTCGGTTTCTAAATATGATGTCGTCTGCCATCGTTCTCTGTTGTTTGGCCGGGGCCCCTTCATAAAGTGTACTGCAACTCTCGAAATCTACATGCCTGATCGAATTGGCATATGATTCCATTTCCCTCCAGCTTCGGTCCGCTGGATGGGGACCACCACTAACTGCATTAATAACCAATCTCCGCCTGTACGAGCGGGCTCGTCCTGTCTCTCTTGGTTTTGCGCACGGTTTTGGTTTGACGGGCCCACACCACCAGCCTGTGGTGCCCGCACGAATTGATCTAACTTCCTCTCTGATCAATTTTTCAATGAGGTCTTGCAAATGTCTACACTCATTGGTATTATGTCCGTAACTCTTGTGGAATCTACAGAACTTTCCTGTTTGAATCTGTCTCTCCGACGATGGCTTCGGAGCAGGCTTTTTATACTGCATCGCATTATAAGTCTGTAGATACACGTTCTCCAGCGACGTGTTCATTGGTGTATAGCTTTCAAACATTGGTGTCCTACGCCGTGGGCCATGATTCTGATCTTGCTTCTTATTTCTATTATCGTCATTCCTTGGCTGGGTTTGCTTGTTTTGAATATTCAGTTGGACTTTTCCAGAGCTCTCCCCTGACTGTTTAACTGCCACATTGCTTTGAATCCCTTCATTGCTGGGTCTCACATCGTCCTGTTTCCTAGATTGTTTCGCATCCTCACGCCTTAAGAATTGAGCGGCTTTGGAGTAGAAACGATCCAACGATGCAGGAGGCTTCCCAGCTAGCCAATTTCCAAATTCTGAATCGGGGTCAATCCCCTTAGTCAAGGCCATCAAGATTGAATTATCATTAGGGTTAGTGATCTCCGCACAAGCGGCATTGAACCTTTCCAAATATCGCCTGAGTGTCTCTCCAGGAGCTTGAGTGACACTAGATAAAGTATTAACGTCTTTAGGCCTGGCAATGTGCATACGAAACTGTTCAACGAATTTAGTAGCCAACTGATCAAATGAAGAGATAGATCGTGGTGGTAATCGTGTAAACCACATCGTTGCAATTCCCCCTAAAGAAATGGGAAAACTACGGCACTTTACTGCATCATCAGCTCTTGCAGCAGTCATCGACCATTCGTATTTCAGAATATGCTGATTAGGGTCAGAACTTCCTTCATACATAGGCAGAGTCGGCATCCTGAATCATTGAGGAGGTTCAACATATAATATGTCATCAGTGAACGGAGTATGACTTCGGGAGATTCCCCAATCTTCATTTGTTAAGCCCTAACTCTCGCGAATCATTTGGCATACCATGGCTGAGAGGTCTGGTGTTGCTATATTCTTAGCGTGGTGAGCCAAAGTGTGGTCGGGTTCCACAGTGCGAGGTGGGATCGGGGGCTGTCGACGATCCGTATCTCGCCTCCTTGGCTCGATGTCTTCTGTGACATATGGTTCTGGAGCATGTTCCTGCTGGCGGTAGTTCTGATTGCAGTGATTTCGGGTATCAACTCCTATGTCAACTGCAGTGGCGGTGGCATGGTTATCCATGGTATACTGCGGAACAGTGCCTCCTCGGGAGGAGGGTCCTGTATGAAAATTGGCAGAAGTGCCAACTCTTATCTGCCCAACAGTTAATGCCTGCTGGTGACCAGCAGCATGTGCATAACTTCCGTCTAGCCTGGGATGAGTAGATCTGCCGCTGTAATCAGACGAAGCAGAGCTTTCAGTAGAAGAATGAGGGGCGTGATCCCTTCTGGATCTTCTACGCCTTTGGCGGTTTAGTTGATTAGTCAACTCAACATTGGCGTGCAACTGTTCAGTCAGCTGTTTCCGACTTTGGGTTAGTTCCTGGAGTAATGTCTGGAACTCTTGTCGAGTGACCGGGCCGTGCGAATATAAAGGTCCAGACATGTCTAGGTTGGCTGATGGCAACTGCGTGGGATTCTGCCTGTCCCGGCCTTTTTGATCGCCAACGTTGGAAGTGGT
Source organism: Allium cepa (assembly GCA_030765085.1). Classification (NCBI taxonomy): domain Eukaryota; kingdom Viridiplantae; phylum Streptophyta; class Magnoliopsida; order Asparagales; family Amaryllidaceae; genus Allium; species Allium cepa. Next base: position 141,092,473 of record CM060932.1, read on the forward strand.
TCTTGTGCTAACCATTTTGAGGTGTAGAATCCTTTCCTAGACTTTGGCAAATCTGAATAGTACGGAAGGAATCTTGGATTTGATGATCTGGATCTCTCTCTTAGATTTATTCAATCCGGTATCGATGACAGATCCAAAGGGCAGGAGAAAACCTGAGTTCAATTCTCAGTGAAAGCACCAAAGTGTTTGCACCAAAATTGGGCACAACACTCTTCAGAAGTTTTTGAAGAGATAATAAATAAAGAGATCAAATTGAAAATGAGGATTATCTAACAAAAAATCCAAGTCACAGAAAAGTAAATTGCATGGAAGACAGTAATTTTGAGTGGTTCGGCATATCGCCTACGTCCACTATGAAGTTTTGTCACTTTATTACTCGATGTTCGGGGAATACAACTTTTTATGCCCAAATACAGCAGATAGTAATACAAAATTCTAAATCAATGGCAGCAATGATGATATGGAGTGATTCTGGCGGCGTCTGTGCGTGCTTTGTCTCTAAAAATTCTCCGATCCCCTTTCTGAATGACCAGGGGCTCTATTTATAGGCGTAGGATGCTGATATTTCGCTGAAAATTTGGGAGACCACTTCTGGCATGCGAGGGGGCCCACATGCCCGGCCTCAGGAAATTTGGGCCCACTTTGAGATCGATTCAAACTACATTCGAATCGATCACAAAATCATCCAATCGAGGTGAAATTTGGTGCGGACATTCTTCAACATGTATGCAAGCTTCTGTGAAAATTTCATAGCATTTGGACTTATGGATCTCGAGATATGGTCGATTCGAAATTGTGTTCTCTGGCCGTTCGTCTCGTTCGAATCGACTCCTTCGTATCGATTCTTCGAATCGATGGTGGCTTGCGGCTTCATGATAACGTGGAGTGGAACTTTCGTATCGATCCGCTTTCTTCGCCTATTTGATCGAGTCATCCCGGAGACTTCTTCGCCTTGACTCGATGGATTCGGAGGCTTCAACCACACCTGAATTCGAACAATATGTCATTCGTATCGATCGTGTCTTGCTTGGGTTGATCGATACGAAATGACCGCACAGGATGGATTCAAAGTGAGGTGCTTTCATGGATTCGAATGTCCGTGAATTTGATGGATTCGAACCAGATGGAGGCGAGACTATCTTCCTTTCAACCGTTTTAAGTGTTATAGATTCGAAGGCTGATGTTACCGATGGACTCGAACATCACCCTTTTTGATGGATACGAAGGAGGAAGCTCCGATGGATATGAAGTAGTACATCCGGACCGATTCGAACGAATGCTTGCTGGTGGTTGCGAACTAGATGGAGTCGAACCGATGGATACGAACATAATCTCTGCCTATGGATTCGAACTAGGGTGTAACCTATGTATTCGAACAAGGGCTATCTCCCTCATCTTGAATCAATCATAGCTTGAGCATACGAACTCGGATTGACTTGAAATTTGAGATGCTGACTTCTATGATCTTTCTTGTCATGTCCTATCAATTGTAGCTCGATCTGGACTCAGACAAAATTCAGCGGTATCCATAGTGAAGCGAAGTATGACCAATCTCTGAGACGAACTGTCCTTTGTTTTCGATCGATCTTTTGGTATCACGGCTTTGCCAAAAAGCGGGATAACAATATCAGTTTTTTAGGACTCCCATGTTCCTTATTGCCTCAATCTATTCTGGGATTTCTTTAATGCCACAAGAATTTACTATGTATCCCAGGAACTTTTCTAGTTGGATGGCAAAAATACACTTCAAGGGTTTCAGCTTCATGTTATACTGTCTTTGGATCACAAAGGTCTCTTTCAGGTCATGCCATGACTTGGTGCTGCTTTTGACTTTACAAGCATATCATCTACGTACACCTCAACAATTTTCACAATCCAATTTGAGAGCGTCATGTTATCTAACCGCTAGTAGGTTGCTTGGGAATTTTTGTGTCCAAACAACATGATTTTGTAGAAGTATAATCCCTTGTCCACCACAAAGCTGATATGCTCTTGATTTGGCTCTAACATAGTTATTTGGCTATAACTTGAGTATGCTCCATGAATGTGAGTAGTTCATGGCCGCTAGTTGCATCTACCAACTGATCGATTTTGAAAGGGGGAAATAGTCCTTTAGGTATGCCTTCTTGAAGTTAGTATAGTCTGCGCAAATTCTCCACTTCCCGTTAGACTTGTTTACAAGAATAGCTTTCGCAATGCACTTCGAATAATATACTTCTCTGGTGAACCGATTCCCTTTCAGTTTCTTAACTTTTTCATGCAAAGCATTCTTGATCTAAGGTCCTATGCTTCTACCAGATTAGGGTAGCATTAAAATCAAAGTTGAGTGCATGACAGATGATAGCTAGGTCTATTCCTACTATATCTGAGTGCATCCAAGAGAACACATATGTTGAACTTTTGAGGAAGTATATTATTTTGCGCTGAGGTTCTTCCACATCTTAAGAATCTTCGAAGGATCTATCGAGTCCATATGTACATCCTTGAGGTCATCCAATGGCTTTAATTCCCTCCTTGTCTCCCCTTACCTCGGAACTATTTCACTTTCTTGCTTCTCGGGTTGGGATGTAGTGAAGAAAACTTTCTTCTTCAGAAAAACACTACATACAAATTAAGTAATATTCGCCAGTGCCGCCACAAGCATATACTCCCTCCTTTTCTTCCACATTGATGTTGTAGTCAAAAAATGACCTGTTTCAGCATCAGTCTTGTTACTTTGTACCGATGCAGTTTTTAGGACTGGTTTGATTTCCTTTTCATTACTATTATCATAGCTATTAAAGAAGACAACAGAGTAATATTGAAAAATTATATTTTTGGAATTAATTTTTACATTGTATGATTCCCTTGCTAACAATTATTCTCCTCTTATCGACCCTATCTCGATGAGACTATGGATCTTCATGAGCAAATCCATTTGACAAACAATTACACTATGTTAATTAGTGTGGGTCTTCCTAGGAATGTGTTGTATAGTGAGAGTTGATCGATGGCCAAGAAGCTCGCATAGAATGATTTGTGAAGAGGTGTAGCTCCAACACTGACAAGTAAGCATGCCGATATGAGTGATTGTAGTATTATTAAAGCTACAGATCAGCTCAGAGCTTAGCTTCAACATATCCATTGAAAGATTTATCTGGTCAAATGCAAATTTGAAGGTGATGTTAATTGAACTCCCAGAATCCATGAAGACTTTCTTTATGGTGCAGTTTGACATCTTCATCGTAATTATGAGCATATCTTGATATGGATAGACTGCTCCAGCTGCATCAACTGCGGGAAGACTATGTTTTGTACGCTTTAGTTTTATGTAGAATATGTCCCTCTGCTCTACTTTTCCTCTTGCACATACCACTTCTATGGTTTTTTACTTTTTCCTACGAGATATGACCCTCCATGTATTGTGGCTACAAGATTAGAGGGGTTTTCGGCTAGGTTTTCATTTAGGTCCGGAGTGAGGTTCTAGTTCTTTCCTCATTGTTTTTCTTCTGATAGCCGCCTAAGTATTTTTTGAATCAATCTCTTAGTCTCATTTTTAGGTGTCGACAATTATCATTGAGATGGCCATTGGCCCTATGGAAGCGGTAGTAGGCTCTCCTTTTATTTTGTTCTTGTTTCTTCCCTTTGTTCGGGAAAATGAAAGCTAGCACATTCTGGTTATCTCATAAATCTAACTAGGTGTGTGGGTGATGGGAGTCTTTGCTGTAAAGTTGAATTCTCTTTACCGCCTTGTAGGTCGATAGTACCGATCTGCCCTCCTCTACTTCTCATTACGGGAAGCAAATGTTCTTTCAAATGAATGTGATTCTATGACTCCGGATTCTTCTATTCCGATGTGGCCACTAGCCCTTTCATAGAAAGCCTTCATGTTATGGCACGGCTTTCCACCATTCTTATCCCATGTGACCCTGTTTCTCCTGATCCTAACTTGCGCTGTCATCAGCATTGCTTCCTCACACATCACCCCACTTTGAAGTTCTTTATAAAGTTGCATTGGTTCTCATTCTCGCTTTGCTTAATGCCGGACAGGGTATTCACTTCGGGGAAGCTTCTCTTCAAGAATAGAAATGTCTTAAGAAATCTGCAGATAACTACAACCAAGAATGAACCTCCCCAAAATTATCGGGGATGTTTACTTCTAAAATGCTTACACTAAATGGGGAAGAACCTTCTTAACTTTTTTCCTCCTTATTATTATGTCTGTAAAGTTTTGTCAACTTGTAACAACCCGCCCTGAAACAGGTCTAAATTCAGACCAAGAAAATGCCCATCCAAACTTAGACCCATTCCAAAACTGGCCGTTGGTTGGTAAAAAAATAAAATACAGAGCTATTTATCTACTCATTCAGAACTCGCAATGGAAAGATAAAATATAATAGCATAAACAATACCCATTCTATTTAAGATCTATAATGTCAATAAACCATAACACAATATCAACAATAACCATTACATAACCGAGATTAGTCATGTACAAAAAAACATTATCATCTTTAAACGGGTACATTAGAAAATAACAGAAACAGATAAATAGACTACTGCCACAAGCTCCTCTCATCCTCCATCTGAATCATTGTCTCCTTTCCTAACCTGTGTTGTAATGTGGAGAGAGTCAGAACAATGGTGTTTGGTGAATAAAATATCGAGACTTACTATATTAGTACTCGGACATTATAATTTAAATAAGGATATGTCTTATGCATTTAAGCTATATTCAAAGTCTTTCCAATTATAAGCCTTAAGGATTATCAAATTCCATCATAAGTAACCCATAGCCATCGTTATTAACGTCTACAGATGCGAAAGATGGCGCCAAGCCACTTAATACATTTTTAATGGAAAATAGGCAAACTCAGACCATTTAAGACCTCAATTGAGGTAGGCCCTCCATCATATATGTGATGGTCGCCTTATACCACCTACACCAGTAGTACATAAATAGTGTGTTGATGTCATGTCCGACCAATATAGGATAATCATCAGGGTTAAGAATGAACCAATATAACATGTCATATCTCAGAGTGCATGGATAAAATATAATATCATAGATATAATAGAAGAGACAATAATAACAATGTGAATATACCATCATCATCATAGCTTAAAATCCATATAGTTATACATCAATAATATAGTTTATACAACAGAAACAAACTCAACAACTGTCTCTAATACAAATAGTAATAAGCAAGCCCTATCACGGACTCTACAGCATTGTTTAGTGGAATAAGCGTAGACTCCATATATGCCTATAATACGAGATAGTACCATCCAGCTCATCCACTGAACAACTACTGCATCACCTAGACCCGTTATCCAGTCTACTCATTTAAGAGTACCCGAGATAATAAGAGGCAAAGCATTAATCTAGGGTTAAACAACAGTTTTGTGTGAGCAGCAAATGAGTCTCAAAATATTAAATAAGTAAATATGGTAAGGAACAAGAGTACATGAATCTTACCTGTCATGTCCCTGCAACCAAAGAATTAGCATATAATACTATAATATACTACTCTATAATATACTACTCTTTAATATCAAAAAGATATACCACATACCAGATAAAAGATACAAATCTTCCAAATATTCCAATCTCCAATACCTACTTCCATTGATACCTATGAGTGATAGTCTACTAAAGAGAGAAACCAAAGCAAACATAGCATCCATCAAACAATCCTAACTATCACTCCATGTGCTCTGAATATATGATAACTCCTATGGCCTCCTTTCTACTAAGAACCAATGGAAATCCTAGTTCTCCATTGTACTTTCATATCTTACAACCCAAAGATGGATACATGTCTCGTACCCTAAAGCTAGATACCAGACCCAAAGCCACAGGTTTGGGGTATACATGTCCCTTCATTGACCCATGGGCGCCCTCACTTACAATACCCTTGCTTCAAGTACAACAAAAAAATACCGAGCATCAATGATTCCTTCGCACATACACCCGAGCCCTCCTTTGCTCCATTTGGATACCGAGCCCATCTTCCTCAATCTAGTTTTCATTGTTCACGAGGAAACCTTGATGCAGCTCAGGGGATAAGTCGTACACGACTTAAGGAGGGAGGCTTAGGTCGTTCACGGGTTAAACAAGGTCGGCCACGACCTAACATGGCGCATGGGAAGGAGCTACGACCTATGGCTATAGGAGCTAAGGGAGAAGCAATACGAGCTAACGGCATGGAGTTAAGTCGTCCACGACTTAAGGTTCAAACTATAGGTCGTCCACGACCTAATTGGAGACCAGAGGGGAAGTTGTGCCGAGTTAACGAACTAACTCTAACGGGTCACGACCTAAGGAAGAGGCGCTAAGTCAGTCACGACTTAACAGGACACAAGAGAGGGATGCCGCATGGAGCTTGAGTCGTTTGAATGTTATGTCGTAAGTCGTTATGTGTTGTGTTGAATTTAAGTCGTGAGTCATGTGGTCTGTAAGTGATGAGTCGTTCATGACCTAAGTTGAGTCACTGTGTTGTATATATGTGAGTGAGTCGTTGTATGATTTAAGTCGTATGTCGTTTGCTTCTTAAGTCGCGTGAGTAGTAAGGTCGTATACGACCTAAGTGTTGTAAATGTGTGTTGTTTGAAGTCGTTGTCAGTTGTGTTGTGATAAGACGTAAGTCGCTGGGTTATATACTTATGTGTTTCCTTAAGTCGTTCAAGTGTTGAGTCGGTGAAGCTTTGAGTCGTGAGTCGTTGAATGCTTGAGTCGTGAGTCATGGGGTACTGGGTCGGCAACGACTTAAGGGTCAGGGTGTGAAACACTATAAATAGGGAGTGTGTTGTACATTTAAGTTGGTTGATTGTTGAATAAAATTTCGTTTTGATTGCTGTGTGCTTTCATCTAAATTGGTAGTTGAGTGTGATCTCCTATCTCCACTTTTGGATAATTGAGTGCGCTCGATTCAACGATTGTTGAAGCCAATTCGCGGTATCAAGTGCGCTTGATCAACGTTTGAAGAATTGTAGATCTTCTTTCACGGTATCGTGCGCGATCAACGTGTCGAAGATAGCTAGAATTCGGTATCTTTGTGATCAACGAATTTGGGCATTTCAGTATCTTCAATCCACCAATTGCTACTTTCATCGATCTATATCGTTTTGTTATTATCCGCTGCGTCAAACCTTCTACATTCCTTGATCCTAAAGCCCACCTCCTTTGCTAGCTACCATCTTTGGAACCTACACCAAACAAGAGCCAACATTCGAAGGCCATAGCTTTTCGTCATGCTATTATATAATCATCCAACCCGATACGAACGATCCAACACCTCCACCATGATCTACAAGACCTCTACAAGACCTCATCCTCTAAGCAAATACTGTGTCACCTAGACCTATTATCTAGTGTAGTCATTTGAGAGTACCCAAGATAATAAGAGGCAAAGCATAAAACCTTAGGTCATAAAACAGTCTGTGTGAGCGATAAATGAGTCTTAAAATACTAAATAGGTAAATATGGTAAGAAATAAGAGTACACGAACCATACTTGACTTATCCCTGCAAATGAAGAGTTAGCATACAATACTATAATATGCTACTCTAAAATATCATTAAAATATACCACATACCAGATAAAGGATATCAGTTTTCCAAGTATTCCTATTACCAATACCTACTTCACTTGATACTATTGAGTGATAGTCTACAAATAAGAGCAACCAAAGCAACCATAACATCCGTAACATCCATCAAACAATCCTAAATATCACCACATGTGCTCTAAATGTATGATAGCTCATATGACCTCCTTTCTACCAAGGACCAATGGAAATCCTGGTACTTTATTGTACTCTCGTATCTCGCATCCCAAAGCTAGAAACGTGTCTCACAGCCCAAAGCTGGACACTTGATCCAAAGCCATAGGTCTAGGGTATACATGTCTCTTCATTGACCCATGGGCATCCCCACTTACAATAACCTTGCTTTGAGTGCAACAGAAAACACACTGAGCATCAACGATTCCTTAGCAAATACACCCGAGTCCTCCTTTGCTCCATTTGGTTACCGAGCCCTTCTTGCTCAATCTAGTTTCTATTATGCATGAGGAACCCTTCCACATTCCCCGATCCTACGGCTCGCTCCTTTTGCGAGCCCCATCTTCGGAACCTACTCCTAACATGAGCCAACATCCAAAGACTATAGCTTTTCATCATACTGTTTTATCATCATCCAACCTGATATGAAAGAGCCAACACCTCCATCACAATCTACAGGACCTCTACTTCACCTTCCAGAAGTTTCATCCCATTTGGACCTAAGCCAAGAAGTCGATACCGACCTCTTATGTCGGTCATGAGCTCTATACTTAGCCAATCCATTGCTAAATTTTCTTCCAGTCCTTTCATGCATCTAATACACCATGCGCAGATGCTTTGACCCCTACTTCTCAACACAAATCAAATTGTCATAGAACAAGTCCTGTCTTCAAAACACCCTACTTCATATCCTAGAAACAAGTCGTCATAGCCTCCAACACTTAGCTAATCACTTATCCATCATCTCAGGCAAGCTCTACTAGCAACATCCGTTCTATCCTTAAAATCTCCACCACCATGGACCAAACTACAAATGTCAGTGTCGACTTCTCAACTCGGTGTCAACTTGTGTAGTTAATGAATTAGAACTTTCTCCTTGGACCACATGCTCTTCCAATACTCCGAAGCCTCCCTCCAAGTTTCATCCAATTTCGACCAACTTTGCCTCCGATTTGCTCAATTCTTCGACCAAACTATCTATGCAATCACAACACTAACAAAAAACATCAAATCATATCATCCAACATAGAATAACAAGCAATTTCTTCCAATTAGACATGCAATCCATCAAAATAAAACAAACAAATCAATTTCTAACATATATATATATATATATATATATATATATATATATATGTTGCATGAATATATGAGCATGAGTAAGGGTGATTTCTAATCAATCTAAATCATATATATAGTTTAACATGTAACTAAAGTTGGAAAAATTTTTATGGCCAAAAATCGATTTAAAACATATTAAATCCTACGATTCTACCATATAAACATCCGTAGTATAGTGAGAAGGCATAAACCACTCACCAATTACCAAATTCAACCAATAGAAATGTAAATCCAATATTGATCACAGAAGAATGCATTTCAAATCAAGCAAAATGATGATCTTTATCTTCTATTTGGTGATCTAATCTCTAGTCTACAATTTAATTTGATTTAGAGTGAAATTTGGGTGATTTTGGATGGATCTAAGGCTAATTAGGGTTTAGACTCGATTTAGAATGAAAGGGAATTTTTTAACTTGACTCTTTTGCCCTTTGTTTATAGTATTCTCTAATTAAACTAATAGGCTTCACTAGTTACACACTAATTCTGGCCAGTAACTTTAAAAACTTAAAACATGCATAACTTTCTAACCATAAGAACTTTTTTCTATTATGACCACTCAACAGAATTGGAAACCGTCATCTTCAAGCAATTAAACTAGTTTGAGACCATAATTCAACTCCTATCGAAAGTTATATCTCAAACAAGATTTCCAGAGTCAAAATAGTCACATAGAAATTTGGGAAATGTCATAAGTGTGTAAAATGTGTCTAAGAATCAAATGCCAAAATTATATAATTATACGACCTCATAAGAATAAAGTAAAAAATATTTTACGATCCTTTGATATATAAAACACTGGTCGTTACAATTTAATACCTTCTTCCAAGGTGGACTACTTACAGGTCCCTATCTAACTGACATTGCATGGAAATCTCTTTAAACACTACTACTTCACACAGAAGCGAATATTTTCAAGATATCCTCAACTATGCCTAAATCCAAACCCAACCATTTAATACTTCACATATGGGAAAGAGACGAACCCTTAAACAACCACTTAACACCGTCAATCCTTGAAGCAGGTCCTTCGTATTATAATCTGTACCCCATGAAGACTTCTCACGTTAGTCTGATTATTCATAGGAACCGGTAGCCAGATTAGCCGAGTAGATTTACCCTACATAAATAGGACTAACCTCACATCATTTGGAGTTACTTATTATAGGCTATATCGTACATCAGCCCCAAAGTCACATTGCTGTAGCCAGATTAGCTGGTTAGACTTCTGTGTGCTTTTGAATGACCTTACATACATATAACTTAGTCATAATTCATAACACTCAAAAAAATATTATCACACATCTCACCCTATTCATTATTTAGGCCTTATAAGAAATCCTTCTTATTTCGCCTCTACAGTTAATTACTTTCCTATGGTGATTTAATGAAAATTATGAACCTAATTTACTATGCGATTAATACGTTATAATTGTACGTTGCTTGCACTAGATTTTACACACACACATGCACTTATTGGTTTCTATGCATGCAGAGATTACGCCCTAAACTAACATTCAGATGTCAAATCTTCTAAAATTGTACAATCTCATTTCAACAATAACATATATATCATAAATCCAATATTCCAAAATCAAATCAATAGAATTGTAAATATAGAATCCAACTCCAGCTTATTTTATATAAACAATGGAATAAATCAATAATAGAAACTTATAATTTAATTAATTTTATGCTTTATTCAGCTTCTGTTATATAAAATTAGACAAAGGAATTGTATTTAATTTTTAGAAATAAGCAGTGTAAACTACTAATAAGAAATCATACTTTACACACGATTTCCTAATCAAATCCCTAAATCAGATCCAAAGAAAAAGAATAAGAAGTGAAATAGAAGGTAAAGCGCTTAAATTGAAAAATCCACATAAACTCCATTATTTCAATACAAAACAACTTAGATTGGGACTTAAGAATTGATATTTTACTTTGGGGGAATTTTGAGGGTTTTTTATGTGATGTTTTCGTAATCCAAAACTCCCCAAGGTATATATCAAATATAACTATATTGTTCAATTACTAAAAATAGAAAAACTGATATTTTCACTCACCGTAGGTCCTTAGCTTTGCCTCCTTTTGGATTTGACATTCCTTGAATAATCCCTTTCAGATCTCTTCTCTTTGATATATATAGCAAGAGATTTGTATATATGTTAGATTTAAAAAATTAGAGGTTCGAAGGAGAAGAGGGTTAGAAAATAAACAATAAACAAAAATAAACATATAGGATCTCTGACCTAAAATCCTAAAGAAGTTTTTCTGAATTTTAGAATAGATGAACTAACAAAGCTTCGCTAGGTTCCCAAAATAATTTATGAATAAAAGTGAGGAGACCAGGTTCTTATTTGTAGTGGTTGAAACAAACTAGAACCATTGGATTAAGGTGGTTAAAAATAATAAAATCTGATACGTTAAAACACACAAACCCTAGCTACCACTTAATAGCACCTGTCGACTGCCGCTTCGCATTGGTCGACCGTTGATGGTCAACCGGTCATAGATCATTGGTCGACCGATCCATATTTTGGGAAAGTTAATATTTTTGTCGTTGTTAATTTTTTCCCTTCCTTAATTACTATTTAACTTAACATTAATTTTAACATTTACCTAACCCTAAAATATATTTACTGTTTATTTTTAAATTTTGGAATTAATTATTTATTTGAATTTGAATTTGAATTCTGTTTAAATTAATTTGAACCTAAAACTCCAAACGTCCATAACTTTCTCGCTTGTCTGTTTCCAACATATTATATATAAAAATTGATTAGAAAATTGCCATGAATGCGAAGGCGTAAATTTCGTGATCAAATTCAGACTTTCGAAAAATTTCCTTTTTTAGCCATATCTTCTAAATTAATTTATCCGATTTACTTGTTTCTTATTAAATTTTATGGGACGTTACGTTCTCTCCTTGAATAAGATTTCGTCCTCGAAATATTTCCAAGGGGCAAACAGCATAACGTGCAATAAAAATCCATGTTATGCAACCAAGTTATCTAAATAACCATCTACTCTGCCAAAAGTGCAATATGATTATATGTGCATACATACTGTAAGTGAGCTCAATCCTAACGTGAATGCAAGTGTCGTGACGTATAGGCAAATATGAAAACATCCTAAACATGTAAAAAGTGTTCTATATAAGTGCAAAAGTGATAGTAAAAGTGTACATATCCTACCTCCAATGTAGTAGCCCTAATGCAACAAAAACCAAATTTTGAAGAGAAGAGTTTGTCGGTGAAAAGCGTAGGGCGAGTAGTCCTCATGCTTTCCGCAGGTTTTCCTCATTGTACTTGAACCAGCCTAATTTATTTGCTACGAAGCCTCCACGTTCTATGCTCCATAATACTTATGGTGGCACAAGATGTGTGGTCCATCTTAAAATTCCTAAATTGATCAGGCTTTACCACATTGGCTGTGCTATGAAAACATTTCCTCAAGTGTGAACCATGAAAATTGTCATGGACTCCTACCAACTTATTAGTAGCTCCATAAGGTAAGCAAGTCTTCATATTCTTTCTAAAATTGGGAAAGGCTCAACAAATTTTGATGCCAACTTTCCTGGATTTCCAAATCACATGACCTTTCTAAGAGGGGAAACTTCGATAAACACCATATCCCCTACTTCAAACACTCACTCTTTTCTTCACTTGTCCACATAGAATGTCTGGCGATCTTGTGCGGCCTTCATTCACCATCTAATCAATTTTATCATTTTTGTTTTGGCACATCAAATGCCTAGTGAAAAATTCTGCCACCTTGTTTTTCATCACCGTCCTATAGAAAATTCTCTTCGTATGCCTATTCATCTTATCCCCTCTGGAGTGAAGGGTCATCCTTGAATGGTATCTCTTCCAAAACTAAATTATTTTTCCTAAATCCTATTTTTTTGGGGATCAAAGCATCCTTTATTCCTAAGTACTAATCTAATTTCCTCATTAATTTCCAGTCATTACTCCAGTTTATCGCTAGTGAAGTGTCCTTAAAACACTTTATAATTAATTCCTATTTGGTGATCTAGTTGCATCCATAAAATCAATGCAATGATAAAACAAAAACATATCTTATACAAATGGTATGATTTTCTCACAACATAAGGGAGACAACTAGCATTAACAATCCCAAAAAGTATAAAAGAAAATTTTGCTAGAAATTACCATTAATCATTAACTGGTGTTAATGATGTGGAGGCCTAACACTCCTTATAAATTTAGATGAACATTCTTACTATGTCATTCCACTTAATCCTCCATCTTCCTTAATTTTCCTTCTTGGTCTCTAATAAATAATGTGACCCATTGATTACTTCAATTAATATGCCTAATAATTTATCATTATTGTCAAAGTTGAACCATCACTATAAATTCTCATTTAATCCCTTTACTTTTTACAAGTTTCAAAATCCTTCTTTTATGCCGATTTAATTCCTCTATGAATGCCATATTAAATTCTCTAATCAGTCCCCATTTAATTCCTTTCATTAATCAAAAATTTATTATCCATTAAGTTTATAATTAATGTCCGTATACCCTAATCCTTTAATTACTAACTAATACTTATATAGTCGTAAATTACACTACTTACATATTTCTATTTTTATACGTTAAGCGCGGTTATACATGTGTGTGTGTGTTGCTTATTTCTAATCATTAATTTCTGAACTACAACTTCCTTTCCACATTTTAATTTATCAAACCTATCATCGTAAAAAGGATCACCGTTATAATTTTCCATAAATTAACTAAAGTGAGGTCTTTGCTTCGTTTGAAATTACAAGGAATTACTTCTTCGTTTTTACGAAATAGACAATGTAAACTACAAAAAAGAATATCCATATATTACATATCTCTTTCCCTTTTTGGCACATTCCTTATTAATTCAAATGTCGCACTTTTAACATATTTTGGAATTGGAAAATTGATGGAAGTTACATGAAAACAAATCAAAACATAGAAATTCACATTTCAAGTTAACCAGGGCAACCTAACTTATAACCCAATTATAAATCTAGAATATCTTCACAACTTTACCAATACGATACAATTATATATCTGGGAATGATTTAAAATTTCTTGATTAGGCTGTGCATATTATTCCTCTTTTATTCATATCTTTAAACCTTTACACTGCCTTACCTAGGTGGTGGACCAAATGGTCCATATCTACTTCAAAATAAAATCGGTTTAGTCCTCACCATTTTTAAAACTAAAATTTCACAATTATAAAGTACCTTATCTGAAACCTTTACCCATAAAAATATAAAATTTAAAACCCTTTTTATCAGTTTCAAAAATTGCATAGTTCGCAGAAGGAACCGTGAAAATATTTCCTTTTTCTAACCAAATTTTCCCTTTTAAGGACTTTTTTTACAATAGAGATTTATTTCTTTAACAGTTGACTTCTAATTCAAAATATTTAAAACTCAATTATTAAACCACACTATTATTAAATTAAAATTTCAAAAATTGCTTAATTTCATAAAGAAGTAAAATAATTTCCCTTCTTAAAATCCTTCTTCAATACACAAATAATTTTCAATAAATTGTTTTCATAAAAATAAACTTATTATGTTAAACTCGAAATCAACATTTATTTCTCTATGAAATTATTGCTGTACTTATGAAAAGTTTATTGACCACCATTTTAAGGATATATTATTATAGCCTAAACTTATTTTTAATTACACGACAATTGCGTGCCAAATTTCTAATTTCAAGTTGTTATATTATCCTAAAAGTTTACATAACATCTATTATTTTGTTACTCAAAATGTACTGTCAATTATCTGAATACTTTTTATAACTTTGTATAAGTCTTATTACACGCCCATAATCTTTCGCAATCCTTTTCTTATCAATCCCAATTTGTTTCTCTTTCATTACCATTTTAAATTCAATAGTATTTTATTCTTATTCAAACAAGTTATAAATAGAAAAATGTATATATATATATATAAATCTAGTCCTCACATAAATTCTTTCCCTTATAATATTCATAAAATTATCCCGGCTGATGTATTAATTATCATCATTTAATTCCATTCAATTGTTAAAATATTTTTTTACTTCGAAAACATCTTCTACAACCTTAAACAATGAAATGTGGAGTAGACAAGGATAACTTCTATCCTATTAGTTTATAACTAGATTACCAATCCCATTTTATATAATTTTGTAATGCTATTTTTATCCAAATCTCCCAATACTGCCTCTATTTATATTTCTCTTAACTAATTGGCTCTTACTTCAGTTGTTATTTCTCAATATTTTCCTTATACGAAAATGTTCCTCCTATCCTAGGTATTTTTATCCTTCTATTCTCTATTCTTTAATTTAATTAAGTTATATTTCCATTTATTCTCCTTTTTTAGAAAGATTTAAAAAAAGAGGAACTTTCAGATTTATGAAATAGAAGGAAAAACATCAAGTCCAACCTACATTCTATTTTACATTTATTTTAAAATCAAAGAATTCCTTTCTCGAAAAATAAAAACCTCTTTAACTCAACTAATTTTAAACTTACAATTTCAAAAATGAAAAATCTTTTTTTACCAAAAATGTTTTAATCAAAAACTTTTGTCTCAACAAAATTTTTAAATTATGACTTTCCAAATTTCCTTGTTTCTATCCAAAAATCTTTTAAAAATTCTTTACCATAAGATTGGATTTAGAAATCGACTTTAATTATCCTTTCTTTTGAACTTTCTTTCTTTCCTACTCAATCTTTACAAAAACCCAGTTATCTCTTTGTGGTGTACATCTTGCTTTACTACTATCTTTTCTTGCTTCTAGATGTTTATGACACATAGATTCTTATCTGCCATCCATTTTTATGTATTGGGCGGCTATGCCCACTAATCTTTAGCTGTATGATTAAGGCTATATAATTTGCCCTAGTGGAAATTATACTACCTTATAATATTATTTAATATCTTACATATTTATTTGCTATTTCTATAAATGCCAATTATCTATAAAATGATTAATTCTAACGTATAATTTTTAAAGGCATTTATTTATTCATTCAAAATTTATCCATTATGCCTTTATTATCTCTCCATAATTACCCTAATAATTTCTTTAGCTGGTTCATTTATATCCCTGTTAAATTCTTGTAACTCCCTATTTATTGTATATTTGTTAACTTATCAACTTTGGAATTACAATTTCTTCCTTCTGCATTTTCTAAGAAAGTATTATATATCCAAGTAAAGATTTGCCTAGGGTTTTTGCGTACATTGAAAATAAGTATATGTATAGTTATATATAGTAGGACTTTCGAAAAACATATTCAAAAATAATAAGTACACCCCTCATATATATACCTACCTACATTGATCGGGTAACCTAAGCTCTGATATTAAATGTAACAACTCGCCTCAAAATAGGCCTAAATTTCGACCAAGAAAAGACCCGTCGAAACTTAGATCCATTCCAAAGCTGGCCATCGGTTGGTAAAAAGAACAATACAAAGCTACTTATGAACTCACGGTGGAAGGATAAAATATAATAACATAAACAATATCCATTTTATTTAAAATGTCAAATGTCAATAAACCATAACACAATGTCAACAATAATCATTACATAACCGAGATTCATCATGTACAAAAATACACTATCATCTTTCAATAGGTACATAAGAAAATAACATAAATAAATAGACTACTACCACAAGGTCCTTTCATCGTCATCTCCATCTGAATCTTCGTCTTCTTTCCTAACATGTGTTGTAATGAGAAGGGGTTAGAACAATGATGTTTAGTGAATAAAATCTCGAGCCTTACTATATTAGTACTTAGGCAATATAATTTAAATAAGGATATGTATTACGCATTTAATCTATATTAGTCTTTCTGATTACAAACCTAAGGCTTATCCAATTCCATAACCAATAACCTATAAGGCTATAACCATTGTTATTAATCTCTACCAATGTGAGATATAGTATCCAAGCCACTTAATACCTTTTTAATGGAAAACAGGAGGACTCTGATCATTTAAGACCTCAAGTAAGGTAAGCCCCCATTATTTAATACCTACTTCCATGGTGGGCCCCTCACAGGTGTCTATCTATTTAACATTACACAAAAATCTCTTTAGACACTTACTACTTCCCATTAAAGCGGACCTTGCCAATATATCCTCAATCATGCCTAAACTCAATCTCGACCATTTAATGCTTCATACAGGGGAAAGAGGCAGGCCCTTAAACAACCACTTAATACCTTCCATCCTCGAAGCAGGTCTTTCGTGTTATGACCCACACACCATTGAGACATCTCATATTAGTCTGATTATTCATAGGAACTGGTAGCCAGATTAGCTGGGCAGATTTACCCTACAGAATTAGAACTAACCTAGCATCATCCGTAGTTACTTATAATAGACGATGTCTCACATCAACCCTAGCTCACATTGCTGGTAGCCAGATTAATTGGGATGACTTCAGTATGCTTTTGGCTGACCTCGCATCCCTATGGATTAGTCATAATTCATATCACTCTTAAAAATACATTATCACACATCCACCGTATTCATTATTTAGGCCTTAGAAGAATCCGTTTTTATTTCGTCTCTACCATTAATTACTTTCCTAGAGGGATTTAATGAAAGATATGAATCTAATTTACTACGCAATTAATACGTTATAATTGTACATTGTTTGTGCTAGTTTATACACACATGCGCACCTATTGATTTCTATGCATGTAGAGATTACGACTTAAACTAACGTTTAGATGTCAAATCTTCCAAAATTATACAAGTCTCATTTCCATAATAACATATATACCATAAATCCAATATTCCAAAATCAAATCAATAGACTTGTATATAGAATCCAAATTCAACTTATTTCATATCAAAACAATGGAATAAATCAATAATAGAAACTTACAATTTAATTAATTTTATGTTCTATTCAAATTCTTTTACGTAAAATTAGACCAGGGAAATTCTATTCAATTTTTAGAAAAAGGCAATGTAAATTATGAATAAGAATTCGTACCTTACACCCCATTTTCTTGTCAGATCCAAAAGAAAAGAAAAAAAATAAGAAGTGGAATAGAAAGTAAAACATAAGTTGCAAAATCTACACTAACTCCATTAATTCAATGCAAAACAATTAACCTTCCAATCTGAGAATTGACATTTTGTTTTTGGTGGAGTTTTGTGAGTTTTTAATGTGATGTTTTCGTAATCCAAAATTGTCCAAGATATATAACAAATCCAAACTATACTATTCAATAATTAAAAATTGTAAAAACTAAGATTTTCATCCTCTTGGATTTGACATAACTTGAATAATCCCTTTTAGATCTCTTCTTTTTTATTTATACAACAAGGAATTTGTATATATGTTAGATTCAGAAAATTAGAGGTTTGGAGGAGAAGAGGTTTGGAGGAGAAGAGGTTTAGAAAATAAACTATAAACAAAAATAAACATATAGGATTTCTTACTTGAAACCCTAAAGAAGTTTTCCTAAATCTTAGAAGAGATGAACTGACAGAGCTTTGCTAGGTCCCCAAAATAATTGGTGAATAAAAGTGATGGAATAGGTTCTTATTTATAACGGTTGGAACGCGCTAGAACCTTCGAATTAAGTCCGGTTTAAAATAATAAAATCTGGTATGTTAAAATGCATAAAACCTTAGGCACCACTTAATAACGTCGATTGATCATGGAACATGGGTCAACCAGTCCCTATTCTAGGAGCGTTAATATTTTTTCCGTTGTTAATTTATTTTCTTCCTTAATTACTATTTAACGTTAATGTTAATTTAACGTTTACATAACCCCAAAGTATAATTACTGTTAACTTTTAAATTCTAAAACTAATCAAATGGTTAAAGAAAAAGAAGCATTTAGCGATTTTATACTATGCCGATGGAAATGTACTTTAGAGAGTGGTTCTTTCCCATCCGATAGTCCTCACTTGGAGCAGTTTAGATTTAGGCTTAGCAATCTAAATAAGGAGTGAGTGCAGTGTATTATTATTACTTCTTTATGTGAATTTGTTACATTTTCTACTTATAAAATTGGCTATTATGTGATATATTTTTAAGCTTAGTTGGGACTTGATTTATTTTGAAGTAAAATCTAATTACTACCAACTAAGTCAATCCTTATGAGCCTCCTTCTGAGTTTACCCGAGCCCTTGAATCCAATGAACTTTCAGTTCTTACCATTTAAGTCCCGTGTGACACAAGTGTGCCTAAGTTTGAGGTTGCAGCCATGACTTCTATTGCGGCCTTGAAGGAAGATAATTTTTGTTTAACACTTGCTAATGAAGGGCTTGAAAGAGACCTGAGGGATGCGCATACTAAGCTCAAAGAAGCTAGGGATGTACTTAAGCGCCAATACCAATATAATGTAAGGTTACGCACTAAGCTGGATGTTGCAAACTCTTAGGTGGCTATATTACAACAGTCACCAAGGAGGGTGAAGTGCTTTACGAGATTGTCTATGAAGATGAGATTAAAAAATTGAAAATGACTATAGAAAACATGTCTCTTTATGCTGTCCATCAATATGAAGAAAAGGAAAGTGTCGAAGGAGGGGAGACAGCTAAGGGGCTTGGCTTAGTTGCAGTCCCTACTCCTCCCACAAGCATGGATACTTCGTTAGTAGATGAGTGAAGAAGGAAAATGGAATTACACTACCAACATAAACTTAAAGAGATGAGGCCGACTATATGCAATAGTTAAAGCTGTCAGGATGAAGGTTCTTCCTCATACATAGAGGAAGAGGTGGAAAGCGAATTCTCTTAAGTATTTTGATGGTTTTTTTAGGATTGTGAAAAAACAAAAGGCTAAACTAACACATATGTTAGAATAGACGAAGAGACCACCGTGCTTAAAATTTACGAGCTTGATGATTGTCTACGGGAAGCTCAGGCTACTTCTATTGCCATAGTGGCATCTGTTGATGTGCCAGGGCAAGGTCGACTTGCTAATCTCAAAGAGACACATAGAAAGGAGAAGGTCAAATGCAAGATGCGGCAGATTTCTTTGTAGTGAGCTATAGACATTTTTAATTATTTTTACCCTACACTTGATATAAGATTTCTTTATAATAAAGAAGGTTTCATGGTGACTATGGAGGACACAATGGACCTATGGCCTAGGACAAATTATGACTTTGGGAAGACTTTTTGCATCGGGATGGATCGATTCTTGGCTAGCATGCTTTAAACTAGATATTTAATGATCAGGGTAGTATTTTAGGACTTATGCTTCTGTAGGAACTTGTTCTAGTAAACATTCTTCTATAAATGAGTATAAGTACTTTATGAGCCTTTAGCTTGATTGCACTTTCTTTTAATTCTGTTTGTTTGGATTAGCTTGATTTTCAGCCTTGCACTACGAAGCAACGTTCGAAACTAGCCGACTTGGGAAAGAAGCTCGAGCCTGCTCTGGTTCGCATTACCGTACTGAAGGGACTATTAAAAGATGCCAAAGATGCACATGGAGTTTTCAATAAAGATAAGATCAAGGTACTGAATGACAAATTTAAAGAGTTGTCTCTTCAGGTGTCCAGATAAACTAGTGCAGAAGATGACCTAATTTCTTCCTTGGTCCCAAACGTTAAATCGAGGCCTATTTCTATTCCTTCGCTTTCTCCGGGGGCTGATCCCAATGTTGTCTTCTAGTGGAAAGATGATTCGAATAACTATTATAAGACTAAATTTCACGAGTTGAATAATTACTACAAAAAGGGCCATTCCCAGCTAATTAGGCATGGGAAGTTCCAATCAACGTCCTGTGTTAGGTAGCCATAGATCTCGCCATTGCGAAAGAATCTTAATCGATGATACTTCCGGAGGTGAGTTAAGAATCGTAATGTGGTTTGTCTTCTACATAAGCTGTAGTTTCTATTTTAAATTTTGATGTAATTTTTTGTTATGGTCAATTTATTTTTACTTGTGATATATGTACAAATATGGGGAATATTATTAGATTTCGGTAATATTTACCTGTTAAGTTCAACATAATTTCTGGAATTGTACCTGATCTACATGTTGTACTGCATACCATGCATCGTCTTTCCTTGCCACAACACAGTCTGCTCTGCTATTTGGAGGCAGACTGTTTTTGACTGTGAAGTCAGACCACATATTTATAACCTTTTGGACTCATTCGCATAGTTTTTTATATTGGTTCAGGGCATTTAATATCCTTACATTCAATTTAATTATTTGGCTGAGAAGTCGAGTCGTGTATGATACCACTCAATGTTGTTTGTTGTGTTAGTAAAATTAATACCATAAGATTGTTATATTGATTCGGGCCATCTAATATCCCTATGTCCAGTTCATTGTATCACTATTTTTTATAATAAGTACAATGTTTCTCATATAAAACTAAAACTCTTACGCAAAGTAAGGTTTGAGATGCTTCGAATTCCATTTTCTTGGAACTACGTTTCCATCTGGCCTCAAGAGTCAATAAGCCCCGTTAGTTAAGGCTTCTGCTACAACTAGGGGGCCTTCCCAATTTGGACCCAAGGCCCCATCTGTTGGGTCCTAAGTGCTAACTGCCACTTTTCACAATATCAGGTCTCCCAAGTTGAAGTTTCCTTATTTAAGCCTAACAATGTAATTTTTCACCATCCTTTGTCGGTATATAGCAGATTAGACGATCGTCTCATCTCTTCTTTCTTAAATGAGGTCAAGGGAAGCTTCTTTTAGCTCCTTGTTCTGATCTGCCACATACGATCTTCTTATGTGTGATGGGACCTTTGTCTCAACTGGGAGCATTGCTTCATAGCTATAAGTCAGGGAGAAATGTGTACGTCCAGTTAGGGATTTGGAAGACGTCCTGTAAGCCACAATACTAGGGATAATTCTTCTACCTACTTTCCTTTCGCCTTCTGCAACCTTTTATTGAGCAGTTTCTTAATGGTTTTGTTTGTTGCTTCAACTTGCCCATTTGTCCATGGATGTGCAATATAAGATAAGCCCTTTATTACACCATTTCTCTACAAAATTCTGTAATCTCCTTACTCTCAAATTAGGTTCCATTGTCATAGATTATTTTATATGGGATCCGAACCTAGTAATTATGTTCCTCACAACGAAGTAACTATTTTATTCGTAGTAGTGGCAAAAGGATCTGCTTCCACCCACTTGGTGAAGTAATCTATCACCACTACGACATATCTTGCTTCTTAGACATAAAGAGTGATCCTATTAAGTCTATACCCCATATGTCAAATGGCCATGGGCTGGCCAATGAGCTAAGCCCATGGGATGGCTGTTCGGGGATACTGACAAACCATTGACATTTGTCATATCTCCTTATGTACTCCTACACATCCTCTAACACTTCTTACTAGGAGACTCAAAAATGAACACCGATGATGATGTAGTCATCACTTGATTATTTTCAAGTGACCAAGAGCGAGTTTCGTATTATTCAAAGCAGTCTAAGTAAATATAACAATGAACTATTTTATTTCATCATGTTTGCCTTAATATTCGTTACATAAATATTCAAAGTTAACCCCAAGTCATACCAACATAGGGGCCAAAATATAACATAAGAGCACATAGAAGGGTGTCAGGTCGACATATGACGATGCCACCAACACTTAAAATAACAGAGTTTGCATACACTAACAAATAACTGGGCCGTCAACACCACCTTCGATCTTCGACCTGCACCCAACATAATATGAGTATTCCATAAACTCAGCCTACTCAAATTAGTACCCATGAGTTTATGGGGTATATAATGATAAAAACATGGGTCAGGCATAAATTCTGATGCAAACAATACATACTGAAAGTATAACATAAATACATAGTGAGACTATGCCGCATAACGTTGAACCGGTTTTCCCCTCACTACTTACAAACAGCATTCATAATACCATGCACAACAAAGTCAAATTTACTTACCCTGCAGACTTCCCAGGTTTTACTTAATACAGTTACTACTGCACTCATATTGCACTGACTCCTTTCAACATCCCTTTAATTATTTCTTTGTTTTACTCTTACTGCACAGGCCCATGTCTTCGCTGTAATATTTTACTTGTTTATTTGATATTAGACTGCATGTAATCACTCCCCCATGGTATTGTTTTATTTAGCTCTAGGCTACTATGCTATCCCATTAGCAGCCCCATTATTATAAACTTATTAAGTTCAAATATTCTATTAAATAACCACTCGTAAATTCTCCCTTCTTTATCTTTTATATTATTTGATTAGACCTGAGACCACAATGAATAAGCCATCTATAGTACCATATCTAATATTTATTCATTTACTTTTGACCTGCTATGAATTAGCCATCCATAGTCTCCTATCTAATATTTATTCATTTACTTCTGACTTGCTCTGAATCAACAACCTTTTGGCCTTATTTAATTATTATTTGATTATGGACTGCAAAGAATTAGCCATATGTAGTCGCTTATTGCATAGAATTAGCACCATGTAGTATTGTTTTATTTTAATTTGAGGTATCATAGAATTAGTCCCCTGCAATCCTTTGTAAGTTGAATGCCTCTCCTCACTTAAAGTTGCTGCAGGTGTGCATTCGAGCAAGCATCCTTGCTTGACGTCGATAGCCCTTCCTCTTTCCATTCCGCTTACATCACTTTGGCATAATACCCCTACCTCGACCCATGTGCATAGTACACTATTCACATTTTTCAGCGTGTTCTTTTTCAAATTATGGCACGGTATGGTGGCGCAATTTGTCTTTTCCCTCCATAATTGTGGCACTCTTTCTTAAAAATAGTGGCATAGAAATACTTTCCTTAGAAAGTCTCTAGATTCCTTTGGAAAATCACTATCACACTATGCAGTGCAATTTTATTTAGTGCCATTCTCCTTTGGGACATTTGGCCAATGCTTACTTAGCTCCGTACCTGACACTATCTGACACTTCCAACTAAGCACGTTACCGCCTGGATGTGAGTCGCCATTAGATACATTAGCTTACTATTTTTTGACATTTACAAAGCCCTTTGTTTATCTTTTTGACTATTTTTATTGATCTTGTCCCCTTACATTATTATTTTAATACATATATAATCTCCATCAACTCTCAATGCAGATTCCCCTTCCACTAGTGTAGTTCTTTATTAGTTCAATCTTATTTTACGCATAGAAAATCTTATAAAATTCCAGGAAATTTATGAATAATTCTTTTATCCCTTCCTTATTCTTTACTTGAATTACGAGTTATTTTCCTTGTGTATTTTCTAGGTGTTTAGTCTAGAAATTCATAACAATTTATTCCTAAGCCACGGGCTTCTCAAATTACTAACCCATCTTTAGAACACTGGTTAGATAATCATATCATGCTTTTATTTTGGCATAAATTTATATGAATACCCACAAATAACATGATCCGAGTCAATTAAAATGAAATGAATAAAAGGTTAAGAATATTGTTTAGATCTTCTTCTCTTTATCTTAGCTTGTATTTGCTTTATTTTCTCTTTATTCCCATTTCTCTAAGCTACCTCCAATAACGTATCTTTTGAGCTTTTACTTTACTTTTAATAGAATGCCATAAATGAATGGAAAAAGGTTATGTTTATTGTCCCATAATTACTTTGGCTTTGGCCACATACTTATTCCATTGATTCATTGTCTATTTTTCTATCTTACTTAGCCCCACTAGGACTTTTAATTAATTAATTAATTAAATTATTTATAATTTATAGGTTGCTATAGTCTTTCCTCCTTAAAGGAATTTCGCCCTCGAAATTCAATTAAGGCTCGGTAATGGTTTGCTAGCTATCTCATGCTTACCTTAAGTATAATCATGATATCCCAATCCATAATTAAAATGTACTAGTGCATTCTACTAATACAATAACCAACAATAATATTCACACACACATAGATACAAACACACACGCACACACACATACACACACAGAGACATACACACATATACGGTTCGTAATCAACGCAATACAACACATAGCTCATACGCTATTTGGAAAAAACAACTTTGGATAGGTCCTTCTAACCTTGTCTTTTGTTTCCTATGTGCAATCTTGCCGATCTGCACTCCATTGAACACGGACTAGCTTCATCCTTTTGTTCTGAAGCCGCTTCTTATCTCGATCCACCATTCGAACCCTTATGGATCTTTAACACATTTCCCTAAATGTGATACGTGAAACACATATTGATCCCTGCAAAAGCACTAGGTAGTTCCACCTTACATGCCACCTTCCCAATCCTTTCTATGATTGGAAACGACCTTACATATCTGTGTCTAAACTTCCTAGTTTCCCAAAGCACATCATACTTCTCATCGGAGAAACCTTTATGAACACCTGATTTCTAGCTACAAACTTCAGTTCTCTTCTTCTAGGATAGACATAACTTTTCTTCCTTAACTGCACTGCTCTCATCCTTGCTCAGATCAGCTATGCCTTCTTAATAGCTTCTTTAACCATGTTTGGAACCAATATGATCCTATCCCCCATCTCCAGCCAACATATAAGTGATTTATATGGTCTTTTATAAAATGGTTTGAACAGAGCCACCCTAATACCAATCTGGTAGCTATTGTTATATGAAAACTCTATCAAGTGTAAATAATCTTCCCAAGATCCACCAAAGTCTAAAATGCAAGCTCTAAGCAAGTCTTCTAGGATCTTGTTAACTCTTTTGGTCTGCCCATCTATTTGTGGATGGTATGTAGTACACATGCGATGTTCAGGCCCCATAGCAATCTACGAGCTACGCCAAAACTGACTAGTGAATAACGAATCATGGTCACTAACCATAATGCTAAGCACCCTGTGCAATCTCACTAGTACTCTCATATATATATCTTTGCTAACTTCGGCATAATTTTGTAGCTTTTACTGGAATGAAATGGGCACACCTAGTTAGTCCGTCCATTATGACCCATATGCTCTCGTTCTATACTCTTGGTCTTGGCAACCATCTACAAAATCCGTAGATGTTGAATCCCATTTCCAAGCTGTAACATCCAAATGCTGCAAGATCCCACTTGGTTTCTAATGTTCTACCTTCACTTGCTGGCATGTAATACACTTCCACACATATTCCCCAACATCTATCTTCATTCCTTCCTATAAAAAGCTCATCTTCATATCTCGATACATCTTTGTACTCTCTAGGTGAATGGTAAACTATGAACAATGACATTCGTCTAATACTTCCTTCCGTGGTCCTTCTGCACTTGGAACATACAACGTTCCATTCTTTTGTAGTCTGCCATCTCTATTTACACTGAATCCCTTCAACCCTTTTTCCTAAATTCCTGAGTCCAATCTCCTTACTATGTCTGCGTAGAACTCATCTCCCTTTCGTAGTTCAGCTATTCTTTCCACTAAGCAGGCCTGAACTCTAAGCGTGCTAGCATTCTTAATGTACCGCTCAAACCTGCACTAGAATGAAACTGCACATCACATGTAGAAAATGTTTCTAAAATGACCCATTCTTTATCATAGCCAAAACACAACTTTTTTTTCGGCTAAAGGCATCAGCTACTTTGTTGCCTTTTCCTAGGTATACTCTATCCTAAAATCATATAATGCTAGAGACTCCAACCATATTTGCTGTCTCATGTTCAACTCCATCCGAGAGAACAAATATCTTAATGACTTAGGGCCAATATACAACTACCTAGATAGTATAGGCAATCATCCTGCCCTTCTACATTAATACTACATTCAATCCTACTCCTGAAGCATTTGTATACACAGTCACACCATCAAACCCTTCAGGTATCACTAACAGAGGCACATATGTTGATCGTTGCTTCAATTCCTGGAATGCCTTTTCACACTCCTGTGACCAAACAAACCGCTCACTCTTCTTGGTCAGCCTCATCATTGGTGTAGATACATAAGAAGTCCTTAATGAATCTCCGATAGTAACCAGCCAATCCTACGAAACTTCGCACCTCAATAACAGTTTCATGCCTTTTCCACCCATTCACTACGTCAACTTTTGAAGGATTTACAGCTATCCCTTCTTCTCAAATCATTTGGCCTAAGAACTTCACTTCCGTTCTCCAAAAATGACTCTTAGAGATCTTCGCCTTTAACTTGTGCCCCCTCAATGTCTCCAGCACATGCCTTAGGCGAACTGTGTGCTCCTCCTCATTTCTGGAGTACACTAAGATGTTATCTATGAACACCAACACGGACTTATCTAGTTGATCTTAGAAGAATCTATTCACCAAATCAACAAAGAATGCTAACGTATTCGTCAGCCCAAATGGCATCACTAGCACTCATAAGAACCATACCTTGATCTAAACTTAGTTAAAAGAACACTCCTCCATAACCGTCAACTGATGGAACCCCATAGACAATCTAGCTATGAATATAACTTAGCTTCATTCAATTGATCAAAAAGCTCATCAGTTCTCAACAAAGGATATCTATTCTTCACCATCATTCATTCAACTTTTGATGGTCTTTATATAGCCTTAATGACACATCGGACTTCTTTACAAATATTGCCGCTGCTCCCCATGGTGAGCTACTTGGCCTAACGAAGCTCTTACCTTCTAACTCAATCAACTACTTCCTCAATTTTTCCATTTCCTTTGGAGGCATTCTACTAGGAGGTCGACTAAACGGTTCAACCCTTGATATCAAATCTATACTAAACTCTACTGTTCTCGTGGGTGGCAACCTCGAAACTGGTTCAAATACATCTTGAAGCACCTTCACTACCCGCACTACTCCCAATCCTTCTTTTATTTCTAAAGATAACGCAAACAAAATGCTTCTGCTTCTAGTTATGCACTCCTCTAAGACTACATACATTCTATTTTTATGGTCTGGATTGCTAAGAGTAATAATTCTTTCAGCAAAGTGCATATTTGCGTTGTACCACTCTAATCAATCTATCCTTAAAATAACTCCAAAGCCTATAAAGTCAAATGCATAGGGATCATGAAAAAACTTGCACACACTCAACTCAATATCTAGCTCAGTGCTTCTCAATCCGAAAGTGGCATACCCCCTATTGGATTATCCGGCCATACGTACGAAGGTGACTAAATAGGTAACTCCTAACCCAAGTCTATCAACCAAATCTCTTGCTATAAATGAATGTGTAGCACCAGTATCACATAGTATCCTAACTAAAATACAAGAAATTAAAGCCATATCTTCAAAGACCTTCTCCTTCCCACTCTCTTCGGTAGATGGTCCTTCCTTTGGTCCCTCTAAAGCATAAACATGTACCTTAATCTCTAGGCGGTCCTTCTTCAAATGCTCTACTTTAGCACATTTAAAGCATCTAGACCTCGCATGATGCTAGACACTTGATAGCATAGTATCCTTTTTGTCAGTAGTTGAAACAGACGACTTCCGCAGCAGCTGCTTCTCCGCTCTTCTCCCGTGACACTCCCTTCTTGCCTTTGGTATAAGGAACAAACTTCTACTTCATCTTAGCTTTAGGCTTTGCCTCCACTCTCCTCTACCCATGATACATCCTATCTTATCTTCTAGCCATATGTACTACAAACTCAAAAAGAGACGCCAAGTGAGCCATCACCTTATGATTCAACCCTTGCTTCAACCCATAACGAACTTCTCGTTCTTCTTCATTAGAGTGTTGATGATCTCTCTACCATACTTGGCTAAAGAATTAAACTTATAAACATACCTTCCCATAGTAAGATCTCCCTGCTTCAAGTCTATAAACTCATGAAGTAACACACTTTACTGTGTCTAGGTTATAACCTATGCCTCGAATCTTTCTCTGAACAGCACCTAGCTAATCTCTTTATCTGGTGTTCCAGCAATAACCGTCTCCCACCAATCTAGTGCAGTTTCCTACAACTGCCTTGAAGATAGCCTCCTTTTTTGTGCATCGTTAAACCCCAGTTGTCCAAATATCCGTTCATAGTTTCTTAGCCAATTTAGTACTTCAACTGTGGGCTCTCTTCCTATAAACACTTTCCCTCCAAAACTCTTGTAGTCTTTGTACAACTTTGAGAAATCCTCTCTTACAACAATGGGACCTAGCTCAACCACTCCAGGTACATTCTCCCTCATCATCTGAGCCATGAACTCTCTAAACAAGGCATTGACATTCTCGCCTACTACATATACTGGCCGTGAAGCTTCCACCCATAATTCTCTTGGTACTTCTCCCTCGCTTCCTTCATTGGTCTTCACACTTTTCGCGTCTCTCCTTACACTTGTCCCTCCTAACACAACTCACCAAGTCATTAAATCCAATTTTCCTTTTCTATTAAGCAAGTCTTCGTCATAAACAAAAAGGAAAGAGCAAAATAAAAATAGAAGGGTTTATATATCTTCATAAATACATACATACATACATACATACATACATATATCGATTTGCAAATACATTGTGTGTGTAATAGCGCATCCCATCCCCAGGGTATTTTTCTTATTATAATTTCTTGTTCCTACTTCTAACTCTATTTTACTTAGATTACCCTAACCTAAAGTTTTGATACCAATTGTAACATCCCTCACTCGGAGATCCAAAAATGAATGCCAATAATGTTGCAATCACCATCTTAATTATTTTCAAGTAACCAATAGCGAGTTCCATATTATTCAAAATAGTCTAAGTAAATAGAATAATAAAATATTTTCATTTCGTCATGTTTGCCTTAATATTCATTACATACATATACGAAGTTAACCCTAAGTCGTACCTACGAAAGGGCCAAAATATAACATAAGAATACATAGAAGAGTGTTGGGTCAACGAATGACGATGCTACCTACTACTAAGAAGAGTGAAATTAGCATATACCAACAAATTACTAGGCCTTCAACACCGTCTTTGATCTACGACCTTCACCCAAAATAACCTGCCTATCTGTAATAACCCACAATATTTACACAACTATGATATTGTGATTAAAACAAGTATAAAATATTGAAATATATTTGTGCACACATTTGGTATGACTTAGGGGTAAATTTGTGATTTCCCAACTGTTAAAACCCTAGCCGTGAGTGAATTATAAAAAGAAAGATGTGGCCACTGTTTCATTCGACTCTCTCGTTTCAAAACAAAAACTAAAATGGCCGAAGCCCTAGAAATCAGATTGG
Organism: Allium cepa; assembly: GCA_030765085.1. Taxonomy (NCBI): domain Eukaryota; kingdom Viridiplantae; phylum Streptophyta; class Magnoliopsida; order Asparagales; family Amaryllidaceae; genus Allium; species Allium cepa. Next base: position 141,122,448 of record CM060932.1, read on the forward strand.
GGGAAAAATCATCTTGCTGTATCGAATGGCGTTGGATTCGTGAGAAAAAGGGGGAAAGCTATGGCAATATCTAGGGGATTGACATCTCATATAGCTACGTGAGTGTTCTTAATCTTGATTTGGCAATAAGTCCTACCTCAGGCAGCCGTAGTTATATTTCTGCAAATAAATTTGTGTGTATGGATGCTTTTCGTGTATTGATGCTTGTTAATGATTGTTTGATCCTTGGTTGCTTGCGTATCCATATATTGATGAAGATCAAGTCTGATTATGTTCATATATGAACCTGAGATGATATCTATTCACTATTATGTCACGATACACTGATTTAACACTATGTATTACTGCCGAATGAATTGTTTAAGTGCACTCATACCAGACGTATCATGTCTGACCCTGTTGATTGTCTCGACAATCTCCTGGGGTGTCTCATTCAACGAGGCAGTTCGGGATGATGTTTTTACAGGTTGCTATGCACATTTTGATGAGATGATGACTTAAGAGATGGAGTTAAAATGATTTATCACTGCATGTAGATGATATGAAGAAAGTATTTAAGTATTTCATTGTCATTTTATATGTATTGCTGAACTGAAATATGTATATTTTACTATGAACAGTGAACCATCATGTGTTAGATTGATATGTATATAAATCTGGAAAACTGTTTTGTCTTATAAGTAATTGCAAGTTTGAAACTGAAACACTGGGATCGTTCAGTTTTTATATATTTTCTGAAATCTGTATTTGGAGAATAACTTGTGTCAAGGCAGTATACAAAAGTGTTTACACTTGTGTATATGTGCAGACCTATAGATCTGCTGAGTTTTGTGATTTAAAGGATTTTTATGGATTTTGTTCGAGTTTCCTTTCAGAAGTTTTGGGGAAAATCTTTATAAACTTATTTTGATGGATTATTTCTATATTTATGCATAAGCATATATGGATCTGGAGTTTGATTTTAGTATGTAATTATCATATCTAAGAATATATATGTATATTTATTTGTTTTTGGCAAGTTGAATGCCTTGAGTATGAAAAGCAAAGATGAGATTTATATATTTCTCTATGTTATGGTTTTAAATGGGAGATTATATGGATCTGAATCCACAATTTTGAGATATGATCTTTAATCTGAGCATCTGAGTTTTGATAGATTTGTTTTCTTTGATATAAGATGTTTATTCTGGAAAAATGAAGTTTATGGGAGATTTGGATTTATATAAGAATTTGAAATAATTTCTGAAATGAGTTTGAGAACTTACAGCCTCATGTGCTTTATATATCTGAAATATGTTTAGTTGTTTTAACAGCATGACTTACAAGTCTGAACTATATTTATATGTTTTGGCATATCTGATGCCGTAGATCTTTGAAGGAAAAAAAATGGATTTTAATGTTTTCAAATGCATTATGATTTTTGAAATGAAATTTCTATGTTTAGTGGCTGTTGCTATTTGAATCTGAATATAACATATAGTTAATACATGTTCATGTAATAGATTCTTGAATCATATTGTGGACTTTCCATATAAATTAATTTACGTGCATGCCCTTACTTTATATTTCTAAAATTAATGAGCTCAGTTTTGAATAGTTTTGCAAAAGAAAGTTAATTAGCAAACTGTTTTGATTCTCTTATGCTATATTCATAAGATTTCTGGAAATGGATTACAAGTCCATGTATTATCTTGAGACTTTTATAAAAGGAACTTGTAAGCTTCCAATTGTTTATGTTAAAAATATTTGTATGATGCAGAATGGCTTTTGTCCTTGCATCAGTGATATGTTTTCAGTTTTAAAGAAAGATAGTTGATGTAAATTCATCTTTTATGTCCGAATATAACTTGCATGAATGAGAAAGAGGAAAACTCGATGACCTCATTTTTGTATAGTTGGATTGGTAATCCTTTGTTTATACGTATATTTATTGGTAATTTGTTGGTGCCAAGGCTTCATTGACTCTCGGATGTTGCCAGCATTGTTACTGTGTGATTTTAGGGCTCAATTTTAAATTGCTTATTCATTAATACCATTGCTTGAGCTTGTGTGTTGGCGAGGCCGTGCACACCTGTATTTATATGTGTGTGTACGTGCAGCCACACCTAAAATTGTGCTATAGCAAGAGTTGAATTGAATAAAGAATATCTATGACTTTTATGATATAATCCGGAATTCTGATATTTCCAGTCTGCTTGTGTATCTTTTGTGTCATATTGCAAATAATTTCCATAAAGAGGGAAATGGATTTATCTTTATATTAAAATGCTATGTGTGAATGCTTTAGCTAATTTTCTTAAACTCTGATTTAATAGCTAAAGAGATTGGTATATCTTCATATATACTAATCTATGTTTTAAGAATACACCAATATTTCTATATTGGTAATAGTGGATCCTGGTTTTGGTTTTGAAGATAGATGTCCCTGTGTTTTCATTTAGCATATTTCTTTATGCCAAAAAAAACAAAAACAAATTAGTCCATGATTTGGCCACTAAAAAGTAGGGGCATCACATTTGGTATCAGAGCTATGTAGGTAGATAACATAGCAAAAATTTAATTTGTGTGAACTTGTTTGTATTGACTGCTTTGGTTGCATTGTTTGAATTGATTGCTTTGGATGATCTATTTGGATTACATCAATGTTAATAATGTTTCTCCTTTCTATTATTTTGTTTTGAAAATTGTTTAATCAATCATATAACCTGATTACAGAAATGAGTTTATGACTCAGTTTTTATAAGAAAATAATCTGATTAATTTACTGAGAAGTAGGGCATTGAATAATAATGGATTAGGCAGTATGGACAGAGAGGTTTATGCTCATGTCTAGTTCATTTAAATTTGCTATGAACAAAGAAATATTATAAAAATGTGCTGATTTGTTCAGATCAAAATCTAATATGTTTATGGGTTTTTCTCAAAACCACATCCTATGTTCACAGTAAAAAAAAACAACAATAATGGCATTTCTTATGATTTCAGTAGATTTATTTAAGCAGAGGAAAAGTTCTAGAAACTATTGTACTAGCAGGTTATTAGAAAAATGTAATCAAGCAGAAATGACTCTGAAATGGATTGTAAAATTTGGTATGAATGTTTGGTATGTTTAGATATGGTTTTTAAGGAAATTAAGTTCCTTACTTATGAAATGAAGAAAGGATTACAAGAGTATTTCTGGAGTTAAAAAGGAAAATTCCTTAAATGAATAAATATGCATGGTCTCTAAATTACAAAGTAATTTAGGAGAGTTGCCTTGATCTATTCATCATTAGGTGGATGATGGGTATGTGCATGACTTGTTCAAGTCCTGAAGGCCTCTGTGCAAAGGTTAACAGAATTGAGTCCTTTGCAATGCACACTTTGTGTTCAAAGGCAAGAGTTTAGACCATATAAAAATGTAAATGGAACTGGAAATGAAGGCTGTGGAATTTAAGAATTTAAATCCAAAGAAGTTTTGTACATTACAATTGAACAAATTGGATGAATTCTATGTTGGTTTTCTCTGTAACAAATCATTAAATTATATATCATTTTGTGTACACTAAGGAACATACACAGGTTACCCAGAAATATGCATAAGAGCAATATTGCATTCTTCTATTTATTTTGTAGTTATTTGAATATGAGAAAAATTATATAAAATTTGTGTTTTCAGTTAGATTACTTATACCAGGCATTAGTCTGACCCATGTGTGTGTTGATGCACTATTGGGTGTCTCATATTTTATGGGGCAGTCCATAGTGATTGTGCAGGTAAATAGGGTATATTTTCTGAGAAAAATAACAAGAACCACTTACCCATTTTCTCTATAAAAAAATGAGAAGCAGATCATAGTTGATGGGGCAAAACTGACATTGGGTAATTTTCTAAAACCCTAGTGGCAGCCAGGGTCTAGTATAAGAAGGCTTAAGGCAGTGAGATCTGTCACTATTTTAAAACAGAAAAAAATATATAGCAATAGAAATATAAACCAGAGAGCATTGGCCATTAGAGTTAAGAGAAAGTGAAAGATCAAAGGGAAAGGAAGGCTTAGGAAAAAAAAGAAGTTAAAGTGAGTAACCTCACTGGAAACATTGGTAATAAGCAATAAGTCCTGAATATTGAGGCAGCTTGACTAAATTTATATTTTTATTTGTTGCAAGCTATGTTGTTTTTATGATATGGGAACTTTCACTTGCTTTATGATCTGTTTAAATGAAAACCCTTTTATATTGATTTACCCAGAGTGAAATAGCCAGGGATTTAATGTTTAAATATGTCCTTCTGTGTTATGATTTAACTGTGAGATGAAGCAGTGAGTATGGGTTTTCTTTATATATATTTGCTAGTTTAAAACCCAGGATACTTAATATGGATATATGGTCTAAAAATGAAAGAGGATATGGGGCTGCAACATTGTGTTGTTGCTTATGTCTCATATCAACAACAAATGAAAATATAGGGGTGCAATGTATACATGTGCTGAGCCTCTACATTCCATGAACTATCCAATAAAATACTTGTGATTTAGTCAGATTTGAGGACCTACATAGATCTGATTGAATCAGAGGTAGGAAGAAACCAACAGAAAAATTTATCTATGGCCATATGTTTGTATTAGGATCTATTGAAATTCATAGAAAAAATAACATATTTAAGAAATCACCTCTGTTGCTATGGAAAAGTGCTTGCTAGTGAAAACATGATTTGTTAACCTCTGGATGTGTGTATGGGACTGAAAGTTTTCTTCATTGCTTGAACATGAGATACAGAGAGGTATTAACATAGTATTAAAAGAAAAGGGGGAGTGACACTTAGTAACTTAACTAAGGACTTGGGATCTTAGGGCTACAAATATAGCTTGGCAAGGTGAACATTGCAAGCTCACACATGGTATGATTATACCCAGGGGCCTGAGTGTGCTGGGTTAACAGTGAATATGCCCCAGACAGTGTGTGATTTAATAAAAGAGAAAGTAGCTAAAGACCATAAAAACAAAATACAGGATATTGAACATTAGTAACAGGTTCATGTGAAGGCTTGGGTAAAATTCCTGATGGCCAGAAAATCTGTAGATGAGGAATGATGATTTAATTGATAATTGTGTTGACTATCTGATGGTATTCTATGGATGAATGAGCATTACATTTAAAATGACTTCAATATGAATCATGAGTAGGAATGTATTTGTAAGCAACATATAACCTGATGACAAAACATATGAACAGTTACTGAATTAATATTTGTTTGGTTCTGGTTGAGTAAGCTTGGTGTGTATAAATATGTTTGAGACATTAGAATTGCTTTGAAAAGCAGAAAGTAAAATCTGTATTGATTCTAGAATTTACTAAACCAATTTGCCAATAGGGTTTAGTTTAAAACTGAATGTGATCAATATTATGATGAATGCAATGACACTGTTTCATGCTCTCACTTGTACACTGCCATATTTGTGCATATTCACTTCATCCTGTGTGCACCCCTGAGTTGCACTGTATGCATGGACTTGGTCCAAACACTGTTGCATCTGAAATCTGCTGTTGCACTTGAGACTTTAGACTTGATTTTGCTGTTTGCATGCAGTGGCAGTTCCATATATATATATGTCCATGTACTTGAAACTACTTGATGCTGCACACTTGTGCTTTGTCTTGATCACTTCTGCTGTTGTCATTTTGTGTTGTTGTCTTGCATTTGCCAAGTCCATGTGTAAGTTCCCATACATCCATCTGAGTTTGCTGTTTCCAGATGCACTGAGTTGCTTGAATATGTCGCTTTCTTATTTATGTTTTGTTTGTATGACAGTTGCAATTACCCTTGTGCTTGTTCATTTGATGATGAAACATGTTGATTTAAATTTGCTTGTGCACTCGAGTTGGCAAGGCAGTGCACGCGTGTATATTTATACACGTGTGTATTGCAGCCACTCCGCAAAATTTAATGAATATTTAGGATGCTAGAACGAGTAAAAGCAAATTGTGAGGACACAATTCCAAAAAGGTGGGGTATTTGTAATAACCCACAATATTTACACAACTGTGATATTGTGATTTAAACAAGTATAAAATAATGAAATATATTTGTGCACACATTTGGTATGACTTAGGGGTAAATTTGTGATTTCCCAACTGTTAAAACCCTAGCCGTGAGTGAATTATAAAAAGAAAGATGTGGCCACTGTTTCATTCGACTCTCTCGTTTCAAAACAAAAACTAAAATGGCCGAAGCCCTAGAAATCAGATTGGGGGAAAAATCATCTTGCTGTATCGAATGGCGTTGGATTCGTGAGAAAAAGGGGGAAAGCTATGGCAATATCTAGGGGATTGACATCTCATATAGCTACGTGAGTGTTCTTAATCTTGATTTGGCAATAAGTCCTACTTCAGGCAGCCGTAGTTATATTTCTGCAAATAAATTTGTGTGTATGGATGCTTTTCGTGTATTGATGCTTGTTAATGATTGTTTGATCCTTGGTTGCTTGCGTATCCATATATTGATGAAGATCAAGTCTGATTATGTTCATATATGAACCTGAGATGATATCTATTCACTATTATGTCACGATACACTGATTTAACACTATGTATTACTGCCGAATGAATTGTTTAAGTGCACTCATACCAGACGTATCATGTCTGACCCTGTTGATTGTCTCGACAATCTCCTGGGGTGTCTCATTCAACGAGGCAGTTCGGGATGATGTTTTTACAGGTTGCTATGCACATTTTGATGAGATGATGACTTAAGAGATGGAGTTAAAATGATTTATCACTGCATGTAGATGATATGAAGAAAGTATTTAAGTATTTCATTGTCATTTTATATGTATTGCTGAACTGAAATATGTATATTTTACTATGAACAGTGAACCATCATGTGTTAGATTGATATGTATATAAATCTGGAAAACTGTTTTGTCTTATAAGTAATTGCAAGTTTGAAACTGAAACACTGGGATCGTTCAGTTTTTATATATTTTCTGAAATCTGTATTTGGAGAATAACTTGTGTCAAGGCAGTATACACAAGTGTTTACACTTGTGTATATGTGCAGACCTATAGATCTGCTGAGTTTTGTGATTTAAAGGATTTTTATGGATTTTGTTCGAGTTTCCTTTCAGAAGTTTTGGGGAAAATCTTTATAAACTTATTTTGATGGATTATTTCTATATTTATGCATAAGCATATATGGATCTAGAGTTTGATTTTAGTATGTAATTATCATATTTAAGAATATATATGTATATTTATTTGTTTTTGGCAAGTTGAATGCCTTGAGTATGAAAAGCAAAGATGAGATTTATATATTTCTCTATGTTATGGTTTTCTGAGATCAAGTTACTTATGGTTTTAAATGGGAGATTATATGGATCTGAATCCACACTTTTGAGATATGATCTTTAATCTGAGCATCTGAGTTTTGATAGATATGTTTTCTTTGATATAAGATGTTTATTCTGGAAAAATGAAGTTTATGGGAGATTTGGATTTATATAAGAATTTGAAATAATTTCTGAAATGAGTTTGAGAACTTACAGCCTCATGTGCTTTATATATCTGAAATGTGTTTAGTCGTTTTAACAACATGACTTACAAGTCTGAACTATATTTATATGTTTTGGCATATCTGATGCCGTAGATCTTTGAAGGAAAAAAAATGGATTTTAATGCTTTCAAATGCATTATGATTTTTGAAATGAAATTTCTATGTTTAGTGGCTGTTGCTATTTGAATCTGAATATAACATATAGTTAATACATGTTCATGTAATAGATTCTTGAATCGTATTGTGGACTTGCCATATAAATTAATTTACGTGCATGCCCTTACTTTATATTTCTGAAATGAATGAGCTCAGTTTTGAATAGTTTTGCAAAAGAAAGTTAATTAGCAAACTGTTTTGATTCTCTTATGCTATATTCATAAGATTTCTGGAAATGGATTACAAGTCCATGTATTATCTTGAGACTTTTATAAAAGGAACTTGCAAGCTTCCAATTGTTTATGTTAAAAATATTTGTATGATGCAGAATGGCTTTTGTCCTTGCATCAGTGATACGTTTTCAGTTTTAAAGAAAGATAGTTGATGTAAATTCATCTTTTATGTCTGAATATAACTTGCATGAATGAGAAAGAGGAAAACTCGATGACCTCATTTTTGTATAGTTGGATTGGTAATCCTTTGTTTATACGTATATTTAATGGTACTTTGTTGGTGCCAACGCTTCATTGACTCTCGGATGTTGCCAGCATTGTTACTGTGTGATTTTAGGGCTCAATTTTAAATTGCCTATTCATTAATACCATTGCTTGAGCTTGTGTGTTGGCGAGGCCGTGCACACCTATATTTATATGTGTGTGTACGTGCAGCCAAAACTAAAATTGTGCTATAGCAAGTGTTGAATTGAATAAAGAATATCTATGACTTTTATGATATAATCCGGAATTCTGATATTTCCAGTCTGCTTGTGTATCTTTTGTGTCATATTGCAAATAATTTCCATAAAGAGGGAAATGGATTTATCTTTATATTAAAATGCTATGTGTGAATGCTTTAGCTAATTTTCTTAAACTCTGATTTAATAGCTAAAGAGATTGGTATATCTTCATATATACTAATCTATGTTTTAAGAATACACCAATATTTCTATATTGGTAATAGTGGATCCTGGTTTTGGTTTTGAAGATAGATGTCCCTGTGTTTTCATTTAGCATATTTCTTTATGCCAAAAAAAAAAACAAATTAGTCCATGATTTGGCCACTAGAAAAGTAGGGTCATCACACTATCCCATAAACTTAGCGTACTCAAATGAGTACCCGTGAGTTTATGGAAAAAACAACAAAAACATGGGTCAGACATGAAATCTGGTGTGAACAATACTTACCTGAAAGTATAAAATAAATACGTAGTGAGACCACACCACATAATGTGGAACAGGTTTTCCCCTCACTACTTACAAACAATAATTATAATACTGCACACAACAATGGTCATACTTACTGATCCTGGAAACTTCTCAAGTTTTAGTCAATACAGTTACTACTGCACTCATACTGCACTGACCCTTGCAACATCCATTTAATTCTTTCTTTGTTCTACTCTTATTTCATTGAGCCCTGTCTCCACAGTATTATTTTATTTGTTTGTTGAATATAAGACTATACAAAATCACTCCCCTGCGGTATTATTTTATTTAGCTCTGGGCTACTACGCTACCCCACATACAGCTCAATTCTTATAAACTTATTAAGTTCAAATCTACTACGAAACAACCACCCATAGGTTCTCCCTTCTTTTACATTTTAATTATTTAATTAGACTTAAGACTACCATGAATCAGCTATCCACAATCCCCTATCTAATATTTGTTCATTTAATTTTGAACAGCCATCCGTAGGCCTCATTTAATTATTATTTAATCTGCGCCTACAAAGAATCAGCTACATGTAGTCCCTTACTGCATAGAATCAGCCCCTTGTAATATTGTTTTATTTTTATTTGAGGTTGCGTAGAATCATCACCCTGCAAACCTATGGAAGTTGAATGCCTTTCCTCACCTAAAATTGCTTCTGGTGTGCATTCGAGCAAGCGTCCTTACTTGAGATCAATAGCCCACTTCGACACAGTACACCCTGCCCCGAGCCATATGCACAATACACTCTTTACTTATTTAGCATATTCTTTTCAAATTGTGGTGTGGTATGGCGATGTAATTTGTCTTCCTCTCTTCACAATTGCAGTGCTCTATCTTTCATAAAAATATCGATGCATAAATACTTTTCCCAGAAAGTCCTTGGATTCCTTTAGCAAATCACTACGCCACTACCCAATATTGTTTTATTTGGTGCCATTCTCCTTTAAGATGTTTAAGCACCACCTCCTTAGCTCTGTACCTGACACTATCTGACACTTCCGACAAAGAACATTACCGCCTTTACACTGTCACCATTAGTTACATTACCTTACCATTTTCTAACATTACAGAGTCCCTTTTTTTCTTATCATTTTGGCTATTATTATGGATCTTATCCCCTTACATTATTATTTTAATACATATATCATTTCTATCAATTCTTAGCGTAGATCACCCTTCCACCAGCACAGTTCTTCATTAGTTCAAGTTTATTTTACATATAGAAAGTCTTATAAAATTCCAGCAAATTCATGAATAATTCCTTTATCCCTACCTTGTCATCCGTTTAAATTACAAGTTATTTTCCTATTATATTTTCTAACTGTTTACTTTGTAAATTCATAACAAGTTATTCCTAAGCCATGAGCTTCTCAAATTACTAACCCATCTATAGAACAATGGTTAGCACATCATATCAAGTTTTTACTTTGGCATAAATTTATATGAATACCAACAAAATAACATGGTCCGAATTAACTAAAACGAGCTGAACAAAAGGTTAAGTATTACTCACATAAATCTTCAAGAAATCTTATTTAGATCTTCTTTTCTTTCCCTTAGCTTATATTTGCTTTATTTTCTCTTTACTCTTGTTTCTTTAAGCCACCTACATTAATGTATCTTTTGAGCTTTTATTTTACTTTTAGTAGAATTCCATGGATAAATGAAAAAAGGTTATGCTTTTTGTCCTACAATTATTTGTGCTTTGGTCCCTATTTCTCGTTTCCATTAATTCACTGTCTCTTTTCTATCTTACTTAGCCCCTCTTGTTCCTTTAATTAATTAATTAAATTATTCATAATTTATGGGTTGTTACACATCCTAAAATGCGGTAGTCAGTAGTACCTATGCCTTAGAACTTTCTTTACTAACTAAGACCCTCTAAAGTGATCCCTACATTGCCCTTCATGTACTTCATAGAAGATTCAGAATCCTTCTTTGGAAACGCATCTAAGATAAGGGGTACAATAATCTCTCTTATATAATATGCCTTTAAAGAAGGAAAATTATGGAGCTTGGTATCTTATTTTACCGGCTTCATTCTTGTTTGGAGGTAGAACTTTGTTTATTGAGAATTGTTTGATAAGGATCATCCATGAATCCTCCTTTGATTGTTGAGGGATAAGCACGTTTGGGAACTGCTCTCAACTTTCTACTGGTTCTTGATCTTAGGCTTCTCTAATGGTAGCTCATTCAGCTCTAGTTTGGACCAGTATTTGATAGGCCTCGGTGATGCTTGGTTCAACTTGATGTCCTATTGTAACAAATTTCATTACATTATCTAGTTTAGTGCTTACAAGATTGGCTAATGAGTCCGTAGAAGAATTGTACTTGCATGGAATTTTCTCTATATTAAATTGTTCAAACTACTCTAGTAATTTTTTAGATAGTTCCATGTATTTAGCTAGGGTCAGCTCTTTCATTTGGTAATTACCTTGCACTTGGTTCACAGCTGATTGTGAATCATGATGAATTTTAGTATGGGTTACATTCATTACGCAAGCGATCCTTAAGACTACGAGGAGAGCTTCATATTCTGCAATGTTATTAGTAGCTTTGAACCTAAGCTACACTGCCCTCGTATAATTTCTACTCATCTAGGATGATCATAACATATCCAATTCCTGCCCTTTGCTTATTTGATGTTCCATCCATGGATAATTGCCAAACCTATGGAATGGGCGCCTCTTGCTTAGGTTTGTGTTCAGTGGGCAAAGTGCATTCCATAATAAATTCTGCTAGTGCTTGTCCTTTGATTGCTTTTCTGGGGGAGTAGGTGATATCATATTGACTGAGCTCCATTGCCTATATTAGTAAGCGACTTAATATGGTGCATTTAAAAATACAGTTGTGGTTTCCTAGCCGTTAGAAGTAAGTAGCAAGGTAGTTTTTCAATGACTAAGTAGTTGATTTATACTCCTGATAGATGTTTGCTCGTGAAATAGATAGGCCTTTAAGTCCCTTTATCTTCTCGAACCACTACAACACTAACGACTTTATAATTTATAAATAAGCATACATATATGCCCACACCTATTATCATTTTTGATAGGATACGGGTACTGATCAGATGGTTCTTAAAATTCTAGAATGCGATTTGCATTCTTCGATCCATTCAAAATTCCATATCTTTTTTACTTGGTTGAAGAATGGTATACACTTTGTCTATCGCTTTGGAAATGAACCTGCATAGAGCAGTCACCCTACCATTTAGGTTCATGGCATATTTTAGTTTTTCTAGGACTCCTATATTCCTTATGGACTTAATCTATTCTGGGTTTGCTTCAATGTCTTGTTGATTGGATTATAAAACTACACTTTAAGGGGTTTAGCTTCATGTTATACTATCTTAGGATCATAAAGGTCTCTTCCAGGTCATGCACATGACTTGGTGTTGCATTTGACTTAACAAGCATATCATTTACGTAAACCTCAACATTTTTCCCAACCTGAACTAACCTTTGATAGGTTGCATGGGCATTTTTAAGTTCGAACATCATGACTTTGTAGCAATATAAGCCCTTGTCCACCACAAAGCTGGTATGCTCTTGATTTGGCTCAAACAGAGCTACTTGGTTGAAACCTGAGTACGCATCCATGATTATGAGTAGTTCATGGCTGCTAGTTGTATCCACCAACTGATTGATCCTAGAAAGGGGAAAACAGTCCTTCAGTTAGGCCTTGTTGAGTTTGGTGTAGTCTATGCAAGTCTCCACTTCTCACTACACTTCTTTACAAGCTATGCAGTTAAAGCGCTCGACAGATTCAATGCGGCGGAGATGCAAAAAGTTATAGCGGGGATACATCGAGTATAAAGCGGGATATAGCAGACGACTCTAAAATATTACATAAAACTCGTACTTAATCTTTTTACAAACATAGAAATGGTAACTAAATAAAAAATTAACATTCAATTGAATTATAATTAATGCATAAATAATTTTAAATAAAAACATGTACAAATATACTGTAAATAAAAGTAAAACTGTTATATAACGTAATTTTATCTAGCAGAATACTAGAGTATTTTCGTTTCTCAAAATGTATTAAAAATTCAATTAAATAAATTAATTTCATTACTTTTATAATGTATAAATTTCATTTTTCAATTCATTTGTTTTAAAATATATAGTGGAAATAGCGGAATATAGTGGGAATAATGAGATATAGCGGAAATAACGGGGATTAAAGCGGAAAGGCTATATTTAGGGCTATATGGAAAAATCATAGGGGTAGAAATGCTCTATGAGATATTACAGGCTTATAGCGGGGTAATAGCGGGGTATTAACTGCACAGTTTACAAGAACAGGGTTCAAAATCCACTTTGGGTAATATACTTCCCTAATATATCCATTCTCCTTTAGTTTCTTAACTTCTTCATGCAGAGCATTATATCTTTCTTAATCTAAGATCATATTCTTTTAGCCGATCAGGTGAGCATCGGGGTTGATGTTTAGTGTATGGCAGATGATAGTTAGGCATATTCCTACCATATCTAAGTGCATCTAAGCAAAAACATATGTTGATCTTTTGAGGAAGTCTATTAACTCTGCTCTGATTTTGCATTGAGGTTCTTCCCCATCTTGAGAATCTTTGAAGGATCAATTAGGTCCATATATATATATCCTCGAGGTCATCTTATGGCTTTAATTCCCTCATTGTCTCCCATTACCTTGGATCTATTTCACTTTCTTCTTTTTCGGGTTGGGATATAGCAAAGAAGGCTTGCTTTTGAGCTTCTTTAGAAAAATACTACAGTAAATTGAGTTATTTTCATCAGTGCCGAACATAAGCATATACTCCCTCTTTTTCTTCCTTATTGATAATGTGGTCATAGAATGACCTATTTCAGCATCAGTCTTGGTACTTTATACCGGTGCAGTTTTTGGAACTGGTTTAATATCCTTTTCATTACTATTATCATAGTTACTAGAGGAGACAACATGGTAGTTTTGAGCAATTTTATTGCTTGAATTAGGGTTTACATTGTATAATTTCCTAGCTAACAATTGTTCCCCTCTCATCGACCCTATCCCGGCAGGAGTGTGGAACTTCATGACCAAATCCTTTTGAGAAATAACTACCCTCATGTCAATCAGTATGGGTCTTCCTAGAAATGTTTTATGTGGTGGCAGTTGATCTATGATTTAGAAGCTCGCATAGAATGATTTGTGAAGGGTGTAGTTCCAGTAGTTACAAGTAAGCATGCTGCTCCGATAGGACTGGTGCGGTATTATTGAAGCTAAAGATCAGATCGGGGCTTAGCTTCAACATCTCCGTTGAAAATTTTATCTAGTCAAATCGGATTTGAAGATAACGTTAATAGAACTTCTAAAATCCATGAAGACTTTCTTCATGGTGCAATTTGAGATTTGCATCATAATTATGAGCATATCGTGATGTAGGTAGACAATCCCAGTCGCGTCAGCTGTGGTAAAGACTATAGCTTGCTCAGGCTTTTGTTTTATATGGAATATGGTCCTCTGATCTACTTTGGTCTCTTGCATATATCGCTTCTGTGCTGTTCTACTTTTTCCTATGTGGTGTGGCCCTCCATGGATTGTGGCAATGAGATTATAGGGGTTTTCGGCTAGGTTTTCATTTGGACCTGGAGCAAGATTCCTAGTTCTTTCCTTATTGTTTTCCTTTTGATATTCTCCTAAGTATCTTTTCCAAATTAGCCTCTCAGTCTCATTTCTTAGGTGTTAACAGTTATATATGAGGTGTCCATTGGCCCTGTGGAAGAGGCGGCAGGCTCTCCCCTTATTTTGTTCCAGTTTCTTCCCTTTGTTTGGGACGTTGTAAGCTAGCTCAGTTATAGTCATCTCATAAATCTGACTAGGTGTGGGGGTGGGAGGAGTCTTTGTTGTGAAGTTGAATTATCTTTGCTGCATTGTAGGTGGATGATACCCTTCTGCCTTCCTCTACCTTACATTGTGGAAAGAAGTTCTTTTAGATGAACGTGATTCTACGGCTCCAGGTCCTTCCATTTTGATGTAGCCACTATCCTTTTCATAGAAAGCCTTCATGTTGTGACACAGCTTCCTACTGTTCTTATCCCACATGGCCATACTTCTCCTGATCCCAATGTGCATTGCCATCAGCAATGCTTCCTCATAGGTAACCCTAATCTTAAGCGCTTCGGAATTGAAGCATTTTATAAAGGTGCGTTGGCTCTCATTCTCACATTGCTTCATGCAGGACACCATATTCACATTTAGGGAAGCTTCTCTTCTAGAATTGAGTTGTCTTAAGAAATCTACAATTAATACAGCCAAGAACAAACCTCCTCTGGTCCATACATCATAAACCATATAGAAGCTTCCCATCTAGATGTACCATATAGAAGAGCTTGCATCCGACCATCCTCCCCACCTTTAGGATATCCATGTAATACTCGAATGTACAAATATGATCATATGGGTTTGTGGTCCCATCTAATTAATCAATTGATGAGGTTTTGAATTTGTCGGGGAAATCTGCTTCTATAATGTTTTCAATAAATAGGGAAATACCTTCTTCCATTACTTCCTCCCTATTATTCTGTCTACAAAGTTTTGTCAACTTGTAACAACCCGCCTCGACACAGGCCAAAATTCCGACTTAGAAAAGGCCCATCGAAACTTAGACCCATTCTAAAGCTGGATGTTGGTTGGTAAAAAGAACGATAGAGCTATCTATCACACATTTAGAAATCACAACGGAAGGATAAAATATAATAACCTAAACAATACCCATTTTATTTAAAATCTCAAATGTCAATAAATTATAACACAATGTCAACAATAACCATTACATAACTGGATGTTACATAACTGCTCTATATATGCCTTCAGTTGGCGGATCTAATCCCCTTTGGAATCTATTTGGAATGATCCATCTTAATAGAGTAAAGTAACGTCGTCGCCATCAGGCACGGTTCGTGGTTTATTCTTCGGTAGTAGCGGGTTAATGTTTGTAGGCTTCGATTTGATCTGGGGAGTGTTTGAAATTTTCCTTTGATCTTGGTATCTAATTTTGATTAGAATCACTATTCTCACTTCTGGGATTGTTATTATCATCCACACTTGCATAGTTACTACAGCCGGTGAGTAATAACGGTGAGCTATGTTAGGTTCAGGTGAGATCGGGTTAGGGGTAGGATACTGGGTCAGGGATCTGTCTATTCAATTCATGTATTGGTTCAATTGGTTTGTGAAGGCTTAAAGGGCAGCTAGAATGAGATCTGAGGTAGGCTTCGTAAAGGCTCCTACTTCAAATTGGGTTATAGAGGTAATGATTTGCTTTTTTGGTATTTTTGACGCATGGCGAGGTTGTTCTTGGTTAGGAGGAGTGTTGGAATCATGGGATTCATGGTGTTATAGTGGTACCTAAAGGGAAAGTAAGTAAACTTTGATGTAGTGGGAATTAAGCCCTCCTTCTAGCACTAAATTGAGATTTTTTATCTCAAGAACATCCAAGTATTTTTAAAGTAACCACGTCGTTGAACACTTAAGTGATTAGAAATCAATAAACTTAAGTAATGTTAAAATTGCCTTTATAGAAGGTAATTATGCGTAATAATGGTAACTCAATTATTAAAAAAATATCCAAAATCTAATGACAAGTCATTCTCTGATTTGTTAAGCAAGATAGTATGAAAACAGAAAATGGTAAAGTCTAGTACCAAAAGCAATAAAAGTGACACGGAAAATTAATGCAATTAGGATGTTAATGAATCCTATGTCTATGAGGAAATGTCTTTTTGTTCCTCTTTGTTCTTATTACAAACAAACAATGGCTGTGGGTATAGTTTTTGACTTTTGTATTTCTAAAAAGAGAAAGGTCTCAAAAAATTCTTCCCCTCTCTACTAAAAGTATCTTCTATCTTATATTACAAAGAATTGCTAGAATTGCTTTTGTCACTCCAACATGTTTCTGATTCTGACCCTTAGATCTTGTCATGTATCAATCAGCCATCTTGCTTGTACACTATGCATGGAATATGGAAGTGGCCTTTGGCTCTTTTGATTTCTACCCTTGGATCCTACTACATGTCGCTCATCCATCTTATTGACTTACCATACAAGAATTTCCAATGTTGTCTTCAGTGAGAAATTGTGATTTGAGTCAGTGAATTTTGAACTTAGGCGGAAAGTTTGAAACTGAAGTGGAAAAACCCAATTTTGAATAAACCATAACTTTACAATTCTGTAGAGCAATAGACTAATGGACTACACATATGTGTAGATGAAGCCATAATGGGAAACTGTCCTCTATTTTTGGAAGGAATACATCATTATCAGCACTTCAGAACTTGGCTTTAGTTTATTGGGAATTATGCCTTCATTATGTCCGGGGCAGTGATACTATATAGTATTCGAATTGCATCAACATTTTCGAAGTCGTACTGCACTATCCAGTCTGAGAAATTAGCAAAGCATACTGTTGGAGAAAGTTGGAGTTGAATTTTATGGAAGAGACCGCACTACTATTTTGAAGAGTATTCACCTTGCATGAACTAGTTCTAAGCCATTCTCTTCAATACGGGACCACGCCAACCACTTTTATAACTATTAGGATTTTTTTAATTTTTAATTAAGTTTAAATTTGAAATAATTGGTTTTTATAGTTTAATAACTTAAATTCAAATATAGTGATTATTTAAATATTTGAATTATAAATTAATTACTTGAATGGTGAATTTAATATTAATTAAATGGATTTAATGGTCATATTTAACTCCTTTTTATTAATAATTAATAATGGTAAAACCCATTTTGTAAATTTATTTATAATTATAAATATTTAAAATAAATAACAAGAGAATCAATTGTTAATAAAACGACTTGATATTTAATGACGCACTTTAATTTGAAATTATATAATTTTTCCATAAGTTTTATTTGGAAAACATTTAAATTTTAGTTTTTTATTTTTACGAAAAACAATGGTATTTTGAAATTTCATAATAAAATAATCTGCATGTTTTATTGTTGAATTGTGATCATGTTGTATTTTGGCACACGATTGTATTTTTATTTCTGTTGTTTGCAATTCATACACGAATAGAATATTGTGTAGCGGAATACCGCAAAACTCTATGTTTTAAAACCACTTTAAATAAAAATCAAAATTTAAACTTTCAAAAATACATTTTGGTGCCATGAGTGTTACTCGAGTATATTGTATAGTTTGTGTATATTAGTTTACTTATAGATGAAGTAAGGAATATTGCTGCGGTTATAAAATTTGATAAATTCAAGACTAAAGATTTGTACATTTCATTTTCTCACCCTCCCTCCTTCTTTGTTTTCTTTCTTTCTTGAAAACATGGTATATAATTAGCCTCTCATCCGATGGCCAAGATCATCAACGACCACTTGAGGCCAAAATAGGTGATGACCTCGATTGGAAAAGTATGTGCCTTAGTGAGTTATAGTAGATGGTCGGTTGGATCATCGTGGTTTGAGATGAGGCGTGTAGGATCGATTTCACCCTAGAGGGGGGTGAATAGGGTTATGCTATTAATTATAAAAATTATTACGGAAGTTTATAAAATATTTTCAACACAGATATATCAAAATAGCAGCACAAATAATAGCAGAATAATAAATGGAGAAATAGAACGACACAGAATTTGCCCAGCTTCGACAAAACCCTTCCTACGTGCTCCCCCAAGGTTTCTACTAGAAATTAAGCAGTCAGACGCTTACACACGTAAACTCGCGACACCCGCTATCAACTAGTCTTAACTTTACGCTCAAAACTCTGCCACAACTCAGCCACTGAGTTGTAAATTCTCAAACTACGCCACGTAGTTTGTACCCTCGTCACACGACTAGAAATTACAATGGTTTAAAAGGGAAAATACAATAAAAATAAAATAACCCAAAACCCTAATTTAAAATAAACTAAAGCCTAAAATTAGGCAAGGCCGGCCCACAAATTTTTCTTAAGTGAAATATTATTCCATTTATTCTTTTATCTATGTCGCCCCGCTTCCTTGTGAAAAATGATGGTTTTCTTCGTTGCTCGTTTGTTTCTAAAAATTTGGTCTTTTTGAAGCGCCGCTTCAATTTATCATTCGGTTATATACTCTTGTGTGCTTACTCTGTCGAATGACCGTCTCTTTGATTTTGCGCTTGGCTGTTCCAATTTGATCAAGTTCGATTTTTGCTTCGGTATGTAATTTATGCTTTTGTGCTTTAATGTTTTTCGTACTTGAACTCGATGGATTTGAAATCCGATGATGATAATATTTATATAGGGTTCGAATCCCTATTTTCTCGTTCGTCTGATAGTTGTTTGATTTCGTCAATACTATGCTTGGCCATTCGATCTTCATTTGGATGCTTGAGATTGATTCTGACTTTATCAATTTCGTGTATTTATGATTACTTGATTGACACGGTGTTGATTTTGATTTCTTGGCTACCACGGTGTTGATTTTGGTTTGAACTTCGGCTTTGATAAAACTGTAGCATTTTCAATGCTCGGCCATTTTGGAATTTTTTATAATCTGGTTCTTCTTTGTGTCTATGTCGCTGATTTGGTTTGAAACTAACTGGGGCCTTATTTTTGGTTCGAAACTTCGGCTTCTCTGTTTACTGCCTCTGGTCATTGCATATGACTTTGATTTGACTTTGAATTTTCTTTGTGTACTTACTTCGGCCATTATGTCTTTGACCTGCAGCTTGAACTTGTAATATATATATTTACACATATAAACAAATGTGCTTCACTTGTTCACTGAACTGTTGAATTACTTAGTGTTGGTTGATATTGTGTTGTTGAGCTTTGTTTGAACTTGTACCCTGGTTATTTTGATTCTCTGATATTTTGAATTTGATTCTGTTTTGAAATCACCTGACTTCGACATTGGTAAAAAAACTGTTAATTTCTCTGTTGTATATTTTAACCTGATGCTTGAATGCAGTTTATCACCATGTTGTCTTCAAGTTTGAAATGCTTGCAGGCTTGGAGTCATTGTACATTTAGTTGTACATAATTTACTTGCATCCTTGATATCTGATGCGTTGTGGTATTGTGCATTTCATCTTGTATTCATCTGATTTGAGCATTTCTGGTTTCTCTATCTTTGATATTTTGGTTTTGACTTGGCCTAACATTGTCACATGTAGTTGTAGTGTTTCAGTCTTTAACTTGTACTCTTTAGGAAGTTTGCATACAGTTGCATTGTTGCTGTGCACTGAGCATTGCTTCGAGTCAGGTTGCAATGTGTATGCGCACATGTATATAAATATGTGTTAGCTTTGAGTTTCATGTACATTGTCACTGCTCTTTGATCATTTTTGGGATGTAACTATTTATCTATGATTTCGAACTTGCTGTATATAAATACTTTGGAACTGCTGCATTGTTGGTTCATCACTTCGTTCATTGGCTTTGGCATCTTGGTATCTTGTGTATAGCATATCGAACCGGTTCACTTGATATTTGGTGCCTGGTCTTTGATGTATCGAGTTGCATCATTGGCCTTTGCATTTGTTTCCATTTACTTCGAGATAGTTTCAGTTGCAAGTGCATTTGTAGTTGTAGCTGTTGTCCACTTGAACTAAGCATGATGAATTGGGTTGTACTATCCACTTCATTTCACTTGTAGTTGTATATGCATATTGGTTTGGTTTCATAGTGGTCTACTGCACCACTGTTGTCATCTTCTCGTGATATTTTTGAACTTGATTTTGTCTCGACTTATGCTACTTGCTTTGCATATTTTTTCAATGTGCAGCCTGGTCGACATGTATGTTGTCACTCCATGTATGTATACATGTGTATATACATATGTATATATATGTTTGTGCATTGTCTTCATGTAGTTTGTACCACTGTTTTTGTGCATTGTTTGGTTCATATTGCATTTGTACATTTGGATTTTGGTTGAGGCTTGTTTTAGTTGTCTTGACCATTTTCATGAACTTGCACCTATGTTGAATCCAGCGTGGAGCTCGGGTTTGACCTTGTGCTGATATTGTGTCATTATTTTTATTGCACTTGAGTTGAACCCGGCGTTTTGGGTTTGACCTGTGCTCACCTGTCCCTGTAATTTTATCAAGTGTATATATCGGTGTGCACGGCCTTGTGGCATGTACAGTGATCATGTCACAAGTTGTTCGTGTATGATGAATTCAAATTTAAATGATCACGAACAACCCAAATAACTGAGGCAAATATTATATTCAAAATCACATTTTATTTTATACTGCAAAAATATTTTACTTTCAATTTTACCGCGTCAATATTTATTTTTTGCAGATTGCTCAAATGCTGGATTCAATTTGAAATGAAGTTGAAGATAAAATCCGAGTTGAGTGAATGAGTGATATGTAGTGAGGTCAAATGTAAATGTGAATCGTGATGTAATCAAAATTGTATTGTAATTGAAGTTGTGTATATATTATAGGGAGAGCTTGAAATTTTACTATTCAAAAATTGTAATAAATATTTGTTTAAATAAAATTTCTGTTTGAATTCAAATTCTGTGTTGTTTATTTCATTCAGCAAAATATTTATTTAATCTATGAAAAATAAAATAATACATTAACAACATTTAAATGAATATATATATATATATATGTTTATTATCATCAAACAAAAACCATATACTCGCATATTCAACAATCTCCCCCTTTTGATGATAACCAACATATATTTAAGATTTTGAATATATTAAATGTATTTGATTATTGAATTTGCTCCCCCTATTTGAATGTTTTCTTTCCACACAAAGCTCTCCCTTCATATATGCATACAATTAAAAATATGAAAATGAGCCTAGATGCAAATAGAAAATATTTGTCCTTTATTTGTCAAAATCTTAACTTTTCTCTCCCCTTTTTGTTATCACCAAAAGAGTAATAGTGTTAGAAAAATAGAGATAAAGTGATCGATATTAATACAACATTAAAACTCAATCGGATATAAATATTAAATTTCAATAAAAAATCAAACAAAAATCATAAATACTATGTTAGGCGCATATTCCACTTTTAGAATGATGGGAATGATATCATCATATAAAACCATACAGTTGTGTCTATTTGTGGTATATTTATATCACGAATTTGAATATCTACCAACCATGCATAACCGTTAGGACTTCTAAATGAGATTAGTAGTATTCCAATTTTATTTAAAGAAAATGAATTCAAGTATCTTCTAACCATGCATAACCGTGAGGACTTTTAAATGGGATTAGAATCAACTTGTTTATTTAAAATAATCAATTTTGATATGCGTTCCATACATGCATGACCGCGAGGACTTTTAAATGAGCATGGAAGCACATAACAAATTCCAAGTAATTCACCCATGCATAACCGTGAGGACTTTTAAATGAGAGTGAATAATTTGGATTTTATTATTATTATTATTGTTGTTATTATTATTTATTAAAATAATATAAAATGAAAAATGAATGATTCCTGTTTAAAGTACCACATATCGACAAACAATATTGAATTTTGATGAGTGATAGTCGTTAGAAATATGATAGAAATAGAGATGGTCATGGAATTTTTACCAACAAAAAGATTTATAACTCTTCTTTAAATTTCTAAAGAAATTTACTAATTATACCGTCTCGAGTCATAATATATGATAAACCAACAAAAAGATTTATAACTCTTCTTTAAATTTTCTAAAGAAATTTACTAATTATACTGTCGCGAGTCATAATATATGATAAATATCAACACTCATCACTTTTTCAATCACTAATTATCTTTTTCATAATTAATAGGGAGTCAGCTTAGTCAATGTTATAATTTAAAAATTATATTCAAAAATAATTATAAAATCAATTTTTAAAGTTGACCAATCTGAAAACAAGGTCAAAAATGATTTTCTAAAAGGGGTTTTATGAGAAAAATTTCTGCTATTTGAAAATTATTTGAAATGAAAAATATGCAGATATTTTCTTTAAAAAACGATGCAGTTACTAAATGTCTCAACATAAATCACGTTTCACTAGTAAATTTTCTATCAACTAGATTACCAGTGTAATCTGCATCTGAATTTTTTTTTCACTCGAAATTATCATTGGTTAAATTTGATAGACCCAACCGTGAAGTGTGCATCAAAATATCTTAAAATCAATTTTAACAGTCTTTTAGATGACATTCTCTTGAATTAGAATCGAAACCGTGTAAATAATCAAAAACCGTGAATATAGAGTCAGCCGTAAAATAACCAAATGCATTATCATCCAATAAAACACTATTATTAATCCAGACTAATATATATGAAGAAATTCAAAGACTCTAGAGTTTTTTATAGTGTTCTTGGCATAAGAATATAATTGGCCAACAATTTTGAATAAGCCAGAATCAAAATCATCATTTATTTCATCACCACATTATTGGCTGATTTAGCTCAGATTACGGTGCAGATTATCACATTTAATATATCGTTCAAATAAATATACCATTACCTGTTTTACCTTTACGATATTTTTCGTTGTTGCCCATTGTGATTCTGTCACCTTTGTACTAGGCTAAGGAACTTTGCTTTATCGCCCGTTGTGTTTCTGGAACAGACAGAATCCAGATAACACTGTTGTTGTTCCTTATCCTGCCACTACTCCTACACGATAAAAGATTTTTGTGACCTATTTGTGTGACGACCTGGAATTTTTAAGCAAATTAAATTGGAATATTTAATTGATTTGAAATAATTAAAAGTAAATTTTTAACTTGAATTCAAATATCACTAATATTTGATAATTAAATTATTGAATTAAATAATTTAAAATCGAGTAAAAATATGAAATCTTGGATTTTAAGCCTGTTAAAAATAATTTGATGGCTTGTAAAATTTATATTGATAACACTAAAATTAATAGAAGTTGTAAAATTGAAATTAACAGTGGTTTGTTCAATTTTAAAATTTGATCGTTTAAATTGAATTTAAAAATAGCCTTTCGAGGCACAGTCTCGGAACTCGACAAAATCAGTTCCATTGGGTCCGTAATATTAGATTATTACTGGATTTCAAATTTCGTAGTAATTGAAGCTATTGTGTGAGCGTACGATATATAAACGCGTTGGACTTTCTTTGAAACAAATTTAAATTTAAATAAAATATATTCACTTTTTTTTAACCCGACAATACGTACATCCCGCCTCATTTTTTTTCTCCTTCGTACTTTTTTCTTCCCTCCCCTTCTTATCAATATCATGTCGTTCAGAGAAAAAAATCTTTTCCCTTTATCTTCAATTAAAAATCGAAGTTCAGGATTAGCGGAAACTTTAACAAATCAAAGCAATTAAAAAAATGAGGAATTCGCGTGCTTGAGCACGCGAGGAAATCGCGTCATCACCATCGATGGCCGCTTCTTTCGATTCAAGCGATCGTTCACACGACCGATTTAGGCAACATAGGGCTTGGGGTTCGTAGGCGTCGCTGTAGAGATTCGTGCTCGTGTAATCAAGGGAAGGGTCGCGAATCGAGGGTGGGAGGCGGCTGTGTTTTTGGGAATTTCGATGTCGCGGGAGTGATGGGAAGCGATTGTGGCCGAAGGCAACTAGCGAGGCAGTTGGAAGTCGCGATGGAAGAGAGATTTGATGGTCACGTTGGGGATTTGGGCGATTTAGGGATTTGTCGCGGTTGTGTTTGGGTTGGGACGCGCTAGCGTACGCACTCACACAAGGGGGTCGAGGCGACGACCTCTAGTCGACGAGCAGTGGAAGCTCGATCCGGCGAGGCTGCTGAGGTAAGGCAGTTTCTTTTTTTTTTAACATGTACATATTGCAGAAAGAAAACATAACGTAAAGATTAAAATAATTCAATTTTAATTTAACAAATATATATTTAGACATATAGAGATTTTAACAATATTGTAGAGTTTGTTCAAATTGGATTTTTTTGAATCTACATTAGTTATTTTATATATATATATATAGGGGATTCCAAAAGAAAAGAAAGAATAAATACTTATATATATTTCTACTCACTGTTTCAATTAAAATAAATATTAAGATGGTTAACTTATTCAACCGCTTATTAAATTTATTTTAGTTATTAAGGATCTGTAAAGGAAAAGTAGTTAGAAATAAACTTTTAATTTAAATTAAATAAATAAATGGAAATTTAATTTCGACAAGTTCGAGTATTTATAAATCATCTAATATTTATACAAGGTCAAGAAAATGGTGAAAGCTAACCAAGATGGAAGTCGATTGTCAAACAAAAGCGAAGGTGAGTTAATCTCACTCGGTTAATTTAAATTTAAATTTAAATGATTAAATTTAAATAATTGATTGAATGGTTGAGTTTGATTTATGTGCTATAGTATGGTAATTTTGGAATTGTCATATTATATTGTGCTAACATCTGTGGATGCAGGGAAAACAGGTTGGAGGGATCCAACTGGATCCCTCACATTTATTATTTAATATTCTCTGTTGTGATTACTTGATATTCTATGATGAATATATTGGAATATTGAATGCTATGATTTGATTGGATATATTTGGGTATAATGAATCACCAAATATATATATAAATTGGATTGTTGGGAAGAAAATAAAGGAACTAAATTTGTAAGCGAAATAATTATAGGAAATTTGAATAAATTAAGAATGAATTGAAAAGAATAGAAGTAATATGAAAATAAAAATAAATAACTTCGAGTATGAAAGGAATTTTGAATAAACCGAAACTAATGAATTGTAAACTTAAGTTATATCAATTAAAGGAATAAAGAATTATTTTAAAAGTTTAAAGTTTTATTTTATTTAAAAGGATAAAGAAGTAATTTGAGAAACCTAAAATTGGAATTTTCAGTTAAAAGTATTTCAAATCATAATTAAGGAATAAATCTGAAATTAAAGGATTTTTGAATAAATGAAGTAAATTGGAAATCAATTTGGAAATTGATTTAAGTGTTTGAATTTGGATATTTGGGAGAATAAATTAAAGATGGGAATTCATTAAGAGGAAATGAGAAAATTGTCTAAAAATAAATAGTGATTTTTTTTAAAAGGTTGTGAAGAGAAGTATATTTCTTTGGATAGCCAAGTACGTTTTCAAAGTAAGTTTTTAAATAAAATAAAGGATTTTGTTGTTTTACAAAGTATGTTCTTGAAATTTATTATTTCTAAATGTTTAAATTCTAAAGTAAATATTTACTCAAATATTTACCGTAGTAATAATTTATAAAGAGTGACTTAGTAATTCTGTTTTAAAGGTGAAAACCTAGTTTATATTTATAGAGTAACCTTATTTTCAAATATTCATATAGTATATCTTTAATCAATTATTGAAGTAGTTTTAATTTAAATATTTTAAAGTAAATTCTAAAGTAAGTAATTTGTTAATCTATTATCGTAATAATTATTTAAAGAATGATTTGGTATTTTGTTTAAAAGAAGAAATCTAATGTATAGTTATAAGGGAACCTCATTTTAGTTATTTCCAGAGTATTATTTTAAGTTAATCACTTAAGTAATTTTTCTATATTAAATGTTAAATATATTTTACAATAAAAATGTTTTTAAATTATTTTAAAAGCTCAAATTTTGTGCTTGGTGATTCCAGTGGAAATAGAAATACTTGGAATTTATTCTGAGAAAGGCAAATAGTTTTGAAAACTGTTTTCAAGGAGTTTGAAAGTGAAAATATATATCTTGTGAAGATATTTTTGAGATAAATAAATAATTTGGGAAATTATTTATTGTGTGATGGATGTTGTGAACATTAATTGATAGTTAAATCACCGACTATCAATATTGGACAAATGCGTTGATCGTTTCGAAGAGACCGGGATCGAGATTTATTTCTCGAAAACCACTTCGATCTGGTTTGTACGTTTCGTGGAAACGATTTTGGATTCGAAGATGGAGCAGTGAAGTGCAAGGGCTAGTCGCTACTAATCCTGAGGATATTTCCAAAATGGATGTAGTAGGAATAGTGCCTTCGGTTCCGTTTGGACCCGGGACGGACTTGTAATGGATGAATGCTTGCGAAACATTGTCAGGTGGACGATGGGCATTCTAAGGGATATGTTCTACAAAGGTAACGCTTAGCCTCAAGCCTCATCAAATGGGAATGACTGAAAATCAGGGGTTATGCAGCAAGGCTAGGTGGGTAGCACCCAAGCAGGGTGAGGTCATTCCTGTCTAGATGTCCCTTTATTTTTCGGCTTAGTGGGCGGTTGCTGATCCCAACCGCGGGGTGATCTCACTCGGGATTATCCAGTAAGGGGTAGCCCCGGTCTTGTGTTGCAGGGGAGCGGGCGTACTCCTCGATACGGTGATCTAAGCCCCGTACTGTGACAGATGGTACCCCAGTGCCTAGTCATTGGTTGGAAATCCATTCTCCCTACGAGCCTTGTATGAGTTTTGTTTGTATTACCCACACTGTGGCTAGTAGCTGGAA
This sequence comes from Allium cepa, assembly GCA_030765085.1. NCBI lineage: Eukaryota > Viridiplantae > Streptophyta > Magnoliopsida > Asparagales > Amaryllidaceae > Allium > Allium cepa. Next base: position 141,149,728 of record CM060932.1, read on the forward strand.
TTTAATCATGTAACAATTTCGGCTATTTTATAAGTACTTGTATATAGACCCTATTATAATATCAGAGGATTTCTATAAAAATTGTTTTAGCTATCGTAAGGTAAAAACTCGACATGTTTATTTGTGGCGTGGTCTTACGAGATTCTTTTGTTTTCAAAAGGATTTTCGAAAAATTTATTAATCAATTGAGTGGGATTTTCTCACGCTGGTATTCCAGACTGACTCGGTGTTATTTAACTGTAATGCTTGGGTCGGACCGAGTATTATAGGATACAGGATATGATGCTGTGGAGCTCAGGAGATGAGCAGGATGACGATACGTACTCCCGTATTTGTTTATGTATATATTCTGCTGTGTTGAGTAGTTGTGTATCCAGTGTATGATATTGTTGAGCTGTGATTGATGTCCTCTGATGATGTAATATGTAAACAGATGCATTTGCTTTTGAGTAAAGTTTATTTATTACCTATTATATTTTGTTCCGCTGCAATGGTTAGATTCTGATGTTGATTTCTATTTTCTTCTTCTACCTCTTCTTCTTTAACCCAAATGGTTCGTATTTCTGTACAACTTGGGTTGACTTAGTTAGAATAGTGTTGACTCAAGGGGTACAGATTTGCGGGTCGTTTCACTTGGTATCAGAGCTTAGGTTGGTGATAACCTTGGCTCTGGTGGGAATTACTCATTGAAATAGAGTCCGTAGTACTCTGTAATGAGTTTGAGCGTATTAATAAATATATATGAGCACGTATTTGTTAGTGAATATAAAATGATTTTATATTGTGTCAATTGGTTTATTGAGCAGTTTATGGATTCTGGTCAATACGAGTAATTAACGTTATTGATAGGGATCTCTAAACACTTGAATAGAATAATTCGACACAATATTGTTTTAAAGTAGGGTAAATGAAATAATTTTACCCAAATTATTTTTGTATATAAAAGATATAATTTTTGTAAAGTATTATAGTATTTGGATGCTTGATTGTTAAGTAATGATAATATTAAAGTATTAACACTAATGTGTAGAAATTGAATAAGAAATTGAAGACTTATAACCAAAGTTGAAGAATAATTTTATATAACAAAATGGAATTTGAAATATAGATTATAAACGTAATGTATAAATTGAAATAAACCTCTAGAGAAATTTGTAAATATAAACCATGATTGTGATTTAACATTGGAAATAAAATCCCAGAGTAATGTTGGAGTATAAATTGGATCGATTTCAAATTTGGAAAAGGGTTTAAATTCCTTGGATTTGAAAGTGGTTTTCAAAGGTTTGGAGAAATAATAATGGTATTATTTCGGAAATATTTCTGAATTGGAATTGAATATGGGGAGATTTGAATTTAAAAATATCTAAAAGGGATTTTAAAGAGATAAAAGCATTTAATTCTCTTTCGATCGCTGGAAAATAATTTCGGTGATGACTGCAGCATCATCGAAGTTCATTTTCGAGTTCTAAAAGAGAAATTGCTACCAAGTTGTTTTAAATTGGAATTGTTTGTGAACTTGGTTTGGTTTTGGAATTCTAAGGAATAATTGAATTTGCCAAAGGATCTTGGATGTAGTTGATTTCAAAAGTGATTTTGAAATTTTGGGAAATTGTTTAAACTCTGGAATCTTATTTTAAATGTTTATGGAATAATTCCGAGTTAAAAAGTAAAATGCGAATGAGACTGATCGTAAATAGATGAAATATGAAAATAAATAAGTTGTGACTTATAAAATTTGGAAGTAAAATAAATAGGCCAAATAAAATTGTTTGTAATGATAATGAATATAATCCAAAATTTAAAAATAATAAAATAGATTGAACTCAAGTAAAACGGTTAGAGTGATTTTTGGAATAAAAATCAAATATGGGGTAAAATTTTAAATAGACTACTTGATTAATTAATGGAATATGGAAATGGAACTCAAATTGGTTAATAAAAATTTGAGTTGTGAATAAATGATAGAATTTGAAAATGAAGTTTGAGTTATTAATAGAAATTCAACTTGAAATTGTAAGTGAATTAAATTTTAGTTGAAGTTGAATGGAATTGAATTAACATAAAAATGATTTATATTGCAAATAAAAATCTAAGAAGAGATAAATTGGAAATGACCTCGTTATAAAATGAAAGGAATTCAGAAATAAAAAATAAATTATTGAATGTGAATTAGAATTCATATGGATTCAATGAAATATACTAATTTAATTTAACGAATGGAGCTGGCAATGAACTCAAATTAAACAAAATAGAGTTGAAATAGTGATAGTTTGAGTGGTAAATAAAATTCAAGTGAATAAAAATAAAATTGAAATGATTGCAAATGAATATAGAATGCAAAATAAATTGAACGGAATCAGTTAAAATGAAATCAAATTAAGTATAGATTGAATAGGTATTAATTTAAAATAGTTATAAATTGGAATGAATATTCTTTTAAGTAAATATCACTGAATTTGCATAAAAATAATTGTCGTTTGACGTAAACGATATTATGTAAATTCTATGGGTTAACAGAAGCCAATGAAGTTGGTTTTTGATTCAATTGTAATAAATATGGGCTTGTTTGGATGAAAAATAAATTGAATTGTAAACCATTGGGATTGAATGAAATGGCATCAAAATTGATTGGTAATTGAAATCAATTAAGGATTTAAATTGGGAAGTGCTTATAAAATATATATAACTTAAGTTGTAAAGTTGAAAAAAAAAACTTGACGAAAAATAAATGACTTAAGGAATATTTGAATAAAAGCTTGACTTAAATAATTTGAGATATGGTGGTGCCGAGTTTTATGAAATGATTTGAAATAAAACTTGTTTGGTAAATGAAATTAGTAATTGAGTTAATTAACTTAAGTTATATTAATGAGAAATTGACTTCGAATAAAATGGGAGTTAGATTGCGTTTGGAAATCAATTCAATTTAAATAAGTTTGCTTGGACTTAAAATGAATATAAGTTAAGTAAGAGAGTTGCGAAATAATTTGAATTGAATATGATGGTTTGAATATTATTTGGAAGCATTATAAACAAGTGTCGAAATATTTCATATGTGCTTATGGAAGTATGTAATATGCACTGTTTATAGAATGCATGTTTTAGTTATTTATAATAAAGTGAAATGTTAATAAACTTTGTATATTTGACACTGACATGTTTAAATTGAGTAAGTACAGGTTTTTGGGAGCCGTTTGACTGGTTTTGATTGCACTAATTGCTTAAATAAATAGCTGCTTTCTTTAAAATGCTAAATAAGGTACGCCTACGCAATACAAATAGGAAATATGAACTGTTTTTCTATTTTCCGACCGTGTGGGTCGATGTATATATTTATATCTCTTGTAAAATTGCAAAAGCTCCTCCGCGCAAAGGAGACTCTGCCAAAAAATTTCAAAAATTTTAGGAGTTAGAATTTTTTTGAATCTTTTGAAAATTTTCACTAACGACAAATGAATTAAAGTTTGTTTAGCAAATAGAATTATAACTGAATGTGAAATTTAATTTAAATTGTGTAAGTAAAGTAAGATGAACTGAAGAATTGTTCAAAGAAGCTAAAAGAAGAAAAAGTTTGCAAACTAACTTTTATTTGAGATATAAAAATAAATTAGTAAGTAAAACTAATAAAGGAAATGGTTAATTAAATATGGATTGAGATAGGGTAAATAAAATAATTATATTAAACCTAAGAAATGAATGGTGAGATTCTTAAGTAAATTGGTATTGAGGAAAATTATTCCAAGTGAATAATTGAATGAAAATTTAACTGAAGTTGCGACAAGGGAAAGTGAGAATAAGTGTATAACAATCAAAATAAATGAGAATAAAAAGGAAATTAATATAGTTGATAATCAATTGGGGCAAATACGTAGGATGTACATATATTATTTTATTCGCATAGCTATTTGATACAGATTCGAGCACAGAATTTCGAGATGGTAATATCAATCCAAGTTAGGATTTTTCATTCGATTTCCAACGGCGAACCTGGATATGGAGTTTTGATTGATTCTATAAATTCTCTATCATAGTTATGACTATGCAAGGAGAATGACGGTTTCTAATCAGGAAACCAGATCTGAGTCCGCACTAGAAAGTCGGGTGGACGATACTAGTTCGGAAGGGAGATCGTGCGATCGAGTAAGCGATCGGATTCGGTATTGCGTACAAATGATATAGGTACATCGTACGGGCTTAAGTAAAACAAACATTGGAAATGTGTAAAGAAGTCAATAAAATGTCTTTTTTTTAACGTTGTGATTGGATATTATTGCTAAACAAGATATGCAGGTATGAAAAAGGGTAAAGAGAATTGGTTTTGATTTCAGATAATAAATGAGAATTGCCCGACTAAAAGGTATGTGTTTAAAATTCTATATGGGATTTGATTGGGTTTTTGGATCTAGCCACTTAGCCTTTTGTTTTCTTTTTGGATTTGGGAGGCCGTAGAGCCATTTTGTAGTTGTACTGAGCTAGCCGCGCAAAGGAGACGCTGGAAATTTTTTTCGGAAATTTAGAGTGTTAGAAAATTTTGAGAAAATTTTGATAATTTTAAATTTGATTTAAAATTTAAATTTGAATGATTGAGTATGTAATATTGTTTGAAACTATGGGAAAATTCGGAAAGTTAGTAAGAATGGTAATGGGCCTTTATAAAATATAGTTGGTAGGATGTTGAATTGTTGGTTTGGAAAAAAAGGGTAAACGGGTATTGGATCATTCTTCCTAATTAGTAATTTCGGGGACGAAATTCTTTTAAGGGGGGACGAATGTGACGATCCGGAATTTTTAAGCAAATTAAATTGGAATATTTAATTGATTTGAAATAATTAAAAGTAAATTTTTAACTTGAATTCAAATGTCACTAATATTTGATAATTAAATTATTGAATTAAATAATTTAAAATCGAGTAAAAATATGAAATCTGGGATTTTAAGCCTGTTAAAAATAATTTGAAGGCTTGTAAAATTTATATTGATAACACTGAAATTAATAAAAGTTGTAAAATTGAAATTAACAGTGGTTTGTTCAGTTTTAAAATTTGATCGTTTAAATTGAATTTAAAAATAGCCTTTCGAGGCACAGTCTCGGAATTCGATGAAACCAGTTCTATTGGGTCCGTAATATTGGATTATTACTGGATTTCAAATTACGTAGTAATTGGAGTTGTTGTGTGAGCGTACGATATATAAACGCATTGGACTTTGTTCGAAACAAATTTAAATTTAAATAAAATATATTCACTTTTTTTTAACCCGACAATACGTACATCCCGCCTCATTTTTTTCTCCTTCGTACTTTTTTCTTCCCTCCCCTTCTTATCAACATCACGTCGTTCAGAGAAAAAAAATCTTTTCTCTTTCTCTTCAATTAAAAATTGAAGTTCATGATTAGCCAAAATTTTAACAAATCAAAGCAATTAAAAAAAATGGGGAACTCGCGTGCTCGAGCACGCGAGGAAATCACGTCATCACCATCGATGGCCGCTTCTTTCGATTCAAGCGATCGTTCACGCGACCAATTCAAGCGATCGTTCACGCGACCGATTCAGGCAACATAGGGCTTGGGGTTCGTAGGCGTCGCTGTAGGGATTCGTGCTCGTGCATTCAAGGGAAGGGTCGCAAATCGAGGGTGGGAGGTGGCTGTGTTTTTGGGCATTTCGATGTCGCGGGAGTGATGGGAAGCGATTGTGGCCGAAGGCAACTAGCGAGGCAGTTGGAAGTCGCAATGGAAGAGAGATTAGATGGTCACGTTGGGGATTTGTCGCGGCCGTGTTTGGGTTGGGGCGTGCTAGCGTATGCACTCACACAAGGGGGTCGAGGCGACGACCTTTAGTCGACGAGCAGTGGAAGCTCGATCGGGCGAGGCTGCTGAGGTAAGGCAGTTTCTTTTATTTTAACATGTATATATTGCAGAAACAAAACATACCGTAAAGATTAAAATAATTCAATTTTAATTTAACAAATATATATATAGACATATAGAGATTTTAACAATATTGTAGAGTTTGTTCAAATTGGATTTTTTTGAATCTACATTAGTTATTTTATATATATAGGGGATTTCAAAAGAAAAGAAAGAATAAATACTTATATATATTTCTACTCACCATTTCAATTAAAATAAATATTAAGATGGTTAACTTATTCAACTGCTTATTAAATTTATTTTAGTTATTAAGGATATGTAAAGGAAAAGTAGTTAGAAATAAATTTTTAATTTAAATTAAATAAATAAATGGAAATTTAATTTCGACAAGTTCGAGTATTTATAAATCATCTAATATTTATACAAGGTCAAGAAATGGTGAAAGCTAACAAAGATGGAAGTCGATTGTCAAACAAAAGCGAAGGTGAGTTAATCTCATTCGGTTAATTTAAATTTAAATTTAAATAATTGATTGAATGGTTGAGTTTGATTTATGTGCTATAGTATGGTAATTTTGGAATTGTCATATTATATTGTGCTAACATCTGTGGATGCAGGGAAAACAGGTTGGAGGGATCCAACTGGATCCCTCACATTTATTATTTAATATTCTCTGTTGTGATTACTTGATATTCTATGATGAATATATTGGAATATTGAATGCTATGATTTGATTGGATATATTTGGGTATAATGAATTACCAAATATATATATAAATTGGATTGTTGGGAAGAAAATAAAGGAAGTAAACTTGTAAGCGAAATAATTATAGGAAATTTGAATAAATTAAGAGTGAATTGAAAAGAATAGAAGTAATATGAAAATAATAATAATTAACTTCGAGTATGAAAGGAATTTTGAATAAACCGAAACTAATGAATTGTAAACTTAAGTTATATCAATTAGAATAAAGAATTATTTTAAAAATTTAAAGTTTTATTTTATTTAAAATGATAAAGAAGTCATTTGAGAAATCTAAAATTGGAATTTTCAGTTAAAAGTATTTCAATTCATAATTAAGGAATAAATCTGAAATTAAAGGATTTTTTAATAAATGAAGTAAATTAGAAATCAATTTAAGTGTTTGAATTTGGATATTTGGGAGAATAAATTAAAGATGGGACTTCATTAAGAGGAAATGAGAAAATTGTCTAAAAATAAATAGTGATTTTTTTTAAAAGGTTGTGAAGAGAAGTATATTTCTTTGGATAGCCAAGTACGTTTTCAAAGTAAGTTTTTAAATAAAATAAAGGTTTTATTGTTGTTTTACAAAGTATGTTCTTGGAATTCATTATTTCTAAATGTTTAAATTCTAAAGTAAATATTTATTCAAATCTATTACTGTAGTAATAATTTACAAAGAGTGACTTAGTAATTCTGTTTTAAAGGTGAAAACCTAGTTTATATTTATAGAGTAACCTTATTTTCAAATATTCATATAGTATATCTTTAATCAATTATTGAAGTAGTTTTAATTTAAATATTTTAAAGTAAATTCTAAAGTAAGTAATTTGTTAATCTACTATCGTAATAATTATTTAAAGAATGATTTGGTATTTTGTTTAAAAGAAGAAATCTAATGTATAGTTATAAGGGAACCTCATTTTAGTTATTTCCAGAGTATTATTTTAAGTTAATCACTTAAGTAATTTTTCTATATTAAATGTTAAATATATTTTACAATAAAAATGTTTTTAAATTATTTTAAAAGCTCAAGTTTTGTGCTTGGTGATTCCAGTGGAAATAGAAATAATTGGAATTTATTCTGAGAAAGGCAAATAGTTTTGAAAACTGTTTTCAAGGAGTTTGAAAGTGAAAATATATATCTTGTGAAGATATTTTTGAGATAAATAAATAATTTGGGAAATTATTTATTGTGTGATGGATGTTGTGAACATTAATTGATAGTTAAATCACCGACTATCAATATTGGACAAATGCGTTGATCGTTTCGAAGAGACCGGGATCGAGATTTATTTCTCGAAAACCACTTCGATCTGGTTTGTACGTTTCGTGGAACGATTTTGGATTCGAAGATGGAGCAGTGAAGTGCAAGGGCTAGTCGCTACTAATCCTGAGGATATTTCTAAAATGGATGTAGTAGGAATAGTGCCTTCGGTTCCGTTCGGACCCGGGACGGACTTGTATGGATGAATGCTTGCGAAACATTGTCAGGTGGATGATGGGCATTCTAAGGGATATGTTCTATAAAGGTAACTCTTAGCCTCAAGCCTCATCAAATGGGAATGACTGAAAATCAGGGGTTATGCAGCAAGGCTAGGTGGGTAGCACCCTAGTAGGGTGAGGTCATTCCTGTCTTGATGTCCCTTTATTTTTCGGCTTAGTGGGCGGTTGCTGATCCCAACCGCGGGGTGATCTCACTCGGGATTATCCAGTAAAGTGTAGTCCCGGTTTTGTTTTGCAGGGGAGTGGGCGTACTCCTCGGTACGGTGATCTAGGTCCCGTGCTGTGACAGGTGGTACCCCAGCGCCTAGTCATTGGTTGGAAATCATTCTCCCTATGAGCCTTGTACGAATTTTGTTTGTATTACCCACACTGTGGCTTGTAGCTGGAATTTAATCATGTAACAATTTCGGCTATTTTATAAGTATTTGTATATAGACCCTATTATAATATCCGAGGATTTCTATAAAAATTGTTTTAGCTATCGTAAGGTAAAAACGCGACATGTTTATTTGTGGCGTGGTCTTACGAGATGCTTTTGTTTTCAAAAGGATTTTCGAAAACTTTAATAATCAATTGAGTGGGATTTTCTCACGCTGGTATGCCAGACTGACTCGGGTGTTATTTAACTTTAATGCTCGGGTCAGACCGAGTATTATAGGGTACAAGATATGATGCTGTGGAGCTCAGGAGACGAGCAGGATGACGATACGTACTTCCGCATTTGTTTATTTATATATTCCGCTGTGTTGAGTAGTTGTGTATCCAGTGTATGATATTGTTGAGCTGTGATTGATGTCCTCTGATGATGTAATATGTAAACAGATGCATTTGCTTTTGAGTAAAGTTTATTTATTACCTATTATATTTTGTTCCGCTGCGATGGTTAGATTCTGATGTTAATTTCTATTTTCTTCTTCTACCTCTTCTTCTTTAACCCAAGTGGTTCGTATTTCTGCACAACACGGGTTGATTTAGTTAGAATAGTGTTGACTCAAGGGGTACGGATTTGCAGGTCGTTTCAATTTGTTTTTATAGGTCCATTGTTGTTAGTGGTAGAATTTTGAAAAATAATTTCGTGGAGACCCATAGCAATTTATATATGTTCCTTTTGGTACCCAGATTTGTTTTACTATGAGAGATTTTGTATTTGTGCCTTTTGGAGCCCAAATTGGAATGGTTTTTACGTGTTTGGGTCTATACAAACAATTATTTTGATTGTGTCTAAATTTTCTACAAATTGTGCACATTGAATCGACTTGATCAATTTCATTTCTAACTTTTTAGATTGATAATATCCAAGTCCTTGTCTAACTGTATTAACAGTTTGTTTTCTTAGTATCATATTCAATGATTTTTCACTTTTTGAAAATTTATCTAAAGTTGTTGACAGTTGTTGGACTTGTGTTTTGAGAGATTCATTTTCGTTCAATAATTGTGTGCACTTTTTAATAGAGTTCTCTCTCCTAGTATTTTCACTCTCTTTCAAAATCAGAATTTCATCTTCAAGTGATTTTATATTAATTTCTGATTTTTTAATTTCTTATTCAAACAATGGACACTTGTCACACTTAGGGCACTTATTTTGATAGTTTTAACTAATTGTTCAAGCTGATCATTTACTTCAATCAAACTATCTCTTTTGATTCAATTTTAGCATATTTCTCCCTAAGTCTTTCAAAACATCCATTTACTTCGTGGAAATATATAAGTAATTCTGAGTGAGTGAGTTTTGATACCTCGCTTGGCTCGTCATCGTCGCTATCAGTTATATTACCTTGAAGGCACATATCTGCTTTCTTACTCTTATTGCTAGTACTTTGATTATCTTCATCACTTGTATTCCATGTGGCTGCAAAATTTCTCCTTTTTGATTTCTTTTCAAAGTCGCGTCGATTTTGAGGATAATTGGGCTTGATGTGTCCGGGTTGGTTGCACTAGTGACAAATGATCTCCCATTCTTCTGGATTGTCTAGTACTTTGTCTATTCTTCTTTTCAATTTCTGATTTAGAGCTATATTTCTATATTTGCGATTCCACCTTTTGAATTTCTTCATTATTAATGTCAGCTCAGCTGCTCCATCATCATCATAACTTTCAGTTGTTCCTTTGAGAGCTATGATTTCTTTTGAGTGTCTCCTCTTTCACGCTCTTCCTTGAATTTCATTTCTAGCTCATAAGCGGTGAGATTTCCGATGAGTTCTTCAACTTTGATTTGTTTTAAATCTTTCGATTCTTGAATGGCAGTCACTTTTGCTTCAAATCTTCGTGGAAGGACTCTAAGGATTTTTCGGATTATTTCCAATTCCGTGTATGACTTTCCGAGAGCTTTTGATTTGTATACGATATTGGAAAGCCATCCATACATCTCTTTAACATTTTCTTCCTTGGCCATTGTAAAATTATCGTATTCACCACTCAGCATGGCAAGGCGAGATTCCTTGGCTTGAGATGTTCCTTCGTGAGTCACTTTTAGTGTGTGCCATATTTCCTGTGCAGTTAGACAATGTGAGACATGATTAAATTCAAACTGATCTAATGAACAAATAATCGAATTCATAGCTTTGGCATTAGTATTCTGTAACTTATTTTCTAGGCCCGTCCATTGATCCTTCGGTTTATTTATTTCCTGATTATTTACAATTATAGTTGGTGCTCTATACCCTGCAACAATATCCCAAGCGTCAATGGTTTTCAGAAAAATTTCCATCCTATTTTTCCAGTAAGCATATTCACCTTTGAACATTGGTGGTCTAACTATTGACTGACCCTCCACAAAAGCATTATTAAAAGAAGCCATTTTAAAAATTCAAATTTTTAAAACAAAAATTGGTTTTTGAAAAAATGAATTTTTAAAAAACAAAAGGTGACTTCTATTCCCAGCTCTGATACCGCTTGTAGGATCGATTTCACCCTAGCGGGGGGGGGGGGTGAATAGGGTGATGCTATTAATTATAAAAATTATTGCGGAAGTTTATAAAATATTTTCAACACAGATATATCAAAATAACAGCACAGATAACAGCAGAATAATAAATGCAGAAATAGAACGACACATAATTTACCCAGCTTCGGCAAAAGCCTGCCTACGTGCTGCCCCCAAGGTTTCTACTAGAAATTAAGCAGTCAGACGCTTACACACGTAAACTCGCGACACCCGCTGTCGAGTTGTCTTAACTCTACGCTCAAAACCCTACCACAACTTAGCTACCGAGTTGCAAATTCTCAAACTACGCCACAAAGATTGTACCCTCGTCACACGACTAGAAATTACAATGGTTTAAAAGGGAAAATACAATAAAAACGAAATAACCCAAAGCACTAATTTAAGATAAACTAAAGCCTAAAATTAGGCAAGGCCGGCCCACAAAATTTTCTTAAGTTAAATATTATTCCCTTTATTCTTTTATCTATGTCGCCCCGCTTCCTTGTGAAAAATGGTGGCTTTCTTCATTGCTCGTTTGTTTCTAAAAATTAGGGCTTTTTGAAGTGCCGCTTCAATTTATCATTTGGTTATATACTCTTGCGTGCTTGCTCTGTCGAATGACCGTCTCTTTGATTTTGCGCTCGGCTGCTCCAATTTGATCAAGTTCGATTTTCGCTTCGGTATGTAATTTATGCTTTTGTGCTTTAATGTTTTTCGTACTTGAACTCGATGGATTTGAAATCTGATGATGATAATGTTTATATAGGGTTTGAATCCCTATTTTCTCGTTCGTCTGATAGTTGTTTGATTTCGTCAATACTATGCTCGGCCATTCGATCTTCGTTTGGATGCTTGAGATTGATTCTGACTTTATCAATTTCGTATATTTATGATTTCTTGATTGACATGGTGTTGATTTTGATTTCTTGGCTGCCACGGTGTTTATTTTGGTTTGAACTTCGGCTTTGATAAAACTGTAGCATTTTCAATGCTCGGCCATTTTGGAATTTTTGATAATCTGGTTCTTCTCTATATCTTCATCGCTGATTTGGTTTGAAACTACCTGCGGCCTTATTTTTGGTTCGAAACTTCGGCTTCCCTGTTTACTGCCTCTGGTCATTGCATATGACTTTGAGTTGAGTTTGCATTTCCTTTGTGTACTTACTTCGGCCATTATGTCTTTGACTTGCAACTTGAACTTGTAATATATATATTTACACATATAAACAAATGTGCTTCACTTGTTCACTGAACTGTTGTATCTTAGTGTTGTTTGATATTGTGCTATTGAGCTTTGTTTGAACTTATGCCCCAGTTATTTTGATTCTCTGACATTTTGAATTTGATTCTGTTTTGAAATCACCTGACTTCGACTTTTGTAAAAAAACTGTTAATTTCTCTGTTGTATTTTTTAACCTGATGCTTGGATGCAGTTTATCACCATGTTGTCTTCAAGTTTGAAATGCTTGCAGGCTTGGAGTCTTTGTACATTTACTTGTACATTGTTTACTTGCGTCCTTGATATATGATGCATTGTGGTATTGTGCATTTCATCTTGTATTCATCTGATTTGACATTTCTGGTTTCTCTGTGTTTGATATTTTGGTTTTGACTTGGCCTGAAATTGTCACTTGTCGTTGTAGTGTTGCAGTCTTTAACATATACTCTTCAGGCACTTTGAATACAGTTGCATTGTTGTTGTGCACTGAGCATTGCTTTGAGTCAGATTGCAATGTGTATACGCACATCTATATAAATATGTGTTAGCTTTGAGTTTCATGTACATTGTCACTGCTCTTTGATCATTTTTGGGATGTAACTATTTATCCATGATTTCGAACTTGCTGTATATCAATAATTTGGAACTACTGCATTGTTGGTTCATCACTTCGTTCACTGGCTTTGGCTTCTTGGTTTCTTGTGTATAGCATATCGAACTGGTTCACTTGATACTTGGTGCCTGGTCTTTGATGTATCGAGTTGCATCACTGGTCTTTGCATTTATTTTCATTTACTTCGAGACAGTTTCAGTTGCAAGTGCATTTGTAGTTGTAGCTGCTGTCCACTTGAACTAAGCATGTTGAATTGGGTTGTACTATCCACTTCATTTCACTTGTAGTTGTTATTGGTTTGGTTTCATTATGGTCTACTGCACCACTTTTGTCATCTTCTCTTGATATTTTTGAACTTGATTTTGCCTCGGCTTATGCTACTTGCTTTGCATATTTTCTTCAATGTGCAGCCTGGTCGACATGTATGTTGTCACTATATGTATGTATACATGTGTATATACATATGTATATATATGTTTGTGCATTGTCTTCATGTAGTTTGTACCACTACCTTTGTGCACTGTTTGGTTCATATTGCATTTGTACATTTGGATTTTGGTCGAAGCTTGTTTTAGTTGTCTTGACCATTTTCATGAACTTGCACTTGTGTTGAATCCAGCTTGGAGCTCATGTTTGACCTTGTGCTGATATAATGGCATTATTTTTATTGCACTTGAGTTGAACCCGGCGTTTTGGGTTTGACCTGTGCTCACCTGTCCCTGTAATTTTATCAAGTGCATATATCAGTGTGCACGGCCTTGTGGCATGTACAGTGATACACTGTGCAAGTCACAAGTTGTTCGTGTATGATGAATCCAAATTTAAATGATGACGAACAACCCAAATAACTGAGGCAAATATTATTTTCAAAATCACATTTTATTTTATACTGCAAAAATATTTTATTTTCAATTTTACCGCGTCAATATTTATTTTTGCATATTGCTCAGATGCTAGATTCAATTTGAAATGAAGTTGAAGATAAATCCGAGTTGAGTGAATGAGTGAGTGAATGAGTGATATGTAGTGAGTCAAATGTAAATGTGAATCGTGATGCAATCAAAATTGTATTGTAATTGAAGTTATGTATATATATAGCGAGAGCTTGAAATTTGTACTGTTCAAAAATTGTAACAAATATTTGTTTGAATAAAATTTCTGTTTGAATTCAAATTATGTGTTATTTATTTTATTCAGCAAAATATTTATTTAATCTACGAAAAATAAAATAGTACATTAAAAATACATTTAAATGAATATGTATATGTTTATTATCATCAAACAAAATCATATACTCGCATATTCAACAAGGCGGCATAGATCTTAGGTTGAACGATAGCATGTTTTTACCTCTTCTGGGCTATGGTGGTGAATTAGGGATAAGGCCGTGCATTAGGTCGGCGATGGCAAGAAATACCTCCTATAGAAGTGTAGCAACATTTGGTGACCGAAGGTGATGTGGGTGAGGAGGTGTTCATAGACATCGAGTTAAGATAATCATTCCATGGGTTTGTGGTAACAAGATTAGGACCTAATGATGTAATTAGTTATAAATGAATTAATTAATTTAGTTAATTAATCGTTAAATGTTTACTAATCAATATCTCTCTCGTACGTGGTCAGATTTGGAAGTGGACAGTTCCATCAGATTTGTATTGACATTTTCCACGCGTTGGAACTAGTTTCATTAAATTTGGAGCTAGTTGAATTTCGGGCTAAAATCGAATTTAGTTCGAATTTAGACCGAACTAAAATGCAAAAGCATCTGCTGGAATTTATGTGAGTTTACTCACGTCTAAATAAATTATATGATATCTTTGTTACTATAAATTATTATTGAATGCTTAGATTGTAGTTTATATTGTTATTTGGTTGTTTGTTTGGATTTAGATTCCCATTTGACAAACGGATGGCATAAACAACCATTGTATTGTAGGGGACAAAAATGAGAGAAAGTCGGAGTGTATGTAGCGAATAGGTCGCTATGGAATATTGCAAAAAATTCCCTCATCTATGCGAATTACATGGGTCTTTTATAGAGAGACCCTAAGGGGTTTCTCACCAATATTTATTTATTTACTTGTATTTTTATACTACTTAAATTGTTGTTTGGTTGAAATATTTATAGCATACTTTTTTATTGTGAAAGTGTAGTTACAGTGATTATCGTTGTACCGTCACTTATGAAATGTCTCCCCTTAAACCCTTGTTATGTGTTGAACTCGAGCCTGTATTTTTTTCACTTTGAAATTTTTTATACTATATTTTCAAATATTATGAGAATTTTGAAAATAAAGGTTAATTGTTGATTTAAAATTTATAAAAGAAGTTATAAATTTTATTAATTGTCTTTCGGAATAATCAACCCTATTAAAATTTAAAAGAGATTATAAATTTGATTAATTATCTTTTGAGATAATTAATCAAATTTAAATTTATAAAGGACTATAAATTGGATTTAGTTATCTTTCGGGATAATTAATGTTGTTTAAAATTAATATAAAGGTTATTTACCTTAAATATTTTGTATTTCTTTCTGGATGAGGTTATAAGGATTATATAAGTATTTTGAAATGAATTAGAGATTTAAATATATAATTAACTATTATTTAACTATAATAAAGGACTCAAATTATTGTCCAATGTTTCTTCTTTAATGGGGACCGTTCCCCATTCAATTTTCTTTCCCGCCGACCCATCTTTTCCCTCCACTTCAAATCGGCCTTGTCCTTCTTCCTCTGTCCTTGTACCACCATCTGCTATTCCAGCACCGTCAACCATACCTTCTTCTGACCTCTCGTCCTCTGATCGACCCGTAGTTACTTCTCCTATCCACTCGTCTCCTTCTCTCCTTGTTCCTCCATCCTCTGTGCCAACCTTGTCCACCATACCTTCTTCTGTCCTTACGTCCATTGTTCGACCTATAGTTTCTTCTTCAATACACTCTTCTCCTTCTCTTCTGCCTCCTCCTTGTCCTCCTGTTCCTTGGTCCTCCTTGTTTAAGGCTAGGCCAAACAATGCAGGTAAATATGTTCTGCGTGAAATCCAGTTAGTGTACGAGGGTAATGCAATAGTGCCCCCCTCTGAAGTAGTTTAGCCGGCAACTCGATGTGGAAAGAATATTTAGTTGGGTTCTTTCTTGATAATCCCTTTCCTTACTCCTCTGTCCTTTATTTTCTCAAGAGAGCTTGGAAATTACAGGGATCAATTAGTGTTAAATCTGATGGTTTTCTTTTTTTATTCAAGTTTTCTAATGAGGATGATAAGAACAGAATTGCTGCGTCTGATCCTATTGTTATGAAGAATAAATTATTTATTGTAAAACCCTGGGATGAAAATGTTGGTAACTCTTATGGCAGCATCAAAGCAGTACCTGTGTGGATTAAACTATCTAATATTCCCATGTTTGCATGGTCTCCGTTGGGAATAAATTGGTTAGCTTCTAGGGTGGGAAAACTCTTATGTATGGATGCTTCTATTAAAAAATTTGAAAGAATCTCGTTTGCTAAATGTATGGTTGAAGTTTCCCCTCAATTTGAACTTCCTGATAATTTTGCTGTAAAGCTACTTGATGGCTCTGAACAAATAGTGAAGGTGGAGTATTTATGGAGACCTGAAATCTGTTCTATTTGTAAAGAATTTGGTCATATGATATCTAGTTGCAATAAAGTGGAAAGTACCGGTGAAGGGAATAACAGGAAGGGTGACAATGATGTTGAACAATTTCAGTGTGAGTTTGTTCAGAGTAAGGGGACAAAAGGTAAAAGGCTGGAAAAGGACACTAAGGTGAAGCAAATTTGGCAAAAAGTTAACAATTACAAGGGGAAAAAAATAAATTTAAATGTAGAAGTAAAAACTGCTACCATGATCAAGACCAGTGGTAAAGTTATTTCAATACCAAATGTGGATAAGGAAGTTAACATTAATTCTGAAGTAGGAGACTCACCCCATAGTGATGGTACCAGAGTATTAAATCAAGTTACAAGCAACAACAAGTTTAGTCTGCTCAAGATATTGAAAATGAACAAGGTATTTTAGAACAAGTGGAGGTAGTGGAAGGAGAAGTAACACATAAGGTGATCAGTAATGTAACAGTAGATACCTTGTCTTTGGGTATTGGAAAATCTACTGAAGGCAATACTGAAATAATTAATGAAACAAGTCAATTCTTAGTTGGGTTGGAGCAACAAATTCCACTTGGTGCTATTACTACTGCCAACAAACATGGTGTAGAATCTGTATCTCCTGTACACACTGTGCATGTGCACACTAATGTACCTGACTTTGATGCAAATTGGTGCCGGTCTTTTGAACATCAAATTAAGCAAGTAATATTCAACTTGCATCATGCAGTTGTGGGAAAACCCCCTGATTTACGCCCAGCTTATAACTTTTCAATTGACATACCAAGTTGGCCAATCAACATACCCAGTTCAGTTCCACTTTCTCCACCAAAACCCCCCTCCTCTAAAAACAATTCCTCTGATTTTTCCTCCCCCTCATCTCTTCACCATTCTCGTATTGAAACTAGAGCTCTTTCAGCTATGAGAGGAAACAAAATTCATCTTTCACTCTAATTGTTCCATGAATAGAAAAGTTGCTTCCTGAAATGTTAGGGGTGCCCATTCGAATTTGAAACTTGACCAAGTCAAAACCCTAATCAATTTGTATGATATATGTCTCTTTGGCATACTCGAAACGAAACTCAATCTTCCTTTAACCATTAAAGCTGCTTTTTATATTAATCCTCTTTGGTATTATTACCACAATCTTGATACTGCTTCCTTTGGTAGAATCCTTGTTATTTATGATCCAGCTGTCATGACCTTATCCCCCATTTTATCTGCAAGACAATTCATTCACTTTCATGTTCAACTTTCTCAAACACAATCTTCCTTCTACGTAACCTTTGTTTATGCTGATAATTCTTCTCTTTCTAGAAACTCACTTCTTAATTCCCTCCCTCCTCTTCGGCAGAATACTCATCCATGGGTTGTACTTGGAGACTTTAATACATGTTTTAGCCTTGATGATAAAAAGGGTGGATCTCCCGTCCTACCAAGTGACATTGCTCCTATCAATCTTGCTATTGCTGATTCTGAGCTTTTCTTGGTTAACAAGTCTGGTGCTAAGTATACTTGGAACAATCGTAGCCATAGTGGTGTTCGAACATTCACAACAATTGATCATGCATTTTGTAATATCTCTTCCCTCAATCATTGGCCATCCTTGTTAGTTTTCTTTCCTCTCCCAGTTCTGTCAGATCACTCTCCATTAATTCTTTCCCTTGATCCCCGTATAAGAAGAGACAAAAGAAGTTTTCAATTTTTTAATGCTTGGGCTAAACATGATGACTTTCTTGGTTTAGTTTCGAGTGTTCACAATACCTACAACTGTTTTGGTAACCCTATGTATAAGTTTTGCAGGAAAATGAAAAGCATAAAGCAATCTCTCAAACAGTGGGCTTCCATTACCTTTGGGCATGGCAGTTTGCTATCTTCTACACTCATTGAACAACTCAGGGCCAAGCAGGAATACATGATGGAAAATCCAGAGGATGTCAATGATGCTAATGATGAAGGTCGGTTATTCTTGGATGTGAATAAAGCGCTTCAGCTGGAAGCTAGTATGAAAAGGCAACAACTCCATAACAAGTGTTATGAGGAAGGTGATAAGAACACAAAATTTTTCCATGACTCTTTAAGAGTCAAGCATGCCAGAGAAAATATGTAACGACCCGTTAAGTTCGACCATTTAAAATTGTTTGTTTAATAGGATTTTGTAATTTATTTTAGTTGAAAGAATAAAGGTGGTAGATAAGTATTAAAATGAAGGCTAGAATAAATTATATAGAAGTGACTTAGAAACCTATTTAAAGACATTTGAATAAAATTCAAATGAATTAAGTAGAGAAAGAAAGAAAAATTCTTACCTGTACATAAAATTTAATATGGGAATATTAAACCAATTTAATGCAATAAAAGATTGTGAACGATAAATTGAATAGATTAAGAAACCCTGTTATTGCAAGTCAATAAATTTGTAAACCCTAATGAACATCTCAAAATTTATAAATTTATTGAAATTTAAGACATAGCATAAGCGTAGAACTATAGGTATGATGACAAACTTTTATAAATTGTCTAATTAAGGGTCAGCAAATTTATTTGGAAATCAAACTCAATTAAGGGTAAGTAATTATGATGGATTGATGGCATAAACGTTACTAATTTTTATCATAGTAACGGAAGTGCAGATGGAAGGCAACTGTAGAAATTTAAGTACGTATTAACAATTGAAAGGGACTGTCGATTGAGTGGAGTACTTTAGGTTGTCTTACTAAATTTAGAATTTAACATAAGACAAATAGAAATAAATCAATAAACGTATAGATTTTAAGTTTATTATGATGAATTATTTTAGTGATATGACTTAGAATAAATGAAATAATTTGGGTTAATTGGTATTTAATGGAATTAAAGGTTGCAATATTCATAGGTAAGGATTTAGATGAAATAGATTGATGTATGAAAAATTTAATTTGATAAATGGCAATTAATTCCTTTAATTTGTGCAATTAATGTATGTTTAATTGATAACGATAAAAAGTTGATTTTTTTCAGTGTAACCAACGTAAAATATTATCATAGCATGATACTTGGTTTGAATAGAAGGATTTGATTTAATGTGAAAATTTTTGTTCTAAGTATTGAATAAAATTGGGAATCAAATTTTTTTTTATGATAATAACGTTAGTATTGGTTAATAAATAGATTTCAATGCAGTAACCAAATAAATGGAATAAGATGAGTATATATTGCATAGAAATGAAATGATAAATTATTGATGTAATGGAAGATATAACCATGTCAATTATGCATATAAGGTAATAAGGTAATGAAACCGAGGTAAATTAATTAATTGAGACTTTAAGTAAAATTAACGTGTGGAATTGACCAAGGTTCAATAAAATGAGAATTTGATTGGTTATATTTATTGGTTGAGAAATGTAAATGTGTATTTGGGGAATAAATTTAGTCAGACTTAAGTATTGAATTTAATTAATTAATATATATGATAAATGATGATTAAATAAAAACCCAATACTCTATATATATGTATAATATTTGAGTGAAAATAATAATACACTTATAAATGTGGAATTAAGAGTTTACAACAACTATTTTAAGTAAAGAAATTGTTCATTCAAGTAAATTTGAAACATCGCAATAGGTGTAGATTAAGTGTTGCGTTAAATAAATTATAAAGGAATAAATTTATAGAAACGTAGGAACGGAAGAATGAACATTACAGTAACGTAAAACGTATTGTAGGATAATAATTAAGTATAGGCTTGTAAATTAGATGTATGACAATAAATTTTGTACGTAAATCTTTCTATTAGTTGATAAGTCTTATTTTGATCAATTTAAAGGAATACACTAAATTTTGTAGTTAGTACGGAATATTGATGAGTGAATGAATAAGATGAAACAAAGGTGGAATGTATTAGTTGAGGTTTTAAGTTATTTATGTGATAAGTTACCAAAATTATAATTTTATCTAAATACAGTAATTTATGCAAACAAAAGATGAACATTTTGAAATATTACCACAGTGATATATAAAAGAAACGTTAACTATGTAGTTGGAGAATAATTGATATATTTTGAGTTGGATAATAGAAATCAAGTTATTTATATAATTAGATTTAAGATGAGAGTATAAGTATATGATTAAATAATTGGGTTTTGCGAATAAAATTTATAATTCCCAAATAATAAGAAAACGCAGAGGTTAACACTGCGAAATTTATATACTTATAAATTTTAATTCACATCCAAGCTTGCTAAATTATTGGGAATTGATTGGATTATATAAGTAATGAAATTTGGCCAATATTTAAAGTTGAAAGAAAATTTGGATTTTATGATTTATTTTAATTTATTTAATAAATATTAAAAATAGCCATTTTTGTCACGGACTCGGATTTCGACGAAACTAGTTTCATCGGATCCGTAACGGTGAATTATAATAATGTTTCAAGTTTCGTTGCGATCGGACTTGTCGTTTGATCGTACGGACTCGAAACGCCTTGAAATTTACGCATTTTGAAATCAATTTGAAATTTTTATTTTTTTAGCATAACTTCTTCATACGATCGAATTTGGTCGCGAAACTTTTTCCATCGCGTTCAGAATATTTTGAAACACCTATTTGGATATATAGTTTTAACAAATTCGACTCCGGAGGCAGAACGGGCTTTTTGGGCCAACTATCGTTTAGCACGTTCGTTATCCGTACCCACCTAGCCTTCTTTTATCTGTCTATATATTTGCGATTATAAACCCTAGCCACTCCTTATTTTCATTTTTCTATACGTACATCTCCTTCTCAACTCCTCATTCCAATGGCAGAAAACCTAATTCCCAAATTCCAAAATTTTATTTCAAAAAAAAAAAAAAAAAAAAAAAATTTTTGTGGATCTGCAGCAGCTTCTGGTCGCGCTTCGGGTTTCAGAGGAGAAAACCCTAGAGCAACTTCGGGTCAGGAAGAAAATGACTCGGGTCGCTCCGGGTCGTTTTGGCGAAAACTCCAAGCAAGCATCGGGGAAATGAGGCGGCGCCCCGAAGTCGAACCCGAAGTTGACCCAGGACCAGAATTTTTCATTTTTCAAATTTTCATAACTTTCGCATACGAGCTCGGATTCACGCGCGGTTTGTTTTGCTGGGATCGTATCGGAATTTCTGACGTTTTGGCACTGGTTTGGATGAATTTGGAGACTGTCCAATTTTTGGGTTTAAATTGGATTTGAATTCAATTTAAATTCAAAAGGTGAGTGTTTTAACCCACTCACAACTACTAGAAGCTTTTATGTTTGTTAAATAAATTTTAGAAATGAATAGAAATTTATTTATGAGCTTTTGGCATGTTATTTCATTCATATCTGTTGAATTGCATTTTATTGAATGTAACTGTTAATTTAATTGATTTATTGCGTGTTAATTGGCTGTTAGAAATTTTTGGTTGCATATGAACTGCTAGTTAACAGTTATGTCAATTATCACTGAATATAAATTGTTAGATTAATAGTTGAAAAATTTAATTTGAATAAACTGCCAGTTATCACCTGTTATATATGATCATATATATAATTGTTATTGATTGATATTGCTTGATGTTTGTGATTGGATGATGGATGTGTTATTGAAGGGATGTTTTATTTGATATCATTAAACTGCAAGTTAGTATGCATTTTTCATTTCATTCGGGATTGCGGTTTGAAATGATATACAACCGCAGTTTTATTTTTTAAATTGCGGATTGAAATGATAAATATCCGTATCACTTGACCATAGGATAGAAAACTATATACAGACACCGTGGTCTATATATAACTATTTTAATGTGATTTCTATGGTTTGGATTGAATACGGTCTATAAATCTTAAATTTATATTGTATAAATATTTTATTTCATATTTATATACCTATGAAGTTGAAATTTTGAAATTAAAAGGAATATAAATTTCTTTATTGAAAATGGAAGAAATTAAGAAAATGGAGTTTGATGACTTATATCCTATGTTTAAATATTAAGTTGGAAATTTTAAAGATATGATATTTATAATTGGATTTTTCCCAAAATATTTTGAAATGAATATTCTAGTAAAAATTGAATTTGGAAATATATATATATATATATTTTACTAGAAATTGAAGTCTTATTAATTATGGATTTTATGTGAATGGTCAAGATTAATTAATAGAATATTGATTTTGAAAGGATAAAAATCCAACTTTAGTTGAAATATTAATGCTCAAAAATGGATATAAATATATATAAAATTGAAATGGTTTTGGGACTTGAAGTAATATTTTGGATTTTGGTTTAACTTTAAAAGAAGAAATATTTGGAAAGCCATGTAATTTATTTCTTTGTAAAGCAACAGTAAAGTTAAACCTTTTTAATTCGCATACCGTTGAATATCCAAACCATTTAGTTTTGAAAATAATGGTTTTAAAATACTATGGATTTTCGAAGAATTATGTTGAAAGTTACAAACAGAATATTGGTTACATGGGATATTAAATAATAAAAAGTGACATAATTTTTTTTGGAAAGGAATAATTTTATTTGGGATAAACGATATCATATTGTTTTGGGTTTTAAAAGAAGAAATGATATCGTAATATTACGGTTTGAAATGGATTATATTCTGGTTTTAAAAGTATAAACTATTTTTAAATGACCGCGGTGTTATAATAACGATTGGTTGGCAAAGAGACCGGGATCGGATATGGACATACTCTCTGTCGATACCGAAAACCACTTTGACTAACCGTGTACGCGGTGGAGATTCCAGAATGAAGTAGGTGGTGGCGACGTTTCCTGTAAGGTAAATACGTGGACCCAACTCCCATGAGTTGGCATAAGGTGGCTAAAACAGGAGCGATTCTCAGGCCAATGAGGTCATTCCTCTGATCGGACGCTCCTCTTCGATATTATAATTTGACTTGGATTTGATTCAGTGGCCACTTCTATATTTTGATTTTGGGGAGTTAGTCCGAGGTGGGCGGTAACTGCGGCTACGCGTTTCCACCAGCCTGGATAGCAATTGGTATATCTACCCTGGCATTGCCTAGTTGTGCCGTGTCACCTACCATATCGCGCCTTGTACGAGTTTGGTTTTCTCCCGTAGCCCGTGTGGTATCCTCTAGTGGCTTCCCGATCAGGAGGGGCTATGATATTGGACGGACTACTGGGACTATTACGTGTTAAGGTGGAAAATGTAAAGCCTTAACGCTATTTAAAAGTAAGTTTATTTTATAAATAGACACTATTATAATAGCGCAATATACTACATAGTAAATAGTTTAACGGATCCTTAGGAGATGTAAATCCCGAACATCTCTTGAGTTACTGTACTCATATTTATATTCTGTTTATTTAACTCACATAAGATATTCTAGTCTGACTCGGGTGTTTTTGTCTATTCAAATTCGCTCGGGTCAGTCCGAGCATTTCAGGATAGCAGATTTTAGCTTTGGAGGACGAAGACGAAGAATAAGTATTATGTTATATATAGTATTACACCACACTCTTTCTATTCCGCTGCATTGCTTGTATTGGTATGTGTAACTCTGATATTTATTGTAAAAGAAGAATCAAGCTTTTGTAAACTGTTTATGAACTGTATATTTGTTATTATATTTTATCCTTCCGCTGTGAGATTCTGTTTTTGTTTTATTTCTTCTCTGTTTTTCTTATTTACCCCATAACAATCCGCCCTTGCGTATGCTTTGAATTGGCACGTGTGTCGGTTTAAAGTGTGCAAAAAGGCGGGATGTTACAGTTGGTATCAGAGCTTTGGTTTAGCGATAAACCTTGGCTTTGTGGGGTTTGACTCTTTGTTAATAGGGTAGAAATATCCTATGGGAGTCGCTGAGTGTATATATAAGAGAGAGCGTACTTGTTAGTATTAATAAAAAGATTTTAATATTGTGTTAATCTGTTCCGCTTTGTATTTATAAATTCTGGTTGATGCATGGGACGCTATGTCATCAATAGGGATTTCTAAACACTTAATAGGACAGACCGACATAATATTTGTTTTTAATATAGGTGAATGAAATAATTTTGCCTATTATATTTCTATATATAAAAATAGTTTTATAAAGATATATATATATTTGGTTGCTATAGATTGGATGTTAGGCAATAAAAATATTTATAATAACTGAAGCTAAGTGAAATTATAATAAACCAAATTTGGAGATTTAGAACTTAAGTCCGGGATTTTTGAAAATTTGCTTTCAAAGAATTTGTGAAATTTATTGATTTGGTTTATAAGTATTTTCTTATATAAATATTTCGTATAAATTGGAAGAATTGTTTTAAAGAAGATTTTGGAAAAGAATTAAATTCTGTACTTTCCTCTCTGTCGCTGGAAAATAAATTCGGTGATGACGGTCGCATCATCGACTTTCATTTTCGAGTTTCGAAGGGGAAAGGCCACTGTAGTAAATTCTACTGCAGATTTATTTTTGAAATTTTCTAAAAATTTTCTTTTATTGTTCTAAATATAATTAGAGATATAAAAGTTGTAAGAACTTATTTATCTATTATTTTGAAATAGATTAAAATTTGACCCGGTATTTAATTCTAAATTTTTCCGTTAATTAATTGTTTAAACTTTGTTAGTGAAATATTAAGTAAGAAAGTTAATGCTAGGGATAAGGGAAGTAAAAGTTTTTAACTGATAAATAATGGAAAAGATTTATTGAAGAATGAATGAATTGAAACCTCTAATTGAAATAAGAGAATAACTGCAAAGCTATAAAGAGGAATTTGCATACATATGAGACAAAGGGTAATATGAATAAACATTAAATTTAATTAAAAGAATGGAGATTAAACTTGTATAAGTTCAATTGCAATTTCCTTAACATAAATAACTTACCCAAATATAAAAGTTGAAGTGTTAAATGAGAAACTGGAATTGAATATTTTACAAGTAGGAATTTAGGAAAAATGAAGTATTCAATAAATTACTGTTATAATAAGAATTTATTGGTATAAACTTAAGTGATAATTGAAATTTTACCCAAATTAAAGGTGAGTATGATTAATAGGTGATTTTAACTTAAGTAAATAAAATGAAATTCTTTAATAAATAAAGATTGATGTGTACGGTTATAAACTTAAGTATGTTTTAAAATGCTACTAGTAATATAATAAAAAGTAGGTAATATAAATAAATGTCTGTAAACCCTAGATAATGAATTAATAAGATCCTTTATTTATAAAAATGGAGGTTTTAAGGTTAATAATTTAAGTGTAAGTAGAGGGTTACTGTAATTAAATATAATAAAACATAAACATTAAATAAAGGAATGAAATTAAGGGTAAGTTGAAATTGTAATTTATAAAACGAATATATATTTATTGAACCGTTAATAAATAAAAAGGAATTAAGAAGAAACTTGTAAATTTTCACTTGCATTCTTAAATATACATAACTTACCATATAATAAAAGTTGCAATGTTAGTAAGAAAATGTAAGGGGAAATCTTACAAGTGAAGCTTGAGGTAATTAAGGTATTCAATAAATTTGCTGTTATAAATGAGAATTAACTGTATAAACTTAAGTTAAATTGGAAATTTTACTATATAAGAAAGGGTAAGTAGTATAAATAGATGATATAAACCTTAGTCAATAAATTGGAATACAATATAATGAATTTTGTAACAAATGGAAAATGAAAATTGTAAGAAACAAAGAAATCCCTCCATAAATGAAAGAAAATCAAACCACCGAAGCATGAAATAAATGTATAATAAGCTATTGTGGTGTTGATTTGAATTGTTTGGTTGATGTATGGTTGTTGGGTAAGGAATTTTGGAGTTGTTGGAGGAACAATAATCTATCTCTATTCCATCTAAGACTGTTGAGTAACGGATGCACTTGATAGTTATTTCTCACTCCGTAAAATTTCATAATTTGAACCCGAACAACTAACGGTTGTTGATTGAATGATTGTGGTTTGTGGTGTGTGCCGTTTGTTAAAATGTATGGTTGTTGCATTTGATTTGGATATGAATGATTGAATCTACCCAAACATTTCACTGTAATATAGATATTTAACTTTTAGATTTTATAAGTGAATACAGGGGTTGGAAGCAACTGCTACTGCTTTTGGTTCCAAAATAATAAGCGTATTGCCCGACAAATAGGTACGTTTCCGGATTACGTATAAAGCGCTATTTTATATATTTTCCCGTGTTGGGATATTTTATTTTGGATAATATATGTAATATATTTGTATATTTGGATATTATATTTTCTCCAGAGTCCCTCCGTACAAAGGAGACTCTGCCAAAAATTTTCGTAAATTTTGGACTTAGAATTTGGTTAAAGATATTTTTCCAACTTTAATTATTTAAGTATAAAAGTTTATAATGGCTATAAAACGGGTATATTTCATTAAAGGAAATTAATCCAGTAAATTATTATTTATAAGCTAATATTGAATTGAGATGTACTGTTTTATTCTTCCTTCTCCCTTCTTTTTCCTTTTCGGGGACGAAAAGTTTTGAGTGGGGGAGAGTGTAACGACCCGTTAAGTTCGACCATTTAAAATTGTTTGTTTAATAGGATTTTGTAATTTATTTTAGTTGAAAGAATAAAGGTGGTAGATAAGTATTAAAATGAAGGCTAGAATAAATTATATAGAAGTGACTTAGAAACCTATTTAAAGACATTTGAATAAAATTCAAATGAATTAAGTAGAGAAAGAAAGAAAAATTCTTACCTGTACATAAAATTTAATATGGGAATATTAAACCAATTTAATGCAATAAAAGATTGTGAACGATAAATTGAATAGATTAAGAAACCCTGTTATTGCAAGTCAATAAATTTGTAAACCCTAATGAACATCTCAAAATTTATAAATTTATTGAAATTTAAGACATAGCATAAGCGTAGAACTATAGGTATGATGACAAACTTTTATAAATTGTCTAATTAAGGGTCAGCAAATTTATTTGGAAATCAAACTCAATTAAGGGTAAGTAATTATGATGGATTGATGGCATAAACGTTACTAATTTTTATCATAGTAACGGAAGTGCAGATGGAAGGCAACTGTAGAAATTTAAGTACGTATTAACAATTGAAAGGGACTGTCGATTGAGTGGAGTACTTTAGGTTGTCTTACTAAATTTAGAATTTAACATAAGACAAATAGAAATAAATCAATAAACGTATAGATTTTAAGTTTATTATGATGAATTATTTTAGTGATATGACTTAGAATAAATGAAATAATTTGGGTTAATTGGTATTTAATGGAATTAAAGGTTGCAATATTCATAGGTAAGGATTTAGATGAAATAGATTGATGTATGAAAAATTTAATTTGATAAATGGCAATTAATTCCTTTAATTTGTGCAATTAATGTATGTTTAATTGATAACGATAAAAAGTTGATTTTTTTTCAGTGTAACCAACGTAAAATATTATCATAGCATGATACTTGGTTTGAATAGAAGGATTTGATTTAATGTGAAAATTTTTGTTCTAAGTATTGAATAAAATTGGGAATCAAATTTTTTTTTTATGATAATAACGTTAGTATTGGTTAATAAATAGATTTCAATGCAGTAACCAAATAAATGGAATAAGATGAGTATATATTGCATAGAAATGAAATGATAAATTATTGATGTAATGGAAGATATAACCATGTCAATTATGCATATAAGGTAATAAGGTAATGAAACCGAGGTAAATTAATTAATTGAGACTTTAAGTAAAATTAACGTGTGGAATTGACCAAGGTT
Source organism: Allium cepa (assembly GCA_030765085.1). Lineage (NCBI taxonomy): Eukaryota > Viridiplantae > Streptophyta > Magnoliopsida > Asparagales > Amaryllidaceae > Allium > Allium cepa. The sequence goes on from CM060932.1 coordinate 141,177,952, forward strand.
CAATAAAATGAGAATTTGATTGGTTATATTTATTGGTTGAGAAATGTAAATGTGTATTTGGGGAATAAATTTAGTCAGACTTAAGTATTGAATTTAATTAATTAATATATATGATAAATGATGATTAAATAAAAACCCAATACTCTATATATATGTATAATATTTGAGTGAAAATAATAATACACTTATAAATGTGGAATTAAGAGTTTACAACAACTATTTTAAGTAAAGAAATTGTTCATTCAAGTAAATTTGAAACATCGCAATAGGTGTAGATTAAGTGTTGCGTTAAATAAATTATAAAGGAATAAATTTATAGAAACGTAGGAACGGAAGAATGAACATTACAGTAACGTAAAACGTATTGTAGGATAATAATTAAGTATAGGCTTGTAAATTAGATGTATGACAATAAATTTTGTACGTAAATCTTTCTATTAGTTGATAAGTCTTATTTTGATCAATTTAAAGGAATACACTAAATTTTGTAGTTAGTACGGAATATTGATGAGTGAATGAATAAGATGAAACAAAGGTGGAATGTATTAGTTGAGGTTTTAAGTTATTTATGTGATAAGTTACCAAAATTATAATTTTATCTAAATACAGTAATTTATGCAAACAAAAGATGAACATTTTGAAATATTACCACAGTGATATATAAAAGAAACGTTAACTATGTAGTTGGAGAATAATTGATATATTTTGAGTTGGATAATAGAAATCAAGTTATTTATATAATTAGATTTAAGATGAGAGTATAAGTATATGATTAAATAATTGGGTTTTGCGAATAAAATTTATAATTCCCAAATAATAAGAAAACGCAGAGGTTAACACTGCGAAATTTATATACTTATAAATTTTAATTCACATCCAAGCTTGCTAAATTATTGGGAATTGATTGGATTATATAAGTAATGAAATTTGGCCAATATTTAAAGTTGAAAGAAAATTTGGATTTTATGATTTATTTTAATTTATTTAATAAATATTAAAAATAGCCATTTTTGTCACGGACTCGGATTTCGACGAAACTAGTTTCATCGGATCCGTAACGGTGAATTATAATAATGTTTCAAGTTTCGTTGCGATCGGACTTGTCGTTTGATCGTACGGACTCGAAACGCCTTGAAATTTACGCATTTTGAAATCAATTTGAAATTTTTATTTTTTTAGCATAACTTCTTCATACGATCGAATTTGGTCGCGAAACTTTTTCCATCGCGTTCAGAATATTTTGAAACACCTATTTGGATATATAGTTTTAACAAATTCGACTCCGGAGGCAGAACGGGCTTTTTGGGCCAACTATCGTTTAGCACGTTCGTTATCCGTACCCACCTAGCCTTCTTTTATCTGTCTATATATTTGCGATTATAAACCCTAGCCACTCCTTATTTTCATTTTTCTATACGTACATCTCCTTCTCAACTCCTCATTCCAATGGCAGAAAACCTAATTCCCAAATTCCAAAATTTTATTTCAAAAAAAAAAAAAAAAAAAAAAAAATTTTTGTGGATCTGCAGCAGCTTCTGGTCGCGCTTCGGGTTTCAGAGGAGAAAACCCTAGAGCAACTTCGGGTCAGGAAGAAAATGACTCGGGTCGCTCCGGGTCGTTTTGGCGAAAACTCCAAGCAAGCATCGGGGAAATGAGGCGGCGCCCCGAAGTCGAACCCGAAGTTGACCCAGGACCAGAATTTTTCATTTTTCAAATTTTCATAACTTTCGCATACGAGCTCGGATTCACGCGCGGTTTGTTTTGCTGGGATCGTATCGGAATTTCTGACGTTTTGGCACTGGTTTGGATGAATTTGGAGACTGTCCAATTTTTGGGTTTAAATTGGATTTGAATTCAATTTAAATTCAAAAGGTGAGTGTTTTAACCCACTCACAACTACTAGAAGCTTTTATGTTTGTTAAATAAATTTTAGAAATGAATAGAAATTTATTTATGAGCTTTTGGCATGTTATTTCATTCATATCTGTTGAATTGCATTTTATTGAATGTAACTGTTAATTTAATTGATTTATTGCGTGTTAATTGGCTGTTAGAAATTTTTGGTTGCATATGAACTGCTAGTTAACAGTTATGTCAATTATCACTGAATATAAATTGTTAGATTAATAGTTGAAAAATTTAATTTGAATAAACTGCCAGTTATCACCTGTTATATATGATCATATATATAATTGTTATTGATTGATATTGCTTGATGTTTGTGATTGGATGATGGATGTGTTATTGAAGGGATGTTTTATTTGATATCATTAAACTGCAAGTTAGTATGCATTTTTCATTTCATTCGGGATTGCGGTTTGAAATGATATACAACCGCAGTTTTATTTTTTAAATTGCGGATTGAAATGATAAATATCCGTATCACTTGACCATAGGATAGAAAACTATATACAGACACCGTGGTCTATATATAACTATTTTAATGTGATTTCTATGGTTTGGATTGAATACGGTCTATAAATCTTAAATTTATATTGTATAAATATTTTATTTCATATTTATATACCTATGAAGTTGAAATTTTGAAATTAAAAGGAATATAAATTTCTTTATTGAAAATGGAAGAAATTAAGAAAATGGAGTTTGATGACTTATATCCTATGTTTAAATATTAAGTTGGAAATTTTAAAGATATGATATTTATAATTGGATTTTTCCCAAAATATTTTGAAATGAATATTCTAGTAAAAATTGAATTTGGAAATATATATATATATATATATTTTACTAGAAATTGAAGTCTTATTAATTATGGATTTTATGTGAATGGTCAAGATTAATTAATAGAATATTGATTTTGAAAGGATAAAAATCCAACTTTAGTTGAAATATTAATGCTCAAAAATGGATATAAATATATATAAAATTGAAATGGTTTTGGGACTTGAAGTAATATTTTGGATTTTGGTTTAACTTTAAAAGAAGAAATATTTGGAAAGCCATGTAATTTATTTCTTTGTAAAGCAACAGTAAAGTTAAACCTTTTTAATTCGCATACCGTTGAATATCCAAACCATTTAGTTTTGAAAATAATGGTTTTAAAATACTATGGATTTTCGAAGAATTATGTTGAAAGTTACAAACAGAATATTGGTTACATGGGATATTAAATAATAAAAAGTGACATAATTTTTTTTGGAAAGGAATAATTTTATTTGGGATAAACGATATCATATTGTTTTGGGTTTTAAAAGAAGAAATGATATCGTAATATTACGGTTTGAAATGGATTATATTCTGGTTTTAAAAGTATAAACTATTTTTAAATGACCGCGGTGTTATAATAACGATTGGTTGGCAAAGAGACCGGGATCGGATATGGACATACTCTCTGTCGATACCGAAAACCACTTTGACTAACCGTGTACGCGGTGGAGATTCCAGAATGAAGTAGGTGGTGGCGACGTTTCCTGTAAGGTAAATACGTGGACCCAACTCCCATGAGTTGGCATAAGGTGGCTAAAACAGGAGCGATTCTCAGGCCAATGAGGTCATTCCTCTGATCGGACGCTCCTCTTCGATATTATAATTTGACTTGGATTTGATTCAGTGGCCACTTCTATATTTTGATTTTGGGGAGTTAGTCCGAGGTGGGCGGTAACTGCGGCTACGCGTTTCCACCAGCCTGGATAGCAATTGGTATATCTACCCTGGCATTGCCTAGTTGTGCCGTGTCACCTACCATATCGCGCCTTGTACGAGTTTGGTTTTCTCCCGTAGCCCGTGTGGTATCCTCTAGTGGCTTCCCGATCAGGAGGGGCTATGATATTGGACGGACTACTGGGACTATTACGTGTTAAGGTGGAAAATGTAAAGCCTTAACGCTATTTAAAAGTAAGTTTATTTTATAAATAGACACTATTATAATAGCGCAATATACTACATAGTAAATAGTTTAACGGATCCTTAGGAGATGTAAATCCCGAACATCTCTTGAGTTACTGTACTCATATTTATATTCTGTTTATTTAACTCACATAAGATATTCTAGTCTGACTCGGGTGTTTTTGTCTATTCAAATTCGCTCGGGTCAGTCCGAGCATTTCAGGATAGCAGATTTTAGCTTTGGAGGACGAAGACGAAGAATAAGTATTATGTTATATATAGTATTACACCACACTCTTTCTATTCCGCTGCATTGCTTGTATTGGTATGTGTAACTCTGATATTTATTGTAAAAGAAGAATCAAGCTTTTGTAAACTGTTTATGAACTGTATATTTGTTATTATATTTTATCCTTCCGCTGTGAGATTCTGTTTTTGTTTTATTTCTTCTCTGTTTTTCTTATTTACCCCATAACAATCCGCCCTTGCGTATGCTTTGAATTGGCACGTGTGTCGGTTTAAAGTGTGCAAAAAGGCGGGATGTTACAAAATATTTACAATATTATGGATGAATGTGGTAATGTTTTCTCTACTCCTGATTCTGTGGACAAAGCATTTGTTGATTATTTCTCTAAAATTCTTAGAAACTCATCTGGGTTCTCTCCTGACCTTAACTTAATTTCATCCCTTTCTCTGCCTTGCATTACCCTCCTTGAAGCTGATGCTTTAATCAAACCCGTTACTGATGAAGAAATTAAGACTACCCTCTTCTCTATGAACCAACATTCTTCTAGTGGTCCTGATGGTCTTAATGTTACCTTCTACATTGCTTCGTGGTCAATGCTTGGTCATGAATTCTGTCTAGCTATCCACAATTTCTTTAATAAGTGTAAAATGCTGAGAGAGGTCAATGCCACAAACATTGCTTTAATTCCTAAGGTTTCTCCTCCTTCCAAAGTTTCTTCTTTCAGGCCATCTCGTGTTGTAATGTAGTGTACAAATGTATTTCAAAAATACTTGCATATAGACACGTTTGTGTTCTGCCTACTATTGTGTCTCTCAACCAAGCTGCTTTTATCCCATTTAGGAATATTCTTGATAATGTTCTTCTTGCCCAAGAACTGATGAAAGGATATGGTAAATGTAATGCCTCTCCTGCGTGTAATAACCTGGATTTCTAGGTATGGTAATTAATAATATATATACAAATTTTATAAATTCCTTTAAAAATTCATTAATTCTAGGAAAATTACACTTGTAAATTAAGTATATACAGTTTAACAAATGTAAGTTTAACAAATAAAATTTAAACAAGATTTAATAAGGAGTTGATGTTCTCCTTTTCTAAATTTCCTAATTTATATGGAATGTATGTGATAATATATATAAAGATAAAGACATAAATATAATTGGTAATATTTTAACATGGGAAATAAATAAGTTAGACAAGGTTTTAAATACAAAATGCATAAGGGATTACAAGTGTTAATATGGTATAATGAGATGCCACAAGTGGCAAAAGAAAAGAATTCATTTAGAATTTAATTTAAAAAAAAATAAAGAGAAACCTTGCCATAGAATTCTCAGTTCAAGCATCTTCTTCCAATACTTCTTTCATTTTCAAAAAAACTAAAATAAAATAAAAACAATCTGTAACAAAACACAGAAAATTTCAAAAGACTTACATCTTCCACAAATTCTCGAATCTGAACCTGCATATTCAATCAAAGCAACTACATTTTCATTTCAATCTGGAAATCAGCAAACAGCACGCATTTAGTTTTCATATCAGGAGCATATCAGTTTAGGAGAGTGCAAGTTTTAAAGAAACGGGAATCCAGTTTCAAAAGATTTTCAAATTAAATCTGGAGGCTCTGCTCTTATTTATGACAGTGAGTAACTCAAATTTTTTTTTAAAATTAATTAAATAGGTTAATGTTGTTTTCTTGCTTTTAAACAAGGAATGAGTTTATAATTTTAACTTGTTGTGAACATATATACATGTGGATGTATTTATGAGTACATGTTGTTGACTGTTGCATTTTCTGTTCTTAAAATCCCAAACTTCTGTTGATTCTAAAATCCTTTTCTTTTGGGTTGTTTGCTGTTATGATTTAATTTTTGAATAAAACATGTTTATTATAAGATAAAGTATGTTTTAAAAACTTTATATAAATTAAATAGAATTTTGTGTGTTACCTGGAAATTAAATCAACAGAGCTACAATTTGAATAAGGTGAAATTCAAATATTACAAATCAATGTCTCAGGTTTATGAATCAAAACTTAATACAAAATTATGAATTTAAAACCAAAAATCACAATTTTTAGAGTTAGAAAAAGGGAGCAGTTCCATATTTAGTGTATTTTGCATTTTGGGTTCTAACTATCAATCCATGGGTTCGAATGGGTTGGAATTTCTCCTGGAGGTGGGGGAACATTCAAGGGTGCGGAGAAAATTATCAGTTTATGGTTTATTTCTTCTTGGAAGAGGAGATTGTGATTTGATGATTAGAACCCTAGTTTTCTGGGTTAGGGAAGAAGTGTTCTGTTCCGCATGCATAGTTGATCGAGTTCAACTATTTGTTGAGTATTGGTAGATGATGGGTTGTCGAAGCCTTCGCCGAAGTTTGAGTGGCAACGGTGGCCGAAGACGTGAGGAAGTGGCGTTGACAGGTTGGAGTTGTTTGGGTACTGTTGTTTCCAGGTTTGGGAAATATTGGTGGCGACTTTGAATTAGGGAAAATGTTGTTCGAGTTGTGGTTTGGTTGGCCTGAGGAGATGAACGGCGACTATGGGGAGGTCGCGTGGTTGGCCAGTGGTGGCCGGAGGCGGCGTACATGTGCACAGAGGACGTGGGCATGTTGGTAATATTTGGTGATTTCAGGATTTTGTTGCTCAGGATGGACTCGGGGAATTTAAATAGTAACTCGAAGCTACTTTGTTCCTGACTCGAAGTTTGTTTTGAGATGGATCGAGTATATTGTTTGTGACAGGTTTAATAACAAAAACAAACAGGAACCTGTTATAGTTTTTAAAAAAAAAAAATTTAGAAGTGAGGTTTTAAAATGTAAACTAAAATTAGAACTAAGTTTAAAACCTGAATTTAAATATGAATTCAAATAGTTCGAATTCTGGTTTTTGAAATAATTTGAATTCCGAAAAAAAAATTAAGCTTGGTTTTGAATAGAAACAGAAAACTGTTTACATTTTTAAAAATTAAAAGTAGAAGTAATAAGTTTAAATGTAAACTAAAATCTGAACTGAGTTTGAAACCTAAATTTAAACATGAATTCAATTAGTTTAAATTATGGTTTTTGAAATGATTTGAATTTTCAAATTCTGGTTTGGATTCTAATAAAACAGAAAAACTGTTTTCTGTTTTTTTAAATTAAAAGAAAATATAAAATGCAAACAGGAATTTAAAATGAGTTTAAAAATCTGATATTGAATATGAATTCAAATTTATTTGAATCTGAGATTTGAAAATATTTAAGTTTTTAAACTTAAATTTGGATTTAAAACTTATAAGTGTAAAAGCATATGTGTTTTCCATTTGAATTGGAAGTTTAGAATTGTAAAGTATGAAATTTAAAATAAGTTTAAATTCTAGTGTTTTTTTATAATAAATGAGTTTGAATTTAAATTGAATTGGTATTTAAATTCTTTAAACTTATTTTATAAAGTATATGTTTCTTTTAAAATATGAGATAAAGGTTTTGAATTGTTTATTTTTAAAACCTTGTTTAAGTTAAAATTTGTATCCATTTTAAAATCTCAAATTTTAAAAATGAAGTTTAATGGATTTTAAAGTAAATTTAAAAACAATTTGTTTTAAAATGCTTAATTAAGCAAGTAATGTTTATCTAAAAGATAAATGGTATTTGATGAATTAGATTCATTAAATTATTAAGATAATTAAGGTGAATAATTAATTATTTAATTAATTAATAATGTGGATGATTAATTAAGTAATTACCAATTTTTAAGTTAATTAATTAAGACTTGAGATTAATTAATTGAGGTGAATTAATCTATAATTAAGGATTGTTAATTAAATTTTAATTAATGATTAAGATTTAATAATCAAGTAATTAAGGATTAATTAAGATTGTAATTAACACTTCATTAATTAATAATTAGGGATTAATTAATGGGTAAATAAATATTAATTAATTTGTAATTAATAATGATTAATATAGGGTTAATTTATTAATTAAGTAATTAAGAATAGTTAATGAAGGTCATTAACTTAAGATTATTTAACAATTAATTAATGTGATTAATATTAATAATTAATTAGATTAATTAATTAATAATAATCATTTTGAAATTGTTTAAGTTAATTACTTAATGGAAGTAATTAATGAATTAACTACTTAATGTAATTAATTTGGTTAATGTGATTTGTTTAGATTAATTAATTAAGTTTAATTAAGTTTAAACACTTGATGGTTTGATAGATAATTACCTTATGTAATTAATGGAATTGTAATTACTTAGTGAAGTAATTAGTTGATAATTACTGGATGTAATTAAAGATGTTTAATGATGAAAGTATTTCAGATTTAATTACTTTATAATTAATCAAGGGATTAATTGAGGGAAGTTAATTAGGAAGTAATAAATTTATTTGATGAAGTAATTAAGGGAAGTTAATTACTATTGTTATTAATCAAGGGTGATTAATAATTATGTTTAGTAATTAATTAATAAAGTAATTAAAGGTTAATTACTGTATTGGGTTAAGGATAATTAGTTTGTGAAATTAGGGGTTAATTACTTAAGTGTAATTAAAGGATAAATAGAATGATATTGAATACCCTCGATTAATCGTTACTCCTAATATGTGATTTGTGATGCTATGTGATAAGATATGTTTGGTTTAAACTGTGAAGATGTGATTATCTATTTGTGATGAATTACTGTGACATCCTATATTAAAAAGTAGAATTGTATTTCACTTGAATAATTTAAGTTAAGATGACATTGGATTCGAAGAGACCGGAGTCGGGTATTAGTAAATACCCGAAACCACTTCGATTCTTTGTAATTTGATATATGAAACCATTAGAATGAAGTGGAATGACTTAAGTGAATTGGACCATTTAATCTATGTCTTGGCACTTAGAATTGATGTGCGGAATAATTGATGTCTATAACAACTTGTGAGTTGTAAATTGATATAAGTTACCCCGGGTTTATATAAGTTGTAGGTTTTTGTATTTCATATTAGATGGGTTTACTCACGCTGGTTTCCAGCCTGACCCGGGTGTTACTTTGATGTAATGCTCGGGTCAGACCGAGTATTACAAATTTTCAGGTAAGAACGTTCTGGAGCTCAGGAGGCGAGCTGGATGACAGGGACGTATGGAGAGTTTACACTATGATATTGTATATATTTGAGACATGTTAAATTGTATCTATCCAATGTTGTATAAAATTGTTGTAACTCTAATATATCGATGTAAATTGATAGATACAGTTTTCTTTGATATAACTATTATTGATATTATATTTTATCCGCTGCGAATGTGAGTTTGTGTGTTCTTTTCTGTTCTTTTCCTTTCTCTTTCTTCTTTTCACTAACTATCTGGAAATTTCGGGTTCGAAATTTTTAGGTCGTTACATTTGGTATCAGAGCTGAAGGTTAAGCGAGAACCTTGGCTCTGGTGGGATTAGTCATTAAGGATAGGGTAAGTGGTACCCTAGAATGAGTTGAGCGCGCGCGCGCGCGTGTGTGTGTGTGTATGAGAGCGTACCTGTTATTTTCTTATATAAAGGTTTTTAAATGATTTCAAAAGTAAATGAATCTTATATAAGAAATAGATTATCTATTATATTAAGTAAATTGGTTGTAGAATTAATTAAATTAAAAGTAATAGTAAGAAATTAAGAAGTAATATAATACAACCAAATTGAAATTAAATAAGCACAAGTTTGAAATGGATTCAAGCTTAAATTAAAATCTTAAAGTTGAGGAAGAATTTCAAAATAAGATGAATCAGAATTGGTTTCAAACCATGAAATTAAATGGTTATTTTGTTTAATAATGAGATGATTGTTTAAAACAATAAAATGTTTTAAGGAAATAACCATTTGATAAGAATAACTTGTAAATTAGAAAGGATGGAAATTGAAGTGGATTTAAAATTGTGAAGTTCTGAATTCTAAATTTAAACATTTGAATTGGTTTCAAAACGTTAAAGGAAATTATATTATTCAAACTATTTTGAATATGATCTTATTTTAAAATAAGGAATGTTTGAAAACTTTAAAGAGAATTTGTTTGAATAAAAACCAAGGGTGGTTTAAATTTTAAAATTTGGCTTGGCAAGCCAAGAAGCAAATATGTATATGTATGGATATACATAATATCAAAGTTGGTTAAAATAAACTCTAAATATTGAGTCTTAAATTGGGAATGAGATGTGAAAACCCAAAGTGATATGTTTTTGAACTTATAGATGGGAAAGAATTTTGAGATTTGAATGGGAATTCAAATTGTGTGAATTTGACTGAATTAAGTAAATTGAATTTAACTTAGAGGAAGTTAAATAAGTTTGAAAGGACTACCTGATTTGGGAATTTCAATATGAAATTGAAATTTAACGTGGGAAGTTAAATGACTAATTTAAATTGGGTATGGTAATATATCAATTTTTAAGGTAAAATGGAATCATTTTGGACTTAAGATTTGAATTAATTGAAATCGTGATTAAAGATGTATAATTATAAATTTCAAATGGAAAATTTGAATTGGATTAATTTGAATTGATTTGAAATTGAAGTAGGTTCAATTTGAAGTTAGACCAAATTGATTTCAATAATTTGGAATTGTAATTAAAGATTGAATAGGTTTAAATTCAAATGGAATTTGAATTGAATTTGGGAGAAATCAAGAATAATTCAACTTGATTTGGAAATAGATTTTGAAATTAGGATTAATTCAAATTGGAGTTGAAATGAATTGAAATTTGAATCTAGTTCAATTGAAATTTATTTGAATTAGAAGAATTTGAAATCAAAGTTGAATAAAGTTAAATTTGAAAAGAAACTGAGGTTAATTCAACTTGATTTGGGGTTGAATCAATTTCAATGGAAATTGAAGTTATTTAAATTGGAATTGGGTCAGTAGAGGAAATTTAAATTGAATTGATGAGAATGGAGATTGGGAAGTGAACAGTTTGACTCTGGACTATTTTTAATATAAATTGTTTTAATAATATAAACCTATTTTTCCAAGCTATTCATTATATATATACAACTTTTCTTTTAAAAGCCAAACTATCTTATATTTGTTTACAATTATTTTTGAAACTGTTTAACAATTTTCTAACTATTTTATAAACAAATTACTATTTTCAACTACTATTACTATTTTATAGCTATTTTGCAATTATTTAAAATTTCTATGACTATTTAACCATTTTCCAATTATTTTACAATTACTGAACCATTTTACAGCTATTTTACAAACTAGTAATTATTTTCCAACTACTTATCTATTTTTAAATTTTTCAAGCTATTTTCTAAATAGACTGATCGGAGTTCAAACTATTATTGGTTAAATACCCAATCGAGATAAGAATAGATGTGATAATCCTAATAGATTGAAGCAATTGTGAGTAAGTGAATGAAAATTAAGTGAATGTGAAAAGAAACAGAATTGATTTGGCTAATAACCAATAAAGATAAATACGTAGGGTGTACGTATGTTATTCTATTCGCATAGTAATTTGATCCTGATTCGAGCACAGAATTTCGAGATAGTATGTCGATCCGAGTTGGGATTTTTCACTCGATTTTCGACGGCGAACCAGGATATGGATTGTTGATTGGTTCTGGATATTCTCTATCATAGTTATGACTATGTAAGGAGAATGACGGTTTCTGATCAAGAAACCAGATCTGTGTCCTCACTAGAAAGTCAGGTGGACGATACTAGTTCGGAAGTGAAATTGTGTGATCGAGTGAGCGATCAGATTGGTATAGCGTACGGATGATATATGTACATCGTACGGACTTGAATGTAAATGATATTGGAAAGGGTAATCAAATTTGAATATTTGATTTTGAGTAAACAAAGTTAAATATCTTTGTTTTATAAAATGAAACTCCCCTTGTTGAATCTTTTGCCCGAAAAAAAGGGTTTTTGGAAATGTTTGAAGTATAAAGTAGTTTTATACAAGTTTGGGGTGATCCAAAGTTTTAAAAATTATATATCTATATGTATATAAAGGATCTTATGAGGATTTTGGAAAGGGTTTTGGGAACCTTTGGATTTTGAAAGGCTTTTGATTTTTGGGTAAAATCAATATGAGAATTTGGAAAGCCTAGTTTGAGTATTATCGATTTTGGGATAATCGATTTTGAGTAAAGAAGTTTGTATGAGATCATACTATGTGTATGATTTAAAGATACTATATACATAGTATAAAATGTTTTGATGATGGCTCTGGGGAAAAAGGGAGCTCCCTTGAAATGGACTTCTCAAGAGTACCACCGGGTGGTGCTGCCTTGAGCCCCAAGTGGGGTTCTAAAGTTGATCCTGTGAGGAGTCCGGACAAACTAGTTCCTGAGGATTATTGGGTAGCGAAAGTCGAGGGCGCTGATGCCTACAGGGGCATTTGGGTTATGCTGTGACGACGGTGTAACTTGATGTCACTGTGATCTACTATGGGGACCATAGCGAAAATCGTGTGGAGGGTGAGTGTCAACGGTCTACATTTGATTTTGCCGGGAAGGCAACGCAACATCGGTAGACTGCGATCTATGGTCAAGTGGAGTGGAGAAGTTTCATTTTTTTGGCAGCGAAATTCGAGGGCGCTAATGCCTACAGTTATATGGGTTTTTGCTGTGATAGCTACGTAACCTCAGTTGTAGCTGCGATCTGTAGCGGGTACCATGGTGTAATCGAGGGGCGCGGAGGCCTACTGTTATCAATGGATTTTGTCGGGATGGCAACGTAACCATCGGGTTAACTGCGACCATGGACGGGGGTGATGATTTCCAAAGCATTCTCACCAAAGATATTCCTCTATTTTCAAAAATGTTTTCAATATTTTCAATAAAATTATTTTCAAAGTATTTTCACTGGATGTTAAAACGGGTCTGCCAAGCACTTGTAGATTTCCAGTCTTACGCCTGATCAACGCATGACCGAATTTCTGTGAGAACGAGGACGGACTTATTGAAACATCGAGTTATAAAAAGTATTTTTATAAAAACTATTTTATATTATTATGTAGATTTTAAAAAGTATTTAAAAGTGTTTCAAAGAATAAATTCTTTAAAATAAATAAATAAGCTTTTTAATAAATTCTGGCTTCGTTTCTTTTCGAGGACGAAAAGATTCTAAGGGGGGAGTAATGTAATAACCCGGATTCTGGGTATGGTAATTAATAATATATACAAATTTTATAAAATCCTTTAAAAATTCATTAATTCTAGGAAAATTACACTTGTAAATTAAGTATATACAGTTTAACAAATGTAAGTTTAACAAATAAAATTTAAACAAGATTTAATAAGGAGTTGATGTTCTCCTTTTCTAAATTTCCTAATTTATATGGAATGTATGTGATAATATATATAAAGATAAAGACATAAATATAATTGGTAATATTTTAACATGGGAAATAAATAAGTTAGACAAGGTTTTAAATACAAAATGCATAAGGGATTACAAGTGTTAATATGGTATAATGAGATGCTACAAGTGGCAAACGAAAAGAATTCATTTAGAATTTAATTTTTAAAAAAAATATAGAGAGAAACCTTGCCATAGAATTCTCAGTTCAAGCATCTTCTTCCAAAACTTCTTTCATTTTCAAAAAAACTAAAATAAAATAAAAACAATCTGTAACAAAACACAGAAAATTTCAAAAGACTTACATCTTCCACAAATTCTCGAATCTGAACATGCATATTCAATCAAAGCAACTACATTTTCATTTCAATCTGGAAATCAGCAACCAGCATGCATTTAGTTTTCATATTAGGAGCATATCAGTTTAGGAGAGTGCAAGTTTTAAAGAAAAGGGAATCCAGTTTCAAAAGCTTTTCAAATTAAATCTGGAGGCTCTGCTCTTATTTATGACAGTGAGTAACTCAAATTTTTTAAAAAATTAATTAAATAGGTTAATGTTGTTTTCTTGCTTTTAAACAAGGAATGAGTTTATAATTTTAACTTGCTGTAAACATATATACATGTGGATGTATTTATGAGTACATGTTGTTGAGTGTTGCATTTTCTGTTCTTAAAATCCCAAACTTCTGTTGATTCTAAAATCCTTTTCTTTTGGGTTGTTTGCTGTTATGATTTAATTTTTGAATAAAACATGTTTATTATAAGATAAAGTATGTTTTGAAAACTTTATATAAATTAAATAGAATTTTGTGTGTTACCTGGAAATTAAATCAACAGAGCTACAATTTGAATAAGGTGAAATTCAAATATTACAAATCAATGTCTCAGGTTTATGAATCAAAACTTAATACAAAATTATGAATTTAAAACCAAAAATCACAATTTTTAGAGTTAGAAAAAGGGAGCAGTTCCATATTTAGTGTATTTTGCATTTTGGGTTCTAACCGTTAATCACTGGGTTCGAATGGGTTGGAATTTCTCCTGGAGGTGGGGGAACGTTCAATGGTGAGGATAAAATTATCAGTTTATGGTTTATTTCTTCTTGGAAGAGGAGATTGTGATTTGAAGATTAGAACCCTAGTTTTCTGGGTTAGGGAAGAAGTGTTCTGTTCGGCATGCATAGTTGATCGAATTCAACTATTTGTTGAGTATTGGTAGATGATGGGTTGTCGAAGCCTTCGCCGAAGTTTGAGTGGCAACGGTGGCCGGAGACGTGAGGAAGTGGCGTTGACAGGTTGGAGTTGTTTGGGTACTGTTGTTTCCAGGTCTGGGAAATATTGGTGGCGACTGTGAATTAGGGAAAATGTTGTTCGAGTTGTGGTTTGGTTGGCCTAAGGAGATGAACAGCGACTATGGGGAGGTCGCGTGGTTGGCCAGTGGTGGCCGGAGGCGGCGTACATGTGCACAGAGGACGTGGGCATGTTGGTAATATTGGGTGATTTCAGGATTTTGTTGCTCAGGATGGACTCGGGGAATTTAAATAGTAACTCAAAGCTACTTTGTTCCTGACTCGAAGTTTGTTTTGAGATGGCTCGAGTATATTGTTTGTGACAGGTTTAATAACAAAAACAAACAGGAACCTGTTACAGTTTAAAAAATATATATTTAGAAGTAAGGTTTTAAAATGTAAACTAAAATTAGAACTAAGTTTAAAACCTGAATTTAAATATGAATTCAAATAGTTCGATTTCTGGTTTTTGAAATAATTTGAATTCAGAAGAAAAAAAATTAAGTTTGGTTTTGAATAGAAACAGAAAACTGTTTACAGTTTTAAAAATCAAAAGTTGAAGTAATAAGTTTAAATGTAAACTAAAATCTGAACTGAGTTTGAAACCTAAATTTAAACATGAATTCAATTAGTTTAAATTATGGTTTTTGAAATGATTTGAATTTTCGAATTCTGGTTTGGATTCTAATAAAACAGAAAAACTGTTTTCTGTTTTTTTAAATTAAAAGAAAATATAAAATGCAAACAGGAATTTAAAATGAGTTTGAAAATCTGATATTGAATATGAATTCAAATTTATTTGAATCTGAGATTTTAAAATATTTAAGTTTTTAAATTTAAATTTGGATTTAAAACTTATAAGTGTAAAAGCATATGTGTTTTCCATTTGAATTGGAAGTTTAGAATTGTAAAGTATGAAATTTAAAATAAGTTTAAATTCTAGTGTTTTTTTTTTAAAATAAATGAGTTTGAATTTAAATTGAATTGGTATTTAAGTTCTTTAAACTTATTTTATAAAGTATATGTTTCTTTTAAAATATGAGATAAAGGTTTTGAATTGTTTTTAAAAAAAACCTTGTTTAAGTTAAAATTTGTATCCATTTTAAAATCTCAAATTTTAAAAATGAAGTTTAATGGAGTTTAAAGTAAAGTTAAAAACAATTTGTTTTAAAATGCTTAATTAAGTAAGTAATGTTTATCTAAAAGATAAATGGTATTTGATGAATTAGATTCAGTAAATTATTAAGATGAATAATTAATTATTTAATTAATTAATAATGTGGATGATTAATTAAGTAATTACTAATTTTTAAGTTAATTAATTAAGACTTGAGATTAATTAATTGAGGTGAATTAATCTATAATTAAGGATTGTTAATTAAATTTTAATTGATGATTAAGATTTATTAATCAAGTAATTAAGGATTAATTAAGATTGTAATTAACACTTCATTAATTAATAATTAGGGATTAATTAATGGGTAAATAAATATTAATTAATTTGTAATTAATAATGATTAATATAGGGTTAATTTCTTAATTAAGTAATTAAGAATAGTTAATGAAGGTCATTAACTTAAGATTATTTAACAATTAATTAATGTGATTAATATTAATAATTAATTAGATTAATTAATTAATAATAATCATTTTGAAATTGTTTAAGTTAATTACTTAATGGAAGTAATTAATGAATTAACTACTTAATGTAATTAATTTGATTAATGTGATTTGTTTAGATTAATTAATTAAGTTTAATTAAGTTTAAACACTTGATGGTTTGATAGATAATTACCTTATGTAATTAATGGAATTGTAATTACTTAGTGAAGTAATTAGTTGATAATTACTGGATGTAATTAAAGATGTTTAATGATGAAAGTAATTCAGATTTAATTACTTTATAATTAATCAAGGGATTAATTGAGGGAAGTTAATTAGGAAGTAATAAATTTATTTGATGAAGTAATTAAGGGAAGTTAATTACTATTGTTATTAATCAAGGGTGATTAATAATTATGGTTAGTAATTAATTAATAAAGTAATTAAAGGTTAATTACTGTATTGGGTTAAGGATAATTAGTTTGTGAAATTAGGGGTTAATTACTTAAGTGTAATTAAAGGATAAATAGAATGATATTGAATACCCTCGATTAATCGTTACTCCTAATATATGATTTGTGATGCTATGTGATAAGATATGTTTGGTTTAAACTGTGAAGATGTGATTATCTATTGGTGATGAATTATTGTGGCATCCTATATTAAAAAGTAGAGTTGTATTTCACTTGAATAATTTAAGTTAAGATGACATTGGATTCGAAGAGACCGGAGTCGGGTATTAGTAAATACCCGGAACCACTTCGATTCTTTGTAATTTGATATATGAAACCATTAGAATGAAGTGGAATGACTTAAGTGAATTGGACCATTTAATCTATGTCTTGGCACTTAGAATTGATGTGTGGAATAATTGATGTCTATAACAACTTGTGAGTTGTAAATTGATATAAGTTACCCCGGGTTTATATAAGTTGTAGGTTTTTGTATTTCATATTAGATGGGTTTACTCACGCTGGTTTCCAGCCTGACCCGGGTGTTACTTTGATGTAATGCTCGGGTCAGACCGAGTATTACAAATTTTCAGGTAAGAACGTTCTGGAGCCCAGGAGGCGAGCTGGATGACAGGGACGTATGGAGAGTTTACACTATGATATTGTATATATTTGAGACATGTTAAATTGTATCTATCCAATGTTGTATAAAATTGTTGTAACTCTAATATATTGATGTAAATTGATAGATACAGTTTTCTTTGATATAACTATTATTGATATTATATTTTATCCGCTGCGAATGTGAGTTTGTGTGTTCTTTTCTGTTCTTTTCCTTTCTCTTTCTTCTTTTCACTAACTATCTGGAAATTTCGGGATCGAAATTTTTGGGTCGTTACATTTGGTATCAGAGCTGAAGGTTAAGCGAGAACCTTGGCTCTGGTGGGATTAGTCATTAAGGATAGGGTAAGTGGTACCCTAGAATGAGTTGAGCGCGCGCGCGCGTGTGTGTGTGTGTGTATGAGAGCGCACCTGTTATTTTCTTATATAAAGGTTTTTAAATGATTTCAAAAGTAAATGAATCTTATATAAGAAATAGATTATCTATTATATTAAGTAAATTGGTTGTAGAATTAATTAAATTAAAAGTAATAGTAAGAAATTAAGAAGTAATATAGTACAACCAACTTGAAATTAAATAAGCACAAGTTTGAAATGGATTCAAGCTTAAATTAAAATCTTAAAGTTGAGGAAGAATTTCAAAATAAGATGAATCAGAATTGGTTTCAAACCAGGAAATTAAATGGTTATTTTGTTTAATAATGAGATGATTGTTTTAAACAATAAAATGTTTTAACGAAATAACCATTTGATGAGAATAACTTGTAAATTAGAAAGGATGGAAATTGAAGTGGATTTAAAATTGTGAAGTTATGAATTCTAAATTTAAACATTTGAATTGGTTTCAAAACGTTAAAGGAAATTATATTATTCAAACTATTTTGAATATGATCTTATTTTAAAATAAGGAATGTTTGAAAACTTTAAAGAGAATTTGTTTGAATAAAAACCAAGGGTGGTTTAAATTTTAAAATTTGGCTTGGCAAGCCAAGAAGCAAATATGTATATGTATGGATATACATAATATCAAAGTTGGTTGAAATAAACTCTAAATATTGAGTCTTAAATTGGGAATGAGATGTGAAAACCCAAAGTGATATGTTTTTGAACTTATAGATGGGAAAGAATTTTGAGATTTGAATGGGAATTCAAATTGTGTGAATTTGACTGAATTAAGTAAATTGAATTTAACTTAGAGGAAGTTAAATAAGTTTGGAAGGACTACCTGATTTGGGAATTTCAATATGAAATTGAAATTTAACGTGGGAAGTTAAATGATTAATTTAAATTGGGTATGGTAATATATCAATTTTTAAGGTAAAATGGAATCATTTTGGACTTAAGATTTGAATTAATTGAAATCGTGATTAAAGATGTATAAGTATAAAATTCAAATGGAAAAGTTGAATTGGATTAATTTGAATTGATTTGAAATTGAAGTAGGTTCAATTTGAAGTTAGCCCAAATTGATTTCAATAATTTGGAATTGTAATTAAAGATTGAATAGGTTTACATTCAAATGGAATTTGAATTGAATTTAGGAGAAATCAAGAATAATTCAACTTGATTTGGAAATAGAGTTTGAAATTAGGATTAATTCAAATTGGAGTTGAAATGAATTGAAATTTGAATCTAGTTCAATTGAAATTTATTTGAATTAGAAGAATTTGAAATCAAAGTTGAATAAAGTTAAATTTGAAAAGAAACTGAGGTTAATTCAACTTGATTTGGGGTTGAATCAATTTCAATGGAAATTGAAGTTATTTAAATTGGAATTGGGTCAGTAGAGGAAATTTAAATTGAATTGATGAGAATGGAGATTGGGAAGTGAACAGTTTGACTCTGGACTATTTTTAATATAAATTGTTTTAATAATATAAACCTATTTTTCCAAGCTATTCATTATATATATACAACTTTTCTTTTAAAAGCCAAACTATCTTATATTTGTTTACAATTATTTTTGAAACTGTTTAACAATTTTCTAACTATTTTATAAACAAATTACTATTTTCAACTACTAATTACTATTTTATAGCTATTTTGCAATTATTTAAAATTTCTATGACTATTTAACCATTTTCCAATTATTTTACAATTACTGAACCATTTTACAGCTATTTTACAAACTAGTAATTATTTTCCAACTACTTATCTATTTTAAAATTTTTCAAGCTATTTTCTAAATAGACTGGTCCGAGTTCAAACTGTTATTGGTTAAATACCCAATAGAGATAAGAATAGATGTCATAATCCTAATAGATTGAAGCAATTGTGAGTAAGTGAATGTGAATAGAAACAGAATTGATTTTGCTAATAACCAATAAAGATAAATACGTAGGGTGTACATATGTTATTCTATTCGCATAGTAATTTGATCCAGATTCGAGCACATAATTTCGAGATAGTATGTCGATCCGAGTTGGGATTTTTCACTCGATTTTCGACGGCGAACCTGGATATGGATTGTGGTTCTGGATATTCTCTATCATAGTTATGACTATGTAAGGAGAATGACGGTTTCTGATCAAGAAACCAGATATGTGTCCGCACTAGAAAGTCAGGTGGACGATACTAGTTCGGAAGTGAAATTGTGTGATCGAGTGAGCGATCAGATTGGTATGGCGTACGGATGATATATGTACATCGTACGGACTTGAATGTAAATGATATTGGAAAGGGTAATCAAATTTGAATATTTGATTTTGAGTAAACAAAGTTAAATATCTTTGTTTTATAGAATGAAACTCCCCTTGTTGAATCTTTTGCCAGAAAAAAAGGGTTTTTGGAAATGTTTGAAGTATAAAAGAAGTTTTATACAAGTTTGGGATGATCCAAAGTTTTAAAAATTATATATCTATATGTATATAAAGGATCTTATGAGGATTTTAGAAAGGGTTTTGGGAACCTTTGGATTTTGAAAGGCTTTTGATTTTTGGGTAAAATCAATATGAGAATTTGGAAAGCCTAGTTTGAGTATTATCGATTTTGGGATAATCGATTTTGAGTAAAGAAGTTTGTATGAGATCATAATAAGTGTATGATTTAAAGATACTATATACATAGTATAAAATGTTTTGATGATGGCTCTGGGGAAAAAGGGCGCTCCCTTGAAATGGACTTCTCAGGAGTACCACCGGGTGGTGCTGCCTTGAGCCCCAAGGGGGGTTCTAAAGTTGATCCTGTGAGGAGTCCGGACAAACTAGTTCCTGAGGATTACTGGGTAGCGAAAGTCGAGGGCGTTGATGCCTACAGGGGCATTTGGGTTATGCTGTGACGATAGTGTAACTTGATGTCACTGCGATCTACTATGGGGACCATAGCGAAAATCGTGTGGAGGATGAGTGTCAACGGTCTACATTTGATTTTGCCGGGAAGGCAACGCAACATCGGTAGACTGCGATCTATGGTCAAGTGGAGTGGAGAAGTTTCATTTTTTGGCAGTGAAATTCGAGGGAGCTGATGCCTACATTTATTTGGGTTTTTGCTGTGATAGCTACGTAACCTCAATTGTAGCTGCGATCTGTAGCGGGTTCCATGGTGTAATCGAGGGGCGCGGAGGCCCACTATTATCTATGGATTTTGTCGGGATGGCAACGTAACCATCGGCTTAACTGCGACCATGGATGGGGGTGATGATTTCCAGAGCATTCTCACCAAAGATATTCCTCTATTTTCAAAAATGTTTTCAATATTTTCAATAAAATTATTTTCAAAGTATTTTTGCTGGATGTTAAAACGGGTCTGCCAAACACTTATAGATTTTCAGTCTTACGCCTGATCAACGCATGACCGAATTTCTGTGAGGACGAGGACGGACTTATTGAAACATCGAGTTATAAAAAGTATTTTTATAAGAACTATTTTATATTATTATGTAGATTTTAAAAAGTATTTAAAAGTGTTTCAAAGAATAAATTCTTTAAAAAAAATAAGCTTTTTAATAAATTCTGGCTTCGTTTCTTTTCGGGGACGAAAAGATTCTAAGGGGGGAGTAATGTAATAACCCGGATTTCTGGGTATGGTAATTAATAATATATATACAAATTTTATAAAATCCTTTAAAAATTCATTTATTCTAGGAAAATTACACTTGTAAATTAAGTATATACAGTTTAACAAATGTAAGTTTAACAAATAAAATTTAAACAAGATTTAATAAGGAGTTGATGTTCTCCTTTTCTAAATTTCCTAATTTATATGGAATATATGTGATAATATATATAAAGATAAAGACATAAATATAATTGGTAATATTTTAACATGGGAAATAAATAAGTTAGACAAGGTTTTAAATACAAAATGCATAAGGGATTACAAGTGTTAATATGGTATAATGAGATGCTACAAGTGGCAAACGAAAAGAAATTCATTTAGAATTTAATTTAAAAAAAAATATAGAGAGAAACCTTGCCATAGAATTCTCAGTTCAAGCATCTTCTTCCAAAACTTCTTTCATTTTCAAAAAAACTAAAATAAAATAAAAACAATCTGTAGCAAAACACAGAAAATTTCAAAAGACTTACATCTTCCACAAATTCTCGAATCTGATCCTGCATATTCAATCAAAGCAACCACAATTTCATTTCAACCTGGAAATCAGCAACCAACATGAATTTAGTTTTCATATCAGGAGCATATCAGTTTAGGAGAGTGCAAGTTTTAAAGAAAAGGGAATCCAGTTTCAAAAGCTTTTCAAATTAAATCTGGAGGCTCTTCTCTTATTTATGACAGTGAGTAACTCAATTTTTTTTAAAAAAATTAATTAAATAGGTTAATGTTGTTTTCTTGATTTTAAACAAGGAATGAGTTTATAATTTTAACTTGCTGTGAACATATATACATGTGGATGTATTTATGAGTTCATGTTGTTGACTGTTGCATTTTCTGTTCTTAAAATCCCAAACTTCTGTTGATTCTAAAATCCTTTTCTTTTGGGTTGTTTGGTGTTATGATTTAATTTTTGAATAAAACATGTTTATAATAAGATAAAGTATGTTTTAAAAACTTTATATAAAATAAATAGAATTTTGTGTGTTACCTGGAAATTAAATCAACAGAGCTACAATTTGAATAAGGTGAAATTCAAATATTACAAATCAATGTCTCGGGTTTATGAATCAAAACTTAATACAAAATTATGAATTTAAAACCAAAAATCACAAGTTTTAGAGTTAGAAAATAGGAGCAGTTCCATATTTAGTGTATTTTGCATTTTGGGTTCTAACCGTTAATCCGTGGGTTCGAATGGGTTGGAATTTCTCCTGGAGGTGGGGGGACGCTCAAGGGTGAGGAGAAAATTATCAGTTTATGGTTTATTTCTTCTTGGAAGAGGAGGTTGTGATTTGAAGATTAGAACCCTAGTTTTCTGGGTTAGGGAAGAAGTGTTCTGTTCCGCATGCATAGTTGATCGAGTTCAACTATTTGTTGAGTATTGGTAGATGATGGGTTGTCGAAGCCTTCGCCGAAGTTTGAGTGGCAACGGTGGCCGGAGACGTGAGGAAGTGGCGTTGACAGGTTGGAGTTGTTTGGGTACTGTTGTTTCCAGGTCTGGGAAATATTGGTGGCGACTTTGAATTAGGGAAAACGTTGTTCGAGTTGTGGTTTGGTTGGCCTGAGGAGATGAACGGCGACTATGGGGAGGTCGCGTGGTTGGCCAGTGGTGGCCGGACGCGGCGTACATGTGCACAGAGGACGTGGGCATGTTGGTAATATTGGGTGATTTCAGGATTTTGTTACTCAGGATGGACTCGGGGAATTTAAATAGTAACTCGAAGCTACTTTGTTCCTGACTCGAAGTTTGTTTTGAGATGGCTCGAGTATATTGTTTGTGACAGGTTTAATAACAAAAACAAACAGGAACCTGTTACAGTTTTTTAAAAATATATATATTTAGAAGTAAGGTTTTAAAATGTAAACTAAAATTAGAACTAAGTTTAAAACCTGAATTTAAATATGAATTCAAATAGTTCGAATTTTGGTTTTTGAAATAATTTGAATTCAGAAAAAAAATTAAGTTTGGTTTTGAATAGAAACAGAAAACTGTTTACAGTTTTAAAAATTAAAAGTAGAAGTAATAAGTTTAAATGTAAACTAAAGTCTGAACTGAGTTTGAAACCTAAATTTAAACATGAATTCAATTAGTTTAAATTATGGTTTTTGAAATGATTTGAATTTTCAAATTCTGGTTTGGATTCTAATAAAATAGAAAAACTGTTTTATGCTTTTTTAAATTAAAAGAAAATATAAAATGCAAACAGGAATTTAAAATGAGTTTGAAAATCTGATATTGAATATGAATTCAAATTTATTTGAATCTGAGATTTGAAAATATTTAAGTTTTTAAATTTAAATTTGGATTTAAAACTTATAAGTGTAAAAGCATATGTGTTTTCCATTTGAATTGGAAGTTTAGAATTGTAAAGTATGAAATTTAAAATAAGTTTAAATTCTAGTGTTTTTTTTTAAATAAATGAGTTTGAATTTAAAATTGAATTGGTATTTAAATTCCTTAAACCTATTTTATAAAGTATATGTTCCTTTTAAAATATGAGATAAAGGTTTTGAATTATTTTTTTTTAAAACCTTGTTTAAGTTAAAATTTGTATCCATTTTAAAATCTCAAATTTTAAAAATGAAGTTTAATGGAGTTTAAAGTAAAGTTAAAGACAATTTGTTTTAAAATGCTTAATTAAGTAAGTAATGTTTATCTAAAAGATAAATGGTATTTGATGAACTAGATTCATTAAATTATTAAGATAATTAAGATGAATCATTAATTATTTAATTAATTAATAATGTGGATGATTAATTAAGTAATTACTAATTTTTAAGTTAATTAATTAAGACTTGAGATTAATTAATTGAGGTGAATTAATCTATAATTAAGGATTGTTAATTAAATTTTAATTAATGATTAAGATTTATTAATCAAGTAATTAAGAATTAATTAAAATTGTAATTAACACTTCATTAATTAATAATTATGGATTAATTAATGGGTAAATAAATATTAATTAATTTGTAATTAATAATGATTAATATAGGGTTAATTTCTTAAGTAAGTAATTAAGAATAGTTAATGAAGGTCATTAACTTAAGATTATTTAACAATTAATTAATGTGATTAATATTAATTATTAATTAGATTAATTAATAATAATCATTTTGAAATTATTTAAGTTAATTACTTAATGGAAGTAATTAATGAATTAATTACTTAATGTAATTAATTTGGTTAATGTGATTTGTTTAGATTAATTAATTAAGTTTAAACACTTGATGGTTTGATAGATAATTACCTTATGTAATTAATGGAATTGAAATTACTTAAGTAAGTAATTAGTTGATAATTACTGGATGTAATTAAAGATGTTTAATGATGAAAGTAATTCAGATTTAATTACTTTATAATTAATCAAGGGATTAATTGAGGGAAGTTAATTAGGAAGTAATAAATTTATTTGATGAAGTAATTAAGGGAAGTTAATTACTATTGTTATTAATCAAGGGTGATTAATAATTATGGTTAGTAATTAATTAATAAAGTAATTAAAGGTTAATTACTGTATTGGGTTAAGGATAATTAGTTTGTGAAATTAGGGGTTAATTACTTAGGTGTAATTAAAGGATAAACAGAATGATATTGAATACCCTTGATTAATCGCTATTCCTAATATGTGATTTGTGATGCTATGTGATAAGATATGTTTGGTTTAAACTGTGAAGATGTGATTATCTATTGGTGATGAATTATTGTGACATCCTATATTAAAAAGTGGAATTGTATTTCACTTGAATAATTTAAGTTAAGATGACATTGGATTCGAAGAGACCGAAGTCGGGTATTAGTAAATACCCGAAACCACTTCGATTCTTTGTAATTTGATATATGAAACCATTAGAATGAAGTGGAATGACTTAAGTGAATTGGACCATTTAATCTATGTCTTGGCACTTAGAATTGGTGTGTGGAATAATTGATGTCTATAACAACTTGTGAGTTGTAAATTGATATAAGTTACCCCGGGTTTATATAAGTTGTAGGTTTTTGTATTTCATATTAGATGGGTTTACTCATGCTGGTTTCTAGCCTGACCCGGGTGTTACTTTGATGTAATGCTCAGGTCAGACCGAGTATTACAGATTTTCAGGTAAGAACGTTCTGGAGCTCAAGAGGCGAGCTGGATGGCAGGGATGCATGGAGAGTTTACACTATGATATTGTATATATTTGAGACTTATTAAATTGTATCTATCCAATGTTGTATAAAATTGTTGTAACTCTGATATATCGATGTAAATTGATAGATACAGTTTTCTTTGATATAACTATTATTGATATTATATTTTATCCGCTGCGAATGTGAGTTTGTGTGTTCTTTTCTGTTCTTTTCCTTTCTCTTTATTCTTTTCACTAACTATCTGGAAATTTCGGGATCGAAATTTTCGGGTCGTTACACTGCGGCTGCCTTTAAAATTGATATTTATAAAGCTTACGATTTCATACACTGGGTATCTATTGTGAGGATCATGGCTACGATGGGCTTCCCTAAAACTTTTGTTTCTTGGGTCTATACTTGTATGTCTACCTCAACCTTCTCTGTCATTGTCAATGGAAGGCCTGTTAGCTACTTTTGTTGTCAAAAAGGAATTGGGCGGGGGACCCTATATCATCATATTTATTTTTACTAGTTATGTAAGTGCTCTATGTTATTCTCAAGAACAAATACTCTCAAAGTCTCATTAAGTACCACCCTAAGTGCTCTCTGCAACATATTTCTTCTATTATGTTTGCTGATGATGTGATGATTTTTACTAAACCTGAAGCTTCCTCTTTAAGTGAAATATTAATTGCTCTGCAGACCTTTTACCTTATAACAGGTCTATCCATCAACCAGTCCAAATCTTCCTTGCTTATTGCAGGAGCCACTGATGTTCATGCAGCTAGCTTGTATCAACAAAGTGGTTTCTCTAGTATGCACTCTGATATGAGGTATCTAGGACTTCCCATTATCACTAAAAGAATTTCAATTGCTTATTGTCTTCCCTTTTATAATAAGATAACTTCTGTCATGAATGCTAGGGAAAATAGGAGTATGTCTCAAAGTGGTAGGCTTGTTCTCATAAAATCTGTTGTGTTCCCTTCATTGGTTTATTGGGCTCGTTCAGTTATCCTTCCTGGAAAGTTGCTGCTCCTTGTTCGCTTTGCCATGAACAGATTCTTCTGCACTGGAAGTATGCACAATAAGAAACTTTTGCCTTATTCATTTACAAAGTTTGAGACTTCATTAAAGTTGGGTGGCCTGGGTATTTAAATGCTAAGAATTGGAACACTGCTGCCTTCAGTAAACATTTTCATGATGTCATAAACAAGAAGGACAGTCTTTGGGTCAACTGGACTTGGACTTATAATATCGAGCATGGGAAATTTTGGTTGATGGACATAGTTTAAGACAGTAGTTGGACTTGGAGGAATATTCTTAAGCTCGGGGAAGTTTATCTACCCATGATCCAGTACCAAGTCCACCATGACTCTGATATTATTTTTTGGGATGAACCTTGGGTGAGTTCTGGATTGATTCTATCTACTTTTTTTGATCATGCTATGATTGTTCAGTCTGGTGTTCATCGCGATGCAAAAGTCAGTGAGTCCTCAGTGATGGTAGAATTCAACTACCTTGCAATAGCAGTCAAGTTGTTAGGCAACTCTGGAATTTCATTCAGAGCAGTAGTTACAGTAATGATTACTCTTTATTTGTGACATGGAACAAAAAGCCTCATTGTATAAAGTTGGTATATAATCACTTATTTGGCAACAGTTTCTTGCCTGCTGCGAAATGGTTCTCTGTTCTTTGGACTTCTGATTCAACTCCGAGAGAAAATCTTATGTTTTGGAAGGTTGTTAGCAGTGCTCTTCTCACCAGAAATTGTTAATAAATTATGGGGTTACTTGTTGCCCTGAATGTGTATTTTGTGAGCAGTTTGTAGAAACTATTGACCATCTTTTCTTCGAATGCCCTATTCTGTATGACTTGGTTGATAAGACTGCGAGTAGAATTCAAAGCACTGTTGCCAATGCTTTTTCTGTTATCAACTGGAACATAATATCAAAGGCAACTAGGTGAAAGTCCAACAAATATAGAGTTTTGGTTATTTGCATTAAAATTTATATGGATGTGATATGGAAAGAGAGAAATGCTATTGTATTTGAAAATAAGAGAAAAAGCATTGGCACTCTATGGTCTGAAGTAAGGAACAGAATATACTTGCAACTGAGAAGGAGGGAGTGCTTTATCCCTGACATTATGATTAGAAGTTGGTGTTGATGTTATCTTGTGCTATGTTTTTTTTTGTCTTCTTTGTTAACCCTGTTTCTTTTTGATTCAAAGCATGTTTTGAATCATTTTTATTGTGTTTCAATAAACTGGTAGGGGGCCAGTTAACCCCGCTGGCTTTGCTAAAAAAATAAAAAAATAAAAGTAAAAGTATAATAATAAATGTATTATTGATATTTGAAGTTAACTAATCTGATTTAATATGTTTGCGCCAAAATTGGTTACAAACCCCATAAGTAGTGAAAGCACCAGTGTTCGCACACAGATCCACAATATTCAAACACAGATCTCAGATCTCGATAGAGTAGAGAATATAAATAAAGAAATAGGAAAAAACAAATTGTAAGAAAGCAAGAAAGAATACAAGATTTATAGTGGTCCAGCTATCTCCGCCTACGTCCATTTTGAATTGCTCTTTTTATTCCTTTGTATTGAGATTACAATTACAAGCCTTTGAACATCAATAAACAAAATAACAGAGTTTCGGTGTAAAGAGCAGAAGAAGATCCCCTTTTTAGTTTCCATAGGTCTGCTAGTTATAGGTGTAGATCCGAAAATATCCGTCCAAAAACCTGGACACCTATTCTCTTGCGCATGTTTGCTCGCCAGATCGATCC
This sequence comes from Allium cepa, assembly GCA_030765085.1. Lineage (NCBI taxonomy): Eukaryota > Viridiplantae > Streptophyta > Magnoliopsida > Asparagales > Amaryllidaceae > Allium > Allium cepa. Next base: position 141,206,305 of record CM060932.1, read on the forward strand.
AGAGTGATTTAGGATCGATCCAAGAATAATTCGTATTGATCCAAATTTTCTCAATTTGAGTTAAGATCGATCATGGAGGTTACTGAGTTCATTAGCAAGCTTCTGTGAAAATTTCGTAGCTTTTGAACTTGTAGAATAATAGTTATGATCGATCCAAGTTTGCATTTACGAGTAGGCTGGAACCTTCGTATCCATCGGACAGTGCATATCCATCGCTTTCGCCTCCATCAATAGCTATCCAATGCCATGCTGTTCGTATCCATCATATTCCCCTTCTTCGTACAGATCTGATGCCGTCCTGGGAAACATGTTACTCTGTATCCATTAAGTCCATATATATCTTTCATATCGATCTGCGCGTTGCTTCTTCGTACCCATCTGCTGCTTCCTTATTCGTATCGATCCTAAGCGTAGCATTTCATGTCGATCAGGAAATAATCGATATGCACTATGACTGATTCAAAGAAATTTTTTATGTGCATTTCCCTTATGCATCCCCGTATCGATTGATACGAAACCATTGATCCAAATTGAATTGCCGAGTCCATCCCTTATCGATACAAACTACTGTCGGTCCAAAGCCATGTGTGTTATCCATAATTCCATCCATCTATCGATATCCCTCGATCGATATGAACCATATCGATATGAATGACATCCATCGATCCGAAGTAATCCATGTTGATCGATACGAACCATATCAATCCGAAGGTATCGATGCTTACCATTTCTCTTCAACATTGATCCATTCATAACTTAAGCATACAAACATGGATTGGCCTGAAATTTGAAATGTAGCCTTTCTAAGCCTTGTTTATCATTCCCAATCAATATCACCTTGATTGGAGCTCCATCCAATTTTGAAGGTATCGATCATAGCCTTATTTCCAATTGATCTCTAATCCTGATGTCCACCCTTTTTAGCCAATTTGTTAATATCCCCGGCATTGCCCAAAAGGTGGGGTAACATAATGTAAGTGCTAAAGTTAAATAACTTATTTAATAAAGGTTTTAAAGTTAATTAATCATTCTAATAATGATATTTATGATTTATTAATCATTTTAATAAATGATGTGTGAAGTTAATTAATTGGTGTAAATAAAGGTGTTTAAATTAATTATCTGATTTAACAAAGGTATTTAAAGATAATTGATTTATTTATTAAAGGGGTTATAAAGTTGATTAATTCTCTTCGGGATAATTAATGTAGTTTTAAATTTATAATAGTATTTTAATTGCTTTATTTTCTTCTAGGATAATAAATGTTGTGCGAAATTTACAAAATTATAGTTTATAAATGCGAAAGTCTTTAAAAAGGAATATTTTTGAAGAGTAGTTTTAACGTATTTTGCAAATATTTGTGATGTGAAAACAAAGCACAATTTTGGGTTTTAAAAGTTTGCCGGTTATGGAAAGGACAAGAAATTTAACTTTCGTAAATGGTATCACTTGTATGGAAAGTATTTAGTCATATTCCTAGTACTAAACGTCGAGGTATGAAAATGTGTTTCTATCTCGAAGGTTAAAATTATTGTCAAGGATGCCTAGATGCAACACTACCTTAACTTATCCGGCCTCGTTATTAACCGAGGGACAATACAAAATTGAAATCAACGAGTGGTGGTAAGGGTATGAGATTTAATTTCCATACATGATCATTTTAAATATTCCTGGTAGTTGATTTATTGACTATAGATTCAACTTTCCATTTTGTGTTTCGTCAATTTAGGACGATTCGTTGCTCATTTGAGCATTGATATACTTTTCCGAAAATGACTAAAACCAAAGCATGAGTGGGGAGCTAAGCTATGTGGTGTTGGTCCCTTTAGGATATGCTTATGTCTACTCTAGATTGGTTTCGGTGGTATGTGCGTGGAGATGTGAAATACTTGGATTCTCAGTAAGGTTGGTAGGGCTCGGTTTAGAGTTCCTGAGAGAGTTCTAGAGTACATGACTCTCTCAAGTATATTCTAGAGGTATACTTTCGGTTGGTGGGTGTACCCTCCTAGTCATTGTTGGAAAATTCCTTTGCTTGTTGTTGATTTAAATCTTTGGAGTGTTTTCTTAATTGCCTCAACAGAGTACTAGAACTCTTCTCGATGTTTGATTATTTGTGTCCATTCTTTAAGTTTGGATTTTGAGCTTGTTTATGTCCATTCTTCCAAGTTTAGGTTTTGTTCAATTTGTTTCCATTCTTCCGTGTATGGATGTTCTTGTGAGGTAACAGCCCATTTCATATTTAGTGATGTGATCTCACAAAATTATTACACGTTTCCCATATTACTTGAGTTTTCTCATGTTGGTATTTTTAGACTAATCCAGGTGTTATTTTATTATAATGCTTAGGTCATACCATGTATTTTTCAAAGTTATCGTTAGTGGGACATGGAGCTCATGGAGTAGAGACGGTTGTTCACCTACCATAGTATTTTATTTCTGCTGTATTATTATATATACCCCTCAACAATTGTAGGGCCACAAAGTTATAACTTTCCATCTCAGGAGGTTTGTTTTAACCCTGATATACTGTGTATTTTAAAGTGGCAGCCTTTTTTGTCTTTGTTATGTTATATGTTGTCATTATGTTATGAGATTCTATTTTTTCTATTCTTTTTCTTTTTACCCTAACAATCTGCCTTTTGGACGATTGGATGTTCGGCACTGGAATACCATAGGTGTATTTGGTGTTGATTTTTGATGGCCGAAAAGGTGGGTCGTTACAGTTGGTATCAGAGTTGAAGGTTAAGCGAGAACTTTGGCTTTGGTAGGATAGGACTCATTAGAGATAAGGTATGTGACACCTTAGAATGAATTTGAGAGTATTATAATATACGAGAGCTTATCTGTCATTGCTATAAAAACTTATTGTATTAATTGGTCTATTAAGTTGTTTATGAATTCTGGTCTAGAGGTGGGACACCATGTCGTCGATAGGTACTTCTAAATACTTGAACAAGGCAAACAGATATGATATTGATTTTTGAAAATTAGGTAAATGAAATATTTTACCTAAGATTATATATTTATATATATAAAGGATCAATTTTCAAATTTATATAGTTATTTTTTATGTTTGTTTGGTAATGATAATATTCCTTTATTATCATTATTGTTTGATTTGTCATGCTCAGATAGTTTAGGAGCACTAACTATTGTTTATTGATTGTCAATTAATGCTCGACCAGTTTATGGACATTTATTGTTTTGAAAATTATAAGTGCATTAAAATGAACCCTTTTGAATTAAGTTTCGCAATTTGAGTATAAGGTATTTACTGAAAATGCTAAGTTAAAAATCATCTTCCAATAAAAGATTTAATATAATTTAAATGCCATGATAAGCTTTTAGAAGACAAATATTTGAGAATTCTTTTTATATTAAAGGATTTATATGATTTATAAATGGTGTCTTATAAGTAAAAAAGAGTTTTTGAAAATTTAAATCCCGCTTTGCATGAAATAATTTTAAAAGGATTTGGGTAAGTAATGGTAATATTACTTGGAAGTATTTATAGCAATAAATATTTCAAAGTGAAATTACATGTATAATTTATAAATAGAGTTTAAAAATAAAATGGGATTCAAGCAGAGAATTTGAGAACTTCAATCTTGGTGTTTTCGAGAGTTGTTTTTCAAAGTTTTAGAGGAAATAATAATAGTATTATTTAAATTTAGTTGTGCATAGATACATTTTAAAAAGGGATTTTCAAAGAGATAAAAAGCACTAAACTCACTTCTGTCGTTGGAAAATAATTCTAGTGATGACTGCAACATCACTAGCATTTATTTTCGAGTTTGTAAATGGGGGAATGCTACCACAGTAATTTGCCATATGGTTGTTTTGGTAAAAAAAAATTGTTTTAAACTCCAAAAATATGATTTGATACAAAAGGAAGATATGTATATTATTATTATTATTTTAAAAATGATTTGAAATAAAAACCGCGTATTTTGTTCTTAAGTTTCCTTAAAGGAAACTGATTTAAAATGAAAAAAAGGGTATTTTGACAAATGAAAAATTATTAACTCTGGAATAGAAAAGGAATAATTTAAATTAAGTTTTAAATGTAGTAAATTTGATAGCAAGGTTTTAATAAGCACTATTTTATTAATACCACAATTTTTATTTAAACATATAAGTCATATAAACTATTTGATGTTTTAAAGGCAACTAGTAAACAACTTTTCTTAGGATACTCTAAGATAAAAAGGATGGAATAGCCAACTCAGTTTTCAGACTCATATTTTATTTAAGCCTTCATTCGAGTTTCGAAAAAATAAAAACAAATAATAAATAAAATAAAATTGATATTTTGTATATACTCTTAGAATGTAGAGGAGTATTGTACAAGTGAATAAGAGTGGAGTAAGATTTTGATTTATGGTTTTATAAAGATGAGTCTTTAAATATTTGCAAAGTTAAGTGAAAAATAAAGGAGCAATTTATAAATAACTTTAGCATTAAATGAAATACTATAAATGAAAAATACAAATGAAAATGAATGTGACTTAGAAAAAATTGGTGTAGTTAAGAAACAATTCATATTAAGTACATAAGTTATGCGTAGATGATTTTATTCGCATGATTATTGATTTAGGATTCGAATATATAACTTCAAGGTGATTCACACTAGTCCGAAAAAGAATTCTCACTTGATACTTGTTAAGGAACATTTGATTTGGATTCTTGACATGATACCAAGGTTTTCTACAATAGTATATGATTATGCAAGTTGAACAGAGGTTTCTAATCGAAGAACCGGATTGGATTCCACACTAGGGAGGTCGAGTAAGCAGTACTAGTTTGGAAGTAAAGTCTATGTATCCGAGCAAGTGGTTGGATCAAATATTGCGTACAGATGATTTATGTACATCATATAGGCTTAAGTATATTTTTATGCCATATTGTGTGATTTAAGAAAGTTGTGAACCTAAGAATTTTTTTAAAATAACATTTTAAATAATGTTGAGTGGTAGTTTATTCCTTTATAGAATTTGAATTGATTGATAGTGTGATTTTATAGACTATGGTTTATAAAGTTGTTGTTTTTTAGGACTTAAATCCTGGAGCTTTCAAAAAAAGAAAATGATTTCGAAAAGTATTTGTGAGTGAAATAATAATATAATTATTTGAAACTTTGTTGGACTATTATTATTTCAAGACATGTAAAAAGTGTTTTGTGAAGTGATTTTTCAAATATTTTTGAGTTATGACTAAAGTTACGCGATTGGAAGTTTTCCAATTTGGAAGACTCCCCATATATATTTGTTTACTCTAGCTGTTGTTTTTGGAGGAATCAAAATACCACTAGATGCTCAATGTTGTTTTTATTTTAGAGTTATACCATGCCATCGTAGGAGGAGCCCCTTCTTGTCATAATTGATTTTGGTTTATTCCTCTTTAAAGAAATTTGGAAAATATACTTTGAATATAAAAACCCATGCATTTAGTTCCAAAATTTATTTTTGAAACGATTGGATGTTGATTATTTTATTATAGGGTATTCTCTGTACTTCTATTACATGTGGTTGCTATATTGTTCATGTTTCTGGTGCATTTCTCTTTTATTACCATGATCGTCTTTTGAATTAATAAGTATAGGGAAGTAAGAGATTACTATTTGATTTCTTACACACCTGCATTCGCATTAAGATGGTAAATTGCTTGCAGAAATAAAAATCAAATGCAAAAGAGGTACATAATAGATTTAGAGGTTTGGTATTTTTATTAATCGGTGATTTATGCCCTAACTATGGTAGGCCACTTGGCTTTTGTTTTCTTTTGTTGATTTGAGCCAGTTGTGAAGAGTGCAGTTTTTTTGGATCTAGTCGCATAGAGAAGGTGCTGCTGGAATTTTTCGTAAATGAAAGAAATTTAAAGGTTTAGTAACTCATTTTAATTAATACTTTTTAAACTTAAGGGTTAGAAAAATTTTCTTACTCTAAGAATTATCGAGGATGAAATTATTTTAATAGGGGTGGCGGAATGTAACAACTCAAAATTTTGTTGTTTTATTTTGGATATTTAACTAGTTTTAAAAATTAAAATAATTGGTTTTTAAAGTTTAATAACTTGAATTCAAATATAGTCATTATTAATTATTTGAATTGTAAATTAAATATTTCAATGGTGAATTTAATATTAATTAAATGGATTCAATGGCCTCATTTAACTCCTTTTAACCAATAATTAATAAGGGTAAAACCCATTTTGTAAATTTATTTAAAAATAAATAGTTCAAATAAATATCAATAAAATCAATTGTTAATAAAACGTTTGACTTTGAACAATGTATTTTACGGCAAACTATCATAGAAAATCAATTGTTAATGATTATTAATTAAATGGATTTTTCCAAAAATTTTAATTTGGAAAATATCTAAATTTTCATTTGTCGTATTTTATGGAAAACAATTATATTTTTGAAATTTCATAGAATAAAATATCCGCATGTTTTATTGTGGATTTGTGATTGTGTCGTATTTTGGTGCATGATCATATTTTATTTCCGTCGTTCGCGGTTCGTACGTGAACGAAATATTGGGTAGTGGAATACCGCAAAACTTTATTTTTTTAAATAACCATTTTAAATCAAAATTCAAATTCAAATTTTCATAAATACTTTTTGGTGACATGATGTGTTACTTGAGTATATTGTATAGCTCGTGAATGTAGTTTACTTATAGTTGAAATAAGGAATATTGCTTTGGTTATAAAATTTGATAAAATTCAAGACTTAAGCTATTTTAAATTTCATATTCTCTCCCTCCCTCCTTCTTCTTTATTTTCTTTCTTACCTGCAAACATGGTATATAATTAGCTTCTCATCCGATGGCCAAGATCATCCATGACCACGAGAGACCGAATTAGCAATGGCTTCAACTGGAGAAGCATGCACCGTAGTGAGTTATAGGTGATGGTTGGTTGGATCGTCATGGTTTGAGGAGAGGTGGCACATCTTGGGTTGAATAGTGGCGTATTTTTCACCTAGTTCTCGGTTATGATGACGAATTGAGGGACAAGGCCGGTGGCGTTGTGTCGACGATGGCGAAAGCAACCTCCTATAGCGGTGCGGCGGTGTCTGGTGACCGAAGGCGGCACTGGTGGGGAGGTGTTCCTAGATGTAGAGTTGAGACAATCGTAGCCTACGTTTGTAATAACGAGATTAGGCCTAATGATGTAATTAGTTATAATTTGAATTAATTAATTTAGTTAAATAATCGTTAAATGTTTAGCAATCAATATTTTCCTCGTATAAGGTAGGATTTGGATATGGATAGTTGCATTGAACTCGTATCGACGTTTTCTATGCCCTAGAATCGGTTTTGTTGAATTTGGAGCTAGCTGAATTTCGGGCTGCTATCAAATGTCATTCGACTTTAGACTGAATGGGAAAACGAAGGCATTCGCTGAAATTTCTATGAGTTTACTCACCTCTAAATAAATTATATGATACTTATGTTTCTATAAATTGTTGTTGAGTGCTTTGATGGTAGTTTATATTGTTGTTTGGATTTAGATTTCCGTTTGAAAAACAGATGGCATAAATAAATACTTTGTTGCATGGGACGAAAACAAGAGGAAGTTGGAGTGTATGTAGCAAATAGGTCGCTATGGAACACTTCAAAAAATTCACACATCTGTGCGAATTACATGCGACTTTTGTAGAGAGACCTTAAGGGTTTACTTATATTCTTATGCTGCTTATATTTTCATTTGATTGAAAATTTTATGACATATTGTTTGATTGTGAAAGTGCAGTTACAACAATTATCACTATACCGCCACTTATGAAATGCCATCCACTTAAACCCTTGTTGTGTGTTGAACTTGAGTTTGTATTTTTACAAAATAAATGTTTGATCGTGTTTTTGTACTTTGAAAGTGTTTAAACTATATTTTCAAATATTTTGATAATATTGAAAATAAAGGTTAATTGTTGATTCAAGATATATAAAAGGAGTTATAAATTTAATTAATTACCTTTCGGGATAATTAGCACTATTTAAATTTATAAAGGGATTATAAATTTGATTAATTATCTTTCAAGATAATTAATGTCGATTTAAATTTATAAAAGATTATAAACTAGATTTAGTTATCTTTTGAGATAATTATTGTTGTTTAAAACTTATATAAAGGTTATTTACCTTAAATATTTTGTAAATTCTTCCCAAATGAGTTTATAAGGATTATATAAGTATTTTGAAAATAATTAGAGATTTAAATATATGCTTAATTATTATTTAACTATAATAAAGTCAATTAATAAATGTATTAATGATGTTTGAATTTAGTTAATCTGATATAATTAAAGTGCTAGAGTTAATTAACTGACTTAATAAAGGTTTTAAAGGTTATTAATCATTCTAATAATGATATTTAATATTTATTAATCATTTTAATAAATGATGTGAAGTTAATTAATTGGTTTAAATAAAGCTGTTTAAAATTAATTATCTGATTTAATAATGGTATTTAAAGATAATTGATCTATTTATTAAAGGAGTTATAAAGTTGATTAGTTCTCTTTGAGACAATTAAAGTGCTTTTAAATTTATAGAAGTTTTTTAATTGATTTATTATCTTCCAGGATAATAAATGGTGTTTGAAATTTATAAATGAGAAAGTCTTTAAAGTGGAAAACTTTTAAAGTGTTTTACAAATATTAGTGATGTGAAAACCAAGCACGAGTTCTGATTTTAAAAGTTTAAAATTTTGATCCAGTTAAGGAAAGCACAAGAAATTTAACATCTATAAATGGTGTCGCTTATATAGAAAGGATTTAGTCATACTCCTAGCAATAAACTTCGAGGTATGGAAATGCATTTCTATCTAGAAGGTTAAAATTATTGTCATGGAAATGCCTAGGATTAACGCTACCTTAACTTTTCGGGTGTCAACCCTCCTTTTAGCAAGGCAGTACACATGTGGATTTAACCCAATGGACATCACGAACATCAAGGCAGGAGGCTTGGAGAAACAGTTACCAAGCTTGGAGATCGGCTATAAACGAGACTATGGATAATGGTAAAGCGCATTCGGATTGGATCCTTAATTTTTGTAAAAATCTAGGTTCGATTGGTAAAAGTTGATAAAAAAGGCCTCATGAGGCTACATTTCAAATTTCAAGTCGATTGGAGTTTGTATGCTAGAGTTATGGGCAAAAGAAGAACGACTGGATCATATTCGACTCAACGGCATAACTCAATGATGATCGCTCCATCACTCAACAGCCGCAAGGAGGGTTGAAGTGAAATTTGGAAACAAGAAGAGGGTATCCTAAGGAGTCTACCATAGGGATCGCATGGCGTTTGGAGAAGTTGGAGGGATTGGGATATGTCCCTCAATAGGGACCGGTACCTTTTCCTCTTAGGGATCGGCTAAGTCGAACTTCATAACAAAGTTTGATAAATAAGATCTACACATCCAATTGACATTAAACTTAGAAGACAAGCTAATTAGTGCATGTGGAACACCTCACAGGGATTGTAAAGCTTTTGGAGCAAGTTAGAGGGATACATATCCCTCCATAGGGATCGGCTATAATTAGCCTTAGCACCATATTGCAAAAAAGATCGATCAATAACTTGAGTTCTGCTAATCTAATTGGCATGAAACTTGAAGGCTATACATAATATAACATGGAGAAGCTCCTCTAGGGATCACATTTCATTTAGAGAAGAATGGAGGGATTAGTACCTATCCCTTTAGAGGGATCGGTAGAAAACAAAATTCAAGCAACACTACTTCATGGAAAATGCGATATCTCCCAAATCGTACATAGAAATAGCACGAAATTTGGGGAGCAAGTATCTAATGTCATGGGACACCCCTTATAGGGCATTCATCCCATTTGGATGCACTAATAGAGACCGGTATTGATCCATATTGTGGGCCCCAATGGGCCTGGAAATTTTTGGGTGACCTCGTCTTTGTCTCCCAAACCTTCAGTCGAAATTTCAGCCCGATCCATGCACGTCTTCCCTATAAATACAGTAGGCATGACTTTAGAAAAGGGAACTTCTTTTTCCTTCTCTTTATATTCAACCTAGGTTACACTTTTCCAATTTTATTCTTGGATTTTGGATTATAACTGTAAACAAACTTCAATATAATGAAAAGGATTATTCCGGAGTGGACGTAGGTCAGAGTTAGCTGAACCACTATAAATCTACGTCTCTATTTACTTGGTTTCTGATATTTTTAATTTTTTCTTCATTTATTGCTCTTCATAATTCTATGATTGGATTGGATATTGGTTCTTTCTTACAACTGGGTGTTGGCGGCCAATTTTGATACCAACATTTTGGTGCTTTCACTAAGAAGGCTTGCACCCGTTGATTTGGAAACTAGGATTTTAGATTTGGAAGCTTGGATACTTGGATGTAAAAGCAATGGCTATATAATGAATAAGGAGAGTGCTACCGAAAAGGAGCCACCATGGGAGGAGTCAGGAGGCTTCCATAGGAGCTGGAGATAATCAATCATCTATCTACATCACCAGGGATGAAATGGAAATGATGATGGATGCAACGCTAGTGCGGATGCTGAAAAGATAGAAGGGGATGGTGTAAAATTTACTCCAATGGATTGGACAAGCTAGAGCATAGAATCAAGAAGTTGAAGCAGCACGAATCACTGGAAATTAGGACCGGGAACTTGGAAATGGAGCTAATGGACAAAGGAATGGAACAGACCCATCGGGGGAAGTCCCCTATCATCTTAGAGGGATCGGCATTGATTCCTCTAGATTGATTGGTACGAATCCCCAAAGACTAGGAAGCATGCCTCCGGGTCTTGTTGATCGTGATCCTAGAGGATCCATGGTCAATCCCATGGAGCTTCGTGCGAATTGGATTTTGGATGCTCGTCTGGAGGAATACGTTCCTGAATTCCCTTATATACACAAGGGACAGCTTGGACATGATGATAGAAGGCTAATAGTGGAAGACAATGATAGGTTTGCAAATATGATAAGGCGAGTTATCCGTTGAGGATTGATGAACAGGGATCTCGAGGATGTAAATAGAAGTCCATTCGCTCCAAATATCAAGAATGCTAGGAGTCCATAAGAATTCAACTATCAACAATGGAAGCTTATGATGGAAAGTCGGATCAAACTATGCATATGATGAGGTATTTACGGCACATGGAAGTACTGGGGCCATCAGAAGAGGTCTTGGCATGATGCTTCCCCTTGTACTTAATGGATGTAGCTGTGCTATGGTTCAGGCAGTTGGAAAGCGATTCTATTACCACATGGACAGAATTGGTCAAAAAATTTATGAAGAAGTTTCGGTTTCATGTTAGGAGGCCTAAAAATATAACGAAATTGGCATCAGTAATGCAGTGGGCAGGAGATCACTCAATAATTTCGTAACCAGGTTCAATGCGGTAGTTATTTCAGTGGATCGACTAGACCCATTGATGGTTTTGATGGCGACAGTGTCAGGAATTGTAGATAATTCAGGTTTTATGATATCACTTATATGGTATCCACCGATGGATCTCAAAGAATTCTACCATGAAGCTGAAATGTTTCTACGACAAGAAGATGCGAAAGCTGATGGTGAGGCAACGGAAGTTAATAAGGTACGGGGTTGAGAACCACCCGGTGAAAGCTTAGGAAAGGACAAGGGTAAACGAAACATAGACAATAGCTTTGATGGATCAAAGAGATAGAAGGAAGAATCCAAATTCTCTTCTTATTCTAAATGGAATGAAACCTTAGAACAGATATATCTGGATACTACATCAGCATCCGTATTGAAGGCCGGCAAGGAGGGAACCCTCCGAATGCTAACGGACATCAGAAAAGCGCTGTTTATTCCATGAGCTGGATGGACACAATATGAATGAATGTAGGCATTTGAAGGATATCATTGAGGAAATTATGAGGAATGGTCAGTTACAACAATACCTGAGGACCCGAGCAACGATGGTGGAACAAGAGCAATCATCGTCCAACTCGAATTTAAATGGCACTGGATCAAGGCATCATCATGAATTTTTCATCAATCGATTGGGATGGCATGGAATAAGTAGCAAATTCCATAATAAGATGGCTAATTCACTTACACATGTATTGGGATCGAGGACGGTCCCTAGGCATGCTCTGAGATGATGATAAACTGTAGTGCTAAGGTTTGTGAAATTTGTTTTTTCCCTTTCTTCTTGTTTGCTTCGAACTCTTGTTTTTATAGCTTTATTTGAACTTTGGTTTATTGGTTGTACGGACTATTATTTTATGGACTTAGCAATGCTTAAATTTGGATCAATGTAAAGGATAACACAGGTCGCTAGGTATGGATTATGCATGGCAAGAGCAGGTCGCTTCGTTTGAACCGATGGATCGACCAACTTAGGTCGTCGAGTATGGATTGTACTCGGAAAGGATTCTAAGAGATCAACGACATCGGGTATGGACTATGCCTGGAAAGGGGTAGGTCTCTTTGCTCGAACACGATGGATCAGCCTACTCAGGTTGTCGAGTATGGATTGTGCTCGGCAAGAATCCGGTGAGATCGAGGATTTGGATTAGGATAACAACCCAGAGAAGTTATGGATTTCTATATTAGCTTCAAACAACTATGGATTTGGATATAGGCCCATAGCAGTTTGGGATTTGGCTAACGACCCGGTGAGGTCGAGGGTTTGGGTAAAACGATCTAGAAATATAATTGATATGGGTTGGCAACGGATTGGGTAATTGGCTATCGATGGATTATGGACTTCAGATTTTGGATTCATGACAATTCAAAAAAAGCCTTCCTATTGCAAGGCATGTTTTGGGGGGAGGGGGGCAAAATGTTAACTGGCATTCTAGAAAGGCAGCATACAAGCAGATTTAACCTAACGGACATCACGATCATCAAGGCGGAAGGCTCGGAGAAATGGTTACCAAGCTCGGAGATCGACTATAAACGAGACTATGGACAATGGTCAAGCGAAATTGGATCGGATCCCTAATTTTTGTCCCAATCAAGTTGAAATTAGTTTGAAGTGGTAAAGAAGGCCTCATGAGGCTAGATTTCAAATTTCAACTCGATCGTAATTCATATGCTGGAGTTATGGGCAAAAGAAGAGGGAACATATCATATTTAGCTTAACAGCACAATTCAACGATAATCGCTCCATAACTCAACAACCACAAGGCGGATTGAAGTGAAACTTTGAAAACAAGAAAAGGGGGCCCTAGTGCTAGGGATTGCATGGCATTTGGAGAAGTTGGAGGGATCAACATCTGTCCCTCAATAGGGATCGGTGTCAATCCCTCTTAGGGATCTGCTAAGCCCAACTTCATAACAAAGATCGATTAATATCTCAAGATCTGTACATCCAATTGATATGAAACTTGGATGAAGAGCTAACTAGTACATGTTGAACACCCCATAGGGATTGCATAGCATTTGGAGTAAGTTGGAGGGATGGGTACATGTCCCTCCGTAGGGATAAGCAATAATCAACCTTAGCGCCATATCGCGAAAAAGATCGGTCAATAACTCGAGTTCTACTAATCCAATTTGCATGAAACTTGAAGGCCATACATAATATAATATAACATGGATAAGTTCCAACAGGGATTGCATGTCATTTAGAGAAGATTGAAGAGATCAATACCTATCCCTCTAGAGGGATCGGCAAAAAACAGAACTCAAGCAACGCTAATTTATGGAAAATGTGATATCTCACAAATCGTGTGTAGGAATTGCACTAAATTTGGGGAGAAAGTAGCTAACATCATAGGGCACCCCCTCATGGGGATCGTAGTTCATTTGGATGCACTAATAAGGATCAATACCGATCCCTATAGTGGGCTCGAATGGGCTTGGAAATTTTTGAATGGCATCGTCTTGGTCTCCCGAACCTTCTGTCGAAATTTCAGCCCGATCCATGCACGTCTTCCCTTATAAGTACAGTAGACATGGCATTTGAAAAGGAACCTTCTTTCCACTTCTCTTTATCTTCAACCTAGGCTACACTCCGCCAATTTTGTTCTTGAATTTTGGATTGTAACTATAAACAAACTTCAGTATAATAAAAAGGATTATTTTGGAGTGGACGTAGGCTGGAGTTAACGAACCACTATAATTCTGTATCTCTATTTACTTGCTTTCTGATTGTTTTAATTTTGTTCTTCATATATTTCTCTTCATATTTCTATGGTTGGATTGGATATTAGTGCACTCTTATAACTGAGTGTTGGTGGCCAATTTTGACGCCAACACCCGGCTTCATTTTCAACCGAGGGATAGTTGAAGTTGAAAATCGATGAATGGTGTAAGGGTATGATATTTAATTTCTATATACGATCATTTGAGTATTCCCGATAGTTGATTTATTGACTATCGATTCAGCTTTCCACTTTGTGTTTCGTCAATTTAAGACGATTCAATGCTTATCTGAGCGTTGATATCCTTTGTCGAAAATGACTAAAACCAAAGTGTGAGTGAGGGCCAAGCTATGTGGGTTTGCTCCCATTAGGGCATGCTCACATCTCACTAGATTGGTTTCGGTTGTATGCGCCCGGAGATGTGAAGTACTCGTATTCTCGGTATGGTTGGTGGGGTCTGGCTTAGACTTCCCGAGAGAGTTCTAGAGTACATGACTCCCTGAAGTATATTTTTAAAATTGTACTTTCGATAAGGAGGGTGCACCCTCCTAGCCCTTGTTAGAAAATTCCTTTCCTTGTTGTTGATTCAAATCTTTGAATTGTTTTCTTAATTTCCTCGAGATATGATTAGAGCGCTTCTTGATGTTTAATTATTTTTGTCCATTTGTTAAGTTTGGATTTTGAGCTTGGTTATTGTACCGACCCGCCTTTATAACCCCAGAAAGGCGTATCATCATTAAGAAAGAAATGGATAGAAATAGAAAAGAATAGAAAGAAAGAATAACAACATCAGAATCTCACAACAGAATGGAACAAAATATAATATATCACATAACTATTACATAGTTATACATACATCAGAGTTATACAATATCATACAACAAAACTATCATATACATATCTGTCAATACATACATCCTAAAATACAACATACACTAACTACACAACAGAACTATATAGATAAATACATAATTCTGGTCTTCTTCTCCAAAGCTCCTCCAGAAACTCAATACTCCGAATACTTATCACTTGGCTACTCATACAAATTTGAGTACCCAAGACTTTATGAAAAACAAAATATAAACTCCGGGTCAGACATGGGTCTGGTATGAGTAAACGGGTTAAAGTTGTTTAACTTTGAAAACCATTTGAAAATAAAGGTATCACGTAAGACTTCGCACACATAAACACGGGTAAGTTTTTACCTTACGCTAACCAAAACATTTTATAGGAAATCCTGTGATATTATAATAGTGTCTAGGGTTTTCAAGTAAATAGAAAATAGCCGAAATTGTTACATTCATTAAATTCCAGCTACTAGCCACAAAAGTGGGTAATACAAATCAAAACCGTAGGGTCTCGTAGGGAAAATGGGTTTCCATCAATGGCAGGGCTACTAGGGTACCCTCCGTCACAGTACGGGGCCTAGATCACCATATCGAGGATCACTCCCGACCCCATACAACACAAGGCCGGAACCGTTCCTTACTAAACAGTCCAACAAGATAACCCCGCATTTGTGGCCAACAATTGCCCACACAGCCGAAATAAAGGGACATCTAGACAGGGGTATACCTTGTCCTGCTTGGGCATGACCCACCTAACCTTGCTGCATCTCCCCTGTTTTAGCCATTCTCGGTTGATGAGGCTTGAGGCTGCGATTACCTATAGAGAACATATCTCTTAGAATGCTCATTATCCGTCCGACGATGTGCTGAAAGCACTCAACCCATACAAGTTCGTTCCGAGTTCGAACGAAAGCGAAGGCATTATCTCGTTACACTCGTTTTGGAATCACCCTCAGATTTAACGACGATAACCCTTGCAATCTGAAACACCATCTTGATCTTCAATTGATATGTCACGACCTATCATTAAATTTGGATCGATGTGGTTTTCGGAATGTCAAATTGATACCCGATCCTAATCTCATCGAAATCCAAACGCCATTTTAAGAGTTGTTTAATAGTTCAAACAGTTTAATTCAACACTTTAAATTCACATAACAGTCATCACAGATATATCATACATAGTCATCACAGATATATCCAGAATATATCACAGAATATCACCCAATAGATATCATAATCAATCAAACAATGATCATCAATTCATATCAAAATAATTTGATTAACTTAACTTAATTAATTACTCAAGGATAAATCATTATTATTCTATTTGATTTATCACTAATAAATCAACTTATTACCTTTATTAATTACTTCTTAATTAATTAATTAATTCTTAATTATTAATTTATAACCTTAATCATTAATTAATAAAAGTTAATTACCTATTTAGTTATCACTAATTATTTAATTAATCATTAATTGCCAATTAATTAATCATTTAATTCTTAATTAATCACTTAATTAGTTAACTATTATTTATTAATTAATTAACCTTAAGTAATTAATTAAAATTCTTAAGTTTAAAATTGATTTAAACACAAGATCAATTTCTAATTACAAATTTATTTAACCTTAAGTTATTTATTCAATTATAAGTGTAAGTTAATTTACATTTTTAATTACCTTACACTTTAAATAAATTTAACCATCTTATATTTGCAAACTCTCTCAATGATTTTAAATCAAATCTTAGCTTTAAATTTGTCAACATTATTTACTTAATTAATACTAAACTTTTATTCAACAAAATAACTTAAAGGTTATAGGCTGATTCACATAGAAATTGGAACCCGAAGTAAACGATACGTTTACTCGACTAAAGCTCGAGACATTCCCTATTCTTTCCCACGCACATTCTCCCTCTACTCTTTCTTCTTCTACCTGATCTTTTCTTTTTTTGTTTCAAGTATAGATTAAAGACTGCAGTATTCTAAACACTCATGCGTAATGGCTCGACTCGAAGCAACTTCCCAAATATCTCGGGCAACTACTCGCGACAACCACGACACCAAAAACAGACCCCCAATCGCCACCGTGCACGTGCACGGTGGTTCGCCGCCCCTTCGGCAACCCTCATCGCCTTCTACAAACCCCAATTCGACCTTACATACAAAATCGAAACCCAATTCATCGCGAAATTCACGAAATCGAAAAAATGCCTGTAGCTCGAACCATCAATTCAAACGACCAAGAGAGAAACGCCTCGCCCTTCGAACGCCGACCACCAGTGGCAACGACGCTTCGGCCACACCACGCCCAAACTCTCCTCGACCATTTCCTAGAAGCGCGCGTAACTCGATCAAGCTACGTTGACGAAATCATGAATTTACAAAACATAAAAACAAACACGAACCAAACCCTACATTTGATTCGACCCCAAAGTCCTTGCATTAAATAATTTTTCTAGCATTTTTCTTGGATTCGTGCATTATTAAACTTTCTATATAATGAATTTCAACAGCTAACATTTGTTAATCCAACAGGAATTGATGGAAATGCAATTTGAGTTCATAAAGGAACTACACCTTGTATAATCACCTAAAAATCATTGTTTTTGTTCAAAAATCTTAGCTTTGTATATTTAATCAAGATATGAAATCAAATCCATAATTTAAAACATTCAAATTTTAACTTATGATTTCTTTTTACTGTAAACATGAATATCCAATATCTATATCCCTCTGTAAACCTTCAAAACAAAATCCAAGCCCTGACTTTAGTTCAAAAAAACTTATTTAATTTAAATTCCTCAGTTTTAAATTATTTATATGAAGAAGTATTTAAAATTTGTTTTCTTTCCTTGCTCAGTAGCTTGAAATATTGAAAACATGGCAAGTACCGCTTCCTGTAACAGCAATCATCACAGAATTTCATATATACAATAGATAGCTAACACAAGATTTTCCACGAATCAAACACCAATATTTAAACTTCAATATAGTATGTTTACTCACTTGAAAAAATCAGAACAAAGATCAACTTCCTGATTGAAACACTGTAGTTTGAATTTCCTTAAATCTTTCCTTGTTTTGTTGTTGAATTTAATTGAGTTTGTAAAGACAAGATGTTTATTTTTTTCTTTTCTTTCTTATCTCAGTTAGCTTCTCAAGTTTTGTAAACGAACCAAATAATATGATGTATATATAGAAAGGGCTTTGAACAAAAAAGTTATAACTGGGACAGCCTTACTTGTTTGACCAGGTTTGATTTTCTTCTTTTTTTAGAGGCTGAAAGATCTTCCTGCAATTCGAATTGACAATTTGTTGTGCTAATTTAATGCATGTCTTCAAATGTGTTTACATATAATTATGGTTGCTGATTCATTTATATTTTGTGTATAAAGATATTTTTGAATATGATGTGAATACTTTGTCTTCTTTGCATTGTTCATATTCATATATTATACAGTAATATCTTTCTTAACTTTTCTTACATGTTTATGTAAGATTATTATAATTATTGTTAACATAACTCTTTAGTTTTATTTTCTATTTGTAATTAAATTTTCAAACCTTTTATTTATAACATTGTATTTGTATTTACATATTTTATATTTCTATTTATATCTTATATTTACATTATGGTTTTCTTAGGTTTATGTATTTAGGTTTATAACCATATATTGTTTTATACTCATGTTTAATATTGATAAGGTTGTTTATTTTAAACATTATTATTAAAGACTACAATTATATTCATATTATATCAAATATTAATAATATAACACCTTTAATTTCAATTGAATAGGACTGATTTTATTTTAAATAGTTTTGAAAGATTCTATATTAAAGTCTTAAATCACAATCTCTTCACAAAACATATACAGCTGATAAATGACCAAGATCTTATCAGTTTAAAATTTGAAAAGCTCGTATTTTATTTAAATTAGATTAAATATTTATTAAAATATTTTGCCAAAATTCCGAGTCGATACAGTTATACCCATTCTTCCATGTTTGGATTTTGTCTAATTTATTTCCATTCTTTCGTGTATGGGTGTTGTTCTTATGAGATAAAAACCCGTTTTGTGTTTAGCGGCGTTACCTCATACAATTATATGTTCCCCATATTATTTGAGTTTTCTCATGCTGGTATTTCCAAACTGATCCAGGTGTTATTTTATCATAATGCTCGGGCCATACCAAGTATTTTTCTAGGTTATCATTGGTGGGACATATATCTCATGGAGTAGAGCTGGATGTTCACATGTCGTAGAATTTTATTTCTGCTGTATTGTTATTTATACCCATCAGCAATTGTAAGGTTAGAAAATTATAACTATCCAGGCTGATGAGGTTTGTCCTTAATTCTTATATATTATGTATTTTAGAGTGGTAGCTTTTATTTTCTTTGTTATATTACATGTTGTCATTCCACTATGAGATGCTCTTTCTCCTATTCTTTTCTTTTTGCCCTAACAATCTGCCTTTTCGATGACTGGATGTCCGACATTGGAATATCGTAGGTGTATTTGGTGCCGACTTTCGATAGTCGAAAAGGAGGGTCGTTACAGCTTATGTCTTTGAGTCGTGTTTAATGAATTTGGGAAGGAAGTTAGGATGTCTTGGTTTGCCTTTGAGGAATAAGTCTTAACTTTTGGTTGTGAAGCAATCTTACCTCATCCCCTATTCCTCGAGTCCTTATGTTTATGGGCAGAACTTTTAGGATTGCTACGCTATTCTGTCATTTCAAGATGGCAGTTTATCCCTATTACTTTGATGTTGATGTAATATTGCAGCATCCCTGCAACAATAATTATTAGCTTAAGATTACGACACAATCCTACTACATGTAATTGCTTTAAGGATAGTGCCACAGTTTATGTCATCAGGGTTGCTATTTTTGAGGCTGCGGCACAGTCTTGTAGCTTTGCTGTAATTTTAAGATTGTGTCGCAACTTTGACCTATGAAGGCTTACTTTTGGAACTACGGTACAATCTTTATATTTGGTATTTAGGTACTATGCAATTTGAATGTCGTGCTACAGTTCTACCCCTTGAGTGTTCGGGTTTCAGATTAGTTCTTGCACTTTTGTGGCTATCTTGGATCATCGGCACAGTACTATTGTGTCGGTACTATACTTGACCGAATGGCGTGGTTTTCTTGTTTTGCTACTATCTTGAAGCTTTGGCATGATCCTACCTGGGCTTTATTGCTGCTCTCTTTTCTTGGTCCAGCTTCTTTCATGTAGCCGTTCTTTTACCCTAATGCATGCATCAGTTTATCTTAGATATAGTTAGGAAAATATGGTGTAACATTGGTCACACCATTGTCCAAAAAGCTGTATTGGTTTTCAAGCTCTTCAATTTCATAACGGCATACAATTTCGTTATCTGTTTTAGATGCTAAGGATGCAATGGCTCTTTTGCAGTACCAAAAAGTGATTCATACTTTTTTACTTTGATTGACTTACAGATCGACTTCAACCCCAGACGATTCTCGATATTATCGGCAATAGACTTGTAGGTTGAAAATGATGAAATCTACTAGTATCATTGACTAGATCTTCCATCCTAGCATGTTTAGACTCATCAGTATTTATGGCATAACTAACCGTTTTTTTGCTTCTCTGTCAACTCTTTCCCATGAAAATGGCAAAATGCCATACAGTATATGATTGGACAATTCCTTATCTAAACAGTTGATAATAAATGCCATCTAATTTAATCTTCATTTTTCGTATTTTGCACTATGTGCAAGGACAAAAATAGATTTCCCTATTACCACCATTTTCTACAACGAATTCAGTAAACTTCCGCATTCCATCCATATATCATGTAGCATTTTAATCAGATTCATTCATCTTTTGTTTGTCTACACTAAAAGACATATTGCCCTACTATATCATATATAAAATGTGATTAAATATTTTTCTACCAGCTCATTGTATTATACTATCAAATACACAAACACATAACACAAATTCACTTATATATGTTTTGGGTGACACTGTAGTTGTATTATTTAGTTGATCTGGACTTTTTAAAAAAAGCATCATTAGCTTATGAAAGAATTTTTTTAAAACTTTGAGGTATGTGCCAACATACGTTTTCAATACTCAAACGGAAGTTATAGATACAACAATTTTTATTTTGTTATTTTGTAAAAGAGACTAAAGAAGAAAGTAAATACTATTTACAGTAAAGGAAAAGGGTATATTTTTAATTTTTTTATTTTCATTTCTAAATGCATCATGATCATGATAATATGTAACGACCCGCCCTTCTGACCGCCCCCAGTCGGTAATTAAACCAACTTGAAACGTTCAAAATGACGGATTGTTATTCAGTTTATAGAGTTTAAACAGAATCAGCCACAGAAACATAGAATAATTATAATATTTCACATAAAAGAGTTTTTCTTACATATATCAGAGTTTATACAATGCATTAATTTATACAACGGAATATTTCATTAAGTACAAAAATATAACAATGAACTAAAGTGAGCTTTATCCCTCTCTCTCTAACTTCGCTGCCCGAAAATCTTCAAGCTGTAAAATACTGGATCTGACCCGAGTATTACGTTCAAAAGAAAATAATACACAGGTCAGTCTAATTCAAACTCAGTTATTAGTGCATAGAGGCAATAATAATCAAACAACAATTAGACGATAGTCAAATATGAATTTACCTATCCGATCCTTTAACAAGAAATCGGATAACGGTAAATATAACACATAACAGTGTTAAACAACAAATCAGTAGATTCAGATTATCAATGAAGATAGATGAAGGGATTTTTAATGAAGGTAATTTAGAAGAAAAAGAACATCAGAATTGCCTAAACGGCAATTAACTACAAAATCATCAAAATGCGATTCAAAATATATTGAATTGGCAACATAAAACAATTTTCATCAAATAGAAAACATCAATTAAAACATTAGATTTTGTAGGGCTGCAGTACACACACGCGTGTACGGCCTCGCCACATTTTAAAATGTTAACTCTGTGTGGCTGTAGTTCACGCTTGCGTGCACTGCCTTGCCACTACCGTAATGAAATATGCAAAAGATCATAAATCAAAACAAAATAGTATATCAATAAAACAAAACCGTGTGGCTGCAGTGCACGCTTGCATGCACTTCCTCGCCACAACAACATGTGAAATCATCACAACAGCGAATACTATCAGCAATCAAAATTCAATCAAGTGCCAAAGGTCAAGTCAGTGACTCAACGCAGATGCAACACTAAAACTCATGCAACATGGCAAGGTCGAAATGCAACTGTTTTGCATATACCCAAGTAAATTCAAGAAACAAGTTTCCAAACAACTCATGGCTGCACACGTCAACAAGTGTGATATTTTATACAAAATGAAACTGCGGCCATTTTGAATCCAGAGCAAACTGCAACAAGAATGCAGTCACCACGAAAGATCAAAGATGGCAACTTGGAGCTACAGACTAATCAAGTAAGTAGGTGCAACAAAACTCAAGCTAACAAGACCCAAACTTCATTGTTGAAGATGAGGAGAAACAAGTGCAGACAGCACATACCAAATGAAATATCACTGAGCATAGATATGTATGCGTATAAATGATGCTCAACAAATTACAAACTGCTCATAACACAGCAGTTCGAATAACAATGCAAGCCCCAGAAGGTACCAAAGAAACTGACATTCAAGTGCAACAATACAACACATGACAGGTACAACATAAATGGAGCAACATCAATATCAATTATGCACTCCAGCCCTGAGACAGATTAGAGGTGGACACAACAGATGTACTCTTAAAGAGGTGTAGACACAGAGTGGATATCGTACGCGTGGTTACAAAAGCACCTCTGCACAGTATCACGGACACAAGGGATTGGGGATAAACCGTGCAGACTATACCAAAGCTACAATGACCAAAGTACTATCTAGACTTCAAGCCAGAAATAAAAGGAAATTCAAAAAAAAAAACAGTTCACATTAGACTTCAAGTGGTCGAAGACAACAAGAACAAAATCACAAAGCATCAGAGAATCAACCGATGATAGCAAATTCAAACGAAACAAAATCAAGCAACCAAGAAGTCAACTTAAAATTATGATCTGTCTCAACTATAACATGTACAACATGTATGCAGGCAGTGACTATATAAGATCAAGCTGCAACATGTATGTAATGACAATCAGGTAGCAACAGTGAATCAAGAAGGACTCAAGTATTACCCAAAACTCAAAACTAAGCAGTGAACATGAAAAATCAAAACCAGAATTTAAATGGATGAACAGTGGCAACAACAAGTGATGCAATATCACCCAATACAGTTTCAAAACAATTTGATGCAGAAATTCCAGATTTAGCAAAACAGTGGCCGAAGTCATCAGAAAATGAGAGCAAAATTGTCATCTCAAAATTTGTTTTCACAAAAACAAAATATATGTTTCAAACCAGTCAAGTATGCTACAGAGCACAAATGGCCAATCTACAACATAAATTGCCCAACTAAATTACGAATTTCCTTTTCTAAAACTTTATGCTGAAAATATGCACAAAACAAAAATGAGATGCTTGGCATGTCCATTAGAAACAAATCCATGTCAAAGCCATGAATCGAAATGCAAATCGTCTCGAGTAATAATACCAGAGACTACAGAGAAACCAAGTGTATGAAGAAAGCATCAAAATTTAACTCGGAGGCAAATCAAACAATTATGCAGCCGACTCGAGTGATACAAGTTCGACAAATACCCTGTGCAACTACAGCCGAGACTTCATTGATTCAAGTCATGGCCGAAGCGAGCATAGTAACACAATCAGATACAAGGGGAAATGTAAATAAAATACACCACTCAAAGTTTCAACTGCAATAACATGGTGAAAATGGAAAACTACAAACCATTGAATAGCAGAAGTCAATGCCACTAATTCAATGACCAAAGGCAATGGACAACATGGCCGAAGTTACACAAAAATCAATTTCCAGAAATTCGAACAAGTGAACCAGGAAATCGTCATCACAGCAAACAATTTAACAAATCCAAGTAAGCCAAGGAAATCACGAAATCGCAAAATTAAAATAGCTAGACAGTTTAAATTTAGATGTGAGTAAATTTAATTACTCACCTTACGTCGACGAGGCCCAAGGATCGATCAAACGAAGATGAAGCCGAGCGAAAACCCTAACTTTTGGAAAGAGGAACGAACGATTTTAGGCCGCCATTATTTTCTTCGTTCGTTTTATTATATATATTTTTAATGAAAAGGAGGGGTTTCGAACGAGTATAAGAGAAGGGGAGACGTGATTTTTGCGTGGTTTAGGGCGTGATGGAAGGCATGAGTGGAGGCATGATTTTAGGCTGAAACAAGGGATTGGGTTAAGGCAGTTGTACTAATTATGTTTATTTTTTTATTTTTATTTTTATTTTGAATTCAATTTTGTTTTGTATAATTATTTTCTTTACTTTGTTTTGTAAATTTTGTTGTTTGAATTTTTTTTTACTATGTGTATTACTTTATTTATTTTGTATTGATTAAAATTTTATTCCTTTTTATTTTAAAGAAAAGAAAATTGTTATTTAAAACTAATCATCCATTTATAAATTTACATAAATAATAATTCTTGTATCCAAATTATTTTTTTCTAAGTCATTAGTTTGAATTTAAAATACAAATTCAATATTCAATTTCAACTCCAAAGTCAAACTTAAATTTTTATTCAACTTTTTGTAGATTAAATTTTAAAATTTAATCGTCAATTTATCCTGAAAATTTGAAATTCAAGTCAATCATCATTCAAATATTTAAAATTAATTAAATATTTTCATTTTTAAATTGTTCAAAATTTAGGGTTGTTACATAATAAGTCAATTGCATTTTCACTATATAACTAGTTCTCAACCAAATGTCAACATAAAAGCTATATGTATATCCAACAATATCGTGATCATAATAATAAGTCAATACCAAATATCATCATCATGATAATAAATCAATTACAGTAATATCTCTACCATTGTTTTATGCATAATAACTATATTAGTAGTTTGGTGAATCTCTAAATATTTACAATAAACGAGGTCCTTTATCCCTTTTATATCATGTGACCATATATATAATGAATCATATCCACTAATTCTATTTTAATTACCATAAGCATGTATCTAATGAACCATATCCAAAAATTCAGCATATATTATTTTAAATACCATTTTTCTTCATTAATAATTGGTAAATATGATGAAAACAACCCAAATCATGAAAGTATAATGCTATTGAATCGGATTGTATTTCATCTTTTACATTAGTGGTAAATTTTGTGAATTTCTTGGTAGCTACCAATGTTAGAAAATATTTTTGTGTCTGTCTATCTCATTCCACGAACATAAGCATCATCTACAAACAATGGACCTATGTAACTACAACATTACATCCAATACTTAAGCATGTAAATTATAAATCAAAACTGCTGTAGAAATCGTACTTATTACTTCTTCTTATTAATCATATAATATTAGTAACTATGAGCTGTCCCAATTGTACTTACGATACAAGAAAAATATTTTTTGCATTCAGATAATGGACAAGAAAGATCTGAAAAAATAAGCACCAGAGCAAATGCATAAGAAGAATCAATCATAACGATGCAAATTAAAATCCCAATATGAAAAAATAATCATAACGAATAAATCCCAATATTAGTAAAAAAATCGAAACTTATAATATACCTTAATCGATCCACTTATGAAATTTGATAATCAATGAAGTAAGGATGTGACGATCCTAAGATTTCACAAAATTAGGGCGAATTATGAGCGAGAGAAGGATGGGGGATTAGAGCAAGAATGTATTCTTTTTGAGAAGTTTGAGCATAGTGTATTATTTTAAAATGAGGGTGTATGCAAGGGGTCACAAAATTTGAAATAAAATAGGGGAACTGTGCAATGGGCTTGAGCCATTGTAAAATTGCAACGGCCTATAGCCATTACAATCAATTTTGCAACGGCTTAAGAACGATGTAGATTTTCCGTACAAGGGCATTGCAAATATTTACCCATATAGTGTAGTTCCAATGAGATTAAGTCACCCTACATTAAATTTTTGCTCGATGACTGCCCAATGCCTCGTGAGTTTGAGTGAGATGTCTTTCCCTTTTGTGCGTGGGTGCATCGATGATTGGATATGCAGCCACAACTATTTGTACACCTCGCTCGTGATGCTACTCATCCATCGCATAGGATGCGATATTGTTTTCTGAATCGACACAGTTACCCCATGTGATGCCCAAGTCCGACATTTGTAGTGTGCCTGCATTGAAATAAATTGAGTCTAGCTCCTTATTGCAGCATGTCGCCTTGGAGAAGTTTCAAGCCCCTCAATATTTAGGTTTCAGCCAGGCCCGCTTAGTAGTTTCTTACTACAGCATGTCATCTCGAAGAACCTTCAAGCCCTTGAGTGCTTAGGTTCATGTCGAGGCGACCCAATAGCAGCTACGCAAATAAAGTTCATTCTTTACTATTTCTATATGCTAAATTCTTATGAGCAATGGTGCATGCCGCTTGTCTCGCTATTACACCACACCTTTATGCATGAGTGTTCGAGCCAACCATGTGTCCTAGCTCAAGCTAGGACCTATGGTCGCCTAATGACCGACGGCGTGTCACCCAGTAGAATCCACGAGCCTCCATGCACTCTTTTTTGTACTGGGCCTATCAATCGCTCTACACATGACCACTTGTCACTTAGGAGAACCAATGAGTCGATATGCACTCTTACTCTATGCCAATGCCACTAGCTAATTGTTACTTGGCCAACATTTAGCTCTTATCGATGCTTGGGTTCAGGCCATCGCATGATAATATTACTATTTAGCGTACCTTAAATAGGGATTTATTTTTTTGAAAATAATGCACGAAGTCCTCCTGACTACATCGCCTAGGAGGGCCTTGAGCCACTCAACGTATAGATTCATGCTGGGACCACTATGAATAGAGCAGCACAGTGAAGCTCAACCATCATTTGCTAGATTTGGCACCTGACGAATAACCGGGTTGTTCGGTCAGTGGTCGCTTCTAAGTCCATTGATTGGCCTGACTTATCAATCAAAATTAGATTGGTCGACCCATGCAAGGGACTTTCTTGGCTATCCAAGATATGGTACCCTACCAGTCGTAGAAAAACAATCAAAGACAACAAGTTTTTCGCAAAAGATCTATTTTTATTTGGTTCAAAAGAAAGCAAGGGACAATGCCCTCCCCACTAGGCTTACAAAGATTTTCAGACGCTAATTAATCGAAAAGAAGAAAACAAGAAAGAAAGAAGAAGCTCGTCAACATTACTTTTCAAAGGCTAGTCGGACCGTGCTCATATCACCACATAGAATGTGCCCGACCGCACCGGTGGTACTCTTCTAGCACATCAAGCGATCAACAACTTTTTGAAGAAAACCAAGGGTCCCTCCACCTTTGAATCCCTCTACATCAAGTCACATGAGAGACTTTGAAAAGCTTCTAGACAACCTTGCTAAGGAGAAGACCAAGGCTTCTGCCATGGTAGAAGTAGCAGACTCGAAAGCTGCTACCCTTTCCAGTAGGTTACTTAAGCATCCAAACCAGCCTGAGGTCAGGAAGGTCAGAGCATTGGAGCAAGGAAGCCACTTAGCTTTACTAGGATCATTAGTCTGAGACTAATGAGCAATCTCCATCAGGGAGATAGCCAAGGAGTGGAAGCACAGGTCCAAGTCAAGGGCAAGATCCATCTTAAGAAGCAAAAATCCAAGCAAGCGGTCCAAACTGATGTCAAAAAACATTGTTTGGTCCCAAAGGGCTGCCTCCTTCCTTTTAATCCCATAAAAAAATGATAAAAAACCCAAGCTTTTAAGAGCAATGGGAGTGAAAGAGGAAGGCGAAGTAATCTGTTTTTATAAATAGAAAACCATCCAAAGTTCAAATTTTTTAGAGAAATTGCATGCTAATAGCCCCATGGGTTAAAAGGGGGAAGAAGATAGGGAGTATTTATACACTTTTCCTTTCAATCGCAACTATTATGATCAAAATAGTAGAAAGGATGATAACCGTTCAAGAGTGATAGGTGCTATGTCACACCACATGCATAGGCAAAATGACACATCTTTGCCACGTCTTGAGAAGCACAACCGCCACAACTAACGATGCAAGGCCATATGGATGACCATTAATTGCATAACATAACCGTCAATCAATGGAGTCTTCAAGATTTTACAAGCCAACGCCACAAGCACCGAATTTAAGAGAAAAATATTACTCAAATTTTTCATAAGTAAGAAGCTGGACTAATCAACCTATCTTAACCGGTCCCAATCTAGTACAGGCCGACCAGGTCCTAGTCAACTTGTAAGCCAACTACGACTAGGAACAGGTCAATTGATGTTCTCATGTGATGAATTCTGGAATCCAACCTAGGCCAGCATTGATTTCTTTTCTCAATAACACGTCAAGCCTTCTATCGACAAAGCCACCTAATGTGACAAACCCAATGACTATCTAGCCCGTCATTGCAATGCCTAAGCTCGGCTTTGCCTATCTTCCATTAACCGATCGACTCTCTCTCGCTGATCTGCTCACAATCCAATAATAGGCTAGCTGCTTCCTCAAGCATCTCTCCCTAAGCTATCTCCTGATCGGCATGGTCTGAGATTGCCTCAATGGCAGCCCATTATTACTCCAGCTTCAATACCACCAGCTTGTACTCTGTCTCATTTTACCTGGCTCAACATGCCCTCGGCTCTCACCGATCCCCCATCCTCCTTAGGGTCTCAGCAGACTAACTTGGCCCAACCAGCCACCTAGGCATGCAGGGGAAAAGTGGTAAGAGGCACAACCTGATGTACCTATTTCTGATAAGAAGCGTGTCTAATTTCCTACAAGCATACTGCAAGTACAAGTAAGTTTAATAGAAAAACATGGTAGAGCATACTCCTAGTACAGTCCTATTGGCTTTTCCCCATCCATGCACTCCTTTCTTTTGCCTGTTGTCCTTCATTAAATCCATTTGGTCAGATTAATGGCCATGCATGCTTCATGCCTTTTTTGCAACATGATCTTAGCTGTCCAAACATTAGTTAAACAAATATAAGAACCCCAGTTATAGCCACTTCAAAGGGGTTTGGCTACCGGTGGAGGGAACCCTAGGTCGGAACCCATGATCACTCGCTCAAGCTCCTTGAGATTAGCTGCTTCAAGTCTTAGGGATGTCATCTTTTCTTATTATTCTCTTGTAATTCCTTGTAACTCTAAGAGAGCCATGTAGTAAAAGAACTTCATGGTGGATT
The DNA here is from genome assembly GCA_030765085.1 of Allium cepa. Lineage (NCBI taxonomy): Eukaryota > Viridiplantae > Streptophyta > Magnoliopsida > Asparagales > Amaryllidaceae > Allium > Allium cepa. Next base: position 141,235,581 of record CM060932.1, read on the forward strand.
TAGGCAGCTCGACCTAACCACTTTACATCTTATTTCATTTTACCTATGAGTGCTCTTTTCCCTTCATTTTTCAATCATTAAGCCCAGTAATTAGCAATTGACATTTTCTCTTCATAACGCATTATCATAACTCCAAGGTTGATGAAACATATCATCAACAGATACTTTAATGTATCATAATTTTACTGTTACCTAATGTGTCGTAGTTTTATTGGTACTTTAGTATAACATGATTGTAATTGTAATTTAATATTTAATTACGCAATAATGGTAATTTAATGCATCGTCATTTTAATAGTTCTCCAATATATCATCATAATGCCTATCATAATTTAACCATACCAAAATTTAAATATGCCTTAACGTATCATTAAAATCCTTTTATGTATGATGATTATAATGATACTTTTATGTACTGCAATTATAATACTACAAAAATGTATTACAATTTCAATGCTACTTTAATGTATCATGATTTTAATGATACATAAACCCAAGATTTAAAACCATTGAAACAACAAAACTAAAACGAGAATAATCGATGTCATTTAAAATTTAAAATTTAATAGTTTGCATAATCATGATGACTTGAAATTGTAGAGATACTAAATAATATTACATAAAACATAGTTCATATAAAAAATAAATTCAAATATAAAAGCTAAGATATTAACTTGGAATAAAAAAATAAGTGATCTTTTAATGGAAGAGAGTGAATCTCTTGATATTTTCCTAAAACCGATGATCTAAGTTGGAATGGGTAATATTATACATTGACAATCAACGTAGGATCTAGATATATTAAATGGAGGTCAAAAAACTTAACTATAAATTTAAAATCTCTTAATTTATACATAACTAGTCTGATAGGGTCTTAGACTAGTTATTAGGGTCTTTTGACTGAATATTATGTAGTACAATGTTTGAAACAAATTAGACATACATCCAATTTTAAGGCTTGAATTTTGAGCCTCTCCAATGCAACTTGATATAGATACCAAGGAAGGTGACCTACACTTTTTTTTCGTCATTCCTCATAATGAAACCGATAATGGTGCTTGCAGAATATAGTCGTTTCAAAATCGATCTAATAAAGTTGTGAAACATAATCTTTCAATTGAATTTTTTTAGCTACATGTGTTTTGATCATAAGTATCTTGTCAACCCAACTCAAATGATTAGGGCCTATTTGGTTTCATTTCATTTTTTTCGTTCTGCATTTTCAACATTCATAACAAAATACAAGGATAACGGAAGAGATTTATAATCTTAGATCATTACGATTAGATGCGAGGGACAGCGGAGAGGATAAATCTTTTTTCATTATTTTATTGTTTCTCATAACACAAAAAATAAAATAAATTTGTTTTCCTATTTTAAATGACAGCTTCATTTTCCACATTTGTTGGTTTTCAAAATTACATGCTAACTATGCATGTTTTTTGGACGAAAACAAAAAACTAAAAAGGGCAAACCAACCAGAAGCTTATATTTGAGTGTTCGAATAAAAGTTGTTATATTCTGTAACTCAAATAGCAATATAAATTATGTATGATAAAGGTACTGACAATTATCAAATGTCTTACTATAAAAAATAAGCATAATTTAATAAGTTCTCCATTCATTCCAATATTTGGTTTATTCTATAATATGGTAGAAAATAAAGGAATCTTTCTAACTAATCATAACTCCAATAGGATTCATAATTAAGAGGATACGTAGGATTAAGTGACACATCTATTTCAGTATCAAACCAAATTGTTCTCGTTGTCATATGATATAAAATTATAAATACCCATAGCTATTGTTACCTTTTCCAAGCAAAGTATGGGTGCCTGTGTAGCTTCAAGGAGAATCAAATATACAGATATTGAAGGGCTTAGTCATTCAATGTTTTATATATAGCAGCACTTAAAGTTGAAGAGTACACTTAACAATTTGTTATATAATAAGTGAAGGAGCATCAGTGTACCCATAACCATATGATCTATCACGTGTTAGCAAAGCAAAAGATTGAATGAGCATTATGTATTTTTTGGACTATGTTTGGTGCATATAATTGGATGTTCTATGCTGGTAGCACCCAACCCATGAAGGGTCCATTTTATTATATTACTAATAACCCATTAATTCACTGCATATTCCACAATGCATAGTCAAAATATAAAATAAATACAAAACATAAAATAAGTATAACAAAAATAAAATACCTATAAATAAACTCTAAACTATCAAAGTACAACATCTCTCAGATTATCATACGAAATATGAACTATTCAATATCTCTCCTGTGACGACCCTCCTTTTCGACCCATAGAAATCGACACTAATGCATTATTGGTATTCACATGCCACAAATCCAAGTGCCGAAGAGGTGGATTATCAGGGGTTTTAAAAGAAATAAAGATAGAAGGTATAACAAAGTAGAATCTTACATCATATTTAAAACAATTTATAGTTATACATGTGGAAAGTACATATAATCACTCCTAAGTAATTCATCAAAGTTAAGGAGGACTAACCCAGACATGAACAGTTATAACTGCCTATCCCTTACAGGGGCTGGTACCCAATACATAATACAACAGAAACTAACAATAGATAACTACCATCATAATAACTTCCATGCCTCATGTTTCTCCCAAAATGCTCCATGTTTCTCCCAAAATGCTGCATGCTACCTAACTACTTGGCTGCCCAAAAAAGGGCACCTAAAATAAGAAAATAAACTCTGGATTAAATACGAGATTGGTGTGAGAAACTCAAAGTACAAATAATTGAAAACAAGGGTATCTCAAAAGGCCACGTCGCACATAAACACAGAACATATTTTTACCTTATGATAACCAAAAAATTTGCAACACAAAATCAGAGAAATTATCTTTAATGTCATTGTTTGAAAACTCTTTCACATAAATATATGTAATCTTAGCCGAAATTGCTACATTAATTAAATTTCAGCATACTAGGTTCTACAACTAAAACCGTAAAGGGCTCGTTTTGGATAACGGATTCCATACAATGACAACATAAGGGACTACCTTCCAACAGTACATCTCTAGAGGGATGCACCTGAGGCTCCAATTTCTAGCAACAAAGAACCGACCTTCCTTTACCATAGATAGCACCAGATATCTCATCACCCCGGTCGTTCCCAACATTTACCAGGATCCCAAAGCATATACAACATACGTGAAATATAGAGGGTAATATTGAAAGGTGAAGCCCATATCCTAATGTGAGCGACACACTTAGCCCTACCGCATCTACCCTATTTTTTTCATTCTCGGTGTGCAAGGCTTATGGTAATGTTTTACCTCTCATAAAAAAATCCCTCTTTGAATTCCTCATTGCCATTCTAACAACACACTACTAATTTTCACAAATGTACAACCTCTGGGCTTGTACGTCTCAAAGAAGGGTGTTAGGTGTAAGAGAGGTTACCTCCTACACCATCAAACATATGTACGTTTATAGAGATCAATGTATGTGTATTTTATCAATGGAATGTCAGATATTCTTCCATACATGTTATCCAGGAATAGGACAAACCGAAGGCACTCCCCTTGTTACATTCTATTTTAGGAATTACCCTTAGGATTAGTAGCAAGAAGTCCTTGCATCGTAAATTTTCAAAATTAAGTACTACTGCCACCCAATGTATATAATATGGAAATCGAGGGGCTTGTGGCAAGTAGCCTTTCATTATGAAGATCTCCGTCTTTAAAATCATTGCCTTTATCATGTTTTCACTTTCGAATATACATTGGTTCGAAGTAGTTTTCGGATAGGAATCACCCAAATCCGATCCCGGTCTCTCCAAACCAATTATCGATAAAACATGTTTTAGAGATATATCATTTATTTTCCAGTATATATGAGATTATTAAACCTCTCTTTAACCTTGGAAAACACCAAATCATTTCTCATAAATCATGTTGGAAAACATTATTGAGTAAAAAGGATTCATAATCATTATACTAATTTTACTCAATATTAATTTCTGTATTAACAAGTACAATTCATCGAAAAATGGCGATACCACCATTTAAATTGACACGAATAGTATGAGTTCCCTCCTCAGAATTTAACACCAAGTATAAGAAGATTATTTGTACACAATCCAAGTGGTGTTAAATTTGTAAATTACAATCTTTTATAATTGCCTCGTTTCAACATTTCGATCTTATATATTCTTCATCCAAAAAAGGCCAGCTGAGCCAGCGCACTTGTTGCTTTTAAACATCTCTTTAGTTTAAGCACCCCACATTCGGATCTCATGAATTGAAAAATCCAGCCTACTCATTGGCTTTTAGAGCCAAGATTAAATCATTTATTTATAACAGGTTTTTTTTGAACCATTTATTTAAACTCCTTTGAAAGCTATTTTAAATATTCCAAATCATCTTTAAAATACTTAATTATTTATTTGAAAATGTTAATTAAGTTAAAACAGTTGTTTGCAAAAGTTACAAGAAAGTGCTGCGAAAAATGCTGCAAATAATGTTTTAAGGCTTCTTTGATCAAGACAACTTTTCTATCAATTAGAAGTCCATTTTTATAACTTTAATCTCTTTTAAAAATTTTTATTATATTTATAGAATTATTTCATATTTTTAAAGAATTAAAAATATCCATTTAAAGAATGTATCGCTTTGGTTTCCAAATTGCCAAAGCACGACTATTTTGAAAACCTATTTTGCTCATATTTCAAAATATACTAAATGAAATCTCGATCTCCTTCTTTTGTTTGAAAACTTTGATTATAAGAGTTTGAAAATTCTTATTCCAATGAACTTTGACTCCGAATCCATCGTATAAATGGATTTAAACTATTACGGCAATAAATCGTGAACTGCCGTTACACGACGCGCCTAGTTTTAACTCCAATTTCAATTGTTTTAAAACTTTAACAAATTGAGTTTTAGTGATTATTAACCATTTATAAACCAATTTAAAGAGGTTTAATCATCTTGTAACACTTTTATAACTCATTTCGAAAAGTGATTTTTGTTGTGTAATTTCGACGTATATTAAACGTAAATTGTTTACACATCTAAACAACCATGTTTTCAAATCAAAACATTATGATCAACACATAACAACCAATCATTCCAGTTATATCATATCACCATCCATATCATAATATAAATAGAGTTTTCTCACCTTAGATTCAATCGTACTAACTTTAAAATGACTATAGCTTTACTATTCTGGAATAGTAACTCATGAAGCTTGGATAATGCTTCGTAGGAGGTTCGGCCCTGGTCTTTGGTGCTTGAATGCTCTCAGCCTAGTTTGGAAGAGAGGGAAGGCTCGACCTTTGGTGGTAGAAGGTGGTGGTCATGGGTTTCAAGGGGAGAAAGAGGATTTTTGCTTCGGTTTGGAGGTGTTTGGATAATATATATTTACTATGTAATTTTATTTTATTTTTGCTTTTTGCAGTATTTTTCTCTATAAATTTCCTAATGTAAGAAGCTATTAATGAGGAGTATAAAGTGGTAAAGAAGTTTAGAAAAATGAAGGGGGAAATGTGAATAGAAGTGAAGATGGATGGTGGGTATTTATAGGCAAATGGATATGATAAAATATAATGATACTTTAAGTGCAAACACATCATCACTTCATCAACACCAAAACCCTCCTCCATCACTATTTTGGTCAAAAGTACCCCTCATGTGCCTACTCAAGTGTGTGTGTGTGTGACGGTAAGTTGATGGTTGACTTTGGTTGGAAAATATCATGATTTTTATTAATAATATCATGATATTTTTTATCTTTATGTTTTTATTTTTATATATGTGTGTGTCTTCATGTGCATGTATATATTTATATATATGTGCACATGTATTTGTGCATATGCATGTCACAATGATCCATAACATTATACAACTTTTCTACGTTGAATCATTATGAAATCCGATTTTGATTTCCTATCATATTTTCCCATCAGAGTCAATATACATATATTTGTAAATAAAGTTTGAAAATAATATTTCTATCACTATATAATAATTAAAAGAGCATCATTTGATATTTTAAATAATTATTAAATCATTTAAACTCCATTTAAATTTAAAATTTATTTTTAAATAGTGATATCATTAATGATGTCATAATGACATTTTATACTCAAAAATAAATAAATAATTTTATTACATATTCTCACTCATATATATAAATGAATGTATATGTCCAACTTTGTGCATAATGTCAGAGGGTGTAAGAGTTGTTTATCTATAAAACAATTTTTGGTCATTTTATCGATATTTTCCAAAGTGTATATTTTTGTAAATATTTATTCAAAATAAGATTACCTATATTATTTGTTATTCGAAACACCAGTATTAATGTTAAAAATCTTACATTTGAATATTTTTAAATGTAATCATTATTTCCTTGAATGATAAATCCATGGATCATTACAGTCTTCCCTCAAACTAATTTCGTCCTCGAAATTATGACAAGAAGATAACTCAAAAACGAATATATATATATATGGTGAAATTTATACAAAGATAAGATAAGTGACCATACTATAGGATGTGAGTACACTATGGCGATATAATACATGCATATAGGCTACACATCTATCCTAAACTCAGGATAAGCCTTTTTCATTCCATCTTTCGGTTTCCATGTGCAATCGTTAGCATCACCACACTACTGAATTTTAACTAATCACACAGAATTTCCCTTAATTGCTTCTCATCATGATCTATGGTTTGATTAGGCTGTTTGATAATCGTCAAGTTAGGTTCCATTTCCAAATCTTCTTATGCTCGCGTCTCTATAATTTGTTCTGGCCATACACATACTTCCATAAATGAGATACATGAAAAACGTTATGTATAGCCAACAACATTTCTGGCAATTCTACTCGATAGGTTAATGGACCTATCTGCTTAAGAATTGGAAAAGGTCCAATATATCAATATGCTAGCTTCTTAGTTCTTCCAAACCTCACTACCGCCCTCATGGGAGAGATCTTTAAATATATCAAATCTTCCGTTGAAAACTCCAAATTTCTAAGTCTTAGATCTGTGCAACTCTTCTGCTACTTTGTGCTTCTTTCAGCTTTTTCTAGATCATGTCTACCTTTTCTGAGGCTTCTCGGATCATATCGAGGCCAAGTACTAATTGATCTCTTGTTTCGATCCAAAATGCCAGGGATCTACATGAACGACCATATAAAGCTTTATAAGCTGCCATATCAATACTTTCTTGGTAGCTATTGGTTAAGGAGAATTCCATAAGATGAAAATGGTTTTCCCATGAACCTCTAAAATCTAAGACACAAGCTCTCAGTAAATCTTTTAATACTCGGTTTACCCTTTTAGTTTGCCCATCAGTTGGGGATGGTATGCAGTGCTTAAATCTAGCTTCATTCCCAAAGCTGTGTATGATGCCTCCAGGATTGATTGGTAAAAATTAGATCTCGATCACTCATTATGATACTCAAAACCCCATGTAATCGAACAATCTCTCTCACGTATATTTCAGCTAAGCTCGAGGCTGTCCTTATTGGCTTTATTGGAATAAAGTGTGAACTTTTGGTCAATCAATCTATGATAACCCAAACGCCTTCATTTTCCTTTCCCATTCGAGGTAAGCCATCAATGAAATCCATCAATATCTAGTCCAAACTTCCAAGTTGAAATCTCAAGAGGTTTAAGTAGTCCATCGGCCTTTTGCTGATCGCTTCTGATTTGCTGACAATTTGCATATCTACTAACATGGATGGAAATGTCCCTCTTCATACCCTTCCACCAAATGTTCGTTTCACGTCTTTATACACTCATTTACCCTAGGGTGAATATTAAGCTTGGATTGATGGCATTCAATTAATACTTCCTGCCTTAAGTTGTCAATAATGGGAACACAAATTCTCCCATTTAACCGTGGTATCCTTTGGTTATCTATTTTTAAGCTTGAATCCTACCCTTTGCCTATCCTCTATTATCTTTTTTAGATGCCTATCCTCTCTTTACTTGCTAGTAATTCTTTCTAAGAGAGTTGAAGTCACTAACAGATAAGCTATAATGGCATGTCTTCTGCTTAGCGCATCTGCTACTATGTTAGCTTTCCCAGACGTACATAAAATGTCCAGATCATATGACACAAGAAATTCTAACCACCGTTGCTATCTCATATTTAAGCCCTTCTAAGTGAAAAGATACTTTAAAAATTTGTGATCCGTGAAGAGATCGAGCTTTTCACCTATTTAAAGGAGTAATATTAGTTACTAATTTCAATTAAAGTTTATCAAAATAAACCATAAGGGATTCTTACCCTATGAATAATGCCTCCACATTTTTAATGCAAACACAACGGCTAATAAATTTAAACCGTATGTTGCATAATTCCTTCCACAAGTCTTCAGTTTTCTGCTCACATAAGCTATAACTTTTCCATGTTGCATCAGACTGCACATACTCCTCCACAAGTATCAGTATATATGGTTAAACCACCGCTTTCATCTGCAATAGTTAGAACTGGAGCACCGGTTAACCTTTCCTTCAACTCATTAAAGGCTTCCTTACATTTGTCCAGTTAAACTTAACATTCTTCATAGTCAACTTTGTTAGATGGGAGGAAAACTTTAAAAAGTCTCGAATAAACATCATGTAATATCCTACCAATCCTAAGAAGCTACCGACATTCGTCGGAGTCCGCTGTTACTTCCAATCTTATATAGCTGAAATATTTCCTGGGTTTATTGAAATTCCATCCCCTGGCACTAGATATCCAAGGAACCTTAACTCATTCTCCAAGAAATGACATTTGAATAATTTGACTTTAAGCGTATGTCTCCTTAATATCCTTAATGCAATCTCTATATGTCTTTCATATTCCTCCTCGTTCTTTGAATAAGTAAGAATATCATCGACAAAAACCAACACGAATTTTTTGAGCGCATATCTGAATACTCTATTCATGAGATCCATAAAATAAGCGGACGCATTGGTCATCCCAAAAGGCATAACCAACTACTTGTAAAAACAATTTGCACCAATGAATGTATTTAATGGAAAGCAATCTTTAGCTATCCTTAGCTAATGGAATCCTGTAGCTAGATCCATTTGCGAGAATACTCAAGCATCGTGAAATTGATCAAGCAAGTCATTTATGGACCAACTCATTCTTTTCTTTTGGAGACATCCTTCGAATAGAGGGAATAGCAGGTCTTGCACCAGGAATTAAGTCAATACAAAACTTAATTTCCTAATATGTAGGCAAACTTTTTACCTCTTCAAAACATCCTAAAACTCCTTAACATTCGGTATCATCTCTAAACCTTTTTGGGATGAATCTAGCACATACATGAAGCTATCCCTTACTGGATTAGGTTCTTCACAAGATGTTTCCATAAATTTTCTAAAGCTGGTCCATAAAGATACCATTCTTTTAACGCAGTCAAGGTCAGCTTTATTCTTGGATTACCAAGCTATATCGAGTAAAACTTCAAACCCAATAAAGTCAAGAACAAATAGGTCATTTGAAAAACTATGGAAAATTTGGGTAACTCGAACGTCTTCAAAAATCATACAAATATTAGTTGTACCACCTATGGGATTAGACACACAAATAGGGATGTCTACTAATTTTGTGATTAGTTTTAATTTATTAACCAATCCTTTAGCAATAAAACTATGGGAAGCCTTAGTACCAAACAATACATTAACTAAATCATCATTGACATAAATATTACCTTCTAGAACTCCCTTTCCCATTACATCTTTAGAGGTTGAAGGCTCGGCTTTAATAGCATAAACCTTAACCTGCTCTCCTTTATTCATTAGCAGGAATATATTTTTCTAGTGCTTGGGTTAATGGCAATTGTGGAAAAGACTATTTTGAAACATAGGAGAGTTGGTTCCTTGTTGCTGCCATTGAACTTTTGGACTCCTATAGTACTTTGAATAATGACCTTTCTTTCCACAGTTAAAACATTCAACATCTTTAAATTCTTGGACCTCGCTTGAAAATATTTTGACTCTTCCATGCCGTGTCTTAGGAACATTGATAATACAGAGAACGGCCTTGTCATCTCTGTTACGATGATTCCACCCCGTTGGATATTTATTCTAATATCTGGAACACGAAATATTAAAATGGTTTTCCTAAGATCCTTCTCCGGGCTTGCCTTGCCGTGCCTTCTTTCCGTTGTTATTAAACTTTATCTTGTTGTAATTGTTTTGGGTTGGGACCAGATTTTTCTTGTCCAGAACTTCATAATAGAAACCCATATCTATTAAATCCACAAAGGTTCCTTTTACATGAGTGCTCGTCCTATCCTAATACTGCTCATTCATCCAAAAAATAAATAGCTTGTTTTTCTTCAGAGGCGTGTCTATCAGTCTAGGCCCAAAGCGAGATAATTCATTGAATTGGTGCAAATATTCTTCCACGGACATCTTTTCTTGTTTCAGATCCATTAAAATTTTCTAGAGTGGGATTTCCCAACGGCGGGCATGTATTGTTCTTCAAAAACTTCTTTAAACCGCCCCTAAGAGAAATTATTTTAAGATTCATTAAGAGTAATAGACTCCCACCAAGCTAGAGCCTTATCCTTCAATTTCCAAGAGGCCAAGAATCTCTTTCGATCATCATCGACATCTAATCCTTTAAAGATTTTCTCATAGGATTGGAGCCAAGCTTAAACTTCAATAACTAATTCTGGTTCTTTGAATGGCTTTCCTCCCAAGCTGGTATAATCTTTGTAAAGAACAGCAAAGTTAAGTTAAGGTTGCACAGGAACTTCTTCAATTACCGCGACATTTGGAGTTCAACCATTGGTCGCTGTTGTGCTGCTACCAAACCTTCTACATCCTCTTTGCTTACTCATTTCTTACTACCTGGATATAGTAAAGAGACAATTTAGAATATAGAGTTGACTATCTTAAGGAATGAGCATCAAAGTCGAATATACTTATTTGGATAAAAAAATTAAATACGCGCTCTCATTGACCAAATGCATTCTAGGGAATTATTAACCCTATCTCTAATGAGTTGACCCCATTAAGCCTTAAGTGTTCGCTCAACCCAAGATCTGATATCAAATGTGATGACCCGCCTTTTCAACCGTCAAAAAGCGATATTAATATGTCTTCAATATTAACGTGCCACAAATCCGAGTGCTGGAGAGGCGGAGTATCAAAAGTTTTAATAGAAATAAAGATAGAAGATAGAAAAAAATAGAATCTAACATTGTTTTTAAAACAACTTATTATTATACATGTGGAAAGTATATACAATTACTCCTAAGTGATTCATTAGAGATATGGTAGGCACTAACCCAACCGGAGACAGTTATAACTGCCTATCCCTTATAGGGGGTGGTGGATACCCAATACATAATAAAAATACAGTGGAAACTAATAATAGATAACTATCATCATAAGAACCTCTATGCTTCATGTTCTCCAAAAATGCTCCATGCTTCTCCTAAAATGCTCCAGCTACTTAACTACTTGGCTGCCTGAAAAATAGAGCACCCAGAGTTTGAGGGAATAAGAAAATAAACTTCGGGTCAGTCATGGGACTGGCGTGAGAAACTCAAAGTATGGATATTTGAAAATAAGGTTACCTCATCAGACCACACCGCATATAACACGGAATTGGTTTTTACCTTATGATAACCAAAATATTTGCTACATAAAACCAGAGATATTATCTTTAATGACATTTTTGAAAACCATTTCAAATAATAATACATAATCTTAGCCGAAATTATTACATTAATTAAAGTCAAGCATACTAGGTTCTACAAATAAAACCATAAAGGCTTGTATTGGAGAATTGATTCCATATAATAACAATGTAAGGGACTACCTTTCGATGATACATCTCTAGATGATGCACCTAATGCTCCAACCTCTACCAACAAAGAATCGGCTTAGCTTTACCATAGACAATACCGCCTCGGCCATTCCTAACCTTTACCGGGATTCCAAAGCATACACAACATACCCGAAATATAGAGAGTAATGACAATATTCTAATGGGAGCGACCCACTTAGCCTTGCGACATCTACCCTATTTTTGTCATTTTGATATGCGAGGCTTATGGTAAACTTTTACCTTTCACAAGACAAATCCCTCTTTGAATGCCACATTACCATTTCTGACAACATACAATTGATTTCCACTAATGTACAACCTCTAAGCTCGTACGTCTTAGAGAAGGGTGTTAAGTGTAAGAGAGGTTACCTCCTACACCATCAAACAAATGTAGTTTGTAGGGATCAATGTACATGTATTTTAGGAATGTAGTGTTAGACATTCGTCCATACAAGTTATTCAAAAACAAGACAAACCGAAGGAACTCTCCTACCACATCTTGTTTTGGGAATCACTCCTAGGATTACTACCACCGTATGTATATAATATGGAAATCGAGGGGCTAGTAGCAAGTACCTTTCATTATGAAGATCTCCGTCTTCAAAATCATTGCCTTTATCATGTTTTCACTTTCGAACGTACATTGGTCCAAAGTGGTTTTCGGATAGAAACCACCCAAATCCGATCCCGGTCTCTCCGAACCAACTATCGATAAAACATCTTTGAGAGATATATCATTCATTTTCCAATCTGTATGAGATCATTAAACCTCTCTTTATCCTTGGAAAACACCAATTTATTTCTCATAAATTATGTTGGAAAACATTATTGAGTAGAAAGGATTCATAGAAATTATACTAATTTTACTCATTATTAGTTTTCGTATTCAACAAGTACTATTCGTCGAATAAAGGTGGAATCACCTTTTAAATTCACACGAATAGTATGAGTTCCCTCCTTAGAATTTAACACCAAGTATAAGAAGATTATTTCTTCACAATTCAAGTTATATTAAATTTGTAAATTTGAATCTTTTATACTTGCCTCGTTTCTGACATTTCCACCTTATCTATTCCTTGTCCAGGAAAGAGGCCAGATGAGCCAGTGCATGGGTTGCTCTTGAACATCTCTTTTGTTTAAGCACCCCACATTTAGATCTCATGAATAGAAAAATCCATTCTACTCATCGACTTTTAGAACCAAGATTAAATCATTTATTTATAACAGCTTTTCTTTAACCATTTATTTGAACTCCATTAAAAGTAATTTTAAAACTTAAAAATTAAAATACTTAATTATTTATTTGAAAATTTTCCTACAAGATTTAGGAAAGAATAATTAAGTTAAAACTGTGGTTTGCAAAAGTTACTAGAAAGTTCTGCGAAAAAAATTCTGCAAATAATGCTTTTAAGGCTTCTTTGATCAAAACAACTTTTCTATCAATTGGAAGCCCATTTTTATAAATCAAATCTCTTTTAAAATATTTTAATATATTTATAGAAATTATCTCATATTTTTAAAGAATTAAAAATATCCATTTAAAGATGCTATCGTTTTGATTTTCGAACATCCAAAGTGCGACTATTTTGAAAACAATATATTAGATGCCTTTATTAACTCCCCTTATCCCAATAACTTCTTTAACAATTCCCAAAAAGTGTATAAATGATCAAAAATTTAATTTCTTATATAAGAGAACAGATGGAAAGATTCCTTTTATAAAATAGTGCCTGGTGTATAAGATCATATAAACTTAACATGGTTCTTTATTATTGGAACATATCCTAAAAAAATTCAACTCCATACCTACCATACTCAACCTATGCATTTTTTGCCTCACCGTGTGTCTTTTATGAATTATAATAAAAGGTCATAAATATAAAATGATACTTAAATGATAAATGAAATCAATTGAATACAAAGATAATAATATGTACTGAAGAATAGAAGGATAAATGAACTAGAACTTAAATGAATAATGCAACTATTAGGTCGCAATTAAATAGGTGCACAAATGGAAAAAATTTGGAACTGATGAAGATCAAAATCAAAAATGTAATAAATGATAAAATAAATTATCAACATGTGTATTATATGGAAGTTGAACCAAAATCCCTTTTTTTTACTTGACATTTCAATAGTAGATATCTACAAACAAAGAAAGATGATTGCAATAACTTTTTGGAAGAGGGATATCATTTGATTTGATTTTTCTACTATTGATTGTATTAAAAAGAATCATATGCTTGAGAAAAAATATTATACTTTTTTACAAATTAATTTTTTTTAAGAAGCGAAACTTAATTTTTACAAAACTTACCATATATAACAAATTAAACGTTACATACCCAAAGCCATAACAAATATCACAAATGATGTGACAGATGGGGATTTTCGACACTAATACATCCTTGATATTCAATGTGCCTCAAAATCAGGTGTTGGAAATCCCGATCACTGAGGCTGTAAAGAAAATAAAGATAGAACAGAATCTTACACGAATGGAATAACATATATTATTTTAACATATAATCTTTGCATCGAAAAATTTTAATATAAATTTTTCCAAGTTTAACTTAACATCAATATGGACAGTTATAAATATTAGTCCTTACAAAAGCAAAATATAATAGTACATGAGTGTTGTGAATTGGATAACAATCTTTAGAAGAATCTTCTAACTCCACGCTCCGAGGTTTTCCAAAATACTATAAGAAAAACCTAACTACTAGGTTGCCTGGAAAAATGGGCACCTAGAGTTTAAGGGAAAGAAAATAATCTCCGGATCGATCATGGGACTAGTGTGAGAAACACAAAATACGAGTATTTGGAAAACAAAGTGTATCTCATAATACCACACCACGCATAAACACAAAACGAGTTTTACCTTATAATAACCGAATCAATCTACATAAAATCGAGTGATATTTTTTAATGACATTATTTGAAAAAATTTCAAATAAACATATGCACACAGCTGACATTGTTACATTATAAAATTATGGCATAATAGGTTTCCAACTAAAACCGAAGGCACTTTTAGTGATTTAGATTTCCAATGAATAACGAGGTAAGGGACTACCTCTTGTACAGTACATCTCTAGAGGGATGCACCGAGGATCAACATCTTCGAATCCTTTGCGAACTAAGACCGGCCTACCCACAGATCTATCTGGTGGTGGATAGAAATGAGTATGATATCACCCTATCCGTTCCCAACCTATCCAAGAGCTCTTATACCTACACCATATATATTTTTACCCGATATCATCATGGGCACAAAAAAATATAAAAATGTGATATCATACCCTAATGGTAGCGAACCACTTAGCCCTAAAGCAACCCCTATTTCACAATTCCTTGGGTATGAGGTTAGAGGTAACGTTTACTATCCATAGAAAATTTTCACTTAAAATGCTACATTTCCATTTCCAACAATGCACTATTGATTTACACAAAAGCACAACCTTTGAGCTCGTACGTCTTAGAGAAAGGTGTTAAGCATAGAAGGGTTACCTCCTACACCATCAAATAAATGTATGTTTGTAGAAATCAATGCAATATGATCATAGAAATGCAATTTTAGACATCCATACACACAAATTGTCTAGGAATATGACAAACGGAAGGCACTCTCCTACCACATCCTGTCAGGAATTACCATTGCTTATAGAATCGAGTCTTGGACCTAGGAATTGGCTCGACCTAGCATGGAAAGAGGTGAGTGATCGACCTTGATTGTAGGAGATGGTCCGTGGATTATGAAGGGGAAAAGGCGTGATTTTCCTTGGTTTTGAAGTGGATTGCTTATGTATATATACTTGTATAAATTTAGTTTCTTTTTGAAACGTTTTTCTTCATAATTTCCTTAAGGTAGGATGCTCTAGAAAAGATTAAGAATGAGAAATAAGATGGAGTAGAATAGTGTGTACAATTAGGAAGAGAATGGTTGGTATTTATAGGAAAATTTTGGAAATAAATATCTGAATGTACAATTACACTTTTGCCCCTTTCCCACACCCCTTCCATCCCTCTCAAATGCATGGCAAGGCCACCCTCCATTGTGATTTCATGTATGTGATGATGATGATCCGTAAGTGAGTTGATGTTTGCATTTTAGGCTAGAAAATATCTTAGATATTTATACATTTTACTGTATGTAAATTTAAATGTAAATGGTAAGTATATTTGTTGCATATATATGTTCATGTATATATTAGGTTGTGCATGTCTATATATATACAAAATTTAAAGACTAAATTATTATCATTTTTAGCTAATTAAAATGATCTCTTTTGAATTTTAAAACCATACAAATTAATATTAAATATTTTTTTCTAAATAGTGTTGTTATATCGATAAAGCGATACGAATTTTCTTATATTTTCAAATCAAGTATACATCTTTATAGAACTATTATAAATGATTTATTATCACTTCATAACTAATTAAAATGGATTATTATCACATGAAAAGAATTATTTGAATAATTATAATAATTGTTAAATCATTAAATCTCAATTTAAAATCATAAATCAATCATTAAATACAATGTCATTATTGATGATGTCATAAATAAATTTTATTCTCAAAATTAAAATAAATAATTTATTTCATATTATTGTATAAATAGATAAATAAGTGTATGTATCCAACTTCGTATGTGAGTTTTGGTAATTATAGAGCTGTTTATCGATAAATCTGTTTTTGTTCATTTTATTGATATTTTTCCAAAGTATATATTTTTGAAAATATTTATTCAAAATAAGATTACGATCCTTATTTATTATTCAAGACAACATAATCTATGTTAAAAAGCTTATATTTGAATGTTTTAAAAATAAATATAATTTATCGAAGTGATAAATTTGCGAGTCGTTACAGACTCCCCTCCTTAAAAGAATTTTACAATGCAAAATCGAAAGGTATTTGCCTAAAATAATTATTTTTAAACTTACTTCTGTACGATGTATACAGATCATCCGTACGAAATATTTGATTCAATCTTACTAGTCAAATCCATAACTTTACTTCCGAAGTAGGATTAATCCTTCGATTATCTATTGCGGACTTTGATCAGGCTCGAAAACTCCTATTTTCCTTGCATAGCTCTTAATTATAATAGAAAATGTAAGGATCTGACTACAAATCCTCATCAATTTTTGCCCTAAAGCATAGAGTGATAAATCCTTTTCGAATATCAAAATCCTATATTCTAATCTTTAGGCCAAATTCATGTTGTGAAGTAACTCGTGTCAAATGCATATTTTTTAATCTTTTGCAAAATATTTAGAAAATCTTGGTTTAAGTTTTTATACATTTCATAAAGATATAGTTTTATTCTTATGAAATTTTCTCAAGTGGTTTGCGTACTTAAATTTGAACAATGCCATAAACAAAGGACATAATTATATTATACATGCTTAATATTTTACATTCATCCCTATTTTAAACACATCGTTTCCCCTCACATACTTAAACCATTCTTAAGTCTAAGCCTACTTAGGCTTTCATAATACTGATAAAACATAACTACCTTACAAGGCATACATACATATATATGCTATTACTTAATACTAGATAGGAGTTTCCAAATCTTCCAATCTCTCATCATAATCACTTCTCTGAGTTCGGCGCTGAAGGTCAACTTTCATATCCAAAATCAAACAATACTTCTCCATCGTAATCACTATCATCTTGTTCGTTATCAGCTTCGTTTCCCTCCTTAATTTGTGGTATCACATCCACTTCATATGGCAACCATGGCTTTCTTGTATAATTTCTCCTTCTTCTAGTTCTTCTAAACCTTACACTTCTTCTTCCTTGGGATCCACAAATCCTTCCTCTTCATCCTTCATGTTGTCCCAATGAATGGGGAATCCGATGAATCCTCATGCCAAATAATATGGTCACCATCCATCTCACATATGACATTACTATCTCTAGTGCTATTGTTTGATTCATGGGATATAATAGTATTCGGGTCTTCTTCAGGTTTAGATTCTTCTTCCATCGGCTCCTTCTCAAGAATTTCTTCTTTTGGTTCAGGTTCTGAACTTACTGGATCAGTGATCTATATTCTTTTTGAAGCCTGAGTGGTTTCGTTATCATCGAACACTATAATAAGTTCTGGAGTCAAGGAGGATATAGGCATTTTGGCCATTAGGTAACCGTTTTTATCTAGTCGGGTGTATGGAGCTTATTCTCCTTTAATAATGGGATTAATATTGCTAAGTGGCCATTTCCTTGGTTTGTTCTTATCACTCGAAAGAATGATTAGATCATTCTTCTTACCCCAGTTTGTTCTTGAGGTCTCTCTTTTTGAATGCCTGCTCCCATAGCTTGAGGGTTTCTGCAATTATCAACAACAAACACTTAGATACTAAGCATTTTAATTTTCTTAATTAAATGTAATGTTAGGTTAAAAATCAAAGTTTATTCCAGCATAAATCAATTTTAACTATATAACTTTAAGGGTGATAGTTTGCTAAGCACGTGATATTATTTTTCCAAACCCATACTTAGAATATTTCAAATAAAATCCTTTGAAAATTCTCTTTCCAGAAACCCTTTTTAGACAAAAGTTCTCATTATCCAAATCTTTTTCCAAAGTATTACTCCTAATCTTATCAGTGTTATATTAAACATCTTATAATCAAACCGTGAAATTCTAATCACAAGATGTTTATACGTAGATTTTACTAATCTTGATTTCAAACCATCATTCAAGTTATACCATATCTAGCTATATTTTTTTTTATTCTTTATATTCAAAACATAATCCTAGATAAAATTATTTCATTTAACCTTTTTTTCTAAAATGAAAATCATTTTTATATCGTTAACAAATATACGCTTTTATATAACTCTTAACTTATTCTAGGGTCTCTTAACTTATTCTAGGGTGTTACTAAACTTATCT
Source organism: Allium cepa (assembly GCA_030765085.1). Classification (NCBI taxonomy): domain Eukaryota; kingdom Viridiplantae; phylum Streptophyta; class Magnoliopsida; order Asparagales; family Amaryllidaceae; genus Allium; species Allium cepa. The sequence goes on from CM060932.1 coordinate 141,254,347, forward strand.
CTAATGAGTTACTCATCATAGGGTGTTACTAATCCTATTTCTGATGAGACTTTACCCCCTATCAAGCTTAGGTGTTTGCTTAACCTAATCGTTGATATCAAATGTGATGTACGGGATTTTCGAAAATCGAAACTAATACATCCTCGGTATTCACATATCACAAATTCAAGTGTCGAAAAACCCGACCGTTAAGGGTAGAAAAAATTTAAGACATAATAGAATCTTAGACTAATGGAATAACATATATTATTTCAACATATAATATTTATAGCGAAATTTTTTAAAATACATTTATCAAAGTTTAACATAACATTAACAGGGACAGTTAAAAATATCTGTCCTTACAAATGCGGAATATAATAATACATAAGCGTGGTGGAAATGGATAACAATCTTTGGAAGAATCTTCTAACTCCATGCTCCGACTCTCCCAAAATACACTAAGAAAAACCTAACTTTTAGGCTACTCGAAAAAATAGGGCACTAGAGTTTAAGGGAAAGAAAATAAACTCCGGGTCAGTCATGGTACTGGTATGAGAAACTCGAAATACGAGTATTTGGAAAACAAAGGGTATATCATAAGACCACGCCTTACATAGACATGGAACATGATTTTACCTTATAATAACCAAATCATTCTGCATAAAATCCAGTGATATTTATTTAATGATATTTTTTGTAAACTTTTCAAATAGCTGAAACTATTACATTATTAAATTCCAGATTAATAGATTTACAACTAAAATCGAAGGCACTTATTGGAGATTTGGATTCCCAATAAATATCGAGGTAAGGGACTACCCCCCGTACAGTACATCTGTAGAGGGATGCACCAAGGATCGATATCTTCGAAATCTCTACGAGTTAAGACCAGCCTACTCGCAGACCCATCTAGTGGTGGGTAGAACCGAATATAATATCGCTTCAGCCATTCCAGACCTATTCAAGGGCTCTTATACCATACACCACATATATTTTTTACCTGACGTCGTAGCGGGTGCAAAATAAATCTAGAAAGGTAATATCATACCCTAATGGTAGCGAACCACTTAACCTTAAAGCAACCCCTGTTTCACAATTCCCTAGGTGTGAGCCTAGAGGTAACGTTTACCTTTCTTAAAACATTTTCACTTAAAGTGACACATTGCCATTTCCAACAACACAATATTGATTTCCACAAAAGTACAACCTCTGAGCTCATATGTCTAAAAGATTGGTGTTAAGCATAATAGGGGCTACCTTTTACACCATCAAACAGATATACATTTGTAAAGATCAATGCACCGTGATCATAGAAATGCAATATCAGACATCCTTCCATACAAATTATCCGGGAACATGACAAACTAAAGCACTCTCCTAACACGTCCTATTAGGAATTAACCCTAGGATTAGTAGCAAGTAGTCCTTGCATACATAGATCCCACAATGAGGGGACCACTACTATTTATTTATCTCTGGAGCTACTTTAAAATTATCAACAAGTAGTCCTTCTGTTATGAAGATCTCTGCTTTCTACTCATCATCTTTAATGCGTCTTCACTTTCAAACTCGTAAATTGGTTCTAAGTGGTTTCAGTTAAGAATTACTCAAATCTGACTCCAATTCCTTCGAACTAGTCATCGATAAAAAAGATGGTAAGTAAATATGTGCTTTCATTTGATTTATTACTTTTCTTTTTATCAAAAATATCTTCAAGAGATCTATATCTTCAAAAACATTTCTTTTCCGTAAATACGGAATCATTAAACCTCTCTTTAACTTTGGAAATATCAAATTATTTTCGTAAATCATATTTGAAAACATTATTGAGTTAAAAAGGGTTGATAAAACTATATTCCACTCAATGTCAATTTTCATATTTAACCATTGCTATCCATCGAATTGCGATGAAATCATCTTTTAAATTCACACGGATAGTGCGAATTTCCTTCTTGGAATTTAATACCAAGTATAAGAATTCTATAAAATCCAAATTGTTTCAAATTCGGAAAAATTAAATCTTTTATGCTTGTCTTATTTCCTGAACATCTCCTGAACGTCTCCTTAGTTTAAGCACCTCACATCCCGATCTCACGAATAGAAAAATCCAATCCACTCATCGGCTTATCGAGTTAAGATTAAATGACTTAATTATAACAGCTTTTCTTTAAATCATTTATTTAAACTTTTTAAAACAAATTATAAAACCTTTAAATCATCTTTAAAATACTAAATTATTTATTTGAAAACATCTATAAAATATTGGGAAAGGATACTTGAGTTTAAAGCCATATTTCAAAAGTTATTACAAGTGCTGCAAAAAGTGCTGCGAATAGTGCTACGAATAGTGCTTTTAAGCTTATTTGATAAAAACTACTTTTCTATCGTTTAGAAACTCATTTTTATAGCTCAAACTCTTTTAAAACATTTTAAAATATTTATAGTATTTATTTTATATTTTTACAGAATTGAAAATATTACTTGTAAAGATTTTATTGCTTTGGTTTCCGAACTGGCAAAGCCCGACTATATAAAACTTGTTTTGCTCATATTTCAAAATCTACTAAACAAAATCTAGATCCTTTTATTTTATTTGAAAACTATGATTATAAGAGTTTGGAAAATTCTTATTACAAAGAAGTCCAACCTCTGAATCCATCGTATAAATTGATTTAACTTTCTACGGCGAGAAATCGCAAACTGCCGTTACACGACGCGCCTATTTTTGACTCAATTTTCGTAATTGTAAAAACTTAAATCAAATTGGATTTAGCATTCATAAAAACATATAGAAACCATTTTAAATCATTTTAAAGGGGTTTAATGATTCCATATCACTTTTAGAACTCGATTTGGAAAGTGATTTCCTTATGTAATATCGACGTATATTTAACGTGTCTTGTTTACACAATTAAACAACTATACTAAAACAACCAAAATTGTTAGCATAGTAAACATCCGTAGAAATCATATTACATCATCATTATCATATATATATATAGTTTTTGACCTTCATTGGTTTTTAGCTTCTCAAAAATTTGCTATAGCTTCACCATGATCGAATCAGAGTCTATGGAATCGATCCTTGAACTTTGGAATGGGCTCATCCTAGCTTGAAAAGAGATGGAGTGCCTGGCCTTGGTTGTAGGAGGTGGTGGTCATGGATTATGAGAGAAAAGAGGAGTGCCTGGCCTTGGTTGTACGAGGTGGTGGCCATGGATTATGAGGGAAAAGAGGAGTGATTTGCCTTGGTTTTGAAGTGGATTATATATATACACTTATACAAATTTAATTTCTTTTTGAAATATTTTTCTTCATAATTTCCTTAAGGTAGCAAACCATGGAAAAGCTTGAGAATGAAGAAGAAGATAAAGCAGAATAGTGTGTAGAATTATGAAGAGAATGGTGGGTATTTATAGGAAAATTTTGGACATAAATATCTAAATTCATAGTTACGTTTATGCCCCATTCCCACAACCCCTTGTTCCTTCCAAACACACGGCAAGGCCACCCCACCTTAAGTTTCCATGTGTCTGATGATGATGGTTTGTAAATGAGCTGATGTTAGCTTTTTAGCGTAAAAAATATCTTAGATATTTATACTTTTTACTATATGTAAATTTAAATGTAAATGTAAGTATATTTGTATATATATATGTGAGTTCATGTACATGTTAGGGTGTGCATGTATATGTTATATATGTGTGCATATTTATCTTATAAGATTGCAATGACTTAAAACAATATCTATTCATTAAAGCGTTATGAATTCCGATTCTAATGTCCAATCATATTTTTACTTCACAGTAAACAAACATATGTTTGTAAAAAAAATTGAAAACTAATTTTTATCATTTTTAAATAATTTCAATGATCTTTTTTCAATTTTAAAACCATATAGATAAATATTAAATAATTATTTACAAAAAGTGTTGTTATATCAATAAAACGATACAAATTTTCTTATATTTTCAAATCAAGTATATATCTTTATAAAACTATTATAAATGATAAAAATATCACTTCATAATTAATTAAAATGGATTATTATCATTTGAAAATAATTATTTGAATAATTATAATAATTATTAGATCATTATAACTTAATTTAAATTCGTAAATCAATGATTAAATGCGATGCCATTTTTGATGGTGTCATAAATATATTTTATTCCCAAAAATAAAATAAATAATTATATTTCATATTATTGTTTAAATGGATAAATAAGTGTGTGTATCCAACTCTATGCATGACTTCTGATATTTATAGAGTTGTTTATCGATAAAACAGTTTTGGGTCATTTTATCGATATTTTTCCAAAGTATACAGTTTTGTAAATACTTACTCAAATAAGATTACCATCCTTATTTATTATTCAAGACAGCATAATCTATGTTAAAAAGCTTATATTTGAATATTTTAAAAATGAATATAATTTATCAAAGTGATAAATTTGCGGGTCATTACAAATAGGAGAAGAGGGAAGTATATAACTCCAACCAAAGCTCTAAGAAAATACAAAATGCAATAGAAGAAAATTTTCCATCATATATTAAAGGTAAAAAAACTTGAGAGATTATAATAAAGGAGGATTTAATATTTGTTTTAGATGGATAATATGAGTAATGAAAATAAAATAATGAAATGGAAGTAGAAGATGTACATAAATAAATAAATGAATTAGGAGGTGAGAGGTTATATAGTTATAACATTAAAAAGAAATTAATTTAGGTTTGATTAATTACTTAAAGGATAAGAGAAATCCATAAGAACAAAGCCAAACTTATTTATATGTACATATAAAAAATCAATAGTTTAATTACTTTGCATGCTCTACTATAAGAGAAATGGAAATGAAAAATATTAGCATGGTTGACATAATTAGTTTGTGACATTAGCCACTATTAAATAATTAAGAAAAAAATGATGACTTAATTTTGAACATTGAAAATAAAATCAGAACTTATTGTGAAAATCTGACCTATGAAAGATTGAACGGAGTATAATTTAATCTGTTGCATAGAAAAGAAATAAGATTAGGTAATTCAGGAAAGGATATTTACTAGGAAGGGAGGAGTATTTATTTTTAAAAGTAAGGGGAAAGGACAATGCATTTAATAGGAATGTATTGACCGGAAGGCATAGGGAAAGTAGAGAGTGAGAATGAAAGAGAGAAGAGGAGTTAGGACTCGGTTTTAGTAGTATAATATAGATATGTTTTGATTTTGGTAAATTCTGGTGAAGAAATGGAGTTTTGACAGAGTTTAGGCATAGAGTATTCAAGCCCCTTTTTCGGTTGTCGCCATGTATTTATAAATGTAGAAGGAGCCCTTTTGGACCGCTCTAAATTTCCTTAAAAATTCATCTACGAAATACCCTGCAAAAGGAACAAAATTAGCTAAAGAATAGGTAAAATTTCCCTGTGGACTGATAGGATCTAGGTTGATCCATCAGAATAGCCTAAGGAGAAAAAAATGATCGATCTATAACTCCTTTATTTTAAGTCGGATGCACCCAAGAGTTAAATGATTCATCTTGCATTATCATGTAGGATACTCATCAATTCTTTATTACTTCATTCGATGACCATCTATGGTACTTGTCCAAAGGTGACTACTTATAAATTAGGGTTGATCGATAAGAATGAACCATCGAGAGAAAGGATGATTTATCCATAACTTCTTCATAACAAGTAAGATTCGTATGCGGTTTGAACCGTTCATATTATGTAACAACCGGTATATTTGGACAATTTAAATTGACAATAATCCTCACATATCAACTTAAATAGTACAAAAAACGAATCATTAATGGAGTATGTGTATATAAATGAGAATCATCAGAATTACAGACAGATACAAAAACAGAATAACGCTGCGGAATTACAACAATGTCATAATAGTAGTTCATGAAGCTACTAAGTAAATACAACAACGTCTCAAGCAAATAGTGAAAAGAAATACATAGATGTCCGATACAATATCAAAATAAAATAGAGCAATACTGATAAAGGTAAATGATAGTCTTCAAAGTCTTCAGCTTCCAAGCAAAACAGCAACAGAAATCCTCAGACTGACCCGAGCATAAGCACAAACAAACACTCGAGTCTGGACATATATTCTTATACATGATAATATGGTTCAATTTTTTTTTTTGAAATAACAATAACTCAAAGATGAATGGAATAAAAATCTTTCAGGATCCGTTAAACTATCTATATATAGTAGTGTACGCTAAGTGGATAATGCCTAACAGTAAAATAAAGTATCGAAACAGTGTCAGGCGTTACCTTATTTCCCTTAACACATTTATATAGCACATAATCTATACAGCTCTGTAAACTCCACCGTAAACTAGTGGGATATCAGGGAGTACTCCATAGTTATAATACAAAACAAATTATAGTGGTCGTGTATAGGGATATAAGTATGACAAGGCACATGAGGCAATACCTAAGATAGTGAAACTACCGTTTTCCTAATCCGGACTAGTGAGAACGCATCGCCGCAACGATCGCAACACTGCGATACAACACTCCAAATTCAAGGGTGCGCACCAATCAAAAACAGGTAATGAGTAGTTTACGAAGAAGTGTGTTCGCTCGAGGTAGCTAACCTCATTGGCCCGGCATGACTCCTGTTTAAGTCATTTCAAATTTTGACACAAGTGTCAAGGTCATCCATTATCGTTCCCTTTCTTCAATCATCAACGTACATCATTCCAACCACTTCATTCTGGATCACACTCCGCGTATAGTTATTAAAGTGATATTCGACTTAGATAGTGAGCATGTCCCTAACCTATCCCGGTCTCTTTAATAACTTCGTAAATTTTTACACCGATTGGTCATTTAATAAATTTCAAAACCAAATTAATTTCAATCTCTCTTAGAATTTGAAAGCCAACATTTCATTTGTCTTTCTATATCAATTTCCATAATTTACGTTTCAAAACTTCCAAATTTCCAATTTCAAAACTCTATAATTCAGCTTCAAATTTTGATTTAAAACAATTCAAATATTGATTTAAATTCATATATAGGTTTCATTCAATAATCATTTAAATTAAGTTAACTTAACATAATATTGATTAAAATTCATAGATGGATTTCATTCAATAATTATTTAAATTAAGTTAGTTTAACATTTCAAAACAATTTCAATTAAATTTCCAATTCATTAAATCATTCACTTAAGTTTACCTACATATATCCAAACTTATAAATTTAATTAAATTGAATTCGTCAAATTAAATTCTTTAATTTACAAGTTTATTTTAATTTCAATAAATAAATCACATTTTATTTCTAATTAAAGAAATTATGTTTCACTTATTTACTTATCTCATTAAATAATCCCGAGTTAAATTTCTTCGATGAACAAGTTCAAATTTGTTTAATTATTAAATAAATTTCAAAACTTAATTAATAATTCATTAAATTTAAACAACATTCTTTCATTAATTATTTATTTCAAATTATTAAATATTAACATTTTAAATTTTACCGGAATTCAAAATTTCAAGTTTAATTAAAACCCTTCATTATTTTATTCAAATAAGATCTTTATTTTATTTTTATTTTAAATCGAATTGTTCGGCCAATCGGATTTTTATTTAATTCTCCATCCTAAGTTAATTTTTTTATTTAGGTATTTATCATTTCCCTCCGATTCCATTTCAATTCAAAATCAGAAACATAGTAAAGGAACTTGCAATGTGAAAACTGGGATGGTGTTAGAGTAAATAAACAAGCAATAACAACAATCAATAACAATCCAATAATTAATTCAAATAATCCCAAAATAATCGTATTAATTTACATTAAAATTTCATGTAAATTAATATAATTATTTCTAGAATCTACACTATCATTTCATGTAGATTAGAGATTATTACGTTATTATTTAATGCAGTTCTACACCTGATATCTACTTATTCAATTCCATACTTTATCCAATTTACATGTCATGAATTTTTGTCTACAATGTTTAAGGTGTCGCTAACTATATTTTTACGTGTCAACTAATTATACATTTCAAAGGTCATATTATATTGATTTTTATTTAATCAAATTCAAGCACATATGTCAATTTCAAAGTGTCAATTATCATATGTCAAATTCAACTGTATATTATATATCACTTCATGCATTAACAATTTTTAACGTCCAATATAAACATCAAACAATCAACTATATTATCAACCAAACTTGATTATCATCGTATAAGAATATAAGTCGTGAAATTTATTCACCTTTCATGGTTAGAGAAAATGAACAACGAAGCACGAAGGGGCATAAATAGACTTGGTTCAAACGCAGCACAAACACGGACAATTGAACAAACTGCAACCATCGTCAAGAGAAAAATGGTATTAATTTCAATATGGACGTTCATATATATTTTTATAAAATCATATATATGCACTTACCAAACAATGAAGAAAAGGAGGAAAGCTGAGAATTTGGGTGCTGTTGCAAAGCGGAAAGCTTCAACTGGTTACGGTACAACAACAGAAAAGAACAAACTGTTACTACACAATAAAACATTTCATGAAAGCAATGCAAGCTTGGCTGTTTGTACTCAGCAAAACATTTCATCTTTCATTTTTTTAAAAAATCGAGAACTGTTTCCTCTTTTTTTTTTTAAAAAACGCATGCACACACATTCACAGCATGCACGAGAAATGGCACAACCAGAAGACGTTGCGCTGGAGTTTGTGCGAGGCCATGGCGAGGGGTGGGTGACGTGTAGGTCGGTTGCGGGGCGCGGAGGTGGTGCGGCGACTCGGGAGGCGGCCGGAGGTAGGTGGGACGGCGCGCGCGGTCTGCGCGTGGTGGAAGGGGTTCAGGCGTGGGATGACGGAGGTGCGTGTTGCTAAGGTGACGCGGTGGAAGGGACGTCGGCTGGAGTGGCGTACGTATGGTTCAGGCGACGGTCACGGGAGTGGGAAGGCATGGTGCAATAATGGGCGACGGTCGGTTTCGGGATCTGGGAATGCGAGAGGTGGCACGCACGATGGCAGAGAGGGACGGTGGGTGTGTGCACGGTCTGGAGGAGGGGAACGGCTGGACGAGGGTGGAGGCAGTTAGAGGTTCAGTTGAAGCAGTGGTGGATGCTGAGTTTATATATTTTTTTCACTATCTTTGCAATTTGACGTTTTACAAAGGAAAAAAATAGAATGTGGGAGGAAGAAGAAATAAGAGAAGGATGAAAGGAGTTAAGTCGTACCTGTAGCTACAGATAGCAAAATGAAATGGCTATGTTTTTTTCTTTTAATTTGGCAGAGAGACACGGCAGTAAATATTATTCTGGAGTTACCAAACGCCTTTCATATTTCCCATGCAACTACCAGCTGCCAACCACCCAATAAATGGACATCAGCTAAAATTTTATTTTCAAATTTTGAATGGATACGGGCTGTAAATTTTTGGGCTGAATATGCATTTAACCGGTCCGAAGGGTTAAATTATCGCGATGTTTTACGTCGAACTCCGATTTGTACAAATGAATATACCATTCTGATCGGCGCGACGAGGCGCTTCCAACGGTACACAGATATTGATGATATGACAGTTTTATCAAAACTCAAAATTTACGCCGATTAATTTGTTCGTTGGACAAAACAATTTAAATGAAGCAGGCGACGACGGAATTAGACGAAACGAAGTGCGACGTCTTGACCAGATAAATTTTTACAACATTACTGTGCAAAAATATTTAGATTCGAAAGATGAAAATTTACGCACTTCAAAATGAACTGATATACAATAAAAAAGCGAATGAAATTTACTGCAATATTTTGCGACGAAACTTTTCCTATATCCATAACTAACTAGACGCATCTTATAAACGAAGTTTGGACGTTAACTGAGAACTTATATAAATTTAAAAAATTTATATTAAAATAATGGATTAAAAATTTTAAATTGGGTCGGAAATTCAGGGTCGTTACAATCTCCCCCACTCAAAAATTTTCATCCTCGAAAAGGAACGAGACGAAACGAAAGAAGTAGGAAAGAAATAAGCAGAAAATCAAGTTGGATTTAAGAAAAATGAATTATACCTGAAATTAGTAATTCAGGGTTTGAATTCCGAATACTATCCTCAGTTTTCCATGTGCAATCTCGGTCATCTGCACTCCACTGAACTTTGACGAGATTGATCGACTTCCTTCTAAGTTGCTTTGTCTCATGGTCGACTATCTGAAGTGGCTTCCACTCAATGGTCAAGTCAGGCTCGATGACTAACTCTTCCGACTGAGCAGTGGGAATGGTCATAGATGGATTGCACACAACTTTGCGGAGATGTGAGACATGGAGCACATTGTGCACAGCGGCAAACTTTTCTTGTAATGTGATTCTATAGGCCAAGGTTCCTACCCTCTCCGTAATATTAAACGGACCAACAAATCTGGGAGCAAGCTTCCCTTTCCTTCCAAATCGAATAACATTCTTCTAAGGCGACATTTTGAGAAACACTTCGTCTCCTATGCTAAATTCAAGATCTCTCTTCCTTCTGTCAGCGTAGCACTTCTGTCTATCCTATGCCGTTTTTATTTTTCTCCTGATTTCTTCAACTTTCTTGGTAGCTTTCGTAATTATTTCCGGACCAAGCACTAATCGGTCTGCAGACTCAATCCAACAAGCCGGCGATTTGCACGGCCGTCTATATAAAGCTTCGAATGGTGCCATACCAATGCTTGCCTGATTTATTAAAGGTAATTAATTCCCATTCAAATATACTTATTCAAATTTGAAATTCGATTTCTTTACCTGATAACTATTATTATACGTAAATTCAACCAAATGGAGATGGTCTTCTCAGGATCCACCAAAGTGTATAATATAAGCTCGGAGAAGGTCTTTCAAAATCCGATTCACCCACTCAGTTTGGCCATCTATTTGAGGATGATAAGTTGTGCTTAGATTCAGTTTTGTGCCCAAAGTATCTTGAAATGCCTTTCAGAATTTACTAGCAAAAATAGGATCTCTATCGCATACGATACTAGATAGTACACCATGAAGTTTAACAACTTCCCTCATATATATCTCGGCCAAACTCGAAGCAGTACGAGTGGTCTTGACTAGAATGAAATGAGCGGATTTTGTCAGCCTATCGACAATCACCCAAGTGCTCTCGTTACCTCTTCTAGTCTTTGGTAGCCCATCAATAAAGTCCATAGAAATTTGCTTCCACTTCCAACTTGGAATCTAGAGGTTGAAGTAATCCTGCCGTCTTCATGTGATCAGCCTTAACTTATCGACAAGTTGTATATCTGCTAACATAGGTAGAAATATCACGCTTCGTCCCACTCCACCAATATAACTTCTTCATATTTTGATACATCTTTGTGACTCCTGGATGAAATGAAAGCGAGAATTGATGGTTCTTTCTCAGCACTTCCTGTCTTAACCCGTAAACATTTGGAACACAAATACGGTTGTCGATCCTCAAGACTCCATTACTATCTACTTGTGCACCCATTTTGCTGTCAACATTTCCGACTCTATTGAGAACTATTTCTTTGATATAATAGAGCAAAGTGTCCTCGTATTGCTTGGCTATGATATGATTCATAAGGGCTGGGAAGACGACGAGCTGAAATAGCATTCCTTCCACAAGATTACAACATACCACTGCTTGGTTTCTTCTCAAAGCATCGGCTACGGTGTTTTCTTTCCCCGGGAGTAGTTAATATCAAGATCATGTGCAGCTAAGAATTCAAGCCATCAGACTTGTCTCTGATTCTAATCCATTGGTGAGAAAATATATCTCAATGACTTATGGTCTGTGAATAATTCGAATTTGGTTCCCAATAGATAGTGGCTCCATAGCTTTAGAGCAAATATAACCGCAAGAAGCTCTAAATCATGAGTTGCGTGATTTACTTCATGGGTCTTCAACTAACGACCAGCATAGGCAATGAATTTTCCATTTTGCATTAAAACAGCTCTTAATCCATCACGGCAAGCATCAGTGTAGACGGTCAAACCTTCGCTTCTGTCAATAACAGTAAGGACTGGGGCAGAGGTCAACCTTCGCTTCATCTTATTGAAAGCTGATTCACACTTTTCACTCCGATTAAATTTGACATTCTTTCTGGTCAGGGCTGTGAGCAGTGCGGCAATACGAGCAATTTTTTTTATAAATCTGCGATATTAGCCTGCCAAGCCCAAGAAACTACGAATATCTGTAGGAGTTTGAGAGTCTCCCAATCCTGCAAATTCAAAGGATTCAAATTTAGATAGAGATAAGATGTTCGGATAGAAATGACAAGTAAGGATAGAATTTACATTGGTTAAGGCAATCTTAGCTGGATCGATCGAAATCCCATTCTCCGAGACAATATGGTCAAGAAATCGAACTTCATCTCTCCAAAAGTGGCATTTCGAGAACTTGGCTTTAAGCTGATGACTACGAAGAGTTTCAAGGACATCATCCAAATGTGACCTATTCTCTTTCTCATCTTTAGAGAAGACGATAATATCATCGATGAAAACAAGGACAAACTTGTTAAGAACATCATGGAAAACTCTATTTATTAAGTCGACGAAATAAGCTGGAGCATTAGTAAGGCCGAACGGCATAACTAGCCAAGAAACCATTTTCAGTTCGGAATGTTATTTTAGGAATACTCTCTTCAGCAGTTCTAAGTTGGTGAAACCCGATAGCCAGATCGAGTTGAGAGAAACTTTAGCTCCATGGAGATGGTCGAATAGATCATTAATGTGGGGCATTAGATATCTATTCTTGTATGTGAGCTTGTTTAGCTCTCTATAGCCCACACACATTCTGAGAGAACCATCTGACTTTGTGACGAGTACAACTACAGCTCCCCATTCTGAATGACTTCGCTTTATCAAGCCTTTAGAAAATAAGTCTTCAATTTGAGCATTCAATTCTGCCTTCTCTTTAGGATCCATTCTCCTAGGAGGAAGAACTACTGGTCGAGCACCAGGGATAAGATCAATGCGGAATTCAATTTTCTACGGAGGTGGTAGAGAATTGACTTCTCCAAACACATCAGAAAAGGATTAAACAATCGGGGTAGAGCTTAGATCACTCGGATGAGAGTCAAGAGAAAATATAAAACTTCCAGCACATTCCTTAGGCGATTTTCCTTCAATAATTAAAGATTTACTCTTGTCGTCAATTAGAAAGACAGTTCGAGCTTTGCAAGAGATAACGACTTTGAACTTTCGTCGCCAATCGACACCTAATAGGATATCGAATGCCTCGAATCCAAGGACATGGAAATCCCAAGTGAAACGGTGCATGCCATACATAATCGTGACATATTTGCATACCCTTTTGAGGTTAGCGAGTCCTCCAATGGGATTTGATACACATAAGAAAGTAGATGTAAGAATGGGTTCCAATTCAAATTTATTGCACAAATCAATAGATATGAAACTATGTGTAGCTCCGGTGTCAAATAGAACTTTAACAGGTAAAGTATGCAACATAAAAGCACTCTGCAATGTACCTTGGTCATCCTGAACTTTCGAGGTAGTGGTGGTAATAGAAAAAACTCCAAAAACTCCAGATGGGGTACCCTTCTTCTGAGTTGGGCAATATTTCTTAAAATGTCATGGCTGTAAGCAAATGTGACATACATCTCTCTTGGCCATCTGAGCGGGTGGCGGAATAGCTGCTCCCTTTGGAGATGGGCAACTGCTGGCATAATGACCTTTCTGATAGAAGTTGAAGCAGGTGATAGAGGATATGTTAATGGGCTTCTTCTGAGAATAGGCAAGCTCGGTTGTCTTCTGCCAGTTCTTCCTTTGCTGCTCAAAATTCAGCTTCCTCTTCCCAGTCAGACTAGAGGATGGCTGAGTAACTGGAGCCTTGGTGACTGATGTTCCCTTCGGCTTTCCCTCATACCTAAGAGCATAATCAATCAGCTCGGTGAAAGTGCCATGGACATGAGCTATGAGGAGATCGTAATACTCTGGACGTGCTCCATGGATGAATTTCTCGTTCTTCAGAAGTGGCGTATCGATCAAGCCAGGTCCGAACTTGGAGAGTTCGTTAAACTTCCTTTCATACTCGAAGAAAGTCATGTTACCCTACTTGAGGTCCATAAATGATCGATAAAGCTGGGCCTTTCCGGCTGCTGGTATCCACTAAGCCGTAAAGGAAACCCTCTTTACAAGCGGAATAAAGATGAGTCAAGATTCGAAGTGATAGAAGGAATTTATTTGGATGTAATTTAGTTAGATTTCTACCTAAACTGAGCCCAGGTGATAGTTTCCTTGTCAGTACGGGAGGTTACTGACTCCCACCAATCCTATGTCACATCCTGAAGCTGCCAAGCGGCCGATTGGCGGTTTTGTGCGTCAGTAATCTCAAAACCAGTGAAGATCCTTTCCAGGCTCTTCAGCCACTGTTGCGCTCCAATGATGCTGTCGGAACCAGTGAATTTGATGCCTCCAAGCTGTGTATGTTCTTTCCTAAGAGTAGAAAACTTGACTGCGGGAGCTGGGGCATGTGATTCCGGAGTATTTTCTCTACCCCACCTCTAGCATTCCTTCTGGCACTCATCTTGGAATACCAAAAGCGATTTTAGAATCAAAGATAGAAATTTATAGAACTTAAGGAAATTCTAATCAAACGAATTCGATAAGGAGGATGGAACCAAAGGATATAGATTCTGAAATGATTCTCCTCATTCTAGGGTATGGTTACCCTATCTCTAATAAGCTTTACAACTGCACAGACTAAGGTTTTTGGGAATCAAAGCTCTGATACCAACTGTAACAACCCGTATATTTGGACCATTTAAATTAACAATAATCCTAATGTCAACTTAAATCGTAAAAAAAAAGAATTATTAATGGAGCATATGTATATAAATGAGAATCATCACAGAATCACAAACAGATATAAAAACAGAATAACGCAACTGAATTACAACAATGCTATAATAGTAGTTCATGAAGCTACTAAGTAAATACAACAATGTCTCAAGCAAATAGTGAAAAGAAATACATAGATGTCCGATACAATATCAAAATAGAATAGACCAATACTGATAAAGATAAGTAATAGTCTTAGAAGTCTTCAGATTCCAAGCAGCACAGCAACAGAAATCCCCAGACCGACCCGAGCATAAGCACAAACAAACACTCGAGTCAGGACATATATTCTTATACAGAATAATATGGTTCAAATTTTTTTTTGAAATAACAATAACTCAAAGATGAATGGAATAAACATCTTTCAGGATCCGTTAAACTATCTATATATAGTAGTGTACGCTAAGTAGATAATGCCTAACAGTAAAATAAAGTATCAAAGTAGTGTTAAGACATTATCATTATTCCCCTTAACACATTTATATAGCATCATAGTCTATACAGCAAGGTAAACTCCATCGTAAACAAGTGGGATATGAGGGAGTACTCCATAGGTATAATACAAAACAAATCGTAGTAGTCGCGTATAGAGATACAAGTATGACAATGCACATGAGGCAATACCTAAGGTAGTGAAATTACCATTTGCCTGATCCAGACTAGTGAGAACGCATCGCCGCAACGATCGCAACACCACGATACAGCACTCCAAATTTAAGGGTGCGCACCAATCAAAAACAAGTAATGAGTAGTTT
This sequence comes from Allium cepa, assembly GCA_030765085.1. Classification (NCBI taxonomy): domain Eukaryota; kingdom Viridiplantae; phylum Streptophyta; class Magnoliopsida; order Asparagales; family Amaryllidaceae; genus Allium; species Allium cepa. The sequence continues at coordinate 141,269,945 of CM060932.1, forward strand.
ACGAAGAAGCGTGTTCGCTCGAGGTACCTCATTGGCCCGACACGGCTCCTGTTTAAGTCATTTCAAATTTTGACACAAGTGTCAAGGTCATCCATTATCGTTCTCTTTCTACAATCATCAATGTACATCATTCCAACCACTTCATTCTGGATCACACACCACGTATAGTTATTAAAGTGGTATTCGGTTTAGACAGTGAGTATGTCCCTAACCTATCCCGGTCTCTTTAATAACTTCGTAAATTTTTACACCGATTGGTCATTTAATAAACTTCAAAACCAAATTAATTTTAATTTCTCTTATAATTTGAAAGCCAACATTTCGTTTGTCTTTCTCTATCAATTTCCATAATTTACGTTTCAAAACATCCAAATCTTCGATTTCAAAATTCTATAATTCAGCTTCAAATTTTGATTTAAAATAATTCATATATTGATTTAAATTCATATATAGGTTTCATTCAATAATCATTTAAATTAAGTTAACTTAACATAATATCGATTAAAATTCATAGATGGATTTCATTCAATAATTATTTAAATTAAGTTAGTTTAACATTTCAAACAATTTCAATTAAATTTCCAATTCATTAAATCATTCACTTAAGTTTACCTACATATATCCAAACTTATAAATTTATTTAAATTGAATTCATCAAATTAAATTCTTTAATTTACAAGTTTATTTTAATTTCAATAAATTAATCACATTTTATTTCTAATTAAAGAAATTTAATTTCACTTATTTACTTATCTGATTAAATAATCCCGAGTTAAATTTGTTTGATGAACAAGTTCAAATTTGTTTAGTTATTAAATAAATTTCAAAACTTAATTAATAATTCATTAAATTTAAACAACATTCTTTTATCAATTATTTATTTCAAATTATTAAATATTAACATTTTAAATTTTACCGGAATTCAAAATTTCAAATTTAATTAAAACCCTTCATTATTTTATTCAAATAAAATCTTTATTTTATTTTTATTTTAAATCAAATTGTTCGACCAATCGGATTTTTATTTAATTCTCTATCCTAAGTTAATTGTTTTATTTGTATTTATCATTTCTCCCCGATTCTATTTCAATTCAAAATCAGAAACATAGTAAAGGGAACTTGCAATGTGATAACTGGGATGGTGTCAAAGTAAATAAACAAGCAATAACAACAATCAATAACAATCCAATAATTAATTCAAATAATCACGAAATAATCGTATTAATTTACATTAAAATTTGATGTAAATTAATATAATTATTTCTAGAATCTACACTATCATTTCATGTAGATTAAAGATTATTACGTTATTATTTTATGCTGTTCTACACTTGATATCTACTTATTCAATTCCATACTTTATCCAATTTACATGTCATGAATTTTTGTCTACAACATTTAAGGTGTCGCTAACTATATTTTTACGTGTCAACTAATTATACATTTCAAATGTCATATTATACATAGTTTTATTTAACCAAATTCAAGCACATCTATCAATTTCAAAGCGTCAATTATCATATGTCAAATTCAAGTGCATATTATATATCACTTTATGCACTAACAAATTTTAACGTCCAAAATCAACATCAAATAATCAACTATATTATCAACCAAACTTGATTATCATCGTATAAGAATATAAGTCGTGAAATTTATTCACCTTTCGTGGTTAGAGAAAATGAACAACGAAGCACGAAGGGTCACGAATAGACTTGGTTCAAACACAGCACAAACATGGACAATTGAATAAACTACAACCATTGTCAAGAGAAAGATGGTATTAATTTCAATATGGACGTTCATATATATTTTTATAAAATCATATATATGCACTTACCAAACAATGAAGAAAAGAAGGAAAGCTGAGAATTTGGGTGCTGCTGCAAAGTGGAAAGCTTCAACTGGTTGCTGTACAACAACAGAAAAGAACAAACTGTTACTATATAGTAAAACATTTCATGAAAGCAATGCAAGCTTGGCTGTTTGTACTCAGCAAAACATTTCATCTTTCATTTTTTTTAAACCCGAGAACCGTTTCCTCTTTTTTTTTTAAAAATGCATGCGCACACATTCACAGCATGCACGAGAAACGGCACAGCCAGAAGACGGTGCGCTGGAGTTTATGTGAGGCCATGGCGAGGGTTGGGCGACGCGTGGGTTGGTTAAGGGGCGCGGAGGTGGTGCGGCGACTCAGGCGGTGGCCGGAGGTAGGTGGGATGGCGCACGCGTGGTCTGCGCATGGTGGAAGGGGTTCAGGCGCGGGATGAGGGCGGTGCGTGTTGCTAAGGTGACGCGGTGGAAGGTACGTTAGCTGGAGTGGCGTGCGTATGGTTCAGGCGACGGTCTCGGGAGTGGGAAGGCGCGGTGCAGCAATAAGCGATGGTCGGTTTCAGGATCTGGGGAATGCGGGAGGTGGGGCGCATGATGACGGAGGGGGATGGTGGGTGCGCGCGTGGTCTAGAGGAGGGGAACGGCTGGACGAAGGTGGAGGCGGCTGGAGGTTCGATTGAAGCAGTGGTGGATGCTAAGTTTATATTATTTTTTTCACTTTTTTTGCAATTTCACGTTTTACAGAAAAAACAAATAGATGAAGAAGGAAGAAGAAATAAGAGAAGGATGAAAGGAGTTAGGTCGTACTTATAGCTATAGATAGAAAAATGAAATGGCTACGTTTTTTCATTTAATTTGGTAGAGAAACACGGTAGTAAATATTATTCTATAGTTACCAAACGCCTTTCATATTTCTCATGAAACTGCCAGCTACCAACCGCCCAATAAGTGCACATCAGCTAAAGTTTTATTTTCAAATTTCGAATGGATAGAGGCTGTAAATTTTTGGGCTGAATATGCATTTAACCGGTCCGTTTAGAACGGTTAAATTAGCGCGACGCTTTACGTCGAACTCTGATTTTTACAAATGAATATATCATTCTGATCGGCGCGACGAGCCGCTTCCAAAGATACACGGATATTGGTGATATGACCGTTATATCAAAACTCAAAATTTACGTTGATTAAATTGTTCGTTGGACAAAACAATTTAAATAAAGAAGGCGACGACGGAATTAGACGAAACGAAGTGCGACGTCTTGACCAGATAGTGTAAAAATATTTAGATTCGAAAGATGAAAATTTACGCACTTTAAAATGAACTGATATACAATAAAAACACGAACGAAATTTACTGCAATATTTTACGATGAAACTTTTCCTATATCCATAACTAACTAGACACAACTTGTAGACGAAGTTTGGACGTTAACTGAAAACTTATATAAATTTCAAATTTTTATATTAAAATAATGGATTTAAAATTTTAAATTGGGTCGGAAATTCAGGATCGTTACATATTATATCATCATATTGAACATCTCGACACACTCTGTTGCCTTATCTTATGAACATCTATAAGGCTTCTATAAGGCGGGCCCAATTAGGATAAATAAGTGATCCATCATTAGGCTGCAATATCTTAGCCATAGTAACTTGGATTTGAGTGCGAGTTCGATTAATGCCCATCATTTCCATTGTGGATGTTTTCGATTAATTTGAGTCAATTTGAGATTGTAGAAAATTTATCAGTAATACTTTTCTCCAGAGCACTCTTTTATGAATAAAAGGTGTGCTCTAACAAATAATGTGCATTGATACTGGAAAATTATCACCAATGTCTCTTATCTACAAAATCAGTTGTAGCGAATCATTTAGTTCCTTCGAATTCACATGCAAATCAAATGTCACTCTAGACCTATCGAATTCAAAGACTTGTATCATTACCTAAAATTTAGTTATAAATTATCGTCATCGTGCATTCCCACGGGATTTATAGACTGTAAATCATATATTATGCTATTATGTAGTATAAATCACGTGGTAGTATGTAAGGTTATGGTGTTACCCTTAGCTAGAGAATGGCTTACAAATCAGTTAGTATTACCCAACATCCCATCATAAGCAAGTTTGACTAAATCAAAGTATCAATTTGTCATGTTAGCATTTTTTCCCCTAGTTGAAGCATTGCCTATAAATTATCCAATGTCTCTTAACATCCTATTATAAGGAAGCCCAACTAGATCAATGCACTAATAACTATCGGTCATTTAATAATCATAATTAGGTCATTTAAAATCAGAAGCTATCCATACCTTGAAGTTAAATTTTAATCTCTTCAGATAAGATAATCGTAAATCTAAATTGAGCATATTCACTTGCTCTCCAACGAGGGGACTCAATGTTTAAGGAAAGTCCATCCATTCGCTCTCCAGTCAGAGGACTTGTATTCCAAGGTTCATCACCTTATCTCTTCGGCCAGGGGAACCCTAACCTATCGGTTTACATATGAAATATAGGAGATAATATAATTCAATTAAAATCTCATATCAGTATTGAACCAACTTCTATCATGTGTCATGTCACGGTAATTCATCTTAGGTAAACCCCTGATCCAACCCTATTGGTTGTCTAGATGGATAGGCACCAATCCCTAAGGATCATCGACAAGGATGTCTATAGGGAATGTTTATTGAAGGATCCGTCTCATGCCTAGTCCTTTTTCATCGTTTCTAGTTTCTAGCCTCATTGGGCTATGGTCCCCAGCTGCTTCAATCATCTTTTGTTGCTTCATTCATTGGAAAAGGCTATTCAACATCTTCCTCTATCGGGCTAATAGCATCGTTCACATATTTTTCATCATCCCTTCAGTCTCATCTCTAGTCACAAAGTTCGAAGGTTGGCTTTAACTAGAGGGCACTTCCTGGCTGTCCCTATGGTTTGATTGTTTCACTCCGGTAGTATTTTTCCTAGTCGTTTTCTTCTTCTTTAAAGGATGATATCTGATTCGTTCTCAATGAAAGCATAAAAAAAAAAATACTTTTTGGACTATAACAACTCTAGGGTGAATAATGGATATTTAAGAAGATTTTCCTATGACCTCATCACATAGTCAGTGACATTTTCTACAATCTCTAAAAGATCATTGTCGAAAATAAATTATGGACAAATGAAGACCCACCAATGACCCCATTATCGATACTCTCTTGGCGAATGTGACTCTATCACTAATGCTTTCCTGATGAATGGCCCACCTTTAGAAACAGTTTTAATGCAACAATCCCCAAGGCCTCAGTTACCAAAACTCCTTTGGCATACTCATCCTGATTGCAAAACATTGTCGATATGCATAGCATTTCCTCTTTTAAGTCGACTCCAATTCCTATCCACTAATGGTCGCTACACACCTATGCTAACATACCCCATTCTTAGTTTTCTCAAAAGATACTAATTTCATCCCTGAGGCGCTCATTTGTCATCCCATCACACCAAAAAAGTTCTCAAATGTCACCAAATGTTACAAATATGTAGTTCTTGAAATCTCCAACTTAATGGTCTACCTCACGTTGAATTTGGACTTCTGAAGGAGTAGTTATGGATCGTATACATTCTATTCAATTGTGGGTTAACCATTGGGTGACTTTAAGGTTCACCTCATTTTTTCAAAGCTTTGACCAGAAGCTAGCTCTAGGTAAACCATGCCCTCAATATTTGACCAAAGGCTTGGGTATCATCTGGTTCGATACTGTAACGATCCATAAATTTTAATAATTAAAACTATTAAACTAAATAAGATTTTGAAATTTAATATTGTGAGAATTAAAATTTAAGATTTATTACTGAGGAAATAATTAGAATATGATTTAATAATGTTATTTGAATGCTATTGATAACTATTTAATGTAATTTCAATCAATTGACATAATATTTGGTTATAATTGTAAATAATGAAATAAATCAAATGATGTATTAAATGGTGAGATTGTAGGTAACTGATTGAAATTAGTTCATATAGAATATGAAATCAGCGATGTGGTATGTAGTTATAATAACCTTTGTTTGTAAACAATAAATTTATAAATGTGATATATTACTTAAAAGCAACAATTGTTCATTCATCATCTCATTATTTAATATGTTTGGAATTAATTTGGAAATCAACGAAAATTTATGTAATTAACTATTGTAGTGAATATGGTAAAAGATGTTAATGGTAAAATAATGAATGCACTAAAATGTAAACTTATGTTAATATAATTCATAGGGTATTGTTGATTGAATAATAATGATGATAGCATAGGTTTGAATGTAATTGGATGAGAATTGAATGCGTAGTTAATGACATAAATTGGATAATAAGGGAAACTGTAAGCGATGATAAAATGCATATTTATTAAAGGAAAATAAAATGCATGATTTAATCAGTAACAACCAAGTTGATTTCAAATAACAGAAAGAGGTAAAACAATTAATTGGTAAGTGATGGATGTCTTGTGTTAATGCAATGAATGTTACAACTGTTTAATAACGACAATAGAAGTTACAAAAACGTTAGTAACAATAAATTAAAAATTCAAAACCACCATTTAATTTGAATATATATATATTGTTTGCGCCAAAATTGGTCACAAACACCCAATATCACGAAAGCACCCGTTTACGTACCCAACTTGCTAATAATCAACACAGAACTCAGCAACAATCAATATAGAAATCAGTTCTAAGTAACAAATCACAGTAATTCACGAACAACAATCACAAACATAGGATTTATAGTGGTTCGGCGTTCGCGCCTACGTCCACTTTGAAGGTTTTCTCTTTATTGCTTTGCTTGATTAAAATGGTTACCACATATTACAGCTGACAATTGCTTTGAAATCTGAATACAACAGTGATTATGATGAATAGACTTGAATCCGGCAGAGTCTTGGCGTTCAATGGTAGAAGTTCTTCGAAGAAGATCCCCCCTTTCTGAAGGCTTCAGGGTGCTATTTATAGGCGTTGGAGGCCCAGATCTTGCTGAAACTTCGTGAGACTCCTTCTGGCACGTGAGTGGGCCCACGCGACCGACCCCACCAAGTTTCGTCTCGATCTGACATCGGTTCAAAGTGATTTCGAACCCATCAAGAAATGGTCCAATCGAGCTGAAACTTGGCAGGAACAATCTTTACCTCATACGGAAACTACTGTGAAAATTTGGTTGCATTTGGATTTGTGGTTAAGGAGATATGCTCGGTTCGAAATTAGCATTTTCGGTTGGCTGGGTCGTTCGAACCCATGATTTCGAACCCATGATTTCGAATCCATCAGTGCACGTGGGCTTGCAGTGACGTGGCGCGCATTCCTCGAATCGATCCTAACTTATCTCCGAATGGACCGCTTCGACTCCGTGAACTACGGCGAACACGTCATCCAAACCGATTAACTCGGTGGATTCGAAATAGGAAGTATTCCTGGTTTCGAACGTGACTGATTCGAATCCAGGAATCCTTATGGGTTCGAACTTGATCGGTTCGAACTGGATCACTCGATGGGTTCGAAGTGAGGATGCGAGGCCGAGTGAAGTCATGGATTCGAAGGTAGGCCACTGTGGCGGATTCGAAGGCGATGGAGTCGAAAGCGATGGAGTCGAGGCAGGTACTAGCCGATGGGTTCGAACGTGGCTTGGGTTCGAACTCCATGGCTTCGAAGGCAAGGACGTGGATGGGTTCGAACTAGGTGGGTTCGAAGGAGAGGGCGTGGATGGTTTCGAACAGGATGGGTTCGAAAAGGATGGGTTCGAACTTCATGGTTTCGAACCAGACAATGACTATTTCTCTTCACACTGAATCCATCATATCTTGAGCATACGAACTCGGATTGACTTGAAACTTGAAATGATGGCTCCTACAACCTTTCTTGTCGTGTCCTATCAATTGTGGCCTGATCCGGACTCGGGCAAAATTCATCGATATCCATAGCTAAGTGAAGTATAACCAATCTCTGAGATGAACTGTTTCCCGTTTTCGACCAATCTTTTGGTATCACGGCTTTGCCAAAAAGCGGGATAACACTTTGCCCCCCAAAACATGCCTTGCTGTAGGAAGGTGTGTTTTGTAATGCCTTGAGTTGGATGTTCGTATCCGATTATCAACCTGCAAAGAACTCAATAGTTTCATATGTCCTCAAATGACGATCGTTCGGGATCGAGCCATTTGGGATGAAGTGCGGCCGTTCGTGGTCAAGCGCTCAACTTCAAATGACGATCGTTCGTGATCGAGTCATTCGAGGTGAAGTGCGACCGTGCGCGGTCGAGCGTATAAATTCATGCTTCGATCGTTCGGGATCGTATGCTGCTTGAAGTGAATCGGGACCGTTCGCGGTCCGTGCCGTTCGTGGCATAAGATGGAATAGGACCGTTCGCGGTCGACTGCCGTTCGTGGCAAATGATGATCGTTCGCGACCAAGTGCCGTTCAAGGCGAATGGTGACCGTTCGAGGTCGGATTTCATAATCAGTGAGCCATGACCGTTCGCGATCGATGGCGTTCGAGGCAGGAAGTGATCGTTCGCGATCGTGTGCCGTTCGAGGCGAATCTGTGACCGTTCGTGGTCGGATGTCGGACCTCAAGTGACGACCGTTCGCGATCAAGCCATTGAGGTAAGGCGAGTTATGACTGTTCGAAGTCGGGTGCCGTTCGCGGCGGATTGTGACCGTTCGAAGTCGGGTGCCGTTCGAGGCGAATGAGTGTGCCCGAGGGGGACTTAATATTATCAGTGCTGGAGTTATTGTTTGGGGGAGTTTTCGAATCGAAGACTTTGGCAGTTCGCTGCCATGCAAGAGGTGCTCGCGGACCGTTCGCGATCCACGGGCATACAAGTAAATTTGCAAATATCAAAGCAATAATCATACGAATTCCACAACAGGAATGTTTGAGTCAAGATCACAGCAAGACGAGGATGTCAAAGCGTAAACTCTTACTATGGTGCGGTCTGTAGTCATTCAGAGCATGCCTATGGATCGTGCGCGATCGCTTGCATGTGTAAATGATCTGACCGTGCTAGTGAGAGGTTTGCGACTTGTTCATCGCTTTCGACCTGCCCCCCGAGTTCAGGAGGGAATTTTACCTGCCCCCTGGATGAGCGTTCATTCCTTACCAGGTTGCTCAGAGGCCCCTATCTCTCTCTCTGGGATTGGATCAACATGCTCCAAGTGTGGGTGCCCCCTAGCTCTGGTGCTACGCCAGATGGTCCTGCTCCGTTCTGAACTCCAGTTGCTCCTTGGTTTTGTGCTCCAAGTTGCCCAATTTGCTGAAGCAAGTTCTGGATCATCTCTTCTTGTCTTCTCATCACAGCCTCCATCTCATCCCTAGTGATGAAGATCGACGCTTGATTCCCTCCTGAGGAAGCCTCCTGACTCCCCTGCTGTTCACTCCTCTCTGGCCTTGGCCTTCTACTCGATTGTCTCGTCATAACTTCTCAAGTCTAAACTTTCAAACTTTCTCTGAATCAATTATCAACTGGTAGAACTCCTGAGTTCAGTTTCTCGGTGAAAGCACCAAAATGTTTGCGCCAAAATTGGTCACAAACACCCAATATCACGAAAGCACCCGTTTACGTACCCAACTTGCTAATAATCAACACAGAACTCAGCAACAATCAATATAGAAATCAGTTCTAAGTAACAAATCACAGTAATTCACGAACAACAATCACAAACACAGGATTTATAGTGGTTCGGCGTTCGCGCCTACGTCCACTTTGAAGGTTTTCTCTTTATTGCTTTGCTTGATTAAAATGGTTACCACAGATTACAGCTGACAATTGCTTTGAAATCTGAATACAACAGTGATTATGATGAATAGACTTGAATCCGGCAGAGTCTTGGCGTTCAATGGCAGAAGTTCTTCGAAGAAGATCCCCCCTTTCTGAAGGCTTCAGGGTGCTATTTATAGGCGTTGGAGGCCCAGATCTTGCTGAAACTTCGTGAGACTCCTTCTGGCACGTGAGTGGGCCCACGCGACCGACCCCACCAAGTTTCGTCTTGATCTGACATCGGTTCGAAGTGATTTCGAACCCATCAAGAAATGGTCCAATCGAGCTGAAACTTGGCAGGAACAATCTTTACCTCATACGGAAACTACTGTGAAAATTTGGTTGCATTTGGATTTGTGGTTAAGGAGATATGCTCGGTTCGAAATTAGCATTTTCGGTTGGCTGGGTCGTTCGAACCCATGATTTCGAACCCATGATTTCGAATCCATCAGTGCACGTGGGCTTGCAGTGACGTGGCGCGCATTCCTCGAATCGATCCTAACTTATCTCCGAATGGACCGCTTCGACTCCGTGTACTACGGCGAACACGTCATCCAAACCGATTAACTCGGTGGATTCGAAATAGGAAGTATTCCTGGTTTCGAACGTGACTGATTCGAATCCAGGAATCCTTATGGGTTCGAACTTGATCGGTTCGAACTGGGTCACTCGATGGGTTCGAAGTGAGGATGCGAGGCCGAGTGAAGTCATGGATTCGAAGGTAGGCCACTGTGGCGGATTCGAAGGCGATGGAGTCGAAAGCGATGGAGTCGAGGCAGGTACTAGCCGATGGGTTCGAACGTGGCTTGGGTTCGAACTCCATGGCTTCGAAGGCAAGGACGTGGATGGGTTCGAACTAGGTGGGTTCGAAGGAGAGGGCGTGGATGGTTTCGAACAGGATGGGTTCGAAAAGGATGGGTTCGAACTTCATGGTTTCGAACCAGACAATGACTATTTCTCTTCACACTGAATCCATCATATCTTGAGCATACGAACTCGGATTGACTTGAAACTTGAAATGATGGCTCCTACAACCTTTCTTGTCGTGTCCTATCAATTGTGGCCTGATCCGGACTCGGGCAAAATTCATCGATATCCATAGCTAAGTGAAGTATAACCAATCTCTGAGATGAACTGTTTCCCGTTTTCGACCAATCTTTTGGTATCACGGCTTTGCCAAAAAGCGGGATAACATATATATATTGAATTAATAGGCATTGAACCTTTTAAATATGATAAGTGGAAACAAATTAATATTGCATCAATTGATATTACATCTTTTAATTAAGATAAAGTGTAATGATCCATAACTTTTAACTATTTTAAAATGGCAGTATTTTGAATTTAAATAAAAATTAAATTTGAAATTAAAAAAAAATGAATTTGTGATGTTGAGTGTTTTATCTGACCAAATTTAATAGAATATTTTTTTGTGAAATTTCAAACTTCGGTCAAACTAAGTCAAAGTTTGACTTTTGGTTGGAAAATTTAAATTTGAATTTTTAAATTTTATTCTTTATATATGATACAAGACTGAATTCTAATCTCCACTCCATTTTTTATTTCGTCAAAATCAAAATCCTATTGCCCTAAAAATATAAATTAATGTGAAAAATTAACATAAATTTGCAATGTATATTTGTGTTCTGTTTTTGCCTAAGTCTTTTTGGGTTTTTTTAGACTAAAGGGCTCCTTAACAAACCAAGAGACCCTAGGAACCGTAAGAGACTTTGGACCTTCCTTTTCCCACCCATTGACCTTCTATTTCCTATCTGACTAAAACCATGTACGTACAGAAATTCCTCATTTGAGAAACTTTCTACGTACTCTTCTTCTTCCTCCTCAAATCTATAGAAAACTCCAAACCCCAAAACTTCTAAATCTCCAAATCAAGTACCATCCTTCCTCCTTCAAAACCCTAGAGTATCCCTCTCTTCTTGCTACTACCATCCACCACCAACTTCGACCATCTTCCTCTCCTCTTGACCACCATCCACCAACCCAAGGCCAAAGCCCCACCTTCCCTCTCCTCTTCTTTCACATTTTTCCCTTCTTTTTCCCTTCCTTATTTTATCTCTTTCTTTCCCTTATTTCATGGCTTCTATATTCCACTAAACTACTTCAAATTAAATAACTTTTTTTGAAACCGTGTATGATTTCAATGGCAATGTTGTTGAAGCCTTCTTCCCATTCCGAATATTTTTATATCAAAAACTCCATTTTTCAAGTCCTTTCTCGGGTCCAGTTTTGGCCGAAAATACTCTGTATTGTATCAATCATATCTCCTTCAGGAAAGAACCAAATTATATGGGCATTTTTTTTAAATCATTTATTTTTCAAGCGGCTTCAATTTCTTTTAGACCAGTTTTTCAAATTCCTAAATTTGCTGTGCCAAAAACTCAAATCTTTTTGAAGTATTTTTGAACATAGATTTTCAACTTAGAAAACACCTCTATTGATTTTGACCATAACTTCCCCAAGACAGAAGCTTTTTGAATGATTCGTTTTTTCAAAGTGGGGAGAAAAGAATTTGGAACAAATTTCTAGTTAGTCACTTTTACAGATTCAGTAATATTCTGGTCCAAATACTTTTTTGAAAATGGCCTAGTTTCAGGTTTGTACGTAGTTCGGATCTTGGGGTTGTTTGGAAGTTGAAAGTAGTTGAAACTGTTTATTGATTCGTGTTTGGGTCTAACCTTTGTCGGATTTTCTTTGCATTTGGATATTTTCTAAAAATCTCCATATTGCTCCATTTTCATCATCGCCTTCGTAGCCACGAAAGATGAGCAATCACTCACGACTGATATTTTTTTATTAATGAATTGATAGCATGTGAAAATTTATTGAAATGTTATTTTAGTCATGATTTTTTAGTTAAATCATATGATATAAATTAAGTTATATGTCCATTTTGACATATAAAATGAAAAATATTTAACACATATTAGACATGAAAAAAATGACCCGCCTGTGTTATGCAAGTTGAAATGATGTTTAAATGGTTGCTATGTAATTTTTGTGACGTATGCCATGTAATTTTATTGTAAATCACCATGCAAGTTCATTGTATATATGTCGTGTCATATATTTATATGTTATATTAGTGTATGACATGTTAGAATTTGAAATATCACTTATGTTGTTTGTGATATGTGACACATATGATATGTTAGTTAGGCATGTGTTTGTGTGTGTGTATATATATATATATATATATATATATATATATATATATTAAATTGTTAATTATGCACGTATGTTGGTCATTGACATTATATATTATTTATGTTGTTATTTTATTGTTCTCACATTGCAAGTTCCCTGATAATTAGCAAATAACTTTGGGTTGAAATGATATATAACCGATATAAAATCACTTTGAGTTTAAATAAAAAAATTTAGAAATATAATTAGAATATTTTAAGTTTAAATTTTGTTTAAACTTGAAATTATGAAATTGAAATTTAATCGAATTAATGAAAGTTTTAATTGGATTTTTAGATTTAAACTTGCTGTTTGATTTTAACTTAATAGCTCTAAGTGAAAAATTGAAATCTGAAGTTGAATTTAATAATGAATCAATTGGAAATAAACATGAAAGTCAGTAATTAAACCTAAGAATTTCACTTATTGAGTTATCTGTACATTAAACTTAAGTTGACTTACTTACATAAGAATGTTAGTCCTGACTCGAGTTTTTTTGTTTTACTTTAGGCTCGGGTCAGACCGAGTATTTTAGTTTAACTAAGACACTTATTTCTGAAGATGAAGACGGAGTTGAGAACCATATCTACTACTATTATACTATTTGTCTATTTTGCCTATAAAAAAATTGTGAATTCTGATTTTGTTGCAAATAGCTTCATGTACTGTTTATGTATTTATTTTGTGTATTATATTTTATCCTTCCACTGCAAGATTCTATATTTTGTTATTTTGAATCTTATTTCATTAGAACAATCCTATTAATAATCTGTCTTTTGAATAGTTTGAGTTGGATCTGTGCAGTTAATGCGCTTGGCAGATTCATAGCGGTGGAGGTGCAAAAAGTCATAGCAGGGATACAGCGAGGATATAGCGGGATGTAGCGAATGGCTCTAAAATAGCATATAAAACTTGTACTTAATGTTTTTACAAATATATATGGTAACTAAATGAAAACTTATCATTCAGTTGAATTATAATTAATACATAAATAGTTTTAAATAAAACATGTGCGAATATACTTTAAATAAACGTAAAATTGTTATATAACATAATTGAATTTAGTAGAACATTAGAGTATTTTCATTTCTAAAAATATATTAAAAATTAAATCAAATAAATTAGTTTCATAATTTTTATAATGTATAAATGCAATTTTTCAATTCACTTTATTAAAGAAGATATAGCGGAAATAGAGGAATATAGCGAGAATAACGGGATATAGCGGAAATTGCGGGGCTTAAAGCGGAAAGCTATATTTTAGGGGTACATGGAAAAATCGTAGCGGTAGAAACCTGCTATGAGATATAGTAGGGTTATAACAGGGTAATAGCGGGGCATTAACTACACAGAGTTGGACATGTGTGGTTTATTGTCGACTTAAACTGTCCAAAAAGGCAAGTTATTACAATTGGTATCAGAGTTTTGGTTTAGAGATACCTTAGCCTGTTGGGGTTTACTCATTAGAGATAGGGTTAGTAATACCCTAGAATGAGTTTGAGTGTGTGTATGTGTATATATACATGAGCGTGTATTTGTTAGTGCTATAAAAAAAATTCTACAGTTTTGAAATGAAATAAAATTTTCTCCTAACATTATATGTTATATATAAGGGAATGAATTATTTTATAACTAATATAGTTATTTGTAATGTGTTTGTTTCCGGAAATGATAATATATAATTATTACCATTTATCTTTGATTAGCTTTATTTAATCAATTCATAAGCGTCGGCTATTATTGATGATTTGAATTTAGGAAATAATCAGTAGTTTAATAATGGTATATTGAACAAAATAATCGAATGATTATGTGAACGTGATTTCTAAGTTTAGTCTTAATAAATAAATAAAATAAAAATCTGATTACTAAAATTCCGATGTTTTAGAAATTGGTTTCCTAATATTTTGTAAATAATAGTAATATTATTCAAAAGTGAATAATTAGGATATCTGTTTGTGAAATTGAAATGTTTTATTGTGAATCCTATTATTTTGTTGTTTAGCAGTTTCAATTATTAGGATAAAATGGAATGTTATGAAATTCTGGAATGTCCAAAAATTTGAAATTAATTTTAATGTTAAAACTTAGTAATTTTATAACCTTAATTGGAAAAGCAAAAATGAGTAAAACAAGATTTGAATTGTTAAAATTTATGTTGAGAAAATGCATCTGAAAGTTTGTATGTACTTTTAGGATGAATTATGGTACTATAAGTGTGAATTTAAGTATTGGAGTGTTTGAGTTGAAATTGTCGAGAAAAATGTGTTATAAATAAAGTAAAATGGTTGTAAAAATATTTATAAACTTAGTTAAAATTTATGAAACGGTTCATAAATAATTTGAAAAGTAAAATTGAAAACAAATTAGATAAACAAATATGAACTTATATGAAATGATTATAAATAAAGTCATGACCTATAAATTGTTTATGAAATAAATGGATGTGCAAGAAATGGTTATAATTAAATTTGTGATAACTTTAAACTCGAATAATGTCTTACAAAAGAATTTAAGCCTTTATAAATTGGTTATAAACTTAAGGAAATTTCTTATGAAATGATTCACAAATAAATGTTGTATTAAATGAGAAATACTATATGTGAAAATGAATGTGATTTAAAATGAAGTGAGATGTAGTAATGTTATTTATTAATAATTTTGTCATTAAATGGAGAATTTTTTTTAATTGATAAGAGATAAAATGTGTATAAATGAATGAGATACATAATGTAAATTTAAAATGTAATTGTGATGAACCAATTGGAATAAATACATAAGTTGTACATATATTGTTTTATTTGCATAATTAATTTGATCCGGATTTGAGTACACAAGTTCGAGGTGAATTACACCATTTCTTGTTATGATTTTCTCATTCAATTCTTGATGGCGAATATTTGATATGGATTTTTGGTTTGATTCTAAAATTCTCTATCATAGTACATGGCTACGCAAGGAGAATGATGGTTTACAGTCAAGAAACCTTATCAAAGTCTGCACTAGGGATGTCGAATAAACAATTCTAGTTCGAAAGCGAAATTGTATGATCGAGCGAACGATTAAATGTGATATTGTGTGATGATGACATATGTACATCTTATGTTCTAATATATTTTATATGCTTTGACATTGAAAATGAAAGTTGTTTGGTTGGATATCCTTTGTAATTTAAATTGGAAATTTCTTTTATGCAAATCTACTATAAATTAAAACCATTTTGAAAAACTATTTTTATTTTATTTTATGTACAAAGCCGTTTTTTTATTTTATCGTATATACAGAAACTAATTTACAAACAATTTTATTTACAAAACTATTTTTTTATTTTATCTTACATACAAAAACTATTTTATATACAAAAATATTTTTTTATTTTATCTTATATACAAAAACTATTTTACAAACTATTTATATACAAAACTATTTTAGATTCAAAACTTTTATATAGCAAAGATGTTCAATCCCATATGCCTTTTTATGCAGCATGACTGTTTTTGGAAAAAATTTGGTTCTTATATAAGATGGAATTTATATAAATATAAGATGATTTTGAAGACTATTAATTTTGAAGGTATTCAATCTGAAGAGATAAATCTTATATACAATGGAATTTATATAAGAATGATTTGATATAGTCGAGACTATTGATTTTTGAAAGTATTTGATCTGAAATAAAATCTTGTACATAATAGAACAGGAAATTAATGTCAAGGACAAATTTTCACAGCTTTTTAGGCTCAAGGACAGACCTTCAATATTTTATCCTGAATGACAACTTTCTGCAGGTATCAGTTTTTAGTTATTGATAGCAGTTTTTAGGTATCAGTTTGTAGTTATCGGTAGCAGTTTTGTTGTCCTTATGAATAATTTTGGAAAATGTTTGTCCTTACGAATAATTTTTAGAAGAATGTTTGTACTTATGGTAAAAATATCAAGGTCGTGTCCTTGAGGCAAAAAATATACAAATCTTTGTCCTTTAAATTAATTCCCCCAGAACAGAATTCATATAAATATGATATTTGAAGTTATGATTTTATAAGGGTATTATATATGGTATGATATATTTTGAAGTAAAAGGTAAGGAGAAGTACCCTCCATGAAAAGTATAGTATGATATGCTTCGACCCAGATGGACTTGGGGAATCCAAGAATAGATTTGACCGAAAAACCCAAATATACTTGGGTGAATTCAAAAATGGATTTGAACCGATATGGTTGTTCGGACTTAAACTCTTGAGTTCCTCGATTTTATTCAGGGTATATGGTCCTTTAGTTTATCCAATAGAGGCGCTTTCAATCTTGGGATATGTTCCTTATGGATCTTCCAGGAAGGAAGTGCATCCATTACGTAAATCATTGAATCAACAACGTACCAATACAGTAGGGATCGTTGGTCCCTTGTTTACGAAATGGGTATGGTATTTTTCTAGAATCCGGAAGATGGAAGGATCTTTTGGAAAGTTTTATGTCCATTTTGTAAACACTGGATCAGCAGCAGGCCACTGCTATCGTAACATCATCATTTGACATCAGATTTTGAGTGGTACTTTTCATATATGTTTTAAGTATTTTCACAGGGTGTTGAAACTGATTTACTAAGTACTTGGAGATTTCTGGTCTTACGTCCGGTCAACGTACGACCAGAGTCTGTAAGAATGAGGATAAACTTGTTAAAACAACGAGTTATAAAGGTATTTTAATAAAAGTGTTATACAAAGGATATTTTGATTATTTTTCCCTTTATTTTCTAAATACTTTAAAATGTTTAAAATATTGTTTACTTATGCACAACATGGTTTAGTAGTAATTATTAGTGTTTTATATATTGAGAGAAGTTATTAATTAAATAAAACATATTTATAGTTAATGATCATTAATTTATCAATGATGTTTGAAAAGTATTTTAATATTTAAAACTATTTTTTTACAAATAATGGATTTAAGGTTTTCAATAACTCCTTTTTAAATATAAGTAATGATTTAAATAACTTTTTTTAAACAGTTTATATATATTTATAAAGATGTTATTTAATATTTTTAAATGGTATTTATAAATGAAGCAAGAAATTTTACAGATGAATTTATTTGTAAAGTATTAAAGTACTAAAGATTATTGATTTGCAAATGAAGTTTTCAAATGTATATTTCAAGTAAAATTTATGTAAGTTTCTTTGAATGTATAATTTAAAGATATTACATAAATGTACTATATAAAAAAATGTGTTTTACAATTTTATAAAAAAAATAAATGATTTAGGAAATTTATTTATAGTAATATGCTTGAAAAAAAAATAGGAATTGCTATTTTTGAAAGTATGGTTTGAAATATTTCCTTGATTTCGAAGTCCTAATAGTAAATTTAAAGATTTATTTACCATTTGAGCCTTGTATTAAACTAGAATAATTTTTTTCCATGATTTGAATATTCATTTTAAAACAAATTTGTATAATTAGTTATGCAGATACGAAATTTTATACTTTGATTTGGAAATTTAATGTAAGATTTGAGTATATCATTAGTTTCAGTTTAATAATCTTGAGTTCATACTTATTTTAAAATAACTAGTCTAATAAATTATTGGATTTAAGGAACTTTATTTTTTTAAGCTTATTATAATGTTTTGATATAAATTTCTATCATTGCTTTAAACTTTTTGGAAAATCCTTGCATAATGCTATGAGGATGTTTTATATATATCTTACTATGTGAATGATTTTAATTGTTTAAACTATTTTTTTTAGATATATTGAAATATTTCTTGTCTCTTCAAGGGCGAATGCCAAAAACTTAAATTTTTATTCTATAACCGAATTAAGTTATAAACTAAAGTAAGAAAGTAGAAGATTAAGTAATATTTTATGAAATGATCCATTAATGATTTAAATCTTTAATGGAAAATAAATTATGTAAGTGATTTATATTTATATAAATAATTGAATGAAAGATAAATGATGAAGGAAAAAAACCAATTGAATAAACTCAAATAATATTTAAAATCCTATGTGTTTGGCTTATGGGATATTTGAAATGATACGTTAAATTGTTTAAAGTTGTATGAACAATCTATTAAGTAATTACCAAAGGTTGTTGAACGTAAGGTACACTTGATAGTTTATTTAGCACTCTTGGATGATGAAAAGTGTCTAAACCCGAACAAACCATGAGTTTGGTTGCTATGGATGTTTGATAGTTTTCTTTGTTGCATATAATGGTAGAACTTCTTTTGTTTGCATATGATTATTATATATGTTATATGTTGCTTGCACTATTAATTGAAACAACTAATATATAATCTTTTACATAATTTTAACTCTTTTGGATTATATAAGTGAAATACAGGTTTATGGAAGCAATAGCTACTGCTTTTGCTTTCATAAATAAAGTTGTTTGCCCAACAAATAGGTACGCTTTCGAATTATGGTTTAGCAACGATATTATATTGTTTTTTTTCCATGGTTTGGGATATTTTATTTTTAAAATATGATGTATATATATTGAAATTATTGATATTATTATTTTTCCAAACCTATCCGTACAGAGGAGACTCTCCCGAAATTTTTCATAAATTTAGGACTTAGAAATTTTTTGTGCAAGTGAAAATATTTTCAGACTTTTATTAAACTTGAATATGAAAGATTTAATTGTTTATAAGTTGATATATTTTATCTAAAATACTTAATATGTAAGTTTAAAGCTTTTATAAATTGATTATTCTAAAGAAGAAAAAATATATTAGTTTTTATCCCTTCTTGTTCCCTATCGAGGATAAAAAGTTTTGAGTAGAGGAGAGTGTAACGACCCATAAATTTTGATAATTAAAACTATTAAATTAAATAAGATTTTGAAATTTAATTTTATGAGAAATTAAATATGATTTATTATTGAGGAAATAATTAGAATACGATTTAATAATGTTGTTTGAATGGTACTGATAACTATTTAATGTAATTTCAACCAATTGAAATAAATTTTAGCTTAATTTGGTTATAATTGTAAATAGTGAAATAAATTAAATGATGTATGTAATGGTGAGATTGTAGGTAACTGATTGAAATTAGTTAATACAGAATATGAAATCAGCGATGTGTTATGTAGTTATAATAACCTTTGTTTGTAAACAATAAATTTATAAATGTGATATATTACTTAAAAGCAACAATTATTCATTTATCATCTCATTATTTAATATGTTTGGAATTAATTTGGAAATCAACGAAAATTTACGTAATTAACTATTGTAGCTAATATGGTAAAAGATGTTAACCGTAAAATAATGAATGTAATAAAATGTAAACTTATGTTAATATAATTCATAAGGTATTGTTGATTGAATAATAATGATGATAACATGGGTTTGAATGTAATTGGATGAGAATTGGATGCGTAGTTAATGACATGAATTGGATAATAAAGGAAATTGTAAGCAATGATAAAAATGCATATTTATTAAAGGAAAATAAAATACGTGATTTAATAGGTAACATACCAAGTTGATTTCAAATAACAAAATGAGGTAAAACAATTAATTCGTAAGTGATGGATATCTTTTATTAATGAAATGAACGTTACAACTGTTTAATAAGGCAATAGAAGTTACAAATATGTTAGTAACAATAAATTGTAAATTTATAACCACCTTTTTATTTGAATATATGTTTGTGTGTGTGTATATTGAATTAATTGGCATTAACCTTTTAAATATGATTAGGGGAAACAAATAATTATTGCATCAATTGATATTACATCATTTAATTAAGATAAAGTGCAACGATCCGTAACTTTTAACAACTTTGAAATAGCAGTATTTTGAATTTAAACAGAAATTAAATTTGAAATAAAAAAAATTGAATTTGTGATGTTGAGTGTTTTATTTGACAAAATTTAATAGAATAATTTTTTTTGTAGATTTTCAAAGTTTGGTCAAACTTAGTCAAAGTTTGACTTTTGTTTGGAAATTTTAAATTTGAATTTTTAAATTTTATTCTTTATATATAATACAAGACTGAATTCTAATATCCACTCCATTTTTTGTTTCATCAAAATCAAATTCCTATTGCCCTAAAAATATAAATTACTATGAAAAATTGACATAAATTTGCTGTGTATATCTGTTTTTTTTGGCTAAGTCTTATTGGGTTTGTTTTAGACTAATGGGCTCCTTAGTAAACCAAGAGACCCTAGGAACCCTAAGAGACTTTGGACCCTCCATTTTCCCACCCAATGACCTTCTATTTCCTATCTAACTAAAACTAAGTACGTATAGAAATTCCACATTTCAGAAACTTTCTGGTACTCTTCTTCTTCTTCTTCCTCAAATCTACAAAAAAATCTAAACCCCAAAACTCCTAAATCTCCAAAGATCAAATTCCATCCTTCCACCTTCAAAACCCTAGCCTGCCTCTCTCGTTTTGCCGCCGCCCTCCAGCACCAACTCCGACCATCTCGTCCCTCCTCTTGACCACCATCCATAACCCGATGGCCAAAGCCCCACCTTCCCTCTCCTCTTCTTTCTCCTTTTTCCCTTCTTTTCCCCTTCCCTATTTTTCCTCATTCTTCCCCATATTTCCATGGCTTATATATTCCACTAAACTACTCAAAATCAAATATATATTTTTGAACCATGTGTAATTTCAATGTAAATAACTTTGTTGTTGAAGCCTTCTTCCCATTCCGAATATTTTTATATCAAAAACTCCAATTTTCAAGTTCTTTCTCAGATCCTGTTTTATTCGAAAATACCTCATATTGTATCAATTATATCTCCTTCAGTAAATAACCAAATTACATGATTCTTTTTTTTCAACCCATTTAATTTTCCAGTCGCTTCAACTTTCTTTTAGATTGGTTCTTCAAATACCTTAATTTTCTATGCCAAAAACTGAAATCTTTTCGAAGTATTTTTGAACGTAGATTTTCAACTTAGAAAACACCTCTGTTTGTTTTGACCATAACTTCCCCAAGACCAAAGCTTTTTGAGTGATACTATTTTTGAAAGTGGAGAGAAAAGAATTTGCAAAAACTTTCTAGTTAGCCTCTTTTACAGATTTAGCAATATTCTGGTCCGAATATTTTCTTTAAAATGACCTAGTTTCAGGTTTGTCCGCAGTTTGGATCTTTAGGTTGTTTGAAAGTTGGAAGTAGTTGAAACTTGTTTATCGTTTCATGTTTGAGTCTAACCTTTGTTGGATTTGCTTTGCATTTGGATCTTTTTTAGGAATCTCCATATTTCTCCATTTTTGTCATCACCTTCGAAGCCTAGAAAGGTGAGCAATCACTCACGACTTATATTTTTATGTTAATGAATTGATAGGCAATTAAATTGTGCATATTATTAATTGTATGAGGATTGATTTAATGGAAGTTTTAATTGGACTTTTAGATTTAAACTTGTTGTTTAATTTTAACTTAATAGCTTTAAGTGAAAATTTGAAATCTAAAGTTGAATTTAATAATGAATCGATCAGAAATGAACATGAAAGTTGGTATTTAAACCTAAGCATTTCACTTATTAAGTTATCTATACATTTCACTTGAGTACACTTACTTACATAAGAATGTTAGTCGTGACTCGAATTTTTTTATTTTACTTTACACTCGGGTTAGACCGAGTATTTCAGTTTAGCAAAGATACTTATTTCTTAAGATAAAGACATAGTTGAGGACCGTATCTACTACTATTATAGCATTTGTCTATTCTACCTGTAAAAAAAATTTGTAAATTCAGATTTTGTTGTAAATAGCTTCATGAACCTTTTATGTATTTATTTTGTGTATTATATTTTATCCTTGCGCTGTGAGATTCGGTATTTTGTTCTTTTGAATCTCATTTCATTGGAAAAATCCTATCAAATGTCTTTTGAATAGTTTGATTTAGACATGTGTGGTTTATTGTTGACTTAAGCTGTCAAAAAGGCAAATTGTTGTACATACCTCAGCGTAAATCCCAGGTTGGACACCAGTTCGACCAGAAACATGCTTTGAATCGACATCGAACCATTAATAAGGTTCAATAAAAGATCGAACGACATAGTTGATTCAATTGGGGACCAAACCACATGAGTTTGTTGGCCATCTAAACCATTACTTGCCCAATTTTACCAAGGAAACTCTCATATTTATAATGTTGATCATGCACCAATTTTTACACCTTTAAATTGATGTGTACTTCTTGTCTGCACTTCATTGCATATCTAGTACTTGCTCCTAATCTATCATGCTTATGCCTCAAATATTGCTTGGGGACTTGCTTTAGAATCTTAAATTCTACACCAAAATCTAATTTTTAAACTCCCTTAGCTTTGAGCACACTTCACTTGTTCTTTTCCAGCTCCAAACCATCCATCCATAACCCATGCAAAGTTTTCCCAATGCTCACAAGCTCGTCCCCTTACTCTAATTATAGCATGTAAACGCAGTATTAGCATATACATAATTATAACGGCAAAAAAATAAAAAATGGTTTAAAGAGAGTTGTTACATTAGTAAAGAGTTGAGCACGAATTTTTGTTCTATATCTTCACTAAAATTCAGAAATAGTTATCAATCTAGTTATAACTGAAATTGTATACGAAGAAATGCAGTCTCAATGTTCAATCCTTCATATTAGCTTATATTTTTAATCGCGAAGCTACGGTTAGAAATATTTATTATGCAACGTATCCTTTTTTTTCAAAGAATCCAGTCATAAAGGTAACTCATTCCTTATCTATGTTCGCAACGAAGTGGTAGCATGAAAGATCAAAACATACTTTATGCATTGTTGCATCAATTTGTAACAATTTATTTCTTTCATATTCTATAATAGTCCTAACTGTCAACTTCTTTATTGGATCATATTTTGGGTTTATCCTTTGGGAGTATGCAAAGGTCAACTATTGACATATAATGTATCAAATATATCCATTTTATTGGAAAAATACACCCAAATGCACGTAGAAATTTAGAGTTCAAACTGATATAAAGAATACACTATAGACTTTAATCTTTATTTTTATCCATTGTGCATTTGGTGATAGATACCAACATTTCTATGGAGACCATTGTTATTTCAATTGTGTAACCGAAGCCGTGTAATTGACATTACTATGATTGAGTTTATACATCTTAAATACGCAAACCAAGATAATGGTATTTTTTTTGTGAATCAATGACGCATTCAATAAAAGGTATTCGATGTACTATTTAAAGGTTGCCTATTGAAGTAATATTTTATTATATGGAAATTAGGTTAAAGGGCTTTTATTTTCAGGGTAATAAGTTTTAAGGATAGCACTTCTGAATAATTAGTTTTAAGAATAATATACAGGACAACGATAAATTCGTTTATAGGAAAATGATAAATCATTTTAGCATTATTTCGGTAAAGGATAAATTCTTTTATCTTTTCCTGTAAAACGTTCTTAAAAATAATTTTTCAAAAGTAATGTCCTTAAAATTTATTACCCTGCACAAATAAGCCCTTAAAGTGAAAATTCCCTTTAAATATATTTTACTATGTTTTAGCTATGTATATTACTGTAAATCACATGTACGTACATCAATAGAAATATTTCATTTTTATTTAATAAAAAATTAATGGATTGATGTGTATTATAAGTGTAAAAAATTTGGTGGTAATAACACTTTATTTCAATAGTTGTATTGGTTGCAAATTGACAGTGAAATTTTGGTTGATAAGTGGTCTGAAAGGGATGGTGGTTAAGTTTGCAAAAAGATGATGAGATTCTATTAATGGGGTAAGAGTATTTTTGGAAGTTCAACAAGACACCATAGAAATTATATTCATTGAATTTTCATTATTAATAGTAAAGATAGTGATAATAAAAAAGTAACTGATGCACTATCTGAAGAATGCCAATGCTTGCAAAATCTAAGTCTAAACTTGAACATTCATTCAGTTTGTTTTTACTTTGACATACCATGTTGGTCTACTTAGTTAATTGAGATATCTACAATGTTAACTAATTTACAAACTTTTAATTAAAGTATAAAAACAAATTCACATTAACAACATTGTGATATTTTTTTGTAGAATTTAACTTCTATATCCATATTATCCTTACACTATCATATTATAACGTTGGAGCTGAAATATTTTTTTATTTTATTGTTTTGATATATCCAACTTTCCCTTTATGCCTTTTTAGTATAAAATTGAAAATTTATCTACCATTATTGTCATTTCTGTAGAGCAAAGCACTTGATATGATTAAACAAATCTTGATTATTTCTTATTTTTAGAACATCCATTTCAATTTTTTTTTCAATATCTTTGCTTTCGGAAATGACTTTTGTTAATACACATTTATATAGTTTCTTCTTGCATACATAGTAGTCAAGTCTCTAATTTTATTACTATCAAAAATTAAATATAGAAATAATATATTTTTAAAGAGTTTGTATTGCAAATGTTTTAAGAAAATGACTACATTTGTAATACAAATTTACATAGTTTCTTCTTGCACATTTAAATTTCAAGTTACTAACTATCATTCCTTTCTAAAATAAAATTTATAAATCATACATTCATAAAAAAATTATGCTATAAATGTCAAATATAAACTGTGTGTGAAGCATGGGTTCGAGCTAGTTTCAAAAGTGTTGTATAACATCCAAGACCCTTAAAACTATTGAAATTATTCGCCACAGTATATCATATCAAAGGGTTGATATCGAGTCAAAGTCAGATGTTGTTTTAAGAAAATATTTTCTAGTGGAAAACTTTAAAGTTACTTCCTTTCCAAGTCATCTTTGTCTTGTATAATTGAATAAGCATCAACATTTCTAATCTAATCAAGTAAATAAAGTGATAAAAAATACATCTTTTATATAGCAATATTCTCTTTTAATTTTTTATCTCTCTTGTATCTCCCCAAATTCATTAATAAAGAAAATATCTAAGTCCAATTTTGCGTTATTGTTATTGAATCTATAATTATTCATATTAGAAGACCTTTTAGTCCCTTAATCGATGATTTTAGATTGATTTAGTAAAATTACACCTATAGTTGGTATCAGAGTTTGGGAGTCATTAGAGTTCAGTTGGCTATGGATGGATCCAAGGATAGTTTAAATAATTATGTAGTGGATTCATTCAATGAAAAAGGAGATTTAGAACGTGGAGGTTGAAGACGGAGGGGGTGCTTAAAAAGGAGAAGACTTTTAAAGTAGTTTTAGAGCCAGATTAATTGAAAAGCCTATCAGCGGGGGAGTTGAAGGAGAAGGAATAAGAGGCCCTTAACACCATTTAGTTGTGTCTTTCAAATGAGATCCTTAGGGAGTTTTCCCACATAAAGCAGGCAAAGAAGCTATGAGATGCATTGACAACAACATATTTGGATAAGTCCTTAATAGACCATATTTTCCTTTAGCAACAACTTTATACCTTTCGAATGAAACTTGGAACCTCATTTTCAGAGCACAAAGATACTCAAATTGGTGATGTAGTTGAAGGCGGTGGAAGTAGGTATTACAGATGAAGTGCAAGTGACCATAGTATTATGCCCACTACCTTCGGAGTATGGTACGATTGTGAATTCCATGATCTATGGTCGGGCTAACGTTACCTTGGCTGATATTAAAGCAGGTTTGAATAGTGAAGTTTTGATAGGGAAGTTGGCTGGTAATGAAAGTGGAGATGGTTCAGAGGCTTTGTTTTTGAGGGGTATAAACTAGAATAAATCTAAATAAGGTAGTGATAAACCGAAATCTGGATCCAAATTGTAAAGATCCACTATTTTGAACGTCTAAAAATTATTATAAGCACCATCAAAATAAGATCATAACTAATTTCAGATATTAAATATACTGGACCATGGGTATACAAAAATTAAAAATTATAAAACATGAATAAAAAAGAAAACCTCACAACGAAATTTAAATATCGATGTATGCATAAGCATACATGTCATTTTAGCAATTTAAGATTACTCAATCCTCATACAATTAATAATATGCACAATTTAACACATCAATAATAAAAACAATAATTATGTACCTACAATGCAAGGATATACCGACCTAACCTATGGATATGACTCCTTACATACCCAACAATATAAATTCATAAATTTTAACCTTATTTAAATAACCTCATAAATAATAACCTTTTTTAATTTCTTACTTTAATTGAATAAAATTTATTAAATCGTCAATATTTATAGATACCATCCAAAATATATAAATAACCTTATTTATTAATTTTTCTTATTAGTATACATTTCATTCTAATTAATATTTTCTAATTCAAATAAAATATTTATTTTAATTAAAATCCCAAAAATCAACAATAATTATTCAATCAAGATATAATTCATCCAAAATAGTACAATTACCAGATCACCAGTTATAGATTACAACGTATGTAAATAAACATGACTTTTCATCAACAAATATGTATTTTACAATTTTTAAAGTTCATTTAGTTAAATTAAATTAACCATGCCAATGTGCTTTTGCAAATAGCCTCCAAACTTGGAAAATATTATGTCAAACCATTTGGAATTCTACCACAAGTCTAATGAAAGAAACCGCTCGTGAATTGAAATTTATATATGAAAGATATGATGGTCAGAAACTATATGGTATGTTTTGTTAATAATAACTTTATAGGGGTTAAAATATAAATTTCCTTGCCTTCCTCAAACCCTCACACACTCAACCCACCTATAGCCGCCACTTTCCATCGCCTACCATGACCACACCGCTTTCCCCCAATCGACCACCACCACCGGTCCCCACGTTGAACGCTAACCTATCCCCACTTTACTGCCACCTTGCAGTGGTTCCACCACCATGTGATTTTTCGATCGGAATTTGGAAACTTCCAAACGATTCTCTACCTCTTTCATCGATCTAACTATATGGATTGATCCCCCTTGAAGTCCTATCATGGCCTCAAATCATCCATTTGTCATCGTTTCACCATCGATCGATAAGCCCTAGAATGGATGTTTGAAACTTCATTACCAATTTCTGATCAATTGAAGCACCAGTTAGAAAAACTGATTTCAGACACATCTTCATCTTGTTGAGAGCTTTGACTCCATAAATTGTTTGATAGGGTTGAACAATTCAAATTTTGAATCAACTTTTTAGTTTAGAGATAATCACATACCATTAACATTTATTAGAGAATTTCGAGAATGAGACGGAAAATAAAGATAAAGGTGATGACTGGAGTTTCGTAACCTCACTTATATAGTCATTAGGCTGGGTTATGGGTTATGTATCCTGTTTCAGGTAATAGGTGTGTACTCTATCTAAACACGGTAATGTCTCTATTTCGTAAACTTTAACTTCATATCCACCAAAATTATATATCAAACTGATCAGTTTGGAAGGACCTTCGCAATGGTTGTAAACAAGATACCTAATTCACTTTTTAATTAAAATTCTGTTTTTAATTAATATAGTTTTAACAACATCAAAATTTTGGGTCATTTCAGTATTCTTTCCTTAAATGATTACGCCCTCGCAATTTCTGAAAATACAACGTTCAACCAAATTAATAACGTTTCACAATTGACTTAAGCAAAAAATATGGGTAAGCATATCAATTAAAAATTAAATACTTATCGAAATACTGTATAATGACCACATAACACCATCAATCTTGACACTATGCTATTCTTCCACAGCAATGAATTCAATTTTGTACATATACATATTATGATAACACATGCATTTCTTCAATCGTACATTCAAACTACAATATGTAAAACAACACTCCATCAACAAAGGATAAAAAATATCAATCATAGATTAGCCCGTATCATGCATTTCAATAATTCAACCGTAATTGACCGTAACAAAAGTCCATAACATAACATGGGCTGATCAAAACATGCATGCACAAATAAATGAGTATACATAATGGATAACCAACATAGTCAATCAAAATAAACATACATACTCAAATTAATATGGTATCGTCCCCATACTAACCTATCAGCCAATAACCTATGTATTTTAACTCCTATGTTGACCACATCCCATCAAAATATGTGTATCTTCAAAACTATCGATGAACTTCCTCACTGTCTCATCTTCATAATAATTAGTGTACCATTCCATTTTCACACCATCCAGAATATCCTGTGCACCCACTTATGGCCACATCCTCAAAATAACATGTGCCTGATCATGGATATTATAATAACCCGTCTCAAAATGAGCCTAATTTTCGATCCAGAAAAGGCCCATCGAACATTAGACCATCCAAAGTTGGCCGCTGGTTGGTAAAATTGATATAGTGAACAATAGAGTGATCTACCTTCTCATGCTATCGAAAACTCATAGTGGAAAGGATAAAATATAATATTAGAAATAGTACCCATCTTATAAAATTCAAATCTCAAAACAAAACAGAATGTCCTAATGTTCGTAGTACAATATCTCAAAATACAATAACATCATGTCTAAAATAAGTACATCAAAATATATAAAAACATAGGTAAGTAGATAACTGATGCCAGATTCCGTCTCCGCCTTCATCTCTCAAAACTGCATCATCTTCTCTAACCTGTATAGTGAAGAGGAGCGTGTTAGAACAATAATATCTAGTGAATAAAAATCTCAAGTCTTTCCATAATAGTGTTTGGTAGTATAACTTAGATAGGAATATGTATTATGCATCCTAACTATATTTCTTATGAATACGTCCAACCGTAAGTTCAACGGCTCTCCCGGTCCAATCATATGACCTACTCTTTTCTATCCCAACTATGCAACTCACTTTCAACTGTAGGCCTAGGGTCATTCCCAGTCCCATGCATCTACCGTCAATTATGTCGTAATAATGTGAGAGAAAGTACCAAGGACATTTAATACCCTTTCAATAAGAATCAAGCAGAGTCTGACCATTTAATACCTATATCTAAGCCAGGTCCCTGTCATTTAAAACCCTAGGCAGACTTCTCTTTGGTACTATCTAGCTAAAATCACACGTAATCTCATTAGGCCACGTAATATTTCTTTATGGTAAGAGGTGGACCCTATAGTAGTCACTTAATACCTTAAACCCAAAGCGAACCCTTTCCGAGATCTACACTACCATGCCTAATAGCTAACTTGACCGTTAATACTTCCTAAATACAGAGGAGGTGGACCCTACAACAGCCACTTAATACCCCCGACCCCGAAGCATGTCCTATGCATTATGAACCGTAACGCAAACCATGACGTCTCACATTAGTCCGACAATTCATAGGCACTGGTAACTAAATTAAATGGATAGGCTTACCCTATAGAATTTGGACTAACCTCATGTCCTCCATGGATACTTTTTATAGGTGATGTTCACATCAACCCCAAAGTCACACAGTTGGCGGTTAGATTAGTTGGTATACTTCTGCGTGCTTTAGACTGATCTTACATCCCTATGATTTAGTCATAATTTCCACTCTCCAAACAGACTACCATATATACCTCACCATACCGCATTAAGGCCTCATAAGAAATCTCCTTATTCCGCCTTTAATTCTAAATTATTTCCCATAATTATCCCAACTTCTTTCCTAAGAGGTCAATGTTAATTAGTAACCTAATTACTAAGCAATTAATATATTACTAATTATATATTATTTATATGCTAATGTATATGTGTATATACATATATATATATATATATATATATATATATATTATACATATATATCTGTGTGTAATTACGTAACTAAATATTCCTATGCTTACGAATATTACGTCCTACAGTAATCATTTAAATGTCAAAGCTTTCCATTTATACAAGATTAACTCCAAATCATAACAGAAAAATTAGCTAATATCCTTAGACCAACAATAAACTTGTATAAGAAAATAGAATCAATTATCAAACTTAATTTATATTAAAATAGTAGAATCAACATCAATAGAGTTTACAATTCAAATCCTTTTACACTTTATTAAACTTTAGAATATATAAATGAAAAGGTATTCTTATTTAAATTATGGAAATAGGCAGTGCAGACTATGAATAGAAGAATTTGTACTTTACACACCCTTTCTGTTGCGACCCGTAATTTCAAACTCTTCGTCTTTGAATATCATAACTTTTTGAAATATAGTCAAGTGTTATAAATGTAATTTTTTAACCTTGTTAACATCCTTAAGTTAATGAATAATAATAAAAAACTTGTTTTTGGAAATCTATTTACAAAAATAAACAATTCGAAAAAATATCAATAATGTGATCGGTTTATCGATAAACAACTTTTTATTCGATATAAGTTGTTAAAAAAATTTGTACTTGTCTAATTAACATTTGAACACATTATTAACTAACTAAAGCTGTTTCATAAATTAAGTGGAATCTTTTAGAAGCTTCTAAAGTATAAGGAGATATTTTATATAAGGTGTAGTTGGTCAATAACTTAGAAATGAGGTGGAAGGGAGATGTGATGGAGCTTATGGAGGTGGGTGAGCCATCCATGACAAGCTAAGGGGGATGAGTGTAACGGTAAAGAACACCAATTCATGCCTATATAACAGTGGGCAAACCTCTTGAATTCACTTTTGCTAATTTAGAAAATAAAATCAACACATATCATCCTCTTCTCTTTATAAAATTTCCTAAGAGAATTAATTTCAAAACGTCTCCAAATTTATTCAAACATGACCAAGGACCTTAGGGAAACATCACAACGCCTCTCATCAACTTGGAACTTGATGTTTGGAAGAAAATAAGCCCAATCAATTCTAGGCTGTGAGTTATTTAGGGGGTTGTGGGCAAAGGCAAATGCAAAACAAGGTTAAAGGTAGGAAGTTAGGTGTTTGCAAATTTGAGGCAATAAGTGGAGGCTTGGACTTGCTTGTTTGCTTGGTTAATGGTAGCTAACTCACCATTGAATGAATTTAAATGTGTATATGTGCTTGTGTTTGATTGTTCATATGTTGTTTGAATTGATATTGCTATATGTTGTAATATTGGATTTGATTCTTGTTTTGAAAGCAAATAGCATATATAATCCATATATATAAACTTGAATGGGCTTATATGACTTGTTGCATAGCCTTGAAACAAAGCATATAGGTTGTAGTTGGACTTGGATTTGAAAGTGCTCTTATGTCGATAATTACTATGGATGAACTTAGAAATTGCCTTGTGTTTAGCAATTTCAAAGGAACTTTATAGAGATATCATTAGGGATTTCTCATCATATTTTGATTTATAGTATATACGCTTTATTCAAAAATTTGGCTACTAAAAAAAGTTAAGTACATACTGAAAAGTGAACATACTTCCACTTATGCAAAACTCCCATGTTTAGCCTTTGTTTTTGTACTTCACATGTTTGGAAAGGACTTTAAATTTAAGTATTTCGGTTCATTCTTTTCACAGGTGTTTATTAATCATATTATAGTACTCTAAAATTGATTTGAGATTTTTAAGAATTTTTAGAAATATTTATGAACTTTTAAAGTTGAAGGTACATCTTTAAATATAAGGAAAACATGAATTTCAAAAGTTTTTAAATATATAAACTTGTTATTTTTATGTAATATTTTAAATGAATGTTCTAAAACCTATTACAAGTATTTAAAATAATTCTAAAAGCATTTTAAAGTATATATAGCTTTTATAAAATTAGTTATTTTTTTTATTAAAGTTTAAATATCTTATGTAATATAATATCTTTTAAATTGTCTTATTAAATATCTAGTTTTAAAAATAAATTATTATATATATATCATTTTTTAAAGGTTTTTAAATTGTAAATGCAAGATTTAGAAAGGAGTTAGGAATTTGCTTAATGACGAAATCATTATTTGTTTGATTACTTGTTTGAAAAGTAATTAACTATGCTTAACACTAAAAGCCCACGAAGTAGGCTTGTCTATTTTTAAGTGTTAAGATTGATGTTCGAGTAGGGATAGAAGCAAGAATGCTTTAATCTCCGTCTTCACTCTTGACCTAGGAATAATTTAGTTTGGAAGGTTCGAAAAGTGTTAATCATGTTGATTACTTGCTCGTTTATGGAAAGTCATTAATACAACACTTAGCACTAAAAGCCAATGAGGTAGACTTCTCTATTTGTGAGAGTTAATATTGATATTCAAATAGGAATAGAAGTAATAGTGCTCTAACCTACTGGCTTCATTCTTGACCAAGAAATAGTCGAGTTGGAATGTCGAAAACATGTTAAGTATATAAACCTTGATTTCTTAAGCGATCGTTTTTAATAAGATAGCCAATTAGTCGATTATCGAACTTGATCTAATATAACTTAAGAATCATCTAAAAGCTTCACGACTTCATACAATTTGAGATCCCCCATGGAACAACTTTGGTACAAAACATCTTTAGCTTTAAGAACTTATATATATATATATGGGATTCTTTATGGAGGACTTCTCTTTATATAGTTTGCTTATTTCTAAAAAAAAACCGAAATTGAGTTAATCTGAAATTCATCGATTAGTTTTGAAGAATCCGGAATCAGTAAGTATTTTATTTATTGAATACCACTTCAATACTAGTATATGAGTCTT
This sequence comes from Allium cepa, assembly GCA_030765085.1. Taxonomy (NCBI): domain Eukaryota; kingdom Viridiplantae; phylum Streptophyta; class Magnoliopsida; order Asparagales; family Amaryllidaceae; genus Allium; species Allium cepa. Next base: position 141,303,268 of record CM060932.1, read on the forward strand.
TTTTTTGAAAGCGGTTGTGGAAGTGTGATGTTATAGAGTTGAATAGTCTATCCTAAGGCTAAGTCTAAATGAGAGGTTAATAATTTAGACTTACGCTATAGAATTGAATTGTATATCCTAAGGTTAAGTCCAAGAGAGAGGTCATCGTTAGTATTTGTCAAATGGGCATATGTGGGAATTCATGGAGTGATTCATGTTTTATTTGAGTGATAAAGACTCTTGTGAAAATATCGAACGTAGCCTCAACATCGCAAAATGACTAAAGATAGCGTAGGTTGCACAATCTCAACTTATCGAACCCATGATGGTATATCAACTCCGTTATCAAGAGTATACTTATGGTTATTAAGCACCGGTAGTTGTTGATACTTAGTTCCACATACTTCATAGTATTCAGGCAATGGGCTAGTTGTGTTTACTTATGGTATATTCTTTCTACAAATATACGATGCTCGGAAGGTAGTTTCTGATCCTTGTCATGGTGATCCGCTTCAGTATACTGGAGGCATCTCTACGGAAAAATCCATATGCGAACGTACCGTAGCAGTTTTGATTGTTCCCTCCATTTTGTTGTGGTGTGCCAATGTAAGCATCACGGCTATTTGAAATGATTTATATTCTAAACCCTTAACATTATCTATTATATCATATATTAACTTAATAAACAGTTGGTTTCATTTCAAGGGAAAAGCATTTTCACATACCAAAATTATGTTTGACACATGGTTTTTGTTTTCTCTAAATTCCTCATGTACTCTTTCGAGTTATGTAAAGAAGGTTTTACTTTTAACGCTTTAGAATTTAGGAGAAGGGCTGGAGGCTTCTGTTATCTATCTATTTCTATTTTTTGCACAACTATATGTATGTATTTATCAGCATTGTAAGGATAGGATGTTATAGTTATCCAGGCTGATGATAGCATTTAGGTTTTTAAACTTTGAAATTTCTGTATTCGAAGCAACTCTTTGTTCTGTCTTTTAGATATTATATCTTATCGTTCTGCTATGAAATTCTGATATTGTGTTTTTCTTTCTTATTCTATTTTTTCTTTTATATCACTCCAATTTTCTATCCTTTCGGCACTTGGGTACATGACATACGAATATCGAGGATGTATTTAGCGTCGACATTCAAGGGACCAAAAGTTGGGTCGTTACATTTGGTATTTGAGCCTAGGTTGAGTGAACACTTTGTCTTTTGTTCGATATGTGGCTCATAAAGGATTGGATAAGCAACAACCTAAAATGAGTTGAGTGTATTATATTATATAAGAGCGTATTTGTTATTTTATAAACTTACACTCGTTTTTCAACTTTTCCTTAGAAATAACTCTTTCTTTGAAATAAATCTATCCTTTAGCTTCCTAAAGCTGTTTTGTTATGATTAGTTAGTAAGAACTATGATTTTTAGAGCTACTAATGCTAATGAAAATGTATTAGAAGAAGTGGTGCAGGTTCAACCACTGAAAGACTTTGCTTCGATATGGTGTGAGTTTGAGGTGTCAGGCAGAAAAAGGTTCAAAGGTATCGAGACTATCATCGATGTCCACGCTTGGATTAGTTTGTGCGATATGGTATGTAAGGACATGGAAGATCATACTCGTGGAATGTTCATGCATTTAATAAGTATGGCTTTTCGGTTCAAGGGTTCGACTCTAAATCCATCTACATTTGTAATAATAGGAAGCAACGAGCAAGTTCTAGCCGTTGAAGGATATTTCCCATCTAAATTGCGTTTAATGTGGATAGAATAGGCATTTCGTTAGGAATTGTAAATTAGAAGGTGGAGGACAAGTTGCTAAGGTATCTATTGCTAAAGTACGAAAGCTAGGGCCATAGACAGCCAAGCCACGGTTTGCACCAAGGAGTTGCTACAACTACTATCGGCCCAGTTATATAATTTAGGATTGTTTGATGCAGAAGGGGCACCAATATAGTGTTTTTGGACTTGCTTCAGCACCTTCCACTTCTATAACTAAGAAGGGAAGCAGATTCCTAAGTGTGTACTATATGTTTATGGCTTTCCTATTCGCGTTTTGTTTGACGCCAATGCTTCTCATAGTTTTATATCCCGTAACCTTGACAATTATTTAGTCATGCTCGTCCAATTTAGGTATGATTTTATTATTTATTATTTGTACTCTACTAGTTTGTGGGCAGTTTACCTTTTTACTATATGAGATGGCTAGGCAGTATTTGTAGACACACTGAAACATACATCTTGTGAATTGGGTTTCATAATTTAACTATAAGGCGTTCCATATAATGGTGGGTTAGAAGTTAAATTTAGTATAAGTTATTTATTATAATCTAAAGGGAAGATAGAGATTTTTTTAAATAAATAGCTATAAAAGGGTTTTATATAGGATGGTTTATAAATAAAGAGAATTCAAACTGATATTTTGAGAACTTAAATCACGAATAATTTGAAATTGGTTTCTAAAATTTTAGAAAGTAATAGTAGTATTGTTTGAAAGTACTTATGATACAAATTTTTGAAAAGATTTTTAAGATTTGTTCAGGTTCGAGGTGCTCTTGGGATCGACGAGTCAATTTGGTAACTAAGTATTTTTTATGTTATCTAGTTTAAGTGGCTCAAAGGTGACGAAAAATGAGAAAGGGATGTGTTCAATGGGTAAACACATCCCATGGGCATTATCCTTTTTAGTAAGGGAATATATGGTATGACTTGGTAGGACCCATTTCCATAATATCACTTTTGTATGACTCAATCTATATCTATGTTTCCTATAGATTTTAATACATATACATATATAAATATATAGCAAATTGGTTTATAAATTAGAGATCATGATACTTAGTACTATCAAGTTTTTTATACCTCTTTGAAAATGATTTTGGGTTAAGTATAGGTGTGATTTGGATGTACCTAACTCACTTGTGTCATTTGAAATTAATTCGGTGATGACTACGACATCATTGGCATTCATTTTCGAATTTCTAATTGGGCGATGCTACCATAGTAGTTTTTTTCAAGTTGTTTTTGTAAAACAGAATTTGATTTAGTCCCAAAAATATGAGTTGATATAAAATGATATATGTATATTATTATTTCAAATGAATTGAAATGAAACCCAGTGTTTGGTTCTATAGTTTTCTTAAAGAATTTGATATAATATGTAGAGTGATTTAATAAAGATTTTGGAATAATATTTCTGTATGAAAAAGATTTGTATGTATGCTATGTAGGGTACCCAAAGTGGATAGGGAATAATCCAAATAAATATGAAGCAATTTACTATTTTCTCTTAGTAGTAAGTATTTCTAATAAATAAGTAAAACTTATTTAAGTTATTTTATGAACGCATATATCCTTTGCATTAGGATGGTATGGTAAATTCATTATGTTTGATATGTTGGTTGATGGTTGTCATTTGTTAAAATGAAATAGATTATTCGATGATTTTGGACAGTCAGAAACTTCCGGATTGGTATAGAACCAAGTGTTTTAAGGATATAAAGATAAGTTTTTGTAACTCTTGAATTGAGATGGTAGTAAGTTAAAACAAGTTTTAAGTGGTTAAACATACCTTTTATGCAGGGCAAATTTGATGTTTTGTATATACTCTTAGGATGTAGTGGAGTATTATATGAGTATGAATTTAAGTTATGAAAAGTTTATAGACTTAAAGTTATGTTTTTACAAAATGATTCATAAACGGTTTTAAGTATTGAAGGAAATACCATGTGGACATGAATTTGATTTAAAAAGAAATTGTTGTAGTTAAGAAAGCAATAGGATAAGTATGTAACTAGTACATAGATCATTTTATGGCATAACTATTCTCTATCAAAGATTTGAGTATATGATTTCTGGGTAATTTACACCAGTCCGAACAAGGAATTTTTACTTGATTCTCAATGACAAACACTAGATATGGATTCTTGATATAATCTCGAGGTTTTTTATCACAATATATGGCTATGTAAGGGAAATAAAAGTTTCTAATCAAGAAACCTGACAAAAGTCCACACTAGAGTGATCAAGTGATCTATACTAGTTTGGAAGTGAAATCTATATGATCGAGCAGGAGATCAGAATGTATATTACATATAGATGGTCCATGTATATCATATAGGCTTTAATACATTTGTATGAAATGTTACGTTGGCTTATGAAGTGTTTAAAGGAATGACTCTTCGATTTGTTATGAGGTAGCATGAATAATTTCCAAGTAACAACCTAAAGCTGTTGAGCGCAAGGTATGCTTAGTGCATTGTTTGTCATCCTTGGGCGATGAGAGAGTTTTGAACCTGAGAAAACCATGAGTTCTTTTTTCTAGTAATTGTGAATGCTATTAAGTATTGGCATATGCATGTTTTCTTTTATAGGTTAGTTAAAGTGAAGTGGAGCAAGGATGCTTGGGATTGTATAAGGAAGACGGAGGATAGTTTAAGGGAGTTCAATCCAGAGTTGCTTATGGACTAGGGGTACCTTCTTATCTTAGTATCATATATCTTTTGTTGTGAACTCACTACTTTAGGTGGAGTCACTTAGTATGCATTTGGTTTGCTGTATAGTTTGTATATAATTCTAGCAGTACTCTATATATGTATCTTGTTTCTTCTATCCTCTTTGATTATCACTCTTGTTTGAATTTCAAGGATGAAATGTTCTAAGTGGGGGAGAATGTAGTGATCTATAATTCAAACACATCGTCTTTGAATATCATAACCATTTGAAATATAGTTAAGTGTTACAAATGTAATTTTATAACATTGTTAAACATCTTTTAATTAATGAATAATGATAAAAAATTTGTTTTTGAAATTTGTTTACGAAAATGAATACTTTGAAGAAATATCAATAATGACTGAAAATCGTTTATCGATAAATAAATTTTTATTCAATATAAGTTGTTCAAAATTTTTGTACTTGTCTAATTAACTTATGAACACATTAGTAATTAACCAACACACTTTGTTCATAAAGTAAGTGGAATCTTATAGAAGCTTCTAGAAGACATGGAGATATTTTATGTAAGGGGTATATTCATTTACTTAGAAATGAGGTGGAAAGGAGATGTGATGGAGCATGTTGGGAGAAGGGGGTGGGTGAGAGCAAGGAAAAGGAACACCAATTCATGTGTATATAAGAGTGGGCATACCTCTTGATTTTGCCAATTAAGAAAATAATATCAACACATTTCAACTTCTTCTCTTCATAAAATTTCCTAAAAGAATAATTTCAAAACATCTCTAGATCTCTTCAACCTTGGCTAAGGACCTTAGGACAACATTATAACACCTCCCATCAACTTGGATCTTGAAGTTTGGAGGCACAAAAGCCAAATGCATACTGGGTCGTGAGCTATTTAGGGGTTTTGGGTAAAGGCAAGTGCAAAACAAGGTTGAAGCTAAGAAGTTAGGTGTTTGCAAGTTTGAGATAGGAAGTTAGGTGTTTGCAAGTTTGAGGTAGGAAGTGGAGGCTTGGAATTGCTTGTTTTCTTGGTTAAGAGTGAGCTAACTCACCATTGAATGAATGTAATTATGTACATGTGCTTGTGTTTGATTGCTTATATCTTATTTGAATTGACATTACAATATGTTGTAATATTGGATTTGATTCTTACTTTGAAAGCAAATGGCATATGTGATCCATATGTATGGATTGACATGGAGTTGAATGGATTTATATGACTTGTTACATAGCCTTGAAATAAAGAACATAGGTTGTAGTTGGAATTTGGTTTAGATTGGACTTGGTTTGAAAATGCTCTTATAGCGATAGTTGATTCTTGCTTTGAAAGAAAATGGCATATGTATCCATATGCACGGATTTGAATCGACTTGTATGATTTGTTGCATCTCCTTGAAACAAAGAATTGGCTGGTAGTTGGACTTGGATTTGAAAGTGCTTTTATAGCGATAGTCGCTATGGATGCTATTAGGAATTGCCTTGAGTTTGGAAATTTCTAAGGACCTTTATAAGGAGATCCTTAGGGGTTTCTCGCCATATTTGTGAAGTATAATATGTGTGCTTTCTTCCATAATTTTTTTAGATGTTGACAAGTAAAGTAACATATTGAAAAGTGACCATACACCCACTTGTGCAAAACTGCCCCATTTAGCCTTTGTTTTTGAACTTCAAATATTTGGAAAGGACTATAAATTTAAGTATTTTATTTCAATCTTTTCGTTATGCTAACAAATTCATATTATAGTATTTTAAAATTGGTTTGAGACTTTTATGGATTTTGAAAAATTAGTTATGGATACTTAAAGTAGAAGGTATATTTAAGGAAACATGATATTATCCAAGTTTTTAAATTTATAAACTTGTCATTTTGAAATAATATTTTGAATTAATGTTTTAAAACCTATTTTAAGTATTTTAAAGTTTTTTAAATGCATTTTTGAGTATATATATGTTTATAAAATTTGTTAAATGTTTTATTAAAGTACAAATATCTTATGTGATGTAATATCTTTTGAATTATTTTATTAAATACATAGTTTTATAAATAAGTTACTTGTGACGACCCGACTTTCTCACCACAGAAAATCGCATCATCTTGAAGAATGAAAGGGATAGAAAAGAGAAAAGAAAGAAGAAACAGCATTAGAATCTCAACAGCGGAACGAATAAATTATATTAATAACATAAATATTACATAGTTTACAACCATTGTCAGAGTTACACAGATTATACATCACATACTAGACAGTTACAAACACCTGTCTAGTTATACAACTCAATACAACACAAGAAAACTACTCAGAGAAACCAACACAGCGGTAAACTATATATCTACACACTGAAGCCTCCTGCTCCATTGCTCCTCCAAAATTCGTCAAAGCTAACCTGAATCCCTTGGCTACTCGTAAAAAATTTGAGTCCCCAAGAGTTTAAGAAAACAGAAGATAAACTCTGGGTCAGACATGGGTCTGGTGTGAGTAACAGGTTAATGTTGCTTAACTTTTGAAAATCCTTTGAAAAGAAAAGGTATCACGTAAGACTTCCCACAGATAAACATGGAAAAGTTTTTACCTTACGCTAACCAAAACATTTGATAGGAAATCCAATGATATTATAATAGTGTCTAGAGTTTTCAAGTAAAATACATAAATAGCTGGAATGCTTACATCACATGTTCCAACATAGTTGGGCACAACTAATACGTACAACACTTATTGGAGTTTGGATTCCATACAATGGCAGGGCTACCGGGGTACCGTCCGTCACAGTACGTGGCCTAGATCACCATACCGAGGATCACTCCCAATCCCCTGCAACACAAGGCCAGAATCATCTCTTACTGGACAGTCCGAACAAGACAACCCCGACAGTTGGAGCTCACAACCGTCAACACAGCCGAAATAAAAGGGACCTCCAGATAGGGGAAAATATCGTCCTACTTGGGCATGACCCACTTAGCCTTGCTGCACGTACCCTGTTTTAGCCATCCCAGTTGATGAGGCATGAGGCTACGATTACCTTTATAGAACACATCACTTAGAATGCTCATCGTCCACCTGACGATGTTCTGAAAGCATTCAATCCATACAAGTTCGTTCCAGGTTCGAACGAAACCGAAGGCATTATCTTGTTACACTCATTTTGGAATCACCCTCAGAGTTAACGACGATAACCCTTGCACTCTGAATCTTCATCTTCGCTTGAGATTCACGACCTATCGTTAATTTGGATCGATGTGGTTTTCGGATATCCAAATATGGAAACCCGATCCTGGTCTCATCGAAATCCAAAACGTGTCTTTTAAGGCCAAGTTGTTTTTAAGTTTAAAACAATTCAATTCAGTATCTATATACACACAGATAGATAACTCACAAATCACAATAGATAATCAACATTATCACAATAAACAGATGATCCACATTATCATTATAAACAGATAATCCATACTATCATCAAAATAGATAATCCATATTATCATCAAAATGCAACCAAAGCATTCATACCACATAGCATTACTTATCTCATTTCTGAGATCACAAAGCATTCAAGGCAATCAATATCATCCATTCATTCATAAGCAATAATTTACTTCATCATACTATAATTAACTTTAAATGAATTAAATTAATTACTTCCATCTCTAATTAATTTAAAGTGAATTAAATTAATTACTTCATCTTTAATTAATTTAATTTAAATTAATTACTTCATCTTTAATTAATTTAATTTAAATTAAATTAATTACTTCATCATTATAAATCTTGCTTACTTAACCATTAATTAATTACAAATCAATAAATTAAGCATTCAAATTAATCACCTTAATTAATCACCCTTGATTAATTATCTTTAATTACATTCAAGTAATTGTCACAAATTATTTATCCTTAAACCCTTACAGTAATTAATCTTTAATTACTTCATTAATTAATTAACTATAATTAATCTTCAATTAATTACATTAATTAATTACCTTTAATTGCTTATCGTTGATTAATTAATCCTTAATTACATCATTAATTATATTAATTAATGATCCCTAATTACATTTAATTAATTATCCTCTTAAATTAATTAACTTAAGTAATTAACCCATAATTATTAATCCTTCTTGATTAACCATATTCAGTAATTAATTATTCTTAATTACTTCATTAAAATTACTCCTTAATTAATTTCTTAATTTATCCCTTGATTAATTACAAAGTAATTTAATCCAAATTACTTCCATTCTTGAATCATCTTCAATTATTTACATCCAGTAATTTACCATTAGTTACTTCACTAAGTAATTTCCAATCCATTAATTACATTAAGAAATTATCATCAAATCATTCAGTGTTTAAATTAATTAAACTTAATTAATTAATTCAAACTAATCCCATTAAACTCAATTAATTACATTAAGTAATTATTATCAAATCATCTAGTGTTTAAATTAATCAATTTAAACAATCACATTAAACTAAATTAATTACACTAAGTAATTAATTCCTTTATTACTTTCATTAAGTAATTACACTTAAACAATTCACAAATGATTATCATTAAATTAATTAATCTAATTAATTATAAAAATTAATCACATTAATTAATTATTATATAATCTCAAGTTAATGACCTTCATTAAACATTCTTTAATTACTTTCATTAAGTAATTAACTTAGATTAACCATTATTAATTACAATTTAATTTAACTCTAATTATCCATTAATTAATCTCTAATTACTAAATTTATTAAGTGTTAAATGTAACTTAATTAATCCTTAATTATTTAAAGAACCATGATTATAACTTAATTGTTTAATTAATAAATTTTTAATCATTAATTAATAATCATTAATTATCTAATTAATGATCTTAATTACAAATTGATTAATCCTTAATCAATTATTAATTTATCCCTAATCATTAATTAATTAAATTAACTAATTATTCCATAATTACTTCATTAATTAAATAAATTTCAAAACATTAAATCTTAATTTAACTTTGAGATAAAACATTCTTAATTATGACTAAATTGTCATTAACAAAACATTTGAAATCAATTTACTTTAAACTTTTCTTCAAATTTCATTTTAAATTTAAGATTTAAAATGAATACAAATTGACTTTAAACAAAGCTTAAAGACAATTCAAAATCTTTAATTCACATGTTAAAGAAATATTCATTTTATAAAAAAGTTTAAAAGAAATTTAAAACCAAATTTATGTTCAAATTCAAACCATGGTTAAAAATACACTTTAATATTCAATTTGTTTAAAACATTTTAAATTTGAAAACTTCTTTTTATTACAAAATTAGAATGCATATTAAATTTTGATTCCAGATAAATCTTTAGATTTAAAAACCTATTCACAATATAAAACTTCATTTTAAAATACAAACTACTTAACCCTTTTTAAAGTAGTTAAATCAATTTAAATTTAAAAACTTTACCTTATTTGAAAACTGAGATTTTAAACTTAAACTCCAGATTGAAGAACTAGATTTAAAACTTGTTTTAAAACCTACATTTCATTTTAAACTCAGCTTTTAAATTTTATTTTAAAATTTAAAAACTGAGTAACAGGTTTCTGTTAAAACCTGTTATGATAAATTAACCCAAGGCACACCCTTTTAACTTTGAGACTAAAACCATACTTTCCTGGGCAAAACAATAGGCTACTTCGAGTCAATTACATCATCAACTCGAAACACCCACAATCCATCTTCACTAGACAAACACAACACCGTGAACATGCACGGTGGCTCCGGCCACCATTGATCATCGACGATGATCGCAACACATCAGAAAATGACTCAGTAACCCAACACGATTATCAATTCGTGCTTCAACCCTCGAATTCGAGTTCGAGAACCTTAAACCCAAACCTGGAAACTCAAGAGCATCACCATCTCCAAACCTGTCAACACTACGTTCTCGCCACTCCGACCATCTGAAGGTCTGCAATTCCGGCCATGACTTCATCTACTACCCAGCCATCATTCCCCAAAATCCCATAACACTCGATCAACCACATGTGCCGTGGTGATCGATTCATCAAACCCATCAAAAACTAGGGTTCGAGGAAGAATCTCTCTGCTGTAACTTCCCTGATGAAATGTAACGACCAGCTATTTTGGACTATTCGCATCCGCACATAGTTATTAAAGTGGTTTTCGGTTTAGACAGAGAGTATGTCCATAACTGATTCCGGTTTCTTTAATAACTTTCGTAATTATTACACCGATTGGTCGTTTAATATATTTCAAACCAAATCAAATTCAATTTCAAATTCAGTTCGTAAATCAACATTTCGTTTGTCTTTCTAAATCAATTTCCAAAATTTACGTTTCAAAACTTCCAAATTACTATTTCAAAATCTTATAATTCGATTTCGACTTTTATTTAAACAATTCAATTAATGATTCCAATTCATATATAAATTTTATTTCGAAATCATTTAAATTAATTAATTTAACACTCAAATCAAATTCAAATTCATTTATCGATTTCATTCAATATTCGTTAAGTTAAATTATCATTCAAAACGATTTCTATTAGATTTCCAATTCATTAAATCAACCACTTAAGTTCAACTTCATTATATCAAACTTCAAATTCAATTAGATTAAATTCGTCAAATCAAATTTTTAAATTCAAGTCTTATATTTATTTCAATAAAACGCATTTTATTTCTTGTTAAGGAAATTCAATTTCGTTCATTTACTTACTTAGTTACAAATTCCAAACTCAATTAACAAAACTAACTTTCAATTTCACTTATTTACTTATTTAAATATTTTCCAAACTTCATAAATAAAGCAACTCCATTTCATTTGTTAACGAAGATCAAATTCATTTAAACGAAAGTTCGATTTTCTCTTATCAAAGAATTCAATTTTTATTCAATTATCAAATAATTAAATATCATTCAATTATTAAATAATTTCAATCTTAATTATTAATAATTTCAAAACTTAGTAATTACAAACTTGATTATAAATTCAAACTTAATTATTAATTCATTTTCACTTAATTATGAATTCAAACTTAATTATCAATCATTTCAACTTAATTATAAATTCAACTTAATAATTTCAAACTTAATTATAATTCCAAACTCAATTTTTAAGTGATTTCAAACTTAATAATTTCAAAACTCAATTATTACTAATTCCAAATTATTTATTAATAATTCCAAATTTAATTATTAAATAATCAAATTTCAAACAACGTTCTTTCATCAATTACTACGTTAATATTTGTTTCAGATTTCAATCTTAACATTTCCTTTCAAAAATTCAAATTCCGACTTCATTTCAAGACTTATTCTTTATTCGAATAAAATCATTATTTCAATTTTAAATCAAATTATTGACCAATCAGATTTTATTTAATTCTCTATCCTAAGTCAAGTTCATTTGGGTATTTATCGTTTCAACCCGATTCCAATTCAATTCAAAAGTCAAAGCATACAAAGGGAACTTGCAGTGTGATAACAGGGATGGTGTCAAAGTAAATAAACAAACAATAGCAACATCAATAACAATCCAATAACTAATTCAAATAATCCCGAAATAATCGTATTAATTTACATTGTTATTTGTGCAAATTAATATAATTATTTCTAGAATCTACACTATCATTTCATGTAGGTTAAAGATTATTACATTACGGTTTTCACTTGTCGTTCAATTTCAGTTTCAGTTTCATCAATTTAAACAACATACATTCAATGGTTCAAGGTGTAATTAATCAAATCCTACGAGTCAATTAATTTAACATTTAAACGGGTCATATTATACAAGTTCGCCTAATTAAATTCAACATACATATCAATTTAAATTGTTAACTCCTACGTCAATTTCAACTGCATAAATTTTTATCACTTTATACATTTCAATTTAACATCCAATATAAACAACAATCAATCAATCAATTATCAACCAAACAGTATTATTGTCGCATAAGTGATTAATAGATAATGGTGTCAGATGTCATAGGTGAACAGATACAGGGAATAATAGTGTACATAACTAACAACAGCATATTTCAATTGTCGTTTCAATTGAAATCAAATTTAATAAATAGAAGAACATTAATCGTGAGTGATTGCTCACCTTCCGAGGCTAGAGTGGATAGACAATGAATTAAGTTACGGATCCAAGCACGAATTTCAAATCAAAGCTAGATTTGCACAAATTTGACGATTAAAGCTGATACAAAAATTGATGAGAAACGAATTAGAATTAATTTGATAGAACGGCAATATTGTTATTATATTATATATTTTCCAATAAATTAAATTTTTAAGACAAATATTAAATATAAAATTTCGAAATCATGTTTAGCTACATACGTATGAAATAAATAACTTATGAACTCATAACATTTAAAAAAAACCAAGATTATATGCCTATAAAAGCTGCAAATATTACATACATCACGACATATGCAGACCCATCGGTAATTATAACTAATGTACTATTTATATAACTGGTAAACACTTTATATATAAAAATCAGTTTTCAGTTTATATACCTTTTATAAAATGGAACTTATACAAGAGCATATATATTTTACTGTACAAACAAAAGCCAACCAATAACACAAAAGTTTACACAGTTATGTAGATCTTAACATATCATATAATATAGATTTACTTGTATAAACTGTATATATATAATAGCAAAATATATAAAACTTGTATATGATTCGTGTAAATATATATGTACTTCAAAATCATTGTTTAAAGAAAAATTCATAAAATATTCTTTATAGACAAACATACAAATACCACTAAAACGCACTATACAGGAAACATATATTTTACTTTCCCAAAGGAACATAAATATACCAATATTATAGATGTGTTGCTATACATCATATACATAAACTGCTAAACTGTAAGTAAAAAAAGAAAAAAATGAACTACAGTATAATAATTTACATGAATCATTCTTATATGCTTTTATTTTATTTTGGAAAAACCAAAACACACGAAATTTTAGTAAGTAGCAGCACATGTAGACAAAAAAGGAGGCATAAATAGAACAAGATGGTACGTGTAAAAATGGGACGCGAAAGCATTCTGTGTTGAATATAAAATATGCTAACATCAAACATATTATTATATACAAAGGTAATATATAATCACTTATATTTTTGCCCACGGAATTAAAAATACACAACATGATGTGCATATGCATGTATGTAAGTAAGTTGGTTTTGAAGAAATGCACAACATAAATGCATGGTGACAGCACTGCATGAATATAGTATTTGTATAAAATGTTAGTCTCTCACATGAAATTTAATAGCTTTTATATATATCTATATAAACTGTAGCCTAAATAACTTATGTACCCATACTCTTCATATAAACTAATACATAATAGTTGGAATCAAATATTATATAACTTATACTGGAAAAATATTGAAGCATAGTAAATATTTTTATATACACGTACTTAATACATCTATTACACAAACACTGTACTATAATGTAGTATAATGTAAAGTAGTATAATATGACATAGTATACATAATATACTGCAAAGGAGGTTCGGCTGTACATGCAAAGCTACACTTTATGGCCATATATACATTAATATGGAGAAGAAAGTTGTATGAAACAAAAAGACCCAACTATAACAACAACAGGTTTTCACAAACGTACATACATCTCGCCATTAGTGTCCGGCCAAGCAAGAGAAGAGTGGTTGGAGGAGAGATGACAGAATGAAGGTGGTGATGAGTGGCTGATGGTCGGCATCCGGCGGTGGATAGAGGAAGATGAACGAGATGCCGAGGTGAAGAGTGGATGAGGAAGTTTGGAGTGGAGGTTCGTGTTGTTGGGTTTGAGGAGGCCGCATGCGGCAGTGGAGCGGCAAGAGGTGTTGGCGAAGGGTCGTCCACATGTAGACGGAGGCACAACAGCGAGTGTGGGGAAGAGGTCGGTTGTGGGTTGGTGGCTTGGGGAACGAGGCTGAGGTGATGGAGAAAGGTTGCGTGTGTGGGTGTGAGAAGAGGCTGAGGGGTTGAAGATGGGAAGAGCATGGGTGGTTTCGGCAGAGAGGACATGGCAGTGGAGATGTGATGCGGTGAGGTGGAAGGAGGGAAAGAGGAGAAGGATAGTGAAGCTGTAACAAATGGTTTCATTCTTTTCCCCAATATCAGTAAATGAACGAATGGAAATGGACTAATAAATGTTAACCATAGGAAATAGAGAAAACCAATAGACGATTGCAGAAAAAAATGAAAGCAATTGTCCATTCAGTTTCTGACTGTTGTTCCATACATAATGTAAATATTGAAGGTCAGAAAACCAAAAGACACAAATAACGAATCACAACGGTCAGCCGTTTTAACGATTTCACGGCGTACCGTGGTTCGAAAGAAAGAATCGAATATACCGTTGAGATCAGCACGACGAGACGGTCAAAACGACATACGGATTTCAGTGGTACGGTTAAATTATAGAAATTCAAAATTTTTATACTAGCGAAAATGCATAAAAATCGCAGAAAAATAAGATCGACGGAGCCAAAGATGTCCGAATTTGGAAAAACGACAAACTGACAACTTGCTCAAAAGATGTTTTAGAATTTTTCTATGTAAAAATATTTTGGTTTTGAAAAAGTTTTATTTTCATCGCTTTTTAACTGATTAGATTGAAGTAAATTTACGCGCGAAATAAACTTTCATATTTTCGGACGAAACTTTACCAGTTGCTATGTTTAACTAGACGTATTCAAAATATAAAATTTATATTTCAAAATTTTATTGTTTAAATTCCCACAAAAATTTCAATTAATACGTTATTAAAACCGGTTAAATCTACGGGTCGTTACGTGAAATCCATCACCATCAAATATTTTTCCCATCATCCACTAACACCCCTCCATCATCTGGAAGAACCCCAACCCATCCAGTCACATAGATCACCAGAAAATCCCAATATCCCTATTTCAGTTCAAACCCAAACTGCACTTTCACTTTGATTCTAAAAAACCAAATTTTAGTGTTAAAAATCATGATTTAGTTAATGTTTCCGATGTATAATACTGGATTTTTAATTTACACAGTTTGAATTTTTGATTTATATGACCATACACTGATGTTTCAAAATTTCCAGAGGCAACAAGCTTCATTTTTGACTTACTTAAATTTTTTAAAGATTAACCTAAAATAAATCAAACAACTTTGATTTATAAATTGCATTTTATCAGAAACTAATTAAAAGATAAGGATTTAAATAAAAATTTGTGCCTGGAAAACCAAACAGAACAGAGCAATTAAACAGCATGCACACAAATACATTTTCACATCAAACATTTACTTATAAACACAAGCAATACTTATTCATTTCAGTATACTAGCATGCAACCAATTTTTAAATTTTAAATTTTAAAAAGTTACTCACTTTTTTTTGAAGATGCAAAACAGAGCTTCCCAGATTTTGAAAAACTTTGAACTCTTTTAACTGAAATGCTCCAAATTTTTGAAAACAGCCTTTTGATACTTTGAACTCCTTTAAACTGACATGCTTCTATAAAAGCTTGTGCTTGAAAATGAAGTTTGCTTTGAAAATGCAGGTGCATTGATTTGAAGATGCAGACTTGGTTAAAACTGCAATTGCCTTGGTTTGAAGATGTGCAAATTTGCATGCAACATCAATTTCCAGATTTAAGAAACAAAATGCAAATTTGCTTTTGTTTGAAATGGAAGGCTACAGATTTGAAGAGGTGTTAGAGGCATTTGTATTGCTTTAGTTTTCAGGTACATGTTTTGAAGATGGTTACTGGGATTTAGATTTTGATCTGAAGAGTTTGCAAACTGATTTTGGTTTTGAAGATTTGTTTTGAAAATACTTTACAGGGAATTGATTTCTAGCTTGATCTTGAATCTGAAAATGGTTTGTATGTTTCAGATTTGTTTTCTTAACTTTGAACTATGAAGTTAGAAAAAGGAAAAAAATGAGAGGCAAATGCATTTATATAAGTGGATTTTGTGATTTAATAAATTAAAGAAAATAAAAATAAATAAGGACACTTGTCTAAAAACATAACATTTGTCAATTTAGGATGTTTATCTTTTAACATTTGTTATATGAGGCTTAAGAAAACAACACTTGTTTTTTAAAGTAATTTGTATTTTAATTTAAATGTTTAATGAAAGATTAATACAAGATTAAGCTTAAATGAATTAGTTGATTTGTATTTATACACACACACACACACATATATGTATGTATAAATAATTTCAAAAGAAATAAACCAGTTATACTTATGAATAAAATCTTATGCATATATTTAGAAATCCAAAACAATTAAAATCTATACTTTGGATTTCAAAACTTTATATACAAATTCAAATCAAATTCAAAAATCTAAGATTTAAAAATCAAGTTATATATACAAATTAAATTTGAAATAACAAATGCTATTTTTATTCAAAACCAATTGTAAAACAATACATTATTAATATTGTTTTTAGAAATAAGTCATTATCAAATGAAAATAATTATAAAAGAAATTATGTCTTTATTAATAAATTACTTATTTTATTAAGCTATATTTTAAAAAGAAAACAAAACAAATCTTTTTGTTAATTCATTTAAATTTAAAACTTAAGCCAAAATCATTTTAAGCATTTAAACATCTATCTTAACAATTTAAAATCATATACTTATTTATTTAATAACTTTGAAAAAATTAATATTAAATTAAATCAACATTTCCAAATTATTAATATATATATATATATATATATATATTATAATTTTAAATCAAGATTCATTTGTTAAATTTAAACCAAGATTATTTATTTAATAACTTTGAAAAGCTTTATATTAAATAAAAACAAATTTCCAAATTACTACAAATATTAGAATTAGAAAATATACTTTATTTATTAAATTTAAAACTAAGCTAATCTATTTACAATATAAACCTTATATTTATATTATAAATAGAAACCAATTTATTAGCTTTAAAAGATAAATTCTATCAATTAAATATTTATTAAAGTAAAATTATTAAATTAATTTGAATTATTATTAACAAAATTATCAATATCAGTTTAATTTTAAACAGATTATTAAATTGATATTGTCTAAAATTCCGGGATATTACAATCCTTTCCCCTTAAAACAATTTCGTCCCCGAAATTTAAAACAAAGGTAATTTAATAATCTCATTAAAGATTTTAATTTTTAAACACAAGCATATATCAAACATATGCTAACAACTACAACAACCAAATCATTCAATCAAACAAATCTAACTATCTAGATAAAATTCTGTATAGAATTTTCTCGAGTTTTCCCCAAGTGTAAATACCAGGATACTCGCTCTACAGAATCAAAACAATTGAAACTACCAAGCTACAGAGCTCCTATTCAACTATATCTATAAAACTCGACAGTATATCAGACTACAGACGAGTCTGACTCAACAACCAAAACTCTCGAACTGCTGGTTCCAAAACTAGAGATAAATCATACACGTACTCCCTTAGAATTACGTGAAACTCATCGAATCCCTGTTATCCAAACTGGCAATTCAATCCTGTAGATCAATCACTTATCCTTACAAGAAAGATCCAAAACACTTCAGAGCTAGCTTCCCAGCCTCACCCAATCTTATAGTTCCCTTTTGATCGAAGAAAACTTATCCAAAATCAAACCTCGGACTTCAGAATCCAAATTCCTCCGTCTCTTATCCTCAAAATCTCCGGACGATCTTGGGCTGCCTACACCCTCACTGGTCAGCTCAACTCTTGCTGATGCCTCTAGAAACAAACAAAACCAATCATCTCAATAAAATGATCTACTCAAGATCAATCCCAAAATCAAGAGCTCAAACTCTACTCCTCAAACATCAGAAGACTAAACTCACCTCTCCTGTCCGGAAAAGAAAAGCAGATGCACTTCCAAACTACTTCCGCTGCACAACTCCGATCCGAAGTAGATGAAAATGCTGATGAAGAACACGAGCACAAACTAGACAATGCATCCCAGAAATATAGTTCATCAGATCCATAAAGAAACTCAGAAACTCCACCAAAACCTGAGCTGCTACACCAACTCAATCTCTAGGAACCATCCTTCTATTAAGCTGAACCTCCTATACCACTCCCGGAATCCTAGTCGATAAGAAAACTCAATCTCCAGATGCGGAAAAACCTCTGACTTCCCTAAAGACATCTAGAAAAAATCTGATAACCCAAGAGAACACTCAGCTATCGCAAGTCACTTTTGCGATCAACTCAGACCAAATATCCAAAGAAAAACCGTTCTCTCTTTACCAAACAGAAAAGCTTACACTTATTTAGCCAATCCACCGAAGAAATGGATCCACTCAGCTGCTTCTGAACTCTTCCTTCAGAAAAACTGCTAACCCAGCAGACTCCCTGCTGACATACAGAACACTCCAAGCTGCACTGCTGCCATAGATGCCAAAGATCTCCTAATCCAAAGTTCTTCGAGAAACTCAGACCTCAAACCAAACAGAATCACTATGCTGAACACAGCCACATCACCGATGTAGACCTACTTCCTTAAACTTGTTCCAAAGAAAACTTCTTTAGAAATATCCATAGTCACCGCATCTCATCACACAGCTACTACTTCCTGGGATATCAAGATACCATTACTCGCTTCAACACAACCGACAGATCCAAACTCTACTCATCCAACTTCAAAAATAGACTCCGAACCTTAACAGGTTTCCTTCAGAGATTGATGAAATCCTTCATCACTACAAAACTCTCTCGAGATGGTATTGGGTCTACAGTCTCGACAAATACACTTCCAACCTCAAACATTCAAACTCCAACCAATGATAGTCGTGTTACACACACCACTACCCCATCTACCTTTATAACATATATTGGAAAACCTGAACAGGTAACCCAATATATAAGTAGAAAATAATATATATATATATATATATATATATATATATATATATATATATATTTAAAATTACAAATACGCTCTCTCAAGATAGACACCACACTAGAGCCTAGGTATTTACTCAACCTAATGCTCTGATACCAAATGTAATGACCCGACTTTCTCACCACAGAAAATCGCATCATCTTGAAGAAAGAAAGGGATAGAAAAGAGAAAAGAAAGAAGAGAAACAAGAAACAACATCAGAATCTCAACAGTGGAACGAATAAATTATATTAATAACATAAATATTACATAGTTTACAACAATTATCAGAGTTACACAGATTATACATCACATACTAGATAGTTATAGACACCTGTCAAGTTATACAACTTAATACAATACAAGAAAACTACTCAGAGAAGCCAACACAGCGGAAAACTATACGTCTACACGCTGAAGCTCCTGCTCCATTGCTCCTCCACAATTCGTCAAAGCTAACCTGAATCCCTTGGCTACTCGTAAAAAATTTGAGTACCCAAGAGTTTAAGAAAACAGAAGATAAACTCTGGGTCAGACATGGGTCTGGTGTGAGTAACAGGTTAAGGTTGCTTAACTTTTGAAAATCCTTTGAAAAGAAAAGGTATCACGTAAGACTTCCCACACATAAACATGGAAAAGTTTTTACCTTACGCTAACCAAAACATTTGATAGGAAATCCAGTGATATTATAATAGTGTCTAGGGTTTTCAAGTAAAATACAAAAATAGCTGGAATGCTTACATCTCACGTTCCAACATAGTTAGGCACAACTAATACGTACGACACTTATTAGAGTTTGGATTCCATACAATGGCAGGGCTACCGGGGTACCGCCCGTCACAGTACGTGGCCTAGATCACCGTACCGAGGATCACTCCCAATCCCCTGCAACACAAGGCCAGAACCATCCCTTACTGGATAGTCCCAAACCAGACAACCCCGACAGTTGGAGCTCACAACCGTCCACACAGCCAAAAAAAAAGGGACCTCTAGACAGGGGAAAATCTCGTCCTACTTGGGCATGACCCACTTAGCCTTGCTGCACCTTCCCTGTTTTAGCCATTCCCGGTTGATGAGGCTTGAGGCTACGATTACCTTTATAGAACACATCACTTAGAATGCTCATCGTCCACCTGACGATGTTCTGAACGCATTCAATCCATACAAGTTCGTTCCGGGTTCGAACAAAACCGAAGGCATTATCTCGTTACACTCATTTTGTAATCACCCTAAGAGTTAACGACGATAACCCTTGCACTCTGCATCTTCATCTTCACTTGAGATTCACGACCTATCGTTAATTTGGATCGATGTGGTTTACGGATATCCAAATATGAAAACCCGATCCCGGTCTCATCGAAATACAAAACGTGTCTTTTAAGGCCTAGTTGTTTTAAAGTTTAAAACAATTCAATTCTGTATCTATATACGCACAGATAGATAACTCACAAATCACAACAGATAATCAACATTATCACAATAAACAGATTGTGACGCCCCACCTCTATACCCACGCTAGCCAAGAACATTACGGTGAATGCTGTCGACTAGCACGGAGAATAAGGCTGTTGAGGAG
Source organism: Allium cepa (assembly GCA_030765085.1). Taxonomy (NCBI): domain Eukaryota; kingdom Viridiplantae; phylum Streptophyta; class Magnoliopsida; order Asparagales; family Amaryllidaceae; genus Allium; species Allium cepa. The sequence continues at coordinate 141,324,219 of CM060932.1, forward strand.
CGACCATCCGTGTAATTTCCTTGCGCGAGCACCGATATGTCAGATAATATAACATGCATTCTATTTCAAGAGGAAATCCGACATACCGACACAAACTCAAAGCTACTACACGGTGGCTATATAAATCCTTCGGAAAAAAAATATAGAAATAAGCATAACACAAATCAGTCACAGACAATTCATATCACAAAGGCGGAAATAGATATGAATATTACACTAGGAAGTGTACATCAGAGTAGTGGTCTAAAAAGATCCACAATATCACAAAAGAATAGTCACCTGAACTACACAAAAGAATAAGTATGCATTATGGAGTCTATATCTCAAATGTATACAACAAAAACTACTAATCTAAGTAGTTAACCAAAAGTCAGAGAAATCAATCCCAAGAGAGAAGTCAAGCAGAAGCACCTGTAACACCTCGGTCTGACCCGAGTATTATTTAATAAGAAAATAATAAACGGATCAGTCTAACTATAAATATCAGATGAAACGATATAGAATAAGAGATATGACTAAACACACAATAATCACAATGCCAAGCTGTGATATATATATATATATATACTTAGTTGATAATCATCAAGAGATTAATCAATGTCACCAAATCTACACAAGAATCAAAGAAACGTCATACTCCTTATTTCGTTCACCATACCATAAATATTGACGATAATATCAATGTCAATCACAAAAGTCAATGACACACAAATTCCAGAAGACTACACAAGAAATCCAGAAATCACTAAAGTCAATGACACACAAATTCCAGAAGACTACACAAGAAATCCAGAAATCATAAAGGGGGGAGGCCTATCACAAATGGGAGCATAAAGCCCACCAACACGTGTATCACAAACGGAACGCTAATTCCATGGTTGCTAACCATCACAAATTGACCGAAGCTCCACAAACGGCCCGAAGACCATGGGTTGCTACCCCATCACAAATTGAGTCGAAACTCCACAAAACGGGGTTTAGTCTCCCTCGCAGACAAAGAGACATCGCACATTGCTAGTCTAAATCACAAAGATGATCGTCATGATCAACGAGAAATGTCAATTACACTAAGCTAGTAAATATATGAGTTTAGCTTCATGTCCCATAACCACCTGCTTAACTTAAATAATTACGAACAAACTGTAGATTTCCACTAGAAAATTGTCACAAGGGTTTCAATCGAACAAGTCCAAGAATTAACCAACAAAGTGAACGCAAGCGTTTCATACCACTTGTTTTACTAAGTCGTTTAATTAGATTTCTCATACGAGTGAGGTAAAGGTTTATATATACTAATAGATTTGGAAAACGGTTTTATAAATGAATTTGGTATTAAAATAGTATTGAAATCGTTTGAGGGAAGAGTTTTGATATTTACTACTAGTATAGAAAACCTTTATATTTTTAAAGTGACAAAGCACAAGGGGGATTGTAGAAACAATCAATCACAAAGATCACATTCGAAGATGTGAATAAAAATCCAATGAAATCGATAAAGGATCCATCGAAGTGGATATATCTAAAATTCCCAAAGAAAATAAGTCATCAAAGATGATAATAAATGATGACAATAAATAGGATCATCACGAATCGATTTAAATTGGAAATTCAATCCAAAAAGGCAAATTGGACTCAAACAGCAGGTTCAGTCGACTGAACAGAGTTTTCAGTCGACTGACCCCGTGCCTGGAAATTTTCCAGGTTCAGGAAACTTTCTGTTTCCAGTTTCAGTCGACTGAACAGAGTTTTCAGTCGACTGAATCATGCCTGGAAACTTTCGGGTTCCAGGTTCAGTCGACTGAACAGAGTTTTCAGTCGACTGAATCATGCCTGGGCTGTTTTTCAGCCCCATTCAAATGAAGAGCAAACTCTTCCAAAATGCAACCGGACGAACATTGGCTCTAAGGGTTTATGCCAATTGGCAACCCAGCCCTATATGCTCCCCGATGCATCACCAAAAGCATGATCAAACATCCATAAAAGGATTTTCACACAAATTGACTTAAAACTCAAAAATTGGACTATTCACAAAACCAATCCAAATCAAGAGCAAATGCACATGAAGAAGTGTTAGGAATTCATACCCAACAACCAAAGATAATTATAGTCATAGATGTGAGATAAAAATCTCACCTTTTCACAAAATCAAACGAGAAGAAGCTTGAAAGCAAATGGAGAATCAACCTCTCTTCAACACAACCCAATTGAGCTTGAATCTAAGCTCAAAACAAGAACATTCCCAAAATTAGGTTTAGGAATTTCTAAAATTGGTAAGAGAATAAGTTGGAGAAGAAGAAGAGAAGCTTACCAATGGGTTCTTCTTGAGTTTGGAGCTAGGAATTTGATTTGCAAGAGAAACTAGGGTTTTGGAGTTTTAATTTCCAATCTCTCCCACCATTAATGCTAAGAAAACTGAAAAGAGAAGAGAATGAGGGTGAATGGGGAAGAGTGGCTCAGATTTGAGCATAAGTAAAACATAGGGCTGAGCCCAAAAACCAAACCCAAAGTAAAAAGTAGCAAAAATCAACTTTCTCCAAACATATCGAAGCTTATACTCAAAAAGGTCGCAAACGGCATTTTAAACTCAATGGGAGTGGTCCCGAGTCCTAATTCGACCGTATGCAAAAAGTAGTTTTTCGGACTAAAATCCGACTAACGATAAAATATTTAAATAAAATATTTAAATATAAAATCGATAAATATGCGGGTTGTTACACAGATGATCCACATTATCATTATAAACAGATAATCCATACTATCATCAAAATAGATAATCCATATTATCATCACAATGCAACCAAAGCATTCATACCACATAGCAATACTTATCTCATTTTTGAGATCACAAAGCATTCAAGGCCATCAATATCATCCATTCATTCATAAGCAGTGATTTACTTCATCATACTATAATTAATTTAAAATGAATTAAATTAATTACTTCCATCTCTAATTAATTTAAAGTGAATTAAATTAATCACTTCATCTTTAATTAATTTAAAATAAATTAAATTAATTACTTCATCATTATAAATCTTGCTTACTTAACCATTAATTAATTACAAATCAATAAATTAAGCATTCAAATTAATCACCTTAATTAATCACCCTTGATTAATTATCTTTAATTACATTCATGTAATTGTCACAAATTATTTATCCTTAACCCCTTACAGCAATTATTCTTTAATTACTTCATTAATTAATTAACTATAATTAATCTTCAATTAATTACATTAATTAATTACCTTTAATTGCTTATCATTGATTAATTAATCTTAATTAATTAATCCTTAACTACATCATTAATTATATTAATTAATGATCCCTAATTACATTTAATTAATTATCCTTTTAAATTAATTAACTTAAGTAATTAACCCATAATTATTAATCCTTCTTGATTAACCACATTCAGTAATTAATTATTCTTAATTACTTTATTAAAATTACTCCTTAATTAATTTCTTAATTTATCCCTGGATTAATTACAAAGTAATTTAATCCAAATTACTTCCATTCTTGAATCATCTTCAATTAATTGCATCCAGTAATTTACCATTAATTACTTCACTAAGTAATTTCCAATCCATTAATTACATTAAGGAATTATCATAAAATCATTCAGTGTTTAAATTAATTAAACTTAATTAATTAATTCAAACCAATCCCATGAAACTCAATTAATTACATTAAGTAATTATTATCAAATCATCTAGTGTTTAAATTAATCAATTTAAACAATCACATTAAACTAAATTAATTACACTAAGTAATTAATTCCTTTATTACTTTCATTAAGTAATTACACTTAAACAATTCACAAATGATTATCATTAAATTAATTAATCTAATTAATTTTAAAAATTAATCACATTAATTAATTATTATATAATCTCAAGTTAATGACCTTCATTAACCATTCTTTAATTACTTTCATTAAGTAATTAACTTAGATTAACCATTGTTAATTAAAATTTGATTTATCTCTAATTATCCATTAATTAATCTCTAATTACTTAATTAATTAAGTGTTAATTATAACTTAATTAATCCTTAATTATTTAATTAACCATGATTATAACTTAATTGTTTAATTAATAATTTTTTAATCATTAATTATCTAATTAATGATCTTAATTACAAATTGATTAATCCTTAATCAATTGTTAATTTATCCCTAATCATTAATTAATTAAATTAATTAATTATTCCATAATTACCTCATTAATTAAATTAATTTCAAAATATTAAATCCTAATTTAACTTTTAGACAAAAAGATTCTTAATTATGACTAAACTGTCATTAACAAAACATTTGAAATCAATTTACTTTAAACTTTTCTTCAAATTTCATTTTAAATTTAAGATTTAAAATGAATACAAATTGACTTTAAACAAAGCTTAAAGACAATTCAAAAATCTTTAATTCACATGTTAAAGAAATATTCATTTTATAAAAAAGTTTAAAAGAGATTTAAAACCAAATTTATTTTTAAATTCAAACCATAGTTAAAAATACACTTTAATATTCAATTTGTTTAAAACATTTTAAATTTGAAAACTTCTTTTTATTACAAAATTGGAATGCATATTAAATTTTGATTCCAGGTAAATCTTTAGATTTAAAAACCTATTTACAATATAAAACTTCATTTTGAAATACAAACTACTTAACCCTTTTTAAAGTAGTTAAATCAATTCAAATTTAAAAACTTTACCTTATTTGAAAACTGAGATTTTAAATTTAAACTCCAGATTGAAGAACTAGATTTAAAACTTGTTTTAAAACATACATCTTAAACTCAGCTTTTAAATTTTATTTTAAAATTTAAAAACTGAGCAACAAGTTTCTGTTAAAACCTGTTATGATAAATTAACCCGAGGCACACCCTTCTAACTTCGAGTCTAAAACCATACTTTCTCGGGCAAAACAATAGGCTACTTCGAGTCAATTACATCATCAACTCGAAACACCCAAAATCCATCTTCACCAGACAAAACACTACACCGTGCACATGCACGGTGGCTCCGGCCACCATTGATCATCGGCAATGATCGCAACACATCAGAAAATGACTCAATAACCCACCACGATCATCAATTCGTGCTTCAACCCTCGAATTCGAGTTCGAGAACCTTAAACCCAAACCTGGAAACTCAAGAGCATCACCATCTCAAAACCTGTCAACACTACATTCTCGCCACTCCGACCATCTGAAGGTCTGCAATTCCGGCCACGACTTTATCTACTACCCAGCCATCATTCCCCAAAATCCCATAACACTCGATCAAACACACGTGCCGTGGTGACCGATTCATCAAACCCATCAAAAACTAGGGTTCGAGGAAGAATCTCTCTGTTGCAACTTCCCTGATGAAATCCATCACCATCAAATATTTTTCCCATTATCCACTAACACCCCTCCATCATCTGGAAGAACCCTAACCCTTCCAGTCACATAGATCACCAGAAAATCCCAATATCCCCATTTCAGTTCAAACCCAAACTACACTTTCACTTTAATTCTAAAAAACCAAATTTTAGTGTTAAAAATCATGATTTAGTTAATGTTTTCGATTTATAATACTGGATTTATAATTTACACAGTTTGAATTTTTGATTTATATCAACATACACTGATGTTTTTTTCCAGAGGCAACAAGCTTCATTTTTGACTTACTTAAATTTTTTAAAGATTAACCTAAGATAAATCAAACAAATTTGATTTATAAATTGCATTTTATCAGAAAATAATTAAAAGATAAGGATTTAAATAAAAATTTGTGCCTGGAAAACAAAACAGAACAGAGCAATTAAACAGCATGCATATAAATACATTTTCACATCAAACATTTACTTATAAACACAAGCAATACTTATTCATTTCAGTATACTATCATGCAACCAATTTTTAAATTTTAAATTTGAAAAAGTTACTCACTTTTTTTTTGAAGATGCAGAACAGAGCTTCCTAGATTTTTGAAAAACTTTTGAACTCTTTTAACTGAAATGCTCCAGATTTTTGAAAACAACCTTTTGATACTTTGAACTCCTTTAAACTGTCATGCTTCTATAAAAGCTTGTGCTTGAAAATGAAGTTTCCTTTGAAAATGCAGGTGCATTGATTTGAAGATGCAGACTTGGTTAAAACTGCAACTGCCTTGGTTTGAAGATGTGCAAATTTGCATGCAACATCAATTTCCAGATTTAAGAAACAAAATGCAAATTTGCATTTGTTTGAAATGGAAGGCTACAGATTTGAAGAGGTGTTACAGGGATTTGTATTGCTTTAGTTTTCAGGTACATGTTTTGAAGATGGTTACTGGGATTTAGATTTTGATCTGAAGAGTTTGCAAACTGATTTTGGTTTTGAAGATTTGTTTTGAAAATACTTTGAAGTGAATTAATTTCTAGCTTGATATTGAATCTGAAAATGGTTTGTATGTTTCAGATTTGTTTTCTTAACTTTTGAACTATGAAGATAGAAAAAGGAAAAAAAATAAGAGGCAAATGCATTTATATAAGTGGATTTTGTGATTTAATAAAATAAAGAAAATAAAAATAAATAAGAACACTTGTCTAATAACATAACATTTGTCAATTTAGGATGTTTATCTTTTAACATTTGTTATATAAGGCTTAAGAAAACAACACTTGTCTTTATAAAGTAATCTGTATTTTAATTTAAATGTTTAATGAAAGATTAATACAAGATTAAGCTTAAATGAATTAGTTGATTTGTATTTTTATATATATATATATGTATAAATAATTTCAAAAGAAATAAACCAATTATACTTATGAATAAAAGCTTACGCATATATTTAGAAATCCAAAACAATTAAAAATCTATACTTTGGATTTCAAAACTTTATATACAAATTCAAATCAAATTCAAAAATCTAATATTTAAAAATCAAGTTGTATATACAAATTAAATTTGAAATAACAAATGTTATTTTTATTCAAAATCCAATTGTAAAACAATACATTATTAATATTGTTTTTAGAAATAACTCATTATCAAATTAAAATAATTATAAAAGAAATTATGTCTTTATTAATAAATTACTTATTTTATTAATCTATATTTTAAAAAGAAAACAAAACAAATCTTTTTGTTAATTCATTTGAATTTAAAACTAAGCCAAAATCATTTTAAGCATTTAAACATCTATCTTAACAATTTAAAATCATATACTTATTTATTTAATAACTTTGAAAAACTTAATATTATATTAAATCAACATTTCCAAATTACTAATATATATATATTAGAATTTTAAATCAAGATTCATTTATTAAATTTGAACCAAGATTATTTATTTAATAACTTTGAAAAGATTTATATTAAAATATGCTTTATTTATTAAATTTAAAACTAAGCTAATATATTTACAACATAAACCATATATTTATATTATAAATAGAAACCAATTTATTAGCTTTAAAAGATAAATTCTATCAATTAAATATTTATTAAAGGAAAATTATTAAATCAATTTGAATTATTATTAACAAAATTATCAATATCAATTTAATTTTAATAGAGATTATTAAATTGATGTTGTCAAAAATTCTGGGATATTACATTACTCATACATATATGTATATATATATATATCATTTCTAAAAGCGTTTTAAATTATAAAAAGGATTTAGAAAGGGGTTAGGAATTTCTTAGTGGCTAAATCGTTATTTTTTTGATTACTTGTTTGAAAAGTAATTAACTATGCTTAATACTAAAAGTCGATGTAGTAGGCTTATCTATTTGTATGCGTTAAGATTGATGTTTGAGCAGGAATAGAAGCAATAGTGCTCTAACGTACCGTCTTCACTCTTGACCTAGGAATAGTTAAGTTGGGAAGGTAGAAAATATGTTAATTGTGTTGATTACTTACTCGCTGATGGAAAGTCATTAATACCATGCTTAACACCAAAAGCCGACGAGGCAGATTTTTCTATTTGTGAGAGTTAAAATTGATGTTTGAGTAGGGATAGAGGTAGTAGTGCTCGAAACTACCAATTCGCTCTTGATCAAGGAATAATTAAGTTTGAATGTCGAACACATGTTAAGTGTACAAACCTTGATTTCTATAAGTGATCGTTTTTAACTAGATAGTCAATTGGTCGACTATCAAACTTAACCTAATATAATTTAAGAAGTATCTAAAAGCTTCATGGCTTATTCACTTAGTCTGATTCATAATATTTTAAATTGATTCTAAGTATGCATAGTTTACATAAATTGTAATTGTTGTTTGGCTCATTTATAGGGTTTTGGTTAGGGTTTGTTTGTTGTTTTTTTATTTTCAGGTTGTATCTTGTCATAATGTCAAGGTAGCCTATTATTTTGACATTCTATTCTTTTCTTTGTCAATCTGGTAGGGGTCAGTTCTTCCCCATTAGATTTGCTATAAAAAAAGCATCACGACTTCATATGATTTGAGATCCCTCGAGGATGAGCATTGGTATGAAATGTCTCTAACTTTAAGAACTTATACATACGAGATCCATTAGAGAGGACTCCTCTTTATATAGTTCGCTTACTTGTAAAAGAAGAGTCCGGGATCGATAAGTGTTTTACTTATCGAATACCACTATGAAACTATTATGCGAGTCTATGTTTTGGAAGCGGTTGTGGAAGTGGAATGTTATAGAGTTGAACTGTCTATCCTAAGGTCAAGTCTAAGGGACATGTCAACGTTAGCATTTTAAACTTATACTATAAAGTTGAGTTGTCTACCCTAAGGTTAAGTCTCAAACGGGCTTATGTAAGAATCCATGGAGTGATTCATTTTCTATTTGAGTGATGAAGACTCTTGTGAAAGATGCCAAACGTAACCTTGACATAAAGAAATGATTAAAGATGGAATAGGATGCACAATCTTGGGTTATCTAACCCATGAGGTATATTAACTCAGAGTATGATTTCAATAGTTGGGCGTCTAGAATATTGATATTGGGTTCTATATAGTTCATACTATGTCTAGGCGATGGGACAGTTGTGTTAACCTTATAGTATAATCTTTTTAGACATTTACGACACTCAAAAGGTAGTTTTTGATCCTTGTCATAGAGATCCACTTTCGTTTACTAGAGGCATCACCGTGGAGAATTCCATATGCGAATGTACCATACCAGTTTTGATTGTACCCTCAATATTGTTATTGTATAATCAATGTAAGCATTGCAGCTATTTGATATGATTTATACCTTAGAAATTATCTATTATATCACTATATTAACTTAATGAATGGTTGGAATTTTTTGAGGGGAAACCCTTACAGGAAACCGTGTCTCAATAATTACAGTTACACGTTGCATGTATCTTGAGTTTTCTTATACCAGACGTATGTCTAACGTGTGGTTATTGTTTTTCTAAATTCCTCGTTACTCCTTGAGTAGGCTGGGTAAAGTAGGTTTTTACTTTGGACGCTTTAGAGTTCAGGAGACGAGCTGGAGACTTCCTTTATCTATCTATTTCTATTTTCGATGCACTGTAATATGTATGTATTAGCATTTATAGAGAAAATCAAGCAATGAATTGCCTCCTTTAATTTCTTAACTCTTCCTTTCAAATTCTATATCTAACTTTTGAATTTTAAAACCGCTTTACCTTCTCTATGGCTGGCCACATAACAAAGGTTCCATGCACTTTTAAAAGTTACCAAAACATTTTCCAATTAATTGTATTTAAATCAAATTTAAGTGTGTATCGATATCAAATATCTTTGTAAGGACAGTTTGTTATGATTGTCCAGGCCGATGATAGCACTTAGGTTTTGTAACTCTGAAATTTCTGTATTCGGAGTATCCCTTTGTACCAACTTTATGATATTATATGTTATTATTTAATTATGAAATTATGATGTTGTGTTCTTTCTTTCCTTTTCTATTCATTTTATTTTATTTTACCTAACTATCCGTCTTCACTTGGGTGCATGATACACGAATATCGGGGATGTATTTAATGTTGACATTTAAGAGTCAAAAAGTCAGGTCGTTACACTTTCCTAACTTGTTTTCTTTCTGAAACCCTTAATCACGTCAAAAGAGAGAAGTGAGAAGTGGAATAGAATGTGAAATATTAAAACTGCAATAACTACACAAACTTTTCTATTTTAATATAGAATAACCGAGATGCCAATAACATTAGAATTGACATTTCATTTTAGGGGAACTTTGGAGGTCTAGATTTATAGTTTTTCGTGAATCAAAATTTCCGTTGGTGATGTTTTTCGGCTTCACAACACTCAACTGGATCAAGAAGTAATTTAGACGTCGATTACTTCTACGAATTTGAATCAACAGATTTAATTAAATCTGTCCTTAGGAAGTGACTATGTTGTTGAATGCATACACAGCCTTATAGTCACACTCCAATTGTTTGTTGGAATGTATAAATGGTTTTGCAAGAGAATTCATCACTTATGATTCAATGCAATATAAATAAAGATAGGGCAAAGGAAGTAAAGGATACATAAGTTCTTTTATGTGGTTCGGATTATCAACAATCCTACATCCATGGAATAATCCACTATATATTGTTGTTTGATATAGATGATTATAATTTTCCAAAAAAAAATCTCTTGATTTTGTTATGATGAAAATTTTATTCTGAAAAAATCATCCCCTTTTTACATCTTCTAATGCTCCTTTTGGAGTATGGAAAGTGCATGGTTAATTGTCACAATTTCCCTTTATTCTTTGCTTCAATCTTCACCTTTGGATCTTTCCAATTGTCAATCATTCATATCAACTATTTGTTATGCATGGATTGGTGATGCGTATTTGGCGAGAAGTCATGGTTTGGGTGGGTGTCTAGGAAATTGAAGCAGGATGCCTGAAAAATTGGGTAGGAAGCTCAAGCATGTGCGAGTCGGCTTTCTTTTAACCTGAAGAGGTAGATGTCTTAAGAAGTGTTCTGGGAGCCGCCATGAGGCTTTGGGATATGTATATAGAGAGGGGCGGTGATAATTATTTCCTGATGCCTAGGGCATACTGCTATGCCGACACCTCTGCTATTCTTTGATTGACTTGCTATAATATTTGGTAGAAATAGAATTGCAGTGCCCTATTTCAATCTAATAGTTGATTTGATATATGCTTGGAACATTTTTGGGGCTGGCCACATTCTAAGCTGATTGTGATTTGAGTTATCCTTATCGCCCATATTCTTGGGTTACTAATGAGAGAAAAGAGGAGCTTCGTATCTTTGTCATTTAGCTATAAATATAGCTCCACATTGGGACATATCCTAAGTGGCCATGTATCCAGCCCTTTGGAGTGCTTATGACTCCTTACGATACTATATAGGTTGCTCCAGGTATGTGCTGATGCATACATGTTCTTGTAGGTATTGACAAAGTATGGGTTTTGGAGATGCGATCGGCTTAGTTCAACATGTATTGCCTCGTAGGCTTCACAAATTTTTTTTTGTTCTACTTTGATCTTATATATTTTCATTACGACCTGCCCCGTTTCCTTACGAGTGCCGTATTTGTCTTCTACCGCGATTTCCTTGATTGCCTTACTTCGTTGTTCCTTTACATCTAATTCCTCTCGATACAAGGGCAGTCCTTCTACCGTCATGCCCTATCTCGTCTTCCTTCGATGCAGTTCGGGGCAAGAATGGGTGTAACACTTGCCTCGTAAGTCTACGGTGACCGCAGGTCGTTGTAGACTTGTCATTTCAAGCACTTGGTCTGCCTATCTTGTCAGCTCCATCTAATCTTCCTTTCTTTTTGGTAGTGGGAAAAGTTTTTTCGACTATTCTTGCATTTAATGCTCTTGTACACGTGCATTCCTCTTATTGGTCTATTTTCAAACCATTACTTAATCAGGCTTTTGTTTTTGTAAGCATATCCCTCTTAATCATTGTATTATTATTGCAACAGTGAATACACATTTCATAAAAATCCTTGATTGCTTCGATCGTGAGACCATTATTCAAATTAAGGTAGGTATATCTTTCTTTATCTTTCCTTAATTTTCCTTTGCTCAAGAAAAGTTTTTATTAGGTTGATTTCCAATTTCTATATTTAGGGTTTTTTCTTTAGATTGAAAATAGGAGAATTTGCCTTGATTCTTTTTGGATTCTTCTTTGAAGTAATCTTTTAAAACTTTGAAATGGATCTCTCTTTGGTTTTCTTCCACACTCCCTCCTTCTGGAATTACTCGGCTAGAAGATGCCACTGGCATTCTCAAGCAATTTAGGATTTTCGGTTATCAAGCTAGGGTCCCCGAACCCCATAAACCCATTAACAAAGAGCTGGCCGAGTTTATCTCTATTACTTCAAAACATATCCAAAGCGGTCTTTATCTTCTTATGCACCCAATTATCCATCAATGACTCGCTTCCCTTGATATTGCTCCTGCCCACCCTTCCTCCATTCCTATACTCTTGCCCTAGCCATCTTCATTCTTTATGTCAAACATGGCTCGACCTTACCAGCAAGGAGCTTCAGTTTCTCTTTGAAGTTAGGAAGAATTCTTTAAATGGGAATGATAGCTTATTTAACCTTCAGACTAGGGAATTGGTTTTTCATGATGTTCCATGGAAAATAGAAAACTGGTCCGAGTATTATTTCTTTATTTCAAACTTGGATAATTTTCCTTTTTTTTTCTTTTATCACTATTCCGTTCATACCATCTCGCCTAAGGAAAATGAATGATTATAGATTTTCATAGACGACATATTTTAGGACCAGAGGCAAATGGTAGGAAAATAAATAAGTTTTTCAATGGACCAAAACTAAAAGGCCGTAATCTACTACATCTTCATCATACATTTTCTCATAGCAGATTTAAGCCCTCTTCTTCTTCAACTGAATCTGAGGGTATAAGTTACTTGTAGTAGATTTTTAGGAATTATTATTGTTATGATTTTAATCTTGCCGCTCCTTTTCCTCTGCAGGTACAATGGATGCTAAAACTGCTACTAGGATACGCAATGCTATGAAGTAAAACTAGGCTTCGAAGAGGCCGCATAAGGGATCCGATAGTTCTTCCCCTGCTCTAAAAAAGATTCCATCTCCTCCTATTTCAGATGTTCCACCACTTACTGTTAAGGCCATCACTCCCTTACTCATCACTGCCCCATCTACGCAGATTGCTTCTTCTTCACAGAGTGATTCTACCCCTGGAGCGGGCTACCTGACCATGCCTGAAGGAACTATATATCCTTTTACAGAGACTGTGAGGAGACCTATAGGCCAAACTCTGCCATAAGTTGTCTCCTCTTCCCCACCCTCCTTCCTTCCCATTTTGACTTGTAAAGTGTCTCTTTTTATATCTGAACTAGAGAAACTCTAGTCTTACGTGAGTGATCTTCCCTTTCTCCTTCTGTTCTTTGATCATTAGTTTTCTACTTATATCATTTTGGATTTACTTATATATAGCTTGCGACCTTGACAGTGAAGACACATGAGAGGGAGAGCATACAAGCCTTGCTTCTAGATTGGATGGCTAAACTTGAGGCTGGTCTTGCCATCTCTATTGTTGAGAAGGCTGCATTGGCCTCTACTAAGGTCATGGCTGAAGAAGATGCTAGGAGGTACCAAGAAAGGGCTGATAAGGAGGCTAAGGGTGCAGAGGATATTTGTTCTTCAAAGGAGCGTGAGCTGAGGGAGAAGGATGAGGCATTGGCTAAGATGGAAAAGGAGTTTGAAGTGGTGTTGGACAAACTAACCCAATCCAAAAAAGTGCTTGATAACATTACTTCTAACGTAACTTATGGTTTCTATGCTTCGACCAAGCATGACTTTTGGATGGAGTTTAAGCTTGAATTCTTGAGGGATGGGTCTTTAGTTGCACCTATCTATGAGTATTGCCGAGATAGGTGAAACAAGGAAGAGGTTGCGATGCAAAAGGTTGTTCTTGACCATTTTGAGAATTCCACTGGGAAGGAGATGGTTGAAATTGACCATGAAAACATGCACTCTAAGGAAAAAGAGAAAACATATGCCTATAAGGTTAATCTAAATTCTCCAATTGATACAGATGTTTAATCTCATATTTTATTTGTCATTTTTGTCTAAAGGTTCTAGAATCTGTTTTAATGTGTGTAATGAAACAAGATTTTTATTATGTTATCTTGTGAATGATCATGTTTTTCTTATTGTTTTGTTTAGCATTCTAGGGAGAGTTTGTTCACAAAACCGTTGAGGGAGATAGAGGCTATGCTCGAAAAATAAACCCAATATTGTCTTGGTTCAAGCGTTGCGGCTATAGGTAGGCACAAAAAGGAGTTAGACAAGTCTTATGCGAAGCTTAAGGATAAGACTCAGGGATTGTTGTCCAGGATAGATCAGATAGTTCAATAAAAGTAGGCCCTTAGCGATTTTGTGTTGCATCGACGACAATACACACTAGAGAATGGTTTAGTCCCAGCTAATAGTCCCCACTTAGAGTGGTTTAGGCTTAAGCTTAGAACTTTGATTAATGAATGAGCTACCCATATCCTTATTTTACTTCTGATCTTTAAGTACATGGACAAGTATATATAATGTAATAAATGGTGGATGTCCAATGCTAAAACTTTATCTGTTATGTCTTGATTATGTAATCAAGTTTTATTTTACTATTGATTCAGTTGTTTCTTCCTGAGTTTTGTTCAATGCTAACTATGCCGATCTTTAGGATGCTTTTCCCTCCATTGTCGTTCTTAACATTAAAGATTTTGATGCGATTGAGGCGGATGACACTCCTGAAGACGAGGTCACCCAACTCAGGGACAAGAATCAGATATTTGAATGGATGTTGAAGTTTGTTCGTGAGGAGCTCAAAAATGTCAAAGATGCACTTGAGCATTAATATGATTGCAAAAGAAAACTATGCATGTAGTCATGGTGCTGCATCAATGTTGGAAGGGATAAAGCAAACTTTAGAGGAGGGTGAAGAGCTTTATGATACTGTTTATAGAAGTGATATTGCACAATACAAGAAACATGTGGAGGAGATGTTTGTAGAAATTGCTAGATCGCTCGACGAAAAGGAGGATGCTAAGTATGGAAGGACAAGCATGGTGTCATGCTTGGACACTGTTTATGTCCCTCCTATAGATTTTGGGCCTTCTTATCTTCATGCCGATGGATGGAAAACTGTTGCCCATAGGTTATTTGGCGACAATGCAAGGCAAACTAAAAGGATGAGATCTCAACTAATTGAAGCTTTAGATGACACAAGGAGAAAACGTGTGTTAATGATATGCAATCTTGAGGAGTTATTACAAGTTGCTTGGGCCAGGATTTCCTCTTACTCCAAAAAATTTAAGCAAGAGGAGACCAAGAGTAAGAGGGCAGAGGCGTTGCAACAGCAATCCTAGCATGTCTTAGAATTCTTTTACCCAATGTTAGACCAGAACATTCTGAACAACAGGGATGACTTCGAAGTCACTGGGTAGGAGCATGTTATGATCCTCATATGACCTTTCTTGCTAGCGTAGCCCCACCTTTTCCTAATATTACTTAGACATCTTTTTAGTGTTTAATTGCTATGACCTTTAGATAAAGGGTGTTTCTCTTCTTCTTTTTATAACTTGACAATATTTAGCATGATTTTGAAGTTTGTTTATCGAATAACATGTCTCTGCAAGATTTTCGAGCTTCCGGTATTAATCCTAGCTTATTTATATAATTATGAACTAATTTAAATTTCGCAGCTGGCTCCTCTCGATCAGGGTTCAAAGATTGCAGCGCTTAAAGAAAAGTTAGATTCTTCCTTATCCAGAGTAGAGGAATTAGAGGACTTAATAAAGAATACTGAGAGCATATATAGATATGAGATCAAAAGGTTAAGGAAAAATATCATGGAGATGGAAAAAGAGATTGCGCTACGTATGAGCACAGAAGATGATCTTCCTAGGACTCCAGCCACACGTACCTCTCTTGGGTCAAATGCAATTCCTACACCTCCTTCCGAGGCCAACCTGGACGAGGTTCTCAATTGGAAGAATGATGAAAAAAGTTATTATAAGGCTAAGATTAGAACGTTGGAAGAAATCAGGGAGTGTTGGGGATGCCAACTTCTTGGGTTTCACCCTTCTGTTTCACTAAGGATGAGCTCTTTGGCCCCTTTCTAGTAATGCCAAAAAACAAGGGAGCACCTCTTGGGTGAGATCGAAAGACCTAGAAAGGTGGCTATATGGCGAATGAATGCCATCTAAAACAAGATATTCAACTTGGAATGTGATGCCCGATTAGATTCTATTGCGGTTTCCTAAGGTGGGATGGATTGGGTGATTCTACTAGAAGAGCTTTAGAAAGAGAAGATGAAGAATACAATAGTAGAAATTAGCATGCAATGTGCCATTAATGTTTTTAGATGTTTCTGGACTGGACTTAATTTCTCCTTGTATAACTATGCCAATTATGATTATAACTCTCACGATTTTAAGAATGTATGGGCCGAGACTAATTATAATCCCCACGTTGCTTACCACAGTTCTACTCATGGTAGTACCACTCGTGCCCGATCATCAGTTATTATTACCAAGATGGATAATCAATCCCTTGCTCTTTAATTGGCAGGCGGCTCATCTCCGCCTCTGGTATTGCATTCCCGTAAGTCATACCGATATGAAGCGGTCATAACTAACTTGTCTTCCAATTCTGAGTCAGATTCTTAGCATAGCCTTTATTATGAGGTATCTCCTTGTGATGTGATGTAGGTCGTAATCTTTTTTATACTATGTATAGATATTTAAGATAGAATTGCATTTGGGTAGGCATTCAAGGAGCTAAATAAGTATTGATATCTCAGTTTTTTGATATATACCTAGCAAGCTTTGAGTAGAGTCTGAATTTGTTTCTGATCGATAAGTTGTGGTAAATTCCATGTATTGTATTTCCTTGCCATGTTTAAAATAGGTTCCCAAGGTAGCTTGCGCCACCTGGTCTAGACTCGTAGCCTGTAGTCTTTTCCCACATATTTGATACGACCAGATCCCTTGTTTAGGTTTGGTATCCTATGCTGGCTTAGCCACATGCTTTATATGACCAACCCCCTTATTTGGGGCATAACATTATATGTACGCTTGAACACATCATTGTCTAGCATCATCGTCATTATTTTTGAGACTACCTTTGTCATTCACATATTGCATTGCAGTAATAGAATGACAGTAGTGAGTTGTTAGAAAGTTATTCATGCACTTGGCATGGCCTTCCCTGCAACTTAAGGGAGGACTATAGCTTTAGTTGTAGCAACACCATTCACATTTAAGGGAACACCGTTGTCATTCATGTCTTGCATAATATTTGCAGTTTTTTGAATGACGATGGTGAGGTTGTGAAGCTATTTTCATGAGCTTGGCACTGTCTGCTCGGCTGTTTAGGTGCATACTAGTATATTTGTATTTGACCGAGAAGTCAGGTCGTGCATATAAAACCCTCGCATGTGCATGATTTTTTATACTGGTTCTGACTGTCTAATATCTGTACGTCTAGTGTGCTATGTTAAATTGGTTAAAATAGATGGGTTTTTATACTGATTCGGGATTTTCAATATCCCTATGACCAGTTTGGCTATGATATGATTGCTACCATAGAAATATATATATATATATATATATATATATATATAATGGGCCAAGGCATCTAATATCCCTATGTCCTGTGTAGTAATTTGGCTGAAGACCCGGATTGCGTTGATGCAATTCCAAGTGTTTAGATCTAGTTTCACCATTCTCTATGTTGAGAGTACCATTTTTATCTACCGGCCTTTTTTTGCTTGATCAGTGATTATTGGTAGCGAACTACGAATGTGCATAGTAAAATCATGTATCCTTGCCAAAGAGAGATAATATGTATTTTTATACTAGTTTGGGCTGTCTACGAACCCTACAACCAGTTTAATACAGTAGTTCAATTTTTTAATAATGTATGTAGTACAAGCTGCACTGGGTGAGGTCTAGTATCTCTAATGCAGCTCTCGAGCTTGGTTTTCCTTTGAATTTTGATACCTTGCTAGTTTGGGATTCTACAAACCGATGTGCACCTCAACCACTTCTACCTAATGCCTCATTTGGAAGGGGATTGGTGCTGAAGGTGCAGCAATCAAAATTCTTGGTCTTTGAACAGGATGCATGATTAAGGTGAGAAGACCGAGAAAGAAGAGGCGGTGATTAAGGAAGATGCAAAGTTTAAATGCGCCAAGGGAATATTGCACCCAGGGTTATTCCTTCCTTGGACAATGTTATTTCAAGGACATACGAAGTGATTTGGGTTGCTATAACTTCGCTACTTGTCTTCTTTCTACTTTCCGATTAATAAGAATCTTCAAATCTAGAGATTCTTTGGGCATTTAATGCTGGAAAGGGTAGCAACGTCATCGTCCTCGAGAGTAGATTGAGTTTGTCTATAAAGTAGCAGCGGATCAGGTGCTGCTAGTTGTGCAGTCTCACCGCTCTCGTCTTTTAGAGTGTTGTGATCAGTTATCTACTACATGAATCATGTAGTAGATAAGCGATGGCGGCAAGCAGTGGGTAGTGGATAGTTAGTTGTCCCGAGCTACTCAGGGCGAGGTCTAGTGTCCCTGATGCGGCACCCAAGCTTGCTTTTCCTTCGGATTTTGACACATTGCTGCTTTTGGATTCTTCAAATCGGTGTGCACCTCAATCACTTCTACCGCTGCCTCATTTGGAAGGGGATTGGTGCTAAAGGTGTAGCAATCGAAATTCTTGGACTTTGGGAAGGATGCACGATTAAGGTAGGGCGATTGAGAAATAAGAGGCGGTGATTAAGGAAGGTGAAAATTTTAAACGCACCAAGGGATTGCTACACTAAGGGTTATTCCTTCTTTGCGATAGTGTTATCTCAAAGACATGCAAAGTATTTTGGGTTGCTAGGCTTCACTACTTCCTTGCTTTCTCCCTTCCAATTAATAAGAATCTTCAAATCTAGAGATTCTCTAGGCATTTACTATTGGAAAGGCTAGCAACGTTGTCGTCCTCGAGAGAAGATTGAGTATGCCTATCAAGTGTAGTGGGTTAGGTGCAGCTGGTTGTGCAATCTCACCGTTCTCATTTTTTAGAGTGTCATGATCACTTATCTGCTGCATGAATTATACAGTAGATAAGCAATGGCAGTTAGCAGTGGGTAGTGGATAGTTAGTTGTTCTAAGCAAAACACCTTGGACCGTTGCCCCTTGTAATGCTTTGTTTTGCTGATTCCCTAATTTGCTAAGGGGCCGAAATGAGGTTCAGAAAGGATCTACAAGGGTTTTGTTTAGGGTCTTTTCCTTGGATTGAACGTTTGAGGCTAGGTATGACATTTCAAAGGAGGAAGAATCGACGGAGTTGTTGGAGAGGAGGAATTAGGATTGGTCTCAAACTAGAGTCGGAGGTTAAGAAGATTCACTAGAGATTGATAAAGGATTGAAGGATCGAGCACTCCTTCTAGCACCAAAAATGTTGGTTAAGTTTATTAGCTTCACATCACTTAACTAGATCGAGAAGTAATCTAGTAATCTTGATGTCGATTACTTCTATGATTTTGGATCATCAGATTTAACGTGCATTAAATCTGCCGTTAGGAAGCGACTATGTTGCCGAATTGTAACATCCCCTATCTATAGGCCTAAAGCTAAGTGCTTCAGATGCTGCACTCATCTATAGTATTAACCTCCGACAACTAAATACGGCTATGTTAATGGTATCTATAATATCAAAAGCACTTGAATATGAAACAAATCATAGATTTCGATACAAAATTTTCCATTTAATTTCAAAACACATGTTCCAAATTCATAACACATAATCCCAAAACATTTCCCAGGCAATGATAAAATATTATTATTACAAAATATGCAATATATGAAGATGTCCCCTTGGATGATCAAAGTCATATAGATTGACTTAATACATACACAATGAAAATAAGTAAGAAAACAAAGAGCTGCAATTCCTACTTACCTCTAGTAGCTTTATTCATCATCCTACTAAAAACATGAAATAAACTTAACCCTCAGCCTACTCAAATTAATTTTGAGCACCTGAGAGTTTAAGGGGAAAACATAAATTTTGAGTCAGACATAAAGCCTGTAGTGAATAATACTATACATCCTGGTTATTAATGTTAAGTGAGACCATGCCACTTAGTGGAACGGGTTTTCCCTCACTAACATTCTTTTAAAACACAGCTTTTACAAATCTTTTCCTGCAACAAAACTGGTAAAATACTATAAAGCACCATTATGTAAACTTACATATCAGTAAATAAAAGAACTATTTGTTCAAGCACTTTAGTTTTGTTTGGCTGAACCTTTGGCTGAGTTAAGCCTAACAGACAAAATAACAATATAATCTAACGTCTTTTAGACACACCTCTTCAGGACGGTCCATCCTTAACTATCTGTTAAATACTTCTCTTTTGGATGGTCCGTCTCTAAGTTAACAACTCCGAGGGTCACTTGATCCTAATGGTTTTGTAGGATCACCTTTAACCTATATGTATACGAGTATACATATTCCCTTTTGCGTGCAATGATAATTTTAGTCTTACTTGTGTCAAAGGCCTATACACTGGAATTTTGGACAAAATTAGTGGGGGGAAATAGCTAATATATAGGGCGTGACTCTATACCTGACACATCTGGTATTCTAATATCTGACTCATTTTACTTAGAGATCCCTTCCCATAATTTTCCTTGAAAACCTTTTTCAAAATTGTTTAAGACCTTTAAATAAACTCACATAAGGAAAATACATATACTCTATGCTTTACTCAAAATCACCTTGCCATGTTACACACACACACACACTTTACTCAAACCTTAGTTGATGAAAATATTTAAACACTTGAAAGTACCCCTTTCGATTCTATTGAAAGTACCCATTTCTAAACCATTAAACCCTTCATTTATCTAGGCTGAAAGACCAAAACCACACTTTCAAAACCATTCTTAAAACCCTTACGAGACCTTTGAAAACCTTTCTTTCGAAACATAAAAACCTTAGACATTATATCTTATAATACTTCAAAACATTGCCTTTAGAAAACCTTGAAAAACCTTCCATTTCAACCCTTTCAAAACCATCATAAAATAGTACCTTTCGACTCCTTCGAAACACTTTGGGGAACCACCCCTTTGAAACCATTTGAAATACCTTTCGAATGCACCAAACTTTTAGAAACTCACCTTTCAAAACACTTGGTTTCAATTTAAAACATGTGGAAAAAACACCTTTCGAAACCATTTAAACCAACTCTTTTGAAACCTTTAGTGTATACTTCAATCAAAATAAAAACGGTCATTTAACACATCTAAGTCGAAGGCCTTCCTTTCGAAACCTATTCCTAAGTGAAGAAGTGATGGTGTCGAAACCATCCCTTTGAAAGCATTGGAGAAGTGGTTAATTTTAAAAGTAAAGTATACCTTCGAAACTATTGACTTCAAAAGGTTAAAAGGCGACAGTTAGGGGTTTCGACCCTTCGAAAGCATTACTTAAATAAAAGAGCGCAACCCATTTGAAACATTTTCTTTAAATAAATTGACCAAGTTGGAAGCCAACTAAGTCGAAGGCTACTTAGTCTAAAGCAAGTAGGCGCTTTTCCCATTTAAAACAAAAAGGCGCTTCGATACTTTCGAAACCCCTTAGTTTTGACTCATACCTTCCATCTTTGTCCAATTCACTGTGTACCAGGATGTTGATACTATGTGCATTAGTTTGTGGAAGGAGGCGGAGGGTCCTAGTCGAAAGCTACTTTCTGCAAAACCAAAATAGGCGAAACATACTTTTAGCACGAAATTATGATTTTAAACCTTTTTAACTAACTATTTAACTAACCTGTCTTGTTTGTCAAACTCCTATTGGTTGCTAATTTTTATTTTCCAAAAGTGCTGCCACATTTTCAGAATTAATTAATTTGAATAATTTGCAAAACACCCCTTCTCCTTAATTGAATATATAAAACATTTAAGTCTCATACCTTAAATAATTTTATATATTCATTAAAACACTTAGGAAAATTTTATAAAAATTCTAGAATATCATTTTCAATATGTTTTATAATATATATAAATTTCAGACCCAGATAATTATTTATTTAGCCGTAATAATTTAGAACCCAATTGATCATTTTCTTCACTAGAAAATTAATATAAAATCCACATTAATTCAATAAATTATGAAAATTGAAATCCATCTCTAAAATATCATTTCTGATCTGCATTTAAATTTGCAAGGCATTTGGATGTTATTTAATAGGGTTTTAATGTCAAAACATATCATAAAATCAATATAAGCATGCATAAATCAACAACAAGTATACATAAACATTTTACTCTTCTAAAACATGACTAAGTCATGCAAGATATATTCGGGTTTCATCATAAAACCAAAAACATATAGAAAATTGAGATCTAATTATTATTCGCCTTATCTTTGTGATTAAAGACGTGAGATTTTATCTTGATTATGTTGATTTACTTCTTTCTCTTGAAAATCCAAGCTTTACCTTCGCTTGAGATTGAAAATGGTGATCGACCTCTCTTATTTTAATCTTCAGAAATGAGTGAAAGTGAGGATTCACAACTACGGTTTAGGGTATTAAAATGCCAATTTTCCTATTTTAAGCCTTACTTATTTCTTAACACTTATCCCCATCTTATTTCCTTAGTTCGTTATACATATAGGCACGGCTACCCTTG
The DNA here is from genome assembly GCA_030765085.1 of Allium cepa. Taxonomy (NCBI): domain Eukaryota; kingdom Viridiplantae; phylum Streptophyta; class Magnoliopsida; order Asparagales; family Amaryllidaceae; genus Allium; species Allium cepa. Next base: position 141,346,876 of record CM060932.1, read on the forward strand.
ATTAAATGAAATCTCAACCATTAATCATTTTACATTGTTTTATTTGATTTAACTAATTAAATATCCTAAATAATGTTACTAAAAATATGTAGTGTTACAGTCCCCCCTCCTTAAAGAATTTCTTCCTCGAAATTACGATAAGGACATCAAAGAAATCAAAGGTAAAACATGCCATCAAAACAAATCAGGATAAATGTCTCTAATTTTGCATTCAGTCTCCTAAGTACAGTCTCTCTTATCGTTACCACATTGGACTTTCACTAGTCTGATTGTCTTATTTCTTAGCCTCTTCTCATCTTACCACAATCCAAATTGGCTTTCTAACTATGGTCAAGTCCGGCTCTACTACTAGATCCTCTAACACTGTCGGTGCTGTAATAGTCTCTTGGTCTCTAACGCACTTTCTAAGATGAGGAATATGGAAAACATCATGGACTCCCGCCAAACTACTCGGTAACTCTACTCTATATGCGAGTTTCCCAATCCTTTCAAAAATAGGAAATGGTCCTACAAACCTTGGTGCTAACTTTCATTTTCTTTCGAAACTGATAAAACCATTCATCGGTGATACTTTGACGAAAACATGATCTGTGATGCCCCACCTCTATACTCACACTAACCAAGGACATTATTGGGTAATGCCATCAATTAGTATGAAGAATAAGGCTGTTGACGAGCGACCAACTATATAATTGATTTGAGCGAGAACTGATATGTCAGATACTATGTCATGCATTTCATTTCAAGAGGAAATTTGACATATTCGATCCAAACACAAATCAACTACATAGTGGCTAAGTGGCCTTCGGAATCAATATAAAATAAGCATAACAAAAAATCAGTCATAGATATTCATATCACTAAGGCGAAAAGAGATATGAATATAACACATAGAATTGAACATCATAGTAGTGGTCATACAAGATACACTACAAGCCAAAAGCATAGGTACATGTACTACACAAAAGAATAAGTATACATCAAAGAGTCTCTATCTCGTATACATGAAAGACAAAAACTACTAAGCTAAAGTAGTTAGCCAAAAGTCAAAAGATAGTCCCTACTAACAAGTCAAGTGGAAGCATATGAAACATCGCGGTCTGACCCGAGTATTATTGAAGAAGAAAAATAATAAACGGATCAGTCTAGATATAATTATCATGTAAGATGAGATAGGATAAGAGATATGACAGAAATATATGATAACAATAATACCATGTTGTGACATGCATATATTTGATAACAATGAAAATCATACAATATCTCAAGTCTTCTCAAGTACCCAAAAAGAATTTCATATTCTTTAGCTTATTCACAAAATTTCGAACATTGACAAAACATATCAATGAAAATTGCAAAAATTAGTGAAACATAAATTCCAAAAATCATCAATTAGAAATCCAAAAATCACAAAAAAGGTGGGAGGCCTATCATAAATGGGTGCATGAAAACTCACCAACACTTGTATCATAAACGGGATGCTATCCCATGGGTCACTAATCCATAAAATGAACCGAAGCTCCTCCTAACAGGTTATAGTCCCATTTTGCGGACTATGAGCCGAAGCTCCTCCTAACAGGGTATAGTTCCCCTTTGTGGACTATGACCCGAAGCTCCTCCTAACAGGTTATAGTCCCCTTTTGCGGACTATGAGCTGAACCTCCTCCTAACAGGGTATGGTCCCCCTTTGCGGACAAAGAGACATCACATATGGCTAGTCTAAACAACAAAATGATCATCATTGATAAAAAAAAGAAGTGTAATTACACCATGCTAGTAAATAAATGAGTTTAGCTTCATGTCCCATAACCACTAGCTTAACTTAAATATTTACAAACAAATTGTAGATTTCCACTCGAAAATTGTTATGAGATTTCAACTGAATTAGTCCAAGAATTATCTGACAAAGTAAACGCAAGTATTTCATACCACTTATTTTGCTAAGTCGTTTAATTGGATTTCTCATCTGAATGAGGTAAAGGTTTGTATATACTAATAGATTGGAAAATGGTTTTAAAAACGAGCTTTGTATTAAAATTAATGTTGAAATCATTTTTGTGAAAGTGTTTGAGTATTTACTACTGGTATAGAAACCTTTGTATTTTAAAGTGACAAATCATAGAAACGATTGTAAAATAATCTATCACCAAAAATCCACATTTCAATAACGTGAATCAAAACCATGGAAATCGGTATCAAATCCATCAAATGGAAACACCAAAAATCCAAAAAAGAAGTTATCAAAGTACGCATTGATTGATAATAGCTATTCAGATCGTCAAAGATCGATAAAAATTGAAAATCCACTTAAAAATAGGACGTCTGGTTGGTTTGGCCAGACGTCTGACCCTAGGCTCTGCCATTGTTCCATGTTTTCGTTACTATTGTTATTTTTCTCAAGGACCTCAACCAGAAGTCTGGAAATTGCAGAAATTGACTAGAGCAATGGTGGCCAAATCAATTTGAAGGCAATCAGACAAGCGATGGAGGATAGGGATTTATGCAAGTGACAACCCAACCCTATAGGCTCTTTGATAAACCCCAAACAAAATGTCCAGCCATTCAAGATAAGATCTTTAAAGATTTTGACTTCAAAACCAAAATTGGAAAATTCATCAAATCAATTCAAATCAAAAGCAATTGAACATGAAACGGATGTTAGGAATTTATACCTAACAACAATGAAAGATATAGGCATAGATGTGAGTTCAAGAACTCACCTTTAAATTCAACAATAAGAAATGAGAAGCTCTAAAAGAAGCTTAGACAAATTCATCTTCACTACACCTCTAGAATCTTCAATCTACTGTAAAAAATAAGGTTTTTCCTAAGTTAGATTATAGGAAAAATCAAGAATTGAAGAGGGATCGAGATGGAGAAGATGAAGAGGATGCTTATCTAAGCTTCTCCTTGATTTTAGAACTTGAATTTTAATTTCCTAAGAGAACTAGGGCTTAGGAACTTAGTTTCCTCTTCTAACCAATTTTCCTAGGGCTTGAGTGTATTAGGAAACTAGAAATGGAATGAATGAAGAGGAGTGGAGTGGGAGGTATTTGGTAGAAGGTTTGGTTTCTCTTATTGGGTTAGTGGGCTAGAACCCAACCCAAAGCCAAAATAAAAATACCAAAATCCTAATCAACTCCAAACATATCGATGTTTCTACTTAAACAGGTTGTAAACATCATTTTGAACTCAATGAAAGTTGTCGCGAGTCCGAATTCAACTGTTTATAAAAATTCACATTTCGGATTTTAATCCGACTAATGATGCTATAATAAATAAAACATTTAAATATATAATCGTAAAATTGTGGTTTATTACCTGATCTCCAACCTAGAAATCCAAATCTTTCCATCTTCTATCTGCATAGCTTTTCTACCTAGACCGAGCTTCCTTCATTCTTATCCTTATCAGCTTATTATTTTCTGCTGCTTCTCTCACTAATTTCGGACCAAGAACCAACCTATCCCCGGTTTCTAACCAACATGCAGGGATTTGCATGATCTTCCATACCAAGCCTCAAATGATGCCATCCCTATACTAGTCTGATGAATATTGTTATACAAAAACTTGAATAGGTGTAGGTGGTCTTCCCATGATGCCCCAAAGTCTAATACATAAGCTTGCAACATGTCCTCTAAGATCTTGTTAACCCTTTCCGTTTTTCCATCGGTCTGCGGATGGTAAGCAGTACTCATCTTGAGTTTGGTTTCCAAAGCTCTCTGTAGACTCTTCCAGAATTCACTAGTGAACAAAGAAGCTCTATCACAAAAAATACTACTAGGAATTCCATGCAGTCTAACCATATTCTTCATAAACAACTTAGCCAATACAGTTGCCTCCCTATTTGACTTAACTGGAATGAAATGGACACTCTTGGTCAATCTGTCCACTATGACCCATATAATTTCATTCCCTTTATTAGATCTTGGCACCCGTCTATGAAATCCATAGAAATAGAATCCTACTTCCATACTAGAATATCCATTGGCTGAAGCAATCCACTTGGCTTCTGATGCTCAGCTTTCACTTGCTAACAGTTCAAACACTGTTTCACGCATAAGCCAACATCCCTCTTCATGCCTTCCCAGAAGAAACTTCTCTTCATATCCTAATACATCTTTGTTCCTTCTGAATGAATAGTGAACTACGAACGATCTGATTCCTTTAAGACTTCCTTCCATATGTCTCCCACATTGGAACATATAATCTACCCTTCTTTCTCAATCACTCAATCCGCTTAAGGCTGAAATCCTTTAAGTCATCGATTTCCATTCCATCCCTTAACTTCCTGCTCCGTTCAGCTAATATTAGATCCTTCTCATATTTAAAAGCAATCTTCTCAATCATTACTGGTCGGACTTTTAAACAAGACAATATAGCACCTTCTCTACTAGACACGGCGTAGAACGTATACCGCACTTTACAAGTTGATAATGTTTCTAAATCCTTCCACTCAGCAATCATTGCTAAAACTACATTCTGATGTTTCTTGCTAAGTGCATCTTCCACCTTATTACCTTTTTCGGGTGTATACTCAATTCCAAAATCATAAGCAGCAATAAACTTCAACCATCTTTGTCATCTCATGTTCAACTCCTTTTGAGAGAATAAATACTTCATCAACTTATGATCTGTATATAGCTCAAACCTCTCTCCCAGAAGGTAATACCTCTACACCTTCAAGGTAAATATTACTACATCTAACTCTGAGTCATGCGTTGGATAACTAACCTCATGTGGTCTAAGCTGTCGAAATGCATAGGCAATCACTTTACCCCTTTGCATTAGCACAACCCCCAATCCTATTCCACAATAATTAGTATAAACAACTAAATCTTGATTTCTTTTCGGAACCACTAATACTAGTGCATGGGTCAATAAGTGTTTCATGCTTTGGAATGCTTCCTCACACTTATCGGTCCACACAAACTTCACATCCTTCCATGTTAGCTAAATCATCGGTGCAGCTATCCATGGAAAATCCTTTATAAACCTTCGATAATATATGAGCAATCCCAAAAAACTCTTTATCTCGGTCACTGTCCTGGGTCTCTTCTAATTATTCGCCACCTCAATCTTGTAATCTTCAGACAACCATTTTTCTAAGACTACATGACCAAGGAACTTCACTTCATTCTTCAAGAAATGGCACTTTGAAAATTTCTCCTTCAGATGATGCTGCCTCAGTGTCTCAAACACAACTCTAAGTTGAACTTCATGCTCCTTCTCATCCTTAGAGTATATCAGAATATCATCTATAAAGACTAACACGGACCTTTCAAGTGCCCTTGGAAATTTCGATTCATCAAATCCACAAAGAATGCTGGCATAGTAATTAGTCCGAATGGCATAACTAACTATTCATACAATCCATATCTCGTCCTAAATGCCGTCAAAGGTATACTATCCTTCGCTACTCTAAACTAATGAAATCCTGTCGCTAAATCTAACTGAGAGAATACCTTGGCTCCACTCAACTGATCAAACGAATTATCGATTCTTGGCAATGGATATCGATTCTTTATCATCTTCTCATTCAGCTTACGATAATCGATATTTCGCCTTAACGATCCATCCGGCTTCTTAGCAAATACTGCAGCTGCTCCCTAAGGCGAACTACTCGGTCTAATAAAACTCTTACCTTCCAAGTATACCAGTCAAGCCTTTAACTCCTTCATCTTTGTTGGTATCATCCTGCTTGGCGACCTACTCACCAGTTCTGCTCAGGCACTAAATCAATCCGAAACTCAATGGCTCATTTCGACGACCATCCAACTACAGGTTCAAACACATCCACAAATTCTCTAACTACGAAAATACGACTCAAATCACCTTCCAGCTCCATAATACCCAATAAAGCATTCACTTCACAACTAGGGTTTTCTATGGTATAAACTATTCGTTCACTCTAATCCAGGTGTCTAAGTGATATTTTTCTATCTACATAAAATATCCTAGCATCGTACTTACTTAACTAATCCATACCTAATATAATTCCGAACCTAACAAAGTCAAACATGTGCAAATTGCAAACAAACGGGTAACCTAGCAAGTCAAACTCTAAGTGGTCACACTTTATCCCAAGTGTTGCGTACCCACCTACTGGATTTGCAACTCTTAAGGAGGTACTAAATAGGTGGGTTCTAAGTTAAATTTAAGTACCAAACATCGAGATATAAAAGAATGATACGCACTACTATAAAACAAATGCTAACAAACATACCGTGAATCTAAAGCGTACCTCCTAACACAGCATTTCCCTTCTCCTGCACTACTGGCCTTAAAGCAGCAGGCTCCAATGCGTACACTTGGCCATTTACATCCTTTACCGGCTCCTTGCAATGATTCTTATAGCGACCGATCTGATCACAATTAAAGCACCTAATGTTCTTCTTTCCAATCACCTCCTTTCTTTTCCCTTTTCCAATACGACGCTCAAGAGCATGATGTCCTTTCTTTTCGCACTTGTAACAGATCACTTCAGACTTTCCTTTTTTGCTACTCCTCCCTTCTGAGCATTCTTCTTGTGGAAAAACTTCTCTTTTCGCCCTGCTTAACTTGGACCTCCTTCTCCTTCTCCAAACAAGCTAACATCTCCGCATGTCTTGGCCATTTCCACAACAACATCACATGGGTCTCTGATGTGCGGTAAAGTAGCTCTAGCCAACTTCGGCTTCAAACCTCTAATAAACTTTTCATTCCTTTTCAACATATGTCAACAGTGGCATACCCATACCAGGCTAACTCCTCGAACTTCCAACAAGATATAGAACAGACATCTACCCTTGTTCCAGCTTAGCAAATTTCCTAACCAACACAGACTATGCCATTACTGATATGAACTTTTCTTGAAACATCCTCCTAAACTCTGCCCACGTCATAGTCGTTTCATCCACACCAGTAGTTACAGTACTCCACCAAAACAAAGCAACTCCCTGAAGCTGTCTTGAAGTAAGTCCCCTTTTTTGCTCGTCATTGAGCCCTAAGTCAGCAAAAATCCTTTCACAATGTAACAGCTAATTTCCACCTCGATAGCATCCTCAGTCCCAATAAATGGATTTCCCTAAGCCTAGCATAATCTCTACTCTAGTTAGCATACTGATTGACCATCGAAGCTTCCTGAACTCCCACTCCAGTAGCATTCCCTCCAACAACTCCAGCTGCGATCCCAGCTTGCATCATGTTTATGAAGAACTGATACATGACTCCCATATCCACTTGTGGGACCCCATCACCAACATTCTCAGCTTGTGCCCGACCTTGAGCTCTTCTGACATTCGATCGGGAATTTCCATTTATGATGGTGATGTCTCCTCCTAAATCAGCTCTGCTGCTTCTTCCATCCATATCTATTTTCAAGCCTCATGAGATACAGGAGAATAGCCTAACAAAGGTAGGAGTCTAGAGATAAAGCGTATACCTATATATAGCAAATACAAGTACGTTACTATAGTGTTATTCCATACCCTGATCCTAACTCTAATTCCTAAGGATTATGTTTTCAAAAATCATTTTTAGTTAAAGTATTTCATAAACCTATGCTCTAATACCAAGTTGTAACATCCCCTATCTATAGGCCCAAAGCTAAGCGCTACTAATGATGATGCAGTCATCTATAGTATTAACTTTCGACGACTATTTACAGCTATGTTAATGATATCTATAATATCAGAAGCACTTGAATATGAAACAAATCATAGATTTTAGAACAGAATTTTCCATTTCATTTCAAAACACATGTTTCATATTCATAACATGTAATCCCAAAACGTTTCCCAAGAAATGATAACATATACTTATTACAAAATATGCCAAGAGCAACATATGAAGTTTCCCCCTTGGATGATCAGAGTCATATAGTCATAATTGACTTAATACATATACAACGGAAATAAGTAACAAAAAAAAAGAACTACAATTCCTAATAGCTATCTGTTAGCCTCCCGCTCGCCTCCGGTAGGTTTATTCGTCATCCTACTAAAAACCTAAAAGAACCTCAAACCTTAGCCTACTCAAATCAATTTTGAGCACCCGAGAGTTTAAGGGGAAAACATAAACTTTAAGTCAGACATAAAGCCTGGTGTGAATAATAATATACATCCCGTTTATTAATGTTAAGTGAGACCACGCCGCTTAGCAAAACGGGTTTTCCCTCATTAACATTCTTTTAAAACACAGCTTTTGCAAATCTTTTCCTGCAAGCAAAACTGGTTAAATACTATAAAGCGACATTATGTAAACTTACATATCAAGTAATAAAAGAACTATCTGCTCAAGCACTTTATTTTTGTTTGGCTGACTATTAACCTTTGGTGACTCGGGCTTACCAGATGAATTAACAATATAATCTAACGTCTATTAGATACACCTCTTCTGGACGATCCGTCTTTAACTATCTGTTAAATACTTATCTTTTGGATGATTAGTTCCTAACTTAATACCTCCCAGGGCCACTTGATCCTAATGGTTTTGCGGGCTCACCAATAACCTATCTGTATACAAGTATATATATTCCCTTTTGTGTGTAATCATAATTTTAGTCTTACTTGTGACAAATCCCTACACACTAGAATCGTTGGAAAAAAATAGCTGGGGCCAATAGCTAATGTATAGAGCACGACCCTATGCCAATCCCATCTAGTATTCTAATATCTGAGTCATTTTACATAGGGATCACTTCCTATAATTTTCCTTGAAAACCTTTTTCAAAATGATTTAAGACCTTTAAATCAACTCACGCAAGGAAAATACATTTACTCTATCCTTTACTCAAAATCAACTTGCCATGTTATACACGCACACATTTCTCAAACCTTAGTTGATGAAAACATTTAAACAGTTGAAAGTACCATTTTCGATCTATTAAAAGTACCCCTTTCTAAACCATTGAAAGCATCTCTTTCGAAACTAAGTAAAACCCTTTATTTATCTAGGCCGAAAGGCCAAAACCTCCCTTTTGGAACCATTCTAAAAGTCTAGTTTTGAAAACCTTCCTTTCGAAAGCTTTAAACTTTAGGCATCATATCTTATAATACTTCAAAATGTTGCCTTTAGAAAACCTTCCATTTTAACCGTTTCGAAACCATTGAAAAATAGTACATTTCGACTCCTTCGAAACCCTTTGGGGAACCACCCCTTTGAAACCATTTTAAATACCTTTTGAAAGCACCAAACCTTTAAAAACTCAAACTTTTCGAAAGCACTTAGGTTCGATTTAAAACATGTGGAAAAAACACCTTTCGAAACCATTTAAACCGACTCTTTCGAAACCTTTAGGTTATACTTCAATCAAAATAAAAAGGGTCATTTAACACATCTAAGTTGAAAGCCTTCCTTTCGAAACCTATTCCTAAGTGAAGAAGTTATGGTGTCCAAACGATCCTTTCGAAAGCACTGGAGAAGTGATTAATTTTAAAAGTAAAGTATACCTTTCGAAACCATTGACTTCGAAAGGTAAAAGATGGTAGCTAGGGTTTTTGACCCCTTCGAAAGCATTATTTAAAATAAAAGAGCACAACCCATTTGAAACCTTTTCTTCAAATCAATTGACCTAGTCGGAAGCAAATTAAGTCGAAGGCTAATTAGTCAAAATCAAGCGGGCACTTTTTCCATTTAAAACAAAAAGGCGCTTCGACCCTTTTGGAACCCTTTGGTTTCGGCTCTTACCTTCCGCCTTTGTCCAATTCACTGTGTATCGAGATGTTGATACTACGTGCATTGGTTTGTAGAAGGAGGCGGAGGGTCTCAGTCGAAAGCTACCTGGGCGAAACCAAAACAGGCAAAACATACCATTGGCATGAAATTCTGATTTAAAACATTTTTAAGTAAAATTTTTAACTAACTACCTTATTTGTCAAACTCTTATTGGTTGTTAATTTTTCTTTTCTAAAAGTGCTGCCACAATTTCAAAATTAATTAATTTAAATTATTTGCAAAACACCCCTTCTCCTTAATTAAATATATAAAACATTTGAGTCCCATACTTAAATAATTTTGTATATTCATTAAAACACTTAGGAAAATTCTATAAAATTGCGAAAAATCATTTTCAATATGTTTTCTAACATATACAAATTTTAGAACCAAATAATTATTTTTTAGCTGTAAATAATGTAGAACCCAATTAATCATTTTCTTCACTAGAAAATTAATGTAAAATCCGCATTAATTCAGAAAATTATGAAAATTGAAACCCATCTCTAAAATATCCTTTATGATCTATATTTAAATTTTCAAGACATTTGGATATCATTTAATAGGGTTTTCATGTCAAAACATATCATATAATCAATATAAACATGCATAAATCATCAAGTATATATAAATATTTTACTCTTCTAAAACATGGGTAAATCATGCAAGATAAATTCGGGTTTCATCTTAAAACCAAAACGTATAGAAAAGTGAGATGTAGTCATATTCATCTTAGCTTTGTAATTAAAGATGTGAGATTTGATCTTGATTATGTTGATTTACTTCTTCCTCTTAAAATCCTAGCTTTATTGTAACGACCCGGAATTTTGGGCAATATAAATTTAATAATCTGCATTAATAATTAAATTGATTTTATAATTTTTCTTTATAATTTTAATTTAAACTGATAAGTTTATTCTTTTTAAAGGGTAATAAATATTTAAACTGATAATTGTGATAAATATCTTTCTGACAATTTAAAATAGATAAGATTTATTTTTCAAAGCTAATGCAATTTTATTCTGTTTATAATATATACATTTGATATATATTGTGAATAGAAGAGCTTTTGTTTTAAATTTAAGATTGAAGTTTCAAATTGTAATATATATGTATGTATATGTTATAATTTGATTTGTTTTGAAATTTAATTTTAATCTATTGATAATTTGAATATGTATGAGATTATAATTTAAAGCTTTGTTTAAAATTTAATAGTTTTCAAAAGTTAATTTAAAGTTTAATTCAATTTGTTTCAAATATAAGATTTTTTTATGATAGTTTATAAAGAAATTAATCAATGTTTTATTTTTGTTTTCTTTAAAGTGTTTGATTTAAATGGTTATACATGTATATATGAATGTTTTAGATTTTTAACAACATGTATAAGAAAATATATTTGTGTTATATTTAATTTTAGAATATTTTCTTTAAAAAGAAGTTTATATTTACATATGTAAGTACTCATTTATAAAGTAAAATAAAAATGTAAGTTTATATTTACATTTAAATTAAATAAAAGTTTAAAAGCACTTAAAGACAAATGTAAACATATTAACACCTCTTAAAACACATGTAAAACAATTAAGTAGTGTAAGTGACATTTGTTCAAATTTTTACAAGTGGCATTTTCATTTTAAATTTTTAATAAATGTTTTAAAGAAGAAAACTGATTTTATCAAAAACTTTCATTTCTTAGTTTACTTTTCTTAACCAAAAATAATGGCAACCAGAGATTTCTTTCAAAATCTGAAATCAAAACCAAAAACAAAGTTAAAATCTGCAATTTAATTAAAAGCAATTCTGCAAAACAAAAGCAAAATCTGCAACCTGCAAATGCAATAGATCTTCAACCTCAAATCTGTAAAATGAATCTGCATTTCAAAGTAAAATTCAACCTGCATGGAGTTCAACCTGCAAGTTTCAACATTCTAAATAAAAGGATTTCAAAGCATGCATAGATTTAAAGTTATTCAAGCCTTGAAATTAAGCAAACTGCTCTGCATATATATATATATATATATATATATATATATATATATATATATATATATATATATATATCAGAGGTGAGTAAATCCTATTTTAAAAGCAGTTTGACTTAAATTTTTGTTTGAATGTTGCATGCAAATGGATTGCTTTGATGATGAATTTTTGTTACCTTAATGCATGATTATAAAAAATATAGAACTGCCTGAAGAAAATAATAATATGGTTACAGTGTTATTAGAAACAGTTCCAAATCTTCAAAGAACCAAATAACTTGATTTTTAACATGAATTAGACAGTGATTTGTTAATGAAAATTGTTTGTAATCAAGTGAGTTATCATATAAAAATAGTTGTAGGATTTAAAATGAATTAGTTATTCATTTTTTTCCAAATTTACAGTAAACTTAAATTTTAGTCAAAAATTTTCTGCTTTAAATTCAAATTTGAATTACAAGTATGGAATGGTGAGGGCAAAACATGATTTTTGATGTTATTATCATAATTTTTAATTGAGTAATTATGTTGAATTTGGGGTTTAAATGAAATTGGGAATTTGTAGATTTCTGATGATATGTACATTAATTCGATTTGATTTTTGAATAGTAGCTAGCTTGTAAGCTATAGATTTTAGGAAAAATGCATAATAATTTTTCAGTTGAGTAATTTGTTAGGGATTGAAGTAAGTAGGGTTTAAGTTTTTTTTTATACTGGGTTTTACTGTTGAGGGGATTTCGACGTGAATAAAGGTTCGGGGGTGATCGCACATGGGGGAAAGTGGAGCTCAAGTCGTGGCGGTGCTATGGAGGGAACGGCGAGACCCAAGGGTGTGGGGTTGGACGGCGACGATGGAAATTGTGGGTGATGTTTTCTGTTGTTGCTTCACAGTTGGGTTCGAACGATCGAAATTCGATTCGATGTTGCTGGGATGGATCTCAGTATGGGATCGTGCTAGCGAGTGATGTTATGACCGAAGTGGATCGTCGCGATGGTTGATGGAGGCCGACGGTGAAGGTGCATGTGCACCGTGACTAGGCTGTGCACTGGGCATTCGAAGCTTTGGGAAGACGTGGTTTTCTCGGAGGGAGGTTCGCGTGCGACTCGGGGTGACTCGAAGCAGGGAGTTTGGGTTTTTCTTCGGGGTTAGCTCGTGTGGGATTAGTGTTTTACTTGGGTTTTGCTGATGGTTTGTTTCCTTATTATTACTGTATAATGATATACAGTTGCAAGCAAATTTATGTTTGAACAGATTTAAGTCAAGTTGCAATGGCAACTCGAGTATGAATAATTGAAAGATCAAGCTTCAATATTGTAACCAAGTTCAAAACTAATCGTTTTGAAATTAAGTTAATCAAACTTTAAAATGTAAATTGAATTTACTTTCAAATTTTAAATGTTTGAGATAATTTCTTTGAATGTAATTTTACTTAATTAAAGTTTGAATTTTAGTTTAAAAAGAGTGTTTGAATTTAATCATTAAATCTAAAGTTTTAAAGTAAATTTAAAAAGTAATGTTTTAAAAACAAGATTACAAATTATATTGTAAAGGTAAGTTTAAACTTGATAATTTAAAGTGTTTTAAATTTGGAAATGTTTCATAAATGCTTTATCTACAAGTAAGGCTATTATTAGGATTTTGTAAATCAAGTTTAATAATTTGTCTTTGATTTAATAAGATTTAAATTTATTCAAATAATTTATTTATAAAGATAAATAAGGTTAAATTATTTGAATATGACTTAAGAATACTTAATTAAGTATAATTGTTAATAATTAAGAGATTAAATAAGATTTATGCTTTTCTTAATTAATTAAAGATTTTCTTTAATTATAAAAAGATTAGTTAATTAATTAATTGTTTAATTAATTTTAAATAATTAATTAATTAATTATTTAAATTTATATAATCACTTAATTATGGAATAATTAAGTGTGATTACTTAATGAAGTAATCAATGATGAATTACAGAATGTAATTAAGAATGATAATTACTTATGGAAGTAATTAGTGGAAATTACTCACAAGAGTAATTATTGAAGTGATTAATGGATGATCACTTAATGTTATCATTTAAAGAGTTGATTAATATAATTATTTGAAGTTAATTAATTATGGAGTAATTAAATAAATAAATGAATTAGGATTATTTAATAATGGAATTAATTACTTGTTAAGTAATTAATTAAGGAAGTAATTAAGATTTATTGAGGGAAGTAATTAGAGAAATTACTTATGTAAGTAATTAAGAGTTAATTACATAATTAATTAATGAAGTTAACTTAAGATTAATTACTAAGTGTAATTAATTAAAATTGTAATTAATTAATAAAGTAATTAATTAAGGATTTATTTATTAATTTAAATGTTTAATAATTACTTAATGAGTAATTAAAGATGAATTAATTGAATTAATTAATCAAGGATTAATATAATTAAATTAGAAATTAATTAATTAAGAAGTTAATTAATTAAGATAAGTAATTACAAATTGTTAATTACTAATTATGATTAATGAGTTGATTAATTATAAGTTAATTAGTTAATTAATTAAAGTATTATTAATTAATAAGGATCATTAATGAATGTGATTAATGATATTAATCAAGGTTGATTAATATAAGTAATTAATTTGAGAGTGATTAATTAATTGTAATTAATTAAGGTTTAATGTAACTAAATATGATTGATTAATAATGAAGTAAATGTAGGATCATTAATTATTGTAATTAATGATAGTAATTAAGGATTAATTACTGCATATGGTTAAGGACAATTACTTGAATGTAATTAAGATAATTAATCAAGGGAGATTAATTAAGGAAGATCATTAGAGATGATCAATTTATTTATTTGAAATAAATAAATAAAAAGGATTTAAAGTTAATCCAATTAATTTAGATTTAATCAATTCTATTGATGGATGATTGATTGTTATTGATTGATCGATGTTGGATGATTGATCGATGTTGGATGGTTGATATTGGATGATGATATTGGGTAATTGATTGATACTGAATGATTTGGGTATCTATGATATGTGATATGCTGTTTTATGGAGATGAATGTTGTTACGAATTATTTGTTGTGATAATATGATTCATCTATCTGTTTATATTATCCTGAATATAAGTTTAAACTGTTCAAACCCTTAAGTACAACTTGGACATTAAAATGGCGTTTGGTTTCGGTGAGACCGGGATCGGGTTTTCATATTTGGATATCCGAAAACCACATCGATTCCAATTAAACGTTAGGTCGTGTATCCAAGTGGAGCAAGTGAAGACTCGAGGTGTAAGAGCTATACGTCAGTATAACTCTGTGGGTGATTCCGTAATGAGTTGACGGAATAGTGCTTATAGATTCGAGATGGTGATTTAGAGTGCAAGGGCTATGGTCGTTGACTTTGAGGGTGATTCCAAAATGAGTGCAACGAGATAGTGCCTTGGGTTTCGTTCGAACCCGGAACGAACTTGTATGGATTGAATGCTTTCAGAACATCGTCAGGTGGACGATGAGCATTCTAAGATAGATGTGTTCTATAAAGGTAATCGCAGCCTCAAGCCTCATCAACCGAGAATGGCTAAAAAAGGGGAGGTGCAGCAAGGCTTCGTGGGTAGCTCCCACTTGAGAGCGATATTTACCCCTATCTAGAGGTCCCTTTCTATTTCGGCTTAATGTGTGGTTGGTCGCGCCAACTATGGGGTGGTCTTGTTCGGGACTGTCCAGTAAGGGATGGTTCCGGCCTTGTGTTGCAGGGGAGCGGGCGTATTCCTCGGTACGTTGATCTAGGCCACATACTGTGACGGGCGGTACCCCAATAGCCCTGCCATTGATGGAAACTCATTCTTCCTACGAGACCCTACGGTTTTGATTGTATTACCCACTTTTGTGGCTAGTAGCTGGAATTTAATAGATGTAACAATTTCGGCTATTTCTTATTTACTTGAAAACCCTAGACACTATTATAATATCACTGGATTTCCTATCAAATGTTTTGGTTAGCGTAAGGTAAAAACTTTTCCATGTTTATGTGTGGGAATTCTTACGTGATACCTTTTCTTTCAAAGGTTTTTTCTAAAGTTAAGCAATTTTAATCCGTTTACTCACACCAGACCCCTGTCTGAACCGAGTGTTTATTTTCTGTTTTATTAAACTCTTGGGTACTCATATTATGTATGAGTAGTCAAATGATTCAGGTTAGCTTGACGAATTCTGGAGGAGATATGGAGCAGGAGGCTTCGACGTGTAAATATATATTGATTCCGCTGTGTTTGATGTATCTGTTTCTCTTGTGCTTGAGTTGTATGAATTAGACAGATGTTTATAACTGTCTAATATGTGTTGAATAAGTCATGTAACTCTGATGTAATAAGATGCTATGTAATATTTTATATGATATATTATATTTCATTCGTTCCGCCGTGAGTTCTCTGATGTTGTTGTCTTTCTTCTTTCTCTTTCTTTTCTTCTTCTATCCCTTTCTTTCTTCAAGATGATGCGATTTCCTGGAGATAGGAAATCGGGTCGTCTCATTTATCTTCTCTTGAGATTGAAAATGGTGGCCGACCTCTCTTAATTTTAATTTTTGCAAATAAGTGAAAGTGAGGATTCACGGCTATGGTTTAGGGTATTAAAATGCCCATTTTCCTATTTTACCCTATATTTATTTTCTAATACTTATCCCCATCTTATTTCTTTAGTTCATTTTACATATAGGCACGATTACCCATGGTTAAATCAAATCTCAACCCATTAATCATTTTACATGATTTTATTTTATTTAACTAATTAAATATCCTAAACAATGTTACTAAAAATATGGGGTGTTACACGAATGCTTACATAGCCTTGTACTCGCACTCCAACTGTTTGTTGGAATATCAAAATGGTTTTGCAAGGGAATTGATCATTCATGATTCAATGCATTATAAACAAAGAAAAAAGAAATGAAGTAAAGGACACAAATTTTTTTACGTGGTTCGAATTATTATCAATCCTATGTCCACAGGATAATCCACTATATATTGTTTGTTTAATACAGATGATTGGAATTTTCCAAAAAAAACACAATATCCTGATTTTGTTATGATGAAACTTTTATTCTGGAAAAATCATCCCCTCTTATTGTCATTTGTCGTCTCGTTTTATAGTATGGAAAAGTGCATTGTTGATTGTCACAATCGCCATTTATTGTTTGCTTCAATCTTCACCTTTGGATATTGCCACCTGTCACCTATCCATAATGCCTAATTGTTGTGCCTAGATTGGTGACGCGTATTTGACAAGAAGTCATGGTTTTGGTGGGAGTCTAGGAAAATGAAGCAGAATGCCTAAAAAATTAGGCATAGAGCTCAAGCCTGTGCGAGTTGGCCTTGTTCTAACCTGAAGAGGCAGACATCTTTAGAAGAGTTCTAGGGCTACCCTGAGGCTTTGGGATATGTATATGGAGAGGTGCAGTGATGATTATTACCTAATGCATGGGGCATATTGTTATGCTGAAATCTTTGCTAGAGTTGCTATCATGTTTGGTAGAATAGAGTTGCACTACCCAGTTTCATCTGATAGTTGATTTGAAATAAGCTTGGAATGCATTTGGGATTGGCCAAAATCTAAGCTGATTGTGATTTGAGTTTCCCCCATCGCTAGTATACTCAAGTTGCCGATGAGAGAAAAGAGGATCTTTATATCTTCATCGTTTACCTTTAAGTATGATTCCGTGTTGGAGTGTATCCTGAGTGGCTATGTATGCGTCCCTTTAAAGTCCTTATGACTCCTTGCTGTACTTCCTCTATACCCTCGGTATGTGCTGGTGCAGACCTGTTCTTGTAGGTGTTGACATATTATGGGCTTTGGAGATGCGGTCAGCTCAGTTCAACGCGTATTACCTCTTAGGCTCTAGTGTAGTATTCTTGTTCTACTTTAATCTTATATATTGTTGTTATGACCTGCCTATGTTTCCTTACGGTGTATTATTTGTCTTCTATCGCGATTCTTTGATTCTTCACTTCCTAGTTCCTTTGCATTTAATTCTTCTCAATGAGCAGTCTTTCTGGCGTACCATCCTACCCCGTCTTCCTTCAATGCAGTTCAAGGTAAGAACAGGTGTAACAATTCCCAAGGCATAAATCAAATCTAACCTATACGATATAGATATTAATAAGAAATACTAAGATTTCCGCTCATAGATGATCTTTAGCTTTTCCTCTTAGATTTGTTTACGCTCGTTTTTTTTAATCTCTTATCAGACATCTTGCTTTAAGTATATAATACTTGCCGCCTTGATTTACGAATAATTAATAAATTTTAAATATTAAAATAATAGGTTTATAATTAAAATATAGCTCTTTTAAATAATAACAAATGATGGCAAAATAGATTTGCAATGACCTAGGATTTTGCCACTTTGAAATAGGCAATTTAAATATATTTTATACAATCAATAAATGGATTTTTATTAGCAAATATACCTAATTTAATTATTTAATAATGATGATAAAATAGTTTTCAATTTTTTTTTACCAATATAGATAGTTCAAATAAAAATAAAAAATGTGACCAAAGAATGTTTTCTAAATTTCGACTTTTCGACACCCGAAATTCGTCGGGAACATTGTGCGCAATTGGTGCAACATGCAAACAATTATATCTTTAGGATTATAATTAATTAAGCATACTTATGTATATTAAATTATATAATTCAATTTTGGATGCAATGTTTCCGACTTCCAGTTTCTACTGTACAATAAATTAAACATCTGATTCTTAATTTTCTATGGAAAAGTCGTAATAGTAAAATTCCTTGGGATATACTTTGTAGAGAAAAAGAAGAGGGAGGAATGGGATTGAGGAATCTTGAAGAGTTGAACAAAGCGTTATATGTAAAGCTGATTTGGAGAATTATAAATGAAGAAGGCATCTGGGCAAAATACATGAAATATAAATACATTGGAAACAAAAGCTTTTGGGAAATTTCTGAGAGATCGGATGATTCGGGGGTGTGGAAATTTATTTTGAGGAACAGACAGGAGGCTCAAAAATGTCTTTCCCTCAATATCATAGACGGTAAAACCACGTCCCTATGGTTTGACCCTTGGTTAAACGGTAGTTCTATAATGGAGCGAATCGGCAGAGATGCTGCAATTAGAACCGGTACCGAAAACTTGTTTCTAAGTAAGATCATAAAAAACGGCGCGTGGAAGTGGGATGAGATAAGTTTTCTTTATCAAATACATGCAGAAATAGAAGGAATATCGATTCATAAGGACAGAGAGAGGGACTACTGGTCCTGGAAATGCACTAGGGATGGGTTATACCAATTTAAAAAAGTCTGGAATTCGATTAGAACTAGTTTTGAAACTAAAAGCTGGTCGTCATTAGTATGGAATAAAGTTCATGTCCCAAAAATGGCGGTTTGCCTTTTTAAAGCCATTAATGATTTTTTACTTACCGAAAGGCTGGTGCAGAAGCAGATAGTTGTGGACCCTATTTGCGTTTTATGTAATAAACACATTGAAACTATAGATCATTTATTCTTTCAATGTGATTATTCAGAGAAGATTTGGTTATGGAGTTGCAAAAAATTTCTCACTTATCCAAAAAGTGTGCTCTCATTTCATTTGAAGGACGATTTACAGAAAATAGTCTCTTCAACTAGGGGAAGGAATCTAAACTCAGATTTATTTCATCTTTCGATATCAGTATGTGTGTGGCATATATGGAAGGAAAGGAACGAAAGAATTTTTCAGAACAGATTCACCGATCATACAGAGACTTGCAATAAAATATTTCAGACTATGAACATCAGAATGGTGAAATCTAAGTTCTACAAACACATCACAGATACGAAAGACTAAATCGCAAGGAAATGGGGTTATACCTCCCAACGCTGAATTGGGGCATCTCCGATATCATATGTGCTGATCTCTCACTTCTGAGTCTTTGCACTTGGTCTGAGGTTCTTTCTGTACCTGTTTAAATTTACACTGATCTCTCTCCCTCTCTTATAATTGCATATTAAATTACAATTTTCAATATACTATGAAATAGTTTGTAAATCCAGTAAACAGGAATCTCCGAAGCTTAGGATCCAGAAGTAAGTAGCTCATCGATCAACCTTCTGTACAGATCTTT
Organism: Allium cepa; assembly: GCA_030765085.1. Lineage (NCBI taxonomy): Eukaryota > Viridiplantae > Streptophyta > Magnoliopsida > Asparagales > Amaryllidaceae > Allium > Allium cepa. The sequence continues at coordinate 141,366,691 of CM060932.1, forward strand.
CATTTCAGATCTGGTATAAGCATACGAATCGAAGTCGTTTAGATTCTTGAGCTAAGTTTTAAAGTATAACTTTAAGAGTTTCAAAGACGTACCTTGCTTAAATCAGTGGAGCTTTACACTGCCATTTGCCCGTCAAGAGCCAAGACCCAGTGGGACTTTTCAATCAACCTTTCGTTCATATCTCGTTACAGATCTGTGGAGTACTTTTCACTGCCACTTGTTTCGTCAACTTGCTCGAAACTGTGGAAATCTTTTGCTCTCCTCTGACCGTCAACTACTAGTTCCAGAGAGTAACCTGCAAAGTCCAAAAATTTTCAGTCAAATCTTCATTCAAAGGATAAAAGACTTCTATTTTCAGAAAGACGGACTCCTATCTGTCCTTGAAAGCCAGTGACGTTTCATCTTCTGTAGTAGTCTCAGATCTGCTTAGCAGAAGTCGCTGTTGAGTAGGGAAAAGTCTCGTGTTTCTCTTGGCCGCCATTACTGAGTTTTCTGAGTTTTAAAGTATTATTCTATTTACGGCAAGAGAATATGAAGTGAGTTATTAGGGTTGCGGAACTGAGTTACCTTTATTAGTTCGAGAGGAGTCTCGAAGAATTGGGTAACGGGTGGATATAGTTTGTGATTTGTGGGCCTAGTGCTCCATTTCGGGCCTTAATTAGTTTAGTTGGTAGTCACGTATTAGCAGTAGGAATTGTTTTTTTGTATTTGACTAAGACTGGCAGATGTACATACTTTTTCTCGTTCTAATAGAAAAGTTTGAACCTATTTTCAAAATATATATATATATATATACACACACACACACACACACACACACACACCTAAGCTTGGATGTGATAAATTATGTCATAAAAGGCATATAAATACATATAAACACATTTACACACCTTAAGTACCTCACAACATGGCCTGGGGGGGTGTAAACATATGGAAAAAGATGGTGGGAGGTATGGAAAGCATGCTTTCATGAAGGTTTATTATTATTTTATACTAAAGGTCATTTTACTAAATTACCCCTCTCATTTTCTATAAACACCTCATATCTCTACACATTCTTCCTTTAAACCATCATTCTTATATTCGTTTCTATCATCTTCATCTCTACAAGTTCATCCTTGGCTTCCAAGAGAAATTCCTAGGCTTAAATTTTTGAATACACTTCTAAGAATCAAGTTAAATTGCCTTACTTCACTTCCAAATACCAATACTCTCCATAGCAAACCCCTACACCTCAAAACCAACTTGGGCCGAGCCAATTATGCCCTTCACCAACCCTATTTGCACCATAGAAGGTCACACTAGGTCATATTTCCAAGCTATGGTGGTTTGCAAGTGTTTTAGCCAAGCTCGATGGTAGTTTAGTTTGATTTAGATAAGTTACGATGAGTAAAGTTCATGTTTTTAAAACTCGAATTACTAAATTTTTAAGTTGTAAATTTTAGGAGCTAAAATGTTGCTTAAGTATGTGGTGGTTATACGTTGCATATGCATACATATATGTTGATTTGGTACTTGTTGGTTATGTCGAAGTTTGAGTAGGCGATAAAGATTTTACCTTGAATATTGGAAAAGTTAGTTAGTATTGTTAAGTACTACTTTATTTATGATGGCACTATAATATTATATGTGATATTATGTTTGAATGTTGTATTTGCTGTATGTTGTTTCATTACGCAAAGGTAGCGATTCGCCAATCAAAAGCAATGTAGAAATCCGATTTTTGTCGAAAGTTTGATTTTTGTTTCAGAGAGAAATGTTTTCAAGTTTAAAACATTGATTTTGGTTTCAAAAATTTATTTTCATTTTTTAAAGAAGATAAGAATTCAAAGTTGAGGTTTTAAAAGTTATAAAATCAGAATTTCAAGTTTTGAAAATTACGGGTCCGTATAGCGATTGTCGTTATATGCGTAATTCGGAAAATCAAACTACTTTTCTAATCTAAACTTGTTTTAACTTAAAATCCTTTTAGAAAATGTTTTCTAACTTCAATTTAGTAATAAAATAACAATTAATTAATTAATTAATGATTGATTAGTTGATTAGTTAATGATTGATTAATTGATTAATTGATTAATAAAGGTAATTAGTATTTAATCATTTGTTAATAATGGTTTTTAAACTTAAATGATAATCAATTAAGTTAATTATGATTTATTACTTAATTAAAGTTAATTATTAATTAAGGATTAATTAATTAATTATTATTTAATTATTTATTTAAGATAATTATTAATTAATTATTATTTTAAAAAGAGATTTTACTTAATTAATCTTTGATTAAAGTTAATTATATTTTAATAAGGTTTAATTACTTTTAATTAGAGTATAATGACTATTTAACAAGGATTTTATTCTCATTTATAAGGGTTTTAATTTATTTTAAAACTTCACCGAGATTAAGTAATCGGTTTTGTTTTAAACTGTTTTCGTTTCAAAAAAAATTTAAATCAAAGGATTTCTGTGTCACTTACCTTAAGTAACCTCATATGATTAGGAAAACTTAATGACATCTATTAGTAGAAAAAACACCTTTCTGCTATTACAATTAACTTGGACATTTACTTAAGTTGATTGATTATTATGTGTTGATTCTTTATATGCCTGTTGTTATGTAACACCATATTAAACTGGATAAGTAAAACCAAATTAAAAGCACCATTGTGGTCATTAAGCCTCTATTTGATTTTGTAAGGATAAATATTTCATTTTCTTTACGAAATTGTTTCAAAGTTATTTCATTTTGTATACGATATTTAAGAATGATTTGATAAATGTTTTACTAAAGATGTTTTTCACTAATAGGAATGGTTTTCCAGGATATAAAAAAAAGTTTTTATAAAGGGGTTTGGAAATTTATGGGGTGTTTTAGGTAAATGGATTTGAGTTTTTAAGCAAAGAAGATTTCATAAATAAGAAAGATTTATAAAATGGATTTGCTTATGAAAGGAAGCTAATTTGACTTAAGGTTATTTAACAAGTTGTATAGACATGAAAGGTTTATAAAGAAGTTTTATGAATGATTTTGGGGTATTTATAAAAGAAGTTTAAGAAAATGGTTTGGACATTCACAAAGGAATTTATAAAAAGGTTTGGATATTTATAAGAAATTTATATAAAAATTTTGGACATTTATAAAGGAATTTATATAAATGGTTTTGAATATTTATAAAAGGATTTTATTAATGAATTTGGAAGTTGGAAAGTATTTTGAAAAGGTTTGATTTCAAAATAAAAAGAGATTTCATGAATGAAATAGATTTGTTTAAAAAGGACTTACTGAAAGAAACATAATTTTTTTTAAGATCTAAGTTTCTCTAAATTGACATGTTAAGAATGTGGTATGGAACATCTGCTCCATACTTAACATCGAGGAAATAATATTTAGGGTTGCCCTTACATCTAATTTAAACAACGTTTGTTTAATCCTTTCTAACATGAATTGGAAGAAAGAAGCTATTCACAAATGTTTTGTGAATGTACTTATATCAGAGAGATAAGCATATGAACGTTTTAGACAAACGGTTTGAAAAGAGATTTATTAAATAAAGATTTGTTATGAGGCTTAGTGGTTGCGATGGATAAATAAACCTCAAATGGAATTGGTTGTTTTTTGTTTATTTGATAGTTAAATAACCGACTCTCAAGTCGGGACCTATTTTAACTAACGAGATATATTAGGTATATTCAAATTCCCAAATGAGGACTCGATTGCTTGGTGCATACTTTCAAAAGAACCGAAATTGAGTTGGCTGGAAATTATCGCTTAGTTTTGGAGACACACATCCTCGGTTTATCCGAACCACTCCAAAGTAATAAAGAACGATGTTAAATCATATTGAAACATGCTATGGAGTTATACCATTGTTCCTAAGGGTGATTCCAAAGTGGAAGATAGTAACGTGGAATGTTTGTTCGATCTCAGAACAACTTGCATCGATGAATGCTGACATTGCATCTCTGCTTAAAGGGCAGTGCTAACATTCCAAGATGATTTGTTGGAATAAAAGAAGGTAAAGCGTATCCTTAAGCTTCACAACCGGAAAAATTGCAAAAATAGGGTATGTAGCAGAGCTATGTGGTCGGCTACCTTTAGGAGCCACCATCCCATTCTAGATTGTCCATATTCGAGTTGTTTTGCATGTAAACATTGTGGTAGTATAAGGCCTCGGTGTCAAAAGGGATGAGATAATCCAGTTCACCATGTTAAAGGGGCAGCCGACTCTATGTAGTAGGGGTACAAGAAGTTCTTGTCAGACTCGGGTGCATTTTTTAGCGGTGTACATTGAAAGGTAGTTCCCTACCTTGCCATAGTATGAAATCTAATCTCAACTATGTGCCTTTACGATTTTGATTTAGAGCCTAATAAGCTAGAATTTAATATGGTAATAATTTCAGCAATTTTGATATTTATTTGAAACCATAGATATTATTATAATATCATTGGATATATATATACACAAATGTTTTGGTTATCGTAAGATAAAAACTCATCCATGTTTATGTGCGGTGTGGTCTTACGAGATGCCTTTGATTTAAAGGCTTTTACAAAGTTAAAGTCTTATGCTTTACTCATACGAGACCCATGTCTGATCAGGAGTTTATTTTCCTTTCCTAAACTCTTGGATGCTCAAATTTGAATGGGCGGCCAAGTTGTTTAGGTTTTCCACAGATTCATTTTGAAGGAGCTTGGAGTTGGTGGATTCTTCAATAGCTAGTTAATTTTTTGTTTTCATTGTATTATAGGTATATTGTATTAGTTAGGAAGGGACATGCTGTTATAAATGCTGTTATAACTGTCCTAGGTTAGAATTTGTATTTGTTTGACTCTGATGTAACATTCTTGAAATGATTTTGTTATATATTATGTTGAGTAATATATATTGTTACGTTGCATTATGAGATTCTATGTTGTTTAGTTTCTTCTCTTCTTTCTTTTCCATCTTTCACCCTTGATGACCTATCTTTCGGATGACTAAATGATCGTCACATGAATATGGAGGATGTATTAAGTGTCATCTTTGGTAGTAAGAAAGGTGGATCGTTACATCTGCTATTAGAGCTTAGGTTAAGCAAATACCTAGGCTATGGTGGAGTAAACTCATTTTAGATAGGGTTAATGATGTGCTAGAATGAGTTTGGGTGTAATATGTGTGTGTGTGTGTGTGTAAGTGCGCAGTTGTTAGCGAATAAAAATGTTTTATATCATGTTGTTTGACCTATTGAGTGGCTTAAGAATTATGGTCAATGTGCTTGATCAACGCTATTGATAGGGATTTACTAAACACTTGAACAAGTTAAATTGATATAATATTTTTTTAAATTTGTTAAATGAAATAATTTCACTTAGGAAATATTTTATATATATATAAAATGTATGATTTTTAAAATCTAAATAGTTATTTGTGAGGAGAGTGGTTTAGGAGTTAATAATATTTAAATTATTAGCATTTAGGGTTTAACTAATCATGCTTGTCCTGTTTTGAGCATTGACTATTGTCAGATTTAATGGAAGATTTCGTTTTTCCGTTATGGGTTGAGTAGATAAAACTTGTAAGAATATTGAATCGAACAGCTTATGAATTAAGTTTCATAATTTGACGGTAAGGTGTCCAACAATATGTTGGGTAAAATTTGAATTTTAATGAAGGTGTTTATTTAAAGAAAATCTTCAGATAGTTTTATAAGATGAATTAAGAAAGATGATTTTACAAATCAAAACTATTAAATGTATTTCAAAAAGGAAAGGGTATTGAGAGTATTAAATCCTGGCAGCTTTGATAAAGTTTCAATGGTTTTGTAAATAGTAGTACTCTTTCTTAAAGATATTTTAAGATACAAATATTAAAATAAAGTTTGAAAGTAAGGTTTTCTTTGGATAGTTCAGGAAGGAATTTCGATTTGTTTTGTGATGATCAGAATAATCTTCTAAGTGAAAATCAAAGTTTGCATAGGCAGATATGATGGTACACTTAGAAATTATTCCTTTTATCATTACACAATTGGGACAAGTTCGAATCCAAATGTACCCAAAGAAAGTGGCTGATTTAATTATAAATAGTATTGTTTCAAGTAGAAATTTTAAAAAAAAAAGAAGAAATATCTTTCTATTGACCAGTCCAAGTGTCTCAGAAATGACTAAAAATGGGTAAAAGATGTGTTTGGATGGCAAACACTTCTCTTGAGTATTCCTTTCTTAGTAAAGGGGTATTTGGTACTATTTGGTAGTACCCAGTTCCTTGACATCATTTTGAAGTTACTTGAGCTATATGTTGTTTTCAAAAGGTTTTTAAAATAAAACCAGTGATTGTGTTCTTGGATCTCCTAAAAGGAAGAGTTTTCAAAATAAAATGATATTTTGAAGATGGATTAATATATGACATTTTTAATCAGGTTAAATTTAATGAGGAGGTTTAATAAACATTTTCATTTAAAATGTGTCTTTTGATACTAACATCTTGGATGTGAAGAATTATTTGCTTTTATTAGGTCGACTAGTAGACATTTTTACCATAGAAGTGTCTAAGAAAAAGGTAGAATTACAAATTAGATGTTTGAATATACTTTTAGGATGTAGAAGAGATTATATAAGTTAATAAGTTTAAAAATTGATTCTTATGAAGCATGGCGGGAGAGTAGAAAGTAGTTAGATAGAAAGAATTGTTAGATCAGTACGTAGGTTGTATGAAGATCATTTCTCCTTTTCACATAGTTCTCGATCCAAAATTTGAGTATTTGACTGGAGATGTTTTTGACCATTCAGAATAAGGATTTATCACTTGATTTTTGACGTAGAGCATCAGAGAGGGTTCTTACGTGGAACCAAAAGTGGTCTATCATAGTTTACTGTTATGCAAAGAGGACAGAGGTTTCTAACTTAAGGGGCCTGATCAAAGTCCGCACTAGGAAGTCGGGTGAGCGATACTTGTTAGGAGGTGAAGTTATGTGTTCAAGTGAATGATCAAAATCAAATTTTACATACGAATGATCTATGTACATCATACAGACCGATGAATAGTTTAAGTTTTTCTGGTGTTAGAGTTATGGTACAATTTCGGAGACAAAATTCTTTTAAAGGGGAAGAGTTTAACAACCCGAATTTTACAGTCTTCATTTATGAATATTTAATAAATTTTAAATATTAAAATAATAGGTTTTGTAATTAAAATTAACTCTTTTAAGTAATAACAAATGATGGTAAAATAGATTTGCAACGACCCAGGATTTTTCCATTTTGAAATAGGCTATTTAAATATATTTTAAATGGATTTTTATTAGCAAATAAACCTATTTTAATTATTTAATAATGATGATAAAATAGTTTTCAAAATTTTTTTACCAGTATAGATTGTTCAAATAAAAATAGAAAATGTGATCGAAGAACGTTTCCCGAAATTTCGACATTTCGAGACCCGAAAGTCGTCGGGAACGTTGTGCACACTTTGTGCAACACACATACATTGACATATGTCAGGATTATATTAATTAAGCATACTTATGTATATTAATTTATATATATATACACACCCAAGCTTGGATGTGACAAATTATGTTATAAAAGACATATATATACATATAAACACACTTATATACATATGCAAATCCTAGGCCATACCTCAAGTACCCTAAAACATGGCCTAGAAGGGTAACGTGTGTAGAGAGATGGTGGGAGGTATGGCAAGCATGCTTTCATCAAGGTTTATTATTATTTTATACTAAAGGTCATTTTACTAAATTACCCCTCTCATTTTCTATAAATACCTCCTATCTCTACACGTTCTTCCTTGACACCATCATTTCCATATTTATTTATATCCTTTTCATGTCTACAAGTTTATCCATGGCTTTCAAGAGAAATTCCTAAGCTAAAATTTGTGAATACACTTCTAAAAATCAAGTTGAATTGCTTTACTTCACTTCAAATACCAATACTGTCTAAAGAAAACCCCTGTGCCGCAAAACCACCTTAGGTCGGTCTTAATTATGCCCTTCGTCGAGCTCTTTTGCACCATAGAAGGTCACACTAGGTCATATTTTAAAGCTAAGGTGGTTAACTAGTGTTGTAGCCAAGTTTGGTGGAAGTTTAATTTGATGTAGATAAGTTACGGTGAGTTAAGTTCACGTTTTTAAACTCGTGTCACTAACTTTTCAAAGTTGTAAAATTTATGAGTCAAAATGTTGCTTAAGTATGTGGTAATGTTATATGTTGTGTATGCATGCGTATATGTTGATTTGGTGTTGGTTGGTTATGCCGAAGTTTGAGTAGGCGATAAAGTATTTACCTTGACTATTGGAAAAGTTAGTTAGTATTGTGAAGTAATACTTTGTTATGATAAAGCTATAATGTTATGATGTGATATTATGTTTGAATGTTGTAATTGTTATATGTAGGTTCATGACATCAAGGTAGCGATTCGCTAATCAAAAGCGACTTAGCAATTCGCTTTTTGTCGAAAGTTTAATTTTTGTTTCAAAGAGAAAAGTTTTCAAGTTTAAAATTTTGATTTTGGTTTCAAAATTTTAGTTCCATGTTTTAAAGAAGACAAGAATTTAAAGTTGAAGTTTTAGAAGTTAGAAAATAAATATTTCAAGTTTTGAAAATTACGGGTTTGTATAGCGATAGTCACTATACGCGTAGTTCGGAATATCTAACTATTTTTTAATCTAAACTTGTTTTAACTTAAAATCCATTTAGAAAATGTTTTATAACTATAGTTTAGTAATTAAAGAATAATTAGTTATATTTTTATTTAATGATTATTTAATTGATTAATTAATAAAGGTAATTAGTACTTAATCATTTGTTAATAATGGTTTTTAAACTAAATTTTAATCAATTAAGTTAATCATGATTTGTTACTTAATTAAAGTTAATTATTGTTTAATTATTATTTAAGGATCAATTAATTATTATTTAATTATTTATTTAAGATAATTATTAATTAATTATTATTTTAAAAATGGGTTTTATTTAATTAAATTTTGATTGAAGTTAATTATATTTTAATTAAGGTTTAATTACTTTTAATTGGATTTTAGTTACTATTTAACAAGGATTTGATTCTCATTTATAAGGGTTTTAATTTATTTCAAAATCGCTTTGAGTTTAAGTAACTAATTTTGTTTTAAACTATTTTCGTGTCAAATTTGTTTTAAATCAGGGGATTTCTGAGTCACTTACCCTTGAGTAACCCCGTATGATTAGGAAAACTAAATGATATTTATTAGTAGAACAAAACACCATTCTGCTATTACAGTTAACTTGGACATTTACTTAAGTTGATTGATTATTATCTATTGGTCCCTTATCATTGTTATGTAATGCCATGTTAAACTGGATAACTAAAACCAAATTAAAAGCACCATTGTGGTCATTACCTCCATTTAATTTTGTAAGGATAAATATTTCATTTTCTTTTTGAAATGATTTCAAAGTTATTGCATTTTGAAGAAGATATTTAAGAATGATTTGAAAAATGGTTTTGCTAAAGATGTTTTTAGCTAATGGGAATGGTTTTCCAGGTTATAAAATGAAGTTTTTATAAAGTGCTTTATAAAGGGATTTGGAAATTTATAGGGCCTTTTGGGTAAATGGATTTGATTTTTTAACAAAAGAAGATTTCATAAATAAGGGCGATTTATAAAATGGATTTGCTTATGAAAGGAAGCCAATTTGACTTAAGGTTATTTCAGAAGTTGTTTAAAAAGGAAAGGTTTATAAAGAAGTTTTATAAATGATTTGGGTATTTATAAAAGAAGTCTTAGAAAATGATTTTGATATTCACAAAGGGAGTTTATAAAATGGTTTGGATGTTTATAAGAAATTTATTTAAAAAGTTTGGATATTTATAAAGGAATTTATATAAATAGTTTTGAATATTTATAAAAGGGTTTTATAAATGAATTTGGAAGTTAGAAAGTATTTGGGAATCGTTTTGATTTCAAAATAAAAAAAGATTTCATGAATGAAATAGATTTGTTTAAAAAGGATTTACCAAAATAAATATAAAGAGAATTTATGATCTAGGTTTCTCTAACGGACCTGTTAAGAATGGTGATATGGAATATCCGTTCCACACTTAACACCAAGGGAGTAGTGTTTCGAGATTTCCTTACCACCAATTTAAACAATATTTTTTTAATCCTTTTAACATCAATTGAAAGTAAGAAGTTATTCACAAATGTTCTGCGAATATAATTATGTCGGAGAAATAAGTAATGAATGTTTTAGACAAACATTTTGAAAAGAGATTTATTACATAAAGAATTGTTTTGAGGCTTAGTGGTTGCTATGGATAAATAAATCTCAAATGGAATTGGTTATTCTTTGTTTATTTGATAGTTAAATGGCCGACTATCAAATTTGGACTTGTTTTAACTCAGGAGATATGTCAGATATATTCGATTTCCCCGGTGAGGACTCGATTGCTTAGTGCATACTTCCAAAAGAACTGGAATTGAGTTAACCGGAAATTACCGCTTAGTTTTTGGGACACCGGTCCTTGGATATATCCAAACCACTCCAAACTAATAACAAACGATGTTAAATCATATTGAAGTATGCTATGGAGTTATACTATTCTTCCTGAGGGTGATTCCAAAATGGAAGATAGTAATATGGAATGTTTGTTCGATCCAGGAACAACTTGGATGGATAAATGGTGGAATTGCATCTCTGCTTGGAGGGCAGTGTTAGAATTCCAAGATGATTTGCTGGTATGAAAGAAGGTAAAGCATAGGCTTAAGCCTCACAACTGAAAAAATGGCAAAAACAGGGTATGCAATAGAGCTATGTCGTCAGCTACCATTAGGAGCCGCCATCCCATTCTCAATTTTCCATATTCGAGTTATTTTGCATGCAAACATCGTGGTAGTATAAGGCCTCGATGTCAAAAGAGATGGGGTAATCTGTTTCACCATCTTAACGGGGCAGCCGGCTCTGTGTAGCAAGGGTACAATAAGTTCTTATCTGACTCCGGTGCATTTTCTAGGTGTGTACCACCAGAAGGTAGTCACTTACCTTGCCACAGTATGGAATCCAATCTCCAATACATGCCTTTATGATTTTGATTTTAGAGCCTAGTATGCTGGAATTTAATATGGTAACAATTTCAGCCATTATGATATTTATTTGAAACCATAGACATTATTATAATATCGCTGGATTTTTATATATGAATGTTTTGGTAATCGTAAGATAAAAACCCATCCGTGTTTATATGCGGTGTGGTCGTACGAGATGCCTTTAATTTAAAGGTTTTTAAAAAGTTAAATACTTATGCTTTACTCATGCCAGACCAATGTCTGAACCGGAGTTAATTTTCTTTTCCTAAACTCTTGATGCTCAAATTTGAATGGGCAGCCAAGCAGCTCAGGTTTTCCATAGATTCATTTTGGAGGAACTTGGAGTAGGTGCCTTCGTCGATAGCTAGTTATTTTTCTTGTTTCCGCTGAATTAGAGATATATTGTATGGTTAGGAAGGGACGGGCTGTTTTAACTATCCTAGATTGGAACTTTTATTAGTATGACTCTGATATAACATTTTTGAAATGACTTTGTAATATATTATGTTGAGTAATATATGTTGTTCTGTTGCATTATGAGATTCTGTGTTGTTTAGTTTCTTCTCTTCTATCTTTTCTTTCTTTCACCCCTAATCACCCGTATTTTGGACGACTAAATGATCGGCACATGAACACCGAGAATGTATTAGGTGTCATCTTTAGTAGTAAGAAAGGCGGACCATTACACATGCAGTCATACTATAGGTAAGCTCAGTCCCAGCATGAATGTTAGGTCGTATCATATAAGCATATATGAAAACGTCCTACATATGTATAAAATTTCCATATGAGCGCAAAATGACAGTTAAAAGTCTAGCAATCATCCCTACCATCCATTTTATCAATCATGAAGCAACCGAAAACCTAAATTTTGGAGAGAAAAGGTTTACCAGAGAAAGACTGAGGATGAGAAGTCCTCATCTTTTTTTAAGTTTCCTATGTGCTTTCCATTGGATTATCTCTCTATTTTACTTGAACCTGCCTAATTTCTTAGTTGCGGAGCTTCCTAGTTCAGTGCTCCATCATGCATGCGATGGGAAGAGGTGCTAATGGCTCTGTCTCAATATATACTAACCGATCAGGCTCTACTATAATGGTAGTATCATGAAGGCATCTCCTTAAGTGTGAAACATGAAAGATGTCATGGACTTCGCTAGCTTATCGGACAGTTCTACTCGATATGCAAGCTTCCTAATTCTTTCCAAGATCAGGAAGGGCCTAATAAATCTTTATGCCAACTTCCTTGACTTACCAAACCACATAACCTTCCTAAGAGGGAAAACCTTAATAAATACCATGTCATCTACCTCAAACTCCAATTCCTTCATTTTTCAACATAGGACTTTTGACGATCTTGTGCAACCTTCATTCGCTGCCTAGTCAACTCTATCTTCTCCAAAGTTTCATAAATCAAATTTGGTCCAAGTAGAATTTTATCGGTTGTTTTCCACAACAATTAGGCGATTTGCACGGCCTCCCGTATAATGCTTCAAAGGGTGCCATGTGAATCATCATTTGGTGACTATTATTATATACAAATTATACTAAAGGTAAGAGCTGCTTCCAATGTCCTTCGGAATCAATTACATACCTACCATCATGAGGAAACTGTTCCCCTCTCCTCATCGGCCCAAAACATTCATTATCGCCTCATCCTTCTTCTGCTCTAGCTAAATAAGGTCCACTAATGCAGGCCTAACCTCCATTGCTGCTAAATAGCCTAGAGTGGGTTATGTAAGCGGTAGAAAATTAAAATTCTAAAGGAATTCCAATTGCTACCACTTATATATAGCACCTAAAGTAGCATGCCTCCAATTAATGGCGTCGGCGATGACATTCTCTATTTTGCAGGTACATTGTATCCCAAAGCCATATGATGTCATAAACTCCATCTACCTCTACTGTCCAAGATTTAAATCTTTTTGGTAAAAGAGGTATTTGAGCAACTTATGGTTGGTGAATATCTCGAACCTCTCTCCCAAAAAAAAGCGTCTCTACATCTTTAAGGCAAAAACGATAGCCGCTAACTCCAAGTTATGAGTTGGATATCTTTTCTCATGATCCTTCAACTGTACTAACATAAGCTATCACCCTACCTTCTTGCATAAGAACAGATCCTAATCCCCTACTACATGCACTATTGTAAACGGTGAAAGGCTTTGTCCCATCAGGAATAGTTAATATTGGCGTGCTAGTCAATAGCACCTTCAGCTTCTCAAATACTTTCTTGCATTTCTCATCCCATGCAAAAACTAGATTTTTCTTACTTAAGCGAGTTAGTGTGATTGCTATCTTCACAAAGTATTTAATAAATTTCTTATAGTAACCCGCTAACCCAACATACTTTTTAACCTCCGAGGCATTGTTTGGAATCTTCCAATCTTGAATATCTTCCAACTTTGTGGGGTCTACAAATAATCCCTTCTTGAAAGAAATACGTCAAAGAATTCTCACCTCCTTCCTCCAAAAGTGATATTTTGAGAAGTTGGCTTTAAGTTGATGCCTTCTCAAAATCCCTGGTGCCTCCCTTAAGTGGTTTTCATGCTCATCTTCACTTTTGGAGAATACTAAGATATCATCCATAAAGACTATGATGAATTTATTTAGTCACCCCTTAAAAACTCTACTCATCAAATCTGCAAAGTATGCTGGGGCATTTGTAAATCCAAAATGAATTACATCCCATTTATGCAGTCTATCTAGAGTTTGAAATGTGGTATCTTGCTTGTCATCCTCAACTATCCTCAATCGATAAAATCCAGTGGCTAGGTCCAATTGGAAAAATATTTTGGCTCCAATAAGATGAACAAATAAATCATTTATTCTTGGTAAGGAATACCTATTCTCGTTAGTCAAGTTATTGAGTTGTCCATAGTTGAAGCATAGCCTTAATGCGCCATTTACCTTAGTGGAAATGACAACAGGCACTCCTCATTCATAAGTACTTCAACAAATAAATCCTTTCTACAATAGTTCCGAAATCTTCATATCCAACTCTCACATTTCTTTAGGGGCCATGTGCCTTAATAATAGAGCAATAGGTCTAGCTTCCCTCTCCAAATCAATTATAAAGTCGATCTTCCTTTGGAGTAGGAAACCCAAGACTTCTTATAAAACGTCAAGGAATTCTCAAACTAAGTGTATAGATGAAATATCATCTTGTGATAGGCTAAGAGAATATAGATAGATTACCGTGACTGAGTTTTAGGATGTGCATTAAACATTTATATCTCGCCTTTTAAAACTCCTTAATCATACAATCCTTCTATTGCAATCTAAGATAACCAATCCATCCCTAAGATAAGTCCATACCCCTTGAAACTAAGAACATACATGTTACAAGTAAAATCGACATTACATGTATCCACAACTAGGTTTTTTGCAAATTAAGGAAAAATGCGTCGATCCCTACATAGGATTTGATACTACTATTAGGTCAATGACAATGAAGGTTTCTGGACTAAAAGAGTCAACTTATTGATCAAACAACCAAGCTTTGAAACCAAATGTAACAAACCAACTTGAAACGAGCCCAATTTTCGGCCAAATAAAGGCCTACTTAACATTAGATCCATTCCAAAGCTGGCTATTGGTTGATAAAATTAATACAATGAACAATACACATAATTATCCGCTAGTACTATCAAAATCTCAACGTGGAAAGGATAAAATATAATATCAAAAATAGTATCCATATTACAAAAATTCAAATCTCAAAACTTAACATAACATCCGATATCATAAGTACAATATCTTAAAATATAATAACATCGTGTTTGAAATGGATACATCAAAACATATAAAAACATAAGTAGATAGATAACTGCCACCAGACCCCGTCTCCAAATTCATCTCCTAAATCTACGTCGTCTTCTCTAGCCTGTGTTGTAAAGCGGAGGAATTCAGAACAAAAATTTCTAGTGAATAAAAATCTCGAGTCTTTCCTAATAGTATTTGGTAATATAAATTAGATAAGTACATGTTTTACAAATCCTAACATGTTTCTTACAAATACCTTCAATTGTAAGCCCAAAGGCTCTCCCATTCAAATCGTATAACCAGAACTTTTCTAGCCCAACTCTATAACTCACCTTTAGCTTTAAGCCCAAGGCCATTCCTAGTCCCACGCACTGTCAATCATGTCCTAACAATGTGAGAGAAAGTACCCAGGCCATTTCGTACCTTTTCAATGAGAATTGGACCGACTCTGACTATTTGATACCTATATGTTGGGTAGGTCCATGTCATTTAATACCTAACCTAAGGCAGACCCTCTTTGGTACTATCTAGCTGATATAGTATGAACTCTCTTCAGGCCACTTAATACTTCTTTATGGTAAGAGGCGGACCCTACAATAGCCACTTAATACCTTAAACCCAAAGTGTATCCGTTTCGAGATTTTTACTTCCATGCCTAAAGACTAACCCCGATCATTTAATACTAGCTAAATAAGGAGGAAGCGGCCCCTACAATAGCCACTTAGTACCCCTAACCCCAAAGCAGGTATTGCGCATTATGACCCATAATCCAAATGTATCACATTAGCTCGACTATTCGTAGGCACTGGTAGCCAGATTAACTAGGCAAGCTTAACCTACAAATTTGGGTCTAACCTTGCATCCTCCATGGGTACTTTATAGATGATGTCTCACATCAGCCCTAAAGTCACACTACTTGTAGCTAGATTAGCAGAATAGACTTCTATGTGCTTTTAAATGACATCGCATCCCTATAACTTAGTCCTAATTTCCACTATCCTAACATACTACCATATGTACCCCACTACATCCCACATAAAAGGCCTTATAAGGAAACCTCCTTATACCGCCTTTAACTCTAAATTATTTCCCATAATTATCTCAACTTATTTCCTAAGGGAGTTTTAATGTTAATTACTAACCTATTTACTACACAATTAATTATTTACTAATTATATGTCATATATACCAAATATATATATACAGACATATACACAACTAAATATTCCTGAGTGTATGAAGATTGTGTCCTACACTAATCGTTTAAATGCCAAACTTCACATTTATACAAGTCTAACTCCATACTATAACATACAAATTAGCTAATATCCTTAGCCCAATAATAGACTTGTATAAGAAAATATAATCAATTACAAAAATTATTTATATTAAAATAGCAGAATCAACATCAACATAGTTTATAATTCAAATCCTTTTACACCCTATTCAACTTTGCATATATAAATGAAAAGGGGTTTATAATTAAATTAGGAAAATAGGTAGTGCAAACTACAAATAGGATATTGTGTGCATTGCACAACTTTTCCTAACTTATTTTCTTTTTAAAACCTTTATTCTCATCAAAAGAGCGAAGTGAGAAGTGGAATAGAATGTAAACTATTAAAAGTTCAATAACTACACAAATTCTACCATTTTAATATAAATAAATGATATTCCAATAATATAAAAATTAACAATTCGTTTTATGGGAATTTGAGGGGTTTATGTTTAAGGTTTTTGTGAACCAAAATTCACCAACGCATAAATCAAATACTAAAAATGAGAAATACTAAGATTTCCACTCATAGATGATTCCCGTATTTTCCTCTTAGATTTGTTTACGCCTACTTTTCAATCTCTTTTCAGGCATCTTCCTTTAGAAATATATAACAATTGGATTATGTGTGAATTAGATTCAAAATTTCAGGGATTGGAGGAGAATAGAATCAGTATTCGAATATTGAATATCTAAAATCCTTTACTTGATAATCTTCTGAACCATAAGGAAGAAACTGATAGAGCTTCATTATTGTTCTAGATAATTTGTGAATAAAAGTGAGGTGATAGCCTCTTATTTATAGTGGTTAGGAGGTATAAGAACCGTCAGATTTAAGTCAGTTTAAAATAATAAAATCCAAACCGTTCGCACCTCACAAGACCCTAGCCGCCAGAACACCCACCGGTCGAACGCCCTTCCTCAAGCGGTCGACCGCTAGCGCTCGATCGACCCAAGAAAGGCGATCGACCGGTAGTCTACATTTGAAACATAATCATTTCTGCCATTTTATTTTTATTTAACTCCTCATCAACTTTAACGTTACCGTTTATTTTAACGTTTTCTTAACCCTAGTTCCTAATCCAAATTAATTTTTAAATACCAAATTCTTAACATTAATTAAAATTTGAATCTAAATTTGAATTATTTTGAATTTGAAAACTTCAAACATCAATAACTTTTCTGTTTGAGCTTAGATCACAAAACTTTATATATGAAAATTGATCAGAAAATTGCCGAATGCAACGACACAACTTCCATGGCCAAATTCTGATACCTACAAAATTTCCAATTTTAGCCTTGTTATTAATTAATTAATTTTTATGGGTGTTACAGCTATGTCCTTAAAATAATGTGTATGTAGTCATGATTACATCCTCGAAATAATATGTCTAGTGATGGCTGAATCTTGAAAATAATATCGCTATCCACCTATACTACAGCTGCATCAATCCTCCATCGTCAGTCCTACATCATAAATTCTTTTCCAAATGACCACCATCATAAGGTTAATGAGTACTCAATATCATTAGAATATTATACTTTGAGATATATACTCACCATCATTTTGTTTCTTTGCTCGAACCCATGACACTTAAAGAGCAAGGAACTAAACTGACCGTCCTTGCAGTCCAGGTTAAGATCGGGTCCTAACATCAATGGACTCTAGATCTGGGAGCACATCCTAGCCTAGGTAAGCATTCAACATAACCTTGCTTTATGAGCACTCATCGAAACCTTCGGGTATAACACACTTCATGTCTATAGTAGAGTGTGTTCTAGCTCCACTTTGTAAGTTGGCATGTAAGAACTTGTCCTTATGGTTCATCGTCATAACTCTCATCATTGACTCGTCAAGTCTAAAATATAACATATCGGATCTCATCGCTTTAAATATTTAGATCAGAAAAATCTAATTCCAAAATCCACTATTAATAATCTCTTCCTTTAATGACAAGGATAACTCATTCAAAATGCCAAATGGAGATGCATTAATGAGCCATGTTCTAATATATCTTTAGAGATAACATTTTTATTTTCAAGTCAAAGCTTCCATCTATTTATAAAACCAAAATCATTTTTCTTCCTAAAACATCACCACCATTTTATAAAGCAATTTACCAAAATATTTAACCATTTTAATTCAATTTCAAAATGATTCTCTTTGAGAAAACATCATTTTGTACAAATTTTTAAAATGGGAACTCTTTGTTTAAATATTTACAGAAGTTGGTAATTATTTGAAAAATATAGATTTCAGATTGCATATTTTGATAAATATATATTGAACCTCCCTAATCGCCATCTTGATTCCTAGGCGGTACTAATCAAGTCTTTAGTTACCAGAATTATCAAATTACCATTCTCATCTTCAAAGAACATCTTCAAATTTCTCAGTTATTCTGAATATCCAGTCTTCCTTAGCCTAGGAAACTACGCTATCCCACTATGAATAAACTAAATATGTTCCTTATCAATCCACTTGTTTCTCCAATGTATATCCCACTAAAAGTTAACGTTGGATAACTATATTCCTATAACATCTATCATACATAGAAATCATACAAACATGCAAGCATACAAGTAAATAAACAACCAAGTAAAAAGAGTACATAATAAGTAGCAAATCAGGCAACCAACAAAATACAAACAAGAGAAAAAATTTAAACAAGCATGACATGAATTGATTAAATAGATAGTCAAACAGTGCGATACAAACAACAAATCAAACATAATACAATCAACCAAAACGAATAAATACAATAAAAGCCCATATCTTGAACATCAAAATGGATAATCTCTATAGCATATCCCAACCCCCTTTGTGGAAGGGAATAATTAGACATTAAAACGACTCCTTAAGGAAGGTCACACATAACATCCATAAAGGTAACATCGTCATAAGGGTGTTAGGTAGACCAAAACTCATTCTACATGGTTATCTTAGACCCTGTTACAAAGTCTAGTTGTACAAACCTTAAAATCTTTGAATAAAACACATTTTTAAACGAACACCTTTAATGTTGTTATTCAATCAAATATTTTACCTGTTTGACATTTACTTTTCAAATCAAATCAGCCCCATCTTAATAAAATA
Organism: Allium cepa; assembly: GCA_030765085.1. Taxonomy (NCBI): domain Eukaryota; kingdom Viridiplantae; phylum Streptophyta; class Magnoliopsida; order Asparagales; family Amaryllidaceae; genus Allium; species Allium cepa. Next base: position 141,385,887 of record CM060932.1, read on the forward strand.
CTTTCTGTATAATATTGTAGAACTGGATACTTTATATATAACAACCCGCACCTTAGCGCTAAATCTAAAAACAATGTCCATCAAAGTATAGATCGTTGGTGTTTGGTATCTTGAAAATAACAGAAACATATTTGAGAACTATATATCGATATAAACTCACAACGAGATACTAAAGTATAATAGAACATATGATTACTGACCAAGGTGGACACCTTTAATCTTTAGTGCCCTTTTCAGTGTCGAGCATGCATAAGGAAATCTATCCTTCTACTATTTCCGCTTTGTACCAATACATGTTCCGCTAAAGCTATCATGTGGGTTGTAATGAGAAGTGGGGTCAGAGCAATAATCTGATAACTGGTAAATTACACACTTCTAGTTTATGTCGAGTGTCTTTCATTACATATTACGTCTATTATTTTACTTAGTCATCTTGACTTCACTTATGCGTACAATATGCCCCATCTACTCAAAGTAGACAATAACTACATACATATGTGTATGTGTGTATAAGTACCACGGTCGCTCTTGGGACCAAGGTATTTTCCTCACTAGTATCCATAACCCAACACCTCATCGGGATCCATCATCAACACGGTACCACGTCCTCATCGCCGTGCATATTAAGGAATTCCCATAGTGCCTAATAATGGCGTTACAATTGTTTAGCCGTATTCAATTCGTTATTAAAAGACCTCACAAAAGGGTTATCTAGCTTTGCCTTTTAACAACAAACAAACTAGCAAACAACTGTGAGGTGGTGCATGTCCTAAATAGAATCTACACTAGTTGGAGGTGTAGTCCGTTTAGGCATAACCCCATCTTTCCGCTGACAGCTCAGGACCGATAAATTTCTCGACCTATCTAAATAGCTCGTACTCCTCATATTTATTACCTATCTCACTGTCATAGCATCGAGCCTAGCTCACCATCCCAATTAGATTGTCTAATGCAATCTAGGAAATGACCGTTTAGTCACTTAAAAACGTACCCCCTAAAAGGTTGAAGTAGACTCTACTTGCCTATTGACACTTCGAACGGCGCAAACCGTCCTAATTTAGGTATTCCCTTTACCTATATACGAACGTATAACTCCATTGGTCCTACAGATGGATACGTCCCGCATCAGTATAATGCATACACATCTGCTGGTAGCCTCTTGCGGTGGGAAGACCTCCGTTTTCTTAACACTACCGACCTATATTCCAACCCATTTTATTAAACATGTCATTCTTATTTAATCTAAGTTATTGGCTACATTAAATAATTCACAACCATTATAAATTCATACTTGAGGCTATGTATATATTCATAATTGTTTAATTACTACTCCTCCAATGTCAATTGTTAATATTTGGTAATTTTACATAACTTACCATTTGTATTAATGTTATTTACCGCTTACTTCTAATTAAATATAATAATCACCTTTTATTTCTTAACTTGTATTTAATATTATTAAGCATATTCTGCTGTCCCTTTTTAAATATTACTACCATTCTTTGATTACCATAATCTTCCTGCTTAATCACTTCATTGTCTTACATATAATTCATCGCCTTTGGTTTATTTTCTAACTTATCGCATATGTAATAACTGAATTATTGTTTTTATTTCTACTTACAGTGCTTTGGTCATGCTTAGGGATTTATGTATTTTAATGCGTTGGAATTACAACCTCAAAAAAGAAATATTGACACTGTAAATTTCCATAACTTACCCAAAAGAGGACTTATATTATGTTTGAAATTACCATGATTTGTCTTTTCTGTTATTATTGAAATAGACGATATAAAATACAGTAAACATTCCTATTTTATACATCTCTTACTTTTAGGCATATTTCTTGTTATTTCAAATGTTACACATTTGTTTATTTATAAAATTGGATAATTTATAGACATTTGCATTGTGACACACTTCATTCCAATGAATTAAAATACAAATTAAATCTCAATCAAATTTATAATAATTTCCAATTCACATTTACTCACATATATCGTTTAACCAATAAACATGGAATTACTACACAACCTTATTAATTTAGGGACTACGTTCACCCTTTTTCCAGATTCAAACATATGCAATATTAAATCAAAGTTAATTAACCACAAAATAGGTAGGCATGATTAACCAATTCATTACACGTATATATTTGAGCCTGCAACTCCAAAATTACTTTCAGGCATATAGGAACAGATCTACAATGATATATGTCCAATATTATATAAAAATATATAATTTTCCACTCATATTTAACCTTTCCAACTCTCTAGATCTAAACCCCTGTTATTTATGTTTGTCTCCCTTTTTCTCCCTAACAGAATATGTACTGTAAGCATATATATATATATATATATATATATATATATTTGTGTGTGTGTATGTATATGTACCAGAAATCTAGATCTAAGAAGAGATTTGAATTTAATTTAGATTTGGATTTATAGTTTACCTTTGCTTTGGTGATTCGATTCAATCTTGTTCTTCTTCTCTATTATTTTTTACTATTCTCCACTTGTATATACGTATATAGATTATAATTTTATTCAGATTTAAGACTTTGTGGAGAAAAGAAAATAGCAGAGCTTCACCGTGCTTTAGAAAATATGAGAAGAAAAGTGAGGGGTTAGGCCCGTATTTATAGGGGTTCAAATAAATGTCAGCCATTAGATTATATTATATTAAATAGGAGCCGTTCGACCTAGTTCAATCTACACCCACCATAGCAGTACCAAATGACTGCTCTAAATCTACCGGTTGATCACTAGGGGTTGGCCAGTTGATATTATATGTCAACCGCTCATGTTTATTTGGGTTAACGTTGGTTATTCCCTTTTTAATTTATTTGACACCGTTTTGCACAGATTTGGTTACGTTAAATATCCTTCGTTGTTATGTAATTATTAACGTTAATTAGCATTAGTTAATTACAATTATTCTCTTAATTACACATAATATTAATTTCCAATCTGAAATATTCAAAAGTTAATAACCTTTTTATCTGAAGTCCGATCGGAAAACTTTATTTATGAAAATTGATCAGAAATTGCCACGAACGCAGCGATGGAAGTTTCATGGCCAAAATTTGACGTTCGTGAAATTTTATTTTCAACGTTACTAATTATTAATTAATTTCTTTTTAATTAAAGTCTTCCCTACTTAAAATGATTTCATCCTCTAAATTCCTCAACCATTGAACCATGTAACATACACTCAACCAATCTAAGCTATCCAACCAATTAGTGTGCAGCCAATTTTACAGCCAATCATGTATAAGTGTATGATGTATCACAACACATATACTGAACAGTTTTAAATTGGTACCTTCTATCTGAATGCATTCTTTTAAAATAATTTTGAAAATATGGCACAAACAACCTATATATACTGACAGTTCTATATGTACGCAATTTTTTTGAAAATCGAAATCCTTGTTTTCTCATCTAAATTTTCCCACACTTCTATGAATAAAAGTGCAGTTTAGCTAATTTTGCATCCAATCTCTACCATGCAATACCCAGCACACCATTTCTAACATCCAAAATTTTGAAAAATTCAATTTTCTAAATCTATACGCTTATGCCAAAAAAAGATTCAAACAGAGAATTCTATATTTTTATTCTTCCCTCGCATCCCCTTTACCATTGTACTTTGGACCTTCCCTTATGCACAGATAATTTTTTCCAAGTAAATTCCACATAAGAAAATTTAATTTTTAAAACAGAACTATTTTAAAACAAGTTTTTTTACCTACCGACAAGGTATGGAAAAACAAATACCAAAGCTAATAAAACTTTTTCCCTCGTCGTTAACTATATTTTATTTTACTGTCACTTCTTCTGCAAAATAAAACTCATACTCACTAACCGTCGACTTTTCCCTCTGCTAAGCATATGACATTTTGAAAATCAGAATTTTTCTTCATCTTTCTCCATCTCAAATCTTTTTAAATTAAACAAAGAAATAGTTAGAAAAATTTAAAAATTCATTTCAAAACTTTTCATAAACATATTTTATTTTTAAAATCAAGAATTTTGAACAGACATTTTCGAAAGTATACATTTTTTCTTTCCAAAACAGATTATGACGCATCCTACACAGTCGAGATTTATTCAACAATTCAATATCATAATGAACTCTATCCTATTACATGGTAAACTTTCAATTCCAAAACCATTTTCTTTTAAAATAATAGCCATCACATGAATTCATTTATAAATTTCATCTTTTATGGAAACGAGATAGTGACCCATGGTTTCAAAACAATCTTTCCTTGTCCTTCGCTCGCTAAAATTTATCTTCCAAAATTTTCCTGCTTTTCAAGACTAAATTTTTATTTTCCTTTTTTTAGCTAATTAAATAAATTTCCTAATTTAGTTTATGAACTTCCGGTCTTTTCTCATTTTCATTACTTTTGCATTAGTCTTTTACGGTATTTCCTTATTTTACTATTTTCCAATAAATACCATGGTCTATAGAAAACAATTAAAAAAGAACACCTTTCATTAATATCATACATGTTTTCATACAATAGAAATAATTAATGCTTACAACCAAAACCCAAAAAAAACTAATGTTGGAAGGAAATAACTATTGATACTACTTATACTACTACCACCTAAGGGCTGAGGGATAGCTCTGCTCCCTCGTGAGAGCTTGAACGACGGCCATAACCGGATGATCGGAGCATGGCGTTTATGCACCCAGGCTCGCGAAATTGGCACTACTATACTCGAATTTCTTGCATCTCAACCTCGATCTTGATTTGGAAGTCGTGGATCGATCCATGCTCGGAGGCTATGGTTGCATATTTACAGTTGCCTGATCTGGCCATGCTGCCCAATCCATTTGCGCCTATCTTGCTTCCTGTTGTGCTCCAAAATTCACATTCTCCTTCCTCTATCCTCAGCCTCCTAAGAGAGGACCTATCCAATGGCGCAAATACCTTCTTCTATAGATGCCCTCAGCATAGGCTAACCCCAAACTATCGAAAGATGAGAGTGTAAAGATGATAATATGGAAGATTGCTCCTACTCATACTAACTCCTAGGCCTACATAATTGCACATGATGGCCTTGGCCCAGATGAATAAAGCGAGTTACCAAATGGGTTTGGTCGCGCATGTTGTCTGTATTCCATATGCCTACATCCCTATGAAAGATATGCTGAATAATATCTATGTTGGAGGTCTTGATAGTCTTCTGATCTTTTCCTACCGTGGAGATGTGCAGGATCCCTCTAAGTCGCTCGTCCATCATCCGAATCTCTACTCCCCTTACTTTAGATGTGAAGTGGATGATGTGTTCGTTGAACTTTTTTCCAAATTAGCATCAAACAGGCAAATGCACCTTGAGTAGCACTCCTGCTTGAATGTATCATAGCTAAGGATCACCATTAATCTTGTAGCCGGAAGTAGACCCTCCAAATAATAAACGGTGAAGTCCTTAAACTTTACCGGTTATCCCTGTAGAAATGCAAAGTTTGTCAATTCTTTATAGCTTTTCATGTTTTCTTCATCACTTTGGAGCCACGCAATCTCCTGTGGGGTTAAAACTTGGGTGGCTAAAGGATATTCTGTCACATGGAGTTGTCATGGTTTGGATTGGATTAGGGTTTGAGATCTAGATCTAGGGCTAAGAAAATCGGAGCGTCGGTTGATTTCTTGGGTCGTGGAGCTGCTGCATGGTTTCCTAGAGGTACTGGAAGTCCTCGTCAACGTTTGCTGATGTGGGGGGATGGGGTTTGCTCGAAACACTGGAAGGAGAAGAGTCAGGCTATAGAAAGAAGGGGTAGATGATAGATTGAGGCGGCTCAAAACCTAGACGTTACTTTTATGTCATGTTCGAGGTCCGGGTCATGCCCAGAACCGCAACCGATCGACCGCTCCTGGTCTATTTAGGCTGGCTAAACCTGAACCCTTTTCGGACTGGGTCAAGTATAAACTATTAGTTTTTTAACTAACGTCGTTCCATTCTACCTCTGTCTTCTTCATCTTTGATCTATTTGCTTTGAGAAATTCCTATCTGCCTATAGAACTGCAATTGCTACCGCTTTATTTTCAGGTCTTAATCTTCTTTTCCATTCTTTTCACCTCATTTAAAATTAGAACCACTTTCTATTATTTCATTATTTAAAATTTTTTTAATCTTGGAAAATCAATGAGCTACATATGCTCTAATGATGTTTTTCAAAGAACCAACTTTTTATAAAACCACATTTACCGAAATTTTTGACTTAACAATTTTTAATTTCTACTAAAACTTTTTATTGAAATAAAAAATAAATTGTTTATCCTTTTCATAATTTTAATATTTAATTTTCAAAAATAGTGTTTCCTTACTTCCAAATAAATCATTTCAAATATGTTGTTTATGTATTTTTCTCAAAGTTTTTCATATTAAATTCTTTCATATGTGGTTGGATATAGAGTGTACTTTAACTGTCTCCTCTTTTGGAATTTTCTTCTTTCCTACTCACTTATTGACTTGTCTTCTTCTAGAAATTAAAATATAGTCATCATCTTGGAGTGTTCTCAGCACATCTTTCTTTGGGAACTTATTTTAATTCTTACTTCCAGATATCTACAACATAGAATTCTTACTTTCCCCTAATCTTAATCTAATATACATCATCAATCGGCAATCCTGTGGGGATCCACACCATTGGGAAATCTTGACCCAACAAGGATGTCAAGCACCATCTAGCTTCAAGGATCCTTCTATGTGTCTCATTCATGCTCTTCTTTAATCAGCGCCTTCCAATACTACATATTTTCCATGAGGTAATCAGGATAGGTTTGTATCTTCAACTTGATCTATTGTTCCAACTCATAATCTCAGTATCCATCTTTTCAGAATATGGTTGCAACTACTTCTATAATCAAAAATTTTAGATTCTGGAGTGTAACACACACACACACTTATAGTCAAAATTACAAATACATTTACTCAACTAGTCCTAATTCTTAAGATCGATTAACCTAATTTCTGATATCAAATGTAACAATCCACGCCTTAGTGGACCCGAATTTTCGCTAAATCGAAAACCCAAGTCCATCAAAGTATAGATCGTTGGTGTTTGGTATCCTACAAATGACAAAAGCATATCAAAGCACTATTGGTATAAACTCACAGCGGAATAGAAAAGTATAATAAACATACGATTACCGACAAAGGCAAATGCCTATATTCTTTAGAGCTTTTGTCAATATCGAGCGTACATAAGAAAACCTATCCTTCCACCATTCCTGCCTTGTATCGGTATCTGTTACTCTAAATCTGTCCAGTGATTGTAATAAGGAGGAGGTCGGAACATTGTTCTGATCAATTGCAAGTTACACACTTCATACATAACACTAGTTTATGTTGATTGCCTTCCATTAAATATTCTGTCTATTATTTTACTTAGACATCTTGACTTCACATACACGTACAATGTGCCCCATCTACTCAAAGTAGACAATAACTACATATGTGTGTGTACACAAATATAAGTACCACAGCCCTACTTTGGACCAAGATACTTTCCTCGTTAGTATCCATAACACAGCACCTCGTCGGGATCCATCGTCAATGAAGTATCAAGCCTTCTTCACCGTGCATACCAAGGAACTACCATAGTGCCTAATAATGGCGTTACAAATGTTTAGTCGTATTTTATTCGTTTTTGAAACCTCCACAAAAGGGATATCTAGCCTTGCCTCTTAACAACAAACAAACTAGGAAAAACATTGAAGCGATGCATGTCCTAAACAGAATCTATACTAGTAGAAGGTGTAATCCATTTAGGCGTAACCCCCGTCTTTCCATTGACCGTTATGAACCGATGACCATCTCGACCTTTGTGAACGACTCCTACTCCTCATATTTTGTTCTAATCTCCCTGTTATAGCGTCTAGCCTAGCATACCGTCCCATTTAAATTGCCTAATGCAATCCCATTCTTTACTTAAAATGTATACCCTAAAAGGTTGAAGTAGACTCTACTTGTCCTTCAACACTTTGACTGAGGCAAACCATCCTAATTTGGCTATTTTCTTCACTTATATACAAACGTACGACTCCATAGATCCTACAATTGGATATGTCCCATATCATATAATGCATACACAACTGCTGGTAGCTTCTTGCTGTAGGAAGACTCTACTGTGTGACACTGACCTCGTATTCCAACCATAATGACTATTCATTCTTTTAATCTAAGTTATTGGTTACATCAAATAATTCACACCTGTTATAAATGCATACTTGAAGCTATGTATATATCATAGTTCAAATGTTAATATTTAGTTATTTTTACATAATTTACTTCTTGTTTTGTTAATGCCATTTTAATGTTATTTACTGCTTACTTCTAATTTAATAGATTAATCGCTTTTTATTTCTTAACTTGTATTTATATTATTAAGCATATTCTAATGTCCTTTTCAACTGTTACTACCATTCTTTGATTACTATAGTCTACTTACTTAATCATTTCGTTGTCTGTCATAAACTTTATCGCATATGTCAATAATTGAATTATTGATATTATTTCTACTTATGCTACTTTGGTTATACTTAGCGATTTCTCTATTTTAATGCATTGGAATTGCATCCTCCAAAAGGAAATATTGACACTATAAATTTTCATAGCTTACGTAAAAGAGGACGTGCGTATCATTTGAAATGACGAAGAATTATCTTTTATATTATTATTGAAATAGACATTACAAAATAAGGTAAACATGCCTATTTTGTACATCTCTTCCTTTTAAGTATATTCCTTGTTATTTCAAACATTACGCATTTGTTTACTTATAAAATTGGATAATTTATAGAAATTTACCTTGTAACACATTTTCAGCAATTAAAATACCACTTAAATCCCAATCAAATTTATAATAACTTCCAATTCACATTTACTCACTATATCGTTTAACAAACAAACCTGGAATTACTACACAACCTATTAATATAAGGACTACTTTCACCCATGTTTTCCAGATTTAAAAATATATGCAATATCAAAGTTAATCACATATATAATATGTAGGCATGATTTATCTAACTTATTACATGTATATATTTAAGCCCACAACTCTAAAATGACTTTCAAGCATACAAGAGCAGATTTACAATGATATACATCCAATATTATATAAAAATATATAATTTTCCACTCTCCTTTAAACTTTCCAAATCTTCTAATCTAAACCTCTATCATTTCTATTTGACTTCCTTTTCTCCATGATGGAATATATACCGCAAGCATCTACAAATGTATTATAAATTTAGATCTAAGAAGATATATGAATTTAATTTAGATTTGGATTTATAATTTACCTTGGCTTTGGTGATTTGTGTTGATCCTATTTTTCTTCTCTATTGTTCTCCATTATTCTCTGCCCGTATATACATATATAGATTATATTTTTATTTTGATTTAAGAATTTAAGGAGAAAAGAAAATGGCAGAGCTTCACCATGCTTCAGAAAATATGAAAAGAAACGTGAGGGGTTATGCCCGTATTTATAGGGGGTTCAAATCAATGCCAGCCGTTAGATTATATTATATTAAATCCGACCCGTTCGACCTTGGTTCAATTTACAGTCGCCATAGCACAACCGATCAACCACTCTACATTGACTGATTGATCTCAGGTGTCGACCGGTCATGTTTATTTTGTTATTGTTGGTTTATTCTCTTTTTAATTAATTTGATGCCCTTTTACACAGATTTGATTAACGTAAATTATCCTTTGTCGTTAAGTAACTGTTAATGTTAACTCACGTTCGTTAGTTATAATTATTCCTTTAATTACATATATAATTATTTTTTATTAGAAATATTGAAACATTAATAATTTTTTTGTTTGAATTCCAAGCAAAAAAATTTATATATGAAAATCGATCAGAAATTGCCATGAACGAAATGGTGCAAGTTTCGTTACCAAACTTTGACATTTGTGAAAATTCTTTTCTAGCATTACTAATTATTAATTAATTTCTTTTTAATTAATTATCGTTAAATTTTTAGGGCGTTACATTATAATATATATCTTCTCTCCATAGTATATTTCCAAATATATTCTCAATAAAACAATCTTCAAATCATGTCTTTTCAACCAAAACCCTTTAACTAAAAATGGTTCTCTTTCAAATAAGTACTTTGTCGCATTGTTAATTCAAGAAGATATCTCTAAAGTAAAAATACTCAAACTATTTTCAAATATTTCCATTAATAACATAATTCTCAAATAGAATATTTCCATCATATTATTTTTCATTCTCCCCTTTGAGAAAATAGTTCTATCGAAATAAAACATCTTTTTATGGAAAAAACCTCCTTGTAATAAATATTCTCCAAATCGTATAATACTTATTGCAAAGAATGTTTCAACAAAATATTCTTTTCTTTTTAAAATAAGGGTTCTCCTAAACATTCTCCAACAAGGTCTTCATAAAAACATTTTAAATTTTGTACTATTATCAAAATAGTTTCCTCTTCCATAAAATATCTTATTAAATATAAACGCTCCTCAAACCTTATAGTATATACTTTATAATATCCATTAAAAAAATTCCAAAATATCCCTCAATAAAATATTTTGCAAAGTATTTTAAGTCATAATAAGATTCAAGTTACCTTCTTCAAAGGATGTTCCCATACTAAAGACATTTTAACTAAATTGTTCTCATTAAATTATTCCTGTCAAAATAAATATATTAAACTGAACATCATTCCATGTAAATTTAATCAACTAAAATTTTTGTCAGCAAAATTTCTCTCTTCTTAGATAAAAATTTTCCACTTCTAAAAAATCATTTCTAAGTCATAACATCATTATAGAAACACATTCCAAATGATGTTTTAAAAAAAATTAAAATTTCTTACATTAAAATATTTCTTCAAAGACTAAATTACACTACCTATATTTAACTAAAAAACCTTGGGCTAAAAGTACTTTCAAATAAAATATTTTTACTATGTTCACTTTCCCCCCTGGAAAATATCTCCATAAAAATATTTTATTTCAAAATTAAATAATTTATTCTCATCAAAAATTTCAACAAACCAATTCCATGGTTGGAAATAATATTTTTTTTCCTTTTTAATGAAATACTTTTAAAATCAAAGTTGTATATTTTATAAATTTTCCAAACAAATATTATTCAAAATAAAAAATGATTCCATCTTGTGAAGGTCGGGGTTGAATTATAATTTAACAATGGGTGTGTATCACTCGGGTTATAACTAAGACTTAACCCTTCATATAAATGTTTATCCTACCTCACTCCTACTTTATTTATCTTCCAAACAAAGGTCATCATAAAAAATCATCATTTTAGGATGATGTAATGGTGGTTAAGCAAACACCACTACACACAAATTATATAATTATCAATCAAACTGCTCTCTCGTTTATATTCTAACACATTTTAAGATATAAATGAAACTACCAAAATTGGTTTAAATTTACTAAGGCTTAGGAAATCACTAAACCTAAGATCTGATACCAATTGTAACGACACATTATTTTTAACATCTAAAAATAATTAAAAACGCCTTTAAATATGCTTACAGCTAATTTCAGTTATTAAAAATTGTAGATCGTAGGTATATAAAAATTAAAAATTCTAAAATAATGAATAAAAAGGGATACCTCATAGAGAAATTTAAAAATCAATGTATACATATACATACATATCGTTTTAGCAATTAAATGTTACTCAAAGCTCTTACTATTCGTAATATGCACAATTCAATACATTGATTATTATAACAGTAATAGTGAAACTATAATGAAAGAAATATATCGATCGATCATGTGGATATGACTCCTTTTAGACCCTTTTTTTACTTCTTTACTTTCACCTGTAATCTTATAGCTACACATATACATAATTAAAAGAGAAAATGTTTCAACTATGTTTGATACTATGCCAATTTCTATACATCCCGAGCACAAGGGAACCTTGGACTACTACACAGAAAAAGACTACCTATGTACCCCTTTTAGGGGAGTAAGCCTAGATAGTTCTATTTTCTACTCTTCTCCTACATCTAAATACTCATCGATGTACAACAACCATCACACTCATGCAACCATTACAATTAATGAAAAATTTACAAGTGGAAAACAATATTCGTACTTATCCATCACAACAAATCATCACATAGGTCAACAACAATAATATTACATAGTCATCAAAAAACATCAAATATCAACAATACCCAATGCCAACTTAATCCATTAAATAATATAGCAACACGAACATAATTACATATATACTAATCATCAACTATAGTACTGTATCATCAATATAAGTATAAGTCATCAAATATGCACTAATTACCCTATAATAGTAGCACAACATTAATAATTAAATGTGAATTAATCAAATCAGCATTAGTACCACAACACAAATCATCCAGTAACCATGATTAACTACACATTATCTAATAGCAATAAGGTAGGATACCTCACACTCATCAAAAGGCGATATCATCATCGATAGTCAAATATATGTTATAATTACAATCAACACTTAATCACACATTCTACAACCACCTAAATAATATATCTATGCTCTTGCATCTCAAAAGAATAAGTCTTCTTTTTAAAGAATAATATACTCTGTAATCCTTTATTGTACTTCTATTTCTCCAAATACTTCAAAACATCTCATTTTAAATCAAAAATAGTAAACTTCACCAAATGTCTCTTTAAAACAATATTAATATTTCACATCAACATTATAATATATTTTAAAACCTCTTTAAATACTTTTTTGAACCAATATATCACTATTTATTTCAAAAATATAACATTTTATTTTAAACCGTTGAAACCCTATTTTCTACTTATCTCAAAATGGTATTTATTTTAGCCAAAAATACTTTGAAAAACATTTCTTTAATATTAGTATTATTATTCAAAAAATAACTTTTTATTTTATTTCTCAAACAACAATAATAATATTTTCTACCATAAATACCATAAGTTAATCATTTTGTCATTTACACAAAACGGTATTATATTCATTGAAATTCATGTTAATACTATTTAAAATCCTATTTTATTTTCTGAATAATAATCCACTCCCTGAATGTTAATTTAAAATATAATTTTAGTTATTATTTATGAATTTCTTATGAAATTCATAAACAATAACTTTATTTATTCCATACTTTAGTTCTAGTAAAATTTATTAATTCATCATTATTTACAAACACCATCCAAAATCTATAAATAACTCATTTATTGTTTATTTATCTGTTTTTCTACAATTTTTTTTCTTCTAATTAACTAGTTTGTAGTTCATATCAAATATTTGTTTTAATTAAATTCCAATATGAATAATAGTTATCCAATCAAGACATAATAGATCCAAAATGACTAATAAGCCATCCATAGAATACAATATATATCGATAAACATTACTTTTCATCAACATCTAAGTATTTTATATTATTAAAAAATTCATGTAACACCCCTAATTTTTAGTAACATTATTTAAGAGATTTAGTTAGATAAATTAAATATAATAATGTAAATATTATAGTGATAATGGAATTGGGATTTGAAAATTTAATTAGAGGTTATGCTTAATTAAATACAAAGAATGGGTCTATAAACGGTTTCATATGTTAATTAAAAAGAAAAACATAAGGGCATTATGGGGATTAGCCGCCAACACAACCCTATAACCCCAAAAGACATGTTCTCATTTTTCACTTTACACATTCATATTTCAAAACTCTAAAACGTAAACCAAAGAGAGAGCAAGCCGGCCATTACCTAAGGAAAAAAGAGGAGGAAAATCCACTAAAAGCTAAGGAGTCAAGCAAGGAACTTTAATCTAAATCAAATCTCAAGTCCTTATCCAAATCAAGGTGAATAACGATCAAAACCATCTCTATTTTCGTTTTTAAATAGCGTTAGATTTCAGGTTTAAGTTTAAATCCAGTATGATGATTTTGATGATGATATGCTTGGATTGCATGATATGTTATAATCAAATAAGTTTGTTCGATAAATGTTTTGTACAATTTTAAGGCTAAAATCATTCATATTGGGTTTCGAATGTCATGAGGGTTTAATATGTTATGTAAAAATTTATTTTGGAGATGGGTTTAATTTTTCGTAATTATCCAAGCTATAGATAATTATTATGAATTTTCAAAGAAAAATATGAATAATTGGGTTTATAAATTAATTTCGATAATTATATAAAGGAATCTGGGTTTGAAATTTTTATATGTTAGATAACATACTAAAAGTGCTTTTTGAGAATTTTTGCGATTTTTCCTAAGTAATTTACTATATAAATTAAAATATTTAAGATGGAGGACATAAATGTCTAATTTGTTTTGTTAAAGGGAAGGACTATTTCGTTAATTACCTTTAAATAATTTTTGAACAAATTCGATAGTCTTTTAGGAAAAAATTTAGCAATTTTTATGACAACCAATTAGATTTTTACAAATAGGTAACTTAGTTGGATAGAATTAGTTAAAAGGCAATGAAAATAGTTTTACATAAGTTTATTGTTTTGCCACTTTCAGTGGCTACCTTTCAACCCTTTGCCCCAACTAAGTCAAAACTGGTACACAAGGTATCAAAGCTTTGGTACATAGTATATTGGAGAAAAGCGATAGGTAAAGAGTCGGAACCAAGCTTTCGAAGGGGTCGAAGCCTTCGTTCTGCTTTATAAAGAAAATCCGCTTGCCTTATTTTAAAAAATGCATTCGAAAGGGCTTAATATAGCTTTCGATGAGATTTTTGCCTTCTTGTTTCAAATAGGTAGCTTTCGAATGAGTTACCTTGTTTTTAAGTCCAAGCTTGCGAAAGGGTATTTTGAACCAGTCGAAACCATGCTTCCGCCTTTATGCCTATCGAATAGATTGAAGTTATCCACGAGTTCGAAAGGTAGCTTTTGTAAAAGTAATAAGCCACTTCCCAATGTTTTCAAAAGGGCTCTAGTAGCCATTTATACTAAAGCTTTCGAAGGCAATGGCTTCGAAAGGGGTTTCAAAGGCATCCTTCCAAATGTTTTACTTAAATGATTAATGTTTTCGAAAGGATGTTTTCGAAGCCATCAATTTTCCCCAATCATTTTTATTTAAAGGTTAATGGTTTCGAAAGGGGCACTTTCGTTTACATTCACTTTAACTTAAAAGTTATTTTTAAAAGATAAACCCAACGGTTTCGAAAGGGTGCTCTCAAATAGTTTTGAAGCTACGCTTCTAAAAGTTTTAAAGTGATGCTTAAATACTTTCGAAATGTATGCTTTATTGGTTCGAAAGAGTTGTTTTAAAGTGTTTCGAAAGGCACATGCTTAGTGTTTTGAAAACAAGATCTGAATGCTTTCAAAAGAGGTTCTCCAATGGTTTCAAAAGGAAAGGCTTAAGGTTTCGAAAGCCTTAGTCTTCAAAACAAAGAACGCAATCTCAATTTTCAAAGGTAAAACCTATGGAATTATAAAAGGGCTTTTAAATGCTTTTAAATTGGAGTTTTTAAAGAAGCTTGCCTTAATAAAAATGACGGGTTAAAGGGATTAACCAAATTTATAGGGGGGAAATGAAAAGATATTGAACCAATGATGTAGGTATTATTTTTATATATGCTTCTTCTATAAATGTATCCACTATGTAACAAACCCATAATTGTATTTTGGAGAGTAAGGGCAGAATAACTAGATAGGTTGACATAGTAGTGAATATAAATTAAGTTAACTCTTGAATGAATAGAGTTGCATCCAGGAGGTCGGGTGGACCAAAATATAGGATTCCCAAAGAGTAATTAAGAAGTTATCAGTTTAGACAGGTTCATAGTAAACCCATGAAAACTATGTTTAATAGGAGATATTGGCAAGGGCCGACAGATTTGTAGTGAACCCATGAAAACTATATCCAGACTAAGTTATTGATAGGATTTAATAGGTTCATAGTCAATTGATGAAAACTGTGATATAAGGGGAGTTATTGGAGATATCAATAGGTTTAGGAAAAACCAATGAAATAATTGAATGAAGTTATTGGCAGAGGGCAATGGGTTCTTAATGATCCCATGGAAACTATGAAATAGGATGGGTAGTCCCTAAAATTTACTCAAGTTACTGGTGAGCCATGAAAAAATAATAAGCTAAGAGTAACCCCAGAAATTATAACTATGATAGGTAGTCAAATGAGTAGGAATGGAAAATCCATAATAATTTACTTGTTTGCATATCATCACAATATTTTAAATTTCTATGTTTTAACCATTGTGAATCCAGGAGCATAGTATATAGTTCTTATAATTTTTTGGATAAGACACTTATTAACCCAAAAAATGGTTCAACGCCCTGGATTGAGCGTGAAAGCACTACCTCTGTTCTTATAGAGCAATAATACAAAGAATAAATGCAGAAAAAGCAGAAATAGTAAGAAGACAAGAAGACTATTATAGTGGTTCGGTTGTTAATGAAGCCTACATCTACCTTATAACTTTTATTATTGACTGATTGCTGTTACAAGGTGAGTTGTATTACAAAGTTGTTGAATATCCCAGTTAGACTAACTCACCAATGTTGGAGTTTACAGGAGAATCACAGCAAAACCCCTTTGGATGACTATTGTGAGGAGGGAGGAGAAGACTGAAGAATAGTTTCTGTAAAGTTTCAGCAGCCCGTCCAGAGGATCTTATTATGTTGCAGATAGGTGAGTATTTATTGAGGTTGGAGAGCTACTGGGCTAGGCCTTCTTACCAGATGCTTGCAAATGACCGTAGGAAGTCGTACTACAAATTTCATCACGAACCGGGCTAACTTGATGAATTGCTAGAGACCCATAGTCTATGGATCGCAAGCGACTTATATCTTCTAGCTTGATGGTAACCCAATGACTTGAGATGCTTCCCCCTACACTCTGCTTTGAAGTCCACGACGACCTGGTGAAATGGTAAGGATCGTTAGCGATCCATAGTGCACGGATCGCTAGCGATCCATGTACTTAATGTATTTCTGAGCTTTGTCTTTGACTACCCATTGGGCCATGATGAAATTGAACTAAAGAATCTTCGAGCCAAGATCATGGATCATTGGCGATCCATAGATGGTGGATTGCTAGTGATCTACTGCCTTGGCATATTTTCGCTTCTCTTTCGTCTGATTTCTTTTGGTTAGATGCTCTAGTCTTTATGGTTGGCTCTTAAGCTATTCTGACTCAACCATGTTGTTCCGAATTCCTTTGGATTCTGCTAGGTTAAAAACCTGGATAACATTTCCCCCCATAGTATGCCTTTATTTAAAACAGGGTTTGCTTGGGAAGTAATTGCTTTCTGTTTCTGCTTGGCAAGGTTTAACTAATCGTGTTAGGACCATTGAATTTGACCTCGGCTATTCAATTGCTCGTTATGTTTTGACTTGAATTTTCGGTGCTTGTCATAACAAACCAAGTTTGACCCGACAACATTCAGAATGCCTTTAGATAACACATGGATGATACCGGATAATTTCAGAATTGATTGAGCTCAATTTGAAGGATCGCGATCCATAGCTACTATTTGGTGGATCGCTGGCAATCCATAATACATGGACCTCTAGTGACCAAATGAATTAGATGTTTTTTCATGTAATTTCCTATTTAACCGCCTCGATAAGATCCATCTTCATTCTTACTTTCTTCTTGCGACCCGAACCTTCTCTTGCGATATGAGCAACTTCTGTGATTCGACCAAAGCTTGGACCAAACTTTAAATCCATTGATTCTATCACCATCGCCGACCACATACCACCAGATATTCTCACCATTGATCAACTCGATGCTCACCATCACTTTGGCTTCAACCCTATCCCCTGAAACCCGATTTCTAATATTATCGCTTACCCTGCCCTTCTAGATCATTGGGCTGCTGATCGCCCTATCAAAAACCCAATCATCTTTGTCCTTTAACTCTTGATTCGAGGTGGGTGATGTTGATTTTGATGTTCATTTAGCGATTCGACAATGGAGTGTATTAGTGATGATTATAGCAAAGTGTCCGAGTTGATTATGATTTAATGGAGGAAGATAGCAAATCGAGTCTTGAGTTTTTCACGAAATGACATTCGAGCCTTGCACCGGTGCATGACATGTTTTGCTGTCTTCGTCCATTGAACCAGAATTGACTCATACTAAGTTACATTGCAGATGCCATACGACGCATCGTGAATTGGTTTTACCCTTCTAGAGGATTCAGATTTGTCTTTTTTTTGCATGCTCGGTGTACCTATATTAGGAAGAACATTCCGCCTCGCTTTGGACAATGGGTCCTTTATCGATCGTTGATCGGTAACAGGTAAGTGTAGCAGAATTAATTCCAAAAAACGATATTAAAAGTCCTTTTCCCTTTCTATTGCAAGCGAGCTATCTACACAGGATAGAGCGTTGGTAGTTTTCAGGACATCGAGCTCACCCACTATAGATAGCACACTACACTTGCTTATGTATATACTTGAAATCCAACGTGTCGGCGTGAATCGATATCCATTCGGAATTCAAGTGTTATAGGGGAGCTTTTAGTTAAAGCTAGAATTACCTAACTGCTTTGGACGCAAGTCTTGTTGATTAGAATGAAGGATCCGTCTTCTCACCAAAGTCCAGCGGAGGAAGCCCGACACTTTCAAAATCTGAATGTAACATCCCCTATCTGAAGGCCTAAAGCTAAGCACTATAGATGCTGCAGTCATCCATAGTATTAACTTCCACTAACCAATACGGTATTGTTACCGGTATCCATAATATCAGAAGTACTTGAATATGAAAAAAAAATCACATATTTCAAAAACAAATTTTCTGATTACATTTCACAAAACATGTTTTATATTCCATTACATAATCCTAATCGTTTTCCAGGTTTAGATCAAATACAATTATTACAAAATACGCCAAGAACAACATATGAAGATGTCCCCTTAGTTGACTAAAGTACTAAGTAGTCATAACCAACTTAATGCAACATAACGGAATTAAAAACATAATAACTCCTAAATATAGCTAGCATCAACATCCTGCTCAACTTCGAAAGCTTTATTCATCCACCTACTAAAACCTAAAAATCCTCCACTACCGGCCTACTTAAATCAATTTTGAGCACTGGAATAAAGCCTGGTGTGAGTAATATTATACATCTTCGTTGTTTGATATTAAGTGAGATTACGCCGCTTAGTGGAATAGGTTTCCCCTCACTAATTTCCCTTTAAAATATATCTTTTGTAAATCTTCATCATGCCATCAAAACTAGTTAAAACAATAATATCGTATCATGAAAGCATATAAATCAGGTAACAAATGGACCATCTGTCCGAACAATATAGTTTTATTTAGCTAAACGTTAACCTTTGGCTAACTCGGCCTACCAGAAAAAATAAACAAATAATCTAACTTTTGCTAGATACTTCTATTCTGGACGGTATGTCCCTAACTTACTTCTCCAGGTTCAACTGATCCTAATGGTTTTGCGGGCTCACCAGTAACCTATCTCTATACAGATATATTCCTTTCTGTGTGTAACATCATTTTTGTCTTGTCTATGACAAAGCCCTACACACTAGAATTTTGGACTAAATTAGCTGGGGGCTAATAGCTAATGTATAGGGCGCGACCCTATGCTGGTTCCATCTAGCATTCTAATATCTGAGTCATTTTACTTAGGTTTAACTACCCATAATTTTTTCTTGAAAACCATTTCTTTCAAATTGTAAGCCTTTATATCATTCTTTAGAGAAGGAAAATATACTATATGCTTTACTCAAATCATCTTGTCATGTTATATATACTTTTCACAAAACTTTGTTGATAAAAACATTTAAAGCTTTGAAAGTACCTCTCTCGAGCCCATTGAAAGTACCCCTTTCGATATAAGTAAAACCTTAGGCTGTAAGGCCAAAACATACCTTTTGAAACCATTCATAATCAACCTTTCGAATCATTGAATAACATCACCTTTGAAAGTTTTAAAACCTTAGACATCCTATCTTTAAAAAACTTAACACTGCCTTTCGAAAACATTAGAAACCTTCCTTTTAGACCTTTCAAAACTATTGGGAAACCACCCCTTCGAAACTTTCATTTAGACCTTTCAAAAGCATTAAAATCCTTTGCAAACATCAAACCTTTCGAAAGCATTTGGGTTCAAGTAAAACATGTGGAAACCTTTCGAAACCATTTAAAACTATGTTATTCGAAACCTTTGGGTTTATCTTCAAAAAATCTCAAAACGGTCATAAAAGAATAGGGTCGAAAGCAACACTTTTGAAAGTTATTTCCTAAGTAAAAGAAGTGAAGGTTTCGAAACCATTCCCTTCGAAAGCAATGGAGAAGCGGCTTGGATTTTAAAACAAAAGGGACCTTTCGAACACACTGCGCCGAAAGGAAAAAGGAGGCAGCAAGGGGTTTCGACCCAGGTGAAAGCAATTTCTTAATACAAAGGCGCAACCTTTTCTTTAAAACAACATAGCCCAATCATAAGCTAACCAAGTAAAAAGATAATTAAGTCAAAAGCAACACAGGTGCATTCTCTTTTGAAAAAGAAGTTATTCTTCAACCTTTTCAAAACCCTAAGTTTCGACTTCATATCTTCTGCCTTAGTCCAATTCGCTACATATCAAGTATTGATACCAGGTGCATTAGTTTTGACTAAGAAGGAGGTGGAAATACTGGGTCGAAAGCTAAGTGACGAAAGTGATGAAACATGTAAAAACATGTGGAAACCTTTCGAAACCATTTAAAACTATGTTATTCCAAACCTTTGGGTTTATCTTTAAAAAATCTCAAAAGGGTCATAAAAGAATAGGGTCGAAAGCAACACTATTGAAAGCTATTTCCTAAGTAAAAGAAGTGACGGTTTCGTAACCATTCTCTTTGAAAGCAATGGAGAAGCGGCTTGGAATTTAAAACAAAAGGAACCTTTCGAACGCACTACATTGAAAGGAAAACGGTGGCAGCAAGGGGTTTCGACCCAGGTGAAAGAAATTTCTTAATACAAAGGCGCAACCTTTTCTTTAAAACAATTTAGCCTAGTCATAATCTAACCAAGTCAAAAGCTAATTAAGTCGAAAGCAAAGCAGGCGCATTCTCTTTTAAAAACGAAGATATGCTTCAACCCTTTCAAAACCCTAAGCTTCAACTTCATACCTTCCGCCTTAGTCCAATTTGCAACATACCAAGTATTGATACCAGGCGCATTAGTTTCGAATGAGAAGGAGATGGAAGTACTGGGTCGAAAGCTAAGTGCCGAAAGTGGTGAAACATGTAAAAAGCATGTTTAAACTGATTTTTAACCTTTCTAAGTAATTCTTTTCAACTAACTTGCCTTGCTTGTTAAAAGATAATTGGTTGCTAATTTTTTTCTAAAAGTGCTGCCAAAATTTCAAAAGTGATTAACTTAAATAATTTACAAAATACTCCTTCTCCTTTCATAATTATATAAAACACTTAAGTCTCATATCTTAAATAATTTTATATATCCATTAAAACACTTAGGAAAATTCTACAAAAAATTTCTATAAATCATTTTTAATATATTTTCTAACATATATAAATTTCAGACCAAAACATACATAATTTAGCCGTAATTATTTTAAACCCAAATAGTCATTATCTTCACTAGAAAATTAATATAAAATCCACATTAATTCAAAAAATTATGAAAACTGATACCCATCTCTAAAATATCATTTATGATCTAAACCTAAAATTTCAAGGCATTTGGATTTCATTTAATAAGGTTTTCACATTAAAACATACCATAAAGTCCATACGAAATATCATAAATCATCAACAAGCATATATTTGCATTTTAACAATTAAAACATGGAAAATTACTTTGCACGATAATTTAGATTTCATCCTAAAATCGAAAACAATTAGAAAATATGAGATGTTGGCATTATTCACCTCAACTTTGAGATTAAGGTGTTGAGATTTGATCTTTAATTAAGTTGCTTACGCTTTTCCTCTTGAAATCATCTTATCTTCTCTTGTTTACCTAATGGTGGCTAGCCTCTTACTTTGGTTTTACTTCTGTAATTATAGAAATGAACGAATAGAATATGTCTTAAAGGGTTTAGGGTATCAAACTAATACTTATTCCTATATTGCCCTTGTTTATTTCCTAACATTTTATTACATTTCAATTTACTTAGTTCATGTGTTAGCATGCCACAACTACCCTTACTAATCACAAATCTCAATCCCTTAAATATTTTACATTATTTCATTTAATTTACCTAATTAAATGTCACCAAATAATGTTACTAGAATTAGATTCATTATATAATCATTGTCTATCACCGCTTCCCCTTCCTCTTTGCGATCTGAATATGGTCAGTTATTTCTAGTTGGTCCACTGGTGGACCGAACTCCGTCGAATCATAGTTCTTATTAACTTGCCGGAGAGAGCTTCTTCCGTAATTTCCACCAAGGTTTTGTATAACATTTTCTTACAACATGGCATTCCGAAGGATGACGTGCGCCTGTCGAAGAAGGATGAATTCATCTATATGCCGCCTCTGAGGTACACTACACGCCATCGATGTATGTGCTTAACCAAAGCAATGCCCCCCTTCAATGATTTCTTGAGAGAAAATCTTTCGAACCTGTGAATTACCCTATTCCAAATCCATCCTAATGGGTATGCAATCTTGACTTGCTTGCATATTCTATTTATGTGGACATTTAACCATGCTCCAAGTTTCAATGAGTTGAAGTATTTCCTTTCTTTTAAGAGGAGAGATGAGTGTCTGTCCGTTATCATCATTGAGGCCTGGAGAAATCGCAAGATCATGCTGCAACTTCAAATTAATTTATCTCGGTACAAGACTCAGTACTTCTTCATTAGATGTCCTAAAGGGTTCAATCGCCTTTGGACAATAGGGATAAGTTCTCTTCTTTACTCATTGAATTTTGAAATATTGCTGTGGAGTTTCTAACAAGTCAAATGCTTCCTTCAGTTATTCGAAACCAAATAAAGACCCATCACTTGACCAAACTTTCCATACCTTGAAGGCTGTAGATGCCGAGGAAAGATCGGTTAAGTTCTTGCTAACGAATGAAAACTTGCTTTGGTATGGAATGTTGCATCCAGGGAGATTTGTTGTTGCGGTTGAGGTCTCGTCTCCTTCTTTTCCAGAATACGAATGTGCTCTACTTCTTCATCTCATGGTTTCGAAGGGGTTGTCTTTCTAGAAAAGGAAGGCTTGTCTAGCGAGTAGGCCGAAGAGACTCATAAGGGAAGATATGTTGTGATTGAAGCCAGCTGCACAGCCAGAATCCCCCCGATTTTGGAGGAAGGGGAAGAAGAGTTTAAACAACGAAAAGGCAAGGCCGCATCGGAAAAAAGGGAAGGGTGAAGTTGAGAGTAGCAGTAGCTATGATACCTTCTCTAGTGATGTTGATTTTGAGGTGGGTTCTGGTGACGAAGATTCTGAATCATGTGACGAGACTCTGGGGATGAGTCACGTCATTCCGAACTCACCTCCCCAAAAGACCTGCAATAAAGAGGCCGCCCCAAAAGTCAAGTGACGTTGGGATTCCTCGATTAAAGATGCCGACGTAGACTTCGAGGATTCGAGCAACGTCTACGTCGATTTTGATGTACTTATGGGGGAAGATTTCAGATTTGAAGAGACGACACCTCGTCCAGGCCATGTTGCACCCAAAATCAGTCTGATTTTTACCACAATGCTACTGGATATGGTTTGTGACGTCATTTTAGGCCCCCTCTGGACTAATTACATGTTTCGCTAGGGTCACATTCACTTACACACACATTATTCAAGCCTATTTTCCATTACTATAGCTCTTTATCTATTCTTCATTTCAGATACTATAAGAGGACGTAGTTTTTATAACGATCTCTCTCTTTATCTATTCTTTATGTCAGGTACTATGAGAGGACGTGGTTTTTATTATGATCTCGAGGAGTTCACCAATTCACAACACTGGTTGAAACGATCCACCAGTCATCATGAACCTCATGAGATCGAGGGGGAATGGAGAAGCCAGAGGTATTTGAAGGCTGAAGCTCGTCGACAGGATGAGAGGGAACAGATTCTACATACAAAAGTGGTTACGAGAAGAGAAAGACCTTTGATGAGCAAGACCATCCAAAATGTCAAAGATCGATCGTAGTGCTCATCCTTCATAGCAACGGGCCTTTGCCCCCGCTATAACTTCAGTTGATCTCGAAGTTCCAGTTTCTTCTATTCAAGCTCCATTTTCATTCCTAGTTCCATCATCCCACGTGGTACTTGCCCCTAGTTCTTCACGCCTTCACCAGAGATTGGCTTACATTCTTCCATCTGGTCCTCCTAGACTTGAAGCAGCGCTCCCAAGGTGGTTTTTAAAATTGGTAAAGTTTGACCGTGGCCTTCGCCTACTCCGCAAGGATTCATATATGCCCCACCTTCAAGCAATCCAAAGTGATTTGGAGCAAGCCGATGGATGGTAAAAACTATGCAAGCAGCTAGCTGATACGAACTGCAACAATTACCAAGAGATCCTCCCCTTTAAATCAGAGAAGGATGACTTCGAGAATGTGTTGGAAAAACGCGATACCAGAATTGAATGATTGGTATATGAAAGGGAAGCGGTGCTTCGAGAGTGTAAAAATAGCATCGTCTTGCTAAAAGAGTTGAAAGGCCCATGAGAAAATAGAGATCGTCTACAGAGATGATATTTAGAAGGCCCACACAGAAGAAGTCAAGTTGAAAGAGGAGATGGAAGCTCGCCACACGATTATTAAAGCCCAAAAGAAGACCATTTTTGATCACAATAAGATTGTTGAAGGGCATAAAAAACAATCCCGGAATATGAGGAGGTCGTAAAATCACATGATAAGACCATTTTCTATCAGTCTCGAACGATTGCCCTGCTCCAAGAAAGAGTTGCGTAGCTTAATGCCAACAAAATTCGCATTAAATTTGAAAAGGTCACCATTACGATGGATTATTTGGAGCTATAGGATACTTTTGAGGGGAAGATGGAGAAGATAGACGATACCATCTTAAACTTCTACGTTAAATCCATATTGCATCAGGGAGTCCTATCTAGGCCTAAGTTCCCACGCACACTCATCGTGGTTTGGGAGGAATTTTTGACCCTTTTCGAGAAAGCGGGCATGCCTACACCAAGTGGGAGCTAGAGGATGCGTACCTTAATGAGGAGTCAAAGAAGGTGCTAGTAGAGGGTTGGGAAATTCTACGAATTAAAAAGGAATGGAAAGCTGCCGATGTTGCTATGGCATCGACTTCCAAAACGATGCTGGATGCCCTTTTTTCTGGACCTTATGAATCGTCAAGAGAGCCTCATGATCCATTGGCGATTTTTGGGCTTAAATCTTCTCCGTAGATTGTGCAACCATCCAAAGAAGGAGAAGGCGGTGAATATGAGATCAACATTCTCGGCAACTCCTCTGATGCAGGTAACCTCCTTATTTCTCCCGAGTTCAAGAATTTTCAACTCGCTCTGCATGGGCAAGACGAAATTAATGCTTTCATTTTTGATCTTGTAGGTCTGTCTTCCTTACCCACTGATCCGTCGGTTTCCTTGATACCTGGACCCATCGCTATTTCAATCGGTTTCATACACGTCTGCGTAGCTGCTCCGCTTGTTGTGTCTATGTCCGGTTTGCAACCAGGGCCAGAGTCTGAGTATATCACCGCATTACATAGCTTAGATGACCCTTCTGTATCTTTGGAGGGCTTTACGGTAGTCAAAGCTCAGGGGCAGGAAGACCAGATGGAGCAGCCGCGTAATCCAAAAAACAACTGGTTGCCGTCAAGAAAGAAAAGGTTGAAGGGGTAAAATCCTCGAAGAGCCCTCGCAAATCATGGAAGCGCAAGATGTAAGGGGATAATTTCAAGAAGGTTAAAGAGCAGGGAGGAGATGCTAGTACGGAGGAGATAGTCGATATCACCGACGCCGACACTACCGCTGGCCGGGATTCTGAGGGGAAGCAAAAATTTCCAACCAAAGGCGGGAAGGAGAGCGGTGGAAAGAGGCTTTGAGGAGCCCGAATGATAGTGGAGCTAATATTTGAAGCATTTCATTTTTATTTTTGTCCAATTGCAAAGTCTGCACTTACTACTTTTGTTGTAGCGTATATACTCTTTCTTTTTGTTGGCCGGTATTGTGTGGGTACGACCCCTACATTTTGACCTTGTACAAAAAAGTTATAAGTAATACAATGCTGACATTTTAATTATAACTTTACTTGTCTTCTTATCCATGTTTTATGTACTTATGTCTATTTCATTTGCTGCTATTTTATTTTATCTAGTCCTGTGATTACAGCCAAAATTCTTTGTTTGGATTAACAACACTTATGAAGTGTTTTTATTCTTGAGTATTTCTATTTGAGTACCGGTGGGTTGTTTACTTCGAACGCCCGATAAATGATCGGTTGATCGAGTGCCGTATTATTATTGTCTTTTTTGTCATTGGACTTGCTTTATGTTTCCTATTCCTAGGAACTTATGATTTGAACGACTTAATTATAGATTTATTGTTGATTGGCACTAGGAATTTTCTGCCAATCTGTTGCACTTTGATTTTTTTGGATTCATGCCCATTATTCCTGATAATGGGATAAGTTGATCCTTGTTATTCCTACAATGGACAAATTTCCCAGTATCGTTGGGGCAATCCCGGTACTTAAAAGTGTACGTGACTTATTACTAAGTGCGCTACTTTTTTAGAAGTGCGCACGGCTTTTAGGACCAATATGACCCGTCCAAAACAGTTTTGGAACTTCTCAACGTTGCCAATCTTTGGGTGACGTAAGGAGTTTACGCCTTAGAAGCATGATTCCATGGCTCGAAAAGGTAGTGTGTGACTTATTAGATGCATGGCTTTTTGGGACCGATGTGACCCGTCGGTCCAAAACGGTTTTGGAACTTCTCGACATTCCCAATCTTCTAGAAACGTGAGGAATTTATGCTTTAAGAGCTTTATTCCATGGTTCAGTAAGGTGGTGTGTGGATTTTATTTGAGCCTTCCCGATGCCGCCTGAGCAACACCAGTTCTTAGAAGGCGGGGATCGTGTTCCACCGATCCAATAGTTTGAGTCGATTTGCTTCCGTTGACCCGCCAGGTAAGTGGGGCGTACTTGAGCGTGATTCCACTATATCAAGAAGCACTTGGTAAGTTTTGAGCTGATTTGACTCCATCGACTCAGCAGGTTACTATTATGTATGCATTTTTATTGATTCAGAAAGCAAATCAATTTTATTAAGAAAAGATGGGCAAGTTCTGCCCATTTACAATGCTTCCGGTATCCCGAGACGACTTATTCATTGAAAAAAAAAGTACATAAAATAGTTTCAGATAAAGTAAGGACATAATGATTCTCTATTCCATGCTTGGGGAATTTGGAATCCGTCTATAGTTGTCAGTTTGAAAGTTTCGTCTCCCAGCTTTTGATTGACCACATATGGCCCTTCCCAGTTCGGTCCGAAGGTTCCTGGCACGGGATAGAATCTTTTGAGGATGAGGTCTCCCACTTTGAAGCTTTGTTTGCGAACTCTGGAGTTGAAGTACAATGCAACCCTTTTTGGTGAGTAACATTCTTCAGTTCGTCTTCTTCCCTCTTTTCGTCAATCATATCAAGCGACTCGAGTAGGAGCTGCTCGTTTTTCCTTTGATTGAAATTTTGCCTTCGGTGAAAAGGGAATTCTAGTTCGACGTGAATCATTGCTTTCAAACCATATGCCAAGGCGGACGGAGTATGCCCGGTTGCAGCTTTGTGTGTTGTTCTACAGGCCCATAGTGCGGTGGAAGTTCATCAACCCAATTTGCTTTAGCTTTAATTAGTCGCTTTTTGATAGTGGACTTGACGACCTTGTTTATTGCTTCCACTTGCCCATTTTCTTATGGATGAGCGACTACAGAAAAGCTTTTCTCGATTCAAAAGCATTTGCAAAAGTCTTTGAACTCAGCGCTTTCGTATTGGGTCTCATTATCAGTGATGATCTTTTGTGGAATGCCAAACCTGCAAATGATGTGTTTAGTAATAAAATTAATAACTTTATTTTTGGTAATGGTGGCTAGCGGTTCCACTTCGGCCTATTTTATGAAGTAGTCAATGACAATTATAGCATTTCTAGCCCCTCCTTTAGCTACAATACACCAATTAGGTCAATTCCCCCTATTGCGAACGGCCATGGGCTGACCATCTGCGTTACTCTATTGAGGGAGTTCATATAATCTTGATGAATCTTGGGCATCGATCGCACTGTCTGGCATAATCTTCTGCATAAAAATTTACCGTTGGCTAGAAATATCCATACCAGAGGATTTTATTTGCAAGGATTTGCCCCTCGGTATGGTCTCCGCGGTTGCCTTTATGAACTTCCTTCAAGAACCGTCATGCTTCATCATCGGTCACGCATCTAAGAAAGGGGTAAAGAATCCCCTTCGGTAGAGCATCCCATCTTGTATCATGTATCGCAGTGTCTTTCGAAGAAGTTTTTTCCATTGATTTCTATCAGTTGGAGGGTCCCTATAAGCAAATAGTCTTTGATTGGCATCCTCCATGTTTTTGGTTCGATGGTGGTTTCAAAAATCCAGGCGACATGCATTTTGTTTATATTCGGGGTGGTCAGGGTCTCTACCAGGACCAGTCCTAACGGTTGAGCTTCTATGAAGCTTGTCATTTTAGCTTAGTGTCAGCCTTTGTGTTTTGCTCTCTTGAGATGTGAGTTATAGTGTAATGTTCGATGTCATGTAGAAACTATTGCACATTAAATAGATATAGGGCAAGGTTCTCCACTCAAGCCTAGTATTCGCCTTTCACCTGGCAGACGACTAGTTGAGAGTCGCTGTAGACATGAACGGACTTTATTCTGAGTTCCTTTACAACTTTCAGTCCTGCTATCAACGCTTTTTATACTGCTTTGTTATTTGTTGCAGGGAATTCCAAGCGTAAGACATAGCAAATGGCTCATCCTTCAAGGGTTTCAAGCACCATCCCTGTCCCAAATAGAGGTTGTTAGATGTGCCGTCAATGAAGAGTTTCCATCGTATTTCCACTTCCAACGGTATTTCTTCTTCGTCATTCCGTATGGTAAACTTGGCGATGAAATTTGCTAGTGCTTGCCCATTGATTGCCTTTCTAGGATGGTAAGTGTTAGCAGCAGAATTGGTTGCTGACACCCAAGAATAGATTTGTGTAGAGAGATTAATGAAGATAGTAAATTAAAATAGAGGAATATATGCAAAACTAACAGCGAAAACAAGAACAATAGAATTATAGTGGTTCGA
Source organism: Allium cepa (assembly GCA_030765085.1). Lineage (NCBI taxonomy): Eukaryota > Viridiplantae > Streptophyta > Magnoliopsida > Asparagales > Amaryllidaceae > Allium > Allium cepa. The sequence goes on from CM060932.1 coordinate 141,415,156, forward strand.
CGTAACTGCCTACATCAACTGTAAATGTAATCTTTATTGCCTTTCAAAAATACTTTAATATAGGTACAATCCATAAACGAACGACTTGAATACAAGTTTTAGACAAAAGAAAGTTAGTGCAGAATATGGCAGAGTCTCTTCGGAGTTCTCGGAAAAAGGTCCCTCTCGATTATCCCCCTGCCCCTCTATTTATAGACAAAGACATGCTAGTCCCTATGCAGGCCCATGACCAAGATACCTCGGACCACAGTAGGCAATTTCCGTACACCGACCCATGTGTACTGCCCTATATGGCCGAACCAGTAATCCTCGAGCCACTTTGGCCAAACCGTGAGTTCCTCGTGCATGTCTCGAAGCGAAATCCCTAACGACTCGGAGTAGCTAGTGATGTAACTCGAAGTAAATACATGCTGACCTAATCGCCCCTCACCTTAGTCTTCTCTCCATGACCGAGTGATGGGTGGGGTCCACCTTGACCTTCTCTCCATGACCGAGCAATGCATGTCGAATTTCTACAGCTTCCTTTCTTGGCCGAGCGACACACAACCTTCCTACCTTGGCCGACCCATACATGATGTTTGGCCAAGCGACACAAGACCTTCCTACCTTGGCTGACCCATACATGATGCCCTCTAAGACCGAATGACACATGACCTTCCTACCTTGGACGAGCCAAGTTTAAAGACCGAACCATATGTATAAGCCAAACCTCGTACTACTGGGGCTACACCAGATCCTCATACTTCTACATCCCTTTTGGCGTGAATTGCGTCTAGACCTAACCATAGCATCGGCAACTATCGCCTCGTAGCTAGAGCACGTAGCTTGGTAACATTTCCCCCCTAAAGTGCATTGTGTGAATGATGTGCTTTGAATCAGCAGTCAGCCCTTGCTATCAGGAGCTAGCTCATTTAGAATGATAATCGTCTGTTGTTTAAACCTATCTTTAGCTTTTCCAAAGCTGGGTGTATACAACTTCTTGGAAGTTGAATAATGGTGGATTTTCTGAACATTACATGTGCATATATCTATACATACATATATACACATATTTATCATTATTATTTTACTATATTATTCTTATTCTCTTTTTTACAAACAACGAGTGGTCTGACATCTAAGAGACCGAATTACTCATTCGGGTACTCCAACGAAATGTGATCGGCATGTCACCACCGATCCATACGGCTAATCTGAAAATTGTCTCACTCCATCGGCATACTCAAAGTGCGTGGACCGGTTCTGAAGGCTACTGCACGTTCGCCTTCCCTTTGCTGCATATAAAAGCTCTGCCCTTTGTTCTTCTCTACTTCTTATTTTTACTTTACCTTCACAAGCCCGCATCCTTCCTATTTTCCTAAATTTATTATCTCGCTCCCACAGAGCCCCGTACCTCTCCCTTCACGATCTCAGTCGCCCTCAAATTTGATCAACACTTTGACCTAGCAACTCGAAACTCCTGCAAACCACAAGTTTCTCCATAGGTATGAATTTAACTTCAAACTCGGAATCACATGCGAAGTTTGAGTGCTCGGTTAGGTGTCTTCCTCTTTTCTTTAGTTATAGGAACAGGTAGAGGATAATTAGAAAGGGGACAAAAGATTACTCAAGAGGAGAGTTGGACTTAAGTTAGGGCTTCAACTATCTTTGATGGTTGTTGCCAATAACTCTGAGCAGCTGTTATTCCTATAATTTGAAGGTTAGGATTAGGAAACGGGAGGAAGACATCTCTCGGTGAAGAAATCGAAAGAAGTGAAACAGTGTAGAGGTCTGAGAGTGAATGTAGTTCGGTCACGGTAAGAGGAACGAGAGTGCGGTTCAGTAATTAGGTGAGGCGTTGTAGTTCGGCGAGAGTTGAGAGGAGCGGGTCGGTATATCGAACGAAGTAGTTGTCTGGTACTAAATAAGAGAGCATGAGTCATTGTGAAGTTAGGAACGTGTGTTGAATATGCGCTTATATGTTTTTGTTTGATGATAATAAACATATATATTCATTTAAATGTATTTGGTTATGTACTATTTTGTTTTGCATAGATTAAATAAATATTTGTTGAATAAAATAAATTATACAGAATTTGAATTTGAATTCAAACAGAACAAGTTACACAGATTTTGAATTCAAACAGAAATTTTATTCAAACAAATATTTATTACAATCTTGAATAGTACAAATTCATGCTCTCACTATACATATACATTTTTGATTACATCACGATTACATCACAAATATTTCAATTTACATTTATAACCTCACTACATATCACTCACACACGTATTTTGTCTTCAACTGCATTCCAGTTTGAATCCAGCATCTGAGCAATCTGCAAAAATATTCACTAACGCAGTAAAATTGAAACAGAAATATTTTTGCAATATAAAATGAAATACGATTTTTGAAAAAATGGTTTGCCTCAGTTATTTGGGTTGTTCGTCATTATTCACACTTGATTTCATCACAAAGTAGTGCACATAGATATTACAGGGACAGGTAATCATAAGTGGCTGCAATACACACGTGTACATTCATACACGTGTGCATTGCCTCGCCAACTCGTGTGCACAACTCCAACCAGAAATTCAAGTTCAGACCAAACAGTCGAAGACATGAATGCAACAAAGTTCACAAGTGCAGACACATAGAGCAGTCATAATGAAACTGCAGTGAAGCTACTGAAGGCAACATGAAGCAACAGTCAGACCAAAAGGCTACATGAAGTATGCAAGTCCATTCTCTTCATTAAACAACATAACAGCAAATACCACATGCCACTGGAGAAAATGTATCACTAGCAGGGATGAACACTCGAGAATGGACAAGTCACGACAGCTACTCAATGATACAGTAGCAAACTACAGTGATGCAGCCAGTACCAAGCTACATGAAGAACCAGAATACATGTACAGGAGGATAAATGCATATTATCACAAGTACATATACCAAGTGCATGACTAAACTAACAAATGCAAACTCAGTAAACATATATGCACATGAACAACATGACATGAACAATGCAAAACAACGACACAGTGGCAACATGCTCGAAGACTACACAAATGACCAAGTACAGGTGAAGTAAATCATGTCAAAGAAAATGCATGAAAGCTACAAACTGCAACATGCTTGAAGATGGTTACCAACACAAGACTGCAACCAAAAGGTCAGAGATACACAAGTTTACATGTGTGCCAATACCAAATGCATGTAACCAAGACAGTACAACATTACAAGAGAACAAAGACCAAATGAAGTCAGCAGTGATAATGGTCGAGAATTATACAAATGTTTGAAGACTACAGATGAAGCCAGAGACAGTGTAAGTACAGGTGAACAACGACTTCAAATTCAAGTGCAGACCAGAGGAACCAGTGAAAATAGTGGACATCAAGTACACAAATTCAATTACAAGAACATCACAAGTTGCCAACATACACTTCAGGTCAACATTAATGAATGTATATGACTACACTGACACAAAGCAAAAAAGTGCAACAGCAAATGCAATGACCGTGTACAGGTGCAAGTGAATCAGAATGAAGCATGCAACAGCAGTATCAAGTGACATGGTGAAGTAGTACAAAAGAAGCAGTGGCAATTCACAGTGAAGTCGAAATCATGGAAGAACCAGTGAATTCGAATTGATGACAGTGTATCAATACGTCTTTGAAAAAGTCAGAAATGAAAATGGGGAAAGTTTCTACAGTGACAATCGAACGCGTGAAATCAAAACCGTGATTATCAAGTTAAAACATATCAGGAAAGCCGTGAGTATCACGTGTAACAAAATCAGGAACGACGTGCGCTTCAGGCAATTAAGAATTTAGGAAAGTATCAAGTTAATTCGAACGAATTCAAGTGTCTCAAATTCATATAAATCCAATCCCAAATTCACATCATCGACTATCGAGTTCAATCAAGAGCAATCAAGTTAAAGCAAGCAATTGAACCAGCAAACGAAGAATTACATACCGCAAATTCAACGAACTCGGTCATCAGAAGAAGCAGCTGCAACAATTCACAATTTCAAAGTTAACCACAATCGAATATCAGAGAACAAGCGACGCAAGCCATCAAATCAGAGAATCGAGCATCAGAACGAAGCCCTAATTCGAGAAAGAGCCAAAGCCCTAATTCAACAAAGAGAGGCCGACATTTTTCACAAGCAAAAGAAGGGAACGGGTTGAAAGAATAGTGGGCCGGCCTAATTATTAAAAGGGGGTTTAGCTTTTAAATTTTATAAAAGGGGTTTTTTAGTTTTTATAATTGAGCAAAAATTACGCATTCACATTCGTATTTTAATTTTTTGCTCCTGCGGTTATTTTTGAAGTTGTTTTTTCTTTTCGTGTCAAAGAATTTGTAAATCACCACCTAGAGTTTAGGTAGTGTCAGATTGTCTATTTAGAATTAGTTCAGTGAGCAGGGAGTGCGAGTTTGCAAAGCTCTATAGGCGGGAGCAGTGTTTGCAAGTGAGCGAAACTCTATAGGCGGGAGCAGGGTGTGCGAGTCTAGTAGAGTGTTTGTGAGCGGGAGCAAAAGGGTCTGCGAGTCTAGTAGAGTTGTTGTAAGCGTGATACTGTTTAATTCTAATAGAAATCTGTGAATGCAGCAGTAGGCAGGGGTTGCCGAAGCTGGGTAAATTTTGTGTGTGATTTACTTTTCAGCATATTTATTTCTGCAGTTTATTTCTGTGTTTAAATTGAGCAAATTTGCTATAACCCTATTCACCCCCCCCTCTAGGGTTAATCTAGATCCTACAAGTGGTATCAGAGCCCGATATATATTTTATTTAACTCTAGAGTCATGAATCCGTCAAATAATGCTTTTTCTGAGGGGCAATCTATCGTTAGGCCACCCATGTTTAACGGGAATGATTATGCTTATTGGAAAGTTAGGATGAGTATTTATCTTAGTTCCGTTGATTATGATGTTTGGGATATTATTGAAACTGGCTATAAACCTCCCACTATAATCGTTGGTGGTACTGAGATTCCTAAACCTAAGGATAGATGGGATGCTAACGATAAGAGATTGAAAACAACAAATGCTAAAGCCATGAATGCTTTGATATGTGCTCTTGATAAAAATGAATTTAATAGAATTTCTCATTGTACAACAGCACAGGAAATTTGGCACAATTTGGAGGTGACACACGAAGGAACTTCTCAAGTCAAGGAGTCTCGTCTAGCCCTATTCAGCAATGAATACGAGAACTTTGTGATGGACAAAGGCGAGAACATAAAAGACATGTTTGGACGCTTTTCAACTTTGGTGTACAACGCTAGAGCACTTGGGAAGGTATTCACTGAGGTAGAGCTTGTGCGGAAGATACTACGAGTCTTACCAATGAACTTTGAGGCAAAAGTCACGGCAATCCAAGAATCGAAAGATCTGAGTAAGCTAAGCATGGAGGAGTTGATTGGAAACTTGATGACATATGAGCTTGAGCTAAAAGCAAAGGAAGAGCGCAACAACTCCGAACCAAAGAAAAAGACGATTGCCTTAAAGAGCAAAGAAGAAAGCGATGAAGAAGATCCAATTGAAGAGCTTGCAATGGCTGTCAATAATCTTAGAAAATGGTCGAAATTCAAGCCACACAAGAAGAAAACAAATCGTAATAGGCCAAAAGATTCTGACAATTCCGATAATGAACCGACATGTTATAACTGCAACAAGCCTGGCCACATCAAACCAAAATGTCCACTTCTCAAAAACAACAAAGGAAAGAAAAAGGCGAAGAAGGTATTTGCAGCGACTTGGGATGATGAAGAAGGAGAAGAAGCTTCGGATAGCAGCGTAGAGGAGGCTAACTTGTGTCTTATGGCGAAATCAAATTCAGATTCAAGCTCAGAGGAATCTAGTGAGGAAGGTGAGTATTCCTATAGAGATCTTGTTTTTATGTGTTCTGATCTTACTAAAGTAGTTGATGCTCTTGAATCTAAAATTGAAAAACTGAAAACTGATAGGAGAGAACTTGCCCGTAAAAATTTTAGGTTAGAAACTGAACTTGAAAATATTCAAAACCTAGAATGTAAAAGATGTAAAGTTTTAGATTCAGAATTGACAAAACTTAAGAATAACTCTAAGAATCTTGAAAAAGAAAACTTGAATCTTAAGGAAACCATCGACACTAGGAAAAAGGATTTTATAAATCGATGCACCTCACTTGTCACTGAAAATACAACACTAAAAACCAAAGTCCAAGATCTTGAGAAATCTTTGAATAACTTTTCAAGAGGCGAAAAATCTTTCAACATGCTATTGGGAAATCAAATTTTTGCTAACAACAGAAAAGGACTTGGTTTTGGGAAAACACAAGCTGAGGATAATGCAAAAGGGAAAAGTGTCTTTGATATATGTGAAATAATTGGACATCATTCTGAAAATTGTAGTCATAGGAACAAGAACACAAAATTTATACAAGTTTGGGTTCCTAAGAACTCTACAAACAAATTTCATGTCTATTGGAACAAGAATGAAAAGTCTAAACAAGTTTGGGTTCCAAAGGGTTTGTTTATTCATAATGTTACTGCCACTAACAATCATGGACCTAGAAATAGGTCACAAAAATCTTTCATCGTGTAGGTGTGGTGGCAGGCTAAGGAACGACAACGGTGTTCTCTGGATTTTGGCTGTTCCAGAAACACAACGGGCAACAAAGCAAAGTTCCTTAGCCTAGTATAAAGGTGACAGAATCACAATGGGCAATCACGTAAAATTATCGTAAAGGTAAAACAGGTGAAGGTATAATTCTGTGATAATATGCACCATATTCTGAATTAGATCATCCAAAATTGTGATAATGAGATGATGTCTTTAATTCTGACTTATTCTTAATTGATATGATTTCTTTTGACTTGTTCTTACTTTGATTTGTGTTTAAAAGAAGACCAACCATCCTTTCATCATTGAATTTAATTTGTTTAGTCAAATGATGGTATCTTATTGATCCTTGATTACTCGTGCTACACTTAGACATATTTTGACATTTTGATCACTGCTTGTAAATTTGCACGATTTCAAACTCATGTGAAAAAGGATTTTAAGAAATTGTTGAAACTTCAAGAAATTGTTTTTGAAATAATTAAGATGTTGATTGACTGTTGATTACTCATGAATATAATTGTTTATCCTATGGTTTCTGAAATTAACACCATGATATTTGTTTGAGTGTGAACATGGCTTCAATTCAAAATCCAAAGAATGTCATTTAAATTGTTGCTAAAATTGGGTTTGAAATTTTTGATGCACACTTCATGTATGGTTTACCAAATCCAGTTAGTGATATTTTGGACTGAAAAAGAAATTCAGATGCAATTCATACTAGTAATCTAGTTGATAGAAAACTTACGAGTTGAACGTGATTTATTCATTTGCTGCATCGTTTTTTTTAAAAGAAAATATCTGCATATTTTTCACTTGAAATAATTTTTCATTTAGCAGAATTTTTTTCTCATATAACCCCTTCGAGAAAATAATTGTTTGACCATTTTTTTCAGATTAGTTAATTTTATTTGATTTTAAATGACAAATTTTGACTGATCCGACTCCCTACTAATTATCAAAGAGATAAATAGTGATTGAAAAAGTGATGAGTGTTGATATTTAACATACATTACTCAAGAGAGTATATTTGGAAAATTCTTTAGGAATTAAAACAAGAATTATAAAACTTTTTGTTGGGTAAAGATTCCATGACCATTTCTATATCTATCATTATTTCTATCGACCATGGTTTATCAAATATTCAATATAATTTGTCGATATGTGGTACTATAATCAGGAATCATTTGTTTTTTTCATGTCATATTTTTTAAATAAATAAATAAATATTCAAAGTATTCACTCTCATTTAAAAGTCCTCACGGTTATGCATGGGTGAATTACTTGAATTTTTTTATTATTATGTGCTTCCATGCTCATTTAAAAGTCCTTACGGTTATGCATGTATGGAACGCATATCAAAATTAAATTGTTTAAATAGACAAGTTGATTCTAATCCCATTTAAAAGTCCTCACGGTCATGCGTGGTTAGAAGATACTTGATTTCATTTTTTTTTTTAAAATTAAATTCGAATACTACTAATCTCATTTAAAAGTCCTAACGGTTATGCATGATTAGTAGATATTCAAATTCCTGATATAAATACCACAAGTTGATTCAACTGTATAATTTTATATGAACACCATATCCATCATTTCTAAAATTGGAATATGCGCCTAACAAGGGTAGTTATGGTTTTTGTTTGATTCTTATTGAAGTTTAATATTTATATTCAATTTGAGATTAATGTTGGATTAATATCGATCACTTTATCTCTATTTTTCTCTCACACTATTATTCTTTTGCTGATAACAAAACGGGGAGAGAAAAGTTAAGATTTTGTAAAATAGAATCAAGCAAAGGTCAAATAATTTTTCCATATGCAACTAGGCTCATTTGAATATATTTCTATTTGTATGCTTATATGTAGGGGGAGCATCATGTAGAGAGGAAGCATTTAAATAGGGGGAGCAATTAGAGTATATAATTGGTCAAATACATTTAACACGGTCAAAATCTTAAATATATGTTTGTTATCATCAAAAGGGGGAGATTGTTGAATATGCGCTTATATGTTTTTGTTTGATGATAATAAACATATATATTCATTTAAATGTATTTGGTTATGTACTATTTTGTTTTGCATAGATTAAATAAATATTTGTTGAATAAAATAAATTATACAGAATTTGAATTTGAATTCAAACAGAACAAGTTACACAGATTTTGAATTCAAACAGAAATTTTATTCAAACAAATATTTATTACAATCTTGAATAGTACAAATTCATGCTCCCACTATAAATATACATTTTTGATTACATCACGATTACATCACAAATATTTCAATTTACATTTATAACCTCACTACATATCACTCACACACGTATTTTGTCTTCAACTGCATTCCAGTTTGAATCCAGCATCTGAGCAATCTGCAAAAATATTCACTAACGCGGTAAAATTGAAACAGAAATATTTTTGCAATATAAAATGAAATATGATTTTTGAAAAAATGGTTTGCCTCAGTTATTTGGGTTGTTCGTCATTATTCACACTTGATTTCATCACAAAGTAGTGCACATAGATATTACAGGGACAGGTAATCATAAGTGGCTGCAATACACACGTGTACATTCATACACGTGTGCATTGCCTCGCCAACTCGTGTGCACAGCTCCAACCAGAAATTCAAGTTCAGACCAAACAGTCGAAGACATGAATGCAACAAAGTTCACAAGTGCAGACACATAGAGCAGTCATAATGAAACTGCAGTGAAGCTACTGAAGGCAACATGAAGCAACAGTCAGACCAAAAGGCTACATGAAGTATGCAAGTCCATTCTCTTCATCAAACAACATAACATCAAATACCACATGCCACTGGAGAAAATGTATCACTAGCAGGGATGAACACTCGAGAATGGACAAGTCACGACAGCTACTCAATGATACGGTAGCAAACTACAGTGATGCAGCCAGTACCAAGCTACATGAAGAACCAGAATACATGTACAGGAGGATAAATGCATATTATCACAAGTACATATACCAAGTGCATGACTAAACTAACAAATACAAACTCAGTAAACATATATGCACATGAACAACATGACATGAACAATGCAAAACAACGACACAGTGGCAACATGCTCGAAGACTACACAAATGACCAAGTACAGGTGAAGTAAATCATGTCAAAGAAAATGCATGAAAGCTACAAACTGCAACATGCTTGAAGATGGTTACCAACACAAGACTGCAACCAAAAGGTCAGAGATACACAAGTTTACATGTGTGCCAATACCAAATGCATGTAACCAAGACAGTACAACATTACAAGAGAACAAAGACCAAATGAAGTCAGCAGTGATAATGGTCGAGAATTATACAAATGTTTGAAGACTACAGATGAAGCCAGAGACAGTGTAAGTACAGGTGAACAACGACTTCAAATTCAAGTGCAGACCAGAGGAACCAGTGAAAATAGTGGACATCAAGTACACAAATTCAATTACAAGAACATCACAAGTTGCCAACATACACTTCAGGTCAACATTAATGAATGTATATGACTACACTGACACAAAGCACAAAAGTGCAACAGCAAATGCAATGACCGTGTACAGGTGCAAGTGAATCAGAATGAAGCATGCAACAGCAGTATCAAGTGACATGGTGAAGTAGTACAAAAGAAGCAGTGGCAATTCACAGTGAAGTCGAAATCATGGAAGAACCAGTGAATTCGAATTGATGACAGTGTATCAATACGTCTTTGAAAAAGTCAGAAATGAAAAAGGGGAAAGTTTCTGCAGTGACAATCGAACGCGTGAAATCAAAACCGTGATTATCAAGTTAAAACATATCAGGAAAGCCGTGAGTATCACGTGTAACAAAATCAGGAACGACGTGCGCTTCAGGCAATTAAGAATTTAGGAAAGTATCAAGTTAATTCGAACGAATTCAAGTGTCTCAAATTCATATAAATCCAATCCCAAATTCACATCATCGACTATCGAGTTCAATCAAGAGCAATCAAGTTAAAGCAAGCAATTGAACCAGCAAACGAAGAATTACATACCGCAAATTCAACGAACTCGGTCATCAGAAGAAGCAGCTGCAACAATTCACAATTTCAAAGTTAACCACAATCGAATATCAGAGAACAAGCGACGCAAGCCATCAAATCAGAGAATCGAGCATCAGAACGAAGCCCTAATTCGAGAAAGAGCCAAAGCCCTAATTCAACAAAGAGAGGCCGACATTTTTCACGAGCAAAAGAAGGGAACGGGTTGAAAGAATAGTGGGCCGGCCTAATTATTAAAAAGGGGGTTTAGCTTTTAAATTTTATAAAAGGGGTTTTTTAGTTTTTATAATTGAGCAAAAATTACGCATTCACATTCGTATTTTAATTTTTTGCTCCTGCGGTTATTTTTGAAGTTGTTTTTTCTTTTCGTGTCAAAGAATTTGTAAATCACCACCTAGAGTTTAGGTAGTGTCAGATTGTCTATTTAGAATTAGTTCAGTGAGCAGGGAGTGCGAGTTTGCAAAGCTCTATAGGCGGGAGGAGTGTTTGCAAGTGAGCGAAACTCTATAGGCGGGAGCAGGGTGTGCGAGTCTAGTAGAGTGTTTGTGAGCGGGAGCAAAAGGGTCTGCGAGTCTAGTAGAGTTGTTGTAAGCGTGATACTGTTTAATTCTAATAGAAATCTGTGAATGCAGCAGTAGGCAGGGGTTGCCGAAGCTGGGTAAATTTTGTGTGTGATTTACTTTTCAGCATATTTATTTCTGCAGTTTATTTCTGTGTTTAAATTGAGAAAATTTGCTATAACCCTATTCACCCCCCCCTCTAGGGTTAATCTAGATCCTACAACGTGGGTCAGTTTTAACCTAGTGGGCTGCTAAGTGATTAGAGAGTGAGTAAAGAGAATGGTTGTAGTGAGTGCGGCTTGGTATCTAGTGAGGTGAGGTAGGTCGGTAAGAGTTTAAGTGAGGCCGGTCGGTAATTAGGGTGAGATGGCAAGTGAGTAGGTCGGTATCGGCAATCAAAAGTGTTTTAAGCCGACCAAAAGACTCATTTGGGAAACTTATCTCATAATAAGTCGTAGCATATTGAACCATGCATGACAAAAAACAAAGTATACAAGCCCAGTGACCTACTTTGAACTAACTCCCTCATAACTTGAATAATCTTAATTGCAAACTTAACTCAACAAATGCGAACAACATCCGTCACACTCTATGATGCCAATGTTCAACTCTAAGACTACTTCTGTCCACCATAAAATAAACTACAGGAGACGGTCGGCGATAATGGTCTCCGAGGACAATAACTTAAAGTTCTATCACACCACACTTGTGTTTAAAACTTTAGTTTTTCCTCTACTCACGTTTGAGTCGTCGCACTAGTTCACACATAACACGGGGTGATATATTATCATCATTGTATCTGATCTCGATTGTCTTTCAAGTATAGTTTAAACAGGCATCTACCCATATTAAACGCTCATTGAAGACGTCCAAAAGATCAAGCTCTACTGCAGTTTCTGATAAGCCTAAGCCAAGTTCTCAACAGGAGGTAGTAGGAACTTCTAGTCCACCAACAACTTCTACACAAGGTATTTCGGATCCATCTGTTGCAGTTGTTGGCCCGGCTCTTGATGTTATAGACGGAGCAGTTATTCTAGACAATCCTATTGATTCGCAAGCTTCAAAAATCGACGAAGCCGCTCTTCGTCGGTTGTGTTCAATTCATGGAACCCCTTTCGATGATGTTTTAGTTTCGTTAGGACAGAATCGACCTCACCTGCCCCCAGCCGGGTACACAATGTGCAACAAATTTATGTGCTAGGTCGGAAGTGTTCCACCTTTCAATTTATTTCTCCGTGAAGTGTTACAGTATGTCAGGATTGCTCCGGCACAGCTACACCCAAATAGTCGCGCATTTATTCATGGCACTTGTAATCTCTTCATGAGCACCTTATTCAGACTCCCTACTCCCAAGGATATCCACTATATCTACCGCTTCAAAAGACGGTCCGATAGTCCATCCTTCATATTTCTTGAGCCACGTTCTAAATGCTGAATCCTGACGGGGGCATAGAGTAAATTTTCCCATTATAAGAAAGAGTGTTTTTACGTACACTGCCTTTATGACTTTGCAAGAAGATGGCTGGACTGGATAGTTTCATCCCTAGACCGAAGTTTGTCTAAAGATCGAAGTACATCCTTTCTGAACTTCCTTTGATTTTTATAGGTATCCTCCCACGACCGAAGGCACCGGGTATTCTGAGGCTGTTGAGGCCATTCGAGCTATCCCCGTGAAAGACCGGGAGATCAAATCCGTTATCTCTAATGAATTGCTTTCAAAGATTGGGTTATTGGCGGAGGATCATCAAACTCGCCTCCCAAATGGCACTACTACAACCGTATCTACTGCAGAAAAAGGAAAAGAGGAGGTTGGGCCTTCGATGTCCCCTCCGAGAGGAGTCCTCGATATATCTGAGGAAGGTGAAATAAAAGAGGCCGAGGTGCCAGAAGCGGCCTTTGAGAACTTAGGTTCCGATATTGCACCAATAACTGACACATCTCACATCAAGAAATCGCTTCCCCCTTCGAAGAGGCAAAAGAGCCTAGCCTATAAATTGAAAAAGAAAATAGTAGGTGGAACTTCTAAAGTTACAATCACTCTGGTTGAAAAAAAGTTGTCTCCCCAACATCTAAAGGGTTCATTAAAAGGTCCTTCGGACCTGACCATCCTTGATAACATACTGAACTACGTTTCAACGACCCAGGGGATATGGGACTTAATTCACCTATGACAGGCGATGGGGGAGATCAAGCTTGTCAACACGGAGAGAAAACCCAATAAGTAAAGCAAAAAAACTGGTCCGTCGGGGGAAAACACTTGCACACACACGAACACTTACACTTCACTCTACACTTAAATTTTAGCCATCATACTATCTTCGCTAACTCGTCCTCACTCGGTTTCTGTGCAGGTGATATGGGATGCACACACAGATTTGACCGCCTCTGCAGGTCCTCTATCTTCCTCCACTCCAGTCGAGATTCGGGATCAGATAGATGTCGAGACAAAGATGACAGCGGCGATAGGGACTACCGTCCTGGAGATTCATCATCTTCTCGAAGAAAAACATGCAGCCATTCTTCATACCCCAACTATCCTCCCCCTCACTCAGAGCACAGTAGAGAAAAATCTACTTAGAAGGGACCTCAATTTTAAGCTCCCCACGACCAACATGCTGGCTCGTCCAGCACCAAGCAATCTCGTGAGCCTCATAAAAAGTCTATGATTCCAGCTAGGCATACTCCTCCAATCTCTGCACATGATCCATCGACAGCTGAAAAATTAGCTGAGCTCAACGCCACGTTTCCAAAAATATGCTTCGATGGATTGAAATTCCTTCCTGCATTTCGTCCTATTCCAGGGCATGTCAAACAATGCGCCATCACCTGTAACAACGATGTCTATGTCCAACACGATGTATTGTTTTATTTGGCACAAAAAGTTTCAGAGGTTTCTATGGAACATTAGGACAAAATTGATCGCTTGAAACTTGAAGCCATCCATGATAAAGATATTATCAAAGCCCAGGATGAAAAGATTTCCTTGTACAAATCTCAACTTGAGGCTGCCCAGCAAAACATCAAAGATATAGCTAAGGCAGTCAGCCGTCTGGAAGCCATTCACAAAAAGAAAATTGATGTGGCGGTTCAAAGTAATGGTGCTCTAGCCTTAGAAAAAGACTCCATCCAGAAAGAAAAGGATATCCTCGCTTGACGAGTTAAAGAACTGGAGAAGCTGCTGCTTAAAGAGTAAGAAGAGAAAACTGCTGCATAGGAAGATTCGTAGCAATATTCCTAGGAAATTATCGCAACACGACTTTTACAGACGAAGCTTGACGAGGAAATTTCTAAAGCTGAAGCGTTAAAGGATGAAGCCCGTGAGGATGGAAAAAGAATGTCGCTGACAAAAATCTATTCTTGCCTCGAGGCAGCTGCTAAAGCCAGTAGAGAAGAAATTAAATGCTTATTTGATCCGCTTATTGTTGAATATAACGCTCGGGTTCTCATGCATCAAGATATATCTTTTCTAGGTAAGGGTTACCTCAAATCATTAGCCGAAGCATGGGATACTTTAATAAAATCAAACGAATAGAGCTGGGCACCGAAGAGGTTGATGAGAATTCTCTTGTGAAGGAAGTGCTTTGAGGAAACGAGCCTTTCGACTTATTTGCAGCCAAAGCCCTCTCGGAAGAGATTCCTCCTCATCGAAAGGGAAGGATGACGTTGCTGGCCCATCCGGAACTGAGTCTCCAGTTCCTCCTTACGCCCATCCCGTTGGTTGCTCACCACTTGATCCTTTTGAGCAACATGCTGGGTATGACCCAAAGAAATCCAGGCTTGATGTTCACGTTCTTTCACCTATTCCAGAGGGTGAGAATCCAAAAACAACTGAGAGTCGGTTGGAAGCCGGTATGTAGTTTTTCTTTCTAGGGTTGAAAGGAACATCACTTTTTATGAATAATAGATGTATTCTAACACTCGTCCCTAACGACTCTATGTATGACATTCTGATCCCAAACCTACTTCGAGGAGTGATGTCGCCACGGAGAAGGAAGAAAAAATAGCGAAAGAACTCCACACTGATGACACTCCTGGTTTGATGCCTAAGTAATCAGAGCATGAAATGAGGACAAACCCGAAAATCCCTCGCCTGTGGACGAACATGACGAGGTTAAAATCATGGGCTCTTTCGAACCTAGTTCAAAACTTAGCATGAGGGAATGAATCATGGAGTAGGAGAAAAAGAAGGCCGAAACCTCAGGTGGTGGAACTTGATGATCCTCTAAATAGGCCCCTGAAGGTAATCCTCCTAGGTAAAATCACACCTTTGGAGGTCCCTCTTCCTTCCCTGGATACCATCTCATTAGGAAGCAAGGCGTCTAAGAGAAAATGCTCGGGTGAGGAGCCTTTGGAGAAACCGAAGAAGGAGAAAAAATCTAAAAGGTAGCTAACCGGTCATGTCTCATTCAGCTCGAATAAACCTGAATCATGTAGTTGTTTCTATTTATTTTTATAGTCGTTGTGAATAGTCTTTTGCTCCACATTTTAGAAAAGTTGTAATGGAACTTAATTTTGAATTAGTAAATAAATTTCTGTTTCTTTATCTTTCACGACTTTCATTGTTTAACTCATTGTCTAATTTGTAGTTGATATTTGAAGTCTTGTGGGTTACATAAGCTCTGATCCGCTTCCTCATTACCTGGAAAAATTTCAAATCGTTTATACTCTAGTCTGCACTTCGAGGACTTAGATTACTGTAGTTCGTGCTCTAGGGACTTAGAGATTTTTTGAATCATTTATACTCTAGTCCGCACTGTTAGTTCGTGAGATGATGGTTTTGATGACAACAACCTTAGAATAGATTATAAAATATAAATACTAACATTATAAGTTTAGATATATATGTATATGCAAGATTTAACCATGCAGGTATCAAGAACGAAGACTGTACAATATATAGATTCAAGATATCAAGATAGAAGACTCATGAGTATCAAGATTATCAAGAGTTCAAGATTTCAAGGTTAAGTACTTTTATTAGGAATTTTGTCAAAACTCATAGAAAAGCACTGGCATCTTAAAATCCAATTTAATCGTGGAATGGAATTCACTTCGAGTTAGCTAAAGGGATGGAACCCTAAGTAGGATGGAACCTATGAAAAATCTAGTGGAACATTGCTTTGTATCCACAAATTTTTTATTCATAATGATTTTTCAAAATTATATCCTGTTTTCAAAATGTTTTTCAAAACTTTCCTTTTAAAAGATTCAAAACCCTCTATCCTAATTTTAAATAATTTTAGCCTCAAAATTATCTTTACTTTCAAAGTCAAATTACTCTTGATTTTAAGCTATCTTTTTAAATTATATAATTAACTTTTATACTTGGATTCAAATATTAAATTATAGTTAAAACATATACATATTATTCTCTATATTTACTTATGAATTTTACTATAGTCAAGCATATTTGTAAAGTTTAAAATAGTTTTAATATAAGATAAAGGTTATTTTCAAAGAAATCAAAACAACAAAAAATCTTTTGGGATATCGACATGCCCAAGTACCCCATGTCGACATGGTGTCAGTTGAGTTCAAAATTTAAATTTCAAAAGAAGTGTCTATTCGCCATAACTCTTCATGAATGAACATGGCTGTTGTTCTTCTATGAATAGGGGTTAGTTTCAACGAATTTTACATCAGATTTTTTGGTTTTCCACTCCTCTTCTTCTTCCACATTTCTTAATACATATTCTTACCATTATTCTGCCGAAATCAACATTGAATCGAACTCGATTACTTCTAGTTTGATTCTCTATCACTATCTCTACAAGGTTCTCAGTGCTATTTAGAGTTATAGACTTCTTTGTAATCTATTAAGCGAGAAAAGGTGTGATTGTAGCCTTGGAAATCAATCGATAAAGAAAAGGTGTGATTGTAGCCTTGGTAAATCAATTGCGTAAACTTGTGGCCCGAAGACCAAGTATCTCTACCAAGAGGATAGAAATTCTGGAGGGTGTACCTCGTTGCCTTGAACCGAGGGTGTAATTGTACAATTGCTTTTGAAAGGAAATCCGTACTTGTGTTGCGGACTGGATGTTGGGTAACTCCGAACCAGTATAAAATCCGGTGTGTTCTTTCATTTACTGCTTTTATTTTATTTCTGCATCTGTGTTTGTTTCTGTGATCATATCTGTGTCTGTATATTGCATACATCGGTGTCTAAATTAACATAAACTCAAAAAGATTTAGTAATGCTTTATTAACACTATTCACCCCCTAGTGTTAATCCTAGCTTAAGATCCGTAATCCGCATTTCTCACAATTGGTATAGGAGCAAGGTTTTAAAAGTTTCATAATATGATTTTTGAAAAGTTTTCAAAATGGCTACCAACACTAGTACTGTTACTAACACTAGTATCCCTGTCACTAGTTCATTTGTAGAGGGTCAGTCTACTGTCAGACCACCACTTTTTAATGGCGGTAACTATTCATATTGGGCGTGTAGGATGAAAATATATTTACAATCTATAGGATTAGACACTTGGAATATCACACAAACTGAATTGAACCCACAACGAATTTTGCACAGTGGACTGCTGAGTAAAAGACTGTTGCACAAACTAATTCTAAGGCTATGAATATTCTGTTTTGTTCACTAGATAGAAATGAATTCAATAGAGTGTCAGTTTGTAAGTCTACATATGAAATCTGGAAAACTTTGCAAGTTACTCACGAAGGAACAAGCAAAGTTAAACAGACCAAAATTTCCATGCTCATAAATCAGTTTCAATTATTTAAAATGAATCGTAATGAGTCTATTTCAAATATGTATAGTAGATTTTAGGATTGTGCATTCTCTAATATCTTTGGGAAAGGAATTTTCTGAAGAAGATCAAGTCATAAAGATTTTAAATTCTCTAACTCCAGAATGGAATGTCTTTGCGATCGAAGAGGCAAATGACATCAGTACTTTAATGATAGAAGAATTAATTGGAAATCTAATGTCGTATGAAGTTCAAATGATCGGGAGAAGAGAAAGTAAAGCATATGAAAATAAATCAATGGCATTCAATGCATTGACCGATGGATCAGACTCAAACAGCGATAATGATGAAGAGATAGCCTTTACGACCAGAAATTTTAGGAAATTTCTGAAATACAGAAAGATGAATAATCTCAAGAGAAACAACTATAAGAATTCTGGAAATCAGAATGTAGTGCCAAATAATGACAAATGTTACAACTATGATAAACCAGGCCATTTTAAAAGATACTATCCGTATCTAGATAGGCAAAATTCTCCTATGAACAATGATCCAGCAAAGAAACGGAAGCGTGCATTTACTGCTACTCTAGATGACTCAGACTCGTCCTCAAGTGATGATGAGCAGAAGACAGATAATTCAAATTTGTGTTTCACAGCTGTTCATGACTCCGACAAATTCAAAGGAACGGACTCAGAAAAAGACACACGTTTACAATACAATTGGTTGAAATTGCATGCTTAGAATTAGTTGCTTGATTGTTTGATTGATTGATTTTGAATTGGTGTGTTGTTTGAATTTTAAAATTTATTTTCTATTTTTATTATTTTTATTATTTTTTAATAGTATAATAATATTTTCTGAAATATACTTGAAGTTTAATAATATTAGATATATATATATATAGGCATTAGAAATAATAATATTATTAATATATATATATATATATATATATTAGAGAACTTAGGAAAAATACATTCATGAAAATTCAAAGGCACATGTCGACATGGTCCCTACCATGATGTCGACATGGATACCTGAATTTGAATTTCAAAATTTGAATTCAAATGTTTGAATTTCCCTCCACCTTTTCACTTCATTCAATTTTCTGAAAAGCTACCTTTTGACCAGAGAATATGTCTTTTAAGAATATATTTATTCACTATCTTTTATCATATCTTTTCACTCTCATTTTCAAATTCAAACTCACTCTTCATAACTTCAAGCTCTCTACTTTCTACTTTAATGGCTTCTTCAAGCAACCCCTACACCATGAGAATTTCCAAAAAAATCAAAGAGCAATTATTCAATGATCCAGAGGTAATAAAAGCATACATCAATTATGCTAACCATGCCAAAGTCCATCCCGGAAAATTTGCTATTTTTCAAGATTTTTCTTCTTATGAACTTGATTCTCTTTTTGCAAACAATGGAGTTCTTAGTCTTATTGATGTTTCTCATAATGATTTTGTTTGCTAACCAAATCTTGTCAAAATTTTCTATGCTTATTTAAACCGTGGATTTTATCATGGAAATGAGGATGAAATTTGAAGTTGTGTCAAAGGCACTAGAATTGTTTTGAATTGTGATCTTTTGGGTACCATTCTCAATTGCAAGTGTACAGGAATGGATCTTTCTAATTTTAAAATCGATGAAAATGATCGTGAGGCATTTCATCACATTTTCGAAGGGATTGATAATTTTGAATTCAAAAATAGAAATATTCGACCAAAAGAAAGAATTGTCAATCTTCTTTTGCAACATACTTTGACCCCAAGATCGGGAAATTTTAACAATCCTACTTCAAAAGTTTGCAAAGCACTGTTTGCTATTTTTGAAAATTATGACATAAATTGGGCGTAAGTTATTTTGGATGAACTTCGTATTAAAAATCTTAAAATGGGTGAGAATACTTTATATCATGGAATTTATCTCACTCAGATTTTTAACTATTTTGGAGTGGATTTCAAAGGCGAAGAATTTGTTTCTAAAAAGGTTTTCAATCATTCCAACATTTCTCTTATGAAAATTCCATTTGTTTTTCAACCTTATGAGTTCCTTACCGAAAAGAAAGAGCGTTTGGCTCATGAGGAAATGGAAGAAGAGGAAGAAGAAGAAGAAGGGGATGAAATGGAAATTGAAGAAGAAGAAGGTGAAACCTCTTTGGAAAGTATTGACTATCCTCCAAATCCATCCACCAAAACCCTTCTCAAAAACCAAAAGACTATTGTTGAGAATCAACGGATTCTTAAACGATCCGTTAGTAAAAACTTGGATAATATTTCTTCGAAGATGAGCAAGTTCATTTCAAAAGTCAGCAAGAAACTTGGACAATCTTCATCATCTTCATCCTCTAACTAGTTTTATCTTCTCGTATCGTGTTGTATTTGTTTTAGTTTGCTTTATTTCAAATATTCATGTAGTTTGTTGTGTGCTTAATCGTTGTATTATCGTAGTATGCAATGAAATGAAATTTCCTTTCTGCTACCTTATCTTATCTCCAGAATAAATGTTAGTATATTATATAAATATATATATATATATACACACACAATCATTTACAAAATCAAATTAGTCATAAGTTTTCACTAACCCATGTCGACATCCCCTATATGACCATGTCGACATGTACTGGTCAGAAATGACAATTGATTTTAAATTTGAAATTTGAATAACTATTAGATGTCTATTCATTTCAAACGAATTTCCACACCTATAAATACATGTTTCTTCCAGAATTCTTCACCGAAAATTATTTCGTATCATCTATATCCTTTATTTCTTTCACAAATTCAACTATGGCTAATCCTATTCACAATCTATCCGAAAATCTTGAAGAAACTCTTTATTCGTTCAAGAATATTCTCTCGTTTATTCTATGAAACCAGCGTCACTTAGAATTGAGACAAATGCAGATGATCAAGGAACAAGAAATGCACTTCGATGCGATACGATGGATGATCTCCTCTCTGCACAAGGATGATAACAAAGCACATCCTCCTGTCTCTCTCAACAATGACAATGATAATTGGGATGCTATTAAGGCAAACCCAATTTTTGGAGAAGAAGGATGGGTGGAATTTCCACGTAACGTTTGATTTTTATTTGTTTGCTTTGATTGATTTGGTCTGGATTGATACTCTGTGTAGATTGATTTCTTAATATTGGTTTGAAGTTTGTTGTATAAAATATATATATATATACCTTGAAATGTATATAGTCTTTGATTAGTTATCATGTTCATAAGTATAATTATTTTTTAATCTATTATTCCGTTGTATAGTTTATCAATGCAGGTACTGAAGCCCAAGAATGAGGGGGAGTGAGTTTTTTTTGTAGATGACAAAGGGGGAGAAATATAAAATAGGGTAGTTAGGCATAAATTAAGGGAGAGTTTATTAGTTTTAGGGGAAGTTATTAGGATAGAAGTAATATTTTATAAACAAAGGTTGTCATCATCAAAAAGGGGGAGATTGTTAGTTCGTGAGATTATGGTTTTGATGACAACAACCTTAGAATAGATTACAAAATATAAATACTAACATTATAAGTTTAGATATATATGTATATGCAGGATTTAACCATGCAGGTACCAAGAATGAAGACTGTACAGTATAGAGATTCAAGATATCGAGATAGAAGACTCATGAGTATCCAGATTATCAAGAGTTCAAGATTTCAAGGTTAAGTATTTTTATTTGGAATTTTGTTAAAACTCGTAGAAAACCACTGGCATTTTAAAATCCAATTTATTCGTGGAATAGAATCCACTTTGAGCCTTTTAAAGGGATGGAACCCTAAGTAGGATGGAACCTACAAAAAATATAGTGGAACATTGTTTTGTATCCGCTAACTTTTTATTCAAAAAGATTTTTCAAAATTATATCCTGTTTTCAAAATGTTTTTCAAAACTTTCATTTTAAAAGATTTGCAAACCCTTTATCCTAATTTTAAATAATTTTAACCTCAAAATTATCTTTAATTTCAAAGTCAAATTACTCCTGATTTTAAACTATCTTTTTAAATTATATATTTAACTTTTATACTTAGATTTAAATATAAAATTATAGTTAAAATCTATATATATTATTCTCTATATTTACTTATGAATTCTAACTATAGTCAAGTATATTTGTAAAGTTTAAAATAGTTTTAATATAAGATAAAGGTTATTTTCAAAGAAAACAAAAACACCAAAAAATCCTTTGGGATGTCGACATGCCCAAGTACCCCATGTCGACATGGTGTCTGTTGAGTTCAAAATTTAAATTTCAAAAGAAGTGTCTATTCGCCATAACTCTTCATGAATGGGCATGGCTGTTGTTCTACTATAAATAGGGGTTAGTTTCAACGAATTTTACATCAGATTTTCGGGTTTTTCACTCCTCTTCTTCTTCCATATTTCTTAATACATATTCTTACCATTACTCTACCGAAATCAACATTGAATCGAACTCGATTACTTCTAGTTTGATTCTCTTTCACTATCTCTACAAGGTTCTTAGTGCTATTCAGAGTTATAGACTTCTTTGTAATCTATTAAGCAAGAAAAGGTGTGATTGTAGCCTTGGAAATCAATCAAGAAAGAAAAGGTGTGATTGTAGCCTTGGCAAATCAATTGGGTAAACTTGTGGCCCGGAAATCAAGTCTCTCTATCCAGAGGATAGAAATTCTAGAGGGTGTACCTCGTAGCCTTGAAACCGAGGGTGCAATTGTACAATTGCTTTTGAAAGGAAATCTGTACTTGTGTTGCGGGACTGGATGTAGGGTAACTCCATACCATTATAAAATCCGGTGTGTTCTTTCCTTTACTGCTTATATTTTATTTTTGCATCTGTGTTTGTTTCTGCGATCATATATGTGTCTGTATATTGCAAACATCGGTGTCTAAATTAACATGAACTCAAAAAGATTTAGTAATGCTTTATTAACACTATTCACCCCCCTCTAGTGTTAAACCTAGCCTTAAGATCCATAATCCGCATTTCTCACAATTGGTATCGGAGCAAGGTTTTCAAAGTTTAATAATCTGATTTTTGAAAAGTTTTCAAAATGGCTACCAACACAGGTACTGTTACTAACACTAGTATCCCTGTCACTAGTTCATTTGTAGAGGGTCAGTTTACTGTCAGACCACCACTTTTTAATGGCATTAACTATGCATATTGGGCGTGTAGGATGAAAATATATTTACAATCTATAGGATTAGACACTTGGAATATCACACAAACTGAATATTCTGAACCCACACCTAATTTTGCACAATGGACTGCTGAGCAAAAGACTGTTGCACAAAATAATTCTAAGGCTATGAATATTCTGTTTTGTTCACTAGATAGAAATGAATTCAATAGAGTGTCAGTTTGTAAGTCTGCATATGAAATCTGGAAAACTTTGCAAGTTACTCACGAAGGAACAAGCAAAGTTAAACAGACCAAAATTTCCATGCTCACAAATCAGTTTCAATTATTTAAAATGAATCCTAATGAGTCTATTTCAGATATGTATAGTAGATTTTAGGATATTGTGCATTCTCTAATATCTTTGGGAAAGGAATTTTCTGAAGAAGATCAAATAAGAAAGATTTTAAATTCTCTAACTTCAAAATGGGATCAAAAGACACTTACGATCGAAGAGGAAAATGACATCGGTACTTTAAAGATAGAAGAATTAATTGGAAATCTAATGTCGTATGAAGTTCAAATGATCGGGAGAAGAGAAAGTAAGGCATATGAAAAGAAATCGATGGCATTCAATGCATTGACCGATGGATCAGACTCAAACAGCGATAATGATGAAGTGATAACCTTTATGACCAGAAATTTTAGGAAATTCCTGAAATACAGAAAGATGAATAATCTCAAGAGAAACAACTATAAGAATTCTGAAAATCAGAATGTAGTGCCAAATAATGGCAAATGTTACAACTGTGATAAACCAGGCCATTTCAAAAGAGACTGTCCATATCCAGATAGGAAAAATTCTCCTATAAACAATGATCCAGCAAAGAAAAGGAAGCGTGTATTTACTGCTACTCTAGATGACTTAGACTCGTCCTCAAGTGATGATGATCAGAAGACAGATAATTCGAATTTGTGTTTCACAGCTGTTCATGACTCCGACGAATTCAAAGAAACGGACTCAGAAAAAGGTACACGTTTACAATACAATTGATTGAAATTGCTTGCTTAGAATTAGTTGCTTGATTGTTTGATTGATTGATTTTGAATTGGTGTGTTGTTTGAATTTTAAAATTTATTTCCTTTTTTTTTTAATAGTATAATAATATTTTTTGAAATATACTTGAAGTTTAATAATAATAGATATACATATATAGGCATTAAAAATAATAATAATATTAATATATATATATATATTAGAGAACTTAGGAAAAATCCATTCATGAAAATTCAAAGGCACATGTCAACATGGTCCCTATCATGATGTCGACATGGATACCCGAATTTGAATTTCAAAATTTGAATTCAAATGTTTGAATTTCCCTCCACCTTTTCACTTCATTCAATTTCTAAAAAGCTACCTTTTGACCAGAGAATATGTCCTTTAAGAATCTATTTATTCACTATCTTTTATCATATCTTTTCACTCTCCTTTTCAAATTCAAACTCACTCTTCATAACTTCAAGCTCTCTACTCTCTACTTTAATGGCTTCTTCAAGCAACCCCTCCACCATGAGAATTTCCAGAAAAATCAAGAGCAATTATTCAATGATCCGAAGGCAATAAAAGCATACATCAATTATGCTAACTATGCCAAAGTCTATCCCGGAAAATTTGCTATTTTTCAAGATTTTTCTTCTTATGAACTTGATTCTCTTTTTGCAAACAATGGAGTTCTTAGTCTTATTGATGCTTCTCAAAATGATTTTGTTTGCTATCCAAATCTTGTCAAAATTTTCTATGCTAATTTAAACCGTGGATTTAATCATGGAAATGATGATGAAATTTAGAGTAGTGTCAAAGGCACTAGAATTTTTTTGAATTGTGATCTTTTAGGTACCATTCTCAATTGCAAGTGTATGGGAATGGATCTTTCTAGTTTTAAAATCGATGAAAATGATTGTGAGACATTTCATCACATTTTCGAAGGGATTGATAATTTTGAATTCAAAAATAGAAATTTTCGACCAAAAGCAAGAATTGTCAATCTTCTTTTACAACATACTTTGACCCCAAGATCGGGGATTTTAACAATCCTACTTCAAAAGTTTGCAAAGCACTGTTTGCTATTTTGGAAATTATGACATAAATTGGGCGCAAGTTATTTTGGATGAACTTCGTCCCAAAAATCTTGAAATGGGTGAGAATACTTTATATCATAGAATTTATCTCACTCGGATTTTCAACTATTTTGGATTGGATATCAAAGCGAAGAATTTGTTTCTAAAAAGGTTTTTAATCATTCCAACATTTCGCTTATGAAAATTCCATTTGTTTTTCAACCTTATGAGACCCTTACCGAAAAGAAAGAGCGTTTGGCTCTTGAGGAAATGGAAGAAGAGGAAGAAGAAGAAGAAGAAGGGGATGAAATGGAAACTGAAGAAGAAGAAGGTGAAACCTCTTTGGAAAGTATTGACTATCCTCCAAATCCATCCACCAAAAGCCTTCTCAAAAACCAAAAGACAATTGTTGAGAATCAGCGGATTCTTAAACGACCCGTTAGTAAAAAGTTGGATAATATTTCTTCGAAGATGAACACGTTCATTTCAAATGTCAGCAAGAAACTTGGACTTTCTTCATCATCTTCATCCTCTAACTAGTTTTATCTTCTCGTATCGTATCGTGTTGTATTTGTTGTAGTTTGCTTTATTTCAAATATTCATGTAGTTTGTTGTGTGCTTAATCGTTGTATTATCGTAGTATGCAATGAAATGAAATTTCCTTTCTGTTATCTACCTTATCTTATCTCCATAATAAATGTTATCTTATTTCACTAACCCATGTCGACATCCCCTATATGACTATGCCGACATGTACTGGTCAGAAATGACAGTTGATTTTGAATTTGAAATTTGAATAACTATCAAATGTCTATTCATTTCAAATGAATTTCTGCACCTATAAATACCTCTTTCTTCCAGAATTCTTCACTGAAATTTATTTTTTATCATCTATATCCTTTATTTCTTTCACAAATTCAACTATGGCTAATCATATTCACAATCTATCCGAAAATCTTGAAGAAACTCTTAATTAGTTCGAGAATGTTCTCTCGTTTATTGTGCAAAACCAGCGTCACTTAGAATTGAGTCAAATGCAGATGATCAAGGAACAAGAAAGGCACTTCGATGCGATACGATGGATGATCTCCTCTCTGCACAAGGATGATAACGAAGCACATCCTCTTGTCTCTCTCACCAATGACAATGATAATTGGGATGCTAGTAAGGTAGACCCAATTTTTGAAGAAGAAGGATGGGTGGAAGTTCCACGTAACGTTTGATTTTTATTTGTTTGCTTTGATTGATTTGGTCTGGATTGATACTCTATGTAGATTGATTTCTTGATATTGGTTTGAAGTTTGTTGTATAAAACATATATATATACACACACATTGAAATGTACATAGTCTTTGATTAGTTATCATGTTCATAAGTATAATTATTTCTTAATCTATATATTACGTTGTATAGTTTATCAATGCAGGTACTGAAGCCCAAGAATGAGGGGGAGTGAGTTTTTTTGTTGATGATAAACGGGGTGAAATATAAAATCGGGTAGTTAGGCATAAAGTAAGGGGGAGTTTATTAGTTTTAGGGGGAGTTATTAGGATAGAAGTAAAATTTTACAAACAAAGGTTGTCATCATCAAAAAGGGGGAGATTGTTAGTTCGTGAGATGATGGTTTTGATGACAACAACCTTAGAATAGATTATAAAATATAAATACTAACATTATAAATTTAGATATATATGTATGTGCAGGATTTAACCATGCAGGTACCAAGAATGAAGACTATACAATATAGAGATTCAAGATATCGAGATAGAAGGCTCATGAGTATCAAGATTATCAAGAGTTCAAGATTTCAAGGTTAAGTATTTTTATTAGGAATTTTTTTAAAACTCATAGAAAAGCACTGACATCTTAAAATCCAATTTATTCGTGGAATGGAATCCACTTCGAGCCTGTTAAAGGGATGGAACCCTGATTAAGATGGAACCTACGAAAAATCTAGTGGAACATTGTTTTATATCCGCTAACTTTTTATTCAAAATGATTTTTCAAAATTATATCTTGTTTTCAAAATGTTTTTCAAAACTTTCCTTTTAAAAGATTCACAACTCTCTATCCTAGTTTTAAATAATTTTAGCCTCAAAATTATCTTTAATTTCAAAGTCAAATTACTCCTAATTTTAAACTATCTTTTTAAATTATATATTTAACTTTTATACTTAGATTTAAATATAAAATTATAGGATAAATCTATATATATTATTCTCTATATTTACTTATGAATTTTAACTATAGTCAAGTATATTTGTAAAGTGTAAAATAGTTTTAATATAAGATAAAGGTTGTTTTCAAAGAAAATCAAAACACCAAAAAATCCTTTGGGATGTCGACATGGCCAAGTACCCCATGTCGACATGGTGTCAGTTGAGTTTAAAATTTAAATTTCAAAAGAAGTGTCTATTCGCCATAACTCTTCATGAATGGACATGGCTGTTGTTTTTCTATAAATAGGGGTAAGTTTCAACTAATTTTACATCAGATTTTCTGGTTTTTCACTCCTCTTCTTCTTCCACATTTCTTAATACATATTCTTACCATTACTCTGCCGAAATCAACATTGAACCAAACTCGATTACTTTTAGCTTGATTCTCTATCACTATCTCTACAAGGTTCTCAGTGCTATTCAGAGTTATAGACTTCTTTGTAATCTATTGAGCGAGAAAAGGTGTGATTGTAGCCTTGGAAATCAATCAAGAAAGAAAAGGTGTGATTTTAGCCTTTGTAAATCAATTGGGTAAATTTGTGGCCCGGAAATCAGGTATCTCTACCTAGAGGATAGAAATTCTGGAGGGTGTACCTCGTAGCCTTGAAACCGAGGGTGTATTGTACAATTGCTTTTGAAAGGAAATCCGTACTTGTGTTGAGGGGTTGGATGTAGGGTAACTCCGAACCAGTATAAAATCCGGTGTGTTTTTCCTTTACTGCTTTTATTTTATTTATGCATCTGTGTTTGTTTCTATAATCATATCTGTGTCTGTATATTGCATACATCGGTGTCTAAATTAACATAAACTCAAAAAGATTTAGTAATGCTTTATTAACACTATTCACCCCCCTCTAGTGTTAATCCTAGCCTTAAGATCCGTAATCCGCATTTCTCACATGCACTACGAGGACTCAGAGTACTCTAGTCCACGCTCTGGGGGCTTAGAGATTTATCAAATCGTTTATACTCTAGTCTGCACTCTGGGGACTCAGAGTAATCTAGTCCGCGCTCCGGGGACTTAGAGATTTTTCAAATCGTTTATACTCTAGTCCGCACTCTGGGGACTCACAGTACTTTAGTCCGTGCTTCGGGGACTTAGAGATTTTTCAAATCATTTATACTCTAGTCCGCATTTCGGGGACTCAGAGTACTCTAGTCCGTGCTCTGGTGACTTTGAGATTTTTTAAATCGTTTATACTCTATTTCGCACTCCGGAGACTCAGAGTACTCTAGTTCATGCTCCGGGGACTTGGAGATTTTTGAATCATTTATACTCTAGTCCGCACTCCGGGGACTCAGAGTACACTAGTCCACACTCCGGGGACTTAGAGATTTTTCGAATCGTTTATACTCTAGTCCGCACTTCGGGGACTCAGAGTACTCTAGTTCGTGCTTTAGGGACTTAGAGATTTTTCAAATCGTTTATACTCTAGTCTACACTTCGGGGACTTAGACTACTCTAGTCCATGTGCAGGGACTTAGAGATTTTTGAATCATTTATACTCTAGTCCACGCTTCTGGGACTCAAAGTACTCTAATCCACGCTTCAAGGACTTAGAGATTTTTTAAATCGTTTATACTCTAGTCTGAATGCTGGAGACTCAGAGTACTCTAGTCCATGCTACGCAGACATAGAGATTTTTAATCATTTATACTCTAGTCCATGCTCTGGGGACTTAGAGTTCTCTAATCCATGCTCCGAGAACTTAGAGATTTTTGAATCGTATATTGACATACCAATCTTGTATATGCATTCATACGCCAGGCAGAATAATGCAATTCAATTATTATCATGGACCTATAACATATAAGACGCTAATAGTTCATAGAAAGAATGGCTTCAAGCCTTTATTGATTATAAAAAATAGGGACAAGCTGAAATGTCTTATTACATGTTGGAAAGAAAGAACAACAAAAGGAAACATACACTGGAGACAACTGCTACTAGAATGCAAAAGAAATAGACTGAGTGTAATAATTGTAACAACCCGCATATTTAACGATTTTATATTTAAATGTTTGATTTAAATATAGCGTCGTTATTCGGATTTTGGGGTCCGAAATGTTACTTTCTGCAAATGGACGAATTGGAACTCGAAACCACCTCCATTAGTTCCAAAATGGCGTTTGCGATCTTTTTGAGTATAATCTTTGATATGTTTGGAGTTTGTGAAATTTTGGCTACTTTTTCTATTGGGTTTGGGGTTGGATTCAGCCCACTAGCTCACTTAACCCCCTAGCTCAACCCTTCTCTTCATTTCATCTTCATTTCATTTTTATTTTTCAAACTAAAAACTGAAATGGGGGAAAGGAAAGAGAAATAGAAATTAGCAAGCCCTAGTTTCTACTTTGTAGCTTGATTCTTGCTCCAAAATCAAAGAGAATCCATTGGTAAGTTCATCTCCATCTTCTCCATCTCTTCTCCTCTTCAATTTCTGTAATTTCCTAACCCTAACTTAGGAAATACTTTCTTTGATTCTAGGTTGAAGCTTGTAGTGTTGAAGTGGAGTGTAGTTGGTTGATTCCTTGCAATTGTGCTTCTTCATCTTCTTTGTTTTGTGTAAAAAGGTGAGTTTTGAACTCACATCTACTTCTCTTGATTTCATTGATGTTAGGTATGAATTCCTAACACCTTGTTCATATGCACTTGCATTTGGTTTGGGTTGAAGTGAGGAATAATCCAATTTTTAGTGTTTTGGGTTAAAATCTTTGAAATCCTAACTTTGATGTTTTAATCATGTTTTGGTGATGCATCGAGGAACATATAGGGCCGGGTTGTCGATTGGCATAAGCCCTTAGAGCCAATGTTCGTCCGATTGCATTTTTGGAGAGTTTGCTCTTCATTTGAATAAGGCTGGAAAACAGCCCAGGCAAGATTCAGTCGACTGAAAACCTCTGTTCAGTCGACTGAACCTGAAACCCGAGAGTTTCCAGGCATGATTCAGTCGACTGAAAAACTCTGCACAGTCGACTGAACTTGAAAACAGAAAGTTTCCTGTACCTAGAAAATTTCTAGGTACAGGGTCAGTCGACTGAAAAACTCTGTTCAGTCGACTGAACCTGCTGTTTCAGCCCACTTTGCCTTTTGTGATTGAATTTTCAATTTGAATTGATTCATGATGATCGCATGTATGATTATCAATTGTTTTGACTTTGATGGTTCCTTTCTAATTTTAATCCACGGGTTTTTATAAAATAATCTCTCGAATCGCATTTAAAAGTTCGTTTCTCTAATTTATAAATTCTATTTAAAACACACACACTTTCGCACTTCGAGCGAAGTGGAAGGGTGATTAAATGGTTGGGCAAAACACGGACCATGAATCTGTGCGTTTATCTTTCCGATTAATCCTTGACCTATTCGATTGATTGTTTTGACCTTCGGGTTTGGTTTATCGATGATATGAGGTAAACTTTGTACTGCTTTGAGTGTGAAAGGGACTGACGGATAGTAAACCGTTTAGTGGGAACGAGTGGTTATGGGACATACGTTAACACTTTTCGGATTCCTTTTCGAGAGTTCTGACACATTCCGCCAGTTAGTGGTGTCCAGTACTGGGTCTACGACCTTCACCACTACGGTTTGTTGCCTCTGGGATAGTGTCTTCGGACTGTCTCCCTAGGTTTGTTGCCTTCGGGTATGTTGCCTTCGGGTGTGTGCCTTCGGGTTTGTTGCCCTATATAGTTTCGCTCTGATGTTGGCCTTATGTGCCGCATGGGTGATACTTGGGTTTGGAGTCTTCGGGCTCATGGATCCTTGTTTGTACAGTACTGAGCTCGAGCAAATTTTATGATGTTTCATTGATATGTATATTCCCTTGGTATCGCCCTTCGGTGTTGGTCTTTTTGAGCCGCATGGAGTATAGCGTTTACCTTGTGGAACTTGTATACCTTATGGGTATTTGTTATTTGCCTTTTGGCTGTTTCGGGATATTTGTATCCTTTGTTTCTGTATGTTGCCGATGATATGAGGCTTGTTCTATATGATTCATTTCTTGTTGATGATTGTGTTATCTCCCCTAGAGATATTTATTATACTGTATGACCTTGCAGGTTTATTATTGTTCAGTTTATCTAACTGATTTGTTATCTAGACTGATCCGTGTATTTTATACTCGGGTCAGACCGAGATGTTTCAGGTTAGGTGCTTTTGGACTTAGCCTATTTTGCTTCCGCATGGACTATTCGCTAGCTTCTTTTTGTTATAACGTCTTTTGTAGTCCTTATCTGTTGTAACTTTGATTTATACTCTTTCGTCTCGTCTGTATATTGTGGTCTCCTGTACCACTTGACATGTATTATTTTGTATACTCTGTGGTGTATCTGTGTATGTGTATATTATGATCGACTGTTCTGTGATGTATATTACATTAGAGTTGTTATATTTTCTTCTGATAGATCCTATAGCCATTGTAGTTTTGCTTTAAATATTTATTGAATAGGTCGAATTTTAATGTGTTTCTACTTTTCGACATATTTAGTGAATAGTTAAGGTAAGATTGCACATGGTCGCTTCCATTATACTCTATTGTCCGCGTTAGTCGACAGTATTATCTATATAATACTCTTTGTTAACGAGGCTCTCGGAGTGGGGCATCACAATAATGATGCAAATGCTCGCTATTCCATGCTCTAGGGAGTGTCATGCCATCGACAGTCGCTACCTCGAAGGTTCCTTCCTCAAGCTTCTATTCGATGAAGTATGGTCCTTCCTAGGTAGGATTCATATGTGACGGTATTGGAAAAAATCGCTTCAAAACAAGAACCCACAGAAAAGACCCTCGGTCGAACCTTTTCATTATAATACGGAGTGACTCATTGCCTATATGGGGCCGCCCTTAAATCAGCTTCTTTACATTTTTCATCGACAAAGTCCAACAATTCCAGTAAGAGATCCTGGTTCGTCTTAGGATCGTAATGAGTCACCTGGTGAGAGGAAACTTCAAGCTCCATGGATATAACGGCTTCAGCGCCGTATGCCAAGATGAATGGAATGTGGCCAGTCGTGGACTTGTTGATGGTTCTGTAAGACCAGAGTGTTGTCGGAAGCTCATCCACCCACTTACCTCTAGTCTTCTCTAAACGTTTTTTCAATATGGACTTGATTATTTTATTTACGGCTTCAACTTATCCACTGGCTTGTAGGTGAGCGACTGCCGCAAACCTTTTTTCAATGCAATATTTTTGGCAGAATTCTCTGGACTCCCTACTCTCGAACTGAGTTCTATTGTGTGTGATGATAGTTCAGGGAGCCCAAAATGGCATATAATGTTTCGTACAACGAAATTGATGACCTTCTTAGTGGTGATCGTAGCTAAGGGCTCTGCTTCCGCCCACTTGGTGAAATAATCAACAGCAACAATTGCATATTTCACACCACCTTTAGGGATCGGCAAGGAGCCAATTATATCAATCCCCCATATTGCAAATGGCCAAGGACTAACCATTTGTATGAGTTCCATCGATGGAGCTCTTGGGATCTTCGCATACTTTTGACATTTATCGCATCTTTTTACATAGTCCGCGGCATCTCGATTCATAGTTGGCCAATAGTATCCATAGCGAGGATCTTTTTGGCTAGCATCTGCCCCTAGTATGGTCGCTACATTCTCCTTCATGAACTTCTTTCAAGACCCGCTTTATCTCATCGTAGGCGATGCATCGAAGTAAGGGAATCGAGAATCCTTTTCGATACATTATTCCATCCTACAATATATACCGCAAGGCTTTGCAAATGATTTGTCGTCTTTCGTTCTTCCTCTCGGACAAAGTCTCATGTAGTAGGTATAGTTTGAATAGGGTTATCCATGACTCCCTCTCAGTTTCTGTTTCTAACACAACATCCACTTCCATTTATACTCGGGGCATGTAAGATTTCGACGGGAACTAAGCCCATCTGTTGTTCATCACCAGAACTTGCGAATTTTGCCAATGAATTGGTTTCCTCATTATGTTCACATGGGACATGTGAAATATCATAGTAGTCAAAGTTCGTTTTTAGTTCCTAGACCCGAGAAAGATACGGAGCAAGTCTCTGTCCCTTTGCTTAGTCTCCCGGTACTTGATACACCACCAATTGTGAGTCATAAAAGATTTCAACCGATTTTTCTCCAGGTTCTCTGGTAAGTTTTAAGCCAGCAATCAATGCTTTATATTCGGCTTCATTATTTGTAGGTGGGAAATCAAGCTTCAAAGCATAACAAATTGATCGGTTGTCGAAAATTACAAGAATAACACCAGCCCCAGAACAATGGTCATTAGATGCCCCATTGGTGTATAATTTCCATCGAATGGGGGAATAACATCACCAATACTTGGCTCGTTTGATATGGTAAATTCTGCAATGAAGTCTGCTAGCACTTGCCCTTGGATAGCTCTCCATAGCAAGTAAGTGATATCGAATGACTCAACTCAATGTTCCATTTAAGCAACCGTCCCGAGGTTTTTGGCCGTTGGACACCTGTCGCAGGGGTTGATTAGTATAAACACCGATCGATTATGCCTGAAAGTACGGACGGAGCTTGCGTGATGCAATCACCAAGCAATAGGCTAGCTTTTCAATCTTGGGATAATTTCTTTTTGCCCCTGTTAAACATTTACTGACATAGTACACTAGCTTTTGAATTCGATCCTCTTCACGAACTAAGGCTGTGCTAATGGCATGCTGGGACACGGCCAAGTAAACATATAACTCTTCATGATCTGCAGGCTTTGATAAAGCTGGGGAACTCTCCAAGTTCTCACTAGAGATCGGAATGCATCCTCACAGTCCATCGTCAATTCATAATTTCTCTTCCCTTTCCTTATCACATAAAAGAAAGGAATGCATTTATCGATTGCCTGGATATGAATCGACTCAACGCGGCGACTTTTCCATTCATATTTTGTACTTTCTTTATAGTTCTAGGCACTTATTGTCTTGGATAGCCTGATTCTTTTCTGCGTTAGCTTCGATTCCTCGTGCATTGACAATAAAACCCAAAAACTTTCACGATGCGACACCAAGGGAATACTTCAGTGGATTAACTTTCATTCCATAGTATCTGAGTATATCAAAAATCTCTACTAAGTCTCGAATGTGGTCGTTTGACTATCGTGACTTCATAAGCATGTCATCCACATAGACTTCCATTGTTCTACCAATTTGGTCTTTAAACATCCGATCTACCAAATGTTGATAAGTTGCTTCTGCATTCTTCAACCCAAAAGCATCACTACATAACAGTACAGTCCAACATCCATGACAAAACTAGTGTGTTTCTGATCTGGCGAGATTTGATTGTATCCTGAATACGCATCCATGAATGACAATAATTAGTGTCCTGCTGTTGAGTCGACTGACCGATCAATTCTAGGTTCAGGGAAACTATCCTTAGGGCAGGCCTTGTTCAGGTCTGAGTAATCAACACAGGTCCTCCATTTCCCATTCACTTTTCTCACCAGTACAGGGTTAGATATCAATTCAGGGTAGAGGGCATCGTGGAAGAACCCATTGGCTTTGAGTTTGTCCACCTCCTCTCTAAGAGCAGCAGACCTCTCCAGATCCATACTTCTCCTTTTTTACTTCACTGGCACATATTTTAGGTCAATGTTCAACATATGACTTGCGATGGAGGGAGAAATCCCGCACATATCAGAGTGGGTCCAAGCGAAAATATCTAAGTTCGCTCGGAGGAAATCAGTAAGATCCTCAGTCATCGGAAGGGGTGTGAGTTGTGATCCAATCTTAAGTACCTGTTTGATGAGTCATCATGGCTGACTAAAATGTCAATCGTCATTTCAGCTAGCACTGCCTTAGACTTCATGGGTTCTTCATCATCATCTCTCGGATCTACGTCTCTGTAGATCCAACCCTGTTGCCCGAGCCAAGGCTCGGGCACTACTTGTCAATTTTAAGCAACATGGATGCAGACGGATTTGTTCACAACCTTTCCCTTCTCTATTCGTTGGGCCTCTCTCACCTCAGCCACATAACATGTACGACCAGTCGCCTGATCGCCATGCACTACACCAACTCCTCTATCCATCGG
Organism: Allium cepa; assembly: GCA_030765085.1. Classification (NCBI taxonomy): domain Eukaryota; kingdom Viridiplantae; phylum Streptophyta; class Magnoliopsida; order Asparagales; family Amaryllidaceae; genus Allium; species Allium cepa. The sequence goes on from CM060932.1 coordinate 141,450,542, forward strand.
AAATTTCAAGGTTAAACACCACGGGGCCAAAGCTGCCCTAAACTCCGCCAGGGTCGGTCGGCCCAATAACACATTTATGGGGAATCAACATCTAAAACAATGAATGGTAGGATCCATACCCTCCTACATTCATCTTCTTCTAACTCAACTAGAAATTCTACAAAACCTATTGCATAAGTGGTTGCACCATTAAAACCGTCAATACAGGCTTTAGATGGTTTTAGATCCTTCGTCTCCATCTTCATTTGGTCATATGCCTTTTTGAAAATAATATTCACAGAACTCCTACAATCAATCAGTATCCTTCTCACAAACGCTCGTTCAATCGTGGCCGAAATGACCATCGGGTCGATGGTAGGTGCCTCCACCTGGTCAGCATCCCTGCTTCTCAACACAATATCACCTCTCAACATCCGTTGCTGTTTTGCTGGGGTCCCGTCTTCTATGTTCGAGCAGCATTCGAAATCCGCATGTTTTAAGGAATTTGCATAGTGTTCCATTACTTGCCAACTCTTGTCTGCTGAATGAGGCCCATCGACTATCGTGTTTATGTTCAGTCTACCTATGGTCCGAGCAGGTTCCTCAAATTGACGTGGAGCCTGCCCACGACTGGGGTCAGACGTTCCCTGTCCGTATTCCTGTGGATTCTTTTGCTGTAACTTCTTTTGCTGATTTAGTTTTTCTATATCATCATAGAGGTGTCTACATTCCTTAGTGTTATGCCCGTAGGTCTCGTGAAACCGACAATACTTCTCAGTCTTTTTTTATTCTTTAGTGGATTCCTTTGGGCGTGGCTTCCGGTATTGGAATGTATTACAAGTTGATAAATTAATATTTTCCAGGGATGTGTTCAGAGGAGTGTATTCGTTATAGGTTGGGAACCACGGTTTCCATTTTCCTGCTTCTCTCTTCCTTTCGGAATGTCCTCCTCCAGATCCTTTAGATTGCTCGGGCTTATTTTGAACATTGACCTGGAATTTTCTGGAGTTGCCGCTAGCCTGTTTTACCGCAATGTTGCTTTGCATCGTCTCCTTGACAGGCCCTGGCGCACTGCCTCGCCTCGTCCACATGGCTTCCTCCCTTCTCATGAACTGGTGCGCCTTTGAATGAAAACATTCTATGGTAGGCAGAGGTTTTCCTGCCAGCCAATCACCGAACTTCGAATCCGGATCTACTCCTCGTATCACGGCCATAAGAATAGCATGATCATTCGGTTTGCTAACTTTGGTTGTAGCAACGTGAAATCTTTGCAAATATTCCATTAACGAATCCCCTGGAGCTTGGATTACACTGGATAAAGACATTACGTCCTTTGGAAAGTGGCATGGATCCTAAAATGTTCCACAAATTTCGTTGCTGACTCATCAAACCCGGAGATCGATCGTGGAGGAAGTTTGGTGAACCACATGGTGGCTATTCCGGACAAGATTATTAGGAAACATCTACATTTTGTTGCATCATTTGCCTTGTGAAACGACCCGCAAATCCGTACCTCTTGAGTCACACTATTCTACAATAATCAACTCAAGTTGTACAGAAATACGAACCATTTGGGTTAAAGAAGAAGAGGTAGAAGAAGGAATAGAAAACAACAACAGAATCTAACCATTGCAGCGGACTAAAATATAATAGATAATAAATGGTCTTTACTCAAAAAAAATTAAATTTTTATTTATATATTACATCATAAGAGTACATCAATCACAGCTCAGCTCCAGTATCATACAAATTGATACACAACAACTCAACACAGCGGAATATATATATAAATAAGTACGGGAGTACGAATCGTCATCCAGCTCGTCTCCTGAGCTCCACAGCATCATCCTGTATCCTATAATACTCGGTCTGACCCGAGCATTACAGTTAAATAACACCCGAGTCAGTCTGTAATACCAGCGTGAGAAAATCACACCCAATTGATTATTAAAGTTTCAAAAATCCTTTGGAAACAAAAGCATCTCGTAAGACCACGCCACAAATAAACATGTCGGGTTTTTACCTTACGATAGCTAAAACACTTTTATAGAAATCCTCTGATATTATAATAGGGTCTATATACAAATACTTATAAAATAGCCAAAATTGTTACATCTATTAAATTCCAGCTACTAGCCACAGAGTGGGTAATACAAACAAAACTCGTACAAGGCTTGTAGGGAGAATGGATTTCCAACTAATGGCTAGGCACTGGGGTACCACCTGTCACAGTACGGGGCCTAGATCACCGTACCGAGGAGTACGCCCGCTCCCCTGCAACACAAGGTCGGGACTACCCCTTACTGGATAATCCCAAGTGAGATCACCCCGCGGTTGGGATCAACAACCGCCCACTAAGCCGAAATAAAAAGGGACATCTAGACTGGAATGACCTCACCCTGCTTGGGTGCTACCCACCTAGCCTTGCTGCATAAACCCTGATTTTCAGTCATTCCCATTTGATGAGGCTTGAGGCTAAGCGTTACCTTTTTAGAACATATCCCTTAGAATGCCCATCGTCCACCCGACGATGTTTCGCAAGCATTCATCCATACAAGTCCGTCCCGGGTTCGAACGGAACTGAAGGCACTATTCCTACTACATCCCTTTTGGAAATATCCTCAGGATTAGTAGCGACTAGCCCTTGCACTTAACTGCTCCATCTTCGAATCCAAAATCGTTTTCTCGAAACGTACAAACCAGATCGAAGTGGTTTTCAAGAAATAAATCTCGATCCCAGTCTCTTCGAAACGATCAACGCATTTGTCCAATATTGATAGTCGGTGATTTAACTATCAATTAATATTTACAACAACCATCAAACAAATAAATAATTTCCCAAATTATTTATTAACCTCAAAATATCTTTACAAGATATATTTTCACTTTTCAAACTCCTTGAAAACAGTTTTCCAAACTATCTGCCTTTCTCAGAATAAATTCCCAGTATTTCTATTTCCACTGGAATCACCAAGCACAAAACTTTAGATTTTTTAAATAATTTAAAAAAACTTTATGGTAAAATGTATCTAACATTTAATATAGAAAAATTACTTTAGTACTCTATTTAAAATAATACTCTAGAAATAACTAAAATAAGGTTACCTTATAACTATACATTAAATTTCTTCCTTAAACAAATTTCCAAGTCATTTTTTAAATAATTATTACAATAATAGATTAACAAATTATTTACTTTAGATATAAATTTAGAATATTTAAATTAAAATTACTTCAATAATTAATAAAAAATATATACTACATGAATATTTGAAAATACGGTTACTTTATAAATATAAACTAGAGTTTCACCTTTAGAACAGAATTACTAAATCACTCTTTACAAAATTATAACTACGGTAATATATTTGAATAAATATTTTCTTTAGAATTTAAATACTTTAGAAAATAACAAATTTCCTTACCGTGCTTTTTAAAACAACATTAAAACTTTTATCTTATATTTAAAAATTTACTTTGAAATCGTACTTGGCTATCCAGGGAAAATATACTTCTCTTCACAACCCTTTAAAAATAAACCACTATTTATTTTTAAACAAATTTTCTCATTCCTTAATAATTTCCCACTTTGAATATATTTTTCCAAATATCCAATTTCAAACATTTAAATCAATTTCCAAATTGATTTCCAATTTTAGATTCCTCAAATTACTTCTTTATCCCTTAAAATAAATTTAAACTTGAAATTTAAAATAATTCTTTATTCCTTTAATTTGATATCATTTAAAACTTACAATTCATTTAATTCTATTTATTAAAAACTTCCTTTTCCCATACTCAGAATTATTTAATTTATTAGTACCTAAATATCACTTTCATTCTTTCAATTCATTCTCAATTCATTCAATTTTCTATAATTATTTTGCTTACAAATTTACTTCTTTATTTTCTTCCAAAATTCAATTTATATATTTTGAAATCTCATTATACTCAATGTATTCAACCAAACCATAGCATTCAATATTCCAATATGATTCATCATAGCATATCAAATAATCGCATCAGAGAATATTAAATACTTTAAATAAATGTTGAGGAATCCTGTTGGATCCCTCCAACCTGTTTTCCTGCATTCATAGTCGTTAGCACAATATAAATACCAATCCCAAAGTGTACCATACTATAACACATCAAGCAATTCAACCATTCAAACAATTATTTAAATTTAATCATTTTAAATTTAAATTAAATTTCAACTGAGTGAGATTAACTCACATTTGATTCCTGTTTTGCAATCCACTTCAGTATTGCCTTGGATTTCCTGATGTCTGACCTTGAATAAACCATTTATATAATTTATTAATTTTTGAATTAATCTATAAATAATTTCACTATTTAATAAATTAAATTGATCATTATTTAAAATAAATCGTTTGGTTTTTAACTAGTGATTAATTTTAACAACAACTACTTCCAAACTAATATCTCCTTTAAAAACCTTTTAGTAACAATTCAGTTAAATAATTTAACCATCTCAATCTTTGTTTTAAAATGAAATAGTAGGTTGTAATTATATAAATTTATACCTATGCTCTTTTCCTTTTGAAACCACATATGTATATACTTATAAATAAAATTTATATTACCATTTGAAGTCTTCTATTTTCCTAAATCCTATCTATATTATCATTATTATTTTAAACAGTACGCCAAAGTGTAAATATCTGTATTTTTTTTCTTTTTAAACACATATATCACAAATCACAGAAAGTACCTCCCTGATGATTCCCAACCCGAGATCGAGTCGACCTCCATCACTGCCGCAATCGTGATGACCTCTCGAACTGCCAACGCAATTCTCACCGACGAGCCTCCCACCATTTTCGAACACCACCAGGCCACGACGATCTCACCCGAACCGAGCTGCCCCCATCTCGACAAAAATCCTAGCCGTGCAGTGCCATCACCTTACTGCACACTGCCGAAGCCTCATGGAATTCGAATCGAAACCCTAGATCTGCAGCCGCACTCCATTGCCTTGGCCACCATCATGAGATATCTCCAAACGCGCACGCGCCCCCATGACGACGCGATTTCTTTGACGATCTCGACGAAACCTCAGGCGCCGCCGCAATTGAGTTCGATCAGGAAAAGGAATCGCAACATTATCCCCTTGAAAACAAGCCTTTCTCTCTAATCGTGAATCGCCTAGACGAAAAAGAAAATGGGTGTGATATTCGACCAAGATGATTTCCCTGAATTGAACAGCCCACTCTGATTTTGAAAAGTTGCCATTTTATTAGTTGAATGATAGAATTATTTAAGGATCGTTTTAAGCTTCCACAGTCTTCGACCATTTTTTCTTTGATTTAAACAAAATTCAACTGAAGAATAAGAAAAGCGGTGGCGGGATTAATGAGGAAATGGACTCGTACGTGATAGTGGCGTGTTCAAGACGGTAAGGCAAACGTACATGTTACAACTCAGAATAACGGCTGAGATTTGATTTTAACTAGATATATATATATATATATTTAAATTTAAATCATCTCGATTTCGCAACCTAAAATCTCGATCTCTTATCGAGGCGTGTCGCTAGGCGTTCGTAATGTTATACACCTATTCCGAACGCAATGGAAAAGGTCTCGAGTCCAAATTCGATCGTACGAAGAAGATAGCTTTTTAAACCCAGTTATTAAATTAAATTTTTGATATTAATTTCAGCACGTTTATCTATCGTACGCTCGCATAACGGCTCCATACACTATGAAAATTGAAATCTGATAATATTTCAATATTACGGACCCAAATGAACTGGTTTCGTCGAATTCCGAGACTGCGCCTTAGAAGGCTATTTTTAAATTCGATTTAAGCGATCAAATTTTCAAAACTGAATTAAAACACTGTTAATTTCAATTTTACAACTTCTATTATTTTCAGTGTTATCAATATAATTTTTACAAGCCTTCGAATTATTTTCAACAGGCTTAAAATTCCAGATTCAACATTTTACTCAACTTCACTTATGTAAATTTAATAATTCAATTATTTAATTATCAAATAATTTTTAATATTCATTATTCAAGTTAAAATTACTCTATTGAATATTTAAAATCAATTAAATATTCCGATTTTAAATGCTTGAAAATTCCGGGTCGTCACATTCCTCCCCTCTTGAAAGAATTTCATCCCCGAAATTACTAGTTAGGAAGAATGATCCATAACCCATTTACTATCTTCTCAAACCCAAACAGTTTTTAACAACTTGCCAAAACAATCTTTTTATCAAAGACACCCCAATTTCCTTTCTAACCTTTCAAATTTATCCATAAGTCCCAAACAATATCACCTACTTATCAGTTCAAATTTAAACTTAAATTCAAATTTTAAGTTATCACAATTTTCTCAAAAATTTTCTAACTCTCTAAATTTCCGAAAAATTTCTCCAGCGTCTCCTTTGCGCGGCTAGCTCGGTACAACTACAAAATGGCTCTACGGTCTTCCAAATCCAAAAAGAAAACAAAAGTCCAAGTGGCCATATCCAAAAACCCAATCAAATTTCATACCACAATTTAAACACATACCTCTTTGGTCGGGCCATTCAAACTTATCTTATGAAATCAAAATCAATTCTCTTTTCTTTTTATATTACCTGCATATCTTGCTTGACAATAATAACCAAATATCAACTAAGAATATATTTGAACATCAATTTCCAATTAAGAACTCACCATTTCTTTCTTAAGTTAGTATAAGCATTTATGTGTTTCTTATATTTATTTCCATCTTACCACTTTAGTTTATATCCATTCCTATTCAAATTGATTTATCCATTTCCATATGAATTCAATTTATCATTAACTCTAAATTTTAAATTTGGTTTTTCATTTATACTGATTCATGTCATTATTTTACATTAGTTCATTTACACTTTTATTTCAATTTCAAATTTAAAAACGTTTGTCGTTAATAAAATTTTCGAAAAATTTTCTAACTCCCAAAATTTCTGAAATTTTTTGGCAGTCTCCCTTTTTTTTATACTTAAGCTCATTTCAGTTTGCAAATAAATTTCTCCTTTCATTCATCTTGATTCTATTTCAATTAAACCTCATTTTAAACCTTCAATTTTCTTTGATTAGTTATTAAACATTTTAACTTTTTAGATTCAGCTCATTCAATTTATTACAAGACCATTTCCGATTTAATTCCACTTATTTGGATTTTATTCGCAATACAAACCATTACTATTTTAATCTATTTCATTTTCTTTATTTGACACATTTCCAATTATGTTAATTTGTTAACACTTCACATTAAATCTTAATTTATAACTTGAGTTTATTTCCAAACTTCATCATAAATTCACAATTCAGTTTCTGTTAAACTATATTACGTTCCCATTTACACATTTTATTAACTAATTTATTACCAATTTGTTCTTCCCTTATTTATAATCCATCACTTGAATTTTAATCCCAAATATCACTCCATTTAATTTTTCTTAGTCCAATTTAGTTTATAATTCAAGTTTGAATTTTCATTTTTAATTTCCACTTCGTCAAAAATATTTATTTTGGGTTTTCTATTCCACTTTTCAAATTTTAGAAGTCACCACTTATGATTTTCACAATTTCATTCATTATAGGCTTGAATATATTCTTCCTTTATTTTTAACTCAAGTCTTATGCCTATTTATAACCCAAGCATATTTTTATTCCGTGCAATTTAATTTTGATTCTTTCATAAGTTATTCTAATTTATTTACTTCAATTCAATCCTTATCCAACTTATTTTTCATTTATTCAGGTAAGAATTTAATTCCATTCATTAACTCAATTGAATTTTTATTCCAATTCAATTTTATTTTAAACTCAGATTTATTTAACTCAATTCGATTCCAACTTGACTCGAATGATATTATTTTCAGCCAATCCAATTAATGTTAATCCAATCAAATTTTTATTTCCCATCCAAGTTAATTTCATTCTTAACTTTCTCTTTAAATTTAAATTCCAACATTCAAAGCTTATATTCCCTTCCTGATTTAAAAATCATCTCAATTTATAAGCTTACAACCCATCTTATCAGGATTTTTAAATACCCGGCTTTTGGTTCAAAACATTTTGAAATTTTCAACATCTCAAATCACATTTCTCAAAAGTCAAACCAATCCTGGTTTTATTCCCAACAAATTTCTCTTGAGATTTTCAAAAACAAACAGGTTTTCCTGAACAAATCAATTTGGCAGCATCCATCACTTAGAAACTCGAAAATAAACATCGATGATGCTGCAGTCATCACCGAAGTTATTTTCCAGCGACTGAAGTGAATTTGATGCTATATTCTTTCCCAAAATTTATTTGAAACAATTTCCTTTCAGAAATACCCCAAAAACAACAATGCTACTATTTATCTTCAAAATACTTCCAAAATCTCCGGGTTTTTTTTTAAAGTTTCAAATTCTGTTTTAATTCAAATTTTTACAATAATGCATTTGTATAATTCATACTTATACAAATTCCCATTTAATTATATTTCAATTTATAATTTACATTTATAATTCGTATTTATAAATTTCATTCTATAATGAATTTATTCCCTTAAATTTTAGTTACATTTCAATTTCTAGTTAAATTTTCACTTAACAATGATAATAATTTAATATTATCATTTCTAACATCCAAGCAACCATATGTTAGCTAAAATAGTTTACAAAAACTTTTCTTTATATCAAAATATATTTTTGGGTAAAATTATTTCATTTACCTACATTTAAAACAATACCGTGTCGATTGTTCTATTCAAGTGTTTAGAAACCCCTTCGATACAGTTGTCGAGACTGTGCCGACGAAGGTTCATATGCCACTCAATAAACCAATCAACACAATATTAAAACAATTTATATTCACTAACAAATACGTGCTCATACCAATTAATATGCTCAGACTCATTATAGAGTACTACAGACTCTATTTTAATTGAGTAATTCCTACCAGAGCCAAGGTTATCACCAACCTCGCTCTGATACCAAGTGAAACGACCCACAAATCTGTACCCCTTGAGTCACGCTATTCTACAATAATCAACTCAAGTTGTACAGAAATACGAACCATTTGGGTTAAAGAAGAAGTGGTAGAAGAAGGAAACAGAAAACAACAACAGAATCTAACCATCGCAGCAGACTAAAATATAATAGATAATAAATGGTCTTTACTCAAAAAAAATCAAATTTTTATTTATAAATTACATCATCAGAGTACATCAATCACAGCTCAGCTCCAATATCATACAAATGGATACACAACAACTCGACACAGCGGAATATATATAAACAAGTACGGGAGTACGAATCGTCATCCAGCTCGTCTCCTGAGCTCCACAGCATCATCCTGTATCCTATAATACTCGGTCTGACCCGAGCATTACAGTTAAATAACACCCGAGTCAGTCTGGAATACCAGCGTGAGAAAATCACACCCAATTGATTATTAAAGTTTCAAAAATCCTTTGAAAACAAAAGCACCTCGTAAGACCACGCCATAAATAAACATGTCGGGTTTTTACCTTACGATAGCTAAAACACTTTTATAGAAATCCTATGATATTATAATAGGGTCTATATACAAATACTTATAATATAGCCGAAATTGTAACATCTATTAAATTCCAGCTACTAGCCACAGAGTGGGTAATACAAACAAAACTCGTACAAGGCTCGTAGGGAGAATGGATTTCCAACTAATGACTAGGCACTGGGGTACCACCTGTCACAGTATGGGGTCAAGATCACCGTACCGAGGAGTACGCCCGCTCCCCTGCAACACAAATCCAGGACTACCCCTTACTGGATAATCCCGAGTGAGATCACCCCGCGGTTGGGATCAGCAACCGCCCACTAAGCCGAAATAAAAAGGGACATCTAGACTGGAATGACCTCACCCTGCTTGGGTGCCACCCACCTAGCCTTGCTGCATAACCCCTGATTTTCAGCCATTCCCATTTGATGAGGCTTGAGGCTAAGCGTTACCTTTTTAGAAAATATCCCTTAGAATGCCCATCGTCCACCTGACGATGTTTCGCAAGCATTCATCCATACAAGTCCGTCCCGGGTTCGAACGGAACCGAAGGCACTATTCCTACTACATCCCTTTTGGAAATATCCTCAGGATTAGTAGCGACTAGCCCTTCCACTTCACTGCTCCGTCTTCGAATCCAAAATCGTTTTCTCGAAACGTACAAACCGGATCGAAGTGGTTTTCGAGAAATAAATCTCGATCTCGGTCTCTTCGAAACGATCAACGCATTTGTCCAATATTGATAGTCGGTGATTTAAATCAATTAATATTTACAACAACCATCAAACAAATAAATAATTTCCCAAATTATTTATTAACCTCAAAATATCTTTACAAGATATATTTTCATTTTTCAAACTCCTTGAAAATAGTTTTCCAAACTATCTGCCTTTCTCAGAATAAATACCCAGTATTTCTATTTCCACTGGAATCACCAAGCACAAAACTTTAGATTTTTAAAATAATTTAAAAACACTTTATGGTGAAATGTATTTAACATTTAATATAGAAAAATTACTTTAGTACTCTACTTAAAATAATACTCTAGAAATAACTAAAATAAGGTTACCTTATAACTATACATTAAATTTCTTCCTTAAACAAATTTCCAAGTCATTCTTTAAATAATTATGACAATAATAGATTAACAAATTATTTACTTTAGATTTAACTTTAAAATATTTAAATTAAAACTACTTCAATAATTGATATAAAAAAAATATACTACATGAATATTTGAAAATAAGGTTACTTTATAAATATAAACTAGAGTTTCACCTTTAAAACAGAATTACTAAATCACTCTTTATAAATTATTACTACGGTAATGTATTTGAATAAATATTTGCTTTAGAATTTAAATACTTTAGAAAATAACAAATTTCCTTATCGTGCTTTTTAAAACTATATTAAAACTTTTATCTTATATTTAAAATTTACTTTGAAATCGTACTTGGCTATCCAGGGAAAATATACTTCTCTTCACAACCCTTTAAAAATAAACCACTATTTATTTTTAAACAAATTTTCTCATTCCTTAATAATTTCCCACTTTGAATTTATTTTTTCAAATATCCAATTTCAAACACTTAAATCAATTTCCAAACTGATTTCCAATTTTAGATTCCTCAAATTACTTCTTTATCCCTTAAAATAAATTTAAACTTGAAATTTAAAATAATTATTTATTCCTTTAATTTGATATCATTTAAAACTTACAATTCATTTAATTCTATTTATTAAAAACTTCCTTTTCCCATACTCGGAATTATCTAATTTATTAGTACCTAAATATCACTTTCATTCTTTCAATTCATTCTTAATTCATTCAATTTTCTATAATTATTTTGCTTACAAATTTTCTTCTTTATTTTCTTTCAAAATTCAGTTTATATATTTTGAAATCTCATTATACTCAATGTATTCAACCAAACCATAGCATTCAATATTCCAATATGATTCATCATAGCATATCAAATAATCGCATCAGAGAATATTAAATACTTTAAATAAATGTTGAGGAATCCTGTTGGATCCCTCCAACCTGTTTTCCTGCATTCACAGTCGTTAGCACAATATGAATACCAATCCCAAAGTGTACCATACTATAACACATCAAGCAATTCAACCATTCAAACAATTATTTAAATTTAATCATTTAAATTTAAATTAAATTTCAACTGAGTGAGATTAACTCACATTTGATTCCTGTTTTGCAATCCACTTCAGTATTGCCTTGGATTTCCTGATGTCTGACCTTGAATAAACCATTTATATAATTTATTAATTTTTGAATTAATCCATAAATAATTTCACTATTTAATAAATTAAATTGATCATTATTTAAAATAAATCGTTTGGTTTTTAACTAGTGATTAATTTTAACAATAACTACTTCCAAACTAATACTCCTTTAAAAACCTTTTAGTAACAATTCAGTTAAATAAGTTAACCATCTCAATCTTTGTTTTAAAATGAAATAGTAGGTTGTAATTATATAAATTTATACCTATGCTCTTTTCCTTTTGAAACCACATATGTATATACTTATAAATAAAATTTATATTACCATTTGAAGTCTTCTATTTTCCTAAATCCTATCTATATTATCATTATTATTTTAAACAGTATGCCAAAGTGTAAATATCTGTATATTTTTTTTCTTTTTAAACACATATATCACAAATCACAGAAAGTACCTCCCTGACGATTCCCAACCCGAGATCGAGTCGACCTACATCACTGTCGCAATCGTGATGACCTCTCGAACTGCCAACGCCGGTCTCACCGACGAGCCTCCCACCATTTTCGAACACCACCAGGCCACGACGATCTCACCCGAACCGAGCTTTCCCCATCTCGACTAAAATCCTAGTCGTGCAGCGCCATCACCTTACTGCACACTGCCGACGCCTCATGGAATTCAAATCGAAACCCTAGATCTGCAGCCGCACTCGATTGCCTTGGCCACCATTGCGAGATATCTCCGAACGTGCGCCTCCATGACGACGCGATTTCTTTGACGATTTCGACGAACCCTCAGGCGCCGCCGCAATTGAGTTCGATCGGCAAAAGAATCGTGACATTATCCCCTTGAAAACAAGCCTTTCTCTCTAATCGTGGATCGCCTAGACGAAAAAGAAAATGGGTGTGATATTCGACCAAGATGATTTCCTTGAATTGAACATCCCACTCTGATTTTGAAAAGTTGACATTTTATTAGTTGGACGATAGAATTATTTAAGGATCGTTTTAAGTTTCCACAGGCTTCGACCATTTTTTCTTTGATTTAAACAAAATTCAACTGAAGAATAAGAAAAGGGGTGACGGGATTAATGAGGAAAAGGACTCGTACGTGATAGTGGCGTGTTCAAGACGGTAAGGGAAACGTACATGTTACAACTCAGAATAACGGCTGAGATTTAATTTTAACCAGATATATATATATTTATATTTAAATCGTCTTGATTTCGCAACCTAAAATCTCGATCTCTTATCGAGGCGTGTCGCTAGGCATTCGTAATGTTATACCCCTATTCCGAATGCAATGGAAAAGGTCTCGAATCCAAATTCGACCGTACGAAGAAGATAGCTTTTTAAACCCAGTTATTAAATTAAATTTTCGATATTAATTTCAGCACGTTTATCTATCGTGCGCTCGCATAACGGCTCCATACACTATGAAAATTGAAATCCGATAATAATTAAATATTACGGACCCAAATGAACTGGTTTCGTCGAATTCCGAGACTGCGCCTTGGAAGGCTATTTTTAAATTCAATTTAAGTGATCAAATTTTCAAAACTGAATTAAAACACTGTTAATTTCAATTTTACAACTTCTATTATTTTCAGTGTTATCAATATAAATTTTACAAGCCTTCGAATTATTTTCAACAGGCTTAAAATTCCAGATTCAACATTTTACTCAACTTCACTTATTTAAATTTAATAATTCAATTATTTAATTATCAAATAATTTGTAATATTCGTTATTCAAGTTAAAATTACTCTATTGAATATTTAAAATCAATTAAATATTCCAATTTTAAATGCTTGAAAATTCCGGGTCGTCACACCTTGGGTAAGTCCATCATCCATTCTTATCTCGTTACATGCTGTCGGGGATTAATCTTCCCTTCATAGGCTGGAATAGTCCGCATGCTGAACTTCCGGGGGTACTCAGCTTATAGCATATCATCTGTGAACGAAGTATGACTCCTAGCTGTGCCTCAATCATCGTTGGAAAAGCCCTGATTTTCTCTCATCAGCTGTTGGACCATAGCTTACAAATCCGAGATCTGGATGGGAAGTGGCAAGTTGGACTCTGTCCTGTGTGACCATCCCGGCTGGTGCCTCCTTAATCGGTGATCTCTCGAACGAGTGTCCTAGGGACCTCCTTCATTGCGTCCCTGGTTAGCTGGTCGGTCAGCTTCCACTCATGCTCCAGATCCTAAGTTTCCCATTCCAACTTGAGTGTGATTTTCCAGGTGCAAGTGACGGGCCATGGCTCCAGGTTGGGAACCAGGACCAATCCTGTTGGATTGATCTGCTGCATCTATTTGCGCTGTTGCAATTCTGTGGTGTCTACTCCTAGGATGTTCTCAGACGAAACAGAGCTGTCGGATGACAAGTAGGAAGCAGGGCTTCCTTCAGCACTTTGATGATGTTATTGAGTAAGCTGAGTCATGAGAATGGCAATAGCTTGAATTTGCTCGTTAAGTTATCTTCTGCTTTCCACGTGTCCTCTCATCAGCTCATTGAATTCTTCCCCGGTGACAACTTCTGTTTGGTTTAGGATGGTGGCGGGTTCTGCACCTACATTAGCTTGTTGATTGCTTGGTCCTACTTATTAGATACTTGCGAACTCATTAGCATCGGCATTGTGGGAGGCGAATCTGGTGTGTGGCCTTAACATCTTAGAGTTGTCTGTAGGAACTCTGAGTAGGAGTTGTGAACTTTAGAGAATAAACCTGGATCTCCTTTGAGGGATTCCTTCAATCCAGTAATGACAAAGTAGATCCTAACATCCTGAGAATGCGTTCTCAGTGAAAGCACCAAAATGTTAGCACCAGAATTGGTAACTAACACCCAAGAATAGATTTGTGTAGAGATATTAATGAAGATAGTAAATTAAAACAGAGGATTATGTGCAAAACTAACAACGGAAACAAGAACACCGAAATTATAGTGGTTTAGCGTAAATGCCTACGTCCACTGTTAATGTAATCTTTACCGCCTTTCACAAATACTTGAATACAGGTACAATCCGTAAACGAATGACTTGAATACAAGTTTTAGACAAAAGAAAGTTAGTTTAGAAAATGGAAGAGACTCTCTGGAGATCTAGGAAAAAGGTCCCTCTCGATTGTCCCCCTGCCCCTCTATTTATAGACAAAGACAGGCTAGTCCCTATGCAGGCCCATGACCAAGATACCTCAGCCCATAGTACCCAATTTGCGATCACCGACCCATGTGTACCCACACATATGGACGAACCAGTAATCCCCGAGCTACTCTGGCCAAATCGTGAGTTCCTCGTGCATGACATGAAGCGAAGTCCCTAACAACTCGGAGCAGCTAGTGTTGTAACCCGAAGTAAAGAAAGGCTGACCTAGTTGCCCTGCTAGAAATCTGTTAACTTCCTGGGTCGAACGATGGATGGTCGACCCACCTTAGTCTTCCTCCATGACCGAGCGATGCGTGGTCGATCCATCTTGACCTTCTCTCCATGACCGAGCAATGGGTGGCCGATCCACCTTGACCTTCTCTCCATGACCGAGCAATGTATGCCGAATTTCTACAGCTTCCTTTCTTGGACGAGCGACACACGACCTTCCTACCTTGGCCGACCCATACATGATGTTTGGTCGAGCGACACATGACCTTCCTACCTTGGCTAATCCATACATGATGCCCTATAAGACCGAACGACACACGAACTTCCTACCTTGCTGGAGCAACGTTTAAAGGCCGAACCATATAGATAAGCCGAATCGTACACTTTTCGTACTACTTGGACTGCACCAGACGCGCATACTTCTACATTCCTTTTGGCTTGAATTCCATCTAGACCTAACCATAGCATCGGAAACTATCGCCTTATAGCTAGACCACGTAGCTAGGTAATAGTAAGTGATATCATATTGGCTCAATTTGATATTCCATTTTAGAAGATGCCTGGAAATTTAGGGTCGGTACAACACTTGCTTCAATGGCTAATCAGACAGTACTTTGATCGGATGCACGTGGAAATATAGTCGTAACATCCTAGATGCAATCAAAAGGAAATACGCTAGTTTTTCCAGCTTCGGGTAAATTTTTCTCGGCTCCAATAAACCACTTGCTAATGTAGTATATGGGTTGTTGAATTTTTTCTTCTTCATGCACAAGGGCGGCAATCAATGCGTGAGGAGAGACTGCTAAGTAGATGAATAGGTCCTCTCCGTCCATTGGCTTTGATAGGATTGGTGGGGTTTTCATGTGCCGCAGCAATTTTTCAAATGTGGTTTCAAAAGTATCGTTCCATTCAAAGTTCTTCTTTCCTTTCTTTAATGCATCAAAGAATAGTATGCATTTGTCAATGGCTTTTGTGATGAACTAGCTCAACACTGTGACTTTCCCATTCAGGTCTTGTAATTTCCTTTTGTTCTTCGGGGCTTGGACTTCTCGTAGGGTGGTTATTTGCTCTAGGTTAGCTTTA
This sequence comes from Allium cepa, assembly GCA_030765085.1. Lineage (NCBI taxonomy): Eukaryota > Viridiplantae > Streptophyta > Magnoliopsida > Asparagales > Amaryllidaceae > Allium > Allium cepa. The sequence continues at coordinate 141,466,759 of CM060932.1, forward strand.
ATGCCTCTAGCACTCACTATGAATCCCAAGAACTTTCCAGAGGCTATCCCGAAGTGACATTTGAGTGGGTTGAGTTTCATTCCGTATTTTCGAATTATTTCAAACATTTCAGCAAGATTATCCAGGTGGCTGGTAGCTATTCGTGATTTCACCAACATGTCATCCACATAGACCTCCATGGTTTTTGCGATCTGACGCTTGAACATGGCGTTTACTAATCTTTGGTAGGTTGCCCCTACATTCTTTAAACCGAATGGCATTACCCTATAGTAATATAATCCTAGGTCGGTGATGAAGCTGGTGTTTTCTGGTTGGGCTTGTGCATCAGGATTTGATTGTATCCCGAGTACGCGTTCATAAATGACAGCAGTACATGCCCATCCGTTCTATCCATAAGCTGATCAATTCTGGGAAGTGGAAAGTATCCTTCAAGCTGGCTTTGTTTAAGTCTAAGTTGTCAAAGAAAGTTTGACATTTTCCATTGGACTTCTTAACCAAAATCGGGTTAGATACCCATGTAGGTCACATCATAGATAAAACCATTGGCCATTAGTTTGTCTACTTCTTCTCTCAATGCCCTGGACCACTCGGCCCAAGCTACGCCTTTTTTTTCTTTACCTAAGATCGATGTTGAGTGCATGGCATGCAATTTCTAGCGATACCCCACACATATTGGAATGTGTCCAAGTAAACACATCCAATTTGGCACGAAGAATTTTGGTGAGTTTTAATCGCATCTTATTTTCAAGGTGTGATCCAATTTTCAAGACCCATGTCAAGTCATCAACATCGACAGGAATAGACGCCGTCAATTCTACCGATGATGCCCAATTCTCCTCTGAACTCCTTTTTCCAGGGTCCAAAGCCTTGTCGAATCGACTATGGTTCCCAAGCCAGAGGTGGCTCTGTAGTTGCTATTCGACAGGTTTGCGAATGTGAAGAGTTTTCTGCACATTCTTCCCCTTTATTTCTTTTGGATTCATGCAATTTTACGATATAACATTCTCTAGCGGCATTTTGGTCTCTTTTGATTACTCTAACTCCGTTTTCTGTTGAGAACTTCATGGTAAGGCAACATTGGGCTAAAGTGATTCTGAAATCCACCATTATGGGTCGTCCCAAGAAGGCATTGTACACCGATATTTCGTCTTCGATCACAAAGGTTTAGGTGAGGCTGACTCTTCGGTAGCCTTCCCCAAGCTCTATAGGTAACTCAATCCTTCCAATGGGTTGCTTAGGCTCACCGGTGAATCCTTGAATTTTGGTTTGGCGGGCAGATATGTCTTTTATGCTGATCTTCATTTGATCAAAGGTGCGCTTGAAATGGATGTTAATAGAACTGCTATTATCAACCAATACTCATCGGATCATGGTGAGTCCGATCCCTATTGTCACGACCATGGGATTGAGAGTTGGAGCTTCAATCCCTTCGATGTCCAGATTTTGGAATACTATATCATCCTTCAAAGTTTTCTGCTGCTTGGCTGGATTTCCATCTTCGATTGCGAGAAATGATCCCTTTGGAGCATGCTATAACGAACTCGCATACCGCTCCATTTTTTCCAAAATTCTCCATGCAGGATATGATCCTCCAGATATCGTTCCATTGATGAGTCTCTGTTCATTTCGCTTTGATCCCTCCTCAACGATTCCAACTTGGCTTCTTCGATCCCTAGGAGCCTAGGGAGCCACGGGCTGGTCAGGATTTTATGGTTTTCTCACGTATTGTTGAAGCTTGTTCTCCCGGGTTAACTCTTCGATCAAGTTCTCTAGATGACAGCACTCATTTGTGTTGTGACCATACGTCTCGTGGAAGTGACAAAACTTCCCCAAGCGCTTTTGTTGTTAAATTACTTCCTTCCTAGGGTTTTTTATACTCCTCTGTCCCTTATGTTATGAGACAGATGTTTTTTGGTGTATCAATGAGAGGGGTGTAATCCTTAGGCCTAAAGCCTTTAAGTCGTTTATTATTTCCATTTCTTTTATTGGAATTTTGGTTCTTCCTTTTTTGGTTTCCATCTTTCCTAAAACTTCCTTCAGCGGTCCCAGAAGAATTTAAGTTCTACTTCACTGCCATATCACTCTGCCCGAGGTTCATCGGTTGCATGCCAGTGGGCTTCCTTTCCAACTCTTGTGCCTCTTTGAATCTCAAGTATTGACTCTCCTTACGGTTGAAGTCCTTCCTAGTGGTAGGTTGTTTTATCTTGGTCCATTTTTCGAATTAAGTTTTGGGGTGGATGGCACGGACCAAAGCCACGAAAACCATATCCTCATTCGGATTGCCTACCTCTATCATTGTGGTATTAAACTGATTTATGAAAGACTTTAGAGATTCATTTCAACCCTAGAATAGGCCAGAGAAAGACATCACGTCATTAGGCTGTGTTGTGTGAAGTCTAAATTGATCAAGGAATCTCGTTGCTAGTTGGTCGAAAGTAGAGATTGATCATTGCGAAAGCCAAGTGAACAACATGGAAGCAATTACTCCTAGAAAAATGGTAAAACATCTACATTGAGCACCATCTGAAGCATTTGCTCCATCCATGTACCAACTATACTTGTACAAATGGGGTTTTGGGTCTTTTTTTCCATCATAGGACGGAATAGTTGGCATAGTGAACTTTTCTGGATATCGCTGATTCAAGATCTCATCAGTGAAGGGAGTCTGACTTGGAGCGGATCCTCATTCATCATCTCTTCTATTCTTATTCTTATCCATCAATTGCTTGACCATATCCGCGATAAATGCCTCTGATGTTTGGTAGTCCGGGGGTTGGCTGTCAGTCACCACATCAGGCGTTTGGCTTTGCAAATGTCTTGGTGAGTAGGCTGAAGCCTAGGGTCTTTTATCTTCGGAAGAGCCACTCCTTTAGGGTCCCGTTGGCTTGCGATTGGCCTGATTGGGGGTAGTTTGGACATTCCTAGCATTATCTAATGCATTGGTGTATCCTTCTAACTAGCCGTCATTAAATTGCTCTCCGTCTTCTAAGTCGAAGAGGTCCATGTCTATGCCCTCTTATGGGGTCTTCGCTCTTTGGTTCAAGTTCATAGCTGATTTCCTTATGGTTGGTGGAGTACTCGTGTTTCCTTCCACGTTGATTCCCACGGTTCCAACTATCACTCCTTTTTACGGCTACTTTTCGTTTCTTCTGTATAGACCAAAAATGAATGAATTTTCTCATTTTACAACAGCCATGGGATCGGTCATAAGTAGGATGTGCTTGTAAGATCAAAATGGCATTAAGATTATCCATCAGATCTCTCTGACTAATTTCCATTTTCTGATTGATTTCATCAACCATTTTATTCAACTCATCCTTTGTAACGACTTCGTGTTGATTGGAGGATCCCAGCGCCTGATCTCCTACGTTAGTGCCATTTATTTCGGTTTGCTGATGATTTATCACCTCTTCGGCTATTACTGCTCCTATGGATCTTCCAGAGGTGGTTCTTTTCCTTCTCGGAGCCATTGATTCTAAGCAACATATTTTTAAGCAAAGATTAAGGATCTAACTTCTGAAACTATCTGATCCAAAGTAGATAGCTAGATCTAAATCCTAAGTTGGAGTTCTTAGTGAAAGCACCAAAATGTTAACCTAAAAATGGATCAATACCCTAGATTGAGCGTGAAAACTCCTATTGACTTGGTTGTGGCATCTTAGGATGAGACATGTTGGAGTGAGGAGTTTGAAGTTGTTTCACAAGCATGACTTGATCGATTATGTTTATAAGTCAAAGCTTGGGTTCAGTGAGGGATGCATGCTCAGTAAGCAGAAGAAGGTTGTATTTGATGTTGGTTCACACAAGGCAACATATGTATTAGAGTATATACACGCTAATGTACATGAGCCCTAATCATGTTCTTTGCTAGGTGGAGAAGAGTATTTTATCTATGATTTCTCATGGAAAGTTTGAGTATCTTTCATGAAGTCCAAAGATTAGACCTTTGGCATGTTCCTTAAGTGGAAGGCAGCAATGAGTAAGCAGTTAAGAAAGAAGCTGAAGTTTATAAGATTAGAAAATGATGGTGAATTTGTGTCAGAAGAATTCATCCATTATTGTGAGTCCAAAGGTATTAGTAGACATTACACCACACTAGGTGATCAACAGTCAAATAGTATGGTGGAAAGGATGAATCAGATGTTGTTAGAGAGGATCCATTGTTTGAGATTGACTGCTGATTTGGAGAAGGGGTTCTAGGCTGAAGCCCTATCTATAGTGGTTTTCCTCATGCCCCATCTGTAGTGGTTTTCCTCATCAACCACACACCTTCTTCATAGATATGAAAATCCCTGAGAAATATTGAAAGGTAGACCCGTGAGTAATTCATTCCTGCGTGTTTGGATATCTAGATTATGTTCATAAAAAAAGGGTAAGTTGAATCCAAGGGTGAGAAAGTGTGTTTTCTTAGGTATCTCAAAGGAGTGAATGAGTATAGGATGTGGTGTCATAGTACCAAACATAGAGTAAGTCTATGTTGAAGATGGAGCCTACATGAGTTGATGATAGTTCGAGGACCGAGGTGTACCAAACACAGAGTAAGCTATTAGATTCTTTCCATTAAGAGGTAGTTGATGGTGTTACCAATGACACTATGGTTGATGACTAGGTTTAGACTTATGATGAAGTACAGTCTCAATCTAGATAGGTAGAGAGAACCAAGACACTATAGAGATGATACAATATCAGCTGATTATGATAGATGGAGGCTAGCTATGGAGGAGGAGATACAGTAATTACATAAAAGTAACACTTAAGATTTCATACCTCTTCCTTTGGGAAAGTGAACAATTGGTAGTAGATGGATCTATGGAGTGAAAGACAATGGTGGTGGAGACGTGACATATAAGGCGAGATTGGTTGCAAAAGGATATGCACAATGGAAGGGTGAGGAGTTTCATGACATATTCTCTCCAATTGTAAGACATGCTTCAATTCATGTTTTATTGGCCAAGTTTTTCGTTTCGATTTCGAGCTTGAGCAATTAGATGTAAATACTGCATTTTTGCATGGAGATCTCAAGGACGATATTTATATTCATAAGATTCTCGTAAATTAGAGTATGTGTGCAAGTTGAAAAAAAATTGTACGGACTTAAGCAATCCATAAGATAGTGGCATAAAAGATTTGACAAGTTTATACTTTCACAAGGATTCACCACGAGCTACAAGGACTGGTGTATGTACTCTAGAAGATATGAGGCTGGTAGGATTTATTTGCTATTATCTGTAGATGATACATTGATTGCTTCATATTGTATGGCGAGTATTGTTGAGTTGAAGGCAGAGCTTAGTAGGGGTTAAGATATGAAGGACTTAGGAAAGACACAGCAAATATTAAGGATGGAGATTATCAAAGATAGATAGAGTAGAAAGTTAAGACTTCCTCAAACACATGTAGTATATCGAGAAACTTCTCGCTCGTTGTGAGATGGAGAAAGCGAAAACAGCTGCTACTCCATTAGGTTCTTAGTTTCTTTTATCTCATGATATGTCTCCTACATCGGATGGGGAGGAAGTTCTTATGAAGGATATTCCATATGTTAATGGCATGGGGAGTCAGATGTATGTTATGGTGCGCACCGTGAAAGTCTATAGGATCTTTATAAATAATGCAACTTATATATGTGTGTGTGTTACTAACTATGATAAGCAGAGTATTTGAATGTAAGAAAAATAATAGAAACGATCACACCAGATATTTTATACTGGTTCGGACCTCCCGTCCTACATCTAGTCCCAAAGATCCTCTTTGGTATTTCCTTTAACCAAGTGACCATCGCTTCGTCCGGAGGAATAAGCTAATACCAAAGTATAACTCTGACAATCTTGTGTTCCAAATAACACGGTTTTTGACTGATAGTACAAATCTTCCTATGATCTCCTTTGAGTATGTGAATGTGAATACTTTGAGTTGTAGGAAGTGTTTTAACCAAAATTATATTTTGGTTATAATAGATTGAGAGTACGCGAGCAATGTACACGCAAGAAAGTGTTAAGAAATCAAGAGAGAAAAGATTCAATTAATTCAAGTTAGTTAATTTCCACGTCTCGATCAAAGTAGTATTTAGAGATTAAAAGGGTGCAGATGAACAGTTTTACTATCTGAGAAGATCTATTCATTTTAATGACTCAACCATTTATAAAGGGTGATTTATTTTGTTTCAAACGGAAGTATCTTTTCAAAATTTGCAGTTTTTTATATGACAGACGTCTATGGTAAAACCTCAGACGTCCGTGACTTCAGAAAATGTTTACTCGAGAATTGTCACAGACGTCTGTGGTTTTATCTCAGATGTTTGTGGTTTTATCTCAGTTTTCCAACTTAATTTCAATGCATATGAAATAGTGGTGATCGTGTATGCATATATACTCAAGGAGACTTTAACAATATTTATCTAAAGCTCTTTTATAGTATAATAACCTTGCTAACTGTAGTAGGGTCGATAGATATTTATTTCTTTTTGAGTCTCAATATCTACGAGCATGGTGACTTCTTGTAGCACATACTTATAATCTTGATAAAGTGTGTGTGTGTATGATTGTGTAGTTGTTATCATTGAAACATAAACTGGAGGTTCTAACACACCAAACCAAATTTGGCTCATGTAGTTGGTGTTGTGAGTCGGTATATGTCCAATTCGGGCAAAGTTCGTTAGCAAGCAACGAAGTGGATTCTTAGATATTTGAGAGGAACTTCGGATGTCTGCTTGTAATATGGGGAAGTTGGTGAGAATCTTGTCCTTGCTAGGTATTTTGACTTTGAATATACGACGGATAGGGATGGTCGGAAATCAACGTCGGGCTATGTGTTTACACCTAGCATAGGGACCATTTCATGGAGATTGAAGCTACAGTCTATTACTGTTTTATCGACTACCGATGTGGAGTTAGTTGCTACTGTGAAGACAACTAAAGAGGATTCGTACTTGTTGTATTTGCTGGAGGATTTTGATACGATGCAGAAGACAATGATGATTCATCCAGATAATCAGAGTGATATACATTTGGTGGAGAATCAAACTTACAGGGCAAGCACCAAACATTTAGATGTGCATAGGTTCTTTCTTGTGTTGTAAGAAGAGCACCGGAAAATAAAGTTAGCAAATACGCATAAAAAAGACAATCCAGTGGCTATGATGACGAGGTCAGTTTCGAGAGAGAAGTTTGAACATTACTTTTTTGATGAAAAGGTTTGAGCATTACTCAAATTTTATTTTTTCAATTAATGAGTTGAGATTGGTAGAGAGAGATTGGAGATTTGTACATTGCATTGTGGTGGAATGTGAAAATTATTAGTCATAATACATCAAATCAATGGTTGATACCGAGTCAAAGTCAGATGCTATTTTAAAGAAGATATTTTCTAAAGGAAAATTTCCAAAGTTTCTTCATTTCCAAGCCATCTTTCTTTTATATAATTGCATAGGTTTTAACCATTGTAATCATACAAATAAAGTAAAAAAGTATATATTTTTATCTAACAATCTTCTTTTTTAAGTATTTGTAATATACCATGTATTTCCTCAAATTCATTAATAAAGGAAAGATTTGGATCTAATTTTGCATTCTTGTTATTAAAACTATTATTATTCGTATCAATGGATCTTTTAGTCCCCTAACTAACTCTAATTGGTCCAGTAAAACTACCCTTACAAAACCATCTGAGATACTTAATGATAAATCTTTAATAACAGTTGTAATACAGTTGGTGTCACATTTTTTTTTGTCAGCGTGAACTACCAAAAATGCCCTAATACCAAACCTTAATATCACTTGAAAATATGATCTAACAATTAACTTTTTTTTAAAAATTCAAAACGTCCGTCTACAAATGTTATTCAATCTTAATATTACCTAAAAATAGGATCTAACAAATAAAATTCTTTTTCAAATTTAAAACATCCATGTACAAATACTATCAAATTTTAATATCACTTAAAAATAGGACCTAACAAATAAATTATTAATTAGTAATATAAATAAAAATTCAAACTTTAAAAAAAAAAATAGATGTTGCAACTTAGAAATAAAACTTAAACTAACAAAAATGATTTCAACGCAAAATATGATCAATTATTTTTATAAATCATTTTCTTTTGAACGTGCTAAACGTATATAATTTGTAGAAAAACAATTCACACGCGAAGTACGGACCATCATCATCGTAACGCTCGTAGTAAATAAAGATATTATGTATGTTCATGTACCATTTGTTCTCATAACTCTGGCTAGCATTAATTGTTTTCCCAAATTCAGTCGGAAAGATAAGATAATTGATCATATCCAAAAAACGTCTGAGATAATTACCCTAATCATTAATCTCAATCCATATACCTATATACACAACACCACCTTTTGTCCCTCCTACTTCTTCCATACACACATCCGCTCTCAATCCAACTCAACTTATAAGTAAAATCTCTCTTATTAATTCATAAACCAACAATGTCCGCCGCTGAAATTCAAAAAGAGCAGCAACCCCTTGTCTTCGACCCTTCCGTCTTATGCAAGAAGCAGGACATTCCTGCTGAAATGATTTGGGCCGAAGAGGATCGGATAACCCCTGATTCCTTAGTGGAGCTCGATCTACCTGTTATCGACATTGGCAAGTTCTTGGAAGGATTAAATCATGATCCTCAGTCCATCGCTGAAATCAAAAGGGAAATTTCGGAAGCCTGCGAAAAGCATGGTTTTTTTCAGGTATGCTGATTGATTATTTTGACAGAGAGGCAGATCCTAGGTAAGTGCAAAACAATTATATTATTTTTAGTTAATTAAATTTTGTATATCCACATGTTTTTAGTTATTTTTTGTATGTGATTAATTAGTGAACTATATTTATATATTTTGTGTTGGTAATTGATTAATAGGTGAAATGATATTTTGTATCTCTATGGAAGGATTTGCTCTTTCTCGGGTGGTGAACTAAACAGTTGATATGCATTCAATATTTTTTGAAACGTCAAAATCTAGTAAATCAACCTTTTAAGTTGATGCAAAATTCTAATTCTCTGCTGAAAGAAAAAAAAAATGGTTAGATGAAAAAAGTACAGAATTGTAGTAAGAGAAATAAAATAGCAGCGAAAAAAAAGATCTTATATACTAATAGAAGCACCACTTGGTCTATGATTAGTAATAAATATACTTTATCATCGGTGAGAAGAACAACAAATTTTGTAGCTGGACAATGTATTTTGAAAAACATTCATTGCATCAAGATATACTAGAAATATTAATGACTGAATACAGCTGATGATAACAAATTTAAATAAGAATGATTATGAACGTGAGCCTAGATCATATATCATGGAAACTAACTTATTAGAATTTTATTAAATAGTTTAGCAGCATTGTTGGTTAAATGATTGTAATAAAAATTAATCTAGGTTACTTACCATGGTATCGACCCGGAGTTGGTTAAAGAAGCTCGAAGTTTAACCAGGCAGTTTTTTGATATGAGCCTGGCCGAAAAGGAAAAGGATAAAAGAATGGTTGGGGATATTTATGGATATACAAGCAGTTTTATAGGGAGGTTTAATAGCAACTTACCTTGGAAGGAGACTACGACCTTTCCGACTACCAATATCAGCCAGTACATCGTTGATAAATATGGCAGTGAGTTTCGACGTTACGGGTAATTCGAACTCTCAATTCAAAATAATTAATTTTCTCAAACCATAAGATCAATTCTTGACCTGAATGCATGTTTGGTCTGGTAACATATAAATCTCAGGGATGTGCTGGAAGAGTACTCAAAAGCAATGAAGAACATATGTTTGGAAATACTGGAAGTGATTGGAGAAACTCTTGGAGTTGGGAGGTCTACATTTAGAGATTTTTATGCAGATAGCGACTGCTCCATTTTTAGGTTTAACAACTACCCATCTTGCCCTAAACCTGAACTAACCCTAGGAACCGGGCCCCACTATGATCCAACATCCATTACCGTCCTCGCTCAAGACGATGTTGCTGGCCTTCAAGTTTTCGTTGATGGCAAGTGGCGCACTGTTAAACCCAAAGCCAATGCTTTCGTTATCAACATTGGTGATACTTTCATGGTACATACATACACGCATACATCGAATATTCAAGTCTATCAAAATTGTTTATATATCTAATATTGAGCATTGTATTGGATGCATAGAAGCTCTGATTGCATTTTCAGTACCTAACCAATCCATGACATGACAACTGTTGTTTTCCAGGCTTATACAAACAAGAGGTGCAAGAGCTGTCTACACCGAGCTATCGTGAACACTGAAAAGAGACGAACATCGATGGTATTTTTCTTGTGTCCTAGGAAAGATAAGATCATTCGAGCACCTTCGAAGCTTGTCAATGCAGAGCATCCAAGAGCTTATCCGGATTTCTCTTGGGGATTACTCGAAACTTTTACCCAGTTGCATCATAGGGCTGACTCTCAAACTGCAAATGTGTTTGCTCAGTGGCTTAAGGAAAATGCTATAGCCACCGTTTGATTAGTAAGCAATTAGGCGGCATATACGTTGATGCTTAAAAGATTAGAACTATCTTTATATTTATGCACATTTATATGTCGTACTCATGTTTGATGTTGAATTAGGGACAAAATGTTGTCTATGCATGTAGTTACATTTATCTCTCAATCAAGATTCAAAATTCCTTTTTTGTTTCCGTTTCTATTATTGGTAAATTTAAAATTTTCGGTTCCGTTCCGAAAATTTCGAAAGTTCCACTTTAATTTATGTTTTCTATGTCCGGTACCTCTTTTGCTTTAATTTGCTATATAAGCTAATAAATATCTAATACCGTCATAAATTTATATCACATTTTTTGCATTACATATAAAATATTGAAAATAATGGACAAATCTCAAAAGGCAAACTTAATACTCAAAACATCATCCTCGTAAAAAAAGATATAAATTACATATCTATTTTCAAATACTACAATTTTCTTTCTTACAATACCTCTCTTTTCCATTGCAGCAATGTTGATTCTTCGTATATGAATGTTATTCTTACATTTATAACTAAAATATGCACCCCATTAATTATCAATCATTAAAGCGCAATAACTTCTCGTAGAAATGACGGATTAACAAACCGTTTTCACTATTAAATCACAAATTTTATAATATTTCTAACCACTGATATTGTGCATGTGTAAAAACAACGGCAGACAAGCTATCTTTAGAATGAGTGACATTGTGCATATATGGATTATCTTTCTAACGAGTTGGCTGGGTACTTACAGGGGGCAGCACGCTCCTGTCCGAAGACGGAGTTCAGGGAGAAGTCCCAAAAAAAATTAAATTGATGTTTTTCAAATTTATGCAATTATATGGTATGATTGCAGATAATTCAGCAATTATGTGCAATAATTGCATAAATGTCCGCAATTATACCGTATAATTAAATGTCCGCAATTATACCAAATATGTTTGCAATTATATGCAATAGCTGTAGACATTTCTGCAACCATATGCAATAATACCATAAATTGCAGAAATGTCTGCAATTATATGCAATAGTTGTAACTGTATGCTACCATATATGCAATAGTTGCGGACATTTCTGCAACTATATGCAATAATTGCAGACATGCCATAAAATTGCAGAAATGTACGCAATTATATGCAATAGTTGTAACTGTATGCTATCATAAATTGCAGAAATGTCTGCAATTATCTGCAATAGTTGCAACTGTACGCAATAATTACAGACACATGTCTACAATTATACCATATAATTGTAGAAATGTCTACAATTATATGTAATAGTTGCAGACGTTTCTACACCTATATACCATATAATTGCAGAAATGTCTACAGTTATATGCAATAGTTGTTGATTTGAAGAAAAATCGGAAATGTTTAAAATTTACAGAATTGTCTACAAATATATAAAGTAATTGCACCATTACTACAAATATGATTATTATTTTTGTATCAACATTGGATCTCATTTTAAAGATCATAATTTTTTTGATTTTTTGGTGAAAACGGTATGCTGATCCGATATTTTTAAAGAAAGTTATACGCGTTTGAAATGTTAAAACGTAAAGGATATTTGGCTCTTTGTGCGCGCGTGAATTTGAAAATAGAGAGCAGAAACTTATTAAAAAAACATACCTGGTAAGGTTTGAAAATACACAAAGCATCCCTCGGTTTTTTTAATAAGTTTCCGGTGTCGGTTTTCAAATTCACGCGCGTACAAAGATCCAAATACCTTTACGTTTTTAACATTTCAAACGCATATAATTTTCTGTAGAAACATTTATTTACTTATTGTTTCGTGTAATTTGTTTTTTTAATTACTATATGTTTTTCGTAATTCTTTAAAAAAAATTTTTTTTGCTATATTTTGAAAGCAAATCCAAAATTTAAATCCGGACCGAAATTTTGATCGGGTTCCATTTCGGTCATGAACGGAAACGAAACGAAATCACCGAAGTAACCTGAATTCGGCAGAAACCTTGAATCATGCTGTCAATGTCATGAATCATTCGACATACCATACTTGTTTTTATGATTGTGCAAAACTGATCATCATCCTTTGATATATATTCTGTATAAATACTAAAAGTCTTTTTGTTGGATAATACGAGTTCTCTGACAGTTATCTAAATTAACGAGTGCATACAATGGCATTACGACCGGCTCAAATTATTATTCCTTTATCATCTAAAATTCTATGTAGTCAAATATTTCTAAAATTAAAGGTTTCCTTGTAATACGTAATCAATTTTACAAATTAAGTGCGCCGAGGACCAGACCTTAGTATTAGAACAAAGAATAAAATAACTGTTATAGAATTGGTTTACTGTAAGGGAACATCAACTTTTGTTAACGAGCGATGCATAAAGGGTTACATTCTTTTTATTATTTTCTTTCATGGCACATCATGTTTGAGTATAAACATTTTTAAACACTTCCCACAACCAAATTTGAAACTGCATTTAAACTTAACTAATTTTTATAATAAAAGAAAGAATTATATAATACAAGAAAGAATTATCTAACCTACAATTATGGAGAAGGCCCAAACCTATGGACACTGCAAGAAAGGGTATAATTTCGACGGTTGAAATCGGTCGGCGTCCGTCAAAAACCGGCGAGAACCGTCGGTGAAATAAAGCCGTCATCAAACAATGCTTGCGACGGTTTAGTTGATGGTTTTGCGACGGCTACCAACGACAAATTCTGACGCCTTTCCAACGACCGCCGTATACACGTGGCTATTCGTGGTTCATCTTTGCGTGTGTTGGAAGTCGTCGAAAACCGTTACAAGCCGTCGATTATTTTTTTGCCAATAAGCTGTCGATAGCCGTTGGATATTACTGTCGGTAGCCGTCGGAAGAACGAGGGCGGCCTCGCTCTTCTCTAGCTCTGTAATCCTAGCTCTCAGCTTCTGAATCTCCTCTTTGTCCTGAGCTTTTTGGTACTTGCTTTGCTTATTCCTAACTTGCAACGCATGATCTGATAAGAGATTTGTGTCTAATTAATGACTTAGCATCCGCTATAACAGTGTGCTATATATATAAGATTAACAGATGCTATAACAGTGTGAAATGGAATAGCTTTGGGATTCAAAGACATTATTACCTTACTTGTTTGATTAAATTGAGAATAGTTGGGTTGTCTTCTTAATCCAGTGTTTGTACATGCACATATATTGAAGAGAAACCGAATTGATAAGAAATTGCATCATGATAAATTATTATTATAAACTAAGATATTTCTTTGAAAAACTAAATTTTATTAACTTTAACAAACTAAGTTATTTCTTTAAAAACTTAAGTATTTTAATTATCTTAGTTACTGTTATAAACATATTTAATTTTTATAAAACTTACTTAACTTATATAAAAATTAGTTAAGTTTTATAAATTAGGTTAATTTTTAAAAGTTTGGTTAATTTTTGTAAAACATAGTTAATTTTTGTAAATTTATTTCATTTTTTATAAAACTTTGTTAAATTTTTATATAACTCGGTTAATTTTTATAAATTTGTTTAAGTTTTATAAATTTTAGTTAATTTTCAAGAAATTATTTAATGTTTATATCAAACTTGGTTAACTTAGTTAATTTTTAAAAACTTAGTTAATTTAGTTAAATTCTATAAAAAATAGTTAATTTTTAAAACTTCTAAGCAACTTAAGTTAAATTTGTATAAAACTTAATTATTTTTTAATAAACTTAGTTATTCTTCTATAAACTTAGTTATTCATCTCACTATCTAACTATATTTTGATGTGCGTTTAACTTTTATATAAGAAAATGATTTTATAACCTAAACAATTTTTGACGAATAATCGAAACAATTTCAAGTTCGCTAAAGTCGATAGATTAGTAAATAGTCAAATCCAAACATACTGTTCAGTACCTCTTGGTTGCCAAAGCCATACCATCTATTCTGTGTCGTCAATTCCATGACAGCTTCAAAAACTGTGTCCTCCTCTTTAGTAGTCAACTGATCCCATTCCTTGAAGCAGCTGCTTTCATTGTTGCGTAAATTTTTCCTGCAATGTCAAACAAAAATACAATTGAAATTAACGCTACATTATCTTAATTCTTTATAACTAATTAATTAAACTAATTACTAATAACTTATAACTTAAAATATGCTTAGATGGGCTATGGTTGATTTATTGTCGGCCCATGTGTGCGAGAGTGTATCATCTTCATTTTGATGCCCGATAGCATGAGTACGAATTAATACATCCATTTGTACAATGTAATAACCGTTTATAATCGAAATTAGTAAATTTATCAGCTCTTTACAGTAACACTGGAATGACTTAGAGCTACCGCGATGTGTGACTGGATTCTTAATTACTTCTATTTGCAGAGTTTCTATCAGACTCTGCTTGTATATTTATTAAATTGAACAATTAAAGTTATCTTATCTATATATGCTCTATATGTAGTGTGATAAATTGTATGTGAAACTTCATAAATAATTAATCAGAGATTAGTAAACTTACCTTCGTCATATCGCTATTCCACTAAACAACATAAGCATCCCACACGCTTGCGCCCATCCAATAAAGCTTCTTTCCCACTTTTTTATGCTCGATATCATGTCGCGGTAGTTCTTCCTCATCTTTCTCATCCAGTAGTTTCAGCAAAGGAGAGTGTCAACTTCTTGTAAATCTACTGCCCCCTGCACGTTGAAAAAAATATAAGTTATATATTTGTACTTAGTCAGCAAATTGTATAGTGGTTATATATAATGATATACAAATTTACACTTATGAGGAAGCCCTATCAGATACACTCTATGATACTGGGATTTTATCCCACCTAGACCAGCATGCGGTCATCCTACTCATATAAGCTTGCTTGAAAATATTAAAAACAAGCTCCGAAGGCTCCAGCTCAAATCCACTGTGTTAATTATGATACAAACGTTTAATAAATCATGAGTAATATATCATACGCAAAATATTTATGATAGTAAAATAAATTTAATACTTACCCTTTCGCTTTAGGGGGTAAAGTCACTATGGGATGTTGCACCTGCTTTGATGGGTTGTTGTCATCACCTTCCGCGGCAGTCCCTCTAAGAAGAGGAGGAGGAACCTGAATCGAAAGAACTCCAACGTCGAAAAAATGGCATAATACCTATCACGGACATATCATTTTATTTGGCAGAACAAATCATATAATTATAAGGAAACGTGTGCTTTTTATGAGAAAAATATAACATTAATAATTACATAAATTACCTTATATCAAAATGTACATTATTAACCAGTCCTCGTTGTTCTCTGATTCAGACTCCACCTCGTACTCTATATTGTTTTCCTCTGTAGTCTCAAATGCTTCTAGTAAGACATTTGATTCATTGTTTAGAGGCCTAAAATCAGTATGATCGTCGGTTGTTATTATTTCGCTAATTTTTTAAATATCTACCTGATAAACTTGTTCATTTAGAATATTCTTTCCATCAAATGTAAATATTGCATTTGTTTTAAAAACTGCAGACCAATCTTTTTTTTATCTCTTTTTAAAGATGGATATGAAGCGTAATAAACGTGTAGTGCTTGTTTGCCTAGTACAAAAGGATCATACTTATGATAACGTGGGGTATGCTTTATTTTAATAAGGTTATGATATTTGCGCACGTTGATTGCAGAACTTGAAACATTGCTCAACCAATTGCATCTAAACAAAAAACCTTCTTCCGTTGGTCGTGTGAAATATGTCAATTACAAAACCTGGGTTAACACATCGTGAAAATCATATATATGATTATCTGGATCATCACTACCTTTAACAAATATGCAGGTATTTTAGTTAATTTTTCAGCACCATATTTTTTAATGTTGAATTTATAATCATTCACGAAGAATATTGAATTGTCTTGACATTTCTTTTTGGTCCCAACGCGAAATGTTTTAATCCTTCGTCAATCATACAATTTCTCGATTCATAAGCGTAGTTCGAAAACCAACCAACAATTTTTTTTACTGAGATCGTCGCGTGGATGTTTTGAGTTATAAACACTACGGATATAGATAGTATATTGCATTATAATCTACATGTGTATCATTGAAATAAAGACATCGAGAATTATCAATTAATTTTACCTAACAAATCGTGCAACTTCAGTACAATTAAGAAGAATATACATGTGTTACAGAGTGATATCTATCGTCTAACCATAGTTCCACACATTTTCCAACAGGTCGGCTATGTTGTCTAAAAATAGATAACATTGCTTGAGAAGAATCTTGTTCAATGCCTTCATCGTTACGGGAAACACTTTCAAATGATAAGTTTACATGATTACTGGAATAATGAGAGAAAAAGAACGAAGCTTCTTCTTCGATATATGATTGGCAAATTGAACCTTCAACTCGTGCTTTATATTTAACCTTTTTCTATATATGATTGAAGTACCTATTAAAAAAATATTTCAAATTAAAATTTACTTATATATGTACTTAAATAAATATTTAACATACTCAACACCAATACCTTTCAAATGGATACATCCATCCATATTGCACAGAACCTCGAAGACATGCTTCAAATGGAAGATGAACAGATAAATGCTCCATTACATTAAAAAAAACCTAGAGGAAATATTTTTTCCAGTTTGCAGAGTAGTATAAGAATTTCTACTTCAAGTTTACGTAGACGATCAACTTTTAACGTAGTCGAAAAAAGCTTTTTATAAAACAAACTAAGTTTCGTTATAACCATCCAAACTTTTACGGACAAAAGTTCTTTGAAAGCGACATTTAACAAATTTTCCATCATTAAGTGATAATCAAGGTTTTCATCCCAATGTTTACCATTTTTATAGTTGACACATCTACGAAGATTAGAAGAAATCCCATCAGAAAAACTTAATCCTTCCACCCATTTTCACATAACTTTAACTTGGTTATTGTCTAACTCGTAACATGCTTTGGGTTTTTTAGTGCCGTCTGGCTTGATATGAAGCTTAAGATGCTTACATATTTCTTGTATATCATGTCTTGATTTCAAATCGTCCTTAATCATCCCTTTAACATTTAAAATTGTATTGAACACATTATCAAATACATTTTTCTCAATGTGTATCACGTTAATATTATAATGAAGTACGATATCTTTCCAATAAGGCAACTCTCAAAATGTACTTTTTTGCACCAGTTATGAATCGTTGATTTATCTGTAATTTCAATTTGTACTCCGGTTTCATGTATCTTCGGATAATCCTTTAAAAATTCATTATTCCTTCATTTGACCAAATCGCTGGTGGTTGCATAGTCTTTGGTCTATTAGTTGTAAAGCTTTTTTAGTCTCTTCTAAAAGGATGATTAATATAGAGAAAACACCGATGACAATCAAATCATGAAATTTCCTTCCCACGCGATAAAGAAAATGATCGTGTTTCTTCCATGCAATAAGGAAAAGCTATAAGACTAGCCATACTCTAACCTGAAGCATTCAGACATAGGAAAATTGCTAATAGTCCATAAGAAAGAAGCAAACATACGAAAATTCTTTTTTTTTTGAAATGTCGTATGTTTCAACTACTTCATACTATAATGTTTTTAACTCTTCAATCAATGGTTGTAAATAAACAACGATTCTTTGTTTCAGATCATCAGGGCCAGGGACAACAATAGTGAGAAACATATATGGAGTTTTCGTACACATCCACAGAGGTCAATTGTAAGGTTTATCGATAATAAGCTAAGATTAATATTACGGCTCTCCGCTGTAAAAGCAGGATATGTCTTATCAAAATGCTTCCATGCTTCTCCATTAGTTGGGTGTGTTAAAGTACCTTCTTCTTATTCTCTCACACTGTGTCATCTCATATGAGGCGTGGTTACAGAAGATGCATATAATCTTTGAAGCCTAAGAGTGATGGGTAAGTAGTGCATACGCTTGTTTGGAACTTCTTTTTCCCTTCTTTTTTTAGTTTGTATCTTTCCTCGTTACATATTCTAAATTTTCTAAGATCGATGTCCCTTTTCCAAAACAGCATGCAATCATTTAAACATGTGTCTATTTTTGATGTGGAAAACTAAAAGCAGATATAAGTTTTCACTTCATAATGATTTTTGCATATTAAATTATCAGGTGGCATATGCCGTTTTGCATCCTGCACAACGCATGTAAATTCGACTTCTGTGAAGTTGTATTTTGATTTTATCACAATGTACTCTATAGTCACTGATAATTGGATGTTGTTTTTACATCCATCCCAAAGGGGTTTCTTAGTAGCATCCAATAATCATAGAGTTTTTTTGCTTCGATATTTGTTTCTTCTTTGACATTTACATCGTTGTCATCAAACTCAACTGTAGAGAACATTGATCATGATGCATCTTCAACCATATCTTCTATGAGATTCACCATGACAATGTCATTACCCACCTCCTCCCATGACTGTACAGGATCAGGTGGTGCAAGTTCTCCATGATGATCCCACATTTTATAATCTGGCACAAAACTGTATTGGCACAAATGAACTTTAAGCATATCCGACATCAAATGCTTCAAGAGTTTGCATCTACTGCATGGACAATGAATTTCTTTGTCATTTCCATTATTACTTAAAGCGCATTCGATAAATACATTTACACCAGTATAAAAAAGTTCATTTATTGAACCTCTCAAACCCCTTCGTGGTTGATAGATACAGCTCTAATCATCAAAGTAGGTGCTCATTTTTCCTATTTAATAAAATATGATAGAAAATCAAAAAAGTGTTAATCATTTTATAGATTGACATTTTATTTTTCAATTCATTTATGCATTTTAATGTTTTATTAATTATATAATAATTTATTCTTTTTTATTTTATTTTTCAATTCATTTATACATTTTAATGTTCCTTTAACCATAATTCATTTATTATTTATCATTTATACATTTTATGGATTAGCATAAATTATGAATATAATATTAAATTTTTAGTTTATTATTTTCTACTTTGAAGATCGGTCATCCTACTTTCGATTACAAACATAATAGTAATTGCATTTCAAAAATTATTTCATTTAAACTATTTCAACAAAATTTTGGTTGCACTTTCCGTTTATTCCCAATATCGTATACAAATGCGTGTATAGGGAAAAAAAGTGTTGTCGAAATTTTTGTGAACCATTTAATATGAAATAATTTACAAAATGTAATTACTTTATTGCGTTTGTAACTTATCCAATACAGGGACAAATCTAACAAATATTGTATCACATGAATATAGATCTGTTCTGTGACAAAACGAATATCCATATAAAATCATATACAATACTTATCAAACGGTGCCAAACCTTTCTGAGGATTTAAGAAAATAAAGCACATGTTGCATGCACCAATTTGTTTATGTATTACTGTTACATAATTTTTTATTAATTATATAACATATTAGCATTTGTAAAATAATTTGTTTATATTTTAATGTTTTATTAATTATGTAATATATTATATGATTTTACTTTTTTATAAAACCTTTTATGTTTTCTAATTTAACGAATTATGAATATAATATAATATTTTAAAAAATAAAATACAATATGCACTAGTTTACCATATGCCACACATTCTAACAAACTAGGTTTTATACATAATTAAGGGTCTAAACTAATAAACGATTATGTAGATAAATTATTATTTTTGACACTTTAGAAAACATGCACATACACCAAATTATGAGCATTTTCACTAATTAATCCAAGCTAGCTCTAATGTACATATACACTAATTAACTCATATACACATACACTAAATTCATTGGTTTTTGGATTTAAACAATAATAACTGCAATTAGCATTCACTGTAGTATAATAAACAATCAATGGGTAATATAAATAACTAAAATTACAAATTAACCCTAATTTAGCAAATGAAAGTTAATTAAGGATAAGCAAAAAACATGATTGGAGGTGAATTAGTGGCCTAGGGTTGTAAAGAGTGGAGAATGATGAACTTATTGATGGTAGGGGAGCGGTGCGGATTCGTCGGCAACTGAGAGGGAAGGAGCGGCTAGGGTTTTGTGAAATTTAGTGGGAGACAAATGTAATAAAGTAGGTATAGTCCTGGTGGTTGAACATACGTGACTTTTCGACGGTCGTTGACGGCTTTAATTAGCAATGGCTTTTGACGGCTACTTAATTATTTTTATTCCATTTTCACACGTTTTAAATAAATTTAATATATATTAGTTTATTTGAAAATTTTAATTTGTATAAAAAATTGAATAGTTTATATTGGTTATCAATGAATATGAAATAATTAATATAGCCTCTCTTACTTGCCATTTCAAATTAATTTACAAATTTTAAATTATAGTTATACATATAATGTTTACAAAATAAATTTCATAAAACTATTACATACCATAACTTTCATTGAAATTTTATAATTGATAGACTGAAACTTGTAAAAAATGATTATCTATGTTCAATTTTCAATAAAGTTAATTATTGAATATAATTATACAACAAAAAAGATTATCGACAACACTAATTAATTAATCAAAATTAATCATAAATTTGAATAATTGAATCGAAATATATTTACAAAATTCTTAGAATTTGAATTATTATATATTTAATCAAACATTTAACTTATATAACTAATATGGAATAATAAAGTAATAAATTTAAATAATAAATTGTTTGGCCGTCAGAAGCATAATGACGGAACCGTCGGCGGCCATCAGAAACTTCCATCGCAAATTTCATTATTCCTTGTGGTGGGAAAAATAACCTAAATCTAATAATTACCTATTCACTTAATTTCAAAAAATGAAAAAAAAAAGCAGAAGAAGACAGTCAGTTGTTGGGATTTGTGATACAATATTTCTAAATATAAGTAGAAAGTAGTCATTTAGAGCAGTTGAAAAGAATCAATAGAGATAAGACTAAGCAACGAGTAGGTAAGAGAGAATCGGAAGACTATAGCAATAGCTACAGGCTTCGAGTCGACTGGAATCTCTATTAATCGACTTCCCGTCAACTAATTTTGGGTTAGATTTTGATAGAAGGAAAGCTCGGCCTCTCTAGTCAATTGGAAACTCCTCATAGTCGATTAGTGCATTTTTCTATTTGACTGGATTGGCTTTTTCTAAAGTATTTGAATCTAAATTTCCAAGAGCAATTTCATAGTTTTGGGGATAATTTGAAGTTTCAACTGTTGATTTCTGCATCCCTATGATGCAATGGTTGGGATTACCCTACATTTCTCTAAATATGCTTGTATACAGGTAATTGTAATGGGTGTGGAGAATGGTCACTATATTAGGTTTTGGAGATAGGGACTTTCTCTCAATTTACTTCTTCTTTATAATCTTTTGGAGGAATTAATAAAGTTTGTATGAAGAAAATTATCTATATATTTGTTTTTCTTAATTTCTCGTCTCTTCTCAAATCTAATTGTGTAAGGATCATAAGATAATCATAAAAGCTGGTATTAGAGCGTATTACACACTTTTTTTCAAAAAAAGTTTGGCTATGGATGAGATAAGTGTTGAAAACTTAATAGAATAAATCAGGATTACGAAAGAAGAAGGTGGAAGATTTTCTATAACTCAACGATCTTCATAAACCATTGGAGAACAAAAGGGAGATACATAGTGGTATAAGTGAAGTAAAGTGGAAAAATTTGGATAATAAGACCCAATAATTATTCGATGTTTTTTGGAGAACATAATGTTTCATATTTTTGCTAATGAAACATCTGCTTACTCAATTTGGAAGAAATTGAAAGAAAATTACGTGAAAAACTCTACAACAAACAAGGCTCTTCTAATGAGAAGATTGGTAAATCTGAAGTTTAAGGAAGATGGATCAGTTGTTGAGCATCTTAATGAGTTTCAAGTAATTGTGAATCAATTGACAAATGTAAATTACAAGTTTGATGACGAGACACAAGCCTTGATGTCAATGAGTTCATTACCAGATTGTTGGAAAACACTAGTGATTGCATTAAACAACTCAAATTCAGATGAAGTTGTTTAAATGGGGTTGGTAGTTAGCAGTCTTCGTAATGGGGAAATGTAGAGGATGAACCTAATGGAAGGAAAGGTTAATGAAGATAGGAAAAATGAAAATCCGATTGAACAGTCTATCTTACAAGGAGGGGTAAGGTCCAGATATGAAAAGATGTTCAAATGGATCAAACATGAAAATGATTTCATATCCTAGTGAAAAATCAGGTCACCAGCTGATATTTTGCAATAAGATAACAAGGGATAAAGAGAAGATGTAAGTATTAGAGAAAGACAAAGAAAAACTTGAGGAAGGTAGCAATGACGAAGTAAATTTTGGTATTAGAATGATGTGCTTTGTGTTGATCTCAGTAAACAAAATGAGTGGATGCTTGATTGGGTCCATATTTCCATCTATACAACCAAAAGGGAGCATTCATCGACTATAAGGAGCAAGAAGGCAAGGTGGAATATGCTAATGGTTGAGACTTGCATGTTAAATACATAGGTGCAGTTTAGCTGAATATGTACGATGGAAGAGAGGTGAAGCTTACAGGAGTCAAACAGGTCATAGAAATTAAAATAATTGGTTTCAGTAGGATAATTAGAAGAAAAATGCTTCAACTTTTCAACTCTAGATGAAGTCACAATGGTTTGATAGGATAATAGGGAGGTTCAATGCGCAAAACGGGAAAGTAAAAACATATACAAATTACTTGAAAAAATATTGGAGAGTGAAGGGAGTTCTCAAAGTGGTCTTGGAGAAGCAAATTGTTTGAACCAAGGTGGAGTCGGCAATGGAAAGCTGCAAAATCCACATGAAGGCCTTTATGGTATTACAAGCATTTCTAATTCATTGATGATGTGCACGTTCGATTATGAAGCATGCGTAATTAAGTGGTTTGGAGATTGGTTAGGTTCTTTTTTTTGGGATGGAGACAGATGTTTCCATGGTGATATTAGAAATTGCTTGAAGCGTAAGATTATAGGTGGAGTTTGGTTGACATTTACATAAATATAGTATCAAACTAGAGATTACTAGAATTTGTGGTACAATATTCCAAAATTAAGTAGAAAGGAGTTGCTTGGAGTAAAAGAAGAGAAGCAATGGAGATGAGGCAAAGCAATGAGGAGGTAGCAAAGAATTGGAAGCATGTGGCAATAGCTACAAGATTCCAATCGACTGGAATCTCTATCAATCTATTGGAAATTATTCCAATCGATTGGTTTAGGGTCAAGTTTGGCCCAAGAAGAGCTCTAGCCATCTAGTTGATTGAAATTCCTTCCAATGACTAGCAATAGTCGAATGTTGAGTTTTTCCAATCCATAGAATCATTTTTTCTAGAGTATTTAGACTGATTTTCCAAGGGCACTTTCATCATTTTAGGGAAGTTTTGGACTTTCAACCGTAAATCTCTGCATATCTTTTATCCGATGACCAGGATTACTTTACTTTTGTAGATAGGCTTGTATGGGGGTTATTGCAATGAGTGTGGAGAAAGGTTATTGTATTATGGCTTTGGGGATTGAGGTTTCTTCTCATTTTATGGCTTTTTCTTTGTAATCTTTTGGAGGAATTAATAAAGCTTGTTTAAAGGAAATTTATCGATCCACAATTTTTTCTTCACCTTTTATGTCATCTTAAATCTAAATTTGTAAGGATCCATGGGATAACCCTAACATCAGTAACTTCCATTTGAGGAGAAAAGGAAGGAAAAGCTAAGGCAATATAAGAATAGATTTCATATAACTAAAGGAAGATGATTTGGCTATTTTTCTATAGAGGAGAAAGATGAGTAATACTTCCTCTTTAATGTTTTAAATGCTTATCATTTCATTTTTAATTCATAATTGTGATGATATATAATACGAGTCTTGGAGATATTATCATATAAATAATTTTAGGAATATATGTGTTGAAAATGACTTAAGAAAGGGATAAAATCCTATGGCTGAAATTTTAATAAATGAATAAAATATGATGTTTTCTATATGATATTAACATTGGTTTTTAATATTTTGCCATATAAGAATTTAAATAATTTTATGGGTTAAATTGGTTATTGTTATGGAAATTTATTATTGATATGAATATATGCGTTGAAAAATGGCTTAGGTAGAGAGCTTAAAATTATTAGAGCCTATGTTAACATTTTACTAATCACTTGAAATATTATTACTTGAATAGTTTTAAGCAGGGTTTTAACATTTTTTATTTTTGAATAAGGGATATATGAATCTAAAGATTCAAACAACTGTACTAAATGCATATATTAAATTAAATATAATATACAAGATATTGTAATGTACTTTTAAGAATTAATTAAGCCTATGAAATTAGGTTAAAATGACATAAATCGTGATCAATATCACATAGTTTCATGATACATAATGGAAAACATGTTAATATAAATTTACAAATTTTCTAGAAATTATCCTATTTTTAATGAGTCACTTGGTAGGACGGTACTTGATACAAGAGAGTAAACTAATCAATTAAAGAAAAAGTTAATTTTGTTAAATATTTTCCATGAAATATCTTCCATAGAACTAATATGAAAGGTTTGATTAAATATTAAGTTGACAGATAGAAAGAGATAGTGAAAATAAAACTCTAATTCAAGATATAAAACAATTTTAATCTAACTACGAAAATGTCACTACTATAGTCAATAAACTGCCATATTTGAGTATTGATATATTTTGAATCCTTAATCTAATTTTAATGATTTTGATAATGGTAGAAAGATGGTGAATTTTATTTCAACCATATGTAGAATGCCTCATTTGGAGCTATGATCCAGAAGTTGTGGCCATTGAATGTCAACCCAAAATCATTTGTGAAGCTTATACTTGGCAAATTTTCCAAGTACCAAACTATAGCACTGGGTGTCTATCTTTGAGAGTTGATATGCTTCTCATGGAAGCCATGTACTACTTGCAGTAGTTATAACAAGAATAGGGATTCTTTTATTTCTAATGTGTTGGTTCTCAATTGGAGTTGTGAGTTAAAAATAATAGTGTTCAAAAGTTAAAAGAAAACATCATATTTTGGAATTTAAACATTAGCATATTCCAAGTACAAAACCTACTATGAGAGTCCATTTCTGAAAGCTTATAAATGTTAAACTGTATAAATATATCGACGTGAAAGAAGCGTCAAAAGCAGGGATTCTCATATTTTAAACAATATGAAGAATGCATAAAAAGGGTAAACGAATTAATGTGAAATTGAGTTCAAAGTTGGAAGAACACTTTTGTAAATAACTATTGTAGTTATAATGATAGTAACATTTCAGAAGGATATTTAACTTTTTTATTTTGAGAAAATTGAGTAATCCTCCACGATGAGCACTCATGTAATTTTATTCCATATTTAACAAAGGGAGCTACCAACAGACCTGGTAGGTGGCCCTTTCCAATGACCCCGTACAGATAAAATTAAATTTAAAAAACCCTCCAAAAAAAGGATGCCTCTTTGAGTTAAAGATCTCGACAATAGTCAAGAAAGTGAAAATAAGCCGTAGAGCACCTTATGGCATATCGATACTCAACGCCTGAAGTGAAAGAGGAAGACCGAACCATACCGACCAATTTTACAGCTAAAACTGGAAAAACTAACTCAATGAGACAAAAATGTATATAAGTCACACATATACATATATGTGCTAAAGGAGAATAATAAGCATGTACGAAAACAAAGGTAAGACTATAGCCTATAAACAACAGAAGTTTAAAATGATAAAGGACGGTAGCTCTGAAAATGAGCTAATTGCATAATAATAGTAGGGAGTCAGAATGATAGTGTGCGTTATCCTCCACTAGGTAGGCACTTATGGTATTATTATTCCTACTATTAATGACAATTCTCCAATGTATGGCCTCAATACGGGATTTTACTTTTTAAGGAACGCTTTAAAGCCGTTTACGGTAGTAATTTATAGGTAATGTTAAAAATCCAATTGAAAAAAAATAGAGTGTCTATATAGATCAAGTTGTATGTAGTTGAACAATTATTATTATTGAAGAATCATTGCTTTCTGCTCAAGCTATGATAATGAGGATAGTGTCTAGTAAGACTTGTTGATTAGGAGTAAAATAAAATCTCATTCTAGACCAATAACACTTGAAATCAAGATCATCAAAAGAAATATTAAAATTGAAGATTCTAAGAATCTGAAAAAATGTAAACTTAGTAATCTGACAATCGCAGTAAACCTTCGCAGTTGTTTCTACGTTCACATTGCAAAAATTACATTTTTTTATCGATATGCACATTCTTATTTTGAGAGTTTAATAGTATTAAGTTTCTCATGTAATATTAGCCACATATGTAACTTAGATTTAGGGGGCACATTCGCTTTCCACATAAATTTCAAAATATTAGTTTTCTTCTGAGAAATTTAGAAATTTATAAAATAAATTGGAAGTGATGTTTTTAGACTTGTCACAACATCAAATTTTAATATCATTGTTATCATCAATATTGTACAATTCTAATTTTGCACATAGCGGAGCAAATTGGTAGAGAGAAGTTCCTTCTAGTTACCGATTAAAGCTAAATTCCTAAGGAAGTTCATGTTGGGTATATAAACTTCTGAAATTAATTCGTTTTTAAAATTACAAATATCATAAAGGTTGGTGAATTCGACTCTAAGAGGAATAACAAAGATCTAGCAATCATGTTAGAAGAATGTGTTATTTCTAGAGTGAACTATGTTACCAATACCTAGTTTAAAGATGTTCAAGCCATTTAAAATTGATTTTCGTAAGCATGACAAATTATCGTGGTTGTTAGACGTTAATTGGTTTAAGCAATTAGGCCACCATAGAATTGGTTAGAGATTAGTTCTTTCCATATTAAGTTATCATTAGAAGTGTTAAACTTCCCTAACTATTTCCCTAATAAGGAAACATTGATGTTATGACTATATTCCAACAGATTAGACATCTTAACTACTGCTGGAGTTATCCCTAGTCCATAGAAAATCTCTCCTAATCTTATCTACTCTATCAATTACTCGTTTTGGAAAAAGGTAGAATGACATCCAATAAATGGAAAGAGCTAATAAAACGGAGTTGATTAGAACAACCCTACCCACCCTTGAAAATCTTTTTACCATTCCAACTACGTTGTCTTCTGCTAATTTTTTCAATGATGGTTAGCCAGTCAATGTGCCTAAGTTTGGTTGTTTTTATTACAAATTCTAAGTATTTTATAGGAAAGTTCATAGTTTTACAATTTAATGTGTCGACAACCTGACTTTTTATGTTACCTACGTCATATAACAGTAAAGCTAAGCTTTTGCTGAAATTTATTTTTAGACCAAAAAGCAAATTAAAGCTATACAAAATAAATATAAGGGCTATAATATGATGAGACAACTATGAAGAAAAAACATGATGTCACCGACGTACTAAAGGATGTAGAGTCCACTACTCGTAACCTCATCTCCCACCCAATCTAAAATCCCATTATTAGTAGCTAAGTTGATAATTCTAGCAAAAACGTGCGCCGCTAAGTTGAACAGTTGAGGTAACAAAGGATTACCTTGCCTATGTCCGCCCTTCGATTGAATTTTGTTACCTAAGACACCATTTACCATAATACCAGAGTTTCTAGTTTTAAGGAGTGCCATAATCCAACCTACCCATTTCTTGTTAAAACCTCTAGCCAGTAACAGATCTTTAAGGAAAGTCCAATCCAACGAATCGAAGGCTTTGGCGAGTAAAAGCACTCAAGTGACATTATCTTTGTAGCAATAATTAATGAACACTTGAACAACCCCACTCCCATCTGTGATATTCCTACCCTTGATAAAAACATTTTGGGAACTATAGATTCGAATGTTCATTTTAGAGCTGAGCCTATTTGCAAAACTTTTGAGATAATTTTAAAGGAGGAGGTTAGAGGCCAAAAAGGTCTAAAATATTTTAATTTATTTGCACCAACTTTCTTATGTAATAAAATCATATTAGCAAACTAAACTTACCTAGCTGCAACGTACTATCATAGAAATCGTTAAACAAATTAATTAGATTTGATTTTATGACAGACCAAAACTTTTTTGTAGAATAAAATTGGAAATCAATCGTGTAACGACCCGTAAAATTTCATAGGTTTAATTTGGTTAAATAAATAAGTGTAATTAAAGGTTAACAATATAAAAATGAAATTCCAATTCAATAAAATAATGTAAAAAGTTGTGATTTGATTTTTAATGGAATATGAGAAAACAAGAGTAAGTGTTTAATAGTATGTTATTTATTTAGGATATTGAATAAAAGTTTATAAGCCAATTGTGATAAATGGTAATATTGTGATATTAGCCAATAAATTTGATTTCAATGCAATACCCATAAATGAATGGAATGAAATGACCGTATGTAAAGGTATACTGGGTTATTTATCAAATAGAAGGAAACAAACGTATATATCGAATTGAATTATAAATAAATACTTTGAATAGTAATTTAATGTACAATTAATGGTAATTTAAAACTTGTTCACACTAAGATTGCATAAGATTCAATAAATTAAGTAGTGGAAAGATTTTACCTAGATATACTTTGAAGATGCGAAATTAAAGGAAGATATTAAATTTGGTTAATGTAATATAACATTTATTAACCGTAAATGGGAATAAATTTAAAAATTTATGTTAATGCAAGTGGATCCTTTATAAACTTAAATGAAACATTCAAATTTAATAGAGATATTCTAATGTTATGATTTATTTTAAAGGTAATAATTGGATTTAATTGGAATTTGTTATATTTGGTTTAAATAGTAAAGGAGTATACAAAAGTAACTGTGAATAGTAAAGTCGCAACTGTAAATGGAAGAAATTGAAATAGGGGGCAGTAAACATTGAATAAATTAATAGTAATAGATGCCAACATCGAATTGTAATAAATAAAATTTAATATTACAAGTGGGTGAACTTAAAGATAAGGGTTAAGAGTGTTGGAAAGGGTATATTAAAATAGCTATAAAGTGTAAACGTAAGTATTTATAGAGACATGAATTATTTGAAGGAAAATAATTGGAAAAGGGGTTGGGCTAAGGAAATGTTGTTGATTGCTTTGAAACCTTATTAATATGGGGAAATTTATTTAGTATAAGCAAAACCAATGCAAATATTAAATTTATCGG
Source organism: Allium cepa (assembly GCA_030765085.1). Taxonomy (NCBI): domain Eukaryota; kingdom Viridiplantae; phylum Streptophyta; class Magnoliopsida; order Asparagales; family Amaryllidaceae; genus Allium; species Allium cepa. The sequence goes on from CM060932.1 coordinate 141,496,338, forward strand.
TGAAGCAATAAAAATAAATAGTAATCAATTCAAATTTATGTAATAATAGAAATGTGAAATTCGGGGAATAGATTCAAAGTTATGAATGAGTTGTTAAAAAGTATGCATAATAAGTGCAAATTTAATAAATCAATGGGAGTATAGATTTAAAGTATAGAAAGTGATATTTTTAGTTTAATTCAAAGTATTGCAAAAGAAATGAAATTAACATTTAAATATTACGTTTATAGAGATTAAACTAAAATTCAAGGACTTTAAAAAATATAGGTTGGAACCCAACATGGAATCCATCTACTTAAAAAAAATTATAGATGGGATAAACATTGATTATTTAATTTATAGAAATTTTGGGAACTAAAATTTATAATTTTGAATATAATGAAATTTAAGATAGGTCTTTGAAATTGGTAAATTTATCTTCTATAAATCAACATTTAAATATTGTTTAAAAAATTGCAAATGATGGAGAAGTATTAAGGCGATAAATTGTCAACTCTATAATTGAAATATAAAATTCGATTTAATTGATTTAATTTAATTTTATTTAATTAATATAAAAGTAGCCATTTTGTCCACGGACTCGGATTTCGACGAAATCAGTTTCATCGGATCCGTATCAGTGAATTATTGTAGGGTTTCAAGTTTCGTATCAATCGGACTTGTCGTTTGATCGTACGAACGCGAAACGCCTTGAAATCGATTTAATTAAAATCAATTTGAAATCAATTTGGAAATATTGTTTTCAGCATAACTTCTTCGTACGATCGAATTTGGACGTGAAACTTTTTCCATCGCGTTCAGAATATTTAAAATACCTATTTGGATATATGGGTTTAACAAATTTCGTTCCGGGGTCAGAACGGGCTTTTGGACCAACTACCGTTTAGCACGTTCGTAATTCGTGCCCACCTATTCTTTTGCAGTTTGTCTATAAATAGGCTGTGATAAACCCTAGCCTCCATCTATTGTCATTTGGCTGTACGTTCATTTCTTCGACTCTTTCTCTTTCTCAGTGGATGCAAATTTCAGATCCAATTCTCTTCAAAAATCAAGTAAAAATTCAAGTCTCCAGAAAAATTCAAAAAAAATATATTTCATAGTTCTCGAAAAGCGTAATCTCCTGGTGGTGTTCGTTTTTTGATTCAGTTTATTGGTTGATCAGAATTTGTCGATTTAACCTCGGCCGTTCGTTGACGTGTGATGATCTATAGCCGATCGTGGAATCAAGGGTATGGTTGTGTGGAGAGGACTGTTGGGAGCTCATCGGTGAAGTTTGTTTGGAAAGACGACGGTTGGATCGGCCTGTACAATTCGATTAGGGTTTGTTATTGCCGGCGGCTGGGAGAGTCTCGGCAGCAGTAAGCCGCGTGGGGCGTTGAGGTGTGGGGTTCACGGCCTCATGAAGGTCGGCGGCGAGATTTTGTTGGCTGCGATAGCCGGCGATCATCTGGGGGCAGCGCATGGTGACGTAGATGTTGAGAGAGGCGGGTGCTTGCGTGCGTTAGGGTAGTGCATTGACCAGGTTCTCGTGTACAGGTGCTGTTGGAAGTGATGACGTGGGCCTTTGTGAGTTGATGCTTGGTTTATTTTACTTGTTTTATATTTAAGATTTCAACTCGTTCAAATTATCATAACTTCCACATACAACATCCGTTTTACACGCAATTTTTTGGTTAGGATCGTAATAAAATTTCGGATCTGATGAGGCTGGTTTGGACAGATTTGGAGACCGTCGAATTTTTGGGTTTAAATCGAATTTAAATTCGATTTAAATTCAAAAGGTGAGTGTTTTAACCCACTCACAACTTCAAAAATTTCTTGTGTTTGTTAAATTAACTTTAGATATGAGTAGAAATTTATTTATGACTGTTTGGCATGTTTTATTCATTATCTCTGGTAAATCGCATTCATTTAATATTACTGTTAATTAATTTTATTTATTACATAAATTTGACAGTTAGAATTTATTTAATTGCATATTAACTGCCAGTCATAGTTATGTTAAATTTTCATATTAACTGCCAGTTAAATTTACGTTTATTTTTGCATATAAACTGCCAATTAACAGTTATTAAATTTATTTTGAGTATAAACTGATAATTGATACCATTATTTATCACCTGTTATGTATTGATGATTGTTTGAAATTGGATGATGACTGTGATAAATGGATGTATGATTTGATGGATGAATGGATGATTAATTTTATTAATTGCAAGTTGCTACGCATTTCATTCATTCGGGATTGCGGTTTGAAATGATATATAACCGCATTTTTTTTCATTTTAAATTGCGGATTGAAATGATAAACATCCGTATCACTTGACCATAGGATAGAAAATTATATACAGGCACCGCGGTATATATATAAAATTATTTGTGAAATGTTTTCTATGGTTTGTAAAGCTATATATATGGTTTATGGGTTTTGATTTGGTTATTAATAAAGGTTATTTATATATAGTAAATTCCGGGTTTTAAACTTTGTATAAAATGGATTTGAAGTATAAAATAAAGTTTGATTTTTGAGATCAAGCATTTATTTGAAATTTAAATTCTAGAGTTTTAATGACTTAAAAGAGAATAAGGTTGAAGATGAATATTAAGTTAAATTGGAATTTAATAAAAACTTAGAATTTTTAAAGGATATGATTTACAACTTGATTTTGTGTAGAGTGATTTAAATGAATATCAGGTTGATTTAAATGAATATATAATAAATTGAAAGATTTTCCAGTTATATGAAGTTAAAGGTTTTCTTAAATTGTATTGAATTCATTAAGCAAACATTTCATGTCTAAATAATAAGTAACTGAATTTGATATATAGATGGAATTGTCAAATGAGTCTGTTTGAAATGGTGAAATATTTAAAGCCTTGAAACATAAGAATTGAAATGGTATTTGGAAGTTTAAATCGATATTTGGAATTGATTTGTGAAATGTAAAGAAGCTATTTTGTTTTATAAAAGTAATCTAATATTTGACCATTTAAGAGATGGAAACTTGTTTCAAAGTTATGATTTTCAAGGTAGTATAATTTGAAATTTTATATTCAAGAGTTTTGACCTCTAAATATTTACTTTGAAAACCCTATGATTTTGGAAAGTATATATATTGGAATAAAATGATATCGTATTAATTCGGGTTTTAAAAGGAAATGATATCATATTTATATGGTTTTGAAATGGATATTTTATTATGGTTTTAAAGTATAATTATTTTAAATAACCGCGGTGCTATAATAACGATTGGTTGGCAAAGAGACCGGGATCGGATACAGACATACTCTCTGTCGATACCGAAAACCACTTTGACTAACCGTGTATACGGTGGAGATTCCAGAATGAAGTAGGTTGGTGGCGGCGTTTCCTGTAAGGTAAATACGTGGACCCAACTCCCGTGAGTTGGCATAAGGTGGCTAAAACAGGAGCGATTGACGGGTTAATGAGGTAGCACCTCTGATCAGACACTTCCCTTCGATACTATACTCTGACTTTCGGTGGCCACCTTCACTTTTGATTTCTTTGATGTGGGGAGTTTGTTCGAGGTGGGCGGCAGCTGCGCGCTGCGCGTTTCCATCGGCCCGGAAGCGTAATTGGTATATCTAACCTGGCATTGCCTAGTTGTGTCGTGTCACCTACCCTAGCGCGCCTTATACGATTTTGTTTTGTACCATACCTATGGAGTGCCCTCTGACGACGCCCAGTACGGGGGAGATTACGATACTGTATAGACTATGGGAATATATAAATGTGTTAAGGTGGAAAATGTAAAGCCTTAACGCTATTTAAAAGTAAGTTTATTTTACAAATAGACACTATTATAATAACGCAATATACTACATAGTAAATAGTTTAACGGATCCTTAGGAGATGTAAATCCCGAGCATCTCTTGAGTTACTGCACTCATATTTATTTCTGTTAATTTAATTCACATAAGATTTTTTAGTTCTGACTCGAGTGTTTTTGTCTTTTCAAATACGCTCGGGTCAGTCCGAGCATTTCAGGATTTGAAAGATTTAGCTCTGGAGGACGAAGGCGAAGATTTATAATATTATTATTTATTCTATTGCACTACACTCATACTGTTCCGCTGCATTGTTATATGGTATGTGTACTCTGATATGTATTGTATAAATAAATCAAAGGTTTTTGTAAACAGATTTATGAACTGTATATTTGATTATTATATTTTATCCATCCGCTGTGAGATTCTGTTTCTTTCTCTGTTTTCTTATTTATCCCATAATAATCCGCCCTTACGTATGGTTTGAATTGGCACGTGTGTCTGTTTAAATCGTGCAAAAAGGCAAGATGTTACAAATCGGGACTTGGCGCCTTGTCGCAAGGCATATCATTGATAGCTTATAGAATTTCCTCCTCAAGAACGGTAGAGTCCAGGTCATCTAAATCTATCCTAGTGTCTATAGGATATAGCTATCTCCCATTAGCATTAATCCTATGGTTTGTCCTGGTTTCAAAAATTTCTTTAGAGTAGTTAGTAAAAGTCTCAGTTAAACCATTTTGATCGAAAATTTCCACATCACTAATTGAATTAATGGTGTTACTACGCTATCTACCTTTAGCCATTTTACAAAAAGTTCAAGCTCTTATCACCCTCGTACATCCACTTTATTATAGCCATTTGTTTCCACATAACTTCCTTCTGAGTTAAATTTTTATTCAATTCTTCCTTTAAGTTAGAATGGACATTCTTCTCTGATAAGTTCAGAGATCTAGATTCTTCAACTATATTAAACTTTAAAATCTCATAAAGTAAGTTCTTCTTTTTAATCTAATTTTCCCAAAAGTTTCCTTACTCCATTTTCATAGAAATATTCTTAGTACTCTAAGTTTGGTTACAAATATTTGGCCAAATTACCCTAAAATCTAGTATTATAAATACTCAAGGAGAGTCATTTGCTTACAATTAAATGCGTAATTTTATTTTCAAACAACCACATCTTTTCAAATCTGAAAATATTCTGAGCCCCATTAAGGTTATCCCAAGAAAGAATTATGGGATAGTGGTCGGAGAAAATACTTGGTAGACCGATAACTTTACAAATAGGGAACTTATCTGCGATTTCATCACTAATGAAAAACCTACCTAGGAGCTCCCTCGAAGGTACTTCTTTAGAATTCGACCAGGTGAAGTGACGATTAGAATGCGATAACTCAATCAAGTTACCTTCAACGATGAACTGGTCGAATTCTTCCATAACGGTAAAGTCTCCTTCTTTAGAATCCTGCTCACCTAAAAACCTAGTAACGTTAAAGTCACCATCCACAACCCAAGGGCCTAGGACAGTGCTCTAAAATTGATACATCCATGCCACAAGGTATTACGCTCGACCTTGGTGTGAGGCCCATAAACATTAGTAACATAGAGGATTGAGTTATCTGTTTGGTCTAAAAAATAAGGTGTAATGAACGAACGTTAATAATATGTTGCAAAAGTTGGATGCAACAATTGTGCCAACCTACTAATAAGCCCCCTAAGCTACCCCTAGCTAGAAGACAAACCCAGTGGCTAAAATGAAAACCTCCTAGATTCCTTTAAAATGATAATTTGGATTTTCAATTTTAATTTCTTGTATTCTCACAATGACTATTTTGTTATGTTTAAAAAATGTCTTAATTTTATTACATTTTTTCTAAAACGTGAAGACCCTAACATTCCAACCAATGTACCTTATGGTCTAAAGGATCAGACCCTCTTAAGCTCGCTAGAATTAATGAACTCAAGGTCAATGTGGATGTAATCAAAGGAAAAACCCATGCTAGAAACTAAATGAAGCCTGAGTACATAAGGTACTCAAGCCGTAAGAACTGTACGTGACAACGAATAGAGGATCCATACCTAAGCCTGACCCAATGGTGCTGTCATTAGCACCTGAGCCAAGGGAAATCTCTACAAGAGCAAAAGCAGGAAGATCTTTAGATCCCCTCAATATCGCGCTTCTTCTAATGGTGCTATTAGAGGCCACCTTGTGCTTGCCTCTACAGGCGCTCCAGGAGGAAACAAATGCATTGGGAACACTATTTGAGCGATCCAAAGAAGAATCGAATTAAGATGACCCCGATTCACATCCGACTGAAGAGACCAATTCTGTAGAAGAACCGACCCCCACTATAAACGGCACCAATGCTAGGAAAACGGCACTAGCACCCCTCCTCAACCGCCTAGTCTCTATTCATCCAACAATGCCAACACCATCCTTAATAGTAATGTCATCAACATCCATCCCTTCACAATGAATGACTCCTAATTTTGTAGTATCCTCAATCAGTATAGCAACATTAGCACCATCGGTTACGTTGCCATTTCTACCCAAAAATCGCTTGCTTTCATCAATTTTATAGTCTTCCTTAATTCTGCTACATATTCTACTGTATGCCTTTGTGCGTACAATCTAATATCAGTGGATTTTAAGTTCACTCCAAAACATGAATCTCAATGCTCGCCCATCACATGAAGTATCAACAGCCCTATTAATATCTTTATCACCTACCTTAGCAGCCCCTCTAGTGGAATCGATCTCATCCTCACCTACCACTATGTGCACATCCATAGAGTTGATAACCCCCTTGCTTCGACCTCCCATCAATTCAGTACTACTACTCCGATCTTCCCCATCCTATGCATATACCACTGTAGCAGAAACCAATGCACCCCTATTTTAACACATGCTCACCATAATCCTGAGAATCATCCTCCTCCCTATCATTACCATAAATACAAGTATCTCTGATACTTCCACCAGTCTCAACAGCACTACCTTCTAAAACTACCTCTGTGTTACCACCTGTCAAATCCTCATCCTCATACTTCTCCATCCCCATGTGATTTAAACATTGGACCAATCCTACCCCGCGTGCACGTCCACGGACCTGACTACTCCCCTTTACTTTAACCTCCCCATCGATTCAGTGCCTCCATTCCGATTATCCATATCCTATGCGCACACCACTGCAACAGCAGTTGATGCACCCTCTGTTTCAATTACCCGCACAATATAATCATGAGAACCATCCTCCTCCCTAACATAATCATAAACACAAGTGTCCCTGACATCCCCAAACTTCTCTACCACAATGCGATTTAAACGTTATCCCAATCCTATCCTATCTAAATCATGCCCATTTCCAAAAGACCTCTCGACCAGGGCCTCATTTATGTCATACAGGGGAGCGAAAGGATTAGAAAGCAACAGAATTGGACCACCATCATCATTGCTCGAGGTAGAATTCAGCATGGATTCCTCAACAACTAATGAAGCAGGGGCTGACACTATTGGGTCTAAGAGCATACTGTCTGGAATGATTCTATTCAAATTTCATGACCATTCCTTACGCCTGTTTTCAAAAATAATAACTTCACCCTCAACGAGATGTTTAACGGCGAGTAGTTAGATATGGGTTTCATCTAGATGTCGGCAGCATCAGTCGAGAAACCCTCAGGCATAAGATGACATAGCATAAGATCAAAATAGAGAGACAGCTCATCCACGAGCCCTCTCATGGAATCAGATGAGCCCCAAAGTCATGGAATAGACGAGTTACCCATAATTTGAGATATTTAAGCACAAACTGAAAGGCAATATCTTATATGCTCGAATGCTTGTATGAGTGTTTACTGAAGCCGAATTTGGAGGGGAAGTGAATTTGTGAGCGACAGAATACGTGAAACTTTTATGGCCTAATTTCCAACACCTAAAACACCTAACGGGATCTCTACACATGCATGTCGTATATTCCATGCCACCACATCCAAAGTATCGAAATAGGTTTCCAAATCAAACAAAATGAGTTTGTGAACTCGAGGCTAGATTTATTGCAATCTTTGATGGGTAAAAATGATGAGGTGGAGATTGGAGAACGTCAGCATACGTGTGGTAGGGTCATCAGGGTTTTAGGAGCGGAAAAAAAGATGTGGCTGGAAGGAAGATTGCACGGGATAAGAGAAAACAATTATTTTCTATACGAGGAAGAAGATGCCATTATTTTGGAGCTATATCACACAACTATTTGGGTAATTTTTTAAGTGATCATTTGGCTAACACCTTATTAAGTTTTAAAATACACAAAACATCCTTCCCAAAACAAAGTTATCAATTACACTCCTATTTTTGAATACAACTAGTTAATTTCCAAAACTAGCCTTACGCTTTCTCAAAACAAAACCCAAAACCCTCCAAAATCACATTATCAACATTTCATTCAAAGCATACCCTAATTCCCTAAAATCCAAAAGTTGAAATCGAACAAGATTAAAAGATAGAAGATGAAGTCGAAACAAATCGAAAAGAAAAGCGAAATGGAGAAAATGAAATCAATAAAAACGGCAAAACCGAAGGAATTCGCATATTTTTCTTTCTAAAATCGATTTTTTTCAATATAATTGCTTGACTTGTTTTAAGAGTTTATAGATAGCTCATTTCACTGTATTCAAACACATACATGTATGTAAGCAAGAATTTGGAAAATTGCTACATAATACAAAAAAGAATAATTGTAGATTATTCTACAATTCAACAAAATAATTGAAGAAGTAACAACAATTATCTGAAAAATTAAACGTATGCAAGCAAGACTGTGGAAAATTGCGACATAAGTCCAAAAGATATATGAATAGTCGCAGTATAATCTGGAATTAATCAAATTAATTGAAGAAATAATAGAAATTAGATGGAAAATTGAGTGCATGCAAGCAAGTATCTAGAAACTGCAGAATATTTCCAAAAATAAGAATAATTGTAGAATAATCTGCAATTAATAAAAACAGTTGAAGTGTTGAGAGCAACTATCTGGAAAATTGAATGCATGCAAGCAATTATCTGCAAAGTTGCAACATATTTCGATTTTTATTGAATAATTGCAGAATTGTCTGTAATTAATCAAAATTACTGAAGAAAAAACATTAATTATGTAAAATATTGAATGCCTGCAGACAATTATCTTGAGCATTACAACATATTACCAAAAATATGAATAACTGCAGAATTGTTTGTAGTTGAATAAAATAATTGAAGAAATAATAGCAATTATCTATAAAATTGAATGCATGAAAACAATTATAATTGTATACCGAAAAAACCCAGAAAAAGAGTTATAATAAAACATCATTATAATTACAAAATAAAAACTAAAATAAAAACTAGAAAAGAGTGCATAACATTACAAGTAAAAAATAGATTATATGCGATTCGTGTGCAATTATTATAAATAATTGCAGATAAATCTACAAATAATCTGAGAATTTCAAGTTCAAAATAGTATTATTGTTGCGATCAATCTTTCACCGATAAACAATCATAAAAACCATAAACAACCTAGAGTAAACAAGTTCGCATGTATCTATAATAATTGCACACAAATCTTGATTTATTTACATTAATTGTAGATAAGTCTGAAATTATTTACAATCTTTATAGACAATTCTGCATTTATTTACAATTGTGACTAGTATAAATCAATTAACACTTCTACAACTAGGATCAGACTTTATCCTATGAACACTCGTTAAATTCTACATTATATACAATAATTGATGAGAAAAGAAACATTATCAATTAAAAAGAAACACCGTCAATTAAAAAGTAGATTGGATGTTATACCTAAAAGATATTGAGGCCATAATGAATCCGAAATATGATTTCAAAAAGTAGATGAATTAAATCTGATTTGGAAGCATAGATTTCGAATCTTAGATGCAATCAAAATCACCGCGATAAATAAATAAAGGTATTAATGGAAAAAATTTATGCCGAAACAAAAGTAGGGACTCGACTTATAAATTTTGAAATGGAGTGAGTTTCGGAGGATTATGTTTGGTTTTAGGAATGTGGGCCTAATTTTCACTAACCTATGAACAAGCTAATGCTATTAAAATATATTTTGCTTCTATTGTGGATAGAGTATAGAATTTTGCTTTTTGTTGAACCAGAAAACTAATTTAACACTGGAGAATGTCCTAAAAAGTGACAAATTCCACTTGTACTTTTTCGTTCTGATTTGCAACCAGCATAATTAGTATCACTATATGAAATTAAATTGAAGGAATCTTCTTTTGGGTAGAAAAGTCCATAATCTAGTATTTACATATCTTAGTATTCGTTTTACAGATTTAAGATGAGTTTTCTTAGGTTGAGATTGATATCTTGCATAGAGATAGACACTATGTATTATATCAGGTCTACTTGCAATGATATAAAGTAAAGACCCTATCATATCTCTAAGAAGTTTTTGATCTACATCCTTTGAGTTATCTTCTTTATTTAATTTTTCATTGGTTGCCATACGAATTGCTTTACCTTTGGTATTAGACATGCTAAATTTATTAACTAATTCTTTGGCATATTTTTTTTTTGAATTACCTAGAGAACCAAGCTTCGCTTGTAACTCTAGGGAAGTATGTGTCTGCCAAACACATACTTCGGGTACTTGTTACAGGGTTGTCAGTTTCGGGGCTCGAACTCGTGACCTTCGATCACGAAGTCCGGACCATCAACCAACTGCGCCAACCCTGTTGGCTCTTTGACATATTTTTATTGACTTATAAAGATTACTTTATTTAATTGTCTTATTTATAATCCTAAAAAGAATGTAAGTTCTCCCATATGACTCATCTCAAATTCTTTTGTCGTGATATCAAAAAATTATTTGTTCGGTTGTTCATTTGTTGATCCAAAAATAATATCATCTACATATATTTGTATTAGTTGAATATCATTATTATTTCTTTTAATAAATAATGTACTATCTACTTCCCTAATTTTAAAATTAGATTGTGATAAATATGATTCAAGTCTATCAAACCATGCTCGAGGAGCTTGCTTTAAACAATATAGAGATTTCTTTAATTTATAAACATGATTTGGAAATTTTTCATCTTCAAATAGAGAGAGTTATTCTACATAAACATCTTCTTTAAAAAACCATTTAGAAAAGTACTTTTAACATCCATTTGAAAAAAATTAAAATTATTATGACTTGCAAAGGCAAGTAAGATCATTACTGCTTTTGATCTGCCTATGGGTGCAAAATTTTCATCAAAATCTATGCCTTCTTCTTGACTATATCCTTGAGCTACTAAGCGGGCTTTATTTTTAGTGACCTCTCCTTGTTCAATTAATTTATTTGTATATACCATTTTGTTCCAATTATAGATTTATTTTCTGGTCTAGGAATAAGTTCCCAGACATCATTTCTAGTGAATTGATTTGGTTCTTTTTGCATAGTAAGAATTCATAATGATGCTTCTTTTGGATTCTTCGGTACATTACTTGAGATGAATGTTATGTTGTGCATTTTTTAATTGATTTCTTGTTCTTACTACTAATTCTTTATTTCCTAGGATATTTTCTACAGGAAGATCTTTTAATATTTTGGCTCTCTTATTTCGATATATATTTTCAGTATTATTATCCTCGTTATTTGTGACTTCATCATTGTCATTTTCTTCTTCAACACAATTGTTATTATCGATTTTAACATTTTCATCGAATGAAACATATAATGTCTCTTCAATATTGTTTGTTCTAGTATTGAAAAGTCAATAAGCTTTACTTCTATTTGAATATCCAATAAAAATATCTTATCTGCTTTAGCATCAAATTTGTATAAATTTTCTATAGTATTCAATATATACCATTTACTGCCAAAAACTTTAAAATATGATACTTTAGGCTTTTTGTTATAAAATAATTCGTATGGTATTTCTTAGTCAAAGGTCATATTAATATCTATACTATAAAGCAAAACCTTTGGTCAACCGGTCAAAGTGAAGCCTTTTTGGCCTGGACCAAAATATCCAGTTTGACAATTAAATCAGAAATGTTTCTAGTGGGTTAATTTTGCCATTTTCAAACGCACATAGAAGTTACTTTGCAATTATATATCTCGGGCTCACGTCTACACGTACAACATTACTTCATACTTACGGTTACTTCCCCTTAAACACCCACTCTTCTCCTAAAACTCATCCACTGCTGTTGAAATCAAATCAAAAAATTAAATCCCAAAACCAAGCTCAAAACTATAACCATCAATTAAAGTAATCTATCACTTCTATAATGTTTGCTTAGGTCTATGGAAGATGCAGATCGTTGAGGAAGAGGCAGAGTGTGGGAAATAGATGATGGCTGTGGATCTAGGGTTTCGAACGCCACAGATCGACTTTCGAGTTTATGGTATTCCTCCAATTTAGCTTTTAAATTTTTTATTTGCAGTTTTGTCTGCTGATTTTGGATCTATACAATATCTCACGTATCATCTTTTATGCCCAATTCAGGAATTAGACTTCCCCATCGAGGTTGGAATGCTTTCTAGATATTTTAGATGTCTTCAATTGCAGATGGATTATGGAATCCGATTTTATTTCATGCCATGTGCCCGAGAACTTGATTAAGATCTTAATTTCATTAATTGCTTCTAATTAATTTTATTCTGCAAAAATTAACATTTGTTGATAAGAACTTTGATTTTGAAGTTTGTTATTTGTATGTTTAATGGTTGTGGAAGATTAGGTCTACTAACTGCAGACTAAATACCAAAACTTTCATCTAATTTTTTCAACTAGGCAAGATCCAACGTCTGAATTTTTTTTATCCGTGGTCCTTTTTTGCAAACATAGACAGTGAATCAACTTTCTTTTTTATATCCACCTCTTACTCTTTATACTTGACGTTTTTTCTTTAGGTGTTGTTTTTTTTACATTTCTCTGTTTTTTCTTTGAAACAGTGTTACAATAAATGTGAATGTTAAGGGTTGATGCTATATCTTATAGATGGCAAGGTGAACAAATTATTAAAAAAAGAACTTTGATACTAATGGAGTCGTTATAATAATAAAAATCATAAATAATCGCATTGCATTGAAAATTGAATTTTATTTTGTTGCTTTGATTTTTGTATGGATGCATTGATCATGGTTTGTCTTAGATCAACAATAAACAATAGTGCAATACTATAAATCTTCCATTATGTGCTCCTTTATCTAATTGAAAAACTAAAGTATCACAAAATTAATTATCAAATGTAGGTAACATGATCTTTCAAGTGATTTTGTCTTCTTATATCTAGGATTATAGTGGTCCAAAATGATGATCAGATTGTCATTTCTTATTGATTGGTTGACGTTTAAACTTTAAATAGCTCTAGCATATTAATTTATCTACCATTCTTTCCATGGAAATCAATTAATATATCTTATAGATTGCCATACTGACAGGTGCATTTCTATGTATCTATCAATCAAGTACTGTCCATAATTATTTGAATTTAATTCAAAAGTATCCGTCAGATCTAAACGAAAAAATATGATAGATTTGCAAAAGGTAACAAGAGTATCAACCTAAAGTAGCATGGAAAAAAAATGCCCACAATTTCATTTTAAATAGTGGTTTCAATCGCTAAAAATTGTTGTTTTTATTGCAGATCCAGAAGCTGGCTCGCCTATTTATAAAAGAAGACCAAATCACTAACAATAGTGTAGGTAATCTTATGAAGGATTTAGCTATTGTTGTTTTTATTTACTATAAGACTAACATTATTTCATTTTCCACTTATGTGATTAAATTTTTGCTCTACCTATTGTTATGTGTATTAGGCTGTTACATTGGCTCTTAAAATGTATAGTCATCATTAATTATCAAAATCTCACTCTCATTTCAGTTTTTGCAATCTTCTTTAATGAGAAATGAAACATTTTAATGTGTACATGTATATGAAACTGTGGGTTTATTCACTAATCTACCGTACTATCATTATGATGAATAAAATAAGGGATGTAAAACTGTTAACTATTACATAGGACAGGTAAATAAACCTCTGATTATGTTCTTAAAGTACTTCTGTTTATTATCAGAAGTATAAAATATCCTTTTCCAAGCCAAGAAAGCAGCTTAATTTTAGCAGTAATTTTTTTTCCTTCTACTTAGTCTAAACGGAAAACTATTTTTTAAACGAAACTGTTATTTAACTGAAGTTAGTATATTGAGTGATGGTACTAAAATATTTCAACTGGAAATGTAATCCATATGATATTTCCAATTACATTGAACTTGATAATCCCAGTTATATTGCATATGATAATCCAAGTGATGTTGTGGGAACTAACAATGATTTTGACAAAATTACTTGGTAAAAGTAGAAATATAGAAGTTTAGCTAAATAAATGCTTAGTTGTTGAAATTATGATTGTTCGACTGAGCAAGAATTTATTGAATTTTTTATTACTATATTGAGAATAAAACTGAAAATTGGTAGTTCTTTGCACCTAAGTTTGTAAGGAAAGATTTACATTACTACAGCTGAAAATTTAGTAACCAATACGGTACATTATTATTCTTTATTATTAAACTACTATTAGATTTCTATCACGTAAAATGAAGTGCATGCTGAATGTAACAATTACCTGTATATGTGTGGAGCATGTGCTGTATGTACAAATTTTCTTCCTTTGCGATCATAAAGCATACGAGGTCACGTTCATTACCATCTTTTAGGTGAAAATAATAGTTCAGAACTAAATTGAACACAATCCTAAATTTAGTTGAACAAGATCCCCATTTTAATTGAACACGATCTCGATTCTGATTATATGCATATTAATTAGCAGTATGAAGAAACGAGGAGGCATGATGGAGAATACATGAATTTGACTTCTTAAGATTATGAGGGAGTGCTTCTGTTCTGAAGAATCTTGGAATTTTCAAGATGGAATTTGTGGATTATGAGGGAATGCATATGATCAACCAGCATGCAACGAGCTGATCATTATGGAGAACAAGCATAATTTTTGAGATATTATATAGTAGTTGATTTCTTTTTTTTCTAAAAGAGACGATACAATATTTTCAACCGACTACAAGAAGTGTTTGCTGCATTTCTCAAGATATTAATATAGTAGTTGATTACTTTCTTTGCTTTGTTTACTTATTTCTTGAAATTAACTTAGTCTCACTTGCATTTAAAAAATTATTTGTGCCTTCATATATGTAAAACCACACAACGTTATGTATACTTCAAAGTCATGTCGTAAAATCCAAAAATCATACAACCGGCGTTTTTAAATACCTATTTTTATATGCATGTGCATCGCACATGTCAAAGTACTCTAACTGTACGACTCCTTATTTTCTGTCATACCTACACCAACAAGTAATCTTCTACTACAACAACAAATGTTTTTTCCCTCCAACACAGCACCGTCAACTTGATCTACAGAACACATTACCATACACAAAAGATGCGCTCATCTGATATCCTCCTACGTCAACCAACTAACATTTCAACTACTAATTTCAACACCTCTACATTCCATCCTACCATATTACTACATTTTTACTGCTTCAACACAACTTCTAACTTCGCACATATATAATTCCCCCTCTATTCTACCAAACCTGTCCCGCTGCCAACTTACTTTCACACACACGCTTTTCATGGTCACGTGTAGAGCACGTGCATGCATACTCGTTCTATTTAATATATAGCAGGATGTAGCAACTACTACAGCCCAAAAAAATTTAGGTAAATTTCTATCATTTAACATAGTTCTAGCACACTCTTGAACCGTTTTAGTTTTACGTTTACTACTCCATTTTGTTGAGGTGTTTTTGAAAATGAAAATTATATGCAATACCTTTCTTATTACGAAAATTTTCATTTTCAAATTCTCCACTGTGATCACTTTGAATTGTTTTAATTTTAATAAATATTTGATTTAACAAAGATTTTAAACATTTCAAAAGCATCGCTTTTAAGTTTTAGGAAAATCTTCCACGTACACCTAGAAAAATCATCTATGACGACAAAGACATATCTATTATCTTTACAACTAATAAAGAGAATTCATTAAATAGATTTACTCGTTGTCCTTTTAAAATTCAAATATACCATTTTACATATCATTGAGAAATAATATTCAAATACGGGAATATAGCATGTTATTTTCTAAGTACAACTGTTAGTCACCATGGAGAACTACAGTGTGCGTTTACAAGATGAGGTATTCAAGTGTACCATATTGTCTGTAATTTAGGTGGGAGTTCACCGATCGAAGTTTCATCCGATTTCGAGTTAATATGATGAAGTTATTGCAGTATGAACAAAAAGTAGCAGCTTCTACCCATGCGGAGTTCAAATACGGGGATGCAGCTTGTTATTTTCTAATTACAACCAGTAGAGAACTACAGTCTGCATTCACAAGATGAAGTATCTGAGTGTACCATATTGTCCATAATTTAGGTGGAAGTTCATCGGTCGATGTTTCTTTCGATTTCGAGTTAGTATGAAGAAGTTATTGTGGTATGAACAAAAAAATAGCAGCTTCTGCCTAGGCGGAGTTCATATATGGGGATGTAGCTTGTTATTTTCTAAGT
The DNA here is from genome assembly GCA_030765085.1 of Allium cepa. Taxonomy (NCBI): domain Eukaryota; kingdom Viridiplantae; phylum Streptophyta; class Magnoliopsida; order Asparagales; family Amaryllidaceae; genus Allium; species Allium cepa. Next base: position 141,512,727 of record CM060932.1, read on the forward strand.
ATAGCTGATAGTCACCATCGAGAAGTACAGTGTGCGTTCAGAAGATGAAGTATTTGAGTGTACCATATTTTCTGTAATTTAGGGGGAGTTTATCGATCGAAGTTTCGTCCGATTCCGAGTTAGTATGAACAAAAAAATAGCAGCTTTTTCCTAGGCGGAGTTCAAATATGGGGATGTATACAACAATTAGTCACCATGGAGAACTATAGTTTGCGTTCACAATATGAAGTATCCAAGTGTACCATAATGTGTGTAATTTAGATGGGAGTTCATCGGTCGAAGTTTCGTCCGATTCCTAGTTAGTATGAAGAAGTTATCGAAGTATGAACAAAAAAATAGCAGCTTCTGCCTAGTCGGAGTTCAAATATTAGGGTGCAGCCTGTTATTATTCAAGTACAACTGTCATTCACCATGGAGAACTACAATCTACATTCACAAGATGAAGTATCCGAGTGTACCATATTGTCATAATTTAGATGGAAATTCAACAGTCGAAGTTTCATCCGATTCTGAGTCAGTATGAAGAAGTTATTGTAGTATGAACAAAAAAATAGCGGCTTTTGCCTAGGCGGTGTTCAAATATAGGGATGTAGCCTGTTATTTTTTAAATACAACTGTTAGCCCCCATGGAGAACTACAGTCTGCGTTCACAAGATAAAATATCTGAGTGTACCATATAATCCGTAATTTTGGAGGGAGTTCATCGGTCGAAGTTTCGTCCGATTTTGAGTTAGTATGAAAAAGTTATTGCAATATGAACAAAAAAGTGGCGGCTTCTACCTAGGCGGAGTTCAAATATGGGGATGTAGCATGTTACTTTCTAAGTACAACCGTTAGTCACCATGGAGAACTATAGTAAGCATTGAAGTGGGGATATAGCATGTTATTTTCTAAGTACAACTGTTAATCACCATGGAGAACTACGGTATGCATTCATAAGCTTAAGTATCCAAGTGTTCTATATTGTTCATAATTTAGGTGGGAGTTCATCAGTCGTAGATTCACCCGATTCCGAGTTAGTATAAAGAAGTTATTGCGGTATGAACAAAATAAATAGTGGCTTCTTCCTAGGAGGAGTTCAAATACGCGGATGTGGCCTATTATTTTCTAAGTACAACTGTTAGTCACCATGGAGAACTATAGTCTATGTTCAAAAGATGGAGTATCCGAGTGTACCATATTATCCGTAATTTAGGTGGGAGTCCATCGATAGAAGTTCCGTCCGATTTCGAGTTAGTATGAAGAATTTATTATAGTATGAACAAAAAAATAGATGCTTCTACCTAGACGGAGTTCAAATATGGGGATGTAGCCTGTTATTTTCTAAGTATAAATGTTAGTCAACATGGAGGACTATGGTATACGTTCACTAGAAGTATCCGAGTGTACCATATTGTATGTAATTTAGGTGTGAGTTCATCGGTCGAAGTTTTACCTGATTCTGAGTTAGTATGAAGAAGTTATTGGACTCTGAAGAAAAAAATAACAGCTTCTGCCTATGCGGAGTTCAAATATGAGGATGCAGCCTGTTATTTTAGAAGTACAACTATTAGTCACCATGGTGAACTATATTGATGTTAAAGTGAGGATATAGCCTGTTATTTTGTAAGTACAATTGTTAATCACCATAGAGAACTACGGTATACGTTCATAAGCTGAAGTATCTAAGTGTTCTATATTGTCCGTAATTTAGATGGGAGATCATTGGTCATAGTTTCGCCCGATTCCGAGTTAGTATGAAAAATTCATTGCAGTATGAACAAAAAAATAGCGGCTTCTGCCTAGACGAAGTTCAAATATGTGGATATAGCCTTTTATTTTCCAAGTACAACTATTAGTCACTATAGAGAACTACAGTATATGTTTACTAGATGAAGTATCCGAGTTTTCCTTATTGTCTGTAATTTAAATGGGAGTTCATCAGTCGAAGTCTTGCCTGATTCCGAGTTAGTATGAAAAAGTTATTGTAGTCTAAAAAAAAGAGCGTCTTCTGCCTAGGGGAGTTCAAATATGAGGATGTAGCCTGTTATTTTCCAAGTAACTGTTAATCACCATGGAGAACCGTGGTATACATTCATAAGCTGAAATATCCAAGTGTTCCATAATGTCCGTAATTTACGTAGGAATTCATCGGTCGAAGTCTCGCTCGATTCTGAGTCAGTATGAAGAAGTTATTGTAGTATGAACAAAAAAATAGCAGCTTCTGCCTAGGTGGAGTTCAAATATGGGGATGTAGCCTGTTATTTTCTAAGTAAAACTGTTAATAATTGTGGTGAACTACGGCATACATTCATTTGCTAAAGTATCCGAGTGTTCCATATTGTCCATAATTTAGGTTGAAGTTCATTGGTCAAAGTCACGCCTGATTCCCGGTTAGTATGAAAAAGTTATTGCAGTCTGAACAAAAAAAGAACGGCTTCTGCCTAGGCGGTGTTCAAATATGGGGATGTAGCTTGTTTTTTCTAAGTACAACCGTTAGTCTCTATAGAGAACTATAGTATGCGCTCATAAGATGAAATATCCGAGTGTTCCATATTGTCCGTAATTTAGGTGTGAGTTCATCATTCGAAATCTCGTCCAATTCCGAGTTAGTACGAAGAAGCTATTGCATATGGAACAAAAAATAGCGGCTTCTGCCTAAGCGGAGTTTAAATATAGGGATGTAGACTGTTGTTTTCTAAATACAATTATTAATCACCACGGAGAACTACAATATACGTTCATAAGATGAAGTATCCCAGTGTTCCATACTTCCTGCAATTTACGAGGGAGTTCATCGGTCGGAGTCTCACCTGATTCCAAATTAATATGAAGAAGTTATTGCGGCCTGAACAAAAAATAGCAGCTTCTGCCTAGGTTCGGAGTTCAAATATCGAGATATAGCATGTTATTTTTTAAGTACAATTGTTAGTCACTATGAAGAACTACGGTATACGTTCACTAAATAAAGTATCCGAGTGTTCCTTACTGCCTATAATTTAGATGGGAGTTCATGGTAGAAGTCTCGCCTGATTACGAGTTAGTACGAAGAAGCTATTGTAGTCTTGACAAAAAAAGAGCGGCTTCTGCCTAGGGGAGTTCAAATATGAGGATGTATCCTATTATTTTCTAAGTAAAATTGTTAATCATTATGAAGAACTGTGGTATGAATTCATAAGCTAAAGTATCCGAGTGTTCCATACTGTCTGTGTATATTACATGGGAATTCAACGGTCGAAGTCTCGCTTGTTTCCCAGTTTGTATGACGAAGTTATTGTAGTATCAACAACAAAATAGCTGCTTCTTCCTAGGCGGGTTCAAATACGGGGATGTAGCTTATTATTTTCTAAGTAAAACTGTTAATCACTATGGTGAACTATGGTATACATTCATAAGCTGAAGTATCCGAGTGTTTCATATTGTCCATAATTTAGGTGGGAGTTCATTGGTCGAAGTCTCACTTGATACCGAGTTGGTACGAAGAAGTTATAACAGTCAAAATAAAAAAGAGTGGCTTCTGCCTAGGCGGAGTTCAAATATGGGGATGTTGCATATTATATTCTAAGTACAATTGTTAGTCACCATGGAAAACTACAGTGTACGTTCAAGAGATGAAATATCCAAGAGTTCCATATTGTCCGTAATTCAGGTGGAAGTTCATCGGTCGAAGTCTCGCCTGATTCCGAGTTAGTATGAAGAAGTTGTTGCACTATGGAAAAAAATAGCGGCTTCTGCCTCGGCGGAGTTCAAATATGGAGATGTAACCTTTTATTTTCCAAGTAAAAGTTTTAATCACCATAAGAACTACGACATACGTTCATAAGCTAAATTATTCGAATGTTTCATATTGTCCGTAATTTAGATGGGAGTTTATTGATCAAAGTTTCGTTTGATTCCGAGTTAGCATGAAGAAGTTACCGCGTCCGAACAAAAAAAATTATGGCTTCTGCCTAGGCGGATTTCAAATATGGGGATGCTACTATCAAATCTACTTCCACAGGTACAACTAAAAATGCATACATGTTGTGATTAAATGCAGACCCAACTGGTCGTGCATATGTACTCGTGATTTATAGATTGTATTCGCAAAGGATCGAAAAGATCTAAATGAATAAGTTCAAGGGATTAAGAGGTGGAAATCATATCATTTGAATTAAAGGAACATTTTCTAAATTTTCCTAATTGATACGCATCACATAAATTCATCAAAACTCATTTTAGGAAGACCTCTAACTAGATTGTATTTGGTAATTTTAGATAGGTGTTTGAAATTCAAATAACCAAATCTTTTATGCCAAATTCAAGGGTCACTTGATTCAGCCAAAATACACAAATTTTCATTTGACACTTTCGTACTTAATATATAGATGTTTCATTTTCTAATACCTTCAAAGATAATGTTTGACTCATTATCTTCAATATGACACTTATCTTTTTCAAATTTAATTTTAAAGCCCGTATCACATAATTGACTAATACTTAGTAGGATATGTTTCAAAACTCCTAACTAGCAAAATATAAGAAATAGTAGAAGTTTTAGAGTTACCAACATTGCGGATGTCAATCACATATCCTTTAGAGTCATCTCCAAAATTGACCGACCCAGCATCTTTGTAAATGATATATGTCATAATTTCTAGATTTCTAGTCATGTGTCTTGAGCATTCATTGTCCAATATCCACTTATCATTTTTGATTTGTAACGTTTGATCATCAGATGACTGTTCATCAAAAGCCATATAATACATCTATTCCTGCAAATTATACCTTCTCAAAAGATCAAGTGGCTTTTCACAATGATGGATGAAAATTTATGAAACAATGTCATGTTAATTTGGCAAATTTGTTTTTCAATAAAGTGTTAAAAATAGAATTAATAACTTTTTCCATTAAAACTTTTGAAAAATCAAAATTATGAGTAATTTGATAACTGATGCGCTGATACCAAATGTTAGTTTGCAGAAGTAAGGATCTTAAGGCTAATTTAACACTAGATGGGGGTGATAATATTTACTAAATTTTATGAATCTTTTTGAATGTTTTTAAGATTATAGTTTAAACAGTGCAAATTGACAATCATAGATGCAAACATGAATAGATATAAATGGAGTAAAAGTAAAAAAGCAAAGAGTTGGAGAGATAACACTAGGATTTTTATACTTGTTCGGAGTTATCCTACATCTAATCCTATACAATTTCTTGATACATATTTCTTTTCAAATAAAAAAGTCTATACAATCTCGATTTCAAGGCCATGAGAAAAATGCTCCAAATTTTCCAAGCTCTGGGTAGACTCACTAGATTTAGACAAGACACCAACATACCCACTTGGATTCAAAAGGTACACCAAGCACACCCATTTGATTCAAACGGGACACAAGCACACCCACATAGATTTTAGTAACACCAAGCACACCCAAGAGTATTTGAGTACGATTTGATAGAGTTTACAAAATTAATTTCTTGATGTTGAATACAAATAATCCTATAGCCACTTGAATAGCACTTTCATCGTGATTTGAGTGAGAGAGATAAGATAGATAAGAGAGTATACAATCGAGAATCAAATCAATAGAGTTTGAATTTGATTCTGATTGAATTTGAGAAGATCTTGGGTAGAATTTCTTTTAGAAATCAAGAGAGTGAAAGAGAAGAGAAAATATAAGAAGGTAGTTGTATAAAATTCATTGAGAGAACCCATATTTATAAAGAAACAACAGTCATGTCCATTTGTGAAGAGATACAATGAAAAGACATTCCCATCAAAATTTGTGTTTTGAAAATCTCAGCCTATATGTCAACATACATAAGGAGGATATGTCGATCCTTTTTTATTTTGAAAATTACTTTATAAAAATTGTTTTGAAAATATTAAGCTATGTAAAATATTTTGATACTTTGTAAAATCAACTAAGCATAGTTTATACACATTTTAATCATAATAAAATTTAAGAAAACTTTATAAAATATTTTGAAATAGTTCATTGTATAAAGGATTTAAATATAAATTTCTTTTGAAAAATAAAATAATATATAAAGTATAAGTGAATATATGTATGTATGTATGTATGTATGTATATATATGTGTGTGTGTGTATGTGTGTGTGTGTGTGTATATATATATATATCTAAGTATTAATGAATGTCAAAATATACATTTACATACCATAAACATTTAAAAAACATAAAACCAAAATCTTTATCCAAATACAATAAATTAAAGGTATATATTAAAACATAAAATACTTAAAAACTTAATATATAATTTTGTAAATAAATAATTAAAAGGTTAGGAATCATTTGAAAGCTATTTGGAAAGATGTTTGGAAAATCATTCTGTAAAAAGGGATTCTTAAAAATTGTTTTTCTTGAAAACTTTAATATTTGAAAATAATCTAAATCAGAGAATAGATTTTAAAAACCTTTTTGAAAAAAAATGAGGAGAGATCAAAGAAGCGCTACTAAGGCTTTGAAAAAATAATCTATGACTCTATAACTTATCTTGATATCTTGAATCAAACTCATGATTCTTCAATATCTAACTATTAAATCTTTATATCAGCCTCTTGAATCTGCTCTTAATATTATACAGTCTTCTTAATAAAACCTGTCTAATATCCTACACTATATACTATAAATAGCTTGATAAAACATTAGTATCTATATGATCTCATATGGTTGTTGTCATCAAAATCAATACCTAAAGTACTAGTAGTTTTTCTCTTCTTTCTCTTTATGGGCTTATGAGTGAAAGGCACCCTGCATTTCCCGATAGAACGTCCAGTAGCAAATAGTCCAAGTTATCTCAAATTATCATCGGTGACCAAATAGGGAACCTATCTAAACTTCATTAGGATTATTTGAAGTCTCCATAACATATTCTCCATGTCATCTCCTGTTGCGGCTTTCACCGCAACGGGAAGAAAAACCAAAAAAAGGAAGAATTAATGTTTAGCGTAGGGTATCTTGAAAAAAATAAATAAAGAGAAAACAGATAAGCAAGAGGGCTTACATCCAGAATGTCATTGATGGAAGCATGGAGAATCATCCCGGATAAGAAATGTTCCATTCTCAAATGTTGTATTTGGAATATAGGTTCTCGACCGGTTTGAACTTACTTCCCACTTAGAGATATATGAAAGGAGATCCTTTTATTTTTCTCTCTATAACATAGGGAAACCTAATCTGACGGTGAATTACGGTAACCTAAAACTCCCTCATAAAGATGGTGTATAAGCTAGTTAGAATAACATAACCACTAGGGTGTAGCTAAAATGAAGCAATCTTCAGGTACATAAGGAAATTAATGATCCATTAAGGAAAAGGAGACTGGGCCCTGCTGCATAGTGATATCTAGAGTAAGCCATGTATCCTTCCGGTAGGGCATGAGCCCATTGTTCGGAAGTAGGAAAGAGACATCTTCTCTAGAAACACATTGAGTGGACACAATTGTATCCAACAACCTAGAAGTTAGAGTAGAAGCTAAGGAGCCAGTAGGATCCAACCAATAATTGTGACAGTTCCTACCAATGCATAAGAGAATGAGCAAAGCTAGGCTAGTTAGTCCGAAGCCCAGTGGCGTAAGATTCATAGGAGCGGAAGAAGACAAGCTTGTTCTCCAATAGCAGTCAATGAGCGAGTCTGATGATGGTCTAACATATCTGTTTGATATAATAACCTATCTCATGCACTATTGCAGAGTATGTGAGTGCTTACGTGTGCACATGTGTGTATGTGTGCATTAAGTATAAGTATAACAAATGGTTAAGCAATATTAATGTAGACCTAGCATAGGTAAAATCATTTCTAGGCAGTGTGACACAACCCACTGTCCGGCTAATCTACACAAAGTTTTGTTTAACGATCAAATCATAGATGGAAAAAAAGGGTCTAATAGAGTCCAACAGACCATACATCCTACTAGCAATATCCCTGTTCGATAGCCAAATAAAAGGACAACCAAACCCTACCTTGGGATCAAAATCCCTTTGATTTGAAAGGATTTTAGGATCGTGATATTGCAGCATAAAAGCACCTCTTTTTGTAAACTTGCCTTAGCCCTTGTCATCTAACATGGACTAACAGGAAAAAAACTTAACTCCTCAACCTTATACCGAGTAAAGCATAAAACGTATCATATAAATTAACCTCATAAATGTTCAAATAATTAAAGGAAAGCTTACTAGAAAAGGTGGTGATGTTAGGTGATAGTTGCAGTAATTTAGAGGCGCTTGGAGTAGAAATCTGCACTAGCAAATGGATAGGGGACGAACGGGCACACAAATGGGAGAGTTGGAAAAGTAAGTAAAGGTGTTTGGTGGAAGGAGGGCTTAGCCTCTATATAGGCCAACTAGCTTGTCCGGTGCTAAATGAACTTAACCAAGCCAGGTTTCATGTCCGGCATGCTAACACCCCAAATGGTGCAACCGAACCAAATCCCCTGAGCCTGCCTAAATAAACACATATTTAAATACCTGAAATATCCGGTGGATAGTATAGTTGGGCTAAGAATTCAAAGTTAGTGCCCAAAAAAAGCCTGCTCCATATCCTACAAATCAAGCTTTAGAGGCAACTGTTATGGGCATCTGTGACCATGGGACCAAGGTCTGGTAGGCTGATGTCAAGGCAAATGTAGTCAAAGAGTAACCAGAAAAAGTAGAGAAGTATAAAAAATGAGGAAGTAATGAGGAGAAGGAATCAAAGGCTTACTTGCGTGAATCTGCCTGCCTGTGAGAATTAATCGGATAGGAATTCCCGTTTGACGATCATAATACCGATAGCAATTGTTATTCGGTAGATCATAGTACTGAATAGCAATCGTTGTTTGGTATGCCACAGAACGAATAATAATCACTGTTTGGTAGCTAATAACACCGAACATCAACTCATGTTCAGTAAGTAATTCATCGGACCAGGAATATTGTTCGATGCATAGTGCTAACATGCCAAACACTAAGCAAAATGTTATGCTCGGTCCAATTTTGAGGCCAAACAAGGAGGACATGAGCAAGACCAAACCAATAGGGGACATGGAAGAATCTAGCCAGCAAGAAGCCGACGTCCATCCACCGAACCAATTAGCTCCGAGCAAAGCCTTTTCAGTCGAACCAAAGAAGTTATTTATGGAATTAGATATGAGTATATATGGAAATTTATGAGTGCATCTTGTATTTATGGAAATAACCAAACTGAGAAAATTATATATGGAAATTTTCTTCTTTACTTGGGTGACCTCCCTACCTTTACACTCCTATAAATATGGAAGTTTCTAGTAGCCATGGTGACAATTTTTGGAACTTCTAGACTTTGTCAAATAGAAATAACCGAACAAAACTTTTTGATTTAAATATATGACATAAAATAATTGTAGTATGCACTCAAAGACTTGTAAAGGCTGTAATATAGAAATAGTAATATAAAATGAATAGTGGATGTAGGCCCTTCATGGCTAAACCAAAATAAATATGCATGTACTTTACTTTTTTTGCATTATATTTCCATTGAATATACTACTATAAACTTGATTAGAGGTGTTTGGTCAATTTTGGTGCAAGCAATAGATTGTTCGTACGTGGTGGAAAAATGTCATAATGTCAATGGGAGCGATTACTATGTTTATAAGTGTTGGATAAGATCTAAGAACTTATACGATAGTATCATTCGACTTTTGTCAGAGTTGTGTAAATATTATGGAAGAATTAAATAGTTTGATTATCGGTCAAAATGCAGAGGAAGCATATGTCTGTAAGAAAGAATATTAAGAGGTACTAAAATATTTATAAAACTATAAGTAAGGATGTTAGTATTGTCCCAAACTATATATACAAATACCATATGAAAATATTTAACATAGAGCATTTGAAATGGATTCCTTATGCATTGGTGGTAAGGAATATCATATATGCTATGTTGCCTACTACATCGCAATTCGCTTGTGTAATTAGCATATTTATCAAGTATGAAATTCGAAATGAGATCGCTAAATGGTAGTTAAGAGTATTCTCGAATACTTACGAAATACTAGAGAGTTATTTTAAGGAAACAACGAACTCCTTATAAAGGAGTATTTGGGCTCGTAATTTTTAAGTGATATAGAATATAATATGTCAATCCTAAATTCTATTTAACCTTAGTTAAGGAGATTTTAGTTGGATATGTTTCAAATAATTGGTGGTTGTTGAGTCAACAAAAAGGCTAAGTACATCGCCTTGAATATCACCGCAATAAAAGCAATATAAATGTAAATGCGCAATTTAAAAAATTGGCTAGGGATGATTTCGAATGTTGAGAATCCCACAACTTTATTTTTCAGAAACAATGTTGCAGTACAGATCGTAAAACTTGGCTAGGGATGATTTCAGATGTCTAGACGCATACTTCAAAAGTCTATATGGTAAAGGTAGTTTATCAATGATGGTATTTGTTAGCTGATAGAGTAGATACAAATAAAACGTGGCAGATCCATTTATTAAGGTACTAAATTGACTAGTTCTGAACAAGATAAAAGGGATGGTATTAAGGTTCCTTAATTGACCTCAAGTGCAGGTGGTAGATTGAAAGAGTTAGTGGTATGCCCAAGACAATTATGTAAATTGTTGCATATATCTAACTCTATAGTCAATCTTGTGCACCGACCCAGAATTTTACCGCTATTTAAATGAATATTTAATTATATTTTAAATAATTAATAAATGGATTTTTATTAACAAATCAAACTATTTAGAATAATAACAAATGATGATAAAGTCATTTTCAAAATTTATTTACCAAAATATAATTCATAGAAAAATAGAAAATGTGATCGGAAGTTATTTTCCGAAATATCAATTTTTCATTCATTAATAGTTATTTTAAATGTCATAACGCTATGTTAAACACACATGCACACATTACAAACTATTTAAACATGTTGTGTACATGTACATATGCATGTACATGTTTCCTTCTTAAGTGTGTAAATATATAAGAATAAAAGAAATTATTTTATAAAGGAAAGTGTGTACATATACAAATAAAAATACACATTTTTCAACCCAAGTACTCATGGCATGGCATGAATATTGGAAAGTAAGGGGGATGTAGAGGACAGATTTGAGGGAAGGGAGGAAGTATGGATGTGCATGCATATGTATATTTAAATATGAAACACTTATTATTATTTTAATTAAATCCTAAGCCTATATACACCACTTTATCTTCGTGTTTTCATTTTTGCAACCCTCTTCTTCCTTTCAAATTCCTAAGAGCTTAAGTAATATTAGTCATGGCTTCCTCTTCATTATTTCCAAAGTGAGAAATACAACTTATTTTTGCTAAAATCCCTTCTTTAATTCACAAAGTCATTTCTAGAAACCATTCAACGTCTTTTCTTTCAAAATACAACACTCCACCACCCAAACCATAAGGGCTGAGCCCAAACATCCCAAGGATGAGCTCAACAAAGCCGAGCTCAAACGCTACTTGGCCAAGTCCATTTCATGTGTTTAAGGGTCCAAAAGTTCTATTTTTGCAAGTCACGAAAGTGTTTTCAAGTTTCGACAAAGGTTAACTTTGGTTTAGAAAAATTTACGATGAGTGAAACTTTTGTTTCTGGAAAAGAAATTAATTTGATTTTGATGGACTATATGTTGTGAAAAATGGTGATTGTTATGCTGAATTATCATGTCGTGTTGATGGCATATGATGGTATGTTTATGTTTGAACTTGGATTTGGTGATTGGTTAATATATGGATGTAGTTGGATATGTATGGATATTTTATATTAGGTATGATATTATGGTAGTATGTTTATGAAACAAAACCATGTGTTTATGATGTAAATGTTGTGAAATTTGCACCATTAAAATTCGCAAAGGACTTGAGTTCGATTTGAAAATAAAAGCTCTTTTTCTAGTTTTGGATTTTTGAAAACGTTTTACCAAGTTTTCACTTTTGTTTAAAAGATTTCAAAACCTTTCCATTTGTGTTTTCAAAGGTGTAATAGCTGGAGTTAAGTGAAGATTTCACCTAGAAATCAATTTCAGTGAACTGCGTTCATAGCGATAGTCGCTATGGATGCAACTCGGAAAATTTCGCAATTTCAAGTTTTAAAGTGATTTATTTTGAATTGTTTTGAAAACTTATTTCAAACTCAATCAAGAAAGCCAAAAGTTTAAGGTTTTAATTAATTAATAATTTATTTACTTATTTTACTAATTAGGGTGATTATTATTTAATTAAGTAATTAGGTCAAGTAATTAAGGTTTAAGAAATTATTAACAAATTAATTATTGTAAATTAAGTAAGTTTTAAATATGGATTAATAAAGATAAAAGAAAATTAAGTTTTATTTAATCAACTTATTTATTTAATTTTATTATTTAATTAGAGTTAATTATTTAATTATTATTTAATTAAAGGTTAATTGTCCGCTTAATGAGGGTTTAGTTTCTTAAATAAATGTTATTTAATTACAGTACAAATAAGGCTTAATTATAAATAAAATTAGTATTATTAATGATTTAATTTTGATTTAGCTAAATATTAATTAAAGGTTTAATTGAGTTTTAAACTTATGGTTCAATTTAAGTTTATTTATTTTAAAGTTTCTTTTAAAACCCTATTGGTTATTTATTTTTAACCATTTTTCTTGTTTAAATAAATTGTTTTAAAACCAAAGGATCTCTTGCCCATGCTATTAACTAGCCAAATGAATTCAAGTAGTTATAATAAAATGGTGACACGTTTTATTGAAAGTAAGTTGGCTTGTACTTATCACAAATACCTTACTTCGAAAACGCGATGAATACAAAGGGGTTAATTTCGATAAACGAGTCATAATAATCTAAGCATATGGAACATATATTCATATGTAATTGTTCACAACTTGATAGTGGGATAATCCACTAAAAATAACTTGACCGTTTAAAATTATCGAACGTTGGTTTGGAGAGACCGGGTTCAGATATTAGTTGTTATCTGAAAACCACTTCGAACCAACGTAAACGTTCGTATTGGAAATAGTAAAGGCAAGGTCCAAGATGAAGACTATGAAGTGCCTTTGGTTTGTTCATATCCTGGACGACTTGTATGGATTAATGCTGACATTGTGTCAACATATGGAAGAAAAATGTTAGCATTCCAAGTGGCAATGCTATACTAAAGATAAATATAGCATCAGGCCTCATCAACCGGGAATGACTAAAACAAGGGAGATGCAACATGGCTAAGTTGGTCGCTCCCATTAGGGTAAGGTTATCCCTATCTTAAGTCCCTATTATTAATTCATGTATGCTTCGGTACTGTTGCTGATCCCAATCGAGGGGTGATCATATTCGATACTACCCAACAAGGGGTAGGCCGGTCTTGTGTTGGCGGGGCCAAGCAAGGTCCTCGGTGTTTATTTATCTAAAAAGGCACCCTAACGTGCGGTACGACAATAGCCCAATCATTGTATGGAATCCATTTCCCAACAAGTGCCTTCAGTCATAGTTGTATACCTATTACGTTGGAATTTAATTAATATAACAATTTCAGCTATGTGAACTATTTATTTGAAAACCCTAGACATTATGATAATATCACTAGATTTCTATATAAAGTGTTTTGGTTATCGTAAGGTAAAACTGGTCTGTGTTTATATGTAGCGTGGTCTTATGAGATACCTTTGATTTCAAAGTGTTTTGTAAAAATAAAATTTACATTGTTTGAGCTTTACTCACACTAGACCCATGTATGACTCGGAGTTTTATTTCCTTTTCCTTAATCTCTTGGGTACTGATCAAATTTTTATGAGTAGCCAAGTGATCTAGGTTTCCTACGGAACCATTTTGAAGGAGCTGGAGTAGGTGGTTTCACCGTACCTTATTATATTTATTTCCACTGTGTTTATGCATGATCTATGTATTTTGTACGGATGAGTAATTATAACTGTCCAGTTGAAGTTGTAATGTAAAGACTTTGATGTATTGTTGTTATGGAATGACTATGTACAATCCTATATTATCTATTATATGTTGTTGTGATTTGCGGTGAGTAATTGTTTAGTGTCTTCTTATCTTTCTTTTTTTTACCTTTAATGGCTCGTCTTTCGGTTCAAGAATGGCGGTCGTTACAGTGTGGTATCAAAGCCTAGGTTCAGCGAATACTTAGGCTTTTGGTTAGGGTTAACTTCGAAAGTGCATGTTTGTAATTTTTATTTATACACACACACACATATATCCCTGATCGATAAATCAGCTTGATAGGGTTGATTATTACCCTTCTTTCAAGATTTATCTCGTCCATGTATTCTAAGAATTATCTTACCATGTCCAGGTAGTAAGACATAAGTAATAGTTAAAGACGAGGTAGGGGAGTAGGTAGCACTACAACTACTAATGGTCGAACCCCAAATCCTGAAGGAGTTTGGATTAACAAAGAGGCAGCGCCACAGCAGCAAAGATTGAATTTCACAATCTTATGCAAGGATTACACTAACCTTGAAGGGAAACCATCTAAGGGGAATGAGTCTATCATGGAAGTGCAAGCCTGATTGTGATCTTGCAAAAAGATTTTTAAGGGTCTTGGGTTGTCAGATGAGCAGAATAGGTTTTTAGCAGCATGGCAACTACAAATGCGGCTGCGTGGTAGGACTCCCTTACTGCAAATGTTTCTGAGGAAGAATTCTTATGGGACCGATTTAAAGGAGTTTTTGAAGACCAATTCTTGTCGGCAGTAGCAAGGACATGGATGCACCATAACTTTATGGATTTGAAGCAGGGGGATCTATCGTTGGAAAAGTATGAGACAAAGTTCAATAAGCTATCTCATTTTGGAGCAGAATTGATCGACACCCCATTAAAGAAGAATGAGGTGTTTGTCTTAGGCATGAGGGAAGAATACCTTGAGAAGATGACTGCTCATGTCAAAGGTAGTTTTGTGGATCTAGTTGATGTGGCTCTGAGGTACAAGACCTTGGAAAGAAGAAGCCTACTCCCGTAGTGCCTATTGGAAATGCCAGTGGAGACAATTCTAACAAGAGGAAGTTAAATCCTAATTGGAGGAAGAAAGGAAAAGGAAGGAGAGAGAAGGTCAAGGAGGCAAGCCTAAGGATAGTGGTTGTTATATTTGTAGGCAAAAGGGAATATTGCTAGGTATTGTCCGAATCGTGAAGTTCTAAAGCAGCAAGGTGGACTCATATCTCCAATGGTCCAAAAGACTCTTTGTTTTAATCATCATCGGCCCGAGCATATGATAAAGGACTGCCTACTCATGAAGAAGGTGCAGCAGCCCAAGGTGTCTGCCATTAAGAATGAACCATCTACTTCAATAGATGTGAAGCGAAAACCCATCCTAAAAGGTACCTTATTGATTAATGGTATTTTTATTCAAGCATTATTTGATACTGGTGCCTCTCGTAGTTTTATCTCTTGCGAATCTGTAGGTAAATTTCATTTTATTCCTAGTATTGTAGAAAACCCTATGTGTGTGTCTAACCTCATAGGTGGTGTAACTCATTTGAATATGATTTGTGAAGATGTGCCAGTTTCCTATCTTTCTCACCACTTTTCTTACGACTTGTATGTTTTAGACTTTAAGGGATTTGATATTATTCTTGGTATGGATTGGTTATCGAAATATGGAGCTGTTTTAGATTGTAATGAAAGTACTGTATCATTAGTAACCAATTTTAGGAGAATTGCTAAAGTACCATGTAAGGAAACTGGTATTAATTTATGTAGTTTCTTGTATGCCTTTGAGGCATCCCAAGAAAATTTACGCTCTATTGAAGTTGTTAAAAAAAAAATCCTGTTGTATTCAAAGAAGTTAAAATTTTACCTGTACACCATAAGATAAAGTTTCGCATTGATTTGTTCCCTGGTGCAAGGCCTATAGTTCAACCTAAGCGTAGGATGGCTCCGAGGGGGAGAGAGGAGTTGGTAAGTCAAATCCAAGACCTACTAAGGAGAGAAATGATTAGACTCGGTTGTTCGTGTTGGGGGTCTACTGTGGTGTTTGCGGCTAAGTCTAATGGATCTTTAAGGTTGTGCGTGGATTATAGGGAGTTGAATAAGCTGACCATTAGGAATGAGTATCCCTTACCCCGCGTCGATGATCATTTTAATCAACTTCATGGAGCTACGGTATTTTCTCATACGGATCTTGCTGCTGGATTCCATCAATTGAGGGTTGTTGAAGATTGCATACCCTTAACTGCTTTTAGAGGCCCTGACTATTTCTTTGAGTGGTTGGTTATGCCTTTCGGCTAACTAATGCACCGAAGTATTTTGTAGATCTCATGAACCATGTTTTTCGAAACGTTCTTAATAAGTTTGTGTTAGTTTTCATCGACGACATCCTTATCTACTCCAAATCTTAGGAGCATAAACATCATTTGGAAGTGGTGTTGGAAACATTGAGGAGACAAGTCCTGAAGGAAAAAAAAATTCTAAATGCCAATTTCGGAAATCGAAGGTAAGATTCTTAGGACATATCGTGACGAGAGAAGGTATTTCAGTAGATCTAGCGAAGGTGGAAGCCGTTCAGGAATGGAAGCGACCGTGGACTCCTACCGAGATTCGCAGTTTCTTAGGGTTGGCTGGATAATGTAGGAGGTTTATTCAAGAGTATTTCGAGATTTCATCTTGTTTTTTTAAGCCGACTAAGAAGGAGGAGAAGTTTGTGTGGACCCCTAAGTGTGAGGAGGCATTTCTGGAATTGAAGAAGAGATTGACCAGTGCATCAGTTTTGGCTGCTCCTAATGGAAATAGCGAGTCCATAGTTTATACAAATGCATTTGGAATGGGACTTGGTGCTATTCTGATGCAGCATGGTAGAGTGATTGTGTATGCAAGTAGGCAGTTGAAGTCTTACGAGAAGAACTATGTTACGCATGACTTGGAGTTGCTAGCTATTGTCTTTGCATTGAAAATGTGGAGACACTATTTGTTGGATAAGAATCCTTTCATTCCTCTTAGTTTCTTTCTAATCTTTAGAGATTTTTGGAGTAAGTTTTCTTTCTTTAATTAGGTGAAAAATTCGAGCTCTTCACAAATCATAAATCCCTAAAGTATCTTTTTACTCAGAAGGATCTGAACCTAATCCCAGAGAAGTGGATAGAGTTTCTGGCAGCTTATGACTTGAACATTTTGTATATGCCAGGGAAGGCTAATGTGGTGGTAGATGCCTTAAGTAGGAATGTTGTTTTAACTCTTTTGGAATTTACCCTAGCTCTCCTAGAAAGAATAACGAGCAAGCAAAGAGAGGACGGAAGCTTAGTAGTGACCATTGGGAAGGTTGAGGAGGGTCAGTGTACAAGTTTTAAGATTGACAGTCGAGGAGTTTTAAGGATGAATGGATGGATTTTTGTACCGACTATCAACTGTCTTAGGCTGGAAGTTTTGTCAGAATGCCATCGTTCCACGTTGAGTATTCATCCAGTTGTTTCAAAGATGCATAGAGATACGAAGTGGATGTTTTGGTGGAAGGGAATGAAGAGAGATACCTCTACCTTTGTTAGCAGGTGTTCGTGCTGCCAACAAATCAAAGGCGATCACCAGAAGACAACCGGATTATTACAACCTTTAGAAATACCTAACTTGAAATGGGAAATGATATTAATGGATTTTATCGTTTGTTTGCCTAGAACCAGAAAAGGAAATGGAGTATGGGTTATCATGGATCGGCTAACGAAGAGCACCCATTTTATTCTGTTGAAACCAACAAGGACCGCGACTTCTTTAGCTGAAATTTTTATGAGAGATATAGTCAGGTTGTGAGGAGTTCCTGTGAGTATTGTAAGTGATCGAGACCCCATATCTACTAGTCATATTTGGGAAGCATTGCAAACAACCCTTGGAACAAGGTTAAGCTTAAGCAAAGCATATCACCCCCAAACCAACGGACAGACGGAGCGGGTGAATAAAATTCTAGAGGATCTCGGGAGGGCTTATATTCTGGATTATGGTGGATCGTGGGAGGATCATTTGCATTTGGTTGAGTTCTCCTATAACAATACCTTCCAAGTAAGCATCGGGAAGGCGCCTTATGAAGCCCTGTATGGAAGACCGTGCAAATCACCAGCAATTGGGTTGAGACAAGAGATAGATTAGTTCTTGGATCGGACATGATTCGAGAGGCTACAGAGAAAGTTACAGTGATTAAGAAAAGGATGAAGGAGGCTCAAGGTCGCCAAAAGGGTTATGTGGATAAGAGGCGAAAAGATTTGGAGTTTATTGTTGGAGACTTGGTGTTCATAAAGGTTTCACCAATAAGGAGACGTTAGATTTGGAAAAGCTAGGAAGTTAGCTCCAAGGTATGTTCGACCTTTCCGTATTCTCGAAAGGATTGGATCGCTTGCTTATAAGGTCGAGTTGTTAGAGAGATTGGTGGCAGTTCATTATTCCACGTATCTCATTTGTGGAAATATGTTTTTGACCCAACTTTGTTATTGGAGCCATCGGTTCAAGAGGAAATAGAGATAGAACCAAACCCGATAGTTGTTAGACATCTACTTTATGTTGTGGACCAGGATGAAAGGAGGTTGAGTAACAAGGTGGTGTGACTAGTTAAGACTTTGAGGAGTGAGGATCCTAGAGATTGCACTTGGAAGGCAGTGTATCGTATGAGAGAAGCCTATACCGAGTTGCTGTTAGGATAGCTAGTCGTAGGTTGTATGTATAGTGTATCTTTGTTTGCTATAGATGCTTAGGGTATGTATTTGTATGTGTTTTATGATAGGAATGTATGGCTTTTTGCGTAGTTTGAATTATCTCCTTGTTTGCTATTTTCGAGACGAAATTCTTTTAAGGAGAAGAGTGCAACGGCCCATATTTTTATCGCTATTTAAATGAATATTTAATTATATTATAAATAATTAATAAATGGATTTTTATTAACAAATTAAACTATTTAAAATAATAACTAATGATGATAAAATTGTTTTCAAAATTTGCTTAGCAAAATATATAATTCATAGAAAAATAGAAAATATGACCGGAAGTTATTTTTCGAAATATCAATTTTTCATTCGTTAAAAGTTGTTTTAAATGTCATAACCCTATGTTAAACACATATGCACACATTACAAACTATCTTAAACATGTTGTATACATGTACATATGCATGTACATGTTTCCTTCTTAAGCATATAAATATATAAGGATAAAAGAAATTATTAATAAAGGAAAGTGTATATATATACATATAAAAATACACATTTTTCAACCCAAATACTCATTGCATGGCATGAATAGTGGAAAGTAAGGGGGATGTAGAGGACGGATTTGAGGGGAGGGAGGAAGTATGGATGTGCATGCATATGTATATTTAAATATAAAATATTTATTATTATTTTTGTTAAATCCTAAGCCAATATATACCCCTTTATCTTCATGTTTTCATTTTTGCAACCCTCTTCTTCCTTTTAAGTTCCTAAGGGCTAAAGTAATATTAGTCATGCTTCCTCTTCATAATTTCCAAAGAGAGAAAAACAACTTCTTTTTGCTAAAATCTCTTATTTAAATCACAAAGTTATACAAGCCATTCAACATCTCCTCTTCCAAAATACAACATTCCACCACCCGAACCATATGGGCTGAGCCCAAACACCACTTTGCCTAGCCCAGTTCAAGTGTTCAAGGGTCCAAAAGTTCTATTTTGCAGTTTTCGAAAGTTTTTCAAGTTCCGACAAAAGTTCGCCTGGATTTAGAAAAATTTACGTTGAATAAAAGTTTTTTTTTTGGAAAATAAATTAACTTTATTTTGATGGACTATATGTTGTGAAAATATGGTGATTGTTATTTTGAATTATCATGTCATATTGATGGCATATGATGATATGTTTATGTTTGAACTTGGATTTGGCGATTGGTTGATATGTGCGTATGGTTGGATATGTATATGGATATGGCTATGTGATATTGGGTATGATATTATTATGGAACAAAACCATGTGTTTATGATTTGAATGTTGTGAAGTTTGCATCTTGAAAAGTCGCAAAGGACTTGAGATCTGATTTGAAAACGAAAGCTCTTTTTTTAGTTTTGGATTTTTGAAAACGCTTTTCCAAGTTTTCACCTTTGTTTAAAAGATTTCAAAACCTTTCCATTTGTGTTTTAAAATGTGTAATAGCTAGAGTTAAAGTGAAGATTTCATCCAGAAGTCAATTCTAGTGAACTGTGTTCATAGCGATAGTCGCTATGGATGCAATTTGGAAAATTTCACGATTTCAAGTTTTAAAGTGATTTATTTTGAACTTTTTTGAAAACTTATTTCAAACTTAATTAAGTAAGTCAAAAGTTTAAGGTTTGAATTAATAAATAATTTATTTACTTATTTTATTAATTAGGGTAATTATCATTTAATTCATTAATTAAGTAATTATGTTAAGTAATTAAAGTTTAGGAAATTATGAACTAAGTTAACTATTTTAAATTAAGTAAGTTTTAAATAATAATTAATAAAGGTAAAAGAAAATTAATTTTATTTAATCAAGTTATTTATTTTAATCAATTATTTAATTAGAGTTAAATATTTAATTAATTATTACTTAATTAAAGTTAATTACCCATTTAATGAGGTTTAATTTCTTAAATAAATGTTATTTAATAAATTATGATTAAGGCTTAATTATAAATAAAATTAGGATTATTAATGATTTAATTTTGATTTAATTAAGGTTTTAATTAAGTTTTGAACTTATGATTAAATTTAAGTTTATTTATTTAAAGTTTCTTTTAAACCCTATCGGTTATTTATTTTTCACAAATTTTATCGTTTAAATAAACTATTTTAAAATCAAAGGATTTCTTGTCCATGTTATTAAGTAGCCAAATGAATTAAAGTAGTTGTAATAAAACGTTGACATGTTTTATTGAAAGTAAGTTGGCTTGTACTTATCACAAATACCGCACTTCGATAACGTGATGAATACAAGGGGGTTAATTTCGATAAGTGGGTCATGATAATCTTAGCATATAGAATGTATGTTCATATATAAATGTTCACACCTTGATAGTGGAATAGTCCACTATAAATAACTTGACCATTTAAAATTATCAAACGTTGGTTTGGAGAGACCAGGATCAAATATTAGTTGTTATCCGAAAACCACTTCGAACCAACGTAAACATTCGAACTGGAAATAATAAAGGAAAGGTCCAAGATGAAGACTATGAAGCACCTTCGGTTCGTTCATCACCTAAACGACTTTTATGGATGAGTGCTGACATTGTGTCAAGATATGGAAGGTAAATATTAGCATTCCAAGTGGCAATGCTATAATAAAGGTAAATGTAGCCTCAGGCCTCATAAACCGAGAATGACTAAAACAGGGGAGATGTAACAAGGCTAAGTGGGTCTCTCCCGTTAGGGTAGGGTTACCCCTATCTAGAGTCGCTACTATCAATTCATGTATGCTTCAGTACGGTTGTTGATCCCAACAGAGGGGTGATCATATTCGGTACTACCCAGCAAGGAGTAGGCTGGTCTTGTGTTGGCAGGGGATCCAAGCGAGGTCCTAGATGTTATTTTATCTTGTTATTTATCGTGACGGACAGTATCCCAGTAGCCCAGTCATTGTACGGAATCCATTTCCCAATAAGTGCCTTTGGTCTTAGTTGTATACCTATTATGCTGGAATTTAATATGTAACAATTTCGGCTATGTGAACTATTTATTTGAAAACCCTAGACATTATGATAATATTAATGGATTTCTATATAAAGTATTTTGGTTATCGTAAGGCACAAACCCGTTCGTGTTTATGTGCGACGTGGTCTTACGAGGTACCTTTGATTTCAAAGTGTTTATAAAAATAAAATAAGTTGTTTGAGTTTTACTCACACTAGACCCATGTCTGGCCTGAAGTTTTCTTTTCTTTTCCTAAAACTCCTGGGTACTCAAACTTTTATCAGTAGCCAAGTGATTCATGTTTCTTACAAAAGCATTTTGAAGGAGATGGAGCGGGTGGCTTTACTGTAGCTTATTATATTTATTTCCGCTGTGTTTATGTATGATCTATATATTTTGTATGGATGGGTAGTTATCCCTGTCCAGTTGAAGTTGTAATGCAAAGATTTTGATGTATTATTATTATAGAATGACTATGTAATATCCTATTTATCTATTATGGTTGTTCTGATTCGCGGTGAGACCCTGTGATTGCTTAGTTTTTGTCATCTTTCCTTTTCTTCTACCCTTAATGGCTTTTCATTCGGTTCAAGAAAAGCGGTCGTTGCATATTGTTTGTAATGAGAGTGTTTGATTTATGTTATATACTTTGCTATGTTGTAATATAATTAAAAAATAATTAATTTAAAGTAATATTATGGAAAATCCAAAGATAAAATTTTATGTGATTGAAGTTGTAGGTAGTTGCAATCGTGAGTACTTAATCACAAAATGTAATTTCATTTTGTTTTAAATACGCCTCGTCGAGATGTTTCGAGAAAGGATATCAATATAACCGTTGAGACTAGAGTGCATAACGTTGTCCAGATGTTAGATAGTGTATCACTTATGGCTACTAAGGGTACCAGCGGGTTATGTTCTTATAGTTATTATATATTTATGGAATGATTCATCCGGGAGTTTCTTGTTGGTTAATAACAACTAGGTTAAATAAGAAATCTCAGTGTAATGATGGTATATAGTTCCCTTGACTTAAGAATATTGTGAAACTTCATTATGAATACTCTACTTTAATTATAGCTAAATAATGGCTTGGTGATCCATTAAGCGACAATACCTGGGTCCGAGTTGAAGGATTGGAAGTGAAGCACTATTTAATCGAGAATTCGTCTCGTCGGTTGTATGAGGCTATAATCCTGGTCAATCGTAGCATACTCAAACTCAGAATCTCCAGCCATAGTAATATGGTTAATAATAAATGTTATTATTAAAGCACGTAGTTTTTGGACTAACTATGTTGAATGTAGATAATATTGAAATATTGACCAACACCAAATTTCGTACATCCTAAAGTGACATAGTTTTGATGAAGAGAATATGTGCAAATTATCATTACCAAAGGTATCATTAAAGAAAATATGAAATGGGAAAAGATCCATAAATGATGAATTCGGCCAAATTGTCGCAGCACAAGGTAAGGTTACATATGAACTTTAATATTTGAATTGTTCAGTATTAAACGCTAGTTGAATTAATACATTTGAGTCATAAAAATGCATTTGTGAATTCTCCAAAAAGCTAAATGATTTAATCAGTTTATAAAATGCTATTGATTAATTAAATAAATCATATTCAAGAAACAATAGTTTTTAATTTATTTGATATTTTGTGTGTTATTAGTAATTATTTGGATGTATGTATAAAAGTTGGTATGCATGTATAGATTACAATATCAATATATATCTAAATGGGCTTAAATATACTTAATTATTTAACAAGCTTTTGGAAAAGCAATCCATGCAAAAGGGAATCCTTGGCCGATCATGCAAAGGAGGGGGAAGGATTGACTTGATAAGGAATTTAAAGGGGAAGTTTTTAAAGAATGAGTAGGAAATATTTATATTCTTTCCTTAAAATAAATTTATCACTTTCATTACTTCATTCAGTTTTCTTTTCTTGCTTCTTCCTTCATACATGGCCACCTCCTTTATCTTTTCACCCTAAAATCATTTCAAATAAAATAAAACAGCTCACCTGATTCTATCGAAGTTTGGTTGTTGATTCTAGGAATCTGAGAAGGGTTTGCAGATCAAAATGTCACTAATTGGCCAGATCTATAAGGTACAATTTTATTTATATTTGTATAATTTAGTTGTATCATTTTATCACAATTTTATATATGTATTATTGCCTTATCATTACTTGGATTTATTATTATGTCCTAAACAACTGATTAATCGACTTGGTTTGATTTATAATTAAAATAAAAATATATATGTTCTATTTTATGCTTATACCCATTAATATGGTTTTAATAAACATATAATAGCTGTAACGACCCGGAAATTTCGATCCCGAAAATTCCAGATAGTTAGAGAAAAGAAGAAAGAGGTAGAAGAAGAACAGAAAAGAAACACACTAACTCACATTCGCAGCGGATAAAATATAATATCATTAATAGTTATACCAAAGAAACTGTAACTATCAATTTACATCAATATATCAGAGTTACAACAATTTTATACAACATTGGATAGATACAATTTAACATCTCTCTGGTATGTACAATATCATAGTGGAAACTCTCCATACGTCCCTGCCATCTAGCTCGCCTCCTGAGCCCCAGAACGTCCTTACCTGAAAATCTGTAATACTCGGTCTGACCCGAGCATTACATCAAAGTAACACCCGGGTCAGGCTGGAAACCAGCATGAGTAAACCCATCTAACATGGAATACAAAAGCATGCAACTTATATAAAACCCGGGGTACTTATATCAATTTCAACTTCACAAGTTATTATAGACCTCGACTATTTCACACATTAATTCCTAAGTGCCAAAACTTATTAAATGGTCTAATTCACTTAAATCATTCCACAACACCCTATTGATTTCACATATCAAATCTATATAGAATCGAAGTGGTTTCGAGTATTTCTAATACCCGACTCCGGTCTCTTCGAAACCAATATCATCCCAACATAAATTATTCAAGTGAAATATAATTCAACTCTAAATAGATGATGTCACAGTAGTTTATCATCAATAGATAACCACATCATCATAGTTTAAATCAAACAGATCTTATCACATAGCATCCCGAACCACATATTAGGGATAACAATTAATCAAAGACTTCAATATCATCCTTTTTATTCCTTAATTAATTTCCCAATTTTATTTATCAATAACCAAATACAGTAAATAACCTTTAGTTACTTCATTAATTAAATATTAACCATAATTATTAATCACCCTTGATTAATAACATCCAGTAACTAACTACCCTTAATTACTTCATTGAATAAATTAATCCTCAATTTGTTCTCTAATTAATCCCTTAATTAATTACATGGGAATTTAATCCAAATTACTTTCATCATCAACATCTTTAATTACATCCAATAATTACCATCAATTACTTCCTTAAGTAATTACACCTCCATTAATTACATTAAGTGATTATTGATTAATCGTCAAATGTTTAAATTAATTAGGCTTAATTAATTAATCTAAACTGATCACATTAAATCCAATTAATTAAGTAATAAATTTCTTGATTTCTTTTATTTAAACTTAAACAATTTCTCAATTGAATATTATCAATCATATGTTAAAGAATACTTATAAAAGAAATTTAAAGATTTTAAACTAACTTCCGCTCTTTTTTTTTTCTCAGATTATTAAAGTATAATTTAACCTTTCAACTTATTTACAATATATCTTTACTTTATCCCCACTCTTAAGATTCAAATTAAATCTGAATTCAGATTTAAAAATGCTGATTTAACTTTGATTAAATCCTCTACTACATTTCAAAACTCTATTAAAATTCGAATTCTTTAATTATATTTTAACTTCTTAAACACTTTAATAATTATTAAATCAATTTGAATTTAAAAACTAATTTTTCCCAAACTAGATTCAAATTCAACTTGAATCTATTTTTAAACCTAAATTTAAACTTGAATTTAAATTGAAAATTTGATTTAAAACTTTATTTAAAACATTATTGTCATTTAAATCCAGGTTTAAAATTTTCGTTTTTAAATTTAAACAAAACTTACAGGTTTTAGAACTAAAACCTGTACCATACATTAACCCGGGCAAGAACCACAACTGCTTCGAGACAGCAAACCCATTTCTTCGAGCCAACTACCAAAATCACGAGTAAAAACTCGAATAAAACAACACTGCATCTACCCAGTGTTCATCAGAAACTCCAAAGTTCACGGTGCACATGCACCCTATCTCCGACCGACTCTAGCCACCTCCGGTGGCTTCCACAACCGGCGACCAACCTTCCACTCCTTTCCGATCATTCCATCGCTCTCATACAACTCAAATACGAAATTCGAGTTTAAATCTTAAACCTGGAAACTGACAAACCAACACCCTCTAGAACCTATCGCCGCTTCATCTACCGTGCTCCGACCACCAGAGAACCTCCACCATCGTCCCCAGCCTCAACTACACTTCAGCAACCATCTGCCAAAAACACACGACACTCGATCAATTATTAAAGCTGTGATGATCCATTAACTAAGCATCCCAAAATCTAGGGTTACAGGCAAGAAATCATTATCACAGCTTCCATGGTGATTTACTTCACCATGAATTATTAATTTTTCAGCTCCATTTATTACCCTTCTACCCACAAGAAGAATCCTGACCTCCCAAATCGCCGATATCACCAAAAATCCCAAAATTCCATTTCCAGTTCAAACAAAAAGCTACACACCTATGCCCAAACTAAAAACTATGATTTTAGTTTTTTTTTTAAAAAAAAAAATCATGTTTTAACAAGTTGTTTCAAATCCTGTCCCTGAAACAATAATTTATGATTTTTAAATTTCTACTAATTTTAAAACTTGATCATTAAATTTTCTTTTGTTTCCAGTGATAATCTAAAGCTATTTTAACATAAGAAAAATTCTAAACCAAAGTTTGTAATTAAACAAACAAGTTTTCATTTAAAACTCAAGCTTAAACAGAGATCAAATTAAGAGATTTGATTTTTAAACAAATCAGGAAGTGAAAACTATGATAGAGTAGATTCTGTTGAAAAACAACATGCATGCATCATACATACAGAAGTACAACCATAACCATACATATTTCAGTCAACTAGCATGCAACTAATTCATACTTTAAGTTTAAAAGTGAAGTTACTCACACATACAAGCAATTTATGTTCAGAGATTAATGACCAAAATCATTTAAGTGAAAGATTTGAGTTTTGAATCAGGTCTTCAAACCTGAATTGGTTTAAACAGAGTCATTCAAGCTTGTTCCAGACCTAAACACATATACTAACACTCATTTGCATTTGTAAATTATTTTAGGTACATGCACCACAAAACTCAGATCTTACTTCAATGATTCTTCACATGCCAATGCCATATATAACAAATTTAAGAGTTTATTCTCTAGTTCAAATGAAGAACAGAGCCTATTTTATTTGCAAATTTTTTTTTTTTGAATCTTTTAAAAACTGGAAGGGCCTTAGCTTCTAGTCATGCATTCAGATTTAAGTTAAAATAATTTAGAGTTTACCCACAAGCAAAAAATTTCAAACAAAATTTAGTATTCAAAGGGTAACAGTTTACTCACCTGTTCTGTAAAAAAAAACAGAAAGCAGCTTCAGTTTGAAAAACCCCTTTTTGAACATCTTTTGCAATTCTGCTAGAATTCTTTTAAGACTTGAGTTGCTAATGTCTTTAACTTGCTTTTGATTGTTGCATGCAGGTAGCTTAATTAATCTTTAATTGAACCTGCTACTCATCAGGTTTTGAAAATCTCTAGCTTTTAAAAATGCGTGCAGGTTTCAAATTGTTTGATTTTCAGGAATTTGATTTTTAAGGTGGTGACAGGTTGTTGTTTCTGGGAAAAAAATGAAAGTGATATGCAGGCTTGATATTGGAAGTGGATTAGAGGGTAATGATTTACAGGCTTTGCATGATTGAAGATAAGATTTCAACTTGTTCTTGTTTTCTGATTTTGGTTCAAAGGAAGTGTGAGTTTACTTCAAATTTCTTAGCATCTTAGATTTAGAAAATAAAAATAATAAAGGAAAGAGGATTTGTTTTTAAAAAAAAAACTGAAATAAAAATAAAAGAAAAAGCTAAAAATGCCACTTGTCCCTTCATATTTTAATTATCTTACACATATGCATATTGATTTACAATTGTCTCCAGCATGTATCAAAATGTTTACAAGTATTTTAAATGCTTAATTAATGATTTATAAATATTACTTTTCTTTTAATAATTTATTTAAGCTATGTATGTAATTATGTAATATTCACATGAATATATTGTGTATTTATTTTATATAAATGACCTTTAGATTTTTGTAAATTTACATATGAATTTATATATACATTTATTTATACGTAACTTATGTTTTTGATCAAATCAATATAACATATATTTAAGATATATATTTTTTATTTTTTTTTCTAACTCTATTTATCTTAAAATAACACAGAAATATTATTGGTTTAAAAATTAATAATTTTGTCTAATTTAATTAATTTACTTATATAAACAATCATCATTACTTATTTTTTAAAAGAATACTTTGTCCAATTTTAAGTGATTATATTAAGATATGATCAAATAAATATTTATCCAAACATAAATATTTACGATTATATTCATTTGTTAAATTTACAATTCAGTACTTTCATTAATTAACCCAATTATTATCAACTAATAGATACTCCAAAATTCGGGATATTACATTCCTCCCCCCTTTGAATCTTTTCGTCCTCGAAAAGGAACGAAACTAGAATTTTAATTAAATACTTAAAATCAGATAAATTTTTCTCTGATCATTTTAAAACACTTTGAAAATCTATATAATATTATAAAATATTTTTTATGAAATACTTTTTATAACTCGATGTTTTAACCAGTCCATCCTTGTTCTCACAGAAATTCGGTCATACGTTGATCAGGCGTATGACTGAAAAATCTATAAGTACTTAGCAGACCCGTTTTCAACACCCAGTGAAATTACTTTGAAAATAATTTTATTGAAAATATAGAAAACATTTTTTTGAAAATAGAGGATATACTTTTGGTGGGAATGCTCTGGAAATCATCACCCCCATCCATAGTCGCAGTTAACCCGATGGTTACGTTGCCATCCCGACAAAATCCATAGATAACTGTAGGCCTCTGCGCCCCTCGATTACACCATGGAACCCGCTACAGATCGCAGCTACAACTGGGGTTACGTAGCTATCACAGCAAAAACCCATATAGCTGTAGGCATCAGCGCCATCGAATTTCGCCGCCAAAAGAATGAAACTTCTCCACTCCACTTGACCATAGATCGTAGTCTACCGATGTTGCGTTGCCTTCCCGGCAAAATCAAGTGTAGACTGTTGGCACTCATCCTCCACACGATTTTCGCTATGGTCCCCACAGTAGATCGCAGTGACATCGAGTTACATTGTCGTCACAGCATAACCCAAATGCCCCTGTAGGCATCAATGCCATCGACTTTCGCTACCCAATAATCCTCAGGAACTAGTTTTGTCCGGACTCCTCACAGGATCAACTTTAGAATCCCCCCTTGGGGTTCAAGGCAGCACCACCCGGTGGTACTCCTGAGAAGTCCATTCCAAGGGAGCGCCTTTTTCCCCAGAGCATCATCAAAACATTTTATACTATATACATATAGTATCTTTAAATCATACACCTAGTATGATCTTATACAAAGCTCCTTTACACAAAATCGATTATTCCAAAATCGATAATTCTCAAACTAGGCTTTCCAAATTCTCATATTGATTTTACCCAAAAATCAAAAGCCTTTCCAAACCATAGGTTCCCAAAACCCTTTTCCAAAATCCTCATATGATCCTTTATATATATATATATATAACTATCTTTGGATCATTATAAACTTGTATAAAACCCTTTCATACTTTAAACACTTTCAAATTCCTTTCCTTCTGGCAAAAGATTCAACAAGGGGAGTTTCATCTTATATAACAAAGATATTTAATTTTGTTTACTCAAAATCAAATATTCAAATTTGATTACTCCTTTCAATATCAATTTCATTCAAATCCGTACGATGTACACATATCATTCGTACGCCATACCAATCTGATCGCTCATTCAATCACACAATATCACTTCCGAACTAGTATCGTCCACCCGACTTTCTAGTGCGGACACAGATTTGGTTTCTTGATCAGAAACCAACATTCTCTTGCATAGCATAACTATGATAGAGAATATCCAGAACCAATCAATAATCCATATCCAGGTTCGCCGTCGAAAATCGAGTGAAAAATCCCACTCGGATCGATATAACTATCTCGAAATTCTATGCTCGAATCTGGATCAAATTACTATGCGAATAGAATAACATACGTACACCCTACGTATTTATCTTTATTGGTTATTAGTCAAATCAATTCCATTTCTATTCACATTCATTTTGATTTTCATTCACTTACTCATAATTGCTTCAATCCGTTTGGATTATCATCTCTATTCTTATCTCGATTGGGTTTCAACCATTAATAGTTTGAACTCCGACCAGTTTATTTAGAAAATAGTTTGAAAATTTAAAAATAGATAAGCAGTTAGAAAATAATTACTAGCTTGTTAAATAGGTGTAAAATAGTTAAAATAATTATAGAAATTTTAGATAATAGCAAAATAATAGTAAGATAATAATTAGTTTTGTAAAATAGTTGGAATATAGTAATTAGTTTATAAAATAGTTAGAAAATTGTTAAACAGTTTCAAAAATAATTGCAAAACAAGTATAAGATAGTTTGGATTTTTAAAAGAAAAGTTGTATATATAATAAATAACTTGGAAAAATAGGTTTATATTAAAACAATTTATATTAAAAATGGTCCAGAGTCAAAACTGCTCACTTCCCAATCTTCATTCTCATCAATTCAATTTAAATTCCCTTTTACATTTAAATTGACCCAATTCCAATTTAAATAACTTCAATTTCCATTGAAATTTATTCAATCCCAATTCAAGTTGAATTAATTCTCAATTCCTTTTCAGTTTAAATCAAATTCCATTTGATTTTAAACATATTCAACTTTAATTACAATCCCAAGTTATTCCAATCACTTTGGACTAATATCAATTTAATTGAACCCACTTCAATTCCCATCCATTTCAAATTAATCCAATTCAAATTTCCATTTGAATCTTATACTCATACATCTTCAATCACAATTTCAATCAATTCAAATCAAATCCAATTCGAACTAATTTCAAATTTCAAATTTAAACCATCTCGAATTATATAAATTCGAGTTAATACTTCAAATGTTGATTTAATTCCTTTAAATCAATTTACCTTTTATCCCAACAATGGATTACCATACTCCATTTCTCATTCATTTAAACAAATCCAATTCACAACTTAAAGATTTTTTTTTAAACAACAATAGGATGATATCATCTAATTCATCTTAAAACATCCGTCAATTTCCAATTCCAGATCTCAAACCCATTTTGAGATCACACAAACTCCAATTCAAATTAACCATTTAACTTTTCAAGTTAAATTCCAATTTCACCTTAAAATTTCCAATTCAAGTTGTTCATTTAAACCTTTATAACTTCTCCCAAGTTAAATTCGATTTACTTAATCCAATCAACCTCATTCAACCCTTAATTTTCACAATAATAATCTTCCCACTCAAAAACTTATCACTTTGGGTATCATATCTTATTCCAAATTGAAAACTCAATATTTAGAGTTTATTTCAAACTACCTTTGATACTATGTATATCCACCTATATACATATTAATTTCTTCCACATACCAAGTTACACTTTAAAATTTTAAACCACCTTTGGTTTTAATTCAAAATAAATTTCTTTTTAAATTTTCAAACAACTCTTATTTGGAATAGGACCATTTCATTCAAATGCATTAAATAATATTATTTGTTATTTCTTTAAATTATTTACATCATTAATTAATTCCAATTAATCTCATTCGGTAATTAACTTATTTCTTAATTACCTTTATTAAGTATTGTCCCTTAAATTACTTATCTCCAGTTACTTCATTAAGTAACTCCCCATTTATTTATCATTTCCAATTATAATTATCTTATTCTAAAACTCTTCTTCAATTCAAGATTTCAATTTTAGTTTGAATCCATTTCAAACTTATCTTTATTCAATTTAAATTTCAATTTGGTTGTATTTTATTACTTCTTAATTTAATTCAATAATTTAACAACCAATTCCTTTACTATTTGTTAGAAAGATATATTGCTTTATATATCAAAATATAATCTGATATAAAACCATTTAAAATCTTTATATAAGAAGATAACAAGTACGCTCTCTCATATATATATATATATATATATATATACACACTCAACTCATTCTAGGGTACCACTTACCATATCCTTAATGAGTAATCCCCAATAGAGCCAAGGTTCTCGCTTAACCTTCAGCTCTGATACCAAATGTAACGACCCGGAAATTTCGATCCCGAAAATTCCAGATAGTTAGAGAAAAGAAGAAAGAGATAGAAGAAGAACAGAAAAGAAACACACTAACTCACATTCGCAGTGGATAAAATATAATATCATTAATAGTTATACCAAAGAAATTGTAACTATCAATTTACATCAATATATCAGAGTTACAACAATTTTATACAACATTGGATAGATACAATTTAACATCTCTCTGGTATGTACAATATCATAGTGGAAACTCTCCATACGTCCCTGCCATCTAGCTCGCCTCCTGAGCCCCAGAACGTCCTTACCTGAAAATCTGTAATACTCGATCTGACCCGAGCATTACATCAAAGTAACACCCGGGTCAGGCTGGAAACCAGCGTGAGTAAACCCATCTAACATGGAATACAAAAACATACAACTCATATAAAACCCGGGGTACTTATATCAATTTCAACTTCACAAGTTATTATAGACCTCGACTATTTCACACATTAATTTCTAAGTGCCAAAACTTATTAAATGTTCTAATTCACTTAAATCATTCCACAACACCCTGTTGATTTCACATATCAAATCTATATAGAATCGAAGTGGTTTCGGGTATTTCTAATACCCGACTCCGGTCTCTTCGAAACCAATATCATCCTAACATAAATTATTCAAGTGAAATATAATTCAACTCTAAATGGAGGATGTCACAGTGGTTTATCATTAATAGATAACCACATCATCACAGTTTAAATCAAACAGATCTTATAACATAGCATCCCGAACCACATATTAGGGATACCTATTAATCAAAGACTTCAATATCATCCTTTTTATTCCTTAATTAATTTCACAATTTTATTTATCAATAACCAAATACAGTAAATAACCTTTAGTTACTTCATTAATTAAATATTAACCATAATTATTAATCACCCTTGATTAATAACATCCAGTAACTAACTACCCTTAATTACTTCATTGAATAAATTAATCCTCAATTTGTTCTCTAAGTAATCCCTTAATTAATTACATAGGAATTTAATCCAAATTACTTTCATCATCAACATCTTTAATTACATCCAGTAATTACCATTAATTACTTCCTTAAGTAATTACACCTCCATTAATTACATTAAGTGATTATTGATTAATCATCAAATGTTTAAATTAATTAGGCTTAATTAATTAATCTAAACTGATCACATTAAACCCAATTAATTAAGTAATAAATTTCTTGATTTCTTTTATTTAAACTTAAACAATTTCTCAAATGAATATTATCAACCATATGTTAAAGAATACTTATAAAAGAAATTTAAAGATTTTAAACTAACTTCCCCTCTTTTTTTTCCTCAGATTATTAAAGTATAATTTAACCTTTCAACTTATTTACAATATATCTTTACTTTATCCCCACTCTTAAGATTCAAATCAAATCTGAATTCAGATTTAAAAATGCTGATTTAACTTTGATTAAATCCTCTACTACATTTCAAAACTCTATTAAAATTCGAATTCTTTAATTATATTTTAACTTCTTAAACACTTTAATAATTATTAAATCAATTTGAATTTAAAAACTCATTTTTCCCAAACAAGATTCAAATTTAACTTGAATCTATTTTTAAACTTAAATTTAAACTTGAATTTAAATTGAAAATTTGATTTAAAACTTTATTTAAAACATTATTGTCATTTAAATCCAGGTTTAAAATTTTCGTTTTTAAATTTAAACAAAACTTGCAGGTTTTAGAACTAAAACCTGTACCATACATTAACCCGAGCAAGAACCACAACTGCTTCGAGACAGCAAACCCATTTCTTCGAGCCAACTACCAAAATCACGAGTAAAAACCCGAATAAAACAACACTGCATCTACCCAGTGTTCATCAGAAACTCCAAAATGCACGGTGCACCTTCACCCTATCTCCGGCCGACTCCAGCCACCTCCGGTGGCTTCCACAACCGGCGACCAACCTTCCACTCCTTTCCGATCATTTCATCGCTCTCATACAACTCAAATACGAAATTCGAGTTTAAATCTTAAACCTGGAAACTGACAAACCAACGCCCTCTAGAACCTGTCGCCGCTTCATCTACCGTGCTCCAACCACCAGAGAACCTCCACCATCGGCCCCAGCCTCAACTACACTTCAGCAACCATCTCCCAAAAACACACAACACTCGATCAATTATTAAAGCCGTGATGACCCATTAACTAAGCATCCCAAAATCTAGGGTTACAGGCAAGAAATCATCATCACAGCTTCCATGGTGATTTACATCACCGTGAATTATTACTTTTTCAGCTCCATTTATTACCCTTCTACCCACAAGAAGAATCCTGACCTCCCAAATCGCCGATATCACCAAAAATCCCAAAATTCCATTTCCAGTTCAAACAAAAAGCTACACACCTATGCCCAAACTAAAAACTATAATTTTAGTTTTTTTTTTAAAAAAAAAAATCATGTTTTAACAAGTTGTTTCAAATCCTGTCCCTGAAACAATAATTTATGATTTTTAAATTTCTACTAATTTTAAAACTTGATCATTAAATTTTTTTTGTTTCCAGTGATAATCTAAAGCTATTTTAACATAAGAAAAATTCTAAACCAAAGTTTGTAATTAAACAAACAAGTTTTCATTTAAAACTCTAGCTTAAACAGAGATCAAATCAAGAGATTTGATTTTTGAACAAATCAGGAAGTGAAAACTATGATAGAGTGGATTCTGTTGAAAAACAACATGCATGCATCATACATATAGAAGTACAACCGTAACCATACATATTTCAGTCAACTAGCATGCAACCAATTCATACTTTAAGTTTAAAAGTGAAGTTACTCACACATACAAGCAATTTATGTTCAGAGATTAATGACCAAAATCATTTAAGTGAAAGATTTGAGTTTTGAATCAGGTCTTCAAACCTGAATTGGTTTAAACAGAGTCATTCAAGCTTGTTCCAGACCTAAACACATATACTAACACTCATTTGCATTTGTAAATTATTTTAGGTACATGCACCACAAAACTCAGATCTTACTTCAATGATTCTTCACATGCCAATTCCATATATAACAAATTTAGGAGTTTATTCTCTAGTTCAAATGAAGAACAGAGCCTATTTTATTTGCAAAACTTTTTTTTTGAATCTTTTAAAAACTGGAAGGGCCTTAACTTCTTGTCATGCATTCAGATTTAAGTTAAAATAATTTAGAGTTTACCCACAAGCAAAAAATTTCAAACAAAATTTAGTATTCAAAGGGTAACAGTTTACTCACTTGTTCTGTAAAAAAAAAATAGAAAGCAGCTTCAGTTTGAAAAACCCCTTTTTGAACATCTTTTGCAATTCTGCTAGAATGCTTTTAAGACTTGAGTTGCTAATGTCTTTAACTTGCTTTTGATTGTTGCATGCAGGTAGCTTAATTAATCTTTAATTGAAACTGCTGCTTTACTAATCAGGTTTTGAAAATCTCTAGCTTTTAAAAATGCGTGCAGGTTTCAAATTGTTTGATTTTCAGGAATTTGATTTTTAAGGTGGTGACAGGTTGTTGTTTCTGGGAAAAAAATGAAAGTGATATGCAGGCTTGATATTGGAAGTGGATTAGAGGGTAATGATTTACAGGCTTTGCATGATTGAAGATAAGATTTCAACTTGTTCTTGTTTTCTGATTTTGGTTCAAAGGAAGTGTGAGTTTACTTCAAATTTCTTAGCATCTTAGATTTAGAAAATAAAAATAATAAAGGAAAGAGGATTTGTTTTAAAAAAAAACTGAAATAAAAATAAAAGAAAAAGCTAAAAATGCCACTTGTCCCTTCATATTTTAATTATCTTACACATATGCATATTGATTTACAATTGTCTCCAGCATGTATCAAAATGTTTACAAGTATTTTAAATGCTTAATTAATGATTTATAAATATTACTTTTCTTTTAATAATTTATTTAAGCTATGTATGTAATTATGTAATATTCACATGAATATATTGTGTATTTATTTTATATAAATGACCTTTAGATTTCTGTAAATTTACATATGAATTTATATATACATTTATTTATACATAACTTATGTTTTTGATCAAATCAATATAACATATATTTAAGATATATATTTTTTAATTTTTTTTCTAACTCTATTTATCTTAAAATAACACATAAATATTATTGGTTTAAAAATTAATAATTTTGTCTAATTTAAATAATTTACTTATATAAAAAATCATCATTACTTATTTTTTAAAAGAATACTTTGTCCAATTTTAAGTGATTATATTAAGATATGATCAAATAAATATTTATCCAAACATAAATATTTACGATTATATTCATTTGTTAAATTTACAATTCAGTATTTTCATTAATTAACCCAATTATTATCAACTAATAGATACTCCAAAATTCGGGATATTACAATAGCTTTATAAAAATAGTATACAATATCTATCATTCAATTATTTAGTTTAGAATTTCAATCATCTGGAAACATAAAATTAATTGTTTTCTTATCTAAGTTAACATAAGTATATTGACTTCAAACTTTTGGTTGTTTTAGTGGTTTTTTTTATAAAAGGTTTTTTTTATATAATTTACACATATATAAGTATGCTTCTATGTATATACTTGTAAGTGGATTAGAATAATTTACTTGTATGTGTATTTTGAATTAAGTGAAAATTATTTTAGTATTCTTATTACATATGTGTGTTTATATATTATAATATCAACATGAAGAGATATTTTACATTAGTTAACATAACTTGGATTTGAATCTAAATATATTCTATAAATTAGTCTTAGATTTTTATTTACATTTTGTTTTGTAACTTCAATTTAGTTAATATTGTTAGATATTGTTAGTTCAACCTTTATGTTATTAAGATATATTTTTCTGGAAACATTTTTATCTATATATATGTATATTCACTAAACAATTAAATTGAGGCAATCAATATATTTATATGTATGCGTGTGTATTTAGGTATGTATTTGTATATGTATGTATGTATGTATGTATGTATATAAATGGTGGATATATACATGGTAGATACAAATTCCAATATCTACACATGTATATATGTATTTTGTCACTGTTTGTCATATCATCATGATATCCTCTATAAGTGTTATTATATTATTTATATGTATTGGATGTAGTACTCCATATATAAATCACTAATTGGTTGGACACACATGGAAGGATACAGTCCAATTATTGGATCTAAAATTAAAGGAAAGTTTTAAAAGGAGGAATGAAAATGTTTCCTTCTCTAAATGAAACAAAACCTTCCTTTATTTGATTGAATTTGGTTCAATTTATTCTTTCATTTATGGTTGACCACTACCTCATCTATTATCTCTTAATTATATGTTCACATTAAATACATTTAATTAATATAATTAAATAAATAAAGCAAAATATTCAAAATAAAATAATATTTTAGTAAAGTAACTAGATTGGATCTACTATTAAATATTTGACTTCATAGGTCCACTACGATCCAATTAGAGATATTTTTTGTATCCATTTCATGCATTGCTAAATAGACTAGGTTCCTTTACATAACTGGCCTAGAAAGAATGTGGATAGATTCATATAGTCAAATGTAATATTTCATGATCATTTAACTACACAAGCACACCGAAGACCCTATAGGCGGAGAGAAATAGGGCATGGACAAGAGCTCTTGACACCCTGGAGAGCACGATCTCCTTCGATAAAGTCCCCCTCCCCTTGAGTCCATTGCACTACTCGACCAATACACAAATGTTTTCCCTTGCGTATCCGTCTAAAGGGGAATAAGCTAGTGATAGCGATAGCGAGTAGCCCTGCCCACATCTAATTAGGAGGAGAAGGCAGGTCCAACCTAATGGTGGATAAGACTTTCCTTGCTAATTATCTGTAGTTGCTTGTTATATGCTATTTTATTGTACTCCCTCATTTGTTACTCTATTTTCTAATAGTTGTTGAATCTCTATTTTTTTCATTGCAGTGTTTTGGCACAACTTTGTTGTCCTGGACATGACCTCCCAGACTGACTTGGCTTTAACTTAGGTCCTACTGTAACGAGACACCAAGGGCCATCGGTAGCAACCAACTTCCATAGCTTCTCAATAGGAGAGCCTCCCCTTAGCTACTCCGTAGGGGACATCTTCATTCCTTTTCTTAGCCTTCCATAGTAAATGGGCGTGGGCATTCATACCTTATTCCCCCCAAAGGCCGTTGCTTTGCCCGATTTTGTTCTCCTTCAAAAGAAAGTGAGAACAAAAGAGGAGCAGGGGGTTCAAGTGGGAGCTTATAGCACTCTTAATTTTATGTAAGGGAATTAGTGTTACTAGATGGCCAGTAGAACCCTAGTGGCGAATAGCCTCACTGTCAATCGAGATATAAATAAGGTAGATTTGAACATGCTATTATGGATGCTTATTGGGGCCTTTAGTGAGATGATAGTGTAGGCATACCAATTGAAGCCGGGGTGGCTGGGGAATGATTTGGGGTTGATCCTGAATGCAAATATCTAGGAGAGTTTTTTGGCAAGTCCTTGTAAATTTAGCTATAAAAGGCCTTTTGCCTTTAAACTTCAAGGTGTTTCTTTCAAAGGCCAGAACTTGTACTTTTCGAATTCGCTAAGAGGCGATCGCACTAAAGAAGTGCACCATTAAGGAGGTGAAGGCAAGGGTGCTTGAGGTGGAAATGTTAGAAAGGGTCAACAAGGGATAGGAGGAAGCTAAGAAAAAGGTAGTGGATGCATAGACTACAAGGGATGCTGAGGCGGTGGCTCGGATGGCTGACAAGGAGGCCAAAGAGGTAGCAAAAAGGGCGTTGGACGAGGAGACCTACCATTGTGAGGGGCAGAAGTAGGAGATGCATCGGCTAAAGGCTCAGCTAAGAGGGAAAGGTGAAGGAAGTCAACCACCTCCATATCTCTCTTTTCCTGCACCAACACCATATCATGCCAAGGCCCATAAAGAGGAGGCCATTAAGATAGAGATGATTGGAACATCCAGCTGATGATGATGCTAAAGAGAATTGTCTCTGCCAGCTTCTACTTGTTGTTGGTCATTGACTTCCTCAATGCTTGGTAGCTCGGTGAGGTTCTATAGAAGTTAATAATGGAGACGATCATTAGTGGTCACACCCCTCCTTCTTCCTAGAGCCAAAGCAGATAGCTTCACTAACGGCCACCTCTAGTGCCCCGCCTCTGGATCTGAAGGTTGAAAAATAAATGACCCATGGCGATGACTGTTACATGGTCGACGACCGCTAACCGTCACTTTATAATAGCTAGCGTTGTTCAATAATAATCTTATTGCATACTAGGCGTAGTCCTGAATTTGTAAAACAACTTGAAAAATTAATGAAAAATACTATGTTTTAAATGTTGTGCATTAATATTATATTTGTTTTTCCTATATGTATACATGTGTCCGTACAATGTGCCTACTAAATTATTATTATTATTATTATTATTATTATTATTATTATTATTATTATTATTATTATTATTGTTATTAACAATGCTTGTTTGAGAGTAATAACTTAGGGCCTTAGGGCATAATTATATGGATTGTGTTATGAAAATGTAGGAATAAAATACGATATGAGTTTTGAACTTACTTTATTTTTCCTATGCCTTTGGTGAGTGCTATTGAGAGGCATTGTCGGCTCTTGTGCATTCTTGCCCCCCAAGTATTCAAACAGTTTGTTGTTTCAGCAACCTATCCCTTGCACAAAAGAGTTATTTATTTACCTATATAAGGCACTTATTCTTTTATGCTGAGCTCCGTCATGGTTAGAGTTGCCTAGTTTGGCGAGTGAACTATTTCAGAAAGGTTGAGCTCCATCAAGGTGGGGCAAATCCAACTTAGCGGAATAGGTACCACTATGGATGCTAGATTTGGGTTTACTACGGGTAATTATACACATCTTTGCACTGGTGCCCTCTTTCACTCATAGGGGAATAGGAAACGTCATGAACGAAAGAACCAAGACCACTATGTTGATGGTCATGTCATCAGTCCGTTGATGCCTCTGGCAGGGACATAAGAGTTGTTTATTTCACGCATATTCATGAAGTGGTACAGCAGGAGAGTATGAAACAGGGCCAGTGTTTGTTCAGGTTTGTTTGGCAGTGGGTGAAATGTGGCCAGTTTAGAAAAAAATTCCTAAGTGGATCTTAATGAGCCTATATGAATAACTAGTTAGAATTCAGATCTAGTCTCCATTTTAAGTTAATGTTTCATTTCCATTTAAATGTATTTATGTTATATGCATATAAATTTAAACTTTTCACATTTCACATATGAAACTTCTGTAATTACTGGTCATATTGAGTTGTTCGTCCGATTTAATATGTTTTTGCTTCTCATATATAAGGTGCATATTGAAAAATGTGATATATATATATATATATTATATTTGTGTGTGTGTAATATGTTAATATGAAACAACAATAACATGGCATGTGAAAAATATATACATACGCATAAATTCAAAACTTTCACATTTCATATGTGAAACTTCTACAATTACTAGTCAAGCCTCTTTGACATACAACATGGTAGTATTTACATACACATGTGAATAATATTTTCATACACATAAAGTAAAACCTTCTTTTACATTCCACATGTAACACAGACACAACAAGGTAATATAAAACAACAATAACATGACATGTAAATAATATTTATATTCATATAAAGTCAAACTTTCTGTCATATTCCACATGTGAATCTTCTACAACTACTAGTTGTAATGAGTTGTTCATCCAATTTAATGTGTTTATGTTTATCATATATAGGTTGTATATTGTAAAATATGGAAAGATCTAACATGATAATATGATGCAACAACGACAAGAGGTGTATGGTATGTGTGTGTATACAGGTATTTATATTTATATTTATATATAATGTATTACCACAATTAAATAAATTACAATATCACATATATATTACACAAAATTTTAAAAATAATATATATATATATATATTCAGATTTGTTGAAAAGTATCTGATTAGATTAACTAAATAAGAAAAAGTTTATTTGGATTCAAAATTTGAAACTTTAAAATATCTTAATTCAAATTTTGTTTAACTAGGTCAAATATATATATATATATATATATATATATATCAAATAATAAATATATGTTTAGTAATATTATGTCATACTATATATAAAATAGTTTCTACATTATTAATTTTATTGTAGATTGAGAATTAACTCAATTTAAATCAAATGATTTGTAATTTAAACCGTGTTGATTAACATATAAGGTTCGAATTATTTCTTAGTTATATAATTGTCAAACAAATTATATGAATGGAAATATCAGCACGTAGAAGGGTTTGGACATAATATACGATATAAAATTATTTTCGTGATCCTGTTGCTTATTGTACCAAGATCTATATGTCTCCTAGGAATCTGATTTCACCTTCTAAACCTTGAAGGATCAAAGAACTAGCATTATTGAATGAGATGAAGCTTTTATATTTCTAGAATGGACAAGGGGGGACGACCATAAATGTGGAGTTGAAAAACTTTTTCCTTTTCATTGACCAGAAAAATGAAGGAGTTTGAGTGTTATTAGAGAATAATCATTAGGAGAGTTAAAAACTACCAACAACTCTAAAATTTCAAATCAAAAGAAACCGCTTTGCCATCATAATATGGTTAATCCTCCTTTCCGTTCTCCCATTTATTTGTTATTTGTTTACATATCAAAACTTATTTAAACATGTATTAATATCGTATGTTAATATATGCATGTATAATGCTTATATACACACCCAAATAATTACTAAAGGCATCCAAAAAAGTCCCAAGAGCTTCCAAAAATACTAATGGCACTCCAACCACTAAAAGCATTCATAATTAGTATAAATTATATTTTAGTTAATTTATAACACATTATACCTAATTAAATTGGATGGTATTTCGAAGGCTACACAGATTTGATTTTGCGATTCATGTGTGAATACCATTAGCGGTTAATATTGAATAATTCAAATGTTTATGTCCATACCTCATCCTAGCTAATGGTGTGGCAGTTTGGCCGAATATATCACCTACAAATCTTTTTTGATGAAATCGTATTTTAGATTGACTTAAGCAGCAAATTTAAGCAATAATGTATTATACTACGTTCACTTTATTGCCATCATATAACTTTTGGCATCTAGAGTTTAGTTATGATTAAAACTCAAAGAATATCTCTATACAACTATTTAGTCTATTTCCAAAGTTCTTAGTTCAATAATAAC
Organism: Allium cepa; assembly: GCA_030765085.1. Taxonomy (NCBI): domain Eukaryota; kingdom Viridiplantae; phylum Streptophyta; class Magnoliopsida; order Asparagales; family Amaryllidaceae; genus Allium; species Allium cepa. The sequence continues at coordinate 141,555,057 of CM060932.1, forward strand.
ATTTGTTATTAACCGATATGCCCCGACCGAAGGCTTTTGACTTTATGTTGATCATAGTTGACCATGATACTAACCCCTTGTAAAATTGGAGATGATTCGATTGGATAGTATTTCACTTGCTACGCTTCAAATTAGACCCAACTATATGTTCGAAGGTAGTTATGCCATGATTTAACTATAATCAGAGTGGAGTGTTCACATAGAAGTTACACTGTATTCTTAAATTCGAAATAACCGTGTAACATCAATGCATTAGAATTCCTATTTGTTAGTTATTATCAACAAACAGGAAACTGTCGGTTAGGTCATTCTATAATCATCCAATAACTATAGTACGTAACCTCTTGGTTTCCCCAACAGCCAGAAGTAATACAATGCTTGAAATTTTAAGAGTGTTACATATTCTGGTCTTATTATATGTATCAATACCCTTTTTTATAACATTTTGACCAAGAATATATAAAACAAGGCATTTTTGACCTATAATTTGATACTCATGGTTACAACATTTGTAATTACAATCATATAATACTTTATTTAAGAATTTTCTATTTATATAAATTAAATGGTTTTGTAATCATTTATTTATATCACAATGTAACATTATATATAATCGAAAATAAACACCAAAAGCATACTCTATTTCGAATGAGATTGGTTTCAAAGTTAGGATATGTAATAGATTACATAACTATCCCTAGGGAAAAGTCTTTAACTTTCAATCTCCCACTTGCATTTAGGGAAATTTTGGATCCACGATCCAATAAATTCTCAATCGGTCATCTTAGATCAAACCAAGAGACGAGCCTTAGTGAATGGATATTTATTGTTATATTATATCTCTATATTAGTTCTTCTTTATCCACCCATCTGATAAACTATTTATCATGTGGCAGTCACAAAAAATGCACCTTATTATTTATGAGTTGTCGACAATGTGTCATTAGACACTCAATTGAGGAAACCATCTTTATCTCATCTATATATTTGCATACAATATTTTATTATTGAACTATTCTTTGTAATGCATGCATCCTACTAGAACTCGTCCTAGCTTTCTCGTTCGTAATTCTTTCCGTCATAAAACCTTAGTTAAAGTTGAACTTTTAAAATTTTAAGATTACCTTAACAACACTCAATATTTCCAATGAAGTTTTGGCATGAACATTCTTCACAGGAATTTCACTATTTTATAAATAATCCTTGATATTTCATGAATATCTAACAACACTTCACTTGGTAAATTTTCAAACATGATTTTATTTGCTTGCTATATCAAATACATATGAAAATCTAACTTGGTACACAATATAAGCAGTGAAACTTACCCCCAACACATAAGGTATCTCATATACCTCATTCCATGAGAACATTTCTTATTGGGAATTCATATTAAATAAATTTAATACCAGTTTTATGTACCGACTTAGATAATTCAAACATCTCATTATATGTATATATATATATATATATATATATATATATATATATATATATATGGGACATTAGTTTTATCGTCAACATTCATGCTGTAATTTTTAATCTTAAAAATGATTTAATACCTTTTCCATTTTTGCTTTATTATAGGGACATACTTCCTCTAAATTTTGACTCTGATCAAACATATTTTATCGTTTATTCAAAATACTTGTTCCAGTTTTATATTCTTAATCTCAAATTCATATCATCTTCATTGCTCACACTAATCCCAAAGCATCTAATGTTTGCATCAATAGAGTTTAACAACTTGTGAGTGAATTCCTAACGAACTTAAGAAAAGTGATCAGTAAAATCGATTTATATTCAACATTTGAATCGAGCAAACCATTTCCTAACTGCCTTTGTTCAAAAAATGTATAACATTCTAGTCATAACCTTTTGCATCTTATGGATCATATCTCGTCAAATATACCTCAAAAATCATATTTCGTTTGTATAGATTGATTCCATTCTAAACCTTATCAATATTTCGCCAAGTGGTAAAGTCTATACTTTCACACCTTGTGGGATACTAAGGATGTTGACATTCAATCTTCTATTCTCATAGTTAGATAATCGCATTGTCTCTTGGCATGCGGGACTCCTTATCAAACGATCTAATTTTCTATATCCTTATTTAGCTAGATTAAATCTGTCTGCTTATTTTCATTTCATAATCTTGGATCTTATCCAAGTCAAGCACATTGGCACTATTTCATTTAGACTGATATTCCTCATTTAGAAGGTTGCCTTTCGTGAAACAATAATTTATTTCTTAATCGACTGAACAAGCTTACAAAAGCTAGCATAATTTTCATGATATAAACCTAGCTTTGAGTTTACACAATTCACGCACTAAATGTATGTATAAAATTTGTACTTTAACCTTTTGAGATGTAACCTATCTCATATCATATCATATATGAAATTGTAAAATTGGCTTCAGATATTACTAGATTAATATATGTATCTACTAATAGATACATATCCTTTAAGAAAGATTTAACTAAACATTACTCATGTAAATCAAATCACAATTTAATTACTCCTCATACATCATAATGTAACAAACGAGAAGCAACATTTAAGGTAAAATCATATTTTAGTTTAGATATTTATTGGAACAGTATATCTAATATACTCACCATGTTTAATCATATCAAAATGTTTTTAACTATTTTGCATGTTTTCGATTTCACTTCCATGCACACGATAGAAATTTGACTTGATATCAATATATATAAGTCTGTATCTTATAAATTTCAATAGAAATATGAAGTAGATGGATTTGATTTGAGTATTTTAGACTACAAAATCTTTTTTTGGTCCTTCCAAAAAAACAGTTGCTTGGGCCAAAACTCATTTGGGGTGGCACATTAAGATACTCTATAATATCAACTACTGCTATATTAACCCTGGTCAAACTTGCAACAACCCGCCTCGAAACAGGCCTAAATTCTGACTTAGAAAAAGCCCATTGAAAATTAGACCCATTCCAAAGCTGGTTGTTGGTTGGTATAAAGAACAAAACACAGAGCTATTTTTCTACACATTTAGAAACTCACAATGGAAGGATAAAACATAATACCAGATTTGTACCCATTTTATTTAAAAATTCAAACTGTCAACAATAACAACAATAACATATCCCTTTCAGCAACACTAAATATTCATGATTCAATATTCCAAGGTTACAACATCATTTAATGGTATATCAAAAATAAAGAAAATAACACAAGTAGATAAATAACAACTGCCATAATTCTGCATCCCCACCACCACCTCAGAAAATCTGCATCAACATCTCTAACCTATGTTGTAATGAGGAAGGGGTATGAACAACAATGTTTTGATGAATAAAATATTGAGCATTTCTATAGTAGTACTTGGAATAACTTAAATAAGAATATGTCTTACGTATCTTAGCCATATTATTAGTTTTCAGACCATAAGCCCTAAGGCTTTTCCAGTCCATTATTCTTTTAACCCAAAAACCCATATTTATAATTAATAATGTCTTAACAATGTACGAGATAGTACCTAAGCCACTTAATACATTTTTAATGGAAACTAGGTAGATCTAGTAATTCAATACCTTATTTGAGGCAGGTCCCGTCATTTTCTACCTATCCTAAGGCGGACTCCATTTCGGTACTATCTAGCTAAAATTGCATGGAATCTCTTCAGGCCACTTACTGCTTCAAATCTGAAGCGGATCCTCTCCGAGATATCTTTTACCATGCCTAACCATTATCCTTGACCATTTAATACTTCTATTATAGGAAAGAGATGGGCCCTCAACTAACCACTTACTACCTTCACTCCCCTAAAAGCAGGTCCTTCGTATTATGATCCATAATCCAATTATGACGCCTCACGTTACTCCGAAAATAAGTACGAGTAGCCAGATTAACCGTGCAGATTTTCACTTCAAAATTTAGGACTAACCTCATGTCCTTCATGATTACTTGTTATACACAATGTCTCACATAAGCCCCAAATTCACATTGTTAGTAGCCAGATTAGCTAGGCAAACTTCTATGTGCTTTTGACTAACCTCACATCTTTGTAGCTCAGTCATAATCTAAAACACTCTCGTTATATATTATCCCACATCTCATCATAGTGCAAATCAAGGCCTTAGAATAAAAACTCTTATTTCGTCTTTACGATTAATTACTTTCCTAAGGGGGATTTAATGATAATTAATATTATATTAACTATGCAATTAATAAGCTATAATTATACATTATTTACGCAAATATATATATATATATATATATATATATATATATATATGCATCTAAAATAAGTGTTGGCTCAGTTTTTCAGCAGGTAGAGAGTGAGAGGGAGGAAAGACAAACATAATTGGGATATGACATAGGAGGCAGAAATGCCGGACCAAACATTCGGTCCGGCATTCACTAAAAGGCCGGACCTGTAATGACCTAAAATTTTGAGTTTTTTGAAATTGTTTATTTAATCGATTTTTAAATATTGAAACATGAAATTTATAGATTTAATAACTTGAATTTCACATATAATGAATTATTGGATATTTCAAGTGTTAACTAATAATTGAAATTTGGGTAAATAACCGAATCTTGAGTTCTAGGCAAGATAAAAATAATTTCAAAGCTTATCTAATTTCTATTTATAAGAATGAAGGTAGATAAAATTTTAAATTTAAATGTCAAAGTGATTTACTCGATTTAAAAATAACTTGCTTAAATTAACGAATAAAAATAGCCTTCGGGGCACAGTCTCAGAGTTCGATGAAAACGGTTCCATTGGATCCATAATAGTGTATTATTATCGGACTTCAAATTTTATAACGTTTGGAATTATCGTTTGATCGTACGGGATAATAACGCATTGTATTTAAAATCGAAAATTCAATATAATAATTTGATCCAAAAAACCATCTTCTCCATACGATCGAATTAAGACTCAAAACTTATTCCATTGTGTTTGACATAGGGGTATAGCATTATAAACACCTGGTGACATGCCTCGATTGGGGTTCAAAATTGGTAGCTAGATATTTGTGAATTTCAAATAATTTATTTTCATTGATTTGACGGGTAGCTGACTTTCTTTAAAATCAACTTCCTTTCTTTCATTTCAAGCCACATCCTACCCTATAGGGCACAGCCCTTCCCTTCTGAAATGAATATCCCACTTTCTTCTTATTCTATTCGAACATAGCATGTAAAAAAGCATGGCAACTTAAAAAAAATTCTCTAAATCTACTTAACCAAAAATTTCGAAACTAGTCTTAAAAATCATCGTTTGGCGCATCGACCTAGTGTGTTTTTTGTTGAGTATGACATCATTTGGGTTGCTCGACTTTCACTATGGATGATAAAGTTTTGATTTTATAGCGATTAGGGAGGCGTTAGGTGAATCGAGTCATGGATTCGAACTAATGGCGGTGATTGACATCTTCGGCAAAGTTTTCATGGTGCTCGATGGCGGTTTGGGGGTTGCGACCTGATGGTGGTCGACATGGTGTTGCGCCATCACTTTTTGCTTCATATGACTGGAGGAGGCGAGGAGGTTGCAGTGGAGAGAGGAGGAGCCGAGGGATTGGTTGGTGGCTTTGGGTCGATGGATGGTTGGGTTGATGGTCGTGCACCGTGCATGGTGTACATGGGTTTCCGTTCAAAAAAAAAGAAAAAAAAGGAAAGGAAAAGGAGCAACGATCATGTAAGAAGAAAGAAGCTATGATGGGCTGGTTCTTTCTCGTGTGGACTGGGAAATAGTTGAGTGAAAAAAAATTAAGTTATTTATAATAAGTTAACTTAAATTTTCAATTCTTATAAAATGCATATCTCGTTCGTTTTAGGTCTAATTCCAACGCAGTCAGTCGCGTTGGGTTTGTATTAAGGAAATCTTTGCTATGGAATTAGTTTGGTTGAATTTGGAACTTTCGTAAATTTTAACTAAATTCGAACGCACTCGAATTTAGTTGGAACCAGAACACAAAAGCGATAGAAAATCAAAGTTAGCAAGTCTCACTATTTCTGGATTGCTGGAATTAATTTATAAAAACTAAAATTAATTATTGGATGTCTGGTTGAATTTAATAATTATTACCAGTTTGGATGTATGTATATATATAGTAGTATATATATTAGTAGTTCGATTGATATTCATGCATATTTTTAGCGGATGAGACCGCATGCGCCCTGCATAATAGCGGATGACCCTATATTACCGTGATATCCCACCTTGAAGCGGGATTGGTATTTTATGTTATCTTACATCTACGGTTGCTAGAAAACAGGTTAGAGGGACCCAACTGGATTCCTCAAAAATATTGAATTTAATTTCATATATAGTGATTTATGACATGTTTGAATAATCTATGATAGATTATAGTGTGATTTGAATTTGTTTGATGCTGTGGTAGCACTGGCGTAGATTTTGGTATTTTAGAAATGCCATAAGCATATGTTTAAGTTTGAAAGGAAATTTAAAAGGGATTTTGGAATTAAAAATATAGAGTTTTGGATTAGTGAAAAGAAATTAATTGGGTAAAATAAATGGTTTGACTTTAAATTTGTACTTAACTATTTCATGATATTGTAAATAGATATTTTCTAATAATGTATATGAAAGTTTTTAAATAATGATTCTTAAGTGGTACTTGTTTAAATATAAAAGGTTTTAAAAATCGAGATTTTTAATAGATTGGGAGAATATAAGGGAATGTGGAAATAAATATAAAACTGGTTATACGGGATCCAAAATAAGACTTCTAAATTATGAAATAGAAGTAGAATCGAGATTTGGTTGGTTTTGGAATATAGGTTGGGTTATTTAATTAATTGATTTATAAACGGAATTTAATTTAGAAATCGATTTATAATGGATTTAAGTTGAAACCGTTGTAAACTGAAAATGAGACTATGGGTTTATAAACAATGTTTAGAAATAAAGTGAAATGATTATCATTTGATAAGATGAAGATATAAATTCACGGTAAGAATTTATAGTGAGATGGGTAAATCGGTTTGAAAAGAAATTATAGATTTACTTTTTGGAAATGTGAAAAAGGGATGGATGTAATTGGGAACGTAAATGGAGAGAGATTTATAAATATTAGATTGGTTATATTGGGATTGAAAAATATATTTCTATCGAGAAGTTGAGTTTGTTTTAAAAGAGGATTTTTAATTATTAAACTAGGGAATTTAAAAATGTTTTAACATAAAAATGTTTCAAAAAGATAGCTATTTAAAGATTTTAAAATGAATTATACGCTTTATAAATAGGTCTTGTAAATTGATTATAATTTTATTAATAAATCAGAATTATTTTTTTTTTCAAAGTTATGTAACTATTTTAATTGTCTAAAAGTATATTAATTATTAAATAAAGTTTTCAAAAAATAATGGTATAGTTTCATGGCGGAAATCGGAGGCAGAGATTGCATGTAGTTAAATTTGGATTTCTTTGGGATAGAGACGTAATCATTGAGCCGCGAATCCATGGTTGATACCGCATGGTGCTTTCCATTTATTTAAAAAGTATCCAAATATTTTTGAAGGAAATGGTTTGTGAATATACTTATTCCGGTGAGATAAGCATATACCTTTTGATAAAGAGATTTAATTTATTAAAGTTTAAATTAAATAAGGCTTAGTGATTTCAGTGGGAAATGAAATATTTGGTTGAATGATTTTTTATTTGACAGTTAAATAACCGACTATAAAATCTGGATTAAAAAAAATAACTTTGGAAATATCTATAAGAAACACGAGAATTATATGGTGCAGTTACCGTCGGAAGGTGCTATACTGTATGTATAAACTCGTTTCGTTCTTCTAGGATAATGATATAGAAATCCATCCAATAACAGTTAGGAGATGATCTCTGATCTTATTTTCATCTGTTTATTTCCTAAAGAACCAGGGTTGATTTTATTGGAAATATCAAACGTAGTTTCGAAGAGACCGAGATCAGATAAATTATCCAAAAACCACTTCGATCCAACAAATACGTTTTTGAAGTGAAGACAAGAGCATGGAATTGAAGATGGAGCACTGAAGTGCAAGGGATAATCGCTACTAATCCTGAGGATGATTCCAAAATGGATGTAGTAGGAATAGTGCCATCGGTTTCGTTCAGACCTAGAACGGACTTGTTTGGATGAATGCTTTCAACACATTGTCATTGGAGGACAATGAGCATTTTAAGTGAAAATTCCTTAAAAGGTAATCGTAGTCTCAAGCCTCATCAACCGAAATGACTGAAAATCAAGGGAGATGCAGCAAGGCTAAGTGGGTCGCAACAAATTAAGGTATGTTATCACCTTTCTAGATACTCTCGAATATATTATAAATTATGGATATGGTGGTGCATAGAAAAAGAGCTCTCGATAAGGGTGGGAACACCCGAGGTGGTAACATATTCGGTTCTATCCAGGTTAGGGGTAGGGCCGTCTTGTGTTTGTAGGGGATTCGAAGAGGTCCTCGGTACATTTTTTCTAGACGTGTACTGTGATAGGTGGTACCCTAGTGCCTAGTCATTGTATGAAAACCATTCTCCGATATGATCCTTTACGGTTTTGGTTGTAGAGCCTAGTATGCTGGAATTTAATTAATATAAAAATTTCGGCTATTTGAATAAGTATTTGTAATTAGACCCTATTGTAATATCACCGAATTTTCTATAAAATGTTTTAGTTATTGAAAGGGAAAACCCCGACGTGTTTATGTATGTTGCGGTCTTATGAGATACTTTTGTTTTTCAAAGGATTTTGATAACTTTAATAAATAAAATTGAGTGTGTTTTCTCACGCTGGTTTTCCAAACTAAATCGGATATTATTTTATTATAATGCTCGGGTAAGGCCGAGTATTATAGATTTAGGTTAGGATGCTTTGGAGCTCAGGAGACGAGCTGGATGACAGAGACGTATCTCCGTACTTGGTTTATGTTTCCGCTGTGTGAAGACAAGTATTATAACTGTCCAGTATTGGGTTGTTGATTTGTGTACTCTAATGATGGTACGTATAAATAACAGTTATAGCTCTTTTTGTATAAAAATATGTTAATATCTATTATATATTGTTCGGCTACGATTGTGAGATTCTGTGTTGTTGTTTCTCCTTTCTTCTACCTCTTCTTTTCTTTTCCTTTAACTATTGGGTTTTTCGGCATTGGATTGCTCGGCATGTGATACAGTGGACGTATTAGTGCCGATTTTCAAGGGTCGAAAATCCCGGTCGTCACAAGACCAGACATTTGGTCCGGTATGTCGGACCAGATATTTGGTCCGACGTTCTCTAAAAATGCTGGACCAGATATTCGGTTTGACATTCTCTAAAAATGTCGACCGGACATTTGGTCTTGCACTCTTTGAAATGCCAGACCAAATGTTTGGTCCAGCATGGCATATCAAACACCAGACTAAACATTTGGTATGGTACACAAGCATGCCGGACCAAACGTGTGTTCCGGCAAATAACAGTCTCTAAGGCAAGGCAATGAAACAGGTAACGATCGAGCAAGCCAAGGAATGAAAGAGCAACCGAGCAAAGCAAGTTCCCTAACCAAATGCCGGACCGGATCTTCCTGCCCAAAATGTCGAATCAAGTTTAGGGAGCTATATCTACCACCACACTTCGCAACTCCACTCTATAAGTACCAGAGCTCCTCAACAACAATGGGGAAATTTTGGAGAAAAGAGGGAAAACTCTGCGGAGACTTAACCATCCCAAATGCTCTAAGTTTTTTCCCTTTCTAATCAAACTTGTATTTGTAATCAAATCAAAGAAGCATAATAAGATGGACAGTGGATGTGGGCATGTTCTGGCCGAACCACTATAAAACTTGTGTGATTAACTTCCTTTAACCGATTTCGAACTCTGAGTCTGTGAACTGTTCTGTGACTGCAAAAAATATAAAATATTTTTTAACACATTGGAACATTAAAAATTGCATATCAAACAAATTAAGGGCAACTTAGCCAAACTCGAACTAGGAGGTGTTTGCCCAATTTTTGTGCAAACAATAAGCATGCAAAGATTTTGCCCTAAATTAACGTTTAAATGTCCAAACTTTAAATTTATACAAGTTCAATTCCAAATCAACACATATTCTATATATCCAATATCCATAAATAAATCGACAGACTTGTATAAAATAAGAGCCATAACCAACTTATTTTATACTAACATAACGGATAAATCATTAATAAAAACTTAAAATTCAAATACTTTTACGCTCTATTCAACTACTTTATATAAAATTGAAAAAGGAAATTTTTATTTAAATCACGGAAATAGGCAGTGTAAACTACAAATAAAAGAATCCGTGCTTTACACAAGTTTCCAATTTACTATTTTTAGAACCCTTAATCAGATCTAAAGAAAAAGATAAGAAGTGGAATAGAATGTAAAACATTAAATTGCAATAATTACACAATTCCATTATTTTAATATAGTACAATTAGATTCAATCTTAAGAATTGACATTTTGCTTTAGGGGAATTTTGGGTTTTTAGTGTGATGTTTGCGTAAACAAAATTCTCTAAAAGCATATACCAAATCCAAGTTATACTATACGATTACTAAAATAGGGAAAACTGAGATTTCCACTCACAATCAATCCTTAGCTCTTCTCGTTTTAGATTTGATACGCTTGTTTCAATCATTTTCAGATCTCTTCTTTTAGAAATATACAATAATGGTATTATATACGAATTAGATTCAGAAATTTAGGAATTGGAGGAGAAAATGATTAGAAATTGAATAATTAAACATCTAAAATTCTTACCTAAAACCCTAAAGTATTTTCTGAATTTTCGAGAAGAGAGACCGATAGAGCTTCGTTTGGTTCTCAAAATAATTTATGAATAAAAGTGTGGGGGCTAGGCACTTATTTATAGCGGTTAGAAAGCACTAGAACCGTTGAATTTCAGTCGGTTTAAAGTAATAAAATATGATTCGTTCAATTGTTGAAAACCCTAGCCGCCATCAACAGGGACCGGTTTACTTTCCCAACCCTACCGGTCGACCACTAGCGGTCGACCGGCCTATGGTAGGCGGTCGATCGGTGGTTCAATTTTGGGAACATTTTCCATACTGTCGTTGGTTAATATATTTTATTTCTTAATTAAACTATAATGACCCAGAATTTGGTAATTTGATTTTGAATATTCAATTAAGTAAATATTAAATAATTGGTTTTTAATGGTTTTAACCTTAAATTCAAATATAAGGGTTGTTTATAATATTTGAATTGTGAATTTATATTTGAATAATGTTTCAAATAACCGAATTTTTAAATTTGTTATTAATTAAATGTTTTGAGGGTCATATTTAACAATTTTAAATAAATAAATAATAACGATGGATTTATTTTATAGATTTATTTACAATAAAAATGGCCTAACATATAATAAGACAATAAATTATTATTTTTATGACTCGAGTTTTATTGACATAGTTTTAACATATTTTATTTGATTTTTCTATAATTTTTAATTTGGAAAATATTGGAAAATTTCATTTGACAACTTATCGACAAACTTCAGTGTTCTTGTGATCTTACAAAATCTTATAACTAGCGTATATTATTATTGTTTTAAGGCCGCGTTGCTATATTCAGTGTGACCGTATTTTTGTTTTGTCGTTCGCGGTTCGTATGTGAATGGTGATTTATGCAGCGAGATACCAAAAATTTCAATATAAACTAGAAACAACACTTAGGAAAAATATCACCCTCACGTTTTCTCCTTCCTTTGTCTGTTATATTGCTTAAAGAAGAAAAATTTATTTTATAGATCCACTTCTAAATTTAAAAAAAAATCTAGTAAAAATCAAGAAAATAAAAATGTGATGTCTTTGATTTTTGGTGAATGCATAGCAACCACGGTTAGCAATTACTCGAGCTATGGTCGACAGGAGGCTAATCGAAGGGTAACGTTGAGTTAATGGTGTGGAGGAGCTCAAGGTGGAAAAATATGGAGATGCGCAACACTCCGGTGTGGGTTGTGACCTAGTGCGGTCGGTAGGAGGATGATAGTGTCGAATTTTTCAAGGGGTGTTCGGGCATAGGTTCATGGTGATGGTCGCGGAGAGGGTGAGGCATGGGGTTGAGTGGTGAAGTCGGATTCCAGTGTTATTGAATGATGGTTGATCTGGGGTTTACAACGTGCACGACCATGGAATTTTTGTGTGTAGGAGTTTAATTTTTGGAGGAAAGGAAACTGATTAAGGGGTAATTGAAATTTAATTAGTAATTAAGTGTTTAATTTATAATTTAAATTGCAAAATCTTATAAATTGTATAACTTGTCCATACAAGGTCCAATCGAGACGAAACTTTTTAAGTTGCGCTCGTAATAATGAAAGCTTCATGAAGGAACTAGCTTAATTGGATTTGGAGCAAGATAAAATTTGGCCTAAAATCGAACGTCATTCGAGTTTAGTTCAAATCGAAACGCTTAGGCATCAACTAGAGTTTCGATGAGTATAATTCACAGTTTTGGTCAATCAGTGTATTATATAGTAGATAAAATTTATTGTTTATGTTTGATTGAAATTGTTAGCTATTTGTTTAAATATTCGCTTTACAAGCGACTGACATTTAGAATTGAAATACAGTAAAATTTGATGAGAAGTCTGTGTTTCTCAACATAGTGACTATAATTTCTATTTATTTACTTGTTGCTTTATTTTAGTTATATATCTATAATCTAGATTGTTTAATGCTGAAATTTGACTATTTGGCCATATTGGATGTTACGTCAACATATGTGAACATTAAACGATTTTAGTAGAAAAGGGTAATTATAGCATTTGTTAAGTGCTATAGTAACTAGGGGCCTCAATTTCGTATATTTGGAATATTATAAATTTTTGATTTGGTTCGAAAATGCTTTTTGATTTGGAAAAAGGATTTTAAATCCAACTGTTTGGAATTTACTGGTTATTAATTTAAATGAGTTTTTAAACTTTTCTATTTTATTACAACTTCTTATTTTATTCTATTCTACTATACATGTATAGTAAATGTTTAAAATAATTATTTTGAAAGTATTGGTTTTCATAGAAATTATTATAAAAATAAATGTTTTTTTAAAAGTGGGTTTAAAAAGGATTTTCTTTTATTTGAAAAGGGATTTTGAGTTTTAAAAAAGAGAGAAATATTTGAAAACAATACTTGTGAATATTTTGTATAAAAGTTGTATAAAGGGATAGTTTTATAAATATTACTTTCTAAGTGAAGTGTAGTTTTTTAAATAGTGTTTAATAAATAAAAGAATGATTTTATAAAAAAGATATCCTACAAATAGAGAAATGTCATCATTTTGATAAATTGGAGAAATAAATTCCATTTGGGAATATATTGAAATATATGATTGGAATTTGGGGTTTTTGTGTTTTATATGGTTGAAATATATGATTGGAATTTTATATTAAAATAATGGAATAAATCATTAATAAAAACTTACAATTTAAATACTTTTACGCTCAATTCAAATACATTTTGCTTTAAGGGGATTTTTGGGTTCTAGTGTGATGTTTATGCAAACAAAATTCCCTAAAGGTATATATATTAGCTCGAAGTTAATTAGAAAAGTATAGATATCCACTCACAATCGATCCTTAACTCTTCCTTTTATGGATTTGAAATGCCTGCTTGAATCTCTTTTTGATCTCTTCTTTTAGAAATATACAATTAAGGGTACTGTATACAAATTAGATTCAAAAATTTGGGGATTGGAGCAGAAAAGTATTAGAAATTAAATAATTTAAAATCCAAAATTCATACCTGAAACCCCGAAGTATTTTTATGAATCTTTGATGAGAGAGACCAATAGAGGTTCCCTTGGTACCCAAAATAATTTATGAATAAAAGTAAGGGGGAAAGCCTCTTATTTATAGTGGTTAGAAAGCACTAGAACCATCGAATTTAAGTCGGTTTAAAATAATAAAATATGATTCGTTCAATTATTGAAAACCCTAGGCACCATTCGTAGGGATCGGCAGACCGCCCCTACCCTACCAATCAACCGCTAGCAGTCGACCGACCCATGGTAGGCGGTCGACCGATGTCCTATTTTAGGAATGTTTTCCTACTGCCATTGATTATTTTATTTTATTCCTTAATTAAATTTTCAACGTTAACCTTGATTTTAATATTTACTTAATCCCCAAGCCTAACTACTGTTAATATTTGAATTTCAAATTTTGGAGTTAATTATTAATTTGAATTCCATTTTAATTATTTTGAATCCAAAAACTTCAATCATCCATAATTTTTTCGTTTGAGCCCTGATTTCAAAACATTATATATGGATATTGATTAGAAAATCGCCATGAACGCAAGACTCAACATCCATGGTCCAATTTTGAATTTTGCAAATTTTTTATTTTAAGCCTTATTATATTTAATTAACTAATTTAACTTATAATTTTTAAAGGGTGTTACAATACTCTTACTAAATATGGGTACTGCTATCGATCATTTGAGACATACTTCATCACGATTCACAATCACAAAAAAACGAAGACATTCTTCATAAATATAGTGTAATATATCTTAGTGATCAATAACATAGTCCAAATTTCCAAGTTAAGTATACTTAATATTTAGGAGCTTATATAGTATTTAAGACAAAACACTCTTTATTCAAGAATATGAATTTTATCAAGACATATCTTCACAAGTTTATTATATATCATTTCGAATAAACTATTTTTATTTTCAATAAAATCGAAAATAGTCATTATTTTATAAAATAATATTGGTATTCATGAAAATATCTATCCTAACTGTGATGGGTCCATCGGCAATACTCCTATGATAAGCGTCAGCTGTTTCTGACCACTACTATAGCAACATCAACATTGTGATTTTCTATCACTTTTATCACGGGCTTTCTATTTCAATTATTATAACAATTTTAGAATCGAAATTTTGGATCCAATATTCAAAAGCTCTATGAAATCAAACTTATATAAAACAATCTTATACAAGAACATGAAATCATATTTTATGTATTCATCTTCTAATATTAGTATGATTTCAATTTCGATGTCCCTGCATAAATTTGAGGTAACGTTCACTGTCAATAATCCGGACGATACCAAAGTTATTACTGTCATCATATATTTCCTTTTTCGTACGTTAAAGGTCATACCTTTTGGAGAAAACCTAAATACGAGGTTATTGCCTGATTCCAATCTCAGTTGCTATCGGTCAACCTTAATTGATTAAGGATGTCGATCTTGATTTAATTAGTTGGACCAAACTAACATTTCAGTTAATCAGGCCTCTCTTTTGTTCTGGTCTGGATCTATTTCCAATGAGAAATTACACTTAATCATATTAAGTATAAGATCTTGTACTAAATTTTATTTGCTTGGTTTAAATAACCATTATATGAAATATGTATATTACAAAATAATACTTCATCATGCTACTATTATATATAATCAAATATGGATCAAATATCTGTACTCTCATATTATCTATGGAGGCCATACTCATAAGGATACTTAACTATACTAGGCAAGTTAAAAGTTACACAGACCTAGAGTTGAAATGTAAATTGAATGAAAGCTTGTTATTGTGGGTTTTGAAGCAACTTCATGATAAAAGAATTATTTTTAGGTAATTACACATTTCTTTTACAATCTTCAATTTTAGTTCAATATATATACTTTAATCGATAAACATTTTATTAATATGCAAATTTATACCAGTAGATATTATAATATTAATTGCATTCTTATACTTATTAGATTGGTTAAATGAGATTCATTTAATTTATCTAATAAGGTCCCATTAGATCTTTATATTTCTCAAAACCCTAGAAGAAATATAGAAACCTTTAGAATTCTCCAATGAGTGTTAGGACCCACTTTTCATGGAGATCCTATCTTGAGTTTTCTTAACAAGTCATAGCCTCGTATGTGATGGATAACACTATATCAGTTATATTATATATAAATCCTAACTATGGTCTTTATTCTAATATAATTCTTGATCTTGATTTTTCTTAACAAGGAAAGAGAGATTAGTCACTCTGACCTATTTTTTAAAATGGACTAAGCATAGATACCTTGAGTTTGATCAGCAAATACAAGCACTAATCTTACCCATCTAAATATATACTAAACAATACTAGACATAGCAGCCTTGGCTTGAGTTTACTCAACAACCAGCACATATGCAAGTAATCTATCTAATATATAAACTATAAAGGGTAACGGTATAAAGATTTATAATCTTTAATAATTAAGAGTGATATTGATTTACGGAATAATTTATTTTGTAAAATACCTATATGATACAATTGTCTAACACATCAAATATAATGCTATAGGTACCAAACGTATGTACTTACTCCAGAAATTTAAGTTGGGTTTGTTTAGCCATTATACATATTACATAAATATATATACATACACATAATATTAATTCACTTATAGTTTTTATAATTTCAAATAATACTTATACTGTATACACAAGTGTATATGCATGCCCTATTGGGCCTGCACTAATCACAATGTCCATGCATTACTTCAACAACACATTTGTATGAGGTGTAGAGTAAATATAGATGGTTGTTATCAAATAAAAGGTAAACAATTAGGAGATATAACAGTTTAATACCTGCTCTATAGCCAGCTCGACTCTTGCAACGACAAACATAATATTTTGGTACCAAGAAATGCATCATTGCTAACATTAAGTACAAACGTTGACATCTGGCCATATATCAAACTGTTACACACCAAAATGTCAATAACTTTTTCTATGTGTAGTGATATAGAAAAATAGTAAACATGTTTCAAATGTGCACACGCGGACCATAATTGATTTGGTACCATTTATTTTTGAAACAGTAAACTTTTTACCATCGTTTGTACTAATAAATTGTAAACAATCAACAAAAATATAATTTTTTTAATAAACTAGAACCAAAGTCATCAACCAAATACATACAAAACTGTCAAATGTACCACAGCTAACAAACATGACATCCATAAATCAGACAACATATCCAGGACATCAAAACACAAGAGAAATCAGGCTTATGCCTTTGCATCATAAAGTTTTTCAACAAAAAATAGGCACAGAGCCAGTTCGACTTGTAACAACTCGTAATTTTGGTAAATATTTTTAAATACAATTTATTTGAAACTTTGATTTTAAATCATTTAAAATTTGAAAATTTGGTATTTTACAATGAAATTTTGGGATTTGTTGAGAATTATTTCTCCAAATATAATAAAATAAAGATTTTTCTGAAATTTGAAATTTTGGTCAACTTTGGTTAAAGTATGACTTCAGTTGAAATTATTAAATTTGAGTTTTCAATTTATATTCTTTTTCTTTGAATCTGGACTTGATTTTTTTTATTCTCTATATTTTTCGTTTCATCAAACTCTGATTTATACTTTTTAAATCTACAAAGTTTCAACATTTTTCACATGAATATTTTCAGTATTTTATTTTTTTATTTTCTATTTTGGCTTTGGGCTTTATTTTATTTGTGTTTTTGGCTTGTTTGTTTATTGGGCTTGGCTAATGGGCTTAGGAATTTCCTAAGAGACACATCTTTGCCTTTTCACATGAAAATATATCTTTCCAAAAGTAAGTCACACACAAAACTTCTTCCCTATCTCCTTCTTTCTCATTTTTCATTCTACTGTGAAAAAAATTTACAGTAAGTTTCTCTCTTCTCATTCTTCCTTTTTTCAATTTTTCTTTGTTTTCTCCTAAACATAGTTCAGCCTCACCAATTCTTCCCTAGCCGTCTTCATCTCCACCACAAATCACCACCATATGCTCGGCCATCACCCATCTCCACAATCTTCCCACCATAGCCGTGATTTCCTTCTCCAAAATACCAAATCCCCTTGCCAAAAACCCTAGCCGACCAACTTTTTTCTCCTTCCTTTTCCTATTTGCCTCGGCCACCGTCATCACTTGCCAAACCATGACCATTTCCTACCCTAGCCGTGACTTGTTGCCATCATCACCATAATGGTCGATCATGTGCACCTAGTAGCCAAGCCTAAACAATCATAGACTGAACCCAAATGACCATGGCTGAACCAAAATGCCACTACCCCTTAACCTTTGCCTTCCTAACGACCTTTGGCTTGCCACCACTTCATTTACCCCATAGCCATACCTTATGCATACCATAGCCGAGCCTAGCATGCTTCAAAACAACATGGCCGAGCTATGTTATCATGTTGGCTAACTTCTTGCAAAGTGGCCGAGCCCACTTGGCCATATTAGCCCATTTTGCTTTATTTTAATTCATATTTTTATGTGTTGTATATATATTTATGTATGTTGTATTTTATTGGGTACAAGATTTGGATCTTGGCTCTACATCCACTCAGGTCTAATTCGTGCTTTGTCATGCTTTTTGGAGTTTGTTCTTGTGTCTTGAATTGTATCTCTAGCTTAAGAAAGTCAGTTTATCACTCTCGACTACGTACTTATATCATAGTAAATTGATAGCTTATGGAATTGTAGTAATGATATGCTATTTTGATAGTAGTTTCATATATGCCTGTGATATGATATTATATAATGTTATCCCCTTATACCATACCCGTTTTATCACATGACATTATATGCTATGTTATTCTATTTATTTATATTCTGCTTCTCACACTGCAAGTTCCCTGTAAGCATAGAATCACTATGGGTTGAAATGATACATACCCGAACAGACTTTAGAACAGGGAAAATCGTTATGAGCTGAAATTATAGGCTCAAGCGATTTTTATTTTATTTGACTTGGGATTGCGGGTTTGAAATGATAAAACGTGGAATTTTTATATTTTACAGATTGAAATGATACATTTCCATATCACTTGACCTAGGTTAGAAAATATTATACAGACCCATGGTTAATTTTTAAAATTTTATTTTACTAAAAATTATTAAGTAATTTGAAATTTAATATATGAATTTTTTTTTCTTAATTTTTGATTTAAATGGGTTAAACAATATATATTGATTTTCTAATATGTTAAAATTTTATAATTAAATAAATGGTTTGTTTAAACTTAATTTAAAGATTTTATCTAGGATATAAAATTTAATATAACTTAATAATTTAATTTAATATGGGATTTAGATCTAACCTAATGATAGTGACAGATTTGATTTATGTAATGAATATGTTTTGTATAATAAAATAGATTTTATAAAACTATGATAAAATTGAAGGTATTATGTTTTAAGCATGTTTTAGTAAAATTTGTAGCATTTTCAAAATGCTATGCTATTTTAGGTTATGTTTTTTAAAATGCTATGCTACTTTAGGTTATGTTTTAGAAGTGCTACTATTTCTTAAATGTAACATTTTCAAAGTTCTATTATATAAAGGTCACATTTTCAAAGTGTTATTGTTTCTAACTTATTACATTTTAAAATGTTATAACTAAGTGTATAGTTTGGAAAATGTTACAACTTTGGAAATGGATATTATTTTGAAGGCATAATGTGCTGAATTTAAATGGTTTTGAAATGAATATGTTTGATTTTGAAAGGATAAACCATTTGAACTAAATAACTATGGGTTATAATAACGATAGGTTATTAAAGAGACCGGGATCGGAAGTTGTCATGCTCTTTGCCAACTTCGAAATAACAACCGTATACGCGGTGGAGATTCCAGAATGAAGTAGGATGGTGGTGACGATCCTATATGAGGTGTATACGTAGACCCGACTCCCCTGAGTTGGCATAAGGTGGCTAAAACATGAGCAATTGACGGGCCAATAAGGTAGCTCCTCTAGTTAGGCACACTCCTTCGATGCCATTCTATTACTTTGTGATTGATTGGGTGCATCATTTGATTACTTTTTTGGGAGTGTGGATCAAGGTGGTCGGTAGTGGCTACTACGCGATACCACCAGTCCAGAAATATAATTGGTATATCTACCCTGGCATTGCCTAGTTGTGCCGTGCCACCTAACCTATCGTGCTTTCTACGAGTTTGATTTGTGCAGTATCTATGGAGTGTTTATGGTAGCCTCCCGATCTGGAGGTACGACGATACTGTATAGACTATTGGCACTATAAATGTGTTAAGGTAGAAAATGTAAAGCCGTAACACTATTTTTAAGTAAGTTTACTTTACTTTAGACATTATTATAATAGTGTACATAACGGATCCTTAAAGGATGGACGATCCCAAGCATCCTTTAAGTTACTTGTGCATTTCTATTACAGTTCACTTGAGTTGATCTATATTTTATAAGTATGTATGTCCTGACTAGAGTGTTTTGTGTTTGCTTTACGCTCGGGTCAGCCTGAGTATCACAGCTTTGGATATCATCTTTTAGAGCTAGAGAATTTGCTGGATATTATCTATCTATCTAGTTGTCTATTTATTTCTATTTCAGTTATTTCTATTCAGCTTATGTATTAGTAGACTTATATTGTATTTGCTTTCAGACTCTAGTATTTTGTATTTGTTTTGAGACTATGTGGGTAGTAGCTTCATGAACTACTATGGTTATTTTATTTCCGCTGCGAGTTATTCTGATTTTCTGTGTCTGTGATTCCGTGATTGGTTTTATTTGCTCCAAATTATATTAACAATATGTTGTTTTGAATTATTCTAGTCCGATATGTGTGGTTTTATTGTCGATTTGAATGGTCCAAAATAGTGGGTCATTACATTTGGTATCAGAGCTTTGGTTTTAGGCAAACCTTAGCCTACGAAGCAAAAACTCATTAGAGATATGGTAGAAATACCCTAGAATGAGTGAAATCAATCTTAGAATCATTTCTTTGTGAGAGAACGTATTTTTAAAGTATAAAATGATTTTAAAGGATTTTTAAAGAATATTTTGGATATAAACTTTTCTTTCTTTAAAATCCAATTTTTCCTAACTTCCTTCCTTTCCATATCCACCTTGTTAATTAAATTATTTGATTAGGATTCCTATTCTTGTTGAATTTTGTCTTTTGTTTCTTAATTACTTTTGTCCTAAAATTCATTCTTGTTTTGCAGGATGGATCATAGGAATGCCAGAGGTAGGGGTCATGGTGTTGCCCCAATTCATGAGCCTGTTGCACCCATTAGGTTCATTACTCTCTGTAGGGCATTCATTGAGCTTGGTGGTACCAAGTATACTAGATCTGAGAGCATTATCGAGGCCCAGCAGTGGTTGAAGGGTTTAGAGAGAATTTTCTCCAATCTTGAGATCACTGATGCTCAAAAGCGTTAGTTGGCAGCTTGGAAGTTGAAGGAAGCAGCCTTGGATTGGTGGGAGTCTGTTAACGCTAAAACTATTGAGGCTAGTATTTCTTGGGAGCAGTTTAGGTATCCTCTTGTGTTAGTTTTGAATTTGGTTCAGTTTTTCTCCTTTTTGAATCTTTCTTATGTTTCGATATCGTGCTCTAGGGATGCTTTGTGGTAAAGTGGATGCCCGAAGCAGGGAAGTCTCAGCTAAATCTGGAGTTTATGGATCTTAAGCAGGGAGACATGTCATTTTATGAGTATAAGCGGAAGTTTGATGAATATTCCAAGTTCGGTCCTAGCCCTGATTGACACCCCTCTTAAGAAGAATGATAAGTTTATAGCTGGAGCTGGCCGAGAGTTTTATGATCGTCTCATTTCTCATATGCATAGCCCTTTCACTGGTCTGATGGATATGGCTATTAGATATGAGAATCCTATTTCAAAGGATCCTTCTATTGCTCGTGCCCCTTCGTCTCATCCTTTCTCTGGTAACCCTAAGAAGAGAAAGCCTAACTTTCAGCAGAAGAAGAATTGAAATAAGACTCCTGGTTTGGGATCTTCTCCTTCTCATAGGTAGCCTATCGACCTATCTTCAGTCACTTGCTTCAAGTGTGATCAGAAAGGGACACTATGCCAATAGTTTCCCTACTTCAGTTGGTGCGGCTGTTCCTCCTCCTGCTCAATTGAATAGGCGTGATCTCTGTCATATTCGCTTGCAGCTTGGCCACTTCAGGAAGGATTGTCCATCTAAGAATAATGGCAAGCTATCTGGTATCTTTGTTATTACCTCTGCCGCTCCACCCGCTTCATCATCTCCTATTGATACTCAAGGTACTCTTCAAGGCACATTTTCTCTGTTTAATTTTCCTGTTCGTGTTCTATTTGATATTGGAGCTTCCTATAGTTTTATTTCTGTCAATCTTTGTGATAAGTTTTAGCATCTCCTTTCTCCGGAGTATGCACCTGAATCTTTGTGTGTTAAAAATCCTATTGGTGGTCCTGCGAACCTTAGTAGGATTTGTAGAAGGGTGAAACTCTTCTATTTTAGCTATCGTTTTTCTGGTTATTTTTATATTCTAGGTTTCGATGCTTTTGATCTACTGCTTGGAGGTGATTGGCTGAAGAGGCATGAAGCCGTTATCTCTTGTAAAACTAGAACTGTTTCTCTTGTGGATGATTTGAGTAACTCTTTGGTGACTCGGTGCAGTTTGCCTCAGGATTATGCTAGTAGTTTTATTTATTCTCTTGACTCTTCTCCTGATGATCTTGGCTTGACTCATGCAGTCAAACGTTATCCCGATGTATTTGGTGAAGTCACTACTTTACCTCCTAAGCAGGAAATCAATTTCCAAATTGATCTTATTCCTAGTGCTCGACCTGTAGTTCTTCCTCCCAAAAGAATGGCACCACGTGAGAAGGTTGAGTTGAGGAAGCAAATTGAGGACTTGCTCTTCAAGGGTCTGATCAGACCTAGCCATTCCTAATGGGGGGCAATGGTGGTTTTTTTCACTAAATCCGATGGTTCTTTGAAGATGTGTGTTGATTATAGGGAGTTGAACAAGCTCACTATGAGAAACAGATATCTTATGCCTTGTATCAATGATATATTTGACCGGCTCTATGGAGCTACTGTTTCTCTCAGCTTGATCTTGCCATAGGTTTTCCTAGCTCAGAGTTGCCGAGGAAAGTATTCCCAAGACTGCTTTCCGTACTGAGAATGGTTTCTATGAATGGTTAGTTATGCCTTTTGGTCTGACTAATACCCCAGCTTTCTTTGTTGACTTGATGAATCGTGTTTTCCGTGATGTCCTTAACAAATTTGTTCTAGTCTTTGTCGATGATATTCTTGTCTTCTCCAAGTCAAGGGAAAAGCATGAGTCACATTTGAATTTTGTCCTGGAAACTCTTAGGAATCATCAGTTGAAGGCTAAATTCTCGAAATGCCATTTCTGAAAGGATGAAGTCCGATTTCTCGGGCATATTATTTCTAGTAATTGAGTTTATGTTGATCCAGTTAAGATTGCTACGATCAATGTAAGTCTTTCTTCTCTTTTCTCTTTGTAATAAATCACTCTATCTTTTCTGTGGTCCTTATTTCTCCCTATTCTATTGCAGGAATAGGAAACTCCTAACACCCCATCTGATATTCGTAGTTTTCTGGGCCTTGCCGGTTATTATCAGAGATTCATTGAGAATTTTGTTTGGATTGTTGCACCTCTCACTGCTTTAAATCATAAGAATACTAGGTCTATATGGAATGATTAGCGTGAAGCTGCGTTCAATGAGTTAAAGGGTAAGCTTACTTCTGCAACAGCTCTTACCATTCCAAATGGAAATGAGGGATTAATGGTATACACTGATGCTAGTCGTGAGGGTTTGGGAGTTGTTCTGATGCAAGATGGAAAGGTTATTGCTTATGCCCGTCGTCAGTTGAAGACCCATGAAGCCAATTATACAGCTCATGATTTGGAATTGCTTGCCTTGGTTTTTGCTTTGAAGCTTTAGAGGCATCATCTTTTAGGAACTAAGTTTGAGCCCTTTACGGATCATCATTCTTTGAGATATATCTTCACCCAGAAGGATTTGAATCAGCAGCAGGTTAGGTGGCTTGAGTTCCTTGCTTCTTATGACCTCTACATTAGCTATACCCCTGGAAAGGCTAATGTTGTGGCCGATGCTTTGAGTCGGTAGAAGACGATGTTGTGTCAGCTTGTTGTTTCATCTTCTCCTCTTATGGGTCGTATTATTGCTAAGCAAGATGAGGATAGGATTATTAGATTGATTAAGGAG
The DNA here is from genome assembly GCA_030765085.1 of Allium cepa. Classification (NCBI taxonomy): domain Eukaryota; kingdom Viridiplantae; phylum Streptophyta; class Magnoliopsida; order Asparagales; family Amaryllidaceae; genus Allium; species Allium cepa. Next base: position 141,579,074 of record CM060932.1, read on the forward strand.
AATGTTCATAATAGAGTTGGTGGTGGTAGTCTTGATGGTAGTGGAGCTCAAATCGATGATAGAGGATTTTGAGTATTAATAATCGTATTTGTGTCCCGAATGTCGATGGATTGAGGCAGGAGTTACTTCGGGAAAATCATCAATCCAGACTTTTTATTCATTCAGGTGTGACAAAGATGTATCAGGATATGAAGAAGCTTTAGTGGTGGAGGGGTATGATGCGAGAGATTATTTAATCGTGGAAATGCCATGTCAGGTGCACCGATCAGAATCGAAACAAACCAATTACCGAATCCACCTATCATCGCTGGCATCACCATAAAAAAGATCATTAAAAAAGCATGAGCTATCCAAACTTCTCAGGCCTACAGTACCTTATTCAGGGTAGGCTCTTCACGAAAGAGAAGTATCCATGAAAGAATAATAACTCCCCTTGAGGGCCTAAAGGTGTTAAAACAACTAAAAAACTAAATGAAGCACTATGGCAGAAAATGCTTAGGTCAAGGTGCCCTCTTGGCAGACCAACAGGAATTTGCTAACCCCGCAAGCCAATCCGGTGTCTATTTATACCTCTCCCTCAAACTTATTTGATTTCCTGATATCAATCAAAAAGTTTTTTCACGTAAAAAATGGGTATTTTTTAATTCTTTATACTTTTCAAGGCCTTCGTCCTGTTTTCGTTGAATTTTTTCAGTACAATGGCAGACTGGGTGGTGCCTTACCGCACCGCACCGCAGGCGCACGCGCGGTAGCGTTCGTGGTGGTGCTTCAGGATTCCAATGTGACCAATTGGATGGTTAGAGAACAGGGCTCCCCATCAAACATTTGGCCTTTCTTTAACCAGCAATGGCTCATGACTCTTAACATTTCTTGTTGTCGAGAACGATGCGGGTGTCATCTACAGCTCGGGTCTATGTAGCTGTTAAGGGCTTCTATGATCGAATGCCACTAGACAAAATAGCTCAATATGGTCAACGGGCAACGGGCTTTGACTTCGTTGAGCTTCAAGGCATTCCCGCTCCCTTTGCAATCAAACCCCGGAACTACGGCTCAAAGGATCGCATGAAAGAGCTAAATTAGATATCTTCTTTTACTAATGAATAAATCCGCGATCCCATAGGACTTGCATCTGATGATCTAAGCCTTCCTCCTTGTCGATGATTATGGATCTCTCCTGCCCTCTATCTCGAGGTATGCTCTCTTCCACTTACTTGGATCGCTCCTTCTTTGAGGCAGGGGAAATCCCGGTGTCAGAGCAGCTAGTCGTACTCGTGGGTCTTGCTAGGAGCGAACTCCAGGCTTCTCATTTCTTTATATAGAATTTTTTCTATCCAAATCAAATTGAAAATTTGATGGGGATTGATCTTTAACCCGGATGCACTTAAAGAATCACTTACCAGACATATGACTGGACTTATGAGTTGGCTTGACAAATAACGACTGTTGGGCGTTACACTCCTGAATGAATATATATACTTGCGCCTACCTTGTTATGATTATTCTCAAGCCATTCTCATAAAAAAAATGACTTGTTTCTATTTATCTTTATATAAAAAAATATTAGTAATCACCAGGTATATATTCGATGAGATACCAGTAGAATAGGCACTTGAGAAGGCCAGCTTAGCGACCAAGACAGGAAAAATGCTGCGTGATCCAACTCCAAAGAACAAAAGCAGAATCAATGCAATGGTTAGTGCCAGGTAGCCCCGCTGCCAATACCAATAGTCGTTCACTACCTGCTTTCTACTAATTTGATGGTATCGAATCTAAGTTATTACCCTTAGCGGGGTAGAGAATTAGCCCTTAGCTTCTTCTCAATTTCTAGGGTAGAGGATAGTTGTGATTCTGGTAAAGGTCTAGACTCATTGATGGAATCAAATGTTAAGATGACTTTTCTTAGACTTATCTAGGAGTATTTACTTAAGTGCAAGGCTAGCTCCGGTTCACCAAGAGTTTTAGTTCACCAAGAATGCGTCACTCAGGAAAAAGGTTCATACATTGTACCGTACCTTTCTATGTCAACAACCGTAACTCGAGCGCGTCCGACTGCTATTAACCTACTCTGATTGCTTACTCTGGAAGTCTTGCAGGCCCTGAACGGGTCTAAAATAGAAGGCCCCTTACTGCCCTATTCTGTAACTTCCCTTCTTTCGTCCGTCCACGAGGCAGTCAAAAGAAAGGGGCGGCTATAACGCAGGAGTCATGGTGGTTGTATGCCACGAGGTGGATCAATTCAACGATGGAAGCTTCACCTTTAGCTTCAAACGCAATAAGCATAGTTGTGGCCTCACAAACTCCCCAAGCTTGATAAGCAGCTTTACGCCGTTGGTAGGCTGCCTGATTAAACACCTTAGATAGCAACATCATACTTAGCAAGCAAAGAAAGAACTCTTCTTTCCGGTCTCTTCTCTTATACGTCTAAGAGTTCCTACTATGCATAGGACTGAGTGCCAGTCTTTTCGGTTAGAAGTCTCGCTACGCACCTCTGGAATCTTGGCGGAGTTCGAGTGGCTTAATGCTAGTACCTAGTCTAAAAGCGACTAGTGCCCGTCCGTTTGGCCGGCTTAAAAATAAGCACCTGGCTCGTTGGGTTTTCTTCGAAGAAAACACTCCCATCCCGCCATTGCATTCCATCTAGCTGGGGTTGGCTTCTCTCACCAGGAAAGGGGGAGACCAAATAAAGCAGATTAATGGGGGAGCAATATTAATACCTTGCATGGACACCATTCCGAAGCAATAAAAAGAAGGCTCATTTTCCTTACATTCACAAAGAAAGTCTTCTTTTTGAAAATCGGAAAAATTAGGGAATAGCTCGGTTGTGTTATGCGACCAATGGGAAAGTCTGGAGAAAGGTTGAGTGACCAATGGTAGTAGGCGCTAGTATATTAATTCGGGAGGAGACCGATCAAAACGCCAGTATAAACATAGGCGACCAACGGGAGGGAGAGAGAGACTATTAATGGGGCCTAGTATATTAATTGGGCGGGACGGGAAGAGAAAGTAACGGGGACCGATCCAATCAACATATACTAGATCACTATTCTCTAAACCTTGCAGAGAGAAAGATTACCCCAGTATATTAATTCTATGGTTTATGGTTGTTCGCTACTAGGGTAGCGAAGCAAATGCTCGTGGATCATACCATTTATTTTTCTATGACATTTCATTCAATTGTATAATCATTAGTCATCCTTTTCCTTTTTGGGTCATAACCAAATCTAAATTTATTGAGTTATTAGATTCGAGTTATAAGAATCCATAGTAAAATAAAGTCACTAGCTCGTTATTTAGTACTAATCGGTGAAATGAAAATACATTTCAATGGAATTCCTTTTTTGTTTTTCCTTAGCTTAGTTAATCCATTTTGAAAGGTATAAGGAGGTAGAGTAAACCTGTTTTTATTTTCCTAACCTTACCAAGGCTTGACATGCCGTGAATCCTCTTGAAAGAGAGGGGTGCCTTCGGGAACGCGGATAACCTCTCTTCAAAGAAGGTGGTGACCCCATGGAAGAAAGGGTGTTCCAGTGGGTCTAATGAAGAAAGTGAGGAAGATGATCCGGGACCCTATTCTTTGTGTAGTATCCTATCTGGAATAATATACTTTTATAGGACTTCTTACGGAGTTCACAACGTGGATACCAGAGAATAGTAGAAGCTTTTTCTTTCTCAATTGATTTTGAATTACATGACCGGCCTTTCATCGGTGGCCAAAAGGTGTATCCGTATTTATATTTGCTTTCATTTTCGTGCTTAACCCAATTGTTGGTTCAGTTTATGCATGGTGAAAAGGAGCATTAGAATGGTCTTAACTAAATATTCAGACAACAAAAAAAAGAAAAAGGAAGGAGCAGTACGTTTCAACCAATTAAACTATAAGCCCCCTTTTTTGAAATGAGAGAGAGATCCACCTTTTTTCGTTCAAGTATTCAATCTTCCCAAAGAAAAATGACTTAATTAATATTAGTAAATTTTTGTGGTTTCTGAACCCATTGAGATGACCCAAGAATTTCGCTATTTCGATTCTGCTAGTCCTTAGGAACTTTGATATTAATAGGGGTGACGGATAATTCGGAATCAACATAGGATAGGTCTAGTCCTGGGGACAAATCAATAGGAAATGCTATGAATCCTTAAATCGTGAGCATCAGCATGTAGGTTACAAAATACCGTCTCAATTCATTCTATTTCATCACAAATTGGGAGAATCGCGCCGACTCTGACTTTCGCAAGACAGTTATCCGCTCCGCACTTGGCTACCCAGCTTTGGCATGAGCTAAGCAAGCAAGTAAACTACTTCTCCTAATGTTTATACTGGGCGTAGGCAAAGTGAGTTGGCTGTTTCGAAATAAGTGATTTTGGCCAAGTCATGAGTAAGTGATTTTGGTGCTGGTAGAGAATTAGTCTTATAATCAATAGAGGGTAGAGAAGGGCTATAATAATTGACAATAGCTGGTATCTAATAGTTGTTATTCCGAAAGAAGGATTCTCGTTCTGCGGGGGGCCTATTTTGGTGCGTAGCGAATTCCTTGTCTGGTTTCCTCGCGTGCCAACTGGGGAATTCTACATCAAGGCGCTCTCTTATTATCCATGCAGAGTAGTTCATAAGGGTGATCAAAGGGGTCCAATATGCAATGAACATTTCGATCTTTGTTAATAGGTGTGCGACTTGGCAGCAAGTCAAGGCCGATCATCAGAAAACCCCTGGTTTATTGCAACCTCTTGAGGTTTCCTATTGGAAATGGGAACAAGTTTCGAAGGATTTTATTGATGGATTACCAAGGTCTAAAAGGGTAATGAGAGTATTTGGGTTATTGTGGATAGATTGACCAAGTCAGCTCATTTTATTCCGGTCAACTCTACCCGTTCTGCTTCTATTTTGGCTGAGATTTATATGAGGGAGATTGTTCGCCTTCATGGTGTTCCTTTCAGTATTGTTTGTGATAGAGATCCCATCTTCACCAATCAGTTTTGGAAAAAATTTCAGGAATCTTTAGGTACTCACCTTAATTCGAGCACTGCTTACCATCCACAGACCGACGGTCAAACGAAAAGAGTGAATCAGATTCTAGAGGATCTTCTTCATGCTTGTGTTCTTGATTAGGGAGGATCTTGGGAAGAACATCTCCACCTTGTTGAATTCACCTATAACAACAGTTATCAGGTATATTCTCAAGTCTTCTATTTTAATCTTGTCTTAATCTTTTATCTATCTCATTTCATCCTTGAATCCAGGCTAGTATTGCAATGTCTCCGTTAGGTCTCTCCATCCTTGAATCCAGGCTAGTATTGCAATGACCTTGGAGATCTCCATCTTGCTGGATTGAATCTGGTAATCGTCTTGTTCTTGGTCCTGATATGATTCTGGAAGCTTCTGAGAGAGTTGAGGAGATTAAGAGGAAGATGAGGAGTGCTCAGGATAGGCAGAAGAAGTATGCTGATTGACGAAGGAGGAGTTTGGAGTTTTCTGTTAGTGATCAGGTTCTCCTTTAGGTCTCTCCCTTAAGGAATGTGATTCGGTTTGGTCGAAAAGGGAAGCTTGATTCTAGGTTCATAGGTCCTTTCCGCATTTTAGAGAGGGTTGGTTCTTTAGCTTATCGCTTGGATTTGCCTGGGAAGCTGTCTAGAGTACATAATGCATTCCATGTTTCGCATCTTCGCCGATATCTTCATGATCCATCTTTGGTTGTCCATCCTTCTGCTCTTGAGAGTTTGGATATTGAGCCAAACCATACTGTCAAGAGCAAGCCAATTCTTATTATAGATAGAGGTACGAATTGTAGATAGAGGTATGAAGCAGCTGAGAAGGAAATCCGTCAACCTGGTCAAAGTGCAGTGGAGTACCGATGATCGGGATTGTACCTGGGAGGCAGAGGAGAGCATGCGTTCTTCGAATCCGGATTTGTTTGTTTCAGGTACTATTCGTTATTCTATCTTATCTTTCTTTGTTTTCTGTATCTCGTTCCTTTTCGAGGACGAAAAGTTTTGAGTGGCGGAGAGTATAACAACTCATAATTTTGATAAATATTTTTAAATACAATTTATTGAAACTTTGATTTTAAACCATTTTAAATTTGAAAATTTGGTATTTTACAATGAAAATTTGGGATTTGTTGAGAATTATTTCTCCGAATATAATAAAATAATGATTTTTCTGAAATTTGAAATTTTGGTCAACTTTGGTCAAAGTTTGACTTTCAGTTGAAAATTTTAAATTGAATTTTTAATTTCTATTCTTTTTCTTTGAAGCTGGACTTGATTTTTTTATTCTCTATACTTTTTTCGTTTCGTCAAATTCTAATTTATACTTTTTAAATCCACAAAGTTTCAGCATTCTTCATGCGAATATTTTCAGTATTTTATTTTCTATTTTCTATTTTGGCTTGATTTTGTTTGTGTTTTTGGCTTATTTTGTTATTGGGCTGGGCTAATGGGCTTAGGAATTCTCTAGGAGACACATCTTTTCCTTTTCACATGAAAAGATGTCTTTCCAAAAGCAAGTCACGTATAAAACTTTATCCCCATCTCCTTCTTTCTCATTTTTCATTCTACTATGAAAAAAATTTACAGTAAGTTTCTCTCTTCTTATTCTTCCTTTTTTTCAATTTTTCTTTGTTTTCTCCTAAACATAGTTCAGCCTCACCAATTCTTCCCTAGCTAACTTCATCTCCACCCCCAATCACCACCATATGCTCGGCCATCACCCATCTCCACCATCTTTCCACCATAGCCGTGACTTCCTTCTCCAAAATCACCAAATCCCCTTGCCAAAAACCCTAGCCGACCACCTTGTTTCTCCTTCCCTTTCCTATTTGCCTCAATCACCATCATCACTTACCTTGCCATGACCATCTCCTACCCTAGCCATGACTTGTTGCATTCATCACAATCATGGCCGATCATATGCACCTAGTAGTCGGGCCTAAAACATCATAGGCCGAACCCAAATGACCATGGCCGAACCCAAATGCCACTACCCCTTGACCTTTTGCCTTCCTAACGACCTATGGCTTGCCACCACTTCATTTACCCCATAGCCGTACCTTATGCACACCATAGCCGAGCCTAGTATGCTTCAAAACAACATGGCCAAGCTATGTTATCATGTTGGCTAACCTCTTGCGAAGTGGCCGAGCCCACTAGGTCATATTAGTCCATTTTGCTTTGTTTTAATTCATATTTTTATGTGTTGTATACATATTTATGTATGTTGTATTTTGTTGTGCACAAGATTTAGATCTTGGCTCTACATCCACTCAAGTCTAATTCGTGCTTTGTCGTTGTAACGACCCAGTATTTTCAACCATTCGCATCCGCACATGTTGGACTTGAATTGTTCAAAATACCGCGTTGTAAATAAAATTTGGCAAATCTCAAAATATACAGTAAATAATTAATCACAGAATCACAGACACAGAATCAGAATACTCGCAGCGGAATTTAAAATACTTAGTGGTTCATGAAGCCACTATAAATAGTCTCAATCAAATAAAAATTACATAGTCTTTAATCCAAATATAGTTTTAAATCATCAGTAGAACAATCCAAATGTCCACTAGTCTTGATTTCAAAAATTTAGATAAAGAACTGGGAAGGAAGTTTGACAGCAGCTTGAAAGTGATCTACAGAAATCCTAGCTCCGGGATGAAACTGAACTGCAACTCAGGCTGACCCGAGCGTAACATAAAACATAAACACTCGAGTCAGGACATACATACTTATATAGTGTAAGCTAATTCAAGTGTACTGTAATATAGAGCAAGTAACTTAAAGGATGCTTGGGACCGCCCATCCTCTAAGGATCCGTTAAACTATTTACTATGTAGTAATACTTCGCTATTATAATAGTGTCTATTAGTAAAATAAACTTACTTTTAAATAGCGTTAAGGCTTTACATTTTCCACCTTAACACATAATATATTCCCATAGTCTATACAGTACCGTAATCTCCACCGGAATGGGCGTCGTCGGAGGGCACTCCATAGGTATGGTACAAAACCAAAATCGTATAAGGCTCGCTATGGTAGGTGACACGGTACAACTAGGCAATGCCAGGGTAGATATACCAATTACACATCCGGACCGATGGAAACACGTAGCGCGCACCTACCGCCCACCTCGAACAACACTCCCAAATCAAAGGTGCGCACCAAACAATCAAAAAAGTAATAGAATGGCATACGAAGAAGTGCGTCCGATCAGAGGTGCTACCTCATTAATCCGTCAATCGCTCCTGTTTTAGCCACCTTATGCCAACTCACGGGAGTCGGGTCCACGTATTTACCTTAAAGGAAATGTCACCACCATCCTACTTCATTCTAGAATCTCCACCGCGTACATGGTTGTCAAAGTGGTTTCGGTATCGACAGAGAGTATGTCAGATATCCGATTCTGGTCTCTTTAACAACCAAACGTTATTATAACCCGTGGTTACAACTTTTAAAATGGTATTTATACTTTAATAATCAAAATAAATTTCAAATACCTTTCAACATCAAATATCATTTCAACATCATTTATTTAAACATCAGTCATTTTATTTCATATAAAATACCATTTAAATCTATTCAATTTATTTAGGAATTAATTGCCTTTCAACTCACATTTAAAAGTTAAATTCTTCCATTTAAAACCATTTAAAATCAATTCCTTATTTTTATTAATTACATATTAAATTCCAAAATTTAAGCCTTTTTCCCCAAAGATTATTTCCATTTATTTTAAACAATCCGAAAATTCAGTTTCCGTAGCATTTATGAAATGCCACTTAAAGTCTGTAAGTCAAAACAGTTCATTTATAAAAGACAGCATTTAAGTGCTGTAATAAATTATCAACTTAACAATCAAATTTTAAATTCCCAAATATAACTTATTATCAATTATTTTCTTAACTAAAACTCACTTTTAACAAAATTTCAGAATTTCCCAAAATAAGTTATATTCCAAAATTTTACTTAAACATTTATTTATTTAACATTTTGACTTATTCAAAAATCATTATAATTTTATAAAAATCCTTTAAATACATTTGAACCAGAATATTATAAATTCCCATTTAAAATATTTTTAAACATTTCAGAAAAATATTATATAAACCACGGGTCTGTATATAGTTTTCTAGCCTAGGTCAAGTGATACGGATTTATATCATTTCAATCCGCAATTTACAAAATCCGGGTTCTATCATTTCAAACCCGCAATCCCAAGTTAACAAATAAATAATTAAACAACTAAATAAATGAACAAATGATTATCGTTCAGGCCTATCATTTCAGCCAATAACGATCTCAAATTTACAGGGAACTTACAGTGATGATTTAATCAGTAAATAAGCATTACATAGTATAACTGCAATAATATTACAATAGATAAACAACTGATGAGGTGTCAATTTAAAATGGGGTTTAACATCATACGTTATATCACAGGCAGATAAAATTTAATAAATAATTTACAAATACACTTTTGATAAATCATGGATATATAGGTATGTTTGTCTGGTGAGAAATACTCACCTTAGAGCTGCAGAAAATTTGATTCAAACGATTGTATCACTTGATAAAGAAACGTACAAACGGCACGATTAGATTTCCGCGGATGCAACGTCTTGATTCAAATCTAGAAGAAGATCCAAATAAAACCAAATGCGCGACTTAAATTTACGGTCAAAGGAAAATTTAAATAAACGAAATTGAGACGGGATTATAAAAAGATAAATGGACCAACTTTGCTCGACTACTCCCCACACCCGACTTGATTTTAACTAATAGGTGGCGTTCATTCAAATTTCTCAAGCACTCCTTATTCCTTTCCCTTTTTAATCTCACGTACTAACTTCTATTTGTTTTTTTCCTTTTCCTTTTTTTTGTGTGGCACGACCGCTGCTATCTTAACCCGAAAGCATGTACACCTACCCACTTACGTCCTGGCCCATGCATGCATACTTCCACTTTCTCTTTTTCACCTACAGACCCACCCACGCGTTTGTAATATATACCTAGACACACTCAAATATCAGTTAATCCTCTATTCATTGAAATGAATCTAATCACTCAAACAAAACAACCTTCACCTATTGTCCAATATAATATCTAAAGCAAACTGAGTTATATTTTACTAGTCTGGAAACAAATATGATTGGTCTAAGCTGAATTTAAGTGTCACGGTCCTAGCCTACATAAACTTGAATGGATGCTCTAATGATAATTACAAAACCGTGTGATTGCTTCGCACACAACAAATATATTACGAAACATTTCCAGGTTTTTTTTCCTATTTCACACTTTCTTTGCTAACATGACTCACGCATGAAGGTCCCATTGCCACAACTACAGGGACGCATGCATTTTTCTATAGAATGCAAAAGAAGGATACTAAGCTTGACTTCCTACAACAATCTGACATACATGGCAAAATAGATCCGAGGGGGAAAAAGAGATGTGGCAAGGACATGTGGTGGAGCAGCCGATTATTTAGATTGATCAGATGAACATACGATAGAAAAGAAATAAATAAATAAATAAATAAATAAATAAAAGGAAGAAGAAAGAGAGTAAACTTCCATTACCTGAAGGAGCTTGCAAGCAAGAAAAAGAAGGTTGAAGAGATGATGCTATGCGTATGAATAATTGTATGGGCTTATATATATAGGCGGGGGGTGCGTGATTTAAGGTGAACAATATAGGAAGGAAATAAATTTAGATTAACTTGCACGGTGGCTTGGATTTACACAAAGAAACAGACAGGAATATTAGGCACATTTGTACATGTTTCTTTTCTCCTTAAATTTTTTTTTGGAAATAATTACGTTGATTAAAGAGAAGAAACGGTAAAGATTTTATTTGGCAAAGATTTTTATGACAAATTTAAACAGATATTGAATGCGTTGATAAATTTTTGGCAAAGATAAAATTTTGATTTGAACGTGTAAAAGAAGGAAGCTGCATGATTTTCCTTTGATTTTTCAGAAATCTCGTTCTACAGGTGAGGAAATAAATTTCTTTTATTGATTGCAAACGTTTCCAGTGGCAAGCGTTTTATTTTGTAAATGCATTCTTACGTGCACGAATTTAGGAAGAGGAAAAACAAAATATCTAGGAAATATTTGCTCTTGCTTTAAATAAGAAGTAAATGTGACTGGGGTAGAGAAACAGCAAGAATTTATTGCTGAGAATTGTAAAAGGAAATCACAGATTATATACCCATTAATCAAATGAAGTTGTACGTGGATTTGAAATTTTTATAATCAGCATTGATTTATAAAGAAACGGTAAAGTTTTACTAGACAAAGATTTATACCAAATTTAAAGCAAATTGAATGCGTTGATTTTTATTATTAATACGTTTTCCTATATACGTTATTTATACCATTAAATATCGTACCCTCTTAAATGCGAAATTATCAGTTTATTAATATGCTATAAATTCTTAACATTTATTACTAAATTAAAAAGATAAAACTTTGGTTACATCTCTCTCTCTGATTCTTGTTACCATTAAAAGGCGATTTATTATCCAAATGGACCAAATATTACAAATTTTTAAAGCAAGTATATAATCCATTTTTTTTATTAAAATTCCAATTAGAGTTATCCTTAAACAAAGTGAAACTTTCATTTATTATTTAGCATTTTGGAAATGATTTGATCAAATTAAAATATATATAAATTGGGAAGTAAATTTTACTAGAAAGAGAAAAATAAACGTAAGAAATATGGGTAAAGAGAAAAACGCATATGAAATAGGCAAGCAGATAGGAGAATGGATACTGCACATGACTGAGATTTAGGAGAAAATTGTGTTTTGAAAAATGCAAGAAATAAATTTTGTTGAATGGAAAAAATCTATGGAAATCAAATTTTTAAAGCAATGCGTTGAATTTAGAGGCAACATACTTGATTTGAACGCTAGAATATTCCTTCCCTCTAAAAACACATGCCACTGATAAATTTACTCATTTACACTAAGGTCATATTTTTAAGAATGTGTACCATAGCCATAATAATTTATGCCCAAAATATACCGAAATAACGGATTAAAATTCTATACGTTTTCTTAAATATATATACGGTATTTATTCCCTAAATTTACGCGCCCTTTAAACGCGTAATTACCCAGTTCATTTATACACTATAAAAATTTAAAATTTACTACTTAAATGGAATAAAATTTGTTTACATTTTTTTTTTCTTCTGATCTATTTACCATTGACAAAGAAATGTATTATTCAAAATATTACTTAACTTTAAAAGGTAGATAATCCATTTTATAGCTAAGGTAAAAATTATTATGTTGTTTTAACAGTCTAGAAAAATAGAAAATTGGCGAACGTTTACAAAATTGAAAAAAGAAAAGTGTTGATTCTTAGAGTAAAGAAACGGAAAAGAATATTTGATTTGAACGTTATTGAAAAATCAATGGGTTTTATTTATTAAATATATGGAGTCAACGGAAAGAAAATTTATTCCTTTCCCACTAAAATGCATGTACACTGATTTATTTGATTATTTATATCCAAGGTAATAAATTTAGACGCGTGAAAAACCGATGCAAAACACACGCCCAGTTTCATAATAAAAGTGACGCTTTTTAAATTTACGCGTTCTCTTATGTAGTAAATATATGTTAAAAATATTTCATCAATAACACGCATTTTAAACGCGTAATTAAATAGTTTATTTATACACTAATTTTTTTTTTCAAATCTTATTTCTTAATTAAAACTTGATTTTGGTAGAAATTAAGTTATTTACCATCTTCGACAAAAACCCAAATTTCCAATTAAAGTTAATTCTTAACCACGTCAAAATTTCAGAGATCTTATTATTTAATTAAAAATTTGGTCAATTGTTTTTTTTAATCACTTTAAAATTTAGATTTTTATATAATAAACCCCAAAGTTTTAAAAATACAAGTGAAAAATACTTGTTAAAAATTTGGGCTATTACACTCTCCCCCACTCAGAACTTTTCGTCCTCGAAAAGGAAGAAGGTAGAGGAATAGAAACAACCTGAAAGAAAACTAAATTGAAACTTAAATTAGAATCATTAATCTAAATAATAAAAATTCAATTTTAAATTAATAATTGATTTCATCTATTTATACTTAAAATTTTAACATTTATTTATTTACATATTTACTTGTATAATATCCCTATACTTATAAAATCATTTTTTTTATCCAAATTTTACACAAGGTATTATAACATTCTAATTTAAAAATGTTTAATTTTAATCCAAATTTGAAATGGTAATTTAACTTAATTGTTAAAGTAAATTTACCATTTCCCAAAATAAACTAAATTCCCCATTTAGTTTCTTCTTTATTCCAAACTATAATTAAATTTATTTCTCTCAATATATTTTTCTCATCTATGTCAAATATGTTTACACTTATTACAACTGTTTAAATTTATCCTTAGTTCCTTAACATCATTTTATATTGAAAATTATTCCATTACCCTTTTATTTTATTTACCTCTGTTAATCTTTTTATAACTAGAATTTTAGTGTATAACATTTATTATAACCACTCAAATTTTATTTATAAATCTTTTTATATTGTATATTATCCAATTACATTGTTAACTTCTGAAAATCAAGGTAGGTTATATTGAAATGAAATTGAGTATTATACAAATAAAACTTTCAAATTCAATTATCTCAAGTTGGAATCATTTATTCAAAAATTTGATTTTTTTTTTGATTGAAATTATTACTCAAGATAAAATTTAAGAATTAAATTTCTAATTCCCTTCAACCCAAATAAATATATGTACATAATATGTCAAATCAAATTTAAATCATATATCTATATATTATAAATCAAGTCATATTTTAGAGATTCAAATCAGTTAAATTCTCAAGGTAACACTGTAGCCAGACTACAGAATGGTCTTTTTACTTCGAAACTCGAAAATGAATGTCGATGATGTTGCTGTCATCACCGAAATTATTTCCTAGCGACAAGGAGAAGAGCACTGATTTTTAAACCTTTAAAATTCTTTGGAAACAAATTTTTATTCGAAAATAATTTAAATAATATCTCCCTTTAAAATTTTAAACACAAGGTTTGAAACCATCGAAAATTGAATTCTCAAGTTCTGGTTTTAAATTCATTTCTGTTTCCAAATTAATTTATAACCATTTGTTTATATTCAATTATTTATATTAGACAAAACACATGGTCTATAAAACCATAAATAAAATCAAAACTATTATCTCTTGACAACTAGTTAAATTAATCATAAAATTCTGAAAATTATACTTATATATAATATTAGATTTTTCCCAAATATAGGAATAAATTTTTCAAAACAAGGATGGAGATTCAGATTTGATGGATTCAAATGAAAGAGAATTTTGATTTAAAGATAAATTGGAATCAGAAGATCCGATGATTAAATAATAGAACAAGGAACTAGATAAGTTTATATAAATCGCGGGCAACCTTAACTTGGTCAACCGTGACTTAAAGAGTCAGATCGAATGTAGATTTACCATTCGATCCGAAGAGATAGAGTTCGGAATAAATAAAGATACTAGCATCTAAACCGAGGTTAAATATAAATCTCTGGTGAATCAATGCTAATTTTAAAGGAGTTTCACCCCTTTATTTGAATATTGGCGAGACCGCCAATTCACTATAAAGATCATCCGAAATGGAGTTATGGGATACTCCAGAAATCGAAAGAAGATGAATAGTGAGGGACACGAATGAACTTTGGAACCGTAGGGAACGTTCCAAAATTCAAAGGAAATCGAATCAAAAGGAAGAGATTCAAGCTCGAATGAAAGTGATTCTGTAAATCAAATTTACCATACCTTCTAAGTTTTGCCTCGAGCCAAAGCTCTGATACCAAATGTAACGACCCAGTATTTTCAACCATTCGCATCCGCACATGTTGGACTTGAATTGTTCAAAATACCGCGTTGTAAATAAAATTTGGCAAATCTCAAAATATACAGTAAAAAATTAATCACAGAATCACAGACATAGAATCAGAATACTCGCAGCGGAATTTAAAATACTTAGTGGTTCATGAAGCCACTATAAATAGTCTTAATCAAATAAAAATTACATAGTCTTTAATCCAAATATAGTTTTAAATCATCAGTAGAACAATCCAAATGTCCACTAGTCTTGATTTCAAAAATTTAGATAAAGAACTGGGAAGGAAGTTTGCCAGCAGCTTGAAAGTGATCTACAGAAATCCTAGCTCCGGGATGAAACTGAACTGCAACTCAGGCTGACCCGAGCGTAACATAAAACATAAACACTCGAGTCAGGACATACATACTTATATAGTGTAAGCTAATTCAAGTGTATTGTAATATAGAGCAAGTAACTTAAAGGATGCTTGGGACCGCCCATCCTCTAAGGATCCGTTAAACTAGTTACTATGTAGTAATACTTCGCTATTATAATAGTGCCTATTAGTAAAATAAACTTACTTTTAAATAGCGTTAAGGCTTTACATTTTCCACCTTAACACATAATATATTCCCATAGTCTATACAGTACCGTAATCTCCCCCAGAATGGGCGTCGTCAGAGGGCACTCCATAGGTATGGTACAAAACCAAAATCGTATAAGGCTCGCTATGGTAGGTGACACGGCACAACTAGGCAATGCCAGGGTAGATATACCAATTACGCATCCGGACCGATGGAAATGCGTAGCGCGCAGCTACCGCCCACCTCGAACAACACTCCCAAATCAAAGGTGCGTACCAAACAATCACAAAAGTAATAGAATGACATAAGAAGAAGTGCGTCCGATCAGAGGTGCTACCTCATTAATCCGTCAACCGCTCCTGTTTTAGCCACCTTATGCCAACTCACGGGAGTCGGGTCCACGTATTTACCTTAAAGGAAACCTCACCACCATCCTACTTCATTCTGCAATCTCCACCGCGTACACGGTTGTCAAAGTGGTTTCGGTATCGACGGAGAGTATGTTAGATATCCGATCCCGGTCTCTTTAACAACCAAACGTTATTATAACCCGTGGTTACAACTTATAAAATGGTATTTATACTTTAATAATCAAAATAAATTTCAAATACCTTTCAACATCAAATATCATTTCAACATCATTTATTTAAACATCAGTCATTTTATTTCATATAAAATACCATTTAAATCTATTCAATTTATTTAGGAATTAATTGCCTTTCAACTCACATTTAAAAGTTAAATTCTTCTATTTAAAACCATTTAAAATCAATTCCTTATTTTTATTAATTACATATTAAATTCCAAAATTTAAGCCTTTTTCCCCAAAGATTATTTCCATTTATTTTAAGCAATCCAAAAATTCAGTTTCCGTAGCATTTATGAAATGCCACTTAAAGTCTGTAAGTCAAAACAGTTCATTTATAAAAGACAGCATTTAAGTGTTGTAATAAATTATTAACTTAACAATCAAATTTTAAATTCCCAAATATAACTTATTATCAATTATTTTCTTAACTAAAACTCACTTTTAACAAAATTTCAGAATTTCCCAAAATAAGTTATATTCCAAAAAATTTACTTAAACATTTATTTATTTAACATTTTGACTTATTCAAAAATCATTATAATTTTATAAAAATCCTTTAAATACATTTGAACCAGAATATTATAAATTCCCATTTAAAATATTTTTAAACATTTCAGAAAAATATTATATAAACCACGGGTCTGTTTATAGTTTTCTAGCCTAGGTCAAGTGATACGGATTTATATCATTTCAATCCGCAATTTACAAAATCCGGGTTCTATCATTTCAAACCCGCAATCCCAAGTTAACAAATAAATAATTAAACAACTAAATAAATGAACAAATGATTATCGTTCAGGCCTATCATTTCAGCCTATAACGATCTCAAATTTACAGGGAACTTACAGTGATGATTTAATCAGTAAATAAGCATTACATAGTATAACTGCAATAATATTACAATAGATAAACAACTGATGATGTGTCAATTTAAAATGGGGTTTAACATCACATGTTATATCACAGGCAGATAAAATTTAATAAATAATTTACAAATACATTTGTGATAAATCACGGATATATAGGTATGTTTGTCTGGTGAGAAATACCCACCTTAGAGCTGCAGAAAATTTGATTCAAACGATTGTATCACTTGATAAAGAAACGTACAAACGGCACGATTAGATTTCCGCGGATGCAACGTCTTGATTCAAATCTAGAAGAAGATCCAAATAAAACCAAACGCGCGACTTAAATTTACGATCAAAGAAAAATTTAAATAAATGAAATTGAGACGGGATTATAAAAAGATAAATGGACCAACTTTGCTCGACTACTCCCCACACCTGACTTGATTTTAACTAATAGGTGGCGTTCATTCAAATTTCTCAAGCACTCCTTCTTCCTTTCCCTTTTCAATCTCACATACTAACTTCTATTTGTCTTTTTTTCCTTTTCCTTTTCTTTTTTTTTATTTTGGTGTGGCACGACCGCTACTATCTTAACCCGAAAGCATGTACACCTACCCACTTACGTCCTGGCCCATGCATGCATACTTCCACTTTCTCTTTTTCACCTACAGACCCACCCACGTGTTTGTAATATATACCTAGACACACTCAAATATCAGTTAATCCTCTCTTCACTGAAATGAATCTAATCACTCAAACAAAACAACCTTCACCTATTGTCCAATATAATATCTAAAGCAAACTGAGTTATATTTTACTAGTCTGGAGACAAATATGATTGGTCTAAGCTGAATTTAAGTGTCACGGTCCTAGCCTACATAAACTTGAAGGATGCTCTAATGATAATTATAAAACCGTGTGATTGCTTCGCACACAACAAATATATTACGAAACATTTCCAGGTTTTTTTTTCCTATTTCACACTTGCTTTGCTAACATGACACACGCATGAAGGTCCCATGGCCACAACTACAGGGACGCATGCATTTTTCTATAGAATGCAAAAGAAGGATACTAAGCTTGACTTCCTACAACAATCTGACATACATGGCAAAATAGATTCGAGGGGGAAAAAGAGATGTGGCAAGGACATGTAGTGGAGCAGCTGAGTATTTAGATTAATCAGATGAACATATGATAGAAAAGCAAAAAAAATAAAAAATAAATAAATAAAAGGAAGAAGAAAGAGAGTAAACTTCCATTACCTGAAGGAGCTTTCAAGCAAGAAAAAGAAGGTTGAAGAGCTGATGTTATGCGTATGAATAATTGTATGGGCTTATATATATAGGCGGGGGGTGCGTGATTTAAGGTGAACAATATAGGAAGGAAATAAATTTAGATTAACTTGCACGGTGGCTTGGATTTACACAAAGAAACAGACAGGAATATTAGGCACATTTTTACAAGTTTCTTTTCTCCTTAAAAAATTTTTTTTTTTGAAAATAATTACGTTGATTAAAGAGAAGAAACGGTAAAGTTTTTATTTGGCAAAGATTTTTATGACAAATTTAAACAGATATTGAATGCGTTGATAAATTTTTGGCAAAGATAAAATTTTGATTTGAACGTGTAAAAGAAGGAAGCTGCATGATTTTCCTTTGATTTTTCAGAAATCTCGTTCTACAGGTGAGGAAATAAATTTCTTTCATTGATTGCAAACGTTTCCAGTGGCGAGCGTTTTATTTTGTAAATGCATTCTTACGTGCACAAATTTAGGAAGAGGAAAAACAAAATATCTAGGAAATATTTGCTCTTGCTTTAAATAAGAAGTAAATGTGACTGGGGTGGAGAAACAGAAAGAATTTATTGCTGAGAATGGTAAAAGGAAATCACAGATTATGTACCTATTAAACAAATGAAGTTGTACGTGGATTTGAAAGTTTTATAATCAGCATTGATTTATAAAGAAACGGCAAAGTTTTACTAGACAAAGATTTATACCAAATTTAAAGCAAATTGAATGCGTTGATTTTTATTATTAATACGTTTTCCTATATACGTTATTTATACCATTAAATATCGTACCCTCTTAAATGCGAAATTATCAGTTTATTAATATGCTATAAATTCTTAACATTTATTACTAAATTAAAAAGATAAAACTTTGGTTACATCTCTCTCTGATTACCATTAAAAGGCGATTTATTATCCAAATGGACCAAATATTACAAATTTTTAAAGCAAGTATATAATCCAATTTCTTTTTTAGTAAAATTCCAATTAGAGTTATTCTTAAACAAAGTGAAACTTTCATTTATTATTTAGCATTTTGGAAATGATTTGATCAAATTAAAATATATAAATTGGGAAGTAAATTTTACTGGAAAGAGAAAAATAAACGTAAGAAATATGGGTAAAGAGAAAAACGCATATGAAATAGGCAAGCAAATAGGAGAATGGATACTGCGCATGACTGAGATTTAGGAGAAAATTGTGTTTTGAAAAATGCAAGAAATAAATTTTGTTGAATGGAAAAAATCTATGGAAATCAAATTTTTAAAGCAATGCGTTGAATTTAGAGGCAACATACTTGATTTGAACGCTAGAATATTCTTTCCCTCTAAAAACACATGCCACCGATAAATTTACTCATTTACACTAAGGTCATATTTTTAAGAATGTGTACCATAGCCATAATTATTTATGCCCAAAATATACCGAAATAACGGATTAAAATTCTATACGTTTTCTTAAATATATATACGGTATTTATTTCCTAAATTTACGCGCCCTTTAAACGCGTAATTTCCCAGTTCATTTATACACTATAAAAATTTAAAATTTACTACTTAAATGGAATAAAATTTGTTTACATTTTTTTTCTTCTGATCTATTTACCATTGACAAAGAAATGTATTATTCAAAATATTACTTAACTTTAAAAGGTAGATAATCCATTTTATAGCTAAGGTAAAAATTATTGTGTTGTTTTAACAGTCTAGAAAAATAGAAAATTGGCGAACGTTTATAAAATTGAACAAAGAAAAGTGTTAATTCTTAGAGTAAAGAAACGGAAAAGAATATTTGATTTGAACGTTGTTGAAAAATCAATGGGTTTTATTTATTAAATATGCGGAGTCAACGGAAAGAAAATTTATTCCTTTCCCACTTAAAACGCATGTATACTGATCTATTTGATTATTTATATCCAAGGTAATAAATTTAGACGCGTGAAAAACCAATGCAAAACACGCGTCCAGTTTCATAATAAAAGTGACGCTTTTTAAATTTATGCTTCTCTTATGTAGTAAATATACGTTAAAAATATTACATCAATAACACGCATTTTAAACGCGTAATTAAATAGTTTATTTATACACTAATTTTTTTTTTCAAATCTTATTTCTTAATTAAAACTTGATTTTGCTAGAAATTAAGTTATTTACCATCTTCGACAAAAACCCAAATTTCCAATTAAAGTTAATTCTTAACCACGTCAAAATTTCAGAGATCTTATTATTTAATTAAAAATTTGGTCAATTGTTTTTTTTAATCACTTTAAAATTTATATTTTTATATAATAAACCCCAAAATTTTAAAAATACAAGTGAAAAATGTTGTTAAAAATTTGGGCTGTTACAGTCGTGCTTTACGGAGTTTGTTCTTGTGTCTTGAATTGTCATCTCTAGCTTAAGAAGGTGAGTTTATCACTCTCGACTACGTACTTATATCATAGTAAATTGATAACTTATGGAATTGTAGTAATGATAAGCTATGTTGATAGTAGTTTCATATATGCCTGTGATATGATATCATATGATGTTATCACCTTATACCATACCCGTTTTATCACATTACATGATATGCTATGTTATTCTGTTTATTTATATTCTGCTTCTCACACTGCAAGTTCCATGTTAGTGTAGAATCACTATGGGTTGAAATGATACATACCCGAACGGACTTTAGAATAGGGAAAATCGTTATGAGCCGAAATGATAGACTCAAGCGATTTTTATTTTATTTGACTTGGGATTGCGGTTTAAAATGATAAAACCTGGGATTTTTATATTTTACGGATTGAAATGATACATATCCGTATCACTTGACCTAGGTTAGAAAATATTATACAGACCCATGGTCAATTTTTGAAATTTTAGTTTTCTAAAAATTATTAAGTATTTTGAATTTTAATATATGAATTTTTTTACTTAAATTTTGATTTAAATGAGATAAACAATATATTGGTTTTCTAATAAGTTAAAATTTTATAAGTGAATAAATGGTTTGTTTAAACTAAATTTAAAGATTTTATCTAGGATATAATTTTTTTTATAATATAACTTAATATTTTAATTTAATATGGGATTTTAAATCTTACCTAATGATAGTGACAGATTTGATTTATGAAATGAATATGTTTTGTATAATAAAATAGATTTTATAAAACTGATAAAATTGAAGATATTACGTTTTAAGCATGTTTTAGTAAAATTTGTAGCATTTTCAAAATGCTATGCTATTTTAAGTTATGTTTTCTAAAATGCTATGCTACTTTAGGTTATGTTTTAAAAGTGCTACTATTTCTTAAATGAACATTCAAAGTGCTATTATATAAAGGTCACATTTTCAAAGTATTATGGTTTCTAACTCATTACATTTTTAAAATGTTATAACTATGTGTATAGTTTTGAAAATGTTACAACTTTGGAAATGGATATTATTTTGAAGGCATAATGGTATTGAATTTAAATGGTTTTGAAACGAATATGTTTGATTTTGAAAGTATAAACCATTTGAAATAAATAACTATGGGTTATAATAATGATTGGTTGTTAAAGACACTGGGATCGAAAGTTGTCATACTCTCTGCCAACTCCGAAACCACTTTAACAACCGTGTACGCCGTGGAGATTCCAGAATGAAGTAGGACGGTGGCGATAATCCTATATGAGGTATATACGTAGACCCGACTCCCATGAGTTGGAACAAGGTGGCTAAAACAGGAGAAATTGACGGGCCAATGAGGTAGCTCCTCTAACCGGACACACTCCTTCGATACCATTCTATTTCTTATTGATTGATTGGGTGCACCCTTTGATTATATTTTTGGGAGTGTGGATCGAGGTGGGCAGTAGTGGTTGCTATGCGTTACCACCAACCTAGAAGTGTAATTGGTATATTTACCCTGGCATTGCCTAGTTGTGCCGTGTCACCTACCCTATCGTGCTTTCTACGAGTTTGATTTGTGTCGTACCTGTGGAGTATTTATGGTAGCCTCCCGATCTGGAGGTACGATGGTACTGTATAGACTATTGGCACTATAAATGTGTTAAGGTGGAAAATGTAAAGCCGTAATGCTA
The DNA here is from genome assembly GCA_030765085.1 of Allium cepa. NCBI lineage: Eukaryota > Viridiplantae > Streptophyta > Magnoliopsida > Asparagales > Amaryllidaceae > Allium > Allium cepa. The sequence continues at coordinate 141,601,333 of CM060932.1, forward strand.
TTTTTAAGTAAGTTTACTTTACTTTAGACATTATTATAATAGCGTATATTATTACATAGTAGATAGTTTAACGGATCGTTAAAGGATAGGCGATCCCAAGCATCCTTTAAGTTACTTGTGCATTTCTATTACAGTTCACTTGAGTTGATTTATATTTTATAAGTATGTATGTCCTGACTCGAGTGCTTTGTGTTTGCTTTACGCTCGGGTCATCCTGACTATCATAGCTTTGGATATCATCTTATGGAGCTAGAGAATTTGATGGAGATTATGTATCTATCTAGTTGTCTATCTATTTCTATTTCAGTTATTTCTGTTCAGTTTATGTATTAATGGACTTCTATTGTATTTGCTTTCAAACTCTAGTATTTTGTATTTGTTTTGAGACTATGTGGGTAGTAGCTTCATGAACTACTATGGTTATTTTATTTTCGTTGTGAGTTCTTCTGATATTCAATGTCTGTGATTCTGTGATTGGTGTTATTTGTTTCAAATTATATTAACAATATATTGTTTTGAATTATTCAAGTCCGACATGTGTGGTTTTATTGTCGATTTGAATGGTCCAAAATAGTGGGTCGTTACACAGTTAGACCCCAAATTAAAAGTTTATCATACGCTAAATGAAGATAACAGTTAAATAATGGACTGCTCCTTCATAGGCCAGCTCCTGATAAATTAATAACAAACTCATTAATAAATGAAGACCTCGTCAACTCATAGAATGGTAGAAAAAGGATGATATTTGATGCTGCAAATTCCAGTGGAGAAAGTGAAACTGAACCATGCTGTTAGATTATATGAACACAAACCAAAAACACAATCAGCACATGGTCGCATGGCGTGGCATATGGTGGCCTGTTGCGAACTTTAACAAAATCACATTCTCTTGCAACTTAACAAAAACACTTTTAATTTAAATTAATCCAATTTTTCGCGTTCAGACTCAAGCATAATTATGAATCATAAGTGTTAAGTATGCTTCTATGAATAATAGAGATAGTTAAAGACTTAGTTGCAACAAAGCCACTAACTGTGTAGACATATACAGCTAAAATAACAAACTAAAAGATATTATTATGGTAGACATCAGTTTAGCATGTAAAATATCTAAATAAAATCATCCACCAAGCAGCTTTTGTTTAAATCCATTGAATTTAATCCACCGAATAGCTTTAAAAATAATACACATCTTGGTTGAACATAAAATGAAATAAAGCTAATAATAAACAATTCGATTACATTTCAAATTGAATAGGCAACACAAAAATGATGTCCTATTATTCATGATACCATGTATATTATGTATAATATTGGACATAAAGGGTATTTTTACCAATAATGAATTAGCACTGTGATCACCTTTTTGTTTTATATAAATCCTATATTTTAGAGAAAATGAAGATAATTCCAAAGCTACAGCCACTAATGGGCCCAATATAGATAAACTTCGATATTAATTTCTGATTTAGACGGAGTTAATGTGGAGATTTCTGAAACACGGTTGTGTTGGTTGATGTTCCATAGCTGACGTATATAGCTCCGTGGACATAATATAATGTAGGTTGTGTTCCTACTCTATTTTAGAATTGTTGAAGGCTTAGATACTAGAAGGAACTTTATAAAAAAACAGTTAAGGTAACAAACTATATTCATGCTTGTTATTTTAAAATTATCATATCTTTGTTGCTGCACCTGATTTCACCTAGCTTCTATTTTATTACCTTTTCTCCTTGCATATATTTTAATTGAGTATAGTTCTTTGGTGGTGTGTGTTTTCCTTTTTCCTTATATTTTCATGCGTGGGTTAGTGTGTGGCCGCATGGTATGTGTTGTTGTGTATATGTGTATGTTGTTAGAAATTGATACCTAAATTCCCAAATCAAAAGAAACCCTAACCTTGGTACTACCGATCGAAGGTGAAGCAACGTGAATTAGAAGCAATGAGATTTGGTGAACGCTAGGGATGTGTTTAGAGCGGTAAAGCTATGTTCGACAAAATAAAAGAGGCGCATGAAGAGGCAGATGCTGCTTGAGATCTAGAGCGGTAGTTGAAACTTCGTTCGGCAATTTGTAGTGGAGTTCTGCCGAACGAAGAATTTCGTTTGGTGATTTACCGAACGAAATTTCTCGTTCGGTATATTAATGGCGGTCCAAAACTTTTGCTTGGCGTTTTGCCGAACCAAACCCCAGGGCTGCTATATAGCAGCAACCCCTCCTCATTTCTTCACTCTATAAATAGAGGAGCTTCTGGACAATAATGATAGTCGAAATGAGAGTTAATTTCAGTCAATTTCAGAGCCATCTTAGAGAGCTGAACTCTATAGAATTTTTGTATGTATCGTAAATTCTTCTTATGTATAGCCTCTAAAAGTGAATCGGTCTTGTAACTCTAATCTTTTAGTGATTAATAAAATCTCCTCTCTCCAAGTGGACGTACACTGCCTCGCGGTAGTGGAACCACTATAAATACTAGTGTTATTTATTTTTCTACATTGCATAGATATGTGACTGTCTGTTTTGGTATTTATCTCTGTTTGTTCCATCTCATTACAATCACGATCCAGTTAGTTGTTTTCAACTATGTTGGGTTTTTTTATTCCGTTAGACTGATCATCTGAAGGGATTTTCCCCAACAGTCTGGTATCAGAGTTGTAAGGTTGATTGAGGAGCGTCAGACGCTATGGTAGGAGATGTAGCGACTATAATTGTTACAAGTCCCTATACTAGTGAGATGTATATCACGTTAGGATCACAATTGGCAATAGAAAAATGGAATGGGGATAAAGACTTCGAGAAGTGGCAATGGAGGATGAAGGCTGTTCTAATAAAGGATGAAGTCCATTCTGTAATGTTTTTCCCTAAAATGTTGATGGATGACATCTAAGTCGAGAAAAGGAAGGAGATGGAAAAATGTGTGTTCACTACTTTACAGCTAGCTATGGAAGAGAATGTCATCTCAGAGATTAGCAGTGAGACCACCGCTAGGGGCACTTTGGACCAAGCTAAAGAATCTCTACTTGAACAAATCTCTAACTAACCATCTGATATTGCTGAAGACATTTTTCACCATGCGGATGACACAGGGTACTTCAGTGAAGGAACATCTTAATTTCTTTGATGGTCTCGTGATGAAGATGAAGACTGCTGACTTGAAGATGGATGAGGAGCAAATGAAAATGATTCTTTTGTGTTCTCTTCCGGAGCGACACACAGGTTTCGCTAACAGCCTCATCTTCGTTAGAGACACATTGGCAGTGGAAGATGTGAAGTCAAGCCTTCTATCCGAGGGCTTGAGAGATTAAATGAAGGATATAAGTGAAGGAAGTAGAGATGGAAGTAGTAGTCATGGCCAGTTTGTTGAAACAGATAGAAAAGATAAGAAGAATTGTCACTCTGGAGGGCGTTCCAAGTCAAGGAAGCCCGATAATGGCAAGAGAGGAGAGTTTAAGGATGGGAAGTACTTTATCTGCAAGAAACCTGGTCATTGAAAAAAAGGATTGTCCAGATTTAAAGAAGAAGGAAGAAGACAGATCTTCATCATTTGCGGTGAAGAAGTTTGCGTCTGACGATGTGTTGTCTACAGTAGTGTCGGATGTCTCAAACCATTGGGTGCTGGACTCGGGGGTGTCTTTCCATATGGTGCCTAATAAGGATCACTTCACTTCTTTCGTTGGATGAGAGGGAAGCTCTATTCTTATGGGTAATGATGCTAGCTATAGAGCAATAGTGAAGGTACAGTAAGGATAATGATGTTTGACGGAGTGATACGCACTTTGACAGGTGTCCAGTATGTTCCAAGTCTTTGAAAGTCCTTAATTTCTTTAGGACAATTGGCATTTTTGCGATGCAAGGTAACTATCGAGAAGGATAGTCTGAAGGTTTCGAGAGGTGCACTAGTCTTATGAAAGGAGATGTGTTTCGAAATCTGTATTTGCTGAAAGGAACCACAGCTCTTGGAGGGTTGTGTGTTGGAGTAGACAGTTCTTGTGCTTTGGATACCACAAAGTTTTGGCATCTCAGGTTGGGTCATATTTCAGAGAAGGGCTTAGAGTTGCTTCGGAGACAGAAGATGATCAAAGGAGAAAGCTTCGACGAGATGGACTTTTGCCAGGAGTGTGTGTTAGGCAAGCAAACTAAAGTATCTTTTGGAGTTGGACTCCATAGATCGAGGCGAGTAATTGAGTATGTGCATATTGATGTTTGGGGACCAGTTGCAACTACTTCTCTTAGAGGAGCAAAGTATCTATCTGGTTCTAGGTTGAAGTGTTGAAATTTGATAATGGTGGTGAATTTGTCTCTAGGGAGTTCCTCGACTTTTGTAGACACCATGGCATTCAGTGATATTTCACTACACCCGGCGATCCGCAATCCAATGAGGTTGCAGAAAGGATGAACATGACTCTACTAGAGAAGGCTCGTTGCTTGAGATTGACAGCGGGCTTGCCTAAAGGCTTTTGGCTGAGGCATTATCAACTGCGACGCATATCATAAACCGAATTCCGTGCTCAGCCATAGAAGGGAAGATTCCAAAGGAGAGTGGAGAAGTAAAATAGCTTATCTTGGTTACTTTCAAATCTTTGGTTGTCTTGTGTACGTTCACCATATATGTGATGACAAGTTGGAGGCTAGAGCATACAAGGGCATACTAATGGGATACACCGATGGTATCGAAGGGTATCGAATTTGGAATCCTGTTGATCGGAAGATTGTTCATTCCAGACATGTTACTTCTGATGAGTCTGCTACGTTCAATCCGAAGGGGAAGCTATCTACCCCATTAGAAGATTCTGATAGGTTTAAGAAGATGGAAGACGTTCCCATGTTCCAACCAAGGAGTAGAGTTGTTGTTGATGCTGCCAAGGAAAACACAGTTGATGAAACATCACAGGATAGTCCACATGTACCTTCTAGTAGTGCTGGTGATGTGCATGAATCTAGAGGAAGTTTAGTTCAAGGTGGAGCTGAAAGGAGTTTAGGTGAAGTAATACCTACCCAGGTCAGTCGTAGGACTATTAGGCCGCTCGAAATGTATGGTGATTGGCAGTTTGCGAACCTTAGCCTTGGTGATCAGTTTGACAATGCACTACGTGTGGTTCATGAAGAGCAGCTTGACCTTAATAAAGCTTCGAAGTAATGTGACAGTTCGAAGTGGATGTGCATTATGGAAGAGGAGTTAGATTCGTTGAAGAAGAGTAAGACCTGGGATTTGGAACCACCTAATCAAGGAAGCCGAACCATAGGCTGCAAGTGGGTGTTCAAGGTGAAGGCTGATGGGGGATACAAGGCTAGACTAGTTGCTAAAGGGTTTTCAGAAAGAAAGGGATTGGAGTATGATGAGATATTCTCTCCAGTTGTGAGACATATGTCCGTCAGTATTTTGCTCGCTATCGTCGCAGCTCATGACTTGGAGCTAGAGCAAGTGGACGTGAACACTGCTTTCTTGCATGGAGACTTGGATGAGACCATCTATATGAAGCAGCCAGAAGGATTTGTTGTAGATGGAAAAGAAAATTGGGTTTGCAAATTGAAGAAGTCTTTGTATGGACTTAAGCAGCCGCCTAGACAATGATACAAGAGGTTTGACTCTTTTATGCTTTCACTTGATTTTGATCGTAGCATCAAAGACGCTTGTGTGTACTTCAAGCATTTAAAGAATGATAAATGGGCATATCTACTCTTGTACGTGGATGATATGTTGATTACTTCCAAGGATAAGGCTGAAATCGATAGTTTAAAGCGAAAGCTAAAAGCAGAATTCGAAATGAAGGACCTTGGAGAAGCAAAGAAAATTTAGGGTATGGAAATCCAAAGGGATAGAAAGCTAGGTCTTTTGAGCCTCACTCAAAAGGAGTACATTCGAAAGGTGCTTGCTCGGTTTAGCATGGAAGGAGAAAAGGAAATCAGCGCACCCATGCCTTTGCACATACAAAGTTCTAGTTAAGGCTCCCTGATCTCGGAAAGGAACAAGGGTTATATGGTAAAGTACCATATGCAAGTGCAGCTAGTAGCTTGATATATGCCACGGTCTGCACTAGGCCTGACATTGCACAGGCTGTTGGATTGGTGAGTAGATTCATGGCAAATCCAAGGAAGATGCATTGAGAAGCAGTAAAGTGTATCTTCAGATATCTTAGAGGAACTCCAAACCATGGACTTGTATTTGGCGGCAGAGGATGAGATTTCAGTTTGATTGGATTTTGTGATTCCGACTATGCCTGTGATAGAGATTGAAGGAAGTCAACCTTCGGATATGTGTTCACCATTGGAGGGACAACGATCAGTTGGAGAATGAGGTTGCAGACGATTGTGGCTTTGTCTACAACAGAGGTAGAGCTCATAGCTGTGGTTGAAGAATCTAAGTAAGTGCTTTATTTGAGGCAACTGTTGTATGATTTAGGCTTCGTATATGAATGTGTGGATGTGTACTGTGACAATTAGAGTGCAATCCACTTAGCTGAAAGTCTAGCATTCATCCCGAGGGCAAAGCACAATGAGGTGAGAGAGTCAACCCTTGTCTCGAAGAGTGAAGAGAAGCTAGTTCATCTTCAGAAAGTTCATACAAAGGAGAATGCAGCAGACATGTTTACCAAGTCACTGTCTATTGCTAAGTTCGAGCATTACTCGGACTTGATTCGCTTAATGAAGTGTTAGGTGCCACAAGGTGGCACGGGGGAAGTGTTGAGATGGTTCATGGAGATGTTTGTTTTTCATGATGGAGTTCATAGGTTCTACATGGACTGGGTACTTCGAACACATTGTTGACAGGCGGTGGCCTTGCCAGAATTCGTTCTCAAAGTGTAATGGGTGATGGGATTGCCAAAGCTCAATGGGTAAGTATCCACTGCTTAGAGCATAAAGGTGTAGAAGAAGTTGAAAGGCTTGTTTGGAAATCTAGTATCAAGGTGGAGATTGTTAGAAATTGGTACCTAAATTCCCAAATCAAGAAAAACCCTAACCTTGGTACTGCCGATCAAAGATGAAGCAACGTGAAGAAGAAGCAACGAGATTTGGTGAAGGCTATGGATGTGTTTGGAGGGGTAAAAGGCTAAGTTCGACAAAATAAAAGAGGCGCGTGAAAAGGTAAATGCCGCTCGAGATTTGGAGCGATAGTTGAAGCTTCGTTCGGCAATTTGAAGTGGGGTTTCACCGAACGAAGAATTTCTTTCGGCGATTTGCCAAATGAAATTTCTCGTTCGGTATATTAATGGCGGTCCAAAAATTTTGCTCGGCGTTTTGCCGAACCGAACCCCAGGGCTGCTATATAGCAGCCACCTCCCCTAATTTCTTCACTCTATAAACAAATGAGCTTCTGGACAACAATGGAAGCCGAAATTGAGATCTAATTTCCGCCAATTTCAGAGTCATCCTAGAGAGCTGAAACTCTGTAGAATATTTTTCCGTATTGTATATCTTCTTATGTATAGACTTCAAAAGTGAATCAGTCTTGTAATTCTAATCTTTCAATGATTAATAAAATATTCTCTACCCAAGTGGACATACACTTCCTCGAGGTAGTTGAACCACTATAAATGCTGGTGTTATTTATTTTTCTGCATTGCATAGATCTGTGACTGTCTGTTCTGGTGTTTATCTCTATTTGTTCCATCTCACTACATTCACGATCCAGTTAGTTGTTTTCCGCTGCATTGGGTTTTTTATTCCTTTGCACCGATCATCTGAAGGGATTTCCCAACATACATGTAAATATATATATGTACAACCTTAAATATATAAATGTGCGTAGTAGAATATGTGATGTGTGTGTTATGAATTAGTGGGTTCATGGTTGTGTTTGTGATGGATCCATGTGAGTGCAACATGCATGCGTTTGTGTTATGTATTAGTATGTGATGTTGTAGCTGTAAAGAGTTGAGTTATGTGGAGTTAGTGAATGTGTGTGTGTGCGTGTGTGCGCGCACGCACGTGCGTCTGTGTTTTAGTTCATTTTTAAGTTCAGTGTACTATATGTGTGTGTTGCGTGTGTTGTATTTGGCTGTGTGCGTGTGTATTTTATGTGTGCTTGTATAGGCCATGAGAAGTTATTTATTGCTGTGTATTTTTTGTTTTCTTTATGTTAGTTTGACAATTTAGTGATTATAAACTGTTGTTGTTTTTATTTTTATGTTATGTTATGTAATATAATCTAGTGATTAAATTGAAAATTAGAGATAGCCTAGTAACGTGCAAAAGCATTGTACAAACTAAAATAGTTGTATATGGAAACTAATAAATTTTAATTAGTCCTACATCACTGAAAATATCTTAATTGTTAGTGTATATAAGCTAAGAGAGGAAGTAGCAGGTTGTCTTTTCGTGTAGAGCTTATAAAATTATGATGAGGTGGGGAGGGTAAGTGAAGTTAAGTTGATTGCATGGTGGTTGAAAAATGATATTTATGTTTTTAAACCTTTAATGATGTAAAGGGCATTTTGGGAAGTATATGCGCACGTCTATGTGGACATGCATCTAATCACAATGTGCATGCATAAATTTAGCAATAAGGTTGTGTAGCATTAGCACATACCCTAGAGATGAACGATGACACTCAAATTTGTGTTTTGATTATGTATCATAACTGTCCTAAAAATAATATAAACAAGTGGTATAATGTCAGTGTTTCAAGTAAATGATTATAAGTTTCAAACTTTCAATTTTGTTCTTTGAGCTTACAAATAATTATATTTGCAATAATTTATAGATTTTACTTGTGAGTAAATAAAATTTACTATTAACTGTGCAGTATTATAAAGAAACTCATATAGAACTATTTCTTAAAATTTATACTATTCAAAAATCAGCTTTTATGAAGTAGAAGAGCAAAAGTTAGTTTGACTACCTAAATAATGATCTAGTAACGACGGTTCTTTTCATTTATTATGTCTCATCTTTTTGTTAGCTAAAATTATGCGTACAAAGGTAAACTATACACCCGTCATCTTTGGACAAATATAAAAACAATTATATTTCTCAATTTCTAAAGGTAGAAGCCAATTAACAAAAACCTTTAAATCTGTCATTTAATTGCTATCCTAATCATAATCACTTGGCATTATAAAAAATTTCTTTTGGAACCTAAGTACTTGAAAAAAGACATTTAGGTTCAAAAGGAAGAAAGTGATTCAAATAAATTTTAATAGTGTGCCACTTTCATAAGTAACTATTCAATACGTATAACCTTCTACGGTCTACAGATTTATTTGGATGATTAAGTGTATATTCTTGCCAATAATCTAGAACCTGTAAGTGCTTTTTAGCCAGCTACTCTTTATTCTCATGAATACATTCTTAAATCATAGTGCGAGGTTAATGTGTTTTACGTTGAACTAATCCATTACACTTTTATCTTTCTTTCACATGATATCCCACTCGTTTCCTAATAAGATACTCATATTAAACAACATCAGCTGGTTAATATTCTCGAGTAAAATATATATTCATATATAAGATAGATACAAAAAAAAAGCCAAATAAAATAAACCAATGTCGATAAATAATAAACTACATCACAATGACCACAAAGACCAAAAGATTCAAAACCAATAGACATCGCAGCTGGAACCATCGAAAGCACCATTGTTACTTCCAGGCACAGTAAGCTTCAACTTACAATCAACATGAGGCTTCCTATGTATCTTCATCAAAGAGTTCAACCTTAGCCTAAGCCTTGTATACTGATTGTGATGTATCCTAATTGTGATGCCTATATGCAAGTTAGTTTCTACTATGCACAGATTTATAAATTTATTATTTGTAAGAGTAACATATTTTCAGCAAGGAAAAATAAAAATAAATGGAGGTTGATCTGTATATTTAGTTTCTGTGAAAGATTATTATAATCTAGTTAGCATAAACCTTCTTTTAGTTACACAAAAGATGTAGGGTATAATTTTGCTCCACTTATTATTCCTTCACTCGATTTGTATTGGCATTAGTTGGAAAACAAACTTAGCTTTTTTATGCCTTATAATCAGAGTACTAAATTGCATTGAAAAAACCTATAAAACTGCAAGGAAAACAAACTTCGACATAATCTAACTACAGTAGAAATGGTTAAATTTATTTAACTCGAACAACATTATGTAAATGTCTTTAGAAAGAAACTAAAAACATATATAATACTAAGCCTATTTAGAATCATTACACTTTAATTTTTGGAGTTAGAAGTATTCTATTTTCTGTAAAAGCTAAAGCTATTTACATATGAAGACACGGATAGGATAGGGTACGTATGCTGTAATCATTATGACCAATGGATTTGTTTACATAACATGTGAGTGTGGCTAAGGATGAAAATGATAATAGCATCCTAACGTGGCATTACTTCAAATGGCCTTAAATACAATAAGAACGATAAAGTTTCACTTATTTCGCCAAAAAGTTGACAGCTTTAACTGCATTTTACAGACAGGTTAAGGGTAAAAAAATCCAACTCATATATACATAAACACACAGCAATAGAATATGAAAGTATATATCACAAAACTCATATATACTTCCTCTGCTCGAATCAAACAAACCAGCTTATGAACTAACTTAGCTGTTTTGATATGGAAATATAGCCAAAATGCAGTGGGGTAACAAAAGTTTTGCCACAGCCAATTGTGAACCTACGTGTACCATCAGGCATGTTTGGTATATTCAAAATGTGGCAAAAACACTTTAAAGTGTAATGATTCAATTTCAAGATAAAACAGCAATGCCTATCAAAAACATGATGGATTTTAATGAAGAAAGAGGATTAAAATATTATTTTGCAATATGAGGAACTTAAATAACCTCAAAGAATTCCGGCGTGGTGATTAAAACGACTACCAACGACAATGTGTGGTAATATAAGTTATCTATCAGGCTATTTTCAAGGTGATTTTAACAGTAAAATAAATATAAATGAAACTTTTCTATATTTCTTTCTTTTTTATGGATTAATGCAACAATTTTAAAAGTATCCATTTTGTAAGCTTTTGAAGAACAACTTCACGAGTTCTAGGGATTATAAGGATTAAACAGACTTCCCCTATATTATTTTAGTTACTTTTTAATCTTCCTGCATTGTACAAAACCTCTTGGGCAAAATATAGATTATAAACTACTATCTTACAAAATCCAAATGGATAATTTTCGAATGTGGATACCATTGTATCCGTATCTTTATATAGTTTTTTTAATGATTTCAGATGTATTTTTCCTTTTTGGGATAAGGCTGGAGATGGCTTTTGATATACTTAAATATTTATCCATATTAGTGTTTGTATCAGTCAGATTTACCAAGTTTACAGTAATTGTGACACAAAAAAACCATGTTGGAACTAACTAATGCAATCCAGCAACCATAAAAGTATAAGAGATTACTATGTATTAAAGTATTTAAGCATTCATATTCAATTTTTTAAAGTCTCGAATCCATCATTATCCACTTTTCATCCGACTCTGCTGCAAAGAGTGTTATCATATTCAATCAAATCAAAATCGATTGAGTTACGCAGAAGAGATAATTTATGTCTCCTATTATTATTGCTACTGTCATTTTAAGTTGAGTAATTACTATATAATTAGCTCATCCATAAAATATACAAAAAACAAAGGATAAAGGAAATATGCTATAAAAGGATCACACTCATAAGAAAAATAAGTGAGAAGCACAAACCTCGTTATATTTTATTTGATTTTTTGTTGTAAAAAAAGTATAAAACTACATACCTTTTTTTTGAACTGATACTTTATATACAACAAATCATTGGGACAACATATCCCATGGCAAATAAACGTTTGAAAGCAAGTTTCGAACTTGTGACATCCTGCACCAAAGCCGAATCAATTAACCACTTGGACAAAGGTGCTTGTCTAAAACTACATACCTTGCGTAAAGATTGTTGGTATTTTACAGTAATGTTAACTTTGTCCACTTCTCTAAATCTACAATATCTATTTCAGAAATCAATGCACATGAATCAACAGTGTAACTATTGCTCAGATAAGATTTAATCTAAGCTAACTTCACTCTGCAAAACTCCACGACATCTTTCACTTTTCGATGCAAATATCTATCCCACAAAGCAGAGATATCCTTTTGAACTACAATGTCATCTGCCAAAACCATAATTCAAATTCTTAAAGATCTCTAGAATAAGGAAAACCAATCGACCAAAAAGTGATAAGAGATGATTTCATTATGGCATCCTTTGTCCAACGATCTTTAACTATGATGTTGTTATGGCAATGGTAAATTTACTCTAACATCCCTGAAATTTTAGTTAAGATAATTTGATAATTAATTTAATTTTTGAAATTAATTTGTGAATTTAATTATGAATTAATTAAAAAAAATTCAAGAATAAATAAAAATTTTGGATTTATAAATAGAATTTGATTTGGAATTTAAGAATAAGTATTTATAAATAGAAATAAAATTGGATTTATTGATTTTATATTTCCAAAGGACTAATATCTATGGATATATAATTATTTATTTGTAATGAATAATTTTTCAAATCATTTGTTTTAAATTTTATTAGTACAAAATAGAATGTAAGGAAACTAAATAAAATTTTGTTTTCTAATTCTAGCAAGTATGTATTTTGATGTGAAGATTTTACTTTGAATTAATGTGGTAAATTTTTAAATACTATTTAAAGGATAACTTCCAAGATGATATTAAACAAGGTTAAATAAAAGTCTTAAAAATATACATTTGTTTTGGAAATTAATAAGGTAAACATTTAAATAAGTATAGTAGCTTAGGCTTAGATTTGAAATACATTTTCTTTTAAAGAATGAATAAATATAGTTGTTTATTTATAAATTTACAATGTAATACATATGTTAAGTTATAAAACATAAGAGATAAATTGATTCAAAAATATTAAAATGAAAAGAGTTTAAAATAAAAAATTATAAATTGAATCAAGACAAGGTTTAAAAAAAAAATTGTAAATAAATTTTAAATTAATTTGAATAAAGGGGTGTAAACAAAATTTAAAAATTGAAATCAAATAAGGGCTAAAAACATGAAATGTAAATAAATTAAAAAGAAGGTCTAAACATAAATTTAAATATATCTTTTTTACAAGTGTTAGATTAATATAACATAGTATTAACAAGTGTTAACATAAAAACAACAAGTGGTAATCTTATTCTTTAAAATTTGAATAATGTAAATAAATATTAAAAAAAAAGAAAACAGGCCTATTTTCTTTCATGAGAAAAATTGAATCAAAATGCTTAAGATCAAATGAAAACATGAAACAAACATTCAAAAGGTCAAGCAAATTCAATTCAAAGATCAGAGCAACTAAAACATCAACCCAAAGATTCAAGTTCAGATTCAACTCAATATACATCAAGTGCAGAATAGTTTCAAAAGATTCAACAACTTCAAATCTTTCAACTGAAGCTAAGCAGTGATTCAGATTTCAACTTAATCTAGTTGCCGTCCAAGGATCAAAATCAATTTCTAGTTCCAGATTTAAATCTGTCTTCTTCCAGGAATGGTGAGCAAACTTACTTCTGAACCAATTTTCTTGATATCTGTGATGTGATATAATGCTTGCCGTTGTTTAGATTTAAATTGAATGAATATATATAAATCATGTGTGCATGATTGAAACAGGGATATACCCTCTGTTGTTTCACAGGTTCAAAAGCAAAAAAAGAAAGAAAAAAAACTCTTCAAAAATCTGAATCCCATTCCCTGATTTGTTTTAGGCTTTGTTGTACAAACAAAAATAGTTTAGATTTATAAGATCTACATTCTAAAAATAGTTACAAGTTCAATTTGTTTGTAAACTATTTGGAAGTATGAATATACAGTAAAAATGGTTCAAAACAGGAAATTGATAATCTAGATTCCCAGATTTGATTATGCATATGGAATCGAAACTTAAAATGACGAATTTTAGTAAATAAAGTTAAATTTTTAATAAAGCATTGAATGTGGGATTTGGGTTTTGAACTGAATCGTGTTTTCGTCAATTCCAAATGATCAATGGGAAATCGAGCCTTAAGGTTGATGTTGGAGGTAGTTTAAGTAGTGGAGTTTACTGGAAAAATAGTCAATGATTTTTTATATGCTCATGAAGGTTGGTCGATGAGGTTTTAGAAACCCAAATTGGCTGCTGCATTCATCGACCTTGGGTGGTGACGAACGTTGATCGAAGCCGTCCGGTCCGGTTGGAATCAAAGCGGGGGAGTTTGGCGTGGTTCCAGTCATGTTCATGTGATTTACGGTGGTCGGAGCACTGCGGTACGAGGAGTTTTCTGATGAGGGTTGGTCCCTAGGTTGCAGCTGAAAGCTTGATTTGTTTCGACGATTCAATCGAAGTTGCCGAGTAGCTCGATGGTGTGAGGACGTCGTTGCCGACTTACAGGGTATCTTGATGGTGGCCGGAGGTAGTGGGGCTTCGTGTGCAGGTGTACGCGTATATTTTGTATCTGGAGAAAATGAATTTTTGGGGAAGAAAACAAATGCTCGGGTTCGTGCTCGAGCTTCTCACATGAACAACTCGAAGCAGATGAAGCATGGGGATGGCCCGAAGTTTTGCTCGAGGAAAGGTTGTAATTGCCCGGGGTTTGTGGAATCATGTCTCACGTTGAATTTGAGTAGGGAACTGGTTTTGAAAATTAAAAAGCAAATCAAAGTTTCAAGTTTTTAAAATGTTTAAAACATACGTAACTTTTATTTTGGAAAAATTTATTTTAAATAAACTTTACAATATTAAGAGTAGTTAATTAATATAAATAATAATTTGATGGTTAAGTAACTTTTAAAATTTAAGTTAAGTTATTTGTTAAAGGTAATTAATTAATTGAAGTTAATTACTTAATGAAAGTAATTAAGAATGAACAATTAATGTTTTAAGGGTTTATAAATCAAGTGTTTAAAGGTTAATTTATTTAAAAGAATAATTAATGTGATTAATTAATAAAAAGGTAATTAATTTGAAAATAATTAATCAATTAAAAGTAAATTCATTTATGAAAGTGATTAAGGAATCATAATAAATTAAGGATAAATTTATTAATCACTGTAATTCATTAAAGAATGAAGAGTTTTTGAATCTTTTATTTAACTTAAAAGTTTAAGTTAAGGTGGTTAATTACAAGATTTTTTAAACAAGGTAAATTACTTCATTAAGATAGAATGTTTTATCTTTTAATTAATCAATAATTAAAGGTTTGCTAATTTAAGTAATTAATTAGGGAATAAGTTATTAAGACTTAATTAATTAATAATTAAGGGGTTAATTAATTTAGATAATTAATTAAGGAATGATCAATTAATGAAGGTGGTTAAGACTTAATCAATTGTAGTTAATGATAATTAATCATTGATTAAAGATTACTAATGAAAGTAATTATGAGAGTAAAAATTTAAAAACCATATGATTTATTCACCTTAATCAAAGAATGTTGATTGTTATTGAATGTTGTGTGATGGATTGATATGTGATGTGATGCTATGTGATGCTTTATGCTGAGCTGCAATATTTGCGATTGTTTCTGTGTGGATATGAAAACCCCTTGGCCCATAAAACGACAATTGAATTTCGATGCAACAAGGAGTCGGATTCCAGTTGGTTATCCGAAACCCACATCGAATCGTAATAGTGAATCTTTGTGATTGATAAATTTACTTTATCTATGAATCTGTGAATGAAGATAAGCGTTATGGATTATACCGCTTATCGAGATTGATATGATTGAATCTGTGAATAAGCATAAGCGTTGTGGATTATACCGCTTATCGATCTTGTTGTACTATTGTGTAAAACCCCTGGACTACACTATACACACACAAATATGGATTGCACGAGGAAATTGGTTAAGTCATAGATTTTTGAAATAATTTTAAAAATTGAATTTTTAAATCCAAATGGTTTTGGAAATGGTTTTGGGTTAAATGTGAAAAGCATTTGTAAAGGAGTTTTGAAAATAAAAGTTACTTTGAAATAACTTAATAAGGTTTTGAAATTTGAAATAGTTTGATTTGAATTTAAATTCAAAGATTTGGAATTAAACTCTATATTTGGAAATTATGGTTTAAAAAGATTTTGCAAATTATAAATGTGTTTGACAGGCTTTTAAACCATTTTAAAAGTACTGTTTTGGGTAATTGAATTTAACCAAGGTTTTATACTTGAAAGGCTTTAAATTATGTAAATGAAATCGAATTTTTCCGAGACAAAAACTATTTGTTTTCAAATAATAATAGCTTTTCATATAAAGAAAGGATTTCTAATTTATGTTGAAAAGATGTCAAGTTTGAAATAGAATTGTTTTGGAAGCTATAAATTAATCTTTGTGAAAGATAATTTAATCTTGTTTTTATCTAAAAGGTGTATCTTTTGTATAAAAGATTTGAAATGAAAATGGTTTTCCAAATTGTGAATGAATCTTTGGAAATGGTTTTGAAAGCTATAAATTGAATCTTTGATTTAAAGATTGGATGAGTTAATCCAATTTGAAATGAGAAATCATTTTGAAAGGCTATGAAAGAATCTTTGTTAAAGATTGGTGAAGTTTGTTTTCAAATTGAAAAGGGATCTGAAAAGCGTATCTTTTGTATAAAGGATTTGAATTGGAAAGATATTAATGAATCTTTGTAAAAGATTGGTAATCTTTGTGAACTTTGTAAAGTGGATCTTTTGTTCAAAAAGATTTGTAAATGGTAATTTGTTTAACCATTTGAAAGAAAAGTTTTGTATGATAAGTTGTGACTTAACTGAGATCCCATAACCATATGTTTTAAATATTGCGCTCACTATTCGGTTTAGCCGAGAGAGAACTTTGTGTCATATAACCTATTCCGAATAGTGATACGATATTATGGATAGCAATTGAAGACCGGTGATGAAGACCGGATATTTTCGAAACCGAAAGGATTTCTTGTCGAATGTCTCTGCATCGGCGGATCCTCAGTATAGAGATTTGAGCACCCTTTGTGATGGGAAGTCCGGATGTGATTAGGAATTATCCGAATTTGCAAGGGCTTCTTCGGAAGTGCCTTCGGTTCTGTTCGAACCCGGAACATACTTGTATGGATGTATGTCTGACGTTACACTTTGAGATGTAAAGCTAGTTTCTACCAAATACATTTCTGTTTGGTGGCGGAGATTTATTCTCTTAGCTTAACACCCTTCTCTGAGACATACGAGATCAGAGGTTATGTAGTTGATGGTTACTAGTGATACATTCCCAATTTGGTAATGTGGCATACGAAATTGTCGAAACAGGAAAGATGCAACAAGGTTTCAGGGGTAGCTCCCCTAGGGTATGACAATTCCTTCTGGAAAATGGTAGTATCATGCTATGGAGCCCAGATACTTACTCATGTGGACACTGTAGTATATTTATTACTGTGTGATGTTGTTGGAGGGCCCTTAGATAAAGGTCCCAAAGGACCGAGGGTGGCATATCTTAGGTTTTATTCGCCGGGAAGTGGGTAGCCGGCTTTGTGTTAGCAGAGAGCCGGGTAGGTTCTCAGGGCGTCCCACCAGAGGCGTTACCATGTGGCAATAGGAAGTTCCTTAGCCTGACCATTTGTTGGAAATCTATTCATCCAATACGCGCCTTGTACGGTTTTAGTTATAGAACCTGCCGTCTAACATGGTAGCTATAGTAGGCATACTATAATGGTACGTATGCTGGCTAAGATTAATATTATACTTTCGAAATGTTTTCCGCTATGCACTAATAATAATAATATCATAATGTTTTTCACATATCAAGCATTTTTGACTATCATAAGGAGAAATCTCCTCCAATTTTGTGTTTGCATGGTGTGTGTGGCGGGAGGCCTTATAGTAGTTTCATTTTCCAAAAAGCATTGCGGATTTCAAATTTGAATTCTTTTGTTTGTTTTAAAAGATAAAATATTTTTGTTTGCTCATACCAGTCCCATGACTGACCCGGAATTTATTGTTCCTTCCTAAACTCCAGGTGCCCACAATTTTCCACACGGGCAGTCTAGAGTTGGGTTTTTCAGATAGTAGATATAGATATCGATTGGGTAACTTTTAGCTTTCTCTTTAGATATTGGAGTCTTTGGATTCATGGACGAGACTTGCTTAGCTTGGCGCAACCTGATGGTGGTTCGAGCTATCTATGGAGATCGCTGATATTGGTGTTTCTTCTGGAGCTTCAAGTTCTAGTTATTTCCGCTGCTAGTTCATTTGTGTTTCCGCTGTAGCATTGTATTTTATCTCTGATATTTGTTGGGTTATGTATCATTGTTGTATATCATTCTGGATATTGTATCATTGGAGTTGTATATGATATTCATTTCCTTTTCTTCCGCTGTGTTGTTATACTTAATGTGTTATAAGCTTCGGCGAACCAGATTCGACGTTTGGATCTGCGGCATTTGAATATGAGTGTCATATTCGGTGCCGATTTTCGAAGGTCGAGTCAGGGTCATTAGAATTGTTATCTGAGCTGAAGGTTGAAACTTTAGCTCAGGAGTATAACACATTAAGTAACTCATTAGAGATAGGGTAAAGTATACCCTAGAATGAGTATATCCCTAAGATATCCGTCTGAATGCCTCAGTAAATTCTCTTACTGTCCACTGATAGTGAGTATGAGTGCAAGAAGAGGACGAGATAGGGGACAGGGGAGTACCAATACAAATGGTCAGTACCCTGCAATAGCAGAAACGATTTTCTTTATCTCCTTTGATTCGTCTTTTCAATTCTTTGTTGATTCCTGGCATCTCCATGAAGAAGCTTTGATATATTTGCATGGGACACAAACTCCAGATGGGTCAGAATTGTTTGTTTGGATGAATTGTTTGCTTCGGTTGCTGTGGTTGATAGATATACTTTGGTTGTTTAAACTAAAAGTTTTGGGATTGTATCCATATATCTGTCTGTTCTTCGAGGTTTCGGTATATTCTACGAGTGGTTAGTTATCTTTTGAACTAATCAATACCCCTGTATATTCATAGATCTGGTAATTCATCTCCCTATATTCTTTTGTTGTCTCCCTACTTATAAATTTCGAGGACAAAATTTTCTTAAGGGGGGAATCTGTAACATCCCTGAAATTTTAGTTAAGATAATAATTTAATTTTTGAAATTAAATTGTGAATTTATTTACGGATTAATTAAAAAAATTCTAGAATAAATAAAAATTTTGAATTTATAAATATAATTTGATTTGGAATTTAAGAATAAGTATTTATAAATAGAAATAAAATTGGATTTATTGATTTTATATTTCCAAAGGACTAATATATATGGATATATAATTATTTATTTATAATGAATAATTTTTCAAATCATTTGTTTTAAATTGTATTAGTACAAAATAGAATGTAAGGAAACTAAATAAAATTTTGTTTTCTAATTTTAGCAAGTATGTATTTTGATGTGAAGATTTTACTTTGAATTAATGTAGTAAAATTTTAAATACTATTTAAAGGATAACTTCCAAGATGATATTAGACAAGGTTAAATAAAAGTCTTAAAAATATACATATGTTTTGGAAATTAATAAGGTAAACATTTAAATAAGTATAGTAGCTTAGGCTTGGATTTGAAATACATTTTCTTTTAAAGAATGAATAAATATAGTTGTATATTTATAAATTTAAAATGTAATACATATGTTAAGTTATAAAACATAAGAGATAAATTGATTCAAAAATATTAAAATGAAAAGAGTTTAAAATAAAAATTATAAATTCAATCAAGACAAGTTTTTAAAAAATTGTAAATTAATTTGAATAAAGGGGTTTAAACAAAATTTATAAATTGAAATCAAATAAGGGCTAAAAACATGAAATGTAAATAAATTAAAAAGAAGGTCTAAACATAAATTTAAATATATCTTTTTTACAAGTGTTAGATTAATATAACTTAGTATTAACAAGTGTTAACATAAAAACAACAAGTGGCAAACTTATTCTTTAAAATTTGAATAATGTAAATAAATATTTAAAAAATCATAATAAGAAAACAGGCCTATTTTCTTTCATGAGAAAAATTGAATCAAAATGCTTAAGATCAAATGAAAACCTGAAACAAACATTCAAAAGGTCAAGCAAATTCAATTTCAAAGATCAGAGCAATTAAAACATCAACCCAAATATTCAAGTTCAAATTCAACTCAATATACATCAAGTGCAGAATAGTTTCAAAAGATTCAACAACTTCAAATCTTTCAACCGAAGCTAAGCAGTGATTCAGATTTCAACTTAATCTAGTTGTTGTTCAAGGATCAAAATCAATTTCCAGTTCCAGATTTAAATCTGCCTTCTTCCAGAAATGGTGAGCAAACTTATTTTTGAACCAATTTTCTTGATATCTGTGATGTGATATAATGCTTGCATGTTGTTTAGATTTAAATTGAATGAATATATATAAATCATGTGTGCATGATTGAAACAGGGATATACCCTCTGTTGTTTCACAGGTTCAAAAGAAAAAAAAGAAAAAAAAACTCTTCAAAAATCTAAATCCCATTCCCTGATTTGTTTTAGGCTTTGTCGTACAAACAAAAATAGTTTAGATTTGTAAGATCTACATTTTAAAAATATTTACAAGTCCAATTTGTTTATAAACTATCTGGAAATATGAATATACAGTAAAAATGGTTCAAAATAGGAAAATTGATAATCTGGATTCCCAGATTTGATTATGCATATGGAATCGAAATTTAAAATGATGAATTTTAGTAAATAAAGTTAAGTTTTTAATTTGGTATTGAATGTGGGATTTGGGTTTTGAACTGAATCGTGTTTTCGTCAATTCCAAATGATCAATGGGAAATCGAGCCTTAGGGTTGATGTTGGAGGTAGTTTAAGTAATGGAGTTTACTGGAAAAATAGTCAATGATTTTTTAGATGCTTATGAAGGTTAGTCGATGAGGTTTTAGGGTTTAAGAACCCAAATTGGCTGTTGTATTCATCGACCTCGGGTAGTGACGAACGTTGATCGAAGTCGTTCGGTCTGGTTGGAATCAAAGCGGGGGAGTTTGGCGTGGCTCCAGTCATGTTCGTGTGATTTACGGTGGTCGGAGAACTATGGTACGAGGAGTTTTCTGATGAGGGTGTGTCTCTGGGTTGCAGTTGAAAGCTCGATTTGTTTCGACGATTCAATCAAGGTTGCCGAGTAGCTCGATGGTGTGAGGACATCGTTGCCGACATACTGGGTATCACGATGGTGGCCGAAGGTGGTGGGGCTTCGTATGCAGGTGCACGCGTATATTTTGTATATCTGGAGGAAATGAAGTTTTGGGGAAGAAAACAAATGCTCGGGTTCATGCTCGAGCTTCTCGCATGAACAACTCGAAGCAGATGAAGTATGGGGATGGCCTGAAGTTTTGCTCGAGGAAAGGTTGTAATTGCCCGAGGTTTGTGGAATCATGTCTCGTGTTGAATTTGAGTAGGGAACTGGTTTTGAAAATTAAAAAGCAAATCAAAGTTTCCAGTTTTTAAAATGTTTAAAACATACGTAACTTTTATTTTGGAAAAGTTTATTTTAAATAAACTTTACAATATTAAGAATAGTTAATTAATATAAAAAATAATTTGATGGTTAAGTAACTTTTAAAATTTAAGTTAAGTTATTTATTATAGGTAATTAATTACTTGAAGTTAATTACTTAATGAAAGTAATTAAGAATGAACAATTAATGTTTTAAGGGTTTATAAATCAAGTGTTTAAAGGTCAATTTATGTAAAAGAATAATTAATGTGATTAATTAATAAAAGGTAATTAATTTGAAAATATTTAATCAATTAGAGGTAAATTAATTTATGAAAGTGATTAAGGAATCATAATAAATTAATGATAAATTTATTAATCACTGTAATTCATTAAAGAATGAAGAGTTTTTGAATCTTTAATTTAACTTAAAAGTTTAAGTTAAGGTGGTTAATTACAAAAAATTTTAAACAAGGTAAATTACTTTATTAAGATAGAATGTTTTATCTTTTAATTAATCAATAATTAAAGGTTTATTAATTTAAGTAATTAATTAGGGAATAAGTAATTAAGATTTAATTAATTAATAATTAAGGGGTTAATTAATTTAGATAATTAATTAAGGAATGATTAATTAATGAAGGTGGTTAAGACTTAATCAATTGTAGTTAATGATAATTAATCTTGATTAAAAATTACTAATGAAAGTAATTATGTGAGTAATAAATTTAAAAACCACATGATTTATTCACCTTAATCAAAGAATGTTGATTGTTATTGAATGTTGTGTGATGGATTGATATGTGATGTGATCCTATGTGATGCTTTGTGCTGAGGTGCAATATTTGCGATTGTTTCTATGTGGATATGAAAACCCATGGCCCATAAAACGACATTTGAATTTCGATGCGATAAGGAGTCGGATTCCAGTTGGTTATCCGAAACCCACATCGAATCGTAATAGTGAATCTTTGTGATTGATAAATTTACTTTATCTGTGAATCTGTGAATGTAGACAAGCGTTATGGATTATACCGCTTATCGAGATTGATGTGATTGGACATGTGAATAAGGATAAGCGTTGTAGATTATACCGCATGTCGATCTTGTTGCACTATTGAGTAAAATCCTGGACTACACTATACACACACAAATATGGATTGCACGAGGAAATTGGTTAAGTCACGGATTTTTGAAATAATTTTAAAAATTGAAATTTTAAATCCAAATGGTTTTGGAAATTATTTTGGGTTAAATGTGAAAAGCTTTTGTAAAGGAGTTTTGAAAATAAAAGTTATTTTGAAATAACTTAATAAGGTTTTGAAATTTGAAATAGTTTGATTTGAATTTAAATTCAAAGATTTGGAATTAAACTCTATATTTGGAAATTATGGTTTAAAAAGGTTTTGCAAGTTATAAATGTGTTTAATAGGCTTTTAAACCATTTTTAAAGTATTGTTTTGGGTAATTGAATTTAACCAAGGTTTTATACTTGAAAGGCTTTAAATTATGTAAATGAAATCGGATTTTTCCGAGACAAAAACTATTTGTTTTCAAATAATAATAGATTTTCATATAAAGAAAGGATTTCCAATTTATGTTGAAAAGATGTCAAGTTTGAAATTGAATTGTTTTGGAAGCTATAAATTAATCTTTGTGAAAGATAATTTAATCTTGTTTTTATCTAAAAGGTGTATCTTTAGTATAAAAGATGTAAAATGAAAATGGTTTTCCAAATTGTGAATGAATCTTTGGAAATGATTTTGAAAGCTATAAATTGAATCTTTGATTTAAAGATTGGATGAGTTAATCCAATTTGAAATGAGAAATCATTTTGAAAGGCTATGAAAGAATCTTTGTTAAAGATTGGTAAAGTTTGTTTTCAAATTGAAAAGGGATCTGAACAGCGTATCTTTTGTATAAAGGATTTGAATTGGAAAGATATTAATGAATCTTTGTAAAAGATTGGTAATCTTTGTGAACTTTGTAAAGTGAATCTTTTGTTCAAAAAGGTTTGTAAATGGTAATTTGTTTAACCATTTGAAAGAAAAGTTTTGGATGACAAGTTGTGACTTAACTGAGATCCCATATCCATATGTTTTTAAATATTGCGCTCACTATTCGGTTTAGCTGGGAGAGGACTTTGTGTCATATAACCCATTCTGAATAGTGATACGACGTTATGGATAGAAATTGAACACCGGTGGTGTAGACTGGATATTTTCGAAAACGAAAGGATTTCTTGTCGAATGTCTCTACATCGGCTGATCCCTGGTATAGAGATTTGAGCACCCTTTATGGTGGGAAGTCCGGATGTGATTAGGAATTATCCGGATTTGCAAGAGCTTCTTTGGAAGTGCCTTCGGTTCTGTTCGAACCAGGAACAGACTTGTATGGATGTATGTCTGATGTTACACTTTGAGATGTAAAGCTGGTTTCTATCAAATACATTTCTATTTGGTGGCGGAGATTTATTCTCTTAGCTTAACATCCTTCTCTGAGACGTACGAGCTCAGAGGTTATGTAGTTGATGGTTACTAGTGATACATTTCCAATTTGGTAATGTGGCATATGAAGTGCTGCTGATCATTTGTTGATCAAAGCATGGCTTTTGTGAAAAGCGTAGCTTTGTGGACGAGACTTCGTTGAGCCTCACACCCCGGAATGGTCGAAACAGGAAAGATGCAGCAATGTTTCAGGGGTAGCGCCCCTAGGGTATGACCATTCCTTCTGATAAAGGGTAGTATCATGGTATGGAGCCCAGATACTTACTCATGTGGACACTCTAGTATATTTATTACTGTGTGATGTTGTTGGAGGGCCCTCGGATAAAGGTCCCAAAGGACCGGGGGTGGCATATCTTAGGTTTTATTCCCCGGGAAGGGGGTAGCCGGCCTTGTGTTAGCAGAGAGCCGGGTAGGTTCTCGGGGAGTCCCGGTAGAGGCATTCCCATGTGGCAATAGGAAGTTCCTTAGCCTGACCATTTGTTGGAAATCCATTCATCCAATACACGCGTTGTACGGTTTTAGTTGTAGAACCTTCCATCTAACATGGTAGCTATAGTAGGCATAATATAATGGTACGTATGCTGGCTAAGATTAAAATTATACTTTCGAAATGTTTTCCACTATGCACTAATAATAATAATATCAAAATATTTTTCACGTATCAAGTATTTTTTACTATCATAAGGAGAAATCTCCTCCAATTCTGCGTTTGCATGGTGTGTGTGGCGGGAGGCCTTATAGTAGTTTCATTTTCCAAAAAGCATTGCGGATTTCAAATTTAAATTCTTTTGTTTGTTTTAAAAGATAAAATATTTTTGTTTGCTCATACCAGTCGAGCCAGGGTCATTAGATTTACCATACTAATATAACTTAATATTGGTATGATACCGGTAAATTTACCATTGCCATAACAACTTTACATAATATAGCAGCACTACTTGTTTGTTAGAAGGGTCTACCTAACATTCTACAAGTGTTAATCATTTTTTATGCTCGTTGTAACTCTTTATATTACTTTGGAAAATACAATAATGAGCACGAGCACAAATTTTATTATGCAAACAAATGCGATGAATTATGTCTTTAGAGTTCAAAAATAAGTATAGACTTCTTTTTGTAAATAGAGATCAGGCAACAACGCACCTAATTTCTTAGAGGATACATACCACAATAACTGAAAGTGTTGACAATACTTTTGTTAGAGGGTGCAAATAATTTAGCTAGAAAACGTAAGAAAAAAGACCTGAATCTGAGTGGAGTACAAAACCTATTCAAATATGTAAGTAAATTTGCCAACTTAAAAACTAATAAATGCATTTAAATAGATAAATGCAATTAAAGATTTTTTATCGCATTATTTTCAGAAAAACTTTTCCATGTTCTATGGGCGTTGCTTAGATGAATAAAAAGATAATGAATTTTAAGAAAATAGTTGCACTTTGAACAACCGAAATAACCATTTGTAATTTTTTCAATGGAAACTTTGATCAATTACGAACAAAAACTAATTATCTGTGCTAGCTCATTCAAACATAAATTATATTTTTATATCTTTACAAAATGAATTTTCATAGTTGCATTATAAACAGCAAAATCTGAGTGGAATACAAAATCTATATAGATATATAGGTAAATTTACCAACTTCAGAATTAATAAATGCATCTAGATAGATAAATGCAATAAAAAAATTCTTTATCGCATTATTACCAAAAAAACTTTTCCATGGTTTATGGGCGTTGCTTAGATGAATATAAACATAATAAATTTTAAGGAAATAGTTGCACTCTGAATAACCAAAACAACCTTTTCTAATATTTTCAATGAAACTTTAATCAATTATGAACTAAAACTAATTATTTGTGCTTGCTCATTCAACCGTAAATTATATTTTTATATCTTTAGAAAATGAAGTTGCATAGTTGCATTATAACCTTGGGTCTCTTTATTTCAATGAGTCGACACAACTTCACTCTAAAACTGATGATATACATTTTCTCATTCAATTATCATTTCTTTCTTAATGCAAGTGGAAAACATTTGCATTATGTTAAGAGCTTTGTATAAAATTTATGCTAAAGATTGATGCCAATTTGAAATGTTTATCCAAATGCACACATAAATACATACATACATACATACATATATATATTGCAATGTCCTTTCCAAAGTGAAGTCGCATAGAAAGAAATTGCATCTACAATACATAATGCAATTAATGGAAATCAATGTTAGCATTGAAATAATACATAACTCGAAATTATTAGTTATGACTCAAATAATATTAAAATTGGTCCATTACATGTAAGAAAAAAAGAAATTAAGGGTGACCATAGTGTTTATCGAAACTGGTAAATTCGTATAAATTCATCATATCCAAACGTAAAACAAATTGAGTTTCATTAGTATAGTAAGTATGAAAGTTACACAATGATTTTATTAAATCCATTCACTAAATAAGTACATAAGTGAATAACTAATTTGTATTTTAATCGGTTAAGTACAATTCTCCATGTTTTTAATGGAAGAGATGAATGATAGTGACATAGGTGTACATGAGTGTGCATATTTAAAAAATAGTGTGTAACTCAAATTGTATTTAAGAAGTGGTCCACATGAGCGTGCATACTAAATAGAGTCGGATCACAACATTTCATGGTTAACTACATGTGAGTATCTCCAACTATAGTTACTATTGATACTTTTTCACATATTCTTACGACACCTATGTAGTATTATTGTATTAATGTTGACTTCTTGTAAAAACGAGACTATTTTTACTATTTTAAAAAAGTTATAAATTATTCATTTTATAGATTACCATATTAATATCCTAATAATAGAGAACCGACATAGACTAAATTCCTTCCACATAGACGATAAGATTTCTACCTATAATGGTAATATGCAGCATCAAAAGAACAATTAAGCATAAAAGCAATGGTAGCGATTATAAAAAATGCAGTAGTTTAAAAATACTTAAAAGTGGTCTATTATAGATATTGCAATAATAAATGATGCAATACGATATATTGACTGCCTCTGTCTACCTACAAATGCAAACAAAGAGTCAGTCAAGTCAAAAATACCATTTCCCAATATTGATCTTAAATTTGCTATAATTGTTCTTCACATTTGTCGTTTCCTATAGCTAGCACATTGAAATAAAAGCATTCCTAATTATAAAATGTATATTTAATTGATTATGATATCCAAGCACAGACTAATATGGTGTAATTATTATCTTATACATACAATGCATAAATGATACCAATCGATAGAAAAGCATCTAACAAAACAACTGATTGAATTGGACCAAGAAATAAAATAGTAAAATGCACAAAATATACACCTAATGAATATGCTCTATAGTTAATAATATGCAATGGTCCAGGTCCATTTTCCAAATTTACAGTATACATTGTTCATAGGCTTGACTTATTTTGGATGATATTGACTACTAACTTGGACAACAGAATGTGTGGTTACAATTCCTGATTAGCTCCATGGATTTTATGATAAATACTACTTAAGATAATAGTAAACATGATTGAACTGCCCTTAATTTATGATCTTGGAAGGTTTTGTTTTTATAGTATTAAGTTATAAGATAATGATTTATTTTCAATAAGCCTAAAAGCTGGTCTTTTCGAATTTCACAAAGCATATGTATTTGGCTATAAAAAAACTTAAATAGAAAATTAATGGTACTTGTAGAGACTGAACATCATGACTTTATTTTCAAGTAAGCCAGCAAATCATAGCGGAAATGGTGAATCAGATTGCACGTCTGTATGGTCTACTTTACTACATAGTATATACCCACGATTCAGTTACTCCTTTACCTAAGGTTGAATATATTGTTTGATGCCATAATGATCATGTAAAGTTTGTAATCTAAAATGGAAATGAGAGTAGAATTCAAGGAACCTCAGTAATGTTGGTACCTTTTCTACACCTTAGTTTTGTTTAAGTCTGCATCTGAACTACTAAAGGTCATGGCTGCAAAGATAAGAATCACATTAACATCAAAATCATAGAGCAATATTATTGTTAGCCAATCATAAAACCTTACATATCATTATGATGAAAATCTACCGAAACATAGCAAACTAAAATTATCATGGTCGATCTTTTTATATAGTAAAACTGATAACAATCTATTATGATAAAGCAATAAGAAGATATTGACACAAAAATAGAATTGATGTAGTGTAACTGGCAATTGCATGTTTTGCCAATAACATAACCAAACATATCAAAATTTTAAGAATCTCCCTAATATATCACAACGATAAATTATTAACTCTTGTGGAAAAGAAAAAAATCTAATGATAAGGAATGCCAAAGCTCTTTTTATACATGCAGTTTGAGAGGTTACCATGATCTCGATAATAAATATTAAAGGACTTAAACAACTTGAAATAGAATCAAGTAATAATATCTCGCAATAATATATAGTTTTCAAATAGACAATTGAAGCAAAATGCTATAATTTATCGGTATTTTTGGTATCTTTTCTACACTTTATTATGTTTCTTTCTGCCTCTGAACTATTAAGGTCGTAGCTGCAAAAATAAGAATCACGTCGGCATCAAAATAATTATGTAATATTATTGTTAACCAATCACAAAACCTTACATATCATTGTGAGGAAAATCTATTGAAGTATAGCAAACTAAAATTATCATGCTCAATCTTTTTGCATAGTAAAACTGATAACAATCTATTATGATAAAGTGATAAAAAGATCTTGAGACAAAAACAGGATTGATGTAATGTAATTACCAATTGCATGTTTATGGACTCTTGCCATATTTTTCCAATAATATAACATGTGACTCTTGCCAATAGTTTAAAATGTTTATTGAAGTTTCTATAATTATTATTTTCAAAATTGAAGACATCTTTTACTCCTAATGAAACCACTAAAACTTGTGAAATTAAAACATATTCCCATTGCAATTAAATAATTCAAATTTGGAAGGAATAGAAAAAAGCTTACAATTAGAGATATAGTTGAATCAGCCTAGTTTAATAGTTATGCATTACTGAATTTAAAACTATAAGCTGTACATAATAAGTTAATTAGATGACAATACAATCGGTGTGATGAAATTTTACATATTCTTCTTCACCTATAACTTCACCGTTAATAAATTATAGAATATATCATTTAATTAATATCAAGAAAAGGTAATATAAATACATGTATCTATTTGTGGGACCTAGAATTTTAAATTCAATTTTAAATGCATTTGCAGCCAGCTATATAAGTTGGTATGATTGTTTTTTTTTCAATTTGCATGCATTTGCTCCTTTGATGCATCAATTTTCTACAACTGCCAATTGTATGTTTATTTTCTTATATATTAGTCATATACACCAAGATATCAACGTAGAAACATAAAGTAATAAATAAATGACTTACTTTTTTGTTTGCAAAATTACGCTAAATCATAACTAAAAACACTAATGATAGTTAATTAATCGCAACTAAAAGTGATAATGATGTTCAATTTTTTGTTGTTATGCGGAAAGGTAATAAATAAATGACATACGCTAAATCACAACTAAAAACATTAATGAAAGTTAATTAATCGCAACTAAAAGTGATAATGATGTTTAGTTATTTGTTGTTATGCAGAAATGTGTTGCAAGCTTAAGCCAGCAGTTTCTGAGAGGTGAAGCCAAAAAAGTATAGAAATACCTTAATATGAACTCAATTAATTAATTGATCATGCTAAAGATGGTGAGGATGGTGGATCTAGAATCACACTGGAGTAATCCTAGTTTGTGGGATCGCACCGATGCTGGAGAAGATGGTGGATCTGGAATTGCACCGGGATAACCATCGGTCGGTCGAGGAAGAAGGAATCGGGAAGAGGATGAATTTTGAATCGGATTGGTCATGGGAGAAGGCACTGGGGAAGATAATGGATCTTAAATTAGGTGACATGAGAGTTGTAGGTTTGTAGGTTTTGTGTTTTAAGAAGAACGTGATATGACGGGATATGATGCCGATAGAAACAGGGTGGGCAAAGAACAAGAGTATAAGGGTAATTTAGGTATTTCAAAAAAACACGGTTGAAATCAGTTCATGGAATTCTCTTTATTAATAGTAAAGATAAGTTTATTTGTATTTTAATTACTTAATCAAAATATTTAATTAGCCATTTAATTCAAGGCGTCACAAAATCTTAAATATTAATTCAAAGCAATTTTGAATTAATATGTTTAATTACAACATTTAATTATGTTTGTGTATTATAACATTTATAATCTATATATATCTTTAATCATACAATCATGATTTTAGTATACATATATTCATATAATTCGAATTTATTCATAACCATTTATAATGTAATTAACTTGCAAAATATATGTATCTTATTTATTAATTTTTTGAATTAATCTTTGATTATTAATTTAACTAAAAAATTAATTAAATTTCATTTTAAATTTAAACATTTAGAAAAAAATTCTTAAACACATTTAAGAAAAATTATACAACTATAACATTGTAGTTATATGTATATATGTGTGTGTATAAATATATGTATATATATTTTAATTAATTAATATTTTAATTGATATATTTTAAATTTCGAACTTCTGAATTAAAATTAAAAGTCATAATTTGACTTTAAGTTCAGATTCAAATTTTCAAAGAATAGTTTGAAAATTTGTATGTTCTAATAGTTACATCACGCATTTAAAATTTAAACAGTTTCATGTATATTGTTACATTTATAACATACATGTTTAAAATTTGAATATAAAACCCTTTTAAATTCAAGAATTATAAATTTATCTTTTGAATTAAAAACCTTTGAAATTTAGGAAATTCATATTTCAAATTTATATTTTCAATGAAAAATATTTTATACTATTCGAATACGCTAATTTGAATTAGTCTAAGGCCAAAAACAATTTTAGGCCTTACACATGGGCCAACCTTGAAAACTTCCACTATCCACTAGGCCAAGTTTGAAGCAAGGGAGGGAAGGGCACTAGTTGCTCTAACCCCAAGCCTTAGACACTCCTAGATACCAATTAGAT
The DNA here is from genome assembly GCA_030765085.1 of Allium cepa. Lineage (NCBI taxonomy): Eukaryota > Viridiplantae > Streptophyta > Magnoliopsida > Asparagales > Amaryllidaceae > Allium > Allium cepa. Next base: position 141,632,328 of record CM060932.1, read on the forward strand.
AGTAAATCCCCGTAGTTGGCCTAAATGTAGACTAATTCATATAAAACCGCCTAGCTTTGATACCATCTTCGGTTCAAGTCCATTTGGTAATGGGTGAAATTGGGTAAATTTCAAAAACAGGTCCTAAGTGGATCTTAATGAGCATATATGAATAACTAGTTAGCATACAGATCTATTCTCCATTTTAAGTTAATGTTTTATTTTAGTTTATATATGTTTATGTTATGTGTACTTAAATTTAAATCTTTCACATTTCATATGTGAAACTTCTATATAGTCATAATGTGTTATTCATCCAATTTATTGTATTTGTGTTCCTCATATATAAGATGTATATAGCAAAATGCGATGTACATGTAATATGATAATATAAAACAACAATAACATGAATGAATAATATGTACGTATACATAAATTCAAACCTTTCACATTCCATATATGAAACTTCTACGATCAGTAGTCATAATGGGTTGTTCATCCTGTTTAATGTATTTGTGTTTCTCATATATAAGGTGTATATTGCAAAAAGTGGTATATACATGAGAGATATGTGGTATAATGACACATACATATATAATACAACTATATACGTACATACATACATACATATATATAATGTATTATCACAATTAAATAAACTATAATATCATATATATATTATATACAATTCCAAGAGTATTATAATACATATATATATATATGTGTGTGTGTGTGTGTATTCAAATTTATTGTAAAGTATTTGGTTAACTTGACTAAATAAAAATAAGTTTATTTAGATTCAAAATTTGAAAATTTAAAATATCTTAATTCAAATTTAATTTAAATAGGTCAAATATATATTTTATAATTTAAATGATAAATATATCTATAATAAGATTATGTAATATTTCATATAAAATAGTTTTCACATTATTAATTTCATCATATGCCGAAATTCAACTTCTTTAAATCAAACGATTTATAATTTAAAACATGACGACTAGCATATAAGATTCAAATTAATTATTTATTAATTTTGCAATTATCAAACAAATTATATGAATGGAAATATCATAACAAACAAGTGTTTGGCCATAATATATATTGATTTACAAAAATATAAAATTACCTTTATGATCAAACCCCTTGTTGTACTTTAATTTGTGTATGTCTCATAGGAGTCTAATTCCAACTTCTTGATCTTTGAAGAAAGAAATATCAACATTGAAAAAGAAAAGGATTCTAGAATGGATAAGAGGAAAGGCCATAAATATGGAGTTTTGGATTGAAAAATTATTTTCATGTTCATTAAGAAGAAAAATAAAGGAGTTTGAGTTGTTGCTTATAAAGAGTTGTTAGAAGAGATATCTACCATTAATGTCTCTTAAAATTCAAAGCAAAAGAACACCCTTTAGCTCCATAAAGTAGTCAGCCCTCATTTCCCTTCTTCCATTTATGAGTTATTTTTTGGGTATATTTAAACTTATTTAAACATGAATTAATATCATATATTTAATAGACGCATGTATAACGCGTATACACTACCCAAACGATTACTAAAGGCATCCATAAATTTTCCAGAGCTTCCAAAATTACTAGTGACACTTCAACTACTAAAAGCATTCATAATTAATATATCTTATTAATTAATTTTATTAATTACATTATAGACTAATTAAATTGGTTGATATTTAGAAGACTGCACGAATTCGATTGTGCGAGTCCTAGGTGTGACTTTAGTTAGCGATTAATATTGAGCAATTTGAAAATTAATGTCCGAACATCACCTTAGCTAATGGTATGGAAAATTTTCTTAATTTATTACCTATATATCTTTTGGTAAAATCATATTTCAGATCGATCTAAGCATCACTTTTAAGGAACAATATATTATATGCACATGCTCTTCCTTGCCATCGTATCACTTCTGAAATTTGGAGTTTTGCATGGTCAAAACACTAATAATATCTATATATAATTATTTAGTCCATCTCCAAATTCTTTGGTTCAATAATAACATTTATTATTAATCGATATGCATCGTTCGGAGACTTTTCACTTTGAGTTGACCATAATTAACCATGATACTAGCGTCTTATAACATTGGAGCGAATTCTTTATTAAATAGTGTTTCGCTTCCCATGCTTCAACTCAGATCCAAATATAGTCATTCGATGGTTGTTAAGTCATGATTTAATTACAATCAAAGTGGAATATTCACGTTGAAGCTCTATAGCATTCTCAAGTCAAAAGAACTACATACTGAGATTTCATATTTTATCTTAGTTAATATCAACCAATAGGAAACTCGTGATCGAGCCATTCTGTATTCATCCAATAACTTCAAGTGCCATTGATTCCCTAATCATCCATGAATAAAATACTGCCTACCATGTAACGTCCCCCATTTTGAGGCCCAAAACTAACCCCTACGGATGCTGCTGTCATATGTATTAATCATTTCAGGTGATAAAATATGATATGTTAATGGTATCCATAATATTAGAAACCCAAGAATATGAAACATTTAAAACACAATTTCAAAATATCTTTTCTCATTACATTTCAAATTAGCATTTCATACTAAATACATAATCCCACGACATAGTCCAGGTTTAGATAAATATAACTATTATAAAATATGCCAAGAGTGATATATGAAGATGCCCCCTTGGATGATCAGAGTTACTAAATAGACAGTTATAATATCTTCCATTACATACAACATTCAGTAACAGAGGAATAGATTAATAAATAGTCTCCTACATAGCTAGATCTGCCACATGCACGACTTCGTATGCTTTATTCGGTAAAACCTACTGAAGGGGAAAACATAAACTTTGAGTCGGAAATAAATCCCGGTGTGAACAATAATACGACATCTCGATTTTATCGATATTAAGTGAGACCACGCCGCCTAGCAGAATGGGTTTCACCTCACTAATATCCTTCAAAAGCATATCTCTTGTAATCAAACTCCTACAACTAAACAAGTTAAAATAAAAAATATAATATGTATGCATACAAAATAGGTATCAGCAGACTATCTGTCCCAACATCATAGTTTTTTTAGGCTGACTATGAACCTATGGTTGACTCGGGCCTACCAGACATAAAAAATGTTTTAACTTGCTGTTAAAGAAAAACTGGATCGTATGTCCTTGACTTACTACTTCTAGGGTCAACTAATCCTAATGGATTTATAGGCTCACCAATAACCTATCTCAACTCTGAATATTCCTTTCTGTGTGTAACCTTCTTTTAGTCTTACCCATGACATTGCCCTACACACTAGAACCTTGGACTTATATTAGATAGGGGATACTAGCTAAAGTATAGGGCGTGACCCTACACTAGTCCTATATGGTTTTCTAATCTATAAGTCATCCTTTTATTAAACTTCTAGGTTAACTACCCTATCTATATTTCCTGAAAAACAAAATCTTTGTGAATGATGTAATCCCTAAAATAACACTTAAAGTAAGAAAAATTGCCCTTTAATAATCTCAAACTACTTATGCCGTGATATATGATTTACAAAACATTGTTGATGAAACTTGAAATCATTAAGGTTTTCCACCCTCTCAAAAATTAGGCTATAAGGACAAAACTTTATATCACCTTTACAGCTACAAAACTTGAAGACGTCATCACTGTTATACCACCTTTTTGGCCAAGGTTGTATATTATGGATTTGGCCAAATGGATTTCATGTTCGTCAAGGGAGGAAGCCTGAAGAGATGATTATCATGCTCGGAGATAGGTTATAAACAAGGCTATAGATGATGGTCAAGCGGATTCGGATGAATGAAAGTATGAGATTGGCTATGTATGGAATTGACACTTTCCCTAAACAAGGGATCGTATCAGATTAATATGGACATGGATCGCTCGGATTGGCAGCACAACCCAACGATGGTCGCTCAATAACTCAACAAACAACGCATCAACTCGGGAATCAGCTTTGGAAACAAGAAGTAGGCAACATGGGGGACCCACCGGAGGGTCACAAGCCATCATGTGGCATGGAGGAGGGATCTGCGTCGATCCATGTATACGGGTGCGTTCGGTCTGGATTTTTGTGTGTTGGGTCATCTTGGCTTGGAGATTCCAAATCCAAATTTTGAGCAAGATATTTGCATGTCTTCACCTATAAATATAATATGTTTGACATTCATAGGGGGATCTTTCTGGGCCGACAATTCTTCATCACTCTTCTCTCTTTCTTCATTAATTTTCTAAGGCAAGGACAACTATGCTTGTGATCTTATAGTATAAATAAGAAGATTATTAGAGCGGACGTAGGCCAGAGTTTGTCGAACCACTATAAAATTCACGTGTTCATTTATTTTTCTACATTGAATCTATGATTTGTATTGTTCTCTATTTGGTATTGTTATTGGATTTATAGTGCTTTCACATTACTTGGGTGTTAGTGGCATTTTTTCATTAACATTTTGGTGCTTTCACTGAGAAGGCTAGCACCTGCTGATTTAGAGAAGATTTAGAGCTTGGATTTGGATCGATGGTGAGGCAATCAGTAAGGAGATCATTTGGCAGAAAGAAGTCAACATAAAGAAAGTCAGGAGGCTTTCTTAGGAGCTAGAGCAAATCAAACCTCCATCTACATCACCAGGGACGAGATGGATATTATGATGGGAGCGATGCAGGAGCAGATGATGAAGAGGCAAGAGGAGATGATGTAGAATTTTCTTAGGAAAATTGGACAAGCTGGAGCACAAATCAAGGATATAGAGTAGCTGACAATTTGGATCAAGGAGTTAAACAGTAGGAACCATTGAAAATCATAACCGAGGGCATGAAAATGGAGCAAACAGGCAGGAGAATGGAATGGAGCAATTGGGGACAGTCCCCGACTGACAAGGAGGGATTGGCATTGATCCCTCTAGAGGGGTTGGCACCGATCCTCAAGGCTTTGGGGGCATGCCCTAAGGTCTAGTCGGTCAGGGCGTCGGTAGGTCAATCCTATAGAGTTTAGTGCAAATAGGAATTTGGATGCTCGTCCGAAGTACGTTCTGGGTTTGCCTCACGGAGTCGGGGGGTAGGTGGGAATGATGATCGGAGGCTACCTTGGATGGTAGTGACAGGTTTGCAGAGATGATCGGGTGGGCTATAAGAGGAGGATTGGTTAATAAGAATATGGAGATGTGAATGGGAGTCCATTCATCCTAATATTAGGTGTGCTAGGAATCCACCAAATTTTAAATTACCAACACTAAGGGAATATGACCGAAAAATGGATCCTACTGTACATCTGATGAGGTATATGTGACATATGGAAGTGCTGGGGGAATCAGAGGAAGTGATGGCACGATGTTTCCCTTTGTACTTGGTGGATATAGTTGCATTTTGGTTTCATCAATTGGAGAATGATTCTATTGCACTTGGACGGAGTCGGTAGACAAATTCGTGAGTCAATTTCAGGTCCACATGACAAGACCTAAGAATGTGATGATGTTGACAGCACTGAATTAGAGGACATGAGAGTCCCTTTGGAATTTCTTAACGACATTTAACGTGACGGTTACTTCAATGGTTTTAACGGCTGTAGTGTCAGGAATAACTTCCAACATGGATCTCAAAGTGCCATTGGAACGGGATCCTCCTAGGATCTAAGGGAGTTTTAACATAAGGTCGAAAGGTTCCTGCGGGAAGAAGATGCTAAGGTCAACAAAGAAGAGGTTGACTTAGTTGGAGACAAAGGACCGTCTAGGGAAAGCTTAGACAAGGACAAAGGAAAAAAGAAAAGTGGATGATGGCTTCAATGGATTGAAGAAGCAAAGGAGAGAACCAAAAGTCTTTTATATTCGGATTTGACTGAACCTCTAGAAAGGATTTATCCAGATACTTAAGGATGCCTTCTGTACCAAATGCCGACAAAAATGCAGCCCTCCAAACCGAAGTGGACATAAGGAAAATACTGCCTATTCCATGAGCTGGATGGGCATAATACAAACGACTACATGCACTTGAAAGATATAGTTGAGGAATATGTAAGGAATGGTCAGTTGCAATAATACATAAGGACTCGGGCTTAGACAGTGGAACAGGAGCAGCCATCGTCTGCCTCGAATGGGAATGGCCTTGGATCGAGGTGTCAGCTCGTTATCTCTTAATTAGGATGGCATAATATAAGTAATAAACTCTACAATAAAATGTCTAAGTCACTTACACATGTAAAAGATTGAGGTCGGTCCTTAGGCATGCTTTGAGATGACGATAAACCTTAGTGTTCGGGTTTATGAAACTTGGTATTTTCTTGTTTTTAGTTTACTGGTTGTACAAACTCTTAATTTATAATTTGGAAAATGGACTTTGGAATGCTTAAATATGGTTTAATGTAATAAATAACAGGCTGCGGCTGTTCTGACCGGAGCGATAGGGCAATAACCGCAAGGTACAAGTCTCTTCGCCGGATAGCGAGAGGATGGACTCGTACATGGATTAAGTCCTCGACTAGGGATCAAGGCTGGAGAAGGATCCCTGACAATCGCGTTATGTCCTGACCATAGAGACGGGACCGAAGAAGTAAGAAGTATGTTATTCTATGGGAGAGCGATAGGATTGGCCTACTTATCATTGTGCCCTTCTCGCCGGAGTGTGAGTGGGGTCCATTAAGGGTCCGTAGTGATCATGGCCGGCCCAGAGAGGCCATGATTCATACTTATTGGTCGATGTTCCCTCTTTTAGTGGATAGCGACCGGATGGGATCCAACAAGGATCCGAAGAGACCATGATCGGCCTAGGCAGGCCATAACATCGCGTTATGTTCGAAGACACTAAACTGGAGTGTAGGAAGATATGCTGCTTCATTGGAAAGTGGAAGGATCAGCTTACTTGTCTTTGTTCCCCCATTGCGGAGAGTGGTAAGATGCAGTCCAGTAAGAACTCGAAAAGGCAGTGATCAGTCCAAAGAGACTACGAACCAGGCTATCGGTCCGACCGAGACCTTTGAATTGGCTAATGATCTAAAGAGATTGAGGTTTTGGATATGATCTAGTGAGATCAAGGACTTGATTATCGGCTTTGGATGGACATGGACATGGTTGTAGATTTGGAATGAATTCAGAATTGTCTATCAACTCAAAGCAGTCGTAGGTTTCATTAACAAACTCCCGAGCGGACATGGTATAGCTTATGGTAGTTTGGATTGGCAATGGATCAAATTCTGGATTGGAAAATTTGACTATCAATAGATTCTGGACTTCGTATTTATGGTGATTCAAAACACGTCTTTTTACCGCAAGGCTTGTTTTTGGAGGGGAAATGTTATACCGCCTTTTGGCCAAGGCTGTATATCATGGATTTAACCAAATGGATTTCATGATCACCAATGGAGAAAGCTCGGGTGGATGATTATCAGGCTTAGAGATCAATTATAAACAAAGTTATGGACAATGGTCGAGCAGATTCAGACGAATAGCGCTCTAGGATTGGCTAAGTACAGAATTGACACTTCCCCTAGACAAGGGACCGGATCCGAATATTTCCACTATATAAGGGATCAGATCGATTAATATGGATATGGATCACTTGGATTGACAACACAACTTAACGATGATCGCTCAACAACTCAGTGAACAGCGCATCAACTTGGGAGTCAACTTTTGAAACAGGTAGGCAACATGGGGGACCCATCGGAGGGGTCGCACGCCGCTATATGGCATGGAGAAGTGATCAGGGTCCATCCTTCTATAGGGGTGCAATCAGTCTGGGATTTTGTGGGTCGGTTCATCTTGGCTTGGAGATTCTAGATCTGAATTTTGAGCAACATATTTGCACGTCTTCTCCTATAAATACAGCAGACTTGACATTCATTGGGGATGTTTTTGGCTGGCTATTCTTCATCACTCTTCATCATTAGTTTTCTAAGGCAAGGACAACCGTACTTATGATCTTACAGTATAAATAAGAAGATTATTAGAGTGGACATAGGCCACAGTTTGTCGAATCACTATAAAATTCGCGTATTCATTTACTTTTACATACCGCCTCTGTGATCTATGAACTTATATTATTCTCTGATCAATACTATTATTGGATTGGTGGTGCTTTCACATTACTTGGGTGTTGTTGGCCTTTTTTGCAGTCAACTGTCGCCATTAAAGATCTTTTCCCATTTTAAAGCATGTTGAAGTCTATTATTTGAAAATATATAGGAATGACGTCGAAGTCATAAATTCATAAGTCATAGTGATAAACTATAAAAATTTGAACTTCGGCAACACATAAAACATTGACATCAATGCCTCATCGAGGTAATAAAATTTAGTAGATGCAACATCGATATCTATGACATCGACATGGTTAAAACATTATGGATTAAGCTCGATGACTATAAATCATGGGATAAGCTTGAAGACTAGTTAAAGACATTGACTGAGCTCGATAACAATATTAAAAGTGGTATAATACTAACTCGATGACAAGTTAAAAAGCGGCAAGAGCTTGGCTCGATGACAAGTTAAATGCGGCGTAGATTAGGCTCGACAACAAGTTGAAAGCAGCATGGTATAGGCTCAATTGCCATTTAGGTCTTCGAAGCAAAAGGCTCGAAGTAGTATATGAGGCATGCATGCTTCTTAGTAAAAATGCAGCATGCATGGGCCTCGACGTGCCCATATCGAGTCCTTTCTCTTTATATTTATTACCTCGGCCTCGACGAGGCTCAAACCCAATCCACTTCATGCTAAGCTCATTGACATCATGCAATATTGTTTTGTGCCACATCGATGACACTAGGATGCACTCAGATGGGCCCGACATAGCTAATATCGACCTGACAGGATGACAATTAACTTGAAAACAGCAATTTTACTATAAAAAGTGTTTCCTTCTCACCAAACCTCTATAATTTGTCAAATCCTTGTTGGCTATCAAAACTTTATCAAATTCTTTAGTGAAAACCTGCCGCATATCATAATTTTCAATACTAAACATTTTTAAATTTTAACCCATTTTGTAAATCTTTTGATTAAACAAATAAGCCCTTTAGATTTAAGCAGTTTATTTATCATTTTTAACTCTTAGGAAAAATCCTCAAAAATCGTAATAAATCAATTTAATTATACTCTTTGACATAAAAAAAATTCAGGGCCAAAAACTTAATTTAATTATTTTTAATAATTAAAACCCGAAATTAAACACTTTCTCCACTTAGAAAATTCATATAAAATCCATACTTGCTTGGAAAATTATGAAATTAAAAAATCACTTCTAAAATAATATTTCTAACATCAGATTAAAATCTCAACTCATTTAGGTATTATATGGTAAATTTTCCAACTCAAACATATTACTGAACTTCATATTTAAATTCTAGAAAATCATTAACAAGCGTATAGTCATTCAAACTACTAAAACATGACATAATACTTGCAAAAGAAATGAATTACAAGTAAAACTGAAACATAATAAAAAATATGAGATGTATATTCATAATTACCTTGATTTGGATTAAGAAGATTGAGATTTGTTTTGCTTTGATTACTTCTAGCCTCCTACTTGCTTTCCTAAGCTTTTCCTCTTGATTTCTTCTAGCTATGGTCGGCCCACTCAAGTTGTTTTTGTGAGAATGTGAAATGAATAAGAGAGAGTGGATTTAAGGGTTTGTATTAGGAAATTTAACTCTTTTCCTATTTTACCCCTGGCTTATTTTCCTCCTCTTATTTAAGTTTAACCCTTTCCATTAGTTCATTCATTAAGGCACGGCCTAAACTTAATTATCAAATCTCAATTTCCTTATCTCTTTAAATTAATTCAATTAATTTGTCTAACTAAATGTTCTAAATAATGTTAGTCAAAATTAAGGTCATTACAGGCTCCTCTCCTTAAAGAATTTCATCCTCGAAATTGCGATAAGGTATATACATCAATCAAACATAAAGGTAAAACTTACCATCAGAAAAGTGATAAGTGTCTCTAATCCTGCTCTATGTTTCTCAAGTGCAGTCTCTCTCATCGTCACTCTACTATAACTTTACTAGTTTGACTCTCATGTTCCTTAATTTCTTCTCATCCTTAGCCACTATACGAACTGGCTGTCTAATTATAGTCATGTCTGCTTCCACTAATAAATCTTCTAACACAATCAGAGTAAGAGTAGTTCATAGATCTCGAACACACCTCCTTAGATGTGAAATATAAAAAACATTATGGACTCCTTCCAAACAATTTGGTAACTCTATCCTATAAGCAAGTTTCCTGATCATTTCTATAATAAGAAATGATTCAAAAAATCTAGGTGCCAATTTCCCTGACTTCTCAAACCCTATTACACCCTTCATCGGTGATATGTTGACGTTAACCTGATCTCCAACTGAGAACTCTAAGTCTTTTCGTCTCTTATCTGCATAACTTTTCTACCCAGATTGAGCTTCCTTCATTCTAGCCCAAATTAACTCAATCCTTTCTATGGTCTCTCTTACTAAATCTGGACTAAGAATTAATCTTTCTCCAGTCTCTAATCAACATACGTGAGAATTGCATGGCCTTCCATACAAAGCTTAAAATGGTACCATCCCCATACTAGTCTGATAACTATTATTATATGAAGACTCGACCAAGTGTAAATGGTCTTCCCATGATCCTTCAAAATCTTGCTCATAATACTTTAACAAATCTTTAGGACTTTGTTAACTCTTTATGTTTGCCCATCGGTCTGCGGATGATAAGCGGTACTCATCTTGATCTTGGTACCTAAAATTTCCTATAGATTCTTCCAGAACTCACTAGTGAAAAAGGAATTTCTATCGCTAACTATACTACTAGGAATCTCATGCGGTCTAACTATATTCTTCATGAATAACTTAGCTAAGACTGGTGTCGTTCTAGTCAACTTAATGGGTATAAAGTGTGCACTCTTAGTCAATCTATCCACTATAACCCAGCTATTTTCATTTAATCAATCGACCTTGGCAAACCGTCTATGAAGTCCGTAGATATAGAGTCCCACTTCCAAACTGGAATATCTAAAGGCTGAAGTAACCCACTTGGCTTTTGATGCTCGACTTTTACTTTTTGATAGTTCAAACACTGCTTTACCCATAAGCCTACATCCATCTTCATACCTTCCTAAAAGAAACTTCTTTACATATCCCGATACATCTTGGTTCCTCTAGGATGAATGGTAAAATTTGATTAATGACATTCTCTAAGAACTTCCTTCCTTATGTCTCCAACATTTGAAACACATTACCTTCCTTTCTTCCTCAACCACCCCTTTGGTCAAGACCGAAATCTTTTAAATCATCAATCTCAACTCCACTCTTTAATATTCTGATCCTTTTAGCTAATAATGGATCATCTCCTTGCTTAGAAGCAATCCTTTCGATCATTACTAGTCGAACTTCCAAACACGACAACATAGCGGTTTCTTGACTCTAACTTGCCGTAGATCTTAACTGCACACCGCATGTAGTCAAAGCTTCCAAATCTTTCCACTCGGCTGTCGTTGCTAACACTGTATTCTGATGCCTTCTATTGAGTGCATTTACAACTTTATTTCCTTTTCCTGGTGTGTGCTCAATTCCAAAATCATTAGCAGCTAGCCATCCTGGTTATCCCATGTTCAACTCCTTCGGAGAGAATAAATATCTTGATGACTTATGATCCGTAAATAACTCGAATCTCTCTACCAAAAGGTAATATCTCCACATCTTTAATGCAAAAATCACCGTAGCTAACTCTAAGTCATGCGTTAGATATCTAACCTCATGTGGTCTAAGCCGTCGAGAAGCATAAGCAATCACTTTCCCTCTCTGCATTAACACAACTCCTAGTCCTATACTACTCACATTTGTATACACTACTAAATCGTGATTCCTATCCGAAACAACTAACACTGGAGCATTGGTCAAGTGTTTCGGCTTCTGGAATGCCTCCTCACACTTATCGGTCAAAACATACTTTACTTCTTTCCTTGTAAGCTTAGTCATCGGTGCTGCTATCCGTAAGAAATCCTTAATAAATCTCCGGTAATAGCTAGATAGTCCAAGAAAACTCTTTATCTCGGTCACCGTCTCAGACCTCTTCCAATTATTAACTGCTTTGATTTCAACTGAAAACCCTTTCTCTGAGACTACATCACCAAGAAACTTCATCTTCTTCTTCCAAAATGACATTTTGACAACTTTGATTTTAATTGATGCTGCCTCATTGTCTCAAGCACTACCCTAAGATGAACATCATGATCCCTTTCATCTTTCGAATATATCAAAATGTCGTCTATGAACATCAACATTAATCTATCCAAATGCTCTCGAAAGATCCGATTCATTAAGTCTACGAAGAAAGCTGGCGCTTTAGTCAATTCGAATGGCGTTACCAACTATTCATACGATCCATAACTGGTTCTAAATGTCGTTAAAGAAATTCTTTTCTCCGCCACTCTTAGCTAATGGAATCCTTTCACCAAATCCAATTAAGAAAATGCTTTTGCTCCACTCAACTGATTAAACAAATCGTCAAATCTCGACAACAGATATCGATTCTTTATCGTCTTCCTATTTAACTTACAATAATAAATACACAACCTTAATGATCCATCTAGTTTCTTAACTAATATTGCGGCTGCTCCCTAAGGAAAACTGCATGGTCTAATAAAGAATTTCCCTTCTAAATCCTCTAGTTGCACCTTTAACTCCTTCATCTCGGTAGAGGTCATCCTACTTGGCGGTCTACTAACAAGTTCATCTCTTGGTAGAAGATCAATTCGAAACTCAATAGTTCATTTTGACGGTAGTCCTGCCATCCATTCAAAGATGTTTACGAATTCTTTAACAATGAAAACTCGATTCAACTCGTCTTCCACCTCCGTTACACCCAACAAAGCACAAACATTAAAACTTGGGTTTTCTATAGAATATATAATTCGAACACTACTACTAGGGTACCTTAGTGATATTTTCCTATTGCGGAAATATTTCCTACCATCATACTTACTTGGCCAATCCATAGCCAAAATAATTTCAAAGCCTCTTATCGAATTCGCAACCCTTAAGGAAATAACCAGGTATGAGGGTTCCAGGTTAAGCTTATCTACCAAATAATGAGATATGAAAGAATGTGATGCACCAATATCAAATAGAACCCTAACAAGTATACCACGACCTTTTCTTTCTCCTTGGCTATTGGTCTCGAGGTAGAGGGTTCCAATGCAAACACCTTGCCCTTCTCGGCGTTAACTGGTTCCTTGTAGTGGTTCTTATAGTTACCGATCTGATCACAGTTGAAGAACTTGACATTCTTCCTTCCAATCGCCTTCTTTCCATCTCCAGAATGATATTCATTTGCGAAATCCTCTTTCTTATCCCACTTATAGCAGATAATCTCATATTTTCCTATCTTGGTAGCTCCACTCTTCCGAGTTCCCTTCTTTAGGAAAACTTCCTCTTATGATTTTTCCCATATCGAGTCTCCACTGTTTTGTTACTACCAAATAAAGGAAGAATCTCTTCATTCCTAAAATCCATCTCTACAACTACATCACATGGATCCTTGAGATGTGGCAAAGTTGCCTAGCAAACATAGGTCTCAGCCCCCGAATGAACTTCTCATTCCTTTTAATTACTGTATCCATGGTAGTATACCCATAATGGGACAATTCCTCAAACATCGTAGCATACTCCAGCATAGTCATATCTCCCTGCACAAACTCAGCAAACTTTCTCAACTGGGTAGACTTAGCGATTTCCAACATAAATCTTTCCTCAAACCTTCTCCTAAATTATGCCCAAGTCAGGGTTTCCTCAACTACTCCAACAGTGACATAGTTCCACCAATACAACGCAGCTCCTTGCAATTGCCTGGATGCTAACCTCCTCTTCTGCTCATCATTTAGTCCCAGATTATCAAAAAATCCTCTCATAATGAAGCAATCAGTTCTCCACTTTAATTGCATCTTCTGTTCCAACAAATGGTTTTCCTCCAAGCCTTACATAGTCTTTGCTTAGCTCTGCATAGTTGTTGACGACCGAAGCTTTCTGATTCACTCCTCTAGCATTTCTGCCAACTAATCCAGAAACCCTTTATGAATTCCCTATAGTAACCCGCTAACCCTAGAAAACTCCTAGCCTCCATGGCATTCTTCGGAATCTTCCAACTTCAAATAGCTTCCGCTTCTGCGGGGTCCATGGCCAATCCATGCTCGAAACTAATGTGTCCAAGAAATCTCACCTCCTTCTTTCAAAAGTGCCACTTAGAGAATTTGGATTTAAGTTGTTGCCTTCTCAAAGTCCCTAGTATCTTCATTAAGTGACTTTCATACTCACCTTCGCTTTTGGAGAATAATAAGATGTTATCAACATATTCTACAACGAATTCATTAGTTGTCCTTTAAATACTCTACTCATCAAATCTACAAAGTATGTAGGGGTATTTGTTTATCTAAAAGGCATCACTTCCCATTAATAAAGTCCATCCAGAGTGCAAAATACGATCTTTGGTTTACTATCATCTGCTATCCTCAGATGATGAAATCCAGTTACCAAGTCCTATCGGGAGAAGATTTTGGCTCCCACAAGTAGATCAAACAAATCATCTATCCTAGGTAAGAGATACATATTATTCTTTGTTAACTTGTCGAGTTCCCTATAGGCAATGCATAGCCTTAATGAGTCGTCTACCTTGGTGGATAAGATAATAGAAGCTCCCATTCTGAATTACTCTGTCAGATAAATTATTTCTACAAAGCTCCAAGATATGCTTATCTAACTCTTGCCTTTCTTTGGGGGCCACATACCTTAATAGCAGAGTGACAGGTCTAGTGTCCTTCTCCAAATCTATCCTAAACTCGATCCCCCTACGGAGTGAAAGACCTAAGACTACTTCAAAGACATCAAGGAATTCTCGAACTACAAGTATGTATGAGAGTCCATCTTCTGATAGGTTCATCGAGTATAAATAGCTTAACTCGATTGAATTTTGGGGTGTATATCGAACGTTTATATCTCGCCCTTTCCTAATTTTTAACCATACAATTCTTCTATCGCAATCTAAGACGGTCCAATAGCACGATAATCAATCCATTTCTAAGTTAAGTCCATACCCCTCGAAATAAGAACGTACGCATTGCCTATGAAATCAACATTACATATGTCCACAATTAGGTCTTTACAAATAGAAAAAAGATATGTTGACCCCTAAAGATTTAATGCAAAATGTAATAACCTACCTCAAAATAGGTTTGAATTCCGATCCAGAAAAGACCCATTGAAACTTATATCCATTTCAAAGCTGGTTGTTGGTTGGTATAAAGTACAAAACACAAAGCTATTTATCTACACATTTAGAAAATCAAAGATGAAGGATAAAATATAATATCAGAATTGTACCCATTTTATTTGAAAATTCAAAGTATCAAAACAATAGCATCGACAACATAATCCAAATATTCATGATTTAATGTTCCAAATTTATAACATCATTCAGTGGGTACATCAGAAATAAAGAAAATAACACAGGTAGGTAAATAATAATGGCATAAGTCTACGTCTCCACCTCCACCTTCGAAAAACTGCATTGGCATCTCTAGCCTATGTTGTAATAAGGAGGAAGTTAGAACAACAATGTCTGGTGGAAAAAAATCTCGAGCCTTTCTATAACAGTACTTGGGCAACATAATTTAAATAAGAATGTCTTATGTATCTTAATCATATTATAAGTTTTTAGACCATACGACCCAAGGCTTTCCCAGTCCATTATTATTCAAGCCAAAAACCCATTTCTATCGCTAATAGTTTCTTAACAATGCAAGAGATAGTACCCAAGTCACTTAATACTATTTTAATGGAAATTAGGCAAAATCTAACTGCTTAATACCTTATTCAAGATAGGTCCTCATCATTTACTACCTATCCTAAGGTGGACTCCTCTAAGGTACTATCTAGTTAACATTGCGCGGAATCTCTTTAGGCCACTTACTACGACAAATCTAAAGCGGACCTCGACGAGATATCCTCCACTATGCCCAACCATTTACCTTGATCATCTAATACTTATATTAAGGGGAAGAGGCGAGCCCTCACCAAGCCACTTACTATGTGATGACCCACCTTTTCAACCGTTAGAAATTGACATTAATATATCCACAGTATTCACATGCCGAACATGAAGTGTCAAAAAGGAAAATTGATCAAGAGTAAGAGAAAATAAAGACAGAATAGAATCTTACACGAATGGAATAACATATATTATTTCAATATATAATCTTTATAGTAGAAATTTTAAATACATATATCAGAGTCAATCCTAAGCTCAGCCTGGACAGTTATAAATACTTGTCGTTACAAATGCTGAAAAATGACAAACACGGCGGAAAAGAAAACTACGTCCACACATTGATGAAGATCTCCATCTCTCCACTGGAAACTCCAAGCGTCTTCAGCTAATCTAAAACTACTCGGATCTAATCCAAGTATTGAGAATACCCTAATTAATCTGGAAAACCAAAGTGAGAAATGCAAATCAAAAATATATATAACAGTGTCATAGATCGACTTTGATGCCAAACAAAACCTTTAAAAGGAAGAGTATCTCATAAGACAATACTGCACTTAAACATGGATGGATTTACAACTAAATGTATATGGTGACATTGACATTGGTTTGAAAATAATTTTCATAAATGTTTATAATCTTAACCAAAATTGTTACATTTGGTAAATTCCAACATAATAGGTTTACAACTAAAATCATAAAGGCTCGTATTGGATAATGGATTCCATACAATGACAAGGTAAGGGACTACCTTTCGACCATACATCTCTAGAGGGATGCATTTGAGGCTCTAACCTTTACCAACACAGAACTGACTGACCTTTACCATAGATAGTATCGAATATGAAAGCACCTTGGTTGTTCCCGAACTATCCGAGACGTCTCATAGCATACACAACAAACCTAATATATAGAGGGTAATCTAGAAAGGTGATGATTATATTGCGACCCATATAGCCCTGTCGCATCTACCATGTTTTACTCATTCCCGATGTGCAAGGATTAAGGTAACGTTTTACCTTTTACAGAACAAATCCTATTATAAATGCCACATTGCCATTTCCAACAACACACTATTGATTTCTAGAAAAGTACAACTTCTAAGCTTGTACATCTCAGAGAAGGGTGTTATGTATAGAAGGGGTTGCCTCCTACACCATCAACAGATTGTACGTTTGTAGAGATCAATATACGTGGTCTTAAAAATGCAATGCCAGACATTTGTCCATATATCTTGTCTAGGAATAGGACAAACTAAAGGCACTTCTCCTACTACATCCTATTTAGGAATCACCCCTAGGATTAGTAGCGAGTAGTCCTTGCATCGAAGATTTAAAATTGAAGGGACCACTACCACCATTTATATGATAAGGGAATTACCCTAGAGGTTAATGGCAAGCAGTCCTACATTATGAAGATCTCCGTCTTCAAAATCATTGTCTTCAACATATTTTCACTTTCGAATGTATATTGGTTTTAAGTGGTTTGCAAATAGGAATCGCCCAAATCCAACCCCGGCTCTTTCGAACCAATTTATCTATAAAAGATGTTAAGTATGTGGGTGATTATTATTTAATTTATCAATATCTTTTATCCGGATAAAAAATCTTCTAGAGATATACATCTTTAATCCATTCCATTTTTCAGTGTATATGGAATCATTATACCTCTTTTATCAATCCTTTGGTTAATTAAAACCACTTTTTTTCTTTCGAAATACCAAATCATTTCTCTTTAATTACAGAGGAAAACAGTTCCATCGTTAATTATTGGTATAATTTCAATCTCAATAGAGATTACTTATTCCCAAAAGATATCTTTTAATGAGTTAAAAACAATGTTATTTAAGACATCATTTACTATGTACCTAATTTAGTTAGTACCGAGTAAAAAGGATTCGTAGATTTTAGATTAAATATACTCAATACTAATTTTCATATCCAACATGTGCTATTAGTCGAATAACGGTGAAATCACCTTTTAAATTCACACGGATAGTACAAGTTCCCTCGGAATTTAGTACAGAGTTTAACTAGGAAGTTTTTTTTAACAACCAAAATCCTATTTTAAATCTTGTTTAACTTTTGGAAAGCTCCAAATCTCTTTTCTTTTATCTTAGGAAAATGCAATTCATGTAAATCAAATTGGTTAACCCCCCATCAGGCCAGTCTAGATAGCTAGAGTAGAACCCAAACACTGGTTGTCCAAGCTAGGGTCTAGAGACTATCTCTCTGTCACCCATAAGATGGTCAACTTATTTGATCAACTCTAAACTCTTTTATATGATCCTTTAGAGATGATTTTCATTTACTTAGCACAATTCCAAATATTGTTTAAAATAATTTTCCTTTAACCATTTATTTAAAACTCCTTTAAAATAATTACAAAACATCCAAATCATCTTCAAAATATTAAATTACTCATTTGAAAATGTTACTAAAAATATTGGGAAAGAATAATTAAGTTAAGACCATAATTTGTAAAAGTTACCGAAAAAACTACTACAAATAGTGTTTTTAAAAGCTTCTTTGATCAAAACATTAATCCCATTTCATAGTCTATTTTTATAACTCAAATCCCCTTTAAAATATTTTAACATATCTATAAAAATTTATTTCACATTTTTAAAGATTCAAAAAAACAATTTTAAAGCATTTATCACTTTGGTTCCCAAAATTACCAAACCGCGATGTTTTTAAAAACTTGATTTAGACATAACTCAAATTCTGTTAAACGAAATTTTGATTTTCCTTTTTCATTCGAAAACTATAGTTATAAGAGTTCAAAAATTCTTCTTTCGAATAATTTTGAATTCATTCATGTTGATTTAACTTTTACGGTGTGAAATCATGAATTGTCGGTACGCGACGCACCTATTTTGACTTCAGTTTCATATCTTGTCAAAACTTTTCCGAATTGAGTTTTAATGTTTATAAAACAATTATAAACCATTTTAAACTATCTTATTCATGTTTAAAGAGGTTTAACTATTCCTAACACTTTTATAATTCACATTGGAAAGTGATTTCCTTTGTGTAAGTTTAACGTGTATTTAATGTGAATTATTTCCACAACCAAACAAGCATATAATCACATCCAAAACATGATAATCAAACATAGAAAACAACCATAGCAAATATTTCATATCATCATGTAATTTATAATAAATTAGCAGAGTAATTCTCACCTTCATTTGTTTCTAGATAAAAATTGACTATAGCTTCGTTATCAACATTCTAATTAACCAACACTTCTACTAATCATCACCTAACCTAACAAAAACATCATCAAAACAACTCTACTCTCCCTTATAGCTCACGGCCATCATCCTCCACCAACACCTAGCTCTTGGCCATCCATCACCACCACCATACATGCTCAAAGCCTAGAGCCTTCTCTTATTTGCTCTCGGCCTTACCACCTTAGCACACGCCATCACTTCCTCCTCCCCAATGCTCTCAGCTATAGGCCATTTCCCTCATGTATGCTCAAATAAAGAAGGAGGGAAGAAGAGAAAGAAGTGTGTGTATGACAAGTGAAGTGTATGGGTGTATTTATAGGTGAAATATGTAAAATATCTTCCAAAACAACATCATTAGCCTCACATCACCTCAAATATGTGTACCCGCATCCCCCTTCCTTGCCATCACTTCTTCTCCTTTGGCATAAGAGCTTTGATTATGTGAAGATTTGGTTGGATTTAGTATGTAAATATCTAAGATATTTATGTTTTTATCTTATGGAAATTTATGTAGTAAAAGTAAATGTATATATGTATATGTGTGGTGTATGACATGTATATACATGCGTATGGATATGCACAAGACAACAAACAATATTGCAACAACTTTGAAAAACTTTCGTTTGTTAAACCGTTGAAAATTTGGAAGCCAATTCTTGGTTACATTTTTACCTATAAATTAGATTACATATAAATGTGAAAAAAATTTGAAAAATAATTTCTTTCCATTAGTAATCAATTAAAGCTATCATATTTGAATTATAAAACCATATAAATCGATATTAAACAAGTGTCTGCAAAAAGTGTTGTTGTATCGACAAAACATTATGAATTTTCTTATATACTCTAAAATGAGAATATATATTTATATAACTATTATAAATGATTTATGGTCACTATATAACTTATTAAAATGAATTATTATTATTTAAAACAATTATTTGATTATTTAAACTTAGTTTGAAATTTCAAATAATATATAAAAGTGCTGATATCACTGATGATGTCATAAACATATTTTATTTTCAAAAATAAAGTAAATAATTTTTATTTCATATTCTTGATTAAATGGATAAATAAGTGTATCTAGTTTCGTTTTCTTTACTATTGAGAAAATCTCAATTTTTTTGAAAATTGATTTCCGTCGTTTTTTTGATGAAAATCACCAGATATCCATATTTGTTAATATACCTTTATAAAAAGTTTACCATCATTATTTATTGTTCAAAACATTGTAATTTATGCTATAAAATCTTGTATTTGAATATATCAAATATAAATATAATTTATCAAAGTGATAAATTTGTGGGTCGTTACATACTACCTTCAATCTCTGAAGTAGGTCCTTCGTATTATGACCAATGACCAAACTATGACGTCTCAGATTGGTTCTTACTACTCGTATGTACAGGTAGCCATATGAACTGGTAGGTTTTTCCTACAAAATTGGGACTAACCTCGCTTCCTCCATGATAACTTATTATAGGCTATGTCTCACATCAGCCCCGAAGTCACACCACTCGTAATCAGATTAGCTGGGCAGACTTCTGTATGCTTCTGACTGACCTCGAATCCCTATAACCTAGACATAATCTAAAACACCCAATTCATATATTATTCCATATCTTACCGCATTACAAATCAAGGCCTTATAAAAAAACTCTTATTTCGCTTTTACAATTAATTACTTTCCCAAAGAGATTTAATGATAATCAATATTGTATTAACTACGTAATTAATACGTTATAATTGTACATTATTTACGCTAATACACACTCACATGTGCGCGTGTGCATACGGTTCTAAAATAAGCATGCAAAGATTGGGCCCTAAATTAACGTTTAACTGTCAAAACTTCAAATTTATACAAGTTAGATTCCATATCAACATGCATTCCATATATCCAATATCCATAATTAAATCAACAGACTTGTATAAGATAGAACCCATAATCAACTTATTTTATATTAAAATAATGGAACAAATTACTAATAAAAACTTACAATTCAAACACTTTTACACTCTATTCAAATACATTTTGTTGTATGGGAATTTTGGGGTTTTAGTATGATGTTTATGCAAACAAAGTTCCCAAAGGCATATAGCAGATCCAAGTTATACATATGATTATTAAAATAGGAAAATTTCATTTATCCACTTACAATTAATCCATAGCTCTTCCCTTTTAGAATTTGATACGCCTGCTTTTATCTCCTTCAGATCTCTTCTTTTAAAAATATACAACGAGGGTATTATACACAAATTAGATTATGAAATTTAGGAATTGGAGGAGAAAAGGTTTAGAAATTAAATAATTTAAAATCTAAAATTCTTCGTGAAACCCAAAATTATTTTTCTGAATCTTTAAGGAGAGAGACCGACGGAGGTTCGCTTGGTTGCCAAAATAATTTGTGAATAAAAGTGAGGGGTAAGGCTCTTATTTATAGTGGTTGGAAAGCATTAGAACTGTCGGATTTAAGTCGGATAAAATCTGATTCAATCAATTGTTGAAAACACTTAGCGCCATCAACAGGGACCGGTTGACCGCCTCTACCCTGCCAGTCGACCACTAGTAATCGACCAGTCCATGGTAGGTGGTCGATTGGTGGTCCTATGTTGGATTTGTCTTCCCTACCATCGTTGGTTATTTTATTTTATTAAATTTTTAACATTAACCTTGATTATAATGTTTACTTAATCTCCAGGTCCAATTATTGTTCATCTTTGGATTTCAAATTTTGGAATTAATTATTAATCTGAATTTGAATATCATTTAAATTATTTTAAATCTAAAAATTTCAATCGTCCATAATTTTTTCGTTTGAGCTCTGTTTTCAAAACATTGTATATGGAAATTTATCAGAAAATCACCACAAACGCAATGACTCAACTTCCATGGCCCAATTCTAAATTTTGACAATTTTCCATTTTAAGCCTTATTATATTTGACTAATTAATTTAACTTATAATTTTTATTAATTTTTAAACGGTGTTACAATACTCCTACTGAATATGAGCCCTACCATCAGTAATTTGAGACATACTTCATCACGATTCACAATCATAAAAATATGAAGACATTCTTCATAAACATAGTGTAATATATCATAATGATAAATAACATAGCCCAAATTTCTAAGATTAAGTATATTTAATATTTAGGTGCTTATATAGTAATTTAAGCTAACACACCTCTTGGTCAAGAATACGAATTTTATTATGACATATGTTTACAAGTTTATTATATATCATTACAAATAAACTATTTTTATTTTCAGTAAAATAGAAAATAGTCATTATTTCATATAATAATATTGGTATGCTTGAAAATATCTATCCTAACTGTGATATGTCTATCGGTAATTCTCATATGATGTGCACCCATTGTTTCTGACCACTACTATAGCAACATCAGTAATGTGGTATTATATTACTTTTATCATGGTCTTTCTATTTCATGAATTGTAACGAATTTATAATCAAAATTTTGGATCCAATATCCAAAAACTCTATGAAATATAATTTATATAAACAATCTTTTACAAGAACTTGAAATTGTATTTTATGTTTGCATCTTTTAATATAAGTATAATTTCAATTTCGAAGTCCCTTCACGAATCTGAGGTTACGTCTCCCAACGGTAACCAAGTTATTGCTGTCATCATAAATTTCCTTTTTTGTTCCTCAAAGGTCGTACCTTTCGGAGAAAACCTAAATATGAGATTGTCGCCTAATTCCAATGCTCAATTGCTATCATTAAATCTTATCAAATTAAGAATGCCGATCTTGAATTTAATTAATTGGACCAAGCTAACATTTTAGTTAATCAGGCCTCTCTTTTATTCTAGTCTAGAGCTATTTCCAACGAGAAAAATACACTTAATCATATTAAATATACGATCTTGTACTAAATTTTATTTGCTTGGTTTAAATAACCATTATATGAGATATGTATATTACAAAATAATACTTCACCATTCAACTATTGTATATGATCAAATATGGATCGAACATTCATACTCTCGTATTGTCTATGGGAGCCATACTCATAAGGATACTTAACTATATCAGGCAATTTAAAAATTAAACGGACCTAGACTTGAAATGTGAAATGATTGAAAACTTGGCTTGTTATCATGGGGTTTGAAGTGAGAATTATTTTAGTAACTATACATTTCTTTTACAATCTTCAATTTTAGTTCAATACGTACACCTTAATCGATAAACATTTTATTAGTAACAAATTTATACTAGTAGATATTATAATATTACATGCATTCTTATGCTTATTAGATTGGTTAAGTGAGATTCATTTCATTTATCTAATAGGGTCCCATTAGATTTTTATATTTCTCAAAACCCTAGGAGAAATATAGAGATCTTCAAAATTATCCAATGGGTGTTAGGACCCACTTGTGTTAGGGATCCAACCTTGAGTGTTCTTAGCCACATCCCCATAAGTGATGGATAACACTATATCGGTTATATTATATATAAATCCTAGTTGTCGCCTTTGTTTTAGTATAATTCATGTTCTTGATTTTTCTCAACAAGGATAGAGAGACTGGTCATTTTGACCTACCTTTTCGGAAGGCCTAAGCATAGGTACCTTGTTCTTACTCAACAAATACAAGGATTTGGCTTACCCTTCTAAATATACACTAAATAGTATTAGACATAGTAGTCTTGGCTTGAGTTTACTCAACAACCAGCACATATGTAAGTAATCTAACTAATATATAAATTATGGAGGGCAACAATATTATGATTCATAATCTTCATTAATTAAGAGTTCTATCGGTTTAAGGAAAAATGTATTTTTTTTTAAATACCCATATGACACAAGTGTCTAACACATCTGATATTATGATATACGTACCTGTATGTGATAACTCCAGAAATCTAAATTGGTTTGTTTTAGCCATTAAACATATTACATACACATACACATACACATATAATATTAGTTCACTTATAATTGTTATAATTTCAGTTAATATTTATATTTTATACATAAGTCTATTTGTATTTTAATTACTTAATCAAAATATTCAATTAGTTAGTTAATTTAAGATGTTACAAAATCTTAAATATTAATTCAAAGAAATTTTAAATTAATATGTTTAATTACAACATTTAATTATGTATGTGTATGTATATATTATGACATTTATAATATATGTATATGCTTAATCATAACAATCATGATTTTACATATATTCATATAATTTGAATTTATTTATGACCTTTTATAGTGTAATTAACTACAAAATATATGTATCTTATTTATGAATATTCGAATTAATCTTTGATTATTACTTTAGCAAAAAATTTAATTAAATTTCATTTTAAATTTGAAAATTTCAAAAAATATTCTTAAACACATTTAAGAAAAATCAAACAACTATAACATTATGGTTATATGTATATGTATATATATATTTCAATTAATTAATATTTTAATTAATTATATATTTTAAATTTCAAATTATGAATTAAAAATTCAAATTTTAATTTTAAGTTCAAATTCAAATTTTCAAAGAATAGTTTGGAAATTTGTATGTTTTAATAATTACAACTGACATTAAAATTTAAAAAATATCATGTATATTGTAACATTTACAACATACATGTTTAAAATTTGAATAAAAAACCCTTTTAAATTCAAGAATTTTCGCATTTTAATTTTTTCATTTGAATTTAAAACCCGTTTAAATTCATGAAATTCGTATTTTAAATTTATCTTTTGAATTCAAGACATTTTATACTATTTGAATACGTTAATTTGAATTAGCTTAAGCCCCAAAAACAATTTTAGGCCTTACACATAGGCCACCTTGAAAACTTCCACTATCCACTAGGCCAAGTTTGAAGCAAGGGAGGGAATGGCATTGGTTGCTCCAACCCCAAGCCTTATACACTCCATCCTAGATACCAATTAGACATTAAAGCCAAGTGGTTGGCCTAAATGCAGACTAATTCATATAAAACCACCTAGCTTTGATACCATCATTGGTTCAACCATTTGGAATGGGTGAAATTGGGTAGATTTCAAAAACAGATCCTAAGTGGATCTTAATGAGCATATATGAATAACTAGTTAGCATTCAGATCTAGTCTCCATTTTAAGTTAATGTTTTATTTAGTTTATATATGTTTATGTTATGTGTACTTAAATTTAAACCTTTCAAATTTCATATGTGAACCTTCTACAGTAATTAGTCATGATATATATGTAATAAGGTAATATAAAACAACAATAACATGAATGAAGAATATATACATACACATAAATTCAAACCTTTCACATTCCATATATG
Organism: Allium cepa; assembly: GCA_030765085.1. Lineage (NCBI taxonomy): Eukaryota > Viridiplantae > Streptophyta > Magnoliopsida > Asparagales > Amaryllidaceae > Allium > Allium cepa. The sequence continues at coordinate 141,657,885 of CM060932.1, forward strand.
AAACTTCTATGATCACTGGTCATAATGAGTTGTTCATCCTGTTTAATGTATTTGTGTTTCTCATATATAATGTGTATATTGCAAAATGTGGTATATACACTGGAGATGTGTGGTATACCGACACACACAACTATATATGTATATATATAATGTATTGTCACAATTAAATAAATTATAATATTATATATATATATATATATATATTGTATACAATTCCAAAAGTATTATATATATCTGTGTGTGTATTTAAATTTAGTGTAAAGGATCTAGTTAACTTGAATAAATAAAAATAAGTTTATTTAGATTCAAAATTTGAAAATTTAAAATATATTGGTTCAAATTTAATCCAAATAGGTAAAATATGTTTATATTTTATATTTTAAATGATAAATATATGTATAATAAGATTATGCAATATTTCATACAAAATAGTTTTCACATTATTAATTTTATTATATGCCTAAAAATCAACTTCTTTAAATCAAATGATTTATAATTTAAAACATGATGACTGACACATAAGATTCAAATTAATTATTTATTAATTTTGCAACCATCCGACAAATTATACGAGTGGAAATATCATTACATACAAGTGTTTGGGCAGAACATATATGGATTTACCAAAATATAAGATTACCTCTAATGATCCAACCGCTTGTTGTACTTTAATCTATATGTCTCATAGAAATCTAATTCCAACTTCTTGATCTTTGATGATGAATATCACCATTAAAAGAGAAAAGGATTCTAGAAAGGACAAGGAGGAGGCCATAAATATGGAATTTTTAGATTGAAAAACATTTTCATTTTCATCAAGAAGAAAAATAAAATAGTTTGAGATGTTATTTATAAAGAATTATTAGGAGAGATATCTACCATTAACGATCTTAAAATTCAAAGCAAAAGAACACCCTTTAGCTCCATAAAGTAGTCGGCGCTCGTTTCCCTTCTTCCCTTTATGAGTTATTTTTTTGGATGTTTGAACTTATTTAAACATGAATTAATATAGTATGTCAATATGCGCATGTATAACACGTATACATACACCCAATAATTACTAAAGGCATCCAGAAATTTTCCAAAACTTCTAAAATTACCAACGACACTTCAACTACTAAAAGCATCCATAATTAATATATCTTATATATTAATTAATTTTATTAATTACATTTTGAACTATTAAATCGATCAATATTTTGGAGACTACACAAATTCGGTTATGCGACTCACAAGTTTGACTTCGATTAACGATTAATATTGAGCAATTTGAATATTAATGTCCATACATCATCTTAGCTAATGGTATGTATATTTTTCTTAATTCATTGCCTATAGATCCTTTGGTTAATATATTTCAGATCGATTTAAGCACCATTTTTAAGCAACAATATGTTATACGCACATGCTCTTTGTTACCACCGTGTCACTTTTGATATCTGGAGTTTTGCATAGTCAAAAGACTAATAATATCTGTATACCATTATTTAGTCCATCTCCAAAGTCTTTGGTTCAAATATTTATTATTAATCGATATGCATCTATCGGAGACTTTTCACTTTGATTTGGTTATAATTAACCATGATACTAGCCTTTTGTAATAGAGGAGTGAATTTTTTATTGAATAGTGTTTCCCTCATGCTTTAACTCAGATCTAAATATATCCATTTGATGGCCATCATGTCATGATTCAACATAATCAAAGTAGAGTGTTCACATTGAAGCTCTACAGTATTCTAAAGTCAAAAGAACCACATAACATCATCATACTAAGATTTCATATTTTATCTTATTTAATATCAACCAATAGGAAACTCATGATTGAGCCATTCTATAACATCTAATAACTACAAGTCCCCATAATTCCCCAATCATCCATAAATAATATACCACATAACATTAGAGAGTGTTGCATACTTTAGCCTCAATGGATGTATCAATATTCTTTTCTTAAAATATCTTAACTGAAATATTTAAAATATAATATTTTTGAATTACTATTTGTTATCCATGGTTACAACATTTGTAAATCCAACTGTACAATACTTAATTTATGGATTTTCTCTTTATATATGTTAAATGACTATTTAATCATTTATTTATATCATAATATAACATTATATATAATAGAAAAATAAACATTAAAATCATACTTTATTAAGAACGAGATTGGTTTCGAAGTTAGGATGTGTACAAAACTATATAATTTCTCGTAAGGCATACCCTCTTAACTTTCAGCCACAACATAGGTGGATTTGCTATCTTTGCGTCAGTTCCCCCTACATATATGAGAGCATTATTGGGCTTGTGCATCCACATGGAGCAGTACACCACAGATGCATGAATCGAGATCATAACATGGGTGATCTCTCCATCTATCCACTAGTGTCCTCGACATGAATGAAAGCATTGTTGGATTCGTGCATCCTCGTAAGGTATTTTTGTTGCCAAGGCTCACCTTGACATGCGCAAAGGCATTACGTGTTCACACCCTCTTGGAGTGGTCGTTCGTACTTTCATTATATGATCGGTTTATAGTTGAAAGATTGAAATACCTTTTTTGTTTCATGAAAAAGAGGTTACAACATTTGACCGCCTTATAATATAGTATACAAGATTCTTTGTGCCTTCTAATTTTGGCTTATTAGGTAATTAAACTTAATAAGCTTGGAGGTGCTACGTATTCCATGTGTGATGGAAATTAGTGCCATCTGGGTTGATGATGTGTTATGCACTTTTAGTTATGGTGGCACTGAATATATATCCCCTTCCAATAAGGTCCCAAAATCACGTTCTTTGTATTCTTTGTGTTCGCGAAGACTCACCATAAGACTAGATTGCCTGAAGTGAAGTTCCATTGTTTGATCATGAAATTGTAGCATTTTGCAACCTGCCTTTCATAAGTCTTCATTCGGAGCTTTTCCTCTGACTCGAAGATCTACACGAGGGCTTCTTTAGGGACTATGCTGGGAGGAAAAGCCTAACTAACAAGGCTGCTCGACAAGGGTATTACTGGCTAACAATGATCAAAGGCTTCATGGATTATGTTAAGAAATGCGATCATTGGCAATAGTTTGCTAATATCCTTAGAGCCTTCCCTAACTTTTTAACTCCTATGACTTTCCCATGGCTATCCATAATGAGGGGAATTGACCTTATCAAAAAGATCCCAAATGTAAAGGGAGGATATAATAATGCCATATTCAGCATCTACTACTTCACTAAATAAGTTGAAGAGACGTCCCTCATTGGGGTAACCACACCCAAAATCCTCAAATTCATCATCAAAAACATCATCTACCGCTTTGGGTTTATAAGAAGATCATTACCGACCATGAAACCCAATTTGAGAGCATCTAGTTCCTTGAATTTTGTTAAAGGAATATAATCGAGAAATGCTTTTCACCCGATGCCTACCTTCAAGCAAATGGATCAGTGGAGACAGTCAACAAAAATATCAAACAAACCTTGAGAAGCATCTCACTAACGGAAAAGGAAATCGGGCCAAAGATCTACCACTTATGCTCTGGTCAAATCAAAATTCAAGTTCGAATTAAACGGAGAATTCATCATTCTCTTTGGCTTATGTGTACAAAGTGATGTTGCTCAATGTCCCCTCTACAAGATGCCTCACTCATGACGATGAAAAAATAATAAGCTGTTATGATTAATTCTAACTCTTAAGATTCAAGACCTGATTCACTACCACCTTGATGATGTAGCGCTGGTGGGGGCAGAGTAGCCCCTCTGGTAGAGTCTACCATCCATGATTGGGTAGTTAGGTGCCTAGTAAAGGTTTTTTCTAGCTTCCTTTTATTTATATAGTAGTTCCTTGCTCATCATATATTTCAAGAGCAGAGTCACCTGATTTCCATGAAATTTGCCCATGTTTGAAACATGGAGCAGAGCAGACTTCCACTGTGATATGGGGGTTGATCTCCATTAAGTTGCTTGCTACCTTGTCCGGGAGTCGGCCTTAGTACCCCTCTTCCTGGGCATTTCTCTTGCTTGAAATAGAGGAAATGGTTTATGATCTTCTCAGCTTTAGTAGCATATAGGGCCAAAGTTTTTCCGTTTACTTGAAAAGGTTTGATGATTTGATTGATAACCAGCGAATAGTCATTGTATAACTAGAGTGCATCAATTTTGATTTATTTTACCATAAATCGTTTGGTTTAGCTTCATACTTAGCTTCATCATTGCTCACTTGGAAATTCAACCTTATAGAAAAGTAGATGTTCTATCCATCAGGAGTGATGAGGACATATTAGCCCTCGCTCCTTTTTCATTGGATGCCCCATCAACATATATTTTCCAAGAGTCTTACTAGCGAATGTCTCTTCATCACTGATTTCCAGGCTAGAGTATTCTACAATAAAATAAGCCAATTCTTGGCCTTTAATGGATGTGCGGTGGTGGAAGGTGATTTGGTGTTGACCGAGTTCCACTGCCTATTTTAGGATCCAACCCATGGTGTCGGGTCATCTCAATACTTGCTTTAAAGGCTAGTTCGTAAGAAATTTGATGAGGTAGTCCTAAACATAAAGGCATGGTTTGCAAGCAGCCATGAGTAAATAGAAATCCAGCTTCTTTAGCCTTTAGTATCTTGTTTCCAACATGACAGCGTTTTTTGATGTAGTATATTGGTTGTTGGACACATTCTTCATCCAACACTAGGGTGTCGCTGATCATATGGTCAATGTCTACAAGGTATTGTAGAGATCTTCCCCATCTATATGTTTAGAGAGAATGGAGGGTTGTTAGGTGATGCTTTAATTCTCCAAATGCTTTGGTGCATTTATCGGTCCATATAAACTACTTCCTTTTCTTTATAAGGTCAAAGAAAAGGACGTACTTATTAGTGCCTTAGGATACGAAGTGGTTGTGCATAGCAACCATCCCATTTAGGCTTTCTACTTGCTTGATGGTATGAGGATCTTTATGTCTTGAAGGGCTGGAATTTTTTTGGGATTTTCTATGGTTCCTTTAGCACTTACCAAGTACCCTAAGAATTTGGCGGAGCGAACTCCTAAAGAGCATCTATTGGGATTCATGTTCATGTTATATTTTTGGAGGATGCCAAAGGTTTACGCAAGATTTTGTACATGTCTGCCTACTTTCTCAGATTTGACTAGCACATCATCAATATAGACCTCCATTGATCTTCTGATTTGCTCTTTATACATATCGTTGTTAGGTTGCCACCACATTTCTGAGGCTAAATGGAATTTCCTTATAACAGTAGCATCCAACTTTAGCTGTGAATGACGTATGCTCCTGGTCAGGGCCATGCATGGCAATTTGATTATACCGGGTGTAGGCATCCATAAATGCTTGCAATTCTTTGCCGCTGGTTACATCCACGAAATGGTCAATGTGTTGTACAGGGAAGCTATCTTTTGGGCAAACCTTGTTGAGGTCGGAGAAATTAGTGCATGCAAGCCTCATTGGGTTTCCGAACTAGTATGGGGTTAGCCATCCATATTGAGTATTCAAATTTTCAAATGAAACCATTGTTGAGAAAATTTACTGCTCCTTCCTTTAATGCCTTACCTCTTCTGGTTGATAAATGTTCTCTTTTTGTGGACACGATGAGCTTTGGGGTTGATGTTAAGGGTATGGTATAGAATGGAAACATCTATGCCTATCATCTCTGCATGCTCCTATGCAAACATGCCAGTACTCTACTTGAGGAAGCCTATCAATTCTACTCTAACTTTTGGGTATATTTCCATGCTGATTTGAACTACCTTATTTAATTCTTCATTGTATATCATGAGGCATCAAGTAGTGTAGCAAGGCCGACATCTGGATTGAGGTCTCTCATGTAGGGATCCAAGGGTCATCATTGTCGCTTCTTGTATCAATCCCTAGTTTGCACTGGTCCATTGCATCGATCATGTGTTCAATGAGATCATCGATCAGCACAAACGTCCATGCATAAACAAAGTTTCTCAGTCTTTACACTACTGTCACAAATAAATTCACTAGTACTGAGTGGGAAGATGTAGTAGCATCACCTGCTTCCGCTTGCCAGCAGGGTGGACTTGCTCATTCTAGGTGGTGATGAGTTCTTTGGTTCTATCTGGGCTAGCTAGAGAGATATGATTTCTGCATTTATGGCCACTAGATGAAAGGGAGCAGTGCGTGGCTCTGGCATTCTCTTGGGGGTGGGCTCATTGTAGTAGGAGGTGAATTTGTATTTGCTTAATTGAGGCTTCTGACATGAGCGGGTACCTCGAGGGTTTCATGCACTCTCTTAGATGTTTCCCTTTGATTGATGACTCTAGCATGAGTGGGAGTGTTGTGTGGCTCTCATGCTCTCTCCAGGGTAGATGATGAACTGGGCTCATCCCCAAAAAGGGCACGAGTAAAGGTATTTCTCCTATACCCTCACGAATTGTCCATTGTGGATGCTTTTTGCCTCTTATTGGAGAATGGGTACTCCTTTCTTGGTAACAGTCACTGGTGATTTTTTGATTGCTACAGACGTAGCTGATAGCTCCCTTGATTAGGAACTCCATGGTGAGTCATTGATATGTTATGACCATGTGCACAACGACTAGCTCTGGTCTACCTATAAGAAGGGGGAAATAATTTAAAGGACAAAGATTTGTATATTTTTTGCGACCTCAATATTTTTTCCACAAGGACAAACATTCTTCTAAAAATTATTCATAAGGACAAACATTTTTCAAAATTATTCATAAGGACAATAAAACTGCTACCGAGCTAAAAACTGATAACTAAAAACTGCTACCGATAACTACAAACTGATACCTAAAAACTGCTATCAATAACTAAAAACTGATACCTACAGAAAGTTGTCCTTCAGGATAAAATATTTAAGGTCTGTCCTTGAGGCTAAAAAGCTGTGAAATTTTGTCATTGACAATAATTTCCTGCCTCTAAGAATGTTATAAGAGAATAGGCTATCCGCTACCATTAATTTTACCTAGTATTTGGCTAAGCGGGGTTCTCCATCGAAGGTGACCATATGCAAAGTTGAACCTAGAGGGACAATTCTGACCCTATTGAAGCTATAGATTGGCAAAGCACATGGAGTGAAACTAAATGAGAGGAGTCACTTCCGATCGAAGAAATTCTTAACCTTGACATTAATCGAGCTCCCCTATAAACAAAGACCTAGTGTACTTTGGCACTAATAATATCGATTGAGATGCGTAACAACCCACCCTAGAACATACCTAAATTTTGACCCAGAAAAGGCCCATCAAAACTTAGATCCATTCTAAGGCAAGTTGTTGGTAGTAAAAAAAATAACATTGTAAAGGCATAACTAAAATTTCAGAACTCACAGCGGATGGAACAAAATATAATAGTAAAGTGTACCCATTTATTCAAAACCATAAAAATGTCATAACACCAAAATCCCATAAAAACCATAATATGATATCTGTTACTAATATGATATCTGTTACAACAATTGTTTAAATCCATGGGTACACATGAAAGAAAATAATAATAATACTGCCACTAGCCAAGCTTCTTCATCTTTAAGCATCGCCACCGCCATCACTCCATCCTTAACCTATATTGTAATGAAGAGGGAGTCGGAACAACAAGTTTCTGGTGAATAAAAACCTCGAGTCTTACCTTTTCAATACTTGGGCGGTATATTTCAAAATAAGAATATGTCTACAAACATAAAACCAGTAAAATCATTTCATACATCTTTATAAGGAAAGGAGGTGGGTCCAACCACTTATTACCTTCCATTCCAAAAGTAGATCCTGTATCCCAATCATACGTTATAAATAGCTAATAATGTGAGAGATGGTAGCCAAGCCACTTAATATTTCCCAGTGGAAAATAGGCAGACCCCATCATTTAAGATCTACTTCCAGAAATATGCTCCTCAATGGTATTATCTAGCTAACATCATATGGAATCTCATAGGCCACTTAATATTGCCAAGTGGAAAATAGGCAGACCCCATCATTGAAGACCTATTTCCAAAAGTGGAACCCAGTAGAGATCCACCTAATGTAAATTCTTGGCCATTTAGTACTTCATATGGGTAAAAAGGCCAGGTCCAACCACTTAATACCTCAAACCTTAAAGCAGGTCCTCTGTCGTATGGTCCATACCCATAATGACATCTCACATTAGACCGCTATTCATAGGAACTGTTAGCCAGATTAGCTGGGCAGATTTCCCCTATAGAATTTGGAACTAACCTCGCGTCATTACAAATATTTACCATAAGGACATCTCACATCAATAAAAGTGTACACAATTGCTGGTAACCACAAAGTGAATGGCAGACTTCCATCATTTAACTCTATTTACCTTGCATCCCTATGACTTAGCCATAAATTAGTTACTGTACACACACTCTCTCATCTCACTGTTTCATAAATAAGGCCTTAAAGGAATTTTCCTTATTATGCCTCAAAATAATAATTAGGTTATATAAGAGTCCCCTCTTATTTTCACCTCAAAATCAATTACCTTTCTACTCAGGGAAATAAAAGTAAATAAATTCCTAATTCACACAAAAAGTGGACGTGGTTCGACCGTCCGTTCTCCAACTCTTCCCTATGGTTTAAGAGTAAAGACACAACTCGAAGTGGATGTGGTTTGACCATCCACTCCCCTGCTAGGGCAAGGAGTTTGCCAAAACACTCATCTCACTCCCAAGGCTTTGTAGAAGTAAGATCTAAATTAAATTGGATGCGATAAGGCAATCCACGTGTGGACTCCTGCCTCGGATGAAAGGGGTATTTGAGAGCCCAAGTTTCAATCGGATACAACTCAACCATCTGCTAATCAGCTCCTCCCACGATTCAACGTGAAGAACTCCAAGTAAGAGTGAATGTGATACAACTGACCACTCTTCGACTACCGCCCTTGACTTAAGGGTAGAAGAAATGACTAAGGAAAATATGGTTCGACCATTTTTCGAAATAACTCTGAAGCCCCAATGTGTGGACTGGACTATAAACACAAAATGGGTGCGATTCGACCATCCTTCAACATACGCTTATCCTCAGAGTGCAAATATGAGTATAAACAAACAGATGAGTGTGGTTAGACCACTCACTATTCCATAATCTCTGACCTGAACTCGATAGGAGGAGTATAAACATACTACGGATGAGATTCGACCATCCGCAAACTAATTCCACTTAATCGAAGCTAGGGGTAGAAGTATAAACCACTAAAAGCTGAATATGACAACTCACTATAGCTCTGGCTTGGTGTTCTTTACGACTTAAGGCAATGATTGCAAGGAGGCCTTAATCCAAACCAATTAGAATGATATCCTAAGTTATAGGGAACCGATTATATCATACATCTAGATCGATATGCAATATCAACCCGAACTCTCTATATTGTGCCACTAGATCGACGGTCAATATTGATCTACACCGACCAAAAATAGAGGTGAACCGAACATCCATTGAATAACTCTGGTCGCTACAGCATGGATAGAAGAATAAACCATGAATGAGTGTGTCATGACCATTTATTCTTCATCACTCTACTTTGATCCATCAAAAGGATTATGAAACCAGATGGGCATGAATTAACCACTCCTGAGCTAACTGTCCCTTAATCTGACAAGAGAAGATAAATCAAAATAGATGCGATAGGCTATCCAGCTCCGACTGAATGCAACACGACGGTTTACTTGCTAGCTTTGACCATGATTCGACTAGAAGAGAAGTTCGGAATGTTACCATCTGCACATTGATCTTTGCCCTTGGTTCGACAGTCAGAGCATCAACCATGGATTAGATGTGACATTACCATCCATTCTTCAGGGCATCGCCTAGAGTATGGCAATATTTGCACCAAAAATGGACATGATTGACCATCATGTACTTAACTTACGCTCGAAATTTGACAAAGCATCAAGGTCTTACCCCGGAGAAGAAAAACCAAAATACAATCAAGAATAGGCATAACACAGCTTTCCATTAACTAACTCAATACCATGGTTTGATGGGAAAGAGTATAAAGCTAAAGCGAACATGATTTTCCTATCCACATATTAAAAACTTCCCCAAACTTGTAGGGGCACGAGCTAGAATCAAGATGAATGTAATTCGGTCATTCATTATTCAACTCTCAATCTTTGGAGTTTAGGCGGGAGAATAAACACAACTAGGATGAAATTTGACCGTCCATGCGGAACATCTATCGACTTGAGACTGGGGGCAGAAGAGTCATCATCCAAAAGCTAACTGCGACAGCTTAATACTACGACTCATGCCTGGTGTTTATAATGACTTGGGGTTATGCATGAAAGGATGCCTAAAGATAGAATCATCGAATCAATGTCCAGGCTCATGGGAAAATTACTTCATTCCAATCCTAACGACGAGCAATGGACAGCAAGTACATTGAATTGAAAGCGCGTTACTCGAACACACAAGGCTAAACTCTACTCGGCATTTGATTCAATGTTCCTTCAAGCATGATCTTCAACTGTTGTAGATAATCAATAAAAACGTCTAGAACCCATCACTATTAGACTCAACATCTCATAACAAGGTTCAGAAAAATCGACCGGAATGACTTCCATCATTGACCACCCCAATCGAGTTTCACGTTGATTGTTAACCAAAATATTTATGTTCAAATTTGGATATTGGTTAGAACTGAACAAGACAAACCCAAAAGATAGCTTTTCACTTCCAAGGATCAACCAGTTAGTATACCAGACCGTTGAACATGAACCGCTTTCATTCATGCATGTATGGTTCAGATACAACCAAATCTTGATACACATCCCAACCTGGAGCATACCAGTTTCATTACCGATCTGAGATTATATTGCTATGTTTCTAAAGATCAGATTGGGAAATCAATTGATGTACATGTGGATGATATGCTCATAAAGATCATTGTGATCAAACGACAACATCGATGACTTGGCAAAGAAGTTCAGTTTCTCCTAAATTACGAAATAAAACTCAATCCCTTTAAATGCTCTTTTGATGTTGCGTCAGGGAAATTCTTGGTTTTCATCATCAATTTTCGCAGAGTTGAAGCCAATCTCAAGAATATTTAGGGAATCAGAGATATCCAAGTACTGAAGATAATCAACCAAGTACAGAGCCTAAATGGGAAGGTCATCGCCGCAAGCCGATCCATTTTCAGGGCCACCGACAAGTGTATTCTCTTCTTCGACTTAATCAGGAGAGGCAAGAGGAACTTTGAGTGGATGTAGGACTGCGTTGATGCATTTCAAGCTTTGGTAAATTTCTTGAAGAAACCTCCTAACCCATCCAAGCCACTGGATCGTGAAGACTTATACATCTATTTAGCGGTGTCGGTACATGTCATAAGTGCCGCACTATTACACGAAGAGAATCAGATCCAGAGGCCAGTAAATTATGTTAGCTAGCGATTGGCATGCGCTAAGAGAAATTACCCGAAGCTACAAAAGCTCATGTACTTCCTGTTGGTTGCGTCACGAAAGCTTTGCTCTTACTTCTAGGCTCATCCCATCAATGTCTACACTGACCAGCTGTTACGACGGGTCCTACAGCGACTGTAGATATATGGAAGGTTGGTCAAATGGAATATCAAGCTAAGCCAATTCGATACTACTTACCTCCCTCAGAGAGCTATTCAGGGACAAACATTAGCAGACCAAATTCACTACACCGATGACTCTTTGGAGAGTATTGGTGAACCAACCAACCAATGGAAAATGTATACAGTTAGAGCATACAATGATTGGTGGTTTGGCACCAGAATCGCTTTAGTGACTCCTAAGGAACGATTGATCTGCTACGCCCTGAAACTCGACTTCGCTGCAACAAATAACGAAGCTGAGTATGAAACCTTGATCGTTGGGCTTAAACTTGCCAAAGAACTGGGAGTGAAAACTTTACAAATTTTTTGTAATTCTTGGATAACCATATGCCAAGTCAAAGGAGACTACCAGACTAAACGACAATGACTCGCTCCATACTTTATTCGAGTCCAAGAGCTTATGGCTGACTTTGAGTATCATGACATCACACACATTCCCCCAGGATCAAAACAAAGAGGCCAACTCATTGGCTAAGTTTCCTAGCATCGAGGATGCACAACAAATGGACTTGGTTCCAATCGAAGTACTAGACGCTCTGAGCACAAACCTTATGGAAATCGACTGGGTACTAGAGGTGGAGCCTGAGAAAGAGTCGTGGATGACTCTAATTAAAGGTTATCTGCAATGAGGATCCTTCCTAGATAAAGGAATGAAAAATGATAGATCCTTTGCAAAGCGTCGTGCTACATCATCCAAGAAGAAGTCATGTATAGAAAGGGTTTCTCCATTCCCCTAGTTTTGTGTATCACACATGATGATGTCAAACGAGTCTTGAGGGAATTCCATGAAGGAAAATGTGGCGATTATGCTAGAGGAAAACCCTGATAAAGAAAAATACTTCGCTATGGGTATTACTGGCTAACTGTCAATCGAGATGCAGCTGATCATGCTAGATAAGGTGAAAGTTTTAGATGTTTGCGAAAATTCCGAGAGACCCACCTACAAAAATTACTCAAATGGTTAGTGCATAGTCGTTCACCACTTGGGGAATTGACATCATCGGCCCCTTACTGATTACTAAAGGTGGTGCAAAATACGCCATTATAGCAGTGGATTACTTCACCAAATGGGCTGAAGCTGAACCTTTAGCCGCATCACAACGAAAAAATGTTGAATTCAAAAAATTCTGCAGTCGGCATCATATTGAGAAATGATTCGCTGCAGTTTCTAACCCTCAAGTTAATAGGCAAGTCGAAGCTATTAACAAAATCATAAAGTCCATTTTGAAGAAGCGTTTGGAGAAGGTCGGAGGCAAGTAGTTCGACGAACTCCAATTAGCATTATGGGCATACCAAACCACCCACATGTCCACGACTAGTCATACTCCATTTTCTCTTATATATGGCTCCGAAGCCATGATTCCTGTAGAACTTGAAGTTCCTTCTCATCGAGTAACTTATTACAACCTCTATTTCATTAAAATAAATATATATAAACAAGGAATTGAAATCCAATTGCGATTAAACTATGAGGAATTGGCGATGACTTGCGAGCGTACAAATGCATCTAAAAGCCAATGGTAAGGATATGTACCAGAACATGCCCATGTATATTTTGAAAATTCAATTTTTGAAATCAGCATAAATTGAGTTCTGATATGAAGCTTTCAAACGAAACTGAATCAAATGGCCAAAGCTTACTAGCCTCGTAGAACTGGACACAGATAGCAATTGATGGAATATAACCCAGAATTTACTATCAGAAATCGACCAAGCCTCATGACGATAAAAGAGAGATGTTGAACTTTGGAATCAATAGAAGGAAAGAGACTATTCAGAAAACTATATGGATATCTTTTCGATGACTCTAACTTGCTTCGAATTCAAAGCATGCCATGTTCGAAACAAGGCATACTTTAGGGAGCAAGTGTTATCTGGTATTTTGACCCGACTATATCCAAACTGACTGGATAAGTTAGACTCGACTGTCATCAAGGCCATTAGCCTAAAAGATGATTTTGAGGTCCACAAGTCATGTGCAGGCACTGATGTAAGCGACGATCAACCGAGACCAAGAGATTAACTGTCCGGAATATTCTAAGTATGGATTAGTATCCCCCAAGGCAGGGGATCAGTGCTTATCCCTTCCCTTTAGGGATCCACACATACCCTTAACTTTTGTTCTAAACTAGGTGAGATCGATATAGAGTGACAAGCAAGGCCCTATGAAGCTACATTTCAAATCTCAAGTTGTTTGGAGTTTGTATGCTCAAGTTATAGGAAAATTAATCCACCTAAGAAAGGGATCAGCATAAAAAGGATCGTATAAAATAGGTCAGTATAAAATAGATCAGTATCAAAGGGATCGGTATAAAAAGGTTTGGTGTAAAAGGGATCGTATAAAAGGGACTGTACAGAAGGGATCGGCATATTTCAGCCAAACAAATGCAACTCAATAGAAAAGAATCAATATCTCAAAATCCATACGTCCAATGCATATGAAATTTTATGACCAAGATATAGCGCTCTAGGGAGCCTACCCTAGGGATCACACCCAAATCAGAGGAGATTGGAAGGATCAGCCCCTATCCCTCTAGAAGAATCGGCTGAAATCAAAATGCATGCAACACAACTTCATGGAAAATGCGATATCTCACAAACGTTACGTAGAAATGGCATGAAATTTGGAGGGCAGGCAGCTAACATCACAAGGGACCAATCAAAGGGATCGCACCCCATTTGGACTCCAAAATAAGGGTTGGGACCGACCCTATTGTGGGCTCCAATGGGCCTCAAAATTCTTGTGTGGCCTCATCTTGGCCTGGAGCTTCTTCTATCGAAATTTCAGCATGATTCATGCACGTCTTCCCCTACAAATACAGCAAGCATGGAGTCATAAATGGGATCCCTTCTTTCTACTTCCATGGCACTTCCATTTTTATTTTTCATTCTTATACTTATGTATCCTGGCTGATCCAAACATTCTTGTAGTTGTAATCAAGAATATAAAGTGGAAGTAGGCCAGGATTGCCGAACCACTATAAAAATCTATGTGTTCAATTATGATTTTTACTCTATTTAATTTCATTCTTCATTTAATCTCTACTAGATTTTATTGGATGTTGATGCCCTTTTTGGTGTCAACGCATAGGATTTCTTATGTGTTATGTATGCATATTCTATGATTGCTAAGCTTATTTATTTGTTAATCATGCATGGTATCTATGTTATTATTCTTATGTTTGTTTGGTTGGGATTTCAGGAGTGAAATTCCTAAAAAGGGAAGAATGTAACGACCTACATTTTACGTATCGGTGGATAGAAGAAATATTATTTTTAAAATCAAATTGGGTTCAAATTTAATATAACTTTGGAGCATGTTGTGTGTTAACATTTTTGACCTTGAGAATAAATATTGGATGGTTTTAGCTCTAAAAAATCTATATGGCCTATAACCTTTGATGTAAGCTGAATGAGGGTCTTAAATCACTTTCAAGTGAATGATATGATGGTTTCCCATTCCGTAGAGTGGTCATAATATATTTTTGGACTTACGGCTTAGGAGATGTGGTTGTTTGAATTTTAGACAGATTTAGTCCGATAAGTGTGTAACTAACCCTGCCCATAATTAGGCCTGCTAATTATCTGTTGGATTAGGGTTAGGGGAAACCTCCATAGGAGCCATTAATCACTATAGACCTAACCTTTCTTATCATCCATTGATATTCTTCAACCAAAACTGCGTCATTCTTTCAATAAAAGTAACCTAAATCAATTAATTAGAAGAGGATTTGGCAAGAGATTAGCAACGGACTTTTAGATTTCAAAATTTATGCTTAGGGAAGCATGTTGCTATTTGGTGAGTTTTCTTGATTCTACACAATATGTGACTGATTCTATTCTCTTACTTTAATATAATTAATGGTATATATTTTACATATGCTTTTAATATGTTTTCAAACTTAAAATACGATTTTGATTGGATATTTGCTAAATTTTGGATCTATCTCAATTTGCATGTTTTCATTGATTTTTGGATGATTAGTAAGGGATTATCATCTCTAGACCTACCATATATATATATATCAATAGATTTTAACATGTTTTAAATCCATTTTTAAGGTCAGAAACATTATTTGCTGTTATTTTGATTTTGAAAATGGAATAAACGAACTTAATGTGATACAAATATGTTATTTTGATGTATGGTTGCTCATTTGAATGTTAGGCTAGGCTATGAATGTGTTTTGATCTGAATTGCCATTATACAATGTTTGTTTTCTTGTTTGTATAATTGTTTATGTATGTTTAAATGGTTGAAAACACTCGACGGAACGAACTGGGGATTGTAATCATTTCTATAGGTGAGGGTCTTCATGTAGAAGGAGTATTTACGAGGTTCACTTCAATTTGATTATACAAAGGGTGGAAGAACCATCTTCGTGGAATGAACTTCGTCGCTCGACTCTAGAGTGTTTGAAGTCATATCGTTGCAAAGGAGTTGCAAGAAAGCCTAAGTGTTGGAGATGGAGATTAAAGTGGTGTGAAAATTAAGTTGTTGGAAATGCTATAAAAGTTCTAGTCAGTGGTAGTCAAGTTAGGGGAAGCTAGGTTTGGTAGTAATGGAGCATTCTCAAGATGCATCGGTCCAGTCGTAGGCTTGTGCGGTGTTTTCTTCGGGTCATGATGTGGTTGATGGTTGGAAGATCAGGCAAGAATGTTAGTTCAGAGGAGACCAAGGGCCAAGGATTGAGTTGATCGGTGCTTGCTTCGGTCCGGTGGGTAAAATCATGGTTAGTGGCGTGCGTCGAACAAGGTATGTGGTTTAGGAAGTCATTTCAGTCTGGTACCTCTCCTACTTCAGTCCAACACCTAACAAAAAAAGGAAGAGGTGTAGGAGTGTGGTGGCTTAAGGTTAACTCCGGGCTTGGCATGAGGTCATTTGGGACTAACCAAGGAGATACTTTGGGATTTTTGGAGTTTACTTAGGGCTAATATGGAATGACTTCAGGACAAATCAAGATGATTAAGGAATTTAATAGTAACCAGAGAAGTGAAGCGACTTTAATGACTCAATGATAGGAGTGTATCAGATTGCATGCTTTAAGTAGAAAGTGTTCGTAGTATTTGGGGAACCATCCAAGGAGACTAGTTCGATACAAGAAAACTTATGGAGTAGAACATAAGGAGGTTTCTACTGTTGGGACATATGACAAAGGGATCACAAATAACTCAGAGGTTTTGATGGATGCTCAAGAAGAAGGGTTGGTGAGGACGCTCATGGCAGATTGATACGAGGAGATCTGTTTAACCATAATCCTATGTTGGGTGGTCTAGTTTCCTATCCATGTGAATTGGCATGGATTCGAGCATAGATCGAATCATAATGTTGACTATTCAGTAATCAATATGGGAATCATTTGAGTTATCTTACATCCAACGACATTCGAGTTGAGAGATGCGAGATTGTTTGATGTTTGCCTTGTTTTCTATGTTTGATGTGGATTCCACATGATATAGGTATTATTACATAGTATACCTAGGCGCATTTTGAGTAGTAATATACCCATATGATGATGAAAGTAAATTAGCATATATAGATGTTATGTGCTAACTTATTGGATGTAAAGGTAGGTCTGATATAATTCTACATACTTCATGTTCCTATTTATTATATCGATTTTTATAGCATTTTGGGATTATTAGCATCCTCATAGTAGACTATTATCTGTTTTCTACTTTGCTACTTATTATCCCAAGTACTCTTAAATGAGTAGATTAGAGATAAAATGTAACATCTTGTAAAATTTAGCTTAATAATTTAATATTTAATAAGGCATCAAAATGAAATTTGAGAAAATGATAGAATTTATCCATAAAACTTGCACCACTGCATTCATGGCGATTTTCTGAGCAATTTTCTTATTTGGAGTTTCATGGTTGAAGTTCAAACGAAGATGTTATGAGCGTTTTAAAAATTCGAAATGAAATTAATTATAACAAAATATACTATTATATTCTTGTAATTTTAAACGAAGCAAATCTCTTATTTTAGGTTAGTTTATAAAAAGTTATAATGGGAAATCATTTTAGAAGGATAATTCTAACATATTAAAATATGGAAAGAACTATTCTAGTTGGGAATAAATAACTAGAAACATAAAAGAAACAAATATAAAGTATGTATAGTAGTACTAAACGTTTGAAATAAAAATTTAATTAATATGGCATAATACACATTAATATTCGCATTGGTTATAATTAAAACGTTAAAATAAAATTCGGAATAAAAGATAGGATTACGAAATAAAGGTGGGAAGGTTGTAACTTATAATTACCCTGATTTTTAATAACATTATTTAGGACATTTAATTGGTTAAATTAAATGAAATAATGAAATGATTAAGGGATTTAGATTTGTGTTAATAGAGGTAGTCGTGCCAATTTAAAACAATAAACTAAGGGAAACTAAAATGAAATAGGTTAGGGAATTAGATAAGGGAAAAATAGGAATAAGTCTTACTTTATACCTTAAACCCTTAAGACACATTCATTTTACACGTTCAAAACAAAATCAAATACTAAGAGAGGTCGGCTACCATTAAGGGAAAACAAGAAGAAGATTACGGTTAGTTTATATTGTTTTTGGGTCAGAAATTAATATATGTTAGAAAATATATTAAAAGAGATTTATGGGAATTTTCGTAAAATTTTCATAAGTTTTTTAATAAATATATAAAATATTTAAGGTATGGAACTTAAATGTTTTTTATATTTGTAAAAGGAGAATGGGCATTTTGTGAATATTTTAAATTATTTTCTTTGGAAAATTCAGCAGTACTTTTAGAAAAGAAATTAGCAACCAATCATATGTTGACAAACAAAGCAGGTTAGTTGAAAAGGAATTACTTTTTGAAGTTAAAAATTAGTTTTACCATGTTTTTCTTGTTTCGCCACTTTCGGCAGATTTCGACTAGGTACTTCTGCCTTCATCTCCATCGAAACCAATGCGCATGATATCAAATACTTGGTACATAGTGGATTAGACATAGGCAAAAGATATTGGGTCGAAACTAAAGTACTACTAAGGATCATAATATGGAATATAATCTAAGTTATGTACTAGTGCAGAATATGAATATAAAAAGTAAATAATAAAGTAAATGACACCATGTATTTTTATACTGGTTCGAACTCCCATTCTACGTCCAGTCCCAGACTCCTTCTGAAATGTAACTATCAACCCTCTCTTAATCCAGAGGAATAGGTATTACACCGTCTGAGCAACTGAACAGGACTTCTACCGCCTAGACAACTGAATAGGACTTCTACCGCCTGAGCAACCGAACAGGACTTCAACATGAAAACCATGTAAGTCCATAATTTATTAAAAACGATAAAAACAACTGTAACTCCCCCTGAATAAATAATCTACTTTCTTGATTTACCTGCTGAACATATATACTTCTCCCCATTTGCCATCGACAAAAAAGGAAATACATGGATGTTAAGATAAACAACAGTATCACAGATGAATCATATATACATAAACATGCTAAATGAAATGAGAATTAGAGACAAGCACGTTTTAAGACACAAAACAAAACTAAACAAACATTAAAACAACATCAAATATCTTAACGACCATAATAAGGAACAACATGAAAATAGATAGGCATAAACTAAGATAAAGAAAACTAGACTTCTTCACTCCCCGATTCTTCCTCTTCTTCTTCTTCCTCGGATGTAGACTAAGTAAAAGGAGTGTGATTCTCGACAATACTTGTAGAAGTAGAGCTGGTACAAGAAATTTTCTCCCCTATCTTGTTTAACAAGCCCTAGATGGCGTTAAGCTTCTTGTTGGTCTTGACTACGTACTTTTCAATAGTGACCAATCATCGATTGAGCTTGCTTTGATTTCAGAAGAGTGTGGCAAGAGCGTGCTTCAGTTGGAATTTACCTTGAAGCTCTTGAATTTCGTTGTCCTCTTCTTCCTCTATTTGATGGGAAGGTTTAGTGGAGGAGGAAGCAATGTGCATTTCTCGGGGTTGTGGAATCCCTTGCTCACGATTCGCCTCCCATTGTAGGAAACTAATGATTTCTTAAAGTGGAGGGAGTTTTGAAAAACTCATAAGACTTAAAGTCTTATAATTTAGCTCACCAACAGCGATGAAGTCAGCGTTGGGAATGGTGACTTCAAAATTCATGAGAATGCGCATGATATAGGATCCCTAGAAGATAGTCTTATAACTCCTCTTATGATTGATGGTTAGGAATTCGTCAAGAATGACTTTAGCCCAATTTACTTGTTGGGAGGAGTAAATGGTGTATAGTGCTTGGAAGTCTCTTTTGTAGACCTTCTTGTAACTCCCGGTATGAGTTTGAATAGATGGATTAGAGCACGGTGAAGAATGTGCACCTTTGGTCGTAAGGAAACGGATTTAAGGGCGGTCAAATCATCAAAGAGAAATCTACGAGTGACTTCATCTCTATTGTCCATGTTGACATAAATGTCATTGATATGGGCTCCATCAATTGGACAACGGAGAATATGATTGAGTCTTTGAAGAGGAAGATAGATGAGGATATCGCAAACTAACGTCCAAATGCAGTCGTCTTTAATTCTTGGATCTTGGTGATCCAAGTTCATGTTTGCGAAGAATAGTTTGATGAGAAGAGGGTAAATCTTGACATTATTTGCATCGAACCCAATCAAGTTATCAATCCTGCTAGCTTTGGTAGTTTCATGGATGGCATAAGCATTGAAATCGGGAAATTTGACATAGGAGCCATCCAAAATCCTAGTGCTCTTCATGTCATTGAATCGAGTAACCACAATGTCGTTATAAAGCCACGATCTTATTTGATTTTTCAATGGTCCAACGGAGGATTCTCTTGCTCTCTTAGTTCTTGGGGCCATTTAATTAATTGGATTTGAGATTTAAAAATTGATTAGAAGAAAAATGGAGGCTAAGGTTTTTGGTTGCTAAAGAGGTAAGGGTTTGATGAGAAAGAAGATGAATATAACAAGGTTGGTGAAAAGGTAGGTTGGAAAATGTGTAGAAAGATTTTAAAAACCAGAAATATACGAATTAGTCGACTGAATTGGTAGGGGTAGTCGATTAATATGTAGGAAAATTATTCTCGCAAGTTTCCAGTGCAAAATTAGAAAATTCAGTCGACTGAATGCATCAGGTCAGTCGACTGTTTTTTGAAATAAATTGAGGTTGAGATGAATGTTCAGTTGACTATTGTGCAGGAAAGTTTAGGCCACAACTTTATAACTAAAATTCAAGCTTTTCAATCGACTATTTTTGGTGGAGCAGTCGACTAAACCTGTAGTTTTAAAATAATTCATATGAAGTTTCAGCCAACTGCATTGTCCTATTCATTCGACTGAAACTGTTTCTTTTTTGCGAGCTTAGCTTCTGTTCTTGTTAACCCAAAAAAGGATCAACACCATGGTTTGAGTTTGAAAGCACTAGCCTTGTTCCAACAAAGCAATAACATAGACAATGGGTATAGAAAAAGACCGTAAAAGAAAGAAGACAAAGAATTTTTATAGTGGTTCGGCTGTTAATGAAGCCTACGTCCACTTTATAGTTTTGTTATGACTGATTGCTGTTACAAATAGTGTTTGATTACAAAACCTTTGATTATCCTTAGCTAGATTAAATCCCTGGAGTTGGAATCCACTGGAGAATCACAGTGAATTCATTTGGAGATTGTTGCGAGGGAGGTATAGAGTAAAGAAAGATTCCACCAGAGCTTCAACAGCCTGTCAAGAGAAGATCCAGTTTATGTTGTAGGCAGGGCGGTATTTGTAGATATTGGAGAGCTTTTTGGCTAGGCCACTTCGTCAATTGCTCGCGGATGGGTACAGAACGACCTAGATGAGTTTACTTGCGATCTAAGCCAGAACCATGGATTGCTAGCGATCCTTAGATTTGGCTCGCTCATATGCTAATGACTTAGTTTCTCTCTCCATCACTTCAGTATGCTAGGTTGCAACTAACATGGCTCCATGTGGATCGCTGATGATCCGTCGTGTATGGATTGCTAGCGATCCATACACTTAGTATTTTTTACGTTTCTGTCTTCTAGGCCCCTTATCTCTTACTTCTATCCATGGGCCATTACATTGCATGGATCGTTGGCGATCCATAAGGTATGGATCGCTAGCGATCCAAACACTTGGATTGTTTTTAGAGTTGCAGGTTTGGAATGCCTTCATGGCTTTGTATTGACGTTGTTCGTGTAATCTCATTGCACGTTGCTCCGTTTCAATGACGGTCTACTAGTTGGTTGTGCTCTGATTACTGATTGGGTTGAACGGATGCTGGTCCCTTGGTTTAGTCGAACTCAGCCGTTGCTTTAGTAATAAGGCTTGGTTTTCTTTAACTTATTGCTTATTCCTTCTTGGCCAACTTCTGAACCATTCTGATGTCGTAAAACAACTCTGGCTTCTAATGAATTCTAATGGGTTAAAAAATGGGATAACATTTGCCTCCCAAAGTACGTCTTCATTGGAAACAAGGCATGCGCTGGAAGTTATTGCTTTTAATATATGTTCATCGAATTCCAAGTAATCGTATTATAGTTTTGCAGATACATAGCAGGATACGCCGCTGATCACTCGGTTTTGGTTTTGACCGCTATCGCTTGTCATAAGGATCACATTCCTCTCCATAACTTCCTTGTATGCTTCAAAATGATGGGTAGATGTCGGAGCACGAGTTCGAGAAAAATTTGCCTCCAACCTTATGGATCGCTAGCGATCCATATATGATGGATTGCTAGCGACCTAACCAGTTGAAAAAAATTTGCCTTCGAAAAGATAGGTCGCTAGCAATCCATGATGGATTGCAGGCGGGCCAATGACTTAGCGAATTTTCTACCAGATTCCCTTCAAAAATATGGGCCACTAGCGATCCATAAGATAAGTCGCTAGCGACCTGAATACTTAGACAAATTCCGCCTCTTTCATTTTAGTCTACCTATATAGGCCATTCGAGTCGACCATTCTCTTTACTTTCGTGCGACCCGATCATCTTCCTCATGCGATCTGAGGCCTTAGGCGATTTGACCAAACTTGCTCGGCCCGTTCTAACGCTTCCTTAGATCCACCCTTGTCCAAACATTCCATCGCAGTTTTCTTTAGCATAACCTGTTGAATATGCGATTATATGACTTTTGTTTGATGATAGTAAACATATATATATATTTGTGCAAATGTATTTGTTAATGTACTATTTTATTTTTCATAGGTTAAATAAATATTTGCTGAATAAAAATAAATAACACAGAATTTGAATTCAAACAGAAATTTTATTCAAACAAATATTTATTACAATTTTTTGAATAGCACAAAGTTCAAGCTCTCACTATATATTCAATTTCAATTGTAGTACAACTTTGATTACATCACAATTTCACATTTACATTTGACCTCGCTACACATCACTTATTCACAAAACTGGTAATTTATCTTCAACATTCCAGATTGAATCTAGCATCTGAGCAATCTGCAAAAATAAATATTGACGCAGTAAAATTGAAAAGGAAATATTTTTGCGGTATAAAACAAAATGTGAATTTTGAAAATAATATTTGCCTCAGTTCTTTGATTTGTTCTTCATCATTTAATTTTCAATTCATTATACATGAACAGCTTGTGACATACACAGTGTATCACTGTATATGCCACAAGGCCGTGCAACCGAAATATACACTTGATTGATTTACAAGGACAACTGAGCACATGTCAAACCCAAATTATCGGATTCAACTCAAGTGCAATAAAATAAATATCATAACTTTCAGCACAAGGTCAAATCCGAGCTTAAGATAGATTCAACTCAGTCTCAAGTCACAGGAAAACCAAAATGGACAGCAGCTACAGCTAAGAAAGTGACACAACCAGTTTAAATATGTATCAGAGAACATTTGCAAACAAAACAATGGATGCAACATATGTATGGTGTTATGCACAAGCAAGACGAATACAAATGAATGAACAGTGCAAACTAATTTACAAAGTAAATGATAGCAAACAACAGTGAACCAGAGATTACAAAACCAAGATCAAGTTATACAAGCAAAACCCAAACCAGAGGCAACTGGCATTAACTGCACATCTAACCCGAGCAAAGGCAGATATACCAAAAAAAATACAACAGTTCAAGTTAAAGTGAAACAATACAAGATGAATCAGACCACTCAGCAATATCCACAGCAAACAACATGATGCAGCAACACATAGATACAGTGAACAGTGCAGTCATACGAGCATCAGGTTGAGCACAAAGGAATGCAACACTGCTTCACATACATGAAACTACAGCATGTATGCTCGAAGAAAATCCTAACCAAGTTTAAAAACAACTTAGTGCAGCACCAATAGTCTTATACAAGCCTCACTGAATCAAAGGAACATCAGAAACATTGAAATAGTGATATCAAGTCAATGCAAATACAACACTGAATCATGATGTAGGAGTCACAGTACATGAGTAGTACAGTAAACCATGCCAATACCATGGAATCACATGAACAAGCCATAAGCTACTGACCGTAGTCACTGAAAACAAAGAACTCGTGCAACTGTGAAATTGGATCGAGCAAATGCAGACACAAGTGGTACAAGACTGAACCCAACATCAGAGGTTGCTACAGCGATGAACACAATCAGTGGCAAGGTTAAGCAAGTAACAAAAATTCAAGTTAAAGCCGATACTGAACAAGTCAATGCAAAAATCGTCACAACATAAATTAGTGTCGAAGTTAACATCGAACCAAGTCAGATAAATCACCATCGATCAAAGAATATGTTGAACAGGTCAGAGACGTGGTGGTAAAGAAATGAAAAGTTCAGATTCAAAGCCGTGGAAAGCAAGTATCAAAATATACGAATTAGAATAAGTCAGTGAAATATCAAGCATCCAAGCTATGATCAAACGGCCGAAAGCATAATATTGAAAAAATCAGACGAACGAAAATCTAGGAGATCGAATTCATATATAAACCTGCAAATCATCATCGGCAAAGCATTCGAATTCGAAGAAATATAGATAAAGAACAAAATCAGATCAACAACTCGAATCGAAGTCGAGCGTAATTAAAATAAAAGAAACAATCACATACCAATTTTGTATGAAGCACAAACACTCGACAAATTGAAGCTGCCACAAGAAACAATTAGCAAACCAAATCAAAGAGCAACGAAGTATACTATCGAACGGTATCAAGCGGCGCTTCAATTTGGCAAAACCCTAAATCTGGAAAAGGAACGAACATCATTATTCTCAAGTGAAAGGAACCAGGCCGATAAAATAAAAAAAAAGAGAAGGGGGATGCATTTTTTTAATCATCTAATTATTGGGACGGTTCTAATAATATTAATTTGGGCTTAGTTTTAAAAATAAGGGTTTTGCTTTTAATTGTTTTTTAAATTCTTTTTTAAATTTTGTAAAACATTTGTAATTTCTATTCATGTGACTAGGGGACAAACTACGTGGCGTAGTTTGAGAATTCGCAACTCAGTGGCTGAGTTGTGGCAGGGTTTTGAGCGTAGAGTTAGGTTAGTCAGTAGCGGGTGTCACGAGTTTACGTGTGTAAGCGTATGACTACTTAATTTCTAGTAGAAACCTTGGGGACAGCACGTAGGCAGGGTTTTGCCGAAGTTGGGTAAATTCTATATTGTTCTATTTCTGCATTTATTATTCTGCTAATATCTGTGCTGCTATTATTCTGTGATCTGTGTTGAAATTATTTTATAAGCTTCCGCAATTAATTTTTATAATTAATACTATCATCCTATTCACCCCCCCTCTAGGGTGAAATCGATCCTACAAGTGGTATCAGAGCTAGGAATAGAAGTCAACATTTGATTTAAAATTCGTTTTTCAAAAAACAATTTTTGTTTAAAAATTTGAATTTTTAAAATGGCTACTTTTGTTAAGGATCGTTCCAATATTATTCCTTTTATTTTTGATGGAACAGATTTGTTAAATTGGAAATTGAAAATGGAATTTTATTTAAAATCTGTTAATGTTAAATGTTGGGATATTATTGAAAATGGGTGTGATATAACAGATAAGAAAATTATCTCGAGTAACGCTCTTGCTATGCATTTATTATATTCTCATATTAATCAAGATAATTTTAATTTCAAATCTCATTGTGAAAATGCACAGGAAATCTGGAATATTTTCGATGCAATATATGGTGCAAAAGTCAACAGCAATGAGAAGTCCTCCACAACCGACTCAGTTAAAGGAATGTGCTTAACATGATTGGAAAAAAGCAGTTGTGATGAGGATGACGATGATGGAGCAGCCGAGCTGGCATTACTAATGAAGAAATTCAAAAAGTGGAATTACAAATTTGGAAATCCAGCTCGAAATCAAATTTTGAAAAGCAGAATAGCCAAAGCACTAGACAACTCAGAAGAACACGGGATCACTCGCAACAAACCCGGTGATATCAAGCCCTATTATCCCCGAATTCAACTCGACAAAGAAAAGAAATCAAAAAGAAGAATTTTTATAGCCACGTGGAATAAAAGCGATAGCAGTGACAGTGAGAAAGCTGATTTGTGCCTTCGAAGTAATATAACCGATAGCGACGATGATGAGCCAAGCGAGGTATCAAAACTCACTCACTCAGAATTACTTACATATTTCCACAAAGTAAATGGCTGTTTTGAACGACTTAGGGAGAAATATGCCAATCTTGAATCACAAAAGGATACTTTGATAGAGTTAAACAAACAACTTGAGCAATTAGTTAAAACCTATCAAAGTAGGATCCCTAAGTGTGGTAAGTGTCCAACATATGAAGAAGAAATTAAAAAATCAGAAATCAATATAAAATCGCTTGAAAATAAAATTCTGATTTTGAAAGAAAGTGAAAATACTAGGAGAGGGAATTCTATTAGAAGGTGCACACAATTGTTAAACGAAAATGAATCACTCAAAACACAAGTCCAATAATTGTCAACGACTTTAGATAAATTTTCAAAAAGTGAAAAATCGTTGAATATGCTATTAGGAAAACAAACTGTTAATACGGTTAGAAAAGGACTTGGATATAATAAATCTAAAATTGTTGAAAACAAGATTAATCAAGAAAAATCAATGTGCACAATTCGTAGAAAATATGGACACAATCACAATAATTGTTGGTATAGACCCAAACATGTGAAAACTATGCCGATTTGGGTTCGAAAAGGCACAAATATAAAATCTCTCAAAGTTAAACAAATTTGGGTGCCGAAAGGAACAATTATAAATAGTTTTGGGTCTCCACAAAATTGTTTTTCTAAATATTTTGCCACTAACAACCATGGACCAATAAAAACAAATAGGTCACATAAATCTTTTCTTGTGTACGTGTGGTGGCAGGCTAAGGAACAATAATAGTGCCACTTGGATTTTGGCTGTTCCAAGGGCACACCGAGCGACAAAGCAAAGTTCCTTAGCCTAGTATAAAGGTGACAGAATCACAATGGACAACAAAGAAAAATATCGTAAAGGTAAAACAGGTAATGGTATATTTATTTGAACGATATATTAAATGTGATAATCTGCACCGTAATTTAAGTCAAATTAACCAATAATGAGATGATGAAATAATGATGATTTTGATTCTGACTTATTCAAAATAGTTGGCCAATTATATTCTTATGCCAAAAACACTATAAAAATCTTTAGATTCTTTGAATTACTTCATATATATTAGTTTGGATTAAAAATAGTGTTTTGTTGGATGATAATACATTTGGTTATAATATGGCTAACTCCATATTCACGGTTTCTGATTATTTACACGGCTTCAATTCAAATTCAAGAGAATGTCATTTAAAAAGCTGTTAAAATTGATTTTGAAATTTTTGGTGCACACATCATGATCGGGTCTATCAAATTCAATTAGTGATAATTTGGAGTGAAAGAAAAATTCAGATGTAGATTACACTGGTAATCTAGTTGATAGAAAAATTACTAGTGAAACGTGATTTGCTGAGACATTTAGTAACTGCGTCGTTTTTCAAAGAAAATATCTGCATATTTTTCATTTCAAATAATTTTCAAATAGCAGAAAAATTTCTTATAAAACCTCTTCTAGAAAATCATTTTTGACCTTGTTTTCAGATTGATCACTTTTTGAAAAATTGATAATTATTTTTGAATTTGATTTTAAATGATTACATTGACTAATCTGACTCCCTAATGATTATCGAAAAGATGAATAGTGATTGAAAAAGTGATGAGTGTTAATATTAATCATACATTATAACTCGAGATGGTATAATTAGTAAATTTCTTTAGAAATTTAAACAAGAGTTATAAAACTTTTTGTTGGTAAAAATTCCATGACCATCTCTATTTCTATCATATTTCTAACTACCATCACTCATCAAAATTCAATATAATTTGTCGATATGTGGTACTTTAAACAGGAATCATTCGTTTTTCATTTTATATTTCTTTTAAAAAAAATTAAATAAATAAATAAATACCAAAGTATTCGCTCTCATTTAAAAGTCCTCGCGGTTATGCATGGGTGAATTACTTGGAATTTGTTATGTGCTTTCATGCTCGTTTAAAAGTCCTCACGGTTATGCATGTATGGAACGCATATCAAAAATTGATTTTTAAAATAAACAAGTTGATTCTAATCCCATTTAAAAGTCCTCACGGTTATGCGTGGTTAGAAGATACTTGAATTCATTTTTTTTTAAATAAAATTGGAATACTACTAATCTCATTTAAAAGTCCTAACGGTTATGCATGGTTAGTAGATATTCAAATTCCTGATATAACTTACCATAAATAGACACAACTGTATGGTTTTATATGATGATATCATTCCCATCATTCTAAAAGTGGAATATGCGCCTAACAAAGTATTTATGATTTTTGTTTGATTTTTTATTGAAATTTAATATCTATATTCAATTGAGTTTTAACGTTGAATTAATATCGATCACTTTGTTTCTATTTTCTCTAACACTATTACTCTTTTGCTGGTAACAAAAGGGGGAGAGAAAAGTTAAGATTATTGCAAATAAAATCAAGCAAAGGTCAATTATTTTCCATTTGCATCTAGGCTCATTTGCATATTATTTGCCGGGGGAGCTTTGTGTAGAGAGGAAGCATTTAAATAAGGGGAGCAACTAGAGTATATCAATGATCAAATACATTTAACATATTCAAAATCTTAAATATAAGTTTGTTATCATCAAAAGGGAGAGATTGTTGAATATGCGATTATATGATTTTTTTTTGATGATAATAAACATATATATATTCGTGTAAATGTATTTGTTAATGTACTATTTTATTTTTCATAGATTAAATAAATATTTGCTGAATAAAAATAAATAACACAGAATTTGAATTCAAACAGAAATTTTATTCAAACAAATATTTATTACAATTTTTTGAATAGTACAAAGTTCAAGCTCTCACTATATATTCAATTTAAATTACACTACAACTTTGATTACATCACAATTTCACATTTACAGTTGGCCTCACTACACATCACTTATTCATTCAACTTGTAATTTATCTTCAACTTCATTCCAGATTGAATCCAGCATCTGAGCAATCTGCAAAAATAAATATTGACGCAGTAAAATTGAAAAGGAAATATTTTTGCAGTATAAAACAAAATGTGAATTTTGAAAATAGCATTTGCCTCGGTTATTTGGGTTGTTCGTCATCATTTAATTTTCAATTCATTATACACGAACAGCTTGTGACATACACAGTGTATCACTGTATATGCCACAAAGGCCGTGCACACCGAAATATATACTTGATTGATTTACAGGGACAGCTGAGCACAGGTCAAACCCAAATTATCGGATTCAACTCAAGTGTAATAAAATAAATGTCACAACTTTCAGCACAAGGTCAAATCCGAGCTTAAGCTGGATTCAATTCAGTCTCAAGTCGCAGCAAAACCAAAATGGACAGCAGCTACAGCTAAGCAAGTGACACAGCCAGTTCAAATATGTATCGGAGAACATTTGCAAACAAAACAATGGATGCAACAGATGTATGGTGCTATGCACAATCAAGACGAATACAAATGAATGCACGGTGCAAACTAATATACAAAGTAAATGACAGCAAACAACAATGAACCAGAGATTACAAAACCAAGATCAAGTTATACAAGCAAAACCCAAACCAGAGGCAACTGGCATTAACTGCACATCTAACCAGAGCAAAGGCAGATATACCAAAACAAATACAACAGTTCAAGTTAAAGTGAAACAATACAAGATGAATCAGACCACTCAGCAATATCCACAGCAAACAACATGATGCAACAACACATAGATACAGTGAACAGTGCAGTCATGCAAGCATCAGGTCGAGCACAAAGGAATGCAACACTGCTTCACATACATGAAACTGCAGCATGTATGCTCAAAGAAAATCCTAACCAAGTTTAAAAACAACTCAGTGCAGCACCAATAGTCATATACAAGCCTCACTGAATCAAAGGAACATCAGAAACATTGAAATAATGATATCAAGTCAATGCAAATACAACACTGAATCATGATGTAGGAGTCACAGTACATGAGTAGTATAGTAAATCATGCCAATACCATGGAATCACATGAACAAGCCATAAGCTACTGACCGGAGTCACTGAAAACAAAGAACACGTGCAACTGTGAAATTGGATCGAGCAAGTGCAGACACAAGTGGTACAAGACTGAACCCAACATCAGGGGCTACTATAGCGATGAACACAATCAGTGGCAAGGTTAAGCAAGTAACAAAAATTCAAGTTAAAGCCGATACTGAACAAGTCAATGCAAAAATCGTCACAGCATAAATTAGTGTCAAAGTCAACATCGAACCAAGTCAGATAAATCACCATCGATCAAAGAATATGTTGAACAAGTCAGAGACGTGGTGGTAAAGAAATGAACAGTTCAGATTCAAAGTCGTGGGAAGCAAGTATCAAAATATACGAATTTGAATAAGTCAGTGAAATCTCAAGCATCCAAGCTATGATCAAACGGCCGAAAGCATAATATTGAAAAAATCAGACGAACAAAAATCTAGGAGATCGAATTCATATATAAACCCGCAAATCACCATCGGCAAATCATTCGAGTTGGAAGAAACACAGATAAAAAACAAAATCAGATCAACAACTCGAATCAAAGTCGAGCGTAATTAAAATAAAAGAAACAATCACATACCAATTTTGTATGAAGCATACACGCTCGACAAATTGAAGCTGCCACAAGAAACAATCAGCAAGCCAAATCAAAGAGCAATGAAGTCTACTATCGAACGGTATCGTGCGGCGCTTCAGTTTGGCAAAACCCTAAATCTGGAAAAGGAACGAACGCCATTATTCTCAAGTGAAAGGAACCAGGCCGATAAAATAAAAAAGAGAGAAGGGGGACGCATTTTTTTTAATCATCTAATTATTGGGCCGGTTCTAATAATGTTAATTTGGGCTTTGTTTTGAAAATAAGGGTTTTGATTTTAATTATTTTTTAAATTCTTTTTTAAATTTTGTAAAACATTTGTAATTTCTAGTCATGTGACTAGGGGACAAACTACGTGGCGTAGTTTGAGAATTCACAACTCAGTGGCTGAGTTGTGGCAGGGTTTTGAGCGTAGAGTTAGATTAGTCGGTAGTGGGTGTCGCGAGTTTACGTGTGTAAGCGTGTGACTACTTAATTTCTAGTAGAAACCTTGGGAGCAGTACGTAGGCAGGGTTTTGCCGAAGCTGGGTAAATTCTATGTCGTTCTATTTCTGCATTTATTATTCTGCTAATATCTGTGCTGCTATTATTCTGTGATCTATTTTGAAATTATTTTATAAGCTTTCGCAATTAATTTTTATAATTAATACTATCACCCTATTCACCCCCCCAGGGTGAAATCGATCCTACATTACCGTCATCAAAGCATCATCGCCTCCCCAGTTCATCTCTTACCAAAACCCTTGCATTGAATTGCCCACGACCTTTCATTGGATCATAGCTGACCTAATTCCTTAGCTTGAAACGATCCATCCACAACTCGCTGATTTTAGTCTTCGACCATTCCTGTGTTTTAGAGTTCAATCTGAGGTGGGTTTGCTAACCATAGTGTTTGTTTGACGACTTGTATTTGCGTTGTTGATCGTGAGAAGTATGAGTTGAGTGTTGTCTAATAGAGGAAGAAAGTAAGTCGAGTCTTGATTTTTCCCCCGAAACAACATTCGAGCCTTGGCCCAATGCATGATGCATTTTGCTATCTTTATCCATTAGGCCAGAATTGACTTATGCTAAGTTTCGTAGCTGTTACTGCACGACACATTGCTAATCGATCCTGATTCTTCCAGAGAATTTGGACTTTTCTTGCTTGCTTGTTGCATGCTCGGTGTCCCTGTAATGAGAAGAGTTTTTCGCATCGCTTCGGACAACGGTTTCCTTATCGATCGTTGATCAATAATTGAGTAAGTGTACAAGAAATAAAAACAAGAGGGAACGATGTGGGAAATTTTTTTCCTCTTCCACTGCGAGCGAACTATCTACACGGATAAAGCGTTTGTAGTGTTTCGGATGCCGAGCTCACCCCTTATAGACAGCATGCTGCATTTACCCCCGTGCACACTTGAAGTCCGTTGCGCGAGCACAAATCTATATCTCTCTGGAATTCAAGTGTTGTAGGGGAAAATTATTAAACTAGAATAAAAGCACCTGACCGTTTTGTTGCGAGTTCTGTTGTTTTAGAATGAAGCACCCATCTTCACGCCATAAATCGAGTGGAGGAAGTCCAGTACTTTCCGCAGCCGAGTCATCATCTATCGCTCTTTCTCCTACCACTTCACGGGCAAAATACGTTCAGTTGGTCCCGGTCAGGCTGGTTGTGGATCGAGCGCCTTCCAACTTTAGAGTCCTACTCAATCCACTAGATAGAGCTTCTTCGGTGACCTCCGCTAAAGTCCTACACAATATCTGCATGCAAAATAGTATACCAGAAGAGGACGTACGTCTACTGAAAAAGGATGAGTTTGCTCATATGCCTCCCTCAAGATATGCTGCTTGCCATCGTTACATGTGCCTGAATGGAGCTATGCCTCCTTTTAATAACTTTTTGCACGAGACTCTTTCCAACTTAGGCATTGCTCCATTCTAGATTAATTACAATGGTTATGCTATCTTGACTTACTTACATGCTCTTTTCATGTGGACGTTCAACTGTGCTCCAAATTTCGACGAGCTACGATACTTCTTGTCATTCAAGAGGAGAGATGATTGTCCATTCTTGATCATGATTGAAGCCCAGAGAAACCATAAAATCATTTTGCGTCTACAGAGCTACTTGTCCCAGTTCAAGACGTAGTATTTCTTCATTATGTGCCCCGAGGGGTTTAACCGTCTTTGGACGATAGGGGGTAAGTTCCTTTTCATACTTATCGAGTTTTTGACGTGTTACTATAAAGTTTCTAATGAGCCATATACTTCTTGCAGTTATTCCAAGACCGAATAGGGATGTGTCTCTTGATGAAAAATTTTCAGAATCTAAAGGATATTGATGTCGAGGAGAGATCAGTTAAAGTGTTGTTGACCGATGAAAACTTGCATCGATATGGGATTACTATATCTAATTAGACAAACCGTTCAAGTTGAGGTCCCCTCCCCTGCTCGGTCCAGGGTTTGCAGACGATACACTTCTTCTTCTCGTGGCTCCGAAGAAGGCGCTTCTCAAGAGCGAGGGCTTGGAGAGTCAGTCGCAGAGGCCTACGAAGGAAGAGATGTCGCTGGGGCTGGAGTTAGAAGCTTGGTCAGAATGCCTCCGATCCTGAAAGTGGAAGAAGAAGAGTTCCAACAAAGGAAATGCAAAACTACAGCGGGCTTAGATAAAGAGGAGGGGGAACTCGAGAGTAGTAGCGATGAGTCCACCTCCAGTGACGACTTCTATGCAGAATCTGATGATGGGGATCATAATTGTGCAATAAGAGTCTGAGCACGAGTCCCGTCATTTCGAGCTCTCCTCCTCCAAATGCGAGCGATAAAGAAAATTCCCTATAGAACAAAGAGCATAAGGGCGCCTCGGATAAAGATGTTGGCGTAGAGTTCAGAGATTTAAGCGACGTCTACGTCGATTTTGATGCGCATATGGGGTAAGACTTTAAATTCGAGGAGGTGCCCCCCTTCGGGCAATACTGCACCCAAAGATAGTATTGTTTTGCCCACGACGACCGGCCAATCTGGTTTGTGAAGATGCTTTAGGCCTTTCCTAAGAATATACTACACATCTCATTAGGATTGTACTCACTTTCTCACTTTCTTTCCATACCCATTTTCTATTTCTAAAATCTTTTGCTTATGCATTATGCCAGGTATGATGAGAGGACGTGGCCTTGACGATGATTTTGAAGAATTCACTGACTCCCAACGCTGGTCTAAGCGTCCTTCTGGTCGTTATCAGCCCCACGAAATGGTGGAGGGGTACAGAAGGAGGAAGGAACTAAAGGTCGAAGATCGTCACCAAGACGAAAGAGATCGAAGTCGGTCATACAAAGGTAGGTATTAGAAAAAGAGATATTTTGATGAAAGAGAGGAGCCATCGAAGATATCAAAATTCGATTACAATTCGTACTCTTCGAAATAGCAGGTTTCTGCTCCGATGTGCTCCTAAACGGGTCAAGATATCCCCGTCACTTCTACTCCTACTCTGTCCTCAATTTACATCCATCCATCTTCCACCTTTACTGCTCCCGGTGCTTCGCGTCCTCACCGAAGACCTGCCTATATTCTTCCTTCGAGCCCCCTAAGATTGAGGCAGCGCTCCCCGGTTAGTTGTTGACGGGAGTTAGGTTTGATCATGATCTACACTCGGTTCGCAAAGATTCGTACATGCCACACCTTCAAGCTATTCAGAGTGGCTTAGATCAGACCAAAAGATGGGAGAGATTGTGTAAGCAACTGGGGACATTAATCGCAATAACTACCAAAAGATCCTCTCTTTCGAGTCCAAGAAAGTTGATTTTGAAAGAGCGCTGTCAGAACGCGATGCCAAAATTAAATTGTTGGAAGAGGAGAAGGAAGAAGCACTGCAAGAGGGCAAGAGGAGCGCCAAATTGCTAAAAGAAGTAAAAGAGGCTCACGCCAGAATTGAGATCGTCTATAGAGACGAGATAAAAAAGGCTTGTGACGAAGAGGCAAAATTAAAATAAGAAGTGGCAGCTTGCAATGCAACGATTGAGGCTCAAAGGAAAACCATTGTTGATCACGACCTCATCATTAAGGGGCACAACAAGACTATTTCTGATCAGGTCAAGACAATTTCCAAGCTACAGGCTTAGGTTGAGCATCTCAATGTCGATAAGTTTGCCGCTGAAGTTGACAAAGCCGCTGTTGGAGCATATTACCTAAATCTCCAAAATGCTTTTGAAAGAAAGATGGAAAAGATGGACGCAACCATCCTGAATTTCTACGTTAACTCCCTGTTGCACTTGGCGAGTCTCAACTACTTAGGCCTCAAGTTTCCGCACACTCTTTCTTCGGTATGGGAAGAAGTCTTGTCTCACTTTTGTGATAGCGGTGATGACTACACCGAGCAGGTGTTAGTGGACGCTTACCTTAATGAAGAGTCAAAGAAAGCGTTGCTCAAGGGCCGGGAAATTTTGTGAGCCAAGAGAGAGAAAGAAGCCACCGATGCTACCGTGACAGTTGTCGCCAAAGCACTCACTAAGCCTTTTATTTCTGGCTTTGGTGAATTAATAGTATAGCCCCACGACCTGCCAGAAAGTTCAGAGCTTTATAATTTTCCTAAGGTAGTGGAACCATCGAAAGAAGGTGAAGGTGGTGAATATGAAGTCGACATTCCAGACCATTCCTTCGGCGTAGGTAATGTTCTCGCTTCCTCTGAGTTTAGGAGCTTCCAACTTACACTGCAATAGCAGGAAGAATTTAACGCTTTCATTTTTGATCTTATGGTCCATCTACCTTTCTTGTCGATGTGCCAGCTTCCTCAACTCCCGGACCCGTTGCTATTTTTATAGCCTCCGTGGTCGTCTCTGTTCCTATTTCTACATCCATGTTTGGCTCACAACCGGGGCTGGAGTCCGAAAAGATAGCTGTGCTTCATGGCCTGGATGACCCTTCTGTTTCTTTAGAAGGCGACGTAATAGCGGCAAAAATTAAGGAGCAGGAAGTTTAGACAAAGCAGCCTCGCAAGACTCAGCATGAACTGGTTGCTATCAAGAAGGAGAAGGTTGGAGCGATCAAAGCCTCGAATAGTTCCCGCAAATCATGGAAGTGCAAATCAAAGGGGGAGTATTTCAAGAAGGCTTTGGAGTAAGAGGAGGACATTGCTTCTGAGGAGTTTGTCAACATCATTGGCAACGACACTACCCCTGAAAAGAAGCAAAAGCTTCCAACAAAGGGCGGAAAGGGGAGCGACGGAAGGAAGCATTTAGGAGCTTGTGTGAAGACAGATTTGATTTTTTGGTTCCTTTTGAGTTATTCTGTTCAAGTGCAGAGTCTGCACTTAGTGTTTTTGTTGTGGTGTATGTATTTTACTTTTGTTGGCCGATATTGTATAGGTGTGGCCCCAACGTTTTAACCTTGTACAAAGAATATTTTAAGCAATACATTGATATTTTGACTGTTTTCTTATTTGTTTGCTAATGTGTGTTCTGTGCACTTTTCCTTGTTTTGTTTACACTTATCCAATTTTATAATTGCCCCCAAATCTTTTTTATTTGGAGCAACAATTCTCTGTT
The DNA here is from genome assembly GCA_030765085.1 of Allium cepa. Taxonomy (NCBI): domain Eukaryota; kingdom Viridiplantae; phylum Streptophyta; class Magnoliopsida; order Asparagales; family Amaryllidaceae; genus Allium; species Allium cepa. The sequence goes on from CM060932.1 coordinate 141,694,164, forward strand.
TGGAGTAACTATAAATCTCTGTTTGGAGTAACAGAACTTATGAACTTATTGTTTTCGATTATTTTTATTTTGAGTACCGTTGTATGCTCCCTTGTTCATAAGGATGTTAACTTTCATATTAAACTCGAAATTTGGCTAAGTCGTAGGTTGATTTTCCTTTTTTCGGAAGTTTTACGACTTTCGCACGTAATCCGAGTTTCTTGTGATATTCTAGTAGGTATGCAATATATCTATGTTTGGGAGGAGCACATTGCATGGGTTAACTGAGGGTAGTTTTAATCATTAAGTGCCATCGGTTGAAACCTTCCCGTCGGTTTATAGCACTTCAATTTTGTTGGAGTTGTTCCCATTATTCCCAATCATAGTAGTGGTTGGTGCACTGGTTATGAGATGTGCGGTGTTCAGAATCGATATGGCCCGCCAGTTCGGTTCTGATGCTCCTTGGCGTTGCCTATCTTCAGGTAATGTGAGGAGTTTATGCTTTAAGAGCATGATTTTTTGGCGATGTTCCTCGATGTTTCCTATCTTCGGGAAACCTAGGGAACTTAAGTTTTTTAAGAGTCAGTGCACAACCTATGAAATACGCGACTTTTGGTGCTCCTCGGCGTTGCTTATCTCCGAGCAGCGTATGTTTTGGTACAGCTTATGAAATGAATGACTTTTGGTGCTCCTCGGCATCTCCTATCTCTAGACAATGCGAGAAGCATATGTTTTGGTGCAGCTTATGGAATGCGCGCTTTTAGTGCTCCCGGTATTGCCTATCTTCGGGCAACGCGAGGAGCGTAAGTTTTGGTGCAGCTTATGGAATGCATGGCTTTTGGTTCACCTTGGCGTTGCCTATCTTCGGGCAATGTGAGGAGCCTAAGTTTTGGCGGGGCTTATGGAATGCACGGCTTTTGGTGCTCCTTGGCATTGCCTATCTATGGGCAGCACGAGGAGTTTATGTTTTATGCCTTCCCGATATTGCCCGAGCAACACCGGTTTTTAAAGGGAAAAGATTGGGTTCTACCGATCAAGCAGTTTGAGTCGATTTTCTTTCGTCGATTCGGTGGGTATTTATTGTAAACGCAGTTTTGTTGGTTCAAAAGAGCGAATCAAATTTTATTAAGGAAAGAAAGGTAGATTTTTTGCCTATTTATAATGCCCCAAGCATTCTGGGATGGTTTATTTGCTAAAAAAATAGAGAGTACATAAAGTAATCTTCAAACAAAGTAACGGCGGAGTGATTCGCTATTTCAGGCCCTGGAAATTCGAATTTTGTCGATGGTTGTTAGCTTGAAAGTTCCATCTCTTTGCTTTTGATTGATGACGTACAGTCCTTCCCAGTTGGGTCTGAAGGCCTCCGAAATGGGTAGACTAACTTGAGCACAAGATCTCCCACTTCGAAAGTTTGGTTGTGAACTCTGGAGTTGAAGTACCGTGCGATCCTTTCATGGTTGGCGGCGAGCCTTAACCCGGCTTCTTCCCTCCTTTCATCGATCATGTCTAGCAATTCGAGTAGTAGCTGCTCATTTTTCTTTTGATTGAAATTTTTCCTTCGGTGCGAGGGGACTTCTAATTCAATAAGGATCACTCCCTGCGAGCCATACGCCAGGGCGAATGGAGTGTGGCCACTTGCTGCTTTACGGGTGGTTCGGTAAGCCCATAGTGCAAGCGAAAGTTCGTCAAACCGTTACCCTTGCCTTTAGTTAGTCGCTTTTTGATGGTGGATTTGATGATCTTGTTTATTGCTTCCACTTTCCTGTTTGCTTATGGATGAGCTACCGGTGAGAAGCTTTTCTCAATCTGGAAAGATTGCAAAAATCGTTGAACTTGGCGCTTTCGAATTGGGTTCCATTGTCAGTGATAATTTTCTACGGCACACCGAGCCTGCAAATAATGTTTTTAGTAACAAATTTAATGACTTTCTTGTGGTTATGGTGGCCAGCGGTTCCACATCGGCCCATTACGTGAAATAATCTATGGCAACTATAGCATATTTGGCTCCTTGTTTTGTTATCGGTAGGATGCCAATCAAGTCTATTCCCCATATCGTGAAGACCATGGGCTGAACATCTGCATTAGCTCCATTGAAGGAGTTCTTTTAATTTTGATGAATGTTTTGCAGTGATAGCATCTCCTGGCGTAATCTACAGCACCACGGTTTATTTTTGGCTGGAAGTATCCATATCGAAGGACTTTCTTCGTCGGGGTTTGACCCTTAAGTGTGGTCTCCACATTCTCCTTCATGCACTTCTTTTAGGATTCGTCAAGCTTCATCTTCAGACACACACCTTAAGAGGGGGTTCAAGAATCCCCTTTGATAGAGTATTCCATCTTATGTCACAAATCGCAGTGCCTTTTGGAGAAGCTTTTCCGTTGATTCCGGTCAGTTCGAAGAGTCCCTGTAAGTAAATAATCCTATATCGGTGTCATCCATGTATCTAGTTCGACGGTGATTTCGAGGATCAAGTCGACATCAATTTCGCTTATGCTTGGGTTGGTTAGAGTTTCAACTGGGGCTAGTCCCAATGACCGAGCTTCTCCGAAACTTGCCAGTTTAGCCAAATAATTTGTCTTGGTGTTTGCTCCGATGGAATCTGAGTTATAGTGTATTGTTTGATTTTGCTTAGCAGTTCTTATACTTTAGACAGTACGTGCCCCACGTGCCAGTACTCCCCTTTTATTTTATAGACGACCGGCTAAGAGTCGCTGTATATGTGAATAGATCTTACCTTGAGTTCTTTCACAACTTTCAGTCCATCAATCAGTGCTTCGAATTCTGCTTCGTTATTTGTAGTAGGGAATTCCAAGGCACAAACCATAGCTAATGGCTCCCCCTTTGAGGGTTTCAACCACTACTCCTGCTCTCGAACGGAGGTTTTTAGATGCGCCGTCGACAAAGAGCTTCCATATCGTGTCTACTTCCAGCTGAACTATTCCTCGTCATCTCGTATAGTAAATTCGGTGATGAGGTTGGCTAACGCTTACCATTTATAGCTTTCCTTGGATGGTATGCGATATCATATTGAGTCAACTCTATATTCCACTTGAGTAATCGTTCAGAAGTTTTCGGTTGGTATAGCACTTGCTTCAGGGGCTGGTCAGTCAAAACTTTAATTGGATGAGCCTGAAAGTACGGCCGTAACTTTCTTGATGCGATCGAGAGGCAATACACAAGCTTTTCCAGTTTTGAATAGATTTTCTCTTCTTTAGTGAACCGCTTGCTAATGTAATGCATGGGTCACTGGAGTTTTGCTTCTTCATGCACCAAAGCGGCGCTCAATGCATTGGGTGAGATTACTAAGTATATGAACAAGTATTCTCCATCCATGGGCTTAGATAGGATAGGTTGAGCTTCCATGTGTCGTAGCAGTTCTTCGAATGTTGCTTGACAAGATTCACTCCATTCAAATTTTTTCTTTCCTTTCTTCAATGCATCGAAGAATGGTATACACCTATCGGTAGCTTTTGAGATGAATCGACTTAGCGTTGCAACTTTTCCATTTAAACTTTGCAATTCCTTCATATTCTTTGGGGCTTGGTCTTCTTATAGTGCCGTGATTTTTTCAGGTTTTGCTTCGATGCCCTTGGCACTTACGATGAATCCTAGTAATTTCCCAGGGACCACTTCGAAGTGACACTTGAGTGGATTGAGTTTCATCCCATATGTTCAGAGTATTTGAACATTTTACCGAGGTCGTCCAGATGGTTAATAGCTGCTCGCGATTTGACTAACAAGTTGTCTACATAAACTTCCACCGTTTTCCTGATCTGTTGCTTGAACATGGTATTTACCAGCCTTTGATAGGTTGCCCCTGTGTTCTTCAAACCAAAGGGCATTACTCTATAGTAGTATAGACCCAGGTCTGTGATAAAGGTGATATTTTCTTGATCGAGTTCATGCATCGGGATTTGGTTGTACCCTGAGTATGCATCCATTGATAACGGATCGGTCCTACCATTCCATCCACAATTGGTCTAATCTAGGGAGTGGAAAGTTGTCCTTTGGGCAAGCTTTGTTTAAATCTGCGTAGTCGATACAGGTTCGCCACTTCCCATTGGACTTTTTGACTAAGACGGGATTAGATACCCGCTTTGGATAAGTTGCATCATGGATAAAACCGTTGGCCATTAACTTGTCCACTTCTTCTCTTAGCACCTAGGATTGTTCGGGACCTAAGCTGCGTCTTTTTTGCTTTACTAGTGTGAACTTGGGGTCTATGTTGAGCATTTGACATGCGATTTCTAGAGACACCCCATACATATCAGAATGCGTCTAAGCGAACACATCCAAGTTGGCATGGAGAAATTTGGTAAGCTCCATATACATCTGGTTTCCAAGATGTGATCCAATTTTCAAAACTTTAGTTGGATCATCCATGTCAACTAGGGCGAACACCGTCAATTCTGCCAAAGCTTCCCGTTCTTCCATTGAGCTCTTTTTCCTAGGGTCTTAAGCCTTGTTGAATCGGTTATGGTCCCCAAGACAAGGGTGGCTCTGTAGTTGCTATTCGGAGGGTTCACGGATGTGGAGAGTTCTCCCCACGTCCTTCCCTTTTTCCTTTCTTTTGGATTCACGTAATTTTGCAATGTAACATTCTCTGGCAGCGCACCGATCTCCTTTGACCGCTCCGATTCCATTTGCAGCAGGGAACTGCATGGTTAAACACCATTTGACCAGAGCTATTTTCAAATCTTCTATAGTGATCCGCCTCAAGAAGGAATTATATGATAACATTTCATCCACAATCATAAAAGTCTGAATGAGGGTGACTCTTCAATCGCCCTCTCTGAGCACCACTGGTAGGTCAATTGTTCCCATAGGCTGCTTGGGCTCACCAGTGAACCCTTGGATCTTTATTTGGAATGTAGACACGCTTTTCATGCCAATTTTCATCTGGTCAAAAGTACGCTTCAAAAAGTATATTAACGGAACTTCCACTATCGAACAACACCCGTCAGACTATAGCGGGTCCGATTCCTATTGTCACCACCATCGAATCGAAAGTTAGAGCTTCAATTCCTTTGGTGTCCCTATTGCGAAACACTGTATCGTCACTCAGAAACTTTTGCGGCTTGGCCGGAGTTTCCACATCTATTGTGAGACATGAGTCTTTTGAAGCGTGTTTCCACGAACTCGCTTACCATTCCATTTCTCCACAACTCCTTTGTATGGGGCGTGGTCCCCCAGATATCGTTCCAATGATAAGCCTCCGGTCGGTTTATTTCGACCCTTCATCGCTAGTTCCAGCTTGATTTCTTTGTTCTCTAGGAGGCTGAGGGGCTGTAGGTTGATTGGGTTTTAGTGGCTTTTTCACATATTGTTGAAGCTTATTGTCTCGGATCAACCCTTCAATGAGGTCCTTTAAGTGGCGGCATTTGTTTGTATTATGGCCATGTGTCTCATGGAAGCGGCAGAATTTCCCTAAGTGCTTTTGCTATTCAGTTGCCTCTCTTTTAGGAGTTTTCTTGTGTTCTTCAATTCCTTGTGTTGTGAGATAAATATTCTCTGGAGTGTCATTTTGAGGGGTATAATCTTCCTGTCTAAACTCTTTAAATCTTTTGTTGCTGCCACTGTTATTTCTTTTATCGGAGTTCTGATTTCTTCTCTTTTGATTCCCATTTTTTCTCCCGACTCCTTGAGTGGTTCCATAATCGTGCGTGTTTTGATTCGTCGCCACATCGCTCTTTCCGATATTCATCTATTTCACACCAGCAGACTTTCTTTCCAGCTCCTGTGCTTCCTCCAATATTAAGTACTGGCTTGCTTTGCGATTGAAGTCATTCCTAGTGGCAGGTTGCTACATTTTAATCCATATCCTGAATTTGTTCTCTGGGTGAATGGCATGGACTAACTCCAAAAATATCATGTCCTCATTGGGGTTGCTTACTTCCATCAACATGGTATTGAAGTGGTTTATGAAAGATTTCAGTGACTCGTTGCGTCCCTGGAACAATCCGGATAGGGACATGACATCCTTTTGTTGTGTGACATGGAGCCTGAACTAGTCAATGAATTTTTTGCAAGTTGGTTAAAGGTAGAAATAGATCTCGGAGGATGTCTGGTGAACCACATAGACGCAACTCCTTCTACAAAGATACAGGAGCTTCGGCAGCGAACAACCTCTAGAGCGTTGGCTCCGTCCATATACCAGCTATACTTGTACAGATGGGGTTTTGGGTCCTTCGTCCCATCGTAGGAAGGGATAGCTGGCATAGTGAATTGTTTGGATACCTTTCATTTAAGATTTCATCGGTAAAGGGAGTCTGACTTGGAGCAGATCCCCATTCATCATCTCTTCGGTTTTTACTCTCATCCATCAACCGTTTGACCATGTCTGTTATGTATGACTCTGATATCCGGTAGTCCTGGGGACGGCAATTAGTCACTACGCCAGATGTTTGGCTCTGCAAATGGTCTTGATGCATGGGTTGAAGCCCTGACTCTCGTGTCTTCGGGAGAGCCACTCCCAAGGGACCACGTTGGCTCGCAGTTGGCCTGATTGGGGAAGTTTGGATGTTTCTAGCATCATTGAACGTGTTGGCGCTCTCTTCCATTTGATTATCTTGCTCTCCATCCTCTAAATCGGAGAGATCTATAGCTATATCTTCCTGCGAGATCTTGGCCCCCTGATTCAAGTTCAAAATTGGTTGCCTTGCGGTAGGTGGAGGATTCGCATTCTCTTCCACATTATGTCCTCTTGTCACCCTTTTTTGTGGTTGCTTTCCAATTCTTCTATGTAGACCAGAAAAGGAGAAATTCTCTTGTTCTATAGTAGTCGCGGGTTCAAGCATAGTTCTTCAAGCGAGGTTTGACTGTAGGGTTAAGAGGGCGTTAAGTTTATCCATTAGAACCTTTTAACTATTTTCCATCTTCTGGTTGATCTCACTAATCATCTTATTCAAATCATCCCCAGTGACAACTTTGTATTGGCTGGAGGATGATGGCGCCTGATTTCCCAAGTTAGCATCATTTGTTTGTTGGGCATTAACATATTCTCCCACTATTATTGCCCATATGGATCTTCCATAGGTAGTTCTTCTTCTTTCAGGAGCAATTGATTTCAAGTGGTAGATTCTTCAGGCAAAGATTGGAGATCTAAGTTCTTAGACCTATGGGATTCAAAGTAGATAGCTAGATCTAGATCCCGAGTTCAACTCTCAATGAAAGCACTAAAATGTTAACCCAAAAACTGGATCAACACCTTGGTTTGAGTTTAAAAGTACCACCCCTGTTTCGACAGAGCAATAACATAGAAAATAGGTATAGAAAAAGATCGTAAAAGAAAGAAGACAGAGAATTTTTATAGTGGTTCAGCTGTTAATAAAACCTATGTCCACTTTATAGTTTTATTATGACTGATTTTTGTTACAAGTAGTGTCTAATTACAAAGCCTTTGATTATCCTTAGTTAGATTGAATCTCCAGAGTTGGAATCCACTGGAGAATCACAGTGAATTCCTTTGGAGATTGGTTTGAGGGAGGTAGAGGGTGAAGAAAGATTCCAGTAGAGCTTCAGCAACCAGCCCGGAGAAGATCCGGTTTATGTTGTAGGTAGGGTGGTATTTGTAGAGATTGAAGGGCCAGGGCACTTCGTCAATTGCTCGCAGATGGGTATAGAACAACCTAGAGGAGTTTAGATCATGATCCGAGCCAAAATCATGGAGATCTATGGATTGCTACGATCCTAAATTTGGCTCACTCATGAGCTAATGACTTAGTTGCTCTCTCCATCACTTCAATATGCTAGGTCGCAACTAACATGGCTCTATATGGATCCCCGGCGATCCATCGTGTATGGATCGCTAGCGATCCATCGTGTATGGATCGCTAGCGATCCATACACTTGGCCTTTTTTGTGTTTCTATCTTCTAGGCTCCTTAGCCCTTGCTTCTATCCGTGGGCCATTACATTGCATGGATCGCTGGCGATCCATAGGGTATGGATGTTGGGGATCCAATAACTTTGATTATTTTTGGAGTTTCAGGTTTAGAATGCCTTCATGGCTTTGTATTGACGTTGTTCGTGTAGTCTCGTTGCACTTTGCTCCGTTTTGATGACGATTTACTAGCTGGTTGTGCTTTGACTACCGATTGGATTGAACGAATATTGGTCTCTTGGTTTAGTCGAACTCGGTCGTTGCTTTGGTAATAAGGCTTGGTTTTCTTTAACCTATTGTGTATTCCTTCTTGGCCAACTTTTGGAACATTCTGATGTCACAAAACTGTTGTGGCTTCTATTGGATCCTTATGGGATAAACTCTCGAATAACAGTACGAAAGATTTTTTTGTAAAATGATTAAATAATAGATAAACTTTTCAATAATCCATCAAAAAGAAAAAAATATTATTATTTAATAGTGAAAACATATAAGAAATATGAAATTAAATATACAACAATATTAAACGAAGTTTTAGTTTTTAATAGAGTTTGAATCATCAGAATGCGGTTCAACCTTCGTAATTTCTTTTAATGGATGGATCGGTGACCATACATTAGTATGTTCCCAGGAGTTTGGTGACACCTGAGAACGTTGGGGGCTTCGTTCCCAAGAGTTCAGTGGCACTGGAGGACGTTGTGGTGATGGTTGATGGATGCATTGTTTTGATGATGACCCGCAAAGCTTCAAAGCGACTTATTCTAGAAAGCTTAAGCGTTTAGCATTAACTTTTTGCTCATAGTACATTTTGTGTTGAAGTTCCAAAGTATCTCTCTTTGGTAATGATGAATGTCATCGATTTTATGTTTAGTAGATGGAGAGCCAATATGTAAGTTACGTTTAGCTCGCTTCCTCTATGGCGTATATCTAGTGTGATGTGTTGGAGACGGTGTAATCTTAATTGGAGTATATATAGGTGTGGGGTTGTTTGAATTTTTTGACGATTCGGAAGTGGGAGTGCTGAAAACAATGGAAGACAGATTTGATCCTTCTTGTGAAGACATTATGGAGTTTGTACAAAAAATTGAAGAATATTGAGTTAAGAAGTTTTAATGCAAGAAAGTATGAAGAAAAAGGTTAGGTGGGAAGCCTTTATATACTATGAGCATACACTATTTTTAGGTTGAAGAAACTTGAGAAGCAAATTGATTGAATGTTTATGGCTAAAGAAAAAAATTAGAGGTAGACAAACATAAGAAATACTGATCGTATAGGTAATTTGGGGTAGGTAATTACTGTTAGTCCAAGAAACAACATAACATAATGGAAATGCATACAGCTTCCTTACCGATGACTAGAGATTGAGTGCTGGCAACATCAGTTTTAAAAACAAAAAAATATTTCTGGAAAAAAAATTATTTTCAAAAATTTATAAAATTAATTTTAATTATAAGTCATGTAAAGAAATGATATCTAATTCTCGATGTAATTTAATAAAAGTATTTTCATTTAAAGGTTTAGTAAATATATCGGCCAGCTGATTTTCTAAAAATACAAATTCTAATGAAATATTGCCTTTTCTATATTATCTCAAAGAAAATGACGTCTGATATCTATGTGTTTAGTTCTAGAATGATTTACTAGATTTTTTGATAAATTTATCGCACTTGTATTATCACAAAAAATTGTTGAATTAGAAAGATTTATTCCAAAGTCTTGAAGTGTTTGTTGCATGTAAATTACTTGAGAACATGCCAAAGCAGCAGAGATATATTCTGCTTCACACGTCAAAAGTAAAGTGCAATTTTGTTTCTTACCGAACCAAGATACTAAAGATTCTCCAATAAAGTGAAAGTATCACTAGTATTCTTTCGATCCGTTCGACATCCTCCAAAATCAACATCACTATATGATACTAATTCAAAAGGACATTCTTTTGGATAAAAGAGACCATAGTCTTTAGTATTGCTTAAGTATCGTAAAATTTTCTTCACTGTCTGCAAATGTGATTCTTTGAGATTTGCTTGAAATCGTGCACACAAGCATACACTCATCATTATATCTGGTCAACTAGTAGTTAAATATAATAATGAACCAATCATACTACGATATAGTTTTTGGTCAATACTTTTGCCATTTTCATCTCTATCAAGCTGTAATGTAGTACTTATAGAAGTTGGTTTAGCAGAAGTGTTTTCCATACCAAATCGCTTTATGAGATTATTATAGTGTTTTTCTTGATTAATAAAAATTTCATTCTTTAATTGTTTGATTCGTAAACAAAGAAAATATGAAAGTTCTCCCATGTGAAACATTTCAGATTCTCTTGTCATAATTTCTAAAAATTATTGACATAATTTTTCGTTTGTAGAACTAAAAATAATGTCATCTACATATATTTGAATTATTAAAATATCAATTTATCTTGTTTTATAAATAAAGTTTGATCTACTTTTCCAATTTTAAAACCAGAACTAATTTAATAACTTTTAAGACGGTCATCCCAAGCATGAGGTGCCTGTTTTAAACCATATAAAGCCTTTTTTAATTTATAAACATGATTTGGAATTTTTCATGTGTGAATAAAGGAGGTTGTTCTACATATACATTTTGTTTTATAAAACCATTTAAGAAAGCACTTTTTACATTCATTTGATATAGTTTAAACTTATTAAAACATGCATAAGTTAATAAAATACGTATAGCTTCTAAACGAGCTGCAGGTGCAAATGTTTCATCATAGCCTATTCCTTCTTCTTGATTATAAATTTAAGCAACTAGTCTAGCTCTATTTCTAATAATGTTTCCTGCTCATCAGCTTTATTTTTGTGAACCCATTTTTTACTAATAACCGCTTGATCACTTGGTCTAGGAACCAAGTCCCAACATTATTACGTTCAAATTGATTTAATTCTTCTTGCAGTATCAGTTGATACTTCTTTAGCATTTTTGGGTTCAATATTTGAAAGAAAAGCTACATGAACCATTTGATTTAGTTGATTTCGGATTCTTACGTTGGTATTTATTTCTCTAATGATATTTTCAACAAGCTGATTTCTTAGAAGCCTTGGTGGGGATCTTATTTCAGTATTATTTGGTAAATTATTATCTGTATTACTTTCAAAATTATCATATGAGTCATTTGATTTAGAAATAATTTCTTCATCTTTTATTTTATGTTTAACTTTGAAATATTTATCGAATGACACATGAAGTGTTTCTTCGATTATTTTAGTTATTTTATTATAAATTCTTGTAAGCTTTGCTTCGTTTTGAATATCCAATGAATATTCCTTCATCAGATTTTGGATCGAATTTCCCAAGCTAATATTTTATATTTAATATAAAACATTTTGAACCAAAAACTTTAAAATATGATATGTTAGGTTTTCTTCCATTAAAAAGCTCATATGGTGTATGTGTAGTTGATGGTCTGATGGAAGCACTATTTACAACTTGACAAGCAGTTGCTATAGCTTCTACCCAAAAATGTTTTGGTAGAGTAATTCCATTTAATAAAGTTCTAGCACATTTTTGAAGTGTTTTATTTTTCCTTTCTACAACTTCATTTTGTTGTGGAGTTCTAAGAAATGAAAAATCGTAAACAATTCCTTTCTTATTACAGTAATTTTCAAAAGATTCATTTTCGAATTCACCACCGTGATCGCTCTGAATAATTTTAATTTTCAAAGTTTTAATATTTCGAATTCTTTTAGCAAATATTTTAAAATTTTCAAAAGTATCACTTTTATTTTTCAAAAATGTTATCCAGGTATATCTTGAAAAATCATCTACTATCACAAAGACATATCTACTATGCATTATAGACTGAACTTGAGTTGGTCCACAAAGATCCAAATGTAATAACTCAAGTATTTCTATGTAGAAATCACTTTATTTGATTTAAAAGTAGATTTTGTTAATTTTTTTAATTGACAAGCATCACATATACATTTTACTTTGAAATTCATTTTTGGTAGACCGTTAACTAAATTATTTTTAGATAATTTGTTTATTGCTTTAAAATTTACATGACAAAATCTTTTATGCCATAACCAAGGATCATTTTCTTTGGCTATTAGACACATATTTGTGTTATGATTGACTTTCATATTTAAAATATAATATTTCTTTCCCTAGTTCCTTCAAATATAAGATTATTATTTTTATCAAATATGTTGCATTTATTTTCTAAAAAAGTATTATTAAAACCTTTATCACATAGTTGACTTATACTTAGTAAATTATGTTTTAAAAATTTAGCTAGTAAAACATTTGTAATAAGAGGTAAGTTAGATGTACCATCATTACTCACATTGCCTTTGCCGATGATATATCCTTTAGAATTATCTCCAATGTGATAGATCCTCCATTTGACTAGATAATATTGGTTGGCGTATCTTTATTTCTCATCATATGTTTTGAGCAACCACTGTCCAGTATGCACTTTCCTCTTTTCTTAGTTGGTACCTGCAAAAAATATAAAAAATGATGTTGATACCCACTTTTTATTAGGGTCCTAAGAGTTAGGTCTTAGGAAGCCAAACTCAAGAGGGTTTAGGATTACCTTTATAAGTAAAATCATTACTTTTATGAACTGAAGTTATAAAAGATTTAATATACTTACTTCTGATTAAATTATTATTAGTTTTTGGTACCCAAATTTTTATAGTATTTGTGCTTACCAATTTCTTTCTTTGGAGTGAAAACTTTTGGTTTTGGTTTTGCTTTTACAAAATTGTTATGTAAATTGAAATTTTTATATGATATACTATTCTTCTTTGAACTAGTCTTTGAAGAATTTTTATATCCTAATCCATTTTTATTTGTAGTAGTTTGAGAATTACTGATAAATTAAGAAAGATTTTCTCTTCCTTTATTAAAATTAGTTACATTTTTAGTGATATTCTCTAACTCAGTTTTGAGACCGGTATTTATCAATTCAAGAATTTTGATATTTGATTTTAAATCATGATTTTCTGAAGCTAATGTCATATTCCTTTCTTTTTACACTTCTAAATTCATTTGATAGCATATTGAGTTGAGAAGAAACGTTAGACAAAGATTCTTGTGTATTAACAAGTTCTTCTTCTAGGATTTTCTTTTCATTTCTTAGCATATCAACTTTTATTTTCATTCTGTTTAATTTTTCTAGTGCGTCTTTATACTTTCTTTTAACTTCTTTGAGTGTATCTAATAGTTTCGAATCTATATCAATTAAATCATCAAAGTTAAATCACTTACATCGTTAGTCGAGGTCATAAAATAGACATTGGCTTGTTTAGAATCACTGTTTGTGTCACTGTCTGACGATGAAGATGATTCTGAATCATCCCATGTAACAAAGAATGCTTGATTCTTTTTGTACTTGTCCTTCTTATTCTTGGATCTATCTTTCTTTCTATCAGGACAATCTTTCTTTATGTGACCCTTCTTATGACATTCATAACATTCGAGATTTGAAACTGGTGGTTTGTTGGAATTGTCTCTTCTGTTGTTTCCAAACTTCTTATTCTTTCTAAATACTAAAAACCTTTTGAAATTCTTTGCAATCAATGCAATCTCATCTTCATCTTCATCTGAATCTTCTTGTTTAGCTTTGAAGGCAATATTCGTTTTATCTTGGGCTTGATCTCGTTTTGCATGCAAATTAACTTCGCATGACATGAGATTTTCAATTAACTCTTCTGGTTTGATGGTAGAAATTTCATTATCTTCTTCAATAGCTAAGACTTTTCGTTCCCATTCATCCGTTAAAGAGTTTAGAATTTTTGAGACAATATCAAAATCTAAAAAAATTTCTCTAGTGCCAATAGTGAATGATATATGTCTTGGAATCTAGAATACATGTGATTTATAGTTTCATCTGGTCTCATTCTGAAATTTTGACACTAATTTTTGAGCATAGAAATCTTGCTTTGTTTAACTTTGTTAGTTCCTTCATGTATGACTTTAAGAGTTCTCCAAATTTCATAAGCAGCTGTACATATGCTAACTCTATTAAATTCATTTTTATCTAAGGCACAAAATAGCATATTCGTGGCTTTTGCATTCAATGTAGCATCTAACTTTTTTGTATTTGGCCATTCTGCAAATGATGTATTGGGTATATTGTATTCACTTTGAGTGATATTCCAAGTATCATATCCATTTGCTTGCATAAAAATTCTCATACAAGTTGACCAATAAGTGTAATTCAAACCATTAAATAGTGGTGGTCCTGCAGTGGATTGACCTCTTCAACAAAACTTGTGTTATTTTCCATATTAACTATGTATCAAATAACTGTGTTATGGTTATTTGATGGCCTTGCTCTGATACCAAATGAAAGTACTGCTAAGGATCATAATATGAAATATAATCTAAGTTATCTACTAGTGCAGAATATGAATATAAAAAGTAAATAGTAAAGTAAATGACACTAGGGATTTTTATACTGGCTCGAACTCCCGTTCTACATCCAGTCCTAGACCCCTTCTACAATTTAACTATCAAACCTCTCTTAACCTGGAGGAATAGGTATTACATAGCCTGAGCAATTATAATGACCCGTAGTTTCGCTACTTCAAAAATGAGAGATTTCGTTTGTTTTAAATTTAAAAAGGTTTCAAACTTAAATAAATAAGTTATATATAATAGCTAATAATAGAGAAATTATTTTTCCTTATAGTTGGTAATTTAAAAAGTATAAATTTGGATTTTAGAAAGAATCAACAAAAGTTAAGTTTTGTTAAAAATAAATAAACGCTAGAATAGGTTTAAATGTTAATTTAAAAAGATAAATCTTATTGAAAACATCTAATAAAGATAATAAAAGTATATTGAAAAAGTACGTTAATAATCATTTTACAAAAAGAGCCGAATTTTGTTGCATTTTGTTAGTTTTTCATACACCGTAAAATTAAAGATTTTGATATTATTTAAATATGATTTTAAAATATAAAGAGACATGTTTTAATTTATTTAAAGAAGTAAAAAGTTCATTTTTAAATTTGGTTTACATAAATAAATAGTTTAACTAAAATGTCAAAATATGACCGCAAAACATTTTGTTGAAAATCAACGTTTTGCCGATTCAAAGTTGTCGCAACGTTGTCACACCTTTATTTTTCTTATATAGGAACATATTTTCAAATAGTATAAGTATTAATTAATTCACTAATCAAGTTTACTTTTACTAAACATACTTAAAAAATTCTAGAATATAATTAACAAAAAGTAAGCATAAAAGGACAAAAAAGTACAAAAGTCAAAAAGTAAAATATCAAATCAGAGAAATATGATTATTACATTCTTTACTTAATATCTAAGTGAAAATGACATAAAGTAACGATTTAAAATGTGATGTTAAGTATTGAAAAAATAAGGCTACTTAAAAGATAAGTAAAGTATATTTTGTTCATTTTACATAATAATATTTTATTTCAAACTTTTTTCTATAAATACCTACCACTTCTTTCACAAATTCCACACATTTTTATTCTTCTTCTTCTTCCTTTTCTAAGCTCTCTTCATCTTCTTCTTCCTTAGAGCTTTAATGGCTTTTTCTCTTCCACTTACTTACTAACTTTTTCAAAACCATATCAAACAAAGTCCAAACACCATCAAACTTTGCCAAAGGCCTTAGAATATTACCAAAACATGGTTTAACAACTAAGAAGTGAAGAAATGATGGAGGAAGAGGAAGATTAAGGTGTGGCCGAGCCTTATGGATGTTTGGAGATGGTGGTCGAGCATTTTGAAGCATGGTGGTAGAGTTTACGTGATGGTTTGGTGTAGTTAAAAGGATTTAGTAAAGTGTTGAATGATATGAATGTTGGTAGGAAGTTAAACGATTTGGTTAAAGGTGAGTACTCACGTTTTAAGTTACCAATTCCTAAAAATATTTCAAGTTAATAACATGAAAAGTTTGTTATATGTTGAATGATTTAATGGATGATAACTTGGTTGATATTATGGTTGATTATATGGTTGTGATATGGATGATAACTTGGTTTGATAAATGACAAGGGAAATGGTTAGTAAGCATAGTTAATGAAATGATAATTAAATTCATACAAATATGTGTATGGAAGTTATTTATCCTCTTAATAATCTTAAATAAGTTAAAAGAGTTTAAATATGGTTTAAAATAAATTTGAAGTGTTTCGGACAAGTTTCGAAGCTATTCACAAAATTGGTAAAAATAGAGCTTGTCGCGTAGCGGTAGTACGTGAATTTCGACCCATAACTTCAAACTAATGTAGAAAATAATTTATAAGTTGGATTTCTTCGAAATAAAAATTCTTTGGTCCACAATGATAATAGTTTTCCAACGAAGAAAGAAAATAAAGATTTCATTAAGTAGATTTTGAAATATCTTCAAAACAATTTTCTAAAAACATCGCGAGTTTGCAGTTCCGAATCCAAAAAGGGATTTCATTATATAAATGTATTTTTAAATATTCTAAAAATATGAAATAAATTTTATAAATCTAATAAAATGGTTTAAAAGAGATTTGGAATGGAAAATATGAATTTTCAAATATTAAAAAGTTGTTTAAATCAAATAAGCTTATAAAGCACTTTCCGCGGCACTTTTATGCTGCGAATTCTATAACCTTTTGAATATGAGTTTAAACGTAACAAGTCATTCCTAAATATTTTGTAAATGATTTTAAAAGAATAATTAAGTAATTTAAATGATGATTTGGAAGTTTAATAAATCATTTCTAAAATGAAGATTAATAACTGATATGCGGAAATGACAAGTACATTTGGCTCGCCTGTGAGATCTGAAAAGATAAAAAAGGTGTTTAACTAACAAGGTGTTTAACTAAGGTTAGGGATGGAGAAACCAGTGCCCTGAACTTACCTGGCCTACGTTTTATCCTTTTAGGCAAGGGGTGGAATAGATCGAAATGAAAGCCTGAATGCTCTAAAAGACCATATTTAAGTTTTTTTCAAGATGAAGGAAAAGAAACAAATTCTTTGAATGTTATTTAACCACTTAACATCTTTTATTCGGTGATTGGTACGAAGGAACCGGGATTGGATTTGGATGATTCCTATCAAAAAACCGGGATCGGTTTGGGTGATTCCTATCCGAAAATCCCTTCAAACTAATTTTTGAAATAAAACATATTGAAGGCAAAGATCATTGGAGACAAAGATCTTCATTATGTAGGATTACTTTCCATTTGTCCCTGGAGGTGAAACTTGTCATTAGTCCCTGGAGGTAAAATTTACCATATCTAAGGTGGTAGTAGTAATCTGTTATGAAAATCTTCGATTTGCCAGAATATGATTCGAAGTTAAGAAAGAAATCTTTGATTATGGTTTAATGAATGATTTGGGAATATTTTCCCTCAGATAAATGTTATAACTTGAATATAAGAAATCTTTGATTAAGATTTAATGAATTATTTGGATAGGTTTTCCTAAGTAAAAGAGAAAATGATTTGGAATTATTACAAGATTTAAGAAAGGTTTAAATAAATCAAATGATTTGATTAATGAGGCTTAATGATTCCATATACTTTTGAAAAGAAAATGGAATAACTTGAAAGGAATATATCTATAAAAAATGTTTGTTTTAAATAAAAGATGAAGTAATTGATTGATGATTGATATCCACTTATGAATTTAACATCTTTTTAAGCGATGATTGGCTTCGAAGGAGCCATAGTCGGATTTGGATGATTCCTATCCGACAACCACTTCGAACCTATGTATATGTTCGAAAGCGAAGACATGTTGAAGATGATGATTATTGAAGACCATGGATCTTCATAGCGTAAGGACTGCTTGTTGAACATACTCTGGGTAGCTTCCATTATAGAGTTATTTATAGCAGTGGTCTCCCCATTGTGGAGATTTTTCGGATTGCAAGGACTACTCGCTACTAGTGGTAGTAGGAGAGTGCCTTCGGTTTCATTCAGTCTCGGGACAAACTTGTATGTACGAATGTTTGACATTGCATTTCAGAGACACAATGTTTGACTTTTACAAATGTACATCAGTGGTGGTGGAGAAGGCAACTTCTCTTAGCTTAACGCCCTCCTTGAGACGTACGAGCTCAAGGGTTGTATTTTTATGGGAGCCAAATATTGATCAAAGGAATGGCAGTGTGACATTCAAAGTGGAACCTGTTATGATCAAAGCGTGGTTTTGTATGAAAAGCGTGGCTTTGAAGAAATTGAGCGTAGCCTCGCAAGCCTCACACCCTGGTTATGATGGGATACTATGTGGTATAGCAGATGCAAATTCGAAATAAGTGACCAATTATGGTGTTGTCAAATACGTTTGGCGCTTTAGGGGATACGTCCCTCAAGGCACTTATTACTCCATTTGGATAAAGTGGTTAGCTTGAGAAAGCAGGGAACTACCGGTTATCAGTTGCAGTATAGCAAGTATAGTTTCAAGTGACTAGTTTGAGAAAAGCGATAAAGGCACCGTAGGAACCATATTTGTTTTGCGTGGATCGGAGAAAAGGTCACAAGCTCCCCATCATATTGGAATCCAATCCCAATATGAGATTTAAGGTTTTGATTGTATTCCCAAAATAGGTGTAATGACTTGCAAATATTTCAGCTACCCCTTTTTGGTATCATATATTATGTTCGGTATATTCCGTTGACCCAGTCCGGGATATTACCTTAGACTTAGTCAGGGTATTGATGCCTTATTTGATTAAGTTTATTTGAAAAGTATTTTCAAAAGAATGTCATTAAAAATAATATTAAGTGTATTTTGGTATAAAAGTGTTTTGGTAATCATAAGGTAAAAACCCATATTTATGTGTGGGCGTGGTCTTATGAGATTCCCTTCTTTTCAAAGGTTTTGATAACATCGTCATGATCTATACATTTAAAAATTTCATGTATCTCATGTTTGTTTATCAAGCCTGATTCGGGTATTTTTAATACTCGGGTCAGATCCAAGTAGTTTCAGGTTGAGTTGAGGACGGTTGGAATTTCCAGAGGAGAGCTAGAGATTTTCATCATCATATAGACGTATTCTATTATCCGCTACATCTATTGCATTGGTTTTGTTGTTTGTCAGCATTTGTAAGGACAGGGGTTTATAACTGTCCAGGCTGAATCTAGGTTAGACTCTGATATTGTATTTTAAAATTTTCCGCTGTAAAGATTATTATTGAAGTAATATATGTTATTCCATTCGTGTGAGATTCTATTCTGTCTTTGTTTCCTTTCTACCGTTAATGATCCGTCTTTTCATGCAACTTGAGTTAGACATTATGGTTTATTGTTGATTCAAAGGGTAAGGAAAAATGGGCCATTACAGCAATCGAACAGGAGTTCTACCGTCTGAGCAACCGGACAGGACTTCTACCGCCTGGGAAACCGGACATGACTTCTACCGTCCAGACAACTGAATCTGCCTGAGAAACCGAATAGGACTTCAACAATATAGAGAATTTTATTGACTTATTATGCTCTTTTGATAGCACATATAAGTCTTTAGAGTATACCTTTCCTATAATCTTCCCCTTTGTGGTATATAGTGTAGTTCATGAAGATTGGAAGTTAATTTAATCACAAAATTGGATGCTAATTTAATCACAAATGAATTTATGCTTGAATGTGCAAGTGATTAGAAGGAGATTTGAAAGCAAATGGAAAAATATTTTAGATAATAATTATATGAGAATAGAATCAAAAATTAAGTAACTAAAACAACTCAATGGAAGGCTATATATAGAGTTTAAGTGATGCAATTCTTCATGAAGAGTTACACTCAAAAGACACGGAAAAAATCTTGAATCCAGGGTGTTTCTGTTTGTTTAATGGAAGTGATCGTCCAGAAAAATAGCTGTTATGAATATTTAGTCGACTGAGGAAAGATTTCAGTCTTCTAAATATTAAAAAAATTCGAAATTTAAATTTTAATATTGAAAAGACACATATTTCAGTCGACTGAATAGGGTGGTTCAGTCGATTGAACCTTCAAGTGCATTGTGCACGTGCACAGATATTCAGTCGACTAAACAACCTCATTCAGTTTACTAATTCAGTGTTTTTACCATATTGAAGTACTTTTGAAAACTATTTGACAATGGTATTTGAAATTAAAGAATTACTTTTGTGTGTATATGATTTGAAAATAATTTTAAATACTTGTATGCGCGCATATACCACCTAGGAGAGATTTTAACAGCGATTAACTATTAGACTAGACTATAGACAAACAATTAATAAGTTTTGAAACTTCTCTCTGTATTCTTGTATTCGATCTATTATCGAGTAGAATAGTTTCTTCTCCTGCAAATATGGCTAGGCTATATAGTATTTACTTATATAGTTGTCAAGATCAAAATATCAAAATACAAGGTACTAACAAAACTAAGGGGTTCCGAAGGGGTCGAAATCTTGCTTTGCTTTTATAAGGAAATGCACCTTCTTTGCTTTTAATATAAATGATTTTGACTTAGATAGATTTTGACTTGGTCAAATGGTTTTAAAGAATGGTTGTGAAAGAGATTGCGCCTTTTGTCTAATAAAGAAGCTTTCGAAGGGGTCGAAATCCTTAACTGCCACCTTCAACCTTTTGAAGCAATGCCTTCGAAAGGGTTCTTTCGCTTTAAACCATTAGCTGCTTCTCCAATGATTTCGAAGGGATTGGTGTCGGCACCATCTACTTCTTTTACTTAGGAATTGCTTTCGAAAGAGTGCTTTCGACTTGGTTGTTTTACTACCCTTTGAGTTATTGAAAGTTAAACCAAAATGGTTCCGGAAGGAATGGTTTTAAATAGTTTCGAAAGGTTATTCCACATGTTTTACTTGAACCCAAATGCTTTCGAAAGGTTTGATTTTTGTAAAGGACTTAATTCTTTCGAAAGGTTTACGATAAAGATTTCGAAGGGGTGGTTCCCCAATGTTTTCAAAAGGTTTTAATGGAACGTTTCCAATGTTTTCGAAAGACATGTTTAAAATGTTTTGAAAAGAGGATGTCTATGGTTTTATAAAGCTTTCAAAAGAGATGATTCAATGTTTTCAAAAGTTTAATGTAAATGGTTTCGAAAGGGGTACTTTCAATGGTTTTGAAAGGATATTTTCAAAGGTTTCGAATGTTTTCATCAACAATATTTGTGTAAAGTATATATAACATGGTAAAGTGATTTGAGTAAAGCATAGAATATATATTCCTTATTTAAGAATGATTTAAAAGGTTCAATCAAGTTAAAAGGAATGTTTTTAAGAACATTTTAAGGGAAAATGACCCAAAATAAAATGACTCAGATATTAGAATACCAGATGGGGTATGGGACCGCGCTCTATACTTTAACTAGTAGCCCCTAGCTAATATAAGTCCGAAATTCTAGTGCGTAGGGCTTTATCATAGGTAAGACTAAAATGATGTTACACGCAGAAAGGAATATACAGAGTGAGGATAGGTTATTGGTGAGTCTACAAAACCACTAGGATCAGTGGACCCTGGGAGAAGTAAGTTAAGGACAGACCATCTAAAAGAGTATCTAACAAAAGTTGGATTATTTTTTATTTTGCCTTGTAGGCCCGACTCAGCCAAAGGTTAGTAGTTAGCAAAACAAAACTATAGTGTCCGCCTGATAGTCTATTTATTACCTGATTTGTATGCATACATGATATTGCTATTATTGTTTCTACCAATTGGTTGCAGGTTTTGATTTGCAAAAGACAAGTTTTTAAAAGGATATTAATGAGGGGAACCCGTTCCGCTAAGCGGCATGGTCTCGCTTAATATCAGTAAACCGAGATGTATAGCATTATTCACACTATGCCTTATATCTGACTCGAAGTTTATGTTTTCCCCTTAAACTCTCGGGTGCTCAAAATTGATTTGAGTAGGTTGAGAGATGAGGATTTACAAGTTTTAGTAGGTGGACGAATAAACTTCCAGAGACGAGAAGGAGGCTGATGTTAGCTATTTAGAAGTTGTTATGTTTTTATTTCTGTTGTGTTGCATTAAGTCCGTTATGACTATTTAGTACTTTGGTCAACCAAGGGGGCATTTTCATATGTGGCATATTTATGTAATAACTTTATTTGATCTGATCCTGGGAAATAATTGGGATTATGTAATTGGATATGAAACATGTTTTGTTAAATGTAATTAGAAAAGTTGTTTTTGAATCTGTGATTTTGTTCCATATTCATGTGCTTCGACATTATGGATACCATTAACATTGCCGTATTTTATCGCTGAAAGTTGATACTATAGATGATTGATGTATCTATAGCGCTTAGCTTTAGGCCTCAATATAGGGGATGTTACATAACTCCAAAATTCATCGGTAATAAATGTACAATAACATAGAAGTTATAAGAATTTAAGTAGGTTGTAAATGGAATAATGGAATTGACTAATGAGAATTATTTGGCTAATTATGGAGAGATAAGGAAGGATTAATAGGTAAAATTGAATATGTAAATAAATAAATGTCTTTAGGATACGTCCGTTAAGATAATAGTTATTTATTACAAACAAAAGGGACATTTATAAAAATAATATACAAAACATATTAGGTGGTAATTAATGGTTACAAGGCAGTATAATTGTCATTAGAGTAAATTGTACAGCCTTAGATACGCAAATAGAGAATAGTGGGCTTTGCCCAATATTAAATCTTAGAATAATTATGATTTAGTGGGTTAGGATATAAGGTCAGCAGAGTTACACAGTAGAAGTCTACCCTTCATTCAGAAGCTACCAGTAGTCGTGTACGCTTACTACTGATGTGGGACATCTTCAACCTTAGGACTCATGGGAAAGGGATTTACGTTGCGAATAGATTAAGCGGAACTACGCTTGGAGGTTTGCCTTGGATTTGAAGTATTTAATGACCTAGTGCCTTTTGGAAAATGGGGTCTGCTTTATATCCATTAAGGGGTAGTAAGTAACCCATAGGAGGTATTTTTCTTAACTTACTTAGGTTAGTCTAAACCATCAGCTGGGAGGGTCAGCAGGCTTTGTGTATTGTTCTACCCTAGAGGCACACGTATTTATTAGGTTACACTATATATTGTGTATTGTTCTATCCTGGAGGCACACGTGTTTATTACTTTGTGTCGATACTATGTACATATAGGTGAGTTATTTATTTGTTGTTTTACACATACCAGTGTTAGTGCAAGGGAATATTCATGAGTGTACCCTATATTGCCTTATTCTTTATATTATCCAATAGTATTACTTAGTAATACTCATGGATAGTATGAATATAGAGGTGGGAGTGTTATAGTTCGTATCAGAGCAAATTTAGAATAATACATTATATATAAGAGATACGAGTCTTGACCTTAGATGAGACATAGAGTCCCTATTCCCTTGGGTGTGTTGGATAGTTACCTTATATTAAAGGATAGTACGAATATATGATAATTACCTTTCTTATCATCTAGAAGCTCACTTGTTATTTTTCCTACCATATGGATTATTTTATTTTATTTTATCCCTATCACTTTTGTATATGGAAATTAATTTGTTGATGGAGGTAGTGAAATGAAGAGTTGTTAGCTTGACCTTTAGTGTCGGCATTGGTGAAGGTGAATAAAACTCTAAGTGGCCTTGAATAGAGTAGTCTGATTCACTAGAAATCAGAGAGCACAACGGATGTTAATAAATAGCTTTTTGCTAATGGAATTTGTTTGTTGATTGGTCAATATGTGTTTGACTTTATTATTATTGATTGTTGAATTGGACGTATATACAAATTTTGAAATTTAAATATTGTATTCTAACAACCAAATGATTTAATAAAATATAAATAATATTATATAGTGATTGGAAATTATTTTAGCCATTTGTTTTGGTGTTAATTTCTTCATTGAGTATTTTAAGGATTTCGTTCGATGTGGGTGCGTACATATTCGATAGGGATTCCTAAACATTTAAACGAGGCAAAAATTGACACGATATTTTTGGAATGATATAAGAAATATTTTCCTTAGAGTTGTATATTATTTGGAGAATAGAAACATTATTTTGAACAACGTATGCAGCCATTGGATATTAGTGTGAAATTGAGATCACTGACGAGGCAATGTTGATATGAAGTCCTAGGTAGTCAACATTGCAGCCAATGCGCGAAAAGAATCAATAAAATTTATGGCGTGATAATGTTGTATATTGTAATATAATTTAATTTATAAATTATTGTATACAAATATACATATTTTTCTAAGATTATATTAAAATAAATTTCTATAATAGATTTGTTTTGAGTTGAAGGTAAATTTTTCTAAAAGAGGAAAAATAAAATAAATATATTGTGTGAAAATGTTTCGAATTATTTTAAAAAGAAATGAATTTCATTGTGAAATTTATTATTTACTCTATAAGTTAATTTACAAAGGAGAATTCAAATTTTTGAAACTTCTAAGTATTTGGAAATAAGATTTAAAAATAAAATAAAATATACAGTTTAAAGAAGAAGAAAATGTAAATCTATTTTGTAAGCATACTTCAAATAGGTAAATTGGAATATATAGTTTCTTTGGATACCTATATATGATATAAGAGTTGTTTAGTGACCAAAGGTAAATCACAAACATACTAAAGTTTTCATGCTATTACGTGATAATTACTTAATGTTGTCATAAGTTGAATCCTTGATGGACTAATATAGATTCTGTATGAATAATAATAAATCTAGTCAGTCTTACTTATAGAATCAATGGATTGTACTCCATGTGTCTTGTAAATTTGATACTATGTATGGATTCCTTTTAAAGTTTGGCATATAAAATCTACCAACATGCTTCTTTTACTTGTTAATTGTAATACTGCATCTAACTATCATATTTTTGAGCTCGCTGTTTTATTTTAAATGTAAATAATGATAGATGTGTCATGTAAATTAGTCAAAAATCTTAAAATGTTCCATTTCTCATCGAATCCTTTCTGTCATGGTTTTGAAATTCTGATATGAACTAAAAAAATTGAGAAAAGTCATCCAATCTATCTTGAAATAGAACATTCAAGATATTTGGATCTACAATTCAAGTTTTATAATTTTCTATAAAAAAAATACAAGTATGTATGCGTAGTAAAGTAAAATCCGCTGAATCTATGATTTATAAATTAAATCCAGTTTTGGTATAAAATTTTAACTTTATGATTTTTATACCATTTTGAGAACCTTGATTATGTGTTGTTCCTTTTCTTTGCATAAGTTCTTACCTTTTCATATTTGTAATAATAATAATATATTATGGAAATACTATGAATTGAGATTCAATTTTAGTTTCAGAGCAAAATTTTGGTATTTAGGTTTTTTTTTCAAAGAACTTTGCTACAACTACCGATTTTTGTCTTTTTAAAAATTAGTTTCCCCCAACATAAAATCCAAAGCACAGTAGCAAATATGTGTATGTACAGCTGCGTTCGTGTGTGTTCTGTTGTGTGTTATGCGAGTGCTGCTGCACGTGTGTGAGTTGTTGTGTAATGTGAGTTGCGGGGTTTATGTTTGAGCATGTGGGTAGGTCCTTATCTTTATTTCGTTTGCCTTGTTCTGGCATAGTGTAAATTGCAGTGCATACTTATTCCAGTGCATACTTATTATTCTTCCATAAATGAAATCAATATTCGAATTGGACTAGAGATAGGTACCGAAGAAGATTTTTTTGACTATTAATAAAGATGTTGCTCGCTTTTGCTTGCTTAATAACCAAATTTGCTTAAAATGCTAATTAAAAGGTACGTTTTTATAGTATAATGGTATATAATGTGAAATCTTGTTTCCTCGTGTTTCAGTATATCCCGTGTTGGTATGCTTCTTCGGAAATGTATATCATATAATCATTTTTACTTTGATTTTTTGGAACGCTCTCTGTAAAATTAATTCTCTGCAAAAAAATTTTGAAAAATCTGACACATAAATTTCACCAAAAAATTTCTTATATACGAAAAATAGAAAGTCATTAACTGAATTTATTTAAAATGGTAGCATATGATAAGATGAGTCGGAATATAAGAGCCACATTCCTGATTTTTTCCAATCTTCAAAATTCACTCATGACTTTTGAAATTTGAAAAATAAAATAAATATGTAATCGATCAAGGAGGCACTGTGCCTGGTAATGACTGTGACATCGACGGTTGAAGGAAGGTGGCGCATGAGAAGCAACTGCATCTGTACAACCTAGTGATGTGGCGATGAAGGAGTGGTAGAGAGTCGTGCATGCGAGGTGGTAGTCACAACCTTGAGGATGCCAGGGCGAGGTCAATGCAGATGATAACGATGGAGAAGCACGAGGCGACAACGAAGTTTTGAACTGAGAATGGGCTGGCTGTATGGGTGATGCGTCAATGGGGCGTTTGTGGTTGAAGGCCACAAATTATTTTTATTGAATATCAAAGTTGATTTGAAAATAGAAAATATTTTATTTCTATCTATTAGAGTATAAAGAGAAAATTTTGAATTATATTCTATGATTTGACATAAATGTAATTTATTTTGTAACTTATAAATTTATTTTGAAATAATGTTTCATTATAGAAGATTATGAAATGTAATTCAAAGCAATACTTGATGATATTCAATACGAGCTATTAGAGATTTGAATATAAAGAAGATTTTTAATTATAAATTATAGTTTAAATTGGAAAGAATTATTTTGATGATTTATGAATATATTTTAGAAAATTATGAAATAATTATTACGTGCGATGTTTTTTACTATGAATAACTTTGAGGTTTTAAAAGGACATGTACTTTTAAAAGTTATTTCTTAATATTAAATCGATATTTAAATTTTATAAAAGGTTATCAAATTAGTAATTTATTGAAAAGAGGATATATATTTGTTATCCATTTCTAAGTAATTATTTTGTTATAAAACAATAGATGTTGCGAAAGGGTTATTATTAAGATTAATTCTTTTGTTTATTATATATATATATATATATATATATATATATATATTTGAATAATGTATTATTAAATTACATTTCTGTGTATTATTTCTTGTATATTGAATTGAATTGTATAAATTATTCACCGTTGAGATGGATTTGATTGATGACTTTAATATGATTCGGTGATGACACCTTGTAATGATCTTTTGGTGTTTTATTCAGTGTGACGAGAAATCTGAATAAATGGCGTTATAATACTATTTGGGATGTGGCATTCATTAATATTTCTCCAGTTATTCATTGGATTCGTTATATAGAATATTAAAGGGCTAGAGTGATATATGACCGCTAAATAAATGAACTAGTAACATATGGTGGTATAGGACGCCATTGTGTTATTTATTCTTTGCCTGTGGATGACACTCAATACGGGGTTTGTTGCATGTGATACTTGTTGCATTGAGTATGCTTAGAGCCATGTGTCAGCTATTGTACACGTTGTAGTATCTGTCTACCTTTTTTAGCTCCCTTTATGGTTTGGAAGTAAACCAAATTGGTCAGTTTCCACCATAACAGCCTGATCGTAGGGTCGCACCCCAGATCCACGACACTGTTGTCGTATATTATATTTGATGCACATCACGAGGTTTGGGTTAGGTGACTCGTAGGGTAACTGCCTTACAGCCCCTTGTGTCGCTTAGGCCAGTATTTTGTTGCCCATAAGGGCTAAGCAGGGTCTTGATCGAGGCTGCGCGTTAACAAGCCATTGGTTGATTTGAGTCACTATGTCCATCGAGCTAACTAAGGCTGTAGGAATAGAACCGACTACATAGCATACGACATAGTAGAACCTGGGATCCTAGAGCGGGCATATGACCATTAGTCTCTCGACTGGTTTTGGTTCACATAAAATAATGTTGAAGGAATATATCCGGCTACATAGCATATGGCATAGTGGACCCTGGGTTCTAAAGTAGGCATATGGACATCAGTCTCATGTCTTGTTTTGGTTCTTATATGGCAGATAGGCATATATGAGATGAGATTATATCAAAGACTATGTCAAGAGTATAGTCAACCTCGAATGCTTCTTTGCAAGATGACATATATATTCGAGCATTGTTATAAGCTTGCTCAGATCCTTCTTATAGATTTTAGTGATTTGATGATGATATTTTGTAATGCGAGTTTAAGAGGCATCATGGGCATTACTTCATCATTTCCTGATTTTACTTAAGGATATCTCATTATATATGATTTTATTTTCCATAATGATGTTTTATTATATGGATGATTCACCCATTGGATATAGCATTCTTGATTTCTATTGAATTGTTTTATACGGGTGATGAAATTTTATATTGGGTTTTGTGGTGTTGTTTACCATCATGTATTGTATTGCCTTTTTGTACGTATCTTGGACATACATTATATATTATATATTATTTATTATCGTTGCGATTAACTCTGTGATCTTTGATATTTACGGTATACTGTGTATTGCTCTATCCTGCAGGCACACATGTTTATTACTTTGTGTCGATACTGTATACATATGGGTAGGTTATTTACTCGATGTTTTCATATGTACCAGTGTTAGCCCAAGGGAATATTCACGTGTTTACCTCGTATCCTCTCATTCTTCATATTATCCGACGGTATTACTTTGAAATACTCCTGGATAGTGTGGGTATAAAGGTGGAGGTGCTACATGACCAACACCTAAGAGTTAACATAACCATGTTGTTAGTTATTTCCAAATTTGGACCAATGTTCAATTGAGACGTCAACACATTGGAAGCTTTGTCAGGTAGTGCCATTACACACAATAAAGCGGGCATATACGGGGATGCATTGGAGGGACGAAACTCAATAATTATACTACTATGAATTGGAGTTCTTACATAAGGAACAAAGTGTGCTCTCCAAAGATGTCATTATGTTTGTACTTTGCACATTTAAAAAGATCACCTACTACAGACAGAATTAGAAAGCTTGACATATATAGTGTGAAAGGAATGCTGGAATTCATAATGACATGCAAATTCCAAATCCGATTATAGAAATTATGATAATTTCATATTGTAAAATTATTATTAAGAAGTCAAAGTTCTATAAAGAGAGATTTAAACTAAAGAAAAGTTTTACTCAACTTCAAATTACTATGACTTAGCTCGTTCATGCTCTTTTCTAGTCATTCTCTATGTCGATCTAATGTGACTGTGACACCTACTCTCTTTCTCTACTTTGGCTCAAGCTCGATTTTGGTTGTGCTTCTTGTCTCCTTCCTGGCGCCAATAACTTGTTTTTTTCCTACCAAGGAAGAACATAGATTTTTAAATATTTTATTTTCTTAGTTGGGGACATTTAATGTAAGGCTTGTTCTATTGGCACTCCGTTTCCTCCTTTCAGCCCTCGCTACTTTATCAATTTTTAATATTCCAAAATTTCCCTTATGTTCAAACCACAACGGATCATGTTCAAGAGAAATAGTCATGAAAATGAGCTCCAATAAAGCAAGCTTCATGTAAAATCTTCGCTCGGTCCAATCAAGGTTTGTGCACTAAGCTCGCTCTGACCAAACAATGTTCGTATAATAACCTAGTTAGGGTCGAGCAAGGTTTGTATAATAACCTAGTTTGGACCAAGCGAGGTTCGTGAGCTAACCACGTCATATGCGAACATGATTTAAAAAAAATGAGAGTATTTTCGGTATGAATTAGGGGGTGAAAAGAAAAAATGGGTTGTGACAATTTTTGAAATCGAATGGGGTGTGAAAGGAGGAAAGTGAGGTTGGAAATAGAACCGGCGTTAATGTAATAGTTATCCTTTTGTTTTTGTTGCATTTTATTTGTAATTTTTTCTTTGAAGTATTAAGCTTCTTTAAGTGCACATATGTTGCAGTTTTGTGAGGTTCCATGTATAATCTTGATGTAACATTCTTGTTGTAAATAAAAGTAGCAATTGTTAAGAAAAATTATTTAATTAAAAAAATACATATGAATATATACACACATTTCTTAATAAATTATAAATTTTAATAATTAAATATGTGTGTGTGTACATATAAAGAAAACCGTTGGTTAAATAAATAAATGTCAAAACATAGAGGAAGCGTATATATATAAAAGGAGCAAATTGTGACGATGGCCCCACACCTTTGGTATCCAATATAACCTGTAGAGTGTGCTTCGTCAGTACCCGATCGATGTAGGACGATTATTAAGAACAAAAAGCAACAAAAACCCAAATCATAGAACCTATATAACATCTCACAACACATAGGTAAAATTTAATAATCAAATAGATGTAAAATAGAGGATACAGTAATATAATCAATTTAACCATAAGTAAGAGCGTAGAGTGCAACATGTTCACAGATTATACAAAAAAAGAAATAATAAAGTTTATATATCCCAAATCTCCATATATACTCTAATAAATGTCTTTTAAATAATTCAAGTACTGACATAGCCCCACAGTTTTGCACAGAAAAATATAAGCGATGGTAAGCTCTAAAATATAGATATATTAAAGCATAGCCTCCTGCTCCTAATCCATGCAACTTTGTGCCCTATCTAAACTATTATCACTAATCTACTCATTTAAGAGTATCCAAGATAATAGAAGAAAAAGCATAAAACCTTGAGTCAGACAATAGTCTAGTGTGGGCGACACATTATCTCAAAATACTATAAAAACCATATATAGCAATAATGACATAGGGCATGTAGACCGTACCTAACATGTCCCTACATCCAAAGAGTTGGCACATAACAATCTGTAACGACCCGCCTTTCATCTCACAGAAACACACATCATTATTAAGAAAGAATGGGATAGAAAAGAGAAAAGATAGAAAGGAAAGAACTAAAAAATATCAGAATCTCACAGTGGAACGAATAAAATATATTAATCACATAGTTATTACATAATAAATACATCTAACAGAGTTACACAGCTTAATACAACACAAATTAGACAGTTATAAACACCTATCTATTGTACAAGACAAGTTTCATTCAAGACATCGTCACAGAGATCAACACGGCGGAACCACTATATATCTACATACGCTGAAGCCTCCTGCTCCATATCTCCTCCAGAAACTCGTCAAAGCAACCTAAATTCCCTTGACTACTCGTAAAAATTTGAGTACCCAAGAGTTTAAGAAAACATAAAATAAACTTCGGGTCAGACATGGGTCTGGTGCGAGTAAACGGGATAAAGTTGCTTAACTTTGAAATCCTTTGAAAAGAAAGGTATCTCGTAAGACTCCCCACATATAAACATGGAAAAGTTTTTACCATACGATAACCAAAACATTTGGTAGGAAATCTAGTGATATTATAATAGTGACTAGGGTTTTCAAGTAAATAGAAAATAATCGAAATTGTTACATTCATTAAATTACAACTACTAGTCACAAAGTGGGTTCTCCAATCAGAAACGTAAACGCACGTAGGGAAAATGGATTTCCTTCAATGGCAGGGCTACTGGGGTACCGCCTGTCACAGTACATGGCCTAGATCATCGTACCGAGGATCCACCCTAAATCCCCTGCAACACAAGGCTGGAACCATCCCTTACTGGATAGTCCCAAACAAGGCAACCCCAGCAATTGTCGCGAACCAACTACCCACTAAGCCGAATAAAAAGGGACCTATAGACAGGGGAAAATATCGTCCTACTTGGGAACGACCCACTTAGCCTTGCTGCACCTCCCTTGTTTTAGCCATTCCCGGTTGATGAGGCTCGAGGCTACGATTACATTTTCAGAACACATATCTTAGAATGCTCATCGTCCTCCAATGACGATGTTCTGAAAGCATTCAATCCATACAAGTTCGTTTCGGGTTCGAACAAAACCGAAGGCACTATCTCGTTACACTCATTTTGGAATCACCCTCAAAGTTAACGACAATAGCCCTTGCACTCTGAATCTTCATCTCGATCTTCACTTGAGATTCACGACCTATCATTTAATTTGGATCGATGTGGTTTTCGGATATCCAAATTTGGAAAACCGATCCCGGTCTCACGGAAATCCAAAATGTCGTCTATTAAAGCCAAGTTGTTTTAAGTTAAAACAATTTAATTTATTATCTACATTCACACAGATACATAATTCACATTGTCACAAATAGATAATCAATATTATCACCATTCAACCAAAGCATCTCATATCACAGAGCAAACATAACACATATCAGAGATATCACATAATCCAAGGCATTTAATAACATTCAATCATTTACAAGCAAGATTTATTAGTCATGTCATCTCTAATTAATTTAATTAACTACCAATGAATTAAATTAGTTACTTAAATTACTTTTAAATCCTGTTTACTTAACATTAATTAATTTCAGCCCAATTAATTAATCATCCTTTAATTATCCATCTTAATTAATCATTCTTGATTAATTATTCCTCAATTACATTAAGTAATTATTCTTTAATTAATTACACGAATTAATTATCCTTAACCATTTACAGTAATTAACCTTCAATTACTCTCATTAATTATATTAATTAACGATCCTCTAATTACTTTCATTAATTAATTATTCTTTTACTTAATTTTATTTAATGATTAATCTTTAATTAATCACATCCATTAATCCTTAATTAATCTTATATAGTAATTAACTATCCTTTAATTACTTACACTAGTTAATTAACTTCTTAATTAATTATATTAATTAATTCTTTAATAAATTAAATTAAGTAATTCATCCTTAATTACATTAAGTAATTAATCCTTAATTACTTCCACTAAGTAATTACCCTTCTTATTAATTACACAAAGTAACTAAACCTTAATTACTTCCATTAAGTAATTATCCTTCAATTAATTACATCCAGTAATTACCCATTAATTACTTACATTAAGTAATTACACTTATTAAATACATTAAGTAATTATACTTAATCAATCATCAAGTGATTATCTTTAATTAATTAATCTAGTTAACTATGTTAAATAAATCACGTTAATTTAATTAATTACATTGAGTAATTAGTCCCTTTAAATTACTTCCATTAATTAAATACTCTTTAATTAATTAACCTCTAATTACTTAGATTAATTAACCCTTAATCAATTAAGTAGTTAACTATATTAATTAATTAAACCAATTATCTTAAATTAATTACATTAATTAATTATCTCTTATTCATTAATTAATGATCCTTAAATCAATTACATTCATTAACTATCCTTTAATTACTTCCTTAAGTAATTATGCTTTGATTTTTAACATAAATTAATTAATCAGTATCAATTACATTAAGTAATTAACTTTTAATTAATTTCACTAATTAATAACCCACAACCTTAATTAAAGATAATTTCTTATCTTCATAAATTACTTAATTACATCATTAACTTTAATTTAAAAAAAACTTTGATAATTAATTACATAATTAATATAATTACCTTTAAAACAAATTTAAATCATTAACTTTAACATTTCAAATTTTGAAAACTAGTATAAAATTTATTAAATACTTTTCTTTGGAAACTAAATTCACATTTATACTATATTTGAAAACTTCCTTTAAAAACTTCCATTTTATTTCTTTTAAAACCTAGTTAATATATTTCGAAACTAGATTTACTTTTTCTTTGAAATTATTTTCATTTAAGATACACTTTTTAAAACTTAGTAACATTACTTTTTGAAAGCTAAAACATTTTGAACTTTAAAACTTATTTAATTCAATTTAAAAACATGAATTTATTTAAATTACCTTGCCTTTTAAAAACTTGTACATACTTTACCTTTAAAATTTAAAAAATAGGTTACAACACAAGAACCAACCCGAGCCAGGTCCATCCCCTCTCGAGACAATCCCCGAGCCAATCGCGTACCTCTCCTCGCCGAGTCTCACACGAACACCACATGAGATCATCCCCGAGGAACATCTTCTTCCCAAACAAACTCCAATTCACCAGATGCATCATGTACCTATGTACGTACGCCGTCGATCCACCACTCTCCGACCCTTCCTTCGATCATCGACCAGTCAAAGACAACCTCGCCGTCCCTTCTGAGAACCTAGATTGACGAAATCGACGATCATTTGAAATCGAGACATTCGTACGAAAACTAAACACAAACCGGATCGGAAAATCGCCACCAACCACCACCCCCGATCACTGGATAACCTGCCGTTCCACCCAAAGACATGCCACAACCCGATGATCCAAGTCTCCCTCAAGTGATCGACTCCGGTGCACCACCATCACCACATTTGCCTCGAATACACGGCCTACCCAAACAGGCGAAGAAACCCTACAACTGCGTCCCCTGGCCACCACGACGACCTAGAAATACTCCGAGTATTTTTCCCACGTCCCTCGAGATTCGAGCCTCCTCTA
The DNA here is from genome assembly GCA_030765085.1 of Allium cepa. Lineage (NCBI taxonomy): Eukaryota > Viridiplantae > Streptophyta > Magnoliopsida > Asparagales > Amaryllidaceae > Allium > Allium cepa. The sequence goes on from CM060932.1 coordinate 141,728,252, forward strand.
GTCCCAAGCACTACTTTTATCCATTGCCGATTACCAAAAAATCGAACAAAGTTCGATTTCTGATCATCTCGGCATACCCAACAATATGTAAACCTAAAATTCAAATTTTTTTGCCTAAATTCATCATTAACAATTTGGAATCAGATTATAAGCTCAAATCAAGAATTCCAGAAATTAGAATTTGGACTTATATTTGAATCAGACCTGTAATTCCTCATTTAGAAATACATACTCCACATATAATTTGAAATTATTTTTAAAATTGATATTATCATGTTACAAACATTTTATGTTTAAAGGTCAAGGCTTGAATTTGTCTGCATAGGTAGATATGAATTTTCTTATTGTTATTCAAGAGCCTGGGAACACAACAGCATTAAGCAAACATACACACAGCCATACATACAAAAATATATAATGTAATTCAACCAAAATCAGGTTAAAGCATCCATGCAACCCATACTTATAACCTTACTTTACATATTTAACACATGCATTACAAAATTCAACCAGTTTTAAACTTTTAAAAATTTGTTTACTCACCTGAAATGAACAGAGGAACAGGCTTCATTCATGTTTCCAGGAACTGTTTTCCTAAACCTTGATTTTGATTTGACCTATGAATTTGATTTTCTTGTTTTAGGACTGTCACTTGAATCATCTAAATGTTCAGTTGATCCTTACTGTTTGAACTCAGGTTTGAAACCTTGTTGAATTTGAAAACTGATATTGTATTGATTTTTTATTTTCCTTTTATTTTTGGTTTCCAGTTTTTTATTTTAGAAGAAAAGAGAAAAGATGTTTTGAACTGAAAATGAAAACCAGATTTTTTTCTCTCTTTAAAACATTAGGTATATAAATCAAAATTTAAATGAAAACACACTTTGCCACTTGTTAATGCATGTCACTATTAAGAGACAAATGTCAAATGTGTTATTTTCTTTTTTTACAAATGTTTAAAAGCTATTTTTTAATGTTTACAAATGTTTAAAACCTTAATTAAATATAATTTTTCTTAATTACATATGTTTTATACAAATATGTTTATGTTTTGAATCTTTATATATTACAAATTATTTTTATTCAAGTGTAATTTAAAAGAAAGAATATTAATCCTTTATTTAAATCTTTTCTTATGTTTCATATAACTTATGTATTATGTTTTTAAATATTTATAAATAAATAAATCACATTTATTCATGTTAAAATTAAAAAGAAAGGATATTAAATCTTTTAATTAAATTCTATTTCAAACTCAAGCTAATATACTTAAATGGATAATTAAAAATAAATACTAGTGTTAAAAGTGTTCAATTAAATTTTAAATTAACTTTTGAAAATCATAAATTGAATTTTAAAGCAACGCTTCCAATCACGGTATATACATATATATATATTACAATTTGAAAATTAAATCTTTTATTAAAGTAAAACCAAAGACTTCCTATTTATAATATATATACCTATTGTTACCCGGGTAATTGACCCAGTAACGTGAGGACACCAGACAAGTACACTGTTCGGCAAAAACATCGTTCGGCACACCTCCCCTCGCTCGGCATCAAGTCTCGCTCGGCATTGAGGGTTCGATCGACACAGAGCCTCGCTCAGCATAGAAGGGTCACCCGACATCAATGCCTCATTTGGCATGAAGCCTCGTTGGGCATGAGGCCTCGCTCGGCATAGAGCCTCGCTCGGCGTAGAAGGGTTGCTCGGCACCAATGCCTCGTTTGGCATGAAGCCTCGATCGGCATGAAGCCTCGTTCGGTATAAAGCCTCGTTCGGCATGAAGCCTCGTTCGGCATGATGCCTCGTTCGACATGAAGCCTCATTTGGCATGAAGCCTCGTTTAACATGATGCCTCGTTCGGCACGAGGCCTTGCACGGCATAAGTGAGTCGTCCGCCATCTCCCCTCGACCGACATCAAGTCACGGTCGGCATAGGTCTCGTTCGTTCTACACTCTTCACTCAGCACACTGCCTTGTTAGGCATACAGGTACCGTTCGGCATGCCTTCCTCGATCGGCATACAAATGTCATTCGGCCTGGATATGTGGTTCGGCAATTGCCATTCGGCCTGGATATGTGGTTCGGCAATTGCCATTCGACATATATGGCTCGGCGCGTAGAAGTCACTTACCACGGGCCGAGGTATCTTGCTCATAGGCCCATGAGGGAAGTCCAACCCACCTTCGTCTATAAATGAAGGGCAGGGGCACAGTGAAAGGGACATTTTTTCGAGAACACTAAGGAGACTCTACTGCATTCAAGACTTATTCTATTTTACTTAGCACTTGTATTCATGCCATTATAGTATGGATTGTTTCTGTATTCATTCATTTGCGAAAGCAATAAAGATAAAGATTTAAAGTGTACGTAGGCAGTTACGCTGAACCACTATAAATCCGGTGTTCTTGTTTTTGCATTTAATTTAGCATATAATTCTCTGTTTTAATTTACTTTCTTCATTTATCTCTCCACATAAACTTTCTTAAGGGTTTAGCGACCAATTCTGGTACTAACATTTTGGTGCTTTCGTTGAGAAGAGAATTCTCATACCACTAGGATCTACTTTGTAGCTATTGGATTGAATAAATACCCCAAGGAGATCCAAGTCATTCACAAGACGTCCGTTGATTCTACTTAGAGTTTCTATCAATAACTCCACTATGGGAAGACCACGTACCCAATCAACCTCTCATAACACGAATGTCAACGAGACTGCTAGCGCATGACAAATAGGACCTAGCAACCAACAAGCAAATCTAGGTGCAGGGACCACCACCCAACAAATGGAATTTGTCACCAGAACAGAGTTCAACGACTTGATGAGAGAACTCATGGAAAGTAGAAGATAACTTACTGAACAGATTCAAGCTAACGCTAACCTCAGAACTCAGCTTACTCAACAACAGCATCAGAATGCTAAAGGTATCCTCATTTCTTACTCTTCATCTGATAGCTCGACTTCATCCGATGAATCTTTCAGGTGTAGACGCCGCAAAACTAAAATTACACAAGAAGGTGCTGCCGATCGATCAACTAGGGATCACTTACATCTTGGAGACCACACCCAAGATGGAACGGGAAACTTAGGAGCTGGAGAACGTGTGGAGACTGGATGTCCAACTCACCAAGACCCCAATGAAGCTGGTCCCCAAGATACATGTCTGGCAGATCGCCAACAGATGAGAGACCAAACCAAGCGGTCTCGTAGAACAGAGTCCAAACTTCTTCCTCAATACAAACCCCGGACTTATCAGCTATGGTCAGATAGTTGATGAGATAAAATCAAGGCTTGACCAATGAAGATTGGGGGATATCCAAGAGTCATACTCTGTTCACAAATACTATTCTACAGGCCGAGTACCCCAGGAAGTTTAGCATGCCAATTATCTCAGCCTACGAAGGAAAGACTGATCCCAGACAGCATGTGATGAGGTACGAATGGATGATGGATTTGGCTAGAGCAAATGACGCGACCAAGTGTAGATGCTTTCCGATTACTTTATCTGGAATCACCACCATGTGGTTCACTCGACTTCCCCCACGGTCTATATCCAGCTTCGACGAATTGGCGACGAAATTTGTGGAACTGTTCAGGATACATGCCAATCGTCCCAAGGATGTGATGTCCCTATCTAGTGTAATCCAGGCTCCGGGGGAGTCGTTAAAAGAGTACTTACAGAGATTTCATGTTGTGGCTACTGAAGTTAGCAACCCTAATGACCACGCAATTTTGATGGTGGTAATACAAGGAGTGGATCTAGATTTAGAGTTTGGCGATTGGTTGGCAGGAAAGCCTCCAACTACGTTGGAGCGTTTTTATTCAAAGGTCATCAATTCATAAGAAGAGAAGAAGCCAGGTGGACAAGGTGAGATAAGGCACCAGGGCCAGTTCAGGAGACTATGACAAGTAATATCGCCGTAAAACAATCCGATGACAACTCGGGAAAGGTTCGAGTCAATGTCCAGAACAAGCCTGGGAAATCTAAAAGGTCCAGAGGAGGAAATCCCAGAAAGAAAAGAGAAGCGTGGAAATAGAAGTCAAGAACTCCAACCTACAATGAATACACCCCACTGAATGCATCTTTTGAGAATATTTACGTGTCAACTTGTAACACTTTTCAATATAGAAAACCACTCCTAAAGGAGTCAACAGAGGAATGGAAGCGGACTGGGAAGTACTGTCACTTTTACTGTCGCTTTCATGAGACTTATGGGCACAATACAGAAGAATGTAGACACCTCCATGATGCTATAGAAAAACTGATTGGACAGAAAAAGTTGTAGGAGTTTGTCAAGAACCCATAGGAGGGTAGGTAAGGAACATCAGACCGGGGACATGGGCCGACGCCACGCCAACCAGAGGAACCTGCCCGAACCGTGGGTAGATTGGTCATAAACACGATAGTCGGTGGACCTCACCCTACAGATAAGAATTGGCAGGAAATGGAGCGGTATGTCAGCTCCCTAAGACATGCAGATTTTGAATGTTGTTCAACTACTGAGGACGGGTCCCCAGCTAAGCAGCAGGGGACAATGACGAACGATACAGTTTTAAGGAGCAGAGATGCTGACCGGGTGGGGGCCACTACCGTTGACCCGATGGTCATTTCCACGACAATCGGGCTAGCATTTGTGAAGAGAATTTTGAATGATTGTGGAAGTTCCGTTAACATCATCTTCAAAAAGGCTTATGACCAAATAAAGATGGAGACGAAGTATTTAAAGTCATCTAAAGCCCGTATCCATGGCTTTAATGGTGCAGCGATTGATGCAGTGGGGTATGTATAGTTGCCAGTTGAACTGGGACAAGGTGAACGTAGGAGGGTGCAAATCCTGCCTTTCATAGTTTTGGATGTTGATTCTCCATAAAATGTGTTTCTGGGTCAACCGACCCTGGCAGAGTTTAGGGCAGCTTTGGCCCTGTGGTATTTGACTTTGAAATTTCCAACAAACAAAGGAGTTGGCATTGTGTATGGCGATCAGGTGACCAGTCGCGCATGTTTTGTGGCTGAGCTGAGAGAGGCCTAGCGGAGAGAGAAAGGAAAGGTTGCGGACAACTCCGTCCACATTTGGAATACTGACAATTGACAAGTAGTGCCCAAGCCCAGGCTTGGGCCATATTCTCGGATCCATAGAGACATAGATCCGAGAGATGATGATGGGGAACCCAGGGAAGCAAAAGCAGCACCAGTTGAGCCGACGACTGACCCTCCAGTCAGCTGAGATGACCAATCACGAGTACTTAAGAATGGATCACAACTCAACCTGTCAGTGGCCGAGGATCTCACTGATTTCCTCCGAGCGAATCTGGATGTTTTCGCTTGGACACATTCTGATATGTGTGGGATTTCTCCCGCTATTGCAAGTTATATGTTGAACATAGACCCGAAGTACGTTCCTGTAAAACAGAAAAAAAAAGGCATGGATCCAGAGAGGTCCGCTGCTCTCAGAGAGGAGGTGGATAAACTCAAAGCCAATGGGTTCGCCCGTGACGCCCTCTACCCTAAATGGGCGTCTAACCCTGTGCTAGTAAGGAAAGCAAATGAGAAATGGAGCACTTGCGTTGATTACTCTGATTTGAACAAAGCATGCCCGAAGGGTAGTTTCCTTTTACCCAGAATCGACCAGCTCATCGACTCAACGGCCGGACATGAGTTACTATCACTTATGGATGCGTACTCGGGTATAATTAGATCTCGATGCACATTCCAGACCAAGAACACACCAGTTTTGTCACAGACATTGGGTTATATTGCTATGTAGTGAAGCCTTTTGGATTGAAAAATGCGGAAGCGACTTATCAGCGTCTGGTGAATGGAATGTTTAAAGACCAGATTGGTAGAACGATGGAAGTCTATATGGATGACATGCTCGTGAAGTCACGGCAGTCAAACGACCACATTCGGGACTTAGCGGAGATGTTTGATATACTCGGACATTATAGAATGAAGATCAATCTTTTGAAGTGTTCCTTTGGGTTGCGTCAGGGAAGTTTTTGCGTTTTATTGTGAATGCGTGGGGAATCGAAGCTAATTCGGAGAAGATTCAAGCTATTCGAGACATATAAGTGCCCAGAACTATAAAGCAAGTGCAAAGCTTGAATGGAAAGGTGGTCGCATTGAGTCAATTCATATCCAGAGCCACAGATAAGTGTATTCCTTTCTTCGATGTAATAAAGAAAGGAAAGAGGAACTTCGAATAGACAACCAACTGTGAGGAAGCATTTCGAGCTCTGGTAAGACATTTAGAAAGTCCCCTGGTACTATCAAAACCGGTAGACCATGAGATGTTGTATGTGTACTTGGCTGTATCTTAGCATGCTATCAGTACGGCTTTGGTTCACGAGGAGCACCGAGTTCAAAAGCCAGTGTATTATGTCAGTAAACGTTTCACAGGGGCAGAAAGAAATTATCCTAAGATTGAGAAACTAGCCTATTGCTTGGTGATCGCATCACGCAAGCTTCGACCATACTTTCAGGCACACTCAGTCAGTGTTTATACTGATCGACCCTTGCGGCAGGTACTACAACGACCAGAAACCTCTGGAAGGATGTTAAAATGGAATATCGAGTTGAGTCGGTTTGATATTACCTACCTGCCATGAAGGTCCATACAAGCACAAGCACTAGCAGACTTCGTTGTTGAATTCACCGTGTCAGACGAATCAAACGGTCACAATGTCATACCTCCCATTCGATGGAAGATGTACACCGACGGGGCATCTAGTTCTTATGACTCCCGAAACCGATCAATTTTTTACGCTTTGAAGCTCGAATTCCCGGCAACAAATAACGAGGTCGAGTATAAAGCATTGATCGCTGGCTTGAAACTTATCAGAAAGCTCGGAGTAAAATCGGTTGAGATCTTTTGTGACTCACAATTGGTGGTATACTAGGTGCGAGGGGACTATCAAGCGAAGGGACAGAGACTTGCCCCATACCTTGCATGGGTTCGAGAGCTGATAGCAAATCTAGAATATTATGATATTTCACATGTCCCGCATGATCAAAACAAAGAAGCCGATTCATTGGCAAAATTTGCAAGCACTGGCGATGCACAGCAAATGGGATTGGTTCCTGTCGAAACCTTACATGCTTCGAGTATAAATATAATTGAGATAGATCTCATGTTAGAAACATAAATTAAGAAGGAGTCATGGCTGACCCCATTCAAACAATACTTTCTACACGGGATCTTGCCCGAAAGAAGGAACGAAAGACGACATGTCATTCGTAAGGCTTCACGATATGTAATGCAGGACGGAATAATGTATCAGAAGGGATTCTTTACCCCCTACTCCGGTGCATTGCCCATGATGAGATAAAATGAGTCCTGAAGGAAGTCCATGAAGGAGAATGTAGTGACCATACCGGAGGGCAGACATTAGCAAAGAAAATCCTCCGCTATGGATACTATTGGCCAACTGTAAATCGGGATGCTGCAGACTACATAAGGAGATGTGACAAATGTCAGAAGTATGTAAAAATCCCAAGAGCTTCGCCAATGGAGCTCACGCAAATGGTTAGCCCCTGGTCATTTACAATGTGGGGAATCGATATAATCGGTTCCTTACCCATATCGAAAGGTGGTGCGAAATACGCGATAGTCGCGGTCGATTACTTTACCAAGTGGGCAGAAACAAATCTCTTAGCCACGATCATCACCAAGAAGGTCATTAATTTCGTTATACGAAATATTATATGCTGTTTTGGCCTTCCATGGACTATCATTACGGACAACGGAACTCAATTCAAAAGCAAAGAGTTCAAAGAATTTTGTCAAAGGCATGGAATTGAGAAAAGGTTTGCAGCAGTTGCTCATCCAAAAGCCAATGGACAAGTGGAAACCATGAATAAAATAATCAAGTCCATATTGAAAAAGCGTTTGGAAAAGGCTAGAGGCAAGTGGGTGGATGAACTTCCAACATCACTATGGGCTTATAGAACACCCACAAGTCCGCGATTGGCCATACTCCATTCGCATTGGCATATGGTACGGAGGCTGTTATACCCATAGAACTTGAAGTTCAGTCACATCAGGTAACTCATTACGACCCCAAGATGAATCAGGAACTTTTGCTGGAATCACCGGACTTCATTGATGAAAAACGTGAAGAAGCTGATTTAAGAGCGGCCGCATATAGATAACGAGTCGCTCGATATTATAAAGAAAAAGTCCGGCCAAGAGTCTTTGATGTGGGCGACCTCATTTTGAAACGAGTTTTTCCGGCCCCGTCGCATCTGAATCCCACATGGGAAGGTCCATACTTCATTGAACGGAGGCTTAGAGAAGGAACTTTCAAGCTAGCGACTGTTGATGGCGCGACACTCCCCCGAGCATGGAATAGCGAGCATCTACGGCATTATTATACTTAGTCCATTCATTTTTTATCTTTGTTGCAATTATATTCAGTATATTTTCATTTAGTTGATTCTTAATTTTCAGCATGTAATAAGACAATTTAGCTTGTTTCATTAATAAAGGCTTAAAGCCATCTTTTCCATGAATTATTGATGTTTTGGTGTATGATAATTCTATGGGAAACAACTAGAATTACATTATTCTGTCTGGCGTATGAACGCACACAAACGACTTAAAATCTCCAAGTCCCCAGAGTGCGGACTGGAGTACTCTGATTCCCCTGAGTGCGGACTAGAGTATAAACGACTTAAATCTCCAAGTCCCCAGAGTGCGGACTGGAATACTCTGAGTCCCCTGAGTGCGACTAGAGTATAAACGACTTAAAATCCCAAGTCCCCAGAGTGCGGACTAGAGTACTCTGAGTCCCTTGAGTGGGGACTAGAGTATAAACTACTTAAAATCTCCAAGTCCCCAGAGTGCGGACTGGAGTACTCCGAGTCCCCTGAGAGCGGACTAGAGTATAAACGACTTAAAATCTCCAAGTCCCCAAAGTGCGGACTGGAATACTCCGAGTCCCTGAGTGCGGACTAGAGTATAAACGACTTAAAATCTCCAAGTCCTCAAAGTGCGGACTGGAGTACTCTGAGTCTCCTGAGTGCGGACTAGAGTATAAACGACTTAAAATCTCCAAGTCCTCAGAGTGTGGACTGGAGTACTCTAATTCCCCTGAGTGCGGACTAGAGTATAAACGACTTAAAATCTCCAAGTCCCCAGAGTGCGGATTGGAGTACTCTGAGTCCTTTAAGTGCGAACTAGAGTATAAACGACTTAAAATCTCTAAGTCTCCAGAATGCGGACTGAAGTCATCAAGTCCCCAGCGTATGGACTGAAAAATATTCTAAGTACCCAAAATAAAGGATCTATAATTCTAAAGAAATTTCGCGTTATATGAAGATGAATTGGGGGTTTATGTAACTCACAATAGTTTGGGTTTCGACCACAATTATACAGAAAGCTGAACGATAAAAATCGTTTGAAAGACAAAAGAACTAAGTTTTATTTATTAATCCAAAATGAGGTTCTACTACAACTCCTACAAAATTTGGAGTCAAAATTCTATTTACATCAACTACAAGAATAAATAAAAATAATTACATAATCTAAGCTGGCTCTCGTTGAACGAGAGTAACAACTACTTCTTTGACTTCCTCGATTTCTTTTCCTCCCTCATTTTCTCTGATGATTCCTCCCCTATGAATTTTCGCTTGGATGCCTTGCTAGATGGGGAAGTAACATCCGAGGAGAAACGAGGGACTTCTAGTGGCCTGGACCCACCAGGAAGGATGACCTTCAAAGGCCTATTCAAAGGATCATCTAGATCCACAACTCGGGAATCAACTTTTATTTCAGCTTTCTTTTTCTTATCCTCCACGAGTTGCTCGTTCATGCTTATTTTCGAAGTGTCTTCAGAGGTGCCTGTAATCTCAATTTCATAACTTTCTTCGATGGGAGACGAAGTCTCGGACTTATCCTCGTCAAGCGCTCCAATCACTTGAGCATCAGGGCTGGGAGTCTCTCCCGCTTGAGTTGCCTCGCTCACTTTCTCCTTCTTCTCCTTGGCGTCATCGCTCCTTGAAGTGGGCTCGGGGTCAGAGAGGCCTATGCAAAACCGCAAGAGACAAACGTTAGAATATAATGAACTCACACCGAAAACAACGGCTCCCTGAACTTTAAGAAGAAAAGTTATTTACCGGTTTCTTACTGGTTCTCAACTATCCTTGAAGTCTCACGCTCTGGAATGGGAGATAGTATATGAAAGCCAAGGCCAAAGGCTTCCGGATCATAACCGACATGCTTTTCGAATGGATCAAATACCGGCTGACCGGTCGATTGAGTAAGGGGAGGAGCTGGAGACTCGGTCCCAAACGGACCGACGACCTCATATTTTCCTTTGAGGAGGAACCATTGTTGTAGAGGGCCTTCGCTGTAGACAAGTCTGAAGGCTCGTTCCCCCTGAGAAATTCTTTCATGAAAGCCTCCTCGTCAACCTCTTCGGTGCCCAGCTCGACCTTCTTGGTCTTTATCAAAGTTTCCCATGCCTCGGCCAGAGATTTGAGGTAGCCCTCGCCAAGAAAGGTTAAGTCACGATGCATGAGGACACGGGCGTCGTATTCTGCTGTAAGCGGGTCAAACATGCACTTGATCTCCTCCCTGCCAGCCTCTGTAGCCGCCTCAAGGCAAGAGTCTATCTCCGCGGATGCTATTCTTTTTCCCTCTTCACGGGCTTCATCCTTCAGCATCCGAAGCTTAGAGAGCTCGTCATCGATCTTTGCCTTAAGGAGTCGCATAGCAACAATTTCATCGCAATATCATTGCGACTCTTCTTGAGCAGTAATCTTTTCCTCTCTCTCTTTGCGGAGTAGATCTTCCAACTCTTTGACTCGCAGGGCGAATGCATCCCTCTCCTTTTGAACAGAATCCTTCTCTAAAGCCAAGGCCCCACAGCGTTGGACCGCTTCATCAATCTCTTTCTTATGTGTCGTCTATAGACGATTGACGGCCTTCGTAGTATCTTTAGCACGTTGATGGGCGGCTTCGAGCTGAGACTTGTATGAAGAGAGCTCTTCATCCTGAGCTTTGATAATGTCTTTATCATGAATAGCTTCGAGCTTCAGGCGATCGATTTCGTGCTGACGCTCAATAGAGACTTCCGAGACTTTTTCAGCTAGGTGGACAAACACATCGTGTTGAACATAAACGTCGTTGGTACAAGCAATAGCGCTTTGTTTGACATGTCCTGGAATGTGATGAATCGCGGGGAGAAATTTCAAGCCATTAAAGCATATTTTTGGGAACATGGCTTTAAGCTCAGCAAGTCATTCTGCTACCAATGGATCAGATACTGGAGTAGTAGGAGTCTGCCTGAAGACTATAGGTGTTTTGTGGGGATCCTGGGATTGCCTGGTACTGGATGAACCGGAGTGCTGATCTCGACGGGCCTCAGGATGGGACCCCTATGCGCAGGCATCTCTTTGCTTTGTTTCGATTGAGAAGGGGGATCACGAGGGCAGGAGGACTGGCTATAGGTTTTTCTTCGGTAGGATGATTCTCGGTGGCGGTAGTCTCGGTCGCCGATGTCATCTCTGTCTCGACGTTTACTGGAACCCAAATCCCGGCCGGAGTGGTGAAAAATAGACGACCCACGAAGACGGTCAAGTTCGTGAGTGCGTCCCATGTCGCCTACGTGGAATGTGAATAACAATAAGTTAGCAAAGAATAGAGTGATGGTTAAAATTGAAGTGCAAAGTGAAGTGCACGTGTCCATGTGTGTCCTAGTGTTTCTCCCTAACGGACCAATTTCTTATCTCTACTTATAGGAGCTTTTTCTCTTAGAACATGGGCTTGAGCACCTGCATCGCCTCTTGCGGGCGAATGAAGTTTAAGAACTTCTGGATCATTGAAGCCGTAGTTAAGCAAATCACCGGGAATAGTAAGGTCCGACAGGCCTTTCAATGAACTCTCTAAGCATTGAGGAAAAGGCTCTCTCTCCACCGGGGTGATTGTGACTTTATAAGTTCCGCCTGTCGTCTTCTTCCTTAGTTGGTAAGTCAATTTTTTCTTTCCCTTCACAAGGGGAGGCGTTACTTCGATATCGTGCCCTTCGACTACCGACTCCTGTGCGGGGCTAACATTCTCGCCATGTACTTCAGGAGTTTCAACTTCTTTAATCCCCCCTCCTCAAGTGTGTCAGGGGAATCGCGTGTTGAAGGCCTAGCTTGCTTCTTTTCTTTGCCCAAAGTAGACCCGGTTATGGTGATGCCTTGAGGAAGTCTTATTCGACGGCCTGCCTCCCGCAACCCAAACCTCGAGAGCGATTCGTTCGAAATAAGAGACCTAATGTCCCAGTCTCCTGTGGAGATAGCTCGAATAGCCTCAACAGCTTCAGAATACCCGGAGCCTTTGGGACGTGGGACGATACCTTAAAAAGTAGATAAAGAATCAGAAAAGGTGCTAATTCTGCCAAACGCAAGAATTGATCCAGAAAAGAAACGTACTCCCTTCCACCCATCTCCTTGCAAAGCCCGAGAGACAACGCACATAGAACCACTCTTGCTTGTACTGGGCAAATTTGTTCCATGCCCCGGTCAGAATTTGACATTTGTTGTATGCTCGATAAATATAAAAGATGGGCTGTCCGATCGTCTCTTGAAACGATAAATATAACGGATATCGCCAGGAGTCGGGAGCTTGAAGAGGACGCTCATAAAGAAAATGCACGTGTTGTATACGAATGCATGACTGTTTGGATGTAATTGCAATGGAGCGATCTCAATATATTGTAAAAGATCGCGGGGGAAGGATTTGAATGGTGGCACGCTACCAACCCAACACATAAATCTGTTGCAGGCCGTGTATCCGACTGGGGGCAGGTGAGGACGATCTTGTCCTGATGGAACCAACACATCATCGAAAGGAATCCCGTGTACCGAGCATATGCAACGAAGTGAGCTTTCGTTAATTACCAAGGCCTGAGAATCAATCGGATGATCTAAAAAGATCGCTGCATCCAAGACATCGAGAGCCAAGTTGACGGATGTGATCGTGGGACTCCGAATATTTTGAACAGGAATGGTTGATGGATTTGAAGTTCCAACTACTTCTTATTGATAAGTTAACTCGGGTCTGTCCAAGACCGTGGCAGAACTAGACTTTCTAGACATCTCTAGTAAATGTAGGATCTGACGAAATACCTATTTGAACTATACTTGAAAAACAATCGACATTACCTTAACAACAACATACTCCCCCAGTGTGATGTGTGAACTAGTGCAACCGTTCAAGTATAAGAATCAAAGAGTTACAAGTCCTAAAGTTGATGAAATAAAGTTAAGCTTTGGACTTTCATCTTCGAAGACCGTCATCGCTGACCGTCTCCGAGAGCTTGTCGTATGATGTTTCGAGTTTGAGCTCGACATCGACACTGTATGTGGAAGGTTATTATCTGTTTTAATCAAATTAAATTCAGGTTTATGGTTGTCAAGACAGGAGAGTTATCAGTCTAGGATATTCGATATGCTTAATTACTTAAGTCCCTGTGCTTGTTCACTGTCATACGTTCGGGCATAAAAAGCAAGTTAATTCAACATGCATTATGTTCGAGTTGGGATGGTTCTAACTGTTGTAAACTACTATCAAACATAATTCCGAACGACGTTGCAAAGACACGACTATTCTTGTTGTGCTCCACTCTCCTACACACCCTCTCCCCCGTTCGGCATTCGGCAAGTCATGCCGAGCCGCATCGCTCGGCACGATCAGCCAACCCCAACTTCCTTCGAACGCTCCCTCTCTACCGCTCGGCACAAATGGGTCATTCGGCAAGTCATGTCGAGCCACATCGCTCAGCACTTTGCCCTCAACTCCTACTTCTCTCCTTTCTTATTTTCCCTCTTCCTCGTTTGGCATGCGAGGGTCATGTCAAGCCGCGACAATACCTAGCCACATCGCTCGACCTCCTAAGCCCAACACTCATCTTTCTCCCGTGATCTCTCTTCGTCGCTCGGCACGACTCATGTTCCTCTCACCCCATCTCTCTTCATCATTCGGCACACGAGCATCATGCCGAGCCATAACCATATATTCTCTTTCGACTCGCACACCATACTTAACTTACACCACCTAACTTCACTACTTCTTACTCCCTCATGTCCTAAACACCTTTGACACCCTCTTCTTTCCACCACTCCGCCTAGCTCTAAGACATGTTCTAACCTCGATTCGTTGTCCTCATCCACACAGTTCCTACTGTCCTCGATTTTACGAAGATTCACGAACTCGAATCTCGTGCTAAGTTTCCTAGTCGAGATGAAGTGTTTAAAGGAGAGGTCATTACCTAAGAAATGGCTCAAAACTTAGCTAGATTATGGAGTAGGAAGCGCGATTCTGGTCAGGTCCATTGTTGGGGAAAGAGGTGGAGCAACTTATCGAGTTCGAGAAGAAAAGGGAAGGGTGCATTGTTCACAGAAGTCTGTTGGAAGGAAAGTTTGTAAGTTCTATAGAGCGAAGGTAAAAGTAAAAGGGAGAATAATAAGGAGTAGTGGCTTATATAAAGCAAGGGGAAGTTGAACAGGCATCGATCGGTGGACCCGGTCAAGGTATCACGATGGTTCGGCATACTTATGCCAAGCAGCATATGACTTGCTGAACGGCCCCTCGGCATTCATATGGACGTTTTCGTATGGATGTCACAGAGGAGAAGAGGGAATGGGATACTAGCTCAAAGCATGTCGTGTTGCCTCACACGACACACTTTGGGGGGTAAGTGTTACCCGGGTAATTGACCCGGTAACGTGAGGATCACCAAACAAGTACATCATTCGGCAAAAACATCGTTCGGCACAGCTCCCCTTGCTCGGCATTAAGTCTCGCTCGGCATTGAGGGGTCGATCGACACCGAGCCTCGCTCGGCATGGAAGGGTCGCTCGACATCAATGTTGAGTTTTGCATGAAGCCTCGTTCGGCATGAAGCCTCGCTCTGCATACATGTTGAATATGCGATTATATGATTTTTGTTTGATGATAATAAATATATATCTATATATATTCATTTAAATGTATTTGTTAATTTACTAATTTATTTTTCATAGATTAAATAAATATTTGCTGAATAAAAATAACACAGAATTTGAATTCAAACAGAAATTTTATTCAAACAAATGTTTATTACAATCTTTGAATAATACAAATTTCAAGCTCTCACTATATATATACAACTTCAATTACAATACAATTTTGATTACATCACAATTTTACATTTACATTGCACCTCACACATATCACTCATTCACTCAACTCGCACTGATCTTCAACTTCATTCCAATGTGAATCCAGCTTCTGAGCAATCTGCAGAAAAATACATTGACGCAGTAAAATTGAAAATAAAATATTTTTGCAGTATAAAATAAAATGTGGATTTTAAAAATAATATTGGCCTCAGTTTTTTGGGTTGTTCGTCATCATTTAATTTTGAATTCATCATACACGAACAGCTTGTGACATACACAATGTATCACTGTATATGCCATAAGGTCGTGCACACCGATATATACACTTGATAGAATTACAGGGACAGGTGAGCACAGGTCAAACCCAAAACGCCGGGTTCAATTCAAGTGTAATAAAAATAATGTCACAATATTCAGCACAAGGTCAAATCCAAGATACAAGCTAGATTCAACTCAGGTGTAATTCGAAAAACAAATCCAAATGCAATAAAATGGTTGGGGGCAACCTCAATGCACAACAAGTATACAACAAAGGCCATGCAATATACTCAAACTTCAAGTGCAAAACAAAGTAAAGCTCCAACCAAGTGAATATGCAAAATGTACACGAGTGAATGCAATTCAGTACTCAATGCAATCAAATAACTCGAGTACAACAAATGGATATGCAACCAAATGCCACCAAGTGAATATGATAACACAACACATCAAATAAAACAGTACCAGCATAAGTAAGTGAGACAAGACTACACATTCAAGTGCATGACCATCGAACTAAGTCAGAAACCCAGAGTAACAAGTTCAACATGAAGGCCAGAGTGTACATGAAACAAATATGCAAACTGCCTCAAATGGTCAAGATAGCTACAGCCTACAACACAAAAGTTCTCAAGTCAACTACAAATGCACAGCATACATATGGTTCCAGTAACAACCTAAGTATACATACATGAAACAATGTACTGGCAAGAAATAAGCAAGCATATGCACCAGCATTTCATATCACAAAACCAAGCACCAAAAATACAACATGCAGTGTGCAGTGATGCATAGGAACCAAGGCGAAGACTAGTGAACTGCAAGTGTCGACCAGGTAGCAAGCAAGATCAAAATAGCAGCCAACATATACAGCATACATATATACATGTATAATCACACATGTATATACACACTGCAAATATAAGTGCAGACAAGCTACAATGAATGATCAAACTCAATGAAACAGACTATAAGTACAAGGCACAGTGCACATCAAACCAAGTTCAAGTTATACAAGCAAAACTCAAACCAGAGGCAACTAGCATCAACTACAACAATGAATCAGAGATTACAAAACAAAGGCTAAAAGTTCAAGTCACTGCTACCATGACTCAGGAAACATATATATGAAATGCAACAGTGAAACTGGATAGTGCAATTATCAGACTCGAGTACAATGCCACTGCAGATGCAAATAAGGTATAGACCAACAATGTGACTCAAGAGAATAATCAGTGAATGATATTGCCAAGATCAGGTCGAGTATGCTACAAATATGAACGCACACATATATGTAGTGCATTGAATCTAAAC
This sequence comes from Allium cepa, assembly GCA_030765085.1. Lineage (NCBI taxonomy): Eukaryota > Viridiplantae > Streptophyta > Magnoliopsida > Asparagales > Amaryllidaceae > Allium > Allium cepa. Next base: position 141,744,979 of record CM060932.1, read on the forward strand.
AGTAAAACTAAATCACAAGGAATTCAATCTAGGGCCGAAATCAACAGTTTCATCTCAAAGTTATCAAGAGGCGATGCCAACAGAAAAAAATACCAAACTCATGGCCGCAAGTAAATCAAGGTACAAGCTGAAGTCAACAGAGTGAAGAACAGTATCAATATCAAGTGACTGAAGTCAACAAAATGCCAGCAAAATTGAAACTGCGGTGAGAAAGGAATCAATCACAAACAATTCAAAGCTGTGTCAATCAAGGAAACAAAATATACGGTTTTAGAATAAGTCAGAAATCATCATCAGCATCAAAACAAAATCAAAATCAAATGGCCGAGATGAATAAATTGACAAATTCAAATAAATATACGAACGAAGATCAAGGGTTGCGAACCCTATATAAAATCCCAGTCATCGTCGGCTTTAAAATCCATCAAGTTCAAGTAAGCTAAAACTAGTAAAGCAAAAGGAATAAATTACATACTAGAATCAAACTCGAACTTGATCGAATTGAAGTAGCCGAAGACAATTCAAAGAGCCAAACAGTCGATGAAGGCAACGAATTGGAAAACATCTATTTCAATTAAGCAACCAAAATTCGGCGACTTTAAAAACAAAGCCCTAATTTGCAAGCAAAGGAACAAAGGAAAGAGCCGCCATTATACAGAACAAAGAGTAAAAGGAACGACCGATATTGATAAAAAGAAGGCCGCGTTATTTTAATTGGGTCGGCATTGTTCTTTAATTAGGGTTTTAAATTAGGGTTTAGTTTCTTTTGTTTTTAATTTTTTTTTTTAATTTGTATTTCTCTTTTAAAGTTGTAATTACTAGTCGTGTGACTAGGGGACAAACTACGTGGCGTAGGTTGAGAATTCGCAACTCAGTGGCTGAGTTGTGGCAGGGTTTTGAGCGTAGAGTTAGGTTAGTCAGTAGCGGGTGTTGCGATTTTATGTGTGTAAGCGTGTAAATACTTAATTTCTAGTAGAAACCTTGGAGGCAGCACGTAGGTATGGTTTTGCCGAAGCTGGATAAATTCTGTGTCGTTCTATTTCTGCATTTATTATTGCTATTATTTGTGCTACTATAATTTTGATTTATCTATGTTGAAATAATTTTATAAGCTTCCGCAATTAATTTTTATTATTATCAGTATCACCCTCTTCACCCCCCTCTAGGGTGAAATCGTTCCTACAAGTGGTATCAGAGCTAGGAATAGAAGTCAATTTTTGTTTTAAAAAACTTCGTTTTTTCAAAAACCAATTTTTGTTTAAAAAAAATTTTGAATTTTTAAAATGGCTTCTTTTAATACTGCTTTTGCTGAGGGTCAATACATAGTTAGACCGCCAATTTTCAATGGTGAATATGCCTACTGGAAAAATAGAATGAAAATTTTTCTGAAAACCATTGACGCTTGGAATATTGTTGAGACAGGTTATAGAGTACCAACTATAATTATAGATAATCAGAAAATAGATAAACCAAAGGATCAATGGACAGAACTAGAAAATAAATTACAAAATGCTAATGTTAAAGCTATGAATTCTATTATCTGTTCATTGGATCAATTTGAATTTCATCGTGTTTCATATTGTCTAACTGCGCTGGAAATATGGCATACATTAGAAGTGACTCACGAAGGAACATCTCAAGTCAAAGAATCTCGCATTGCCATGCTAAGCAGCGAATACGAGAACTTCACAATGGCAAAGGTAGAAAATGTCAAAGAGATGTATGGACGACTTTCCAATATCGTATACGAATCAAAAGCTCTTGCAAAATCATACACAGAGTTGGAGATAGTCCGAAAAATCCTCAGAGTTCTTCCACGAAGTTTTGAAGCCAAAGTGACTGCCATTCAAGAATCAAAAGATTTAAAACAGTTGAAAGTTGAAGAACTCATCGGAAATCTCACCACTTATGAGCTAGAAATGAAATTCAAGGAAGAGCATGAAGGAGGTGACACTCGAAAGAAATCAATAGCTCTTAAAGGAACAGCAGGAAGTGATGGTGAGGATGATGATGATGATGATGATGATGATGGAGCAGCAGAATTGGAGCTGATAATAAAGAAATTCAAAAGGTGGAATTACAAATACAGAAATCCAGCTTTAAATCGAAAATTGAAAAGCAGAATAAACAAAATACTAGACAATCCATAAGAACAGAAAATCATCTGTCACAAGTGCAACCAACCCGGACACATCAAGCCCACTTGTCCTCAAAATCGACGCATCTTTGAAAAGAAATCAAAAAGGAGAAGTTTTGCAGACACGTGGAATACAAGTGATAAAGATAATCAAAGTACTAGCAATAAGAGTGAGAAAGCAGATATGTGCCTTCAAGGAAATATAACTGATAACGACGATGACGAGCTAAGCGAGGTATCAAAACTCACTCACTCGGAATTACTTATATATTTCCACGAAGTAAATGGCTGTTTTGAACGACTTAGGGAGAAGTATGTCAAACTTGAATCACAAAAAGACACTTTGATAGAATTAAATGAATAACTTGACCAATTAGTTAAAACCTATAAAAGTAGGATCCCTAAGTGTGATAAGTGTCTAACATTCGAAGAAGAAATTAAAAAATCAAAAAACAATATAAAATCACTTGAAAATGAAATTCTGATTTTAAAAGAAAATGAAAATACTAGGAGAGAAAACTCTATTAAAAAGCGCACACAATTGTTAAACGAAAATGAATCTCTCAAAACACAAGTCCAACAATTGTCAACGACTTTAGATAAATTTTCAAAAAGTGAAAAATCGTTGAATATGTTATTAAGGAAGCAAACTGTTAATACAGTTAGACAAGGACTTGGATATAATCAATCTAAAAATGTTAGAAATAAGATTAATCAAGCAAATTCAATGTGCACAATTTGTAGAAAATATGGACACAATCAAAATAGTTGTTGGTACTGACCCAAACATGTGAAAACTATACCAATTTGGGTTCCGAAAGGCACAAATATAAAATCTCTCAAAGTTAAACAAATTTGGGTGTCGAAGGTTGTTCTATTATAATTTATTCTGTGTACTTCCCTACATTCTATGTATTATGCCTGTTTGTATACTAATATACATGTGCATAATATGATTTCTCGTCTCGCAATTTCCATATTATAAGTTGTTGTACTGTGTGATATACGATGTGTTTATTTACCACAGTTCTATGCATGTAAATGGTGTAAATAGTTTAACTTGTGTTATTTAGTTTTCCTATTTTACTTTGCTCTATTGTAGCTGCTAGAATTTTTATTCGGCATAACAGAACCATGGGGCGGCTTTTATTCTGACCAAGTGTTAGCATGTTGTGTACCCCCCAGTCCATGGAGTTGGTTACTCCAAACACTTGATGTGAGGTCGAGCGCTCCGGGCTACTCTCTAATTGCCCCTGGTCAAGGATGTATTATAGCTCCTATCTACAATGAATTGCAGCCTGAATGCTCGATTTCGAGTATCTTATAATTTGGATATGGTAGATTTCTTCCAAATTCTATATTGAGGTTCTATCTGCATATCAGCTTTTATTTCTTGAGACATGTGGACAGCTTAAACCCTTGAATTTTCCTTTAACATTATCGATATCTAAGCGACATTAAGTTCTCAGAGGGCAAGGGCTGGTTTCTACCGATCCTACAACTGATAAATTTTGCGATGTTACTGGAGCAACATCGGTACTAGGAGATTTTGATAAATTGACGATGTTATGGTGACAACATCAAGATTCGGAGCATGCTTGAACCATGTTCCATTGGTTTAAGTAATGAAGGAATGGGTGCTTACATTGGAAGTTTCATCGATCCAAGAAGCGAACGAAACGGGAGCACTTGAACATAATTCCATTGGTTCAAGTGGCGAAAGAATGAATACTTACTTAGACGTGGTTCCATCTATCCAAGAAGCAAAGGAATGGGGCGCACTTGAATGCAATTCCATTGGTTCAAGTGGAAAAAGAATGGGGCATACTCGAACGCAGTTCCATTGGTTCAAGTAGTGAATGAAGGGAGTGTAATTACGCATGGTTCCACCAGCTCAAGCAGCGAAGTGCGGTTTATGGATATGCACTGGAGTTTGGGTCTTCCTAACGCTACTAAGGCAACATCAGTTCTCATAAGGCGTGGATCAATTTTCCCCGTCGATCCGACGGTTTGAATTTATTTGCTTCCGTCGACTCGTCGGGTTGCTTACATGAACGTGGTTCCATTGGTTCAAGAAGCTAAATAGCTTTGTTGATAAAATAAAGAGAGAAAGGAAAATCCTTCCTATTTACAATGCTCCAATTTCCTTGGGTGGCTTATTTGCAAAACTAGGAAATATATAGATAGATACTAAATAAAATAGTGCCACAGCAAGTCATTGTTCCAAGCACGTGGAATCCGAATTTCATTGACCATTATTAGCTTGAAAGTTCCGTCTCCAAGTTTCTGGTTGATCACATAGGGTCCTTCCCAATTTGGTCCAAGTGCCCCCGTAGGGGAATAAATTCATTTCAGGACAAGATCTCCCACTTCGAAGGTATTGTTGCGAATCTTGGAGTTGAAGTGTCGTGCTACCCTTTTCTGGTGGGCAATAGTCCTTAGTTCAGCTTCCTCCCACTTCTCATCAATTTGATCAAGCGATTCGAGCAGAGGCTGCTCATTCTCACTTTGTATGAAGTGTCATCTCTGATGAGAGGGGACTTTCAGTTCCACCAGTATCACTGCTTCCAATCTGTATGCCAAGGTGAAAGGTGAGTGTCCGATCGTCGATTAATGAGTCATTATATAAGCCCATAATGCAAGCGAAAGTCTATCGATCCAATTTACTTTAGCTTCTGTCAACCGCTTCTTGATGGTGGAATTGATGATTTTGTTCGCTGCCTCCATTTTCCCATTTGCTTACGGGTATGCCACCATGGAGAAGTTCTTCTTGATTTGAAAATGCTCGTAGAAGTTATAGAATTCGACACTCTCGAACTAAGTTCCATTGTCTGCGATGATTTTATGCGATACTCTGAACATGAAAATAATATTTTTAGTAAAGAAGTAATTACTTTCTTAGTAATGATGGTGGCTAGCTGTTCCACTTCGGCCCATTTGGTGAAGTAGTCAACTATGATGATAGCATATTTGGCTCCCTATTTAGCTATTGGTAATACACCAATTACATCGATTCAATAGATTACAAATGGCCATAGGCTGGTAAATTGAGTCAGATCTATGGATAGGTTTCTCGTAACTTTGGTAAAACTTTAGCACTGATCGCAATATCTAGCATAGTCTGCTACATCTCGGTTGACTGATGCCCAAAAATATCCATAACGGAGACCTTCTTCGCTAGTGTATGCCTCCTGATGTAGTCTCCGCAGCTGCCTTCATGGACTTCCCGAAGGATCCTCTTTGCTTTGTTGCTGGTTACATATATAAGTAAAGGGGTGGAGATTCCCCTCCTGTAGAGCACTCCGTCTGGTAATATGAATCATGGCACCCTTCGAAGAAGCTTTTTTTGCTTGTTCTGATCCTTGGGGAGTGCCCCTCTAAGCAGATAGTCTTTGACCAATGTCATCCACGATTTCTCTCCCATTGTAGTTTCTAGAATCCAATCAACGTCCATCTGAACTATGCTAGGAGCCGTTAGCGTCTCAACTGGAACCAGCTTCATTGGCTATGCATCTCCAAAACTGGATAGTTTAGCTAGATAATATACTTTTATGTTCTACTCTCTTGGAATATGACTTATGGTGTAGTATTCAATGTCGTTCAGCAATTCCCATGCCTTCGACGGATAAGGGGAAAGGTTTGCCCCCTTTGCATGATATTCCCCTTTTACCTGACAAAAGATTAATTGAGAGTCATCGTAGATGTATATAGCTCCTATTCCTAATTCCTTCAAAATTTTCAGTCTAATTCCTCATACTCTTCCTCATTATTAGTGGCAAGGAACTCCAACCTTAGAGTGTAGCAAACAAACCATCCTTCGGGAGTTTCGAGAATGACTCCAACTCCTGAGCAGAAATCATTCGATGCACCATTGATAAATAGTTTTTAGTATGACACTACCTCTGGAGTTTTTTCTTCTTCACCATCTCATATTGTGAACTTAATATGAAACCTACCAATGCCTATTCGTTGATTGCCCTTCTAGGGCGATAAGTGACGTCGTACTGACTCAACTCAATGTTCTCTTTAATAAGTCATCCCGATGGCTCCGAGCAGTACAATACCTACTTCAAAGGTTGATCCGTCAACACGCTGATTGGGTGAGCCTAGAAGTGTGGTCATAACTTCCTTGATGTGATCGATAGGCAATAGGCTAGTTTTTCCAACTTCGGATAGTTCTTCTCGCCTCCAACGAATCGCTTACTGCCATAGTAAATGGGTCGTTGGATCCTAGCTTCTTCACATACCAGTGATACGCTTAGGGCATGAGTTGAAATGGCAAGATAAATGAATAGGTCCTCCCCATCCAACAGTTTAGATAAAAATGGTAGGGTCTCCATGTATCGCAATAATTCCTCAAAAGTAGTTTGGCAGGCCTGATTCCATTTGAAAATTTTCTTACCCTTCTTCAATGCATCAAAGAACGGTATACACCTGTCTGTTGCTTTAGAAATAAATCATCTCAACACTGCGACCTTTCCATTCAGACTTTGCAATTCCTTTTTAGTTGTAGGAGATGTGATGTTCCACCGGGCGATGAGTTGCGCAGGATTAGCTTCATTGCCCCTAGCATTCACGATAAAACCTAAAAATTTCTCGATAGTAACGCTAAAAGAAAATTTTAGTGGGTTAAGCTTCATTCCATAATTCCAAAGAATCTCAAACATTTCTGAAAGCTTGTCCAAATGATTTCCTAACCCACTTGATTTGGCTAACATGTCATCCATGTATACTTCCATTGTTCATTCGATTTGATCCTTGAACATTGTGTTCACTAACCGTTGATAAGTTGCCCCAGCATTATCCAAGCCGAATGGCATTACTCGATAGCAATATAATCCAAGGTCGGTGATGAAGCTTATGTTCTCCTTATTGAGTTCATGTATAATAATTTGGTTATATCCTAAGTAGGCATCCACGAATGAGAGTAGTTCGTGGCCTGTAGTTCTTCTACAAGCTGGTCAATCCTAGGTAATGTGAAACTATCCTATAGGTAAGCTTTGTGTAGGTCCAAGTAATCAATAAAAGTTTGCCACTTTCCATTTGACTTCTTAGCCAGAACTAGATTCAACACCCATTTAGGATAGGTTGGATTGCGGATGAAGCCGTTAGCCAACATCTTATCCGCCTCTTTCTTCGACGCAGTAGATCACTCTGGACCCAGACTATGTCTCTTTTACCTTACTAAAGTGTAATTAGGATCGACATTGAGAATGTGACACACTTTCTCCGGTGACATCCCACACATATCAGAATGTGTGTATGCAAACACATCTAGGTTGGCGTGAAGAAATTCAACAGATTTTTGTTGCTTCTTGATTCCAAGTTGTCACCCAATTTTTAAGACTCGAGTGGGGTCGTCCATATCGATACGGACGGACACCGAATTCCTCCCTTGAACTCTTCTTCTTAGGGTCCAACTCCATTTTCCATCGAGAATTTGATGTATAAGCACCATGGAGCCAAAGCAATACTAAAATCAATAAGAGTCGGTTGGCCTAAGAAAGAACTGTAAAATGACATTTCATTCATGATCACGAAGGTTTAGATAAGGACTACCCTTTGTTCTCCTTTCCCAAGCTCGATAGGCAAATCGATCGTCCCGACTGGCTGTCTTGTTCTCCTGTAAATCCCTGGATTTTCATTCGGCAAGCAGACACATCCATCATGTTGATCTTCATCTGAGCAAAGGTATGTCAAAACATAATGTTGACCGAACTTCCACTATTCACTAGGGCTCAGCATACAACTGTTGGCTGATTCCGATGGTTACCACCATCGGGTCGAGAGTCGACGCTTATACTCCTTCAATGTCTTCGTTTTGAAACACTATATCATCATTGAGTGCCCTTTGTTGCTTGGCTAGGGCACCATCCTAAATTACAAAACAAGTTTCTTTCGGAGCACACTTTAGTGAACTCGCGTATCGCTCCATCTCCCCCCAACTTTTCTGTGCCGGGTGAGGTCTTCCGGAAATAGTGTCGATAATTAGTATCGGTTTCGTTTGTTTAGATCCTTCTCCGCTGGCTCTAGGTTGGTTCCATTTAGTACTTGGAACTTAAGGTCTAGCAGGCTGGTTAGAGTTTTGCAATTTCTTTACGTACTGCCAGAGCCTGTTGTTCCTAATCAACCCCTTAATTAGATCTTTTAGATGTCGACACTCGATCATATTATGCCCATGGGTCTTGTGGAAGTGGCAGAACTTTACTGATTTCTTCTGTCACTCATATTCTTCCTTCTTAGGAGGCTAGTTGTATCGCTCAGTTCCTTGTGTTGCAAGGAAGATGTTCTCTAGGATGTCGTTCAATGGTGTATACTTCTCGGGTCTTAGATTCCCGATCCACTTCCCGTTCCCATCATGCTTACTAGTGTTCTGGTTTTTCCTTTTCTGTTTTCCATTTTTCCCTGCAATACATGGTACGGCTCCAAAATTGTTTCCATCCTGATTGACCACTACATTACTATAAACTACCTCCTTTAGTTACACACTGGTAGTCTTTCCCTCTAATGCATCTACCTCTTCCAATCTCAGATACTGACTCGCCTTTCGGTTGAACTCCTTCATGGTGGTTGGTTGTTTTTTCATGAATACCATATCTTCAATGGGATTGCTCAGTTCAGTAACCGCCATATTAAACCGGTTTATAAAGGTTTTTAACGACTCATTTGGTCCCTAGAAAAGACTAGATAGAGACATTACTTTTAGTTGTGTCTTGTGAAGCTTGAATTATTCCAAGAATTTCCATGCTAACTCGTCAAACGTAGAAATGGATCTTGATAGGAGTCTGATAAACCTCATTGAGGAAACACGTTCTATATAGATAAGGAAACATTTGTAATGGACTACATCCGTTTCCCTAAATCCATCCATGTGCCAACTATACTTGTACAAGTGTGGTTTAGGGTTTGTCATCCCATTATAAGGTAGTATAGTGGATATAATGGACTTCTCGTGATATTCCTCCCTTAGGATATTTTCGATGAATGGAGTCCGACTCAGTACAGAACCCTAGTCGTTATCTTTTCTTCCCTAACTTTCTTCTATCAAGTGTTTGACCAGGTCCGCAATGTATACCTCACCGGTCCAAGTCGACTGTCAGGGGCTAAACCAAACGTTTGGCTCTGCAAAAAACCTTGGTTTGCAGCTGAAGCCTAGGCTCTCCATTCTCTGAGAGAATCACTCCTATAGAATTCCATTGGCATGCGGTTAGACTTTAGTAGCAGTTTGGACAACTTTTCTGGCATTCTGCCTATTTATATCAACATTTTATTCCAATCCTTTAGCATCAAGTTGCATGTCATCTTCAGGATCGGAAAGAAGCATCGCAATATTCTCTTATGGAACCTTCATTCCAAGGTTAAGGTTTGTAGTGGGTTGTCCTCCGGCAGGAAGGGTACTTCTGTTACCTTCAATAACAATCTCAGTCGCTCCACCAGCCGTCTCCTTTTGCTTTTTCTTGCCATCCCTCATATTCAAGCCTAAAATGGATGAATCTTCCTATTCCATAGCCTTCGCAGCTTCCGGCCTAGCCCTCAGGGCAGTTGGTGGTTGTAGCGCTAGCAAAGCATATATCTTATCCATAAGAGATTTTTGGCTATCATTCTTCTTTTGGTTAAATTCTCCTTCTGTCGCAACTTCATGATGAGCAAAAGATTCTGATGCTTGTTTTCAGTATTGACTCCTGTTGAAAAGATGGTAGTGTTGTTGACTTCAACCTTTTGGCGGTTTGGTCCATCATTACCAATTGTTGCACCGATAGATCTCCCAAAAGTTGTTCTCTTTCTTCCTTCCATTGATCTTCAATGGCAAATCTTCAAATTCTTCTGAAAGTAGGATTTTTGGATCTAACTTATGAACCTATCTGATCCAAAATGGAGAGCTAGATCTAAGCCTGGGTTCACTATTCCTAGTAAAAACACCAAAATGTTAACCCAATAAATGGATCAACACCCTAGGGTGTGATGTGAAAGCACAAGCCCTATTAGAACAGAGTAAATATAATAGAAAAGAAGGGAAAAGTAAATAAACACAAAGAATTTTATAACGGTTTAGCTGTTAAGTAAGCATACGTCCACTTTATAGCTTTGTTTAATTAATTGATCTTGATAGAATTCGATTACAAGGTGATTGAAAGAGAATTAGTCATAAGTACAGGGGCTAGACAATTTCTAAGTCCTAGAAATGCCTATAGTTGTTGCCATGGTGACTGTCATGTAGAGGAAAAAGTTAAAGAATAGATGGAGATCTCGCATAGTATTAGCAGAATCCAGATCCTTTTTAGTTGCTAGTTTATTTGCATTTATATTGGCAGCAGTCGTATTGGTCCAAACGAAGATTTGGAAATAGTCTGGAGTTCGACCTGGGAAGGTGCGTGAAATTATGGACTCACTTTGGTTAACACCATAAGTTTGTACCGACCTCTTACGGTGACCAAAGTGGGTTGAGTCCACTTGCATCTTTCATGCTACTTAATTTTGCAATGTTCCATGTAGTTTGTTTAGCAATTTGGTTGATATTGGTGATGGTTCCTTCATCACTTGGTTTATTCTGCCATTCTAACTACTAGCCCTTCGATCTTGATATTCGATTGTTCAAAATCCTTTGATATTTCTTGAGTACACAAAAAATAGGTAAAGAAGAGCCTCTGCAAAGTTTGGGTGAGAAATAGGGGGTATGTGATGTTCCCACTGACAACCCCAAGTCAGTACAGACTTCACACCACTTCAAGCTAAAATTTCTTTGAGTTGTTTCTATACTTAATCTAAGCATGCATGCAAGATTTCAAGTTATTTCGTCTTCATCTGGATGTTCTAGCACCTAATGATTCTTCTCGGATAAAAACCCAGTTAACATTTGTATTAATAACTCTAGAGAGACGATTTCCTTTTCTACGTTATCTCTTAGAAAATGATGATGTATATTAATATGCTTTGTTCTAAAATGATCGATAGGATTTTTAGAGACATTGATCGCAAATATAGGAGATTTATTAATATTTTTCCTGAAATTTTGAAGTTAATGTTGCATATATACACCTTGGCTGAGATATACTAGACCTCACATGTCGATAATGAAATACAATTTTGTTTCTTAATAATCACGAGATAAAATATTGACTGATAAAGTGACAAGTGCCACTCATACTCTTTTGATTCGTCTTGCAACCTCCAAAGTTGGCATCACTATATGAAACTAATTCAAAAAAGCTGTCTTTTGGATAAAAGAGTCTGTAATCTCTAGTGTTGGTTAAATATCGTGAAATTAGTTTCATGGCTCGATGATGTGATTCTTGAGTTGTGCTTAAAATCGAGCACGCAAACAAACATCGTCATAATATTAGGTCTACTCGCGGTTAGATAAAGTAAGGAGCTTAACATACTTTTTTATAGTTTTTGATAAAAATCCTTACTATTCTCATGGTTGTCTAAGTATAGCTAGTACTTATTGGAATCGGCTTATTTGAAGTGTTATCCATTCCAAATTGTTTTAATAACTCTCTATAATATTTTTCTTGATAAATAAAAAATCCAGTTTCTAATTGTTTAATTTGTAAACCCAAAAAAATTAATTCTCCTATATGAGACATTTCAAATTCATTTTCCATAATAGTTGAAAAATCATTGCACATTTTTTCATTCATAGATCTAAATACTATATTGTCAACGCAAATTTGAATGATTAAAATGTCATTATTTTCCTTTTTGATAAATAACCTAGTGTCAAGTTTACTAATTTAAAAACCAAAACTTAACAAATGGCTTTTAAGTTTATCATACTAAACACGAGGTGCTTATTTAAGACCATAAAGCAGCTTTTTAAGTTTGAAAACATGGTATGGAAACTTTTCATGAAGAAATATAGGTGGTTTTTTAACATAAACATTTTCTTTTTTAAAACCGTTTTAGAAAGCGCTTTTAACATCCATTTGATATAATTTAAAATTTTGATGACATGCAAATGTAAGTAATTTCGTATTGCTTCTAGTCGAGTTACTGGTGCAAATGTTTCTTCGTAGTCAAATCCTTCTTCTTGATTATACCCTTGAGCAACTAATTTTGCTTTATTATGAATTATATTACCATTTTCATCAGTTCTATTTTGAAATACCAATTTTCTTCCAATTACGGATTGATCATCCGATAATTGGTAGGAGTTTCCAAACATTATTTCTTTTAAATTGATTAAATTCTTCTTGCATTGCTAATATCCAAAAATCGTACTTGCAGGCTTCCTTCTAGTTTTTAGGTTCTATATTCAAAATAAAAGCTACATGACCCTTTTGATTTGATTGACTTACGGTAATGACTCAAATGTTTACATCTCCAATTATATAATATATAGGACGATCCTTTAAAATTTTAAGGGGGGGTCTTAAGATATTATTGTTATTATCGTTAGAGTCTATATTATTTTCATTTTTGTTACATTATTAGTATTATTTTCTAAAACACAAGGTTGTTTTATTTCTAAAAAAATTCATCCTCATTTTCATTTTTTACTTTTAAGATCTTCATCAAAAGAAACATGTAAACTTTCTTCAATTGTACTAGTTCGTGTATTAGACATTATATAGACTTTGCTTCGTCGAATAACTAATAAAAATGTGACGATCTGCCTTTCCTACACCAAAAGATGAGCTATTATGGGTAAAAGAAAATGAAAGATAAGAAGAACTAAAAATCACAGAATCTCACCGTGAACCGGAACAACATAAAATAGATAACATAGGATATTACATAGTCGTTGCCATAACATTACATCAAAGCCATAATAGTACAAGTTCCAAACTAGGATATTTATAACTACCTGTCGTTACATCACTAATATAAAATACATACATATATACACAGCAGAATAAGATAGTAGCTAACTAACATTGAAGCCATCTGCTCCAGCTTCTTAAAAATGAATCGTGAGAAACCTGGATCTCTTGGCTACTCATTAAAATTTGAGTACCAAAGAGTCTTAAGAAAGAAAATAAAACTCCGGGCTAGACATGGGTCTGGTGTGAGTAAATTCAAACAACTGAATTATTACATTCAAAACAAATTTAACATCAAGGGTATCTCATAAGACCACGCCGCATATAAACACGGACGGGTTTTTACCTTATGATAACCAAATTATTTTTAAAGAAATTCAATGATATTATCATAATGTCTATGGTTTTCAAGTAAATATATAACATAGTCAAAATTTTACATTACTAAATTATAGCATAATAGGTATACAACTAAAATCGATGGCACTTATTGGGAAATAGATTCCATACATGACCAGGTAGGGAACTACCTTTTGAAAGGTGCACCTTTAGACAAAATACACCTGGGGTCAGGTAAGAACATCGAGTACCACTACTATACAGAACCGGCTTACCACTTGACTAGTAGTACCAAATACATCACCGCCATGATTAGGGTTAGCAACCGTACTGGAGCATACAAAATGGGTATCGATTCTAAATTTGGTGATGACATACCCTAATAGGAGCGATCCACATAGCCCTGCTGCGTACCCTGTTTTGGTCATTTCTGGTTGATGAGACCTAAGGCTACGTTTACCTTTACTATAGCACTACCACTTGGATTGCTAACATTACCTTCCAGATGTTGACACAATGTCAACACTCATCCATACAAGTCGTTCAGGAGATGGACGAACCGAAGGCACTACTTCCACTACACCCATTTTGGAATCACCTTTAGTGTAACGACCCAAAATTTTAGTCATTTGAAATTGGGACGTTTAATTGATTTTAAATATTCACAAGTTATTTTTATAAGCTGAATAAAGTATATTTCGAATATATGAATTTAATTGGATAATTAAACTGTTAATTTAATATTTGAAATTGTGTAAATAATTGGAATTTGGATTTAATGTGAATGAAAATGATTTATTAGGTTGAATTAAATTCTATTTGAATTAGAAAGATGTTAGAGAACTTTTAAAATTTAATTAAAAGTTAAATTGTAGAAATTGAATATTTTAATATTAATTAACGAGTGAAAATAGCTATTTTTCAAACGGTCTCAGATTTTGACGAAACCAGTTTTATTGGATCCATAATGTTATATTATTGTAAGATTTCAAATTTCATGTCAACCGGATTTACGGTTTGCCCGAGGCAAGCTAAAATGCGTAGAAATTAATTTAAGTGAATTTTAAATTTAAATGGTCGATTCGAAAACTTATCTTCTAAATATGATCGAATTGGCTCCCGATATAAATTCCATTGTGTTCAAAATAGGGATAAAACATTATAAATGCCAGGCGGCACGCCTCGTCTGGAGTTCGAAATTTTTTTGGATGAATAGTGTCGCGAAATTTTCTATATAGGGCCACAACATTTCACATTTACAACTCAAAACCCTAGCCATTAAACCCTAGCCGCCTTTTTCACCTTAATGGCCAGAAATGCATGATTTTCTCTCTTAGATCTCTCTCAATCCATCAATAATTAGCTAAAACGTTTAACTACAAAGTTGGAGAGCTCATCGAGCACTTCGAGATCAACGGTGAAGACCTGAATCGGAGCAATGGGGTGGCGCGTAAGTGCTCACGTTCGTGGGCTATTTGGAGGCGTTTTATATGGCAGCGAAGAGGCTAAGGGGATGCGCACGTAGGCGTGGTTGGAGGGGAAGGTGAGCAGTCGTGTGGAATTCGTCGATCGTCTTCAAGCTTCGTACGGAGGGAGCATAATTCAATTTAAAAATGGAGGCTATAGGTTGTTGTATACGTACAAAATCTAGGGAGGAAGAAGAAATAGAGGGCAGTCCAGATTTGATCAAAGGAAAATCGATGGCCAGACTGAAAGCTAGGTTAAAAAATAATAAAAGAAATTGTAAATTATTATATTATAAAATCATATAAACTTCAAAATACCATAACTTCTTCATATGAGGTCCGTTTTTGACGAAATGAATTGCGTTGGGTCCATATTGATGAGCACTACATTTTAGAGATGGTTTGGAGTTGATTGGAGCTAGTGTAAATTTTGTGTAAAATTAAACGCTCATTTAATTTTATTCGGAATAAAATACCGCTACTACTATTGGAATCAATGTGAATACAACTCACTCTTTCTGACTCACTGATATTTTTATATAAGTGAGAATAACTATTGTTTATGATGATGATGATTTTGTGGATGATATATGATATATTATCTATATATTGATTGGTATTTGAATATATTCCTGCCTGTTGGAGCAGATGAGACCATATACGTTCCCGTGTATGAGCGGATGACCCTTTGTATGCGCGTCTACCTCAAAGTGAACATTGTACATATTTTATAATATGTATATTTGTTGCAAGTGATAGAATGGAGGGATCCAACTATATTCCTCAACGGTATTGGTTTTATTTACAGATATTGATATATATGCTGTTATCATATGATATATGATGATTTGGATGTCGTGATTGATGTATTTAGTGTTGTTGCACCATTGGGCCTATTTTTGGAATTTAAAAATGTTGAAGTGACGATTTCAAATTAAAGAGGATTTTCAAATGATTTTGAGAATAGACGTTTTATTAAATTTTAAAGGGTTAAAGGAATGAATTTATTTTAAATAAATAAAAGTAATAATTTTTATGTTAATAAAATTATGATTTTGTGAAATATAATCTGAATGTGATTTTTGAAATATGAAGTTGATTAATTTGTGAATAGTTAAATTGGGATTTTTGAAATTATTATAAATGGTTTAGATATAATATTTTTATAATTGGATATTTTATAAATCAAAATAATGGGATTATAAAGGAGTTTTATAAGATTTAAAATGGAGTTATAAATGAATTTTATAAGTTATAAAATTTATAATTTATGAAGTTATAAAAAAGAATGAATTTTTAAATAGATGATTTATAAGTGAATTAACTTATAATTTGGATTTTGGCGTATAAATGGTATAAATGGAATTGGTTAATAAAGGAATTTTGTATATGGAAGTTTTTATTAAAATATAATTGTGATTTATAAACATTGTTTTTTAAATGTGAAATCAACTGAATTTGATAAGTTAAATATAGAAGTTTATTAAAGGTATTATATCCACGATTTTGGACAGTGGATAATCTTTTAATAAATGTGTAGAAATATTGGATTTGGTAAACGAACTATATTTATGATTTTGCACAGTGAATAATAATTTAAATAAAATGGATATTTTTGGAAGGTGATATTTTAAAGTGAGTAAACGGTTTGAAGATGTTTCAAAATGTGTTAAGTATCGAATAAATAGATTTCAATATTCATTGTTGAAATAGACATTTTCGAGAAATAAGGAAATGATGGACTATAACACTGTTGTTATAGTAAATGATTTTCGAAAGGAAATATTTTGTATAGTATTTGTGATTTATATATCTATCTTATTATCGAATCCCTATACTAGTGATTTTGGGTTGTCGTAACGATGTTTTACGCAACATTCATTTTGACCCAAATAAATATGTTAAAGAGAATGTTTTCCTTACAGAATGAGAAATATATACTTGATCCTGATTTAAGTATATGTAATATTTTCTAAATGTTGAAAATAAATTGATTTGTGAATTACTTATTATCGAATTATTATCGAATAAGTACATGGAAATGTTTTCCAATATTGAAATGTTGAAACGGTTTTGAGATTATATCTTTTTAAAGATAATTTGAAGTGAATATTTGGCGATTGGTTTAATTAATAAAAGATCAATTAAAGGGCCTAGTGATTGTTTATGGCGCTAAATATTTGTCTGTTTTCTTTGATAGTTAAATAACCAACTATCAAATTTGGCCATTTTAGTTCCTCGACTTGACATGGGAACTATTTAGTCGTACACTTAGTACGTAGCCATCTGTGTAGGCTTGATTATCATTTGTGTTGAGAATGTTGATTTGATTAGTATGGAATATTACTCTAATCTATCAAGCTTCCTTCTTGGCTGAAGGATAGCAAGTTGAAAGTTGGAGACGTGATAAGTCTATGAGACTTAGTTTCTATGTAAGGTTGAGAAATGCATTTGCGTTGTTGGTGTGAAGAGACTGGGATCAGATTTATCTGACAATCACTTCGGACCAACGTATATGCATTCGATTTGTGCAGGTTATTGATGATATTGATATTCAGAATTTTCATAGTGGAGGACTACTTGTTGATCGTTTGGGGTTAAAATCCCAATATACATCCAGTAACGGTAGTCTCTTCATTATGAAATATCCAATGCAAGGACTTTTCGGTACTAATCCTAGAGATTTTTCGATAGGATGTGGTAGGAAAGTACCTTCGAATTGTCTTCTTCTTGGACAACTTGTATGGATGTTTGTCTGACATTGCATTTCTAAATATTACGCACATTGAGTTTTACAAATGTACATCAGTGATGGCGGAGAAGGCAACTTCTCTTAGCTTAACACCCTCCTTGAGACGTATGAGCTTAAGGGCTGTATTTTTATGGAAGGCAATTAGTAGTCAACGGAAATGGCCATGTGGCATTCTAAATGATGTGATATGTGATTGTGAAAGTTTAATCGTTACCTTTGGCCTCATCAACCGGAAATGACCAAAACAGTGTTAGATGCAGCAAGGCTTAGTGGGTCACTCCCAAGTAAGGTATGATCATCCTCTTCTAGATATATCTTTACACGCTATGACCTTGTGTATCTGATTATTGTGGTTTGTATGCTTCGAGGGCCCTCAGAAAATGTCGGTAACGAGTGGAGGATGACATATTCTGTACCATCTAGTTATAGAGCTGGGCCGGTCTTGTGTTGGTAGGGCAGATGTTCTATGCCTCGGGACATCCATCTAGAGTTGTACCCATCGGAAGGTAGTCCCTTCACCTGGTCATTTGTATGGAAATCCAAACTCCACTACGTGTCTGCCATTTTATTTGTAGAGTCTAGTATGCTGGAATTTAATAATGGTAACAATTTCAACTATTTTGAATATTATTTGTATACTAAACACTAGTATAATATAAGGGGATTTGATATGAAATGTTTTAGTTATCGTAAGGTAAAACATGTCCGTGTTTATGTGTGGACTTGTCTTACGAGATACTTTTGTTTTGATAAAGAAAAAGTTTGGTAACTTAATAAATCCAGTTGAGTGTGTTTCTCACGCTGGTTTACCAGACTGATCCGGGCGTTCTTCCCTTTCAATGCTCGGGTCAGACCGAGTATATTTACAGGTTCAGATTGGTGCTTTTGGAGCTTCAGCAGGAGAGCTGCAGATCTTCATTTTCGTATACACGTATCAGTTTTGCTTATCCGTTGTGCTTAGTTGTTGTATATTATCGACAATTGTGAGGATAGGTTATTATAACTGTTCAGGCTGATAACTATTGATTGATTGTTGTACTCTGATTGATGTATGTATATACAATTTCTGTTTAGTAAAGATCATCGATATGATATTAAATGTTTTCCGCTGCGATGTGAGATTTTGTATTGTTTTTTTTGGTTCTATCTTCTCTCTTTCTTCTCTTCTCTTGTTCTCTCTTCTTTTCTTTCTCTTGACCTTCCGTCGGTCTGTGCTTTTTGGGTCGAACATGCATGGTTTATTGTCGATTCAAAGGGTACGGATTTGCGGGTCTCACATTTAGGGTTAGTAGTAAATAGTCCTTGCACTTCAAAGTCTTCATCTTGGACCTTGCCTTCACTATTTCCAATTTGAATGAACGCTTACTTTAGTTCGAAGTGGTTTTCGGATAACACTGTTATCTGATTCTTGTCTCCTCAAACCAACATTCGATAATATTAAAGGGTTAAGTTATAAATAATGAACAACTCCACAATCTGGGTGTAAGGGTTTACATATGGAATTACCTTTCATATGCTTATGTTGTCATGACCCGCTTATCGAAATTAACTCCCTTGCATTTATCACATTTTCAAAATGCAGTCTTTATGATAAGTACAAGTCGACTTACTTTCGATAAAACACGTCAACGTTTTACTATAACTACTTCCAATTTTTTTGGGTACTTAATGGCATGGACAAGCGATCCTTTGGTTCAAAAACAATTCACTTAAAGAAGAAAGTTGATTTAAAATAAAGAACCATCGGAGTTCAAAATAACTTAAAATAATAAATAAATCATCATTAAATCATAAATTAAGGCTTAATTAATCTTTAATTAATCATACTTAAATTAAAATTTAAACCTTAATTAATCTTTGTTAAGTCTTAATTAATTACTAATAATTACCTTTAATTAGTTACAAATTAATTAATTAACTAAACTTTAGTTAAATAATAATTAAACCCTAATTAGTTAAAAATAAATAATTAGTTAAAATTTATTTAACAAACGTTTATTTTAAATTAAACCCTAATTAATTAGTAATTAGTAAATAAATAGCTCTTAATTAAATAATTAATTTAAAAATAATTAACCTAATTAAACAAAATTAACTAAAATAATTATCTCTGAACTAACTACTCATTAATTAAAACTTCTTAATTAACTACAAATGATTATCTTAATTAATTAATTAATTCTTAAACCCTAATTACTTAACTTATTACTTAATTAATTAATAGTTATTTTTCGTAAATAATTTATTTATTTATTATTATTATTTAAACTCATTAATTAAAACTTAATTAAGTTTTATACTTACTAATTAAGTTTGAAATGGTTTTCAAAACATTTAAAAAGAAAACTTTAAAACTTAAAATCCATAAACTTCCGAACTGCATCCATTGTGACTATTGCTATGGATGCCATAATTCAAAATTACCGTTCTAAGTTACCATCCAAAACTTTAACTTTTCATTTATGCTTTCTTTTTACGACATATTCAAGAAAATTTTAAAACTATAACTAAAGTCGGAAACTAAAAAAATAAGACAAAACATTTTCTAAATCAAAATAAGTAAACAATTTATTCTCAAAATGGATCTCAAGTCCTTCTCAACATCTCAAGTTCAATCTTCCAAACCATTTAACCACAAACCAAGATTATATATGCACATTAAGTCATATCATTACCATAGCACATCAAAGATTACACCTTTATAGTTAACACATCGATTTAATCCATCGATTCAAGTCCAAAGCTAAAACACAAGCTATCCACACACACACACAGATATATATATATATATATATATATATAAACCATATCATATCCAAACATCAATATCATGCATAAATAACCACATAACCATCATATAAAAAAAGGTAAGATCTTTTCAAAAGTTCGGTGTTTTACTCACCGAATTCAATGAAATCTTTTCAAACTTTTTGCAAAACGACTTAGGATTTTTGAATTTTCTTTAAAAAGACTCGATCTTGCTTGAAACTTTGGAAATGCGGTTAGCCTAAGCAAAACATGGTTCCACCATAAGAGCTGAAGGGTGTGATCTAGGTTAATTTGGGTGGGGATAGCTTGACCTTGAAAGACGGAGTGAAGAAGAGGATGTAGAAGTGTTTTTAAACAAGCTGCTTAAGGAATTAAAGTGGAAATATATGGTTTTTGAAACTTTGAAATGAGGTAGGAAGCCGTGGAAATTATGCTTAAGAGCTTTAGGAATTTTGAAATGGAAAAGGAGATTGATAAAGTGAAAAAGAAACTGGAAAAAATTAGTTTTAAATAAAGTGCATATGTGAAATTACCAAAACGTCCTTGTACTTTACCCCTCTCTCACATGTTGCCAACTCATGTCTCCCCCCTTTGCTCACATTTTCCCCTTCTCCCCATTCAATTTTTCCAAGCCAACATGCCTTAGTACTTGTTTTATATATGTCTAAAGTAGCATCTTTATATTATATAATACTAGTATGGGCTCGTGCTTCGCACACGGGTTGTTTGTATTATTGTATACGTTGATATTTTCTTTGAGCGCAAATATGTAAACGGAAAGAAAGGGCAGAATTTCACAAAGACACCGAGTAAATTAGTTCATCGAATTTTCTTTATTAGTAGTAGAGATATATGCTTTTTAAAATAAAAATCTTAACTTATTTATAAGTACATGCATACTTAAGTGTACACACATGTATACATGCATTCAAACATGTCTAAGGTGATTTATATATTTGTGCATGTATACACAAAAGTGTTACAACATTTCTGATAACTTTTAGTCGATGAAAAATTGAAAGTTCAGAAAACGACTTCCGATCACGTTTTCAATCTTTCTTCAAACTAATTATTTTGTAAACAAAAATCAAAAATGATTTCACTATGATTTATTATTATTTAAAAGGAGTTTATTTTAGTTATAAAAATCCATTAATTAGTTTTTAGAATCATATTTAAATATCCATACTTAAAGTGATCAAATTCTAGGTCGTTACACTATTACCCTTAAAAGAATTTCGTCCTCGAAATTAGCACTCAAGAGGATAACTCAAACACTTGAAAAGCTATATATTCATATCATAAAACACATACAGAAGACATTCACTAAACATCTGTAGCAAACAATTCTTAAACTATATATACAAACAAGTAACTAACTATCCTAACATTAACTCAGGATATGATTCCTTCACATGGTCTACAGTCTCCTAAATTCAATCTCTAGGATCCTTACTCCACTGAATTTTAACCAACCGCACTACCTTATTACGCAACCGCTCCTCATCCTGATCTACAATATAGACTAGATGTCTAGCCACTATCAATGATGGCTCCACTTCCAGATCCTCCTGCTCAGACGGCTCTACAATCAAGGTCGGATCATGTACAAATTTCCTTAAATGCGGCACATGGAATACATTATAAACACCTACCAATCTCTCCGGCAACTCAACCTTATAAGCAAGAGACCCGATCCTTTCAAGAATACAGAAAGGTCCAACATACCTTGGAGCTAACTTCCCAACTTTCCCAAATCTACTCTAAATGGCGAAATCTTAACGAACACAAGGTCTCCTACATCAAATTCCAAATCTCTTCGCCTTCTGTCATCATAACTCTTCAGGCAATCTCAGCCGCCTTCATCATTTTCCTAATCACCGCAACTTTCTTTGCGCCTCCCGAATCATATCTAGCCCAAGCACTAGAGGATCTCTAGACTTTACCCAATAGGCCAATGGCTTGCACGGCCTTCCATAGAGAGCTTCATAAGGTGTCATACCGATGCTTTCTTGGAAGACTAAATGCAAATTATCCACCAAAATCTAGAATACACGCTCTCAAGAGATCCTCTAGAATCTGATTCACTCGATATGTCTGTCCGTCTATTTAGGAGTGGTACGTTGTACTTAAGCTCAACTTTGTTCCTAAATTTGTTTGCAATGCTTCCCAAAATTGACCAGTATTTATAGAGTTTCGATCACTTACAATACTCACACGAACTTCATGCAACCTGACTATCTGTCTCATAAACATTTTGGCTAAAGAAGCAGCGGTCCTTGTTGGTTTCACCGGAACAAAATGCGCACTCTTTGTTAGCCGATCACAATGACCCATACAACTTTATTCCCTTTTCTGGTTCTTGGCAAACCATTTATAATATCCACTGATATCATTTTCCACTTCCAATTAGGTATTTCCAAGGGTTGTAATAATCCGGTCGTCTTCTAATATCCCTTTTTATTTATTGACGGCATGAACACCTGCTAACAAAGATAGAGATATCTCTCTTCATCCTTTGCCACCAAAACACCCGCTTCATATCCTTATGCATCTTTGAGACACCTGGATGGATACTCAACATAGAACAATGGAACCCACTTAAAACTTCTTGCCTAAGACCGTCGACATTCGGTACACAAATCCGTCCACCCATCCTCAAAACTCCTTGGCCATAAATCTTAAAAATTGGACACTGCCCTTCCTTAACATCCATGATGATCTTCGTTAGACTCTTATCCACTCTTTGCTTGCTTGCTATCCTTTTCAGAAGAGAAGGTGTAACCTCCAAAAGAGCTAATACTGCATTCCTGCTTAAAGCAACCGCCACCGTATTTGGTTTTCCTGGCATATAGAGAATATCCAAGTCGTAGGACGCCAAAAACTCTAGCCGCCTCTGCCTCAGGTTCAAATCCTTCTGAGTAAAAAGATACTTCAGGGATTTATGATCGGAAAAAAGCTTGAAATTTTCACCTAAATAAAGAAAGGAAACTTACTCCTAAAATCTCTAAAAATTAGAAAGGAACTAAGAGGAATAGAAGGATACTTACGTAGCAAGTGGTGCCTTTATATTTTCAATGCAAAGACAACAGCTAGCAACTCTAAGTCATGTGTAGCATAGTTTTTCTCATGAGGCTTCAATTATCTGCTTGCATGTGCAATCACTCTCCCATGCTGCATCAAACCAGCGCCTAGTACCACTCCACAAGCATATGTGTAAACCGTGGATGCACTATAGCCAAAACTAGTGTGCAAGTCGATTTCTTCTTCAATTCTAGAAATGCTTCTTCACACTCTAGAGTCCATCTAAACTCCTCCCCCTTCTTAGTCATCTTAGTTAAATATGAGGAAATCATAGGATAATCTTGAATGAACCTCTGGTAGTATCCCACTAAACCTAAGAAACTGCGAACCTCGGTAGCAGTCCGCGGTCACTTCCATTCCCGAACAACTTCCACCTTCACTGGGTCAAGTGAAAGCCCTCTCCTGACACAATATGCCCCAAGAATCTTACCTCTAATTTCCAAAAATGACACTTAGAAAACTTTGCCTTCAGGACATGTCGCCTCAATGTTTCTAACACCACTTCCAAATGATGTTTATGCTCCTTCTTAGATTTGGAGTAGATTAGGATGTCCTCGATGAAAACTAACATAAACTTGTTAAGAACGTCTCAGAAGACATTATTCGTAAGGACTATAAAATATGCAGGTGCATTAGTTAGCCCGAAAGGCATAACAACCCACTCAAAGAAATAGTCAGAGATCCTAAGCGCAGTTAAGGGTATACTATCTTCAGCAACCCTCAACTGATGAAATTTAGTAGCTAGATCCATATTAAAAAATACAATAGCTCTATGAAGTTGGTCAAAAAATATCCATCAACATGGGTTAAGGGATACTTGTTCCTAATAGTTCGCTTATTCAACTCCTTAGAATCCACGCACAACCTTAAAGATCCATCAAACTTAGCTGCAAACATATGTAATGACTCAAAATTTTAGTCATTTGAATTCAGAATATTAAATTGATTTTTAAAATATTAAAAAGTGAATTTATAAGTTGAATGGCTTGAATTTTCAAATATGGCTATTTATTTGATAATTGAATTGTTAAATTTAATATTGGAAGTGTTTAAAATAATTGAACCTTGGATTTAAATTGGATAAAAATGATTTCAAATCATATTTAAATTATGTTGATTAAGCATGAAGATAGTAAACATTTAAATTGGATTCAAAAGTGATTACACTGATTTTGAAAATTACTCGTTTTAATTAATATGTAAAAATAGCCTTTTAGGGGCACTGTCTCGGATTTCGACGAAATCGGTTTCATTGGATCCATGATAGTGAATTATTATATGCTGTCAAATTTCATGGTGATTGGATGTATCGCTTGGTCGTGCGAGATCGAATCACATAGAAATTAATTGAAGGAATTTAATTTAATACAATTGGATTTGAAAAGCTATCTTCTATATAAAATGGAATTGGGTCCCGATATATATTCCATTGTGTCCATAATAGGGGTGTGACATATAGAACGCTAGTCGGCATGTCTCTTTTGGAGTTCGGAAATTTAGCGAGTGAATAGTACTTTGAAATTCTTTCTATATAAGGCCATCAAAAACTTTCAATTGCAAACTTAAAACCTAGAATTTACTTGCAGCCACCATTAGGCCAAATCCATCCTACGGCTGATGTTGATCGGGACCACCACATGACGAATTAGCCAACGACTTCAACTGCAAGCTTGTAGAGCTCAACCCCACGAGCAAGATCAATGATGGTGATTGCTTAGCTCGTCGCATGGTGGCCAGAATCTTGCTCCATTCGAGGTAGTTTTTATGGGTTCGCATGCATGGTGCGTGTGTGGCGACGGCAGGCGGTGAGGCGAACAGCATGGCGGCAAGGCCACACTCTAGATGTAGGTGGCAATGGTGTTCATAATGTCGTGATCGATCTTCGATTTGTATAAAAAAACACCTTGGAACGTGAATCAAATAAAGGAAGGAGAAGGTTATTTAATTTATAATAAGTTTATTTATTTTAAGTTAGTGATATTTTAATTTTTCAAGTGTAAATTAATCCATAACTTTTTTGTAGAGGTCCAAATCGAGCATGACAAATCGCGTTGCGATCGTAACGACGAAGGCTACGCTATGGAGTTAGGTTGGATGGATTCAGAGCTAGTAGGAATTTTGGTTAAAATTGAACGTCTGTTCAATTTTAATTCAAAATAGAATGCTTTCGCGACTATTAAAATCAATGTGAATTAATATCACCTTTTTGGTTAACCAAAAATAGTTTTAGACAATAAAATTTATTGATTAGATGCGTGGATAATTAATTGCAGATTTTAATGATTATTTGGATGATTTACTATTTAATAAGTTGGGTTGGTTATATTCCTGCCCCTGGAGCAGAAGAGACCCTATTACGTTCACATGCATGAGCGGATGACCCTTTGTATACGAATCCCGCCTCAAAGTGGTAGATATTTTATATTATTTATTTATATATTGTATGCGATGCAGGGGTATAGGTTGGAGGGATCCAAGATGATTCCTCACATTGTTGATTTTGCTCTTCATATATTTTGATATATGATATGTAGGATGCCATATTTGGTGACATGGATTGTTTTTTCTTATTTAGTGCTATAGTAGTACTAGGTCATATTTTTAGTATTTTTAAATACTATGAAATAGTGATTTTGAGTTAAAAATGATTTTCAAAGTTATTTTTAAAATATATATGTTTTAATAATTTTTAAATTATTAAAAGAAATGAATTTATTTTTAAACAAATAAAAAGTATGATTTTTGAAGCTATAAAAGTATAGTTTTGTGAAATATTTTTAAATGGAGATTTTTAAGTAAGTTTATATAAAGGATTTATAAATGTGATATTTTGTCAATAATGAAATAGATTTGTAGCCGGAATTTATAAATATTTTTTAAATGGATTTGAAATTTATTTGATAAATGGATGTTATAAATAAATTAGATTTATAAAGGAATGGAATGAATTATATAAATAAATTAAATTTATAAAGAAATGGATTTTATAAATAAATTAGATTTATAAAGAAATGGATTTATAAGTGCATTTTGATAGCAAAATGATTTTATATAAAAAATGATTTATAAATAGATTTTTATAAATAAGGAGATTTTATAAAATAGAAAGGAGATTTATAAACATAGTTTTATAAATATGGAAATGATTTATGTGGAGATTTGAATATGGATTTTTATATAAAAATATATTCAAGTTTTTAAGAGTTAAATAATCCTTTAAAGGAATGTTTTTGGAAGTAATATTTTTGATGAAGTTAATGGTTTTTAAAGTGATAATCTTTAAAAGTGAAGTTTTGAAAGTAGTAATTTCAAATGGAGTTTAAATGGTTTTGAAAAGTGATTTAAATTGTTATATGTATCGAAATCATGGATTTCGATACTTATTGTTGCAATAGACATTTTCGGGGAAGTATGGAAGACATGGACTATAACGTTGTTGTTATAGTAAATGATTTCCAAAAGGAAATGTTTTATATAGTATATGGGATATACACACACACACACACATAATTAATTATTCAAATTCCTATACTAGTGTTTTTGGATTGTCGTAACGATGTTTTACGCAACATTCATTTTGAACCAAATAAAGTGTGTTTCGAACTTAAGATTTTTATATATACTTATTTTCCTAAGTGTTGAAAATGAAATGATTCGTGAATATACTTATACGATTGATATAAATATATGGAGATGTTTTCCAATATTGAAAGATTGAAATGGTTCTGGGAATATATCTTTTAAAGGTAATTTGAAGTAAATATTTGGAATTGATTTAATTAATAAAAAATTAATCAAATGGGCCTAGTGACTGCTTATGTGCAAGATACTGTTTGTCGCATTGATAGTTAAATAATCGAAACTTGGCCATTTTTGATCCCTTGACTTGATATGGGAACTGACCAGTCGTGCACTTAGCACGAAGCCGACTGAGTAGGCTTGATTATCTTTGATTAAGAATGTTGATTCAAGTAGTGCTAAGTATCTATGGTACTCTAATCTACCATGATTCCTTCTTTGTCAAAGGAAAGATAGTTGAGAGTTGGAAACATGATAAGTCTACGAGACTTGGTTTCTATATGAGGTTGAGGGCCACTTTATTGTTGTTGGTCCGGAGAGAGCAGGGTCAAATTTATCCGAGAACTACTTTAGACCAATGTATGCACTCGAAAATGTAGGTTTATGATAATGATGATTTTGAAGATGGAGAACTTCATGACGTAGGGCTACTTGACACTAGACCCGCGATGCATATTATATATATATAGTGGTAGTAGTGCTTCATTATGATATGCAAGGACTACTCACTACTAATCGTAGGGGCAACTCCCGACATGATTTGGTAGGACGATACATTCGGTTTGTCCTGTTTCTGGACAACTTGTATGGACGAATGTCTAACATTGTATTTCTAATTACATTAATTGATCTTTATGAACCTGTTATCTGTTTGGTGGCGGAGAAGGCAACTTCTCTTAGCTTAACACCCTTTCCTGAGATGTACGAGCTCAGGAGTTATACGTTCATAGAAATTAGCTGTGTGGATGTGGGAACGGCAATGTGGCATTCAAAGTGAAATGTGCAACATAAAAGGTAATCGTAGCTTCAAAACTCACACCTGGTAATGACTAAAATCAAGGGATATGCTTCAAGGCTATGTGGTTCGCTACCATTAGGGTATGGTAATCACCTAATCTTGATTGGTATTATAGTTGTGTATGTTAGGGGCCCATTTAGGTTGTTGATCCCAACCAAGGTGATGACATATTCGGTGCTATGAAGTAAAGAGTAGGGCCGATCTTGACTTGTAAGGAGTTCATGTGACGCTCTCGGTGTGTTTTATCTAGAGATGCACTATGATAGGTGGTACCCAGTGCTTTGTCGCTGTTGGAATCCAATCTCCAATATGAATCATTACGATTTTGATTGTGCCTAACTATGTTGAAATGTGAGATGCAAGCATTTCAGCTATTTTATATATTTACTTTGAACCCTTAAACATTATTATAATATTAGATAATTTTATATAAAATGTTTTGGTTATCGTAAGGTGAAAACTCATTCGTGTTTATGTGCGACATGGTCTTACGAAATACTTTTGATTTCAAACGTTTTTATAACTTTAAAAATCCAGTTAGGCGTGTTTTCTCATGCTGGTTTTTCAAACTGACCCCGATGTTATTTTATTATAATGCTCGGGTCAGACCGAGCATATTTACAAATTGCTTTGGATGCATAAGGGCTCAGGAGAGGAGTTGGAGGTCTACATGACGTATTCACATGTATGTTTGTTTCCACTGTTTTGTTGTTGGAATCATCAGCATTTGTAAGGACAGATTGTTATAACTGTCTAGGATAATGATCATGATTTGTTATTGTACTCTAATTGATGTATGTACATAATAGTTTCCCTTTTGTAAGATTATTGATATTATATTATATATTGTTTCGCTGCGATTGAGAGATTCTGTGTTGTTGATAGTGTCTTTTTTCTTCTTCTTCTCTTCTTCTTTCCTCTTTCTTTCCCATAACTATCCATCTTTCCATTCGATTTGGGTTGACATGTGTGGTATACTGTTGGCTTGGATTATATGGATTGGCGGGTCGTTACACTTGGTATCAAAGCTTAGATTGAGCGAACGCATAGGCTTTGGTGGGAATTTACTCATTTGAGATAGGGTAAACGAGACCATAGGATGAGTTTGAGTGCATATATATGAGCTCGTATTTGTTAGTGATCATAAAAATATTTTATATTGTGTTAATTTATTCGTTGAGTGGCTTATGCATTATGGTTGGTATATGGGATGCCACGGTATCGATAGAGGTTTATAAACACTTAAACAAGGCAAACCGACACAGTATTGTTTTGAGGATTGGTAAATGAAATAATTTTACCTAAAATACATTTTTACGTATAAAGGAATAATTTTGTAGAAATTATTATAGTTATATATAGTGTGATTGGTTGTTAGTGAATGATAATGTTTGATTATTGTCAGTTGTTGTTCGTTGTTCTAATAAAGGTTGTTACTATTATAGCCTAAACAGGGATAAACATTTGTAAATTGAGTTATATAAGAAAAAAAATTATAAGCATGAATTATAGAGCATTGATTATGATTAAAATAATCAACAATTTGAAATGAATTACATAAGAAGTGATGTCTTATAAATATGATTTCTAGACGTGATTTATAAACGGAAGGAAATGAAATTGTCTAAGTATATTTATAAATATGATTTATTAATAAAATGGATTTAAAACAAGAAATTTGAGAATTTAAAACCCGCTGACTTGGAATTTTTTTTCAAAGGTATTGGAAAAAATAATAATAGCATTGTTTTAAAAAAATTATTTTGATTATAAATATTTTAAAGGGAATAGAAAGCACTAAACTCACTTTAGTCACTGGAAAATAATTTTGGTGATGACTACAGCATCATCGGCGTTCATTTTCGAGTTTTATACTGAGGGATTACTACCATTGAGGTTTTGTTTTGGTAAAACAAGTTTGTTTTAAAATTCAAAGTATGATTTGATATACAAAGGAATTATGCATATATACATATATATATATATATGATTTCAAAATGATTTGAAAATAAAAACTGGGTGTTTAAATTCTGGAAGTTGTTATTTAAGTGTTTTGTTGAAAACATAAGAAACTAAGTTTTATAACTTATAAATTTTTAGAATTAGTGAATTAAACAAATTTTAAAAGTTTGTTGAATATAAATGTTAAGAAAAGTAAATTTTAAAAATGAATTATGAAATGAAATGAACTTAAGTTAAATAAAATTAATTTTGTAATGAAATTCGACTTAAGCAAAGTTAAGTGAAATTGAATTTGATTTATAATGAATCAATGAAATAAATTAACGAAATGGATAAAAACTTGATTTATAAAATGAAATTCAACTTAAGTTGTAAAATGAATTGAATATGCTTTTGGATGTTGTTTGCTAGAAATAAATATGAACTTAAGTTGTAAAGTGAAAATAAACATTAGAAGTATGTTTATAACGAACTTACGTAAAAATTTGATGAAATGGTTTATAAATGATATTATCAGTGAAAGAAATATACTAAGTAATAAATTGATGTAAGTAAAAAGAATGAGATATAATCAGAAACCAATTGAAATAAATGTTGTACGTATATTATTTTATTCGCATAACTGTTTGATCCTGATTCGAACATATGATTCCGAGGTGATTTACACCAATCCAAGTTAGGATTTTTCACTCTATTCTTAACGGCAAACAATGGATATGGATTTTTGATTGTTCTGGTATTCTCTATCATAGTATATGGCTATGTAAGAAGAATGGAAGATTCTAATCAAGAAACCAGATCTAAGTCTAGAGTGGTCATGTGACGATACTAGCTCGGAAGTAAAATTAAGTGATCGAGCGAGTGATCAAGTATGGTTTTGCACACATATGGTATATGTACATCATACGGGCTTTAATAAAAATGTTGGCATTAAAAATTGCAAATTGATATGATTATGAATTAATTGAATTGATATTATTTGTTTTATGGTTTCTCTTGTTACTTTTGCTATATTTGCATGTAGTTATTGTATAGTCTATGTTATATATTGATATTACTTTTTCTATACTTGTTCTCATTGGTTTTGAGTGATTAGTAGGTGCAGATGGCGTATGCTTTGCATTTGGAGCTTGCTTTCACATTATATTAATTGTATATGCTTGCTAATATAATGAAATGTACACATCTCGGATTACATATCGTACTTTTATATTTTTTTCCCTACGGGATGCCTCATCTCCGAAACTGAGATTTATATTTGTGATCATATATATATATATTGCAAATTTTTACGATTGATTTGCACATAGGAGAATTTAGCGATTTTTTTTTGTAAATTTAAGAGTTAATTTTTTTTTGAGAATTTTGGAAGATTTTGACAACTAAAACTTGATATTTTTGCTATAACATGGCATGGAATTAGTTGGTATCTATGGGTGAAATTAGAAAGTTAGAAAGGTGATAATAAAGTTTCAACAAATTGATTTTTAAAAGTTAAAGGCTTAGAAGAATTTGAGAATCTAGTACAGTTAATTGGTTTTGAAAAGGCAAGTGGATGTAGGTATTTTCTTATCTTGGAAATTTCTGGGACGAAATTTATTTTTAAGGGTGGAAGAATGTAACAATGCAGAATTTCAATCATTTGAATTTGGAATATTAAATTGTTTTTTAAAATATTGAAAGGTAATTTATAAGCTGAATGGCTTGAATGTTCAAATATGGCCATTTATTTGATAATTGAATTGTTAAATTTAATGTTGGAAGTGTTTAAAATAATAGAATCTTGGATTTAGATTGGATAAAAATGGTTTCAAAGCATATTTAAATTATGTTGATTAAGAATGAAGATAGTAAACTTTTAAATTGGATTTAAAAGTGATTAAACTGATTTTGAAAATTACTCGTATTAATTAACATGTAAAATAGCCTTCCGGGGCACAGTCTCGGATTTCGACGAAACCGGTTTCGTTGGATCTGTAATAGTGAATTATTAAATGCTGTCAAACTTCATGGTGATTGGACGTATCGTTTGGTCGTACGAGATTAAAATGCATAAAAATTAATTAAAGGAATTTAATTTAATATAATTGGGTTTGAAAAGCTATCTTTTGTATGTGATGGAATTGGATCCCCTATATATTCCAGTATGTTTGAAATAAAGGTATAACATATAGAATGTCAGACGGCACGTCTCGTTTGGATTTTGGAAATTTAGCGAGTGAATAGTACTTCGAAAATTTTTCTATATAAGATGATCAAAAACTTTCATTTGCAAACTTAAACCTAAAATTTAATTGCAGCTGCCATTAGGGCAAAGCCATCCTATGGCCGAAGATGATCGGAGCCACCACAGGCCAAATTGGCCAATGATTTCAACTGCAAACTTGTAGAGCTCAACCCCACGAGCAAGATCAACGGTGGTAATCTCTTTCTTCATTGCGTGGTGGCCAGAATCTTGCCCTATTTGAGGCAGTTTTTATGGGTTCGCGTGCAGGATGCACGCATGGCGGCGGCAGGCGATGTGGTGAACACTGTGGCGGCAAAGCGACATGGTAGATGCAGGCGGCGGCGGCGTTCATACTATCGTGATCGATCTTCGATTTATAAATAAAACGTGCCTTGGAAAGAGAACGAAATAAAAGAGGGAGAAGGTTATTTAATTTGAAATAAGTTTATTTATTTTATGTTAATGATAATTTAATTTTTTGATTGTTAATTAATCCACACTTTTTCGTACGAGGTCCAAATCGAGTGCGACAAGTTGCATTACGATCGTATCGATAAAGGCTATGCTATGGAGTTGGATTAGGTGGATTCGGAACTAGTGGGAATTTTGTTTAAAATTGAACATATGTTCAATTTTAATTTAAAACGGAACGTTTTGGTGGCTCTTAAAATCAATGTGAATTAATCTCACCTTTTTGGTTAAGCAGAAATATTTTTAGTGGATAAATTACTGATTGGATGCATGTATTATTTATTATGGATTGTTATGATTATTTGGATGATTTTCTATTTAATTAATTGGTTGGATATATTCCCATCCCTAGAGCGGATGAGGTCCTATTACGTTCACGTGTATTGAGAAGATGACCCTTTGTATATGAATCTCGCCTCAAAGCGGTTGATTTTATATTGTTTGATTATATACTGCATGTGATGTAGGGGAACTGGTTGGAGAAATCCAACAGGATTCCTTACATTGTTGATTTTACTTTTAATATATTTTGACATATGATGTGTTGGATGTTGTATTTGATGACATGGATTGTTTTTGGTTATTTAGTGCTATGGTAGTACTGGGCCATATTTTTAGTATTTTAAAATACTATAAAGTAGTGATTTTGAATTAAAAATGATTTTCATAGTTATTTTTAAAGTATATATATGTTTTAACAATCTTTAAATTATTAAAAGAATGAATTTATTTTAAACAAACAAAAAGTATGATTTTTGACGCTATGAAAGTATAGTTTTGTGAAATATTTTTAAATAGAGATTTTTGAATAAGTTTATATGAAGGATTTATAAAAGCGATATTTTATAAATAATGAAATAGATTTGTAATCGGAATTCATAAATATTTTGTAAATGGATTTGAAATTTATTTGACAAATGGATTTTATAAATAAATTAGATTTCTGAAGGAATGTATTTATAAATGGATTTTACAAATAAATTAGACTTATAAAAAATTGGATTTATAAGTGGATTTTGATAGCAAAATGAGTTTTTATAAAAGAATGATTTATAAATTGAATTTTATAAATAAAGAGATTTTATAAAATAGAAGTTTTATAAAATAGAAGTTTAATAAAATAGAAAGGAGATTTATAAACATAGTTTTATAAATATGGAAATGATTTATGTGGAGATTTGAATATGGATTTTTATATAAAGGAAATACATTCAGGTTTTTAAGAGTTAAATAATCCTTTAAAGGAATGTTTTGAAAATAATATTTTTGATGAACTTAATGGTTTTTAAAGTGATAATCTTTAAAAGCGAAGTTTTGAAAGTAGTAATTTCAAATGGAGTTTAAATGGTTTTGAAAAGTGATTTAAATTGTGATATGTATCGAAAACATGTATTTCAACATTTATTATTGCAATAGACATTTTCAAGGAAGTATGGAAGGCATGGAGTATAACATTGTTGTTATAGTAAATGATTTCCGAAAGGAAATGTTTTATATAGTATAAGGATTTGTGTGCGTGTGTGTGTGTATATATATATTTGAAGTAAATATATATATATATATATATATATAATCAAATCCTCATACTGATGTTTTCGGGTTGTCGTAACGATGTTCTATGCAACATTCATTTTGACCTAAATAAAGCGCGTTTCGACTTTAAGATTAGTATATATACTTATTTCTGTTTTAAGTACATGGAAATATTTTCTAAGTGTTGAAAATGAAATGATTTGTGAATATACTTATAACATTGATATAAGTATATGGAAATGTTTTCCATTATCGAAAGATTGAATGGTTTTGAGAATATATCTTTTAAAGATAATTTGAAGTAAATATTTGAAAAGTGATTTAATTAATAAAAATTAATTAAGTGGGCCTAGTGATTGCTTATGTGCTAGATATTGTTTGTTGCTTTGATAGTTAAATAACCGACTATCAGACTTGGCCATCTTTGATTCCTTGACTTTATGTGGGAACTGATTAACCGTGCACTTAGCACGAAGCCGACTGAGTAGGCTTGATTA
Organism: Allium cepa; assembly: GCA_030765085.1. Classification (NCBI taxonomy): domain Eukaryota; kingdom Viridiplantae; phylum Streptophyta; class Magnoliopsida; order Asparagales; family Amaryllidaceae; genus Allium; species Allium cepa. Next base: position 141,779,576 of record CM060932.1, read on the forward strand.
TCGTTTGGATTAAGAATGTTGATTCAAGTAGTGCGGAGTGTCTATGGTACTCCAATCTACAGGGCTTCCTTCTTGGTCGAAGGATAGCAAGTTGAGAGTTGGAAACGTGATAAGTCTATGAGACTTGGTTTCCGTATGAGGTTTATGGCCTTTTTATCATTTTTGTTCCGGAGAGACCAGCGTTGGATTTATTCGACAACCACTTCGGATCAACGTACGCGTTCGAAAGTGCAGGTTTATGATGATGATTATGAGGATGGAGATCTTCATGATGAAGTGCCACTTGCCACTAGACCTGCAATGCATAATATATATATATATATATATATATATATACATGGTGGCAGTAGTGCTTCGTTATGAAAATCTATGATATGCAAAGACTTCTCGCTACTAATCCTAGGGGTAAACCTCGATAGGATGTGGCAGGAGAGTGCCTTTGGTTTGTCATGTTCCTGGACAACTTGTATGGACAAATGTCTGATGTTGCATTTCTAATTGCATTAGTTAATCTCTATGAACGTATCATCTGTTTGGTGTCGAAGAAGGCAACTTCTCTTAGCTTAACACCCTTTCCTAAGACTTATGAGCTTAGGAGTTATATGTTTGTAGAAATCCATTGTGTGATTGTGGGAATGGCAATGTGGCATTCAAAGCGAAATATGCTATGTAAAAGGTAACCGTAGCCTCAAGCCTCACAATCGAGAATGACTAAAATCAAGGGATATGCTTCAAGGCTATGTGGTTCGCTGCCATTAGTGTATGGTCATCATCCAATCTGGATCGGTATTATAGATCATGTATGCTCGGGGCCCATTTAGGTTGTTGATCCCAACCAATGTGATGACATATTAGGTGCTATCCAGTAAGGGGTAGGGCCGGTCTAGACTCATAGGGAGTCCATGTGAGGCTCTCGACATGTTTTATTAAGACGACCCGACCTTTTCTCCACAAAAGGTCGTATCATCTTTAAGAAAGAAAGGGCTAGAGAATAGAAAGATAGAGAAGAAAGAAGAAACAACATCAGAATCTCAACAGCGGAACGAATAAATTATATTAATAACATAAGTATTACATAGTATACAACCATTATTAGAGTTACACGGATTATACATCACATACTAGACAGTTATAAACACCTGCCTAGTTATTACAACTCAATACAAAACAGAGATACCAATCACAGCGGAACACTATAAATATCTACATGTTGAAGTCTCCTGCTCCATTGCTCCTCCACAATTCGTCAAAGCTAACCTAAATCCCTGGGCTACTCATAAAAATTAGAGTACCCAAGAGTTTAAGAAAAACAGAAATAAACTCCGGGTCAGACATGGGTCTGGTGTTAGTAACAGGTTAAGGTTGCTTAACTTTGAAAACCTTTTGAAAAGAAAAAGGTGTCACGTAAAACTCCCCACAAATAAACATGGGTAAGTTTTTACCTTACGCTAACCAAAACATTTGATAGAAAATCTGGTGATATTATAATAGTGTCTAGGGTTTTCAAGTAAATAAGAAATAGCCGAAATTGTTACATTCATTAAATTCCAGCTACTAGCCACAAAAGTGGGTAATACAATCAAAACCGTAAGGGCACGTAGGAAGAATGGGTTTCCATTAATGGCAGGGCTACTGGGGTATCGTCTGTCACAGTATGGAGCCTAGATCATCGTACCAAGGATTACTCCCAATCCCCTGCAACACAAGGCCGGAACCATCCCTTACTGAAAAATCCCGAACAAGACAACCCCGCAGTTGGCCGCGACCCAACTGCCCACACAACCGAATAATAAGGGAGTTGTAGACAGGGAAAATCTCGTCCTACTTGGGCATGACCCACTTAGCTTTGCTGCACCTCCCCTGTTTTAGCCATTCCCAGTTGATGAGGCTTAAGGCTGTGATTACCTTTAGAGAACACATCTCTTAGAATGCTCATTGGTCCACCTGACGATGTTCTAAAAGCATTCAATCCATACAAGTTTGAACGAAACCGAAGGCATTATCTCGTTACACTCATTTTGGAATCACCCTCAGAGTTAACGACGATAACCCTTACACTCTGAATCTTCATCTTCACTTGAGATTCACGACCTATCGTTAATTTGGATCGATGTTGTTTTCGGGTATCCAAATCTGGAAACCCGATTCCGGTCTCATCGAAATCCAAAACGCCATCTTTTAGGTCCAAGTTGTTTTAAAGTTTAAAACAATTCAATTCCATTATCTATATACACACAGATAGATAATTCACATATCACAATAGATAATCCACATTATCATCATAAACAGATAACCCATATTATCATCACAAACAGATAATCCATATTATCATCACAATAGATAATTCACATAATCATCACACTTCAACCAAAGCGGCCATATCACACAGCATTACTTATCTCATATCTGAGAACTCAAACCATTCAAGGGCAATCAATATCATCCATCCATACATAGGCAAGGATTAATCACTATCTATAATTAATTTAAAATGAATTAAATTAATTTCTTTATCTCTAATTAATTTAAAATAAATTAAATTAATTACTTCATTTTATAAATCCTACTTACATAGCTATTAATTGATTTCAAATCAATTAATCAATCATCTTCTAATTATTCATTTAAATTAATCAACCTTGATTAATTATCCTTTAATTAGATTTAAGTAATTAACCTTTAATTAATTTCACAAATTAATTATCCTTAACCAAATACAGTAATTAACTTTAATTACTTCATTAATTAATTAATTACATTAATCCTTAATTAATTACATTAACTAATTACTTCATAATCACTTATTATTGATTAATTAATTTTAATTAATCAACCCTTAATTAAATCATTAATTACATTAATTAATAATCCCTTAATTACTCCTCCAGTTAATTATTAAGCATAATTAATAATTAATTTTTAATTAATCTTATTCATTAATCCACCTTGATTAATCACAAGTAGTAATAATTATCCTTAATTACTTCATTAAATAAATAAATTACTCCTTAGTTAATTTCATTTAATAATTAATCTTTAATTAATTAAATTTATTAATCACCCTTGATTAATCCCATTAAGTAATTAATTACCCTTAATTAATTACATCTCTTAATTATCTTCAAATAATCTTATTAATGACTTCTTAAATTAATTACACCAAGTAATTAATTATTAGTTACTTGTACTAAGTAATTACCCTTTTTTATTAATTACACAAAGTAATTAACCCAAACTATTCCCATACTTCAATTAATTACATCCAGTAATTACCCATCTTAATTACTTCACTAAGTAATTATTCTTCATTAATAACATTAAGTAATTATACTTAACCCATCATCCAGTGATTATTCAAATTAGTTAAACCAATTAATTAACTTAAATTAATCATATCAATTTAATTAATTACCTTGAGTAATTAATTCCTCTAATTGCTTCCATTAAGTAATTATACTTAAACAATTTCCATAAATTATTATCTTTAATTAATTAATATAATTAATTATTAAAATTAATCACATTAATTGATTATTTAATAATACCTAGTTAATGATCTTCATTAACTATTATTAATTCTTTAATTACTTACCTTAAGTAATTAAACTTAGATTAATCATTATTAATTACAAATTAATTAATCTTTATTAACCAACTAATTAATCTCTAATTATTTATTTAATTAAGTGCTTAACCGAAACTTAATTAATCTTTAATTACTTGATTAATTAATTCTTAATCATAAATTAATTATTTAATCTTATCTAATTAATGATTTCTTAATTACAAATTAATTAATTCTTAATTAATTTACTTAACCCTTTAATTAATTAAATTAAACCTTTAATTACTTAATTAATTATTCCAAATCATAAATTAATTAAACTAATTAATTATCCATCTTAATTACCTTAATTATCCCAAATTATTAGATCTTGATTAACCTTTTAATATAAAACATTTTCCTATTAATGATTTAAATTATCATTAACAAAAGCGTTTGAAAACTTTTTACTTTCAAATTTACTTTCAAACTTACTTTTTAAATTTCATTTTTAAATTAAGATTTAAAAATGAATACAATTTACTTTCACAAAGTTTTAAACAAATTTAGAAACCTTTAAAATCAAATGTTAAAGGATACTTATCTTTATAAAAGGAATTTACCAAATTTAATTTAAATTCAAATCACTTTAAAATACACTTTAACATTTTAAAGTTGTTTAAACATTTTGAATTTGGTTTTTATTTTATTTCAAACTAGGATACCAATTTAGATTTGAATCCATACCATAAATTTGATTTAAAACTCAGTATAAACCTTGCTTTCAAATTCTAAATTTCATTTTAAAAGTTAAAACACTGTCAAGTTTTAAAACCTGTAATAAATCAATGACCCGAGCCACCCTACCATTTACTTCGAGCAAACACACCCCATGCTTCGAGCAAATCATAAATTGACTCGAGTAAAACTCGAATACAAATCCATTTCTACAACCCAGGCTAATCAGAACCCGAATATGCACTGTGCATATGCACAGACCAACCACCTCTAGAACCCCATGCAACTCGATCATCTCTAGAAGTCGCGACGATTAAATTTATGATCAACAGAAAAACTTGGGTTACAAACTTCCCAGATCAATCACCATCGCCATCGACCACTGATCGCCTTCTTGATATTTTTCCTTGATTCCTCGATCATCACTGCATCTCCAGATAAGATGCTGACCCTCCAGACCATCGAGGTCATCAGAGACAACCCAAAACATCATTTCTGGTCAGACCAAAAATGTACATACTTCCCAAACTAAAAAGTAAAATTTTAGTTTTAAAAATCATGTTTTTGGATGAGGTTTCAGATCCTAACCCTGAAACATTGGATCATGATGTTTGATTTTATACTTTATATTAAACTTGTTCTGTAGTTTTAATTTCCAAAGCCATTTCAATTTTACTTTAACTTATATAGAATTTTAAAACTTAATTTAAAATCAAACAAACAATATTTGTTTATATTTTAAGTCCTACTGTTATCAGATCAATGGATAATGATGTTGTTTGCAAATTTGAGTCCTAAAAAGCAAAGAACAGAGGTATCTCAATTGTAACAGGCATGCACACATTTACATCCAAATATTCACAGATATTTCACACACACATATATATGTGTGTGTGTATGTATGTATGCAAACTTACTTATCTATATCCACACAAATCATATTATCATAGGAATAATCATGCAACCATGTTTAAACTTAAGTAATTTTAACAAAAATGTTACTCACCTGATTTTAAGAAGGACAAAGGATTTTTGATTTTGAAAACAGCTTTTGCTATGTTTATCAGCTACAGCCCCTTTTGATTCTTTGAAAAATGCTTGCAGGCTACTGAAACTGGAAAATACTTGTTACAGTGGTTTGCTTTGGACATGCTTTAGTTTTGAAAAGATGCAGGCATTTATTTTCCATATTTTAAGAAATGATCTGCAATCTTGATGCTTCAGGTTTGATGTTGAAAATTGGTTACAGGGTTTAGATTGATTTACTATCTGGTTTTGAGGAGTTGATTTAAAAATTGTTTTTGATCTCTGAAGATGAATATAGATCTTGTTTCTGGTTTGAGGAGGGGATTACTGATTTAGATTCGAGGAAATTTGCAGGCTTTTTGATGTTGGAGGTGATTTACATTTTTGGTTTGAGGAAGATGTTTTGATTACTGATTTGTGTTTTGTTGAAAGATTTTGCAGCTGAAGTTTTTCTTAAGCTTTGGAAAAAGAATTGAAAAAATATGAGGGTGAGAAGAAATGTGTTTATATAAGTGAATTTTTTGATTTCATTAAAATAAAAGAAAAATGAAAATTAAACAGGACACTTATCTTAATGTACTAACATTTGTCATCTTGTTTTATTCATTACTTAACAAATGTTATTAGGTTCCTTGAGGTAATTACACTTGTCCATTAAATATTTTCTTTTTATTTTAAATGTTAATAAAAGTTTTTTAACTTAATTTATAAATTCTTATGTAAATAATTATGAATTTCTTATGTAAATAAAATGTAATAAAAACAAATTATAAATAAAAACTTATCCAAATATTTTATGGATCTATTCTTTTGAATTTCAAAATAAATTCCAAATTCAAATTCAAATTAAACTTTTAAAATCCAAATTAAAGTCAACTTATTCAATTTGAAATGATAATTCCATTTTCTTATTTAATTCTTTTTATATTTATATAGAAAAATAATACATTATTAATATTGTTTGAAAATAACAAATTTGACAATTTTAAATAATTTATATAAGAGATTATCTTATTATAATTTTCAAATCATATTTATCAAGAAATATTTAAAAAGAAATAAAACAAACCATATAGTTATTTATTTAAATAACTCTGAAAAGCATAATATTAATTTAAATCAAAATTTCCAAATTCTCAAAACATATATTAGAATTTGAAAACAAGATTTATTTATTTATCAAATTCAAACCAAAGATTATCTATTTACAATGTATACAAATATATACATTATAAATAGAAAACAATTTATTAACTTTTAAAAGATAAAATTCACCAATTAAATATTTATCAAAAGAAGATTATTAAATCAATTCAAACTTTATTAACACAAATTATCAAATCAACTTAATTTTAATGCAGATTATTAAATTGATATTGTCCAAAATTCCGGGTTATCACGTTTATCTACAGATGCACTGTGATAGTTGGTACCCTTGTGCCTCGTCATTATTGGATTCCAATCTCTAATGTGAGCCATTATGATTTTGACTGTGCCCAACTATGTTGGAATGTGAGATGCAAGCATTTTAGCTATTTTATATATTTGCTTTGAACCCTTAGACATTATTATAATATGAGATAATTTTCTATAAAATGTTTTGGTTATCGTAAGGTAAAAACCCTTTCGGGTTTATGTGCGGTGTGATCTTAGGAGATATTTTTGATTTCAAAGGCTTTTATTACTTTAAAAATCCAGTTGGTTGTGTTTTCTCACGCTGATTTTTCAGATAGACCCTGGTGTTATTTTATTACAATACTCGGGTTAGACCGAGCATATATACATATTGTTTTGGATGCATTTGAGCTCTGAAGACGAGTTGGTTTGCATGGCGTATTCACATATATGACCTTTGTTTTGTTGTCGGAATCATCAACAATTGTGAGGATAGGTTGTTATAACTGTCTAGGCTAAAGATTGTGATTTGCAATTGAACTCTGATGGATGTGTGTATATAACAGTTTCCCTTTTGTAAAGATTATTGATATTATATTATATATTGTTCCACCACGATTGAGAGATTCTGTGTTGTTGATGGTTTCTTTTCTTCTTAATTCTTCTCTTCTTCTTTCCTCTTTCTTTCCCATAACTATCTGCTTTCTGTTCGATTTGGGTTGGACATGTGTGGTATGTTGCCGCTTAGATTGTACGGATTGGTGGATCACTACAGAACAACACAGCAGGCCCCCAACTCGAACGACCGGGTCTAATCAATCCTCTCCTTAACAGGTCCTGGGTTTAACTTATCAACACCTCTCTCTCCCTTGGAGCCATCCTATGCTTAGGTTGAACCACAGGCCTTGCACTAAGGACTAAACAAATGTGGAATTCTATCTCTCGGTGCAGGGGTATACTTTTAACTTCCTCGAATACACCGGGAAATTTTTTAACAACCTCAATCAACCCTAAATTTTCTTGGGATGCTTCTAGGGCATACAAGAAACTACGCACATGAATATCGGGTTCCTTACATGATCCTTCCATGATACGTTAGCCTTTCTTCTTATTTCAGTCATTAAAGATATAGTCATTTTATTACATTCTAAAACAGCTCCAAATTTCGATAACTAATCTATACTAAGGATAATGTCAAATCCTTTAAAGTTTAAGACATACGGATCGTATGAAAAGTGACAAGAAAGGTAGGAAATTGGCAAATTCTTACAAATCAGATTCAAATGGGTCACCTCGCCTATAAGGTTAGACGCACACATAGGTCTTTCTACAATATTCGAGTTAAGATGAAATTTACCTACTAATTCTAAAGAGATAAAACTGCGATAGGCACCATTACCAAATAATGCTCGAACAAAAATGCCATTAAGTAGTAAGGTACCTTCAAGGATGTCTTTCCCCTTCACATCCGTTGAAGTCGACGGTTCATTCTTAATGGCATACACCTTGGGCTGTTGCACCTTCTTCATGAGTGGGTGGTCCTTTATCATATTTTAGGGGTAATTACAATTAAAACATAGAGTCTTTTGGACCATCGGGGAGATATGTCCTCCATGCAGTTGCTGCCGGTGCTGCTGAACTCCATAATTCTTGCAAAAATTTGCGATATGGTCCTTTTGCTGACACTTGTGACAAACAAAAGCCTTAAAATGACTCCCTTGAGCCCCATCATGTAGCTTTCCCTTTTCTTAATTCTTCCAATTAGGGTAAAACTTTTTCTTGTTGGAATTGTTGCTATTAACATTTCCACCAGTTATTGTCGATGTCAACTTCTTCTTTTCCAAGACCTCAGACCTGAGAACCATGTCCACTAAATCAACAAAAGAACCTTTGATATGAACAGACATCTTCTCATGGAAACTTTCTCTCATTCCCATAACGAACATCTTGTTTTACTTCAATGGGGTGTTGATAAATTCTGGTCCAAAACAGGATAGCTCGTTAAACTTTTTCTCATATTCTGCTGCAGATAGATCCCACCGCTTCAAGTCCATGAAGTTCCTATACATCATAGTTCTTCCAATTGCAGGTATGAGCTGATCCTTAATAACTTTTTTAAATTGGGCCCACGAAAACTATTCCTCTATAACATTGGTAGTAAGGGAGTTCCACCAATTTGGTGTCCCCTCTTGCATTTACCATGTTGCAAAGAACCTTTTCTGCTCATCGGATAAACCAAGACCTTTAAAAACTTTTCGCAAGATCACAACCAAGCTTGCACTTCCATAATAGACTTGGTTCCTTTAAATGGTTTCCCTCATAGATTGGTGTAATCCTTGCATAAGGTTGCGAAATTCACTCTTGGCTGCTCTGGTGTTACCTCTTCAAAAATCCAAACTCCTCCAAGATTTGGGATTCGACCATTTGTAGTCGTAGTGCTACTTGCTCCCCTACCTCGTGTGCCTCTGTTACTCATGTTTTACTACATAGACATAGTAAGATAATTCTTATAATATTTAAAGGAGATAATCTTAAAGGAATGATATCAATAAACCTATCAAAGCTGATCTAACTATCCAGAATATATATATATATAGGTATGAATAAAAATTACAAATATGCTCTCTTGAAGTTGACCCCAACCAAAAGCCTAGATGTTCGCTCAACCTAGCTCTGATACCAAATGTGATGGTATGCCTTTCTTGCACAGAAAGACGATCCATTATGGGCGAAAGAAAATGAAAGATAAGAAGAACTCAATAATCATAGAATCTCACCATGAACTAGAAAAACATATAACATATAACATTGGATATTACATAGTCATTTCCACAATATTACATCAGAGTCATAATATTATAATTCCAAACTAGGACAGATATAATTACCTGTCCTTACATCACTAGTACAAAATACATACATATATACATAGTGGAATAAGATGGTAGCTAACTAACATTGAAGCCACCTACTCCAGCTCCTCAAAAGTGCAATCGTGAGAAACATGAATCACTTGGCTACTCATAAAAATTTGAGTGCCCAAGAGTTTTTGGGCCGGGTCAGACATGGGTCCAGTGTGAATAAACTTAGACCTGTTAATATATGATCCAACCCATTAAGCCAACCCATTTACCCTATTTATATGTGGGTTGAGTCAACCCATTTATGAATTTTATTAAATGGGTTATGGATTGGATTGACCCATTTTTAAAAGTTATAAGTGGGTAACCCATTTACCTGTTCATTAAAAACTTAAAATTTGAAGATATAAATTTTGAAAATATAAATTTTGAAAATTAGAATTTTGAACACACATAGTGTTATCCATGGAGACTAATAGTTGCACTTAGAAAATAACAGGCTACTGCATCCTCATATTTGAACTCTACCTAGTGTAGAAGCCGCCATTTTTTTGTTCATACTACAATAACTTCTTTATACTAGCTCGAAATCAGACGAGACTTTGACCGATCCCACCTAAATTACTGATAATTTGGAACACTTGGATACTTCATCTTGTGAACACACATTGTAGTTCTCCATGAGGACTGAGATTTATACTTAGAAAATAACAGGCTACCACATCCCCATATTTGAACTCCGCCTAGTGCAGAAGCCGCTATTTCTGTGTACAGACTGCAATAACTTCTTCATACTAACTCAAAATCAGACGAGTCTTTGATTGATTAACTCCCATCTAAATTACGTACAATTTGAAACACTTGGATACTTCATATTGTTCAAGCACACTGTAGTTCTACATAGAGACTGATGGTTGTACTTAGAAAATAACATGCTACTGTTGAATATGCTAGTATACAATTTTTGTCTGATGACAATAACACACACACACACACACATATATATATATATTCATTTAAATGTAATTTTTATCGTACTATTTTATTTTTCATATAATTAAATAAATATTTGTTGAATAAAATAAATAACATAGAATATAAATTCAAACAAATATTTTATTCAAACAAATATTTTATTGAAACAAATATTTTATTACAATTTTTGAATAGTACAAATTTGAGCTCTCACTATATTGCACACTTTAAATTACAAGACAATTTAAAATTACAACACAATTTTTCACTACACAATTTTTACATACATTTTCACCTTACTACATATCACTCATTTACTCGTATTTATCTTCAGCTCTACTCCAGATTGAATCCAACATCTGAATTATCTGCAAAATAAACACTGATGCTGTAAAATTGAAAAAAAAATTGCAGTGTAAATTAAAATGTGTGTTTTCGAAAATATTATTTGCCTCGGGTATTTGGGTTGTTCGTCATCATTTCTTTTGAATTCATCATACACGAACAACTTGTGACATGCACAGTATATCATTGTACATGCCACAAGGCCGTGCAGACCGATATACATTTGATAAAACTGCAGGGATGGGAGAGCACAAGATCAAACCCGAACCGAGACTGGATTCAACTCAGGTGCAATATAAAAACAAAAACATCACAAAAAATGTCAAGTACCAGTTCTTATGCAACAAGAATCTAAAACCAACAGAATACAAGCCTCGGCCAGAAATTCAATGTGCACACATGAGAATAAACTCGATAGTGAAGTCATGAAGCAATATGAAATGAAAACAATTCAACTATTCAAAATCAAGACAAGTGCACAAATCAAAGGCACAAACATGACTCAAAGCATTACAAGGAACCAAACTTCGAACCAGACCAGTCAACATGAAGAGACAATGCAACAGAGCAAAGCAGTTCAACATGAATGAATCCTGTCTGGTCAAAACACACATATATCAGTTCAACTTGACCAGACACAAGTCCAGACTCAATGAACACATAATAACAAAGTCAAGCTAAAAGCATTTCAAAATAAAGCAGTCGAAGCAAACTATATAAACCAGACAACAATATTGCAACCAATCTCGACCAAATCATCATAACCCAAAAACCAGACAAGTTTAAGGAAAATGTATTAACATGTGGAACTAGAGACCAGCATGGGTATGTATAGAGAATTCAACTCAAAGCAAAGAGACCAGATTAGCTCAACATGATCCAGACCATCATACATGTGTATACATGTACAAATATGCAGTAACATTCATTACACAAATATATACATGCATATGCATGCATGTATATACATGAATATGTGCATTTTTTCAAAATCAATGAGCTACAGTTTAAGTCTACAACACTCAACATACAACATGACAAAATGGTGAACCAGCAATGAACCAAAGGAGATCAATTAAAACATACAACATGGATTCACAAAAAGCTTCAGGCTGCATGAACAAGACTCCAAATGTATATGAACACAATGCAACATCAAAACATCCACATATGCAACCAGACTCAATGCATTCAGACACAGGAATAAAATGAACACAAATGTCAATGGCACTAGGGCAGTGCACATGAAACAAGACCACACTTCAAAATCAAGTTCAGTTACGATTTGAACTTGAACATATACAAAATGCCCAAGAAAATGCAGACAACAAAACATACTCATGAAACCACAACTACACCAAACTTCAACGTGAAGTGGACTCATTGCAGATGGATTAAGTGCACAAATGGATACATGAAGCCAGCAACACAAGTTCATCATTAACAAGCAGAACAAGGCATTACAACATACATATATACATGCGTGAACATACACATATATATGCAGTGGAAACCAGACTTCAATCTAAGCAAACAGTGAATGATGATATACAAATGTTACAACATGAAGCAGAGTTTACAGAAAAATCAAAACAGTAGCAGGTTGAACCAATACGAGTGGTGTGAATATTAGTCAAGAAATTTTGAAAATCAAGCCGTGGAAAATTATCATATGCAAGATTAAAGTACACGAATCAAAAAAGTTAGTAAATTGAACAGGTCAATCATAGCCAAGTCAAATATCTTAAAAATTCAGAGTGCCGAAATCATAGAAGTTAAAAGAGAAAAGAACAGACCTAAATTCGAATTCATGAAGTATACATATTATATGAAAAAAGTCAAGATTAATCGCATCGTTCGATCAAAAATTAATGGCAGAGAAAATCATGTGAAGAATTCAAACCGAAATTATACGAACGTAAACTAAGGGATTCGATCCCTATAAATTACCCATATCATCATCGGCGGAAAGGAATTCGAGTTGGAGACAAAAAAATTCCAGAGCATACTTTTAAATCAAAAACAAATTTGCAATTTGAATCAAAGTCGAGAATTAAAAGGAAAAAAATTCACGTACCAACTTAGCGCACAATTGAACTCGACTAAATTGGAGCAACCTCATGCACTCAAGTCAAGAAGACGATTGAAAAAGATCGAAGCATAAAATCACTTCAATCGATCAATATATCCAAGCGGCATCTTCAATTTTACAAAAACCCTAGCATTCGAAAAGGGACGGAGAAAGGGAGCGGCCGAAGGCATTAACAAGAGAAAAAGGGAACAAATTATCTTTATCACAGTATTTTCTTTGGGTTGATCTTTTAATTCTATTGGGCTTTAATTTTAAAATTAGGGCTTTTGTGTTGTGTTTGTTTTTAATTTTCTTTTAAACTTTTGTAACCTTCTAGTCGTGTGACTAGGTACAAACTACAGGGCATAGTTTGAGAATTGACAACTCAGTGGCTGAGTTGTGAAAGGGTTTTGAGCGTAGAGTTAGGTTAGTCGATAATGGGTGTTGCAAGTTTACGTGTGCAAGCGTCTGACTATATAATTTCTAGTAGACACCATGGGGGCAGCACGTAGGCAGGGTTTTGCCAAAGCTGGGTAAATCTGTGTTGTTCTATTTCTTCTTTTATTATTCTCCTATTATCTGTGCTTCAATTATTATATATATTTCCGCATTAATTTTTATTATTTTTACTATCACCCTAGTCACCCCCTCTAGGTGAAATCGATCCTACAGCTACCACATCCCCATATTTGAACTCCGCCTAGTGAAGAATCCACAATTTTTTGTTCAACTGCAATTTCTTCTTCGTACTAACTCGAAATCAGGCGAGACTTCGATCGATTAACTCCCACCTATATTACGAACAATATGGAACACTCAGATGCTTCATATTGTTAACGCACATTGTAGTTTTCCATGGAGACTGACAGTTGTACTTAAAAAATAACAGGCTATCATATCCTCATATTTGAACTCCGTCTAGTGCAGAAGTTGCTATTTTTTGTTCAGACTATAATAAATTCTTCATACTAACTCGAAATCGGACGAAACTTCAATCGATTAACTCCCACCTAAATTACGGACAATATGGAACACTCGGATACTTCATATTGTTAAGCACACTGTAGTTCTCCAAGGAGATTGATAGTTGTACTTAGAAAATAATAGGCTATCACATCTGCATATTCGAATTTTGATGAAAACTTGAATTAAGATTTTAAATTTTGATCTTTATTGAAATTCAAAACATAAAAAATAATATTAGAATTATTTTACATTCACTTTTTCATTAGTCAAGTCAAAATTAAATCTTTAAATGAGTTAAATAGGTAACCCGCTTATTAAATTGGTTGGGTCATAAATGGATCAAAAAGAATGCATCATAAATGGGTTGGGTCAAGCTTGACCTAATCCATTTTGACCCAACCCAACCCGTTTGACAGGTCTAAGTAAACTTAAGTAACTGAATTTTTGCATTTAAAACAAATTTAAAATCAAGGGTATCTCGTAAGACCACGTTGCACATAAACACAAATGGATTTTTACCTTACGATAACCAAAACGTTTATAGAAAATCCAGTGATATTATCATAATGTCTAGGGGTTTCAAGTTAATATATAACATACTCGAAATTGTTACATTATTAAATTATGGAAAAATAAGTATACAACTAAAATCGATAGAACTTATTGGGAAATGGATTCTATACATGGCCATGTAAGGAACTACCTTTCGAAAGGTCACCTCTAGATAAAATACACATGGGGTCTGACAAGAACATCTTGTACCCCTACTACACATAACCGGCCTACCACTTGACTAGTAATACCGAATACATCACCACCACAGTTGCGATCAGCAACCATACCAGAGCATACAAAATGGGTCAAATATCGATTCTAGATATAGTGATGACATACCCTAGTGGGAGTGACCCACATGGCCCTGCTGCATACCCTATTCTGGTCATTTTCAGTTGATGAGGCCTAAGGCTACGTTTATCTTTACTATAACACTTGCACTTGGAATGCTAACATTACCTTCCAGATGTTGACACAATGTCAGTACTCATCCGTACAAGTCGTTCAAGGAATGAACAAACATAAGGTACTACTTCCACGACACCCATTTTGGAATCACCCTTAGGGTTATAGCAAATAGTCCTTGCACTTCAAAGTCTTCATCTTGGACCTTGCCTTCACTATCTCCAATTTGAACGCTTTCTTAAGTTCGAAGTGTTTTCTGATAACACTGCTAACCGAACCCGGTCTCCTCAAACCAACATTCAATAATGTTAAAGGGTCAAGTTATAGATGGTGAATAACTCCACTATCTAGGTGTAAAGATTTACATATTGAATTACCTTCCATATGCTTAAGTTATCATGACTCGCTTATCGTAATTAACTCCCTTACATTTATCACGTTTCCGAAATATGGTCTTTATGATAAGTACAAGTCGACTTACTTTCAACAAAACATGTCAACGTTTTATTATAACTACATTAATTTGTTTGGTTACTTAATGGCACGGACAAGAGACTTTGGTTCAAAAACAGTTCACTGAGAGAAGATACTTGGTTTGAAATAATGAACTGTCGGAGTTTAAAATAACTTAAAATAATAAATAAATCATCATTAAATAATATATTAAGGCTTAATTAATCTTTAATTAATCATACGTAAATCAAAATTTAAACCTTAATTAATCTTTGTTAAGTCTTAATTAATTAGTAATAATTACCTTTAATTAATTAAACAATTAAACTACATAATAATTAAGCCCTAATTAGTAAAAAAATAATTAAACTTTATTTAATAAACGTTTATTTTAAATTAAACTCTAATTAATTAGTAATTAAGTAAATAAATAACTCTTGATTAAATAATAATTAATTAAATACTAATTAAACACTAATTAAATAATTAATTTAAAAATAATTAACTTGATTAAAAAATTAATTAAAATAATTATCTCTTATCTAATTAATCATTAATTAAAACTTCTTAATTAACAGCAAATGATTAACTTAATTAATTCTTAAATCCTAATTGCTTTACTTAATTACTTAATTAATTAATAGTTATTTTTCATAAATAATTTTTTTTAAACTCAATAATTAAAATTTAATCAAGTTTTATAATTACTAATTAAGTTTGAAATTGTTTTCAAAATATTTTTAATATAAAACTTTAAAACTTAAAATTCATAAACTTTCGAACTGCATCCATAGCGACTATAACTATGGATGTTGTAACTCAAATTACCTTTCTAAGTTACCATCCAAAATTTTAGCTTTTCATTTATGCTTACTTTTTACAACATATTCAAGATTGTTTTAAAACTTCAACTAAACTTAAAAACTAAAATAATAAGACAAAGCATTTTCTAAATCAAAATAAGTAAACGATGTATTCTCAAAATAAATCTCAAGTCCTTCTCAACATCTTACTTCAATCTTCCGAAACATTTAGCCATAAACCAAGATTATATATGTACACCAAGTCATATCATTACCATAACACATCAAAGATTACAACTTTATAGTTAACACATCAATTTAATCCATCGACTCAAGTCCAAAGCTAAAATACAAGTTATCACATGCATATATATCCAAACCATATCATATCCAAACATCAATATCATACATAAATAACCACATAACCATCATATAAACAAAGGTAAGATCTTTCCAAAAATTAGGAATTTTGCTCACCGAATTCAATGAAAATTTTCAAACTTTTTGCAAAACGACTTAGGATTTTCGAATTTTCTTAAAAAAGACTTGATCTTGCTTCTTTAAAAATGTGATTAGCCTAAACACAATATGGTTCGGCCATAAGCGCAAGGGTGTGGCCTTGGCTAATTTGGGTGGAGATGGCTTGATCTTGAAAGAGGAAGTGAAGAAGAGGATGTAGAAGTGTTTTTAAACAAGTTGCTTAAGGAATTTAAGTTGAAATATATTGTTTTTGAAACTTTGAAATGAGGTTGGAAGCCATGGAAATTATTCTTAAGAGCTTTAGGAATTTTAAAAATGGAAAAATAGAATGAGAACGTGAAAACGACATTGAAAATTTTAGTTTTATATAAAATGAATATGCGAAATTACCAAAATGACCTTGTACTTTACCCTTCTCTCACATGTTGCCGTCTCACACCCTTGTCTCCCACCTTTGCTCACAATTTCCCCTTATCCCCATTCCATTTTTCCAAGCCAACATGTCTTAGTGCTTGTTTTGTACTTGTGTATAAAGTAGCATCTTTATATTAATATATATATATATATATATATATATATATATATATATATATATATATACACACACATACTTTTTAAAATAAAAATCTTAACTTATTTTTAAACACATGCATACATAAGTGTACGTACATGTACACATAAATTTAAACATATCTAAGGTGATTTATAGATGTATGCATGTGTGCGCAAAAGTGTTATAACATTTCCGATAACTTTTAGTCGATGAAAAATCGAAAATTCAAAAAACGACTTATGGTCACGTTTCCAATCTCTCTTCAAACTGATTATTTTTTTGTAAAAAAAATTCAAACATGATTTCACTGTCATTTATTATCATTTAAAAGGAGTTTATTTTAGTTATAAAAATCCATTAATTAATTATTAGAATTATATGTAAATATCCATACTTAAAGTGACCAAAATCTGGGTTGTTACAAAAAATTCCTTCATCGACTTTTAGGTCAAATTTTCTTAATTGATCTTTACTATTTAAAATAAAATATTTTGACCCAAAAATTCAAAAATATGAAACTTTCGGTTTTTTCCATAAAACAGTTCATAAAAAGTGTTTTTAATCAATGGCCTTAAATAAACACGATTAAATACATAGCAAGTGGTAGCAACGGCTTCGGCCTAAAAGTTGTTTGGTAAGTTACTGCTACATAGCAATGTTCATGCATATTCTTGGAAGGTACGATTCTTCCTTTCAACTACACCATTTTATTATGGTGTTACTAAAAAAGAAAAACTGTGACTAATACCCTTCTTATTACAAAAATCTTAAAATAATTCATTTTCAAATTCCTCTCCACGATCACTTCTAATATTTTTAATTTTGAAAATCTCTTAAATTTTGAATTCTCTTAGCAAAATTTTAAGCATTTCAAAAGTATCACTTTTGTGGATTAAAAATAAAATCTAAGTAAA
The DNA here is from genome assembly GCA_030765085.1 of Allium cepa. Lineage (NCBI taxonomy): Eukaryota > Viridiplantae > Streptophyta > Magnoliopsida > Asparagales > Amaryllidaceae > Allium > Allium cepa. Next base: position 141,797,660 of record CM060932.1, read on the forward strand.
TCTTAAAAAATCATCAACAATCACAAAAAATGTATTTGTTATTATTTATCGATCTTACTTGAGTAGAACCGAATAAATCTAAATGTAATAGTTCTGGCGGTTGTTTTGTTGATATTTCCTTTTTAGATTTGAAAGAAGTTTTCTTTAACTTCTATATAGACATGCACTATGATAGAGTTAGGGGTATGCCCTAGGAGAAATTATGTAATTTGTTACATATATCTTACTCGTTGACCAATCTTGTTCAAAACAAAGGTATTTTCTTCCTATTATATACTTGATATAATATGATTATATTAATTCATTAACTTAATTAAAAGTATATTTAATATAAAAATCCATAAATAGTATATTTTTGTGATAGTAGTTACAAAGTGTTGTAACCTAGAGCAATTTATCACAATGAAACAAATATACCATTTTATATGTTCCTAGTCAAGATGCATCGAGACTGGATATCGATATATCTGTTGAGACTAGAGTGTGTAACGCTCTCCAAATGTTGGGCAGTATATTAATCATGACTACTGGGGCACAAAGGGGTTACGTACTAATAGTTATTGGATAACTACGGAATGACTCACTCGATAGTTTTTTGTTGGTTAATATAACTAAAGTCAAACAGAAAATATCTATCTGGCTGGTTTACACAGTTCTCTCAGCTTAAGAATACTATGGATCTTCAATATGAAAGCTCTGCTTTGATTATAGCCAAATCATGGCATGGCATCCATCGAGTGACTATAGTTGGGCCAAGTGGAAGTATTGGAAATAAAGCACTATTCAAGAGAGGTTTCGTCTCCTCAGATATATGCGGTTAATATCACAGTCAACTCAAGTCAACTCATAGTCAAAGTCTCTGGCCGGAGCATTTCGATTAATAAAAATTATTATTATTGAACCAAGGACTTTGTATTTAGACTATAAAGTTGAATGCGGATGAGGTTGGAATTTTGACCATTACCAAATTCCATAAGTCCAAAGTGATATAGTTTTGACGAAGAGAATTAGTGTAAACAAATGTCACAACCAAGCGACGCTTATTAAACTAAAATTGGATTTTACCAAAAATGAGTAAGCGATAAATTTGGCTATATTGTCACACCACCTGCTAAGTGATGAGTGAACGTTAACATTAGAATAGTTCAATGTTAATCGCAGACCAAATTTACACCCAAGAGTTACACAACCGAAATGATGAATTCCCTTAAGACCGAACGATTTAATTAGTTTATAAAATTTGAACATGACTTGAGAAATAAATAATGTTATATATATTTATAATAGTTATAAATATATCGATCGATGTACAATATCGACAAGCGATTAAATTAGATTTAATTACATAGTATTTTGGCTTGGGATTAGATGGGTTTAAGGCCCATAATTAGGGATGTAAAATTTTGGTTTTGGGAAGGTCTAGGGATGGCTAAAACATAGGGAATTGGCTTAGAGATAATGGGTTGGGATAAAGTGAGAATGGGTAAAAAGGTTTTCCTCATTTCTCTCTAATACAACCTTTATGTGTGTGTGTGTCTAAAAACAATGACTAACCTTTTTGGCTGCCATTACCTTCTACATTGCTGGTTAAAACATTGCTCTCAATCCACTCTAAAATTATCAAATATATTTCAAATTAAAATAATATTATTCGATAGTTAGAGGTTGGTGATTTCGGACTTGCAATCTAACGAATCAAGAACAGTAAAAGGAAGGGAAGTCATTGCTTCAACGTGGATTCAAAGGCATCATTAAATTGGTCATTTTAATTCATATTACAGTAATTAAATTTTATTCTATGATCCTATAATGAGCAATTTTTTATCTGTTTAAGTATAGCGCTACTATATGTTTAGTTAGGTGAGATTTTGTAAGTAGATACGGTTATCACAAATCAATTTGGTTATGTGCATAATTTTTTTATTATACTATTTGATTTATGTATAGACAAATGTTTACTGTACAAAATCAATTTTTGTCATTAATAATTGTTTTATATATATTTATTAATAAATTCATATATATATACACATTAGTGTATATTTCTCTCTCATAATAGCATATATGTATATAATATATATATATATATATGATTTAAAAAAATTAGTACATTTATTTATATACAATGTGAATTTACAATTAGAAAATTAATTATTATACATATATTCATATTTTTAAATTAACATTTATTGAACTTTTGAATTATTTATTATATATATAATAATTATTATACTAAAAATTCAATTTTATATTTTTTTTAAATATTATATCATTTTAGAAACAAAAAAAATTGGAATTTTTCAATAAAGTTTATTATTTTAAATATTAATATTATTTTGAAAATATTGTTTATGATTTATTAAAAAGATAATTTAATTGGAAAATTCTTCAAAATTTTTGGTAAACTTTCATTCATGATCCTAGAATTTATAGAATTTCAAAATTTGAATTTTAATAATATATTATTTTATATTAAATAATTATTGTCGAAATCAATGTATTTCTTTTTAAAAATAATATTTCAACTTTGAAAAATCTCCAGATTTTTTCTAAGCTCTATTTTATGACCCTATATTTTCGAAAATTGTAAAATTTGAGTTTTCATCAATAGATTATTTTATGTTAATTATTTATGGATGAAAACGTTATTTTATTCACAATATATACAAATTAAAATACTAAAATTATTATGTTTGCAAAAATAAGTTGATTTTTAATTATAAATAATTTTTAATAATTGTTCTCTCTTTCTATATGTGTGTGTGTGTGTTTACCTATATATAAATGTTTTATTTTCATATATTATATATAATATATTTATACATACATACATGTGTGTGTATTTTTATATTTTTTAATACATATACATGCACATATTTGGACAACATACATGACATACAAAATGAGCTAATATGTCTACTGCGATGTAAATCCCAATATCTACATGTGGAAATATTATACCTTTCGTGGATTATTATGTTACACATGCACTCACACACATATGTATATGATACATTTATGTATAAACTAAATCAAATAAAACCAATTTTCATATCTTAATATATTTGAATTTAAATAAAACAAATGATTTTATTTAAATGAAATTAGAAATGTTCTAATTCAGTTAGACTTCATAGGCCCAATAAAAGATCCAATTGGGTAAAAAAAATTAAAATTCACCCATAACGAAGTTGTGGGCTAGTCCATTTCCAATTAAGGTATCAGAGCCCAATAGCCTCTGTGGTCTAAATTAGTCATATTAGGGCTAACTAATTAAGTTTGCCCACTAATGAGCCTTGGGCTAATTTTCAAATCATTTTGAAAATTAATGTTAAAGATTTTAAATTTAGTAGTTAAATTTAAAATAAAACATGTTTATTATAAAAATTATAATACTACATAAGTTTTCAAAATGTTTGAAAGGATAATGATATTTTCAAAATGTTTGAAAATATTTATATAATAATTTCAAATTTTAAATTTAGTAATAAGATTAATAAAATAAATTAATAAAATATGTTAATTAATTTATGCATATATGCATGTATCACATATGTTGGTATATGTTATTTTAAAATGTTTAAGATAACATAGGTATACATGCATGTATACAAGATAAATTTTGAAATTAATAAATTTTAATAAAAATTATTTAATTGAATATATTAATTAAGGTTAATTAATTAAATAAAATACACATATATATGTTATATGTGTGCTACACTACAAAGGTTATAATACACTACAAATGTTATAGTAGATATGTCCAATACAAAAGTTATATTGGAATACTAATTTAAAATTAATTAAAGAGTTAATTGATTAAAATTAATTAGATAAGATTCAATTAATGATATATTATACATAAGACTATCATATAAGTAATATGAAATGTAAAAGTTATATAACAATAAAACTTAGATGATATGTGTATAAACTAAATGTGGAACATTAAAGAAACCTAAATAAACTTGGGAAATAAATATATATGTAAACATACATATACCGTGATTTCCGATGTGTCTGACACTTGAATCGTTGGGGTATTTCGTAATAAATATATTATTCTATAAGTCAATATCACTCAACATATATATTAAAGATTATGAATCTTCAATATAATATTGTCCTCTACCATATATATATATATTAATAAATTACTTACATACTCCTTCATTGTTGAGCAAACTCAAGCTAGGGATGTTATGCATCGTATTATTAATATATTGAACAGATGAGGTAAGATAACTATATGCATTTGTTGAGAAAACTCAAGGCACATATACTATACTTAGGCCATCACGATATGTTAGGTATGAGTGAATAATCTCTTTCGATTTGTTGAGCAAACTCAAGGTCGAAATGAGATTGGAACAAGGAAAAATGGGTTAGGAGTTGTATATGATACAACCGATAAGGAGCCATTCATCATTTGTGGGGTAATGATTTTTTGAGCAAACTTAAGGTCAGAAAACCAAAACAAACGAGTCCTAACACCCACTAGTGAAACAGTAAGACTTCTATGTTTCATCTTAGGGTTTGGAGAAATATAAAAGACTAGTATGAGCCTTGTTATAAAAATGAAATGGTAACATTTAACCTTTCTAATATTGTAAGAACATATGCTATATAATGTTATAATTATCTACAATGATAAATTTATGCATTTAATATGAATAATAAAATGTTTGTCAATTAACATATATAAACAAACTGAATTGAAAGTTGACAAATAGAAATATAATATATACTTACTAGTAATTATAATTGCATATTATATAATGTTTCTATACACATGCAAGTGCCCAATTTCAACTAGTTAATATATTGGTAAGTTGGTCACTTATATGTTTATTTGGTTTAAATCGTGTATTTCATTTTATGTTTTTTGAACTCTAAATGCAATTCAAGACTAGGGATATTTGATCCATGTGCTTTCACATATAAATGTTATATGGTGAACAGTCATAGTTTGTGGGGTACAATATTTCGATGAAGTTAGTTCATTCGAAGTAAGCCAATAAATAGTATTTTAAGATCATGTATTCAACTTGAATGATTTCAAAAGGATCATATTGTGTTAAATGTAACACAAGACCATAAACTACGAGATACATCTAAGAACTCCATCGTTGAAATGTCATCTTGATCGTTTACATAAAGTGCAACATATTTGATGTCTTAAATATTAAGAATAATCGAATGCGCTTTATAAAGGTTTGTTATGATATTGTAGTAAGGTTTTTTTGAATTGTTTGACCATTTGAAAGAAAAACGAATGTATAACAATAGATGTAACTTAAGGTAAAGTTGGAATGAAGAGAATGAATAGTCACCTCTTCTTCGTAAAGAAACATTGGAAACAAGAATTGTAATAATAACCGATATTTAATATTGGAATATGAAATATAATTTTTATTCCGAAATGTATTTTCATATATAATATTGTTTTCTATAACATTTATTTCTTTGAGTTCAAGATATTTGATCAAAGAACTCTCCTCTGTAAACTAGTTGCAGCATATGAAATAAACAATATTAACAACATTAAGTGAATGGTGGACCTCTAAATTTAGTATGCTATTATAGTAATGGCAGAAATAGTGGGAGCATGCCATATAGAACCTAATGATTGTATCAAATTACGAAAATTGTTTTCATAAAATGTACTGAATATTATTTGTGAAATAATGTTTATTTTTTTGGTATTGACTGAAAAATAGATATAACTATATTTCAATATGAGTATTATAAATATTCATTATAAAATAGAACTATATTATGGAATTTATTTTCATGGTAAAAGAAATGCAACAAAAATACATATGATCTAATATTATTTACAGTTGTTTTGGAATTATAGACTAAGCCGTAGTTTTGAGAAATAATTTTACTATATGATTATGAATCATATGATACAGGTTAATTATATCTCAAACAATTAATGGCATGCACCGATTCAGTGGGAGCATCATAAGAGTTGATGAACTTTTTGAATTAATACATATTGATGTATGCAATCACAAGTATATTAATACAAAAAGTGTTTGACATACTTTTTATATTCATCGATGATTTATTTCCAACATGAACATGTGTATTAGATACACATGTGGTAAGTTTATGGTAAAATCCTAGAATATAAAAGAAAAGTAAATAAAATAACATGCAATAGAATAAAATGATTTGATTTGGTCGAATAAGTGAGTATATTGGAAAGAGTTTCAAATGTACCTAAAAATGAATATAGATTCAATCTCAAAATCTCCCATTCATGTGATACATAATGATGCATCGATAAGGAGTAATCAGACATTGTTGGACAATTTACGATTAATTGTGAGTGAAGTTGAGTTAGTTTCTTTTTATAAGGTCAAGTACTTAAGATTAGTACACTAGGTTGAAATTATTTCATCTAAACAACAGTTTACAAAATCATACAAGATAAGGGTTTGTAAGAAATCCCAAAAAATTCTAGGCCAAGGAGTTGGCAGGTTGTGCGAGTTGAAAGATTGCACGTAATAATTATGCATGAGGGATCTTCTATGAATCTCCAAAAAAATTTTAAAAAGGTCTGTCGTCAAATGACATATTTATGTTTTGAACATAATTTTTGTAAACTAATATCAGTATTATAAATAAAAAGGTTCATAAAGCGTTTATGAATCCCTATTCTATTTATACTAAGAAATAATTGTTGTTTCAAGATATATCAACTTCATTGTGAAGGAATTTCTTTGAAAAAAATTTGGTAGCTGAATGGAATTGGATCCGATCCATAGATAGAACTGATCATTTGAGATGAATTGAAATTGACTAACCTAAATGAACACATAAAATTAGAATGTCTAATAAGTATTCTCGTACATCGAAGAGAAACTATGAGTTTCTTACTAATGTCGAAATTATACACTACCCTCGGTTGTTCAATTGAACCGTTAAGATTGTTGACTCTATATGTGCAGATCTGTAGGAATTCCAAGTACGCTATCAAAATATGATTTTGGTGGTCATAACCAAAGAGATGTGATCCATCGGCAGAGATTGTGTCTTTATTGGAAAGACTAATGTGGTTGGAATTAAATAAGCAATGTTGAGAAGAACAATATCGAAAATTTCAATTGTTGAAATAGCATAACAGATTCAGTATTCAACATGTTCAAGTTAATTCAGATTTACTCGCAAAATTATCGCTCAATAAGACTTAGTGTTTGGTGCATATGTATTGAAACAGAAAATTCTAAATAATAATTTAGAGTAAGTCGTTTACACATATTAACCAAAAATTCCTCGAAGTCAATTGGAGCGATATTGGGTTTGTGTGTCTTTGGATATGGTCCAAAAAATGATACGAATGTATCATTTTATAAGTATCAAGATTGAATAAGTATTTTGATAGAAATATCAAATAGTTTGATTTTCAATCAAAGTGTATAGGAAGCGTGTGTTCATAAGAAAGAACGTTAAAAGGTACATTGATGTTTCTAAACTATAAGTAAACAACACGTTGTTGATTTTAATAACATGCTTGTATTAAAATCAACTTTAGTTGTTTTAATACTCAATTTTGGATTTTAAATAATGCCTTTTATGGTGAGTATAAAAGATAAAGGGATTGTCCCAAACGATATATAAGAACACCCTATTAAAAAGAGAACATGTAAGTTGGATTCCTTATGCATTAGCAATAAGAATTAGCATACAGGTTATGTTGTGTATGATATTGTGTTTTGTTTATGTGTTTGATAGATGGAACAAATATAAAATCCAAATTGATATCAATAAATGGTTGTTTGAGGTGTTCTTGCATATTTACGAAATACTAGAGAATTGTTTATAGAAACGAACTCATTATGATGGAACGTTTGGATAAAAACTTTTATAAGTGAAATTGAGTATAACATGTCAATGATAAATCTCAAGTTAAAATCTTTAATTTGAAAATGTTTTAAAATAAAAGTGATTGTGGTCGATTCAACGAAATTTTAAGAATATTAACTTGAATAGCGCTACAATAAACTAATTTATATAGATATAAATGCACAAATTTGTAATTGAGCCAAAGATAATTCCAAATGTTGAGAATCCCATAATATTGTTATAAGATAACAATGTCATGAAATTGTTCATGATAGAACTTAAAGCTCACTAGAAGTCGAAAGACATACTTCGAATCGTTCCACATGATAAAGGTAGTTTATCAGTGTTAGAGAGAGTTAATCGAAAAGTTAGATAACTAAAACATAATAGCATACCCATTCACTAAGGGACTGACCTAATTAGTTTTGAGAAAACTAATTGGAGAAGTTGGAATAGATTCCATAATTGACCCCAAGTGCAAGTGGGAAATTGATAGAGTTAGGAGTATGCCCTATGGGAAATTACATAACTTGTTACATATATCTAACTCGTTGACCAATCTTGTTCGAAATACAAGGTATTTTCTTCCTATTATATACTTGAGATAATGTGATTATATTAATTAATAAACATAATTAAAAGTATATTTAATAGAAAAATCCATGAATGGTATATTTTGTGATAGTAATTACAAAGTGCTGTAACCGTGAGTAATTTATCACAACGAAACAAATATACCATTTTAAATGTTCATAGTCAAGATGCATCGAGACTGGATATCGATGTATACGTTGAGATTGGAGTACGTAATGCTCTCCAAATATTGGGCAGTGTATTACTTATGACTTCTGGGGCACCTAGGGGTTACGTACTAATAGTTATTGGATAACTATGTAATGACTCACTTGATAGTTTTCTGTTGGCTAATATAACTAAGGTCAAATAGAAATTATAAATGTGACTGATTTACAATGTTCTTTCAACTTGAGAATACTATGGATCTTCAATATGAAAGCTCCGCTTTGATTATTGCCAAATCATGGCATGGCATCCATCGAGTGACTATAGTTGGATCGAGTGGAAGTATTGGAAGTAAAGCACTATTCAAGAGAGGATTCGTCTCCTCAGTTATATGCGGTTAGTATCAAAGTCAAATCAAGTCAACTCAAACTCAAAGTCTATGGCCGGAGCATTTTAGTTAATAATAATAATTATTATTATTGAACCAAGGACTTTGTATTTAGATTATAAAGTTGAATGTGGATGAGGTTGGAATTTTGACCATTACCGAATTCCATAAGTCCAAAGTGATATAGTTTTGACAAATAGAATTGGTGTAGACAAATGTCACAACGAGGTAACGCTTATTAAACTAAAATTGGATTTTACCGAAAATGAGTAAGCGATAAATTTTTCCATAATATCACACCACCTGCTAAGTAACATGTGAACGTTAATATTATAATAGTTCGATGTTTATCGCTGACCAAATTTACACCCAAGAGCTACACAGCCAAAATGATCGATTCCCTTAAAACCGAACGATTCAATTAGTTTATAACTGTTATAAATTAATTAATATTTATGAAATATTGATTATAAAATTTTAATATGATTTGAGAAATAAATAATGTTATATATATTTATAACAGTTATAAATATATCATTCGATATACAATATTGGCAAGCGATTAATTCAGATTTAATTGCATAGTATTTTAGCTTAGGCTTAGATGGGTTTAAGGCCCATCATTAGGGCTGAAATTTTTTGGTTTTTGGAAGGTCTAGGGGTGACTAAAATATAAGGAATTGGCTTGGAGACAAAGGGTTGAGATAAAGTGAGAATGGTTAAAAGGGTTTTCCTCGTTTCTCTCTAATACAACCCTATATATGTGTGTGTGTGCGCGTGTGTGTATGTCTGTATGTACATATGTATGTATCTCTAAAAACAATGACTAACCTTTTTGGCTGCCATTACCTTCTATATTGCTGGTTAAAACATAGCTCTCAATCCACTCCAAAATTGTCAAATATATTTCAAATTAAAATAATACTATTCGATAGCTAGAGGTCGGTGATTCCGGACTTGCAATCTGACGAATCAAGTCATTGCTTCAACGTGGATTCAAAGGCATAATTAAAATGGTAATTTTAATTCATATTACAGTAGCTAAATCATATTCTATGATCCTATAACGAACAATTTTGTATCTGTTTAAATATATTGCTAATATATATTTAGTCAGGTGAGATTTTGTAAGTAGATGTGGTCGTCACAAACCAGTTTGGTTATGCATAATTTTTTTATTATACTATTTGATTTATGTATAAACAAATGTTGTTTACTGTACAAAATCAATTTTTGTCATTAATAATTGTTTTATATATATTTATTAATAAATTCATATATATATATATATATATATATATTAGTGTATATTTCTCTCTCACAATAGCAAATATGCATATATATATATATGATTTAAATAAATAGTACACTTATTTATATATAATATGAATTTACAAATTTGAAAATTAATTATCATACATATGTTCAAATTTTTAAATTAACATTTATTGAATTTTTGAATTGTTTATTATATATAAAATAGTTATTACATTAAAAATTCAATTTTATATTTTAAAAAATATTATATCATTTCAGAAACATATAAAAAAATTAGGAATTTTTCAATAAAGTTTATTATTTTTAATAATTAATATTATTTTGAAAATACCGTTTATGATTTATTAAAATAATAATTTAATTGAAAAATTCTTCAAAAATTTTCATAACCTTTCAATCATGATCCTAGAATTTTTGAAAATTTAAATTCGAATGTTTAATAATATATTATTTTATATTAAATAATTATTACCGAAATCAATGTATTTGTTTTTAAAAAGAATATTTCAACTTTGAAAAATCTTTAGATTTTTTTCTAAACTCTATTTTATGATTCTAGATTTTCAAAAATTGTAAAATTTGAATTTTCATTAATAGATTATTTTGTGGTAATTATTTATGGATGAAAATATTATTTTATTCATAATATATACAAACTAAAATTCTAAAATTATTATAGTTGCAAAACTAAGTAGATTTTGAATTATAAATAATTTTTAATAATTTTCTCTCTGTAACGACCCGATATTTTCAACCATTCGCATCCATTATAAGTGTATAGGTAGACACTCATGCCGGAATTGAATTGCTCGAAATACCCCGTTGTAAAAAATAATTGGCAAATCTCAGAATATGCAGTAAATAGAAATCACAGATCACAGACACAAAGTAATAATAATGCAGCGGAAGTAAAAGAGATAGTAGTTCATGAAGCTACTATATAAATATATCAGAGTTACATAAGATACAAAAGAAGAAATAAAGTACAACAGAAGTTTATATACGATAACCAAGTACAAGCTGAATAGAACAACCGAACTGAAAAGATGAAACTTGACAAGTAGATAATCTCCAGCGATTCAAATCTCCAGAAAGTGGAAATCCAAATCTGTGAATAACTCAGGCTGACCCGAGCGTTAATAAAAATGCAAACACTCGAGTCAGGACATACATACTTATACAATGTAAACCAACTCAAGTGAACTGTAGCAAAGGTACAAGTAACTTAGAAGATGCTTGGGACCGCCCATCCTCTAAGGATCCGTTAAACTATTTACTATGTAGTAATATACGCTATATACAGTAGTGTCTAATCAGTAAAGTATAATCATATTGAAAATAGCGTTAAGGGGATGGTGAACCTTAAAGCGGTCGGATCTTTAAAACCAAAATCGTAGTGGGCTCGCTATAAGGAGATGACACGGCACGCGAGGCAATGCCAGGGTGGATACACCGTTTGCACTCCCGGACCGGTGGTGACGGCAAGCCAGCAGCTTCTGCCCACCTCGAACAATACCCCCGAATCAAAGTGACGCCACATATCGAATCACAAAAGTAATAGAATGGTTTCCGATGGAGCATGCTCGATGAAAGGGTGCGACCCTTTGTGTAGCCCGGTATAGCTCCTGTTTTAGTCATTTATGCCAACTCACGGGAGTTGGGTCCACGTAATATACCTCAAGAACATCGCCATCATCCTACTTCATTCTGGAATCTCCACGGCGTACACAGTTGTTAAAGTGGTTTTCGCTATTGGCCGGCTATAAGACAATATCCGATCCCGGTCTCTTTAACAACCAATCGTTATTATAACCCGTAGTTATAACTTTAAAACAATATTTTATACTTCAAAAACAAAATGTCATTTCAACCCAAATCTTTATCAAAATAAAGATTAAATCATTTCCAAACCATTTCAATATATCATCATACCATATCTTTCAATTCAAATATTTATCAAAATAAATATCAAGTCATTTCTAACCATTTCAATATTTTAAATTATCATATCCTTTAAAAGCTTCCTTTCAAATCATTTTAATACATCAAAATATCATAACCTTTCAAAGCTTCATTTTTCAAATCATTTAATATCAAAATATCATATCTTTCAAAACTTCGTTTCAAATCATTTTAATATATCAAAATATCATATCTTTCAGTATCACATTTCAAATCATTTTAGTATATCAAAATATCATATATTTTCGAAACCACATTTCAAATCATTTTAATATATCAAAATATCATATCTTTTCGAAACCACGTTTCAAATCATTATTCATTTTATTCAATTTAAAATACCATTTCAATTCATATTTCAAAATAATTTATATTCCAAAAAAAATCATTTTTAATCATAAAAATGAAGTTATTATGTTAAAAATTAAATTATTAAATTTTCAAAATTTTCAACTTCCAAAGTTCATTTATTCACTTACGTTTATCAAAACAGTGAAATTTCACTTTTCGCAGCATTTAAAAAACGCTACGGAAAGTTACATTCAAAACAGTTCAATTTAACAAAAGACAACATTTTAAAATGTTGTAATAGGGTTTACTTAAATTCCAAATAAACTTAGTTAAATTAAAAAATTATAGCACTTACAAAATTGCTATAATAGTTTTTAATTCAATTTAGCTTTTTAGTTCATTATCATCAACTACAGCATTTACAAATACTGTAATATCATTTACATTGTAATTAATAGCATTTCAAAAATGCAGTCATTTAACTCCAAATATTCAATATAATTTCTCAACCAATTATATTTTTATTTAAAACATTTTTATCTCATAAAATCATACATTTTCACATTTATAAACATCATTTAATTTTCCTCAAGTTCATGATTTTATAAAGTTAAATTTCCATTCAAAGATCAAGATTTAATAATAATTCACTTATTAAATTGCAATGTTCAATTTTAAATTCCTTGCATTGAATTTCAACTTAACACTTAAGTTCAAATTCTCAAATATAACTTAGTTTTACTTTTATTTTCTTAACAAAAAGTTCACTTTTAAGTCAATTTCATAAATTTCCAATTTTAGTTATATTTCAAAATTTCAACTTAAATATTCAATCATTTCACATTCAACTTTATCAAAAATCATTAATATGATATAAAATCACTTTAAATTAATTTAAATTCAAAATATCATAAATTTATCATATTTTCAAAGTTAATTTAAATTCCATTAAAAATTAAATCAAAATTTCCAAAATAACTTACATTCATATTTTCTAACTTTTCCATAATTTATTGAACTTATAGATTTCTAGAAAAAAAATAATACTTTACAAAAGTTATATTTTTATCAAAATTTAAAATCAAATATTATAATAATTAAATTTCTAAAATATTTTAAAATTTTTAGAAAAACATATTTTAACTACGGGCCTGTATATAATTTTCTACACTAGGTAAAGTGATACGGGTAATATATCATTTCAACCCGTAATTTACAAAAAAAATCCGGGTTTTATCATGTCAAACCCGCAATCCCAAGTTAAAATAAATTAAATAAAAATCTTTCAAGCCTATTATTTCATTCTAAAGTTCGTTCGGGTATGTATCATTTCAACCCATAGTGATTCTAATTTACAGGAAACTTGCAGTGTGATAAACTGATAAAATATGCAGAATAGCATGAAATAACAGTAACATATGATATAACAGGTGTTTAACAGGTGTGGACATCATATGATAATAATATAAGTAGTTATAACATGTTAATATAGTTCTACAGATTCGCATGGAGTCAATTTACTACTTATATAAGTGCATAATGTCTGGTGAGAAATACTCACATTTTCATGCTAGAGATATTAATTTGAATGACACAACGGATCCAGAAGGCACGACCTTTGATTTTGAGTGGAGAGAAATAGCCAAAATATCATCTTGTAAACAACCCCAAAACAAGACAATATAACTTATGAATATTCAACCAAAACAATATAGAAATAATTGGAAATTGAAAGGCAACAAAGACAAGATAACCTAACCTTGCTACAACCATTCAAAAGCTCGACTAAGGGGTTCATTTTCTCAGCCATGATGATGATATGAGTGTGGGAGAGACAAGGCTAATAGCCTTGCAAACATTCAAACAAAACAAACAAATAACATAAGTTTTCAAACCCAAATTCAATAAAACAATGTTAGAATTAAATGCATAAAACAAAGCCAAAGTTTTTGCACTTGCTTTCTACCACCTATGCTTAAGCCATAGATCTGAAATACATGTCTAAGGAGTGGGTTAGGATCAGGTCTTGGGCTCATAAGGGTCAGCCATAGCTTGGAAGTAATGGTGCAAAGGTGGATGGACATAGGTGCAACAAAACAACAACTACAAGGCAAAATTCATCACTTCTTTGCTATAAATGGGTACGGCCATAGGCTCTAGGGGCATGGCCAGTGGGTCCAGGTGGTGGTGGGTGATGTGGCGGAGGGTGGAGGTCAGATCATAGGTGGTGATGGTGGTGGAAGTGGTGGCAAAAGGTGGATGAAGGTGATGGTACCAAAACTATCAGCTTGAGTGCATAGGTGATGGATTTGTGGATTTTGGTGGTGGTGCTTGCCTTGGAGTTGCTTGGCCTGCCATGGTGGTGATCTAGGGTGGATGATGATCAGAGAATAAAGTGGTGGAGGTTGGCCTAGATCTGGTTGAGGAGGAGTGGAGCCATGAAGTAGAGAACAAGTTGCAAAAATCAGATAGAAAAACTAGAAAACAAGAGAAGAGAAGAAGATTTTACCAAATTTTTGCAAGATGGAGGCCATGATTTTTTTTTAGGGTTGAGAAGCTTTGAAAATACATGAAAAAGATGAGAGAATGCAGATGAAAAGAATAGAGAAAGGTACGGCCAAATCAATTGTGTATTGACTGAAAAAGAAACGGTAAAAGAAACGGTGAAACGACTTTACGTTTCTTAGCTTTTAAAACCTTCCATACTTCCTTTTCTTTTAAATCAAGTAAAACAAAATAAACTTCAGCAAGTACATCTAAAAACCGAAACAAAGTGAAATAAAATAAAAATACATAATTAAATTTAAAGAAAATATAAAAAGAATTAAGGAAATTGCTTAAAAATTGAAAACAGGGTTCAAAAATTACAATTAAAACATCAATGGCTTTGGAAAAATATGTACTTCATTATAAAAATATTCTAAATAAAATTTTTGAAATAATATAATTTATTTATCATTTCTAAAATAAAATAAATAATTAAATTGGAGAAAAATAGAAAAGAACTAAAGAAAATGTTTAAAAAAATTAAAAACAGGGCATGGAAATTACAAGAAAAATACTACTAGCTCTAGAAAAATTCCTACCTCGCTTCAAAAATATTAAAAGACAAAACCATACATAAAATAGCATATCAATACATATTACAATAAAATATGACAAAGAAAAATAAAATTTATACTATTGAAGATAACAAAATTGCAAAATAAACGAATTGCACTCAATATTGAAATACACATAACTTTCACAATTTAAATCCGTTTCCAACGAAACAAAAAGCATGTTCCTAAAATTTTATGTACTTTCAAAGTAAAAGAAAAAAAATTTAAAATTTTAAAATTTTAAAATTTTAAAATAAAAGTCAAAGTTTGACTATTTTGACCAAAAATTCACTTTTTGGAAAATATTCTTTTTAGTCATGCTTTGGAATGATAATTCATATCAAAACTAAAGTTTATCATTCAAAATAAATAAAATAATTTTTTTTAAAATCAAAAATTCAATTAAAATAAACAAAATATAGAAAAAAAATCACAAAATACAGGGTTGTTACACTCTCCCCCACTCAAAACTTTTCGTCCCCGAAAAGGAATGAGGTACGGGAAAGCACAGAAAAAGACAGAGTGAAACAAGATTAGGACAAGATGACAAGGAGAAGGAAATTATACATGATAACTATTGTGATAGGTAAGTTTAACAAGGTGTAGATTTATCAAAGATTATAGAAAAATTTCTAAACAGAAAGATTATAGAAAGATGCATATACCAGTCTATAGGAAGATAAGAATAATAAGGACTACAAAAGATAATTTGAAAAACAAAATAAGGAAATAAATTTGAAAGCATGGAAATTTCAACTTAAAATTTATTTTTAATAAGTTAAATAAATCGTTAACTATCTCAAATTTCATTATTTTATTATCCAATCATCTTAAATTAACAATTTTAAAACCCATGGGTTTGAAAAATAATCATTTATTACACTCACAATGTACTTAATAAATTTTATTCTTCTTTATTCCCAATTAAAATTAAATTTATTCCCCTCGATATATTTATCACTTATGTTAAACATACTTACACTTATTATAACTGCTTTCTTTTATTCTTAGTTCTTTTAACATTATTTTATTGTAAGTTATTCAATTACCCTTTATTATATTTACCTCTGTTAATCGTTTTATAACTAAAATTTAAGTGTATAACATTTATTATAACCACTCAAATTTTATTTATAAATCTTTTTATATTGTATATTATCCAATTACATTGTTGACTTTTGAATTTAGGTAAGTTATATTTGAATGCAATTGTATTATACAAATAAACTTTCCAATTAAATTATTTCATTCTTGATATTCATCCAAAATTTTGATTTGATTTTTTTTTATAATTGGAATTATTCTTTAAAATAAAATTTAAGAACTAAATTTACGATTACATTCAAACCATTTAGAGATAAATAAATGTATGTACATAACTTATCGAATCAAATTTCTAAATCATATATCTATATTATATATTATAAATCAAGTCATATTTTAGAAATTCAAATCCAATTGATTTCCAAAACAAAGCTGTAGCAAGAATACAGAACAGTCTCTTCACTTCAAAACTCGAAAATGAACGTCGATGATGCTGCAGTCATCACCGAAGTTATTTTCCAGCGACAAAGAGAAGAGCACTAATTTTAAGCTTAAAATTCTTTGGAAACAAATTTCTATTCAAAAATACTTTAAATAATATAACCTTTTAAAACTTTAAACACAAGGTTTGAAACCATCGGAAATTAAATTCTCAAATTTCTTGTTCAAAATTCATTTCAGTTCCCAAATCAATTTATAAACAACTATCTATAAATTCATTTATAGAACAATAAATGATAAATTAAGTATTATCATTTCAAATAATCAATTTTAAATCAATTTATTAAGTTCCATAAATTTACTTATATATCAAAATATATTTCATTAACCAAATTTTAAAATAATATTGTGTCAGTTTGTTCTGTCAGAGTGTTTTAGAAATCCTATCGATAGCGTTGATCAGGCGAATCGATCGGAAACCCAATTCAACATCAACAACTCAAACAACACAATATATAAACAAAACATAGATATACAAGTACAATTCAAAATGTTTGGAAGAATAGATTGGAAACAAAAGACAAGATAATTAAATAACAGAGTAGGGAGGTGGATAAGCTTAAATAAATCGCGGGAAACCTTAACTGGGTCAACCGTGACTTAAATAATAAGATCAATGTGGATTTTTCGGGGGTAAATCTACATTCGATCTCAAGAGTTAGAGTTTGGGATAACAAAAGATATTAGTATCTAAACCAAGGATAGATATAAATCTCTGGTGAATCCATGCTAATTGTAAAGGAGTTTTCCCCCCTTTTTTTCAATTTAATTTGAAATTGGCGTGACCGCCGACTCACTAAAAAGATCATTCGAAGCGGAGTTATGGAATACTCCAGAGTCAAAAGAAGATGAATAGTGAGGGATACGAATGGACTTTGGAACCGTAGGTAATGTTCCAAAATTCAAAGGAATTGAGTCAAAAAGGAAGAGATTCAAACTCGAATGAAAGTGATTCTGTAAATACATTCACTCCATATGCTGAGTTTTGCCTAAAGCTACCAAAGCTCTGATACCAACTGTAACGACCCGATATTTTCAACAATTCGCATCCATTATAAGTGTATAGGTAGACACTCATGCCGGAATTGAATTGCTCAAAATACTGCGTTGTAAAAAAAAATTGGCAAATCTCAGAATATGCAGTAAATAAAAATCACAGATCACAGACACAGAGTAATAATAATGCAGCGGAAGTAAAAGAGATAGTAGTTCATGAAGCTACTATATAAATATATCAGAGTTACATAAGATACAATAGAAGAAATAAAGTACAACAGAAGTTTAAATATGATAACCAAGTACAAGCTGAATAGAACAACCGAACTAAAAAGATGAAACTTGACAAGTAGATAATCTCCAGCGATTCAAATCTCCAGAAAGTGGAAATCCAAATCTGTGAATAACTCAGGCAGACCCGAGCGTAAATAAAAATACAAACACTCGAGTCAGGACATACATACTTATACAATGTAAACCAACTCAAGTGAACTGTAGCAAAGGTACAAGTAACTTAGAAGATGCTTGGGACCGCCCATCCTCTAAGGATCCGTTAAACTATTTACTATGTAGTAATATACGCTATATACAGTAGTGTCTAATCAGTAAAGAATAATCATATCGAAAATAGCGTTAAGGGGATGGTGAACCTTAAAGCGGTCGGATCTTTAAAACCAAAATCGTAGTGGGCTCGCTATAAGGAGATGACACGGCACGCGAGGCAATGCCAGGGTGGATACACCGTTTGCACTCCCGGACCAGTGGTGACGGCAAGCCAGCAGCTTCCGCCCACCTCGAACAATACCCCCGAATCAAAGTGGCGCCACATATCGAATCACAAAAGTAATAGAATGGTTTCCGATGGAGCATGCTCGATGAAAGGGTGCGACCCTTTGTGTAGCCCGGTATAGCTCCTGTTTTAGTCATTTATGCCAACTCACGGGAGTTGGGTCCACGTAATATACCTCGAGAATGTCGCACCATCCTACTTCATTCTGCAATCTCCACCGCGTACACAGTTGTTAAAGTGGTTTTCGGTATTGGCCGGCAATAGGACAATATCCGATCCCGGTCTCTTTAACAACCAGTCGTTATTATAACCCGTAGTTATAACTTTAAAACGATATTTTATACTTCAAAAATAAAATGTCATTTCAACCCAAATCTTTATCAAAATAAAGATTAAATCATTCCCAAACCATTTATCATCATACCATATCTTTCAATTCAAATATTTATCAAAATAAATATCAAGTCATTTCTAACCATTTCAATATTTTAAATTATCATATCCTTTAAAAGATTCCTTTCAAATCATTTTAGTACATCAAAATATCATAACCTTTCAAAGCTTCATTTTTCAAATCATTTAATATCAAAATATCATATCTTTCAAAACTTCGTTTCAAATCATTTTAATATATCAAAATATCATATCTTTCAGTACCACATTTCAAATCATTTTAATATATCAAAATATCATATCTTTTCGAAACCACATTTCAAATCATTTTAATATAACAAAATATCATACCTTTTCGAAACCACATTTCAAATCATTATTCATTTTATTCAGTTTAAAATACCATTTCAATTCATATTTCAAAATAATTTATATTCCAAAAAAAATCATTTTAATCATAAAAATGAAGTTATTATGTTAAAAATTAAATTATTAAATTTCCAAAATTTTCAACTTACAAAGTTCATTTATTCACTTACGTTTATCAAAACAATAAAATTTCACTTTTCCCAGCATTTAGAAAACGCTACGGAAAGTTACATTCAAAACAGTTCAATTTAACAAAAGACAACATTTTAAAATGTTGTAATGGGGTTTACTTAAATTCCAAATAAACTTAGTTAAATTCAAAAATTATAGCACCTACAAAATTGCTATAATAGTTTTTAATTCAATTTAGCTTTTTAGTTCATTATCATCAACTACAGCATTTACAAATACTGTAATATCATTTACATTGTAATTAATAGCATTTCAAAAATGCAGTCAATTAACTCCAAATATTCAATATAATTTCTCAACCAATTATATTTTTATTTAAAACATTTTTAACTCATAAAATCATACATTTTCACATTTATAAACATCATTTAATTTTCCTCAAGTTCATGATTTTATAAAGTTAAATTTCCATTCAAAAATCAAGATTTAATAATAATGCACTTATTAAATTGCAATGTTCAATTTTAAATTCTTTGCATTGAATTTCAACTTAACACTTAAGTTCAAATTCTCAAATATAACTTAGTTTTATTTTTATTTGCTTAACTAAAAGTTCACTTTTAAGTCAATTTCATAAATTTCCAATTTTAGTTATATTTCAAAATTTCAACTTAAATATTCATTCATTTCACATTCAACTTTATCAAAAATCATTAATATGGTATAAAATCACTTTAATTTAATTTAAATTCAAAATATCATAAATTTATCATATTTTCAAAGTTAATTTAAATTCCATTAAAAATTAAATCAAAATTTCCAAAATAACTTACATTCATATTTTCTAACTTTTCCATAATTTATTTAACTTATAGATTTCCAAAAAATAAACAATACTTTACAAAAGTTATATTTTAATCGAAATTTCAAATCAAATATTATAATAATTAAATTTCTAAAATATTTTAAATTTTTTAGAAAAACATATTTTAACTACGGGCATGTATATAATTTTCTACGCTAGGTAAAGTGATACGGGTAATATATCATTACAACCCGTAATTTACAAAGAAAATCCGGGTTTTATCATTTCAAACCCGCAATCCCAAGTTAAAATAAATTAAATAAAAATCGTTCAAGCCTATTATTTTAGCCCATAACGATTTTTCCCTATTCTAAAGTCCGTTCGGGTATGTATCATTTCAACCCATAGTGATTCTAATTTACAGGGAACTTGCAGTGTGATAAACTGATAAAATATACAGAATAGTATGAAATAACAGTAACATATGATATAACAGGTGTTTAACAGGTGTGAACATCATATGATAATAGTATAAGCAGTTATCACATGTTGATATAGTTCTACAGATTCGCAGGGTGTCAATTTACTACTTATATAAGTACATAATGTCTGGTGGGAAATACTCCCATTTTTATGCTGGAGATATTAATTTGAATGACACAACGGATCCAGAAGGCACGACCTTTGATTTTGAGTGGAGAGAAATAGCCAAAATATCATCTTGTAAACAACCCCAAAACAAGACAATATAACTTATGAATATTCAACCAAAACAATATAGAAATAATTGGAAATTGAAAGGCAACAAAGACAAGATAACTTGACCTTGCTACAACCATTCAAAAGCTCGACTAAGGGGTTTATTTTCTCAGCCATGATGATGATATGAGTGTGGGAGAGACAAGGCTAATAGCCTTCCAAACATTCAAACAAAACAAACAAATAATATAAGTTTTCAAACCCAAATTCAATAAAACAATGTTAGAATTAAATGCATAAAACAAAGCCAAAGTTTTTGCACTTGCTTTCTACCGTCTATGCTTCAACTATAGATCTGAAATACATGTCTAAGGAGTGGGTTAGGATCAGGTCTTGGGCTCATAAGGGTCAGCCATATCTTGGAAGTAATGGTGCAAAGGTGGATGGACATAGGTGCAACAAAACAACAACTACAAGGCAAAATTCATCACTTCTATGCTATAAATGGGTTCGGCCATAGGCTCTAGGGGCATGGCCAGTGGGTCTAGGTGGTGGTGGGTGATGTGGAAGAGGGTGGAGGTCAGGTCATAGGTGGTGGTGGTGGTGGTGGAAGTGGGGGAAAAAGGTGGATGAAGGTGATGGTACCAAAACTAGGTCAGCTTGAGTGCATAGGTGATGGATTTGTGGATTTTGGTGGTGGTGCTTGCCTTGGGGTTTCTTGGCCTACAATGGTGGTGATCTAGGGTGGATGATGATCAGAGAATAAAGTGGTGGAGGTTGGCCTAGATCTGGTTGAGGAGGAGTGGAGCCATGAAATAGAGAACAAGTTGCAAAAATCACATAGAAAAACTAGAAAACAAGAGAAGAGAAGAAGATTTTACCAAATTTTTGCAAGATAGAGGCCATGATTTTTTTTTAGGGTTGAGAAGCTTTAAAAATACGTGAAAAAGATGAGAGAATGCAGCTGAAAAGAATAGAGAAAGGTACGGCCAAAATCAATTGTGTATTGATTGAAAAAGAAACGGTAAAAGAAACGGTGAAACGACTTTACGTTTCTTAGCTTTTAAAACCTTCCATACTTCCTTTTCTTTTAAATCAAGTAAAACAAAATAAACTTCAGCAAGTAAATCTAAAAACCGAAAAAAGTGAAATAAAATAAAAATATATAATTAAATTTAAAGAAAATATAAAAAGAATTAAGGAAGTTGCGTAAAAATTGAAAACAGGGTTCAAAAATTACAATTAAAACATCAATGGCTTTGGAAAAATATCTACTTCATTTTAAAAATATTCTAAAGCAAAATTTTGAAATGAAATAATTTATTTATCATTTCTAAAATAAAATAAATAATTAAATTGGAGAAAAATAGAAAAGAACTAAAGAAAATGTTTAAAAAATTGAAAACAGGACATGGAAATTACAAGAAAAATACTACTAGCTCTAGAATAATTCCTACCTCGCTTCAAAAATATTAAAAGACAAAAATATACATAAAATAGCATATCAATACATATTACAATAAAATATGACAAAGAAAAATAAAATTTATACTATTTAAAATAACAAAATTGCAGAATAAACGAATTGCACTCAATATTGAAATATACATAACTTTCACAATTTAAATCCGTTTCCAACGAAACAAAAAGCAGTGATCCTAAAATTTTATGTACTTTCAAAATAAAAGAAAAAAAATTAACTTTCAAACTTTTAAAATTTTAAAATAAAAGTCAAAGTTTGACTATTTTGACCAAAAATTCACTTTTTGGAAAATATTCTTTTTAGTCATGCTTTGGAATGATAATTCATATCAAAACTAAAGTTTATCATTCAAAATAAATAAAATAAGTTTTTTTAAATCAAAAATTTAATTAAAATAATCAAAATATACAAAAAGATAAATCACAAAATACAAGGTTGTTACACTCTCCCCCACTCAAAACTTTTCGTCCCCGAAAGGAATGAGGTACGGGAAAGCACAGAAAAAGATAGAGTGAAACAAAATTAGGACAAGATGACAAGGAGAAGGAAATTATACATGATAACTATTGTGATAGGTAAGTTTAACAAGGTGCAGATTTATCAAAGATTATAGAAAAATTTCTAAACAGAAAGATTATAGAAAGATGCGTATACCAGTCTATAGGAAGATAAGAATAATAAGGACAACAAAAGATAATTTGAAAAGCAAAATAAGTAAATAAATTTGAAAGCATGGAAATTTCAACTTAAAATTTATTTTTAATAAGTTAAATAAATCGTTAACTATCTCAAATTTCATTATTTTATTATCCAATCATCTTAAATTAACAATTTTTAAACCCATGGGTTTGAAAAATAATCATTTATTACACTCACAATGTACTTAATTAATTTTATTCTTCTTTATTCCTAACTAAAATTAAATTTATTCCCCTTGATATATTTATCACTTATGTTAAACATACTTACACTTATTATAACTGCTTTCTTTTATTCTTAGTTCTTTTAACATTATTTTATTGTAAGTTATTCAGTTACCCTTTATTATATTTACCTCCGTTAATCATTTTATAACTAAAATTTAAGTGTATAACATTTATTTTAACCACTCAAATTTTATTTATAAATCTTTTTATATTGTATATTATCCAATTACATTGTTAACTTTTGAATTTAGGTAAGTTATATTTGAATGCAATTGTAAATAAACTTTCCAATTAAATTATTTCATGCTTTATATTCATCTAAAATTTTGATTTGATTTTTTTTTATAATTGGAATTATTCTTTAAAATAAAATTTAAGAACTAAATTTACGATTACATTCAAACCATTTAGAGATAGATAAATGTATGTACATAACTTATCGAATCAAATTTTTAAATCATATATCTATATTATATATTATAAATCAAGTCATATTTTAGAAATTCAAATCCAATTGATTTCCAAAACAAAACTGTAGCAAGAATATAGAACCGTCTCTTCACTTCAAAACTCGAAAATGAACGTCGATGATGCTGCAGTCATCACCGAAGTTATTTTCCAGTGACAAAGAGAAGAGCACTAATTTTAAACTTAAAATTCTTTGGAAACAAATTTCTATTCAAAAATACTTTAAATAATATAACCTTTTAAAACTTTAAACACAAGGTTTGAAACCATTGGAAATTAAATTCTCAAATTTCTTGTTCAAAATTCATTTCAGTTCCCAAATCAATTTATAAACAACTATCTATAAATTCATTTATAGAACAATAAATGATAAATTAAGTATTATCATTTCAAATAATCAATTTTAAATCAATTTATTAAGTTCCATAAATTTACTTATATATCAAAATATATTTCATTAACCAAATTTTAAAATAATATTGTGTCAGTTTGTTCTGTCAGAGTGTTTTAGAAATCCTATCGATAGCGTTGATCAGGCGAATCGATCGGAAACCCAATTCAACATCAACAACTCAAACAACACAATATATAAACAAAACATAGATATACAAGTACAATTCAAAATGTTTGGAAGAATAGATTTGGAAACAAAATACAAGATGATTAAATAACGGAGTAGGGAGGTGGATAAGCTTAAATAAATCGCGGGCAATCTTAACTGGGTCAACCGTGACTTAAATAATAAGATCAATGTGGATTTTTCTGGGGTAAATCTACATTCGAACTCAAGAGTTAGAGTTTGGGATAACAAAAGATATTAGCATCTAAACCAAGGATAGATATAAATCTCTGGTGAATCCATACTAATTGTAAAGGAGTTTTCCTCCTTTTTTCAATTTAATTTGAAATTGGCGTGACCGCCGACTCACTAAAAAGATCTTTCGAAGCGGAGTTATGGAATACTCCAGAGTCAAAAGAAGATGAATAGTGAGGGATACGAATGGACTTTGGAACCGTAGGGAATGCTCCAAAATTCAAAGGAATTGAGTCAAAAAGGAAGAGATTCAAACTCGAATGAAAGTGATTATGTAAATACATTCATTCCATATGCTGAGTTTTGCCTAGAGCTACCAAAGCTCTGATACCAACTGTAACGACCCGATATTTTCAACCATTCACATCCATTATAAGTGTATAGGTAGACACTCATGCCGGAATTGAATTGCTCAAAATACTGCGTTTTAAAAAAAAATTGGCAAATCTCAGAATATGCAGTAAATAAAAATCACAGATCACAGACACAGAGTAATAATAATGCAGCGGAAGTAAAAGAGATAGTAGTTAATGAAGCTACTATATAAATATATCAGAGTTACATAAGATACAATAGAAGAAATAAAGTACAACAGAAGTTTATATATGATAACCAAGTACAAGCTGAATAGAACAACCGAACTGAAAAGATGAAACTTGACAAGTAGATAATCTCCAGCGATTCAAATCTCCAGAAAGTGGAAATCCAAATCTGTGAATAACTCTGGCTGACCCGAGCGTAAATAATAATACAAACACTCGAGTCAGGACATACATACTTATACAATGTAAACCAACTCAAGTGAACTGTAGCAAAGGTACAAGTAACTTAGAAGATGCTTGGAACCGTCCATCCTCTAAGGATCCGTTAAACTATTTACTATGTAGTAATATACGCTATATACAGTAGTGTCTAATCAGTAAAGTATAATCATATTGAAAATAGCGTTAAGGGGATGGTGAACCTTAAAGCGGTCGGATCTTTAAAACCAAAATCATAGTAGGCTCGGTATAAGGAGATGACACGGCACGCGAGGCAATGCCAGGGTGGATACACCGTTTGCACTCCCGGACCGGTGGTGACGGCAAGCCAGCAGCTTCCGCCCACCTCGAACAATACCCCCGAATCAAAGTGGCGCCACATATCGAATCACAAAAGTAATAGAATGGTTTCCGATGGAGCATGCTCGATGAAAGGGTGCGACCCTTTGTGTAGCCCGGTATAGCTCCTGTTTTAGTCATTTATGCCAACTCACGGGAGTTGGGTCCACGTAATATACCTCGAGAACGTCGCCACCATCCTACTTCATTCTGGAATCTCCACCGCGTACACAATGTTAAAGTGGTTTTCGGTATTGGCCGGCTATAAGACAATATCCGATCTCGGTCTCTTTAACAACGAATCGTTATTATAACCTGTAGTTATAACTTTAAAACAATATTTTATGCTTCAAAAATAAAATAAAATTTCAACCCAAATCTTTATCAAAATAAATATTAAATCATTTCCAAACCATTTCAATATATCAACATACCATATCTTTCAATTCAAATATTTATCAAAATAAATATCAAGTCATTTCTAACCATTTCAATATTTTAAATTATCATATCCTTTAAAAGATTCCTTTCAAATCATTTTAATACATCAAAATATCATAACCTTTCAAAGCTTCATTTTTCAAATCATTTAATATCAAAATATCATATCTTTCAAAACTTCATTTCAAATCATTTTAATATATCAAAATATCATATCTTTCAGTACCACATTTCAAATCATTTTAATATATCAAAATATCATATCTTTTCGAAACCACATTTCAAATCATTTTAATATATCAAAATATCATATCTTTTCGAAACCACATTTCAAATCATTATTCATTTTATTCAATTTAAAATACCATTTCAATTCATATTTCAAAACAGTTTATATTCCAAAAAAATCATTTTTAATCATAAAAATGAAGTTATTAAGTTAAAAATTAAATTATTAAATTTCCAAAATTTTCAACTTCCAAAGTTCATTTATTCACTTACTTTTATCAAAACAGTAAAATTTCACTTTTCGCAGCATTTAGAAAACGCTACGGAAAGTTACATTCAAAACAGTTCAATTTAACAAAAGACAACATTTTAAAATGTTGTAATAGGGTTTACTTAAATTCCAAATAAACTTAGTTAAATTCAAAAATTATAGCACTTACAAAATTGCTATAATAGTTTTTAATTCAATTTAGCTTTTTAGTTTATTATCATCAACTACAGCATTTACAAATACTGTAATATCATTTACATTGTAATTAATAGCATTTCAAAAATGCAGTCAATTAACTCCAAATATTCAATATAATTTCTCAACCAATTATATTTTTATTTAAAACATTTTTAACTTATAAAATCATACATTTTCACATTTATAAACATCATTTAATTTTCCTCAAGTTCATGATTTTATAAAGTTAAATTTCCATTCAAAATTAAGGATTTATTAATAATTCACTTATTAAATTGCAATGTTCAATTTTAAATTCCTTGCATTGAATTTCAACTTAACACTTGAGTTCAAATTCTCAAATATAACTTAGTTTTATTTTTATTTGCTTAACTAAAAGTTCACTTTTAAGTCAATTTCATAAATTTCCAATTTTTGTTATATTTCAAAATTTCAACTTAAATATTCATTCATTTCACATTCAACTTTGTCGAAAATCATTAATATGATATAAAATCGCTTTAAATTAATTTAAATTCAAAATATCATAAATTTATCATATTTTCAAAGTTAATTTAAATTCCATTAAAAATTAAATCAAAATTTCCAAAATAACTTACATTCATATTTTCTAACTTTTCCATAATTTATTTAACTTATAGATTTCCAGAAAATAAATAATACTTTACAAAAGTTATATTTTTATCAAAATTTCAAATCAAATATTATAATAATTAAATTTCTAAAATATTTTAAAATTTTTAGAAAAACATATTTTAACTACGGGAATGTATATAATTTTCTACGCTAGGTAAAGTGATACGGGTAATATATCATTACAACCCGTAATTTACAAAGAAAATCCGGGTTTTATCATTTCAAACCCGTAATCCCAAGTTAAAATAAATTAAATAAAAATCGTTCAATCCTATTATTTCAGCCCATAACGATTTTTCCCTATTCTAAAGTCCGTTCGGGTATGTATCATTTCAACCCATAGTGATTCTAATTTACAGGGAACTTGCAGTGTGATAAACTGATAAAATATAAAGAATAGCATGAAATAACAGTAACATATGATATAACAGGTGTTTAACAGGTGTGAACATCATATGATAATAATATAAGCAATTATAACATGTTAATATAGTTCTACATATTCGTAGGGTGTCAATTTACTACTTATATAAGTACATAATGTCCGGTGAGAAATACTCACATTTTTATGCTGGAGATATTAATTTGAATGACACAACGGATCCAGAAGGCACGACTTTTGACTTTGAGTGGAGAGAAATAGCCAAGATATCATCTTGTAAACAACCCCGAAACAAGACAATATAACTTATGAATATTCAACCAAAACAATATAGAAATAATTGGAAATTGAAAGGCAACAAAGACAAGATAACTTGACCTTGCTACAACCATTCAAAAGCTTGACTAAGGGGTTCGTTTTCTCAGCCATGATGATGATATGAGTGTGGGAGAGACAAGGCTAATAGCCTTGCAAACATTCAAACAAAACAAACAAATAACATAAGTTTTCAAATCCAAATTCAATAAAACAATGTTTGAATTAAATGCATAAAACAAAGCCAAAGTTTTTGCACTTGCTTTCTACTGCCTATACTTCAGCTATAGATCTAAAATACATGTCTAAGGAGTGGGTTAGGATCAGGTCTTGGGCTCATAAGGGTCAGCCATAGCTTGGAAGTAATGGTGCAAAGGTGGATGGACATAGGTGCAACAAAACAACAACTACAAGGCAAAATTCATCACTTCTATGCTATAAATGGGTTCGGCCATAGGCTCTAGGGGCATGGCCAGTGGGTCCAGGTGGTGGTGGGTGATGTGGCAGAGGGTGGAGGTCAGGTCATAGGTGGTGGTGGTGGTGGAAGTGGCGGCAAAAGGTGGATGAAGGTGATGGTACCAAAACTAGGTCAGCTTGAGTGCATAGGTGATGGATTTGTGGATTTTGGTGGTGGTGCTTGCCTTGGGGTTGTTTGGCCTGCCATGGTGGTGATCTAGGGTGGATGATGATCAGAGAATAAAGTGGTGGAGGTTGTCCTAGATCTGGTTGAGGAGGAGTGGAGCCATGAAGTAGAGAACAAGTTGCAAAAATCACATAGAAAAACTAAAAAACAAGAGAAGAGAAGAAGATTTTACCAAATTTTTGCAAGATGGAGGCCACGATTTTTTTTTAGGGTTGAGAAGCTTTGAAAATACGTGAAAAAGATGAGAGAATGCAGCTGAAAAGAATAGAGAAAGGTACGGCCAAAATCAATTGTGTATTGATTGAAAAAGAAACGGTAAAAGAAACGGTGAAACGACTTCACGTTTCTTAGCTTTTAAAACCTTCCATACTTCCTTTTCTTTTAAATCAAGTAAAACAAAATAAACTTTAGCAAGTACATCTAAAAACCGAAACAAAGTGAAATAAAATAAAATTATATAATTAAATTTAAAGAAAATATAAAAAGAATTAAGGAAATTGCTTAAAAATTGAAAACAGGGTTCAAAAATTACAATTAAAACATCAATGGTTTTGGAAAAATATGTACTTCATTTTAAAAATATTCTAAAGCAAAATTTTGAAATAAAATAATTTATTTATCATTTCTAAAATAAAATAAATAATTAAATTGGAGAAAAATTGAAAAGAACTAAAGAAAATGTTTAAAAAATTGAAAACAGGGCATGGAAATTACAAGAAAAATACTACTAGCTCTAGAAAAATTCCTACCTCGCTTCAAAAATATTAAAAGACAAAAACATACATAAAATAGCATATCAATACATATTACAATAAAATATGACAAAGAAAAATAAAATTTATACTATTTAAAATAACAAAATTGCAGAATAAACGAATTGCACTCAATATTGAAATATACATAACTTTCACAATTTAAATCTGTTTCCAACGAAACAAAAAGCAGTGTTCCTAAAATTTTATGTACTTTCAAAATAAAAGAAAAAAATTTAAATTTTCAAACTTTTAAAATTTTAAAATAAAAGTCAAAGTTTGACTATTTTGATCAAAAATTCACTTTTTGGAAAATATTCTTTTTAGTCATGCTTTGGAATGATAATTCATATCAAAACTAAAGTTTATCATTCAAAATAAATAAAATAAGTTTTTTTTTTAAATCAAAAATTCAATTAAAATAATTAAAATATACAAAAAAATAAATCACAAAATACAGGGTTGTGACACTCTCTCTTTATATGTGTGTGTGTGTATATATATTTATCTATGTATAAATGTTTTATGTTCATATATTATATATAATATATTTATACATACATATGTGTGTGTATTTTGTAATACATATACATGCACATGTTTGGGCTATGAAGAAGATAGCAAGAATTATTTTTAGAGAGTAATAGGGAGTTCTCGTATAGTGTGTAAAGTACTTAGAGCCTAGGAATATTTCTTGGGTATGCTGGAGCTGCAAATAAGTGACCAATAAAATAAGAAAATAAAATAAGAGAGTGTAACTAAAAGAAAAACAACAAATTTAAAGAAAGAAACCAAAGATGACAACTAAAAGAAACGAGAACTGTAAATGAAAAAAAATTGAAAAGAAAATTTTCTTATATAAACTGTGCTTGGAAAAGAAAATGAAGATTTTTAGAGAATAGTGGCATAAGTCCCAAGTGTAGAGAAAAAGGTGCACAAGGTAAAACGGGAAATGTGTGGTTTTCCATTTTCCACCTTCTTTATAACATATGAAATCGAATTTGAAAAATTAGAATTTTCTAAAATTCGAAAATTAAAAGTTATGTGGTAGGTTCGGACGTAAAATTTGTTGAACTATGCTCCCATTCAAAAGGAGTGTGGGAAAAAAACTGGATGAAAAGTGTTTTAACTTTTCAAAAGATTGCATTCATATAAAAATTGCAAGTATATTTAGGATGTGTGCATCATGTTTTAAAGATAAATTTTTAAAGAAGCAAAGCATTCATATAGAAGGTACCGCTGAGAAATTCATGTACATGTATATATTTTGTATTAAATAACACTTTTGCACAAGAGCGCGGATGGTCGAAAAATTGGATGTACACAAAATGGATGGATTGATGCAAGGAATTATGTAATTTTACCCTAGTTGAATTTCGGGGGCAAAGTTTCCTAAAGTGTGGGAGAATGTAACACCCCGCATTTTTATATAATTAAATAATCAAATAACGATGAATAGTGAAAATAATATTTTTTAATTTTCAGAATAAGGTCTCCAAACTTATACCATTGTTTTCGTGATAATATTTTGATCAATTTACATATATAATATGTCTCGAACGAAGTTCATATGAAAAAGTTATTGACGTTTAAAGTTTTTTTATTGAGAAATAATTATACGTGTAAATATACGTAAATATATTTATTATAAATAAATATATGTGCGGTATGAGAATTTTAAAATAGATGCGCGCCAAAAAGGTAATTAATTAGCGTTGTCATCATAAAGGAAATTGATGGATATCAGTATTATAATTAATTAATTAGCATCAGCGGTCAATGTAATCAAATCAGCTATTAGAGGAAAATAATTTACATTAATTGGTCATATGCAAATTTTATAAATTATAAACATTTGCAGTTAATTCATAAGATATTTATAAAAGTAGTAACAAATTTATTATGTTTGTAATGAATGTAAATTATTTAGAGAATCCGAAGTAAGAGGAAAAAATGTATGTGGGGATAATTATAATAACATACATATATTAATTTATAATTGATGCAATCAACTAATTAAGAAATTAATTAAAGATATTAAGTTAGCATCAATTGATAAAAGAGGAAAACTTATATATCAATTAATTGGGTAATGAATTGGCTGTTTAAATACGTACAACTAACAAATGTGTGATTTCGTTGCGCATAGGAATTAATCTGGATATCGATTAAGATGGAAAAACGTGTCAATTAATTGATTGGCAATTAGTTGAGAATTTAAAAAAGGTTTCAATTAATCAAAGAATAAATCATTGTTACAATAGCTAATCATGTAAATTAATTAGCCAGAAGAATACGCCAGTTATAGGATTATTTGTTTCCAAGTTAAAAAGAAAAGAAAAGGAATTGGAATGCGTATAAACATCAAACAGAGTAATTAGGTTTATGATGAAGGCAAGTTAATAAGAATAAATTAAAAAGTATAACTTTTCTATGCATTCAATTAATAGAGGTATTAATTGACGTTTTCAAATAGGTAAAAATATATATATATATATATATATATATTTGTATGATCTAGTTAATTGGATAATTAATGGGAGAATCTTATTTAGAAGGAAATTTAAATATATAACCAAATAACTAATTTTAGAGGGAAATTTAAATTTGAAAATCTCGGCATGTATGTCGGCATAGGGGGATGGGTCATGTCAACATGCCCAATTCAATTTTTGAGAAATTTTTATTTATATTAATTATTAACTATACTTGTATTATTAATAATTTATATATTAATTAATGAACATATACCTGATTCTCTTCTAAATTTAGTAAAGTTTTGTTCATTTAATGGTTTGGTTAATATATCGGCAATTTGTTTTTCGGTATTAATATATTTAAGAGTTATGACTTTTTGACTTATATTATCTCTAAAAAAATGATGTCTAATATCAATATGTTTTGTTCTAACATGATCAGTTAGATTTTTAGATAGGTTTATTGCACTAGTATTATCACGATAAATTGGTGATTTAGTTATAGTTAATCCAAATCTTTTAAAGTTTGTTGCATATATATAACTTGAGAACAAGCCAAAGCAGCAGATATATATTCTGCTTCAATTGTTGACAAAGATACAATGTTTTTCTTCTTACTAAACCAGGAAACCAGAGAATGTCCTAAAAAGTGACAAGTTCCACTTGTACTTTTTCAGTTTGATTTACAACCAGCGCAATCAGCATCATAATATGAAATTAAATCAAATACATCATTTTTAGGGTAAAATAAACCATGGTCTAAAATATGTTTTACATATCTTAAAATTCTTTTAACAGCTTTTAAGTGAGTTTCTTTAGGTTGAGACTGGTATCTTGCACAGAGACAGACACTATGCATGATGTCAGGACGACTTGCTGTTATATAAAGCAACGAACCAATCATCCCCCAATTTAATTTTTGATCAACATATTTGATTTATCTTCTTTACTTAAAGCTACATTAGTTATCATTGGAGTTGATTTCCTATTAGAAGTGGTCAATCCAAATTTATTAATTAAATTCTTAGCATATTTTTCTTGACGAATGAAAATTCCTTTATCTAATTGTTTGATTTAAAGTCCTAACAAGAAACTTAGTTCCCCCATATGACTCATTTTAAATTCTTTAGTCGTTATATCTGAGAATTCTTTATTCATTATGTTATTAGTTGACCCAAATATTATATCAACTACATATATTTGTACTAATTGAATATCATTTTTGTTTCTTTTAATAAAAAAGAGTTGTATCTATTTTACCAATTTCAAAATTGTAGTAAATAAGATCTTAGTCTTTCATACCAGGCTCTAGGAGCTTGTTTCAGACCATATAAAGCCTTCTTTAATTTATATGTATGATCTGGAAATTTATTAACTTCAAAAGTGGAGGTTGTTCGACATAAACATCTTCTTTTACGAAACCATTTAGAAAAAGCACTTTTAACATCCATTTGATATAACTTGAAATTATTGTAGTTTGCGAAAGCAAGTAGAATCCACTACAATAAACAGGACTTTTAACAACATTTTAAAAACGCTGTAAAAGCTTTTAACAGCGTTTTTGTGGATGCTGTATATTGACATGCAATTATATGTCAGGGATATACAATGACAAGAAATAAAGGCTGTTAAATGTCCTTTTTAACAGCGCTTTCCTGGTGTCATGAAATCTTTTAACAGCGTTTGGTTGGGTGTAGTTATAGATCTTTCTTAGCCTTTTTTCGTGCTAAGATAAGATTTTATAGCGTTTTTTCAAAGTTGTGATATTTATTTACAGCGTTTCGTTGTTGCAATAGATCGTACTTTATGTTTTTAGATACAATTTAACGACATTTTTAAAATGTTGTTAAAACTTCCAACAGCGTTTTATAAACGCTATGGAATGTTTTAACTGCTTTTAAAAAATTGGTTGAACGTTTTAACTACGTTTAAAAAACGCTGTGGAATGTTTTAATTGCATTTCTGCAAACATCCACCATAATACGCATATATATACCACATTTTTAAATTAGCATATTATATCAACACCACATTTCAAAATCAACATATTATATCAATACCACATTTTGGACACATATTTGATAACCAATGTATGAAATTTCATAATCAAAATACAAAATATTCTTACACCAAACATAAATAGTTTGTCATCAATAGTTCAAAAACAAAATATAGAACAAGTAGCAATAGCAAAACAAAAGCAAGTAGTACATACGTTAAAACCAAAAGGTAGTATCAGCAGCAAAAATAACTTTGATCCATAACTTGTTGCAATTTTTTTTTGCATCACAGTCATCTATCTACCTGTAAAGTAAAAGTAATGCTTGAGAATCAATTCATCAAAAAAGTGTACACAAAGTTAAATCGGATTCATAATGCAAACACTAAATATCAACACACTATTTCAGTAGGCGATTGGCTAATACAAGTATATAACCTTAGCATCGAACACATTATGTATCATGCTTAAACAAACAAAAACTGAAAATGGCAATATTCCACTAGAAAAATGTAGGAAATAGTTTTGAATATGCTCATCTTAATACAATATATTAGCAAAAATAAATCATTAATACAATAAACACAATCTGAAACATAGTTAATGCAAGCAACAGTAACATGAAATGCAGTCTAGAACAAATGAAAAGTGATGTTACTGTTTATATGATGTTATTTATATATTTATAATTTATTTTATAATAATTCATGCATAATTTTGTATTATTGGTAACTCTTTAGCAACATGATCTTCTAAAGCAATGAATTCAATAAAAATAAGACATTCATGTATATAGGTAACTCTTTAGCAACATGAGCATCTTAAGCAATGAATTCAATCAAAATGTACATAGAGGTTACACTATGATCACTTGGTTTAAGCCTTGGTTTGATTTTATTTTCTTTTATCGTACAAAAACATAATGCATAGGTTGTTTAACTTAATAAGTTTCTTACCTGATGCATACTGTTCATTCTCAGAAAACGGGAACTGAGATCAATTCAAAAAATAGTTAACCTGCTCCTGTCAATTTAAGTATCTGCTCCACTTGGTCAGGGAAAAAGGTTATAAACAGATAAGAACATATACATTTCATTGCAACAAAGTTAAACGTACATTAGTAGAACAAGCAAGTAAAAGTATTAGTTTCTTCTTGGTTACGGTACTTACAAATTAGTACTGTTCCAAGTACAGCTGATATCTTCCCTTGAACTGTAACTAGCCCTACCTTACCGGCCTTTTGAAGTTCCATAGAGCCTACAGATTCAAAATTTCCTGCATGTTCAATGTCATCAAAAGCAGATTTAGCAGGTTACAGTTAGTTTTAAATGGCATATGCTCAGGAACAGATATATCAAGTATTACCAGGCTTTATTGATCGAAGACCCGAAGTTATGCATGAAACATTTTGAAAGCATTGTTGATCGAGTTTATAGGAAGCAGCTGCAGACCTTCGATAATGTAAAAAAAGAAAGAAATAACAAGATACATGTGTGTGTATAGGGAATAAAAAGATGCATGCATTTTTGATATTTTCTAGTTTTCTTTATGCACAAAACAAAGTGATGATTTGTAAATATTGTTTTTTGATGCGTTATGATATAGCTTTATACAAAGGCAATGCTACGCATCCCACAATTTCACCAAAGATAACATAATATAAAAAAAATATCCATTAAGGACCAACCTCAATCTTTCTTGGTAAACAACTAACAATTTGGAGTCGGTGGGGAAATGATTTTTCACGGTTTGAACAAAATCAGAGTTTGGTTTGGTAAACGGTAGTCCAAAAAACAATCTTAAGAAATTGTTGTGAACCATTCTCTTTATAAATGTGCCTGCAAAATCCAAATCCTGTGTCAACATCGACAAACAAGAATATTCATATTTTATCTGAAGTACAAATATAAGGCTCACTTGCAAGATAGAAATAACCTTTACAGAATAAGCATTCATCCAGTTGCCAATTAACAAATTGACTTTGCAAGTTACAATTCCTTCAACTTCACTATCTGGTAGCACACAATCAGCATAAAAATAATCAAAAATAATCAATTTTCTACAAGCTATTACTACTATAGTAGAGCATTCCCCTAGTATCAAACTACTTTGAATAAGAGCTTCTATGTTGGTTGCATCATTAAATAATATATAAACACCTGTGTAGAGTTCTAGTTTCATAATATCGGTACTAATTACAATTATCATGTGCAAAAAAAATTCATAATATCAGTACTACTTTGAATAAGAGCTCTTTTCTTTTTCTTTTTTTTCCTTCATACAAGAGAAAAAAAGCAATGGTACAAATACTTACATCTGGAGCCCCATACAGTTTCCCATCTAAATCTTCAGGAACAACCTAATTATAAACAAAAGGTTGCAAAAAATTAATATATTAACCATTCACAACAACAAGAATATCTAAACCAAAACGTTGATAAAAACAAAGCACTTATGGATAAAAATCTGAACTCATTCTCCCGTTCAATCAAGGCAGGCAACTACATATAAAATAAAGTAATTAACATCAACTAAACACACATTATCAATCTAAAAAAAAAACATTAACTCATCTGACGTTATTTAAGATATAAATATCGGATATATATATACACCTCTTCTAATCTGATCTCAAAAATAGTTACGATCAGAGTTTCACCATGGCAGGGCTCCACGGTCAAACCAGAAACTTCCTACAACATCAAATATTTGCGCACACGAGTAATTAAATAATATGTACGTATAAGCTGATAATTAAAATAGTATTTTGTATAGAAAATATGGAATTCTAACCCCTGTTTCTTGATTTTCCACCCCAAGTTGAACAAAGACTGATCCAACAGTTGCATATAGTCGGCGGAAGCCTTGAGAATTTGTTTAGAAAATCGATGGTTTGGGGATGTTTCTTTGCAACATCCTTGACTAGCCCCCCTCAACCCACAACATATTTACTGTTCATGTGATGCCTCAGCATTGCATTGTCTACCACGTCTGTTTGTTCTTCCATTCCTTTGAAAAGAAGCATGTCAATTATCTGTTCACAATAATTTACAAAAGTGCCCCGTTAGACATCGGTGAATTCGATCATGTATGAAGGAACAATTTTGTTAGTCAAAAACCATGTGGTTATTGTTAATGTAAGCATATGCAAGTAGTAAATAATAAAAAGACGACCAGTGAGCACACTTGTCTACGTTCTTATTCTGGAAATGCTTGCTGTAACAACCCGCATATTTTACGATTTGATATTTAAATATTTTATCGTTAGTCGGATTTTAGTCCGAAAAGTTACTTTTTTGCATACGGTCGAATTAGGACTTGGAACCACTTCCATTGAGTTCAAAACACCGTTTGCGATCTTTTTAAGTATAAACTTTGATATGTTTGGAGTTAGCGGAATTTAGCTACTTTTTCACTTTGGACTTTGGGTTTGGTTTAGCCCATTAGCCTATACTAGTTACTCTAGCTCAACCCCTTCCCTTCATAACTTTGCATTCATTTCCTAACACTCAAGCTTCATCAAAAATGGAGGAAGGAATGGGAAATTAAAACTCGAAGCTCAAGATCACTTGCAAATCCAACATCCAACTCCAAATTCAAAGAGAAGACATTGATTCAGGCTTCTTGGGTTGATTCTTCCTTGCTTTCAAGCTTCTTCTTCATAAATTTTGTGTAAAGGTGAGATTTTTATCTCACATCTTTGTTTATAACTATCATTGATTGTTGGGTATGAATTCCTAACACTTTTACATATGCATTTGCCATTGAATTGGATTGAATTGGTGAAAATCCCAATTTTTAGTATTTTGGGTTCAAATCTTTAAAAATCCAATCTTTGATGTTTAAATACGTTTTTAATGATGCATCGAGGAGCCAATACGACCGGGTAGCCTATGGAAATAATCCTCTAGCGTCGATGCTCGATCGGTTGCAAATTGGGAGAGTTTTGAGCTCCAAAACCCTTAGGTCGCGCTGCCTGCATATGAAGGACTTTCGGCCTGCATTTAGGTCGTTTTCTCCCCTAGGTCGTTAGGTCGCTCGGCCCTAGGTCGTAGGTCGCGTAACCCTTAGGCCGTAGCTCCCTAGGTCTTTCGGCATGCACACAAACCTCTCGGCCTTCTTCTATTGCTTAGGTCGCGTCAATATTAGGTTGCTCGCTTAGGTCGTTCGGCCTTGTTAACCTTTAGATCGTTCACCCACTAAGTCGCTCGGCCCCACGTCGTAGGTCGCTAGGCCGCTCGGCCTTACCCCTTAGGTCGCTCGGTTATCCTTACCTCCCTAGGTCGCACCGTACTGGCTCGCAACTGCTAGGTCGCGCATTGTTTAGGTCATGCCATTTTAGGTCGCGCTCCTTAGGTCGCTCGGCCTGCTTGTCTCGATTAGGTCGCTCGGCCATATGTTATGCCGCTACCCCTTTAGGTCGCACCCCTATAGGTCGCGCTATGTTTTAGGTCGCGCCTTGACTAGGTCGCACAACTATAGGCCGCATGCTAGCTCCTTAAGCCAAAACTCGTTAGGTCGTTGCAACCACTAAGTCGCTCGGACTTTCTGCAGCTAGGTCGTGCCGTGTTGAGTCGCTAGGTTATTTCCACTTTGATGAATTTGGAATCGAATTCTTTGGATAAATCATATCTTCAAATGTGAATTGTTGTGATTTATGGTTTCTGCAATCATTTTTGTGATCTGTCACTTCACCTCACTCGTACGAGAAATCTAATTAAACGGCTTGGTAAAATAGGTGGTATGAAACGCTTGCGTTTACTTCGTCACTTGTTCGATTGAATCTCTTGTGACGATTTTTGAGTGGAGATCTACAATTTGTTCGTAAATATTTAAGTTAAGCTAGTGGTTATGGGACATGAGGATAAGCTCATATATTTACTAGCTCATTGTAATTTACACTTCTTGATGATCGATGATGATCAATTGTTGTGATTATGACTAGCAATATGCTATGTTTCTTTGTCCACGTAGGGGACAGTACCTCGTTTTATTGAGTTTCGTCTCATTTTTATTATAGGCTAACGACCTATTTATTTCTCGGGGTTTCGACCCAATCTTTGTGGGCTTACGACCCACGTTTTTATGGAGTTCGGATCTTCGGGCGTACCATTGTACTACGTTGTTATTTCGGATTTTACGAGTTTCTGGTTCCTCGGGCATACCGTTGTACTACGTCGTTGCACCGGCTCTATGGTTAGCGACCATGGGATAGCGTCCCTTTTTGTGATACACATGTGGTTGAGTTTTCATTCTCACATTTTGTGATAGGCCTTCCCCCTTTTTGTGATTTCTGGATTTCCATCGATGATTTCTAGAATTTGTGTTTCACCAATTTTCGTGATTTTCATTGATATATGTTATCAATATTTGTACATTGGTGAATTTGTGTGTCATTAACTTTTTGGTGAATGAAGATATTGAGTATGACATCCCTTTTGATCTTTGAGAAGATTCTGGTGATATTGATTAATATCTTGTTGATTTTCAATTTCGTACTTATCACAGTATGGCTTTATGGTTATCATATGTTATGTCATATCTTATTCCATATCATTTTATCTGATATTTATAGCTAGGCTGATCCGTTTATTATTTTCTTATAAATAATACTCGGGTCAGACTGAGATGTTACAGGTGCTTCTGCTTAACTTCACTTCTGGGATTATCATCCCGACTTTTGGCTAACTACTTAGATTGGTAGTTTTTGTTGTATACCGTTGAGATATAGACTCCTAGTTGTATATATATTCTTTTGTCTAGCACTTGTAACCATTCTTTTGTGATATTGTGGATCTTGTTTGACCACTACTCTGATGTACACTTTCATGTGTTATATTCATATTTTTTTCTGCCTTTGTGATATGGATGTCTGTGATTGATTTGTGTTATGTTTATTTCTATGTTTGTTTCCGAAGACATTATAGCCATTGTATAGTAACTTTGAGTTTGTGTCGGTATATCGGATTTTCTCTTATATTTTATCTGACATATCGGTGCTCGCACAAAGCAATTACACGGATGGTCGCTCCTCAACAGCCTTATTCTCCGTGCTAGTTGACGGCATTACACCGTAGTGTTCTTGGCTAGCGTGGGTATAGAGGTGGGGCGTCACAGCTTGGTATCAAAGCCAATCTTCGGAACAATGTAGAATTACCTAGCAAGGGTCATCGTCCTAAGTCCATCTTAGGAATCGTGCATTAGGATTTAATTCGAGTCTTCGTACGATTCATCCTATTTTATTTATGATTCCTTGTTTATCTATCAAGATTGCTTGATATTCGTTTGGTAAATAACCTTATCCTTCTTCTTTCTTTCTTTCAAAAGGAAGAGAAATGGTTAGACCTGGCCGTCCCAGCGCCAGCCAATCTCGTGCTACTCCCTAGGATGGAGTATTTATGTCTTCCCATCAGCTTCTTGATCTAGTGAGGAATGCTCAAGCAGCCGGATCTAATCCGGAGTCTTCTCACCCTAGGTCTGGATTTGCACGTTTGTGCAGCGATTATACCAATTTGGGTGGGAAGCCATTCAAAGGTTCTGAGACTATCATCGAAGTCCAGGCTTGGCTGAGATCGTGCGATCGAATCTTTTCTCGCATGAATCTTATTGATCTTCACCGTGTTCAGGTGGCCTCTAGTATGCTCCAAGAAAGAGCATTGGATTTGTATGAGCTTCTTATTTCTGAAATAGTTGAAGCGAATCTTACTTGGGAGAAATTCCGAGAATGCTTCGAATTAAAATTTGTGCCAGAAGCTGAGAAGGTGACTTTGGCTCGCCGTTTCATTGACCTTGTTCAAGGTGAATCCTCCATGGCAGACTATGTCGCGTCTTTTGAATCTCTTTCTAAGTACGGGGCTGAATACATTAATACCCCATTGAAGAAAAATCAGGGATTCGTCTATGGCTTGAACAAAAATCTCAAGAAGCCATTATTTCTAAAGCTAGAAGTTTCTTTTGATCAACTTGTTGATATATCTCTTCGACTTGAAGAGGCAGATAAAGAGAGTGATGTTGAATTTGTGGGTGCCAAACCAAAATTCAACAACAACAAGAAAAGGCCTATTAAGTTCAAAGGGCCTTATCCCAATAAGAAAAGGAAGCAAGCAATTCCGGTAGCAAAGGCTTCTGCCCCTAGTAGTGGGAAATGCTACAATTGTGGTTCTAACGACCATTATGCCAATAGATGTCTGAAACCTCTCTTTTGTCGCTATTGCAAAAGTTCGGATCATTATTTATTTTCTTGTCCCAAACTTCGAGGCAGGAAGGAGGGAAAGCTTAATGTTGCTAAATCCCCTGGAAACACATCTCGTGGTCAAGGTACTCTTCATTCTATCCTTGATGGCATTATTTTATTTCGTGATCATCCTATTCGAGTTCTTTTTGATACGGGTGCGTCCCATTCTTTTTTATCAAAAGAACTTGTTGATACTTTTTCTTTGGATGTTATGTGTTTAATGACTTCTCTGAGAATTGCGAATCCGGATGGTGGATCCGCAACAATCAGTTTATTGTGTAAAGATGTCGAGATTATTTTGTGTGATTTTTCTTTCCGAGCCGATTTGCATGTCATGCGCTACTTAGGCTTTGGATGATTTTGGGAATGGATTGGCTTAACCGCTATGGAGCCCAAATCCGATGTCCTGAGCGGACTATTTATCTTCGACATCCTCAATCTGATAAGCAGATTTTTATTAATCTTAAAGATTCAGATTCCAGCTTGGTGCATCTTTATATTCTTTAAACCCTCATGATGACGATAATGATGATGAGGAAGATATTATTTCTCTTATTCACGTTATTCGTGAATTTTCCAACATATTTGAGCCCGTTTTAGGATTACCACCCAAGCGAGCAATTGAGTTCAAAATTAATCTCATCCCTGGAGCTCAACCTATCACTCGTCCTCCTTATCGCCTGTCCAATACGGAAAATGAGGAGATGCGCAAACAATTATCCGAATTGGAGACGAAGCAATTTATTCGCTCTAGTTCCTCTCCTTGGGGAGATTCGTCTATTTTTGTGAAGAAATCCAATGGAACACTTAGGTTTTGCGTTGGCTACCGCAAGATTAACGATCTTATTATCAAGAATAAATATCCTTTACCTCGGATTGATGATCTATTCGATCAACTTAGTGGTGCTAGAGTCTTTTCACAATTAGACTTTGCTACCGGTTTTCATCAGCTTCGTATTGCAGAGGACAGCATTCCTCTGACATCGTTCCGTACTCGTTATGGATCTTATGAATGGCGTTATTCCATTTGGTTTAACGAATGCTCAGGCTTATTTCGTTGTCCTTATGAATCGAGTTTTCAAAGACTTCCCCGATCGGTTTGTTCTCATCTTTATTGATGATATTCTAGTGTATTCTAAAACCGAGGAGGAGCATGGAAAACATCTTCGGATTGTGTTGGAAACTCTTAGGAGCAATCAATTAAAAGCAAAATTTCTAAATGCCACTTTTGGCAATCTCGTGTGAAGTTTCTCGGTCATATTATTTCCGAATCCGGAATTTCTGTGGATCCTTCAAAGATTGAAGCGATCCAAAATTGGAAGAGACCAGAGAGTGTGACGAAATTCGTAGTTTCCTTGGGTTGGCCGATTATTACCGCCGTTTCATAAAGGACTTTTTCAAAATTTCCGTGCCTCTTACTAGTTTGACAAAGAAAGGTGTTACATACATTTGGTCGGACAAATGTGAAGCTTCTTTTCAGAAATTAAAAGAACTCCTTTCTGATGCTCCTATTCTTGTTATTCCCGTGGGGAATCAAGATTTTGTTGTTTATATCAATGCTAGTCGCGTTGGTTTGGGTGTCGTTCTTATGCAAAGAGAACGTGTTATTTCTTATGCTTCTAGGCAATTGAAGCCTGCTGAGACTAGATATGCCACTCATGATTTATAACTCGCGGCTATTGTTTTCGCCCTTCGTATTTGGCGTCATTATCTTTTGGGAGAGAAGTTTATTCTCTATACCGATCATAAATCTTTCAAGTATCTGTTTTCCCAAAAGGAACTTAATTTGCGTCAACAACGTTGGCTCGAATTCCTTGCAGCTTATGAACTTGATATTCTTTATACTCCCGGAAAGGAAAATCGTGTTGCCAATGCACTTAGTCGTAAGCAACAAGCAGTTGTTTCTATGACGATATCCGAATGGTATGATTTCGGGATTCTATCCACTTGTGAGATTCGAGATCATGTTTCTGATTTATGTTCATCTCTTGTCTTGTGTAGCCTTGAGGCTCATCCTTCTCTTTTAGACTGCATTCTTGAAGCTCAAAAACTAGATACCGAACTGGCTCTTCTTGGCCAAAATTTTAAG
Source organism: Allium cepa (assembly GCA_030765085.1). Taxonomy (NCBI): domain Eukaryota; kingdom Viridiplantae; phylum Streptophyta; class Magnoliopsida; order Asparagales; family Amaryllidaceae; genus Allium; species Allium cepa. The sequence continues at coordinate 141,841,466 of CM060932.1, forward strand.
GATAAAATTGATATTGAATGTTTGAAAGACTTCAATATTAATTCTCGTGGCGGTATTCGAAAATTTGGTAGACTTATCGTGCGAAATATTAGTGATCTTCGTAAAGACATTTTAGAAGATTCTCATCGTTCTAAATTTACCATTCATCCCGATAGTAGTAAAAATTACGCGGATATGAAGCGACTTTATTATTGGGAGGGAATGAAATCTAATATTGCTAACTTTGTTAAGTGTTGCATGACTTGCCAACTTGTCAAGGCCTAACATCAAAGGCCCGGTGGATTATTGCAACCTTTAGAAATTTCAAATTGGAAGTGGGATCAAATTTCCATGGATTTTATAGACGGCCTGCCCCGTTCTCGTTCGGGTCATGATAGCTTATGGGTGATAGTTGATAGACTTACTAAACCCGCCCATTTTATTCCCGTTCGGTCCAATCGAACCGTTCCTCTTTTGTCCAAACTTTTTATCAAAGAAATTGTTAAATTACATGGAGTTTCTATTTCTATTGTTAGTGATCGTGATCCATTGTTTACTAGTGGATTTTCGAAGAGTCTTCAGAAAGCTTTGGGAACGAAGCTTAATTTTAGCACCGCTTATCATCCTCAGTCTGATGGACAAACTGAACGTGTGAATCAAACTCTTGAAGATCTTCTTCGTGTATGTGTTCATGATTTTGATGGAAGTTGGGAAGATCATATTTCTCTTGTTGAGTTTTCCTATAATAATAGCTTCCAATCTAGTATTGGTATGGCACCTTTCGAGGCACTCTATGGAAGGCCATGCCGATCTCCTTCTTGTTGGCTTGAGGACGGTGCGAAGCTGGTTTTAGGTCCAGATTTTATTCGTGATTCCATAGAAAAGATTGATCTTATTCGTCATAGGATGAAAGAAGCCCAAAGTGGATGAAAGAAGCCCAAAGTAGACAAAAATCCTATGCCGATAACCGGAGAAGGAAATTAGAATTTTCTGTGGGAGATCTTGTGTTTATTCGTGTTTCACCTATGAAGGGTGTTGTACGTTTCAGTCGATCCGGAAAACTAACGCCTCGATATATTGGGCCATTCTCTATCACCGAACGTATTGGTTCTGTGGCTTATCGCCTTTTATTATCGGCTCAGTTTTCTACTATTCATGACGTGTTTCACGTTTCTTAATTACGGAAATGCCTTCGAGATTCCGATTCTATTCTTGAGCCCGGTGGTGTGGAAGAAATTGAAGTTTCACCTAATTTAACTTATGAACAACATCCTATTCGTATTATCGCTTCGGAGGTCAAGCGCCTTCGAAATAATGATGTTCCACTTATTAAGGTTCAGTGGTCCTCAAATCCTAAAGATTGCTCTTGGGAATCTAGAGAGTTCATCGAGCGAACACATCCAGACTTACTTTCTCGTGCTCTTTAAGGTGAACTTCTCATTTCAAACTTCTTTTGGGTTGAATGTGCTTTTATGGTTGTTACTATATATTTTCTTCTTAGTTATTGCGAGGACGCAATTTCTTTAAGGAGGGGAGTCTGTAACAACCCGCATATTTTACGTTTTGATATTTAAATATTTTATCGTTAGTCGGATTTTAGTCCGAAAAGTTACTTTTTTGCATATGGTCGAATTAGGACTTGGAACCACTTCCATTGAGTTCAAAACACCGTTTGCGATCTTTTTAAGCATAAACTTTGATATGGTTAGCGGAATTTTGCTACTTTTTCACTTTAGACTTTGGGTTTGGTTTAGCCCATTAGCCTAAACTATTTACTCTAGCTCAACCCCTTCCCTTCATAACTTTGCTTTCATTTCCTAACACTCAAGCTTCATAAAAAATGGAGGAAGGAATGGGAAATTAAAACTCCAAGCTCAAGATCACTTGCAAATCCAACATCCAACTCCAAATTCAAAGAGAAGACATTGATTCAGGCTTCTTGGGTTGATTCTTCCTTGCTTTCAAGCTTCTTCTTCATAAATTTTGTGTAAAGGTGAGATTTTTATCTCACATCTTTGTCTATAACTATCATTGATTGTTGGGTATGAATTCCTAACACTTTTACATATGCATTTGCCATTGAATTGGATTGAATTGGTGAAAATCCCAATTTTTAGTGTTTTGGATTCAAATCTTTAAAAATCCAATCATTGATGTTTAAACACATTTTTGATGAAGCATCGAGGAGCCAATACGACCGGGTAGCCTATGGGCATAATCCCCTAGCGTCCGTGCTCGATCGGTTGCAAATTGGGAGAGTTTTGAGCTCCAAAACCCTTAGGTCGCGCTGCCTACATATGAAGGACTTTCGGCCTGCATTTAGGTCGTTCCCCCCCTAGGTCGTTAGGTCGCTCGACCCTAGGTCGTAGGTCGCGTACCCCTTAGGTCGTAGCTCCCTAGGTCGTTCGGCCTGCACACAAACCTCTCGGCCTTCTTCTATTGCTTAGGTGGCGTCAATATTAGGTCGCTCGCTCAGGTCGTTCGGCCTTGTTAACCTTTAGATCGTTCACCCACTAAGTTGCTCGGCCCCAGGCCGTAGGTCGCTAGGTCGCTCAGCCTTACCCCTTAGGTCGCTCGGCTATCCTTACCTCCCTAGGTCGCACCGTGCTAGCTCGCAACTGCTAGGTCGCGCCTTGTTTAGGTCGTGCCATTTTAGGTCGCGCTCCTTAGGTCACTCGGCCTGCTTGTCTCGATTAGGTCGCTCGGCCATATGTTATGCCACTACCCCTTTAGGTCGCACCCCTATAGGTCGCGCTATGTTTTAGGTCGCGCCTTGACTAGGTCGCACAACTATAGGTCGCATGCTACCTCCTTAAGCCGAAACTCGTTAGGTCGTTGCAACCACTAAGTCGCTCCGACTTTCTGCAGCTAGGTCGTGCCGTGTTGAGTCGCTAGACTATTTCAACTTTAATGAATTTGGAATCGAATTCTTTGGATTTTATTCACGTCTTCGAATGTGAATTGTTGTGATTTATGGTTTCTGCAATCATTTTTGTGATCTGTCACTTCACCTCACTCGTATGAGAAATCTAATTAAACGGCTTGGTAAAACAAGTGGTATGAAACGCTTGCGTTTACTTCGTCGGTTAATTCTTGGACTTGTTCGATTGAATCTCTTGTGACGATTTTTGAGTGGAGATCTACAATTTGTTCGTAAATATTTAAGTTAAGCTAGTGGTTATGGGACACGAGGCTAAGCTCATATATTTACTAGCTTATTGTAATTGACACTTCTTGATGATCGATGATGATCGTTTTTTGTTATTATGACTAGCGATATGCTATGTTTCTTTTTCCACATAGGGGACAGTACCTTGTTTTATTGAGTTTCGTCTCATTTTTATTATAGGCTAACGGCCTATTTATTTCTCGGGGTTTCAACCCAATCTTTGTGGGATAGCAACCCACGTTTTTTTGGAGTTCGGATCTTCGGGCGTACAGTTGTACTACGTTGTTGTTTCGAATTTTACGAGTTTCTGGTTCCTCGGGCGTACCGTTGTACTACGTCGTTGCACGGGCTCTATGGTTAGCGACCATGGAATAGCGTCCCTTTTTGTGATACACATGTGGTTGAGTTTTCATGCTCACGTTTTGTGATAGGTCTTCCCCCTTTTTGTGATTTCTGGATTTCCATTGATGATTTCTAGAATTTGTGTTTCACCAATTTTCGTGATTTTCATTGATATGTGTTATCAATATTTGTACATTGGTGAATTTGTGTGTCATTAACTTTTTGGTGAATGAAGATATTGAGTATGACATCCCTTTTGATCTTTGAGAAGATTCTGGTGATATTGATTAATCTCTTGTTGATTTTCAATTTCATACTTATCACAGTATGGCTTTATGGTTATCATATGTTATGTCATATCTCTTATTCCATATCATTTTATCTGATATTTATAGCTAGACTGATCCGTTTATTATTTTCTTATAAATAATACTCGGGTCAGACCGAGATGTTACAGGTGCTTCTGCTTGACTTCACTTCTGGGATTATCATCCCGACTTTTGGCTAACTACTTAGATTAGTAGTTTTTGTTGTATACCGTTGAGATATAGACTCCTAGTTGTATACATATTCTTTTGTCTAGCACTTGTAACCATTCTTTTGTGATATTGTGGATCTTGTTTGACCACTACTCTGATGTACACTTTCATGTGTTATACTCATATATTTTTCCGCCTTTGTGATATGGATGTCTGTGACTGATTTGTGTTATGTTTATTTCTATGTTTGTTTCCGAAGACATTATAGCCACTGTGTAGTAACTTTGAGTTTGTGTCGGTATGTCGGATTTCTTCTTACATTTTATCTAGCATATCGGTGCTCGCACAAAGCAATTACACGGATGGTCGCACCTTAACAGCCTTATTCTACATGCTAGTTGACGGCATTACACCGTAATGTTCTCGGCTAGCGTGGGTATAGAGGTGGGGCGTCACACTTGCCATATTATATTAAATAAATTTGACTTGTAAGATATCCTTAACCGTTGCTTTCATTTTGGTGGACTGTCCAGCCCATAGGCTTTCTACACTTGCTGCCCGGCCAGTCCTCTTAATAAAAGTGCACATATAGTTTAGTCATAAGTAGCTTGAAAATGTAAGTGTACCATATTACTTACATGCAAGTTTATGCCCCTTCGGGGTTTCACTTTGATAAATACATAAGAAGGCGAGTGATTAGGCAAGTTAGGAATCAAGTGCGAAAGAAACAATTTTATTTTTATTTTTTTGGGAATATTATGCATAGTAGGTTTTACGAAAAATATACATATCCTTTTTTTAGCTATCGTAATACAACCATGCAGCACAAGCATTGAATTGAAACCCAACGTAGGTCGAATGAAAACTATAAAATGCTAGTTTAACAAATGAACTAGCATTGATATTGACCCAGCACATTATGATTCCTTCAAATATCTAATTTATCCAACATTGCTATTCCTATGTAACTCCCTAATAGCAGGCTAGTCACCTTGCTTTGTATGCATGCTAAACTTCTATAACTCGTATCAACAACCAAGCAACAAATGTGTACTTTACAAGGTTAATCTTTGAGAGTAAGAACAATGATCAACGTTTACTAATAAGTATTATCAAATGCATATTTTTAACAAAAATAGGATTGGTCACATGCCCACTAATCGTACGAACTAATACATTATTTTCGAGAATGGAGGAAAGGATCAAATAAGAATGAATGTACCTTACGATTAGTGAAGTGGGCGTTCTTACGTATCTCAGATGAAACGGTGGATCTTAGTTGAGAAACAGTGACGACATCATGTAATTTTGAAGACCTGCATGCAATTTTGAAGAAATCAATGGTTTGCTTTCTGGCTTCCTCCAGGCTTGTGGAATATGAAGGAACGGTCATCGTTCCTCTAATTCTAGCTATTGTTGCCATTGATTTTACTGTTTTGGTTTTGTTTGTTGTATTGAAGAAGATGGAAGATGAAGTTTTGAATCAAGCAACAAACCGAACAAGTTTTATCAAGTCCAATTCAGTGATTGCAGGAACCATCAATTTTCACTAGTTTTTAGCATCAAAACATACAATAAAAATATTATCTATATTGGTATGAAAAACTTATAGTTGAGAAACGTAAGTTATGAAAAATAGAGCATTGATTGATAAAAAATTACCATATAGATTTTACTAAATTTTGATTTGGAAAATTCATGAGATTCTTATACTCGATTGTCAGTCAAACAATAATATATTTTATGAATAATGACTGATAGTAAACAACGCATGAGTTGGAGTATGAAAATATAGTCGAAAACTTAAGGTAATAAATTACCTCATATGATATCATTAATGCTAGTGCTGGAATTTTGGGATTTTGATTGAAATGGATTCTCCTACCAAAAGTGCCGCAATGTTGGGTTACGCTCGAGTGCTTATAGGAATGCATACTTCATCTGAGTTTCCAATATAGGTCAAATTCGATCCATTTAATGACCATACATATTATACGTCAGTTTTTTTATATGTATTTGCCGCCTCGATGTATGGTGTGTGATGAGTTTGTACATGCCCAAAGTCATAAATGTTTGTCTCAAGAACATAAAAGGTCCCCAAAGCTTCTCAGTCTGTTGCACCTCTTTCTCGAATGCATGTTGTGCATGCTCATAATGCACGGATATGTGCAAGTGCTTCATTTTTAGTGAACTGAGCAATTTTCTACAACGGTCTTATTGATGGCTTCTCTTCACTGAGCGATTTTCTCTTTCTCGTTAACCCCTGCTCCTCTTCTCTTACTTTACTCTAACATATTGCGCTCTCTTTACTGTCGTTCCTTGGCTTCGACAGATCTGTGGTTTCTTGGGTGACTCGATGTCTTTCTCGGGTATTGCCGAGTTCGCTCTCTCAGGCAAGTTCTTGTGCGATTGCCCTCCGTTTGTCGCTATTGCCTCGGCTTTATTGGCGGAGGTGGCTGCTCCTATTTCGATTACTTATTCTGGTGATAGATCAGTGGACATTAGGGTTTTCTCTTTGAGTCAATTTGGGGCTTTGTCTCGATCTCGATTCTTGTTGGTTGACAATTGCTTTATGGAGATTTCGCCGTTATTCACCGATGATTTGGTGTCGCGCCCTCCTCCTTACTGGCGTTGGTCTTTGGATGTTGACTTGTCATTGTCGGCTGCTTGTTCTGGCGATTCTGGGTATGGCCAGAGTCGGGATTTCATCGCCCGGTTTGAGCCCTCTCTGAATTTCTCGACGGCTTGCGCCTTTATGCCTTGTGGGGAGGAGGGGGTGACGGTGGGTTCGGTGGATTGCTTTTTTGGGTGTGTGGCTAGAGAGCAGATCGATGGGGGTTTGATCGCCTCATCAAACTCTGCTCTACCTGCTTCCTTGCCTCCGTCTCAGTTAGTATCAGATGGTTTTGTGTCGCCTTCTGATGGTTGTGTGGTTAGCGTTAGGGGGCTCTTGGTTGCCACCGTGGTTGATGGGGATTTCACCGCCCCATGTAGCCAAGAGATCGGTGATTTCTTACCTCGGTTGTAGCTTGCTGTAATCCCCTCTAGGCCTGAGCTCGGTGATGTCTTGACCGACGTCTCCGTTTTCTCATACTAGGCATTCCCAGTGTTTGATGGGTTTTGCGTTTCTTTTGGTGAGGTTGTGCTGGATGGTTGGCTTGTGGGTTCTCGGTGGGATGTTGGTGGTCATTCAGTCAGTTGTTTGGCGAGGGGGATCTTGGTGGTTGATTCTATCGGTCTTATCCTTGAGAGATCTCCCCAGGTATGTTGTGGGTGGGGATGTCAGGTGAGTTCATCTTTTCTGTTTTCTACTTTTGTCATTGTTGGCGAAGTTGTTGCTGTTGCTTGTTCTTGGATTGCTGTTGTTTCTTTATTGCCTATGAGCCATGACACACTTTGGTGTGTCCTCCCTGGCATGGTTGCTCTGTCCGGGATGGGTGACATGACAGGTCATGTAGGCAGTGAGCGCTTCGTGTGGAGCGGTCAGTGCAAGTCTTATTATTGGTTTTTGATTTACTGCCATTGCAAGGCCGATTCTGTGTCGTATATGGCTATCTTGGGTCTTCATTCGCTGGTTGGTCTTCTGCGGTCTTTACGGAGAACTCACTCATCCAGGATCGAGAGGCCCGGGCGATATTCTTGGTCTTTTCGCATAGTGGTCTTAGATTTGGATCACTATGCGGAAAGCCGGGAACTTTGTCGGCTTTCCTCGACTCCCTCTGTTGATCTCTCTGTTACGACCATCGTGCGAACCACACCTGTCGCGCGGGGCTGTCTCATCAGTGACAGTCCAGCTTGGGTTAGGTTCCTACAGCACCGTGGGTTGCGTATTATATGCAGCCCTACATACTTACGTTTTATTCCGTCTGTCGAGGTGTCTTCAGCCTCATCGTCTTATTGCTTCTCTTCTCTATGCTCCTTGCCATCGTCCGCTTGTTCCTTATCCATTACCATCCCGATGCTTAGCGAAGCGGAGATTGCGATCATTAATGATCGCCTCTCTCGCCTAACTAAGAACTCGGCTCCATCCAGATCTTCTCTTAGGCTCTCGGGTTCGATGGAGCCGGCTCAGGCTTCTGCCGATCCCATCCCTCAGGTATCGACTTCCCGTGTGCAGAGACCTTATCGTCGCCGCACGAGAGATCCCCACTCCACTCCTCGTACTATCCGTACTCGCTCTATAGCGGCGACTGAGCAGACATATCGGTCTGCTTTTTCATCGTTGTATCTTATTTGAGCTGGGTCTGTTCTGTTCTCCTTGTCCTCTGTTTTCAGGCTTTCATGTCATACTTTCTTTTCTGGAACGTTCGTGGTATTGGCAATGAAGCTTCTTGCGCTAGATTAAAGCGCATTGTCCGTAAACATTCTATTTTCTTGATTGCTCTGTTAGAACCTTTTGTAGGAACTGGAGAGATTTCAGGGTTGTCCTGTCGCTTGGGTTTGGAGGTGCTGTGTCCAATGTTTTGGGTAAGATTTGGATTCTTTGATCCAAATGTTGTGTTGTCCACCCTTTGTTTGACTCGGACCAGCTTATCTCTGTGGTTTGCTCTGCTTCTCCTTTTGCTCATCCATTTCTATTTTCGACGGTGTACGCCAAGTGTGATAGGATGGAGAGATTATCCCTGTGGGATGATATTCTTCATCTAGCTGAGATGGGCTTTCCGTGCTCTGTTGTGGGTGGTGATTTCAATGTTGTCGCTAGTCAGGCTGAGAAACTGAAGGGGCGGCCATTAACCGCTCTTCGGTTTCTGATTTCAATTCGTTCATTGTGAGCTCAGGATTCTCCGAAATTCCTTTTGTGGGATCGGCTTATACCTGGTCTAATAACCAGGAGGGTCCGAACCTGATCCTTTCTCGGTTGGACAGAATTTTTGGGTCACCTGAATGGCTCAGTCTTCCTTTCTCTTTCTCTACAACGCATCTCCATCGAGCCTGCTCTGATCATGCCCCGTTGGTTTTGCGATGCATTCCTCGATCTATCTCGGGGCCATCTTCTTTCCGCTTCCTCAATATGTGGTTTTCCCATCACTCCTTTCTTCAGGTTGTCGAGGAGTCGTGGTCCGCTCCTATCTCAGCTTCTCCCATTGGGGGTATTTCCCAAAAGCTGAAACGTCTAAAGGCTAGACTTAAGTCCTGGAATTCCCTTGTTTTCAGGAACATTTTCGACCGTGTTAGAGCGGCTGAGGAGTCCCTTATTCTTGTCGAATCTTTGTTCGACGAGAACCCTTCGGCCGAAAACAGGGAGAACTGGGCGTCGGCCCAATTGGCTTTCTCTTCAGAGCTTCGTATCGAACACTCTTATCTTCGCCAAAAGGCGAGGGTAAAATAGGTGGTCGATGGGGATTCGAACTCCAAATTTTTCCATTCATCCATTCGTAAGAAAGCCAACCTTCTTTCCATTCGAGAAATTTTGAGACCGGATCTTTCTTTGGCGTCCTCTCCGGCTGAAGTTAAGGAGATCATAGTGTCTCATTTTCAATCTTTCCTGGGTTTTCCCTCGGTAGCGGATCAGGATCTGGATATCCTCTCTTTCATTCCCAGATTGATCCCTTCTGAGGATGCGGACGGTTTGGCGGATCCGCCTACTCCGGAGGAAATCCGTGCTTGCGTTTTTACTCTCAGCAAGGATAGTGCTTCCAGTCCGGATGGTTTCAACGGATCTTTCTATCGGTGTGTGTGGCCTATCATTCAATTGGATTTTTGTTTAGCTATCCAGCAATTCTTTGCCGGCAGTCTTCTCCCTATTAGTTGGTCTTCCACCAACTTGGTTTTAATTCCAAAGTGTGATAACCCTCGGTCATGCGCGGAATTTCATCCCATCAGCTTGTGTAATTTCTCCAACAAAGTTATTTCTAAGGTGTTGGCCATTCGTTTGGCTCCGTTCCTTGATCGTATCATATCCTCCTCTCAGGCAGGTTTTGTGAAGGGTCGTCCTATCACTGATAACGTCCTGTTAGCCCAGGAACTGATTTCCCAGATTGACAGGAAGGTTAGAGGTTCCAATGTTGTTTTCAAACTTGATATGGAGAAGGCTTATGATCGTATGTCGTGGTTTTTCATCATTAGAGTTCTGCGTGCTTTTGGGCTTACAGAAACCCTTATCGATTTGGTTTGGAGACTTATCTCTAACTGTTGGTTTTCCGTCCTCATTAACGGATCGGCCAATGGATTCTTTAGGGCTGGTAGGGGTCTCCGTCAGGGTGATCCTCTATCTCCTTCTCTTTTCGTGATTGCGGCTGAAGCTTTCATTCGAGGGATCCACACCTTAACGATTTTCGGCCAGGTTCACCGATTTGGTCTTCCGAGTAGGTGCCCGCTCGTCTCTTCCTTATCCTTTGCGGATGACATTGTCATATTCTCCAACGGTAACCGGTCGTCTGTTCGTCGCCTCATTCGCTTTATCCATCAGTACGAGCGATGCTCGGGCCAGCGCGTTAAATCGTCGAAAAGTTGTTTCGTTCATGCGAAGGATATGGATTCTACCAGGGTTTCCTGGATCCATTCGTTCACAGGATTCAGGGAGGCTTCCCTTCCTCTTCCTTACTTCGGTATTGTTCTCTACAGGGGCCGGAAACTTAATGCCCTTTTCGATCCTCTGACAGATAAGGTTAGGGGAAAGATCATTCGGTGGAATGCTTCGTTTCTATCTCAGGCAGGAAGATTGGTTCTTATCAAGTCGGTATTAGGCTCGCTGGGTACTCATGTCTTCGCAGCGATGTCTCCTACCGCGTCTTTTTTCAGGTCTTTCCAATCTTTGGCTTCTTCTTTCTTCTGGGGGTCGAAGGTTGACAACCACCGTCATCACTGGGTATCGTGGGGCGTGGTGTGTCGTCCCAAGGAAGAGGGCGGGCTAGGATTGCAAAATCCAAAGGACATTTGTTCGGCTTTTGCTTGCAAGCTGTGGTACAGGTTTGGGACTACCGATTCCCTTTGGGCGAAGTTCCTCCGAGCCAAGTACCAAAGTCTGACCTCCGCAGGCTTTTCCGGATCCCCATCCTATGCTAGTGAAACTTGGAAGCACATGCAATCGATCAAACCTTTCTCTGACTCCCACGGCGGCCAATCCGGTTTAGATGGTGGTTCGTTTTCCATCTTGAAAGCTTGGAGTTCGGTTCGTCTCTCTTCCCCCATTCAACCTTTATTCTCCTTCATTTGGGACGCCAGAATCCCTCCTAAAGTGTCTCTGTTCATGTGGCGAACCCTTCATAAGGGATTGCCAGTTGATGAGAACCTTCAGCGGATTGGTATTCCTTTTGTTTTCCGTTGCAGATGTTGCGGCAACGGGAATTCGGAATCTTTGGATCATTTAATCTTTACCGGTTTCTCTGCCAGATCCTGCTGGAATTATTTTGGTAATCTATTAGGTATTAGAGGTTGCAACAACTCATCGGAGGATTTACAGATGACCTGGTGGAACGGTATCAAAGGTAAATCTCTCCGTTCTGTTGTTTTCCGCTTAATTCCTTGCCTTATCTGCTGGCACCTATGGTGTGTGCGGAATAAGGCTATTTTTGAGGAGTCTCCCATGGATCCCATCTCTGTTATTCGTCGGGTGAGGAATGATGTTTTTCTTGCTTTTCGTGGCAGACCTTTCAAGGGTTCGATTAGCTCTCGTTCTGCCCATCTTGTGGCTCTGTTTTCTATTACCTGTTCTCAGCCTCCCGACAGGGCGGGCGTTGGTTGATGTCCGTCCTTAAGCCAAGTAGTTCTGGCTTAACCGTCTCCGTCTTCCCTCCCTCCCTTTTTTCCCCTGATTTAGTGGCTTCTGCTTGCAGGCTCTGGTTTTATAGGTTTGGTTTGGGGTCGGTTATTTCTTCTACTATGCTTGGATTTGGGCTGTCGCTATTCTGGTTCTTGTTTCGCCGTTCTCTTTTTCGGCTTCCTCTGCTGAATCTCATCGTTCTGTTTTGTTTCCCTTCTGGGAGGAACCTTCGGCAGCTATCTCCGCTTTTTCTGATTTTGGGGTATTTATAAACGGCTGCTTCGCCGTATTTTGTTTTATGGACCTTCTGTTGGCATACTTTTTTGTATTTTCTGCTTTATTTGGTATTTATCTTCCTCGGCTTTATTCGCCGGCTTTTGGTCTTATTTTCTTTGGGTTACCTGTCAGGCTTGTTGACAGCTTCTGTTTTCTATTTATATATCTTTTTTAAAAAAAAAAAAAAATATGTGCAAGTGCTTCTAATCTAGTTCCTGTTGTTCTGGTTGATATACAAGTCGCTCCTGCAGTTCAACCACTCTCATCAAAAAATAAAGCTCCAACTACTCCCTTTCACACTACTACTATGATTTTTAATGCCGCTTCAACTACTAAATCATATATAGATCTTACTTCATCCCATGCACTATCTTGCACAGTAGGTTGCTATGGCTCACGAAGCTCAACCCCATGTAAAAACTTCAACTCCTCAAGCCTACTGTAGTGATAATGTCGTTCCCCCTGTGTCCTCCATCTCAGATGAGGCACATACTTATGTGCTTTATGTAACTCCTATTGTTTTGTAGCTTGAACACAAGCTCATGCCGATGATCAACCACAGTCCAATGTTCTAGCTCAATCACGCTAGCAGAGCCTCCCTAATACTACTGTTGCCTCCTCAATGCAGCTTTCCAGAGTACATCCCCAAGTAATTTCTTCAATTTCCCATACTTTCCCTAGAACTCATGATGTGATGCCAAATGAACAAGCATGTGCCTCTCATTCTCATGAATAATTCCCCGTGCATGTCTCTGTAGTGACACCTCATACACATGGTCATTCTAATGTTATTGATATTTCTATTTTAAATTCAAGACAACATGCTCCTATTGTTTCAATTCAGGCGCAATGTATGTGCATGCTCAAGCGATATTTACCACTGTCCCTTCACAAGTATCCTATAGTCTTTGTCCACATTAGTTAACCTATATTTTCATATCAGTAGGTTATATTAGTTAATCTAGATATTTAGATATATTTATACATGACTGCATGCATAAAATTTTGGACAAAACTGTAGAAGTAGAAAATCAACATAGGGAATTTGTCCTCTCTTAGACTCCTATGAAGGTATCAAAAGATAGTAAATATATAGGGATACCTTAATTTTGACAAAACATAGTCGGGTGAATATAATATATTGATGTTGTTGTTAATTTAAATTTGGTAATGACGGCTGTAAGCACAAACTCATACATCCAAGAATCCTGTGCATTTGTAATGTGTTTTATAAAAAATTAGGCAGATAAGTTGTTTCAATACAGTTGATTATATGTTTCATCATTCTTGATTAAATGTTTCATATAAATGTTCATTTCTAGATCAATCCCCATTCATCATTGTAGTCATGGATAAAAGTTAAGATTTGTTTGCAATGCATATAAACCATATTGGCAAATCCAGCCAAGGTAAACCCGTTAACCCGTTATTTAAATTTTCAAAGTATATTGTTGTTGGATCAGCCTTTCTTTTGTTTATAGACACTCCATGAGATTTTAAATCTTGGAAGATGGTTCTTTTATATCAATGTTTTTTCATAGAGCTCTCTCCACTCAGTAGCTATGTTGGCCACCTATGTTTTGCTAAAGGAATTAACTTTTTTATTTATATTTCCAATCCGCACTTTATATTCTAAACCCAAAGGTTTTGACCCAGATATATTGAAAAATAATGAGAATTTAATAATTTACAACTCCTATAAGCCGGCACATATTTGAAAATAAGGTATTTATTAATAAGCGAACTTTTGTAGCAAACTTTCGTAAAATAATCTCTTTCCATGTTTAAATTTTAGGCTATCCTTGTGTTCGAATTCAGTATTTCCATGCTAAATATTTACGTCTTCCTCGAAACATTTTTGATGCAAAAGCAACATACAATTAAGGAAATGGAAAGAAAATATTACATGAACAAAAAAGATTCCATTTATTTGTTGTGAAGATTCAACTTAACATCATCATGTCTTGTGATTAACTCAAGATTACTCCTCACCATTTGATGTTGCAACTGGCTTTGAGCATTTCTTCAGTCTGTTCTCCATGCAGTAGTACTTCAAACATAAAACAATATTTGAAAGATCTATTAAATTTTCAAAGGTTGCGAAAAAACCAATATCAAATGGATATAACGATGACCTAAAATCAATGAAAAGCAAATATCAAGGCTCTATAAAATTTTATTGTTTCATCACACACAACTAAACCTTTTCAGTATTTGGCAAGTTTTACTTGATCAGCTTATCACCTTTCCTATTTTTGTAGCAAAATAACTCATTCTGAGTTTCATTACGGTAATTGCAGGTCATATAGGTAAATGTTATCATGTATATTTTGGTAGCATATTATGTTTGGAAAATGATGCATTTATATATGATATTAGTAACGACATTCGGACAGTTGATAATCTCCACAAAGATCTGGTTTTATTCAAATATCAATAGAGAGGACCATACCCACTTTACATCACACCCATCTACTAATGGCTTTATGTGCAAAATTTATAATTATATATTCTGAACGATCGACGAAAAGAATGGTGAGTGGAACACTACAGACAACTGTATGAATGTCAAACTATATTATTTTTTTAAGCTACACGGAGTATTATTCCTATTTTAAATTAGGTTGTTGCATTTGAACCCTTGGTTTAGTGCTAAATGCTAACATAATGAAAATATATTAATCTTTACATCCGCTTGTAGACTATATCTTGCTTCATATCAATAAAACTTATTCATTGCTGACCAAAATATAGATTACTTTTTATAGTGTAGCCTATATCTTTTGTTTTGAGCTAATAGAATGGTTTGGAATTATTATTGTCATGAACCACCTTTCAATCCACAGAAAGATGCATCATGAGTAAGAAAGAAAGGGATAGAAAAGAGAGAAGATAGAGAAGAAAGAACTAAACAACACCAGAATCTCACAGCGGAACGAATAAAATATATTACATCACAATTAATTCCCTGAGGCAAAAAATATACAAATATACAAATCTTTAATTAATTCTCCCTTTCAAATATACAAATCTTTGTCCTTTAAATTAATTCCCCCTTTCAACAATCGGTGTAAATACTCGGAAAACATTTTTTTGAAAATATAGAAAACATTTTTGAAAATAGAGGAAACATCTTTGGTGAGAATGCTTTGGAAACGTCACCCCCTCCATGGTCGTAGTTAACCCGATGATTACGTTGCCATCCCGGCAAAATCCATAGATAAGTGTAGGCCTCCACGCCCCTCGATTACACCATACACCTGCTACAGATCGCAGCTACATCTAGGATTACGTTGCTATCACAGCAAAAACCCATATAACTATAGACATCAGCGCCCTCGAATTTTGCTGCCAAATAAAATGAAACTTCTCCACTCGACCATAGATCGCAGTCTACCGATGTCACGTTGCCTTTCCGGAAAAATCAAACGTAGACTGTTGACACTCACCTCCACACGATTTCCACTATGGTCCACAATAGATCGCAGCGACATCGAGTTACACTATCGTCACAGCATAACCCAAATGCCTCCGTAGGCATCATCGTCCTCGACTTTCGCTACCCAATAATCCTCAGGAACTTTAGTTTGTCCGGACTTCCTCACAGGATCAACTTTAGAACCCCTCCTTAGGGATCAAGGAAGTACCAACTTATGGTACTCCTAAGAAGTTCATTTCAAGAGAGCGCCTTTTTCCCCAAAGTCATTCTCAAAACACTTTGTACTATACACATATATAGTATTTTCCAAATCATACACCTAGTATGAATCCCATATAAATCTCCTTTTCTCAAAATCGATTATCCCAAAATCAATAATTCTCAAACTAGGCTTTCCAAATTTCCAAAATTGATTTTTCCCCAAAAATCAAAAGCATTTCCAAAATCCATAGGTTCTACAAACCTTTTCTTCAAAATCATTCTCATAAAATCCTTCGTATATATACATACAGATATATATAACTTTGAAAATCTTTGGATCACTTCATACTTGTATAAATTCCCATTTTATACCTTAAATATTTTCAAAAACCCTTTATATTCTGGCTATAGATTCAACAAAGGGAGTTTATCAATTGTATATACATAACTTTGTTTATGCTAAATCAATATTCAAGCTTGATTACTCTACAAAGTCACTTACCATATCAATTAATTATATATACATAGCTTTTTTGATACAAAATGTAACGACCATGAATTGCGATCCCGAAAATTCCAAATTGTTAGGGTAAAGAAGAAAGAGATAGAAGAAGATACAGAAAACAAAACTCAGATTTTCACACTCGCAGCGGATAAAATATAATATCAAATAATAGAAGTTATACAAAAAAAACTGTATCAATTAAATAACATACAATACATCAGAGTTACAACAATTACACAAACATTGGTCAGTTAAAATTAACTTGTCCCAGATAAACAATAATATCTCTCAGCGGAATACTCTATACGTTCCTGCCATCCAGCTCGACACCTGAGCTCCAGAACGTCCTTACATGAAAATCTGTAACACTCGGTCTGACCCAAGCATTACATCAAAATAACATCCGAGTCAGGCTGGAAACCAGCGTGAGTAAACCCATAACGTGAAATACTAAGCTACAAAACTTAATTGCAAACAGGGTAACTCGTACCTTCCTACGAGTTCTTCAAGTCCATCACTTATTACAAACAATATCCAAGAACTGCTACTCAGTTAAAGGCCAAGTTACTTAATTTATTCCAATTCTAGCATGTTGGGTTCTAAACTCAAATTTATTAAGAATCGAAGTGGTTTCGGATTTTTGCTGATACCCGACCCCGGCCTCTTCGAATCCAAAATTATTCATTAAGCCATATGTTTAAGTTTAAACAATACAATTCATATTCAGGATTTCATATTTACAATAACAATTCATCTCGGATAGATAACCCATAATATCACAGTTCAACCAAAGTATCTCATAACACAAAGCATCATAAATCACATCACATGTCAGAGATTTCAAATAATCTAAGTCATACAATATATCTTAATCATCTATAAGCAAGATAAATTAATTGTACCATTACTAATTAATTAAATTACTATTAAATCCTGCTTACTTAACATTAATTACTTACAATCATTCATTAATCATCCTTTAATTATCTATCTAAATTAATTATCCATAATTACTTTCATTAAGTAATTACCACATTGGTTAATTATCCTCAATTAATTAACCTTTAATTATTAATTAAATTAATTAACCCTTAACAAAATAATCCTTTAATTAAGTAATTATCATTTAAGTGATTGATCTTTAATTACTTGCATTAATTAATCCCTAATTTCTAATTAGTTAATCTCTAATTAATTTATATCCCTTAATTATTAATTAATCCTTAATCATTAATTAATTAGTTTCCCTTTTATTACTTCATTAATTTAATCAATCATTAATTATCCAAGACCTTAATTTACTTTAAGATAAACCTATTTATCTTAATTAATTACTTAATTAACCTTAAATTACTTACAATAAGTACTTATCTCTTAATTACTCAAGGCCTTAATTTGCTTTAAGATAAACCACTTATCTTAATCACATACTTAATCACATCATCAAATTCTATTTGAAACACTTAAAAATATTTTGAATAATCATTCCAATATAATTATTCAAAACCCAAACAATTTAAAACATATTTTTAACTTTTAAAATCAAATCTCTGAAAATTTGTTTCATACTTCTTTGAAACCTTATTCATTTCAAAATATTTCCAAACTTAATCACTCAAGTATACTTTAAACTTGGCTAAATAAAATTGCTTGAAACTTAATATATATTTTCAAATCCATGTGAGTAAACAAAACAATACCCTGTTTAACTTATTTCATATGATGATTATATGAAATAATGATGTGATAATTGTTGTATAGATGTAAAATTTTGCTTGCATGTATAATAGTTTTAGAGGTGATGTGTATGCACGTCTGTGAATTGATTTGGGAAGCCCCTGTTCTTGTTCACAGACACAAAATTCTTTGAAAAATCAAATCCTCTTTTTCTAATCTACTATTGGTATCAGAGCTGAAGGTTAAGCGAGAACCTTGGCTCTAGTGGGTTTACTCATTAAGGATAGGGTTAATAGTACCCTAGAATGAGTTGAGTGTAGTATATATGAGGGCGTATTTGTTATTTTCTTATAAAATGATTTTCATATAAGTTTATCTTTTGATATATAAAGAAACAATTTTTCTAATAATTAAATATATTAAAGAAATTGGTTGTTGAATCATGGGAATTAAATAAAATAATGAGAATTAAGTGGTAATAGTAATAAAACCAAATTGAAATTGAATGAAGATAAGTTTGAAATGGATCCAAACTGAAAATAAAATCCTGAATTTGTAGATGTATTTTCAAAATAACATAATAATGAATTGGTTTCCAGATATGATAATCTTGGTTATTATCATAAATGGTTGTTGTGTTTAATAATGAAATGTTTTAGGAAAGTAAACATTTAGGTGAGTATGACTTATAAATTGGAATTGAAGATAATTTAAATTGTGAAATTTTAATCTAAGTCTACAAAATTTGGAAATTGTTTCAAAGTGACAAAGAAATAATAAATATATTTAATGTATTTGAATGAGAGGACCCAGTTCTAAACAAAAGTTGTTTGAAAATTTAAAGGAATTTGTTTTGAATTTAAAACCAAAGGTGGTCTAAAATTTAAAGTAACTTGGTGTGTAAAGAAAATAAATATGTATAGTTGAAATAAACTCTAAGGTTTAGTTTTGAATTTTCCTTAGAATGTGATGTGAAAACCCATAGTGAAATAATTTTTTGAACTTATAAGTGTGGAGATTATTAATTTGAAATGGGAATTGATTAGAATGAGAGATTGGGAATTAAACAGTAAAATATAATTTCAAGACAGAATTTTGATCGTTAAATTTCCGTGGTTTGATTTTATATCTGGATTCATCCTGAAAAATGATGAATTTTAACAATTGTATCATGATTTCTAAGCTTGTGATTAAGGAGGGATTGGGAATGACCGGAAAACTTGTTTTCGTCGAATTCAGGCGAACAAATCAATGGAGAGGGTCGATTTTCGGCCAGGAGGTGGCTGCAGAAGTGGGTAGCATGAGAAAATTGCTGATTAATTTTTCCATTTGATGGATTGGCTGGTCGGAGAGATTTTAGGGTTTTAGGTGTGTTTGATTTGACGCCGATCTATGGTGATGCGATGAAGTTTTACGGTTGTGCACTAGGAGGAATAGAAGAGGGAGATTTTGATGATCTTTTTGGTGTAGCCTAGGAGTTTTCGGTGATACGGGGTGATGGAGCGAAGCGTTCTAGTGGAGGTGCATGGTCCAGATCTGGAGGGGGTCATTCGATATTCAACAACAGATTTTCGTTGAGCTCCAGGTGGTTGGAGTGATAAAGGGGATCGAGGGTGAGATAGATGGATAGTCGGAAATATGGTGGATGGTCGGCAATATGGTGGATGGTCGGAGCACGGCGTGCATGTTTTTGTGCACATCGGTGTATGCATTGTTCTCTGGAACGAAGAACTGAAGGAAGAATCGAAGTAAGGGTAAGGGTATCGGGTTTTTTGGGTTAGTGGGTCGTCGCGTTGTTTTTTTCAAAAAAAAGATGAAGAAAGACGTGGGCTGGAAAGTTTGGGCCGAGTTTCTTGTTTATAATTAAATTAATAGATAGCACTAAATAACAAAGTTTCAGAAAAAGAAAAAAAAAACAAGTTCCAAACAAAATATTGAATGAGTTTCAAAGCAAGCATCAGGAAGTTTAGGTTTATAAAGTAAATGTGTTTTGAATTTAAATTTATGATTTGAAATAATTATATATTAGTTAATTAATTTAAATTGACCCCTAAGAGTTTTCAAAATAAAATGATATAGTTAAGTAAGTGATTTGGATAAGTGTGTCAACTTTAATTAATAAAAAGGTCTTAAGAAATTTTGTATGTTAACAATAAGATAAATTTCAATCATTTCATTTAAATAAGATTTTAAATGATAATTAAGAAGTTAATTAAGATAATTGACTTATCTTTTAATTGATGAAGCTTTGGGTAATTAAGATTAATTAATCAATAAAAGTAATTAAAGAGTAATAAATTAATAATTTTTTTGATAATTAAAGATTAATTAATGAGAGTAATTAAGGATTAATTAATTAATTAGTGTAATTAATTAAAGGATTGATTAATTAAGGAAATTAATTAAAGGGTTAGTTAATTAATGGATGTGATTAACTAAAGGATAATTAATCATTATAAGCGATTATCGAATAATTAATTAAAGTAATTAATTAAGGATCAATGTAATTAATTAACGATAACAATTAAAGGTTAATTAATGTGAATGGTGGAAGGTTAATTAATTTATGTATTAATTAAAGGCTAATTACTAATGTAATTAAGATAGATGATTAAGGAATGATTAATTAATTGGGTTGTAATTTATTTATGTTAAGTAAGCAGGATTAAGATAATCCAAGTGAATAAAGTTGGTGATTAAATTAATTGGAGATTAATTAAATTTATTAGATATTATATATCTAATAAATCTTGTGTATGGATGGTTGAATGATTTTGGATGATTTGGATTGTTGTTGTCTCTGATGAGCGATTGAGATGTGTTGTGATATGAATTGGTTGAACTGTGATAATGTGGATTATTTATGTGAGTTAAATTGTTGTGTGGTATGATATCCTGAATATGAATTGTATTATTTTAAAACTTAACAATTTGGGTTAGGAATGATATTGGATTCGAAGAGACCGGGGTCGGGTATCAGTAAACACCCGAAACCACTTCGATTTAAAATCTTCAATAATTCTTTAAAGATTTGATATGTGCATCAAATAGGATGGAGTGGGATAAATTTAAATGACTGGACCATTTAAACTAAGTAAGGGTACTTAGGGATTGATTTTTGAAAATAAGTGTTGACTATTTGTGAACTTGTAGCGAAGTACGAGTTACCCCGGGTTTTAAATAAGTTTATTGTTTTAGTATTTCATATTAATGGGTTTACTCATGCTGGTTTCCAGCCTGACCCAGATGTTACTTGATTGTAATGCTCAGGTCAGACCGAGTATTGCAGATTTTCAGGTGAGGACCTTCTAGAGATCAGGAGGCGAGCTGGATGGCAGGAACGTATGG
The DNA here is from genome assembly GCA_030765085.1 of Allium cepa. NCBI lineage: Eukaryota > Viridiplantae > Streptophyta > Magnoliopsida > Asparagales > Amaryllidaceae > Allium > Allium cepa. The sequence goes on from CM060932.1 coordinate 141,862,583, forward strand.
AGTTTCCGCTGTGTATATTATTGTTTGTATTTCTGGGATAAGTTAATTTTTAACTATCCATTTTTGAGTAATGGTTGTAACTCTGATGTATTGATGTAAATTAACAAATACAGTTCTTCTTTGTATAACTAATATTATTTAATATTATATTTTTATCCGGTGCGAATGTGAGATTCTGCGTTTTGTTTCCTGTTTCTTCTTCTATCTCTTTCTTCTTTTACCCTAACAATCTGGAATTTCCTAGGTTGAAATTTCGGGTCGTTCATTTTAATTAATTGGTAATTACTAAATATGATTTATTTAATGAAAATTACTTAATGGAAGTAACTAAGGATTAATTACTTAGGTAATTAATTAAGGATTAGTTTTTAAAATTTAAATTGAAATTAGTTTAAACTATTACTTAATAAATGTTTTAAGTTATTTAAAGGAAGTTATGATTTGTTAACTTTAAATTTGTTAAATGTTTTATTTCAAAACTTAATTAAATGTTTAATTATGGAAGTTAATTATAATGATAAAACGTTTTAAATATGCAAATGATAATTAAGTCATTAATAAAGATAATGTTTTATCTTAAGGTTTACTATAGTTTGAATGTGTTATGGGCCCACCACGCTTCCGCTGCCTTTAATAATAGAAATATCCAATTTCAATTTTATTTCATCATTTATTGTTCAAAATATACTTTTCCATTTCAAAAATCATTTTACAGTTCTTATCCACAAATTTTCAATATCAATTTCATTCAAACCCGTATGATGTACATATATCATCCGTATGTTATATCAATCTGATCGCTCACTCGATCACACGATTTCACTTCTGAACTAGTATCGTCCATCCGACTTCCTAATGCGGACTCAAATCTAGTTTCTTGATCAGAAACCATCATTATCCTTGCATAGCCATAACTATGATAGAGAATTTCCAAAACCAATCAAAAATCCATATCCAGGTTTGCCATCGAAAATCGAGTGAAAATTCCCAACTCGGATCAATATACCTATCTCGAAATTCTATGCTCGAATATGGATCAAATCGTTATGCGAAGAGAATAATATACGTGCATCCTATATATTTATCTTCACTGATTATTAGCTAAATCAATCCTCCTCTTTTTCTATTCACATTCATCTTGATTTTCATTCACTTATTCACAATTGCTTCAATCCCATTTAATTTATCACCTCAATCCTTATCTCAATTGGGTATTTAATCATAAACGGTTTTCACTCTGACAAGCTTAAATTTAGAAAATAGCTTGAAAGGTAAAAATGATAAGTAGAAAAAAATAATTATTAGTTTGTAAAATAGCTGTAAAATAGTTAAGTAGTTATAAAATAGTTATAAAATTGTTAGATAATTGCAAAATAGTTTTTTTGAAATAGTGATTAGTTATAAGTAACTGAAAAATAGTAATAGTTTATAAAACAGTTGTAAAATAGTTAAATAGTTCCAAAAATAGTTGTAAAATAAGTATAAAATATTTTGACTTTAAAAAGAAAGGTTGTATATAGTAAATAGCTTGGAAAAAATAGGTTTATATTAAAACAATTTATTTTGAAAATAGTCCTGAGCCAAACTATACAACTTCCCAATCTCCATTCCCATCAATTTCCCATCCATTAAATTGATTCAATCCCTATTCAAGTTGAATTAACCTCAATTTCTTTCCAAATTCGAACCAAATTCCGTTTGAATTTAAACCTATTCAACTTTAATTAAAATTCCAAATCATTCAAATAAAGCTATAATTTAAAATTATTTAAGTAATTTTGATTATGTTTATAGGTTTTGAGCTTCCTTTGTTATGATTTTAGGTTCGAAAAATTATAGGCTTTGTTTGGTTTGAGAATTGGTTACAGGTTTGTAAAAAATGTTTTACAGGGTTTGAGTTTGATCTGATGATTTGTTTTACAGGTTTAGATTTTGAGTTTTCTTTGCTTCAAAAATGAGAATAGGAAAAGAATTCAAGAGGGAAGATGTATGTTTATATAGACTAATTAATGGTTTATTAAATTAAAGAAAATAAAAAAATGACACTTGTTCAGTTAGTTAACATTTGTCAATTATATTTGTTAATCAATTCAGACTCGTTATTAAAAGGTTTCATAGATTAACACTTGTAATTATGTATTATTAATTAATTTTAAAATGATTCAAAAGCTTTTATATTAAATTTCCTAATTAATAAGTACATTTCTAATTTATACAAATAAAATCCCTTTTAAAGAAAATAAATTATATATTACTAAAACTCTTATACATATATTTTAAATCCAAAATATTTTTAAGATATATATCTTTTAAATTTCAAATTTAAATCCAAATTCAAATTCAAATTCAAATTTTAAAATCCAATTTAAAATCAACTCAAATATATATATATATATATATATATATAAAACAAACACAAATTCAATTTGAAAATAATACTTCTATTTTGAAATCTATTTATATCTATATTTAAAAACATCATATTATTATTATTGTTTGAAAATAACAATTTTGCCAATTTTAAGTAATTTATAAAGGAGATTATCACATTTATTTATTCAATCTATAAATCAGTATTTTCAATAGTTAAATCAGATAATTATCCAATTATCTAATGACCGAAAGTCTTTATCACATTCCTCCCCCCTTTGAATCTTTTCGTCCTCGAAAAGGAAAGAAGCCATAGTTTATTCTAAATACTTATATCAGATAAATTACTCTTTGAACATTCTTAAACTATAAACTCCCTTTTTATTAATAATTTTTAAAACACTTTTAAAATCTACATAGTATGACAAAAATAGTTTTATAAAAAATACTTTTTGTAACTCGATATCTCAACAAGTTCATCCTCGTTCTCATAGAAATTCGATCATACGTTGATCAGGCATAGGACTGAAAATCTATAAGTACTTAGTAAACCCGTTTTCAACACCCAGTGAAAATACTTGGAAAATATTTTGGTAAAAACATAGAAAACATTTTTTCAAACCTGGAAATATCAAGCAAGATAATCAAGCAACCTTCTCAAAACAACAAAGCATTTTCTTCTGCAAATTCAAGTTTTCAGAGATCAAAAGCAATTCAAAGTTTCCACTTTTTAAGCATCTGCTTCAAACTCTCTGTTCAACATCATCAATCAGGTGAGTGTCAACGGTCTACGCTTGATTTCGCCGGGAAGGCAACGTAACATCGGTAGACTGCGGTCTATGGTCGAGTGGAGAAGTTTCATTTTATTTAGCAGCGAAATTCGAGTAAGAAAATAACAAGTATGCTCTCTTGTATATATTGCACTCAACTCATTTTAGGGTACCATTGACCATATCCTTAAGTTTTACTGGATTTAGTTACAGGCTGTTTTTTTCTGAAGTGAACTGGTAAAAGAAATAAGAGAGAAGAGTGGAGAGGATTATATTTCTTAGTTTTATCTTTTAAAGACAATGATATAAAACTAAACACACAATAAAAATCATATAGGTATATTTTGAAAAATGAATGCTAAAATTCCTTAAATGAATTATGATAAGTGATTGCATGATTGGTTAAACATAAATGCATGTATATTTGTATGTCGATGTTTGCATGAATGTTTGGGAAAATGATATATGCTATGTGCTTAGTTCTACAGTTTTAAAAATATGTTCAAAATTAAATTTCTCACCCTCTAATCTTCATTAAGATTTGATATATAAACAAAGCTTGTTAATAATAACAAGATAACGGAATTAAAAATGTTTCCAGTGAGAGATCTGATGGTCATTGTGATATAAAGGAAGAAGAACAGTAAATATGAAAACATATCAAAATCAAGATCATTATAATTTTTGCTTCAAGTATATAATCGTTTTTGTTTTCAAAATCTTGAATTTTAATAGTTAAATCATGAATTTTAATTGAGTATTTCGAAAGATATTGTTTGATGAACGGATTTTGGGTTTCTTGCTTTTTTTCTGGTGATCGACGGGGTTTGGGTGGTCGGGGTCTTGGCTATAGTGAGTTTGGGGATCGTAGAGTTGGTAAGTGATAACCCGGACTTTCGGGCATCAGACATTTGGATAATTATCTGATTAAACTATTGAAAATACTGATTTATAGATTGAATAAATAAATGTGATAATCTCCTTTATAAATTATTTAAAATTGGCAAAATTGTTATTTTAAATGTAACGACCCAAAATTTTAGACTTCGAAAATTCCAGATTATTAGAGAAAAGAAGAAAGAATGAAGAAGAAGAACAGAACAACAACATCTCACATTCGCAGCGGATCAAAATATAATATTAAATAATAGCAGTTATACAAAGAAGAACTGTATCGTTAATTTACATCAATACATCAGAGTTACAACCATTACATAAATCTGGACAATTAAAATTAACTTGTCACATAAATACAAACAATAATATACACAGCGGAATACTCCATACGTTCTGCCATCCAGCTTGCCTTGTGAGCTCCAGAATGTCCTTACCTGAAAATCTGTAATACTCAGTCCGACCCGAGCATTACATCAAAGTAACACCCCGGTCTGGCTGGAAACCAGCGTGAGTAAACCCATCTAACATGAAATTCTAATGCATAAAACATATTTAAAACTCAAGGTAACTCGTACTTCACTACGAGTTTTTAACTTGCCATAGTCAATCCCACATCTTTCAATCATATCTAAGCAATTTTATTCAGAATAAAAGACCAAGTTTACATCTTTTATTCCATTCCAGCCTATTTATTCCAAGGTCAAATCCATAAAGAATTATTGTAGATTACTAATCGAAGTGGTTTCAGGTATTTACTGATACCCGACCCCGGTCTCTTCGAATCACGTGTCATCTTAACCCAAGTTATCCTAGTGAAATACACTTCAAATTTTAAATACAGGGTGTCACCTTTACACAGTAATTCATCATCGATAGATAACCACATTATTACTGTTTAAACCAAACATATCATATCACAAACATTCATATCAAAAATATCAAACAATCATTCTTAAGCAAGGTTAATTAGTCACACCATTTCTAATTAAATCAAATTAATTACTTTAATCACTTTTAATCTTGCTTACTTAACAATAATTAATTACAAGCCATTAATTAATCGTCCCTTAATTATCCTCACTAATTACATTAAGAAACTGGCCTTTAATTAATCTACCCAAATTAATTTAGCTTCCACCAATTCACATTAATTAAAATTATCCTCAATTAATTACTCAAATTAATTATCCGATAGTCACTTACATTGATTAATTATCCTTTAATTAATCACACTCATTAAGTATCTAATCCTTAATTAATTTTCCTTAATTGATCAATTCTTAATTAATCAATCCTTAATTAATTACACTAAGTAATTAATCCTTAATTAATTCCATTAAGTAATACCCTTTTAATTACTTCATCAAGTAATTGTCCCATCGGTTAATTATCCTCAATTATTTAACCTTTGATTATTAGTTAATTTAAACTTTAATTACTAATTAAATTAATTAGCTCTTAACAAATTAATCCTTTAATTTCTTACATTAAGTAATTATCATTTAAGTAATTAATCTCTAATTACTTACATTAATTAATCCCTAATTTCCAATTAATCTCTAATTAATTTATAACCCTTAATTATTAATTAATTGATACTTAATCATTAATTAATTAATTTCCCTATAATTACTTCATTAATTTAATTAATCATTAACAATCAAAGACCTTAATTAACTTTAAGATAAATCTTTATCTTTATTAATGACTTACTTATCATTAACATTATTAAATATATTTTATCTTTAATTAACACTTAATTTGATTACTAAATTAAGTTTTTAAAAAAATATAAAAAAAAGAAGGTGATTTCTCGGGGCATGACTCGGGAGGGACTCGGGTAGGACCCAAAGCAGGTTTTAAAATAGATCTTAAAAAGTTTATATATGTGTGTGTGTGTGTGTGCGTGCGTGCGCGCGGCGCATAGGGTCTCATCCGCTATATAATGCGAGAAATCAGTCACTCCAAATACACACACACACACACTATATATACTATCACAATCCAACAATCAATCAATAACTGAAATTTCAATTATTATAATTTGAGTGAGAAGATCTCACCTTTTTATTTGCAATCCATTCCAACTCATTTCCATTCCGGCTTGTTTCTCCATTTTAGGCCTTGTATAAATATTTATACAATTCATTAATATTCGAAATAATCGAATAATCAATTTTCGTTTGGTAATTTTAATTATCCAGTGATTTTATTGCAAACCAATTTCTTTTAATAAATTTATTTGACTAAAAATTAAATTTAAAACTAAATTTTCTTTTTAATAAATAAATCAACTAATAATTTAGTTTAAACCAATTTTTTCCTTTGAAAAATATCTTTTAATAACTAAAAATAATTAGATAAGTTTATTAAACAAGTTAATCCCTCTAATACATTGTTTAAAAATAACTGATAAGTTAAAAATGTGTGTGTGTGTGTATTTCTTTGAAACTACGTATAATACATATATACAAATTAAAACACAAATTTTTTTCTTTGCTAAAAACAGCAGGAAATTTTTTGAAATTTACCTTTATTGTAAAAAATTCTCTAATTTAACTACATATACAAATATATATGTATATATTAATTTATATTCATTAATTGATTTAAAGGGACCATATTGTAATAGAAAGAGAAATCTTCCCTCGAAAGCTGAGTATGTTTTCAAAGTAGTTTTTAGATATAAATTAAAAGTTCTAGAGTTGGTTTTAAAAGAATATTGTTGGATAAATTATTTTCGAAAATTGTTTTCAAATCTTTAAAGTAAAAATTTATTTAATTAATTATAGAAGTGATTATTTAAAGATTTAAATGATACTTGATTTAGAAAATGGTTATTTAAATAGTTATACTCTATCTAATAATTTTATTTTAAAATTATTTTGGTCTTAATACTTATATGAGATATGGGTATAAAATTTCGTAACTAATGTTTTAAATAAGGTATTTAAAAATAGTTTTTATTTTAAATGTTTCCAAGAATATATTTTTGGATAAGTGATATAAATTATTTCAAAGTATTCGAACTCGGCAAATTTTCAGTGGAAATAAATACTATATGGAAATTTATTCCATGTGAGGAAAGTGATTTGAAATTTGTTTTCAAAGTGTTGAAGTGTAAAAAAAATATCTTGCGAAGATATTTTGAAAATAAATAATTTGGAAAAATTATGTAAATCTTGGTGATTGTTGTGAATATTGTTTGATAGTGATTATTGTGAATATTGTTTGATAGTTAAATAACCGACTATCAATATTGGCCTTTAAATGGCATTTGAATTTTGATGCGATCGGGGGTCGGGTACACGAATGTAACGACCCGAAATTTCAACCTCGGAAATTCCAGATTGTCAAGGTAAAAGACGAAAGAGATAGAAGAAGAAACAGGAAATAAAACACAGAATCTCACATTCGCAGCGGATAAAAATATAATATTAAATAATAACAGTTATACAAAGAAGAACTGTCTCAGTTAATTTACATCAATACATCAGAGTTACAACCATTACTCAAAATTGGACAGTTAAAAATTAACTTGTCCCAGAAATACAAACAATAATATACACAGCGGAAACTCCATACGTTCCTGCCATCCAGCTCGCCTCCTGATCTCCAAAACGTCCTCACCTGAAAATCTGTAATTCTCGATCTGATCTTAGCATTACAATCAAGTAACACCCAGGTCAGGCTGGAAACCAGCGTGATTTAACCCATCAACTAGAAATACTAAAACAATAAACTTGTTTAAGACCCGGGGTAACTCGTACTTCACTACAAGTTTTAACTTACCATAGTCAAATTCACATCCTATAATCATCTAAGTATCATTACTCGGATTAAATGACCAAGTTTACATTATTTATTCCATTTCAGCCTATTTATTCCAAATTCAAATTCATAAAGAATTATTTTAGATTACAAATCGAAGTGGTTTCGGGTATGTATCGGTACCCGACCTTGGTCTCTTCGAATCCAATATCATCTTGAAAACAAAGCAGTTTAAGTTTTAAACAATTCCATATATATCCAGAATTACATATTTACATAGCCATTGATCATAGATAGACAAACCATATTATCTCAGTGCAGTCCAATCATACCATATCACATAGCATCACTTATCAAAGATATCAAGTAATCCAAGACATACAATATCATTCAATTATTCATAAGCAAGATTAATTAGTAACACCATTCCAATTAATTTAAATAAATTAAATTAATTCCTTTAATCACTTTTAATCATGCTTACTTAATAATAATTAATTACAAACCATTAATTAATCATCCCTTAATTTTCCTCTTTAATTACATTAAGTAATTAGCCTTTAATTAATAACACAAATTATTTAACCATCACCCCTTCACATTAATTATCTTTATCCTTAATTAATTTCTCAAATTAATTATCCTGTAGTCACTCACATTGATTAATTATCCTTTAATTAATCGCACTCATTAATTAACTAACCCTTAATTAATTTCCTTAATTAATCAATCCTTTAGTTAATTATACTAAGTAATTAATCCTTAATTACTTCCCTTAAGTAATTAGCCTTTAATTACTTTCATCAAGTAATTATCCTATTGGTTAATTATCCTTAATTAATTACTTTAATTAATTACATTGATTAACTAACCTAAATTAATAATTAATCACAATTATTAATTATTCTTTTGCTAATAATTAATTACTCTGTAATTACTAATTTATTAATTTAATTACTAATTTATTAATCAATAATTAATCTTTAATTACTTATTAATTAATCTTTAATTATCAATCAATTAATAATTTAAATGATAAATCGTTTATCTTAATTAATCTTCTTAATTATTATTTTAAAATCTTACCTAATAACCTTGGAATTAAAATAACTTAAAAGCTTTAAGTTTAATTAAAATTTAAAGCACTTAATCTTTTAACTAAACTATTTAATTATCTGATTAATTAAGCTCTTAAAACAACTTAAGGATTAACTTGATTAATATCTTAAAATACTTTTCTTAACTTAAATTAACAAAACATTAAATAATCAATTCATTACTTAAAATAGTTTTAAGATGATTAATTTATCTTGACTTTGTTAAATTTTAAAAATTGTTATCATCTAATTTATAACCCGAGAAAAATCCCGAGTATTACCCCACCAAAACCCGAGTTACCTCAACTTTTCTCGAGCTTCCCTTTTTTTTAAAACTTGGTTTAATTTTAAAAACTGTTATACAAAAAAAATACTTGCGCAAAAACACTCAAAGTCGAACCCGAGACCTCCTTCTTTTTCCCGAGCTACCAATGAAAATACCCGAGTCAAATACTCGATCCAAACCCACACTTCCCTCACCGATGACCATGCGAACAACCCAATCTTCTACCTTCGAAACTCGAGTACGAATACGAGAAAACTCACGTCTCCTCCAAAGCTTCTAAAACTTACAGCAAACAACTATACTCAACCTGATGATCGAGCAAATCCATCTCAGTTTAAAACAAGATTTGATCATCTCAAAACTTTCAAAATAAAACTAGAAGAAAATAAATTCAAGGATCATCAAGTCCAGTTTACAAACTTTCAAAAACTACTCTGTTCAAACAAAAGAGGTGAGTAAACACTTAGAACCTGATATATATTGAATTGGCATGTGATCAAACTTTGAAGTATGACATGAATTTTGTTGTACACGTTGGTAATTACTGGGTGTAATTAATTAATGGGGAATGTAACAACCCTGGGTTTCGTATCAATTGATTATCGTCATTAGATGATTAAATCGGTTAGCTAATTACTTTTGGGAGTTTTTAAATCGAGTTGGAATTCTTTTAAAGAATCGTTAAAGTTATTTGGGCTTTCAATTGTATCTTGGCCCACGTATCTTTGCTCAGGGCTTGAGATGATCATCAAAAGCTTGTAACCGATCCCCCTTTATTCATTTTCGAAAACCCTAAAAACAACATACGAAAATAATAGCAGCCGTTCCTTTTCGTTCTTCTTCGATCAGTAATTAGGGCTTCTGGAATTCGAAGGCGCCGTCTTCAAAGGCTCGATCGATCGCTTCCTCGTTGCTCACTTCGGCTGCTTCTATTTTGATGGAGTTTGACTTCGATCTGGTGAGTGAATTTTCACTCACATCTAGTTCATCCTTAGTATTGTACTTCTGCGGTCGATTTAGTTTTGATGTTAATGTTTTCTTTGATTTAATCAAATTCGTATATATTGATACTTATTATAGACTGGTTCAATCATACCGATTTGATGATTTTTGAACTGTTGACTTCGGTCTTGATTTTGGGTATGGGATTCCATGACTTCGGTCATCACAATGGCTTTGATATTGATTTGTACTCTATGGATTTTGGGCCATACTGTCCACTGTTCGGCCTTGTTTGAATTCACCTGCTGTTTCAGGTCTTCGGCTATTTTGTCTTTGACTGTTGTATCATTTTGTTGGTGATGCTCGACTGTTGAACTTTGACCAAGTTGAACCTTCTTGATTTTTGATGTTGATCTTGTTCGACTATACTTGACTTTGACTTGTTAATTAATGCTTTGAGACACGATTGCATTCATGTGTACATCACCTTTTGCTGTTGCACATGTATGTTCCCGACCTGTTGCAGTGTAATCTTCATGTGTATACTTTTTGAAGCTTGCACTGTCAAGTTTTACAGTTGCATACATGTTATATCTTGGTTCATGTCTCTCCTTTGGGTTGTGATTCACTTGCGTTGCTGAGTTTGTCCTTTGTGCTTGTTGTACATATGAACTTCATATGTATGCTAAACATTGCTTCTCAGTGACATTTACTTGCATTCATACGCTTAAATGTTTTAGTCGTTGCAGTGTTGACTTTGACCTGCTGTTCAATGGCATCGGCATTGATTGAGTTCATTTTGGAAATTTCTGCCTATCTAGGTGTTCATGTGTTTGTAGTTTTCACATTGACTCCATGTTGCCTTTTGTCTTTGGTCTGGGCACGTGTGCTTCAGGCAGTCTTCACTTTTGCCAATTTGCACTGTTAGGTTCATAGTCTTTTATTGTTGTGTGTTGTGGTGCCATATTTTGGTGCTCTCGCCTTCATACTGCTGTGTTCATGTAGTTGTATCCTTTTGTTGATGTTGCTTGAGATTCTGTTGCACTTTGTATCATTTGATGTTGTGGTTTGTATTCTCTGATTCATTTTATGTTGTCACAACCCTTGTATCTGCAGTTGCATTTTGTGCATTTGTTTGGTACACATTCTAGACCTATTGCAGGGTTCATCCCGGCTTGTAACTGTGTCAAATTGCCTTCCATGTTCATTGATGGGTTGCTGCATTACTGTTTGAACATCCACTGTGTGGTTCGTTGATATAGCTCGGCGGTTTTGGGTTCATGCACATTGTCACTTGACTATTTTATTGCCCTTCCAGTACTGTCAGTTTCATGTAGTATTTGGGTTTCACGATACAGTGGGGCAGTGATGTGAATTTATCGGTCTTTCATTGTTGCCCAGACCGACCTTGTTGGATTTCTTGGCATTACTGTTGCATGGATATTACTGCAGCATTATACAGAGCCTTGCGTGTGCAATTATGTTTTGTGATGGCACTGACCAGTCGAGTTTGAGTCGTATAACTCAAACTTGATCTCGTGTTGGTGCCAGTTGCTTTTGAGTCGCTGAGCTTTTGTGTAATTGATACTGTAGTGGCGAGGCAGTGCACGCGAGCGTGTACTATAGCCACACGGTATTTCTTTTATTGATATTCTAATTGCTTTTGATTTATTGATCTTTTGCGTATTCCAGATACTGTAGTGGCGAGGCAGTACACGCGTGCGTGTACTGCAGCCCTACCAGAATTGATGTTTTTAAGCGATGTTTCAATTACTTGAATTGTTTTGCCCAATTCAATATTTTGAAGTTGTATTATGATTTGGTTTGATTGATCATTTTGTTATTGTCTAATTATCTATTTGATAATTAGATTATGATTTTCTAATTATTTATTTAATAATTAGATTTTTGTCATTAATTGCCGTTTAGGCAATTCTGTTGTTTTCTAAATTATCTTCATTGATAACCCTTTTATTTATCTTCGTCGATAATTTAAATTTATTGGTTTGTTGTTTAACACTATTACGTGTTATATTTACCGTTATCCGATTTCCTTATTAAAGGATTGGATAGGTGAATTTATTTTGACTGTCGTCTAATTGTTATTTAATTATTATTACTTCCGTGCATTAATAATTGAGTTTGAATTAGACTGACCTGTGTTTTATTTTCTTTTGAATTTAATACTCGGGTCAGACCGAGTTATTACAGGTTGTAGATATCTTGCTTTGGGTTGCTGCTAGAGCTATAAAGTCTCTTTATATCTTTTGGAGTAGTTGTTGTCATGGTATAGGATGATATGTATTCATGTATATTATTGTCAATAAATATGTAACTTCCAGAGTCGACAATTGTAGTTGTATCATATGTATTGTATCACGTGTATTGTAACTGACTTCAGTTATAAATATATGAGATTTGATATTATCTGTGTTCCGCATTTAGCTTATCTGTGTTATTATTATATATCTTGTCCTAAACTATTATGAACCATCGTAGTTCGTTTTATACTGAAATTGAATATGTCGATGGGAGTAGACAAAAAGAGATGAAAAATAGAAAATATATACCACTCCTATCGAGATAATCAATACTAGTGTAAGTCCTAACTACGGATGGCCGTTCCTATCCAGCATTATTCTTTGTAATAACAGACAGTATTTCCTTTAATACTCTTTGTTATTGTGAGCATAGAGGTGGGGCGTTACAGGGAATTACTTAATTGAAGGATAATTACTTAGTGGAAGTAATTAAGAATTAATTACTTTGTGTAATTAATTAAAGATTAATTAATATAGTTAATTAAAGAGTTAATTAATTAAGGTAAGTAATTACATGATGGTTAATTACTGTTTGTAATTAATTAAGGTTAATTAAAAGAAAGTGATTAATTAAAGTATAATTAATTAATGTAACTAATTAAGGACCAATGTAATTAATTATATTTAATTAATTAATGAAGTAATTAAAGGATCATTAATTAATGTAATTAATGAGAGTAATTAAAGGTTAATTATTGTAAATGGTTAAGGATAATTAATTTTTGTAATTAATTAAAGGCTAATTACTTAATTTAATTAGAGAATAATTAATCAAGGATGATTAATTAAGGTAGATAATTAAGAGATGATTAATTAATTGGTTTCTAATTAATCAATGTTAAGTAAGAAGGATTAAGGTAATCCAAGTGATTAAAAGCTAGTAATTAATTTAATTGGTGATTAATTAAATCAACTAGAAATTGTTAAACTTAAATATCTTGCTTACGGATGATGAATTATATTGGATGATTTGGATGTGATATCTCTGATATGTGTTATGTGATGCTTGGTGATATGAGATGCATTGGTTGAGTTGTGATAATGTGGATTATCTATATATTGTGATAAGGTGAATTATCTATGTATATGAATATAGATAACAAATTGAATTATTTAAACCCTTAAACAGCTTGGACATTAAAACGGCATTTTGGATTTCGGTGAGACCGGGATTGGATTTCCAAATTTGGATACCCGAAAACCACATCGGTCTAAATTAAACGTTAGGTCGTGAATTCAAGTGAAGATCAAGATGAAGACTCGAAGTGCAAGAACTATTCGTCGTTAAAACTCTGAGGGTGATTCCAAAACGAGTTTGATGGAGATAGTACTTTCAGGTACGAGATGGAGATTCAGAGTGCAAGGGCTATTGTCATTAACTCTAAAGGTGAAATGAGTGTAACGAGATTGTGCCTTCGGTTTCGTTCGAACCCGGAACGAACTTGTATGGATTGAATGCTTCAGAACATCGTCAAGAGGACGATGAGCATTCTAAGATAGATGTGTTCTATCAAGGTAATCGCAGCCTCAAGCCTCATCAACCAGGAATGGCTAAAACAGAGGAGGTGCAGCAAGGCTAAGTGGGTCGCTCCCAAGTAGGACGAGATTTTCCCCTGTCTAGAGGTCCCTTTTATTTTGGCTTAGTGTGTGGTTGGTCGCGCCAACTGCGGGGTTGTCTTGTTCGAGACTATCCAGTAAGGGATGGTTCCGGTCTTGTGTTGCAGGGGATTTAGGGTGGAACCTCGGTACTCTGATCTAGACCAGGTACTATGACGGACGATACCCAAGTAGCCCTACCATTGATGGAAACTCATTTTCCTTACGTGTCTTTACGGTTTTGATTGTAGAACCCACTTTGTGGCTAGTATGCTAGAATTTAATCATGTAACAATTTCATCTATTTTCTATTTAATTGAAAACCCTAGACACTATTATAATATCATGGGATTTCTTATCAAATGTTTTGGTTATCGTAAGATAAAAACTTTTCCATGTTTATGTGTGGGAAGTCTTACGAGATACCTTTTGTTTTCAAAGGTTTTTCAAAGTTAAAAAACTTTAACCCGTTTACTCACACTAGACCCATGTCTGACCCGGAATTTATTTTATGTTTTATTAAACTCTTGGGTACTCAAATTTTTATGAGTAGCCAAGGGATTCAGGTTAGCTTTGACAAGTTTTGGAGGAGATATGGAGCAGGAGGCTTCAGCGTTTGTAGATATATAGTGGTTATGTTGTGTTGTATCTCTGTGATAAGGTTTGTATTGTACTTGGGTTGTAATGGCTAGACAGGTCTTTATGACTGTCTAGTATGTGATGTATAAGCTGTATAACTCTGATGTATATGATACTATGTAATATCTTATGTGATGTAATATATTTTATTCGTTCCATTGTGAGATTCTGATGTTGTTTAGTTCTTTCTTCTCTATCTTTCCTCTTTTCTATCTCTTTCTTTCTTACTCATGATGCGTATTTCTGTGGATTGAAAGGTGGGTCATGACAGTTGGTATCAGAGCTTCATCTCGATCCCATGCTCTGATTCCCCTCATCGCGAACCATCCGGTCCACCCTAGTCGTCGTAATATTAACATCATCCATGGCTTCAACTGGGTATAAAACCCTACTTCGCCAATCTCAGACCACCGTGACCTATTACAAAAACTCCAAACAATTTCCTAGTGATCAGCAACCCTAAAGCCACCCTCGATATCAACCCCAAGCTTCATCTCGACATAGATCGTCGGCAATTGCCGATAATCCCAGAACTAAACAACTCAGGATATCTCATCAATTTCTATACTACAAATCATGATATTTATATTTAAAATCATAATTTTCTACTACAAATCCAATCATGCAACCCAAACATGAAATCGAATTCATTGATTTTTGACCTATATATATATTTTACAGTTATTTCTCATTTTAAAATTATTTACTCAATTAAAATTCCTAAAACCATTTTTATAATTAATGTTATACTGTAACACTCAACTTTCATTTGAAGATCGAAGTCTACATTTGATTACAGGGAGAGATATGAATTTTTCTTATAAATTTTTGAAGCCTGTAAACAAGACAGAGGAGTGTATATTTATACAGACATTTCCTCAGACATATATTTATATTCATACAAGCATGCATTCACAGATATAATCATATGCAAACTATATTGCTACAAAGATTCATTACAAACATTTTAGTATATTCACAGATCTAAAAACTATTTTTAAAATAAATGTTTACTCACCTTAAAAAACAGAGGACATTTTCATCTCCAGGTTTTGATCTAGAACCTTGCAATTGATTTACAGTTGATCTTTGAATTTTTTGAGATGATCTTACAGTTTGATGATTTACTTGAACATTAACTTGATCACAAGTGGATGCTTTGTAAAGCTGTTGATTTTCTTTTAATTTTGATATCTAGGTTTTGTTTTTTTTTTTTCAGGCTTTAGTTTAGAAGATGAGAAGAAAGAGTTTTAGGTAAGAAAAAGATTTGAACTGAGAAAATGAAAACCAAATTTCTCCTTAATATTTTATAATTTATAAGCTTTTAATTAACAAAGAAAAACTATTGCCATTTGTCATTATTGTTGTTACTTATCTTACACATGTTAAATTATTTACAAATGTCAAAAACCATCTTAAAATGTTTACAAATGTTAAAATTTCTTTTCATTTAAGTTTGTATAAATTTATGCATTAAGTTTAAATGCATATCATGTTTATATTTTTATTAATAAGCTTTTAAGTCTTTATATATATACAAATGTGAATTTATGTAAATATTTATTTATATATTACTTATGTTTTGCATAAATTAATGTATTATATGTTTTCAAACTACTCTTAGTTCATAAGATATTTTAAAAAGAAAGTATAATTAAACCTTTATATATATTTATAAACCATTTTAGTTTAAGCAAAATAAAATTTTGATTAACTCATATTCAAATTAAAACTAATATACCTTTTTAGATAATGTACATTCACTTTAAATGTTTTGAAAATAAATGATAAACTTTTAAATAGCTTTTGAAAAGTGCTATTAAATTCAATCATACTTCCAAATTACAAAATATATATTAGAATTTGAAAACATGTTTTTATTTGTTAAATTCAAACCAAAGCTTTTCTTTTCATAAGATATATATATACACACACATTATAAATAGAAAACATTTTAATATTATCCTTGAAAATTATTATGTTAAATTTTAAAACATAACTTCAAATCACAATATATACATATATATTACAATTTAAAAACATATCTTTCATTATATTAAAACCAAAGACTTCTTATTTACAATATATATACCAATATACACATTATAAAAAGAATATTTTTATTAGCTTGAAAAGATAAATTTTACCAACTCATTAACTTTGAAAAGAATAAACTTGCTAATTAAGATAATTATAAAAGGAAATTATCAAATCAATTTAATTATTAATCAGGATTATTAAATTGATATTGTCCAAAATTCCGGGTCATCACAATTATTTACTTTGCTAGGTTTTGATGCAACAAAGTGGTTAAACTAGAAAATAAAAAATGTATAGGAATAGAAAATTCCACCAAATCTCATAAATGACAAGTTTGCAACTTCGGACAGTTTCTCTTAAGTGGCATCTTAAAACTTATTTAAAATTTGATCTTTAAAATTATGCTTAAAAGGTTGTAGTAATGTATAATTATTACCATTTCACCAAGTACAATTTACGATTATTAGAATACATCAACAAACAAATCATTTATGTTTCCATACTTTGTAAACCTAACTTGCAATATTTTTTATTATTAAAATAAGAAAACAAGTCATCTGTAGAATTAGCACAGTACAAACTAGAAACATGGAGAAGATCATACAGTAATAAATTTAAATACTACAATTGATACAAGTAAAGAAAATTACCTAAAATCTAGGTTTAGAACACATTTGATCAAGTGTTCTTGAGTAAATGTTGCTCTTAATTGTCGAATGAACTTAAAAATAAAAACGAATCGAAAACAGTTTGTTGTTGTAGATGGATTTATGGGATTTAGGGTTTGATTGAATAAAATTGGGTGTAATTATGGTCTGATCGATATTTCAACATATATTTCATGCTTATTTTGGATACCGCTTAGGATCGAAGTAGTTTTTAGGGAAGATTTAAGGGTTTAAGCATTTCTTCATTTACAGGACAAGAGATGAACAGTAAGAACAAAAGGCGGCCAATTACCCACGTAATGAAAACAAATACAAAAGCGGAGCGGTAAATTATCTTTTTCCTGCTTAATAAAACAAATAGTGTTTATATTTTTATTTTAATCTTTTAGAATGCTTCTAATTGCACTTACAGAAGAGACGCCATGTATGATAGCTATAAAAAAGTCTATTTTCTTGTAGTGTAAATAAGTTTAAATATGGATTTTTTGCATTATGGAATGAAAGAAGTTGCCTACAACTATGTATGTTGTAAACCAGGAAGAGACAGAAACAAATATGATATTTGTACTAATTTTTTGGCGATTCAACAATATAATCTGATGCTTGGAGAAATCTATTCATTTTTTACGAAGCATTGTCCCTTTAGTGGTTATGGAGACCGAGCAACAAAGGAAAAGAGAATATAGAAATCTGAAGGATTTGTTAGTGAATTTTACATTCATCCATGATTAGGCAATTGTTATTATTATTTACTTCTCATATTCAACATAATAACACTTCCAGAAATTTGAAGAATTGTTTAAAGTGGAAGTAGAAGATGGTGTGTCAAAGGAATTGAATAAACATCATCAGTTCAACGAATTTGAAGAAATACTACAGGTCTAGCAGTTAGAAGTACATGGAGTTTGTGAGTTATAGCAGTTTTTTTATATAAAAAAACCAATTACTGCCATTAACTACAATGCCATTCATAATTTCCTCGTAAACACAATGATACTTATAATTCAAAAACCCAATTGTTACTTTCAAACAAATCAACTAAATATTCACAATGGGAGTACAAATTCCTGAATCAAAAACTGATGGCATATGAGTGTATACATGTTAATTGAGGACAAGTCGATGAAAACATGCTACTAAATGAATAAGGCACAACTATATGAGTAAAAAATATAGAAATCAACTTTTCTTTCCATAAATCAATAAATACACAATAGGCGTTGTACTATGTTGTGCAAATTCAAATAAAAACTAAAGGTGACGGTAAGTTGGTCATGAAGTGTACCTGCTATATAATACTTGCTCGTTGTAAATCCAAGTAAGTTCGAAAGTTGATGACCTGAAATCATATATCTGATCAACTTTAGCTATTAAATCTTACTGAAAAATTTGGTAATCAACAGCACACTACGCAACACTGTTTGAATATAAAAGTCTACTCAGTTAAGTAATTACAGTATAAGTCAAACAAAATAATGGACATAAAAAGGTGAGTTAGATTTTCTTTACTTAAAAAAGGCTATCATATGTTTGTAACCATAAATAGCAAGCGTTAAATGAATCGGTGTTAGGCAAACACACATTTAATACAGTCAGCATATAAGTTTTAAATTAACCATCTTTATATTATATTTCATAGTTCGAAACATATGTAACAAAGGTGCAATACGTTACAAATACACAGTATGAATCTAGATATTATATTATGTTTATTACCACAAATACATATGTACTTGTTTTTTTTTCATTTTAACTTCCGTACAATTATTTGCTATGTGATGAATCATGAAAATCAAAGAATGGCTATAATATGCTAGTCCAAAGAATATATATGTATATATTGACTCTAGGGAAGTTGTTCTCTTTTTTTTTAACTTTGATTTTTTTGACAGTTTGAACTTTTGTATGTAAATATTATAGTAAACAATACTTATTTACTTTACTAACTGTATAATACTTATTTGCTAACTATATTTAGAAACTTAGGCATAGAATATAGAATAAATAAATAAAATTACCTTCTTGACATTAGATTGGGTTCTGAAAACCAAAGCTTTAATAGTTTCCTCAAAGCTATAAGTGAGTTGAATAGAATTAGCACCAACTACAACAAGAAATGTAGTTAATGTATTAAGCAATTGTTAATAGCAATAACAAATTAATTCTTATGTTTGTGACAAAATCAAATGGAACATATATTATATCTTGGAACCTTCACCAATTATACACTGGGCAAGAACAACAATTGCAATACCATCCCGCATCGAATCAAATATATTTGCGCAACTTGTCTTACTAATTTAGAATCAATGTTCTCTATAGGGTCCTGTAGCTCAACCTAAAGGAAAAAAAGAGTTATTTAACATGGTCGTATAAATTTTTTCTTTCAGACACAGGAAGTCTAAGAGAAATTCTCTCCAAAAGTTACTGTGTAATAGAAGTATATAGAAAAAACAGAAAATAAAAGCATTTAATAACGTACTTCATTTTTTCAAAAAATAAAATAAAATAGTACTTCATTTTTTCAAAAAATAAAATAAAACAGTCAAAGAATATTGCAGCCTTGTATAGCAATAAGATTACTGGTTAGTTATAGAGCCTATAAAATAAGTCAGCATCGACTTAGGTACTATGTCGTGATGGGTAATTAGACAACAAACATATATCAAATCATAATTGGAGAGTAAATAAGGTAGCTTTAAAGCATGCATTTAATTTTTTATTCCATATAAGCTACAAGTCTGTTAAAAAATAATCAACAACTATTTATTTACTAAATTGATAGCAAGATAAACGAATTATTCAAAAACAAGCTGCTATAGCATAAATTATTTAAATGCCTTAACCTAATTATGCAATCAGGTTACATAAGATAGAAGAATTGGTGTCATAGTTTAAGAGAGTATGAAACGATATTTGACCTATGCAAAATCGGTCTGAGACTATCTTTTATTCTCTTCCTTGACCAAGTTAAGCCCTTGAATCAACTAACCTTTTTAACATTATTCATGGACAACTTTAATAACATAGACCATGGACAATCACAATTTATATTATGAAGAAAGCAGCAAGTGCAGATGGGAAATTATGGGAACAATAAAAAAAGATTTCAAAATTCAGTACGTAACAGTGACACGTCTTGCAAATAATATACAATAGAAAGGGTAGACAAAGATCCTAATTTTAGAGTAAATTCATACGTTCGGATAAAAGGATACCTCGAAACCAGACAACGTCGTCATAATCGTCGTTCGTGGGAGATTACCAAATCGCTATGCTGAAGGAGTGCTCTCTGATCAATATTGAATTAGACTTAGGGGAGGAAAGCATAGCGACAAAGGGCTAGAGTTCACTTGTCGACGGTAGCAATCAATGATTTTCTTTTTTATTGTTGTTGGTGAATCCAAGTCAAGTAAATTAGGAATATTTTTTCTTAGGGTTCTAATTGAGAGGTTGAAATGGGAAGGTAAAAGCGGGAGTGAAGTGAAATAATCGAAAAAGAAGCGGCCTGGAAATTATTTTGTGTGCCACTTATAAATTTTGACATTACAGCGAAGGCCAACGCCGTATGTATTTTCTTTTACTTTTGATGCAAGTAAAAACAGCAACCAGCACTTAAACGCTGTGGCACATTGTACTTAATAACCATTTTTCTTGTAGTGATCCTGATAGCTTCTAGTCTTGCTACGAGTGCAAAGGTTTCGTCATAATCAATTCCTTCTTCTTGACAATAACCTTCCACGACTAAACGAGCTTTATTTCTCACGACCTCACCAAGTTCATTCATTTTATTTTTATAAACCCATTTTGTTCTAATTATACTTTTATCCTTAGGTCTAGGAACAAGTTCCCAAACATCATTTCTGGTGAACTGATTCAATTCTTCTTGCATAGCAAGAATCCATGAATAATCAGATGATGCTTCCTTTGGATTTTTAGGTTCAATGGTTGATATAAAAACTACATTGCTCATACTATTTAGTTGATTTCTTGTTTTAACTATAGATTCAATATTTCCTAGTATATTTTCTAGGGATGATCTTTTAATAGCCTAATTCTTTTATTAGGTTGAATGATTTCACAATTACTTTCATTGGGTTCATTATTTAAAGTTACAAAATCTTATTCATCTTCTATTTGTATAGTATATTTAAAATTTTCATCCAAAAATACATGCATTGTTTCTTCAATAGTGTTAGTTCTTAAATTATAAACTCTAAATGCTTTACTTCTATAAGAATATCCGATAAAGGTACCTTTGTCGAATTTAGGTTCAAACTTATCTAAATTATCTTCTGTATTAAGAATAAAACACTTACTACCAAAAACTTTAAAATAAGCTACTATGGGTTTCTTATTGTAAAGTAATTCATATGGTGTTTCATTAGTTAATGGTCTAATTAAAATCCTATTTAATATTCAACAAGCAGTAGCGACTGCTTCAGCCCAAAAGTTTTTAGGTAAGTTACAATCAGAAAGCATTGTTCTAGCACACTCTTGAATTGTTCTATTCTTACGTTCTACCACTATTTTTTGTTGTGGAGATCTTGGAAAAGAGAAACTATGAGTAATTCCTTTTTGATTACAAAATTTCTCAAAATTTTCATTTTCAAATTCTCCACCATGATCATTACGAATAATTTTTATTTTTAAAGAAAGTTGATTTTGAATTCATTTAGCAAAGTTCTTAAATAATTCAAAAGCATCACTTTTAAGTTTAAGAAAAATTGTATAGGTATATCTAGAATAATCATCTATAATTACAAAAACATATTTATTATGATTAATCAATTGAACTTGAGATGGACCAAATAAATCTAAATAAAGTAGTTCTAGAGGTTTAGAAGTAGACATCATATCTTTTAATTTAAATGAACTTTTCTTAAGTTTTCCTAATTGGCAAGCATCACATATACTATCTACTTTAATGTTTAACTTAGGAAGACCTCTAACTAAGTCAAGTTTTGATAACCTAGATAATGGTTTGAAATTTAAATGACCAGATCTTTTATGCCAAATCTAAGGGTCACTTGTATTAGCCAAAAGACATAAGTTATCATTTGAAACTTTCATACTAAGGATGTAAATGTTTTTCTTCCTAATTCCTTCAAAGATAATATTTGACTTATTATCTTCGATGTGACACTTATCTTTTTTAAAATTAATTTTAAATCCTTTATCACATAGTTGACTTATACTAAGCAAATTATGTTTTAAATTCCTAACTAGCAAAACATCAGAAATAAGAGGAGTTTTATACCGACATTGTATCCTTTTGAGTTATCTCCAAAGTTGACCAACCCACCATCTTGATATATAATGCCATTGAGTATCTCAGGATTTCCAGTCATATGCCTTGAACAACCACTATCAAGTATCCATTTATCTTTCTCAATATGCATAGTTTTTCCATTGGTTGTTAATTCTTCAAAAGCCATGTAACATGTCTGTTCCTGCATAACAAACCAATTCGGTAGATAACATGATTTTTTATAAAAAATATATGCAGACTTATGATACTTTGATGAAATGCATAAATTCAAACTAATATTAACAAAATTTGCTAAAAATGCCAATTTTAACTTTTCAAGTTTCAGATTTTGAAAACTATGAAAACCCATGCTCTGATACCAATTGAAAGGGAGTGCGGATTAAGGATCTTAAGGCTAATTTAACACTAGAGGAGGGTGAATAGTGTTTAATGGATTCTAAGACTTATAAGGACTAATTTAAAAACTATGATGTAAACAAATGCAGAACTTAATCACGGAATCAAACACAGATGTAGAAAGTAAATAAAAAGCAATAAAAGGAAAGAACACACCAGATTTTATACTGGCTTGGAGTTACCCTACGTCCAATCCTGCACCAAGGAAAACACCTTGTACAGATTTTTATTATACCAATGTCGAGATTACAATTCTCATTTTTCTAAAGGCCTTGAGGTACCCTCTTGTCTTCGAGTTCGGGGCAAACTCTCTTGATTTACGAGACACAAGATCACCCAATTGATTTCCAGGCACAACCACACATTATGGAGAGACTCGATAAACTTTTGATTACAAATTGATCCTATAACTCTGAATAGCACTTTGATCTTTGAGAGTGGGCAGAGAATCAAACAAGAATGAGATTCTAATTTGATTCACTTTAGAATTCCGCATAATTTTGGCACGATCTTAAAAATATGAAAATTTTAGAATATGGATTTGTGAAGAAGAAGGAGTGAAGAAAATAAAAAAATTGTTTGTTAAAAAATTCGTTTGTGAAGGCTATTTATAGACCAGTAACGGTCATGACCATTCGTGAAGAGATTTAAACGAATAGACACTTCTTTTGAAAATTGAAACTTTTGAATTTAACGGTCACCATGTCGACATGGGGTATCCCATGATGTCGACATCCCTTAGTTAAAAACAATGTAAAAAAAATTTGAAAATGATATTGAAAGGAAAACAAGATGAAATGATTATGGAGTAAAATAAACTAATTTTCCTATTATTTAAAATAAAGAAGAGTAGAAAAATATATTTTTAGATATATAAATTTGATTTTAAATCTCAAGTATATATATTATAAAAGAATTTTTAAATATCAGAAGATAGTTTAAAAACAAACGAAGTTTAAAATAAGAGTTTATTTAAAAACCAAAACAAAGAATATTTTAAGGGTAAAACAACTCTTTGAAAATCATTTGAAAAGATAATTTTTAAGGCTAAAACATTTTGAAAAGCAGTTTTGAAAAACCATTTTGAAGTAGTTTTGCAAGCTTCTTCCTGTAGAATATCTCATCACATCAGGACTCGAGAACTTGTACAAAAGCAGGATGTTCGTGGGTTTGTAAGCCACTTGTCGTAGATTTGTAAGCTACTTGTCGTGGGTTTATAAGCCACTAAGAAGGTAGAAATGGGTTCCATCCCAAATGAAATTTGGAATGAAGATTTTCATGCTATTATGAAGTTTTAACAAAACTAGACACTTATTTTAAATGTGATATCCCGGAAATTTGGGCAATATAAATTTAATAATCTGTGTTTTAAATTTAATTTGATTTGATAATTGTATTAACAAAATTTGGAATTTGATTTCATAATCATGTTTCAATAAATATTTAAGTTGAAAGATTTTATCTTTTTGAATAAATAATTATTTTCTGTTTATAATAAATATATTTGTATATATCGTAAATTTATAAATTTTGATTTTGAATTTAGTGAATGAATTGATTTTCTAATTCTAGTTTATTTTAGGTAAATTAAAAATTTGATTTAAGAATTGGCTTTTCAAAGAAATTCAATAAATAATGTTATGGTTTATTCTATGATAAACCTTATTTGTTTTGAAATTTTATTTAGCTTAAAAATATGAATTTAAAATTTGATAAATATAA
Source organism: Allium cepa (assembly GCA_030765085.1). Lineage (NCBI taxonomy): Eukaryota > Viridiplantae > Streptophyta > Magnoliopsida > Asparagales > Amaryllidaceae > Allium > Allium cepa. Next base: position 141,887,370 of record CM060932.1, read on the forward strand.
AAGCTAAGTTTTATTTTATATTACTTGGGATTTATATATATAAGAATTTACAATATAAATTACAAATGATTTTAATTGGTTTATAATCTCTTTTGTAAGTTATTTAATATGGTTTAATTTGTTATTTTTTAATAAAAATTATAATACTTAAGTTCTTATGAACATAAATAGATTTTGTAAGGAATAAAATTGTTGTTTTTAATTTTAATAGAGTTATATATGCATCTATATATAACTTGATTATTAAAATTTGATTTGATAAATTAATTTAAAGTTTGAATTTAATGTTTTAAAGAATAAATACTTAAAAGTATTTGAATAGGCTTTTATTTATAAAATTTGTTTGTTTTATTTTTCTATAAAGAAAAGAGATAAAACTCATTTGTATATTACTTAAGAAATAAAATAGATGTAAAAGCTTATAAACAATTTTAAATTAAAATTTAAATACTTAAAATACATATGTAGGTCTCTTAAGACATTTTATTAACATGTGTTAGATATAAATAAACTATTGTGACAAATGTTAAGAATAGAGACAAGTGTCTCATTTAAATTTCTTTTTCTTTTATTTTTAATTAAATCAAAATTTTGTTTATATATACATTTCTTCTTTGCCTCATTTTTTCTTTTTCCTATTCCTCTTCAAAACTTAAGAAAATAATTCAGATTCTAAAATCTGAATTCATCTACATTCAAAAACAGAGATTTTAATCAAAACAAATTTTCTCAAGAACAAATCTGCAAACCCCCTCTCAAACAAATCTGAATACCCATGTCCCTCTAATCAAAATAAACCAAAACCCTCTGAAATACATAATGCAAACCATTTAACCCTGTAATTCTTCAATGCTAAGGCCTGAAATCAATTTGCAACTTAAAAAAAAAGACAAACCTGCATGCATCTGGAGGTCACTCTCTCTCTGTTTTGAAAACTTCACAAGCCTGCAGTCCTCTTTGAAATCAACATTCAAACTTGCATGCATCTTCTCTCTGGAAGCCTGCATGTGTTCACCTGGAAACAAACACGCATGTAGATCAGGGAGCATTTCAGTAAGCAAGATGAATTTTAAAAGCATTTGCAGTTTTAAAATACTGAAGCAATCTGAAGTTCAAAAATTTCATAAGCAAAACAGATGTAATCTGAAGCTCATGTGCTCTGCTCCTAAAACCGGTGAGTAACAATTTATATTTAATAAACTTAAGTAATAAATTGGTTGCTTGTTTATTCCTGGAAATAAGTGTGCTTGCATTGTTATATTTCAAGTTTATTTTTGATAGATGTATGAATCAATGCCTGTTGTTTGAGACTATGGTTTTTACCTGTTCTAGGATTCAGATTTAAACTCAGATAATATTCATGGTCTCATTCTATAATCAGTGTTATAGTTTAAGATTTAAAACCTAGTATGTTATGTTATATAAGTTAGAGTTTAATCTTATTAAAAAAAATGAAATAAGGATAAAACTATGATGTCTCTGTATAAACAAAATAGGCAACGGAGCAAAATGTCTGTAAACAATATTTGAATGTTTCAGATTTATTTATTTAAGTTTTTAAATAATTTACTTGATTTTTAAAACTATAATCTGAATTTTTAGATTGCATTCAACGGAAAAATTTTGGTTTAACCTGAAAACACAAATTGGGTTGGTTCATTCAATCTAGGGGTTTGAAGTTGCTTGTGTTTTCTTTTGTTGATGGAGTAATGTGTGTAGTTTATAGGAAAAATAATAGATGATGGATTAAAGCAATAAGGCAGAAGTGATTTGGGTTTGAAAATTTGAACCCTAATTTTTCTGTGCTTAAGAAATTGGATCATTGGAATCAAATTGAGTAACCGAGCTTTACCTATTTTGAGATGATGGTAGCAGGGGTGTGGGGGAGTCTATGGCCGGAGGTGAAAACTTTTTAGTGGTCGGAGGAGAGAGAATGCTGATGATCTTCATTTCGACATTTTTCCAGTATTGGGAACCCGAATGCTTAAATTCGAATTGGGGTTTCTGCCGTTGATTTAAGGTTTGGAATGGCACTGGGAGATGGCCGTTGACTTGCGTAGGGGGTCGCGATGAGTCAGAGATGGCCGCTGCGGTGGTGCAGGTGCACGATTTTTAATGGTGTGTCAGTTGATTTTTAGGGGAGAAGGAGGGGTTTGAGTTGATCGGGTTGTCTCATATTTTTGCTCGAAGCTGAGGGGTTTTGGACTCGAAGGAAATTGAGGTGAGGCTCGGGTGTTTTAATTTTGTTTCAGGGTTGGGTAAACCTGTCAACACAGGTTTTGAATAAACATGGTTCTTTTTATTTGGGTTTTAATTAATTTTAAGGAGAATGTGTTCTCGAGTTATTTTAGTTTTAGCTCGGGTTAGTTTGTTAGAGTTTGGAAACTTGTCATGTTTTCAAAATTTTAAAACTAAATTTAAAAGTGGAAGCTAGAATTTAAAGTAAGTTTTAAATCTAACTTAAATGATGAATTCAAGTTGAATTGAATCACAAGTTGGAAATGATTAAGTATTTAAATTCAAATTTGCTTAAAAATAACTTTGAAAGAGTTTACTGTTTAAAATGTAAAGGAATTTGAATTTAAATTTGAAATTTAAATATGAAGTAATGTTTAAACAAAGTGTAAAATTTGATTCAAATTTGGATTTGAATCTTTGTTAAAAAATAAAATTAAGTGTTTAAACCAAATTTGAATGTGAATGTAAAAATTTTAATGGTTTAATTTTAAAAAGAAATTTATTTTAACTTTTATAAGATTTCTTTTATAATTATGGAATTATTATCAATTAAGGGTTTTAGATTGATTTTAAACTTGTTAAAGTTTAATAATAGATTAATGTTTTGCATTTCATTTAATTATTAGAGTAATTAAATGAATAATTAATTTATTTAATAAATTAATGAAATAAATAATTACTTAAAGTAATTAAGGTTTAATCTTAAGGGTTTAGGATTAATTATTCTTTGAATAATTAACTTGTAATTAAGAATAATTAATTAAATAAAATTAGTTTTTAATTAATGATTAATAATTAATTAATCAAGTAATAATGGATTAATTAAGTTTTAATTAACACTTAATTATTTAATTAATCTGGAATTAATTAATGGGTTAGTTAATGATTGATTAATTTGTAATTAATAATGATTAAAATAAGTTAATTATTTTAGAAAATAATTAATGAATTGTTAATAGTTAATGAAGATCATTAACTAAGGATTATTTAATAATTAATGTGATTAATTTTAATTATTGATTAGATTAATTAATTTAAAGATAATCATTTGTGTGAGTTGTTAAGTATAATTATTTATGGAAGTAATTAAGGAATTAATTACTTATTGTTATTAATTGAGTTTAATTTGATTAGTTTAAGTTAATTAATTAATTTAAAATTAATCAATTGATGATTTGTGAAGGATAATTACTTAATGTAATTTAATGATGAAGAATTGCTTAAGGAAGCAATTAATGGATATAACTATATATAATTAATTGGAAATGATTTGATATTGAGTAATTTGAGTATAATTACTTTATGAATTAATCAAGGGATTAATTAGAGATAATTAATTAAGGGGTAATTAATTTGTTTGGTAAAGTAATTAAGGGTAGTTAATTACTGAATGGGTTAATCAAGGGTGATTAACAAATATGGTTTAAATTATGATTAATTTCTTAATGTAATTAATTTAAATAAGGTAATTAATTTAAATGTAATTAGGGATGATTAATTAATATAATTAATGATGTAATTAAGATTGATTAATTAAGATTAATTAATCAATGATAAGTGATTAAAGGTAATTAATTAATATAATTAATTAAGGATTAATGTAATTAATTATAGTTAATTAATTAATGAAGTAATTAAAGGTTACTTACTGTATTTGGTTAAATATAATTAATTTGAGAAATTAATTAGTAGATAATTACTTGAATATAATTAAGGGTTAATTAATCAAGGATGATTAATTAAAATGAATCATTGAATGATGATTAATTAATTGATTGATAATTAATCAATAGTGATATGAGCAAGTTGATATTGGTGAAGTAATTAATTTAATTTACTTTAAATTAATAGAATGATGTAATTAATTTAATTCATTTTAAATTAATTATATTTGGTGTGGATAATCATTGCTTATATAGATGGATGATGTTGTTTGCTTAGATGGTTTGAATCTCAGATATGAGATAGATAATGTTGAGTAATTTGGATGCATTGGTTGCATTGTGATGTTGATATAGATTATCTTTTGGATAATGATAATATGGTTTATCTGATATGATGATAATGTTGATTATCTGTGTGAACCTATGATTTATCTATCTGTGTATATAGATAATTGACTTGTTTTAAACCTTTAAAACAACTTGGCCTTAAAAGACACGCTTTGGATTTCGATGAGACCGGGATCGGGTTTCCATATTTGGATATCCGAAAAGCACATCGATCCAAATTAACGTTAGGTCGTGAATTCAAGTGGAGCGAGTGAAGACTCGAGGTGTAAGGGCTATACGTCAGTATAACTCTGTGGGTGATTCCGTAATGAGTTTGACGGAATAGTACTTATAGATTTGAGATGGTGATTTAGAGTGCAAGGGTTATCGTCGTTAAATTTGAGGGTGATTCCAAAATGAGTGTAACGAGATAATACCTTCGGTTTCGTTCGAACCGGAACGAACTTGTATGGATTGAATGCTTTCAGAACATCGTCAGGTAGACGATGAGCATTCTAAGAGATGTGTTCTCTAAAGGTAATCGTAGCCTCAAGCCTCATCAACCGGGAATGGCTAAAACAGGGGAGGTGCAGCAAGGCTTCGTGGGTAGCTCCCACTGGAGAGCAAGATTGATCCCTGTCTAGAAGTCCCTTTTTATTTCGGCTGTGTAGGCAGTTGGATGTACACCAACTGCGGGGTTGTCTTGTTCGGGACTGTCCAGTAAGGGATGGTTCCGGTCTTGTGTTGCAGGGGAGTTAGGGTGGCTCCTCGGTACGTTGATCTAGGCCACGTACTGTGACGGGTGGTACCCCAGTAGCCCTGCCATTGTATGGAATCCAAAATCCAATAAGTGCTGTACGTATTAGTTGTGCCCAAGTATGTTGGAACGTGAGATGTAAGCATTCCAGCTATTTCTGTATTTTACATGAAAACCCTAGACACTATTATAATATCACTGGATTTCCTATCAAATGTTTTGGTTAGCGTAAGGTAAAAACTTTTCCATGTTTATGTGTGGGAAGTCTTACGTGATACCTTTCTTTTAAAAGAATTTTCAAAATTAAGCAACTTTAACCTGTTACTCACACCAGACCCATGTCTGACCCAGAGTTTATTCTTTTGTTTTCTTAAACTCTTGGGTACTCAAATTTTTACGAGTAGCCAAGGGATTCAGGTTAGATTTGACGAATTGTGGAGGAGCAATGAAGCAGGAGGCTTCTGCGTTAGATATATAGTATTCCGCTGTGTGTTCTGTGATTGTCTCTGATTTGTATTAGGTTGTAAATACTAGACAGGTGTTTATAACTGTCTGGTATGTGTTATATATTTGTGTACTCTGATAGTGGTTGTAAACTATGTAATATTTTATGTTATTAATATAATTTATTCGTTCCGCTGTTTAGATTCTAATGTGTTGTTTCTTCTTCTTCTCTTTCTTTCTCTTTTCTATCCCTTTCTTTCTTCATGATGATACGACTTTTCTGGAGAGAAAAAGTCGGGTCGTCACAGTTGGTATCAGAGCATTAGGTTGAGTGAATACCTAGGCTCTGGAGTGGTGTCTATCTTGAGAGAGCGTATTTGTAGTTTTATTATATATATATATATTTATATATTTATTCTACCTAATTGTTGGCTTACCTGTTCAGGTTTTCCAATATAGGTTATAAAGGTAGATAAGGTAGTAGGGTGTGTAACACGACTACTACCCTTGGTTGAAGTTTGGTGTTTGAGATTGGTAGTGATGCTGTCGAGACTGTAGACCTAATACCGTCTCGAGTGAGTTGTGCAGAGTATAGGATTTCATATATCTCTGAAGGTAACCTGTAAAGGTTCGGAGTCTATCTTTGAATTGGATGAGTAGAGTTTGGATCTATCGGCTGGGAAGAATAGAATGATGGTATTTTGATACCTTAGGGAATAGTAGCTGCGTGATGAGACGCAGTGACTATGGATGTTCTCGAAGATGTTTTCTTTGAAACAAGTTAAGGGGGTGAGTCTGCTTCAGTGTTGTGGCTGGATTCACCAGGATGTTTCTGTCCGGTTTGAAGCCTGAGTTTCTCGAAGAGCTTTGGTTTATGAAGTCTTTGGCGTCGGTGTCAGCAGTGCAGTTCGGAGTATTCTGGGTGCTGGCAAGAAAGTCTTCTGGTTAGCAGTTTTTCTGAAAGAGTTCAAAAGCAGCAGAATGGATTCCATTTCTTCGATGGATTGGATAGATAAGCGTAAGCTGTTCTGATTGGTAAAGAGAGAACGGTTTTCTTTGGATGTTGAACTGGTTGATCGCAAAAGTGACTTGCGATGGTTTGAGTGTTCTCTTGAGCTATGGGAAGTTTGTCCATATTTGGAGGCTGAGTTTTCTTATCGACTGGATTCTAGTAGTGATACCGGAGGTTTAGTGAAGCAGCTTTGGATCAGATGGGACATCTGAGTTTTCTTTTATGGATCCGCTGAACCGTATTTCTGTGATGTGTTATCCAGTTTGTGCTCGAGTTTTTCTTCTGCTTCAGATCAGAGTTGTGCAGCGGAAGCAGTTTGGGAATGCCTTGTTTTGTCTTTTCCGGATAGGAGAAGTAAGTTAGTCTTCTGATATTTGTGGAGTAGAGTTGGTGTTCTTTGTTTGGTATTAATCTTGAGGAGATCATTTTGTTGGATTGTTTTTGGTTCTGTGTGTTTCTAGAGACATTAGCAAAGGTTGAGCTGATCAAGAGAGTTGAAGGCAGCCCAGGATCGTCAAGAGTGTTTGGTGGATAAGTGATAAAGGAATTTGGATTCCGGAGTCGGAGATTTGATCTTGAATAAGTTTTCTCCGATCTAAAGGGCTATAAGATTGAGTAAGACTGGGTAAGTCAGCTCCGAAGTGTTTTGGATCTTTCTGTGTTCTTGTGAGAATTGGTGTTTGATTTTCAGGTTGAATTGTCAGTTTGGATAACTGGGATTCGATGTGTTTTACGTATCTCTGAGGGAGTACGTATATGGTTTATCTCTGGTTGTGGAACCAGCAGTTCAGGAGGATGGGATTGTTGATTCAGACTCGTCTGTAGTCTGATATCCTGTTTAGTTTTGTAGATCTAGTTGGATAGGAGTTCTATAGCATAATAGTATTGATTGTTTAGATTCTATAGAGCGAGTATCCCGATATATATACCGGGGAAACTCGTGAAAATTTTATCCAGGTTTTTCTGGATAATTAAATTTGTTTTGATTGGATGAATTGATTGCTATGGTTGTTAGCATATGTTTGATAATATATGCTTGTGTTTTAAATTTAAAATCTTAAGATAGATTATTGAATTACCTTTGCTTTTAAATTTCGGGGACGAAATTCTTTTAAGGGGGAAGGAATGTGATATCCCGGAAATTTGGGCAATATAAATTTAATAATCTGTCTTTTAAATTTAATTTGATTTGATAATTGTATTAACAAAATTTCGAATTTGATTTAATAATCATGTTTCAATAAATATTTAAGTTGAAAGATTTTATCTTTTTGAATAAATAATTGTTTTCTGTTTATAATAAATATATTTGTATATATCGTAAATTTATAAATTTTGATTTTGAATTTAGTGAATGAATTGATTTTCTAATTCTAGTTTATTTTAGGTAAATTAAAATTTTGATTTAAGAATTGGCTTTTCAAAGAAATTCAATAAATAATGTTATGGTTTATACTATGATAAACCTTATTTGTTTTGAAATTTTATTTAGCTTAAAAATATGAATTTAAAATTTGATAAATATAAAAGCTAAGTTTTATTTTATATTACTTGGGATTTATATATATAAGAATTTACAATATAAATTACAAATGATTTTAATTGGTTTATAATCTCTTTTGTAAATTATTTAATATGGTTTAATTGTTATTTTTGAATAAAAATTATAATACTTAAGTTATTATGTACATAAATAGATTTTGTAAGGAATAAAATTGTTGTTTTTAATTTTAATAGAGTTATATATGCATCTATATATAACTTGATTATTAAAATTTGATTTGATAAATTAATTTAAAGTTTGAATTTAATGTTTTAAAGAATAAATACTTAAAAGTATTTGAATAGGCTTTTATTTATAAAATTTGTTTGTTTTGTTTTTCTATAAAGAAAAGAGATAAAACTCATTTGTATATTACTTAAGAAATAAAATAGATGTAAAAGCTTATAAACAATTTTAAATTAAAATTTAAATACTTAAAATATATGTGTAGGTCTCTTAAGACATTTTATTAACATGTGTTAGTTATAAATAAACTATTGTGACAAATGTTAAGAATAGAGACAAGTGTCTCATTTAAATTTCTTTTTCTTTTATTTTTAATTAAATCAAAATTTTGTTTATATATACATTTCTTCTTTGCCTCATTTTTTCTTTTTCCTATTCCTCTTCAAAACTTAAGAAAATAATTCAGATTCTAAAATCTGAATTCATCTACATTCAAAAACAGAAATTTTAATCAAAACAAATTTTCTCAAGAACAAATCTGCAAACCCTCTCTCAAACAAATCTGAAAACCCATGTTCCTCTAATCAAAATAAACCAAAACCCTCTGAAATACATAATGCAAACCATTTAAACCTGTAGTTCTTCAACGCTAAGGCCTGAAATCAATTTGCAACTTTAAAAAAAAAATACAAACCTGCATGCATCTGGAGGTCACTCTCCCTCTGTTTTGAAAACTTCACAAGCCTGCAGTCCTCTTTGAAATCAACATTCAAACTTGCATGCATCTTCTCTCTGGAAGCCTGCATGTGTTCACCTGGAAACAAACATGTATGTAGATCAAGGAGCATTCAGTAAGCAAGATGAATTTTAAAAGCGTTTGCATTTTTAAAATACTGAAGCAATCTGAAGTTCAAAAATTTCATAAGCAAAACAAATGTAATCTGAAGCTCATGTGCTCTGCTCCTAAAACCGGTGAGTAAAAATTTATATTTAATAAACTTAAGTAATAAATTGGTTGCTTGTTTATTCCTGAAAATAAGTGTGCTTGCATTGTTATATTTCAAGTTTATTTTTGATAGATGTATGAATCAATGCATGTTGTTTGAGACTATGGTTTTTACCTGTTCTAGGATTCAGATTTAAACTCTGATAATATTCATGGTATCATTCTATAATCAGTGTTATAGTTTAAGATTTAAAACCTAGTATGTTATGTTATATAAGTTAGAGTTTAATCTTATTAAAAAAATGAAATAAGGATAAAACCGTGATGTCTCTGTATAAACAAAATAGGCAACGGAGCAAAATGTCTGTAAACATTATTTGAATGTTTCAGATTTATTTATTTAAGTTTTTCAATAAGTTACTTGATTATTAACTTGAGTTTTAAAACTATAATCTGAATTTTTAGATTGCATTCAACTGAAAATTTTTGGTTTAACCTGAAAACACAATTGGGTTGGTTCAGTCAACTAGGGGTTTGAAGTTGCTTGTGTTTTCTTTTGTTGATGGAGTAATGTGTGTAGTTTATAGGAAAAATAATAGATGATGGATTAAAGCAATAAGGCAGAAGTGATTTGGGTTTGAAAATTTGAACCCTAATTTTTCTGTGCTTAAGAAATTAGATCATTGGAATCAAATTGAGTAACCGAGCTTTACCTATTTTGAGATGATGGTAGCAGGGGTGTGGCGGAGTCTATGGCCGGAGGTGGTAACTTTTTAGTGGTCGGAGGAGAGAGAATGCTGATGATCTTCATTTCGACATTTTTCCAGTATTGGGAACTCGAATGCTTAAATTCGAATTGGGGATTCTGCCGTTGATTTAAGGGTTGGAATGGCACTGGGAGATGGTCGTTGACTTGCGTAGGGGGTCGCGATGGGTCGGAGATGGTCGCTGCGGTGGTGCAGGTGCACGATTTTTAATGGCGTGTAAGTTGATTTTTAGGGGAGAAGGAGGGGTTTGAGTTGATTGGGTTGTCTCATATTTGTGCTCGAAGCTGAGGGTTTTGGACTCGAAGGAAATTGAGGTGAGGCTCGGGTGTTTTAATTTTGTTTCAGGGTTGGGTAAACCTGTCAACACAGGTTTTGAATAAACCTGATTCTTTTTATTTGGGTTTTAATTAATTTTAAGGAGAATGTGTTCTCGAGTTATTTTAGTTTTAGCTCGGGTTAGTTTGTTAGAGTTTGGAAACTTGTCGTGTTTTCAACATTTAAAACTAAATTTAAAAGTGGAAGCTAGAATTTAAAGTAAGTTTTAAATCTAACTTAAATGATGAATTCAAGTTGAATTGAATCACAAGTTGGAAATGATTGAGTATTTAAATTCAAATTTGCTTAAAAATAACTTTGAAAGAGTTTATTGTTTAAAATGTTTTTAAAGGAATTTGAATTTAAATTTGAAATTTAAATATGAAGCAATGTTTAAACAAAGTGTAAAATTTGATTCAAATTTGGATTTGAATCTTTGTTAAAAAATAAAATTAAGTGTTTAAACCAAATTTGAATGTGAATTTAAAATTTTAAATGGTTTAATTTTAAAAAGAAATTTATTTTAACTTTTATAAGATTTCTTTTATAATTAAGGAATTATTATCAATTAAGGGTTTTAGATTGATTTTAAACTTGTTAAAGTTTAATAATAGATTAATGTTTTGCATTTCATTTAATTATTAGAGTAATTAAATGAATAATTAATTTATTTAATAAATTAATGAAATAAATAATTACTTAAAGTAATTAAGGTTTAATCTTAAGGGTTTAGGATTAATTATTCTTTGAATAATTAACTTGTAATTAAGAATAATTAATTAAATAAAATTAGTTTTTAATTAATGATTAATAATTAATTAATCAAGTAATAATGGATTAATTAAGTTTTAATTAACACTTAATCATTTAATTAATCTGGAATTAATTAATGGGTTAGTTAATGATTGATTAATTTGTAATTAATAATGATTAAAATAAGTTAATTATTTTAGAAAATAATTAATGAATTGTTAATAGTTAATGAAGATCATTAACTCAGGATTATTTAATAATTAATGTGATTAATTTTAATTATTGATTAGATTAATTAATTTAAAGATAATCATTTGTGTGAGTTGTTAAGTATAATTATTTATGGAAGTAATTAAGGAATTAATTACTTATTGTTATTAATTGAGTTTAATTTGATTAGTTTAAGTTAATTAATTAATTTAAAATTAATCAATTGATGATTTGTGAAGGATAATTACTTAATGTAATTTAATGATGAAGAATTGCTTAAGGAAGTAATTAATGGATATAACTATATATAATTAATTGGAAATGATTTGATATTGAGTAATTTGAGTATAATTACTTTATGAATTAATCAAGGGATTAATTAGAGATAATTAATTAAGGGGTAATTAATTTGTTTGGTAAAGTAATTAAGGGTAGTTAATTACTGAATTGGTTAATCAAGGGTGATTAACAAATATGGTTTAAATTATGATTAATTTCTTAATGTAATTAATTTAAATAAGGTAATTAATTTAAATTTAATTAGGGATGATTAATTAATATAATTAATGATGTAATTAAGATTGATTAATTAAGATTGATTAATTAAGATTAATTAATCAATAATAAGTGATTAAAGGTAATTAATTAATGTAATTAATTAAGAATTAATGTAATTAATTATAGTTAATTAATTAATGAAGTAATTAACGGTTAATTACTGTATTTGGTTAAATATAATTAATTTGAGAAATTAATTAGTAGATAATTACTTGAATATAATTAAGGGTTAATTAATCAGGGATGATTAATTAAAACGAATCATTGGATGATGATTAATTGATTGATTGATAATTAATCAATAGTGATATGACTAAGTTGATATTGGTGAAGTAATTAATTTAATTTACTTTAAATTAATAGAATGATGTAATTAATTTAATTCATTTTAAATTAATTATATTTGGTGTGGATAATCATTGCTTATATAGATGGATGATGTTGTTTGCTTAGATGGTTTGAATCTCAGATATGAGATAGATAATGTTGAGTATTTTGGATGCATTGGCTGCATTGTGATGTTGATATAGATTATCTTTTGGATAATGATAATATGGTTTATCTGATATGATGATAATGTTGATTATCTGTGTGAATTTATGATTTATCTATCTGTGTATATAGATAATTGAATTGTTTTAAACCTTTAAAACAACTTGGCCTTAAAAGACACGCTTTGGATTTCGATGAGACCGGGATCGGGTTTCCATATTTGGATATCCGAAAAGCACATCGATCCAAATTAACGTTAGGTCGTGAATTCAAGTGGAGCGAGTGAAGACTCGAGGTGTAAGGGCTATACGTCAGTATAACTCTGTGGGTGATTCCGTAATGAGTTTGACGGAATAGTACTTATAGATTCGAGATGGTGATTTAGAGTGCAAGGGTTATCGTCGTTAACTCTGAGGGTGGTTCCAAAATGAGTGTAACGAGATAATGCCTTCGGTTTCGTTCGAACCCGGAACGAACTTGTATGGATTGAATGCTTTCAGAACATCGTCAGGTGGACGATGAGCATTCTAATAGATGTGTTCTCTAAAGGTAATCGTAGCCTCAAGCCTCATCAACCGGGAATGGCTAAAACAGGGGAGGTGCAGCAAGGCTTCGTTGGTAGCTCCCACTGGAGAGCAAGATTGATCCCTGTCTAGAAGTCCCTTTTTATTTCGGCTGTGTGGGCAGTTGGATGTACACCAACTGCGGGGTTGTCTTGTTCGGGACTGTCCAGTAAGGGATGGTTCCGGTCTTGTGTTGCAGGGGAGTTAGGGTGGCTCCTCGGTACGTTGATCTAGGCCACGTACTGTGACGGACGGTACCCCAGTAGCCCTGCCATTGTATGGAATTCAAAATCCAATAAGTGTCGTACGTATTAGTTGTGGCAACTATGTTGGAACGTGAGATGTAAGCATTCCAGCTATTTCTGTATTTTACTTGAAAACCCTAGATACTATTATAATATCACTGGATTTCCTATCAAATGTTTTGGTTAGCGTAAGGTAAAAAAAATTCCATGTTTATGTGTGGGAAGTCTTACGTGATACCTTTCTTTTAAAAGGATTTTCAAAATTAAGCAACTTTAACCTGTTACTCACACCAGACCCATGTCTGACCCGGAGTTTATTCTTTTGTTTTCTTAAACTCTTGGGTACTCAAATTTTTACGAGTAGCCAAGGGATTGAGGTTAGCTTTGACGAATTGTGGAGGAGCAATGGAGCAGGAGGCTTCTGCGTTAGATATATAGTATTTCACTGTGTGTTTTGTGATTGTCTCTGAGTTGTATTAGGTTGTAAATACTAGACAGGTGTTTATAACTGTCTAGTATGTGTTATATATCTGTGTACTCTGATAGTGGTTGTAAACTATGTAATATTTTATGTTATTAATATAATTTATTCATTCCGCTGTTTAGATTCTGATGTGTTGTTTCTTCTTTTTCTCCTTCTTTCTCTTTTCTATCCCTTTCTTTCTTCATGATGATACGACTTTTCTGGTGAGAAAAAGTCGGGTCGTCACATTAAATCTTGATTTTGATACTCATGAGCCTTCAAACTTGATTTCTTCAATCTTGATCTTTATACTATACAGTCTTCAATAATCAGTACATGCCTTACATATCCTGCATAATAACATTCATATATATCTAGACAATGGTGTTAGTATGTAAGTTATAATAAAATAAGTTACAAAGGTTGTTGTCATCAAAACCACTATCTCCAGTTCCTAACACTAAGTTGCTGAGCAAACTCAAGCTGGGGATGTTATGTGTAGTATTATTAGTATATTGAACAAATGAGGTAAGATAACTATATATATTTGTAAAGCAAACTCAAGGTACATATTCTGGCCATCACGATATGGTAGGTATGAGTGAATAATCTCTTTCGATTTGTTGAGCAAACTCAAGGTCGAAATGAGATTAGGAGAAGGAAAATGGGTTAGGAGTTGTATGTGATGCAACCGATAAGGAGTTATCCCTTGTTTGTGGGGCTATGATTTGTTGAGCAAACTCAAGGTCAGAATACCAAGACAGATAAGTCTTGACACACATTAGTGAAGTCGAAAGACTTCTGTGTTTCATCTTAGGGTTTGGAGAAACATAAAAACTAGTGGAAGCCTTATCAGAAAAATGAAATGGCAACTTCTAATATTTTAAGAACATATGCTTAATAATGTTATAACTATCTACAATGATAAATTCGTGCATTTAATATGATTGATAAAATGTTTATCAATTAACATATTTAAATGAACTGAATTGAAAGTTGACAAATGGAAACATATTACCCACTATCAAATTCATATTATATGTTAACGTTTCAACACCCATGCAAGTACCTGATTTTACAACTACTGAATATATTCGTGGTTTGGTCGCTTATGCATTTATTTGGTCAAGACCGTGTATTGCATTTTATGAGCTTCAAACTCTAAAACAATACAAGACTATGGATATTTGATCCATATACAATTGCATATAAATGCTATATGGTGAATGGTCAAAGTCTGTAATATACGATATTTCGATAAAATTAGTTCATCCGAAAAACCAAATACACCTTACTACGAGATCGAGTATTCAATCTGATTGATTACAAAAGAGATCATATTGTGTTAATGTAACACAAGACCAAAAACTACAAGATAGATATAAGAACTCGATCGCTGAAATGTCATTTTGATCGGTTTACGTAAAGTGCGGCATATTTGATATCCTTAAATGCTAAGGATAATCGAATGCACTTTTGTAAAGAGATTATTCTAATATTGTAGTAAGATTTTCTTTTGAATAGTTTGACCATTTGAAAGGAAAACGAATGTATAAGAATAAATGTAATTTAAGGTATAATTGGAATGAAGAGAACGAATACTCACTTCTGTTTCATAGAAAAACATTGGAAATGTGAATTTTAATAAATAATTGGTACTTAATATTGGAATAAGAAATATGATTTCTATTCTGAAATGTATTTTCATATAGAAAATTGTTTTCTATGAGATCTATTTCTTTGAGCTCAAAGATATTTGATCAACGAACTCTCCACTATAAATAGTTGTAGTGCATGAAATAAAAAAAATTGTATTAAGTGAACGACGAATCTCCAAATAATACGCTATTATAGTAATGGTAGAAATAGCAGGAGCATACAATATTGCATTTATTTAGTTACATCATAGTATGAAAATTGTTTTCGTATAACTTACCATACATTATTTATGAAATAATGATTATTTTTCTGTATCGACTGAAAAAAAATAGACATAGCTATATTTCAATATGAATATTATGAATATTCTTTATGAAATAAAACTATAATGTGGTAATTTTCTTATAAGAAAAGTTATACGTTGAAAAATACAAAAGTATCTAGTATTATTTATGGTTTTTTTGGAATTATAGACTAAGCCATAGTTTTGAGAAATAATTTTATTGTATGATTTTGAATCATATGATACTTATTAATTATATCTCAAACAATAAAGGGCCATGCACCCATTCAATGGGAGTATCATAAGAGTTTATGAACTCTTCGGATTGATACATATAGATGTATACAATCATAATTCTATAAATACCAAAACGATTCCTTGTACTTTGTCATATTCACCGATGATTTATCGTCGACATGGACATGTGTATTTGATACACATGTAGTATGTCTATGTTAAACTCATAGAGTATATAACATAGGTAAATAAAATAACATGCAATAGAAATGATTCGATTTGATCGAATGAGTGAGTATATGGAAAAAGTCCGAATGTATGTAAAAATGAATAAATATTCAATCTCAAAAGTCATTCCTCCATATGATGCATAATGATGCATCAATTAGAGGTAATCGAACTTTGTTGAACAATGTGCGACAACTGTGAGTAAAGTTGAGTTAGTTTCTTTCTATAAAGTCATGTACTTAAGAGTGGTACACCAGGTAAATATTATTTCATCGAAATAACGGTTTACAAAATCACACAAGATAATGATTTATAAGAAACTCCAGCATATCTTAGGCCAAGGAGTTGGTGGGTTGTGTGAGTCAAAAGATTGCATGTAATAATTGTTCACGAAGGATCTTGTATCATTTTCCCAAAAGGAATTTGAAAAGATTGTCATTGGATGACATATTTATGTTTCGAACATAACTTTTGTAAACTAAAACCAAATCAGTTTGATGAATGAGGAAATTCACAAAATGTTTATGAAAACATATTATATTGCGCTGAGAAACATTTCAAGAAATACCAACTTCATTGTGAAGGAATTTCCTTGAGAAATTATTGGTAGCAAAAAGGATTTGGATAAGATCCAAAGATAGAACTGATTAGACGAGATGAAATAAAATTGACTAACCTAAACGAACACATTAAATTAGAATGTCTAATAAGTATTCTCGCTCATTGAAGAGAAACTATGAGTTTCTTGTCAATGTCAAAAATATATAATCGTCCATTGTTTAATCAAACCACTAAGAGTGTTGACTCTATCATATGGTATGATGCGCATATCTAAAAGAATTCCAAGTACGCTGTCAAAATATGATTTTTGTCGTCGTAATCTAAGGGATGTGATCCATCGGCCGTGATTATGTCTTTATGAGAAAGACTAATGCAGTTGGAATTAAATAAGCAACGTTGATGAGAATAATATCGCAAATTTCAGTTGTTGAAATTAGTGTAATAGATTCGGTATTCAATGTGCTCAAGTTAATTCGGATTTACTCACAAAATTACCACTTGATATGACTTTATGTTTATGCACGTATTGAAACATATAATTCTAAATAATGATTCATAACAACCAAAATGTCTCGAAGTTGGTGGGAGAGATATTGAGTTTGTGAGTCTTTGGATATTATCCAAGACCTGATTCGAAAGTATCATTTTATAAGCATCAAGACTGAATAAGTATTTTGATAGAAATATCAAATAGTTTGATTTTCAATCAAAGTGCAGAGGAAGCGTGTGTTCATAAGAAAGAATGCTAAGAGGTACAATGATATTTCTAAGCTATAAGTAGACAACACGTTGTTGATTTTAATGATGTACTTGTGTTAAAATCAGCCTTACTTGTTTTAATACTCAATATTGGATTAATACATGATGTCTTTTATAGTAAGTATAAAAGATGTCAGGAATGTCTCAAATGATATGCAAAGACACCTTATTAAAATGTTTAATATGGAACATGTAAGATTGATTCCTTTGCATTCGCAAAAGGAATTATCATACATGTTGCGTTGTCTACGATATCATGATTTGTTTATTATTTGATACATGAAACAAATATCAAATCCAAATTGATATCACTAACTGGTTGTTTACAGTTCTCGTGTATTTATGAAATACTAGAGAATTGTTTACAGAAACATAAATTTCTTATGAAGGAATGTTCAGACTCAAACTTTCACAAGTAATATTGAGTACAATATGTCAATAACAAATCTTTAAGTTGAAAATGTTCCAAATGAAAGACCATGGCTGATTCAATGAAAAAAGGATAGGTACATCTCCTTGAATAGCGCCACAATCAAAACAATGTACATAAAAATATAAGTGCATAAATTTATAACTGAGCCGATTCCAAATGTTGAATCCCTAGACAGAGTTATATGATAACAATGTCGTAATATAGTTCGTAATAGAACTTAGAGCTCACTCGAAGTTGAGAGACATACTCTGAATTGTTCCACATGATAAAATAGTTTATCGTCGTCGGAGAAAATTGATTGACAGAGTAGATAACTAAAACATAATAACATACCCATTTACAAAGGGACTGACCTAACTGGTTTTAAGAAAACCGATTGGAGAAGTTGGAAAAAGATTTTATAATTGACCCCAAGTGCAAGTGGGAGATTGGTAGAGTTAGGTGTATGTCCTAGGAGCAATTATATAATTTGTTACATATATCTAATTCATTGACCAATCTTATTCGAAATAAAGGTATTTTCTTTTTATTATATACTTAATATAATGTGGTTATATTAATTAATAAATTTACTTAAAAGTATACTTAATAGAAAATCCATAAATGGTATATTTTGTGATAGTAGTTACAAAGTGTTATAACCGCGAGTAATATATCACAATGAAACAAATGTACCATTTTAAATGTTCCTAGTCAAGATGCCTCGAGACTGGATATCGATGTATCCATTGAGACTAGAGTACGTAACACTCTCCAAATGTTGGGCAGTGTATTACTCATGACCGCTGGAGGGACCAAAGGGTTACGTATTGATAGTTATTGGATAACTCTGGAATGTCTCACTTGATAGTTTTATGTTGGTTGAGATAATAAAGGTCAAATAGAAAATATCGATGTGACTAATTTACATAATTCTTTCGACTTGAAAATACCGTCAACCTTCAATATGAAAAACTCTGCTTTAATTATAGTCAAAGCATGGAACGACATCCATCAGGTGATTATAGTTGGGTCGAGTGGAAGTACTAGAAAGAAGACACTATTCAAGAGAGAATTTGTCACTTCAAATATATAAGGTTACTATCATGGTCAACTAAGTCAACCCAAAGTCAAAATCTCTGGCCAGAGTAGTACGGTTAATAATAATTGTTATTATTGAACCAAGAATTTTGTGTTTGGATATAGAGTTGAATATGGACAATATTGGAATTTTGACCATTACCAAATTCCATAAATCCAAAGTTATACAGTTTTTGATGAAGAGAATTGGTTTATATAAATGTCATTAATGGGTAACGCTTATTAAATTAAATAAGATTTTACTGAAAATAAATGAGCGATAAATTTGGCCACAATGTCACACCACTTACTAAGTGACGTGTGCACGTTAACATTCGAATAGTTCAGTGTTATTTGCTAACCAAATTTACACCCAAGAGTTACACAACTGAAATGATGAATTCCCTTAAGACTGAATGATTTAATTAGTTTATAATTGTTATAAATAAATAAAATAAATTAATATTTATGAAATATTAATTGTAAAAATTTGAATATGGTTTGAGAAATAAAATTTGATATATATTTATAATATTTACAAATGTATCAATCAATAAGCGATTAAATTAGATTTAATTGCGTATCATTTTGGCTTGGGCTTAAATGGGTTTAAAGCCCATCATTAGGGCTGCGAATTTCGGTGAAAAGTTATTGAGGCGGCTAAAACTTAGGATTAGACCTAGAGATGGATGACAAAGATTAAGAGAGAATTGTATTGAGATTGTCCTAATTAGGGGTGGGAGCGGGTTGGTTTGGTGCAGTTTAAAGCCCAAACCGCTTCCGCACCGCAACAAACGATTAATCAAAAATACAAACCATTATAATAACCATTTAAATGGTTCGGTTTGGTTAGGTTTAATGTAATATAGCCTGGTTTTGGTCTGGTTCGGTTTGAACCCATATTAAATATGAAATAAGAGAATTATTTCTATTAACAATCAATTTACGAAGGCAACTGTATGAAGCTTTTATACTTAAAGGTTAAAACATGCAATGTCATATAGAAATGAAAGATTGGTTCTTAATTGAATATTTCAATTTCACATTTAGCTATAAGTGGGATTTTTTCAGTAAATTAACCAATCATCAACGTTAACCAATGCATAATCATTAGTAAAAGAACTATAGTAAGATTATAATTAGCATTTATCCAAAACATGAGATGAAAAATATTATACTAAAACTATAACTTCTTCCTTCATGACAACGATTATTATTGATATAAGCTGAAAATAGAATATACATCGTTAGAATATAAAATAAGATAGGAGTTGCTTATATACTTATCATAAGATTACTAATGTAAATATTCGATCTGGTTTAATATTGTCGGCTCAATCATCCAAACTGCAACCGAACCATATCGATGCGGGTCGGTCCGGTTTAGGGTGTTTGCATTGATTAAAAGATTCGGTGTGGATTTCCGCACCGTTTTTGCGGTCCGATGCGGACGGTTTTCGTATAGCGGTTCGGTTTATGTCCACCCCTAGTCCTAATATCTCTCTTGTACAATGCTATATATATGGATCTCTAAACCCTTAATCAAAAACAACTTTTGGCTGCCATAATTATCAAGTTTGCAAGCTGAAATTAATCTCCATATCAGTTATAAGAATCTCAAATCAATTCAAGTTAAATAAAAGCACTATTTGATAAAAATAAGGTCGATGATTCTAGACTTGCAATCTGACGGATCGAGCATAACTAGAGAATGGAATTCATTGATTCAAGTGGACTCAAAGGCATCATCAATTGATATTTAATTTATATATTACAGTAATCATATCATATTTTATGATTTAATATTTATTAATCCCAAATCTGTATATATATTAATGCTATATATCTAGTTAGATGAGATTTTCGTAGGTATATGTAGTTGTCACAAATTAGTTTGGTTATGTGCATGGTTATATTATTATGTGTTACAATTTATGTATATACAAACCTAATTTGTTGTAAAAAATTAAATTTTGTCATCATTAATTATTTTACGTATATTTATATATTACTTTAAATATAGACTAATGTATATTTTAAATATATAATTACAAATATGTATATTTATAATGTATAAACAACTTAGAATTTTTCCTTACACCTATTTATACATAATATGGATTATCAAATTCGAAAATAAATTTTTTATATATATAAATAATTTTAAATTATCTTTATTGATTATTTGAATTGTTTATTATATCTAAAATAATTATTGCACTAAAAATTCGATTTTTTTTTTAAAATTACTTCATCTAGTAGTAACCTAGGGAAAAAATTTAGAATTTTTTGTTAACATCTAATATTTTTAGTAATTAAATTACTTCGATTGAACATTTCTTTTATTTATTAAAAATAATATTTTATTTCAAAAAATCATGAAAAAAAATTTGGACTTTTATTTTATAATCCTAAATTCTTATAAATTTTAAAATTTGATTTTTTTAAATTTATTACTAATTTTTTTAATTATTATGATCAAAACTATTTATTATATATATAATAATGATAAAATTATAGAATATTAGTTTATGTTTGTTATGATAATTTCAATTTGTAAATAATTTTAAAATATATATATATTTATATTTAAAGTATTTTAATGTAATTAATTATTCATATATATACATTTTATTTAACCTTATATATATAATTTTAATTATTATATATATGTATGTATGTATGTATAATTTTATATGTTTAATTATGTATATATATTTATACAAATGATTTAAATTATATATATATATATATATATATATATATATTTAATTTGAGACTTTTAGTTATAACATATATTTTAAATATATGTATACGTATTTATATAAATATATTTTACATTATAGATTTATGCACATATTTAGACAACATACAATACATACGAAATGAGCTATTGTGTCATTTGCGATATAAATCCCAACATCTATATACCGGCATGTTATACCATTTACGGATTATTATGTTACACATGCACACACATATGTATATGTATATGATACATGTATATATATAAATTAAATCATTCAATTAACTTTACATTAGAAAATAATTAAATTTAAATAAAATACATGATTTTATTTTAAAAAATTTATAATTTTTCTAAATGAATTAGACTTCATAGGTCTAATAAAGATCGATAAGATAAAAAAAAATACATCCACCACTACCGCTGCAGGCTGGTCCAATTCCAACATTAATTACATTAAACATATATAGGTAAAAAAATCCTTAGGATAAGTGTTATATTTATTAAATCATGCAACATTGGGTATTTTATTGATATAAACAAAAACACTAAATCCTTAAATGTTCCTAGTCAAGATGTATCGAGAAAATGATATTGATGCATCTATCGAGACTAGTATGCGTAACGCTCTCCATACAATAGACAGTGGTTTATTTATGACCGTTGGTGGTACCAAGGAGTTATGTACTTGTAGTCGTTTGGAAAAATCACAAAATGACTCGGCGAGAGTCATCAATAAGTTAGTATAACTAAGTCAAAATAAAAGATCACATGATAACAAGGTACAGTAGTCTTCTAACTTGAGAGTACCATCGATCTTAATTAGGTAGACTATACTTCGATTATGGTTAAACACATGGCATGACGACCATTTTACGACCACAATTGGGTACACGTTGAACTATTTAAAGTGGGACACTACTCAAGAGAGAATTTGTCTCCTTCGTTATAGAAGGTTAGTTTCATCGTAACTATTAGTCAATTTAAAATCAAGATCTCTAGCCAGGGTAAATTGGTTAATCAATAAATGTTATCGAATTGAACCAAGGAATTCAAAGTGATCTACATAATTAGCATGGATATCAATAGAGTTTTTAACCTTAGACCAAACTCTAGATATCTAAATGATGCAATAATGCGAAAAGAATATGTGTACAAAACGTCATTACTATGTTAGCTTATTATAGATTAAAAATTGCATTTGGCTTGAACGATATGTAGGAGTTGAAATTGTGTCTGATCCTATACTTCAGCAAAGTCCGTACATTCTTTGGTATTTGAATTATTCAAATATTGACTGAGGACCGAGTTCACACTAGAGAGTCAACACAACCAAGTTGTTAGTTATTTCTAAATTCGACTAATCTTATAATTAATTTATAAATGTTATAAATTAATACAAATGTTGTATTAAAATTTTATGGTTTTAATTATTTATTTAAAGCTTAAAATTGATCGGAATGATTTATAAAATTTATACATTTGATAGATCGAAAAATGAGCTGAAATAATATAGTTGTATCATTGATTCGAAAGGGGTCGGAGACTTAGTCTTCAAGGTTTTGAGAGAAAAAGGGAAATATTTTGATATCTACTTGGTTATAAACAAATAGCCTCCAATTTTTTTCTCTCTACGCTAATTCCATACAACTTTAGCCTCATTAATGATTGGTGAAGCTAAGGTGACATCTTTGCAAACCATAATTAAGGAAGAGAACAAAGGTTCTAGGAGGAAACAATCAACAAACAACATATTCGATTGTCGGCAAGATTTCAAAGGTGAAATGTATTGGTTTTAATTCATATATATTCATGTAATCTTCTATATGTTAATAATCTCACATATATATATATATATTGACCATAATAAAAAAATTATTTTGAAAATGTATTTTAATATTTTATAAATAAATAATACATTTTAAAATACATATATAGACATTTATATTATATATACACATATTTTTGTATTCAATTTAAAATGTTTATTTTTAGATGTGATATTATATTTAATTTTATATGTACACACATATATATATATATATAAACCATTTTACAATTGTTATATACATAAATAGTGTTCGGCTTTATATTTAATAATAATAATAAATTATCTGTTGTTTTATGTTTCTTTTCTAAATAAATGTTTGTGTGTATGTGTGTATGTTGATTTCTATGATAAAATCTTGCTAAAATGTTTCGCTTGGGAAAAAATTTATATTTTATTTTATAGGTCAAATGTATTTTAAAATTTAAATATTTGATTTTTTTTTGAAATTTAAAATACATTTAGATTTTAATTACAAAAAAAATTATTGGCATCCGCACTTTATAAAATTACACACACACATATATAATTCTAAAGTTAAAATTTAAATAATTTTAACCATTTCGAAATAAATACCTTTTAATACCTATGTGCAATATATATATATATATATATATATATATATATATATTAAATGCAAACATTATATGTATATATATACACTAAAATATTTTAATATAAAATTTTATACACACATATAGATTTATTATTTATTTATAACAATAAACTATATTTCAATATAATTTTGTTTCACACACACGCATAATATATATATATATATATATATATGTATGTATGTATATGTATGTATGTATGTATGTATGTATTATAAATGATTATTAAATTTTATAGCCGAAAAAATAATTAGACCATGTTAGTTTACATATAACTTGGTTATTTGATACGCATGCAAGCGCACATGCGCACTCGCATGCGCACACTGACATTTACTAATCATAGGTCACAACGGTTAACTTTCTCAGTATATTCCTTGGTTAGTTTATATTTTTAATATAGTTTTTGATGTTCATATTTTGAATAAGAACACCTCAAAATATTAAAACTTTATACAAAGTAATATTAAACTAATAAATGAAATTTTAAATTAAAATAATAAATATTATTATTAAACACTAAAAAATATATAAATTATTTAAAATATTTCTCAAACTCATTTTATTAATAATACTAAATTTGATTTGGTATAAATAAATATTGTTTGCATAAACACAAAATAAAAGCTAGTGCAAATTTATAAAAGGAAAAAAAAAAATTCACCATTTCAACCCCGCTGCTAGTGCGCTTAATCTAACATAAATTTCTAGCCAATGTCGGAATTATGATTGGAAGTAGATTTTAGTAGAAGTAATTCACTAAAAGCGTGCTTATAATGTAAGATAAGGGATTAAGCAAGAGAATTACAGCTAGTATCAATAAAGTGACACAAGATGTAAAGTGGTTCGATCTTAGTAAAGGTCTAAGTCCAGTATAGTTGATAATTTTATTACTAGATATTTTAGTTATAAGAGAAATATGGATGCTGAGTTTCCTCGTCACCATAGATTTTGACACATGGTCCAAATTGTGGCTAGCTTTAATGCCAGATGGAAAGAATGGTGCAGATGAAGATCAACTGACGGGTCATACCATGGCATGTTGGTGTCAGAAAGGCAGTATGGTGCGGGGAATGGTTGATGAATAGTGGTACTTTTGTCGGGTGCGCTGTGAAGTACAAACGGTTGTTGCTATACATTGATGCTTTTATGAGATGAACTGTGTCGCTTTATGTCGTTCTTGTCAATGGAACAGTACGGGGTTATCATTTCTTTATATATGGACGACTAAATGCTTTTGTTAGATGTTTATCAAGTCGGGACAAAGTTGAATGGGCAAAGAGGTTGGACAACTAGGAAAATGACGAACAAGATAAGACATGGGAGTCGAGCTAGGATACAAGAGGTGAGACTATCTTATTGTGACTCGGTCGTCAAGGGGCGAGACCATAAACATATATACCTATATATAGGATCAAGATCCTCTTCCCAATAAATTGTCCCGCCCCATTCATTTCTTGTGCAATTTTTTTTCATATCAAAGTGATTTTTTTATGTTATCAAAGCGGGGTCATCCATACTCAAATTTGAGTCATTTCAAAACTTTTAGCTAATATTTGACTTGAAAAGGAATTTATGTTTTGCGTTTTTGATATGTTAAATGACGTGAAAGGTGATGGTTTTAGTTATTTCCTAGAAGATGGTAAACAAATAGAAGCCATTTCAATTTTGCATGTTAAAATCGTTTTTGCAGATCGACCCACTCTCTTCTCCTTCTCCTCCCCCGTGTATTTTGAAGCATCCAAAATATTTATACTAACCGTGGCTTTTGAAATGCAATTCTGAGGAAGTATACAACTTTCGAAACGATTGAAAATTAAATGTGGTCAGGCTATCAAATGGAAAATGTCTATACAATCAACCAAAAAGTTGTTTGCACAAAATGAGGAAAAGGGATTTACAAGTAAGGAATATACACACGTGTAAAAATCTGGTTCCAACTTTGTTCTGTAATCAATCGTTCAAACTGATCATGTGGTGAGAAGGTATCATCCAAAACATCACATAAAGGCGTACAACAAAAGGCAGAAAACAAGTACATACAAAGCTTGTCTTGCATAAAAATGGAAAGCATAGCAAATAAATGCATAGAGTCCACCATTCACACATTCACAATGAATGCCACCAATGCATATGAACATGTATATTGGGTCATATTGATCATGCAATGATATATTTATTAAAGTTGTACAGCAAAAAGCATAAAAGCATAGGAATTCATAGATGTCAAAACACAGTATTCAATATCTTATTCTTAACCATTGAATGAGAAATGTATATGCCAGAGCAAAGTATCATAATTCACAACCGGTAAAAGAAACCCCTTTTTTCTTTTTCTTTTTTCTGTAAAGTTTTAAATGTAGTATAATGAAAAGGATTGGTCTATGTTAAACAAAATGATGAAGAATAACATTCATTTGGAGGTTCTTTTCTTGTATTGATTCTTGACCCAGCTAAGTCCCTGGCTAGTACCACTCTTCACTTTTTGGGCCCCCGTTGACGCCACCACCTTCGCTTTGCCAAGCCCTTGAGATGCTGCCGCCTTCATATTTTCCATTTTCTTCCCTTTGTTTTTGTTCTTGCCGGCTTTGTCATCATAGTCATCAATAGCTCCACTCGACCCCCATTGATCCGCCCAGCTTGGTGCCTCTGAACTCATTTTCTATCATATATCATATAATATCTTAATATCAATCACTTTATAATTCTTATCAGATGATGCCCATGATTTTGTGAATAAAGCAAAGAAAATACAATGGAAGAATTTTAACTTGTATCTATTTTTTGGGGATATAGATAAGATGCATTTGCAACATTTCTTCTTCAATCAGTATTAACGTATTGTAAAATGATCGCACAACAGGAGTTGTATTGCTCTGATAAATATTCTTCTTACATCAGGCAACCTACTTAGAACTCCATTTATCCCTCAAAGCAAAATGGTTTAAGACTTTCTAAAGCAACTTCAAACCAAATAAATAAACTCAAACTCCTAAAAAATCAATGCACCTGGCGGATTTTTAGCTAGTGTGCATCATCTTACGAAACGGAAGAGGTGTGCATAAACGTATTTGCCCAAAGAAGTAATCCTATAACCCCATCTGTTTTCTAGATTTGGAGAAATGCCAATTTTCAAGAACGGCCATCTTATGATATGCATCTCTAAAAGTGAAAATTTCTGATTTATAGAATTGTTATTATAGGTCAAAAAAATAGCAATGCCAGATTTTTGTCCTTAAAACTTAGGACATCAAAACTAATTCAAATATTCTTGAAGGCCTGAAAACAGAGCCAGGCTTTTAGGCCAGAATGATCCTGGTCATACAACATTGCAGTCCCAGCTGATATCCACCTTCGAATTCCAAACTAATTAGACCTAAATCAAATTCCTTTACCAAATCATAACTTTCTAAAACTTGTCTGCTATGGAACAAAAACAAAACTCCCAACACGTTATTTCTTAGAAACAAGGAAAATTATATACACAGCTCTACTATTAATAAAAGAAATTCCATGAACTAACATCCACCGTATCCTTTTGAAATACCAGACATACCCCTAGGATTTGTTCGTGTCCCTATTAATTTTATTGTATCTTCGCAGAAAATGAAAACGTAATTCGGTATGTGTGTCATCTCTCTTTCAAATGGCAAAGCAGACTGAAACATGTCCCTCTAAACACAAATTTATAGTACTTAATTCCTTGATTTCTCAAATAAAACGCAAATTGATCAGCACCATTCTCCCACTGGTCAGACACTTTGACTTTGGTGCGAGAAGTCGTAGGGTCTAAAGTTGCGTAGCGTGATTGAAACATATATTGACATGTGGTATGTTATACTACCTAAGACATGTAGTACTAATATACACTAACATATAAGTACCCAATTTCAAATAAATAAACAAATAAAACACAAAACCCAAACAGAAAAGTGAATGGTTCTTCTTCTAAATCGTT
This sequence comes from Allium cepa, assembly GCA_030765085.1. Classification (NCBI taxonomy): domain Eukaryota; kingdom Viridiplantae; phylum Streptophyta; class Magnoliopsida; order Asparagales; family Amaryllidaceae; genus Allium; species Allium cepa. The sequence continues at coordinate 141,915,218 of CM060932.1, forward strand.
TTCCATCCAAATAGTCCACCCATACTAAAAGGATCGACTCCTATTAACCTTTATTCCATCGACGCCTATTAACCCTAATCCCAATGCATGTTAACCCTAATCCACCAGCGTCGTTATCTCCAAAACGACCGATGCTGCTTCCGTCACCAAACTGAACGCCACTGTTGTCAGTAATCGATTTCTAAATATGTAAGATCATCAATTAGATGCATCACCGATTTTTATATTTTAAAAACATTTATCATAAATTCAAAATAAAACGTGAATCAAACCTTTTATGTATGATATGAATGTGTATGATAAAAACAAATGTTGACTAATTGCAGAAAGTTAATGGGAGAGGATCTTTCTTGATTAAGTGTGCCAGGTCTCCAAAATTTAGATCTTTAAAAAAATGTATGATCTTTGTTAGTGAACTCTCCCATGCTTGATTTTGTGACTATTTCTTGCTCTTAAACTTTTCAAATATTTATTCTTTGATGGGACAAAAATATCCTCAAACTGAGAAAATATATGTGAATGGAAGAGTGCTTCATTATTTATGGTAATTAGTTCATATACTTTTATTGATAAACATGATTTATTGTACAACATTTTGATGATATTGTTTTTGGGAATTTACATTTCAGATTATAGATTTGTTATAGTTCACCATAACGATTGATATAATGATTCTGTTCGCCCTTTATCCAGTACATTTTACTGCAAGGCAGAAGACATTGGTTATTTGCCAAGTTACTTATGTGTGAAATATTAACTTATAATCAGTTATTTCATCACACAAATGAATTAACAAGTTCAGAATGTACCGTTACATACATGAATATATGTATTCGTGAATTGAGTTAGTTATGATGAGTATGGATCATATGATTAAACATCTGTAAAGAAAGGATATGAACATCACATTCTTCTTCTATATTTAGACAATATATTGTAGAAAACACATCTAAAACTGCTTTTATACGACATCAATTTGTTGTTTTCATGAATCCATGTTTCTTTTTCTGTAAATCAGTGAGGTATGCCTTCATTATATGATTATTATGTTGTATTACAATATATGCTGAACAAACACAAATATTTTCATTAGAGTTATCTTTAATATGATATTCAAAATCTGCTCCTTAATTATCTTTAATGCAATATCAGGTTCCACAACCTTTTGGTGCTTTATATTGCAGTCTTCAGTAATCTAGCTGTATATTGATAAAAGTATTTTATGAATTCAAAACTTGGACAAAAGCAACATCATCACTCTATGCAAGAAACTTAAATTTCTCTACCATCTGTTAAACAAAATATCCATTGAGCATAACAACAACAACAACAACAACAACAACAACAACAACAAACTATGTTAATAACAGAATACCAACAGCATTTACAGAGTTGAGCGTACGAATGTACAAAGCTAGCTTAGTTGTGGGTGTAAAGTTTGTGGTATTTTCTTAACAGAACATTTCCAATTATATATATTTGAAACATGCTATTATTGACTTTCCTCCCTTTTCATTCCAAAAATAAGTTGGTATCGAATCATAATAGAATATATTAAATGGCACCCACATGGATATTTCATCTTAACATAGTGGCGTGTTAGATGTGGTGCATTTCCAGTATATAATCTAATTATAATGACTTTTCTTGCAATTCAATAAACTGTAAATTTTATAAATGCTTGATTTTAATTGTCTTTTGCATCATGTAGGCATTGAGAGTTTATCTTTAATTTGAAATATTATATATACCTACTCAACTAAGTTGATGATCTATGGAAATTTTCTCATGGAGAACATTTAAGCAAGGGGTTTGGTTTGTGTTATTTCGATGGAAGTCAATGACGTTGGTTGTAGATGGTCAAGTGTGGGTAGGTTTTGTAAGAGGTGCAACAATAGAATTACACGGATGGTGATGATACCGTGTAGGCATCTATTTTTTATTTGGCTGACTGTGATCCTTGAAGGTTGAATGAGTCAGACATAACATTAGTTTCTTACCATGTAAAGTATGTAAAGTTAATGGGAGTAATATGAGCATGTAGTATTTTATGGTTTACATGTGAAATTACACGATTGGGTTTAAAGAGTGAGATTTTGGTTTAACTGTGTGAACCACTCGTGTAAACATATATTAAATGTTAAAGGCATGTAGTAAATCATCCTCCCAAGATGGAATTGGTTACATTATTTATGGGTTTCTTTTAAACATTTCCACGATTAATTGCTCATATTTGTGGTTTTATTTCACTGTTTATAAAAAGTAAGAATTCTCATTGCACTATCATTCAATGGGTAACAACAAAAGTTCTTATGTACACTTGCTCTGAATTGTTTGCTATCATATCAAAGTAAGATGACAACCATTGCCGCATAACATCACTAATGAACATTGATCTATGTTCTGGATTACATAAGATACAAAAACTATCTAATCAATATATCTTTTTCAACGCGTAGTCACATTGATAAGGGCAATCAAATAATTAGCGATGGCTTCATAAATGGTCCATATTGATTATTATGTGTTAAAAATACGCACATATCGTGCGTGTCTCTATGCTAGCAATTACTTAAGGGTTCCTCTCACTATAACATGGTATTCTGTCTAATTTACCCACGGTAAAAGAAAAACTCCGGATGCTGAGGTTTTTAAAATTACAAGTGCACACAAAACAGATTAGACTCAGATGTTTGAAAATCGAATGGTAAGTTAAACTACAGAATAGCTGGAGCCACATGGTGCCTAGATGAAGCCCTTGAAAGTATATACTTTACCACCCATAAGCAATTCTCACTAATTCAACTACAAATCAGGCCTGATAAAACGAGCAAGATGGACCAAAGTCTGACTGAGGCCCATTCGGATATTGTATGTCCATGTATGTCCTGTTTTCTTAATGGACATGATGAATTAGGGCAATATATTTTCCATGCTCAAATCTAGCCAAATGGTTTGATAATTGCCGTACTATACGTACATAAATTTTTCCATCCAAACATCGTTCAGATTTGAACCATGTTTGGTCATTACTTGCCCAAGAACAAGAACACCGTTGTTGTCATCCTTCCGGTTTACAAGCAAAAAAATTAAATTAATGTTAATAAGCATACATCAAAAAAAGTAATATTCTACCGGTACTTTGGCAAATGTAATCTTAAACAATATAATGGTTTCAAGTCATCAAACACTAATTTTACATATAGTTTCATAAGAAAATAATCTAATATAAAAATAGCGAGTAAAACAAGTAGAATACTAAATGGCTAAACGGAAAATAACAGGAAAATAGTGTAAAAAACAAGTTTGAGGTAAAGTTTATCTCCAAGAACGCCAAAAGGCCAAAATAATACATATGTTGTCAAGGGCGCCGTGGTGCTACATAGCGGCGTTTTGGCTCTATTTTGCAATTTTGACGCTTCGCATTTTTACTTTAGCACTTTATTCCGTTTCTTGTCTGAGAGTTCTCTGAACGTTAAATTTTTCTTCGGACGTTAAGAAAATAGGCGTTTTTGGTATAACTTTTTTTTTTTTTACTTTGACTAAATTAAATATAATTAAACTAAAAAAACTTTATAATTCTTTATTTATTGAAGCTCTTATCATCTAACACCATTTCAAAATTTATTTATGCTTTATATATTTCATGTCAAAATATATAAAAAAATCATGCCATAAATATTCTTTTTATGATTCAAAATAAATGTACGATTTTCATGTTTTCTAAAGCTTAATTGGTTTTCTAATTCAAAAAAATAAACATATAATAGTAATTACTTGGTAACATTTCACTTCTTTAAATTTGATTTTAATGGTTCTTTTTTTAACTTTCTTATTTCATTTATTATTAAATTTTATTTTAAATTTTTTGAAATATAAGTTCATATATTGTCAAGGGTCCCGCCTAGGCGCCGTTTAGTCGCTATTTTACAACTTTGATGCTTCGTTTTTGCTTTAGTGCTTTATTCCACCCATTATATAAGACGTCGTCTGAACGTTAAGTTTTTCTTAAAATGCTAAGAAAATAGACATTTTTGGTATAACTTTTTTTTTGATAAAATTAAATATAATTATACTAAAAGGACTTGATTATTTTGTTTGTTTATTGAAGCTCTTCATCTTCTAATATGATTTTTATTTTTATTTACGGTTTATATATTTCATATCAAAATATATCGAAAATCATTCCATAAATATTCTTTTTTTAATTCAGAATAAACCTACAGTTTTCATGTTTTTCAAAGCTTACCTAATTTGTTTTCTAGTTCAAATAAATAAAAATATACAATAATTACCCATTAACTTTTCACTTCTTTAAAATTTGATTTTAATGGTTGTTCCCTTTGCTTTCTTATTTCATTTATTTTAAAATTCTATTTTAAATATTTTTGTAACATAACCTAGAGTCATCAACTAAAAATAAATAAATAAATTACTCACAATTATTGTGCTTTTTTATGAAGCCTACTAAATACACAGATATTTAGTCATAGTTATGAAAAATTTCATCATGTATAAATCTGTTGTAAACTATAATAGTTTTTTTTCATAATTTCAACCGTGTGTATGTATACATATATCACTAGTATTACAATGATAAACAGTGCGATCTAATCAACATAAATTGAGTTTCTTATTATATGTAGTTATTATTTTCTTGTTGCTTAATGCAAGATTTAGTTATATCAAATTATGTAGCGATTGCTTATCTCCGTACGGTCTCCATCTTGACTCCATTTGGACTTTAAAGACATTCTTAACGCTAAGCGTTCCGCTCCGCCAACATAAAATAATACGTGAGAAGCCTGATCTATTTTCTTTGGCAGGTCACGACTTATGCAATTAAGTTTTGATGTTGTCGTCAACTCGTCATTTTTGGAGGGGCCTAGGGTTCCAAAGGCAATGCAAGATGGTAGCGACGGTGACTTTGATGAAGGCAACGACTACTACTTAGCAGATAGTATCTTGGAGATGGAGCAACGGCAGTGGTTTCTAGGTTGGAGTAGTTAGATGGTGACTACGGCTTCGGTGGTAGTAATGTTTAATGAACTGCAACGGTATCTTATGAAATGTCTTAACGTCATATAAATTGTAGCATCATTTTCTAGCGAAGCATGTATATTTTAGTTCATAATGCTATATTGTAGTAGCATTTTATGAATTATAGTATTACTTTTAGGTGAAATATGCATATTTCAGCTTATAATGCTACTTCGTAATAGCATTTATTGAATTGTAGGAGCATTTTATGAATTGTAATAGTATTTTAAATCGAAGTAGGTATATTTTAGCTTATAATGATATTTTGTAGTAGCGTTTACTAATAGTAGTATCTATGAAGCGTAATAGCAATTTTAGGCAAAGTCTCTACACAGCTACCAATCTCAGACATCTCGGTTGAGAAGTTCTAGCGAAATGAAACATAAGATTTCGAATGAAATCTCATTTTCTATATATCGACCGAGTTCTCGGTACCTCGACAAATATATCGACCAAATTGCGATATCTCAGTCAATAATAAGATTTTTGCGACAACTTGAATTTTGATAAAAATTAAAATTGTGTGATAAATAGCATACATATATTTATGTATGCATATGACCAGTTGAAATGGGGCTTTTGACATAAATAAAAACAATGGCGCAAGCCAAATCGTCTTAGGATGAACATAATTCAATTTATGACTCGTTGCACAAAATCTAATTTCATGATTTATATAAATATATCCATCTGCATTCCGGTATAAAGAGGATCACCAAAAAATATTTTGAGAAGTGGTAGTTATTTCGATAGATTCGAAAATTCAACTTTGGGATCAAAATTTTACGAGTTATAAAATACTTTATTTTGTCATTTGATAAAAAAAACTTTACAATAGAATGAAAATTATTTAAAAAGAAGAAATATGAGAATTCAAATCTAATATCGATTAAGAGAAACCGATGAGTAAAATCCACCACTCAAACCTTCTTACCCATGATTGGATATTATTTTCCTATCATATTTCAATATGATAAACATTGTTAGGGTATGAATGATTTTGAAAGTGGAAGACTATATTTAATTGTGATTTCATGTTGATTTGATTTGTTAGAGAATCATAATAACTTTACTATATGTAATTTGATTGAATTTGGTATCAGATCTTCAATTTATGAAATTTCCTGATTTCATGTTTTTAGTTTGATTTTGAATCAAGAGATAATTTAAATCAATTAGAAGTTGAATTGGACGATTTGGAGTGGAAATAGTGAAATGCCAAATCAAGTGAAAATTATTATTATTAATGTAATATATTTATGGATATTATACCGCATGCAAATCAATTTTAGAGATAATATATACCTCGAGATATGTTCTTAAAATCACCTTTATGATCCACAATGTAAATCCAAGATGGACGTCCGAGATGCACTTATCTCATCCGAGAACTCTCTGGATATAAGATCATGTCTCTAGAATTTCCGAGACGAAATATAATCGAAATCCAAGATTTAAAACCTAAGCATATATACCTAAGATTATAATGCTATTTTATAGTAGCATTTTCAAGTAAGTGTATGTATTACCTCATAAAGCTAATTTGTGGCAGTATTTTTAAATGAAATATTTTTATAAATATAATTCTACTATCTAGAAGAGGTAAAGCCTTGGCGCAACGGTTAGGTCATCTGCATGGTGATATGGACACACAGGTTCGAGTCCAAAAACAGTCTCTTCGCAATGCGAGAAAAAGACTGCGTACATTATCAAGCTCCGCAAATCTCGAGGAGCCTCATACACTAGGTTCCACCACCTTTATAATTCTACTATCTAGAAGCATTTCCAATTGTCATAAAGGTTATAACATTTTATTATATAAAGGTACTTTTTAGTATCATTTCCTTTCCTGTATTAATAACAGTTAAAAGTAATATTATGTGAAGTACAAAATTGAATATAATACATAATGTTACCATACTACCTCATAGCAACATTCTTGTTTGCAGTTCTTGTAGAAAATAAGAGTTTCGGAATCGTACAGAGCGATTTATGTTATAATACTATAGTGTAGTGCCATTTTATTATTCGGTACTTGTTTATTTATTTTCTAATGATTTAACGTTACGTTTTATTATTATTTAGTTTCATTTTTTATATGTTTACTGCGTTGTTTTTAATTGCATTTTTCAAGCATTTAAAGTCATTTTATTTATATAGAAAAAATTATAATGTCACTGTGTCGTGTAGTAGCATTATGCACCTGCTATTTATTAAAATAACTTGTTATAATGAAATATTTTCTCATATGCTAATGTATGGCGGCACTTTGTGCTTGTTACTTCAAAACAAAATCATATAATGACATGATAAAGTATCATTTTTTTACCTACTATAGTTTTTTACTGTTACAGTTATTCATAAAAATAGTTATTGGTGTAGAAGTAGAGTAAGCGAATGTGAGAAATGGTATACCTAGGCGACGTGGCAGGTGCAATGACTGTCAGATTTTGGACTGATTTGAGTTTTAAGGATTAAGCTGGTGACATTAGTGGCGGCTGGTGGATGGTGGTGCAGGTGTGGCAGCGACATGGTGATAGGCAGTAGGCGAGCAACGATGGTGTGGTGGCGGCTAAGGAGAGAGGCAGCAGATTGTTGCAGCGGTGGAGAAAAGTCAGCACAGAGGAAAATATGTGGACCGAAGAAGATGCGGGGTAATGTCATTGTGTTTAATTTTGAAAGTTGATGTGCTACAAACTACAAGTGTGTTCAAGTTTGTCTTGTCTTTTAAACAAGATTCTCCATAAAATAAACAATTTTGAAAAAAGCATGTATTGGCACTGAAAATATAATAAACATGAACAAAATAAGAAATGAAAAGAATTTCTTATGAACTTTCTATGAGTACAAGAATTCAAATTTATAAACCACCTATATATCCAAATTTCAACGGAAAAAAATACTAATTTTTGTCATGATCAGACTCGAACTTGTTACCTCGTCTTAATATTATGGAGAGCATGGTGCGAGGTCTCGGACGGCACCCCGAAATTTCGGTGGTGTCGTACCGGTGCCGTAACTAAGTGAACCGAAACCATTCGAAAATATCGGTTTCGTTTAGGGTTTCCAAGAAAACTGACCTCGACCTGCCTTCGCTTTCTCAAATCGACCTCAATCTGCCTTCGCTTTCTCAGATCGACCTTGACTTGCCTTCGCGTTCTCGAATCGAACTCGACATACCTTCACTTCCTCAAATCAACCTCGACCTACCTTCGCTTAGGGTTCTTCATTGCGTCGGATCGCGTGTGGACATTAATTTGAGACATCGATGATTTTTTTTGCTTGCCGTGGTATGATTCGAATTCGTATAATCATATATTATTGGGCTGAAGAGATGTTGGGCTGAAATTTGTGGCAATGGTTGCGTTAGGGTGAAGTTTTAATTTGTGCATATTGACTGTGTGGTGTTGGGCATTAGCTGTGTTCGGTTGAAATATTTGTGTTTAGTATAATTTAGTTAGTATTTAGCTTTAAGAAGTTTCAATTGAATTTAATTAGCATGTGGTTATAGATTGCATTTATATTTTATTTACAAAGACAATTATTACACTCACCAACAAACCATTGAAAACTAAAATCAAAATCGGGACCGAAACCGAAACCAAAACTTACGAAATCGTTCGAAACTAACAAAATTTTAAATGACCGAAACCGAGTTTTCGAACCTTGATGGAGAGACATAATGGAAATTTTGCAGTTGGAACAAAATATGGTGAAAGTCTCCTATTTGAAAGGTAGCCTTTAACTCATTAGTAAGTGCTACTAAATATGTCATAGTCGTTTAACTCAAAGTTCTAGCATATGATGATTATGTATTCCATAGACTAGTTTGTTTATTTATTTTATTTATGTGTATTAAACCAAAACAGAAATTTTATTCATAGGATTATCAAAGCATACATTATTTTGAAATTTCATTAGGCAAATGAAATACATATAAGAACCATAATCGAGTACTCGTTTTTCTACTGTTGCATTAAGTACCATACAATACACGTCTGAGTCTGACGGATTACTTTTTCTTCTATTTGTTCTACATCTTCAATACTGTAGCTAGTAGATCTAGTAAAATTTCTACAGCTTTGTAACAGGTTGTTCAACTTCTGGCTTAAAAGCCAGAGCAACAGCTTGTTGCTTCTCATTTTCCACTCACTATCATAAAAATGCCTAACTATTTGAAAAGTAGCTTAATCCAACCGGTAGATCAAATAAGTTGATTACCAAACACACTACCTAAATCAACATATTTTATAGACGAATCGATGTAAAATTCAAGTTCCTATATACATTTCTTAGCTCGAAAATTTATGTAGCTAATAGGAGCAGAACCAAAATACAGCAATTTATAACAAATATTACTATTTATTAACAGCATCACTTGGTTGTCGTGACTGCCAGTTGTCATTTTGCTATACAACGTTTTTCCCCAATAGTTAGGGTTTAAAAAACTTCTTTTCTACATTAAATCAACATGTGGCCTGAGTCGATGGAGAACGAAATAAACCATATCTTTCGGTAAACCAATTAATTTCGTACAACGGATGGACAAAATAACGAAAAACCAAGATAGCAAAATATATTTTAAAAAAATAGGTTTCTGGATTGGTCTTAATCAAATATCTCATATGATCATAGATTATACAGATCACGACACATACTGATCTAATCAAAAAAATAATCATAGAGACGGTAAACAAAAAGAAATTAGTACCTGCTGAAGTTGATAGGAAGAAGATTGTCGATTGAAGTAAATTAGGAACAGCGTTCTATTTATAAATTTTTTAGCTTTATTTCAAAAGAAGTCAGACCCAAAATCTAATTGCTTACTTTGCAAAGGAGATATTAGTTTGCTTTATTTGTGACTGTAATGACCCCACCTAATTAAATATGAATTAATGCGAGGTAAGTAAGTGGGTGCTGGGATTTACGTGTGTACATACCTATTTCTGAAGTGGAAAGGAAATTTCACGATGAAATGTTCAGGCTGCCACCAAAAAAAAAAAAGTGAATGCCAACAGTCATAACATTTTGCCATATTTATCCAAATTAAATCAAATGGGCTAAAACAAAACATGCATGAATGCATCAACTAAATTAATATCAGTAGACTTGGATAGCATTCAACATTCAAATTAGTACACAGTTTATAATAAAAAAATAAGTCCTAAAAATAACGATATAGCATTTATTTTTGTACCAACATATCCATAAAACACAAAAGCAGCATAGTTACAAAATGATCAAAGAATAAAGCGGGGGGCTAAAGAGCCTCTCCCTCGCTTATACATTCAGTTTAGTCCTTTTAAATCCTTATTTCAAAGGATTTTCTACATAAAACAAGAAAACACCCCATCAACTTCTTCACTCTTCCTCCTATGTATAATAAACCTCTAAGTTGGGGGTAAATAATACATCATTGATTGCATTTACAAACGTGTAAAAGAATCTTTACATCACGCAATGATCACGAGTTTTAATTCACCGTAGATCAAAAAACAGCATTCCAAAGAGTAGCCTCCCCTTCCCCACATCTACGATGAACTTCATGGATTCTCTCTGATGATTTGCAAATGCCACTGCAACTCCAATCAAATGATGCAACACAGAGGTTGCCTGCTTGCGCTTTCCACTCACAATCTGTATAACCACATAAATTTCAATAATGCAACACTCGAAATATAATACTCTTGTTTATAAGTAATACCAAGATATGCTTATCTTATCTATAAACAAAAAAGAAACAAGTAAAGCATATGTTTCAAGATCTAATAAGAAATGCAATCTTACCAGGAGGGGTTCCACAGCATAATCTATGGTCATCGATGTGCTCTACGTCTAATCCAATGAACCAAGATCCTAAAGAGACATCCTCATTCGCGTACTTGCGTAAAACATGCCTAAAAATCAAATAAGATTCGTTCAAACTAATATTAGTTCATGAATTATATATGTATAATATTTGTAACTGTAAAATGGTCTAGCATAAACTTACTGGTTTATGGATATGCAAGTAGCAAGATCCTTTGAAATGGCATACAGTTGGCCAGTCGCACGCCGAAAATATTTATTACCATATTCACCAAATTTCCAGTATTCGGGTTCGTGATATCTTTACTCCTCTGTATTTTAAGAGCTTTCAGAGCAATAAAACTTGCATTATGTGTTCACTGTTAATCTTCTAGTGTACTAAAACAGATAGCACGTTACAATAAACTCGTCGCACAAGTTTATTAATTAGAATTCCACTACACTGGAATTCTGTATTAGATAAATGTAACAATAAGTTACGTTTGTAAATAAATTACAACAACAACGTTATACTATTGTAAGAAATAGTACAGCTTATAAACGGGAAAGATTACAGTGAATCTAACCAGTATATAAAGGAAATTCCGTCTGAGGCTTGTCGTAACAATTTCCTTAAGAATTTTATTTTAAAACTCTCGCAAGATACAACAGACGTATTCTGCTCGAGATCGTAATGAGTATATCACTCTGTGATTTAGAGTATGGCAGTAGAAGTGAAGAAGAAGATTCGGATTCTGAAAAAATGAGTAAGTAAAGTGATCAGTTTTCCTTCTTATTTATAGTTGGTCCGTATCTCTTCCGAACGGTCGTGTCTGCACCCGTTCGCTCAACAGTTGCGTCCGCACCACTTCGTACAGTCGCACCCGTTTGCCCGCGCCACTTCAATCGGGTCGCACCCGCTCATGCCGCATCCATTCGCCCGTGTCTGCTTCTCGCATCTAACGGTCGCCCGCTTTATGAACAGTCGCATCTCCTCAGGCAAAAACCCCGCGTCCGTCTTCGCCCGATTCCCTTCAAATTACAGGCCCAGCCCAGTTTCAGACGAAGCCCAAAACCGTTAAACAGTGGCCTAGTAAAAAGAATGGTCATTTTAGACCCGTACCCGTATCCGAGCCCGGCCCGGTTCGGTCGTACGGCGGCGCGCGCGCGTGGTGGTGATGCATGATCTCCCTCCTCACAACGAAGCATACATTTGGGAGCCTCAGGCCCCCAACCTCCTCATGAGAAAGACATATATAAACTAGTATACCTTTCAAAAAATTGACGATGTGGGACTTTATGTATTTTTCATTCACTTTGCTCTTTAGGAATTCCAACAATCCCCCACATGAATGATAATATACATATCCCCCACACAAAGCGAAATATCACAGAGTATATATGGAATAATGCTTTATCGTGGATAAGTAGATATTTCACTTTGAACTTTCCCTAGTTAAAACTTATCGGATCTACTTGGCTAATCGGTGAATTATTTCATCTTGAACCGTCGGCCTTTATTGTATATCCAGACAATAAGTTTTACGAAGCATTGATTCCCTTCTCATCCAATCTCTTGGTTGTGTTCATTTTGGTCCTGAACAATTTTTGGTTCTGCGAGTGTTTTAGAGAATTAAAGCCTTTTAATATTCTCATAGAGCCGACCCAGCACACACTAACATAGGTGATCGCAGCCATTAAGAGTATCCTACATATACCCCACTTGTTATTTCCAAGATATGGTCATCATTAAAAAACATAGTTTTAACCTTTAACACTTCTGTAGGCATGCATTATATTTTGCACCATAGGAATGGAGTAGGACCAAGTCCAGACAAATGCATTACTTCTTGAATTACTCATAACTGGTTTGCCTATTGATCCTAGTCCGTGGGATCTCCAGTCGCTAGGATAGGTTTCCGTATAAGGTAACTCTTGTTGGTTTAGGCTTTTAAACCTATTCCCCTCGATGCGCAGTCAATTTTCTCTCTTGATAAACCTTTAGTAAATGGATCCGCTAGGTTATCATTTGTTCTCACATAATCTATGGAAATAGTTCCATTAGAGAGTAACTGCCTAACTGTGTTATGGCGACGACGTATGTGTCGTGATTTGCCATTATACACAATGTTTTTCGCTCTACTTAGCGCTGCTTGATTATCGCAGTGAATACATATGGTCGTCACAGGTTTTGGCCAAAATGGAATATCTTCTAAGAATTGACGAAGCCATTCTGCCTCTTCGCCTACTTTATCTAATGCGATAAACTTAGATTCCATGGTGGATCGAACTATGCATGTTTGTTTAGTAGATTTCCATGACACTGCTGCTCCTGCAAGGGTAAAGACATAACCACTTGTGGATTTTGATTCCTCTGAATCTGCAATCCAGTTTGCATCACTATATCCTTCTAAGATGGCAGGATATTTTCCATAATGTAAGGAAAAATTAGTGGTATTCTTTAAATATCCCAACACTCTCATTAGTGCTTTCCAGTGTTCCTTCCATGTATTACTTGTATACCTGCTTAGTCGACTTACCGCGTAAGCAATATCTGGTCTGGTGCAATTCATCAGATACATTAAGCATCATGTTACACGAGAGTATTCCAGTTGCATTACACTCTCATCAGTGTTTTTATGCAGTACTTCCGATGGATTAAAAGGTGTCATCACTCCTTTAATTCCATACTCTTGGAATTTTTCAATCACTTTGTCTACATAGTGTGACTGAGATAGTTCAATTCCATTAGGTGTTCTTATTATTTTGATTCCCAAAATAACGTCCGCAACTCCTAAGTCTTTCATATCGAAATTGTTGATTAACATCTTCTTTATAGTCTCTATTACTTTAGTATTAGGACCAAAGACTAGCATATCGTCTACATATAGACAAATCATCACATATGATTGTCCAACCTTTTGTAATAAACACATTTATCACATTCATTTATACGAAAACCATTTTTCATCATGACACTATCAAATTTTTCATGCCATTGTTTTGGAGCTTGTTTTAGTCCGTATAGTGATTTCACTAACCGACATACTTTGTTTTCATTTCCTTTGGAAATAAAACCCTCAGGTTGCTCCATGTAAATCTCCTCATCGAGATCTCCATTTAAGAATGCTGTTTTGACATCCATCTGATGAATTTCCAGATTATATATGGAAGCAATTGCTATTAAAATTCTTATAGAGGTTATTCGTGTAACCGGTGAACAGGTATCAAAGAAGTCTACTCCTTCTTTTTGACGATATCCTTTGGCTACCAATCTGGCTTTATATTTATCTATAGACCGTCTGATTTCAATTTCTTCTTGAAAATCCATTTGCAGCCAATTGGTTTTATTCCAGTGGAATATCAACTATTTCCCAAGTTTTATTACTTAGAATTGAATCAATCTCACTTTGGATTGCTTCTTTCCAACATGAAGATTCAGAAGATGACATTGCTTCCTTGTACGTTTGAGGTTCGTGTTCTAACATATAAGTTAAAAAATCCGAACCAAATGTTTTGGAAGTTCTTGCCCTTACGCTTCTTCTTAGTTCAACCTCCTCGTTGTCCTGATAAGTTTCATCTTCACATGTCTCATCTCTGTTATCTCTTGTCCTTTTTGGAGCAGGATTTCCATCGTTTCTTTTATGTGGGAACACATCTTCAAAGAACGAGGCATCTCTTGATTCCATGATTGTATTTACATGAATATCATTTATATCAGACTTGAATACCAAAAATCTGTAGGCACTACTATTTTGGGCTGGCCCAAGATAATAACAATCTACTGTTTTTGGTCCAAGTTTGACTCTCTTGGGAGGCGGAACTGGAACTTTTGCCAAGCACCCCCACACTTTGAGGTATTTAAAGCTTGGTTTGTGTCCTTTCCATATCTCATATGGAATTGTTCCCGATTTCTTGTGAGGAACTTTGTTTAATATGTGATTAGACATATTTAAGGCTTCCCCCCACAAGTTCGTCGGTAGACCAGAAGTTAAAAGCATGGCAGTAATCATGTCTTTTAACGTTCTGTTCTTCCTCTCGGCTACACCATTTTGTTGTGGTGAATATGGAGCTGTTGTTTGATGAATTATATCATTTGCGGCACAGAACTGTTCAAATGGTGATTCATATTCTCCACCTCGATCAGATCTCAATATCTTGATCTTTTTATTTAACTGATTTTCTACCTCAGCCTTGTATTTTATAAATGCGGTTATTGCTTCATCCTTACTATTTAAAAGATATACATAGCAATATCGCGTATAATCGTCAATAAAAGTAATAAAATACTTTTTCCCACCTCTTGTAGGCAGTGATTTAAAATAACATAAATCTACATGTACCAAACCTAATGGTTCGGTGCTTCTGTCAACAGATTTAAATGGTTGTTTGACCATTTTTGCATCTACACATGTCTCACATTTGTAGTTCTTATCTACTTGGAAATTTGGAATCAATCCCAAGTTTGATAATTTCTTCATTTTTCGGAAGTTTACGTGTCCTAATCTATCGTGCCATAGTAAAATTTCGTGCTCAAGCAAGTAAGAGACTTCAATTTTATTAATAGCACAATTAGAGTACATAGATTTATTGCCGATAACAGCTATGTTTGCCTTAAATAGGCCATCGCATAAATATCCTCTTCCTATATACATTCCAGCTTTGGACAGAACCATCTTGTCTGACTCACACCATTTTGAATCCCTTCTTTGATAGGACTGCACCAGAGATGAGATTCTTACGTATGTCTGGAACGTGAAGCACGTCATTCAATTTGACAGTTTTTCCAGAAGTGAACTTGAGGATAACTGTGCCACTGCCTTCGATCATGGAAACTGCAGAATTACCCATGTAGAGTCTTTCTTTCTGATCGAATTTCTGGTATGTTGAAAACATGGATTTTTCAGAGCAAACATGACGAGTAACTCCTGTGTCAACCCACCATTGGTTAGGGTTCTGAATCAAATTGCATTCAGAAATAACCGCTGAAAAGTTGGACTTATCCATTTTCATGTTATAACTGTTAACATCTCTGTTTTAGTGTAAAACAGTAAAATTCTTAAGATGTTAAGCTTCTAGTGTACTAAAACAGATAGCACGCTACAATAAACTCGTCACACAAGTTTATTAATTAGAATTCCACTACACTGGAATTCTGTATTAGATAAATGTAACAATAAGTTACGTTTGTAAATAAATTACAACAACAACGTTATACTATTGTAAGAAATAGTACAGCTTATAAACGGGAAAGATTACAGTGAATCTAACCAGTATATAAAGGAAATTCCGTCTGAGGCTTGTCATAACAATTTCCTTAAGAATTTTATTTTAAAACTCTCCCAAGATACAACAGACGTATTCTGCTCGAGATCGTAATGAGTATATCACTCTGTGATTTAGAGTATGGCAGTAGAAGTGAAGAAAAAGATTCGGATTCTGAAAAAATGAGTAAGTAAAGTGATCAGTTTTCCTTCTTATTTATAGTTGGTCCGTATCTCTTTCGAACGGTCGTGTCTGCACCCGTTCGCTCAAACAGTTGCGTCCGCAACACTTCGTACAGTCGCACCCGTTTGCCCGCGCCACTTCAATCGGGTCGCACCCGCTCATGCCGCATCCATTCGCCCGTGTCTGCTTCTCGCATCTAACGGTCGCCCGCTTTATGAACAGTCGCATCTCCTCAGGCAAAAACCCCGCGTCCGTCTTCGCCCGCTTCCCTTCAAATTACAGACCCAGCCCAGTTTCAGACGAAGCCCAAAACCGTTAAACAGTGGCATAGTAAAAAGAATGGTCATTTTAGACCCGTACCCGAGCCCGGCCCGGTTCGGTCGGACGGCGGCGGCGCGCGCGTGTGGTGGTGATGCATGATCTCCCTCCTCACAACGAAGCATACATTTAGGAGCCCCAGGCCCCCAACCTCCTCATGAGAAAGACATATATAAACTAGTATACCTTTCAAAAAATTGACGATGTGGGACTTTATGTATTTTTCATTCACTTTGCTCTTTAGGAATTCCAACAATCCCCCACATGAATGATAATATACATATCCCCCACACAAAGCGAAATATCACAGAGTATATATGGAATAATGCTTTATCGTGGATAAGTAGATATTTCACTTTGAACTTTCCCTAGTTAAAACTTATCGGATCTACTTGGCTAATCGGTGAATTATTTCATCTTGAACCGTCGGCCTTTATTGTATATCCAGACAATAAGTTTTACGAAGCATTGATTCCCTTCTCATCCAATCTCTTGGTTGTGTTCATTTTGGTCCTGAACAATTTTTGGTTCTGCGAGTGTTTTAGAGAATAAAAGCCTTTTAATATTCTCATAGACCCGACTCAGCTCACACTAACATAGGTGATCGCAACCATTAAGAGTATCCTACATATACCCCACTTGTTATTTTCAAGATATGGTCATCATTAAAAAACATAGTTTTAACCTTTAACACTTCTGTAGGTATGCATTATATTTTGCACCATAGGAATGGAGTAGGACCAAGTCCAGACAAATGCATTACTTCTTGAGTTACTCATAACTGGTTTGCCTATTGATCCTAGTCTGTGGGATCTCCAGCCGCTAGGATAGGTTTCCGTATAAGGTAACTCTTGTTGGTTTAGGCTTTTAAACCCATTCCCCTCGATGCGCAGTCAATTTTCTCTCTTGATAAACCTTTAGTAAATGGATCTGCTAGGTTATCATTTGTTCTCACATAATCTATGGAAATAGTTCCATTAGAGAGTAACTGCCTAACTGTGTTATGGCGACGACGTATGTGTCGTGATTTGCCATTATACACAAGGTTTTTCGCTCTACTTAGCGCTGCTTGATTATCGCAGTGAATACATATGGCCGTCACAGGTTTTGGCCAAAATGGAATATCTTCTAAGAATTGACGAAGCCATTCTGCCTCTTCGCCTGCTTTATCTAATGCGATAAACTCAGATTCCATGGTGGATCGAGCTATGCATGTTTGTTTAGTAGATTTTCATGACACTGCTGCTCCTGCAAGGGTAAAGACATAACCACTTGTGGATTTTGATTCCTCTGAATCTGCAATCCAGTTTGCATCACTATATCCTTCTAAGACGGCAGGATATTTTCCATAATGTAAGGAAAAATTAGTGGTATTCTTTAAATATCCCAACACTCTCATTAGTGCTTTCCAGTGTTACTTTCCTGGATTACTTGTATACCTGCTTAGTCGACTTACCGCGTAAGCAATATCTGGTCTGGTGCAATTCATCAGATACATTAAGCATTCTATTACACGAGAGTATTCCAGTTGCATTACACTCTCATCAGTGTTTTTATGCAGTACTCCGATGGATTAAAAGGTGTCCTCACTCCTTTAATTCCATACTCTTGGAAATTTTCAATCGCTTTGTCTACATAGTGTGACTGAGATAGTTCAATTCCATTAGGTGTTCTTATTATTTTGATTCCCAAAATAACGTCCGCAACTCCTAAGTCTTTCATATCGAAATTGTTGATTAACATCTTCTTTATAGTCTCTATTACTTTAGTATTAGGACCAAAGATTAGCATATCGTCTACATATAGACAAATCATCACATATGATTGTCCAACCTGTTTGTAATAAACACATTTATCACATTCATTTATACGAAAACCATTTTTCATCATGACACTATCAAATTTTTCATGCCATTGTTTTGGAGCTTGTTTTAGTCCGTATAGTGATTTCACTAACCAACATACTTTGTTTTCATTTCCTTTGAAAATAAAACCCTCAGGTTGCTCCATGTAAATCTCCTCATCGAGATCTCCATTTAAGAATGCTGTTTTGACATCCATCTGATGAATTTCCAGATTATATATGGAAGCAATTGCTATTAACATTCTTATAGAGGTTATTCGTGTAACCGGTGAATAGAGATCAAAGAAGTCTACTCCTTCTTTTTGACGATATCATTTGGCTACCAATCTGGCTTTATATTTATCTATAGAGCCGTCTGATTTCAATTTCTTCTTGAAAATCCATTTGCAGCCAATTGGTTTTATTCCAGTGGAATGTCAACTATTTCCCAAGTTTTATTACTTAGAATTGAATCAATCTCACTTTGGATTGCTTCTTTCCAACATGAAGATTCAGAAGATGACATTGCTTCCTTGTACGTTTGAGGTTCGTGTTCTAACATATAAGTTAAAAAATCCGAACCAAATGTTTTGGAAGTTCTTGCCCTTACGCTTTTTCTTGGTTCAACCTCCTCGTTATCCTAATGAGTTTCATCTTCACATGTCTCATCTCTGTTATCTCTTGTCCTTTTTGGGGCAGGATTTCCATCGTTTCTTTTATGTTGGAACACATCTCCAAAGAACGAGGCATCTCTTGATTCCTTGATTGTATTTACATGAATATCATTTATATCAGAATTGAATACCAAAAATATGTAGGCACTACTATTTTGGGCTGGCCCAAGATAATAACAATCTACTGTTTTTGGTCCAAGTTTGACTCTCTTGGGAGGCGGAACTGGAACTTTTGCCAAGCACCCCCACATTTGAGGTATTTAAAGCTTGGTTTGTGTCCTTTCCATATCTCATATGGAATTGTTCCCGTTTTCTTGTGAGGAACTTTGTTTAATATGTGATTAGACATATTTAAGGCTTCCCCCCACAAGTTCGTCGGTAGACCAGAAGTTAAAAGCATGGCAGTAATCATGTCTTTTAACGTTCTGTTCTTCCTCTTGGCTGCACCATTTCGTTGTGGTGAATATGGAGCTGTTGTTTGATGAATTATATCATTTGCGGCACAGAACTGTTCAAATGGTGATTCATATTCTCCACCTCGATCAGATCTCAATATCTTGATCTTTTTATTTAACTGATTTTCTACCTCAGCCTTGTATTTTATAAATGCGGTTATTGCTTCATCCTTACTATTTAAAAGATATACATAGCAATATCGCGTATAATCGTCAATAAAAGTAATAAAATACTTTTTCCCACCTCTTGTAGGCAGTGATTTAAAATAACATAAATCTGCATGTACCAAACCTAATGGTTCGGTGCTTCTGTCAACAGATTTAAATGGTTGTTTGACCATTTTTGCATCTACACATGTCTCACATTTGTAGTTCTTATCTACTTGGAAATTTGAAATCAATCCCAAGTTTGATAATTTCTTCATTTTTCGGAAGTTTACGTGTCCTAATCTATCGTGCCATAGTAAAATTTCGTGCTCAAGCAAGTAAGAGACTTCAATTTTATTAATAGTACAATTAGAGTACATAGATTTATTGCCGATAACGGCTATGTTTGCCTTAAATAGGCCATCACATAAATATCCCCTTCCTATATACATTCCAGCTTTGGACAGAACCATCTTGTCTGACTCAAACACCATTTTGAATCCCTTCTTTGATAGGACTGCACCAGAGATGAGATTCTTGCGTATGTCTTGAACGTGAAGCACGTCATTCAATTTGACAGTTTTTCCAGAAGTAAACTTGAGGATAACTGTGCCACTGCCTTCGATCATGGAAACTGCAGAATTACCCATGTAGAGTCTTTCTTTCTGATCGAATTTCTGGTATGTTGAAAACATGGATTTTTCAGAGCAAAAATGACGAGTAGCTCCTGTGTCAACCCACCATTGGTTAGGGTTCTGAATCAAATTGCATTCAGAAATAACCGCTGAAAAGTTGGACTTATCCATTTTCATGTTATAACTGTTAACATCTCTGTTTTAGTGTAAAACAGTAAAATTCTTAAGATGTTAAGCTTCTAGTGTACTAAAACAGATAGCACGCTACAATAAACTCGTCGCACAAGTTTATTAATTAGAATTCCACTACACTGGAATTCTGTATTAGATAAATGTAACAATAAGTTACGTTTGTAAATAAATTACAACAACAACGTTATACTATTGTAAGAAATAGTACAGCTTATAAACGGGAAAGATTACAGTGAATCTAACCAGTATATAAAGGAAATTCCGTCTGAGGCTTGTCGTAACAATTTCCTTAAGAATTTTATTTTAAAACTCTCCCAAGATACAACAGACGTATTCTGCTCGAGATCGTAATGAGTATATCACTCTGTGATTTATAGTATGGAAGTAGAAGTGAAGAAGAAGATTCGAATTCTGAAAAAATGAGTAAGTAAAGTGATCAGTTTTCCTTCTTATTTATAGTTGGTCCGTATCTCTTCCGAACGGTCGTGTCTGCACCCGTTCGCTCAAACAGTTGCGTCCGCAACACTTCGTACAGTCGCACCCGTTTGCCCGCGCCACTTCAATCGGGTCGCACCCGCTCATGCCGCATCCATTCGCCCGTGTCTGCTTCTCGCATCTAACGGTCGCCTGCTTTATGAACAGTCGCATCTCCTCAGGCAAAAACCCCGCGTCCGTCTTCGCCCGCTTCCCTTCAAATTACAGACCCAGCCCAGTTTCAGACGAAGTCCAAAACCGTTAAACAGTGGCCTAGTAAAAAGAATGGTCATTTTAGACCCGTACCCGAGCCCTGCCTGGTTCGGTCGGACGACGGCGGCGCGCGCGTGTGGTGGTGATGCATGATCTCCCTCCTCACAACGAAGCATACATTTGGGAGCCTAAGGCCCCAAACCTCCTCATGAGAAAGGCATATATAAACTAGTATACCTTTCAAAAAATTGACGATGTGGGACTTTATGTATTTTTCATTCACTTTGCTCTTTAGGGATTCCAACAATCCCCCACATGAATGATAATATACATATCCCCCACACAAAGCGAAATATCACAGAGTATATATGGAATAATGCTTTATCGTGGATAAGTAGATATTTCACTTTGAACTTTCCCTAGTTAAAACTTATCGGATCTACTTGGCTAATCGGTGAATTATTTCATCTTGAACCGTCGGCCTTTATTGTATATCCAGACAATAAGTTTTACGAAGCATTGATTCCCTTCTCATCCAATCTCTTGGTTGTGTTCATTTTGGTCCTGAACAATTTTTGGTTCTGCGAGTGTTTTAGAGAATTAAAGCCTTTTAATATTCTCATAGAGCCGACCCAGCACACACTAACATAGGTGATCGCAGCCATTAAGAGTATCCTACATATACCCCACTTGTTATTTCCAAGATATGGTCATCATTAAAAAACATAGTTTTAACCTTTAACACTTCTGTAGGCATGCATTATATTTTGCACCATAGGAATGGAGTAGGACCAAGTCCAGACAAATGCATTACTTCTTGAATTACTCATAACTGGTTTGCCTATTGATCCTAGTCTGTGGGATCTCCAGTCGCTAGGATAGGTTTCCGTATAAGGTAACTCTTGTTGGTTTAGGCTTTTAAACCTATTCCCCTCGATGCGCAGTCAATTTTCTCTCTTGATAAACCTTTAGTAAATGGATCCGCTAGGTTATCATTTGTTCTCACATAATCTATGGAAATAGTTCCATTAGAGAGTAACTGCCTAACTGTGTTATGACGACGACGTATGTGTCGTGATTTGCCATTATACACAATGTTTTTCGCTCTACTTAGCGCTGCTTGATTATCGCAGTGAATACATATGGTCGTCACAGGTTTTGGCCAAAATGGAATATCTTCTAAGAATTGACGAAGCCATTCTGCCTCTTCGCCTACTTTATCTAATGCGATAAACTTAGATTCCATGGTGGATCGAGCTATGCATGTTTGTTTAGTAGATTTCCATGACACTGCTGCTCCTGCAAGGGTAAAGACATAACCACTTGTGGATTTTGATTCCTCTGAATCTGCAATCCAGTTTGCATCACTATATCCTTCTAAGACGGCATGATATTTTCCATGATGTAAGGAAAAATTAGTGGTATTCTTTAAATATCCCAACACTCTCATTAGTGCTTTCCAGTGTTCCTTCCCTGGATTTCTTGTATACCTGCTTAGTCGACTTACCGCGTAAGCAATATCTGGTCTGGTGCAATTCATCAGATACATTAAGCATCCTATTACACGTGAGTATTCCAGTTGCATTACACTCTCATCAGTGTTTTTATGCAGTACTTCCGATGGATTAAAAGGTGTCCTCACTCCTTTAATTCCATACTCTTGGAATTTTTCAATCACTTTGTCTACATAGTGTGACTGAGATAGTTCAATTCCATTAGGTGTTCTTATTATTTTGATTCCCAAAATAACCTCCGCAACTCCTAAGTCTTCCATATCGAAATTGTTGATTAACATCTTCTTTATAGTCTCTATTACTTTAGTATTAGGACCAAATATTAGCATATCGTCTACATATAGACAAATCATCACATATGATTGTCCAACCTGTTTGTAATAAACACATTTATCACATTCATTTATACGAAAACCATTTTTCATCATGACACTATCAAATTTTTCATGCCATTGTTTTAGAGCTTGTTTTAGTCCGTATAGCGATTTCACTAACCGACATACTTTGTTTTCATTTCCTTTGGAAATAAAACCCTCAGGTTGCTCCATGTAAATCTCCTCATCGAGATCTCCATTTAAGAATGCTGTTTTGACATCCATCTGATGAATTTCCAGATTTATATATGGAAGCAATTGCTATTAACATTCTTATAGAGGTTATTCGTGTAACCGGTGAATAGGTATCAAAGAAGTCTACTCCTTCTTTTTGACGATATCCTTTGGCTACCAATCTGGCTTTATATTTATCTATAGAGCCGTCTGATTTCAATTTCTTCTTGAAAATCCATTTGCAGCCAATTGGTTTTATTCCAGTGGAATATCAACTATTTCCCAAGTTTTATTACTTAGAATGGAATCAATCTCACTTTGGATTGCTTCTTTCCAACATGAAGATTCAGAAGATGACATTGCTTCCTTGTACGTTTGAGGTTCGTGTTCTAACATATAAGTTAAAAAATCCGAACCAAATGTTTTGGAAGTTCTTGCCCTTACGCTTCTTCTTGGTTCAACCTCCTCGTTGTCCTGATGAGTCTCATCTTCACATGTCTCATCTCTGTTATCTCTTGTCCTTTTTGGGGCAGGATTTCCATCGTTTCTTTTATGTGGGAACACATCTTCAAAGAACGAGGCATCTCTTGATTCCATGATTGTATTTACATGAATATAGTTTATATCAGACTTGAATACCAAAAATCTGTAGGCACTACTATTTTGGGTTGGCCCAAGATAATAACAATCTACTGTTTTTGGTCCAAGTTTGACTCTCTTGGGAGGCGGAACTGGAATTTTGCCAAGCACCCCCACACTTTGAGGTATTTAAAGATTGGTTGTGTCCTTTCCATATCTCATATGGAATTGTTCCCGTTTTCTTGTGAGGAACTTTGTTTAATATGTGATTAGACATATTTAAGGCTTTCCCCCACAAGTTCGTCGGTAGACCAGAAGTTAAAAGCATGGCAGTAATCATGTCTTTTAACGTTCTGTTCTTCCTCTCGGCTACACCATTTTGTTGTGGTGAATATGGAGCTGTTATTTGATGAATTATATCATTTTCGGCACAGAACTGTTCAAATGGTGATTCATATTCTCCACCTCGATCAGATCTCAATATCTTGATCTTTTTATTTAACTGATTTTCTACCTCAGCCTTGTATTTTATAAATGCGGTTATTGCTTCATCCTTACTATTTAAAAGATATACATAGCAATATCGCGTATAATCGTCAATAAAAGTAATAAAATACTTTTTCCCACCTCTTGTAGGCAGTGATTTAAAATAACATAAATCTACATGTACCAAATCTAATGGTTCGGTGCTTCTGTCAACAGATTTAAATGGTTGTTTGACCATTTTTGCATCTACACATGTCTCACATTTGTAGTTCTTATCTACTTGGAAATTTGGAATCAATCTCAAGTTTGATAATTTCTTCATTTTTCGGAAGTTTACGTGTCCTAATCTATCGTGCCATAGTAAAATTTCGTGCTCAAGCAAGTAAGAGACTTCAATTTTATTAATAGCACAATTAGAGTACATAGATTTATTGCCGATAACGGCTATGTTTGCCTTAAATAGGCCATCACATAAATATCCCCTTCCTATATACATTCCAGCTTTGGACAGAACCATCTTGTCTGACTCAAACACCATTTTGAATCCCTTCTTTGATAGGACTGCACCAGAGATGAGATTCTTGCGTATGTCTGGAACGTGAAGCACGTCATTCAATTTGACAGTTTTTCCAGAAGTGAACTTGAGGATAACTGTGCCACTGCCTTCGATCATGGAAACTGCAGAATTACCCATGTAGAGTCTTTCTTTCTGATCGAATTTCTGGTATGTTGAAAACATGGATTTTTCAGAGCAAACATGACGAGTAGCTCCTGTGTCAACCCACCATTGGTTAGGGTTCTGAATCAAATTGCATTCAGAAATAACCGCTGAAAAGTTGGACTTATCCATTTTCATGTTATAACTGTTAACATCTCTGTTTTAGTGTAAAACAGTAAAATTCTTAAAATGTTAAGCTTCTAGTGTACTAAAACAGATAGCACGCTACAATAAACTCGTCGCATAAGTTTATTAATTAGAATTCCACTACACTGGAATTCTGTATTAGATAAATGTAACAATAAGTTACGTTTGTAAATAAATTACAACAACAACGTTATACTATTGTAAGAAATAGTACAGCTTATAAACGGGAAAGATTACAGTGAATCTAACCAGTATATAAAGGAAATTCCGTCTGAGGCTTGTCGTAACAATTTCCTTAAGAATTTTATTTTAAAACTCTCGCAAGATACAACAGACGTATTCTGCTCGAGATCGTAATGAGTATATCACTCTGTGATTTAGAGTATGGCAGTAGAAGTGAAGAAGCAGATTCGGATTCTGAAAAAATGAGTAAGTAAAGTTATCAGTTTTCCTTCTTATTTATAGTTGGTCCGTATCTCTTCCGAACGGTCGTGTCTGCACCCGTTCGCTCAAACAGTTGCGTCCGCACCACTTCGTACAGTCGCACCCGTTTGCCCGCGCCACTTCAATCGGGTCGCACCTGCTCATGCCGCATCCATTCGTCCGTGTCTGCTTCTCGCATCTAACGGTCGCCCACTTTATGAACAGTCGCATCTCCTCAGGCAAAAACCCCGCGTCCATCTTCGCCCGCTTCCCTTCAAATTACAGGCCCAGCCCAGTTTCAGACGAAGCCCAAAACCGTTAAACAGTGGCCTAGTAAAAAGAATGGTCATTTTAGACCCGTACCCGGCCCGTCAGACGGCGGCGGCGTGCGCGCGTGTGGTGGTGATGCATGATCCCCTCCTCACAACGAAGCATACATTTGGGAGCCTCAGGCCCCCAACCTCCTCATGAGAAAGGCATATATAAACTAGTATACCTTTTAAAAAATTGACGATGTGGGACTTTATGTATTTTTCATTCACTTTGCTCTTTAGGAATTCCAACATTCACTACTTGGTATGTAACTTATAATGCATTCTTACTTTTGAGCAAGCACAGGACCTGACTTCATGCATCCAACATACCCGCGAGGCTTAGATCGGTACCAAGCCAAAGTAGTTCCAAGAGTTGCTGCAACAAAGAAATAAATAGATCGGTACACTTCATTTGCCTTATTTTTCTTCCATTTTAGCAACAAGTATACAGACTACATTGGTGGCGACATTGTTGTATTTAACTTCACTACCTATATTTACATGTACATCATCATCAACTTTGATGTAGAACTCAGCATCCCACATAGAAACAGCAGTCGCAAAATATACTTTTGTCTTAGCTGACAATTCAAGGTATCCTTCAACATGATCCTGCATAAAAAGTGCAGTAAATAATTTAGTACTTATTTTAATTTATTGGATGCAGGGTGCACAAGGAATTACTCAAGTTAGCGAACAGAATTTTCATAAGTTTCTTGAAAAAAGGTTTATGTTTGTGAACAATCTATGACTACACCAGAGTTTTAAAATTGGGATCCAGGCTAAAAGGCCAAGGTGCATTGTACCAAATACTACCTCTATTCAAATGTGTACACAGTCACCAAACATAAACCTGCAGGTTCGAGGACAATGTTCTTACTTTTCATTCTCCAGTTTAGTAAAAAAAATATTTACCAGCCTCAAGAAGTCACCATGTTTCTTCTCCTCAGCTTCAATTGCTCTATCAAGAATTCCACCTGAAGTTGCACATAAAGGAAAAAAAGGGAATCATGTTATTAAGTCTTTGTTTCAAGCATGTTACACGTAAAGTACAACTTAAGGAACTGTAGAAGCCTACCTGTGACGAATAACAAAACGAATGATAACACCCTTTTCTTCAAGCTTCTTTCTCTTTTCACCTAATTTTAATTTAAATAATGTGTTAGAACTTACAACCTCAAAAAGATGTGAAATTCAGAAATAGTATGCACCCTGTGCATCCAAGTTGCTCTAACTGAATCTCTTCTTTTGCGACTACTAAAAGCTGTATTGATTCCGACAACCATCAGATATTTGTGTTTTCTACCAGATTCAAGTACTTCCGAATTTTCAGATAGTGGCGCACCGCTAAGTATAGATTCTTGTGCAGCCTTTGCTGCAGTTAATTCCATTTCTAAATTTGATGTTGTTTTATCTAAACTCCTGCACACACAAAATATATCTGTTTAGCATAATTTAATTCTTCAAAGTTCAAACCAATTTTTATTATCATAAACCAAACTTACTCTATAGCATTATGTGTCTTTGATTCTTCTCCTTCTATCTACTTAGTCTCCTGTTTTTCAGTGCTCTAAGAGGCAACGGAGAAAACCATTAATAATCTATCATAACACAAATGTGTAGGGTTATTTTTTTACTATTTAGATTCAGTCAGTTCTAACATGTTGATCAAGCTAGAAATGTGATTGCAAACAATATAACAAACAAATACAGGTTTTAGAAGGCTAGAGCTCACCATTCTTTAGTCTGAATCACTTGAAGCAATATCCATCTTGTATTGTTCATTTCCAATTCTTTTCATGATGTCATTTGCTTCTGGTATTGTCCACATTTTAGTATTACGTCCATATATAATTAGATATGCATGTATCTTACAAAACACGAATATAACATAGCTATCTGATTTTTGAAACAAGAATGACACCCCACCAACCATTTTTTTTCTACCCTTTCTGGCACTATCGATTGTTTAAAACTTGTTTTAAGCATTTAATAATATTTTTTCCACCCTTACCATTCAATTAATATTTAGTCCACTAGTCAAAACGTATATATTAATTTATATTTGATTTAAGCTTTTAACAATTCAATGTCAAGCATATAGATAAAATACTGATCTTAATTGTGAATATGCAAACATTAGAAAATCGATATTGATTGTGGAAAGTTATTTGCCTACACAGTAGATTATTGGTATAATTGAATACAATATGATGCAGCGCGAACTACGGAGTCAACGAGTTTAAATGAGTCAAGAACTTTAAGTCGTTTGGACAAAGCTTTGTTGATGAGTCGTTCAGGAAGTTTAAGTTGTCTACGACTTAACAGGAAGAAGAATGAACGAGTTAATGAAGTGACCTTAAGTCGTTTGAGAAGCATAAGTCACTCACGACTTAATAAAGGTTGTTCACAAGCTGATAAAGAGGCCTTAAGTCGTTTCCGAGTTAATAGGGTCAAGGATGACGAGTTACGAGCTATGGAAGAAAGGCCACGAGTTAACAAGCCAAGGGGAAAGGGAAGCCGACTTAACAAAGCATGGGCGCGACCTAACTGGAGAGTCTTGAGTCGTCACCGACCTAACAGAAGCATATTGGGTCGTCTCCGACCTAACTGGAATCCAGGATGTGAAGGCCTAGGTCGGCTCCGACCTAAGGAAACATGTGTGGCAAAGGTGCGAGTTGAGGAAGAAGGGTTGAGTCGGGACCGAGCTAATTGGAGACCAGAGGGACCGTTGCGCCGAGCTAACGAGCTACGACCTAAGATGAATCGGCAAGGAGTTAAGCCGTATGCCTTTGAGTCGTAGGTCGGCATGGAGATGAGTCGGTCGAAGGTGTGTTACTGTGTTAAATCGGTATGTATTGAGTCGTGGGTGTATAAGTCGTTACCGACTTAGTATAGGTCGTGAGATAGGTGTTGTAAATATGTATGGTACTAAGTTGTGTACGACTTAAATGTTGAGTCGGTCCTGTATGTAATTACGTTGAGTCGTATGTTGTAAGTAGGCCGTACTTGGTTAAGTCGGCCAGGTCTTGAGTCGTACATTGTGCTGTGTTGTAAAAGCTTGAGTCGCCATTGTATAAGTCGGTACCGACTTAGTTAGGTCGTAAGTCGCCTGCCGACCTAAGAGTTAGGTGTTGATTTGTTGTGTTGCGTTGTACATACTATAAATACACGTGTGTTGTACATTTTTGGGGGATTGGAATATTGAATAAAATTTCCTTTTTGTTAGCTTTGTGCTTTCATATCAATTGGTAGTTGAGTGTAATCTCCTATCTCCTCTTTCGGATAATCGAGTGCGCTCGATTCAACGATCGTAGAAGCCGATTCACGGTATCTAGTGCGCTAGATCAACGTCCGAAGAATCGTAGATCTTCTTTCTCGGTATCGTGCGCGATCAACGAGACGAAGATAGCTAGAATCCGGTATCTTTGATCAACGGATTTGGGCCTTGCAGTATTTTCAACTCACCGATTGCTACATTCAACGATTGAAGTTTTTTGTTCGAATTATCCGCTGCGTCAGTTATGGTATCAGAGCCATTCTTAGCCAATCATAGCTAAGTTTGATTCTTGGAGCCAAGTTTTTGAAGTTTTTGAAGTGTGGAGTTGTTCATTGTGTTCATATTGAAGTTGCATCAAGTTTGGAGAGTTTGATCCATTTCATTTTGGATCGAGGAGTTGGATTTTGTTTGGATTTTGAATTGGAGTTTTGCGCGCCAAATTTTGAAGGGGTTTTGGAGTTGTAGGCCGAGCTAAGCAAGTGAACCGAGATAGATTGGTGCGAGCTAGTTTGAGCCGTGCCAAGTGATTGAGTTGTGCATTGTTGAAATCGACCTAAGATGAACCGTGAAGTGTCAAGGCCGAGACCAGTTGGAGCCGAGACATTGTTGAACCGTGACTTGTTGATTGAAGTCTTGTGTTGAATTTTTGAAGTCTTGTGAAGTTTACAACCATGCCACCAAGGAGAGCTAACCGACATCAAAACATTGAAGCTTTGTATCGAAAAGAAGAAGCCGATCAAATGGAGCAACGTATGCATGAGAAGTTCGATGAAGGTTTTGGTAGATTGGAGAAATTGATGATGGATTTGAATACAAGTCAAAGCAGAAGGTCGCCAATCTCGGACCATGGAGGAAACCGAGTTTCACCATTGGTTACGGAAGCGAGGAGGGTGTTACCATCATCTAGTCGTGACAGAAGAGAATCATCAGTTTCGATGAGGAGAGATCATCGTGATTATGAAAAAGGAAGTAGAAAAGATGAGCATGTTCATAGCAGAAGCAATGTTCAGAATCGATATCGAAGCTCATCTAAATTTGAAGAAGATCGTTATGGTGATAGTGTTCATTTTCGATTTCAGGAATCTAGGAAGGATACAGAAATTCCAGAATTCCGAGGTGGGTTACAAGCAGAGGAATTCCTTGATTGGTTGTCAAAGGTTGAAAGAATGTTTGAACTCCATGATATTCCTGAAGATCGCCAAGTTAAGTTAGTTGTTGCAAGCTTGAGAGGTAGAGCTATGGACTGGTGGCAACAAACTAAATCAACCAGAGAGAGAATGAAGAAATCTAAAGTTGTCAAGTGGGATAAGATGAAAAGGATGATGAAAGCAAATTTCTTACCCTACAATTATCAATCTCGTGTTAACCAACAGTTGCAGAAGAGGAATCCAGGTAGTCAAGGGAAGGGTATGGTTATAAGACCCAGCAATCAGTTTGATGGCGTTCCTTACAGTAGAGAAATTTCCAAGAGAATCAACGAACCAGTTGCACACAGAATCATTACGACGAATGTTGATGACCAAGTTAAGCGCTATCATTATCAGGAGTCTAACCATCGAAGTTTTAAAAGTACAAAGTCCCAGAAGAAACCCTTTGTTATAGAAGAATGTGAAAGTGAGGAAGTGGATGGTCGTACTGACAGCGGAACAGAAGAAGAAGAGGAACCGACTAGTCCAATATCAGTCAGCGAGAGTGTTGAAGAATCGGAAGGTAGTACTGAAACATTGGTTATGTATGAGGCAAGAGAAGAACTTCAATTTCCGGAGGAAGTTAAACCAATGTTGGAAGAGCTAGAAGAGGTTGGTCCTACAGAATCATTCGCAGCCTTACCACTAAAGTTTGATAATGAAGATGAAGAGCTCGAGTTAGAGAACGAAGAATGTAATTTGTTGAGGAGGATTGACAAAGTTAATTCTTATCAAGCACCACAATTTGATAACGATAAAGGATCTTTGTCAAGTAATGAGGAGAGTAATATGGTGAGGAGGACTGATGAATTTGACTTTTATCAACCGCTGAAATTTGATGGTAACGAAGAGATTGAGTCAAAGTATGTGGATGTAGAAGTTGATTACTCGTCATTGCCAAAGTTTGACATCGATAGTATGGAAGAAGAAATTGTGTTCAGAGTTGAGGGAATTCATTTGTTGATGGAGGATTTTTGTTTGACACCTGAGCTTATGGATGAGAACCAGCCAAGTATTAATTCCAGGGTTTTCGAGGAGCCTGGGCAAAGTGAAAGTGAAATGGAAGAAAAGGCAGAATCAGATTGTTTATTATCTTTAAGAGAGTTCGTCGATGAAATGGAAGATGATGAGGAGTTGTCAATGTTGATTGAATCCGGAAAAGATTTTGATGTTGAGAACCCTGAGGAGGATGAAGTATGTGAAGATGAAATGTTTGAGGAACTACCTGAAGAAACTAACTTTGTATGTTTGAAAGAGTATGTGGAAATGAGGAATGGAGTGTTTGAATTGACCAAGCAAGAAGTGAGTGAAGATCTTGATGTTTTCGAGGAAGTTGGATCAGAATTCGATGAGTCTGAAGTCGAATATTCTGAGGCATTATCCGAAGAGTTACCATCACTCCAGGACATTCAACCTCAAACCAAACTCATACCAGAGGCTATTTTACTGCCAGGATCGTATGACCTTGTGAGTCTGAAAGAACAAGAAAAGTTGATACGACAGGAGAAAGAGAATGATTGCCAATTGAAGTTGTCAGATGATGTCCACACTGTAAACATGGCCAATGTCAATTGCTTGGAACCATTTTATGAAATCAAATATGTTGAAGGAGAATCGAGTGGGAATTCATTTCAATCAGGGAAGATTGATACAACACGTCAAGGGAAGATTTTAGATGATAGCATCTCTGAACGAGATAAGGAAAGACAAGAATCTGAGCATGAATCATCACACTTCTTAGGACAGGATTTCCTAAGTCATTCTATGACTTTAAATTTCCTTATATCGTCTCACATTTTGGATAAGTTTTGGTTCTATATCACGTCTTCCTATTGGCAGAAGCAATATGATATACGACACTATTTTTATGAAGTCCTGTGCTACATGACGTGGATCTGGCATCTAGTGCTTAGTTTATCCCACACTTTTTCTTACGTCATCTCCCTCAGATCACTTCCTTATGCCGCCTGTCTGATGCCACGTCTATTTTATTCCAGACATTCTTTATTTGGAACCATATCGTCAAAGGGTCAAGATAGGATTAATCTCAAGAGTAGTTATCAACAGTGCCACATTAAACCAGATAATGAATGGAAGACAGCGTCTCGAAGACGAAAGTTTTTAAATTCGAGGACGAATTTCTCCCGACTAGGGAAGGATGATGCAGCGCGAACTACGGAGTCAACGAGTTTAAATGAGTCAAGAACTTTAAGTCGTTTGGACAAAGCTTTGTTGATGAGTCGTTCAGGAAGTTTAAGTTGTCTACGACTTAACAGGAAGAAGAATGAACGAGTTAATGAAGTGACCTTAAGTCGTTTGAGAAGCATAAGTCACTCACGACTTAATAAAGGTTGTTCACAAGCTGATAAAGAGGCCTTAAGTCGTTTCCGAGTTAATAGGGTCAAGGATGACGAGTTACGAGCTATGGAAGAAAGGCCACGAGTTAACAAGCCAAGGGGAAAGGGAAGCCGACTTAACAAAGCATGGGCGCGACCTAACTGGAGAGTCTTGAGTCGTCACCGACCTAACAGAAGCATATTGGGTCGTCTCCGACCTAACTGGAATCCAGGATGTGAAGGCCTAGGTCGGCTCCGACCTAAGGAAACATGTGTGGCAAAGGTGCGAGTTGAGGAAGAAGGGTTGAGTCGGGACCGAGCTAATTGGAGACCAGAGGGACCGTTGCGCCGAGCTAACGAGCTACGACCTAAGATGAATCGGCAAGGAGTTAAGCCGTATGCCTTTGAGTCGTAGGTCGGCATGGAGATGAGTCGGTCGAAGGTGTGTTACTGTGTTAAATCGGTATGTATTGAGTCGTGGGTGTATAAGTCGTTACCGACTTAGTATAGGTCGTGAGATAGGTGTTGTAAATATGTATGGTACTAAGTTGTGTACGACTTAAATGTTGAGTCGGTCCTGTATGTAATTACGTTGAGTCGTATGTTGTAAGTAGGCCGTACTTGGTTAAGTCGGCCAGGTCTTGAGTCGTACATTGTGCTGTGTTGTAAAAGCTTGAGTCGCCATTGTATAAGTCGGTACCGACTTAGTTAGGTCGTAAGTCGCCTGCCGACCTAAGAGTTA
Source organism: Allium cepa (assembly GCA_030765085.1). Taxonomy (NCBI): domain Eukaryota; kingdom Viridiplantae; phylum Streptophyta; class Magnoliopsida; order Asparagales; family Amaryllidaceae; genus Allium; species Allium cepa. The sequence continues at coordinate 141,948,718 of CM060932.1, forward strand.
GGTGTTGATTTGTTGTGTTGCGTTGTACATACTATAAATACACGTGTGTTGTACATTTTTGGGGGATTGGAATATTGAATAAAATTTCCTTTTTGTTAGCTTTGTGCTTTCATATCAATTGGTAGTTGAGTGTAATCTCCTATCTCCTCTTTCGGATAATCGAGTGCGCTCGATTCAACGATCGTAGAAGCCGATTCACGGTATCTAGTGCGCTAGATCAACGTCCGAAGAATCGTAGATCTTCTTTCTCGGTATCGTGCGCGATCAACGAGACGAAGATAGCTAGAATCCGGTATCTTTGATCAACGGATTTGGGCCTTGCAGTATTTTCAACTCACCGATTGCTACATTCAACGATTGAAGTTTTTTGTTCGAATTATCCGCTGCGTCACAATAAAAGAGCTTAAAATTAACATGATATTCATAAACTATATTTTAACAAACCAACAAGCAAAATCCACATGAAACTTAGAACTAACTCTGGTTGTCAAATTAGAGAAATACCCAGATCAAGATAGATCATAAGCAGCAAAATTGAAGCAAACGAAGAATTGGATTCTGATTTTAAAATATTAAAGAATAATGAACACAAACATTTCACCTAAACTATACCTATTTGTAAATAACAGACCAGCACAAAAGCTCTCAATACAAAAAAGGATGGTCCATTTTCTAGACACCGTGCTTTTCGAAGAAGAATTACCTCCTTTACTCTTGGAATACATTTTTTTTCCTATCCCTTTGTATTCTTGCTCCAAATAGAAGAGCAAAACCGTCAAATTTGCACTACCCATCTCAAATCATACACAAGAGAGTTAAACTGAAATACACAGAGCACCAAAAGCTGCAAATTTGATATGATTTGTATGTAGAATTTTTTCACTTCGCAGCAAAGAATGAAAAAGCAGCACCAAAGTTTACAATCAGCTGAAGAGAGAAAATGGGTTCCCTCTTTCTATCTTAAAGAACCATGCAATTTTGATTTATGCTGAGAGAGAACAGTTCTTCAATGACTGATATGCCCTTCAAGGTCAAACATGTGATGAGCACATGTATTCCATGTGTGCCGTTGAAAAGAGAGTAATAAATAATTACTGCGTGTTTGAGTGCGCTGCTAATCAAAGGAGGTGGGCTGTTACAGATCAATCATTTGAAATATCATTATAAAATCCACATCTGTTACGTAGTGATAATTGTTTTTTCCATCAACTCTTGCTTTCGAAAAAATCCCATTGAAAATAGCACAAGATTAAAAAAAAAAACAAATATTTTTATCATCAAGTTACAGCAGAAGAGAAACTAAAAACATTGAAACAAGGTGAGTGTTGTAATTATAAACTAAAGCAACTGTTACTTAAGTTGCTTCCCCCTCTTATCATCAAACAGAAGAGAACCAGCAAGTAATAGTGATCAATGTACTTCACTGTTAACAGAAACAGTTGAAAATGAAAAAAAAAACCAAACGACCTGTTGCGTAGTTGTAATCAAAGACACATCAATAATTAATTTTTTAGACTTCAAACGTTTGTAAGAGATAAGATAACAACTGTGACAAATTAAATAACAATCATTGTTAATTGGCTGTCTATAGTTAGTTAAACTCAAGAATTCAAAAATCATATTTAGAAACAGGATTTCTAACCTGTAAGGTTTCATGGACAATTCAATGGTACAAGATTTTTATCAGCAAATATTTATTATAATGCAAATAATCAAATGAACAATAAAAATTATCGTCCAAATTATTACTGAAAAGTTAAACAGAACAAGAGAATCCAAGATAGACGGCTGAATTCTAAATTTAAACTTGCAGCTTTTGATTCCCCACCAATATTAATTATCTAAATGTTTATGATACCTGCATTTCTAGTATACGGAATAACTCATAGTGGGTTAATCAGAGGTCAGTAAATAATGAATTGCTTAGCTTGAAAACCACTTACTATGTCTGTTCTGTTTGCATCATTCATTAAAAAGGTGACCCATGAAAACAAAGGATAAGACTAACTGACTTGGCTGTTTATGGTACTTCCTCGTGCATCAATATAGATGTCCACCCACCATGTGTACTTGACCTTCTTTTCTCCCCAGAAAATTGCAGCACATATGAAATAGCAGAACAACCAGATTTACAACAGAAGATATATTTTTAATGAGAAGTAAAAGCATCTCCTCAGACTGCTCTCCTTACGCTATCAATCTCAAACATAGAGCAAAATTTATTTTGCCCGCAGATGCGCGTTACAAATACATAACAATGTAGATATACCAATATTTTACAAAAGATTAAAATTCACCAAGTTATTTTGCGATAAGTCATTCTGTAAATATAAAAACTGACATAAACAGTCTTCGTATTTGTGGAATAACTTACTGCAAAATAATACTGTTGCTGCATTGCTTAGTTATTCGAACATCGTCTACCAATAAGATATATAGTTACACCAACCCCACAGATTAGAGCTAAACAAAATTGCAATTTTTACAGGCCTAAAATGAAGCCGTAACTAAAATACATTTTCTTTTTTAAGATTAAACAAACATACTTTTCTTTTTCCTATTGATCGTTATCAACAATAGCCTATAACAAATCAATAATTGCTGAAAACGTAAACATCTAAATAGGTAAGATAGATTAAATCCTTATTAGTGGCTATTTAAGCAAACCAAATAGTAAGTTTAGGTTGGGCAGCATTATACGGTGGAGTTGGTGTGATGTCAAGTGGACCAATTGTACATTGATTGACATAAATTATATAAGTTGCTACTTAGCTTCCATTGTTGCCTGGATTTCCTTTGAATTTTATTTCATGTACGTATCATACTATGCAGAACACATAGCTTGTGTCATAATCGATATAGTACCGCACTTGATGATTAAATATATTTAATTAATTTGGTTGTGACCACGATGTGTTGCCTAACCAATTTTTGCTAAAAGAAATTAAAAGATAATCTATATTCATACAGTTGGAATATGGAAAATTATTATCGAAATATCAGTTTGTAGTTATCGATAGCAGTTTTTTAAGTATCAATTTTTTGTTCGATAGCAGTTTTGAAAGATTGTTTGTCCGTATGATTAATTTTTAGAAGAACGTTTATCCTTATGGTTAATATATCGAGGTCATGTCCTTGAGGCTAAAAATATACAAATTTTTGTTCTTCAAATTAATTCCTCCGTTGGAATAATATGACACATTCTGGTAGTCCTTTTTATTACCGATATCAAATTTGTCCTAAAACTGTTAAAAATAACTAATTATAAGTGTATGAGAGAATATTTTATAATTATAATGAAAATCACAAATATGAATTGCTCCTTTTACTTAATTACTTTAAGTAACCAAATGTCTTGTGCAAGGTGTATACCATGCCAAATTTTACGAGATATAAAAAAATTAATTTGGCATACATAAATCATACAAAATGTAAATATGAAACTGATGAAAATAAAATTAATTTAGGTGAACATATGGAAAGACAGAATAGAAGAAATAAAATAAATCATGATTAGTTGACATGATATGATATATGCAGCTTATGTCTGATTAACATACATGTCTCATGTTCGTCCAAAAGATATTTTTTTTTTAAAATCCTGGACTGAAGTAAAGAAATGAATAGATCTAATTTAAAGTCAAAGTAAGAAAGCTAGCTCTAGACGTGCAATTGAGAAAGTAGATTGAATGTACTTTTAGAACCGCATTATTATATTTAGACTTTCTACAGAAACATAATGGGAACAAACCTAAATCCGTTTTGCTAGTGCCTTAACTTCTTCTTCTTCCATTTTTTTTTCCGCCCCTGTTAAGTTGCTTATAACAACGAGTTTTCCAGTCTAATTTAACCAACTGAACGTTTGGATTTTTGGATTAGATTCGTTCGTCTTCTTAAGTGCATTTTATTTGTAGACTTGGCAATTCAACTCTACTCTAGTTGACATGACAGTAAAATCTTAAACACAAACAGTAAATGAGGAATTTTCCAAATGGAAATTGACTTTTGTAAGTTCAAGAACACCAAATTTATTTCTTACTAAAAAATCCTGATTAAAACTTAACAACAAAATACGAAACAAACTTTCATAAAGAAAACTCGACACATCTGAAGAGTAGTAGAGAAATCTCCAACTATGACAATGGTGCAAAGATTTTTGAATGTGAAGATCCATCAGTCCCTTTTACGAACTTCTTCGGATTAGTAGGGTCCCGAGTCCACTGAATTTCACTCATGTTAGGACTCTCCACAAACAACATCGTAAACTCTCCAATTTTCTCCGCTTTCCCTCTTTTGCCAGCTCTAAGAACAAGCTTTGTTTTATGGTAAGAAAATATCCCATTTGTTAGTTGAACTATATCGCCGGGTTGGAACGCAGTGCACTCGCTCCCCCACATTTGAAAATGAACCGAAGCAGTTTCATCGGCTACTAAGGATAAACATGTCATGTCTTTGCCATCTTGAACTGTGTTGCTTTTCTCGAGAATTATGAATTTTGTGCTTATGTTGTTGCTTGCACCAGGAACTATGTCTTTCAAAGGCACCATCGTTTCAGAATTACCTATGCCTACATGCGCAATTTTTCTCAGTCATTTCAACAAGCACATTGTATCCAAATTATAAATATAGTACATTTTTGCATTACCTATTGACAGCGGATGGGATAAGAATCAAAATAATCACTATTCAACTCAAGTTGTATAATATTAGATCATTAATACAGAAATACTATCACATTACAAAAGATTCAATTCACCCATGCATAAAGAGTACAGCTAAAACAAATTGTAAATTGCGTGGCAGTTACGTTCTAAATATACAGTAAGCTTATAACATAACATACAAACACCTGTTTAACAAGATAAAAACACATCAGAAAAATTGAAATGAATAGCAACAAGCCCAGAAACTTTAAGCGTTAATGCTCAATCCAACATAATGAGCGAGTAATATAACTCATACAAGCTTCTTTTCATTCATAGAACAGATTTTTACCACGGAATTTATACCGAGCTGCTTATGAGTTATGAATTTGCCTGCCTTTGAAGTTAGTAGCGAAGATATTTTAAGATCGGAATTTCAGTATTTTAATCCGTTCTATTATTCATATTTGGGCCCGGATATACGAGCCTCACAAGCCTTTACTACCCATGGGCCTGATTATGTTCTGCGGTTCAGTCCTCCCCACTACTTCTCTGTGCTGTAGCATAAAAAGTAGTTGGAAACTTTTACAAAATAAATTATTAAATGCACGTGTTTTTCCCTCTTTGATGGGTTAACAGTTTAGAAATGATTCAATTTTTTATTAAACAACTCAATTTTTGGTAAAGGTGGTCTCACCAACAAATATATTTACAAAAATTCACTACAATCTTAAATATTTTGAAATAAAAGATGAAAGAGAGTGGAATATATTAAAGATTGATCACTGAACCCTAATTTGCAACCCTAATTTGCAAATAAATACATGCGTACATAAGCTCTTGTTCAAATTACATCTCATGTTGTTTCTAGGCCATGGGTTTGAAAAAATAATGTAGTGTTTGGTTTAAAAACGAATTTTGTGTTTTCGATTTTCAACATGCATATTAAATATGAGAAGAATGAAGAGACGACGGAAGGATTGAAAGAAAGACGGATGAGAGAACGAAAAAGATAAAAGGACGACAGAAAAATGGATTGTTTCATGTGCTTCTGTTATTTCACAAAACGCAAAAAATAAAAAAAAATCTTTTCTATTTTGTATGTTTACTTCGTTTTCTAAATAGGTCATTTTCGACAGTATAAATGTGTCGTGTGTATTTTTGTGTGGACGAAAACCCAAAACTAAAAATAACAAACCAAACATTACCTAAGTTTCTATGCCGTTATTACATCTCTTGTTCGAATCTAACGTAAACGCTATTTTTGTACTACCGTAATTACCCCCGTCGTCTCTTCGTTCGATTAAATTATTTTTTGCTAAATTAGCTTCAATTTCTATGTCGATTATATTCTTCATTTCGCTTGTCGAACTCGTTCTCAATACCATGATTTCTTTTAAATTCAGTTTCTATTGTTGATTTCAAATTCGATTTTGGTTTTATTGCATGTCTCGTTTTTGAAATTTTTCTGGTGCTTATTGTGGGTAGATTTTGTTTGATTCGCATTTTAATTTTTCTTTTCTTATCCGCAGGTTGTATGTATGTTGTACAGTTTGATGAATTTGTTTATAATTTTATAGGGTTTTTAATATTTTGGTTGTTGTATTTTGATTCTTCTTTAGTTTTGGCTATTTATTAGTTTAGCTGTTGCAAGCATGGATAGCGTTGGTGCTCAGTGGTATAAAATGATTTTATTGAATTTTTTATTATTTTCTACTATTTTCATATGATGATAAATTTATTTATCTTTTTCTCTTTTTTTTTTTTTTACAAAAACAACTTTGGTTTTAAGCTTTCTTTGGATTCTCTTATTTCTATTCTTAGAAATAAGGTATGTGAAGTTTGGGAACACCTTATGCCTTTGTGCTTTGATATTTTTTATGTTCGGAATTCCAAGACTACTTTCGTTGAAATAGATAATGATTTGCATGCTACTTATGCTTATCATATTTCAAAAAAGAGGATTTTTTTTTTGTTAAATTGAATTTTCTCGTATTAATGTTGGTGGTGGTGGTGGTGGTAGTAGATCTGGCTCTAATAGTAAATCTTTTGTATTGATGACTTTGTGTGTATGGACAAGAAGATGGCTTTGAATGAAATTTTTGGTAATGAAGAATAATTTATAATGATTCGGTTCGGTACTTGAAAGCGGTTAATAGAAGTAATTCTAATACTTACTCGGTTATGGTTGTTGATGAAAATACGAATCAATTTGAAAAAGTCTATATATCTTATAAAGCCTGTATTTATGGATTTAATCAATGTCGACCTATGTTATTTCTTGATGTCACGTTTTTAAGGGGTAGGAATGGCAGTTTGATGGTTGCTACTGCAAAAAAGGGAGTCAACGTAGGAGTCAATATTTGAATATTTATAAGTTAATTTGAAGTGATAATAATATTTCTTTTTTAAAATTATAGGTTGTTTAATATTTTTTTGGTTAATTCAAAAATAAGTTGCACTTTTTATGGTTTTATGTTTTATCTTATGCCAGTTGTAGGTTATATCGAAGTGATATTGATATCTCATTTAGCTTTCTTGAATTATTTGTTTATGTATGTGTAAGTGTAGTGTTATCAGCTTTATTCGTAATTATGAGTTTATGTATGTGTTTGTCTATGAATTTTTTTTATGTAGATGTCTATTATTACGAGTTTGTGTAAGTGGTAGTGATAAAAACAAATTTGTGTTCTTTGTGTATGTATACTTTTTATGAGTTTGATTTATGATGAATTAAAGTATCTTTTATTTTTTTTGATAAAATTATTTGTTCATTTATTGTAGTTTATGGTATAAAGATAAACCGTAGCTTTCTTGATTTTATTTTGAATTTGTTTATGGTAGTATCATTTACATTACATTAGTAGTTGTTAATAATTGCAAATGAGCAGTGATTAAATTATTATCATTAATGCGATTATTTGTTACATTATAGTTGTAATCATAAAAGTGTTTATCTTTATGCATCGGATAAATTTTACATTTATTGGATTTTGTAGGATTATTTATTTTTAGTTAAATTCTGTATTCTTACTATTACTTTGTATTCGTTTTTGATAAAGTTAGAAGTTTGTCCTGAGGTCAATTATGTAATTGTTACATATATCTAACACGATAACTAAAATTGTTCGAAATAAAAGATATTTTCTTTCTATTGTATACTTGATATAATATGTTATATTAATTAATTAATTTAATTAAAAGTATATTAACATAAATTCTATAAATGTTATGTTTTGTGATAATAGTTCCAATATGTTCTAACCATAAATGATTTATTATAATAAACTGAACACACCGTTTTAAATATTCCTAGTCAAAATATTTGGAGACTAGATATCGATACATCTGTTGAGACTAAAGTACTTAAGGCTCTTCAAATGTTGGACAGTGTATTACTCGTGACTGCTGGGAGCACCAAAGAATTACGTACTGATAAGCTATTAAATAACTATATAATGCCTCACTTTATAGTTTTCTATTGGTTAATATATTAAAGTCAAACAGAAAATATCAATGTGATAATATTACACAATTCCCTCGACTTAAGAATACCATCGAGCTTTAATATGGAAACTCTTCTTTGACTATAGTTAAATGGTGGCACGACGTCCATCGAATGATTATAGTTGGGTCAAGTGGAAGCACTGGAGGTGAGACACTATTCAAAAGAGAATTCATTTCCTCGGTTATATGAGTTTAGTATCACGGTCAACTGAAGTCAACTCGAATTCAAAGTCTCTGGTCAGAGTGGTTTGGTTAATAATAATTGTTATTGTTGAATCAAGAACTCTGTGTTTGGACTATAAAATTGAATATTGACGATATTGAAATTATGACTTTTATCAAATTCCATAAGCCCTAATGTGATAGTTTTGACGAAAAGAATTGATGTAAATAATTATCACTACTAATGTTTAAATTAGTATAATTGGATTTTACTCAATCCATGTAAGCAATAAATTTGATCATGTTGTCACACCACCTTCACTACCAACTAATGTTTAAATTAGTAAAATTGGATTTTACTCAATCCATGTAAGCAATAAATTTGATCATGTTGTCACACCTGTTAGAACCTCAATTATTGGATTTTAATGACAACAACTATACAATTATGTCAAAAAATCTCTAAGCTAATTTGCAGGTACATGGGCATCAAAAAGAGATAATCAAATACATTCAAAATGAAGATACACAATACAAAGAATAAAAGAATGTATATGGAGATACAAGAAGAGATATATACGATAGAGACAAGACAAAGGTGACAAACAAAGTATTATTAGTCATAGAGTGTCATGTCTAGAGTTTACAAATATTAAAATCTTCTCCAAATCAAAAACTACATGGAACAAGACTCAAACCCAGGTCACTAGTTTAGAAGGCAAGTGCTCTAACCATTTAAGCTATGGTAATTTTTAGTTACAAGTCAAATTCAGACGTCTGATTTGATCATTTCAGACGTCTAAATCTGGGCAAAAATAGCCTATTTCTTTTCTGGTTTGCACGTTTCAAATTTCAGAAGTCTGAAATTTATTTTCAGACGGCTGAACTTCTTCAACTGCTATATTTTTGAAAAGACATTTCATTTTCATGAAGAGTTACAACCTTTTACTAAGAGAGACATCCATACTCTTTCATGATAACTTTTCACGAATGATTACAACTCTTTATACTCTATATAAACATATTAGAATCATTTGTTTAATTAACCGAATTGATCAAAAGCTTTCTATTTATATACTATACTGATTCTAAATTTTGAGCATTCAAACTTCTACATAATCATTCATTTACTTCCATATTCTTCACATACACACATATATATCAAAAGGAGAAGATTCTAGGAAGATTGTACTATCAAGAGACAAATTAGTGTTAGAGAACACACCGTATCATATACTTTATGTATAAGTTGAAGTCCTGTTCTGTTGTTCAAGCAAGTGAAGTCCTCTTCGGCTGTTGAGGCGAAATCCTGTTCTGCTGCTCAGGTCCCTTGTTCGGCTGTTCAAGGGTTGTTTTAAACCTGTTCCTCCGGGTTAAGTGGGGATTGTTGTTAGTGAAATTCCAGAAGGAGTCTGAGACTGGATGTAGAACGGAAAGTTCGAACCGGTATAAAAATTCCTGGTGTGCTTGTTTTATTTTTTTTCTTATTTACTTTGCTACAGTAACTTTGTTTTATTTTCGCACTAGTATATTATAATTCCTTATAGCACGATCCACGGTAACTTTCATTTGGTATCAGAGCCTGATTTTCTAGAGATCGTAACAACATCCTAGAATAAATGGCTACAAAGAGATCTAGTCAAGGCAATAAGAAGAGGAAGAGCAATAACGAAAAATCTAAGGAGCAAACAAACAAATGCTTCATGGCAAAAGATAATGAGGTTAGTAATCTAACTTTTGATGATATGATAGAAATAAATTCAGAACTTCTAAACACTTTAAAAAGTCTCAAAAGAAAATATAAGGAAGCTCTGGAGAATCAGAAGAAAGCAGAATTCGAAAGAGATATGCTTAAAGACGAGAAGAGAATATTAGAAGAAGAACTTGAAAAAATTCAAGAATCAGACAATTCTCAACTCGCTCTAATAAGTCAAGAAATAGAAGCTCAAAAAGAAAAGAATAATGCTCTAGCTTCTGAAAATCATGAGTTAAAAACAAAAATTAAAATTGTTGAGTTAGATAACACTAGTCTCAAAACTAACCTTGATGACATTACTAAAAATATTTTCAATTTTAATAAAGGGAGAGAAAATTTATCTAGGATTATTGAAAATTCTCAACCTGCTTCAAATAAGAAGGGATTAGGTTTTGTTAAGAATTCAAAAGCTCACAATGATAAAAGCGGTTTAGACTATAAACAAGGTAAAAGTAAAAATAGTACTAGATATGCATTCATGTATACTAACTTTAGTGCTAGTGCTAGTAATCAAGATAGTTTTAAAACCAGTTATAGTCATAATAGTACTTTGTTTAGAAATGATAGAAATTATTCTTCAAGTACTAAGCCAATGACTAATAGTATTAAGATATGGATTCCAGCTAATATGATTGATCATGATAAATAACTTTATATTAGCAACTATTATAAGAATGTAATTTGTAATGAAAATCATATTTATAAAGGTTCGACCACACCCAAATGGGTATGGTTTCCAAAGACCTAACCCCCCGGACCCTAACATAGTAAGTGGGTACCGAAAATTATTATTATTTTTTGCAGGTACTCGGAGAAACAAAAGAAAAATGATAGATTTTGGAATTTTAAAGAATGTTCCATACGTTTAATAGAATTACGTGCTTACAATAAAATATGGACTTCAGTAAATATGGTAAAATTTATTTTATTTTTCCTTCATATAATTAATAATGAGTTATCTCGTTATACACAAGATATTTTATATAATTTTATATATTCCCTCATTCTTTTTTATAATGACAAAGGGGGAGAAAGTCATATGCATATTAATAGAGGGAGATATTATACTTAGGGGGAGATGTTATACTTAGGGGGAGCTTTAAACATATTAATATTATTTTTTATACAGAATGAATATTTTTTAAAAATTGTATAGTTGTCATCATCAAAAAGGGGGAGAATGTTAGAATCTCAATTGTTGGATTTTAATGACAACAACTATACAATTATGTCAAAGAATCTCTAAACTAATTTGCAGGTACATGGGCATCAAAAAGAGATAATCAAATACATTCAAAATGAAGATACATAGTACAAAGAATAAAAGAATGTATATGGAGATGCAAGAAGAGATATATACGATAGAGGCAAGACAAAGGTGACAAACAAAGTATTATTAGTCATAGAGTGTCGTGTCTAGAGTTTACAAATGTTAAAATCTTCTCCAAATGGTATACACACGTATACATTCATATTTTAAATGAAAAATCAAGTTTTCAAAAACTGCATGGAGCAAGACTCGAACCCAGGTCACTAGTTCAAAAAGCAAGTGCTCCAACCATTTGAGCTATGGTAATTTTTAGTTATAGGTCAAATTCAGACGTCTGAATTGACTATTTCAGACGTCTGAATCTGGGCAAAAATAGCCTATTTCTTTTCTGGTTTGCACGTTTCAAATTTCAGAAGTCTGAAATTTATTTTCAGATGGCTGAACTTCTTCAACTGCTATATTTTTGAAAAGATATTTCATTTTCATGAAGAGTTACAACCTTTTACTAAGAGATACATCCATACTCTTTCATGATAACTTTTCACGAATGATTACAACTCTTTATACTCTATATAAACATATTAGAATCATTTGTTTAATTAACCGAATTGATCAAAAGCTTTCTATTTATATACTACGCTGATTCTAAATTTTGAGCATTCAAATTTCTACATAATCATTCATTCACTTCCATATTCTTCACACACACACACACACACACACACACACACACACACACATATATATATATATATCAAAAGGAGAAGATTATAGGAAGATTGTACTATCAAGAGACAAATTCGTGTTAGAGAACACATCGTGTCATATACTTTATGTATAAGTTGAAGTCATGTTCTGTTGTTCAGGCAAGTGAAGTCCTCTTCGGCTGTTGAGGCGAAATCCTGTTTTGCTGCTCAGGTCCCTTGTTCGGCTGTTCAAGAGTTGTTTTAAACCTATTCCTCCAGGTTAAGTGAGGATTGTTGTTAGTGAAATTCCAGAAGGAGTCTGGGACTGGACGTAGAACGGGAAGTTCGAACCAGTATAAAAATTCCTGGTGTGCTTGTTTTATTTTTTTCTTATTTACTCTGCTACAGTAACTTTGTTTTATTTCCGCACTAGTATATTATAATTCCTTATAGCACGATCCACGCTAACTTTCAACACCACCTGTCAAGTGTCGTGTGAATGTTAATATTCGAATTGTTCGATATTAATCGCTGATTGAATTTACACATAAGAGTCACACCACTGAAGCGTTGAATACTCCTATCACCACCTGATTTAATTAATTATACTTGTTATAAATTAACTAAATCAATTAATATTTATGAAATATTAGTTATGAAATTTTGTTTAATTCATGTTGATCAATATTTAAAAGTGTGTGTATAATAGTTATAAATACATTTATCGATATACGATATCGATGCGCATTTGAATTAGATTTAAGTGCAACTTTTATTGATCAGGCTTGAAGTGGTTTTGAGGCCCAGGATAGGCATGTGGTGGCCAACTATATCAAGGAGGTGTGGGTGGAATTTTGATTCAAAAGGAGGTGATTTGGTAAGAGCAAAAGGTGGATCTAGATCCCCCTTTCACACCTTAGGACTTTTGCTATTTAATCATCCCTTTACCCACTTTAGATCTCGATCTTTTTGCACCTATACCCCCCTTTTCTACCTCTTCTCCGCCAAATTTTAAAGCCACTAAACACTAATTAAATATAGATCAAAGATCGATGGTTGTTGCTTTCAGATTGGTAGCTCCTGGATTCTGGATACTAATTCACGGAGTTCTTCGATTCAGCGTTTCAAGGTGTTATATCTAGGCTTTAGAAAGGTAAATCTTTTATTTAAACATATAGTGTATACATACAATTATTCATATGTCATTATATGCTTATGTAGAATATGAATATCACGAATCCACGTATGTCTATGCTGTCAACATCTAATGATACTATATATTTAAAAAAATTGTATAGGTATACAATAACATATAATTCACAGCTAGTAATTTAAAATAAACTGTATTTAAATAACATTAAAAAACAACTATTTTTAATAAAGATTTATTTTAAAACACGTACATAATTATATAAAATACATGCATGTTTTATTTTATTGATATATGTATATTATAATTTTCAAAAGCAAGTAAAAAGAATTGTGTGTGTGTATTCACGTTTTAAATATATATATATATATATATATAGACATTATATATATAATTCATTTTAGTTATTATACTGAATTTTATATATTGTAAATATATACGTATATTATAAATATATAGATATAAGTATTTAATAAAATTATAGATATGTATTAAATAGTTTTCAAAAAAATATTAATTTTTATTAACATTCCCGTACGAAAATCTTAATTAAAAAAACTAGTTTTTAAAACTGAAAATTATTTTCAAAAAAATATATTTTTTGGCCATGTATATTTGCATATATATATATTAAAAAATAAAACATATTTTGTTAATTATTTATTCATGCTAAAGCTTATATATGCATATGTGTGTTTTCGAAAAATATTAATTTAAAATATATAATATAAGTATACAAATTAAAAAATTAATTATTTTGAAATATACATTATATATATAACAATAATATATTAAATTGAATTTGAAATATATCGATATTTTATTATACAGATCTAGATCTGAAATTCAAAATTTAAATTTTAGATTTTAAATTTGATTTTATATTCAAGTCATTTATAATGATATTTAAAATTACTTTGTATTTTAATTTCGATTGTACATATACATATATAAACATTCATATTTTACAAACATTATTTAATTTTATTTATAAAAATATATATGTATATTCATATTTATTAGGCATCATATGTATATATATGAAGGGACTAATATGTCTGTTGTAGTGTAAATCCCAACACAATACACGGGCATATTAAACCATATACACGACTTATGTAGCACGTGTACATGCATATGTATGTGTATATGGTACATGCATTATACTACATAATGTGTAAACATAATAATAATTAAATCCTTATTTATAAATTGAATAAAATATAGATTTTATTTAAAATAAATTTCGACAATATATAAATTATTAGACTTCATATTGCCAATAAGGTTCAAAATGGTTAAAAAAATTGAAATTCACCAATTTTACATGCTGCATGCTGACCCAATTCCAACAATGGTATCAGTGCACATTAGTTTATGCGGTCCAAATTAGCAGTATTATGGCTAACTTATTAAAGTCTACTTATATAGTAGGGTGTCTAAAAAATAGTGTCTAAAGTTGAGTTTGTGTAACCAAGTACTTTGCTACTAGCCTAGCCCAAAAGGATGAGGTAAGTCCAAAGATTATCTTCAATATAAAGGCCTAAATTGATTTGGACCTTGGGCTAATTTTAAAAATCTATTTTAAAATTAAAGTAGAATTTAAAAATTAAAATTTAAATTAACAACAACAAAGTCATTATTCCCAAAAAAGTTGGGGTTGGCTAAAGATGAAACCCAAAACTAAATGACAAAATCAATTTAAAAGTTATAATATAACAATAACAATAATAATAACAATAATAAAATAAAGTCAAATAAGTAAATTAATAATAATAACCAAGTAAAATAATATAAAATAAAAATATATAGGTATATATATAAGAGGAGTGATAATAATAATACTAATAGCGATAATGATACTAATAGTAATATTGGTCAAAGATCAAACTCTATCTTAGGCTCCTGTTTCCTAGTCCTATAATCTAAAACTTATAGAACTCAACACTCATGGTTCTGCTACGTGAATCGCTAAATTCCACTCGCTTCGATCCGTCACCAGCTCCTCGGATAAACCCAAATCCTTCAAATCCATTTTTACTACTTTCATCCATATCAAGCTTGGTCAACATCTACCTCTCTTTGAGCATTCAAAGCGGCTTATAATTTCAATACGCACAGGTGCATCGGGCGGCCTTCGTTGAAGATGCTCAAACCATCTTAAGCGTTGTTGAATTAGCTTCTCCTTAATTAGTGCTACTCCAAGTTTATCACGTATATCATCATTTCTAATTCGGTATCTTCTTGTATTACCGCAGCTCCATCGCAACATATATGTAACAACATCTTAAGATGTTAGGGTAGCATATATATAATTTTTGAAATTAATTATAATTAATTAAAATTGTTTTAATTGCATAAATTAATTAATATTAATTAATAAATAATATAATGCAAAGATATATGTGTATAATTATAAATGTTATAGTGCAAATATTCAATTTAATGTTTAAAATGAATAAATAAAATTAATTAACATGTTAATTAATTAAATAAGATTTAATTAATAAAATTAATATAAGATTATTATAAAAGCTAGTTAAATTACAAAATGTTATACGGTAATTAAACTTATATAATATAAATACAATAAAAGGCGAAACGGTGTGAAACCTAATTAGATTTAATGACTAAATACATACGCATCGTACGTATACCGTGATTTCAGATGTGTATGACACTTGACTCACGAGGAAATTTCATAAAAAATACATTATTTTATAAATCGATATCACTTAATTAAATATATCAAATGTTATGAATCTTTAATACAATTGTTGTCATCTACCATTCATATACTAATAAATTATTTGCATACTCTCAGGTTACTGAGCAAACTCAAGCTAGGGATGTTATGTGTAGTATTATTAATATATAGACTAGATAAGGTAAGAGAACTATAAATATTTTTGTAACGACCCAGAATTTTGAACAATTTAATTTGAAAATATTTAATTAATTTTAAATATTTGAATGATGGTTTGGATTGAATTTTCAATATAACTATGAATTTGACGATTAAATTATTGAATTTAATCAATTAAAGTTGAATAAAAAATTTGATTCTTCAATTTTAAGCCGATTAAAAATATTTCAAAGGCTTGTAAAATTCATATTGATAAAACTGAAGATAATAGAAGCTTCAGAATTGAATTTGAAAATGATTTGTTCAATTTGGAAATTATATCGTTTGAATCGATATTTAAAATAGCCGTCCGAGGCACAGTCTCGGAATTCGATGAAACCAGTTCCATTGGGTCCATAATATTGAATTATTGCCGGATTTCAAATTTTGTATTTTTCGGAGTTGATATGTGAGCACACGGTGGGTAAACGCACTGAAATCGAATCGAATTCAATTTAAATTTAAAATTTAAATTAGTCAACAACACACCACGTTCTTCTTTAATAACACGCCCCTTTGTTTCAGCCGAGTATCACGCAAGAATCACGATAGAAATCGTGCAGAGCATGCCGCGTTCCCCTATTTGAATTCAGTTCGAATCTAAAATCAAATCGAAGAAATTAATGGCCGAACTCTCCGTTATTCTTCTCCCCTCTCCTTTTTAATAACCGCGCAACCATTTCCCCCCTTTCTCTTCGTTAAAACAAATTGGCCGAAGCCTTTTCGTATGATAAAAAAAAAAAATATTCAAATCGAATTCGAGGAGTGGGGCGACTTGCGGCAACAGTTAGGGTTCGCGTGGCGTTCACGTGAAGGAGGCGCTCGCGATCGTCTTCGCAGGGGGGAATCGCGGCGGCGACGTTGATGGCGTGCGCGTGGCACGAGGGCTTGGGGGCACGACGGCAACGACGGCTAGGGCTAGGCGGCACGGCAATCGCGATGAGATGGAGGGAAGTCGCGTAGAAGGCAGCGGTAGTGTAGGCGATGGCGCGGCAAGGTTTCGAGCTCGGTGATTCTGGGAATCGCGTGTGCGCGCGCGATGGATCTGGGTAACGAAGCAGTGAGGTATTTTTTTTAAATTTGTTTATTCAATATTGAAAAAAAAAAGCAGTTTTAAATTTATATATATATAAATATATATTAGAAAGGTGAAATGATAATGACAGTAAAGTAAATTCATTTTTAATCTGATTCTTTTTAGCTAAATAAATTTATAAAAAAAAAAGGATTTATTGTTAGAAATGATTAAAGAGAAAATTTGATTTTAGAAACTTATAAATTAGTTTAAAATAACTTTTTGAGTTAATTAAATTAAATTTATAAAATAGAAATTAACTTGTTCAATTATTTCTTTTACTAAAAATAATTTATTAAGATAACTTATGGGTTTAATAAGTTTATTTTAATTGTTAGTTGCCAAATTTAGTTTTAAAGGGGAAATTAGTTAAAAATATAATTTTAGTAAGTAAAAAGAAATTTAATTCATTAGTTGGGAAATAAATATTGGAATTAAACTTAGTTTAAATTTAATTTTTAGTTAAATCAATTTATTAAATAGGAATTTAATACTAAGATTTAATAGTTGCTAATAAAGGAATTTTGTTTAAAATTTAAATTCTTAGTTAAACAAATTTATTAAAAGGAGTTAGTTTGATATAATAAGTAGGAGAAATTGATAAAAGGAAATTTAATTATTAAGTGAAATGATTTATTAAAGGAAATTTAGTTTTTAAATTTAATTTTTTGTTAAGTAAATGTTATTAAAGGGTAAGTGATTTTTCACTTAGTTCAAATATTCTATTCAAAAGGAATTTTAAAAGATTGAAGAAATTAATATAAGCAAAATGTTAGAATTATTTTAAAAAGAAAATCAGTTTGAATCTTTAATTTTTAGCTTTAAATAAAAAAAATCATTAACTTGAGATGAAATAATTAGTTGAATAAAATTATTAAAGGAATTGGTTTAGAACAAAACCGATGAATTAAAATTATAAAATGAAAAATTTATTTTTCGATTATTTCGAATATTAATAAATTGTGTAAATATTTATACAAGGTATAAATGAAGAAAACAAGTTGAATTGGAAGTGGATTGCAAACGGGAATAAAGGTGAGAACTTCTCACTCAAAAGGATTTATTTAAATTTTAAATAGTTAGATTTAAAATTTGTTGATTGAATGCTTGAATGATGATTGTTATATATATATATATATATATATATATATATATATATATATATATATTGGATGTGAATAGACCCTATACGCCGTTAGTAAGCGGAGGTTATTTATTACACACATATACCGCGATATTCCACTTCGAAGTGGAATTGGTATTATGTTATATATATAGCAATATATATATATATATATATATATATATTGGCATATGTATATATTGCAGTTGATTGATTTCCCGCATTGTATAGCGGATGAGACCCTATGCGCCGTTAGTAAGCGGATAATATTTATTAAATCCCATATACCGCGATGTTTCGTCTTGAAACGGAATTGGTATTGTGCTAATGTCTGTGGATGCAGGGAAACAGGTTGGAGGGATCCAACTGAATTCCTCACAAATATTTATTTGATTTCATATATTGTGATATTTGATTGTTTATCATGGATGATATATGATGTTTGAAAGTCGTGTTTGACTATTTGATGTGTTGCATCATCGGATCCAATTTTGAAGCTTAAAATAACGATTTTGATTTTTAAGGGATTTCTAAAGTGATTTTTGAAAGTACACGTTTATAAAATATTTTGGAATTGATTCATCTTAAATAAATAAACGTTATAATTTTAAGGTTATAAAAATTATGATTTTTGAGAAATACAGTTAACAGTGATTTTTGAAAATATGGGATTGATGATTTTATAAAATAGTTTAAACTGGGATTTTTGAATTTATTATAAAAAGTTTAAAAATAGGATTTATGAAATTTGATTATTTTATAAATCAAAAATGGTGAAATTATAAAGGAGTTTAAAGACGTTTTAAAATAGTAATATAAATTGATTTATATTAAAAGGTTTATAAATTGATATTTATAAATTAAGAATATTGGAATTATAAAACGAGCTTTTATAAGTGTTAGAATGAATTGTAAATGAATTTCATAAATGAACGAAATTTATAGAATTATAAACGGTGAAGTTATAAATGGAATTTTATAAGCAGTAGGTTTATAAAATTTATAAGAGTTAGAATGAATTGTGAATGAATTTCACAAATGAATGAAATTTATGGGATTATAACGATGAAGTTATAAATAGAATTTTATAAATAGTAGGTTTATAAAATTTGTAAAGGAAAATAAAATAAAATTCATAAAGTTATTAAAGGAATGGATTTGGATAAATAAATGAATCGTTATAAGATTTATAAAATTTATGAAGTTAAAGGAACAATTTTTTAAACAAATAAATTATAAGTATTTGACTTATAATATGAATTTTTAATATATCATTGTGATATGAATTGAGATAGGTTAATAAAGGAAATTTATAAAAGGAAGTTGTTATAAAATAAATAGAAATAGAATTTATAAACATTGTTTTATAAATCCGCAACGACTTATTTTGATAAGTGAATTGTTGTAATTTATTAATGGAGTTATATTCACGTTTTAGACAGTGAATAATCCTTTAAAATAAAATAAATAGAAGTGATGAAATTTATTAACAAGGTATATTCACGTTTTTGAATAGTGAATAGTAGGTAAAAGAAATTATTTTGGATGTGATGTTTGAAATAGAATTAAAACGATCTAAAGATGTTTTAAAAGGTGTTGAGATTCGAAACCATATATTTTAACATTTATTGTTGAAATAGATGTTTTCGAGAAATATAAGGAAATAGTGGACTATAACACTGTTGTTATAGTAAATGATTTCCAAAAGGAAATGTTTTGTATAGTATTGGGATTTATATATCTATTTTAATTTTGAATCCCTATACTAGTGAATTTGCGTTGTCGTAACGATGTTTTACGCAACATTCGTTTTAACCCAAATAAATATGTTTAAGAAAATAATTTTCTTAAAGAATGAAATATATACTTAATTTCGATTTAAGTGTATTGAATATTTTCCAAGTGTTGAAAATAAAAAGATTTGTGAATTACTTATAAATAAATAAGTATGGAAATATTTTTCCAATGAGAAATGAAAAGTTTGGAGAATTTATCTTTTTGAAGATAAATTGAAAATGAATAATTGAAATCGTATGTTCACAAATATTTTGGAAATATAAATTCAATATGGAATTTATAAATGGGATTTGGAAAATGGGTTTAAAAATAAATATCGATTTATTTTTAAAAGTATGGAAATTATGTATATATCTTGTAAAGATATTTTTGGAAAATAAATAATTTGGAAAATTATTTGGAATCTGGTGATGTTGTGCATATCCATTGATAGTTCAATAACCGACTATCGATATTTACCTTTGAATGGTATTTGTTGTGATTTGCTTGAAATTGAATGCCACACTTATTTTTTTTTAAAAATAAGCGCTCACTATTCGGGTTAACCGGGAAAGGACCATGGGGTCGTATAACCCATTCCGAATATGTGATATGTCGTTATGGATAGCATTTGAAGACCGGTGTTGAAGACCGGGTATTTGCGAGAGCGATGGGATGACCTGTCGATTGACTCTGCACCGAGTTGCTCCGGTATAGAGTTCTCCATATGTGATGGGGAATCCGATCAGGATTGTGGATATCCGGATTGCAAGGACTTCTTTGGAAGTGCCTTCGGTTCTGTTCGAGCCCGGAACAGACTTGTATGGATAGTATGTCTGACATTACAAATTGAGATATAAAGCCGATTTCTTTCAAATATATTTCTGTTGGTGGCGGAGAATTTATTCTTTTAGCTTAACACCCTTCTCTGAGACGTACGAGCTCAGAGGTTATATAGTTGAAGTTATCAGCGATGTATTCCCAATTTGGTAATGTGACATGCTAAGTGTTGCTGTGAAATGATCATTGTGTTGATTATTTGTGATAGGATCATTTGTTTGATCGTCTATCTTGGTGATCATTTCTATGATCATTTGTTGATCCAAAGCATGGCTTTTGTATAAAGTATGTTTTTGTGGACGTGACTTCGTCGAGCCTCACAAACCGGTAATGGTCGAAACAGGAATTGTGCGACAAGGTTTCCAGGGATCGCTTCTCTAGGGTATGACCATTCCTTCTGGAAAAGGGTAGTATCATGGTATGGAGCCCAGATACTTACTCATGTTGAAACACTCATTATTATGGTGTGATGTCGGTTTGAGAGCTCTCGTTTAAAGGTTCCAAAGGACCGGGGGTGGCATATCTGAGGGTTTGTAATATTCCTTGGGAAAAGGGATTCCCGGCTTTGTTTAGCGGAGAACGGTGGTTCTCGGGGCGTCCATCCAGAGGCGTTTCCATGTGGCAATGGGAAGTTCCTTGGCCTGACCATTTGTTGGAAAATCCATTCTTCAAATACGAGACTTGTACGGTTTTAGTTGTATAACCTGTCATGGAATATGGCGGTAACCCGTTATTGAACATGGTAGCTATAGTAGGCATAAGTGCGAAATGTCTATGCTGGCTAAGATTTATATCTTTATTTTCGAAATGAATTTTTCCTACACTATGCACTAGTAATAATATCAAATGTTCTTTTTAATGTGTATCAAGCATATTTGACTATCATAAGGAGAAATCTCCTCCGATTCTGCGTTTGCATTGTGTGTGTGTGCGGGAGGCCTTATGGTAGTCTCATTCTTAAAAGCATTGCGTATTAATTTTAAAAATATTCCTCTATTTTAATTTTAAAGAAAAATAAACTGTTTTGAGTTCTCACACCAGTCACATGACTGACTCAGAGTTTATTGTTTTCCTTCCTAAACTCTGGGTGCCCACCAATCTTCACACGGGCAGTCAAGAGTTAAGGTTTATCAGGATATTCTGGAATTCAGGAGTTGCTGGAGGCAAGATGGATGGCATGGCGTATTACTAGTATATAGTACTTTCTTTTCCGCTGCATTGTTTGATGTTGTACACTCTGATGATATGATGTAATGAAATGTAATGTAATAACTGATATAGTTCTTTGTTTAAAGATTATTCATTTATCTATTATATGTTGTTCCGCTGCGAATTGTGAGATTCTGTAATTGTTCTGTTGTTTCTTTCTGTTCTGTTTTTCTATCCTTTCTCTCTTCTTCTACCCTTTCTTCTTTCAAAAAAAACCATAAGGGTTCGTATTTTCGTTCACCTTGAGTTAATCAATGGAGATTAGTGTCTATTCAAGGAGTACGGATTTACGGGTCTTTACAGTTGGTATCAGAGCATATGGTTAAGCGACAACCATGGTTCTGTTGGGTGTTACTCATTAGAGATAGAGTCAGTAGTACTCTAGAATGAGTTTGAGTATAATAATAGATATGAGCGCGTATTTGTTGGTGAATATAAAAATTGTTTTTGAATCGGGTAAATAAGATAATTTTGCCCAAAACTATTTTTGTATAGAAAAGAAATGATTTTCTATGAATTATTATATCATATGGTTGCATGATTGTTAGGAAGTGATAATATTGAATTATTATCATTAGTATATTAAATAAAATAAAATGGATTGAATTCAAGTAAACTAACTTGATAAATTATTAATTCATGGGCTAATGAATTGGAATTTGAATTGGTTAAATTAAAGTTTAGTCGTAAGCTAAATCTAAAGATAAATTTGAATTTGTAAAATTCAAGTAAGAAAAAGGAATAAATTGAAATTTCCTTTGTTGGTAATTAAGTAAATTCGTGATGAATTGAATATGGAAATTGAAATTTGAAATGAATTAGTGAATGAAACTAATTTAAAGTAGTAATATGAATTACTAAATGAAAGTTAATTGATAGAATTCAATATTTAGAATTGTGAATTAAATTCAAATATAAAATTGAATGAAATTGGATATGTAACTTCAATAGTGAAGTAAAAATGTATAAGAAGCATATATTGGAAATTTTGTAATAGAATTAGCAAAATGGTTTGAATATTGGAATTGGATATTTGGATGCTACTACTAGCAGGTTATACAGGTGTATAAATGAATTGAGATTTTGATTTTAAAGATAAAAATTGAATTGCTCGACAAAAAGGTACGTATTTCAATTTCAGTATGAAATTTGATGACTTTCTTCTCTAGCCACTTGGCTTTTCTCTTTTCTTTTTGATTCTGAGGGGCCGTGGTGCCATTTTGTAGTCGTACCGAGTTAGCCGCGCAAAGGGGACGCTGGCGAAATTTTTCGAAAATTTAGGGTGTTAGAAAAATTTTGAGAAAAATTTGAAAGTTTGAAATTTGAATTTGAATTTAAATTTGAATTGTTAGGTAAACAATATTGTTTGGAACCTATAATTGAAGTTGGAAAGCTAGTTGAAATGATAGTGAATCTCTAGTAAAAAGATTTAGGTTAGAAAGTTGATAAAACTATTTAGATTGTGAAAAATAATAGACGGGATAAGGGCATTCTTCTTAACTTGTAATTTCGGGACGAAATTCTTTTAAGGGGGGAAGATTGTAACGACCCAGAATTTTGAACAATTTTATATGAAAATATTTAATTAATTTTAAATATTTGAATGATGGTTTGGATTGAATTTTCAATACAACTATGAATTTGACGATTAAATTATTGAATTTAATCTATTAAAGTTGAATAAAAAAATTGATTCTTCAATTTTAAGCCGATTAAAAATATTTCAAAGGCTTGTAAAATTCATATTGATAAAACTAAAGATAATAGAAGCTTCAGAATTGAATTTGAAAATGATTGTTCAATTTGGAAATTATATCGTTTGAATCGATATTTAAAATAGCCGTCCGAGGCACAGTCTCGAAATTCGACGAAACCAGTTCCATTGGGTCCGTAATATTGAATTATTTCCGGATTTCAAATTTCGTATTTTTCGGAGTTGATATGTGAGCACACGGTGGGTAAAGGCACTGAAATCGAATCGAATTCAATTTAAATTTAAAATTTAAATTAGTCAACAACACACCACGTTCTTCTTTAATAACACGCCCCTTTTTTTCAGCTGAGTATCACGCAAGAATCACGATAGAAATCATGCAGAGCATGCCGCGTTCCCCTATTTGAATTCGGTTCGAATCTAAAATCAAATCGAAGAAATTAATGGCCGAACTCTTCGTTATTCTTCTCCCCTCTCCTTTTTAATAACCGCGCAACCATTTCCCCCCTTTCTCTTCGTTAAAACAAATTGGCCGAAGCCTTTTCGTATGATAAAAAATAAATATTCAAATCGAATTCGAGGAGTGGGGCGACTTGCGGCAACAGTTAGGGTTCGCGTGGCGTTCACGTGAAGGAGGCGCTCGCGATCGACTTCGCAGGGGGGAATCGCGGCGGCGACGTTGATGGCGTGCGCGTGGCACGGGGGCTTGGGGGCACGACGGCAACGGCGGCTAGGGCTAGGCGGCACGGCAATCGCGATGAGATGGAGGGAAGTCGCGTAGAAGGCAGCGGCAGTGTAGGCGATGGCGCGGCAAGGTTTCGAGCTCGGTGATTCTGGGAATCGCGTGTGCGCGCGCGATGGATCTGGGTAACGAAGCAGTGAGGTATTTTTTTTAAATTTGTTTATTCAATATTGAAAAAAAAAAGAGCAGTTTTAAATTTTTATATATAAAAATATATATTAGAAAGGTGAAATGATAATGACAGTAAAGTAAATTCATTTTTAATCTGATTCTTTTTAGCTAAATAAATTTATAAAAAAAAGGATTTATTGTTAGAAATGATTAAAGAGAAAATTTGATTTTAGAAACTTATAAATTAGTTTAAAATAACTTTTTGAGTTAATTAAATTAAATTTATAAAATAGAAATTAACTTGTTCAATTATTTCTTTTACTAAAAATAATTTATTAAGATAACTTATGGGGTTAATAAGTTTATTTTAATTGTTAGTTGCCAAATTTATTTTTAAAGGGAAAATTAGTTAAAAATATAATTTTAGTAAGTAAAAAGAAATTTAATTCATTAGTTGGGAAATAAATATTGGAATTAAACTTAGTTTAAATTTAATTTTTAGTTAAATCAATTTATTAAATAGGAATTTAATACTAAGATTTAATAGTTGCTAATAAAGGAATTTAGTTTAAAATTTAAATTCTTAGTTAAACAAATTTATTAAAAGGAGTTAGTTTGATATAATAAGTAAGAGAAATTTATAAAAGGAAATTTAATTATTAAGTGAAATGATTTATTAAAGGAAATTTAGTTTTTAAATTTAATTTTTTGTTAAGTAAATGTTATTAAAGGGTAAGTGATTTTTCACTTAGTTCAAATATTCTATTCAAAAGGAATTTTAAAAGATTGAAGAAATTAATATAAGCAAAATGTTAGAATTATTTTAAAAAGAAAATCAGTTTGAATCTTTAATTTTTAGCTTAAAATAAAAAAAATCATTAACTTGAGATGAAATAATTAGTTGAATAAAATTATTAAAGGAATTGGTTTAGAACAAAACCGATGAATTAAAATTATAAAATGAAAAATTTATTTTTCGATTATTTCGAATATTAATAAATTGTGTAAATATTTATAAAAGGTATAAATGAAGAAAACAAGTTGAATTGGAAGTGGATTGCAAACGGGAATAAAGGTGAGAACTTCTCACTCAAAAGGATTTATTTAAATTTTAAATAGTTAGATTTAAAATTTGTTGATTGAATGATTGAATGCTTGAATGATGATTGTTATATATATATATATATTGGATGTGAATAGACCCTATACGCCGTTAGTAAGCGGAGGTTATTTATTACACACATATACCGCGATATTCCACCTCGAAGTGGAATTGGTATTATATTATATATATAGCAATATATATATTGGCATATGTATATATTGCAGTTGATTGATTTCCCGCATTGTATAGCGGATGAGACCCTATGCGCCGTTAGTAAGCGGATAATATTTATTAAATCCCATATACCGCGATGTTTCGTCTTGAAACGGAATTGGTATTGTGCTAATGTCTGTGGATGCAGGGAAACAGGTTGGAGGGATCCAACTGGATTCCTCACAAATATTTATTTGATTTCATACATTGTGATATTTGATTGTTTATCATGGATGATATATGATGTTTGAAAGTCGTGTTTGACTATTTGATGTGTTGCATCATCGGATCCAATTTTGAAGCTTAAAATAACGATTTTGATTTTTAAGGGATTTCTAAAGTGATTTTTGAAAGTATACGTTTATAAAATATTTTTGGAATTGATTCATCTTAAATAAATAAACGTTATAATTTTAAGGTTATAAAAATTATGATTTTTGAGAAATACAGTTAACAGTGATTTTTGAAAATATGGGATTGATGATTTTATAAAATAGTTTAAACTGGGATTTTTGAATTTATTATAAAAAGTTTAAAAATAGGATTTATGAAATTTGATTATTTTATAAATCAAAAATGGTGAAATTATAAAGGAGTTTAAAGACGTTTTAAAATAGTAATATAAATTGATTTATATTAAAAGGTTTATAAATTGATATTTATAAATTAAGAATATTGGAATTATAAAACGAGCTTTTATAAGTGTTAGAATGAATTGTAAATGAATTTCATAAATGAACGAAATTTATAGAATTATAAACGGTGAAGTTATAAATGGAATTTTATAAGCAGTAGGTTTATAAAATTTATAAGAGTTAGAATGAATTGTGAATGAATTTCACAAATGAATGAAATTTATGGGATTATAACGATGAAGTTATAAATAGAATTTTATAAATAGTAGGTTTATAAAATTTGTAAAGGAAAATAAAA
The DNA here is from genome assembly GCA_030765085.1 of Allium cepa. Taxonomy (NCBI): domain Eukaryota; kingdom Viridiplantae; phylum Streptophyta; class Magnoliopsida; order Asparagales; family Amaryllidaceae; genus Allium; species Allium cepa. Next base: position 141,975,638 of record CM060932.1, read on the forward strand.
TAAAATTCATAAAGTTATTAAAGGAATGGATTTGGATAAATAAATGAATCGTTATAAGATTTATAAAATTTATGAAGTTAAAGGAACAATTTTTTAAACAAATAAATTATAAGTATTTGACTTATAATATGAATTTTTAATATATCATTGTGATATGAATTGAGATAGGTTAATAAAGGAAATTTATAAAAGGAAGTTGTTATAAAATAAATAGAAATAGAATTTATAAACATTGTTTTATAAATCCGCAACGATTTATTTTGATAAGTGAATTGTTGTAATTTATTAATGGAGTTATATTCACGTTTTAGACAGTGAATAATCCTTTAAAATAAAATAAATAGAAGTGATGAAATTTATTAACAAGGTATATTCACGTTTTTGAATAGTGAATAGTAGGTAAAAGAAATTATTTTGGATGTGATGTTTGAAATAGAATTAAAACGATCTAAAGAAGTTTTAAAAGGTGTTGAGATTCGAAACCATAGATTTCAACATTTATTGTTGAAATAGATGTTTTCGAGAAATATAAGGAAATAGTGGACTATAACACTGTTGTTATAGTAAATGATTTCCGAAATGAAATATTTTGTATAGTATTGGGATTTATATATCTATTTTAATTTTGAATCCCTATACTAGTGAATTTGGGTTGTCGTAACGATGTTTTACGCAACATTCGTTTTAACCCAAATAAATATGTTTAAGAAAATAATTTTCTTAAAGAATGAAATATATACTTAATTTCGATTTAAGTGTATTGAATATTTTCAAGTGTTGAAAATAAAAAGATTTGTGAATTACTTATAAATAAATAAGTATGGAAATATTTTTCCAATGAGAAATGAAAAGTTTGGAGAATTTATCTTTTTGAAGATAAATTGAAAATGAATAATTGAAATCGTATGTTCACAAATATTTTGGAAATATAAATTCAATATGGAATTTATAAATGGGATTTGGAAAATGGGTTTAAAAATAAATATCGATTTATCTTTAAAAGTATGGAAATTATGTATATATCTTGTAAAGATATTTTTGGAAAATAAATAATTTGGAAAATTATTTGGAATCTGGTGATGTTGTGCATATCCATTGATAGTTCAATAACCGACTATCGATATTTACCTTTGAATGGTATTTGTTGTGATTTGCTTGAAATTGAATGCCACACTTATTTTTTTTAAAAAATAAGCGCTCACTATTCGGGTTAACCGGGAAAGGACCATGGGGTCGTATAACCCATTCCGAATATGTGATATGTCGTTATGGATAGCATTTGAAGACCGGTGTTGAAGACCGGGTATTTGCGAGAGCGATGGGATGACCTGTCGATTGACTCTGCACCGAGTTGCTCCGGTATAGAGTTCTCCATATGTGATGGGGAATCCGATCAGGATTGTGGATATCCGGATTGCAAGGACTTCTTTGGAAGTGCCTTCGGTTCTGTTCGAGCCCGGAACAGACTTGTATGGATAGTATGTCTGACATTACAAATTGAGATATAAAGCCGATTTCTTTCAAATATATTTCTGTTGGTGGCGGAGAATTTATTCTTTTAGCTTAACACCCTTCTCTGAGACGTACGAGCTCAGAGGTTATATAGTTGAAGTTATCAGCGATGTATTCCCAATTTGGTAATGTGACATGCTAAGTGTTGCTGTGAAATGATCATTGTATTGATTATTTGTGATAGGATCATTTGTTTGATCGTCTATCTTGGTGATCATTTCTATGATCATTTTTTGACCCAAAGCATGGCTTTTGTATAAAGTATGTTTTTGTGGACGTGACTTCGTCGAGCCTCACAAACCGGTAATGGTCGAAACAGGAATTGTGCGGCAAGGTTTCCAGGGATCGCTTCCCTAGGGTATGACCATTCCTTCTGGAAAAGGGTAGTATCATGGTATGGAGTCCAGATACTTACTCATGTTGAAACACTCATTATTATGGTGTGATGTTGGTTTGAGAGCTCTCGTTTAAAGGTTCCAAAGGACCGGGGGTGGCATATCTGAGGGTTTGTAATATTCCTTGGGAAAAGGGATTCCCGGCTTTGTTTAGCGGAGAACGGTGGTTCTCGGGGCGTCCATCCAGAGGCGTTTCCATGTGGCAATGGGAAGTTCCTTGGCCTGACCATTTGTTGGAAAATCCATTCTTCAAATACGAGACTTATACGGTTTTAGTTGTATAACCTGTCATGGAATATGGCGGTAACCCGCTATTGAACATGGTAGCTATAGTAGGCATAAGTGCGAAATGTCTATGCTGGCTAAGATTTATATCTTTATTTTCGAAATGAATTTTTCCTACACTATGCACTAGTAATAATATCAAATGTTCTTTTTAATGCGTATCAAGCATCTTTGACTATAATAAGGAGAAATCTCCTCCGATTCTGCGTTTGCATTGTGTGTGTGTGTGGGAGGCCTTATGGTAGTCTCATTCTTAAAAGCATTGCGAATTAATTTTAAAAATATTCCTCTATTTTAATTTTAAAGAAAAATAAACTGTTTTGAGTTCTCACACCAGTCACATGACTGACTCGGAGTTTATTGTTTTCCTTCCTAAACTCTGGGTGCCCACCAATCTTCACACGGGCAGTCAAGAGTTAAGGTTTATCAGGATATTCTGGAATTCAGGAGTTGCTGGAGGCAAGATGGATGGCATGGCGTATTACTAGTATATAGTACTTTCTTTTCCGCTGCATTGTTTGATGTTGTACACTCTGATGATATGATGTAATGAAATGTAATGTAATAACTGATATAGTTCTTTGTTTAAAGATTATTCATTTATCTATTATATGTTGTTCCGCTGCGAACTGTGAGATTCTGTAATTGTTCTGTTGTTTCTTTCTGTTCTGTTTTTCTATCCTTTCTCTCTTCTTCTACCCTTTCTGCTTTCAACAAAAAACCATAAGGGTTCGTATTTTCGTTCACCTTGAGTTAATCAATGGAGATTAGTGTCTATTCAAGGAGTACGGATTTACGGGTCTTTACAATTTTCATTAGAGTTATCTTTAATATAATATTCTAAATCTTCTCCTTATATTATCCTTGATGCAATATTAAGTTCCACAATCTTTTAGTGCTTTATATTACAGTCTTCAATAATCTAGTTGTATATTGATAAAAGTATTTTATGAATTCAAAACTTTCAGGCACAACTTTGACAAAAGCAACATGCAAGAAACTTTAATTTCTCTACCATCTGTTAAACGAAACATCCATTGAGCAAAATAATAATAATAATAATATCAAACTATGTTAATAACAGAATACCAACATCATTTACAGAGTTGAATGTACGAATGTATAAAGCTAGCTCAGCAAGCAATATAGAAGCACATATTCCCTTTGTGGGTGTAAAGTTTGTGGTATTTTCTGAACGGAACATTTCCAATTATATATATTTGAAACATGCTATTATTGACTTTCCACCCTTTTCATTCCAAAAATAAGATGGTATCGAATCATAATAATAGAATAAATTAAACGGTACCCACATGGATATTTAATCTTAACATAGCGACGTGTTAGATGTGATGAATTTCCAGTATATAATCTAATTATAATGACTTTTCTTGCAATTCAATAAATTGTACATTTTATAAATGCTGAATTTTAATTGTATTTTGTATCATGTAGGCATTGAGAGTTTATCTTTAATGTGAAATATTATATATACCTACTCAACTAAGTTGATGGTCTATGGAAATTTTCTCATAAATTACATTTAAGCAAGGGGTTTGGTTTGTGTTATTTTGATGGAAGTCAATGACTTTGGTTGTATATGGTCAAGTGTGGGTAGGTTTTGTAAGAGGTACAACAATAGAATTACATGGATGGTGAGGGTACCGTGTAGGTATCTATTTTTTATTTGGCTGGCGTAATCCTTGAAGATTGAATGAGTCAGACATAACATTAGTTTCGTACCATGTAAAGTATGTAAAGTTAATGAGAGTAATATGAGCATGCAGTATTTATGATTTACATGTGAAATTACACGATTGGGTTTAAAGAGTGAGATTTTGGTTTAATTGTGAGAACCTCTCATATAAACATACATTAAATGTTAAAGGCATGTAGTAAATCATCCTCCCAAGATGGAATTGGTTATATTGTTTATGGGTTTCTTTTAAATATTTTCACGATTAATTGCTCATATTTGTGATTTTATTTCACTGTTTATAAAAAGTAAGAACTCTCATTGCACTATCACTCAATGGGTAACTACAAAAGTTCTTATGTACACTTGCTCTGAATTGTTTGCTATCATATCAAAGTAAGATGTCAACCATTGCCGCATAACATCACTAATGAACATTGATCCATGTTTTGGATTACATAAGATACCAAAACTATCTAATCAATATATCTTTTTCAACGTGTAGCCACATTGATAGGGGCAATCGAATAATTAGCGACGGCTTCATAAATGGTCCATATTGATTATTATGTGTAAAAATACACACATATCGTGCGTGCCTCTATGCTAGCAATTACTTGGGCTCTCTCACTCTAACATGATATTCTGTCTATTTATCCACGGTAAAAGCAAAACTCCAAATGCTGAGGATTTTAAAATTACAAGTGCGCACAAAATAGATTAGACAAAGTGTTATAGCACCATCAGATGTTTGAAATCGAATGGTAAATTAAATAACAGAGTAGCTGGAGCCACATGGAGCCTAGATGAAGCCCTTGAAAGTATATACTTTACCAGCTATAAGCGATTCTCACTAATTCAACTATAAATAGGGCCTGATAAAACGAGCAAGATGGACCAAAGTCTGACTGAGGCCCATTCGAAAATTGTATGTCCATGTATGTCATGTTTTCTTAATGGACATGATGAATTTAGGCAATATATTTTCCAAGCTCAAGCCTAGCCAAATGGTTTGATAATTGTCATGCTACACGTCCATAAATTTTTCCATCCAAACATCGTTCAGATTTGAACCATGTTTGGTCCTTGTTTGCCCAAGAACATGAACACTGTTGTATTCATCATTCCGGTTTACAACCAAAAAGATAAATTAATGTTAGTAAATTAATGGCTCTTCTTTTTACTTTCTTATTTCATTTATTATTAAATTCTATTTTAAAATATTTTTGAAATATAAGTTCCTATATTGTCAGAGGCCCCGCCTAAGCGCTGTTTAGTCGCTGTTTTACAATTTTGATGCTTTGCTTTTTTGCTTTAGCGCTTTATTCCACCCGTTACCTAAGACGTCGTCTGGACGTTATGTTTTTCTTAAAACGCTAAGAAAATAGGCAATTTCGGTATGATTTTTTTTTGACAAAATAAAATATAATTATACTAAAAACACTTGATATTTTGTTTATTTATTGAACCTCTTCATCTTCTAATATGGTTTCAACTTTTATTTACGCTTTATATATTTCATATCAAAATATATAGAAAATCGTTCCATAAATTTTCTTTTTTTAATTCAAAATAAACCTACAATTTTCATGTTCTCCAAAGCTTACCTAATTTATTTTCTAGTTCAAATAAATAAACATACATAATAATTACCCATTAGCTTTTCACTCATTTAGATTTTGATTTTAATGGTTGTTCCCTTTGCTTTCTTATTTCATTTGTTTTAAAATTCTATTTTAAATATTTTTGTAATGTAACCTAGAGCAATCAACTAAAAATAAAAAAATTACTCACAATTATTGTGTTTATTTATGAAGCCTACTAAGTGCACAAATATTTAGTCATAGTTATGACAAATTTCATCATGTATAAATATGTTGTAAACTATAATAGTTTTTTTTTCATAATTTCAACCGCGTGTATGTATACATATATCACTAGTATTAGAATAATAAACAGTGCGATCTATCAACATAAATTGAGTTTCTTATTATATGTAGTTATTATTTTATTGTTGCTTAATGCAAGATTTAGTTATATCAGATTATGCAGCGATTGCTTATTTCTATGTAGTCTCCATCTCAACTCCGTATGGACTCTAAAAACATTCTTAATGCCAAGCGCGCCGCTCCGTCTTGAACAATATAAAATAATACGTGAGAAGCCTAATCTATTTTCTTTCGCAGGTCACGACTTATGCAATTTAAGTTTTGATGTTGTCGTCGACTCGTCATTCGTGGAGGGGCCTAAGGTTCCAAAGGCAATGCAGATGGTAGCGATGGTGTCCTTGGTGATGGCGACGACTAATACTGATCAGATAGTATCTTGGAGATGGAGCAATAACAGTGGTTTCTAAGTTGGAGTTGTTAGGTGGTGGCAACGGTTAAAAGATGTCGGCTAGGGTTTGGAGATGATGCGGCGATAGTGATAATGGAGGGGACTTCAAATTAGGGAAGAAAAGATAACAATTGCAGGTGATATTATCCAATAGCCTTCTGCGTAAAAGCAATTTTAGGCAAAGTCTCTACATTGCTACCAATCTCAGCCATCTCGGCTGAGAAGTTCCAGCGAAATGAAACATAAAATTTCGGATGAAAATCACGTTTATTATATATTGACCGAGTTCTCGGTACCTCGACTGATATATCGACCGAGATCTATTTGCGATATCTCAGTCAATAATAAGATTTTTTGTGACAACTTGAATTTTGATGAAAATTAAAATTGTGTGATATATAACATAACATATATTTATATGTGCATATGACCAGTTGAAATGGGGTTTTTGACGTAAATAAAAACAATGGCGCAAGCCAAATCATCTTAGGATGCAAATAATTCGATATATCACTCGTTGCACAAAAACTAATTTCATGATTTATATAATTTTTCCATCTGCATTACGGTATAAAGAGGGTCACCAAAATATTTTGAGAAGTGGTAGTTAGTTCGATTTTCGATAGGATTCGAAAATTCAACTTTGGGATCAAAATTTCACAAGTTATAAAATGCTTTATTTTGTCATTTGATAAAAAAACTATATAATAGAATGAAAAATTATTTAAAGAGAAGAAAAATGAGAATTCAAATCTAATATCGATTAAGAGAAACCGATGAGTAAATCCACCACTCAAACCTTCCTACCCATAGTTGGATATTATTTTTCTATCATACTTCAGTATGATATATATTGTTAGTGTATGATTGATATTGAAAATGGAAGACTAGATTTGATTGTGATTTCATGTTGATTTGATTTGTTAGAGAATCATGATAACTTTATTATATGTAATGTGATTGAATTTGGTAACATATATTCAATTTATGAAATTTTCTAATTTCATGTTTTTAGTTTGATTTTGGATCATGAGATAATTTAAATCAATTAGAAGTTGAATTGGACGATTTGGAGTAGAAATAATGAAATGCCAAATCAAGTGAAAATTATTATTATTAATGTAATATATTTATGGATATTATACTGCATGCAAATCAATTTTAAAAATAATATATACCTCGAGATGTTCTTAAAATCACCTTTATGATCCACGATGTAAATCCAAGATAAACGTCTGAGATGTATTTATCTCATCTGAGAACTCTCTGTATATGAGATCTTGTTTCTAGAATTTCCAAGACGAAATATAATCGAAATCCAAGATTTAAAACCTAAGCATATATACCTAAGCTTACAATGTTATTTTATAGTAGTATTTTCAAGTAATTGTATGTATTAGCTATAAAGCTAATTTGTGGTAGAATTTTCAAATGAAATATTTTTATAAATATAATTCTACCATCTAGAAGCAAGTCCAATTGTTATAAATGTTATAACATTTTATTTTATAGAGTACTTTTTAGTATCATTTCCTTTCCTGTGTTAGTAACAGTTAAAGTAATATTATGTGAATTACAAAATTGAATATAATACATAATGTTGCCATGCTACCTCATAGAAACATTCTTGTCTGCGGTTCTTTTAGAAAATAAGTGTTTTGAAATCGTATAGAGCAATTTATGTTATAATACTACGATGTAGTGTCAATTTATTATTCGGTACATGTTTATTTATTTTCTAATGATTGAACATTACATTTTATTATTATTTAGTTTCATTTTTTATATGTTTACTGCGTTGTTTTTAATTGCATTTTTCAAGCATTTAAAGTTATTTTATTTAGGGGTTCTTAGGCTCGGAGAAAAATTTGAAGAATTTTTTTATTTCAGAGACAGAAGTTTGCTTTTTAGGCTGAAAGACACTTTTAGTGTAAATCACAGAATGATAGTTGCAACTATCATTTTCCTTTCATACTAAAAAGTGTCCTTCAAACAGAAAAACAAACATGTTGTTCCTGCGACTAAATTTTTTCCCAACTTCTTCCCCGTGCATATTTTCCTGTTTTAATTTATATTTATATAAAAATATATGATGTCACTGTGTCGTGTAGTAGCATTTTGCACCTGCTATTTTTAAAAATAACTTGTTATATTGAAATATTTTCTCATATGCTAATGTGTAGCGTCATTTTGTACTTGTTACTTCAAAAAAAAATCATATCATGACGTAATAAAGTATCATTTTTTACCTACTATAGTTTTTTACTGTTACGGTTATTCGTGAAAATAGTTATTGGTGTATAGATAGAGTAAGAGAATGTGAGAAATGGTGTACCTAGGCGACATGGCAGGTGCAATGACGCTCACATGTTGGAATGATTTAAGGTTTTTGGACTAAGCTGATGACGTTAGTGGCGGCTGGTGGTGGTGGTGCTGGTGTGGCAGCGACATGGTGATGGCAGCAGGTGAGCAGCGATGGGGTGGCGGCGGCTACGGAGAGAAGCAGTAGATTGTTGCAGCGGTGGAGAAATGTCAGCACAGAGGAAAATATGTGCACCGAAGAAGATGCAGGGTAATGTCATTGTGTTTAATTTTAAAAGTTGACGTGCTACAAACTAAAAGTGTGTTCAAGTTTGTCCTGTCTTTTAAACAAGATTCTCCGTAAAACTAGTATAACCGCACAACGGTGTAGAAACCGACCGTTCGATTGTATAACTTTGATAAGAAATATACATTTAAAAATTTTGTTAATATTACTTAAACATTAAGTGATAATATGTTGGAAAAGAACAAATTGAGATTTGAATCTGAAAATATGAATTTCAAATTTAAATATTAATCAAAACATTCAAAATTGTCGATTTGAAATTGAAAATTTTAAAATCATAATAGATTTGAATTTGAAATCTTTGATGCGTAAAATAAAAGGAGAAAGTTTAGGAAAACCCCGATGAGACAAGATCCACGTTTTTCGAGAAACCGCCATGAGACAAGATTTATGTTTTTCGAGAAACCGCGATGAGACAAGATCCACGTTTTTTTGGCTTCAGGAAAATTGATTTTGGCTAGTAGAAGTAGGCAAACCTCCCTACGGTCGGTTTGGTAAACAATTTTAAAAAAAGCATGTATTGCAATGAAAATATAATATACATGAATCAATTAAGAAATGAAAAGAATTTTTTATGAACTTTCTATGAGTACGAGAATTCAAATCTATAATACCACCTATATATCCAAATTTCAACAAAAAAATACTACTTTTTGTCATGATCGAGCTCGAACTTGTTACCTCGTCCCAACATTATGGAGAGACATATTGGAAATTTTGCAGTTGGAATAAAATACGATAAAGGCTTATAACAACATCTTTTAAAAGATGATTTCTTCCAAACATTGAATAAAAATTGACAATATTTTATTACATATTTTGCAATAAGAATACGTTTTTTATTTACACGATGTCAACAAAAGTAATATGTTTATCTCCTATTTGAAAGGTAGCCTTTAACTCATTAGTAAGTGCTATTAAATATGTCATAGTCGTTTAACTCGAAGTTCTAGCTTATGATGATTATGTATTCCATAGACTAATTTATTTATTTATTCTATTTATGTGTATTTAACCAAAACAGAAGTTTTATTCATAGGATTATCAAAGCATGCATTATTTTGAAATTTCATTATGCAAATGAAATACATATAAGAACCATAATCAAGTACTCATTTTTCTACTGTTGCATAAGTACCATACAGTACACATCTGAGTCTGACAGATTACATTTTCTTTCCATTTGTTCTACATCTTCAATATTGTAGCTAGTAGATCTAGTAACATTTCTATAGCTTTGTAACAGCTTGTTTAACTTCTGGCTTAAACGCCAAAGCAAAGCTTGTTGCTTCTCATTTTCCGTTCACTATCATAAAAATGTCTAACTATTTGAAAAGTAGCTTAATCAACAGGTAGGTCAAATAAGTTAATTACCAAACACACTACCTAGATCAAAATATTTTATACACGAATCGATGTAGAATTCAAGTTCGTATATACATTTGTTAGCTCGAAAATTTATGTAGCTAATAGGTGCAGAACGAAAATACAGCAATTTATAACAAATATTACTATTTACTAACAGCATCACTTGGTGTCCGCGGGTGCGGCACAGTGGATGGATCTTGATAGAAAGACCCAGGATTTATTCCTACCATGCACTTGCATATCCTATATAAATTTATATAGGGGGTATGGAGGCTTGGATCACTTTACTATACCTCTTCAGGAGTTTACCGACCTGCCGGGTTCTCTTGGGTTTCAAAAAAAAACAGCATCAATTGGTTGTCGTGACTGCCAGTTGTCATTTTGCTATACAACGTTTTTCCCCAATAGTTAGGGTTTAAAAAACTTCTTTTCTACATTAAATCAACATGTGGCCTGAGTTGATGGAGAACGAAATAAACCAAATCTTTGGTTAAACCAATTAATTTCTTACGAAACGGAAACCAAAATAGCAAAATATATTTTAAAAAAAAATATGGTTTCTGGATTGGTCTTAATCAAATATCTCATATGATCATATATTATACAGATCACGACACATACTGATCTAATCAAAAAAATAATCATAGAGACGGTAAACAAAAAGAAATTAGTACGTGCTGAAGATGATAGGAAGAAGATTGCCGATTGAAGTAAATTAGGAACAGCGTTCTATTTGTAAATTTCTTTGCTTTATTTCAAAAGAAGTCGGACCCAAAATCTAATTGCTTACTTTGCAAAGGAGATATTAGTTTGCTTTATTTGTGACTGCAATTATCCCATCTAATTAAATATGAATTTACGTGAGGTAAGCAAGAGGGTGGTGGGATTTATTCTAGAATGATCCCACCTAATTAGTTTGCCACCATCCTACTTCATTATGTAATCTCCACCGCGTATACGGTTGTCAAAATGCTTTTCGGCATCGACAGAGAGTATGTCCATATCTGATCCTGATCTCTTTGCCAACCAATCGTTACTATAACCCGTGGTTATAACTTTAAAATAATATTTTATACTTCAAAATAAAATATCATTTCAAATCCAAATCTTTATCAAAATAAAGATTAAATCATTTTCAAACCATTTCAATATATCAACATACCATATCTTTCAAATTCAAATATTTATCAAAATAAATATCAAGTCATTTCTAACCATTTCAATATATTAAATTATCGTATCCTTTCAAAACTTCCTTCCAAATCATTTTAATACATAAATATCATATCTTTCAGAACTTCATTTTCAAATCATTTTAATACGCAAATATCATATCTTTCAGAACTTCATTTTCAAATCATTTTAATATCAAAATATCATATCTTTTCAAAACATTAATATCAAATCATCATTTGGATGCAAATCCAAATATTCAACTTTAAATACCTTTTAAATTCAACGATATCATTCGTTTATTAACATTTCAAATCACCTTTTAAATAGTTTATATTCCAATTAAATTAATTCATTTAAACCATTTAAAAGTGAAGTTATTATTCTTTCAAGTCAAGTATTCAAATTTCAAAGTTTCAAATCATTCTGAGCTCATTTACTAAGTCAAAACCATAAACATTTAAAATTTCAGCCTTTCGTAGCATTTAGAAAAAGCTATTATAAGTTACACTTGAAAACATTTTAATTCAGCAAAGACAGCACTTAAAAACTGCTGTTAAAACTCAGTTTTAGTTAAATTTTAGTTCAAAACAGCAAAGACAGCATTTTCAGAAATGCTGTAATAGCTCAGGTTTCAAAATAAGGGTTTTTATTCATTTCAGCAAAGACAGCAGCCCACTACAGCATTTGCAGAAATGCTATAGTAGACCTGAGTTAAGTTTTTAGCCTATTAGTTCAACTACAACAACTACAGCATTTGAGAAATGCTATAATAGCTCTTTTAGTTCATTTCCAGAAACCATAGCACTTCTGAATGCTATTAAAAGTGATTCTCAGATTTTAGTGTATTTCCAGCAATTAATAAACTTCATTTTAAACCCATTAAACATTATAAAAATCATAATTTAATATTCAAAAATGTTCATTAACATATTATTTAACATATTATTTTTATAAAATAAATTTCTTATAATTAAATCCAATTCCAACAAATTAATTAATAAATTCAAGTGTAAAAGTTTCCAACCTTCACATTTTTAATAAATAAACTTAATACTTAAATTTTTATCACCATTTTTACAAATATAACTTAGTTTCCATTTTTATTTATTTATATAACTCAAATTTCCTTTTTAAACCAAAACCCAAATTTTCCAGACTTAAGTCATATTTCAATAATTCAACTTAACCATTTATTAATTTAACATTTTCCACTTATAGAAAAATCATAAATCCTTTATTTAAAACACTTTAAAAAATATATTTAAATCAAATTATCATAAATTTACATTTTAAACCACTTAAAATTTTATTTATATAACTCAAAGGTCGTTTTAAAAGCCAAAGTCCAAATTTCCAAATTTAAGTTATATTCAAAAATTCAATTTAATCATTTAATTATTCAACATTTTTAACTTAAAGAAAAATCAAAATTTCTTTATTTAAAACATATAAAATCTACTTTAAATCAAATTTTCATAATTTTACACTTTTAAAAATATTTAAAATACTTTATAAAATAACCACGGGCCTGTATATAGTTTTCTAACCTAGGTCAAGTGATACAGATATATATTATTTCAATCCGCAATTTAAAAAGAAAAATCCGGGTTCTATTACTTCAAACCCGTAGTCCCAAGTCAAAATAAATATTTAAAAACCGTTTTGTCCTATCATTTTAGCCCATAACGATTTTTCCATATTCTAAAGTCCGTTCGGGTATGTATCATTTCAACCCATAGTGATTTCTAATCTACATAGAACTTGCAGTGTGATAAACAGATATAAATGAATAGTCAACAACATATAACAGTAATAGATAAGATGACATGTACTTTAACAGGTTTAACATCATACATAAATAATCACAAGCAGTTATAGCATCATTTATAATTCTACACATTCAAATGTTGTCGCTTCACAATTGCATAAATATATAGTCTCGTGTGAGATTTACTCACTCTAAATGCTGGAGATAACAAAACCAATGACACAACGGAATCAAAAGCACGATGACAAGACTACGGACTTGAGTGGAGAGAAAATCCAAGCTACATGTGTTACAACCCATACAAAAATCAAAACAAACCATAAATTCAATATACTTTGAAATGATGTAACTTTAGAATAAAAAGAGATTTGAACCCAAAGTCTTTTGCCTTGCTTCTCTACTATTAGGCACGGCCTAGGGATGTTTTTTGGCTTTGGTTTGCACAAGTTTGGCTCAGGTTTGGTCATGTGAATGCACGGCCAAAGTGGTGAAACATGGAGGGGAAGTTACATAGTGAGAAGGTGAAGGGTTTTAAGGCAAGTAGTGTGATTCTTTTGGCCAAAACAAGGCTCGGCCATGGAGTTATGGCTCAGCCTGGGTGCATGTGTCAGGTCAGGGCTGGAGGGGTGTGTGGTGGTCAGGTCAGTGAGGTGGTGGCGGCCAAAGGTGGTGGTTATGGTGGTGGTTGAAATAGATGAGGCCAAAATGGTCAACTAGCATGGTTTTGGCTTTTGGGTTGCATTTTTGAAGGGTTTGGTCATCATGGTGGGTTCGATCTTGGTCAAGGCCAGAGGGATAGCTGGTGGTGATGGCAGGAAAGAGGTGTAGGAGGTGGTGGCCGTGGCTATATAGTCGTGGCTGAGCAAACAAGCATGAGAAGACAAGGCAAAATATAAGAAAAATAAGAAGAAAAAGGAAGAAAACAAGGAGGAAGACATTACCAAAATGTTTGAGCCGTGAGTGGAGATGTGAGATAAAAGTTTTGTGTGTGAGAAATAAAATGAATACGCGGCTAAGAACCGAAAAGTGCAAGCTAAAGAAATTGATGAGATGAGTTATGGAAATGAAGAGTTTAAGGCAAATGAAAGGTCTTACGTTAAAAGCTCTTTAAACCTTTCATATTTCCTTTTATTTAATTCAAATAAAAAACAAATAAAATCAGTAAATTTAAAGTTAAAACCAAAAAAAAGTAATAAAAAATAAAAATAAATAATAAATTTTAAAGAAAATGGAAAAAAGTTAAAGAAATTGCTTAAAATTTGAAAACAGGGCCTAGAAATTACAAATAAATCACCATTGACTTTGGAAAAATATCTACTTCATTTTAAAATATTATAAAGCAAAACTTTGAAACAAATAATTCATTTATAATTTCTAAAATTAAATAAATAATTAAATTTGGAGAAAATAGAAAAAGGATAAAGAAATAGTTTATTTAATTTAAAACAAGGCTTAAAATTACAAATAAAACATCACTAGCCTTATAAAATTTCTATTTCACTTTAAAACAAATAAAATGTCAAATAAATAAAATAAATGAGAAACAAAATAAAGTGGAAATGAGAATAAAATAAGATCTTGAGAAAATAGAAAAATAAATAAAGAATTCCTTAAATTAATTGAAGCTGGACATTAGAAATTGTAAAAAATACAACTGACACTGGAAAATGTTAATTACACTTTCACAAATGTTTTGAAACCAAAATATATACAATACATGTTATTTACCCATATAAACATAAATTAGAACATTGCACGACCAAATAAAATATCATTTATAAAATTTAAAATAAACAATTTTGTTAAATACAACAAATTTCACACAATAGTTAAAAAGGCACAACTTCCACATTATAAATCAAATTTCAATGAAACGAAAAGCAGTGTTCTTAAAATTTTATTTTATTTCAAAATAAAATACAAGATTCAAATTTTATAACTTTCAAATTTTTAAATTTAAAAGTCAAAGTTGACCATATTGACCAAAATACACTTTTTTGGAAAATATTCTTTTTAATCATATTTTGGAATGATAATTCATATCAAAATCAAAGGTTATATTTAAAATAATAAAATTATCTAAATTAAATGAATAAAATAAACTTAAATCAAAATTCAATTAAAATAGTTACAAAATATAGGGTTGTTACACTCTCCCCCACTTAAAACTTTTCGTCCTCGAAAAGGAATGAGGTACGGGAAAGCACAAAAAAAGATAGAGTGAAATAAGATTAAGACAAGATAACAAGAATATTGAGATTATATCTGATACTGTGTTATAGGTAAGTTTAAAAAGGTGGAGATGATCTTTCCAAGATCCTCCAGAATCAAGAACACAAGCACGAAAAAGGTGGATTCAAAAATGAGTATCAAAGATTATAGAAAGATTTCTAAACAGAAAGATTATAGAAAGATGCCTATACCAGTCTGTGGCATAAAGATAATAAGGACAACCAAAAGATAGTCTGAAAAACAAAATAACGAAATAAGTTTGAAACCATGGAAATTTCAACTTAAATAAAAAATAATTTTTTACACAAGTTAAATAAATCTTAACTATCTCAAATTTCATTATCTTATTATCCAATCATCTTAAATTAACAATTTTAAAACCATGGGTTTAAAAAATAATCATTTATTATACTCATATGTACTTAATAAATTTAATTCTTCTTTATTCCTAATTTAAATTAAATTGATTCCTCTCAATATATTTATCACTTATGTTAAATATACTTACACTTATTATAACTACTTTATTTTATTTTTAGTTCTTTTAACATTATTTTATTGTAAGTTATTCAATTATCCTTTATTATATTTACCTCTGTTAATCGTTTTATAACTAAAATTTAAGTGTATAATATTTATTATAGCCACTCAAATTTTATTTATAAAATCTTTTTATATTGTATATTATCCAATTACATTGTTGACTTCTAAAATTAAAGTAAGTTATATTTGAATGTAATTGTATTATACAAATAAAACTTTTCAATTAAATCATTTCATGCTTGAATATTCATCCAAAATTTTGATTTTCTTTTTATAATTGAAATTATTCTTTAAAATAAAATTTAAGAATAAAATTTCTAATTTCTTGAAACTATTTAGGGATAAAAAATGTATGTACATAATTTATCAAATCAAATTTAAATCATATATCTATATATATTATAAATCAAGTCATATTTTAGAAATTCATATCAATTTGATTTCCCAAAACAAAGCTGCAGCAAGACTACAGAGCGGTCTCTTCACTTCAAAACTTGAAAATGAATGTTGGTGATGCTACAGTCATCACTGAAATTATTTCCCAGCGACAAAGTGAAGAGCACTGATTTTTAAACTTTAAAATTCTTTAGAAACATATTCTTATTCGAAAATACTTTAATTAATATACTTTAAAACTTAAACACGAGGTTTGAAACCATCGAAAATTAAATTCTCAAATTTCTTGTTTTAAATTCATTTCAGTTCCCAAATCAATTTATAAACAACTATTTATAAATTCATTTATAGAACAATAAATGATAAACCAAGTATTATCATTTCAAATAATCAATTTAAATCAGTTTATTAAGTTCCATAAATTTACTTATAAATCAAAATTTATTTCATTAACCAAATTTTAAAATAATATCGTGTCAGTTTGTTCTGTCAAAGTGTTTTAGAAATTCTATCGATAACGTTGATCAGATGAATCGATCGGAAAACCAAATCAACATCAACAACTCAAACAACACAATATATAAAAGAAAAATAGATTTACAAGTACAATTCAAAATGTTTGGAAGAATAGATTGGGAACAAAAGACAAGATGATTAAATAACAGAGTAGGGAGATGGGTAAGCTTAAGTAAATCGCAGGCAACCTTAACCGGGTCAACCGTGACTTAAAGAATAAGATAAATGTGGATTTTTTTTGGGGTAAATCTACATTCGATCTCAAGAGATAGAGTTTGGAATAACAAAAGATATTAGCATCTAAACCAAAGATAGATATAAATCCCTGGTGAATCAATGCTAATCGTAAAGGAGTTTTCCCCTTTTACAATTCAATTTGAAATTGGCGAGACCGTCGACTCACTAAAAAGATCATTCGAAGTGGAGTTATGAGATACTCCAGAATCAAAAGAAGATGAATAGTGAGGGACACGAATGGATTTTGGAACCGTAGGGAACGTTCCAAAATTCAAAGGAAATTCGAATCAAAGAGGAAAGATTCAAGCTCGAACGAAAGTAATTCTGTAAATAATTTACCTTATATTCTAAGTTTTGCCTCAAAGCCAAAGCTCTCATACCAATTGTAACACCCGGTTATTTTCAACCATTCGCATCCGCACATGTCGAACTTGAATTGCTCAAAATACCGCGTTATAAATAAAATTTGGCAAATCTCAGAATATACAGTAAATAAAAATTATAGATCACAGACACAGAGTAATAATAATGCAGCGGAAGTAAAATAAATAGTAGTTCATGAAGCTACTATGTAAACATATCAGAGTTACATAAGATACAGCAGAGGAAATAGAATATAACAGAAGTCTCAATACATAAAAGTCTACTAATATAAGAGCTGAAAAGGAACAACAGACTGAAAACGATAAAACTAGACAAGTAGATAATCTCCAACGATTCCAATCTCCAGAAAGTAGAAATCCAAATCTGTAAATACTCAGGCTGACCCGAACGTAAACAAAATTCAAGCACTCGAGTCAGGACATACATACTTATACAATGTAAACCAACTCAAGTGAACTATAATAAAGGTACAAGTAACTTAAAAGATGCTTAGGACCGCGCATCCTCTAAGGATCCGTTAAAGTATTTACTATGTAGTAATATTGCGCTATTATAATAATGTCTATCAGTAAAATAAACTTACTTTAAAATAGCGTTAAGGAGTGACCAAATATTCCCCTTAACACAAATAATACCAATAGTCTATATAGTACCTGCATATCTCCTGATCGGGAGACTATGAGAAGATACTGCATAGGTACGACACAAATAGAAACTCATAGTAAATGCTCGATATGGTAGATGACACGGCACATAAGGCAATGCCAGGGTAGATATACCAATTACGACACTCGGGGCTGGTGGTAACGCAGCAGCCACATACGCCCACCGCGGAACACATTCCCAAAAATCGGAGGCGCGCCCAAACAATCACAAAAGCAATAGAATGGTATCGAAGAAATGCGTCCGCTATGAGGTGCGACCTCACTGGCTCGAGACCGCTCCTGTTTTAGCCACCTTATGCCAACTCACGGGAGTTGGGTCCACGTAACATACCATAAGAACGTCGCCACCATCCTTCTTCATTCTGGAATCTCCACCGCGTACACGGTTGTCAAAGTGGTTTTCGGTATCGATAGAGAGTATGCCCATATCCGATCCCGGTCTCTTTGCCAACCAATCGTTATTATAACCCATGGATATAACTTTGAAATAATATTTTATACTTCAAAATAAAATATCATTTCAAATCTAAATCTTTATCAAAATAAAGATTAAATCATTTCCAAACCATTTCAATATATCAACATACCATAACTTTCAAATTCAAATATTTATCAAAATAAATATCAAGTCATTTCTAGGCATTTCAATATATTAAATTATCATATCCTTTCAAAACTTCCTTTCAAATCATTTTAATACATAAATATCATATCTTTAGAACTTCATTTTCAAATCATTTTAATACGTAAATATCATATCTTTCAAAACTTCATTTTTAAATTATTTTAGTATCAAAATATCATATCTTTCAGAACTTCATTTTCGAATCATTTTAATATCAAAATATCATATCTTTTCAAAACATTAATATCAAATCATTATTTGAATGCAAATCCAAATATTCAACTTTAAATACGTTTTAAATTCACAGATATCATTCATTTATTATCATTTCAAATCACCTTATTAATAGTTTATATTCTAATTAAATTAATTCATTTAAACCATTTAAAAGTGAAGTTGTTATTCTTTCAAGTCAAGTATTCAAATTTCAAAGTTTCGAGTCATTCTGAGCTCATTTACTAAGTCAAAACCATAAACATCAAAATTTCTGTCCTTCACAGCATTTAGAAAAAGTTGTTATAAGTTACACTTGAAAACATTTTAATCCAGCAAAGATAGCACTTAAAAACTGCTGTTAAAACTCAGTTTTAGTTAAATTTCAGTTCAAAACAGCAAAGACAGCACTTTCAGAAATGCTGTAATAGCTCAGGTTTCAAAACAAGGGTTTTTATTCATTTCAGCAAAGACAGCAGCCCACTACAGCATTTGCAGAAATGCTATAATAGACCCGAGTTAAGTTTTTAGCCTATTAGTTTAACTACAGCAACTACAACATTTCAGAAATGCTATAATAGCTCTTTTAGTTCATTTTCAGAAACCATAGCACTTCTGAATGCTATTAAAAGTGATTTTCGGATTTTAGTGTATTTCCAGCAATTAATAAACTTCATTTTAAACCCATTAAACATTATAAAAATCATAATTTAACATTCAAAAATGTTCATTAACATATTATTTAACATATTATTTTTATAAAATAAATTTCTTATAATTAAATTCAATCCCAACAAATTACCTAATAAATTCGAGTGTAAGTTTCTAGCCTTCACATTTTTAATAAATAAACTTAACGCTTAAATTTTTATCACCATTTTTACAAATATAACTTAATTTCCATTTTTATTTATTTATATAACTCGAATTCCTTTTTAAACCAAAACCCAAATTTTCCAGACTTAAGTCATACTTCAATAATTCAACTTAACCATTTATTCATTTAACATTTTCCACTTATAGAAAAATCATAAATCCTTTATTTAAAACACTTTAAAATCTATTCAAATCAAATTATCATAAGTTTACATTTTAAACCGCTTAAAATTTTATTTATATAACTCAAAGGTCATTTAAAAAGCCAAAGTCCAAATTTTCAAATTTAAGTTATATTTCAAAAATTCAATTTAATCAGTTAATTATTCAACATTTTTAACTTACAGAAAAATCAAAATTTCTTTATTTAAAACATATAAAATCTACTTTAAATCAAATTTTCATAATTTTATACTTTTAAAAATATTTAAAATATTTAAAATACTTTATAAAATAACCACGGGCCTGTATATAGTTTTCTAACCTATATATTATTTCAATCCACAATTTAAAAAGAAAAACCCGTGTTCTATCATTTCAAACCCACACTCCCAAGTCAAAATAAATAATTAAAAACCGTTCAGGCCTATCATTTCAGCCCATAATGATTTTTTCCTATTCTAAAGTACGTTCGGGTATGTATCATTTCAACCCATAGTGATTTCTAATCTACATAGAACTCGCAGTGTGATAAACAGATATAAATGAACAATCAACAACATATAACAGTAATAGATAAGATGACATGTACTTTAACAGGTTTAACATCATACATAAATAATCACAAGTAGTTATAGCATCATTTATAATTCTACACATTCAAATGTTGTCGCTTGACAATTGCATAAGTATATAGTGTCGTGTGAGATTTACTCACCTCTAAATGCTGGAGATAACAAAACCAATGACACAACGGAATCAGAAGCATGATGACAAGACTACGGAATTGAGTGGAGAGCAAATCCAAGCTACAAATCTTGTATTACAACCCAAACAAAAATAAAAACAAACCATAAATTCAATATACTTTGAAATGATGTAACTTTAGAATAAAAAGAGATTTGAACCCAAAGTCTTTTGCCTTGCTTCTATACTATTTGGCACGGCCTAGGGATGTTATTTGGCTTTGGTTTGCACAAGTTTGGCTCAGTTTTGGTCTTGTGAATGCACGACCAAAGTGGTGAAACATGGAGGGGAAGTTACATAGTGCAAAGGTGAAGGGTTTTAAGGCAAGTAGTGTGATTCTTTTGGCCAAAACAAGGCTCGACCCTGGAGGTATGGCTCGGCCTGGGTGCATGGGTCAGGTCAGGGCTGGAGGGGTGTGTGGTAGTCAGGTCAGTGAGGTGGTGGCGGCCAAAGGTGGTGGTTGATGTAGATGAGGCCAAAGTGGTCAACTAGCATGGTTTTGGCTTTTGGGTTGCATTTTTAAGGGGTTTGGTCATCATGGTGGGTTCGGTCTTAGTCAAGGCCAGAGGCGTAGCTGGTGGTGATGATAGGGAAGAGGTGTAGGAGGTGGTGTCCGTGACTATGTAGTGGTGGCCGAGCAAACAAGCATGAGAAGACAAGGCAAAATATAAGAAAAATAAGAAGAAAAGGGAAGAAAACAAGGAGGAAGACATTACCAAAATGTTTGAGCCGTGAGTGGAGATGTGAGATGAAAGTTTTGTGCATAAAATGAATATATGGCTAAGAACCAAAAAGTGCACGGCTAAAGGAATTGATGAGATGAGTTATGGAAATGAAGAGTTTAAGGCAAATGAAAGGTCTTAGGTTAAAAGCTCTTTAAACCTTTCATATTTCCTTTTCTTTAATTCAAATAAAAAACAAATAAAATCAGTAAAATTAAATTTAAAACCAAAACAAAGTAATATAAAATAAAAATAAATAATAAATTTTAAAGAAAATGGAAAAAAAAAGTTAAAGAAATTGCTTAAAATTTGAAAACAGGGCCCAGAAATTACAAATAAATCACCATTGACTTTGGAAAAATATCTACTTCAATTTAAAAATATTATAAAGCAAAACTTTAAAATAAATAATTCAATTATAATTTATAAAATGAAATAAATAATTAAATTTATAGAAAATAGAAAAAGGATAAAGAAATAGTTTATTTAATTTAAAATAAGGCTTAAAATTACAAATAAAACATCACTAGCCTTATAAAATTTATATTTCACTTTAAAACAAATAAAATGTCAAATAAGTAAAATAAATGAGAAATAAAATAAAGTGGAAATGAGAATAAAATAAGGTCTTGAGAAAATAGAAAAATAAATAAAGAGTTCCTTAAATTAATTGAAGCTGGACATTAGAAATTGTAAAAAATACAACTGACAGTGGAAAATGTCAATTACACTTTCAAAAATGTTTTAAAACCAAAATATATACAATACGTGTTATTTACCCATATAAACATAAATTAGAACATTGCACGACCAAATAAAATATTATTTATAAAATTTAAAATAAACAATTTCGTTAAATACAACAAATTTCACACAATAGTTAAAAAGGCACAACTTTCACATTATAAATCAGATTTCAACGAAACGAAAATCAGTGTTCTTAAAATTTTATTTTATTTCAAAATAAAAGATAAAATTCAAAATTTCAAACTTTCAAAATTTTAAATTTAAAAGTCAAAGTTGACTATATTGACCAAAATACATTTTTTTGGAAAATATTCTTTTTAACCATATTTTGGAATGATAATTCATATCAAAATCAAATTTTATATTTAAAATAATAAAATTATCTAAATTAAATGAATAAAATAAAGTTAAATAAAAATTGAATTAAAATAATTACAAAATATAGGGTTGTTACAGTTTGGCTCGGGTGTAGCTGTTGGAGTGGGCCTTCGTTGGAGGTGGGTGGCATGTGAGGTAGTGGTCGGTCGACGACGCAGTGGGTCGATTTATGGTATGGTTTGGTTTTCTAGTTTTGGGATGGGTTTGAGCTGTCGATCAAATTTTCGATCTAAGGGTTGTGAGACTTTGGCAAGTAGCATTTTTAGATCGAGATATGGATGGAGACTTGGCTGTGGTGTCGCGACGATGAGTCGGTCGCTGGCGAGGGTGTGCACGTGCACAGCGTGCACGGAAGGATTCCCAAGCTGGGTGAATCAAGAAGGTGAGTAGGCTTCGTTCCAGGCTGGGTTTGTTCGCATGCATCGATGTTCATGAGGGTATATGTTGAGTTGATCGGAGATGCTCTCTTCGGTTCGTGGCATCGTTTTCTAGTGTATTTGGGATGATTGTCTGGAGATGGAGAGGAGAGGAGATTGGGAGAAGACGGATTCTTCCTGTTTGTTGTATTGAGCTTCGGCCCATTTGTGTTGTTTTATTTAAATAGGTTCGGTTGTTTGTTGTCTTTAGGTGATAAGCCTCGGGCCGATGGTACTTTGTTTTATTTTTAACAAGCTTTGTTAATAAAGTAGTTGTTATAAAGTAAAAATTAAATCATAACCATTTGTTTTCAAAAGCATATAACAAGCATGGAATAAGTGAGTGAATCAAAGTATATGTTTTGAACCAGTCCACTTTTATATTGTAATGTTTATTTAAGTTTATTATTGAAAGGAATTTTAAAATAATAAAATCGTTTTACTTTAATTTTATTTACTTTAGGTTATTTAAATAAGTTATGTTATCATAAAGTAGTCAAGCTTTTTAAAAATAATTTATCATTAATCCTTGAGTTTATAAATTGAAGTATAATTCAGATAATTAAAGGAAAACAAATTGTTTATACTTTTGAATTAATACAAATTCTTAAGTGATTTTATAATAATTATTAAATTTCACATATTATAAAGTGTTATTAAGTGGATGATTCATATCGACGGATGTTACGCCGTCATACGATCTATTGTGAAAATTAAATAAGTGAAATTTTACTTACTTTTACAGACACAATTAAATCACCATTTGATAGTGAAAGCCGTCGTATAATTTTATACGGCCAAATTGTTAAGATGTTCCCAAACTGAATAGATGTGTTATTTGTAGATTATTTAAACTGTTTGACATTTGGTCAGCGGAAACAGCCACCACTCCGCTAAATAGTTAATTTAAATTCTGTGGATAGTTTAGGCCATCGATCTGATAATTTCAGAGTAATTGTTGTAATATTTACCAGCAATGATAAATCACTAATCTGTCTATTCTTGTATATATCTGTTTATATGCCTATTAGTTATATTTGCGAATATAAATGTGAATCGATCTGTGGAAGCTGATTGATATTGAATATCTGTATTATCATGCTAGACTGTGAATTGTAGCTTGATAAGTACCGTGAGACTAATAAGCCTTTTTCTATTTGGATTTGAATCTAGTTTTTTTTTAAAATAAATATTGTTTTTAATAATGTTTTTAATAGAATTGATAAATATTTTGGGAAATATCAAAGTAGATTTTTTTTGTAAATCTTTATAAAGGCATAATTTTTTATAAGTAAACTATTTCAAGTATAAAACTATTTTGTAATAATCATTTAAAATTAATATTTATTAGAGTGATTAGTAGTTAAGTATATTTTTCTTCAATATAAACTTATTTAATATAAATATTGTTTTAAATAATATATTATTGTAACTTTTATAAAGAGTATCTTATTTAATAAACTTGAGAAATGTATTTGGAAGTTGTATTAGTATGATTTGAAAAGAAGTTGTTTTAAATATATATATATATATATATATATATATATATTTACCAATTAAATAAGATTTCTTAGTAATTTTAATCTATTTAGATTTTAAATGAGAACAAGGCTTAATAGTTGCAATGGGAAATAACTTGGTTGAATTGATTGATTATTTTGATAGTTAAATAACCGACTATCAAATCTGGACGAAAATTGACTTTGGAAATGTCTAGAGGAAACTCGGGAATTATATGGTACAGTTATCATAAAAGGTGCTATACCGTACGTATAAACTCGTTTATTCTCTAGGACGAATTATAAGGAGAACCGTCCACTAACGGTTAGGAGGTGAACTCCGATCTTATATTTCATCGGTGTATTTCCCAAAGAACTGGGATTGAGTTTACCAGGAATAGCGAACGTTGCTTCGAAGAGACCAGGATCGGATTTGTAATCCGAAAACCGCTTCGATCCAACGAGTATGTTTTCGTGATGAATACAAGAGCTTGGAGTTGAAGATGGAGCAGTGAAGTGCAATGGATAATCGCTACTAATCCTGAGGGTGATTCCAAAATGGATGTAATAGAAATAGTGCCTTCGGTTCCGTTCGAACCCGTAATGAGATTGTATGGATGAATGCTTTCACAATATCTTCAAGAGGACGGTGAGCATTCTAAGTGATATATTATAAAAAGGTAACGCTTAGCCTCGAACCTCATTAACTAGGAATGACTGAAAATCAAGGGATATGCAGCAAGGCTAAGTGGGTAGCACCCAAGTAGGGTAAGGTCATACCTGTCTAGAAGTCCCTTTTTTATTTCGGGTGTGTCGGCGGTTGCTGATCCCAACCGCGGGGTGATCTTACTCGGGCTATCTACTAAGGGATAGTCCGGTCTTGTGTGGCAAGAAAACGGAGGGGCCCTCGGTATGCTGATCTAGACCAGGTACTGTGATAGGTGGTACCACAGTGCCCAGTCATTCGTTGGAAATCAATTCTCCCTACCTGCCCTTTACGGTTTTGATTGTAGAACCCACTTTGTGGCTAATATGCTGGAATTTAATAATGTAATAATTTTGGATATTTGAATAAGTATTTTTATATAGATACTATTATAAAATCAAAGGATTTTATGAGACATGTTTTGGTTATCAGGCGTGGTCTTACGAGATACCTTTGATTTCAAAGGATTTTCAAACTTTAATTAATCAAGTTGAGTGTGTTTCTCACGCTGGTTTACCAGAATGACCCGCGCTTGGTGTTTTTCCTATATGCTAGGGTCAGACCGAGCATATTTCCAGGTTTAGTTGAAAGAGTGGAAGCTTCAGGAGAGGAGCTGGAATCAGGAGATGTATTCGTGTAAATGCTTATATTCAGTTGTCTTTTGTTGTGTTGTCAACAAGTTGTAAGGACATGTTGTTATAAACTATATGAGTTGAATGGATGTAAACTCTGATTTAAAGTTTGCATATGTTATTAAAATAATAGTTTTGGTTTCATGTAAAGATTTGTTTATATTATACTTTATTCATTCCGCTGTGAGATTCTGATTGTTCTCTTTTCTTCCATCTTCTTTCTATTTCTACCTCCTTTCTTTCTTTCACTATTTGTCTTCCCGTGCGATTTGGCTGACAAGCGTGATTTAAAATCAGTTTAAATCGATACGAAAAAATGGGTTGTGACATTGTGGTATCAGAGCCTGGGTTGAGTGAATACCTAGATTTGTGTGGGTTGTTCATTAGGAATAGAGTTTGTAGCAACCTGATCAACTCTAGGTGTGTATATATATATATATATATATGAGAGCGTGTATTTGTTAGTTATATAAAAATGATTTTTATATTGTGTCATTGATCGGTTAAGTGACAAATGGATTATGGTCAATACGAGTAGCTAACGTTATTGATAGGGATCTCTAAACACTTGAATCAGGCCAACGGACACAATATTGTTTTAAGGGGTAGAAGAAATGATTTTATCCAGATATATTTTCTATATAAAAGGTATGATTTTTAAATATATGGTATTTAAAATGATTGGCTGTGATGATAATAATTTATCATCTAGGATTTGAATGGTCTTAGCCATCAACCTTGGGTATTTTCATTGGTTGTCCTTTTTGACTTGAGTATACCCTTAGAAATCTGAACCCTTTAGAATTTAAATCTTTGGAAAATAATTTTTTACCAAGTTTTATTTGCCAAAGGGATTTAGAAAACTTTTAAACTAATATTTTGGGAAAATTTTTCCTCCATTAAAAATAATTTCATGATTATAGATTTCTAAAAGGATATTTGAGAATTTAAACCTTATAACACTTTACTTTGTTGTATATAAATATATATACATGTATATATATTTATAATTGAAGTAATAAATTATTTATAAACTTACTATATTATTGTATATTTTTCTCTACCTTATAACCACTTTCAAAATATATACTTAAATTATTTTTGGAAAAACGAATTTTTTTTTAAAAAAATTTGGATAATAGAAATTTAAAGGGGAATAAATTTTTAAATGTAAACTTTGATGTACTCTTTAGCCTATAAAAGTCTAATCTTAGGATCTCACCTTTGGGTTTTGGTATTGATTGTAGAGAACCCGTAGCATCAGCCGTGGTGGAGCACTGGCTAGGGCTAGGAGAGATGGTGATTTTGACCGGGTCAGGAGAATTTAGGCAGATATTAACGAGCCGTCCTTATATGAAGAAGAGCTAGAGGAGCCGATAGAGCCTGTTGAGCAACCTCAGCCTCAGCTTCAGGAAGAAGACCCCGAGGAGGAATTCAACAATGAAGAAGAGTTTGAAATCGAAGGTGAGGACGATGAGTTCGATGACGAGGAAGGGTTCGAAGTAGAGTAGGATCTCGAATCAGAAAATGACGATGCAGTCATTTGGGAGATAGGGGAAGTTGTTGAGGAGCCAGTTGTTGGTGTAGATTTCCTTTCTAGAGAGCCTAGTCCAGAGATTATTTGGGTTCTGGATAGTGATGTGGAGTCTAGGGAATTGTCGGGACCCGATGGAGAGGACTTTGGTAGTAAGAGTCCATAGCTAGTTTGGGTTGCTTTCTCTCGGTAATGTCTGCATTTTTGTATGTGTCCATGACCCTTGGACGTCATGGATGTTATGTGTTAATGTTTGGTAAGACAATATATGTATGTATGTATGTATGTATGTATGTATGTATGTATGTATGTTTGTTTGTTTGTTTATATGGATGATGATAACATTTGTAGGAATTGTGATGTATATTTTGATATACTAATATGAAATCTATGTATTTACTAGTGTAATTTGGGTTGTTATTAACCAGTTCAAAATGTGTGTAGATATTCTTTTTTAAAACTAGCTATGGAATTTTGAGAACGAAATTCTTTTAAGGGGGGAGGAATGTAACGACCCGAGATTTTTGACATCCCTAGTTGTGAATATTGATTTATAATATTCAATAATATTGTATTTTAATATGAAATATTCCCGTTAATCAATAATTAATAACCGTATAATTTTTTTTCAAAACCAGTATAATTTGAATTTTCAGATCTATATTAAAATACAGATTGATTAAATGGAATTCCTTATATATGTATATTTTGTTTTAAAGGTAAAATATATATTTTTTTAGATAAAATATAATAGAGAATTAAAATTTATTGGGAAAAATCATATAATTATATTTTTACACATAAGGACAATAAAATTTATATGTGTATATATATATTGTGAATAGAAATTCATGGCGCTAAATAGATAATAAAGTAAAAGGATATTTTTGATTTTGGGTATATAAACAATATGGTTTATATTAAATGAAAAGAGTTTTAAGTTGAAAGTTTCTAAAATGATATATATACATTGAGTTAGAAAAGTTGTATATATGTAATGATAAGTTAAAAAGGAAAATTTATAATATTTAAATAGATAAAAATGTTATAAATAAAATGATGTATATAAGTATAAATAAGAGAAAACTATATATATACACATAGATAACAAATGAATTTAGTTTATTTGGAAATAATATATTTTTATATTATAAATTAAAAGATGTATATATGGATACATATATACATGAATGCTTAAAAATAGTTTTTAACATCTTATAGTCCTTATAATACACATGAATATAGGGTGTTTAATATTGAATGTTATTTATTTTATTTAAGTAACATATGTATATTAAGGTGTATTAACTAAAAAGTGTTATTTTAATGTATTAGTTTCTCACTTTTATTTTAAGAATGTATGAGTGACAAATGCAAACACTAATAAGTATATGCTGTCTATTTTCTGAAGTATATATTCATATACTTTAAAAGCTTTTATAGTTAATATATAAATAAAAGGGCTTCAAATCATTTACTGTTGAAAGAAAAACTGTTAAATAAAACAGCTTTAACAAAGTAAAAACAATGGGTTAATAATGATAAATTGTTAACCAGAAAAACATATTTACATCTGGCATCAAATAACTGATAAGATTTGTAATAATCATTCTTTTCTTTTCAAAAAATTTCACTCGGCAGAGACAATATCATCTGCTTAGCCTCCAACTATCTCTTTCCAAATCTTAGCAGGCTATTTCAAGTTTGTGTATTTATACAAGCATTTTGGATCTAAGTTGTGATTTGAGAATTCAAGCCTGTAACTTAAACATCCTCTGTCTAAACTGTAAGCAAGCATTAAATCAAAACCCGAACAAAATTTAAAAGAAAAAGGAAAGGGAAACCAAGTCTGGAAATTAAGAAGACATGAGCATCTCGGTTTTAAATTCAAATCACCAGGAAATTTTCAAAAGCAAGTTCAAGTTTCAGATTTAAAGATTTCAAATTCAACTTCAACTTCAAAAGATTCTAGAATCAAAATGTGGAAGGTGAGAAACCTTAATTTTTTTAAACTGGAAATTAATTTGTTCTGTACTCCGTTAAACTGTGAATATTTGATCATCCCATTACTCAAAAATCTATATCTTTAAGTCTAGTTCGTATCTGATGATACTGTAAACTAGAAATATGTCTATTTTCTAGTATAGTTTTAGCTAAAAATGGTTTGTGAGCAAATTATGTTGTGTAGTTCGTTAATGATAAATTTTACAGTAAAAAATCCAACTTTGGTGAAAATATAATTTTTTTTAATTCAAGGATTCAAGCATGCAGTCTTGATTCTTTTGTGAAAATATGAATTTTAGTGGTGAGATTGAAATTTTTAATGATTTAAATCTCGAGAAATAGGTAGATGAACGGTTTCCGTTCAAAAATTAATTTCTGGCGATCTCGTCGCCTTGAGGTGGAGCAACCAGGTCTAAAAGGAGCCGGTGGACATAGGGGAGGTGTCGACCGTGGTGAAATTTGGGTTTTGGGTTGGTATTGGTTGTATGAGTGGGCTTTAGGGTTTTGGGATGGTTTTCGGGTGTCGGCGAACGCGAGTGTACTGGGTGATGGTGGAGCAACCGGAGTTCGTGTGGTTTGGCTTAGGGGTAGCTGCTGGAGTGGGCCTTCGTCAGAGGTGGGTGGCATGTGAGGTAGTGGTCGGCCGACGACGCAGTGGGTCGATTTGTGGTGTGGTTTGGTTTTCTGGTTTTGGGATGGGGTTGATTTTTCGATCGAATTTTCGATCTAAGGGTTGCGAGACTTTGGCAAGTAGCATTTTTGGATCGAGAGATGGATGGAGACTTGGCTGTGGTGTTGCGACGATGAGTCGGTCGCCGACGAGGGTGTGCATGTGCAGAGCGTGCACGGAAGGATTCCAGAGCTTGGTGAATCAAGAAGGTGAGTATGCTTCGTTCCAGGCTGGGTTTGTTCGCATGCATCGATATTCGTGAGGGTAGATGTTGAGTTGATCGAAGATGTTCTCTCCAGTCCGTGGCATCATTTTTGAGTGGATTTGGGATGATTGTCAGGAGATAGAGAGGAGAAAAGATTGAGAGAAGATGGGTTCTTCCTATTCGTTGTATTAGGCTTCGACCCATTTGTGTTGTGTTATTTAAATAAGTTTTGGTTGTTTATTGTCTTTAGGTTATGGGCCTCGGGCCGGTGGTACTTTGTTATATTTTTAACAATCTTTGTTAATAGAGAAGTTGTTATAAAGCAAAAAATTAAATCATAACCATTTGTTTTCAAAAGCATATAACAAGCATGGAATAGGTGAGTGAATTAAAGTATATGTTTTGAACCAATCCACTTTTATATTGTAATGTTTATTTAAGTTTATTATTGAAAGGAATTTTAAAATAATAAAATTGTTTTACTTTAAGTTTATTTACTTTAGGTAATTTAAATAAGTTATGTTATCATAAAGCAGTCAAGCTTTTTAAAAATAATTTATTATTAATCCTTGAGTTTATAAATTAAAGTATAATTCAGATAATTAAGGGAAAACAAATTGTTTATACTTTTGAATTAATATAAATTCTTAAGTGATTTTATAATAACTATTTAATTTCATATATTATAAAGTGTTATTAAGTGGATGGTTCGCATCGACGGATGTTACGCCGTCATATGATCTATTGTGAAAATTAAATAAGTGAAATTTTACAAACTTTTACAGACACAATTAAATCACCGTTTGATAGTGAAAGCCATTGCATAATTTTATAAGGCCAAACTGTTAAGATGTTACCAAACTAAATAGATGTGTTATTTGTAAATTATTTAAACTGTTTGACATATGGTCAGTGGAAACAGACTCCGCTCCGCTAAATAGTTAATTTAAATTTTGTAGATAGTTTAAGCCATCGATTTGATAATTTCTGAGTAACTGTTGTCATATTTATCAGCAATGATAAATCGCTGATCTGTCCATTCTTGTATATATCTGTTTATATGCCTGCTAGTTATATTTGCGAATATAAATGTGAATTGATCTATGGAAGCTGATTAATATTGAATATCTGTATATCATGCTAGACTGTGAATTGTAGCTTGATAAGTACCGTGAGACTAATAAGCTTTTTTCTGTTTGGGTTTGAATCTAGTTTTGTTTTAAAATAAATATTATTTTTAATAATGTTTTTAATAGAATTGATAAATATTTTAGGAAATATCAAAGTAGATTTTTTTTGGTAATCTTTATAAAGGAATAATTTTTTATAAGTATGTATTATTTAAACTATTTCAAGTATAAAACTATTTTGTAATAATCATTTAAATACTAATTTTTATTAGAGTAATTAGTATTTAAGTATATTTTTCCTCAATATAAACTTATTTGATATAAATGCTATTTTAAATAATATATTATAGTAGCTTTTATAAAGAGTGTCTTATTTAAATGTATTTGGAAATTGTATAAGTATGAATTGAAAAGAAGTTGTTTTAAATATATATATTTACCCAATTAAATACGCTTTCTTAGTAATTTTAATCTGTTTAGATTTTAAATGAGAACAAGGATTAATAGTTGCAATGGAAAATAACTTGGTTGAGTTGTCTGATTATTTTGATAGTTAGATAACCGACAATCAAATATGGACAAAACTTAACTTTGGAAATATATAGAGGAAACTCGGGAATTATATGGCACAGTTACCGTTCGAGGTGCTATACCGTACGTATAAACTCGTTTATTTTTTAGGACGAATTATAAGGAGACCCGTCTACTAACGGTTAGAAGGTGAACTCCGATCTTATATTTCGTCGGTGTATTTCCTAAAGAACCGGGGTTGAGTTTACCAGGAAATAGCGAACGTTGTTTCGAAGAGACCGGGATCGGATTTGTAATCCGAAAACCACTTCGATCCAACGAGTACGTTTTCGTGATGAAGACAAGGGCTTGGAGTCGAGGATAGAGCAGTGAAGTGCAAGGGCTAATCGATACTAATCCTGAGAGTGATTTCAAAATGGATGTAGCAGGAATAGTGCCTTCGGTTCCGTTCGAATCCGGAACAGACTTGTATGGATGAATGCTTTCAGAACATCGTCAGGAGGACGGTGAGCATTCTAAGTGATATGTTCTAAAATGGTAACGCTTAGCCTTGAACCTCATCAACCGGGAATGACTAAAAATCAGGGGCTATGCAGCAAGGCTAAGTGGGTAGCACCCAATTAGGATAAAGTCATCTCTGTCTAGAAGTCCCTTTTTATTTCGGCTGTGTGGGCGGTTGCTGATCCCAACCGCGGGGTGATCTTACTCAGGCTATCCAGTAAGGGGTAGTTCGGTCTTGTGTTACAAGGGAACGGAGGGGTCTTCGGTATGCTGATATAGACCAGGTACTGTGACATGTGGTACTCCAGTTCCTAGTCATTCGTTGGAAATCCGTTCTCCCTACATGCCCTTTACGGTTTTGATTGTAGAACCCACTTTATGGCTAATATGCTGGAATTTAATAATGTAACAATTTCGGCTATTTGAATAAGTATTTGTATATAGACACTATTATAATATCAGAGAATTTTATAAGAAATGTTTTGGTTATCGTAAGGTAAAAACCCGATATGTTTATTTTTGGCGTGGTCTTATGAGATACCTTTGATTTCAAAGGATTTTTGAACTTTAATTAATTAAATCGGGTGTGTTTCTCACGCTGGTTTACTAGACTGACCCGAAATGGTGTTTTTCCTGTATGCTTGGGTCAGACCGAGCATATTTTCAAGTTTAGCTGGAAGAGTGGAAGCTTCAGGAGAGGAGCCGGAATCAGGAGACGCATTCACGTGAATGCTTATATTCAGTTGTCTTTTGTTGTGTTGTCAAAAAGTTGTAAGGACAGGTTGTTATAAACTGTCCGAGTTGAATGGATGTAAACTCTGATTTAATGTCTGTATATGTTATTAAAGTAACAGTTTTGGTTTCATGTAAAGATTTGTGTATATTATAGTTTATTCGTTCCGTCGTGAGATTCTGATCGTTCTCTTTTCTTCTACCTTCTTTCTATTTCTACCTTCTTTCTTTCTTCACTATCTGTCTTCCCGTGCGATTTAGCTGACAAGCGTAGTTTGAAATTAGTTTAAATCGATACGGAAAAATGGGTTGTGACAAATTTCATGCTCAAGCAAGTAAGAAAATTTAATTTTATTAATAGCACAATTAGAATACATAGCTTTATTACCGATAATGGCTACATTTGCCTTAAATAGGCCATCACATAAATATCCCCTTTCGATATACATTCCAGCTTTAGACAGAACCATCTTACCTGACTCGAACACCATTTTGAATCCTTTCTTCGATAGTACTGCACTGGAGATGAAATTCTTGCGTATGTCTGGAACGTGTAGCACATCATTCAACTTGATAGTTTTTTCAGAAGCAAACTTGAGGATTACTGTGTCACTGCCTTCGATCATGGATACTACAGAATTACCTATATGGAGTTTTTCTTCGTGATCGAATTTCTGGTATGTAGAAAACATGGATTTGTTTCAGAGCAGACATGACGAGTAGCGCCTGCGTCTACCCACAATTGGTTAGGATTCTGAACCAAATTGCATTCAAATACAACTGCCGAAAAGTTGGACTCATCTACTTCCATGTTGTCTACTATATTTGCCTCTTTGTTGCTTTCCTTTTTGTGTTTGCAATCTCTAGCGGCATGTCCAACCTTTCCACAAATCCAACACTCGTCATTAAACTTTTTGTTTCGTTTGTTGTCTTTTGGCTTGTTGTCTGGAGCTTTCCTTTTCTTCTGGAAATTCTTCTTTTTGTTTTTGGTTTTTGACTCTTCAGTCACAAATGCCTCCTTGTTTGGTTTTGTAACTCCACGGTTATCTGACTCAATTTTTAATCGGACTATGAGATCCTGTAAAGAAATTTCCTTCTTCTTATGCTTTAGATAGTTGCGGTAATCTCTCCATAACGGCGGCAGTTTTCCCGTGATGACTTCAACCAAAAACATTCTCCAACCTTATGACCTTCCGCTTCGAGTTCATGAATGATGATTTGCAGTTCATGCAGTTGAGCAGTCACTGGTTTGGAGTCAACCATCTTATAGTCCATGAATTTGTCTACAATGAATTTCTTAAGACTGATATTCTGCGTCTTGTACTTCATGGAAAGTGCATTGCAGAGTGTTTTTGCTGTCTTTAGAGGCTGATATACTTTGTATAGCACCTTGTCGAGACAATTCAGAATATAGTTTCTGCATAGAAAATCGGAATACTTCCACGTATCAATATCTGATTCCTTGCCTGGTGCAGGAATTGGTTCCTCCTGCTTGAGATACCGTTGCAGACCGAGTGTGGTGAGATAAAATAACATCTGATTCTGCCATGTTAGAAAGTCGTCGCCATCTTCTTTAAAAGGATCGGGCCTGTTGTGTGTAGTAGCCTTTGTTGAGAGCTCTACTGTTGCCATCTCTGTTTTAGCAAAAGAAATAAAATTCTTAAGATGTTATACGTCTAATATACCAAAACAGAGACTAATCAATAATAAACTTGTCTCATAAGTTTACAAATTAAATTTCCACTACTTTGGAATTCTGTATTAGTTATTTTAACACTAAGTATATTGTCATTAATTACAACAACAAAGTACCAACTATAACAATAATAACTATAGCGATAAATCAAACGTTATACTATTTAAAGAAATAGTACAACGCATAAACAATATATATATATATATATATATATATATATATGTAAACTAGAAATCTAACTGGTTGAAGAAAGAAATTTCGTTTGAGGCTTATCGTAACAATTTTCTTAAGAATTTTATTTCAAAATTCTCCCAAGATATAAAAGACGTAATCTGCTCGAGATTATGATGTGTATGATCTTCTGTGTGATATGCAAAAGCGCACAAATTGTAGAGATTAAGAGACAAAGATGAAGAAGAGCAAATTCGGAGTTAAAAATTGAGTTTTGGAAAATGATCAGGTTTACTCCTTATTTATAGCTGAATTTCCAATGGCTATACCCGTTGAGAAAAATA
This sequence comes from Allium cepa, assembly GCA_030765085.1. NCBI lineage: Eukaryota > Viridiplantae > Streptophyta > Magnoliopsida > Asparagales > Amaryllidaceae > Allium > Allium cepa. Next base: position 142,010,994 of record CM060932.1, read on the forward strand.
ACATCTCTTCATTTGCAACGCTAAAAAGTGTTACTGTTCGCAACAGTCGCGTCTCTTCGTTCGCAATGGTCGAAAAATGTTGCGGCTCGTAATAGTCGCGTCCAATCCACTAGTCGCTTTTACCGTTCACTTCTGTACAGCAAAAATATAACATGGTCTACTCTTATTGCATCCGCACCTGGTTTGGTCGGTCGGATGAGCGGCAGCGTGCGTGTTAGTCCATGACCATATAGGTCCTCCCCCCTCATACAAAACTACCTGATCCTAAGGGTCAATATAGAGATTGAGAGTATACTATATAAACCAGAAAATAGACTTATTTTTTGCGATGTGAGATATATCTCATTCACTATTTTTGAGAATTCTAACAATAAGCTGAATTGCTAAGTCCCAAGTTGTTGTTGGGTTATTGATCAACTTAATATGCCAGGTTCATATAAAAATAATAAAGCATTTTAAGCCTATCTCCACATTTCGTCCATGTCCTTGTAATATGATGTCAACTTATATGCTATCTTTGATTAATACTGTATTCATAAACTTTAGTAGCTAGTTACCAAAAACTGCTTGTTACTAAAAAAACTACTAATATGATTTCATAATTGCTAGTTAGCTAATATAAATTCTAAACATGATTTTATAGTTGCCTTGATCATCTCTAACCAAGGAGACATTATTGGTTTGAGACATTATCAATGATGGTATCGGGTATGTTGCTGTGTATTCATTTTGGTTCATATATATCAAATAACTGTCACTGTTTCATTTTCATTCATGTATATCAAATAACAGTTTCACTACATGTATAACAACTGATATGCATACAATTTCTTGCATATAAGGTAAAATGATGTTTCTTAGTTTCATACCCTTGGAGATCTTGTTCATTTACAAAGGAAACATATCTTCTTACTGCAGTAATGCGGAGAATTGGAGACTAATGCGGAAAATTGATTTGGAGATGCACATGTATTTAATTATGTGTGTTGTATGTTTATGTTATTCAATTATTGTATCCTTCTTAGTGCTTGCAGTAACACATATTGTAACTTTTATGTTATCTATTTTGGACTTTGGAACTTTGAATCCATCATTGGAACTGGTATTTTGTTGTTGACTGCAGTTATTTGCTGAGAAAATGCGCTGTGTAATTTGTATCTGATAATCTGTGTTACACGTGGTCCGGGAAAATAAACTTTGAACTTTGTATCAGGCTAAGAACTGTTACATTAAATCTACTTAATGTCTAATAATTGATCTGTATGTATTGTTTGTCTGACGATGTGAATCTACTTAATATCTATAAGCTATGTATATTGAATCATTCTGTTAAATTCATACAGCTTCAAAACTGAGTTGTGGTTAAAATGTTGATGGTTAACTGATAAAATTTGTTCGGTTAACCTTTCAAACCCAAAACTGATTCAATATGGCGGTTAACCACGGTTAATATAATCGGTTCGATCGGTATTACCAGATTAATATTAACCGACTAACGGTTAACCGAACCAATCAAGAAGTACGGTTAACCGAAAAGACCGTACCGACTCCTACATGAATGCATCAATTAAATTAATAGCAGTGCTAAGTGCACCACGTTACGAACTTCTTTTTAATCAAAAAATGTAAAAAGAAAAAAAATGAATGTCTTTGTTTTATCCAGCATTGACGGTACCATACTGCCGGATGACAATACAGGACCGTTTGAAAGATTGTTTGGTTTTTACAAAACAACACATACAATCGGCACTAAAAGGACGTTCGGCGGTATAAAATTTAAAAAATGTCGAGCTAGATTCGACAGTAGAATGGCAGCATGAAGTTATTTGCTGAATGGATAGCACGAAAATAAATGGTAGACATTTTGAAGTGTGTAATCGTATAGTGCCGGTATACCTTAAAGTGTGTAATCGTATATGGTTGGGTATACTTTGAAGTGTGTAATCGTACAGTGCTGGAAAAAATTGAAGAATGTATAAAAAAAGCTCATAAGGTGGTGCATTTAACCCTACTCTTAAAACTACTCTTTAATTAATATCGGTGCACTCGGATAGCATTCAACTTTGAAATTAGGACACAATTTATAACAAAAAAATAAGTCCTAAAAGTAACGATATAGCATTTATTTTTATACCAACGTATCCATAAAACACAAAAGCAGCATGGTTACAAAATGATCAAAGAATAAAGCAGGGGGCCAAAGAGCCTCTCCCTCGCTTGTACATTCAGTTTCGTCTTTTTAAATCCTTATTTCGAAGGATTTTCTACATAAAACAAGAAAACTCCCCCGTCAACTTCTTCACTCTTCCTCCTATGTATAATAAACCTCTAAGTAGGGGGTAAATAATACATCATTGATTGCATTTACAAACGTGTAAAAATATCTTTACATCACGCAATGATCACGAGTTTTAATTCACCGTAGATCAAAAAACAGCATTCCAAAGAGTAGCCTCCCCTTCCCCACATCTACGATGAACTTCATGGATTCTCTCTGATGATTTGCAAATGCCACTGCAACTCCAATCAAATGATGCAACACAGAGGTTGCCTGCTTGCGCTTTCCACTCACAATCTGTATAGCCACATAAATTTCAATAATGCAACACTTGAAATATAATACTCTTGTTTATAAATAATACCAAGATATGCTTATCTTATCTATGAACAAAAAAGAAACAAGTAAAGCATATGTTTCAAGATCTAATAAGAAATGCAATCTTACCAGGAGGGGTTCCACAGCATAATCTACGGTCGTCGATGTGCTCTACGTCTAATCCAATGAACCAAGATCCTAAAGAGACATCCTCATTCGCGTACTTATGTAAAACATGCCTAAAAATCAAAAAAGATTCGTTCAAACTTATATTAGTTCATGAATTATATATGCATAATATTTGTAAAACTGTAAAATGGTCTAGCATAAACTTACTGGTTTATGGATATGTAAGTAGCAAGATCCTTTGAAATGGCATATAGTTGACCAGTCGCATGCCGAAAATATTTATTACCATATTCACCAAATTTCCAGTATTCCGGTTCATGATATCTGACTCCTCTGTATTTTAAGAGCTTTCAGAACAATAAAACTTGCATTATGTGTTCACTACTCGGTATGTAATCTATAATGCATTCTTACTTTTGAGCAAGCACAGGACCTGACTTCATGCATCCAACATACACACGAGGCTTAGATCGGTACCTAGCCAAAGTAGTTCCAAGAGTTGCTGCAACAAAGAAATAAATAGATTAGTATACTTTATTTGCCTTATTTTTCTTCCTTTTTAGCAACAAGTATACAGACTACATTGGTGGCGACATTGTTGTATATAACTTCACTACCTATATTTACATGTACATCATCATCAACTTTGATGTAGAACTCAGCATCCCACATAGAAACAGCAGTCGCAAAATATACTTTTGTCTTAGCTGACAATTCAAGGTATCCTTCAACATGATCCTGCATAAAAAGTGCAGTAAATAATTTAGTTTTATTATAAATTTATTGGATGCAGGGTGCACAAGGAATTTACTCAGTTTAGTGTACAGAATCTTCACAAGTTTCTTGAAAAAAGGTTGATGTTTGTGAACAATCTATGACTACACCAGAGTTTTAAAAATTGGACCCAGGCTAAAAGGCCAAGGTGCATTGTATCAAATACTACCTCTACTCGAATGTGTGCACACTAACCAAACATAAACCTGCAGGTTCGAGGAAAATGTTCTTACTTTTCTTTCTCCAGTTTAAGAAAGAAAAAAATATTTACCAGCCTCAAGAAGTCACCATGTTTCTTCTCCTCGGCTTCAATTGCTCTATCAAGAATTCCGCCTGAAGTTGCACTTTTTCATAAAGGAAACAAAAAAGGAATCATGTTATTAAGTCTTTGTTTCAAACATGTAAAGTACAACTTAAGGAATTGTAGAAGCCTACCTGTGACCAATAACAAAACGAATGATAACACCCTTTTCTTCAAGCTTCTTTCTCTTTTCACCTATTTATAAATTAAATAATGTGTTAGAACTTACAACCTCAAAAAGATGTGAAATTCAGAAATAGTATGCACCCTGTGGCATCCAAGTTGCTCTAACTGAATCTCTTCTTTTGCGACTACTAAAAGCTGTATTGATTCCGACAACCATCAGATACTTGTGTTTTCTACCAGATTCAAGTACTTTCGAATTTTCAGACAGTGGCGCACCGCTCAGTATAGATTCTTGTGCAGCCTTTGCCGCAGCTAATTCCATTTCTAAATTTGATATTGTTTTGTCTAAACTCCTGCACACACAAAATATATCTGTTTAGCATAATTATGTCTAATTCTTTAAACCAATTTTTATTATCATAAACCAAACTTACTCTATAGCATTATGTGTCTTTGATTCTTCTCCTTCTATGTACTTAGTCTCCTGTTTTTCAGTGCTCTAAGAGGCAAGGGAGAAAACCATTAATAATCTACCATAACACAAATGTGTAGGGTTATTTTTTACTACTTAGATTCAGTCAGTTCTAACATGTTGATCAAGCTAGAAATGTAATAGTAAACAATATAACAAACAAATACAAGTTTCAGAAGGCTAGAGCTCACCATTCTTAAGTCCGAATCACTTGAAGCAATATCCATCTTGTATTCTTCATTTCCTGTTCTTTTCATGATGTCATTTGCTTCTGGTATTGTCCACATTCTAGTATTATGTCCACATATAATTAGATATACATGTATCTTACAAAACATGAATATAACATAGCTTTCTGATTTTTGAAATAAGAATGACACCCCACCAACCAATATATTTTTTTCCACCCTTTCTGGCACTATCGCTTGTTTAAAATTTATTTGTAAGCATTTAACAATATTTTTTCCACCCTTTCCATTCAATTAATATTTTGTCCACTAGTCAAAACGTTTATATTAATTTATATTTGATTTAAGCTTTTAACAATTCAATGTCACACATATACATAAAATACTGATCTTAATTGTGAAAATGCATACATTAGAAAATCGATAATGATTGTGGAAAGTTAATTGCCTACACAGTAGACTGTTGGTATAATTGAATACAATAAAAGAGCTTAAAATTAAGCTGATATTCATATACTAAATTCTAACAAACCAACAAGCAAAATCCACTTAAAAACTTAGAATTAACTCTGCTTATCAAATTAGAGAAATACCCAGATCAAAGTAGATCATATGAAGCAAAATTGAAGCAAACGCAGATTTGGGTTCTGATTTTAAAGATACTAAAGAATAATGAACACAGTAATTTCACCAAAACTGTACCTATTTGTAAATAACAAACCAGCACAAAAGCTCCCAATACAAAACAAGATGGTCCATTTTCTTGAAACCGTGCTTTTCGAAGAAAAATCACCTCCTTTACTCTTTGAATGCATTTTTTCCCTATCCTTTTGTATTCTTACTCCAAATAGAAGAGCAAAACCTTCAAATTTGCACCACCCATCTCAAATCATACACAAGAGAGTTAAACTGAAATACACAGGGCACCAAAAGCTGCAAATTTGATATGATTTGTATGTAGAAATTTCTTCACTTCGCAGCAAAGAATGAAAAAGCAGCACCAAATTTTAGAATCAGCTGAAGAGAGAAAATGGGTTCCCTCTTTCTATCTTAAAGAACCTTGCAATTTTGATTTATGCCGAGAGAGAATAGTTGTTCAATGACTGATATGCCCTTGTAGGTCAAACATGTGATGAGCACATGTATTCCATGTGTGCCATTGAAAAGAGAGTAATAAATAATTACTGCGTGTTTGAGTGCGCTGCTAATCAAAGTTGGTGGGCTGTTACAGGTCAATCATTTGAAATATCATTGAAAAATCCATATCTGTTACGTAATGATAATTGTTTTTTCCTTCAAATCTTGCTTTTCGAAAATTTCCTACTGAAAAAAGCACAAGATTAGAAAATAAAAAATAAAAAAACAAACAAATATTTTGTATAGTCCATAGTTACAGCAGAAGAGAAACTAACAACATTGAAACAAGGTGAGTGGTGCAAGTATAAACTAAAGCAACTGTTACTTGACTTGCTTCCCCCTCTTGCCATCAAACAAAAAAGAAAATCCGTATCTGTTACTAATGATAATTGTTTTTCCTTCAAATCTTGCGTTCGAAAAATTCCCATTGAAAAAGGCACAAGGTTAAAAACAACAACAACAAACAAATATTTTGTATACTCTATAGTTACAGCAAAAGAGAAACTAACAACATTGAAACGAGGTGAGTGGTGCAATTATAAACTAAAGCAACTGTTACTTAAGTTGCTTCATCCTCTTACCATCAAACAGAAGAGAACCAGCAAGTAATAGTGACCAATGCACTTCACTGTTAGCAGAAACAGTTGAAAAAAAAAACGACCTGTTGTGTCTTTCTTTTTTTTTCTTTTTTTTTTTTCCTTTTTCCAACTACAGCTTACCATATATCACATGGTCCTAGCTTAGTCCTGTTGCTAGTTGTAACCAAAGACACATCAATAATTAATTTTTTAGACTTCAAACGGTTGTAAGAGATAAGATAACAACTGTGACAAATTAAATAACAATCACTGTATTAATTGGCTGTCTATAGTTAGTTAAACTCAAGAATTCAAAAATCATATTTAGAAATAGGATTTCTAACCTGTAATGTTTCATGGATAATTCAATAGTACAAGATTTTTATCAGCAAATATTTATTATAATGCAAATAATCAAATGGACAATAAAAATTATCGTCCAAATAATTATTACTGAAAAGTTAAACAGAACTAGAGAATCCAAGATAGATGGCTGAATTCTAAATTTAAACTTGCAGCTTTTGATTCCCCACCAATATTAATTATCTAAATGTTTATGATACCTGCATTTCTAGTATACGGAATAACTCATAGTGGGTTAATCAGAGGTCAGTAAATTATGAATTGCTTAGCTTGAAAACCACTTACTATGTCTGTTCTGTTTTGCATCATTCATTAAAAAGGTGACCCATGAAAACAAAGGATGAGACTAACTGACTTGGCTGTTTATGGTACTTCCTCGTGCATAAATATAGATGTCCACCCACCATGTGTACTTGACCTTCTTTTCTCCCCAGAAAATTGCAGCACATATGAAATAGCAGAACCACCAGATTTACAACAGAAGATATATTTTTAATGAGAAGTAAAAGCATCTCCTCAGACTTCTCTCCTTACGCTATCAATCTCAAACATAAAACAAATTTATTTTGCCTACAGATGCACAATACAAATACATAACAACGTAGATATACCAATATTTTACAAGAGATTAAAATTTACCAAGTTATTTTGCGATAAGTCATTCTGTAAATATAAAAACTGACATAAACAGTCTTCGAATTTGTGGAGTATCTTACTGCAAAATAACACTGTTGCTGTATTGCTTAGTTATTCGAACATTGTCTACCAATAAGATATATAGTTACACCAAACCCCACAGATTAGAGCTAAACAAAATTGCATTTTTACAGACCTAAAATGAAGCTGTAGCTAAAATACATTTTCTTTTTTAAAATTAAACAAACATACTTTTCTTTTTCCTGTTGATCGTTATCAACAATAGTCTATAACAAATCAATAATTGCTGAAACTGTAAACATCTAAATAGGTAAGATAGATTAAATCCTTATTTGTGGCTATTTAAGCAAACCAAATAGTAAGTTAGGTTGAGCAGCATTTTATGATGGAGTTGGTGTGATGTCAAGTGGACCAATTGTACACTGATTGACATAAATTAGATAAGTTGTTACTTCGCTTCCATTGTTGCCTGGATTTCCTTTGAATTATACTTCATGTACATATCATACTATGCAGAACATATAGCTTGTGTCATAATCAATATAGTACCGCACTTGATGATTGAATATATTTAATTAATTTGGTTGTGACCACGATGTGTTGCCTAACCAATTCTTGCTAAAAGAAGTTAAAAGATGAATCCATATTCAAACAGTTGGAAAAATATGACACACATTCTGGTAGTCTTTTTCATTACCGACATCAAATTTGTCCTAAAACTGTTAAAAAATACTAATTATAAGTGTATGAGAGAATATTTTATAATTAAAATGAAAATCACAAATACGAATTGCTCCTTTTAGTCAATTACTTTAAGTAGCCAAATGCCTTGTGCAAGGTGTATACCATGTCAAATTGTAAATATGAAACCGATGAAAGTAAAATTAATTTAGGTGAACATATGGGAAGACAGAATAGAAGAACTAAAATAAATCATGATAGTCCTGGGCTGAACTAAAGAAATGAATAGATGTATTTTAAAGTCAAAGTAAGAAAGCTAGCTCTAGACGTGCAATTGAGAAAGTAGATTGAATGTACTTTAGGACCGCATTATTATATTTAGACTATACAGAAACATAATGGGCACAAACCTAAATCTGTTTTCCTAGTGCCTGAACTTCATCTTCCAATTTTTTTCCCCTTAATAAGTTGCTTATAACAATGAGTTTTCCAGTCTAATTTAACCAAATGAACATTTGGATTTTTGGATTAGATTCGTTCGTCTTCTTAAGCGCATTTTATTTGTAGACTTGGCAATTCAGCTCGGCTTTAGCTGCATGACAGTAAAATCTTAAACACAAACAGTAAACGAGGAATTTTCTAAATGGAAATTGACTTTTGTAAATTCAAGAACACCAAATTTATTTCTTACTAAAAAATCCTGATTAAAACTTAACAAAATAAGAAATAAACTTTCATAAAGAAACCTCGACACATCTGAAGAGTAGCAGCAGAGAAATCTCCAACTATGACAATGGTGCAAAGATTTTCGAATGTGAAGATCCATCAGTCCCTTTTATGAACTTCTTCGGATTAGTAGGGTCCTGAGTCCACTGAATTTCACTCATGTTAGGACTCTCCACAAACAACATTGTAAACTCTCCAATTTTCTCCGCTTTCCCTCTTTTGCCAGCTCTAAGAACAAGCTTTGTTTTATGGTAAGAAAATATCAAGGTTCGATATCCCGTTTTCCGTTTCCGTTCCGGTCATTAGAAAAATATAAAATTTCGGTTCCGTTTCGGAATTTCCGGAATTTCCGCTCTAATTCCGGTTTACGAAATATGGTACCTTTTTTATGTAAATTTGAAAATAAATATGCAATACTAATAGTTAATTATACTATATTATTCAAATTACATATAAGATACAAAACATACAATATAAAAATTTAATACAAAAAGTTATTTCTCTAAGCATCATATAAATTATGTCCATCATTGTCTTTATCTTATGTCGTATTATAAGTTTTTTGACTTCTTTGTGAATAGTCTGACATACTGTTGCGTCGTCAATCTGTCATGCTAAATGTTCTTTCATACGTGTTATGTCGTCACCAAAATTATTTTATGACAATAGTTACACTTGTTCTTCCTTTTTTCATCGATAACCACCGTACAATAGTTCCAAACGATATCACGATCTGTCATAATCAAGTACCCAAATTAAAAACAAAATAATTTCAACATTTAATTACTCAATATACTATATTTTTATGCAAATTAAACAATCTAAATTTTCTTAATATTATTTTGCATGATAATATATATATTTATTAAACATTAGAGAGCTATTTAAATAATACAATGTGCTCCATAATTCCTAACCCAATATACAAAATCCCAATCATTTTAAACCCGGTCCAAGTATTTTAAATATCAATTATTTTAAACCCCAACTATGCTTCATAGTCCACTGTAAACTCAGCCCAATTATTACAATTACATTTAACCCTAGCTGTAAGCATCGTCCTCAATTAGCCGCACGCAGAAACTTCTGCCTTAGTCGACTTCATTAGAAAGCGAATTGGAAGGAGAAAAAAAACCCTTCGGCGTTGCTTGCTGATTAATTGGAGATCGATGCTGTCAAGCCAAGTTTGGTTGATGGTGCTGAGCTCGAGATCGGCAATGATGAAGCACAACCAAAAATTGAGTAAAGATGCTAATTTTATTATGTATTTTATATGAATTAATGTGCTTTTATAGAGAAAATCAATTCATAATCCCATGAGTTTCTGTTTCGATTTTTTATTTATTATAGGTAGACAAGGTTTAATCGGGAGTATTAAAGTTCGATTATTTTCTTTTGTTCATTCGCAATGTTTTGCTGTAGAATTTCAATTATTTTCAGAAGCAAACAGGAATCTAAAATGTATAATTGATAGATACTATTTTTTGATATTTTTTTAACTGAAGAAAACCGAGATCGGTTTTTTGACCAAGTTCCGGTCCGGTGCACGCCGGAACCGGGCCGAGATGGCCGGAACTCCGGCGTGCCGGCCGGACTTTAGTACCTTGGAAAATATCCCATTTGTTAGTTGAACTATATCGCCGGGTTGGAATGCAGTGCACTCGCTCCCCCACATTTGAAAATGAACCGAAGCAGATTCATCGGCTACTAAGGATAAACATGTCATGTCTTTGCCATCTTGAGTTGTGTTGCTTTTCTCGAGAATTATGAATTTTGTGCTTATGTTGTTGCTTGCACCAGGAACTATGTCTTTCAAAGGCACCATTGTTTCAGAATTACCTATGCCTACATGAGCAATTTTTCTCAGTCATTTCAACAAGCACATTGTATCCAAGTTATAAATACAGTGCATTTTTGCATTACCTATTGACAGCGGATGGGATAAGAATCAAAATAATCACTATTCAACTCAAGTTATATCATATTAGATCATTAATACAGAAATATTATCACATTACAAAAGATTCAATTCACCCATGCATAAAGAGTACAGCTAAAATAAATTGTAAATTGCGTATCAGTTTCTAAAATATACAATAAGCTTATAACATAACATACAAACACCTGCCTAACAAGATGAAAACACATCAGAAAAATTGAAATGAATAGCAACAAGCCCAGAACTTTAAGCGTTCATGCTCAATCCAACATAATGAGTAAGTAGTATAACTCATACAAGCTTCTTTTTATTATAGAACAGATTTTTACCACGGAATTTATACCGAGCTGCTTATAAGTTATGAATTTGCCTGCCTTTGAAGTTAGTAGCGAAGATATTTTAAGATCGGAATTTCGGTATTTTAATCCGTTCTATTATTCATATTTGGGCCCGGATATATTAGCCTCACAAGCCTTTATTACCATGGGCCTGATTAACGTTCTGCGGTTGTCAGTCATCCCCACTCATCGTAGTATAAAAAGTTATTGGAAACTTTTACAAAATAAATTATTAAATGAGCATGTTTTTCCTCTTTGATGGGTTAATAGTTCAGAAATGATTCAAATTTTTATTAAACAATTCAATTTTTGGTAAAGCTGATCTCACCAACAAATATATTTACAAAACAGGAAATTATTGTCAAGGACAAAATTTCACAGCTTTTTAGCCTCAAGGACAGACCTTCAATATTTTATCCTGAATGACAACTTTCTGTAGGTATCAGTTTTTAGTTATTTATAGCAGTTTTTAGGTATCAGTTTGTAGTTATCGGTAGCAGTTTTTAAGTATCAGTTTTAGCTTGGTAGCAGTTTTGTTGTTCTTAAGAATAATTTTGGAAAATGTTTGTCCTTATAAATAATTTTTAGAAGAATGTTTGTCCTTATGGTAAAAATATTGAGGTCGTGTCCTTGAGGCAAAAAAGATACAAATCTTTGTCCTTTAAATTAATTCCCCCTTTACAAATTTTCACTACAATCCTAAATATTTTGAAATAAAAGAAGAAAGAGAGCGGAATATATTAAAGATTGGTCACTGAAACCTAATTTACAAATACATACGTACATACACTGTTACATTATAACATCTCTTGCTCAAATGACATCTCTTGTTGTTTCCAAGCCGGGTTTGAAAAAATAAATTTCTATGACATTATTACATCTCTTGTTCGAATTTAACGTAAACGTTATTTTTGTACTACCGTAATTACTCCCCTCGTCTCTTCTTTCGAATAAAATTATTTTTTCCTAAATTAGCTTCAATGTCTTTATCGATTATAATCTTTATTATTCTTGTGCTTATTGTGGATTGGTTTTGTTTGATTCGGATTTTAATTTTTCTTTTCTTACCTAGTTGTATATTGTACTGTTAGATGAATTTGTTTATAATTTTTTTAGGGTTTTTACTATTTTGGTTCTTCTTTGGTATTTGCTGTTTGTTAGTTTGGTCGTTGCAAGCATGGATAGCGCTGGTGATCAGTGGTATAAAATGATTTTATTGAATTTTTTTATTATTTTCTACTATTTTCATATGATGATAAATTTGTTAATCTTTTTCTTTTTTCCAAAAACAACTTTGGTTTTAAGCTTTATTTGGATTCTTTTATTTCTATTGTTAGAAATAAGGTACGTGAAGTTTGGAAACAACTTAAACCTTTGTGCTTTGATAATTTTTATGTTCGTAATTCCAAGACTACTTTCGTTGAAATAGATAATGATTTGCGCGCTACTTATGCTTATCATATTTCAAAAAAGAGGATTTTTTTTGTTTTATTTGTTAAATTGAATTTCTCGTATTAATGTTGTCCGTGGTAGTAGATCTAGCTCTAATAGTAAATCTCTTGGTATTGATGACTCTGTGTGTATGGGCAAGAAGATGGTTTTGAATGAAATTTTTGGTAATGAAGAACAATCTTAGAATGATTTGGTTGGGTACTTGAAAGCGGCTGATAGAAGTAATCATAATAGTTACTCAGTTATGGTTGTTGATGAATATACGAATCAATTTGAAAAAGTCTATATATCTTACGATGCTTGTATTTATGGATTTAATTAATGTTCGTCTATGCTATTTCTTGATGCCACCTATTTAAGGGGTAGGAATTGCAGTTTGATGGCTGTTATTGCCAAAAACGGAAATCAAGGTAGGAGTCGTTATTCGAACATTTATAATTTAATTTGAAGTGATAATAATATTTCTATTTTTAAATTATAGGTTTTCAATACTTTTTTAGTTAATTCAAAAATAAGTTGCACTTTTTATGGTTTTATGTTTTACCTTATGCTAATTGTAGGTTATTGAAGTGATAATGATATCTCATTTAACTTTCTTGAATTATTTATTTATGTATGTGTAAGTGTAGCACTATTAGCTTTATTCATAATTATGAGTTTGTGTATGTGTTAGTGTATGAGTTTCTTTATGTAGATGTCTATTATTATGAATTTGTGTAAGTGGTAGTGATAAAAACAAATTTTTGTGCTTTGTGCATGTATAGTTTTATGAGTTTGATTTATCATGAATTAAAGTATCTTTTATTTTTTTGATAAAATTATTTATTCATTTATTGTAGTTTGTAGTATAAAGATAAACTGTGGTTTTCTTGATTTTATTTTGAATTTGTTTATAGTGGTGTCATTTATATTACATTAGTAGTTGTTAATAATTGCAAATTGGCAGTGATTAAATTATTATCTTTAATGTGATGATTTGTTGCATTTTAGTTGCAATGATAAAAGTATTTATCTTTATGCATCAGATAAATTTTATATTTATCAGCTTTTGTAGTTTTATTTATTTTTAGTTAAATTCTGTATTTTTATTTGTTTTTTGATAGAGTTACGAATGTGTCCTACGGGCAATTGTAATTGTTACATATATCTAACTTGATAACTAATCTTGTTCAAAATAAAAGATGTTTTTCTATTATATACTTGATATAATATGTTTTTTTTTGAAATGGTACATGTTAGCGTCAAAATTGATCATTAGCACCCAAATCTAGATGAAAGCACCAAATCACAGTCAAATATGACAGATAGAATGTATGTAGAGGGTATAATAATGAAGAACGGTTAAAATTAAAAAGAAAGCAGGAAAGAACACAATGTTTGTAGTGGTTCGACTATCTCCAGTCTACGTCCACTCCAGAAATTTTCCTTTTATTGATGTTAGAATCAATTACAGTTGTAAGCCAGATTTTTTAAAGCAACAATGGTAGAGTAGCCTTAATATGGAAGAACAAGGGAAGCAGAATGAAGATCTCTTTTTTGAAACCTCACATGCTGTATTTATAGGCAAAACCCGAGTTATTGGGCTTCTTGAGTGATCTGGGTCCACCAAGACCATAGCCGAACCAAACCCCAAACACCACGACCGACTCCACGTTTGCAATATGCCAATCCGACATCCCATGAGCATGACCCGAAGCAGGCCTATCCAAGACTCAAAGCAAACTAGTCCAGGACTCGAAGCGAAATGAAGTCGACCCTATCCCTAAAAATGCCAACCCACAATTTCATTGCCGACCTATTAAGGCCGAACCACATGTGCCACCCACCAATGTCGAACCGTACTTAGTCGACCCACCTTAACTTTGCTGCCATGACCGAACGATGCATGCCGATTCGGGGATACGCGACAATTGACCCAATCCAACATGTCGAACCACATCAACATGACCGACCCACACCAGCCTGTCGATCCATGTTCACCGATCCAAAACCGATCCATCGACCCGCACATGATCCTATGCCGACCCCGAGCCACTCCAACCATACCGACCCAAAAACGACGATCCAGATCACCATCGAGCCACGTCTACCGACCTACTCAGGCCGAGTCACTCGTGACTTTCCACCCTTGACCGAGCCACCTTAGCTTTTACACAATGACCGAATGACATGGCCTTTCTTCCTTTGTCCGACCAACCATCCTTAACCGATCCACTCCACTGCCTTAGCTGGCCAAGTTTAACTGATCCGCACGTGCCGACTGACTCAAAGCATACTGAACCACTACCCTATGCCGGTCCACTCCATCATGATCGAACCATGTTACGCCGAACCCCGACTTCGTAATCATACTTGTCATCCACGATTGATCGTCTATCCATCCAGTTGAACCAAATCCGTCGTATTCCTGCCTCGATAATCTAGCAATCGATTTAGTTAAATCCATCTGTTTACGGCCTTGCCAAAAGGAGGTTTAACATTTGCCCCCTCCTCCACAAAACATACCTTGATATTGGAAGGTATGTTTTGAATAGCCTCAAATTCGATATCCTAAGTTCATATGTTATCCATAGCCATACTTTCCGATTCATAATCCAATCCGTTTTATCCTAGTGACATTGCCGTATCCTTATCTGAATCCGCAACTGCCCTGAGTTGATATCCGATTCTGAATCCAATAACCAATAACCAAATCCATGACCACTCCGGGCTATTATCCTGTTCCGACCTCGACTCTCTGGCCAAGGGCTTTTATGTTCTCCGACCTCTGCTCTCCGGCCAAGGACTTTTTATATTCTTTGGCCGTGGCTCTCCGGCCAAAGACTTTTATATTCTCCGGCCTCGGCTCTCCGGCCAGGACTTTTTATATTCTCCGACATCGGCTCTCTAGCCAATGACATTTATATTCTCCGGCCTCGGCTCTCCTCCCGATGACTTTTATATAGTGTCCGAGCCCATTCCATCGCTCTCCGATGAAGGGACTCATAGTCTGCGATCACTGCGCCGTCTCTTTGGTTGGGACCATGACCATGAGACCTGTTTTATTTATTACATTAATGCAAATCCAATCATTTAAAAGATTTTACAACCAGGGAAAGCCAAATAAATGTCTGTACATCCAAGGGAGAAATCAAAGTTTTTAAGGATCGAAAAGAAAAACAAGATTTCATAGACTCGAGCGACACAGTTTATCATCGTCTCAGAGCATGACTAGGGACCATCCTCGATCCCGTACATGTGTAAGTGACTTAGCCGTATCACTTCGAGTTCTATTACTTATTCAAAGCCATAAATCAGTTTAGTTGATAATAAGATGACGTTGCCTAGGTCCAGTGCCATTTTCGTTCGAGCTGGGCGGTGGCCGCTCCTATTCCACTGCTACAACTCGATTCCTTACATACTGCCGTTGATGACCATTCCTTACATGCTCCTCAACGATATCTTTCAAATGTCTACAGTCGTTTGTGTGCCGTCCAGCTCATGGAATAGGCAATGCTTTCCCGATGCCCGCTCGTATTCAGAAGGTTCCCTCCTTGCCGGCATTCGATACTGGAGGCGCCCTCGAGCATCCAAGTAAATCCTTTCTAGAGTCACAGTTAAATCTATGTAAGAAGATAACTTTGACTCCCTCCGAGGCCTTTTTGAAGTGCTACCGTTGTCATTCGTTTTTCTTTTTCCTTTATCATCTTTATTTGGATCCTCCTTGTGTGGACCTCTACCCCTCACTGCATAAGCTTCAGCCTCTCTCCCTTCTCTCTCAGCCTGCGCATCTTCCTGCCTCAGGAACCTTTCCGCCTCATGGTAGAACTCTCCGAGATCCCTCGGTGGATCCCGTTCCAACGATATCTTGAAATTCGAATTATTTGCAATTCCTGAAACTGCCGCAATCAAAACCATTGATGGATCGGGTCGATCTACCGAAGCCACCACCTCATTGAACCTGAAATCCTTGAACGACTCTTCTTTCCATTGTTTCATTGATGTTAAAGTCATCACATTCTTAGGTCTTACTATGTGGACCCAAACCATCTCATAAACCTTTCAATCACCTCCGTCGATGTGCCGATAGAGCCACTCTCCAGTTGTCTTAACCATAATTCTGCAATATCCATCAAATACAAAGGGAAGCATCATGCCATGACCTCCTCCGATGCCTCCAGCAATTCCATATGCCTCATGTACATCGTCAAGTTAACAGTGAGATCCGTTCTCCCGTCATACATCTCCTGTGTTGGTAGTCTGAAATCTGGTGGGTTTCTAACTTGCTTGATCGCAGGAGCAAAGGGACTCCTATTCACATCTTCCAAGTCCCTATTTACCAATCCATCTCTCATGGCTCGTTTAAACATTTCCGCCAAAGGGAATCCTGGGACCTGCTTTCCTAGATGAGCATCCATTCCTCTATCGACACCATGTTGTATAGTTCTACCTGGTACTCCGCCCGGGATTAGATCAATATGCTTCGGGAGAGTGCCTCCTAATCCTGGTGCTGCTCCCGATGGTCCTGCTCTGTTCTGAATTTCGGTTGCTTCATGATGCTGACTCCTATTTCCAGCATCTCTTGCAGTTGCGTTTCCTTGACTCTGCACTCCAACTTGTGCACCTTGTCGAAGTAGGTTCTGCATCATCTCCTCTTGTCTTTTCAGCATTGTATCCATCTCGTCTATGGTGATGAAAATCGAGGCCTGATTAGCTCCCAAGGAAGCCTCTTGACTCCCCTCATGCCGACTCCTTTCAATCCTCTGTCTTCTTGTCGATTGCCTTGCCATAGCTTCCCAGAAATCCTAGTACCTAAGTCTTTAAATCCAAAGTCCAAGCTTTAGAATCCCTGTGTTCAATTCTCAGTGAAAGCACCAAAATGTTAGCGCCAAAATTAGTCACCAACACCCAAATTCAGATGAAAGCACCAAATCACAGTCACAAATCACAGATAGAATGTATGTAGAGGGTATAAATATGAAGAACAGTTAAAATTAAAAAGAAAGCAGAAAAGAACACAATGTTTATAGTGGTTTGGCTATCTCAGGCCTACAACTACTCTAGAAATTTCCTTTTTATTTATGTTCGAATCAATTATAGTTACAATATACAGTTTTTAAAGCAATAATGGTAGAGTAGCCTTAATAGGGAAGAAGAAGGGAAGCATAATGAAGATCCCTTTTCTGAAGCCCACATGCTGTATTTATAGGCAAAACCCGAGTTATTGGGCTTCATGAGTGATCTGGGCCCATCAAGACCATAGCCGAACCAAACCCCAAGCACCACAACCAACTCCACGTTTGCAATATGCCGACTCGATATCCCATGAGCATGACCCGAAGCAGGCCTATCCAAGACTCGAAGCAAACTAGTCTAGGGCTCGGAGCGAAATGAAGCCGACCCTATCCCTAAACATGCCGACCCACAATTTCACTGCCGACCCACAATTTCATTGCCGACCTATTAAGGTCGAACCACATGTGCCACCCACCAATGCCGAATCATACCTGGCCGACCCACCTAAACTTTACTACCATGACCGAATAATGCATGTCGATCCGGGGATACGTGAAAACTGACCCAATCCAACATGTCGAACCACACCTACATGACCGACCCACACCAGCCTGTCGATCCATGTTCATCGATCCAAAACCAATCGACCGACCCGCGTATGATCCTATGCCGACTTCGAGCCACTCCAACCATATCAACCTAGGAATGACGATCCAGATCACCATAGAGACACGTCTACCAACCTACTCAGGCCGAGCCACTCATGACTTTCCACCCTTGACCGAGCCACCTTAGCTTTTCCACCATGACCGAATGACATGGCCTTCCTTCCTTTGTCCGACCGATCGTCCTTAACTGATCCACTCCACTGTGTCGACTGACTCAAAGCATGCTGAACCATCATGACTGAATCATGTTACGCCGAACCCTGGCTTTGTAATTATACTTGTCATCAGTGATTGATCGTCTATCCATCCAGTTGAACCAAATCCGTCGTGTTCTAGCCTCAATAATTGAGCAATCGATTTAGTTAAATCCGTCTGTTTATGGCCTTGCCAAAAGGCGGGTTAACATTACTTTATATACAACATATCATTGGGACAACATATCACATGTCAATAAACGTTCAAATCACGCTATGTAAGTTTCGAACTTGTGACCTCTAGCACCAAAGCTGAATCACTTAACCACTTGGACAATGGTGCTTGTTTGATATAATATGTTATGTTAATTAATTTAATTAAAAGTATATCTAATAGAAATTCTATAAATTGTATGTTTGTGATAATAGTTACAATGTGTTCTAACCATGAGTGATTTATCATAATAAACTGAACATACCATTTTAAATATTCCTAGTCAAGATAAACAAAGACTAGATATCGATACATCTATTGAGAATGGAGTACATAAGGCTCTCCAAATATTAGACAGTGTATTATTCATGGCTGTTGGAGGCACCAAGTGATTACGTAGGGATAACTGTTGGATAACTACAGAATGACTCACTTTATAATTTGTTATTGGTTAATATAATTAAGGTCAAATAGAAAATATCAATGTGATAATAGTACATAATTCCCTCGACTTAAGAATACCATCGAGCTTTAATATGGAAACTCCGCTTTGATTATTGTTAAATCGTGGCACGACGACCATCGAACGACTATAGTTGGGTCGAGTGGAAGCATTGGAAGTGAAACACTATTCAAGAGTGAATTCATTTTCTCGGTTATATGAGTTTAGTATCACGGTCAACTGAAGTTAACTGAATGTCAAATTCTCTGGTCAGAGTGGTTTGGTTAATAGTAATTGTTATTATTGAATCAAGGACTTTGTGTTTGGACTATAAAGTTGAATATGGACGAAGAAAATTGGTGTAAATAATTATCACTATCGGGTAATGCTTAAATTAGTAAAATTGGATTTTAACCAATCCATGTAAGCGATAAATTTGGCCATAATGTCACACCACTTACCAAGTGTCGTATGAATGTTAATATTTGAATTGTTCGATACTAATCACTGATTGAATTTACACATAAGAGTCACACCAGCGAAACGTTGAATACTCCTATTACAACCTGGTTTAATTAATTACAATTGTTGTAAATTAAGTAAATCAGTTAATATTTATGAAAAATTAATTATAAAATTTTATTTAATTTGTGTTGGTCAATATTTAAAAGTGTGTATATAGTAGTTATAAACACACGTATCGATATACGATATCGATGTGCATTTGAATTTGATTTAAGTGCAACTTTTATTGATCAGGCTCGAAGTGATTTTGAGGCCCAGGATAGGCATGTGGTGGCCAACCATATCAAGGAGGTATGGATGGAATTTTGATTCAAAAGGAGGTGATTTGGTAAGAGCAAAAGGTGGATCTAGATCCCTATTTCACACCTTAGGACTTCTGCTATATAGTCATTTCTTTGCCCACTTTAGATGTTGATCTTTTTGTTCTTCTAAGACTAGTAAGGCCATCTCCTTTTCTACCTCTTATCCACCAAATTTTAAAGCCATTAAAGCACTAATTAAATATAGGTCGAAGATCGGTGGTTACTGCTGCAGATTGGTAGCTCCTGGATTTTGAATACTAATTCAAGGAGTTCTTCGATTTAGCGTTTCAAAATGTTATATATAGGCTTTAGAAAGGTAAATCTTTTATTTGAACATATATTTGTATACATACAATTATTCATATGTCATTATATGCTTATATAGAATATGAATTTTATCAACTCACAAATGTCTGTGTTGTCAACATCTAATGATAATATATATTTAAAAAATTGTATATGTATGTAAAACATATAGTCCATAGCTAATCATTTAAAAAATTTGTACTTAATTAATATTAAAAAATCGATTGCTTTCAACAAAGATTGATTTTAAAACACATACATAATTATATAAAATATATGCATATTTTATTTTATTAATATATGCACATTATAATTTTTAAAAGCAAGTAAAAGACAATTATGTATATGTATGTATATATTCATGTTTTAAATCTATATATAGACATTATATATACATATATAATTCATTTTAGTTATTATACTAAATTTTATATATTGTATATATATATATATATTGTAAATATATATATTGTAAATATATAGTTATAAGTATTTAATAAAATTATAGATTTATGTTAAATAGTTTTCAAAAAATACTATTTTTTATTAAGATAAATCTTAATAAAAAAACTAGTTTGTAAAATTGAAAAGTATTTTCCAAAAAAAATATATTTTTTGGCCATGTATACCAACATACATACATACATACATACATATATATATATATATGTATATATATATAAACACATGTTTTGTTAATTAGTTATTCATACTAAAGCTTACATATGCATATATGTATTTTCGAACAATATTAATTTAAAATATATAATATAAGTATACAAATTTAAAAACTAATTATTTTGAAATATAAATTATATATATATCATGAATATATTAAACTGAATTTGAAATATTTCGATATTTTATTATATAGATATAGATCTGAAATTCAAAATTTTAATTTTAATTTGATATAATATTCAAGCCATTTTAAGAATATTTAAAATTACTTTGTATTTTGATTTCGATTATACATACACATATATATATAAACATTCATATTTTACAAACAATATTTAATATTATGATAAAACTATATATGTGTATTAATATTTATTAGAAAACACATAAGCATACACACACACACACACCAAGGGACTAGTACGTCCATTGCGGTGTAAATCCCAACACTATACACGGGCATATTAGACCATATACACGACTTATGTTGCACGTGCATATATATGTATGTGTATATTATACATACATTATACTATATAATGTGTAAGCGTAATAATATTTAAATCCTTATTTATAAATTGAATAAAATGTTGATTTTATTTAAAATAAATTTCGACAAGATTTAAATTAATTTAGGCTTCATATGGCCAATAAGATCCAAAATGGTTAAAAAAATTGAAATTCACCAAATTAACCCGCTGCATGCTGACCCTATTCCAACAATGATATCTGAGCGCATTAGCCTATGCGGTCTAAATTAGCAATATTAAAGACAACTTATTAAAGTCTACCTATATAGTAGGGTGTATTAAAAATAGCGTCTAAAGTTGAGTTTGGGTAACCAAGTACTTTGCCGTACTTTGCTCGAAAGGATGAGGTAAGTTCAAAGGTTATCTTCAATGTAAATGCCTAAATTGATTTGGGTCTCGGGCTAATTTTCAAAATCTATTTTAAAATTTAAAAAAACTAAAATTTAATAGATTAAATTTAAAATGAATAAATTAATATTTTAATATTAAAAGTTAAATTTAAAATAAGTATTGATTTTATAAATGTTATAAAATAATTCTCAAAATTGTTTTGGAAATGAAATAGTTATTTTTGAAAATGATCAATTAGATTAATAAATTGAATAATTAATTAAAAGTTAATTAAATAAATTAAATAACATATATGTTGATATATGTAACAATATCTTAAGATGTTAGGGTAACATATACATAATTTCTGAAATTAATTATAATTAATTAAAATTGTTGTAATTACATAAATTAATTAAATGTTAATTAATAAATAATATAATGCAAGGATATATGTATATAACTATAAATCTTATAGTGCAAATATTCAATTTAAAATGTTTAAAATGAATAAATAAAACTAATTAACATGTTAATTAATTAATTAAGATTTAATTAATATAACATTATTACAGAAGTTAGTTAAATTACAAAATATTATACGACAATTAAACTTATATAATATGAATGTACAATGAAAGGTGGAACGGTATGAAACCTATTTAGATTTAACAAATAATTACATACGCATAGTACGTATACCATGATTTCAAATGTGTATGACACTTGAATCATGAGGAAATTTCATAAAAAATAATTATTCCATAAATCGATATCACACAATTAAATTATCAAAGGTTATGAATCTTTAATATAATTGTTGTCGTCTACCATTTGTATATTAATAAATTATTTGCATACTCTCTAGTTATTGAGCAAATTCAATCTAGGGATGTTATGTGTAGTATTATTAATATACAGACTAGATGAAGTAAGAGAACTATATATATTTGTTGAGCAAACTCAAGGTCCTTGTACTATACTTAGGCCGTTGTGAAATGGTAAGTACGAGCGAATAATATCTTTTGATTTGTTGTGCAAACTCAAGGTCAAAATGATATTAGGACAAGAAATCATAGGTTAGGAGTTGTATGTGATATTACTGATATGGAGTTATCCATCATTTGTGGGGCTATGACATGTTGAGCAAACTCAAGGTCAGAATCCCAAGAAAGATGAGGCCTAACAACAACTGGTGAAATCAAAAGGCTTTTATGTTTTGTCTTAGGCTTTGGAGAAACGTAAAAGACTAGTGGAAGTCTTATTTGAAAAATGAAATGCTAACATTTAACCTTTCTAATATTGTAAGAACATTTGCTATGTATCAATTAAAATAATCTACATTAATAAATTTGTGCATTAAATATGATTGATAAAATATTCATCAATTAAAAATATATAAATGTACCCAAACTAGTATTGCCAAATGGAAATACAAAATATACTTACCAATAAATTTAGCATGTTAACCCACGAAAGCACCTAATTATGCAGCTATTATCTATGTTTGTTGCACCCGTTCTTACCATGAGTCGCGACAGAAAGTAACAAATGATACTTTCTAACGACAACATAGCTAAGCAAAGAACAGACTTATGGTTACAACATTTAACCAGATATGAGACTTCTCGATCACAATCAAGGCTACATGAAGCAGATGTTGTATGTAAGAGGATAGAGCAAAATGCATTGGTTGCATCCAAACACCAAGGAAAAAACAGAAATAATGAACTAAGGCATAAAGACCGACAAATGAACAGTGAAGTATAAAATGTTGCTTACAACATAGCAAACTCAACATTAAAGGTGCAACAGAAATTAAAGAAAATCCACACGTTAATGAAGCAGGGGTTAAATATTTTAGAGAAACTTGTTTAACTGTCATGTTTTGATGCCTAACTTTTTAGAATGAACACCCCAAATTTGATGTTATTCTAATAGATTTTTAACTATCAAAGTCTTTTGTTTAACAATACCGAAGTCAATACGTACACAGTTTGAGATACTAAATTTTTAAACCTACAAAATAAAATATTAAAGCAAAGCAAAGCTAATAAATATTAAACCATAGAATAGGTACACATTTTGAAGCTAGTGAAACATAAAATGTATAAACCACAGAATCAACAAACCTGCAGTTTAGTTTAATTTGTAATTAACTAACCATTAATGCTATGAAGTAATAGTTAAACTAAATATTAAAAAAATTCAATATTCTAAATAAATAAAACTAACCAAATTTGTTTTTAAAAAAGCAAAGCTTCTAAATTCAATATTAGTAAACAGAGTAATCCTACAGTTTGAAACGTCTTATTTTACAATTACAGTTTAAAATTTATGACAGTCGAAACGTGTCTAAACAAAGTGTAATGCTCAAAATTTGCCAATGTTTTATGTGAAAATTAAACATACAAAGAAAATAATTCAAGATGTTGAAATACAAAATAGTAAATGACTAAATGGAGGTTGAAACCTACAGTACCATACTGTATATAATGACAAATGATTGACTGCTAAAGTAGTGACTTATCAAAGATGGTAACTGCATGAGAAAACTTTTACCATCTGCATATGAGCAAGTTGTTATAATAGTAATTAACAATATAAATGTCAAAGTCTCATTCAAAGTTTGCAGTTGAATCCTACATCTAGGATACTCATGTTAAGTTCCTAATGGGTGAAGGAATGGTGAATTGGGAACAATGATTTCACTACAAATCAGAAGCAGCAAACCAATAACATCCCTAAAATCGTAGAATTAATCAGATTGGAATAAAATAAAGACTCAAGCAGTCCACATGCCATTATAAAGCAAAAAAAAATTCAAGTATATTAGGGTAGTTGTTAACTTGTCAACATTATATATGTTGTTGAAAATGCACATGGGTAATAGGCAATTTATAAATGTGAAACGTGCAAGTTAAGTAAAATTGAGAAAAAATTTCAAATACCACATTTTTAAAGATAAAATGAAGGCTATATCTACACATTTCTACCTTAGGTGGGCATGAAACATGAAACATTGCTTACGATATAACGAATTTAAAATTAAGCCAAGGTTCTATTGAAAGTTAAAAATCCAACATAATAATTCTCATTATTCGTATAAATGTAGAATGGCAAGCGAACAACATCATGGCGAAGAATAATTCCAAATCAGTGAATGATCCAAAACATGTGTAGCATATAGTAAAGAAAATCCACAAAGGAATGAAGAAATTTTTAAAAAATGTAGACAAACATGTTTAAATGTAAATTTTAATGCAAATTTTTTTTTGAATGAAAATCCTAAATTTGTAGCTATGCTAATAAAATTTTAAATGTTAAAGCTTTTAATTTAACAAAACTGAAAATGAGAAGTATATATTCTTTTTTGTTTTTTTTTGTATTTTTTTGCCTTTTCTTTTCAACTCTATTGGATACGTGAAAGTGGTATATTTTATCATTGCTTGAATGTCAAATTAGGTTGTAGATGTGGTATGTTTGTGCATATTTATATAAAGGGGCATTTCACCAGAAGGACAAACTTTGTGGTCCAATTAGTTTCTAGGACACACATTCAAAGAAATTACTTTCAAGGCCAAAGTCGGCAGAATAATTACTTTCAAGGACAAAGTCAGCAGTTCAATTACTTTTAAGGACATAATTTCATAGGTTTTCAGACCCTATAAACTAATTATTTTGTGTTTTGTCCTTGAAAGTAATTATTTTAGTTGTGTGTCCTAAAAACTAATTCCACTTGTTAAAGAGACCCTTGTGACAAATTTCCACTTATATAAAAGTACTGTTTGAAATCCAAATGTTAAAGAAGATGTTTTATTTGGCCATGAACTTTGTATAGAGTCATTCATTGTAAGTAGCAATGTTTAGGTTAGATATAGTAAGTGACGGTTATTTACTTAAAAAATAGTTTGAAAAAGAAATATTTAAACCATGCGTAATAATGATAAAAATAGTAAAAATGTTATGATTTAAATTTCAATTATGGAAAATAGACCATGGGAGAAAATTGTTGTAACAGAAATAACTTAGTGTTACCTTAGGAAAGTTTCTCTTTCTTTGTGATGACCTGGAATTTTTGGATGTTTGAGATTGGAATATTTAATTGATTTTAAATATTTAAAAATTAATTTTTAACTTGAATTCAAATATCACTATTTATTTGATAATGAAATTATTAAATTTAATTATTTGAAGTTGGATAAAATGTTAGATCTAGAGTTTTAAGCCTGTTAAAAATAATTTAAGGGTTTGTAAAATTTATATCGATAATACCGAAGATAGTAAAGGTGTTGAAATTGAATTTGGTAGTGTTTTGTTCAGTTTTGAAAATATATCATTTAAATTGATATTTAAAAATAGCCTTCCGAGGCACAGTCTCGAATTTCGACGAAACCAGTTCCATTAGATCCGTAATATTATATTATTACCCGATTTCAATTTTCGTAATGTTTGGAGTTGTTGTGTGAGCGTACGACATATAAACGTGCTTAAATCTATATCAAAAATTCAATATAATAACTGGTCCAAAAGGCTATCTTTTCCATACGATCGAATTAGGATTCGAAACCTTTTCCATTGTGTTTGGAATAGGTGTATAATATTATAAATGCCTAGTGGTATGCCTCGATTGGAGGTCAGAATTTTTATTGTTAAATATGGGATATTTGATATTTGAAACTAAATAATATCATAACGGGTCAAGTCAACCTTAGCCTAGCGTATAACCGAAGCCATCTCATTTCGTTAAACGCCAATATCTTATCCCTTTCTTCCCGTATCTTCCCCAGTAATTCAAATCAAACACTAACGAAAAAAGAAAGAAAAAAATGGCGTTGCCTTCTCGTATAAAAATCACAGATTGAAGCAGAGATATTCGCGTACAACGGCGCTTCCGTTCCTCCCCCAAATCGAATTATATGAATTCGTTCGTATAAAAAAAGGGGTAATGGCGGATAGAATCCAAAATCGGAAGAAAAAAAATGAGAGACATCGAATCGCGATTTGATTCGCTACCGCACGAGGAAGTGAGGGAGGGCCTGCTGGCGTGAAGTGCTCTGACATGAGGGGAAGCTCGCGTGCTTGGAGGGTTCGACGATGGAGGTTGGGCGACGATGTGAAGGCTCAGGCATGGGCGCGGAAGGGCTCGAGGCAGTAGATGGCATGACAGCGAGGTGTCAGGCAAGGGGAATTCGTGAAGAAATCGCGAATGAGTTTGAAGCTTGCGGCATGGGGTTGTAGGCACAGAGGTGAGTTCGTCAGCGAGGTAAGAGCAGTGAGGTATACGTTGTCTTCTTTCGATTAAACTTGATTCAATAAAAAATGAATATATATGGATAAGATTTTAACTTATAGTAAGGTATAACCCTATTCTAATTTTGATTCTGTGTATATGAATATTTATATACGTAAAAGATAAATAACGATATACATATAAATACATATACATATTTTTATCTTATTAGTTTAAATTTAATTATTTGTTTAAATTAAATGATTTGTTAAAATGAGAACTATTAAAATAAAATCACTAGTTAATTAAATTTATCAAATGGGAATTTAATTATTCGATTCAAATATTAACGAAAATCGTCCAATGTTTATACAAGGTCAAATTCTGAAAGGAAGCAAGCCGGAATTGGAAATGGTTGCAAACAGCAAAATAAAATGTGAGTTAATCTCGCTCATCTGAATTATTTAAATTTAAATAGTTAAATTTAAATAATTGGTTGAAAGGTTGGATTGATTTGATGTGCTATATTATAGTATATAATATGTCTTGGAATGATTGATTTCCCGCATTATATAGCGGATGAGACCCTATGCGCTGCATAATAGCGAATGATATTATATTTAAATCCTATATACCACGATATTCCACCTCGAAGTGGAATTGGTATTATTGTATTGTGCTAACATCTATGGATGCAGGAAAACAGGTTT
The DNA here is from genome assembly GCA_030765085.1 of Allium cepa. Taxonomy (NCBI): domain Eukaryota; kingdom Viridiplantae; phylum Streptophyta; class Magnoliopsida; order Asparagales; family Amaryllidaceae; genus Allium; species Allium cepa. The sequence continues at coordinate 142,038,581 of CM060932.1, forward strand.
GAGGGATCCAACTGGATGCCTCAAAATTATCTACATTATTTAATATTCTATGTTGTGAATATTTGATATTCTGTGATGAATTATATTGATAATTGGAATATTGAATGCCATAGTTTGCTTGAATATATTTCAGTACACTGAGTTATCAAAATATATAGAATTAGATTTTTGAAAAGAAAATAAAAGAGTGAATTTTTAAGTAAAATAATTATGGATAATTTGTATAAATTTAAGAATGAATTGGAAAAGAATGAAAGTGATTTTAAAATTCTAATAACTAAGTTCCGAGTATGGAAAAGGAAATTTTGAATAAACGGAGTAATAATGAATTTTAAACTTAAGTGATGTTATTTAAAGGAATAAAAGAATTTACTTTAAAATTCAAGGTTTGAATTTATTTGTAAGGATAAAGAAGAAATTTGGAAAATATGAAATTGCTAATTTCAGTTAAAAAGATTTTAAATCATAATTAGGGAATAAAATCTAAAGTTAATGGATTTTGAAATAAATGAGTAAGTAAAGAAATTTATTTCAAATGGAGTAAATTGAGAATCAATTTGAAAATTGATTTAAGTGTTTGAAATTGGAAATTTAAAGGAGAATGTGGCTATGAAATTTACAAATTGGGTTTATAAAAGTAAAGTAATACATCAGTAGATATTTGGAAGAATAAATTCACAATGGGAATTTATAAAGGAATGGGAGAATTTGTTTAAAAATAAATAGTGATTTTTTTAAGATATAAAGAGAAGAGTATTTGCCTGGATAGCCAAGTACGTTTTCAACATAAATTTTTAAATATAAGTTATGTTGTTTAAAAAGCATGTTTTAGAAAATTTATTAATTCTAAATGTTTAAATTCTAAACTAAATATTTTCAAATCTATTACCGTAGTAATTATTTAAAAGGTGACTTCGTATTTTGTTTTAAAAAGTGAAATCTTGTTTTATATTTTATAAAGTAACCTCATTTTCAAATATTCCTCTAGTATATATTTTTAATAAAGTATTGAAGTAGTTTTTAATTTAAATGTTTTAAAGGATATTTTAAAATAAAGAGTGACTAAAAATTGTTTTAGAAATTTAAAGATTTGTACTTAGTGATTTCATTGGAAGTAGAAAATATTTGGGAAAGTATTCCATGAGAGGAAAATGGTTTGAAACTGTTTTCAAAGGGTTGAAAACAGAAATATATCTCGTGAAGATATTTTGAGATTAATGAATAATTTGGGGAAATTATTTATGTTTGATGGATGTTTGTAAATATTAATTGATAGTTAAATAACCGACTATCAATATTGGACAACGCGCTGATCGTTTCGAAGAGACCGAGATCGAGATTAATTTCTCGAAAACCACTTCGATCCGGTTTGTACGTTTTCGTGGAAAAACGAGTTCGGAGTCGAAGTGGAGCAGTGAAGTGCAAGGGATAGTCGCTACTAATCCTGAGGATGATTCCGAAGTGGATGTAGTAGGAGTAGTGCCTTCGGTTCCGTTCGAACCCGGGACGGACTTGTATGGGTGAATGCATTCAGAACATCGTCAGGTGGACGATGAGCATTCTAAGTGAAATATTCTAAAAGGTAACGCTTTGCCTCAAGCCTCATCAACCGGGAATGACTGAAAATCAGGGGTTATGCAGCAAGGCTAGGTGGGTAGCACCCATTAGGGTGAGGACATCCCTGTCTAGATGTCCCTTTTTATTCGGCTTAGTGGTGCAGTTGTTGATCCCAACCGTGGGGTGATCTTACTCGGGGTTATCCAGTAAGAGGTAGTCCTGGTCTTGTGTTGTAGGGGATTGGGAGTAATCCTTGGTACGATGATCTAGGCCACGTACTGTGATAGGTGGTACCCCAGTGCCTAGTCATTAGTTAGAAATCCATTCTCCCTACGCGTCTTTTACTGTTTTTGTTTGTATAACCACTTTGTGGCTAGTAGATGGAATTTAATAGATGTAACAATTTCGGCTATTTTAATAAGTATTTGTAAATAAACCCTATTATAATATCAGAGGATTTTAATAAAAAGTGTTTTAGCTATCGTAAGGTAAAAACCCGACATGTTTATTTGTGGCGTGGTCTTACGAGATGCTTTTGTTTTCAAAAGAATTTTGAAACTTTAATAATCAATTTGAGTGTGGTTTTCTCACGCTGGTATTCCAGACTGACTCGGGTGTTATTCAACTATAATGCTCGGGTCAGACCGAGTATTATATAATACAGGAAAGGATGCTATGGAGCTCAGAAGACGAGCTGGATGGCGATACGTACTTCCGTACTTGATTATTGTTCCGCTGTGTATTCAATTTTGAGGATAAGTTTATATGACTGTCCAGTTGTATGTTATTGATGTTGTTGAACTCTGATGATGTATTCTGATAATGTATACATATAAAACAGATATAGTTTTCTTTTGTGTAAAGATCTGTTATTTTCTATTATATTTTATTCCGCTGTGATGGTTAGATTCTGATGTTGTTTTCTATTTTCTTCTTCTACCTCTTCTTCTTTAGCCCTCATGGTTCATTTTTTTGGGCATTGGAAAATCAGATTGTGACATTCTTATTATCATTTTAAATAGCACAACAAAATCTTAGTTAAAGTTGTATTCATGGTAATATGACAAATAATAAAATACTGCAATGCTTAAAACCTTTTGAACTATGTAAGATTGAGAACAATGATTTTAATATATTTTTTCAAAATTAGATTTCAAATTTTTGTGGGATGAATCCCCAAATTTAGAGTTACTTTAATAGAAATTCAGCTGTCAAAACTGATAATGTTAACGCATAAAAAGCCAATACATATACATTTCGAAATAAAACAATTTTAAAGGGAAAAATTTAAAAGGGAAAAAAAAATCAAAGCTTCAAAACGTAACAATATTCAACTAAATAATGTTATCAGTTTGAAGCACCAAATTTTAGATTTAGACTTCAAAATTGATGACACTCAACATATGTAAAGGTGAATAGGCTTAATGTTCAAAATTATCCAAATGGCTAAAATTTTAACAGTTCGAGTGTTTATACCACAAAATTTTAAACGACAGAAGCAATAAACCTGCAATTTGGGAAAATCCATAGATAAATAGTCATTAATGCTATAAAGAATTATGCGAAGTAAAAATTAAAAAATTCAGTATTATTAAATTTTTGAACGAACTAGAAATTAAAAAAAAACTAAAAAGCAACGCTTACGAATTCAATATTACTAAACAAAATAATTCTACACTTGGAAACATCTAATTTTACATTTATAGTTCAAAATTTATGACATTGAAAATGAGAAATGTATAAATAAGAAAAGGTGCAATGCTCAAAATTTGCCGATGATTTATGTGATCAGCATATGTACAAAGGAAATAAGTGAAGATGTCAAATACGTAAATTGTAACATCAGATTCAACAAACCTGCAACTTAGTGAAATTCATAGTTAAATAATTATTGCTGCAATGAACTAAATATATAAAATATCAATAGTATTAAATGTGCAGACTACCTCGGCAAAAATTAAGAATAATAATAATAACAAACCTTCTAGATTCAATATTATCAAGTAAAATAGTCGTATAATTTGAAACATCCTATTCTACATTTACGGAATAAAAACTAACTGAACTTAGAATGTTCAAAGTTAAACTTGAAACTTTACAACCAAAAAGTTAAAGTTTAGAGCTCTAGTTTTAGTTCCAAAAATTTCATGCGTCAAATTTATGAAGCTTCAACTTCAGAAATTCAAAACATTGAAATCTTACAACCAAAAGTTTTAAAATGAAAACACAAAATTCAAAACCATTAAAAAATAAATTCAAAAATTTAAATTTCCACAGTTTCAAAATTTTATGAACTACATTTCAAACAAATTAATAAACAATAGACTTATATGTACGCATGAAAAATCTTTTAAATTAAATAATATGAGGGATAATGATTCTAAAATTCTAACTTTCAAATTTCAATGCCGAATTTTGCAGAATGAAAAGGCCAAATTGAAAACTAACAAAAGTTCAAACGTCAAAACTTTTAATTTTAACAATATTAAAAGCCAACTATTTTACAGTTTGACATACATTTATTTAGAATTAAAAAAGTTTAAAAAAAGCAAAGCTTTGGACTTCAACAACGTTGAAATAAAATTCTATAATAATTTCATGCGTCAAAATTATGAGGCTTCAACTTTAAAAATCCCAATGTTAAACGCTGAAATCTTACAAACAAAAGTTTTAAAGCGAAAAACACAAAATTCCAAGCTGTTAAGAAAGAAATTCAAAATTTTAAAGTTCAACGTTGTCAAAATTTGATGAACTACAATTTTAAGTACTAAATTAATAAACTATAGAAGTACATGTTGTGCATCTAAAAGCCAATTATTACACAATTTGACGTGGGTAGAGTGAAAAAAAAATTAAAAAAAATCAAAGGTTGAAAATGCAACAACGGTAAATGAAATTTTAATGCTTTCAAAATCGGATAACTACATTTCAGACAACCAAAATTTCAAATGATAGAATTACTTCATACCCAAAATTAAAAGCTAATTGAACAATTTTGGATCGTAAATGTTTGATGTCGAAACCTTTAATTTTAACAATATTAAAAGTCAATTATTATACATTTTGACGTACAACATTTTAGAGTGTAAAAAAGGTTTGAAAACAAATCAGTGCTTCGACGTACAACAATGTTAAAATGAAAATTTGCAATAGTTTTGTGCATCAAAATTGCAAGGCTTCAAATTTAAAATCCAAAAGTTAAACATTAAAATCTTACAACTAAAAATTGAAAAGTGAAAAACACAAATGTCAAAGCCGTTAAATATTACAACCATCATATAACTAAGCATCTTAGATTAAAATTCCAAATTCAACTTCTTCTACGACATATATGGATCGCACACAATTTCGTCAGGCATCTTATATACCTTTCTAGCTATTCTATATGTTTCATCTAGTTAGCGTATATAGCAAAGTGTAAAGAGGGGAAAAACACGAGCAAATCCAAAAAACCGAATATTAAAATATGCCTAAATCCCAATAACATCACCAGAGAAGAAATAAGCTGACCGTAACCAAAAATAAGGATGAAAAGAAGAGCACAAATTACCATCTTCACGAAGCTGATAATCGTGGTGGAAGAAATAGGGCGGAAGAATCGCCTGGAAACCCTAGGCTTTCTATTTTTAGCATACGGAATAACGATGAAGCGGAGGGCGGGTTTTTTTTATTTCTCGCGAGAAAAGGACGAAGCAAAGAGCTGTTAGGAGAAGGATTTTTTTTATAAAACACGACCGTTGACAAAAAATAATGAAGGCGTGGATCCCCTTGAAACGCAACTCAATATTAATATAATAGCATAGATCAGAATTCAAGTTATATATCTATAGAGTACAGGAAAAAGATAATTTGTTTTATCTTTTAATTTTGTATTATATCTTTATAACTTAGGTGTAATATAAATATATCAGTACAATACATGATTTATGTTGAATCTTTATACAATATATACGATTATAGTTAACTCAAGTTTTGTTTTCAATTCTAGTTATTTTGAGCACATAATTAACAAAGGTATAAATTTTTATCTTTTTTCAATAAAAATTCCCAACCATGGTATTTTTTATTTTATTTTTTTGAAAACCCAGGAGAACCCGTCGGGCCGGTAAACTCCTGAGGAGGGTATAGTAAAGCCGTCCGCTAATCCAAGCCCCCATACCCCCGGGTAAATTTATACAGGATAGGGAAGCGCATGGTAGGAATCGAACCCGGGCCTTTTTACCAGAAGCCAAGCCTCCTTTCCAGTGCGCCGCACCCGCGGACACCATGGTATTTTATTATACATGCAAGTAAGCAACACTATTCAATATAGGTAATATCCGGTGGCGGAGGCAGGACGTCACGTTGGAGCGGACATGAAACCTAAAATCATCAAAAAAGGGAACCATGGATAATGTTCGATGAATTTTTTTTTGATTAACTTTTATATTTGAGTGAAGTTAATAGATCTACAATTAGAATCTAGGATACAGAGGCAATAAGTCAAGTATGTAGTGTAATTGGTAAGCCTATCACATTAGATTAGATTATTGCTAATTGTATAAGAAACTGCTAGTAAATTAAAAACAAATATCGAAGAAACTGGGCCTTCTCATCATGCAACCACAATGTATGAAACTGAAGCATAAACAGATATCAATGATCAACCTACAAGTAAGGAAAGAAAGTGTCATCAACATAAATGGAAAGAAGCCAATAGCAAGGCAGAACTAGAAAAGAAAAACTAGTACCTTCAAACTTTGCAAGAAATATGCATAATGCTATAGAAAAGGCATATACTATACACGCTCCAACCAAAGAAAGGATAACAACATATACAGTATATAACTCCAAGCGAAGAAAATAATGGAGTACAGACTGAAAATGAATTTTAAGTTCTATTAGACAAGAAAAGATGGCATTTTACTTGATAGTACAAGAAGGACCAACCCACCTATCTGATGTTGAAGAAAATGCTGAAGCATTTGATGTGGATCCAAAATTTTCTTTAAAGAGTCTGAACTGTTGCAAAAAAAAATAACTAACAAGATTGAAAACTTCTCAATCGAAGGTAATTCCTGATTTTGTTTTTTCTCTATTTTTCTTTATAAATTATGGGGGTAGGCACTTGCCTACCCCATTTGTAGATGGGCTCCACCCTGGTACTATGAATACTAAAAGCAGTAATTTTAAACTAGCAAATAATCAATTCAGTTAACATAAATGCATTACACGTGATCATACATATAAGTAACCGCACACATTCAATTTAGATATTATCAACACTAAAAGCAGTACTTCTAAACTTACAACTAACCAATTTCACTTAACATAAGTACATTACATGTAACGTAGTTTAAAAGCAGTAAAATTTAACATACAATACATTTTTGTTCATCTTCAGGAGTAAATAACAGTCACACAGATTGTTTTTTATAAATGAAGTCAACAAACTGGTCTAATTTTCATTTTGTTTCATTTATTTTGTTTAAAACACTTGTTTTCTGCCTGTAACTTTTGAGCTAATTATGAGCAACAAAAATTTTCCAATATCTAGTGTGGCTCATCTGTCAAATATCAGCTACCATATTAACTCTTAATTTGCCAACGTTTTCTTCTGATATTTTTTCTATGAGAGGCAGCCCTCCTTTTTTCCTTATGTTTACTAGAAACATTCTACAATCAAACTTATTGTAAAACATTTAATTAATGTTTACATATGAAACAAGTAAATGCAAATATCATGTTGATAGAAATTCAAAAAAAACAGGTAAGGATGTATACATCAGTGTATGGAAAATGTAATATAATGAAGTAATAAGTTTCTAGGATTCTGAAATAATAAGTATGCAAATGTACTAACAAGCATGATTAGTATCTCCACAATACCATAAGCACAACCACGAAAACACAAGAAAATATTTCTGTACACATCCAAACTCAAATTATAGCAAACTAAAACAATAAATGAAACTGAGCAAATAAAACCCTCACCATATCACAAACACAACAAATCCAACGTAAACATTTGTTCACAATATGCATGCAATACAAGACCAGCCACATAGGACACCACCCCTTATCAATATATTTTAAATTATAAAATGATAAATTATTTTATATATTTAGCCACCATGATAAAATAATTTCGAATGTATCAAATATAATGATTAAATTATAAAATCTTTTATCATTTCAAATACGACGATAAAATGATAAATTAACTTATCATTTCAGTTAGTGTGAAAAAATTATAAAAAGATAAATCAAACATTTCAAATATAATGATAGAATTATAATATTGTAAAATATATAAGATTAGTGAATATTTAATATTTTAATAGAAAAATGATAATTTGTTTAATCTTTTAAAAAAATATAGAATTATTTTAACTTTTGTATAGAACATTTGTATAAAATGATAAATGAATTTATCTTTTTATATAGAAAGGTAAAGAATAAAATAATAACTTCTATTTTTTGTGCATAATTTTAATAAACCATTTTGAAGTAGTTTTGCAAGCCTCTTCCTGCAGAATACCTCATCACATCAGGACTCGAGAATTTGTATAAAACCAGGATGTTCGTTGGTTTGTAAGCCACTTGCCGTAGATTTATAAGCTACTTGTCGTGGGTTTGTAAGCCACTGAGAAGGTAGAAATAGATTCCATCCCAATTGAAATTCGGAATGAAGATTTCCATGTTATTATGAAGTTTAAAAATGACTAGACACATATCTTGAAATCTTGATCTTGATAATCTAGAGTCTTCAATCTTGAGTCTTTATACCGATCAGTCTTCAGTAATCAGTACCTGCATATATATATATATATATATATATATATATATCCTGCATATACATATCTATCTAGACAACAATGGTAGTAATATTTTATAATAAGATAAGACAACTCCCCCTTACTCCATGACTCCCCCTTACTCCAAGCCAACTACTATTGTTACTTCCAAATAAATTAAATCAACTAAGTTTAAAACGCACCAATCAAATCAAACAAATAACATACAGAATGACTAGACATTCCTTGTTACTTCCACCCATCCATCTTCTCCAAAGATAGGGCCTGCTTTGATGGCAACCCATTCTTCTTTATCTTTGTCGAGAGTGATTAGTGGATTTCCTTCGAGGTTGTCCTTGTTAAGACCTGAGATCATCCAACGAAGGACGTCGAAATGTCTCTCTTGCTCCTTGATCATCTGCAATTGACTCAATTCTAAGTGGCACTGATTATGAAGTATGAATGTAAGAATATTCTTGAAGGAAGTGAGAGTTTCTTCAAGATTATCACTTAGATTCTTTATCGAAGAAGCCATAATTCAAGAAATAGGAAGAGATATGAAAGGTAGTGATTAGAAATGAAGTTTGATAAATTATTCTGGAAGAACCAAGCATTACTAGGGGTAGAAAGTTGATTAGAATGAATAGATACAAGTTAGTTACATGAAATTAAAATTTAAAAGTGCAACCACCTTCTGCCCGTTGTATGTCGACATGGGGGGATGGTAGATGTCGACATGCCTCTGCCTAAAGTGACAATTTGCTTTGTTTTGAATATTATGAACAAATCTATGCAACTTAAATTTGTATAATATAAAAACAAGCCATTACAAAGACAAGTGAAGTTGAATAACATGAAATGAAAGATTTCATTAATAATTCTAGTCAACATTACATAAGACAATATAATATTAACTAAAATAAAGAAAATACAAAGATAAAACTAAGATAACATGAACTAAAACTAATTAGATGAAGATGAAGAAGATGATAGTCCAAGCTTTCTACTAATTTTCCAGAAGAATTTGTCGATTTTAGTGGAAGTCTTATCCGTTTTCTTATTCATTGATCTTTTAAGTGTCTTTTGATTTTCCTAATTCTTTGATTATTGAGAATGGTCTTATTGGATAGATTAGCGGGATTAGTAGGATATTCAATACTTTATAAGGAAGTTTATTGATCTTCCTCTTTCTCCTCTTCAATTTCCATTCCTTCCTCTATTTCTTCCATTTCTTCATGAGCAAGTCTTTCTTCCTTTTCCGCAAGTGTTTCATATGGTTGAAACACTAATGGAATTTGCATAAGAGAAATGTTTCCATGGTTGAAAACTTTTCTAGTTATAAATTCTTCCCTTTTGAAATCAACTCCAAAGTAATTAAAAATCCGAGTAAGATAAATTCCATGATATAATATATTTTCTCCTATAGTAAAATTCTTGGGCCTTAGCTCATCCAAAATAACTTGAGTCCAATTGATATCATAATTTCCAATAATTGCAAAAGGAGCTTTGCAAACTTCCAAAGTCGGGTTGTTGTAGTTTCCCGATCTTGGTATGAGAGTGTGTTGGACAAGAAGATTAATAATTCTTGCTTTAGGATGAAAATAAAGATTTTTGAATTCAAAATTGTCATCCCCTTCAAAGATGTGATGAAATGTCTCTCGATTATTTTCATTTATTTGAAATTTCGGGAGATTCATTCCGGTATACTTGCATCCCAAAATATTTCTCAAAATTTCACAATCCAAAACAATTTGTGTTACTTTAACACTACTTCAAATTTGTCCTTCTTCCCCATCATAAAAAACACGATTCAAATTCACATAAAACATCTTAACAAGACTTGGATAACATACAAAATCATTTTGTTCGTTAGTTACTAAACTAAGAATAGAACATTGTTGAAAAAGATTTTCAATTTTATAAGAAGAAAAATCTTCAAAAATAGCAAATTTCCCTATGAATTTTACCAAATTTTACATAGTTGATGTAAGCTTTGATAGCTTCAGGGTCATTAAAAAGAAAGTTTTTGACAGATTTTGGAAGCCTAATGGTGTTAATAGTGCTTAAAGAGGCCATTGAAATAGTCTGAGAGGAGTTGAAGATAATGAAGATAAATTTGAAATTTGAAATGAAACTGTAAAGTGATGATAAGGAGAGTGAATTAAATAGAGATTCTATTGACATGTTCTTTGGTCAAGATGCATCTTTCCAGAGAATTGAAGTTGTGAAAAGGTAGACGGAAATTTAAAAGTTTGAATTCAAATTTTGAAATCAAATTCTATGGGGCACGTCGACATGGGGTATTCGGGTATGTCGACATGTGCCTGTTGAATCAAAGGACAAGCTACTACTCCTAATTTCTAATAAACGTATATATTATATCCTATATTCTAACTATGTAATAATACTTAAATATAATAATACTTAAATATTAATAATTTAATATTTAAAATATTATTAAAATAATATTATTTTTGAATTTAAAATTCAAATTTCAAGTGATAAATTTGAATTTAAAATTCAAGGAATTTTAAAGAATCAAGCAAATAAACGAGCATCCATTTAAACAAGAAAATTTAAAGATAATGTAAGTGCGTACCTATTTTTAGATCCATACTCCCATCGTCATCCGATTCATGAATAGCACTGAAACATAATTTTTAATTATCCATCTTCTTTTCATCGCCACTGGATGATGAATCCAAGTCATCAAGAGTTGTTGTGTATGCTTTCTTTCTTTTCCTTGACAAGTCATTATTTAGAGGGAACGACTGTTTATTTGGATACAGACAATCTTTTCTATGATGCCTGACTTTATTGTAATTGTACCATCTATCATTGTTGACGTTCTCCGTATTATTTTTGGAATTCCTTTGATCATTTCTTTTGTAATTATTCATTTTTATATATTTTAGAAATTTCTGAATGTTTCTTGTCATGAAAGAAATCTTGTAACGATCCTGAATTTTTATTTAATTTAAATTAATAATTAAATGAAATTTTGAATAAAAATTTATAAAATTAATTATAAATAGTGATGTGAGTTTCCCCGAGTTCAAATATCTTCTATATAAATCATTTAAATTTTTAATTATTGTATGTATATGTATATATGTGAATGTGTATATATATATATGTATATTTGGGTATATATGAATCAAACCATTTTAGAAAGTATAATTTTGAGAAGTTGGATTTAACCAAAGAACTTTAACTCGTATAGATGAAACAGATTTTCAATATGAGAAATATATTTGAATTAAATTTGAATTGGGATCTATAAATAATGTAAAGGAAATTTTGCTTTGAAAGTTAAAAATAAACAATTAATTTAGAAATAGAAGTAAGAATACATATATGATGAATTATAAAAATATATGTATATTCATGTACAAAGATAATAAGTTGAGTGTGTAGAAACGAAGTACATCAACACTAAATGTTTTCATCTTGGCCACCATCATATAAACATACAAATACAAACAAAATAATACAAATGGAGTAGGCTACAAAAGTAATAAGAGTAAAATAAAAATAGAAGTTCACTTATTTTGTGAAGTAAAATAATTCATACTTAAGCTATGAATAAAAATAAGAACATTGATATATAAAATATAATCAATAAGTATTCAAACAAATAAAATAAGAAACAAAGCAAAAAGATAGATTCAAACAGATACAAATATAAGAGATATAACTAAGCTTGCTAACAAATATAAAAGAGAGATAAGATAAGCAATTATGTTAGAATGAAACTAAAAACTTAAGCTAAAAGTTTATATCAATAACTAAAGTAACTTTATAATATACATGAAGTAAGAAAATACAAAGGCTAGAATAAGTAAAATATTGTGTAGAATTTGGAAAAAAGAAAAAAAAACTGGTAAAAAGATCTTGTAAATAAAATGTGCAGGTAAGTAAAAATGTAAAGTAGTAGGCAAATAAATATGCCTGTAGTGTCTTGAAAAGCTAAGGTTAAAACAAAGCAAAGTAATAAAATATCTATGTACACTTAAATAAAACAAAATAGAATGTATTCATGTATAGGTATGCAACCTGCAGGCTTGTAAAGGAAGAAAAACAAAAGCATAGAAGTAAAATATATTCACATATAAACAAGGACAAGTAAGTATGGAATGAAGTAAGGCAATTAATGCAACATACCTATTGTACTTAACCTCAACCTGCACACTATCTTTTATACACATCAACCCTCCTTTCAGTTCATTATCACAACTGAGTAAAATGGGAGCAAGCACATTAGTGAAAACTCAAACAAAAATTCAATTTAAGCTTCAACAACTATATGAATTCATCAAAACCAGAGGGTCAAGCAAGTTGATATCAAGTTCAAGAGTAAAGCCTGCAACCTGGAGATAAAGAAAAAAAAAATTAAACTTTAAAACAAATTCAAACTGTAAATTCAAAGCTACAGGCAGCTAGACACAAACAAAATGCTTCTCTGTCCAACTTCCAGTTCTCAAAAATATCAAGTTCTTTGCCTCTGCTGCAAATCAAAGGTGAGTAAACTTTTGAATATAAATTTAGCTGGTTGTTTTAATCATCATAATAAAGTAAAAGTGATGAAGTATTGTATGCATACAGATAGGTATGTATATGAGTATGATTGAACTATGCCTGTCAGAGAACAGACATGTTCTCAGTTTGAACATAACAAGTTCCCAAATATGTTTTGAAATCAAATTCCCTCTCTTCTGATTATTGTTAAACTTCAGACCTTAAATAAAAGTTGTTAGTTTTAATATGGTTCAAATATTAAAAATATATTTAAGTAAAACAAAGGAAGTCTCTCTTGAAAATTTTGAAAATACAGACATCATTTAAAACATGTCCAAATTTCAAACATCATGAATCTTAGTTTCAGGTGGACCCTTTTAAATGACATCGAAGATAATGATTTTTGAAAGGAAAATCACGATTTTTAATTAACTATGGAACGAGAAAATCGAAGTGGAACAATATTTGGGTTTTTGATGTATTCGAGTGATCTCGTCGTTGAGGGACCTTGGGGTTTCGAGTGAAGGTAGAGGGGAGTACTGTGTGCCGGGGAAAAATGAGGGGAAGTGCTCCAGTTCAACGTGGAAGCAGCGGCCAACGTTTCAAATTTGTAAACCTAATTTTTTGAGTGATCAGGGAATCGATTGACGTGGCTTCTCTCGTGCACCGAGTTGCACGCGACCGTGGGTGATGGTAGAGGGGTAGTTGACGATCACGTGACCGGAGTTGCACGAACTCCGGTGGACGAGGCGGCGAGGACGTGGCATTTGCCAGGGTTGATATCGAAACCTGAATGTGTTTCCAGGTTTGAATTTTTGGTCGATTTTAGATTTCAAGGTTGTAACATGGTTCTGGCGATCGGAGACTGGTATTTGGATGGACTACGACTTGCTCGACCTAGTGGCGATGGCCGGAGATGGGTACCGGAGCTGTACACGTGCACGAGCACGGTTGCTCTGATGGTCTGCAGTTTTGTTAGTTTGGGGATGAAGCAGGATAGGTGACTCGAGTTTTTACTCGAGTATTTTCATGTTTGGCCCGAAGCACTAGGGTGTTAGACTCGAAGTCATCTTCGTTTGGCTCGGGTAGGATACTGGTAACAGGTTTTTAACCTGTCCAGTTTTCAAAATTTTAAAATGATTGAACGTAAATTTATAAATCCAGGTTTAAACTGAGTTTAAACTTTAAGTTAAAATGTAAATTCAAGTTTAGTTTTGAAACTTAGTTTAAAAATTTTTTAAAAAAAAAAAATTTGTTTTAAATAGAAGTTTTTAAGCAATTAAGGTATAATTTAAAGAATTTGAATTTAAATTGGAATTTGAAAGTTATAAAGAAATGAATTGTAACAAAGATTTAATCAAAGATTTAATTTGGATTTAAATCTAAATTTGAATTCAAGATTTTGAATATAATAAAGTTTATAAATTTAAATGTTTAAATAAGTTTAAATGTTAAAATTCCTTTAATATGTGAATTTAATAAGGAAATTGATTTAAATTCTTTTAAATTTTCTTTATAATAAAATATCACTTCAACAAGTAATTTAAAGGATTTTAAAATTAGTTTCAAACTTTACTAAAGATAAATGAGGGTTCATTTTAAGTCTTGGGTTTAAAATGAAGTTTAGATTGAAATTAAAAAATGGTTTCAAACATATGTGTAAATGATGTTTAAATCACTACTAAGAATGAGTTCACCTTAAATTTAATAAAAAATTGAATGATTTGTAATACATTAATTATTAAGTTAATTAGAATGGATAATCAATGGTTTGATTCAATTTAATTAGTAATTGTAAGTTTAACTTTATTAATTAAGGTTTAATTTCTTTAAATAATTAATTAAAGTTAATTAATTAGGAAATTGGTTTAAAATGTTGATTTAATTAATATGATAAATTAAGAGGTTAATTAAGTAAGGTAATTGATCAATTAATTTATATTAAATGATTTGAAATTAATTCATCAGGATTGGATAATTATTTCATAAGTAATTAATTTAATTGGAAATAAATAGTATTGATTCGGATTAAACGATTAATTAATCCTGCTTATAAATGACTATTGAATACATAATCATACTTATGAATGATTGTATTATATGTGATGCCTTAAATTGATTGTCCTAACTGATTGTGATATTTTGTACTGTGGATTGAGCTGTGTATGATTCATTCATTTATTTACATTGTAGATTATCTGTGAATCTGTGAATGAGCGATAAGCGTTATAGCTATATCGCTTATCAATTATATCTCTATGTTTTAATCTGTGATGATTGAAAAATGTTGCACTATTGTGTTAAACCCCTGAACCACACCATACACACACAATTATGGATTTCACGAGGAAATCGATTAAGTCGCAGATTTTTGAAATAGTTAAATTTGAATTTTTAAATTCAAATGTTTTGGAAATGGAATCGGAATAAATGTGAAAAGCTTTTGGAATGGAATTTCAAAATAAAATTTATTATTTTTAAATTTACTTGATTAAGTTTTGGAATTTAAATAATTTGATTTAAATTTAAATTCAATACTTGAAATTGAATTCTATGATTTGAAATTAGGGATTAAAGATGTTATATTGGTTATATAGGGATTAAACCACTTTTAAGCATTATTTTTGGGAATTTGAATTTAACCCAAGGATTTCAACTCGTATAAATGAATCAGATTTCCAAAATGAAAACTGTTGTTTTCAAATGATAAACACTTTTAGATAAGAACTGAGATTCCAGTTAATTAGGGGAATTTCAAGATTGAATAGAAAAATGATTTTCCTAAGTTATGAATGAATTCTTTTTGAAAGCTATGAAATAAATCTTTTTATTTTTAACAGATTTAAATTGATGATTTGTTTAAATCAAATTGAAATGAAAATTGATTTGGAAAATCTGTGAATGAATCTTTTGTTTAAAAGATTAAAATGTGAAAATTGTTTAAACCGTTAAAGGTTGTGAAAATAAAATCTTTTTGTTTAAAGATTGAAAATGGTAATTTGTTAAGCCATTTAAAAGAAAGTTTTGAATTATTAAGTTGTGACTTAATTGAAATCCCAATATCCATATGTTTTTGAACTATTTCGCTCGCTATTCGGTTTAGCCGGGAAAGGACCTTTGTGTCGTATAACCCATTCCAAATATGTGATACGTCGTTATGGATAGCATTTGAAGACCGGTGATGAAGACCGGGTATTTGCGAAAGCGATAGGATGACCTATCGATTGTTTCTGCACCGAGTCGCGCCGGTATAGAAACTCCCTAAGTGATGGGAAATCCGATCGGGATTGTGAATATCCGGATTGCAAGGACTTCTTTGTAAGTGCCTTCGGTTCTGTTCAAACCCAGAACAGACTTGTATGGATTGTATGTCTGACATTACAAATTGAGATATAAAGCCGATTTCTTTCAAATATATTTCTGTTGGTGGCGGAGAATTTATTCTCTTAGCTTAACACCCTTCTCTGAGACGTACGAACTCAGAGATTATATAGTTGAAGTTATCAGCGATATATTCCCAATTTGGTAATGTGACATACTGAGTGTTGCTATGAAATGATCATTGTGTTGATTATTTGTGATAGGATCATTTGTTTGATCGTCTATCTTTGTGATCATTTCTATGATCATTTGTTGACCCAAAGCATGGCTTTTGTATAAAGTATGTTTTTGTGGACGTGAATTCGTCGAGCCTCACACCCCGGAAATGGTCAAAACAGGAAAGATGCGGCAAGGTTATGAGGGGTAGCACCCTTTAGGGTATGTACATTTCCTTCTGGATAGAGGTGGTATCATGGTATGGAGCCCAGATATTTAACCTATGTGGTTACTACGAATTTATTACTTTGTGGTTGTTGGTTTTCGGGATCCCGTGAGAAAGGTCGTTTACGATCGGGGAATGGCGTGCTCGTGTCAGTAGTTACCCAGTTAGGGGTAACCCGGCCTTGTGTTGGCAGAGTTCCGGTTTGGTTCTCGGGGATGTCTTTCCAGAGGCATTCTCATGTGGCAATGGAAAGTTCCTTGGCCTGACCATTTGTTGGAAATCCAAAGAAACAATACGAAACTTGTACGGTTTTAGTTGTATAACCTGCTATGGAATGTGGCGGTAACCTGCTATTGAACATAGTTAGCTATAGTAGGCATAGTTCGGAATGTCTATGCTGGCTAAGATTTATATTCTACTTTCGAAATGAATTTTTTTTCCTACACTATGCACTAGTAATAATATCAAATGTTCTTTTTAATGCGTATCAAGCATCTTTGACTATCATAAGGAGAAATCTCCTCCGATTCTGCGTTTGCATTGTGTGTGTGTGCGGGAGGCCTTATGGTAGTCTCATTTTTAAAAAGCATTGCGAATTGACTTTGAAAATCTTTTGTTGAATGTTTTTAATAGATAAACTGTTTTGTTGCTCACACCAGTCCCACGACTGATCCGGAGTTTATCGTTTCTTTCCTAAACTCTGGGTGCTCATTATTTTCTACACGAGCAGTCTAGAGTTGGGTTTTACAGATAGTTAGATAGTGGATTATCTGGAGTTAGTTCAGTCTTTGGACCACACCAGTCTTGCTGAGCTTTGTGATATGTTATTGGGAGTTCGAGCTATTGCTGGATTAGTTCTTGGAAATGGAGTTGCAGTTATTTCTGGAGTTCTTCGTTGAAGACTATCTTAGAGTTATTTGTTCCGCTGTTAAATGTTATCTATTTTCTTTCCGCTGCTATTTTATTGTATCATATCTCTGATGTATATTGATATCTATTGGATCATCTGTTGTATCAGATATTGTATCAAAGTTGTATATCAATGTATTATTCTTTTATTCCGCTGTGTTGTTTACTTAATGATTGTTATAAGCTCCGGCGAATCGGATTTGAACGGTCGAATCTATGACATTCGAGTACGATTTGAAGTATGGATGTCGATTTTTGAGCGGGCAAAATCCGAGTCGTCACAAATCTCCTCATCACTTTCTTGTTCCGATTCTTCAGTTGTTGCATTGAACGCTAATGACTACTTTTCTGTAGTCTTGTTTTCTCTTCTTCCTTGCAGTTGAACTTTATAAGACATCAGATTCCCAATCAATTCTTCTATTTTCATTAAACTGATATTAATTGCTTCTTCGATTGCAAGTGTATTTTGATCCCATTCTGGAGTGATTGAATTTAGAATTTTTTTTTGACTTGGTCTTCCTCCGAAAAGCTTTTTCCTAGTGCAATTAGTGAACGAACAATATCTTGAAATCTACAACACATGTCGTAAATGGACTCATTTGCATGCATTTTAAACAATTGAAACTTATTAGTTAATATGAAAATTTTATTTTGTTTAACTTTGCTTGTTCCTTCATGAGTAACTTGCAAAGTTTTGTAGATTTCAAATGCAGACTTACAAACAGACACTCTGTTAAACTCATTCCTATCTAATGAACAAAATAATATATTCATGGACTTTGAGTTATTTTGTGCAACATCCTTTTGCTCAGGTCCACTAGGCAAAATCGATAGTTGGTTCAACATACTCAGTTTGTGTGATATTGCAAGTGTCTAATCCTACTGATTGTAAATAAATTTTCATTCTACAAGCCCAATATGCATAATTACCGCCATTGAAAAATGGTGGTCTGAAAGTAGACCGACCTTGTACAAATGAACTAGTGTTAGGGATAACAGAACTGGCGCCAGAGTTGACATTAGCAGTGCTGGTAGCCATTAATTTTTTTTTCAAGTTTTAGATTATGAAAACTATGAAAACCAATGCTTTGATATCAATTGAAAGGGACAGCGGATTAAGGATCTTAAGGCTAATTTAACACTAGAGGGGGGTGAATAGTGTTTAATGGATTCTAAGACTTATACGAACTAATTTAAAAATTATGACACAAACAAATGCAGAACTTAATCATAGAACAATCACAGAATCAAACACAGATGCAAGGTAAATAAAAAGCAGTAAAAGGAAAGAACACACCGAATTTTATACTAGTTCGGAGTTACCCTACATCTAGTCATGTACCAAGGCAAACCACCTCATACAGATTTTTATTATACCAATGTTGATATTACAATCCTTAATTTCTAAAAGCCTTGAGGTACCCTCCTGTCTCACAACTCCGAGGAAACTCTCTTGATTTAGAGGATACAAGATCACCCAATTGATTTCTAGGCACAACCACACCTTATAAAGAGATTGGATAAACTTTTGATTACAAATTGATCATATAACTCTGAATAACACTTTGATCTTCGAGAGAGGGCAGAGAATCAAACAAGAATGAGATTCTAATTTGACTCACTTGAGAATTCGGCAGAATTTCGGCACGATCTTAAAAATATGAAAATTTTAGAATATGGATTTGTGGAGAAGGAGTGAAGAAAATAGTTAATCAAAAAATTCATTGTGAAGGCTATTTATAAAGCACCAATGGTCATAACCATTCGTTGAAGAGATTTAAACGAATAATACTTCTTTTGAAATTGAAAATTTTGAATTTAACGGCCACCATGTCGACATGGGGTATCCCATGATGTCGACATCCCTATGTTAAAAACAATGTAAAATTTGTTTTGAAAATGGTATTGAAAGGAAAACAAGATAAAATGATTCTGGAGTAAAAACAAGGCTTAAAACAAGAGTTTATTTTAAAACAAAACAAAGAATATTTTGAGGCAAAAACATCTTTTTTAAAATCATTTGAAAAGATAATTTTTAAGGCTAAAACATTTAAAAAAACAATTTTGAAAATCATTTTGAAGTAGTTTTGCAAACTTCTTCTTGTAGAATATCTCATTGCATCAGGACTCGAGAACTTGTACAAAACTAGGATGTTCGTGGGTTTGTAAGCCACTTGTCGTAGGTTTGTAAGCTACTTGTCGTGGGTTTGTAAGCCACTAAGAAGGTAGAAATGTGTTCCATCCCAATTGAAATTCGGAATGAAGATTTTTATGCTATTATGAAGTTTTAACAAAAAACTAGACACATATCTTGAAATCTTGATCTTGACACTCTGGAGTCTTCAATCCTGAGTCTTGAGTCTTTATACTGATCAGTCTTCAGTAATCAATACCTGCATACACACACACACACATCTATCTAGACAACAGTGTTAGTAATATTTTATAATAAGATAAGTTAAAAAAGGTTGTTGTCATCAAAACCAACATATCAGTTCCTAACATCCAGTTTATAAACCATTTTTAATTGATTTTAAATCAATTAGTCACTTTCTATTGATTCATATTCAATTTATTCACAAATCTTGTTCGCTCAATTTTTATATCAGCGACATTCCATTTTATGCCAATTCACTTAATAAACCATTCCATAAATTAATTTGAGCCAACTTCCATCCAAAATGATCAACTTAAGTTAATTTTTTTTATTTTCAATCATTTCAACCATACAACTTAAGTTCATATCCATTGCAAATACATTGTATTTCATTTTCAGATTGATTCTCATTCAATCAAATTTCATTCCATTTTACTAACTAATTTAATTAGTTCATTCATTTATTCTACTTCAAATTTAGTTCCATACTCAAATTCATTCTCGAATTCATTTAAGTGATATCCAAAGCCATATTCAATTCATTTTTACTTACATTGAATTTATTTATAACTTAAGGCATCACTATTTCAATCCATTTCTATTTTATTTGACCATATTTTCAAATATATTTAATTCGCTTACATTTTAGTCTACTTTTATTTATAACTCAAGTTTCATATTTAATTTCAATTCCAATTCACAATCCAATTTATTTAACCAAGTTAAGTCCTATTTTTGTATTCAATCTCCTATTTTTATTCAAAAATCACTCTATTTAATTCTCTTGAGTTCAAATTCATTTTATAATTCAAGTTTGGATTTTTATCTATTCACCAAAATGTCAAACCATTTTTATTTTGGTAGTTCTATTCCGTTTTTTCCCTATTTAATGAGTTACTAACTTATTTTTTTTTTCACATTTCCATCAATTTTATACTCGAATATGTTCACGTTTTATTTTTAACTCGAGATTATACATCTATTTATAACCTAAGTAAATTTTTGTCCCATTAATACAAATTTTACAAGCTATACAAACTCATTTATTCACAATTTCAAAATTTTCCTCTTAAATTTTTATGCTATTCCAATTTTATAACTTATAATTATATAACTATTACATCATTTTAATTAATATTCAATTCAATTGGTTATTTTCTTGATTTCAATTTAATTTTTATTTAACTTCCTTAAGTTAAATTTTAAATTCATACAATTCTCTTTCCCCATCTCTAGTAAACTACATTTCCATTAATTAAAATTTTTGTAAGTTGTTCAAACTTATTTATTTATAATTCCATAACTTTTTCCCACTTAAATTTTTATTCCATTCAAATCACAATCAATTAAATTTCTAAAATTTAATTCATTTAACTTGACTTAAGTCGGATTCCATTTGAACTCTCTAAACTTCAATTTTTTACTCTCCTTTCCTTATTAATATCATCCTCCACTTATGAGTTCAAAAACTTATTTTCTAATATTTTCTAAAACATTCAGCTAGGAACATCATAATTCCAACACACAGTATTTATTTCAAATCATTTTGAAATCATACATATACATACATATATATAACCCTTTTCGTTTAACAAACCATTTCCCTGGAATTTCTAAATCGACTTGATTTTATAACTCCTTTCAGAATTTTTAAACAAAAGTTGTTCACCCAAAAAATCTAAAAAAATCAATTAAGGTAGCTATCCGTCACTTAGAAACTCAAAAATGAATATTATGATGCTGCATAGTCATCATCAGGATTATTTTCAAACGACTGAAGTAGTTCAGTGCTTTTATCACTTTAAAATATCCATTTAAACCAATTTTATTTTCAAAAACAATTCACAATAATATTACCATTATATAATTCAAAAATATTTACAAAATAACACCAAGCATTTCCATAACACTTCTGAAAATATTTTCCAAAGCTTTCGGGATTTAAATTTCTGAATTCTAATTTGAATCCACTTTTAATTATAATTCATTTTATACTTAATACTTATACAATTTAAATTTGGTTTTTATAACCCATTTCCAATTTTATAATCTTGTTAGATTATAATATTATCAACCAAACACTCCAATATGCCATAATAATTTTGGAAAATTATTACTTTATATCAAAATATAATTTGGGAAAAAATTATTCACTTACCTACTTCAAAACAATACTGTATCGGTTTACCTGGTTCAAGTGTTTAGAAACTCCTATTGAATTAGTGGTGTCCCACTACTCGACCAGGATTTGTGTGCCACTGAACAGATAAATCAACACAATATAAAACCATTTTATATTCACTGACAAATACGCGCTCTTATCTATTAATACACTCGAACTCATTCTAAGGTACTACTGACCCTATCTCTAATGAGCATTCCCCACCAAAGCCAAGGTTCTCGCTTAACCTTCAGCTCCGATACCAAGTGCAACGAACCAGGATTTTCGACCCTTGAAAATCGACATCTATACGTTCACTGTATAACACATCGCATATTCAAGTATCAGAAACACCGATTTCTAAGGGTGAAGAAGAAAAGGTAGAAGAAGAAATAGAAACAATAACACGGAATCTCATAATCACAGTGGAACAAAATATAATATATAATAACATATTTTAAATAAAAGAACTGTACTGTTAATATACATACTATTATCATAGTACAATAAACAATAACCAATCTGGACAGTTTAATGACTTGTCCTCACACAACAGAAATATAAATCAAGTACGGAAATACGTATTTGTCATCTAGCTCGTCTCTTGAGCTCCATAGCATCCTATCATGAAACTGCAAGACTCGGTCTAACCCAAGCTTTAAAATAACACCCGAGTCAGTTTGGAAAATCAGCGTGAGAAAGCACGCTCAATTTGAATTATTAAAGTTATCAAAATCCTTTGAAAAACAAAAGTATCTCATAAGACCACGTCACACCAAAACTTTTTTATCAAAATTGTCTGATATTATAATAGTGTTTAAACAAAGTAAATAGAAAATAGCTAAAATGTTTGATCTCACATTTCAACATAGTTGAGCACAATCAATACCGTACGATGCTTCCTATACAATGGCTGGGCTACTAGGCGTACCGTCCATCACAGTACACCTCTAGAAAAATGAATCGAGGACCTCACTGGGATGCCCTGCCAACAAAAGGCCGACCTAGCCCTAACCTGGATAGTACCGAATATGTTATCACTCCAGGTGTTCGCACCTTTAAATCGAGCGCTCACTTTTTCCATGCATAACCATATCCATAATTTATAATATATCCAAGGGTATCTAGAAAGGTGGTAACATACCCTAGTTGGGTGCGACCCACTTAGCCATGCCGCATCTCCCATGTTTTAGACATTCCCAGTTGATGAGGCTTGAGGCTAACGTTTACCTTTAGAATAGCATTCATTCATGGAATGCCAACACTGCCTTTCAAGCAACGATGCAATGATAACATTCGTCCATACAAGTTGTCCTGAGACTGGACAAACCGAATCATCATCTTCATTATATTCACGATATCCATTCGTAACGCTCAAATCGGAACAAAGTGGTTTTCAGATAATTAAATCCGATGCCGATCTCTTCAAAACGATCAACGAATTTGGCCAAAATGAATAGCCGTTATCTAATTATCAATAAAACATCCATAAGCAGACATCAGTCATTATTACAAATTTTCCAAAATTTATTTTCAAAATATCTTTATAATATATATATTTATTTAAATCCCTTACGATATTCCCAAAATTGAGATAACTCAAATACTTATACCTATATTAGAGTATTTCAAACCATCTCTTATTTCAACATTTAGAAAAATTCCATTTATTTCTCTTTTCTCAAAATCCTTCATAATTTATATTGTAAATTCCTTAACTCGTCTATAACGAATTTTATAAGTTCCGAGATTCCTTGATTTCTTCCCTTTAATATTTTCCAAAGTCAAATACACATGGCTACAATTCCAATTACCATTTTTCTACTTCTTTTATGAATTCTAATTCATTTTTCGAAGTTCATTCTTATTTACCTACTTTGAATTTTTTTATACTTTCCCTCTAATTCCATCTTGAGAATTTTGTTATAATCCCATTAACTAAATAACCCATTTCCAAACCTTGAGGAAATTTATACATAAATTTAGGTCATCACAAAATTCTATATATACCTATAAAAAAATAAGTATTTAAAAAATAATAAATTTATTTTTAAAACATGTTCAAGAAATTATTTAAAATATTGAAACACTTTTTATAAACATCAATAACTCATTTTTAGATAAACGAATCAATTTTCAAAGCTGATTTAAAAATTAGAATTTATTAAAATAAATATTAAGTTGTGATAACCCAGATTTCGGGTATCAGATAATTGAATAATTATCTGATTTAACCATTGAAAATGTTGATTTGTAGATTAAACTAATAAATGTGATAATCTCCTTTATAAATTATTTAAAATTGGCAAAATTGTTATTTTCAAACAATAGGAATAATGTAATGTTTTTTTTTCAAAATATAAATAGATCTAAAAATAAAATTTATTATTTACAAATTTAATTGTATTGTTTAAATATATACATATATTTGAGTTGATTTCAAATTGGGTTTTAAATTGAATTTGGATTTGAGTTTGAATTAGAATTTGAGATTTAAAAGATAGATATTATAAAACATAGTTTATATATATATTTGTGAACATAATACATAATACATGTGAAACTATATTTAAAATAAATAATTATAAATACTTAATTTAAAAGGGGTTAAAAGATAATTGTTAAGATTAAAATAAATGGAGGATTTAAACCTAAAGATGCTCATTTTTAACAAGCGTAAAGACAAAAGATTATGAAATAACAAGTGTCGAGTGAACCAACAAGTGTTATTTTTTAATATTCTTTTCAACGTTGAATATTAAGAAGAAAAAAATTTCATACTCTTTTCAATTTTATTTCAAGCATTCAAAACAAAAGAAAAAAAACAAAGTATAGTTCAAAATCAAAAACCAGATTCAAAATCAAGCAAGCAAACCTGGAAACATCATTCAACAGTCAATTGATTCAAGTTCAAAAATCTGGAAGCTAAGCAAAGACAGTAAGAAAATCATATTAGGCAACTTCAGATTCAACTAAGTATAGATAAGGAATCAAGAATCATGTCCAGTTTCAAAGTTTTCAAAAATAAATGCAGGCTTCTCTGTTCAAAGCAGGTGAGTAAATAGAGCCTTAATCTGTTTTTTTTATTTCTGTTGCATGCAGTAAAAATGTGAAGTAAATTTGTGATAAATGGTTTGCATGTGGACAATGTGAGTAAACAGATCCATTTCAAAAAAAATAAAAATAAATTCCTCTGTCTTAAGTATAAATGCATACTGTAAATTCTTAAAATGAATTATGTTAATTAGAAATGCATGAACATCTGTGTAGGTATTTGTATAAATGTCCGGGAATTGTTATATGCTCTGAGATTAGTTCTACTACTTTATAATATGTTCAAAAATTAAATTGCTCACCTCCAAGCATCGATAAACTTGGATCTATAAAACAAAGCTTGTTAGTAACAACAAGAAAATGGGATTAAACCATTTCCAGTAAGAATTTGATGATCATGGTGATATAAACTAAGAAGAACAACAAATTTTGAAAACATATAAAAGCCTCGATCATTATAATTGGGTGTTTCAGGAATATTATCTGTTTTATCATCAAAGATGAGGATTTTTAAAAATAAAAACAAGATTTTTTGGTTGTTAAATCACGAGAAATCAAGGATTGAAGGTATATTGGTTTTCGAGGAATTTCTGATGAGGGAAGAATTTGGTTTCGCGCGTTCTTGGGTAAAGCGAGTCTGGTGGTAGGTGATAAGGGAAAAAATGGTCGAAGATGTTTCCGAATCCTGTGGAGGTGTAGCGACGTGCTAGTAGGGTTTAGGAGCTCGATTTGACCTCGTTAAAGTTAGGGCGACTACGGCCTCAAAAGGGTGTTTGGAGGTTAAGGTAGGAGGGGAAAGGAAAGAGTGATCTCTGGCGTTGGTGCTGACGAGATTTCGAGGCCTCCGGTGTACAGCGACGACTGGGCGAAGTGGCGATAGACGATGGCTTCAAGCCTAGTTTTGGGTCGAAGTTCCAGATTTCGATTCAAGGGGACTTGGAATGGTTTGGGTGGTCAGAGTGTCTGAGCACGTCATGGATGAATTGATGGTGATCGGAGTATTGGTCGGAGGGTTGACTGAAGTATGTGCTCATGCACGACTTTAGTGCACAGGAGGAAGATGACCGATAGTTAAGGATAGAGAAGACAGAGAGCTCGGGTAAAAGAATGTTTGGGCTCGAGAATTTGCATAGGATTGTTCAAAGAAATAGAAGCAGGGAGTGTCTCGGGTAAAAAGTTGAAGTTTTCTGGGTTTTTTGTAAGATGTCTCGGGATTGTATTTGGAAATCGTAACAGATTTCAGAATTTAAATTAAATTCATATGTCTAAGTTTTAATTTAAAGGAAATAGTTACTAGATTGTAAAATGTAAGATAGATGTTTGAAACTAATTTTTTTTGAAGCTGGAACAAGTTTTGAGATTATAAAGTATTACAATTAAAGCAGATGACTTATCTGATATAAGAATTTTAAATACTAATTATTCTGATATAAGGATTAATTTATTAATTAGTTTTAGGAAGTTAAGAGTTAATGAAATAAATGATTTAATTTAATCATGTTTTATTAATTCAAGTAATTAAAGTATGATTACTTAATTAACTAAGATAAGTAATTTGGGTAATTAAATTAAGATAAATTAATTTATGTAAATTAATTAAGTGTAGTTTATTACTTAATTAAGGATTGATTAATCAAGATAAATTAATTAATGAATAATTAAGTAATAAGTAATTAAGAGGTTAATTTCTTAATATTAAGAGAATTATTAAGAATAATTACTTAATGAAGTAATTAAAGTAATTAATTACTCAGCGTAATTAATTAAGTTAATGTGGTTAATTTTAGTTAATTAATTAAGTTTAATTAATTAAAGGTAATTATTTGATGATGGGTTAAGTATAATTACTTAATGTAATTAATGAAGAGTAATTACTTAGTGAAGTAATTAATGGATAATTACTGGATGTAATTAAAGGAGATTTACTTGATGGAAAGTAATTAAAGAATAATTACTTAGTGGAAGTAATTAAGTGTTAATTACTCAGTGTAATTAGTCAAAGGATTGATTAATTAAGGAGATTAATTAAGGGTTGGTTAATTAATGAGTGTGATTAATTAAAGTATAATCAATCAAGGATGATTAATTAAGATGGATAATTATTGGATGATTAATTAATTGGTTTGTAATTAATTAATAAGTAGAATTTAAGAGTAATTGAAGTAATTAATTTAATTCATTTGTGGTTAATTAAATTAATTAGAGATGATGTGGTTGATAAATCTTGCTTATGAATGATTGAATGATGTTGTATGCCTTAGATTAGTTGATATCTCTGGTATGTGATGTGTGTTGCTGTGTGATATAAAATATGTTGGGTCAAACAGTGTCATCCTGTATTTAAAGTTGAATTGTATTTCATTTGAAAACTTGTGCAAGATGACATGGAACTCGAAGAGATCGGGATCGGGTATCAGTAAATACCCAAAACCACTTCGATTTGTAATCTACAATAATTCTATATAAATATGATATGTGTAATCAGTAGACTGGAATGGAATAATATGGACCTTTGAAACTAAGTATGGGTACTTAGGTATCGATTTGTGAAATAAATGTTGAGAAAAACAAGTAATGAACTCGTAATGAAGTACGAGTTACCCGGATTTTTCTTTTATGGTTTAAACTTAGTATTTCAAATTATTTGGGTTTACTCACGCCGGTTTCCAGCCTGACTCGGGTGTTACTTTGATGTAATGCTCGGGTCAAATCGACTATTACAGATTTTCAGGTAAGGACGTTCTGGAGCTCAAGAGGCGAGCTGGATGGCAGGAACGTATGGAATGTTTCCGCTGTGAGATAATGTTGTATGTCTGAGACATGTTGAGTGTATCTGTCTAAGTGTTTGTATATATGTTGTAACTCTGATATATATTAAGGTGTAATTTGACAAATACAGTTTTCTTTCGTATAACTGTTATTATTTGTTGTTATATTTTATCCGCTGCGAATGTGAGATGATGGTGTTTCTTATCTTCTTATCTTCTTTCTCTTTCTACTTTTCCTAACTATCTGTAATTTTTCGGATCGAAATTTCCGGGTCGTTACATAAGTGTTTGAAAAATTCACTTTTCGATGTACTTCAATTCTACTAGTTCAAAATTATACAGTTTGATAAATAAAACTTCCCTTTTTAAATTAACTTAAATTTTGAAATAAAAGTATATTTTCAAAATCTCAGTAACCAATTCAATTTATATATTCCTCTTAATTCACAATCCATCGATTACATTCCGATTCTCCTAACTATTTCCATTTTTCAAAAATAGTATCCACTATTTTTCTCAACCCTGTTTCCATATTCTAATATAAATTCACCCTATGAATTTATATTTCCAAATTATCATCTAATATCGTTTACTACATTTATAAACACTGTTTATAAATTTCTATAACTTCTTTGGGTTTTACTTGTTTATAAAACAAATCTTATTTATCAAATTTCATTTTATAAACCCATTTCCTTATAAATTCCATTTGTTCTGCCAATATAATTTTTAATATCGATTTCAACTCCTTTTAATATTTTTCGAGATAAACAAATCTAATGTATACATTATTTTAAAAACCTCCACTTAAACAAATTTACGAATAGTTAAGTATAACCAAAAATCAAATTTATTGTTTATCTAATTCATCCCTTTTTAAATAATCCATTTCTCTATGAATTTCATTTATTTTTCCAAAACTATTTTTAATATCCAAAATCTTCTATTATTTCCCTAAAATTCAGAAATAATATTTATGGTACTTTGAATTCTAAAATTATGGCCAGTGCCACTATAGCATCTAATAATTTAAATCACTCATCAATCTAACAGATCATTCAATCAAATAATATGTTTTTATATATGAAAAACAATAGATGTATTTGAGAAATCAAGTTGGATCCTTCCAACCTATTTCCCTGCATCCATAGATGTTAGACAACATAAAATGCCAATCCCGCTTCGAGGCGGGATATCGCGGTAATATGGGGTCATCCGCTATTATGTGGGGCACATAGGGTCTCATCCGTTCCAATCGGCTGGAAATATATCCAACTACTAATATATACTACAAATGTGTGTGTGTGTATATATATATATATATATAATTTATCATTCAATAGATAATAATTTATAAATTCAAACAAGCATCCAAATATTAATTTAACTGTTTAAAATTAAATTCGGTAATCCAAGTGAGTGAGAATTTCTTACCTTGATTTTATTGCAGCCCGTTCCAATTCTAAATTAAATTAGTAGGCGTTCAATTTAATTTAAAACTCCAACCGTGTTCAAAAATCTCCAAATCAATTTCATTTCGTAGCCTATGCTATTATGAATCCATCGCCACCTATTTCGTAATTTTTAAACCTCGCATATCGAAGTTATAAAATTTTAAACATTTGAGTTTAATAAACTAATTTAACATTTAATTTCAATTTAGCTATATAAATATACCGAACAGCTTTTTCCCCAATTCCGGTCGTTAACATAAGACCATCGCTGCCGATCGACAACCTACCAATGGCATCGGCCACGAGCCACCGCTTCCACTTCGTCCACGCCTACCGCTCTCCGCCCCTACCCAATTCACGCATGCACCTAGACCCATCAGAACCTACCCTAACACTTTGTCTTCCACTGCCACCCTCCACATGCCACCGTCTCCCATTGTTTGCTCGACCACCGCATCCTCCACTTCCCATAACCGAAAAATAAAGCCCTAGAACCCAAAATTTGTAAACCTCTAAACAGTCGAACACTTCACCAACCCTCCCACTCCACTCGCGTATGCCCACACGATAACGCACCTCCACCCTTCTAATGCCTCTCGACTTCCCTTGTCATCATCAAAGATGAGCACCGCATCCACATAGGCTTGTCGCACTCGAGCACACCCACCCTCGCGTGCGTCACCTTACCTCTTCAATCTCTCCTTCGCAAAATCGAACCCCCTGCTATAGCCATGAAGCCCCCTCGATCGATTCCAAGAAGCGTCACCATTTATTGATTTCTTCGGATTTTAATTTTCGACTGTAGAGGAAAGGTTTTCAATTTGATTTCATGTTTTTGAATGGTAGAGAAATAAAAATGAGAGAGAGAGAGGGCGATTTATTTCATTTTGATTTCTGAGTTGGTTTTTTTTCTTTCTTTGATTTCAAAATGAAGAAGACAGGAAAGGAAAGCTCACGGTTTTAAAACAAGGAAGGGGCGGCTTGAATCAGACTTAGGGTGGCTGGGGTGAAATGTTATGGTGGCTTTGAAATGAAATAAATTGACCTTGATTTGAAATTTAAAATTTTATTTTCAAAATATCCCGCTTAGCCTATCTTGAAATCTCGAATCCCTATTGAGGCATGCTGCCCGATGTTTATAATGTTATACTCCTATTACAAACCCAATGGAACAAGCCTTGGGCTCCAATTCCATTATATGTTACAGATAGCTTTTAAGTCGGCTATTTAATTAATTTCAATTAAAGTACTTCTAGGCATTTCTATTCCGTACGATCAAATGTGCACTCCAAACGCTATAGAATTTAAAATCCGATAATGATACACTATTACGTATCCAATAGAACTAGTTTCGTCAAATTCAGAGATCGTGCCCCGGGTCCCTATTTTAACGCGTCGATTAAGTCAATGATTTCAAAAAATTTAAAATCGCTTGAAATTTCAGTTTTAAAATCTTACTAACTAAATTAAAAGTCCAAATCCAATATTTAAACCATTTAAATATTTAAAATTAAACTACTAAAATTCCGGATCGTTACAAAATGAAACAAAACCTGCACAGTACAAGATTCGCAGAATCACAATAATTAAACGTGTTCTTTGAATCTTAATTTCTTGTTTTTTTTTCAAGCTTATTATTTTAAGATAATTTGAGGGGAATATGTTTGGTTATATCTCCTTTAATACGCCCTTCTTTTATTTGAGCAACATAAGTAGCATTGCCTGTATATATTGTCGTTTGATTTTGTCAATCGTTGAAAATTTGCAATAGCTTTTGATGTATCGGACCAAAAGTCTTAATCATGCACATTTTCACCTTATTTTGCGAGTATCTAGGTCTCTTAATGGTTAGATGTTATAACAACCAATATTAGTTTGTTGACCATAAATAAATTGCTGCACCTCTATGCATAATACATATTCGGTTTATGAACAAGCTTTGTAAGATCATATAGATAGACCATCTACATAACCCTTAAGTTAAGTGCAATGTGGATAGTCATTATGTAGGGCTGTACCTCAAAGAACACAATGCATGTTTTACCTCGGTTCAATGTCTTTTAGTTGGTTAAAAACTATATCTAGCTAATAAAATTAACAACAAAAACGCTATCAGATTGTATATATTATGTTACATATAATAGAGCACCAATATCGCCAAGTTAATGTACTACAGACCTTAAACTGTTTATTTATTTCCTTTTAGGCAAAACAGACATATCGAGTGATTTAACAACCATGGGCATACTCAATGGATGACATTTATCCTCAATAGAAATTTTAAGACTTTTTCTATATATATTGTTTAATGGATAAAGACTCCATTGGAGGTTTGTTCAATCTACAAATTGAGTATTTTTCTTTCCTAGGTTTTTCATCTTGAATTCTTACCTTTTTCTATAATAAGAATGGTTTTTAATTAAGAAGAGTTCTCAATTTGATGCCTTGGGGTTCAGGTCCATTATCTATAGGACCTCATTCTACAATACCATACTGTTTGCAAAAAAAATGGGCAAACACCTCCAAGTCGTACGATTTAGTTGATTATGTGTTGTTCTTAGTGATTTGGGTGATTTATGCAAATATATAAAATAGATGGACTAACTGTAAAAGACACAAAGATTTATAGTGGTTCGGCCAGAATGTGCCTACGTCCACTTTATATGTTATTCTCCTTTTCTGTTTAGATTACAAGTATCTGAAAGTTGTTTGAAAGTTCTATCCGTGCTTGAGCTCTCAAACTTGTCTGCCATTGCTGTACCCCTGCCCCTCTATTTATAGAGTGAGGCTGGGGGTAGGGGTCTTGGATGCATATAGCTGCTGGTGGGCCTGGGATGATGCATTCTGGTCTGGCGGCGTTGGTCCGGTAATACCTTCCTCACGTTGGTTCGGTAGTGGTGGTATGCCTCTGGTTCGGTAGTGAATGGTATGTGGGTTGGTCCGGTGGTGAGGGCGTAGCTTGGTCCGGTGGTGAGTGGTTCGGTGGTAGGTGAAGTAGGTTGGTTCGGTGGTAGGTGAAGTAGGTTGGTTCGGCAGGCGGGGGAGTGTGTTGGTTCGGCAGTGCCTTAGAGGTGAGAAGTAGGTTGATTCAGTGGTAGGTGGCTCGGTGGTATCTTCCCCCTCTCTGGTTCGGTAATACCGGTCTAGTGAAAACACGCCCAACACTTGCCCCCCAAAGTGGGGCATATGCTTGCATATACCACGCTTTGTTTTAGCTTGGACATTCTCATCCGGTCCTGTGTGCTGAACCAGTTGTCCGGTCGCTCCCATTTGCCTAAAAGTATGGGCGTCATGATTTCGTTATTCCCTACCGAGTGAGATAGCCGAATCAACTGAGTGCCGAACCAAACTTGACTGTTCCAAACAACCGAATCAATGGAGCACCGAATCACACTTAACTACCGAACCAGGTGAGTTTGCTTTTGCCGAATGAACTTGTATGGCTGGACTACCGAATGGGACAGGGGGTTCGAATACCGAATAAACTTTAATTGCTGAATGAAACTTGGGGATTTGAGTGCCGAATGGACCTTATATACTTGAATTTTTATGTTTTGAATTACGAGTGAAATTCCAAACTACATATACTTGCATGTTTATACCTTCCGTTTTAACGATGTACTTTCTTGAGTTGCAGATAAATGTCTCATAAAGTGGAAACTCGATCAGATAAGAGGAAATCTACGGACAGAAGAGAGTCCCCTGTTGTGCCCCCAGCCCAGCCAGGACCGAGACGACAGGGACCCACCCCGAGATCACTAGTGGATGGATATGGCCCTCAGGAGCTCTTGAACTCTCCTCCTGACTGTTTTCCTAGCTCCCTCAAAGAGGAGCATCTTGATGTTATATCTTGTTCTTTCGGGATTGATAAAGCACACATGGTGCTGCCAGGGAATGGAGTTATGCCGTATGACCCTCCTGAAGGATATTTCGCTTACAGCAGGTACCATTGCATGTGCGGGGCCATTCCTCCGATTAATATTTGGATAGTCAGCTTCATCACCTACCTGATGGTGGCCCCTTTCCAGCTTCAGCCCAACTCTTACGCCATATTGGTGAGCCTATTCGTCATTTTCCAGAGAAAATATGGGCGCCCTCCTTCCAACCGGGAGATCCGATATTTGTACAACTTAAGGGGCTACAAGAAGGGGTCTCCATACATCAGCTTGGAATCGGCCGTGTCCTTCAAGCCGGTCCTGGACTTATATTTGAAGTTCAGCATGTTCAAGAAAGAATGGTTTTTCGTCAAGGGCGACTCCGTTTCTATCCGTCGCTTCACCTCCGACTATAAGCTGAAGCTTATTTATAATTTCTGTTCTAACTGAAATGCTTCTTCTTATGTGTTTTTATTTCTTGCTAGCGACATGTGGCTTTGCGGTCGTGGAGAACGATCACCTGGTTCAGATGGCTGCGGAGATAGAAGCCATTTCGGGAAGGGAGAGGTCAGCTTCTTACCTGATCAGGAATGCTACTCTTCTGCAGCACAACTTGATTTTACAACGTCAGTCTGTGGTCAAGTAGAGAGACACAGCTGAGGAGAGGGCTGCCAAATCTAAAGGAGGGGTCACGATGAAGAGCAGCAAGAGGAAACCCTTCTCGATACCTCCAGTCGTCGGGGGGAAGAAGCTCAAGAAATCCGATGGACCTTCCCCCAGCATATGTCCAGATGTTCTGGATGAGGAAAATGTAGAGGAGGAAAGAGGCGAGGAGGAGAGCGGAGGTGACGGAGAAGGTGATGGTGGTGATGGTGGCGAAGGACAGAGCGGTGATGGCGCCGGGGCTTTGTCTTCTGGGCAAGCAGGGAGATCCAAGAGTAGACACATGATGCTTTCTGCCAGGCTTTTGAAGGGTTGGAGGAAGGATCGACCTTGGTGGAGAAGACGAAGAAAGCTGACAAGGCCGGAACTGGTGCCGATCCATCTTCTAAGAGCGTTTCAGCTAGGGCAACTCTGGCGACTTAAGGTGAATTTTTGACTCCTGCCGACTCCATTCATGATAAGTATTTAGGAACATTTCATGGCCAGCTCCCGTCTCTTTTCACTTGATATATTTCTTGAATTATGATTCAATGCATGCTGATAACACTTGGTTTTTATTCTAGGAGCAGGTAAGTTGGGCAAGACATCAGACATTCGACATCGTCATGAACAATTCAAACTCCTCAAAGCTTATGCTAAGCCAAAGCCTTCGACCAACCGTTCCGGGGACGTAGTCGGCTACCGTCCTCTTCTCGGAGTTATTGAAGAGGGTTATCAAAAGAAAAGGAGGAGGTGCTCCATGTTCGAACCTTCACCTGGACCTCAGCTCCCAATCCAGCCTATTCATGATATCACGGGGGAGGATACTGAGTTCATACCCTCTCCGCATCCATCCGAGAATCCTACCATTACTTATATTAATCGTCCTGGCTTGGCTCGTAATCCATTTGTCGGTCACCCAGATCTGGATCCGGTCTCTCATGATATTTCCTTTGACGAGGCTACTGGTGAGCACCTTCTCCCTCGCAATCCTATGGTAAGGGTGCTTGATGAGGCCAAGTCCCTGGACCTTGATTTGCTTACTACGTGGATTATAACAATGGGGGATGAAGCCAAGGCAAATATCGACCGGGTTGCTGAGGAGACTAGGAAGTTGATGGGGAATCACGCCCGACTGGTCAAGGCCGGGGAGGAAATTCGGAGTGCCAACATAAGATTGCGGCTAGTGGTTGCCAACCAGGCCAAGCAACTCGCCGATCAGGTCATCCAGATCTCTCAACACGAGGCTGCCTCCAGACGGCTAAAGAAAACTATGGAAGAGGCTAGCAAAGCCGAGCTGCGGAAAATGGAAGCTACCTGCAAGGAACGGATCGATATGGCCATTGCAACGGTGGATGAGGTTCGGAAGGCGGATCTCGAGCGGATAGAGGAGTTATCTAGGAAGCTTGAAGCCGCAGAGCTTGCTCAAGCCAAGCTGAAGGAGGAGATGGAGGCGATGAGGAAATCCCTTCAGGCTGACCGCTCGAGATATCGATCGGAAAGAGATGCTGCCGTTGCAAGGCTGTCGGCTTCCGAGGTCCGGATGAGGGAATTTGAGGAGAACGAGAGGATGATGGATGAGATGCTTCAGGACATGTACTTCCGTACTTGGAAGCAGGGCAACTTATCCTGGATGGATGATTATCCCCGGGTTATGGCCAGGATTTATCTCCGGGCTCTGGAGGAGGCTAAGGCTGATGCAGATAAGGAGGGTGGTGTGGCCTTCAGAATGGATGTGGTTACGGCCCAGTTTACTGAGGAGGAGAAAGTGGTGGTGAAGGAGGGCATGCGACTGCTTACCGCTGAGGAAGTGGGTGTGCAGCTAGAGGATGATGATCAGGGAGCAGGTGCTGGTAAGTCTTCCCTTTTAGCATTTTCATAGCTTGGTTGCTTATTGTTTATTCAATGAATTCTTTTCCTGAATTGGACAGGCGGGGCCTCTGAAGCGCCAACTACCTCTGGTCAGCATGCAGGGAGTTCTGATCTGGAGGTTAAGTAGACCTCGGAGGGCCAGCAGGATAGAGGCGAAGCCCCGATGCAGTCGGCTTCTTGGCTTGATCCGGACATCTTTCAGTTTACTTGACGTTGCTGTCTATGTTAGTCTCAAAACATTAATGTAATTTTCAGGCTCTGATTATGTAACGAACAACTTGATTTTTGGCATGTAACTTTATAACATAAGCTGACTTTGTCATGCTTGAATGCTTTCGTTATTTTGATGTGTTGCATAAGAAATATAGCTGTGCATGTATTAGTGATTCAATTGTGTCTGACGCTAAGTTCTTGCTTAAAATATACTTTCATGTCTTGCAATGTTAGTGTGATGTGCGAATAAATTATAGTTACATATTTATGTACAAGAGAAGAAGGTACCGCCCTTCAAGTTTTAGCTGTAGACGGTAGCTTTGAATGCCTTGTCTAATCGAATATGGAATGCAGCTGAATGACATGCCATCCAGCTGTGAGTCCTTGTTCCCATTAGCGAGTGTCTCCTATTTTGTGTCCTGTACTTTAGTGATCATTATAGAGTATAGGAGTAAAGTTTATATAAATAAAATGGAAATATAAGAAAAAGTAAAACTTCCAATCACGGAAGGCCTTCGATGTGCTTAAGTTCGTGGCAAACGGGTTTTGTAGTCACTTTCCCTAGCTGTGGGTCTTGGAGACATTTGTCACCCATCTTACGCCTCCGCGGGGAGTTTTCTTTTTTACCACAGCCGTACTTAAGACACAACAGAGCCGAGATCGTGCACAGTAACTACCCGGGCCATTATGGCCCATAATCGTGGGTATTATTCGATTTACCGTGGCCGAATAGCGCGGGTGCCGATCGTCAACTGTGAACTGCCCCTGGCTGGCCACACCTTTTGTTGGGGCTTATAATCGGTTCACAGTTGCCGGCGAGCCGAACGCCGTAATGAGCTGCCTAGGCTCTTTTCGGCCTCCTCGGTGGCTTATACTCGGCTCATTACAGTGTCGTCGCGAGCAATGAGTTAACCCGCAGCAGAGGGATGCTGGAGCAAAAGTGTCTCATTGGCGAGGGCATAAATTCGTATAGTACCTGTTAGGTCTTGTCCAGGTGAAGTTGTGTCGTGATGTGTCACAGGATATTGTTCAACAGAAAAGGATAAAGTTAACAAGCAGCCAAGATATA
Organism: Allium cepa; assembly: GCA_030765085.1. Lineage (NCBI taxonomy): Eukaryota > Viridiplantae > Streptophyta > Magnoliopsida > Asparagales > Amaryllidaceae > Allium > Allium cepa. The sequence goes on from CM060932.1 coordinate 142,075,589, forward strand.
AAGGAACAAGTTAAAAAAGAGACAAGATTTTTAAAGTGGTTCGGCACGAAATGCCTACTTCCACCGATTCTCTTTGTTAATTCACTTCATATGGGCAGTACAAGTTAAGAAAAGTATCGACGAAGGTGTCGGATGTTCCATGCCCTCTGGAACACCTCTCCGTCCGCTGTTGACAAAATATAAGCTCCATTGTGGAGATCTTTATGAATTACATACGGTCCATCCCAGATTGGATCTAGAGCCCCGGGGCACGGGAAGATTCGCCTGAAGACAAGATCTCCTTCTTGTAAGCTGCGATGCTTGACTTTGGAGTTGTATTGTGCTGCTACCTTTTGCTTGTGAGCTGCCGTTTTGAGTGCTGCATCATTTCTTCTCTCTTCAATTAGATCCAAAGACATGTGGAGGAGCTCTTCGTTCTCTTCTGGGTTGTAGTGGATCCTACGGTGGGAAGGCACTACAGTTTCAACTGGGAGCATGGCCTCCGATCCGTATGCCAAAGAGAAAGGAGTATGCCCTGTTGATGTTCTGTAAGATGCACGGTAGGCCCAAAGTGCCGTAGGAAGTTCATCCACCCAAGCGCCTTTTGATTTTTCAAGTTTCTTCTTGATCAGAGTTTTGAGGATTTTGTTGACAGCTTCGACTTGTCTGTTTGCCTGGGGATAAGCGACAGATGAGAAGCTTTTGTGAATTCCGTGCCCTTGGCACCAGTCGGTGAATTCCTCGCTGTCAAACTGAAGTCCATTGTCTGATATGATTTTGAGTGGAACCCCGTACCTGCATAGAACTTTTTTGATTAAGAAGTTAATAACTTTTACCGAAGATATTTTATTTAGAGGTTTCGCTTCCACCCATTTGGTGAAATAGTCGACTGCCACTATAGCATATTTGGCTCCGCCCCGGCCCATTGGCAGTTCACCAATCAAGTCAATTCCCCATACTGCAAAGGGCCAAGGGCTGGTCATTTGAGTAATTTCGTTTGTTTGTAGTCGAGGAATCTTAGCAAATTTCTGACATTTGTCACATCTCTTGACGAAGTCTAGGGCGTCTTTGTTTAAGGTGGGTCAGAAATATCCATATCGGAGTATCTTCTTTGCCAGAGTCTGCCCTCCGGTGTGATCTCCGCAGCTTCCTTGATGGATGTTGGATAAGATTTACTTGGCTTCCCTTCCAGCGACACACCTTAATAAGGGGTTAGAGAAGCCGCGCCGATAGAGGATGCCTTCTTGTATTGTATAGCGGGAAGCTTTCCTCAAGATTTTCTTAACTTCGTTACGCCCGTCGGGCAGTGTGCCAATTTGTAAGTACTTCCGGATGGGAGTCATCCAAGTTTCCTCTTCGAATGCAGCTATCAGATTCACTTGCTCGAAACTCGGGGCTAGTTGCTTTGAGATGGTTACTGTTCCAGAAGTGGTGCCGTCCTTCATGCTAGCTTGCTTTGCCAGTTCGTCGGCCTCTTGATTCTCTCCTCGAGGAATGTATTTGATTAAATAGTGATCCAATTGGTCGAGCAGCAGCTTGGTCTTCTTTAGATATGCTGTGAGTCGTTCTCCTTGAGTCTGGAATTCTCCCAGTATTTGATTTACAATAAGTTGAGAATCACTATGGAGACATAAAGAACCGACTCCAATCTCTAGGGCAAGTTCTAGTCCGGCTATCACCGCTTCGTATTCTGCATCGTTGTTGGTGGCAGTGAATTCCAACCTTAGAGCATAGCGTAGCTTCCTTCCCCTGGGAGTGATTATTACAATACCTGCCCCCGAGCCTTGTTCGTTTGATGCTCCATCTACAAAGAGATTCTACTTGATGTCTTCTGTTATTTCAGACGGCTCCTTACCTTCGTTGGTAGTGAATTCGGCAATGAAGTCGGCCATGGCTTGTCCCTTGATGGCGGTGCGAGGATGGTAGGTGATATCATACTGACTTAGCTCAATGCACCATTTAAGCAGTCGCCCGGAGGTGTCGGGACGATGGAATACCTGCCTTAGCGGTTGATCGGTTAGAATTCTGATGGGATGGGATTGGAAATAGTGTCGCAATTTCCGTGATGTGATCAGTAAACAATATGCTAACTTCTCAAGTTTAGGATATCTGGCTTCTGCCCCCGTGAACCTCTTGCTTACAAAGTATACTGGCCGCTGCGTGCGGTTGTCCTCTCTTACCAAAGCGGCGCTTAGAGCATGAGATGACACAGCAAGGTATAGGTATAGCTCTTCGCCTTCATTTGGAGTTGAGAGTACTGGTGGTCTCTGGAGGTGTTCGATTAGGTTGTGGAAGGCTGTTACGCATTCGTCAGTCCATTCGAACTTTCACTTGTCTTTTTTTATAGCTTCGAAGAAGGGGACACACTTGTCAGTTGCTTTAGAGATGAATCTGCTCAGGGCGGCCACTTTCCCATTTAGGCTTTGCATTTCTCTTCGAGTGGAAGGTATCCTGATTTCTTTCAGAGCCCGGACTTGTTCAGGGTTTGCTTCAATTCCTCTGGCATGGACGATGAATCCTAAGGACTTTCCCGATGATACTCCGAAGGAGCACTTTAGAGGATTCAGCTTCATTCCATATCGACGAAGTACTTGAAACATCTCGTCTAGGTGGCTTACGTGATCGTTGGCTTTTCTTGACTTTACTAGCATGTCGTCCACATAAACTTCCATGGTTCGTCCTATTAGTTCCGCAAATATCTTGTTGACGTGGCATTGATAAGTGGCTTCGGCGTTTTTAAGTCCAAATGGCATTACTCCATAGCAGTACAATCCCCGGTCAGTGATGAAACTAGCGTGGTCTTGATCGGGGGCATGCATAAGAATTTGGTTATATCCTGAGTATGCGTCCATAAAAGATAAGAGTTCGTGCCCGGCTGTGCTGTCTACAAGCTGATCGATTCGAGGGAGTGGGAAGCAATCCTTCGGGCAAGCGTCATTTAAGTTGGAGAAGTCAATACACGTTCGCCACTTTCCATTAGCCTTCTTTACCAGTACCGGGTTGGCGATCCACTCTGGGTAGATGGCTTCTCGGATGAAGTTGTTGGCAAGTAGGTTCTTTACTTCTTCATCGAGGGCTGCTGATCGTGCTGCCCCCATGCTTCTCTTTTTCTGTTTTACCGGCGACTTGGTAGGATCGATGTTCAGCACGTGGCATGCTACATCTGGGGAGATTCCAGTCATGTCAACGTGCGTCCACGCAAATACATCCAAGTTGTGGCGGAGAAAATCAATGAGTTGATTCTTCAATTCTGCCTTTAGCTGAGATCCGATTTTCAATAGTCTACTCGAGTCGTGTTTGTCTACAGATATAAATTCCATAGCCTCTGCAATGTAACGACCCGTAAATTTTCGATAATTAAAATAGCTAATTTAATAAGATTTCGTGATTTAAGGTTAGAAAAAAATTTGTAATTCGTTTGGAACAATAATAATAACTGGAATGAATTGCGACAATAACTATCCAAATAATTATTTATAGATTGAATGGAGTTCCAATATAATTGAATTATCTCAAATGTTATAACTTGGTTAAGGGAATATATGGAAAAACAAATGTAAATAAGTGAATAAGGATTGTGAATTATTTAGGTAGAAATACAAATTTTAATAGATTGGTTTCGAAGATTTGAATAGTAATAAGTATTGAAAAATAAATGCTACTTAGTGAATGCCTTTGCAATCAATAGTTGGATAGGATAATATATGTTGAATTCATTGGGTATAATAGAGTAATTGATTGATAAGTAAAATCTATTTAAAATCAAATATTGAATATTGAACAGGTAAATTGTTTAAATTAAATATTTAAAATTTATTGAATAATTGAATAACTGTAAAATGAAATAGGGTTCGAAGATGTGAATTGGTTTTAAAGATTAAATTTTATAAGTTCGTTTTGAATATTTCAAAAAGATAGTGATTTAAGAATAATCAAATTTGTTTAAATTTAATATTACAAATGTTTGAATAATTAAATTCCGAATTTGATATGATTAATTTGATATTGAAATTTAATATATGAAAATAGAGTGAATAATTGAAATTTGATTTAATATGATTCAAATTGGTTTCCAAAGTGAATGTAAGTTATATCGGGAGTATAATAGAGTTAATAAGAATTTAATATTTGGAATTTATTGAATAATTGAATAACGGTTTAATATGATTAAAAATGAATTGTAAAATTTTATTTTATCATATTAAAGTTAGAATGATGTTGTAGAACTTTTAAAGTCGAATTAAAAGTCAAACTGTGAAAATTGAATATTTTAATATTTAATTGACGAGTTAAAATAGTCTTTTTTTCCAAAAAGTCTCGGATTTCAACGAAACTAGTTTCATCGGATCCGTAACGTGATATTATTGTAAGATTTCAAATTCCGTGTCAATCGGATTTACTGTTTGTCCGGGGCAAGCTAAAACGCACAGAAATTTGGTTAACCGATTTAATTTAAAATCGATCGTTTATTACAGTAACTCGCACAGATGATCGAATTAGGCCTTGAAACATGTTCCATTGTGTTCAGAATGCGGGTATAACATTATAAACGCTTAGAAGCATGCCTCGAACGGGGTTCGAGATTTTAAGCTACGCGAATCAAGACATTTTGAAATTTAGTATATATTTTGACTGGTCAACCCTTCTTTTCAGCTGTAAATTCTGCCTTGTCCCTGTAGCTTTTCATTCACGTCTCCCTCTCCTTTATCCACACGCAATGGCAGAAAAGAAAGAATAGAAAAAAAATGAAAACTTTGAAAAATCATTACTCTATTTCTACTCGAGTAAAAATCGCGAAACAAATTTTAAAAATCAAGTTTCTTCCTTCTCTTCGATTTGGTATGGCCGTTGGAGGGTGCGGCACTGATTAGGGAAATGGCAGAGAGGAAGAACATGAGCAAGGATAGCTAGGGTTTGAGATCTTTATCTATTCAACAATCGATTCGTCAAACGGAGTTCGTATTTGCTTTTGGGGATGGAAGAGACACCTAGGAGCCGAGTTTGGGAACGTGCGACCATGTCTAGGGGAGTGCGACCTGGTCGCGTGCGTACGGTGAGGAGGTCACGGTCGCGTTTGTCTATGGAGGTCTGGGCGACGATTTTAGGACCTAGGCAGGTGGAGTTTGTCGTGAGATTTTCGATGGCATCGTCGGAAAGTGAATTTGGTGAGCCGTGCTCCGTGTCACTATCGAAAGTGAACGCGCATGGATGGGTTCTTCTCTGTTTCGTGTGCAGGCATTGGCAAAGGAAGGGAGAAGGAGCTTTGTAGTTGGGCTGGGCCAAATAATGTGGGTATGCTTTGTTTGAAATGTAATTTAAAATTGTTTTATAATTAAATTTTCGACGAACTTATATACTGAATATCTCCTCCATACGAGGTCGGAATCTGACGAAACAAGAAGCACCGGAATCGCGGAGACGAGGGCTACGCTGTAGTGTAGATCCAGGAGTGCTTGGAGCTCATTAAAATTTTGGGTTAAATCGAACGTCGTTCGATTTGATTTAAAATCGTAAAATCAAGTTGAGTGTTTTATAACGCTCACAACGTACTGAATATCTTTATGCTAGTTAAATTTGACATTATGAAGTGTTATGAATTTTATTTGTCGTTGTTTGATAAAATTTAATTGTCATATAGATTGTCATTTGAATTAACCGTTGAAATTTAAATTGATAGTTAAATTGAAATTAAAATTGAATTGCGATTAAATTTCCTGATATTGATAACTATGAAATTGCCATGAATTGTATTGATATTGGATGATGTATTTCAATGTGTGTTATTGGTTGATATTTAAATGTTTATATGTTTATTTGCTTATATATATATCCTGTTATGCATACATATGAAACTGTGATTTGATTTAAGTGATATATATTCATCCCTGACATTTAATTGAAATAACTAATCACTTGGCCATAGGATAGAAAATTAGATGCGGACACCGGATTGGCTAAATTAACAATTTTTTTTAAATCATCGATTTGAAATGTATTTAAATGTTATAAATAAAAATCAATTTATAGAAATCGAATTTATCGCATAATTGAGTTCGGAAGGTTGAAATGAATTTTGGGTTAAAAGAAATTGTTAAATGATTTAAGTTAAGACTTTGAAATTTGAAATTGGGATATGATTGAATTTCGGAAATTTATTTGTTTAAAGATTGAACATTATTTCGAGCTTTGAGTATTACTACGTAAAAGTGATATAAAAATGATATTTTGAAATTGAGCTTGAAATTGAATCATATTTGAAATTTGGATTTAAATTTGAATATTGAAGGATAATTTTGTTAAGTGTTATAAATTGATATTTTGAAAAATCAAGCTCCAAATCGATATAAATTGAAATTGAATTAACTGAAAGTGAATATGAAATTGAATAAATTTGAAGCCAAAGTTGTCGTTGATTGAATCGAAATCGGAATTGAATCGGTAGAAGGGAGATTGAAATTGTTTTGAATTGGGAAGTTATAATTGAAATGATTTGGTTTGAAGCTGTTTTATTTTGTTTTCCAAATTACTCAGTTATATAAACCATTTTGAATACTTAAACTATTTTAATCTATTTTAAATCTACTTAACCCAATTTAAATTATTTTAAACTAATTTATCTATTTCAAATCCATTTTAAGATTTTAAGTATTTTTAACTATTTTAATTATTTAAAACTACTTTTAAACTACTTAAAACTATTTTCTTAAGATTTTCAAGCCGGTTAATAAGGTGAAATGTTTATGTTTAAATCTTGAATTTGAATACGAGTTGGGTTAAATGAAGTTGCAACCTAAATTGAATTTCGAAATGATTTGGAAATCAAAATGAGATATTGAGGCGAAAATGATTTTTGAAACGGAATCTTACATTTGAATAGATACGATGATATTTGAAATGGATTTGATTTTTGAAGCGAATATGATATTTTGATATCAATTATGAATCGATTTGAAATGTAAAAGAGCCAACGGTGTAATAATACGTAGTTATTAAAGAGATCGGGATCAGATATGGCATATTCTCTGTCGATACTGAAAGCCACTTTAATAACTTGTATACGCGGAATGTTGATCCAGAATGAAGTGGATGGTTTGGTGAACGCGTTGACTGAAGAAAGAGAACGATATTGGATGACCCCTGACATGACTAAAACAGGAGCCGCGCCGGGCCATTGAGGTTCGCCATCTCTAGCGGACACACTTCTTCGATACCATATCTATTACATTTGTGATTCGATTTGGGTGCACCCCTTGATTTGGGAGTGTTGTTTCGCGGTGTTGGGGTAGCTGCTGGCTATGATCAACATCAGTACGGATCACGCAACTACTAGTATCCTAGTTGGTATCGCCTCATGTACCTTGGCATACTTATTATCCTATTCGCGACCACTACGTTATGTTTTGTGTTATACCTATAGGGTACCCTCTGATAACCACCAGTTTACGGTGGGGCTTACGGTGCTGTATAGACTATGGCATTATAAAAATGTGTTAAGGGGGGTTATGGTAACGCCTTAACGCTATTTTGATACTTTATATTACTGATAGGCATTATCTACTTAGCGTACATTACTACATAGTAGATAGTTTAACGGATCCTTAAGAGATGGAAAATCCCGTAACATCTCTTAAGTTATTGCACGCACGTTGACACTGGATATGAGATGTCAAACCCCGTAATCATCTCTGATGCCGTTACACTCATATTTAATTACGATTGATTTAACTTTCATAAGGATATTTTAGTCCCGACTCGAGTGTTTTGTCTTTTCATTACGCTCGGGTCAGTCCTGAGTTTTCAGATTTTTGAAGATCTATTCTGGAGGACGAAGACGAAGGCGAAGATTTGGTACACTATTACTATTATTATCTGTGCATCACGCTGTCTGCTGCATTATTTTATTTGTTCTGTTGTATATGTATAACTTTGATAAATGTTGTATAAATAATTGTCAAAGTATAGTAAACAACTTCATGAACTGTTTATTTGACTATTATATTTTATCGTTCCGCTGCGAGATTCTGTATTGTTTCATTTCCTTTATTTCTCTTTCTTTTCTTTTCTTAATTACCCCAATAACCATCTGCCCTTTTGAATGGTTTGGAACCGGCATATGTATTTGATCGTCGGTTTAAACTGTCCAAAAAGGCGGGTCGTTACAGTTGGTATCAGGCCTTTGGTTTAGCGATAACCTTAGCTTTGTAGGGTCTGACTCTTTATAAATAGGGTAGTAATACCCTATGATGAGTCGCTGAGTGTATATATATATATGAGAGAGCGTATTTGTGAGTGATATAAAATGTTTTATATTGTGTCGGTTGATTTGTTGAGTGGCTTATGGATTCTGGTCAATACGAGTAATTAACGTCATTGATAGGGATCTCTAAACACTCGAACAGAACAATTCGACATAGTATTGTTTTGAAATTGGGTAAATGAAATAATTTTGCCCTAATTATATTTTGTATATAAAGAATTTATTTCAAAATTTATTGTGATCTATCTAGCTTATTTGGTTGTTGGAAACGATAATATTGATTGTTATCATTAACTGGATATTGTGTTTTAATAAATAAGGCTTATTGAAAAATAAACAATAATAAAACAACTTGTGGAATGTTTTAAGAAAGAAAATCCTATAAGAATATTTATAAAGGTGACTTATATATTAAAATAGATTTAAATTGGAAAATATTAAATTTAAGACCCGGAGGTTTTGACAATGGTTTTCAAAAGCTTTGAAGAAATATATAGTAATATTAGTTGGAAATTGTTTATGGAAATATTTTGAAAGGATTTTTAAAGGAAGGAATGAATTCAGTAATCCTCTGTTCTGTCGCTAGAAAATAATTTCGGTGATGGCTGCGCAGCATCATCGACGTTCATTTTCGAGTCTCAAAGTGGGGGAGACTTCTAAGAAGCTTTGTTTTTATCGAAATTATTTTGGGTAAATGGGTTTTGGTTTAAACTCCAAAGGTATGATTTGATATATTAAAGATATAAGTGTATATGTTTATTTCAAACGATTTGAAAAGAACCGGGCATTTAAATTTCTAAGTTATGTTAATTAGTAATTTTCAAATTATTTGAATGAATTGTGAATAACCAAAATTTATAAAATAAGAGGATTAAGATATCTAAGCTTATGTTTTGGGAAAACTTTAGAGTTGCAGTGTACCTTTAAAGTTGAAAGGTAAAGTGGATTTAAACAAATTAAATTTGTGAACATTCTAATTAAGTAAAATGAAATTCTATAAATTTGTATAATACCAAAATTACATTCTGATAACATATAACAAGACTTACCAAATATTAAGAAGTTGAAATGATGTTTTGGACATGTAATGAGATGTTGTACAAATAAACAAAACCTGAAAATAATTGAAGTATACAAGTAAGGAAAACTCAAAAGGAATTAAAATGTATATAAATGAAAATTTGGTTGTGATAAAGAAAATGTTATATACTTAAATATAGCATGAAATGATGAATGGATAAATGGAACAAGTAAGTGAACTTAAAAAAGAAGATAAATGAATCGTATTATATCTTTGTAAATTGGTTATAGAAAATAAATATAAATTGCAAAGGGATTGTTAAAAAAAAATTTGAATTTGTAACCTTTAAGATAACTGTAAACTAAGAAAAGTCATTTATGAGAGGTTAGACTTTTATTAGATGATTAATAAACTAAAGTGCTGGTTAATAAAATGTTCCATAAATAAATTTGTTATTAACTAAAATTATGAAATTGAAGTAAATGTAAACAAAAGAATTTGGTATAGCTAAGAATCAATTGGAAAATGAAATTGAATTTAATTAAATTATATAGAATGTTTAAAATGAATTCGAGTAAGCAAATTCTATGATATGATGTTTAAGAAAAGATAATGTTAAAGAACATGCTATGTAAAGAAATGAATATACTAACTGAATAATGGATTGTGAATAATTAATTGTAAATAAAAAAAGTAAAAGCCAATAAAATAATTTAGTATAGATAAATTGGATAGAAATCCATTGGAAGGTAATACGTGAGATTGTACGTATATTATTTTATTCGCATAATGATTTGATCCAAATTCGAGCATAAAATTTCGAGATGATTTATATCGATCCAAGTTAGGATTTTTCACTCGATTTTTGACGGAGAACCCTGGATATGGATTTTTAATTTGATTCTGGAATTCTCTATCATAGTATATGGTTATGCAAGGAGAGTAACAGTTTCCAATCAAGAAACCAAATCTGAGTCCGCACTAGAGAGTTGGGTGAACGATACTAGTTGGAAGTGAAATTGTGTGATCGAATAAGCGATTAGATTGATATTGCTCACGGATGATATATGTACGGCTTACGGACTTAATTAAAAGTTAATATTGGAAATTTAAGATGCCAAATATAAAATGATTCTTTTAAAATTATATAACAGGATATATATATATAAAAGAGATAAACCAAATTGAATGTAAAATTAATAATTTGGTTATGTTGGGTATGATTTGGTTGTTATATGATTGTTAGTTGATTGTATATAATTCATTAAGTGCTATTGAAATTGAAAGCTATAAATCATTGAAATCAAATTGGAAGTTAAATGAATTTAAATAGAATTTAATTTGATTCAAATTGGAAGTGAACTAATGTAAATATAAATTAGTGAATGTTAACTAATTGAATTAAGAATGAATGTTAGTAAAATCCAACGTTAATGAATCAACTGTGATTAAAATTGAAAACCAAGTCAATAAATATTAATGAGAAGTGAATTTATATTGATTGGTTATGGATTTGTTGGATGATAATTGATTTGGTGGATGCATTTGTTGTTGTGTTGCATTTGCTATGTTGGCACATGTAGTTGTTATGTTGCTATATGATGTATGTTGATATTATTTTCATATATGCATGTTTCTCATGGTTTGTTGAGTGTTTAGTAGGTGCGGATTGCGCTTGCTTCGCATTTGGAGCTCGCTTTCGCGCTATATTAGCCGTATATGCTCGCTAATAATATATAAGGTACATATCTCGGATTGCATACCGTACTTTTACACTTTTTCCCTGCGGGATGCCTCATCACTTGATGAGATGTATATTTGTGATATATATACTGTCATTTTTTTTTCGAATCGAGCCGCGCAAAGGAGACTCTGCCGAGATTTTCCGTAAATCCGGGTGTTAGAAAATTTTTCAAGTTTTTTTTTTAACTTGTTTTGATAACTAACTTTTAAAGTTAGAAAGCCGTTCAGGGTAACTTAGTGGAAGCGTAGTTATGACTTTATAATTGGAATTTCATTGTTTTATAAGTTGGTAACTTTGAATAAAATATATCTAGTGTTGAATTCTATACTTAGTTCCTTTTCCTTTCTTTTTCCTTTTCGGGGACGAAAAGTTTTGAGTGTGTAACAACCCGTAAATTTTCGATAATTAAAATAGCTAATTTAATAAGATTTCGTGATTTAAGGTTAGAAAAAAATTTGTAACTCGTTTGGAATAATAATAACTGGAATGAATTGCGACAATAACTATCCAAATAATTATTTATAGATTGAATGGAGTTCCAATATAATTGAATTATCTCAAATGTTATAACTTGGTTAAGGGAATATATGGAAAAACAAATGTAAATAATAAGTGAATAAGGATTGTGAATTATTTAGGTAGAAATACAAATTTTAATAGATTGGTTTCGAAGATTTGAATAGTAATAAGTATTGAAAAATAAATGCTACTTAGTGAATGCCTTTGCAATCAATAGTTGGATAGGATAATATATGTTGAATTCATTGGGTATAATAGAGTAATTGATTGATAAATAAAATCTATTTAAAATCAAATATTGAATATTGAACAGGTAAATTATTTAAATTAAATATTTAAAACTTATTGAATAATTGAATAACTGTAAAATGAAATAGTGTTCTAAGATGTGAATTGGATTTAAAGATTAAATTTTATAAGTTCGTTTTGAATATTTCATAAAGATAGTGATTTAAGAATAATCAAATTTGTTTAAATTTAATATTACAAATGTTTGAATAATTAAATTCCGAATTTGATATGATTAATTTGATATTGAAATTTAATATATGAAAATAGAGTGAATAATTGAAATTTGATTTAATATGATTCAAATTGGTTTCCAAAGTGAATGTAAGTTATATCGGGATTATAATAGAGTTAATAAGAATTTAATATTTTGAATTTATTGAATAATTGAATAACGGGTTTAATATGATTAAAATTGAATTGTAAAATTTTATTTTATCATATTAAAGTTAGAATGATGTTGTAGAACTTTTAAAGTCGAATTAAAAGTCAAACTGTGAAAATTGAATATTTTAATATTTAATTAATGAGTTAAAATAGTCATTTTTTTTCAAATAGTCTCGGATTTCGACGAAACTAGTTTCATCGGATCCGTAACGTGATATTATTGTAAGATTTCAAATTCCGTGTCAATCAGATTTACTGTTTGTCCGGGGCAAGCTAAAACGCACAGAAATTTGGTTAACCGATTTAATTTAAAATCGATCGTTTATTACCATAACTCACACAGATGATCGAATTAGGCCTTGAAACATGTCCCATTATGTTCAGAATGCGGGTATAACATTATAAACGCTTAGAAGCATGCCTCGAACGGGGTTTGAGATTTTAAGCTACGCGAATCAAGACGTTTTGAAATTTAATATATATTTTGACCGGTCAAACCTTCTTTTCAGCTGTAAATTCTGCCTTGTCCCTGTAGCTTTTCATTCACGTCTCCCTCTCCTTTATTCCACACGCAATGGCAGAAAAGAAAGAAAAGAAAAAAAATGAAAACTTTGAAAAATCATAACTCTATTTCTACTCTAGTAAAAATCGCGAAACAAATTTTAGAAATCAAGTTTCTTCCTTCTCTTCGATTTGGTATGGCCGTTGGAGGGTGCGGCACTGATTTGGGAAATGGCAGAGAGGAAGAACGTGAGCAAGGATAGCTAGGGTTTGAGATCTTTATCTATTCAACAATCGATTTGTCAAACGGAGTTCGTATTTGCGTTTGGGGATGGAAGAGACACCTAGGAGCCAAGTTTGGGAACGTGCGGCCACGTCTGGGGGAGTGCGACCTAGTCGCGTGCGTACGGTGAGGAGGTCGCGTTTGTCTATGGAGGTCTGGGCAGCGATTTTAGGACCTAGGCAGGTGGAGTTTGTCGTGAGATTTTCGATGGCATCGTTGGAAAGTGAATTTGGTGAGCCGTGCTCCGTGTCACTATCGAAAGTGCACGCACATGGATGGGTTTTTCTCTATTTCGTGTGCAGGCATTGGCAAAGGAAGGGAGAAGGAGCTTTGTAGTTGGGCTAGGCCAAATAATGTGGGTATGCTTTGTTTAAAATGTAATTTAAAATTGTTTTATAATTAAATTTTCGACAAACTTATATACTGAATATCTTCTCCATACGAGGTCGGTATCTGACGAAACAAGAAGCGTCGGAATCATGGAGACGAGAGCTACGCTGTAGTGCAGATCCAGGAGTGCTTGGAGCTCATTAAAATTTTGGGTTAAATCGAACGTCGTTCGATTTGATTTAAAATCGTAAAATCAAGGTGAGTGTTTTATAACGCTCACAACGTACTAAATATCTTTATGCTAGACATTATGAAGTGTTATGAATTTTATTTGTTGTTGTTTGATAAAATTTAATTGTCATATAGATTGTCATTTGAATTAACCGTTGAAATTTAAATTGACGGTTAAATTGAAACTAAAATTGAATTGCGATTAAATTTCCTGATATTGATAACTATGAAATTGCCATGAATTGTATTGATATTGGATGATGTATTTCGATGTGTGTTATTGGTTGATATTTAAATGTTTAGATGTTTATTTTCTTATATATATCCTGTTATGCATACATACGAAACTGTGATTTGATTTAAGTGATATATATTCATCCCTGACATTTAATTGAAATAACTAATCACTTGGCCATAGGATAGAAAATTATATACGGACACCGGATTGGCTAAATTAATATATTTTTTTAAATCGTCGATTTGAAATTTATTTAAATGTTTTGATTTAAAAGTTGTAAATAAAAATCAATTTATAGAAATCGAATTTATCGCATAATTGAGTTTGGAAGGTTGAAATGAATTTTGGGTTAAAAGAAATTGTTAAATGATTTAAGTTGAGACTTTGAAGTTTAAAATTGGGATATGATTGAATTTCGGAAATTTATTTGTTTAAAGATTGAACATTATTTCGAGCTTTGAGTATTACTACGTAAAAATGATATAAAAATGATATTTTGATATTGAGCTTGAAATTGAATCATATTTGAAATTTGGATTTAAATTTGAATATTGAAGGATAATTTTGTTAAGTGTTATAAATTGATATTTTGAAAAATCAAGCTCCAAATCGATATAAATTGAAATTGAATTAGTTGAAAGTGAATATAAATTGAATAAATTTGAAGCCAAAGTTGACGTTGATTGAATCGAAATCGAAATTGAATCGGTAGAAGGGAGATTGAAATTATTTTGAATTGGGAAGTTATAATTGAAATGGTTTGGTTTGAAGCTGTTTTATTTTGTTTTCCAAATTACTCAGTTATATAAACCATTTTGAATACTTAAACTATTTTAATCTATTTTAAATCTACTTAACCCAATTTAAATTATTTTAAACTAATTTATCTATTTCAAATCCATTTTAAGATTTTAAGTATTTTTAACTATTTTAATTATTTAAAACTACTTTTAAACTACTTAAAACTATTTTCTTAAGATTTTCAAGCCGGTTAATAAGGTGAAATGTTTATGTTTAAATCTTGAATTTGAATACGAGTTGGGTTAAATGAAGTTGCAACCTAAATTGAATTTCGAAATGATTTGGAAATCAAAATGAGATATTGAGGCGAAAATGATTTTTGAAACGGAATCCTACATTTGAATAGATACGATGATATTTGAAATGGATTTGATTTTTGAAGTGAATATGATATTTTGATATCAATTATGAATCGATTTGAAATGTAAAAGAGCCAACGGTGTAATAATACGTAGTTATTAAAGAGACCGGGATCAGATATAGAAGTACTCTCTGCCGATACCGAAAACCACTTTAATAACTTGTATATGCAGAGTGTTGATTCAGAATGAAGTGGATGGTTTGGTGAACGCGTTGACTGAAGAAAGAGAACGATATTGGATGACTCCTGACATGACTAAAACAGGAGCCGCGCCGGGCCATTGAGGTTCGCCATCTCTAGCGGACACACTTCTTCGATACCATATCTATTACATTTGTGATTCGATATTGATGCACCCCTTGATTTGGGAGTGTTGTTTCGCGGTGTTGGGGTAGCTGCTGGCTATGCTCAACATCAGTCCGGATCACGCAAGTACTAGTATCCTAGTTGGTATCGCCTCATGTACCTTGGCATACTGATTATCCTATTCGCGACCACTACGTTATGTTTTGTGTTATACCTATGGGGTACCCTCTGATAACCACCCGTTTACGGTGGGGCTTACGGTGCTGTATAGACTATGGCATTATAAAAATGTGTTAAGGGGGATTATGGTAACACCTTAACGTTATTTTGATACTTTATATTACTGATAGGCATTATCTACTTAGCGTACATTACTACATAGTAGATAGTTTAACGGATCCTTAAGAGATGGAAAATCCCGTAACATCTCTTAAGTTATTGCACACACGTTGACACTGGATATGAGATGTCAAACCCCGTAAACATCTCTGACGTCGTTACACTCATATTTATTTACGATTGATTTAACTTTCATAAGGATATTTTAGTCCCGACTCGAGTGCTTTGTCTTTTCATTACGCTCGGGTCAGTCCTGAGTTTTCAGATTTTTGAAGATCTATTCTGGAGGACGAAGACGAAGATTTGGTACACTATTACTGTTATTGTCTGTGCATCACGCTGTCTTCTGCATTATTTTATTTGTTCTGTTGTATATGTATAACTCTGATAAATGTTGTATAAATAATTGTCAAAGTATAGTAAACAGCTTCATGAACTGTTTATTTGACTATTATATTTTATCATTCCGCTGCGAGATTCTGTGTTATTTCATTTCCTTTATTTCTCTTTCTTTTCTTTTCTTAATTACCCCCAATAACCATCTGCCCTTTTGAATGGTTTGGAACCGGCATATGTATTTGATCGTCGGTTTAAACTGTCCAAAAAGGCGGGTTGTTACAGGCTCGGCGGTAGCCTCCTCCTCCCCGTTCCTGGGGTCTAATTCGTTGAAAGGATCACTGGTATACCGAAGAGGAGGGGTTTTCTTTAGTTTCTATGCTTCCATGTTTTTTGTGCAGAGAGTAGTCTCTGCATTCTTCCCTTTATCCTTTCTGCGGTTATTGCGAAGTTCAGTTACATAGCAGTTTCGAGCAACATCTTGGTCTCCCTCCACTTCCCCTATTCCGTTGTCTGTCGGAAATTTTATCTTCAGGCACCACGGGGCCAGGACAATTTGGAAGTCAGCCAAGGCTGGTCTTTCTAAAAAGGCGTTGTAGGCCGAGTGGTTTTCTATTAGCACAAACGTTTGTTTCCGCACAACGGAGCGGGGATGGCTTCCTATTTCAACAAAGAGGTCCAGTTGCCCTAGGGGCACCTTCGCATCTCCAGTGAAACCGTGGAGTGGTTTGTTGCAGGGATACACATCCTTCATTGACAGCTTCATTTTGTCGAAAGCATGCTTGAATAGGATATTTACTGAGCTTCCAGTATCCACCGGAATTCGGAAAACTTCGGCTGGACCGAACTAGGCAGAGATGACCATAGGATCCATGTGTGAGTACTGCCTTCCTTCTAAATCACGCTACTGAATGTGATGTCATCACTCTCTTTCCGCTTCGGGTGGCGTTCTTCTATTACAGAGTTAACGCAGTCTTCATTGTTTCTAAGTGACTTTCCATATCTCTCCATCTCTGCCCTTCTTCTGTCGGCGATGTGTGGTCCTCCTGATATGGTGTGGACCACTATCTTCTCTTGACTGGAGCCGCTGGTGTTGCGATTTCCTCTGCCTATTTCTAAGGAGAGTAGCCTTGGGTTCTCATCGGCAGGAGCTGGAGTCCTGTTCTGATTTTTTACATAATGTTCCAGTTTCTTCCTTCTGATGTGCTCTTCAATTAAGTCTCGGAGATGACGACATTCATTGGTATCATGCCCATGAGATTCGTGGAAGCGGCAGAACTTTCCAGACTTAATTGCGTCATCTGACTCTTTCTTGTGCGGGGGGCGCCTGTATCTAACTTCATCTTGGGTGGCCAGGAAGATGTTTTCAATCGTTTCATTCAAGGGAGTGTAAGTGTAAAATCTCGGTCCTGGCCGATATAGACGCTTTTCTCCTTTCTTGCCCCTAACATTGTCTCTAGAGTCATTTCTTCGAACGTCCTTTGCTGCAGTGGGCGTGTTGCCATGAGTTGCCTTAGTGTGTTGTCATGTCTGCCTTTCAGTAGCAGCATCTTCAAGTCTCATATACTTCCCGGCTTCATGGAAGAAATCAGGTAAAGTAGCTGGTTTTTCTTTCGTTAGTCTTCTAGCAAATTTAGTATCCGGATGCACACCACTGCAGAGGGCCATTAGGATAAGTTTCTCATCGGCATCTTGGACTGTGGCCGCTGCGGCATTGAGTCGGGTAAAATATTGTTGCACTGTCTCTCCGGGCTTCTGCTTGATACTAGATAAGGAACAAGCGTCCTTGGGTTGCTCCACATGAATGCGGAATTGGCTGATGAATTTTTCTTTCAACATTTCCCACGAGCTGATGGATCCTTGGGGTAGATGGCAGAACCAGGAGTAGCTATATCTGCCAGGAATAATGGAAAGCATTTGCACAACACTCCTTCTGTGGCTCCGCTCATGAGCATATGCTGTGTGTACCTCTGCAAGTGTACAACGGGGTCAGAGGTCCCCTTGTAAGGTTCCATTGTTGGCATTTTCCATTCTCGGGGGGTGATGGCAACTTCAATATTGCGGGTGAAAGGGCTGGTTACTCTGGCGCCTATCCCTCGATCTCTTTGATCCCGTCGGATGCATTCTCTGAACAATTGTGCCATCCTTTCATCAGAATATGGAGCAGATAGGAATGAGCTTGGTTCTTCCCCGCGGGATCGATCCCGTCCAGATGACCTGTAGGGATGGTATTGCCTATCACTCCTAATATTTTCCAGTAGCCGTCTTCGGCTTTCCGGGTGTATCCAGGATCATCCACAGTTGGCCCTTGCCTTGATCTTCCCCTGTTGGGTTCTGTTTCGAGCATTTCTTCGGGGTCAACTTCGGGCTGGATTCTAGCTCGGCTCCGTTCATTGGCGTTTCCCTGGTTAGGCAGCATGACAGGCTCAGCCATATCCGACCCCTGCCTGGTACCTCCCCCGCTGGGTTCGGTTCCAAATGTTTCCCGGGGTCGGAATTCGGGCTGAGTCCGGGCTCGGCTCCTACCATTGTTGTTTCTGTTGTTAGCCTCTTCGAAGAAGAAAGATCTTTGTCTCCTTCCAGATCCTCCAGACTGGGACTCGCCCCATGATTCGGTGTTGCGGTTGGATTCTTCAGCATCCCTTAAGCATGACATGAGTTGGTCCATCAAGGCCTCTTGTTGAGATGTGAAGCGGTTAGTTACTTCAGCCACAACCCTGTCCAGATCTGCCCTAGTAATTGGTTGCTCCGTGGCAAGGGCTGTCGGATTTGCCTGATTTCCATTTGCCGTTGGAACGGAATGATTCCCCTGATCTATGATTACTGGATATGGGATACTGCTAGTTGCGATGTTCTTTCCTTTGCTAACATCTTTCCTTTGCCTGGGAGGCATGTTTTCCAAGCAATGAGCGATGCTGTTAGGAAGAAGGTTGAGTGGATGAAGCTAAAGCTTCTAGCTCGATTTCTCAGTGAAAGCACCAAAAATATTTGCACAAAAAATGGGAAAACACCTGCAAGTCGTACGATTTAGTTGATTATGTGTTGTTCTTAGTGATTTGGGTGATTTATGCAAATATATAAAATAGATGGACTAAACTGTAAAAGACACACAGATTTATAGTGGTTCGGCCAGAATGTGCCTACGTCCACTTTATATGTTATTCTCCTTTTCTGTTCAGATTACAAGTACAAAGCTTTGATTACAAGTATCTGAAAGTTGTTTGAAAGTTCTATCCGTGCTTGAGCTCTCAAACTTGTCTGCCATTGCTGTACCCCTGCCCCTCTATTTATAAAGTGAGGCTAGGGGTAGAGGTCTTGGATGCATATAGCTGCTGGTGGGCCTGGGCTGATGTATTCTGGCCTGGCGGCGTTGGTCCGGTAACACCTTCCTCACGTTGGTTCGGTAGTGGTGGTATGCCTCTAGTTCGGTAGTGAATGGTATGTGGGTTGGTCCGGTGGTGAGGGCGTAGCTTGGTCCGGTGGTGAGTGGTTCGGTGGTAGGTGAAGTAGGTTGGTTTGGTGGTAGGTGAAGTAGGTTGGTTCGGTGGTAGGTGAAGTAGGTTTGTTCGGTGGTAGGTGAAGTAGATTGGTTCGGCAGGCGGGGGAGTGTGTTGGTTCGGCAGTGCCTTAGAGGTGAGAAGTAGGTTGATTCGGTGGTAGGTGGCTCGATGGTATCTCCTTGCTTTTGGCTCGGTGGTATCTTCCCCCTCTCTGGTTCGGTAATACTGGTCTAGTGAAAACACACCCAACACATACCACTTGCCACTTGATCTAGTGGTCCTAGACCCTCGAATTATTTTTTAAAATATTCAATACTTTGGTCAACATTTTTCGAGTACTAATTAGATTTATATGGAAATTTGGTTCAGCATCTTATTTTTAGATTTCATACGTGCAATAACCCACCCAAAACATGTTATAAATTACATCCATATTCTTAATTTCGAAAAAAATTGGATTTTTCAAAATTAATTCTGAGCATTAATCGCATATTTTTATGATTAAAGCAATTTTTTAATTTGAAAACTATAAATGTTTGCAGAAATCTTTTCAAATATTTGTAATTCATAAATTTTAAAAATTTGACGATTTTTCTACAAATATTTATAGATTTTATAGAATTTTCAACAAATATTTTGCAGAATTCTCTTCAAATATTTGCATACTTTTCCGCAAATTTCCCAAAACATAAAAATAAGGGTTTTTTATAACATATTTTTGAGGATGGACGGTTGCGTATTTTAAAACTTAAAAATGGTGTTTGGATTTATACACCAACATCTATTATGATAATTGTTAGATTGAGTGCATTGGTAACGGCATAAAAAGGGTGAATTCATTTTATTAAATTACAGAAAATCTTAATTTGTGTTTGTGTAAATAATATTTTGTTTACACTAAATTAAATTTAGTATTTAATTAATAAATGAATTTTATAATGCTTTAACTTATTTAATTTAATTAAAATATTTATTTATTGTTAATGGTTAAATTAATATGTACTAATAATTTAATTTAAAATTAATTTACTAATTTTATATTTTAATATTTATGATATCCTATTCATAATATGCACTTTACAACAATATATATAACTATTATAAGGGTCCATTTGGAAAACTAAACGTTGTGTCATGCAGTCAATAATATGTCACGTAGAGACATGAAGTGGTGTAATGTCACACGTGAGATCATATAAAATTATACTTATACTAAATTTAATATTATTAGTTTTTCGGCCATGTTAAAATGTAATAAAATATTTATACTTAAAAACATTATTAATGTGTATATATATAATAGATATTTGTAATTCAAAATGCGTACATATACAATGTAATTATATTTTTATAAATAATTGCTTTGAATAATATGTATATATATATATATATATATTATTTACATGCATATTATATAAGTATACACATACTGTGATGATCCAGAATTTTGAACATTTGAAATTGAAATATTCAATTGATTTTAAAAATTTGGAAGTTGATTTAACTTGAATTCTAGATATAACTATGGGTTTGGCAATTAAATTATTGAATTTAATTTATTGAAGTTGGGTAAAAATTTGAATTTTCAGTTTTAAGCTGATTAAAAATAATTTAAAATCTTAGAAAATTTATATCGACAATACTGAAGATAATGGAAGCTTCAGAATTGGATTTGAAAGTGATTTGTTCAGTTTTGAAATTTTATCGTCTAAATCAATATTTAAAAATAGCCTTCCGAGGCATAGTCATAGAATTCAACGAAACCAGTTCCATTGGATCCGTAATATTGTATTATTATCGGACTTCAATTTTCGTAGCATTTAGAGTTGTTGTGTGGCCGTACGGATGGCAAACGCACTGAAATCTATATCGAAATTTAAAATAAATAACTGGTCCACAAAGCTGTCTTCTCTATACGATCGAATTTGGCCTCGAAACCTTTTCTCTTGCGTTCGGAATAGGAGTATAACATTATAAACGCCTGGTGGCACGCCTCGATTGGGGTTCGAGATTGTAAGTTGCATTTATCGAGGCATTTTGAATTTGAATTTAAATTAAACAAATACATATTCTTTTGCAATTGATAATTTTTACACATTTCATTATTTCTTACACTTGGCAAAAAATCGCAACACGTGTTCGCTTGAAAAAAAATATAAAATGCATATTCAAATGAAACAAAATATAATCAAAACGTTTTTCTTTCATTCAAAATTAAACAATAACTTTAGAGAAAAAATAATGGCCAAATAAATATGTTCCATTTCTTCAGATATTTTCAAATCAAAATCGCGAATTCCTTCACAAAAATAAAGATCGAGCTAGGGCTCGTTCAAAAAAATCATGGAGGTAATTTCTGAAGCAATCATCAAAGTTATCGTGAGGCTCGGCAACAGGCGAAGGGGGCGCTCTATTTCGAAGCTGTTATGGAGGACTTCGATCATTGTGAGTGTCGCGCGTAGCAGAGGATGTCGTGGCAAGCGATGGGCATGCAAAGCTAAGGGATTATTGATCGAGGCATCGCGATTTCGTGGAATTTGAGGGTTCGACAGTAAATCAGCAATACATCGACATTTGAGGCGATCGAACGTGGAGCGGCGTAGTCGCAATCGCGGTGCGAGCTCATGATGCAGAAAATGGCCGTGGCATGTACTGGTAACGGTAGTGGAATAGGGAATCTCGGCGTCGGCAAGCTTGTGTGTGATGGCAGGTAGCAAATTTATTTGTTTTCAATTCAAATTAAATTGTATTTGGGTGTTTTTTAATCATGTACAACAGTGCGAAATATAAATGAATATATATATATATATACAGTCAAGAAAGAAAAAAAATAGAACACATGTACAAACAGTATTTTTTTTTTGGAAAATTGGTTTAAAATAGAATCATAGGATAACTAAAACTATCAAAACGAAAATTGATTATTCGATTATTTAGAATACTAATAAATTATATAATTGTTTATACAAGGTCTAATACTATGAAGAAAAAGTCGAGATTGGATTGGGTTGCAAATAAAAGGGAAAAAGTGAGATCTTCTCACTTAAATTAAAATTTGAATTTCAGTTATTGATTTACTATGTGGATGTGGTAGTATATATGGTAATATATATATATATATATATATATATATATATATATTTGGAGTGATTGATTTCCCGCATTATATAGCGGATGAGACCCTATGCGTCGTATAATAGCGGATGATATTATATAAATCCCATATACCACGTTATTCCACCTCGAAGTGGAATTGGTATTTAATTGTTGTGCTAACATCTGTGGATGCAGAGAAACAGGTTGGAGGGATCCAATTGGATTCCTCAAACATTTGAATTTATTTCATATGTTGTGTATTGATTTAATTATAATCTGTGTATGATTATATTTGTGATTGAAAATTGTTGTAGGCTATGGTTTGGTCGATTTTATTTTTGGTATCGTAAGATACCAGAAATATTAAATTTATTTAAGGGAATTGTATAAATTTAAAAGAAGTAATTTAAAAGTATAATAGTTGATTTTTGAGATCTTATCAAATTAATTCCAAAGTATGGAAAAGATTTTTACAAAGGAATTTTAAGTAATATTGTTTAATAGTTGAAGAATTTATTTAAAATTCAGATTTTAAATAGTTTGGAAGAAGTAAATGGATTTATTTTAAAAGGTAATAAATTTGGAAATCAATTTGATAATTGATTTCATGTTTGAAAATAAAACTTTGGGAAATCGATATGAAAATTTATTTGGTGTTTGAAAATAAATCTTTGGGAAATCGATATGAAAATTTATTTGGTGTTTGAAAATAAATCTTTGAAAAATTGATATGAAAATTTGTTTAGTGTTTGAAAATAAATTTTTGAGAAATCGATTTGAAATTTGATTTGGTGTTTGAAAATGAATTGGAAATAAATTGGGAATTTGATTTGGTGTTTGAAGGTGAATATTTGAAAATCGTATATCAGTGGATATTTGAAAATTTAAATTCACAATTAGAATTTATAAAGGAAAGGGAAATTTGTTTTAAAAATAAATATGGGTTTATTTTTAAAAAGGTGTGGAAAGAAATTTACGGATTTGGAATGTAAATTTAAAATAAATCCAGAAGGATTTATTAATTGATTTAAACGGACTATTTTGAAAAGGAAAGTGTATTTTCCCTGGAAAGTCGAGTATGTTTTCGAAGTAGCTTTCAAATATAAATTAAAAGTTCTAGTGTTGGTTTTAAAAGAATGCTTTGGAGAAATTATTTCCTTAAGTTATTTTGAAAATCTTTAAAGTAAATACTTATTTAATTAATTATAGAAGTGATTATTTAAAGATTTAGTTGATATTTGATTTATAAAATGGGTTGTTTAAATAGTTATACTTTATCTAATAATTTTATTTTTAAAATTATTTTTGGGCTTAAAATTTATATGAAATGTAGGTATAAAATTTTATAACTAATATTTTAAAATAAAGTGTTTTAAAATAGTTTTATTTTAAATATTTCCAAATATATATGTTTGGATATGTAATTTAAATTATTTTAAAATATTCGGACTCGGTAGATCTTCAGTGGAAATGAATAAATATTTGGAAATATATTCCGCGTGAGGAAAGTGATTTGAAATTTGTTTTCAAAGGATTGAAATGTGAAAAATGATTTGAAATTTGTTTTCAAAGGGTTGCGAAAATATATCCTGCGAAGATATTTTGAAAATAAATAATTGAGGGGGAAAATTATTTGAAATCTAGTGATTGTTGTGAATATTGTTTGATATTTAAAATAACCGACTATCAATATTGGCCTTTAAATGGTATTTGAATTTCGATGCGATCGGGGGTCGGATTCCAAATGGATATTCGAAAACCACATACCAGTCGAATGACTCTGCACTGAATAGCCCCGGTATAGAGATTCGATCATCCTTTATGATGGGAATTCCGGATGTGATTAGTGAATATTCAGATTGCAAGGGCTTCTTTGAAGTGCCTTCGGTTCCGTTCGATCCTGAAACGGACTGGTATGGATGTGTGTCTCACGTTACACTTTGAGATGTAAAGCTGGTTTCTATCAAATACATTTCTGTTGGCGGCGGAGAATTTATTCTCTTAGCTTAACACCCTCCTCTGAGACGTACGAGCTCAGAGGTTATGTAGTTGATGGTTACTAGTGATACATTTCCAATTTGGTAATGTGACATACGAAGTGCTGCCGATCATTTGTTGATCGAAGCATGGCTTTTTATGAAAAGCGTAGCTTTGTGGACGAGACCTCATCGGACCTTACAACCATAAATGGTCAAAACAGGAAGGATGCAACAAGACAATTTGGGGATAGCGCCCTCATGGTATGTCCATTTCCTTCTGGAAAAAAGTGGTTTCATGATATGGAGCCCAGATACTTAACTTATGTGGTTACTACAAATTTATTTCTTTGTGATTGAGGATCCTAGGATAAAGGTCGGTAACGACCGGGGATGTCATACTTGTGGTAGTTACCTTGTTCCAACTATAATTACAGCGTGAGGTAACTCGGCCTTGTGTTGGCAAAGAGCTGGTTAAGTTCTTGGGGACGTCCCTCCAGAGGCCTTTCATTCGGTGTAGGAAGTTCCTTTGCCTGACCATTGTTGAAAATCCAAAGAAACAATACGCGTCTTGTACGGTTTTAGTTGTATAACCTACCATGGAATGTGGCGGTAACCTGCTGTTGAACATGGTAGCTATAGTTGGCATACAATAATGGTTGTATGCTGGCTAAGATTAATATTATACTTTCGAAATGTTTTCTACACTATGCACCAATGATAACATTAAAAATATTTTGTGTATCAAGCATGTTTGACTATCATAAGGAGAAATCACCTCCAATTCTGCGTTTGCATTGTGTGTGTGGCAGAAGGCCTTATAGTACTTTCACTTTCGAAAAGCATAGCGGATTTCTTTTTCTTTCTTTGTGAAAATAACTGTTTTTAAGATCTCACATCAGTCTCATGACTGACCTGGAGTTTATTGTTCCTTTTCTACACTCTGGATGCCCATAATTTTCCACATGGGCAGCCTAGAGTCCGGTAATCTGTTATTCGGGAGTGAAGTCAAGAAGTTGCTGTGGAGATCTGGAGTTCAAGCTGGACGGCGAGGCGTATAACTAGTATATAATATTTGTTTTCCGCTGTTGTGTTGTTGTAAACTCTGATAATGTGATGTATAAACTGATATAGTGCTTTTGTTTTAAAGATTATTCATTTAACTATTATGTTTGTTCCGTTGCGAAATGTGAGATTCTGTTATAGTTTCTATTTCTTCTTCTTCTTTAACCCTAATGGTTCGGTTTTTTGAATTGTTTGGCATTTGATACAGTGGATGTATTAATGTCGACTTTCGGAAGTCGAAAAATTGGGTCGTTACACATATATTTATTAATTTATTTTTGGTTTTAATTAAAACTGATATTATATTTCAAATTTTAAAAGTTTGACTTATTCAAAATAATATCTAATACATATAAGATTTTTTATTTTATGCTGCAACTGCCGGAATTAAAAATAATTCAAGTTTTTTATTTAATTTCATCCAAAACAGGTATATGTTAAAAAAACAAAAAAACTAATTTTGAATTAGATTTTGACTTTGAAATAAAATATAAAATAAATGTTTTTTATAATCCAAAAGGGAGAAAAACAAACATTTGTATGGATGTTTGAGATATGTGTGTGTCTATATATATATATGGTTATTTTAAAATCCGAAATAATAAACATAAAAAATATTTTTTATTTACAGTGAAAACACATTTATTGTTGTGATTTTTTGTCCCCACTAGCACCTAAGTGTCAATAGGTGAACTTTGGAGTTTAGGAGAGGTAGAATATTTCGAGTGAAGGCTAAATGTCGAGGCCGTAACTAGAAAGATAATAAAAGAGTTAGATTAGTAAAGACAAGAGAATTTAAAGTGGTTTGGAAGCCAAATCCCTACATCCACACATGAGAAGTTCTTTAGTTCATTAGTCAAATAGCCAAAAGGCTTTATAATGCCGATTTAGCTAAATCCATGACTAATGAGTTCTAGTCCAGAGCTTAAGTCTTAAATGAAAACGTGATTACAAATGATTTCTATTCCTGGTTCTTAATTATAAATTGAGAGAGTTAGGTGCATCATGTATGTCCTAGATGCAAATCTGTAATTTTTTGTAAATTATCTAATTTTATAGCTAAACTTGTTCATAATAAAGGTTTTTGTTTTCTATTTTATACTTTACTATATTATGCTATAATTAACTAAGTAAGTAGTTTAAAACATATCAACAAGACAATCCTTAAATAAAATTTTATATAGCCGTAGTCACTATATAAAATAACATTTTGTTTTAAATATTTCTGGTCAAGATATTTCAAGAAAGAATATCGGTACATTTGTTGAGATCGGAATATGTACCGCTATCTAAATACTGGGCACTGTATTACTCATGGTTGTTGGGTGCATCAATGGATTACATCTATTGTTTTTGGATAACTATAGAATGATTCGACTAAGAGTTTCTTGTTGATTGGTAACAACTAAGTCAAAATAGAAAATCTCAATAGGACGATGTTACACAGTTCTCTTGACTTTCGAATATTGTGGAAATTATACGTTGATACTTCACTTTGATTATGCTTAACTCATGGCATGGAAACCATCAGCGTGAGAGAGTTACTAGTATGCCCAAGAGGAAATTATGTAATTTGTTACAAATCTAACTTTGTAATCAATCATGTCGTAATTAAGGTGTTTTTTTCTACTATATACTTGTTATATTATGATATATTAATTAAGTAATTAATTTAAGTATATTAAGTAGAAAAACTTAGATGAAATGTTATGTACTTATAATTACAAGAAGTTGCAATCATGAGAAAATGATCACAATATAAATAACATATTATTTTAAATATTCTATATCAAGATATGGAGAAATGATATTAATATATTCGTTGATACCAGAGTATGTGACACTCTTCAAATGTTAGGCAATGCATTACTTATGGCTATTGGAAGAACCAAGGGAAAACGTACTAATAGTTGTGGGATAACTATGGATTGACTCACTTGATAGTTTCTAAAAGTTAATAACATCCAGACCAAAAAAAAAAAAAATCTAGGATTAACGATTTTACATAATTCTCTCAACTTAAGAATACTATTGAGCTTCAACATGGATACTTCACTTTGATTATAGTTAAATCATGGCATAGACACCGTTGACCAACTATAGTAGGGGTCCGAGTTGATGCATTGGAAATGAAACACTATTCGATAAAGAATTTGTCTCCTCGGTTGTATGAGATTAATATCATGGTCAACTGTAGTCAACGCAAAATCAAAATCTCTGGATAGAGTAATACACTTAATAATATATGTTATTATTGAATCAAGGACTTTATTTATGGACTAACTGAGCTGAATATGGATGATATTGGAATTTTGACCAAAACCAAATTTTATAAATCATAAAATTAAATAGCATTACAAAGAGAATTGGTGTAAATAACCTTTACTAAAAGGTACTGCTTAAATTGCAAATTTGGATTTTACTAATAAAGATGTATAAACGATAAACTCAACCAAATTTTCACACCACTACCTAAGATTACATGTGAACATTAATATTTTAATTATTCGATATTAATCGTTGGTGAATTTTGTACTATCGCTTTCACCCTTGGAGGGGGTGAACGAGGCGAAACTAATAATAATAAAATTAATGTGGAAATAAAATAAAAAATGAAAAATAATGCAAAAGAGACCACATGCAAATTTACCCAGCTTCGGTAAAACACTGCCAACGTGTTGTCCCTAAGGTTTCTACTAGAAATTAAGCAGTCAGATGCTTACACACGTAAACTTACGACATCCGCCAATGACTAACCTAATTCTATTCTCAAAACTCTACCACAACTCAGCCACTGAGTTATGAATTCTCGAGCTACACCACCGTAGTTCGTAACCTAATCACACAACTAGAAAGTTACACGGTTTAAAAAGGAAAATTACAACTGAAAATTAATAAAAAACTTAAACAAAACCCAATTTTCTAATTTAAGCCAAATAGTAATAGATGATCGGCCCACTAATAAATAAAAGAAGACTTCCTCTTTTTCATTCCTGGCTGCCACGTGTCCGTTCTTTCTTCGCCCTTCTTTTACAAGCTTAGGGGTTTGCTGTAAATTGAAGACGTCGCTTAGATAATGGATAGATTGAATATATTATGTTGCTTAGATTGGCTTTGTCAATCTATTCGCTTCTTTGACTGGGTTGCGGCTGCTCCAATTTTTTCGAGCTCGTCTAATGTGAAAATGGTATGTGATTTTGCTCCTATTTTGATTTTGATTATTGCTCGACTTCGATTCGAGTTATTGGTTTGTGATTTCAATTGATTGCTCTGGAATTTTTCTTGAATTCAAATC
This sequence comes from Allium cepa, assembly GCA_030765085.1. NCBI lineage: Eukaryota > Viridiplantae > Streptophyta > Magnoliopsida > Asparagales > Amaryllidaceae > Allium > Allium cepa. The sequence goes on from CM060932.1 coordinate 142,104,442, forward strand.
GTTGATTTACCGATGATGAATTTGGGTATTTATAGGAATCGATTTCCTTTATTTTCGTATATACTTTCGGCTTGAAACTTTCTGAGATTTTTCCTTTGGCGATGGATCGTTTGATCGAACAAACCATTGATTTTTGACTTGGTCATTTTTGATATATCGACTTTCTGATGTATTCATATATTCGAATCGTTCTGCATATATTTCGAATATATTTCCTTGGTTTGGTTTTCTGATTTCTGCCTTGACTTATACATCGTTCTCTGTGACATTATTCAGGTTGATAATTTTCACCATGATATGAATTCGAGATATATTTGCTAATATAGTTTCACAATGATATCCTATGTGACATTATTCAAATTGATAATTTTCTATTTCCCATTACTTTTTGAGACTGCTCCTTGACTTTTTCGAAACGCTACTGACTTTTTGACTACTACTGCTTCACTGTAATATTTTTATCTCGGCTTTGACTTGTTATGTCCACTCTCTATTGTAGATATCTCCATGTATATACATATGTGTGTGATTCTGACTTGCTGAGGTTTGCATGTGACTGGTTCGATTTGAATGCTTGTGTACTTCATGTACTTGTGCCATTGTGTTCTCTGACCATATGCATTGACCTTATATTTGAACTTGCCTGCCTCTAAACTGATATGTGTATACATGCTTACATATATGTATGTGTATAACTGTGCTTGAATTGATTTGAACTTGTTTTTAAATTGCTTGCTTGGTTCATGTTCAAGTTGATTTGCATTCAAGTGTTTTCAATTTTGCAGTCTGAAGTCTTGTTTGCCATTGCTTTATTCTTTTACATGTGCATTGTGTTGTATGTGTTGCATTGTGTTACTTGTGCAGTTTCTTCAAGTCATGTATACATACGAAAGAACTTTAATATGAGCATTTTTGAAACTTTGTTGCATATACACATGTTTGGTTCACTTTAAACTTTGAACTGTAGTTATTTCTTTTGTTGCTCCTGACCATTCTTGCTGGTGCTAAAAACTTTGTACATGCCTTTGATTTGTTGTTGCCTCTGGTTGTGATATTCTCTGGGTCACTCAAGTCTATAGCCTAGCATTTGAGTTGTTTACTTGAGTGTGCACCTGACCATTTCATTTGAACATGCACACGTCTGGTGTGGTCTTATGCATTTAGAGTCTGACCATTTCTTTGTTGAGTCTCCTCACTTTATTCATATGCACTAAATCCATCTTCATACTACATAGTGTGATTTGGTTCAATATGTTTGAGTGTGGTTTCCTTTGACCTTGTTTTCTCTGTTGCATATAAAATTATTGCTGGCTTCATTCGTGCATCACCATATACATGTGCAATGAGCATGTTTGTATTATTGTTTTTGAAGTCTGGTTTGGGTATTCATGTTGTATGCATGTGGACTTGTTAGCAGGGTCTAGTTTGTATTGGTTGGACCGGATTTCATATGTGGATTTGCATTCATGTTGATCTTGATTTTGATGTTTCTGTAGCTCGACCATCCATGCTTGTGTTTTCTATTGCTCTTGACCATTTCATTGAACATGTTCACTCGAGTTTGTTCACTTGCTTCATTCTTGTGTTATTTTTCATGAATGTATTTTGTTAGCACCTGAGTTGAATCCAACATTTGATTGTGTTTGACCTTGTGCTCCCCTATCCATGCAGTTTTAACAAATAAGTGTATATCAGTGTGCATGGATTTGTGACATGTATAGTGTTACACTGTGCATGTTACAAGCTATTCGTGTAAGATGAATTCAAAACAAAAAATTATGATGCACAACCCAAATAACCAAGGAAAATAATATATTCAAAACGCACACTTTATTTTGCACTGCAAAATATTTTCTTTTTCAATTTTACTACGTCAATGTTTATTTTGCAAATAGTTCAAATGATGGATGCAGGTTGAAACAGAGTTGAAGATCAGATATGAGTGTTGAGTGAATATGTAGTGAGGTGTAATATGTAAACTGAAAATTGTGTTAATGTAGTGAGAGCTCAAATTTGTACTATTCAAACTGTAATAAAATATTTGTTTGAATATGAATTTTGAGTTACTTATTTTGTTCAACAAATATTTATTTAATTATGTGAAAAATGAAACAGTACAACAACAAATACATTTAAACGAATATATATATGTTTATCATCATCAAACAAAAAATGTTGACTATTGTATTCTAAAAATTTACACTTATGAGTCACGTAATCTTATCAGTGAGTTCTTCGAAATACCACATAATTTAATTGATTTATAAATTAAATAATAAATATGAGATATTAATTAATTATTTATTTGATGTACTGGGTGTTGTTGGCAATTTTCAGGATGCCTTTTGTAATTAATTGGGTGTGGATATAAAAAATATATATGTATGTACTGATATATGATATCATTAAGCATTTAAATATAGTCAAGTGACATTCGTAAATAAATGGTTTGTTTCTTTATTGGCCCATAAAAGCCTCCATCATCGTTGGCCATATGTTGATGAGATGAAAAGGAATGGAATTTGAATTTTAGATCCAGATCCGAATAAATGGTAAAAGAAGAATGAATAAAAGGTGGAGAATTTATCTTCCTTTTCTCTCTATTCAAACCTCGCCTACATATTTTCACATTTACTTCCTTCTCTTACTTTTTTGGCCATGAGAAACCTTCCCGCGCTCCACATTGCCAGAAGTTCAATAGCTTAAATCACATCGAATTGAAATAATTTCCGCGCTATACTTGATCGTTGCAACATCCAGTGATTGATTTAAGGTGAATCAAGGAGACCACTATTCAACGTGAATCCAAAGGCTTCGTCTTTTAGGTATGATCTTTGTTACACTTTATATTATATACCTTATGCTGTAACTAGATTGTATATAACAATTTTATGTGCCCATTCATTGTTTTCTGTAATTATATACTATTATATCATATTGAAGATTTTTGTAAATAAATACCGTTATTTAAATCTTTGTAAATTAAAATAATGTTTCATTTCGGTCATGTTATATTTTGTTTATATTTTTTTTGGTTCTTTAAATTGAGTTTTAACAAATTAAAAAGCTCTATATGCTAATAGTGTGTGTATACGCACTATATAGTTATAAAAGAGTTAGGATCCATAGCTCTCCTTATTTAGCACTATCATGTAACCCCCGATATCCATCGCATGTTTATATTTAAATATTTGGCCTTGTGATGGAAGGGAGAAATGCCAAATATTTAAATATAAACATGTGGTGGATATCAGAGGGTTGCATAATAGTGATAAATACTTGGTACTGGAAAATACTGCTAATGAAGACAAGGCACTACATGTAGACGAGGAGACGAGGTAGAGGAACATATGGGATACTTAACATGGTAGTCAGTGTATTGTTGTGGGTAAGCCAATTTTGGATGGTGCTTTAGATTCTAGAAATAGGGTAGAATTGGTGACAGAGTGTGACACAATAGATTTGGGTGGTTTAAGGGAAGTTTAGGTATAGCTGAGGATCATGATGTAGGAGACGTGGGTTTGATAGAACATGACTAATGCATATGTGGAGGTAGTTATGATGATGGGAACATGGTTGTGTATTGTGTATTATACATGGGGGAGCAAACAATTTCATAGTGGAATTGACAGATTTCAATTACAACAAAGGATGGTTTGTTGGTGGATAATGAAAAGGGCCCTGAAAAGATAGATAGACTAGTTATAGTAAATGGTATGGAAAATGTATCGATTTCTATTGATGTTAAGGAAGGTAGTGATGTTGGAGTTTCGGGAAAGGTGATTGTTTGTTCTGCTGAAACTAAGGGAGTGGTTGGTAGTAAAGGAAAGTACATGTTGGTAGGGAATGAGATTCAGGATTGTGTTATGGAGGGATGGGGTAGGTTGTTTGGGCCAGGAATTGATAGTAGGGGATGTTGTTGAAGCTGTTGTGGATGGGGATATCTCTTGTAGAATACACCGGGGAAGGGATGAAGTTAGTAGGATAGGCTATTTCAGGTTAGAGTTATACTCAGAAGTGGTGGTGTAGGACACTTTGACTTCGGTATTGCCTTTCGACCTTGAGTTGGCTGCAAGCTCAAAGCATTCTTCTAGGAAAAAATCAACAAAGCTTGGCAGCTCAATTAGAAGGAGCATATGACATAATAGGGCATCTTTTGGCTCGACTACCAGAGCATCGGGCTCTAGCTCAGGTTCGATCATTCTTTTATGTAGCACTTACGGTCCCATAATTTTAAACAAGTTACCTACTCGATCTATGCTTGACTTAGCTAGGAGAACATGATTTACTTTTGATATAGATCAGGATGATATCGAATACATTAGAAGTAAAGAACTTGAGAGGGCCCTTACTCTTAGTCCAAGAAAGGTATAATCTTTTGCATCTTTGAAAAAGTTCATGAAAAACTTTATCCTTTTAGAAAAGATAAATATTTATCTTGTTTAAAATTATACCTAAGCTAAGAAAAACTTCTATATAACTCCATATTTGAATCCAAGGCATTAGTAAGCATATTGGTATGGACTTAAATTTCATTTTGCATGTTATGCCAACAGGAATGATACACTCTACTAAAAATGCTTCCATATCCGTAAGAAATATCTAAGTCTTTGAAACACATTTGTAATGGGTACTTCCAAACTCATTTGTTGCTTGGCCACCAGTCCCTTATTCCTCTTTCATGGCTTGATCGTATTTATAGAAGTACAAAACTTTCTTGAAGTAATTAGTAGCGGGGGTATTAATTGAACCTTCAAGTGTTTTGTTAAGCATGGGCACTTCTCTTGCTTATGGGTACTGATTTCTAATTCTTCGTAGATTTTCTTTTCACTTTTATGATAGGCCTAGACTTGTTGGTAAATGATGCAATAAAGGGTTATTAGTTAAACAAACAAGTGTTTATCCATATTTTAAGCATACATTAAAATGAGTCCAATACCAAACCTACTTATTCTTACGATCTAACTGTTGCTAAAGCACTTCCAAGTCATTTAGACCTTCCAAAAGCTCGAATAAATTAGAAAGAGCAAATGGTGAAGGTATCATTTTAGCCTGTGGATCAAACTAATCATTTGTAGAGTACTTTCAATCATCTTTTCTCAAATATGCACATTAGATCCTTTTGTTTGCTGTTATCTTTTAAATAAAAAGATAAGCACATTAAGCTTAGAACAAAGGATAAATGACTCAAGCTCGAAAATATAATAATTTATAAAAAGATAAATAAATTTATTATTATCAAAAATAGTGTTTTTTCATTCATCTTTTTATTAGTAAATGCACATTTAATTAGTTGGTCTACAACTAACTTTTAAATTATAGAGGGATGAATTACAATATGATAATAATTTTAATATTTGAACAAAAGATAAATATGTTAAGAAATTTAAGTTTCTAGATAAAATGATAGATAAAGTTTTGTGTTGTGCTAAAACTGTTTTCTTTAACTCTATTTTTGAAGAAGCATGTGTATACCCCTCCATTCTTTAGATTTATATTTTTTGTTAACAGAACTGGATATTATTGTTTTGTTTAAAAAAATTCTTGTATTAGCTGGTTTAATTCGCATTTATCTGTAAAAGATCCACTATTGTTATCTATATCCAATATGCTTGTTTCTATGCCCATTTATATCGACTAAACCAACAATTCAGTTCATTAAAATGGATCAAATAGAGATACAACCTTGTAGTATGAGCCATAATATTAAATGGGATGATATTGCATGACGGTGGTGACTTGTATCGGGGAAACTTTGCATTAACACTCCAAATGCAATGAAATAAAAGGATCATGTTGATGGTGAGGTAGAACAAACAAAGAACTATCATCTTAAAATAGTCGCATATCACAAATACACAAACAAAAAAGGAAATCATACACAAGATTTATAGTGGTTTCACTATCGCGAGATAGTGTATATCCACTTTGAGAGATGAGATTTTATTACTTCATGAGAAAAGAAAATTATAAGATTGATATGAAGGCCAAGAGAAAGAATATGAAGAAATACAACATGAGAGGGTTTTGCTAATTTCTAAAGAATGACTATCTTTATAAAGTGATTATTACTTAGGGACAAAGTAATTAGTTTATGGTAACAAATAAATGTCTCACAAATTCTTCTATTCATATGAAAAATGTTTGTCCATTTGATTTTTCTAGTTTTCTCCAATTTACATTCTCGTGATAAAATGTCTACTTTGATCAGCCAATTAGAGAATTGACTAGTTACTTCAATCCCTTAAAATGGCTCCTTCTCATTTTGATAATTTCTTGCCTCCTTTAATGCATTAAAAGAGGTAATAAATTTGAGTTACAATTCCATGTTCACTCAAATATCTTCCAAATTTTCTTTAACATGGAAATATTATATCACCGAAATCTGACAATCTCCACCTTGAAACTACCTTTCTATGCAAGCCTACCAACTATGTCTACATCCTCATACTCCAATCAACTCTTGGTCAAGAAGCCATAGATGCTTTCCCAACAAGCTTCAATATGAAAATCACTCATTGCACTTTGTTAACGAACTCTTGCAAGACCATTGCCCCCAATAAAGTATTGAAAATACCCTCTCCATGTAGGACTTGTCGATCTCAATAATAAAAACAAACATCTTTATCTACCATCTCACTCTCCCTATGTGTCACCATGTGAAACCTAGCACTTCAGTAAGTGGATCAAGCTTAAGCAATGCTTGAACTTTGCAGCATACAAGGACTTGGTAAATATATCTGCTGCATTTTCCTCTATACGAACCTTCTGAAGATGAACTAGCTTCTCTTCATTCACCGAGACAAGAAAGGACTCTCCTACGTCTATATGATTCATCCTTGAGCTGAAATTCGTACTGTCAGCTAAGTGAATTACACTTTTACTATCACAACTCACCACAATTCCATCATATATGAAGCCTAAATCACATATTAACTGCTTAAAGTAGAGTGCATCCTTAGTTTCTTCAACAATAGCTATCAGCTCTGCCTCTGTATTAGACAAAGAAACTATCATCTGCAATCTCACTCTTCAACTAATAGTTATCCCTCCAAGAATAAGCACATAACCTTAGGTTGACTTCCTTCTATCTCTATCCATAACATAGTATGAATCACAAAATCTAACCAATCTGAAATCTTTATCACTCCCACCAAAAACAATCTCATGGTCCGGAGTTCCTCTAAGATACCAAAAATATACTTCACTACCTCCTAATGCATCTTTCTAGATTTTCTAATATAGCTACTAACCAATCCAATAGTCTGTGCAATGTCAGGTCTAATGCAAGCAATAACATGCATCAAGCTACTAATTGCACTCCCATACGACACCATCTCAATGTTGGCCTTGTCCTTCTCTATGATCGAAGAGCCTCTACTAGAACTGTATATGCAAAGGAATAAGTGTACTAATTTCCTTTGCTTCCTCCGAGCAAGCACCTTCTGAATATATTCCTTTTGAGCGAGGCTAAAAAATTCCAAGCTTTCCATTTCTTTGGATTAAAATACCCAAAATCTTCCTTGCTTCCTCGAGGTCTTTTATCTTAAATTCCGCCTTTAGCTTCAACTTCAATCTATTGATTTCACCTTTATCCTTGGAAGCAATCAACATATCATCCATATATAAGAGAAAATACATGCAACTACCATTTTCAAATGCTTAAAATAAACACATGTATCTTTGATACTACGATCAAAATTAAGCGAATACATAAATGAATCAAAACTCTTGTACCACTATATAAGTGACTTCTTAAGTCCATAAAGAGACTACTTCAACTTGCAAACTCTAGCTTTTTCCCACTTACAACAAATCCTTATAGTTGCCTCATGTAAATGGACTTATCCAAGTCACCATGCAAGAAAGCGGTTTTTACATCAAGATGCTTCAACTCCAAGTTACGAGTAGCAACTATGGTAAGCAAAATTCGAATGGAAGTATATCTCACCATAGGAGCAGAAATCTCATCATGCTCCATTCCCTTCCACTGTGAAAACCCTTTTGCAACTAATACGTGCTTGTATCTCCCATCATCCTTCACTTTGAACACCTAATTACATCCTATGGATGTGGATTGGCTTCCTTAAAGAGGTGAAACCAAATCCTAAACCTTGTTCCTCTTCAAAGACTACAACTCCTCCTCCATAGCACAAACTCACCTCGAGCTATCACCCGATTCTTTGGCTTCTTCAAGGTCAAATGGTTCATCATGAACCACATATAGGGTAATAGCCCTAATTTATGCGCCGTATAAATAAATAAATTTAATTTAAATAATAGTGATTGAATTCGAATTGTGATGATTATTTATTGAAAATATATTTTTAGCTGATTAAGTTCTACTCAATAAAAGATTTTGTTGTAATAAATTAAATTAAATCAATAAATTCATTTTGGGATACTTTATTGAAATTAAATAAGATGTTTTAATCAAGATGAAATATTTTGAAGTGGAAATAATTTTTATATGATTGAAATTGTTAAGAAATAAATCTATTTTATAGGAGTACAATGAATGATTGAATAAAAATAAACGGGCATTGAATTGAATTAAATTATCCAATTATTGAACTATAATTTGTAAAGTTAGATGTGAATTAATTTGAATTAGGTTGGAATAAATTTATAAACAAACAAAAATATTTTTTTTAAAAAGAAAATAAAGGAAAATTCAACAAATTTAGATTAGTGCCCAAATTCAAGGCCTAAGCCAATTCTTTTCTCTCCCTTATTCTAGAAAACTCTATTCTTATCTATCCCTTGCTTGCTTGGACCAAAATCCAAACCATTTATCAATTTTTAGCCTTAAATTTTCTAGGCAAAAATCATGACCTAATGTAGAAAAAAAAATTACACCTGAAGACTCATGATGCTTCCCGACCGATCTAGAAGGGAGTGAGCAGAGGCTGACAAGGGGAGATGCAATGTAAGGAAAGCTGCGTGAGTAAGTTGGCAATGTGATAGGCGGCGATGTAGGCGACGTGGAAAATGATGTAACGACCGGAATTTTGGGTCGTTGGATTTAAACATTTAATTCATTTTAAATGTTGAATATGAATTATAATTTGATTTTGAAATAAAAGGATTTTGGTTAAATTAATAGAATTAGTTAAATTTCAAATACGGGAATTTAAAATTTGAATAATAATAATTTAATATTAGAATTGGGATAATTGGTGATTCTTGGTGTAAATAGATATAAAAAAATCGATTCTAAAATTTATTTTAAGTCTATTTGGATTTGAATTATAATATTGGACTGTTGGATGGAATTAAAAGTCGATAGGTTGAATTTGGAATTTTATATTAATTTAATAGTGGAATTTAATAATATAATAATGAAAATAATTAGATTTTGGTTCGAAATGAATCAGAATGATTCCTGATGTGAATATAAATTTTGTATGATTTATAATAAAGTTAGTAAAGTTTTAAAAGTGAAATTTTAAATGATTTCGACGATTTTGAAAATCGCTCGAAATTATCGACGAACTAAAAGAGCCTTCCGGGGCGCAGTCTCGGAATTTGATGAAACCAGTTCCATTAGATCCCTAATAGTTAGTTATTATTGGATTTCAATTTTCGTAGAAATCGGAGTTGTCGTTTGACCCTGTCAGCTCAAAACGCATAGAAACTATTTTAATCGATTTAATTAAAAATGGATCGTTTATTTCCGTAACTCGCGCATACGATCGAATTAGCCTTCGAAACACGTTCCGTTGTGTTCGTAACGTGGGTAAAATATTATAATCGCCTGTCGGTACGCGTCGTTTGGAGAACGTGTGAAAAAGTTGTTTAAAAGTGAATTTCATAATATAATAATTGGGTTATATGTATATATATACGTTTAAGGGGGCCAGAACCCTAATTCCTTTTAGCGGCCGACACTATCATATTCAATGGCTGAAAAACATCAATATTCATCTTAAATTATCGAGCAATCCATCAGGTTATAGCAAAATCCTCCAACTACGAAGATGACGCGCTCGCCGAGCGCTTCAAGTTGAACGGTGGATCTCGGCTATTGTTGCCGATTGGAGGTGAAAGTCGACCGCGATGTCCGTGCGTTCGTGCATAGTTTTCGAGGAAACGGCGAAGCCGAGCTCGACCGGTTTCGTGGTGGGAAGGGAGTTCGCGACGAGCTTTCACGTGGCGGCAATTGATCGTCTTCGAACTCGATGAAGAGGCGGTGGTTCCAAGCCCTAGACGGCGGCATATGGGTTCGGTTTGAACCTGTAGTGTGTGCGAGCGGAAGAAGAGTAGCTGCTGATTTTCGTTTGGGTAAATATATAAAAAAAAAATTTGTTTTTAAATTGGTAATTGAACTTTATAAATTCATATCTTGTGCGTACGTTATCATATTTCGACGAAATTGGCGACGCCGGAAGCGCAGCGACGAGTACTACGCAGTGGAGCAATTCTGGGATCATTATGATCAAGTAAAAATTTAGGTTAAATCGAACACTGTTCGATTTAATTTAAATTTGAACGCTCGTCGAAAACCCAAGGTGAGTTAATCTCACTCACATCTGGATACCAGTAATTTAAATAGCTAATATTTAAATGTTTGATTGGTTGTTTAGCTGAATATGACAATTATTATCAGATTGAATCGATATTTATTGGTTGTGCTAATATCTGTGGATGCAGGGAAACAGGTTGGAGGAATCCAACTGGATTACTAACAAATAGAAATTTTATTTATATTTTGTGATATATCTCATTGATATCCTATGATAAATCGATTTAGATCTTGTTATGCTACGTTCTATTTATATACCGTGATAGATTAATTTGGAAATTTAATTGTGCTGTGCTATGATTGGGTGAATACAATCTGGAAATTTAAATATAAATAAAATAAATTGGGTTTAAAAGAAAATAAAAGAAATTCTTAAGTAAAGAATTTAAATTCAAGAAATTGGTTGAAAATTTGAAGTGTTTGAAATTGTGATTTATAAAGAAAATGTGAATTATTTTAAATTAATAGCGAGATTTATATTTAAAGGATGGGATGTGTATGCTTTTCTGGAAACTAAGCATGTTTTAAAGAAAGAGTTTCAAAGTATAAACTGGAAAGTTTTGCAAAGGTGTTTTTAAAATATTTTAGAAAAGTATTATTATTTTTAATTGTTTTTAAGTGAAAGCAAATATTTGATTAAGTAATTATGGTATTTAATTATTTTTAAAAGTAAAGTAGTATTAAGTTTTTAAAGGGAGTTATAATATAAATATTTGATTTAATAACTTTAATAAAAAAAAATTAAAATTAAATTTGGCTTAAATTACTTAGGAAAACTCTAAATATTTCCTTAAGTATTATTTTCAATTAAATTATTTCTAGAAGCTTTATTTTAAATATTGTAAACATATATTTGAAAATGATTTCGAGGAAATAGCAATATGAGGAGTTTATTTTTAAAGTATAGAAAGGAATTTACTGAATGAACGTAAAATTGAATTGGGATAAATCATGTAGGATTTATAGAAAGAATTCTTTGGGTTATCCTAAAATGGAAGTGTATTTCCCTGAGAAGCCAAGTACGTTTTCAAAGTAGATTTTTTTTTCTGAAAAAGTTTGAAGTTTGAAGTTGTATTTAAGAATGGTTTCAAGAAATTATTTAAGTTATAAGAATTTTAAAAGTGAACATTTATCAAATTAGATATAGAAGTAATTATTTTAAAAGGGTAATTAGTATTATGTTTTAAAGAATATTATTAATATTTATACTTTATAAAATGGTTTTATTTTAAAGGTAATTAGTTAAAGTCTTATTTGAAACTAGTATAGGATTTCATAGCTTTATTTTAAAATTTAGTATGACTTAACTTTATTTTGAAGAAAATAGTTTATATTTTATAAAGCAGTTCTATTCGAAATATTTTTAAAAGTATATATATGTTTCAAATTAAGTATGTAAGTAGATTTAATATAAATGTTTTAATGTATTTTCAAGAATAAAGAATTTAAATTATTTTAAATCTTAAGGACTGGTGCTTGGATGTTTTCATGGGAAGTAAAAATGTGGGGAATTTATTTCATGAGAAGTTGGGTTTGAATAGTGTTTTCAACGGGATTTGAAAATGGAAAATATATCCTACAAAGATATTTTTGAGAAAAATAAATAATGTGGGAAATTATTTATTATGTGATGGATGTTTGTTAATGTTAATTGATAGTTAAATCTCCGACTATCAATATTGGCCAATGCGTTGATCATTTCAAAGAGATCGGGATCGGGATTAATTTCTCAAAAACCACTTCGATCCGGTTTATACGTTTTCGTGGGAGAAACGAGTTCGGAGTCGAAGATGGAGCAATAAAGTGCAAGGCTAGTCGCTACTAATCCCGAGGATATTTCCAAAATGGATGTAGTTGGAGTAGTGCCGTCGGTTTCGTTCAAACCCGGGACGGACTTGTATGGATGAATGCTTTCGGAACATCGTCAGGTGGACGATGGGCATTCTAAATGAAACGTTCTGAAAAGGTATCGCTTAGCCTCAAGCCTCATCAACCGGGAATGACTGAAAATCAGGGGTTATGCAGCAAGGCTAGGTGGGTAGCACCCATTTCAGGGTGAGGTCATCCCTGTCTAGATGTCCCTTTTTATTCGGCTTAGTGGTGGGGTTGCTGATCCCAACCATGGGGTGATCTTACTCGGGATTATCCATTAAGGGGTAGTCCCGGCCTTGTGTTGCAGGGGATCGGGAGTGGTCCTCGGTACACTGATCTAGACCAGGTATTGTGACAGGCGGTACCCCAGTGGCTAGTCATTAGTTGGAAATCCATTCTCCGTATGAGCCTTTTATGAGTTTTGTTTGTATTACCCACGATTGTGGCTAGTAGTTGGAATTTAACGAATGTAACAATTTCGACTACTTTATAAGTATTTGTGTATAGACCCTATTATAATATCAAAGGATTTTTATAAAAAAATGTTTTAGCTATTGTAAGGTAATAACCCGACATGTTTATTTGTGGCGTGGTCTTACGAGATGCTTTTGTTTTCAAAGGATTTTTGAAACTTTAATAATCAATTTGGGTGTAACTTTATCAGCTGGTATTCCAGACTGACTCGGATGTTATTTCATTATAATGCTCGGGTCAGACTGAGTATTATATGTTCAGGATAGGATGCCATGGAGCAGGAGATGGGCTGGAGTTCGAGATGTATTATCCGTACTTATTTATATCCGTTGCTACGCTCATTTGAAATTGTAAGGCTGGAAATTGTTGTTTGTTGTGATACTCCGATGTTATATTGTATAAAACATATATAGTTTTCATTTTGTGTAAAGATCTGATATTATATATTATATTTTATTCCGCTACGATCGTTAGATTCTGATATTGTTTAGTTCCTTTTTTCTTCTATCTCTTTTCTTTTTCCTCAACAATCTGTCTCTTCCGGCACTTGATCGTCGGCATATCATACTGTGGAGTATTTTGTGTCGATTTCAAGGGTCGAGTAGGGCGGGTCGTCACATTTGGTATTAGAGCTTAGGTTGGCGACAACCTAGGCTTTGGTGGGGAAATTACTCATTAAACAGAGTCAATAGTACTCTATAATGAGTTGAGAGTATTAATAGCTATGAGGGCGTACTTGCTAATGAATATAAAATTGTTTTTATACTGTGTTGACTTATCGGTTGAGAGTTTATGAATTCTGGTCGGTGCGGGAAGTACAACCGTATCGATAGGGGTTTCTAAACTCTTAAGCAAGATAAACAGACAAAGTATTGTTTTTAAAGTGGGTAAATGAAATAATTTTACCCAAGATTATATTTTGATATAAAAGAAATAATTTTCTGAATTTTTTTTATATATTTGATTGTTTGGATGTGGATATCTTAATCAAATAAGAATCTAAAATTTGAAATGGTTATAACCAATGAAATTCCATGAGTATAAATTATACAAAAGAAGAATAACTAAATTTGAATTAAACTAGAATTTAAATCTCGGAAATTTTGAAAAGTGTTTTAAATGTATTGAAAACAAAAGTTTGGAAATTTAAAATCTTGGGAATGTTTGAAATGGTTTCCAAAGTGTTTGAAGGCAATGATGGAGTATTATTTTGGGAAGTATTTTTGAATGAGAATTTTTTTGAAATGAATTTGGAAAAGTAAGGAAGCACTGAACTCACTTCAGTTGCTGGAAAATAATCCTGATGATGATGGCCACATCATTAGAATTCATTTTCGAGTTTCTAAAGTGATGGATTGCTTCCATAGTAATTAGATATGATATCTGTTTAGATTTGTTTGATGTACAAGGTGATTTAGGAATTTCAAAAGGGGGAAATTTGTTTTGGTATAAACAAGTTATTTGGAATCCGAAGATTTGATTTGATATACCAAGTAGGTATGCGTTGATTATTATTTCAAAAAGGTTTTGGAATAAAACCGGGTAATTGAATTATGGAAAATTCTATTTAAATACTGTGTAAAGTTAAAATAAATCAACTATTGAACTTATTAAGTGAAATTGATATTAATAAGGAGAAAATGAAAATTTTAATCTTGGACTTAAAATTTAATTTGAGTATATGGAAGTGAATATAAAATTTGAATATAACTTGGGGTAAGTTAAATAAATTGGACTTAGAATCAAATTGATTTGGATTAAATTGAAATGTAAAATGACTTTGTAATTGAGGGTCATTGTGTAATGGATTGTACCCATAAGCTATTAAGTGTTATATTTATAATCTGAAATTATGGATCTAAAATTGTGCAAAGAATTAGATTGAAAGAAAATTTGTATCCTTAAGGATTCAGTGATATATATATATATATATATATATATATATATATAATTTGGAATTGTGGTTATAAGATGTAAATGGATTAAAATGAGTAATATAAACTTTTAAGTAAATAAGTTGGTGAACATAAGAATAGAAGATTGTAAACCCAAGTAAAATGGAATTATAATAACAAATGGGAAATAGTTGAATGGTATTGTGAATTCAAACTTAATCCTAAATGAAATGTAAAGTAAGATAAGGTAAAGTGAGATATAAAAGGTGAATGGACTTAGGTTAATAAATAAGTTTTTGAACTTATATATTAGAGAGTAAAAATTTAAATTGAATGGAGAATTAAAATTGGATCGAACTGGATTTCACTTAAATTAAAGGAATTGAGTTAAATTTGGATTGAATTGAAATCAAAGTTCAGTTGCGTCATAAATAATATTGAATGGAATTCAATTCTTATTTAAGATAGTAAAGGAAATGGTATGAATTCAAGTTCGCTAAATAAAACTTAGTTGGACTTGAATTAAATTTGGAAAAAGAATTGAATTAAATGGAATTTAAATTAAGTAAGAATGATATTGAATGAATTAAATTCTCTCTCAACTAAATTCAAAAAGGATTGTTTAGAAATGAATTTAGTGTAAGCTAAATTAAATGGAAATTGTATTGAATTGAATAAGAAAATCAATTTAAAATGGATATGGTTCAAAATGCAAGTAAAAATTCAGTTTGGGTATAAGATAATTGAAAATGGTCATATTATTAATAAAAATCAGAATGAATCGGGGAGATGAATTAAAATTTAAAATGGATTGAATAAGTAAACAAATTGAATTAAAATTTGTAAATGAATTGGAATTTGATTGGATGAGAATCAAATGAAAATAAATAAAAATTGATATAAGAAGAAACAGAAATGTTGTGAAATTGAAAGAACTTAAGCGATTTGGAAAAGATTGTAGTCGAGCTTTATATGGGGTCTTGAATGAAATTTGTTTAGATAATAAAATTGAAATGCAAGTGAAAAGAATTTTAATTAATTATTGTGATAAAATAAAGATGTATGAGTTGTAAATATTACAGAATGGGATGATATTAATATAAACTTAAGTTAGATGATGAACTTGAAGTGAAAATAAGGATTTGATTTAAAAATTGCAAGGAAATAAGAATATTTGGGATTGTGGAAAATTCCGAATGAAATAAAATTAAATAAATCTAAGTTGGAATTAATTTTAAATTGTTATCAGCTTAAGTGATTGTTACTTGCTTGAATAACTTTAAATTTGCATAGAAATTGGTCGATTGTTGTAAACGGAAGTGGATTAACGTGAAGAAGAAAATAAAGCTGGTTTTGACTCAATTGAAAGAAGTGTAATATACTTAAGTGGTTTTGCATAAAAATTGAAAGTAGATCATAAAAGAAATGCAAAGGTATCAAATTGGAAATAAGAATTTGATTGTGAATCAATTTGGAATTGAATTGAAGTGAATTGAAGTAAATTGGTGTAAGTAAAGCATATGTTAATCATATTGAAGAGAGAGTGAATTGGTTGTAGTAAATCTGAATTGCAATAAGTAAACTTGAATTTAAATCATTCGAGGAGATTAAAAATGAAGTTTGGATTTGTCGGGAAATTAAAATCGTGATTGAAATCTTTGGATTGCTGATGAAATATGATTACCATGTTAGATTATGAGGTTTATTTGTTTAAACCATATGTGTTTGGCTAGTTTAATGAAAAGAATGTTGATAAAATTTTCATATGATTGGAAACTCATGTGTTTTTTTAAGCAAGTACAGGTACGGGAGGCAGTAGATAGAGTTGGAGCGCGTTTATGCAATATTATTTAGCCGCTTTCTTTTGAAATGCTAATAAAGGTACGTTTACGCAATAAAAATAGGAAATATGAACTGTTTTTGGTTTTCCAACCGTGTGGGTCGATGTATATATACTTATATCTCTTGTGATATTGCAAAAGCTCTTCCGTACAAGGGAGACTCTGCCAAAAAATTTCGAAAATTTTGGAAGTTAGAAATTTTTTGAAATTTTTCGTTAACGACAAATTGATTTCCAATAACAATTAAAATAAAAAGGGTTTTGGAATAGGAATCGAAACTGGCAGTTTTGATTTGAAGTTAAAGAATTTAGGAAAAGTGAAATTGAGATTTTCACTAAGTAGGTTTTGCTATTGAGTTTGGAGCATTCTTTCTACCTTAGCAATTTTCGGGGACGATATTTTTATAAGGGGGGAGGAATGTAACGACCCGGAATTTTTAGTCACTAGATTTGAACATTTAATTCATTTTAAATTTTGAATATGTATTATAATTTGATTTTGAAATAAAAAGATTTTGGTTAAATTAATAGAATTAGTTAAATTACAAATACGGGAATTTAATTGAAAATTTGAATAATAATAATTTAATATTAGAATTGGTATAATTGGTGATTCTGAGTGTAAATAGATAAAAAATAGTTTCTAAAATTTATTTTAAGTCTATTTGGATTTGAATTATAATATTGGACTATTGGATGGAATTAAAAGTCGATAGGTTGAATTTGGAATTTTATATTAATTTAATAATGGAATTTAATAATATAATAATGCAAATAATTAGATTTTGGTTCGAAATGAATCAGAATGATTCCTGATGTGAATATAAATTTTGTATGAATTATAATAAAGTTAGTAAAGTTTTAAAAGTGAAATTTTAAATGATTTCGACGATTTTGAAAATCGCTCGAAATTATCGACGAACTAAAAGAGCCTTCCGGGGTACAGTATCGGAATTCGACGAAACCAGTTCCATTGGATCCGTAATAGTAATTTTTATCGGATTTCAAATTTTGTAGAAATCGGAGTTGTCGTTTGACCCTGGCAGCTCAAAACGCATAGAAACTATTTTAATCGATTTAATTAAAAATGGATCGTTTATTTCCATAACTCGCGCATACGATCGAATTAGCCTTCGAAACACGTTCCATTATGTTCGTAATGCGAGTAAAACATTATAATCGCCTGTCGGCACACGTCGTTTGGAGAACGTGTGAAAAATATGTTTAAAAGTGAATTTAATAATAAAATAATTGGGTTATACGTATATATATACGTTTAAGGGGGTCAAAACCCTAATTCCTTTCAGCGGCCGACACTATCATATTCAATGGCTGAAAAACATCAATATTCATCTTAAATTATCGAGCAATCCATCAGGTTATAGCAAAATCCTCCAACTACGAAGATGACGCGCTCGCCGAGCGCTTTAAGTTGAACGGTGGATCTCGGCTATTGTCGCCGATTGGAGGTGAAAGTCGACCGTGATTTCGTGCGTTCATGCACAGTTTTCGAGGAAACGACGAAGCCGAGCTCGATCGGTTTCGTGGTGGGAAGGGAGTTCGTGACGAGCTTTCACGTGGCGGCGTCCGATCGTCTTCGAACTCGATGAAGAGGCAGTGGTTCCAAGCCCTAGACGGCGGCATATGGGTTCGGTTTGAACCTGTAGCGTGCGCTAGAGGAAGAAGAGTAGCGGTCGATTTTCGTCTGGGTAAATATATATAAAAAAAGAAATTTGTTTTTAAATTGGTAATTGAACTTTATAAATTCATATCTTGTGCTTACGTTATCAGATTTTCAAAGTATAAACTGGAAAGATTTGCAAAGGTGTTTTTAAAATATTTTAGAAAATTATTATTATTTTTAATTGTTTTTAAGTGAAAGAAAATATTTGATTAAGTAATTATGGTATTTAATATTTTTAAAATTAAAGTAGTATTAAGTTTTTAAAGGGAGTTATAATATAAATATTTGATTTAATGACTTTAATAAAAAAAATTAAAATTAAATTTGGCTTAAATTACTTAAGAAACCTATAAATATTTCCTTAAGTATTATTTTCAATTAAATAATTTCTAGAAGCCTTATTTTAAATATTGTAAACATATATTTGAAAATGATTTCCAGGAAATAGCAATATAAGGAGTTTATTTTTAAAGCATGGAAAGGAATTTACAGAATGAACGTAAAATTGAATTGGATAAATCGTGTAGGATTTATAGAAAGAATTCTTTGGGTTATCCTAAAATGGAAGTGTATTTCCCTGAGAAGCCAAGTACGTTTTCAAAGTGGATTTTTTTTGAAAAAGTTAGAAGTTTGAAGTTGTATTTAAAATGGTTTCAAGAAATTATTTAAGTTATAAGAATTTTAAAAGTGAACATTTATCAAATTAGATGTAGAAGTAATTATTTTAAAGGGGTAATTAGTATTATGTTTTAAAGAATATTATTAACAGTTATGCTTTATAAAATGGTTTTATTTTAAAGATAATTAGTTAAAGTTTTATTTGAAACTTGTATAGTATTTCATAGCTTTATTTTAAAATTTAGTATGACTTAACTTTATTTTGAAGAAAATAGTTTATATTTTATAAAGCAGTTCTATTCGAAATATTTTTAAAAGTATATATATGTTTCAAATTAAGTATGTAAGTAGATTTAATATAAATGTTTTAACGTATTTTCAAGAATAAAGAATTTAAATTATTTTAAATCTTAAGGACTGGTGCTTGGATGTTTTCAAGGGAAGTAAAAATTTGGGGGTTTTATTCCGTGAGGAGAGTTGGGTTTGAAAAGTGTTTTCAACGGGATTTGAAAATGGAAAATATATCTTGCAAAGATATTTTTGAGGAAAATAAATAATGTGGGAAATTATTTATTGTGTGATGGATGTTTGTGAATGTTAATTGATAGTTAAATCACCGACTATCAATATTAGCCAATGCGTTGATCATTTCGAAGAGACCGGGATCGAGATTAATTTCTCGAAAACCACTTCGATCCGGTTTGTACTTTTCGTGGGAAAAACTAGTTCGGAGTCGAAGATGGAGCAGTGAAGTGTAAGGGCTAGTCGCTACTAGTCCTGAGGATATTTTCAAAATGGATGTAGTAGGAGTAGTGCCTTCGGTTCCGTTCGAACTCGGGACGGACTTGTATGGATGAATGCTTTCGGAACATCGTCAGGTGGACGATGGGCATTCTAAGTGAAACGTTCTAAAAAGGTATCACTTAGCCTCAAGCATCATCAACCGGGAATGACTGAAAATCAGGGGTTATGTAGCAAGGCTAGGTGGGTAGCACCCATTTCAGGGTGAGGTCATCCCTGTCTAGATGTCCTTTTTTTATTCGGCTTAGTGGTGCGGTTGCTGATCCCAACCGTGGGGTGATCTTACTCGGGATTATCCAGTAAGGGGTAGTCCCAGCCTTATGTTGCAGGGGATCGGGAGTGGCCCTCGTTACACTGATCTAGACCAGGTACTGTGACAGGCGGTACCCAGTGCCTAGTCATTAGTTGGAAATCCATTCTCCCTACGAGCCTTTTATGAGTTTTGTTTGTATGACCCACGATTGTGGCTAGTAGATGGAATTTAATGAATGTAACAATTTCAGCTATTTTATAAGTATTTGTATATAGACCCTATTATAATACCAGAGGATTTTTATAAAAAAATGTTTTAGCTATCATAACGTAAAAACCCATCATGTTTATTTGTGGCGTGGTCTTACGAGATGCTTTTGTTTTCAAAGGATTTTTGAAAATTTAATAATCAATTTGGGTGTAACTTTATCAGCTGGTATTCCAGACTGACTCGGGTGTTATTTCATTATAATGGTTAGGTCAGACCGAGTATTAAATGTTCAGGATATGATGCTATGGAGCAGGAGAGGAGCTGGAGTCCAAGACTTATTATCCGTACTTGTTTATATCCGCTGCTGCGCTCGTTTGAAATTGTAAGGCTGGAAATTGTTGTTTGTTGTGATACTCTGATGTTATATTGTACAAAACAGATATAGTTTTCATTTTGTGTAAAGATCTGATATTATATATTATATCTTATTCTGCTGCGATGGTTAGATTCTGATATTGTTTAGTTCCTTCTTTCTTCCATCTCTTTTCTTTTTCCTCAACAATCTGTCTCTTCCGGCACTTGATCGTCGACATATCATACTGTGGAGTATTTTGTTTCGATTTCTAGGGTCGAGAAGGGCGGGTCGTCACAAATGAAATCGTAATTGCAAGCATCACGATTGGAGAAAAGCGGTACAGAGGTAGAGGTCGATGTCTGGTTGGACGCGTGATGAAGGTGGGTGGGCGGTTGAGATCCAAAGTGGTAGTAAGGTGGAGTGCAGGCGATGTAGGGCAGTAGATGGGGAAGTTTTTGCGAAGCTTTTTGGGTTTGATGGAGAACAGCGACGCGGCTGCAGGCGTCGTTTTTGGGTAGGTCGCTGTTAGTGTACACATGAAGTAGAAGGCTGAAACTCGTGTGCCGATGGCGGTCGCCAGTTGGATAGTTCTTGCATCGATTCGGCTAGTTATCTCACCTAAATCTATGCTTATTTCATATTATTTTACACGCACTGATATATTCGTTTTATTTGGTTAAATGGATTGTTGGTTTATTGGATGAAACTGATTGTTTGTCGATGATTAATGGTTGATATGGTTTGAATTGAATAGAATTGTGTTGCGAACTATGATTTACTTGTGGTTGTGATGATTGTTGTTAGATTTTTGATTTGCGATGTTTGAATAGTGAATAGATGTTTGTAAATAATTGAACAATTTTTTTGAAATTAATCGAAAAAGTAGTAAAGGAATTAAAAGATGAAGAATTAAAGTAAATAAATTATTTTAGGAATAAATAGTGAATTTTTGAATTAATTTCGTATTTTAAATTAAAGATGTTGAAATAAATGGGAATATTTGAAAGTTGAATGATTTTGAAAATTATAAAAGAGGAAAAAATTTGTGGATTTTGTAAACGGAAAATTATTTCATAAAGGAGGAGTTCTAGGATTTTATGAAATAAGTTGATTTTGAAGATTTAAATTTTTATTTAATTTTGGTTATAAAAATATTTACATGATATTTATGAAATGATATTTGAAAGATATAATTTTAAAATAAGAAGTTAATTTTATTTGAATTTAATGGATTGGAAGTTTATAAAATAATGTTTTTGAGGTAATTGTAAGTAGAATGAAAATTTATTTTTTTGATGGAAATTGTCACTTATGAGATTTGTTATATGTATATATACTGTTGTAAGTGAATTTTTGGAAGTAATATATTAAGGTGTTTATTATTGAACTACTTGAGAATATATTAAACGAGGAAGAATTTTTGTTTGATGGATTATTTCTTAAAAAAATGGTTTTAAAGAGGATTAGAAAATAGATGATGATTTTGAAATTATATACTTGAGTTTGAAAATATTTATGGATTGAAAATATTCTTTAGAGTTGAAGCTTTTAGAGGTATTAGAAAATTATAAACTTCTTTATAGAATTTCCATAATATTATTGAAGTAGAAATTTAATGTGAGAGGATATTAGTGGTTTCAAATTCATTGATGGGTTTGAATAAAGTTTCTTTGAAATTAAATATGTAATTTTAAAATGGGTTTTTGAGGATTGCTATTTATTTTATAAAAAGAGGGAAATGAAAAAAGGAGGTATTTGTTAAATTAATCAACGTAGTTTTATAAAAAGGAAAAAAGAGATGTTTTGTGATTAAATTACATTGAAGTGTTTTTATGAAAAAAAGGAAAATGAAGTGGAATATATTTAAAAAAAACCTTCATCTCATTAATTACAATATTGATGTGTGTATAGATGATTGTAGATTTTTTTTACTTCGAACAAGATGAAGTTAGATTACCCATTGTGTTGAATTATGAAGTAACTAAATGAAGAAGACTCCATTAAAGTAAAAAGTAAGCGTAGAGTGAATGAATAAGCGAAGCAGAAATTTATTTAATGTTGATTAATTGAGGGTGCCATCTATATAATGGTATTTCAGCGAGTGATATGGGATGTCCATGGGGTATGTTAGTTTGCTCAACACAAGTATAATGTTGGGTAATTCATTAGAGACCGAGTATTTTATATTTGGATGTCACCAACTTATTCTATATTGTGCAAGAATATTAATCAATATTACTTGGATTTTTGACTTAATATGTAAGGTAAATTCTATTATTCCTTATTTTATTTTAAAGCGAGAATATGGTTATCTCCACTTTTGAGTGGAACGAGCTGCACGAAGTCTCTTGTGTAGATGTGATGGCTAGAAGTTTTGCTAGCCCTATGTTAGCTTGACCGACCACAGGGTTGCTGTTTGATGGTTATGGCAATGTTCCTCTGTCGTCACATGGTCATAGTCTACTGCATGAGCCAATATGATGAATACAAAATGAAGTGAGGTGGTTGACGGTTGGAAGTGAGGAGCGAGGAAGCGAGGAGACAAATTGCATATATTGTGCAGCTAAAGACTAGGTGAGGATGCTTACAAAAATTAATGAGCGGGGTCTCCCTTTTCATCTAAGAAGTAGCGGTGCTCAGGTGTAGACTTGTCCATTTGCATTAGCATTAACCGTAGTGGTTATAGCAGTAACAGCAACAAAAATACAAATGATGAATAAAATAAAGATGTGTGCGATGTGTGCTATGTGCGATGTATGTTGTGTGTCATATGTGTGATGTGTAGGATATGTGCAATGTGCACGATATATGTTGTATGTGGTGTATGTTGTATGATGTATGTGATGTGTACAATGTATGCGATGTGTGCAACATATGTTGTGTACGATGTGTGATGTATGATGTGTGGATGTGTGAGATGCATGCAACTTGTCTGATGTGTGAGTTGTGTATTGAGCGTGAGGTATGCAATGGATGCTGGTGTGATATATGTGATAAATGCTTGATGTGTGTCATGTGATTGTGTTTGTTGTCTTATGGATGTTTTGAAGTTTAATGTGTTATAGACGTTATTCAATGTGTTGTAGATTTTTTATAATTCGTTTGGTTAGATTTATTTATTATGCTATGTATATGTTATATAATACTCGGGTCAGTCCGAGACATTTCAGGTTCAGGGACGAGACGTTTCAGGTTCAGGGATGATGTGACCAGATTTACTTATTTGGCTTAATATGAGGCTAGATTATTAGCTATATTGTGTATCATAATATGGACTTGTGTATGTATATGTTATTAGATTGGATATACTGGATCTATTTTGTGTGCATGTGTGAGTGTGTGCGCACGCGCGCATATTTGAGAGTTAGTGGGAATTTGAATTATTTTTGTATCCCGCTCAGACTTATGTGATACATTATATTAGTATCATTGCATTGATGACTCTATTATCTCTATTATTTTATATTTTGTACTGTTCTATCCTTAAGAACCATGCGTACTTATTGCTTTGTTCCAAGACTGTTTACGTCGAGGTAATTTGATTTTATATTATGAGACGTATCCAGTGTTGTCCAAGATAATATTCATATGTGTATCACCCACATCGCCTTATTCTCCTTGTTATTCGACAATATTACTCAATATTACTCTCGGGTAATATGGGTATAGTGGTGAGATATTACATTTGTGGCATCAAAGAAAGTTTAAAATAATACAGAGTATAAGGGGCATGAGCCTTGATGTTCAATGAGACTTAGAGTCCATGTCCCCATGGGTGTGTGGTGGATTATCATTTATACTAAAATGATATTAGGGGTATACGATGATTACCAGGGGTAATCATCTGGAGACGTATTTGTATTTTTCTAATTATATAATATATTTCTACATCGTTTTCTGAGTGAAAGTTTCTATATGAGATACAGATAACTTGATGAGATTTTGAAGGTTGAAGTAAGTTTGGGCAGTAATGTCGGCATAGATGATGAATGTTAGATCTCTATATGGCTTCGTAAGAATTGAGTTGTTCAGTTAGGGAAGCTGTAAAAGACTCTAATTTGAATCTCGTATCGAATACTTTATGATTTCAAATTGCGATGAGTGAGATGTATAAGAAGATCCAATAGAAATCAGAGTGGTGCAACAGAATTATGTAGATTGCTTTTCACTAAATATCTTAATTGTTTGAATGTTCTGATTTAGACGATTGATGTTTAATGCGTTTGAGTGATTACATTGATTGATGATGTTTTGTTTATGGATCTACCTTGAGTGTGGTATTCTCTAAGAGCTACCACTCAAGATGTGTATCTCGTTTAAATCTTTATATTTGGAATCCATTGTTGTCTTCGATCGCGAAGCTACCGCAAGAGATAAAGGAAATTATTTTCACATAAAATAAAACGGTATATTTTATGTAAAAATTAAAATGGGATTAAAATGAAGATGAAGCTTGCTTGTTTATTTTTATGCATGGTTGATTAGTGATGTTTGAGATTTTTCAAGTAAAGTCTTTTGATAGTACTTTCATAGATTATTTAAAAACATATCAATACAAGCAAGCATATATTTTGGTTAAATATCCTTTTGGTTATGGTGTATATATGTGGTTTGAATGAAGTTTTATTGGAAGCTAGCAAATATTTTTGTAAAAGATTAAGTTTTTAAAAGTATATTTACAAGTAAATATTTAAAATAATTTTGAAGTAAAATTTCATGTTATTTTTTCCATTGAATACTTTAAAAAAATTGGTCGATGCGCCTGGTCAACGTTATCGATAGGAATCCTAAACACTAGGACGAGATAAGCGGACATAATGTTTTGAAGAATGATGTATTATTTTGGTGATAATATGTTTGAAATGAAATATCGAAGAAAATTATAGTATTTATTTTGAAGAGATTAGAGTGAGACGAAGAATTATTGTTTGAAAGAAGTATATAATTTGATGGAAAGTGTAAGTAATATTTTTGAGGAAGATGTTCTGGAAAGCAAAATAATATTGTAAATAAATACTACAACTATGTTTTGAAAAAAAATATATAGAATGAAGATTTAAAAAATGGAAAGTATTTATCTAAGGAAAATATTATTTTGAAATGGTGAATTAGCAAAGTTTGAGATGAAAATTTTGTAACATATTGAAGTTTAATAGATCGTTTTACCTTGAATATATATGTATGTGTATATGTAAGGGTGGGTAGTGTTATAGTGAGGTAATAATTTGTTTTGAGAAAAAAATTATAAAGTTTTTTTCTATATATTTAGATATTTGATGTGATAATTATAGCCATCAGTCATTAATGAACAGTTGAAGTTGATGGCGAGGCAATACAGATTCAACACTACAGCTATTTGGCAAAGTAAACCACTAAAAATTCATGGCTTGGCATTATCGCTAATTTGTAAATTTGATAGTTGTTTGATAAATAGTTTTGGAAATATTTTGAAAGTGAAGTTATTTTATAGTATTTTAAATACTACCATCGGTTTTAACTTTAAATCTTAAACTATTGTTCCATTTTGACGATTTCAACTTCATTTGAAAGATGTGCCGTTGGAGAACTGTATTTATTTGAAGTGATATGTAAAATTTCAATTTACAAATTTAAATGTGAAGTGCTTGTTGTCCTAAAGGTGCAAATTCATCAAAAAATCCCTAACTTCATTTGACTGTAACTTTTAAACGGTTTGTCTGATTTCAATGATTTTGACCATTCCTGAAAGTACAAAACATAATCAACAACTTTTATTTAAAATGTTTAGCAAAATATTGATGTTTTCATGGCTAAAAAAAGAGTTTTTGAAGTGGCCTGCATATTTATTATATTTCCTATACTACTTACCTTTAGTTAATCTCCCATAATTTAAGTTTTAATATGTATTTTTGCAATCTGAAAGTTGATTCGAAAAGTTAACACATTGTGCAACGGTTCACTCTCTGATGCCATTGTTTAAAATTTGTTTTTGTTCTACAAAAGTTTGTAGAAAGAGGATTGTACTATAGTATAAGGTTGCATACTTATCATATTTCGTTTCCATATGAACCAGTGTTTAAATGTGGGTAAGAATAGGGATTTGAGAGGACTAGTAGGACAAATTAGTGATGTTGGCTCGCTTTTGCTTGCTATAAACTTAGATAGTTTGCTAAAAAAATGCTAAGACGAGGTATGTTTACGTGTTTGTCAATATATGATGTGATATTATCTTGTTTCCCCATGTTTCAAGATGTTCCCTGTTTTAGGATGCCCATGTTCGGATGTACATTGATTTTTTGATATATTGCATTTTGATTTTTTGAAACGTTCCTCATGCAAAAGAGACAAACAAAAATTCGACATATGAAAATTTTTCAAATTTTTTATTGTATATGAAGAATGTAAGAGCGATATATAGAATCGAGTAGTTATTTGATCTATTTAAAATCATAAAAGACAACAAAATGCATTGAATGTAAGTGCCACATATAGAATCGAGTAGTTGAGATTGCTAGAAGAGTGTTTGCTACGAAAAAAGTTGGGGTATGAGTTGTGTATGACAATTTCCTTATAAGAAATTGCAAGGATGCAATTTTATTAAGGAGGAAATCTGCAGCAGCCCTGCTTTTTATGCCATGTAAATAAATAACTTTGATTTAAATAAAAGTGTTTGAAGTTGAATTGTAATGAATATATTTTGAAAATAAATTTTTAGTTAATTAAATACTATATAATAAAAGATTTTGTTGCAATAAATTAAATTAACTTAATAAATTCTTTTAATGATACTATATTGAAATTAAATAAGATGTTTTAATCAAGATGAAATATTTTAAAGTGTAAATATTTTTTATATGATTAGAATAGTTGAGAAATAAATTTATTCGTAATAGTACAATGAACGATTAAATAAAAATAAACAAGCATCGAATTGAATGAAATTGTCCAATTATTGAAATATAATTTGTTAAATGAGATATGAATTAATTTAAATTAGAATGGAAATTTTTTACAAACAAATAAAAAGATATGTTTAAAAGAAAAGAAAGGAAAATTCATTTGATTTAGATTAGAGTTCAAATTCAAGGACCAAGCCCATTCTTTTCTCTCCCTTATTCTGGAAATCTCTATTCTTATCCCCCCTTGCTTGCTTGGACCCAAGCCATTTGTCATTTTTCCGCACCAAAATCTCTAAGCAAAAATCATGACCTGATGTAGAAAAAAATTATGCTCGAAGACTAGTGGTGCTTGACGATCAATTCAGGGGGGAGCAAGCAAAGGCCAACAAGTGACGATGGTGATACTGGTGACGTGGAAAATGAAAATTTTATTGCAGGCGTCGCTATTGGAGCAAAGTAACACAGAGGTGGAGATCAATATCTAGTTGGGCGCGTAATGAAGGTGGGTGGGTGGTTACGATCCGAAGTGCTAGTAGGGTGGAGTTCACGCGATGTAGGGCAGTAGTGATGGGGAAGTCTTTGCGAAGCTTCTTGGGTTTGATGTAGCATTGTTTTTGGGCTGGTGGCTATTGCTGTGCATGTGAAGTTGAAGGAGAAAACTCATATGCCGATGGCGGTCGCCAATTAGTATGTGCATCGATTCGATGAGTTATCAAACTCACATCTATGTCTATTTCATATTATTTTATGTATATTCACCCACATATTTGCTTGATTTGCTTGGTTGAATGGATCATTGGTTTATTGTGTGAAATTGATTGTTTGTCGATGATTAATGGTTAATACGGTTTGAATTGTGTAGATTTGTGTTGTGAACAATGACTTACTTGTGGTTGTGATGATTGTTGTTAAATTGTTGATTTGTGATGTTTGAGTTGTAAACAGATGTCTGAGTAATAAATAGATGTTTGAGTAGTAAATATATGTTTGAAAATAATTAAAATATTTTTTTTAAATTAATCAAAAATGGAGTAAATGAATTAAAAGATGAAGATTTGAAATAAATAAATTACCTTGAAAATAAATACTGAATTTTGAAATGATTTTCGTATTTTAAATTAAAGATGTTGAAATAAATGGAAAATTTTAAAAGTGGAATGATTTTGTAAAATATAAAAGAGGAATAATTTTATGGATTTTGTGAATTAAAAATTATTTCGTCAAAGAGGAGTTCTGGGATTTTATTACATAGGTGGATTTTGATGACTAATATTTTTACTATTGATTACAATAATATGTAGAAGATATTTATAAAATGATATTTGAAATCTATATTTTTAGAGTGAGAAGTTAATTTTATTTGAATTTGATGGATTGGAAGTTTATAAAATAATATTTTGAGGTAATTGTAAGTAGAATGCAAATTTATTTATTGGATAGAATTATCACTTACGAGATTTGTTACTATGTATATATTATTGTAAGTGAATGTTTTGAACTAATATATCAAGGTATTTGATTATTAATTTACTTTGGAAATATATTAAATAAGGAGGAGATTTTGTTTGATGGGTTATTTCTTAATAATAATAATAATAATAATAATAATAATAATGGTTTTTAAAGCGGACTGAAAAATAAATGAGGATTTTAAATGATGATTTTGAAATTATATAGCCGAGTTTAAAATATTTATGGATTGAGCATATTCTTTAGAGTTGAAGTTAAAAATATAAACTCCTTTATATAATTTTCATAATATTACCGAAGTAGAAATTGAAAGCGAGGGGGTATTAGTGGTTTTAAATTCATCGATCAGTTTGAATAAAGTTTCTTTGAGATTAAATATGTGATTTTAGAAATATGGATATTTAAGGATTATTATTTATTTAATAAAGAGAGGAAAATGAATAAAAGAGGTATTAGTTAAGTTAATTGAAGTGGTTTTTTAAAGAAACGTTTTGTGATTGAATTAAATTGAACCGTTTTTTAAAAGAAAGAAAATGGAGTGAAATCTACTTAAATAAAACCCTTCATCTCATTAATCACTAATTGAACAATACATTGATGCATGCACAGATAATTGTGGATTTGTTCACTACGAATGAGATAAAGTTAAATTACCCGTTGTGTTGGATTATGAAGTAATGAAATGAAGAATAATGAATAAAATAAAAAGTAAGAGTGAATTAATAAGTGTAGTGGAAATTTATTAATGCTGATTAATTCAGAGATATAGGACATCCATGTAGGGTGTATTTGTTTACTGAACATAAGTATAATGTCGAGTAATTCATTGGAGACTGAGTATTTGACATTTGGATATCGATGAATTATTCTACATTATACACGAATGTTAATCAATATATTTTGGATTTCTTACTTCAAGTGTGAGGTAAATTATATTATTCCTTAATTTATTTTAAAGCGGGGATATGATTATCTCCGCTTTTGAGTGGAACGAGGTGTACGAAGCCCCTTACATAGATTTGACAGCCAGAAGTTTTAATAGCTCCATCATAACTTGACCGACCACGAGATCGCTTCCTGAAGGTTATGGTGACATGACCCCCTTGTTTCATGGTCACAGTCTGCTACACGGGCTAACGCGATGAATATAGAATAAAGTGAGATGGTCTACATCGGGAAGCGAGGAGCAACGAAAAGAGGAAGCGAGGAGATGAGGTGTGTTTATTGTGAAGCTAAAGACTGGTGAGGACGCTCATAAAAATTTACGAATAGGGTCTCCCTTTATATCTGAGAAGTAGCGAGGCTCAAGTGTAGACTCGACTTTTGGCACTAGCATTAGTAGCAGCAGTAGTTATAGAAGTAGAAGTAACGAAAATACAAATGAAGAATAAAATGAATAAATCTAATACTGCTAAATAAATAAGAAAGGATTGATGTGTTATATGTGAGATATTCGCAATGTGTGTGATGTATGCGATGTGCAATGTATGTTGTGTGTGATGTGTATAATGCGTGCAATGTGTGTGATGTATGTTGTGTGTGATATGTGTGGTGTGTGATGTATGGATGTGTGTGATCCATGCAATGTGTGTGGTGTGTGATGTATGAGCTATGTGTTGGCTGTGATGTTTGTGATGGATGCTTGATGTTTGTGGTGTGATGTATGTAATGGATGCTTGATGTGTGTTGTGTGATGTGTGTGATTGTGTTTATTGTCTTGTGGATGTTTTGATGTTTGATGTGTTATGGATGTTGTTCGATGTTTTGTGGATGTTTTATTATTCTTTTGGTTGGATTTCTTTATTATGCTATGTATATGTAATTTCTTAAGATATCATTTATATTCTCACCATTGAATTTAGACATAATCTGAACCATTTTATTATTTATATAATACTCGGGTCAGTCCTAGACATTTCAGATTCGAAGACGATGTTACCGGATTCATTTATTAGGCTTAGTTAGAATTTAGATTATTAGCTATATTGTGTATCATAATATGGACTCGTGTATGTATATGTTGTTAGAATGGATGTATTGGATCTATCCTTTGTGTGTGTGTGTGTATGTTTAAGAGCTAGTGTGAATTTGACTTATTTTTGTATCTCACTCAGACTTATATGGTGTAATATATTTGTATCATTGCGTTGATGACTCTGTGATCTCTATTATTTTATATTATGTATTGTTCTATCCTCGGGAACCATACATGTTTATTGGTTTGTACCGGCACTGTTTAAGTCTAGGTGAGTTGATTTTATGCTATGGGACATATTCAGTGTTGGTCCAATTGATATTCAAATGTGTATTAACCACATCGCCTCATTCTCTGTGTTATTCAATGGCTTTACCCAACAACACTCTTGGATAATATAGGTATAGAGTTCAGGTGTTACATATAAGGCATGGTCAAACTGATCATCAAAAACGATGTTTAGATACTGCTAATCTCCATACCTCTAATAGTCCAATGACTTTCTCGAGTAGGTACAACATTGCTAAACTCTTTTCGGCTCCACCTTAACTTAACTTCCTTTGGCTTTATGCACATCTCCAACACTATTAGAAGGCATTTGTGGACTACTCTATGATGTCTCATGTACTGTGTCTTTGCTTCAATCAACAAAAACTACAACTCTACTACTAGGTTGAAATGTGGGAACTACTTTAACCTTTTGGGCTTATCAGAATAAGCTGATGTGGTAGGTAATTCTTCCTTAGACTTGAACATTGTAGACTTATCAAATGCAACATATCTAGAATACATATTCTTTCTATCAACAAGGTTCCAAATGTGATGCCATTTGACTCCTTTTATGTATTCTATTAATATGCTATTTATGCTCTGGCCTTCAACTTATCCTCACTTTTATGGTGCACATACACATGACAATCAAAAATATGAAAATGAAAAAAATACAATGCTTTACCTCTCCTCTTTTCTTCTGGATTATTCCCATCTGTAGTTGAGCATGTAATTTGATTTATGACATCCACTGCAACCGATAAAGCTGCAGCACAGACGCCTTTGGATATCGCAGTCAATCACAAGCAACAGGTCTTCTCAAGTAGAGTCATATTCACCCTCTCATCAACCTCGTAGTGAAATATCTAAATTCCATGCTAGTAAAAAGTCAAAGAACTCCCTAGAAAAAAGTCACAACCATTATCTAACCTAAGCACCTACAACCTACAAACTAGACCAGTTCTCAACTAGAGCCTTCCAAGCTCTAAATTTTCCTAAACCTTTTAGTTTGACCTTCATCACATACACCCAAACCTTTTGGGAAAGGTCTTCAATGAAGAAAATAAAACACTTCACTTCCCTAATGGAAGCCATAGTTATTGGTCCCCAAACATCTGCATGTATATAATTAAGTACTCTCTTCGATTTGTGAAATCCCGTTTCAAAAGATACTTCGTCTTCTTTCCCAAAACACACTCTTTACATAAATCTAAATTATCGAAGCTTTCTCCTTTAGTAATCTTCCATCCGCGAAGCAATTCCAAGTCCCACTCCAATATATGACTCAATTTAAGATGCCAAAGTCTTGTGATATCGAAAGAATGAGAACTATCTACTCCATAAACACTATGGTTCCCTTTAGTAGATACAAATTCTAGAACACATCTTCTTTCATCAGAATTAGCGTGTAACGACCCAAAATTTTCAGCTCCGAAAATTCCAAATAGTTAGGGAAAACAAGAAAAGAGATAGAAAAATAAGAAGAAGCAGAAACACTCAAGACACAGATTGTCACATTCGCAGCGGATCAAAATATAAAATAGAAGTTATACAAAGGAAAACTGTATCAGTTAATTTATATCAATACATCAGAGATACAATATTTACACAAAACACTGGACAGTTAAAATCAACATGTCCCAGATAAACTACAATATATCATAGCGGAATACACTCCATACATTCCTGTCATCTAGCTCGCCTCTTGAGCTCCAGAACGTCCTTACCTGAAAATCTGTAATACTCGGTCTGACCCGAGCATTACATCAAAGTAACACCCGGGTCAGGCTAGATACCAGCGTGAGCAAACCCATATAATATGAAATACCAAGCTATATAACTTATTTGCAAACCAAGGTAACTCGTACCTTGTACGAGTTCTTACTTATTATAGTCAATCATTTCCACACACAACAGTTCTCAGGTTAAATGTCCATGTTACTTTACTTATTCCATTCCAGCCTGATTAATCTCACATATCCAATTTATAAGGAATTTAGTTTACTAATCGAAGTGGTTTTGGGTATCACTGATAACCAACCTTGGTCTCTTCGAATTCAATATCATTTCTAATCCAATTTGTTAAGTTTTAAAACAATACTATTCATATTAGGATATCTTACCACCCCACAATCCAACTCAGATAGATAACACATATCACAGCACATCTAAATCGCCCATCAACAATTCAAGTCATCTAATATCATTTGACCATCCATAAACAAGATTATTAGGTATATAATTCCTAATTAATTTAATCAATCACCAATTAAATTAATCACCATCTTTAATTACTTGGATTACCTTAATCATGATTACTTAACATTAATTAATTACAATCCAATTAATCAATCATTCTTTAATCATCCATCTTAATTAATCCCCCTTGATTAATCATTCTTTATTTACATTAAGTATTTAACCTTTTATTATCACATATATAAATTAGCCTTAACCATTCATATTAATTTACTTTTACTTAATCTCCTTAATTAATTAATTACATTAATTAATGATCCTAATTACTTTCCTTCATTAATTATTCTTTTAATTAATTACATTAATTAATTAAGCTTAATTAATCATCCCTTAATTATCCTCCTTAATTTAGTAATTAATTACCTTTAATTTCCTACCCTTAATTAATTAACCTTTAAATGAATAATCAATTGATTAACCTTTAATTATTAATAAATCAATCAACCATTATCCCTTAATTACTTAATTAATTCAATTATTAAGTATTAAGCAATTCTAAGATAATCCATTTATCTTAATTAATTGGTTAACGATCAATCAAAATCCTATTTAATACATCTTGGAATTAAATATCATTAATCTATTAACTTAAAACCATTAGTTTAATCAATGATGTAAATCCTTTCATTTCTTAATTAACTTTTTAATCTCATTATTAATTATGTTTTAAAACATTTTCTTTATTCACTTGCTTGTAAAGGATTTAAACTTAATATTATTTTAAAGTCTCATTTTAACTTAAATTTTAAATGGGCCGATGCCCAGAACAAAAACCACCACCCGATAATCACCTTCTCCCTTTCCCAAACTCATCATCTCCAAATCTAGCTTGACTTCGAGCATTTCCCAAATCAAACGACAAACACCATCCAGCATCAATCCATCGCGAACCACTCGAGACCACATCGTATGCACTACCCAAAAGCTCACACATCACAACCATTCGAACGATCGTGCTACCTGGACCGATCATGCATGGCGACACACATGTATGTGTACACTCTTACCGCCGATCAATTCGCCACCGCACCAATGTCTCACTCCTCGACCACGATCGCCTCATTGCCTAAGCCAGCAACTCGCTTGATTGAAAATCGATCAAATCCCCATAATTTCCGAACCCAGAAACCCTACCCCACAAATCGACCCACCACGGCGTCAATCGACACTTCCTCGCATGCACCTTATCTCCGACGAAAGCTCATCCATGCGACCACCTTCGAGCCCAACCACACGAACTCCGGTCGCCTACACATTCTCCAAAATTGCCGCGAGTCAATTATTTCCATAGCTATCTTAAAACCCTAGAATCCACTCGCTCTTCCACCTCAATACTCGGTAATCTTAACTCCATTTTTCCCATGTCACTCGAGAACCCAGCCTCTTCCAGTCAAAATTTCAATAACCAATTCCATGCCATTCGTCGGCAATTGACGAAAACCCTGATTTCGATCATCTCAAGAATTCCCTACAATTCCAAGCCTAAAAATCATGATTCCTATTTCTAAATTCAACAAATTACAATACATTTCCGTGTAGATAATCCAAACATGAAAATTTGATAGTCGAAATTTGACACCTATTTGTTCATTACTGTAAAAATTTATTTTTGAGAATTGTACTCATTATTTTTACTTGAATCAAATTTTAAAGATGATGTTGTACACATACAAACACTTCCCATTTAGAGATCAAGGTCTAAAAATCTATAAATTGGATGATTTGAATTTTTTTGAATCAGGTTTAAAACTTGAAAGGTTGAATAGAGGCTTATTATGCCTGTTCCAGACATATTCACAAATACTAACACACACACAGATATATATATATATATATATATATATATATATATATATATATATATATAATCATTTTAAATCAACATGCATAACATAATTCATGTCATATTTTCAAGAATCATCACATGCAAATTCAAGATATTCCAATTTTTTTAGAGTTTACTCACCTGTTAGAAGTTTTGAACAAAGAAAATCTGGATTTTGAAAGCAACAACCTGATCTTCTTGATCTTAATCAATTGTTAGTTGATTCTGGATTCGCACTTTGTTTTAAAATGAGTTTTACGTGCCTTTGACCTTGCTTGCTGTTTGATAACACTGATTTGGTCTTACATGATCTCTTTTATTCCAGGTTTGAAACAGTATGAAAGATTTTGTTTGCTTTGATTTTCTGGTTTTCAAGTTTGTTTTGATTTTTTTAGTCTTGTTTTTAGGTTTTTAGCTTTGAGATAAAAGTTGTTGAAAATGAAAGATAGAAGATGTGGAGATGTATTTATAGCCTTGTTTTAAATTTTATTTATTATTTTTGAAAATAGAAAGAAAAAATGACACTTGTTATTTTTGCATGTCATTAATTCTACAAATGTTAAATTTATGATGAGATGATTACATTTGTTAATCTTATATTGTATTAGCCTCACATTTGTTTTGAATGCATTTTATCTTGTTTATAAATGTTGTATATATATACAAATCAAATTTTATCTCATGTTATTTATTTTAAAAAATGTATTAAAATTTTCTTAAATCTTATTAAAGCCTATATTTATCCTTGTCTTTTAATTATATTTCAAATTTAGATAAATACATTCCTTTTTCTCAATTTATGTTTTATATTTATATTCATACCTTCCCTGGTATTTACACATATATAACTTTTAAAAGAGAAGATTTTAAAACCTTAATTATATACTGACAATAATCATATATATATTTATCCTTTTGGATTTCAAACCACAGATTCAAATTCAATCTAAATCAACTCATATATATACATATACATACATACATACATACATATATATATATATTAAACAAACACATATTTAATTTGTTTGAAGATAATAAGTTTGCCCATTTCAAATAATTATATTAGGAGATTATCAAATAAATAATTTCTCAGATATGAATATTAATTATCAGATTTATTTGTTTCAAATTTAAAAATCAGTATTTTAATAGTTAAAATCAGTATTTCTATTAATTAACCCAGTTAATTATCAATTAAAAGATGCCCAAAAATTCGGGTTATCACATTCCTACCCCCTTTGAATCTTTTTGTAACGATCCCAATTTTGAATTTAATTTAAATTAATAATTAATGTAAATTTTGGAATAAATTTGAATTTGAAATACATATGCATATGAATATACGAGTGAATCTGAATTTGACTTTAGAATTTGAATTTGGATATTGAATTTGAATTTGAATTTAAATTTAAATAAATGATTTAGAAAAATGATTTGAGTTTAAAAAAATATTATTCATGTAAATTGATTTATGGATAATTAGTTTTAATAGCATTTTCTTTAAAATAATGTGTATATAATAATGATTAGGAAGATGTACTTATAAAATAAGAAAAATGTGATATAAAATTTATTTAAAAGCTTTTAATTGATGAGAAATACAAGTATTAAACATGCAACAAGAAATTAACAAGTAATAAGAAATTAACAAGTATAGGCAAGATAATAAAATAAATAAAAATCTAAGAACATATAAGAATGAGAAAAGAAAAAAATAAAATAATAAATAAACATGAAAACATGAAACAAGACAAATATGTTTTCTGTAAATTTAGTTATACAAGGCTAAATAAATATCGATGTATAAAAAATGTATATACAAATCAAATAGCATAAGTATGTAAACCAAATGGTAAGCATATGCATTTATTTCTATCTATTCTCAGCACAAACAAATCATTTCAGCCGAAATAGCCTCCAAAGCAAAATCTTACCCATTGGAACGTTTGTCTCAAAATATATGAACCGGCAGTTGGTTAAGGCAGAGCAAAAAAAGTCGAGTGGGTTAATGCAGCCATTTGAAGTTCCCGAGTGGAAATGGGAACAAGTTTCGATGGAATTCGTTGATGGATTGCCAAGAACTAGGGGAGGGTTTGATAACATTTGGGTCATAGTCGATAGATTGATGAAGAATGCTAATTCATACCCATTAAGTCTAGTAGAATGACATCTAAATTGGTCGAGTTGTACGTGAAATGGGTGGTACGATTTTATGGTGTGCCGAAGAGCATTGTGAGTGACAAGATTCTTTGTTCACTGGTGGGTTTTAGAAGAGCTTACAAAAGATGTTGGGGATGGAGCTGCATCTTAGTATAGCTTATAACTATCAAACGGATGGGTAGATTGGATGGGCGAATTGTATATTGAAGGACCTCTTGCGAACTTACATATTCAATTTAGAAGGCTCATGGGATGATCATCTACATTTGGTATAGTTCTCATATGATAGTCATCAGTCTAGCATCGGTATGGCACCATACAAAGCATTGTATGGTTGACCGTGTAATGCACCTTCATGTTGGTGGGAAGTGGGCGAAAAACTGATATTTAGACCAGATATGATCAGAGACCCTAGAGAAGATTAAGATCGTTAGGCAACAAATGAAAGCTACTTAGGATAGGTAGAAGAGCTATGCCGATAGGAGATATAGAGATTAAGAGTTCTTTGTCGGCGATGTGGTGTTTATTAAGATTTCTCCATTGAAGAATATTATTCGATTCGGTAGTAATGGGATGTTGGCATGGAGATTTATAGGTCCTTTTTCGATAGTAGAGAGGATTGGAAACCTGAAATATAAGGTCGACTTACCTTAGAAGATGGCAGGCATGCACAACGTCTTCCGTATCTCTCATTGTCGGGCTTGAACTGGAAGCTTCGAGACCTTAAGGCCGATTCATATTGTCGGGCGTAATACGAAGCAGCTTGGGAGGAAGACGACGGAGTTAGTTAAGGTTCAATGGGGCAAAAGTGAAAACGATTGCATATGGAAAACCAAGGTAAGCATGAGGGTTGTATATCCAGATCTCTTTCCATGGTGAGGCCCACTGTTTATCGTATTTACATTCACCTTTGATATCCTATAGGATAGTTTAGTCTATTGCATGTTAGGATAGTTTATCTATATTATTGATTGTGTGGCTACCTGTTCGATATGTTTGATGGTTGTATATGATTGGTAGGCACGCGGGCTAGTTATGGTCGACTACTCTTTGATTTGTTAGTGTATTTCGGGAGAAAAATTCTTAAAGGGGGAGCGTGTAACGACCCGTATTTTATGTATCGAAGGATCGTAAAATATTATTATTTAGTTCATATGAGGTCATATGGCACTAAAACTTTGGAAAATAACTTAGACATTTTCCATACTTGGAATTTTTATTGAATAGTTTGGACATAGAAATTCTTATGAAGCCCAATAACTTTCACAGGACTAGAATTAGAGTCTGAAACGGCATGTGGTTTTTCTTTTCGTAGAGTGGTTGCAATTGGGAAACAGACTTACCATTTAGAAGATATGGTCATTTTAAATATTGTTTGCTGCTAGATAAATTAATGGGTAATTAAACTAAGCACTTACTTAGGTCCACTAATTATTTCAAGAATTGTGCCTAATTGGTGGTGATGGGACAACGATAGAACATTTTCCACTTTCTCAAAAAAAATTCAAATTTCCATTAGCCCTAATTTCATCAAAAAGCTCACCTTTTTCTTACTAATCTTAGTTGAATCCATAATAAAAGGGGTCATCAGAGAAGGGGATTGTAGATTTATCATATTGGTGCATTAGAATTCACGTTCTTGGTTGTTCATATCAGATTTAGGCATCTAAAGTGGTAATTTGGGTATTAGGTAAGTGATTATTAATCTCTCACTAGTCTATGTTTATCCATATTGTTAAATTGGTGTTTTTGATGTGATTTTAGTGTCAAATTTTTTTTAAACATTAATTTAACATCTAAAAATGTTTATGGCCGAAATTAAAAAGATTAGATTTGATTTTAAATGGTTTTACAACCTACTTGAACCATATTGTCATTTTAGCGTAAAATTAGATCTACACTAGAACTGTGTAGTTAATACCTCGCTATATCCCCGCTATAGCACATAGTTCTCTTCGACCACTATGCTATTTCAATTTAGTGCTATTAAAAATTGGATCCACTTTAAGCCCTGGTATTTTTTGCTACACTCACTAAACCAAGGATTTTTAGCATCCCCTTTAGTAATGTTAATATACAAAGGTTGATTTGACTTGTTCTCCTTTAAGACAAATCAACAAATTTAGGACAAACACCTAATTTTAAGGCATATTTGCTTAATATAAATTAGGAATCTATTATATTTACCAGATCTAGTCTACTTAAATCATGATATTCTTTTATTTTATTATATAAGTTAAAACAGTATTTATTTTTCCTACATAAATGATGTGAGAATGAGAATAAAGTAACCTTCAGTATTTGGTTTTATATCTAACGAATATTTTTTGCAGCTCCGCTATTTTTTGCTGCATCCCTACTTTATCCTCACGATAACTTTTTGCACGTTCACCGCTATAAAACCGCTAAGCCCTTTAGCCGCACAGGACTAGAATTTATATGTTCATCATGTTTGAATTGCTTGTTTGTGTTAGATGGACGTCTATGAATGGTATTTATGTTTGGATGAATTATTTTTATATGGTTTGGCAGTGTTTTAGTGTAGTTAGGAAAGAGATCATCAATTTGGGTAAAACAAAGGCAAATGTGCTCGGAATTATATGAAACTTGGAGAAGGGACTCTGGAGAAGATGATGAGCTTGTATTTTAGATTGCATGAAGTTTTGAGTTCACTTGGATAGCTAATTGGAGCTTGGTACCAACTCGAATCCCTATTCTAGAAAGCATTATTTTTGATTGGTGAAGGGGAGTGCTTTAAGACTTAGGCTTAGGAACGTTAGGGGATATTTCAAGTCGAGTACAAGAAGGACTTTCAAAGCCAAATTTCGAAAAAATGGATAAGTATGGAGACCGGTGCCAACCTCTTTTGGTCGATATCGAGCACTTTTTCGGGCAGAGAAAGGACCCTAGGAGGTTGGTGTGTTGATATATGGTGAAGTAGGGCACTAAACAGGTAAGATATAACAAATTCATATCAATACTGAATCCTATGGGTCAGTATCGACATGAATTTGTGATGCCAATGGAGGGGAAGAGCGTACTCTGCAGGCTGTGCTGAAGGTGTTTGTTTATTTGCTTATGGTTCGATGGCGATGTCGTACCACAATGAAGGATGATAGCTTCAAGACTTCGGTGGTGGTAACTTGATGGTGAATGGAGTTATGTTCAAGGATAACAGCTCGACATTGAATGGAGTCATGATGATTATCCACAATGGGTGGGTTCTAGGAATGGGAGACCAATGAATAGAATGTTGAATCGTTCTATCACGGAAAGGAAGAAATGTGGAATATTTCCTTGAGAATGAATGGAAATTAGATGGAGCAAGGAAAGGGCTTGGATATGCGTGCTAAGGGATCATTTATACTCAAAATGCTTTCTAATGTACTCAAAAGAATGGGTATTGTGATGATGCTCATTGAGTACTTGGAATGACTACCATGGATTGGTGGAATAGATCCATATGCCATGGACCATTGGAATGGGTCTTATGTTAGCTTATGGCTGTGAGAAGTACATTTAAATTCATGATTTTTCCATTAATCCCTGGTAGGGAAATGGTCATAGGACTTATCGTACATCTAGAGCACATAGAGTGGCATAGAGGATGGTTTAATGACTGCTATGTTTGCTTTGGTAACTATTTTCGTAGACTGTCACTTTAAGGATGTCGTATAATGTAGGTCTTACGGATGTGGATACTTGGACACCCGTTGTTGTACTTAGAATGTAGTACACCTTTATGATGTTCGTAGAGTTTCATATTTTGTTTGTTATGTGCTGACTTTTTGGTAGTAGGGAATACGTCGCGTATGATTCGTATACCCTTGTTCCTTAATATATCGACTTGTATAGTATTTTGAGATTTTTTATCGCTCATACCAGGCTATCGTCTGACTCAATGTTTTATGCTCTACTT
Organism: Allium cepa; assembly: GCA_030765085.1. NCBI lineage: Eukaryota > Viridiplantae > Streptophyta > Magnoliopsida > Asparagales > Amaryllidaceae > Allium > Allium cepa. The sequence goes on from CM060932.1 coordinate 142,145,728, forward strand.
CTTAGTATCTTAGGTACTCTTGAATGGGTAGACTAGATAGCAAATCTAGATGATACGTGGTGGTTGTCCAGAGGATGAACTGGATGAAGGTTTCTCGTAATATGCATGGATATACTATTGCTTATTCTGCTGTGCAATTATGTCGATCCTAGGCAGTGTTTGTTGTACTAGTGAGGCGGTTTTATTTGAGTTTATTTCCATTTGTATAAACCCTATTACTATGTTGTATAACTCTATAGATCCGTGCTTTGAAATTTAGATCACTTAGTTATTACTATCTCTCCTGTTTTATATCAATGATGACTATTATATTTTATTTGATGCACTGTGAGATATGCGATAGGTTCTATGATGTTTTATTTTTCTTTTTAACCGTTACAATCGTCCAATATCAGCTGTGCACCATAGCATCGCTATTGGGTGCCGGCAATGTAAGGAGGTCACTAAAAGATGTTACCGAGAAAGTATAATTGATTCGTGCCACAAGATAGTCGGCACAATCAAGGCAGTGCGATCAAGGCAGAATATTTATGCCTATAGGGGGAAGAAAGAGCTCAAGTTCATAGTAGGTAATTATGTGTCTCTGAAAATTTCTCTCATAATAGGAGTTGTGCTCTTTTGGGATGGTAGAGAAATTGGCACATAGATATTTAGGATCTATTCCAATGATTTAAAGGATTAGTAATCTTTCTTATCGGGTCGAGTTACCAAGTAGTTTAGTGGATGTGCATAATGTTTTCATATATCACATTGAGTAAATGTGTGCACGATCCTAGTATGGTAGTGGAACCGAGCGCATTAGAAGACTTATCTATAGAGCTAGATTTGACATATGTTAGACGACCGAAAGGGTAGTATGTGATGGTATAAAGGAGTTAAAGACAAAGTTATCACACTTGTTCGCATCTAGTGGAGTGACGACAAAGAATATTATATCTGGGATGTAGAGGATAGAATTAGGAACATCTACTCTGAGTTGTTTTAGACATTGTAGCAGGATGCTTCATTGCCTATTGTGTGTACTAGTAGTATCACTAGTGAACTCATGTATGATATGATTATGTGTTAGTAGTTGCACCAATGCTTTTTGGTTAATGATTGATGATTACATTTATAGGTTACTAGTGTAGCTCCTTATACTTGTGTATACTTATACAATGATGATTTTACACTTTCAATGTGTCAGTGTAATCGTTGTATTCTTTATCCAAATTTCGAGGACAAAATTTTTGAAAGGAGGAAAGACTATAATATCCAATATTTTGGAGTTCCATAATATGGGAAATTAACTTAAATTAATAATAATAAGACATTAGTAAAAGGATAAATAAAATAATTGAAAGAATTGCCAAAGGAATATTTGATTAATTAAATGTGCGACATTTTAAAAGTTAATTGACCAAGGGTACTTAGATCAGTTAAAGTTGGCCTTGTTATAAATACTAAACAATTAATTTTTTGGAATGAAAAGGATCTCTTGTTAAAGTAAACATATTAATGAGATTAGGCAAGGAGGGATATCAGCTCAAGCTAAAATCACTAATATACTTTTCTTCGCCATATTACCTCATTCCACTTCATCTTATTTTCTAAAACAAATCCCCTAAAACTATCACAACACCGACCACCATATTTATAAACTAGAGAAGAGGGAAATAAAGGCAAACCGATTCAAGCTTTCACTATAAAGAAGGAAGATTAAATAAGGATTTCAAAGTTATTTCTAAATCAAGGTGAGTATAATTTCCCTAAAAACTCTTTCTAACCCATTTGGGATCGGATTTGGTTTGAATATATGATTTTTTGATGATGATAAATTTGTTGGATGATTAAAACATTACTTTGAATGTGTTTTGGAATTTTAATGAAAAGAATTTATTCATGTTTTAGGGTAAAACATGATTTAATCATATTTGAATGCGATGAAAATTTAAAACGCTGTTATAATGGTAAAATGAAGGTGGGTTTTCAATTTCACAATTTTTTGAAATAAGTTGGAATATTATGAATTTTCTAACTTGAGAAAAGGTTTTCTTTTGGGATAATTAAGTATTAAAAATAGTAAAAATAATTATTTTGGCCTGAAATTTAAATATGTGATAAAATAAGATAAATTGGATTCTTAGTGAATTTTCAGGATTTTTCCATTTATTTTTTATTTTATATAAATTATTTGCCAAGGAAATAGTTAATTGAATGAAGATAATTAACTAAATAATTAAGAATGTGATTAAAAAATTCTAAAAGGAAAACCGTAAAAGATTAGAGTGACTAATAAGAATTCAATAAAAAACAGGGTTTTGTGTAATTATTTATAATGGCAATAAAACAAATTTCAAGTTAACTATAGAAATACCATTTCAACTTGCAATTGCCCATATAAGATCAACCTACGATAGCACTTAGTCTATCAACCTACGATAGCTAACTTGTGATGGTTATCAACTTGCGGTGGCTAATGATAGCTTAGCTTGTGATAGTATATGTGAATACATCAACTTGCGATAGCTACGTAGAACATCAACTTGTTACAGTTATAAGGGAGTCAACTTGTGAAAGCTACATAGGGCTCAACGTACAATAGTTAGTGAAATTATCAACTTGCGATAGCTAATAAAATTATCAATCCACGATGGTCAATTGATTTGTCAACTTGTGATAGCATAGGAGGTTCAACATGCGTTAGCTTATGAAGGTGCCAACGTGCGATAGCTTATGCAGTAGCCAACTTGAGATAGCTACGCTTAATATGTAATGGCTTATATGAAGGTGCAATATCCCATAAAAATTAATTAGAACTAATTAATTAATAATAAGGTTAAAAATGGAAATTTCTCAAGCATCAGAGTATGCGACAAAATTTACATCATTGTGGTCATGGCGATTTTCTAATCAACTTTCATATATGAAGTTTTGCGGTCGGAGCTTAACAAAAAGTTATTAACATTTGAAGTTTTTAAATTTAAAATAATTGGAATGAATTTAAATTTTAAAAATTAAAAAACCTTAACATTTGAAATTAAAGTGGTAATAAATAATTTAACGTTAGGGTAATTTAAAGTTAAAGAAAATGTCAACGACGGAGGAAGAAAATGGGAAAGAAATAAGAAGAGCAACATTTAATTCATGTCCTAGAATAGGGGATCGATCAACATCCTTACCCCGACCAATCGACCGCTTAAAGGGTATGCGGTTGACCATTTAGTGAATGGCTGCTAGGGTTAGGTTAGGCATGAGTGACCCAGATTTTATTATTTTAAACCGACCTTAATCGTACAGTTCTGTCGCGTTCTAACCACTATAAATAAGAGGCTAGCACCCTCAATTTTATTCACAAATTATTTGGAATGCCAGTGAAACACCATCGGTCTTCTTCTTCAACTCTACGGTTCAAAATTAATTGAATTTTTAAGTAAAGGATTTTATATATGTATGTGTGTGTGTGTTTTCTAATTCTATTCTTACCAAATCTCTGATTCTTTATCTAATCTATATACAATTGAATTATTGTATATTTCAAAAAATACTGAAGGAGAAATTAGAAGAAGGCATGAATCCAATCCAAAAAAGGCAGGCAAACCATATTTGAGTGGATATCTTAGTTTTTCACATTTTAGTAGTTTGTATAGTAAAATTTGGATTGTCGCGTAAAAAGGTTCAAATAGATATTATTGGAAAATAGTCTATAAAGTATGAATTTTCTTATTTGTAGTTTCCACTATCTATTTCCATAATAAAAATAAATATGAATCACCTTTTCCATTTCAAGATTGTATATGTAAACGATGAATAGACATAAAGGATTTAAATTGTAAGTTTTGTTTCCTTGAAATAGAGGCGTAGATTCTATAATGTTAATGTAAAATAAATTTGGCATATTGATTCCATTTTCTGAATATATTTATACAATTCTATTTTGTTTAGATAAGGATATTAGCTATTATGCAAATTATTATATGAAACTTAGGTTAGTATGAATATGGAAGTTTCATTTTAACAAGTAGTGTAGGAAACGAAATCTTAGAATAGGAATATGTCCACGCATGCTTAGGAATGTTTTAGTTAGCCTAAAATTAGGTATGTATAAATATATTAATAGACTATAAATATAATTAGTAGTGTATTAATAGTAACGTATAATTCGTACCATATAGAATAAATAGGTTAGTAAATAGCATTATATTCCATAGAAAGGAAGTTAGGGATAATTACGGAAAATTAATGCATAGTTAAAGGAGAAACACAGCGCCTTCCTTATATGACCTTAAGTCATAAACGCGGTAAGATATTATAGTTTAGGAGACCGAAAATATGACTAAGTTATAGGGATGCGAGGTCGGTCAAAAGCACATAGAAGTCTGCCCAGTGAATCTGGCTACCAGTAATATGACTTTGAGACTGATATGATACATCACCTATAATAAGTACCTACGGTGGAATGAGGTTAGTCTCAATTCTATAGGGTAAGTCTTCCCCACTAATCTGGCTACCAGTACCTACAAATGTCACACTAATGCGAGTAGTCCCAATTTGGGTTACGAGTCATATGACAGATATCCTAGTAAGGGTCTGCTTTTGGGTTGAAGGTATTAAGTGACTATTGCAGGGTCCACCTTCTTCCCAATTAAGAAGTATTAAGTGGTCACGATTGTCTTTTAGGTATGGTAGTGGGAAATATTGGTTGGGGTTCGCTTTGGGGTTGAGGCATTAAGTGGCTATTGTAGGGCCCTCCTCTACCCATAAAAAAGTATTAAGTAGCTTGATGAGATTTCTTATGATGTAAGTTAGGGAATACCATAAAGGCGTCCTCCTTGGTTTTAGGTATTAGCTAACATAGATCTTCCTAGGGTGTAGGTATTAAATGGTCACTCTGCCTAATTCCCATTATAGAGATATTAAGTGACTTAAGTGCTTCCTCTAGCATCATTAGAGCATGACTTACGGTAGTTGCGAAGATGGACTGGAAAGGGCCCTTCCAGTCCCTTTTCCTAAAGTTAGGGATATGTTATGGAGTTGGACTGGAAAATCCTTTAGCTTACGGTTGGAAGTACACTTGGTAGGTTACAATATAGGATGCATACAACATATTGCTTATATAAATGATACCGCCCAAATAATATTAAGGTAAGATTTGAGATTTTCATTTACCAGACGTTATTTTTTTGACTCCCTCCTTATTACAACCTACAGGTTAGGGAGAATGATGTTGATGGAGCAGACGGAGGCGGCAATGAATATTTATGATAGTTTATCTTTTTATCTATGTTTTTGATATATTATGATGTACCTAATTTCAGACATATTGATGTTATTTTGAGATATTGTATTGAGGATACTTTGGTGTGATATATTGTATTTATGAGATTTGAATTTTTATGAAATGGATACTTATTTCAGTTATTATATTTTGTTCCTTCAACTGTGAGATTCTAAAAGCATAGATACATAGCTCTGTATATTGTTCATCGTATCAATTTACCAACAACAACTAGCTTTAGAATGAGCCTAAGCTTCGATGGGCTTTAATAGGGTCAAAAATTGGACCAATTTCAAAAAGGGTTGTTACATTTGGTATCAGAGCATAGCTTACCCGATCAATAGGGATAGGCTAGTAAGAGTGCGTATTTGTTATTTTTGAATGTTATTTTCAAAACCCAACTATATATACCTTTATGAACATACACAAACACAGTAGGAAAACTTTATTTTAGCAAATAATACTATCGTAGGAAGTTGTAACTAAAAGGCCAAACCTACAGATAGTTGATTATAGCTGATATCAATAGCTCGAAGGCTGGGAACCCCTCCACTCAAGAAATACTCACCATCCGAGGTATGCTAGAATGGTTCGAGTAATACCTAAGGCATGTGGGGAAAGTTCTCATTCCTCAACAAGCTACACCCGCAGCACCGGTTGCTCCGCCTATAGAGGCAGCACCTCGCCTACTAGACTTTCCCAAAATGTGTAAAAACTTCCACATCATGGGAGGACGGGTGTATATGGGAGCTGAAGATTTTATGGAAATTAAGGCTTGGATTAATGATATGAACGTATATTTCGAGAGCTTGGATGGGAAGATCACATCAAGAGAAGGATGGCTTCTTGGCATTTAAATGGGGAGGTGCTGGATTGGCGGACTATTGTAGTAGAAGAGAATGCAGAAGAAGGAATTACTTGGGCTGTATATAAGGCTCGCTTTGAGTCATGATTCATGTCTAGAGCTAAAGTAAGTTTGCAGTTGGAGAAGATTATACAACTAAGGCAAGGAGACTCCACGTTGAAAGAGTATATCAATAAGTTCATGGAATTGACTAAGTTTGGATTGAGTCTGAATGACATCTTGTAAAGAAGACTATGAAGTTTGTTAAAGGCCTAAGTTCTCCATTTAGCGAGATGCATTTGAGCTAAATTCTCGCAAGTAGCACATATGAGATGACAGCTCAAATAGCCTTGCTTCAGACTATCAGGATTGAGGAGGAAGAGAAGGAAGGGTGAGCACAAAGTCAAGGTGAAGCTACTAAAGGATGATTTTGGGTTGATGAGAAGGCCAGCGGAAAGATCAAGAAAGGGAGTGTGACAAGCTGTAGGTGTCAAAAGAAGGGAGCTAAGAACTGCAAGGTGAGTTTGGTGAAGGAGGAGTTCAAGGGGAGATGTTATCATGCTATAAGGAGAGCACTACAATAATCAGTGTCCAAAGCTAGCAAAGGAGGAATAAGGTGAGTAGGCTTATGACATTGAAGTTGTACCTATCTCAAGTAGACCTTCTCCTAAAGACCAAGGAAAAACTCCATTGGAAGGTACAACCATTACCTCAGAAAATACTCTTCATACCTTATTTGAACTGGGACCATTCCACTCGTTCATAGCTATAAATATAGTCAAGTCCTTAAGACTAAATTCCCAAGTGGTCACAGCCCAAAAATTGAATTAAAACCTATTTGGGGGCTGACATGCTTTTTTTGATTTTTGAAGACCTAGTTGCCGATATATGTAAAATTTATTTACATGTAATGCATATGTACTTAGATTTTTGGTGTATAGACTTATCTCAGGGATGAGTTGGTTATCTTACTACGGGGATGTCATAAATTATGATAGAAGGGTCATTTTGTTAAGGGGTTGTAAGTGACGAAATATTGGTGTTTGTTGCATACCCCAGAACTCAATCAAATTAAGCTACTTATATTTTCTTAGCCTATCATAAGGTGATCTTTCATCTATGCATGTAGTATAAGACTTTCTAGACATTTTTGATGAAGTCTTTAGTCTTCCAACCCGAAGGGAGATTGAGTTTAATATTAATTTGGAGAACAACTATAGACCTGTCATGCAGCCACAAAGGCATATGCCCTTCAAAGAAAGGCAAGAATTAGACAAGCAGATTTCAAAGCAATTACAAAAGGGATTTATTCACTATAGTACTCTATAATGGGGAGCACCAGTTGTCTTCACCACCAAGGCTGACGGCTCTTTAAGGCTGTGCGTTAACTATAGAGAGCTGTAATATCCACGATTTGGAGGCCCAAAACTAACTGCTACAAATGCTGCAGTCATCTATAGTTATTATTTTACGATGATCAAATGCAGCAATGTTAGATATATTGATATACCAAAAACACGTGGATATGAAAAAACTTAAACTCAATTGTAAAACAAATTTCTCATTCCATTTCAAATTGCATATCAGATTAATTAGATACTCCCAATACGCAAACCACGTTCTGAGAAATATAATTATTACAATTTCGCCAAGAACGACATATGAAGATGCCCCCTTGGTTGATCGGAGTCTAAATATAGGCACTAAATAATTTTTCCATTACATCCAATTACACAGCGGAATCAAGCAGAAAGAACTCCTAATAGCTAGCTTTACTCCTACACGTCTTCGAAAGCTTATTCGTCTAAAGAAGAACTTGAAATCTTTAACTCTCAAACTATTCAAAAACAATTGAGCACTCGAGAGTTTAAGGGGAAAGCATAAATTTTGAGTCAGACAAAAAGTCTGGTATGAATAATAACTTACCATCTCGAACCATATAGATGTCTAGTGGGACCACGCCACGTAGCAGAATGGGTTTTCCCCTCATTAGTATCTTAACTCAATTTATAATAACCATATAATGTGCACCTGCATCCCAAATGGTTAAAAAATCACATAATAAAATGTATCATGATGATATGCAAACATGCAATATGCTTTGGGCTTCCCATCTTCATTCCCCTGACTATCTGTCGCAAGTTATAGTTTCTAGGGTCACTATTAACCTATTAGTTTTCATGGGCTGACTAATAACCTGTTCAATTCTTTATTGATTTCATATCCACTTTCATAGTTTTCATGAGATCACTATGAACCTATTGGTTTCTACCAATGCTATTATCCAATCATAGTTTTCATGCGATCATTATAAACTTGCTGGTTTCTACCAATAACACATCTTATGTCAAAGTTTTCATGGGATGTTCATGAACTTATTGATCTCTTTCAATAAATTATTCCAGACACAGTTTTTATGGGATCACTAAGAACCTATTGGCCCCTGCCAATAACAATTTCCATAACATAGTTTTTATGGGATTACTAAGAACCTATCTAAACCAATAATCCTTTGATCAGTCTTGAGCATCCTATATTCTGATTTGTCTGACCTCCTAAATGCAACTCTCTCCTAAATGCAATTCTACTCATACAGGAGTTAAGTTCAATGTATATTCACTACTGGATCAACATAACCTGTTATTCTGCCCTTATCACCCTAAAATGCAGTTATGGGTTAATAATGAAGTGAACACAAACATACACGATAACTGATCAAATAACACAACAATATAAACATCCGTGGTTAAATTCCTTGTAACCATTTTTCTAATGAAATGTGGTTACCACCCTTAACCCACTATCTTTAGCAAGGAAAGCTTTCTTTAAAATTTCAAAGTTAAATGCCATTTCAAAACTCTTTTACATTGCCATGGGTTTTCTTTAAAAATGAGATTGGGTTCTCAAATTTGAAAACTAAGGCTTTCGACTATATCCTTTCGATCATTGTGACATCATGAGTTACCCTTCGCCACTCTCCCTTTCGATTTCATAAAGCAACCAAGCCCTCCGTCCCCTTCCATTAAATTAATAGGTTAGAAGCAAGCGGCTATGCCATTTTCTCCACTCTACTCTAGTGGTAGGACCTTTCGAATTCATTGCTTAAAATTTTAGACATCCTCTTTTAAAACCATCCAACATACCTTTTGAACACTTGGAAAAATTCCTTTCGAAACATTCAATAACATAACTTTCAAAAGCATCGGGGTTCAAGTAAGAACTTATAGAAGCATAGCTTAGAAACCAACTAAAAGTATCACTTTCGTAACCTTTGATTTAAAATAAAACAAACTTCGATCGTGTTGAAAGGTATGGGAGCAGCACCCATTTTTTCGCAAGTATAAGTTGAAAGAAAAGCAGCTTCAATGGTTGTGACAGGGTATCAATTCAAAACCCTACCCTTTGAACTCGTTGATTTAAAGAGTTATAAAAGCAGCTTCTGACTAAGGTAGAAGTATTGATGTGACATCATTGGTATCGAAGGGGTTAAAAGAATCAACCCTTTTGAAAGCTTACTTTTAGAACAAGAGCGGGTCAATGGGTTTGAAAGCAAATAAAAGAGGCTTCACTGAACCTTCACCAAGTACAGTCCTTCTCGTTGTCGCTCCACTAAACTTTCACCAACTTGGCTGTCTTGTTTCTTAACCTCTTCTCATCTCTTGTTATGACCCAAAATGGTTGCCTAATAAAAGTCAGATCCCATTCCACTGTTAAGTCTTCCAATGCAGTTAGAGGGATAATAGTCTTTGAATTATGCACATACTTACGAATACGAGACACATGAAACACATTATAGACACCTGCTAATATGCTCGGCAACTCTACTCTGTATGAGACTTTTTTATCCTCTCTATAACTGGAAATGATCCAACATATATTGGTGCCAGTTTCCTGGACTTTCTGAATTGTACCATACCCTTCCTCGGTGATACTTTAATGAAAACCTTATCTCCAACTGAGAACTCTAGATCCTTACACCTCTTATCTACGTAACTCTTTTTTCTAGACTGAGCTTCCTTCATCCTACCTCGGATCAACTCAATCTTCTTTATGGCCTCTCTTACTAGATCTGGACCTAAGACTAATCTGTCTCTAGTTTCCAACCAATATAATGGTAACTTGAATGGCCTTCCATACAAAGCTTTGAAAGGCAATATTGCTATACTAGTCTGATAATTGTTGTTATAGGAAAACTCAACTAAGTGTAGGTAATCTTCCCATGATCCACCAAAATCTAGCACATAACCTCTCAACAAATTCTCGAGTCCTTGTTGATTCTCTCTGTTTTCCCATCTGTTTGTGGATAGTAAGCGATACTCATGCTGATGCTGATGCAATAACTTAGCTAAATCTGGTGCAAGATCGCTTATCTAAATCCACAATGGTTAAAACATAACATAATAAAATGTATCATGATGATATGTAAACATGCAGTATGCTCTGGGCTTCCCATCCCCATTCCCATGACTATCTATCTGTCTCAAGTTATAGTTTCTGGGGTCACTATTAGCCTATTACTTTTCATGGGTTGACTAATAATCTATTCAATTCTTTATGGATTTCATATCCACCTTCATAGTTTTCATGGGATCACTGTGAACCTATTGGTTTCTACCAATACTATTATTCAATCATAGTTTTCATGGGATCACTATGAACCAATTGGTTTCTACTAAAAACATCTCTCATGTCATAGTTTTCATGGGCTGTCTATGAACCTATTGATCTCTTTCAATGTCTTATTTCAGACATAGTTTTCATGGGATCACTAAGAATCTATTGGCCCCTGCCAATAACAATTTCCATAACATAGATTTTATGGGCTTATTAAGAACCTATCTAAACCAATAATCCTTTGATCAGTCTTGGGCATCCTATATTCTGGTTTATCTGACCTCTTGAATGCAATTCTACTCATACAGGAGTTAAGTTCAATGTATATTCACTACTGGGTCAACCTAGCCAGTTATTCTACCCTTAACACCCAAAATGTAGTTATGGGTTAATAATGAAGTGAATACAAACATACATGATAACTGATCAAATAACATAACAACATAAACATTCATGGTCAAATTCCTTGTAACCATTTTTCTAATGATATATAGTTAATACCCTTAACCCTCTATCTTTAGCGAGGAAATCTTTCTTTAAAATTTCAAAGTTAATTCCCATTTCAAAACTCTTTTTACATTGCCATGGGTTTTCTTTAAAAATGAGATTTGGTTCTCGAATTTTAAAACTAAGGCTTTCGACTATATCCTTTGGATTATTGTGACATCAGGAGTTACCCTCTGTGACTCTCCCTTTCGACTTCATAGAGCAACCATTCCCTCTATCCCCTTCCATTTAATTAATGGGTTAGAAGCAAGCGGCTATGCCCCTTTTGCCACTCTACTCTAGCGGCAGGACCTTTCGAATTCATTGCCTAAAATTTTAGAGATCCTCTATTGAAACCATTCAATATACCTTTCCAACACTTGGAAACATTCCTTTCGAAGCATTAGTGTTCAAGTAAGAATTTATGGAAGCATAGCTAAGAAACTAACTAAAAGTACCACTTTTGAAACCATTGATTGAAAATAAAACAAACATCGATCATGTCAAAAGGTATGGGGGCGACACCCACCCTTTCGCATGTATAAGTTGAAAGAAAATCAACTTCAATGGTTGCGGAAGGGTATCGATTCGAAACCTTACCCATCGAACTCATTGATTTAAATAGTTATAAAAACGGTTTCTAACTAAGGTAGAAGTATTGGTATGATAGCATGGGTATCGAAGGGGTTCAAAAGTGGCAACCCTTTCAAAAGCTTACTTTTAGAACAAGGGTGGGTCAATGGGTTTGAAAGCAAATAAAAGTAGCTTCAACCCTTTCGCAAGAGCGCCTTCGAGACCATTCTTTCCTTTTGTCTTTCTCCAATACACTACGTACCAAATGCTTGATACCATGTGAGTTGGTTTCAAATGGATGCGCAAGGTTATAATTGGGAGTATGGTGGCGAAAGCAAGCTTGGTAAGGGGAGAAGTTGTAATTCGCTATGAAAATGATTTTATGTTTTTTAAAGTAATTTATTTTTTACATAACCCCTTATTTTGTCAATTTTCTATCGGATAACAAAACCTTTGTAAAATTCTTTTCAAAATTTGCTACCGAATGTAACTCTGAATGCTCAATATTTAATTAAAACTTATTAACTAACACCTTATGTGTAATTAATCATTAAATATTAATCTTTCTAATTAAATCCAAACTCATCAAAACCTCTTGAGAATAATCTCAAAAATTAGCATAAATTCCAAAATGATAATATTTTTATCATGTAAAATTTTCAGCCCAAAATTAATTAATTAATTCCTTAAGTTAATTAAAACTCGAAATATCATTTCTTTCACTTAAAAATTCATAATAATTTATCCATAGCTTGGAAAATTATAAATTCATCGCCAAAATAATGTTTTACATAACATATTCAAAAATTATGGCATTTGGAAATCATTTTGCACGATTTTAGCCTTAAAACCGAGCTATATTATTCCATAAAATCCTTGTTTAAATTATAACTTGGTTTTTAAATCAAAACATTTCATTATTCATCGAATAATACCGATTCAAACCTCAAACTCGAATTAAAAAATTTAAGATGAATTATATGAGATGGTTTAGATCATTATTCACCTTGTTTGGATAAGGAACTTGAGAATTGTTCTTCCTTTAATCTTCCTCGCTTGAATCTTAGCCTTTAATTGGAATTTATGCTCTTTTCTTTTAGGGTTATGGTTGGTGTTTAACTATCTTTGTTTATGTTTATGTTTTGTAAGAATGTGAATGAGAATGAGAAATTGGTAAGGAGTTTTAGGGGTTACGGGGGTTCGGCTACTCCCATTACGCCCTTGCCTTATTCACTTAGTTTTTAAGTCATAACTCTTTCTCTTTAATTAATTTAGTTAAGGCATGATCTTAATTGGTTTTCAAATCTCAATTCCCTTATCACTCTAGTCTCTACATTATTCTATTTAATTTATCTAATTAAATCACCTGAATAATGCTATTTAAAATTAAGGGTGTCACAAGAGCTTAACAAGCTGACCAAGAAGAATAGGTATCCCTTACCTAGAAAAGATGAATAATTTGAATAGCTAGTTGGAGCCAGAATCTTTTCCTACTTAGACTATGCCATAGGATACCACCAATTGAGAATAGCTGAAGATAGCAAATAGAAGACCACTTTTCGCACCTTCGATGGATTGTACAAATGGAAAGTAATAGCGTTCGGGTTAACAAATAGCCTCCGCTTACTTTTTAGATTTGATGAGTAAAGTCTTTAGGGGATAGGTAAATAAATTTGTCATAGTATTTATGGATGATATTTTTGTATTCTATGAAGGCAAGCACGAAAATCACTTAAAGGAGGTACTAGGGACCTTGAGAAGTCACCAATTAAAAGCTAAATTCTCAAAGATTTCTTGCTCATATTGTTTTAAAGAAAGTATTATCTATTGATCTTGCATAGGTGGAGGTTATTCAAGGCTGGAAGATTCTTAAGAATGCCATGGAAGTTAGGAGTTTTCTTGCATTGACGGTTATTATAGGAAATTCATCAAGGATTTTGCAAAGATAGCGGTCCCATTGACTTTCTTAACCAAGAAAAATTTGGCTTTTGCATGGGATGAGATATCCATGGAAGCCTTTAAGAGCCGTAGAAGCCGTTGACTAGTGCGCCAGTACTTACCATTCCTTATGGGATGAAGCCTTTCACGGTTTACACCGACGCATATGGTATAGGTATAGGACCTGTTCTTATGCAAGAGGGTAGAGAGATAGCTTATGCAAGTTGACAATTGAGGAACAATAACATCCCACACTTGAAGGCCCAAAACTAACAACTACAAATGCTATAGTCATCCATATTTATTAATCCTTGGCAACCAAATATGGTAATGTTAGATAAATTGATATACCAGAAGCACATGGATAAGGAAAAGTTTAAAATTTCAAAACAACTTTCACATTCCATCCCAAACTCATTTCAACACTCTTTACATGATTCCACAATGTTAACCACGTTTAGAAAAATATATTATTATTACAATATACTCCAAAAGAGACATATGAAGATGCCCCCTTGGTGATCAGAGTGTATAATAGGCAATAAACAACTTTGCATTAACAAAAATACACAGTGGAATCACATGAGAAAGAACTTGAATAACTACATGCCTTATGCATGACTCTGAAAGTTTTTTTGTCTAAAAAGGTACTTGAAAAACTCAAATCTCAAACTACTCAAAATCAATTGAGTACCCAAGAGTTTAAGGAGAAAACATAACCTTCGAGTCGGAGAAAAAGCCAGGTATGAATAATAATATGCCATCTCAAATCGTTTAGATATCTAGCGAGACCACACCGCTTAGCGGAACAGGTATCCCCTTACTAGTATCTTAAAACCTTTATAAACCCTTTTCTGTGCCCCTGCATCCACAATGGTTAATTCAATTCAAAACATTATTATGTGATGATATACAAAACAATTGAATCAATTCTGGATTATCCATCCCCAATTCATTTTGACTATCTGTCATAATTATAATTTTTAGGATTACTATTAACCTGATAGTTTTCATAGGCTAACTAATAACCGGTCAAACTTGTAAGTACACCCTGTCCAATTATATAGTTTTCATAGGATTACTATGAACCTATTGGTAACTCCAATATTATTTCTTGTATCCTAGTTTTCATGGGCTGACTAGGAACCTATTGTAATAGTCAATATCTTTCTTTTACCTTAGTTTTCATGGGCTAATTAGGAACCTATTGATTATCTGTAAATATTTCATTTTTCTTATCTGGATATAGTTTTTCATAGGATTACTATAAACCTGTCTAACTGACATCTTTAATATATATAGTTTTCATGGGCTAACTATGAACCTATTGGTCCCTACCAATATCTTTTCCCTTACACAGTTTTCATACGCTTATTGTTAACCTATTGGCCCTTACCAATATCTT
Source organism: Allium cepa (assembly GCA_030765085.1). Taxonomy (NCBI): domain Eukaryota; kingdom Viridiplantae; phylum Streptophyta; class Magnoliopsida; order Asparagales; family Amaryllidaceae; genus Allium; species Allium cepa. The sequence continues at coordinate 142,160,845 of CM060932.1, forward strand.
TTATTTATTCACTACTTGGTCAAACCAACTGGTTATTCAACCTTTTTCCAAAGTATAGTTTTTTGGATTCATTATAAAATGAATATATACATATATGAATAAGCATGCAATATGACTTGATTAATTTCTTTAATCCGTTTAGACTTCTTCATAAGTTCCATTTCAAAATATTTTGTGTATTAATATTCCATGTTTTTGCTTTTAAATAAGATTGGGTTGATTGTTTTGAAAACTATACATTCGAAACCTTCGAAACCTTGCTTTCGACCTCACTAGATAGCCTCCTTCGAAAGCATGTATCACTTTTTAAAACATTAAGCTTATGCTTTTAAAAGCACTTCAAAATCTTTCTTTCGAAACCTTTCGACTATAATAAAGTGTTACTTATTAATTACTAGAAGCATAGCTTCGAAACTATTGGAAGTATCTCTTCCTAAAGTATTGAAAGTCCACATTTTCACACTATTGGGTTTGTCTTTTAAAATATCATTTGGATCAAAATAAACATAAACGAAAGAATCTCTTTCAAAATCAATCTTTATTATATAAAAATATTGGAAATTTATGATGGCATCGATACCATCTCTTTCGACAGTGTCGAAAGCATACATTTAAAATGTTGAATGATAGCTTTGAAACCCCTTTCTAAACCATTGCCTTTGAAACCCATAACCCTTATGAAAGAATTTAGAAAGTGGATTAATATAGCTTTAAAATAAATAATACCTTTCGTCGGTATTGATTGACTTTAATACACTCGAAAGGCACAAGAATTGGCAGCAGGGTTTTGACTGGGTCGGAACCCCTTCTTTCGAAAGCATTGATTTATAATTAAAGAAACAACTTAAAAACCCCTTTATTTCGAAACAAACATGGCAACCCATTCAGAAGCCATTATAAAACTTTTTAAAAAAAATATACGTATCGACTAAGTCGAAAGTGTTGAATATGCAAGTATATGATTTTTGTTTGATGATAATAAACATATATATATATATATATATTAATGTATTTGTTAATGTACTATTTTATTTTCCACATAATTAGATAAATATTTACTGAATAAAATAAATAACACAGAATTCAAATTCAAAAGGATATTTTATTCAAACAAATATTTATTACAATTTTGAATAGTACGAATTTGAGCTCTCACTACGTACACAATTTTCAAACAATACAATTTTGATCAATCACAATTTTTCATTTACAAACGTCCTCATTACATATCGCTCATTTACTCATACTCGTATTTATCATCAACTCTATTCCAGATTGAATCCAGCATCTAAGCAATCTGCAAAATAAACATTAACGCAGTAAAATTGAAAAAGAAATATTTATGCAGTGTAAAATAAAATGTATTTTGAAAATATTATTTGCCTCAATTATTTAGGTTGTTCGTCATCATTTAATTTTGAATTCATCATACACGAACAGCTTGTGACATGCAAAGTGTATCACTGTACATGCCGTGGGGCTGTGCACATCGATATACACTTGATAAAATTACCGAGACAGGTGAGCACACGGTCAAACCCAAATCAAAAGTCGGGTTCAACTCAAGTGAAATAAATATTAAGTCACGATATCAACACAAGGTCAAACCCGAGCTATAAGCTGGATTCAATGCAGGTGCAATCTAAATGTACAAGTTCAATAAAATGGTCAACCAGTCCAAAATCAAAAATGAACAAGTACAAAAGGTGGTGAACAACAATAAAGAAGGCAACAAGTAATGTACACGTGAATGCTACAGTCTCAAGTCCAACCAGACTCTAGACATGTACTTGATGCAAAACATAACTTCAAATACCAAAGTGAAGCAAGAAGACATCAATATACAGAGAACCAAGCTACAGATTTCAAGTACAATGCAACAATACCAAAGTGAAGCCACCAATACAAACCTGACTCAAAGCAATGCACCAGTGAAATGAAGAACAGACACAACATAATGCAACACTGACACATATATGCAAGCAAAGACTAAATGGTGCAGCAGCGACTATCTAATGGAGACTCAATCCAGTGCAAACTCGAGCTGGCATATCATAGCACATGAATGCACAATGCAAACTACAACAGAAGTGTAGTCACATGAAGACCCCAACTAGACCACCATGAAAAGGCAATAATAAAGACAAATGAAAGTGTCGACTTACATGTGAGAAACAACATCAACCACCATGAAATCAAGTTCAAGAAAAACAAAGGCAATACTCAAGTACTACTAGAATTCAAAGGCAGCAAAGAAATGCAGCAGTGACAAATAGAATATGTGCACAAGCACATATCAGTTCATATGTATACATGACAAAATTTCAACATGCACTATACATAAAGACCAGGCAAAAAAGTACCAAAGATCAAAATTTGTAGCAGGTGACAATTTTTTTTGGAACAATGTCATAATATACAAGTGAGTGTATCAAGTCATAGCCATGACAACCCAAGTCAAAACAGTTTCAAATAAAAAGCCGCAGTAATAAGAAATTCATGAAGCCGACATAAGCAGGTCAACATGGGATTTCAAATTAAAGTCAAATTTGAATGGTAGAAAATCGAAATCGTGGTGAGTAAGAAAAATTCCCAAAGCAATTCGAAGCCGTGATGAGCAAGCCAACGTCAAATTATACGAAATTGAAGAAGTCAGAAATCATCTCAAGCATTCAAACAAAATCAAGTGGCCAAACAAAGTTATTGAAAAATTCAAATAAGTTTATACGAACGAAAATATAGGAATTTGAATCCTATAAAACCATATCATCATCGGCCTAAAAAACCATCGAGTTCAAGCAAGCCAATCAGTAAAGCAAAGAGCAAAATCACGTACCATTAAAATCGAACTCGATTGAAGCAGCCGAAGCTAAGCAACGAATGATTGATCATCAAAGCAACCACGAGAAACATCTATTCAACCGATCAACATTCAGGCGACGGCTTCTAATTAACAAAGCCCTAATTTCAAAGCAAAGAAGAAATGAACGAGCAACAAATGAAGCACCCATTTTTAACTCAAAGAATTGAAGGCCGAAGAAATAAAACAAGGAATCGGGCTGAAGGAATAAAAGAGATTTATCACTTCTATTTTATTTTTGGGCTGGCAAATTCAATTGGGCATAAATTATTTAAAATTAGGGTTTCATTATTTTTAATTGTTTTAAATTTGTATTTTCCTTTTTAAACTTTTGTAATTTCTAGTCGTGTGACTAGAGGATGAACTGCGGTGGTGTAGTTTGAGAATTCGCAACTCGGTGACTGAGTTTTGGTAGGGTTTTGAGCGTAGAGTTAGGCTATCGATAGCGGGTGTCATGAGTTTATGTGTGTAAGCGTCTGACTACTTAATTTCTAGTAGAAACCTTGGAGGCAGCATGTAGGCGAGATTTTGCTGAAGCTGGGTAAATCTGTGTGTTCTATTTTCTATTTTTATTATTCCGCTATTATATGTGCTGCTATTATTCAACTTATATCTGTGCTGCAATTAGTTTATACTTCTGTAATAAATTTTTATAATTAATAGTATCACCCTATTCACCCCCCTCTAGGGTGAAATCGATCCTACAAGTGGTATCAGAGCTAGGAATAAAAGCCATTTTTGATTTAAAATTTTGATTTTGTTGTAGATCAATTTGTTTTACAAATATGAATTTTTAAAATGGCTTATTTTAATACTGCTTTTATTGAGGGTCAGTCCATAGTTAGACCACCAATGTTCAATGGTGAATATGCTTACTAGAAAAATTGAATGAAAATTTTTCTAAAAAACATTGATGCTTGGAATATAGTTAAGATAAGTTACACAGCACCAACTATAATAGTAAATAATCAGGAAATTGACAAACCAATTGATCGATGGACAGATCTAGAAGATTAATTACAGAATAATAATGCCAAAGGTATGAATTCTATTATTTGTTCATTGGATCAAATTGAATTTTATCAAGTCTCACATTATCTAACTGTGCAGGAAATATGGCACACATTAGAAGTGACTCAAGGAACATCTCAAATCAAAGAATCTCGCCTTGCCATGCTGAGTAGCGAATACGAGAATTTCACAATGGCCAAGGAAGAAAATGTCAAAGAGATGTATGGACGACTTTTCGATCTCATATACAAATCAAAAGCTCTCGAAAAATCATATTCATATTTGGAAATAGTCCGAAAAATCCTCAAAGTCATTCCATGAAGTTTTGAAGCAAAAGTGACTGCCATTCAAGAATTAAAAGATTTCAAACCAATCAAAATTGAAGAACTCATCGGAAATCTCACCACTTATGAGCTAGAATTAAAATTCAAGGAAGAGCATGAAGGAGGATATACTCGAAAGAAATCGATAGCTCTCAAAGGAACAACTGAAAGTGATGACGACGACGACGATAATGGAGCAGCTGAGCTGGCACTATTAATAAAGAAATTCGAAAAGTGGAACCGCAAATACAAAAATCTAGCGTTAAATCAAAAATTGAAAAGCAGAATAGTCAAAGCACCAAACAACCCAAAAGAACGTGAGATCATCTGTCACAAGTGCAACAAACTCGGACACATCAAGCCTAATTGTCCTCGAAATCGACATGGCGAAGAAAAGAAATCAAAAAGGAGAAATTTTGCAACCACGTAATAAAAGTGATGATGATAATAAAAGCACCAGTAGTAAGAGTGAGAAGACATATCCGTGCCTTCGAGGTTATACAACTAATAGCGATGATGGTGAGCCAAGCGAGGTATCAAAACTTACTCACTCAGAATTACTTATATACTTCCACGAAGTAAATGATTGTTTTGAAAGACTTAGGGAAAAATATGCCAAAATTGAATCATAAAGAGATAGTTTGATTGAATCAAATAAACAGCTTAATCAATTGGTTAAAAACTATCAAACTAAGTGCCCTAAGTGTGATAAGTGTCCATCAATCGAAGAAGAAATTAAAAAATCAGAAATTAAAATTAAATCGCTTGAAAATGAAATTCTTGTTTTGAAAGAGAGCGAAAATACTAGAAGAGAAAACTCGATTAAAAAGTGCACAGAATTATTGAACGAAAATGAATCTCTCAAAACACAAGTCCAACATTTCTGTACGACTTTAGGAAAATTTTCCAAAAGTGAAAGATCGTTGAATATGATATTGAAAAAACAAACTGTTAATACTGTTAGGTAAGGACTTGGGTATAATCAATCTAAACTTGATAGAAGCAAAATTAATCAAGTCAATTCCATGTGCAAAATTTGAAGAAACTTTGGACATAATCAAAATAATTGTTGGTATAGATCCAAACACGTGAAAACCATTACAATTTGGGTTCCAAAAGGCATGAATATAAAATCACTTAAAGTCAAACAAATCTGGGTGCTGAAAGAAACATATATAAATAGTTTTGGGTCTACACAAATATATTTTTCAACATCTTTTGCCACTAACGACCATGAACCTATAAAATCAAATAGGTCACAAAAATCTTTTATTGCGTAGGTATAGTGGCAGACTAACGAACAACAACAGTGTTAACTGGATTCTAGCGGTTCCAGACACACAACGGGCGACCAATCAAAGTCCCATAGCCTAGTATAAAGGTGGCAGAATCATAATGGACAACAACGAAAAATTATCGACAAAGGTAGAATAGGTAAAAGTATCTTGAACGATAAATGTGATAATCTACACTATAATCTGAATTAATTCAGCCAGTTATGTGATAAAGTTATCAATGCTGATTTTGATTCTGACTTTTTCAAAATTGTTGGTCAAAATATTCTTTTATGTCGAGAACACTTTAAAAATCTCTAGAGTCTTTGAACTGAAAAAGCGCTATGGATCGTGTAATATGGATATATGATAACACAAAGTATAGTGATGATAGTAAATAGTGTGGAATATAAAAACAGTATAATAAAATGACACCAGAGATTTTTATACTGGTTTGGAGTACCGTCCTACGTCCAGTCCCAGACTCCTTCTGAAATTTCACAAAAACAACAACCCTCACTTAACCCGGAGGAATAGGTATATACAACCCCTGAGCAGCCGAACAAGGACACGAGTAGCAGAACAGGATTTTGCCTCAGCAGCCGAAGAGGACTTCACACACCTAAGCAGCAGAATAGGACTTCAGCAAATATAAAAGACTGTTTTAAATTTGTGTGTTCTAGTAACACGGATTTTTCACTTATAGTACATCCTTCCTACAATCTTCTCCTCGAGTGTATATATATATATATATATATATATATATTCAAAGTTTATGAAGAATAGAAAGGTATAATATGCTTTAATGCAGAATAATTGAAAGTAAAATAGCAAATGGATTCCAAAGAGTTAGATTAGAAAGATAAGAAAATTCGGTGATTTGGAATCAAGTTAGAGTATGTATTTATAGAGGTTAAAGAGCAGCGACTATTGATGAAGAGTTTCGATTGAAGTGTTGCGTCTAAATCTTTTCGTAGAGGTTCGTAACTCTTCATAAATAATCGTATCTTTTCAAAAAGTAGCCGTTGTAGAAGTTCAGTCAACTGCAGTCCACTGAATATTCAAACGAATTTTTAAATATACATCTGTATATTTGTGCACCTATGCATGTTGCATAGAATTTTCAGGGTTAGTCGACTGAGCTTCTGGGTCAGTCGACTGATCTGGTAAAATCTGTGCAATTTGCACAGTTTACACAGGTATAGTAATATATATAACTTTAAACACTTTTATAATATAATATATATTTTATATGCTTATATATGTATAAAATATTTGGGAATAAGATGATTAAACATGTAAGCTAATATATACGCAAACGAAGAGAGATTTTAACAAAATTGACCTAAGATTCAAAAATAAAATAATATAATTGATGCACCGCTTTGAAGTCTTGTCTCCTTATGTTATATATTCTCTTCTTGTCATAGCAGTCGTCAAATCTGTATGTCGTAGTGATAGCTTTGTGTTATGAATCAAAACCAAGTCTCAACATTCTCTTCTTTTTTGATTGATGACAACCTGTAAATAGATATAGATTTTGATTGTATATATAATATAAATACTTACTCCCCCTAAATCTTTGATACTCTATATCCTGCATTCTCAATATTAGTAATAATATTTCTCCCCTTTATCATTGACAAAAAAGAATAAGTAATATAAAAGTATGAAGCATAATGTCATAGATATTATGAAGGAAACAACCATTCATACATTAAAAAACTGTGAACAAGAGTCTTGAAATACGAAAAGGAGTGACTGTTTTAATACAAGCCATAAAATAAAGACTAATGTTTGCATAATATAAAGTAACAACTCATGCCATCCTTTGCTCACCCCTATCATCATGCGATGTTTGAACACCACTATCGTCTCTGTCTCCACCATCGTCGCTACTACTTGCTTGATCATCGGAAGAGAAAGACCAAGTGAAGACGGGTTGCTTACCCGGATCGCCTATTGTAGCGGTGGAAGTGCCGCATGAACAAGATATAGCTTGCCATAACTTCGTAAAAAATGATTTAACCTTATCAAGCTTTTCGTCAACTTTATTGATATGGAATTAAAGAATTTGTTGGTTACGTCATCTCATAGAAATCAACTCATGTGGAGGTAGGCTCGGTTTAGGAATTAAAATTTCGTCTTGTTGACGACTAATTGATCTTTGGCAGGATGGACCGTGAGATGCTTTGCCATGTTGTTGTGGTTGATCTTGAGATAATTTTCATCTAGTCCATTCTTCGAAAGTAACGATAGGAGGTGGTCAAGCAACCGGTAGCTTCATCAATACTAAAGTGCAAGAATTTAAATACTCAACGGTAGAAACCGACGAGTCAGGTTTTGGAATCTCGCATGCCTTTAGTTGTCCCATAATATACTCACCATAATAGATGACATTCATTCGACCATTGTTGAAGCTTAAGAATTCATCAAGAATTAATCGTAGCCAATTGACTTTAATGCTTTCGAAGATAGTGTATAATGCTTTAAAGTTATGTTCATAAAAAAGTTCATAACTCCTGGTTCGCGGAGTTACGGTTTTCATTAAAGCACGATGTATAATTCTTGCTTTTGGTCTTAAGGACATGGACTTGAGTTGGTGCATGTCGTCTTCTAAAAATAAATGACTTATATGCTCACGAACAACCATATCACAATCAACATTGCTCAATTATATACCATCTTTTTCAGATCTTAAAATATGAGCCATTCGATCTAAGGAGAAAAAGACAGGTTTTCCACAAACTAGACTCCATATACAATCTTCTTGATTTTGAACGGTTTGGTGACCCAAGTTAAGATTTGCGTATAATAGTTTGACCATTATTTGACTAATTTTGTGCTTATTATTGTCAATATTGAATAAAGATTCCAAATTGCTCATACGAGCCAATTCGTGTATATGGTATGGAGAGAAATCGTAAAACTTTACATACGAACCTTCAAAGATGCGAGAATCTTGCATTCTTCTCCATCTCCTAATTGCAGTATCGTCAAATAGTCATTGTTAGATTTCCCCTTTGAAGGAGGTTGAGAGGATGAAGATGCTTGTCCTTTTCTCTTAGGAGCCATTAATTTGATTGTTTGGATGTTAAAAATTAATTTTTGAAGAGCTAGGGTTTTGGAGAAGTTGAAAATATGAAATGAGTGAAGAGAGAGAAGGGAAAGGTAATGGTTAAAAGGTGAAAAGTGAGTGGGTAGGAGTAGTAATGTTGCTCAGATTCACGATTCAGTCGACTGAATCAGTGGTTCAGTCGACTGAATCTGAAATTCGAAAATTTTTACCCTTCTGGTCCAGTCGACTGAGTCACTGAGGTAGCCGACTGACCATGGTTTTTAAAAAAATTTTACTTCGGTGTCTATCGACTGACCCCCTGGTTCAGTCGACTGACCTGGGTGAATATCTACAGTCAATGTTTTCTTGAGTAAATTTTTATAAATTTTCATACTTATGAACATTGTAAGTTTATTATAACTAGTGTACATGTTGATGATATGAAGAAGAAATGAATTATTCCAAAAACAAAGCGTACATACTTTAGTAGAATTATTCGGAAATAAAAAATCTACAAATAATAACAACTAAGTTTATTTTGAAGGGCTGGGAGTTTTGTAGCCCTGTACGTGTTTGCGACGAGCATTCGATGCTTCATTTCGATCCCAAGAATTTAGTGAGACCGATGGTCGCGGTGGGGATGAAGTCGAAGGCCGTCGAATATGCGAAATGGCATGTTCGTCTATTGGATATGAAGAGGCCCCGCAAAACCTTATAGAAATGTGCTCGATAATTCCTAGATGTCTGGAGTTAATCTTTTGCTCATAATATATTTCTTGTTGAAGCATCAGTGATTCTTGTTGATAATGATGCAAATCATCTATTTTTTGTTTAGTGTTTGAAGATACGTCAATCATCTTCTTCCCTTTCCTTTTATCCAGAGTATATCCGGTATGATAGGTAGAAGGATGTGAAGTATGATGAACGAGAGTTTTTGGTGAATTGTTAGAGGCTAGAATTTCAATGGAGTCAGTTGATGAAGAAGTTGACATCTTGAAAATTAGTTTGTTTGTATTTCAGTTTGATTGTATGAAAAAAATAATTTATTTATAGCCTAAGATTGAGTAAAAGAAGGTTGAATTGAATGGCTTGTTTTGAATTTAACCAAATTAAAGAGTAGTTACTTAGGAAAATTGTGTTATTTCATTTGTTTTTCTGTTATTTGATTTATCATATGTAATGTAATGTAATGTGCATAAAAAGGAGTGAAGTATATTTATAAAGATAAGTGTTATGCATAATTTAATATATTGTTGTCACTATATAATAGGCTCCCCATCCTAGACTGTAACAGAAATAATCAATAGCTTAGGTGGTTAAGATGCCTGAGCTATTCACAACAGGTCATAGGTTCGAGCCTCTGCATGGTTAGAAATATGAATTTTTGTATAAAAAAAAAATCATTTTTGAGTTTTTAGCCAAAATTTCATATTTTATTATTTATATATCTTTAGTTGACATGATACCGAGTTCACGACGTAATTTTATAAAAGTATTTTCTAATAATGGTTTAGTAAAAATATCAGCTAATTGATTTTCTGATGGAACGTAGTCTAAATTTATCACTTCTTTTTCTATATTATCGCATAGAAAGTGATGTCTAATATCTATGTTTTTAGTTCTTAAGTGGTTTACTGGATTTTTGGATAGATTTATTGCACTAGAATTATCGCAGTAAATTGTTGATTTTGATAGATTGACTCCAAAATCTTTAAATGTCTGTTGCATATAAATTACTTGTGCGCAAGATAGTGTCGCAAAAATATATTTTGCTTCACAAGTTGATAGTGAGACGTACCATTTGTACTTTTACTATCCGTTCGTGATCCTCCGAAATCAGCATCGCTGTATGATACTAACTCGAACGAGCACTCCTTTGGATAGAAAAGTCCGAAATCTATAGTATTACGAAGATAACGTAGTATTCGTTTTACGGCTCGTAAAAGTGAATCTCTTGGGTTAGCTTGAAATCATGCACATAAACACACACTCATCATTATATCTGGTCTACTCACCGTTAGATAAAGTAGTGATCCTACCATACTACGATATAGTTTTTGGTCTACACTCTTGCCATTTTCATCTCTATCAAGATGTGCTGTTGTGTTCGTAGGTGTTGGTTTGGCAGAAGTGATTTCCATTCCAAAATTTTTGATAAGATTATTACTGTATTTTTCTTGATTAATAAATATTCCATTTGAAACTTGTTTTATTTGAAGACCTAAAAAATACGATAATTCTCCCATATGGGACATTTCAAATTCTGTAGTCATTATTTCAGAAAATTCAGTAAATAATTCATTATTTATTGAGCCAAATATAATGTCGTAGACATATATTTGAACTATCAAAATATCATTTTTAGAATGTTTTATAAATAAAGTTTGATCTACTTTTCCTATTTCGAATCTTGAGTCAATTAAATAGCTTTAAGGCATTCATACCAAGCACGTGGTGCTTGTTTTAAACCATATAAAGCTTTCCAAAGTTTATAGACATGATCTGGGTATTTGTCACGAATAAATAAAGGAGGTTGTTCAACATAAACATTTTCTTTAATATAACAATTTAAAAATGCACTACTAACACCCATTTGATAGAGCATAAAGTTATTAAAACATGCATACGCCAATTAGATTCGTATTGCTTCTAGTCTAGCGACTGGAGCAAACGTTTATTTGTAGTCTATTCCTTCTTCCTGATTATATCCTTGTACTACTAGTCTTGCTTTGTTTCTAGTTATATTTCCTAATTCGTCTGCTTTATTTTTATAAACTCATTTAGTTCCTATAACAGTCTGATCGGTCGGTCTGGGTACAAGTTGCCAGACTTCATATCGTTCAAGTTGATTTAGTTCTTCTTGCATAGAAGCAATTCAATTTCCATCCGATGATGCTTCCTTAGTATTTTTAGGTTCTATGGTAGAGAGAAAATCTACATTACCCATTAAATTTAGTTGATTCCTAGTTCGAACATTTGAATTTATTTCTCCAATTATATCTTCTGTAGGATGATTTCATAAGATTCTTCGAGGAGATCTTATTGTATTAGTAATATTATTAACAATGTTTCATCTTCTCTAGAATTATAAACAATATCTTCAACATCTCTTGAATTGTTTATTATTATATTTGTTTTATTATCAAGTAAATCATCGTCAGTATTTGTTTTAGAAATAAGTTTATAGTTCTCATCAAAAGATACACGGAGTGTCTCTTCAATAGTATTAGTTCCTTTATTGAAAATTCGATAAGCTTTGCTTCGATTCGAATATCCAAGAAATATACCTTCCTCACATTTTGAATCAAATTTTCCAGGCCGACCTTTGGTGTTTAATACAAAACATTTTTAACCAAATATTTTAAAATAAGATACGTTTGGTTTTCTACCTTTAAATAGTTCGTAAGGTGTATTTTTAGTGAGGGGTCTAATAGAAACACGATTTAAAACATAACAAGAAGTTGCAACAGCTTCTACCCAAAAATGTTTTGGTAATGTTCTTTCATTTAGTAGAGTTCTTGCACATTCTTGTAAAGTTCGATTCTTTCGTTCTACAACTCTATTTTGTTGTGGAGTTCTAAGAAATGAAAAATTATGAAATATTCCTTTCCTTTTACAATAATTATCAAACTGTACGTTTTCAAATTCACATCCATGATCACTTGTAATATTTTTAATTCTAATACCTTTTAAATTTTGAATTTGTTTCACAAATGTTTTGAAATTTTCGAAAGTATCACTTTTATTTTTCATAAAGATAGTCCATGTATATCTAGAAAAATCATCAACTATTACAAATACGTATATATTTTGATTTATGGATTAAATTTGAGTAGGTCCAAATAAATCCATATGAAGTAATTCAAGTGGTTGTAATGTCGAAATGACTTTCTTTGATTTAAAAGAGGATTTTGTTAATTTACCTAATTGACACGAGTCACATAAATTATTAACTTTAAAGTTCATCTTTGGTAATCCATTTACGAGATTATTTTTAGAAATTTTATCTATATTTTTGAAATTGATATGACATACTCGTTTGTGCCATATCCAGGGATCATTTTCTTTGGCTATTAAACACAAGTCTGAGTCACGATTAACTTTCATATTCAAAACGTAGACGTTTTTATCTCTATTTCCTTCGAAAATAAGATTTTGTCTTTGATCAAAGATACTACATTTATTTTCAAAGAAGGATATTTTAGAAACTTTATCGCATAATTGACTTATACTCAATATATTATGTTTTAGATTCTTAACTAATAAAACATTTGTAATAAGATGTAAATTAGATGTACCATAATTGCGCACATCGCCTTTGCTGATCATATAGCCTTTGGAATTATCTCTAAAAGTGACAGAACCTCTATCTGAGTATCCAATATTTACCAGCATATCTTTGTCTCCTGTCACGTGTTTTGAGCAACCACCGTCGAGTATTCATTTTCCTCTTTTCTTGAGTTGGACATGCAAAAAATATTAGATAACGTTGGTACCCACTTTTTCAATAGGGTCGAGTTAGGTCTTAGGAAACCAAACCCAAGTGGGTTTAGTATCCTTTTTATAAGTATAATTTTATTATTATGAACATTTTCTATGGATGAACTAATATACTTTTTTCCTTATTAATTTGTTATTAGTTTTAGGTACCCATATATTTATAGTTTTAGAAATTAGTCTTGAAGATGTGGATGTTTTATTAGACTTAACTTTTCAGTTACTAAATTGTGGATTTTGACTTTCTTCTTATAACCTAAACCATTTTTATTGTTAACAGGTTGTGAATTCTCAATAATTCTAGACAAATTTTCTCTTCCTTTATTGAAATTTGAAACTTTTTTAGTGATTCCTTCTAGTTTGGTCTTTAGACTTGAATTTTCTAGTTCTACCATTTTAGTATTAGTTTTTGAAACATGATTTTCAGAAACAAGAACATCGTTCTTTTTTTTTTGAGTTTCAATTTTTTGACTCAATAATATAAGTTGAGAATTAACATTTGAAAGAGATTCTTGAGTTTTCTCAAGTTCTTCTTCAAATATTTTCTTCTCGTCTTTAAGCATATCTCTTTCGAATTCTGCCTTGTTCTGATTTTCTACAGCCTCTTTATATTTTCTTTTGAGACTTTTTAAAGTATCTAATAATTCAGAATTTATCTCTATCATATCATCAAAAGTTAAATCACTAACCTCATTATCTTTAGCCATAAAACGTACGTTGGCTTGTTCATTATCGCTGTCACTCTCACTTTCAGAAGAAGAGGAGGAATCTGAATCATCCCATGTAACTAAAAAGGCTTTTCTTTTGAATTTTTCCTTACTTTTATTTCGATATTCTTTCTTTTGATCTGGACCGTCCTTCTGTATGTGCCCATTTTTGTGACAGTTAAAGCACTCTATAACTGATGAAGATGATGGTTTATTGCTGTTTGAGCTTCTCTTGCCATTATTTCTGTTTCCTTTTCTATATTTCAAGAATTTCTTGAAGTTTTTGGCAATAAGGCTAGGTCGTCTTTGTCTAAACTGATTCTTCTTGTTTTGCATGGAATGCTATATTCTTTTTATCTTGGGCTTGAATTTGTTTAGCCTGCAAATTTACTTCATAGCACATTAGATTTCCTATTAACTCTTCCAGAGTTATTTTGGAAATATCATTCGCTTCTTCAATAGCGAGAACTTTTCTTTCCCATTCTTCCGTTAAAGAGTTAAGAATTTTGGATAAAATTTCAAAGTATGAATATTTTTCTCTTAGTCCTACTAATGAACGATAGATATCATGAAATCTTGAGTACATATCATTTATAAATTCATTTTCTTTCAGTCTAAAGTTTTGAAACTGATTTTGAGCATGGATATTTTGCTTTGTTTGACCTTGTTGGTTCCTTCATGTGTAACTTTGAGTATATGCTATATTTTATATGTAGTATTGCACATGCTAACACGGTTAAACTCATTTTTATCTAAGGCACAAAATAACGTTTTCATGGCTTTTTCATTAGCTATAGCATCTAATTTCTGTATATTTGACAAAGTAGAATACTCTTCAGTAGGAATAATATATTTTGTCTGAGTTATATTCCATGAATCAAAACCATTTGCTTGCATATATATCCTCATTCATGTGGCCCAATAGTTATAATTCATGCCATTAAATCGTGGTGGATGTGCAGTGGATTGTCCTTCAATGAAGCTAGTGTTAATGCTAGTGCTAGTGTTAGTTTCCATATTTTAAATTATCAGATAACCATGTAACGGTTATATGATAACCATGCTCTGATACCAAATGAAAAAGTGCTATGGATCACGTAATATGGATATATGATAATACATAGTATGGTGATGATAGTGATATAGTAAATAGTGCGAAATATAAAAATAATATAATAAAATGACACCAGAAATATAAAAATAGTATAATAAAATGACACCAGAGATTTTTATAATGGTTCGGAGCACCGTCCTACGTCCAGTCCTAGATTCCTTCTGGAATTTCAATAAAATAACAACCCTCACTTAACCCGGAGGAACAAGTCAGACGAACAAGGACTTAAGCAGCAGAATAGGATTTCGCCTCGGTAGCCGAAGAGGACTTCACACGCCTGAGCAACAGAACATGACTTCAAAAAATATAAAAGATTATTTTGACTTTGTGTGTTCTAATAACACAGATTTGTCACTTGTAGTACACCCTTCCTATAATCTTCTCCTCGAGTGTGTGTGTGTGTGTATATATATATATGAAGTTTATGAAGAATAGAAAGGTATAATATTTCTTTAATGAAGAATAATTGAAAGGATAATAGCAAATGGATTCCAGAGAGTTAGATTAGAAATAAGAAAATTCGGTGATTTGGAATCAAGTTAGACTATGTATTTATAGAGGTTAAAGAGTAGCGACTGTTGATGAAAAGTTTCGATTGAAGTGTTGCGTCCAAATCTTTTCATAGAGGTTTGTAACTCCTCACAATAGTAAATATTTTTGTAGAGGTTCGTAACTCTTCACAAATAGCCGTGTCTTTTCAAAAAGAAGACATTGTAGAAACTCAGTCAACTGAACCTCTGGGTCAGTCGACTGAATATTCAAATGAATTTTTAAATATATATCTATATATCTGTGCACATGCGCATGTTGCATAGAATTTTCAGGGTGGGTCAGCCGACTGACCTGGTAAAATCTGTGCAATTTGCACACTTTACATAGGTATAGTAATATATATAACTTTAAACACTTTTATAATATAATATATATTTTATATGCTTATATATGTATAAAATATTTAGGAATAAGATGATTAAATATATAAGCTAATATTTATGTAAACGATGAGAGATTTTAACAAAATTGACCTAAGACTCAAAAATAAAATAGTATAATTGATGCACCGGTTTTGAAGTCGTCTCCTTGTAGTATATATTTTCTTTTTGTCGTAACAGTCATCAAATATGTATGTCGTAATGATAGCTTTTTGTTATGAATCAAAACAAAGTCTCAACATGAACTACTTCATATAGAATTGATTGATGATAATACATTTGGCTGACTCTATATTCACGGTTTTGTTTACACGGTTTTAATTCAAATTCAAAAGATGTAAAATGGTTTCAAAATATTTTTTGCAACATCATGGTCTGGTCTATGACATCAAACTAATGATAATCTCGAGTGAAAGAAAAATTCAGATGTAGATTACACTAGTAATCTAGTTGATAGAAAAATTACTGGTGGAACGTGATTTATGTTGTGACATTTAGTTGCTGCATCATTTTCAAAGAAAATATCTTCACATTTTTCATTTCAAATAATTTTCAAATTAGCAGACATTTTTCTTTTATAAAACCCCTTCCAGAAAATCATTTTTTTATCTTATTTCAGATTAGTCATTTTGGAAATTTTGATTTTATAATTATTTTTAGATTTAATTTTAAATGACTACATTGACTAATCTGACTCCCTAATGATTATCAAAAAGATAAATAGCGATTGAAAAAATGATGAGTGTTGATATTAATCATATATTATAACTTGAGACAACACAATTAGTAAATTTCTTTAGAAATTTAAACAAGAATTATAAAAACTTTTTGTTGGTAAAAATTCCATGACAATCTCTAATTCTATCATATTTCTATCAATCATCATTCATCAAAGTTCAGTATAGTTTGTCAATATGTGGTATTTTAAACAGGAAATCATTCGTTTTGCATTTTATTATACTTTTTAAGAACTAAAAAAATTGGAATGCTACTAATCTCATTTAAAAGTCCTAACGGTTAAGCATGGTTAGTAGATATTCAAATTTCTGAAATAAATATACCACAAATAGACACAGCTATATGGTTTTATATGATGACAACATCCCTATCATTTTAAAGTGGAATATGCGTCAAACAGATTATTTATGATTTTTGTTTGATTTTTTTATTGAAATTTAATGTTTATACTCGATTGAGTATTAATGTTGTATTAATGTTTATCACTTTTTCTCTATTTTGCTTGCACTATTACTCTTTTGCTGATAACAAAAGGGGGAGAGAAAAGTTAAGTTTAGGCAAATAAAGGTCAAATATTTTATTTTCTATATGCATCTAGGTTCATCTATTTATTTGCAAATTTTTATGTATATATGAAGGAGCAGCTTAGTGTAGAGAGGGAGGATTAAAATAGGGGGAGTAAATAGAATGATCAAATACATTTAACAAACTCAAAATCTTAAATATATGTTTGTTATCATCAAAAGGGGGAGATTGTTGAATATGTACTTATATGATTTTTGTTTGATGATAATAAACATATATATATATATATATCCATTTAAATGTATTTGTTAATGTACTATTTTATTTTTCATATAATTAAATAAATATTTGCTGAATAAAACAAATAAAACAGAATTTAAATTCAAACGGATATTTTATTCAAACAAATATTTACTACAATTTTGAATTGTACAAATTTGAGCTCTCACTACGTACACAATTTTCAAACAATACAATTTCGATTACATCACAATTTTTCATTTACAAATGTCCTCACTACATATCGCTTATTTACTCACACTCGTATTTATCATCAACTCTATTCCAGATTGAATCCAACATCTGAGCAATCTGCAAAATAAACACTATCGCAGTAAAATTGAAAAAGAAATATTTTTGCAGTGTAAAATAAAATGTATTTTGAAAATATTATTTGCCTCAGTTATTTGGGTTGTTCGTCATCATTTAATTTTGAATTCATCGTACACGAACAACTTGTGACATGCACAGTGTACCACTTTACATGCCACAGGGCCGTGCACATTGATATACACTTGACAAAATTATAGGGACGGGTGAGCATAATGTCAAAGCCAAATCAAAAGCCGGGTTCAACTCAAGTGAAATAAATATTAAGTCACGATATCAACACAAGGTCAAACCGAGCTATAAACTGGATTCAATGCAGGTGCAATCTAAATGTATAAGTTCAATAAAATGGTCAATCAGTTCAAAATCAAAAACGAACAAGTAAAAAAGGCGGTGAATAGCAATAAAGAAGGCAAATAAGTAATGTACAAGTGAATGCTACAGTCTCAAATCCAACCAGACTCTCGACATGTGCTTGATGCAAAACAAAATTGCAAATACCAAAGTGAAGCAAGAAGACATCAACATACAGAGAACCAAGCTACAGACTTCAAGTACAATGCAACAATACTAAAGTGAAGCCACCAATAGAACCTGACTCGAAGCAATGCACCAGTGAAACGAAGAACAGACACAACATAATGCAACACTGACACATATATGCAAGCAAAGACTACATGGTGCAACATCGACTATCCAATGGAGACTCAACCCAGTACAAGCTCAAGCTGGCATCTCATAGCACATGAATGCAAACTACAACAGAAGTGTTGTCACATAAAGACTCAATCCAGACCACCATGAAAAGGCAATATAAAAGACAAATGACGGTCTCGACACACATGTGAGAAACAACATCAACCACCATGAAATCAAGTTCAAGCAAAACAGAGGCAACACTCAAGTACTACCAGAATTCAAAGGCAGCAAAGAAATGCAGCAGTGACAAATAGAATATGTTCACAAGCACATATCAGTTCATATGTATACATGACAATAGTTCAACATGCACTATAAATAAAGACCAGGCAAAAAAGTACCATAGATCAAAACTTGTAGCAGGTGACAAAAAAAATTAGAACAATGTCATAATATACAAGTGAGTGTATCAAGTCATAGCCATGACAACCAAAGTCAAAACAGTTTCAAACGCAAAACTGAAGTGATCAGAAATTCACGAAACCGACATAAGCAGGTCAATAGGGGATTTCGAATTAAAGTTAAAGTTGAATGGCAGAAAATCGAAATCGTGGTGAGCAAGAAAAATTCCCAAAGCAATTTGAAGCCATGATGAGCAAGCCAACCTCAAATTATATGAAACTGAAAAAGTCAGAAATCATCTCAAGCATTCAAACAAAATCATGTGGTCGAACAAAGTTATTGACAAATTCAAATAAATTTATACGAACGAAAATATAGGAATTCGAATCCTATAAAACCCCATCATCATCGGCCTAAAAAATCATCGATTCCAAGCAAGCCAATCAGTAAAGCAAAAGGCAAAAATCACGTACCATTAAAATCGAACTCGATCGAAGCAGCCAAAGCTAAGCAACGGGCGGTTGATCGTCAAAGCAACTACGAGAAACATCCATTCGATCGATCAACATTCAAGCGGCGGCTTCTAATTTACAAAGTCCTAATTTCAGAGCAAAGAAGAAACGAGCGAGCGACAGACGAAGCACCCATTTTTAACTCAAAGAATTGAAGGCCGAAGAAATAAAACAAGGAGTCGGGCCGATGGAATAAAAGAGATTTCCACTTCTATTTTATTTTTGGGCCAGCAAATTCAATTGGTCTTAAATTATTTAAAATTAGGGTTTCATTCTTTTTAATTGTTTTAAATTTATATTTTCCTTTTTAAACTTTTGTAATTTCTAGCGTGTGACTAAGGGACGAACTACGGTGGTGTAGTTCGAGAATTCGCAAGTCAGTGGCTGAGTTATGGAAGGGTTTTGAGCGTGGAGTTAGGTTAGTCGACAGTGGATGTCATGGGTTTATGTGTGTAAGAGTCTGACTACTTAATTTCTAGTAGAAACCTTGAGGGCAGCCTGTAGGCAGGGTTTTGTCGAAGCTGGGTAAATCTGTGTGTACTATTTTCTGTTTTTATCATTCTGCTAATATCTATGCTGCTATTATTCAACTGATATCTATGCTGCAGTTATTTTATACTTCGGCGATAAATTTTTATAATTAATAGTATCACCCTATTCATCCTCCTCTAGGGTGAAATCGATCCTACAGAAAGCTTAGTAAAACAAAGGCAGGCACTTATCTTTTCAAAACAAATTGAGGTAACGACCCTATCGGAAGCTATGCTTTTGACACCATGCTTTTTGCCTTTCTCCAATCCACTATGTACCATCTAGATGATACCATGTATATTGAATTTAACTTAATGGGGTTTCGACATGATCGAAGGTGAAAGGAAAGCATCAAAAGGTACTCTGATTAGAGGCGAAACCTATTTTGCTGGGTTCAATACTAAATTAAGCAACTTATATAAACTAACCTGCCTACGTGTTCATTTCTTATTGGTTGCCCAAATTTTTCCCATGCTTTTCAAAACTAACCTCTTTTTTATTTTGGATAAGTATCAAACTTAAAATTTTGCAAACAAAACCTTCTTCTTTATTTATATGTAAATCAATTTGATCCTATTCTCAAAGTATTTTATTTTATATATCAAATTACTTAAGTAAAATCCCTAAAAATCACGGAAATTTACTTTGATCATGTTATCTATCATATCAAAATTTCAAACTCAAATTCTCAATTTATTTTTTCAAATAAATTATTAAACCCAACATGCTATAATTTTATTCAGAAATTCATAATAATCTTTCTAAAGCTTGAAAAATTATCAATCTTAAAACCTAACTCTAAAATCATGTTTTGCATAACATATAAGTTTTCCATGGCATTCAAACATCAAAATCTCTCGGTTTTGGCCTAAAACCATATAAATTCTTATTTAAACAATCTCATTAAATTAAACAAACATTAATTCATGCATATCATCATCCAAACATCATACATACGAATTTAATCTTAAATCTAAAACGTACATTCAGTAAATAGAGATGGAAATTATTATCCACCTTAATCTTTTATATGGAAAGTGGATTGATATGAGTTTGATTCCTCGTTTTTATTTCTTTTTTCTTTGAATTTCTCTTGTTCTTTTCTTTTTAATGGTCGTCCTTTCTCATCTTTTCTTACGTTTTTATTTTTTTGAGAAAATGAGCATGAGTGTGAACGGCTTAAGGTAAATATGTTTATATATGTATGTATGTATGTATGTATGTATGTATGTATGTGTGTGTGTGTGTGTAAAGGTGAGGTTAGGTGTAGTTATATCCCATTATACCCTTACATAATTTAATTAGTCTACAAACCATTCTTTAGCCCAATTAAATTATCAAGCACGGCCACCTAAATTTATTCAAATTCCAATCCCCTTATCCCTTAACGTTTACATTATTATATTTAATTTATCTAATTAAATATCCTGAATAATGTTATTAAAAATTAGGGGTGTTATAGGCTCCCCTCCTTAAAGAATTTCGTCCTCAAAATTTAGTAAGGACTACATACTAATCATAGCAATCATCTGTAACCACTCCTAACACTACTACTAGTTTATCTGACTAGCGATCATCTATATAAATCTAATATAGACATACCATTGAAAACAGATTAGGATAAGTAACTCGAATCTTGTCTTATATTTCCCAAGTATAGTGCTTCTTGTTATCGCTCCACTGAACTTTCACTAACTTGACTGTCTTAGGCCTTAATCTTTTCTCATCTCTTGCTATAACCCGAACTGGTTGTCTAACAATTATCAAATTCGGCTCCATTACCAACTCATCCAATCATGTTGGTGGAATAGTAGTCTTTAGATCATGCACATACTTGCGAAGATGAGACACATGAAATACATTATGGACATCTGCCATATTGCTCGGCAATTCTACTCTATACGCGAGCTTTCCAATCCTTTCTATAATCTGGAATGGACCAACATATTTCAGTGCCACCTTCCCTGACTTTCTAAATAGTATTACTCCCTTCATCGGTGACACCTTAATAAAAACTGTCTCCAATTGAGAACTCTAAGTCTTTTCGCCTTTTATCTGTGTAACTCTTCTGTCTGGACTGAGCTTCCTTCATCCGATCTCAGATCAACTCAATCTTCTATGATGCCTCTCTAACCATATCTTGACCTAAGACTAATCTGTCTCTAGTCTCTAACCAACATGTGGGTGATTTACATGGCCTTCCATACAAAGCTTCAAAAGGTGTCATTCCTATACTAGCTTGAAAACTATTATTATAGGAAAACTCAATCAAATGCAGGTGATCTTCCCAAGATCCAGCAATGTCTACTACACAAGCTCTCAACAAATCTTCGAGTACCTTATTGACTCTCTTAGTCTACCCATCCATACGTGGGTGATATGTTGTACTCATCTTGAGCTTGGTACCTACTCTTTGTAGACTTCTCCAAAACTCATTAGTGAATAATGCATCTCTATCGCTGACTATGCCTCTAGGAATTCCATGAAGTCCAACAATGTTCTTCACGAACAAATTCGCCAAAACAAGTGTCATTTTGGTTGACTTGACTGGAATGGAATGGGCACTCTTGGTCAATTTGTCCACTATGACCCATATGCTTTCATTTCCTTTGTTCGACCTTAACAGCCCGTCTACAAAATCCATGGATATAGAATCCCACTTTCAAACTGGAATCGCTAAAGGCCGAAGCAACCCACTCGGCTTTTGAAGTTTGCCTTTCACTTGTTAACAGTTAGCAAATTGTCTAACCCACAAGCCAACATCTCTCTTCATGCCTTAGCAATAAAAGATTCTCTTCATATCTTGATACATCTGGGTTCCTCCATGATGAATCGTAAACTTAAATCGATGACACTCATCTAGAACTTCTCTTCTCAAGTGCACTATATTCGGAACACATAATCGTCCCTTCTTCATCAACCATCCTTTTTGGTCAATACCAAAATCTTTAAGATCATCGATCTTGGATCCAACCTCGAGTCTTCTAATTTTCTCGGCTATCCCTGGATCCTCTTTCTGTTTAGAAGCTATCCTCTTGATCAGCGCCGGTCGAACCTCTAAACATGTAATCATAGCAGTATTATGACTAAAATCAATAGTCGATCTCAACTTTATACTACACGTAGCCAAAACTTCTAAATCCTTCCATTCTGCCAACATAACTAACACCGCATTCTGATGTTTCCTACTAAGGGCATCCACTACCTTATTTCCTTTTCCATGAGTATATTCTATACCAAAATCATAAGCAGCCAAATAGTCCAGCCGCCGCTGATGTCGCATATTCAACTCTTTCTAAGAGAAAAATATCTTAAGGACTTATGATCAGTGTATAACTCAAATCTTTACCCTAAGAGATAATGTCTCCAAATCTTCAATGTGAAGATCACCCACAGCCAACTCCAAATCATGAGTAGGATATCCTACTTCGTGCGGTCCAAGCATTTTAGAAGCATATGCAATAACTTTACCATTTTGCATCAATACCGCTCCCAATCATGTTCCACATGCATTAGCATACACCACCAACCCTTGATTTCCATTTGGAACAATTAACACTCGTGCATTGGTCAACAAATGTTTTAACTTAAGGAACCCTTACTCACATTTTTGGACCAAACGAACTTCACATCCTTCTTGGTCAACTTAGTCAAGGTGCTTCTATCTGTGAAAAGTCTTTGATAAATCTCCAGGAATAGCCAGCAAGTCCGAGAAAACTTCTAATCTTGGTTACCTTCTCTGGTCTCCTCCAATTATTGACAGCTTCGATCTTAACTAGATCTACTGCCAAACCTTCCTTTGAAACTACATGACCAAGGAATTTGGCCTCCTTCTTCCAAAAATGACATTTAGAAAACTTTGCCTTTAGCTGATGCTGTCTTAGCGTCTCAAGCATTACTCTCAGATGATTCTCATGCTCTCTCTCATCTTTCGAGTACACCAAATGTCATCTATGAATACCAACACAAACCTATCCAAGCATTCCCAGAAAATCTGGTTCAACAAGTCCACAAAGAAAGCAGGTGCTTTCGTCAACTCGAGTCGCATCACTAACCATTCATATGAACCATACTTAGTTTGAAATGCTGTCAAAGGAATATTGTCCTCTGCCACTCTCAACTGATGGAAACCGATCGCCAAATCTAATTGGAAAAAACACTCTGGCTCCACTCAACTGATCGAATAGATCATCAATCGTGGCAAAGGATATCTATTCTTGATCGTCCTTTCGTTTAGCTTATGATAGTCGATGCACATCTACAATGACCCTTTAACTTCTTTACGAAAATCACAGCCGCACCCTAAGGTGAATTGCCTGGTCTAACAAAATTTCTTCCTTCTAGATCCACTAGCCGCACATTCAATTCTTTCATCTCAGTCGTTGTCATTTTTCTAGGTAGTCTATTGACAGGTTCAGTCCCAGGTACAAGATCTATCTCAAACTTAATAGCTCGTTTTGATGGTAGTCCTGTAATCAGCTTATATATGTCTGCAAACTCTCTTGCAACTCGAACATGACTTAGCTCCTCCGCTGCTTCCAAGGCAATTAACACAACACAAACACTTTGGTCAGAATTATCTAATGAGACGATGATCTAGTTCCGACTATTTGGATGCTTAATGATATTTTCCTATCTTGGCAAAATTTCCTAGCCTCATATCTACCCAACTAATCCATACCCAAAATGATCCCAAAATCTATGAAATCATAAACATACAAACTTCATGCAAACATATGACCAAACAAATCAAGTTCTAACTAGTCACATCTTATTCCTAGAGTTGCATACCCTCCTATTGAATTCACAACTCTTAACGAAGAAATAGAGTAAGTAGGTTCTAAGCATAACTTATTAACCTAATTATGGGATATAAATAAATGTGATGCACCAGTATCAAATAGTATCCTAACTGGAATACTTTGAATTAAAAATACCTTCCATCACAGTCTTTCGCTTATCTGCTACAGCTGATTTGGAAGAATACGGTGGTCCAATAGCAAAAACCTTCCCTTTTTCTACCCTAACTGGCTCTGGACACTGGTTCTTGTAATGCACAACTTGATCGTGGTTGTAACACTTAATATGCTTCTTATCCGCATCCTTCTTCTACCCTTTGCCTGACCGACACTCGTTTGCAAAATAACACTTCTTGTCCATTTGTAACAGACTGAATTAACTGTTGACTTCTTGGTTGAATCTCCCTTCTGGGATCCTTTCTTTTCGAAGAACTTTCTCTTCTTTCCCTGAGAACTTTGGGATTTAATAGGCTTCTCTATAGCACAAATAACAAACATATCTTCATGGGGAATGGCCATCTCCACCACCACATTACAGGGATCACAGATATGAGTCGGGGTTTCCTTAGCAACCTCGGGCATCAGTCCTCGAATGAACCTTTCATTCTTTTTAATGTCGGTGTCTATAATACCGTATCCATATCGAGATAGCTCATCAAATCTATTTTCATACTTGATAAATGAAATGTCTCACTGAACCAAATCCATAAATTTTCTCATCAGTGTCGACTTGGCAACTTCAGAAATAAACCTCTATTCAAATCTCCTTTGAAAATCAGTCCAAGTTAACTCTTCCTCTGGAATTACGGCAGTCACACCATTACACCAATGAAGCGCTGACCCTTGCAATTGTTTAGAGGCTAACCTTCTCTTCTGTGCATCTTCTAGACCCAGATCAGAGAAAATACTTTCAGTGTAACAACCAATTTTCTACTTTTATAGCATCTTCCATTCCTATAAACGGCTTTCCACCCCAACTGGTGTGGTCTCGGTTTAGCTTGGCATAATTATTCCCAATGGGAATCACAGGATTTCTCCTCCAATACTTCTAGCCACTCTAGCAGTTCCTGCTTGCATCAAATTAGTAAGGAACTGATACATCATCCCTGCATCTACTGGCGGATTCCCAACACTCACATTGGCTTCCATATTTTGGTTAGCGTTAGCCTATCGACCGTGATTCCTTCGCGTGTTCGGTTGAGCATTTACATCATTTATGGTGCTTCCTCCATCTAGACTTCCTCTTTCTCGTACATCTATATATGAGCCTAAGTAAGATACAGAAGAATGGTCTAAGAGAAAGGGGAATTATGTACTTATATATATGTAGATCATTGGATTATGTTTTGAAAATCTTTTAGGTTTGACTTGCTTAAGTTTTCATAAACCTATGCTCCGATACCAAGTTGTAACATCCAACACTTGGAGGTCCAAAACTAACGGCTACAAATGCTACATTCATGCATAGTTATTAATCCTCGATTACCAAATACGGTAATGTGAGATAAATTGATATACCATAAACAAATGGATATGGAAAAGTTTAAATTTTCAAAACAACTTTCACATTCCATTCCAAACTCGTTTCAACACTCTTTACATAATCCCACAATGTTAACCACGTTTAGAAAAATACGATTATTACAATATACTCCAAGAGTGACATACGAAGATGCCTCCTTGGTGATCAGAGTGTATAATAGGCAATAAACAACTTTTCCTTAAAAAATACATAGCGGAATCACATGAGAAAAAACTTAAATAACTACATGCCTTCTGCACGACTCTGTAAGATTTTTCGTCTTAAGAGGTAGCTAAAAACCACAAATCTCAAACTACTTAAAATCAATTGAGTACCCAAGATTTTAAGCGGAAAACAAAAACTTCGAGTCTGACATAAAGCCTGGTATGAATAATTATATGCCACATCAAATCATTTAGATATCTAGTGAAACCATGCCGCTTAGCGGAACAGGTTTCCCCTGATAAGTATCTTAAAACCTTTATAAACCATTTTACGTGCTCCTCCATCCACAACAGTTAATTCAATTCAAAACATTATTATGTGATGATATACAAACAATCGAATCAATTCTGGATTACACATCCCTAATTCATTTTGACTATCTGTCATAAGTATAATTTCTAGGATTACTATTAACCTAATAGTTTTCATGGGCTAACTAATAACCGGTTAAATGTGTAAGGACTCCTTATCCAATTATATAGTTTTCATGGGATTATTATGAACCTATTGGTAAATCCAATATCATTTATTTTATCCTAGTTTTCATGGGCTAGCTAGGAACCTATTGACTAACAGCCAATATCTTTCTTTTATCCTAGTTTTCATGGGCTAACTAGGAACCTATTGATTATCTGTCAAAATTTCATTTTTCTTATCCGGATATAGTTTTCATGGGCTTACTATAAACCTGTCTAACAGACATCTTTAGTTATACATAGTTTTCATGGGCTAACTATGAACCTATTGGCCCCTACCAATATCTTTTCCCTTACACAGTTTTCATGGGCTTACTGTCAACCTATTGGCCC
The DNA here is from genome assembly GCA_030765085.1 of Allium cepa. Taxonomy (NCBI): domain Eukaryota; kingdom Viridiplantae; phylum Streptophyta; class Magnoliopsida; order Asparagales; family Amaryllidaceae; genus Allium; species Allium cepa. The sequence goes on from CM060932.1 coordinate 142,187,932, forward strand.
TTGCCAATATCTTTTATTTATTCACTACTAGGTCAATCCAACTGGTTATTCAACATTTTTCCAAAGTACAATTTTTTGATTCATTATAAAGTGAATATATACATATATAAAGAAGCAAACAATATGACTTGGTTAATTTCTTTAACCCGTTTAGACTTCTTCATAAGTTCCATTTCAAAATATTTTGTTTATTAATATGCCACAAATTTTCTTTTAAATAAGATTGGGTTAATTGTTTTGAAAACTATACCTTCAAAACCTTGCTTTCGACCTACTGGATAGCCTCCTTTGAAAGCATATATCTCTTTTCAAAAAAATTTAAGCTTCTGCCTTTAAAAAAAAATTAAAATCCTTCTTTCGAAACCTTTTGACTATAATAAAGTGTTACTTATTAAATTTTTGAAGCATAGCTTCGAATCTATTAGAAGCATCTCTTCCTAAAGTATTGAAAGTCCACCTTTTAACATTATTGGGTTTATCTTTTAAAATATTAATTGGATCAAAGTAAACATAAACGAAAGTTTCTCTTTCGAAACCAATCTTTATTATATAAAAATATTGAGGAATTTATGATGGCATTGATACCATCTCTTTCGACAGAGTTGAAAACATACATTTAAAATGTTGAAGGATAGCTTCAAAACCCCTTTCGAAACCATTGCCTTCGAAACCCATAACCCTTCCGAAAGCATTTAGAAAGTGGCTTAATATAGCGTTAAAACAAAAATACCTTTTGATGGTATAGATGACTTTAATATACTCGAAAGGCATAAGAATGGGTGGCAGGGCTTTGAATAGGTTGGAACCCCTTCGTAATGAAGCACTGATTTATAATTAAAGGAACACGTTTGAAACTCCTTTTTCTTTTAAAACAAACACGACAACCCCTTCGAAGCCATTATAAAAATTATTCTTTTTTAAAAAATATACGTATCGACTAAGTCGAAAGCTTAGTAAAACAAGGAAGACGCTTTTCTTTTCAAAACAAACCGAGGTAACGACCCCATCAGAAGCTATGCTTTCGACGTTATGCCTTTCGCCTTTCTCCAATCCACTACATATCAAATAGATGATACCATGTGTATTGAATTTAATTTAATGGGGTTTCGACATGATCGAAGGCGAAAGAAAAGGAGTGAAAGGTACTCTAATTAGAGGCAAAACAGAAAGAAAAGGAGTGAAAGGTACTCTAATTAGAGGCAAAACCTATTTTTCTGGGTTAAATACTAAATTAACTAACTTATACAAACTAACTTGCCTACATGTTCATTTCTTATTGGTCGCCTTAACTTTTCTCATGCATTTCAAAACTATTTGCCTTTTTATTTGGATAAGTATCAAACTTAAACTTTTGCAAATAAAACCTTCTTCTTTATTTATACGTAAATCATTTTGATCTTCTTCTCAAAATAATTTATTTTGTATATCAAATCACTTAAGAAAAATCCCCGAAAATCATAGATTTTACATTGATCGTGTTATCTAACATATCAAAACTCCACAGCCAAATTCTCAATATATTTTCTGAAATAAATTATTAAACCCAACATGCTATGATTTCATTCAAAAATTCATAATAATTTTTCCAAAGCTTGGAAAATTATCAAACTTAAAGCTGTAGGATTGTTTTCACCCTAGAGGGAGGGTGAATATGGTGATGCTAATAATAATAAAAATTAATGCGGAAATAAAAACAATAACAGAAAGTAATGCAGTAAAGATCACACACAAATTTACCCAGCTTCGGTAATAACCTGCGTACGTGCTGCCCTCAAGGTTTCTACTAGAAATTAAGTAATCAGGCACTTACACATGTAAACTTGCAACACCTACTAATGACTAACCTAACTCTATGCTCAAAACCCTACCACAACTCAGATACAGAGTTGTGAATTCTCGAAAACTACACCACGTAGTTCGTAACCTAGTCACACGACTAAAGAGTTACACAATTTTAAAAGAAAATTACAAAATAAAATAAAACAACTAAACAAAACACTATATATCAATTAAGCCCAAAATAAAATAGGATCAGCCCAATTAAATTATAACACTAGAAAAATAAGGACATCTCCCTTTTCTCTTCTATTTGTATGCTTTGGCCTATCTTTCTTCGTTCCTCTTTAAAAAATTAGTGCTTCATTCGATTGAAGCCGCCACTTCCAGAATTGATCGATTGAGGTATTCTTTTGCTTTTGGTTTCTTCGTCAATCAATTTGCTTGAGTTGCTCTTGGTAGCTTCAATTGATTCGAGTTTGAATGACACGAAATTGGTATATGATTTATGCTTTATTTTACTTGTTGATTTGTTTAAACTAGAATGCTTGAATGCCGAAATGATGTGGGAATTTATAAAGAATAAAACCCTAAATTATCATTCATATATTTCTTCTTGAATTTGTCAACGAGTTCTGCTTCGTCGATTTATGCTTGAATGATGTGATGAATTCTTGACTTTTTCATCTCTGATACGTTTAATTTGTTTGAATTGTCAGTTTCGTTGTACTCCTTTGACTTCGGCATTTGAAAATTTTGAGATAATATATTGTGATTCTCTGGCTATGACTTGTTCCTCAAATTTTTCGGCAAATTTGTTCAAACTGCTTCACTGACATTTTGATCGACTGGTTCATCACTGACTTACTAGCATTGAGTTTCTTCATTTTTATATGCCATATACATACATACGTGTATATGCATAATTGTGTATATATGATACTGCATATAAACTTGTAAATGTTGAGGCTTGCTTAATGTTTCTGGTCCACTGTGCTAGCTGCTCCTTTGCTCGAAACTGTTTTGCTGGGTATTTCCATATACATACATACATACATATGTATGTATATGTGTGTGTGAGATTGGCATCAATTCTGGTTGCATTCTGCTTCATGCCTCGACTTGTGCCTGTACATTCATATTAAGTACTTTGTACTTGGTTCTGGTCTCCTTTGTAATGCATACATGTCTAGTGGACTGCATTGTGCTGGTGGTGTTCACGTGCACATTGATTTGAAAAAATGCCTTGACTTTTTTTTGAAGTCTGGTTCATGTGTGGTCTGCTTTGGTTGAGTCTGCACTTCATATTGATCTCCATGATCTGCTTCTTTGTGTTCACAACTGTTTTTATACTCTATCCACTATTGTATTTCATGAGTGCTTGCTTCCATGTATGATTTTGTTTTTATATTCATCTCTTCATACTTGAACTGATATACGTGAACTCTGATATGTGTCTGGTCCATTGTATACATTACTGGTTCACAACTTTGTCTTTTTGCACTTGAGTTTGTCTAGAACTTGAATATGTTCGAGTCATGTTTCCCGAGTCCTTTCTTTTGTAAACTGATTAACATGTTGTTTGAGTGATTTCATGTGTGTTCACTGCATATGGTTGAATCTTCATGTGTTTTGATGTTGGTTGCCTATGGTCTGCATTGATTGCTTCGACTGGTCTGGTCTAGGTTGCAATCCTATGATTCATGTTTTCTTGACTGGTTCCATTTGAATTAATGTGTACTTCACATACTTGTGTCATTGTTACCTGGTCCGGCGGAAGTTGATGCCTGAATTACCTTGTTCTGGTTTTGGTTTGAATCCATGTTGTATGTGTTGCATTGTTTTCATGTGATCATTTTGTGTTGAGGCTGTTGACTTAAACTGTCGCTCTTACTTGATTTGATTCAAATTCCTTTCATGTTGCCTTATGACTGGTGCACTTTTGTTAATGTATTCAAGTTTGGTTCATGTTGGTTTGTATTGCACCTGAGTTGAATCTAGCTTTTGCTTTGGGGTTGACCTTGTGCTCGCCGGTCCCTGCAGTTTTAACAAGCAAGTGTATATCGGTATGCATGACCTTGTGGCATGTACAGTGATACACTGTGTATGTCATTAGTTGTTCATGCAAGATGAATTAAAAGAAATGATGGTAAACAACCCAAATAACCGAGGCAAATAATATTTTCAAACACACACTTCATTGTACACTGTAAATATATTTCTTTTTTAATTTTACTGCATCAGTGTTTATTTTGCAGATAGTTTAGATGCTGGATACAGGTTAGAACGGAGTTGAAGATCAAATACGAGTAAGAGTGAATATGTAGTGAGATGAATTATGTATGAAAAACTATAAAGTGAAAATGTGTTGTAATCGAAGTTGTATTGCATTTAAAAATGTACGAATGTAGTGAGAGCTCAAATTTGTACTATTTGAATTTGTAATAAAATATTCGTTTAAATAAAATATTTGTTTAAATATGAATTCTGAGTTATTTATTTTATTAAACAAATATTTATTTAATCGTGTGAAAAATAAAATAGTTACAACAACAAATACATTTAAACGAATATATATATACTTATTATCATCAAACAAAAATCATATACTAGCATATTCAACAAAACCCAACTCTAAAATCATGTTTTGCATAATATATAATTTTTCCATGGCATTCAAACATCAATATCTCTTCATTTTGGCCTAAAACCATATAAATTTTTATTTAAAAAATCTCGTTTAAATTAAAAAATATTAGTTCACGCATATCATCATCCAAACATCATACATACGAATATAATCTTAAATCCGAAACATATTCAGTAAATAGAGGTGGAAATTATTATTCACCTTAATCTTTGATAAGGAAAGTGGTTTGAGATGAGTTTGATTCCCCTTTTTAATTCTATATCTTTTTCTTTGAATTCCTCTTCTTCTTTTCTTTTTAATGGCCGGTTTTCTCTTCTTTTCTTATGTTTTTATTTTTTTGAGAAAATGAGCATGAGTACGAATGGCTTAAAGTAAATATATATATATATATATATATAAAGGTGAGGTTAGATGTAGTTAAATCCCATTATACCCTTACATAATTTAATTAGTCTATAAACCATTCTTTAGCCCAATTAACTTATTAACCACGGCCACTTAAATTTATTCAAATCTCAATCCCCTTACCACTTAGCATTTGCATTATTCTATATAATTTATTTAATTAAATATCCTAAATAATTTTATCTAAAATTAGGGTGTTACAAGAAATATGAATAGAGGTACCCAACTCATGACTTACAGTTAGCAGCTATCGTTTTCACTTTGAAGATGTGGAGACACTCTCTTTTGGGATAAAGGTTTGAGCTATTTACCAACAACAAATCCCATAAATACCTCTTTTCCCAAAAATATTTGAATGTTAGGTAGCAACAACGGATGGAGTTTATAACATTATATGACTTTGAGATATAGTACACCCCCTGAAAAGGGAATGTTGTTGCCGATGCCCTTAGCCGGAGGCATGATACTCTCAGTGCTATACAAGAGTAGAGGCAGTTGGAATTCCTCTCGAATTTCAATTTCTAACCACCCATAGGACCCACTTCAAACTATTTGGCAACTATGAAGGTTAGGACAACACTGATGGACCGTGTCGAGCAAGAGAAGAAGAAAAGTATGGAAATAGTTGATATTTTGGAAGAGCTAAGTAGAGGAGAACTTTCCCCGACGTCAGTAGATATGCAATAGACAAAAGGGGATCGCTGATGAGAAGTGGACATCTATGTATTCCAATAGTGGAGCAAGTTTTGAAGGAAATGCTAGCTAAGTGTCGCCATTCTAGGATGATTATTCACCCTGTTGGAGATAAAATGTATAGGGAAATGAAGTTAATTTTCCATTGCCCAGGATGAAGAAAAGGGCATCCGAGTATGTCTCTTAGTGTTTGACATGCCAAAAGATAAAACAGAACAAGGGAAGCCTCACGGACTATTATTGTCGTTAGAGGGGTCAACATAGAAGTGGGAGCTTATATCGATGGACTTTGTTGGGTTGCCTAGGAGCCAAAGAGGAAATGGCCATTTGGGTTATAGTGGATAGGCTCGCTAAAAGTGCCACTTTATTATCGTAAGAAGTAAATGACAACAACATCTTTGGTGCAAATCTATATCAGAGAAGTTGTATTGATCGCATGGAGTTCTAGTTAGCATTGATAGTGATAGAGACCCCTTATTCACTAGCGAATTCTCAAAGCACTGCTTACCAACCATAGATCGATGGCTACAGACTGATAGTCAGACTAAAACAATGAATAGAATTTTGGAAGATGCGTTGAGGGATTTCATCATGAATTTTGGAGGACATCAGGAGCAACATTTATCCTTAGTAGAGTTCACATACAATAATTGTTACCAAGCGATGATTGGCATGACACCCTTTAATGCCTTATATGGGAGACTATGCAAACCGATAAATTGTTTGTGGAAAACCGCCAACAAAATTCTAGTTGGACCGGATTTGATCAGCAAGACCATAGAAATGATTGGGCAGTGAATGAAGGCTGCACAGGACTGTTAGAGACAGAGTCGATAGCATCTCGTGCTACCGCACACATAGTGGAGCACGATTGAGGAGGCTTCAAAATAAGGAAATCAAGCTGGTATGATTACAATGGAGAGAAAACCTAGCAAAAAGCACCTAGAAAACCAAAGAGAAAATGAAGGCTTCTCATCCGAAGATTCTTTGGTAAACTTTCTCTCTCTAAAATTTAGATTTTTAACTGCATCATGGTTGCTAAATTTGATGGTAGGGAATGCTTGCCACATTTTTTGTTGTTATTTTTCTCTCATATAGAATCTTATACATGTTTAGGATGCATGCGTACATACCTATATGTCACTATCTTGCATTCATGCTAGGCTTGAACTTACCTATAGTATGTTGCATTCATAATCGCATTGCATTTTTGGTTGAGCAGAGGGTCGTGTAGATAATTTGGTTGTATAACATGGTTGTAGAGTGTGCGTTACACTATCTGTCCCTTAGGGATTTCAAGGATGAAATCATTTTTATAGGCGAAAGAATGTAACACCATGTAATAATTAATAAGATTAATTAATTAATAAAATTTAACTAATTAATAATAAGATTAAAAATGAAAATTTCACAAACATGGAAATTTAGCTATGAAAATTAGACCATTGTGTTTGTGGTGATTTTCTGATCAACTTTCATAAATTATGTGTTGCGATCAGAGCTCAAACAAAAAAGTTATTGACGTTTGAAGTTTTCAAATTTAAAATTATTCGAATGAAGTTAAATTTTAAAAATTAACTAATGTTAGCGTTTAAAATTAAAATAGTAAAAAACAGTTTGATGCTAGGGTAATTTATGATAAAGAAAATTTTAATTTTAGAGATAGAAAATGGTTATGAAATAATAGGAAACGACAACATTAAATTCCTATCCCAAAATAGGGGATTAGTTGACCCCCTTACCTTGACCGGTCAACCGCTAGCAGTCGACTGCTTAAGGGTGGGCAGTTGACCAGTCAGTAAGTGGCGACTAGGGTTAAGTTAGGCATAAATGGCTTGTATTTTATTATTTTAAACCGAGCTAAAAATTAGCGTCCTTGTGCATTCTAACCACTATAAATAAGAGGCTAGCTACCTCATTTTTATTCACAAATTATTTGGAATGCTAGCGAAACTCTATCAGCCTTCTTCTTCAACTCTAGGATTCAGAATCAATTGGATTTTTAGGTAAGGGTTATATATATACATACGTTTTCTAATTCTATTCTTTCCTAATCTATGAATCTAATATATATGTGATTGAATTATATATTCTAAAGAGAAAAAGAAATCTAAAGGATAAATTAGAAGGAACCATGAATCAAATCCAAAGGAAGACAGATCTGTCAGTGGAATTAGATCTGGATTTTTTTTAGGCTTTGTAGAACTTTGTATACGAAAGCCCTAAACCTTAAAACCCTAAAATTCTCCCAAATAAAATGTCAATTCTTAGATTTATTGGAATTTCAATTATTTTATGTTAATATAAAAAATATTTTTTTTTTTTTGCAGTTTGAATAATTTACGTTCTATTCAATTTCTAATTTTTGTTATTGCAATAAAAGGGTTCAAAAAGAGATTATTGGGAAATAGTATGCAAAGTATGGATTTTCTTATTTATAGTTTGTACCACCTATTTATGTAATATTAATAAATTTAAATCCATTTTTCTTTCAAGATTGTATATGTGAAAGTTTAATAAAATATAAAAAGTTTAAATTGTATATTTTGTTTCCTTGAAATAGAGGCATGGATTTTATTATAATAACGTAAAATAAGTTTGGTGTATTAATTCCCTTTATTGAAAGTATTTATACTTGTCTGTTTTGTTTGACTAAGAATATTAGCTATTTTGAAAATTATTATATGAAACTTAGGTTTGTACGAATATGGAAGTTTTGAAATTTTAGCAAATAGTATAGGAAGTGAAATCTTAGAATATGAATATTTCTTGCACGCTTAGGAATATTTAGTTAGCCTAAATTACGTGCATATAAATATATTAATAGCATATAAATATAATTAATAGCGTATTGATAGTAACATATAGTTTGTATCGTATAGAATAAATAGGTTAGTAAATAGTATTAAACCATATAGGAAGGAAGTTAAGGATAACTATAGAAAATTAATCCATAATTAAAGGCGAAATAAGGATCCTTCCTTATATGGGCTTAGGTCGTAAATGATGTAAGATATTATAATATGTTAGGAGAGCGGAAATATGACTAAGTTATATGGGGCGAGGTCAGTCAAAACCACATAGAAGTCTGCCTAGCTAATCTTGCTACCAACTATGTGACTTTGGGACTGATGTGAAACATCACATTTAATATGTACCCACGGTGGATGCGAGGTTAGTTATAACGATCTACCTTTTCGTCCCCCAAATGTCGACGCCAATACATCCACGGTATTCATGCGTCGAGTACTGAACTTCCATACACCTTCGATGGTTATATAACAGAATAGTGTGTTGCGGAAGCATCCAACCTAGGAAGATTGCCAAGCTAAGGAAATAGAAGTAAAAAATAGGAATAGAAAAGGAGAGGAGAATTAAAGTGAAGAAAACGAAAGAAAACAACAGACAATCACATAAACTGTTGTACTCCACACAACACATTAGATAAAATATAATAGTCATCACAGATATAAAATATGCAAGATAGTAATAACTACATGAACCACGTAATTAGAGTACATAAGCTCATATAGTTTTACAAAACTGTACTAGAGTTTATAAAAATTATAAACGAACTCACTGATAAAATTGCCTCTAATAATAGGAAGTCAACACCATCAAGGCTCCATGGTGTCAGACAGTGGAGTAAACAATAATAAGCCCAAAATATAAATATGAGAAAGCGTCACCTCCTGCTAGTCCATCTGCATAGCTCCAAGTGCTAGTTACACCTGCTATCTAGTTTACTCATTTAAGAGTACCTGAGATAATAAGAAGCAAATCATAAAACCTCGAGTTGGACAAAAGTTAGGTGTGAGCGATAAATAATCTCAAAACACTATAAAAGTAGATATAGCATATAGAACAGAGGGTATGGAGAATCATACCTGATCTGTCCCTACATATAAAGGGTGAGCATAAAACAGAGGATATATGCTACTCTATCATGGTCATCGTAAGTCCACTATACGTCAAAGTACTAATGGGTGTCCAGGTATCTATGTCAAAGATAACTACATCATGTGACATCCATAGAGTGATAAATAACTAAAGCAAACATAGCATCCATCATTCACCCTCACATCACTCACTCGGTGCATTGGATATGACACTCCTACGATCCCATCATATAGTCAAGGGCACTCAACGTAATAATTTCTCGATACTCGAATTCATAACACTTAGAAGGCCAGAAACTAAACTACACATGACGTAGCATTCCAAGGTAAATGGATCGGTCATCTTTGTTCCAGGGCACACGACATAGCCTAAGTGAGCGTCCTTACATACCCTTGCTTTACGAGTACACTACAAAACCTATGAATATCAACGGGCCCTTTGCACATTGTAACATCCCACACTTGGAAGCCCAAAACTAATGGCTACGGATGCTACTGTCATCCATAGTTATTAATCCTCGGCGACCAAATACGGTAATGTAGGATACATTGATATACCAGAAACACATGGATATGGAAAAAGTTTAAATTTTCAAAACAACTTTCAAATTACATTCCAAACTCATTTCAGCAGTCTTTACATAATCCCACAATGTTAACCACATTCATAACAATATAATTATTACAATATACTCCAAGAGAGACATATGAAGATGTCCCCTTGGTGATCAGGGTCTAAAATAGGCAATAAACAACTTTGCCTAAACAAAAATACACAGCGGAGTCACATGAGAAAGAACTTAAATAACCACATGCCTTCTGCACGACTCCGGTAGCTTTGTCGTCTAAGAGGTACATGAAAACATCAACAAACTACTCAAAATAAATTAAGTACCTGAGAGTTTAAGGGGAAAACATAAACTTCGAGTCAGACATAAAGCCTGGTATGAATAATAATATACCATCTCAAATCATTTAGATATCTAGTGAGACAACGCCGCTTAGCGGAATGGGTTTCCCCTCGCTAGTATCTTAAAAACTTTATAAACCATTTTCTATGCCCTTGCATCCACAATGGTTAATTCAATTCAAAACATTATTATGTGATGATATACAAAACAATTGAATCAATTCTGGATTACCCATCTCCAATTCATTTTGACTATATTTCATAATTACAATTTCTAGGATTACTATTAACCTAGTAGTTTTCATGGGCTAACTAATAGCCGGTTAAACTTGTAAGGACTCCCTGTCCAATTATATAGTTTTCATAGGATTACTATGAACCTATTGGTAACTCCAATATCATTTCTTTTATCTTAGTTTTCATGGGCTGACTAGGACCTATTGACTAACAGTCAATATCTTTCTTTTCCCTAGTTTTCATAGGCTAACTAGGAACCTAATGACTATCTGTCAATATTTTATTTTTCTTATTCGGACATAGTTTTCATGAGCTTACTATAAACCGGTCTAACTGACATCTTTAGTTATACATAGTTTTCGTGGGCTAAGTATGAACCTATTGGCCCCTACCAATATCTTTTCCCTTACAAAGTTTCATGGGCTTACTGTTAAGCTATTAGCCACTGCCAATATCTTTTATTTATTCACTACTAGGTCAACCCAACTGGTTATTCAACCTTTTTCCAAAGTACAGTTTTTTTGGATTCATTATAAAGTGAATATATACATATATGAAGAAGCAAACAATATGACATGGTTAATTTCTTTAACCCTTTAGACTTCTTCATAAGTTCCATTTTAACATATTTTGTTTATTAACATACCATGCTTTTGCTTTTAAATAAGATTGGGTTAATTGTTTTGAAAACTATACTTTCAAAACCTTCGAATCCTTGCTTTCGACCTCACTGTATAGCCTCATTGAAAAGCATATATCTCTTTTCAAAACATTAAGCTTCTTCCTTTAAAACACTTTAAAATCCTTCTTTCAAAACCTTTCGACTATAATAAAGTGTTACTTATTAATTATTAGAAGTTTTGCTTCGAAACTATTGGAAGTATCTCTTCCTAAAGTTTTGAAAGTCCATCTTTTCGTCTTATTGGGTTTATCTTTTAAAATATCATTTGGATCAAAGTAAACATAAAAAAAAGTATCTCTTTCGAAACCAATCTTTATTATATAAAAATATTGGGGAATTTATGATGGCATCGATACTATCTCTTTCGACAGAGTCGAAAGCATACATTTAAAATGTTGAAGGTAAGCTTCGAATCTCTTTCGAAACCATTGCCTTCGAAACTCATAACCGTTCTGGAAGCATTTAGAAAGTGGCTTAATATTGCTTTAAGAAAGACTATACCTTTCGATGGTATTGATGACTTCAATACACTTGAAAGGCATAAGAATTGGCAGCAGTGTTTTGACTCGGAATCCCTTCTTTCGAAAGCATTGATTTATAATTGAAGAAACTCCTTCGAAACCCCTTTTTCTTTTAAAATAAACATGACATCCCCTTCGAAAGCCATTATAAAACTTATTTTTTTTTAAAAAAACATATGTATCGACTAAGTCGAAAGCTGAGTAAAACAAAGGCTGAAACTTATCTTTTCAAAACAAACTGAGGTAACGACCGCATCGGAAGCTATGCTTTAAACACCACGCCTTTCGCCTTTCTCTAATCCACTACGTATCATCCAGATGATACCATGTGTATTGAATTTAACTTAATGGGGTTTCGAAATGATCAAAGGCAAAAGGAAAGGAGCGAAAGGTACTCTGATTAGAGGCAAAACCTATTTTTCTAGGTTAAATACTAAATTAAGTAACTTATATAAACTAAATTACCTACGTGTGCATTTCTTATTGGTTGCCTAAACTTTCCCCATGCTTTTCAAAACTAACCGCCTTTTTATTTTGGATAAGTATAAAACTTAAACTTTTTCAAATTAAACCTTCTTCTTTATTTATACGTAAATCATTTTGATCCTCTTCTCAAAATAATTTATTTTGCATATCAAACCACTTAAGAAAATCCCCAAAAATCACAGAAATTTACTTTGATCATGTTATCTAACATATCAAAATGTGACGCCCCACCTCTATACCTACGCTAGCCAAGAACATTACGGTGTAATGATGTCAACTAGTGCGGAGAATAAGGCTGTTGAGGAGCGACCATCCGTGTAATTGCTTTGTGCGAGTACCGATATGCTAGATAAAAATATAACTTTTCATCTCAAGAGGAAATCCGACATACTGACACAAACTCAAAGCTACTACACAGTGGCTATATGTAATCTTCGGAAACAAATATAGGAATAAACATAACACAAATCAGTCACAGATAATTCATATCACAAAGGCGGAAATAGATATGAATATAACACATGAAAGTGTACATCAGAGTAGTGTTCAAACAAGATCCACAATATCAAAAAGAATAGATACAAGTGCTAGACAAAAGAATACGTATACATCAAGGAGTCTATATCTCAATAGTATACAACAAAAACTACCAAACTAGAGTAGTTAGCCAAAAGATCAGATGATGGTCCGATAAGGAGTCAAGCAGAAGCACCTGTAAAATCTCAGTCTGACCCGAGTATTATTTAAGAAGAAAATAATAAACGGATCACTCTAGCTATAATTATCAGTTAAAATGAGATATAATAAGAGATATAATAAAAAGACGTATGATAACCAAAAATGTTATACTACGACAAGTATACATTAGAAAATCCACAAAAGTCATACAATATCTCAAGAATCTCATAACATCAAAAAGAATGTCATATTCTTTATTTAATTCACCAAGCCATAAAAAATGACATACATATCAATGCCAATCGTAAAAGTTGGTGAAACATAAATTCCAGAAATCATCAATTAGAAATCCAAAAATCACAAGAAAAGGATGGCCAATCCCAAGCGGGAGCATGAAAACTCACCAACACGTGTATCACAAAAAATTCGGGACATCGACGCAGTACATACGGTACGTCCAATGAACCAAAAAGCCGAGACATCGATGTAGTACAAATGGTACATCACATGAATCGAAACACAAAATAATTTGGGACATCGACGCAGTACATACGGTACGTCCAATGAACCGAAAAGTCGAGACATCGATGTAGTACAAACGGTACATCACATGAATCGAAACACAATAAAAGTACATGGGTCGCTAGCCCACAAAGAAATGAGACAAAGCTCAATAAAAATGAAGTACAGTCCTCCATGTGGACAAAGAGACATCGCACATTGCTAGTCTAAACCATAAAATGATCATCATCGATCATCAAGAAGTGTCAATTACAATAAGCTAGTAAATATATGAGTTTAGCTTCATGTCCCATAACCACTAGCTTAACTTAAATATTTAAGAACAAATTGTAGATCTCCACTAGAAAATTGTCGCAAGAGTTTCAATCGAATAAGTCCAAGAATTAATCGACGAAGTAAATGCAAGCGTTTCATACCACTCGTTTTACTAAACCGTTTAATTAGATTTCTCATACGAGTGAGGTAAAGGTTTGTATATACTAATAGATTGGAAAACGGTTTAAGAAAGGAGATTTGTAGTAAAATGGTGTTGAAATCATTTTAATGAAAGGGTTTTGATATTTACTACTAGTATAGAAAACCTTATATTTTAAAGTGACAAATCATAGAAGTGATTGTAGAAACAATCAATCATAAAAATTCACATACGAAGGCGTGAATAAAATCCAAAGAAATCGATATCAAATCCATCAAAATGGATATTTTCGAAAATTCTCGAAGAAAATGTCATCAAAGTCGATAATAAATGATAACAACAAAAAGGAAACAACACGAACCGATTAAAGTTGTAAATTCAAATAAATAGGCAATATAGGCATAATTGGCAAATAGGAGCAGGTCAGTCAACCGGACTTTTTGGGTCGGTTGACCGAAAAACAGCCCAGAAATGTCTCGGGCTACAGGTCGGTCGATCGGCCCAGGGGTTCGGTCGGCCGAACCTGATGTTCTTCAATTTGAAACCCATTTCAAAGAAGGTGCAAACACCTTCAATTTGCAAACGGACAAGCATGGACGCTAGGGGTTTACGCCTATCGGCTACCCGGTCCTATAAGCTCATCGATTCATCACCAAAAACATGATCAAAACATCAAAGTTATGATTTTTAAAGATTTGAACTCAAAATACCAAAAATTGGAATATTCACTAATTCAATCCAAACCAAAAGCAAATGCACATGAATAAGTGTTAGGAATTCATACCCAAAAATCAAAGATAGTTATAGACAAAGATGTGAGATAAAAATCTCACATTTGAACCCAAAAACAAATGAAGAAGAAGCTATAGAGTAAAGGCAAGGACAACCACTCTTCAATTTCAACCCAACAAGCTTGAATCTAAGCTAAAAAGAGAAACATTTCCTAAGTTAGGTTTAGGAATTTCTGAAATTGGTAAGAGAATGAGTCGGAGAAGATGAAGAGAAGGCTTACCAATAGCTTCTCTTTGATTTTGGAGCAAGAATTTGAGCTAGCAAGAGGAACTAGGGCTTGGAGTTTCTAATTCACTTTCCTTTCCACCATTTTCAGTTGGAGCTTGAGTTTGAGGAGTGGGAATGAGTGAATGGAGAGGAGAGGGCTGAGCTAGAGTATAAGTGGGGTTAATGAGCTGAAACCCAACCCAAAGCCCTAAGTGAAAAGTAGCAAAATTCGAGTTACTCCAAACATATCGAAGCTTATACTCAAAAAGGTTGCAAACGGCATTTTGAACTCAATAGAAGGGGTCTCGAGTCCCAATTCGACTGTTTGCTAGAAGTAGGTTTTCGGACTAAAATCCGACGAACGATGAAATATTTAAATAAAATATTTAAATATACAATCGATAAATATGCGGTTTGTTACAGACTCCCCTCCTTAAAGAAATTGCGTCCTCGTAATACTTAAGAAGGAAATAAATAGTAACAACCATAAAGCATATCAACACAAAAGAAAATTTGAAATAAGAAGTTCACCCTAAAGAGCACAAGAGAGTATGTTTCTCATCAGTCAAATTAGGTGAAACTTCAATTTCTTCAACAATACCAGGCTCAAGAATAAAAATAGGAATCCAAAAGGCATTTCCGTAGTTGAAAGACGTGGAAAACATTATGAATAGCAGAAAATTGAGCCAGTGCAACGACGTAATATAATAACAGTACGCCCGAGGAACCAAAGCTCGAATAATTTCGGAATACCGACGTAGTACAAAAACGATACGTCCAATGAACCGAACACCATAAAAGAACATCGGACGCAAACCAATAAAAGAAATGAGACGAAGCTCAATAAAATAAGGTACATCGAAACGTCCGATGAACTTGGCAAAAAGATTATTCCGTTCGGACATCATAAAAGAAACAACCATTTGTTGCTTACAACAAAGGGCATTAACAACACGATTTCCCCTTTCGGGAATAAAAGAATATCAAGATCATAAGATGCAAGGAACTCTAGCCAACATTAAGTTCCTTATGAGAAAATAAATATTCCAAAGATTTATGATCGGGGTAGAGAACAAATTTCTCATTCAAAAATGATGATGCCAAATTCTAAAAGTAAAAACAATAGCCGTGAGCACTAGATCATGAGTGGCATATCTAGTCTCGATAAGCTATAATGTTTTAGAAGCACAAGTGATAGCACGTTCTCTTTTGCAAGAGAACTGCATCCAAACCAATATGACTAGTATCGGTACAAATAGCAAAGTCTTGGTTCCCCTTCCAGAATCATAAGAATA
Organism: Allium cepa; assembly: GCA_030765085.1. Lineage (NCBI taxonomy): Eukaryota > Viridiplantae > Streptophyta > Magnoliopsida > Asparagales > Amaryllidaceae > Allium > Allium cepa. The sequence goes on from CM060932.1 coordinate 142,204,100, forward strand.
AGTGTATCGAAAGGAAGAGTTCTTTCAAATAACCTTCTTTCCCAAAAAGCAAAAACTTTCAAAATTACAATTATCTCAATGTAAAAGTCTTTCTAGAAAAATTTACATTTTACAAGTCAATATATCGTGTCTGATTGTCTCATCAAAGCGTTTTAGGAAATTCCAATCGATAACGTTGATCAAGCGCATCAATCAAAATTCTTAAAGCACTCAACGGGCAATACAATCACAAAATCATCTTCTATATGATGAAAATATCTCTTAAAAGTTTTGAGAATATTCTTTACTCGTTTAAGATCAAAAATCCAATTGTACATATAAATAAATCCTATGAAAAAGATTTGCAAAATTTTAAATTTTTATTTTCATCCAGAATCAATAAATACAAGAATGGAATTATTGAGATATTCATAGAATACTCGATTTATAAAATGGATGAAACAAGATGGGCAAACTGAATGACGTAATAAGTCATTCATAAGTATCATAACGAGCGCGGAATGTGGTAAATGGAATGCTAACTCCCGCGACTCGTAGCAAATGAAAATCGGTGGCAAGGTCGAACTGAAAAGACGTTAGCACCACACAAAAGATTTCTTAGGTGATAATCCTAAGACAAACTCAGAAATATCAGAAAATTCTCAAACTACATGAATCAGAGAAATAACACTTTCCTTATAAGTGGACTTAAGGAATAAAAACGATGCAACCAAAAAAATTCGAAATCGGTATCACAAAGAAAAATAGAAATCCGCTTAACAGATAGAAAATGTCGAAGATAAATAGTCCACTCGAAAAATAGGATATGGGCTTCACAATGATTAGGCCAATCCTTTCAGAAAAAATCAATTCCGAAGCCTAAGAAAAAAATATCGGCTCGGAAAGAAAAATCACATAAAATAATTTCGACATCAATAGAAAGAAAATTGAGTGTTGCGGATCTATCCGAATTCACAATCCTCAAAGAAGTATTCAAGCCCAAAAATGTTTAAAAAAGAATCGACAAGTTCTTTTGATATAAATTAGTGAGATGGAACTCATATCAAAAAGAACTCGAATAAGAAGATCACGAAATAAAACAAGGCCATCAAGGATTGAGCGAAAATACCTTGACCAAGAGAAGAGTTGTTAGGGGCGTGCACAATATTTAGCTTTCTCATGTCCTTGTTCAAAAGTTTGGGACATGCAGATAAAAGATGACCCGGTTTTTTGCAATAGCGACAGGAATGGGGTTTCGGACACATATTTGCATAGTGTTCCTTAGAATTACAATTGTAGCATCCTCCATGATTAGGGATTGGAGTCTTTGCTGCAAAAGTAGTTTGCTTTACTTTCTTATTGGGATTAGGGCTCGTGAACTTAATATGCTTCTTCTTGGAAATCCCAATATCACTATCACTTCCTTTACTAACCTCTTCATATCGAAGAGTGATATCCACAAGCTGATTGAAAGGAACTTCAAGTTTCAAAGGTAAAATCTTTTCGGGGTTTTTACCCAAAGCACAGATAAACCTTTGATTCTTTACAAGATCCAAAAGTTATTGGGCAGACATGAATGCGCCATCCAGAGAAGGGCTACTGGATTGACCAGCGCTAGGACTGCCAGATCCAACCATTTCTTCTTCTTAAAGAAAGAAAGAAAGAAGAAAAGTTATTCTCAAAAATAAATATCAATCAATCTTGATAGATAAAACAAGGAATCATAAAGGAAATAGGATGAATCGGTACGAAGACTCGAATTAAATCCTAAAGCACGACTCCTAAGAAAGACTTAGGACGATGATCCTTGCTAGATTATTCTACACTGTTCCAAAGTTTGGCTCTGATACCAAGCTGTGACGCCCCACCTCTATACCCACGCTAGCCAAGAACGTTACGGTGTAATGCTGTCAACTAGCGGAGAATAAGGCTGTTGAGGAGCGACCATCCGTGTAATTGCTTTGTGCGAGTACCGATATGCCAGATAAAAATATAACTTTTCATCTCAAGAGGAAATCCGACATACCGACACAAACTCAAAGCTACTACACAGTGGCTATATGTAATCTTCGAAAACAAATATGGAATAAACATAACACAAATCAGTCACAGATAATTCATATCACAAAGGCGGAAATAGATATGAATATAACACATGAAAGTGTACATCAGAGTAGTGGTCAAACAAGATCCACAATATCAAAAAGAATAGATACAAGTGCTAGACAAAAGAATACGTATACATCAAGGAGTCTATATCTCAATAGTATACAACAAAAACTACTAAACTGGAGTAGTTAGCCAAAAGATCAGATGATGGTCCGATAAGGAGTCAAGCAGAAGCACTTGTAAAATCTCAGTCTGACCCGAGAATTATTTAAGAAGAAAATAATAAACGGATCAGTCTAGCTATAATTATCAGTTAAAATGAGATATAATAAGAGATATAATAAAAAGACGTATGATAACCAAAAATGTCATACTACGACAAGTATACATTAGAAAATCTACAAAAGTCATACAATATCTCAAGAATCTCATAACATCAAAAAGAATGTCATATTCTTTATTTAATTAAGCCACAAAAAATGACATACATATCAATGCCAATCGTAAAAGTTGGTGAAACATAAATTCCAGAAATCATCAATTAGAAACCCAGAAATCACAAGAAAAGGATGGCCAATCCCAAGCGGGAGCATGAAAACTCACCAACACGTGTATCACAAACATTCGGGACATCGACGTAGTACACAAGGTACGTCCAATGAACCGAAAAGTCGAGACATCGATGTAGTACAAACGGTACATCACATGAATCGAAACACAATAAAAGTACATGGGTCGCTAGCCCATAAAGAAATGAGACGAAGCTCAATAAAAATGAAGTACAATCCTCCATGTGGACAAAGAGACTTCACACATTGCTAGTCTAAACCATAAAATGATCATCATCGATCATCAAGAAGTGTCAATTACAATAAGCTAGTAAATATATGAGTTTAGCTTCATGTCCCATAACCACTAGCTTAACTTAAATATTTGCGAACAAATTGTAGATCACCACTAGAAAATTGTCACAAGAGTTTCAATCGAACAAGTCCAAGAATTAACCGACGAAGTAAACGCAAGCGTTTCATACAACTCGTTTTACTAAACCGTTTATTAGATTTCTCATACGAGTGAGGTAAAGGTTTGTATATACTAATAGATTGGAAAACGGTTTAAGAAAGGAGCTTTGTAATAAAATGGTGATGAAATCATTTTAATGAAAGGGTTTTGATATTTACTACTAGTATAGAAAACCTTTATATTTTAAAGTGACAAATCATAGAAGTGATTGTAGAAACAATCAATCATAAAAATTCACATACGAAGACGTGAATAAAATCCAAAGAAATCGATATCAAATCCATCAAAATGGATATTTCTGAAAATTCCTGAAGAAAATGTCATCAAAGTCGATAATAAATGATAACAACAAAAAGGAAACAACACGAATCGATTAAAATTGTAAATTCAAACAAATAGGCAATATAGGCATAATTGGCAAATAGGAGCAGGTCGGTCAACCGGACTTTCTGGGTCGGTTGACCGAAAAACAGCCTAGAAATGTCTCGGGCTACAGGTCGGTCGACCGACCCAGGGGTTCGGTCGGCCGAACCTGATGTTCTTCAATTTGAAACCCATTTCAAAGGAGGTGCAAACACCTTCAATTTGCAAACGGACAAGCACGGACGCTAGGGGTTTACGCCTATCGGCTACCCGGTCCTATAAGCTCATCGATTCATCACCAAAAACATGATCATAACATCAAAGTTATGGTTTTTAAAGATTTGAACTCAAAATACCAAAAATTGGAATATTCACCAATTCAATCCAAACCAAAAGCAAATGCACATGAATAAGTGTTAGGAATTCATACCCAAAAATCAAAGATAGTTATAGACAAAGTTGTGAGATAAAAATCTCACCTTTGAACTCAAAAACAAATGAAGAAGAAGCTATAGAGTAAAGGCAAGGACAACCACTCTTCAATTCCAACCCAACAAGCTTGAATCTAAGCTAAAAAGAGAAACATTTCCTAAGTTAGGTTTAGGAATTTCTGAAATTGGTAAGAGAATGAGTCGGAGAAGATGAAGAGAAGGCTTACCAATAGCTTCTCTTTGATTTTGGAGCAAGAATTTGAGCTAGCAAGAGGAACTAGGGCTTAGAGTTTCTAATTCTCTTTCTTTTCCACCATTTTCAGTTGGAGCTTGAGTTTGAGGAGTGGGAATGAGTGAATGGAGAGGAGAGGGCTGAGCTAGAGTATAAGTGGGGTTAATGAGCTGAAACCCAACACAAAGCCCTATGTGAAAAGTAGCAAAATTCGAGATACTCCAAACATATCGAAGTTTATACTCAAAAAGGTTGCAAACGGCATTTTGAACTCAATGGAAGGGGTCTCGAGTCCCAATTCGACTGTTTGCTAAAAGTAGGTTTTCGGACTAAAATCCGACGAACGATGAAATATTTAAATAAAATATTTAAATATACAATCGATAAATATGCAGGTTGTTACACAAAATTTCAAACACAAATCCTCAATATATTTTCTAAAATAAGTTATTAAACCCAACAAGCTATAATTTTATTCAAAAGTTCATGATAATCTTTTTAAAGCTTGGAAAATTGTAAAACTTAATACCCAACTCTAAAATCATGTTTTACATAACATATAATTTTTCCACGGCATTCAAACATCAAAATCTCTCGGTTTTGGCCTAAAACCATATAAATTCTAATTTAAACAACATCGTTTAAATTAAACAAACATTAATTCATGCATATCATCATCCAAACATCATATATACGAATTTAATCTTAAATCTGAAACATACATTTTAGTAAAAAGAGATGGAAATTATTATTCGCCTTAATCTTTGATAAGGAAAGTGGATTAAGATGAGTTTGATTCCCTGTTTTTAATTCTTTTTCTTTGAATTTCTCTTGTTCTTTTCTTTTTATTGGCCATCCTTTCTCTTCTTTTCTTACTTTTTTATTTTTTTGAGAAGATGAGCATGAGTGTGAATGGCTTATATATATATATATATATATATATATATATATAAAGGTGAGGTTAGGTGTAGTTAAATCCCGTTATACCCTTACATAATTTAATTAGTGCACAAATCATTCTTTAGCCCAATTAATTTATCAAGCACGACCACTTAAATTTATTCAAACCTCAATTCCCTTATCACTTAACATTTACATTATTCTATTTAATTATCTAATTAGATATCCTGGATAACATTATTAAAAATTAGTGGTGTTACATATATGACATCTATAGCAGAGCTCATCTTGCAACTATCTCTACAACCCCCGTCTGAAGTCATCGCGGTTTGGAACTACTCCAAACAACCATCATAAGTTACAAAGTATCATCATGCAAGCCATAACCTTCCTCCAACAGTTCCTTCAATTCAGCTACTCTACACCCTGAAGTATAGCTATCCATCATCTAAGCCATCGCTTCCCATCATGGAATCATCATCGTCGTATCTTCAATGACCATAACTCGAGCATACGAACTACAAACGGTTTGAAACTTAGAACGTAGTCCAATGGGCCTTCCTTGTTACCACATATCGATCTCGTAAAGTTTGGAACAAAACCCATTGATCCCTATCGAACCATGACCATCGGACCATCCCCACCAATCCATGGCCACCGGTCCCCCACTTCACACATAAGCTCCAACACAGCTACCAATGCTCCATCATCGATCGAAATTGGTTGGGACAACCCCCATGGATCGGTACCGATCCATTGAAATAGATCCCACACTTCATAATTGATCTCCAACACACTTCTTCATACTATAAAACAATTTTTGAGTTAAATGGGCTAACCTTTATAGATCGGTGTCGATCCATAGGGTACCAATCCATAGGGTCAAACCCATGCTTAGCAAAAATCGTGTGATGTTGGCTTCGCTTTCTTGCCTCCATGTTCTCATGCCTGATCCATAGCCTAAGAAACTCCACCGATCCATGCTAGGGATCCCCACTGATCCGTGCCATGGATCTCTACCGGTCCATGCCATGGATCCCCACAGATCCATGCCAACTTGTGCTTTGAGTGCCCATATCTAAACCACACGAACTCCTAATAAATTGAAACTTAGTGTGCAACCTTATAAGGCCTTCCTTATGGCCTTACATCGATCACACCAAGTTTGGAATAAAATTTATGAATCCCTACCAATCTATAGGGATCATCACCGATTCATGGCCCCTTCCTAACTATGTCCCCATTCGGATGGCATTTTCAACCATTCAAGCATCAACAATCGTACATTCATCAGCTATAAGTATGAACAACCACCAAACATTCAAGAATATCCATTTCAAATAGATCTAAATTTAAGGTGAAGGTTAGAGATTGATAAGAGCATAGTTAGGGATCCATAAGAACACATTTTTACAAATCAAGTTCAAATCATCTAAAATTCACAGATATGATGTAATATGGTCTAAAAACATTTTTAATATTTTTAAATAATTTTTAAAACATCCTTAAGGGTGTTTAATGACCTAATTAGTAAGTAAGAGATCGAATCACTCGTCTTAATCTAAAGCATAATCCAAATCCTCAAATGAACAGTAAAATGCACGAAATCCAAGGCTCTCCCAACAACAAATCTCTAATCCTAAGTGTTAATCACACTAATCTCCTCTTGATGGTGTAATTTGGCTAACTAAAGTATGTTGAGGGATTGCTTTTTGGTAAATGGAGATTAATGGAGGTTTCTAACTATTTTTGGGAGTTTTCAAATGATTGAAATAAGATCCATCAGCCTTCACTTACCCCAGAACCGAAATAGGTCATTAGCCTTAGCACTAGTGACCCTAATTACCTACTCAAGCAACTCAAAAAAACAAATAAAACTTCAAAGAGCCATAACTTGCAAAAGGTAAGTCCATTTTCTTAATATAACCACATTACAGAAAGGGAAACCATCGTCCATATTTAATGAAAGTGATTTCAAACCCTAACTTGGCTCCTGTCAAAAGTTATTGGCCACATAAGATTTTTATGGTCAAAATGGTCATACAGAAATTCGTTAAAAATCACAAATGTGGGAAATCTCCCTAAGAGCCATTTTCCAAAGTTATGAAATTATTGTACGACCTCATATGAAAATAATATAAATATTTGACGATTCTCTGATGCGAAGAATAAGGGTCATTGGATTCTTTCCCTTTTAGGACTTTCACCCTTGAAATTCAATAATCAAGTCAATAAGGTCATTCCGCATGCCTAACAATCATTTACAAGCATAGGGAATCATCACACATTAAATATGTATACATAGCAATAAATGAAAAGAAAGCATCTAAGACTATCCAAGCATCCATGATATTATGTCATGGTATATTTCATGATATCGCAAGTGAAAGTAAAGCGATAAATAAGAAATCTCACCAAGTAAAGAGCTCTGGATATGCTATCCTCATGCTCTCCTCGATCTCCCAAGTGCAATCACCTTTACAAACTTCATCATCTTCCTCCTAAGATGCTTCGTATCACGTCCAATGATACAATTGGCCTACGAGGTCTTGAAGCGTTTGGTTCAATCTCGATATAATCTAGCTGATCGGCTGCGATAGTCATGCCTGAGTCAGGCACAAATTTCCGCAAATGAGAAACATGGAAGACATTGTGCACCCCTGCCATTCTTGAAGTAAGTCCACTCTATAAGCAAGGTTCTCAATCCTCTCTAATATTAGAAAATGGCCAATAAATCTTAGTGCCAACTGCCTCTACTACCGAACCAAATGACATTCTTCAATGAGAAGATTTTGACAAATACCATGTCGCCGACAGAGAACTCTAAATCTTGATGCCTCTTATCAGCTCAGGTTTTCTATCTGTCTTGGGCAGCATTCATCTATGGCCGAATGATCTTGATCTTCTTTGATGTTTCTCTAATCATATCTAGCTACAATATTAGTTCCTTACCCGCTTCCCACCAACATGAAGGAGCTTTGCATGGTCGTCCATATAATGCCTCGAATGGTGCCATACCGATATTAGACTAATAATTGTTGTTGTACGCAAATTCAATAAGAGGTAATGATCATCCCACAAGCCTTCAAAGCCTAATTTCCAAGCCCATAAGAGGTCCTCTAAGATACGATTCACTCTGTCAGCTTGGTCGTCTGTTTATGGGCGATAAGCTGTGCTGAAGTGCGGCTTTGTCCCCAATGCCTCCTGTAAGCTTTTACAAAACCCACAAGTGAACAATGGGTCTCAGTCACTCAGAATGTTTTCGACGCTCCGTGGAATCATACTCCCCATTTCACATACAGTTCAGCTAGTTTGGTAGCTCTTCTACTTGACTTGATGGGTATAAATCTAGCGCTCTTGGTCAATCGATCAACTATAACCCAAATACGTTAAATATTTTATAAAATAAGACATGAGTTTAAATATACCAGAATCACGTTTTAAAGTTATAAATCATTTCAAAGCGTCAATTTAATATTATACGAACAATTAGTATGGTGAGAGACAATATCACCACCTCAACAAAAAGCTATCTAAACTATACCAAGTCACTCCATCACGAGCGCAACATAGGAAACCACATCCAAATCTATCTCATATGCAAAAGATATAAGAGATACAGGAATTTAATTAATATACAATTAACTATATATTAACAAGAAGGTTAATTAACTTAATAATTAATTAATTAAGTTAAACAAATTTCATTATTACCTTAAACTTTTATAATTCACCATGTCATCTTGTCTCCCATTTCCCCTCTCTCTTGTACACTTGTATTGCTTTCCTGTAGCTTGCATGCAAAGTACGTGCGCCTAGCTACCTCCACATATTTACACCATGCACGCAAACCAAACACGGCCCTGCAACTACTTGCGCCATCTGCTACACCACCGCCTCGCTTCACCACCGCCTACCAAGCTCCACCTGCCTTCGGCCAACTACAGCCATCCCCTATGAATTACAGTTGATTGCATCTAATTTTTTTTACATTTAACATTTGCTTACTACCTACATTCCACGTCACCAACCAACCACCACTAAAGCACGGTATGATCTTGCACCACCACTGCCACCGACCCCGACATCCTCCTGACGACCGCACTTTCCCCAATGGCCGATAACATGGCTACAACCCATTCTCTTTCCTTATTTTTCATACCTACCACCACCACCTTCATCTCCAGCCCCAACCATTTCCAATTTCGCAACCCTCTGATCAATACGGACAGACCCATATCATCAAAACGCATTTTAATTCTCCACCAAAATTCATCTTTTTTGTCAGATTCATCATTTCCAGCCACCACAGTCAGATCTAGGTTGATCTGAAGCCATAACTACATAGCTCTCGGAAAAATATGGAGATCCGAATTTTATTTCATCAGAAGCAATGGATTTTTAAATGAGAAAGAGGAGGTGGAGGAAGTGGATATAGGTTTCCTTGGAACAGAATGAGAAGCAACGGGAAGAAAATGAAAATATGTGGCCAGAGAATAATAAAGCATTTATATTGGGAAGTGGGTAGGTTAGAGTTTGTATGTACCCATCTGCTCTAATTTTCAAAATTCCAACGTGCATTTTGTATCCGTGCGGCTTCCAGCAATATGCAGTTGCGATAATTCTTCGACTGCATGAACCGTTGTATTTTGCCCACTCTAGTCGCATAAGTTTCATTGAAATCTGAGACTATGCCCAGAACGCTATTTTGGACGTTTTTACGTTGTACGAGCTGATGAAACGTCCAATCTCAAAAAAATTCGATTGCATAGCTCATATGCTTTCTCTTAACCCTAGAACATTTTCCGTTCATCTAAATTCTCCGATGCGTCAATGTGCATATATCGGCGTAATATGCATAACTACCAAAAATGCCGAAAAATAAATCAGGGTCAAAATCATCCGGTAAAATTACTATGGATCAAAAATGTCAATACTCGACAGCGTCCAAAGTTATAGGGTTATAAGGTCCAATATGAATTTAAAATTAATATCTTACGATCCCCCGATACATAAAATATAGGTCGTTACACTCTGTCCCACTTCAGGAACCTCACAACGGAACGATAGCATATAATATTAAAAGACAGCTCACATTGCCACTCTAATATACATAGCATTTTAGAGTTACAATCATAAATACTATCATCAGCCTGGACAGTTATAACAACATTTCCTCACACATGCTGATATACACAATATAGTAATGCAGCAGAAATAGAAATACTACTGTAGGTGAAAGCATCTAGCTCGCCTTCTCGAGCTCCAACAAACATCAACGAAAACCTGCCCTTCCTAAACTACTTGAAAGAGCATGCATGGAATTAAGGGAAATATAAAACTACGAGTTAGATATAAGTCTGGTGTGAGAAACTCAAGAAATATGCGTCCAACATATAAATTAACTTTTGAGACCGTACGGATCACCGTACAGTTTTCATGTCAAAGGCAACCAAACCATTTGACAAGCACATAAGGTGATATAATAAATAATGTTAAGGGTATGGAATATAAATCAAAAAATAGTTGTGCTATGTGTACACCACAACAATATTAGGTATATAATAAATACCGCTAAGGCGCGTTCGTATATGTGTAGGAATTCCATATAGACGCCCTCAGTAAACTGAGGTGGGTATTCTACACAAGGATCAGAGATATCCTTTTGATCATCGTATATCCCTAGATAAAATATACCATAGGGAAGCCACGTCTAGTTCATACCCAATCATGTGGCTCCAAGTATCATCATTCTCGCATGCATCTCTAAAAGCATCACTAGATACAAAATGATATACCCATTGGTTCGCCAAACCCTTTGGCTAGGCCCCCTACTATGATATTTGTCTTTACCGACGGTGAAGTCAAGTTCAGTATCTTATCGCATAAGTCTTCATTACTAAAATAGATCTTGAATCTCTCTCTGGATTCCAACATTTCTAACAGTCCATGAATCTCTACATAGATTCAAGCATCTTGAACATATCTCAAATCTCCACATATATTCCAATATAAGTCCTCCGATGAATGCTAACGCTGTACTCTCTCTTATGATCACCCTTAAGATGCAAAATCCCACACAATAGCGTCGTTCAAAATGTTAACACTGATTTCTCTCTTGGACTTAACCTTAGGATAGACCGTTCAACTCTATAACACTTCGCTTTACAACTACTTCTAGAACATAGATCGTGTATATGGTTTTGAAGTGGTAACAGTTTCAAGTCATCTCATATAAGTACACTCCCCTGCTTAACGGATGCTTCAAAACCAATCAATAGATTTTCGATTAACTTAACCCCAGTTCTTTCAAAAATAAATGGACAATATATAAGGTTGGAGATCATCTCCTATCTGGACGGATTTCCTTATCATTTGTCCTAGAAGAGCAAGACAAGTTTATATGTATAGTATGGCATCACCAAGATAACTGTACCATATAAACCTCATATTTGTTCTATATATTTCTTAAGTTATTTTGGTCAATTTTGATAGTTGACTAGCCAACTATTTAACTCTTAAAACGATTGCTTTAGGAAATCAAATTTTGTATACTTAACATGTTTCTGACCTTTTCGTCTCACTCTATCCCTCGTTCAAGAGTGAAGCAGGTAAGTTAGAGCACTATTGCTTCTAAAACCTACTCAATCATCATTCTTAAATCTCACAAATAGGACGAGCCTACTTCGTCGGCTTTAGTGTAAAGTATAGTTAATTACTTTCCATAAACAAGTAAACACACAAAGCATGGTTACGTCACACAAGCAACTCCTAATCTCTTTTTATTTATTTAATTCTTTTATTGGTTAAAACCTCTTTGTAAATACTTGCAACATATACTTAAAATACCTTTACAAAAGATATATACATGCATACTACTATTCGACTATTCATTTCTACACTTTGTTATTAATTTCTACTCTTTTCAATACTTAGAAATGTACCCATATTCTTATACCAAATGGTATAAAAACATTCAAAAATCTTAAACAAGATTTCACATTTGCATAAGTACACTTTAATAGGTTAAAAATGTCATTAAAACATTGTTATTACAAACCCAAAACCAATTCACTCATATTATCTTTTAAAACATTCTTTTTAAAGATCTAATTACTTTACTAATTATAATCACAAAGGGATAAACATTAATGTTATTAACACATTGCCAGAACAATCCTAAAACCATTTCATACTTGTCATTATCTTTAGAAACATTCAATTAAAGATCTAAGTACATCTACACTTATTAAACAAGGTAGTAAACTTTTAAATTAACTTTACAAAACCATTTATAATAACATAAGTGTTATAATCCAGAAGTGCCATTTATTCTTTTGTAAAAGACTTACTTACTTTTCCAAAACTTATATGTTTACTACAAACCTTTAAAATGATGTGTGTGTGTACTAATTTATTTATAAAGCTAAGATGTTTAATAAAAAAATTATATTACAAAAGCTTTTTGATACTTTAATAAAACAATTAACTAATTTTCTAAAACTACATATACATAAAAAGGCTTCAAAATACTTATAATATGGTTCAAAATATTCATTTAAAATATTTCTTAAAAATACTTAATTTGTAAGTCCTTTAGTACATCAAAAAACACTTTTTTCCTTTCATAAAAATAAGCCTCTAACTTTAACAATTCAAAACTAATATTTAAAAATACATAAAATTTCCAAACCACGTTTAAAATAGTCTAATATAAATTCCTAAAAAGCTTGAAGGAAATACTTAAATTTGAAGTCATTTCAATGCAATTTAAACATTCAAATTACGAAGATAACATTTCAGAATTCTGTAAAAAGTGATTCAGAGCAAAGACAATGTTTAGAAAGGGTAATGGATTATTATTATAAAAAAGTATGAATTGGAGCGTTTTTGAATCTTTAAAAGTTTTTCCATTTTCCGTTATGCAAACAATCTTTTTATCATCCAATCTAATTATAGTAACTAATAAAAAAATAATACATCACACCATAGTGAGAAACGCTGAGGATGTCTATACAAATTTCTATAGAAAATGTCAAACACATGACATTTTCAAAGTGCGTTTATAGCGGCTATCATTATAAAACCATAACCAAATCAAGTCCGATTTAAATCTAGGTCCAACCAAGCACTATATGCTTTGTTTGAAGGCTATGCAATAAGTCATAGAAAGTCATATAAGTCTAAACACATCATTTACATATGTCATTTGCTTTCTAAAGCAAGAATCACAATCAAACATCACAATATAAACTCAAGCACATATTATAGTTTTAAGAAACAATATAAACACTACATATTCATTTAAGTGGTGAGTTAGCTTACCCAAAACCAAGAAAAGAACTAAGCACGAGCTACCAATAAGCTTCCATCATCCTACCTCAAACAAACAACCACCAAACTCTCCTACTATCACCACTTGCTCATGGCCCATGTTCTCTTTTGGGTTTGTGCTCCATCACTTCAAGCTTTATGATGCTATTATTTATTGTAGTGTTGTTGATGCGTTTGGTGAAGTTTAGAGTTTTTTTTGAAATAATTTGTTCTTAGGAATTTTTGAAGAGAGAAAGAGTGAAGAGTGCTTTAGTTAATATTGCAAAAATGTAAAAGTGATCAAATGAGCTATGCGTGCCTTTATATAGGCTTCAAGTGGTGTTGCATATGCTTTCCCTCACTCCATATTTCTCGTCAAGGAAGGTTCATCCCTCTATTGCCCATCATCTCACATTTCCACCTCCTTTACCTAAGCCTTAAGCATTCCTAAAGTACCCTCCTCCATAAATATCTTTCTTTCCTTCTAGAAGCATCTAGAAGATTCCCAAAAGTGGTTTAGTGCAAAATATTTTTTATTACTAATTAATGATCTCCTAAGTTATCTATTATATGTATAAAAATTTTGAACAACTTTTATCGATAAAAAGCTACTTATCAATAAAGCGATTTTCGATAACATTATCGATATTTCTTCAAAGTATTCATTTTTTTAAACATTTGAACAAGTTTACCATCATTAGTTATTACTTAAAAGATGGTTAACAAGGTTATTAAATCAATTTAATCACATTAAATATAAAATTTGAATATCTAAATAATTCAGATATTTAAATAATTCAAATATATAAATGTAAAGTGTTCGAAATTCTGGGTCGTTACATTAGTCCCAATTATATAGGGTAAGTCTGGCTAACTAATCTAACTACTAGCACCTATGAATAGCTAGACTAATGTGCGATGTCACAGTTTGGTTTGTAGGTCATACGAAGGATATACCGATAAGGGCCTGCTTTTGGACTGAAAATATTAAGTAGATATTTCAATGAAATCTTTGGTAGGGTTTGCTTCAGGGTTGAGGTATTACGTGGCTAGTTTGGGGCCCGCCTCTTCCATAAAAGAAGTATAAAGTGACCTAGTGAGATTTTTTACATTGTCAACTAGGGATCACCAGAGAAAAGTTCACCTAGGTTTAAGTATTAAATAATAGGGATCTGCCTAGGGTATACGTACTAAATGTTCAAAGTCTGCCAAATTCTCATTAAAGAGGTATTAAGTAACTTAGGTGCTTCCTTTTGAATTGTTAGGGCATGACTTAAGGTAATCGTAAAGATAGACTAGAAAAGGCCATTAGTCTAAAGTTAGAGGTACGATATGGAGTTGGATTGGAAAAGCCTTTAGTTTATCGTTGGAGGTACATTTGATAGTTTATAGTATAGAATGCGTAAGACATATTACTTATCTAAATAATACTGCCCAAACACTATTATGGTAAAACTTAAGATTTTCATTCACCAAACATTGTTGTTTTGACTCCCTCGTCTTTACAACTTACAAGTTATGGGGAACGATGCTGATGGAGAAGACGGAGGCAGCGACAAAGATTTATGGCAGTTTATCTATGTTTTTGATATATTATGATGTACCCAGTTTCAAACATATTGATGTTATTTTGGGATATTATATTAAGGATACTTTGGGATGATATGTGGTATTTCAGATATTTGAATTTTATTTAAATGGGTACTTATTTCAATTATTATTTTTTATTCCTTACATTGTGAACTTCTGAAAGCATAGATAGAAAGCTATGTATATTGTTCATTGTATCAATTTTACCAACCAATAGCTAGCATTGGAATGGACCTAAAGTTCGATGATCTTTTATTGGTTCAAAAATTAGGCCCATGTCGGAGAAGGTTGTTACAGAAAATTTCCTTATTTGAGTTGTTTCTTAATATGTATATATTTATCTAGCAGTCTAATCTGATCCATAAAATCACATAGTGATAAAACAACAAACATACCTTATACCATATCGTATGCTTTTCCAATTACCTAAGGAGACAACTAGCGATTACAACCCAAAAACTATAAAAGAAAATTTTGTTGGAAGCTGTCGGTTATGATCAATTGGTGTTAATGATGTTGTGGTTCTAACACTCATTACTAAATTAATATATCCCGAGTGTGTCATTCCACTATCAACCACCTTCCTTAATTCTCCTTCTTGGTTTCTAATAAATGCAGTTCATCTATTACTTCAGTTAATATACCCGATTATGGAGTAAATTGTGCATCCCCATAAATTCCTCAATCAATCGCTATTTAATTCCTTTTAATTCTCTATTAACTATAAATTTGTTGCCCATTAAGTTTGCAATTAATGTCCATAAATCCTCGTCCTATAATTACTACGTTGTTAATAACTATTATAAATAGCTCATAAATTGCACTATCTATATCTTTTATTTTTGAACGTTAAGCACGGTTATATGTGTGTGTGTTTCTTATTTCTACTTATTAATTTATAAATTAGAACATTCCTTTCCATATTTTAATTTGTTAGAGCTATCATTCTAAAAAGGGTTACCCATATAATTTTCCATAAATCAATCAAAAGTGACATCTTTCGTTTGTTTGAAATTACCAGGAATTATTTCTTTTCTTTATTGGAATAGACAATGTAAGCCGACAAGCACCATTGTCCAAGTGGTTAATTGATTAGGCTTTGGTGCAAGATGTCACAAGTTCGAAACTTGCTTTCGAACGTTTATTGACATGGGATATGTTGTCCCAATGATTTGCTGTATATAAAGTACCATTTCAAAAAAAAATAGACAATGTAAGCCACTAAAAAGAATATCCATATCTTAAACATCTTTTTCCCTTTTCGGTATATCCTTTATTTATTCAAATGATATGCTTTAATACATATTTTGGAATTGGATAATTTATGGAAATTACATAGAATCTGGTCCAAATAAAAAAAAATGGAAATTCACATTCTATGTCAACTAGGTCTACCTAATTTAAAACCTAATAATAATCTGAAATGTCCTTACAACTTTACCAACATTCTACAATAAAATATTTGGGACTGATTTTAAATTTCTAGTTCAGATTATGCATACTATTCATATTTCATTCATATCCAAAAACCTTTGCCCTGTCTTACCTAGGTAGTGATCCCTATCTACTCCATAAAGAAATTTTGTTTACTCGTCATTCTTTATAAAACCAAAATTTCACGGTCATGATGTACCTAATCCAAAATCTTTATTTTTGAAAATATAAGCTTAGAAACCCTTTTTTTCTAAAATTCAAAATTTTCTTAGCAAAATAATATCCCTTCTCAAAGACCATCTACGTCAAATATTTACTTCTTTAGGAGTAGGATTTTTAACCCAAAATATTTAAAAACTCAATTATCATACGAATTAATCAACTTCTTTTTTCAAAAAGATCTTCCAGAACTTTAAAGAATGAAAAGTGGAGTAGACAAGGATAAATTCTATTCTATTATTTTGCAATCCTATTCCTGTTACTTCTATTCTATATTATTTAAAACTAGATTACTAATCATATTTTATATAAATTCCTACTGCTATTACCATTAAATTTCCCAATATCGACTCATCGTAGTGTATTCGCATACTACTTTAGTCATCTATGTTTTTCTTTATCAATATTTGCAAATCTATTTTAGTTGTTATTCTCCGTAGTTCCTTATACGAGAGCGTTCCTCCTACCTACATTATTGGGCATTCTCACCCTTATATTTTCTTTACCTATTTCAATCTACTATTTCCATTTATCCACCCTTTAGAAAGAATAAAAAACGCCCAAATTTATAGAATAGGAAAAATCATTGAGCCCAACCTACACTCTACTTTACATTTTTTTTTTCAAAATCGTAGAATACCTTTATCCAAAAGTCAAAAAAATTTAACTCAAATAATTTTAAACTAAGAATTTAAAAAATAAAAATCCTTTTTACTGAAAACCTTTTAATCATAAACTTTTGACTCAACAAAATTTTTAAATTATGACTTTCATGTAACATCCCTGAATTTTAGCCAAGAAAATTTGATAATTAAATTAAATTGTGAATTCATTTGTGAATTAATTAGAAAATGTCCAGAATAATAGAATTTTGGTTTGAAATTTAAGGATAAGTATTTTATAAATAAAATTGGATTTAAAAAAATAAATATTGGATTTAAAGATAAATAGGATTTAAAAGCTTTAAAAGTTCATGATAGTTTGTTTTCTAAATTTTTAAATATATTTATGTTTGGAAGATTTACTTTAAGAATTTAGGTAATAATTTTCAAAAGATTTATTTTTAAGATTGATTCTCTAATATATACATATATAAATAAATGTGATTATTTGTTAATATGTAATCAAGATTTCTAAATCATTCTTTTCTTTTAAAAGTTGTGCAAATATAAATAATAAGAAATGTATAAATGGAAAATATAAATATATTTGTACTAAAACTAAATTAAGATTGAATGTGAAAAATAATTGAGATAAAATTTTATTTGTGCAAAATATAAAAAAAAACATATGTTAAGATATGAAAATATATTTGCATAAAGAGTTAAAATAAATTTACAAAAATATTCGAAACAAGGATATAAACATAAAAATGATTTTTGAGACATTTATAAAGAGATTAATATATGTAAAGACAAGTGTAATAAAATGGGACAAGTGGAATTGGAAGTATTTTCTCTTGAATTCTTTGAAAACATGCATAAGAAGAAAATTTGAGATCAGGCTATTTTCTTTTTCTCAAACCTGAAAAGGAAAAACACAAAAGAGTCCGAAATTCTTTTCAAATCTAAAAACTGAATCAAAGATCAAACATCAAAAACAAATTCTAAAAGCTTAGATCACAGCCTCTAAATTTTTTAAAATTTCAAAACAAGTTTTTTTTCCCCTATCGACAAGGTATGGAAAAAGAAATCACAAAACTAAAATAGCTTTTTCTCTTGTCGTTGACTACCATTTATTTTATTATCAATTTTGCTGCACGGTAGAATTCATATTGCTAACACATTGACTTTTTCCTATGCTAAGGATGCGACATCTCAAAAATAAAAATAAAAATTCTCTTTTATGTTCAAATGCTTTTCAATTAGATTTTTGAAATGGCTGAAAAATAAAACTTGCTTTTCAAAACTTTTACGAAAAAATTTATATTTAAAAATTATAGATTTTTGAATGCAATTTTCAAAATTACAAGTTTCTATTTTTCAAAACAAATCAAGGCACAACCTTCGTAGTGGGGCTTTAATCGGTGGGTTAACGTCTATGAACCCTATCCTTTTACACGGTAAATTTTCAAAATTTGAAAATCTCTTTTTTTTTATTTCAAAGCAACAATCAGCACACATGTTCATCTATAAATTTTACCTTTAAGATAGGGGGATAATGACCAATGGTTTCGCAACAACCTTTCCCTATCCTTCACTCCTTAAAATTTGCATTCCAAAATCTTAACACTTGTTGGGACTTTATTTTTCTCCCCATGGATAATTAAATAAAATTACTAATTTATTTTATAAACTTCTATTATTCTATATTTTCTTTTGTTTTGCATTGGTTAAGTGTCTTTTATGATATTTTCTTGTTAATACTCTTTCTTGATAATATATAATGGTCAATCCAAGAACAAATAAAAAGGAACATTTCTCAAAACATCATATGCATTTTCTACAACAGAAACAACTAATGCTTACAACCCAAAACCTGAGGATAAACAACTGCTGGAGTAAAATAACAACCGCTACTATTTATCTTAACCACCGTCTATAAGCTACTCGATGGCCTAGTCTTCCATAGGAGCCTGAACCGTTGTCGCGACGTCGGAATGATCGAAGCATAGTAGTTATGCAATAGATATCATGACCTTGGCATGGTCTTTTGTACCTTATACAACTCTGCCTTGATCAAAAGTAGGGAGTCTTGATCACGCAAAGCTCAAGGCTACGATGTCTTGCCGCTTCCTGCACTAGCCATAAGGCCCACTATACTAGCTCTTCCTGCTGATGTGCATACCATGCGGGCTCCTACACTCTTGCCTCCATGGGCACATCCCTAATCGCTATTCTCCAAAGGAAGGACCTATCCAAAAGAGCATAGTCATTCATACGCACCTACTCCCCTTGAAGACTAACTCTATAATATTTGAAGATACATGTAAAGAGAAACAATACAGAATATAGCTCCTTCTCATTCCAACTCCTGGAGCTACATAATGGCATAGTATGGCTTTCATCCAATTCACCAAAATACCACATTTGATGACATAGTTAGCCTTTTGTACTCGAGGTAGACCTGGTCGAAACTTCGTGTCTTAGGAACGATATTGTGCTAAATGTTGTGAGCGACCAAACGGGCTTGGTCTCGCAGTTTGTCCATTCTTTAAATGCTTACTCTCTTATGTAAGATCCACCAAAAAATAATTGAATGGAGGCCTCAATATCTTTAGGTCCTCATTTTCTGTTGAGGTGTGTAGAATCCCTCCAAATTGCATGTCTTCCATCCAAATCTTCGGATGTGGTGTCATATCCCATAAGCGAACAGTTACATATAATAGTATATATAACAATTTAAATAACTAAAGCATCATATTTTAATTGTCGTTTCAATTGAAATCAAATTTAATAAATAACAGAATGTTAATCGTGAGTGATTGCTCACCTTTCGAGTCTAGAGGAGAGGGCGGAATGAGTAGAGATACGAATCCAAGCACAGATTTCGAAGCAAAGCAATATTGGCAAGAATTTTAACGATCAAAGCTGATAAAGAGGAATTGATGAAATCAAATCAGAGTTGGGTCTAGGAAGATAAATAGGATAAGTGAGCTATATATAGTTGTATATATAACTATATATAAATAAAACTGTATTCTAAATTTAAACATATATTAAATTAAATATATATTTTCAAAAAATCATTGGTTTAAACAAAACATATCTATATGTAGTATAGTTTGAAATATTGTATATGTTTAAACCCATTTGCAAACCAATATCCAAACACCATCTAAAATTTAAATCTTTATAAAAGTAACCTTTATAAATAAAATATTAAACTCAATACTAAAACATATAACATAAAGTCCATATATTATATATCAATACCAAATCTAACTCCGGTATATGTAAACTAATATAAACCCATGTAAACTTTATAAAATCTATATGCTACTAAAACAGATTATATATAAAATAAACCAATATATAATACTAACAATAATATATGTCAGTTAAAGTCAGTACATAAATATACTCAACACCTTCTATACTTTACAATACTTTAAACATGCTAGCACTGCAACTATACAGAATATACATAGTACTGTAAAACAATTATATACAGTAAAACAAAATAAAATAAAAACAAACACACCTTATACAAAACGCATACAGCAAACACTACATATATATATATTTCTTCTTTATATCCTTATAGGCATAGACTAAGCCTTACCCAAGTTTATACGGTATAATATTAGATAAAAATAGGACACATCATATGATACTTTATAGTTTATACATACATAAGTTTAATATACATATATATGCGAACAAGATATAGAACCAGAGAAGAACCAAGGAAGAGGACAACAAAAATCACCGCGGCAAGGTAGTGGCTCGCCAAACAATGTTAGCATGGAAGAGGAGGAGATGGAGGGCGGAGATGATCAGGTGGAGGTACGACAGTTGAGGCGGAGAGGCTAAGGGTGCAAGCCAGAGGCGGAGGAGTGTGTTCGTTTCTCTCTCTGTTTTTTTTGTTGTTGTTGGGTTTCAAAAGAGAAGGGAGCAATTTATGTAGAGGGAGTAAAATGTGAGCAGGTGAATAAAAGAAGGATGCAAGCAAGAGGTGGAAAGTGAAAGCATAGTGAAGTTGCAAAAGTGGAAATCGATTTATAAACGCAATTGAAATATGAGCCTTTGCCTAATCAATATAAAAAAACGTACAAATAAATGAATATGGGACAAATGAAGATGAAGAGGGAAAGAAATAAACTATTTCTGAGCGATGAATTTATAAAAGGAACCGTGATGTGTACAATAATTGAAACGAAAACGTACACAAATAAATTAATATGAGACAAATGAAGATGAAGGGGGAAAGAAATAAACTATTTATGGACAATGAATTTATAAAAGGAACCATGATGTGTACAATAATTAAAACGAAAACGTACACAAATAAATGAATATGAGACAAATGAAGATGAAGGGGGAAAGAAATAAACTATTTATGGACGATGAATTTATAAAAGGAACCATGATGTGTACAATAATTGAAACGGAAACGTACACAAATAATGAATATGAGACAAATGAAGATGAAGGGGTCCACGAAATCTATATTTAAATTTAAAACAAACTAAAAACCATACAAATATATATGTATATACATATATCAAAATAACATATCTACAATTAAAATTATCGTTTAAATAATATAATTGAGATAAATACGCACCTTGATATAAACATATCACATATATATAACATAAAACAAAATCGTATATAAACCATATATATAAAACTTATGTATATATATATATATATATAAACGAATAGAACAATAATATATATATATGTATGTAATATACCTTTAAAATAATATATATATCAACTTCTTTATATATTCAGCAAAATCAAGAGAAGAAAAAAAACATCACTCTTTAAAGTTCCAAATATCTTCATAAATATATATATATATATACACACACACACACATACATACATATATATATATATATACAACAAATCATATCAGATCATTACAGCACAAAAGAAATCTTATGTAGTGTCATAAAGTAATTTGTCAAACACAATGATCTAAATATAAACTGGCATATTTGGAAAAATCTTTTTAAATAGCATATACAGATTATATGCATATACTTATACAAGTAATATACTTAGATAAATTAATATAAAATCTGAGTTTATATATAGATCTTTACAGATCCAAATACATGCATATGCATGTGTATCTTTGCTATTATAAACAAACTATTATGTATTATGTATACTAATTTATACATGGCTGATATATTATCAAACTAGCATACAAATCTTATATACAATTATATATATATATATATATATATATATATATATCCCTTCGTGTACATAACCAAACGTGTCTAAAAGCTTAAAATATAACTAACAGCTAACGTTATATATATGGTACTTCTTATATACAATAGTATATTTTATAAACAAAGTAAAATACGTATGCATATCACTATATGAATGTAAACATATGGAGGCTTCTTCCAAAATCAGAAATTATAATTCATATATATAATCCTTTTATAGTATAAAGCATGTAACGTATATAAATATATAAAACTGTAGTAATATGTTTACACTAACATAAACTTATCCTGCAAATGCAATTTTTAATAATATATATATATATATATATATATATATATATGTTTTTACGTACGATATCAGACATATATAAATTAAATATAGGTTACATATACCAATATATAAAAATGATTCAAAATATTATATTTCTGCCAGAGAGAAGAGAAAATGTTTGAAATGGAATAAATAGGGAAGGAACAAACCTGAAATGAAATAGCAACGGATAGAAAATTAAAGAGCTACAGCACGAATACAGGGAGTAATAAAGGTAAGGTATTGATTGGTTTGTAACTGATGTAAAATTTGAATGAACAGGAAAGAAATAAAATTTATGGTAACAGTCGATTCCCTTGATTTCATGCAAATTTATTTTCAACAATTCTTAACTGATTTGAGTTTAATAGAATTACGTAATAAATAAACTTTCATATAATTAATTGAAAATTTACCATTTGCTATATTTAATTATACGTAATCCAAATAATTTTTTTCTTTTTTTTCAAAATTTTAGTATTAATAATTTCTCAAAAATCCAATTCAATACGTTGTAAACCAATTAAAAATTGCTAAAATTTTATGGGTCGTTACACTCTCCCCCACTCAAAACTTTTCGTCCCCGAAAAGGAACAAAGCAGGAGAATAGAAACAACCAGATGAAAATTTTAGACTTTGAAAAAAAAATTAAACAATTTATTTAAAACCATATACTTTTTTTTATTATTTAAATTAATTAATATTTAATAGATTACTCTATTTAATAAATCCATTCACTTAATTATGAGATCAATTATTTATAAAACACCAAAAAAAATTACTATTAAACCAGGTAGTATATAAATAAACAATATTTTAAAGGATATATTCAAAAGAAGGAAAGAAGGAAAGAAGATAGATCCGGAAAAGAGAATATAGGTGGATAAATAAAGAAGGGCAGATAAGATAGACTCAAAAGAATAGTATCGGGCTCGAATAGTTAATTTCAAACCAAAAAAATTTCAATTTCAAATATTAATACAAAATTTATATTTCAAATAATTTGGATAAATTGAGGTTAGGAAGATAAATTTGGATTTAGTTGAAATGGTATTAAATTAAGAATTTTATTTGTAGGAAATACATTTATAATAAAATACCTTTATATCAAAACAAATTTCCTTTTGAAAATACTTTTATAACTAAATTTTCAACAAGTTTATCCTTGTTCTTGCAGACTCTGGCCATGTGTTGATCAGGCGCAAAGCTAGAATTCTTCAAGTACTTAGTAGACCTGTTTCAACACCCAGTGAAAATACTCGAAAAACCTTTTAAAAACAGATATGGAAAGTACAATCCAAACAAAAGAACCAAACCAAAACCTTTGTCCAACCTTGGTTCGCAGATACATAATGGTTACGCCTGGATCCCCCAGGAAACAATCCGTATCCGTAAGCTTTCTCAGCCCTGCGAGTTACGCCATGATGACTAGTAGAGTGCAGGATACACAATGGTTACGCCTGGGTCCCCAGGAAACAATCCGCACCCCTAGGATGTCTCAGCCAGGCAGTTTCGCTACTATTCGTGACCTACACAGATTGCAGGATACACAATGGTTACGCCTGGATCCTCCAGAAATCAATCCGTACCCTTAGGCCAGACTCAGCCAAGCAATTGCGCTATGAAGTCGCGAGAGGAAAAAAAACCATAGGTTGCGCCACGGTGGGAACACTCGAGTATTACATCCGGAAAACCAAAAATCAGAGAGAATAATATCGATAGAATGAATCCACGATGTGGACATAAAGCGGATATCAAGCAGAAGGCACTTTCCATATCTTTACTTCGAAAATATATATCATATAGTACCTTTTCAAATCACTTTCAAATATCGTACTTATATAAAGTCCATATATATAGGATTCCATTTTTCCCAAATCGAATACTTTCCAAAATCAATAGTAGATCAAATCATACTTATATAGACTTCGATTATATAAAATCTCTTCCCAAATTGAGTACCTTTCAAATCAATAGATTTCAAATCAACTTCATACTTATACAATCCATTTTATATAAGTTCGACCACTCCCAAATCAAGTGCTTAATAATATAAGGTTCTCAAATTTCAAATCATTTCACTATCAATTCAGTTTCAAAATCATATATGATTTCACCAAATTTTCTTCCAAATTAAATATCTAAATTTCAAAGTTCCCAAAATAATAGGTTTAGAAAATTATCCTATTTTCCAAATTAAAATAATTCAAGTCAAACAAATTCATTTCCAAAAATACCATATAAGTACTGGTTTTTAATTCCAATTTAATTTCAAAACCAAATATTTTCCCAAAATCAATTATACTCAAAATGGTTTCCAAATTTATAATTATCCCTTTTTTTTAAAACTTTTAAACTATCTATTTCTATGTGAAATATCCAATTTACCTTTCTGAAAACCATTATTCAACTATTTTTTTTTCAAAACATTTCAAAACTAAATTTATATTCTTTATCAAACATTTTATACTCTTCGAAATTTCTTAGCTTTGAAAATTTAATCTCGATTTGGAAGTGTTCGAACATTCAAAATAGTTAGGGAAATCAAATTTTCAATTCAAGAGTTGAAAATCAACAATAAATCAATAAATAAATTATTAAATCCGAAACTCGAGGACTGAACACCGGTCTCATTTTAAATTGTTTCAAATATATACTTATATCTTTCTAAAATATCAAATTATACTTCGGAATTTGAAATCAAAAACGGTTTTACAAAATCACTTGCATAGCGAAGCTATTAAAGTGGCATCTCCCCGACTCTGAAACTCGAAAATCAATGTCGATGATGCGTGCACTCATCACCGGAATTATTTTCCAGCGACATAAGTGAGTTCCGGACTTCTATTTTCTTGAAAACTTCTTTGAAATTTCTTCAAAATTATTGGAATTCATTTGAACTCATTTGAAACATTTCTTATTCGAAAAAATACTTTTAAATCGTATTATTTTCATATATTTTCCAAAATCTTAAAACCAATTTCAAATTACCGGAATTCAATTCTCGAATTTCAAATTTAACTCTACAGTTATTAAATCTATAGTTATAAATCATTTTTATATAAATCAATTTCTTATAATTTTTCAAAATTTCAAATCCTTTTTATATAGAATAACATTTCTTATTTGCTTTATATATATAGGTATATAATCCTTATCGAAAATATTTTCACTTTTATATGTATATAAAAAATCATAGTTATCAAAAAAAAAATTGGTATAAACAACTTCAAAAATACAAACAAAACCCGATTTTCGAAGGATGATTCAAGAATGGATTTCAGAACAAAGATAGCGATTTAATTTAGAGGAACTCTAATCAATTATTCCTGATTCAAAGATAGACTCGATCGAAGATGAGATAATTAAATTACAAAATAGAAGATGGATATACTTTTATAAATCGCGGGCGACCTTTACCGGTCAACCGTGATTCCAAAATTAGATCGGTGTAGAATTCTGAGGCAATTCGACATTCGATCGCCAGAGATATAGAATTCGGCATAACAAGATATAGCAGCGTCGTAAACCGAGGATACAGAAATCTTCGGTGAGTCAATGCCAATTGAAAAGGATTTTTCACCCCCTTTACAAATCATTCAGTGGAGTTATGGGATACTCCGAAATCAAAAGAATATAAATAGGGAGAGACAGAATGAATTCCGGAACCGAGGGACATTCCAAAATTCAAAGGAAATCGAGTCAAAAAGAAGAGATTCGACTCGAGCGAAAGTGATTCTATTAATAAATTTACCATATATGCTAAGTTTTGCCTAGAGCCAAAGCTCTGATACCAACTGTAACGACCTGCTATTTTGGACCATTCAAATCGACAATAAAACCATACATGACCGACTTGAATAATTCAAAATACCGAATTGTTAATTTAAATTTGGCAAAACTTAACATAAACCATAAGTAAATAATCACAGATCACAGACACAGAGTAATAAAATGCAGCGGAATAGATAAAGAATAGTAGTTCATGAAGCTACTATATACATCAGAGTTAGAATAAAATACATCGGAATATCCCAGATGCAGTGAAGTCTCCAGTATGAGCAGATTACTTCTCTGAACCAATCAACTGGATGACTGAAAGGATAGATAGCTGGATCTTCAAGCAAAGCTCCAACTTCAAAGGTGAGTCTCAAATGCTGTATCACTCAGTCTGACCCAAGCGTAAAGCAAAACACAAAACACTCGGGTCAGGATTTACATTCTTATATCAATAAATCCAACTCAAGTGAAATAACAACTGAAATACAGGTAACTCAAAGGATGTTTGGGATAACCATCCTCTAAGGATCCGTGGAGCGACATACAATGTAGAAATATACATTATAACACCGTGGTCATTTCAAATTAATTTATGCTTCAAAACCAAAGTATCATTTTTATTTCATATACATCTATCTTCCAAAATAGTGTATATATATTGAATAATTTGTAAAGTAAAGTATTTGTAATTTCCTCAAAACTTCACAAATCGCTTTAAAAATCAACCCAACTTTCCCGTTCAAATTTAATTAAATCAAAATTTTTCAATTTCCATTCAATTTAGTTTCTAACTAAACAAAATCAAATTTATCGATTTTAATTACATATTTGAACCATAAAATAAACCATTTAAATTTCAATATAATTCAAAGTTAATATATTTCGAAGCTTTAAATATTCAACATTTCAAAGACTAAACTTTGATAATTGAGTTTATCTGCCAACTTGACTTCACTATTATTTAGGTTTGAAATATTCACTTAATAAATTCAATATTATTTATACGACCTTAAATTTACATTTCTATATATTACCTTCGATTTCTTTAGACATAAAATAAAAATTCAAGTTATAGGATCATATTTTAATGTTTCGAATTTAATAGTTTCAAATTGGTTTAACTAAATAAAATCCTTAATTAATGACAAATTCAAATAAGTCCCAAATATATCTTCAACCCTTAGCTTATATAATTTATTCCACAAATCTATTTTAGAAATACAAATTTAATAAATCCTTAAACATATTTCATATTAATAAAATCAATCTTAATTAATTCATCTTAATATTAATCTATATATAAAATAATCTTTATATATAATATTTTAAATCAATATCCATTAAAACCATATATTTCTTTTTCAAAACCATAGAAATTATTTTCAAAACATTCATATAG
Source organism: Allium cepa (assembly GCA_030765085.1). Taxonomy (NCBI): domain Eukaryota; kingdom Viridiplantae; phylum Streptophyta; class Magnoliopsida; order Asparagales; family Amaryllidaceae; genus Allium; species Allium cepa. The sequence goes on from CM060932.1 coordinate 142,232,039, forward strand.
ACCACGTCGGCGATGTAAAATTTTCTATTCTATGGACAAGGGATACGGATATTTATCATTTCAATCCGTAAGTTAAATATATACGGGTGGATATCATTTCAACCCGTAATCCCAAATTCAATTCAAATGAAATCACTTGGGTTTGTCATTTCAACCCATAACGAAATTCTTCTACTCTAAAGTCTGTTTGGGTATGTATCATTTCAACCCATAGTGATTTCTATACTAACAGGGAACTTGCAGAGTGATAACAGATATGAAAATAATAATAACAACAGGCATATATCATCAAAAATAAATATTAACAATAGGATATGGTGTCATATCCCATAAGTGAACAGTTACATATAATAGCATATATAACAATTTAAATAACTAAAGCATCATATTTTAATTGTCGTTTCAATTGAAATCAAATTTAATAAATAAAGGAATGTTAATTGTGAGTGACTGCTCACCTTTCGAGCCTAGAGGGGAGAGCGGAATGAGAAGAGATACGAATCCAAGCACAGATTTCGAAGCAAAGCAATATTGGCAAGAATTTTAACGATCAAAGCTGATAAAGAGGAATTGATGAAATCAAATCAGAGTTGGGTCTAGGAAGATAAATAGGATAAGTGAGCTATATATAGTTTTATATATAACTATATATAAATAAAACTGTATTCTAAATTTAAACATATACTAAATTAAATATATATTTTCAAAAAATCATTGGTTTAAACAAAACATATCTATATGTAGTATAGTTTGAAATAATGTATATGTTTAAACCCATATACAAACCAATATCCAAACACCATCTAAAATTTAAATCTTTATAAAAGTAACCTTTATAAATAAAATATTAAACTCAATACTAAAACATATAACATAAAGTCCATATATTATACATCAATACCAAATCTAACTCCAGTATATGTAAACTAATATAAACCCATGTAAACTTTATAAAATCTATATGCTACTAAAACAGATTATATATAAAATAAACCAATATATAATACTAACAATAATATATGTTAGTTAAAGTCAGTACATAAATATACTCAACACCTTCTATACTTTACAATACTTTAAACATGCTAGCACTGCAACTATACAAAATATACATAGTACTGTAAAACAATTATATACAGTAAAACAAAATAAAATAAAAACAAACGCACCTTATACAAAACGCATACAACAAACACTACATATATATATTTCTTCTTTATATCCTTATAGGCATAGACTAAGCCTTACCCAAGTTTATACTGTATAATATTAGATAAAAATAGGACACAGCATATGATATTATCACCTTTACAAAGTTGCTTTATAGTTTATACATACTTAAGTTTAACATACATATATATGCGAACAAGATATAGAACCAGAGAAGAACCAAGGAAGAGGACAACAAAACTCACCGCGGCAAGGTAGTGGCTCGCCAAACAATGTCAACATGGAAGAGGAGGAGATGGAGGGCGGAGATGATCAGGTGGAGGTACGGAAGTTGAGGCGGAGAGGCTAAGGGTGCAAGCCAGAGGCGGAGGAGTGTGTTCGTTTCTCTCTCTCTCTCTCTCTCTCTCTCTCTCTGTTGTTGTTGGGTTTCAAAAGAGAAGGGAGAAATTTATGTAGAGTGAGTAAAATGTGAACAGGTGAGTAAAAGAAGGATGCAAGCATGAGGTGGAAAGTGAAAGCATAGTGAAGTTGCAAAAGTGGAAATTGATTTATAAACGCAATTGAAATATGAGCCTTTGCCTAATCAATATAAAAAAAAGTACAAATAAATGAATATGGGACAAATGAAGATGAAGAGGGAAAGAAATAAACTATTTCTGAGCGATGAATTTATAAAAGGAATCGTGATATGTACAATAATTTAAACGAAAACGTACACAAATAAATTAATATGAGACAAATGAAGATGAAGGGGGAAAAAAATAAACTATTTATGGACGATGAATTTATAAAAGGAACCATGATGTGTACAATAATTGAAACGAAAATGTACACAAATAAATGAATATGAGACAAATGAAGATGAAGGGGGAAAGAAACAAACTATTTATGGACGATGAATTTATAAAAGGAACCATGATGTGTACAATAATTGAAACGGAAACGCACACAAATAATGAATATGAGACAAATGAAGATGAAGGGGTCCACGCAATCTATAATTAAATTTAAAACAAATTAAAAACCATACAAATATATATGTATATATATATATATATCAAAATAACATATATATAATTAAAATTATCGTTTAAATAATATAATTGAGATAAATACGCATCTAGATATAAACATATCACATATATATAACATAAAACAAAATCTTATATAAACCATATATATAAAACTTATGTATATATATATAAACGAATAGAACAATAAAATATATATATGTATGTATGTAATATACCTTTAAAATAATATATATATCAACTTCTTTATATATTCAGCAAAATCAAGAGAAGAAAAAAAACATCACTTATTAAAGTTCCAAATATCTTCATAAATATATATATATATATGTATGTATGTATGTATGTATGTATGTATGTATGTATGTATGTATGTATATACAAACAACAAATCATATCAGATCATTACAGCACAAAAGAAATCATACGTAGTGTCATAAAGTAGTTTGTCAAACATAATGATCTAAATATAAACTGGCATATTTGGAAATATCTATTTAAATAGCATATACAGATTATATGCATATACTTATACAACTTATATACTTAGATAAATTAATATAAAATCTGAGTTTATATATAGATCTTTACAGATCCAAATACATGCATATGCATGTGTATCTTTGCTATTATAAACAAACTATTATGTATTATGTATACTAATTTATACATGGCTGATATATTATCAAACTAGCATACAAATCTTATATACAATTATATATATATATATATATATATATATATCTGTGATATCCCGGAATTTCACACCCAATTTAAATATGAAAATCTATATAATAAATTAATTTAAGTTGATAAATTTGTTATTTTATTTAATAGCTAATAAATGAAAGTTAAATATAAATTTATTTTAATTAAAAACTAATACATATATAAGGAATTGAATGTGTTAAAATTTTATTCATACCAAATTTGATTTTGAATTGGATTTTTAGAATTCAATTTGTGTTTGAATTGATATATTAAAAGATTTAAACTATGTTAAATTTTATTCTAAATTTTACTTTGAATTTTAAGAAATATTCTCATGATTTTAATTATGTTATAACATTGGTTTTATATTCATTATTTAAAGGAAATTGATTTTTTTAGGAATTTAAAATATAAACTTATATAAGAAAAATCAATTAAGTAAACATTTTAATTTCTTTTTGCATGAGAAAACACTTGTTAACATTTAAACCTATTAATAAAACATGTGTTAGAAATTTAAGTATTATTTTGACAAGTGTCATAATGTAGGTTTTATTTTCTTTAAATTTTATAAAACAAATTCTTAAAAGACATTCATGCATACTTTCTCATTTTATTAAAACAAATTTTACATTTCTTTCTCTTCAAAAATCTGAACTTCTTCAATCTTTGCATCTTCAACCAATTTCTGTAACAATCTTAAGTTTTTATCATCTATTAATTCAAGCTTGAGGCATCTTCAAAGCAACAACATCAAGGGAATCTCTGTAGATCCTGCTAAAGTTGAGACTATTCTGGAATGGAAGCAGCCTCGGACTCCTACAGAAGTTCACAGTTTTCTTAGATTGGCCGGTTACTACAGGAAGTTTATTAAGGATTATTCTAAGATCTCTTCTCACCTAACAAAGCTGACAAGGAAGGGAGCTAAATTCAAGTGGACACCGGAGTGTGAGGAAGCTTTCCAGAAACTGAAGGCAAAGTTGGCAAGCGCTCCTGTATTGGCTATTCCTGATGGTAAGAGCAAGTTTGAAGTGTATACTGATGCCTGTATTATTGGATTGGGAGCTGTGCTTATGCAGAATGGTAGGGTTATTGCGTATGCGAGTAGGCAGTTGAAGCCACATGAGAGGAACTACGCTACACATGATCTAGAGCTGTTGGCTATTGTTTTTGCTCTAAAGATATGGAGGCATTATCTTTTAGGAGAAAAGTTTGAGTTATTCACGGATCACAAACCGTTGAAATATCTTTTCTCTCAAAAAGATCTTAATCTAAGACAGCAGCGATGGGTTGAGTTCTTGGCATCATACGATTTGGATATTCTGTATACTCCGGGGAAGGCGAACGTTGTGGCAGACGCTCTTAGCAAAAATGCAGTTCTTTCTCTTTTGGAAGCTGTTCCGTCTCTCTAGGAAAGAATAATAAGCAAGTAAATGGAGGATAGGTCTTTTGAAGAATTGATTCTTGGAACTAAGGATGGTCGATATTCGGATTTCAAGATAGACAATCAAGGTGCATTGAGTATTAATGGTCGATTGTGTGTACCGGATATAGATGGATTGAGACACGAAGTATTGTCAGAAAGTCATCATTCCAGATTGAATATCCATCCTGGAATCTCTAAGATGTACAAGGTTATGAAGAGAGTTTTTTGGTGGCCGAGTATGAAGAAGGATGTAGCCAGACTCGTCAATAGTTGTGCTATCTGCCAGCAAGTAAAAGGAGATCAGCAGAAGCCGGCCGGTTTGTTACAACCTTTGTAGGTCCCGACATTGAAATGGGAAATGATCGCGATGGACTTCATCGACGGTCTGCCTAGAACTAAGAAGGGTAATGAAGGAATATGGGTAATTGTGGATCGTCTTACCAAGATCGCCCATTTTATTCCAGTTAAAGCAACCCGTACTGCAGTTTCTTTGGCTGAAATTTTCTTGAAGAAGATTGTGAGATTGCATGGCATTCCAGTCAGCATTGTAAGTGATCGAGATCTGATTTTCACCAGAAAATTCTGGGGAGCATTGCAATCAGCTTTGGGAACTAATTTGAGATTGAGTACAGCATATCATCCACAAACTGATGGAAAAACAGAAAGGCTTAATCGAATTCTAGAAGATATGCTGAGAGCCTGTGTATAAGATTTTGAAGGATCATGGGAGGATCATCTACATCTAGTAGAGTTCTCGTATAATAACAGTTACCAAGCAAGTATCAAGATGGCTCCTTATGAAGCATTGTATGGAAGACCGTGTAGATCTCCAGCCTGTTGGATAGAGTCGAAGGATTGTATTGTGCTTGGACCAGATCTGATTCGTGAAGCATCTACTAAAGTCGAGCTGATCAAGAAAAGAATGAGAGCTGCTTAGGATCGACAAAAGAAATATGCTGATAAAAGTTGAATAAATGAAATTTTGGATTGTCTTTTGTTTAAATTTCGGGGATGAAATTCTTTTAAGGGGAGGGGGAGGATTGTGATATCCCGGAATTTCACACCCAATTTAAATATGAAAATCTATATAATAAATTAATTTAAGTTGATAAATTTGTTATTTTATTCAACAGCTAATAAATGAATGGTAAATATAAATTTATTTTAATTAAAAACTAATACATATATAAGGAATTGAATGTGTTAAAATTTTATTCATACCAAATTTGATTTTGAATTGGATTTTTAGAATTCAATTTGTGTTTGAATTGATATATTAAAAGATTTAAACTATGTTCAATTTTATTCTAAATTTTACTTTGAATTTTAAGAAATATTTTCATGATTTTAATTATGTTATAACATTGGTTTTATATTCATTATTTAAAGGAAATTGATTTTTTTTAGGAATTTAAAATATAAACTTATATAAGAAAAATCAATTAAGTAAACATTTTAATTTCTTTTTGCATGAGAAAACACTTGTTAACATTTAAACCTATTAATAAAACATGTGTTAGAAATTTAAATATTATTTTGACAAGTGTCATAATGTAGGTTTTATTTTCTTTAAATTTTATAAAACAAATTCTTAAAAGACATTCATGCATACTTTCTCATTTTATTATAACAAATTTTACATTTCTTTCTCTTCAAAAATCTGAACTTTTTCAATCTTTGCATCTTCAACCAATTTCTGTAACAATCTTAAGTTTTTATCATCTATTAATTCAAGCTTGAGGCATCTTCAAAGCAACAACATCAAGTTGTTTCAGTTTTTAAAGTCTGCAGTTCATATCCTTTTCCAGCAGTTTGAATCTTCACAACGAACAAGTGAGTAAATTCTTAAATCAAACCTTAAAGTATAAAAGTTGTATGTTGAATGTTAGCTATGAAATGCTTGCATGCCTTTTATTCTGTGAAGTATTTATTTTCAAGTTGAAAATCTTGCTGTGCATTTTTAAAAAAAAAATTGTACCTCTCTGTAAATTCAAGAACAGAGTAAATTACTGAAACAAAACTTCAAATTTAAATTTAGCAAAGTGATAGTGAGTTGATATCATCAAGTGTGGAGTTTAAATTCAACATGATTTAAGTGATTAGTTAAATATGCAATGAAACAGTTTAGAAAAACTGCAGAAAGTAAATATGCAGTAAAACAAAATTTTAGCATATAAATCTTGTTAAATTTTAATGAATCAAATATGTATCCTGAATCTAAAATGCAAAATATGAATTTTAAGCCTGAAATCAGAATTTTTAACTTGCAATTGAATTCGAATTTTGAAATTTATTGAATTTGGGGCTTTCTTCAAATTCTCGTGCCTGGTTTGAATTTAGATTTTGAAATTTAAACTGAAGCTTTGTTTAATGATGCATGACACTATAAAAATGCCATTTGAATTTATTATGCATCATGGAATTGAGGATGTGGATTTGTAGGGTTTTGAGTACTGTGTTTTGTGAGCTTCAGGAATTCGATCGCGTGATGCATAAAAGGGATCGAGCTTCATAGGGTTTAGGGAGGAGTGGCGTGTGGGTGTTGCGCATGCATGGCCGGAGTTTGGCGTCGAAAGGGGGTAGGATGGTCGTGGATGATGGTGTTTCTTCTAGCGGATGTAGTTTGTTTTTGGCTCGAGCACTCGAATTTTGTTCGAATTCGAATTTTCAAATTCTGGATTTACATTTTGTGTTGGGGATCGAAGTGTGGTTTGCGCGTGTGGTCGGTGGTGGCGATGAAGGCACCGAGGTCTTGTGCATGTGCACGAGATAGTGATGTGTGTGTCAGGGAAGAGTTTCGTGCGCGTGGGGGAATGGCTCGAAGCGACGCTCATGACGGTCGCGTGTGTGTAGCGTGATGAACTCGGGTTGAGGAGTGCTGTTGCTCGAGTTAAGGGCGTGTTGATCGCGTGTTGTTCTCAGGTTGAGGGGTGAGTTGATGCGTGTGTTGGAGTGTTGGGTTCAGGGTAGTTGTGGAAGGTAGGGGGAAGATGGAGTTAGGGTCTGGGTAGTTGAATTTGTGCCGGGCTTTAAGCAATAAGTGAAGTCAAGATTTAAACTTGTTTTAAAATGTAAATTTTGTTTTAAGTTTAAAATTTTAACATTTTTTATTTTCACCACTTATATAATGTCAATATTTTATTTCAATAGTAAATTACATTTTTATTGTTGAAGTTTTGAAATAATTTCACATTTTAAAATCTAATTTTCTTTTTATAAAGTGCTTAGTTTTAATAAATTGGAATATTTAAAATGTGAGAGTTTTAAGGATAAATGAAAATTGTTTTTTTTTGAAGTTAATTAGATCTTTAAAATTTAAGTTTACTTTAAATTAATTAGTAATTAGAGTTGAAATAAATTAATAAATTTTGGTTAATTAATTGTTAAGATTTAATTAATCACTTATGAATTATTTAATAGATAATTAAGGATTCAATTAAATTTAATAACAATTAATAGGTTATTAATTAATTTATTAATTAATTTAAGGTTAATTCATAAGTAATTAATAATTGATTAATTAATTGATTAATGATTAATAAATTAGTGATTAAGAAGTTAGTTAATTAATTGATTAAGAGTTAATTAATTAAGAGTTAATTAATTAAGTAATTAAACATTAATTAATTTATAATTAGTAGTAAATTAATTAATGATTAATTTTATTTAATTAAATAATTAAGGTTAATTAGGATAAATTAATTTGTAATTAATTAAGAATTAATTAAGGTAATTAAGAATTAATTAAGGTTAATTAATTATAAAGTAAGGGTTAATTAATAACCAATTAAGGAATGATTAATTTTTAATCAAAGTGTAATTAATAAATAATTATAGTAATTAATTGATAATTAAATAAAGATTATTAATTAATTAAGTAGTAATTAATTAATAATAAGATAATTAAGAGGTGATTAATTAATTAAATGATTGTGATTAATTAATTAATGTTTGGTTAAGCAAGATTAAGTGATAAATTCTTAAGTAATTAATTTAATTTAAATTAATTATGATATGAATTAAGTAGTGCTTGCTTGTGGATGATTGTTTGAATTGACATCTGAATATGGTTGATATCTGTTGAATGATAGTTGAGTGATATTCTGTGATGAGATATTGTATATCTGTGATGAATATTGGTTATTATCTGTTGATAATGTTGTGTGATGCTATGTTTAAAATCTGAATTGAATTGTTTAAATCTTTAAACAACTTGGACCTAAAAGACACGCTTTGGATTTCGATGAGACCGGGATCGGGTTTCCATATTTGGATATCCGAAAACCACATCGATTCCAAATAACGTTAGGTCATGAATCTTATGTGAAGAGTGAAGACTCGAGGTGTAAGGGCTATACGTCAGTATAACTCTGTGGGTGATTCCGTAATGAGTTTGACAGAATAGTACTTATAGATTCGAGATGGTGAATCAGAGTGCAAGGGTTATCGTCGTTAACTCTGAGGGTGATTCCAAAACGAGTGTAACGAGATAATGCCTTCGGTTTCGTTCGAACCCGGAACGAACTTGTATGGATTGAATGCTTTCAGAACATCGTCAGGTGGACGATGAGCATTCTAAGAGATGTGTTCTTTATAAAGGTAATCGTAGCCTCAAGCCTCATCAACCGGGAATGGCTAAAACAGGAGAGGTGCGGCAAGGCTTCGTGGGTAGCCCCCACTTGAGAGTGAGATTTACCCCTGTCTAGAAGTCCCTTATTATATATTCGGCTGTGTGGGCAGTTGTTGGCCACAACTGCGGGGTTGTCTTGTTCGGAAGTGTCCAGTAAGGGATGGGTCCGGCCTTGTGTTGCAGGGGAGTTAGGGTGGCTCCTCGGTACAGTGATCTAGGCCCCGTACTGTGACGGGCGGTACCCCAGTAGCCCTGCCATTGTATGGAATCCAATCTCCAATAAGTGTCGTACGATTTGATTGTGCCCAACTATGTTGGAATCTGAGATGTAAGCATTCCAGTTATTTCTGTATTTTATTTTAAAACCCTAGACCCTATTATAATATCACTGAATTTTCTATCAAATGTTTTGGTTAGCGTAAGGTAAAAACTTACCCGAGTTTATTTGTGGGAAGTCTTACGTGATACTTTTGTTTCAAATGATTTTTAAAGTTAAGCAACTTTAACTGATTTACTCACACCAGACCCATGTCTGACCCGGAGTTTATTTTGTTTTTCATAAACTCTTGGGTACTCAAATTTTTATGAGTAGCCAAGTGATTAGGTTTGGATTAGCATATGTTTTGGAAGCTGGAGCTGGAGTCCAGACGTACTATCTATCTATAATCGCTGTAGTAGCATTTTGGGTGTTATGTTTTGAGTTGTATGGGTTGTAAAGAACTATTATGAATGTCAGATATAATGGAGTAATATTATTTTGAGTACTCTGATATGTAAACTTATGTAAGGGATATGTGTAATATTATATTTTGTTCGTTTCCGCTGTGAGATTCTGATTAGTGTTGTTTCTTTTCTTTCTATCTTTCTATTTCTATCTCTTTCTTTTCTTATTGATGATACGTCTTTCATGGAATTGAAAGACGGGTCGTCACAATATCCCTTCGTGTACATAACCAAACATGTCTAAAAGCTTAAAATATAACTAACGGCTAACGTTATATATATGGTACTTCTTATATACAATAGTATATTTTATAAACAAAGTAAAATACGTATGCATATCACTATATGAATTTAAACATATGGAGGCTTCTTCCAAAATCAGAAATTATAATTCATATATATAATCCTTTTATAGTATAAAGTATGTAACTTATATGAATATATAAAACTGTAGCAATATGTTTACACTAACATAAACTTATCCTGCAAATGCAATTTTTAATAATATATATACATATTTTTACGTACGATATCAGACATATATAAATTAAATATAGGTTACATATACCAAAATAAAAAATGATTCAAAATATTATGTTTCTGCCAGAGAGAAGAGAAAATGTTTGAAATGGAATAAATAAGGAAGGAACAAACCTAAAATGAAGTAGCAACGGATAGAAAATTAAAGAGCTACAACACGAATATAGGGAGTAATAAAGGTAAGGTATTGATTGGTTTGTAACTGATGTATAATTTGAATGAACAGGAAAGAAATAAAATTTATGGTAACAGTCGATTCCCTTGATTTCATGCAAATTTATTTTCAACATTTCTTAACTGATTTGAGTTTAATAGAATTACATAATAAATAAACTTTCATATAATTAATTGAAAATTTACCATTTGCTATATTTAATTATACGTAATCCAAATAATTTTTTTTCTTTTTTTTCAAAATTTTAGAATTAATAATTTCTCAAAAATCCAATTCAATATGTTATAAACCAATTAAAAATTGCTAAAATTTTATGGGTCGTTACACTCTCCCCCACTCAAAACTTTTCGTCCCCGAAAAGGAACAAAGCAGGAGAATAGAAACAACCAGATGAAAATTTTAGACTTTGAAAAACAAATTAAACAATTTATTTAAAACCATATACTTTTTTTATTATTCAAATTAATTAATATTTAATAGATTACTCATTTTATTAAATCCATTCAATTAATTATGAGATCAATTATTTATAAAACACCAAAAAAATTTAGTATCAAACCAGGTAGTATATAAATAAACAATATTTTAAAGGATATATTCAAAAGAAGGAAAGAAGGAAAGAAGATAGATTCGGAAAAGAGAATATAGGTGGATAAATAAAGAAGGGCAGATAAGATAGACTCAAAAGAATAGTATCGGGCTCGAATAGTTAATTTCAAACCAAAAAAATTTCAATTTCAAATACTAATACAAAATTTATATTTCAAATAATTTGGATAAATTGAGGTTAGGAAGATAAATTTGGATTTAGTTGAAATGGTATTAAATTAAGAATTTTATTTGTTGGAAATACATTTATAATAAAATACCTTTATATCAAAACAAATTTCCTTTTGAAAATACTTTTATATCTCGATGTTTCAACAAGTTTATCCTTGTTCTTCCAGACTCTGGCCATGTGTTGATCAGGCGCAAAGCTAGAATTCTTCAAGTACTTAGTAGACCTGTTTCAACACCCAGTGAAAATACTCGAAAAACCTTTTAAAAACAGATATGGAAAGTACAATCCAAACAAAAGAACCAAACCAAAACCTTTGTCCATCCATGGTTCGCAGATACACAATGGTTACGCCTGGATCCCCCAGGAAACAATCCGTATCCGTAAGCTTTCTCAGCCCTGCGAGTTACGCCATGATGACTAGTAGAGTGCAGGATACACAATGGTTACGCCTGGGTCCCCCAGGAAACAATCTGTACCCCTAGGCTATCTCAGCCAGGCAGTTTCGCTACTATTCGCGACCTACACAGATTGCAGGATACACAATGGTTACGCTTGGATCCCCCAGGAAACAATCCGTACCCCTAGGCCAGACTCAGCCAGGCAATTGCGCTATGCAGTCGCGAGAGAAAAAAAAACCATGGGTTACGCCACGGTTGGAACACTCGAGTATTACATCTGGAAAACCAAAAATCAGAGAGAATAATATCGATAGAATGAATCCACGATGTGGCCACAAAGCGGATATCAAGCAGAAGGCACTTTCCATATCTTTATTTCGAAAATATATATCATATAGTACCTTTTCAAATCACTTTCAAATACCGTACTTATATAAAGTCCATATATATAGGATTCCATTTTTTCCAAATCGAATACTTTCCAAAATCAATAGTAGATCAAATTATACTTATATAGACTTCGATTATATAAAATCTCTTTCCAAATTGATTACCTTTCAAATCAATAGATTTCAAATCAACTTCATACTTATACAATCCATTTTATATAAGTTCGACCACTCCCAAATCAAGTGCTTAATAATATAAGGTTCTCAAATTTCAAATCATTTCAATATCAATTCAGTTTCAAAATCATATATGATTTCTCCAAATTTTCTTCCAAATTAAATATCTAAATTTCAAAGTTCCCAAAATAATAGGTTTAGAAAATTATCCCATTTTCCAAATTAAAATAATTCAAGTCAAACAAATTCATTTCCAAAAATACCATATAAGTACTGGTTTTTAATTCCAATTTAATTTCAAAACCAAATATTTTCCCAAAATCAATTATACTCAAAATGATTTCCAAATTTATAATTATCCCTTTTTTTTAAACTTTTACACTATCTATTTCTATGTGAAATATCCAATTTACCTTTCTGAAAACCATTATTCAACATTTTTTTTTTAAAAACATTTCAAAACTAAATTTATATTCTTTATCAAACATTTTATACTCTTCGAAATTTCTTAGCTTTGAAAATTAAATCTCGATTTGGAAGTGTTCGAACATTCAAAATAGTTAGGGAAATCAAATTTTCAATTCAAGAGTTGAAAATCAACAATAAATCAATAAATCAATTATTAAATCCGAAACTCGAGGACTGAACACCGGTCTCATTTTAAATTGTTTCAAATATATACTTATATCTTTCTAAAATATCAAATTATACTTCGGAATTTGAAATCAAAAACGGTTTTTCAAAATCACTTGCATAGCGAAGCTATTAAAGTGGCCTCTCCCCCACTCTGAAACTCAAAAATCAATGTCGATGATGCGTGCACTCATCACCGAAATTATTTTCCAGCGACATAAGTGAGTTCTGGACTTCTATTTTCTTGAAAACTTCTTTGAAATTTCTTCAAAATTATTGGAATTCATTTGAACTCATTTGAAACATTTCTTATTCGAAAAAATACTTTTAAATCGTATTATTTTTATATATTTTCCAAAATCTTAAAACCAATTTCAAAATACTGGAATTCAATTCTCGAATTTCAAATTTAACTCTACAGTTATAAATCATTTTTATATAAATCAATTTCTTATAATTTTTCAAAATTTCAAATCCTTTCAAAACCTTTTTATATAGAATAACATTTCTTATTTGCTTTATATATATAGGTATATAATCCTTATCGAAAACATTTTCACTTTTATATATATAAAAAAAATCATAGTTATCAAAATAAAATTTTGGTATAAACAACTTAAAAAAAACAAACAAAACCCGATTTTCAATGGATGATTCAAGAATGGATTTCAGAACAAAGATAGCGATTTAATTTAGAGGAACACCAATCAATAGGATCCTGATTCGAAGATAGACTCGATCGAAGATGAGATAATTAAATTACAAAATAGAAGATGGATATACTTCTGTAAATCGGGGGCGACCTTTACCGGTCAACAGTGATTCCAAAATTAGATCGGTGTAGAATTCTGTGGCAATTCGACATTCGATCGCCAGAGATATAGAATTCGGCATAACAAGATACAGCAGCGTCGTAAACCGAGGATACAGAAATCTTCGGTGAGTCAATGCCAATTGAGAGTTTTCACCCCCTTTACAAATCATTCAGTGGAGTTATGGGATACTCCGGAATCAAACGAATATAAATAGGGAGAGAAAGAATGAATTTCGGAACCGAGGGACATTCCAAAATTCAAAGGAAATCGAGTCAAAAAGAAAAGATTCAACTCGAGCGAAAGTGATTCTGTTAATAAATTTACCATATATGCTAAGTTTTGCCTAGAGCCAAAGCTCTGAAACCAACCGTAACGACCCGCTATTTTGGACCATTCAAATCGACAATAAAACCATACATGACCGACTTGAATAATTCAAAATACAGAATTGTTAATTTAAATTTGGCAAAACTTAACATAAACCATAAGTAAATAATCACAGATCACAGACACAGAGTAATAAAATGCAGCGGAGTAGATAGAGAATAGTAGTTCATGAAGCTACTATATACATCAGAGTTAGAACAAAATACATCGGAATATCCCAGATGCAGTGAAGTCTCCAGTATGAGCAGATGACTTCTCTGAACCAATCAACTGGATGACTGAAAGGATAGATAGCTGGATCTTCAAGCAAAGCTCCAACTTCGAAGGTGAGTCTCAAATGCTCTATCACTCAGTCTGACCCGAGCATAAAGCAAAACACAAAACACTCGAGTCAGGATTAACATTCTTATATCAATAAATCCAACTCAAGTGAAATAACAACTGAAATACAGGTAACTTAAAGGATGTTTGGGATAACCATCCTCTAAGGATCCGTGGAGCGATATACAATGTAGAAATATACATTATAACACCGTGGTCATTTCAAATTAATTTATGCTTCAAAACCAAAGTATCATTTTTATTTCATATACATCCATCTTCCAAAATAGTGTATATATATTGAATAATTTATAAAGTAAAGTATTTGTAATTTTCTCAAAACTTCACAAATTGCTTCAAAAATCAACTCGACTTTCCTGTTCAAATTTAATTAAATCAAAATTTATCAATTTCCATTCAATTTAGTTTCTAACTAAACAAAATCAAATTTATCGATTTTAAATACTGATTTGAACCACAAAATAAACCATTTAAATTTCAATATAATTCAAAGTAAATATATTTCGAAGCTTTAAATATTCAACATTTCAAAGACTAAACTTTGATAATTGCATTTATCTGCCAACTTGACTTCACTATTATTTAGGTTTGAAATATTCACTTAATAAATTCAATATTATTTATATGACCTTAAATTTACATTTCTATATACTACCTTCGATTTCTTTAGACATAAAATAAAAATTCAAGTTATAGGATCGTATTTTAATGTTTCGAATTTAATAGTTTCAAATTGGTTTAACTAAATAAAATCCTTAATTAATGACAAATTCAAATAAGTCCCAAATATATCTTCAACCCTTAGCTTATATAATTTATTCCACAAATCTATTTCAGAAATACAAATTTAATAAATCCTTAAACATATTTCATATTAATAAAATCAATCTTAATTAATTTATCTTAATATTGAATCTATATATAAAATAATCTTTATATATAATATTTTAAATCATATCCATTAAAACCATATATTTCTTTTTCAAAACCATAGAAATTATTTTCAAAACATCCATGTAGACCACGTCGATGTAAAATTTTCTATTCTATGGACAAGGGATACGGATATTTATCATTTCAATCCGTAAGTTAAATATATACGGGTGGATATCATTTCAACCTGTAATCCCAAATTCAATTCAAATGAAAATCGCTTGGGTTTATCATTTCAACCCATAACGAAATTCTCCTACTCTAAAGTCTGTTCGGGTATGTATCATTTCAACCCATAGTGATTTCTATACTAACAGGGAACTTGCAGAGTGATAACAGATATGAAAATAATAATAACAACAGGCATATATCATCAATAATAAATATAAACAATAGGATGTGGTGTCATATCCCATAAGTGAACAATTACATATAATAGCATATATAACAATTTAAATAACTACAGCATCATATTTTAATTGTCGTTTCAATTGAAATCAAATTTAATAAATAAAAGAATGTTAATCGTGAGTGATTGCTCACCTTTCGAGCCTAGAGGAGAGGGCGGAATGAGAAGAGATACGAATCCAAGCACAGATTTCGAAGCAAAGCAATATTGGCAAGAATTTTAACGATCAAAGCTGATAAAGAGGAATTGATGAAATCAAATCAGAGTTGGGTCTAGGAAGATAAATACGATAAGTGAGCTATATATAGTTGTATATATAACTGTATATAAATAAAACTGTATTCTAAATTTAAACATATATTAAATTAAATATATATTTTCAAAAAATCATTGGTTTAAACAAAACATATCTATATGTAGTATAGTTTGAAATAATGTATATGTTTAAACCCATATACAAACCAATATCCAAACACCATCTAAAATTTAAATCTTTATAAAAGTAACCTTTATAAATAAAATATTAAACTCAATACTAAAACATATAACATAAAGTCCATATATTATATATCAATACCAAATCTAACTCCGGTATATGTAAACTAATATAAACCCATGTAAACTTTATAAAATCTATATGCTACTAAAAAAGATTATATATAAAATAAACCAATATATAATACTAACAATAATATATGTTAGTTAAAGTCAGTACATAAATATACTCAACACCTTATATACTTTACAATACTTTAAACATGCTAGCACTGCAACTATACAAAATATACATAGTACTGTAAAACAATTATATACAGTAAAACAAAATAAAATAAAAACAAACGCACCTTATACAAAACGCATACAGCAAACACTACATATATATATATATATATATATATATATATATCTTCTTTATATCCTTATAGGCATAGACTAAGCCTTACCCAAGTTTATACTGTATAATATTAGATAAAAATAGGACACAGCATATGATATTATCACCTTTACAAAGTTGCTTTATAGTTTATACATACTTAATTTTAATATACATACATACATACATATACATATACATATATATATATACATATATATATATATATGCGAACAAGATATAGAACCAGAGAAGAACCAAGGAAGAGGACAACAAAACTGACCGCGGCAAGGTAGTGGCTCGCCAAACAATGTCAGCATGGAAGAGGAGGAGATGGAGGGCGGAGATGATCAGGTGGAGGTACGGCAGTTGAGGCGGAGTGGCTAAGGGTGCAAGCCAGAGGCGAAGGAGTGTGTTCGTTTCTCCCTCTCTCTTTTTTGTTGTTGTTGTTAGGTTTCAAAAGAGAAGGGAGCAATTTATGTAGAGGGAGTAAAATGTGAGCAGGTGAATAAAAGAAGGATGCTAGCATGAGGTGGAAAGTGAAAGCATAGTGAAGTTGCAAAAGTGGAAATTGATTTATAAACACAATTGAAATATGAGCCTTTGCCTAATTAATATAAAAAAAACGTACAAATAAATGAATATGGGACAAATGAAGATGAAGAGGGAAAGAAATAAACTATTTCTGAGCGATGAATTTATAAAAGGAACCGTGATGTGTACAATAATTGAAACGAAAACGTACACAAATAAATTAATATGAGACAAATAAATATGAAGGGGGAAAGAAATAAACTATTTATGCACGATGAATTTGTAAAAGGAACCATGATATGTACAATAATTGAAACGGAAACGTACACAAATAATGAATATGAGACAAATGAAGATGAAGGGGTCCACGAAATCTATATTTAAATTTAAAACAAATTCAAAACCATACAAATATATATGTATATACATATATCTAAATAACATATCTATAATTAAAATTATCGTTTAAATAATATAATTGAGATAAATACGCATCTAGATATAAACATATCACGTATATATAACATAAAACAAAATCTTATATAAACCATATATATAACTTATGTATATATATAAACGAATAGAACAATAATATATATATATGTGTGTGTGTGTGTGTATGTAATATACCTTTAAAATAATTGTTTGCGCCAAAATTGGTCACAAACACCCAGAGTCGTGAAAGCACCCGTTTACGTGTTCAATTCGATAATATTCAACACAGAACTCAGCAACAATCAATATAGAATTCAGCTCTAAGTAACAAATCACAGTAATTCACAAGCAACAATCACAAACACAGGATTTATAGTGGTTCGGCGTTCGTGCCTACGTCCACTTTGAAGGGTTTCTCTTTATTGCTTTGCTCGATTCAATCGATTACAATGGATTACAGCTGACAATTGCTTTGAAATCTGAATACAACAGCGATTCTGATAGTTAAACTTGAATCCGGCAGAGTCTTGGCGTTCAGTGGCGGAAAGATCCTCTTTTCTGAAGGCTTCAGGGTGCTATTTATAGGCGTTGGAGGCCCAGATCTTGCTGAAACTTCGTGAGACTCCTTCTGGCACGTGAGTGGGCCCACGCGACCGACCCCACCAAGTTTCGTCTCGATCTGACATCGGTTCGAAGTGATTTCGAACCCATCAACAAATGGTCCAATCGAGCTGAAACTTGGCAGGAACAATCTTTACCTCATATGGAAGCTACTGTGAAAATTTGGTTGCATTTGGATTTGTGGTTAAGGAGATATGCTCGGTTCGAAATCGACATCTTCGGTTGGCTGAGGCGTTCGAACCCATTATTTCGAAACCTTCGTTTCGAATCCATCAGTGCACGTGAGCTTGCAGTGACGTGGCGCGCAATATTCAAATCGATCCTAACTTATCTCCGAATGGACCGCTTCGACTCCGTGAACTACGGCGAACACGTCATCCAAACCAATTGACTCGGTGGATTCGAAATAGGAAGCATTCTTGGTTTCGAACGTGACATTCGAATCCAGGAATTCTTATGGGTTCGAACTTGATCGGTTCGAACTGGGTCACTCGATGGGTTCGAAGTGAGGATGTGAGGCCGAGTGAAGTCGTGGATTCGAAGGTAGGTCACTGTGGTGGATTCGAAGGTAATGGAGTCGAAGGCGATGGAGTCGAGGCTGGGTACTAGCTGATGGGTTCGAACATCATGGGTTCGAAGGCAAGGACGTGGATGGGTTCGAACTAGGTGGGTTCGAAGGAGAGGGCGTGGATGGTTTCGAACAGCATGGGTTCGAAGGAGAGGGCGTGGATGGTTTCGAACAGGATGGGTTCGAAAAGGATGGGTTCGAACTTCATGGTTTCGAACCAGACAATGACTATTTCTCTTCACACTGAATCCATCATATCTTGAGCATACGAACTCGGATTGACTTGAAATTTGAAATGATGGCTCCTACAACCTTTCTTGTCGTGTCCTATCAATTGTGGCCTGATCCGGACTCGGGCAAAATTCATCGATAACCGTAGCTAAGTGAAGTATATCCAATCTCTGAGATGAACCGTTTCCCGTTTTCGACCAATCTTTTGGTATCACGGCTTTGCCAAAAAGCGGGATAACACTTTGCCCCCCAAAACATGCCTTGCTGTAGGAAGGTGTGTTTTGTAATGCCTTGAGTTGGATGTTCGTATCCGATCATCAACCTGCAAAGAACTCAATAGTTTCATATGTCCTCAAATGATGATCGTTCGGGATCGAGCCATTTGGGATGAAGTGCGGCCGTTCATGGTCAAGCGCTCAACTTCAAATGACGATCGTTCGTGATCGAGTCATTCGAGGGGAAGTGCGACCGTGCGCGGTCGAGCGCATAAATTCATGCTTCGATCGTTCGGGATCGTATGCTGCTTGAAGTGAATCGGGACCGTTCGCGGTCCGTGCCGTTCGTGGCATAAGATGGAATAGGACCGTTCGCGGTCGATGCCGTTCGCGGCGAATGATGAGATGGGACCGTTCGCGGTCGACTGCCGTTCGTGGCAAATGATGATCGTTCGCGACCAAGTGCCGTTCAAGGCGAGTGGTGACCGTTCGAGGTCGGATTTCATAATCAGTGAGCCATGACCGTTCGCGATCGATGGTGTTCGAGGCAGGAAGTGATCGTTCGCGATCGTGTGCCGTTCGAGGCAAATCTGTGACCGTTCGCGGTCTGTGCCGTTCAAGGCAGGAAGTGATCGTTCGCGATCGTGTGCCGTTCGAGGCGAATTCGTGACCGTTCGTGGTCGGATGTCGGACCTCAAGTGACGACCGTTCGCGATCAAGCCATTGAGGTAAGGTGAGTTATGACTGTTCGAAGTCGGGTGCCGTTCGAGGCGGATTGTGTGTATGCCCGGGAGGGCTTGGTGTTATCGATGCCAGGGTCACGTTCGGGTGAGTTCCTGGATCGTGTATATGGGCGGTCCATCGCCGTCTCAGTGCATACCTAGGGATCGTTCGCGACCCCATACATGCGTACGTAGCTTAGTCATTCCAGAGTTATCAAAATCAAATAATTATCAAACAGATGAGTTCCAAAAACAATGCCCAAATAAACAAAGTCCAAACGTTCAAATCAAAATGAAACGAAAGTAAAGCATGGATGTCAAAGTGTAAGTTCCCACTACGAAACGGTCGATGATTACTCAGAGCATGCCTGGAGATCGTTCGCGATCTCGCGCATGTGTAAATGATTTAATTGTGGTAGTGGAAGCTTACGACTTGTTCATCGTTATTTCATTCAGTTGATAACCAAACGGTGCCTTGGTTCGGGGTCGCCCCTAGCTGATGTGGACGGTGGTCGTTCTGGTTCCGCCACAGGAGCTCGTCTCCTTACATATTGAAGGAGCATACCGTTCCTGATATGCCCTTCCACCTCATCCTTCAGGTGCCTACAATCGTTAGTATTATGACCATTTAATTCATGGAATACACAGAACTTATCTGATTTCCTTTCGTCAGAGGTAGGGTCCCTTCGCATCGGCCTACGGTACGGAATCTGTTCTTTGGTATCCTGATAAATTCGTTCCAGGCTCTCGTTCAACTCAGTGTAGGTGGTGAATTGCGGCTCCCTTCGTTGCCGCTTCGATCTGTCTCTGTCATTCTCAATCTTTCTTTTACCTCTATCCTTGTCCGAATCCTTTTTAAGAGGCTTTTCGTCTCTAAATGCAAAAATTTCTATCCCATCTCTTTCTTCTCTCTCGGCATTCGCATCTTCTAATCGTAAAAACTTTTCTGCTTCATGATAGAATTCCTCCAGATCTGTGGGTGGATCTTTAGTCAATGAATTCTTGAACTCTGTGCCGTCAGCTATTCCGGACACAGCTGTCATTACCACCATGGATGGATCCGCCCTATCCACTGAAGCTGCTGCTGCATTAAATCGTGCTAGATAACTTCTCAAGGTCTCTCCGGCCTTCTGCTTTAGGGTTGCCAGAGTCATCACGTTCTTGGGTCTTGTAATATGAACCCTGAATTGCCTCATAAATCTCTCTACTAAACCATTCCAAGTTCCGATGGATCCGTTCTCCAACTGTCTAAACCATAGTGCAGCGATATCTGTCAAGTATAATGGAAAACACCGGGCCATAACCTCCTCCGATGCCCCCAATACTTCCATATGCCTCATATATTTTGTCAGATGGACCGTGGGGTCCGTTCTCCCGTCATACATATCCAATGATGGTAGTTTGAAATCAGGCGGGTTCCTAGCTTGCCTGATTGCTGAAGTAAAAGGACTTCTATTGACATCTTCCAAATCTTTGTTCACCATACCGCCTCTCAAAGCTCTCCTAACTATATCTGCTAATCGGTTATTGTCTCCGAGATGTAATCCTTGTTCACTACTTCCAACCTGCCCCCCGAGTTCACGAGGTAACTCCGGGATCTGCCCCCTTGACTGAGCGTTCACTCCTCTACTACTCCTAGGTTGCGCAGATCCCTCTCTTTCTCTTTCCAAGATTGGGTCAACATTCTCCATATGTGTGCCCCCTAGCTCTGGTGCTACGCCGGACGGTCCCGCTCCGTTCTGGACTCCATTGGCTTCCCTATTTTGTGCTCCAAGCTGTCCTATCTGTTGGAATAAACTCTGGATCATTTCCTCTTGCCTCTTCATCATAGTTTCCATCTCGTCCCTAGTAATGTATATCGATGGTTGATTTGCTCCTGAGGAAGCCTCTTGGCTTCCTTGTGGTTCGCTTCTCTCAGGCCTTGGCCTCTTACTTGATTGTCTTGCCATAATTCCTAAATCTGAACTCCTGAATTTTCAAATTCAACTTCTTCCTGAATCAATTCTCAGTGAAAGCACCAAAATGTTTGCGCCAAAATTGGTCACAAACACCCAGAGTCGTGAAAGCACCCGTTTACGTGTTCAATTCGATAATATTCAACACAGAACTCAGCAACAATCAATATAGAATTCAGCTCTAAGTAACAAATCACAGTAATTCACAAGCAACAATCACAAACACAGGATTTATAGTGGTTCGGCGTTCGTGCCTACGTCCACTTTGAAGGGTTTCTCTTTATTGCTTTGCTCGATTCAATCGATTACAATGGATTACAGCTGACAATTGCTTTGAAATCTGAATACAACAGCGATTCTGATAGTTAAACTTGAATCCGGCAGAGTCTTGGCGTTCAGTGGCGGAAAGATCCTCTTTTCTGAAGGCTTCAGGGTGCTATTTATAGGCGTTGGAGGCCCAGATCTTGCTGAAACTTCGTGAGACTCCTTCTGGCACGTGAGTGGGCCCACGCGACCGACCCCACCAAGTTTCGTCTCGATCTGACATCGGTTCGAAGTGATTTCGAACCCATCAACAAATGGTCCAATCGAGCTGAAACTTGGCAGGAACAATCTTTACCTCATATGGAAGCTACTGTGAAAATTTGGTTGCATTTGGATTTGTGGTTAAGGAGATATGCTCGGTTCGAAATCGACATCTTCGGTTGGCTGAGGCGTTCGAACCCATTATTTCGAAACCTTCGTTTCGAATCCATCAGTGCACGTGAGCTTGCAGTGACGTGGCGCGCAATATTCGAATCGATCCTAACTTATCTCCGAATGGACCGCTTCGACTCCGTGAACTACGGCGAACACGTCATCCAAACCAATTGACTCGGTGGATTCGAAATAGGAAGCATTCTTGGTTTCGAACGTGACATTCGAATCCAGGAATTCTTATGGGTTCGAACTTGATCGGTTCGAACTGGGTCACTCGATGGGTTCGAAGTGAGGATGTGAGGCCGAGTGAAGTCGTGGATTCGAAGGTAGGTCACTGTGGTGGATTCGAAGGTAATGGAGTCGAAGGCGATGGAGTCGAGGCTGGGTACTAGCTGATGGGTTCGAACATCATGGGTTCGAAGGCAAGGACGTGGATGGGTTCGAACTAGGTGGGTTCGAAGGAGAGGGCGTGGATGGTTTCGAACAGCATGGGTTCGAAGGAGAGGGCGTGGATGGTTTCGAACAGGATGGGTTCGAAAAGGATGGGTTCGAACTTCATGGTTTCGAACCAGACAATGACTATTTCTCTTCACACTGAATCCATCATATCTTGAGCATACGAACTCGGATTGACTTGAAATTTGAAATGATGGCTCCTACAACCTTTCTTGTCGTGTCCTATCAATTGTGGCCTGATCCGGACTCGGGCAAAATTCATCGATAACCGTAGCTAAGTGAAGTATATCCAATCTCTGAGATGAACCGTTTCCCGTTTTCGACCAATCTTTTGGTATCACGGCTTTGCCAAAAAGCGGGATAACAATAATATATATATATATCAACTTCTTTATATATTCAGCAAAATCAAGAGAAGAAAAAAAATCACTCTTTAAAGTTCCAAATATCTTCATAAATATATATATATATATATATATATACACACACAACAAATCATATCAGATCATTACAGCACAAAAGAAATCTTATGTAGTGTCATAAAGTAGTTTGTCAAACATAATGATCTAAATATAAACTGGCATATTTGGAAAAATCTATTTAAATAGCATATACAGATTATATGCATATACTTATACAACTTATATACTTAGATAAATTAATATAAAATCTGAGTTTATATATAGATCTTTACAGATCCAAATACATGCATATGCATGTGTATCTTTGCTATTATAAACAAACTATTATGTATTATGTATACTAATTTATACATGGCTGATATATTATCAAACTAGCATACAAATCTTATATACAATTATATATATATATATATATATATATATCCCTTCGTGTACATAACCAAACGTGTCTAAAAGCTTAAAATATAACTAACAGCTAACGTTATATATATGGTACTTCTTATATACAATAGTATATTTTATAAACAAAGTAAAATACGTATGCATATCACTATATGAATGTAAACATATGGAGGCTTCTTCCAAAATTAGAACTTATAATTCATATATATAATCCTTTTATAGTATAAAGTATGTAACTTATATAAATATATAAAACTGTAGCAATATGTTTACACTAACATAAACTTATCCTGCAAATGCAATTTTTAATAACATATATATATATATATTTTTACGTACGATATCAGACATATATAAATTAAATATAGGTTACATATACCAATATATAAAAATGATTCAAGATATTATGTTTCTGCCAGAGAGAAGAGAAAATGTTTGAAATGGAATAAATAGGGAAAGTACAAACCCGAAATGAAATAGCAACGGATAGAAAATTAAAGAGCTACAGCACGAATATCGGGAGTAACAAAGGTAAGGTATTGATTGGTTTGTAACTGATGTAAAATTTGAATGAACAGGAAAGAAATAAAATTTATGGTAACAGTCGATTCCCTTGATTTCATGCAAATTTATTTTTAACAATTCTTAACTGATTTGAGTTTAATAGAATTAATAATAAATAAACTTTCATATAATTAATTAAAAATTTACCATTTGCTATATTTAATTATACGTAATCCAAATAATTTTTTTTCTTTTGTTTCAAAATTTTAGTATTAATAATTTCTCAAAAATCCAATTCAATACGTTATAAACCAATTAAAAATTGCTAAAATTTTATGGGTCGTTACACACGTGGTCTACTATCTTTTTACTTCAAAAGAAATAGCTCTTTATTAAAACCCATATTAACTAAAATTTCAGTCTAAAAAATATTTTAACCTCTACTAGAAATTTTTATTTATACAGAAAGGATATCTTATTTACAGAAAATTTAATATTTACTTTTTGAAAAATAGGTTTTTCTACATTCAAACAAATCCTTTAAAAATCATTTCAAATATTTTTTAAACCTTTTATTAAATTCTTTCATATGGGGTCGGACTCGGAGTGGGTTTTATTTGTCCCTTTTTTGGACTTTTCTTCTATTCCACATAGTTTTTGACTTATCTTCCTTCAGCATATATTAAAAACTTGTTCCATCATCTTTGAGTGATTACAACACACCTTACAACGGGAACTAGTTCAATTCTTGCTTTTGGACATCTACAACATATATATGCTTTACTTTCCCTTTATTTAGATCCAAAGTACATCATTAATCGACAATCCTACGGGGATTTATAACCATTAGGCTGTCTAGACCAATAAGGGAGTCAAGTACTATTTAGCTTTAGGGGCCCTTCTATATGTCGTATTTATGCTTTTCTTAAGTCAATGCCTTCCGGTACAACCTATTTTCCATAGGGTGATAGGGATAGGTGTATATCTTCAATTTCATCTGTTGTTCCAACTCATGATCGCATTGTGTTACAACCCTAATTTAGATTATCTGAAATTAAGTTAAAAGAGTAATTTAGTTAAGTGATAATTAAATAATTAAGAGATTTGGGAATTTTCATTATTAACTAAATTGGAGTTTGGGAAATATATTTATACA
Organism: Allium cepa; assembly: GCA_030765085.1. Lineage (NCBI taxonomy): Eukaryota > Viridiplantae > Streptophyta > Magnoliopsida > Asparagales > Amaryllidaceae > Allium > Allium cepa. The sequence continues at coordinate 142,257,503 of CM060932.1, forward strand.
TGGAGTTCATGTAAGTGAACTTCTAATAAAAAAAAGGGTGTTTGAGAATTTTAGTAATAATGGAAATAATTGCTATGTGATTAATTATTTTATTTTATAATAAAAGAAAATGTGAACTATAATTAATGAAATAAGAACTTGTGAACCATTATTTTATTAAATGTGACTTATGACTTATTTTGTCACTTGTAAAATCATTGTAATGAATCTAATATGAATGTATTAGATTTAAAGTGTTTTTTTAATTCTTGTTTAAATGGAGAACTTACAACTTAACGGGCTTTTAGCTTTCAGTTATATTAAAAAGAATGATTTATTAGCATTATAAAAAGATTATAAATTTATCCTAATTTGTTGTAAATAAATGTCGCTAAATGATAACATTACCATGCCACAAAGTGAATCAGATAACAGTGATAACACAACATAAGGTAGAATTTCTATTATCCCACTTTTTCACACAACACAAAAAATAACCATCTGTTGTCTTAAGAGGCCCTGAAATCTTTCCCCTGTTGTATGAATAACCCGTGAAATCTCCATGAAATTGCTTGTTATACAAACAATATTTTATTTGTCGTCTGATTTAAGTTATCAAAATCATTAGTTTTGGCTCCGTCTTTTCCCCCTCAATTCTTTCGTGGCCTCTCTTTTTATTTTGTTTCCCTCATGTATTCGTTAATTATTCCCCCTTCTTTTCATTTCTTTTTCCCTCGTCTCTCAATTAGAGAATCAAACGATGAAACCCTATTCACCCCTATTTACTGTATTTTGATTGCGTCGATTGACTAAACCCTAATCTCGCCCTAGCTCTTCTTCGTCGATTGATTGCATGCTTGATTCTCTAGATGAGGAACCCCTTTGGTAGCTTCTTTGTCGAGAAAGATTAATCTAAAATATGATATGGACTCTCTAATTTTAGTTTTCAATTTTATGCTTTGTGCTGAACTATTCGCCACTGATGATTTTGGGTGAAATTTATAGGGATTGAAACCCTATATTTTCTTTTTGGTGTTTTGGTTTAAATATTTCTACTGACTAGTTCAATGTCACTTTATGCTTGATTTGATTTATGCTCGACTATCTGCAATGTGTTGCCTTCTTTTTCCTTTTAGTTCAATTTGGTCTTGGTCATACCTTTTATTTCTGAAACTTGCTGAAACTTATATTATGGTTTAATTTGTTTTCTGTTGAACTTTTGTTTAGTGCCTTGTGCTCGACAATCTGAAACTAGCAATGTGTTGCCTTGTATTTCTTGCAATGACTAGTTCAAATTTTTTTAGTCATGACTGATTGCAATGTGTTGCCATTGATATGACGCCTGGTTTTTAATTTCCATGTATCATACATACATACATACATACATAGTATGAATGTATGTGTGAATTTTGTAGCACTGGCTTGTTTTAATTTGTGGCACTGCCTTGTTTTGGGAAGTTAAGTTCGACTGGTTTTTTTTCTGACTGATTTTATTTTCAGTTGAATTTGTTTGAGTTTCTGATAATTTCTGAAATGCTTTTCCACTTGCACAAACTTATGCACACTTGCACTTGAACTATGTACTTCATGATGGTTGCACTGTGTGTACATACATATGTATGTATATATGTGTCACACCGTTTCTTATTTTCTTTATAGCTATGTGTGAAGCTTTGATACATGTTTGCTTGCCCATGTTTATTTATCTACACTCATACTCGTGTATGTGTCTTTATTTCTTTTTTGTTGGTCTTGCCTTGCACTTACTATTCAATTTGTGACAAGCCAGTGCACTGCCTTGACAAGACAATGCACACTAGTTTATACTTGTGTGTACTTGTATGTGCTTGTATATGCTTGTATATAGTTGTATATACTTGTATACACTTGTATATACTTGTATATTCATATGTACACTCGTGTTTGTATATACTTGCTTCAGCACCTGTTGTTTTGCTTAAGCTTGTTTATGTGGACTTGTATATACTTGCTTTTTGGTTTTTTCTAGTGCATTGTCCATGTTGCACCTGAGTTGAGTTGTTGAATTGTTTACTACACATACATGTATGCTTACTGCATGTGTGTGTAAGTGTGTGTGTGTGTACATGTATGCTTTGAACTTGCACTTGTTGCACCTGAGAACTTGCACTTGAATTGTTTACCACATATACATGTATATCCATGTTGCACATGAGCACTTGCACTTTTTTGCTGCATATACATGTATATTTTAAATTAATGCATGTATGGTTTGTTGTTTGGTTTAAAACTCGGGTTCTCATTATTTGCCTTATCTATTTTGATGCTAATTAGTGGCACTGCCTTGTTCAATTTGTGGCACTTGTTCAATTTGAGCCTTGTTTATATATAAGCTTGAATTACTTTGAGCTTGAACAAATTATTTAACTTTTTTGCCCGAGCTTGTTTGCTCCACTTTGCTATATGGTTTGTTCCACTTTGCTCTTTTGTTTCAAAATTGGGTTTAGCCTTGTTCATGCTTTGTTCAAGGCAGTGCATACTGGACTTATTTGTGCACTTATTTATGGCCTATGAACTTGAATCATTTCTTGTTTTGAATTGTATGCTTAACTGTGTTTATTTATGCACTTATTTATGCATTTATTTATGGCATATGGACTTATTCAGTGAACACTGGACTTATTTTGATAATGGATATTTATAGGAATTTGATTTGTTCATCCTTCGATTCTTAATATTTAACTCTGGTTGATTTCTCTGACTTCGGTCTTGACTTCAGTTTGCTATATTGGTTGATTTCCTTGACTCTGAGTATTGGTTGACATTTTTTTGTTTGTTTAATGATGAGAATCATATAAATGTTGCCTTGTTTTAGGAAGTTAAGTTTGACTAGTTTTGTTTGTGAGAGATTTTGTTTGAGTTTTCTGATAGTTTCTCAAACGTATGCTCTGCCTTGTTCAATGTGTATACTTATATGTATGAATATAAGTGTGAATGCCTGCTAAGCCAATGCATACATGTATATACATACTTTCATATATATATATATATACACACACGTAATTGGTGGCACTTTGATGGCTCGAATCTCATGGCTGCGCTTTGATCTTGAACTTGAACTGCCTGGGCTTACTATCATATGATGTAGTCCATGTTGCTTTTGCACTGTGATTTCTTGTTATGCTACCTTGGTTCACCCATACTCATGTGTTTGTATGTTTATATCCGCATATCACTACATACGTGTGTGTGTGTATGTGTGAACTTCCATGTATATACATACATACATACATACATACATACAAATGTTTGTATGTATATATGTGTGAATGTTCTTGTCTCAGTATATATATATATATATATATGTGTGTGTGTGTGTGAATTGTATATATGTGTGTATGTGAATTGCCTTTTGTACATGAGTCTGATCTGGTTCATATCAAGTAATTTGAGACTTCCATACATATACATACATACATATGTATGTATGTATATGTGGGTGAATGTTGCTTTTGCATTGTGATTTCTGGTTATGTTGTCTTGGTTCATCCATACTCATGTGTATGTATGTCTGTGTATATCTGCATATTATTTGTGAACTTCCATGTATATACATACATACGTATGTACGCATATATATGTGAATGTTCTTATATCTACATATATGTGTGCACTGCCTTTTGTACTTAAGTCTGATCTAGTTCAAATGCAAATCATGCTCCAATTCAGTACTTGTATGTGCTTGTATATACTTGTATACACTTGTACATACTCGTACATACACTTGTATATACTCGTATATTCATATGTACACTCGAGTTACCTTGAGCTTGAACCATTTTGAGGTTTAATTGAACTTGTTTTCAGTTCTAAACGATTTTGAGTTTTTGAACCATTTTGAGTTGAACTTGTTTTAAGTACATAAATGATGTGTTCAGTGAGTTAGTTTATTGATGTATATGATATCGAGTTGCAGCTGTATGTACCTCCTCTTGATACATCATGTCTGCTTGAAACTAATTTTCGACTTGTAGCCTTATGCAATCTGAATCACAATTCATGCTTGCTGTCGCATTAGTATTGACCTGATATACATGTACATGCATTTTTGTTTATGACTGAATTCATATTCTGGCCTGAATCTGATTTTCGTTTTGTTCATTTTGGTTTACTAATCTGAGCTTATGCATTTGTGTTCGTTGCACCATATTATTGTCATCACTTGTGTTCAATGCACCATATATATGCATATATATATATATATATGCATGTATATATGTGTGACTTTGTAATGCTAAATGCCTTGTGCACACTGCTTGGTCTGATCTTGTGTGCACTTGTCCATGAGATTGGATTAAGGCTTGGCCTTGTGATATTCATATTGATACACTGTGCATATCATAAGTTGGTTGTGCACATATATATTTTTCCATGTATAAAACATGAAGAGAAAACCCATAAAATGAGGCAATATTAATATTCATATTCAATTTTATTTTTGCAAATTAGGTTTTTTCCTTTTTCCACTTTACCAGATTGTTTATTTGACAGGTATAGGAGATGGTTGAATGCAAGCTAGAGCTAGCAAAACAAGATCAACATCAAAAATAAACTCGTGTGAGTGAGTGTGAGTAAAAGAGATGATGTATATTAGAGCATATAGAAATGTTGTATATACGAGAGTGATAGTGAAAGTTGTATTTGAAAATGTAAGTAGAGTGATAATGAAAGTTTTATTGATTTGAATTTGATTTGAACTAAAATATTTATTTAAATAAAATATTTTAATTTCATTTTGTGAAAAAATATTCATATCAGTCAATATTTACATGTTGTATAATAAGAATTTCTAGAAATAATACTATAACATCAGACAACATATAGTTTTTTTGTCATGCTAGTGCATATCAGATGATAGAGCATCTCTGTGGTTTGATGTTCAATGAGACAGCATGTGATTTAACAATAGATAGATATACAATCATATAAAGGAGCATATCCGTTGTCTGATGCCTTTTTTCCCATGGTGCATGGATTTTATAAAATTAACGTGAACTTATTGAGTATAACTTAAAACCTTGTTTTATTTTCTCCATATAATTGAAAATAAGAAAACTGAGTTCATTCTTTTGGTAAGAAAATATAAGTTTAAGCCCAATTAAAGTTAGAGATGAGTTAGTAATTGAGAAACTATATCTTGTACGATAGTTTTCTTTCCATACTTCATTATTTTCACTTTTCTCACTACTGTTTGTAACTAAATAAATCACATTAAGCTCTCTTTCTCCCTCATTTACAGACTCTAAGAGAAACCTCCCCAGATCAAATAAAATAAAGAGAAATACTTGATTTCTAGTACTAATAATCTTAGGTAATCTATATTAACTATTGATACATCTTATAGCTCCTCAATTTCAATTTTTGTTTGTAAATTGAAATGGGTTTGGGTTTAATTCTGAGTTTCTTAGGAAAAGCAGCAGAAAGGAATTGAGCAATGATCTAGAAACAATAACAACCTCTTTTCTTAGCTATAAGGTGAGTAATCTTACAATTTCTAGTTCTAAGTCAAGTGCATGTGGGCAATTGCTAAAAGAGTTGAGAATATACTTTGATTCTGATCTAAATTTTGTCTTTCAGCCTTATGACGACCCAAGATTTAATCATTGTTTAAATGAATATTTAATTTTATTTTTTAAATAATAAATAAATGAATTTTTGTTAACACATAAACTTATTTTTAATAATAACTAAAGGTGATAAAATCGTTTTCAAATTTCGTTTACCAATATATACTGTTTAGAATAGGAAGTTATTTTCCGAAATCTTGATTTTTCATTAGTTAAAAGTTATCTAAAATGTTAAAACACTATTGTAAGCACGTGTATGCGTATTACAAACTATTTTGTCATGAAAATATATACATGTGCACATATTCTCACTCAAGATTATATATGTATAAAGATAAGTAAGACTCTCCTATAAAAATGTGTATATTTTGACATATGAATATATTTATCTCAAGAACAAAAGATAGGAGTGCATGGCATGAACAGTTTGCATGGTAGGGGCCACATGTGTAGGCAGAAGTATGGGGGGTACGGGTGCATACATATGTACACATATTTTATTAAAGCACTTGTACATTTTTAAGTGTTTTCCTAAGCCTATTTACACCCATTACCTCTCATATTTATCATTTTTCAATCCTTCTCTTCAATTTAAAATTTTCCTAAGAGCTTGAGAAAATTTTCATGGCTTCCTACATATTTTCTATGTTATAAAAATCTCAAATTTTCACTTTAAAATTCGTTCCATAACTTGTTAAAACCCTTCTTCATCCATTTCTTCACTTCACATTCAAATACAAGTACCATCACCCACTTACCCCTACATGATCGAGCCCAAAGTGTCCAAGGCCAAGCCCATTTTGAGTGCGTATGCATCCAAAGTCTTTATTTTGCAAAATTCTAGCTTATATCCAAGCTTTAGACAAAGTTTGGTTTGAATTAGTAAGCTTCGATGAGTAAAACTCTTGTTTTTGGAAAAGATATTAACTTAATTATATTTAATTATATATTGTAAAAATATAGTGCTTGTTGTGTTGAAAAATCATGTTGCTTTGATGACATATGGTTATAAGTTTGTGATTGAGTTTGGATTTGTGATTTGGATGTTGAATGATATGTTTGGATATGGATATGTAAATGGATAGTTATGATATGTTGGTAATGTGTTTATGAAACCAAAAACAAAGTGTATGTGATGAAATTATTGTGAAGTTAGCACCTTTAAATGTCGCAAAGGTCTTGGGATCCAATTTGAAAACAAAAGCTCATTTTCTAATTTTAATTTAGAAAGTGATTTCCAAATTTTCACCATTTGTTTAAGTTTTATTTACAAAACTCTAACATTGTGTTTTCAAATTTTTAATTGCAAGAGTTAAAGTGACATTTTCACCTAAAAATCAATTCTAGTGAACTGCGCTCATAGCGATAGTCGCTATGGATACAGTTGGGGAAATTTTCATGATTTCATCTTATATAGTGTTTTCTTTTAAATTGTTTTTGAAAACTATTTCCAGACTCATTGAGTAAGTAAAAATGTTAACTTTTATTATTTAGAAATTTCTTTATTTAATAATTTATTGATTATGGATAATTATTAATTTAATAAGTAATTAGGTTAAGTAATTAGAGTTTAAGAATTTACCTACAAAGTTAATTATTTTTAATTAAGGAAGTTTTAAGTAAGGATTAATTACGATAAAATGTAATTAATTTTTTCTTAATCAACTATATCATTTTAGTTAATTTTTTTAAATTAGAGTTGATTATTTATTGAATTAAAGGTTAATTTTTCACTAAATAAGGTCTACTTTTAAATTAATGTTTAATCAATTAAAGTTAAATTAATGTTTAATTATTAATTAATGATTAATTTATTAAGGATGGTTATTAATTAATTAAGACTTAACCAAGATTAATTGAGATTTATTTTTTTTAGTAAATAAATTCAGAGTTAAATAATGTAATTTAGGGTTTAATTATGATTTAATTAAGATTCATTAAGGTTTAATCAAATTTTAACTTGTGATTTAATTAAGGTTTATTTTTTAAAAAGTTCTTTAAAAATCTACCGGCTTTTTATTTGAACCCCTTCTTATCTAAGTGAATTGTTTTCAAACTGAAGGATCTCTTGTCTAAGCATTAAATAACCCTTATTAGGAAATAAAATGACATCTTATAGCAGAATCACCATTCTGCTATTGTAATAACCTAGACATTCATGAATGTTGATTGATTGTTATGTGCTAACTTCTTATATACTTGTTATTGTGTGACGCCATGTTAACTGGATAAGTAAAACCAAATTAAAAGAACCACTGTGGACATTAAGCCTCCGTTGATTTTGTAAGAATAAATATTTCATTTCCTTTTGAAATGGTTTCAAAGCTATTGCATTTGGACAAGATATTTAAAGAATGATTTGACAAATGGTTTGACAAAAGATGTTTTTAATTAATGGGAATGGATTCCCATGTTATAAAAAGAAGTTTTTATAAAGTGTTTTGTGAATGAATTTGGAAATTTATAAGGTGTTTGGGTAAGTGGGTTTGAGTTTTTAAGCAAAGAAGATTTCATAAATAAGGGAGATTTAGAAAACGGACTGCTTATTAAAGGAAGCTAATTTGATTAAGGTTATTTAAGAAGTTGTTTTAAATAGGAAAGGTTTATGAAGAGTTCTATAAATTGGATATTTATAAGAAATGTATACAAAAGTTTGGATATCTATAAAAGGAATTTATATAAATGGTTTTGAATATTTATAAAAGGATTTAAGTGGATTTGGAAGTTTAGAAAATATTTTGAAATGGTTTTGATTTCAAAAGATTTCATGAATGAAATAGATTTTTAAAAATAGATTTATTGAAAGAATACAAAAAGAATGCGTTTCTCTAAACTGACCTTTTAAAAATGGTGGTATGAAACATCCATTCCACACTTAACACTAATGGAATAGTGTTTACAGTTGTCATCACCTCCAATTTAAGCAACATTTGTCTAAAACTTTTTAATAAGATTTGAAAGTAAGAATTTATTCACAAATGTTTTGTGAATATACTTGTGTCCAAAAGATCATATAAATGTTTAGATAAACGTTTTTGAAAGGGATTTTAAATAAAATGTGTTTTGAGGCTTAGTGGTTGTTACAGATAAATAAATCTCAAATGGAATTGGTTGTTGTCTGTTTATTTGCTAATTAAATACCCGGCTATCGAATTTGGACTATTTTGACTCAGAAGGTATGCCTAGAACGTTTGACTTCCCAACGAGACTCAATTTCTTAGTGTATACTTCCAAAAGAACCGAAATTGAGTTATCTAGAAATTATCGCTAAGTTTTGAGGACACCTATTCCCAGATTTATTCGAACCACTCCAAACTAACAACGAACGATATTAAATCATACTGAAGTATGCTATGGAGTTATACTATTCTTCCTGAGGGTGATTCCAAATGGAAGATAGTAGTGTGGAATGTTTGTTCAATCTTAAAACAACTCGCATGGATAATGCTGGCATTGTATCTCTGCCTGGAGGGCAGTGTTAGCATTCTAAGACGGCCTACTAAGAGGAAGAAGGTAAAGACATGATTATATGGTCAGCTACCAATAGGAGCCACCATCCCATTTCTAGATTGTTCATATTAGAGTTGTTTTGCATGCAAACACCATGGCAGTATAAGGCCTCGGTGTAAAAAAGGGATGAGATAATCCAGTTCGTCATGTTAAAGGGGCAGCCGGCTCTGTGTAGCAGGGGTACAGAAAGTTCTTATCAGACTCTGATGCATTTTCTAGGGATGTACCATTGGAAGGTAGTCCCTTACCTTGCCATAGTATGGAATCCATCTCCAATACGAGCCTTTACAGTTTTGATTTTAGAGCCTAGTATGTTGGAATTTAATATGGTAACAATTTCAGCTATTTTGGATATGTATTTATAATCTAGACATTATTATAATGTCACTGGATTTTATATACAAATGTTTTGGTTATCATAAGGTAAAAACCCATCCGTGTTTATATGCAGCGTAGTCTTACGAGATACCTTTGTTTCCAAAAGAGTTTTTTAAATAATAATTAAGTTATTTGAGTTTACTCACACCAGAATCATGTCTAACCTAGAGTTTATTTTCTTTTCCTAAACTCTTGGGTGCTCAAATTCGAATGGGCAGCCAAGCAGTTCATGTTTTCTGCAGATTTACAAGGGGGATCTTGGAGCAGGTGGCTTCATCGATAGCTGGTTATTTTTCTTGTTTTTCCACTGTATTATATGTATATTATATTCACTTAGGTAGGGATAGAATTTATAGTTGTCCTAGGATAGAATTTGTATTAATATGACTCTGATGTAACATTTTTGAAATGACTTTGTAATATATAATGTTGAGTGAAATTTATTGTTCCATTGCGTTGTGAGATTCTGTTTGGTTTAGTTTTTCTTCTCATCTATCTTTTCTTCTTTCAACCCTAATGATCGGTTTTCCAGCAATTGAATGCTCGACACATAATACGGTGGACGTATTAGTGTCGATTTTCGAGGGTTGAAAATTTCGGTTGTTACAAACCTATTGATTTACTCTCTGTTTGTCAGCAGCATTCATGTTTACTGTTTATAGTCATATCTCTCTCATTCAATTGATATATCATCTATTGTGTGAGTGCATGCTTGTATATGAAAAATATTGGTCAAATTATGTTGTCGAAAATTCAAAATATGAAATGGCAAGCAAACGATCGATGGTAGGAACCCGGACCTAGAGTAAACATTGGTCCAAGCCATTCCAACGGTCGACTGGTCCTGATAGACTGGTCGACCGGTTGGCTGTTGCCTGGAGCAGTGTTTTGCTCAAGAAAATAGCTTCTCCTCTATCGTCGTCTGCGCCTTGCTTCACCCGGTTTTGCTTTGATTATTTTGATCATTTTGGATGTGTTCATTTGCCGCTAAATTTCAACGATTTAATTCATATTTTAATGATATAAATTTTGTGAATTTTGTGATAAGTCAGCTTTAAATAAATATCGATTTTATTTCTAAAAATGAATATATAGCTTTCAAGAGATTTCTAAATGGTTTTGGAGTAATTTAATTATATTTCAACCCGAATTCTAAATCCTGTTTTTAAAATAACATTTTATACTATTTATATATAGTTAAAAATCTCATTTTATGGATTTTCAACTCTACTCTCTAAAGAAAATATTTTATAAAAGAATTTTCAAAACTAGTAATATTATATAAATTATTAATTCACTCAAACTAGGAATTTAATTAAACGATGTAGTAAAAAAAGTGGTATGAAATATTTACATTTATTTCATCGGTTAGTTCCCAAACTTATTCGATTGAAACCCTATTTTTCTTTTGAGTGGAGTTTACTAAATTATAGTAAATATTCAAGTAAACAAGTACGGTATGGGATGTATGGACGTTATTCATTTAGTTATTATTTGGAAGTAGACAACACTTACTAAGATAAGTTAAAAACTTGTCTTCTGCGTTTATCTTTGTAAAAGCGAATCTATGGAGCTTATGCTCGTCTATGGAGCTTATGCTCACCTATAGAGCTTAAGCTCATTTGTCGAGCTTTACGCTCATCTGTGGAGCTTTACGCTCATATGTGTTTTATGGATTTCCATATCCATCTGTTTGTCCTTTGGACCATCTATGTATGACAAGCGTGTTCGGGAGTTTATATGCTCACCAATCTGTGATAGGCCTCCCCCTTTATTTTTCTGGATTTCTGTGTTAATTTCTAGATTTTTAGGAGATTTGTGTTTCACAAAATATTTCATGAGATTTTCTTTTATAAGCTAATATTTTTTGAGATTTGGTGAATAAGATTTAAGAATGTTAACATTCTTCCATGTTTGACTCTATGTGGATTTGTGTTCTTATGAAACTCATTCACTTTTATGACTCTTATCTCATATTTACTTGAGTTATAACTAGACTAACCCGTTTATTATTTTATATAATACACAGGTCAGATGAAGGTATTTCAAGTACTTTAGCATAATGACTTTAGGGTTGGATTAGCTTGGTGGCATTTTGCTTACTATAGTAGTCCAGTAGTATATAGTCTATCACATATTTGAGAGACTCTTTTTGCCATATATATTCTTTTGGGTTGTCTATGTATCACTTTGTATATCATGGTTCTCATATGACCACTATTCCATTATCCACTCTATGTATTATATTTATGTCTCTACCAGTTTATAAGATACGTATATTTATCTTTGTATTATGTGATTCTATGATATATAACATTTTATATTATCCCAAATAGTATTAAGCCACTGTATTTTTGTTTTGTGCCTAGATCAGATACATCGAATCCTTTTGTGAAAAAAAAATATTCTCATCAAATTCGACGTATAGATACTCACCCAAAGAAATAATACCGATGATCGCTCCTAGCCACCCTTATTATTCACATCAGCGGATGATATTACATTGTAATGTCCTTTGTTAATGAGGGTATAAAGGTGAGCATCACACCTTGGTATTAGAGCTAGGTTCAAACAATATAAGACATTAGGACAATAATCATACCCTAAGTGTATCTTAGTGATCGTGCCCTAGGATCTAATTCAAACATTAGGATTCTGTCCTATCAAAAATATTTTATGATCACGCTTAATTGAATCTATCTTTGAGAATAATATTTTATCTAATTTTATCAGCAGAAGTGATGGGGTGGTAGAACTACGCATTCTGATGCTGGACAGTCTAGTGGACCTAGCCAGGATGGCGTATTTATGTTTGCCCAACAACTGATGGATCTTGTGAAGAATGCCCAAACTTCCGGCTCCACTTCTGATCCTTCTCCCCATAAGTTCAGAATTGCATGCATGTGCAGTGATTTCACTCATCAAGGAGGGAAGCCATTCAAAGGCACTGAAGGATTTATGGAAGTTCAGCTTGGCTTAGGACCTACGAGCACATCTTTACTCGTGTGGATCAGTCTGATTTGCATAGTGCTCAGGTGGCTTCTAGTTTTCCCTAGGAGCGAGCACTGGATGGGTACGAGTTATTGATTTCTGAGGTTGTGGAAGCATAGCTTACTTGGGAACAGTTCCATGAGAGATTTGAGTTGAAGTTCGTACCTATGGCAGAGAAGGAGTCTTTGGCTTGGAGGTTTATAGATTTTATGCAAGGGGATTCTTCGGTAATGAAGTATGCAGCATCTTTTGAGGAATTATCTAAGTACGGGGTCGAGCACATCAATACCCCATTAAAGAAGAATCAGAAATTTGTTTATGGTTTAAAGAAGAGTCTTAAGAAGGCCTTTCTCTTAAATTTGAAAGTATCTTTTGAGAAGTTAGTGGATACCGCTCTTAGGATTGAAGAGGCAGATAAAGATAGTGGCAATGACGTTGGAAGTGCGAAGAAGAACATCAATCATAAGAAGAAGTATCCTTTCAACAAATCTAAGTCCTTCAACTCCAAATAGAAAGTGAAGAAGCGAAATTCAGAGTCTAAGAGCTCTACCTTTGTTCATAGAGAGTGCTTCAACTGTGGTTCTAAGGATCATTATGTCAAGGCTTTCTTGAAGCTTATCATGTGTCATTATTGCAAGAAAGAGGGTCATACAACCCCTTTTTGCCCTAAAGCGGCTCAAGGGAAGAAGGAAGGGAAGTTGAATGCAGTGGGATCTTCTTGTGGATCTGGTCAACGTAGAGGTACCTTTAATTCTATTTCAGAGAGTACTATTTTATTTTGAAATCTTCCCAATCGTGTCCTTTTTGATACGGATGCTTCTCACTCATTCCTATCCAAAGACCTTGTTAATGCATCTTCTTTGGATGTTGTGTGCATGTTTACTTTACTTAGGATTGCGAACCCTATTGATGGGTTCGCAACTCTTATATGCTATGTAGCAATGTTGAGCTTATCTTAGGTGGATATTCCTTCTTCATTGATTGATCTAATATCTTGGCTTTGGAACGATTTTGGAAATGGATTGGTTTAATAAGTACGAAGCTCGTATCTTATGTTCCAAAAGGATTATCTATCTTAAGCATCCTGATTTGGAAGTGTGAATTGCAGTAACTCTTCAAGTTATTGATTCTGATTCAAAAGCCTCTTTATTCTCTTGAATCTCGGGAAGAAGAAGATATAGCCTGAATTACTATAGTGTGTGATTTCCTTGATATCTTTGAACCGTTTCGAGATTACCTCATAAGCGGGCAATTGAGTTCAGAATCAATTTGGTCCTTAGTGCTCATTTGGTAAGTCATCCTTCCATAAGGATGTTGGTGAAAGAGAATAACAGACTAAGAAAGGAACTACTCAAATTGGAAGCGAAGCAGTTTATTCAATCTAGTTCTTCTCCATGGGGCGCAGCAGTTGCGTTTGTTAAGAAGGCGTACGGTACTCTTAGGCTTTGCATTGATTATCATAAGATTAAGTAGCTTACTATAAAGAATAAGCATACATTTCCAAGGATTGACAATCTATTTAATCAGCTGTATGGAGCTAAGGTCTTTTCTCATCTAGATTTAGCGTTTATTTTTCATCAGCTTTGAGTTGTAGAGGATAACATTCCTCTCGTTGCTTTTTGTACTAGATATGGTTCTTATGAGTGGCTCCTGATACCATTTAGGCTAATGAACGCTCGAGATTATTTTGTTGACCTTATGAATAGAATATTTAGAAAAAAATTTGATAAGTTTGTCCTTGTCTTCATTAATGGCACCTTGATTTATTCCAAGTCCGAGGAAGAGCATGAGAAACATCTCAGAATTGTTTTGGAGACACTATAGAAAAATCGGTTGAAAGTAAAATTTCTAAATGTCATTGTTGGCAGAGTCGAGTGAAGTTTTTAAGGCATGTGATTTCTGAAGTTGGAATTTCTATGGATCCTTCTAAGATTGAGGCTATTTAGAATGGAAAGAGGCCGGAGAATGTGTTGGAGATTCGTAGCTTTCTTAGATTGGCGAGTTATTACCATCGATTCATAGAAGACTTTCCTGATTTTGTTATGCCCCTTACTACTTTGACAAGGAAAGGAGTTAAGTATATTTGGTCAGATAAGTGTGAAACAGCTTTTCAGAAATTGAAGGAACTCCTTACCCATGCTCCTATTCTTGTGGTTCTAGAAAGGAACCAAGATCATGTGGTTTTTACTGATGCTGGTAGATTTGGATTTGGAGTCATTCTTATGTAGAGAGACCATGTTGTTGCTTTTGCTTCTAGACAGTTGAAGCCGAATGAGATTAGATATGCTACTTATGACTTGGAGATTGTGGCAATTATCTTTGCCCTTAAGATTTGGAGATGTTATTTGTTAGGCAGGAGATTTGTGCTTTATACCGACCATAAGTCATTGAAATATTTATTTTCCCAGAAAGATCTTAATATGTGCCAGTGGAGATGGATCAAGTTCCTTACATCTTATGATTTTGATACCTAATATACTCTAGGGAAAGGGAATCGGTGGCTGATGTGCTTAGTAGTAAATAGCAGCCAGTGGTTTCTATGATATTAGCCGAATGGAGGGGCATTAAGATTTTATCCTCTTATGAGATTAGAAGTCATGATCCAGATTCTTGTTCTCCTCTATTTAGACTGTCAATAGGTACCCAAAAAATTGGATATCTGTCTGAATCTGTATTCGAAAATATGAAAAATATACACTATCCGAAAAGCGGATACGGATATCCGAAAAGCTTTTCGGATACAGATACAGTTATTGTGGTGTCCGTATCCAAAAATATCTGTCTGATTAACTGATGCATACATATTTAATTAAAATTATATTTAATTAATATATGATTTTTCAACTATTTCCTAACCATTAGATATTATTACGATATGGTTTTTTGCTCACTCTTTGTGAAAACAGACAGTTTTAGTGTTTAATTTTTGAATATTTTTGGACACGCATACGGATATTAGTTTAAAACAATGTTTTATCATCACATTTTTTATTCCTTGGTTTTTTATGAACATTAGTAGAAAAACTGTTTTATATTGATCCAAATCTTTTCATTTATATCTACTATCGTAATCCTAGCTTCATTAGTGCTTGAATCCATGCCACTCCAAAAAGTAAGGAATCAACCCACAATCACAAAGCCAAGGGTAATCTACTATCGTAGGATCTGGATACAATCGTAAATCCAAGCAAGCGTCCCCACATACCTCTTCTTTATGAGCACACTAGAAGTCTTCAAGTTATCAATGATCCCTTTGCACGCATCTCCATAATGGAACTCAATCATTATTCCATTACAGCTATTTGACAGTAGAACATAGTCACAAATTCTACCCCCAGCTCCCATTTTTGGACTTGTCCTTGTGGATCATCATCATGACTCCCATTGTTAAGTTGTCATCTTCGGAATCCCTCTAGACATCCATTGAAAGTTGTAGAGCCATTGTGTCGAAGTTTCGAAGTCGTTGCCATCATTGTCGGTATCGTCGAGTCGAAGTGCTATGCCAACGCTCCCCTGGTTGTTGTATGAAATCTATGGTCATCCCAAGTTGTTTGTAGTTGCCAAGATCATCCCACGTATATCTCAAGAGCCTAAGAATAGGCTACGAAGAAACCACCAAAGTAATGCCATGCCATGACAAAATCCTCTTGACTTCTCGAATCTATTCGGGTTTTCCCTAGAGTCGACTCGAAGTAGCCGCTCTATTTCCCCAAGTCGGGCCTAAAGCGCCCGGAGCACCTATTCTTGTCCGATGTCGACCTGAAGTAGTCTCTACTTTTTCTCGGTCCTAGTGCCACCTCCCCTCAAATAGCCATTCATGTCCAGCCCGAGTCAACACCACCGTCAGTCCGAAGTCAAGCCTGAGCCAACACCCTCGAATAACAATTCTTGTCCGTCTCCAAGCAAAATACTGCCTCATTTTGAGCCGGGTCTAATTACAATTAGAATCCTCCCGAACCAAAATACCATCAGGTATTCGAATCCCAATTTCACGTTGATTCCACTATTACGCTTCGTTCTTCAACCTATATGTCTTCATCTGCATGATACAACTCCTAACCTCTTCCAGCCTAACCATTGAAGTCCGGTTTTATGGTCCCTAAGTCTAGTTCACTCTGATGAGCATTTTCAACCATTCAAGCATGTAAGCAAACACCATACATACATCAAGCAACATTCAAACTTACAAGCATATAAAAATTCATAGCAAATTATCTTATAATATGTCTTTAACATAGCCTAACACATATCAAGGCATCCATACACCAAATTAACATGATTAGAACACTTTAAAGCATTTCAAATTTGTTTTTTTACTTTAGGATTAACTTTAAAAAAAGTCCCAAAACATTATTTTGACTTTAAAAAAGGTTTGTAACATGTTAAAATCTGTAGATACATATATAATAAAGTGAAAGATGATAAAAACCTCCAAAAGCAAAGTTTTGCATGCAAATCCAAAAATGAATTGTAAATATCTAATTTTTCTACCCTAAAAATGTAGATTTGAAGATCCCCAATGAATCCCCTTGCTAATCTACCCTTAATCTATGATTTAAACTTGATTTTAAGGAGAAAAGAGAAGGTTTTGGGAGTAGAATGGGTTAATATGAGCTTGGATCTATTTGACAAGCAGTGAAAGTGATTTCGGGATGATGGTTCAGCCTATTATAGTCTCCAAACACGAGATAGGTTAGTGGCCTTGCCCTCAAACTCACTAATTAACTATTAAGATGCTCCAAAATCTGCAAATCTTCAAACGGCCATATCTCATAGCCAGAGAGTCCAAATCGCTATTATGAAAATATACAAAAAGAAAAATTATCATATCTTTCCAATGGAAGTAGTTTCGGATGCTAATTCGGCATCTATCAAAAGCTATACATTTCTTAAAGTTATGGAATTATATGACGTCTAAAAATAATATATGATCCTCGGAAAGTAAATATACAAGTTATTGCATCGCCGCCTTGCATACCAAAAAACTCTCGTAGTGCCTAATAATGGCATTACAACTATTTAGCCGTATTCTCTCTCATTTTGAATGACCTTTATTAAGGGTTATCTAGCCTTGTCTCCTAACAGTAAACAACCTAACAAACAACTCTAAGGCGGTGAATGTCTTAAATATGATCTACACTAGTAGGAGATATAGCCCATTTAGGCGTAATCCTTGTCTCTTCGCTGATCGCTCAGCACTGATGACGATCTCGTCATGCATACCACTCATACTCCTCACGTATATGGTACCAATCCTGCTAACATAGCACCAAGCCTAAGCTCACTATCCAATTTAGATTGCCTAATGAAATTAAGGAAATGCCACTTGGTTACATAACACGTACCCCCTAAAATGTTGGAGTGGACTATACCTGGCCATTTAACACTTTGACCAAGGTGAACCATCCTACTTTGATATGTTCCCTTCACCTATACTTTTACTCTTACTTTCCAGATTCAAGTATATGCAATATTTAATCAAAATTAATAGCTCATAAAACATGTAACCATGGTTTCAAAATCATTACATGTATATATTTAAGCCTACAACTTCAAAATTATATTTAGGCATACAATGAACAGATTTACAACGATATAAATCCAATATTGCATAAAATTATATAAATTTCACCTGTCTTTAAGCTCCCAAATCTCTACATCTAAATCCTGTTATCTTGTTTGGCTTTTGTTTTCTTCCTGCTGAAATATGTATCGAAATCATATATATATATATATATATTCATTATAATTTTAGATCCGAAAAGAGATTTGAAATTAAATATATATTTGGATTTACAATTTACTATGGCTTCACCAATTCGATTTGATTCTATTCTTTCTCTGTATTATTCTCTATTATTCTCTACTTATATATAAATATATATTATAGTTTATATAGATTTTAGAATTTATAGAGAAAAGAAAATGGTATAGCTTCGCCATTTCTATGGAAAATATAAGAAGAATAGTGAGGGGTTAGGCCTGTATTTATAGGGGTTCGAATAGATGGTGTTCTTTTGATTATACCATATTAAATCCAAGCCATTTGGCTTAGGTTCAATATGTTGTCGCCGCCTACCATCTATCAATCACTATGATGCCACGTATCGATCGTTAGCGGTCAACTAGTCCCAAATATAAAGGTGTTGACCGATCACTTGTTTATGTTAACTAATTTCTACGTTTTTTTAATTACTTTTATAACTTATTTTGTCTAATTCCCACTAATCTGATTAACGTTAATTCTACTTGCACATCATTAATGTTAATTAACATTATTCAATTCCATTTACTTCCTTAATTATATATTTATATTTGTTTCCAATCTATAACCTATAAACGTCATTAACTTTTGCATTTGAACTTCGATCGGAAAACTTTATATATGAAAACTGATCAAAAAATTGCTATGAACTCGATGGTGCAAGTTTCACAGCCGAGTTGTAATGTTTGCAAAATTTCCATTTTCAACTTTATAAATTTTAATTAATTACGTTTACAATGGTACAACTGATAATGTATTATCCATTGTTCATGGGCTATGACTTGTTGAGTAAACTCAAAGTCAAAATCCCAAAAAAAAACTAGTCCTAACACCGACTAGTGAAGTGGAAAGACTTTTATGTTTCTTCTTAGGGTCTTGAGAAGCATAAAAGATTAGTGGGAGCCTTATTGGAAAAATGAAGTGGTAACATTTACTATTTCTAGTTTTAAGAACATCTGCTATGTATAATTAAAATAATCTACTTCGATAAATCTACACACTAAATATAGTTGATAAAATGTTTCTTAATTAAAATATACTAAGGAACTGAATTAAATATTGACTAAAATATAAAATATACTTACTAATAAATTTTTGCATGTTGACTCATGTAAGCGTCTAATTATACAACCACTAAATATGTCTGTAACTTTGTCATTTGCGAGTTTACCTACTTGAGACTATATACCATCTTCAATGACTTTTGAACTCTAAAAGCAATACAAGAACATGGATATTTGATCCATATGCGATCACATATAAATGTTATATGGTGAACGGTCACAATTCATGACATATGAAACTTCGACGAAATTAGTTCATCGAAATAAACAAGTAAATTGTAATGTGAGATCGTGCATTTAATATGATTGATTACAATAATAATCTTGTTGTAGTAAATGCAACACCGGACCAAAGGCTACAAGATAGATCAAAGAATTCGATCTCTGAAATGCCAGTTTGATCAATTTACATAGAACGCAATTAATTTGATATCCTTAAAAGTTAAGGATGGCCAAATTCACTTTTGTAAATAGTTCGTTGTAATATTGTAGTAAGGATTTCCTTTAATGGTTCGACCACTAAGAAAAGAAATTGAATTTATAAGAGTGGATGTAACTTAAGGCACAGTTGAGATAAAGAGAGTGAATGATCACTTTTGCTTCATAAAGAAATTAAAAAATTGTAAAATAATTATAGATACTTAACTTTGAAATCAGAAATATGATTTCTATTCCGAAATTATTTTCATATATAATTTATTTCTTTGAATTTACAATACATGATCTTAAATTTTTTGACTGTAAATCAGTTACAGTAAATGAATTAAATAGCCCATATTAAGTGGTTGAATGAAGCTTCTTATTACATACGCTATTATAATAATGGTGGAAATAGTGGGAGCATGTCGTATAACACTTATTGGTTGCATCAAGTTACGAAAATTATTTCCGTAACACATACCAAACATTATTTATGAAATAATAACTAATTTTCATTATTGGCTGAAAAAAGACATAGTTTCATTTCAATATGAATATTCGTTATAAGATAAAATTATAATAGTAGCATTTGTAATGCATTGAAAAATACAGAAGTATCTATATTATTTGCAATTGTTTTGGAATTATGGACGAAGCCAAAGTTTGAGAAATAATTCTTTAATTATATAATTAAAATGTCATATGGCACTAGTAAATAATATCTCAAATAATACAAGGTAATGCACCTATTCAGTGGGAATAACCAAAAAATTTGATAAACTCTACCGATTGATAGGTATAAATGTATGAAATTGGAAGTCTGTTAAATCCAAAATATGTATATTTGATACACATATAGTATGTCTATGATAAGCTCATAGAATACAAGTCAAAAGTAAACTAAATAACGTGCAAAAAATTATTTGAATTGACCAAATATGTGAATATATTGGAAAGAGTTCCAAACGTACCTAAAAGAATAAAGATTCAATCTCAAAAGTCGCTCCTTATAATGCATTATGATGTATTGACAAGGAGCGATCGAACTTTGTTGATCAAAGTATAATTTATTATAATTGAAGTAGTGTTAACTTCTTTTTGTAAGGTCATGTACTTAAGAGTATTACACAAAGTTCAAATTTATTTCATCTAAAGAATAGTTTACAAAATCACATAAAATAAAGAATTTTAAGGAACTCCAACATATCTTAGGCAAAGAAGTTGGCAGGTTGTGTGAGTAGAAAGACTACACATAATAATTATATGTGAGGGATCTTGTATGAATCACACCAAAAGGAGTTTGCTTGGGAACGGCTTTCGTTGGATGAACAATTTATGTTTTGAACGTAAGTATAGTAAACTAAAAACCAAATCAGTTTTATATATGGTGTGATTCATGAAGTGTTTATGAATACCTATTATGTTACACTGAAAATGTTGTTTCATGAAATACCGACTTCATAATGAAGAAATTTCTTTGAGAAATTATTGGTAATGAAATGGATTTGGATACGCTCCAAAGATAAAAGTGATTACGTGAGATGAAATGAAATTAACCTAACCTAAACGAACACACCGCATTAAAGTGCTAAATGAGTATTCTTATATATTGAATAGAAACTATGAGTTCCTTATCATTGTCGAGAATAGATAATCCTCGATTGTCAATTAATCCATTAAGAGTACTGACTTTACAATATGGTATGATGCACAAATTCAAAATGGATTCCAAGTACATTATCAAAGCAAGATTTTGATAGTTGTACCTAAAGGGATGTGATCCATCGGCCATAATTGTATCTCAAAGAACATGACTAATGCGATTGGAATTTAATTTGATAAGAATAATCTTATATATTTCAGTTGTTGAAATTAGCGTAATAGATTCATTACTCAACATGCTCCATTTAGTTCGAATTTACTCACAAAAGTAACGGCTGGCTGACTTTGTGTAATGACCCGCCATCCGACTCCACAGAATGACGTATCATTAATAAGAAAGAAAGGGATAGAAAAGAGAAAGAAAGAGAAGAAGAAGAAACAACAGATCAGAATCTAAAACAGCGGAACGAATAAATTATATTAATAATATAAAATATTACATAGTTTACAATTACTATCAGAGTACACAGATATACAACACATACTAGACAGTTATAAACACCTGTCTAGTATTTACAACATAATACAATCTAGAGACAACACAGAACACACAGCAGAATACTATATATCTAACGCAGAAGCCTCCTGCTCCATTGCTCCTCCAATATTCGTCAAATCTAACCTGAATCCCTTGGCTACTCGTAAAAATTTGAGTACCCAAAAGTTTATGAAAAACAAAAATAAACTCCGGGTCAGACATGGGTCTGGTGTGAGTAACAGGTTAAAGTTGCTTAACTTTGAAAAACCTTTTGAAAAGAAAGGTATCACGTAAGACTTCCCACACATAAACATGGAAAAGTTTTTACCTTACGCTAACCAAAACATTTGATAGGAAATCCAGTGATATTATAATAGGTCTAGGGTTTTCAAGTAAACATGAAATAGCCAAAATTGTTACATGATTAAATTCCAGCTACTAGCCACAAAAAGTGGGTAATACAATCAAAACCGTTGGCACTTATTGGATTTTGGATTCCATCAATGGCAGGGCTAATGGGGTACCGCCCGTCACAGTACGTGGCCTAGATCAACGTACCGAGGAGTACGCCCGCTCCCCTGCAACACAAGACCGGAACCATCCCTTACTGGACAGTCCCGAACAAGACAACCCGGCAGTTGGCCTACGTTCCAACCGCCCACACAGCCGAATAAAAAGGGACTTCTAGACAAGGGAAAATCTTGCTCTCAAGTGGGGGCTACCCACGAAGCCTTGCTGCACCTCCCCTGTTTTAGCCATTCCCGGTTGATGAGGCTTGAGGCTACGATTACCTTTATAGGACATATCACTTACAATGCTCATCGTCCACCTGACGATGTTCTGAAAGCATTCAATCCATACAAGTTCGTTCCGGGTTCGAACGAAACCGAAGGCATTATCTCGTTACACTCATTTTGGAATCACCCACAGAGTTAACGACGATAACCCTTGCACTCTAAATCACCATCTCGAATCTATAAGTACTGTTCCGTCAAACTCATTACGGAATCACCCACAGAGTTATACTGACGTATAGCCCTTACACCTCGAGTCTTCATTCGCTCCACTTGGATTCATGACCTAACGTTAATTTGGATCGATGTGGTTTTCGGATATCCAAATATGGAAACCCGATCCCGGTCTCATCGAAATCCAAAGCGTGTCTTTTAAGGCCAAGTTGTTTTAAAGTTTTAAAACAAATTTAATTTCATTATCTATTTACACACAGATAGATAAATCATAGATTCACAATAGGTAATTAACATTATCATCACAACAGATGATCTATATTATCATTATCAAAAGATAATCCTAATCATTATCACAATGCAACCAATGCATCTACATCACCCAACATTATTTATCTCATATCTGAGATTCAAACCAATCAAGGCAAACAATATCATCCATCCATATAAGCAATGATCTATAATCACTAATTATAATTAATTTAAAGTGAATTAAATTAACTACATCATTCTCTAATTAATTTAAAATGAATTAAACTAATTACTTCATTAACATAAATCTTGCTTACATAACCTTTAATTAATTACAAATTAATTAATTAATCATCTTCCAATTAATCACTTTAATTAATCATCTTTGATTAATTATTCCTTAATTACATTTAAGTAATTATCCTTTAATTAATTTTGCAAATTAATTATACTTAACCAATTACAGTAATTAACCTTTAATTACTTTACAAATTAATTAACTATAATTAATTACATTAATTCTTAATTAATTACATTAATTAATTACCTTAATCACTTATTATTGATTAACTAATCTTAATTAATCAATCTTAATTACATCATTAATTATATTAATTAATCATTTCTAATTATATTTTTAATTGATTACCTTATTTAAATTAATTACATTAAGAAATTAATCTTAATTTAACCCATAATTGTTAATCACCGTTGATTAACCCCATTTAGTAATTAACTACCTTTAATTACTTTACCAAATAAATCAACTACTCCATAATTAATTATCTCAAATTAATTCCTTGATTAATTCATAAAGTAATTATACTTAAAATTACTTCAATTATCAAATCATCTTTAATTAATTACATATAGTAATTACCCATTAATTACTACCCTAAGTAATTTCTCTTTATTTAATTACATTAAGTAATTATACTACACAAATCATCAAATGATTATTTTAAATTAATTAAACTGAATTAATTAACTTAATCTAATCTAATTTAAACTCAATTAATTATAATAAGTAATTAATTTACTTAATTACTTCCATAAGTAATTATACTTAACAATTTACACAAATGATTATCCTTAAATTAATTAATCCAATTAATTATTAAAAATTAATTGAACTAATTAATTATTAAATAATCCTTAGTCAATGACATTCATCAATTATTAACAATTCATTAATTATTTTCTAAAATAATTAACTTATTTTAATCATTATTAATTACGAATTAATTAATCATTAACAACTCACTAATTAACCCTTAACTAATTAAATAATTAAGTGTTAATTAAAACTTAATTAATCCATTATTACTTGATTAATTAATTATTAATCATTAATTAAAATTAAATCTTATTTAATTATTCTTAATTACAAGTTAATTATTCTAAAAATAATTAACCTTAAACTCTTAATTACTTTGAGTAATTATTCATTTCATTAATTTATTAAATAAATTAATTATCCATTTAATTACCCTAATAATTAAATGAAATACAAATCATTAAAATTATAATTTAACTTTAACAAGTTTTAAAATCAATTTAAATACTTTTCTTATAAAAGAATTTTTTTACAAGAGTTTAAATCAAATTCCCTTTTAAAATTAAAACATTTAAATTTCCCATGATTATTCAATTTTAAATTTGGTTTAAAACAAAGATTCAAATTCAGATTTGAATTAGTTTAAACTTTATTTAAAACATTTCTTTACCTTCAATTTCCAATTTAAATTCAAATTTCTTTAAAAACATTTTAAACAATAAACCCCTTTAAAGTATTTTAAACAAATTTGAATTCTAAAAACTCATTCATTTCCATCTTAATATTAAATTAACTTGAATTCATAATTTAAATTAGATTTAAAACATGTTTCAAAACTTGCTTTATACTTTTTAAATTTAAGTTTAAATTTTTGAAAACAGGGCAAGTTTTAAATCTAAATAAAACTAACCTGAGCAAAACTCAGAAACAACTCGAGTAAAACTCGATTTAACAGTTTCATTTGAATGCACTTAAATCTTTAAGGCGCTGTCAGGTTTAACAAAACCTGTAACATCTAACACCCCCGAGACCACAACACGGCTACTCCGAGTCAAACACTCAAATACTTCGAGTCCAACATTACAATGCTTCGAGCAAATCACGATACAACCCGAAACCAAACTCGAGTATCCCTTCATTCCCAAAACAACAGCATATACCCATCCACTCCGTGCACATGCACCAACGCCACTGTCACCTCCGGCCGTTCGCGACCATCCACTCAAGTCGACGACCATCCTTCATCTCGTTTCCGATCATCAAACTAACTGCAGAAATCTAGAATCAAAAACGAGCCTTCGAGTTCGAAAACAGGAAGCAATGTCGTTCTGCAAATCGCTTCCAACTCCAAAATCCGATCACCAGAAAAATTCCACCTCCGGTCGCGACCTCATCCCTACTTCATCAATCCCCCACACGAATCTAGAAACACTCGATCACCTATTTTGATCGCGGTGATCAATTTTCTCTGGTGAATAAAAGCTAGGGCTTATCAACTTCATTCCTAAATTACCCCCACCTCAATGTATTAATCCATCAACCAGTATTTTTCCATGAATCAACCACCACCATTCCATCTCCAGAAACATCGCCGGCCACCCCGACCATCTAGGTTATCAATTCAAACCCAAAATATGATTTCTGGTTAAACCAGAAATACACAATCAAATTCAAACTAAAAATTCTAATTTTTGTTTTAAAATTCATATCTTTGATCATGTAACTTATTTATATTCTTAAATTAAAGAATCTAAATGATTTAATTCTACTTATATAAGAATTTGTTCTGTTGTATTCTATATTTCCAGAGACAGAACAGTTTTCATTTTGTCTTTCATATTTAATAAAATTAAAAATTTAACTTATGTTACATACATTCTTGTTTCAAAACTTAAAATTATAACAAAGTTTGAGTATGAGATCATGAATTTGGTCAGATTTAAACCTAATCCTAAAACAAACCTAAAAACCACATTTCACAGCAAGCATGCACAATTTCATACAAACATGTATATACTAGTAATAACTTGTAAATAGCCCACAACCACAATTATTCCCAGAGTATAATAAGCAACTAAATTTATACTTAAATTAGTTTATATAAAATTGTTACTCACCTGAAATTATGAGCAGAGCATTCATTGTTAATTGAAAAGCTTGATCCTGAGTTGCTTTGAACTTGAAAGCTTCAAATTGCTTCTAGATTTGCTTTTCAAAAACTTTAGTTTGCCTTTAAAATCATTCATCTTATTTTTACTGAAATATTCTGCTCCTTGATGTATTACATGTCTCCAGAATTTACAAAGAATTTGCAGGCTTCCCAGATTTCATTTTGTATGCATGCTGTAAAACTTCAAGTTGCTCCTTTTATTTTTGTAAACTTAAACCTTAATTTACTGCAAATGCCTTTGCTTCCTGATGCATGAATGTTTCTAGAAATGAAATGCAGGTTCTTGGGTAGCAAATTGGTTTCAGGTTTATGAATTGCACTTTAGTTTGATGATTTGAAGAGTTGCAGGTTTATGCATGTTTTTCTTTTGAGGCTTGGGGATGTGCAAATGATTTTCAGATAGCTTTGGGTTTGAAGATCAAACTGTTTCAGAAATAATTTGAGGACAACAGATTTTTTTTGCAGATTTTGATTTTAGTTTTTGAGGAGATTTTTACAAGTTTTGTTCTCTGTTTTTTTGAAGACTAAATTTCAGATTTTCATGGCTGAAGATTTTTCTCAAGTTTGAAAAAGAAAGAAAGAAAAGAAAAATGACTTAAATGAAGTAAAAGGAAATGAAAAAAATAAATAAATATGACACTTGTCACTAATTTTAAACATTTTTCACAATTTAATCCATGCCTTACACTTGTCAATTTAGGTGTTTAGGAGATTAACATATGTCTTCTAGGTATATAAAGAAACTTACACATGTATTTAAGAATATTTTAGTTTTGATTTAAATTGTTTGTAAATACTTTAAAACCTTAATTTATTATTCTTATGTGTATAAATGAGTTTCTTACATTTTTAATTTATTAAAATATAAATCTAAACAAATAAGATTTTCCTTTAATATAAACCATATAATTATTTATTAAATTGTCTTGAAAAGTTAAATATTAAGTTTAAATCAAATTTCCAATTTACCAAATATAAATTAAGATTGGATAACTGATTCATTTATTAAGTTCCAAATCAAAGTTTATCTATTTACATTATATACAATTATATATATTATAAACAGAAAACAATTAATTAGCTTTAAAAGATAGAATCTACCAATTTAAATATTTATTATAAGATGATTATTATATCAATTCAAAATTTTATTACCAAAAATTATCAAATCAAATTAATTTTTTAAACACAGATTATTAAATTTATATTGCCCAATTTCCGGGATATCACACTTTGTGTTTTGGCACATATGTTTTGAAATGGAAAATTATAAATAATGACTTAGAATTGACTATTTGCACATAATAACCAAAGTGTCTCGAAGTCAGTGAGAGCGATATTTAGTTTGTGGTTTATTGGATATGATCTAAGAACGGATACGAAAGTGTCATTCGACGTATTCAAAATTAAACAAGTATTTTGATAGAAATATCAAGTAGTTTGTTTGTCAATCAAAATGTAGAAGAAACTTGTGTTTATTAGAAAGAAAGTTAAAAGATACATAGATATTTCTAAACCATAAGTGAACAACACACAGTTGATTGTTAACAATGTACTTGTATTAAAATCAACTTTCATTGTTTTACCACTCGACTTGGATTTGCAAATCACATAGATAGTATAAAGGACATTGGGAATATCCTAGACAATATGCATAAACACCTTGTTAAGGTATTTAATAAGGAATATGTGAAATAGATTCCTTATGTATTGGCAATAGGAATTAGCATACATGTTATGTTGTTTATAATATTGTGATTTGTTTATGTATCCGATACATGAAACAAATATCAGATCCAAATTGATATCACTAAAAAGTTATTTGAGATGTCACTATGTATTTATGAAATATTAGAGAAGTGTTTACATAAATAATGAACTACTTATAAAGGAGTGTTCAGACTTAAATTTCATAAATGGTATTGAGTATAATTTGTTTATAATAAATTCAAGTTAATAAGCTTTAAATTGGAAATGTTCCAAACGAAACGTAGTGTCTAATTCAACGAAAATGTTACGTACATCGCTTTGAATAGCACGACAATATAAGTGAAGTATATATAAAGCATAAATTTAAAACCGAGCTAGGGTGATCAAGTGTAAAGAATACTTATATTTGTTATATGATAAAAATGTAATAATAAGGACTCACTAAAAGTCAAGAAACATACTCCGAGTAGTTCTACATGACAAAAGAAGTTTATCAGATTAGAGAGAGTTGATTGGCATAGTAGATAATTAAACCAAAATAGCAGATCCATTCACGAAAAGTCTAACTCGATCAGTTCTCATCAAATTGGTTAAAGGGATGGGATATAAATTTTATAATTGATCCTAAGTGCTAGTAGGAGATTGATATGGTTAGGGATATGCCCTAGGGGCAATTATGCAATTTTTTATGAATATGTAACTCAATAACCAATCTTGTTCAAAACAAAAGGTGTTTACTTTCTATTATATACTTGATATAATGAGTTGTGTTAATTAATTGATTCAAATAAAAGTATATTTAATAAAAATCCATAAATGATATGTTTTGTGATAATAGTTACAAGGTGTTGTAACTATGAGTAATTTATCACAATGAAATCAAACGTACTGTTTTAAATATTTCTAGTCAAGATGTATCCAGACTGGATATTAATACATCCGTTGAGACTAGAGTATGTAAAGCTCTCCAAATGTTGGGAAGTATATTACTCATGATTTCTAGGGGCACCAAGGGTTACATACTAATAGTTATTGAATAACTATATAATGAACCACTCGATAGTTTTCTATTGATTAATATAACTAAGGTCAAATAGAAAATATCAATATGACAAAATTATACAGTTTTCTCGACTTGAGAATACTGTTGATCTTAAATATGGAAGCTCCGCTTTGATTATTGTTAAATCGTAGAATGATGTTCATCGAATGACTATAGTTGGGTCAAGTGGAAGCATTGCAAGCGAAACACTATTCAAGTGAGGATTCATCTCCTCAGTTATATGAGGTTGGTATCACAGTCAACTCAAAGTCAAAGTTTGTAGGAAAAGCAATACAATTAATAATAATTGTCATTATTAAACCAACAACTTTTTGTTCGTACTATAGAGTTAATATGGATGATATTAGAATTTTAACCATTACCAAATTCCATAAGGCCAAAGTGATATAATTTTGACGAAGAGAATTGGTACGAATAATTGTCACTACCAATTAACGCTTAAATAAGTAAAATTGGCTTTTTCTGAAAAGATGTGCAAGCGATAAATTCATGCTAGAGGTTTTGGATATAGATGGATTAGTTGGATTTTGACTTTGCTTAAAACTGAAAACTCTAGTATTATGGTTAATGGTATTCTAGGTAATAAAATTCAGTCAAAGAGAGGTTAAGGCAAGGGGATCCCTTATCTCCTTTGTTGTTTAACTTAGCCGCTGATGTTTTTGCTAAAATTATTAAGAGAGCAGTGGATAATGGTTCTCTAGTAAGTGTTGGAAATGACATTTCGCGTAATGGTGTATCGATTCTGCAATTTGCGGATGATACCTTACTATTTTCTTCTCATCTTCCTAGACATATTATTACTCTCAAGTATATCCTTTATAAATTTGAGCTTTTATCTGGTTTAAAAATTAATTGTGAAAAAATTTCAGTTCTAGTTTTAAATGATTTTGAAAAAGTAGAAAACTTAGTTGCTAATACTCTAAATTGTAGAAGTATGAATTTCCCTTTTGAATATCTTGGGTTTGTGATTAGACCTACAAAACTCAAGCATGATGATTGGCTTATTATTATTGATAAAATTAAAAATAAGATATCTAATTGGAATGGAAGATTTCTTTCTAGAGCATGTAGGCTTATTTTAATAAACTCGGTTTTATCAGCCTTACCGATCTATTGGATGTCTATGCATCTGTTTTCAGATTGGGTTATTGATAAAATCGATAAAATTAGAAGAGATTTCTTATGGAGTGGGGATAATATTAGTAACAGTATAAAATGTCTAGTCAACTGGGATAATGTTTGTAAAGCCAAAAAGGAGGGTTGTTTAGGAGTTATAAATTTGCGCAATATGAATTTGTCTCTTTTAGGTAAATGGCTTTGGAAGTTTAAAGATATAAATGATAACTCTATTTGGAAAGAGATCATTTCCAAATATTATTATAACGATAATATTAATTTACACCAAATTGATTTTTCTTTTACCCATAAATTTTCTAATTTTTGGAAAAACATTTTATAATGTTGTGAAATTTTTAACTTAGGAACTAAGACAACTATACATTTAGGAAATTGTACTTCTTTTTTGCACGATTGTTGGATTTCAATATTGCCCATCAAGGTCGAATTTAAGAATTTGCATGATATTTGCAACTTTAAGTATGCTTTAATTAATGAAGTTTATTCTGTGAAAAATGATCCTCCTTGGAATTTCAGATTCAACAGTATTTTAATAGGATCTACCCTTATGCAACTTTCTTTGCTATGTGCCAGATTAAATCTTTATTGTATTGATAATGATAATGATATTATTAGTTGGGAATGTGATAAGAGTAAGAAATATACTCCAAATTCTTTTTATAGATTTATTAATTTTTCGGGTACTTTTAATATCTCTTTTAAATACATGTGGAAATCCAATGCTCCTCCTAAATCCAAAATTCACATGTGGTTAATTCTTCATGGTAAACTTAATACAATAGAATTTTTAAAGAGAAAAAACATTCATAACGATAATAAATGTTATTTTTGCAATTTGCATCTTGAGGACATTAATCATTTATATTATGATTGTTTGGACTCTAATTACATCCTTATTAATACTCTTAAATTTTTTAACTTTAATTTAATAAATAAAATTTCAGATTGTGAATTCTACTAGAAATATTATAGATTCAATTTCAATAAAAATATTAGATTTTTACTAGACACCTTATTTATTATTATTAGTTGGTTTATTTGGTTTGAGAGAAATCAAAGAATTTTTAATAATAATAATAGTCATCTTAACAAATTGATTTTTTCAATTTCTGCTTTTTTTAATTGGATTTCTAATCCCAAGTATAAATTGGCTAAAAATATTCTTTTCAAATGGTATCTTAACAAGGTTAGTTATAATATTAATTTTTTTAAACACAACAATAACTTTCGTAGCACTAATAATAGTATCATTAATATTTTTCCAAATCCATACGACAATCTCACTTTAAATCATAGCTTACTTTTGATTAAAGATAAATAAGTCTGATCCGTCTCAATTTTTGTTCTTGTCTGTGTTTGGTTTTTGTTTACAGTTTATTCATTCCTTTAGTTTTTGTCCTGTTTATCTTATTTAGGTTTTTATTTCATTCCTTATATATACATATATATGTATATTTTCTGTATAAATATACATATATATGTATCATTCTAATTTTTTTTCCCTAGTCTTGTTTCAGATACAGGTTTTGGGAGATAGGATTTCAGGTTCTTTTTACAGGTTTCTCTTGTCTTCAGATTGATGGATATCATATTGTAGAGAGGTCATCAGAGCAGAGTCTTCTTCATCCAGGAATTCTTGCAGATCTCCCCTTAGATATGGGAGTCTGTTATCTTCACTATGGAGTTCTTTTTCAGGATGTTCTATTCTCCAGTTTTGGCACTCCTTCTTCTTATTCAGAGCCTTCAGAGTGATCTCTCTATTCAGTAGATCCTCTTCAGAGAAGATGCTTATTCATTTCTTCGGGTTCAGTCTTTTGGAGCTTTATTACTAGTTGGAGCTGTCTATCTGTTTTTTAGCCTTTTTGGTACTTCTAACATCTTAATATCGGGTGATGGCCTTGCCAGAACTTGATATTGAGGTGCGATGGGTGGTGGCTTTGCCGAAACTCATCTTAGGAGTACCTGAAATTAGCTATTTGTATTTTTTCTCTTGTTACCTGCCAGGCATGTTGGCAGCTCCTTATTTTCATGTTATATATATGTATATTCACATGATTGCTCTCCTCTATGCATAGAGGATCACACATTTTCTCTCAAAAAAATGTTATAAATGCATGTATTGATATACTATATCGATGAATTATTTAAATTAGATTTAAATAATGTAAATGTTGAATGAGTTTGAGATCATTTGAGGCTCATGTTGCCTCTATGTTTGGCTGGCCATATAGGAGAGAGATGAAAAGTTTTCAAAAGATTTAACAAAAGGAAAAGAATAATATAAAAATGAAAAAAGTCTCTCTTTTTATTTCATTCTTCTCATAAGATTTTGATATTCATGGTTCTCTCCTTCCTCTCTAATGCCTAGAAATACGAGAGCTTCCATGGCTTCAAAAATTCCTAAAATCAAATACAAATCAAATCTATTCCAAATGAAAGTTTATAGGATCTTATATAATGCAACTTAAATACAAATCTTAGAGTATATACTAATAATTATACTAAGCAGAGTAAATTAATACTTTATAAATAAAATAGATAATAAAAACGAGTACATCGGAGTTTTAATACTGGTTTGGACCTCTCGTCCTATGTCCAGTCCTGAAGCTCCCATTTGGTAAATCCTTTAACAGTAACCCTCAATTTACCTGAAGGAATAGTCTAATACAAAAAATTTCTTCAACAATCTTGTGTTCCAAATAACACAGATATTGTTTAATGGTACAATTCTTCCTATAATCTCCTTTGAGTATATAAAAGTGAATGCTTTGAATTGTAGGAAGTAATATAACCAAAATAATATTTTTGTTATAATTAACTGAGAATATGTTAGCAAAGAATGCACAAATATGAAGATAAAAAGTAGTACAAATCATGAGAATAGTTAATTTTTGTAATCTCAATCTTTAATGTATTTATAGAACGAACGAGATGTAAATAAAGTTTTGTTACTACTAGATAAAATCTCTTTGATCTAATTGCTGCAACTATTAAGGAAGAGAGGAGTTCTTTCAACATGAACTGAAACATCCATTTGTAATTTTGCAGTTAACCAGATGATAGATGTCTGTTTGAAAACCATAGATGTCTGTGGCTTTGGAAATAATAATCCTTAGCCTTGTGACAATGATTGTTGATTTTCCACGGTTGCCTATGGCTTTAGGAATAAAAATCCCAAGCCTTGTTACAGAGGTTTTTTGGTTTTCCACAGTGGCAATTCTAGAAATGAAACTTATTTTGATGCAAAGCTTTATATATTTGAATTTTTGTGCATATATGTACTCAAGGAGATCTTACATTGTTTATTTAAGACTATCAACACATTAGCATGACTTTAGTATGGTCCATAAATATTTATTTGTCTTCGAGTCCCATTATCTTTAAGCATAGAAATCTCTTATAGTATATACCTGTAAATTGATAAGTCATATAATATATATGATTGTATAGTTGTTGTCATTGAAACTATAGAGTGATGGTTCTAATACATTAAAGTTAGTTTATCACTCTTGATCCTTGCAAAATCTGGATGCTAATTTTTGAACTAGGAGCTTTGTTTCATTGCTGTGATTAATTGGCTCCATCCAACGGTTATTTTCTTATTTAAAATTAACCTATGTATTTATATGATTGACATAATTAGATTTTCTCTGATTCACCTCTTGTTTTAATCATTCATCTTTCCACGTATAAAATAAATCTCCCTTATGTCGACTATTTCGATTAAAACATGTTTATCGTATTGTTTTGATTTAGACATATGTTTGTTCATCATCCCCCTTTAATGTATGTTCATGATAAATTGATGCATTTTGAATATCATAATACTTTTGATAACATGTCAATATTCTCTATATTATTCAAATCTATAAATTCTTATCACAAATTTACACTTGCCTACTTTACCAAATTTCTTTTGTTTTGTTTTGGAAACCTGTAAATTAAAAGCTAATTTGAATGTTTCTTTAATATAATTATATAATATTTGGATATTTGAATGCAAATGAATTGTATGTGTTAAATTATCAACTATTTTGAAACTATATAATCTTTAATTTCATATGGTAAACATTTGAATATACAAGTAAATAGACACAAGGAAGAAGTTACAAAAAAAATTAGTCTCGCGGATAACAAGTTTGCTTTTTAGTCTGAACGACACTTTTTAGTGTAAACTGAAAATGATAGTTACAACTATCATTCTGTGATTTACACTAAAAGTGTCCTTCAGCCTAAAAAATAAACTTTTTGTCCTTGAGACTATTTTTTTTTGCAACTTCTTACTTGTGCCTAAAAACCCCTTGAATATAATAGTTTCAATATTTGTTTTAAAAAAAACTTGACTTAAAACTAATGAATGGGCTTTAGTGCATATTATAATTCTTTGCAGTTTTCTATATTTCAAGTTTCATGTGAAATCTAAAATATTATTTCATTCCTATATTTCAACCCTTCCATTCCGTCCCTTCCTCCCTCTGGTCTGCCACCACCTCCCCTCCTTCCTGATCCCTTTTCTTCTCTTGTTTCAAACCTTCCTTCCTCCTCTCTTCCGCCTCTGCTCCTCTTTCTAACTAGTCATCCCTTTTTTCTTCTAAATCAAGAAACGCTGGCCATTACACTCTTATTCACTTCGATGTTGATTACATGGCAAACCAATTTCCTCTCCATCTGAAGTTGTGGATGAAGGTGTCAAAGCCTAGTCAGAGTTTCTGGTGGGGTTTTTTCTGGATGGTACTGTTAACTATATGGCTGTCAAAGCCCATATAGATAAAATGTGGAAATCAAAAGGGTCTTACAAAATGTTGTCAGATAAACAAAACTTTTATTTCAAATTTTCAAGTCCTGACGATAAACAGTTGTTCTCCATAAAGACCCTTCTTTCATCAGAGGTCACATGTTTATAATTTCTGCATGGAACCCTAGTTTCTGCTCTGCCAAATCTATAGTTAAAAGTGTGCCAGTGTGGGTGCATTTTTATAGGATTCCATTGATGACATGAACCCTTCTTGGTATAAATTAGTTGGCGTGTCACTTGGAGAAATTAGTTTTTTTTGATATACTGAGAAAATGAAAAGATTTGAATAAGCTAAATGTTTGGTGGAGGTAAAGCCGGATAGGGAACTTCCCAGTTCCATTGCAATAGGAGATGGTGAATGCCTTAATGTATTTGTGGAGTATTCTTGGACTCCTCTTATTTGTATAAAATGCAAGATTTTTGGTCACTCCATTGTTCCATGTGAAAAACATGATGAGGCAATGACTTTTAGTAGTGCCGAAGCTCAAGTGAATAATCTGGATGGTGAAAAACATGAAGATGTCAGTAAAATGAAGCCTCGGGATATTTTAAAGAGAAAGGAAAAGACAAATTTATTTTTCTCAAAAGAAAAAGGAAAAATATCAAAAAAAATTGGAACAAAATTAAACCTTCAAGTTCCATTGGAATTACCAAAGATGCTGATGCTGGAATGACCACTTGTTGTGATGATGACATGATCATAAACTTGGAAGAGACAATAGATGGAAGTATTATTAATTTCAGTGGAATTTCAAATGTTCACACGGTAGAAGGTAACGGTGCTAATGTGAATGCTCAAATTGATGGTATTGTTGTTGAAATTCCTGAAGACCCTGATGATATTTCTCCAAGTCACCCTGATGTACTTGAATCTCCTTTCAATGGAGTAAGTATTGAAGTGGAAATTGCAGCTTAAGATTATGAACATATTGCAAAACTTGATGAAGTGAGGCCTGAGTTTTCTTTTGGTTTGACTCGAATTCAGGACCTATCTTTACTTCTTTCCTCCTCTACAACTTCTTCTGTCCCTCTCTTTCCAGCTCAAATCTCTGTTTCAACTGATACTGTTTTTTACCTTCTCCATCCAAATTGTCATCTCATGACACTGAAGAAACTGTTACCTCAAATCCATTTGATCCTCTTATACTTTTAGAGAAAAATGTCACTGATCCTTTAAATGTCAATGTAACTCCTATCCATTCACAAATCTGTCTTCCTCTACAAGCTCACTCATGCACAGACATGCACAAAAACATGCACAACTCTTTTCTGGCCTCCTCTTCTTTAGTTTCTCTCACTACTCTTCCTCCCAACCATAAATCTCCTGACATTCAAGCTTCTGATCTTTCCACTTCCCCTCCCTTACCTTACTCTGTAGTGGCCCTCTCTCCTAAAGTCTTCCTGAACATTCTAAAACCTCCTTTGACCGCAATTGACACCTCTTCTCAAAACGAAAGAGGGAGACCAAACAAATTACCCCCACATGCTACCACTGATGAACTAGACAATGACGTTGAGTTTTCTTTTGATCAAATCTCATTTATCTCAACTTCTACAGAAGCTTCACCAGGTGTAAAAACCAGGTCATCCTCATTATCTTTTTAATGACACACAAAATTGCCAACATAGGTTTTTGGAATGTTAGGGGTTCTATTTCCATAGTGAAGCAACTTGAAGTTAGGAATTTAATATCCTCTAACAATCTCCAAATGATAATATTAGCTGAAACTAGGCTCAATTATATTTCAACCCTTAAGAATGTTGCAGTGATCAGCAGTTGGTCTAACCTTCATAATTTGGCTCAAGCCCTTTTTGGTAGGTTGTTGATAATGTAGAATCTTTCAATTTTTTCAGTTGCCCCATTCTCAGTTCAGAGGCAGCTAATACATTCAAAAGTTACACACTTCTCTACTGGTCAAGTCTTCTTTTTAGCTGCAATTTATGCTGATAATTCAGTAGCAAGTAGACAACCAATGCTAGATCTCATTCCTACTCTCCAACCATCTAATACCCCCTAGATATGTGTGGGGGACTGGAACTGTATGCAAACTCATTATGACAAGTGGGGTGGTGTCCCCTTATCTTTGCACCAAACCAATCCTTTAAACAACTCCATATATTTATCCAGTTTATCTTTAATCCCCTCTGATGGCTGCCTCTATACTTGGAATAACTGTAGTAGAACTGGTGTCAGAACCTTTTGTGGACCTGATAAAGCGTTCTACAACATCTATTCCCTTACCCAATGGCCAAACCTCCTATATCGCTCCCTTCCTCCCTCTTTTTCAGACCACTCCCCTATCATTCTGGAGTGGGTCATGAAGCTATGGATACAGTTTCCTCATTTTCATTTTTTTATACTTGGACAAATCATCCTGAATTTTTTGATTTATTAATTGACAGTTGGAAATGTGATGTATTTGGGAATCCCATGTTTATTTTGCAGTTCAAGCTAAGGGAACTTAAAGGAAAGCTAAAAAGCTAAGCTTTCAACACTTTTGGTAGAGGCTCCAAAATGTCTGAAGGTATAGAGATCAACTTCATCAGATTCAGTCTTCCCTTATTTCCAGCCCTACTGCTTCCACTTCATCTAAGGAACACGGATTAAAGCTTGATTTTGCTGATGCTTTGTCTGAGGAAAACAAAATGCATAGTCAAAAATCCAAAATTCAATGGCATTTGTATGGTGATAGAAATTCTGTTGCTTACCACAATTCTTTCAAAATAAAAAATGCAAATTCAATTATTCATAGTATTATGGATATGGAAGGTAATCTGTGTTCTTCCTCTAATTTAATTAAAAGTGATTTCCTTGAGTATTATACAGTGTTACTGTCAAACAATCACCTTGATGATCCTTTACTTTCCCACATTTCCAAGGTTGATTGCCCTACCATCGCATCATCACAGATTCATGATTTAACTCAACTGGTCACTAATGATGAGATAAAGTTATCAGTTTTCAACATGAATTCTAATGGTTCTTCTGGTCCTGGTGGCTTCAATGCCCATTTCTACAAATCATGCTGGCATATTATCGGAAAAGATGTTATCAAAGCAGTGAATTTTTTTTCAAACATAACCTTATGCTCTCTAGAATAAATGCAACCAGAATTGCCTTAATTCCTGAAGTCCATCACCCTAATGTAGTTTCTCAGTATAGAACCATCGCATGTTGTAATGTCATCTACAAAATTATTGCTTCAAGGCTGAAAAGTGCTTTAGGTCTTGTGATTTCTAGGAATCAAAATGCCTTTCTTCCTGGAAGGGATATCATTAATAACATTCTGTTATCTACAGAGTTACTTAAAGGTTATAAAAGGCAGCACATCTCTCCTAGGTGTGCTATGAAGCTAGACATTCGGAAAGTATATGATACTGTCAATTGGAAAACTATCATTTACATTCTCTACTGCATGAAGTTTCCCTACACTTTCTTAGCTTGGATATACACTTGTATTTCTACTGTATCTTACTCTATCAATCTTAATGAAGTAGTCTTTGGGTTCTTTAAAGGTAATAGAGGCTTGAGACAAGGGGACCCTATTTCCCCTTATTTATTTATTTGTGTTATGGAATTATTAACTGGTCTATTTAATTCTGCACTGCAAGACAAGTTGATGGACTTTCATCCCTACTGTAGAAACCCTCAAATTTCAACTCTAATGTTTACTAATGACTTATTGCTATTCACTAAACCAAATGAAAAATCCATCACTTCAGTATTGAATATCCTTCAGTCTTTCTATTCAATGACTGGGCTCAGCATTAACAAGGCCAAATCCAAAATTTTAGTTGCTGGTATTCCTGAGGATGTCAAAACTATTATGATCACCTTATCTACATTAACTCCTTTTGATCATGATAAATCTTACTTAGGATCTCCTCTTGCTTTTTCCTCTATTAAAAAATCTCACTGCCTTCCCTTATTTGAAAGAATTACTACCAAGTTGTCTTCCTAAGCAATTTCTAACTTATCAATTGCAGGGAGGCTTGTTATTGTGAAATCAATAGCTTCTGCTATGTGTTTATACTATGCCATAATTTTTATTCTTCCTGCAAAACTTGTTTCCATGATCAACTCTACATTGAGCCACTTTCAGTGGCATAGTAACCCATTCTCAAAGAAACTTATTCCCATATCATTCAAGTCTGCTTGCAAGCCTCTTTCCTTTGGAGGTCTTGGAATCATGAATATAAAATAGTGGAATACTGCTGCTTTCTCCACTTATATTGAAAAATTGATTAGTCATGATAATAATATATGGGGTGGTTGGTGTAGGAAGTACCTCATGAAAAATCATTATTTTTGGACAATGCTAACTCCTGATAACTGAAGTGGTACTTGGAGGAAATTGTTGAAACTAAGACCTCTCTTACTTGCAACTTTTAAACTCAATGTGAGGAGCAGCTCTAGAATATCCTTTTGCTTTGATCCATGGCCTCATAGAGGTGTAATTCTGGGAAATGTCCTTCCTTTCTCCTTGAGGAGTATTACTGGAATTCCAGAGGAGGAAAAACTTAATGCTTATATATGAGATGATTTAAATAATTGCCTTATTCCAGTTCATATGAAGTTAGGGATGTCTGCAAAAATTTTGAAAATAGATTATACACATGGTCAGAATTTACTTGCTTATAGGGTGATGGGTCTCATTCTATCAATAAAGTTAATAAACTACTTGACTACTGTTCAATTTCCTTGGCACACTAGAATTTGGACTAACATATCCACTCCTTGTCACAACTTACTTCTGTGGAGAGTTATCAAGGGGTGTCTTCACACTCGTGATAGGCTTTTTTCTAAGGGATTGATTCAAATCTCTAATTGTTTACTATGTGGCCATCATGTTGAATCTTTAGTCGCCTGTTTTTTGCTTGTCAGTACTCCTTTTATATTTGGAGGTGCATTTTGTGTCACTGTAACCTCCACAAGCCATCCTTTGACTCTAGACTTGAATGGTATACTATCTTCAAAGCTACTAGATGGAAATGTACAAAATCTATGCTCCTTCTAAAAAATTTAAAAGCCTCTATTCAACTGATTTGGACTGAGAAATTCGAGAGTATTTTTATGAATTCGCTCCTCTAAAGTCTAAACACGGTCTCTTTCATGCCTTAGTCAGTGGTTTGTAACTGTTGTTGTGAATCTTTGCCATTTGCAGCTTGGCATGCTTGTAATCAGTTGGTTCTTTTGCTTCTTGGAGTCCTCTTATGTTTTTCTTCGAGTCTTTCCTTGGTATTCCGTGAAGTATGGTTACTTGGTGTTCTGCCTAGGTCTGCTTGGAATCCTTTTACTATTCCCTTCGGGCTATCTTTCTGGCTATAATTATTGTGTGCTTCTTTTTTTGGCCTTTCTTATCTCCTATTTTTCTATGTATTTCTTTATTTATGCTTGTAATACTTTTTACATGTTATAAATAAA
Source organism: Allium cepa (assembly GCA_030765085.1). Lineage (NCBI taxonomy): Eukaryota > Viridiplantae > Streptophyta > Magnoliopsida > Asparagales > Amaryllidaceae > Allium > Allium cepa. Next base: position 142,297,932 of record CM060932.1, read on the forward strand.
AGGTAGGGGTCCTTCTAACCCCGCTGGCTTTGCCAAAAAAAGTTTAATGGAAATTGTGGACCTTGATATCAAAACATTTTGTAAAAATGTGTATATTCACATATCATATGCTACAATGTTTGCAAACATATGTTGTTTAGGTTCAAAATATTAAAATTTAATCATCGTGTATATGGGAATATACAAGTTTAGTTTAATTCAAATTTTATGCAATAATATAAACTTTTATTGTCAAACCTTTCTTTAATTGAAATCATTTTCGTTAATGTTACTTTTGGATTTCAAATTATTTAAACCAACTAATAGGTTTTCACTTTATACACTCAAAGACATACACATACGCACAAACACATACACAGGCACGTGCACGCGCGCGCACACACACACACACATATATATAATTATTATGGATGATGCATATATTTCATTAATCAAAAACTTAGACAACAAAGGCATGTGTAAATTTGGTTGATAAGTTATAAATATCATTTGATATATTAATTATTACAAGCAAAGAGGAAGAGAAATGAAAGGTTTATCTCACTTCATATAATGACATATCTAATCTTTATTGATTACATAACGTAAGAGAGGGAAACTAATGGTTTCCTTCTCAAAATTCACTTAGACATGTTTCATTTATACACATATACGCCACTAATATACTGCACTTATTCTTCGCACAAATGAATTCATTATAATACGTATAAGTCTAAGTTGTATTTAAACCGCTATTTTAACAATTTAAAAAAGAATAAGATTTTATTCAAAATTATATTAGATTGGATCTAATATACATTTAGCTTCATAGGCCCAATAAAGATCCAAAATGGTACTTTTTGAAATTTAACCATTTCTTCTACTGCGGACTGGCCCAATTCCAACAACCAGTTCATTTGATTACAAAGCACGGTCAATGCAAAAGGATGTGTATTTCTTGAACTTGGTTAGTGGTAGTGGAATTTTTCATTCCAGTTTTCAATAAATTCAAGTGTTGATATATCCTAGGATGTGAATTCCATTGAAACTCATTCGTCCATGAAAGGTCTTGTATCTTATGAGGATGGCACTGTCTCCCTAGGATTCTCCAATCGAGAGATAGAGCTCCATACCGCCTTGGATTCCATCTGATTCCGTTAATATGCATTCTACGTTAACAGGTAATGTCTAACACATTGTTCCATCACGTACCAAAGCTCATTTGCTAGCACGAGTGGGCATTCTCCCATCCATCGTCTTGCTATAGACTTTGTTGTAACATTTTTGACCATTTCTATAACGACCTACCTTTTCGACTCTCTAAAATAGCTACTAGTACATCCATGGTATTTATGTACCGAGCATCCGAGTGCTGGAAAGAAAAATTGTTGGGGTGAAAAAAAGGAAAGATAAAACAGGATCACACATCGTGATGAGTAACATATAATATAAAACAGATCTTTACAAAAGAAAACCTTTATATACATACAACAATTGTAGTAACTAACATATTATCAACCTGGACGGTTATAATAGATTGTCCTCAAAATGTTGATAAAAACGAATAAGAAATACAGCGGAAATAAAAAACATGAATAGGTCTTGGAGGCATCCAGCTCATCTCTTGAAGCACCAAAGCATCCATAGGTAAATCTGGAAATATAATCGGGTTTGACCCAAGCATTATAAGAAAACAACACCTGGATCGGTCAGGTAAACTAGCATGAGTAACTCTCATATGGATTTATAATGTTACAAAACTTTTCAAAAATAAAAGTATCATGTAAGACCATGCTGCACATAAACACGAATGAGTTTTTACCTTACGATGACCGAACCATTTCTACAAAAATAACAGTATCTCATAAGTACATCTCTAGAAAAATATACCGAGAGCCTCACCAAACCCCCTACAAATCAGGATCGGCCTACCCCTTACTAGAGGGTACCGAATATGTCGTCACCCTAGTTTTCCTGGCCAAATCCTTTATGTGGTCACAACAAACATAAGTTAAAAATATCAACCAAGATACAAGTGATAACCATACCCTAATGGTAGTGAACCACAAAGCCCTGAAGCATATCCTATGTTTTAGTTATTATTGGGTATGAAGTTTTAGGCTATGTTTATCGTTTTAACAAATCCCACTTGGAATGCTAACACTGTTCTCCAAGCAACAATACAATGCTAGCATTCATCCATACAATTTGTTCAGGATATAAACAAACCAAAGGCACCACTTCTAATACATCCCTTTTGGAATCACCAACATGATTAGTAGCAAGTAGCCCTTGCATTTTAAAGAACTCCGTCTTTGATTTTCACTACCTTCAAGATGCCTTCAATTCGAATGCTTATGCCAGTTCGAAGGGGTTTTCAGATAAATTATCCGCTCCCTCTCTCTGAACCAACAATCAGTGGTTTTCGGTTAACTCAATCTTGGTTCTTTTAGAAGTAAGCGGACGATATAAGAGTCCCAAGGGGATCTTGAATATCCGCCATTAAAGTAAGAAACGTTTCACCAGTATGACTTCTCCTGAGGGATCTCAAACCGTATGAACGCGTAAGGCTCATATATACTTTTCGAGTTAAAACTGGTCAAAATTTGATAGTCGGTTATTTAACTGTCAAATAAGCAAACAACCAAATTAGAGATTTAATTTCATACGGAAACCAGGCATTATTAAGCACATAAGCAATCACTAAGCCTTTTTAATTAATCCTTTCAAATCTCCTTTCAATTATTAGTATTAAAATACCTTTACAAAAGATATATTCCTAACCTCTCTCTACTTTTTTCAATACTTGAAAATGTATTAATTACTTATCTAGACTGTATAAGTATACCCACAAAACATTTTAATTCAATACTTAGAAAATATTTTCACATACTTATATCAATGGTATACGTATATTCGTAAATCCAAAGGAAGATTTTCTTTTTTCAAAAGTCATATTTAAATGGGCCAAAAACAGATGTCATTTTAAGAAAGAAGTTATTTACTACAAACCCAAACCACTTTCCTTTTTGGTGTAAGTAAATGGATCATATGGAAATTAGACCAAATATACATACCACCACTTTCCTATTTCAAACTTGTATTATTCCTCAATTAACAATGAAGTCGGATAAGTTAGAACTATCCTTGCCTCGAATTCATTCTTAATTCTCACAAATAGAGAAGAGTTTCCCTACATTAGAATTTGGTGTTAAGTACGAAAAGAATACTTTCCATACCACCATAAATTATAAAGAACATTTATAGAAATCAAATCTCCTATTCTTGTCAAATTTCTGATATTTCTACTTACACTATCCTTTACTCTGACACAAAGCCAGGTAAGTTAGGGCATGGATTTTCTCCAAGCCTTGCCTTAGTTAAATTTACAATGAAGCCCTTCAAGTTGGGGTATTATTACCTCTCAAACCTTGACTTGACAACATTCTTATCTTTCAAGATAGGTAGAAGTTTCCCTACCTTGAAGCTCAATGTCAAGTATAAGACTACATAAATTTTGTATACTATTTAATGAATAAAATATTATAAACCAAACTTCCTTTCCAATTCTTGAAACCATTTACTATAACAAGAATGTTATAGTCCATAGTCTCTTCCTACTTTCCCAAGACATTTATTACAACAAAGGTGTTGTAATCCATGACTTCTTTCCACTTTAAGATTCCATCTAAAACCATTATAGTACACTTTAAAACTTTCATTTAGAATTTCAAACTAAGTTTGGTTGAAAAGAAAAGATTTTTCCTATGTAAAAGTAAACAACTTACTTTACTCAATAGATCTATCCCTTTAAATTACTTATATAATTTCAAACTTCCTTCCTCTTCCAAAATCATTTATTATAATAAGAATAGTATAGTCCATAACTTCCTTCTATTTTCCAAAACCATTTAATAAAACCAAGATGTTATGATTCATGACTTGCCCTTTTCATTTTCCAAAATTAGTTTAAACACTTGCAATATAGTTTAAAACTTCTATCTAAAAACCATCTCTTAAATATCATTACCTTTAAAAGAAAGTTTAACTTTGAAAATAAATGAGTTTCCTTTTATATACAATAACACTTCTTTCCATACTCCAAAATAAATCTTAAGATATATTTAAATTCCAAAAATCCTTGTAAAAATGCTTTACTATGTTCAAAAAGACCAATAAAAGTTTGAAAACCAAAGTTAAGTTCAAACACCCATTTAAAACATTTTTGGAATAAACCAAAGTGATAAGGTCGCATAAAAGTGAGCTATAGAAATCAAATGCCATGTTTAAAAACATCATTGAAAATTCAAGTAGAAACCAAAGGTATTTCAAGGGAAAATCAAAGTTATAAATCAAAATAGCATTTGAAAAGTTGTGGAGAGGCTTCGAAGCTACATTTCTCTTAATAAATGCTACTGCTGCCCTTTTCATAAAAAAGGTACAACTCTTAAAACATATTAATGTTTACATACAATATAGCCAAGCTATCAAGCTTCAGCATTCAATAATTTATACAGCAAGTATATTAATGAAATCAAAATCAACAATGGCGAAGAATCTCTTAAGATCCTTCTAAAAAAACCATATCTTTCAAAGTGTATTCGTAGCGAATAGTGTATTTGTCGTGACCTATTCGCTACGAAACACTTCGACTCTCTTCCATAAGTCCCCTATCTAATCCTATGTGTTCACAATACTCCCATGCAAAAATGGTTATGCATGTCATCTGCTTTCAATTGGGAATCAAACAATATCAAACACTAAATATACAATATCACATACAAACAACTTAAGCAATCGACGATAAAATTATTACAACATGTAACATTATTTTCACAGCAATTACAAAGCAAGTTATCTCACTTTAATCCCAACCAAACTTCTCGCAACAAGCCACTACTCCTTATAAAAACCAACAAAGCATCACCATAACTCAAAACCACTTGAACAAACTCAACCTAGGCCTCGTGTAACACCCCACACCCCTTAATATACCCAAAAGGACACACTAGAAGGCGTGGGGCATTGTAGGTATAACTAAAGCTAACAGAGACTAAGATTCATAAGAAAATATAGACAAAATTAGCTGAAACTTGAAATAATAATTTAATTAAAACAAAACTTCATATTTGCTTCATAAATAAGTCGAATATCAAATACCACATACATGTCCGAAAATCCAATATATCCCATGAAACAAAAACTCATAGTCTCAAAAATCAAAGTACATAATATCCCTTATAATAAGCTAGTATATAGAAAGAACAGAAGCTGAAAATAAAAGAAGCACATAGTAGAAATCTCCTCCAAGAAAACTCAAAGCAGCAGCAATCTATCGATTTCTACCTTGATTGCCTATGGGGGGAAATGTAAAAATAGAGGAGTGGGTCAGACTAAAAATCTGGTGAGTGATAGTAATTACTAGAGTCTTTAGGAAAGATAAAAGTAGTAGACTCTACAACAGTTCTACCATAAATAAGATAAAAAAGGAAATAGGAAAGAAATAAACTGGAAATAAGTACGATTAAATATTGCTCAATTTATAAGATAGGTTAACTTAGATTGCTTACACTTGTCCTTGATTTCTGCTTTAATTAAGCTGAATTTCTAATCCAGTAATTAGGATGTAACCCTAATTCTACCCTTTTTTATCAGTCTGCCACTCCATAGACCTTTCCACGGACCAGATGCTATATAACTCCCTACACAGCAGCCAATGGTATCTACGAAAGATGCACAAAGCACCCACTGTGGATCCGGACGACATATATAGCTCTCTACACAGAAGGCAACGATGTCTACGAAAGACACTCATACTAAGCGCTTGGAACTCATAGCTATTACTGAGCATCCGAATGGAAGTAGCACATGTAACTGCCACCATGCCCTTTGATCCACCTATTGGGTCTTCTAATTACCTTAAACTCCAGCATAAGCATGCCTCTCATCTCACTTCAGGCTAAAGTGAGATCATCGTGTATCCATAGAATCTATATGGAAAATGCTGTTGGTATTGGCCTTTCATCCAAACAATATCTAATCACGCCCCTTATCCAAATCCCTCAGATTTGGACTTTTATTTGACCAATTACTACCATTCTTAGCATAAGCGTGCCCTTGTCTCGCTTCAGGCTAATGTGAGACCACCATTTTGTCAATAGGAAATGCTATTTGGTACATGTCCTACTTTCATCTTTGTTTATTAACTTAGGTAAATTATTTAAATAAGCCTTTACATTTTTCTCTACTATCTGTGCTTACTAATTTCTCCTAAGTCTTAAAATAAGCCTTATTCTGTTCTTTTTCTTATTATAACCTACGTTATAATCATGCTTATTACTTAACCCAAGGTCCAAGTGTGAAAATAAGCTTCTTTCATCTTTTACTCTTTTTAGTTATAATTCTAAGTTATAACTAGGCCAATCTTTTTAATTCACTCCAATTAATGTCATAATTAGGCATAATTTCAGTCCAATTCCATTTTTATTATAGTCTTTGAAATTTACATCTTATATTCCATTATTCCATTTTTTTTACAATTTAATCCATATTCGCGTGAATCTTATTCTAATCCATACACGAAGAAGAAGGAAAAGAGAAGTGAAAATAGAAGAAAATCCAATGCTTAGAAAGAAGATGTAAATAACGTATTAATAACAGTAAATAAAATAAAATACTGTAAATAAACTGTAAATAAATGTAAAATCTATACTTAACAGAAATAAACTAAAATTACTGAAATAAATAGCTGAAAGGAAACAGACTGAAAACAATTCTAAAAACTATAAATAAACTACTAAAAAGGCTATTTCAAAAATCGTAGTAAAACTACAACTATTGGAAACCCTGTTATTTTAAATTACTTAAAGAAATCTTAAAATAATTACAATCACTCACCTCCGGTCCTAAGCTCTTCCTTTGGTCTTCCCGGATCCACTTCATGTTATAAAATAATTTAATTTACAATGATTTTCTCCTTTCAAAAAATTATTCCATTTAGGGTCCTTCCTAGAAAGGTGAACGCCGGAGAAAACCTAGAATGAGAAAAAGTGTTAGGTCTAGGGGTCTATTTATAGGGGTAGAAGTGGATCTCGGACCATTGGATTTGGATATTGAATAGGATGCAACCACGTCATAGATTGAATAAGAGCACTCGGATGCAAAAATAGACGGACCAGATTGGTCGGAAGCATGCAAAACACTTCAAAAATAGGCTCTAGAACGTTCGAACGACAGAACGTTCGTTTGTTTGTAAATAACAGAGGCGGTCGACCGAGCGGTGGACCGCCTTGGTGCCCAGGTCGACTGGCTTATATATGATTTTTTTTCCTTTTTCGCTTGTTTTATTTATTTTTTAACTTGGTCGTATTAGCTCAATCATCAACCAACTACTTAATTCTACAACCAACTAAACAATCATCAACCATTCATTCATTTTCCTTAAGTATTTCTAATGCAATTTATGATGCTTATGCAATTAGTGTAGTATAAATGTTCCTAACTAATGCAAAAGATTAGGCGGTCCACTGATTCAGTTGACCTTCTTTTATGCAATCATGTCCGTACCATTTATCCAAATGAATGCAAAATTTTCCTAATGATAACTGATAATTCTATATGCGTGCTACAAACATCATCCAAATGCAACAATCATGTACTAAACATCCATTTATAGCAACCATGAAAATAAAATAAAAATGTGCACACATCCATATGCATATGCTCACTGGTGTCCTAGTTATGCCGATCCCTAAAGAATAATAGTGCCTTGTGTACCTATATGCATCAATTAGCATCCGTTAGCAAACACTTGCAACCACTAGCATACATCATTCATAACATGTTCTATTAACATATTTACATCAAATCCTACCATCCATAGGTTAAATCCTAAGTTCTACCCTCCCAAATGATAATAAAGGAAAGAACCTATTCCAATATAAAGGTGGAAAAAGGAATTCTAAAACTTACAATCAAAATGATGAGGATAGAAAGTACGAATCTTCTCTTCTGCTTCTTAAGTGGCGTCTGCAGCATCATCACCCCATTGCACCTTCACCAGTGGAACCTCCGTATTCCTTGGTTGGTTAGTGTCTCTTCCAACAATCTTCGTGGGTCTACGCCAAACCGAAGCTTCCCTTTCTACCTCCACCTCCTCCAACTGACTAAGCTCTACAACCTTCGTCGGGTCTTGTAAGCACTTTCGCAAGTGTGAAACATGGAAAACGTCGTGCACTCCTGTGAGCCTATCAGGTAGCCTTACTCGGTAAGCCATCTTTCCAACTCTCTTTGTGATGCGAAATGGTCCAACAAATCTAGGAGCTAACTTTCTATTTGATCCGAATCTTACCACCTTCTAAGCGGGGATACTTTGATAAAAACTAAGTCTCCAACCTCAAACTCTAATTCTCTCCTCCGCTTATCCGCATACAACTTTTGTCTATCTTGATCCGTCTTCATCCTTCTCCAAATCAAATCCACCCTCTCAGAGGTCTCCCTAGCCATATCGGGTCCAATTAATAACTTCTCCGTAGACTCTACCTAACATGACGGGGACTTGCAAGGTCTCTCATACAAAGGCTCAAATGGTGCCATTCCTATACTTGTTTAGTAACTATTATTGTATGCAAACTCAACCAATGGTAGATGCTCCTCCCAAGTTCCTCCAAAGTCCAAAATGCACATACGTGGCAAATCCTCAAGAACCCTATTTACCCTCTCCATTTGGCCATCTGTCTAGAGGTGATAGGTCATACTCAACCTAAGTTGCATCCCTAGTGCCTTCTGTAAGCTTTTCAAAAACTCACCAGTGAAAATGGGATCTCTATCACTAACAACGCTAGAAGGAACTCAATGTAGATGGACTATCTCTCGAATATACAAGGATGCTAAATATGAAGCCGTACGCTTACTCTTATCTTGGATTAGTAGCACTCTTGGTCAATCTATCGGCGATCATCCAAATGCTAGTGTTCCCCTTCCTAGAACGGGGTAAACCATTAATGAAATACATAGAAATACTGTCCCACTTCCACTCCAGCACATCTAAGGGCTGAAGTAATCCACTGGGCTTCTGCTGCTCTATTTTTACCCTTTGGCATATGAGACACTTAGCTACGAATTCTGCCACGTCTTTTTTTATACCACCCCAAATGAACATCCTCTTCATATCCCGATACATTTTGTCACCACCCGGATGAATAGTCATATGGGAATGGTGCACCTCCTTCAAAATTGCTCTCAACAAGTCACTAGCGCGTTGAACACAAAGCCTCCCATCTCTCCTAAGCTACCCCCTACTATCTATGGAATAGCTTTGGAGATGTCTTGAGACCTCTCCTCGGCTAATCCTAGCCATAATGTCCATGAGCTTCGAATCCTCCTGCTGCCTCGAGCGAATCTGATCCATAAAGCAAGGCCTTACCTCTAATGTCGCCAACAATCGGGGAGTAATGTCCGTAGACGGCTTAAAATCAAGGGTAGAAATAAACTCCAAGCTTCTCCACTCTACGAACAAAGGACTAAGGGTTGCTTTCTTTTTACTTAATGCATCTGCAATCATATTCTCCTTGCTAGAGGTATAAGCTATCTCCAAATCATACAAGGCTAAAAACTCCATCCACCTTTGTTGCCTCAAGTTCAAGTCCTTTTGCGAGAATAGTACTTTAATGACTTGTGGTCGGTAAAAAGCTCAAACCTCTCTCCAAGCAAGTAGTGCCTTCAAGCCTTAAGTGCAAAAACTATGGCAGCCAACTCCAAATCATGGGTACGGTAGTTCTTCTCATGCGTCCTCAACTGCCTACTACCATAACACACTGCCTTCCCTTCTTGTATCAACACCGCTCCTAGACCCGTTCCGCATGCATTAGTGTATACGGTGAAAGGCTTAGCTCCGTCGGGTAAAACTAACACTGGTGCACTAGTAAGGGATCTCTTAAGCTTTGTGAAGGAAACCTCACAATCCACGTCATTCACAGAAGCTTTATTCTTCTTAAAAAGGTGTATGATTGGTGCCTAAATCATGGCAAAGTCCCTAATGAACATCCTATAGTAGCCAACCAATCCTAGGAAGCTCCTAACCTTAGTAATGTTCTTGGGGGCCTTCCAATCTTGCACTGCAATAACCTTGGCGGGGTCAACAGCCAAACCTTTCTTCGAAACTACGTGCCCAAAGAAATGAACTTCCTCCCTCCAAAAATGACATTTTGAAAACTTAGCTCTCAAATGATGACTACGAAATGTGCGAAGAACTTCTTCCAAACGAACAGCATGCTCCTTCATATTTTTGGAAAATACCGAGATATCATCCACGAATACCACCACAGACTTATTTACGACATCCCTAAAGACGCGGCTCATCAGATCAACGAATAGGATGGAGCATTGGTTAGCCCAATCAACCACTCAAAGAATCTGTCTGGTGTCCTAAAGGCAGTCTTATCTATACTGTCATCAACGACTCTATGCTGATGGGATCCCATGGCTAAATCAAGCTGTGAGAAAATCGAAGAACCTACCAACTGGTCAAAAAGATCATCAATCCTAGGGAGTGGATATCGGTTCTTCTTGGTGAGCTTATTTAATTCTCTATAGTCCACATAAAGTCGGAGAGAACCATCCACTTTTGTAGTGCATACGACTAACGCTCCCCATTCTGATACACTCCTTCTAATGATCCCTTCTCTAGAAGCTCACGAATCTGCTTGCTCAATTCTTTCCTCTCCCTAGGTTCCATGTGCCTCATAGGTAATGCTACTAGCTTGGCGTTATCAGTCAAATAAATCCTGAAGTCAATCTCTCTTTTAAGGAGCAATCCCCTAACCTCCTCAAAGACATCTGTAAAATCTCTGACGACTTGAAACGAATGCAACTCTGATGATGATGAATTGAGGGAATAGAGAAAAATCAACATGACTGACCGTTGCGAGTCGTAAGATACCTCAAGAGTCCTACTACTGCAAGTCTCAAGTCTAATGACTCTCCTCTCGTAGTCCAAGATAGCTCCATATGTGGATAGACATTCCATCCCTAAGGTCATTCCATACCCCGAGAATCCCAAAACATAGACGTCGTAGTCAAATTCTACGCCTAGGATAAATATTTTCAAACCCCTGCAAACCATAAATAAGTGTGTCGATCCTCCTATGGGGTTTAAAACAATAATGGGGTCTACTACTAATGATATGTTCAAGTGCAAACAGTCTATTATAGAACTAGAGATAAAAGAATGTGATGCTTCTGAATCAAATAAAGGTCGAATGGGAAAATCAAATATAGAATTCCAACCTTCAACTGTGACTTTCCTACCTCTATCTGGAATGCTACTGGAAGGTGTTGTGTCTAATGCCTGAATCTGCGCAACTAGTGCACTCGCTCCCTGGGGACAACTCCTACTCATATGACAGGGATGCCTGCAAGCATAGCACTTACCCTTCATCTTCTCCTTCCAGCAATCCTTGGCCATATGTCCAACCTTCCCACAACTATGGCACTTTATTCCTATCTTAATCTGCTTCTGAGGACCATCACCTTTCTTCTTCTTCATATTCTTTTCCCGCAACTTCTTCTTTGAACCTTCTGTCTTAACCTCTTCTTTAGACTCTCCCTCCTTGACTGTATCCGACATAAGCGCCATCTTGACCAAAGACTCATAAGTAGCTCCCATCGGTACATGAGTCAACAATAATCCCTGAAGGGGTTGATTCAATCCCTTCATAAACTTCGCAGCTTTCTTATGCATCGTTATCACCAAATCCATACCAAACCGCGATAACTCATTGAATTGATTCATGTATTCCTTAATAGACAAACTCCCTTACTTCAAATTAATAAACCTCTCCAGCTGAACACTCTCTTCCACCTAAGATAGAAACTTCCTATCGAATCGCTCCCAGAATCCACCCCAAGTAACATTTCTACCCTCTAACTCGATCACCTCCCACTAATAAGATGCCTCCTCCTTTATGCCAAGCGGCTAGCTGAACTCGTTGCTGACCATCCAATCCCAAAAGACCAAAAATCCTCTCTGTGTCCCTAAGCCAATCTCTAGCCTCTACAAAAGTCTCCTTGCCAGAAAATTTCTTCCCGCCCAGACTCGCTAAATCTTTACAAAGCTTAGAGAAATTGATGGCAGAAGGTGGGTAGATGGGACTCACACCCGCTGGTGTAGGATTGGGCGTAGGCCCATGCACCTCTGACGTCGTGGCTTGTAAGTACCTATGAAACCAGATTGGGACTAGAATGCCCTTGGGAAGGTCTGGGGCATCAGCCATTCTACGAAAAGAAAACGATAGTTTAGAAAAGAATCAAAGGGAGATTGAATTAGACTTATGAGGGGATTTTCGTAAAAATTCTTTTATACTTAAAAATCATTTCTAAAAGTTCTTTTCTGAAAAACATTTTAAAACAAGTTATTTTGAAAAATACTTTATTTTTAAAATAAATTTTTAGGAATCCTGTAACCCTAGGCTCTGATACCAAATGTAACACCCCACATACCTTAATAAAGGAAACATTAGAAGGCGTGGTGTATTGTAGGTATAACTAAAGCTAACAGAGAATAAGATTCGCAAGACAAATATATATAAAAACGGCGGAAACTTGAAATAATAACTTAATTAAAACAAAACTTTATAATTGCTTCATAAATAAGTCAAATACCAAATACCACATTCGTGTCTAAAAATCCAATATATCTCATGAAACATAAACTCATAGTCTCAAAAATCTAAGTATATCATATCCCTCATAATAAGTCAGTACATAAAAATAACAGAAGCTGAAAATAAATGAAGTACATAGTAGAAATCTCCTTCAAGAAAACTCCAAGCAGCAGCAATCTACGGACTTCTCCCTTGATTGCCTATGGGGGTAAAATGGGAAAATAGGGGAGTGGGTCAGACTAAAAGTCTGGTGAGTGATAATAACTTCTAGAGTCTTTAGGTAAGATAAAAGTAACAGACTCTACAATAGTTCTTCCATAAATAAGGATAACAAAGGAAGCACGAAAGAAATAAACTGGAAATAAGCATAATTAAATATTGCTCAATTTATAAGATAGGTTAACTTTGATTGCTAGCACTTATCCTTGAGTTCTACTTTAATTAGGCTAAATTCCTAATCCCGTAACAAGGATGTAACCCAAATTTTACCCAATTTGATCAGCCTGCTACTCCATAGACCTTACTGCGGACAAGACGCTATATAACTCCTTACACAGCAGCCAATTGTATCTACGAAAGATGCACAGAGCAACCACTATGGATCTGGACAACATATATAGCTCCCTACATAGAAGGCAATGGTGTCTACCGGTTTGGTCAGAAAAATGCAAAACATGTCACCGGTACGCTTTGGAACGTTGAACGACCGAATATTCATTCATTCGTAAATAACAAAGGCAGGTCAACCGGGCTGTCGACCGCCTTGGTGCCCAGGTCAACCGGTTGGTCAACCTGCCTATATATAATTTTGTTTTTTTGTTCTTCCGCTTATTTTTTTTATTTTATAACTTGGTCATAGACGTTCTATATATGGAAATTGACCAGAAAATTACTACGGACACAATGGTGCAATTCCCATGGCTCAATTCTGATAATTTCACAAAGTTGTTTTATTATTTAGTTAATTAAAAAATTAATTATTACGGGTTAGTTTCAAGTTGTTACACCTCGGGAACCTTCATAATGTTCACAACCAAAGAGGAAAAATAGGAAATGGCAACAAAGTTTGGATCTTTAAGATGGTGGTGGTGTTGGATATGTAGATCCAAGATCGTATAAGAATTTAGAGTAGATAATGAAGTGTTTTGAGGTGAATTTATTTAGAATATTTAAGTAAAAATATAGTGAAGAAGAATGGAGAAAAAGGGAGCAAAGAATGAAAATGGCGACAAGAAATGAAAACAAAGGAGGGTCTTTTATAAAAGTAGAAATAGTGAGCTTAGTCCGACTCATGCCTCCCCTTACCCTCACTACCTCACGCCCCTTCATGTGAACTAGTACATGAAGCCATAATGACATGTACTACTCATCACATCCCTTAAAACGAGGCAACGATTAAGGAACTCAAAACATACTTTAAAAACTTTCTAGAAACACTAAAGGGCATCCTTACTTTAATTAATTCTTTTGGTACTATTTGACACTTTATTTGATGTGTATAACTGCATTACAAAGGTGTGTGTATATGTGCAATAACGTTGCAACAAATTCCATTCGATAGAAAGTAGAAAATCCAAAAAATGAATTTCGATCACATTTTCATTTTTCATTGAACTATTTATTATTGTAAACAAATATTCAAAATGAGTTCACTACCATTATTAAATAACATAATTGAGTTATTCAAGCTCTCAAAATCATATTTAAATATTTATAATTAATTAAATTTTCACAATCAAAGTGATGAAACTCCAGATTGTTACAACCTTCCTCCCTTAAAAGAATTTCAACCCTGAAATTTCATCACTTTCAAATCAAGAAAAAAATAAGTCCATGTAAATACTTAACATTTTTCATAAGCCCATACAATGTATATAGATCATCCATATGTAATATCTGATTCAATCACTTACTCCGATACATAAACTTCTCTTTTGAACTAGTATCGCTCACTCATCTTCCCTAGTACAAACTACGATCAGATTCCTTGATTAGAAACCTATATTCTCCTTACATAGCCATATACTACGATAGAAAACCTCGAAACCATATCAAAAACCATCATTAAGTGTTCGCCGTCAAGAATCAAATGATAAATCTTTATCCAAATCGTTGTGAATCACCTCAGAGTAATGTACTCGAATCTTGGATCCAGGACAGTGCGGAGAAATGACCTATGTACAACTTACGTACTTGTTCATTATTGGTTCTTACTTATACCAATTTCATTTTACTTCTAAAATTATTTATGAAAACATTTCATAAAAACATAACTAAAGTTTCAAACTCGTATAATACACCACACTATCTTGTGAGTATATACAACTATCCGATGTAATCTTTTATCCTTTCTATTTCCTTAAATTCAGATGTAGACCAAAAATAAATATGGGTCTTAAAACTGAGTCAACCTCTTTACCCATCTTGTCTGGTAAGCAGCTAAAAAGAGTAGGATGCTAGTATCCAAACTCGGTCTTAGAGTATACTTTTCCTTAGACTCCTATAAGGTAAAGTATTTATTAGTCGGCCAATAACATCAAATAGCTTTTAACAAAGTATCTATTACCACTTGCATTTAGGTTCACTCAGATTTGAACTCATTTCAATTGTATAATGATAAAGAGAATAATTTATTAAGAGCACTATAACGTTCGCCTAAATAAACATTCGACTGTCACTTAGAAAATTATTTAGATTACTACAAAACTAATCGAGACTCATTCCCCAAACTATCCACAGAAAATGTACCTTACTTAAAATTCCCTTTGAAACATTTATACTTGCAAAAACTTTCAAGTAGTACTTTTATTACTCTTTCCAAAAATCATTTGAAATATTTTCCAAAGACACCGGGATTTAAATTCCCACAAATCTCTTTTATTTATAAAACACATTTTTATAGACCAAATTTATAAAATCATCTTTATATAAAATCATTCCTTCTTGTTTCAAAATAAACTTTGTAACAACATTATTACTGAACACCTTACATTCAAATTATGAAACTTAATTCACAAGGTGTTTGTACTTAATCTAAACTAAAGAAATAGATGCCTATAAATTAGCCAAGCATAACAATCAACAAACAATAGTCGATGCTCCTAACTGGATGAGCATGAATAATCAAACAATAAATGATAATAACTGAATATTATCATTTCCTAACAAACAAACACATCAAAATTAACTATGTGTATTTTTGAAAATTATTCTTTTATATATAAAATATAATCCAAGATAAAATTATTTCATTTACCAGTTCAACAAAATACTATACCGGTTTTCCTTATTCAAGTGTACATAGATCCCTATCAATAACGTTGGCAACTTGTATTGACTAGAATCCAAAATCACTCAATAAACCAATCAACATAATATAAAATATTTTTATAAAAATAATCATACACACACAAGCTCAAACTTATTCTAGAGTGTCACTTACCCTATCTCCAATGATTTTACCCCACCAAGGCCTAGGTGTTCTGTAACAACCCGCATATTTATCGATTTTATATTTAAATATTTTGTCGTTAATCGGATATTGGTCCGAAATGCTACTTTTTGCAAACGGTCAAATTAGGACTCGAGACCACTTCCATTGAGTTCGAAATGCCATTTACAACCTTTTTAAGTATAAACACTGATAGGTTTGGAGTTAGTGGAATTTCACTAACTTTTCCCGCTTTGGACTTTGCGTTAGTTTAGCCTATTAAGCCCAAGTTCCAACCCCCTTCTCCTCACTCTTCATAAATTTCCTAACTAACTCAAGCTTTGGCATTAATGGTGAAGAGAATGGAAAATTAAAACTCCAAGCACAAATTCAATTGCAAATCCAACATTCAACTCCAAATTTAAGTAGAAGATATTGGATTCAAGCTTTGGATTGCTTCTCCTAGCTTTCAAGCTTCATCTTCATAAATTTTAGTGCAAAGGTGAGATTTTTATCTCACAATTCTAGCCTATAATCATATTGGACTGTTGGGAATGATTCCCTATCACTTTTGCATGCACATTTGCATTTGGTTTGGATTGGATTGGCGAAAAACTCCAATTTTTAGTTGTTTGGTGAATTTCCTGAGCTTAGGTCGCTCTGCCCAGGTTAGGTTGCTCGGAATCATTAGCTCGCGCGCGTGGAAAAGTCACGGCCTTCAGATTTTTCGTATTTGACCATAGGTCGTAGGTCGCTAGCTCGTAGCTCGTATTGAGCTTAGGTCGCTAGGTCGCGACGTTTTAGGTCGTAGGTCGTTCGAATGTTAGGTCGCTCGGCCCTTATCCCCTTAGGTCGCTAGGTCGCGACGTTTTAGGTCGTAGGTCATTCGAATGTTAGGTCGCTCGGCCCTTATCCCCTTAGGTCGCGACGTTTTAGGTCGTAGGTCGTTCGAATGTTAGGTCGCTCGTCCCTTATCCAGTTAGGTCGCTTTCTCCAGTTAGGTCGCTCGACCCTATTTCTCTTAGGTCGTTAGACCTCATTTTTTCTTCACTAGGTCGTACCGTTTTGGACGGGGCGCTGCCCCCCGGACCCCCGCGACCTGACCGGGCAGGTCGAACCCCGTAAGCGGTGGCGTTGCCCCCGCACCCCCACCTTGGGGGGTTGCCACCCCCCCTGGACCCCCCTCCGTAGGGGATCTTATCTGAAAAACATTGAGCTGATTTCCTTGGATTTTATTCACATCTCCGTATGCGAGTTTTGTGACTGATTGTTTCTACAATTGCTTCTGTGTTTTGTCGCTTTATAATATAAAGGTTTCAATACTAGTAGTAAATATCAAAACTCTTTTAACAAACAATTTCAACTCTATTTTTAATAACAAAGCTCTTTTCTTAAACCGTTTTCCAATCTATTAGTATATACAAACCTTTACCTCACTCGGATTAGAAATCTAATTAAACGACTTAGTAAAACAAGTGGTTTGAAACGCTTGCGTTCACTTCGTCGGTTAATTCTTGGACTTGTTCGATTGAACCTCTTGTGACAATTTTATTAGTGAAGATTTACAGTTTGTTCGTAAATATTTAAGTTAAGCAAGTGGTTATGGGACATGAAGCTAAACATCTATATTTACTAGCTTAGTGTAATTGACACTTTTCGTTGATCATGACGATCATTCTGATGATTTAGACTAGCAACGGTGCGATGTCTCTTGTTGCGAGGTTAGACTAGACACCACTTGTGTGATTCCACTCACGTATACCTTTTTGCTTTTTGGTTAGTCTGGACCTTAATCTGTGTGATTTCATTCACACATGTGGGGTAGCTCCCCTTCGTCTTCGGACCATCATGTGATAGGCCTCTTTCTCTTTCTCTTTTCTATGATTTCTGGACTTCTTGCATTGATTTCTAGAATTTATGTCATTGACTTGTCATGAGTACAAGTTTGGGGTATGATGCCCTTTTCGAATCTTTGAGAAGATTCTTGTGATATTGATTATCTCTTATTGATTGATCTTCTGTTGATCATTATTTACATACTTATAGTGGTATGTCATTATGGATATTTTATGTTTATGCCATATCTTTTATGCTATATCATGTCATCTGATATTTATAGCTAGACTGATCCGTTTATTATTTTCTTAAATAATACTCGGGTCAGACCGAGATGTTACAGGTGCTTCTGCTTGACTTCTTCCTAGGGATTCATCACTCTGACTTTTGGCTAACTGTTTAGATTAGCAATTTTTGTTGTATACACTTGAGATATAGACTCATAGTTGTATTCTTTTGTATAGCACGTGTTGCTATTCTTTTGTATTATTGTGGATCTTACTGACCACTTCTCTGATGTACACTTTCATGTGTTAGTTATATATTCATATCTTCTTCCGTCCTTGTGATATGGATGTCTGTGACTGATTTGTGTTATCATTATTTCTATGTTTGTTTCCGAAGGTTATTCATAGCCACCGTGTGATAAGCAATTACATGGATGGTCACTCCTCAACAGCCTTATTCTCCATGCTAGTTGACAACACTATACCGTAGTGTTCTTGGCTAGTGTGGGTATAGAGGTGGGGCGTCACATGTTCACTCAACCTAAGCTTTGATATCATGTGTAACGACCCGTCTTTTCAACTTTTAAAAGTCGACACTAATGCAATCACAATATTCACGTACCGTGCATTCGAGTGCTGAAAAGATAGTTTGTTGGGGTGAAAGGAAAAAAGACAGAATAGAATCTCACATCGTGACAAGTAATATATAATATACAACATATCTTTACAAAAGAAAACCTTTATATATATACAACAATCGTAGTAACTAACTAATCGCCATTCTGGATAGTTATAATTGTCTTCCTCATAAATGTTGATAAATAAAAACAAGAAATACAGCGAAAATAAAATACGTGAATAGGTATTAGAGGCATGTAGCTCTTCCCCTGAAGCTCAAAAGCATCCATTGCCAAATTAAGAGATATACACGGATTAGACCCGAGCAACATTAGATAATAACAGCCAATCAGTCTAGTAAACTAGCATGAGAAACTCAAATCATATGGATTTTTAACGTTATAAAACCTTCAAAAATTAAGATACTTCACAAGACCACACCTCATATAAACACGGATGGGATTTTACACTATAATAACCAAACCATTTTATTAGAAAATCCAGTGATATTATAATAATGTCTAGGGTTTAAAATAAATGATGAAATGCTTGCATCTCACATTCCAACATTGGCACAACTAAGTCCATAAGGTACGTATTGGAAAATGGATTCCTTATAATGACAAGGCTACAAGGGTACCGCCTGCTACAGTACACCTCTAGAAAAATATACCAAGAGCCTTACCTGGACCGCCTGTAAATCATGACTGACCTACCCCTCACTAGATAGTATCGAATATGACATCACCCCGGTTCTCCTTGACAAACCGTTTCATGGTCACATCATACATAATCCAAAAATACCGATCTAGACATAAGTGGCGACCATACCCAAATGGTTGTGAACCACATAACCCTAAAGTTATCCCATATTTTATTCATTATTCGATGTGAGGCTCGAGGCTATGTTTACCTTTTTAGAAAATCCCACTTGGACTAATGACACTGCGCTCCAAACAACATTGCAATGCCAGCATCCATCCATACAAGTTGTTCAAGATATAAACAAATCAAAGGCACTACTTCTGTTATATTCCTTTTGGAATCACCATGAGGATTGGTAGCAAGTAGCCCTTACACTTTAAAGAACTCTGTCTTCAATTTTCATTATCTTCAAGACACTTCAATACGAACACTCATGCCAGTTCGAAGTGATATTCAGCTAACTTATTCAGTCTCTGTCTCTTCGAACCAACAATCAATAATTTTCGAGTGACTCAATCCAGGTTCTTTCAGAAGAAAGTCGACGTTATAAGAGTCCCAAGGGGATTTCAAATACCCATCATTAAGCGAGAGACGTTTCAACGATATGAGTACTCCTGAGAAACCATATAAAACACGTGAGGCTTATATATACTTCCTGAGTACCACGAACTAATAATTGGTTATTTAACTATCAAATAAGCAAACAACCAAATCAAAAATATTTAACTTCACATGGTGTGACGACCCGGAATTTTTGGAAATTTGAAATGGGAATATTTAATTTATTTTAAATGTTTAAAAGTTAATTTTTAACATGAATTCAAATATTATTACTATTTAGCAATTCAGTTATTGGATTTAATAAACTGAAATTGGGTAAATTATTGAATCTTCAGTTTTAAGCCTGTTAAAAATAATTTAAAGGCTTATAAAATTTATATTGATAGTACTGAAGATAGTAGAAGTGTTAAAATTGAATTTGGAAGTACTTTGTTCAGTTTTGAAATTTTATCGTTTAAATTGAATTTAAAAATAGCCTTCCGAGGCACAGTTTCGGAATTCGACGAAACCAGTTCCATTTGATCCGTAATATTATATTATTATTGAATTTCAATTTTCGCAGTGTTTGGAGTTACCGTTTGGTCGTATGATCTGAAAATGCCTAGAATAATCTAATCTAATGGAATTTAATTTAAATAGTCAGACCTTCTCATATAAGCCACACCCTTCCAGCTTTTTACGCAAGCTTCTTTCCTCTTTCGCCTTTCACGTGCTAGAGAAATCAAATCCAACCCATCTTCTAGCCGAAGCCATTTTCTTCCCCTTTTTATAAATCTCGAGTCCCTCGTTATTGTCTTAAAAAAAATATAAACGGCGTTCCTCTTTAATGTTTGATTCTCTCCAAATTTTATTCCCAAACAAATACTAATCGAATAAATCAAAATCGAGATCTACCAAAAACACGGATTCGTTCGTATAAACAAATTCAAACCAAAGGCCGATCTCGTCGTCCCTAGGTCTAGTCGAAATCGAAGCCCTTTTGAGTTCGCGTTCGATCGACAGAGGTGTACTCGCGATTTCTGGAAGGGTCGTTGTTGGCAATCGAAGGTCGACGTCGCGACAGGGGCAGCGAAGCTTGGAGCTGCTGCTGGAATCGCCGCGAGCTTGGATTGGGAAGCAATGGCGATGAGGTATCGGAGTTCGTGGTCGCGACTTCTTTGACGGCGCACGTGCGTGGAGAGACGCGGCAATGGAGGCTTAGTCGAGCGTACGATGGGGTGGTCATCATCATTGATAGAGGGTAGGGTCGGGGCAGTCCTCAGCAAGGGTTTGGTTAGTGAACAGTGAGGTAAGTCTAAGTTATTAGTTTTTATTTATTTATTTACAAATGGGAAAATATGTAAGGTTTAAAACAGGAATTTTCTGGTTGGAAAGGAACATATAAATTGAAGTTATATACTGTTAAAATGAGGTTATATACTGTTAATATAATCATGTTAAACCAAAATATTATATAGTAAAGATTTATACTGCTTTGAAAAAAAAATTGGATTTTTGAAATCTATGGATTATTTTTCTAAGTATACATGTAGTTTTAGATGAAGAAAATGAAAACAAACATACATATTCACATTTTAAACTTACTATTTGTTTTTAAAATAATATATTAAGGTGATTAATTAATTTAATTAACTTATCTAAATTATTTTAGTTATTAAGAAATTATTCAAAAAGAAATTAATTTAAAATTAAATTATTAGTAAATTAAATTTTGTTAAAGATAATAAAATATGTGGTTAATTAAATTATCAAATGGGAATTTAATTGTTCAATTGACTCGAATATTAATAAAACACCTAATGTTATACAAGGTATGAAAATCCTGGAATCAAATCGAGAATGAAGTGGGTTGCAAAACAAGAATCAAAGGTGAGTTAATCTCACTCAGCTGGATTTAAATTTAAATGGTTAAATTTGAATAATTGATTGATTAATTTGATTTGATGTGTTATATTATATATAGTAGTATATAGTATATCTTGGAATGATTTATTTTCCCGCATTATATAGCGGATGAGACCCTATGCGCCGCATAATAGCGGATGATATCATATTTAATCCCATATACCGCGATATTCCACCTCGAAGTGGAATCGGTATTTTATGTTGTGCTAATATCTGTGGATGCAGGGAAAAACAGGTTAGAGGGATCCAGCTGGATTCCGCAACATTTATTTAAATTATCTAATGTTCTCTGTTGTGATTATTTGTTATTCTATGATGAATTATATTGGAATATTGAATGCTATGGTTTGATTGAATATATTTGGGTATAATGAGTTACCAAAAATATATAAATTGGATTTTGAAGAAAATAAAAGAAGTAAATTTGTAAGCAAAATAATTATAGAAAATTTAAATGAATTTAAAAATGAATTGTAAAAGAATAAAAGTGATTTTAAAATTCTAATAAATAAATTTCGAGTGTGGGAAGGGAATTTTGAATAAACAGAGAAATAATGAATTTTAAACCTTAAATGACATTATTTAAAGGAATAAAGAATTTATTTTAAAATCCAAGTTTAAATTTATTGAAATAGATAAAGAAGGAATTTATTTCAAAATGGAGTAAATTGGAAATCAAATTTAGAAATTGATTCAAGTGTTTGAAAATTGGAAATTTAAAGAAGAATATGGCTATGAAATTAATAAACTGGGTTTATAAAGCAAAGTGATATATCAGTGGATATTTGGGAAGAATAAATTCAAGATGGGAATTTATTAAAGAAATGGAAAATTTTGTTTAAAAATAAACAGTGATTTATTTTTAAAGAATGTGAAGAGAAGTATATTTCTCTGGATAGTCAAGTACGTTTTCAAAGTAAATTTTTAAATATAAGATAAAAGTTTTGATGTTGTTGTAAAAGGCATGTTTAGGGAAATTTATTATTTCTAAATATTTAAATTTTAAAGTAAGTCTTTTTCAAATCTATTTATAGTAGTATTTATTTAAAGGCGACTTGGTAATTTGTTTTAAAAAGAGAAATTTAGTTTTATATTCTATAAAGTAGCTTTATTTCAAATATTCTTAAAGTATATATATTTTTTTAATAAAGTATTAAAGTAGTTTTTAATTTAAATATTTTAAAGTATATTTTATAATAAAGTGTTTTTAAATTATTTTAAAAATCTAAATTTTTTGTGCTTGGTTGTTTTCAGTGGAAATAAATATTTGGGGATTTAATTCATGAGAAAGGTGTGTCGAAACTGTTTTCAAAAGAGTGAAAATGGAAATATATCTCGCGAAGATATTTTGAGGTTAATAAATAATTTGGAGAAATTATTTATGTCTGATGGATGTTTGTGAATGTTAATTGATAGTTAAATAACCGACTATCAATATTGGCCAATACGCTGATCGTTTCAAAGAGACCGGGATCTGGATTTATTTCTCGAAAACCACTTTGATCCGGTTTATATGTTTCGTGAGGAAACGAGTTCGGAGTCAAAGATGGAGCAGTGAAGTGCAAGGGCTATTCGCTACTAATCCTAAGGATTATTCCAAAATGGATGTAGTAGGAGTAGTGCCTTCGGTTCCGTTCGAACCCGGGACGGACTTGTATGGATGAATGCTTTCAGAACATCGTCAGGTGGACGATGAGCATTCTAAGTGAAACGATCTAAAAGGTAACGCTTAGCCTCAAGCCTCATCAACCGGGAATGACAGAAAATCAGGGGTTATGCAGCAAGGCTTGGTGGGCAGCACCCATTTTTGGGTAAGGTCATCCCTGTCCATATGTCCCTTTTTATTTTGGCTTAGTGGTGCGGTTACTGATCCCAACCGTGGGGTGATCTTACTCGGGATTATCCAGTAAGGGATAGTCCAGGTCTTGTGTTGCAGGGGGTCGGGAGTGATCCTCGGTACAGTGATCTAGGCCACGTACCATGACAGGTGGTACCCCAGTACCTAGTCATTAGTTGAAAATCCATTCTCCCTACGCGCTTTTACGAGTTTTGTTTG
This sequence comes from Allium cepa, assembly GCA_030765085.1. Classification (NCBI taxonomy): domain Eukaryota; kingdom Viridiplantae; phylum Streptophyta; class Magnoliopsida; order Asparagales; family Amaryllidaceae; genus Allium; species Allium cepa. The sequence goes on from CM060932.1 coordinate 142,321,911, forward strand.
TATTACCCACTCTATGGCTAGTAGCTGGAATTTAATGAATGTAACAATTTCGGCTATTTTAATAAGTATTTGTAAATAGAACCTATTATAATATCAGAGGATTTTAAGATAAAAAATGTTTTAACTATCGTAAGATAAAAACCGGACATGTTTATTTGTGGCGTGGTCTTACGAGATGCTTTTGTTTTTGAAAGGATTTTTGAAACTTTATTAATCAAGTTGAGTGTGATTTCTCACGCTGGTAATCCAGTCTGACTCGGGTGTTATTTAACTGTAATGCTCGGGTCAGACCGAGTATTATAGGATACATGATATGATGCTATAGAGCTCAGGAGACGAGCTGGAAGGCGATGCGTACTTCCGTATTTGTTTAAATATTCCGCTGTGTATTCAGATTGTGTGGACATGTTATGGTTACTGTCCAGTTGTATGTGATTATTGTATACTCTGATGATGTAATATATAAACAGATGCATTGGTTTTGTGTAAAGATGATTGAATATCTATTATATTTTAATCCGCTGCGATGGTTAGATTCTGATGTTGTTTTCTACTTTCTTCTTCTACCTCTTCTTCTTTAATCCAAATGGTTCGTATTTCCGTTCATCTTGAGTTGATTTATGTAGAATAGTGTTGAATCAAGAGGTACGGATTTACGGGTCGTTACACATGGAAACCAAACATGATTAAGCACATAGTCAACCACAAAGCCTCTTTAATTAATCCTTTCGTTAATTAAAGTCTCCTTTAGATTAATAGTATTAAAATACCTTTACAGAAGATATATTCACAAACCTCTGTACTCTTCTCAATACTTGAAAAAGTATTAATATAATTATCTAAACTTTAAAAGTACACCCACAAAACATTTTACTTTCAATAATAAAAACATTTCCACATATTTATATCTATGGTATAAGTATGTTCACAAATCTTAAGGAATATTTTCTTTTTTCAAAAATCATATTTAAATGGGCCAAAACAGATGTCATACTAAGAAAAACATTGTTTACTATAAATCCAAACCACTTTTCTTTATGGTGTAAGTGAATGGATTATATGGAAATTAGACCAAATATACTTACTACCACCTTTTGATTTCAAACTTGTATTATCCCTCAATGAACAATGAAGTCGGGCAAGTTAGAGAACTACCCTTGCCTCGACATACATTCTTAATTCTCACAGATAGAGAGGAATTTCCCTACTCGAAATTCGATGTTAAGTATGGAAAGAATACTTTCTATACCACAATAAACTATAAAGATCATTTATAGAAATCAAATCTCCAATTATTGTCACGTTTTCGATATTTCGACTTACTTCATCCCTCACCCAAACACAAAGCCAGGTAAGTCAGGCACTGATTTGCTTCTATCCTTGCCTTAGTTAAAACACTTCGATTCTAGATCTCATAAATAGAAGATTAATCTACTCATTGGCTTTTAGTGCCAAATCTTGCACTACATAATTTCCATAGGAAATCGAATTCATATATGGAAATTATACTTCATATACTTAACATCAGTCTTCAATTCCAAACTTAGACTATCCTTTGGTTAACAATGAAGTCGTTCAAGTTAGAGTATTATTACCTCTCTACTCTTGACTTGACAACATTCTTATCTTTCAGTATATATAGAAGTTTCCCTACCTCGAAGGTTAATGTTAAGTATAAGACTTTATAAATTCCGTTTACTATTTATAAGAACAAAATATTATAAACCAAACATCCTTTCCAATTTCCCGAAACCATTTACTATAACAAGAATGTTATGGTCCATAGTCTCTTCCTACTTACCCAAGACATTTATTACAACAAAGGTTTGTAATCCAGGACTTCTTACCTCTTTAATATTCCACTTAAAACCCTTATAATACACTTTAAAACTTTCATATAAAATCTAACTTGAAAATCCTTGTTTAAAACTAGGTTTGATTTGAAAAGAAAAGATTTTTCTTTATATAAAAGTAAACAACTTACTTTATTCAATCAATTTATCCCTTTAAATTACTTATATAATTTCAAACTTCCTTCCTCTTCCAAAATCATTTATTATAACAAGAATAATATAGTCCATAACTTCCTTCTATTTTTCGAAACCATTTGTGAAACCAAGATGTTATGATTCATGACTTACCCTCTTCATTTTCCAAAATTATTTTTAAATACTTACGGTATGGTTTAAAACTTATTTAAAAACATCCCTTAGATATCATTACCTTTAAAAGAAAGTTTGACTTTGGAAATAAAAGAGTTTCCCTTTATATACAATACCACTTCCTTCCATACTCCAAATAAATCTTAAAATATATTTAAATTCCAAAAACCATTGTAAAAGCACTTTACCATGTTCAGAAAGACCAATAAAATTTGAAAAACAAAGTTAAGTTAAAAAATCCTTTTGAAGCCTTTTTGGAAAAAACCAAAGCGACAAAATCGCATAAAATATAGCTATAGAAATCTAATGTCGTATTAAAAAACATCCTTGAAAATCCAAGTAGAAACCAAAGGTAATTCAAAGGGAAAATCAAAGGCATAAATCAAAATAGCATTTCAAAATTTGAAAAAGATGCTTCGAAGCAACATTAGCACTTAACAAATGCTACTGCTGCCTTTTTCACTAAAAGGTACAACTTTTAAAACATACCAATGTTTACATCCAGTATAGCCAAGCTACCAAGCTTTGGCATTCAACAATTCATACAAAAAATATATAAATGAAATCAAAATCAACAGTGGCGAGGAATCCCTTAGGATCCATCTACAAAAATCAATTTTTTCGAAGTGCATTCATCGTGACCTATTCGCTACGAAACACTTTGACTCTCTTCTATAGGTCCCATGCCTAATCCCACGCGTTCACAGTAGTCTCATGAAAAAATGGTTATCTATGCCATCCGCTTTCAACAGGGAATCAAACAATATCAAACACTATATATACAATATGACATACAAATAACTTAAGTGGGCGGCTATAAATTACAACATGTAACATCATTTTTAAAGCTATTACAAAGTGAGTTATTTCATTTAATCTCAAGCATACTTCTTGCAACAGGCCACTACTACTAGCAAAAACCAACCAAGCATCACCACAACTCAAAACCACTTGAACAAGCTCGATCAAGGCCCCAAGACCCTTCATGATACTCACAACCATAGGAAAAAAAATAGGAAATGGAACCAAAGTTTGGATCTTTAAGATGGTGGTGGTGTTAGCTATGTAGATATAAGGTCATATAAGAATCTAGAGGATATAGTGGAGTATTTATAAGGCGAATTTATTCAAAATATTAAAGTAAAAAAGCAGTGAAGAAGAATGGAGAAAAAAAGAGCAAAGAATGAAAATGAGAGTGGAAAAAAGAAATGAAAACAAAGGAGGCGTTTTAAAAAAAGTGGAAATGGTGAGCTTAGTCATACTCTTACCTCTCCTTACCCTCACCACCCCATACATCTCTATGTGAACTAGTATATGAAGCCATAATGACATGTCTACGCATCACATCCTTTAAAATGAGGCAACAATTAAGGAACCCAAAACAAGCTTTAAAACTTTCTAGAAACACTTACGGGTTTGATTAATTATGTTGGTACATTTGACACTTTATTTAATGTGTATAAATGTTATAAAGGTGTTTATATGTGTGCAATAACTTTGCAACAGCTTCCATTCGATAAAGAGTCAAAAATTCAAAAAATAAATTTCGGTCACATTTTCAATTTTCCATCGAACTATTTATTCTTGTAAACAAATATTCAAAATGAATTCACTATCATTATAAAATAATAAAAATGAATTATCAAGCTTTCAAAATCAATAATTTAAATATTTAATTAATTAAATTCACAATCAAAGCGATAAAATTCCGGTTTGTTACATCCTTCCTCCCTTAAAAGAATTTTGACCTAAAAATTTCATCAATATCAAACCAAGAAAGAAATAAGCCCAAACAAATACTTAACATTTTCATAATCCCGATAAACTTCAACTTCCGTTTGATAAGAGCCGAAAATTTGAAAAACAATTTTCAGTCACATTTTCAATTTTTCATCGAACTATTTATTTTTGTAAACAAATATTCAAAATGATTTCACTATCATTATTAAATAATAAAAATGAGTTATTCAAGCTTTCAAAATCAATTATTTAAATAGTTAAAATTAATTAGACAGTCACAATCAAGCGATAAAATTTTGAGTCGTTACAGTGTCTGTGATCAATTCATCATTTCCGTCCGTTGTTGAATGACGGCTATCATGCGTATTGCTGTCTATTCGGCTACTTGAACAATCATGGCTAACCTGATAATGCCTAGATCTTCCAACCTCTAAGGAGTCCATTCGATCCTCCTTTAATGCCTTGTTGAACTACGTCCTATTTGGACATTCCATGTTGTACATCCTCTAATAGCTCCATCTTAAGCACCAGTAGCATGTCCACCCTTAGCATCAACATCATCATCACTTTCAGAACCATCACTCAAGTCCCCTTGAGCTCCAAATGTATCAGTGCTAACCCAGGTTGGTTTCGACCCGACTTTGAGTTGGGGCTTCAACTCTAGTTCTTCTCCTTTGAGTCCTTGATATCCCACCCTCATCTCGCACTTTCTACTTTCCATCTCCATGTCAATTGGCTAAACTTTCCTTGCCCGACTCAAATGATGAATCCCTCCTATCATTGTAATGCATGTCGGATCCTTCACCTTGAAGGAACTGCATTATGAAAGCAAACAACTTCTTCATTTCTTCCATGATGGTAAGTTGAGACATTTGCGTCTTTCGATCCATATTTTCCATCGTAATATCTACCTTTTGCTTTGTCACAATGTCCGGTTGTGCCGAAATGCCTTTCGGATTATGTTGATATACAACTCAAGCACTTTCTCAGGGCTATTTCCCTTTGATCAGATTGGATATTTTATTCAAACCTTAGTAGTAATCACATATACATTCTTGATCCTCATTCTTAGTAAAAGCACAAAAATAATTTCCTATGAAATGGGCAATCACCCCCAATCAAATGAAAAATGACATTAAAATAGAAAGAATGCAATAGAAAAGAAAGAATATGCAAGATACTATAGTGATTCGGAAAATTCTATGGCCTACGTACATTTTTTATTTTTATTGATGGATATCCCTATTTCAACTGAATTACAAGTCTTTTTTTGAATAAGACCGCTTGATTCCGAATTTAATAGAGTCTCTACACAAAATCGCTCAAAAGATCACTAGATGTGACAATAGTCGTATTAAATTGCTAAAAGTCAATTTCCATATGATGTATATTCATGCGTCAAAATCGCTAGATCTAGTTTTGAATCACTCAAATAGTTAGATCCAATAAGTAAGGAAAGAACGAGTCAAAAGTGCATATAAATTAAGATTTGATAGATCGGTACCGACCAACCATCGATAAGTAAGGTGGTACCGATCCATAGCTTTGACCAAATCTTGATTATTTACTTCAAATTTGTTTAAGTCTTTAAGCTTGGGTCTTGAAGAGTGAAATGATAAATTTGATGATCAGTATCGATCCATTCTCTGTCTTCAAAACTTGTTTTTTCTTCAAAATAACATGTAGAACCATAAATGAAGCAAATATGTCCCAGTCTCCAACTTTTGATGGATCGGTATATCAATCAATCTATTATTCGGTATAGATCCATCAAATTTGCTTCAAACTTGATATTTTCCTTTGGAACTCCATCTTTGTTCTCTTCCAAGCTTATTGATCCATTTCTTTATCAATTTATAGTCCTTTCCATCGAAATGTCACTTGAAACAAGTACCAGATAATAATAGGTTTGTTCGCGTCTAGTGGAGTGATGTTATATATGATTGTACCCGGGAATTAAAGAATAAGATTTGAAATATCTATCTTAAGTTTTTTTAGGCATTTACGTCCAAGCAAGTATGCTTTGTCTATTATATAAGCTAGTAGTGACACTAGTATGTTTCATGTTTTGATATGATTATACACTAACAGTGGCACTTACACATCATGTTTGTTGATTTAAATTAATAGGGAAATGGTATAATTGTTGTACTTGTATGTATATTTGTACTGATGATGTGGTTAGTATCCTACCTTATTTGAATTTTGAGGACGAAATTCTCATAAGGAGGGGAGACGTTAATACTCTATATTCTATAGTGTCATAATATGGAATTAAATTAATAGAGGGAATTTACTAAATGATAATTAAGAGAATTAAATAAATAAATTACTTAAGGTGAATTTAATAATTAAATTCATTGAAAAAACTAAAGTTAATTATTGCAAATTTAATTTTGGCTATAAATAGAGAAATAAAAATAGAATGTGTTAATAAAGGGAATTTAATATTAAGAGTAAAGTATTAACAAGACTAAGCAATGGAGAATTTTCACCTAAGCCCAAATTATTAACTCATATACCCCTAAATATTCCCTTCATTCACCTAACTTCATTAAAAGACTAAACAAAAGAAATAAACCAAAATATGGTCGACCATCATTAACAAAGGAGAGGAAGAAAAATGAAACTAATGGAAGATTAAAGCTTTTATTTTCAAAGAGAAAAGGAGATTATAATCAAGTTTTCAAACTTAGATGAGTAATACTTACCCTATTTTTTATTTCTATATGTTTAGATTTGGATAACTTGTTTTGCTATTTTAAATAACGCTAATCATGTTTTGCTAATGTTAGAATGATTATATGCATGTTTGGGTGTTAAATATCATTACTTTTTTATATGTTTAAGGGTAAAATGTGAATTAACATTTTACAAATGCCTTGAAATTTTGATATGGCGTTTTATTGTTTATCACATTAAAACAAGGATGGTTTCAATTTTCATAATTCTCGAATGAGGAAATGTTTTATAATGAATTTTCTAAGTGGAAAATGTGCAATTTTGCAGCAAATTAATTAATATTTTGATTTATAGATTTTACTACAGGTGAAGGAAGGTGTTTTTGAATTTTTGGAAAATTTTAGGAAATTTTCCATCATTTTTCAAACAATTGTGAATTTAATGGTAATGTAGAAAATAACCTTAATTAACAAAATAATCAAGGAAAGTAATTAATTAAGGTGTAATAAAGGAATAAATCACAACTGATTTCAAAGATCATCTACCTCGATTTAGAAGCAATGAATAAACAAATGACATGTGAAAATAATTAGTTAAAAAGTAATTATTTTACTAAGAAAATACCAGTTTTCTTATTAATTATAGATTTCCGTTTTTATACATATGATAGCTCTTAAGGTTATGCATACGATAACAATTAAGCGTATACATGCGATGGCCTAAATATCTTGATTTGCGATAGCGTTGGAGTTAAAGCTACACTAGATATTAAGTTATACATGTGATAACTTTGTATTTATAACCATGATAGCTTTAAAGTTAGACTTGTGATGGTCTTAAAATGATAAACATGTGATAGCCTAAGTTAGGCATGCGATAGCTAGACATGCGACATTTTTAAAAGTGTGATAACACTAGACCGACGATAACTTTAGAAGTGCAATAACACCTATGTTAGATATGCAATATCTATGGAATGAAAGATGCGATGGGTATTGAATTAGATATGCAATAACTATTGAATGAGACCTACAATAGCTATTGAGTTAGATATGTAATAGCCATTGAAATTAAACATGCAATAGCTAGTGAAGTAAAACATGACCATGCAATAGATGTATAAAAACTAAGGAAATTAATCATGTCATATCTAATGAAACTAAACATGCAATAACCTCTCCTTTTAAAACCCTAATGGTCTTAATCATAATTTAACTAAAAACCTAAATAATCCAAATCAATCTAGACCTCTAGACGTGGGGATGCTTAAGGAAGATGGAGAGGGGTGGACTGTTTATAGGAGTAAAGGTAAAACTAAGGAGGGATTAGGAGACAAATCAAGTGGGAAGGCAAAGGGTGCGATCTCAGGTAAGCTGAAGAGTTCACTGGATATTCAAGGCATGAGGGAGAAGGACGTCAAGAGGATGGGCTCAGGAAGTGGAACTAGAACTGGGGGCTTCGGTGAGAACATGAGATCTTATGCTCAGGCAGTGGTGAAGGGAGATTATATGGCAAAGGGTTCATGAGTTAATAGAGGAGTCAGAAGAATGAATAAATTTCAAATCAATTTTAAACAAAAGAAAAGATGACGTGGAGTGATATTGCTAAAGACAGGTATTCACAAGTAGGACAGGAAAGCATTGTTCTTTGTTCAACCGAAGAAGGTTATGGAGATTGATTATGTTGCTATTAACATGAAACTTTTAAAAAATATAGCGATGAATGGAATAACACGATTATGGCTTATATATTAGGGCCTAGACCCTATTGTATTCATTTTAAAGCTTTCCTTAATATAAATTTTAAAACAAAAGGGGAATTTGAGATTTATTCTAGGGATAATGGAATTTATATGATTAGATTTGCACCAGAATTAGACTATAAAAATGCTCTTGAGGGTGGACCGTATTTTTTTGATGGTAGACTGATGATAATGAAAAAATAGGAAGCCTCTTTGAAAATAAATAAAGACATGTTAAATACTATTCCAATTTGTGTCAAACTTCCGGATATAAATTTGAATTTGTTAATGAGGAAGCACTAAGCAACATTTGTAGTGTTTTGGGACATCCTATAGAAACTGACTATTATACTGCAAATAGAGAAAGAATTGACTTTGCAAGATATTTAGTAAAGATGAGAGTTAATTCTGAATTCCCTAGTGAAGTACCAGTTGCACTATTCAAAAGTGAGGTTGTTTATCAATCGATAATATATGAATGGATACCACCTAATGTGATAATTGTATTTGCTTTGGTCAGTTCAAATATCAATGTCCATATAAGAAAAAATGGGTGGAGAAAAAGTCTAAAGAGAATGAAGGATATCAACCAGTAGGAGGAATTACCGATTCAGGTGAGAAGGAATTAGAGAAGGACGTTGATGAAAATAATTCTTAGGTAAACATAGTTTCGGAGGTAGGAAAGAATAAGGTGAACATAGAAGTAAATATAATGAAGGATGCGGTAGGCAACATAGATTTGAAGGAGAAATCACAACCAAATGCTAGTATTCACAATAAGAAGGAAACATAATCTATTCCTGATGAGGTTTATGGGAGTTCAGAAGGGAATTATTTCGACAATCTTATAAAAAATGGAGTGGAACATAATGCACATATGCTATCTAAGATACAACAAATTATTGATACTATAAAAACTCAGACAGTCACTGACATGATTATAAGTAAAGAAAAGATACAAGAAGTACATTTGAGGTCTGTTAGCGAAAAAATATGTAGAAATCAGAGGACTTAATAAAGGAAGCAGAGGAAAATAGTAAAATATGCAACATAGTTATAAAGAAATAAATGAGGGAAATGGTAATTCTAAAGAGCTCTTAGTATATGGTGCTAGCAACAATGATTGTCATCTTGATGCAAATCTAAAGGCAAAATTGGACACTGCCATGCCAAATTTCGTAGCTGCAAATGCCTCAACTCCACCAGTTCAGCAAATCACACAAGATGTTCTCAAAGTGGATGCTCTTTTAGCATGGAAAGGAGTCAGTAATAAAGCACTCATCATCGAGCAATTGCCACTGAGGAGAAGAATAGCACACTTCTAACCCCATTTTATTTACAAATGTTCATCAACATAATAAATCTAATGATTCTGAATTTTTGTAAGCTCCAAGCGAGGCATCTTTACTAGCAAATGCACAGTTGGATACTGAAAAATCGGGTATTAAATCCAATAACTCAACTAATGCTATCCTCCAAAAACTTTTGTAATTGATGAAAAAATGTTAGTTGCAGGAAACAAATTATGGAATGCACTGAAGGAAGCTAAGAAAAACAAGCAGAGGGTGACTAGAGTGAATCAATCACTCCTTTTCCTAGAAGGAGTGATAGACTCTCGTCTAAATAATCATGTCAATTGTCTGTTTGAATGTTAGGGGTTCAAATACGCCAGAGAGGTGGCTAGATATAACCAAAATAGTGAATAAAAATAAGTGTTCTTTTGTAGCTTTAATAGAGACCAAGATCTAGAGAAATAACTTGCATTTTTTGATAAATATTGGGATGTGAAATGGTGCCGGATTGATAATTCTAGTTAATATAACAAATGTAGAATTCTAGTCTACATGAACAATGAAGTGTGGGGTGGTCATGTGATTTCTTTGAGTAAACAACACATTAGTATCATTTTGTATAACTAAGCAGGAGGTGAATAAATCTGTACAGTGGTAATATGCAACAAATCATTAAGTAGAAAATAAAATTACTTTGGGACACTCTGGAGAAGGAAGCTAACATATATAACATCCCATGGGTAGTGTCTGAGGATTTTAACTGTTTAAGGCCGATGAATGAGAAAAGTGGGGGTAATCCTTTGCCTTTTTGCAAAACAACCAACTGAATGAATGTTTCATTAAATGTACTTTAATGGAGCATGAAGTTAGAGGTACAAAATTTACATGGAGAGCAGGCCCACTTAGAGATATTGGTTGAACTGGATAGGATTTTAGTGAATTGTGAATGGTTTCAAAAATTCCCTGACTCTAATTCCAATGCACTACTTTCTCTTTCTAGTGACCATTTATGTAACAACCTGATTTTTATGTAATAAGTAATTGTAATTAACAATTGTAATTTAATTCATTAAATTGGGATTTGAAGATTTATTTGATAATTAGTTTGAAATTATTAAATAAAAATATTAAAGTGTGAAAGCATGATTAAACAAGTTAAAATGTGAAAACAATGTTTTGTAAAGGAGATGTAATTAAAATATAATATTAGATTGAGAAAGAAGTGACTTAGAAAATAACTTGTAATTATTTTAATTAAATAGAAATTTTATTTAAAAATACAAGAGATTGAATTTTATATATATATATATATATATATATATATATATATGGAAAGGAAATGAATTTTTTAAAAGTGTGTAGTTATTTTAAATTAAATATAATTTTGTTTTAGAAATACAAACACACACACCTTAGTTTATTTTGCATTCTGGAGACCCAAGCCCAAAACATATTAAAGTAAGCATAAATTCAAATTCTTTATCTCCCGAACTATCCTCCCTACCCTAAATTATTCGCGCAACCATCTCTCCTTTATGCTGAAGCCTTAACGTTCCAGAAGCCCGGGTTTCTTTCTTCTAAAGCTCACATATTGAAAGGAAAATAGAAATAAATAAATTATCAAAGTAGAGTATAAATTTCTACATCATCAAGAGCGTGCATTGGTTAACAGAGAGGTAGAGGATGATGCAAACGCAAGCTTCAGGTGAGGATCTCATTACAAAATCTATGTACAATCAAGTTGATTTATATGCATAAGTATGCGTGCTTTTGAGTATATATGTGTGTGTGTGTGTGTATGCATGCGCGCATGTGTTTTTGGACTAGTGCACTTACTGTTATATTCTTCTTTTTGCAACATGTGGGCGAGCTTTTTTTGTGAGGGTGTGTGAGAATGAGATGAGTGAGAGCATATATATATATATATACACACATATATATATGGTAATGCTAAAGATACCGGATGCCAACACTTTTTTAATGATGGTACTTTTTTGTGTGTGGTTTCATGGCAGTGTATAATGTATGCATTATGTGTAGTGTACAGGGTTGCGTGAGTAAATGTTAGTGTGTATGCATGTTGTCGCAAGTGTGTGAGTTTGCATTTACATGCGTATTAAAGAAAGAGATAATTGCATGTATTATTTCTTATATTTGATGTTGTTACAGAGTACACGGTATACTTGTATTTATATAAGCAAATATGAGTTAATGGGCTTGCGGGTAGGCCCAAAGCTAAGCAAATACAACCCGCTTGCAAATAATATATAGCTCTTCATATATTCATATATTTTGAGCCATATCTCACTTGTCTACTCATACACCCCCTCAAACTCGATACTTAGGGTTAGGATTTGCAGAAAAATTTCACGAATTCGAGCACCGCTGGTAAAGATTGGTTTCTTCAATGTAATTTTCTTTCTTCTCTGAGCTTTAACTGAGCAAATGAACTCAGGCGACTAACAAAGTGGTGGTTCGTGACTTATGAAAAGAGATGATGATTCGGGTTTTAAGTTGTCAGATAAGGCTTCGATGATTTTCTTTTACATCTTTAAAGGCTTCAGGAATGTAGGTTGAAGCTTTTGATCTAAGATTGATGTCGGCTTCGTCCATGTTGAGCTCTCGCCCAAATCTGATGAAGTTTGGTTGAGAAAGTGGCTTGGTTAGAATGTCAGCCTTCTGGTAAGTTGAAAGTATGTATCTAACTTCAATGCTTTTGTTCATTACTTGCTCTCTCACAAAATAAAAATTGAGTTCAATGTGTTTTGTGCAAGAGTGAAGTAATGGATTTGCAGTGATGGAAATTGAGCTTTGATTGTCACACCAGATAGTCGGTTTACCACTTAGTTTGATTTATAGTTCACTGAGTAGTGACATTGACCACATGATTTCTGCAGTAGCACTAGCAATGCTTCGATATTCAACTTCTGTACTGGATCTAGATACAGTTGATTGTTTTTTGCACACCATGATATAGGATTTTTGCCTAAATAGATGCAAACCCTGTAGTTTATATCCTATATCCTGGTCTGTAGCCCAGTCTGAGTCTATAAAGCCATTAATACACAATGTAGTACTTGATTGCAGAATTAATCCTTGACTAATTGTCCCCTTAGATATATTAAGATCATTTTCACTGCTTTCCAATGTTCATCAAGAGGGTTTTGTGTAAATTGGCTCACTATGTTTACACTAAATGAAATGTCTGGTCTAGTTATAGTAACATACTACAGAGCTCCTACAATGCTTTTGTATTGCTTGTCATTTAAAATTGATTCACCTCTGTTTTTTGAAAGATGACTGTTGCTTATCATAGGATTAGGTAAAGGATTTGCTTTGTCCATTTTGGCTTTCACCAGTATTTCATTGATGTACTTTCTCCAATTTAAATATATTTCTGAAGTTGACATTCTTTTGACCTCTACGCCAAGAAAGTAATTTAGCACCCCTAAGTCTTTGATTGAAAATTCTTCTTTCAAACATTGAGTGATGTTCATGATTTCTGATTCGCTATTCCCTGTAATAACGAAATCATCAACATAGATTAATATATAAGTTATTGTGTTATTAAAAAACTAAGTGAACAGAGAGTTGTTTGATTTTGTAGAATTGTAGCCATGTTTTGATAAGGTTGTCTTCAACTTGACAAACCAAACTCTTGGTGCTTGCTTGAACCCATAGAATGCTTTATTGAGTTTGCAAACTAGCTGATCATTTATCTTCTTTATGAACCCATGTGGCTGCTCCACATATACCTCCTCCTACAATTCACTATTAAGAAAAGCATTATTAACATCTAATTGCTTGATGGGCCAATTCTTATGCAAGGCACTTGTTAAGATGACTCTGATGGTTGTGAGTTTCACAACAGGAGAAAAAGTTTCATTAAAATCAAATCCATTTTGTTGTGAATACCCCTTTGCCACCAATCTTGTCTTGTATTTAAGAATTGAGCCATCTGGAATTTTCTTTAGTCTGAATATCCATTTGCATCCAACTACGTTTTTATTCACTGGGAAAGGTACAATATCCCATGTCTTGTTTTCTATCAGTGCATTATATTCCTCCTTCATAGCAGTTTTCCAATTATCATCCATGAGTGCTTGCTGATATGTGCTTGGTTCAATGATTTCAAACTCAATATTGTTTGTTTTTGGTTTAAATATCCCACACTTTTCTCTTGTCATCATACGGTGTCCAGTATTTGTAGGTTTAGATGGCTGTCTATCTTCATCAATATTGACTTTTGATTGAGTACTATGTGATTGTGCGTCGTGCAGTACTTGACAGGAGTCTGAATGATGATCTGCAACTGGCCTCACATTGTCAGGGCTTATTGGTGCATCAACATATTCTTGACCTGGTTCATTTGTGAGCACTATGTGTTGAGGACTGATGTCACTCCTTTCATGATGACCAATGCTGTCAACTGGTACGATAATTTCTGTGAGGGTAATACTGGAGGTATTGAAAGCTTTGAATTGTATGTTTTCTATGTTTTTTTGACATCTGCACTACTAAAAGGACTCATGCTCATTAAATATTACATGCCTGGATATATATGTTCTTCCATTGCTATCTAGGCATTTATATCCTTTCTGACTTGCAGCATATCCTAGAAAAGTGCATGGTTTGGATCTAAACTCAAGTTTATGTGTGTTGTATGGTCTTAAATAGGGAAAGCATAGGCATCCAAAAAGTTTCAAACTTTGATAGTCTGGTTTGACACAGAATAGCACTTCTATTGGACTTCTAAACTTCAAAACCTTTGCAGGCAGTCTATTAATTAGATGGACTGCGGTAGAGAAGGCATCTGGCCAAAATTTCAATGGCAGAGATGCCTATGTTAACAATGTCAAACCAGTTTCTACTATATGCCTATGTTTTCTCTCTATAAGACCAATTTGTTCTGAAGTGTTGGGCATGTAACCCTTTGTGTAATTCCTTTCATTTGAAAGTAACCCCTTAAGGGTGAGAATTCTTTGCCACCATCAGCTTGCATGGCCTTTACTTGACAGTTTATCTGCCTTTCTGCATTGAAAATAAACTGTAACACTGCTCCTTTAGTTTTAGACTTGGATTTTAGAAAGTAAATCCATACATACCTTGAATAGGCATCAATAATGAAATATAATATTTATAGCCATAATCAGTGTGTATTGGGGCTAGACCCCATAAATCTGTAGCAACAAGTTTAAGAGGTTTACTATATATAGTTTTTGAATCTGGAAATGCAAGCTTGTGACTCTTGCCCATTTGAAAAAATATGCAAGTGTAAGAATTAGGAATTTTACTAATATGATTATTATCACAACTGCTCAAAACATGCCTAATGATATTCATACTGGGATGCCCCAACTTATAGTGCCATACATCAAAATTTTCAACATTTTAATTTTTGAAACATGACACCGTTTTTGATTATTTTCAACATTTCTTGGATTTGGAACATCAAAGTTGTATAGCGCTTTATGTTCTCTACCCTGCAAAAGAATTTCTTTAGTTAGATTATCTTTAAATAAACAATATGCAGAGTGAAATTCAAAATATACCTTATTGTCTTTGGCAAACAGTGACACACTCATTAGATTTTTTCTGATTAATGGAACCATCAACAGATTATTAAGATATAACCGTCCAGTTCCATTAACGCTTGCATTTTCAGTATGAGAAATTCTTGTAGATTTACCATTTCCCATATATAATAATTATGTACCTTTGTGTCTCTGTCGCCAAGATTCAATTTGTTCCAGTTATTTGTCACATGATTGGTTGCTCCAGAGTCTGGATACTAGCTATCATCATGTACGTCCTTAATTTTTGCTATATATGTTCTAGTATTGTCCGATGTTGTATCTTGTTGCATAATGACCATTTTTCATTGAGGTTTTGTGATTTTGAAATATTGTTGCCTTACTGTGCTGGTGTAAAATTGACATCAAACCTGAAATAACAATTGTTGGCTGTATGACCATACTTTTCACATATTTGGCATCTTGGTTTGCTGTTATTGTTGAAATTCCATCTACCACCTCTTCCCTTGAATCTGCCTGACTGGCCACCTCTGGGATAGTTTGATTGGTTTCTGTTGCCCAGATTTCTTTATTGATTCTTACTTTTACTTAGTGATACATAAATAGCATTGTATTCCCTATTTGTTGGTTTCTTTTGCTCAAGTCTCCCACCATGAGCAATGTGAACAGATTGTACTCTTTGTAGAGATAGTAGATTTTCATTAGATGATATTATGGAAACTACTACCTCATATTCTTCATCCAGTCCACTTAAGGTGCACAATATTTGCTCTGTGTCTGTCACCTTATGTCCAACCAAGGCTAAATGATCACATACGGTTTTGGCCTTAGAAAAGTATTCTCTCATGCTGATATTATCCTTTCTTAAGTTTTTCAACTGCCTTTTATATTGCATTATCCTAGCTGCAGATTGAGAACTGAATATTTGTTGAATGGTGTGCCAGATTTCATGGGTGGTTTTGCACCCAACAAATTGTGGTAACAGACTGGCACTAATAGGTGATAGCAACTAAGAACTGATTAAGCTATCTTGTCTTTCATGAATTGTGTATTCTGCATTACTTACTAATTTTCCTTCATGATTTGTAGTGAATCTTGGTGGAGTGATAAGAGTGCCAAGAACATATTCTTGCAACCCATATCCTTTGATAGCAGTCTCAATCTGGAATTTCCAGAGCAAATAGTTAGAGTCATCCAGTTGTATGATGATGATCTGACTTTGTGGCTTAATTATGGACTTGATGAGATCTTGAGTAGTATTGGTGGTGTTAGACTGTTGCCGAGTGGTTCTTGATCCATGATGATGTGTATTGGCATTATTATTGTCTTCTTCTGCCATGATGGTGAAATTTTGTCAAGAAAATGATGAAAGGTGGGTAAAAAGACAGACCAGTAGATGAGATGCAGCCAGATCCAATTGAATGATAATTCAAATCTGACAAATGGGCTCTAGGCATGGCACTTACGGTGAGTAAATCAAAATCTTGATGAACTGATGGAACAATAGCAGCTGGAGGGATGATATATGATGATTTTAACTTTGATATATCCCTTCTTGGCATGGTGATTACTTTCGGATGATGATATCTTTAAGATTTGTTACACAGTTGTTAAACTGTGTAACTAATATCTCAAATGATGAAATTTTCCTGATGAGATTGAAATTTTTTCTCAAAAGATTGATTGATTTGCTGTTAAGCAATCTTAGATGGCTCCGATGCCATATTAAAGAGAGATAATTTCTTTTATTATTGTTGATATTTGATGTTGTTACAGAGTACACTATATACTTGGTATTTATATAAGCAATTATGAGTTAATGGGCTTGCGGGTAGGCCCAAAGCTAAGCAAATACAACCTGCTTGCAAATAGTATACAACTCTTCATATATTCATATATTCTGAACCATATCTCACTTATTCACTCATACGCCCCCCTCAAAACCCGACACCTAGGGTTAGGGTTTACAGACAAATTTCACAAATTCGAGTGCTGCTAGTGAAAATTGGTTTCTTCAATGTAATTTACTTTCTTCTCTAAGATTTAACTGAGTCAATGAACTCAGGCGACCAACAATACAAGCGGCGGTTCGTGATTTGTGAGAAGAGATGATGATTCAGGTTTAAAGTTGTCAAATAAGGCTTCGATGGTTTTCTTTTCCATCTTTAAAGGCTTCGGGAACGTAGATCGAAGCTTTTGATCTAAGATTGATGTTGAGTCTACTTGTGTTTGTGAATGGTTATTATTTTATAAATGTGCAAGTTTAAGTAATCTATGATTAATCTATATATATTTACATGAAAAATAAACTAAACTAATGATTCCTAAGCTTTAATAGACATACATATATCTACCAGTTGAGATATATGCGAAAAATGTGAACAACAGTTCAATAAACAACCAAAATGAGTTTATTTGAATTTTTTATATGAATATTAGTTCTCTTTTTATAGAAATACGGTAATTTTGTGTAAGTAATACACAAAATATATCCAGTGGTTGTGTGCTCTATTTCTGGGTGTAGGTGCATGCATTAGTGTGGGTATTGGTATACGTGTGTCTGCAAATCTTGGGACAAGTGTCATATATATTTTAGGTTAGTAACTATGCTCTATTTTTTGTATGCATATGTGTGTATATTCGTTTGTATGTACGCATAATAGTGAATGTGTGTAAATTAATTTTGCTATTGAATTTGTTTGCACTTTGGTTTCATTTTTATGTGTATGAACTTGGCAGTGTCAATTCTTTGTATATTTTAGGCTTACTGTATATAATTCCTTCTTCAGTTTCTTTCACATAATAGTGTATTTGACCATACGAGTTGCTTTCCCTGTATACGCATGTACTTTCCTTATTGTGCTCTGGTTATATAAATTTTTAAGCCATTGCAAACTGCTGATATTTAATTTCATATCTAATCTTATGGAATTTAAATAGAAGAATAAATCATATTTAAGTTGTTAATTATCTAGTTAACTCTATAGTAATTAATATACCCATTTCTAAGTACATAATTTCATATATAAGATATATGTTGTAAATGAATTATTATTAAATATTGATTTGTTGTTTATTTATGTATACGTATATATTTGGTTAATCTATTTTTAAAATGTTTATTTTAAAAAAAAGAATATTTGTTAAGAAAATTCTATTATTAATTTTGATATGTTGTTGTATAAATATATTTATGATATAATCTATTTTATTTATTAGTGTATGAATTCTAACATATTATTTCTTTATATATGTTGATTCTGATGTTATGAGTGTGTATTTTGTTATTGGTTAATCTTATATAAAATTAAGAAATCGGTTACTCATTGCAAATATTAAACTATAACCGAGTTTAGATAATTATTTAATTAATTCTGGAATATGAACCTATTTCTCATCTCTTGTTATTTTATTTATTTTATACTTCTTTATTTTGTTATTACTATTTTGATACTTTATCCTGGATTATTGAACAATAATAATATGAGTGATTCACCGTTGAGATTGATTTAATTGATTATTTTAATATGATACGGTGATGACATCCTTTTGGTTTGATTTATTGTAGCGACCCAACTTCCAAACACCAGGAAGTTGCATCGCTAATAAGAAAAGAAAGGGATAGAGAATAGAAAGAAAGAGAAGAAAGAAGAAAAAACACATCAGAATCTAAACAGCGGAACGAATAAATTATATTATTAACATAAAATATTTCATAGTTTACAACCACTATCAGAGTACACAGATAATACAACACATACTAGACAGTTATAAACACCTGTCTAGTATTTACAACATAATACAATCCAGAGACAACACAGAACACACAACGGAATACTAATATCTAACGCAGAAGCCTCCTGCTCCATTGCTCCTCCAATATTCGTCAAAGCTAACCTGAATCCCTTGACTACTCGTAAAAATTTGAGTACCCAAGAGTTTATGAAAACAAAAGATAAACTCCGGGTCAGACATGGGTCTGGTGTGAGTAACAGGTTAAAGTTGCTTAACTTTAAAAATCCTTTGAAAGAAAGGTATCACGTAAGACTTCCCACACATAAACATGGAAAAGTTTTTACCTTACGCTAACCAAAACATTTGATAGGAAATCCAGTGATATTATAATAGTGTCTAGGGTTTTCAAATAAAATACAGAAATAGCTGGAATGCTTACATCTCACGTTCCAACATAGTTGGGCACAACTAATACGTACAACTAATACGTCCGTTCACCAGAGAAACTTCCACCACTGGCTACCACTTCTCCTACACTTCAGCTATCTCCTCCCAAAAGCCCATGACACTCGGTCCTTTCTGAAGTTCGTATCGACCACATCAAAATGTCCATACAAAACTAGGGCTACAGGTAATAATTCTTCACCACTGTCCCCATGTTGATTTGCATCAACAACCATTATTTTTCTCAGCTACAATGATAACTCCTCTACCCAAAATAAGAATCCAGATATCCCCAAAACGTTAGATCATCAGAAATCATACAATTTCTCTTTTCTGTTCAACAGTGAACTGCACCCTTATTTCTAGTTTATAAATTTTGATTTAGGTGTTAAAAATAATGATTTGGTCGGTATTCATTTCATGTTATTGAAACTAAAAATCTCACAGTTTGAAATTTTCATATAAATCAACATTCTTTGATACTCTGGGTTTTACAGAAGTACCAGATTCTATTTTAATAATATTAAGTTTTGAAACTTAATCTACATTAGTTCAAACATACTTGGTTTGTAAATTGAGTCTTAACAAACTAGATTAGGTGGTTAAAAAAAACTGAAAACTTGAGCCTGGAAAAATAAAATAAAAACAGAGCACAACATCTCAATACTCACTATACATCCATATGATTATACAAAGATATACTTATAAATGCATTCATAAACATATTTATTATCTGTGATAAACATGCAACCATACTTATATTTTAAATCACTTAAATTATAATGTTACTCACCTTAATTTTGATGGCAGAACAGTGCATGCTACCACAGGATTTCCAGATTTGAAAAACAGGTTGATGAGAAGCTTTATCACTGAATTCTCTTAACAGCTTGAATAAGAAATGCAGAATTCTTGTTTTAAAAACTTTGCACCTGAATGTTCTTCGTTTTAAAAACTGCATGCATGCTTTTGCTTATTTTGGAACTGAGTTGCTTTTACAGGTTTGCATGCAGAAGACCAATTTCCATATTGCATTTGAAAATGGACCACAGGTTTTAGCTTGATCTTTGAAAATGCTTTAGCAAATTTGCATGTTTGAACTGAGCTTTTTTTTAAGATGATTTTGTTTTGGAAAATGTTTAACAGATTTTTGATTACAGAAGTGGCTTTGAAAATGATTTCCAGAAATTTGTTTCCATTGTTTCTTAGTTTTTGATTTCAAAAAGAAATAAGATGGAAGAGAATGTGCTTTTAAAAAAAAAACTGAAATAAAATAAAAAGAAACCAAAAACAAAAATGCCACATGTCCCCAATATTACATTTGTCACTCTAAATGTTTTATTTCCTAACACATGTTAATTTGTGTTTTCAAAAAAGTTTACACTTGTTATAAAAGTTAATAAGCTATATATTTAGTTAACTTGTATTTAGAGTTAGATGTTTAATATAAGATATGTTTAGTTAATGAGTTAACATGCATTTATTTACATGTACATATAGATTTTAAAATAAAATAAATTAAACTATAATTATAAATTAAACTTATACAAATATTTCAAAATCAAGATAAATTAAAAACAATTATACTTTAGATTTAAAACTTTGAATTCATGTTCAAGTTGAATTTATTTTTTTGAAATCCAATTTATTTACAAATACAACTACAAAGTTAAATTTTGAAAAATAATTATTTTTATTAAAAATTTATTTGTTGAAACAATGTATTATTATATATATTAAAAATATCAACATTTAATAACTATAAATAACTTATAAAAGAAATTATTTCTTTATTAATAAATTATTTATTATCACATTATATTTAAAAGAAACTCAAAATAACCTCATTGTTATTTATTTAAAATTTAAACTTAAGTTAAACATATTTTAAATCATTTCAATATTTTTCTTATGTATTTAAAACCATATTTATTTATGAAATAACCTTTTAAAAGTTTAACTATTAAATAAAATCATAATTTACAATTTTCTAAAGATACATATTTTATAGAAAACAAGATTTATTTATTAATCAAAATAAAACAAGATCTATATACAATATATACAATATTCTATATATATTATAAATATAAAACAATTTATTTAATTTAAAAAGATAAAATCTATCAAATAACTATTTATTTTATTTAATTATTAAATTAATTCAAATCTTATTACAAAGATTATCAAATCAATTTAATTTTTAATTCAGATTATTAAATTGATATTGTCAGAAATTCCGGGTCATCACATTCCCTCCCTTAAAAGAATTTCGTCCCCGAAATTTAAAACAAAGGTAATTTAATAATCTATTTAAAGGATTAAATTTTAAAACACAAGCATATACCAATGATATGCTAACAACCATAATAATCAATTCACCTAATTAAACAAATTTAATTAATCAAATATAGTTATCCAGAAAAATTCTGGATAAAACTTTCACGAGTTTCCCCGGTATAAAAATATCGGGATACTCGCTTTATAGATTCCAAACAATCAATACTATTAAACTATAGAGCTCCTATTCATCTATATCTACAGAACTAGACAACATATCAGACTACAGACGAGTCTGACTCAACAACCAAACTCCATAACTGTTGGTTCTAAAACCAGAGATAGACCATACACGTATTCCCTCAGAGATACGTGAAACTCATCGAATTCTAGTTATCCAAACTGACAATTCAATTCTGAAAACCAAATACCAATCCAACCAAAACACAGATAAAAGATCCAAACATCACTGAGCTAGCTTTTCTAATCTTACCAAAACTTATAGCTCCTTAATCAGGGAAACCCCCAACAACAACGAAGTCTTCAACTTCTAGTTTCCAAATTTCTTTGTCCCTTATCCATAAAGTTTCAGACAAATCCTGGGCTGCCGACATCCAAACCGATCAGCTCAACCCTTGCTGATTCCTCCAGAACAATCAGAACCAAAAACAACCCAACGCAATGATCACCTCAAGATCAATCCAAAACAAAAACACAATTCTACTCCATCAACAGCAAAAGACAACAAACTCCTCCTAATTCAGAAAAGACTATCAGAAACACTTCCAAATTGCTTCCGCTGCACCACTCTGATCCGAAGTAGATAAGAAAATACTAACGAAGAACACAAACACCAACTGGACATCACCTCCGGAAATATAGTTCTACAGATCCATAAAGAAAACTTAGAAATTCCATCAAAACTGAGTTACTTCATCAAACTCTATCTCTAGGAATCATTTTCCAACTAAACAGAACCATCGGTTCCACTCCTGGAATTCTAGTCGATAAGAAAACTTAACCTCTCGATACGGACGAACCCCTATCTCCCAGAAGACATTCAGAAAAATCTTCAACAATTCCAAGAGAACTCTCAACCAATCGCAAGTCACCTTTACGATCAACCCAGATAAATTTCCAAATAAAACTGTTCTCTCTTTACCAAATAGAACAGCTTACACTGGTCTAGTCGATCCATTGAAGAAACGGATTCACTCTGCAGCTTCTGAACTGCATCTTCAGAAAAACTACCCAGCTAAGACCTCTCTGTCGGCTCACAGAACATTCCGAGCTGCACCGCTGACACCAATCCAAACTTCTTAATCCAAAGTTCTTCAAGGAACTCGGATTTCAAAGCAAACAGAAACATCACAACATCCTGCTAACATCAGCCACAACGTCGAAGTGGACACACTTCCCAAACTTTTTCCAAAGAAAACATTTTCGGAAACAATCCATAGTCACTGCATCTCATCACGCAGTTACAACTTCCTGAGGTATCAAGATACCTTCATTTGCTCCAACTCAACCGAACAGATCAAACCCAACTCACCAAACTTTGTACTTCAAAGATGACTCCGAACCTTAACAGGTTTCCTTCAGAGATCGATGAAATACTTCAACACAACAAAACTTATTTGAGACGGTATTAGGTCTACAGTCTCGACACATACACTTCCAACCTCAAACATACAAACTCCAATCAATGGTAGTAATCGTGTTACAAACACTACTACCTTATCTACCTTTATAACCTATATTGGAAAACCTGAACAGGTAACCCAACAGATAAGTAGAAAGAGATAAATATATATAAATATATATATAATTACAAATACGCTCTCTCAAGAAAGACACCACTCCAGAGCCTAGGTATTCACTCAACCTAACGCTCTGATACCACCTGTAGTGACCCAACTTCCAAATACCAGGAAGTTGCATCGCTAATAAGAAAAGAAAGGGATAGAGAATAGAAAGAAAGAGAAGAAAGAAGAAACAACACATCAGAATCTAAACAGCGGAACGAATAAATTATATTATTAATAAAAAATATTTCATAGTTTACAACCACTATCAAAGTACACAGATAATACAACACATACTAGACAGTTATAAACACCTGTCTAGTATTTACAACATAATACAATCCAGAGACAACACAGAACACACAGCGGAATACTAATATCTAACGCAGAAGCCTCCTGCTCCATTGCTCCTCCAATATTCGTCAACGCTAACCTGAATCCCTTGACTACTCGTAAAAATTTGAGTACCCAAGAGTTTATGAAAACAAAAGATAAACTCCGGGTCAGACATGGGTCTGGTGTGAGTAACAGGTTAAAGTTGCTTAACTTTAAAAATCCTTTGAAAGAAAGGTATCATGTAAGACTTCCCACACATAAACATGGAAAAGTTTTTACCTTACGCTAACCAAAACATTTGATAGGAAATCCAGTGATATTATAATAGTGTCTAGGGTTTTCAAGTAAAATACAGAAATAGCTGGAATGCTTACATCTCACGTTCCAACATAGTTGGGCACAACTAATACGTACGGCACCTATTGGATTTTGGATTCCATCAATGGCAGGGCTACTAGGGTACCGCCCATCACAGTACGTGGCCTAGATCAACGTACCGAGGAGTACTCCCACTCCCCTGCAACACAAGGTCGGACCCATTCCTTACTGAATAGTTCCGAACAAGACAACCCCGCAGTTGGTGCGCAATTCCAACTGCCCACTAAGCCGAATAAAAAGGGACCTCTAGACAGGGATCAATCTTGCTCTCCAGTGGGAGCTACCCATGAAGCCTTGCTGCACCTTCCCTGTTTTAGCCATTCCCGGTTGATGAGGCTTGAGGCTACGATTACCTTTAGTGGACACATTATCTTAGAATGCTCATCGTCCACCTGACGATGTGCTGAAAGCATTCAATCCATACAAGTTCGTTCCGGGTTCGAACGAAACCGAAGGCATTATCTCGTTACACTCGTTTTGGAATCACCCTCATAGTTAACGACGATAACCCTTGCACTCTGAATCTCCATCTCGAATCTATAAGTACTATTCCTCAAACTCATTACGGAATCACCCACAGAGTTATACTGACGTATAGCCCTTACACCTCGAGTCTTCACTCTTCACATAAGATTCACGACCTATCGTTAATTTGGATCGATGTGGTTTTCGAATATCCAAATATGGAAACCCGATCCCGATCTCATCGAAATCCAAAGCGTGTCATTTAGGTCCAAGTTGTTTTATAGTTTAAAAACAACAATTCAATTTCATTATCTATATATATACAGATAGATAATTCATAGATTCACAACAGATATTTATCATTATCATAACATCAGATAATCCATACTATCACTATTAAAGATAATTAATATCATCATCACAATGCAACCAATGCATCCATACCAATCAATATTATTAATCTCATAGCTGAGATTCAAAACCATTCAAAGCAACCAATATCAACCATCTATAAGCAATGACTTATAATCATACCATCTATAATTAATTTAAAATGAATTAAATTAATTATATCATCTTTAATTAATTTAAAATGAATTAAATTAATTATTTACTCCATATTAATCTTGCTTACATTATCATTAATTAATTACAAATTAATTAATTAACCTCTAATTTTATCATCTTAATTAATCAATCCTGATTAATTATACTTTAATTAATTTCACAAAATTAATTACTCTAAACTAATTACAATAATTAACCTTTAATTACTTCATTAATTAATTAATTATAATTAATTACATTTAACCTTAATTAATTACAATTAATTAATTACACCTAATCACTTATTATTGATTAATTAATCAATCTTAATTACATCATTAATTATATTAATTAATTTTTTTATATTTAATTAATTACTCAATTAAGTTAATTACTTTAAGTAATTAATCTCACTTAATCCATAATTATTAATCACCTTTGATTAATCTCATTCTGTAATTAACTACCCTTAATTACTTATCAAATTAGTTATTCCTTAATTAATTTCTTTAATTAATCACTTGATTAATTATGCAAAATAATTTAATCCAAATTATTTTCACAATCCCAATATCATCTATTAATACATTCAGTAATTATCTTTAATTACTTCACTAAGTAATTTCACTACATTAATTACATCAGGTAATTATTATCAAATCTCATGTTTAAAATTAATTAAACTTAATTAATTAATTTAAACCAAACTCAATAACTTCATTAATTAAGTAATTAATGTCTTAATTACTTTTATTGAAGTAATTAAACTTAAATAAATTTCATAATTTATTATCATAAATTAATCAGTCTAATTAATTATTAAAAATTAATCATATTAATTAAATACTAAATAAACCTTATTTAATGACCATCGTTAACTATTTTTAATTCTTTAATTACTTTCTTTAATCACTTCTTAATTATCTTCTAATTTAAATTAATCCAAATTATTAGTTAAATAAATTAAATAAATAAGTTATTCTTTAATTATCCTATTTATTTAATTATATTTAATATCTTAATAATTTTTAGAAAATCCATTCCTTATTAGTAATTTTATTTATATTAAAATGTACTTAGAACATTTCATTTTAAAATTTTTAGTTCAAATTTCATTTTGAATCTAAAATTTAAAAGAATATTAAGAATTAACCAATTTAAATTTCATTTATTTTTCTTTAAAATAAGTGTAAATAACATTTATTACTTATTTTTAAAACTTATATAGGATAGGTCTTAATTTACTTAATTTAATTAAAAATTAAGTTTCAAGTACATTACAATTAAAATTTCAAATTCAAGTTAACAATCATTTATCTTCTTTTTACAAACCTTTATAAGGAATCTATTCAAAAAGGAAATAAAATTAAAATATTTATTTGGAAACAAATTTTACTTCTAATAAACAATTTAAAATTTTAACTTGTTTGAAAACATTCAAATTATAAAATTTATTCAAATATCCCGATTTAAATTCAATGCATTTGAACAATTCCTTATTTAAATCATTTGAATTCAAATTTGAATTGAACTCTTGCTTTACGCCTTGATTTTAAAACTTCTTATTTAAAAATACAAATTCATTTTTTTTAAAAAAAAACTGAATATTTAAAAGCCTAAGAAAACCTGAACTTAATTTTGAATTCAAACTGTTGTTCTTAAATTAATTTTAGATTTTCAAATTGAATTCAATTTCCAGAAGAAACTGTCGGGTTCTTCTTTCTTATTTTTTTTTTTTAAAAACTGAAACTACTTTCAAATTTGAAAAACTTATAAGATTCAAACACTTTGAACTATAATTCATCACTTCATATATGAATTTGTTTAAATCTTATCAATACAGCCTATTCACTTTGAATTTTGATTTAAAAACAAGACTACAGACAGTTCCCAAAAAACCTGAAACAACTTCATCTACTCGAGCCAACTCAAAATCTACTTCGAGTCAACCAACCCTCTACTTCGAGCAATACACAGCACATACTCGAATAATTCTCGAGTTCCCACTCTGCTTCTACCCAGATTTCAATAGGAGTTAAAATTTGCACGGTGCACATGCACCGTGCCTCCGGCGATCTCCAACCACCTCCGGTGGTCATCCCATGACGGCGACAAACTCCACTACCCTTTACGACCATCAAATATCCCTCAACAGCTCGAAATCAAATTCGAGACTAAATCCCCAAAACCTGTAACCAGAAGTTCCACAAAACCGTCCAACCTGTCATCGCTTCCCTCTCGGTGCTCCGTTCACCAGAGAAACTTCCACCACCAGCTACCACTTCTCCTACACTTCAGCTATCTCCTCCCAAAAGCCCATGACACTCGGTCCTTTCTGAAGTTCGTATCGACCACATCAAAATGTCCATACAAAACTAGGGCTACAGGTAATAATTCTTCACCACTGTCCCCATGTTGATTTGCATCAACAACCATTATTTTTCTCAGCTACAATGATAACTCCTCTACCCAAAATAAGAATCCAGATATCCCCAAAACGTTAGATCATCAGAAATCATACAATTTCTCTTTTCTGTTCAACAGTGAACTGCACCCTTATTTCTAGTTTATAAATTTTGATTTAGGTGTTAAAAATCATGATTTTGGTCATGTATTCATTTCATGTTATTGAAACTAAAAATCTCACAGTTTGAAATTTTCATATAAATCAACATTCTTTGATACTCTGGGTTTTACAGAAGTACCAGATTCTATTTTAATAATATTAAGTTTTGAAACTTAATCTACATTAATTCAAACATACTTGGTTTGTAAATTGAGTCTTAACAAACTAGATTAGGTGGTTAAAAAAAAACTGAAAACTTGAGCCTGGAAAAAATAATATAAAAACAGAGCACAACATCTCAATACTCACTATACATCCATATGATTATACAAAGATATACTTATAAATGCATTCATAAACATATTTATTATCTGTGATAAACATGCAACCATACTTATATTTTAAATCACTTAAATTATAATGTTACTCACCTTAATTTTGATGGCAGAACAGTGCATGCTACCACAGGATTTCCAGATTTGAAAAACAGGTTGATGAAAAGCTTTATCACTGAATTCTCTTAACAGCTTGAATAAGAAATGCAGAATTCTTGTTTTAAAAACTTTGCACCTGAATGTTCTTCGTTTTAAAAACTGCATGCATGCTTTTGCTTATTTTGGAACTGAGTTGCTTTTACAGGTTTGCATGCAGAAGACCAATTTCCATATTGCATTTGAAAATGGACCACAGGTTTTAGCTTGATCTTTGAAAATGCTTTAGCAAATTTGCATGTTTGAACTGAGCTTTTTTTTTTTAAGATGATTTTGTTTTGGAAAATGTTTAACATATTTTTGATTACAGAAGTGGCTTTGAAAATGATTTCCAGAAATTTGTTTCCATTGTTTCTTAGTTTTTGATTTCAAAAAGAAATAAGATGGAAAAAAAAACTGAAATAAAATAAAAGGAAACCAAAAACAAAAATGCCACATGTCCCCAATATTACATTTGTCACTCTAAATGTTTTATTTCCTAACACATGTTAATTTGAGTTTTCAAAAAAGTTTACACTTGTTATAAAAGTTAATAAGCTATATATTTAGTTAACTTGTATCTAGAGTTAGATGTTTAATATAAGATATGTTTAGTTAATGAGTTAACATGCATTTATTTACATGTATATATAGATTTTAAAATAAAATAAATCAAAACATAATTATAAAATTAAACTTATACAAATATTTCAAAATCAAGATAAATTAAAAACAATTATACTTTAGATTTAAAACTTTGAATTCATGTTCAAATTGATTTTTTTTTTTTTTGAAATCCAATTTATTTACAAGTACAACTACAAAGTTAAATTTTGAAAAACAATTATTTTTATTAAAAATTTATTTGTTGAAACAATGTATTATTATATATATTAAAAATATCAACATTTAATAACTATAAATAACTTATAAAAGAAATTATTTCTTTATTAATAAATTATTTATTATCACATTATATTTAAAAGAAACTCAAAATAACCTCATTGTTATTTATTTAAATTTTAAACTTGAGTTAAACATATTTTAAATCATTTCAATATTTTTCTTATGTATTTAAAACCATATTTATTTATGAAATAACCTTTTAAAAGTTTAACTATTAAATAAAATCATAATTTACAATTTTCTAAAGATACATATTTTATAGAAAACAAGATTTATTTATTAATCAAATTAAAACAAGATCTATATACAATATATACAATATTCTATATATATTATAAATATAAAACAATTTATTTAATTTAAAAAGATAAAATCTATCAATTAACTATTTATTTTATTTAATTATTAAATTAATTCAAATCTTATTACAAAGATTATCAAATCAATTTAATTTTTAATTCAGATTATTAAATTGATATTGTCAGAAATTCCGGGTCATCACGTTTATTAATATTTATTCTGTGTGATGAGAAATCCGAATAAACGGTTTAGTGATACTGTTTAGTATGAGACTTTTGGTAACACTTTTCTGGTTATTCTTTAGACTTGTTAATATAGAATATTGAAGGGTAAGTGTGATGTGTGAGCACTGAATAAATGAACTAGTAATACATGGTGGTATGGGATGTCATTGTGTTATTTATTCAGTTATTCTTTGCGCTTGGATGACGCTCAATACGGGATATGTTTTGTGTGACTCGGTGTGGTGAGTATATATGGAGGCTGCTTGTTAACCATATAGTTTGTGTACATTATGTGTCTGTCTGCCATTGTCCAACTCCGTTTATGTTTCGGAAGTAAACCAGATTGGCCAGTATCTACACTAGTGGCCTAATCATAGGGTCGTACCTTAGATACGCGACACCGTTTTTTTTTGTATTTGATGCGCATCACGAGATTAGAAGTTGGTTACCCCTTGTGTCGCATAGGCCACCAGTCAGTTACCATAGGGGTACATGTCGGTGGTCATGGCCGAAGAGGCTATGTGTTGTCGATCCTATGGTGGACCATTGTCATGATACTGAGAGGAGAAAGGTAATGGTAACCGATGACTGCAGAAGTCGTGTCATATAGACCACATGAAGCTCTTGGAGCTAGAAAATGTATTGTCGGTCTCCCATTTGGTTTCAGTGTGGGTGTATGTATGTGGGTAGTAAATAGACATATATTATGTATGGGTTGGATTATACCCAAGACTATGTCCAGAGCATAATCAACCCTGTATCCTTCTCAAGCAGATGGTCTAGTTATTATTGATTTGTTTTTTCTATCTCTTAGGACCTTTCGTTGAGAGTTTCGCCTCTCCAAGGGCTGTGAGTCGAGATACATGATTTTACACATTATGACATTGCTATGAGCTGACCCAAATCTTTCTTATTGATTTGATATTGATATTTTATAATATGAGATTGAGAGAGACAGTGGCCATTGCATTATTACTGCCTAACTTCACTTGAGGATGTCTCATTACTGATTATTTTGGATTTGATGTCGATTTTCCAATATGTATTATTTACCTATTTGTATTGACTCTGTAATTTTTGATTTGATATATTTCTATATTGTGATGAAATCTTTTAATATTAGTGTTGAGTACTCTATATGAAATCGAGTTATTTGTGAAGCGTGATGCCTTGATAAATATCTATTGCATAATATAAATATTTCAGACATACATTTTATACATATTTATCTAACTTGACATGCTAGTTAATGATTTGAGTATCTTTGATTGTGATATCATATTGTTATTTCTTATACATGCTATTACCATTATTTATGATCCTTGGTTAGATATAATCTGACCCGTGTGTTATTTTATAACACTCGGGTCAGTCCGAGACATTTTAGGTATAGTAACGGTACGACCAACATTTGTTTACTTTGGGGATAGAGGAGTATTATATTAGGATGTTTACCTGATATTTATATGTTATTCATTCAGCGTACACACACACACATATAACTAACATTTTAGTTGTATTGTATTCTTATAACATTCATGTATTATATATTATATGTTATCGTTGCGACTGACTCTGTGTTCTCTGTTGTTCATTATATAGTGTATTTTACTATTTTGAAGGCACACGTGTCTATTGCTTTATATTGATACTATGTGCATATAGATTAGATATTTATTTGATGTTTTAATACGTACCATTGTTAGTCCAAGTGAATATTCACATGTATACCCCATACAGCCTTATTCTTTATATTATCTGATAATATTGCTCTTTAATGCTCTTGTATAGTATGGGTATAGAGGTAGGGTGTTCCATTTCACTTATACTTTTAAAAATCACAAATAAACAAAACATTGAGGGGGTAAGACCATTCAAATTCAGCAACCATTGGACTCACTTTGTAAATTACAATAATATGTTGGATGAATTCTTAAATATTACTTTTATCGGTAATCAATTATATCTCCTACTAAGAATGCAGAAGGATGTAAAAGTAAAACTCAAGGAGTAAAGCTAGGACGAAAACAACCTGCACAATATTGTGGAATAAAGCAGAATAAAGTATGAACACTTGCAATAAGTATTGTGTAACATCCCGCCTTTTCGCACGTTTCAAATCGACACACGTGCCAATTCAAACCATACAAAATGGCGGATTGTTATGGGGTAAATCAGAAAAACAAGAAAGAAATAAAACAAAATAGAATCTCACAGCGGAATGATAAAATTATTTTTATTAAAAATTTATTTGTTGAAACAATGTATTGTTATATATATTAAAAATATCAACATTTAATAACTATAAATAACTTATAAAAGAAATTATTTCTTTATTAATAAATTATTTATTATCACATTATATTTAAAAGAAACTCAAAATAACCTCATTGTTATTTATTTAAATTTTAAACTTGAGTTAAACATATTTTAAATCATTTCAATATTTTTCTTATGTATTTAAAACCATATTTATTTATGAAATAACCTTTTAAAAGTTTAACTATTAAATAAAATCATAATTTACAATTTTCTAAAGATACATATTTTATAGAAAACAAGATTTATTTATTAATCAAATTAAAACAAGATCTATATACAATATATACAATATTCTATATATATTATACATATAAAACAATTTATTTAATTTAAAAAGATAAAATCTATCAATTAACTATTTATTTTATTTAATTATTAAATTAATTCAAATCTTATTACAAAGATTATCAAATCAATTTAATTTTTAATTCAGATTATTAAATTGATATTGTCAGAAATTCCGGGTCATCACATTTATTAATATTTATTCTGTGTGATGAGAAATCCGAATAAACGGTTTAGTGATACTGTTTAGTATGAGACTTTTGGTAACACTTTTCTGGTTATTCTTTAGACTTGTTAATATAGAATATTGAAGGGTAAGTGTGATGTGTGAGCACTGAATAAATGAACTAGTAATACATGGTGGTATGGGATGTCATTGTGTTATTTATTCAGTTATTCTTTGCGCTTGGATGACGCTCAATGCGGGATATGTTGTGTGTGACTCGGTGTGGTGAGTATATATGGAGGCTGCTTGTTAACCATATAGTTTGTGTACATTATGTGTCTGTCTGCCATTGTCCAACTCCGTTTATGTTTCGGAAGTAAACCAGATTGGCCAGTATCTACACTAGTGGCCTATTCATAGGGTCGCACCTCAGATACGCGACACCGTTTTTTTTGTATTTGATGCGCATCACGAGATTAGTAGTTGGTTACCCCTTGTGTCGCATAGGCCACCAGTCAGTTACCATAGGGGCACATGTCGGTGGTCATGGCCGAAGAGGCTATGTGTTGTCGATCCTATGGTGGACCATTGTCATGATACTGAGAGGAGAAAGGTAATGGTAACCGATGACTGCAGAAGTCGTGTCATATAGACCACATGAAGCTCTTGGAGCTAGAAAATGTATTGTCGGTCTCCCATTTGGTTTCAGTGTGGGTGTATGTATGTGGGTAGTAGATAGACATATATTATGTATGGGTTGGATTATACCCAAGACTATGTCCAGAGTATAATCAACCCTGTATCCTTCTCAAGCAGATGGTCTAGTTATTATAGATTTGTTTTTTCTATCTCTTAGGACCTTTCGTTTAGAGTTTCGCCTCTCCAAGGGCTGTGAGTCGAGATATATGATTTTACACATTATGACATTGCTATGAGCTGACCCAAATCTTTCTGATTGATTTGATATTGATATTTTATAATATGAGATTGAGAGAGACAGTGGCCGTTGCATTATTACTGCCTAACTTCACTTGAGGATGTCTCATTACTGATTATTTTGGATTTGATGTCGATTTTCCAATATGTATGATTTACCTATTTGTATTGACTCTGTAATTTTTGATTTGATATATTTCTTTATTGTGATGACATCTTTTAATATTAGTGTTGATTACTCTATATGAAATCGAGTTATTTGTGAAGCGTGATGTCTTGATAAATATCTATTGCATAATATAAATATTTCAGACGTACATTTTTATACATATTTATCTAACTTGACATGCTAGTTAATGATTTGAGTATCTTTGATTGTGATATCATATTTTTATTTCTTATACATGCTATTACCATTATTTATGATCCTTGGTTAGATATAATCTGACCCGTGTGTTATTTTATAACACTCGGGTCAGTCCGAGACATTTTAGGTATAGTAACGATACGACCAACATTTGTTTACTTTGGGGATAGAGGAGTATTATATTAGGATGTTTACCTGATATTTATATGTTATTCATTCAGCGTATACACACACACACATAACTAACATTTTAGTTGTATTGTATTCTTATAACATTCATGTATTATATATTATATGTTATCGTTGCGACTGACTCTGTGTTCTCTGTTGTTCATTATATAGTGTATTTTACTATTTTGAAGGCACACGTGTCTATTGCTTTATACTTATACTATGTGCATATAGATTAGATATTTATTTGATGTTTTAATACGTAGCATTGTTAGTCCAAGTGAATATTCACATGTATACCGCATATAGCCTTATTCTTTATATTATCTGATAATATTACTCTTTAATGCTCTTGGATAGTATGGGTATAGAGGTAGGGTGTTCCATTTCACTTATACTTTTAAAAATCACAAATAAACAAAACATTGAGGGGGTAAGACCATTCAAATTCAGCAACCATTGGACTCACTTTGTAAATTACAATAATATGTTGGATGAATTCTTAAATATTACTTTTATCGGTAATCAATTATATCTCCTACTAAGAATGCAGAAGGATGTAAAAGTAAAACTCAAGGAGTAAAGCTAGGACGAAAACAACCTGCACAATATTGTGGAATAAAGCAGAATAAAGTATGAACACTTGCAATAAGTATTGTGTAACATCCTGCCTTTTCGCACGTTTCAAATCGACACACGTGCCAATTCAAACCATACGAAATGGCGGATTGTTATGGGGTAAATCAGAAAAATAAGAAAGAAATAAAACAAAATAGAATCTCACAGCGGAAGGATAAAATATAATAATCAAATGTACAGTTTATAAAGCTGTTTTACAAAATATTCGATTATACTTACAACATTTATCAGAGTTCACATACCAATAACAATGCAGTGGAACAGTATGAGTATAGTGGACTAATAATAATAATAATAATAATAATAATAATAATAGGAATCTCCGTCTTCATCCTCCAGAGCTAAAGTCTTTGATCCTGAAACGCCCGGATTGACCCGAGCGAAGTGAAAGACAAAACCCTCGAGTCAGAACTAAAAGATCTTATGTAAGTTAAGTCAACAGGAATAAATATGAGTGCAGTAACTCAAAAGATGCTCGGGATTCACATCTCTTAAGGATCTGTTGAAATATTTACTATGTAGTATATTTCGCTATTATAATAGTGTCTATAGTAAAATAAACATACTTTTAAATAGCGTTAAGGAGTGACCCAATATTCCCCTTAACACGTAATAGTCCCAGTAGTCCATCCAATATCATAGTCCCTCCTGATCGGGAAGCCACCAGAGGATACCCCACGGGCTAGGGAGAAAACCAAATTCGTGTGAGGCGCGATAGGGTAGGTGACACAGCACAACTAGGCAATGCCAGGGTAGATATACCAATTACGCATCCGGGCTGGTGGTAACGCGTAGCCGCGGCTACCGCCCACCTCGGACAAACTCCCCCCTAGAATCAAAGAAATCAAAAGTGGCCACCGAATCAATCTAAAGTCAGAGTATAATATCGAAGAGGAGTATCCGATAAAGGGCGCTAACTCCCTTTGCCCGAGAATCGCTCCTGTTTTAGCCATCTTATGCCAACTCACGGGAGTCGGGTCCATGTATTTACCTCAAAGGAAACGCCGTCACCATCCTACTTCATTCTGGAATCTCCACCGTGTACACGGTTGTTAAAGTGGTTTTCAGGGTTGGCAGAGAGTATGACAACTTCCGATCCCGGTCCCTTCAACAACCAATCGTTATTATAACACCACGGTTTTTCAAAATAATTAATACTTTAAAACCAGAATATAATATCTCTTTCAAACCATATAAATACGATATCATTTATATTTTTAAAACCCAAAACAATATGATATCATTTTTATTTTATAAATATCTCTTTCCCAAAAATCATAATATTCTTCAAATATATATACCTTGATACCATAGCTTTGAAACATAACTTTTAATACTTAATGGTTCAAATACTATATTACTTTATAAAATAAACAGCTTCTTCAAATTTCACAATAAATTCCCAATATCAATTTGAACCTCCAAATAAACCATTTTAATTCTCATATATTTCAAAGCTTACATATTCTACATTTCAAAACTTTATAGTTCGTATATTTCAATCTTTAAATATTCCACTATTTCAAAAAAAGATTCTTTGATAATTTAATATATATATATCAAATCCAATTCCTATTATTTAAATTTTAAATATTTACTTACTAAACAAATATTATTCAGGTAAAACCCTTAAACTTCAATAACAAGATATTCTTTTAATTAAATTAACTTGATAATATTCTTTAAATAAATTTGATATTCGTTTAAATCCTCAAATCAAAAATCAAGTTGTAAGATCATACCCTTAAAATCTTAACTTATTTACATTTCAAAACAAATTTTTCGAGGAAAGTTCTTAAATACTTTAATTCAAATCATATTCACCTTTATCTTCAACCTTACTTTTATTTGAGTTATTTATAAACTCTATATACAATAGAATTTCAAATATATTCTTAACTAGACAACATTGGATATTGGAATATTCGTGGTGGGCATGATGATGCCAAAGTATACGAAATCAAACTTCTTATCAAAGGCAACAAATTGGGAATTATATGCATCGGTGAAACTAAATATTCTGAAGCAGAAACTAACATGTTTGCTAATCGTATTGCTCCTGGATGGGCATTTATTCACAATCATACTGCTGCCCCTTTTGGGAGGCTGTTGATTTTGTGGAACCCCCAGTTTTATACAATTAGTGCTTCTGAAACTCGTAGACAATTCATCCACTGCAATATTGATCACCTTCCTATAAATTTCAATTTTAATTCTACTTTTGTTTATGCAGATAATATAAAAGCTAACAGGCAGGTTTTTCTTGACATTCTTCCTAATTTGCACACTGCCACCCCCTGGATGTGCCTAGGTGATTTTAATTGTATGCAAAATTCTGAGGATAAGGTGGGAGGGTTACATTGGCTCTGATGGATGTTGCTCCTCTTTATAATGCTATCATTCTTTCTCAACTTCATGAAGTTCCAAAAACTGGTGTTTTTTACACTTGGAATAATTGTAGCAGATCAGGTAATAGAACCTTTTGCAAATTGGATCGTTCTTATTTTAATTCTTCTGCTTTCAATGCTTGGCCTTCTCTGATTTCTATTTTCCCTACTTCATCTCTTTCTGATCATAGTCCTATCATTATGGACTGGGGAAATAGAAGTAATAAAGGTCCTTCTTCCTTTAATTTTTTTAATAGTTGGATTGATGATCCTGAATTTTTTCCTTTAATTGAGCAAGTTTGGAGCATTCCAAAATTTGGCAATCCTATGTTTATTCTTCAATCGAAGCTTAAAGATTGTAAAGCTTCCATTAAAGTTTGGTCATTAAATAAGTATGGTACTGGTAATCTTCTATCCACCAATTTAAGCTCTGAACTTAATGATACTCATATTCAACTGCAAAATGACCCATGTAATATAACTATTTCTAATAAGCTAATGAGCTTACCAAAAGATTGAAAATAGCTATCAAAACTGAACTTAAAATGCTCCGTAAAAAAACAAACTAAATTGGGATATAGGAGGAGATAGAAACACTAAAATATTTCATAACTCTCTGAAACATAAGAAGTCTGCTGCTTTAATTCATAGGATTAAAGATAGGCATGGATTTGAAGTTAACACTCATTCCAGTATAAAGCAATCTTTTCTTAATTACTATCAATTTCTGTTTTCTCAATCTGACGCTGTAACTAATATTCAAGTCCTTAATGACTTACCTATTAATAATATCTCTAATGAACAAGCTAATAGTTTAATAAAGATTATTACTCCAGATGAAATTCATGATTCCATTATCAAAATGAAAAGCACTGGCTCTCCTGGCCCTGATGGGTTTTCTGCTTTGTTTTTTCAAAAATGTTGGCATATTATTAAACATGACTTTTGTAAAGAAATTCAACACTTCTTTAAAACCAATACCTTGCTGAAAGGTATAAATCATACTAAACTTGCCCTTATTCCTAAAGTTAACATGCCTCAATCTGTTACTGAATTCAGGCCCATTGCTTGTTGTAATGTCATATATAAATGTATTGCAAAAATTATATCCTCTAGAATGAAAACATGCCTTGCTGATTTAATATCTCCTAACAAAAATGGTTTTGTTACTGGAAGATCTATTATTGATAACATATTACTCTCCCAAGAACTGATTAAAGGTTACAATAGGAAAAACATTTCTCCAAGATGTTTTATGAAGTTGGATATTCATAAAGCCTATGACTCTGTTTGTTGGGAGGCTATCATATCCATTATGTCCAAGATGAACTTTCCCTTACCTTTCTTAGCTTGGATATATACGTGCATATCATCTGTGCATGTCTCTTTATCTATCAATGGTGAGTCATTTGGTTATTTCAAAACTCAAAAAGGTATAAGGCAAGGGGATCCTATCTCCTCTACCTTATTCATTTTAGTTATGGAGGTGCTTACCCAATTGATCAGTGTTGAATGCCATAAAAAAATATTGATTATCATCCTAAGTGTCAGAAACAGCATATCTCAACTTTAATGTTTGCTGATGATCTCCTGCTTTTCACTAAACCAAACATTAAATCCATCACTAATGTGTTTTCCATCTTTCAAAAATTTAATCAAATGACAGGTCTATATATAAATAAAAGTAAATCTCAAATTAATATTGCTGGGGTATCTGATATTAACTACCAGAATATTCTTCTGATTTCTGGGCTTCATGCCATTGATCAAAATGCTATGCACCTTGGTGCTCCTATGTGTAAGGCTAGAATTTCCAATGCTCAATGCCTTCCTTTATATGAAAAAATAACTAATAAACTCTATAATTATAATGGTACTAAAATTTCTCAAGCTGGTAGGCTTGTCATCATACAGAGTATTGCCACTGCTATGTGTGCATATTTCTTTAAACTTTTCATCATTCCTTTTAAGCTTATTAACATGCTAAATCGGGCATTTAATCATTTCCTATGGCGTGGAAATATTTACTCCTCTAAACTCATTCTGATTGCTTATAAGAAAATTATTTATCCTTTTAATAAGGGAGGCCTGGGTATCATTAATCTAAAAATTTGGAATATTGCCACTACATCCCATCTTGTTAACAAATTGCTCAGTAATAGCATGGGGATGTGGGAGATCTGGAATAGGCAATACAACCTTAAGGGTGGCAATTTTTGGACTATGGAAGCTAATAATTCCAATAGCTTTTTATGGAAAGGACTTCTGGCTAATAGAAGATATTACCTGCCTATGGTTCAATGCAACACTATGAACTCCTTTTGGTACTCCCCCTGGTGTGCTCTAGGAATGAT
The DNA here is from genome assembly GCA_030765085.1 of Allium cepa. Taxonomy (NCBI): domain Eukaryota; kingdom Viridiplantae; phylum Streptophyta; class Magnoliopsida; order Asparagales; family Amaryllidaceae; genus Allium; species Allium cepa. Next base: position 142,361,144 of record CM060932.1, read on the forward strand.
TCTCTCTCAACATACTGATTATAATTTTTTACTTAACTCTGGTATTCCCATTAATGCTAATGCTAATGCTTTTTTTGTCAATGAAGTCCTGCATTTGCCTCATGTCAGTTTGCCTGTGCTGAACAAACTCTGGTCTTCCATTACTGCCTCTTTTAAGCATGTGGAACATGATGGGTCAGCTGGAATGGAAATCTTCATAGCATCTCCATAGTTTACAGAACTATAATACAAAATCAATGCACTTCTTCATTTCCTTGGCACGCTCGTATATGGAAGTCTGGATCGAAACAAAAACATAATCTGCTGCTTTGGAAATGTCTGATGAACGCTATGCACACTCAAGATAATCTTGTTAGAAGGCATTTAATCGATCAGTCTGTGTGCATCCTTTGCAACTGGGCTGCTAAAAATGTCGGACATTTATTCTTCAATTGCCATTTTTCTTATCATTTATGGAAGGAGGTTCTTCATCGAATACATGAGAGGCCACCGCAACGTGATTTCAAGCTTGAATGGGTTCGGATTTTCCAGTTAACCAGGTGGAAAACCATGTCGACCAAGCGGTTTCTCAGTTACCTCAAATTATCGATAGTAGTGATATGGGAGGAAAGAAATTCGAGAAGATTTGCGCGGTCTTCGTCTTCTCTTTCTGATCTTATTTTAAAAATTTGCCCTGTTGTTGTCGCTTTATAAATGTTGATGGTGGGTAGTTCCTCTATCACAGTGCTATGTATCTTTTAAATTTGTATGTTGGTTTTGGTTAATAAAAGTGGACTGGCCACTATAAAAACAGGCTGGCATTGCCCAAAAAAAAAATGAAATCAACTTCATTATTTAGCTTATTTTAAAATTCGAAACAAATTTATACATGGCTAAATTCAAGAATTTTTACTATATATATATATATATATATATATATATCAAGATTAAATATTTATTAAACCGTATTCTTTCCAAAACCATAGAAAATAATTTCAAAAATAATTTTTTATATATACCGCGGTGCCTGTATATAATTTTCTATCCTATGGTCAAGTGATACGGATATTTATCATTTCAATCCGCAATTTAAAAATAGAAATGCAGTTGTATATCATTTCAAACTGCAATCCCGAATGAAATGAAAATGCATAATAATACTTGCAGATTATACAATATAATTACAGCATACATTCATCCATCATATCAATCATCAAACATTTATCAATTTATCATCCAATTCAAACAATTACATCAATAAATAATAATTAATTACTGACAGATAATTTTTCAATAATGAATTAAATAACTGTTTAACTGTAGTTTATATGCAATGATAAATAAATTTAACTAGCAGTTATATGCAATAATAAATTTAACTAAAATTTTAACTGACAGTTTTAATGTAATGAATAAATTAATTAATAATTAACTGCCAGTTTTAAATGCAATAATGAATTAAAAAACGATTAAATTAAATAAATGCAATTTAACTGTGAAAATGATGAAATATATGTCAAACAGCTTATGATGACCCGGAATTTTAAGCAAAATTAATTTAATAATCTGAAATAAAAGTTAAATTGATTTGATAATCTTTGTAATAAGATTTGAATTAATTTAATAATCCAATAAAATAAATAGTTAATTGATAGATTTTATCTTTTTAAATCTAATAATTGTTTTATATTTATAATATATATAGAATATGTATATATTGTAAAAAATATTGTTTTAAATTTAATTAATAAATAAATCCTGTTTTCTATAAAATATGTATCTTTAGTAAATTAGGATTTTTTTTATTTAAAAGTTAAACTTTTAAAAGGTTATTTAATAAATAAATATGGTTTTAAATACATAAGAAAAATATTGAAATGATTTAAAATATGTTTAACTCAAGTTTAAAATTTAAATAAATAGCAATAAGGTTTATTTTGATTTTACTTTAAATATAAAGTGATAAAATAAATAATTTATTAATAAGAAGACAATTTCTTTTAATAAGTTATTTATGGTTATCAAATGTTGTTATTTTTAAATATAATAATACATTGTTTTAACAAATAAATTTTTAATAAAAATAACTGTTTTTCAAAATTTAATTGTGTAATTATCTTTGTAAATAAACTTGATTTCAAAAGTTAATTTGAACTTGAATTCAAAGCTTTGAAATCTAAAGTGTAAATGTTTTTAGTTTGTTTTGATTTTGAATTATTTGTATAAGTTTCATTTTATAAGTTAAATTTGATTTATTCATTTTAAAATTTATATACATTTAAACAAATACATGTTAACTAATTTATTTAAACATGGATTTTCATATATCTTATATTAAACATCTAATTAAAATATAAGTTAACATAATTATAACAAATTAACATTACATACAAATGTAAACATTATACTAATTAGAAGAACAAGTGTTAATCCATAAACTTGACAAAGTGAAAAATGTTAACTTCTTTACAAGTGTCAAAATTTGAATTTTGGTTTTTCTTTTATTTTTTCAGTTTTTATAAGCATATTCTCTTCCATTTTGTTTCTTTTCAAATCTAAAGTCATGAAGACAAACAAATAAAAAAATATAAACACTTCCATTCAAAAAATAAACTACTATCTGAAACATCTTCAACAAAATTTTGAAAATCATCTCCAAAATCCACTTCACAAACCTGAAACAAGTCTGCATGCAAATCCTTTTTACAAATCAAAACAAAGCATGCTTGTTTTTTTTCAAAATCTAGGATCTGCTCACAAGCAAGCACCTACATCAAACAGCCTGCATATTTTTTTTTTCAAGTATAAGGCATCAGCATCATCTTCTATCTGGAGTGTCTGCATGCAAGTGAAATCAGGAGAAAAATCAAAACAGGATGTAAAGTTTCAAATTTAAAGAAGCAATTCAAGGTTTAAGAAAAAGGGATTTTCCAGTTTTATAAAGCACAAGTTTTTTTCAAATTTCTGCTCTGCCATCAAGATTAAGGTGAGTAACATCCTATTTAATGAAATTTAAGTATTTTTGAATGTTCCTTGTCGATTTCCATGTTTAAGTATGAATGATATATATGTTTATATCAGTTGTTTTTCTGTAAAAATGAATGTGTAATTTGAATATGCAATGTCTTTTGTATTTTATTTCCAGGATCTAAAATCTGTCCAACCTCCATCATCACATAATATAATATATGTTAGTGTTTTAAGGATCATACAAATGTGTTGTAGAATCAGGAATCAATTTAAATTTTGTTCAGTTTAAATAAAATAAATTTTTTATGAATTGTCTCTGAAACTCAGATAACAGGGTAAATTTGTATATATATGAAATACCAAACATACTTATTCATTGTTTCAGGAATAAGATCAAAAACATTATTCAAAATTATGATTTTTAAACCTAAATTCACAGTTTTAAAAACTAGATGTAACATGCAGTTTTATGTTGAACTGTAAAGGGGGATTTTGGGTTAATGGGTGATCTAGGCAATTTGGGGTGACGAGGTTCTTATGGTAGGTGGAGGACCAGTCACTGATGATTGGAAAAATAATGGTTGTTGATGCAAATCAACATTGGGACGGCGGTGGTGATTTTCTACCTGAAGCCCTAGTTTAAGATAGGTAGATTGCTTTGGTCAGTTCTTCATGAAGAAGTGATCGAGTTGATTGAGATTTTGGGGGATGAAGGTTGGTGGATGAACTCGTGGCCGGAGTCACTGCCATTCCGGTGGTCAGAAGGTGGAGGATGAGGGTATTACAGGTTTGGGGGTGAAACCTGTATCTTCTGTTCCATGTTTATGTTTTTGAACTCGAATTCAAATTCGAGGTGGATAAGAGTAAGGAGATGGTCGTATTGGACTGGGAGGTTGAATGTTGATTTGTTGAAGTCACCGGAGAAGGAGGTTGATGGCCGGAGGCACGGTGCACGTGCACCGTGCAATTTTTTTTGGTCTAATGTTTTTCTGGGTATTGAAGTATTTTTGAACTCGAAGTATAACTTGAGTATTTTTGTGTCTTGCTCGAAGAAGCGAGTCTGATGACTCGAACCAAAATTTGGGCAGGGAGGGGTTTTAGTATAGAACAGGTTTAAACAGAAACCTGTTATTCACCCTGAATTCAAATGGAAGTAAAGTTTTTAAATCTGAGTTAGGTTTAAATCTAGTTTGTATTATAGTTTCAAATGATTTTGAATCCTATAAGTTTTTAAAATTTAAAGGCGGTTTTCAGTTTTAAAATAATAAAAAAAGAAAACGTGGCAGTTTTCTAAAATTGAAATTTCATTTTAAATCTGAAGCTAATTTTAAACTAGCAGTTTGAATTTAAATTTAAGTCTAGTTTTCTTAAGGGTTTTGAATCTTCAGTTTCTTTTTAAAATGGAATTTGATAAAGAGTTTTAGAATCATGGTTTAAATCAAAATTTTAATGCAAGTTTAAATTCAAATAATTTTAAATAAGGAATGGTTCAAATGTATTGAATTTAAAATCTGGATATTTGAATAAGTTTTAAAATTTGAATGTCTTCAAACAAGTTAAATTTAAATTGTTTGCTAGAGGTAAATTTGTTTTCAAAACATATATTTGAACTTGATTCTTTTTGAATAAATTCTTTGTAAAGGTTTATAAAAGAAAGTTAAATAATTTGTTAACTTGAATTTACAATTTAAATAGTAATGTACTTTAAACTTAATTTTATATGAAAATTTAGTAAATTGATTAAGACTTATCTTATATAAGTTTTAATTATAAGTAATAAATGTTATTTACATTTATTCTAAAAAGAATATAAATGGTATTTAAATTGGTGAATGCTTTAATAAATATCATTTTTGAATTTTAGATTCAAAATGAAATTTAAATTTAAATTTAAAAATGCAATGTTCTAAGTGCACTTTAATATTAATAAAATTATTAATAAGGAATGGATTATCTAAGAAATTATTAAGGTGTTAAAATAATTAAATAAATAAGATAATTAAGGAGTGACTTATCTATTTACTTTACAATTAATAATTTGAATTAATTTGAATTAGAGATAAATTAAGAAGTAATTAAAGAAAGAGTAATTAAAGAATTAATGATAGTTAATGATGGTCATTAGCTAAGGTTTATTTAGAAATTAATTAATATGATTAATCTTTAATAATTAATTAGATTAATTAATGATAATAAATTATGAAATTTATTTAAGTTAATTACTTAAATAAAAGTAATTAAGACATTTATTTACTTAATGTAAGTAATGGGGTTTATTGAGATTGGTTTAAATTAATTAATTAAGTTTAATTTTAAATATTGGGTTTGATAATAATTACCTGATGTAATTAATGAAGTAGAATTACTCGGTGAAGTAATTAAAGATAATTATTGGATGTAATTTGTGGATAACAATGGAATTGTGAAATAATTTGGATTAAATTATTTTGTATAATTAATCAAAGGATTAATTAAGGAAATTAATTAAGGGGTAATTAATTTGATAAATAATTAAGGGAAGTTAATTACAGAATGAGATTAATCAAAGGTGATTAATAATTATGGTTTAAGTGAGATTAATTACTGAAAGTAGTTAATTTAATTGAGTAATTAATTTAAATATAATTAAGGATCATTAATTAATATAATTAATGAAGTAATTAAGATTGATTAACTAATATTAATTAATCAATAATAAATGATTAAGGGTAATTAATTAATTGTAATTAATTAAGGTAATGTAATTAATTATAGTTAATTAGTTAATGAAGTAACTAAGGTTAATTACTGTATTTGGTTTAGAGTAATTAATTTTATGTAATTAATTAAAGTATAATTAATCAGGATTGATTAATTAAGATGATAAATTAGAGGTTAGTTAATTAATTAATTTGTAGTTAATTAATAATGATGCAAGCAAGATTTATATTGTGTTAATAATTAATTTAATTCATTATAAATTAATTAAAGATGATGTAATTAATTTAATTCAATTTAAATTAATTATAGGTAGTATGATTATAGATCATTGCTTATGAATGGTTGTTATTGGTTGCCTTGAATGGTTTGGAAATCTCAACTATGAGATTAGTATTGTTGATTGATATGGATACATTGGTTGCATTATGATAGGGATTATCTTTTGATAGTAATAATATGGATTATCATTGTTATGATAATGATAATTATCTGTTGTGAATCTGTGAATTATCTATCTGTGTGTATATAGATAATGTAATTGAATTGTTTTAAACTCTAAAACAACTTGGACCTAAAAGACACGCTTTGGATTTCGATGAGACCGGGATCGGGTTTCCATATTTGGATATCCGAAAACCACATCGATCCAAATTAATGATAGGTTGTGAATCTTATGTGAAGAGTGAAGACTCGAGGTGTAAGGACTATTAGTCAGTATAATTCTGGGGGTGATTCCGTGATGAGTTTGACGGAAATAGTACTTATAGGCTCGAGATAGAGATTCAGAGTGCAAGGGTTATCGTCGTTAACTCTGAGGGTGATTCCAAAATGAGTGTAACGAGATAATGCCTTCGGTTTCGTTCGAACCCGAAATGAACTTGTATGGATTGAATGCTTTCAGCACATCATCAGGTGGACGATGAGCATTCTAAGAGATGTGTTCTATAAAGGTAATCGTAGCCTCAAACCTCATCAACCGGGAATGGCTAAAACAGGGGAGGTGCAGCAAGGCTTCGTGGGTAGCTCCCACTGGAGAGCAAGATTTTCCCTGTCTAGAAGTCCCTTTTTATTCTGCTGTGCGGGCGGTTGGAATTGCGCACCAACTGCGGGGTTGTCTTGTTCGGAACTGTTCAGTAAGGAATGGGTCCGGCCTTGTGTTGCAGGGGAGCGGGCGTACTCCTCGGTACGTTGATCTAGGCCACATACTGTGACGGGCGGCACCCCAGTAGCCCTGCCATTGATGGAATCCAAAATCCAATAAGTGTCGTACGTATTAGTTGTGCCCAACTATGTTGGAACGTGAGATGTAAGCATTCCAGCTATTTCTGTATTTTACTTGAAAACCCTAGACACTATTATAATATCACTGGATTTCCTATCAAATGTTTTGGTTAGCGTAAGGTAAAAACTTTTCCATGTTTACATGTGGGAAGTTTTACGTGATACCTTTCTTTTCAAAAGGTTTTTTGAAAATTAAGCAACTTTAACCTGTTACTCACACCAGACCTATGTCTGACCCGGAGTTTATTCTTTGTTTTCTTAAACTCTTAGGTACTCAAATTTTTACGACTAGCCAAGAGATTCAGGTTAGCTTGAACGAATATTGGAGGAGCAATGGAGCAGGAGGCTTCTGCGTTAGATATATAGTATTCCGCTGTGTGTTCTGTGTTGTCTCTGAGTTGTATTATGTTGTAAATACTAGGCAGGTGTTTATAACTGTCTAGTATGTGTTGTATATCTGTGTACTCTGATAGTGATTGTAACTATGTAATATCTTATGTTATTAATATAATTTATTCGTTCCGCTGTTTAGATTCTGATGTGTTGTTTCTTCTTCTTCTCTTTCTTTCTCTTTTCTATCACTTTCTTTCTTATTAGCGATGCGACTTCCTGGTGTTTGGAAGTTGGATCCTTACAGTGGTATCAGAGCATTAGGTTGAGTGAATACCTAGGCTCTGGAGTGGTGTCTTTCTTGAGAGAGCGTATTTGTAATTTTATACATATTTATATATATTTATCTATTTCTACCTATCTGTTGGGTTACCTGTTCGGGTTTTCCAATATAGATTATAAAGGTAGATAAGGTAGTGGTGCATGTAACACGATTACTACCATTGGTTGGAGTCTGATGTTTGAGGTTGGAAGTATATCTGTCGAGACTGTAGATCTAATACCGTCTCGAGTAAGCTTTGTTGTGTTGAATTATTTCATCGATCTCTGAAGGAAACCTGTTAAGGTTCAGAGTCATCTTTGAAGTGCAGAGTTTGATGAGTTGAGTTTGATCTGTTCGATTGGGCTAGAGCAAGTGATGGTATTTTGATACCTCAGGAAGTTGTAAATGCGTGATGAGATGCAGCGACTATGGATTGTTTCCGAAGATGTTTTCTTGAAACAAGTTTTGGAAGTATTCTGCTTCGGTGTTGTGGCTAGATTCAGCAGGATGTTGTGGTGTTTCTATTTGTTTTGGGGTCCGAGTTTCTCGAAGAGCTTTGGATTAGGAAGTTTTGGCTTTGGTGTCAGTGATACAGCTCAGAGTGTTCTGTGAGCCGACAAGGAGGTCTTAGCTGAGTAGTTTTTCTTGAGATGAAGTTCATAAGCTGCTGAGTGAATCTGTTTCTTCAGTAGATTGACTAGACCTGTGTAAGCTGTTCTGTTTGGTAAAGTGAGGACAGTTTTCTTTGGAAATTTATCTGGGTTGATTGCAAAAGTGACTTGAAATTGTTTGAGAGTTCTCTTGGATTGTTAGAATTTTTCTGGATGTCTTCTGGGAAGACGGAGATTTGTTCGCATCTGGAGATTGAGTTTTCTTATCGACTAGTATTCCAGGAATGGAACCGGTGGTTCTGTTTGGTTGGAAAATGATTCCTAGAGATGGAGTTTGATGAAGCAACTCAGGTTTCAGGGGAATTTCTAAGTTTCCTTTATGGATATGTAGAACCATATTTATGGAAGAAGATGTCCAGTTGGTGTATTTGTTCTTCATCGGCATTTTCTTATCTACTTCGGATCAGAGTTGTGCAGCGGAAGCAGTTTGGAAGTGTTTCTGATTGTCTTTTTCCGGATTAGGAGAAGTTTGTAGTCTTCTGCTAATTATGGAGTAGAGTTGTGTTTTTGGTTTTGGATTGATCTTGAGGAGATCATTGTGATGGGTTGTTTCTGGTTCTGTTTGTTCTAAAGGAATCAGCAAGGGTTAAGCTGATCAGTTTGAATGCTGGCAGCCCAGGTTTGTCTGAAAACTTTTGTGGATAAGGGACGGAGAAATTTGGAATTCGAAGTCGGAGACTTCGTTGTTGTTGGAGTTTTCTCTGATTCAGGAGCTATAAGTTTTGGTAAGTCTGGAAAGCTGACTCAGAGCTGTTTGGATCTTTCCTCCGTGTTTTGGTTGGATCAGTGTTTGGTTTTCAGCTTTGAATTGCCAGTTCGGACAACTGGGATTTCAAGATGTTTCACGTATCTCTGAGGGAGTACGTGTATGATATATCTCTGGTTTTGGAACCGGCTGTTCAGAGGGTTTGGTTATTGAATCAGACTCGTATGCAATCTGATATGCTGTCTAGTTTTGTAGATCTAGATGAATAGGAGCTCTATAGCTTAATAGTATTGATTGTTTGGAATCTTAAGCGAGTATCCCGATATTTATACCGGGGAAACTCGTGAAAGTTCTATCCAGAATTTTTCTAGATAATTAGATTTGTTTGATTGGGTGAATTGGTTGCTATGGTTGTTAGCATATCATTGGTATGTGCTTGTGTTTTAAAATTTAATCTTTAAATAGATTATTAAATTACCTTTGTTTTAAATTTCGAGGACGAAATTCTTTTAAGGAGGGAGGAATATGATGACCCGGAATTTTAAGCAATATCAATTTAATAATCTGAAATAAAAATTAAATTGATTTGATAATCTTTGTAATAAGATTTGAATTAATTTAATGATCCAATAAAATAAATAGTTGATTGATAGATTTTATCTTTTTAAATCTAATAATTGTTTTATATTTATAATACATATAGAATATGTATATATTGTAAAAAGATATTGTTTTAAATTTAATTAATAAATAAATCCTGTTTTCTATAAAATATGTATCTTTAGTAAATTGGGAATTTTGTTTTTATTTAAAAGTTAAACTTTTAAAAGGTTATTTAAGAAATAAATATGGTTTTAAATACATAAGAAAAATATTGAAATGATTTAAAATATGTTTAGCTCAAGTTTAAAATTTAAATAAATAGCAATAAGGTTTATTTTGATTTTCTTTTAAATATAATGTGATAAAATAAATAATTTATTAATAAGAAGACAATTTCTTTTAATAAGTTATTTATGGTTATCAAATGTTGTTATTTTTAAATATAACAATACATTGTTTTAACAAATAAATTTTTAATAAAAATAACTGTTTTTCAAATTTTAATTGTGTAATTATCTTTGTAAATAAACTTGATTTCAAAATTTAATTTGAACTTGAATTCAAAGCTTTGAAATCTAAAGTGTAAATGTTTTTAATTTGTTTTGATTTTGAATTATTTGTATAAGTTTCATTTTATAAGTTAAATTTGATTTATTCATTTTAAAATTTATATACATGTAAATAAATACATGTTAACTAATTTATTTAAACATGGATTTTCATATATCTTATATTAAACATCTAATTAAAATATAAGTTAACATAATTATAACAAATTAACATTAGATGCAAATGTAAACATTATACTAATTAGAAGAACAATTGTTAATCCATAAACTTGACAAAGTGACAAATGTTAACTTCTTTACAAGTGTCACAATTTGAATTTAGGTTTTTCTATTATTTTTTCAGTTTTTATAAGCATATTCTCTTCCATTTTGTTTCTTTTCAAATCTAAAGCTACGAAGACAAACAAATAAAAAAATATAAACACTTCCATTCAAAAAAAAACTACTATCTGAAACATCTTCGACAAAATTTTGAAAATCATCCCCAAAATCCACTTCACAAACCTCAAACAAGTCTGCATGCAAATCCTTTTTACAAATCAAAACAAAGCATGCTTGTTTTTTTTCAAAATCTGGGATCTGCTCACAAGCAATCGCCTACATCAAACAGCCTGCATATTTTTTTTTTCAAGTATAAGGCATCAGCATCATCTTCTATCTGGAGTGTCTACGTGCAAGTGAAATCAGGAGAAAAATCAAAACAGGATGTAAAGTTTCAAATTTAAAGAAGCAATTCAAGGTTTAAGCAAAGGGGATTTTCCAGTTTTATAAAGCACAATTTTTTTTTCAAATTTCTGCTCTGCCATCAAGATTAAGGTGAGTAACATCCTATTTAATGAAATTTAAGTATTTTTGAATGTTGCTTGTTGATTTCCATGTTTAAGTATGAATGATATATATGTTTATATCAGTTTTTTTTCTGTAAAAATGAATGTGTAATTTGAACATGCAATGTCTTTTGTATTTTATTTCCAGGATCTAAAATCTGTTCAACCTCCATCATCACATAATATAATATATGTTAGTGTTTTAAGGATCATACAAATGTGTTGTAGAATCAGGAATCAATTTAAATTTTGTTCAGTTTAAATAAAATAAATTTTTTATGAATTGTCTCTGAAACTCAGATAACAGGGAAAATTTGTATATATATGAAATACCAAACATACTAATTCATTGTTTCAGGAATAAGATCAAAAACATTATTCAAAATTATGATTTTTAAACATAAATTCACAGTTTTAAAAACTAGATGTAACATGCAGTTTTATGTTGAACTGTAAAGGGGGATTTTGGGTTAATGGGTGATCTAGGCAATTTGGGGTGACGAGGTTCTTCTGGTAGGTGGAGGAGCAGTCACTGATGATTGGAAAAATAATGGTTGTTGATGCAAATCAACATTGGGACGGCGATGGTGATTTTCTTCCTGAAGCCCTAGTTTAAGGTAGGTAGATTGCTTTGGTCAGTTCTTCATGAAGAAGTGATCGAGTTGATTGAGATTCTGGGGGATGATAGTAGGTTGGTGGATGAACTCGTGGCCGGAGTCGCTGCCATTCCGGTGGTCAGAAGGTGGAGGATGAGGGTATTACAGGTTTGGGGGTGAAACCTGTATCTTCTGTTCCATGTTTATGTTTATGAACTCGAATTCAAATTCGAGGTGGATAAGAGTAAGGAGATGGTCGTATTGGACTAGGGGGTTGAATGTTGATTTGTTGAAGTCACCGGAGAAGGAGGTTGATGGCCGGAGGCACGGTGCACGTGCACCGTGCAATTTTTTTGGTCTAATGTTTTTCTGGGTATTGAAGTATTTTTGAACTCGAAGTATAACTCGAGTATTTTTGTGTCTTGCTCGAAGAAGTGAGTCTGATGACTCGAACCAGAATTTGGGCAGGGAGGGGTTTTAGTATAGAACAGGTTTAAACAGAAACCTGTTATTCTGTTTAAATTTTAAAATAAAATTTAAACCCTGAATTCAAATGGAAGTAAAGTTTTTAAATCTGAGTTAAGTTTAAATCTAGTTTGTATTATAGTTTCAAATGATTTTGAATCCTATAAGTTTTCAAAATTTAAAGGTGGTTTTCAGTTTTAAAATAATAAAAAAAGAAAACGTGGCAGTTTCTGAAATTTAAATTTCATTTTAAATCTGAAGCTAATTTTAAACTAGCAGTTTGAATTTAAATTTAAGTCTAGTTTTCTTAAGGGTTTTGAATCTTCAGTTTCTTTTTAAAATGGAATTTGATAAAGAGTTTTAGAATCATGGTTTAAATCAAAAATTTAGTGCAAGTTTAAATTTAAATAATTTTAAATACGGAATGTTCAAATGTATTGAATTTAAAATTTGGATATTTGAATAAGTTTTAAAATTTGAATGTCTTCAAACAAGTTAAATTTAAATTGTTTGCTAGAGGTAAATTTGTTTTCAAAACAAATATTTGAACTTGATTCTTTTTGAATAAATTCTTTATAAAGGTTTATAAAAGAAAGTTAAATAATTTGTTAACTTGAATTTACAATTTAAATAGTAATGTACTTTAAACTTAATTTTAAATGAAAATTTAGCAAATTGATTAAGACTTATCTTATATAAGTTTTAATTATAAGTAATAAGTGTTATTTACATTTGTTCTAAAAAGAATATAAATGGAATTCAAATTGGTGAATGCTTTAATAAATATCAGTTTTGAATTTTAGATTCAAAATGAAATTTGAATTTAAATTTAAAAATGCAATGTTCTAAGTGCACTTTAATATTAATAAAATTATTAATAAGGAATGGATTATCTAAGAAATTATTAAGGTGTTAAAATAATTAAATAAATAAGATAACTAAGGAGTGACTTATTTATTTAATTTATAATTAATAATTTGGATTAATTTAAATTAGAGATAAATTAAGAAGTAATTAAAGAAAGAGTAATTAAAGAATTAGTAATAGTTAATGATGGTCATTAACTAAGGTTTATTTAGAAATTAATTAATATGATTAATCTATAATGATTAATTAGATTAATTAGTTAATGATAATAAACTATGAAATTTATTTAAGTTAATTACTTAAATAAAAGTAATTAAGACATTTATTTACTTAATGTAATTAATGGGGTTTATTGAGATTGGTTTAAATTAATTAATTAAGTTTAATTTTAAACACTGGGTTTGATAATAATTACCTGATGTAATTAATGAAGTAGAATTACTCAGTGAAGTAATTAAAGATAATTACTGGATGTAATTAGGGATAATGATGGAATTGTGAAATAATTTGGATTAAATTATTTTGTATAATTAATCAAAGGATTAATTAAAGAAATTAATTAAGGGGTAATTAATTTGATAAGTAATTAAGGGAAGTTAATTACAGAATGAGATTAATCAAAGGTGATTAATAATTATGGTTTAAGTGAGATTAATTACTGAAAGTAATTAATTTAATTGAATAATTAATTTAAATATAATTAAGGATCATTAATTACTATAATTAATGAAGTAATTAAGATTGATTAACTAATATTAATTAATCAATAATAAATGATTAAGGGTAATTAATTAACTGTAATTAATTAAGGTAATGTAATTAATTATAGTTAATTAGTTAATGAAGTAATTAGGGTTAATTACTGTATTTGGTTTAGAGTAATTAATTTTATGAAATTAATTAAAGTATAATTAATCAAGATTGATTAATTAAGATGATAAATTAGAGGTTAGTTAATTAATTAATTTGTAGTTAATTAATGATGATGCAAGCAAGATTTATATTGTGTTAATAATTAATTTAATTCATTTTAAATTAATTAAAGATAATGTAATTAATTTAATTCAATTTAAATTAATTATAGATAGTATGATTATAGATCATTGCTTGTGAATGGTTGTTATTGGTTGCCTTGAATGGTTTGGAAATCTCAACTATGAGATTAGTATTGTTGATTGATATGGATACATTGGTTGCATTATGATACGGATTATCTTTTGATAGTAATAATATGGATTATCTATTGTTATGATAATGATAATTATCTGTTGTGAATCTGTGAATTATCTATCTGTGTGTATATAGATAATGTAATTGAATTGTTTGAAACTCTAAAACAACTTGGACCTAAAAGACACGCTTTGGTTTTCGATGAGACCGGGATCGAGTTTCCATATTTGGATATCCGAAAACCACATTGATCCAAATTAACGATAGGTCGTGAATCTTATGTGAAGAGTGAAGACTCGAGGTTTAAGGACTATTAATCAGTATAAATCTGGGGGTGATTCCGTGATGAGTTTGACGGAAATAGTACTTATAGGCTCGAGATAGAGATTCAGAGTGCAAGGGTTATCGTCGTTAACTCTGAGGGTGATTCCAAAATGAGTGTAACGAGATAATGCCTTCGGTTTCGTTCGAACCCGGAACGAACTTGTATGGATTGAATGCTTTCAGCACATCGTCAGGTGGACGATGAGCATTCTAAGAGATGTGTTCTATAAAGGTAATCGTAGCCTCAAGCCTCATCAACCGGGAATGGCTAAAATAGAGGAGGTGCAGCAAGGCTTCATGGGTAGCTCCCTCTGGAGAGCAAGATTTTCCCCTGTCTAGAAGTCCCTTTTTATTCGGCTGTGTGGGCGGTTGGAATTGCACACCAACTGCGGGGTTGTCTTGTTCGGAACTGTTCAGTAAGGAATGGGTCCGGCCTTGTGTTGCAGGGGAGTGGGCGTACTCCTCGGTATGTTGATTTAGGCCACGTACTGTGACGGGCGGTACCCCAGTAGCCCTGCCATTGATGGAATCCAAAATCCAATAAATGTCGTACGTATTAGTAGTGCCCAATTATGTTGGAACGTGAGATGTAAGCATTCCAGCTATTTCTGTATTTTACTTGAAAACCCTAGACACTATTATAATAGCACTGGATTTCCTATCATATGTTTTGGTTAGCGTAAGGTAAAAAATTTTCCATGTTTATGTGTGGGAAGTCTTACGTGATACCTTTCTTTTCAAAAGGTTTTTTGAAAGTTAAGCAACTTTAACCTGTTACTCACACCAGACTCATGTCTGACCCGGAGTTTATTCTTTGTTTTCTTAAACTCTTGGATGCTCAAATTTTTACGAGTAGCCAAGGGATTCAGGTTAGCTTTGATGAATATTGGAGGAGCAATGGAGCAGGAGGCTTCTGCGTTAGATATATAGTATTCCGCTGTGTGTTACGTGTTGTCTCTGAGTTGTATTATGTTGTAAATACAAGGCAGGTGTTTATAACTGTCTAGTATGTGTTGTATATCTGTGTACTCAGATAGTGATTGTAAACTATGTAATATCTTATGTTATTAATATAATTTATTCGTTCCGCTGTTTAGATTCTGATGTGTTGTTTCTTCTTCTTCTCTTTCTTTCTCTTTTCTATCCCTTTCTTTCTTATTAGCGATGCGACTTCCTGGTGTTTGGAAGTTGGGTCGTTACACAGCTACAAATAAAAATTTAAACACATCATAAATCAATTTAACCAACATAAGAAATCTTAGAAGTTGTGAGTGGGTTAAAACACCCTCCTTTATATGAATCTGAAAATAGTAGACTTCTAATCAATAGCTTCGCTCTACGTTTCCTTAGTCTTCTTCTTGATTGCTAGCTTTGTTCCGTAATTTTTCTTTTATATTGATTTACTTTAATTTCCCTCCTTATTATATTAATATATATATGTATTTATGTATGTATTATTAAAAGGTTTGGAAAAGATTTGAAAAGGAAGAATTTGAAAAGAAAAGGATTGAAATAAGAAGAACTGAAAATTGTAGAGAAGATCAAGATTTGAAAAGAAAGAAGAAAGTTTGAAATAGAATAAAACTTGAGAAGAAGAATATTTGAAGAGGAAGGAAAAATTAAAATGAGATATAATAAGGAGATTTGGAAAAAAAATGTTTTGATTTATCAAATTAAAAGTCAAACTAATTCATTCAACAAAAAAAATTCAAATAAACAAATAAATGTTGGTTCCCATTCTTATTATTAAAACAATCATTATGCCATAAACATATTTACATTTGGTTACATTTCATTACATTGATACTTCCGTTTCACCTTTATTCGTATTACTATTTTATTTCCACTAATTGTGTAATAACTACAAAATTCAACATACTGAGATTTGTCGATTTCACCCATAAATTAAGATTTTAAATCCACTTAACTAATTTTCCTCGGTTCCATCATTTATTACATCAACTGTTACTTTAATTTACATTAACCAACGTAAAATTAAGATTTATTTGTAATCGATTACCAAATTTTATTTTAACTCATTAAATAAACAAGCAACCTAAAAATTGCAACTTATGTGCTTTTAATTGCATTGACATTTAAACTTATTAACTTATATCAAAACTATTATCATTAATTGCAAACGGATTACCAATTTTAGTCACTACCCTAAATAACTAACGTATATTAATCTACATTATTCCCAAGTTACAAATTTTGAATTAATTACTATTTATTATTATCGTTTCATTGATTAATTTACATTTGCATTGGTTTTTCTTATAATAAATTTATTACCCAATACTCCTATATTCATCTTAGATTTGTTCAAATGCTATATTTCAATTTATAACCAAAAATTTCTATTGATTTCCCATTTTAATTTATTAGCCTCCATTAACGTTAATTTACCTTTAAGTTATCACTAACGGACAAGTGTTGAAATTGATTACATACACCGTTCTCACCCTGTTACCAATTGGATGAATTTTCATTGATTCGTAGCTATTGCATTAATATCCACAAATTTCATCCACATCTCTATTAATGTAAAATTTAATATTAAATCCCCCTTATTTGCAATTAATTTACTTATTGATTTTTTTTTTTACTTTCAAATAAATTAATAAATCTAAAATTTAACTCCTACGATCCACCACTTGTTATATTACAAATGAAATTAACATTGGTTACATCCTTTGGAATTAACAATCTTTTATGACAAATCAATTTATCCTAACTGCACAATTAGGTCAATTAACTGCAATTAATTTCACATTAAATTTTATAAATTATCAATTGAAACTTTAACAAATCCGTTACTTGATTTAAAACCCTTCTATTCAATAAATTGACATTTATAGGTGAAATTAACATTGACTTATATTTCATATCATAAATGCATGCTTTATTTCATACTATTTAGTTATATTTGCCAAGTATGTATATTAATTACTATTTATATTCTTTAATTAATTTACTTTCTTGGTTTCATACTTAATAAATTTTCACTTCCAACAATATTATAATTACCTACATGACATTGATTTTTATTTCATGAATTCATTAAATAAATCCACTAATTGCCTTTGTTTCCTTATATTCAATTTATTACCATTTTAAATACGTTTATTATCAACAACATTCCTTAAAATTACTTATCTACAATTATTGCATTGGTTTATTCAACGGTTACTTTTTATTTACTCATTTTCTATTTATAACCAAATGTAACAATTTTCACACTTCCTTTATGTTATTAATTACCATTAAAGTAACGTTTATCATCTACAATAAACATTGTAATTACTTACCTACATTGATTGCAAAAAAATTCCATTTATTGCATATTACTTCCGGTTACTATAACATTGAATTCATTAAATTTATTACTAATTATATCATTGCATTAGTTAATACAATGTTCCCATTTGTTTTTCTTATATTCAATTCCTCAGCCTATAACAATTTCCATTACTTTAAATAAATCGTAATTTCATTTCCATTGTTAATACTTATCTTTAATTTTAAATGTTGCATTTCATTTATTTAAAATTTTAGTGTTTACTTATTTCTTCCTAAATTTAATTACAAACTCTTAATTAAATTAAGCAATTAATTTCTCAAAATTTACGGGTCGTTACATATTGGATGAGGATCATATTGAATCGAATGTTTAGTCATATTATGCAACAAAGTAGGAGTATCATAAAAACTTATAGTTGTTGTCAATTTCTTTGAAGCGGAAAGTAAAATGTGAACGGTTACCTAAGCAGATGAAGCCACTAAGTCCTTATATGCTAAGTTAGCAAACATGAATCATTCTAACTCTTTACGTAATTTTATCAAAAAGCATGACTCTAACCTTATTAGTGATACCTAAATGTTTGAGGAGTTAATACAGTATTTTGAACAACTTTACAATATAAGAATTCAAAATACTGCATTTCCAAAGGTATATGTAAGAATAAGGTTTGAGACCGTGGAAGAGTATTTTTAAATGAAGCTATTACTATAGAGGAAGTGAAAAATGCTGTTTTTTCTATTGGAGTTAATAAAGCTCCTGGCCTAATGGATTTACTTCTGAACTTTTTAAAACACATTGGGAAAAATTGAAGGTTAACATACTCGATGCTATGTAAAGCCATTTCATGGGTGGTAAAATCATCTGAGAAACTAATCATACATTTCTAACCTTGGTACCAAAAAAAAATCCACCCTCAACCATGAATGGCTATAGACCTATTGCGTGTTGCAATTCTAGAAAAAAATTCTTTGCAATAGGTTAAATCGGTACTTGAATTTTTGATCTCATCAAATCAGCTGGAATTTATTCCAAATAGAAACATTTCAGAGGGTATAGTGTGAGAACACGAGCAAATTAGAGATTTTAATAGAAGTGATGCTTATAAAATATGCATAGAAGTGGACTTAAAGAAGGCATATGATTTGGTTAATAGAAAATTTCTAATTTGCAAGCAATGGATTTTCTTGAAAGGTGGATTAAAATTATAGCAGAAATTGTAAATACCCCAAAGTTCTCAGTCTTGTATAAAGGCATTCCAAAGGGTTATTTTGAAAGCAAAAATGGTACTAGACAAGGTGATCCTCTATCACCTTATATGTTCAATATAATCATGGAATATTTTCATGATGCTTATGGATTTGAAAGAATCTAGTGGAAAAATTAAACCAGTAATCAGAAATGAGAATAGTATATCACATTTTATATATGCTGATGATGTACTAATATTTGATAAAGCAGGTGCTAGAAGAGCTCAAGCTATAAAAAAAAAAATTGGAAAACTCAAAAATTA
Organism: Allium cepa; assembly: GCA_030765085.1. Lineage (NCBI taxonomy): Eukaryota > Viridiplantae > Streptophyta > Magnoliopsida > Asparagales > Amaryllidaceae > Allium > Allium cepa. Next base: position 142,380,338 of record CM060932.1, read on the forward strand.
TGCTGGGCTGCAAGTGAGCAATGAAAAAACAAAATATTCTTTAGTAAAAATTACAGGGTAAAAGATGAAGTTTGCAACATTCTACAACTGCAAGAAGGTAAACTACTAGTTAGACATCTAGGGCTGCCATTGTCCACGTTATATATCAAAGATAAATTTTGTGATAAGCTAATTGATAGTATCATAAAGAGATTTGAAGGGTGGGAATGTAACTATTAAGCACCGTTGGTAGGTTGGAACTGATCAGGTCAACTATCACTCCTACGGTTTTGTTTGGTGCTAAAGTTTTAGGATTCCTACTGCTACCTTAAATAAAGTGATTAAAATATGCTCCAACTTCATGTGGAAAGAAAATTTTCAAAAGATCTAACGCGATGAAGTTTGCTATACTAAAGAAAGAGGGGGTTTGAGTGTCTATAATTTTACACATATGAATGAAGCTTGTAGCCTTAAACTCGTATGGAATTTTCTTGAAAAAGATAATTATGGTCATGTTGGATGAAGAATAGACTTTTGAAACAAGAACCTTTCCTGGATACAAAATTAAAAAAAATAGTTAGGGACTTGGAAGAATATACTTGGTCTTAGAAATAAAGCATTTCAACATCTTGAAAGAAGGGATGTGGATGGAAAAACTACAAGTTTAAGGTTCGATCCCTAGATAAATGGATCTAATATGATGGAAAAGTTGAGTATTAACTGTTAAAACATTCAATTTAGCCCTAATCAATTCAAGAGAAATCAAAACTATAAACAAACGAAGATTAGCGGAAGCGAACCGGAGTCCATTGAATCGATTTGTGAAGGCCATGATCTTCCAAGAATACAGTTCTCCTTATTTCTGAATAATTTCTCTCTGATGGGGAAAAGAGAAAAATATGAAAAGGTGCGTACTGTTTCTCGGGGACCAGAGCATTTTATAACGGACAAAAAATCAGTTATGTATCATTTGCAATTTGGCCCCTCAACAAATTGTAAATTTTACTTGTTGTTTATACCCTAATAATAGCATTATACAATTAACATATGTGCCCACATAAAATTTTAATCTAACAATCTTCCACTTGGACAACATATGTTTCCTTATAAATGTACAACCTTATGAGCTCAAAACTATTAAATAAAGGTAATCTTAATAATCTCGGCCATCAACCATATTTATATAGGATCACAGTGGTCTTTGCCACATTAATCATGACTAAACCCATCAGTGGTCACATACATATATATAATCAAATGACATAGATCAATCATGAATATGTAGCATGAAAATTACATGTAATATGAACAAAACATGTCTATTTTCAACTGGTCCTCTTTAAACTTAAGTGAGGTCAGAATCAAAGCAATAAAACAGAGTGAATGAACTGAATACTTTACTTCTGATCAGAAAGTTAAACACATAAATGTCTTAAAGTAAATATACAGCACATATAATACAAACTCCCACTAAACCATAATATCCTCAAGTAATACAACACCCATATGAGCAGTGTGCTTATGAAAGACCTTGGGTGGTAAATCTTTTGTGAGCGGATCCACTATCATGAAGTTTGTTCCAATATGCTCTATAGAAATCTGTCTACTCTGCCCTCTCTCTTTCACAACTAAGTATTTTATGTCAATATGCTTCGACTTAGTCGACCTTTTGTTATTATTAGAATATAGCACTGCTGATTTATTATCACAATATAACTTCAATGGTCTTTCTACATTTTTCAAAATGCGCAGCCCAATGACAAAGTGGCGTAGCCATATTCCATGGTTTGATGCCTCATAACATGCTACAAATTCTGCCTCCATGGTGGAAGAAGTTACAAGTGTTTGTTTAACACTTTTCCAAGATATAGCTCCTCTAGCCAACAGATAAATATAGCCTGATGTAGACTTTCTACTATCTTGGCATCCAGCAAAATCAGAATCAGAATACCCTACGACCTCCAAATGATCTGACCTTCTATAAGTGAGCATGTAATCTTTTATTCTCTGAAAATACCTCATAACTCTTTTGGCTGCTTTCCAATGGTCTATACCAGGGTTGCTTAAGTAATCTGTCTAACATCCCAACAATGTATGCAATATCTGGACGTGTACATACTTGAACATATATTAGACTCCCAACGGCTGAAGCATATGGAATCTTTTGCATTTCTTGAATTTCAAGATTGATTTTAGGGCACTGACTAAGACTGAATTTATCTCCTTTAGCAACAGGGGTATCTCCTGGTCTACAATCTTGCATGCCAAACCTTTTGAGTACTTTATCAATATAGCTCTTTTGTGATAATCCAAGAATACCCCGAGATTGATCTCGAAGTATCTGAATACCCAATACAAAAGAGGCATCCCCAAGATCTTTCATCTCAAAATGTTTAGATAGAAATTTCTTGGTTTCATGCAATAAGCCTATATCGTTACTGGCAAGCAAGATGTCATCGACATATAGAACCAGGAATATATGTTTACTCCCACTGAACTTGTAATACACACAATCATCAACAATATTCGTCTCAAAACTAAACGAGATGATTACTTGATGGAATTTATGGTACCATAGATGGATTTTGTTAATTTGCAAAGTATATTCTTTGGATCTCCCGACACAAAGTTTTCTGGTTGTACCATATAAATTGTCTCATCAATGTCTCCATTGAGAAACGCCGTCTTAACATCCATCTGATGTAACTCAAGATCAAAATGAGCAACAAGTGCCATAATTTTTCTAAAAAAGTCTTTCGGTGAAATTAGAGAGAAAGTCTCTATAAAATCAATGCCTTCTTTCTGAGTATAGCCTTTTGCTACAAGACGTGCTTTATACCTCTCCACATTACCTTTTGCATCCCTCTTGGTTTTAAATATCCATTTACAACCAATTGGTTTTGCACCTTCTGGTAATGAGACAAGTTCCCAAATTTTATTGTCTTGCATGGACTTATACTCCTCATTCATGACATCCATCCACTTTTGAGAGTTAGCACTTTTCATGGCATGATGAAAGTTGATTGGGTCATCTTCCATCATTCCATTATCATTTTCTTGTTCTTGGAGAAATACAATATAATCATCTGAAATAGCACTTCTCCTTTCTCTCATGGACCTCCTTAATGGCACTAGTTCTTGAGGTTGTTGAGTTTGTTCTTCTGGAAAAATAGCTTCATTTTGAATAAGGGATTGTATAACATTGTCTTGTTGAGGTTCCGGAATCACTTCTTGATCAATGATAGGTGTAGGCTAGTGTATAACATTGTCAAAAGTGATAATAGGAACTAGGTTTGAATCCAATTCCTCCTCAAAATAAATGTCTTTAACTTTGTTTCTCCCCCCAAACTCAATATCCTCAAAGAATACTGTATTTTTCGTCTCAAAAATATTCTTAGCTATGGGATCATAAAACTTATATCCCCTAGAACGCTCAGAATAACCAATAAAGTAGTTGCTCACTGTTTTGGAATCCATCTTCTTTTCATTTGGCCTATAAGGTCTTGCCTCAGCTGGACAACCCCAAATGTGAAAGTGATTTGGACTAGGCTTTCGGCCTGTCCAAAACTCATAAGGTGTTTTTGCAGTTGCTTTAATTGGTACTCTATTTAGAATATAAGCTGTTGTCTTTAATGCTTCTCTCCAGAGAGAATCAGGTAAGGTGGAATGAGCAATCATACTCCTTACCATATCCTTAAGAGTTCGGTTTTGTCTTTCAGCAACACCATTCATGCTAGGTGATCCTGGCATGGTGTACTGTGGGATAATACCACATTCCTCTAGGAATCTAGCGAACGGTCATGGATGTTGTTCACCTGAACCATCATATCGACCGTAATACTCACCACCACGATCAGATCTGACACTTTATTCTTTTGTTAAGTTGATTTTCAACTTCAACTTTATAAGCTTTGAACACATCCAGTGACCGTGATTTTTCATGAATTAGATATACGTTGCCATAGCGTGAGTAATCGTCTATGAATGATATGAAATATTATTGACCATTCCAAGATGCCGTAAGGAAAGGTCCACAATATCTGTATGAATTAATTCTAAGATGTCTGAAGATCTATTAGCACCCAATCTTTAGTTTTGGTTTGTTTTCCCTTGATGCAATCTACACAAACGTCAAAGTTTGTGAAGTCAAGAGATTCTAAAATACCGTCAGATATTAAGCGCTCAACTCTACCTTTTGAGATATGACCTAAGCGCTTATGCCATAAAGATGCTAAATTTTCTTTATTTATTTTACGTTTAGTACCACGTGATTCTACATGCAAGGTTTCATTATAGGATGCAACTGTTTCTAACAAATAAAGATTGTCATATGCATTTAAATAACCAGTTCCAACAATATTTGAATTCAAAGACAAAGTAAACTGATTGTTCTAAATGAACAACATTATCCAAATTTGTTCAACACTGAAACAGAAATCAAATTCCATCTAAATGACGATACAACAAAAGTGTCTTTTAAATCCAAATAAAAACCAGTTCCTAACAACAATCTAAAATGTCCAATCGCTTCCACTTCTACCGATTGTCCATTGCCCACAAAGATGTGTCTTTCACCATCACTTGGCTTTTGGTAGCTCAGGCAACCCTGCATAGAAACACTTATGTGAGTGGTAGTACCAGAATCTATCCACCAAGTGTTTCTAGGTACTGAAGATAAATTAACTTCAGAACAGATCAAAGTAACAAACATACCTTTCTTTTCACGCCATGCATGAATTTGGTACATTCCTTTTTCATATATCCAGGTTTGTGACAAAAGAAACAGCCGTCTTTTTCCTTTTGTTGTTTCTTTTGATCTGAATCTTTAGCAGCTTCATTTTTAATTTTTCTTTTCTTGCCCTTTGCTTTAGAGGTGCTTGCCAAATGGGCACTCTCAGTCTTATCCTGCTTCAGCCTTTCTTCCTCTTGTACACAATATGAAATGAGCTCATTGAGAGTCGACTTCTCCTTTTGACAGTTGTAACTGACCCTAAATTGACCGAATTGTGGAGGAAGCGAGATAAGCACTAAATGCACAAGCAAGTCATCCGAAAGCTCAAGCTTTAGTGTCTTTAATTTTGAAGCAATGTGAGACATTTCCATAATGTACTCCCTTATGTTTTTCTTGCCTTTGAACTTCATGGAAATAAGTTTCTTCAAAAGAGTACTTGTTTCCGCCTTATCGCTTAATTTCAGCAAGAAAATCTGTGGCATCGGTAATCTCTTCGGATACCGCACCCTTAAAAGCCTTAGGTATGCCTCGTTTAATGATCATAAGACTCATGCGATTTGAACGGTCCCATTTCTCAAAAATTCTCCTTTCCTCGGAGGTACTGGCATCTGTAAGAGAAGCAGGTCGATCCTTCCTTAATGCAAGGTCCAGATCCATGCAACCAAGAATAATTAATATGTTCTCCTTGCAGTCCTTAAAGTTATTACCATTAAGGACCGGTACTGAATTAAGGTTAGCAGATACAGCAGCAACGGCTGAAACAGAAAACGAATAAAATTATATAAATTACATGCCTTTAACGACTTCATATAAAACAATAAATTCAAATAATGGTTAATAATATCTTAAGATATCAAACACATCATTAATATCAAGTCTTTGGACAGTAATATTAACTGTAAGCGGTACTCTTGTTATAGCAATCAAATGTTGACAATAAATTATGTCAAACAATATGCAATCTTTGGACTGTCATATTGCTCGCATAAAATACCTTATAATTGTCACACATTTATCACCACCAGTACGTATGAAATTCGGCCAAATATTAATTCACCTTTGGGCTCGTTAATAAATGCAAGAACCACATACACACAATTATTTTGATATTTTAATCAGAATAATCTACACAAAAGTGATCGCTTAGGCGATATTTTGTTTCAATTAAACTATTTAAATTATAAAATATCCTTAAGAAATCAGAAATCATATTTGAATATAATGGGTTCCATGAATTATCACAGGTCCGAACAAAAAATATGTATATCAATTTCAATCCTGACATGATGTTTACTGTCTTGAACTAGTTAATGGATATGTGCAGTTTCAATGTATGACAGCAAAACTATCACTTGTATACTAAACTTCTATATTAAAATTCACGCATGTTGTCATGTTCTTATACCCCTTAAGTGAATAATATAACATTATCAAATGGTGATATCAAGATCAAGCAACTACTAGCACTTATATTTGCGTAATATCAAGCAATCAGATACTTGCATTTACGTTTGGCTTAACTAAACCAGAGTGGAGGAAAAAACTCTCGGTCATAAAAAAATTTTTTTTTTTTTTTTTTGGCCGCTGCGTTGGTAGTTGAGAATCTTCCTCTCTACGCTTGTTCAATCCATTACAGCTAATATTTTGTTCGTACTTGCAAATTTTAAAGTGTGAACAAGATAATGTTTCTTTCATTGCACATGTCCCATTTATAGCTGTATTATTATCCTATTTTACTGCATGTAGTAATTCTTTAATGTCAGTATGCACAACTTTTAATGAAATCTCATGGTGTTTTTATACTAGTCCAAGAATAACCCATGTCTTGAGTTAAATACTAATATATCCAGTAGATAGTCATATTCTAAGTTAAAAGTGCATGCAAGTGGTGTGGGGAAAATAATCACGGTGGATACAGAAAAGAGGCACCTGGCAAATGCACTTATTGACACAGATAATCAAATTTTTCTGAAGCATTCGGTCCTTTTTTTTTTTATGTGCATGTCCTTACACTAGAATTTCAAAGTTTTATGTGCTGTCATTGGAATGATTTTTCAACGCATGGGTCTGCTTTCATTCCAGAAAGTAAATATTTATGCTATTTCAAGGATTTCGTAAAGACAGTCATTCGATAATAGCCTGCCAAAAAGTAAAAATAGGACCGAATTCTTGGGTAACCCGCTACAGCAGATGAATGGATGAAATCAAAAAACCATTTTCTATAGTAATTTTTTTTTTGAACTGAGAACAAACATGCGTATGTCGGAATTCAAAACATTGTTTTCATGAAATTACTATGTTCGGAAGATCATAACAATGCTACAGTTTCAAGAATCAATTTAGGGTTGCTCCGATACCAATTGTTGAAACATTCAATTTAGCCCTAATCAATTCAAGAGAAATCAAAACTATAAACTAACGGAGATTAGCGGAAGCGTACCGGAGTCCATTGAATCGATTTGTGAAGGCCACGATCTTCCAAGAATACAGTTCTCCTTATTTCTGAATAATTTCTCTCTGATGAGGAAAAGAGAAAAATATGAAAAGGTGTGTGCTGTTTGTCAGGGACCAGAGCGTTTTATAACGGACAAAAAATCAGTTATGTATTATTTACAATTTGGCCCCCTATTTACAATTTGGCCCCTCAATAAATTGTAAATTTTACTTGTTGTTTATACCCTAATAATAGCATTATACAATTAACATATGTGTCCACGTAAAATTTTAATCCAACATTAACAGGCTTGAACTCCTTGGGGGTTTTAATCTATCAGTTTGTGAAATAATTGAAAATGGACAATGATGGCCTTGGAAAATACATCATACTATCATAATAGCAGAAGAAATAAATAGTATATCCTTATAATAAGGGGAACAAGATTACTGGTTCTGGAAACATGATTCTCAAGGAAATTTCGCAATTAAATCAGTCTTCAAAAGTTTGAGCTCTACAGTTCCATAGCTACATTGGTATAAATTTTTTTAGGAAAGGTCCATCGACCCAAAATGGCAATGTATTTATTTAAAGCTATAACTAATAGGTTATCCACTAAATATAGACCGAGACAAAGATGTATGATTCTGGACGATGAAAAATGTGTTTTGTGTAATGGTGGGATAGAAACAGTATCTCATCTATACTTCAACTACAACTATACATCCTACATTTTGAGTTGACACGGATTAAAGTTGATACAATAACAAAGCGATCAATATGAATTAGCTATTGAATTTCAACAGCTATCATTAAAGTACATTAGTAAAGATCGTTATAGAGACATGACGAGACTGGCATTGTTGATGATAGTTTGGTTAATTTGGCAAGAACGTAATAATAGAGTGTTCAACAACAGATTTAGGATTAAATTCGAGCTTTGCAAGCAAGTGGAATGCTGCTTTGAAATGCTCATTATGAAATCAAGGAAAAATCCACCAAACAGTCAGATTTATAAAGAAGCAGTTGAGTTTTAGGATACACCATTCGACATCAAAGCTAAACCCCTTGACTATCCCCATAAACCTCACCGTTCAAGCATGAGTTGAGTTGAAGATGGATGTACTCAAATCGGAAGTTGAAAGAGGTAGATCTAGTAAAAGAACTCACGAAGAGCTGCAAATGTTTGGAATCGCCATTATTGTAGTTTAAAGAGGGAAAGAGGAGTTAGAAGTAATATTATGTCGGTTACACGTATTTTGTTTTCTTGTAATTATTTAAACGATAGTTGATGCCTTATAATTATTTAGAGACATTCTAGTGGCAACACAAATCTAGTGACCCTTTTTCTAAAAAAAAAAACATGCGATAGGCATGCAATTGAATTTTATTGTAAGCCGAGCGAAGTATGAAGCAATAAAATTTATTATAAAATGCTAGTGCTAACATTGAAAATGGATGGTGGTGTAAGGCTGATGTAGGAACCAATAATGTCAAAATTATGACATTAAGGAGGTGTAAGGCCTAAGACATAACCTATAATGTTAAATACAATGTTATAGAAGTAAGGGTGTACGACCTGAGTGGCAACCAAATATCTAAATATGACATTACGAATATGATGGTGTAAGGTCGGCGTCATAACCAAATGTTTAAACATGACATTATACGAATTGGACACTACAACAAAAATACCATTTAACAACATCAAAAAACGTTGTAATAGCTATTTTACAACATTTATACAAACGTCTTTACAGGCTGTAATGACACGTTTTTCCATACCCTTTAAATTGATAATAAACCACACGTGTAACTCAAATTGCATCGATGGATCATTAAGGTTAGAAAGAAAAATAGACAGAACAGAATCTCACACGAATAGAATAACATATAATATTGAACAAATATCTTTATAGTGGAAACTTTTAAATACATATATCAGAGTCTAACCTAAATTCAGCTTTGACAGTTATAAACATCCGTCCTTGTAATTGCTGATAGACATCAAACAAAAACAAATAGACAGCAGCGGATAATAGAATACGTCCATACGTAGATGAATATCTCCATCTCTTCTCTGAAAACTCCAACTATTTTCGACTAAACCTGAAACTACTCGGATCTGACCCGAGTATTGAAAATACCCAGATTAGGCTTGATAAACTGAAAGTCTGCAAGGTGGATCGTGCAGTGTATATGCGAATATATGTGAAAAAATATATGATGCAACTAAAAGTAATATTAGTCTAAGTAAATATAGAATAAGCACACTAGAATATTCTACTGGTTCGGACCTCCTGTCCTACGGAATTCGACTATCAAACACCCTCACTTTGCCCGGAGAAATAGGCTTGGTTATAATAAATTGTTCTCATCAAACGTGTGTTCTATAACATGGATATTGACTAATTAGTACAAATGCTTCCAATATATATCTAGAGAGTATTATCTATGACGAACTGAATATTTGGAAGAGTGGAATACAAATATAGATTGCTAGAGATCAAGAATATATGATAGAGAGTGTAAGTAAGTAAGGTGATCTGTTCTCTTGATTCTTGATGATATATATAGTTGTAGAGAGGTTTCTTGTGTAGTTGCATCCATTAATAAGTGCTCTATAGTTGCTTCTGTTGATGATGAAGAGTTGCAACGAAGAAAAGCGGAGATGTCTATTCTAATGTGGCAGTTGAAGTTTAAATTTAAAATCCGAGTTTGAAATCAGACGTTTGGTATTTGTATCAGATGTCTGATACTATATACTTTTGTACATAGCAGATATTCAGACGTCTGAGTGCTATTACCAGACATCTGATTTAGTCTGTCTGTTGTTCCAGAGGACTTTTACAGACGTCTGGCTTGTGCACCCAGATGTCTGATACTTGTGCATGTCTGTTTTGTGCATCTTTTCTGTTGCTTCTTTGTACCTATCGACTTGTAGTCTCTTGTAGTGTTCTTCGAGCTCTGTTCTTGTCTTTCTAGTGATGTTGTTCTAGCAAGTACTTGTGTATATAAATATACATGCATATTTGATTTCCATTGTATAACTGTCGTCATCGAAACCGTAGATTTGATTTCCTAACAATCTTTCCCTTTTTGATGATGACAACTATACAATATACTTATATATAATTTTATATATCTCCCCCTGAATATGTGCTTTCCATCATTTATTGTGATTTTTATTATTTCTTCCCCTTTGGCATTATCAAAAAGGATTTATAGCTTTTTAATTGTAGACATTATTTCCATTCAATTAGGTATTTACTAATCGTTGTAAGACTACATAAACATACACAGAAGTAACACACAAAAAAGAAAATTTCATTAATCACATTAAACGATTACATTCATACATTTGTATCATTTTTATACAAAAGATGGAAGCCTAAGAAATCTAAGGATCTTTTGGGGAAGTTTTATCTTAATCATCTCCTTTATCTTCATCCATGGAAGAACTCGCTTGTTTTTTAGGAGATGTCGGAGTTTGTTCAAAGGATTCTTTCTCCTTGTCAAAAAGTTGGAATGTTACAAAAGAGGAGGAGAAGGCATTGGAGTTGGCCAATCTTCTGAAGGTGGTGTAGGACCACGAACCTTTTGAACAACTTCCTTTAGAACGAGTAATACAGTTGAAAGTGACGTTTCAACTGTTGCTAGGCGAGAAGCAAAAGATGTTTCAAAACTATCAATACGCTTAACCAATAATTTTTTATTTCTAGACAAAATAAGCTGATTTTGGAGAGTTAAGTCGCGAATACTCTCATTTGGATTTGACTCAGTGCGAGACTCCAAAATATCATCCTAGCATGTATAATCAAATGGTGCAGGAGGAGGAGTAGTTTCATGATGTTGCTCCACCTCTTATGATGGTTCAAGTTGTGTTTGAGGTGGAGGCCCAGCTTGTATGGCTTGAAGTCGTTGCATCCACTCTTCAAATGATATAAAATCTGGAGGATTTTCCGGTAAGTGCATTAGAGAGAAAAAATTTGTGGATGCATATTTCGGAGAAATTTCTTCAAAAGTGGATAAATATGAGGAGATGTTGTGAAGTCTCATGATATATATAGGATAGATGATGGATGGGCGTGATCGAGACCAAAAATGTTTGAGCTCGTCAAATATAAATTATGCCCAATTGACTCTTGTTCCGCTGAAGATAGCATATAAGGCCTTGTGCTCTAGTTTCATGATTTGCTCATGACAAACAAGGCGAGGAATGATAGTATTGATAATCATTCTAGTGAGAAGTCTCGCCTTAGGTCGTAGGTATTTGGATGCAAATATAGGCATTTCATCATCCCATATTTGATGTGTTATACTATCTCTCGGTTTCAGACGCATATCCGAAATATTATATAAATCTTCTCCGGTGTCGGAACATCCGAGAGTTCGGCCTATGATCCCTGGAGTAAGCCTAATTGTGTTGCCGTAAACACTAGCCCATAGCCAATTATCTTCATTGTCAGTGTTTCAAACTACTGTGCTATCCAAATTAGCATAGAAAAGAAATACGGCTAAATGATCTATTTGGATGTTATTGGGATTAAAGGATATCAATGTTTCTAAACCGGCACTTTCACACATTTCGTCTAAATCATCCATTGGAAACTTTAGCAAATTATAAAATGGACCTGTATAGAGTTTCTTCTTTTGAATATCCTTGTATCTCTTAAGTGAATGCGGTACACCATTCATCCATCATTCAATTTCATCGTCAGAGCAAACTTGAGGGTTGGATGAAGTTACTTGGTCTTGTTTTCGCTTAGAGATCTTACGGTTTTTTGTTTTAGGAGCTGTTGAATTCGAGCGAGTGTGGAAGAGAAAGTAATTTTAAGAATTGAAAAATCGACCTTGCTATGGAAACGAACTAAAATGTAAATGAGAAAAGGTGAAAATAATAGACTTTAGTAGGGAAATTTAGAGTGTCGATTGAATTTCAGACGTCTGGAAGGTGAATCAAACTTCTGATTTAACCTAATTTGAAGACAGTAATTAGAATCAGATGTCTGGTTGTTGGTGGCAGACGTCTGGAATTGCTCGAGTTATAAATTTTGAAAGGCAGAGATAATTATCAGACGTCTAGTTGTCGAATCAGACGTCTGGAATAGGTCCAAGTGTTATTCTTGTGAGACAGATAGTTCACTCAGACATCTAGATATAATATCACACTTGTCTTTCAATAGCCTAATTTTGAAGGGTGTTGCTTATTTTTCGAGAGTTTGATTTTAATAAAACATAGTATTATTATTTGTGAAACAAAATACAAATATATGGATAAAAATACAATGAGAATAGTTAAATTTATTTAGATGACGATGGATCATTGCGATCTGTAGACTTGTCATCCCTCCATGGCTTGAGTGGAGACCAAATATTTCCACCTTCATGGGTTCTTGGGGAACCAGAGTATCGCCCAGGTGAAGGATCCAAAGGTGTACGATAAGAAGCCAAGGGATCCAAAGGATTGCAAGGAACAGGAAGTGGTTCATGTACATCCTTCTTTCGTGAATTATAAATTTTTATCACTACTTGCTCAAGAAAACTTAGTCGTTGTGCAGTGACCTTGTAACGACCTATCTTTCTCTCCATAGAAAGATGCATCATCATTAAGAAAAAAAGGGATAGAAAAGAGAGAGATAGAGAAGAAAGAAGGAAACAACATCAGAATCTCAACAGAGGAACGAATAAATTATATTAATCACATAAAATAATACATAGTATATAACATCAATTAGAGTTACATAGATTATACATCATATACTAGACAATTATAAACACTTGTCTAGTTATTACAACTCAATACAAACAAATGACTCAGAGAACACGCAGCGGAAACTATATATCTAACGCCGAAGCCTCCTACTCCATTACTCCTCCATAATTCGTCAAAGCTAACCTGAATCCCTTGGCTACTTGTAAAAATTTGAGCACCCAAGAGTTTAAGAAAACAGAAGATAAACTCCAGGTCAGACATGGGTCTGGTGTGAGTAACAGGTTAAGGTTGCTTAACTTTGAAACTCCTTTAAAAACAAAAGGTATCACGTAAGACTTTCCACCAATAAACATGGGTAAGTTTTTACCTTACGCAAACCAAAACATTTGATAGGAAATCCGGTGATATTATAATAGGGTCTAGAGTTTTTAAACAAATAAGAAATAGCAGAAATCGTTACATGATTAAATTCCATCTACTAGCCACAAAGTGGGTAATACAACAAAAACCGTAAGGGCACGTAGGAAGAATGGGTTTCCATCAATGGCAGGGCTACTGGGGTATCGCCCGTCACGGTACGTGGCCTAGATCACCGTACCGAGGATCCACCCTAAATCCCCTACAACACAAGACCGAAACCATCCCTTACTGGACAATCCCAAACAAGAGAACCCCGGCAGTGGTTGCAATCAACTGCCCCACACAGCCGAATATAAAGGGACTTCTAGACAGGGATAAATCTTGTCCTACTTGGGCATGACCCACTTAGCCTTGCCGCACCTCCCCTGTTTTAGCCATTCCCGGTTGATGAGGCTTGAGGCTACGATTACCTTTAGAGAACACATCTCTTAGAATGCTCATCGTCTACCTGACGATGTTCTGAAAGCATTCAATCCATACAAGTTCGTTCCGGGTTCGAACGAAATCGAAGGCATTATCTCGTTACACTCATTTTGGAATCACCCTTTGAGTTAACGACGATAACCCTTGCACTCTGAATCTTCATCTTCGCTTGAGATTCACGACCTATCGTTAATTTGGATTGATTGTTTTCGGATATCCAAATCTGAAAAACCGATCCCGGTCTCATTGAAATCCAAAACGTATCTTTTAGATCCAAGTTGTGTTAAAGTTAAAAACAATTCAACTCAATTATCTATATTCACACAGATAGATAATTCACAATATCACAATAGATAATCTACATTATCATTACAAATCGATAATTCATATTATCATCACTCTTCAACCAAAGCATCCATATCACATAGCATCACTTATCTCGTATCTGAGATCTCAAAACCATTCAAGGCAATCAATATCATTCATCATCCATAAGCAACGATTTATTAATCACCATGTATAATTAATTTAAAATGAATTAAATTAATTGCTTCATCTCTAATTAATTTAAATTAATTTAAATTAATTACTTCATCATTATCAATCTTGCTTATATATTCATTAATTAATTTCAAATCAATTAATTAATCATTCTCTAATTATCCACCTTAATTAACCATTCTTGATTAATTATACTTTAATTACATTCAAGTAATTATCCTTTAATTAGTTTCACAAATTAATTATCCTTACCCTTTCAGTAATTAACCTTTAATTATTTTATTAATTAATTAACTATAATTAATTACATTAGTCCTTAATTAATTACAATTAATTAATTATTTTATCATCACTTATTATTGATTAATTAATCTTAATTAATCAACCTTTAATTACATTAATTACATTAATTAATGATTCCTTAATTGCTTCTTAATTAATTATTAACCATTATTAATCACTCTTGATTAATCACAAACTGTAATTAACTACCCTTAATTACTTTATTAAATAAATTAATTCTCCTTAATTAATTACATTTAATAATTAATCTTTAATTAATTATATTTATTAATCACCCTAGATTAATCTCATTAAGTAATTAATTACCCTTAATTAATTACTCCTCTAAATTATCTTCAAATAACATTATTAATCAATTCTTAAATTAATTACACTAAGTAATTAATTATTAATTACTTGCACTAAGTAATTATCCTTCTTATAAATTACACAAAGTAATTAATCCCAAATCTCTTTCATACTTTAGTTAATTGCATCCAGTAATTACCATCACTAATTACTTCACTAAGTAATTATACTTTATTAATTACATTAAGTAATTATGCTTAACCGAACATCCAGTGATTATTTTAAATTAATTAAACTTAATTAATTAACTTAAACTAATCACATTAAACTTAATTAATTACAATGAGTAATTAATTCCTTAATTACTTTCATTAAGTAATTATACTTAACAAATTCCACAAATGATTATGTTAAATTAATTAACATAATTAATTAATTAAAATTTATCACATTAATTAATTATTAAATAATCTTTAATTAATGACCTTCATTAACTATTAACAATTCTTTAATTACTTTCCTTAAGTAATTAAACTTAGATTAATCATTATTAATTACAAATTAATTAATCTTTATTAACCAATTAATTAATCTCTAATTATTTAATTAATTAAGTGCTTAACTATAACTTAATTAATCTTTAATTACTTGATTAATTAATTTCTAATCATTAGTTAAAAATTCTCTATTTAACCAACTAATGATTCTTAGTTACAATTTAATTAATCCATAATTAATAAATTTAAAACCTTAATTACTTTAATTAATTAACCCAAATCATAAATTAATTAAATAAATTAATTATCCATTATAATTACCTTAATAATTTATTGAATCATAGATCATTAAATCTTAATTAATCTTTTAAGTTAAAGTATTAGCCTTTATAATTACTTTAATTACCATGAACAAAAGTCTTTGAAACATTTTACTTTTAAATCTTCCTTTTAATTCATTTCAAATTAAAGATTTAAAATAATTACAATTTAAACTTTAACAAAATTTAAATCAAATTTTACAAACCTTTTGAATCAAATCTAAAAGAAAATTACTTATCTATAAAAGAGATTTATAAAATTTTAAAACCAAATTATTCAAATTCAAACTTCGTTTTAAATTTAAAACCTTTTTAAAATCTGGTTTCAAATGCTGCTTCGGGTATGACCCGAAGCCTACTCGAGTACAAACTCAAGAAAACCCTTTTTTTCTTTTTTTTTTCAAAAACTTGTTCAAGTCTAAAGTAAAAACTGGAAACAAAAAAACTCATTCTCGAACAACCAGAGACAACACGCGAAACCATCGAGTTCGACCCAAAAAGAAACGTTCTTCCCCAAAGCCCATACTTCATCAGACTCCACATGCGCACCGTGTACATGCACGGTGGCTTTGACCACCAACGGTCAACGACGAAACCTCCCACAAGTCGACCACCACCTCACTGACACACACCCAGAATGAAGATTTCGTCCTTGAATCAAAAACGAACCCATCATCCCATTTACAGGAAACAGTCACCATCGGAAAATCATCCATCCACGACGACCTCGACAACGAAGAACATCGCCGTCATCACCATAGATGCCTTGACCTCCATTCTTTATTTTTTTTCCCCATGCGAACCATCCCGGAGCACCCCCGTCGCCACAAATGCCATAACAACAACGATGTACCAAACAGCTTTCCAAGCCCTAGTTCACCACACTCTGGCCACCACGGTCACTGATTAATCATTTGACCATTTTTCCCCAAGTCGCCATCCCCTAAACCCTTTTCGACACCAAAACCGAGCTCCAGATCGTCATCGATCACCGATGATTGACCAAATACCAAAAATTGATTATCATGGCTTACCTCATTGATTACTTATTTAAAAATCAGGATTTTACCTCCTAAATTCTTGATTAACTAATACAAATCAGATTATTGGCCTGAATTAATGAATCAAGAAGTTTTAAATTTTGACTTATTTTAAATTTGCTCTGTTGTTTTATTTCCAGATCCATTTCACATTTAACTTGACTTAAATAAAATAAATTAAACTAAAATATATGATGTAACAAACAAGTTTATTTAAGTCTTAAATCCAAACCAAGCCTGGATCAAGAGGTAATGATTTTAAATCAAACTGAAGATTGAAAACAAAGAACGGGATGTCACAGGAAACAAGCATGCATACAAACATTCATCATTCAAATATGCACAGTCAATTCATATACACACCAAACATACATATTTCCAGATATGAACATGCAACAGGTTTAGTATACTTAAGCTCTTAAAAGAGTGATGTTGCTCACCTGATTTACAGAAGAATAGAGCACTCCCTTTCTATTTTGTTTTGAAAAAGCATTAAACTTTATAACTTGAGTTTCTTGAATTTATCTTTGATTTTAGAACTGCAGTTGCATGCTATTGAAACTGGAAAATACTTTGTTGCTGTGATGTTTTAACTTGCTTATGAAAACTGCATGCTTGCTGAAGATTGCTTCATTGAGTTCCAGGTTGTTGAAAATGATTCAGATTCAAAACAGGGATGAAAATTCTTGTAGGCTTTTGATTTCCATCTCACTTTTTGAAGAAGATGTTCAGGTTTTGATTGAAGAAATGATACAGGTTTTTGATTATAGGTTGTTGAATTGAAACAAGCTTCTGGTTTGTGGAGGGACTGATTACAGATTTGATTTGAAGAAAATTCAGGCTTTAAATTTTGATAATGAACAGTTTTATGAAAATGGTTTGAGTTTAGGCTGCAGATTTGTTTTTGAGAAATTGGTTTGAGTTTTTCTTCTTAGCTTTACAAAAAGAATGTAAAAAAGAAATGAAAGAAAGAAAGAATGTTTTATAGATAGGCTGAATTGATTTTTAAAAAAACAAAATGTGACACTTGTCACTAGTATTATTAAATTCTTAACACTTGTTGTTTAGGTTACTTAAGGAATTAAAACATGTCTTTTAAGTATTTTATTTTAATTTAAATTGTTAATAAAAGCTTTTAACTTTCATTATTAATTCTTATGTAAATGTATATGTGAATTTCTTATGTAAAGAAAATGTAATAAAAACAAATTATGTATAAATAAAAGCTTACCCAAATATTTTTAAGTATCTATTCTTTTGAATTTCAAATTTCAAATTCAAATTCAAATTAAATTATAAAAAATCCAATTTAAAAAATCAAGTTATATATATACATATATAACTACACATTTCAATTTTGAAAATAACAAATCTATCTATTTAAAATAATACATTATTAATGTTGTTTGAAAATAACAAATTTGACAATTTTAAATATTTAATAAAATAGATTATCTTATTATTATTTTCAAATCATATTTATCAAGAAATATTTAAAATGAAAATAAAACAAACACTATAAACATTTATCTTAAGTATTTTAAAACTATATAGTTATTTATTAAGTAGCTTTGAAAAGTTTCATATTAAATTTAATCAAATTTCCAAATTTCTAAATATATATTAGATTTTGAAAACATATTTTTATTTGTTAAATTCAAACCAAAGTTCTTCTATTTACAAAATATACAAATATATATACATTATAAATAGAAAATATTTTATTAGCTTTAAAAAGATAAAATTCACCAATTAAATATTTATTTAAAAGAAGATCATTAAATCAATTCAAATTCATTAACAAAGATTATCAAATTAATTTAATTTTTAATGAAGATTATTAAATTGATATTGTCCAAAATTCCGGGTCATCACATTCCCCCCCCCCCCCTTAAAAGAATTTCGTCCCCGACATTTAAAAGCAAAAGTAATTTAATAATCTATCTAAGATTTAATTTTAAACCACAACATATATTATCAATCATATGCTAACAACCATAGCAACCAATTCACTCAATCAAACAAATCTAACTATCCAGACAAAATTTTGGATAGAACTTCCTAGATTTTCCCAGGTATAAATACCGGAATACTCACTTTACAGAATCCAAACAATCAACACTACTAGTCTACAAAGCTCCAACTCATCTAGATCTATAAAACTAAACAGGATATCAGACTATAGAGAAGTCAGACTCAACAACCAAATCCTCCTGAACTGCTGGTTCTAAAACCAGAAATAGATCATACACGTACTCCCTCAGAGATACGTGAAACTCACTGAATTCCAGTCTTCCAAACTGGCAATTCATTCCCAGTAGACCAAAACACTTATCCAAAACAGAACACAGAAGAGATCCAAAACACCTCGGAGCTAACTTCCAAGTCTTACCAAACCTTATAGCTCCTTTGATCGGAGAAAACTTATCCAAATTCAAACCTCCGACTTCAAAATCCAAATTCCTCTGTCTCTTATCCACAAAACTCTTCTGACGATCAAGGGATGCCTACATCCTTCCTGATCAGCTCAACCTTCGCTGATGCCTCTCAAAACAAACTAGACCAAACAACCCAACAAAATGATCCTCTCAAGATCAATCTAAAATCAAGAACAAACTCCACTCCACAAACATCATAAGACTAACTTATCTTATCCAGAAAAGATAAAACAAAAGCACTCCCAAACTGCTTCCGCTGCACAACTCTGATCTGGAGTAGATGAAAATGATGATGAAGAACTATCGACTTTTGTAATGTCCCCTTGACGGTGAGCACGGTACGGGCAAGTAGAAGCTCCGTCGAAGCTTATATCATCTCAAACCTCAAATGCCCCTAAGTTTTTTGCCATCCAAGTCCAGAGTAATCCCCGAGTTAGCGATTCGTCTCAGGGTAAGTACCAACTCACGGGGTATCCATTCTACGTAGCGCCTTCGCTTTATCGTCGTCGTCGCCATCATTGCCTCGTGCACTAGGCCCCCGCTTTTTCTGACCTTGGATTGTCAAGTTGTCTAGGGGCCTACCCTATTATAGGAGTTGTTTTCCAGACTTGTACAATAAACGTTGTGATCATAAAAACTGGATTGGACGACTCTTGAATAATGCTCGTTGTGCACTCATGTATTAGAGTTAACTGCGTCGGAAGTATTTCCATCGTGTACGTATTTGGAGCATGATGTTCAATCGAGTTTTACAGCACAACGACGTATCTTCCCATCCCCGCTTGCGGACCGAGAATCCAACTCCCCTCCACCAATGTTACGGAACGGAGCGTGTTATGGAAGCAAAAACTCGCGTTCGTTGTCGCGAGCATATACCCTAGTTCACCGCCCCAACGGCAACCCCCAATCCCATACCGCATGTTTGTTCCTTATCATGGTTTGGGGGTGATCAATGCGACTAAGGGCTGGATCTCAGTGGATCGTGGCAGCAAGGCCACTCTACCACTTACAATGCCCAATCTTGTATTTAATTCGTCTGGAAAGGATTCAATCAATGGACCTTACGGAATTTCAATCTAAGGAAGACCCTACGACAAATTTATCGAATAGGTCAAGTCCTTTGGCATGTGCCTGTGGGAATGCTTGCACATCCCTACCGTGGGTCAAGAGGAGGTCATTGAGCTTAAGCGCCGCTTCTCTAGCCTGGATTCAATAAATAGGACAACACATCCCAGAAATAGGTCTCAACAAATCCATAAAAGAAAACTCAGAAATTCCACCAAATCCTGAGCTGCTTCATCAAACTCTATCTCTAGGAACCATCCTTCAACTAATCTGAACCACCAGTACCATTCCTAGAATCCTAGTCGATAAGAAAACTCAACCTCCAGATGATAAGGCAAACCTCTGACAACTCAAGAGAACATTCAACCATCGCAAGTCACTTTTGCGATCTACTCGGCCTAATATCCAAAGAAACTGTTCTCTCTTTACCAATCAGAACAGTTTAAGCTTATCAAGCCAATCCATTGAAGAAATGGATCCACTCAGCTGCTTCTGAACACCATCTCAAAAGAACTGCTTAGCCAGATGACCTTCTTGCAGGCACACAGAACACTCCGAGATGCACTGCTACCACAGATGCCAAAGACTTCCTTAACCAGAAGCTCCTCGAGAAACTCGGCCTCAAAGCCAAACACAAACACCCTGCGAAACTCAGCTACATCACCGAAGCAGACAAACTTCCTTAAACTGGTTCCAAAGAAACATCTTAGGACACATCCATAATCACTGCATCTCATCATGCAGCTACTCCTTCATGAGGTTGCCAAGATACCATTACACGCTTCTGCTTAACAGACAGATCCAAACTATACTCTCTCAACTCAAAGATGGACTCCGAACCTTTAAAAGGTTTCCTTCAGAGATCGATGAAATCCTTACACCACCGCAAAGCTCACTCGAGACGATATTGGGTCTACAGTCTCGACAGATACACTTCCAACCTCAACACCCGGACTCCTTCCATTGGTAGCAGTCGTGTTACACACACTACTACCTCATCTACCTTTATAACTTATATTGGAAAACCCGAACAGGTAACCCATCAGATAGGTAGAAATAAATATATATATATAAATATATTTAAAATTACAAATACGCTCTCTCCAGAAAGAAAACACTCCAAAGCCTAGGTATTCACTCAACCTAGCGCTTTGATACCAATTGTGACGACCTATCTTTCTCTCCACAGAAAGACGCATCATCATTAAGAAAAAAATGGATAGAAAAGAGAGAGATAGAGAAGAAAGAAAGAAACAACATCAGAATCTCAACAGCGGGACGAATAAATAATATTAATCACATAAATAATACATAGTATACAATATCAGTCAAAGTTACACAGATTATACATCACATACTAGACAGTTATAAACACCTGTCTAGTTATTACAACTCAATACAAACAAATGATTCAGAGAACACACAGTGGAAACTATATATCTAACGTCGAAGCCTCCTGCTCCATTGCTTCTCCACAATTCGTCAAAGCTAACATGAATCCCTTGGCTACGCGTAAAATTTTGAGTACCCAAGAGTTTAAGAAAACAGAAGATAAACTCCGGGTCAGACATGGTTCTGGTGTGAGTAACAGGTTAAGGTTGCTTAACTTTGAAAATCCTTTGAAAACAAAAGGTATCACGTAAGACTCCCCACCAACAAACATGGGTAAGTTTTGACCTTACGCTAACCAAAATATTTTATGGGAAATCCGATAATATTATAATAGGGTATAGAGTTTTCAAATAAATAAGAAATAGCTGAAATTGTTACATGGTTAAATTCCAGCTACTAGCCACAAAGTGGGTAATACAATCAAAACCGTAAGGGCATGTACAAAGAATGAGTTTCCGTCAATGGCAGGGCTACTGGGTACCGCCCGTCACAGTCAGTGGCCTAGATCACCGTACCGAGGATCCACCCTAAATCCCCTACAACACAAGACCGGAATCATCCCTTAGTGGACAGTCCCGAACAAGACAACCCCGGTAGTTGTTGCAATCAACTGCCCTACACAGCCGAATATAAAGGGACTTCTAGACAGGGGTAAATCTTGTCCTACTTGGGCATGACCCACTTAGCCTTGCTGCACCTCCCTCTTTTAGCCATTCCCGGTTGATGAGGCTTGAGGATACAATTACCTTTAGAGAACACATCTCTTAGAATGCTCATCGTCCACCTGACGATGTTCAGAAAGCATTCAGTCTATACAAGTTCATTCCGGGCTTGAACAAAATCGAAGGCATTATCTCGTTGCACTCACTTTGGAATCACCCTCAGAGTTAACGACGATAACCCTTGCACTCTGAATCTTCATCTTCGCTTGAGATTCACGACCAATCGTTAATTTGGATCGATGTGGTTTTCGAATATCCAAATCTAGAAACCTGATCCCAGTCTCATTGAAATCCAAAACGTATCTTTTAGGTCCAAGTTGTGTTAAAGTTAAAAACAATTCAACTCAATTATCTATATTCACACAGATAGATAATTCACAATATCACAGTAGATAATCTACATTATCATTACAAATCGATAATTCATATTATCATCACTCTTCAACCAAAGCATCCATATCACATAGCATCACTTATCTCGTATCTGAGATCTCAAAACCATTCAAGGTAATCAATATCATTCACCATCCATAAGCAATGATTTATTAATCACCATCTGTAATTAATTTAAAATGAATTAAATTAATTGCCTCATCTCTAATTAATTTAAAATAAATTAAATTAATTACTTCATCATTATAAATCTTGCTTACATATCCATTAATTAATTTCAAATCAATTAATTAATCATTCTCTAATTATCCACCTTAATTAATTATCCTTGATTAATTATCCTTTAATTACATTCAAGTAATTATCCTTTAATTAATTTCACAAATTAATTATCCTTACCCTTTCAGTAATTAACCTTTAATTACTTCATTAATTAATTAACTATAATTAATTACATTAATCCTTAATTAATTACAATTAATTAATTACTTTATAATCGGTTATTATTGATTGATTAATCTTAATTAATCAACCCTTAATTACATTATTAATTGCATTAATTAATGATTCTTTAATTACGTCTCAATTAATTATTAACCATTATTATTTTTGGCAAAGCAATTATTATTATTAACCATTATTAATCACTCTTGATTAATCACAAACAGTAATTAACTACCCTTAATTACTTTATTAAATAAATTAATTACTCCTTATTTAATTACATTCAATAATTAATCTTTAATTAATTATATTTATTAATCACCCTAGATTAATCTCATTAAGTAATTAATTACCTTTAATTAATTACTCCTCTTAATTATCTTCAAATAACATTATTAATCAATCTTAAATTAATTACACTAAGTAATTAATTATTAATTACTTGCACTAAGTAATTGTCCTTCATATTAATTACACAAAGTAATTAATCCCAAATCACTTTCATATTTCAATTAATTACATCTAGTAATTACCATCACTAATTACTTCACTAAGTAATTATACTATTAATTATACTAAGTAATTATGCTTAACCGATCATCCAGTGATTATCTTAAATTAATTAAACTTCATTAATTAACTTAAACTAATCACATTAAACTTAATTAATTACAATGAGTAATTAATTCCTTAATTACTTTCATTGAGTAATTATACTTAACAAATTCCACAAATGATTGTCTTAAATTAATTAATATAATTAATTAATTAAAATTAATCATATTAATTAATTATTTAATAATCTTTAGTTAATGACCTTCATTAACTATTAACAATTTTTTAATTACTTTCCCTAAGTAATTAAACTTAGATTAATCATTATTAATGACAAATTAATTAATCTTTATTAACCAATTAATTAATCTCTAATTATTTAATTAATTAAGTGCTTAACTGTAACTTAATTAATCTTTAATTACTTGATTAATTAATTTATATTCATTAATTAAAAATTCTCTATTTAACCAACTAATGATTCTTAATTACAATTTAATTAATCCTTAATTAATAAATTTAAAACCTTAATTACTTTAATTAATTAACTCAAATCATAAATTAATTAAATAAATTAATTATCCATTTTAATTACCTTAATAATTTATTGAATCATAGATCATTAAATCTTAATTAATCTTTTAAATTAAAGTATTAGCCTTTATAATTACTTTAATTACCATTAACAACAGTCTTTGAAACATTTTACTTTTAAATCTTCCTTTTAATTCATTTCAAATTAAAGATTTAAAATAATTACAATTTAAACTTTAACAAAATTTAAACCAAATTTTAAAAACCTTTTAAATTAAATGTTAAAGAAAACTACTTATCTATAAAAGAGATTTATAAAATTTTAAAACCAAATTATTTAAATTCAAACTTTGTTTTAAATTTAAAACCCTTTTAAAATCAGGTTTCAAAAGCTGCTTTGGGTTTGACCCGAAGCCTACTGAGTACAAACTCGAGAAAACCCTTCTTTTTTTTCTTTTTTTTCAAAAACTTGTTCAAGCCTAAAGTTAAAACTGGAAACAAAAAAAACTCATTCTCGAACAACCCGAGACAACACGCGAAACCATCGAGTTCGACCCGAAAAGAAACATTCTTCCACAAAGCCCATACTTCATCAGACTCGACATGCGCACCGTGCACATGCACGGTGGCTCTGACCACCAATGGTCAACGATGAAACCTCCCAAAAGTCGACCACCACCTCACTGACACACGCGGTCACCCAGAATGACGATTTCGTCCTTGAATCAAAAATGAACCCATCATCCCATTTACAGGAAACAGTCACCATCGAAAAATCATCCATCCACGACGATCTCGACCACGATGAACATCGCCATCTTCACCATAGATGCCTTGACCTTCATTCTTTTTTTTCCCCACGCAAACCATCCCGGAGCACCCCCGTCGCCACAAATGCCATGACAACAATGACGTACCAAACAGCTTTCTAGGCCCTAGTTCACCGCACTCCGGCCACCACGATCACTGATTAATCATTTGACCATTTTTCCCAAGTCGTCATCCCCTAAACCCTCTTCGACACCAAATCCGAGCTCCGGATCGTCATCAATCACCGATGATTGACCAAATACCAAAAATTGATTATCACGGCTTACCTCATTGATTACTTATTTAAAAATTAGGATTTTACCTCGATCCTAAATTCATGATTAACTAATACAAATCAGATTATAGGCCTGAATTAAAGAATCAAGAAGTTTTAAATTTTGACTTATTTTAAATTTGCTCTGTTGTTTTATTTCCAGAGCCATTTCACATTTATCTTGACTTAAATAAAAAGAATTAAACTAAAATATATGATGTAACAAACAAGTTTTGTTAAGTCTTAAATCCAAACTAAGCCTCGATCAAGTGGTAATGATTTTAAATCAAACTGAAGTTTGAAAACAAAGAACAGGATGTCATAGGAAACAAGTACGCACACATACATTCATCATTCAAATATACATAGTCAATTCATATACACACAAACATACTTATTTTCAGATATGAACATGCAACAGGTTTATTATACTTAAGCTTTTAAAAGAGTGATGCTGCTCACCTGATTTACGTAAGAACAGAGCACTCCCTTTCTATTTTGTTTTGAAAACACTTTAAACTTTAAAACTTGAGTTTCTTGAATTTGTCTTTCATTTTAGAACTGCAGTTGCATGCTACTGAAACTGGAAAATACTTTGTTGCTGTGATGTTTTAACTTGCTTATGAAAACTGCATGCTTGCTGAAGATTGCTTCATTGAGTTCCAGGTTGTTGAAAATGATTCAAATTCAAAACAGGGATGAAAATGCTTGTAGGCTTTTGATTTCCATCACACTTTTTGAAGAAGATGTTCAGGTTTTGGTTGAAGAAATGATACAGGTTTTTGATTATAGGTTGTTGAATTGAAACAAGCTTCTGGTTTGTGGAGGGACTGATTACAGATTTGATTTGAAGAAAAATCAGGCTTTAAATTTTGATAATGAATAGGTTTATGAAAATGGTTTGAGTTTAGGCTGTAGATTTGTTTTTGAGAAATTGGTTTGATTTTTTCTTCTTAGCTTTACAAAAAGAATGTAAAAAAGAAATGAAAGAAAGAAAGAATGTTTTATAGATAGGCTGAATTGATTTTAAAAAAACAAAAGAAAAAATAAATTAAATGTGACACTTGTCACTAGTATTATTAAATTCTTAACACTTGTTGTTTAGGTTACTTAAGGAATTAAAACATGTCTTTTAAGTATTTTATTTTAATTTAAATTGTTAATAAAAGCTTTTAACTTACATTATTAATTCTTAAATAAATGTATATGTGAATTTCTTATGTAAAGAAAATGTAATAAAAACAAATTATGTATAAATAAAAGCTTACCCAAATATTTTTAAGTATCTATTCTTTTGAATTTCAAATTTTAAATACAAATTCAAATTAAATTATAAAAAATCCAATTTAAAACATCAAGTTATATATATACATATATAACTACACATTTCAATTTTGAAAATAACAAATCTATCTATTTAAAATAATACATTATTAATATTGTTTGAAAATAACAAATTTGACAATTTTAAATATTTAATAAAATAGATTATCTCATTATTATTTTCAAATCATATTTATCAAGAAATATTTAAAACGAAAATAAAACAAACCCTATAAACATTTATCTTAAGTATTTTAAAACTATATGGTTATTTATTAAGTAGCTTTGAAAAGTTTCCTATTAAATTTAATCAAATTTCCAAATTGCCAAATATATATTAGATTTTGAAAACATATTTTTATTTGTTAAATTCAAACCAAAGTTCTTCTATTTACAATATATACAAATATATATACATTATAAATAGAAAATATTTTATTAGCTTTAAAAAGATAAAATTCACCAATTAAATATTTATTTAAAAGAAGATCATTAAATCAATTCAAATTCATTAACAAAGATTATCAAATTAATTTAATTTTTAATAAAGATTATTAAATTGATATTGTCCAAAATTCCGGGTCATCACATTCCTCCCCCCTTAAAAGAATTTCGTCCCCGACATTTAAAAGCAAAGGTAATTTAATAATCTATCTAAGATTTAATTTTAAACCACAACATATATTATCAATCATATGCTAACAACCATAGCAACCAATTCACTCAATCAAACAAATCTAACTATCCAGACAAAATTCTGGATAGAACTTCCTAGATTTTCCCAGGTATAAATACCGGAATACTCGCTTTACAGAATCCAAACAATCAACACTACTAATCTACAGAGCTCCAACTCATCTAGATCTATAAAACTAAACAGGATATCAGACTATAGAGAAGTCAGACTCAACAACCAAATCCTCCTGAACTGCTGGTTCCAAAACCAGAAATAGATCGTACACGTACTCCCTCAGAGATACGTGAAACTCACTGAATTCCAGTCTTCCAAACTGGCAATTCATTCCCAGTAGACCAAAACACTTATCCAAAACAGAACATAAAAGAGATCCAAAACACCTCGGAGCTGACTTCCCAGTCTTACCAAATCTTATAGCTCCTTTGATCGGAGAAAACTTATCCAAATTCAAATCTCCGACTTCGAAATCCAAATTCCTCTGTCTCTTAACCACAAAACTCTTCTGACGATCCAGGGATGCCTACATCCTTCCTGATCAGCTCAACCTTCGCTGATGCCTCTCAAAACAAACTAGACCAAACAACCCAACAAAATGATCCTCTCAAGATCAATCTAAAATCAAGAACAAACTCCACTCCACAAACATCATAAGACTAACTTATCTTATCCAGAAAAGATAAAACAAAAGTACTCCCAAACTGCTTCCGCTGCACAACTCTGATCTGGAGTAGATGGAAATGCTGATGAAGAACACGAGCACAAACAGGACTACACATCCCAAAAGTAGGGCTCAATAAATCCATAAAAGAAAACTCAGAAATTCCACCAAATCCTGAGCTGCTTCATCAAACTCTATCTCTAGGAACCATCCTTCAACTAAGTTGAACCACCAGTACCATTCCTGGAATCCTAGTCGATAAGAAAACTCAACCTCCAGATGATAAGGCAAACCTCTGACAACTCAAGAGAACATTCAACCATCGCAAGTCACTTTTGCGATCTACTCGGCCTAATATCCAAAGAAACTGTTCTCTCTTTACCAATCAGAACAGTTTAAGCTTATCAAGCCAATCCATCGAAGAAATGGATCCACTCAGCTGCTTCTGAACACCATCTCAAAAGAACTGCTTAGCCAGATGACCTTCTTGCAGGCACACAGAACACTCCGAGATGCACTGCTACCACAGATGCCAAAGACTTCCTTAACCAGAAGCTCCTCGAGAAACTCGGCCTCAAAGCCAAACACAAACACCCTGCGAAACTCAGCTACATCACCGAAGCAGACAAACTTCCTTAAACTGGTTCCAAAGAAACATCTTAGGACACATCCATAATCACTGCATCTCATCATGCAGCTACTCCTTCATGAGGTTGCCAAGATACCATTACACGCTTCTGCTTAACAGACAGATCCAAACTATACTCTCTCAACTCAAAGATGGACTACGAACCTTTAAAAGGTTTCCTTCAGAGATCAATGAAATCCTTACACCACCGCAAAGCTCACTCGAGACGATATTGGGTCTACAGTCTCGACAGATACACTTCCAACCTCAACACCCGGACTCCTTCCATTGGTAGCAGTCGTGTTACACACACTACTACCTCATCTACCTTTATAACTTATATTGGAAAACCCGAACAGGTAACCCATCAGATAGGTAGAAATAAATATATATATAAATATATTTAAAATTACAAATACGCTCTCTCCAGAAAGAAAACACTCCAAAGCCTAGGTATTCACTCAAGCCTAGGTATTCACTCAGCTGCTTCTGAACACCATCTCAAAAGAACTGCTTAGCCAGATGACCTTCTTGCAGGCACACAGAACACTTCGAGCTGCACTGCTGCCACAGATGCCAAAGACTTCCTTAACCAGAAGCTCCTCGATGAACGCGGCCTCAAACTTAAACATAAACACCCTGCTAAACTCAGCTACATCACCGAAGCAGACAAACTTCCTTAAACTGGTTCCAAAGAAACATCTTAGAACACATCCATAATCACTGCATCTCATCACGTAACTACTCCTTCCTGGGGTTGCCAATATACCATTACTCGCTTCTGCTCAACCGATAGATCCAAACTATACTCTCTCAATTTCAAAGATGGACTCCGAACCTTTAAAAGGTTTCCTTCAGAGATCGATGAAATCCTTACACCACTGCAAAGCTCACTCGAGACGGTATTGGGTCTACAGTCTCGACAGATACACTACCAACCTCAACACTCGGACTCCTTCCATTGGTAGTAGTCGTGTTACACACACCACTTCCTCATCTACCTTTATAACTTATATTGGAAAACCCGAACAGGTAACCCAACAGATAGGTAGAAATAAATATATATAAATATATTTAAAATTACAAATACGCTCCCTCCAGAATGAAATCACTCCAAAGCCTAGGTATTCACTCAACCTAGCGCTCTATTACCAACTATGATGACCTATCTTTCTCTCCACAGAAAGACGCATCATCATTAAGAAAGAAAGGGATAGAAAAGAGAGAGATAGAGAAGAAAGAAAGAAACAACATCAGAATCTCAACAGTGGAACGAATAAATTATATTAATCACATAAATTAATAAATAGTATACAATACCAGTCAGAGTTACACAGATTATACATCACATACTAGACAGTTATAAACACCTGTCTAGTTATTAGAACTCAATACAAACAAATGATTCAGAGAACACACAGCGGAAACTATATATCTAACGCCGAAGCCTCCTGCTCCATTGCTTCTCCACAATTCGTCAAAGCTAACTTGAATCCCTTGGCTACGCGTAAAAATTTGAGTACCCAAGAGTTTAAGAAAACAGAAGATAAACTCCGGGTCACACATGGGTCTGGTGTGAGTAACAGGTTAAGGTTGCTTAACTTTGAAAATCCTTTGAAAGTAAAAGGTATCACGTAAGACTCCCCACCAATAAACATGGGTAAGTTTTTACCTTACACTAACCAAAACATTTGATAGGAAATCCGACAATATTATAATAGGGTCTAGAGTTTTCAAATAAATAAGAAATAGCTGAAATTGTTACATGATTAAATTCCAGCTACTAGCCACAAAGTGGGTAATACAATCAAAACCGTAAGGGCACGTAGGAAGAATGAGTTTCCATCAATGGCAGGGCTACTTGGTACCACCCGTCACAGTACGTGGCATAGATCACCGTACCGAGGATCCACCCTAAATCCCCTACAACACAAGAACGGAATCATCCCTTACTGGACAGTCTCGAACAAGACAACCCCGGCAGTTGTTGCAATCAACTGCCCTACACAGCCAAATATAAAGGGACTTCTAGACAGTGGTAAATCTTGTCCTACTTGGGCATGACCCACTTAGCCTTGCTGCACCTCCCTGTTTTAGCCATTCCCGGTTGATGAGGATTGAGGCTACGATTACCTTTAGAGAACACATCTCTTAGAAAGCTTATCGTCCACCTGACGATGTTCTGAAAGCATTCAATCCATACAAGTTCGTTTCGGGTTCGAACGAAATCGAAGGCATTATCTCGTTACACTCATTTTGGAATCACCCTCAGAGTTAACGACGATAACCCTTACACTCTGAATCTTCATCTTCGCTTGAGATTCACGACCTATCGTTAATTTGAATCGATGTGGTTTTCGAATATCCAAATCTGGAAACCTGACTCTTGATTAATCACAAATAGTGATTAACTACCCTTAATTACTTTATTAAATAAATTAATTACTCCTTATTTAATTACATTCAATAATTAGTCTTTAATTAATTATATTTATTAATCACCCTAGATTAATCTCATTAAGTAATTAATTACGCTTAATTAATTACTCCTCTTAATTATCTTCAAATAACATTATTAATCAATCTTAAATTAATTACACTAAGTAATTAATTATTAATTACTTGCACTAAGTAATTGTCCTTCATATTAATTACACAAAGTAATTAATCCCAAATCTCTTTCATACTTTAATTAATTACATCCAGTAATTACCATCACTAATTACTTCACTAAGTAATTATACTATTAATTACACTAAGTAATTATGCTTAACCGATCATCCAGTGATTATCTTAAATTAATTAAACTTAATTAATTAACTTAAATTAATCACCTTAAACTTAATTAATTACAATGAGTAATTAATTCCTTAATTACTTTCATTAAGTAATTATACTTAACAAATTCCACAAATGATTATCTTAAATTAATTAATATAATTAATTAATTAAAATTAATCATATTAATTAATTATTTAATAATCTTTAGTTAATGACCTTCATTAACTATTAATAATTTTTTTAATTACTTTCCTTAAGTAATTAAACTTAGATTAATCATTATTAATTACAAATTAATTAATCTTTATTAACCAATTAATTAATCTCTATTTATTTAATTAATTAAGTGCTTAACTATAACTTAATTAATCTTTAATTACTTGATTAATTAATTTCTATTCATTAATTAGATATTCTCTATTTAACCAACTAATGATTCTTAATTACAATTTAATTAATCCTTAATTAATAAATTTAAAACCTTAATTACTTTAATTAATTAACCCAAATCATAAATTAATTAATTAATTAAATTATCCATTTTAATTACCTTAATAATTTATTGAAACATAGATCATTAAATCTTAATTAATCTTTTAAGTTAAAGTATTAGCCTTTATAATTACTTTAATTACCATTAACAAAAGTCTTTGAAACATTTTACCTTTATAATTCATTCCAAATTAAAGATTTAAAATAATTACAATTTAAACTTTAACAAAATTTAAATCAAATTTTGCCAACCTTTTAAATCAAATGTTAAAGAAAATTACTTATCTATAAAAGAGATTTATAAAATTTTAAAACCAAATTATTTAAACTCAAACTTTGTTTTAAATTTAAAACCCTTTTAAAATCTGGTTTCAAAAGCTGCTTCGGGTTTGACCCGAAGCCTACTCGAGTACAAACTCGAGAAAACCCTTCTTTTTTTTTCTTTTTTTTCAAAAACTTGTTCAAGCCTAAAGTTAAAACTGGAAACAAAAAAAACTCATTCTCGAACAACCCGAGAGAACACGCGAAACCATCGAGTTCGGCCCGAAAAGAAACATTCTTCCACAAATCCCATACTTCATCAGACTCCACATGTGCACCATGCACATGCACGGTGGCTCTGACCACCAACAGTCAATGACGAAACCTCCCACAAGTCGACCACCACCTCACTGACACACACGGTCACCCAGAATGACGATTTCGTCCTTGAATCAAAAACGAACCCATCATCCCATTTACAGGAAACAGTCACCATCGAAAAATCAACCATCCACGACGATCTCGACCATGATGAACATCGTTGTCTTCTTCATAGATGCCTTGACCTCCATTCTTTATTTTTTCCCCCATGCAAACCATCCCGGAGCACCCCCTTCGCCACAAATGCCATGACAACAACGGCGTACAAAACAGCTTTCCAAGCCCTAGTTCACCGCACTCTAGCCACCACGGTTACTGATTAATCATTTGACCATTTTTCCCCAAGTCGTCATCCCCTAAACCCTCTTCGACACCAAACCCGAGCTACATATCGTCATCGATCACCGATGATTGACCAAATACCAAAAATTGATTATCATGACTTACCTCATTGATTACTTATTTAAAAATTAGGATTTTACCTCCTAAATTCATGATTAACTAATACAAATCAGATTATAGGCCTGAATTAATGAATCAAGAAGTTCTAAATTTTGACTTATTTTAAATTTGCTCTTTTGTTTTATTTCCAGAGCCATTTCACATTTATCTTGACTTAAATAAAAAAATTTAAACTAAAATATATGATGTAACAAACAAGTTTTGTTTAAGTCTTAATTCCAAACCAAGCCTAGATCAAGAGGTAATGATTTTAAATCAAACTGAAGCTTGAAAACGAAGAGCAGGATGCCACAGGAAACAAGTATGCACACATACATTCATCATTCAAATATACATAGTCAATTCATATATACACAAACATACATATTTCCAGATATGAACATGCAACAGGTTTATTATACTTAAGCTTTTAAAAGAGTGATGCCGCTCACCTGATTTACTAAAGAACAGAGCACTCCCTTTCTATTTTGTTTTGAAAAAGCTTTAAACTTTAAAGCTTGAGTTTCTTGAATTTGTCTTTCATTTTAGAACTGCAGTTGCATGCTACTGAAACTGGAAAATACTTTGTTGCTGTGATGTTTTAACTTGCTTATGAAAACTGCATGCTTGCTGAAGATTGCTTCATTGAGTTCCAGGTTGTTGAAAATGATTCAAATTCAAAACAGGGATGAAAATGCTTGTAGGCTTTTGATTTCCATCACACTTTTTGAAGAAGATGTTCAGGTTTTGGTTGAAGAAATGATACAGGTTTTTGATTATAGGTTGTTGAATTGAAACAAGCTTCTGGTTTGTGGAGGGACTGATTACAGATTTGATTTTAAGAAAATTCAGGCGTTAAATTTTGATAATGAACATGTTTATGAAAATGGTTTGAGTTTAGGCTGCAGATTTGTTTTTGAGAAATTAGTTTGAATTTTTCTTCTTAGCTTTACAAAAAGAATGTAAAAAAGGAATGAAAGAAAGAAAGAATGTTTTATAGATAGGCTGAATTGATTTTATAAAAACAAAAGAGAAAATAAATTAAATGTGACACTTGTCACTAGTATTATTAAATTCTTAACACTTGTTGTTTAGGTTACTTAAGGAATTAAAACATGTCTTTTAAGTATTTTATTTTAATTTAAATTGTTAATAAAAGCTTTTAACTTACATTATTAATTCTTATGTAAATGTATATGTGAATTTCTTATGTAAAGAAAATGTAATAAAAACAAATTATATATAAATAAAAGCTTATCCAAATATTTTTAAGTATCTATTCTTTTGAATTTCAAATTTTAAATTCAAATTCAGATTAAGTTATAAAAAATCCAATTTAAAATATCAAGTTATATATATACATATATAACTACACATTTAAATTTTGAAAATAACAAATCTATCTATTTAAAATAATACATTATTAATATTGCTTGAAAATAAAAAATTTGACAATTTTAAATAATTTATAAAAGAGATTATCTTATTGTTATTTTCAAATCATATTTATCAAGAAATATTTAAAATGAAAATAAAACAAACCTTATAAACATTTATCTTAAGTATTTTAAAACTATATAGTTATTTATTAAGTAGCTTTGAAAATTTTCATATTAATTTTAATCAAATTTCCAATTACCAAATATATATTAGATTTTGAAAACATATTTTTATTTGTTAAATTCAAACCAAAGTTCTTCTATTTACAATATATACAAATATATAGATACACATTATAAATAGAAAATATTTTATTAGCTTTAAAAAGATAAAATTCACCGGTTAAATATTTATTTAAAAGAAGATCATTAAATCAATTCAAATTCATTAACAAAGATTATCAAATCAATTTAATATTTAATGCATATTATTAAATTGATAGTGCCCAAAATTCCGGATCATCATAGACCTTTTGTTCAAAGTAACGTTGTAAATCTATTTGTTTCCTTTGGTAGTGATGTATCTCATCCATTTTCTCCTTGGTATTAGGAGAGACAAATAGAGATCGTTTGGACCTCTTTTTATCGGGAGTGAATCCTAGGCGGAACGCTTATATGTTGGTTCCTGGTTTGGTGTAGGGGTAGGAAGGCGATGAGGTGTATCCGCTGAGCTATCCGTTGTTGGTGTCGAGAAGGAGAGATGAGAGTTTTCGGAAGACTTGCTTTTACTTTGTGTTGTAAAAATATGAAATCTATATATTCTTTACTTTTTGGTTTGTAAAAAGTAATTTATATATGATTTCAAAGGTTATTCATAGGTAAAAAAACCACCTAAAAATTTAAGGTGAAGGAGTTAACAATTTTAATTTGTGGATAAAAAAATTTAGCTAAAAATAGAATAAATGAAAAAGGTAGTATTAGTTTAGAAGATCATTAAGAGAACATATTCGTAAATCGCGTCGCAGTTTAACAAATGTTTATTCATTTAGTGGTTTTGTGAAAATATCTACTATTTGATTCTCGGTATTTACGTATTCTAACGTAATAATTCCTTTTTCCACACTGTCATATAAAAGATGATGTCGTATATCTATATGTTTAGTACGCGAACAGGGTTTGACTGATTTATTGCACTCGTGTTATCACAATATATTGGTGATTTATTGATAACTTTGTCGAAATCCATAAGTGTTTGTTGCATGTATATCTTGAAAAATCATCAACTATTATGAAAACATATTTGTTGTGATTTATAGATCGTACTTGAGTTGGACCAAATAAATCTAAATGTAATAAATCTAATGGTTGTTTTGTAGAAATATTATTTTTAGATTTAAAAGAGAATTTCTTTAGTTTTCCAATTTGACAATCGTCACATAAATTTTCTAATTTGTAATTTATTTTAGGTAAACCTCTAACTAGCTCATATTTCGCTAGTTCATTAATATATTTAAAATTAATATGACAAAATCATTTATGCCATAACCATAGATCGTCGCATTTGGCGGTTAAACATAAATTTGAATTTCGATTTATATTCGTATTTAAGACATAAATAACTTTGTTTCTAAAACCCTCGAAGATAAGTTGTTTGTTATTGTCGAAAATATTACATCTATCTTTTTCGAAATTAATTTGAAAACCTTTATCACATAATTGGCTAATACTAAGTAGGATGTGTTTTAAATTTTCTATTAACAAAACGTTTGTAATAATAGGAGAGTTAGAAATACCAGTGTTAATGACTTCTCCGGTGCCCACGACGTATCCTTTTGAGTTATCTCCAAAAGTTACCGTTCCACCATCGATGTATGTTATATTTGTTAACATTTTTAAGTTTTCGGTCATATGCTTAGAGCATCCACTATCAAGTATCCATTTCTCCTTATTTTTTATTTTGGGTACCTATAAAATAAAAGATGATTTAATTGATACATATGTACTTTGTTACGGTCCTAGATGTTAGGAGAACCAGGTAGCTATACCCAAGATGGTTTGGTACCTTTATGAACATGATTTTTATTATAGACTACATTATTTAAAAAATTATTAATATGTTTTTGTCTAATCAAATTATTATTTGTCTTAGGAATCTAAATTTTTATATTTTTGGTATTCGTATTAGACTTAGGTGATCTTCTAGTCTTTTGATAAATACAACTATATTTCTTAATATTATTCCCTTTTTGTTTAGGTATATTTTTAAAACCTATTCCATTTCGATTACCCGATGGTATTGAAGTTTTGATAAGATTTTCCAAATCTTGTTTTCCTTTATCAAATTTTGAAACATTATTTGTAATTTTACCTAAATTTTCTTTTAGTTCTAAATTTTCAATTTTCAATGTTTCTATGTTACTCTTCAAGTGATATTTTCTTTTAACAAGTTATCCTTTTCTAGTCTAGTTTTTCCAAAATCAATAGCTATAGTCTCATTTTCAACCAAACTATTTTTAATTTTTTCTTGAGATAATTCGAGTTCCTCCTCTAAAATAAATTTTTCATCTTCTAACATTCCTACTTCAAGCTCTATCTATTTATTTTGGATATATGTTCTATATTTAATTTTTTAATTTTTCTAAATTTATCATCTAATTCGACTCTAAGTTCTAATAATTCATCATAGCTAAGTTCGGGACATACTTCATCAGTTTGTGCCACAAAGCATACATTAGCTTGTTCTCTGTCACTATCGCTGTCACTGTCTGATGATGATGAAGAATCCGAGTCATCCCATGTAACTTTGAAAGTTTTCTTCTTTTTGAATTTTTCAAATTTGTTCTTCTTTTTATCATTGTTGAGCTTGGGCCAATCTTTCTTCATATGTCCAAATTGGTCATATTCATAGCATTTGATTGATGTTTGATTTGTTGAGCCAGATTTTCCTCCTTTCTGAAACCTATTCATTTTCCTAAACTTCTTGAATTTGTTGTAGTTTTTGGCAATAAATACAATTTCTTCTTCGTCTAAGTCGAAGTCTTCATTTGATGTTGCGAATACTATGTTTTTCTTTTTCGAATTTTGTTCTTTTCGTGCCTGCAAATTAGCTTCATAGGACATTAAATTTTCTATCAATTCTTCAACTAAGAGTGTTGAGAGATCATTAGCTTCTTCGATAGATAATACTTTTCTTTTCCACTCTGGAGTTAAAGAATTGAGTATTCTAGATATTAAGTCAAATTTTGTGAATTTGACTCCAAGTGCCATTAAATCGTTTTGACTGGTTTGAAATCTAAAGTACATGTCTACTATAGATCCATTTTGTTTCATTTTAAATGATGAAAATTGATTTTGTAAAATTGAAATCTAGTTTGTTTCACTTTGTTTGTGCCTTCATGTGTAACTTGTAAGGCACGCCAAATATCATATGCAGTGTTACATAACATGACACGTGAAAATTCATTCTTATCTAATGAACAAAATAAAACATTCATAGCTTTGGAATTATTAGAAGCTGCAGTTTTTTGTGCATCATTCCATGTATTCATAGCAGTGTTAGGTGTTTCATATTTATTTTGAGTGGCTGACCAAATTTCTAATCCATTAGCTTCCATAAAGATTCTCATACGTGTTGACCAAAATGCATAGTTAGAACAATTAAAAAGTGGGGGTCATGCTGTGGATTGACCTTCCTGAAAAATACTTGCCATATTAGAGTGATTCAAAAAACATGTTACCGTATTTTGATCAAACCTTGATCTGATACCAATTGAAAGTCAACAGGGTGGATCGTGTGTGTATGCAAGTATATGTGACAAAATATATGATGCAACCAAAAGCGATATTAATCTAAGTAAATATAGAATAATCATACCAGGATTTTATACTGGTTTGAACCTCCCATCCTACGTCTAGTCCCGAAGCTCCCCTTCGAAATTCGACTATCAAACACCCTCGCTTTGCTTGGAGGAATAGGCTTGGTTTTAATAAATTGTTCTTGTCAAACGTGTGTTCTATAACATGGATATTGACTAATTAGTGCAAATGCTTCCAATATATATCTAAAGAGTATTATCTATGACGAAATGAATATTTGAAAGAGTGGAATACAAGTATAGACTGCTAGAGATCAAGAATATATGATAGAGTATGTAATTAGAGAGCATAAGTAAGGTGATATGTTCTCTTGATTCTTGATGATATATATAGTTGTACAGATGTTCCTTGAGTAGTTGCATCCATTAGCAAGTGCTCTACAGTTGCTTCTGTTGATGATGAAGAGTTGCAGCGAGGAGAAGAGGAGATGTCTATTTGAATGTGGCAGTTGAAGTTTAAATTTAAGATTCGAGTTTGAAATCAGACGTCTGGTATTTGTATCAAACGTCTGATACTATATATTTTTGTACATAGTAGATTTTCAGACGTCTGAGTGCTATTACCAGATGTCTGGTTTAGTCTGTTCGTTGTTCAAGAGAACTTTTCCAGACGTCTGGCTTGTGCACCTAGACGTCTGATACTTGTGCATGTCTGTTTTGTGCATCTTTTCTGTTGCTTCTTTGTACCTATCGACTTGTAGTCTCTTGTTGTGTTCTTTGAGCCTTGTTCTTGTCTTTCTATTGATATTGTTCTGGCAAGTACCTATATATATATATATATATTCATATCCGATTTCCATTGTATAGTTGTCATTATCGACCATAGATTTGATTTCCAAACATAAACCAGCATGAGAAAAACTCGATAATAAATGACAGTGCCATATATCAATCTTTGAATAAAATCCTTTGAAAAGAAAGAGTATCTCATAAAACCATTCTCACACATAAACATGGATGGGTTTTTACCTTATGATAACTAAAACATTTGATATTATTTTTAATGACATCTCTATGAAAATATTTACAAATAAACTTATTAATCTTAGCCGAAATTGTTATATTGATTGAATTCCAACATAATAGGTTTACAATCAAGTCCGTAAGTTCTTATTGGAGAATGGATTTCCATACAAATGACCAGGTGAAGGGACTACCTTCCGATGGCTACACCTCTAGATGGATGTCCCAAGAAACCATCACAAAACTCCTCTACCAACACAAGACGGCCTACCTCCAAGGTAGTACCGAATATGCCATCCTCTGATCGTTACCGACATTTAAACCGGGCGCCCGAACATACAAACCACATTAATTTACATCCCGAATGTCATAGCACGAAAAAAATATCTAGAAGGGGATGATCATACCCTAATTAGGAATGACCCACTTAGTCTTTCCGCATCTAATCTTGTTTTGGTCATTTCCAGTTGATGAGGCTCGAGGCAACGATTACCTTTTAACATAGCACATGTTCTTCCACTTTGAATGCCACATTGCCATTCTGCATTTACACGACTGATTTCTATAAACGTATGACTTTCAGAGCTCGTAAGTCTCGGAAAAGGGTGTTAAGCTAAAAGAAGGTGTCTTCTCCGCCACCAACTGATATACATTTATAGAGATCACGCATTGTGATTCAGAAGCAAGGTCAGACACTCATCCATACAAGTTCGTTCTCGGACTGAATGAAACCGAAAATACTTTCCTCGACTATTATTAGGTTAAAAGTCCTTGTGGTTCTGAGATTTTTCATAGCAAAGAGACCACTACTACAATATAATGAATCGAGAGTTTATCCCCAATTAATCAACAAGTAGTCCCTCGTTATTATTCGTCTCAATATCTCTGTCTTCAAACATCTTCATTCTTCGAACACGTAAACTGGTTCGAAGTAGTTTTCGGATAGAAATCACCCAAATCCGACCCTGGTTCCTTCGAAATTCAATTGTCGATAAAAATAGAATATGAGTATACAGGAGTTATTAAGTCTCTTTTCATTTTAATTCTTTTGCCTTGGATAATATTTCAAATTTCCTCACATAACTCTCGATCCAAATTCCTCAACTTTTTTTGGTGGGTCAAAAACATTGTTATTTAAGACATTGTTTACTGTAAACCCTAAAATCATTCATAGTAACATTATTGAGTAAATATGATCGTAGAAATCATTCTAATTTTACTCAATATTAATTTTTGAATTCAAAA
This sequence comes from Allium cepa, assembly GCA_030765085.1. Taxonomy (NCBI): domain Eukaryota; kingdom Viridiplantae; phylum Streptophyta; class Magnoliopsida; order Asparagales; family Amaryllidaceae; genus Allium; species Allium cepa. The sequence continues at coordinate 142,420,742 of CM060932.1, forward strand.
GTGCTATGGGTGGAATAACGGTAAGATCACCTTTTAAATTCCACGAATAGGACGAGTTCCCACTTCGGATTTTAATGCCAAATATAAGAAAATTATCTCTATGCAATCCAAGTTGTTTATTGTGACGCCCCACTTCTATACTTATACTAGCCAAGGACACTACGAGGTAATGCCGTCGACTAGTACGAAGAATAAGGCTTTTAAGGAGCGACACATCTGTGTAATTGCTTTGTGCGAGTGCCGATATGTCAGATAGTATGACATGCATTTCATTTCATGAGGAAATCCAACACACCAAATACAAACTCAAAGCTACCACACAGTGGCTATGTGGCCTTCGGAAACAAATATAGAAATAAGCATAACACAAATCAGTCATAGATATTCATATCACAAAGGCGGAAACATATATGAATATAACACATAGAAGTGTGTATCAAAATAGTGGTCATGTAAGATCCACTACATCACAAACGAAAATAGATCCAAGTGCTAGACAAAAGAATATGTATACATCAAGGAGTCTCTATCTCGAATGTATAAAAAAATTACTAAGCTAAGTAGTTAGCCAAAAGTCAGATGACGGACCCTGATAAGAAGTCAGGCGGAAGCACCTGAAATACCTCGTTCTGACCCGAGTATTATTTGACAAGAAAATAATAAACGGATCATTCTAGCTATAAATATCATATAAAATGAGATAGGATAAAAGAGATGACAAAAACGTATGATAACAATAATGTCATACTGTGACAAGTATACATTAGATAACAACAAAAATCATACAATATCATGAATATTCTCAAATACCAAAAAGAATATCATACTCTTTAACATATTCACCAAACCACAAATATTGATAAAACTTATCAATGCAAATAACAAAAATTGGTGAAGTGCAAATTCTAGAAATCATCAATTAGAAATTCAGGAAACACAAAGGGGGAGGCCTATCACAAACGGGAGCATGAAAACTCACCAATACGTGTATCACAAATGAGAAGCTACCATATAAACCGAACATCGATGCACCTAAAAAGATACGCCCAATGCATAGTCGAACATCGACGCACCTAAAAAGATACGCCCCATGCTTAATCGAACATCGACGCACCTAAAAAGATACCCCCATGCATACTCGAACATCGACACACCTAAAAAGACACGCCCCATGCATACTCGAACATCGACACATCTAAAAAGATACGCCCCATGCACTGACTTATCGAGTCGATTGCTCCACGAATGGTCTAAAGACCATGGGACGTTAGCCCATAAAAATGAGTCGAAGCTCCATAAAATAAGTGTATATTACATCATGCTAGTAAATAAATGAGTTTAGCTTCATGTCCCATAACCAGTGGCTTAACTTAAACGTTTACGAAGAAACTGTAGATTTCCACTCAAAACACAAAATGATCATCATTGATCAAAAATAAGTGTAAATTACACTAAGATAGTAAATTAATGAGTTTAGCTTCGTGTCTCATAACCACTGGCTTAACTTACGTATTTATGAATAAATTGTAGATTTCCATTCAAAAAATTTCACAAGGTTTCAATCGAACAAATCCAAAAATTAACCGACGAAGTAAACACAAGCGTTTCATACCACTTGTTTTGCTAAGTCGTTTAATTATATTTTTCGTACGAATGACGTAAAGGTTTGTATATACTAATAGATTAAAAAACGGTTTTAAAAACGAGCTTTGTATTAAAAATAATGTTAAAATAAGTTTTATGAAAGAGTTTGAATATTTACTACGAGTATAGAAACATTTGCATTTTAAAAGTGATAAATCACAGAAAATGATTGTAAAAACAATCGATCACCAATAATTCACATATGACGACGTGAATCAAAACCATCAAAATCGATATCAAATCCATCAAATGGATATTATCAAAAATCCAGAAAAGAAGTCATCAAAGTCGATAAAAAATGACAATAACCAATCGGATCCACAAAAATCGATAAAAAATGGAAATCCACTCAAAGACAGCCAAAATACGCAAAACCGACGGTTCCAGACGTCTGGCCCTAGGTTTTGGAAAAATATATGCTTTTTCTTCTTTCTCTTTTTAATTCTAAAACCATTTCATATGTCTGGATTTTTCAACCAGACGTTCGGATTTGGTTCCAGACATTTGGATTTTTGTTCCAAACGTTTGGTATTTTAGCTCTGCCCTTTTTTATTTATTTCCAGAACCCTTTCAGACGTCTGGATTTTCCAACCAGACGTCTGAATTTCGTTTTAGACGCCTGAATTTCGTTCCAAACGTCTGAATTTTTCTGCTAGGCGAAAAAACAGCCTAGCCCAAAAAGGGCAAATCCAAACCGAAATGCGATCGAATGAGCGATGGATGCTAGGTATTTATGCCAATCGATAACCCAGCACTATAGGCTCTTTGATACGCCACCAAAAACATGGTCAAACATCCAAGATAGGATCTTTAAAGATTTTGACTTCAAAACACCAAAATTGAAAAATTCACCAAATCAATTCAAATCAAAAGCAACTGAACATGAAATAGATGTTAGGAATTCATATCTAACAACAATGAAAGCTATAGACATAGATGTGAGTTCAAGAACTCACCTTTAAAACTCAAAAACAATGAATGAGAGGCTTTAAAATAAAGCAAGACCAATTCCTCTTCAATACACCTCTAGAATCTTCAATCTATTATTAAAAGTGAAGTTTTTCCTAAGTTAGGATTTAGGAATTTCTAAGAATTGAAGAGAGATTGATGTGGAGAAGATGAAGAGGACGCTTATCTAAACTTCTCTTTGATTTTGCAGCTTGAATTTGAATTTACTAGCAAAACTAGGTTTCATGAATTTTGCTTTTTTCTCTTCCCCTATTTTTCTTTAGCTTGAGTATTAGGAAATAATAAAATGAATGAAGATTAGTTAGAGGAGTTGTTAGGGTATTAGATGAGTAAGTGGGCTGAAACCCAAACCCAAAGCCCAAATAGAAAAATAGCAAAATTCTACTCAACTCCAAACATATCGATGTTTATACTCAAAAAGGTCGCAAACGCCATTTTGGACTCAATAGAAGTGGTTTATAGTCCTAATTCGACTATTTGTAAAAAGTAGCATTTCAGTCTTTAATCCGACTAACGACGCTATATTTAAATAAATCATTTAAATAAACAATCGTAAAATATACGGGTTGTTACAGACTCCCTTCCTTAAAGAAATTGCGTCCTTGCAATACTTAAGAAGAAAATAAAGAGTAACAACCATAAAAGTATATCAACATAAAAGAAAATTTTGAACTGAGAAGTTCACCATAAGGTGCATGAGAGAGTAAGTCCAGATGTGATCGCACAACGAATTCTCTAGATTTCCAAGAGCAATCCTTAGGATTAGAGGACCATTGAACTTTCACAAGAGGTATATCTTTATTTCGAAGGCGTTTATCCTTCATAGCAATGATACGAATAGGATGTTGCCCATAAGTCAAATTAGGTGAAACTTCAATTCCTTCAATAACACCAGGAACAAGAATTGAATTGAAATCCCTAAGGCATTTCCGTAGTTGAGAGACGTGGAATACGTCATGAAAAGCTAAAAATTGAGCCGGTAATAAAAGGAGATAAGCCACGGAACCAATGCGTTCGGTGATGGGAAATGGACGAATATATCGAGTTGCTAATTTTCCCGATCGACTGAAACGTACAACACTCTTCGCAGGTGAAACACGAATGAACACCAAATCTCCCATAGAAAATTCGAAATTCCTTCTTCGGTTATCGGCATAGGATTTTTGTCTACTTTGAGCTTCTTTCATCCTATGACGAATAAGGTCAATCTTTTCGATGGAATCACGAATAAAATCCGGATCTAAAACAAGCTTCTCACCAGCTTCAAGCCAACACGAAGGAGATCGGCATGGCCTTCCATAGAGTGCCTCGAAAGGTGTCATACAATACTAGATTGGAAGCTATTATTATAAGAAAACCCAACAAGGGAAATATGATCTTCCCAACTTCAACCAAAATCAAGAAAACATGCACGAAAAAGATCTTCAAGAGTTTGATTCACACGCTCGGTTTGTCTATCGGACTGAGGATGTTGGTGCTAAAATTAAGCTTTGTTCCCAAATCTTTTGGAAGACCTTTCCAAAATCCACTTGTAAATAATGGATCATGACCGCTAACAATAAAATGTAGGAACTCCATACAATTTAACAATTTCTCAAACATAGAGTTTGGCCAAAAGAGGTACGGTCAGATTAGACCGAATGGAGAAGACCTTTAATAAGGTCTATGGAAATTTGATCCCACTTGCAAATTGGAATGTCTAAAGGTTGCAATAACCCACCAGGCTTTTGATGCTCGTCCTTTACGAGTTGGCAAGTCATGCAACGATTAATGAAGTTAGCAATATCATATTTCATTCCATCCCAATAATAAAGTCGCTTCATATCCGCGTACAATTTACATCTAACGAGATGAATGGTAAATTTAGAACGATGAGAATCTACTAAAATGTCTTTACGAAGATTACTAATATTTGGCACGATAAGTCTACCAAATTTTCAAATGCCATCTCGAGCATCGATTTCGACGTCTTTTAAACCATCAGTAATAAAATCCCTACAACTTTGGCTAAGATAAGCCAATTCGAAATCATGGTTTTGAGCTTCAAGAATGCGGTCCAAAAGAGAAGGATGAGCCTCAAGGCTACATAAAATAAGATATGAACATGAATCAGAATCACGATCTCGAATCTCACAAGTGGATAAAGTCTCGAGATCATTCCATTCGGATATCATCATGGAAATAATCACCTGTTGCTTACGACTAAGGGAATCGGCAACACGATTTCTTTTTTCGGGAGCATAAAGAATATTAAGATCATAAGATGTAAGGAATTTGAGCCAACTTTATTGACGCAATTTAAGTTCCTTTTAAAAAAATAAGTACTTCGAAAATTTATGATCGGTGTAGAGAATAAATTTTTCTCCCAAAAGATAATGACGCCAAATTCTAAGGACGAAAACAATAGCCACGAGCTCTAAATCATGAGTGGCATATCTAGTCTCGACAGGCTTTAATTTCCTAGAAGCATAAGCGATAACACGTTCCCTTTGCATGAGAATGGCCCCCAAACCAACACGACTAGCATCAGTATAAACAATAAAGTCTTGGTTCCCTTCGGGAATCACAAGAATAGGAGCATTGAAAAGGAGTTTTTTTAAATTATCCTCTTTCCTAAAAAGATTAAAACATTCAAAATTATAATTAAATTTATCATCTTTTTAGAAAATTTAACTTATTACAAGTCAATTTACTATGTCTGACAGTCTCATCATAGCGTTTAGGAGATTCCTATCCATAACGTTGATCAAGCGCATCGATCAGAATTCTTAAAGCACTCAATGGGCAAAACAACACAAAATCATCTTCTATATGAAAAACATGTCTCTTAAAAATTTTACGAATATTCTTTGCCTGTTTCAAGAACAAAATCCAATTATACTTATAAAGATTTTATTATAAAGATTTGCAAATTTTAAATTGTTGTTTTCATCCATAATCAATCAGTACAAGGATGGTCTCAATGAGATATTCGCAAAATACTCGACTCATGTGATGGATGAAATAAGCTGGACAAATCGAATGACATCACGAGTCACTCATAAGAATCATAATGAGTGCGGAATGCGGTAAGTGGAATGCTACCCTCCGCAACTTGTAGCTGATGAAAACCGATGGCAAGGTCGAGCTGAAAAAACCTTAGCACCACTCAATAGATCGCTTAGGCGGTAATCCTAAGACCAGCTCAAACATACCAGAAAATTCACAAACTACTTGAATGAGAGAAATAACATTTTCCTCATCATGCGGATTTAAAGAAATAAATGATGCCAACGAATTGGAATCGAAATCATTAAGAAAATTTAAAAACCTGCTTAACAGGCTGAGAAAGTCGAAGATGGATAGTCCTCTCGGGACATAGGATATGAGCTTCATAATGATTAAGCCAATCCTTTCCTAAAAATCAATTCTGAAGCCTAAGTAGCACCTAGCATGGAAATCTAATCGGAAAGCACAATTACATAAAATAATCTCGACATCTTTACAAAGCAAACTGAGTGTTGCATATCCACCAACCGGATTTGCAATTCTCAGTGAAGTCATCAAGCCCATAATATTTAAAGACAAAGTATCAACAAGTTCTTTTGATATAAAAAAAGTGAGATGCACCCGTATCAAAAAGAACTCGAGTAGGAAGATCATGAAATAAAATAATGCCATCAAGAAATGAATGGAAAATTCCTTGACTAAGAGAAGGATTACTAGAGGCTTGCATAACAGTCGGCTTTCTCTCTTTCTTGTTTGGAAGTTTGGGACATGAAGATAAAAGATGACCCAAACTTTTGCAATAGCGACAAGTAAGAGGCTTCAGACACTTATTTGCATAATGGTCCTTAGAACCACAATTGTAGCATTGTCCATGACTATAGGTAGGAGTCTTTGCTACCGAAGTTGCCTACTTCCATTTCTTGTTGGAATTAGGGCTTTTGAACTTAATATGCCTCTTCTTCTTGTTGTTGAGGCTCTTTTTGGAACCTCCAACACCACTATCACTTCCTTTATCGGCCTCTTCTAATCGAAGAGTAATATCTACAAGCTGATCGAAAGGAACTTCTAGTTTCAGAGGTAAAACCATTTTGGGGTGCTTTCTCAAAGCACAGATAAACCTTTGATTCTTTACAAGCTCCAAAAGTTGTTGGGCAGACTGAATACGCCATTCAAAGAAGGACTATGGGATTGACCAGCACTAGGACTGCCAGATCTAACCATCTCTTCTTCTTAAAGAAAGAAAGAAAGAAGAGGAAAATGGTTGTTCTCAGAATGAATATTAAACAAACTTGATTGATAAAACAAGGCATCATAAAAGGAAAAAGGATAGAACGGGTCCTAAGACTCGAATTAAATCCTAATGCGTAATTCCTAAGAGAGACTTAGGACAATGATCCTTGCTGGATTATTCTACATTGTTCCGAAGTTTGGCTTTCATACCAATCCGTAATGCCCCATCTCTATACTCACACTATCCAAGGACACTACAAGGTAATGCCGTCGAATCGCGCGAAAAATAAGGCTGTTGAGGAGCGATCAAATGTGTAATTGTTTTGTGCGAGTACCGATACGTCAAATAGTATGACATGCATTTCATTTCAAGAGGAAATCCAACATACCAAATACAAACTCATAGCTACCACACAGTGGCTATGTGGCCTTCGAAAACAAATATAGAAATAAGCATAACACAAATCAGTCAGAGATATTCACATCACAAAGAGGGAAACAGATATGAATATAACACATAAAAGTGTACATCAAAATAGTGGTCATGTAAGATCCACTACATCATAAATGAAAATAGGTACAAGTGCTAGAAAAAAGAATATGAATACATCAAGGAGTCTCTATCTCGAATGTATAAAACAAAAACTACAAAGCTAAGTAGTTAGCCAAAAGTCAAATGACGGACCCTGATAAGAAGTCAAGCAGAAGCACCTGAAATACCTCGGTCTGACCCGAGTATTATTTGACAAGAAAATAATAAACGAATCAGTCTAGCTATAAATATCATATAAAATGAGATAGGACAAGAGATATGACAAAAACGTATGATAAAAATAATGCCATATTGTGACAAGTATACATTAGATAACAACAAAAATCATACAATATCTCGAATATTCCCAAACTCCAAAAAGAATGTCATATTCTTTAACATATTCACCAAAATATAAATATTGATAAAACTTATCAATGTAAATCACAAAAATTGGTGAAATACAAATTCTAGAAATCATCAACTAGAAATCCAGAAAACACAAAGGGAGAGGCCTATCACAAACGGAAGCATGAAAACTCACCAAAACGTGTATCACAAATAAGACGCTATCCCATATACAGGACATCAACGCACCTAAAAGGATACACCCCATGCATATTCGAACAACGACGCACCTAAAACATGCTTAATCGAATATCGACGCACCTAAAAAGATATGCCCCACGCATACTCGAACATTGACGCACCTAAAAAGATACTCCCCATGCATACTCGAACATCGACGCACCTGAACATCGACGCACCTAAAAAGATACTCCCCATGCATACTCGAACATCGACGCACCTAAAAAGATACGCCCCATGCACCGACTTATCGAGCCGATTGCTCCGTGAACGGTCCAAAGAGCATGAGTCGCTAGCCCATAAAAATGAGCCGAAGCTCCATAGAATATGTATAAATTGCATCAAGCTAGTAAATAAATGAATTTAGCTTCATGTCCTATAACCACTGGCTTAACTTAAATATTTACGAAAAAATTATAGATTTCCACTCAAAACACAAAATGATCATCATTGATCAAAAAGAAGTGTAAATTACACTAAGCTAGTAAATAAACGAGTTTAGCATCATGTCCCATAACCACCGGCTTAACTTAAGTATTTACGAATAAATTGTAAATTTTTACTCAAAAATTATCACAAGATCTCAATCGAACAAGTCCATAAATTAACCGACGAAGTAAACGCAGGCGTTTCATACCACTTGTTTTGCTAAGTCGTTTAATTAGATTTCTCATACGAATGAGGTAAAGGTTTATATATACTAATAGATTGGAAAACAGTTTTAAAAATGAGCTTTGCATTAAAAATAATGTTAAAATCATTTTTGTGAAATATTTTGAAGATTTACTACTAGTATGGAAACCTTTGCATTTTAAAAGTGACAAATCACATAAAACGATTGTAAAAACAACCGATCACCAAAAATTCACATACTACGACGTGAATCAAAACCATAAAAATTGATATCAAATCCATCAAATGGATACTCCCAAAAATCCATAAAAGAGGTCATCAAAGTCGATAATAAATGACAACAACCAATCGAATAAACAAAAATCAATAAAAATTGAAAATTCACTCAAAAGCAGTCAAAATAGGAAAAATCGACAGTTCCAGATGTCTATAGGCATTTTCAGACGTCTGGCCCTAGGTTTTGGAAAAATATATGTTTTTTCTCCTATTTATTTTTATTCCAGAACCATTTCATACGTCTAGATTTTTCAACTAGACGTCTGGATTTTTGTTCCAAACATATGGATTTTAGCTCTGCCCTTTTTTATTTCCATAACCCTTTCAGACGTCTGGATTTTTCAACCAGACATCTGAATTTTGTTTCAGACGTCTGTATTTTTCTACTAGGCAAAAAAAGCAGCCTAGCCCAAAAAGGACAAATCCAAACCGAAATGCGATCGAACGAGCGATGGATGCTAGGGATTTATGCCAGTCGATAACCCAGCACTATAGGCTCTTCGATACGCCACCAAAAACATGGCCATACATCCAAGATAGGATCTTTAAATATTTTGACTTCAAAACACCAAAATTGAAAAATTCACCAAATCAATTTAAATCAAAAGCAATTGAACATGAAATAGATGTTAGGAATTCATACCTAACAACAACGAAAGCTATAGACATAAATGTGAATTCAAGAACTCATCTTTAAAACTCAAAGACAATGAATGAGAGGCTTTAAAACAAAGCAAAACCAATTCCTCTTCAATACACCTTTAGAATCTTCAATTTATTATCAAAGGTGAAGTTTTTTCTAAGTCAGGGTTTAGAAATTTCTGATAATTGAAAAGAGATTGACATGGAGAAGATGAGTTGATGCTTACCTAAGCTTCTATTTGATTTTAGAGCTTGAATTTGAATTTCCTAGTAAAACTAGGGTTTAGGGATTTTGTTTTCTTTTCTCTTCCCCCATTTTTCTTTAGCTTGAGTGTTGGAAAATAATAGAATGAATGAAGAGGAGGTGGAGGAGTTAGGGTATTAGATGGGCCGAAAACCAAACCCAAAGCCCAAATAGAAAAATAGCAAAATTCTACTCAACTCCAACATATCGATGTTTATACTCAAAAAGGTCGCAAATGCCATTTTGGACTCAATGGAAGTGGTCTCGAGTCCCAATTCGACTGTTTGCAAAAAGTAGCACTTCGGTCTTTAATCCGACTAGTGATGCTATATTTAAATAAATCATTTAAATATAAAATCGTAAAATATGCGGGTTCTTACATTTATTCATTTTAGAGATTGCTTAAATTTTGGATAATACTAATCTTCTTTTATTTTGGAAAACTTAATATATTTTTTAGAGTATTCGGGCTTTTTTTCCGATCTACTCCACCTCTCGCCTAAGCAAAGAAAACATAGTCCAGGTAAGTTCAGAGCATTAGTTGCTCCATCCCTAACCTTAGCTAAACACCTTATTTTATCTTCCCGGATCTCACAGGCGGAACAAATATACCGGTCGTTTTCGCATACTCAGTTATCAACTTTATTTCGGAAATCGATTATAAAAATTCCAAATTATTATTTAAACACTTAATTTTCCTTTTAAAAACACTCATAATTGATTTCAGGAAAAATCATTACGTTTAAACTCATATTTAAAAGCTATAGAATTCACAGCATGAAAGTGCTTCGGAAAGTGCTATATAAGTTTATTTGATTTAAACAACTTTTTAATGAAAATTCATATTTTCCACTTCAAATCTCTTCTAAACTATTTAAATAGATTTACTAAATTTATTCCATATTTTTCCATAATTAAAAACATCCATTTAAACAGATTTTTCGTTATGGTCACTTAATTGCATCAGCGTGATTTTTCTAGAAAATTGATTTGGTCATATTTCAAAATATATTTCACGAAAATTTTATTTTCTTTCCTCATTTATAATTTATGGATATAATAGTCTGGAATTTTCTTATCTCAAATAATTTTGAGCTATATTCCACCCTATATACTCATTTGAACTTTTCGGCATGAAATCGCGAACTACCGTTACGCGACGCGCTTAATTTTAACTTATTTTTCAATACTTGAAATAATCTATTCAAATTAAACTTTATTACTTATAAAACCATTACACATCATTTTAAACCAATATTTTCACTTTTTTAAAAATATTTAAAATGTATTTTCACTATTTCCATATTATAATATTATTTTATTCCTATTATTTTAATATTAAATTTTGAAATCAATTTCAATTCTAACTTCAAATTAAACTAATTTAAAACTTAGATTTCAATTCTAATTTAAATTTCACCTTTAATCTCATTTTCAAAATCGATTTCGATTTCACTATTTATCTCGATTTCAATTTAACTTTCCATTTCAAATCCAATTTCACTTCTACTTCCAAATTCTCTATTATTTTAACTTTAATTTCAATTCCACTTAAAAAAAGACTTTATTTCTCTCGAGTATATCATATCATCAAAATTGAGTCTTATTTAACAAAGGGGATACTTAATCAAAATGAACATAATCGAGTTAACATTTATCACTAACATAATTATGGTCTATACACAAGCTAATATGAAAAATAATCACAACCATAAACACTTACAACTATTTAAACATAACATAAACATATCCAAACATCCATAACATAAAACGGTGATTATCTAACATAACCATTTAACTTGATAATCAATTAAAATCATATAGCATTGAGAATTTTCTCACTTTTATTTCCACTCCGTCAATCTTTTATGTAAGTTACGCGCCTCTCGAACTAACGTGCAATTTCAAATGTCTCGAATTCTCGTCTTAATGTATTTTCCTTTCTAACCGCTTTCTTTTTTCTCTCTCTCCTTTTCTTTTTCTTTTTACATGGAGGGTGTTGCCTTGGGTAGGTCTTGGGGGCAGGTATGGTTGGAGTTTGGGCTCGGGGTTGCAGGAAAGGGTTGGGTGCATGGATTTTGTGGGGGCATGGGGGTGTAGGAGGTGGGTAGGTGCTTGGGGGGCTCGGCCTTGGCTATAGGTGGTGGGTGGAGCTCGGGTATGGGGTAGTGGAGTTTGGCCATGAGGTTTAAGAGGTGGGTAGGTGGTGATGGAGTTATGTGTGGGTGTTGTGATGCTTGGATGAGGTGGTGGAAGGAAATGAAGGAAGCCGTGGAAGGAAATGAAGGAAGCTATGGAAGGGGAAGAGAGGTTGGATGCCATGGAAATGGAAGTGGAGAGGATGATGAAAAAGAAGAAAGTAAAGAAAGAAGTAAGGAATGAAGTGTAAAAGAATGAAAGGTATGCACACTTATTTATGCTTAAGTTAGGAAGGTAAACGATTTAAATACTCATGCCTTACTTTTTGACTTTTTCTTAACATGATAAGAAGTGCATTTATGGTGAAATATATCATGATTTGATTCATGTAATGATACTTGCCTCTTTTTCTTAATTTACAAAATGTTTAAATATTAATTTGCTTAGTTTCCATGCATGAAGAGACTTGCATTAATGGTGAGAAGACATGTTTTAGTCCTTATGTAATGATTTGGTTACTTTTCCATAACTTAGAAAACACTTAAACTACATTTTGCTCATTTTCCATGCATGTCATTAATGAGATATGACATCTAAGTAATGTTGTTATTTTATAAAGTTACTTAAACACTCTTCTGTCAAATCATGCTTTTACGCTTTCCTTTATCAATTTTCTTTTATTTACTTTATAAAGAGTGATGTTTTGATTGTTAAGATGTAAATGAAAGTGTTGTACAGTTTGTAAAGTTGTATTTTATAAGTTACAAAGTGCAAATGATCATTTAACGTTGCGACGACTTGTTTTGGTAAAAAATGGTGTTTTTGTTGACATATTTTACAGTCAAAATTTAATGTTTCTGTTAAACCATATTCAAGTAAACCAAATTTAAAAATAAACTTTTTACTTCTTTTAAATAAATTAAAACATATCTATTCATATTTTAAAATTATATTTAAATAATATCAAATTCTTTATTTTTACAGTGTATGTAAAACTGACAAAATGCGACAAAATTTGATTATTTTTTGAAACGATTAACAATATACTTTCAAATATTTTAGTATATTTTTATTAACTTTATTAGGTGTTTTTAATATGATTTATCTTTTCAAATAGATATTTAAACCTATTTATTTAAACATTCATTTAATTTTAAGAGAACTTAACTTTTGTTGATTTGTGTTAAAATTCAAATTTAAACTTTATAATTATTAATTAAAAGAATAAATAATTTCTCCATTATTATTTATTATATAAGACATATTTATTTAAGTTTTAATTTTTTTTTAAATTTAAAATAATTAAAAACTCTCATTTTCGAAGTAGCAAGATTACAGGTCATCATACATGCCAAGTTATAATAGGGTTGGTGCCCACCACAACTTGTTTTAGATGTTGCACACAAACGTTGTAAAAAACTATTTTATAACAGTTTCTTAGGTGTTTTAAAAATTTATTTTACAACTCTTTTACATTGAAAATTCTTTTGCTACTTCTTAAAAACGTTGTGAAATATATTTTTGCAATAATTATAAAACACTGTAAAAAAAAATATTGCAACTTTTTTAAATGTTGTGACATACATATTCTGCAACTTTTTTAAACGTTGCATGCATGCTTCAACTATTTCTCCCAATTTTATTATATGATTACAATTTCAGAAATTCAAATAAATATAATTTATCGATTCAGACATATAACACGTATTCAAATTGCTTCAAACATAAAACACTTTTCCAAATTGCTTGTTAATCAAAATAAGTACAACATTCCAACCCAAACAATTTACAGCATGTTTCAACTCAACCAATCCGAACGCACACTTCACAAAAGTTAACACATGTCCAACCATATATATACAAACAAAAAGATAACATGCCAACTACACAAAAGTTTCCCCTACCCACTCCAATGCATCAAACTGGTCCGGCTTGGGTGCAGCCATCTGCACTGCCCTCATAATTGTCTCCACCCCAACCTATGTTGATTCCATTTAGGTTCGACAAGTGTTACATCTCCTGCAAACACTAGTAAAAATGGTGGTAGGGGGTCCAATTCATATATTCTTACTCTCTTTTGTAGCTCCATCCACTACTCTATTGAATTCATGCAGTCTTTCTCCCTTCACCTAGTTAACCCAAGAGAGAGAGAGAAAATTACTGTATTACTGGTGCAAAGTTAATTAATTCATCATAGCTAACACATTTTTCTTGAAGTTTTTGGCTATTATTCTATCTTTGCGGGCTAAAAATATAAAATTAAAAATGCTAAACTCAAGCTCCTTTTTAACGAATATTTTATGTATATACTACCAGTTTATACACGAATGTTGCAGTAAGATATTTGGGTTTATAGTATTTTATGTTCTTTTAAGAAATGTGAGAGTGAGACACTTGCTGAAGTCATAATAATGTGAAATGAATGAAATTTTCGAATATATGTACCTCTTCAAATTGACTACCGTAACTCTAGTATTGAAATAACAAGTCTTGGACCTTCGGTTCTCAAATGTTAATGCTAGCATCGGATTACACCAAAACAACAATGTAAAATATCCAGAAAAACCAGTATCACGGTATTCTAGAGCATCTATAACAGACTCATCATCTACAAATTCAGTCCAATACAGTTCTAACCTGCTTATTCTCCTGCTTTGAAGTCCATAAGTTAAGTATGAAACTCTTTTAACAATTAGCTATATGGAAAAAAAATACAACGATTAATAGAAAAACAATGTGCTCATTTATTTACTTATTCAGTTCAATTAAATGTGAGAAAAAAGACGATTCAGAGTTTTAAACATAAGCATAAAAAAGGAGAGCATAGTAAATGGAGTAAACAATGTGATTATGGATACGATTTCATTTTGTGGATAACAAATGGAGTAAGAATTAAAACCTGACAAGTAATATATACTTTGAATTTTCACAATAGCATTGTGAAAATCAATAAGTACGTTTGCATGGCTATATGTACCAGTATAAGTGATCTAAATACTGCAGGGAGGCCTAGGATATGCTAAAAATATGATGTTCCAGAACATAATGATGCACAACGTCATAAATCCTATCATTATCTATAAAAACTACTATGACTCCAGAGGTCCATGCCATGACCAAGTAAATAAATTCAATACGAGTACGTTTAGTGCCAATGTTAAATAGCCAATTTCAGATAATTGACATGATTTGCATTTAATTGGTTTGTTACTCTTGCTTGGAACAACTATTAAGCCCAAACACGTGTTTGGTAAATAGAACTTAAGAAAACAACTAATCAGAGTTTAAAGACTTACTCGGGAATTTGAAACTCTACTGAGTTTTTATCAAAAAAGAAAAAAATAATCTCACTCAAATATTTAGAACTCAAGTAAATGTTTAGTACCAAATAGCTGAATTTAGTTAGTCAGTAGGAAGGACATTTCATTCAAAATAATTGATCCAACCTATGAATTAACAATAATACATTCTAGATTTAAACTTTTAAACAGATTAAAAGATAATGCTTGAATTCAAAAACTAATATTGTTTATAGAAAATAGAAATGAATCAAGAAACTAATACCTTTTGGATTCAATCTAGCTCAGTAAGTATTAACAACCTTGCTTAGTATTTGTAGCACCTATTGTCCTTGTTGGCAGTTCCCACCCTATCACGCTGCTACTTGTTTGTTTGCAACACTACAACAAAATCGACACAGGTTGTTATTTTTTTCCCCAGCTTGATACTATACATCCCCAGTTGCAAAATTCATATCGAGCTGGATAGCAAAGCTGCAACCTTAACATAAAGTGAAACAGATAAATAGAAGGAAAGTTTGTACAACCAACAAAAATGCTGATAAAAAATAAAAATTACATATCGGATGTATTTTTTGTGGTCAAAAAAAGCTCCTGAATGCAAATAAAATATGTTAAAAAAGAAAGAAAGGAACATATACACTTTCATGGTTATTCAATGATAATAATATAATAGGCAGCTGCTATTAAATAACTGTACTCGATTGAGAAAAATAATAAATTAAAAAAATCAAAAGATTGGTCGTATCAAATATCATTCTCTGTTTGATGTCATATTGGTAATTACAATCGCGGGAACTCTTCAACATGATGTGATATGCATTTCCTGCAAAATCATGCATCAGATTATTCAATTAATAAGTTATATGTTATATAAAGACATTGTATTAACATATTAATAATCGGCACATTACTAATATAAAATTTGCCAACTAATGCAACTAAATGATAAAGAAATAAAACTAGCACATGTTTGGATATATGCTGCTGCAGACTGTAGTGGCTACCAGCGACAGCAGGCATATTAAAAAATAAACAAATGACAACATGCTACTTTCCTACCCTATTAGAATATTCACTTTCATGCCTAAAGCTTCCTACCACTGAAGTCCAAAATTAGAATGTAGGGGTAAAACATGCATTTTTGTGACATGTGCTATAGGCAGGGCACCATTCACTAATTCAATTTGCTTATTATGTGAAATAATGTAACGACCCGGAAATTTCAATCCCGAAATTTTCAGATAGTTAAGAAAAGAAGAAAAGAGAAAGAAGAAGAAATAGAAACAAGTCACAGAAACCTTACATTCGCAGCGGATCAAAATATAATATCACATAACATATATTTATACAAAGGAAAACTATATTTGTCAAATTACACTTTAATATATATCAGAGTTACAACATACAGAACACCGGTCAAAAATGAATCAACATGTCCTGATTATACAATAATTTATCACAGTGGTACGTTCCTGCCATCCAACTCGCCTCCTGAGCTCTAGAATGTCCTTACCTGAAAATCTGTAATACTCGGTCTGACCCGAGCATTACATCAAAGTAACACCCGGGTCAGGCTGGAAACCAGCGTGAGTAAACCCATCTAACATGTAACACAAAAGCATACAACTTATATAAACCCGGGGTAACTTATATCAATTTACAACTTCACAAGTTGTTATAGACATCACTTATTTCACACATCAATTTCTAAGTATCACAAATTAGATTAGATAGTCCAATTCGCTTAAATCATTCCATACCAGCCTATTGATTACACATATCAATCTATAAAAAATCGAAGTGGTTTTGGGTATTTACTAATACCCGACTCCAGTATCTTCGAATCCCATTTCATCTTAACCCTATTATTCCATTAAATACAATTCAACTTTAAATACGGGATGTCACTTGTACACATCAACTTATCATCGATAAGTAACTACATTATCACTATCCATCTAATCATATCATACCATAAAACATTTCATATCAGAGGTATTAATCAATTCAAGGCATTTAGTCATCATTTAATCGTTCGTAAACAGGATTGATCACTTCCAAAATTAATTCAATTTATCTCTAATTAAATTAATTTCACATCTTTAAATCACTTAGACTACCTTTCAACATTAATTAATTTCAAACCAATTAATTAATCATTTTTTTATTTATTCATCCTAATTAATCACCCTTGACTAATTATATTTTAATTACATTAAGTAAATAGCCTTTAATTAATTTCACAATTAATTATCCTTCACCCATTCACATTAATCACGTTGATCCTTAATTAATTTCTCAAATTAATTATTCTTTAATCACTTATATTGATTAATTACCCTTTAATTAATCACTCTTATTAGTTTATTAACCCTTAATAAATTTCCTTAATTAGTTAATTCTCTAATTAATTACAATAAATAATTAATCCTTAATTACTTTTATTAAGTAATTATCATCATTTAAATAAATCACACTTAGAAATCATTCATTAATTACTCTCCTTAATCAAAAATATTAAGTAAATTTTCTTTAATTACTTTTACTAAGTAATCATCATTTAAGTGTTTAACCCTAATCAATTAATCATCTTTTAATTGATAACTTAATTAATCGCATTCATATATCAACTCTTTAAATAGATTACTCAAACTAATCAGTTATCTAAATAATTAAATTAATTAATTATTTCCTAATTACATTGATCAATTTACCATCCTAAATACATTAAATAAATTATACCTTATTTCATTCCATCATTTAATTTACCCTTAAAAACAAATAGGATTTAACCTATTATATAATTATTCATATCAACAACTTAGACTCAAAAAGATACTTTTGACTTTAGAGTTTAAGTTTGAAATAAACTTTACTTTCAATTATTTATTTCTTTAATTTTCTCGGCCTGGCAAAACAAAAACAAAATTCCACCTGGCCCATCAACTATCTTCGGCCCAATCTCCAATTCCCCTCTCTTCCCTTTCCCAGCTTATTTCCAATCCCTCTTCCACAATCCTGCTCGTGCACACCGGATTTGTGCACATGCACATCCACGACGCCTAACTGCCGCCGCTGCCGACCAACTCCACAACTCATCCTTGACCATCCCCACCATCCTACCTACCTAAAACCCCGATCTAGTCATCATATCGAAATACGAACACCAGCAACCCAAAAAAAAACAAGGGCAAACCGCCATCCATCACCTCGCCGCAACCTCCGGCCACCGTTCTTCACCAGAATTTTCCACGAGCTCCGCCATAACCGTCCCCACTATTTTTTTTAGGAACGCACTCCCATGATGACTCCTCTCTACCGCCATTTGACGTTGAACCGAAGCAAAACAAACTTACCACAAAACCCTACTACGTCCACATCTGGCCACCCCGGCCACCAGAAAATCGCCTCGCTATTTTTCTCAGGTTCTCCAACTCCATGGCCATCCACTGCCCCCAACGACTTGCTTTAACCAAAACCGAGCTGCCGGAATATTGCACCAAACCCAATTCTGATCAACTCTGAAATCCCCTTCACCCACACGCGTAAAAATCAAAGCAATATCACCAAAAATCGTAATTTTTAACGGCGAATCAGATTATATAAATGAATCATGGAATTTGAACAATTTATTTTTTTCGGGGTTGCTTCTTTATCATTGGAAATTATTTTCCTAGTAAAACAACTTGTTGATTTAGCTTTAATTTTTTTTAAAAAAAAGTCAAGTTAGTTATAACAACCAAGCTTCCTTCAAAGATCAATACCTATAGGAGGTTGGAAAGGAAGGAAACGATTTTTGAACTAAATTTTAGTCTGTTGATTTAAGAACAGAGACATATTTATGCATAGACATTCATTCTCAACAAATTCCAATTTTTACTTTTATTTTTATCCATAAAACATCTAAATCCATTCATGCACAGATGTTTCACAACATTCCATCTACTATTTATCGCATACATCTTGATAAGAACAGATTTAAACTTTCTAAAGTAAAGTTTACTCACAATATTTGCAAAACAGAGGTCAGCTTTTAGATCTGAAACTACTACTGATTTCAAACTGTATAAGAAGAAAGATTTACTCACTATATGTATGCATTGGAGAAAGCCTGGGAACTGATCTGCAGCTGGAACAGTAAGCTTAAATTGATCTGGAAACTTTGTTTATTGAGTTTCTTCTTATCTAGATTTGCTTATTGATCTGAGCTATACTTGAAATTTGAGAGCTCCTATGTTTACTTTTGTTTCAGATTTTGGAATTGTGGAGAGATTACTTTGAATTTCTTGATTTTTACTTACAGGTTTGTGTGTTATAGGTTTTTGCTTCTTGTTTTATTTTAGAGAATGAATTGATAAAAGAAAATGAAAGAGGAGTATGGAGATGTTTATATTACTTGTCTTTCTCATTTATTAGTTATTTTGAAATAAGAGATTAAGGACACTTGTCAATATCTTTATCTATTTTGTTAACACTTGCTAAGATGATAATGTTATTAGTTAACATGTGTATTAAATAGATTTTTAACTTAGTTATACATATATATACACAAATGCTTTCAAATTATTTTACATATATGTATACATATGCACACCTATATACTTGTATGTGTATACTAAAATATTTCAATATTATAAAGTTTATACACATCTATTAACATATTTTAATCTACCATCAAGTTTATCATTTCTAGATAATTATTTATTAAAATTTTAAATTCATACATATATATTCAGATATATTCTAATTATCAGAATTTCATTTATTAATTCCCAATAAATTAAATCAGTATTTCTATAATTAACCCGGTTAATTATCAATTAACAGATGCTTCAAGTTTTGGGTTATCACATTCCTTCCCCCTTTTGAATCTTTTCGTCCTCGAAAAGGAACGAAGCCAAAATTTTATTAAAATGCTTTTATCAGAAAAATTATTCTTTGATCACTTTTAAAACACTTTTAAAATCTAAATAATATTACAAAACAGTTTTTATAAAAATACTTTTTATAACTCGATGTCTTAACTGGTCCATCCTTGTTCTTACAGAAATTCGGTCATACGTGGATCAGGCGTAGGACTGAAAATCTATAAGTACTTAGCAGATCCATTTTCAACATCCAGTGAAAATACTTGGAAATTAATTTTATTGAAAATATAGAAAACATTTTTGAAAAAATAGAGAGAATATCTTTGGTGAGAATGCTCTGGAAATCATCACCCTCATCCATGGTCGCAGTTACATTCCAGGGTTAGTTGCCATCACAGCAAAAGTCCATGTAACTATAGGCTCTCTGCGGCCTCTCGATTACGCCATAGAACCCACAACAGATCGCAGTTACATTCCAGGGTTACGTTGCCATCACAGCAAAAGTCCATGTAAGTGCAGGCTCTCCGCGGCCTCTGATTTTCGCTGTCAAAATGAAACTTCTCCACTCTTACATAGGTCATAGCCTACCGATATAAAATCAAACGCAGACTGTTGGCTCTCAGCGGCACACACGACTTTCGCTATGGTATACTCTACTCATAATCCCCAGGAACTAGTTTTGTCCGGGCTCCTCACATGATCAACTTTAGAACCCCCCCTTGGAGCTCAAGGCAGCACCACCCGGTGGCACTCCCGAGAAGTTCATTTTAAGGGAGCGCCTTTTTCCCCAGAGCCATCATCAAAACACTTTATACTATACACATATAGTATCTTCAAATCATACACCTAGTATGATCTCATACAAAGCTACTTTACACAAAATCGATTATCCCAAAATCGATAATTCTCAAACTAGGCTTTCCAAATTCAATATTTTTACCCAAAAATCAAAAGCCTTTCCAAATCCAAAGGTTCCCAAAACCTTTTTCCAAAATTCGCATATGATCCTTTATATATATATATATATATGTATATAATCTTTAAAACTTTGGATCATTTCAAACTTGTATAAAGCTCCTTTTATACTTCAAAACACCTTCAAAATCCTTTTCTTCTGGAAATAGATTCAACAAGGGGAGATTTATCTTACATAACAAAGATATATAACTTTGTTTATTTCCAAATCAAATATTCAAATTTGATTACTCTATACAAAACCACATATCATATCACTTACTTCCATAAAGTAAATTTCTATTATAGAAATATCCAATTTCCACTTTACTTCATCATATATTTCACAAAATATAACTTTCATTTCAAAAACCATTTCACATTTCTAATCCACGAATTCCCAGTATCAATTTTATTCAAATCCGTACGATGTACACATATCATCCGTACGCTATACCCATCTGATCGCTAACTCGATCACACAATCTCATTTCCGAACTAGTATCGTCCGTCCGACTTCCTAGTGCGGACTCAGATCTTGTTTCTTGATCAGAAATCGTCATTCTCCTTGCATAGCCATAACTATGGTAGAGAACATCCAGAACCAATCAACAATCCATATCTAGGTTCACCGTCGAAAATCGAGTGAAAAATCCCACTCGGATCGATATAACTATCTCGAAATTCTGTGCTCGAATCTGGATCAAATCACTATACGAATAGAATAATATACGTACATCCTACATATCTATCCTTATTGGTTATTAGCCAAATCAATCCTTTCTATTCGCATTCACTTTTATTTTCATTCACTTATTCACCATTGCTTCAATCCATTTGGATTATCACCTCTATTCTTATCTCGATTGGGTATTCAATCATAACCAGTTTAAACTCTGTCCAGTTTAAATTTAGAATATAGCTTGAAAAGTTAAATATAGATAAGTAGCTGAAAAATAATTATTAGTTTGTAAAATAGTTGTAAAATAGTTAAGTAGTTGCAAAATAGTTGGAAATAATTAAATAATTGCAAAATAGTTGTAAAATAGTAATTAATTTGTAAAATAGTTGAAAAACAGTAATTGGTTTATAAAACAGTTGAAAAATAGTTAAAAAGTTCCAAAATAATTATAAAACAAGTATAAATTTGTTTAGGCTTTTAAAAGAAAGATTGTATATAGTAAATAGCTTGGAAAAATAGATTTATATTAAAACAGCTTATTTTAAAAAAAAATCCAGAGTCAAACTGTTCAATTCCCAATCTCTATTCGCAATCAATTCAATTTAAATTCCACTTCCATTTAAATTGACTTAACTCGAATAACTTTAATTTCCATTGAAATTGATTCAACCCCAATTCAAGTTGAATTAACCTCAGTAACTTTATTCAACCTTGATCTCAAATTCTACTAATTCAAATAAATTTCAATTGACCTAGTTCCAATTTCAATTTATTTCAACTCCAGTTTGAATTAATCCCAATTTCAAACTCCATTTCCAAATCAAGTTGAATTATTCTTGATTTCCTCCCAAATTCAATTCAAATTCCATTTGAATTTAAAACTATTCAACTTTAATTACAATTCCAAATTATTCAAATAAATTTGGACTAATTTCAAATTGAATCCACTTCAATTTCAAATTATTTAAATTTCTATAAGAATTAATTCCAATTCCCATTTGAATTTGAAATCATTTTTTTCATTTTTATTTCTAATTAATCCAATTCAAATTTTCCATTTGAATTTTTAAACTTATTCATCTTCAATCTTAAGTCCAATTAATTCAAGTCAGAATCAATTTCAATCTCAAATTTAAACCATCTCGACTTATATAAATTCGAGTTAATTTCACTAAGGTTGGTTTAACCCTTTAAACCAAGATAACCTTTATTAAAAGCTTTTTAACAATTTAATTTCTGAGCTCAAATTTCTAGAATTTTCATTTTAAATTATCCTTATTTACTTATTTCAAAGTTTACATAGGAGTTCAAAACAATTTTAACTTAAAAATTTAATTTATTACCCAATTTTATCTTCTAGTTTGAAACCAAATCTTAAACAAGCTTAATTTTCAGATTCAATCATTTAGGTTTTCAGTTCAAAGTATCCTTAATTTCAAATTAAAGTGTGATCTTTCTTTTATCTCAATAATGGATATATTACCTTGCATTTCTCATTCATTTAAAATTAATCCAATTCACAACTTAAAGATTTTTAACAACAATAGGATGATATCATCTAATTTATTTTAAAACACCTATTCATTTTCAATTTCTAGATCTCAAACTCATTTTGAGATCACTCGAACTTCCTAATTCAAATCAACCATTTAACTTTCCAAGTTAAATCCCAATTTCATCTTGAAATTTCCAAATCAGGTTGATCATTCCAACTTATTTAACTTTTTCCGAGGTTAAAATCAATTCACTTAATCCAATCAACCTTACCCAATTTGAACTTTCATTTCAAATTTTGAACTTCTCATAAATAATCTTCCAACGTATTAAGTTCAAAGACTTATCACCTTGGGTATCATATCTCATTCCAGATTTAAAACTCAATATTTAGAGTTTATCTCAAACCATCTTTGATATTATATATATCCACACATATATACATATTTACTTCTTGGCTCACCAAGCTAAATTTTAAAATTTAAACCACCCTTGGTTTTAATTCAAACAAATTCTTTTAAAGTCTACACACAACTTCTTATTATAGAATAGGATTACATTCAAAATAGTTTGAATAATATTATTTCCTTCAACACTTTGAAAACAATTTCAAATGTTTAAATTTAGAATTCAGAACTTCACAATTTGAAACCCACTTTAATTTACATCCTTTCTAATTTACAAGTTGTTCTCTTTAAATGGTTACTTCCTTAAAACATTTCATTTTTGCTTACTCATTAACACATTTTATTATTAAACACAACAATTATTTATGATAATAACCCAGATTATCATATCTGAAAACCATTTTTTTATTACCTTACTCTGAAACTCTTTCCCAAATTCAAGATTTTAGTTTCAGATTGAATTCATTTCAAACTTATCTTTATTCAATTTCAATTTCAGTTTGGTTGTATTTCTATTACTTCTTAATTTAATTCCAATAATTTAACAACCAATTCCCTTAATATTTATTAGAAAGAAATATTGCTTTATATATATCAAAATATATTTTTATATAAAATCATTTAAAATCTTTATATAAGAAAATAACAAGTACGCTTTCATACACACACACACACACACACACACACTCAACTCATCCTAGGGTACCACTTACCCCATCCTTAATGAGTAATCCCACCAGAGCCAAGGTTCTCGCTTAACCTTCAGCTCTGATACCAAATATAACGACCCGGAAATTTCAATCCTGAAATTTCCAGATAGTTAAGAAAAGAAGAAAAGAGAAAGAAGAAGAAACGGAAACAAGTCACAGAAACCTTATATTCGCAGCGGATCAAAATATAATATCGCATAACATATATTTATACAAAAGAAAACTGTACTTGTCAAATTACACTTTAATATATATCAGAGTTACAACATATACAACACCAGTCAAAAATGAATCAACATGTCCTAATTATACAATAATATATCACAGTGGTATGTTCCAGCCATCCAGCTCACCTCCTGAGCTCCAGAACGTCCTTACCTGAAAATCTGTAATACTCGGTCTGACTCGAGCATTACATCAAAGTAACACCTGGGTCAAGCTGGAAACCAGCGTGAGTAAACCCATCTAACATGTAACACAAAAGCATACAACTTATATAAACCCGGGGTAACTTATATCAATTTACAACTTCACAAGTTGTTATAGACATCACTTATTTCACACATCAATTTCTAAGTATCACAACTTAGATTAAATAGTCCAATTCACTTAAATCATTCCATACCAGCCTATTGATTACACATATCAATGTACAAAGAATCGAAGTGGTTTTGGGTATTTACTAATACCCGACTCCAGTATCTTCGAATCCCATTTCATCTTAACCCTATTATTCCATTAAATAAAATTCAATTTAAATACAGGATGTCACTTGTACACATCAACTTATCATCGATAAGTAACTACATCATCACTGTCCATCTAATCATATCATACCATAAAACATTTCATATCAGAGATATCAATCAATTCAAGGCATTTAATCATCATTCAATCATTCGTAAACAGGATTGATCACTTCCAAAATTAATTCAATTTATCTCTAATTAAATTAATTTCACATCTTTAAATCACTTAGACTACCTTTCAACATTAATTAATTTCAAACCAATTAATTAATCATTTATTTATTTATTCATCCTAATTAATCACTCTTGACTAATTATATTTTATTTACATTAAGTACATAGCCTTTAATAAATTTCACAATTAATTATCCTTCACCTATTCACATCAATCACGTTAATCCTTAATTAATTACTCAAATTAATTATTCTTTAATCACTTATATTGATTAATTACCCTTTAATTAATCACTCTTATTAGTTTATTAACCCTTAATAAATTTCCTTAATTAATTAATTCTCTAATTAATTACAATAAGTAATTAATCCTTAATTACTTTTATTAAGTAATTATCATCATTTAAATAAATCACACTTACAAATCATCCATTAATTAATCTCCTTAATCAAAAATATTCAGTAAATTTTCTTTAATTACTTTTACTAAGTAATCATCATTTAAGTGTTTAACCCTAATCAATTAATCATCTTTTAATTGATAACTTAATTAATCGCATTCATATATCAATTCTTTAAATAGGTTACTCAAACTAATCGGTTATCTAAATAATTAAATTAATTAATTATTTCCTAATTACATTAATCAATTTACCATCCTAAATACATTAAATAATTTATACCTTATTTCATTCCATCATTTAATTTACCCTTAAAAACAAATAGGATTTAACCTATTATATAGTTATTCATATCAACAACTTAGACTCAAAAAGATACTTTTGACTTTAAAGTTTAAGTTTGAAATAAACTTTACTTTCAATTATTTATTTCTTTAATTTTCTTGGCCCGGCAAAACAAACAAAAAATTCCACCTTGCCCATCAACTATCTTCGGCCCAATCTCCAATTCCCCTCTCTTCTCTTTCCCAGCTTATTTCCAATCCCTCTTCCACAATCCTGCTCGTGCATACCAGATTTGTGCACATGCACATCCACGACGCCTAACTGCCGCCGCCGCCGACCAACTCCACAACTCATCCTTGACCATCCCCACCATCCTACCTACCTAAAACCCCGATTGAGTCATCATATCGAAATACGAACACCAGCAACCAAAAAAAAACAAGGACAACCTGCCATCCATTACCCCGTCGCAACCTCCGGCCATCGTTCTTCACCAGAATTTTCCATGAGCTCTGCCATAACCGTCCCCACTATTTTTTTCAGGACCGCACTCCCACCATAACTCCTCTCTGCTGCCATTTGACATTGAACCGAAGCAAAACAAACTTACTACAAAACCCTACTACGTCCACATCCGGCCACCCCGACCACCAGAAAATCGCCTCGCTATTTTTCTCAGGTTCTCCAACTCCATGGCCATCCACTGCCCCCAACGACTTGCTTTAACCAAAACCGAGCTGCCGGAATTTCGCACCAAACCCAATTCTGATCAACTCTGAAATCCCCTTCACCCACACGCGTAAAAATCAAAGCAATATCACCAAAAATCGTAATTTTTAACGGCGAATCAGATTATATAAATGAATCATGGAATTTGAACAATTTTTTTTTTGGGTTTGCTTCTTTATCACTGGAAATTATTTTCCCAGTAAAACAACTTGTTGATTTAGCTTTAAATTTCTTTTTTAAAAAAAATAATCAAGTTAGTTATAACAACCAAACTTCCTTCAAAGATCAATACCTATAGGAGATTGGAAAGGAAGGAAATGATTTTTGAACTAAATTTTAGCCTGTTGATTTAAGAACAGAGACATATTTATGCATAGACAATCATTCTCAACAAATTCCAATTTTTGTTTTTATTTTTATTCTTAAAACATCTAAATCCATTCATGCACAGATGTTTCACAACATTCCATCTACTATTTATCGCATACATCTTGATAAGAACAGATTTAAACTTTCTAAAGTAAAGTTTACTCACAATATTTGCAAAACAGAGGTCGGATTTTAGATCTGAAACTACTACTGATTTCAAACTGTATAAGAAGAAAGATTTACTCACTATATGTATGCATCAGAGAAAGCCTGGGAACTGATTTGTAGCTGGAACAGTAAGCTTAAATTGATCTAGAAACTTTGTTTATTAAGTTGCTTCTTATCCTGATTTGCTTATTGATCTGAGCTGTACTTGAAATTTGAGAGCTCCTATGTTTACTTTTGTTTCAGAATTTGGAATTGTGGAGAGATTGCTTTGAATTTCTTGATTTTTACTTACTGGTTTGTGTGTTATAGGTTTTTGCTTCTTGTTTTATTTTAGAGAATGAATTGATAAAAGAAAATGAAAGAGGAGTATGGAGATGTTTATATTACTTATTTTTCTCATTTATTAATTATTTTGAAATAAGAGATTAAGGACACTTGTCAATATCTTTATACATTTTGTTAACACTTGCTAAGATGATAATGTTATTAGTTAACATGTGTATTAAATAGATTTTTAACTTTGTTATACATATATATACACAAATGCTTTCAAATTATTTTACATATATGTATACATATGCACACCTATATACTTGTATGTGTATACTAAAATATTTCAATATTATAAAGTTTATACACATCTATTAACATATTTTAATCTACCATCAAGTTTATCATTTCTAGATAATTATTTATTAAAATTTTAAATTCATACATATATATCCAGATATATTCTAATTATCAAAATTTCATTTATTAATTCCCAATAAAAAAATCAGTATTTCTATAATTAACCCAGTTAATTATCAATTAACAGATGCTTAAAATTTTGGGTTATCACAAATAATATTGGATATGGTCAGATTTTATCTTAATTCCCTGACTAAATTCTCTAAATTAGATGTAGGAATGGGTCAAGGCCACTGACTCCTAATTAAAATACTTTTAAAGAGCATAAAGCAAACCTGCAATCTACACTTTAGAGATCCAAGTGACTTCCTTCTAGCTTGGGAAAGAGCAAGGAGTAACCTATATGCTTCAATTGCATACGTAGGCAAAGATTGAGAAGTTCTAAGTTTGTTGTTATTGAAGAAGCTCCTCTTGTTCCCATTTTGCAGTCTCGTCTGATGCTGGAACGATAACGACGAAGAGCCCTAGAGTGATGATGACGATGGAGGAATCATAGGACAACGTGAATTTTGATGAAGTGAAAAGGCAAAAAAAATCAAGTATTGAAGAGGAATAAAGGGAAGGGTAAAAAAATTCCAAGTATTGACGATGGAGGAAAACATGACAGAACAAAGGCAAAAGTAAATTTTGAAGCCGTGAAATTTTTAGAAGGCGGGATGGACGGGTAATATTTGGTTACATTTATTTCTTTATAATATAGGATAAAATAATATTAGTTGCACTTAGGGATCAAATGCTACAACTTAGTGCAACAAAATGCAGGTTTTCTTGTAGTGTGATTACTACAACTCAATGCTGCAACTCAAAGCCTACAATTACATAACGATTATTTCTACTTGCAGTAACTCGAAGCCCACGATTACCACAAGTCAATGTTCATACCTTAAGTTATCAATTGACAAACACGTGTTTCGTTGCAATAATGTTAAGCTTAAATATTTAAGCTAAGAATCGTACTTTAAACATATATTCTTTTTCTTAATGTGGTACACAAAAGAATATCTCTCTATTGTTTACTTCTAAAATTTTGACCTGTAAATAAGTATTTTTGTTAAGTTTTTACATGTATATATTTTGCATAAAGTCAGTGGAGATGGAGCTTATGAGTTAACTCAACATTAATAGTTCACAAATGTTTATTATCAACTGAAGTGTGAAAGGACTATAATAAAGTTTAATTTCATAGTTTAGCTGATGCACCTATTGTTCATCTGCACAAAATTAAATAAACCAGTCCACCATACAATAAAAAGCTAAACATGATAACTTCATATCATATCGGCTACTGTCATTGTATACTTACATCATCAAATGATGGACATTTTCATGCAGTCTCTGTTATTTGGCTAACTTTTGTTAAAGATTCAGATATTACTGAAAACTGAACACTTCAACATGTATGATTTAATTAGTAAAAAAGGCTAACAATCCAAACCAATACAAACTAGCGAAATATATATACACTAACAGGAAAGTGAAATCACTTGAGATACCAAAACATTTTCCTCAATCTAAATGTTAGTAATTTTTGTTTACAGTAGGATAAAACAATGAATCTTTCTCCATGCTTGGTGAATATTTGGTGCAGAATTAGTGTTTAGCATCCACCCAAACAACTTCCCCCAAGTAAAATCAATAAATATATCAAAAAGAGTATGACGTACCTTATTATCCAGAAGCAATATAGTTCTCAACTTGTCAAACACAAATTCATAACAGTGTCCAACTTGAAGCAGTAGGTTAAGATGAAGTTGAGTTCCTTATACCTAGAGTTTTAGATCTTGACATCGGCAACGCATCAAAGTACGACAGCTTCGCGAATCTCAAACACTCCTCCACCTGTCGGCCCTTAACACTCGGATCTGGCGTAGTTGCAATCAAGGGGGACGTTTAGGGATTTGAGGTCGCGGTGGACTAGGGTTTCTGATTTCGATTGGTCGAGAAGGCTGAATTTCTAATCCTGTAATTAGGATATAACCCTAATTCTACCCTTTTTAATCGGTCTGCCACTCCATAGACATTTCTGCGGACCAGATGCAATATAACTCCCTACATAGCAGCCAATGGTATCTACGAAAGGTACACGAAGCACCCATTGTGTATCCGGACGACATATATAGTTCCCTACACATAAGGCAACGGTGTCTACAAAAGACACACATACTAAGCGCTTGGAACTCATAGCTATTACTAAGCACCCAAATGGAAGTCGCACGCATAACTGCCACCATCTCCATGTTACCTTTTGCTCCACCTATTGGGTCTTCTTATTACCTCAAACTCCAGCATAAGTGTGCCCCTCATCCCACTTCAGGCTAACGTGAGATTACCGTGTGTACATAGAAAACAAGGGAAATGTTATTAGTACTAGTTCGTCATCCAAATAATATCTAGTTGCGCTCCTTGTCCAAATCCCTCGTGATTTGGACTTGTAATTGATCAGTTACTCCCATTTTTAGCATAAGTGTGCCCTCGTCTTGCTTCAGGCTAATGTGAGACCATTATTTTGTCTAATAAGGAATATTATTTGATACAGGTCATACTTTCATCTTTGCTTATTAACTTAAGTAAATTATTTAAATAAGTCTTAAAATA
Organism: Allium cepa; assembly: GCA_030765085.1. NCBI lineage: Eukaryota > Viridiplantae > Streptophyta > Magnoliopsida > Asparagales > Amaryllidaceae > Allium > Allium cepa. The sequence goes on from CM060932.1 coordinate 142,451,204, forward strand.
AGCCCTATTATGTCCTTTTTCTTACTATAAACTATGTTATAATCATGCTTATTACTTAAACCAAGGTCTAAGTGTGAAAATAGGCTTCTTTCATCTTTTACTCATTTTAGTTGTAATTCTAAGTTATAAGTAGACCAATCTTTTTAATTCAGTCCAATTAACGTCATAATTAGGCGTAATTTCAGTCCAATTTCATTTATTTTATAGTTTTTGAAATTTACATCTTATATTCCATTATTTCAGTTTTTTACAATTTAATCCATATTTGCATTAATCCTATTCTAATCCATATGCGAAGAAGAAGAAGGAATAAAATAAACTGAAAATAGAAGAAAATCCAAAGCATAGGAAGAAGATGTAAATAACGTAAAATAACAGTAAATAAACTAAAATAATAAATTGTAAATAAACGGAAAAGCTATGATTAACAGAAATAAACTAAAATTACTGAAAATAATAGCTGAAAGGAAATAGACTGAAAATAATTCTGAAAAAACTGTAAGTAAACTACTGAAATGGCTATTCCAAAAATCATTGTACAAATACAACTATTGAAAACCCTACTATTTTAAATTACTTAATGAAATCTTAAAATAATTACAATCACTCACCTCCGGTCCTAAGCTCTTCCTTTGGTCTTCTTAGATCCACTTGGAGTTGTAAAATAATTTAATTTATAATGATTTTCTCCTTTATAAAAATTATTCCGTTTAGGGTCCTTCCTAGAAAGGTGAACCCAACTGGAGAAAACCTAGAATGAGAAAAAGTGTTAGGTCTAGGGGCCTATTTATAGGGGTTGAAGTGGATCTCAGACCGTTGGATTTGGAAATTGAATAAGATGCAACCATGTCATAGGCTGAATAGGAGCCATCGGATACGAAAATAGATGGACCGGATTGGTCAGAAGAATGCAAAACACGTTAGTCCGTTAAAAAAATCATACCATCATTCGAACAAACAATCATTCGTTCGCCCACAAAACAGCAGGCGGGTCGACCGGGCGGTCGACCTCTTAGTGCCCAGGTCGATCGGCCGTCTATATATATATATACACACACACACACACACACAGATATATATATATATATACAGATATATATATATATATATTCGTTTCCTGCTTATTTTGTTTATTTTATAACTTGGTCATATTAGCTCAGTTTTTGACGTTCTATGTATAGAAATTGACCAGAAAATTATCACGGACACAATGGTGCAACTTCCGTTGTTTAATTCTGATAATTTCATAAAGTTATTTTATTATCTAATTAACTAATAAATTAATTATTACGGGTTAAATTTCAGGTTGTTACATTCTCCCCTCCTCAAGGGATTTCATCCCCGAAATCTCTAAGGATAAAAGAATGTACTAAATATTTTCATCTAATTCTACAACCAACTACCCAATCATCAACCATTCATCTATTGTCCTTAAGTTTTTCTAATGCAATTTATGATACTTATGCAATTCGTGTAGTGTAAATGTCCCTAACTAATGCAAAAGATTAGGCGGTCCAATGATTCAGTTGAGCTCCTTTTATGCAATCATGTCCATACCATGTATTAAAATGAATGCAAAAACTGCCTAATGGTAACTAATAATTCTATATGCGTGCTACAAACATCATCCAAATGCAACAATCATGTGCTAAACATCCATTTATAGCAACTATGAAAGTAAAATAAAAATGCACACACACCCATATGTATATGCGCACTGGTGTCCTAGTTAGGCCGATCCCTAAAGAATAATAGTGCCTTGTGTACCTATATGCATCCATTAGCAAACACTTGCAACCACTATCATATATCATTCATAACATGTTCTATCAACATGTTTACATCAAATCCTACCATCCCAAACGACAATAATGGAAAGAACCTATTCAAATCTAAAGATGGAAAAAGAAAATCTAAAACTTGCTATCAAAAAGATGAGGATAGGGAGTACGAATCTTCTTTTCTGCTTCCCAAGTGGCGTCTGCAGCTTCATCACCCAATTGCACCTTTACCTGTGGAACCTCCTTATTCCTTAGTCACTTGATGTCTCTTCCAACAATCTTCGTGGGGATACATCGAACAGAAGCTTCCCTTTTTGCCTCCACCGCCTCCAACTGACTAGGCTCTACAACCTCCATCGAGTCATGTAAGCACTTTCACAAGTGTGAAACATGGAAAATGTCATGCACTCCTGCGAGCCTATTGGGTAGCCTTACTTGGTAAGATATCTTCCCAAATCTCCCTATGATAGGAAATGGTCCAACAAATCTAGGGACTAACTTTCCATTTGATCCGAACCTTACCACCATCGTAGGCGGTTATACTTTGATAAAAACTAAGTCTCCAACCTCAAAATCTAAGTCTCTCCTCTGCTTATCCGCATAAGACTTCTACCTGTCTTGAGTTGTCTTCATCCTCCGCCGAATCAAATCCACCCTCTCAGATGTCTCTCTGACTATATCGGGCCTAAGTAATAACTTTTCCGCAGACTCTATCCAACATGATGGGGACTTGCAAGTTCTCCCATATAAAGCCTCAAATGGTGCCACTCATATACTTATTTAATTACTATTATTGTAGGCAAACTCAACCAATGGAAGATGCTCCTCCCAAGTACCTCCAAAGTCCAAAATGCACGTTCGTAGTAAATCCTCAAGCACCCTATTTACCCTCTCCGTTTGGTCATCTGTTCGGGGGTGATAGGCCATACTCAACCTAAGTTGCATCCCTAGCGCTCCCTGTAAGCTTCTTCGAAAATCAATAGTGAAAATGGGATCTCTATCACTAACAACGCTAGAAGGAACTCCATGTAGACGAACTATCTCTCGAATATACAAGGATGCCAAATATGAAGCTGTATCCTTACTCTTAACTGGAATGAAGTGGGTACTCTTGGTCAATCTATCAACAATCATGCAAATGCTAGTGTTCCCCTTCCTAGAATGGGGTAAACCATCAATGAAATCCATGGAAATACCATCCCACTTCCACTCTGGAACATCTAAGGGATGAAGTAATCCACCGAGCTACTGTTGCTCTGCTTTTACCCTTTGGCATATGAGACACTTAGCTAAGAACTATGCCATGTCCTTCTTCATGCCATTCCAATATAACATCCTCTTCATATTCCGATACATTTTTTCACCATCCGGATGAATAGTCATACGGGAACGGTGGGCTTCCTCCAAAACCACTCTCAACAAATCTCTAGCACGTGGAACACAAAGCCTCCCATCTCCCCTAATCCACCCTTTGCTATCAGTGGAATAACGTTGGAGATGTCTAGAAACCTTTCCTTGTCTAATTTTATCCATAATGTCCATGAGTTCTAAATCTCCTTGCTGCCTTGAGCCAATCTGGTCTATAAGGGTAGGCCTCACCTCTAATGTCGCCAACAATCCGGGAGTAATGTCCGTAGAGGGCTTAAAATCAAAAGTAGAAATAAACTCCAAGCTCCTCCACACTACGAACAAAGGACCGAGGGTTGTTTTCTTCCTACTCAATGCATCTGCAACTACATTACCCTTGCCAGGGGTATAAGCAATCTCACAATCATACGAGCCTAAAAACTTTATCCACCTCTGTTACCTCAAGTTCAAGTCCTTCTACAAGAATAGGCACTTCAATGACTTAAAAGCTCGAATCTCTCTCCAAGAAAATAGTGCCTTCAAGACTTAAGTGCAAAAATTATGGCAGCCAACTCCAAATCGTGGGTATGGTAGTTCTTCTCATGCGTCCTCAATTGCCTACTACCATAATATACCACACTCCCTTCTTGCATCAACATCGCTTCTAGGCCCGTTCCTCATGCATCAGTGTATACAGTGAAAATCTTAGCTCCGTCAGGTAAAACTAACACTAGTGGACTAGTAAGGGCTCTCTTAAGCTTTATGAAGGAATCCTCATAATCCACATCCCACACGAAAGCATTATTCTTCTTAGTAAGGCACATGAGTGATGCCGAAATCTTGGCAAAGTCTCTAACGAACTTCCTATAGTAGCCAGCCAATCCTAGGAAGCTCCTAACCTCGGTTACATTCTTGGGGCCTTCCAACCTTGTGCTGCAATAACCTTGGCGAGGTCAACAGCCAAACCTTCCTTCGAAACTATGTGCCCCAACAAACGAACTTCCTTTCTCCAAAAATGACACTTCGAAAACTTAGCTCTCAAATGATGACTACAAAGTATGCGGAGAACTTCCTCTAAATGAACGGCATGCTCCTCCATATTCTTGAAAAATATCAAGATGTCATCCACGAATACCACCATAAACTTATTTAGGACATGCCTAAAGACGTGGCTCATCAAATCAATGAAATAGGCTGGAGCATTGGCTAGCCCAAAAGGCATAACCAACCACTCGAAGAATCCATCCGATGTCCTAAAGGCGGTCTTATCTATGATATCATTAGCGACTCTACGCTGATGGAATCCTGTGGCTAAATCAAGCTGAGAGAAAATCAAAGAACCTACCAACTGTTCAAAAAGCTCATCAATCCTAGGGAGTGGGTACCGGTTCTTCTTGGTGAGCTTATTTAATTTCCTATAGTCCATGCAAAGTCGGAGAGAACCATCAGTCTTAGAGGCGAAGACGACTGGCGCTCCCTACTCTGATATGCTCCTTCTTATGAATCCCTTCTCCAAAAGATCACGGATCTGCTTGCTCAATTATTTTCTCTCCCTAGGTGTCATGTGCCTTACTGGAAATGCCACTGGCTCAGCATTCTCAGTCAAATAAATCTTGAAGTCAATCTCTCTCTTAGTGTGTAGTCCCCTAACCTCCTCAAAGATGTTCGCAAAATCTCCGACGACAGGAATCGAATGCAATTATGATGAAGATGAATCAAGAGAATAGAGAAAACTCAACATGACTAACCCTTGCGAGTCGCAAGATACCTCCAAAGTCCTACCACTACAAGTCTCAAGTTTAACGACTCTCCTCTCGCGGTCTAATACAGCTTCGTATGTAGATAGCTAATCCATCTCTAAGATCATCCCATACCCCGAGAATCCCAAAACATAGGCATCACAGTCAAATTCTACACCTAGGATAAAGATTTTCAAACCCCTACAAACCATAGATAAGTGTGACGACCCTCCTATAGGGTTTGAAACAATAATGGGGCCCGCTACTAATGATATGTCCAAGTGCAACCAATCTACTGCAAAACTAGAGATAAAAAAGTGTTATGCTCCAGAATCAAATAAAGTCCAAATGAGAAAATCAGATATAGAAATCAAACCTTCAACTGTGACTTTCCTACCACTATCTAGAATGCTACTGGAAGGTGATGCGTCTAACGCCTGAATCTGTGCCACTGGCGCACTCGCTCTCTACGAACAACTCCTACTCATATGACCGGGCTGCCCATAAATATAGCACTTACCCTTCATCTTATCCTTCCTTCAATCCTTAGCCATATGTCCAACATTCCTATAACTATGGCACTTTACTCCCTTCTTAATTTGCTTCTAAGGACCATCAACTTTCTTTTTCTTATTCTTTTCCCACTACTTCTTCTTTGGACCTTCTGACTTAACATGCTCTTTAGACTCTCCCTCCTTGACTGTATCCGGCATAAGTCTCATCTCGACCAAAGACTCATAAGTAGCTCCCATCGGTACATGAGTCAGCAATAATCCTTGAAGGGGTTGATTCAACTCCTTTGCAAACTTCATAGCTTTCTTATGCTGTGTGTTCACCAAATCCATACCAAACAGCGATAGCTCATTGAATTATTCCTTAACAGACAAACTCCCTTGCTTCAAATTGATAAACCTCTTCAGCTGAACACTCTCTTCTGCCTGAGACAAAAACTTCCTATCGAATTGCTCCCGGAATCCATCCCAAGTAATATTCCTTCCCTCCAACTCGATCGCCTCCCACCAATAAGATGCCTCCTCCTTTAGCTGCTAAGAGGCTAGCTGAACTCGCTGCTGACCATCCAATCCCAAAAGACCAAAAATCCTCTCTGTGTCCCTAAGCCATGCTCTCGCCTCCATAAAAGTCTCGTTGACAGAAAAAGTCTTCCCGCCCAAACTCGCAAAATCTTACAAAGCTTAGAGAAATTGATGGCGACAGGTGGGTTGATGGGATACCCACCCGCTGGTGTAGGATTGGACGTAGGCCCGTGAACCTCTAGAGTCGTGGCTTGTAAGTACCTACGAAACCATGCTGGGATTGGAATTCCCTCGGGAAGGTTCGGGGCATCGACCATCCTACGAAAAGAAAAGGATAGTTTAGGAAAGAGTCAAAGGGAGATTGAACTGGACTTATAAGGGGATTTTTATAAAAACACTTTTTTAACTTAAAATCATTTCTGAAAGTTCTTTTCTGAAAAATACCTTTAAACAAGTTATTTTGAAAAAATACTTTACTTTTAAAAATAATTTTTTTTGGAATCCTATAACCTTAGGCTCTGATACCAAGTGAAACACCCCACACCCATTAATATACCTAAAAGGACATATTAAAAGGCATGGTGCGTTGTAGGTAAAACTAAAGCTAACAGAGACCAAGAAGGCGAGACAACTATGGATAAAAACAATGGAAACTTAAAATGATAACTTAATTAAAACAAAACTTCATAATTGCTTCATAAATAAGTCAAATACCAAACACTACATACATGTCTAAAAATCCAATATGTCTCATGAACAAAAACTTATAGTCTCAAAAATTAGAGTACATGATATCCCTCATAATAAGCCAGTACATAGAAAGAACAAAAGATGAAAATAAAATAAATACATATTAAAAACTCCTCCAAGAAAACTCTAAGCTATGACAATCTACTGACTTCTCCCTTGATTTCCTATGGGGAAAAAGGGGGAAATAGAGGAGTGGGTCAGACTAAAAGTCTAGTGAATGATAGTAATTACTAGAGTCTTTAAGCAAGACAAAAGAAACAAACTCTACAACAGTTCTAGCATAAATAAGGATAATAAAGGAAATAGGAAAGAAATAAACTGGAATTAAGTACGATTAGATTAAATATTGCTCAATTTATAAGATAGGTTAACTTTGATTGCTTGCACTTGTCCTTGATTTCTGCTTTGATTAGGCTGAATTTTTGATCCTGTAATTAGGATGTAACCCTAATTCTACCCTTTTTGATCGGTCTGCCACTCCATAGACCTTTCCACGAACCAGACGCTATATAACTCCCTATACAGTAGCCAATGGTATCTACGAAAGATGCACAAAGCACCTACCGTGGATCCGGACGACATATATAGCTCCCTACACAAAAGGTAACGATGTCTACGGAAGACACCCATACAAAGCGCTTGGAACTCAACGATTACTGAGCATCCGAATGGAAGTCGCACACTTAACTTCCACCATGCCCATGCATCCTTTTGCTCCACCTATTGTGTCTTCTTATTACCTAAAACTCCAACATAAGCGTGCCCCTCATTCCACTTCAAGCTAACGTGAGATCACCGTGTGTACATAGAAAATAGAAGAAATGTTGTTGGTACGGGCCTTTCATCCAAATAATATCTAGTTGCGCCCCTTATCCAAATCCCCCATGATTTGGACTTCTAGTTGACCAATTAATACCATTTTTAGCATAAGCGTGCCCTCATCTCGCTTTAGGCTAATGTGAGACCATCATTTTTTCTAATAGGGAATGATATTTGGTACATGTCCTTCTTTCATCTTTGCTTATTAACTTTGGTAAATTTAAATAAGCCTTTACACTTTTCTCTACTATCTGTGCTTATTAATTTATCCCAAGTCTTAAAATAAGTCCTATTCTCTCATTTTTCTTATTATAACCTACGTTATAATCATGCTTGTTACTTAACCCAAGGTCCAAGTGTGAACATAAGCTTCTTTCATCTTTTACTCCTTTTAGTTATAATTCTAAGTTATAAGCACGCCAATCTTTTTTATTCAATATAATTAACGTCATAGTTAGGTGTAATTTCAGTCCAATTCCATTTATATCACAGTCTTTGAAATTTACATCTTATATTCCATTATTCCGTTTTCTTACAATTTAATCCATATTCGCGTTAATCCTATTCTAATCCATACGCGAAGAATGAGGAGGAATAAAAGAAAACTGAAATAGAAGAAAATCCAAAGCATAGGAAGAAGATGTAAATAACGTATAAATAACAGTAATAAACTAAAATATTGTAAATAAGTGGAAATGTTATAATTAACAGAAATAATCTAAAATTACTGAAAAGAACAGCTGAAAGGAAATAGACTAAAATAATTCTAAAAAATTGTAAATAAACTACTGAAATGGCTATTTCAAAAATCGAAGTAAATCTACAACTATTGGAAACCCTATTACTTTAAATTACTTAAAGAAATCTTAAAATAATTACAATCACTCACCTCCAGTTCTAAGCGCTTTCTCTAGTCTTCCCATATCCACTTGGAGTTGTAAAGTAATTTAATTTATAATGATTTTCTCCTTTGGAAAAATTATTCCGTTTAGGGTCCCTCCTAGAAAGGTGAACCCAACTGGAGAAAACCTAGAATGAGAAAAAGTGTTAGGTCTAGGGGTCTATTTATAGAGGTAGAAGTGGATCACGGACCGTAGGATTTGGAGATTAGGATGCAACCACGTCATAGGTTGAATAAGAGCCATCGAATGCAAAAATAGATTGATCGAATTGGTCAGAAGAATGCAAAACACGTTAGTTGGTTAAAAAAAATCATACCATCATTCGAACGAACGAATAATCGTTCGTTTGCCCCCAAAACAGCAGGTGGGATGACCGGGCGGTCGGCCGCCTAATGCCCTGATCGATCGGCCGGTTGACCTGCCTATATATATATATATATATATATATATATATATATATATATATATATTCGTTTCCTACTTATTTTGTTTATTTTATAACTTGGTCATATTAGCTCGTTTCTGACGTTCTATATATGGAAATTGACCAGAAAATTACCATGTACATAATGGTACAACTTCCGTGGCTTAATTTTGATAATTTTCCAAAGTTATTTTATTATCTAATTAATTAACGAATTAATTGTTACAAGTTAAATTTCGGATTGTTACGGGTTTAATAATAAACGTTGTAAAAAAAACATTGTAATAGGCTCTATTTATTGTAGTGGGATGGTGTGGCCTGAGTGGCAATCAAATGTCTAAACATGACATTACGCGAATGCGGTGTCGTAAAACCCTAGTGACAACAAAATATCTAAACACAAAATCAAGCGAATATGATGGTGTAAGGACCAAGTGACAATTAAATGCCTGAACAAGACATCATGCGAATGCGACGGTGTAAGATTTGAGAGACAACGAAATGTCTAAACATGACATTATCCGAATATGATGGTATAGGGGCTAAATGGCAACCAAATGTTTGAACACGACATTATACGAGAATGATGGTGTAAGGCCTAAGTGGCAACCAACTACTTGAACAGAACAATATTCCAGAACAGTGGTGTAAGATCTGAGTGACAATGTAAATATTAAAACACGAGGGACAAAGATTTAAGGTCTAAGTGGCAGCCTAATAGGAATGACAGTAAAACCTAGTCACGGTGTAATGAGAAGTGTAGGGCATGCTTATAGTTAAAAGAATGTTTACGATTATGATACATGCTATGAGGTTCACTCTATTGGATATGACGATGTAGAAATTATGATAAGAAAGTATATTTTGCTAGACGACGTGATCTCACTGTGTTTTGTGTTGAGGCATAGTGTTACTCATGTTATGCCTTATGTTTGACCTATATTTTTATTGTTTTTTCCATAAACTCATGTGTACTCGTTTAATTAGGTTAAGTTTATGGTTTAGACATGTAGCAATCTGAAAGATGAATAAAGCTCCAAAGTTGAAGTATGAGGCTTAGCAACTAATAAAAGCTATATTGAATTCCACTGCTGTAAAACCAAACTGTATAACTAGTTAAGTGTTTGTTTCGGCATCCTTATATATCACGCATGGTACTATTATTATGTTTTTATTATTTCCACCCTTGCATGGGTGCGTTTTGGGATATAAGATTTTTTTTAAAGATAATCTATATATAATAAGGATATTTCCATTTGAAGCTTTTGAATTTACGTGGATACCCTTGCAGAATTTTGTACCAACCAAGGATAATTTTGTCAATTGTTGACCCACGTTTCCCATTATTATCTAGAACTCCCTTCTTTAACTTCCCTATCATAGGCGTTTTCATTTTTTATTCAATTATCGGTTTATTATTAGCGATTCTTCTTCCAATTCCCCTTCTCAAATGCTTAATTTTCACACTACCCTCTGCATGCATTATGTAGGATTATGAAAGAAAATAATGAACATCGATCGAGTTGACAGTAAGCTATGGAATTTATAATCGATTACAAATTTATTTGCTTTCATCACTGATTTTCATTTAGTTGTTAAATTATTTTGCCCAATCAGTACATGTTGAGAGGACAGTTCATACAACAAATGGTACAATGGAAACCAACTTCTTCCTATGTAATTTCATAGAACCATCAGATAATTCAAAGTGCTCAAATCCTTGGTCGCATATGAATCCAAGATTGAGATTGTGCCTATTTCTTGCGAAAGGTGCTTTAGTTTCTCAACTCCATGTAGGTTTATAGTAAGGTTTCCTTGCATAGATCCGCTGCAAGTATATAAAGGGTAAGTCAATTTTACATAAATTTATTTTTTTCTACTAAATTTATAAATAAAAAGATAGGTTCATGCGTAAATAATTAGAATCCATAATTTCATAAAGAAAATAAAATGATTGAAGCGGATGGAGTTTAATAAAACTCTGAGTTTCCTTTACAATCCATTTTGCACATGTTAAATGTCATTTTATACCTACATATTTCATATGTTAATGACATGTATAACCCATTTATTGTTAAAGAGTACACGACTGCCTCATAAAAGCTTCTTCCTTTAGTTTATATAGTAAAAACCAGCCAACTTCCTACTTGATTACATACAAAGAGTATTATATGTCATAGTTAACTCTAGGTAAAACTGTAGAATGAAGCAATAAAACAAGGATGCATTTATGTATTTCCATGAGGATAATTGTGGACTAATAAAGTATGTACATGTATATACATAAAGATACCACAATTATGTTTTTCGATATTTGGAGGTGGTAAAGATGTATTAAAATATAACATGGTAGTAAATATGTACCAAACTTAGTAATATATCAAAATGATAGTTTTTGTGATACTTGGAAGAGGTAAACATGTATCAAAATATAGTAATGTAGTAGTAAATATGTATTAAACATTGTAATATATCAAAATGGTGTATTTTGCTGCATTTGGAAGCGATAAATATAAATCAAAATATAGTAATATAATAGTTAATATGTACCAGGATATAATAATATTTGAAAATGTTGTTTTTGTTAAGGGAAAATCCTTAAGAACGTCAAAAATGTCAATTCTATTCACTTATAGATTTTAGTATATAACTTAACAATTAAGTTAAAATAATTGTATATTAAATATTGCTTTAATATAATACACATGAAAGGACTTTGTGCATTTTTATTGTTGTCCTTCTAAGAAAACTATAACTTTTTTTCTGTTTAAAAAGAATGTATAATAATAATCGCCACTTTGTTATTTGTTGCTGAACTAACTCAAAGGTTTGTTCGTGGGATGCGGTGGAATGTAGGGTGCAATGGAGTAAGTGGTGAGATGATTTCGATGGAAAAACTAATCCTCAGGTCATTGAGCAATCCAACTGGGCACTACTTTCATGTAAGATGGATTGATAATTTCTTAAATTTTCATATTATTTTGTTAAAGGAGGTTTCAATCTTTTCAAGTGTTAGTAATTGTGATTGTTAAAATGCACTACAAGGAAGAACTTAGAAAAGGAGCATTTAAATTTGTACAACCTCCTATTAAACTAATTTTTTTATTTTTTATTACATTGCATAGTACTGTCCGTGTTTACCTACATTTCAATTATATGCCATTTAAAATTGTTTTAATGATTAGCATTTTCAATGAAATGTGAATGTATATGAGTGAAGGAGTCAAAATCTGGAAAATGCAGTTTCGCATGAATATTTCGTTTCATTTTATGGATTAAAAAAATTGGTTAGAATTTCTTAGAAGTTGAAGGTGGTTAAACATAACTGTAATGCAACTCTAAGAAATGTGTATCCAACCTCTAGGTCAATAAGAATATATCTTTTAAAGCTTTGTATGTCATCATTTTGTAGTCATACACCTTGATACATAAACTTTGAAGTGAAAATATGATGACATCCAAAAAGTAAAACTAATATACAAGGTAGAAGCAAATTTAGCAGGCCCTTTATATGTCGTGCTTAATATTATCTTTTAGAAAACAATGTTGACTGGTATGTATAAAATTTTTGGTGTATCCCCGTCTTTTTTCATTGTAAATCATTATGATTCATTGTATCATTGATCTAATTGGATAATTTTAGTTTTTCATATCAAATTAAATAATTTGGTTTTGTTACGTTTAGAGAACAACGACTCATATATGACTTATTTTTATTTTTGTTTCTTATCAAATTAGATAATTTGATTCTGTAACTTTTAATATTTAATTTAATGAATGTTTGGAAAAAAATATTCAAAAAATTTCTTTAACTTATGGTTTATCATTTTCTCATCTATATCTATAATTGTAAATACATACCCTTCTCTTTAATTATAAAGCAAAAAGTCATAAGTAGTTCATGTAGTTTTATTTACACAACAATATATCCTCTCACTATGTTTTAAAAAAATGAGCATAGTTAATTTTGGTAGAAAAAAAAGTTCATGACTGCTATACAGATCTATAAACCTCTTAAAAATCATCTACTAAATTATTAATGTCTTATTATGAAAGACACGTTGACATGCGTCTATTGGAAAATATCCATACATACACAACCATAGGAAGGCCAAGGTAAAGTGCAAATCTTGTCAATGTTTTAATCTTTTACTCCAAATTATCATGTTTATTTATTCCATCTTATATACGTATGCATATGAATCTATACCGACAAAATAATATTGTCCATACCTATAATCTATATATATTCCTTACCAGAATCTTATATGCCCGAAGTGATTTCAAAGAGGTAGACTTTATGCATATTCAAAAGTTTCACAACAACCAGCACCGTCACAGGAATTTTATTGAAGATAAACATGGGATGTACCTGCAAATTTTACAAAGAGGAGTCAAAAAAAGATAGAAAAAGAACACAAATGTAGGTCAATAGATAAATATGTTGCCATTTCTGTTGTGTATTCTTACCATTCACATCAAATGCTTCTTTTTGTACATAAAATTCAAATGAATTATAGAATCAAAGATAAAAACATGCAAGTTTATCTCAAGTTAGGAGCGTAAATGGATTAAACTTAGACCGCAACATATATGTAATGAATGTAGTACATATTTAGTTTGATATGATTTTAAAACCATTTGAATATTTCATTCAGGCTGGGCAGTTTTAGAAAGATGAAACATATAAAGTTTGCGTCAGTTATAAAAAAGACACATTGATCTAAAATGAAATCATGAAAGAGTAATTAATATATATTTTTATGATAATAAATTTATTATTAATAACACAATTACAACACAAGAACAAATATGGAAACAAATTACTCTAAATTATGCAAACGTGATGCAATTCACAAATAAATTTAACATCTAAGCCTAAAAATATGATCTCCCATTTTTTAAAAGGAATCCATTCAATTTTCTTTCCTCGGTTAATCTCTATTAATGACATCTTTCCTCCATCATTCTTTAAGTACTACTAAACATTTTTTTAATTCTAATTACTTTATCAATCATTCACAATTCTTTACAATGATTCTTAACTGATCTCCGCTTGATGAGACTGTTAATTATGAAAAAGGTTATACATTCTTATGCTTATTTTATCTTTCATATTGGTACACTTATCATATGCATCATAGGAATCAAATATAACAAAGTATAGTCCTTTAAGCATCATTTTACAGAAATACCCCTATTAAATTAGTACTCTATACTGGATTCTAGAAGTCTTCCCTTCGAACCTCAAAGACACCAAAATTATGTTTCTACTAATTTACCATTTTTTCAAACAAAACCTTTTTTTGAAAGAAAAAAACAAGATGATTTTATATACACGTGCATAAGAACTGGTTTATATAATGAGAAATATTTAGCTTCTCCGTTTACTTAATTATTGAGAAAAAATCAATCTCATTTTTCCATTTGAAATAATTCTGGTAATATATGCAACATCATTGTAATTCATTTTCGAATCTTAGAATATGGGATATTACACAAAATATCAATTTATACTAACCAACAAGCATAAACACAAGTTAAGGCTGCACAGTTTATACCAACTGGTTAACTCTTAAATCAACAGTTAATTAAAAGTCCACACCATCCAAATCTCTAAGTTCTAATAAAAATAATTATAAAATGCACGGTGTGATGGCACACATTTCAGAAGGTTTAAATTGACAATAATCCACACAAGTCCAATCCAAAAAATCTAAAACATAGATAATCTTTAGGAGTTATTTAAGAAAAATAAGAAAAGAAGAAGAAACAAACACAGAATCTCGCATCGGAACGACAAAATATAATAATCAAATAAACAGTTCATGAAGTTGTTTCTATTATACATTTGATTATATTCAACATAACATTCATCGAAGTTATATATATAAATCAGAGATAAATAAATAATGCAGCAGACAACATGATGCAGGCATACTATAGTAATAATATACCAAATCTTCGTCTTCGTCCTTCAGAATAAAATCTTCAATAAGCTGAAAAACTCAGGACTGACCCGAGCGTAATGAAAAGACAAAACACTCGAGTCGAGACTAAAATATTCTTATGTAAGTCAAATCAATATCGCATACAATATAAGTGCCATGGCGTCAGAGGGTTTGCGGGTTTTCACATCTCTTATCCAGTGTATAAAGTGCTTGCAATAACTCAAGATGTTATGGGATTTTCCATTTCTCAAGGATCCGTCAAAATATTTATATGTAACAGAATACATTACATATATAATGTCTAATCAATAAAATAAATATTTTCTTAGCGTTAAGGCTTTACATTGATTCCCCTTAATGCATTTATAAGCATTGTCATACAGTTTCCATATAAAACACCAGTTAAACCGTTGGTGGATAGGGACGCGCCGTGATATGACAGCACTAAACCAAAATCGTATAGGTCTTATATGGGGAAAAAGTATGACAAGGCACGTTAGGCAATGCCCAAGGTAGAATACTACCAGTTTACCCTTCCCGGCTGGTGGTAACGCATCATAGCTATGATCACCATCGCGTCCAACACTCCCATAATTCGGAGGGTGCGCACCAATCAATCATAATGTAAAAGATGGTAATACGAATAAGTGCGTCTGCGTGGGGTAGCTAACCCACTTGGCCGATACGGCTCCTGTTTTAGTCATTTCAAATCGACACAAATACCAGACTAATCCATCATCGTTCTCTAGCAAACATTGCCAAATCCAGTCACTTCGTTCTGAATCATCAATCCACGTGCACAGTTGTCATAGTGGTTCCGATATCGACAGAGAGTATGCCCACAGCTCTGGTTTCTTTAACAACTAATCGTCGTTTTACACACCAGTTGGTTCTTTTATATTTCGAAAACAGTTCATACTTGATATTAAAATATCATATTCGCTTCGAAATCAAATCCATTTCGGAATCATCATATTTACTCAAAATATACTATTGCAGTTCAACATCGTTTTCGCCTTAATATCTCGATTTCGATTCCAAAATTGTTTCGAATTTTAATTTGGATTATAACTTCATTTAACCCAATCGTATTTACACCCATAATTTAAATATAACAATTTCCACCTTAATCAGTTTGAATTTTAGAAAAATAGTTCGAAAATTTAAATTGTTAAAAATAGTTAAATGGTTAAAATAGTTTAACATAAAACAGTTTGAGTAGTTTAAAATATTTTAAATAATTAAAATTAGTGTAAATGGTTAAAATAGCTTATTATAAAATAGTTTAAGTATTAAAATGGTTTATATAGCCAAAATAGTTCGGGAAATCAAAATAATTTGAATATTTAATGAATATAGATTTAAAACAGTTTATACAAAAATAATTCATTTGAAATTAGTTTCAAAGCCAAAGTTATTCAATTCCCACTTCCTAATTCAAATCAATTAATTTTTCATTTCCATTTATATTGATTCAATTCGACTTAACTTTGATTCCAGTTTATATTCAAATCAAATCCAATTTTGATTTCAAATTAATTCAATTCCACTTTCAAATCCAATTGATTCAATTTAAAACCATTCCAGTTCCAAATTTTAAAACCATTTCGATTTATCAATTCCAAGTTCGATTTTCAAAACATCGATCCAAAAATACTTAAATCAAATCTATCTTCAAAACCCAATTTGAAATCTAAATTTTCAATATAATTCAATTCCGAGCTCAATTTCGAAATATCGTTTTATATCACTTTTACTTAGCAATATTCAAAGTTCAAATGAAATTTCAAATATTTTTTTTAAAACAAATCAATTTTCTAAATTCAAATCATTTTTCTATTATCACTTCAAAATTCACTTCGATTATTAAAAACATTTCTTTTAACCAGAATTAATTTCAACTTTTCAAACTTGAATTCGTGATTAGTTCAAATTTCGTAAATTCGATTTTCATTTCTTTAAATCAAAGTCATTAACGATTTTAAAACCAAGACGTTTAAAATTATTTAATTTAATCAATCTGGTGTCCATATATAATTTTCTATCCTATGGCCAAGTGATCGGTTATTTCAATTTAATTTCAGTGATGGATATATATCATTTCAATCCAAAATAAATGTCATAGGTATATATACTTTCAATCTATAACTTACTTGAAATGATTCAATTTACAGTTTTATATACTGTAAATAATATACAGTAATAACAGGATATATCAGAACAAACAAACATCCAAATCACCCAAAATATCAACCAATAACATCCATTGAAATCAATCATCCAAAGAGTCAATATATTTCACAACAATTTCATAGTTGTTAAAAACGGGTGTTTTACTGGTAATTCAATTTCAATTTCAAATTTAACCATCAATTTAATTTCTACGGTTAATTCAAATGACAATTTAGAGGACTATTTATCAAACAACAATCAATGTATCCATATCGCTTCATAATTTCAAATTTAACTAGCATAACCATATTCAAGTACTTGTGAACGTTATAAAACACTTACCTTGATTTTCTATTGTTGCCGAGACGTTTCGGTTTGGAACTAAAACCGAACGATGCTCGATTTTAGCCTAAATTTTGACCGTCTCCAAATCCGACCAAACTAGTTTCACTGCGAAGCTCTCGTTATCATGTTCACAACGCAAAAAGTCTCATCACAATCGGACCTCTTATGTAGAAGTTATACCATTTTTTGTTCATCGATATTTAAATTTATAAAACAATTTAATTATATTTAAAACAACCCAACCCAAATGAATATAGACCCGGCCCACCAACACTCCATCTCTTCTTTCCCCTAATGCGTGTACATGACACAGATAAACCCATGGCCGCATGCTCCTATTTCCAGTGATACAGAGCTACAGGCGATGAAATCGAAACCGATCGCGCTGACAAGCTTCTCTCCTCGATCTCCACCTCCAAGACCCCTCGCTTTGAAGCTTGAGCCCTTCGTTCAAATCGCAACCTCATGGGTCATTGATGTAGCAGCTGCAGGTCGCGCCCCCTTATCACGGTCACACTACACGAAACTCACCCCGGAGCTGCTAATTTCCATGCTGAGTTCAAATACTAACTCCAATATGCAAATCGATGATCGAATGGATGGCAATCTCAAGCCCTAGCTACTCAATGTTGTTCGACTTCCACTATTGATTTCAAAATAGCTGCCGCACCCCTAAAAACGTACATCAGATCAAAGCATAGGCCACAACAAGATTTTTTAGAACCATTTTCAAGATTTTTAATTGAGTAGAATAGAAGAAAATGATTTTTGAAGTTTCAATCTTATTATATTTTTTTCACCGGCTTGGTTGCGTGCATATTAAAGGAGAGGGGGTCGTGATGTTGGCGTGTAGGAGAGGGAGATAAAATAACAGCTGAAAGGAAGTTTGGCTAATTAATATAATGATTTAATTTCAAAATGTCTCGATCTATAGAACTTAAAATCTCAAACTGCTATCGAGGTATTCCGCTAGGCGTTTATAATATTATACTCCTATTTCGAATGTAATGGAAACGATTTTGAGTTCTAATTCGATCGTATGGAGAAGACAGCTTTTTGGACCCAATTATTATATTAAATTTTCGATATTTAGTTCAACGCATTTCTATCCCGTACGACCAACGATAACTCCAAACGCTACGAAATTTAAATTCGATAATAATACACTATTATGGATTCAATGGAACTTGTATCGTCGAAATCCAAGACTGTGCCCCGGATCGCTTTCTTAACGTCTCGATTATAATATAAAATTCCAATCTCAAACTATTCACTTTTAAATCCAATTCTAAATGTTATCAATCTTTATTATTGTTTAAATAAAATTTACATCAACTTTGATATCATTTTCAATCATATAAATTCATAATTCAATTAACCAAATAATTTCCAATATTAAATTTAAATAATTTAATTGTTCAATATTCAACAAATTTCAATATTTGATTTTAATTGAATTTTAGTCATCAATCAGCTACTTTATTTACATCTAATGAATTCAACATTTATTATTTAATCCAACTATTGATTGTAAAAACATTCAATACATAGCATTTCCTTTCAAAACTCATTATTACTTAAATCTTCGAATTTAGTTTATTTCAAAATTTTATTCAAGTTCAAATCCGATAACTTACATTCCAAAACCATTAAATTTTTATTTTTACCCACTTTTATCTAATAATTACATTAAATTTAAAATAGCTAAAAATAAGGGTTGTTACAATCTCCAACACTCATAAATTTTCGTCCTCGAAAAGAAAATAAGTAGAGAATTTAGCATTTGATATATTTCATTCAAAATAATCTACTTATAAAACAACAAAATTTTATTAGAAAACTTTACTACTCTTCCGTTACGCCACTCTGATCGGCTTAAAAACAGGTTATAAAAAAATTTAAATTTTTTCTAACATCCGAATTTACGAAAAATTTCGGCAGAGTCCCTTTGCGCAGCTAGGTCGAAACTACTACAAAATGCCATTACGGGCCCCAAACTCACAAAAAAAAACAAAAGCCAAATGGATCCATCATAAAACCATCAAACCAAATGATAAAATAAACATGTACCTTTTGTCGAGCAATCCAATTTTTTCTTGATTTTAAATACCTGCATCTTATTTACCAATGATATCCAATCATATAATTAAAACTCATTTTTTTCATTTTTTTTGCATTTTCAATTTCCAATATTTGCTTTACTTAATCTCGTACGATGTGCATATATCATTCGTACATAATATTAAATCCGATCGCTCACTCGATCACACAATTTTACTTTCGAACTAGTATCGTTCACATGACTCTCTAGTGCGGACTCAAATTTGGTTCCTTGATCAGAAACCGTTATTCTCCTTGCATAGCCATATACTATGATAGAGAATTCCCGAATCAATAAAAAATCCATATCTAGGGTTCGCCGTCGAGAATCGAGTGAAAAATCCTAACTTGGATCGATATAAATTATCCCAAAATTCTATGCTCGAATCTGGATCAAATCATTATGTAAATAAAATAATATACGTACAACTTACGTATTTATTTCTATTGATTCTTTAGATGTACCAAATTCCTTTGTTGACATTTACTTCATTTTCATATTTTCATTTAATAACAGATTTATTTGTGAAACATTTTATTAATCATCACTTTAGTTTATAATCTTTCAGTAAAAGTCCAACTTCTTATATATGGCTTTACCTATAATTACCTCAAAAGTTACAAATTCAATTTCACAAGTTCTTTGCAAATTTATATTTAATTCTAAACACATTTACAAAGATATTATTTGATTCATTTGTCTACTTTCATAAGCTCGCTTACTTATTCCATTTAGTCATTAATCATTTCGTGATATACTTAAGTATATAATACTTACTATTACAACTAAATTTCCATTTACATAAATTCTAATTACTTTTCAGTTTGTTTAATTGTATAACATCCCATTACATATCCAAGTCATCATTTTAACTTTTAGCATTTGGTAAGTCTTATTATATGTTATTAGAATGCAATTTGGTATTATACAAATTAATCAGATTCATTTTAATTAATTAAAATGTTCACCATCGTGGCTTGTTTAAAGTTTCTTTACTTTTAATTTAAGAGTTGCATGCTTCAACTCTATATTTTCTTAAAACATTTAGCTTAGATTTCTTAATCCTCTTATTCTATAAGTTCTGGTAATTCAAAAATTTCATTTCATTCAATTAATTGGAAGATTATTAATTAACAGAACTTAAAAATTTAAACACCGGGTACATTTCAAATCATTTGAAATAAGTATATATACTTATCCCTTTTATATATCAAATCATACTTTTAGAGTTTAAACCAAAATCTATTTGTCAAAATAATTTCATAGCAAAGCTTCTTAGAAGTCTCCCACACTTTGAGACTTGAAAATAAACATCGATGATGCTGCGCAGTCATCACCGAAATTATTTTCCAATGACAAAAGAGGGGAGTACCAAATTCATTAATTTTAAAAATTTATTCGAAAACAATTTGTAGTTGTATATGCTTTTAAACAATACTGATGTTATTTTCCAAACCTTGAAAACATTTTTCAGAAACACCGGAATTTAAATTTCTCAATTTATCAACTTTATATTCATTTTACTTGCAATTTATATTTTATAAATCATATTTACAAAATTTATCTTCTTATAATCATATAATAGCTAATAGTTTAAGAATATTGACTAAGCAAACAATAAATGATAACGATCAATATTATCATTTTTAACAACCTATTCACAATACCATAACAATTTCTGAAAATTATTCCTTTATATATAAAATATAATCAAGGTATAATTATTTCATTTATCCAATTTCAAAACAATACCGTGTTGGTTTACCTTGTTTAAGAGTTTAGAAACCCCTATCGATACAGTTGTACTTCCCGTACCGACCAGAATTCATAAACACTCAATCGATAAGTCAACACAATATAAAACATTTCATATTCACTACAAATACACGCTTATATCTATTAATACACTCAAACTCATTCTAGGGTGTTACTGACTCTATCTCTAATGAGTTACCCCATAAAGCTAAAGTTATGGCTAAACCAAAGCTCTAATACCAACTGTGAGGACCCACATTTCGGAAGGTTTAAATTGACAATAATCCATACATGTCCAATCCAAACAATCCGGAACATAGATAATCTTTAGGGGTTAATGAAGAAAAATAAGAAAAGAAGAAGAAACATACATAGAATCTCGCAGCGGAACGATAAAATATAATAATCAAATAAACAATCAATGAAGTTGTTTCTATTATACATTTGATTATATTCAATACAACATCCATCGGAGTTACATATATACTTCAAAGATAAATAAATAATGCAGCAGACAACATGATGTAGGCATACTTATAGTAATAATATACCAAATCTTCGTCTTCGTCCTTCAAAATAAATCTTTAATAAGCTGAAAAACTCAAGACTGACCCGAGCGTAATGAAAAGACAAAACATTCGAGTCGGGACTAAAATATCTTATGTAAGTCAAATCAATATCATAAATAATATGAGTGCCATGGCGTTAGAGATGTTTACGGGCTTTCACATCTCTTATCCAGTGTATAACGTGCGTGCAATAACTCAAGATGTTACCGGATTTTCCATCTCTTAAGAATCCGTCAAAATATTTATATGTAATAGAATACGCTACATATATAATGTCTAATCAATAAAATAAATATTTTTCTTAGCGTAAAGGCTTTACATTGATCCCCCTTAATGCGTTTTTAAGCATTGTCGTAAGTTTGCATATAAAACACCAATTAAACGTTCGGTGGATTGGGACGCGCCGTGATACGACAACACTAAACCAAAATCGTATGTGTCTCATTTAGGTATAAAAGTATGACAAGGCACGTTAGGAAATGCCCAAGGTAGGATACTACCAGTTTACCCTTCCCGGTTGGTGCTAACACATCATAGCTATGATCGCCAACCGCGTCCAACACTCCTATAATTCGGATGGTGCGCACCAATCAATCATAATATAAAAGATGGTAATACGAAGAAGTGCGTCTTTTCGGGGTAGCTAACCCACTTGACCGGTACGACTTCTGTTTTAGTCATTTTAAATTGGCACAAGTGCGAGGCTAATCCATCATCGTTCTCTTTCTTCAAATCCAGGAAACATCGCCAAATCCAACCACTTCATTCTGGATCATCACTCCACGTACACAATTGTCAAAGTGGTTCCGATATCGACAGAGAGTATGCCCATATCTTGCTCCGGTCTATTTAACAACCAAACATCGTTTTAGACACCAATTGGTTCTTTATATTTCGAAAATAGTTCATACTTGATATCAAAATATCATATTCGCTTCGAAGTCAAATCCATTTCGAAATCATCATATTTACTCTAAATAATTTAAGTTCAACATCATTTTCGCCTTAATATCTCGATTTCGATTCTAAAATTGTTTTGAATTTCAAGTTGGGTTATAACTTCATTTAGCCTAATTCATATTTAAATCCACGATTTAAATTTAACAATTCCCACCGTAATCAGTTTGAATTTTAGAAAAATAGTTTGAAAATTTAAATTGTTTAAAATAGTTAAATAGTTAAAATAGTTTAATAGAAACTAGTTTGAGTAGTTAAAAATAGTATAAATAATTAAATTAGTTAAAATAGCGTAAATGGTTAAAATAGCTTAATATAAAATATTTTAAGTATTAAAATAGTTTATATAGCCAAAATAGTTTGAAAAATCAAAATAATTTGAATATTTAAAGAATATAGATTTAAAATAGTTTATACAAAAATAATTCATTTGAAATTAGTTTCAAAGTCAAACCGATTCAATTCCCAATTCAAATCAATTAATTTTCCATTTATATTTATATTGATTCATTTCCGATTTCAATTCGAATTAACTTTGATTCCAGTTTAAATTCAAATCAAATCCAATTTCGATTTCAAATTAATTCAATTCCATTTTCAAATCCAATTAATTCAATTTAAAACCATTCCATTTCAAAATTTTAAAACCATTTCGATTTATCAATTCCGAGTTCGATTTTCAAAACATCGATCCAAAAACCTTAAATCAAATCTACCTTCAAAACCCGATTTGAAATCCAAATTTTCAAATATAAGTCAATTTCGAGCTCAATTTCAAAATATAGTTTTATCACTTTTACTTAGCAATATTCAAAGTTCGAATGAAATTTCAAATCTTTTTTTAAAACAAATCAATTTTCAAAATTCAAATCATATTTCTATTATAACTTCAAAATTCACTTTTATTATTTTAAAACATTTCTTTAACCAAAATTAATTTCATCTTTTCAAACTTTAATTCGTGATTAACTCAAATTTCATAAATCTGATTTTCATTTCTTTAAATCAAAGTCATTAATAATTTCAAAACCAAGACTTTCAAAATTATTTAATTTAACCAATCCGGTTTTCGTATATAATTTTCTATCCTATGACCAAGTGATCTATCATTTCAATTTAATTTCAGGGATGGATATATATTATTTCAATCCAAAATAAATATCATAGGTATATATCATTTCAACCTATTTCTTAATTTATTCGAAATGATTCAATTTACATTTTTATACACTGTAAATAATATACAGGGTGATAATAGGATATATCAGAACAAACAAACATCCAAATCATGCAAAATATCAACCAATAGCATCCATCTAAATCAATCATCCAAAGAGTCAATATATTTCACAACAATTTCATAGTTGTTAAAATCAGTGTTTTACTGGCAATTCAATTTCAATTTCAAATTTAGCCATCAATTTTAATTTCTATAGTTAATTCAAATGACAATTTATAGGATGATTTATCAAACAACAATCAATAAATCCATATCACTTCATAATTTCAAATTTAACTAGCATAACCATATGTTGGTACTTGTGAGCATTATAAAACACTAATCTTGATTTTCTGTTGTCGTCGAGACGTTCCGGTTTGAAACTAAAACCGGACGACGCCCGATTTTAGCCCAAATTTTGACTCTCTCCAAATCCATCCAAACCAGTTTCACTGCGAAGCTCTCGTCATCACGATCATAACACAAAAGGTCTGGTCGCAATCAAACCTCGTACGTAGAAGTTATACCATTTTTGGTTCCTCGATATTTAAATTTATAAAACAATTTAATTATATTTAAAACAACCCATACCCAAATTAATATGGACCTGTCCCACTAACACTTCATCTCATCTTCCCCTTAACGCGTGTACATGACCCAGATAAACCCCTGGCCGCGTGCACCTATTTCCAGTGATATGGAGCTAAATGCGATGAAAATTGAAACCGATCGCGCCGATAAGCTTCTCTCCTCGATCTTCACCTCCAGAACCCCTTACTTTGAAGCTCGAGCCCTTCTTTCGAATCGCGACCTCATGGGTCACTGACGTAGCAGCCGTAGGTCATGCTTCCCTTATCACGAACGCACTACACGAAACTCACCCCGAGCTGCTAATTTCCATACCGAGTTCAAATATGAACTCCAATCTTCAAATCGATGATCGAATGGATTCCAATCTCAAACCCTAGCTACTCTCTTTGTTCGACTTCCACTGTTGATTTCGAAACAGCTGCCGCACCCCCACAAAACGTCCATCGGATCGAAGCACATGACACAACTAGATTTTTAAAACCATTTTCAAGATTTTTAATTGAGTAGAATAGAAGAAAATGATTTTTAAAGTTTCACTGTTATTATATTTTTTCAGTGGCTCGGTTGCATGCATAATAAAGGAGAGGGAGACGTGATGTTGGCGTGTAGGAGAGGGAGATGGTATGGTGAAAAGATAAAATAACAGCTGAAAGGAACTTTGGCTAATTAATATAATAATTTAATTTCAAAATGTCTCGATCTATTAATTTAAAATCTCAAACACCTATCGAGGCGTGCCGCTAGACGTTCATAATGTTATACCCCTATTCCGAACGTAATGGAAATGTTTTCGAGTGCTAATTCGATCGTATGGAGAAGATAGCCATTTGGACCCAATTATTATATTGAATTTTCGATATTTAGTTCAACGCGTTTCTATCTCGTACGACCAAACTATGAGTCTAAACGCTACGAAATTTGAAATCCGATGCTAATGCACTATTACCGATCCAATGAAAATAGTTTCGTCGAAATCCAAGATTGTGCTCTGGATCGCTATTTTAACGTCTCAATTGTAATATAAAAATTTTAATCTTAAACTATTCACTTTTAAATCCAATTTTAAATGTTATCAATTTTTATTGCTGTTTAGATAAAATTTACATCGACTTTGATATCATTTTCAATCATATAAATTCAGAAAATTATGCATATAATTTCCAATATTAAATTTAAACAATTTAACTGTTCAATATTCAACAAATTTCAATATTAGATTTTAATTGAATTTTAGTTATCAATCAACTACTTTATTTACATCTAATGAATTCAACATTTACTATTTAATCCAACTATTAATTGTAAACACATTCAATACATAACATTTCCTTTCAATACTTGTTTTTACTTAAATCTTCGAATTTAGTTTATTTCAAAATTTTATTCAAGTTCAAATCCGATAATTTACATTCAAAAACATTAAAATTTTATTTTTAACCATTTTTATTTAATAATTACATTAAATTTAAAATATCTAAAAATATGGATCGTTACACATACTACATATTTGATTGACATGAAGCACAGGTACTAAATGAATGTTTGAATATTAATATTTCAGATAGTCTAATAGAATTTTTTTGCAAATATAGTTGATAATATAATTTTTATTATACTAAAATCATATTAAACTTCATCCAGAGCTCTAAAATATAGGAAAAAAAAGTGACATGGAAAGTCTGATTATGCAGCAGTTCTTTAGAAACTGCCGCATATCGCAATGGTTTAAACAGAGCCTAGCGAAACCACGATTTTATTTAAGTGAAAATAAGGATCCGTCCTTTATTTTCAAATCAAATTATGAAAAACTTTTCTCAAAAACATACTTTAAATCCGCTAACATTATTTTTGAAAATTTTTCCCTTAACAAGAAAAAGAAAAATCAAATCTACAAGCAATCAAAGGTTAACGTGACCAAAACTATTTTTTTTCCCCCAAAAGTGCAAATATTTGATGTAAAAATCGTAAATATTCGCAAAAGTTAAAAAATGCAAACATGCTAAGGTCCTTTTGGTTTATTTTTAGTTTTGTGCTTTGCGTTTTCAACCTTCATTTCTAAAGATGAGAAGAGCATTAAAATCCTAAGCTATTGCGACGGCGTAAGAGATGAATTATTTTTCATGTTTTTGTTATTTTCTGAAAAATGGAAGACATAATTAGTTTGTTTTATATTTTGTATGTTAGTTTCATTTTCTAAATTGATTGTCATTCAAATATGCACATGCCATGTGTAATGACCCAATATTTAACCACTTCAAAATATAACATTTAAAGTGATTTTAAATATAAAATATAAGAGGTTTTATGATTCAAATAATATTAGATAGGATTTGAAAATAGAAATGTACATAAAAATAGTAACATTTGCTTATATCGACAAAAGTGACAAAATCCTGATTTCAGAAAAGTAAGTTCAAATGGTTTTATAAATTATTTTAATTTATTTATGAGTGTTTATATATTTAAATGACATTATAAAAATTTATTTTTAAATTTGGATTACATAAATAAATAGTTCAAATAAAACGTCAAAATATGACCGTAAAACATTTTGTTAAAAAGTCAACATTTTGTCGTTTTAAAATTGTCACAACTTTGTTGCACCTTTATGTATACAATTTAATAAATATGGTAACATATAAAGATTTAACAATTAACTAAACAATGTTACTTTTAGTAACCACACTTAGAAAATTCTAGAAAGTAATTAGCAAAAGTAAACTAAAAAAGACAAAACACATGTCACATCAAAAGTGACATAAAGTAAAGAAAGTGACATAAAGTAAAGAGAAGTGACATAAAGTAAAGTAATCATTCTTATTTTTTACTTAACTTTAAAGTATTTGAATTTTAAAAGTGTGATGTGATGTGGATGGTAAGTTTTTACTTAAATAAGTTTACTTAATGACCTTAATCGTTTTTCTCAAACTAACCACTTTATCCACATGAGGCAATAAATGCCTTGAGGCCCAGACGTATCTGTAACCTAGGGCTCAGAACATCTGATAACCCAAATCACTACTATCCGAAATGCGAGCATACATCTGACCACATAGAATCCCATCATAACCGGGGTGTGAGGCTCGCGAAGCTACAATCAATTTCTTCAAAGCCACACTTTTCATACAAAACCACGCTTTGATCATAACAGGTTCCACTTTGAATGCCACATTGTCATTCCACGTCACACGACTGCTTTCTAGAAAAGAATAACTTCCTGAGCACGTATGTCTTGGGAAAGGGTGTTAAGCTAAGAGAAGTTGCCTTCTCCGCCACCAACTGATATACATTTATAGAAACCACTTAAATGTGATTTAGAATACAATGTCAGACAAACATCCATACAAGTTCGTTCTAGGACTGAACGAAACCGAGATACTTTCCTCGGCCATTACTAGGCGAGAAGCCCTTGCAATCCGAAAAATCTCCATTACGAGGAGACCACTGATATAAATAACTCTATAATGGTGGCCAACCAGAGCATGTTCAACAAGCAGTCTTCATGCTATGAAGATCCACGGTCTTCAATAATCATCTTCTTCAACATATCTTCATTTTCGAACGTATACATTAGTTCGAAGTGGTTTTCGGATAGGAATCATCCAAATCCGACTCTGGTTCTTTCGAAACCAATCATCACTTTTAAAAGTTGTTAAGTTCATATATGGATATCAATCATCAATCAATTACTTCATCTATTAAATCAAATATCTTTCTTAGATATAATCTTTTAAATTTATTCCATTTCCTTTTCAAATATATATATATATATATATATATATAATCATTAAGCATCATTTATCAATCATTTGGTTTATTTAAACCTTCCTTAAATCCTGTAACAATTCCAAATCATTTTCTCATTTACTTAGGAAAACTTTTCCAAATCATTCATTAAATCTTAATAAAAGATTTTCTTCTTAACTTCAAATCATATTCTTGCAAATCGAAGATTTTCATAACAGAGCACTACTGCCATCTTGACTAATGGCAAGTTTCACCTCCAGGGACTAATGACAAGTTTCACCTCCAGGGACTAATGGCAAGTAATCCTACATTATGAATATCTTTGTCTTTAACAATCTTTGTCTTCAATATATTTTATTTCAAAAATTATTTTGAAGGGGTTTTCTTTTCTTTTATCTTGGAAAAACATAAATATGATCTTTTAGAGCATCCGTACTTTCCTTTCGATCTGTTCCACCCCTCGCCTAAAAAGAGAAAACATAGGTCAGGTAAATTCAGGGCACTGGTTGCTCCATCTCTAATCTTAGTTAAACACCTTGTTTACCTTCCCAGATCTCACAGGCGGGACAAATGTACTAGTCGTTTCTGCATACTCAAATTTTCAACTTTATTTTGGAATTGCTTATGAATATTCCAAATTGTCTTTCAAAATGCTTAATTATCCTTTTTAAAACATTCGCAATTGATTCTGGAAAACGTCGTTTCATTTAAACTCATATTCCAAAAGTTATATAATTCGCAACATAAAAGTGCTGTAGAAAGTGCTATATAAGCTTATTTGATTTAAAAAACTTTTAAATATTTGAAAATTCATATTTTCCAATCCAAATCTCTTTTAAATCATTTAAATAGATTTATCAAATTTATTCCATATTTTTAATCCTTTAAAAATATCATTTATACAGAAATCCTGTTTTGGATTCCGAACTGCAAAACCGCGATGTTTTTAGAAAATTGTTTTGGACATATTTCAAAATCTACTTGATGAAATCTTGATTTTCTTTCTTCGCTGAAAAACTATGGATATAATAGACCGGAAAATTCTTATATCGAAGAATTCCGAGCTATATTTCACTTTGTACACACATTTAACTTTTATGGCGCGAAATCGCGAACTACCGTTACGCGACGCGCATAGTTTTGACTTGTTTTTTCAATTTCTTTTCAAACTTCTTGGAAACACTTTTAAATGTTTATAAAACATTTCTAAATCATTTTAAACTCATTTAAAATCATTAAGAGGCTAAATGATTTTCATATACACATTTATATGAATTTAATTCTCATTTAATTAACTATACTTACTAACCATTTCTCTTATCATTTGTCAAACCAAGTTATCATGCATATAATCAATCACATAATCAACTAATTTGCAACCAAGTTATCAAACACTCATTTAATATATTTAAAATTTTCAAATCATTATACTTGAAATAATTTATGGATTTATTAGTAAATAGGAGTACTCACCTTCAAATTAACCAATTCTTCCTACCAACATTCATATGCAACAACACTTCTCTTAAATCCTCTTATCTTCACCAAATCTTTTCCGTAGGCTTTCCTTTTGATTCCGGCAGCTCTTTCTTCTCTTTTTCCCGCTCTGAAGCTTCACAAACTTGCTTCTCTTCCATATAGGTTCGGCCATGCCTTATTCCTTGCCTTCCTCCATAATTTCTTTACTTCTTAGATTCTAAACCATGTTCTAATGGTATTCTAAGCTCTTTGGCAAAGCTTGGTGGTGTTTGGAATTGATTTGATATGGTTTTGAAAAAGTTAGTAAGCATTTTGGAAGAGAAGAAGAAGCCATTAAAGAGAGATTCAAGGAAGAAGAAGAAGGTAGAAAATGGTGTAAAAGAAAGTGTAAGAACGGTGGTCTTATTTATAGAAAAGTTTTTGGATTAAAATAATATTTTGTAAAGAGACCAAAATACCCTTACTTACTTATAAAGTAATCTTATTTTTTTTCAACACTTAACATCACATTTCAAATCATTACTTTATGTCATTTTTACTTAGATATTAAGTAAAGTAAGTAATAATTATGTTTCTTTGATTTGATGTTTTACTTTTTGCTTTGAAATGATATTTTTGTCTTTTTGTGCTTACTTTTTCTTAATTATTTTCTAGAAGTTTCTAACATTGTTTAGTAAAAGTAAACTTGATTAATAAATTAATTAATACTTATACTATTTGAATATATGTTCCTATATAACAAAATAAAGGTTCGACAACGTTGCAACAACTTTTAATCGACAAGACGTCGTTTTTCGACAAAATGTTTTACGGTCATGTTTTGACGTTTTAGTTAAACTATTTATTTATGTAAACCAAATTTAAAAATGAACTTTTTACTTCTTTAAATAAATTAAAACATGTCTCTTTATATTTTAAAATCATATTTAAATAACATCAAAATCTTCAATTTTACGGTGTATGTAAAACTGACAAAATGCGACAAAATTTGGTTATTTTTGTAAAACGATTATTAACATACTTTTAAATCTTTTAATATTCTTTTATTATCTTTATTAGATGTTTTCAATGATATTTATCTTTTTAAATAAACATTTAAACCTATTTATTTAGTGTCACGACCCGGATTTTCGAACCAGTTAAAATTGCCGAAAAATCTGTCCGTTCTAAAACTACCAACTTAATATACCATATTTGATAAATATTCAACAGTATTAAATGTATGGGATAAAATTTCAATTTTTACAAGTTATCAGAGTAATCAATTTAATCTACTAGGTGTGCTTATATATAAACCAAATACAAATAAATCTACGCTGCACAACTCTAATAAGAGAGACAGCAATAGCCATTCCTACTAACTCAATAAATATGTCAAATGCGGAATAAAATAGTAAGCAGGAGAAATACAATAACACGAGATAAACAACAACCATTAACAGATAAACATGAAAATGTTATATCATTTTAGGGACTGCATCACTACCACTTGTGACTGCCTACGTACCCCTATCTAATTGGGTACCCAATTCGATACAGGATCAAGCCAACGTAGTTCTCCTATCGCAAATAGGACTCATGGAGCCTACGATGCAACATACAATATGCAATTCTCAAAACTACCCACTTAGGCTTTATCTTTAAATTCAGATTTTCAAATCTAATTACCTTTACGGAAATTATCTCTTTGGACTTTATTCTCGAATTCTTATTTCAAAACTTTTGAATATACATATATATCCTTTATATTCAAATTATACTACTTGGGGATCTTAAATCAAATCACTTTTGAAAAGTTTATTTGAAAATCCCAAATACTGTAATAAAAACATATCAAACCGTATGCAACCAGATCAGGAGGTTTCTCCGAATAACAAGGCAATTGGGTCCCAGCCTTAATACAATCGATAAATAAGTATATCCCTCTATTCTAAGAGCGGACTACAGCAAAAACACATGTCCACCTTTTTAGTTACGGGTTACCCAAATCATTGGTAGCATAACAAATCATTTTATATCTCGAAGCGATAAATTATTTCACACTAATACTCACAAGTACTTTCAAATCTATAATAATTTTCATTTCCCAAATTTGTTTAAAAATCACCTTAAAACCATCGGGTTTAGTACTCGAAATTCTTTCCGTTTTATAAAACACTTTTATAAAACCATTCATTATATAAATCACTTTTATATAATATAACTTCAAAACATTCATTACCAAACATTTCTATTTCTTTTAAAGGAAAAACATTCATAACATTTGAACTTGAAAACCAATTTTCAAAACAATCCATTAAATTGAAGTGAACAAAATATTACCGCTAAACACCTTATAGTCAAATTGTGAAATAAATCACAAGGTGTTAGCCTACAATTATTTTCTACCCAGCGCATGAGTATGGATAATAAATTGCTCATAAACTGGTCGAGCAAAGTCAACAATCAATAATAATAATCGGTGCTCATAAACTAGTCGAGCCTAATTCAAACAATCAATCAATGAAATAAACGCAATAATAAATGATAAACAATGTTTTATTCTATCAAATATTTATAACACTTTAATGGTTTGGTATTTGTTATGGAGCATCCGGGATTTCCCTTCGACATGTTCCGTCCCTCGCCCAAGTCTTCTTGGATCTCACAGACGAAACACATGTACTAGTCGTTTCCGCATACCCCGTTAAGTATTTAACTTCTAAATTTTAAATTACTTAATTAACCTTCCAAACATAATAGCGAGCAAGGAAATCAACCATTGTTTTAGAAAACAAAGTAAACAAGCATTCAACAAGGGTTTTTAAACAACTTAACACTTAAAGTTCTTTCAACATAGCAATGGTTTTAATGAAAATAAAATAAGAAATAACTTACTTTGGATTCCACTCCGTCAAACTTTAAGGCAATGAACTTAATATCTAACGCATACTTCCTACCATGCTTCGGAACTAAATGAATATAAGCTCGAATTCCTCCTTTCTAGTGCTTGGCCAAGGCTTGAGATGGAAGTTGGCCAAAAGTATAAACAAGAAGTGGTGGAGCTTTGAACTTGAATTCTCAAAATTAGACCCGAAAAATAGATCATATTCTCTCTTGTTTTTGACTCTTTTACTCTCAAAATTTGAAAAACTTGTTAACCGAAAAGTTGTTGAAAATTCTTTTCTATTAAATTTAAAAAAAAGAATCATTTGAATTCAAGTAGTTTTGAGAGAGATATGTTCAAAATAAAAGAGCTATTCTCCGATTCACAAAAATAAAGCTCGAAAATGCACTTCAAAGAATTGAGTTTCAGGTATAGTAAATCTCAAAACTGGAAAAAGTTATCAACATAAAAGTTGTAGCCACTGAAATTTTATATGGTTTAGAAAAAAGAATTTATTAATTTGGGACGGTTTTGATCAAGTTATGATCAAAACAAAATGACATATTCTCTGGCTTAAAAACTGGGCCAGAAAATGCACTTGAAATAAGTGAAATTTTGACCTATTTATGCAAAGAACTGGATAAAGTGGTCAACATGAAAGTTGTAGCCACTGGAAATATACATGATTTGAAAACAGCAATTTACAATTTGATTCGTGTTTGAAGAAGTTATGGCCGAATGTGGAGAAAAGAGGAGTTTGATTTGAAGAGAATAAACATTTTCTTCTTCTTCTTCTTTTCTCAAGCTTCTTCATCTTCTTTCTCTTTTTGGCGTATTTTGAGATTCATATCCAAAGTTTGTCGAAACAAGTTTAAACACTTAGGAATCATTTCTAATGTATTTTCAAACATTTTTCAAAGGTATAAATGATTTCATATCACATTTCATTTCTTTTGGAAAGTGATTTCCATGTGATTATACGTCGTGTAAATCCGTAACTTATTTCAACATATATATTTAATATACAACTAATAAACATGCAAAACAATATTTATAATCATTCTAACATATTCTAATATGTCATATGAACTTGCATATCAATTTGACACATTTTCATTACAATGTCACATAATTCTCATTTGTGTACATATTTGCTTACTAACTTTTGCAAATAACTTAAAGGAGGTTGCTTTCTTTTTCAAACACTTATCAAACATCATTATTAACATCCAAACAAACATATCACAACATCATAACCAAATAAATACATATAAATTAGAAGTTCTCACTTTGTTTGGTTTGGTGAATGGAAAATCGGCTATAGCTTCACTACTCGACGTTTTAAGCTTATGATTCCTTAAATGCTTCGACTTAGATGGCTCGCCTTGGCTTGTAGAAGACTAAAAGTGCTCGGCCAAATGGAGAAAGAAGGAGGCGTGAGCAATGTGACGAAGGAGGAGGAGTTTTAAGTGGTTCAGACGGTGTTTTGTCGATATTTTCTTTACTTTATTTTTGAAAATATTTTGGCATAACTTTATTAAGGTTGGAAGTCATTAAAGGAGGTAAGAAGAAGATTGAAATTTTGAGAAGAAGAAGTGTGAAAGAAAGTGAGAAAGTGGGTATGTATTTATAAAAAATATTTGAGAATAAAATATAGATTTGTGTTTTTACTTAAATAACATTCCTTAAGAATTAAGTAAACTTATTTAATTCAAAACTTACCATCCACATCACATCACACTTTTAAAATTCAAATACTTTAAAGTTAAGTAAAGAATAAGAATGATTACTTTACTTTATGCCACTTCTCTTTACTTTATGTCACTTTCTTTACTTTATGTCACTTTTGATGTGACATGTGTTTTGTCTTTTTTAGTTTACTTTTGCTAATTACTTTCTAGAATTTTCTAAGTGTGATTACTAAAAGTAACCATGTTTAGTTAATTGTTAACTATCTTTATATGTTACCATATTTATTAAATTGTATACATAAAGGTGCAACAACGTTGCGACAACTTTAAATCGACAAAACGTCGATTTTTGACAAAATGTTTTACGGTCATATTTTGACGTTTTATTTAAACTATTTATTTATGTAATCCAAATTTAAAAATAAATATTTATAATGTCATTTAAAAATATAAACACTCATAAATAAATTAAAATAATTTATTAAACCATTTAAACTTACTTTTCTGAAATCAGGATTTTGTCACTTTTGTCGATACAAGCAAATGTTACTATTTTTATGTACATTTCTATTTTCAAATCCTATCTAATATTATTTGAATCATAAAACCTCTTATATTTTATATTTAAAATCACTTTGAATGTTATATTTTGAAGTGGTTAAATATTGGGTCGTTACGTTCTCCCCTACCTAAAAGAATTTCGTCCTCGAAATTAGATTAGAAGAAAATAGCTCAAAAGGAAATATATATTCAATAAGATGGAATATATACAATAAGTGACTACACCACAGGCGGTGAGTACACTCAAACGATAGATAAAGTCTATACATCGATCCTAAACTCGAGATATGCTTTTCTCATTCTATCTTCTATTTCCCATGTGCAATCATCAGCATCCCCGCTCCACTGAACTTTTACCAACCTTACAACCTTCCTTCTTAATCGTTTCTCATCTTGATCCACGATTCGAACGGGTCTTCTAATAACTGCTAAGTTTGGTTCTATCTCCAAGTCATCCCGAGCAGCTGTTTCTATGATTTGTTCTGGGTCATATATATGCTTCCGCAAATGTGATACGTGAAAAACATTACGTACACCAGACAATCTTTCAGGCAATTGTACTCGATAAGCTAGTGGGCCAATTCGTCCGAGAATGAGAAAAGGTCCAATATATCGAGGTGCTAACTTTCCAGCTCTTCCAAATCTTACCACTCCTCTCATTAGAGAGACTTTCAAAAA
Organism: Allium cepa; assembly: GCA_030765085.1. Lineage (NCBI taxonomy): Eukaryota > Viridiplantae > Streptophyta > Magnoliopsida > Asparagales > Amaryllidaceae > Allium > Allium cepa. The sequence continues at coordinate 142,486,682 of CM060932.1, forward strand.
GACTGAATCTCTAACTAAGAATTTCAGATTTCTACGCCTTCGGTCTGCATAACTCTTCTGCCTACTTTGGGCTTCTTTTATCTTCTTTCTAATCATATCAACTTTCTCTGAAGCTTCTCGTATCGCATCTGGGCCAAGCACTAACCGATCTCCGGTTTCTATCCAACATGCCGGCGATTTACATGGACGACCATACAAAGCTTCATACGGTGCCATGCTGATACTAGGTTGATAGCTATTATTATAGGATGAGAAGAATTATGCAACACACGACTTAGAATTATTAGCCGTTGTGTTCGCTCTAAAGATATGGAGACATTATTTGTTGGGTAAGAATCTTTCATAGTTTATTTCGATAAAACTTTGAATTGACCTTAGTAAATAATATTCCATGTTTTAGGTGAAAAATTCGAACTCTTCACGGACCACAAATCTTTGAAGTATCTTTTCACCCAGAAGGATTTGAACATGAGACAGCAACGCTGGCTAGAATTTTCCATGTCATATGATCTAGATATTCTATATACACCCGGGAAAGCCAACGTAGTAGCTGATGCATTGAGTAGGAAGTTAGCTACTATTTCTTATTTGGTAGTAACTCCAACTCTTCTGGAAAGAATTGCCAATAAACAGGGAGAAGATAAACGGTTTGAGAATTACATTAAAGTAGCTGAAGGAAGAAATTCGAGCTTTAAAATAGACAACCATGGAGTATTGCGGTTAAATGGAAGAATTTGTGTTCCAGATGTTGGAAATCTTAAGCAAGAAGTATTAGCTGAATGCCATACAGCCAAACTTAGCGTTCATCCAGGGATTCATAAGATGTACAAGGACATGAAGCGTACATTTTGGTGGAGAAGCATGAAAAGGGACATATCTATCTATGTCAGCTGTTGTGAAAATTGCCAAAAAATCAAAAGTGACCAACAGAAGATGACAGGATTACTTCAACCTTTGGAGATTCCAACTTGGAAGTGGGATCAAATATCCATAGATTTCATTGATGGCTTACCTCGAACAAGGAAAGAAATGAAGGCATTTGGGTTATCATAGACCGATTAACCAAAAGTGCACACTTTATTCCGGTGAAGCCAACAAGAACTGCAGCAAGCCTTGCAGATATATATATGAAGGAGATTGTCCGATTGCATGGAGTTCCAAGCAGTATAGTAAGCGACCTTGATCCAATCTTCACTAGTCAGTTTTGGGAAGCACTACGGACAACTTTGGAAACCAAGCTGAGTATAAGTACTACATATCACCCCCAAACTGATGGACAGACGGAAAGAGTTAACCGTGTTTTGGAAGATCTTTTGAGAGTATGTATTCTAGATTTTGGAGGCTCATGGGAGAATCATTTACATTTAGTAGAGTTCTCCTATAATAATAGCTATCAAGCTAGCATCGGCATGGCTCCGTATGAAGCTTTGTATGGTCGTCCATGTAAATCGCCAGCATGTTGGATAGAAACCGAAGATCGGTTAGTGCTTGGCCCAGATATGATACGAGAAGCTTCAGAGAAAGTTGATATGATTAGAAAGAAGCTAAGAGAAGCCCAAAGTAGGCAGAAGAGTTATGCAGACCGAAGGCGTAGAAATCTGGAATTCTCAGTTAGAGATTCAGTCTTTTTGAAAGTCTCTCCAATGAGAGGAGTAGTAAGATTTGGAAGAGATGGAAAGTTAGCACCTCGATATATTGGACCATTTCCCATTCTCGGACGAATTGGCCCACTAACTTATCGAGTACAATTGCCTGAAAGATTGTCTGGTGTACATAATGTTTTTCACGTATCACATTTGCGGAAGCATATATATGACCCAGAACAAATCATAGAAACAGCTGCTCAAGATGACTTGGAGATAGAACCAAACTTAGCAGTTATTAGAAGACCTGTTCGAATCGTGGATCAAGATGAGAAACGATTAAGGAAGGTTGTAAGGTTGGTAAAAGTTCAATGGAGTGGGGATGATGATGATTGCACATAGGAAACAGAAGATAGAATGAGAAAAGCATATCCCGAGTTTAGGATCGATGTATAGACTTTATCTATCATTTGAGTGTACTCACCGCCTGTGATGTAGTCACTTATTGTATATATTCCATCTTATTGAATATCTATTTCCTTTTGAGCTATTTTCTTCTTATCTAATTTCGAGGACGAAATTCTTTTAAATAGGGGAGAATGTAACGACCCAATATTTAACCACTTCAAAATATAACATTGAAAGTGATTTTAAATATAAAATATAAGAGGTTTTATGATTCAAATAATATTAGATAGGATTTGAAAAAAGAAATGTACATAAAAATAGTAACATTTGCTTATATCGACAAAAGTGACAAAATCCCGATTTCAGAAAAGTAAGTTTAAATGGTTTAATAAATTATTTTAATTTATTTATAAGTGTTTATATTTTTAAATAACAGTATAAAAATTTATTTTTAAATTTGGATTACATAAATAAATAGTTTAAATAAAACGTCAAAATATGACCGTAAAACATTTTGTCAAAAAATCAACATTTTGTCGTTTTAAAGTTGTCGCAATGTTGTTGCACCTTTATGTATATAATTTAATAAACATGGTAACATATAAAGATAGTTAACAATTAACTAAACAAGGTTACTTTTAGTAATCACACTTAGAAAATTCTATAAAGTAATTAGCAAAAGTAAATTAAAAAGACAAAACACATGTCACATCAAAGTGACATAAAGTAAAGAAAGTGACATAAAGTAAAGAGAAGTGACATAAAGTAAAGTAATCATTCTTATTCTTTACTTAACTTTAAAGTATTTGAATTTTAAAAGTGTGATGTGATGTGGATGGTAAGTTTTGAATTAAATAAGTATACTTAATTCTTAAGGAAGATTATTTAAGTAAAAACACAAATCTATATTTTATTCTCAGATATTTTCTATAAATACATACCCACTTTCTCACTTTCTTTCACACTTCTTCTTTTCAAAATTTCAAGCTTCTTCTTACCTCCTTTAATGGCTTCCAACCTTAACAAAGTTATGCCAAAATATTTCCAAAAATAAAGTAAAGAAAATATCGACAAAACACCGTCCGAACCACTTCAAACTCCTCCTCCTTCCTCACATTGCTCACGCCCTCTCTTCCTCCATTTGGCCGAGCACTTTTAGCCTTCTACAAGCCAAGGCGAGCCATCTAAGTCGAAGCATTCAAGGAATCATAAGCTTAAAACGTCGAGTAGCGAAGCTATAGCCGATTTTCCATTCACCAAACCAAACAAAGTGAGAACTTCTAATTTATATGTATTTATTTGGTTATGATGTTGTGATATGTTTGTTTGGATGTTAATAATGATGTTTGATAAGTGTTTGAAAAAGAAAGCAACCTCCTTTAAGTTATTTGCAAAAGTTAGTAAGCAAATATGTACACAAATGAGAATTATGTGACATTGTAATGAAAATGTGTCAAATTGATATGCAAGTTCATATGACATATTAGAATATATTAGAATGATTATAAATATTGTTTTGCATGTTTATTAGTTGTATATTAAATATATATGTTGAAATAAGTTACGGATTTACACGACGTATAATCACATGGAAATCACTTTCCAAAAGAAATGAAATGTGATATGGAATCATTTATACCTTTGAAAAATGTTTGAAAATACATTAGAAATGATTCCTAAGTGTTTAAACTTGTTTCGACAAAGTTTGGATATGAATCTCAAAATACGCCAAAAATTTAACGCGTCGCGTAACGGTAGTTCGCGTTTTCGCTTCAAAAGTTCAAATGATCATACGAAGTTGAATATAGTTCGGAATTCTTCGAAGTAAGAATTTTCCGAATCCTTATATCCATATCTTTCGTAAAAAAAGAGAAAATCAAAATTTCATCTTGTATATTTTGAAATATGGCAAAATCAATTTTCAAGAAAAATCCAGTTTTTGCACTAAATGACCAAAGTTGGAAATTGATAAAATAATCGTTTTAAAAATATGAAATAAATTCTAAAAATCTTTTAAAAATGTTTTAAAAGTGATTTAAGTTAGAAAGATGGTTTTCTAAATGATATGAAAGTTGTTTTGAAGAATATAGCTTTTAAAGCCCTTTTTGCAACACTTTCTGCAAACGCTTTTCAATAACTTTTGAAATAAAGTTGGAAACTTAACAATCCTTTCTTAAAATCCTTAGTAAATGTTTTTAAGTGAATAATAAAGCATTTCAAAAGAAATTTGAACAATTTAACATTATTTCAAAGATGTTTAAACAAGAAGTTAAGTGATCTAAAAAGGGAAAATGAGTATGCGGAAACGACTAGTACATGTGTCCCGCCTGTGAGATCTAAAAGTGGAAATAAGGTGTGTAACTAAGGTTAGGGATTAAGCAACCAGTGCCCTGAACTTACCTGACCTTAGTTTTCTCTTTTAGGCGAGGGGTGGAACATATCGAAAGGAAAGCCCGGATGCTCAACTTGGATTTTATAAAAATAATCTCCTTATACTCATCATTAAAATCCAAAGAGGGAACTTGTCATATTCGTGGAATTTAAAAGATGATCTCACCGTTATTCCGCCCATAGCACTCGTTGAATATGGAAGTTGATTTTGGATAAAAGTAGAATGATTTCTATAATCCCATTTTCTCAAAAGATACTCTTTAAAATTAATTTGAGAAATATTCAAAAAGAGGTTTAAATGATTCCGTATTCACTAAAAGAAGATTTTTGAAAATATATATCTCTCGAAGATATTTTGGTAAAGGAAACGAATGAATCGAAATCAATCACCTAATTACATCATTTTTATCGATGATTGGATTTCGAAGGAACCATGGTCGAATTTGGTTAATTCCTATCCGAAAACCATTTCGAATCAGTTTACGTGTTCGAAAAATGAAGATGTTTGAAGACGGAGATACTGAGACGAATAATAATGAGGGACTACTTGTTGATTAATTGGAGATAAACTCTCGATTCACTATATTGTATCAGTGGTCTCTTTGTTATGAAAAACCTCAAAACCATAAGGGCTTCTCGCCTAGTAATGGCCAAGGAAAGTGCCTTCGGTTTCGTTCGGTCCCATAACGAACTTGTATGGATGAATGTCTGACCTTACATTCCAAATCATAATGAGTGGTTTCTATAAAAGTATATCAGTCGGTGGCGGAGAATACACCTTCTCTTAGCTTAACACCCTTTCCCGAGACATACGTGCTTAGGAAGTTATACGTTTGTAGAAATCAGTCGTGTGAATGTGGAATGGCAATGTGACATTCAAAGTGAAAAAAGATGTGCTATGTGAAAAGATAATCGTAGCCTCGAGCCTTATCAACCGGAAATGATCGAAACAGGGTTAGATGCGGCAAGGCTAAGTGGGTCATTCCCAATTAGGGTATGATCATCCCCTTATAGATATACTTCTTCCCTCTATGACGCTCGGCATGTAAATTAATGTGGAAGTATGCGAAGAGAGCTCTCGGATAAAGGTCGGTAACGACCCGGGGATGACATATTCGGTACTATCTAGTTACAGAGGTAGGCCGGTCTTGTGTTGGTAGAGAAACTTTGTGATGGTTTCTCGGTACATTCTTCTAGAGATGTACTGCCGGAAGGTAGTCCCTTCACCTGGTCATTTGTATGAAAATCCATTCTCCAATAAGAACTTGCGGTTTCGTTTGTAGAACCTAGTATGCTGGAATTTAATAATGGTAACAATTTCGGCTAAGATTAATAAGTTTATTTGAAAATGTTTTCAAAGAATGTCATTAAAAATAATATTCCTAAATTTTGCAAAATAAAGAGTTTTGGTTATCATAAGGTAAAAACCCGTTCCGTATTTATGTGCGGCATGGTCTTATGAGATACCTTTTTGTTTTCAAAACATCGTACTTTGGGTTCTCACACCAGTTTCATGACTGACCCGGAGTTTGTTTTTCCCTTTAAACTTTGCGTGCCCTATTTTCCCGGCAGCCGTGTAGTCAGGATACCTTAGGAGCATTTTGGAGCATGTTGGGGAGCATTTTGGACAAGTCTTTTGGAGCGATGAAGCTGAAGTACCTTATGTAGTTATCTACCCATTTTCCGCTGTATTATATATTCCTAGCATATGTACGGATAGACGGGTATAACTATCCTGCTAGATTTGTATTTGACTCTGATCATTATGCATAATTATAAATGTTGAATGCGATGTGAGATTCTATTATTCAGTTATCTTCTATCTTTATTTTCTTTTACACCCCTGATAATCTGCTTCCCCGACACTTGGATTTACGGCACGTGAATACCGTGGATGTATTAGTGTCGATTTCTGAGGGTCGAGGAGACGGGTCGTCACACCATGTCCATTTTTTGTTTGGATAGAAACTTCAAATCTAAGGTAGTGTTTGTCTAGAAATGTATTTTGTGTTTTGCGGTTTTAACATGCATGTCGAAGTCAAATGACATTGAGAAGAGAAATTGAAGAATTTTAGTCATCTCAACAAAGGAAGAAATGGCAGGAGGGAAAATAATTGATGATATTTTCTAAAAGGCGGAAAAAGAAAAATTCGTTTTCAATCTTGCATGTTAGTTTTTTATTTTCTCCGTTTCTTCTATGTATTTTAATATAGTTGAAACACAACACACATAACTTCCATTACTTTACATGTATTTTTCAAAAGGTCTACCTAAAAAGGGTCTTTTTCATGTGTATTTTGAACTTGCATTATTTCACGTATATAATTACCTTTATTAAACGGCCGCAATGTCCCCTTCCCAGGATTTTTTTCGTGCAGGCTGGTTAAAGTACCTAGGTTTTATTTTCTGCTGAAAACCTTCAGCTTGATAGCCACCACCCAGGTTTTAATTACCAATTCTTAAATCATAACAAATTTGTCATTAGATGGACAAAATAAGAAAAACCTTCAGCTTGATTGCCAGCACCCAAAATCCTTGTTCTCGTCATCTACCTTTTCTCCCTTTTCTGTCTCTTGCTTCCTCCATTTACAAAGTATCACTCTTTCTCCTACACAAACTTTATTTATACAATCTATTCCAAAAGCACAGGTAAACATTATGGTTATTCTTCTTCTTTATTTTGCATTTAGGCACTTTTACCGTAATCAGTCATTTGATTCCTTTACCTTATTGTCAATAATTTGCGGTGCAGTCAATTATACACTCAAATTTGAAATTGATAGATTGTTTCCTTTTCCTTTTTCTGGAATTTTCATTTAATTTTAGTTTTGTTGATTACCGTCTTATGTCAGGTTGCCTGTGCCTGTGGTTAGTGTTGGCAATTTGACATGGGGAGGGAATGGGAAGACACCTATGACAGAGTTCATTGCTCGTGTCATGGATGAAGCTGGGATATCACCTCTCATTCTAACCAGGGTATTTACTTTTAACTTATGTTTTTGTGATATTGTTACATAGTTCAAGATTTCCGTGTATGTTTATAAGATATGCATTGTGGTTCTTACAACTGCAAGATTTTGGTGCATGTGGTATTAAATTGGTTATGTTGAGAATAACTCAATATCGGAGAATTATTATGAATGGACCTATATAAATATTTAAATAATAAGAGATCAGTTTACACATCGCCAATTTTTGGGTCATGTAAGTGATTGTCTAATAGGTTTATATTACATTAAGCAAATTTAAGTAATGAAATTAGTGGATTTGAAGCTCCTTATAGCCAATGATTGACCTGTAAATTGGAATTTAACTTCTCAGGGTTGTTAATAGAAGGACGTGTACTTCAGAGTAGCAAAATAATCTGAAAGTTTTGGTGTTGTATTGTAATGTAAACTATGATCCCCCTACCCTTTTCCACATTGACAGGGACGGATCTACATTTTATTGGATCAAGAGAATTTTTAAAGAATGAACTAAAGTTCAAAATTTTGATGGAAAGAAAGTGGAAATGTATGAAAATGAATTCACTGTTTAAAGAAAAAGCATTTGGTTGGCAGTGTTGTGCCCTAAGTTCACGTGAATATTTTATTGAGCATTTTAATCGAGTTTGAAGTTTTCCACAGGTTGTGATGCTTTTATTTGTCTTGTTTATTGATTATTAATACTTAATAAATATAGCATTTGTTTGCTCTAATTGTTTTATAAAATAACTATTTAAAGATTTTCAATTTGTAATTAATTTAAAATCATATATCATTTGTTATGACAATCATTTGTGGCTCACGAATGTGCGATTTGGTGAATTTTTTCATGACTATAAAAAGAAAAATATGCATATAGATATAACAATTTTTACATATTTTCATTAAAATCTTGTCTATAACAATATCTATCATGAAAGCATGATGGTGATTATCCCATTGAGTTGTTAGCTTGACTGCACAGATGTTCAACAATGTTGTGTCATTATGTAATATAACAAGTCCCCGTATTATTATTCTCATTCAATCCCAACTCAATGGCTGGATATTTCATTAATAGTCCGTGGTTCATCCCTTTCTGATTAATTAGTGTTTTGAATACTTTTCTCAAAGAGGGAGCCACGGTGATAGTTGCTTAATTATACTCTTTAGACATTCTAGATCTGCTCTCTATCGCTTGACGCTTACATTATATGGTTGTTACAGTTTTGCATATCCAAGGTATATAATTATAATTAGTCGTCTACATCATGACATTTGTATTCGACCTTTGTATTTTAATCTGCATTTTCATGCACTTGTACTAGTACTTCAACTTCTTTTGTATTCTAGTATATATTTTAATGTCTATTATGATAATAAGATTAACAATTGAGAAAATGAATGGTCTGTAGTGACAAAGTTTTTGGTTTCTTGTACAAATGATTAAACATACCAAACGGACACGATAAATTTTAAGGACTTGACAAGTTTGTGTCTTCAAGTTATACATATTGAAACAAGATGAAAGGAGCGTCCTTTAAAGGTTAACGACCAAGCAAAATTTTTGTTTTATGTGCGGATAACAAATTATATTATTCATGGTAAGAAAAACAATGCTAATGTAATTTGCCTTATTTTATGTCTATCATGTACGAAGAATGATAAAACTGTCTATATGACAACGTAATATGTATGACTCCTATTACCTGTATTAGGGATTGTTAATCTGTCACTAGGCGCAACAATGTAGGATCTTAAAACTGGGTCTACCAACATATGCTTCAAAACGAGGATAATATTATATATGTATTCGGAACTGTTTTCACTACCATGTACATGCGTACGCGCACAAGAAAGTCAGACGAATATTGGATTTTTGTTTACCCGCTAATAATTGATACATTCAAACAATAGATAGACAAATATAATTGACGTGGAACAATTTCAATGATAGTTCTTAAAATAATGAAAGAAACAAAAAAATATGATAACAAAAAAATAATGCAGCAAATAAGTTTGTGTCTAAAACATACTTAATAGTATAATTTTTAATTACCTGTTTTTTAAAATACACATAATATACAAATGATTAAAAACAGGTGAATATTTTTGGATATAGGTATTCCATTATATCCATATCCATTTATTTGAATATTAAACATTATTCACATTTTTTGATTTGTATATAACTGATCCTTGAATATTTGGATATTCCTTGACAATCCTAATTAAACACAAAGGTCTTATGGATTTGCAAACAGTCAGTCCAAACCTTGTACGATGGACTTGAAAGCTGTGTATGTAACCCCATGAAATCATGTGTTATTGAACGTTTGTTTGGTCTTACGGTTACAAATGATAAACCGAACTAAATCCAAAATATTTGAAATCGAATCAAATCGATCGAAATAATTTTGGTTGGTTCGATCGATCTTTTGGTTTAATCGAACTATACGATGTTCAATGTATTTCAAATGAAAACATAAAGTTACGTTATAGCACATATCCAATATTTTTAGACTTTTTATGTGTGATATTGATTTATTTGTGATATATAAAAATTGTCTTGATTGCTAAACTATAAGAAATTATTAAACGGTTACTAATTTTGACAGTTTGTTAAAATTTTGGTTAATTCGGTTTAACTGATGGCCAAATAAAATTATTTTACAAACCAATTATAAACCAAGCTAATTTTGTAGCCATACGAGTCCAACCAAAATGGACCAGCTTGGTCGATTTGTTTGGATCTAACCGAATATTGCTCCCCTCTAGTGTCTTGAGTTAGACTAAATGTTTTAGACTAAGTGGACCTGTGAGATGGAAGTGTTATGTGAAGAGGTATGAGACAAATATAAGTGTTAAGAGGAATGTGGAATGTGGTGGAAGACAACCATGTGAGGAGGCATGGGGTGGTGATGCATGGAGTGCTCGAGTTCTCTTTTGACACATCATGTACTATGTCTTCACATCATACTTTGCATGACATGCATGAGACTAGTGTTACAAGTCAAAAATGTCGAAATACCATAGATGAAGCATATATATGGGCTAATTTACCATAGGGACGACTTTTATTTCATTTCAAAATTAGCCCGAAGGCAAGAAAAACCAATATAAACGGAAGAGAAATTAAGGGAATTGCGCTAAGACCTGAAACACACGTGATCAGATGAGGAATACTATCCGATTCTAAAATTTTGCATTGCTTCATGATGTGGTGAATGACTTTTAACTAGGACCTAAAACACATGTGATAAGGACGAGGAAGGCTAGTTTTATATATAACATTAACCCATTTTGGTCCTACTAGTCTTCTTCTAATTTAAACGTTATATTTTTTATTTTTGTCATAGTTGTTTAAAGATATTTTCATATGCTGCAACATTCATGCCATACATTTCTGTTGATCCAGAGAATAAATGCCTTAAAACTTTAGTGGAAGTTAAAAAAGACTCTGGTATGAACCACTCTTTTGAGCCAGCGCTTGAAACACATATGCTTAGTGTGAGGAACAATATCCGATTCTAAAATTTTGCGTTGTTCCATAATTCTTCTCAGGACTTGAAACACACTTGATTTGGGTGGGGAATGCTAGTTATATGTGTAACATATCTTATATAACTTCTTTTTGTCCCATTAACCATCTTCTACTCTTACCTATTGTTTCTACTTTTGTCACGTTTATTTAAAAGACATTTCCATCCGCTACAACATTCATGCTGTATACCTTTGTTGATCCGAAGAGTAAATGCTCTAAAACTTCGGTGGAAGTTAAATCGGCCCATGGTAACTTGTAACATAGTCCTGAGGATCTAATTTGAATTATCCGTTTGTTTTTGTTTAAGCCATGTTTGTTTGAAAGATATTTTCATGTTCTATACCTTTCATGTTACACACTAACTCAAATAGTTAATGTCTTATAAGCTCAATGTAAACCGAGTTATACTTGCAATAATCGATTTCTTGAGTTTCCTTTGTTTCTGATGCCATAACTTTCAAAACTACTCGTGTGTTTTTCATGAAATCAACTTTATTGGAAAGATAATTTCATGCATTTTTTTTTTAATGTTTTGCTCTTTTTCCAAGTGAAGTTCCTAATACCTCAAAAGTTCAGTACAAGTCGAGCTATGCTCGCTGTTCTAAGGCAGTTTACATCTCTTTGTTTTACATGAAATAACTTGTATTCCCCTAGCTGGATTTCGATGAAATTTTGGGCTGTCTAGTTAAATGGTTTTCCATTTTCAATCTATTTTCATGTGAGTTTCTGAAAACAGTCAAAACTCATTTGGTTTGTTAATTTTGAAAATTCATTTTCCAGAACACAATTTTCAAAACAAATTCTATATACAAGGCTGAAAACAGTTTTTCCCCTCCTTTCTGTGTTTCGGTCGAGGTGGAGCTTTGGTGCAACGGTTAGGTCACTTGCATGGTGATCTGGACGTTCAGGTTCGAGTCTGGAAACAGTCTCTTCCCAATGCGAGGGAAAGACTGCGTACATTATCGATCTCCCTAGAGACCGCTATCGTGCAGGAGCCTTGTGCACTGCATATTTTATGTGTTTCGGGCCAAAATTTGAATTGGTGGAAAAGATGAAACAAATTGCACATGATCCATAACCTCTCTCATCACTCTATCAGCTTTCCCCAAAAAACAAGGATCCCACCCCATACCACCCCAAACCCCAAAACAAAACAAACCCCCAAATATACCTTGGAATTATTGCAAAATGTAGTAGTACCTCGATCCATGTTCATTTTCGCACAAATATGCTTCGAAGTTATCGCGAAAATCAGGTAATATCTGATTTACCTTCTTATTTTCATATTTTAGGACCTAAGAGTAAGGAATGGTTAAATTGTGATGAAAATTTCGTTTCTTTTATTCAGAGTTGAATTAATACGCTGCTTTGGTTTTCCATATGGTTGAAACTATAATAAAAGAAGAGCTACTTTTGAATTTTATGGGCTTTTATGATAAAACGATGTGAATTTAGGCGGTAGAAGATGAACAACATGGTAGAAAGGCGATGCACCGATGTTTATTTTTGATGCTAAACATTGTGCTCAAGTAGTTTTTGCTCTGAGTTTCTTCCTTTTGTGAATTATTTAGTTCTGAATATATGTGTAAATATATCACAAGATCACATTTTTTAAATAAAGAATAATATAAAAAAGATGAGTCAAATATTTTGAAATGTACAATCGCACTAAAAAAATTGCTTGTAAAAGTAACTTGGAAAAATATATATATTTAATAAGCATTTAAAAAAATCACTAAAAAAATCCAAAAGAAATAAAAAAAATTCAAATTTTAAACCAAACACATTTTCCATTTTGGAAAACAATTAAAATCAAATAATTTAGACATTCTAAAAACAAATCAAAATAGATATTGAAAACGAATATAAACTCTAAAAACACAAACTAAGCGCTACCTGTTTTAGAAAGCGGATTTCTTCGTAAGCTTTTCAATTGTATTGTTTCGCCTAATTCAAATTTTATTATCCCGAACATTATGAAAATAGTAAGTGATGTTTTACGCATCTGCTCATCCTTCAAATTAAATCACTATGACTCGAGATTCGCTCATCATATTTTTTTTATGAAATAACTTGTTTTAGAAAGCTTCTTTGAATGGCTAAGACATTTATTTGTACTATTTTGATAAATTAGGAATTTTTCTGGTCCGAAATCTTTGTATTTATACGACGAAGTTTGAGGTTGTGGTGCTATGAAGCAAGAAGTTTCCTTTGTCGATATAAGATTCCAAAATATGAAGTATTTTAAAAGATGTATTTTTTTTATTAGTGATTTGAGATTTTTCACTGAAACATCATCAATGATTGGATGCGGTATATGATCAAAGGTTTTGAATAATGTACTGTTACTTAATGGATAATATGTTTAGATGTAGAGTACATCCTTAGGTGATGTATGAATGACGATCACTTAGACTTCACTTGGGAGTTCTCTGGTATCTTTTATGAAGGGTTTTAATAGTGCCCGTTTTAAGGGCAAATGAAGGTATTAGATTTGGAAGGTTTTAGGGATTGTTTTATAAAATGTAAAATAACGCCTGGTTTAATTTCTGTTGGTTATGAAAATCATTAAGAGTATAATGCTACATATGTTAAAATAGAAAATATGTCTTATGCAAAAAAATAAATAACTAATCTTCCAATATAAAGAATTTAGTTTCCAAAATTTACATCATAAAATATAATTAAAAAAAAATCTTAGTACAATTTTAATTAAGAAACTAAAGAATAAAACTTCGGAAATTTGTAATGTTTAAAATAGGTAAATTAAAGTTCTTATATTTTTTAAAAATTAAGTCACTGAAATGTCATCTCTAAACAAACATACTTCTTAACTTCTTTTTGAAATAGAAAATATAATTAAAGTTATATTCAATGTTGTAAAAATCGCTAGGCTGATGTTTGACAACAAACATGGACTAAGAATTAATTGTTTAGACGATGGTTAGTTGGCAATTAATCGGGGTTAGACATTTCTAGTAAACTCAAGTATTTTAGATAAAATTATAGTATTCTATTTAATATTAATTAATCCAAAATTAAATTTTAGGGATTTGGATTGCTTGAGAGCAACAAAGGAGACAAAACCATCTGAAACTAGCATGTAGTTGCTTAGACGAGGTATCAAATCTCAATTAGTGTCTAAGCAATGACTGTGTACATATTTAGATGCTTAAATGATGTAGTATGTCTTGTCTAACCGGACCTATGTGGATGGTTAGGCGACAAGCCAAACACTTTGGCGGGGACTAGGTGGAAGCTTAGAAAGACTTTTACAACAAAGGTTCATTATTAGGTTTTTGTTGTAGTAAAGTGCTATATCAGTGGATACTTCATCACATATCTCAACCTACTTGGTTTATAAATAAAGCATGTTATGTGCACTTCCAGGGTGTTTGTTCGTTCATTTTATGATTCTTTCTACCATTCCTTAATATAAAGAGCTTTTTGATTTTCGCTGCTTTCTTTCACATGTTAGAAATACAACACTACTGCCATTATATTATTACATATGCTTAGTTTCTTTCCATGGTTGTTTAATTCCTTTGTTCTGATGAATCTTCAAAATCACATTGTAACATACAAATCATGGTTTTAGGTTTCAACAGAATGACGAAATTCTGACCATCTCGGATCAGCTTCGACGAGGACTGATCCGAGATACCATTTTTTCTCGATCCTGGCCGAAATTGATGAAAAGAAGTTATTTTCTGAAAACAAAAGATTTATCTAGTATAATTTTAGAAATCAAAGTGCAAAGAGTGAAGAAATTACCTTAAAATACTGCGTTTCATTAACGACCTAAAGATGAAAAGTTGAAAAATGGGAGAGGAAAGACAAAGAAGAAGGAGAAGAGAGTTACCTTTTAAAATTTGTCGTGCGATGTTTGAAATTTTGCCCTTCAATCCTTTTCTCAATGTCGAGTAGGCTTTTATTCTTGTTTTGAATAGTGAATAGCACTGACCGCCATGCTGTACACCTGTAGAATAATTGTATTACCACTAGTTTTGCCTTGAAGTTTAACTTCAAGTGTTATATATGTTTTATTTTACATAGTTAGGTTCATTCAGTAGTGTAGTTTTATTAAAAATCACACCAAAATCCAAAACCTTTTTAAATTTGTCGTGTGATGTTTGAAATTTTGCCCTTCAATCCTTTTCTCAATGTCGAGTAGGCTTTTATTCTTGTTTTGAATAGTGAATAGCACTGACCGCCATGCTGTACACCTGTAGAATAATTGTATTACCACTAGTTTTGCCTTGAAGTTTAACTTCAAGTGTTATATATGTTTTATTATACATAGTTAGGTTCATTCAGTAGTGTAGTTTTATTAAAAATCACACCAAAATCCAAAACCGAAACCTTTAGCAAAATTTATGAAATTAACGAAATAAAACAAAATTCTAACAAAATTAAAAGACCGAAACGGATACCAAAACTGAGTTCTCAAACCTTGATACAAACAAATTTTATACAATTTACAACACGTTACCAGCACGATGAGCTTAGGTATACTCTATGTTTTATCTTTATTACGTATACTAATTATTTTTTAATTTATCATTCCAACAACTTTATTTTTTATTCTTAATGATTCCAAAGAAGTGTTATATAACATTTAGTTGCATTACAATCCGACATTTAACATTCCGACGAAATGTTACGATAAAAATTGTTGTATTATGTTTTATTCCGTAAATTGCTACATTTAATGCTATTTTTAACGAAGCATCCTCCTACAACAACATTTTATTTCCTGCAAGCAAACATTTCTATTGTAAATTAACATATATTGCCTACGATGGAGTAATAGGTAATGGAACACGAGACCTAAATATCGATGCCTCATGGATGACTCATAGACTATAGTTTAGGATATAAAAGAATATAGATATTATTTACATTGCTAGTTAACTTTTACATTTGCTGTAATTTATCCATTTTTTTTGTAAGTTGTTTAATATCTGCCAAAGTGATGTTATACATCATTTATTTAAAAAAAGACTTTAAAAAACGTTATGAAGCAAGGCTATCAAAACGGAATTTAAATTGTAAATCATAAAGTTTAAATTTTAAATCAAAACAGAATTTAAATCATAAATCGTAGATTCAAAAGGCCCGTAATTTAAAGTTTGTACACACTTTGAAATTGATTAATGTTTAAACTTTTACACAAGGTTTGAGAACTCGGTTTCGGTTTCGGTTTCGCTCTTGGAAAAATTTGATAAATTCGGTATGTTTCGCTGATTTCGGAAGTTTCGGAAAAAAATTCGGTTTCGGAGTATCATCGGGTACTTGTTAAAGTATAACAATAAATTAATTTTTAATCATTTATTTCAATAACTAATGTTAGGTTTTTTATGTATGTTTGACTAATGAGACTAATTTTTTAGCATTTTATGTTAACAAATATTTTTAGTTATATACCTCTGTATATTTATTTCCTTAAATTTTGGAAGTATTGGTTTTAAATTTCTGGTTCTGCGATGATTATAAAAAGCTTAAACGTTATAACTTTCAAACAAAGCGGTATTATTAGTAATTATAAAGTATTGAAATAGAACTAAAGCAGTAAAAGATAACCACATTCATTATTGTACAAGTCCAATATTAGTATTTTAGTAGCCTAGGCATAAAAGTCCACTAATAAAACAAAATTAAACACTGTTTGACGTGCAGACCTATGTACAGATTATTATAGAATAATGTTATCTCTTTCTTTTTCTCTCTCTTGCGTGCTGCTCTTCTCTCCTCCCTGCTTTCCTTCTCTCTTTGTTTTCTACTAATATTAATGGCAATTTCAGAAGAGGTAACTTTTATCCCCTTTTTTAATTCAATCATGCTTTTTTTTTTCTACTTCCATTTGTCGTTAATTTATCAAAATCACTTTTTTTTCAATCAAATTAGAAACGAAACCGGATTTTTAAGCCAAATTTGGACCGGTCTTCACCGAAACCGGTCCGAGATGGCCGGAATTTCGTCATTCCTGCCAAGATCTCAAACCATGCTTTTACATCTAAACTTAAAAATTAGTTTTTTCTTTTGTTTCATTTTTATTTTGTTTAGAAAACACTAGAATTATAATTGTGAGTTCAAATAAGCACATTGAATATATAAATATGTATTGAATGATTTTTCTCAACTGCGGTTTTAAATGAGGTTGAATCGGAGTATAAATCTAATCGAAAGGAGAGGGATTCGATCCAAAATAGAATTTAAATCGTAAGGTTTTTTTGAAATGGTACTTTATATACAACAAATCACAAATCACATGTCAATATATATTCGAATCATGCTATGCAAGTTTCGAGCTTGTGACCTCTTGCACCAAAGTCAAAGCACTTAACCGCTGTGACAATGGTGCTTGTCAATCGTAAGATTTTTGATAATAATGTTTTGAAGAAATGAGCTATGAAACTATTATATATCTTTTTTTGTTAAAATGGCTATATCAAACTAATATAGCACTCAAAAAGTAGGGCCAACGAAATATCTTCAAAATAGATATTACTTAACACTTTGGAAACAATGATTATAAAGTAACTTGTATTTATCATTTATTCAATATAACGATCTAGAAGTATTGTATCTCCGAAAGAGATTTTGTAGGTAGCAGTGCAAAAATAGCGGTGTAACACCCCTCATTTATTGTAAATTATTTGAAGTTGTGAATGTGGGATTTGCTTGGCCTTAGTAAATATAATAAAGAGAATAGTTTAAAGGAATAAGGTTTTATAAACATAGTGGAAGAGCAAATATTATATTACACTCACCCCTCTCCCTTATTCATTTTCATTTTATTCTAAAAAAACAGAACCCAACCAAAATAGGGCTGGCCACCATTAAGAAAAAAGGAAACTCAAGAGAGGAAGATAAGCTAAGGAAAGAAAGCTAAAACAAATTCCAACATTTCAACAAGGATTATGATGTGAATAACATTACCATCTCATTTGTTTGATGTGTTTGATTCGGGTCTAAGTGTAAATCTGAATTTTTATTAAGTGTTTAGCATGCATGTTGAATGAATATTCAGGTATATGATTGAATGATTATTATTTGGAATTTTGAAAATTTTCCTAATGGATTTTGATGTGGAAAACTAAGTTTTTGATATCCAAGTGTTTTAAAATTTGGATATGTTATTCGAATTATTATTTTGAAGATGTGTTTTAAATTTCATAATTTTTGGAACTTGTATGAATTTATTATGAATTTTTTAAGGAAGAAAATGATTTTGGAATATAATTATCTAAAATATGAACAATAATTATTTTTGATTTGAAATTTTAATATGTTGTTAAGAAAACATATATTGATTTTTGGGAATTTTTGTGGATTTTTCCTAAGTGTATACAATTTAATATAAATTGTTTTGTGCTAATTGGACTTGTTTGCAAAATACGATAATGGTATAATTTTGAGGAAAATTATATTTTGGGAAAATATAAGTAAAATTTTCCATTTTGAATTTCTGAAAGAATTCTCAAAAGATGTTTGTTGCCAATGAGATTTTGACAAATAACGTTGGTTTGGTGAAAAGAGTACGATTTTAATGGAAAATTTGCAGTTTTGGAAAGTATTACAATAATACCATTTTAAACCCACGAAAGCCCTTCTTTTTAAGCGCGATAGTTATATTTTCCAAACTTCAAAAGCTTATTTTGATAACACACAATGACATGTTTTTGCTAAAGCACAAATGATTTGCTTTTGTTTAGCCATACGACGGCTCTATTTTCATCATCTCACAATGATTGTCTAACTCACGAAAGCTTTGGTTTTATCAACTGTTGGAAGCGTTGTTTTTACTCACGAAGTTTATTTTCAATAACTCACGAGGGCATCATTTTTAATAATTCATGAAGGCTATATTTATTTTAACTTGGGAAGGTTTTGGGTTTCTCACTTTGATAACCCACGATAGCTACTTATCGTGTAATTTCATGATGACTACGTTTTGTTGAGATGGAAATCTTTATTTTATTTAGCCACGATGACTATATCTTTATCAGTGAGGGCTAAGTTTTTAATATATTTTTAAGGCGTGATTACTATATTTTTAAGGCACGATAACTATGTTTAACTCATAATGACTAAGGTTTGTCAAGGGCCAACAACATTTTAACTTGTTTTTGAAAGCTGAATTTTAAGGCACGATAATCTATATTTTTAACCCACGAGAGCATCAAATTTAACAATGCATGACAGTCTATGATTTGAAAAAGGAAGGTAGTTGTTTTATAACGCTAGGAATATACTTAACTTTATGTCGGGCTAAATTTTATTTAATAAAAAAGGATGACGTTTTAAGATTTTTAAAAGGAAAGAGAAGATGCTTAGCCTATCTTTAAAGTGTTATTTGTGGAGGAAACTATTACTTTGAAAAATGTAATTTTGTATATAAATTGATTATCATATTGAACGTATAGTTAGATGATTGTTGATGTGCTATATGTTCATTTAACATGTTATCAGTTATTAGCGCATATGATAAATTGTTGACATGCTTACTCATATGTTATATGTACCACCAAACATTTTAACATTGGGGATTTGAAAACCGATGAGGATTGTTTCAATAGTGGATATGATCAGACTTAAACTTCCAAGTGAGTAGAATTACATCTAGGAGATTGGGAGGATCAATGTGTTAGGATGCTTTGGACTGCTCAAAAGACACGACTCAATCTATTTTTGAATCGGATTTTCAATGGATACTGGTGTAGGGTCGCACCCTATCCTCCAACCGTTGAGCACCCGATTGGTCAGGTCCGTGATTCCAATGTGTATGGCTTCGATTAAGGCTGAATTTTGGAGTTACACATCTGAAGGAACTCGTAATAGTTTGCTTATATATGTTCTTCTCCTACCTTACTTAGGAGGCCGTTAATGTTTTATTCTATCGTTTTTAGAACATCGTCACTATTTTCTCCCACCGATCTCAGGAGATCATTGTTACTTTCTTCTAAATGAACTAGAAGATCGTTTGATCATTTTTGAGTCAGCTTGATAGGTTTTTTGTTGGTCTAAGAAAACTAATATAGGTTAATAGTGATCCTGAAAAAACTATGCCGTTGAATGAAACATTTTATGGGATTGGGTAATTTTGGGAATGTGAAACGCTTAGACCCTTGGAAATGATGGACTATTCATTTTAACTCATACATGCATTATATGTTATTAATGTTATGGTTATATTCTAATCTTTTTTGATGCAGGATATGTTATAGATAACATTTTATTTGATAGGGTATTAGTGATGGGAAACCCATTCCGCTCAGTGGTATGGTCTTACTAAGTATCTATATTTTGGTTTAAAATGGACTAATATTGTTCACATCAGGCAAGCCTGATCCAAATTTTTTGATTTTCTCCTAAACTTTCGAGTGCTCAATTTGGAATTGAGTAGACTGAGAGTAGGACATTTCAGATTTTGACAAATAAGCTTCTGGAAACGTGTAGGAGACAAACTACTATTTAAAGTTTATTTCCACCATGCATTAATTTAGCCGCTTTTATTTAATGGTGTATATATGTATTGACGGGTACTATAACTGTCTAAGTAGTTAAGACTCTGATCATTTAAGGAGGCATCTTCGTATGTTGCTAATTATTATATTTGTAATAATTATATTTTATCCGGCCGATGTAATCATGGGTTATGATGTTAAATTGTAAGGAATTTGCAAACTAATGAATGAAAATATTTTTAAAAAAATCTGTAAATTCTAGCTCTTTTGATGTCAGTGATATAATAACTGATCTCATTTTGTCATTGAGATACAATGCTAAGAATGACTGCGACATTACTAGTGTTTATTTTGATGTCTGCTGTTCATGAAACAACAAAAGTAACTACAGAGATATTTAGAACTTCAAAAGTAGTTGCTATAAACATCTCAAGGAAATATATTATAAGTAGCATTATAATGATTAGAGATATATTCAGAAGAGAAAAAATATCATGCTACAAAGGTGGTGTTGATATGATCTATCTAGAGAGATATTGTATGTAAGCACAACACTTTTATAGTGGTGGGTGTAAAAAATTTTGAAAAAAAAAAACTCATTTCATGGACCTGTATTTCGATGGGACAAATTTTAAAGTATATTACAAATCTGTTAGTTTTTCAAAAGCTCATTATGGTTGAAATATTATAAATGATGCCATCATCATATTTACACAACGTTGATATCCATCTGTATTGATATGGAATAACATGGCAAATCGAGAATGAAAATAATAAATTTGCATGGTCGATTGTATTTTAATGCTTAAAGCACATGAATATTTAATTTATGATCGTGAATGAGAATGGTGATATGATTCGGTAAAAGGTTTTACACAATTGAAGTTGTGATCATAGTCACTACAATTATCCTATATATTGTATAATTAACACGATAATGATCCGTAAAAGAAAAAATTAGAATTAAATAAATCATATCACTAGAATTGGAACAATAATAAAAAAACAAATGAAGAGAATGACTCATGAAAGAAAGATCATTATCTTCGTTGTGAAACCCGAAATGTCTTGGAAATGATAATCTATTGCAATCAATAAAAAGATGTCTTTACAACATCTTTATAAAAGAAACTGTATAACACTTCCAGAAGAAGTTATACGAATTATTATATATGTTGTATGCAATTTCGAAGAGACATAGTAATGATAATTAATATTTGAGTGATACAAAATATTTTGACTATAGGCCAAGAGCTATTCATGTTAATAGCCCGTAGTTCTGATAAGAATACGAAGTTCTTACTTGTATGATGTTGTCATTAAAATTTTATAAGAGTGCTGAATGATCAAGATATCATCAATTATGAACGTTCAAGTACATGATCTATATAATACCCTTACAGATTCAAGTATGCCCTCTGAAATGATACGTTGACATGAGTCTGTATGGAATTTTAGGTCAAGATAAGAAGATCATCAAATATGAGCTTATTCCCTAGACCATGCAATTTAATCAACTAATAAAGAAATGACACGAATTTGTGTGGAATTTTAGATCAAGATAAGATCGTTAAATATGAGCTTATTCCCTAGACCGTGCAATTTAATTAACTAATAAAGAAATCGGAAAAATTGGTATGCTGTACTAATAAATCAGTGAAAATAAGTTATGAATGACTTACCGCCCTTGATTATAGTATTGCCTCCATAAATCTGTCATACCATCACCTATGAGAACAGGTTTTCCCCTTTCGACCAAACTTTAATGC
Organism: Allium cepa; assembly: GCA_030765085.1. NCBI lineage: Eukaryota > Viridiplantae > Streptophyta > Magnoliopsida > Asparagales > Amaryllidaceae > Allium > Allium cepa. The sequence continues at coordinate 142,508,810 of CM060932.1, forward strand.
ATCATACCGACGAGTAGAAAGAAATAATCTTCCTTGTAGTCGGTGTCTCTAGTATCTAAATTTTTTCGGTACCATAAATGTGCCAGTAGGACGACTGCGAGCAATTGAATAAGTCATCAAAGAAGATTAGAAATACATGTTAAGTTTTATGGAATGCGATGGTTTTTCAATATCGAGAAAAAAAAAGGGATAAAATTGATATATTAAAGGCATTATAATATAGTATCGATCATCAAATTTAATGCAAACTAGGGTAGAAGCCTCAATAAGCAATGTGAAATTATCACTACCTCAAATGCTCATTAATGTATTTGACACCATTCATAGCAAAAATAACAAGTCTATTCGCCTAGGGCAACGTGATAGACTACACAGTCTCAATCATGAGATTACCGCGAGCAAGTAATAAGTTGTGCATTAAGAAGGTAGGTTCTTCGAAAGAGTACCAAGGCATAATTGATAAAGAAACCTTGGAAGAAGTTAAGGTACCTAGAAATCAGAATGATGAGATCTCAGCAAATTATATTTAAAACTAACAATCATAGATAATAAATAGCATGAGGTTGATGACTATGGATGTAAAAGAGCATCTTATAGATGTATCAACCAATCAAAAGTCATCTTAACCATGTTTGGTCATCGTGAAGGTCAAAGTCAGCATGCATGGCCTTTTATGACTTATAAAAGTCCTACGTTGGACCATGACATTAATGGCTATAGAAAAAGAAAAAAGAGAGAGGTCTTTAATGAAGTATGTGATCTTTAAGATAATCAAGCAAAAGATGAAGTAATTTTGAATGCATGGTAGAGACAACTTTGAATTAGTCAACGTATGAATTTCCTCTATCAACCATGAGCCTAGGCCAATAAGGAAACGTGAAATATGTAGCACATATCAAAATAAGATGACAACCAACGACCATTTCAAAAAACAAAAGCTAACAATGCAACAAGAAAATTTCAAACGAAAGAAGAAACAAAATGGCATGGAGCATGGAAAAGCAAACAAAACCAAATAAATTTCCATCTACAAGGAGAGAACATGACGTTGCCACAATTGTTTAAGTACCAATATTTTTGAGTGCATATATATTGGGAATTTTAGAACTTTGAAGATAATCGAACAAAAAATGAAGTAATTTCGATTGGATTGTAAAGACCAAAGTTGTAAAAATCGCTAGTTGGATGTTAGGCCGTAAGTATAGGTTAAGGATTAACCGTTTCGATAGAGATTAATCGGAGCTAGACATCTTTGATAAACTGGATAGAATTTAGTTCTTGATTTAGTGTTGCTTTTATTTAAATTGAAATATGAGTGTTTGGATAGACTTTTGAGCAGCCGAAAAGGCAAAACCATCTATAACTAATACATAAATGCTTATACAAGACATCAAACCTCAACTAGTGCATAAATAGTGCTTAAATATCCATTTAAATGCTTAAATGAGACGGCAAACCCCACCTAGCATCTAGATGGGGTTAGATGGACGTCTAAAAGGATTTTTACAACAAATAAAAACAACTTTGAATTAAGTAAGGTATGAATTTTCTCTATCAGCCAAAAGCCAAAGGCAACTAGGAAGCGTGGAAAATGCAACATACATAAAAATAAGTTGACAATCAAAGACCATTCAAAAAAAAAAGTTGACAATGCAACAAGAAATTTACAAACGAAAGAAGAAATAGAATGGCACGGAGCATGAAAAAGCTAACAAAACCAAATGTATTTTTATTTACAAGGAGAGGACGGCATTGTCACAATAGTTAGAGAAAATCCTTATTGTGTACAAGTGTCCACATTTTCGAGTGCATACTTAAATTAGCTACATTTGTGGTGGACAAGGTCATGACAAAAGATTACCAAAAACCAAAGTTCCTTGAAAGCAATTCGAAAAAAGGTGGTCATCTTGAACTTTAATTTTTTACCACCAGCAGTGGAAATAAAGATTAAAGACAACAATACGTAACTATTTAGTGTCTTCCTGAAGTTGTAATGTTTATGTGGTATGTGTCAACTTTTGAAATGTATGAAGGTTGAGATGTAAAGTGAACAAGGGAGTGAATCCTAAAGCTTCTAAGTATGTCAGTGATGACCAATAAAATATATTTCGTATAAATGATTTCTGTTTGAGCTCATATCAATTATACATTCTTGTTGGGTGATGCAGTCTTTTTATGCATAAAGTTTGAATGAAGTCAATTAGTGAATCAAAATCATGTGTAATGTAATTTTGACAAAGTACTTGAATAATATATTGTCACTACCACCAAAAAGGAAATTGATTTTCTATCTTTGGTACAAAAGTAATTTAACGTGGCTTCTTTGGGAAAAATCAAGAACATGATAAAGAGTCAAAAAAAAGGACCATGACCAAGAACTTATGATTGGAGGTAGGAAAGAAGAAAATGAAATTGCACCCAAGTTTTGCAAGTTGATTTCAGAATACTGAAAGAATAGCATGGTTGCATACTGATTTGTGTTGTGTATATATATAAAATAACTAGTGGACATTTATGACGTGTTCCACATATTAATGTTATAAAAGTACAATCCTACTCTATTGCATCAGGTTTACTTGAATAAAATCAAAGTCGAGATTGGTACCATGTACATAATACGATCCATTCGAATCCTTGATATAAAAGTCAAGAAATTATGGTTGAAAGAAATTTTATCAATGAAGATTCAATGGAGTCATTATCATGTAACCGGAGCATCTTGGGAAGCCAAGTCATTTTTTTTTGAAGATCTTTCACAATTACTTAAAATCTAGATTTCATGGATGAAATCTTCTTTTAAAGGGGGTAGAATTTAAGGTCCTGACTAAGTTGTATTTTCAAGTTCTACATATCAAAATAGGATGAAACTAGCATTATTCGAAAGTTAAAAAGACTAAGCTACAACCTAGTTTTACGTTCCAAAAGCAAATTATTTGATTTAAGGTGAGGAAAACCATGCAGAAGTTGGCAACTATGTTTTGGATCTACGGTGTAGATGTGAAAATCATGAACACAACCAAATAGAAGTCTAGCATTCAAGACTGCCCACCTGTAACTGAGCACCATGGGCATGAGATTCGTGTACGAATGACCTTAAAATATGAAGGTCAAATAGAGTTTCAAGTACTTGGTCCTGCTCATACAAGATGGACACGATATTATTATTATTATTTTTTTTTTTTTTTTTTTTGAATAACCAAACATGTGTCTTGGACTAAATTTTTGTGGACCAAATATTTTTAGGGCCAAGTAAACTTGTGAAATAGGAGTACCCATGTAGAAGGGCATAGGATAATGATGAGATATCAGAGGAGTTCAACAACGTACAGTTGGAGGCACACATGAGTAGACCTGTCAAAATATGATCCAACCCATTTACCCTACTTTTAAATGGGTTGAGTCAACCCATTTATGAATTTTATTAAGTGAGTTATGAGTTGAGTTGACCCATTTTTAAAAGGGTTATAAGTGGGTAACCCATTTATCCATTTATTAAAAACACTAAATTTTAATATAAATTTGAAAAATATAAATTTTGAACATCCAATGTAGTTTTTCATGAAAATTGACAGTTGTACTTACAAAATAATAGGCCACCCCATCATCATATTTGAACTTCACCTAGTGCAGAAGCCGCTATTTTTTTTGTTCAGACTGCAGTAACTTCTTCATAATAACTCGGAATCAGACGAGACTTCGACTGATTAACTTTCACCTAAATTACAGTATGAAACACTTGAATACTTGATCTTAATGAACGCATAATGTAGTTCTCTAAGGGACTGACAGTTGTACTTGGAAAATAACAGACTATCACATCCTCATATTTGAACTCCGCTTAGTGCGGAAGCCCATCCGCTCATTCTAGGTTTTCGACCTCTCCGCATCCTTGCTGAGTCTGGTTGCTCTCCGACAAAAGAACTCAATGACCAAGCAAGCCCATCCGTTCATTCTTCGGTGAAAGGACTTACTTTTCATACAAGCCCTCTACTCGCTCTTCGACAAGGAAGCTTGCACCCTGCACTCCGGTCCCGACTCTTCGGTCGGGACTCTAAGACAACCAGTATCGTACAAGCGCATTCGCTCACTCTCCGACGAGGGGACTTGCACCCTGCACTCCGGTCGTCTCTCCGGACGGAACTTAAAGCGATCAATATCGTGCAAGCCCATCCGCTCGCTCTCCGGCGAGGGTACTTGCACCCTGCAATCCGGTCTCATCTCTTTGGGCAGGAGTTAAAAACGATCAATATCAATCATCACATTCACTGAGTATTTTTAGAAAGTTAAATAATCAAATTAAACCAAACAAGCAGAAATCTTAATTATCCATCCCATACGTCCGACTCAGAGCATGCCTAGAGACCAATCTAGGTCAAGCGGTCCGTGGTTATTATCATCCTAATTAGTCATCTCAGGTATCCGACTTAAAGCGTGCCTAGAGACCTTTGAGGATCCCGTACACGTGTAAGCTATTTGAGGTCATTATTATCTTTATTACTTAATACAGAAAGAAAAGTGTAAGAAAAGAAACAAAAAAGCAGAGCGCGGGATTCGAGTAAGACACCCGTTTATCCCGATCATGGTAATTCGAGTCTCAGACAAAATCCTTGGTTGTTCCGTGATGCATTACTGCAGATGGTGGTTGCTTCGACTGCACCATCGTAGTTCGGTTTGTCACATACTGTTACAGTTGGTTTCTCCAAACCAGTTTTTTTATTAGATCGCGAAGGTGTCGACACTCGTTCGTTTCATGTCCATCCAGCTCATGGAAGATACAGAACTTTTTAGATATTTTCTCCCAATCAGTAGGCTCTCTTTTAGCTGGCTTTCGATAGAGGAGTTGCCCCTAGTGTCCAGATATATTCTCTCCAAGGATTCGGTCAAGTCAGTAGGAAGAGAATTTTGATTCCCTCCTTTGCCGTTTCGGTTTTTCGAAGTTGTCATTTGTTCTTCCTTTTCCTTTGTCTTTTTCATTTTCCGCTTTGGACAGTTTTCTGTCATCCACAACCTTAATTTCAACATCCTCAGTTTCAGCGTCTTCCTGACGTAAATATCTTTCAGCATTATGGTAGAATTTCGCAAGATCCGTCGGTGAATCCCTTTCTAATGCAACTTTAAAGTCGGTCTTGCTTGCGACTCTAGAAACTGCCGCCATTAAGATTATACACGAATCCAGCTTATCAGCTGCAGCTGTTGCTGCATTGAATCTCGTCAAATAACTTCTCAAGGTCTCTCCGGCGTCATCACATTCTTCGGTCGCGTGACGTGAATTCCGAACTATCTTCAAAACTTACTCACCAAATCGATCCACGTGCTAATAGACCTATTCTCCAGCCGTCTAAACCACATCGCCGCCAAGTCCGTCAAGTACAATAGGAAACACCGTCCCATTACTTCATTACATGCACCAAACACCTCCATATGTCGGATGTGTCTCATTAGATGAATCGTCAGATTCGACTTTCCGTCGTACATTTCCAGTGTCGGAAGCTTGAAATTAGGAGGATTTACCGTATTTCGGATATTTGAAGTGAATAGATTCCTGTTCACATCCTCCAAGCTTTGGTCTGTGGGGTCCACCTTTAACTATTCTCTTTATCAATTCAACAGTTCAATTTTCACCGTCCAATGACGGTCTTTGTCAAAAAGCGATATTCTGCCCCTTGCTCTGTAGGGGAATCCTAGAACATATTCTGGCACATACTCCTCTGAATCTATGTTAGCATTCTGAACTGCTTCTCTAGTATCATTCTGTCCTCCGTTCCCACGAGGAGATTCTGGCACATACTCCTTCGGTTGTTGTGCATTCACATTATGATTTGCGTTTCTAGCTCCAACATTATCCATTCCCGACACCCTTGTATTCACATCAACATTGCCCCAAGTATAATTCTCTCGATATCGAGTTGATTTGGGTCGGTATCGAGCTGTTCTGTTTGTGGGGGCATTGTTTTAGTTTGCTCTGCTCCAAATGCTTCTGCGTTAGTGCTTGGCATTTGATTTTAAACTCCAGCCGCTCCAGCTATTTCTTGTTGTCCAATTCTTTGAAAAAATCCATCTAGTAGTTCCTGTTGCATAGTTATTACACCATCATGCATCTCCTTCATCATTTTCTCCATATCTTCTCTAGTCACATAGATAGATTGACAAGAATATGAGGACACTTCCTGGCTGTCCCCGATGCTGGTTGACTTGCTCTGGTTTTAAATTTAGGATTAGGCCTCTTCTTTTTCTTCAAACCTCAGATTCAACCTTCAAGTCTTCAGATCTAGCTCTTGTTTTCAGTGAAAGTACTAAAATGTTAACCCAAAAAAAGGATTAACACACAAAAATCAAATAAAAGCACCAGTTCTAGTAAAATAAACAGAAAAACGGTAAAAGGAGACAAAGCGGTACGGTATGATCTCCATCCTACATTCGCTTCAATCTTTTATTAGTTGTTCTCTCTTTAGATTACGACTAGTTTTTTCAGATCTAACAACTATCAAAGCGGTACGGTATGAGGAAAGACGACGCCACAGTTGGAGGTTGCAGCTTCAATCCTGGATAAGGATTCCAGACAAGCAAGCGGAAGCAGGGTTGTGATATAAATGCTTGTTATCCGACATTTTGATCCGACTATGTCCGAAAACTGATTGGACAAGTTAGAATCGATTGTCGTCAATGTTAGTAAGCCCAGAGCGATGATTATGGAGTCCAGAAATCAAGTACAGATGATAATATGAAGGCGTGGTCGAACGGAATTGAGAGATGTGCTATATACATAACGTTTTAAGTATGGAATATAGTCTAATCTAGAAAAGAGATCAGGTATGATCCGTCTCAACCAAAGGGATTGGATTACTTCAGCTAAAACAAATGCAACTCGATGGAAAACAATCGATATCTCAAAATCCAGAAGTCGAATGCATATGAAATTTTGAGAACAAGATGTGGAGACCTGGGGAGTTCATCCTAGGGATTGCACCTCAAAAAGAGCAAGCAAGAGGGATCGACCCTCTTCATTCTAAAGGGATTGGCCAGAATCTGGCTGCACAACATGTTGCAACAAAGATTAATCGCTAACTCAAGTTCTACTAATCCAATTGGCATGAAACTTGAAGGCTAGGCATAATACAACATGAAGAAGCTTCTATAGTGATCGCACCCCTAAACTCCTTCAAAATAGGGATCGGCCCCGATCCCTTATTTTTGGGATTTTGGCCATGCGATCCCTCTTGTGGGCCCATATGGCTCTAGTGATCCTTCTGCCGAATTTTCAAGAAGATATTTCGCCGTCTTTCTCTAAATACATATTTGATTGTTTATTTTCGGAATCTTTACGCTGTTTGTTGCTTTGTACTCTTTTGTAATTACGGATTTTCATCTGATTCCTATTGTACTCTTTTATAACTAAGGATTTTCATCTGATCTCTGTTGTATTCGGTTTACAAAGTAATTATTAAAACTATCTCTTCAGAGTGGACGTAGACAAATAACGCCGAGCCACTATAAATTGTCGTGTCTCTGTTATTTGTTTATTTCTTATTGCTTTATTGCTATATTCTCTCTGTTTATATTTAATATTCTTCATTTATTTTTCTACTACAAATCTCTTGGTTGTTTGAGCTGATTTTTAATGTAAATATTTTGATGCTTTCACTGAAAAACAAGATTCTCAGCTCTATTTGGATCACTTTGCTGCTACTTAATTGCACAAATCCCAGGAAGAGATTCGGATTTACCTTCAAATAGTTTATCCGTTCTATTCAGATTTGCAAAAGCCTAAGAAAAACTATCACTAATGGTTGGAACACCAGATCTACCTCTCAAAACGTAGAAGGAATAAAGAACGCCAACATCTAGTAAGGAGGCCAGAGCAGTCTACCAGTAGATGTTAATGCTACCAATCCAATTGATGTCCAGAATCAGGCTGATTCCATCACATGGGCTGATTTACAAAATCTGATGAGAGAGCTCATGGACAGCCGCCAACAGTTGAACTAGCAGATTCAAGCCAATATCAATTTAATGAATATACTCAGAGATCAACAACGCGGAAAAACTAGGAGGGAGCCAACTCTCTATTCTGCATCGGAGAGCTCTACTTCATCAGATGATTATTACAGACGCAAACGTCGTAGAATTGACGAATATCACGCAGAAGCATCTTGACATCAACTAATAAATCTATCTGGTTACCAGGACCGACCGGACCCGATCTCTCCTCCAAAGGAGGAAACTTGCCTCTTCCCGATGGAGCACAAGCTGGAGTTGCCGTGGTTGATTTGAATGCTGGGGTTCAGGTGGATGCAGACCAGTTACTTCCCTGAAATGACGATGAAGTGAACGCACTATGCATCGAGAGGATGTTGAGCCAAGAAGGCGTGGGATGACCTGTAGACATCGACCGAACCATTCACATGAGGTGGAGCGCGACTACCGCTTGACCCCAACCATCCAAACGTCGGACTTGACGGCTATGATCAAGCAGCTTGTAAGGGAGAGCCAAGACTTGACCAATGATGACTGGACGATCTCGAGGAGCCACACCCCATTCACTGACAATATCCTATACGTGGGGTATCCAAGGAGGTTCAACATGCCGTCGATGCCTGCCTACAAGAGAAAAACCGACCCTAGGCAACACATCATGAGATATGAATGACTGATGGATTTCGCACGAGTTGATGATGCCACAAAATGCTGATGTTTTCCTATTACTCTCTAGCATAGCAACGATGTGGTTTACAAGATTACTCTACGGTCAATCTCGAGATTTGACGATTTGACAATAAAATTTGCGGAGCAGTTCCGTATGCATGCAACTCGCCCCAAAGATTTAACGTTCTTATCAAGCGTGATCCAGACTCCGGGTGAATTGCCGAAATATTATTGGAGAGGTTTCGTACAATCGTCACATAAGTTATTAAGCCGAATGATCATTCAATATTGATGGCGGTAATAAGTGGTATGGACCTAGAATCTAACTTTGGCGATCGGTTAGCTGGCAAACCACCCGCAACATTGGAGCGTTTCTACGCAAAAGCAACTCAATATTTGAGGAAAGAGGAAACTAGATGCTTTAGGAAGAAAAATGTTATGGGATCAAATGGAGAGGGAGTTGGAGTAACATTGCAGTGAAACAATCCGGGGAGAGTTTCGAAAAATGTCAAGTAAATGTCTAAAATAAACCGAATCAGCGAAAGAAAGGTGGTGATAGGACCAATGAACGAAAGAGAGATTTTGGAAGAGAAAAGTCTAGGATTCTGATGTATGATACATACATCCCACTGAATACATCTCTAGGAAACATCTACTTGTCAACATGTAACACCATGCAGTATAGAAAGCCACCTCCGAAAGAGCCGACGGATAGGCAAAAGCAGATTGGAATATATTGCCAGTTCCACGAATGCTATGGTCACAACACTAATGAATGTAGGCATCTCCATGATGTTATCGAGAAATTGATTCGGGAGCGAAAACTATAGCAGTTTATTAAAGCTTCGCAGGATGGTGGGTATGGGACATCCGACTCCAACCGAGGACAAGCGCCACACAGGGCTGAGGAACCTGCGCGGACTAGTGGAAAATTAGTGTTCAATACAATAGTTGGAGGGCCACACAGCTGATAAGAGCTGGCATGAGATGGAGTGTTATGCTAGCGCAATCAATCATATGAATTTTGAGTGTTCCTATAAAATATCAGCGTACAATGGCGGACGATATTGTATTCAGTAACAGAGATGCAGAGAAGGTGGATGCACCGACGATCGACCCAATGGTCATTTCGTCATGATCCGCACCGCCTTAGTGAGGAGGATCTTGGTTGACTGTGGTAGTTCCGTGAATATAATTTTCAAAAAGGCTTACGATTAGATGAGGATGGAAGCCAAGAACTTGAAACCGTCTAAAGTTCGCATTCATGGCTTTAACGGTGTTGCGATCGAAGTTGTCGGTTATGTTGAATTACCCATGGAGTTAGGAAAAAGGTGACCGTAGAAGAGTGTGAATGTTGTCAAATGTTGTTTTGGATGTTGACTCTCCATACAACGCCTTTTTGAGCCGACCGGCCCTAGCTGAATTTTGGACAGCTCTTGTCCATGGTGTTTGACTTTGAATTTTCCAACTGATAACGGTGTTGGAGTTGTACATGGTGATCATGCGACCGAACGTGTCTGTTATGTGGTTGAGTTGAGAGACGCTCAACGGAAGGAGAAAGATAAGGGTGTGGACAAGTCTATCTGCATCCAAGCCACCGAAGATTGACAATCAGCGCTTGGGCATTGGTTCAAACGCCATAGTCGGTTCTATAAAGACATATCTGAGGATGATGAGGAGTCCAAAGAAACCAAGGCCGCATCGGCTGAGTTGACGATTGACATCATGGTCAGCCACGGCGACCGGTCACGGGTCCTAAAGATCGGATCAGATGATGAAAGAATTTGTTGTTTTTTCTCCGAGCGAATCTTGATGTGTTCGCTTGAACTCATTCTGATGTGGGATTTCGTCCGCCATTGCGAGCCACACATTAAATATTGACTCGAGGCATGTCCTGTGAAACAGAGGTGTAGCATGGATCCATAAAGATCTGCTGACCTTAAAGAGGAGGTGGATATGTTCAAATGCAATGTGTTTGTTCGCGACGTCCTCTATCCTAAATGTGCATCCAATCATGTACTTGTGAGAAAGGCTGAAAGCGGCGAACGTGCGTTGATTATTCGGACTTAAACAAGCATGTTCGAAAGACAGTTTTTCCCTTTTAAGGATCGACCAGCTGGACTCAACTGTAGGACACGAATTGCTATCTTTCATGGATGCATACTTCGGATATAATCAAATTTTGATGCACATTCCCTACCAGGAGCACACCCGCTTTATTACCTACGTTGGATTGTATTGCTATGTAGTAATGCCATTTGGATTGAAGAATGCTGGAGTAATTTATCAACGCTTGTTCAACCGAATGTTTAAATATCAGATTGCAAAGACGATGGAGGTATACGGGAATGATATGTTCGTGAAGTCACGACGATCAAGCGACCACGTTAGAGACTTAACAGAAATATTCGATATCCTTCGATATTACAAAATGAAGTTCGATATTACAAAATGAAGATCAATCCTCTGAAATGTTCTTTTGGCATTGCATAAGTAAAGTTCTTGGGCTTCATCGACAATGCTCGCGGAATCAAAGCTAATCGCAAGAAGATTTGAGCAATTCGCAAAATCCAAGCGCCAAAGATCATCAAAAAAGTACATAGCCTAAATGAAAAGGTTGCTGTCCTAAGTTGATTTATTTTCAGAGCCACCGATAAATGCATTTCTTTCTTTGACTTAATTAGAAGAGGGAAAATGAACTTTGAATGGACACAAGATTGTGAAGACGCATTCCAAACTTTGATGAATCACTTAGAGAGGCCTTCCATCTTATCAAAGCCGGTGGATCATGAAAATTGTATATCGACTTGGCCGTGTCGGTACAACTATAAGTGCCGCACTGCTTCGCGAGGAGAATCGAACCCAAAGACATGGGTATTATGTTAGCAAGCAGTTAACAGGGGATGAAAAGAACTATCCGAAGATAGAGAAATTGGCTTACTGCTTGTTGATTGTTTCACGAAAGCTCCACCTCTATTTTCAGGTTCATCCCATCAACGTTTACACCGATCAGCCGTTACGACAGGTCATACAGCGACCTGAGACGTATGGAAGATTACTCAAGTGGAACGTCGAACTGAGCTAATTCGACATCACTTATCTCCCTCGGGGAGCCATCCAAGGACAGTCACTGGCAGACTTTATAGCAGAATTCACTGCATAGGATTATCTTCCAAAGAGTGGTATTCCTCCTACCATTCGGTGGAAAATGTATACGGATAGAGCATACAATGATCGTTGTTCTGAAGTCGGAGTCGTGCTAGTAACTCCAGAGGATCGATCAATTTGCCACGCTTTGAAGCTTGACTTTCCTGCAACGAACAACAAAGCTGAGTATGAAGCTTTGATTGCTGAACTTAAACTTGCTAGAGAACCGAGAATAAAATCTATTGAAATATTTTGCGATTTCCACTTGGTGGTATACCAAGTCATGGGAAATTATAAGGTTAAAAGACAATGACTTGCTTCGTACCTTATTCACGTCTAAGAGCTATTGACTGATTTTGAGTATTATGACATCACACATATTCCCGAGGATCAAAACAAAGAGGCATGCTCATTGGCAAAGTTCGCTAGCACCAGAGATGCATAACAAATGGGTCTGGTATCAGTCGAAGTACTAAACGCTTCGATCTAAAGCAGATGGAAATCGACTGGGTACTAGAGACGGAGTCTGAGAAGGAGTCGCAGATGACTCCGATTATTGATATTATTGGTCAACTATCAATCGAGATGTTACTGATTACGCTAAGCAATGCGACAAGTGCCAGACGTATGCAAAAGTTCCGAGAGCTTTACCGACGGAAATTACACATAATCAGTCCATCGTCGTTTGCCACATGAGGCGTAGATATTATCGGTTCCTTACCGATCTTAAAAGGTGGTGCGAAGTACGCCATCGTGGTGGTTGATTACTTTATAGCCGAAGCAGAACCTTTGGCCACAATCACGACAAAGAAAGTAATCAACATCATTGTCCAGAGCATCATCTGTCGTTTTGGCCTTCCACAAACCATTGTAACTAACAATGGAATCCAATTCGACAGCGTTGAATCCAAAGAATTCTGCTGTCGGTATCGTATTAAAAAGAGATTTGCGGCAGTTACTCATCCTCAAGCAAATGGACAAGTTGAAGATGTGAACAAAATCATAAAGTTCATTCTAAAGAAGCGTTTGGAAAAGGCTAAAGACAAATGTGTGGATGAACTTCCAACAATATTATGAGCTTATAAAACCACCCGCAAGTTCGCAATTGGCCATACTCTATTCACTCTTGCTTACGGCTCCGAAACCATCATTCCCGTTGAACTTTCAAGCTAGCGATTGTTGATGTCGTTGCACCCTCAAGGGAGTGGAATAACGAGCATTTACGACGTTATTTCACTTAGTTTATTCTTTTTCATTCAGTTGTATTCAATTTTCAAATCTGTTTTAGCATTTAATTTTTCAGATATGTAATAAGACCAATTATGTCATTTCTTTTCATATGGTAAATAAAGTTTGAAATTTCCTTCATATCTATGATTGTTGTAGCATTACATATTGGTTACGATACCCGACTAACTAATACTGACATGTCCGAGCAGGTTCTTAATGTTAGGAGCTCACCGATTACATAAGTTCACGATTGAACTAAACAAAATGAACGTGGTCCGACCATTCATTCGATGATTCTATCTTATAACCCGATGGACGGAGTATCTAACGAAAAATGGACGTGACTTGACCATCCGATAATCAAATTAGTCGCACCAAGTGATGTGATAGAGATGAATCAAAAGCGATCGTGACACAATCGATCTAAGTCAAACCTCGGACTTGGGGAAAAATCAATCAGTTAAGGAAAGTACGGTTCGATTTTTTTTCTAAATAACTCTATTTCCTCAGAGTGTTGACTGTAGTATAAACACAAATTGGGATTCGACCACCCGTCGACCAACTCTTATCCCAGAGATATGAGTATAACAAATATATGAGTGCGGTTCGATCACTCACCATTCTATAAACTCCGACCTGAAACTGACGGGAGCATAAATTCGCTGATGATGGAATTCGGCCATCCAGTCTAATTTCTCTGACATGAGGCTGGGGCAGGAGTATAATCAATTAAGCCGCTGAATTCGACAACGTAGCACTAGAGTTCGAACCTAGTGTTTGGTATAACTTGGCCAAGACCACATGGAGGTCTAGAGTAAAATTAACGGATGATTATTCGAATCAACGAGCAACGAATTACAATTACATTGAATGGAAATGTAATAGCTCAACTACTCAAACAAAATTCACATAAGAGTTCAACAGAAACTAAAGAACTTTTATTTGTACATTAAACTTGAAAATCGTGGTACAGGTTTATTCAAAAGCAGGGGCCGTAGCCGCACAAATACGGTCAACAAAAAGAAAAACAGTTACATAAGCTATATACAAACTAAGCCAAAGTGACGGCTGCTTCTTTTGCCTTTTCTCCCTTTTGAGTTTCTTGGGAGTGGACCCACCTGAGCCTCCACTTGTTCCTCCCTTCGATCATTTACCACATTTGGCAGGAGAGCTTTCAGATGTCCGAGCGAGTTTTTTCGGGAACCGACCTATCAAGTGAAATGACTTGCGGTGGGACGAGATTTGGATCATCGATGTCCACATTAACGGGTTAATTAACAGGTTCAACTTTAGCTTTTCTTTAATGACTCTTCCCTCTTGATGCACTCTTTCAAGCTGAGCTCATTAGTGTGTTTGGAGGCACCCGTGATCACAACATCATCAGATTCATCTGGCAGCGGCTGATCGTCGGCCTTTTCGTCGGCTTTTTCGTCATCAAGAGCTCCAATAACTTGAGCATCGGGTCCCGGAATGTCGATAGCCGTTGGAGTTTTAGTAAATGTCAGTTGTTGCTCCACAGCAGTACCGTTTCTTGGAGTTTGACTGGTAAGCCGGAAGACCCGCAGATTCGCGGAACAAGCAAATAAGCCCAGAACTATTGATCATGAAGAACGAAACCTCTCGAATAATGGACAACAGAGCATGTTACATGTGTCTGGCTGACTTTTAATTGTCATCGAAGTGCTCCCTTCTTGAATATGAGTCATCACCTTTTACTTAGTCAATATCTCTGGATCATAGCTCGGATCTTGTCCTGGGCCAAGTGAAACTGATGCTCCGGCTGGTTGAAGTGAAGGGGAACCTCTGGGATCGGACTCCGAAGCTTCAACGATGTTTTTCCCTTTGTCAGAAGATGCCAAAATGTCAAAGTATCGGAGCCTTGCAGCTGCGAGATCTAATGGTTCATTCCCATGAAGGATCTCCCGTACCGGTTTCTCCTTATCCAAATCAGCTTCGCCAATGACTTTTTCTCATTTCAACGATATATTTCCATACCTCGGCAAGCAATTCGAGGTAGCTCTCTCTAAGAAAACTCAAGCCACGATGAATTAGGACCTTAGCATTATATTCAACAATCAAAGGATCAAACATGTCGTTAATCTCATTCTGGCTAGCCTCTTTAGCATGCTTCAACTAGGCCTCAATTTGCTCTCTAATTTCATTACGGCCAGCTTCCCTTACCTCTTCCTTGAGGACTTCGATTTGAGCTAGTTGCTCTTCAAGTTTAATTTCAGCTTTCGAGCCTTGACGGTCTCATTATAATACTTTTTAAGCTCTTCGAGTTCCTCATTGCTGCGGACTATAGTGTCTCTCCTTTTGCAGTGTGTCCTTCTCTGGAGCAAGCGCACCGCTGCGACTGAGGGCAGCATCCAGCTTCTTTTTGTGAGCCATTTTCAGACGGTTAACTGCTTCGGATGTTTATTTAGCACTCTTCTCTACCGCGGCTAACTTCGTAGTTAACTCCATGATTTCATCTTGGTGTTTGCTTATGTCTTTATCATGGATCGCCTCCAGCTTAAAGTGATTGATTTCATGTTGCTTTTCGGTAGACACTTTAGAGATTTTCTCAGCACTGAATGCTCCATACTGCACAAAAACATCGTTGACACATGTAAATGAACTCGCCTTAGCACTCCTTGGAATTGTATGGATAGAAGGAAGAAACTTTAGTCCATCAAAACAGATTTTTGAAAATTTGACCTTAAGTTTGGCCAACCTTTCTGCCGTAGGGGTCTCAGGAGCTGTAGTAGTCAAAGCTGGATCAGAAGTAACAATATGATGTTTGCTCGACCAAAGACCACGAGGTTGTCGAGAACCAGATGGACCCGAATGATGCTCGGGTGGCATAATAGTTTGGGAAACATGAGAAGAGGTCTGATTGCTGCTATGTACAGGAAGATTGTGCTGAACTTACTGATGATATGATTGAAATTTGGACTTGTGCTTAGATGATGAAGACTCCCTTGAACGATGGCTTCTTTCTCGACCGTCTTCCCTTTCTCAACTCCTTCCCGAGTTTGGGCCAAGACTAGATCCATACTGTGTTCAGGAGCGCCTCAAGCGATTAAAGACACGAGAATGAGACATAACACTTGTAAACCAAACAAAAGTGTATAAATGACAAATCAAATAAAAGGTAGACAAAAATCATGCAGTGAACTGCTCGTGACTGTGAGTGTCCTTGCGTCCCCTCGGCGGACCAGTTGCTGTGGCTTTACTCATAGGAGTGATTTCTTCTTTGTTGATAGAAAGAATGTCATTACCAGTCCTGTTGGAAGAATTAAGCCCCTCGACACTAATGTTGGAAAAGTCAAAGGTCATGATATCGTCAGGGATTGGAAGACTTGAGAATCCTTCCATCGAATTTTCTAAAGGCTGAGAGGAAGACTATTCTTCAACAGATGGATGATGAACTCAGACATTTTAGCAGTTTTTCTCCTACTTAGTTTGTACTCTAGCTTTTTTTTTTCTTTTCTTGTCGGCGCATGAGATTGCGTGCCTTGCGATGATTCGACCACAGACACGTTGCCTGAACCTACATCATTATTGTTGGGCTTGTTGGTTTTATCAAATTTAATTTTAGCTTCTTCGGCATTGTCCTGCGCCTCCTCGACTGGAGGCACGATGCTGCGACGCACTTCCATCAGCTCGAAAATTACCGATCCTTCTCCACATCGGTACACGACCTATCCCTTCCTGCACCTAACCATGACCGGTCCTTTTATAACCACTACACCGATCTATATACTTAGCCTTTCTCGTCCTCCACTTCAACCTTCTACACCGATCCCTCTAAACTCGAGTACTAACGATCTCTCCACTTGATAAATTTCCACGTCTTATTTCCATGGACCTCCTCACTCCTTACATTCTCCTCTCCTACCACCTCACCGAGCCAAACGTTGCCACCGTTTTCCTCTTCTTTACTTAATTCAACCCATGGTAAGATCGACCCATCATCTCGTCACGAATCAAAATCGTATACAAATCAAGACCTACCTATGTGTATGAGTATGGATTGTCACGCGCAAGATAGGATTTTCAATTCAAGTTGAGGGCTGGGCGAAGCTTTTTAATTCAAGGGAGTGGCGGATTGAGTGATGGAGATGATGATAGTTTCCAGGGGAGGAAGAAGGGGTTCGGTTCTAAGGGGAGGAAGAAGGGGTTCGGTATTGAAGAAAATAGAACTAAAGTAAATAAGTGAAGCGATGAAGTATCGGTTTATATATGAGGGCTTGTAGAGATCGACCTGCTTTAGCTTCTCCACGAAGCTAAAAATATTAAGTCCTAAACATTAGAGGGATCGAGTACGATCCCTACCTCGGGGGATCCATCCGATCCCTATTAACATAAAAAAAAGTAGAAGAGAGAAGATGGAAGAGAAATGGATCGGCTAGAGGAATTCCAGTCACCATGAACATAAGAAAAAAAGAAGAGAAAAGGGGTCGGGTACGATCCCTATGTACATGCAAACGTGTGTACAAAAAATGCATATAAAACAAATAAATACATAAATGTAATGAAATTGCATTTAATTCAACGAAAATTGACGACGACCAGTGAGCGTGCAAACGCCTTAGAGAGCCAACGACAAAAACGTGTACGTGTATCTTTTAAAAATTCAATTTTTGAAATCGATAGAAATTGAATTCTCACATGAAGCTTTCGAAGACGAAACCAGATCGAATGGCCAAAACTTACTAGTTCCTTAGAACCGGACACAGATAACAACCGATGGAATACAATCCTAAATTTGTACCATTGGAAATCGACCAAACGTCGGATCCGAGAAGTATATAGCATTTTGGAAACAACGGTTCAACGGAAGGGTGACGAATGTTCGAAAAAATTAGATGAATTTCTTTCTGGCGATCCTAATTTACTTCGATTCAAAGCACATCATGTTCGACATAAGACTTATTTTTTGGAGGCAAGTGTTATCCGACCTTTTGATCCGGCTATGTCTGAACTGTTTGGACAAGTTAGACTCAACTATCATCATGACCAGTAAGCCCAGAGCGATGATTGTGGGGTCCAGAAATCAAAGTATAGACGATAAGATGAAGTCGTGATCGAACGGAATGTATTATGCAGAACGTTCCAACTATGACATATAGTCTAATCTAGAAAAGGGATCGGTTATGATCCCTCTCAACCAAAGAGATCGAATTACTTCAGCTAAAACAAGTACAACTTAATAGAAAACAATCAATATTTCAAAATTCAGAAGTCCAATTCATATGAAACTTTAAGAACAAGATGTGGGGACCCTAGAGAGTCCACCGATCACACCCCAAAAGGAGCAAACAAGAGGGATCAGCCCTCTTCTCTTTAGAGAGATTAGTCACAATCAGGCTACACAACATGTTGCAATAAAGATTGATCATTAACTCAAGTCTCTGTTATTTGTTTATTTCCTATTGCTTTGTTACTATATTCTCTATGTTTACATTTAACATTCTTCGTTTATTTCTCTACTACAAATCTTTTGGGTGTTTGAGCCGATTTTTGGTGCAAACAATGCTATATATGTCTGTTAGTGCAAAAGGTTAAGTGCTAGCTGCAATGGTTGAACGAAACTGACATGCGATTATTTTTTTATTTTATTTTATTTTTGTTGAGGCATTGTGAATAAGTTCTCTACAGTACCATTTTAGGCTCCTTTCCTTTCTTATATCAATTAAATACTTGCGCACAGGGTTATGCTGGTGGAGATGAAGCTAAAATGCTTCATAGGCACCTATCTCAAACTTCTGTGAGAGTTGGAGTTGGTGCAAACAGGAGGGCTATTGGTTCTTTGGTTATAGAACAGGTTGGACACATGGATCACAGTTTCATATTCGAAATGCTATCATCTTCTTCTAACTTTCAACCTGGTCAAGAAAATAAAAAAGTTGGTGTTGTGATTTTGGATGATGGAATGCAGGTATTTATTGAAATTACCGTTTTCTTGTCTAGTTCGTGGCCAAGTACAATGTTTTTAGATCTCGTCACGTTTATAATCATTGCATACTCTTGATTGTTAGTAACGCAAATTCTGCCTTCTCTGCTTTAATTTCTACATCATGGCAGTCTGCATATGGAAGATGAACAGAACCTATCCATCTTAGTACTTTCTTCTGTAATAAAACTAAGCATATTTTGGTCAAAATGTGCAGTGTGAACCACTCAAAGATAAATTTTATCAAGTTCAGTTGGGATTTTGTGAACACACTTAGGGCTGAATGTAATTTTTCTGATAGACAGCATTTGAGTTTGCATCGCAACGTCGATCTTGTCATGGTGAATAGCTTGATGCCATGGGGAAACAACCACTTACTTCCACGTGGCTCTTTAAGAGAGCCTCTAACTGCACTTGGGAGAACAGATATCATAGTCCTCCATCATGCCGATTTGGTACGGAACTATCAATGATTAAGCTCCCATCTCTTTTGTTCAAATTGCTTTCTATTATTTGTCTCTGTATGCACAACATGTGGAGTGATTGTACTGTACGCCAAGGAAATCTTTTTTTTTTTGTGCGCGCGCGTGCGCTTGTGTTTATTTATAGATGTGTGTGTATCTGTGTGCGTGCGTGCTTGCGCGCGTGCACATGCATGCTAATGAATTAACAAATTCACATTTCTTACAGGTACCTTATGCACAGCTCAAAGTAATTGAGTCTACCGTCAGAAAAGAAACTGCATCAGCATTGATTTATTTTACTAGATTAGCGCCGTTATACTTCTTTGAAGTCAATGATACAGACTCCAAGTTGCCGTTGAGTATTCTATACAATACTGTTGTGTTGTGTGTTACCGGGATTGGTTGTGCAGACGCCTTTGTGTTCACGATTAGCCAGGTATATCTCAATCCTGCCCTTTGGGTCTCGATGAACAGTCTATTTGCTTTTGTTACTTATTCTGTATATTTCTCGTCATTTTTAATTGCACTATGCAGATTGGACCTTCCCATATTGATAGGCTGGATTTTGGCGACCATCATCAATTCCAATCTGCTGTCAGTTTTTGTTTATTTATTTTATATATTTTTTTATTTAAATAAATGTCATTCGTTATTTCAATCATTCCAGATCTGCAAAGCCACTTTTCCATTGGCCATGTTATTTGTTATTAGTAGCTATACCAATTTTAGAAAACAAATGCGCTCATCTTAATAGCTCTTTCCATATTAAATTTGATGGGTGTTACTGAACTATAAACTAAACTAATATATTTTGTTGAGATTATACCATGTGCACTAAGTTATGTACATCTCTCTGGTATACTAAGTTGTTAGGACTTCTCCAGCAAGAGGTCGATTTTGAGTGAGGAGATATTCTTTTTATATAGAAAAAAGAGATTAAAATGAACAAAACATACATTCTGAGCAAAGTCGAGATTACTCTCATTTTTAATGTCCAGGATCTATATATGATCAGAGATCGTGTTCATAAACTTCAAAATCGCTTGAAGAGCAAAGTTGCTGTTGTAATGACTGAAAAGGTACATTCTGAACTTGATAAAATACATTCCGGAGCGATCTTGTTTGAAGACAGTAATATATATACTGGCTAGGAAACAGAAGTGTACTAACATATAGGATCATAATCTTCTGTGTTATCTTTATTTTATTGTGTACTCAGACCTAACAAATTTTACCTTGTAGGATTTTGATCGTGACCCATTAATTCTTAGAGAGCTGGATGATTTAACACTTTTAGTCCTTTGCTCGTCCATCCAATTTTTTCCTGCAGAGAGTCGAACAGAAGAAGATTTTAAAACGATGCTAAAAAGTCTTCTAATTCAAAGAATGTCAGAAATATAATTTTTTGATATAATTATCTCCTCTATGCAGCTATCCTTCGTTTGTAACTGTTTCTTAAGCACCCACAACTTTTGAGCTGCGTTGATCTTTATTTGCTATTAAAGTTTTAAGCCCCTGCGATTGACCATGCTTGTTCTTTATATTATGAGGCACCAATACATTTACCTATGTAAATGGTTGCAAATAGAAGCAATATAACTCGAACTCTAGTAACTTAGGCTCCGTTTCTGTTTGATTTGCCATTTTTAGTTGTGTTTTTATCCAAACAAAAAAGTGCACGATGAATGTATGTTTTAAAAAATAACCAATTTGAAAAATGAAGTTAATATAATATGGAAAACAAATTATTTTGTTTTCTGCGTTTTGAGAAATTCATCCTAATGTTGTCTTTCCATCCCTTTGTCATTCTACACCATTCCTCTATCCCTTCGTTCACTCTTTTTGTGTTTTGTTATAAATTTTGAAAATGCAAAACACAAAATTCAATATAAAACCAAACGGGCCTTTAGCGTTTCCCTAATGGAAGTATTGTTGATGCTAACGCTTACAACTAACATCGATGTACGAGGAACACTGTTACTTGAGTGAAGATATTTTATGCCATTTGAAAAATATTTTAGAAAACCAGATTCCATTATCACTAACATGAGCTAGATTGCTAAATGATAGGCCATCAAAATGTACAAGGTCAATGACGTTTCAAATATTTTGAGTACGTTATTTCAGACGTTACAACATCTTCTGGGTTGGATCCGGTGCATGGTGATGGCTATTCAGGACAATGTTGTAGTTCTACATGTTACAAGTGGTGATATAAAATTCGTGTCGTTTGGAGAAGCAAGGCGTAGTTTGGAGAATCAGAGAAAGCACAATGGATGAAGAGATGAAGACAAAAGAGAGAGGTAGAGCAGTGGATGCATATAACATTGAGCTATAGACTTCCAGTCGGTTGTAACGTTTTCCAATCGACTGGTAGCCAAATCAATCAATTGGATTTTGTGCAATTTTAAGCCCGAGAGAAGCTTTGATCTCTCAACCGACTGGGAATACCTACCAGTCAACCAGTAGATATTTCCATTCAAATGTCTTGAAATTTTGTAGAGCAATTCAAATTCAAAAATCTAGGGACATTTTCGTCTTTTTGGGACGTTTTGAAGTTTTCTTCGTAGATTTCTGCAGAAATTTGATTCAACGACAGTAAATAGTTTAGAACGCTATAAATAGACATAGCTAGGGTTTATTGTATGTGTGCAACCATAACAAAGGATTTTTTGTTTTGTTTCTTCTTCTATCTAGAGTTGGTCTCTATTATCAAATTTATAATGCTACTTCTAGAAAGTAATAAATTTTTTTCCAAAGCGGATGTACACCATCCCGCGATAGTAAAACTACTATAAATATGATTCTTTTGCTGTTATTTGCATCTGTGATATGTGATTATGAATATTAGTTTTCTGTTTGTTCTACCTCACTGTTAACACTATCTTGATTTATCACTTCCGCAACGTTTGGGATTGATTCAATTATCGTGGAATTTTCTCCAACAGCTTGGTATCAGAGCATTTGGTTGTTGAAAGAATGTGTTAGACAGTATGACAAAATATGAAAATATCCCAATTGTAGCAATACCCTATGTTAGGATCTTATGTAGCATCATGATCTCAGTTGACAATAGAGAAGTGCAATGCGGATGATGGCTTTGAAAGTGACAACAGAAGATGAAGGCCGTTTCAAAGAGAGATAGAGTTCATCATGTAGTATTTGATATCGAGTAATTGTCTGTTGATATTTTAACAGGAGGAGATAAAAGAATGGACTTTCACTATTTTACAACTTGCAATAAGGCAATGTTATCTTGTAGATTAGCAATGAAACCACGGTTAAGGGAATTTAAGTCAAGTTTGAGAATCTCGACTTGAAGAAGTCGCTCACTAACCGTATGATTTTGCGAAGAAGTCGCTCACTAACCGTATGATTTTTCGAAAGACATTTTTCACAATGAGATGAAAGATGGTACTTTAGTCAAGGCACACCTGGATCTTTTTGGTGATCTTCTAATGAAGATGACCGTGGATTTGAATGTAGATGAAAAGAAAAAGACAATTCTTTGTGTTTCCTTCAGGAGTGATACATAAGTTTCGCAAATAGCTTGATGTACGAAAGAGATAATTTGATAGTAGAAGATGACAAGTCTTCTATATGAAGACTTGAGGGATTATATGAAGGAGATGAGTGGAGGTAGAGATGCATAGAGTGGTCAAGGTCTATTTGTTGAAACGGTAAGATATGAGAAGAAGAGTTGTAATCCTAAGGTCTAGAAAGCCTGAAAATGGTATGAGAGAAGTCTTAAAGGCTGGGAGTGCACAGTTGTAAGAAACCAAATTATTAGAAGACAAATTGTCTGGAGTTGAAGAGGAAGACTGAGGAAGATGCATCTTCATCGATTATGGCAGAGAAAATTGTATCTGATGATGTGTTGTCTGCAGCAGTATCAGATGTCACAGATCATTGAGTACTTGATTCGAAGGGGGGGGGGGTCATTCCACATGATGCCAAAATAAGGATTATTTTTGCTCTTTTGTTAGAAAGGAGGAAAGTGCAATCCTTATGAGAAATAATGTTAGTTGTAGAGCCATTAGAGAGGGTATAGAGAATATTCATACGTGACATAGTGATGTGCATTTTGACACCTGTTTGCTATGTTCTAGGTCTTCAAAAGTTGTTGATTTCTTGGACCAGTTGGCATACAATGGATGAAAGATGATTATTGAGAATGGTAATTTGAAATTTTCATGGCGTGTGCTAGTTTTGATGATGGGTAATGTGTTTTGGAATCTATATATGCTAAAAGGAACAACTGTACTTAGGGAGTCTTGTGTTCGACTCGACATTTCTCGTGCTTTGAATGCCGCCAGACTTTGGCATCGTAGACTTGGTTATATTTCAGAGAACTTAGAGTTGCTTCGTAGATGGTAGATGATCAAAGAAGAAAGCTCCGACAAGTTAGATTTTTGTCATGAGTGTGTTGGGTAAGCAGACGAATGTATCTTTTGGTGTCAGACTTCATAGTTCAGAGTGTGTACTTGATTATATGCATGTAGATGTCCGAGGACTAGTAGTTACAGCTTCCATTGGTGGAGCGAAGTATTTATTTCCTTCATTGACGGCTTTTCTTGTAAAGTTTGAGTGTGTGATGAAGGCCAAATCAAAAGGCTTTGAGATGTTTTTAGGCTTGGAATGCGCTAGTTGAAAACCAATTTGGTTGTTGGTTGAAGGTGCTTAGATCTGATAATACAATGAATCTGTTTCTAAAGTTTCTTAATTTCTAGAAGCAACATAGTATACAAGGATATTTCATTATATTTGGAGATCTGTAATTCAATGGAGTTGCTGAAAGGATGAATCCAACTCTACTTGAAAAGCCCATTTCTTGAGATTGACTGTGGGTTTATTTAAAGGCTTTTAGATTGTGGTATTATCGACTACAATGCACATCATAAATCGAATTTCATGCTCAGCCATAGATGAGAAGATTCCAATGGAAAAGTGGAGAGATAAATTAGTATATCTTGGTTATTTTCTTATTTTTGGTTGCCTTGTGTATATTCATCATACATGTGATGATAAGTTAGAGGCTAGAGCATAAAAGAGCGTATTTATTAGATATACAGATAGAGTCAAAGAGTTGCGTTTGGAACCCTGTGGATAGGAATATTGTACATTCTAAACATGTTACATTTGACGAGTCTGCAATTTTCAAGTCTAAGGAAGATATACCCACCATACCAGATTCTGATTTCGATAGGCCTAAGAAGATGGATGAGATCCCCACATTTCGGCCTGGTAGTAGATTTATAACTGCAGACGAGAAATGTGAGAATGCAGTTGATGAAACATCACATGGTAGTCGACATATGTCTTCATGCAAAGTTGGTGATGTACATAAAGTTGGAGGAAATATAGTTTAAGGTGGGAAAAAAGCTCAAGCAATGTACCTATTCGAGTCAATCATAGGACTAATGGACTAAGACCGTCCAATAGGTATGAAGATTGACAATATGCAAACCTTATCCTAGATGATCATTTTGATTATGCCCTACATGTGGGTCATGATGAGCCATTTGACCTTGAAGAAGCCATGAATTCGAGTGATACCCCGATTTGGATTTGGACTATAAAAGAGGAGTTACAGTCTTGAAGAAGAACAAAACTTGTGATTTGGTATCACCACCCTAGAGAAGCCGAGCCATATGTTCTAAGTGGGTGTTCAAGGTGAAAGATGTTGGAGATACAACGCCAAATTAGTTGTAAAGGGGTTTTCACAGAGGAAGTGAACGATATATATTTATAATATCTAAATATGTGTGTGTGTATATGTAAATTAATTTTTTTACCCAATTCCAGATCGTACGCATAACAGAAAAAATATTTATTATATATACATATATATATGTATATAAATTGATTTATTAATCGAAAATTAATAAAATGTTAATTAAAAATTTTTTGAAGAATTTTATTCAAAATTTAAATTTTCAGAAAATCTAATATGATATTTTGAGATTTGAAAAAAAATCTCATAATTTTTCTCGATCAAAATTAATACCGTATATTGTAATAATTTTAAAAAATAAAAAAATGATTCTTTTAATTCTCATTTTCTATCCGAAAGCTTATTTCGTGATAAAATAATTTTATAAAATTTAAAATTTCATTTTTGAAATATATTTTATTTTATATGAATTATTTAGATGGTATATTGATTTAAATTATATTAAATAATTATCAAAAATATTTTACAGCTGTCGAAAATTATAATCACTGTAAATATACATGTATAAAAATATATTTTCAATTATCACTATGAAATGATGTGATAATTAAACACAAACCATATAAGTATAATTAAATGATATATTTATATGTATATATTTATTAATAAACAATAATTATTACTATTAAAATATTCGGATGTGCATATCCGATCTACATGTGAAAAATATTGGTTTTTTCAAAATGGTTACATACATATAACCAATCTAGTGTGTGACAACAGTAATGCATATAAGAATGCCACCTAACTAACAATATAATAATAATAGTAATAATATATGAATAATAAAATATTATCCATAAATTTTAAAATATATAATATAGAAAAAACGTACCTAAAATAGATGTCTTGAAGCACATCTTGTAATGATGAACTCTCTCTCCTTTAAAAGCAGTTCGATTCGGCAGACAGCCAATGCTTGAACCGTAGACCTTTGATTATCAAATAACACTCGTCTTTTGAATTGATTTGAGTTTGATTTGCTTGGTTCCTAAGGACGAAGTCAACCAACAATGGATGTGAATAATGGCAGCCAAAAGAAAAAATCATGTTCAATTAGGGTTAAAGGTGTTTAAGTAGTGGATGGAAGATAAAAAAATAATGGATCATTTCTCATACGAATTCTCACTAAATCTAAGCCATCCAATTCTAACAACTTTAACATATTTGAGCCGCCCCCTATAACCCTAATTACAGCTGAAAATACCAACCTATTATTATAGGTCAATATCCCATTTAAGCTCAAAGAAATATCATTTAATTAATCTAATTTAATTGCTTACCGATATCGTATATCGATCGATACATTTACAACTATTGTAAATATATTCAACAATATTTATTCCTCAAATCATATCTAATTTTTTTATAATTAATATTTCATAAATGTTAATTAATTTAATTAATTTGTAACAGTTCTAAACAATTAAATCTTTTGGTCAAAAGGAAATTCATCATTTCGGTTGTGTGACTCGTTAGGTGTAAATTTGGTAATCGATTAATATCGAACTATTCGAATATTAATGTTCAAACGTCACTTAATAGGTGTTGTGACATTTTGGCCAAATTCGGTAAAATCCAATTTTACTTTGTTAAGCGTTATTCAGTTGTGATATTTATTTACACCAATTCGCTTTGTCAAAACTATCACTTTAGACTTATGGAATTGGTAATGGTTAAAATTCCAATATCGTCCAAATTCAACTCTATAGTCCAAACACAAAGTCTTTGGTTAAATAATAACAATTATTATTAACCATACTACTTTGACCAGAAATTTTGACTTTGAATTGACTTGAGTTGACCGTGATACTAACCCTATGTAACTGAGTACACGAATCCTCTCTTGAATAGTGCTTTACTTCTAATACTTCCACTCGATCCAACTATAGTCACTTGATGGACGCTGTGCCATGATTTGACTATAATCAAAGCGGAGCTTTCATTGACAGTATTATCACGTCGAGAGAACTATGTAAATCAATCATGTCGATGTTTTATGTTTGACTTTAATTATATTAACCAACAGAAAATCATTGAGCAAGTCGTTTCATGGTTATCCAATAACTACTAGTATGTAATGTCTAGGTGCCCCCAATGGCATGTGTAATCAACTGTCCAACATATGAACAG
The DNA here is from genome assembly GCA_030765085.1 of Allium cepa. Classification (NCBI taxonomy): domain Eukaryota; kingdom Viridiplantae; phylum Streptophyta; class Magnoliopsida; order Asparagales; family Amaryllidaceae; genus Allium; species Allium cepa. The sequence continues at coordinate 142,536,102 of CM060932.1, forward strand.
CTTTACGTACTCTAGTTTCAACATATACATCAATATCTAGTCTCGATGCATCTTGACTAGAAACATTTAAAATGATGTGTTTTATAATGTTGTGATACAATACTCAAGATTACAACTATTTGTATTTACTATCACAAATACATCATTTAGGGTTTTTATGTTAAATATACTTTAATTAAACATTTTATTGTTTATAACACAACCATAAAAACAATCTTATTATGACTGAGAATTGATTATAAAGTTAATTAATTTACAATAAATTACAAAATTGCCACTACGACATACTCTTAACTCTATTGGTACTATCATCAGCCTGTACAGTTATAACTGCATGTCCTCACAATATTGATATATACATAATAATAGTGCAACGGAAGCCTCCAGCTCGTCTCCCAAAGTTTTGAAGCATCCAGCGTAAAACTTGATTTACTCGGCCTACTTGAAAGTGTACATGAGGGATTTAGGAAAAACAGAAACGACATGTCAGACTTAGATATGAGAAACTTAAGATACATGCATCCATGTAACAGTAACTTTTGAGACCATACGGATCACCATAACAGTTACCTTAAAAAAAACTAAACCATATATTAAGTTAATGTAGCGGTATAATAGATAATGTCTAGGGTGTATAATATAAATTAGAAAATAATTGTTCTTCTTGCATCTCACAACGCAACAATATTAAAAGTACATCTAAAACCGTTTAAGTACATTTGCATATGGTTTTTCCGTAGAGACACCCTACTAAACTACAGTGAACCTCCATGCATAAGGATTAGAAACTACCTTCCAAGCATTGTATATCTTTAGATAAAATATACTATAAGGTAAACATAATCGTACCACGTCCTAACATGTGGAACCAAGTATCATCAACTCCCGCTATCAACAACAATAATCATACTTTGGATATGGAGTTGATATACCCTATCGCGGGTTAGTTAAAACCCAGGTTGTGCAGCCTACTCCGTCTTTAGCCATTTTTGATGGCGAGATCACGTTTGACATCCCTCACACGAGTTTTCATCCCTCGAACAGATCATGAATTCTTTAATGGATTCCAACAAAAGTCGACCTATGAATGCTAAAGTTGACCTCTTCTTTGGACTTAACCTTAGGATAGACAGTTCAACTCTATAGCATTAGTTTGAAATGCTAAATCCAACCTCTTCCTCGGAATTAACCTTAGTATAGACAGTTCAACTCTATAACATTTCACTTCACAACTATTTTCAAGACGTAGACACGTATACTGGTTTTGAAGTGGTATTCGGTAAGTAAAACACTTATCGATTCTGGACTCCTCAAAACTAAATTGATGAATTTCCGATAAACTCAATTCCGGTTCTTTTAGAAGTAAGCGAACTATATATAAAGGAGTCCTTCCCGAGGGATCTCGTATATACAAAGTCTTAAAGTTAGAGACGTTTCATACCTATGAGTCCTCCTCGGGGGATCTCATATATACACAATTCTTAAAGTTAGAGATGTTTCATGCCTATGAGTCCTTACCGGGGGATCTCAAACCGTATGAAGGCGTGAAGCTTTCATATACTCCCTATGTTAAATGGTATAGTTCGATTAGTCAACTAATCGACTATCTAGTTCTAAAAACGATCGCTTGTGGAAATCAAGTTTCGTATACTTAACACGTTTTCGATCGTCTCAACTTGGTTAAGAGTGAAGCTGGTAAGTTAGAGAACTATTGCTTCTAAACCATACCCGAGCATCATTTTTAACTCTCACAGAAGATAGGTCTACTACGTCGGTTTTAGTGTTAAGTATAGTTAACTACCTTTCATAAAGTAAACAAAACAAAGCACTATTAAGCCACCTAAGCAACTTCTAACCTCTTTTATAAAAAAATAATTTATACTTTAAAATCCTTTTGTGAATCTAAGATATTTAAGTACAATTTAAAGATATTACATTACATAAGCTTTATTACTTTAATAAAATAATTAATTATTTTCTAAAAACTATATAAAACTAAAATATACTTTAAAATATTTATAATTATGGTTTAAAAATTTATTTCAAATATTAGCTAAAATATCTATTTTATGATTTGTTTAAAAAGTTGAAAAGGTATGTTTTGTTTTATATAAAGATAAACCTTCTACTTTAATTATAATTCATAATTAATTATTATAATATATAAAAATTATAAACCACTTTTAAAATACTTTAATATAAGTTAGAAAAGACTACTAAAACGACTGAAGTAAAACACTAAAGTTTAAAGTCATTTCAAAGCAGCTCAAAGTCTCAATCGAAAACTACAACATTTATAGGATGCTGTAAAAAGAGGTTTAGAGATACTACAGCGTTTATAAAATGCTAAAGCTGGCTATTGTAAATGACTATGAACTGGGGCTGTTTATAATACTTAAAAGTTTTTCCATTTGTCGATATGCTATCAAACTCCATAGTATCCAATCTTTTTACAGTAACCAATATACACAATATATATGACAGCCATGACGAGAAACTCCTAAATATCTCTTTACCAAAAATCATAGAAATTGTCGAACATAAGGCATTTTTGAAGTGCTTCTATAGTGACTATCGTTATAAAACCACTTCTAATTCAAGTCTGATTCAAATCAAAGTCCAATCAAACCCTATGTGCTTTGTTTTAAGGCCATGCAACAAGTTATAGAAAGTCACACAAATCCGTATCCATCAATTACATATGCCATTTTCTTTTTACAGCAAGAATCACAGACGAAAATAGCAATATGAATTCACCCATAATAATATAGTTTAAACAACAATATATTCACTTCATATTCATTCAAATTGTGAGTTATCTCACCCTTTTATGAACAAACAATTGAGTACAAGCTTCCACTTCCTACATCAACATTGCAAACACCAAAACTTGCTACCCTAACCTTTTTTGCTCATAGCCTTAAGGTGAAATGCCTCCAAATAGATCACGGCCTAGGGATGTTTTGGGATGTGTGCTCCAAATTTTCTAGCTTTGAGTTGATGAAAGAGTTGCTACGATGTTGTATGCTTCTAGCAAGAGTTTGGTGAAGAGTTGAGTTGATTTGAGTTGCTTTTACTTTAAGAATTTATGAAGAGAGAAGGAATTAAGAGCTTTATTTTAATTTGCTAAATTTTTTGTAAGTGATTTCATCAGCCTTTGGGTCCTTTATATAGGCATTTTAAGGGTCACAACAACCGTCCCTTCACTCCCTCTATTCGGCTAAGAAGGCTTACCCCTATGTGCCTCCATGTGCTTGCTTTCCACCTCACCAGCAAAATGAAATATCTCCTCTCCATTCACGAATATCCCATTAACTTTTAGAAGCTACTTTTGTTAACAAAAATTAGTGCAAATACTTTTATTATTCATTAATGACCTCTTATGTTATTTAAACGTGTACAAAAAATTTCGACAACTAATACCGAATAAAAACTGTTTATCGATAAAACGATTTTCGGTCACATTATCGATATATTTTTTTGAAATATTTATTTTTGTAAACTAATTAAAAAAACAAGTTCCTTATCATTAGTCATTAATTAAAATGAGTTTAATAAGGTTTAAAATCATATTTATAACACTTAACCATATTTCATAAGTTTTGGAATTCAAAAACGAAGTGTTCAAAATTACTGGTCGTTACATTCTCCCCCAATGAAAACATTTCGTCCCTGAACTTCAAACAAAAACTATAATCAAAGAAGATAGAAGAAATAATACACAGTATAGAGTGTTGCTGAAACTATAAGCAAATCAAACTATAAACCAAAAATGCATACTAAGTGACTCCACCTCAAGCGGTGAGTACACTATAAAAGCTATGCTAAGATAAGAAAATACTAGTCTAGAAGCAATTCTGGATAGGAATCCCTCGTACCATCCTATGTCTTCCATGTACAGTCCATAACATTCTCGCTCCACTGTAACTTAACCAACTTCATGGCTTTAGTCCTCAGTAGCTTGGCATCTCGATCAACAATTCGAGCAGGTTGCCTTAATATAGTCAAATTAGGCTCAACCTTCAGATCCTCTTATTATTATGCTTCCATTATAAAAGAGGATCATGTACAAACTTATGCAAATGTCGTACATGAAAAACATTATACATATCCGATAGCCTAATCGGTAACTCGACTCTATACGCAAGTGTACCAATCCTCTTCAGAATCGTGAATGGTCTTAGATAACGAGGAGCCAACTTCCCCATCCTTCCAAACCGGGCAATACTTCTCATTGGAGAAACTTTTTGAAAAAAGTCTCCAACCGAGAAACTTTTTTAACGAGGAGCCAACCTCTGCGCCTCTCGTCTGCATAGCTCTTATGTCGATTCTGCACTTTCTTAATTCGCTTTTGAATTTCCGTTGCCTTATCCGACGCCTCCAAATCATATCCGACCAAAGTACTAGACGATCTCTAAGTTCCACCCAACACGATAGCGATTTGCAAGGCCTGGCATACAATTCTTCAAAAGGTGTCATTCCGATGCTAGCCTGATGACTATTGCACGAAAACTCAACAAGTGGTACGTGCTCTTTCCATGGACCCTCAAAGTCTAATATATGACCTTGAAATAGTCTTTTAGGACATGGCTAACCCTCTTCGTTTGTCCATCAGTCCGTGGTTGGTATGAGGTACTCTTACTCAGCTCTTCCCCAAGGCATTATGCCACCCTTTCCAAATTTGGCTTATGAATATCGAATTTCTATCACGTGTGATATCACATGGAACTCTGTGAAGCTTGATGGCCTCCTTAACATATAACTTAACCAAACTTGAAGCTTTCCTCATAGTCTTAACCGGTATGAAGTGCATACGCTTATATAATCGTTCTATAATAACCCAAACTCCTTTGTTACCATTCCTCAACCTCGATAATCCGTCTATAAAGTGCATAGATATCTACTTCCATTTCCACGTCGGAATCTCAAGTGGTTGAAGCAATCCAGCTATCTTTTGGTGGCTGCCTTTGGCTTGTTCATAGTTAGAACACCTACTCATGAATATGGAATCATCTCCCTTTTCTGTCTCCCACCAGAAAGTCCAGTTCATATCTTGATACATCTTGTTAACTCCAAGATGTATCATCAGTAGCGAATGACGACTCCTTGTCAAAACCTCTTGCCTAATCCCATCAACCTCTGAGACACATAACCTTCCGTTCATCCTCACTTTAATATAGCTATCGACCTCGAATTCCAGCCACCTCTCTGGTGTCTCATTCTCACTTACTGCTTTAGCTATCGTAGTAATACGAATATCTTTAAGCTGATTTCCTTCGATACGACTAATCAGGGTCGGACGAATCTCTACATTTGTCATATTTGCATACCTCCTACTAAGTGCATCAGCTACAACATTAGCTTTCTCAGGCATATACAAAATATCTAGATCATAAGCCGCGAGAAACTCCAACCAACGTCACTGTCTCATGTTAAGGTCCTTTTGGGTGAAAAGATACTCCAAAGATTTATGGTTCATGTACAACTTGAACTTCTCACCGAGCAAGCAGTGCATCCACATCTTCAACGCAAAAACAAATGCTAACAACTCCAAGTCATGGATCAAATACCTCGATTCATGTGGCGTGAATTGCCAACTAGCATAAGCAATAACCCTACCATGTTGCATCAACACTGCACCTAAATCTGTCCCATAAGCATTTATGTAATTAGTTAAACCCTCGCCTCCATTCGAAATGGTAAGAACATGAGCAATAGTCAACTTTGCCTTCTACTATAAATGCTTGCTCACATTTATCAGTCCAAACAAATTTGATGTCGTTCTTCGTTAAATTCGTCAAGCATGACGCAATCTTCGAGAAATCCTGATTAAACCTCCTGTAATAACCCGCTTATCCCAAGAAGCTCTTAATCTCAGTTGCACTCTGTGACCTCTTTTAATCTTGAATAGCCACAACCATTGCTGGATCAACAGAAATAACCCCCACCGAGACAACCTGTCCTAAGAACCTCAATTCCGACCATCAAAAGTGACACTTCGAAAACTAAGCCTTCAACACATGTTCTCTCGATGTTTTTAATACAATCCTCTAATGGTGAGTACGCTCCTCCTCGATCTGGGAGTAACCTGAATATCATTAATAAACACAAGAGCAAACTTATTCAATGCATCTTGGAAAACCCTATTTGTTAAGTTTATGAAACATGCTAGAGCATTAGTTAGGCTGAACGTCATAACTAACCACTCATAAAGCTTATCGGGACTAAAAGCTATCAAAGGTACACTATCCTTTGCTACCCTCAACTAATGAAACCCTATAGCATGATCTAGTTGAGAAAACACCCAAGCACCATGGAGCTGATCCAAAAAGTCATATATCTTATGCAAATGATACAGGCTCTTAACAATCCATTTATTGAGCCCGCGGTAATCCATACATAGTCTTAAGGAACCGTCCGCCTTCATAGCAAAGACGATGGACACTCCCTAATTCAAACGACTCTGTCAGATTATGCCTTTCCGCATCAAACCACCGTTTAGTTCCAACTTCTCCTTTGGTGCTAGCCTATGAACATGCAACACAATAGGTTTATCATCATGAACCAAATCGATACGAAACTCTATCTCACGATGATGTGGTAAACTTGACACCTCTTCAAACACATCGGCAAACTCCTACACAACAAAAGATCGAACCCAACTCCATCTCTGCCACATAAAGAGAATAAATAAAACTAGTCATAAGCGAGATTGGTTCCTCAGAAGACACTGCCAGGACCTCCCTTCCTTTTTTCAAGACTATAGTTCGCTTAACATAATCCAAGGCTGCATGATTCTAAGACAACCAATCCATCCCAAGCAAAAAATCAAACTCCATAAGACCAAGAACATACATATAAATAGGAAAGAGTTGGTGAAAACAAGTAATCAGAACTCCTAAACATATCATACTAAAATTGACCGAGCCCCTCACAGGGTTTGTCACGAGATAGAGTCAAAAGTCATAATTGGCTCTAGTGTCAATCTATCGACAATGTTATGAGATATGAAACTAAGAGAAGCACTAGAAACAAACAAAACACAAATATGAATACCATAAAAAAATAAAATACCTTTTGGAACCTGCTTTCCCCTTTGCAGCTGCAAAAGTGGAAGGTGCTGAAGCAAGTGCGAAAACTCTAGGCTATTGTCCTTTCTAAAGCATTGGACAATCCCTAACAAAGACCTTGCTGATTGTAGTTATAAAACCTAAGTACAATTATCAGTCTGGACAGTTATAACTGCATTTCCTCGCAATGATGATACATACATAATAATAGTACAATAAAATAGAAATCGATAGATAAACAGAAGTCTCCAGCTCATCTCCTGAAGCTATGAAGTGTCCAACGTAAAGCCTGCTTTACTTAGCCTACTCAAAAGAGTACACGAGAAATTTAGAGAAAAAAACCATGTGTCAGACATAAATCTGATATGAGAAATTCAAAATACATGCATCCATGTAACATTAACTTTTGAGACCGTAGAGATCATCGTAATAGTTTTCCCTCGAAAGAAACCAAACCATCTATTAATTAAATATAGTGATACTATAAATAATGTCTAGGGTGTAGAATATAATGTAGAAAATAGCTGTGCTGCTTGCATCACAAAACATAACAATATTATAAGTACATCTAAAACCTCTAAGGTACGTTCGCATATGAAGTTTCCACGGTGGCGTCGCTAGTAAACTGAAGCAGACTTCAATGCACAAGGATCAGAAATTACTTTCCAAATGTCGTGTATCTCTATTAAATTATAGCATAAGGTAAACACAATTGGCCCGCACCCTAACACGTGTAACCAAGTATCATCAACTCCCGCTAGCAACGTCGATAAGCATACTCTAAATATCGAATTTACATATCCTGTCGTGGTTTAGCTAAACCCCAAGTTGTGAAGCCTAATCTATCTTTAACCATTTCCGATGTCGAGGTCGCATACGATAACTCTCACACGAGTCTTCTTCGCTCAAACAGATCACAAATTCTTTCATGGATTTCAACACAAGTCGATTGATAAATGTTAACACTGACTTCTCTCTTGGACTTAAACTTAGTATTAGTTCAACTTTATAACATTAGTCTGAAATGTTAATGCTGATCTCTTGTTTGGACTTAATTTTATGATAGGCAGTTCAACTATATAATATTTCACTTCACAACCGGTTCAAAATTTTAGACTCGTATATAAGTTTTGAAGTGGTATTCAGTAAGTAAAACACTTACAGATCCTGGACTCTTCAAAACTAAATCGATGAGTTTTCGATAAACTCAATTCTGGTTTTTTTAGAAGTAAGCAAACTACATATAAAGGATTCCTCTCCGGGGAATCTTGTATACACAATTCTTAAAACTAGAGACGTTTCATACCAATAAATCCTTCCTGGGGATCTTAACCCGTATGAAGATGTGAACTTTCATATATTTCCTAAGTTAAGTGGTCATGTTCGATTAGTCGACCAATCGACTATCTAGTTCTAAAAACAATCGCTTATGGAAATCAAGTTTCATATACTTAACACGTTTCCGACCGTCTCAATTTACTATCACTCGGCCAAGAGTGAAGTCGATAAGTTAGAGCAGTATTGTTTCTAAATCCTACTCGAACATCATTCTTAACTCTCACAGATAGACAAGTCTACTTCATCGGCTTTTAATGTTAAATATAGTTAATTACTTTCCATAAACAAGTAAACAAAACAAAGCATGATTAAGTTACTTAAGAAACTCCTAACCTCTTGTATAGAACATTTATTTATACATTAAAACCCTTTTAAAAATGATATGTGTGTGTGTGTTTTTATAAACACACGAATGTATACTAATTTATAAAGCTAACATATTTAAAAATAATTTAATAGATATATATTAAATAAGCTTTTATTATTTCAATAAAATAATTAATTATTTTCTAAAAACTATATATAATTAAAATATACTTTAAAATATTTATAATTATGGTTTAAACATTTATTTTAAGTATTACTTAAAATATCAATTTTATTATTTATTTAAAACTTGAAAAGGTATGCTTTTTATATATGAAAATAAACCTTATACTTTAACAATTCACAATTAGTTATTAAACACACACACACACACACACACACACACACACATATATATTCCAAACTACTTTTAAAATTCTCTGATATAAGTTAGAAATGACTGCTAAAAAGATTGAAGTAAAATACTTAAGTTTAAAGTCATTTCAAAGTAGTTTAAAGTCTCAAACAGAAACTAATTTACAGAATGTTGTAAAATGAGGTTGAGAGGTCTTACAGTAATTATAAAATGCTACAGCTGATTGTTGTAAATGAATATAAACTGAGGCAATTTTGAATACTTAAAATATTTGCCCTTTTTCAATATGCTACCAAACTTTTTAGCATCCAATCATTTTACACTAACCAATATACACAATATACATCACAGCCGTGATGAGAAACTCCTAAATATCTCTACAAAAAATTCATAGAAAATGCCAAACACAAACATTTATTAAGTGCTTCTACAACAATTATCACGATAAAACCACTTCTAATTTAAGTTTTATTTAAATCAAAGTCCAATCTTGCAACAATCATACAAGTCCTTATCCATTAATTACATATGTCATTTGCTTTCGACAGCAAGAATCACAGACGAATATAACAATATGAATTCACTCATAATAATATAGTTTAAACAATAGTATATTCATATCATATTCATTCAAATTGTGAGTCATCTCATCCTTCAACAAGCAAACAACTGAGTACAGGCTTCCATTCCTACATCAACCTTGCAAACACAAAAAATTTCTACCCCAATTTTTCTTGCTCACGGCCTAAGGCAAAATGCCTCCAAATAACTCATGGCCTAGGGGTGTTTGGGGAGGGAGGAGGTGTGCCCCAAATCTTATATCTTTGAGTTGATGAAAGGTATTGCTATGATGTTGTAGGCTTCTAGCAAGAGTATAGTGAAGAGTTGAGTTGATTTGAGTTGCTTTTGGTTTAGGAATTTTTAAGAGAAAAGGAATGAAGAGATTTTTTTTTATTTTCTAAAATTTGTGAATGTGATTTCATTAGCCTTAAAGTCCTTTATATAGACATGTTAAGGGTCACCGTAACTTTCCCTCCAGCCCCTTAGCCAGCAAAGAACATTCCCACATGCTTGCTTTCCACCTCACCACTCATAAATATCCCATTTCATTCTAGAAGCTATTCTTGTTAACCAAAAGTAGTGAAAATATTTTTGTTAGTCATTAATGACCTCTTATGTTATTTAGATATGTACAAAAAGTTTTGACAACTTATATTGAATAAAAAGCCATTTATCGATAAACTTTTCTGTCATACAATCGGCCTTTCTTCAAAGTATTTATTTTTATAAACCAATTTAAAAAGAAAGTTCCTTATCATCAGCCATTAATTAAAAGGATTTTAATAAGATTATAAAATCATATTTATAACACTTAATCGTAATTCAAAAGTTACGATATACAAAGATTAAGTATTCGAAATTATGGATCATTACAAGTAGAAATTAGAAAAAAATTGAGTTGTGTTACATCACAAATGAGTAAATATGACAATGAGATTAACAACTTTACCCAACAAAAATATGAATGTAACAGATTTGATTTCAAGATGTATAGTACCAAAACTGAAAAAATGTACATTCTGTTGTCACAATATGCACAAATACTTTCCAATTGACTATTGACAACAGAGAAAAATGAAATTAATGTGCATATATTAAAGTAGTCTTTCAGTTAATTATACATATGCTACTAATTGTCAACATCATTGTAAATATCATCATTTACAATATCATTATCATACTCATGTTCATTAACTTTGACATCATCATCAACATTGAAATCTTCATCTAATTCAACTCCATCAAATACTTCATTGTAAAGTGGTTATATATCATTGATATCTTACGTTATTTGGAGTATTTCATCATCCTTTGGATCAATTTAGTACGGTTGATCGTCGGCTATGATCATGTCCCCGTTGAATGAACATCTAATGACAGCCCACAAGTCCTCTTCATTGTTCATGGCAGGATAAATCGCATAATAAACTTGCAATGACTGCATAATTTGTGCAATTGCATCGCTTCCTTTATTGCATTTTGTGGTTTACCTCAACAATGATATGATCTTTATATATACGACTTACTTCTTCATCACGAGTAGTATCAAATTACTTCCATTTGAATAAAAAAGTTTTCAGCTTCGATATTACTGAATAAGCAAATTTAATTATTTCCCGTAAAACTCCATAATAATCTTATAAACCATCACCTTGTTCATCTCATTGCATGCCCCACTATTTAAGTTATTTTATTGGCTTCAAACTATGTTGTGTGAAATTTAATGCCGCTTACATACATGATTGAAATTTTTGTGCTTCGTCAATGGACTAAATTCAAGAGTTTTATGACAAATATCATTAATTCCAATATCAACAACCTACTAAATTAGACTAATACATATTAATATGCATAATAAACTCTTGTAGATTAAATTTATTCAACGATTATACATGCTTACATATTTCTAAAACCAAGCCTCAAATCCTTTGGACCTAAGTTAAATCCTTAGATTTTTATTGCTCAAATTAACTATTAAACAATTGATGTTGTTAAGATAAACAGAAATATGATGTATAACCCGATATTAACAGTAAATAATTTTTTTTATAAACCTAATAAGATCTGATAATTCTTCACAATTGGGAAGCTTCCTTGTTCTAGCTATGACATTCTTTAAGCGTTTGCAAAATTCCATCCTTCCATTTACTAGACGCAACCGTTTTGTCACTCATTTTGATGCAAATTTCGAGATGATTTTGATGATCATTATAGGTCATGATGTCTATCAATAGACTAGCCAAATTTTAAAGATTTTGAAATTCAAATTTTGAATTATTTTGATTGGTCAAATACTTTAGCATGTGCCTGTGGGAATGCTTGCACGGTATGGATGTGCAAGCTACTGTGCAAGCATTGCCACAGGCACATGCCAAAGGATTTGGACATCAACCTTTTTTGTAAAACAAAAGGAAATTATAGGTGACTCATCGAACATCATCATTCCAAGGACCAATATTAGAATTTAGCTTAACATGGTCTTTGAAATAATAACGGAAAAATGTGGATGCTTCTTCAACAATATATGCTTGAAATATTGAACCTTCAATGTGTGCTTTTTATTTCACATTTTATTAAAGGTAACACGGATACCTTCATACAAAGATGTTGAAAAAAGTTACCATCTAATTAATTTATTGTTAACTAATAAAGCAACACTTATCATATAGTATTGTTATTTTTATTATAATCAATAAAAAATATATAATATTAATTTTTCTTTATTATTAGTACCACGTTATTAATTTTAATTAATAAAACCATTGCTTGTTATTTTAGTTGTCAATATCATTCATTAATACCATGTACAAATAATGTAATATATTATCAAATGGCGACTTTAAAATTCAAATTTAGCAATTCTTATCTACCCTAATTCAATCGCTTCCTGCGGTTTAATTTTTAATCGCTGCTCGTTTTAGCCTCATCTTCCATCCTTGAAGCTCAATCTGCGTCTCCCTTTCAGGTGTGATCCAGATCCAATTCTTTGCTCGACTTTGATTCTTCGTGTCGCAACATTCCTATACATTTGTTAACAGATCCACCTTGTTGTGTCGAGGTTTAGGTTCCGTCTGTCATCTCATCTATTTTCTTTAATGTTTTACAATTTGATGGCCGAGCGACAAAGGATGGATGTGCTCGATGAGTTTCCCCTGCTTCCTTCGAAGTCTGGCACTAGTCTAGTGACCGATTCTGATGTCATGACGGGTTCTGGGGCATCTCCGCCTTCTTTTGGCGTTTTACATGCGGATGGCCCTCAAGTTTGTTCTGGAATGATTTGGCAAAAGAAAATTCAGCTAATGCGATAAAATCGGGTAATATTCTACTGCAAACTTTGACACTTGATGGCTCTAGCATAATTGTTGATGGTCGGGCTACAAGTCTCGACATCTCGTCCGCACTCGTAGGTAATCCCTTCTTTTCTACCTGTTCCAAAAATTGGTGTTGATAAATTTGGTCCAATAACTAGCTGGTCATTCTTATTTAAGAATAGACTTAGAAATGCTAGATCTTTCTCACCCAAGCAATATATTGATTTTTCCGACAAGTCTGTCCCGTCGAAGGAAATTATTGACATAGGAATTGCGATTTGAAAAGACCATTTAGTTGGATTCTTTTTAGACGAGGCTTCCCGCTCTTTGCTGTGAAAAATCATTCTTGTGGTTTGACGGTTAAAGGGTACGGTCAATGTCAGATGCGATAACTCGTATTTTTTAAATTCTTCCGTTCGGAAGAAAGTTCTAGTATTTTAAAATCTAATCCTATTATTATTCGAGGAAAAATATTTATTACTATCCAGTGGAGCCCTTCTGTTGACATCGCTCATGTGCAGGTCCTCTTCATTCCTATCTGGGCGCAATTTCAGAAATTCCTTCAATCTTCCAATTCCTTGAGGGGGTAAATTGGTTTGCAAATCATATTAGTTGGTTGATTTACTTTGATATTTTCATCGAGCGTAAACAAATTCTCTGTTAAGCCAAAGCACTTGTTGAAATCTCCCATTCCAGGCAATTTCCTTCTCGCATTTCTGTTTCCCTCGCCGAAAGTAGAGTTACGTACATTGATATCATTTACAAATGGAAATCACATATTTGCGACCTCTATCACTCCTTTGGCCATGTTATCTCCGCTTGTCTTCATTTTGTTGCCGACCTGGATAACCTTTCCCTTAACCAACCCCTCTCGAAGACTCCATCTAGGCGATGGAAGGTCAGATTTCACCAACCCCCTCAAAGCCTCCATCTGGGCGATGGAAGGTTAAAGTTCAACAACCACCTCGACTCATACCTCCAGATCCTCCTAATCCCGTTTTCGCTCCACCTGGTCGCTCGGTTTCCCCCCACACCCGACCCTTCTAGCTGCAATCCCCTAGCTAGCCCCATTTTGTCCTGTGGTTCCCTTATTACTACCCTTAAGAAGAAATTTATTCATACTATCATTTTCAATCCTCAAAGTTCGGAAGGTATTGCTCAGGAGTTGTCTGAAAAATTGGCTGAAAGTATGCAGTTGGTAAGTATGCAGTTGGTTTGAAACAAAAAGGCTGGGACTTGATCTCACAAGGATAGAAGCTTATGCTTCCATTTGAATTGGAGGACTTTCTCAAAGTGGGTCTCAAATAACGAGAATGATGAGCAGAAACTCTTCCATAAGCTTTTGGATGATGAGCTTGTTCTATGTAATGATAGTAAATTTGATGCCAACAATGAAGGGATTATGACTGCATCAGATTGAGATTGGAAATTTATTTCCCGCCATGCACTCTGGATTATTGCCCCGAGCTTATCGGCCGGTTCCATCGATGCGTTGGAGTTTAGTCATGTTCTCTGTTTGGTTATTTTGAATGGTTATTCTGATATTGTTGGTTTTATGCCACTAATGCTTATTGCTGTATTTATGTCTGGTCAGTTTTATTGTGCTTATTTGATGGTTTGTGCTAGCTGAAAAGACATGTTCATAGTTATTTTTTAATATGGGCTTCTTGCCCAGGACCTCTGTATATATTATTATATTTATATATCTACATTCTTAGTATGGCTGTATGATCCTTGGATCATACATCCTTTCTATAAGAAAAAGTGACGCCACACAATATTTTTATTTTTTCAAAACTTAGATTCATATTCTACTATATTGTTATTATATTTTTAATATCAGTACCTTATCGATAATAATAAATTCATCGAACAATTTTAAAATAATGAAATTTGCAGTAATTTCAAAGTTATACCTAGGTATGCTTAACATGGCTGACCATTCTACTTTCCATTACAAACACAGTAATATTTACGTTTCATAAATCACTTCAAATCGTCCAATTAACAATATTTCTACAGTATTTCTGCTTATTCCTCGTATCATATGTAAAAGAGCTACATGGAAACAAGAAGGAAATGCTATCAAAATTTATTAGCCGTTCGAGTTGAAATATTAATTTATGAAACAAAAATATTATTGCCTTTTAACATATCCAATACTAAGACAAATTCGACAAATAAGGTATTAAATGAATATCGATTTCTGTTTAATTAAAAAACGAATATCCATATAACTATTATATACGGTACTTGTCAGAAAAGATCAATTTTTGAATCGAAAGGTGCAGGATACATGGGAATATAGGATTGTTGTAACGAACAAGATTTTCGACCCTCGAAAATAGACAATAATACGTCCACAGTATTTCATGCCGAGAAATCAAATGTCGGAAAACTCAATTGTTAGGGGAAAAAGAAAGAAGGAAGAAGATAAGAAGAAAACTAAACAACACAGAATCTCACAATGGAATGGACAATCTATAATATACCATAAATCTTTACACAAAAACAAAACTGTAATATGTGTATATACAAACATCAATCGAAGTATACTAACCTATTTCAGCCGGGACAGTTATAACAGCCTATCCTCATAATTGTTGATAACACAAAAATGAATACAGTGGAAAATAACCATCTACGTAGATACGTCTTGGGCCTCCAACTTGTCCCTTGAAGCTCCAAGCATCCAATCTAATCTGTACTATGCTCGGTCTGACCCGAGCATTATAATAAAATAACTCCCGGGTCAGTCTAGAAAACCAGCGTGAGAAACACACCCAACTGGATTTAAATTTATAAGAAATTTTTTGAATCCAAAGGTATCTCGTAAGACCATGGCACATATAAACACAACGGGTTTTACCTTACGATAACCACATCACTTTTATAGAAAATCCTGTGATATTATAATAATGTCTAAGGCATCAAAGTAAAATATCAAAATAGCTGGAATGCTTACATCTCACGTTCTAACATATTTGGTATACAACTAAAACCGTAAAGCTTGTATTGGAGAATGGATTCCAACTAATGACTGGGCTACCGAGGTACTGCCCGTCATAGTACACCTCTAGAACAATGTACCGAGATCGTACCTAACGACTCCTGCGAACACAGGACCGTTCTACCCCTTGTAGGACAGTACCGAATATGTCATCACCCCAGTTGTTTCCAACTTTTTATTGAGCTCATACGCACAACTGAATCTATAAATATGAATGGTCATCTAGAAAGGCGATGACATGCCCTAATGGGTGCGACCCACATAGCCCTGATGCATCTCCTTTGTTTTAGTAATTCTCGGTTAATGAAGCTTGAGGCTACGATTATCTTCCAAGAACATTTACACTTAGAATGCGCATTGTTCTCCAATGACAAAGTGCTGATAGCATTCATCCATACAAGCTCGTTCTAGGTCTGAACGAAACCGAAGGCACTATTCCTACTACATCGATTTTGGAATCACCCCCAGGATTAGTAACGATTAGCCCTTGCACTTCACATCTATGTCTTCGATTTGAAGCTCTTCACGATGTCTTCGCTTCAAAACGCATTCGTTGGATCGAAGTGGTTTTCGGATAACAAATCCGATCCCGGTTTCTTCGAAACGACGTTCAATAATTTCCAGTAAACTCGACTGCGGTTCTCTAGGAAATAAACAGACAAATATAAGATTAGAGATCACCTCCTAACCGTTAGTGGACGGATTTCCTTATCATAGTCCTAGAAGAATGAAACGAGATTTATACACACTATACAACATGATCGGAGATGACTGTGCCATATAACTCATGTGTTTCTACTAGATATTTTCAAAGTTACATTTAGGTCGAATTTTGATAGTCGATTATTAAACTATCGAATAACAGACATTTAATCAAGAATTTATTCCGTTGAGAGAAATCAACATTGGTTTAGCATATAAGCAACCACCAGCCTCCTTTAATAAATCCTCAATAATAAATCCACTTTGTAAATTACTTGTATATACACACCTTTACAAAATATACTCGCAAATCCCTATATTTCAATACTTAGAAATATCTATATACTTATCTCAACGGTATAAGTATATACATGAAATTTAGAAAGTTTTCTTTTATTCCATTCTCCAATCATTTATAAAACTCATTATAATCCTCCTTAAAACATTCATAACTCATTTTACAAATCTTATGGACCAGTTATAAGGTTCTTTTATACATTCCAATCGTTCGTAGATTCTTTTTACACATTTCTAAAATCATTTGTAAGCCTTTCTAAATCCATAAAACCATTTATAAAATTTCTTTCATGAATCTATAAACTCGTTTCTAATATTGGTTTATAAATATCTATTCATTTACAAACCCTTTCACCTTGCAAATAACCTTCCCTTAAGTCTTCAAACCATTTTGCAAGCTCTTTCACAGAATCCAAGTCTTTCATTTCCATTCTTCGGTCTCGAAAACATTTATAAATAACTAAAAAAAAATTACTCCAAACCACCATTATATAAAATAATGGTTACCAATAATAACATTATAAATAAATGGGAATTATTAACTTTAAACCATCTTAAAATAATAATTAGCAATTCCAAAATATTGTTAATTAAATATAATAATTAATCCTTACCATTATTGTAATAATAATAATTTTTTTCAAAACCTTATTAGTAAATTCTTATTATTAATTCCAAACCATAATTATCCCTAAATATTAAATCTTCCTATTTATTAACTTTTTATGAATTCTTAAAACATATTAACTATAAACAAATGACCTTTATACAATATTAAAATAATTACACAACTCTAAAATAATATTAATGTGATTATATAACTTTAAAACAATTTTAATACAATAAAATAACTTTTAAAAGAATATTATTATAATTAAATAACCTTAAATTAATATTATAATTTAATAACCTAAACAATATTAATATACTTAATTAACTTTAAAAAAATATTAATATATTTAATTAGCTTAAATAATATTAATATATTACTTAGGCAATCCTTGAAATACTTTCAAAATCCAATTTCGGATTTTAAAAATCGTTTCTTGTCTCAAAATCAATTTCTAATTTAAACGATAATTTATAGTATTTTAAAAAAAATACTATTTGATGCCAATAGTCACCCAACACTTAACCAATATCCATATTGATTTTCTATCACTACTAGGTTTTTCTTTTCAACATATAACAATGTTATAACTATAATGTCCACAATCAGGTTCATTTCAATAATCCATATAAAAAGGAATATTATTGCAATACTACAATAATAGCGAAGAATCCCGCTGGATCCCTCCAACTTGTTTCCACCTGCAACAAAAATGTTATATAATTATAAAAATATAAATCAACCACTTCTAGATGGGATTCGTATAGAAGGGTCATCCGCTCTTACACGGGAACGTAATAGGGTCTAATCCGCTCCAATAGGGGAATATATCCAAACTAACTAATAAATATAATAATTTATCCAAGCAATCATTTAATAATTTTATCAACTATGAATCATACTAGTGATCCAAAAAGGTGAGATTTACTCACCGAAATTTCTATTGTCGCCAAGGTGTTCCGGTTTGGAACTAAAACGTTTGATTTTAGCCCAAAATTCAACAGTCTTCAAATCTGTCCAAATTAGTCTCAGTTCGAAGCTTTCGCCATCGTGAACGCAACACAAAAGTTTCATCTCGATCGAACCTGGTTTGAGAGAGACATGAATTTTAGAAGTTATCGAAATATTTTTAAATTAAATATAATAAACTGAACACATTTTCACCAAAATCACAACTATACCATAACTCTTCTTCCCCAAATCGACAGTACCTGTACACAAAACAACAGCCCACCATTGATACGTGCACGTCAAAGCACTGATACAGATCTCCGCTTTGCCGATTGACGAACAGACAACGCCACCGGTGGCTTCTCCTCGATCTCGACCAACCCGACGCCTCAAATCCACGTCCGCTCCTCCCATACAAAATGTGACATCCCCCTGGAGTTGCTACTGTGCAAGCTCGCGACCCCCCAATGGTGATCGGACCATCCAAAAATTTGACCTGAGGTGCCCCTTCTTATCGCGATTCCAATTCCGTGCTTCGTTCGTCGAATCCACGACCCAGTGCTCCATAGAACCAAACCCTAGTCCCGCTGCCTTATATCGACCCTTACCATACTGATGACGCACGCAAAAGGAAGGACATAGAGATAAAGGAAATCATCATACGAGCTTAACGAATCAAGAGATAAGGTTTTTAGTCGAATAGATTACAAGATATTAATTTTTGAAATGTTCATTTTTTTTCTCGCGATATTTATATAACAGAGGAGGGATGGGAGATAACGTAGAGAGCGTACGGTCTGATATTGGAGGTGATGAATCAGTGGCTGAAGTGAAGGGTTAGGCAGTGTATGGTCAAATCGATAGATATATTATTTAAAAATTTGAAAATACCTAGCTATATAATTTCGGTCCCCAATCAAGGCATGCCGCGTAGCGTTATATATGTTATACTCCTATTCCAAACGCAATTGAATTTGTTTGGGGACCTAATTTGATCGTATGGATAAGATATCTTTTTGAACCCAATTATTATACTAAATCTTTGATATTAATTTCAATGCGTTTCTATCCCATACAACCAAATGATACGTCTGATCGCTATGAAATTTGACGGCAGATAATAATTCATGGACCCAATGACACTTGTTTCATTGAAATCCAAGACTATTCTCCAGAATGCTATTTTTACTCCTTAATTAAAACGAGTTAATTTCAAAATTAGTTAAATCACTTTTAAATCATATTAATTTTTTTATTATCTTCATTATTATTAATAAAAATTAAACAAGTCTTAAATCATTTTTATCGAGCTAAAAAAAACCAAGGTTCAATTATTTAAATGATTTTCAATTATTATATTCAACAAGTAAATTACCTAATAAATTGCTATATTCGAAATTCGAATTATTTAATCTATAAAATTAACTTTTCAACATTTAAAATTAATTAAATATTTCAAATTCAGGTAACTAAAATTCTGGGTCGTTACATTCTTCCCCCTTGAAAGAATTCGTCCTCGAAATTGCTGAGTGTAGAAAAAATGCCAAACCCATTACCTTTTAAAATCAATTAGTTGAAATAACTAACCAAATCCTTTTAAGCTTTTAACTTTCCAAAAATCAATTTGTTGAAATCCTGTTATTACTTTTACTAAGTTTCCAAATTCATTCATCGATTTCCAACTAACATCACATGTTTAATCATTTTAGGTTACTACACAAAATCAAATTTTAGTTATTAAAGTTTTTCTTCAAAATTTCTAATTCTTTAAATTTTCGAAATTTTATGTCTGCGTCTCCTTTGCGTGGCTATATCAGATCAACTACGAACCGCCACTGCAGGCTCAAACCAACAAAAGAAAACAAAAGCTAAGTGGCTTGATCGTAAAACCATCAAATCAAATAACAATATAAACATGTATCTTTTAGTTGGGCAACCCAGTTTTAATTATGAAATCAAGGGCATTAAATTTGCTCTTGCTTTAACATACCTGCATCTTATTTATCAATGATGTTTAATCACATATTTCACACTCATATTATTCTGCAATTTTAATTTCCAACATTTACTTTACCAAAGCCCATACGATGTACATATATCATTCGTATGCAATATCAAAGTTGATCGCTCGCTCGATCACACAATTGCATTTTCGAACTAGTATCGTTCAAACGACCATTCTAACATGGACTCAGATCCGGTTCCTTGATTAAAAACCGTCGTTCTTCTTGCATACCCATATATTAAGATAGAGAATTTTCAGAGTCAATCAAAATCCATATCCAGTTCGTCGTCGAGAATCAAGTGAAAAATTCCAATTCGGATCGATATAAATGATCTCGAAATCCTATGCTCGAATCTGGATCAAATCGTCACTACAAGGGGAGGGGGGATTTCCGACGGCTGAAAACCGTCGGCGGCCGTCGGAAGCCGTCGGCGGCCGTCGGAAAAAGCCGTCGGAAATGAAGGCGTCGGGGAGCAGTATTTCCGACGGCTACCGACGGGTGATGCCGTATACATTATCGACGGTTTCCGGCGGTTTCCGGCGGTTTCCGACGGCTTCCGACGGCCGTCGGAAACCGTCGGAAACCGTCGGAAATCAGGCCAATAAGCCGTCGGAACCCGTCGGAAACCGCCGGAAAATTTCGACCAATAAGCCGTCGAGAGCCGTCGGAAGCCGTCGGAAACCTGTTGTTTTTTTTTAAAATCTGCTGCAAATAGAGCCTTCCAACCACATTTCTCTTCCAAACACTACAATATCAATACTGCACAATCAAATAAACAATAATCCAACCAAACATGCAAACCAATACTCCAAAATATTCAATAGACACAGAAATAAACTAAATTAGAATAAAAATAAAATACAAAATATACATAACATTCCAACATTAACAATAATACTAACAATAACTGTTCTAATCATGCATATCCTGATACAGCTACAGAACCAAGTGTATTATACATAATTATACATATCAACAATTAATTGTTCCTTCTACCAAATCATTGTAAACTAAAACTAAACATACCTGCACGAACGAATTAGAAAGCAATGAATCAATCTGCCCCAGATCCAGAGCCAGCCGATGAAGGGAAGCGGCCACCAAACTGCTGCATGTACTCAAATAACTGTGCCGTCTGCATGGCCTGTTGGCGGTTCTGCTCCTCCAACTGCTGAACTCTAGTCTGTAATTCTTCTATACTTGCTAGCTCGCTCTGAGGTCTACTCCGCCGTCTCCTACTCTGACTACTGGACTGCAATAATTGAAAAATAAATAAAATCAAAGTTTATTGTTTTGAAAAGGTAAGAATATCATATTTTAAGTATTTTAAGAAAAATTAAATTATTTACCGCTAAATTGCCAAATCCGTATCGTCGACCATGCTCTGGTGGACTCATAACGGACTCAAAAATAATGTCCTCTTCATCGGTCGTCAGCTGCTCTCGACCCGTATCAGAAAGGAGTTTCTGTCGCTGCTCCATAAACATCTCCTGCATTGACAAATTAATAATATCATATCTTATTTCATAATAATTTGACAACTAAAACAATTACTAATACTGAATAAAATGAAATATGCTTACATGGCTTTTACTGGATTTATCGTCCTGCCATGTGTACGAAACAGTCCCGTCTGGATTAACATGCTCAACAGCATGCGTACGGGTGAACACGTCCATATAGCTGACAGGACCATGTGCCTCGGCTTCCTGAAGTTGATTGTTACATACAATTATTATACATTTAAAATCATATAGCATAAACTATTTACATTTATTATTCAGTAATTAAATTTACCAACTCCTGCCGATACTGCTGAAACGACTTCGATCCTCCGCGATGAGTAACGGGATTCTTATTTCTATTTGCAGAGTTTCTATCTGACTCTGCCTGTACATTCAAAATTTGATACATTATTTTTCAATCACGTTAAATTAATAATTGAAAAAAAATTAGTATACTTGCCTTCGCCTCGTCCGTCTCCCAGTAGCTCAACCAAGCTTGCCACACGCTCTCCCCCATCCACCGTGGTCTCTTCCCGGATTTCTTAACCTCAGATATCGTGTCTCTGTAGTTCTTTCGCATCTTCCTCATCCAGTATGCTCGTGCCAGCTGCATATCATCTGTCTGGATGTCTATCTCAGCCTGTGTTAAAAAAAGATTACACTTTAAACGATAAACGGTAGAAAAACGACAAAAACGAATTAAAAATGGAAAACATAAAAATTACACATACTAGGACATCCTGCCATATGCACTCTATGATGTGCGGAGGGATGGTATCCCACTTTGGCCAGCACGCACTCATCCTACTACGATATGCTGCTCTGGAGACGTCCAACACTACCTTAGTGGGTAGTAGCTCGAACCCCCTGTTTTTAAGTACGATACAGATAAGTACATACGTATAGTATAGAAAAAATAAGATGATGAATAAGATTTAATTTTTACCCATCTGCTTTGGGGGCTAACGTAACAACTGGACGGTGTGGCGCTTGCGATGGGCCACTGCCATCGCCTCCTGAAGAACGGGAAGAGCTCCTCCCTCTATGTGACATAATGATAAACCTGTGACGTTTACACATCATTATATAAGAGAATAAAAACATGATAATGAAATATATTTCATATGAACATGACATCAATGGTATAAATTGCTTAATTATAATGACTGAAATGTAAATAGACATGTAAGTTTGTTATACCTGATTCATGATGGGTGTACTCTTCCTACGATAAGCAGAGTTCATTGCATTTTTAATAAAAATTGCTAAATAAATGACAAATTGAAATAACATAAAACAATAGTAAACGGATTTAGTTTCATAGTTACATCAATTTCATAATACATCAAGAATTCAACATAGTTACATCAATTGCAAAAAAACAGATTCAAATTTATATCAGTCATCATCGTCTTCTGATTCAGATTCGGTCTCGTTTTCGACGATATTTTCCTCTGCACTGTCAAACGCTTCTACCAAAACATTTGATTCATCGATCAAAGGACCAAAATCTGTATGATCGTCTGTAATTATTATTTCGTTATTTTGCTCAAGATCTGCCTGATAAGCTTGTTCGTCCGGAATATTCTTCCCATCGAATGTGAATCTGGCCTTTGTTTTAAAAACTGCAGACCAATCTGCTTTATCTCTTTTTAGAGACGGATAAGGAGCGTAATAAACTTGCAATGCTTGTTTGGCTAGTACAAAAGGATCATACTTGTGATAGTGCGATGTATGCTTTATTTCGATAAGATTATAATCCTTATGCACATTAATTCCAGAACCTGGAACATTGCTAAACCAATTGCATCTAAATAGAAACACCTCCTCCGCGGGTCTTGAGAAATATGTCAGTTGCAAAATTTGTGTTAGAACGCCATAAAAATCATTTAAATGGTTTTCTGGATCGTCACTACCTTTAACAAATACACCAGTATTATTTGTTAATTTTTCTGCACCGTATTCTTTAGTGTTAAATTTGTATCCATTGACGAAATATATTGGATATGTCTTGACCACTCTTTTTGGTCCCATTGCAAGATGTTTCAACCCTTCGTCAACAACACAATTTTTCGGCTCATAAACGTAATTTGAAAACCAACGGGAAAATTCTTTACTGAGATCTCCGTTCGGATGTTCCCGTTCATAAACACTGTTTATATAAACAAATTATTACATTAGGTTATACACGCGCATGCATTACAGAAAAGAATAAAACAAAAATTATTATTTCAGATTACCTAACAAACGGTGCAACCTCGGCACAATTTAGAAGAATATAAGTGTGTGCTACACGAAGATCTCTATCGTCTAGCCATATTTCCACACATTTTCCAGAAGGCCGACCATGTTGTCTAAAAATAGATAACATTGCTTGAGAGGACTCTTGTTCGTCGCCTTCATCATTACGAGGAACACTTTGAAATGAAATATTCACATGGTCACTGAAATAGTGAGAGAAAAAGAACGAAGCTTCTTCTTCGATGTAAGATTTACATATCGAACCTTCAACTCGTGCTTTTTGTCTCACTTTTTTCTTCAGATGATTCAAATATCTATGCAACATTAATTTATATTAACTTCATCTTTCAAATGCAATTAAATTACGTTATAACATATTACATACCTCTCAAATGGATACATCCATCCGTATTGGACAGGACCTCGAAGTCGTGCTTCAGATGGAAGATGAACAGGTAAATGTTCCATCACATTAAAAAAACCTGGCGGAAATATTTTCTCTAATTTGCAAAGCAATATAGGAATGTCCACTTCAAGTTTACGTAAACGTTGCACTTTTAAAGTAGTCGAACAAAGCTCTTTGTAAAACATACTAAGCTCCGTTACTACCTTCCAAACTTTTAACGGCAGTAGTTCTTTAAACATAACGGGAAATAAATTTTCCATCATTATGTGACAGTCGTGAGTTTTCATTCCGCTCAATCTACTATTTTTAAAGTCAACACATCTACGAAGATTTGATGATATCCCATCAGGAAATCTTAACCCTTCCACCCATTTTAACACAGCTTTAACTTGATTATTATCTAATTCGTAACAAGCTTTTGGTTTTTTACTGTCATTTGGTTTCATATGAAGCTCGGGACGTTTGCATAATTCTTCTATATCACGTCTTGATTTCAAATCATCCTTCGTCTTCCCTTTCACATTCAAAATTGTGTTAAACACATTATCAAATACATTTTTCTCATTGTGCATCACATCTATGTTATGGCGAAGCAGAAGATGTTTCCAATACGGCAACTCCCAAAAAATAGTTTGTTTGCACCAGTTATGAACAACTGATTTGCCTTCAATTTCTGTTTGCTCCCCCGTTTCATATATCTTTGGATAGTCCTTAACAAGTTCATATATGTCTTCGCTTGACCATATCGTCGGTGGTTGTCTATTTTCTACTCTATTAGCTAAAAAGTTTTTCTTGTCTCCTCTGAAGGGATGATTTACATGGAGAAAATATCGATGACAGTCAAACCATGAAATTTTCTTACCATGAGGTAAAGAAAACGCTCGTGTTTCATCCATGCAATATGGACATGCTAGACGACCGGCAGTACTCCATCCCGAAAGCATTGCATAGGCAGGAAAATCACTTATAGTCCACAACAAAGAAGCAAACATACGAAAATTTTTCTTCTTTGACACATCGTATGTTTCTACTCCTTCGTTCCACAGTATTTTTAACTCCTCAATCAACGGTTGTAAATATACATCGATTCCTTGTGTCGGATCGTCGGGGCCAGGAACGACAACAGTAAGAAACATATATTGCGTTTTCATGCACATCCATGGAGGTAAATTATACGGTGTGACGATAATGGGCCAGGATGAATATTTAGAACCAAATTGAGAAAATGGAGAAAAACCGTCCGTACATAATCCTAATCTAACATTTCGACTCTCCGCTGCAAAATTTGGATACGTTTTATCGAAATGCTTCCATGCTTCTCCATCGGCCGGATGTGTCAACGTACCCTCTTCCTCCGTTCTCACGCTATGCCACCTCATATTAGACGCAGTTACAGAAGATGCGTATAATCTTTGAAGTCTTGGAGTTATGGGTAAGTAGTGCATACGCTTGTACGGAACTTCCTTACCCTTCTTTTTTCTTGGTTTGTATCTCTCCTGGTTACAAACTTTACAATTTCTAAGGTTTGCGTCTTCTTTCCAAAACAACATGCATCCTTTTAAACATGTATCTATTTTCTGATACGGTAAACCAAAAGCCGACATAAGTTTTTTAACTTCGTAGTGATTTTCACACATTAGATTATCGGGCGGCATATGTCTTTTTGCAGCTTGTACAACAGCCGTAAACCCAGCTTCAGTGATGTTGTATTTTGACTTCATCGCAATGTATTCTGCGATTACTGACAGCTGCGTGCCGCTTTTACAACCATCCCAAATAGGTTTTTTAGCTGCATCTAGTAAATCATAAATTTTCTTAGCTTCAATATTTGGTTCTTCAACATTTACATCATCGTCGTCAACTTCAACCATAGGAAACATTGATCGTGCTGCATCTTCGACCATATTTTCTATACGGGTCGTTGAAACTATTTCGTTAACGACACTTTCAGACTCTACAGAAGTATTTGCTACAACTTCTCCATGCCGATCCCAAACATAATATTCGGGTGTGAAACCGTGTTGGCACAAATGAACTTTCACAATATCTGGTAACAAAAACTTCAAATGTCTACACCTACTACACGGACAACGAATTTCTGGATCGTTTCCGTTATTACTTAAGGCGAATTCAACAAACACGTTTATACCGTTATAAAAATCTTCTTTTATTGAGCCCCTCATTCCTTTTCTTTGGTACATCCATCTCCTTCGATCAACAAAATAATCAATCATTTTTCCTATTTGACAAAATGAGAAGTTCAAAATTTAATATTTATTTTGAAGAATACACATTCGAAAAAGATTATTTTCATGTTCGTATAATATTTTGAATTTAAAGAACAACTTCACAAATTTAAAAATATTTTCAAATAGGGCACATTTCATTTTTTAACGTACGTAACGATTAAAAATATATAATTTTTTTTCATTGGTCAGACATCCTACCTCCCATTACAAACACAGTAAGCATTTACATTTCGTATATTACTTCGTCCCAAACGATTCAATAAAATTTCGGCAGCATTTCCCTTTTGTTCCCTGCATTGTACACAAATGCGTGTACGCAGGAAACAAAAAAGAAAAGTTAGGGCGAAATTTTATGAACCGTTTGAGACGAAGTAGTATACAAAATGTAAATTCTTACTGTGTTCATAACTTGTCCAATACAGGGACAAATCCGACAAACATTGTACCAGATGAATATAAATGGTCGTTTTTCGAAAAAAACGACTATTTATACAACGATCATGTACAACACTCGTCAGACGGGGCCAAAAACTCTCTAAGGGACATTTGTCGGTTAACATGCGCGCATTTTACTCAAAAATACAGTTTTACTCACTGTTCACATTTATATATTAATTTCACACATTTATTCGACGTATTACGCATCAACTTAGGGCTGGTTTAACATTTTGTCATTTTTCAATACACACAATTATAATTTAGAGTAATGCATTTTTTTTGTGTCATAAGTAAAAACGTGCACAATATAATACTCCTAGTTCATTCAATCATTTTATCTTATTCCAAATAACGTATACAATCGTCGAATCAAGGCATACACAACAAAATACATATACATGAACATGCACAAATTATACGTGTTTATCACAATTTCACGATAAAAGATGAAATTGGTATACCATGTGATGCTATAAACCGTTATTACGCTAGTGGAAACAATTGCAATCATTAATTCGCCCTAATTTATCAATTTATGCAAATCTATAATTAGGGTAAAAACTGAATTTTTCATAAAAATAAGAGATTATACCTGAGATTAAGAGTACTGAAGCTTGATTAGAGTGCGTTGGAAGATCCGGAAGCTAAAAATTAGGGATTGGAAGCTTAGGGGTTGAATTTGGGGGGTTTTTTGGGTTTTTTTCGTATGAAATGGAGGAGGAAGAAAGGGCTCGGCTGGCTGGTATAATCGCAAATTTGCGACGGCTTCCGACGGCCGCCGACGGCCCGTCGAAAGCCGTCGGAAAATGGCCGTCGGAAGCCGTCGGTCTTGGCTGTCGGTATTCTGCCTTTTTCTTGTAGTGCGTTATGCGAATAAAATAATATACGTACAACTTACATATTATTTTTAATTGATTTCTTAGCTATCCCAAATCCCTTTTTACTCACATTCACTTCTTTACATAGTATATTCCATATTACTATTATCCCTTTAACATCATTCCATAGAATTTATTTACTTAAGTCCATTTAAAAACATTTTATATGACTCTTCTCATGTTTATTGTTACTCCCAAATTGTCCATATCTATTTTAAAATAATTTTATTTGACTCAATCCATTTGTTAAATTTCAATATTCACCCATATTCCAAAATCATATTTAACTCACTAATTTATTTAATTAATTCATTCATTAATTAATCCCAAATCACTATCAAATTCTTTTTCCAATTTTTTTTCATTTAACCTTTATTTAAGTCAAATTTCTTTTCAAAATCCATTGTATCTAACTTAAGTTAAGATTCATTTAAATTTTGCTTTTCATACTATTTATATTCAACAGTTTAAACATTGTTTCAATTTACTAATTTTCAAAATTTTATAAGTTATCAAAATTATTTTCTCATATTTCCAATAAAACATTTAAATGAAATCCCAGAGTTTAAACACCTTGTTCTTAAGTATTTCAAATTATATATTTATATAGACACAATTTATTTAGATTTTAAAATCAAAACTAGTTTTTCCAAAACAAAACTCTAATGGTAGCAACTTCTTTTTTGGAAACTCGAAAATAAACATAGATGATGCTGTGGTCATCGCCGAAATTATTTTCCAACGATCGAAGTGAGTTCAGTGCTTTTATTCGTTTAAAATCCTCTTTTTAAATAATCCTATTCAAAATATTTTCTAAATAATAATATTACATTTTTTCTTCAAAACTTTGAAAAACATTTCCCCAAAACCAATGGAAATTAAATTCCCAAATTTCCAGTTTTAAAATCCTTTTTACTTTATAAACCACTTTTATATACCATATTTATAATATACTTTAGAAATTTCATTTCCTTTTATAAATCACATTTATAAATAATATATTTATATAATCTAACTTTGGTTATAATAAAATCATTTCTTAATTGTTTATCTTGTTTGCTTCATAATAACAACTTTTATTCTATCGTAATAATAGCAACAATGATAATAATACAATATTAACATTCTCTAACAACCAAGAACACTATATGTACCATTATAATTTATGAAAAATTATTCCTTCGTATATATAAAAATATAATTAGGGTAAAATTATTTTATCTACCCAATTTCAAAACAATACCATGTCAAATTGCTTTGTTCAAGTGTTTAGAGATCCCTATCAATGACGTTAATTACTCATATTGACTAGAATCCATAACCATACAATAGATCAACCAACACAATATAAAACATTTTTATATCACTAACAAATACGCGCTCATATATACACACACACACTCAAACTCATTCTTGGGTGCTACTGTCTCTATCTCTAATGAGTACCCCAACAAAGCTAAGGTTCTCGCTTAACCTTCAGCTCTGACACCAAATGTAACAAACAAGATTTTCGACCCTCGAAAATCGACACTAATATGTCCATTGTATTTCATGCCGAGAAATCGAATGCTGGAAAACCCGATTGTTAGGGAAAAAGAAAGAAGGAAGAAGGTAAGAAGAAAACTAAACAAAAAAAATCTCACAACGGAATAAATAATCTATAATATACCATAAATATTTACACAAAAACAAAACTGTAATATGTGTATATACAAACATTAATCAAAGTATACTAACCTATTTCAGCTTGGACAGTTATAACAGTCTGTCCTCACAATTGCTGATAACGCAATAATGAATACAGCGGAAAATAACCATCTACGTAGATACATGTCGGGCCTCCAACCCCTCTCTTGAAGCTTCAAGAATCTAATCTAATTTGTAATATGCTCGGTCTGACCCGAGCATTATAATAAAATAACACCCGAGTCAATTTGGAAAACTAGCGTGAGAAATACACCCAACTGGATTTAAAGTAATAAGAAAATCTTTGAATTCAAAGGTATCTCATAAGACCACATCACACATAAACATGAGGGTTTTACCTTACGATAACCAAATCACTTAATCTAGTGATATTATAATAATGTCTAAGGGTTCAAAGTAAAATATTAAAATAACTGGAATGCTTGCATCTCACGTTCCAACATATTTGGTATATAACTAAAAACATAAAGCTCGTATTGGAGAATAGATTCCAACTAATGATTGGGCTATCGGGGTACCGTCCGTCACAATACACCTCTAAAACAATGTACTGAGATCGTGTTATATTAGTGAAAAAGTCGTGAAAATGGGTATTAATCTCCTACTATATATATATATATAATAAAATCTATATACTTAATATATATAATAAGTTTAATATCCAACAACATATAATAAGCATCATAATTTTATATAAATATGGGATATTAAACCTATTATATATATTTATTATATATATTAAGTATATAGAATTAAATATAGGATATTAAACCTATTATATATATTTATTATATATATTAAGTATGTAGAATTTATTATTTTACCAGTGAAAAAGTTGTGAAAAATAGTATTAATCTCCTACTATATATATAAAATAAATTCTATATACTTAATATGCATAATAAATGTATATAATAGGTTTAATATCCAACAACATATAATAAGTATCACAATTTTATATAAATATAGGATATTAAACCTATTATATGTAGGGGCATTTCACTAGGAGGACAAACTTTGCAGTCCAATTAGTTTCTAGGACACACATCCGCAAAAATTAATTTCAAGGCCAAAGTCAACAGAGTAATTACTTTTAAGGACAGAGTCAGCAGTCCAATTACTTTCAAGGACATAAAAGTAATTATTTCAGTTGTGTGTCCTAGAAACTAATTGCACTTGCTAAAGAGGCCCTTATGGCTAATTTCCAGTTATATATATTTATTATGTATATTATTAAGTATATAGAATTTATTATATATATATATATATTAGGAGATTAATACCATTTTCACAACTTTTTCACTAGTAATAAATATATATTCTCGACCTTATAGAGAGAGAAACCAAATACAAATGCGAGGTATCCAAGTTTTGAGGTATTCTCTTTAAATTTTCGATATTAATTTCAACGCGTTTCTATCCCGTACGACTAAACGATACGTTTGATCACTACGAAATTTGACGGCGTATAATAATTCATTATTACGGACCCAATGACACTAGTTTCGTTGAAATCCGAGACTGTGTCCCGGAAGGCTATTTTCACTCGTTAATTTCAAAATTAGTTAAATCACTTTTAAATCAAATTTAATTTTTTTATTTCCTTCTTTATTATTAATAGAAATTAAACAAGTCCTAAATCATTTTTATCCAACTAAAAAAACAAGATTCAATTATTTAAATGATTTCAATTATTAAATTCAACAATTAAATTATCCAATAAATTGCTATATTCGAAATTCGAGTCATTTAATCTATTAAATTAACTTTTCAATATTTAAAATTAATTAAATATTTCAAATTCAAGTAATTAAAATTCCGAGTCGTTACAATTGTGGTAACAAGTAAGGTCCAATCAATGTGTATTTAATATATTTGGCCTTTATGTAATTAGATATAATTATACACGCATATATATATTATATATGTTTAAATATTAATGATATATGCGTGTGTATGTGTAATTTATAATTAATTTTATATTTATATATTATCGATTTAAAATTAGGGATACTTATACTTATATTTATGTTTAAATTATAATAACATATATTAGTACAATTGTGTGTGTATATATATATATATATATATATAATTTATTATTACGTATATTTCAAACCTATAATTAAGGAATTACATATTATTACATGCTTTTAAGAGATAAGAAAGGGATAATTAGGGACAATCAAGCCCATAATTATCTAACTAACATAATTAAATTATGTTAGACAATAAATATAATTATCTAATTAACATAATTACTTATTTTCTTGCGGTGGTGCTTGGACGGTAGTGCTTGACCATCAGTCCGGCAAGCAATGGACGACGGTGCGGCGACATGCTTTGGGGAGCGGTGCGATGACTTACTTTGGATGGTGGTGCGACGATAAGGTTCGAGGCAAGCGACAAGATTTTTTTAAATATAAAGTGAAGTATGGGCGATGTGGTGGAAATACGTGTAGTTGGAGGCAATAGCTTATCGATGCTACGTCGACGCCAATACTAAAGCGTTGGCGCGACGTTGGTAAATTGTCATATGTAAGTTTTTACCTACGACACACCAACGCCGCATCGATGCTAAATTATAGGCATCAGCACAATGTCGGTAATTCTAGATAGGTAAATTAACTCTTTTCTAGCGGTGGAATGATTTGTTGTAAGTGAGAAAGAAGATTCGGTTTGCAAATTGTAGAAGTCTCTTTAGGGATTTAAGCATTTGCTAAGACATTGGTACAATAGGTTTGATTTTTTTTTTTATGCTTTCACTTAATTTTGATCGTAATGTCAAAAATGTATGTGTTTATTTCATACTTTTAAAGAGTGGTAATTGATGAGTGTTTTTGCTCTTGTACATGGATGCTATGTTAATTGCTTTTAAGGACAAAACTAAAGTTGAAATTAAAAGCAAAATTTGAGATGAAATACTTTGGGGACGCAAATTAGTTTTTAGGTATAGAAATTCAAATGGACGGAAATGTTGGACTTTTGAGGCTTACTCACAAGTAATACATTTGGGAGATGTTTGTTCGGTTTAGCATGGAGGGAGCAAAGACAATCACTACACTCATGCCTTTGTACATACAACTTCCTAGTAAAGGTCTTCGATCTCAAAGAAGGACAAGACCTTCATGGAGAACGTATTATATACAAGTGCAGTTGGTAGTTTGAAGTATGTTATGATTTGCACTAGGACTAACATTACATAGACCGTTGGTTTGGTTATTAGATATTTGGCAAATCCGAAAAAATTGTATTGAGAGATAGTGATGTATATTTTTAGATATCTTCAAAGAATTCTAGGTCATCACCTTTTTTTGAAGCTGGAGATAGAGATTTCAGTTTGGTTGAATTTTGTGATTCCGACTATGTTGGGGATGGAGATTAAAGAAAGTCAATATCAGATTATGTGTTCACTCTTGGAGTGATAACTATCAACTCGAGATTGAGTTTACCTACGATAGTTGTTTTGTCTACTACAGAGACATAGTTGATAGCTGTCTTGAAGTAGCTAGAGAATCACTTTATTTAAAGTGGCTAATGTGTGATTTGTGCTTCACATATCACGAGATATTGGTGAGTTGTGACAGTCAAAGTGCAATTCACTTAGCTGAAAGTTCAGCTTTCAGCTAAAAGACGAAGCATATAGAGGTTAGAGTCTTTTCTGATCTCAATGAATAAAGAAAAGTTAATTCGTCATTAAAAGGTTTGTACAGAGGAAAATGCAACAAATATGTTTATCAAGTTTTTCCCTATTGCAGATCCGTTTATTGAGGTGTTAGGTGTCGCATGCTGACACACGAGGAAAGAGTGAGTTCATAGATGGAGGGATTTGTTTTCATGGTGATACTGATCGATAGGTCCTACGCACATGGAGATGGTACATTCAATATTTTGTTGGCGGACGATGACTTTACCGGAGTTAGTCGATAAAGTGCAATAGGTGATGACCATCACAAAACTCATTAGGAAAATATCCGTAGTGTCATGTCCGAGACTGCTTAGGGTATGAAGGCGTAGGTGAAGTTTGGATGACGTGAGTGGAAATTTAATATCAAGACGGAGATTGTTAAAAATGACGATACAATATTTCCAAATAGAAGAAATGCGTCGATTGGAGAAGCAAAGAAAGCACAGTAGACGAAAAGACGAAGACAAATGAGAAGCAGAGCACATGTCTCATGTAGCATGAGTTATAGACATTCAGTCGACTGGTGAATGTTTTCTAGTTGAGTGGTGAATGTTTTCTAGTCCATTGGTAGCCCTACTAGTCGACTGAGTTTTGTGCAATTTTGAACCCAATAGGAGCTTTGATCTCTGAGCCGACTGGGAATACCTACCGGTCGACCGGTAGATATGTCCAGTCGACCGATTCACCATTTTATGCAGCAATTCAAATTCAACAATCCATTGCATTTTCATCTTTTTTCGGACATTTGGAATTCCATTGTAGATTTTTGCAGAGATTTGATCCAACGACATGGAAGAATTCAGAACACTATAAAGGGACTTAGGGTTTATTGTATGCATGCAAAATGAGAATTTTTATTTGGTTTCTTCTTCTCTAGGATTGCATTTCATTATCAATATTGTAATTTTTTTTGAAATGTAATAAATTCTATTCCTTCAAAGTAAATGTACATTATTCTACTGCGATAGTGAAAGTACTGTAAATTTGCGGTTTTTTACCTTTCTGTTATTTGCATATGTGATTTGAAATATTAATTTTCTGTTTGTTCTACCACACCATCAACACGATCCTAATTTATCGCTTTTGCAACATTGGAGGTTGATTCAATTATTGTGGAATCTCCCCCAACACTGTTGTGCTGTAGAACAAATTTATCCGCAGTTAGACTGTCTAGGGAAATTTGTTGTAATAAGTCCACCTTTTTAATAGTAAAGACTGGAGTGGATGCACAAATTTTAATACTATGTTGCATTGTTGTCTTGGGCGTAAAATTTGAACCTTGGCATCATTGTCTACCCGGTGCCATAGCTTTTGGATAATACATGTTTCTACTGGTATACAACACTCCTAGATATATAGATAACTCAGGTATCTTGTATCATATGATCCCATGGCTGTCACTAATTTCTTACAGGGCAAACCTTTCTGTGCGTCAGGATGTATGTATATTCTGGCAAAAAGTTGAACAAATGGTCGATGAGTGATCTTGCAAGTTCGTCGGATTTGAAATTGTTTTTTTTTTTCTCTCCATCAAATTAGCTTTTTTTCTGAAAGGATTTCAAAATTTCATACGGACGTCTGTTACTCTTTTCTGAGAATTTCTGAACTTGCTGTGTGTGAGGGCACTTGTCTTTTTTCCTCATTGGAAATGTACTGTTGGGCTAGCACATTCTGGAACTTGTTTCTTTTTGTAGAAGTGATTAAATATGTTGGTAGTTTTCTGTTCTAATTCAACAACCGTACCATTTCAATAGGAATTTCTGAAGACATATACTCACAACTGTCCTCTACATGAACCGAAGTAGAAGCAAGCAATGAGCAAAAGGGATACACAACTGAGTCAACTGACTTCAAGAAAAAATAAATAGACTTGTGTGTTACATGATTGCATTTTTATCTCATAATATGGGCATCCAATCAATTCGATGTGATGGCGATTAAAAAGGAAAGAGAAGGTATTAAATTAGGAAATGGACTGCAAACAGTAATGATGTTAATGCTGCCAAGAAATATGACTCAAACCTTCTGATTGACGACAGCATTACCTACCATGGTGAGATCACATTTAATGTTCTTTATAGACTTTCTCATGGCTTATTATGCTACTCCATATGCATGACTCACATAATTTTATATTTCTCTAAATTACTTATGAAAATCATTTAATTCTGTCAAGATCATTATTATTAATGTCTACAATGGTGCACCTATAACCATTCAGACATACTACTGTTATCGATATCGATTACTCAGCTGCTTCCACAACTTTATAGTTTCTCCATGTTGTATATAGCCAGCTAAGCAAAATAGCATGCTTGATTGCTTGTCTTTTTCATCATCCAACCGGTAGCAAACTGAGCATGTGCAAGTGATGATAAATGGTTCACTTGCTGAAATTTCGTCCCTGCAGTACAAGGCAAATTCATATTGCGGGAAGAGTGAAATAAGATTTGGGGGGCACCGATTGAACATTTTTTATATACCACATGAACACTTCTCAGAGTATAACGGGCGGACTAGTATTTAAGATTCACCAGTTTGAAAAAACTCACATTTGTGCATGTGAGAAAGCGAGCTTGAGTTTAGTTATGTACTAGTAACCAGTTGAATGTTTTACATGCGTTTCTCTATTTTTTAAGAAAAACAGACTAGTTTCTCCTGTCTGATCGATCCATATGGAATTAAATGAGATTTTGTAATAAAGAGCTATGACACTTGATTTAACTACACATGCATATTACTATTAGATGTTGCAAAAAAGTAGTTGTATATGTTAGAGAATCTATTCATCAAGTTAGTCCCTACTCCTGTCTATACTATTTTGTAGATTGATCAAGCAACTCTTCTTTCTTTTTCTCCCCTTTGTTTTTAAAATATTTATCCGCGAAACGGTAAAAGCGGCGTGGGAGGCATAAAGTGATATGCTTTTGATTGTTATAACTTATAAAACTAAGCTAAAAATACCATTAATTCTGTACTTTATAGGTTTGATTACCAAAATGTAGAGGTTTATAAAGCGAAATGTCTTCATTTAGTCCTTTGTCAATTGCTTGATGTAGCAATTAATACTTCACCGCATGAATGTAAAAAAGTAAGCATGTAAAAGGTTAATAACTTACTGCATACAAGGGTGTGGTAAGTTGCTTTTTCCTGTACCAATTAATTGGGGTGTTGTCCCAACCCATAAACTACAGTTGTTACTGATTCTAAGTAGAGAGGCTCATTAATACGCTGCAAAAACATTCGGAATCTATGCCGGCCTCATTCATTCACTTCACAATTTTTTTTTTCCTTGAGCAAATACTCCACACATTTAATGCACTGCTTTATCATTTTTCTTCATTTTACTACATATCCATAAGAAATATCCTTTACATAAGTCGACGTCAGTTTTCTTTAACATAATCAAATGAAGGAGGGGTGATACATGGGCTTAGACCATGTCACCATACACCCATTGAGTTTGGTGATTGAATATTTTCCTAACATGAGATGTGTTAACGTATGCCCAGTTGACATTTGTTAAAATTGTGTATGTATATATAATAGTCCTTCCGACTTTTCCACTTTACATGTGTGTATGTGTGTCTACACTGTCTGTGCGCCTGTGCACGTGCATGTGCACGTGTGTGAAAGGTAGTTTTGAGTTGTGTTTATCAATGCTTTTATTTTTAGTGATTAATGTTTCAAACATTTTTTCAACCACCGTTGCAAAGTTTTAAAATTTACCTTCGGCCCCTCTAAAACAAATTCATAAAACACCCCCATGAACTTTTTTAATGAAAATGTGCATTTTAAACGGGATATATTTCCATCTAGTATTGCAAATTTTAATGTTACAAAAGTGTACAGTTAGGACTGTAAATATTTGTAGTTCTAACTGCGTATATATACAATTTAAAATGCATATTTTTGTTGGAAATTTTGAAGGGTTTTTTGGGTAATAATTTTGAAAATAAGGGAGGCATGCTAATTTCTAGTTAATGTTTACTATTTGGTAGGGCTTAGCATTTGTTATACGTGTCAGTGGTCACAAGTTGAAAATATAATTATATCTTTTTCCTCTTTTGAGTTTATTTTTTGAATTTAAAAATAGTTTTTCCTTAACAATATTTAATAAGGCCTGTTTGTTCAATTTCTGTAATGATTTAATAATTTAATGTTGGATTTTGCTATTGTTTTGCGGATGAAGAATGGAGAAATTGTAATGGATATTAAAGGTATCATGGATGGCGTGTGAAACACAAACTGAGGGGTTTTAAGTAGACGAAAAGACACTCAACTTGTGGATATACGAACCCTACATGGATAGCAGAACTTTAGTTATGATTAACAACAGTAAATAAAAATAATTGTTATGGCAGTATATACAGATACAAATTAATGTGGACGGATGGAGAAAGCAGACTTTGCCGTTAAGGAATTCTTTGCTGATGCTAATTAGTTCTGCTACCGTATGTGTACTTTTGACATTTCCCCAACTGTGCATCCGTTCATTTTTCTTTTCTCTTTTAGACATTTCTGTAATGCGTGTAAAAATGCTTGGTTTTGATCAGAAAGCGATGCAGCGGAAAATCCTTAATTTCAGACTGGAAAATTAAACGAAAAATAAAGAAAGAAATATTCACCTCTTCTGCATGGCCACTTTTTTGAGCTTAAATTTTTATTAGCGCTCATGGTAAATGTTGCAACACTAAATTCAGCTTACTATTTCATCAATTCAAAAATGATCTGAGCTCATATTTGTACATAATAGACAGGTCTAATGCTCAAGGTTGATTTTCATTGTGTAATCAGCTGTTATACCATGAGTTTTTCTTGGTAATCAAATGTCTTCATGAACATGTAATCTATGCAGCAGAGAATAAAGTCTTCTTAATGCCTGAGAGACTTGTACATTTTCCTTATATCCTACATTTTAAAGTTCTTTTTTCATGAATTTTGGACTTTTAGATCAATTTCACTTGGACATATTGGTTGGCTAAAGAAGCATCTATATCTGCTGTTTGTAAAACAAGAGTTATTAACGAATCTACATGTCCTGCTTGGAGACGTTGGATCATCCAAACTCAAAATAATGAGGTAGTGGTTCCCTATCATATTAATTGCGAACCCTAGATTTTTTTCCCCCTTTATATCTATTCTATTGATTTTACATTTATATTTTGGCTTGCCATCCCATCTAGCTCGAATATGAAATGGATAAAGAATAGAAAAACTGAAATAAGGAATAAGCCATGGATAATTCAAGCGATGTTTCGCAGGTTTTTTCTCAATAGTTACAAGGGATCACCTGGTCGAATTGGGAATGTCTTCTTTGGAAGTTAGATCAAAGGTTGTAAGAAAAAAATATATCTTAAAAATAGTTAAAACAAAGAACACATCCCTAAAATCAACCTTAATACGCTAAACTTAGTCTAAAAAAAATAAAAATAAATTACATCCGTTTTTTCAAATAGTACAATTTTCTTTCCTAAAATACTCATCTCGTTTGTTGGAGCAACGTTATACGTGGATGTTATTCAGACATCCATGACTAAAATTTGCACCCATTAATTATCAATCTTTAAAACGCAATAATTTTTTGTATAAACGACGGATTAACAAACCGTTTCCACCGTTAAATCACAAATTTTATTATATTTCTAATGAGTGACATTGTGCATATGTAAAAACAATGATAGTACAAGTTATTCGTAATAATTGCCGAAATGTCTGCAATTATACGCAATAATTGCCGAAATGTCTGCAATTATATAGTATGATTGCAAGCAATTCAGGAACTATATGCGTTTGTTCCAGAAATGTCTGCAATTATACACAATAGTTGCAGAAATGTCTGCAATTATATGCAATAGTTGCAGACAATTCAGCAACTATATGCAATTGTTGCAGACATGTCTACAACTATACGCAATAGTTGCAGAAATGTCTGCAAGTATATACAATAGTTGTAGACAATTCAACAACTATATGCAACAGTTGCTGAAATTTGAAGAAAAATCGACGATGTTCAAAATTTGCAGAATTCTCCACAAATATATTGTATAATTGCACTCTTAATTCAAATTTGTTTTTTGGGTACCAACAATGGATCTCATTTTAAAGATCATAAAATTTGTGATTTTTTGGTGAAAACAGTATGCCGATTCGATTTTTCTACATAAAGTTATACGCGTTTGAAATGTTAAAAACGTAAAGGGTATTTGAGCCTTTTTGCGTGCATGAATTTGAAAATAGGGACCGAAAACTAAGTTTAGTTTGAGAAGGATGTTTTCTCTATTTTGAAACTTATCAGGGATGTCAGCCAAACTAACCCTAAAAGATAAATGACTACTGGAAAAAGTTTTGGGCATAAAGATCCCACTAATCCGTAAAAGGGGATTCAAATCCTTTGGGATAAGATAACACGATATGAACTAAATTTCCTGTCCAAGCAAAGTAACTTATTTTTTCTTTTGCGGAATTTTACAGGTTAGGTTTATTATCATTCTGTGTTATTTGTATTTGTTTGTGGATAAACATGACGCTTTCGAACATTTTCAATAAATCCCTCTTGTAGAAGTAGTTTAACAATGTTTTTGGTGATATTTGTGGATGTTGTTCGAACTGTTCCATATTTACTCATGTTGAAAGTGCAACCAGAGACCAATTGTTTACCAGCTTCGTAGGACCATTTCGGTCTACTCAAAGCTTGGCACCTTGGCTCGCTAATTCTCGAAAATCACTCTATCATCATTCGTGACCTGCGTAATCACATTCTTCGTTTACTAGTTTAGGTTGATTGGTTTGATAGCTAATTGTGTTTTTCGAGGATGAGGTTGTCTAGTTGACTATCAGTCAATGTATTTACGATGTGGCAAGAAGCTGGTGTAATGATCCAACTTTTCGATTCTCGAAAGTCGACACTAATACATTCACGGTATTCGTGTGCCGAGCACTCAAGTGCTAGAAAGATATATTATAAAGGTAAAATTAAAAAAAAACAGAACAAGAAAGAAAAAACACAATATCAAGTCTCACATCGGAATGATAATACACAATATCTGAAAAGACAGTACAATATAGAGTAATTTCAAAGTTACAAAACCTAGATACTATCATCAACATGAACAGTTATAACTATCTGTCCTTACAATGCTAATACGTACATAATAATAATGCAATAGAAATAGAAATATATAGATAAACGAAAGCCTCCATCTCGTCTCCTAAAGCTCTGAAGCGACCAAAGTAAAACATGCTTTACTCGGCCTACTCGAAAGAGTAAACAGGGATTTTAGGAAAAATAAAAACCACGTGTTAGACTTAAGTCTATTATGCGAACTTAATGTACATACATCCATAAATGGTAACTTTTGAGATCGTACGAATCACCGTAACAGTTTTTCTTTCAAATGAAACTGAACCATCTGATAATTAAATATATAGATATAATAGATAATGTCTAGAGTGTAGGATATAAATTAGAAAATAGCCGTGCTGTTTGCATCTCACGATACAACAATATTAGAAGTACATCTAAAACTATTAAGGTACGATCACATATGGATTTTCTACGAAGGTCGTGTTAGTAAACTGAAGTCGGCTCCTTGATAATGGTCAAAACTGCATTTATATCTCTAAATAAAATTTATCATTAAGGTAAACATAATTGGTCCACGTCCTGATAATGATACCGAATAACATCAACTCCAACCAGCAACATCGATAAGTGTCTTTAGATATAGAGTTGATATACCCTTTCGAGTTTGCTAAACCTACAGACTATGCATCCTACTCTATTTTTTGTCGTTTTCGATGGTGAAGTTACGTTCATCATCTCTCACACGATTCTTCGTTACTCGAACAGATCACGAATCCTCATATGGATTCCAACCCAAGACGTCCGACAAATGCTAACGCTAACCTTTCCCTTGGGCTTAACTTTGAAATAAATAGTTCAGCTCTATAATATTCTACTTCACAACCGCTTCCAAAACGTAGGCTTGTATACTAACTTTGAAGTGGTATTCGGTAAGTAGTACACTTATTCGATCCCGGACTCTTCAAAACTAAATTGATGAATTTTCAGTTAACTCAACTTTGGTTCTTTCGGAGGTAAGCAAACTATATGTAAAAGAGTCCTTCCCGGGTGATCTTGTGTATATACAATTCTTTGAACTAAAGACGTTTCATACTGATGAGTCCTTCCTGGGGATCTCAAATCTTATGAAGAGTGAAGTTTTCATATACTTCCTAAGTTAATTGGTCAAGTTCAATAGTCAACTAATCGACTATCTAGTTCTAAAAATGATCGTTTATGGTAATCAAGTTTCGTACTTATCATGTTTTCGACCTTTTCTACTTACCATCTCTCGGTCAAGAGTGGAGCCAGTATGTTAGATCACTATTGCTTCTAAACTATACTCGGACACCATTCTTAGCTCTCACAAATAGATAAGCCTACTTCGTTGGTTTTTAATGCTAAGTATAGTATTAATTATTTTCCATAAACAAGTAAACAAAACAAAGCACAATTAAGTTACTTAAGCAACTCTTAAACCCTTTTGTAAACTATTTGTTTATAATTTAAAAACCCTTTTGAAAATGATATTATATATATATATATCTGTGTGTGTTTGTGTATGTAATTTATTTATAAGCTACGATATTTAATAAAGTTCTAAAAATAATTTAAAAGATAGTATATTACATAAGATTTTTAATACTTTAATAAAATAATTAACTAATTTTCTAAAACTAGATATACTTAAAATATACTTTAAAATACTTGTAATTATGGTTTAAACATTTATTTAAAATATTACTTAAAAATCACCATTTTGTATTTTATTTAGAAACTTCAAAATCATACTTTCTTTTATTTAAAAATAAACCTTCAACTTTAATAAGCCATAATTAATTATTAAAGATATATTTAAATCTCAAAGAACTTTTAAAATACTCTAATTAGAAAAGACTTACAAAAAGATTTAAAAAAATACTTAATTCAAAAGTCATTTTTAAATAATTAAAGTTCAAAATAGAAACTATAACATTTCTAGAATGTTGTAAAAAGGGTTTAAGGATACTACAATGGCCAGAAATTGCTATCGTTCAGTGTTGTAACACACTATGAATTAGAGTAGTTTTATATACCTAAAAGTTTTGTCATTTTTTGATATGCAAACAATCTTTTTAAGGTCCAATCTCTTTGCCGTAATCAATATTCTCAATATACATCATAATCATGGCAAGAAAACCCTAGGGTTCTCTCTACAAATTATTATAGGAAATGCCGAACACAAAGCGTTTCTAAATTGCTTTTATAGCTTCTATTCGCTATAAAACAACTTTCAAACTCAAACCTGATTCAAACATTATCCAACCAAACCCTATGTGCTCCATATTAAGGCTATGCAACAAACCATAAAAAGTTATACAAGTTCAAATATATCAATTACTTATGTCATTTGCTTTGCAAAGCGATAACCACAAACGTATATCACAACATATAATCAAACAACATACTATAATTTAAAAAAGCACATATACACTTCATATTCATTCAAATAGTGAGATTTCTCACTGTTCAATGAGTAAACAACCTAGCACAAACATCGACTTAGCTTCCTTCTTCCTACCTCAAATAAACAAAGACCAAAATCTTCCTTTGTTCACCACTACCTCATGACCAAGGCATAATGGCCTTCAAATGCTCACCGCCCAAGCTTTTCTTAGGGTGTGTGCTATAAATCTTCAAGCTCCAAGTTGATGAGAGGTTTTGCTATGATATTGTAAGTCTGATACTAGAGTTTGATGAGAGTTAGGGTTGAATTGCTTTGAGTTTTAGAAATTCAAAGTAGAAGAGATAAGAGAACGGAGAGCTTTTTATCTGTGCATAAAAATTGTGAAATGGATTCTATGAACAATGGTTGGACTTATATAGGCATTCAAATGGTAAGCTCACCCTCCCCCTTACCTTTTCTAGCCGGCCAAACATCAACTCCCCTTTCATGTTCCTCCATGTGACTTACTTTCCACCTTAAAAGCGAAAGAAAATATCTTCACTCCAAATATCTCTACCTCACACCTTGTAGAAGCTTTCCAAAGATATTTAGTTTACCATATTTAGTGAAAATATTTTTATTAGATATTAATGACTTCATATGATATTTAGACATGTACAAAAAGTTTGAGCAACTTGTATTGAATAAAAAGTTGTTTGTCGATAAAACGATTTTCGGCCACATTATTGATATTTCTTCGAAGTATTTATTTTTGCAAACAAATCTCAAAAACAAGTTTCTTATCATCAGTTATTAATTAGAAGGAGTTTAACAAGGTTATAAATCACTTTTATAATACTTAACCATATTTCAAAAGTTCATATATTCAAAGAGGAAGTGTTCGAAATTACGGGTCGCTACACCTGGAGCGGTAGTTCAATGGTAACCTTGCACGTTACTTGTATAGTTATGGTGATGAGGTTATGGAATTAGTTGGGATAAATTAATTATTTTAATACTCTCGTAAATGATTGTTATGGCATTTGGACTAATTATTAAA
The DNA here is from genome assembly GCA_030765085.1 of Allium cepa. Classification (NCBI taxonomy): domain Eukaryota; kingdom Viridiplantae; phylum Streptophyta; class Magnoliopsida; order Asparagales; family Amaryllidaceae; genus Allium; species Allium cepa. The sequence goes on from CM060932.1 coordinate 142,580,303, forward strand.
AGCAAAAAAAATCTTTAAAGATATTAAAGAGTTCAAATTCTTCTCAAATAGCCATCTGCACTCGTTTGGAACATTTAAAGCTTCGCTAGCACTTATAACCGTTTAGCTAAGGAACAAAGCTGCAGAGTAAAGCCTATAAAAGTCTTTATTAGGTACATTTAATTTTCAGATCAAAAGCCTTACATGGATATCATCATCAACAGCTAACATGTTATCAACTCATGTGATATATTTTAGCAATGAGATTTTGACATATGCTTTAATCTGAGTCATCAACGTACTAGGCCATTAATTCACATCTAGATTACTATAAATAAAGGGCTTACACCCCTTGGTACACAATGTATTTTTCTTGTCTAGAGCATCTCAATTTATTAATGTTTGCTTGTTTCTTGTACATTCGACATATGAAGCTATAATTAAGAATAATACCTAGAGTGGACGTAGGAAGAATTTCAAACCATCGGATATTGAGTTTATTCTTTTTAGCTTTTGGCATTTACTTTTGTTGCTTGTCTTTACACAATTCTAAAACACTCGATGTTTCACTTGGAATTCTGGCGCTTCTTTACGAACAATCTTTTATCTGAATGTTAGTGTAATAAAAAATGCACTAACTTTTGTTTTGTTAGAAGAAGGGCCTTCCAACCTTCGAGTTTGGTTCAAATATTTTTTGTTCTCAACTAGTTGCTTATTGACTGTTATCATGAGTACTCGTTATGATGATTAGAATTGGAAGAAAGAAGAAATATAAAGTGCATAATGGAGGAGTTTCAAGAGGAAAGCAAAATAATTTAAATAACACTCAAAAACCTAGCCGAGAATTCTGTAGTACTTGCAATGATGAAAATACCAAAAACTCCTTGACTAGTTCAAGCAGTTGTTAATCCTCCATGGATTACAATGGAGGAATTGAAAAAGGAACGCTAGTACAATCATCAATCAAAAATGTTCCAATAAGAATAGGCAAGTTAAAAAGGAGAAAAGAGATCCCAGAAAGAGGAAAATGACTTATTAGAAGAGGAAATGAATGTCAAAAATATATAACTACTCGTGCTTAAGGCAGTGGTTTGAAGGCCAAATGAGGAAAAGGACGAAAGTGAGAGATTACCCTTGGCATCGCCACCTCGATAACCTCGTAACAGCAACATAATCGAGACGAGAGACATTGTCTCTATGGAAATCCAAATTGTTCTTTCATAAAAGTAAAAGACTACATCTTAGTGGAAATGATAGGTTGAGTCTCAATGTAGATCGAAAAATGAAGAGGTTGACTTGGAACTTGGTTGACTAATGAAGAAGATATAGAAAAGGAATCGTGAGTTTCAGCTCGTAAATAGAATAGGAAACATGTTACCGTGAACATACAAAATCATGGTGTCACCATTACCCCTTCGTTTCAAAATTACAAAACTTACGAATGACGGATCTGATTACCTAGAGAACTTTCTGTTATGGTATGGTATAGAAATGGTTCGATGGACGCTTTTAAATGCTATCAAATGACATTATCCTAGCGACTTTCATAGAAATCATTACTAAATGACATCGATAATATCCAATTTAGACTATTCACTCATGGGAGTTGTTTACCTTGGACATTTTTTACTCAGTTCTTTGCCTTTTAGGAGCCATAGTTGGATTTAGTATTGTTGAGTCAAGATTTTTATAGAGTTTTGATTTCTGACAAAGGGATAAGCCGTGATCGACAAAAAGAAGTTATTCAGACACAAAGAGCTCCATATGATTAGAGGTTGATTATTTGGTATGTTAGTAATGATTATTTATGTTAAAATCTAGCCTCAAATAATCTTATGCCTTTATTCTTCGAATATATATATAAATATATATGAGTGCACATTAACTGTGCAGTCTGGACAAAACCGGTCGACCGGTCAAAACTAGGTGGTCGACCGTTTTTGCCCAGAATGCACAGATAATGTGCACAAGTGAACATAACGTATATATATATATATTCAAATTCCTGTCTACTGGTCATTTTTTGACCCGTCGACCGTTTTTAAACAGAGAGCAACCTTTTCCAAAAGACACTTCTTTCTCCAATGGTTGCATCTCTTACCTTTCATCAAATAATCATATCTATTAATGGCAACTGTTCACAAAGAGTTACAACTATTTTTCTCTATATATACTCATCTAAATCATTGATTCAATATACATGAAAACATGATTGTATATGCTTTTTACTCTAATCTCTGATCTTACTTTCTACATACTCCTGCATTCTAAAAGCTCTCAATTATTTTAATTGCTTATTGAATCATTGAAATTATTTCATATCTTTTGATTCAATAAGTAATATACTTTCCTTAGTCTTCACAAAACATCACTCGTATATTTTGAGGATAAGATTATAGGAAATTTGTACTACAAGTGACAAAACTGTGTTATCAAGAACACATACCGTCGACAAACAATTATATTCATTGTTGTTGAAGTCCTCTGTGTTGTAAGAGGCAAGTGTTGAAGTCCTCGGTGTTGTAAGAGGCAAGTGTTGAAGTCCTCAGTGTATTAGAGGCGTGAAATCCCGTTAGTTTGCTCGGGTATTGTAAACCTGTTCCTCCGGGTGAAGCGAGGTAGTTAATAGTGAAAATCCAGATAGAAGTCTGGGACTGGACGTAGGACGGTGCTCCGAACCAGTATAAAAATCTCTGGTGTGATTTTTCTATTTTTATTTTTACTTTGCTACTATCATCTATTTTCCGCATTTATATTATAGTCCATATTACACGATCCGTGTGTACTATATTAGCACATATAATCGTATACACACCGCACTTTCATTTGGTATCAGAGCCTGGTTTTCTAGAGATCGTAACAACATCCTAAAATAAATGGCTACAAATAGATCTAGTCAAGGCAATATGAAGAGGAAGAGCAATAAAGAACAATCAAAGGAGCAAACAAATAAATGCTTCATGGCAAAAGATAACGAGGTTAGTGATCTAACTTTTGATGATATGATAGAAATAAATTCAGAACTTCTAGACACTTTAAAAAGTCTCAAAAGAAAATATAAGGAAGCTCTGGAAAATCAGAAGAAAGCAGAATTCGAAAGAGATATGCTTAAAGACGAGAAGAGAATATTAGAAGAAGAACTTGAGAAAATTCAAGATTCAGACAATTCTCAACTCGCTCTATTAAGTCAAGAAATAGAAGCTCAAAAAGAAAAGAATAATGCTCTAGCTTCTGAAAATCATGAGTTAAAAACAAAAATTAAAATTGTTGAGTTAGATAACACTAGTCTCAAAACTAAGCTTGATGACATTACTAAAAATATTTCCAATTTTAATAAAGGGAGAGAAAATTTATCCAGGATTATTGAAAATTCTCAACCTGCTTAAAATAAGAAGGGATTAGGTTATGTTAAGAATTCAAAAGCTCACAATGATAGAAGTGGCGTAGGCTATAAACAAGCTAAAAGTAAAAATAGTACTAGATATGCATTCATGTATACTAACTTTAGTGCTAGTACTAGTAATCAAGATAGTTTTAAAACCAGTTATAGTCATAATAGTACTTTGTTTAGAAATGATAGAAATTATTCTTCAAGTACTAAGCTAATGACTAATAGTATTAAGATATGGATTCCAGCTAATATGATTGATCACGATAAACAACTTTATATTAGCAACTATTATAAGAATGTAATTTGTAATGAAAATTATATTTATAAAGGTTCAACCACACCCAAATGGGTATGGTTTCCAAAGACCTAACCCCCTGGACCCTAACATAGTAAATGGGTACGGAAAATTATTATTAATTTTTTGCAGGTACTCAGAGAAACAAAAGGAAAAGGATAGATTTTGGAATTTCAAAGAATGTTCCATATGTTTAATAGAATTACGTGCTTACAATAAAATATGGACTTCGGTAAATATGGTAAAATTTATTTTACTTTTCCTTCATAATTAATAATGAGTTTATCTCGTTATATACAAGATATTTTATATAATTTTATATATTTCCCCATTCTTTTTGATAATGACAAAGGGGGAGAAATTCATATGCATATAAATAGAGGGAGATATTATACTTAGGGGGAGATGTTATACTTAGGTGGAGCTTTAAAGATATTATCTGGCACTTGTACTAAATAGTGTCATGTTTTAATTTGTACTAGACTTGTGTGTATTATCATCTTGTGTGAATGTTACTCTTGATCTATGGTAGTAGTTTTATGTTGCTTATAATCTCTTTTACATCCTCCATTTAAACAACTCCTTTTTGTCGATGACAAAGGGGGAGAAAATTGTGCTAACATTATATATGCAGGACACAATCTCAGGGGAATATCTTATACAGGGGGAGATTCATAAATATGTTGTCATCAATCAAAAAGGGGGAGAATGTTGAGTCAAGATTTTTATAGAGTTTTGATTTCTGACAAAGGGATAAGCCGTGATCGACAAAAAGAAGTTATTCAGACACAAAGAGCTCCATATGATTAGAGGTTGATTATTTGGTATGTTAGTAATGATTATTTATGTTAAAATCTATCCTCAAATAATCTTATGCCTTTAATCTTCGAATATATATATAAATATATATGAGTGCACATTAACTGTGCAGTCTGGACAAAACCGGTCGACCGGTCAAAACTAGGTGGTCGACCGTTTTTGCCCAGAATGCACAGATAATGTGCACAAGTGAACATAACGTATATATATATTCAAATTCCTGTCTACTGGTCATTTTTTGACCCGTCGACCGTTTTTAAACAGAGAGCAACCTTTTCCAAAAGACACTTCTTTCTCCAATGGTTGCATCTCTTACCTTTCATCAAATAATCATATCTATTAATGGCAACTGTTCACAAAGAGTTACAACTATTTTTCTCTATATATACTCATCTAAATCATTGATTCAATATACATGAAAACATGATTGTATATGCTTTTTACTCTAATCTCTGATCTTACTTTCTACATACTCCTGCATTCTAAAAGCTCTCAATTATTTTAATTGCTTATTGAATCATTGAAATTATTTCATATCTTTTGATTCAATAAGTAATATACTTTCCTTAATCTTCACAAAACATCATTCGTATATTTTGAGGATAAGATAATAGGAAATTTGTACTACAAGTGACAAAACTGTGTTATCAAGAACACATACCGTCGACAAACAATTATATTCATTGTTGTTGAAGTCCTCTGTGTTGTAAGAGGCAAGTGTTGAAGTCCTCGGTGTTGTAAGAGGCAAGTGTTGAAGTCCTCAGTGTATTAGAGGCGTGAAATCCCGTTAGTTTGCTCGGGTATTGTAAACCCGTTCCTCCGGGTGAAGCGAGGTAGTTAATAGTGAAAATCCAGATAGAAGTCTGGGACTGGACGTAGGACGGTGCTCCGAACCAGTATAAAAATCTCTGGTGTGATTTTTCTATTTTTATTTTTACTTTGCTACTATCATCTATTTTCCGCATTTATATTATAGTCCATATTACACGATCCGTGTGTACTATATTAGCACATATAATCGTATACACACCGCACTTTCAACTATTTTGGAAAATATCGAATAGAATCGAGGACAATTTTTGAAAGATTATTATAAGTGACTAATATATAGTTCTAAAAGCCTGAGAGATTTTGGATGAATCTAAGTTCATTTCTGTTATTTTAGGATCATGGAAGTTTACACCTTTTTGCAAGGATCTAATGAGAACCAAATGTAGAAGCTTGAAAGAAATCTTTCACTAAGTGGAGAGATGTGCAATTAAAGGTCTTAACGGTTTTATAGCGGTGGAGGTGCAAAAAGTTATAACGGTTATATTGTAGAAAATAGTGGAGGTGCAAAAGGCTTCATTATATATTAAATCAAATATTCAAAGTTAATTTATTCTCATTCTCACATCATTTGTGTCAGAAAAAGAAATATTATTTAATTGTATATAACAAAGTCAGAGAATATCAAGATTTATGAAAACTATATTTGGTGATTACAATAGATTTCTAACTTATATTGAACCTTTACGCCTTAAAATTAGGTCTTCACTCTAACTTTGTTAATTTGATTAAAATAGAACTAGTCAAATCAGCCTTTATGTATCAATGTTGCTAAAAAAGGCGCTAAAAAGTCTTGATTTAGCGAGTGTAGCGGAAAGTAGCAGGGCTTAAAACGAATCTACAGCTTAATTGCATTTAACTGAAATAGCGTAGCGGTCGAAGAGTGACATGTGTTATAATAGGGATTTTGCGGGGCTTTACCTACATAGGTAGAGAGACACATCCAAGTAGATGAAACAATAGATAATAAAGGAGGTTGTAGGTGGAACAATGATGGAAGAATGTTGATTCTAAGAAACAAAGAAAGAATTTGAACTTTGGATTACTCCCTTTGACCCATTTGTATGCGCAAATTTATGCTATAACTAAAGATAGGTAAGATGTAGAACCATGAAGGAATAAACTATTGCATCAAGTGCATCGAGAAGGCGGGGTAAAATGAGAAATTTTCAAAATCATTTCTTTTCATTTTAATATGCATTGGACCTTTTATAGTGTTATCATGAATAATGTTGATAAAAGTAAATCATATATAATGTTTTATTGGATGATTTTGGTATGAATTTTAAGATTTATTAGATTTTCATTATCATTATCATTATCATTATATTAACAATATTAGTTTGGTAATAAATTATTTTGCCAACTTTTTAAGTAAACAGTAGCACATATTCAAGTTTAATACTTCATAAAATCAACGTTATAAATTTAAATGATTACGATCCATTATAATTCAAATATCAAAATATTCGAAGCAAATGCATAAATTCTTAATATATTAATTTTGATTGTTGATATGCAAAATATTGGAAATGTTATAGTGTTTAATTTACAACGTCAAAAATAAGTATATTAATATCATTGTGTTCAAAGTTTAATTACGAACCCAATGATGGAAGTTGCACATAAACAGAGTTTGTATGTGATAGTTATGACATTTGCAATATATAAAATATATAAGGTTAAATTAAAAAATGCACACCTTTCTCCCGATTTAGAAACCTAGCCGCCTCTCCCTTAATTTTCAAATAATTTTATCCATTACCTAACGCTGCTGTAGACACCATCAACACCATCATCGGATTCTTCTTAATGATTTAATCTCCCCATATCCCTAGTGTCGAACTCGGTCATCTGTAGCAATAACCTAATTTTTAATTTTATCAATCCAAGAATTCAACGTTGACAATGTAGAGCCAAGATTATTCTCATTCTTAACGTCGTCCCTACTGTGCCGAACTTGTTTTGTTCCATGCTGATACTCCAATCCTGTTGATATGTGAAGTGGTGTGTACATGCACGATATCGTGAGCGGATGAACAATGCCAAAAAAAGATTGTTTAAGAAACCAGTTTAGTAATCCAGTCGGTATATCTAAATTAAATAAATATACAAATGATTATTAAATAAAATTTACTTAATAATCCAGTCATTGTACAACACTTGAACCATCAATTTTTCCACAGTGAGAATATTTCTCTTACTCAATGGCGGAGTTGCAAAGTCCAACTTTAAAATATAATTTATTTCATAGAGAATAAATTTTTTATATATAAATGGAGGCTCTATGGATCTATTTATAGCATCAAATGCTAAAATATATGCTTATGATATTTCTACTTAGTCAGACTTCATTTATTAATTAGGTTCAATAATCCAATTAAATAACAAATCATTTAGCTAATTCAATATAGCAAGTTCTTTTAATTATAAGCTAATATTAATCATTTCAACTATCAAAAAATATATTTATTATTTAATAAATATTATTTTCGATCTACATAAATAATTAACTAAATACACAACAATTATGTATTTTAGTAATTAAATTTTCAGCTTTTAATAATACTAAATAATAATAATAAATTAATTAATATGTAATCGTATTATTTTCTTCGTAATGATAATTTATAATTTTTTTAAATATTCCAATAAATTATTTTTGATTAAAAACTGAGTTTAGTTGTGTGAGTCTCAAAAGTGAACTCAGCCCTTACTAATATTCAAACAATTTAAATATTATAGCATGTATGGACTTTGTTGAAGCGCAGTTGTGGAACCAGTTCAATTGCTTATAGATTATCAATGGTCGAAACTCGATTAATATCCTTTTTTTAATTGCGATGTCCAAAATTAAATTCATGGTTAAATCGTCAATTAACCGATTTGATTTGACCAAAGACTTTGGCTTTACATTAACTAACAATTACGCTGATACCAACTCTATATTCAAATGAGATGAATTCTCTTGAATAGTATTCATTAGTTTAAACAAAGTTAAAAGGATGTGTCTATTCGTGAAGAGATGTGATTATAAATCATATCTTTTCAAAAATCTAAAAACCATCTCTCCAGCGGTCTATATATCGACATATCTATGTAGCATATGTCGACATACATATGTATGTTTTGGAGAAGAAAAAAAACTCTTTTAAGACATTGCAAAATTCTTGAATTCTTAAAAAATTATTCAAGCATAGCTTCTAAAAATATTTTAACATAAAAAACTTTATAAAAATTTAGTAAAAATATATATTTTGAACATAAAATAAAATATTTTGATAATAAAATAATAATAAATATTTAATAGGAAAGTATTCAAAGAATCAAATGGTTGCTATCCATGGACTTTTACAAATTATTTTGATGTTTATTTACTATAAATTATAGTCAGAACTCCCTTTGTCTCCATATCTAAACTCATTAGTCTTCAATTATCTTGATCATCTTTGAACCTTGATCTCTAGTCTTTTTACTGATCAGTGTTCAGAGTCGATTATCCTTTACTTGCATTCACCTGTATATTATCCCAAAAATTACTATACAACTTGGAAAAACATAAGTACCTATATTTATTTGGTTGTTGTCATCAAAATCAATACCCATGGAATTAACAATCTTCCACTTTTTGACGATGACAACCATATAAATATATTTGATATAAAATATAATCTAACTTCCCCTAAATTGTTTAACTCCCCCAATTTTGAATAAATCCCCTTCAATCTATGCATATATTATATTTTTCCCTCCCTTTGTCATCAAGAAAAACGAGTAAAGAAAGATAAACTCCCTATTGAATTTGACATATTTATATGATGACGTTTGTAAACAAATCAATAATAATTGTAGAATATTTATGAGAAGCAACTACATAAATTCAATTATCTATATACACACAAGGCTATTATCCATATCAAACATTTTATTTTGAAGAAAAACCAAATGATTTTGTTAAATATATATGTTTTACACATATTATTCACAGAAATCATACAAATGTACAATTAATAAAATAAACTTATAATGATAATAATTATAAAATAAAACTAAAAACACTTGTATTTTTCTTGGGAACTTCGACCCATCCTTCTGATCCAAAGATAGGATTTGTGTTGATAACTTCATAATCTTCATTGTCCACTTTCGCTTTAGATTTCGGGCATTCAGGAGTGCTGCTGTGAACTTGTTTGGCGAAATTATAAATGAAATGACAAAGAGAGTCCGATTGTTTATTCTGTTCTTTGACCATTTGCATTTTTCTCAACTCCATGTATCGTTGATTGCATAAAATGAAGCAAAGAGCTTTCTTAAAAGATTAGAGAGTTTCTTTTAGATTTTCACTAAGTTTTTGACTGGAAAATTTTGTATTTGAATCCACTTTTATGAAAAGAGATGACCGGAGAGGAATAGAGTAAGAAGAGGAATTAAATTTTGAGTTTTTTTGGGAAGAAATGGGATTTTATAGAAGTGAAAAATCGGATTGATATTTATTCCCTTAAAAGATTAACTAACTTTTTAATTTTAAGGAAATCAGAAGAAAAAATTCTGTTATATATCGACATACCTGTGCATTATATGTCGACATATTTGCAGATATTTGCATATTTCTTGTTTTTGTTTATATATTTTTTTGCTATCTCAAATTTTGAGTTTTAGAGAATATAAGAACACTATTGGACAACAAAATTAAATTTCTAAGTAATTTTCATTAACGTAAAGGAGAAGTACATGAACATAAAAGAAAAATACATGAAAATAACATGAAATAAAACTAGAAAAACATATAACTAAGAGATAACAAGGTAGATAAAAGATCTAAAAAGATGATGATGTAGAGTTTCCACCAAGTTTCGTAATGATCTTTCCAAAGTATTTGTCCACTGTGTTTGTGAGAAAAGTGGACCTTCTACTAAAGGAACGCTTAAGCATCTTTTGGTTGTTGAGAAGCTTTTCTTGGTTCTTAAGGATTTTTTTGTAGGAATAGCAGGGTGGTTTGTCAAAGCTTTCTAAGGAAGTGTCTATCTTCTCCTCCTCTTCTTCTTGCTTTTCGTCCTCTCCAATTTCCATTCCATACTTTCTTCTTCCAAAATCTATTACTCTTCTTCCCTTACCAATCTCTCCTCATTTTCGGTAAGAGATTGATACGGCTCGAATTTAAGAGGAAAGTGCATAAGAGAGAGGTTGGTTTGTTCGAAAACTTTGTGGGGAAAAATATTTTCTCCTTTTAGGTCAATACCAAAATAATTGAAAATTCTAGTAAGATACGCACCATGGTAATGTGTGTTTTCATGCCTAGAGATTTTCTTTTGAATGAAGTCATCTAAAATTACTTAAGCCCAATTTGTATTATACTTTCCAAAAATAGAAAAAGGAGCTTTGAAAACTTTTTGAGTTGGGTTATTATAATTCTCTATTCTCAATGTAATACTTTATTGTAAAATAAGACTCATTAGTTTTACTTTAGGCCTAAGATTCTTGCATTTAAGGCCATACTCTTCATGGTTAGAAAACAAATCATGCATAACTTCTCTGTTACCATAATCAATTTCAAAAGCGGAGAGATCATTTTCACTACTTTTACAACCAAGAATTTGATCACGAATTTCACAATCCAAAACAATAGTAGTATCTTCGTCAAACTCTAGATTTGGCATTCTTCTCCTTGAAAAAAAAAATTCCATTTAAATTTGCATAAAACATTTTAACCAAAATCAGGATAGCAATCACAATCATTTTGAGGTTAAACCAAAATTACCATTTTCTAAATCAAAATCTTTTAAACCATGAGAATAAATCATTAAATTTGCAAACCTTCTCGAAAATTCTTTTCCATAAGTAGCATACTCAATAAAAATTTCAATGAACTCTTGATTATTAAAAAGTTTACTTTTGATTCTTTTGGTAAGCTTAATGGCTTTGGATGAGGTGGGTTTGTTTGTGGAAGACGTTTTTGATTTGTTTGGGAAAGAGAGAATAACGAATAAGTTGCGGATTTTGAAATTATTTGTGTGTAGAAGATGAGATATAATAGAGTAAATAAATAGAGATTGAATAGCCATATGATAGATGAAAAGGTGATAAGTCAAATTTTGAAATTAATGTAAGAGAAGGAATTTCAAAAGTTTGAATTTTCAAAAGATTCTCAAAATTCTGCCAGGTATGTCGACATACCCATGTGACATGTGTTGACATATGGGTCAAAATTTCAAAATTCAAAATGGAGAAATACTACATATACATACAAACATACATACATACATACATACATATATATTCATACATACTTATATATATATATATATTTAATATTTATATTTATATATACTTATTAATTTTATTGTGTTCCTATATAATTTCTAAAAATAAGAAATAAAAATAATAAAATATGAAATGTGAAAGGTGCCAATTTTTTCGTTTTCTTTATCTCTTCTGATTAATCTTCCATCCCTGTGAAACACATAATAATATTTTTTTGTATTTGGTTCGTTGTCGCTTAATGCGGTATCTGAATCACCCATAGTTGCATTCTAAGCTCTCTCTTTTTGAATGAATCCTATTTGGTGTTTTCTTTTGTTGTGGGCAGTCTCTTTGTAGATGGCAAGATTCACCGTAATCGTAACACTAAAAAACATTTTCGTTTCCGGAATTTTCATTTTCAATTTTACGAAAGTTGTTCATCTTTCTGTACTTCAATAATTTTTTGAAATTTCAAGTCATAAGAGCAATCTCCTCATCATTATCGTCGTCATCTAAATCATGTTCGTCAGTTGTAGCATTGAATACAATTCATTTCTTTTCGGTTGCCTTGCTTTCATCTCTACCTTGCAATTGTGCTTCATAGGACATTAGATTACAATTAACTCAATTTTCAACATACTAATATCGTTGGCTTCCTCTATTGCTAATGTCTTTTGATCCAATTCCAAAGATAGTGAATTAAGAATTTTTCTAACTTGGTCCACTTTGGAGAAATTTTTAGGTAATAATACTAGTGAATGAAATGTATCTTGAAATTTGGAATACATATCACAAATAGACTCATTTGGTTTCTTTTTAAGCAGTTGAAACTGATTGGTTGGCATAGAAACCTTAGTTTTTTTGTTACTCTATTAATACCCTCATGTGTAACTTACAATGATCTCCGAATTTCATATGCAAACTTACAATTAGAAACTTGATTAAATTCATTTTTATCCAATAAAAAAATACTCGTGGCCTAAGAATTATTAAGTGCTTGTGTCTTTTGGTCTGGTGTCCATATTGAATGTTCAATTTGGAGTTCAATGTACTCATTCTGTGTAATATTTCAAATATCTAAACCAATAAATTGTAAATAATTTTTCATTCTACATGAACAATAAATATAATCACTACCATTAAATAGTAAAGGTCTAGCAGTTGATTGTCCTTTAACATAAGTGTTAAAAAATGTACTACCAGTTTTGTTAGGCATTTATATTTTTAAAAAATCAAGTAACGAGTTTTTGAAAACTTAATGCTCTGATACCAAATGTGGGGAACAATGAAGCATTTTTTGAACTAATCTTAAAGCTATTTTACACTAAAAGGGGGAGTGAATAGGGTTTTATAACTTTTATGACATTAATATTTGAATCAAAACATGGATATTCAATCATAAATGTATATACTAACAGGAAATCATAAAAATATTTATAAGCAGTAAATTAAAAAGTAACGAGTTAGAGAGATGACAGTAGGAATTTTATTCTGGTTTGGATTTGTCCCACATCCAGTCCCATACAATTTTTATACAGATTTCTTTTCAATTGCCTACTTTGAACAAGTAGCAAGTAAACTAGAATACAGTCTCGATTCTACATGAACAATAAATATAATCACTACCATTAAATAGTAAAGGTCTAGCAGTTGATTGTCCTTTAACATAAGTGTTAAAAAATGTACTACCAGTTTTGTTAGGCATTTATATTTTTAAAAAATCAAGTAACGAGTTTTTGAAAACTTAATGCTCTGATACCAAATGTGGGGAACAATGAAGCATTTTTTGAACCGATCTTAAAGCTATTTTAACACTAAAAGGGGGAGTGAATAGGGTTTTATAACTTTTATGAAATTAATATTTGAATCAAAACATGGATATTCAATCATAAATGTATATACTAACAGGCAATCATAAAAATATTTATAAGCTGTAAATTAAAAAGTAATGAGTTAGAGAGATGACAGTAGGAATTTTATTCTGGTTTGGATTTTTCCCACATCCAGTCCCATACAATTTTTATACAGATTTCTTTTCAATTGCCTACTTTGAACAAGTAGAAAGTAAACTAGAATACAGTCTCGATTTCAAGGCAACAAGGCACCCCTCTTGATTTCCAAGTTCAGGGCAGGCTTTCTTGATTTAATCGAGCAACAAGACCACCCACTTGATTCAAACGGGCTACAAGCATACCCATTTGATTTTTATGGGCAACAAGCACATCTAATTGATTTGAACGGGCAACAAACACGCCTAAACAAATAATAGTAGAGAGTTGTTGATTTTCAAATACAATTAGTTGTACTTTGATACAAGATATCTTATCGCCAATTTGATAGTATTTTAATCTTCGAATTGATGAAAGTACATGCAGTCAAGTGAGCAGTTTGTAGAGAGCTAAGTAGAACTTAAATTTGAAAGAATATTTAGCGAGAGTTCAGAGTAAGAAGATAGAAAAGTAGATTAAAAAAATTCATTTTCTAACCCTTTATATGGTATTTGAAAAGATGTGTATATTCGTGAAAGGATGTAATGAACGATCACACTTTTTAAAACTAAAAGACATCTTTTCGCTGGTTTAAACAATGTTTAAAAGGATGAGTCTATTCGTGAAGAGATGTGATCAAAAATCATAACTTTTCAAAATTTAAAAACCATCTCTCCAACATCATACATGTCAACATATCTATGTAGCATATGTCGACATACATATGCATGTTTTGAAAAATAAAAAATCTTTTAAAATATTTCAAAATTCTTGAACTCTTGTTAAATTATTTAAGCATGGTTTCTAAAATTATTTTATTATAAAAAATAATTATAATTTTTTTTTCAAAAAATATATTTTGAATATAAAATAAAATATTTTGGTGATAAAATAGTAAAAAACATTTAATAAGAAAGTATTCAACGAATAAAATGGTTGCTATCCAAGGACTTTGACAAATTACTCTAATGTTTATTCACTATAAACTATAGTCTTGAACTCCTTTTGTCTTCATCTCTAAACACACGATTCTTTAATTATCTTGCATCTCTGAACCTTGATCTCTAGTCTTTTTACCGATCAGTTTTCAAACTCGATTATCTTATTCTTATATACGCCTATATAGTATCCTCCAAAAATACTCTATACAACTTGGAAAATTATTAGCACCTATATTTATTTGGTTGTTGCCTTCAAAATCAATATATATAGAATTAACAAGCTTAACATGATCCACGTTGTTATGTGATTGGCTATGATCAACGTATAGTTTTAGACACTTAATATTTACATTATTTCAAGTCAAATGACTTCTAACTTATATTTGGATTTTGACTTAATAAAAAGAATCTCGACGAATTGTTTGTGATTTCAACGACTATACACGTAATCATTTGGTTCCCCAAACGGTCATAAGCAATTCACTGTTTACCATATGGTGTACATTTCATACACTAGTCTTAATGAATATATCGATATTCTGTTTACATTTTGACTAGGAATAGTTAAGGACAAGTATTTATTTCAATTGATTAGATATACATGCTTACGAGCATAGTCATAACTACAATTAATTAAATACATTTCCTAAGGATTGCACTTGTATATCTCTAATCTATTCAAAAAATTAATTACATATAAATATAACAATACATTCAATAGAAAACAAAACTAAAAGCTTACTTTATTTCGATACAGATTTGCTAAAAGAGTTAAATTATAAAATTAATTACATAATTATCCATAAAGCACACCCTTAACTCTATTAATCTCTCACTTGCACTCGCGACCAATTATGGTGACTCATAACCACATTCTTATTCAGCTTTCCTAGATAAATCAGGAAAATGGCCTTAGTGAGAGGATCTACAATATTATTATTTCATATATACACTTATTGATTATAATTCTCCGTTATCAATACTGTTTTATCATGTGTTAATTATGTAGAACATATCTCAACCTTTTATCAATTCGTTGGGTTTTATTGCAATCTTATTGCATCATTGCTATCACAATACATTATTTGATTCTCAATGATAGGAACCATTCGTAATAGTCTGATAAATTTGTGCATATATATTGCTTTCATTGCTGCATTATTTAAGGCGATGTACTTAACTTTTATAGTTGAATCTACCACAACCACTCGCTCAGAACATTTCCAACTTAATCCCTATATCAAAAATTAACACGGGTTTAAGATGGAATTATTATTTTCGATGCCACTTATGAAGTTCAAATTCGAAAACTCCTTCGTAAGGAGTTAGTTATCTCCATAAAAACTTCTCCAATATTTCGTAAATACTCGAGAATATTCTTATTAACTATAATTCAGTGATTTTCACTTGGAATTTAATATTCTATCATTGTTCCAATCTTATGAGTATAACGACTCGTAAATTTGACACATTAATTATACTTAATCATAAATAATCGTTTATATTTAATTGGCAATAAAAGGAAATTTTTAAACAGTTGTCTTTTGGAAAATTTTGGTTAGTATATGGGATGATATACTTCCATGGACATTCAAAAATGGATATTTTGGGTTTAATGACCGCTTTGGCTCAATACACCTCCTTTTCCTACAAATACAGTGTTTCATGGAATTCTCAAGCCAACCTCCACACTAATTCTTCGTTTTTCTAATCTCTTCTTCAAATCTAAATCTTCTGTGATAATGGGGATTATCTCTGCTAATTACAAAATAAAGTGATTTGCAAATCAACTCAAAACAATGTAAAATACATATCAAAATGAAGATCTCAGCAAATGGAGTCGATAAATTATGGTTGTTTGTCAAGATAACGCTCAAGTTAGCCAAAAAAATCCACTGAACCTTTATCGGGTAGGGTTCGACCAAGGCGGCAGCAAAACTAGGTGACGTGGCTTATATGGTTGTGCTTATCGTTCAATGGGAAATGGTGGTGGCATTCTGTAACATCCCCCATCTAGAGGTCCAAAGTTAAGCGCTGCAGATGCTATAGTCATCTATAGTATTAACTTCTGGTGACTAAATATGGTTTTGTTAATGGTATTCATAATATCAGAAGTACATGAATATGAAATAAAATCACATATTAAAAAACAATATTTTTGATTACATTTCCAAAACATGTTCCATATTCAAATTACATAATCCCATCACTTTCCCAGGTTCAGATAAAATATAGTTATTACAATATTATGCCAAGAGCGACATATGATGACGCCCCCTTGGTTGACCAGAGTTCTATATATTCAATACAGTGGAATCAGTCCAAAATATAACAACAACTCCCAATTAGCTATCCGTTGGCGACCTGCTCGTTATCGGAAGCTTTATTCACCAACCTACTAAAAACTGCAAACCCTAAACATCATCCTACTCAAACTAATTTTAAGCACCCGAGAGTTTAAGAAAAATAAACTTCGAGTCAGACGCAAAGCCTGGTGTGAATAATACTATACATCTCGTGTAACGCCCCGAAAATTTTCGACTTTCGAAAATTCAACATCGATACTCACTTTATCGACTGCCGAGAAATCGAAGGCCGGAAACACGGAATGTTATGGTTTTAAAAAAGAATTTAAAGAGAAGAGAAAGAAAATAGAACGGGACAGAAAACAACAGAACAACATCAGAATCTCACAATTCGCAGCGGAACAACATATAATAGATGAATGAATAATCTTTAAACAAAGAACTATATCAGTTATTACATTTTATATATTACATTACATCATATCATCAGAGTATACCACAACAACAAACAGTGCAGCGGAAAAAGAAATACTATATAAGTAATATGCCATGCCATCCAGCTTGCCTCCAGCAACTCCAGAATATCCTGATAAACCTTAACTCTTGACTGCCCGTGTGGAAATTGGTGGGCACCCAGAGTTTAGGAAGAAAAACAATAAACTCCGAGTCAGTCATGTGACTGGTGTGAGAACTCAAAACAGTTTATTTATCTTTAAAATCAAAATAGAGGAATATTTTTAAATTCAATTCGCAATGCTTTTAAAAAATGAGACTACCATAAGGCCTCCCGCACACACATACATGCAAACGCAGAATCGGAGGAGATTTCTCCTTATGATAGTCAAAGATGCTTGATACGCATTAAAAAGAACATTTGATATTATTATTAGTGCATAGTGTAGAAAAAAATTCATTTCTAAAGTAGAATATAAATCTTAGCCAACATACGACCATTATCGTATGCCTACTATAGCTACCATCCAAAAAGTGGTGACCACCATAAGTGAATGGCAGGTCCTACAACTAATACTGTACAAGTTTCGTATTGGGAATTGGATTTCCAACGAATGATCAGGCCAAGGAACTTCCCATTGCCACATGAGAATGCCTCTGGATGGACATCCCCGAGAACCAAACCGGATCTCTACCAACACAAGGCCGGGTTACCCCTAACTGAGTAACAACTGACCGAATATGCCATCCCCCGGTCCTTTGGGACCTTTATCACCGAGCGCTCGTAATCAATTCACACAATCATAACAAAGTGTTTTCAACATGAGTAAGTATCTGGGCTCCATACCATGATACCACCCTTTTCCAGAAGGAAATGGACACATCCTAAAGGGTGCTACCCCTCATAACCTTGCTGCTTCTTTCCTGTTTTGACCATTCACGGGGTGTGAGGCTCGACGAAGTCACGTCCACAAAAACATACTTTATACAAAAGCCATGCTTTGGGTCAACAAATGATCAACACAATGATCACAAGGATAGACGATCAAATAAACGATCCTATCACAAATAATCAACACAATGATCATTTCAGCATCACTCAGCATATCACATTACCAAATTGGGAATATATCACTGATAACATTCAACTATATAACCTCTAAGCTCGTACGTCTCAGAGAAGGGTGTTAAGCTAAAAGAATAAATTCTCCGCCACCAACAGAAATATATTTGAATGAAATCTGCTTTATCTCTCAATTTGTAATGTCAGACATACAATCCATACAAGTCTGTTCCGGGCTCGAACAAAACCGAAGGCACTTCTTACGAAGCCCTTGCAATCCGGGTATTCACAATCCCGATCGAATTTCCTATCACTTAAGGAATCTCTATACCAGGAGCTACCCAGTGCAGAGACAATCGATAGGTCATCCTATCGCTTTCGCAAAAACTCGGTCTTCAACACCGATCTTCAAATGCAATTTACAACGACGTATCACATATTCGGAATGGATTATACGACCCCATGGTCCTTTCCCGGTTAACCCGAATAGTGAGCGCTTATTCAAAAATAAGTGTGGCATTCACATTCAAACAAATCACATCAAATACTCATTCAAAGGGAAATATTGATAGTCGGTTATTGAACTATCACTGGATATGCACACATCACCAGTTTCCAAATTATTTATTTTCCAAAATATCTTCACTAGATATATAATTTTCAACACTTCAAAAATAAATCAATATTTATTTTTAAACCAATTTCACTTCCTTTATAAATTCCTTAGTAAATTTATAATTCCAAAATATCAATGAATATTCGATTTCAATTATTCATTTCAATTTTCCTTTTCAATTTATCTTCAAAAAGATAAATTCTCAAAATATTCACTTTATATTGGAAAACATTTCCATACTTATTTATTCATAAGTAATTCACAAATTTTATTTATTTTCAACACTTAGAAAATATTCAATATACTTAAATCGAGATTAAGTATATATTTCATTCTTTAAGGAAATCATTCTCTTAAACATATTTATTTGGGCCAAAACGAATGTTACGTAAAACATCGTTACGACGTCCCAAAATCACTAGTATAGGGATTCGAAATTAAAATAGACATATAAATCCCAATACTATACAAAACATTTCCTTTCGGAAATCATTTACTATAACAACAGTGTTATAGTCCACCATTTCCTTTTATTTCTCGAAACATCTATTTCAACAATGCATGTTGAAATCTATGGTTTCGAATCTCAACACCTTTTTAAAACATCGTTAGATCGTTTTAATTCTATTTAAAACATCACATTCTAAACATTTTCTTTAACGTGTTATTCACTATTCAAAAACGTGAATATACTTCATTAACAAATTTCATCCTTTTTATTCATTTTATTTTAAAGGATTATTCACTGTCTAAAACGTGAATATAACTCCATAAATAAGTTATAACAATTTTACTTATCAAAATAAGTCGTTTGTGAATTTATAAAACAACGTTTATAAATTCCATTTCTATTTATTTATAAAAACTTCCTTTTTATAAATTTCCTTTATTAATCTATTCCAGTTTATAACTCAATTATAACTAAAAGTTCATACTATAAGTTAAATACTTATAAAACGATTATTTTACAAAAATCGTTCCTTAGAATTTCATAATTATAAATCTTATAACTTATAAGGTTCAATTATTTACCCAAGTCTGTTCTTTTAATAACTTTACAAATTTTATAAACCTACTGTTTATAAAATTCCATTTATAACTTCACAGTTTATAATTCTATAAATTTCATTCATTTATGAAATTCATTTTCACTTCATTCAAACACTTATAAAAACTCATTTTAAAAATGTCCATATTTCAATTTATAAATATCCATTTATAAATCTCTTAATATAAATCAATTTATATTATTCTTTTTAAACGTCTTTAAATTCCTTTAAAAACTTCTTCCTTTTGATTCATAAAATAATTAAATTTTATAAATCCTATATTTCAACTTTTCATAATAAATTCAAAAATTCCGATTCAACTATTTTATAAAATCATTAATTCCTTATTTTCAAAAATCAGCTTTTAACTATATTTCTTAAAAATCATAATTTTTATAACATTAAAAATTATAACGTTTATTTATTTAAAATGGATCAATTCCAAAATTATTTTATAAAACGTATACTTTCTAAAATCACTTTAAAATCATTTTAAAATCCCAAAATCTGGGTCCAATGATGCTACACACCAAATAGTCAATCACGGCAACAACGATATCATATATCGATATGATAATCAATCAAATATCAAAATATCTGAAATTAAATAAAAACCGTTGAGGAATCCAGTTGGATCCCTCCAACCTGTTTTCCTGCATCCACAAATATTAGCACAATACCAATTTCGCTCCAGTACGAAATTATCGCGGTATATGTTCTTAATAAATATTATCCGCTTAATAACGGCGTAATAGGGTCTCATCCGCTAAAAAATACGGGAAATCAATCAACTGCAATATATACATATGCCAATATATATATATTGATATTATTTATAATACCAATTTCACTGTTTATGAAATATTCGCGGTATATGTTTTTAATAAATAACATCCGCTTACTAACGGCGCATAATGTCTATTTTAACAATCAATAGATAACAATCATCATTCAAACATGCATTCAAATATTTTAAATCTACTATTTAAAATAAAATCGAAACTGATTCGATTGAGTGAGAAGTTCTCACCTTGGTTTTAAATTCCGTTTTAGCGATTTATTTCGAATAAAATTAAACGGACGTTTAATTTTACCCAAAATTCTCACTAACTCCAACCGACTCCAAACCAACTCCATCGCGTAGTGCTCGACGATACGATTCCAACGCAAAAAATCTCGTCCGAAACGGACCTCGTATGAAAGAGTTACGATATTTTAAAGTTTACTCGAATTAATATTTATAAATTACAACATAATTAAAATTTTTTATACCCTAGCTAGTTCACTGCCGTTCGATCTCACCCCCTGCCATCTGAACCGTGCGTTTTTCTTCTTCCCCAATAAGAAACGCACGCAACTCCTACAGGCTAAAACACGCGAGAACCCATGAAGCCGACCCTTTAGGGTTTCAAACGCAACCCACAACACTTGCCTTTACCTCGATCAACCACTTCCAGACGAACCGCCTACGCATGCTCCACCATAGCTCGAAGACCGGTCAAGCTCGGTGGTCCCAGGCACTCGAAAAACGTGCCCGACCGTTGGTTCTTTGAGGCCAATTTGCCGTCAATTCGTCACGCCAATGACGATCATAACCATTGAGAACGTAGAGCTCGTGATGCTCTACAAACTTGTAGTTGATGATTCGTTGAAATACTTCACGGATTGGAAGTTTATAAGGGAAGAAAATTGCAAATTTCAGGCCGTTGGTTTTAGCATAGGCGGCTCCTGAAACCCTAGTTTCATATTATTATTATTATTATTATTATTATTTTTGTTGTGTATGTGGGCTATTTATAGAAAATTAAAACGACACTATTCATCCGGGTTTTCTAAACTCCGATTTACGCGCCGAAACTGACGTTCCTAGGGTTTATCCCGCGTTTTGGACACAATGGAACAGGTTTTAGAAGCTAATTCGGATATCTGTGCGAGTTATGGCTGTAAACGCTCAATTTAAATTAAACCGATTTAAACGATTTTCTAGGCGTTTTAATTCGTACAGGACAAACGGTAAATCCAATTGACTTGAAATTTGAAACCTTACAATAATATCACATTACGGATCCGATGAAACTGGTTTCGTAAAAATCCGAGACTTTTTGAAAAATGGCTATTTTGACTCGCCAAATTTAAATTAAAAACAATTCGATGCGTTTCGAGCTGCCACGATCAAACGGTAACTCCGATTGACACGAAATTTGAAATCCGGTAATAACTAACTATTACGGACCCAATGGAACTGGTTTCGTTCAATTCTGAGACTGTTCAAAAATTGACTATTTTCACTAGTCGATTAAATTATTAAAATATTCAATTTTCACAAATTAACTTTTAATTCGATTTTAAAAGTTCTAAAATATCATTCTAACTCCCATATGATAAAATAAAATTTTACAAATCATTTTCAATCATATTTAACCCAATTTTCAATTATTTCCATAATTTAACGTATTAAATTATCGATTAAATTATTCTATTAAATCCAATAATTCAAATAAAAATTTATTTGACTTATAAATTCACTTATTAATATTTAAAATTAATTAAATATTAAAATTTTAATTAATAAAAATTCTGGGTCGTTACATCTCGGTTATTTGATATTAAGTAAGACCACGCCGCTTACGGAACGGGTTTCCCCTCACTAATATCCCTTTCAAAGCACATCTTTTGCAAATTATAATCATGGAACCAAAACTGATTAAATCGGTAAAGCAATATAATGTATACGTACAAATCAGTTATCTTATGAACTATCTGTTCATACACTATAGTTTTATTTGGCTAACTACTAATCCTTGGCTGACTCGAGCCTACTCGAAAACATAAAAACCAAATATCTGTTAGATACACCTCTTCTGGACGGTCTGTCCTAACTTCTCCATATCTAACTGATCCTAATGGTTTTGCGGGCTTGCTAACAACATGTCTTTCCTTTTTAGATTCATTTCTGTGTGTAACATAATTTTAGTCTTTCGTGTGACAAAGCCTTACACACTGGAATATTGGACTAAATTAGCTAGGGTGTAATGACCCGTAATTTTCGATAATTAAAATTAGTTAATTTAATAAGGTTTTTTGCTTTAACGTTGGAAGAAAAAACAATTTGTGATTTAATAGTAAGCATATAACTGGAATGAAATGTAATAGTATTAATTGAAGGTAATTGATAACAGCTTTAAATGTAATTCCAATTAATTAAAATGATTAAAAAGTTTTAATTGGTTATAGATTGTAAATTAATTGTAATAATGTATGTATTATTTGGTAATTGGATTAATAGAGTAATTGATAATTTAAATGTTGTGTTAACAAATGAAATAGTATGTAATGAATTGTAATTGAATAAAATTAGTGTTGTGTAAATAATTAAAACATTTGTTGTAAACAATCAACTTATAAATGTGATCAAATTAAGCTAAAGGTGACAATTATTATTTGATACCTATTTGTTTAACTTTTCGAAATCAAATTGGAAATGAATTGCAATAAATGAAATTAAATATTGCGTTGAAATTAAGATGAAATTGGAGAATATTAATATAATAAGATACAAACCAAGTTAACTATGTCCATAGGTAATGTTTGATTGAATAAAAAGATTGAAATCTAATTAAACCAATTTATTGGAATTAGAATATAATTAATTGGAACTAATGTGATTAAATATTGTGGTTAATGTAAGAAAAGGCGTCAATTGTAGAAAATGAGGATAACAAGAAAGAAACCTATGTTAACAATTTCATAAGGTCTTTGTTGATTTAATAGTAGGAGTGTAAATTAAAATAAAAGAATAAAATTGAATAAGTTTAGTAAAGGAGTAAACATATGTTTATTTATTTAAAATGTTTGGTAGCCGAAAGGTTGATTGTAGAGATGAGAAACTATTATTTAGTAAGAAATGTGTAATTACCGTTTGTATCCAATAGTGTATAAATATGTTTAAATTACTATTAGATAGGAAATAATTGTTCTACTTCTCATTACATTCATTTCCATTTTGAAATTTAATCAACTGAAATTAATGTATTTGAAAATTTTCAATTAATATAAGAAAGAATAAGGCAATTGTAAATTAATAGGTGTAATTAAAAGTAGATTATGTTTAGTGAAAATATAAGGAAAGTTTGATTAATGAAAAGAACATTTACATCAAAGAAAATGAATGTTTCATTTGTGAATGTAGGTTTAATTTCATTAAATAAAGAATAGAATGATCGATTTTGGGGGAAGAAATATATGTTTATTTGAACTGTGTTTTATCTTATAAATTGATTACGAGAATAGAAAAATAATCTATTTCAGAGTTATTTATTACTCTTATGTATGAACAACAAATTTGTAAATGTGTCTAAATAAACAATTGTTTTATTTTTTTCATCCATTTTAGTTGTCTATTTTGAAATTTAACTTTGTAAGCAATTGCAATTGATGTAATTCAAATATTTCAATCAAAAGGAAAGAAAAAGTTGATTGCAATTAATAGATTTAATAAAATAAATGCATGTTTTGTGTGGAACAAAAGGGGTGTTTTAATGGAAATAAATTTTGGAAAAACCAAATTAAACGTTTTCATTTTTAAGATAAGTATAAATTTTTTATTATGCATAGATAAAACCTAAATGCATACAAATTTGGATATTATTTGAGTTAATGAAGTTAATTTGGTTACGTTTCAAAAAAAATTGAATTTCAAAAGGTTATGCGATGTACATGGTCCTTCATTTCTTTTGTTATTAATTATTGCATGAACATTTTAAAATAGTTACCTTATTATTAATATTTGATCAATTCATTTCTTATTCTATTTAATACCTGAGCCTAGACTTTTAGGTGTATTTAATTCTTGCCACCTCATTTTCACGTATACAAAGTTTTACTTTTATTTCGTTTGCAAACTTTTCCATTCCTATGTCCATTTTCTTATGTATTATTAATGCCTAGAGCTTTCAAAATAATACGTGACATTTATTTTGTCCCTCCACCTTCATTTCCTAATTATAAAGAACCTACGGCTTATTTCTTCATTTGCGTTTTGTTTCTCCTAACACCTTATATCCAAAAACTCTTATTCTTGCAAATCCAAAAGCTTCCTTTTATGAAACATGATTTTTTTTTCCATTTTTCCATACACGTCCTGTCCTCATCTTAGTTGTTCTTTAATCTTTTCCTTAAGCCTCATCTTAAGGGAAATGTAAGTATTAAAATTTGTTTATATTTTTTATGCGTACTAATTATTATTTTAATAATATTTTTTAGAACATGAATATCTTTTGCATATAAACTTTGATTCACGCACGATTTCTTCTGTTGGATTCATCTTTTAATTCCGGATAGCATGAAATTGAATTAGTTGAATTTGGCGACTGTTGAGTTTTTACGCTTCTTTTTGGATTTTTATGGGCTAAAATCAAAGGTGAGTGTTTTAACACACTTACAACTACTATATTTGTTGGGTTAGTTAAATAAAATTTATGTTGTAGTTAGAAATTAATTGGTTGATGTTTGGTATGTTTAATTTGTCATTCTAGTTAAACTTGACTCTTATTACATTTAATCATCCTTTAATTCAATATTTAATTTAATTGTCAATTTAATATCTATTACTAATAATCAGTTATCCATTGATGTTTACTGGTTGACTTGGATGATGATTATGATGGATGTTTGATTGCTTATATTGGATGACTGGATGGTGTATTTTTATATTGTTATAACACTGTAAGTTCCCTATGGGTTGAAATGATACATACCCGAATAATATGATAGATTAGGGAGGAATCGTTATGAGTTGAAATGATAGACTTAAGCGATTTCATGGATTTTTAATTAATTTGGGATTGCGGGTTGAAATGATATATAACCGTAAAATGATTAAATTACAGATTGAAATGATAAATATCCATATCACTTGACTATAGGATAGAAAATTATATGCGGACGCCGGATCTGTTAAATAAACGATTTTAATTTTGTAATTTTGAATTCAGTTAACTGGCATTTTGAAATAGAAATGGATTTATATAAACTGAATTATTTTCGATAAGCTAAGTGCTTATACTGAAATTGGAATCGATTTAACGAATTGTTCAAAGGATTTAAATTGGAATTGCAAAGTTAAAGTGTCAAATGTAAATGAATTTATCGAAATTGAGTTATTGAAAATGTTTGGATTTTACTTGGAAATCTATGTTAAACTAATGTAGACTATTTTAATTTATTTAAACTATTTCAATCAATTTAAACTATTTTAGTTTATTTTAATCTATTAGAACCTATTAAATATAATTTAATATATTTCACCTATTTTAAACAAATTAAATTTAATTAATCTATTTCAAATCTATTTAATATAATTTAAATCTATTTAATCTATTTTAAATTTATTAATTTAAAATCTACTTAATATAATTTGAATCTATTTAATCCTTTTAAATTATTTTAAATCAAATTAAATATATTTAATCTATATTTAATATATTTAAATCATTTTAAATCTGATTAAATCAAATTTAATTCTATTTAAACTATATTTTACTATTTAAATTATTTTAATCTAATCAAACTATTAAAACTATTTGACTATCTAAACTATTTTCTAAAATTTCAAACTGTGTGAAGTTGAAGTATTTATATTTAAATCCTTAAGGATGATACAACCTAAGTTGGAATCTGGAATTGACACTTTTTTATGAAATGACATATTTGAGTAAATATGATGATTTTGGAACGAGGATTTAATTAAACTATCTTATTGATAGATTCAAAGGTGAATATGATTTTTTTGAAAGTGCATATGATTTTTTTGAAAGTGCATATGATTTTGGAAGTGAATGTGATTTTGAAGGTGAAAATGATTTGAAAGTGGTACGGTTTGATAATATGGTATTTTGATAACAATGACGAATTGGTTTTGGGAAACGTAAAAGAACCATCCGGTGTGTAATAAGCGTTTGGTTGTTAAAGAGACCGGGATCGGATATTGTCATACTCTCTGCCATTACCGAAAACCACTTTAACAACTGTGTACGTGGTGGAGATTCCAAAAATGAAGTAGGATGGTTTGACGAACGATTCTGTATGAGATATTTATGTGAACCTGATTTCTGTGAGTCAGCTTAGGTGTGACTAAAACATGAGCTATATCGGGCCAAGTGAGGTCATTCCTCCTATCGGGCACATTTCTTCGATACTATATTTTGACTTTGTGATTGATTTGCTGGCCACCCCTATATTTTGATTATGGGAGTGTGCCTGAGGTGGGCGCTAGTAGCGGCTATGCTTTACCACCAATCTGGGAGTGCAATTGGTATATCTACTCTGGCATTGCCTCAAGTGCCGTGTTCACATGTGCTATCGTGCTTTTACGAGTTTGTTTTGTGTCATACCTATGGAGTGCTCTCGGATAGCCCATTCATGGGTAGAGTTTACAGTATCTGTATAGACTACGACATTATATAAAATGTGCTAAGGGGGATATGGGTAATGCTTTAACGCTATTTTAATACTTTACTTTATTGTAGACAATATTATAATAGCGTAGTGTACTACATAGTAGACAGTTTAACGGATCATTAGGAGATGGTAATCCCAAACATCTTTTAAGTTATTGCACTCACATTAACACTGGATAGGAGATGTCAGACCCCGTAAACATCTCTGACGCCATTACATTCATATTTATTTACTGTTGATTTAACTTACGTAAGATCTTTTAGTTCTGACTTGAGTGTTTTTTCTTTTCAATTTTCTCAGGTCAGCCTGAGCTTTTCAGTTTATCATAGACTGCTTTTTGGAGGATGAAGACGAAGATTTTGTACTATTATCTTTTATATTAATTATTCCATTGCATCTCCGCTGCATTTATTAATTATTTATTCTTGTTATATGTAACTTTGATCTGTATTATAAAAGTATAATCAATGTATTTGTAAATAGCCTTATGAAGTTTTTATTTGATTATTATATTTTGTCATTCCACCGCAAGATTCTGTATATTTTTTTTCTTTCTCCATTTTTTCTTATTTACCCCATAACAATCTGCCCTTTTAAATGGTTTGAGTTTGACGTGTGTGGTTTATTATCGATTTAAATTATCTAAAAAGGCGGGTCGTTACAGTTGGCATCAGAGCTTTGGTTTAGCGATAACCTTAGCTTTGTGGGGTCCGAATCACATAATAGGATAGTTACACCCTAGAATGAGTCGCTGAGTGTATATATGAAAGAGCGTATTTGTTAGTGTTGTAATGGGTTTTCGTATTGTGTTAATTTGTTCCATTTAGTATTTATAAATTCTGGTCGGTGTATATGACGCTATGACATTGACAGGGATTTCCGAACACTTAATAGTGCAGACCTACAAAATATTTGTTTTGAAATATAGGTAAATGAAATAATTTTTCCTATTTTATATTTTTGTATATAAAATAATAATTTTTATAAATGATATAGTTGGATATAATATGTTGTTTGTTAGGTAGGGAAATTTTATAAATATAGATTGAAAAATAGGATTTACAAATAAAGTAAATATAAATGGAAGTTTAGAACTGAAGTTCCGCAAATTTTGAAAATATCTTTCGAAAGATTTTGGAATATAATACTAGTAGTATTTAGAAGTATTTTCTGATATAATATTTTAAGATGATTTGAAAAAAATGTTTTAAAAGAATTTTTTTAAAGGAAATAAGTTACTCTCCTCTCTGACGCTGGAAAATAATTTCGGCGATGAGTGCATGCATCATCGACGTTCATTTTCGAGTTTCAAAGTGGAAAGACTGCTGTAGTAGTTTTATTGCACATCTGTTTTGATAAACGAATCTTAATTTTAATTTTTGAAGGTTGAATTGACATATATATATATATATATTAGTTGTGAGTGTATATATGTATATATATTATTTCAAAGGGGATTGAAATGGAACCCGGTTGTTTAGTTCTTAAGTTTCTATAAATTGGAAATTGAAATTATTGTAAAGAATTGAATCTTGGCTGTATTAATAATTGGAAAGTTCTAAAATGAAAATAAGAATTTTGATGTTAAAATGATTAATGAAATAAATAAGAAATTGGAAATTTGTAACTTACAGGTTTAATAATAATAAGATTTCAGAAGATGTAATTATTAAACATTTTGTTTACTAAAGTGAATAAGATAAACTTGTGTAACATTCAATTGCATTCTTAGAACAATATATAACTTATCAAAATATTAAAAGTTGAAATGTTAATAGAAATATGTAATATAATATTATACAAGTAAATCTTAAGTATAATGAAAGGGTTCAATAGAATTTTTCTATAAATAAGGATTCCGATGTTATCAATTGTTATAAACTTAAGTTTGTAATTTGAAATGCTAGTAATTATAATTAATAGAAAAGTGAACACTGTAATTAAATGATTATAAACTTAGGGAATGTTCGAAGCCAATTAAAATTAGAGTAAATAGTAAAAGTGGATACTAAATGCAAAAGAATTAAAAGTGAAAGGTGATAATCTTTATAGGTATGAGTTGTTTCACAAATGAATATTAAAATATAAACTAAATAGTAAATGTGAAGTAAAATGAAATAAAACATATACAATACTTCAATAATGAAGTCACCGATGATCCAAATAATTGAAATGGATATAACTTATGTAAGTAAAGAATGTGAACTAATGAAATAAGCCTTATACGAATGAATGAAATTAAATTTTTGCAAGTAATAAACATGAATTAAAGAAAAATCATTGTATGGAAAAAAGGAAAAAGTAAAAAAAGAACAATAAATGATGTGGAAAAAGATTAATAGAATACACTTAAAATATGTGTTGAATAATTTGTTTGTTTTGGCTTATGGGACATTGGGAAGTGATACTTTAAGTTGCTTAAAATGTATAAATAATCTATTAAGTTATCTAAGACTTTTGAGTGCATGATGTACTTAGTCTTTTATTTATCATTCTATGATTAAAAGTTCTAAACCTGAACAAACCATTTATTTTGGTTGCCATGGATGTATGATTGATTACATTGATTTCATGTGATGATTGTATGCTTTTGGTTGCAAGTGATTGTTGTTATGTGATATTGGTTTGTTTTGTTATTAATTGAGGCAACTTAAATATTTCACTTTTATATAATTATTAACCTCTTTAGATTATACAAGTGAAATATAGGGCATTAGTTATAGCTTTTGGTTTCATAAATTAAGCGTTGTTTGCCCAACAAATAGGTGCTTTATCGAATTACGGTTTTCTAGCAATATTATATTGTTTTTCCGTGGTTTGGGATATTTTATTTTGAAAAATATGATATATTTTGTTATTATTGATATTATTATTTCTCTCAGACCTTTCCGTACAAAGGAGACTCTTCCAAAATTTTCTATGAATTTTGGACTAAGAAAATTTTATGAAATGCTTTTCAATACTTTTGTTAACTTGAAGATAAAAGGATTCAATTATATACAAATTGATATATTTTATTTTAATTATGTAAATTGAGTGTTCATAAATTTAATATTTTGAATAAGATATATTAATTTCTTAATTGCTTCTTTCCCTTTTCGAGGACGAAAAGTTTTGAGTGGGGAAAGTGTAATGACCCGTAATTTTCAATAATTAAAATTAGTTAATTTAACAAGGTTTTGTGATTTAACGTTGGAAGAAAAAAAATTGTGATTTAATAGTAAGAATATAACTGGAATGAAATGTAATAGTATTAATTGAAGGTAAATAATAACATTTTTAAATGTAATTCCAATTAATTAAAATGATTAAAAAGTTATAATTGGTTATAATTTTAAATTAATTGTAATAATGTGTGTATTAATTAGTAATTGGATTAACAGAGTAATTAATAATTTAAATGTTGTATTAACAAATGAAATTGTATGTAATAAATTGTAATTGAATAAAATTAGTGTTGTGTAAATAATTATAACATTTGTTGTAAACAATCAACTTATAAATGTGATCAAATTAAGCTAAAGGTGACAATTGTTATTTGCTACCTATTTGTTTAACTTGCTGAAATCAAATAGAAAATAAATTGCAATAAATGTAATTAAATATTGCGTTAATGGAAATTAATATGAAATTGGAGCATATTAATGTAATAAGATACAAACCAAGGTTAACTATGTCTATAGAGTAATGTTTGATTGAATAAAAAGATTGAAATCTAATTAAACCAATTTATTGGAATTAGAATATAGTTAATTGGAATTTAATGTAATTAATTATTGTGGTTGATTTAAGAAAAGGCGTCAATTGTAGAAAATGAGGATAACAAGAAAGAAACCTATGTTAACAATTTCATAAGGTATTGTTGATTTAATAGTAGGAGTGTAAATCAAAATAAAAGAATAAAATTGAATAAGTTTAGTAAAGGAGTAAACATATTTTTATTTATTTAAAATGTTTGGTAGCCGAAAGATTGATTGTAGAGATGAGAAACTATTATTTAGTAAGAAATGTGTAATTACTGTTTGTATCCAATAATGTATAAATATGCTTAATTACTATTAGATAGAAAATAATTGTTCTACTTCTCATTACATTCATTTAGTTCATTTTGAAACTTAATCAACTGAAATTAATGTAATCGAAAATTTTCAGTTAATAGGAGGGAGAATACTAAATTGTAAATTAATAGGTGTAATTAAAAGTAGCTTATGTTTAGTGAAAATATAAGGAAAGTTTGATTTAATGAAAAAACATTTACATCAAATAAAATGAATGTTTCATTCGTGAATGTAGGTTTAATTTCATTAAATTAAGAATTGAATGATTGATTTAGGGGAAGAAATATATGTTTATTTGAACTGTGTTTTAGCTTATAAATTGATTACAAGAATCGAAAAATAATCTATTTTAGAATTATTTATTACTCTTGTGTATAAAAAACAAATTTATAAAAGTGTTTAAATAAACAATCGTTCTATTTTTTCATCCATTTTAGTTGTCTGTTTTGAAATTTAACTTTGTAAGTAATTGCAATTGATGTAATTCAAATATTTCAATTAGAAGGGAAGAAAACGTTGATTGCAATTAATAGATTTAATAAAAGAAATGCACGTTTTCTGTTGAACAAAAGGGGTGTTTTAATGGAACTAAAGAATCATTTTGGAAAACCAAATTTAACGTTTTCATTTTTAAGGTAAGTATAAATTTTTTATTACGCATAGATAAAAATTAAATGCGTACAAATTTGGATATTATTTGAGTTAATGAAGTTAATTTGGTTACGTTTCAAAAAAAATTGAATTTCAAAAGGTTGTGGGATGTACATGGTCCTTTATTTCTTTTGTTATTAATTGTTGCATGAACATTTTAAAATAGTTACCTTATTATTAACACTTGATCCGTTCATTTCTTATTCTATTTAATACATGAGCCTAGACTTTTAGGTTTATTTAATTCTTCCCACATCATTTTCACATTTACAAAGTTTTACTTTTATTTGGTTTGCAAACTTTTCCATTTCTACGTACAGTTTCTTATGCATTATTAATGCCTAGAGCTTTCAAAATAAAACGTGACATTAATTTTGTTACTCCACCTTCATTTCCTAATTATAAAGAACCTGCAGCTATTTATTCATTTGCGTTTTGTTTCTCCTAACACCTCATATCCAAAAGCTCTTATCCTTGCAAATGCAGAAGCTTTCTTTTATGAAACATGATTTTTTTTCATTTTTCCGTACACGTCCTGTCCTCATCTTAGTTGTTCTTCAAACTTTTCCTTAAGCCTCATCTTAAGAGAAATGTAAGTATTAAAATTTGTTTATATTTTTTGTGCATAATAATTATTATTTTAATAATATTTCTTATAACATGAATATCTTTTGCATATAAACTTTGATTCACGTGCGATTTCTTCTGATGGATTCATATTCAAATTTCAGACAATATGAAATTGATTTAGTTGAATTTGGAGACTGTTGAGTTTTTACACTTCTATTTGGATTTTTATGGGCTAAAATAAAATGTGGGCCCACTAACAACTACTAAATTTATTATGTTAGTTAAATAAAATTTATGTTGTGGTTAGAAATTAATTGGTTGATGTTTGGTATTTTTAAATTGTCATTCTAGTTAAACTTAATTCTTATTGCATTTAAACATCGTTTAATTTAATATTTAATTTAATTGTCAATTTAATACCTGTTATTGATAATCAGTTATTCATTGATGTTTACTGGTTGATTTGGATTATGATTGTGATGGATTTTTGATTGCTGATATTGGATGACCGAATCTTGTATTATTATATTGTTATAACACTACAAGTTCCCTATGGGTTGAAATGATACATACTAAACGATCTGATGGATTAGGAAGGAATCGTTATGAGTTGAAATGATAGACTCAAGCGATTTCATGGATTTGTAATTAATTTAGGATTTTGGGTTGAATTGATATATAATCGTAAAATTTTTAAATTACGGATTGAAATGATAGATATCCGTACCACTTGACCATAGGGTAGTAAATTATATACGGACACCGGATCTGTTAAATTAAACGATTTTAATTCTTTAAATTTTAAATTCAGTTAACTAGCATTTTGAAATAGAAATGGATTTATATAAACTGAATTATTTTCGATAAGCCAAGCGTTAATGCTGAAATTGTAATTGATTTGATGAATTGTTCAAAGGATTTAAATTGGAATTGCAAAGTTGAAATGTAAAATATAAATGAATTTATCGGAATTGAGTTATTGAAAATGTTTGGATATAACTTTGAAATCTATGTTAAGTTAATTTAGACTATTTTAATTTATTTAAACTATTTTAATCAATTTAAACTATTTTAGTTTATTTTAATCTAGTAAACCTTATTAAATCCAATTTAATCTATAGGAGTGTGTCTGAGGTGGCTGGTAGTAGCTGCTATGCGTTACCACCAGGTCTGGGAGTGCAATTGGTATATCTAGCCTGGCATTGCCTCGAATGTCGAGTTCACATGCCCAATCGTGCCTTCTATGAGTTTTTTTTGTGTCATACCTATGGAGTGCTCCCTAATAGCCCATCCGCATGTGGAGTTTACAGTATCTGTATAGACTACTACATTATATAAAATGTGTTAGGCAGATATGGGTAACGCCTTGATGCTATTTTAAATAGTTTACTTTACTATAGACAATATTATAATAGCGTATTATAATACATAGTAGATAGTTTAGCAGATCCTTAGGAGATGGTAATCCCGAACATCTCTTAAGTTATTACACTCAAATTGACACCGGATAGGAGATGTCAAACCCCGTTAACATCTCTGACGTCGTTACACTCATATTTATTTACTATTGATTTAACTTACGTAAGATCTTTTAGTTCCGACTCGAGTTTTTTGTCTTTTCTATTCGCTCAGGTCAGCTTGAGCTTTTTAGTTTACAATAGACTGCTTTTTGGAGGATGAAGATGAAGATTTTGTACTATTATCTTTTATATTAATTATTTCATTGCATCATGTTGTTCCGCTGCATTTATTTATTATTTATTCTTATTGTAGTAACTCTAATCTGTATTATAAAAGCATAATCAATGTATTATTATCTGAGTCATTTTCTTAAGGTTAACTACCCTTTAAATTTTTCCTTGGAAACCTTTTCAAAATGATTTAAACCTTTAAATAATCCATATATAAGAAAAATATACTCTTTGCTTTACTCTAAGCTATTTTCCGTGTTATGTATACTTCACCCAAAATAATGTTGTTGAAATTATTAAGGATTTCCATCCCTCCAAAATAAGTTAAAACCCTTTTTAACTTAAAGACACTTAGGCTCTATTGCCAAAAGAAACTCATTCGAATCCTTTGTTTAAAACCTTTAAACAACCTTTCGAAACATTTGAAAGTACCCATTTTCAAACCTTTGAAAGTATCTCTTTCAATACAAGTAAAACCTTAGGCCGAAGGCCAAATCATACCTTTCGAAACAATTCATATTTATCCTTTCGAAAGCATAAAAAATATCTCATTCGAAAGCTCTAAAACCTTAGACATCCTCTTTAAAACACTTAAACATTGCCTTTCGAAACCATTGACAAACTTTTCCTTTTAGACCTTTCGAAACCATTAGGGAACCACCCTTAGAAACCTCTCTTTAAAACCTTTCGAAAGCATCAAAACATCAAGCCTTTCGAAAGCATTTGTGTACAATTTTGTAACGTGTGAAAACACCTTTCGAAACCATTAAAACCAACTCTTTCGAGACTATTTATGTTCTACTTTTTTTAAGAGCAAAAAGGTCATTAAAAGATTAAAGTCGAAAGCATCTCTTTCGAAAGCATTCCTAAGTAAAGAAGTGATAGTGTCGAAACCATCCATTCGAAAGCATTGGAGAAGCGGCTTGATTTTTAAAAACAAGGTAACTCATTCGAAACCAATCTGGGTCGAAAGGTAAAAAGCTGCAGTTAGGAGCTTCGACCCAGTCGAAAGCAGTTGCTTGAAAACAATGGCGCAACCTCTTAAAACCATTCTTTCAAAGTCATTGACCCAGTAGAAAGCAGGCTAAGTCGAAAGTTATTCAATCGAAAGCAAAGCAGGTGCATTTTCATTTAAAAGCAAAGTAATGCTTCAACCCCTTCGAAACCCCTAGTTTCGACCCAACAACACCTTCCGCCTATTTCCAATTCACTACGTACCAGATATCTAATACCATGTGCATTGGTTTTGATGGAGTAAGAGGCGGAGGTAAGGAGTTGGAAGCCAGGTATCGAAAGCATTGAAACAGAAAAAAGCATGTAGATTTGACTTTTTAAACTATTTCTTTGTACCTAACTTGCCTTGTTTGTCAAATTATGATTGGTTGCAAAATTTTCTTTTCTAAAAGTACTGCCGATTTTCATAAATAAAGATTTGAATTATTTACAAAATACCCCTTCTCCTTCTATAAATATATAAAACATTTAAGTCTCTTACCTTAAATAATTTTATATATCCATTAAAACGCTTAGGAATATTCTAAAAAAAATTCGAAAAATCGTTTTTGATATGTTTTTTAATATATAAATTTCATGCCCTAAGTCAATATAATTTGGCTGTAATTAATTTTAAACCCAAATTAGAAAATTCACATAAAATCCATATTAATTCAAAGAATTATGAAAATTGAAACTCATTTCTAGAATATCAATTCTGATCTGAATCTAAATTCACAAGGCAATTGGATGTCATATAATAGGGTTTTCATATCAAAACCTATCACAAAATCTACGTGTATTAGCATAAATCATCAACAACATATAGATTTACGTTTTTTCATCCAAAACATGGCAAAACATTTGCAGATAATTTGGATTTCATATTAAAAACCAATAAAAACTTGAGATGTAGTCATTATTCACCTTAGCTTTTTGATTAAAGTTGTGAGATTTGTTCATGATTAAGTGAATTGATTCTTCTTCTTTAATTATTTTCCTTTGCTCTTCCTAATGGTGGTCGGCCTTAGCTCTATTTTTGTTTGTGAAAATAGAATGAACGTGTAGAATGAATTCCTAAGGGGTTTATAGTATAAGGTTATGCCTTGTTTCTATTTTGCCCTTGCGTATTTCCTAACCTCTTATTGTCTTTTTATATTTAGGTCACTTATTTAAATTGGCACGGCTACTCCTTATTTATTCACAAATCCCAATCCATTAATCATCTTATATTATTTTATTTTATTTAACTAATTAAATATCCTAAATAATGTTACTAAAAATATAGGGTGTTACAGGCTCCCCTCCTTAAAGATTTCGCTCTCGAAATTACGATAAGATACACATCAAAATAATCAAAGGTAAAACATACCATCAAACAAATTAGGATAAGTATCTCCCATCCTATTCTCTGTCTCCCAAGTATAGTCTCTGTCATCGTCGCTCAAGTGGACCTCAACTAATCTGACTATCTTGTTCATCAACTTCTTCTCATCTCTCACAACTATGCGAACTAGCTTTCTAACTATAGTCAAATCCGGCTCTACGACTAAGTCATCTAACATAGTCGGTGATATAGTAGTATCCGGATCTCAAATACACTTCCTTAGATGAGAAACATGGAAAACATCGTCGACTTCTGCCAAACTGCTCGATAACTCTACTCTATATGTGAGTTTTCCGATCCTTTTAATAATAGAAAATGGTCCAACGAACCTCAGTGCCAACTTCCCTGATTTCCCAAATTGAATCACACCATTCATCGACGATACCTTAATGAAACCATGCTCTTCAACAGAAAACTCTTAGTCTTTCTGTCTTTTATCCACATAACTCTTCTGCCTAGATTGAGCTTCCTTCATTCTAGCTTGAATTAACTCAACCATTTATGCAACTTCTCTAATCAAATCTAGACAAAGAACCAACCTATCCTGGGTCTCTAACCAACAAACCGGAGATTTGCAAGGTCTTCCATATAAAGCTTCAAAGGTTGCTATCTCTATACTTGCCCGATAACTGCTGTTTTATGAAAAATCGACTAGATGTAGATGCTTTTCCCATGATCCTCCAAAATCTAGCACACAAACTCGTAATAAATCCTCCAAGACTTTGTTAACTTCTCCGTTTTTCCATCAGTCTATGGATGGCAAGAAGTACTTATCTTGAGCTTGGTACCTAAGGTATCCTGTAGACTCTTCCATAACTTGCTAGCCAATAAAGAATCTGTATCACTCACTATATTATTACGAATTCCATGCAGTCTAACAACATTCTTCATAAACAACTTCGCTAACACAGGTGTCGTTCTGGTTGTCTCAATTGGAATGAAATGGGCACTCTTGGTCAACATGTCCAAAATGACCCATATGTTTTCATTTCCTCTATTAGACCTTGGCAACCCGTCAATGAAATCCATAGAAATAGAATCCAACTTCCATATTGGAATTTCCAAAGGGTGACGCAACCCACTTGGCTTCTGATGTTCGACTTTTATCCATTGGCAGTTCAAATATTGCTTCACCCATGTGCCAACATCTCTCTTCATATCTTCCCAGGAGAAACTTCTCTTCATATCCTGATACATCTTTGTTCCTCCCGGATGAATAGTGAACTTCGAGCGATGACATTCCTTCCAAACTTTCTTCCTAATGTCTCACACATTCAGAATACACAATCTTCTTTTATTTCTCAACCCCCCATTCTGGTCAAGACTAAAATCCTTTAAGTCATCTCTCTCTGTTCCATCTCTCAATTTTCTGATCCATTCAGCCAACACTGGATCCTCTAGCTGTTTAGAACCAACCTTCTCAATCATAACTGGTCGAAGTTCCAAACATGATAACAAAGCAGTTTTTGTACTTGAACTATTCTTAGTTCTCCACTGTACTCTGCAAGTTGCCAACGCTTCTAAATTTTTCCCCTCAGCTATCATAGCTAACACCACATTTTGATGTTTTCTACTAAGCGCATCTGCTACCTTGTTATCTTTCCCCGGTGTGCACTCAATACTGAAATCATAAGCATCTAAAAACTCTAACCACCTCTGTTGTATCATGTTCAGCCTCTTTTGAGAGAACAAATACTGCAAGGACTTATGATCCGTATACAATTCAAATCTTTCTTCCAAAAGATAATGTCTCCACATATTTAGTGCAAAAATCACCGCAGCTAACTCCAGGTCATAGGTTGGGTATCTGACTTCATGCGGTTTAAGCTGTCGAGAAGCATAGGCAATTACTTTACCCTTCTGCATTAACACAGCTCCTAATCCAGTCCCACATGCATCCGTGTACACCAAGAAATCCTGATTCCTCTCTGGAACAACTAACATAGGTGCATTAGTCAATAAGTGTTTCAGCTTCTAGAATGCCTCCTCACACTTATCGGTCCGAATGAACTTCACATCTTCTTGGGTTAGCTTAGTCACTGGTGCCGCTATCCGTGAAAAATCCTTAATAAAGATCCGATAGTAACCAGCCAATCCCAGAAAACTTCTTATCTCAGTCAGCGTTTCTGGTCTCTTCCTACTATTCATGGCCTCAATCTTAGTTGGATCTACTGATAGCCCATTCTATGAAACCACATGGCCAAGAAACTTCACTTCCTTCTTCTAGAAATGATATTTTGAGAACTTCGCCTTCAGCTGATGCTGGCTTAGCATTTCAAGCACTACTCTAAAATGAACTTCATGCTCTCTTTCATCCTTAGAGTACACCAAAATATCATCCATGAATACCAATACAAACCTATCTAGGTGCTCTTGGAAAATTCGGTTCATAAAATCTAGAAAGAAAGCTGGTGCATTAGTCAGTCCGAACGACATCAATAACCATTCTTACGATTCATATTTGGTTCTAAACGCGGTCAAAGGAATACTATCCTCTGCCACTCTAAGCCGATGAAAACTTGTCGCTAAATCCAACCGTGAAAATATCTAAGTTCCACTCAACGGAATGAACAAATCGTCAATCCTAGGCAATGTATATCGATTCTTTATCGTTTTCTCATTCAACTTACGATAATTGATACATAACCTTAATGATTCGTCCGGCTTCTTAGCAAACATTGCAGCTACTCCCCAAGGTGAACTACTAGGTCTGATGGAATTCTTGCCTTCCAAATCCACCAACTGCACATTAAGCTCCCTCATTTCGGTTGGTGTCATCCTGCTTGGTGGTCTAGTAACTGTTTTTGCTCTAGGCGCCAAATTATCCAAACTCAATGGCTCGTTTCAGTGGCAATCCTATTACGAGTTCAAAAATATCCACGAATTCTCTAACCGTAAAAAATCGATTCAGCTCGTCTTCTATCTCCACAACACCCAACAAAGTATTCACCTAACAGTTAGGGTTTTCTACGGTATACAGTCCGCTCCCTATAGTCTGGGTGTCTAAGTTATATTTTTCCATCATGGCAAAATATCCTAGCATCGTACTTACATAACCAATCCATACCCAAAATAATTTTGAATTCTACGAAATCATACACATGCAAATTGAAAACAAAAGTATAACCTAACAAGTCAAACTTTAGGTGGTCACATCTCATCCCAAATGTTACATACCCTCCTATCAGATTTGCAACCCTTAAGGAAGTACTAGGTATGAGGGTTCTAGGTTAAGCTTATCTACCAAACAATGAGATATAAAAAATGTGATGCACCAATATCAAAATAAACAAGAACTGCCATACCAAGAATCATAACTCCCAATACTGCTTTCCCTTTTTCCCCTACCATGGGTCTCGAGGTAGCTGGCTCAAATCCATATACTTTTCCCTTCCCGTCCTTAGCCGGCTCCATGCATTGGCTCTTATAATGACCCATCCGATCGCAGTTGAAGTAGTAGACATTCTTCTTACCGGTCACCTTCTTTGCCTCTCCAGAATGACATTCATTCGCAAAATCCCTTTCTTGTCGCACTTGAAACAGATAATTTCTGACTTTCTCTTCTTCACGGCTCCACCCTTCCAGGCTTCCTTCTTAGGAAAGAACTTCCTTTTCTGACTCTTCCCTACCTAGACCTCCTTCGCCTTATTCTTCTCTACAGACGCAATAATTTCCTCATATCTTAGAGCCATCTCTACTACAATATCACATGGATCCCTAATATGAGATAATGTAGCCCTGGCCAATTCAGGTTTCAACCCATAATGAACTTCTCGTTTCTCTTAATCACGGTATCCACAGTGGCATGACCATATCTTGCCAACTCTACAAACCTTGTAGTATACTCTAACACAGTCATCTCTCCTTGCTCTAACTCAGCAAACTTTTCGAGCAAGGTCTTTGCCATCATAGACATGAATCTCTCCTCAAATCTCCTCTTAAACTCAGCCCATGTCATCGTGGCTTCATCCACTCCAACTGTCACACTATTCCACCAATATAAAGCTGCTCCTTGAAGATGCCTTGAAGCGAGCCTTCTTTTCTGCTCATCGGTGAGCCTTAAATCTGTGAAAATCCACTCACAATGCAGCAACCAATTCCCTACTTCTATGGCATCTTCAGTCCTGACGAATAGTTTTCCTCCCAACCTAGCTTAGTCCCTACTCAAAGCAGCATAATTGTTGACTACTAGAGCTTCCTAGACTCTTCCTCCAACTACTCCAACAACAACCCTGCTTGCATCATATTCACAAAAAACTGATACATGGCTCCCATATCAACTTACGGGACTTCAACACTAGTATTTTCGGCTCATGCCTGACCTATTCCTTTTAGTATTAGGTCTGACATTTCCATCTACAACGGTGCTTCCTCCTCCAACATTATCTCTTAGAGAATCCATATCTGCATTCGAACCTTTGTGAGATACAAAAAAATAACCTAATAGAGATGGGAGACAAGAGATAAAGCACATACTTATACATGGAAATTACAAGTACGTTACTGTAGTGTTATCCCTTACCCTGATCTTATCTCTAATTCCTTAGGATTATGTCTATCAAAAATCATCTTTTTAGTTAATTTTTTTATAAACCTATGCTCTGATACCAAGTTTTAACATCCCCTATCTAGAGATCCAATTCTAAGCGCTACATATGCTACAGTCATCCATGGTATTAACTTCCGATGACTAAATACGGCTTTGTTAACGGTATTCGTAATATCAGAAACAAATGAGTCACGTATTTAAAAAATACTTTTGATTACATTTCCAAAACATGTTTCATATTCAAATTACATAATCCCATCACTTTCCTAAGTTGAGATAAAATATATTTACTAAAATATTACGCCAAGAGCGACATATGACGATGTCCCCTTGGTTTACTAGAGTGTTCTATATACAGTACATCAGAATCAATCTAATATATAACAACCGTTTGTACTAAAAATGTGCACAACACTCTTCGAAAGTATTTGAAAATATAAAAATGAAGAATAAAAATGTAAAATGAGGATTATCTAACAAACACTTCAAAATCAAATATGAAGAACGCATAGAAACACAGCGATTTAAAGTGGTTCGACGTATTGCCTACGTCCACTATGAAGTTTGATGAATTTATTGATATTCACTTGCCGATTACAATTGATTAGAATGGATTACAATGAATTACATTTTTGAAATTCGAGTACAACAGTAGCTATGGAGTGCAAAGTTGAATTCAGTAGAGTTTGGACGTCGGAGAGCCAAAACGATCTTTCTTCTATAGGCCCTGGGGCTCTATTTATAGGTGCAGGAGGCTGTATCTCGCTCAGATCTCAGAAGTCTTCTTTTGGCACGTGGGTGGGCCCACGCGATCGATCCCATGACGTTTCGGCTCGATCCGTGATCGATATGACTGAATTTCGTATCGATCAGGATGTGATCCAATCAAGTCGAAACTTAGCATGGACCTTCCTTAGGTCATACGTAATCTCCCGTGAAAATTTCATAGCATTTGGACTTGTGGATCTCGAGTTATGATCGATGCAAACTTGCGATTTTATGAAGGCTGTCACATTCGAATCGATGCCTTCATATCGATCTGTTCAAATCGATAAAGGCACATGCCTTCAAATTGACGTCGCGCTCACTCTTCGGATCAATCTACTCTTTATGCCGAGTCGACCGAGTTTTCCC
This sequence comes from Allium cepa, assembly GCA_030765085.1. NCBI lineage: Eukaryota > Viridiplantae > Streptophyta > Magnoliopsida > Asparagales > Amaryllidaceae > Allium > Allium cepa. Next base: position 142,622,762 of record CM060932.1, read on the forward strand.
AAGATTCCTGCCTTGTTCATATCGATAACCGTTGTTTAGTTCGCATCGATGGAAGATGACTCTGTTCGTATTGATTAAACGAACTCTGTTCGTATCGATGGAATACACGTAGAATATGTTGACTGTATGGCCTTGCTCGTATCGTTCGGTAACGTCTCTAGTCGATCGATACGAAGTTGAAGTGGCCGGATGGATTCGAACATTGATAGCTCGATCGATACAAATAGCCATGACTTGAAGGATATGAACATGGGCTTCTCGGGGGATACAAAGCAACTAGACTTGATGGATTCGAACAAGGGTCTTCTAGGATGGATATAAACTAGACAACTGATGAATACGAATTATACAATTGATGGATATGAAGCACCACCATTCGATGGATTCGAAATGGTGTGCCCGAATCGATACGGATAGTTTTTCTATTTTGAATTATGTCGATCATATCTTGAGCATATGAACTCCGATTGACTTGAAACTTGGAACATTGGCTTTCATAGCTTTGCTTGTCATGTCTTGTGAATTGTAGATCGATTCAGACTCGGGTAAAATTCATCTATATCCATAATGAACCTATGCGTACTCGATATTCAGAATGAGAGATCCTTAGTTTTCAGTCAATTCCTTGATATCTCGGCCTTGCCAAAAGGCGGGATAACATTTGCCCCTAAAGTACGTCTTATGTGAACATGACATGCTTTGAAAAACTACAATCTTCGCTCTGAACAGTTCTGTCCGACTTGTTGAACGATTGTCAAAATCTGTAACTCCTGACTGATTTTTCAGTAATATGATCTGTTGATTCCCAACTGTTGTACCCTGTATTGTTGTAACTGATTGCTGCATGATAGCGATTCGCTATTGTAATCATCACCATGTAAGCATTTGACTTGTGAATTTTGAAAATTTAGATTGACATATGTGTACATATGTTAACCTGAATCTCGTTTACATTCACACGTTTACAAGTTGCTGTCAGTTTTCCCGTATCGAATCTCGTGTCGATCCTCTCCTGAATCGATGTGAGATTCGAGTTGTAACAATGTTTGACAGTTTTTTTGAATGTCCCTTCATATCGATCCTCTCCTGGGTCGACGTAAAAAGTTGAAAAGTTGTTTTTTCTTGATCCTCTCTGGGATCGATTCGAGGAGTTGGAAGTCTGTGTTCGCGTCGACGGTGATCGATACGAACCCATTATCTCCAATTCGCTTCGCATCGATAGAAATGGTCCTCCATGGACTCCAGAGCAATGGATGCGAGACTATGACTTCATATCGATGGAACCCTCACTGATAGGTACGAGATAATTACTTCACATCGATAGGTTCATGATGGATACAAACAGAGCATTTCATATCGATGGAGTCACACAGCTTCAGTTCACTCTGGCTTTTCTTTTCGTAGTAATAAAGCCTAAGTTGAGGGACGTGAATAACCAATTCGCATAGATCTGTTGGTAGACCTGTTGTGACCGGTTTTTTGACTGGGAGGCGAATCGTTTCTTACCCTCAGTTTCACACCTATATAAATATTGGGCTCTGTACTTAGAATTTTATTTACTTATTTATTTTCAGCTTAGCCCTCGTATCGATTGAGAGACCCAAGAAAAGAAAACTACGCTTGCCTTCGCATCGAACCAGACCTTCAATCCATCAAACTTAATACTCAAATTAGGTAACCAAGTGGTGAATTCATGCGAATAATGTTGAGACTCGAGATTCTACGCCCACTTGCTCGAGGTCGTGGCCTATTCCCGCGTCGTCGACACCGAAGTTGGGTTGTCATGGAGTTGAGGAGAGAGCAATTGTATATTTCCTTATTGGTGAAAAAGGAATGAGGAGGGATACGAAGGAAAGGTTGCTCGTCCTCAATCTCATACCAACAAAAAGAAGGAGGTAGCTTGACTTCGCATCGATCTGATGAGTGGACCCCGTGTCGACGCAAAGTTGATTGGTATATGATGAAATTCGTGTCGATCCAGGGAGAAGGTAATTCATATCGATTCGAGGTTAACGATATGAAATCGTTGGGCAAACGACCGATATGAAATGTAGGGTAGGTGACCGATGCAAACCTCACCATATTCAATTGATACGAATAGCCACCCATTCTAATTGACACAAATTTTTTGATTTTCGATGGATGCGAACTTAACAGATACCGATCGATGCGAATTTGACTGACTTCGTTCGATACGAACTTGACCGACTTCGATCAGTGTGAAATTGAGGCTTTTGAACTTTCGACCCGAGCTTTGATTTTGATGAATATGAACTTTGTACAAGTTCGAACACTTGACTCCGACGAGCTTCTGCCTTGCATATCTGGATTCAACTATTAAACTGCATACTTGACTGCCTTTCGAAGCTCGTCGATGGAACTATAACTTGACAAACTTTTAACAGACTTTAATTCGGATCAGTCTCTAAAGTCTGGATGACATGGATGACATGACATGGTTGTGACGGTCAGCACTATTAAACTGTGACTTGACAAACTTCTAACGGACTTTAGTTTCGAAGTCTCATCGTTTACATGTCTTTTCATACTCTATCAAATTTCTCAAGTAATTTATAGCACTGTATTGCACAACACGTTCACACACTTCACACTGCATGACACATAGGCTTATTATCATCTAATTACGATTTATCATAAGTTAGTTAGTTATGGAACCTTCAAGCTCACAACAGCAGGAAGTTCAGAGTTCACTCCCCCCAACAATCGAGATACCGGCCATCGCAGCCGAAGTCATAGATCCGGCTTCGGATGAGATACTAGGTGCTGTTTTCATCTGCACTCCACCAGATTCTGTACCGTCCAATGTTTCTGAAGACATGCTTGGATGGATCTTCTTAAGGTACGGTTTGTCTTTGGACGACGTGTTACTGCCGGGACCAAACGATAGACCGCATTTTCCATCGGAAGGGTTTACTACTTTTACCCATCATGCATGCACAACTGGAACACTTCCTCCCTTTAACCAATACATTAGGGAAGTGCTGTCTTTGCTAGGAATCGCTCCATCTCAACTACACCCCAATGGATATGCTCTGTTGAATAGCTTGATCATCGTATTCATGGCACATCTCTTTCGACCACTGATCCCGATCGAGATTAGATACCTGTTTAACGTCAAGAGCCTGGGAGACAGCCCTTCTTTCACATTTTAGGAAGTAGTCAGGAACTGTCAGGTGGTAATGGGGTCTTGGACCAGGTTGAGTTACTTCAAAATGGAACGGTTCTACGTCCGATGTCCCCCGGGGTTCGCCAGCCGATGGTTAGCCAGACGTAAGTGCTGCGACTTTTTCCAATAATTAACAAGACAATTATAATTGATATCAAACTAGCACTTCTTTTTTCTTTATAGCTGTAATTCCACGACCCGAAGGCATGCATTTCAAAGAAATGGTGCAGATTCTCCAAGAAGTTCGGAGTGAAGAGAGGGATATTGACTCGGTTCTGACAGATAGAAACTTGGGAATTGTTGGACTGATTGAGCATAGCCAAAACATAAGGCTTGAGGGAACGCTAAGGGCTGTCTCGAAGAAACGAGCTAAGAACAAGACGTCCGGAGTTGTTATAACCGAGGAGGTTGATCCAGAAAGAACGTCCACTAATGATGAGCTTGTGGCCGGGCCTTCTGATTCCTTTCAGGATTCCGAGGGAAAGAGAAAAGGCAAGGCAGCTGCTTTTGAACGCTTTAAATTTGAGAGACAGAAATCTATGGTCTTGTCTTTGCATGTTCTCAGGATTAATATTTCGGAGGCTCCTCCCTTGAGGTGGAAAACCTCTTCGAAGGGCTCGCCTATATTCCCATCCCAGATTACGTGTCAATCCAGGATGATGCCGAGTTGGATGAGCGTCGGCATGCTTTAGACTTAAGCGAGTCTCTTCCCACTAGCGTGGCTGACATTTTCGGTTGGTCGGGGGATTGACATACACATTTCAAGTCACTACACAATTCTTGATCGTAAGTTTCTTACTTTGGAAGATTATTAACTCCGCACTTCTTTTGCTTCGCAGATACAATGTTTGGTCGATGCTCAATGTTAGCGAGTCTTCGAAAAGCTCGTAGATCTTCCACATATTATGATTCATGCTGGAGAGAGGCAGATAGGGACTACGACCGCAGATACTCTAGTTAGGAGCGACATGACAGAGATAGGGAGTATAGACACGATCCCGATCTCACTCTCCCCCTCCTAGAAACCCTGCTCATCACCATAGAACTGAATTAACGGCTCCCATAATTGCAGAGCAAGACCGAGCCTTCGGGGGAAGTAGCAATTAAACTTGCTAAATTGAAGAAGGTTTTTCTAGACATCTGCTTTGATGGTTATATTTTCCCCCCACACTTGAAGAGAAATCCAGTAGAGGCTGAGAACACGACGCATGATTACATTCATGACATTTACACTCAATATAAGGAGTGAGGGAAGGCCGCGAAAAAAGCATCGAAGCTGGCCTTTGAGCGAGCAGCTGCTATTGAGAAGTTAGAGAAAGAGCTTGCTTGGAATGACCATATCATTCAGGTGCTCAATACTGAAGCTGAGTCCTCTCGAAAATCAGAAATGGAGGCCCTTAAAAAAGCCGACGAGGCCAACTCAGCCGTGGAGAGGATGAGGCAATCACACTATGCCCTAGCGGAGGAAATAAGTCATCAAAACACCACCGTCACTATTGAACGGGATGCGGCCCTCAAAGAGCTTAATGAGCTTAAGTCCAAACTTTCTGAAATCATTAAAGAGAGGGATGCCGCCAACACCTCAGCACAAGAGGGATGTGATCAAGCCGTGGTGCTCCAAAGTGAACGGGAATCGGCTGTGGAGAAAGTCCGCGTAGTGGAGGCTAAGGTTGAGGAGAAAGTTCGGATGGCTGTATGCAAGCTGGAGGCTGATATAGAGGATCTTCTAATCACCTACAATGCCAATGTGTTGAAACATAGAAATTTGGCCTGGCTCGAAAATTATTCGACACATCTCTATAACGCCTGGAGCCAGTTGGTCGAGGAGGAGAAGGCGGTGCATTTGGGTGAATCATTCGACGAGTTCGAGTTCGAGAATCGCGTGCTGACCGAAGATGAAAGAAAGATTCTCCACGAGTCAATGATTTCACATGAAAGGGTGAAACTCGGCACCCCACATTTGGAGATTGGGGAAGGTTCAGGTGTCAAGCAACACTCTACAAGCCTTGAGAATCCTGCTTCACCTCAATCTGAACCCATACCAGCAGTTGAGCCCCAGTCTGTCCCTGCTTGAAATTCGAAACAGCCGTAGCTACCCCTATTAAAGAGCGTACCTCCGAAGCCACTTAATCATCCACGAGTCAAACTGAGAAAGGTACTTTGAACATATCTGACGTTCGTTCGAAATAATAAGCTTGTCTTGAAGCGTTTACTAACAGTCTCTCTTATTCTTTGACCAGTGACTAGAGTTACACTGATAGCACCTTCCGCAATCCAAGAATCACACCAAGTGTAGGCGGACATTATTACTGAAGCGACCACCATGACAACGACTGCGTCGATCGATTGAACGCAGGGTGGTCACTTTCTTTCGACGAGCAGATGATGAATGAACTCCTCAGTCGCCACAGTGACCCCTTTGCGGATTTACCATTTGTCATAAGTGGACTCGCGCCTGCTTCCGGCCCTTTAATGCAGACCGTCACTGCCTCCAAAAAAGCTCAATCGATTCGCGAAGAAGAAATACTGGTCGAAATCAATGCTGAAATGGAGGCAGCGACACATGGCGATTTTTGGAGGTGGAATGGCGGCGCCTGGCCCAGCTCCGCTGAGAATGATATCACCTAGTGGTACAATTGTTGATACCAATGTGCCCATTCCTCCCCCTATAGTAGATCCGACCCCTCCAACTCTACCTGCAGAAAGTATTCCGGTACATTCGAGTTCGGAGGGGGCGTTGAGATCATGCTCCCGCCTGGTGACCGTCCGCTAAAAGGCAAGTGCTCGAAGCAAAAAATCATTAGCGGATCCACACCGAAGGGGAAGCCGAAAATAAAAAGGGAGTAGACAGGCCTCTCCGACACATTTTTCGTATATAGAAATTTGTTTTTGCTTTCCTTTCGTAGGCCGTTTATAGATGCGGGTTCGGCCCCTGCTCGCAGGAATTTCGAAAAACTTGTATATGAACTTCATTTACAATTGGTTGAAATGAAATTTTATTTTTGGCTTTGAATCTATTACTGCCTTTTATGCGCAAGTGTTCTAGTATTTGAATTTCAGTCCAGTGCACTTGCGGAGTTTCAACCTTTGAGTCGAGTTTGTTTTTAGTTATCAAGTCCTAAAATAACAGACATGAGTCATAACTGGAGATTAAGTTGAACTCCTACGTTGCACTACTTCGGTCAATGATTAACACTTAAGTTCTGCCCTCTGTCCCGGGGATGAGCTGCAAATATCGGCTAGCGATTGCAGTTTGCGTTCATTTTTTCGAGCTTAACATCGTCGAATCAATGCTAAAATAAGTGAGAGTTGAGTGGTCGAATCACACCCGCTCAGTTAATAATGATCGCGTCCACACTCCGTGGACCTACATTCTCAACTTCGATGGTCGATCATGCCTATTTAAGTTTTAAGAATGTGTCCACACTTTGGGGACTTAGGATAGTTTATGAGTGGTCATTCGCACTTGAGTTGCGTTTATACTTTGACTATACTCTGGGGACTCAGAGTTATTTGTGGTCGATAATCTGGTTCACACTCTGAGAATCCGAAGACAATCGATGTTTTTACTCCAGTTCGCACTCCGAGAACTTGAATTTGACGTTCATACCCAACTCACACTCTAGGAACTTAGAGTTGGTGTTTATACTCTAGCTCACACTCTGGGAACCTAGAGTTGATGTTTATACTCCAATTTGCACTCCGTGAATTTGGAGTTTTCCAATAGGTTATCAGTCACATATGTTTAGGCTTTTATGATTTCGTCTGCACTCTGGGAGCGATGGATTTATCAGGATCGTGGATGGTTGATTCACATCCACCCCGAGTTTAACAAGTGAGGTCGTTAGATGGATAGATCCATCCTCCTCGAACTTGGTTAGGATACGATCGAAGTCGTTAGGTGGACGGGTCCACCCTCTTCGAAACCACATTCATAAGTTTATACTCCAACTCGCACTCCGGGAGTGGAGTTAGTTAAAGGATTGTCGTGTATCAATCCTCTTTTGGCTTTACTATAGTGGCTTGCCCTCGAGCTCGGGTTTCACTTAGTGAGTGGCCGGTCGTATCACAGTCACTCCCTATTTGAATAAATTACACCGTGTGATGGAACTTAGCTCTTCGTGTGTCGTGGTGGTTGTATGTCATATTTAATAAATCACAGCGCTGGCTAGAAGAAATGGAATTTTATTGCTGAAATGAGAAAATACGGCAAAGTCAGTTGTCTTCTTATAAATTCAAATTTTAAAATGCAGAAAAAAATTGCAAATGAGAAATAGACTAAATGAATAAAGCCTGTCATCGTAGTAGCGACAGAGACTCTCACTGTTCTAGGCTCTCGGCAAAGTAAGACCGTCAACAGTCGATAACTTAAACATTCCTTCTCCGAGCTTTCATTCAATCGTATACGGTCCTTCCCAAGTTGGTTTCATGTGTGAAGGAACCGAATAGATTCTCTTAAGGACGAGATCACCGACTTCAAAGGTTCTTGGTCAGACCTTGGCATTGTATAGTCGGACGACTCGACTTCGGTACACGGCTGCCCTCAAATTAGCCTCTTCACGCTTCTGATCCATCAAATCTAAGGATTTAGCAAGCAATATAGCATTTGTCTTTGGATCGTAGTAAGTCACATGATGAGAAGGCACTTCTATTTCGACTGGAATAACGGCTTATGAGCCATTGGATAGAGAAAATGGAGTGTGTCCGTTTGTGGACTTGTGAGTTGTCCGCCCATAAAGCCTTAGGAAGTTCATCAACCCACTTGCCCCCGGCCTTTTCTAGTCGCTTCTTTAGAATAGACTTGGTAACCTTATTAACAGCTTCAATCTGGACATTCGCTTGAGGGTGTGCAACTGTAGAGAATTTCTTGTGGATGTGGAATCGTTGGCAGAAATCCTTGAATTCCACGCTATCGAATTGGGCTCCGCTAACCGTGATGATGGTATGCAGGAGACCAAATCAGCAGATAATGTTGCGAACTACAAATTTTAACACCTTCTTCATCGTGTTTGTTGCAAGAGGTTCAGCTTTGGCCCACTTGGTAAAGTAATTAACTGCGACGATGGTATACTTGCACCACCCTTGGCCAGAGGAAGAGAGCCAAAGATATCAATGCCGCATACTACAAACGACCACGGACTGACCATTTGGGTTATCTCAGTAGGTGGGGCTCTAGGAATTCGAGCATGCTTTTGACATCTACCACATTTTCTGGCATAGTCTGCTGCGTCACAGTTTACAATTGGCCAATAATACCCATATCGGACTACTTTCTTAGTAAGAGCCTGCCCCTCGATGTGATCGCCACATTCTCCTTCGTGTACATCATGTAACACTCGTTTAATTTCATCGTGTGCAATACATTGGAGGAGAGGAACGAATTATCCTCTTCTATACATGACTCCATTCTGAATGGTGAACCGCGAAGCTTTCCAAAGAATCCGTCTCTTCTCACTTCTGAGCTCAGGCAGTATTCTGTGCTCGATGTAATTTCGGTACGGAGTCATCCACGACTCCTTACTGGGAGTGATTTAAAATACACCGTCTGTCTCCATCTGATGAATGCTTGGGGAGGATAAAGTTTCAATGAAAATGAGTCCCATCTGTTGTGCTTCGTTGGCACTTGCTAACTTCGCCAATGAATCAGCCTTTTGATTGCACTTACAGGATACGTAAAAGATGGCATAATAATCAAAGTGATTAAGTATTTCTTGGAATCAAGCTAGATAAGCAACCAGTCTTCGATCTTTGGCTTGATATTCACCCCGAACTTGGCATACGAATAATTGCAAATCACAATAAATTTCCACAGCAATAATTCTCAAATCGCGGGAAAGTTTCAAACTAGTAAGTAAGGCTTCATATTCAGCTTCATTATTGGTCGCACGAAAATCAAATTTCAGGGCATAGCATATGGATTGGCCTTCGTGGGTTTCAAGTACTACTCCAACACCCGAGCATCGATCATTTGATGCACCATCAGTACGTAGATTTCAGATATATTCGGGTGATTTTACTAGTCTCGGGCAAGTCCTCTGGAATGGTAAATTCAGCTATGAAATCCGCTAGGACTTGTCCTTGAATAGCTCGCCTCGGAGTGTAGGTAATATCGAACTGGCTCAGTTCAATGTTCCATTTGAGTAACCTGCCAGACGTCTCAAGCCACATAAGGACCTATCGTAACAGCTGATTGGTATAAACAGTGATGGGATGAGCGTGGAAATATGGACGGAGCTTCCTTGAGGCAATAACAAGGCAATAAGCCAATTTCTCTAGCTTTGGATAATTTCTCTTAGCTTCGGTTAAATGTTTACTAGCGTAGTAGACTGGTTTCTGCACTCTGTCTTCCTCCCGAACTAAGGCAGCACTGATTGCATTTTCCGATACCGCCAGGTAAAGGTATAATTGCTCATGATCGATGGGCTTTGACAAAATCGGCGGTGTGAAAAGATGTTGAATCAGTGCTCGAAATGCGCCTTCACATTCCATGGTCCATTCAAAGTTTCATCTTCCTTTTCGGATCAGATCGAAGAAGGGAATGCACTTGTCGGTGGACTTTAAAATGAACCTGCTCAGTGCCTCTACCTTCCCGTTGAGGCTCTGGACTTGCTTTATGGTTCTCAGAGTTTGAAGATTTTTTATTGCCCAGATCTTTTTGAGATTTGCTTCTATTCCTTGAGCGTTGACGATGAACCCAAAGAACTTTTCGGATGCGACTCCAAAATGACATTTCAGTGTATTGAGCTTCATCTTGTATTCTCGAAGGATGTTGAACATTGATTCCAAGTATCTTACATGATCAGTGGAGAATCGTGACTTTACCAGCATGTCGCCCATATATAATTCCATGGTCTTCCCGATCTGTTTGGCGAACATCCGATTGACTAGGCATTGGTACGTTGCCTAGGCGTTCTTGGTCGGGTAAGTGCATGAGTATCTGGTTGTAACTAGAATAAGCATCCATAAAAGCTAATAACTCATGCCTAGCCGTTGAATCTACGAGCTGCTCAATTCGGGGAAGTGGAAAACTGTCTTTCGGGCAAGCTTTTTTCAAGTTAGAATAATCAACACATGTTCTCCACTTTCCATTCGGCTTTCGGACAAGTACGGGATTGGATACCCACTCCGGGTATAATGCATCTCGGATAAACCCATTTGATGTCAACTTATCGACCTCTTCTTTAAGGGTGGCAGATCTCTCTGAATCCATACCACACCTTTTCTGCTTGATTGGGATACACTGCGGGCCAATATTCAGGGTGTGGCTCGCGATGTCCGGTGAGATCCCACACATATTAGAATGCGTCCAGGCGAATATGTCGAGATTCGCCCTGAGAAATTCAACAAATTCCCGTTGCGTTTGTTGGCTTAATTGAGATCCAACCTTTATCGTCTTCGAATCATCATCATCATCGATCGAAACATCAATCGTCATTTCGACCGAGGAAGCTTGACTGTCTTTACTTTCAGCGTCTCCGGGGTCAAGGTCCCTCAGGAATTGGTCAGGGTGCCCGGGCATGGGCCCAGGCACCAATTATCAATTATCAGCAAAATAGATGCAGAGAGATTCCTCTATTCCCTTTCCTTTCTCTTTTCCCTGCGCCCCGAGTAGCTCAGCAACATAACAGGCTCATTGGCAGCCTGATCTCCTTGAACGACTCCGACCCCATGATCGGTGAGGAATTTCAGAGTCAAGCACCATAGGGAAATAGTTGCCCTGAATTCAGCAAGGACCGGTCGGCCCAAGAAATCATTATAAAGGGAGTCTATGTCCAACACAACAAACTGCAATATCTGGACTCTCCGGCGTTCCCCAACTTCCAACTCCACTGGTAGTTCCACCACTCCAGTGGGTATAGTGGCACTTCCATTGAAGCCGTGGATTCGAAACTGGTAAGATTTCAAATCTTTGGCTTCCATTTTCATCAAATCATAAGCTCTCTTAAACAAAATATTCACGGAGCTTCCACTGTCAACCAAGATCCCCTTCATCCGAGAAGGACCTACTTGAGAAGATATGACAAGTGGATCGATAGTGGGGGTTTCGACCTTATCAGCGTCTCTGTTTTGGAACACGATGTAATCGGTCATCGTCTTCTGCTGCTTGGCCGGAGCCCTATCATCACAACTACTGCAACACTCAAAGTCTGCATGCCTGATAGAGCTGGCATACGACTCCATTTCCCTCCAGCTTCGGTCTGCTGGATGAGGACCACCACTTGTTATATTTATTACCAACCTCCAGCCGGTATGAGCGGGTTCCTCCTGTCTTTCCTGGTTTGATGCACAATTTTGAGTTGATGAGCCAGCACCTCCTGATTGCGGCGCCCACACAAACTGATCCGACTTCCATTCTCTAATTAACTTCTCGATGAGATCTTGGAAATGACGACACTCATTTGTATTGTGGCCATAACTCTCATGAAACCTACAAAATTTTCCTATCTGGATATGCTTCTCCGATGATGGCTTCGGAGCAGGCTTCTTGTACTACATAGTATTGCAGGTCTGAAGATATACATTCTCTAGCGATGTATTCGGTGGAGTATAATTATCGAACATTGGAGCTCTACGTCGCGGACCACGGTTTTGATCTCGTTTTTTTACTGCCGTTATTCCTCTGCTGAGTTTGCTTGTTTTGGATATTTTACTGAACTTTTTCGGAACTCTTCCCGGACTGCTTAACAACAACATTACTTTGGATCCCTTCCACACTGGGCCCCACGTCATCTTGCTTCCTAGACTATTTCGCGTCCTCTCTTTTAAAGAATTAGTCTGTCTTGGAGTAGAAATGGTCCAATGATGTGGGAAGCTTCCCAGCCAACCAATTTCCAAACTCGGAATCAAGATCAATCCCCTTAGTCAAGGCCATCAAGATACAGTTGTCATTGGGATTGCTTATCTCTATAGACATAGCATGAAATCTCTCTAAGTAGCATCTAAGTGTCTCTCCAAGAGCTTTAGTGACACTAGATAGAGTGTTAACTCCCTTTGGCCTCGCAACATGCATTCAGAATTGCTCTACAAACTTAGTGGCCAATCGGTCGAAGGAAGAAATGGACCGAGGTGGCAATTATGTGAACCACATAGTAGCAATGCCCTTTAATGAAATAGGAAAAGTATGGCACTTAACTGCATCATCGGCTCTCGCAGCATTCATCAGCCATTCGTACTTCAGGATATGTTGATTCGGATCAGAACTTCCTTCATAGACTGGTAGAGCCGGCATTCTGAATTGCCAAGGGAGTTCAACATAGAGTATTTCATCTGTGAAAGGGGTATGACTTCGAGAGATTCCCCACTCGTCATTAGTAAGACCCTGACGCTCACGGATCATCTGACGAATCATAATTGGTTATCCATCATCTATACATTCTGCGCACGTTGAGCCAAAGTGTGGTCGGGTTCCATAATGCGAGGCTAGACCGGGCGCTGTCGATGGTCCATGTCTCGCCTCCTTGGCTCTAAGTCTTCAGGGACGTATGGTTCAGGAGTACATCCATGATGATGATGGTTCAGATTTGCCTGATTTCGGGTATCAACCCTTGGTTCAACAGCGACGATGGCAGCGCGGTTGTCTATGGTGTAGTGAGAAACAGTACCTCCCTGGGAGGAGGGTCCAATCTGGAAGCTGGTCGATGGGCCAACACTCAGTTGTCCAATAGTCATAGTAGGTTGATTTCCGGTGGCTTGTGTGTAATTCCCGTCTAGCTAGGGGGATGTAGATCTGTGATGGTAGTCAGATAAGGCTGAACTCTCAGTGGATGAGTAAGAGGGGTGGTCCCTCCTAGATCTCCTACACCTTTGGCAGTTTAGCTGGTTGGTCAACTCAGCGTTGGCACGCAGCTGTTCGGTCAGTTGTTGCTGACACTGGATCAACTCCCGAAGCAGCATTTGGAACTCTTGTCTTGTAACTGGGCCTGATGGATCTGAGGGTCCGGTAGCATTTTGGTTGGACGGAGGCAATTGCACGGGATTCTATCTATCCCATCCTTCTTGATCTGCAGCTATAGAGGAGGTCCTTGTGCTAACCATGGTTAATAGTGAAGTCCTTTCCTAGATTTTATGCAAATTTGAATAGGTTGGAAGGATTCTGAACTTTAGATCTGAAACTTCTTCTTTGATTTATGCAATCCGATATCGATCGTAAATCCAAGGAGCAGGAGAAAAACTGTGTTCTCTCAATGAAAGCACCAAAATGTTTGTATCAAAAATGGGCACAATACTTTTTTAAAGTATTTGAAAAGATAAAAATGAAGAACAAAAATGTAAAACGAGGATTATCTAACAAACATTTCAAAATCAGATATGAAGAACGCATAGAAACAGAGCGATTTAAAGTGGTTCAGCGTATTGCCTGTGTCCGCTATGAAGTTTGATGACTTTATTGATATTCACTTGCCGATTACAATTGATTACAATGGATTACATCGAATTACACTTATGAAATTCGAGTACAACAGTAGCTATGGAGTGCAAAGTTGAATTCGGTAGAGTCTGGACGTCGGAGAGCCAAAAAGATCTTTCTTCTATAGGCCCCGGGGCTCTATTTATAGGCGTAGGAGGCTGATATCTTGCTCAGATCTTCGGAGACTTCTACTGGTATATGGGTGGGCCTACGCTTTCGATCCCATGAAGTTTCGGCTCAATCCGTGATCGATACGAACGAATTTCATATCGATCGGGATGTGATCCAATCGAGTCAAAACTTGGCATGGAGGAAGGTCATACGTAAGCTCCGGTGAAAATTTCATAGCATCTGGACCTGTGGATCTCGAGTTATGATCGATGCAAACTTGCGATTTTATTAAGGCTGTCATGTTCATATCGATACCTTCGTATCGATCTGTACGAATCGATGCCTTCGTATCGATTTGTACGAATCGATCCAGGTACGTGCCTTCAAATTGACGCGGCACTCACTCTTTGGATCGATCCACTCTTTATGCCGAGTCAACCGAGTCTTCCCAAGATTTCCTCTTTGTTCGTATCGACAGCCATTGTTTAGTTCGCATCGATGGAAGACGACTCTATTCGTATCGATGAAACGAACTCTATTCGTATTGATGGAAAACACAAGGAATATGTTGATCGTATGGCCTTGTTCGTATCGATCAGAAATGACTCCAGTCGATCGATACGAAGTTGAAGTGGCCGGATGGATTCGAAAATTGATAACTCGATCGATACGAATGGCTATGACAAGAAGGATACGAACTGGGGCTTCTCGATGGATACGAAGCAACGGGACTTGATGGAATCAAACAAGGGTCTTCTAGGATGGATATGAACTAGACAACCGATGAATATGAATTTACAATTGATGGATACGAAGCAATACTGTTTGATGGATTCAAAATGGTGTCCCCGGATTGATACAAACTGTTTATCTAGTTGGAATTGTGTCGATCATACCTTGAGCATACGGACTCCTATTGACTTGAAACTTGGAACATTGGCTTTCATAGCTTTACTTTTCATGTCTTTCCAATTGTAGCTCAATTCGGAATCGGAAAAAATTCATCGATATCCATAATGAACCTGTGTGTGCTCAATATGTAGGATGAGCGATCCTTGGTTTTTAGTCAATTCCTTGATATCCTGGCCTTGCCAAAAGGCGGGATAACAACAACTACTACTAATTAGCTATCCGTCAGCCACCTGATCATCACCAGAAGCTTTATTCGCCAACCTACTAAAACCTGTAACCTCAACTTTTAGCCTACTCAAATCAATTTTAAGCACCCGAGGGTTCACGGAAAATAAACTTCGGGTCAGACATAAATCCTGGTGTGAATAATACTATACATCTCGGTTATCTGATGTTAAGTGAGACTGCACCACTTAGCGAAATGGCTTTCCCCTCACTAATATCCTTTTTTAAACATATCTTTTGAAAATTATAATCCTGCAACCAAAACTGATTAAATTTGTAAAGCAATATAATGTATATGTACAAATTAGTTATCATATGAACTATCTGTGCATACACTGTAGATTTGTTTGGCTAACTACTAACCCTTGGCTGACCCAGGTCTACCGGAAAACCTAATAATCTAACGTCTTTTAGATACACCTTTTTTGGACGGTCTGTCCTTACTTCTCCAAGTCAAACTGATCCTATTGGGTTTTTGGGTTTACTAATGACTTATCTTTCCTTTTTATATTCCTTTCTGTGTGTAACATAATTTTAGTCTTCCTTGTGACAAAGCCCTACACACTAGAATATTGGACTAAATTAGCTAGGGGATAATATATAATAGTTATAGGGCGTGACCCTACACCAGCCTCATCTGGTCTTCTAATCTGAGTCATTTTCCTAGGGTTAACTACCATTTAAATTTTTCCATGAAAACCTTTTCAAAACGATTTAAACCTTTATATCATACATATATAAGTAAAATATACTCTTTTCTTTACTCTAAGATATTTGCCATGTTATGTATACTCCACCAAAAATAATGTTGATTAAATTATTAAGGATTTCCCATCCCTCAAAATAAGTTAAAAACCTTTTTAACTTAAAAACACTTAGGCTTTATTGCCAAAAGCAACTCATTCGAATCCTCTGTTTAAAATGTTTAAACAATCCTTTCAAAACCATTGAAAGAACCCTTTCTCAAACCTTTTAAAGTATCTCTTTCAATAGAAGTTAAACCTTAAGCCAAAGGCCAAATCACACCTTTCGAAACCATTTATATTTATCCTTTCGAAAGCATTAAAATATCACATTCGAAAGATTTAAAACCTTAGACATCCTCTTCAAAACAATTAAACATTGCCTTTCGAAACCATTGAAAACCTTTCCTTTTAGACCTTTCAAAACCTTTGGGGAACCACCCCATAAAAACTTTTCTTTAAAACCTTTCGAAAGCATCGAAACATCAAGCCTTTTGAAAGCATTTGGGATCAACTTTATAACATATGGAAACACCTTTCGAAACCTTTAAAACCATCTCTTTAGAAACCATTTAGGTTTTACTTTTTTTAGAGCAAAAGGGTCATTAAAAAATTCAAGTTGAAAGCACCTCTTTCAAAAGCATTCCTAAGTAAAGAAGTGATGGTGTCAAAACCATCCCTTCAAAAGCACTAGAGAAGCGCTTGATTTTTAAAAAGAAGGTAACCCTTTTGAAACCAACCTGGGTCAAAAGGTAAAAAGTAGCAGTCAGGGGCTTCAACCTAGTTGAAAGAAGTTACTTAAAAACAAAGGCATAACTTTCTAAAACCATTCATTTAAAGTCATTGACCCAGTAGAAAGTAGACTAAGTCGAATGCTATTCAGCCGAAAGCAAAGCAGGCGCATTTTCATTTAAAAGCAAAGTAGTGCTTCGACCCCTTCAAAACCCCTACTTTCGACCCAATACCTTCCGCCTATATCCAATTCACTATGTAACAGGTATCTGATACCATGTGAATTGGTTTTGATGGAGTCAAAGTCGATGGCGGAGGTAAGGAGTCGGAAGCTTGGTGCCGAAAGCATTGAAACAGGAAAAAGCTTGTAAATTTGACTTTTTAAATTATTTCTTTGTACCTAACCTGCGTTGTTGTCAAATTATGTTTGGCTGCAAAATTTTCTTTTCTAAAAGTATTGTCGATTTTCAGAATAAAGATTTGAATTATTTACGAAATACCCCTTCTCCTTCTTATAGATATATAAAACATTTAAGTCACATACCTTAAATAATTTTATATATCCATTACTAGGAAAATTCTACAAAAATTCCAAAAAATCATTTTTAATATGTTTTCTAACATATATAAATTTAGACCCTAAGTTATAATTTGGCCGTAATTAATTTTAAACCCAAATTAGCATTTTCTTCACTAGAAAATTCATATAAAATTCTCATTAATTCAAATAATTATGAAATTTGAAATCCATTTTATATCATTTCTAATATAAATCTAAATTCACAAGGTAATTGGATGTCATATAATAGGGTTTTTATATCAAAACATATCACAAAATCTATATGAATTAGCATAAATCATCAACAACATATAGATATACATTTTTATCATCCAAAACATGGCAAAACATTTGTAAATAATTCAGATTTCATACTAAAATCCAAAAACCAATAAAAACTTGAGATATAGCCATCGTTCACCTTAGCTTTTTGATTAAGGATGTGAGATTTGTTCTTGATTAAGTGATTTGATTCTTCCTCTTGAATTATTCTTCTTTGCTCTTCCTAATGGTGGCTGACCTTAGCTCTATTTTTGTTTGCGAAATAGAATGAACGTGTAGAATGAATTCCTAAGGGGTTTATAGTATAAGGATATGCCTTGTTCCTATTTTTCCATTGCATATTTCCTAACTTTTTATTCTCTTTTTATTCTTTTGTTCACTTATTTAACATGGCACAGCTACCCTTTATTTAATCACAAATCTCAATTCATTAATTATCTTACATTATTTTATTTTATTTAACTAATTGTTAGCACCAGAATTGGTCACAAATACTCTTGAAGGAGATTCTGTAGAGAGATTAATGAAGAAAGTAAATTAGAATAGAGAATTATATGCTAAATTAACTGCAAAGACAAGAACACTGGATTTATAGTGGTTCGGCGTAACTGCCTACGTCCACTGTGAAGTTAATCTTTATTGCTTTACTCAACGATTGATTACAGATACAGTCCATACACCGACTACTTGAATATAATTGCTAAGTAAAGAGAATGAGTCTTGAATGCGGCAGAGTCTCCCCAGTGTTCTCGAAAAAAGATCCCTTTCACTGTGCCCATGCCCTTTTATTTATAGACAAAGATGGGTTGGACTTCCCTAATGGGCCTAGGAGAAAGATACCTCGGCCCGTGGTGAGTGACTACTGTGTGCCGAGCCGCAAATGCCGAACGGTACCTCTATGTCGAACGAGGTAGCGTATTGAGTGAAGTGTGTAGGCCGAACGAGACCCGATGTCGGACGAGGGGAGATGCCGAACGACATACTTATGCCGAGAGAGGCCATATGCCGAGCGAGGATTCAGGCCGAACGAGGCCGGAATGCCGAACGAGGATCGAATGCCGAACGAGGTTCATGCCGAACGACCTTGCTATGCCGAACGGAGCTGGAATGCCGAACGAGGCTAGAATGCCGAACGAGGCTGGAATGCCGAACGAGGTTCATGCCGAACGAGGTTCACGCCGAACGACCTTGCTATACCGAATGGGTTTGGAATGCCGAACGAGGTTCATGCCAAACGACCTTGCTATGCCGAACGAGGCAGGAATGCCGAACGAGGCTGGAATGCCGAACGACCTTGGTAAGTCGAACAACCCTGCCATGCTGACCGAGGCTCTACGCCGAATGAGGTTCATGCCAAACGATACTTATGCCGAGCCTCTAGTTACAGGGTCAACACTTCCCCCCAAAGTGCATCACGTGGATGAACGTGATACGCTTTGAATCACGAGTACTCCATGTTTCCCTTCGAGCCCCTAAATGCCGATTGAGGCATTATATGCCGAACGACATAGTAATGTCGAACGACATACGAATGACGAACGACATTGATGCCGAACAATGGACGTGCCTTGACCGATTCCACCAGTCACTCTCCACTCGACTTCTCTTCACTCTATATAAGCTGATACTTCTTCTTCCCCTCCCTTTTATTTTTACCTCCGCTCTTCAGGACTTACAAATTCGTCTTCGAATAGACTTAGGCTAACAATTTACCCTTCCCTTTTTTTTCGAATTTAAGACATTGCCCCACGTCCTACCCAAAAACGAAACAGAATAGAATCATGCTTCCTATTCCAGAATCTCTCTGAGTTTCGAGCCATTTATTAGGTAATGACTCTCCTTTAAACGCTTTAACCTGACTAGGAAACTTAGCATGAGATTCAAGTTCGTGAATCTCTTTAAAATCGAGGTCAGTAGGAGTCGAGCGGATGAGGGAATCGAGTCGCAGTTAGAACATGTCTTAGGGCTAGGTGGAGTAGAGGAGAGAAGAGGATGTCAAAGGGTTTGGGACATGATTCCTTGACGAGTTGCCGAGTGGAGGAATAGGAAGGGTGGTTGGTCTGGTAAGAAGTAGTGAGATCAGGAAGTGGAGATTGAGCATGGTGTGCGAGTTGGAAGAGAATATATGGATGTGGGTCGACATTACTCTCACGTGCCGAACGACGAAGAGGGATTGGAAGAGAGTAAGGAGTCGTTCCAAACGACAAGGAGAGAATACGGAAGAGAAGCGAGGGTTGAATCTAGAGTGATGATCGAATCGGCTCGGCATGACTTGCCAAAGGACTTATCTGCGCCGAGCGGTAGAGATGGAGGGTAGGAAGGAATTTGGAGCTGAGGTAATGTGCCAAGCGATGTGGCTCGGCATGATTATGATCGGCATGACTTGTCGCATGTCGGAAAAGTGGGAGAGCCTAGGAGATTACTTAGTCGAATTTCTCAAGTGTCGTGCGTCATTAAGTCTTGAAATAGAAGCCATTGTCATGACCATTCCAACTCAAATATAAATCATGTTGACTCGACTAACGTACCATACCTAAACATGTGACAAAGACAAGGACAAGGACTTAAGCATATAAACATATCGACCACTCCGGACCGACAACTCTCTGTCTCAAGAATTATAAATATGAATTTAACTCGATAAAAAATAGACTACGTCCTCGATATTTATTATGAACTTCCAAGTTCAAAATTAAAAACCACCATTGGACACCTGCACTTTGCTTTATCTCATTAGTTTCACGGTTATAAATCCTTTGACACTTACACTCGAATGATGGCACTAGTTCACACACCACACGGGGGGAGTATTTCTGTTGTCAAGTCTAATATTGATTGGTTTTCAAGTATAGTTCAAACATGTGTTTCGTTAGATTCAGCATTCACTAGAAATTTCTAGGAAATCTTGCTCTGCCATGATCTCGGACAGACCTGGGCCATCTTCTCAACAAGAAGTAGTTAGAACTTCAAATCCGCGAATTTCTCCTATAAAAGACATGCCGATTCCCGCGATCGCATCTGTCGACTTGGCTCCCGATGCCTTGGATGCATCGATCTTTTTAGATGATCCGATCGATTCCCAAGCCTCGAAGATTAATGAAAGCACGCTTCGCCGTATATGCTCAGTACACAGGATTCCTTTCGACGATGTGTTGGTTCCATCGAGACAGGATCGCCCTCACTTTACCCCAGTCGGATATACAGCCTGCAACAGATTCATGTATTGGCTCAGTAGCGTGCCGCCGTTCAGCTCCTTTCTTCAGGACCTGTTACAGTATATCAAGATCGCCCCATCGCAATTACATTCAAATAGCCACGAGTTCATATACGACACTTGCATTCTTTTCATGAGTATCCTTTTCAGGTTCTCGACTCTTGGTGATATCCGCTATATCTATCGCTTCAAGAGACGGTCAAATAGCCCATCTTTTGTATTCCTCGAGCCGCATAGCAAGTGTCAAATTCTAATTGGGGCATGGAGCAAGTTTGCCCAGTATAAACAAGAGTGGTTTTACGTGCGCTGTCCTCCCGGCTTTGTGAGGAGATGGGTGGAAGGGAGTAAGTCTTTTTATTCTGGATTAATACTTGTATTTAGTAGAAACTGCATCTTTTCTAACTCTTTTTCTACTTTTACAGGTATCAACCCGCGTCCCGAAGGTTCCAGGTATTCTGAAGCTGTCGAAGCTATTAGAGCTATCCCCGCAGAAGACTGGGACATCAGATCTCTCATTTCAAATTAATCGCTCCCAAAGTTTGGGCAACTGGTGGAAGGTCGCCGAATAAGCCTCCCTCAAGACGTCACTATAACCAGGCCTTCTTCGGGCAAAAGGAAAAAGAAGGCTAGGTCTTTAGCATGTAATGACCCTGACACATTGGAGGAGGGGGAGGTTAAAGAAGCTAAGACTCCCGAAGTACGGGGTGAAAATGTTAGTCCCGCTCGGGACCCGATAGTTGAGGTTCATGATATTGAGATGACACCTTCCCCTTCGAAGGGAAAGAAGAAATTGACCTACAAGTTGAGGAAGAAAATAATGGGTGGAACTTCTAAGGTCACCCTTATTCCAGTGGAGAGAGAGACTTCCTCACAACACTTAGAGAGTTCTTTGAAAGGCCTGTCGGATCTCACTATACCTAATGATCTGCTTAACTACGGTTTCGACAATCCGGAGGCCCTTAAGCTTCATTCGCCCATGAGAGGCGATACAAGCACTCGAGCCCAAAACAAGGGAGAAAAACTCCTATTAGTAAAGATAAAGAAACCGGTCCATCGGGGGGAACACTAGGACACATACAAACACGTGCACTTCACCTTGCACTTAAATTTCTGCCATCACTCTACTCTTTGCTAACTTGTAGTTATTTAAATTCTATGCAGGTGACATGGGGAATAACATGGACTTGACCGTCTTTGAGGTTCATCTATTTTCCACCACTCCGACCGAGATTCGGGTTCCGGCAAGCATCGAGACAGGGATGACACTGGTGATCGGGACTACCGCCACCGAGAATCATCCTATCGGAGAAAGACCTATAGCTAGTCTTCCTATCCTCGCGATCCTCCTCCTCAATCAGAGCAAAGTAAAGAGAAGCCCGCACACAAGGGGTCCCAGCCTGAGGCCCATAGGGATCAACACTCCGGTTCGTCCAGTACTAGGCAATCTCTAGATCCCCACAAAACACCCGTACTCTCCAATTAGACCGCTTCCACTCCTGTATTTGATCCATCGGTAGAAGAGTGACTTGATGAGCTTAAAGCCGCGTT
Source organism: Allium cepa (assembly GCA_030765085.1). Classification (NCBI taxonomy): domain Eukaryota; kingdom Viridiplantae; phylum Streptophyta; class Magnoliopsida; order Asparagales; family Amaryllidaceae; genus Allium; species Allium cepa. The sequence continues at coordinate 142,644,683 of CM060932.1, forward strand.
TCCAAAGATATGCTTTGATGGCTTAAAATTTCTCCCGGCGATTCACCAGATTTCAGGACATGTCAAACAAAGCACTATTGCTTGTACTAATGACGTCTATGTCCAGCATGATGCATTCGTCCACTTAGTCGAAAAAGTCTCAAAAGTCTCCGTTGAACGTCAACACGAAATTGATCGCCTGAAGCTTGATGCTATTCATGATAAAGATATTATCAAAGCTCAGGATGAAGAGCTCTCTTTGTACAAATCTCAGCTTGAAGCCGTCCAACAAAGTGCTAAAGATACCGCGGAGGTCGTTAATCATTTAGAGACAACTCATAAGAAAGAACTTGACAAAGCGGTTCAACACTACGGGGCCCTGGCTTTAGAGAAGGACTCAGTTCAGAACGAAAGGGATGCATTTGCCCTCCGAGTCAAAGAGTTGGAAGATCAACTCCACAAAGAAAGAGAGGAGAAAAATGCTGCCCAAAAAGAGTCGCAACGATATTGCGATGAGATCGTTGCTATGCGACTTCTGAAGGCAAAGCTCGACGACGAGCTTTCTAAGGTCGAGATGCTAAAGGACGAAGCTTGTGAAGAGGGCAAGAGAATAGCATCCGTGGAGATTGTCTCTCGCCTTGAGGTGGCTGCAGAAGCTGGCAGGGAAGAGATTAAGTGCATGTTTGACCCACTGATAGAATAATTCAATGCTCGTGTCCTCATGCATCGAGATTTAACTTTTCTTGGCGAAGGCTACCTTGAATCTCTAGTCGACGCATGGGAGACTTTAATAAAGATCGGGAAAGTCAAGCTGGGAACCGAAGAGGATGACGAGGAGGCCTTGGTAAAATAATTTCTCAGGGGGAACTAGCCTTCGGACTTGTCTGCAGCGAAGACGCTCTACTGCAAAGATTCCCCCTCATCCAAAGAAAAAGACGTCATTGTCGATCCTTTTGGAACCGAGTCTTCAGTCCTACCTCCTACCCAATTGGCTAATCGGCCAGTACTCGATCCATTCGAGCAACATGCTTGTTATGACCCCGAAGACCCTGGTCTCGGCATCCACATTCTATCTTCCATTCTGGAGGGTGAGACTCCCCAGACGGTTGAGAGCCAGCAAGAAGCCGATACATAACTCTTCTTTTAAAAGTTCAAAGAGCCGTCGTTTGAAAGATTATTGTATTCTATTGTTTGTTTCTTGTGATTTTGCGCAGACCGTTCTGATCCCGAACCCACTCCAAGTAGCGATGAAGCCAAGGAGGAGAAGGGGAAAATAAGCGAGGCCACTCACGGGAGAGACTCTCGGTCCAGATGCTTAAGTGATTGAGGCGCTTGATGAGGATAAGTCTGAGACTTCATCTCCTATCGAAGGTAGTTATGAAATTGAGAACACAAGCGCCTCTGAGTACACTTCTAAAATGAGCATGAAGGAGCAGCTCGCGGAGGGAAAGAAAAAAACTGCTAAAATCAAAGTCGAGCCTCGAGTCGTGGACCTAGATGATCCTTTGAACAAGCCTTTGAAGGTCATCCTCCCTGGTGGGTCCAGGCCACTGGAGGTCCCTCGTACTTCCTCAGTTGTTACCTCCCCACCAAGGATAACTTCCAAGGGAAAATGTATGGGAGAGGAGTCGTCAGAGAAGACGAAGGAGGGAAACAAATCGAAGAAATAAAAAAAGTAGTTGTTACACTCGTTCAACGAGAGTCAGCTTGGATTATGTAATTATTCTTATTTATTTTCAAAGTCAATGTAGATAGACTTTTGATGGAAAGTTTTGGAGGAGTTGTAGTAGGAACCCATTTTGGATTAATAAATAAGTTTATTTTCTTTGTCTTTCAAATGACTTTTGTTGTTCATCTTTCTATATTATTGCGTTTAAACTCTGAGCTGTCGGGAATTACATAAACCCCCAATTCATCTTCATATAACTCGGGGATTCTACGAAATTGTACATCCTATTCCATGCTTCGGGTACTTAGAATATTTTTTAGTCCATATGCCGGGGATTTGATGACTTCCAATCAGTTGTACTCTAGTCTGCACTTTGAAAACTTAGAGATTTTTAAGCCATTTATACTCTAGTCTGCACTTTGTGGACTCAAAGTGCTCCAGTCCGCACTCAGGGGACTTGGAAATTTTAGGTTGTTTATACTCTAATCCGCACTCTGGGGACTTTAAGTACTCTAGTCCGCACTCAGAGGACTTGGAGATTTAAATCGTTTATACTCTGGTTCACACTCAGGGGACTCAAAGTACTCTAGTCCTCACTCTAGGAACTTAGAGGTTTTGAGTCGTTTATACTCTGGTCCGCCCTCAGGGACTCAGAGTACTCCGGTCTGCACTCAGGGGACTTGGAGATTTTAAGTCGTTTATACTCTAGTCTGCACTCAGGGGACTCAGAGTACTCTAGTCCGCACTCTAGGGACTTAGAGGTTTTGATTCATTTATACTTTGGTCCGCACTTAGGGGACTCAGAGTACTCCAGTCCGCACTCAGGGGACTTGAAGATTTTAAGTCATTTATACTCTAGTCCGCACTTTGAGGACTCGGAGTACTGCAGTCCGCATTCAGGGGACTTGGAGATTTTAAGTCGTTTATACTCTATTCCGCACTCTGAGGACTCAGAGTACTTCATTCCACACTCTAGGGACTTGGAGATTTTGAGGTGTTCGCGCGCGTTCGTACTTCAGACAGAATAATGTAACTCTAGTGGTCTGCCATAGAATTATCATACATGGAAATATCAACAATCATGGAAAAGATGGCTTCAAGCCTTTATTAATGAAAACAAGCTAAATTGTATTATTACATGCCGAAAACTAAGAATAAAAATATGCTGGACATAATAGCAACTAAAATATGAAAGAAATAGACTAAGTATAATAACACCGCAAATGCTCGTTATTCCATGCTCGGAGGATTGTCGCACCATCGACGGTTGCTAGCTTGAAAGTTCCCTCTCCCAGCTTCCGTTCAATGACGTATGAACCTTCCCATGCGGGATTCATATGCGATGGGACCGGGAAACCTCGTTTCAAAACGGGATCACCTACATCAAAACTTCTCTGCCAGACATTTTCATTATAATATCGAGCGACTCGGTTTTTGTATGCAACAGCTCTTAAATCAGCTTCTTCATGCTTTTCATCAATAAAGACCAATGATTCCAGTAAAATATCCCAATTCGACTCAGGGTCGTAATAAGTTACCCGATGTGACGGAACTTCAAGTTCTACGGGTGTAACAGCTTCCATGCCATATGCCTATGCGAAGGGAGTGTGGCCAGTCACAGACTTGTGGGTGGTTCTATAAGCCAAAGCGCTATTGGAAGTTCATCCACCCACTTGCCTCTAGCCTTTTCCAAATGCTTTTTCAATATGGACTTATTATTTTGTTCACAGCTTCCACTTGTCCATTGGCTTTTGGATGAGCAACTGCTGCAAATCTTTTTTCAATGCCATACTTTTGACAAAATTCTTTGAACTCTTTGCTTTTGGAATGAGTTCCGTTGTCTATGATGACAATCTGTGGAAGGCCAAGATGGCATATAATGTTTTGTACAACGAAATTAATTACCTTCTTGGTGGTGATCGTGGCCAAAGGCTATGCTTCTGCCCACTTAGTAAAGTAATTGACTGCAACTATCACGTATTTTGCACCACCCTTGGATATGGGTAAAGAACAGATTATGTCGATTCCCCACATTTCAAACGGCCAAGGACTAACCATTTACGTGAGTTCCATTGGAGGAGTTCTCGGGATTTTTGCATATTTCTGGCATTTGTTGCATCTCCTTACATAGTCTGCAGCGTCCCGATTTACAATTGGCCAACGGTATCCATAGCGGAGGATTTTCTTTGCTAATGTCTGCCCCCCAGTATGGTCACCGCATTCTCCTTCATGGACTTCCTTCAGGACTCGTTTTATCTTATCGTGGGCAATGCATCGGAATAAAGGGGTCGAGAATCCCTTCCGATATATTACTCCGTCCTGCATCACATATCGCGAAGCCTTACGAATGACCTATCGTCTTTCGCTCCTTCTTTCAGGAAAGACTCCGTGTAGCAAGTATTGCTTGAATGGGGTCATCCATGATTCCTTCTCGATTTCTGCTTCTAACACGAAATCTACCTCCATCACATTTATACTCGGAGTATGTAATGTTTCAACGGGAACCAGTCCCATTTGCTATGCATCGCCAGTGCTCGCTAATTTCGCCAATGAATCAGTTTCTCTGTTTTTTCACATGGAACATGAAATATCGTAATATTCTAGATTTTCTAACAGTTCTTGAACCTGTGCAAGGTACGGGGCGAGTCTCTGTCCCTTCGCTTGATAGTCCCCCGCACCTGGTATACCACCAGTTGTGAGTCACAAAAGATTTCAATCGATTTTACCCCCAGCTTTCTGATAAGTCTCAAGCCAACAATCAATGATTCATACTCGGTTTCATTATTTATCACTGGGAATTCGAGCTTCAAAGCATAATAAACTAATCAGTTTTTAGGGTTCACAAGAACTATACAAGCCCCCGAGCAACGGTCGTTAGTGCCTCATCGGTATACATCATCCATCGAACATGAGGTGCGACATTGTTACCGTCTGATTCGTCTGACATGGTGAATTCAGCAATGAAGTCATCTAGCGCTTTCCCTTGTATGGCCCTTCGTGGCGGGAAGGTAATATCGAACTGACTCAACTCGATATTCCATTTTAACATCCTTCCAGAAGTTTCCGGTCGTTGGAATACCTAGAACAAGGGTTGATCGGTATAGACACTAATTGAGTGTGCCTGTAAGTATGGCCCGATCTTGCATGATGCAATCACCAAGAAATGTGCTAGTTTCTCAATCTTAGGATAATTTATTTCTGCCCCCGTTAAACATTTACTGACATAGTACACCGGCTTCTTAACTCGGTCCTCCTCGCAGACCAGAGCCGTACTAATAGCATGCCGGGATACAGCCAAGTACACGTACAACATCTCACGGTATACCGGTTTCGACAGTATCAAGGGACTTTCCAAATGCCTTACCAGAGCTCGAAACGCTTCCTCACAGTCGGATGTCCACTCGAAATGTCTCTTTCCTTTCTTTATTACATCAAAGAAAGGAATACATTTATTTGTGGCTCTGGATATGAATCGACTCAGTGCAGCCACCTTCATATTCAAGATTTGCACTTATTTTATAGTTTTAGGCACTTGTATGTCTCGAATAGGTTGAATCTTCTCCGGGTTAGCTTCGATTCCCCGCGCATTTACAATAAAACCCAAAAACTTCCTTGATACAACGCCAAAGGACCATTTCAATGGATTGATCTTCATCCCATAATGTCTGAGTATATCAAACATCTTTGCTAAGTATCGAAGGTGGTCGCTTGTTTCGAATTGAAAAACACAAGAGCAACTTATCAGCGTCGGATGAATTGAATGTTTAAAGACCAATCCGATAGAACAATGGAAGTCTATGTGGATGACATGCTCGTGAAGTCACGGCACGTCTGTGACAAAACTGGTGTGTTCTTGATCCGGAATGTGCATCGGGATCTGATTGTATCTCGAGTATGCATCCATAAATGACAATAACTCATATCCAACCATTGAGTTGACGAGCTAGTCGATTCTGGGTAAAGAAAAACTATCCTTCATGCATGCTTTGTTCAAATAAGAGTAATCAACGCAAGTTCTCCACTTTCCATTCACTTTCCTTACTAGCACAGGGTTGGACACCCATTCAGGGTAGAGGGCATCGCGGATGAGCCCATTAGATTTGAGTTTGTCCACCTCCCCTCTGAGAGCAACGGACCTCTCCAGGTCCATGTTAGATCCTTTTATGCTTTACAGGAACATACTTGGGTTTATGTTCAACATATCACTCACAATAGCGGAAGAAATCCCGCACATATCCGAATGTGTCCAAGCGAAAACATCCAGGTTTGCTCGGAGGAAATCAGTGAGATCCTCGGCCATTGACGGGTCGAGTTGCGATCCAATCTTAAGAACTCGTGACGGGTCATCATGGCTGACTGGAATGTCAATCGTCAGTTCAGCCGGTGTTGCTTTTACTTCCCTGGGTTCCCCATCATCATCTCTCGGATCTATGTCTCGATAGATCCGAGAGTGTCGCCCGAGCCAGGGCTCGGGCACTACTTGTCAATCGCTAGTATTCCGGATGTGGACGAAGCTGTCCGCAACCTTTCCTTTCTCTCGCCGTTGGGCCTCTCTCAGCTCAGCCACATAACATGTGTGACCGGTCGCCTGATCGCCATGCACCACACCGACTCCTTTATCTGTCGGAAATTTTAACGTCAAACACCACGGGGCCAAAGCTGCCCTAAACTCCACCACGGTCAGCCGACCCAGAAACACATTATATGGAGAATCAACATCCAACACTATAAACCTTAGGATTCACACCCTCCTATGCTCACCTTCTCGTAGTTCAAATGACAACTCAACATACACCACCGCATCAGTCGCTGCACCATTAATGCCATGGATATGGGCTTTAGATGGCTTTAAATCTTTTGTCTCCATCTTCATTTGGTCGTACGCCTTTTTGAAGATGATGTTAACGGAACTTCCACAATCAAATAAAATTCTTTTGACATATGCTGGCCCGATCGTCGTAGATATGACCATCGGGTCGATGGTAGGAGCCTCCACCTTGTCCGCATCTCGGCTCCTAAACGCTATATCGTCTGTCATCATGCGTTGCTGCTTTATAGGGGTCCTATCCTTCAAAATCGAACAACGCTCATAATCTGCATGCCTTAAGGAGTTAACATATCGCACCATCTCCTGCCAATTCTTGTCTGCAGGGTGAGGTCCACCGACTATCGTATTTATGACCAATCTACCCACGGTTCGGGCAGGTTCCTCTGGTTGGCATGGAGCCGGCCTGCGTCCGGGGTCTGATTTTCCTTGCCTACCCTTTTATGGGTTCTTAACAAATTCCTGCAGCTTTTTCTGTCTGATCAACTTTTCTATGGCATCGTGGAGGTATCTACACTCCTCTGTATTGTGCCCGTAAGTCTCATGGAAGCGACAGTACTTCCACGTCCGCTTCTGTTCCTCTGTGGACTCCTTTGGGCGTGGCTTTCTGTATTGAAGAGTGTTACAAGTTGATAGGTAAATATTCTTAAGAGATGCATTCAGTGGGGTGTATTCATTGTAGGTTGGAATCCTTGGCTTCCATTTCGCTGCTTCTCTTTTCTTTTCGAGATTTCCTCCTCCATACCCTTTAGATTTCCCAGGCTTGTTTTGGACGTTGACTTGAACCTTTCTCGAGTTATCACTGGATTGTTTTACGGCGATATTGCTTTTCACAGTCTCCTGAACAGGCCTTGGTGCCTTATCGTTCCTCATCCATTTGGCTTCTTCTCTTCTATGAATTGATAAGCCTTTGAATAGAAACGCTCCAGCATTCTTGGAGGCTTTCCTGCCAACCAATCTCCAAACTCTGAATCCGGATCTACTCCTCGCATTACCGCCATCAGAATTGCATGGTCGTTAGGCTTGCTAACTTTAATAGCTGCAACATGAAATCTCTGTAAGTACTCTTTCAACGACTCCCCCGGAGCATGGATTACACATCACATCCTTGGGACGAGTGGCGTGTATCCTGAACTGCTCTACAAATTTCGACGCCAATTCGTCAAAGTTGGATATAGACCGTGAGGGAAGTCGAGTGAACCACATAGTAGCGATTCCAGATAAAGTAATTGGAAATCATCTACACTTAGTCCCTTCGTTTGCTCTAGCCGAATCCATCATCAATTCGTACCTCATCACATGCTGCCTGGGATCGGTCTTTCCTTCGTAGGCAGGGATAATTGGCATGCTAAACTTCCTAGGATACTCGGTCTATAGAATGGTATCAGTGAATGGAGTATGACTCTCAGATATCCCCCAATCTTCGTTGGTTAAGCCTTGATTTCCTCTCATTAACTACCTGATCATAGCTGATAAGTCTGGAGTTTGTATGGAGGATGAGAGGTTGGGCTCTGTTCTATGAGACCGCTCGGGTTGATGTCCCCTTTATTACGTGTATCTTGAAGACCTGCTTCATTAGGGTCTTGGTGAGCCGGGCGTCCGGTCTCCATACGCGCTCCAGCCCTTAAGTTTCCTGTTCCGGCTTGGATGTGGTCTCCAAGATGTGAGTGATCTCTAGTTGATCGATCAGTAACACCTGCTTGTGCAGTTTTAGTTTTAGGGTGCCTACGTCTGGGAGGTTCATCGGATGAAGTCGAGCTATCAGATGAAGAATATGGAGCAGGGCTACCTCCAGCATTCTGATGCTGTTGTCAAGTAAGCTGAGTCAAAGTTGAGTCATAAGGTTAGTGTTGGCTTAAATCTTCTCAGCGAGTTGTATTCTACTTTCCATGAGTTCTCTCATCAAGTCGTTGAACTCCGTCCTAGTAACAACTTCTGTCTGGTTATGAGCTCCGACAGTCCCTGCACCTAGATTTGCTTGCTGATTGCTAGGTCCTATCTGTTGTACGCTAGCAGTCTCGTTGACGTCCATATTATGAGAGGCTGATCGGGTACGTGGTCTTCCCATAGTAGAGTTATTGATAGGAACACTGAGTAGAATTAACGGACATCCTATGAATGACATGGATCTTCTTGGGGGATTTATTCAATCCAGTAGCAACAAAGCAGATCTTAGTGGCCTGAGTATTCAATTCTCAGTGAAAGCACCAAAATGTTAGCACCAGAATTTGTCACTAACACCCTTGAAAAAGATTGTGCAGAGAGATTAATGAAGAAAGTAAATTAAAGCAGAGAATTGTATGCTAAATTAAATGCAAACACAAGAACACCGGATTTATAGTGGTTCGGTGTAACCGCCTACGTCCACTGTGAAGTTAATCTTTATTGCTTTACTCAACAATTGATAACGGATACAATCCGTACGCCAACCACTTGAATACAATTTCTAAGTAAAGAGAATGAGTCTTGAATGCGGCAAAGTCTCCCCAGTGTTCTCGAAAAAAGGTCTCTTTCGCTGTGCCCCTACCCTTATATTTATAGACGAAGATGGGTTGGACTTCCCTAATGGGCCTAGGAGCAAGATACCTCGGCCCGTGTTGAGTGACTTATGTGTGCCGAGCCGCAAATGTCGATCGGTACCTCTATGCCGAACAAGGCAGTGTGTTGAGCGAAGTGTGTAGGCCGAATGGGACCCAATGCCGGTCGAGGGGAGATGCCGAACGACATACTTATGCCGAGCGAGGCCATATGCCGAGCGAGGCTTCAGGCAGAATGAGGCTGGAATGCCAAACGAGGCTGGAATGCCGATCGAGGTTGGAATGCCGAACGAGGTTCATGTCGAACGACCTTGCTATGTCGAGCGGGGTTGGAATGCCGTACGAGGCTGGAATGCCGAACGAGGTTCATGCCGAATGGGGCTGGAATGCCGAATGAGGTTCATGCCGAATGACCTTGCTATGTCGAACGGGGCTGGAATGCTGAACGAGGCTGGAATGCCGAACGACCTTGCTATGCCGAACGACCTTGCTATGCCGAACGGCCCTGCCATGCCGACCGAGGCTCTACGCCGAACAAGGTTCATGCCGAACGACACTTATGCCGATCCTCTAGTTACATGGTCAAACATTCAGGTAACACTAATTAAATATACTAAATAATGTTACTAAAATATGGGGTGTTAAACATTCGCCTATGGCAATGATTTCCGAGGTAGCCACAAAAATAGGTTAGGGTTTTGACTGAGTCGGGTTTACCAAGGCGATGATGGCACAGGGAAAGAGGAGGACCAATCGAAGGAGGATGGGGATGCTCTAGGGCAATCGACGGCGACAAAGGTTATGGTGTGACAATGTGCATGCCAAATTAGGACGGTAGGGGGCGTACGAGATAGTTATATTTTTCATTTAGCCTCTTATAGTTTTATTAATTACAAATTATTCCTCAAACTTCTAATCATTATATATCGTGCATACCATTTTCGTTTCACACGCGGTTTGTTTCGTTGGATTCGTGGTAGAATTTAGAAAATATTAGCATATTTTAGCATATGATTTGTTGGATTTTGGAGCTAGTTGTGAAAGCGCATTTGCTGGACCCAATGATTGTAAATATTTATATTTTAAAAATATTAAATAAGTATCCATTGATAGAAATATATCCCTACTTATATATGTTATTCCCTTTTTAATGATTGCCGTGATGCTTCGATATGATATGTGTTTTAATTTGGTTGCTCATCTGTTTCATTGTCGCATTAATTGTAGATTTCAAAAACAATAATTAATTAATGGTAAATATGTAAAATTTTGTAATTATAGAGTATATTAGATTAGCTACAAATTTTGAGTGATATTTATAAATAATTGTGATTTACTAGTTTGTGTTGAAATTGGTAAAGTTACTATTTATGAATTTCCGAGGAAATTCACAAATAATAACTAAAAATCTCTTTTAAAGTGAATTAGAGGATTTATTATTGTTTATAGAGCAAAGTATAATTTAATAAATAATAATATGATTTATGCAAAGACTGTATTATTTTAAATAATACTATTACCATTTTTATGAAGTTTATGGAGAACTATTATTATTGTTACTTAAGTAATATAAATAAGAGATATTTTGATAATAATGATAATAATAATATTAAATCGGTATTTTTTTAGAATTATTTTTGGCTAAATAATTACTACTTTTAGATAAATAACAATAAATGGATTTTTGGGAAGTTAATGCGAAATATTATTATTTTTGAGTTAAATAGCAATAAAGTGGTTTTGAGATATAATAAGACGGTTTAAATAAATATTATCATTTTGATGTAAAGTAATTGTATTATTGTTTAAAAAATAATTAGATGTAAATTACCATATTTTTCCGCTGAATAACAATGTTTTGAGATATATGAAGTAATATTTTGAAATCGAAAGATTTTTGAAATATATTATTATTTAAAGAAAATATTATTATTTGGAGATAATAGAGATAAAAGTATTATTATAATAAACAAGAATAAGATGATTTTATACTCTATTTTTTTTATGACATATTTTATTAATTTTTGTTTGAAACTACCATATATATTTGTTGTGCTAAGACGGAATCACATTAAGACACACTATTATTACATGGAGGTTATGTAACGACCCGTATTTTACTTATCAAAGGATCATAAAATATTATTTTTAAATTTATATGAGGTCGTATGACTCTATAACTTTGGAAATGCTCATTGACATTTCCTGTTTCTGGAATTTTCCAGATGATTTTACCCCTGGAAACTTTTATCGACTATAACTTTTGATTTGAGCTGAATTATCTCCTGAGACCACTGGAAAGGTATGATTGTTTCCCTTTTCGTAGATTGGTCATAATAGCGAGTTGGACTTTCTGCTGAGAGCTATGGTTATTTGAAGATTGATAGTTTTTGGAGAGTTTAGTGGCTAATTAGTGAGTTTGAGGGCAAGCCCACTAACCCATTTGGGATTTGGAGACCATATATTGCTGAACCATCATCCCAAAACCACTTTTACACCTTCTTTCATAGATCTAAGCCTCTATAACCCATTCTCTACCCAAAACCTTCTTATTTTCTCTTCCAAATCAAGTCTAAATCATATACTAGTGATAGAATAGCAAGGAGATTCAACAGAGATCTTCAAATCACAATTGGTGGGGCGGAAAAATTGGATCTTTGCTGTTGATTCTCGGGTTCGCCTCAATTTGCATGCAAATCTTCACTTTTTAGGGTTTTGATGAGTGATTTTTCATCTCTCACCTTACTAAATATGTATCTATATGTTTTAACATGTTTTGGATCCATCTGTAAAGTCAAAATTAAATTTTAATTCTTTTTTAAAACTTAATCTTGTAAAAACGTGAATAAATAGAGTTTTGGTGTTCTAAACATGTTGTTCGAGTATGTGATTATCTTGATAGATGTTAGACTATGTTGTATGCACCTTGTATGATGATTACTATGATTGATTATGTGTTTTACTTATTTGTATGTTGTTTGGAACTTTATAGCGCTTGTTTGTATGTTTGTATTGTTGAAACGCTCATTAGAGCGAGAACTAGAGGTAGGAATCATGAAGATGAACTTCGATGGAGTTGCTCTAGAGTATTTGGAGTCGTATCATTGCATAAGCATGCATGAGGGTCGAAGCATTAAGTGTAGTGGTGCAATCGGCATGATGTTGAAGTGCTAAAAGAGCTATAGGTTTTGGTTCTTAGGGCTTGGTCCGGTATTGGATAGCTTGATGGTTTACTTCAAGAAGAGAATGCTTTGGCTCGGCTAGAGGAGAGGATCGAACAAGAAATGTTGTTCGATAGGTTATTAGCTCAATGAGAAGTTTATCATAGGCTTGGATATTTACCTTGGAGAGAAGTTTGCAGGGCATATTGTGAGCCATTTTAGAGGCTGGTGGAGTAGGCTTTTCGACATGAGTGTCTGTACCCAAAGCTAAGTTGGTTGTTGCTCTTAAGGACAAGCTAAAGCCTCAAGCTGGCGGGGAAGGCTAGAGGAAGTAGGACCACAAACAAGAAGAAGTAGTTTCAGAAGGATGGCCAGAAGAAGGGTAAGTAGGAGTCTATGTGTTATAACTGTGGACAGAGGGACCATCTTTAATAAGATTGCAGGAATGAGAAGAAAGGATGTTTCAACTGCAACAAACTAGGGTATATCAAGAAGGATTGCCCAGAACTGTCGAGAAATAAGCAAGTAGCGTCTGCTTACGCTTTGAACGCTGTTCTAGCTTGGTCGAGTGCTCCATCAATGAAGGAGAAAGGGAAGAGCGTCGTTATACATGATATTCTTTCAATTTCTAATATGTGTGTACATGTTTTATTCGATATCGGGGATTCACGTTCCATCATATCTAGTGATTTGGTAAATAAATTGGGGTTGAACCCAAAATTGTTGGCCGACCCTTGATTGTGGCAAAAATAGTTGGAGGCTCTACTAGCCTTTGCGTGGTTTGTTAAGACTTAACCTTATCGAGTCATATGTTTGTTTGCTTGTGGTTGCTTTGTTTTAGGTTTTATAGGGTTCGGTATTGTACTAGGATTGGCTGGCTGAATAAGTATGTGGCAGTGGTGGATTGTGAGAGGTTGTTGGTGGCGATTAGGGCCGTGAAGGGGCAAATAGTAACGATTAGCTACCTAATAGAGGAAGGAGTTATGATTAGCTTACTATATTCGCTTGGCACTCTATAGTATGAGTTATCATCTATGCCTATAGCGAGAGAGTATCCAGACATATTTGAGGAGTTGATCGGATTACAGCCACACCGAAAGATTAAATTTCTTATGGACTTGGTGACGGATGCTAGACTGATAGTTATGCTTTTGAGGCGTATGTCACCCATGGAGCAGAAGGAGTTGGAGATGTAAGTCAGTGTCCTGTTAAGGCAATATTAATTCGTAGGAGCATATCTAGGGTGCACTCGAAGTATTTGCCACCAAGGCGAATGGCTCTCTAAGATTGTGTGTAGATTACCATAAGCTAAATAAGGTGACGAAGAAGAACAAGTATCCACTACTATGTATCGATGACCTGTTCGATCAGCTCCATGGTGATATGGTTTTTTTCTCAAATTTCCCTTATAACGGGGTTTCATCAACTTAGAGTGGTAAAGGAGAGTGTGCCGGTTATTGTATTCCATACAACGTTTGGATACTATGAATGGATGGTTATGCCATTCGGGCTAACCAACGCGTCAGCGTACTTTATTGATCCCATAAACCGTGTTTTTAGGTTCAGCTAAATAAGTTGTACTTGTGTTCATGGAAGATATCCTGTTTATTCAAGGACGGAGGAGGAACACAAGGAGCATTTGAGGATTATGCTCGAGGTGTTGAGGAAGTACCGAGTGAAGGAGAAGTTTTCAAAGTGTCACTTCTAGAGGAGGAAAGCATGATTTTTGGATCATGTTGTTTCTTAGTAGGGTATTGTTGTTGATCTTACGAAGGTGGCAGCAGTACAGGATTGGGATCGACCCAAGATTGCTACAGACACGAGAAGTTTCCTTGGATCGGTGGGAGACTATAAGCGTTTTATGCTGGACTTCTCCATCATAGCAGTGCCGTTAATCAACTTGACAATAATGAATAAGACTTTTATTCTGGACCCGAGATTGGAGCACATGTTTATGTGTCTGAAGGAAAGGTTGACGAGTGCACTATTATTAGTCATTGTGAGAAGGAATGAGGAGCTGAAGGTATACACAGATGCATGTGGTACTGAACTAGGTGCAGTGTTGATGCAGAGTGGGAAGGTTGTCACCTACGCGAGTCGATAGCTAAAATCGCACGAGAGAAAGTACCCTCTCATGTTTTTTAGTTGGCAGCTATAATATTCGCTTTGAAAATATAGAGGAGTTACTTGCTTGGGTAGAGGTTCGAGTTGTATACGGACCAGAAGTCGTTGAATTATCTGTTCTCCCAGAAGAACCACAACCTTCGTTAGCAGCGATTGTTAGAGTTCCTAGATGCCTATGACACAGACATTTCCAATACGCCTGGTAAGGGAAATGTGGTCGCTGATGAATTGAGTAGAAGACGTGCTAGATTAGGAGCAACGTTCCTAGAGTGGGAGTTGTTGAAGTTCATCGCTGGTTATGATTTTAGACCTCGATGTGGGCTAGAGCCAGAAGTATTGGCTAGCTTGACGGTCAGATCTACCTTAATTGAGCAGATCAGTGCTAGTCAGAGGTGAGATGCTAGACTAGCAAAGATTATGGCGAAGATAGAGAAAGGGGTAAGTCTAAGGAGATGAAGCAGTACGAGATCGACCATGATGGTAGGCTCTGTAAAGATGAGATATTATTTTTTACTGATATCGAGGGTTGGGGATGAGGTGCTACATGAGTGCCATTATTCGAGATTTACTATACATCCTGGTGGTAATAAAATGTACCGCAATACGAAGATGACATTTTATTGGGAAGGAATGAAGAAGGATGTTGGAGCATTCATTCGAAGTGCATGAACTGTCAATTGGTAAAGGAAAAGCAGAAGAAGCCTAGTGGTTTTGCTGCAACTTCTTGAGATTCCAAAGTGGAAATAGGAACAAGTTTCGATGGAATTCATCGATGGATTGTAGGGGACTAAAGGAGGGTGTGATAGCATTTGGGTCATAGTCAATAGATTGTTGAAGAGTGTCTGATTCATATCCGTCAAGTCAAGTAGAACAACATCCAAATTGATCGAGTTGTATGTGAAGTGGGTTGTGCGATTCCCTAGTGTGCTGAAGAGAATAGCTAGCGACCGAGGCTTTATGTTCACTTGCAGATTATGGAAAAGATTACAAGAGGTGTTGAGGACGAAGCTGCATTTCAGTACAACTTATCACCCACAAACTGATGGACAGACCGAGAGGGTAAATCGTATCTTGGAGGATCTCTTGCAAGCTTGCATCCTCGATTTCGTTGGCTCATGGGACTATCACTTGCACTTAGTAGAGTTCGCATACAATAACAATTATAAAGCTAGAATCAGTATAGCACTGTTTAAAGTGTTATATAGTCGATCGTGCAAGCTCCTTCATGTTGGTGGAAAGCAAGCAAGAATCTGCTACTTGGGCCAGGCATACTTATAGATACTTCGGAGAAGATCGAGATCATTCAGCAATGAATGAAAGCTTCTAAGGATGAACAAAAGAGCTATGTTGATAGGAGGAGATGTGATTTGAAATTCTCTTTGGCTATATGATATTCATTAAGATCTCTCCTTTAAAGAATTTTGTTCGATTCGGTACCAAGGGGGAGTTGACACCGAGATTCGTTAGTCCTTTTCCGATACTTAAGAGGATTGGGAACCTGGCTTACAGGGTCTATTTATATTAGAAGATGGCGGGAGTGCAAAACTTATTCCGTGTCTCTTACTTTTGGAAGTTTGTGCACGGCTCAGGCGTGATAGTTCAATCGGATCGGCTTGATGATATCGAGATTGAAGCATAAGCACCGAGACCTTGTAGGCCTATTCGTATCGTCGGGCGTGATACAAAGCAGCTTAGGAGGAAGACAATAGAGTCGGTGAAGGTTCAATGGGGTAAGAGCGAAGGCAATCGTACTTGAAATACCGATAAGAGCATGAGGACCGCTTATCCTTAGTTCTTTACTTGGTGATACCTCTATCACATTTTCTTTCACTTCGATATCATATAGGTAGCTTAATATCCTACATGCTAGGGTAGGCGTAAATATCATTTTCTTCCTCTGTATGCATGTTTGATGTTTGAAATGATTGTTCATGGATGTTGGGCATGAGGGATAGCTATGTTTGATTTTACCTTGTTGTGTTGGGGATTTCGAGGGCGAAATTCCTTAAGGGAGAGATGTTAAATATCATTATATTTTACGTATCGAAGGATCATCAAATATTGTTTTTAAACTCATATGAGGTTGTATGACTCTATAACTTTGAGAAATGCTTATTAGGGACATTTTTAATTTTTTCTAGATGATTTTACCTCTGGAAACTTGTATCGACTATAACTTTTGATAAGAGCCGAATTAGCATCCAAGACCGCTTCCATTGGAAAGACATGATGGTTTTCCTTTCCGTAGAGTAGTTATAATAGCGATTTGCACTTTCTAGCTAGAAGATATTACTATTCACAGATTGGTAGTTTTTGGAGCAGCTTAGTAGGTAATTAGTGAGTTTGGGGGTAAGCACACTAATCCATTTTGGGTTTAGAGATCTTATATGGCTGAACGATCATCTCCAAATTACTTTTACACCTTCTTCCATAGATCTAAGCCTCGACTAACCCATTATCTACCAAAACCTTCTCTTTTCTCCTTCAAATCAAGTCTAAATAATATTTTAGTGATAGATTAGCAAGGAGATTCATTAGAGATCTTCAAATCTACATTATTGTGGAGGAAAAATTTGATCTTTGCTGTTGATTCTCGAATTTGCCTCAGTTTGCATGCAAATCTTCACTTTTTGGGTTTTAGTGAGTGATTTATCATCTCTCGCCTTAATATATATATATATATATATATATATATATATATATATATATGTACTTATAGGTTTTAACATGTTTTGGATCCATTTTTAAAGTCAAAATTAAGTTTTAACATTATTTTAAAACAAAAATTGTAGTAAAAATGTGAATAACTGGATTTTTGGTGTTTTAAATATGTTGGTCGGGTATGCGATTGTCTTGATAGATGTTAGGCTATGTTGTATGCACCTTTTATGATAATTACTATTATTGATTGTGTGTACTTCTACATGTTTGTATGTTGTTTGGTGCACGTATTATGTTTGTTTGTGTGCTTGTATGGTTGAAACGCTCATCGGAGCGAACTAGAAGTTGAAACCGTGGAGATGGACTTCGATGGATTGGAGCGTTTTGAGTCAAATCATTGCATAGGCGATGCATGAGGATCAACGTGTTAAGTGTAGCAGTGGAATCGGGGGAATGTTGAAGTGTTGAAAGTGCTACAGGTTTTCGTTCGGCAGGGCCTGGTCCGGCGTTGGATTGCTTGATGGTTGACTTTCAGAAGAGAAGGCATTGGCTTGGCTAGAGGAGAGGACAAAATAGGAAATATTGTTTGTAGGTGATTTGCTCGGCTAGAAGAGGGATCTATAACGACCCATGTTTTACATATCAAAGGATCATAAAATATTTTCATTTTATTCATATGAGATCGTATGACCCTAAAATTTTGGAAATTTACTCTTAGGGACATTTTCCACATCTATGATTTTTACCAAATTTCTATGTAATCATTTTGACCTTAAAAATCTGGTTTAGACTATAAATTTTGATAGGATTTGACCTAGGGTCTCAAACCACTTCTATTGCTTAAGGATGGTGGTTTCTCATTCCGTAGAGTGGTTATTATAGAAAAACAGTGTAACAACCCGGAAATTTCGATCCCGAAAATTCCAGGTAGTTAGAAAAAGAAGGAAAGAGATAGAAGGAAAAGAAGAAAACAGAAACACAAAAACTCAGATTTTCACATTCGCAACGGATCAAAATATGATATCAAATTATAACAGTTATACAAAGGAAATATGTACTTGACAAATTACACTTTAATACATCAGAGTTACAACATATACACAAACGCTGGACAGATACAATCATCTTGTCCCAGGCAATCTACAATATATTGCAGCGGAAAACACTCATATATTGTGGCGGAAAACACCGGACATATATAATTTCAATAAGTAATTATACTAAATCAATTCCTTTTAGTGATTATCCATAATTAATTAACTACTTAATTTTCTCAACTTAATTTCTTTAATTAATCATTTCAAAATCACTAGTTATTAAACATATATGTAATTCCATCACTTCATTTTATTTTGTGATACTTAAGAATTTAATTTATTAAAACTTTATTTCTAAAAACAGGTTAATAAGATTTCTCTGCATACAAAAATTGACTTAACTTTATATTTCAAAGTTATTACCCTAACGAAGCAACCCGAGCCAGATCTTATTTTTCTCGTGCCAAAAACTGAGATCGTCTTCAACTACATCACTTCGAGACAAACCCCACATTTACTCGACTCCGACCCGAGGAAGTTGCTTCTCCCCAAAACTTGAGCATCGCCAGACAATACAGGGTGCACTGGTGCACATGCACACACGTTCCAATCGTCATCGATCATCGTTGTGACCTCCGGCATACCACCCACGCTCCTCTCGTACTTTTCGACCACCCAGGTACAGCAAAATCGACGGGAAACTAATTCGAGCCTGTCGAAACTGCCAAAATTCCAAACTTTCCAAAGAAAACCTCCACGCCTTGTCAATCTGGTTCACCAGAATTTATGCCGACCCACCGGAATCTTAATCTCTGTCCAACACATCATTCCCACTCGCCCCGATCACACCCGATCCATTCTCGCCGGCATAATGATCCCGATTCTTCATCGAACCCAACAGGTTCCCAAAACCCTATTTCCTCCTCGTTGCGCCACCACGGCATGTTAAAATCTTTCCGACCAATTTTCCCATTATCCTCGTCCCTCGGGCCATCTTTGACCAGAACCCCGAGCATCTTAGATCTATTGATCATCAGAATTCGCTCGAAACCCCTTCATTGATCAACATGCAATCCCACTCGAAACACTTACTTAAAAATCGTGATATTTCTACTAAAAATCCTAGATGTTGGTAATAATTCAGATTTTAATCATGAAACCATAAATTATTCAATTCGAAAAATTGATATAAATTGAAATTCACTGTATTCCTCCTCTCCTGTTCAAACTAGCATTAGATAAATCTTGAAAATATTTTTAAATTTGGTATTGTGTTAACAGATTTTGTTTATAACTCATAGCCTAAAGAAGATCATATAAAGGGAATTTGATTTTTAAATCAACTTTGCATCCTGTAAAACTTAGAACAAAGCTCTGTGCATATATATACTTACATGCATACCAACCAGTACATATTTCACACACATACAAGCATCATACCACAGTTTTCACAACACTATTTCAAGCAATATTTATAAACATCAAGATAAAACAGATTTGGGCTATTTGATAAGGTTATTTTCTAACTGTAACAATGTTTGACAGAAAACATAGTGTATCAACTTGTACTGGTGGATACTGCATAATCTACTGTTGTTTATAATCTTCACTTACTCAAAGATTTAGATAATATTTCAAATTTAAAGATGAAGTTTACTCACCGAAAATATGGAACAGAGATGCTTTAAAAATCTGGAAATTGTTTTTGATCAAGAACTGATTTTTGAAAATTTGAATTTGCTCTGGACTTTGATCTTGAATAGCCTTGATAAATATTGAGTTGATCCTTGAATTTGATCAGGTTGAAAACTGTTTGATTTGCTTGCTTCCAGTTTGAAAATTTGATCTTGAATCTGTTTTGAGCTGATCTAATCTTGCTTTTATTTTTCTAAGTTGAATTTTTGATTTGCTTTAATTTCGCTTTTAGACTTAGCTTGTTGTTCGGTTTTTAATTTCTGTTTCAGGTTTAAAATTTTTGAAACATCTGAAAGAAAATGGAAGTAGGGGTAGAAAGATATATGTATAACTTTTCTCACCATTTAATTCATTAATTTAAAAATAAAAAGAGAATGACACTTGTAAATCTCATGATGTATTTATCTTACATTTGTTTAAATGCATGTTATAATTGTTACAAATGTTACAAATGTGTTTTATCTTGTTTACACTTGAAATTTTGCATACTAATATGTCTTCAATTAACCTAAGCATCATATTAACATATGTTTTAAATGTTTTATATTTAAATTTATATATAAAATTTTAAAAGAGAGCATATATTCCTTTTATCCAATTCTTATTTCAAACTATTATACTTTTAAATAAATAATTATTTATCTATATATATATTTCCTTAAAGAATAACATTTAAATATTTAATACACATCAATAAATAAACACATATATAGATATTATATATAAGTCTTTAAAAATATAAAATTTGACTTTTAAAATAGCTTTTGAAAAATTATTATATTAATTTCAAATTTTATCTATTTACATCCAAATATTTTAATATTTTTATTTGTTCGATTTAAAAATTTAGTAATTTAATAAATTTTAATCCTATTAATTACCAATTAACAGATACCCAAAATCTGGGTTATCACATTCCTTCCCCCTTTGAATCTTTTCGTCCCCGAAAAGGAACGAAGCCAGAAAGATTAAAATGCTTATCATCAGAAAAATTATTCTTTTGATCACTTTAAAACACTTTTAAAATCTACATAATATCATAAAATAGTCTTTTATAAAAATACTTTTTACAACTCGATGTCTCAACCAGTCCATCCTTATTCTCATAAAAATTCGGTCATACGTTGATCAGGCGTACGACTGAAAATCTATAAGTACTTAGCAGACCCATTTTCAACACCCAATAAAAATACTTGGAAAATAATTTTATTGAAAATATAGAAAACATTTCTGAAAAATAGAGGAAATGTCTTTGGTGAGAATTCTCTGGAAATCATCACTCCCATCCATGGTTGCAGTTAACCCGACGGTAACATTGCCATCTCGGCAAAATCCATAGATAACTGTAGGCACTCCGCGCCACTCAATTACGCCATGGAATCCGCTACAGATCGCAGTTACATCCAGGGTTATGTTGCCATCACATCAAATTGTCCATGTAACTGTGGTCATCAGTGTCCTCGAATTTCACTGCCAAAAGAATGAAACTTCTCCACTCCCACATAAGTCGCAGACTACATCAGTCAAGTCCCAATGTAGCCTTAGACTCTCACGGCCTCTCGACTTTCGCTATGTCTTCGTAGGTCGCAGTCTACCGATGTAAAATCAAACGTAGACTGTTGGCTCTCAGCAGCACACATGACTTTCGCTATATTACCATAGGTCGTAGTCTACCGATGTAAAATCAAACGTAGACTGTTGGCTCTCAGCAACACACATGACTTTCGCTATGGTCTGCAGGAGATCGCAGTGACATCGAGCTACACTGTCGTCACAGCATAACCCAATGTCTTTGTAGGAATCAGTGCCCTCGACTTTCGCTACCCACTACATATAATCCTCAGGAACTAGTTTGTCCGGACTCCTCACAGGATCAACTTTAGAACCCTCCTTAGGGCTCAAGGCAGTACCACTCTGTGGCACTCCTGAGAAGTTCATTCAAAGGGAGCGCCTTTTTCTCCAGAGTCATTTCCAAAACACTTTATACTATACACATATAGTATCTTCCAAACCATATACCTAGTATGAATCCTATATAAATCTCATTTCTCAAAATCGATTATCCCAAAATAGATCATTCTTAAACAAGGCTTTCCAATTTGCAAAATTGACTTTTCCCCAAAAATCAAAAGCCTTTCCAAACCCATAGGTTTCAAAAACCTTTCCTCCAAAATCATTCTCATAAGAACCTTTATATATACAGATATATATAACCTTTAAAACTTTGGATCACTTCAAACTTGTATAAATTCCATTAGGTCTTTATTCATTTATTCACAATTGCCTCAACCCCCATTTGGATTGTCATCTCAATTCTTATCTCAAATGGATATTTAATCATAAAAAGTTTGCACTCTGACCAGCTTAAATTTAGAAAATAGCTTGAAAAGTTAAAAATAGATAAGTAGTTGAAAAATAACTATTAGTTTATAAAATGGCTGTAAAATAGTTAAGTAATTGTAAAATACTTGGAAAATAGTCAAATAGTTATAGAAATTTTAAATAATTGCAAAATAATTATAAATAGCAATTAGTTATAAAACAGTTGAAAAACAGAAATTAATTTATAAAAGAGTTGTAAAATAGTTACAAAATAAATTGTAGAATAAGTATAAAATAGTTTGGTGTTTAAAAAAAGGTTTTATATAATAAATAGCTTGAAAAAAATAGGTTTATATTAAAGCATATTATTTTGAAAATAGTCCAGAGCTAAACTATTCAATTTCTAATCTCCATTCTATCAATTCAATTTAAATTTCCACTTCCATTTAAATTAACTCAATTCCAATTTAAATAACTTCAATTTCCGTTGAAATTGATTTAACCCCAATTCAAGTTGAATTAATCTCAATTTCTTTCCAAATTCAAATCAAATTCCATTTGAATTTTAAACCTATTCAACTTTAATCACAAATCCAAATTATTTAAATCAATTTAAATTTGAACTAATTTCAAATTCAATCCCAGTCTAAACCATCTCGAATTATATAAATTCGAGTTAAATTTCAAATGTTGGTTTAACCTCTTAAACCAAATTAACCTTTATTTAAAGTCATTAAACAATTTAATTCTAAGTCCAAATTTCAAAATTCTATTTTGAATTTGCCTTTACTTAACTTATTTTCAAAGTTCAATTAAGAGTTCAAAACAATTTCATCTCTAAATTTCAATTTATTACCAAAATTTATCTTTAAATTTTGAAACCGATCCTTAAACAATTTTAATTTACAAATTAAATTCTTCACATTCAAATCTTAAGTTCAAAGTAATCCCATATCCTTAATTTCAAACTAAATTTTCATTTTTCTTTTATATCAATAATGGATATATTACCATAACCCATTTCTTCGTTTATTTAAACAAATCCAATTCATAGTCTAAAGATTATTAATAATAATAGGATAATATTATCCAAATTATTTTAAAACATCCATCCATTTTCAATTTCCAGATCTCAAACCCATTTTGAGGTCACACAAACTCCCCATTCAAATCCACCATTTAACTTCCAAAGTTAAATTTCAATTTCATCTTGAAATTTTCGATTCAGATTGTTTGTTCTAAACTTATTTAATTTCCCTAAAATTAAATTCACTTCAATTTAATCCATACAACTTTACCCAATTTGAATTCCCATTTCAAATTTCAAAATTCTTTCCCACTTATAAGTTCAAAACTTATGTCACTTTGGGTTTTACATCACACTTCAAGAAAAATCAAAACTCAACACCTTAGAGTTTATTTCAAATCATCTTGATATTATGTATATCCACACACACACACACACACACACACATATTTACTTCTTGGCCTTCCAAGCAATTATTATTTTTATTTTTAAATTTAAACCACCTTTGGTTTTAATTCAAAACAGTTTTCTTTAAAGCTTTCAAACAACTCTTACTTTAAATAAGATCACATTCAAAATAATCTGAATAATATCATTTGTTCTTTCTTTGAAACAATTCAAATGTTTCTAGACTTAGGTTTTAAAAACCCACTATTTAAATCCACTTTAATTTACAAGTTACACTCAACTAAGTTTACTTCCTTAAAACTTTTCATTATTTAGGATAATAACCAAGGTTATTACAACTGGAAATCAATTCACTATTATCTTATTCTGAAAATTCTTCTCCAAGTTCAAGATTTTAATTTCAGTTTGGATTAATCCCAATTCCCATTTATATATGTATATATATCACTTAATTCTTATTCAGTTTCAATATCCAACTACCAATTATTGCTTTATAAATAAAATATAAGCTTTTATAAAAATTATTCATTAAAACCATTTTGTAAACCATTATATAAGAAAATAACAAGTACGCTCTCTTATATATATATATACACACTCAACTCATTCTAGGGTACCACTGTCCCAATCCTTAATGAGTATACCCACCAGAGCCAAGGTTCTCGCTTAACCTTCAGCTCTGATACCAAATGTAACAACCCAGAAATTTCGATCTCGAAAATTCCAGACAGTTAGAAAAAGAAGGAAATATATAGAAGGAAAAGAAGAAAATAGAACCATTAAAACTCGGATTCTCACATTCGCAGCGGATCAAAATATAATATCAAATTATAACAATTATACAAAGGAAATCTGTACTTGACAAATTACACTTTAATACATCAGAGTTACAACATATACACAAACACCGGACAGATACAATCAACATGTCCCAGACAATCTACACTATATTAAAGCGGAAAACACTCCATACGTTCCTGCTATCCAGCTCGCCTCCTGAGCTTCAGAACGTCCTTACCTAAAAATCTGTAATACTCGGACTGTCCCGAGCATTACATCAAAGTAACACCCGTGTCAGGCAGGAAACCAGCATGAGTAAACCCATCTAACATGAAATTACCAATGCAATATACTTATTTAAAACCAGGGTAACTCGTACCTTTACGAGTTCTTACGTATCATAGTAAATCACATCTTACATTCATAACTAGGCATCACTACTTAGATTAAATGACCAAGCTTACATCTTTTATTCCATTCCTAACCTATTAATTCCAAAAATTAAATTCATATAGAATTTATTACAGATTACAATTCGAAGTGGTTTCGGGTATTTACTGATACCCGACCACGATCTCTTCGATTCCAATGTCATTTCATAACAACTGTTTAAGTTTAAACAGTTACATTTATTCGAAATTACATATTTACATTGTCATTCATCACAGATAGACAAACCATATTATCATAGTTTAATCCAACATAACATACCACCTAGCATCTCGTATCAGAGATATGAAATCCATGGCATTCAATATTGTTCAATCATCTATAAGCAAGATTAATTAATCATACCATATTAATTAATTCAAATGAATTAATTAAATTCCTTTAATCACTTTTAATCCTGCTTACTTAACATTAATTACAAACCATTAATTAATCATCCCTTAATTATCCCCTTTAATTACATTAAGTAATTAGCCTTAATTAATAACACAAATTAATTAATCTTCACCCATTCACATTAATCACATTTATCCTTAATTAATTGCTCAAATTAATTATCCTATAATCACTTACATTGATTAATTATCCTTTAATTAATCATACTCATTAATTAACTAATCCGTAATTAATTTCCTTAATTAATTGCACCGAGTAATTAATCCTTAATAAATTCCATTAAGTAATGCCCCTTTTTATTTACTTCCATCAAGTAATTATCCCATTGGTTAATTATCCAAAATAATTAACTCCTTGATTAATTACGTTAATTAATCCTTTAATTAATTACCTAGAGTAATTAACACTTAATTACTTCCACTAAGTCATTATCCACTAATTACCTTTATTAAGAAATTTCTTTTTATCCATTACTTTCAATAATTACTCTTTACTTACTTACCCTAAGTAATTATATTTTATAAATTCAATAAGTAATTATACTAAATCAATTCCTTTTAGTGATTATCCATAATTAATTAACTAATTAATTTTCTCAACTTAATTTATGTAATTAATCATTTCAAATCACTAGTTATTAAACACATATTTAATTCCATCACTTAATTTTATTTTGTGATACTTAGGAATTTAATTTATTAAAATTTTATTTTTAAAAATAGGTTAATAAGATTCCTCTGCTTACAAAAATTGACTTACCTTTATATTTCAAAGTTAATACCCTAACGAAGCAACCCGAGCCAGATCTTATTTTTCTTATGCCAAAAACCGAGCTCCTCTTCAACTACATCATTTCGAGACAAATCCCACATTTAATCGAGTCCGACCCGAGGTAGTTACTTCTTCCCAAAACTTGAGCATCGCCAGATGATACAAGGTGCACTGGTGCACATGCACACACGTTCCAGTCATCATCGACCATCATCGTGACCACCAGCATACCACTCATGCTCCTCTTGTACTTTCTGACCACCTAGATACAGCGAAATCGACGAGAAACAAATTTGAGCCTGTCGAAACTACCACAATTCCAAACTTTCCAACGAAAACCTCCATGCCTCGTCAATCTGGTTCACCAAAATTTATGCAGACCTACCAGAATCTTCATCTCTGTCCCATACATAATTCCCACTTACCCCGATCACAGCCGATCCATTCCCGCCAGCACAATGATCGCGATTCTTCATCGAACCCAACAGGTTCCCAAAACCCTATTTCCTCCTTGTTGCGCCACCACGGCATGCTAAAATCTTTCCGACCAATTTTCCCATTATCCTCGTCCCTCGAGCCATCTTTGACCAGAACCCCGAGCATCCTAGATCCGTCAATCATCAGAATTCGCTCGAAACCCCTTTGCTGATCAACATGCAATCCCACTCGAAATACTTGCTTAAAAATCATGATTTTTCTACTAAAATTCCTAGATGTTGATAATAATTCAGATTTTAATCATGAAACCATAATTATTCAATTCGAAAAATTGATATAAGTTGAAATTCACTTATTCCTCCTCACCTATTCAGACTAGTATTAGATAAATCTTGAAAATATTTTTAAATTTGGTATTCTGTTAAAACAAACAGATTTTGTTTACAACTCATAGCCCAAAGAAGATCATATAGGGGGAATTTGATTTTTAAATCAAATCTGCATCCTTTAAAACTTAGAACAAAGCTTTGTGCATATATATACTGACATGCACACCAACCAGTACACATTTCACACACATGCAAGCATCATACCATAGTTTTCACAACACTATTTCAAGCAATATTTATAAACATCAAGGTAAAACAAATTTAGGCTATTTAATAAGGTTATTTACTCACTGTAACTATGCCTGACAGAGAACAGAGTGAATCAACTTGTACTGGTGGATACTGCATAATCTTCTGTTGTTTATAATCTTCACTTACTCATAGATTTTGATAAGATTTCAAATTTAAAGACGAAGTTTACTCACCGAATATGGAACAGGGTTGCTTTAAAAATCTGGAAATTGTTTTTGATCAAGAACTGATTTTTGAAAACTTGAATTTTCTCTGGACTTTGATCTGGAACAGCCTTGATAAATATTGAGTTGATCCTTGAATTTGATCTGGATGAAAATATTTTGATTTGCTTGCTTCCAGTTTGAAAATTTGAGCTTGAGTCTGTTTTGAGCTAATCTAATCTTGCTTTTATTTTTCTAAGTTGAATTTTTGATTTGCTTTAATTTTGCTTTTAAACTTAGCTTGTTGTTCAGTTTTTAATTTCTATTTCAGGTTTAAAATTTTTGAAAGATCTAAAAGAAAATGGAAGTAGGGGTAGAAAGATATATGTATAACTTTGCTGATCATTTAGTTCATTAATTTAAAAATAAAAAGAGAATGACACTTGTAAATCTTATGATGTATTTATCTTACATTTGTTTAAATGCATGTTATAATTGTTACAAATGTATAAAATGTGTTTTATCTTGTTTACACTTGAAATTTTGCATACTAATATGTCTTTAATTAACCTAAGCATCGTATTAACATATGTTTTAAATGTTTTATATTTAAAATTATAAATAAAATTTTAAAAGAGAGCATATATTCCTTTTATCCAATTCTTATTTCAAACTATTATACTTCTAAATAAATAAATATTTATCTATGTATATTTCCTTAAAGAATAACATTTAAATATTTAATTACACATTAGTAAATAAACACATATATAGATATTATATATAAGTCTTTAAAAATATAAAATTTCACTTTTAAAATACCTTTTGAAAAATTATTATATTAATTTAAAATTTTATTTATTTACATCCAGATATTTTAATGTTTTTATTTGTTCCATTTATAAATTTAGTAATTTAATAAATTTTAATCTTGTTAATTACCAATTAACAGATATCCAAATCTTGGTTATCACAAACAGACTTAACATTTCCAAGTTATGGGTATTTTAGTTTGGGCTACTGCTAACTAGTTTTAATGGGTAACTAACTAAGCTCGTACTTAGGCACACTAGCCCACTTCAAAATATGTGCTAAGAGGATGCTATAGGAACTAATCTAGGCCATTTCCATCTTTTTCAAAATAGTTCTAAACCTCTATTAATCCTAATTTCTTCAAAAATCACATATTTTTTACTACTATTTGCCAAATCATTGACTAGAAGGGTGATTAGCATATAGAAGCTATATATTATCATTTTGGATGATTTGAATCCTTCTCCATTGCTTTCGTTTTTAGATATAAGGAGAAAGATTGGTATTTTAGGTATTTGGCGAGTGATTCTTGACCTCTCACTCTACTATGCATGTTTATATAGTTAAAAATACGTTTTGATATGATTTTAACCTTAAAAATGTTTTCTAACCTCAATCACACTTTTATAAATGTTTAAAAACGAATTTTGAAAGGTTTAAAATTATTTTTAAATGGTTTTGCAAGCTATAGTAACCATATTGTGATGACCCAAAATTTTGAAGATTTTGAAATCGGAATATTTAATTGATTTTAAATATTTAAAAGTTAATTTTTAACTTGAATTTCAAATATCACTATTTGTTAGGTAATTTAATTATTACATTAAATAAGTTGAAATTGAGTAAAATGTTCGAATCTGGAATTTTAAGCCTGTTAAAAATAATTTGAAGGCTCATAAAATTTATATTGATAATACTTAAGCTAATAGAAGTTGTAAAATTGAAATTAACAGTGGCTTGTTCAGTTTCAAAATTTTATAGTTTAAATTGAATTTAAAAATAGCCTTTTGGGGCACGGTCTCGGAATTCAACGAAACCAGTTCCAATGGATCCGTAATATTGAATTATTATCGGATTTCAATTTTCGTAGCATTCGGAGCTATTGTGTGATCGTACGAGATTTAAACGCTTCGAAAATAATTAATCGTTTTAATTAAAATATCTTACATCTTTTCACCGGTCAAATTCATCTCCCTGGATAATCATCTTGTTCCCTGAAACACGGACATCGACCTACCCCTCTCTGATTTATCTCATACCCTTTGTCTCTCATACGAAGCAAAAATCAAATCGAGGCCGCCTTTGTCCACCATATATCGCATTATCCTTTTTTTTCCCATTCACGAATTTCAAACGAATTGATAATGGCAGCCACTTCCAATTTAACCTTAGAACGGAATTAAACCCCCTTTTTCTATTTCCTCAGACTAAATCAACTCACATCTCCCTCTTCCGTCTTCGATTTGGAAATCGAGCATCGGTTGTATTAAAAAAAAAAGAAAAAGAAAGAGCGATCGGAATCGCGTGTGCTCGAGCGCGACATTCGTGGAGCTTAGGGATTCACGTTTTCGATTAAAGGCCGGCTAGTCGCGTTCGAATTCTATGGCGGCCGAAGTCGCGGTGGGGGTTGTTCGAGTCTTAGGACTGCGGCGAGGTTGTGAGTGGAAATAGGTGATGCATGCGTGCTTAGGGCATCGAAGGGCAGTGGGTTTCGTGTAGTCGAAGTGGTGATCGAGGTAATGTTGATTGTCGCGATGTCAATCTCGTTCGGTAAGGCAGAAATTTTCGATTCTTTTTCAATTTAAATTTATTCATTATATATAGAAGGAAATTTTATTCTCATTTGAATTTAATAAATAGGTGTATACAGTTATTTATTTCAGTTTAAATTTGAATGTATGAATATATATAAGTTAGGGAAATTACAAACAGTAAAGTAGAAATTTATTTTGCTATTTGCTGAAATGAAAAAGAAAAATATGTATTAAGATAATTAATTTGTTTTATTGACATATTTAATTTATTTTAGTTTCTGAAATTAATTTCTTAAACAAAAAAATTTGATTTAAATAAAATTATTGTTAATTAAGTTTAAATTATCAAATGGGAATTAATTAGTTCGATTGAACAAATATTAATAAAACATCTAATGATTTTACAAGGTCTGAAAATCGAGAAAAACAAGTTGAGATGGGATGGTTTGCGAAACAAAAAGAAAAGGTGAGTTAATCTCACTCAGTTTAAATTTAAATTTAAATGATTAAATTTAAATAATTGTTTGGATGGTTGAATTATTTGATGTGACAGTATGATATTTTGGAGTTGGTGTATTATATTGCTGTGAATGCAGGGAAAACAGGTTAGAGGGATCTAACTGGATCCCTCAACATTTATTTAAATTATTCTATACCCTCTGTTGTGATTATTTGATATTATATGATGAACTTTATTGGAATATTGAATGCTATGGTTCGATTGGATATAATTGGGTATAATGAATTACCAAAAATATTTAATTGGATGTTGGAAAGAAAATAAAAGAAGTGAATTTGTAAATGAAAGAAGTGAATTTTTAAGTAAATTAATAATGGAAAATTGAATAAATTTAAGAATGAATTGGGAAAGAAATAAAGTGACTTTTAAATTCTAATAAATAAATCTTGAGTATAGAATGGAAATTTTGAATAATCAGGAGATTAATGAATTTTAAACTTCAGTATGATTATTTTTAAAAAGAACAAACATTTATTTAAAATTTAAGATTGAAATATTGAAAAGAATAAAGAGGAATTGGGAAAAGATCTGAAATTTGTATATTTCAGTTAAAGATTTAAAATCAAACAGAAATTAATAACACAAATGTTAAATCCCATAATTAATGAATTTTGAAATGAACTGAGTAGGTAAAGAAATTTATTTCAAATAGAATAAACTAGAAATCAATTTGGAAAATTGATTTAAGTGATTGAAGTTAGAATTTTTCTCTGGATAACCAAGTACGTTTTTTGAAAGTAAATTTTTTTTAAAATATAAATTAAATGTTTTAAAGTTGTTTTTAAAGAAAGCAAGTTTCGTAAAATTTATTATTTCTATTATTTAAAGTCTAAAGTAAGTATTTTCTTTAATCTATTTTAGCAGTAATTATTAAGAAGTAACTTAGTATTTTGTTTTTTTAAAAAAAGGTAGAAATCTAGTTTTATATTTTATTAAGTAACTTTATTTTCAAGTGTTTATATAGTACAAATTTTTAACCAACTATTGAAGTAGTTTTAACTTAAATGTTTTAAAATAAATTCCAAAACAAGCATTTTGTTTAATCTATTTTCGTAATAATTATTTAAAGAATGATTTGATATTTTAATTAAAAAAGAAATCTAATGTATAGTTATAAGGTAACTTTATTTTAGTTATCTGTAAAGTATTATTATAAATTAAGTATCAAAGTAAATTTTTCTAAATTAAATGTTAAATATATTTTACAATAATTGTTTTTAAATTATTTTAAAAATCTAGTTTTGTGCTTGGTGATTCCAGTGGAAATAGAAATACTTGGAATTTATTCTGAAAAAGGCATATAGTTTTGAAAATTGTTTTTCAAAGGAATTTGAAAAGTGAAATATATCTTGTGAAGATATTTTCAAGTTGATAAATAATTTAGGAAATTATTTATTGGTTGATGGATGTTTGTGAATATAAATTGATAGTTAAATAACCGACTATTAATATTGGACAAATGCGTTGATCGTTTCGAAGAGACCGGGATCGAGATTTATTTCTCGAAAACCACTTCGATCCGCTTTGTACGTTTTCGTGAAAAACGATTATGAATTCGAAGATGGAGCGGTGAAGTGCAAGGGCTAGTCACTACTAATCCTGAGGATATTTCCAAATGGATGTAGTAGGAATAGTGCCTTCGGTTCCGTTCAAACCCGGGACAGACTTGTATGGATGAATGCTTGCGAAACATTGTCAGGTGGACGATGGGCATTCTAAGGGATATGTTCTATAAAAGGTAACGCTTATCCTCAAGCCTCGTCACATGGGAATGATTGAAAATTAGGGGTTATGCAGCAAGGCTAGGTGGGTAGCACCCAAGCAGGGTGAGGTCATTCCTGTCTAGATGTCCCTTTTATTTCGGCTTAGTCGGCGGTTGCTGATCCCAACCGCGGGGTGATCTCACTCGGGATTATCCAGTAAGGGGTAGTCCCGGCCTTGTGTTGTAGGGGATCGGGCGTACTCCTCGGTACTGTGATCTAGGACCCGTACTGTGACAGGTGGTACCCCAGTACCTAGTCATTAGTTGGAAATCCATTCTCCCTACGAGCCTTGTATGAGTTTTGTTTGTATTACCCACTCTGTGGCTAGTAGTTGGAATTTAATCATGTAACAATTTCGGCTATTTTGTAAGTATTTGTATATAGACCCTATTATAATATCAGAGGATTTCTATAGAAAAATCTTTTAGCTATCGTAAGGTAAAAACCTGGCATGTTTAATGGTGGCGTGGTCTTACGAGATGCTTTTGTTTTTTTCAAAGTATTTTTGAAACTTTAATAATCAATTGAGTGTGATTTTCTCACGCTGGTATTCCAAACTGACTCGGGTATTATTTAACTATAATGCTCGGGTCAGACCGAGTATTGTAGGATACAGGATATGATGCTGTGGAGCTCAGGAGACGAGCTGGATGACGATACGTACTCCCGTACTTGTTTTATATATTCCGCTGTTGTTTAGTTGTGTAACCAGTTGTATGATATTGATGCTGAATTGATTGATGTACTCTGATAATGTAATATATATAAACAAATATATTTGATTTGAGTAAAGATCATCGATCATCTATTATATTTTATTCCGCTGCGATCGTTAGATTCTGTGGCTGTTTTCTATTTTCTTCTTCTACCTCTTCTTCTTTAACCCAAATGGTTCGTATTTCTGTACAACTTGAGTTGATTTAGGTAGAATAGTGTTGACTCATGGGGTATGGATTTGCGGGCTGCTACACTTGGTATCAGAGCCTAGGTTGGTGATAACCTTGGCTCTGGTGGGAACTACTCATTTCAATTAGAGTCCATAGTACTCTAGAATGAGTTTGAGCGTATTAATATATGAGCGCGTATTTGTTAGTGAATATAAATTGTTTTAATATTGTGTTGATTGGTTTATTGAGTGGCATATGAAACTTCGTCGACACAGTCTGCACAACTGTATTGAAGGGGTTTCTAAACACTTGAATAGAACAATTGACACGGTATTGTTTTAAATGTGGGTGAATGAAATAATTTTACCCAAAAACAAATTTTGATATAAAGAAAGTTTTTATAAACTATTTAGCTAATATATGGTTGTGTGGATGTTAAAAATGATAATATTAAATTATTATCATCATTGTGTAAAAATTTAACTAGAAATTGAAAATATAACCAAAGTTTAAGGCAATAAATCCATTATAAAATGAAATTTATAAATATGAATTATAAATGTAATTTATGAATTGAAATAAAATTAAATGGAAATTTGTATAAGCATAAACTGTACAAATGAATTATAGTTAAAATTTATTTAAGCAGGCTTTAGAAATTTAAAATCCTGGAGATTTAGAAATGTTTATCGAGGTGTTTTGGAGATAAAAAAATAGCATTGTTGTTTTAGAGATATTTCTGAATGGAAATCTGTTTTAAATGGATTTTGAAAGTGATATAGCATTGAAATCACTTGGATTATTGGAAAATAATTCTGATGGTAACGACCGCATCAGCAGTATTCATTTTCGAATTTCTAAGTGACGGATTGCTGCCAAAAACTGATTTGTTCAGAAAAGCTAGTAGTTTTTGAAAATTTCTAAAGAAATTTGCTGGGAATAAAACCAGGGTTGGTTTAATTTTTGAGAATTTTGATTTTGAGATGTTGGAGATTTCAAAATGATTGGAAACCAAAAGCCGGGTGTTTAAAAATCCTGATAAGATAGGTTGTAAACTTATAAATTGAGATGGTTTTTAAATCAGGGAAGGAATATAAACCTTGAATGTTGAGAATTTGAATTTAAAATGAAAAGTTAAAAATGAAATTAACTTGGATTGGGAAAAAAAATTGACTAGATTGAGATTAATTGAGTAGGCTGAAAATAATATCCAGTTGTATGCGAATTAAGATGAAATCAAATTGAGTTAAATAAACCTGAGTTTAAAATAAAATTGAATTAGAATAAAATTCAATTGGATATTTGAATAGAATTAGATTGAAATAAATAAATTGGAATAACTTATAAAAGAATATAAAAAAATCCATAAAATAAAATATGTTTGGGTTATAAATAAGCACAAGGCTTGAGTTAAAAATAAAAGATGAACATATTTAAGCCCAGAATGAATGGAAATGTGTGAAAATGATAAGTGGTGACTTCTAAAATTTAAAAGCGAGATAGAAAACTCAAAATAAATATTGTTTGATGAATTGAAGAATAAAAGGAAAATCAAAACTTGAATTATAAAATAAATAAAACTTAGGAAAATTAAATGAAATGATGTTTGTTTTGAGATTTAAAATCAAGTATTGAACTATAAATAGGGGAGAACTAATTTGTTAATAAATTGGTTAATGAAATGTTAAATAAAAGTTGAATTGTTGGTTAATAATGAAGTTTGGAATTAAAAATCAAGTTTTAAATTTAATTCGATTTGAATTGTCAGAGAAGTTAATGAAACTGAATTGTGAGTTAATAAAATTGGATGGTAAATTAAAAGAGAATGGTGGATTCAGAACTTGAGTCATAAATTAAAGTTTAACTTGAAGTGTTAACAAATTAAATGTAATTGGGAATGGGTCGAATAAAGGAAAATGAAAATGAGCTTAAGTAAAAATTTGAATAAATTGAAGTAAATTAACTTAAGCTAATCGATGGAAGACAATTGAATTTAATTCAACTTAAACTAAGTTAAATGTTATTGGAATGAATTTAAATTGAGTAAAAATAAATTTTAATCGAAATAAAATTCGGTAAGTTACCGTTAATATTTAAGAAATGAAAATTCAAAATGGATTGAGTGGATAATCTAATTATATTGAATAAATAAATAAATGGATGGAATAAATAAGAATCGAATGGAAGTGAACTTAAATTTGAAGTGAAATAAATTGCGTAAATTAACTTAAGTTGAGAATATTTAGAAGCTCGACTAAGAGTAAAAATGGAAGACCATTAAACTGAAGCTTAGTTTGAATTAATTCGGGAATGGTTAGTAATGTGTAAGCTTGGAATGGGTCGAGCTAAATAAATGGTCATGAATGAAAAAGAAAAAGAAACTTAATTGGCAATGAAGATGGACCTAAGATGTTAATGGGTTTTGAATGAACTAGTTTGGTTAATAAAATGAAATGCAAGTGAATGTATTCAAAATTAAAATGCAACGAAAATAAGAATATATGGATTGTGAATAAATTTGAAAAAATGGAATAGAATTAAGTATAAATTTAGTTGAAATCAATTTAAATTGGTTATAAAACATAAATACTTATTTATTCACATAAATCACGTCAAATTGCATAGAATAAACTGCCGTTTGATGTAAATGGAAGTAATTAAAATTCTATGTATTGATAGGAGTAAAATAAATTGATTTTGAGGGCAATTGAATTAATTATGAGTTTGGTTTGCTTAAAAATAAATTAAATGTAAGCGATTGAGTTTTAAACCATTCAAATTGAATGTAAATGGTTTATAGATTAATTGAAACAGTTGAATTAGTATGAAAATTGTATAAATTGCTTACGGAAAACGTTTGATGTGCATTTCTTTTAGAATTCATATGTTTTAACCATTGCAACTAAGCGAAATATAGTTAAACTGCATATATTTGGCACTTACATGTTTAAAATTGAGTTAAGTACAGGTACCTGGAAGCCGTGTGGCTGGATTTGATTGCGTTATCTGCTAAATAAATAAGCTGCTTGCTTAAAAATGCTAAATAAGATACGCCTACGTAATAAAAATAGGAAATATGAACTGTTTTTGGTTTTTCCGACCGTATGGGTCGATGTATATATATTTATATCTTTTGTCAAATTGCAAAAGCTCCTCCATATAAAGGGGACTCTGCCAAAATTTTCCGGAAATTTTGGGAGTTAGAATTTTTTTGAAATTTTTGGAAAATTTTGTTAACGACAAAACGATTTCGAACTGGAAATTGAAATAAGTTAGTAATTGAAACTAATTAAAATAATGATATGAATTAGTAATAAATGACAAATAAAATTTATATATTCAGAGTTAAAGATAAATTGAATTCATATGGAAATGAAAGAATCAATTTGAATAGAAATAGATATAAACTAATTGGGAGATGAAAATAAATATAAGAAACATATAAAATGCTTATGCTAACTTAAGAAGAGAATGGTGAATTCTTGATTGGGAATTGATACTACAAATATAATCTAAGTTAATATTTGAATGAATAAATATCGACAGTTTGTAAGAAAGTTGATATGATGTTTTGGGAATATTGTGATTGGATATTAGTGCTAAGCAGGATATGTAGGTAATATAAAGGGAAAAGAGAATTGATTTTGAATTTAGAAGATAAATTTGAAATGCCCAACAAAAAGGTATGTATTTAAATTTGGTGTGAAATTTGATTGGGATTTGGATTGAGCCACTTGGCCTTTTCTTTTCTTTTTGGATTGGGAGGCCGTAGAGCCATTTTGTAGTTGTACCGAGCTAGCCGCGCAAAGGAGACGCTGGCAAAAAAATTCGGGAATTTAGACAGTTAGAATTTTTTTGAGAAATTATGATAATTTTAAATTTGATTTAAAATTGAAATTTGAATGATTGAATAAGTAATATTTTTTGAAACTATGGGAAAGATGGGGAAGTTAGTAAGAATGGTAATGTGTCTTTATGAAAAATAATTGGTAGGATGTTGAATTGTCTAGTTTTGAGAATAAATAAATGGGTATTGGACCATTCTTCCTAACTAGTAACTTCGGAGACGAAATTCTTTTAAGGGGGAAGGAATGTGATGACCCACAATTTTTAAGCTTTTGAAATCGGAATATTTAATTGATTTTAAATATTTAAAGTTAATTTTTAACTTGAATTTTAAATATAACTATTTGTTAGGTAATTTAATTATTACATTAAATAAGTTGAAATTGAGTAAAATGTTGAATCTGGAATTTTAAGCCTGTTAAAAATAATTTGAAGGCTCATAAAATTTATATTGATAATACTGAAGATAATGGAAGTTGTAAAATTGAAATTAACAGTGGTTTGTTCAGTTTTAAAATTTTATAGTTTAAATTGAATTTAAAAATAGCCTTCTGGGGCACAGTCTTGGAATTCAACGAAACCAGTTCCATTAGATCCGTAATATTGAATTATTATCGGATTTCAATTTTCGTAGCATTCAGAGCTATTGTGTGATCGTACGAGATATAAACGCTTCGAAAATAATTAATCGTTTTAATTAAAATATCTTACATCTTTTCACCGGTCAAATTCATCTCCCTGGATA
Organism: Allium cepa; assembly: GCA_030765085.1. NCBI lineage: Eukaryota > Viridiplantae > Streptophyta > Magnoliopsida > Asparagales > Amaryllidaceae > Allium > Allium cepa. Next base: position 142,682,075 of record CM060932.1, read on the forward strand.
ATCATCTTGTTCCCTAAAACACGCAGGCCGACCTATCCCTCTCTGATTTATCTCGTACCCTTTGTCTCCCATATGAAGCAGAAATCAAATCGAGGCCGCCTTTGTCCACCTTATATCACGTTGTCCTTTTTTTTCCCATTCATGAATTTCAAACGAATTGATAATGGCAGCCACTTCCAAGTTAACCTTAGAACGAAATTCAAACCCCCGTTTTCTATTTCCTCTGACCAAATCAACTCACATCTCCCTCTTCCGTCTTCGATTTGGAAATTGAGCATCGGTTGTATTAAAAAAGAAAAAGAGCGATCGGAATCGCATGTGCACGAGCGCGACATTCGTGGAGCTTAGGGATTTGCGTTTTCGATTCAAGGCCGGCTAGTCGCGTTCGAATTCTATAGCGGCCGAAGTCGCGGTGGGGGTTATTCGAGTCTTAGGGCTGCGGCGAGGTTATGAGTGGAAATAGGTGATGCGTGCGTGCTTAGGGCATCGAAGGGCAGTGGGTTTCGTGAAGTCGAAGTGGTGATCGAGGTAGTGTTGATTGTCGCGATGTCAATCTCTTTCGGTAAGGCAGAAATTTTCGATTCTTTTTCAATTTAAATTGACTCATTATATACAGTAGGAAATTTTATTCTCATTTGAATTTAATAAATAGGTATATACAGTATACTTATTTCATAAATTTGAATGTATGAATATATATAAGTTAGGGAAATTATAAACAGTAAAGTAGAAATTTATTTTGCTATTTGCTAAAATGAAAAAGAAAAATATGTATTAAGATAATTAATTTGTTTTATTGACATATTTAATTTATTTTAGTTTCTGAAACTAATTTCTTAAAAAAAAAATTTGATTTAAATAAAATTATTGTTAATTAAGTTTAAATTATCAAATGGGAATTAATTAGTTCGATTGAACAAATATTAATAAAACATCTAATGATTTTACAAGGTCTGAAAATCGAGGAAAACAAGTTGAGATGGGATTGTTTGCGAAACAAAAAGCAAAGGTGAGTTAATCTCACTCAGTTTAAATTTAAATTTAAATGATTAAATTTAAATAATTGTTTGGATGGTTGAATTGTTTGATGTGATATAGTATGATATTTTGGAGTTGGTGTATTATATTGTGCCAACGTCTGTGAATGCATGGAAAACAGGTTGGAGGGATCCAACTGGATCCCTCAACATTTATTTAAATTATTCTATACCCTCTTTTGTGATTATTTGATATTCTATGATGAACTTTTTTGGAATATTGAATGCTATGGTTCGACTGGATATAATTGGGTATAATGAATTATCGAAAATATTTAATTGGATGTTGGAAAGAAAATAAAAGAAGTGAATTTTTAAATAAAAGAAGTGAATTTGTAAATGAAAGAAGTGAATTTTTAAGTAAATTAATTATGGAAAATTGAATAAATTTAAGAATGAATCAGGAAAGAAATAAAGTGACTTTAAAATTCTAATAAATAAATCTTGAGTATAGAATGGAAATTTTGAATAATCAGGAGATTAATGAATTTTAAACTTCAGTATGATTATTTTTAAAAAGAACAAACATTTATTTAAAATTTAAGATTGAAATATTGAAAAGAATAAAGAAGGAATTGGGAAAAGATCTGAAATTTGTATATTTCAGTTAAAAATTTAAAATCAAAAAGAAATTAATAACATTAATGTTAAAGCGCATAATTAATGAATTTTGAAATGAACTGAGTAGGTAAAGAAATTTATTTCAAATAGAATAAACTGGAAATCAATTTGGAAAATTGATTTAAGTGATTGAAGTTAGAATTTTTCTCTGGATAACCAAGTACGTTTTTTGAAATTAATTTTTTTAAAATATAAATTAAATGTTTTAAAGTTGTTTTTAAAGAAAGCAAGTTTCGTAAAATTTATTATTTCTATTATTTAAAGTCTAAAGTAAGTATTTTATTTAATCTATTTTAGCAGTAATTATTAAGAAGTAACTTAGTATTTTGTTTTTAAAAAAAAAAGTAGAAATCTAGTTTTATATTTTATTAAGTAACTTTATTTTCAAGTGTTTATATAGTACAAATTTTTAACCAATTATTGAAGTAGTTTTAACTTAAATGTTTTAAAATAAATTCCAAAACAAGCACTTTGTTTAATCTATTTTCGTAATAATTATTTAAAGAATGATTTGATATTTTAATTAAAAAAGAAATCTAATGTATAGTTACAAGGTAACCTTATTTTAGTTATCTCTAAAGTATTATTATAAATTAAGTATCAAAGTAAATTTTTCTAAATTAAATGTTAAATATATTTTACAATAAAGTGTTTTTAAATTATTTTAAAAATCTAGTTTTGTGCTTGGTGATTCCAGTGGAAATAGAAATACTAGGAATTTATTCTGAAAAAGGCAGATAGTTTTGAAAACTGTTTTTCAAAGGAATTTGAAAAGTGAAATATATCTTGTGAAGATATTTTCAAGTTGATAAATAATTTAGGAAATTATTTGTTGGTTGATGGATGTTTGTGAATATAAATTGATAGTTAAATAACCGACTATCAATATTGGACAAATGCGTTGATCGTTTCGAAGAGACCGGAATCGAGATTTATTTCTCGAAAACCACTTCGATCCGCTTTGTACGTTTTCGTGAAAAACGATTATGAATTCGAAGATGGAGCAGTAAAGTGCAAGGGCTGGTCGCTACTAATCCTAAGGATATTTCCAAATGGATGTAGTAGGAATAGTGCCTTCGGTTCCGTTCAAACCCGGGACAGACTTGTATGGACGAATGGTTGCGAAACATTGTCAGGTGGATGATGGGCATTCTAAGGGATATGTTCTATAAAAGGTAACACTTATCCTCAAGCCTCATCACATGGGAATGATTGAAAATCAGGGGTTATGCAGCAAGGCTAGGTGGGTGGCACCCAAGCAGGGTGAGGTCATTCCTGTCTAGATGTCCCTTTTATTTCGGATTAGTCGGCGGTTGCTGATCCCAACCGCGGGGTGATCTCACTCGAGATTATCCAGTAAGGGGTAGTCCCGGCCTTGTGTTGTAGGGAATCGGGCGTACTCCTCGGTACTGTGATCTAGGACCCGTACTGTGACAGGTGGTACCCCAGTGCCTAGTCATTAGTTGGAAATCCATTCTCCCTACGAGCCTTGTACGAGTTTTGTTTGTATTACCCACTCTGTGGCTAGTAGTTGGAATTTAATCATGTAACAATTTTGGCTATTTTGTAAGTATTTGTATATAGACCCTATTATAATATCAGAGGATTTCTATAAAAAAATCTTTTAGCTATCGTAAGGTAAAAACCTGACATGTTTAATTGTGGCGTGGTCTTACGAGATGCTTTTGTTTTTTTCAAAGTATTTTTGAAACTTTAATAATCAATTGAGTGTGATTTTCTCATGCTGGTATTCCAGACTGATTCAGGTATTATTTAACTATAATGCTCGGGTCAGACCGAGTATTAGAGGATACGGGATATGATGCTGTGGAGCTCAGGAGACGAGCTGGATGACGATACGTATTCCCGTACTTGCTTTATATATTCCGCTGTTGTTTAGTTGTGTAACCAGTTGTATGATATTGATGCTGAATTGATTGATGTACTCTGATAATGTAATATATATAAACAGATATATTTGATTTGAGTAAAGATCATCGATCATCTATTATATTTTATTCCGCTGCGATCATTAGATTCTGTGGATGTTTTCTATTTTCTTCTTCTACCTCTTCTTCTTTAACCCAAATGGTTCGTATTTCTGTACAACTTGAGTTGATTTAGGTAGAATAGTGTTGACTCATGGGGTATGGATTTGCGGGCTGTTACACTTGGTAGCAGAGCCTAGGTTGGTGATAACCTTGGCTCTGGTGGGAACTACTCATTTCAAGTAGAGTCCATAGTACTCTAGAATGAGTTTGAGCGTATTAATATATATGAGCGCGTATTTGTTAGTGAATATAAATTGTTTTAATATTGTGTTGATTGGTTTATTGAGTGGCATATGAAACTTCGTCGACACAGTCTGCACAACTGTATTGAAGGGGTTTCTAAACACTTGAATAGAACAATTGACACGGTATTGTTTTAAATATGGGTGAATGAAATAATTTTACCCAAAACCAAATTTTGATATAAAGAAAGTTTTTGTAAACTATTTAGCTAATATATGGTTGTGTGGATGTTAAAAATGATAATATTAAATTATTATCATCATTGTGTAAAAATTTAACTAGAAATTGAAAATATAACCAAAGTTTAAGGCAATAAATCCATTATAAAATGAAATTTATAAATATGAATTATAAATGTAATTTATGAATTGAAATAAAATTAAATGGAAATTTGTATAAGCATAAACTGTACAAATGAATTATAGTTAAAATTTATTTAAGCAGGCTTTAGAAATTTAAAATCCAGGAGATTTAGAAATGTTTATCGAGGTGTTTTGGAGATAAAAAAATAGCATTGTTGTTTTGGAGATATTTCTGAATGGAAATCTGTTTTAAATGGATTTTGAAAGTGATATAGCATTGAAATCACTTGGATTATTGGAAAATAATTCTGATGGTAACGGCCGCATCATCAGTATTCATTTTCGAATTTCTAAGTGACGGATTGCTGCCAAAAACTGATTTGTTCAGAAAAGCTAGTTGTTTTTGAAAATTTCTAAAGAAATTTTCTGGGAATAAAACCAGGGTTGGTTTAATTTTTGAGAATTTTGATTTTGAGATGTTGGAGATTTCAAAATGATTGGAAACCAAAAGCCGGGTGTTTAAAAATCCTGATAAGATAGGTTGTAAACTTATAAATTGAGATGGTTTTTAAATCAGGGAAGGAATATAAACCTTGAATGTTGAGAATTTGAATTTAAAGTGAAAAGTTAAAAATGAAATTAACTTGGATTGGGAAAAAAAATTGACTAGATTGAGATTAATTGAGTAGGCTGAAAATAATATCCAGTTGTATGCGAATTAAGATGAAATCGAATTGAGTTAAATAAACCTGAGTTTAAAATAAAATTGAATTAGAATAAAATTCAATTGGATATTTGAATAGAATTAGATTGAAATAAATAAATTGGAATAACTTATAAAAGAATATAAAAAATCCATAAAATAAAATATGTTTGGGTTATAAATAAGCACAAGGCTTGAGTTAAAAAATAAAAGATGAACATATTTAAGCCCAGAATGAATGGAAATGTGTGAAAATGATAAGTGGTGACTTCTAAAATTTAAAAGTGAGATAGAAAACTCAAAATAAATATTGTTTGATGAATTGAAGAATAAAAGGAAAATCAAAACTTGAATTATAAAATAAATAAAACTTAGGAAAATTAAATGAAATGATGTTTGTTTTGAGATTTAAAATCAAGTATTGAACTATAAATAGGGGAGAACTAATTTGTTAATAAATTGGTTAATGAAATGTTAAATAAAAGTTAAATTGTTGGTTAATAATGAAGTTTGGAATTAAAAATCAAGTTTTAAATTTAATTCGATTTGAATTGTCAGAGAAGTTAATGAAACTGAATTGTGAGTTAATAAAATTGGATGGTAAATTAAAAGAGAATGGTGGATTTAGAACTTGAGTCATAAATTAAAGTTTAACTTGAAGTGTTAACAAATTAAATGTAATTGGGAATGGGTCGAATAAAGGAAAATGAAAATGAGCTTAAGTAAAAATTTGAATAAATTGAAGTAAATTAACTTAAGCTAATCAATGGAAGACAATTGAATTTAATTCAACTTAAACTAAGTTAAATGTTATTGGAATGAATTTAAATTGAGTAAAAATAAATTTTAATCGAAATAAAATTCGGTAAGTTACCGTTAATATTTAAGGAAATGAAAATTCAAAATGGATTGAGTGGATAATCTAATTATATTGAATAAATAAATAGATGGAATAAATAAGAATCGAATGGAAGTGAACTTAAATTTGAAGTGAAATAAATTGCGTAAATTAACTTAAGTTGAGAATATTTAGAAGCTCGACTAAGAGTAAAAATGGAAGACCATTAAACTGAAGCTTAGTTTGAATTAATTCGGGAATGGTTAGTAATGTGTAAGCTTGAAATGGGTCGAGCTAAATAAATGGTCATGAATGAAAAAGAAAAAGAAACTTAATTGGCAATGAAGATGGACCTAAGATGTTAATGGGTTTTGAATGAACTAGTTTGGTTAATAAAATGAAATGCAAGTGAATGTATTCAAAATTAAAATGCAACGAAAATAAGAACATATGGATTGTGAATAAATTTTGAAAAATGGAATAGAATTAAGTATAAATTTAGTTGAAATCAATTTAAATTGGTTATAAAACATAAATACTTATTTATTCACATAAATCTCGTCAAATTGCATAGAATAAATTGCCATTTGATGTAAATGGAAGTAATTAAAATTCTATGTATTGATAGGAGTAAAATAAATTGATTTTGAGGGCAATTGAATTAATTATGAGTTTGGTTTGCTTAAAAATAAATTAAATGTAAGCGATTGAGTTTTAAACCATTCAAATTGAATGTAAATGGCTTATAAATTAATTGAAACAGTTGAATTAGTATGAAAATTGTGTAAATTGCTTACGGAAAACGTTTGATGTGCATTTCTTTTAGAATTCATATGTTTTAACCATTGCAACTAAGTGAAATATAGTTAAACTGCATATATTTGGCACTTACATGTTTAAAATTGAGTTAAGTACAGGTACCTGGAAGCCGTGTGGCTGGATTTGATTGCGTTATCTGCTAAATAAATAAGCTGCTTGCTTAAAAATGCTAAATAAGGTACGCCTACGCAATAAAAATAGGAAATATGAACTGTTTTTGGTTTTTCCGACCGTATGGGTCGATGTATATATATTTATATCTTTTGTCAAATTGCAAAAGCTCCTCCGCATAAAGGGGACTCTGCCAAAATTTTCCGGAAATTTTGGGAATTAGAAAATTTTTGAAATTTTTGGAAAATTTTGTTAACGACAAAACGATTTCGAACTGGAAATTGAAATAAGTTAGTAATTGAAACTAATTAAAATAATGATATGAATTAGTAATAAATGACAAATAAAATTTATATATTCAGAGTTAAAGATAAATTGAATTCATATGGAAATGAAAGAATCGATTTGAATAGAAATAGATATAAACTAATTGGGAGATGAAAATAAATATAAGAAACATATAAAATGCTTATACTAACTTAAGAAGAGAATGGTGAATTCTTGATTGGGAATTGATACTACAAATATAATCTAAGTTAATATTGGAATGAATAAATACCGACAGTTTGTAAGAAAGTTGATATGATGTTTTGGGAATATTGTGATTGGATATTAGTGCTAAGCAGGATATGTAGGTAATATAAAGGGAAAAGAGAATTGATTTTGAATTTAGAAGATAAATTAGAAATTCTCAACAAAAAGGTATGTATTTAAATTTGGTGTGAAATTTGATTGGGATTTGGATTGAGCCACTTGGCTTTTTCTTTTCTTTTTGGATTAGGAGGCCGTAGAGCCATTTTGTAGTTGTACCGAGCTAGCCGCGCAAAGGAGACGCTGGCAAAAAATTTCGGGAATTTAGACAGTTAGAAAATTTTTGAGAAATTATGATAATTTTAAATTTGATTTAAAATTGAAATTTGAATGATTGAATAAGTAATATTTTTTGAAACTATGGGAAAGATGGGGAAGTTAGTAAGAATGGTAATGTGTCTTTATGAAAAATAATTGGTAGGATGTTGAATTGTCTAGTTTTGAGAATAAATAAATGGGTATTGGACCATTCTTCCTAACTAGTAACTTCGGAGACGAAATTCTTTTAAGGGGGAAGGAATGTGATGACCCACAATTTTTAAGCTTTTGAAATCGGAATATTTAATTGATTTTAAATATTTAAAAGTTCATTTTTAACTTGAATTTTAAATATAACTATTTGTTAGGTAATTTAATTATTACATTAAATAAGTTGAAATTGAGTAAAATGTTGAATCTGGAATTTTAAGCCTGTTAAAAATAATTTGAAGGCTCATAAAATTTATATTGATAATACTGAAGATAATGGAAGTTGTAAAATTGAAATTAACAGTGGTTTGTTCAGTTTTAAAATTTTATAGTTTAAATTGAATTTAAAAATAGCCTTCTGGGGCGCAGTCTTGGAATTCAACGAAACCAGTTCCATTAGATCCGTAATATTGAATTATTATCGGATTTCAATTTTCGTAGCATTCGGAGCTATTGTGTGATCGTACGAGATATAAACGCTTCGAAAATAATTAATCGTTTTAATTAAAATATCTTACATCTTTTCACTGGTCAAATTCATCTCCCTGGATAATCATCTTGTTCCCTAAAACACGCAGGCCGACCTATCCCTCTCTGATTTATCTCGTACCCTTTGTCTCCCATATGAAGCAGAAATCAAATCGAGGCCGCCTTTGTCCACCTTATATCGCGTTGTCCTTTTTTTTTTCCCATTCATGAATTTCAAACGAATTGATAATGGCAGCCACTTCCAAGTTAACCTTAGAATGAAATTCAAACCCCCGTTTTCTATTTCCTCTGACCAAATCAACTCACATCTCCCTCTTTCGTCTTCGATTTGGAAATTGAGCATCGGTTGTATTAAAAAAGAAAAAGAGCGATCGGAATCGCATGTGCACGAGCGCGACATTCGTGGAGCTTAGGGATTTGCGTTTTCGATTCAATGTCGGCTAGTCGCGTTCGAATTCTATAGCGATCGAAGTCGCGGTGGGGGTTGTTCGAGTCTTAGGGCTGCGGCGAGGTTATGAGTGGAAATAGGTGATGCGTGCGTGCTTAGGGCATCGAAGGGCAGTGGGTTTCGTGAAGTCGAAGTGGTGATCGAGGTAGTGTTGATTGTCGCGATGTCAATCTCTTTTGGTAAGGCAGAAATTTTCGATTCTTTTTCAATTTAAATTGATTCATTATATACAATAGGAAATTTTATTCTCATTTGAATTTAATAAATAGGTATATACAGTATATTTATTTCAGTTTAAATTTGAATGTATGAATATATATAAGTTAGGGAAATTATAAACAGTAAAGTAGAAATTTATTTTGCTATTTGCTGAAATGAAAAAGAAAAATATGTATTAAGATAATTAATTTGTTTTATTGACATATTTAATTTATTTTAGTTTCTGAAACTAATTTCTTAAACAAAAAAATTTGATTTAAATTAAATAATTGTTAATTAAGTTTAATTTATCAAATGGGAATTAATTAGTTCGATTGAACAAATATTAATAAAACATCTAATGATTTTACAAGGTCTGAAAATCGAGGAAAACAAGTTGAGATGGGATTGTTTGCGAAACAAAAAGCAAAGGTGAGTTAATCTCACTCAGTTTAAATTTAAATTTAAATGATTAAATTTAAATAATTGTTTCGATGGTTCAATTGTTTGATGTGATATAGTATGATATTTTGGAGTTGGTGTATTATATTGTGCCAACGTCTGTGAATGCAGGGAAAACAGGTTGGAGGGATCCAACTGGATCCCTCAACATTTATTTAAATTATTCTATACCCTCTTTTGTGATTATTTGATATTCTATGATGAACTTTTTTGGAATATTGAATGCTATGGTTCGACTGGATATAATTGGGTATAATGAATTATCGAAAATATTTAATTGGATGTTGGAAAGAAAATAAAAGAAGTGAATTTTTAAATAAAAGAAGTGAATTTGTAAATGAAAGAAGTGAATTTTTAAGTAAATTAATTATGGGAAATTATTTATTGGTTGATGGATGTTTGTGAATATAAATTGATAGTTAAGTAATCGACTATCAATATTGGACAAATGCGTTGATCGTTTCGAAGAGACCGGGATCGAGATTTATTTCTCGAAAACCACTTCGATCTGGTTTGTATGTTTTCGTGAAAAACGATTTTGGATTCGAAGATGGAGCAGTGAAGTGCAAGCGCTAGTCGCTACTAATCCTGAGGATATTTCCAAATGGATGTAGTAGGAATAGGGCCTTCGGTTCCATCCAAACCCAGGACGGACTTGTATGGATGAATGCTTGCGAAACATCGCCAGGTGGACGATGGGCATTCTAAGGGATATGTTCTATAAAAGTTAACGCTTAGACTTAAGCCTCATCACATGGGAATGAATGAAAATCAAGGGTCATGCAGCAAGGCTAGGTGGGTAGCACCCAAGCAGGGTGAGGTCATTCTTGTCTAGATGTCCCTTTTATTTCGGCTTAGTGGGCGGTCGCTGATCCCAACCGCGGGGTGATCTCACTCGGGATTATCCAGTAACGGGTAGTCCGGGCCTTGTGTTGCAAGGGTGCGGACGTACTCCTCGGTACGGTGATCTAGGCCCCGTACTGTGACAGGTGGTACCCTAGTGCCTAGTCATTAGTTGGAAATCCATCCTCCCTACAAGCCTTGTACGAGTTTTGTTTGTATTAACCACTCCGTGTCTAGTAGCTGGAATTTAATCATGTAACAATTTCGGCTATTTTATAAGTATTTGTATATAGACCCTATTATAATATCAGAGGATTTCTATAAAAAAATGTTTTAGCTATCGTAAGGTAAAAACCCGACATGTTTATTTGTGGCATGGTCTTATGAGATGCTTTTTTTTCAAAGTATTTTTGAAACTTTAATAATCAATTGAGTGTGATTTTCTCACGCTGGTATTCCAGACTGACTCGGGTATTATTTAACTATAATGCTCGAGTCAGACCGAGTATTATAGGATACAGGATATGATGCTGTGGAGCTCAGGAGACGAGCTGAATGACGATACGTACTCCCGTACTTGTTTTATATATTCTGCTGTTGTTTAGTTGTGTAACCAGTTGTATGATATTGATGTTGAATTGATTGATGTACTCTGATGATGTAATATATATAAACAAATATATTTGATTTGAGTAAAGATCATCGATCATCTATTATATTTTATTCCGCTGCGATCGTTAGATTCTGTGGCTGTTTTCTATTTTCTTCTTCTACCTCTTCTTCTTTAACCCAAATGGTTCGTATTTCTGTACAACTTGAGTTGATTTAGGTAGAATAGTGTTGACTCAAGGGGTACGGATTTGCGGACTGTTACACATATGCACATGCTAGTATAAAGTTTGGATTTAGATTAGAGTTGGCTTGTTTATCACATTCTTGTGCATTGCATGTATGAGTGGATGTATGTGCATGTTATTCTATATTTGTATGTTGTGCTTTGATGTTGTTTTATAGTGTTTTGGATACTTTGGAAGATTGGTGAATTTGGAAAATCGAAGGCAAAGTTAGTCGGAATTGTATGAAACTTGGAGGAGAAGCTCTTGAGCATGGGAGGAGCTTGCACTATAATTCGCACCTCAAGATTCGCTAAGTACTCAACTCGGCACTGAGTTGAAGATTCGGTACAGAGTTGTTTTGAAGGCTCGGATGGATCAATGAACTTAATGAATAGGTAGAGCATGGCTAGTGAAGGTTGTCCATAGCAAGAAGTAAGAGACTAGCTGAGTATTGGATACTATGATGAGTTGTTTCTAGAAATTGAAGTAGAATTGTTTGGAGTGAAGAACGAGTTGTTTTGATGGATGGATCAGGGTTTAAAGCGTCTGGGAATGGAGTACTAGATGCAGGGAAGGAAACTTAGCCAAAATTAGCTAAGTTTATGGGTCAGTGCCAAGTTGATCAACTCAGTATCGAGTTGTTTGGTTAGGTCTAATGGAAGTGAAACTTCTTGGAGGAGATCCAGAGGCACCGTAGATCGTGTTGAAGGTATTGCTCTTTCATATGGGGTTTGATGGTGACATAGTGGAAAGATGATAGTTTCAGGACTTTGATGATAACTATATGATGAAAGGAGTTAGGTTCCGATAATGCGACTCGATGTTGAGCGGAGTCGTGAGAATGGCTATCCATAGAGGGTTGGTTCTAAGCAAGATGACCCATGGATTGAATGATTGAATGGTTCTTTCATGGTATGGGGGAATGTAGAATGGTTCCTCGAGGATAATGGAATTGGAGGGAGCAAGAAAAGGGCTCAGATACACGTCCTAAGGGATTAATGGTAACCGAAGTGTTTTCTGACTTACTCAAAGCAGGGATATTATAAGGATGCTCATGGGTATATTGAAAGGATACCACGGATCAGTTGAATGGATTCGTGTACCTTGAACTGGTTGAATGGGTATAGTATCAGCTTCGGGCTAAAGAGAGTACACTGATAACTGGGATTTCCATTAGTTCCTTGTAGTTGAAAGCTCATACGAGTTATCCTATATCCACAGCACGGTGAGTGATAGTGAGGATTGCTTGATGGAAGCTATGGCTATGTTGATTGTTCTTCCGTTATCTATCATTCTAGGGATGTCATTATATATGTATTAGAGATAGAGAGGGATACCTAGACATCTTTCACCACACTTGGTTTGCAGTGTAACTATACTATATTTGTTGAGTAGTATATTATGTTCGTTATGTGCTAACTCTTTGGTTGCAGGGACGGGTCGGGTTTGATCCATATACCTTTGTTCTTGACTATATTGACTTGTATAGTATTTGGAGATTCATTTATCGCTCACACCAGATTGTTGCCTGTCTCAATATTTTATTCTTTGCTTCTTTTTTTCCGGGTACTCTTAAATGAGTAGACTAGAGAGAATTTTCAGGTGCAACACAGTAGCTATGCAGAGGACAAGCTGGATGGAGCTGTCTCGCATTATATATTGATTTCTATGATTATTCTGCTGTGCGACACTGTGGATCCTTGACAGTGCTTACTTATTGTTATGAGACAGTTATTAGGATCGAGGCTACAACCCTGACTTGCAAGCTATGTTCAAAACGATAATGGCAAACATGCTTCAAAATGCCTAAGCCGCTGCTCCAAATGTTGTTGGTGGTGGTAGTACAGGCACTGTGAGCTGACTATGTCAAGCAATGCAAAGATTACTCCACCTTAGGAGACAAACCATTCCTTGGAATGGAGTCGACTATCAAAGTGCAGGAATTTTTGGACATATGCCAGCTTATCTTGGTGATATGGAGATAAATGAACCCATGAAGAGGAAGCTGGCCTATAGACAGCTTCGAGGGAGGGCCATGAACTGGTGGAATGTCATTACCGTTGCTACACTCGAGGATCGATTTACTTGGATTAGTTCAAGGCCAGATTTGGAGAGAATTTCATCTCGGCTGCTTAAAAGTCTTTCCTATTTAGGAAATTTGTTGATTTAAAGTAGGGAGATATGTTTGTCTTCGAAAATATTGATGAATTTGATACATTATCGAAATACGAGATGTCTTTCATCGATACTCTATTGAGAAAGAATGGGAAGTTCATTATAGGTTTTGGACGACTAATTGGAGGAGAAATTGATTAGCCATATTGATGAGCCATTTGAAAGACTTGTTAACTCTTCGCTAGTAGTGTTTATATCCTAAGTCTAAATCAACCATTATTGCTAAGGAAGAGCTAAAACTGCAACAAAGCGGTGGAGGAAAAAAGAAATGGAATGGATAGAGGAAACAATTTCAAAGAAAGAACACTCAAAAGAAGACTAAATGGAATCTTATCTATTGTGGTTACGGAGACAAGGGTCACATAATTGGAGAAAACAAAGCTAACGGGAAGAAGTGTTATAACTATGGAAAACCTGGACATATACTAAAGAATTGTCCGGAACCACCATAGCAGAAATAGGTTGTGAAGACATATGCTTGGACATTGTTCCAACTTCATCGAGTGCTCCCATGGCGAAAGAGAAGAGGAACATAGTTGTTATTCAAGGTATAATTTCCATTTTCGATGTTCCTATAAGTGTTTTATTCGATACTAAGGCTTCACATTCCTTTTTATCTAGTGATTTGGTATGAGGCTAGGACTGAACCCAAAATAATTGACCGACCTTTATTGTGATGAACCCTGTTAGAGGCATCATTAGCCAGTGCATGGTTGGTCATGATTTGACCTTGTCGAGCTGTGGATGCTCTCTTGTTTGCGATTTCTTTGTATTAAATTTCGATCGGTTTAGGATTATCTTGGTAATGGAATGGCTAAGGTTGTATGCACTGGTAGTGGATTGCGAAAAGCTATTGGTGACGATTGGGACTTTGGAGGGGCGGAAAGTAGTGATTGGCTGCTTGTTGAGGATAGGGTTATAGTTAGTTTTCTATATTCACTTAAGACTTCATAGGATGGATTGTCATCTGCGTCTATTGTTAGAGAGTATTCAGATGTGTTTGAGGAAGTAACCAGATTATTGTCATATAGAGAGATTGAGATTCGGATAGACTTAGTGAAGGATGATAGGTCGATAGTAATGCCTTCGAGGCATATGTCACCTATAGAGAAAAAAGAGTTGGAGGTGCAAATGAATGACCTATTGAAGAAGTGGTTCATTCATAGAAGCATATCCAAGTGGAGAACACCTATAGTATTCGCTACTAAAGCGGATGGCTCTTCGAGGTTGATTGTAGATTACCATGAGTTGAATAAGATGACGAGGAAGAACGAGTATCCACTCATCCATATTGATGACCTATTCAATCAACTCCATAGTGCGTATGTGTTCTCTCAATTGGACCTCACAACGGGCACCTATAGTCTTAGGGGCTGGATTGAAGTAATGATGGAAAACCCCATGAATTTTTTTGATGAGTTTGGGATGGCAACCAAACGAAGTACGACAACTTCGATGACTCGACGTGGAGAGTGGTTATAGCATGTAGCCATGGATCGAAAGGACGAGTTCTCTGTGATAGCTCATAGAGTAGAACTTTAGGTTGTGATGCTCTTGAGTAGGGTAGGCTAGTCTGTGTGTACCTAGGATAGTCCGCGCGTACCTATGTGTTTGGACATCTACGTGTATCCAATCCTTAGCCATCTACGTGGGCAAGAGTTGAGTATCAATGGGATAGTTCTACTGTCGGTACATGTGCTAAGGGATAGATGGATGACTCTATGGTTATGATGCTCATTATCGGGACATGGTAGTCTACATGTACCCAGGTATTTGGACGTCTACGCGTGTCCAGTCCTTTGCTATCTGTGTAGGCAATGAGTTGAGCATCTAAAAGAATTATTGTACACCTGGAGCACTTGAGTGAGAGATTCTAGGCTGTATGATAGATGTTATGCTTGCAATGTGCTTGATTTGCTACGTGATACCCATGTGCCACCTATATTTCATATGTGAGTAGTTTAGCATATATTGTATTTAAGTGTTAACTCTTTGGATGCAGGGACATGTCAGGTATGGTTGTTCATGCCATATACCATATTTACTATATATGATTTTGATAGTATTTTTGAGATGATGTATCGCTCGCACCAGATTGTTGTCTGAATCAAGGTTTTATGCTCTGCTTCTTATTATCTCGAATACTCTTAAATTGGTAGATTAGTGATATTAGGTCTTCATAGCGTATGGAGCTTTACAAAGTACGAGCAGGAGGCTATGCTTTCATATATTTATACTTGGAAGTTACCATTGCTTATAATCTGATGAGCAGCACTATGGAGCTTTGTCAGTAATTGTATTATAAGAGAAAGTTATAGAGTTTACTATAGAGATTTGGATGTATAAACTATTTATTTCAATTTTTCTACTGTCTATGGATCTAATGCACTCTGATGTTTTCATTTACGGTTCATTTAATTATATCAATGTCTCGTTTGTTTTACATCTATGTGTTATATTATATTTTATATGTGCATTGTGAGATGTTCTATAGGTTGTTTGGATTTTATCTACTTTTTATTCTTGGCTACCATACTGCATCGATTGAGTACCTCCATAGAGCATCATAGAGGTATATTGGGTACCGAAGGTGTAGGGCGGTTGTCGTATGTTGTGTAGGCAATTATGGTTTTGTTCTGCTACCAACATCAATGTTTATGTTACTAATATAGAGTCGTTAGTGCACATTTGATGATTTTGATGTTGTGTTACTAACATAGGGTAGTTAGTACATATTTGATGAGTTTGATGTTATGTTACTAACATAGAGCGGTTAGTACATGTTTTTTGGATTTATATTTGCATTTATGTTAATGACGTTGTGTCACTAATGATGGGTAATTGGTGTGTATATGATAGTTGTTGATTTATTCGGTATTTGGGGTTGATATTCGTATTGTTAAATTTATATGTTGTTCAATAGTTGTATGTACATATGATTATAATTTACCCATATTGATGGTTGTGCTTGCATGGTAGAATATGATGTTTTCTGCTTCTGTTGGTTGTTTAGTGGTTATTGTTATGTGCTAAAAAGTATTTTTTTTCTGCTTCTTGGATAAAAATTTGTCCAACTTCTAACTAACGGATCGTTTAAGAATCCGTTGATTCTCAACAATCGTTTTTTGGTTTTTGAGAAAGGTTTTGTTGGATGGATTAGGAGGATAGTCGATTGTTTCCAAAGAAGTTTCACCTTCTCTTCTTCTTCAATTTCCATTTCATCCCCATCTTCTTCTTCTTCCTCTTCCTCTTCTTCCATTTCCTCATGAGCCTAACACTCTTCCTTTTCGGCAAGAGTCTCATAAGGTTGAAAAACAAATGGAATTTTCCTAAGCGAAATATTGGAATGATTGAAAACTTTTCTAGAAACAAATTCTTCGCCTTTGAAATCCACTCCAAAATAGTTAAAAATCTGAGTGAGATAAATTCCATGATACAAGTGTTCTCACCCATTTCAAGATTTTTAGGACGAAGTTGATCCAAAATAACTTGCGCCCAATTATGTCATAATTTCCAAAAATAGCAAAAAGTGCTTTGCAAACTTTTAAAGTAGGATTGTTAAAATTCCTCGATCTTGGGGTCAAAGTATGTTGCAAAAGAAGATTGACAATTCTTGCTTTCGGTCAAAAATTTCGATTTTTGAATTCAAAATTATCATTCCCTTCGAAAATGTGATGAAATGTCTCACGATCATTTTCATCGATTTTAAAATTAGAAAGATACATTCCCATACTCTTGCAATTGAGAATGGTACCAAAAAGATCACAATTCAAAACAATTCTAGTGCCTTCGACACTACTCCAAATTTCATCCTCATTTCCATTATAAAATCCATAGTTTAAATTAGTATAGAAAATTTTGACAAGATTTGGATAGCAAACAAAATCATTTTGAGAAGCATCAACAAGACTAAGAATTTGATTGTTTGCAAAAAGAGAATCAATTTCATAAGAAGAAAAATCTTGAAATATAGCAAACTTTCCGGCATGGACTTTGGCATAATTAGCATAATTGATGTATGCTTTTATTGCCTCCAGATCATCGAAGAGTTGCTCTTTTATCTTTCTGGAAATTCTCATAGTGGAGGGGTTGCTTGAAGAAGCCATTAAAGTAGAGAGTAGAGAGCTTGATGTTTTGAAGAGAGATTTTGAATTTGAAAATGAGAGTGAAAAGATATGATAAGGATAGTGAATAAATAGATTCTCAAAGGATATGTTCTCTGGTCAAAAGATGCCTTTTCAGAGAATTGAATGAAGTGAAAAGATGGAGGGAAATTCAACCATTTGAATTCAAATTTTGGTACCCATGTCGACATCATGGTAGGGACCATGTCGACATGTGCCTATGAATTTCTATGATTTATTTTTCCTAAGTACCCTAATATATATATATATATATACTTATTATATTAATGTATATTTATCTGGATATTATTAGAATTATAGTATTTTCAATATATTATTATACTATGAAAATAATAAAAATAATAAAATAATAGTAAAATTTTAAAATTCTAATAACACACCAATTCAAAATCAATCATTCAAGCAATCAAGCATCTAATTCTAAGCATGCAATTTCAACCAATTATATTGTAAATGTGTACCTTTTTCTGAGTTTGTTTCTTTGAATTCATCAAAGTGGTGAACTGCCGTGAAACACAAGTTTGAATTATCTGTCTTCTGATCATCATCACTTGAGGACGAGTCTGAGTCATCTAGAGTAGCAGTAAATGCACGCTTCCGTTTCTTTGCCAGATCATTGTGCATAGGAGAATTTTGCTTATCTGGATAAGGACAGTCTCTTTTGATATGGCCTGGTTCATCACAGTTGAAACATTTGACATTATTTGGCATTACTTTCTGATTTCCAAAGTTCTTATAGTTGTTTCTCTTGAGATTATTCATCTTTCTGTATTTTAGGAATTTCCTAAAATTTCTGGTCATAAAGGCTATCTCTTCATCATTATCACTATTTGAGTCTGATCCATCGGTCAATGCACCGAATGCCATTGATTTCTTTTCAGATGCTTTGCTTTCTCTTCTCCCGATCATTTGAACTTCAAATGACATTAGATTTCCAATTAATTCTTCTATCTTTAAGGTACTGATGTCATTTGCCTCTTCGATCGCAAGTGTCTTTTGATCCCATTCTGGAGTAAGAGAATTTAAAATTTTTCTGACTTGATTTTCTTCAGAAAATTCCTTTCCCAAGGATATTAAAGAATGCATAATATCATGAAATCTACTATACATATCAGAAATAGACTCATTAGGATTCATTTTAAATAATTGAAACTGATTTGTGAGCATAGAAATTTTGGTCTGTTTAACTTTGCTTGTTCCTTCGTGAGTTACTTGCAAAGTTTTCCCGGTTTCATATGCAGACTTACAAACTGACACTCTATTAAATTCATTTATATCTAGTGAACAAAACAGAATATTCATTGCTTTAGAATTATTTTGTGCAACAGTATTTTGCTCAGTGGTCCATTATGCAAAATCAGTTGTGGGTTCAGAATATGCAGTTTGTGTGATACTCGAAGTGTCTAATCCTATAGATTGTAAATATATTTTCATCCTACATGTCCAATATGCATAGTTACTGCCATTAAAATGTGGTGGTATGACAGTAGACTGACCTTCTACAAATGAACGAGTGACATGAATATTAGTGTTAGTAACAGTACCAGTGTTGGTAGCCATTTTGAAAACTTTTTCAAAAATCAGATTATGAAACTTTGAAAACCTTGCTCTGATACCAAATGTGAGAAATGCGGATTGTGGATTTTAAGGCTAGGATTAACACTAAAAGGGGGGTGAATAGTGTTTATAAAGAATTACTAAATCCTTTTAAGTTTATGTTAATTTGAACACAGATGTATGCAATATTCAAACACAGATATGATTACAGAAACAAACACAAATGCAGGAATAAAGCAAAAGCAGTAAAAGAAAGAACACATCGAATTTTATACTGGTTCAGAGTTACCCTACATCCAGTCCTGCACACAAGTACGGATTTCCTTTCAAAAGCAATTGTACAATTACACTTCTCGATTTCAAGGAAACGAGGTACACCCTCCAGAATCACAATCTTTTGGGTAGAGATACTTGATTTCACGGGCAACAAGTTCACCCAATTGATTTCCAAGGCTACAATCACACCTTTTCTCGCTTGATTGATTTCCAAGGCTACAATCGCACCTTTTATCGCTAAGTTGATTACAAAAATCCTATAACTCTGAATAGCACTGAGGATCTTGTTGTGATAGTGATAGAGAATGAAACCAGAAATGATCTAGTTAGATTCTATGTTGACTTCGGTAGAGTAATGGTAAAAAATGTATATAGAAATGTGGAAAATGAAAAGGAGTAAACCAGAAAAACTGAATTAAAATTCATTGAAACTAACCCCTATTTATAGAAGAACAATAGCCATGTCCATTCGTGAAGGGTTATGGCGAATAGAAACTTCTTTCGAAATTTGAATTTTGAAACCAATTGACACTATGTCGACATGAGGTTCTTGGGCATGTCGACATCCTAAAGGAATTCTTGATGTTTTGTTTTTCTTTGAAAATAACTTTTATCTTATTTTAAAACTATTTTAAATTTTATAAATATACTTAAATATAGTTGAAATACATAAATAAATGTATAGAATAATATTTTGGTATATATATAAAATTTTACTATAATTTTATATTTAAATCTAATTATAAAAATATTAAAAAACTAAATATACTTTTATTTTAAAAGATAGTTTAAAACCAAGGATAATTTGATTTTCAAATCCAAGATTATTTTGAGGCTAAAAGTATTTGAAATCAGGATAGATGTTTTTGATTCTTTTAAAAGGAAGGTTTTGAAATCATTTTGAAAACACGATAAAATTTTGAAAAATCATTTTGAATAAAAAGTTAGCGGATACAAAATAATGTTCCACTAGATTTTTCGTAGGTTCCATCCTACTTAGGGTTCCATCCCTTTAACAGGCTCGAAGTGGATTCCTTTCCACGAATAAATTGGATTTTAAGATGCCATTGCTTTTCTATGAGTTTTAACAAAATTTCTAATTGAAAAGTAAATTACTTGAAATCTTGAACTCTTTATAATCTTGATATTCTTGTTACTCATGAGTCTTCAATCTTGATATCTTGAATCTCTATACTGTATAATCTTCATTCTTGGTACCTGCATAGTTAAATCCTGCATATACATATATATCTAAACTTATACCGTTAGTATTTATATTTTATAATCTATTCTAAGGTTGTTGTCATCAAAACCATCATCTCATGGACTTACATTTCCCTATGCAATAATCACAAAATCCCTTAGGTTAGGTTAGCGTGTGTAAGATAAGGCCAATCCAAACATAGTTGATCGTTTTTTCCTTTTTTGTTGTACATATCCATATGTTTGTATAGTTGCTAGTGGAAGTAAAGGAGAGAAAAGAGGTCCGGATGTAGGTTGTACCTAGTGGTTGTTTACCTGGTATATTTATATTATGTCATAGTTTCTTATACAAATTCGATAATGATTGATGCATATGAAGACGTATATGTTTTTTTGCTGATTTAAGCCTTGTATGATATTCACTTGCTATGATAATATTTTTGTTGTTTAATCCCACTGTGAGGTTTTTCATTTTCTTTCATAGTTTTAGATTTTGGATTATATAACCATTGACCGGCTATTTTTGATATTTGAGATTAATGTGCAAGCATATTTTGATGGCGTTTGTCATAAATTTTAGACATTAAGAATATTATGATACCACATTTGGTATCTGAGCCAAGTTTAGCAATTACTTGAATTATAGGTATGTCTAAGCTATTTACTATATGTTAATTTACACCGTAGGTTGGATTAAAGTTAGGATGAGAGAGCATTCTTATTGATGACTGTGTGCTTTGTGTGTATATAAGATGTATGTGGGAGAGTTAAAGGTTTGTTTTAGGGGCTGTTATGTAATTTCTTGCATATATCTAACTTTATAATCAATCTTGTCCGTGTAAAAATTGTTTAATTTTCTATTATATACTTGTTATTTTGTGATATATTGATTAAGTAATTAATTTAAGTATATTAAATGAAAAATACTTGAATGATATGTTGTGTGATAACAACTACAAAGAGTTGTAATCATGAGAAAATTATCATAATATAAAATAACATATTATTTTAAATATTTCTGGTCAAGATGTTCTGAGGAAAGATATCGATACATTTGTTGAGACTAGAGTACATAAGACTCTCCAAATGTTTGAAAGTTTATTACTCATGGCTATAGGGGCATAAGGGTTACATACTGATAGTTATTGGATAACTATGAACCGACTTATCCAAGTGTTTCCTGTTGTTTAATAACAACTAGGTCAAATATGAAATCTCGAAGTGACAATGTTACATAATTCTCTCAACATTGAAATACCATTAAGCTAATGTGGATGCTCCACTTTGATCATAGTTAATCATGGCATGGTGATTATCGAGCGACTATAGTTGGGTTTGAGTTGAAGCATTAGAAATGAAATACTATTCAATGGAGAATTTGTCTCCTCGGTTGTATGAGGTTAGTATCACGGTTAGTCAATTCAATATCAAAATCTCTAGTCAGAGTAGTATAGTTAACACTAAAAATTATTATTGAACCAAAGACTTTGTTTATGAACTAATGGAGTTAAGTGTGGATAAAATTGAAATTTTTACCAAACCAAATTCGATAAATCCTGAAGTGATACAATATTGACGAAGACAATTGATATAAATAATTATTAATAGGTTTCGATTAAAATTATAAAAAATGATTTATCGATAAGATTTGTAAGCGATGATTTCGACCATACTGTCACATCATTAGCTTAGTTGACGCGTGATCAGTAATATTTGGATTGTCTAGATATTAAACACTGACTAAATTCATACTTATGATTTTCAAACAGAATTAGTTTAGACTTCAAAATATCATTCGATTTAATCAGTTTATAAAAATTAACTAAATTAGTTAATATTAAAGAAATATTAATTATTGTTGTTTTTCATGTTTGGGGATTATTTTATAAATGGGGTTGCCTTTAGAAATGTTATGGGTGTTGCTGCTAACTAATTAGGTGAGCTTATAAGAGTTATATAGGCGTGTATCAATATATGATATCGACAAGAATTTTAATTAGAATTAAATGATATTAATTGCGGATGGGTAGTTAGAGATTTTGTCTACTAATAACCATATGTATGGCAAGCCATAAAGAAGGAAGAGCGGGTCTAAGTTTTAACTGAGTAAGAAGAGAATAGCGCTAGATCTTTTCTTTAATTTTCCCTATAAAACGAAATCTAAGGCTCATTGTTTTAGTTTACATTTTGGCCTCCTTTTTTCTTTTGCCATAACTGACAAAATCTACTTTACATCCATTCAATTTAATTACAACAACATCCATTGGTGGTACACCATTCACTGGCAAATGTGTGCAGATCCAGGAGATGTAGGAAACCAATCAGATCGATTTATGAATCTAAGGTCACTTCTCTAAATAAATTATTATATTACATAAGTTAATTATTTTATGTCATATATCCCTAATAGTAGGGTAGGCATTTAACTGACCTAACCAACTTAACCGACCTTAACCGAACTGCTATAACCGAAAAAATCGGTTAATCGAACTTTCGAGTAACCAACCGATGTTAACCGACCAAAATCGAATCAGTTAACGGTTAACCACGGTTCATATATCGGTTAACCATTAATTGAAAATATTTTTTAACTTATCATAAAAGCCTAAATCTATTTGCAACCCAGCCCAATCCTTAACCCTAATTGAAATATCGAATCATGCCTATCGAATTGCCAGCCGATATTCATAATTTTGTTCCCAAAAAATAGTTATCTCGTTCATTTGTTTAAAAAAACTAATTTACGAATTTTTTTGCCCTTTTCTAAACCTTCAAATCAAATACAAATCGATCCTGCCTCCTTAATCTTTATTCTTTGCCATCTGAATCGTCAATTTGAGAAACGGTGAATGTTAGCAAGAAGAGGAAAAACATGAGTTTAGATTATTTATGTAGTCTTAGTGTTTATCCGTGTTGTTTAAATTTTATTGACTATTTAATTGGTTTCATGCTTAAACAAAGTTGTTTAAATTTTATATATGTGTAACTCAACTAATAATTACCTTTCTAAACTAGAATTTGACGATAAAGAAACTTAAGGTATTTTTAAAATTTTACTTATTGAATTCAAAGTGGTATTCAACATTCTATGCATTTTTTATTGATGGTTTTAAAAATTGAATCTGTCAACCGAAGAGGTTTGCACCCAAAAAAATGCAGCTTACTTAAAGAAAAGAATTCAAAATATTGCTTTCACGTTTTCCCTTTCCGTAATCTTCTTGTATTTACGATTAAGCTGCACCGAAAGATGAACTTTATATAAAGCTTTTCATTATATTTTTTTGGCTCCTATTTTTCTGAAATCTTAATGCACGTTTGATTAAGCACTTATATTCGTAAGCATTTGGTATAAGAAAAACTTCACTCAACATATATCATCCTATGTTTAGCTTGTATTTGGAAAATATCATAGAAATTTATTAACATATTCAATTATATACATGTATCCTGGAAATAAGAAAAGAGATATTAAAGAAATGATTTTAACGCACTTAAATCTATTTTGATATTTTTAGCTATTTGAAAATGAATATTTCCATCGAGTATATTATAATTTTATGCTATTTAAGTGTAATCCTTCGTTTGTATGTTTCCATCCTAATTTGCTTGTGTACAGTGCAATTTATATCTTAGTTGCACTGTATATCTTAGTGTACTATAGTGCAATTCATATCTTAGTGTGCAATGCAAAATTGCTTATTTGTTGTTCTTTTTAAGCATATATCTTTTGTTTATATGGAAAGTATGAACAAAGCGGTTCAAATATAAGTTATGGATACAGTCGGCTTCATTGTGACTTGAAGCCATGTTGCACTATAAGGACAGATTCATTATGACTTGAAACTATTAGATTATTTGTTGCTATACATATTGTATGCTGACTTGTGTAAATCTATCTTTTTTACATTTGTACATTGTTGTTGCATATAGATAATCATTGCACAATTGATTATAAGAGTAGTGATTGTAGTATAGTATGCTAACCGGAATAAATCCTAATATAATCATTCACATTATACACATTTATAGTTTCAAGATGAACCTCATTATTCACAGTTTCAATACAAATTTCATATTCTTTAGCATGATTCCTAGCGACCTGTGTAACAACCCGATATTTTCAACCATTCGCATATGCACATGTCGGACTTGAATTGCTCAAAATACCGCGTTGTAAATAAAATTCGGCAAATCTCAGAATATACAATAAATAAATAATCACAGATCACAGACACAGAGTAAATAATAATGCAGTGGAATTAAAAGAGATAGTAGTTCATGAAGCTACTATATAAAAATAAGATACATCAGAGTTAAGCAAGATACAATAGGAGAGTAACAAGGTACATCAGTTACAAATTAGAATACATCACCGAAATCACTGGATACTGAAAACAAAATAGATGGCTGGATCTTCAAGAAAACCTCCAACTCCGAAGGTGACTCTTGAATGCTGAATCACTCAGTCTGACTCTAGCGTAAAGCAAAACACAAAACACTCGAGTCGGGACATAAATACTTATGAACTGTAAATCAATTCAAGTGAACAGTAACAAAAATGCATCAGTAACTCAAAGGATGCTTGGGATCGCCTATCCTTCAAGGATCCATTAAACTATTTACTATGTAGCAATATTACGCTATTATAATAATGTCGATAGTAAAGTAAACTTATTTTAAAATAGCGTTGAAGGGTTACCCATATAGCCCCCAACACGTAATAGTCTCAGTAGTCCATCCAGTATCAGCATATCTCCAGATCGGGAGACTACCCTAAATACTCCACGGGCTACGGAAGAAAACCAAACTCGTAGTAAAGCTCGATATGGTAGGTGACATGGCACAACTAGGCAATGCCAGGGTAGATATACCAATTACGTTTTTGGGCTGGTGGTAACGCATAACAGCCACTACCTCCCACCTCGGAACACACTCCCAAATCAAAATCGGAGGATGGCCATCAAATCAACCATAAGTAAGAGTATAGTATCGAAGAAGTGCGTCCGATAGGAGGAATGACCTCACTTGGCCTGTCGATCGCTCCTATTTTAGCCACCTTAAGCCAACTCATGGGAGTAGTGTCCACATTCATACCTCAATAGGATCGTTGCCACTAGCCTACTTCATTCTAGAATCTCCATCGCATACACGGTTGTTAAAGTGGTTTTCGGAGTTGACAGAGAGTATGACAACTTCCGATCCCGGTCTCTTTAACAACCAATCATTATTATAACGCCATGGTCATTTCAAAATAGTTTATACTTCAAAAAATCAAATCATCTCATTTCAAAACTATATCCCTTTCAACATAGTTATACTTCGGAACCAAAACCATTTTTTTCAAACTATATTCAAATCAATACTATATCATTTCCATTCAGACATATATTCACTTTTCAAAAATCATAATACTTTCAAAGTTATAACTCTTTCGAAACCAAAATACATGAAATCATTACACTTTGGAAATCATAACATTTTGAAATCATACATTTGAAATCATGAAACATTCATTAAATCCAAATTTTCAAATTTATTCAATTAAACCCAAATTTCTAATTTCTAATTTAATTCAATTCAAACCATCAGTTTCAATTCAGTTCCCAACAAAACATTTCAAATCTTGTAAATTTCAAATACAGATTTGATTCACAAAATAAACTATTCAATTTTTAATATATTTCAAAGCTTTAATATACTTCATTTCAAAATAAATTTGATAATTTCATATATCTCAAATTTAATTTCGTTATTACTTAGTTTTGAAATATTCATTTCATAAATCCAATATCATTTAAGTAACTCAAATTACAGGTAAACCAAATATCCTTTCATACTAATATAAATATTCATTTATCAAATAGATCAAAATCAAATATCATTCCAAATTCACATTCTTTATCAAAATAAAGATTATGTCATTCACAACCATTTCAAAATCATTTCTTTTTCGGATCCATTATAAATTCATTATCATTCTTTAATCCAAATATTCATTTTAAAATCAGAGATATCATTTAAATATCATTTCAAAACACATTTCGAAATTTCGTTCAAAAATTCGTTTATCTCATTTCATTTCATTACACTTAACGCATAACAAAGTAAACATTATTTAAATTCAAATTTAATTTAAATTCCCTAAAAATTCAAATTTAAATAATAAAATATATATTCAAACTCTTGAAATTTCACAAATAATAAATTACAAAAGTTAAATCATTTAACACTTTAAAATACAACTCAAATAGTGTTAAAATCTATAATATTTCAAAACATTGCCAAATTATAGCAACGACAACATTTATAAAGTGCTATCGTAGCTTATAGTTTCCAAAATAGTTTACTTCAGGAATAACGGCATTTATAAAATGCCGTAATAGATATTTAGTTATTACAACATTGTTAAATTCAAAAACAACAGCATTTAAAATTGCTGTCATAAGACTACAGCATTTTGGAAATGCTATTAATAGAATTCCAGATTTTATTTTAACTTTTCAAAACAATAAAACTTTAATTTTAGCAAATTTTAAACTTATAAATCATATTTTTAGGCTTATAAACTTCCACATTTAAATCAATTTAACATATGATTTATCATAATAAAAATTTATAATTGAATATCAAATTTTAAAAACTCGATTCATTTGTTAAGTCAAAATTCATTGTTTATTTACTTATAGATTTAATAATACATAACGTTTTACTTCAAATATCATTTCAAAACTTTAAAATATTATTTCCATTATTTACTTACATTTTTAAAATAAAATTTAAAGTCAAAAATCACATTTACTTCAAATTTACATACATAAATTCACAAATTCGAAACTAATATACTTAGCTTTCTCAAAACCATAAAGTATATATTTTTTAAATTAAAATTTAATGCTTTAAAATATTTATTTTAAGAAAAATTATTTAAAAATATACCACGGGGTTTGTATATAATTTTCTAACCTAGGTCAAGTGATATGGATATATATCATTTCAATCTGCAATTTAAAAAGAAAACCTGGGTTCTATCATTTCAAACCCGCAATCCCAAGTCAAATAAAATAAAATAAAAATCGCTCAGGCCTATCATTTTAGCCCATAATGATTTTTCCCTATTCTAAAGTCCGTTGGGGTATGTATCATTTCAACCAATAGTGATTCTATTCTAACAGGGAACTTGCAGTGTGATCATATACATAAACAATAGAAATAAATACACTAACAGTTCAATGTCAAAATATACTGTCATTTATCAAATGTCAGGTGATAATTCAACAGAGTTAACATAATAATAACATGGCATAGCATATCATATAATCATCATTTACTTGCATAACATTTTTAATTTACTAAACACCTGTCATCAATTCATTATTTCATAAGTAAAATGTCAGAGTGAGAAGGCCTCACCTTTTACAAAGCTAGAGACCAAAACAACACACATGAATTCCAAAAAGCACGATAGCACGACACAGCACGACATTGGATTCAAAAGAGTGGAGAGAGCCAAGATGATCATCTTGTAAACAACTAATAACACAAACAATATAACATATGAATATACGACCAAAACAATATAGAGACAATTGGAAATTGAAACTAACAAAGGACAAAACGCTTTGACCTTTCTTTAACCATTCAAAAGCTCGACCAAGGGGACATTATGCTCGGCCATAGATGTGTTAAGCTTAGGTATGGCATCACAAAATAGCACGACAACATGAGATGAAGGTGGTGGAAGTCGCAAAGTGAAGAATGGAAAGGACAAGGCAAAATTGGCAAGTTATGGTGCATTTTTGGCTCTGCTTGGACATTGCTTGGCTCAGCCATGCTTAGTACAGATCTGGTCAGGTCAGGTGATGGCTAGAGCTGCAGCTATAGGAGGTGTAGATCAGGTGGTGGTGGCGGCTAAGGGATGGCCGAAGTGCATAAGTGAAGGGTAGGCGGAGTATAGGCTTGGCTAGCATTGTTTGGAAGGGGTTTGCAATTTTTTTGAGGTGATGGCATCATGAGTAAGTCACGGCTTGAATTTTTGGTCAGAGGAGGCCTGATGGCTGCTGTAGATGGAGGAGGTGATGGTGGAGCTGAAGGATAGAGAGGCTAATGGCCAAGCAAGCAAGGTAGGAGAGGAAGGCAAAACAATGAAAAGAGGAGAAAAAGATAAAAGAAGAAGCCATGACTATTTTGTTTTCTCTTAGCTGTGAGTTGTTTTTAGATGTGAGAAAAAATATTTCACGTGAAAAGTAAATGAAAGACATGGATGAAGCAAAGAGAATGGACAGCCAAAAGGTGAGGTGAAAAGGCAAATGAAATTGAAAAGGCAAGGTGAAATGAAAAGTCATAAGGCAAATGAAAGGTCTATGACTCTTTGATTCCCAATTTCTTTTAATCAAAAATAACCAAATAAATTTCAGTAAATACAAATAAAAATCTGAAAAAAATAAAATGAAAAAGAAAATAAATAAATATTTTAAGGAAAAATAGAAAATAAATAAAGAAAATAGCTTAATAATTGAAACTAGACTTTAAAAATATAAACAATATACAATTAACATTTGAAAATTGTAAACACACTTTTAAGATGTTTTAAAAATAAAATAAATACATAACATGTCGTGTAACGCATATATATACAAATAAAATATGATTTGACAAACAAAAATATTATTTATATAAATTAAAATAAATAATTTTGTTAAATAAATCGATTTACACACAATATTGTAAAAAGCATAACTTCCACAGTATAAATCGGATTTCAACGAAATGAAAAGCAGTACTCTTGAAATTTAATTTATTTTCATAATAAAAGATAAAATTCAAAAAATAAAATATTTAAATTTTAAATTTAAAAGTCAAATTTTGACCATATTGACCAAAATTCACATTTTGGAAAATATTCTATTTATACATTTTTAGAATTCTAATTCACATAAAAATCAAAATTTATATTTAAAATAACAAAAATTATTCATTTTAATAAATAAAATAAAGTTTTTAAATCAGGAATTTCAATCTAAAATAATTAAAATAATCACAAAATACAGAGTTGTTACAGCCTGTCAATCTATCACCATCCTATAGAATTTTTTGAGTATTAATGATTCGATTAAAGAGCATTATTCTTCTAAAATTATAATTTTCGATGTTGTACTTGCTCTAACACAAGCACTAAAGTTATTTTTTTACAGAAATCTAATTTTTTATGGTTATTTGTTCTAAAGTTACCATGACATCACATGATAGATAATATTGCTTTATAGGTAGCGATAGGTGATGTGTCATGTCCTAACTTGTTTTCCATGTAGATTTTGTACATTGATGTCAACGTGAGTTGCCATCAACTTTATTGTCACCATGGATAGTCCATGTTTGTCATCGATGTATTCACGATGGTTAGTTCATATTATGAACATTCAATTCAGTTCAGTTTTACACTTGTCATAGTTTACTTGTTTATAGTTTGGAATTGGCTTAAACTATAAATCTTATATATTTCATTGCATGGTACACACTTTACTTGTTGCTTATAATTTAGTTCATAGTAAAGTTTATAATGAACTAATTTATAGTTGCATTTAATGCAAGTAGTTGTTGTTTTTGAAATTGCACTCAAGGTATAGCGTTGGCCAAAGAGTCCGAGGATATTAAAATCAAGAATGAAGATTTACCCACTGATTTGGATGCTTAGAAAGCTTTTGAAAAGGTATGCTTGCGTTCTCGTTCATGTTTTAGCCATATTAGCATTGCTATATATGTGTTCTCTTCTACGTTGTTGTTATTGGTAAAACTAAACTTCAATAAGTACTTGAATTACACATCGCACTCGCTAACCATCAGCAAAAGCTTATACATTAATACTGCTCCTTTATATGTCAACTATTTCACTATATATGTATTGTACTTGCTTAGACCAGCTTTGTTTTCTTTTCGAATGAGAGCCAATGTTATGAGTTAGCCTGTTTTAAAAGGAATTCTTAAACTTATATTCAGCATGTATAACAATTCAAATATATACTCATATGTATGATAATTCAAATATATACTTATATCCACCTAATTATGTCAACCTATATTTGTATTAAATAGTGAAATTTAAAAGTGTTGCAACCAAAATGAAACCAATTTCATCCACATTTGAGCAATCCATTTCGTCATAACAGTTTTGGACAACCCATTCCATCCACATTTCATATATACCGTTGTATTCACGTAAAAACAATGCAGCTAGTGAGCCACTAGCTCAGTTCATGTTTATTTACAATAAAACGCTAATATAGTTCTATAAATTTTCATTTTGCAGTGGTATGTGGATGGAATTGAAGCTCATTAGCTTAGGCTCAATCTCCAAACCATTTATATTAATGCATTATCAAACTGAGTGTAATTGTATGTTGCTGTTTATTTTGTTGTTTATTGTGAACTTAGTTTAGTTTAGTGTGTAATAAGTTTATGTATGTAATTATATGGTGGACTGTTCTAAACTTAGTTTACGTTGTGCTCTGCTCTTTGCTATGTTACTGACAGCAGTTCATTTTACGTATGTTGAAATGTATACGGTAAACCATGCAACGGTTAACTGTTTGGTTCGAACGATTAACCGAACTGTTAAATTTACCCAGTTAACCGCGGTTAAATTAACAGATTCGGTCATTATGGTCATTCGATTTTAACCGACGAAAAATTAACCGAACCGTTGTTTGTCACTGGTTAACCGTCCAAATTAACCGATCGGTTCGGTTAACTGACCGTGCCCATCCCTACCTAATTGAATGATTTTATATGTGCAACTGTTATCACCCAAAATTATATGATTACATATGTTATTGGACTATCTACATCGATTGATATTGTTAATTAAATCTATATATAAAATCATTAAAAAATAATTTCAGCCTTGCATAAATATATTATTTATTTAATACATTTTTGAAGTATTAAATTTGAATTTTAATAATTTAAAACCATTTTTTACTAATTTTAACCATATATATAATATATATTTAAAATATTTATAAAATTATATATATATATATACACACATATATAAATATAAATATATTTTGAGTTTTAAAAAAATTTAGCATGTTATATTATATTTTAAATATAATATAATTGTATCTAAATTTAATAATTATTTAAACAATGTTTATATCATTTTAATATATATATATATATATATCTTTGCATGTGTATATATGTATTCATTTTATTAAAAATAATAATAAATTTTGTTTCGATTTAAAAATAAAATAAAACCTGGTCGAAAAGGAATTAATTATATATACTCTTTTTTTAAATTATTTATTGTAAGATGTATATATTAACTCTTTTGTGCATTTTAAATAGTTTATATATTTAATTTTTTGGCATTATTGATATTTTATCAAATATATAAATATATTTACATTCAATAATTAATAGATTATTTTAATTATTTTTAATTTAAATATGAATTTTTAAAATAGTTTGCATGGTCAAAATCAGATATTTTGGATATTCAATTTGAATCCAAAATTTATTGACTTAGTCAAAGTCTAACCAAATACTTTAAATTGTTTGTTTCTTTTAATGTATAAATAAAACAAGAAAAAAGGCATAAAGACAAACTAACAAAATTAGACTAAATGACAACAAGTTTTTTGTTGAAGGACAATGCTAATTATAGCTAGAATTTTTTATAATGTAAAACTGAATATAATGCTAGTTACAACTAGCACTTTATAGAGTGTAAAAATTGAATATAATGCTAATTATAACTAGCATTTGTCCTTTAGCCTAAAAATTAAACATGATGTCCTTCAACCTGATTTTTTTTAAGTTTATCCTCTTCCCTGTTTCCCCCAAAATAAAATTAAAAAAAGGAATTTACATACAAATTTAAAAGATGTTTTAGGACAACCAGTGCATATATAAATGGCAAACATTTTCGATATAGATGCAAATCACAACATCCATATACATATACATATACATTTACTATGTGCATATGTTGCGCATGCATGATACACACACATAAGAATGTAATGATATGAAAGAACCATGCATGTTGAAAGCGGGTGAAATATGTAGATTTCAATTTATTTTCCCCTATTTTGGATCTATTGCATCTATGAATCTAAAAGGATATTAGATCCAGTCTAATATTGTTTTAACTAGAATTTTATTATTTAAATTGCTCTCAAAGGGGTTTCATAAATCTGATGTTTATATAAATTATAGTATATCAAATATACCCATGTATGTATACGAGTGTATAATTGCATATTATTCTTTTAGAGAAGTGAAGAGCCAAGTTGTTGATTATGTAAACTATTTAATAGGTCATATATGGCGACCCAGAAATTCGAACACTTCGTCTTCGAATATCGATACATTTTGAGATATGTTAAAGTATTATAAATATGATTTTGTAACCTTGTTTAACATCATTTAATTAATAAATAATGTCAAGAAACTTGTTTTTGAAAAGTGTTTACAAAAATATATTCTTCAAAGATCGATAAAGTGACCGAAAATCGGTTTATCGATAAACAGTTTTTCTATCGATATATGTTGTTCGAACTATTGTGTACTTAAATAATGGTCAAATGAACATATTAGTGACTAATTAACACACTACTTTTCATAAAGTATGGAATGCTATAGAAATTTCTATTAGGATAAGAGCTAATATTATGAGAATGGTATACGAGTAATTAGCCATAAATGAGAAGCGACATAAAGGAGAAGTGACATAAAGTTATCATGTGAAATGGATGCTCCTTTGTGACCTTCGTTGGAAGGTAGGAGGTGAAAGTAACCCTTTTCATAAGACTATATAAAAGAAGGCATATCCTTAGTATCATTCATAAATATTTACAAAGCTTAGAGTTCTAAAACAATGTCTTCTTCTTCATCTTAAATTCCTAAAGCAAATAGTTTGCAAACCATCTCCAAATCACCTCAAGCTTGGAGTGAGACATTACCACCACATGACAACACCTTCTACCTAGTTATACTACAAAAACACAAAGCCAAACTTCCCCACTTAGCTTAGGCCGTGGATATTAGGAGGCTAGAGGAAGCTTGGAGCAAAGCAAAGCAAGGAGGAAAAAGGAGGGAAAGGAGGATGCTAGCTTGAGTTTGAACTTGAGTGCTTAGGCTTGGTTGTTTGTTTGTTTTAATGTGAGCTAACTCGCCGTTTATATTGATAATATAACTCATATATGATTATGTTTTGTTGTGTTAAAGTTGTTAGAAATGTTAAGCGGCTTATGTTGAAAACATTGATTTTGATCCTTGTTTTGAAAACAAGTGGTATATAGGATTCATATATGGACTTGAATGGACTTATATGACATATGACTATGCCTTGAACAAAGCACATAGGTTGTAGTTGAACAAAGGTTGAGATATGACTTGGATTTTGAAAGTGCACTTATAACGATAGTCGCTATGCATGCAGTTCGGAATTGTCTTGTTTTTGACAATAGTTATGGAACTTTATAGAGAGATCCATATGGATTATCGCCATATTTACAATGATTTACAAGTATGTTGTTGCTGTAAAAATCTTAAATAGTAAAAAGTAAATTAACATCTCCCAAACGGCCAAAACATCACTTATGCAAAACTGCCACATTTAACCTTGATTTTTGGACTTCAAATGTTTCAAAAAGGCCTTTAAATTTGAGCGATTTGTTTCATTCTTTTATAAAGTATTGCCTAACTATTTTTAGAGTATTTTAAAAGTAGTTTGAGATATTAATGAATTTTAAGAATTAGTTATGATTTTTTAAAAAGAGAAATTTTAGAATAAAACATGTTCTTTTATCAAATTCTTTTGATTTTTCAAACTTGTTATTTTTAAGTAATATCTTGGATAAATGTTTTAAAACCTATTATAAGTGTTTTCAAGTAATTTAAATTTTTTCGAATAAGGGTTAGAATTGCTAAAGGGCCAAATATTTGATGGTTTAATTACTTATTAAGTAATTAACTATGCTTAATACTAATAAGCCGAAGAAGTAACCTTATCTATTTGTGAGAGTTAAGATTGACGTCGAAAGGGATGGAGCAATAGAGCTCTAACCTACCGGGCTTCCTTCTTCACCGTGGTATAGGTAAATGGAAAATGTTGGAAACGTGTTAATCAAGTTGATTCTTTATTTTTTATGGAAATCATTACTACTATACTTAACACTAAAAACTGAAGAGGTAGACTTATCGATTTATGAGATTAAAGACTGAAGTGTCTAGGCAAGGTTTGGAGCAACCAGTGCCCAAACTTACCTAGCTTCACTCTTGGGCAAGGAATAGTTAAATTGGAATGTCAGAAATGAGTTAAGCGTATGAATTATGATTTGTATAAGCAATTATTTTGATTGGATAATCGATTAGTCAATTTTCGAACTTGACATGATATTAAATTAGGAAGTAATCAAAAGGCTTTACGATTTCATACCAATAAGAACCCCCGGGCAGGAGTATTGATACAAAACATCTCTTGCTTTCACTTACTTCAGAATGAACCGGAATTGAGTTTATCGAAAGTTCATCAACTGGTTTTGAGGAGCTGGAATTGCTAAGTGTTCTACTCACTGAACACCACTTCAAAACCAGTATACGAGTTCTATGTTTTCGAAAGCAGTTGAAGAAAGGGAATTTATATGGAAATTAGAGATTTATTTAAGATGCTTGAACACATGTAAATGTTCATGATCTATTCAGGATGTGGAAATCCATGTGTGATTCATAGATCGGTTGAGATATGGGAATCCATGAGTGGTTTCGACATTTATTCGAGATAGGAGGATCCAATCCAGGATTCGTGTTTTGTTCGAGTGATGAAGACTCATGTGGAAGATGTCGAACGTAACCTCGACATCGGAAATGGATAAAAATAGAGTAGGAGCATAGCTTGGGGTATTGCTAACCCATGATAGGGTATTATCAACTCCAGATCTAGAGTATGCTTATTGATATTGGGTACCGGTAGTTAATGATATTCGGGATCACGTGTTTAGACATGGACCGGCTATTTTTACCTTAGTGGTATATTTTATCTAGAGATATACGATGCTCGGAGGTAGTTTTTGACCCTTGTGCAGCAGACTGGATTTCGTCTTGATCGGAGGAATCTCCATGGAAAATCCATTAAGCAAACGTACCTTAGCGGTTTTTTAGTGTAACCTAAATATGTTGTCATGTGACCAATGTAAGTACCATAACTATTTGATATTATTATATCCCGCACCCTATACATTATCTATCATATCACTATATTAAACTTAATAAATGGTTAGTTTCTTTTGAGGGAAAAACCGTTAAGTGAATCCATTCGGTCTCAATGCTCATTGTTGCGTATATTTATATATCTTGAATTTTGAGTGGAAGACAAGCTGGAGGCTTCCGTTATCTATTTATTTCTATTTCTATTATTCAATTTTAGTTATGCGCATATATTCGCGTTGTAAGGACGGCCAGTTATAACTATTCAGGCTGATGATAATACTTAGGTATTGTAACTTTAAAAACCTTGTATTCAGAGTAACCCTTTATACTATTCTTTTGATATTATTCCACTGTTAGATTTTGATGTTGTGTTCTTCTTTTCTTGTTCTATTTCTTTTTTTTTATTTTACCCTAAGTTTCTATCTTTCTGGCACAATTGTGCTCGACAAATGAATACCGTGGATGTATTAGCGTCGATATTCGAGGGTCGAAAAGTCGGTTTGTTACATTTGGTATCAGAACCCAAGGTTGAGCGAACACCTTGGCTTTGGTTAGGTATGGCTCATTCAAGGTATGGTAAGATAATCGATTCACTGCCTTGTCTTGGTTTGGGCCAGGTTTTGTAGATACGACCTTGATGAGGAATGAGATGTTCATCATAGGGATGCATCTAGAGTTCAAGGGTAATATGACTAATCACATCTTAGGGTCTTATGTGAATCTGGTGAACATGGGTTTGAGGTTTTGGAGCTTGGCTTCGAAGTCGTCCATTGCTACATCAACTAGAAACAACAAGCGTAAGTTTCAGCCGCCTAGATATATTTATGGTCTCGCTTGTTATAAATGTGGGAGGAAAGGACATCTTGTTCAGAACTATACATTGGTTGGAAGAGCACAAGTAAAAAAGGCACCGTCATTGAGGGTACCTATTGCTAAGGTACCAAAGCCAGAGCCACAGACTTCCAAGCCACAATTTGCACCAAGGAGCTGCTGCAATTGCCACTGGCCCGATCATATAGTTAAGGACTTACAATAGTCGATGTACATCCTTAACAACCCATCGGGTTTCTTTACAAACACCACGGCTGTTCCCTAAGACAAACTGCTTGGTCTCATAAAATTCCTTCTCTCAAGATCCACTGGCTGCACCTTTAATTCCTTCATCTCTATCGGTGTCATTCTGCCAAGTGGTCAACTGATGGCTCAACTCTCGGTTCAAGGTCTGTCCGAAACTCTACAGCTTGTTTCAGTGGTAATCCAGTAACCATCTCTAGTACATCTGCAAATTCTCTTGCTACACAAATTTGACTATGTCCATCTCTAACATCCATAGCACTTAACAAAGCACAAACACTCTTGCTGGAATTCTCCACTAAGAAGATGATTTGGATATGACTATCTAGGTGTCTCAATGATATTTCCCCAACCTCGCAAAATATCGTACCCTCATACTTACCTAACCAATCCATTTCCAAAATGATCCAAAGATCTACGAAATCAAAGACATACAAACTGCATGCGAACTTATGACCTAACAAATCAAGTTCTAATTGATCACATATCATTCCAAGAATTGCATGCCCTCCTATTGGATTTGCAACCCTTAAGGAAGTAACAAGGAATGTGGGTTCTATACATAACCTATCAACCATATACTGCGATATAAATGAGTGTGATGCATCGGTATCAAAAAGTACTCTAACAGGTACACTATGAATCAAAAGCGTACCTTCCATCCCAGTTTTCCCTTTCTTGGCTGCTTCTCCTTTCCGAGCGCCCTTCTTCTTGATGAACTTCCTCTTCTTACCCTGAGAATGAAGATTCTCAGCTGGTTTCTCTATTCCGAAAGTAGAAAGCATCTCCACATGGCGAATGGCTATCTCCACCACCAAATTACATGGCTCTTTGACATAAGTCATAGTCATTCTGCCTAGCTTTAGCCTTAGTCCACGAATAAATCTCGCATTCCTCCTGATATCAGTGTCTACCAAAGCATAACCATATCGAGACAACTCACCAAACTTAGCAGTGTACTCGATCACTGACATATCTTCCTGAATAAAATCCATGAACTCCTCATCAATGCCGGCTTGGAAACCTCAGATAAAAACCTCTGCTCAAACCTCCTTCTAAAATCAGCCCAAGTCAGCTTTTCTTTCGAAAATCAGGCGGTCACACTGTTCCACCAGTGAAGCGCTAACCTTTGCAGTCTAGAGGCTAACCTTTTCTTTTCTCCATCATCCGACCCTAAATTAGTAATGATCCTCTCACTTCTCAAAAGCCAATTCTCAATTTCAACAGCCTCCTCTGTTCCCATAAATGGCTTTCCACCCTAACTGGTGTAGTCTTTGCTTAATAGAGCAAAATTATAACCAACTGGAACTACATGATTAACTCCACTAATATTACCAGCAGCTCTTGTTTGCAAAAGATTGGCCAATAATTGATACACTGTCCCCACATCTATAGGCGGATTTCCACCACCTACATTGGCTTCAGTGTTTGGATTAGCATTAGCCTGTCGACCTTGATTCCTCCTGGTATTAGGTCGAGCATTTCCGTTGGTTATGGTGCTTCCTCCACCTAGAATTTCTCTTGCGTTTCCTGCTTCCATATCCTCTTTCTCGTAAATCTGCATACGAGCCTTAGTACGATACAGAAGAATGGTATAAGAGAGAAGGGAATACATACTACATACATATATACATATATATATAGAGAAAATACAAGTACGTTACTATAACATTAACCCGAAACTCGATCATATTTTCAAATTCTTTGGATTATGTTTCAAAAGGCTTTTAGGTTCTACTTTTCTTTTCAAGTTTCATAAACCTATGCTCTTATACCAACTTGTAACATCCCCCTACTTGGAGGCCCAAAACTAACGGCTTCGGATGCTGCAGTCATTCATAGTTATTAATCTTCGACGACCAAATATGACGGTGCTACATTCATTGATACTCAGATCACAAGAATATGGAAAAAAATTAAGAATTCAAAAAAATATTTCCACATTCCATTCAAAACATTTCATGCTCATTACATAATCTCAAAACATTACCTACGTTCAGCAAAATATAATTATAACACATACGCCAAGAGCGACATATAAAGATACCCCTTAGTTGATCAAAATATATAATAAGGCAAATAATTCTGCCTATATAAACAAAACACAGTGAAAAAAGATAATTAACTTCCTCCTACATGCCTATGGAAGCTTTTTTCATCTAAGAAGAGAACCTGAAAACCTTAAATCTCAAGCTACTCAAAATCAATTTAATACCCATGATTTTAAGGAGAAAACAAAAACTTCGAGTCAGAGATAAAGCCTGTTATGAATAATAGTCTATCATCTCAAACCATTTGGATTCTAGTGAGACCATGCCACTTAGCGGAACGAGTTTTCCTTTCAATAGTATCCTAAAACATTTATAAAACCATATATTGTGCTCCTGCATCCACAATGGTTAAAAACATAGTATTTCAAAAATTATGATGATATGCAAAATAAGCAAATCAATAATGGATTACCCATCCCCATTCATTCTGACTATCTGTCTTAGTTATAATTTCTAGGATTACTATTAACCTATTAGTTTTGATGGGCTAACTAATAACTGATTAAACATTTAAGGACTTCCTATCCAATTACAAAGTTTTCATGGGCTTACTATGAACCTATCCATCTGACATTTTCATTTACACATAGTTTTCATGGGCTAACTATGAACCTGTCTATCTGACATCCTCTTTTATACACAGTTTTCATGGGCTAACTATCAACCTATTGGCCTCTACCAATATCATTCATGGGATTACTGTAAACCTATTGGCCATTGTTACTATCTTTCCTTTATAATTTAGCATCCTATATTCTGATCTTCTTGACCTCCTGAATGCAATTCTACTCATTTAGAAGTTCATTCAATTTATATTCACTACTGGGTTAACCTAACTGGTTCTCCTTCCATTTTCCCTCAAAATGCAGTTATGGGTCCATTATGAAATTAATATATTCATATTAGAATAAGCAATATAACAACATAGCAATACCACTCCCATGGGTTTAATTTATCAAAGATAGATTCTTCTTAAACCATTATAAAAACTCCTTCAATATAGCCGTGAGTTTCTCCTTTAAAAATAGAGTTTGGGTCATGAAACCTTTCGATACCTTCGAAACCTAGCTTTCGAATTCATGGGATAACCTCCTCCAAAAGCTCATAAAAACATTATGCTTCTGCCTTATAATACTTTAAATTCTACCTTTTGAAACCTTTTAAATATATTAAAGTATTACCATTTAACTTTAGAAGCTTAGATTCGAAACCAATTGAAAGAAACCCTTTTGAAAGTATAAAACTTGGTTAAAATAAAACAATTTTTACAACTCCTTTGAAAGTATCCCCTTTGAAGGCAAAGAAAGCCAAGCAAACATTGTCGAAAGAAAAGAAATCAACTCCTTCGAAAATATACGACTTTGTTTTAGTTATAACCTTTTATAGGTGTAGAATTAAGTTCTCTAAGCTATTCTATTGTGTTCAAATGATGGTTTCTCTTTCCGTAAAGTGGTAACAATAGAAAAACAGGCTTACGATTAGAGAGTTTTCATGGGCTTACTATAAACCCGTCTATCTAACATTTTCATTTACACAGTTTTCATGGGCTAACTATGATCATGTCTATTAGACATCCTCTTTTACACATAGTTTTCATGGGCTAACTATTAACCAATTGGCCCTTGCCAATATCATACAATTTTCATGGGCTTACTATAAACCTATTGGACCCTGCCAATATCTTTCCTTTATACTTTAGCATCCTATATTCTGATCTACTTGACCTCCTGGATGCAATTCTACTCATTTAGGAGTTTATTCAATTTATATTCACTACTAGGTTAACCTAACCGGTTCTCCTACCAATTTCCCTATAATGCAGTTATGGATCCATTATAAAGTGAATATATTCATATTAGAAGAAGCAATATAACAACATAGCAATACCACTCCCGTGGGTTTAATTTATCAAAGATAAATTATTCTCAAAACATTATAAAAACTCTTTTAATATAGCCATGGGTTTTTCCTTTAAAAATAGAGTTTGGGTCATAAAACCTCTCGATACCTTTGACACCTAGCTTTTGACTTCATAGGATAACCTCCTTCAAAAGCTCTTAAAAACATTAGGCTCTCGCCTTATAATACTTTAAATTCTACCTTTTGAAAACTTTCGAATATATTAAAGTATTAGCATTTAACTTCAGAAGCTTAGCTTCGAAACTAGTTGAAAGTACACCTTTCGAAAGTATAAAACTTGGTTAAAAGAAAACAAAATTTACAACCCCTTTGAAAGTACCCCCTTTGAAGACAAAGAAAACTAAGCAAACATATACGAAAGCAAAGAAATTAATTCCTTCGAAAATATACAACTTTGTTTTAGGTAAAACATTTTATAGGTGTAAAATTAAGGTCTCTAACCTATTCCACCGTGTTCAAGTGATGGTTTCTCTTCCTGTAGAGTGGTAGCAACAGAAAAACGGGCTTACGGTTAGAGAGTTTTGCCTATTTGAAGTTTGAAAACAAAGTTGAAGAAAACTGCTACAAAAGAGCTTCCGCTACATTTACAACTGCTGTCGAAAGGAAGCCTTCGACGGAGTCGAAAGGTGACTAAATCGAAAGGTGACTAAGTCAAAGGTGCTTCCGAAAATGCTACAGAAGGGTCCAAAACTGCTATAGAATGATGCAGTCAAAGGGCTACCAAGACGAAAGGTGCTTTCGAAAATGCTGCAGAAGGATACAGAACTGCTGCAGAATGATGCAGCCGCAATGTTACTAAGTCGAAAGGTGCTTTCGAAAATGCTACATAAGGATCCAGAACTGTTGTAGAATGATGCATTCGAAATGTTACTAAGTCGAAAGCTGCTTCCGAAAATGCTACATAAGGGTCTAATGTAGAATGATGCATTCGAAAGGTTATTAAGTCGAAAGGTGCTTTCGAAAATGCTGCAGAATGTTCTAGAACTACTGTAGAATGATGTAGTCGAAAGGTACTTTGGACA
Organism: Allium cepa; assembly: GCA_030765085.1. NCBI lineage: Eukaryota > Viridiplantae > Streptophyta > Magnoliopsida > Asparagales > Amaryllidaceae > Allium > Allium cepa. The sequence continues at coordinate 142,723,774 of CM060932.1, forward strand.
AGGTCGAATGACAGAGTCGTAAATAACTTGAAAACTATTATTTTGCTAATTAAAGTATATTCTTTTCACCAACTCCTATCATTATCAAATTTCTATTGGTTAATGATATATTTTAACACTTTCTTTGCAAAAAATCTGATATAGATCAGATTTTTGTTATTTCAAAATTATTTTCAAAATAATTAATTATATTAATATTATAATATAATTATTAAGCCTTTTAGCCTAGAAAATTCATAATTAATCGAAATCACTTGGGAAAAATCCTAAAAATTTGCCAAATATCTTAAATAACATTTTCTACATCATATAATACTTTTGGGGCCAAATTCATTATTTTATTATTTTAATAATTAATACCCCAAATAAATGTCTTTTCCACCTTAGGAAATTCATAATATATTTCTATTAACTCCGAAAATTATGAAATTAAGAACCTATCTCCATAATTAATTTTACACAACATATCCAAAACTCAAGCTATTTAGAGGTCGTTTGCTTAGGTTTTTACTTTAAACCCATTATTTTAATTCCATAAAAATTCCAATAAAGCACCATAAATCATTATTCTATCCAAACAATTATTATTATATCCAAATGTGATCAACATAGCAAAATACATTCGGTCACTATCCATAACCGAACCAAATCAAGGAAAAATGAGGTGATTTACACTATTATTCACCTTGATTAAGTTGTTAGAGTTTGAGATTTGTCCTAGCTTTAATCTTCTAGCTTTCTCTCCTGGATCTTCCAAGTTTGTTGATCTCCTAAGGTGTTTTAATGGCTGGCTATAACTTCATGAAATGGTAGGTGAGAATAAGTGAGGGTTTAAGGGTATACGAGTGTGGCTATTCCCATATTGCCCTCCTCTTATTTTCCTGACTTATAAATTATAAACCATACTTATACATTCATTAGTTTAGCCACGACCAAGTTAATTGACAATTAAACCTTAACTCCTTAATCAACCATATTATTCTATTTAATTTATCCAATTAAATGTTCTGAGTAATGTTAAATAAAAATTAGAGGTGTTACAAACACCAAGGGGTTAACTTTCATATTATAACAATCTAAAAAATTCCTACTCAACTTTTAAAAGGGATCCAAATTTCCAAATCTATAGTAAAACCTTTGATTCAATTCCAAATCCTTTTTAATCCAAGAGATATATGTAAAATGTTATATACATACATTAGAATTACAGATTTGAGAAGAGGTTTAGGATTGGAAGAGAAAATACCAACAAATATGTGTGTGTGTGTGTGTGTGTGTGTGTATTACCTTAATTATACATATGGTTGATTCTCTTCTCTTCTCCTTTTTATTAGATTCCTACTCTTTTCCATTTTGTGTTAATATAGATAGAAATATCTTATCTTCATAATTTAAAAAGAAAGCGGAGAAGGAGAAACGATAGTGCTTAGCTACTACCTCCATAGAAATATGAGAATGGAAGGGAGGGTTTGGCCTGAATTAATAGGCACTAGAACCAACCAAAACCGTTCGATAGAAATATATTAGATTCGGGTAGTTGTGGCCTAGGTTTACTTGAGCCGCTAGGTTGCCATCGCCCTTGGGTGACCAGTCGACCATCCCCAATAACAAGTTGGCTTGTGGGCCTGGGTAATTGATATAAAAACTTTAATTTCTTCGTATTTAATTATTTTCATTTCGAATTCGTTTTTCGTCCATAACTTCTTCGTTTGGACTTCAATCGCAAAACTCATAATATGAAAGTTTCTTAGAATTTCACCATGAATGCAATGGTGCAAGGTTTGTGATCAAATTCCATCATTTGCACAAGAGCCTAATTAATCAACTAATTAAATAACTAACGCCAAATTATGTGATGTTACACGTTAAGCCTCGAATGGAGTGTCAGAACCCAAGAGTAGGAAGTAAGTCACTTCACCGAAGATCGATTGGATGGGCTTGCTTGTCACTGAGTCCCCTCATCGTAGAGTGAGAAGATTGGGGTCGACAAGTGTTCGAAGAGACTATGGATTTGATTATCGACCATGAATGACCATGGATAAGATTATCGGGCTTGAACGACCATGGATTTCATTATCGACCCTTAACGACCATGGATTTGATTAATGATCTAGAGAGGCCATGAATTTGATTATTGGCCTTGAACGGCTATAGGTTTGATTAATGATCCGAAGTGATCGTGAATTTAACTATCGGCCATGAACGGTCACAAACTCAACTAACGATCCAAAGAGATTGAACATTAGATTAATTATATTATGATCCAAAGAGATCACAAGTTGAAAATTGAACATGAAGCGATTCCAAGAGATCGTGTGTTAAGCTAAATCTGAAATGATTTGGAAAGATCAAATCTTTGAACATATAATGGTTTGATATAAGGATTTGAATACCTTGAAATTAAAACAAAACATATAATTCTCGAATAAACATGGGATGATTGATATGTAATAACTCTGAATGAAATCAGAATAATAATGATATAAATCTCGAATGAACATGAGATGGCTTTGATATGTGATATTACAAGCCCGAATGAAATCGGAATTATGATGATTTATAGAAAACATTTAGGCAGAGTAAAGATCCTTAGGCTATAGCAGGTCTGAAACGGCCTGTAATTGGCAAGAAAATCCAAGATTGAAGTAGACAAAGAATCCAACTATCGAAGATTGATATCGTATTTGTTCTTGAGCAAAGCACACCTTCCATTTGCAAGCATGCTTTAGGAGGCAAATGTTAACCCAACTTTCGACCAGGCAGAACACGGACGAACCGGACGAAACAAACTTCGAAGTTGTCAAGGCAAGATGTCCGGAGAAATAGCCACGGAGCCCAAAAAACAAACTACAACAAGGATCCCAATGCACTTACCAAATCACCACAAAATTCCAAAGATCCATCTCCTATGAGTATGGGGTCGGTACCGACCCATCCCTAGGAGTCAGTACCGAGTCCTATTTTCATCTCAGGTGGACCTTATCTCCTACCTGTGACCACTTCTTGATGCTAAAAGCCAATTTCAAATATTGGTTTGTTGATTCAATGCAATTCTCCATTGGTCCCCACGAACTCCTGAATCGGTAACTTCATTCTTCTACAACTCCATCATTTGGACTCTAAAACAAGCTATTATTGATGCAAAAAGCTATGGAATCACAAAGCTAACCATAAGGCAAGCCGAATCAAAGAGTTCAAAATGACCGCTTTGTTCGTTTATGGGTCAGTATTGACCCCTAACCTCGGAGTCGTACCAACCCATACAAAAGTGATGATGTAGAACCCTTTTTTTATGGAGTACTGGTCTAAAGCAAGGAGAACAGCCTGGAGTTCTTTTGTGTAATATTTTAGGCTCCTTGCCTCTATAAATAAAGGGATAGAGATCATTTTCAGAATCTTTTTCCTCTAGCTCTACTCTACTCTATTTCTTGTAGTTTTGAAAATCTAAGCATCTGAGTTGTATCGACGCTTAAGAAATTCTGCCTTCGATCCAGGATATAAGCAGTAAAGTCATTAAGTGGGCATTGGCCAAAGTTTGTTAAACCACTAGAATTCTTTGTGTGTTCATTCTTACTCATTTTAATGTGTTTTCATCATCTTTTATTTCTCTACTTACTTTTCTTGGGTGTTTTGCCATTTTTGGTTCAAAAAGTTACGATTTGAGAATCTTATATTGATACCGTTCCAACACTTGGTGGTGGATCTTGCACCATCGACTTTGGCCATTTGAACTATTTCGACGAATTAATGATTTTATTAAATATTTGGCAAACTTGTGGCCATATATTTGAGCTTCAATTAGAGAATGGATTTTGGAGTTATTGTTCCAAGTTTTTTGTTTACTATATGATTGTCTGCCCATTCTAACTCGTCCAGATATAGCTTGGTTAAAAAGCTGAAATATCCCAACTTAACGCCTCATAGTGTAGGTTAATTCTTTTGTCATGATTAATCTTGTATAATAATGTTGGCTATTAAGCTAAGGTGTAGTGACCAAGAGCACTGCAATTCGAACTTGATACATGAGTTTTCGAGTAGAGTGGGACTATTTGGTGAAGTGTGAGTTAGATTCTATATCCAAGTAAGATCCGGTTGGTTCATAGAAATGAGCAATGACCAAGTGGATGGATTCTATGTTTTGAGTTAATTCATTTATGTTATAAGTGTCTAATCTAGTGTTAGCAGACCTTAAATGATGAGATTATTGTACGAACTACATTGGTGATTTACAAAGATCAGTCCACTCATGTACCAATTTTTAATTCCTAGTTTGAACATAGGGTTTCTAAGTGATTTGCACCAATTAGGCAAGGGGTTTTCACTCTATTCCTAAAAGCCAGTACTTGAGTTGGATTCTTGGGGGTGATTTAGGGATTTTTAAAGTGTGATTGAAGTCATGAGAGGAAGTTTTGTAGGTCGAACCAAGTAACCGGATCGGAGTTAACATAAGAGGAATCAAATGGATGACCTTAGTTAACAAAAAATCATACAAGCGAACAATGGATGGATTGGGCATCGAATATTGTTTTGGATGATCTTATTATTTGTAAAATTATTTATTGTATAGTATAGTTAAGATAAATTGGGATAGTTTAGGAAAGGACTTCTCAACTAATTTTATGATGATTAATATAATCTTTTAAATGATGATAAGATACTTGCCTTGGGAAGCATTGTAGTATACTTAGTATATTTGTTATCTCGCTTTTTAGTCAAAGCCAGGATATCAACAAAAGGATGGATATGAGGATTGGAGATTGATTGGAAACAAGGCTATGATCGATATCATCAAAATTGGACCAAGATGCAATCAAGATGGGATCGATCGTGAATGATAAACAAGGCTAAATGAGGCTATACTTCGGATTTCAGATCAATCGGAGTTCATATGCTCAAGTTATGGATGGATCAATATTCATGAAAAACTGGCTTGTATCGATACTCTCGTGTAGATCGCTCTGGATATGGGTTTGGATTAACACATGCGCTTTACAATTCATTTGGATCGATCAGTATTCATATCGATTCATCTCATATCGATACATTTTGTATCAATCAGGAAGCTTCAGGAAGGATAAGGTTGATGGATGTGGATTGTTGTTTTCGTATCGATACTTTCCTATCTATCAAGATGGACATGGCTGTTTACTTCAGATCGATACATTCGTATCGATACAAGCATATCGATTAGATGGATACGGAAGGAAAATAAGGAACTCGATGATGTGCAGCTCAACATTATACTCAGGATGGATACTAAGCAATGGTTACGGAGGTTTGGAAGTGTATTTCGTATCAATAACTTATTGATTGATACGAAGGACACATGCGGAGGAAGCTAGGCTAGAGGGAAACGGAAGTATCGAGCAGAACATCTCAAACCCAAAAGGAAGAAATTGCACTAAGAACCGTGTTTCATATCGATCATGTTTGTATTGATCGATACGAAAGAAGGATCAATATGGAACATAAAGCATGGATCACAGTGCAAGACTCAGGGTTATCTAATGGATACGAGATGATGGATACGAAATCATCAGCCTACACTTGCAAACTAAAACTTGGATCGATCATGTCTTACAATCTACATGTTGGAACTTCATTAAATTTGGAGAGCAAGGACTTTGCACTGTTATCTTTCATCATGATTGATCTCAGCTGATCCTAACATGGGGATTATCGGTATGATGGACTTATTGATCGATCCTAAAGCATGATGGTGGGCCCCACCAATCTGTATATGGGCCCACATGGACCAAGAGACTTCTCTACCTAATTTTTAGCAAGAACTTTGCAGATCTCCCTCTATAAATAGAGAGAGCATGGCTCAAGAAAAGGGATCTTCTCCTCTCCGCTCTCCTTTATCTTCTCTTTTGTCTAGACTCTATCATTTTTGGCTATTGATATTCAAAGGATTGTAACTGTAATCACAGTAAAAGGAAATAAAAGATCAATTCAAAGTGGACGTAGGTCGGAGACAGCCGAGCCACTATAATTTTCTTATGTTCTTTACTTTCTTTAAATTTTCATTTCTTCATTTTTACTCTCTACATTATCCGGACCTGTGATCTGTGACTGGATATTGAGGATTTGTGTGTAAACAATGGTGCTTTCACTACTTTTGTGTTTTGTGACCATTTTTGACGCAAACTCCTTGGTGCTTTCACTAAGAAGACTAGCACTCGCTACATCGGATTTGGAGTTTAGATTTGGAAGCTAAGGGATCGGATCTAGGAGGAATCATGGTTAGGCAATCAGCTAGAAGGACATTACCCGAAAGGAGCCATCAAGAGGGAAGTCAAGAGGCTTCCTCTAGAGCTGGAGCAGATCAGGCATCCATCTACATCATAAGGGATGAGTTGTAGACTATGATGGACTCCATGCAGGGTTGCTAAACAGGTAGGAGGAGATGATGCAGAATCTTCTTAGACAGTTGGACATGCAGAAGCAGCACGATCTGCCGGAGCACAAATCCATGGAGCTGGACTAGAAGGACTCAATCGACAATCAGATGGAGCTGTCCAATAGGGGATATCCCCCAATCCGCAAATAGTTACCAATTTGGATAGATCTAAACTCGAGGGCACACCCCCCGTGTAATGCTGGACCTGCCATGGAGACAACACAACAATATGTGCCAGATTTCCCTGCCGGACTTGAGGGGCATGCTGATGGAAATCAGGGACTGCTCCTGAATGACAATGACAGATTGGTAAATATCATTAGATAAACCATGCAGGGAGGATTGATGAATAAGGATATAGAGGATGTGAATAGAAGCCCGTTCACCCCCAACATGAGAAACGCAAGGAACTCGCCAGATTTCAAGCTACCCACGTTGGATATGTACGACGAAAAGTCGGATCCAACCATGTATATGATGAGATACATCCGGTAAATGGAAGTCTTAGGGGAATCCAATGAGGTAAAGGCAAGATATTTTCTATTAAATCCAACTGATTTGGTTGCATTTTGGTTCAGGCTGCTGGATAATGCATTTATAAGGACATGAACCGAGCTTGTTAAATGGTTCACTAGGCAATTCAGGGTCCACATCACAAGACACAAAAATGTTATGACATTAGCGGCATTAAAGCAGAGGACCGAAGAGTACTTGAGAGATTTTCAAACCCAATTTAATGCAACAGCGATAGCGGTGGATCGGCCATATCCATCTATGGTATTGATGGCGGGTGTATCAGGAGTAGTTGACAACATGGAATTCAAGGAATATTAGCATAAGATCCACCATAGGATCTTGGGGAATTTTATCACGAGGCGGACAGGTTCTTGCAGCGAGAAGATCCATGGGCCGAAAAGCAAGATGTTAGTGTTACTCAAGATGAGGGACCGTTTGGAGGAGGTCCAAGGCAAACAATGGAAAGAGAAAAGTTGTTGATAGCTTCGATGTACCGAGGAAACCTAGTAGGGAATCGAGATTCTCCTCCTACACTAAACTCACTCAAACTACCAAATGAATATACCTGGAAACTCAGGAGCAGGTTCCCTACCGCAAGCCGATAAGGGAAAAGCCCACTAATAGTAAATGGAGTTCGGGAAGAAATTGTGCGTTCTATGAGTTAAATGGGCACAATACAAATGATTGTAGGCATCTAAAAGATGTAATTGAAGATCGTGTCAGGAATGGCCGACTATCATAGTACGTAAGAGCACAAAGAGCAAAGGCAGAATAGGCACAACCCCCGCCTGCACCATCAGAAAACAGGAATAACCCTAGATCGGGGTCACGCCTCGTCATTAGTTGAACGTGATGATAATGGGCAGGTTTAGGACTTGAAACTTGACCACATAACAGGTTTTTTCATTATGCTTATCCAATAAAATGGCTAAGTCACTTATACATGTACAAGGTTACGAACAGTCCCTAGGCATGCTCTATGATGACGACAAACCATCATACCCCGAATGGAACACACACTGCACTGTTTGGACATTTGTTTACTTTATTTTCCATGGACATTATAAAATCTATTTATTTATTTAACTGAATTATTTGGTTATGAACCCACTCGAACATGGAATCTAATAATGATAATCCCAAAATGTCACCCTGAGAGGAGAGATGGAATAATGTAAGCAAGCCCCCTCGTCAGAAACAACGAGTGGATTGGGCCCATCTTGAACGATCACATTCCACTTTGAACAGGCATTTGATCTCGAACGATCACTATCCATCATGAACAGTACTTGATCACGAATGATCACCCTCTACTTTGAACAGCATTCAATCACGAACGATCATCATTTACTTTGAACAATCCTTGATCTCGAACGATCATTTTACGTCTTGAATGGCATCCGATCTATAATGATCATATTATGCTTCGAACAACATTTAGTCTTGAACGATTATGTTACACCTTGAATGGCGCGTGATCTTGAACCATTTCACCTCGTCTTGAACAACACTCGACCACGCATGGCCCTCATCCATCATGGATGACTATCGGTCGTGAATGACCACCGCTCATCTAGTAATAAGAACTCTGCCTTGAACGAACTCATTTTTAACTAACAGTCTTGAAACGACCATGTATGATGATCTTGAGAATCAATGAATTAAACTGCAGGTCACAAGTTTACAACTATTCAAAACACGCCTTCCTACTGGAGGGCATGTTTTGTGGGCAAATGTTACCCTGCTTTTTTGTCAAAGCCCGGATATCAAAAGAAGGATGGATATCAGGATTGGAGATCGATTGGAAATAAGGCTACGATCGATAGCCAAAAAATTGGACCAAGCTCCAATCAAAGTGGGATCGACCGTGAATGATAAACAAGGCTCGGTGAGACTACACTTTGAATTTTAGGTCAATCAGAGTTCATATGCTCAAGTTATGGATAGATCAATATTCATGAACCTTGGCCCATATCGATCAGGCAGCTTTAGGAAGGGTATAGGTTGATGGATGTGGATTGTTGTTTTCATATCAATACTTTCAAATCGATCAAGATGGACATGGCTGTTTACTTAGAATCAATACATTTATATCGATACAGGCATATCGATTAGATTGATATGGAAGGAAAATAGGGAACTTAATGTTGTGCAGCTTAACATTATACTCAGGATGGATACATAGCAATGGTTATGGAGGTTTGGAAGTGTATTTCGTATCGATCACTTATCAATCAATACGAAGGACACGTATGGAGGAAGCTATGCTAGATGGATACGAATGTACCGAGCAAACATCTCAAACCCAAAAGGAAGCAATTGCACTAAGAACCATGTTTTAGATCGATCATGTTCGTTTCACTCGATACGAAAGAAGCGTTCAAGATAGAACGTAAAGCATGGATCACAGTGCAAGACTAAGGGTTATCTGATGGATACGAGATGATGGATACGAAATTTTCAACCTATGCTTGCCAACTCGAACTTGGATCGATTATGTCTCACAATCTACACGTTGGAACTTCATAAAATTTGGAGAGCAAGGACTTTGCACTATCATCTTCACCACGTTTGATCTAAGCTGATTCTAACATGGGGATTATTGATATGAAGGACTTATTGATCGATCCCAAAGCATGGAGGTGGGACCCACCGATCTGCATACGGGCCCACATGGACCAAGAGACTTCTCTTCCTAATTTTCAGTAAGATCTTTGTAGATCTCCACCTATAAATAGAGAGAATATGGCTTAAGAAAAGGGATCTTCTTCTCTCTGTTCTACTTTATCTTCTCTTTTGGCTAGACTCTGCCATTTTTGGCTATTTATATTCAAAGGATTGTAACTATGATCACAGGATAAAGGAAATAAAAGGACCAATTCAAAGTGGTTGTAGGTCGAAAATAGCCAAACCTCTATAATTCTCTTGTGTTCTTTACTTGCTTTCATTTTTCATTTACCATTTCTTCATTTTGCCTCTTTATATTATCTGGACCTATGATATGTGACTGGATATTGAGGATTCATTTGTAAACAATGGTGCTTTCACTACTTTTGGAGTTTGTGACCATTTTTGGTGCAAACAATATTATCCTCATTATCATTGTGCAGTTGAGGGAAGGTCGAATCCGAGCGAGTCCCAGCATTCATAGGTTGTCATTTAATAATGATTTGATTAGTACTATTTTCTCCTTAGGAGAATGAGTTCTATTTGGAAGGAAAAGAAATTGAGACTTAGATTGTTGGGTTTATTCGAGAGTTTTGAGGATTGGTGGTCCAGCGTATCATATAAGTTTTCTTTTTTAAGAGCGGGATGGGTGATATTATTTCTTGTATTGTATTAACGAAAGGAGTTGCATCAGTCAAGCATTTGGGAAATCAAACAGATTCGGTGTATTTACAGCTTGACATGCAATTATGACCGTTATTGGTTACTCATTGCGTTGTTGTAGACTCCTTTTTAAATGATTAGTTTTTTGTACGGTAATCTTTGTTATTTGTCATCGCTTATTGTTTCTTATTGATTGTTACTGTTACTTGCTTTGATTGATTGTTTATTTTTTTTGAATGATCGTTGGTTGATTATTGCTACTTATTTATTGCTTGTCATTGCTTAATTATCAATCAATTGTTTATTTTTGATTGAATGATTGGTTCCTGTTTCTTAATTATTGAGTGATTGTTTAATTTTGTTAATTTATTGTTTATTGACTTTCGTTGTTTATTTATTACCCGTCATTGATTTTTTTGCTGGCATATTATATAAATTTTCCTTTTCCTTTGATAGAGTGCACGATGTATTTTGTGAATTTTGCTTGCATAAGGGTGTAATTCTAGTGACGTTATCATAATGAGTTGACTAGAGAAAGTGGATGTGAACCAGATTTAGCTTTGGACCTTGAAGGCGTATTCATACTTTTCAGAATATGGCTATGTGGCCTAAACTGATGGGGTTAAGCTTATCCATGTTCGATGGAGCTTTGTCTTGGTATACCTTTAATTACTTAAGGAAAATTATGTATTCCAATTTGTTTTGTTAATATCTAAGAAAGCATAGTATAAAGCTTGCTTTGTTGTTGCAGTAGAGATACCATCTGCACAGTTTATTATAACATGTTTATCAGAGATGCTTGTTGTACTAAAGATGCTTATGCATTACAGATGCATGTTGCATAGTTTGTTATATCATCTTTATTTGAAGATGCTTATGCATTAGAGATGCATGTTGCATAGTTTGTTATATCATGTTTATTTGAGATTTCTATTGCACTGGAGATTCTTATTGCATTAGATGTGCTTGTTGCATAGTATCTTGTAACTTGCTTATTTGAGATGCTTATTGCATGATTTGATATAGCATATTTATTTAAGATGATTGCTATATAAGATTTAGCAAGCTTAAATTCATGATATAATGTTGCGATTGTGTAGATCTTCTTTGTAGAGTACATGATTAGGTATATGGAAGCAACTATGCACTGTTGGTGTTCTTATTCACTTGTAATCGCATCTAAATAGCATGTTCTTGCTGTGAAAGAGGTATGTAAGATCTGTAGTATAGATAGTGTTAATATATAAACTTTATCATTCAGAAATGAGATGCACCAAATATGGGACACTTCAGATATGAGATGTATGTGTGTGTGTGTATAGTTTTATGATTTTTTCGGAGCAAGTCGTGCAAAGGAGGTGCTATCGAATTTTTCCTAAACAAGAGGGATTTTTTAATCCTAAGGGTTAGGAGGTATATTCTATGCATTGGAAATTTTTGGTCCCTCGTGTTGCATTGTCATACTCATAGGAATTTCGGAGAAAAAATTCTTTTAAGGAGGAGAGAATGTAGCAACCCGCATCTTAATGATTGGATATATAAATAATTAATTTAAATATTAATTAATTGAAGGTCTTTGATTATTTTCACATATGATTGAATTAGAATTTGATGCTATTTCTATTGAGTCCGGATCGATGTTGCGAAACAGATTGATTATAAATATCATTGTATTTAGAGTCATGGTATTTTTATGATTTACGTATTTCTTATACGTCATTTATAAAAAAAGTGTGTAGTTGTGTATAGTGGGATCTTGACTGACGACTTGCGTTCTTGGGATGAGGACTTGATTATAAGATATACGGTTGAAGAATATTTGAAACTAGGCGATCAGATTGCCAAAACGATCTCGAAATGCATGAAATAATCATCCCGAAGCACCGTCTCAAATGACGAGAAAATCTATACCATCAGGATCGAAAATATTAGGTTATGTGCACCAACGAGTTTTGAGGCGATGATCTGATGTACGATGATACAAGCTCAAAGCGTGTGGCTGTTGAGATATTATATATATGTATGTATGTATATGTTGCCATACAACCAAGATATTTTATCTCCTCACTTTTCCTTCTCAACCTTCTCCTTCTTCAAATTCAATCAAGAACTACGAGCAACGATAGTGGTTGGTGTTGGATCTGTTTGACTCTAGGAGAGGAAGGCATCAAATGTGTGGGGTGCGATAGTGTTTGGGGTGGCTTGACTCTTTCTTGCCTATGGCTAGGGTTTGACTTTGGCAAAGTTTGAGGGAGAGTTAGGCAAAGTAGACTGCACCCTCGGGTTTCTCGTGGCGGCACCTCCCTATGTCTGGTGGGTTATGGAGAGCATACGGAGAGGAGCACATTGGCGAAGAAGGCGCAACGATTCACCAAGTAAAGGAGGAGAAATGGGCGGGATAAGTGCACGGTTTTGGGGTTGTGTATGCACGCGCAATTTTTGGTACAAGAAAGGGTTTTGTTTGGGGAAGAAGATTAGTTAAGGTAATTATCTTGTTTGATTATTTTAATTAAGCTTGTTTCATAATTAATCTACTTTCATAATTATTTTGTATCTCTTGCATACGAGGCCCAATTGAGTCGCGGTCTTCACCGTTGCATTTGTAGTGAGATTATCTACGACATTATATGGTCTTGGGCTGACATTTGGGAATTTACGGCTTAAGTGAGCGGAATTTTAACTATGAAGTTATATTATAGTATAAATTCCCTTAATTATATGTATTGAATTTTTTTACCTAGGAGAGGTAGAAGAATATATAAAATTAATTATTTTCCCCATCTGATTGGATTAGCTTGAGTAAATATTCATGATAATTGATTATGATCCTATATAAAAAGATACTATGTCTTATTCGTATTGAATAAAGTTAGACGGAGTTGATATTAATTTATAACATGGTTATAAACCACCTAAACTCTAATCTGTAGTTAGATTAGTCGTAGAAATATTATTATATATTTTGTTACTAATATTCAGGATAATTGATTGAGATCCCGTGTGTATAAATATTGTTTTCTATTTATATTGTATAGAATTAGATAGAGTTGATAATAGCAAATTAACTAGAACTCTAATTTGTAGTTATATTCATGATAGAAACATTATTATATATTTTATTACTATTTAGAAATTAGAAGTATGACTTTTAAAATAAGTTGTATCGCTAGAATAATGATTGGCATGTTAAACTTATATTAAAATGGATTTGAAGTTTATCTAGCCTTGATATTGGTTTATTTTAGTGCAATCAATTATTAACTAACTAGTGAATTTCTATCAAGTTGATTTGAAAAGTTAGAAATTAAAAAGAAGTATTGTAATATTTAATAGGGTTTGATTAAGGTTATAAAATCTCGAATATTTTAATAACATGATTTATTAACTTTAGACCTTATGAAAAGGTTTATGATGTATGCATGTGTGCGCATGCTTATATATTATATAAATGAGCTATATAATATCTTAATGCCTTATTAATAGCTAAACTTAATTTTAATATAATAGTTAAGTGATATTAAGTTATAATATGATTAACATTCTAGTATTATTTTATAAAATAAGTTTGAGGCTTTTATAAATTAGTACGAATAAGATATAATTATTAGATTGGTTTCTTATGTAATGCATTTTTATTGAATTGTTTATATGATCTTATGTGTAAATTGTTATTGATATTGAGATGATATATTTGTTATTTTGGTTGTATATTGCCTTTGTGTATGTAAATGTGCAAGATATGTGTTTATTAGTTCTATATAATTTCACTGGTTATATATATGTAATCATGTAAATACATACGTTTATACGTATATACACTTACATATAGTTTATGCAATTTATATATGTCTATATGTATAAGTATAGTTTTGGTATGTTTGACTTAGGACTATTGTGAGATGCACAGATTATATATATATGTGTGTGTGTGTGTGTGTGTGTGTGTGTGTGTGTGTGTGTGTCTATATGTCGTTTAAAGCGTTTATGTATAATTTTGGCATGTCCAACTTGAGGCTACCGATTGGTGCATGGAATTTTTGCACCATTGAGATGCATGACCTACAAACGCGGTTTCAGAGCAAGGGTGGAGAGCGATTGGGACACCAGTTTAGAGTAGGTCATATATTGTTCCATAATACAATTGGGTGCGGCGATAGGATCTACATGCCAACTTATTTGTGGTGTTGGTTTTCATGGGAGTCCATGAGTTTGTTGTTGCTCTTGATAGGTCTTTTTGGTAGCTATTGGAAATTCAACAAGATTTTTCGATACACAATTTAAGCATATGTGTAGCTCGATATGCTTGACTTGGGGTTATCGAATAGTGGACAAAATATATTACACTCCTGTATAAATATGTGGTTCAAGTGATATATATATATATATATATATATATATATATAATTATAGATGCATGATATAATTTTCACACAATAATCCCTCTACTCAAAACTCCAAATACATTTATAAAACTCTTTTATATTATCAAAAATCATTTATAAACCTTCTTTATAAATATTCAAAACCCTTTATAAAACTTCTTTTATAAACCCTTTATAAAACTTCTTTTATAAACTTTCCTTATTTTAAAACAAAACTTCTTTAATAAACTTAAATCAATAAAATTCCTTTGATAAAATCAATTATTTAAACAACTTTTAAATAAACAAGTTTGTATTTGAAACATTCTTTATTTAGTTATTTTTAAACCATATTAACAAAACACTAATTATAAACAATCGCTAAAAAGATTAAATTAACTTTAAACATTTAATAAAATAATTGTTTAACTATCTTTTGAATATCATATTATAAAATAATAATAAACTTTAAACCATTTTAAAAGGATAAAATGAAATATTAAACTTTGCAAAGTTAGGAGGCTTAGTGACTACTATGGTTTATTTAATTGGGTTTAAGTTATCCAAGTTATAACATGAGTGTTACATAAAAAGTAGATATATAAAGGGAATTAGCCGTAACAATCAATCAACATATGGGTAGATGCGCAAGTTAATAAAATGGCAGAATGGAGATTTGTTCTGTCTAGTAGATATCAACATAATCTACTTAGCGAATTATGTCAGAGTTGATTTATTCGACTAATAGATATTAATTATAAATTAAATTATTCTATTAAACATATAGTATTAGATTTTATATCAATCGGGGTTATGTAAGGGTAATTAACAAAGAAATCCCTTGGATTTTAAACAAAATCGATCTTTAGAAATAAAGTGGTTTAAAACTTTAAAACCTTTATTTGAAAATTAAAAAACATTTTAAACACTTTATTTTAATAATAATAAAATAGTAATTAATAATTAAGCAATATTTAACTATTAGATAAGAATTAAATAATAGTTAACATTTAAATAAATAATTAAACCATAATTAATATTCAATTAATTATTAAATAATTATTAAATATAATCTAATCTCAATAAATTAAATAAATAATCCTTAACTAAAACTTAAATAATAACTAAACGTTAATAATTAAATCATAATTAAGTTTTAATTAAATCTTAACTTAAATTTAACTTGATTAATAATTAATTAATAATTAAACCCTTCTTAAATAAATTATTTAATAATCCTTATTAAATAATAATTAATCTATAAATAATTAATTTAATAATAATTAACTCTTTATAAATTAACAAATTATAATTAACTTACTTAAAAATAATATAGTACTAATTACCCTAACTTAATTAATGATTAAGTATTAATTACCTTAATTAATTAAGTAACCATTAAATAAATAAATAATTGAATAATAATTGATTTTAAGTATCTAAAATATGTTTGAAAACACTTTTAAAAAAATGCTAAAGTTAAAACATTTTAAATATAAAAAAGTTCGTTTTTCACGAACTGCATTTATAGCGACTATCGCTGTACAACCTGAAATTTTAAATCTTGTTTTATACTCTAAATAGCTTTCAAATCTCTACCTTTAGTTTCAAACTTACTTTTATAATTCATGAACAAAGTTTTTGAAAACTAGAAGTGAAGTTTAAAACTTTTCTAAATTTAAAGTAAAGAAGCCACTTGTACAAGGGGTTTCGATGTCGCCATACAACCGAATTTGAATGCTAACTTCTTTAATTCACAACACCCAGTATATCACAAACATTTATGACATGCCATATAAAACATAAGGTAAAGTTACTACCCTTTAAATCCTAGCTTCACTTATTTACTTTAATTTCATGTCCATAACAAATATTATATCCAAGCATGCATATATACACATACAAATCCGAACTGACGCTACATTTACTCATACAAGAAATGATTAATCAACAAGGTAAACTTTAAACTTCAAGTAAAAAAATTCAAATAAATGTAGTTGATTTCTCACCTTAAAGATAACCATATAACTCTAACTTCCGCTAACACTTGAACTTGAAAAAATGGAGATTTGGTGTTCTTAAAGGCCATGGCATTTTCTGCCATAATGGTTAAGTGGCTCGGCCATAAGTGTTCTTAAATCCGAACTGACGCTACATTTACTCATACAAGAAATGATTAATCAACAAGGTAAACTTTAAACTTCAAGTAAAAAAATTCAAATAAATGTAGTTGATTTCTCACCTTAAAGATAACCATATAACTCTAACTTCCACTAACACTTGAACTTGAAAAAATGGAGATTTGGTGTTCTTAAAGGCCATGGCATTTTCTGCCATAATGGTTAAGTGGCTCGGCCATAAGTGGGCAAGGGTATGGAGGTGGAATTTGTGGCTAAGAAGAGTTACAAAAATGTAAGAGTGACATTCTAAACAAAATTAAGGAATTTTAAAAGTGGAGAACTATGGATTTTTAAATTTAGAAAATTATCATGGAAGCCATGAAAGTGGCTTGAAGAAGATGGAAGTTTTTAGAATGGAGAACAAATGAAAAAGAACTATATATTTTTAGCCCATGACCGCCTTGCGCCACCTTACCATGCTATCCTCCACCCTTGTGCCTTTCTCTCTTTTCAAAGACAACATGTTTAAACATGTTTTTAGTACTAAATGTACTAATGTTTGCTTGATGTGACACTTAACTTTTTACTTAATTAAGTTCTCTTAAAGTGTATATATATATACACACACAATTAACTAATGCATGCATGTATATACACATATCTTAACTTCATTATAAATGTATGTGAATATATTAACTCTGGGATTTTCAATATTTCCAGCAACTTTTAACCGACGAAAATTTCGAAAAATGAATTTCAGTCACATTTTCGATTTTTCTTTGAACTATATATTTTTGTAAACACTTTTTAATGCTATTTCACCATCATTAATTATTATTTAAAAGAGTTTTATTTTATTTATAAAATCTAATATTTGGGTATTTAAAATTAATTAAATATTCACAAATCAAAGCGGTGAAATTCTATGTCGTTACACTTACTCCCTTTGTCCCTACTGTGCCAACTTTATTACTATTATTAAACTTTTTCTTTCACTTTCAAAAAAGTTTAATATTCACAAAAGAGAAACCCTCTACAACATGTGTACACTAAATTTGTTTACAAAAATGCATTTAGACATTTTTAACATTTAAGGATATCTAATAGGTTACACTTAGGTAGAAAGATCAAAATTTACATTTTCGCGATCAAAATCCTAGGTTTATGTTATAGATCTTGTTCTATTTTTGTTTCTTACACTACAAGATCCTTATTATATTCAATCGTACTGAACATATGATCTCACATTATGGTTTACTTTCTCATTTCGAGTGAAACATTTTCACCAATATTCCATATATATATATAACATGATTGTTTACCATACAACTTTTGAAAGTGGTCGAATATGGATCGAATATGCATACTCTTGTATTTCTTTAGAGTTTGAAACTCAAAGAAGACAACATACAATCTTGAGCAAATAAATACTTAAGTGAAAAAAGCATGAATGTTTCTAATGTATTATAATTTAGCTCTTGCATGGGCCTTGAAGTGAAAAAATGCCAAAATGTTTGTTGGTAAGTATATTTTACATTTCTCGTCAATCTTCAATTTAGTTCATTTAGTATATTTTAATCGACAAATAATTTTATCAATTATATTTTAGCCGTTCAAATTTATTTTAGTAAATTATTTTAATTTCACATGTGTTCTTATACTTGTTAGATTTATTTATTACGTTTATCTAATAATATCCCAATGAATTTTACGCCTCTCAAAAACCTTAAAAGAGTTATGAGAATTTCAAAAATTTCTTCAGTGGTAGGAACTGCTTAGCTTGTTACTATAACCTAGAGTTTTCTCAACAAATTGTAGTCCTCTTAACCTACAAGTAATAATTTACTAGTTATATATTGTATATATCTCCAAACATATTTATAATTATGCTCCTAATCATCTTCATAGCCTTGAGTTTGCTTAACCAATCATGACGTACAATAAATACCCTATAATTTCTCGATGTCTTAGAGGGAGTTATGGAGCCCTTGATTTTGCTCAACAAAGTTACATAGCTGTAACGACCTGTCATTCATCTCCACAGAATGATGCATTATTAATAAGAAAGAAAGGGATAGAAAGAGAAAGAAAGAGAAGAAAGAAGAAACAACAACAGAATCTCAACAGCGGAACGAATAATTTATATTAATAACATAAGTATTACATACTATACAACACCAATCAGAGTTACACAGCATACACAACACATACTAGACAGTTATAAACACCTGTCTAGTTATTACAACTCAATATAACTCAACAAAAAGATACCAACACAGAGAACACACAGCAGAAACTATATATCTAACGCCGAAGCCTCCTGCACCATTGCTCCTCCAAAATTCGTCAAAGCCAACCTGAATCACTTGGCTACTCGTAAAAATTTGAGTACCCAAGAGTTTAAGAAACAGAAGATAAACTCCGGGTTAGACATGGGTCTGGTGTGAGTAACAGGTTAAAATTGCTTAACTTTTGAAAAACCTTTAAAAAGAAAGGTATCACGTAAGACTTCCCACACATAAACATGGAAAAGTTTTTATCATACGCTAACCAAAACATTTGATAGGAAATACAATGATATTATAATAGTGTCTAGGGTTTTCAAATGAAATACAGAAATAGTTGGAATGCTTACATCTCAAGTTCCAACATAGTTGGGCACAATCAATACGTACGGCACTTATTGGATTTTGGATTCCATACAATGGCAGGGCTACCGGGGTACCCCCGTCACAGTACGGGGCCTAGATCGCCGTACCGAGGATCACTCCTAATCCCCTGCAACACAAGGCCAGAACTATCCCTTACTGGATAGTCCCAAACAAGACAACCCCGCAGTTGGCCGCGACCCAGCCGCCCACACAGCCGAATAAAAAGGGACTTCTAGACAAGGGAAAATCTCGTCCTACTTGGCATGACCCACTTAGCCTTGCTGCACCTCCCATGTTTTATCCATTCCCGGTTGATGAGGCTTGAGGCTACGATTACCTTTAGAGAACACATCTCTTAGAATGCTCATCATCCCCCTGACGATGTTCTGAAAGCATTCAGTCCATACAAGTTCGTTCCGGGTTCGAACGAAACCGAAAGCATTATCTCGTTACACTCATTTTGGAATCGCCCTCAGAGTTAACGACGATAAACCTTGCACTCTGAATCTTCATCTTCACTTGAGATTCACGTCCTATCGTTAAATTTGGATCGATGTGGTTTTCAGATATCCAAATATGGAAACCCGATCCCCGTCTCATCAAATCCAAAACGCCATCTTTTAGGTCCAAGTTGTTTTATGTTTAAAACAATCCAATTAAATAATCCATATACACACAGATAGATAATTCACATCATCACAATAGATAATCATCACCACAGATAATCCATATTATCATTATCATAAGAAAATCCAAATCATCATCACAATGCAACCAATGCATCCATATCACATAACATTACTAAACTCATATCTGAGATTCAAACCATTCAAGGAAATCTATATCATCCATATATAAACAAGGATTAATAATCGCACCATATATAATTAATTTAAAATGAATTAAATTAATTACATCATCTCTAATTAAAGTAAATTAAATTAATTAGTTTAATCTATAAATCCTGCTTATATAACCATTAATTATAAACCAATCAACTAATGAATTAACCACTAATTAATTCCCTTGATTAATTACCCTTGATTAATCATCCTTTAATTACATTCAAGTAATTAATTTCACAAATTCATCACCCTTAACCAAATACAATAATTAATCTTTAATTACTTCATTAACTAATTAATTATAATTAATGACATTAATCCTTAATTAATTACATTAATTAATTACTTTAATCACTTATCATCGATTAATTAATCTCAATTAATTAATTCTTAATTACATCATTAATTATATTAATTAATTATTCCTAATTACATTTAAATTAATTAACTTCATTCAGTAATTAACTTTAATTATTAATCACTTTTGATTAATCACCTTCAGTAATTAACTACTCTTAATTACTTCATTGAGTAAATTGATTCCCCTAAATTAATTATATTTAATAATTAATTATATTTGTTAATCATCCTTGATCAATTTTATTAGTAATTAATTACCCTTAATTATATTACTTAATTATTTTCTAAATGACCTAATCAATCAATGCTTAAATTAATTACACCAAGTAATTAATTATTAATTACTTTCACAAAGTAATTATCCTCCATAATAATTACACAAGCAATTAACCCCAAACTCTTCCATACTTCAATAAGTTACATTCAGTAATTACTCATCTTAATTACTTCTCTAAGTAATTATCCTTCATTAATTACTTATCAACCCATCAAATGATTATTCTAAATTAATCAAATAAATTAATTAATTTAAACTAATCAAATTAATTAGTTAATTTAAATAAGTAATTAATACCTTTAATTACATTCATAAAGTAATCATACTTAACCAAATTCCATAATGATTGTCTAATTTAATTATCCAATTAATTTATCAAAATTAATCACATTAATTAATTAATAAATAATCTCAAGTTAATTACCTTCATTAACTTATCAACACATTCCTTAATTACCTTTCTTAAGTAATTAACTTAAATTAATCATTATTAATCACAAATTTATTAATCTTTAATAATCATTTAATTAATCACCAATTGTTTAATTAATTAAGTTTTTAACTTAATTAATCTTAATCTCTTGATAATTAATTTCTAATTATTAATTAAAATCTTAACTTATTTAATTAATGATCTTATTTCCAAATTAATTAATCTTAATTAATTAATTCAAAATCCTTACTTAATTAAATTAATTAATTAATTATCCATCTAATTACCTTACTAATTTAATAAACCAAAATCATTAAATCTTTGATTTATTTTAGATAAAACATTTCTTATTAATGATTACATTATCATTAACAAAGCAAATTTAAAACAACTTTTCTTTAAAAATTTGTTTTCAAATTACATTTTAAATTTTAAATTAAAATGAAATCAAAATTAACTTTAAAAAAATTTTAAAAACATTTTAAAAAGCTTTTTAAAACTTATGCAAAAGAATTTCCTATTTTATAAAAGATGTTTAAAGGAATTTAAACCCAGATTCATTTTAAAATAAAAATCATATTTAAAATATGTTTCAACATCCAAAGTTGTTTAAACATTTAAATTTTTTAAAACTTCCTTTATTTTCAAAACATTGATTCAAATTAGATTTTCATTCCAGATTTAAACTTAGGTTTAAATCTCTGCATTTCATTTTAAAGCTTTATCTTTAAATTCAAATTATTTAAACTGTTTTATAGTTGTTTAAACATTTTAATTTATAAAGATTAAATTAAATTTTAAAACTGGAATTCAAACCTAGTTTAAATCCATACTTTAAATTTAGGTTTAAATTCTGTTTAAAACCTACTTCAGATTTTAAAACCAAATTTGAATAGGAAATAAACAGGTTTCTCTGGAAACCTGTAACCATCTAAAATACCCGAGCCTCCCCTTCTTTGACTTCGAGTAAAACCTTGAACAACTTCGAGCAAAAACTCGAATTACTCGAGTATAACTCAAGTCCAAAATTTTCTGCAACCCCAACCCTTCCTGACACCATTCCTTGCACCGTGCATGTGCACGGTGGTTCTGGCCACCTCCAGCCACCACCAAGACAACGAGCATGACGACGATTGCCCACAGATCCATCAACGATCATCAGAACCTCACAAGCATCAAGAAATCAAACTCGAATTCCCCCAATTCAAAACCTGGAAACATACTGGAACTTCACCACCATTTAATCCCAAAACCTGGAAACTGCGACGCCAACCAAATACCAATCACCGTGTCGGCTGCAACTCCGGCCACGTCTACGTCAAAGCTCCACCTATCAATCTCTGAAATCCAAAGCACTCGATCCACTGGAAGGTACGAGACGATCAAAAACTCAAACCATACCAAAACTAGGTTTAAAGAACAAAACCCAACACCACAGACTCCACAGTGATTTACCACCTCTTCCACTATTTTTCCCATCATCACTGTTCATTCTACCATCGCCATAAGAAGTCCCGACCTTCCAGACAATCGAGATCAACAGAGGCACTCAATTTTCTATTTTCTGGTTAAACCAGAAATGCTATTAAATCTCTTTACTAAAAATAGCGATTTTAATTTTAAAAATCAAATTTTATTTTAAGTATTTGATTCATATACCCGAATCAAAGAATCTTGACAATTTATTTTGACTCATTTTTAAGCTTGCTGATGCTTATTTATTTCCAGAGGAAATATAATTTAGTATAACTTAACCAGATTTTTAAACTTTAAATTATGATACAACAAACATACCTTGTCCAATACTTAAGTCTTAACAAAGGTTGAATTAATAGCAAGTGAATTTTGATTAAATCTTGACCCTGGAACAAGTACTACAGCATACACATAACACTATACATTCATACAAAAACATGCATTTGTATATATACAACATAACAAACTTATTTCAGATAAAATCAAGCAACCAGATTCAATTTATAATCTTTTTAAAGATGCTGTTACTCACCTGACACAATGATGAAGCAGAGCACAAGATTTTCTGAAAAGCCTCCCTTTTTGTTTTGAATTTAAAAACCAGAGTGCCTTGCTTTTTAAAATTTCAACTTGAATGCTTCTTTGAATTTGATAAAACTTGAGTTACAGATGGGGTTGATTTGCATGCAGGCTTGAACAGATTCCACATTGCAGAAGATAAACCCAGATTCATTTTAATCCTTAAATTTGAATGGTTTAAATTGAAAAACTTGCAGTTGCATGTTCTTGATTTTTACAGTGGATTGCAGGCTTTGATTAAGGAAGGGTTTCAGATTTTGAAGAAGAATAGAATTGAAAAAAAATGCAGGCAGATTGATTTGAAGATGTTAGAGACTACAGATTTGAAAAATTACAGGGGTTATGATCTTTTGAATTGGATTTTGATTTGAGGAGGAATTTCAGTTTTTAACATGATTTTAATTTTGGTTTTTGAGAGTTTGGAAACAAATTTGTTTCAGCTGAAAAATTTTCTTCTTAATTTTGAAAAAAATGAAGATTAGAAAAGGAAAAGATTGAAGAAAACATGCTTAAATAAGATAAAATGATTTATTAAAAATTAAAAGAAAAATCAAAACAAATATGACACTTGTAAAATAACTAACATTTGTCATCTATTTCAATTAATTAATTAAAACATATCATTATACCACTTCCTATATTAACATGTGTCTTAAGAATAATTTTATTTGTTTTTATTTAATTTAAAAGTAAATAAAACCCTTTTCTTTATTTATTAAATACATACATACATACATACATACATACATATATATATATATGTATATAATATTTTCATAAGTAAATGTATATGCATTTCTTTTTAAAGAAAATAAAATGAAATAAAAAAATGAAAGCTTATTCACATAATTTAAATACGTTTATTCTTTTGAAATTTCAAAATTAATTCAGATTCTATAAATTTTAAAAATCCAATTTAAAACTAATTTATATTAACATGTTTAATTTAAAAATAATAATATTGTCCCTTAAAATTTATCTATATTTATACATTTTATTATTATTTGAAAATAACATATTTTTTAATTTAAATAACTTATAAAAGAAATTATAAATTACTTATCACTAATCTAACTTATTTAAATGCATAAATGTTTTAATATATAAAGGGTATTTTAAATTTCCATATATAATTCCAAATCATAATTATTGAGCTATATTCAAAAAGGAAATAAAATAAACTTTTGTTTATCTTATTTAAAATTTAAACTATGCTTTAAAATATATTTAAACAATTTAAAACATTTTCCTTAAGTATCTTAAACCATATAGTTTTTTATTAGTTAGCTTTGAAAAGTTATATATTAAATAAAATAAAAATTTCCAAATTATCAAAATGAATATTAGAATTTAAAAACAAGATTTTATTTGTTTATTAAACTTCAAATCAAAACTTATCTATCTACAATATATAAATATATATATATATACATTATAAATAGAAAGCATTTTATTAGTTTTTAAAAGATAAAATTCACCAATTAAACATTTATTTAATTGGATTATTAAATCAAGTTAATTTTTATTAACATAAATTATCAACTCAATTTAATTTTAAATCCAGAAGGAATGACATACACTAAAGGGCGCTACCCCTAATAACCTTGCTGCATCCTTCCTGTTTTGACCATTTCTGGGGTGTGAGGTCCGACGAAGTCTCGTCCACAAAGCCATGCTTTGGGTCAACAAATGATCAAAGTAATGATCACAAAGATAAATGATCAAACAAATGATCATATCACGAATGATCAACAATGATCATTTCACAACAACACTCAGCATGTCACATTACCAAATTGGGAATATATCGCTGATAACTATCAACTACATAACCTCTGAGCTCGTACGTCTCAGAGAAGGGTGTAAACTAAGAGAATAAATTCTCCGCCACCAACAGAAATATATTTGAAAGAAATCAGCTTTATATCTCAATTTGTAATGTCAGACATACTATCCATACAAGTCCGTTCCGGGATCGAACAGAACCGAAGGCACTTACAAAGAAGTACTTGCAATCCGGATATTCACTAATCATGTCCGGACTTCTCATCACATATGGAGTCTCTATACCGAGGACCAGTCGATGCAAAGACAGCCGACGAGTTGTCCTTTCGCTTTTGAAAATATCCGCTCTTCAACACCAGTCTTCAAATGCAATTCATAACGACGTATCACATATTCGGAATGGGTTATACGACCCCAAGGTCCTTTCCCGGCTAACCCGAATAGTGAGCGCTTATTTAAAAATAAGCGTGGCATTCAAATTCAAGCAAATCACAACAAATACCCATTCGAAGGTAAATATTGATAGTCGGTTATTGAACTATCAATGGATATGCACAACATCACCAGATTCCAAATAATTTTTCAAATTATTTATTTTCCAAAAATATCTTTACAAGATATAAAATTTTCACACTTCAACCCTTTGAAAACAATTTTCAAATCACTTTTCAACTTTTTCCACTTTTGAAAACAAATTTCAATCATTTTCCTTACGCGGAAATACTTTCATTTCAACATGGTTCATTTAAACCCACTAAATAAATCCTTAATGATTTACTTTATATTGACGTTCCAAATTCGTAAATTTATTCCCACACTTCAAAAATAAATCAACCTTTATTTTTAAAAAAATTCCCTTTTCATTTATAAATTCTATAGTGAATTTACATTCCAAAATATTTATGAATACACGATTTCAATTATTCATTTTTAATTTATCTTCAAAAAGATAAATTCTCAAAAATGTTTCATTTCACATTGGAAAAACATTTCCATGCTTACTTATTGATAAGTAATTCACAAATCTATTTATTTTCAACATTTGGAAAATATTCAATATACTTAAATTGAAATTAAGTATATATTTCATTCTTTAAGGAAATCATTCTCTTAAACATATTTATTTGGGCCAAAACGAATGTTACGTAAAACGTCGTTACGACAACCCAAAATCACTAGTATAGAGATTCAAAATTAAAATAGATATATAAATCCCAATACTATACAAAACATTTCCTTTCGGAAATCATTTACTATAACAACAGTGTTATAGTCCACCATCTCCTTCTATTTCTCGAAAACGTCTATTTCAACAATGAATGTGGAAATCTATGGTTTCGAATCTTAACACATTTTAAAAACATCGTTAGATCGTTTTAATTCTATTTAAAACATCACATCCAGAACATTTTCTTTAACATAATATTCACTATCCAAAAACGTGAATATACTTCGTTAACCAATTTCATCATTTCTATACATTTTATTTTAAAGGATTGTTCACTGTCTAAAACGTGAATATAACTCCATTAATGAGTTATAACAATTTACTTATCAAAATAAGTCGTTTGCGGATTTATAAAACAATGTTTATAAATTCCATTTCTATTTATTTTATAACAACTTCCTTTTATAAATCTCCTTTACTAAGCTATTTCAATTTATAACTCAATTATATACTAAAGGTCCATATTATAAGTTAAATGCTTATAATTTATTTGTTTACAAAATCGTTCTTTTAAACTTCCCAATTTATAAATCTTATAACTTATAAGATTCATTTATTTACCCAAAATTATTCTTTTAATAACTTTACAATTTTTATAAACCTGCTGCTTATAAAATTCCATTTATAACTTCACCGTTTATAATTCTATAAATTTCATTCATTCATGAAATTCATTTACAATTCATTCTAACACTTATAAAAACTCGTTTTATAATTCAAATATTTTTAATTTATAAATATCAATTTATAAATCCTTTATATAAATCAATTCATATTATTATTTTAAAAACGTCTTTAAACTCCTTTATAATTTCACCATCTTGATTTATAAAATAATCAAATTTCATAAATCCTATATTTAATTTTTTTTCAATATATTCAAAAATCCCGATTTAAACTATTATATAAAATCATTTACCTCATATTTTCGAAAATCAACTTTTAACTATATTTCTCAAAAATCATAATTTTTATAACATTAAAATTATAACGTTCATTTATTTAAAATGAATCAATTCCAAAAATATTTTATAAAACGTATACTTTCAAAAATCACTTTAAAATCCTTTTAAAATTCCAAAATTGGCCCAATGATGCTACACACCAAATAGTCAATCACGACAACAACGACGTCATATATCTATAAATGATAATCAACGAGTATCAAAATATCCATAATCAAATAAATATTGTTGAGGAATCCAGTTGGATCCCTCCAACCTGTTTTCCTGCATTCAAAGATGTTAGCACAATACCAATTCCGTTCCAGTACGGAATTATCGCGGTATATGAGATTTATAAAATATTATCCGCTTAATAGGCGGCGTAATAGGGTCTCATCCGCTATATAATGCGGGAAACCAACTCCAAGTACATAAATAATACCAATTTCACTGTACTGTGAAATATTCGCGGTATATGTTTTTAATAAATAACCTCCATTTATGTAACGCACGCGGATTTTCGTTGCCGAAAAACCGAATAGTTATGGGTTTTTTTTAAAAAGAATTTAAGAAAAGAAAAAGACAGAAGAAGAGAGAAGAAGACAGAAAATAGAGAAAGAAAACAGAAAATCAGAAAATAGAGAATTTGAAAATAGAAGAGAAGAAAGATAGAACGGAACAGAAAGGAAACAACAGAACAACATCAGAATCTCACAATTCGCAGCGGAACAACATATAATAATAAATGAATAATCTTTAAACAAAGAACTATATCAGCCATTACATTTCATTTCATTTCATTACATCATATCATCAGAGTGTACAACAACAACAAACAGTGCAGTGGAAAAAGAAATACTATATAAGTAGTATGCCATGCCATCCAGCTTGCCTCCAGCAATTCCAGAATATCCAGAATATCCTGATAAACCTTAAACTCTTGACTGCCCGTGTGGAAATTGGTGGGCACCCAGAGTTTAGGAAGGAAAACAATAAACTCCAAGTCAGTCATGTGACTGGTGTGAGAACTCAAAACAGTTTATTTATCTTTAAAATCAAAATAGAGGAATATTTTTAAATTCAATTCGCAATGCTTTTAAAAATGAGACTACCATAAGGCCTCCCGCACACACACACATGCAAACGCAGAATCGGAGGAGATTTCTCCTTATGATAGTCAAAGATGCTTGATACGCATTTAAAAATAACATTTGATATTCTTACTAGTGCATAGTGTAGAGAAAAATCATTTCGAAAGTAGAATATAAATCTTAGCCAACATACGACCATTATCGTATGCCTACTATAGCTAACTATGTTCAATAGCGGGTTACCGCCACATTCCATAGCAGGTTATACAACTAATACCGTACAAGTCTCGTATTGTTTCTTTGGATTTCCAACGAATGGCCAGGCCAAGGAACTTCCCATTGCCACATGGAAACGCCTCTGGCTGGACGTCCCCGAGAACTTAACCAGCTCTCTGCCAACACAAGGCCGGGTTACCTTTATCACTAGGTAACTACTACACGAATATGGCATCCCCCGGTCCCATTGGACCTTTTAACCGAGCGCTCGTCACCAACAACACCACACAGTAATAAATATAGTGTATCAACATGAGTAAGTATCTGGGCTCCATACCATGATACCACCCTTTCCAGAAGGAAATGCACATACCCTAAAGGGAGCTACCCCTCATAACCTTGCCGCATCATTCCTGTTTTGACCATTCCAGGATGTGAGGCTCGACGAAGTCACGTCCACAAAAACATACTTTATACAAAAGCCATGCTTTGGGTCAACAAATGATCAACACAATGATCACAAGGATAGACGATCAAATAAACGATCCTATCACAATAATCAACACAATGATCATTTCAGCATCACTCAGCATATCACATTACCAAATTGGGAATATATCGCTGATAACATTCAACTACATAACCTCTGAGCTCGTACGTCTCAGAGAAGGGTGTTAAGCTAAAAGAATAAATTCTTCGCCACCAACAGAAATATATTTGAAAGAAATCTGCTTTATATCTCAATTTGTAATGTCAGACACACAATCCATACAAGTCTGTTCCGGGCTCGAACAGAACCGAAGGCACTTACAAGAAGTCCTTGCAATCCGGATATCCACAATCCTGATCGGATTCACCATCACATATGGAGAACTCAATACCGTAGCTACTCGGTGCAGAGTCAATCGACAAGTCATCCTATCGCTTTCGCAAATACCGGGTCTTCAACACCGATCTTCAATGCTATTCACAATGACGTATCACATATTCGGAATGGGTTATACGACCCCATGGTCCTTTCCCGGTTAACCCGAATAGTGAGCGCTTATTCAAAAATAAGTGTGACATTCAAATTCAATCAAATCACATCCAAATACCCATTCAAAGGGAAATATTGATAGTCGGTTATTGAACTATCAATTGATATGCACACATCACCAGATTCCAAATAATTTTCCAAATTATTTACTTTCCAAAATATCTTTACAAGATATATAATTTTCACACTTCAAAAATAAATCAATATTTATTTTCAAACAAATTCTACTTTCACATATAAATTCCATAATGAATTTATATTCCAAAATATTCATGCATATACGATTTCAATTATTCATTTCAATTTATCTTCAAAAAGATAAATTTTAATTATTCACTTCATATTGGAAAACATTTCCATACTTATTTATTCATAAGTAATTTACAAATCTTTTTTATTTTCAACTTTGGAAAATATTTAATATACTTAAATCGAATTAAGTATATATTTCATTCTTTAAGGAAATCATTCTCTTAAACATATTTATTTGGGCTAAAACGAATGTTGCGTAAAACATCGTTACGACAACCCAAAATCACTAGTATAGGGATTCGAAATTAAAATAGATATATAAATCCCAATACTATTCAAAACATTTCCTTTCGGAAGTCATTTACTATAGCAACAGTGTTATAGTCCATCATCTCCTTCTATTTCTCGAAACATCTATTTCAACAATAAATGTTGAAATCTATGGTTTCGAATCTCAATGCATTTAAAACATCGTTAGATCGTTTTAATTCTATTTAAAACATTCACATTCTAAACATTTCTTTAACATGTTATTCACTATTCAAAAACGTGAATATACTTCATTAACAAATTTCATCCTTTCTATACATTTCATTTTAAAGGATTATTCACTATCTAAAATGTGAATATAACTCCATTTATAAGTTATAACAATTAACTTATTAAAATAAGTCGTTTACAAATTTATAAAACAACGTTTATAAATTCTATTTCTATTTATTTTATATCAATTCCTTTTATAAATTCCTTTATTAACCTATTCAATTTCATATCTCAATTATATATCAAACGTTCATATTATAAGTCAAATGCTTATAAAACGATTATTTTACAAAATCGTTCCTTTAAAGACTTTCCAAATCATAAATCTTATAACTTATAAGATTCATTTATTTAACCAAATCTATTCTTCAAATAACTTCACAAATTTATAAATCTTACTATTTATAAATTTCATTTATAACTTTACCATTTATAATTCTATAAATTTCATTCATTTATGAAATTCAATTTCATTTCATTCAAACACTTATAAAAACTCGTTTTATAATGTCAATATTTCAATTTATAAATATCCATTTATAAATCTCTTAATATAAATCAATTTATATTATTCTTTAAAAACATCTTTAAATTCCTTTATAATTCCACCATTCTGATTTATAAAATAATCAAATTTTATAAATCTTATATTCAAACTTTTAATAATAAACTCAAAAATCCAGTTTAAACTATTTTATAAAATCATTGGTTCATATTTCTCAAAAATCAGCTTTTAACTATATTTCACAAAATCATAATTTTTATAACTTTAAAAATTATAACGTTTATTTATTTAAAACGGATCAATTCCGAAAATATAGTATATTCTCAAAAATCACTTTAAAATCATTTTAAAATTCCAAATTCTGGGTCCAATGATGCTACACACCAAATAGTCAATCACGACAAACAACGATATCATATATCGATATGAAAATCCATTAAATATCAAAATATCTGAAAATCAAATAAAAACTGTTGAGGAATCCAGTTGGATCCCTCCAACCTGTTTTCCTGCATCCATAAACATTAGCACAATACCAATTTCGCTCCAGTACGAAATTATCGCCGTATATGGGATTTAAATATTATCCGCTTAATAACGGCGTAATAGGGTCTCATCCGCTAAACAAAAAAATGCGGGAAATCAATAACTCCAATACATACATATGCCAATATATATACATTGCTATTATATATAATACCAATTTCACTGTTTATGAAATATTCGCGGTATATGTTTTTAATAAATAACATCCGCTTACTAACGGCGTATAATGTCTATTTTAACAATCAATAGATATCAATCATCATTCAAACATGCATTCAAATATTTTAAATCTAACTATTTAAAATAAAATCGAAACCTATTCGATTGAGTGAGAAGTTCTCACCTTGGTTTTAAATTCCGTTTTAGCGATTTATTTCGAATAAAATTAAACGGACGTTTAATTTTACCCAAAATTCTCACTAACTCCAAACGACTCCAAACAAACTCCATCGCGTAGTGCTCGTCCATACGATTCCAACGCAACTGGTTTCGCGCGTTTTCGACCTCGTATGAAAAAGTTATGAATTATTGAAGTTACATGATTTATATACTTATAAATTTACAACTAACTTAATAATTTTTATAACCTATATCCTCACAGCCCTTAGATCCCCTTTCCTTCCATCCTAGCCGTGCATATGCTTCTCCCCCCCTCTCCCATTTGCACGCACGTCTCCAGGAACAAGAAAACACGGCCATGAACCCATTTATGCATATTAGGTTTAGATTTTTCAAATTAACTACTCGATGAAACTCGATCACATCACCGCCATGACGAAGCTCTCGAACCCCCCTATGCTCGGCCCAACCCTGGTGGAGCTCGGCCACCCCTGTAGCACGCATCACGAGGCCGACTCTAGGGTCTTTGAACGCAATTTTCCATCGATCTACAGCTCCGTTTCAAATCATAGCCGTTGATCTTGTAGATCTTGATGTGCTCTATAACTTTGTAGTTGATAATTTCGTGAATCGATTGATGGATGAAGAGAAAAGAGGAGGAGAAGTTGATGATTTTCTGGCCGTTCAGTTTCTAGGGCCGGCTAGGGTTTTATTTCTTTTTTTTATTTTGTGATGGTGGTGGTCTATTTATAAGGAACCGACGAACACTATTCATCCGGAAATTCCGAACTCCGATTTACGCGCCGAAACTGACGTACCTAGGGTTTACCCCGCGTTCCGGACACAATGGAACAGGTTTCGGAAGCTAATTCGAAAGTATGTGCGAGTTATGGCAATAAATGTTCGATTTAAATTAAACCGATTTAAATCGATTTCTAGGCGTTTTAATTTGTACCGGACAAACGGTAAATCCAATTGACTTGAAATTTGAAACCTTACAATAATATCACATTACGGATCCGATGAAACTAGTTTCGTCGAAATCCGAGACTTTTTGAAAAATGGCTATTTTAACTCGCTAAATTAAAATTAAAAATAAATCGATGCGTTTCGAGCTGCCACGCTC
This sequence comes from Allium cepa, assembly GCA_030765085.1. Taxonomy (NCBI): domain Eukaryota; kingdom Viridiplantae; phylum Streptophyta; class Magnoliopsida; order Asparagales; family Amaryllidaceae; genus Allium; species Allium cepa. The sequence goes on from CM060932.1 coordinate 142,756,739, forward strand.
AAACGATAACTCCGATTGACACGAAAATTGAAATCCGGTAATAACTAACTATTACGGATCCAATGAAACTAGTTTCGTTCAATTCTAAGACTGTTCAAAAATTGACTATTTTCACTAGTCGATTTTAATATTAAAATATTCAATTTTCACAAATTAACTTTTAATTCGATTTTAAAAGTTCTAAAACATCATTCTAACTCCCATATGATAAAATAAAATTTTACAAATCATTTTCAATCATATTTAACTATATTTTCAATTATTTCCATAATTTGACGTATTAAATTATCGATTTAATAATCCAATTAAATTCAATAATTCAAATAAAAATTTATTTGACTTATAAATTCACTTATAAATATTTAAAATTAATTAAATATTCATATTTTAATTTCTAAAAATTCTGGGTCGTTACAATTTACTAACGGCGTATAATGTCTATTTTAACAATCAATAGATAACAATCATCATTCAAACATACATTCAAGAATTTTAAATATAACAATTTAAAATTAGAATCGAAACCGATTCGATTGAGTGAGAAGTTCTCACCTTGATTTCAATTTCGTTTTCAGCTTTTATTTCGAATAAAATTAAACGGACGTTTAATTTTACCCGAAATTCTCACTAGATCCAAACGACTCCAATCGTATTCCATAGCGTAGTGTTCGTCCATAAGAACCCAACGCAACTTGTTTCGTGCGTTTTCGACCTCGTATGAAAAAGATATGAATTTTTAAAGTTACACGAATTTATAATTATAAATTTACAACATAATTTTATTTTCTAAACCTAATTAGATCTCAGCCGTTCCTCCTTCAACCTGAAAATCACGGCCGTGCTTCATGTTCTTCCCCTACCCAGTAAACATGGCACCGAAACCCAACCTAGCCGCAACCATCAAGCAATTTTCGCAACCACTTCGACGAGCTAGAAGTTGATCGGCCTATGCCAAATGAAAGTATATCTCCCTTCGGCCTATGGCCGAAGACCGGTCCAACTCGGTCAAGCCTTTGTCTTGAATTTTGTGCACGAACGCCGGCTATTCGAGCTCCATTTGCCGTTGAATTTTTGCTCCAATTGCGATCTTAACCGTTGAGATCATAGATCTCACTCCCCTCTACAAGTTTCATGTTGATTGTTTCTTGTAAATGTTGATGGATGAAGAGATAATTGAGGAAGAAGAAGATGTTGTTTCGGCCATTGATTTTTAAACAGCGGCGGACTGAAGTTTTTAACCCTAGGGTTTTGTTTCTTTTGCGAAAAATGAATTTTATAGGGGCTTATATAGAAAATTTCTCAAACACTATTCATCCCGGATTTTCCGACTCCAAACGAAGCGTGCCGATTGGCGTTCCTAAGGTTTTACCCGCGTTCCGAACACAATGGAACATGTTTCGGGAGCTAATTCGATCATCTGTGCGAGTTATGGAAATAAACGTTCGATTTAAAATTAAATCGGTAAATCAAATTTCTATGCGTTTTAGCTTGTCCCGGACAAACGGTAAATCCGATTGACACGAAATTCGAAACCATACAATAATATCACATTACGGATCCGATGAAACTGGTTTTGTTGAAATCCGAGACTGTTTGAAAAATGGCTATTTTAACCCGCCAAATAAATATTAAAACAATTTCGATGCGTTTCGAGCTGCCACGGTCAAATGAAAACTCAGATTGCTAAATTGAAATCCGATAATAACAAACTATTACAGATCCAATGGAACTAGATTTGTCCAATTCTGAGACTGTTCGAAAAATGGCAAATTTCACTGGTCGATTTAAATATTAAAATATTCAATTTTCACAAATTAACTTTTAGTTCAATTTTAAAAGTTCCATAATATCGTTCTAACTCCAATATGATATAATAAAATTTTAAAAATCATTTTCAATCATATTTAACCTAATTTTAAATTATTTCTGTAATTTCATCTATTAAATTATCGATTTATTTATCCAATTAAATCTAATTATTCAAAATAAAATTTATTCGACTTATAAATTTCACTTATTAATATTTAAAATTAATTAAATATACAAATTTTAATTAATAAAAATTCTGGGTCGTTACACCTTAAATTTGAATGGTTTAAATTGAAAAACTTGCAGTTGCATGTTCTTGATTTTTACAGTGGATTGGAGGTTTTGATTAAAGAAGGGTTTAAGATTTTGAAGAAAAACACAATTGAAAAAAAATGCAGGCAGATTGATTTGAAGATGTTACATACTAAAGATTTGAAAAATTACAGGGGTTATGATCTTTTGAATTGAATTTTGATTTGAGGAGGAATTTCAGTTTTTAACATGATTTTAATTTTGGCTTTTAAGAGTTTGGAAACAAATTTGTTTCAACTGAAAAATTTTCTTCTTAATTTTGAAAAAATGAAGATTAGAAAAGGAAAAGATTGAAGAATACATGCTTAAATAAGATAAAATGATTTATTAAAAATCAAAAGAAAAATCAAAAACAAATATGACATTTGTAAAAGAACTAACATTTGTCATCTATTTCAATTAATTAATTAACACATGTCATTATACCACTTACTATATTAACATGTGTTTTAAGAATAATTTTATTTGTTTTTATTTAATTTAAAAGTAAATGGAACCCTTTTCTTTATTTATTAAATACATATATATATATATAATATTTTCATAAGTAAATGTATATGCATTTCTTTTTAAAGAAAATAAAATGAAATATAAAAAATGAAAGCTTATTCGCATAATTTAAATATGTTTATTCTTTTGAAATTGCAAAATTAATTCAAATTCAAATTCTATAAATTTTAAAAAGCCAATTTAAAACTAATTTATATTAACATATCTAATTTAAAAATAATAATATTGTCCTTTAAAATTTATCTATATTTATACGTTTTTTTGTTATTTGAAAATAACATATTTATTAATTTAAATAATTTATAAAAGAAATTATAAATTACTTATCACTAATCTAACTTATTTAAATGCATAAATGTTTTAATACATAAAGGGTATTTTAAATTTCCATATATAATTCCAAATCATAATTATTAAGCTATATTCAAAAAGGAAATAAAATAAACTTTTGTTTATCTTATTTAAAATTTAAACTATGCTTTAAAATATATTTAAACAATTTAAAACATTTTCCTTAAGTATCTTAAACCATATAGTTTTTTATTAGTTAGCTTTGAAAAGTTATATATTAAATAAAATAAAAATTTCCAAATTATCAAAATGAATATTAGAATTTAAAAACAAGATTTTATTTGTTTATTAAACTTAAAATCAAAACTTATCTATCTACAATATATATATATATATATATATATATATATATATATACATACATTATAAGTAGAAAGCATTTTATTAGCTTTTAAAAGATAGAATTCACCAATTAAGCATTTATTTAATTGGATTATTAAATCAAGTTAATTTTTATTAATAGAATTTATCAACTCAATTTAATTTTAAATACAGATTATTAAATTGATATTGCCAAAATTTTCGGGATATCACAATAGCATTCTCACTTATCCTGGGATAATATAAACATCACCTTGAATATTTTATGGCTTGAGTTTGCTCAACAACCATAAGTGTGTAAGGCACACTATTTATATTATTATAATTGAGGGTGATAATTATTATTTTGAGTTCGTAATTTAAAAGTAATTTTGTAGAGTATTATTTATTATTTAAGGGAGATGATTATAACTTGTGATACCATGCATCTTTTTTATGAAAATCTAATATAAACTCCTTAAGTCTTATGGGTTTTATTTAGTTAACCAGCCGTTTTCTTTATACATGTAATATATATATATATATTTAATTAGTATAACATTTATGGTTTATTAAGATATATATAAATATATTTATTTATTTGCATATATATATATATATATTTATTTATTTTTATATATCCTTTATTAATTAAATAATTTAATTAATTACAAACATAACATTTATATTTATTGAAATTTAAAACGAATTTTAAATTTTTATTCATAAACTTTAGGTATAAAAGTTTAAATCAAATTTAAAATATATTCATAATACTTACAAATTTATATTTTTATATTAATATGAAAAAATTTGAATTTGTTTATAACTGTTATAAATTTTAATTTTAATTTAAACCAAATTTTAACTTTAAAATCTATAATTCTACATAAAATTTTATTATATTCAAATATGCTTAATTGAGTCAACCTAAGACTTAAACCACTTTTTAGTCTTCTAAAAGGGCATACCTTAGGATTAGACCATTTCAATGAGCTAAGTGAAGGCCGAGAGAATATGAGGTTTTACGTTTATAAAACATTCCTTAATTAGAGTAATCATTTCCTTAGTTTAGGCACCTTTTCCTTAAGCACACATCTAAATTGGCCATTCTAAAATAATGCCCCATGTGTTGATTAATTATTCACATAAATATAATGTAGGCGCTCATATCATTATTGGATAAAGTGCATTGGCATTGAGGTTAAAATGGTGAATTAAAAAAAAAAAATCCTTTTATTAATCTGCATAAGATCTTATTTATTGTGTATGTGAATGAATTTTATTTATACTAAATCAAATTTAGTATTTGTTAACAAAGAATTTGACTAATATTTTAAATTATTTAGTTTATATTTCTTTATTTATTAAGGTGTGAAAATAATATTTTATTATTAATTTAACTAAAATTATTTTATTAATTTTATTTTATTTAAAATTCATATTTTAATCTTTTGGGATATCTATATTCAAAATATAATTATTTTTCTTATTTAAAATAAATGTTTAGAAGGTCTAAAATTCAAATTTTAGAGGAACCAAATTTTCGAAAGTAGATATCTATTAATATAATTTTGTTGCGACTACATTAAGTATGTGGATAACATATTTTTAAACCCGATCCTATTTAACGTAATTGAAAATTCAACCTATTAAATTTTCAAATTTTTTGTTTGACTTTTAAATATATGGAAAATAATTTTTTTAATTTTCTAAAAGCCGAGAGTGTTTACAAATTTTTTTAATAAATTTTTGCATAGAAATTTAATGTATATATATAAGAATTAAAATTATACATATTAATTTTAGAACTGAAACAATAAATAATTTTTCTTATATGTACGACCGAAAAAAATTGATAGTAAATAATGAATAAAAGTTTTGTTTAATAAAAAATATATGTGTATATATTCATGTATAATATATTTTTTCAAAGGTTTATAAATATATAAACCTATATTTGTTGATGTATTTGAAAACATTTTATTTAATAGTTAAATTTTAAAAAAGTTCAAAAATACTGTCTTCAAATTATCAAGGATGAAAATTTTAATGAATTAAACAAAATATGTACAAAAATATATGTATATACAACATGAATATAGATTTAGAAATTAACACCTTTCACCAAAGTAATGAAGTCGACAGTCAAATATATTTTTTGTTTGTTATGTCCTCACCGAACCCTCGTTCCCCTACTTGGATTCAGTTTGCAAAGCTGACACCTTGGTTCACCCATGAATAATGGGGGTTAGGGCTATAAGAGCAAGTGTAGAGAGAAAAGAAGTGGAGGCTATATTTTCATAGCTAATGAGATACACAAGTAACTCCCCTTTACTCTCAAACCCTATAGGACTAGGTATCTACACTCCATTTAAAATATGGTCAACCTAATAAGATGACCACACATGGTCAAAATGCATTTGACTCCTATTTGAATCAATGTTTTAATTATTTTATTGACTTCTTGTCCAATTGAAGTGATGTACGACTATAATTCATCAATCTGATTGATTGTAAAATTTAGATAAAAAATTAGAAATGCCAAATAATATTAATACAACATTTATATTAATTTATTACCACTGTTTTCGTCAAATTTTCTATAGATTCAAATAGATGAATTTGACTACCAAATGATGAAGGAACGAGTCAGGGTGCTTGGATGATGCCGATTGAAGAAACCAAGCATTCAACTAAGTTTCAAAAATGCAAAACAAGTTGGAGGCAATTTGGTCAGATAGGTTAGCGCTGACCTGTTCAAATAGGTCAGCATCGACATGATTTTGGATCTTTGTTTGTCTAATTTATAGATTTAGGACCTAAGCTATGAATGAAAAATGAGGTTTTAACACATAAATCATGCCGACACCAACATGGTTGTTCAAGTGGGCACAAACATGGTTGATAATGTCAGTACTGACATGATTGGCTATCTTGGAAAATGTACACGGCGACTTATTCTTCATGCTAGAACTTCGGCCCTGGAGAGATTAACTCGCTTAAACCTAGATTCATGAAATTTAAGTTGGATTTTGTTAATAAATAACTGTTTACCTTCACCTAAGAAAGGGCTTTTAGAGATTCTTCTTCTTTCCTTAACCCTTTCAAGAAAAACCACGATCTATGTTATTATAACAATAAATTTATTACAGATCCAGAAAGAATCAATCTATGAAAATAACTAAGTGACTAGGCTAGAGATTTTGTCGAACATTATAATTTTTTCTATTTTTCCTTCTTTTCTGTTTGATGTCTTCATTTTTATATTTATTTGAATCGAATTACATTGATATTGGGATGTTGTGTCAATTTTTGGCCCAACAACTAATTTATAACATTTATAAATTAATTTTATCATCGGTAAAATTCATAAATAACAAACAATTTGGTTGTGTTGACTCTTTGATGTGAACTCGGTTCTTAGCCAGTGTGTAGACAATTTAAATACTACACATGTTTGGACTTTGTTGAATTACAGTATCTAGCATAGCTTTAATGCTTACGGAACATTTGGGTGATATCCAATTTCTGATTTACAATAAGCTAATATAGTAACGGCATTTTTTACACGAATCTACTTTGTCGTCATTATATCAATTAGATATTTGGAGTTTGGTCTAAGATTAAAACTCTACTGACATCCGTATTTGATTGCGCAGGTCACTTTAAAGTCCTTGATTCATTTCGATAACAATTATCGGTTAACCCATTTACTCTGGTTAGATATTTTGTCTTTGAGTTGATTACCGAGTATGGTAATACCTACCTTCTATAATGAAGGAGACAAATCCGCTCTTGGATAGTGTTTCACTTCAAGCACTTCGATGTGTACCTAACTGTGGTCGTAACATGGTCGACTTCCCATATGCTTAACCATAATCAAAGTACATTCTAGTTACTTAAGAATGAAAGTACCCATATGACATGTATGAAGACTACCGTATGTTGTTACATCAGAATCTTCAATTTTAACTAGATATTGACTAATAAATGACACTCTTGAGCCATTCTGTGATTGTTTCAAAGAACCATAAAACCTAACCCTTTATTTCCCCCAACGGTCATGAGTGAATAATTGCCCATCATATAGAGAATACTATGTACACAAATCTTAACAGATGTATCAATATCCTTTTCTCATTATATCTAAAATAGAAACATTTAAGGAGTGAGTATTTATTTATATGTGTTTATATATATGTACCGATTCAGCGCTCATGATTACGAACACTTTCATAACTACAATCGATAAAATACTTCTCTTAAGGATTTTCTACATATGTGTGTTTAACATATTTAATCCATTATTTATATCTCTATGTTTGGGCTAAAAAGTGGCACAACACCCTAAAGTATACGAAAACGAGTAAATCTAGTAGGGAATAGTAGAAAAACAATAAGAACACAGATTTATTTATGATTTGGAAAATTTTATGGTCTATGTCCACTTTAATCTTATTTAGATTGAGTTTATCACAAGTACAAGAGCTTTTTCGATTCGAACAGATCTAGCAGCTCCAAGTTAATAGAGCTAAAGTAAAGATAGAAGATAAAAAAGTGAATAACCAAAAGCCCCCCAATGGTTGCTCTAGGCTTGCTATTTATAGAAGAATTGCCTATCAAAGTCATCGGATCAATAAAACCAGGTAAAACTCTTAGGCTAAGAAAGTAGGAGGAAGGACAAAGTCCCCTCCATCGTTAAATCATTTCGATGCTGACATGAATCATGTCGGTGCTGACATGAATCATGTCGGTGCCAACATGATTTTCTCAGTGCAAATCACAAAACTCCACTATATTTCATTTTCTATCATTAATTTTTCAAGCTACAAGCAATTTTCTATAGAAACAACTCATTAGCGAGATGTTTTAATACATCTAGTACTTGTCATTTTCGGCACAACATTTTGGATTTTTTCAACAACTTTTTCAAAGATGGGGTCGAGGATGACCGGTATATTCATTTATGCCTTGACCAAGACATGGAAAGCCACTAAGGATTACAAAATGTATTTGGTACGACACGATTCATGTCGGTACCGACCACTTTCATTTAGTCCAAATTGACTCCAACTCCTTGAAACCCTGACCAAAGCCATTCCAAGCTTTCTTCTAAGTCCTTGAACCCTTTCATCTTTGTCTTTCCATCCATATTCATCTACAACTACATAGCCTAAAAGTTTTCTAACACTTGCCCCTCAAAGTCTTCTATTGGAAATAAAGCGTGCTTTATATCATGACAAGCATATATAACCATCCACATAAGTCCATTGGTCATCCGTTCAATCACTTTTAATAGTAGTCATACCACTTTCCATGCTAAGGTCTAGATCTACATCACTCTGAGAATCATTCCATGCATCGGCCAAGTAAGAGTTCCTTTCTCTATTCTTTTCTTTTTTCTTCTTCTTTTTTAACACTAAATAATTCGTGTCGGCACCTACCGACCACCTTATGTCTATACCAGCATGAAATGCTTCTTACTTTAGCAGTATAAATGTAGGTACTTGGTGAATTTTACACTTCACTTTTCATCTTCTCATTTTTACCTACCCCGACATCCTTCCTTTGGTGATCTCAAGCATCCACTATTACACCTTCAACTTTGATCACACCAGTCTTTTGCCACCACCATGATTCCCTCACCAGACTGTCATTGCTTCAGGCGAACTCTATCACTTCAAGAACTCGGCCCCGACTCCTTAACTTTTAGATCAAGATTCGAAGCAGGTAGTTGGTTGAGGTTAGGCGTTATTGCAACCATAGTTGGGGCTATCTATCATGGTTGGAGTGCATTCATAGTCGATAGTTAATTAGGGTTTGGATATTGGATCAGCTTTCATTTAAGGCTTTAGTTATTGCAAAACTTGAGTTTCTCTAGGACTAACCCCAAGCTCGACTCGATGTTGACACCATATCTATTCAAGTCCACATATTAGTGTTAGCCTCAGGTCCCCACCAATCACACTCTGGGTCTGCCATAATTTGCAATGGCCTTGAGCACTTATCCGCTCAGTATGTACAAGCATATCCTACCAAAGTCCAGTCGATCACAAGTTGTCATTTTGAATTCCGATGAGATGGTTCTCTCCAAAGAATGGTCACATCGAACACACTCTAGCATTCAAACAATTCCATCATACATCACTTCAGATTACTTCGACATTCGACAAGCCTAAGAGGTAAGTAAATATTTTTACAGAAAAATCAAATAGTTTGATTTTGAGTCAAAATGTAAAGGAAGAATGTGTCTATAAGAAAGAATACTAAAGGTATTAAAATATTTCTAAAACAACAAGTTGATTGTTAACAATGCACTGAAGTTAAAATCATGTTAATTTGGTTATTTAACAGTCGACACTAGATTTGAAAATAACATCTTTTATAATTAGTATAGAAAGATGTTAGGATTATCGCAAATGATATACATAAAGATGATACTAAAATTATTTAATATAGAGCATGTAATATGGGTTCCTCAAGCGTTAGTTATAGGAATTATCATACATGCTATATTGTCTATAATATAACACTTTTATTATGTTTTTGATATATTGATAAAGTATTTCAATTAAGATTACTATATGAAAAATGGGAGTGCTCTTGAGTGTTTATAAAATACTAGAGAATTGTTTATAGAAACAATGAACTCCTTATGAAGGAGTGTGCAGACTCGAACTTTGTAAGTGATATCGAGTATAGTTTGGCAATCCTAAGTTCATGTTTAACCTTAATCTAGGAGTTTTAAGTTAAAAATTTCCAAATAATAAGTACTGACCGCTAGAGGCCAAGTGCATCGCCTTGAATAGCACTATAATAAACACAGTATAAATAGATGAGCAAATTTATAACTGAGCTAGGGCGATTCCAAATGTCGAGAATCTGGTGACATTGTTATATGATAATAATGTTATGATATAGTTTGTAAAAGTACTAGAGCTCACTAGAAGTCAAGAGACATATTCTAAATAGTTCCATATGATAAGGGCAAATTATCAGTATAGGAGAGAGTTGATTGATAGGGTGATTAGAACAAGAAAGCATATCCATCTACTAAGGGTCTAACCCACTTAGGTTTTGAAAAAACCGATCAAAGAAGTTGGAATAATATTTTATAGTTGATTCCAAGTGCAAACGAGAGATTGATAGAGTTAGAGGTATTTTCTATGGGCAATTATATAATTTGTTACATATATCTAACTTGATAACCAATCTTGTTCATAATAAAAGGTGTTTACTTTCTACTAAATACATTTTATATTGTGATATAATTAATTTAGTAATTGATTTAAAGTATATTAACTAGAAAATCCTTAAATGATATGTTATGTGATAGTAGGTACAATGTGTTCTAATATTGAGAAATTTATCACATGACATATTATTTTAAATCTACCAAGTCAAGATGTTTTGAGACGGAATATTGGTACATCCGTTTAGACTAGAGTATGAAACGCTGTCCAATTCGGTAGTGTATTACTCATGGGTTCCTAGGGGCACTTGGGAGTTACATAATGATAGTTATTGGATAGATATGGAATGATTCATTTGATATTTCTCTGTCGATAAATATATCTGAGGTCGGATAGACAATCTCAAAGTAATAATGTTACATAGTTCCTTGGACTTGAGAATATTATCGAACTTCGATGTGGACACTCCACTTTGATCATAGTCAAATCATGGTACGAAATCCAATGAACAACTATAGTTAGGTCTGAGTTGGAGCATTGAAAGTGAAACACTATTTAATAGAGAATTCATCCACTCGGTTATATGAGGTTAGTATCACAGTCAACTTTAGTCAACTCAAAGTCAAAGTCTCTAGATCAAGCAATACAACTAATAATGATTGTTATTATTGAATCATGGATTTTATGTTAGAACTTACAAAGTTGACTGTGGATGGCATAGGAATTTTGACCAAAACCATATTCCAGAAGGCCCAATGTGATATTTTGAACGAAAAGAATATTTGTAAATTATGGTTGCTGAAATACACCGCTCAAGTGACTATGAAATTTGATTTTACCAGAAAGTCCTATAATTGATGAATTTGGCTAAATTATTACACTGCTAGACAATGTGACATATAAATGTTGATATTTAAATTGTTCAATATTAATTGCCAACAGAATTCACACATCTTAGTCACACAACCGCATTTGTGATTTCTTCAAAAACTACAAGATTTATTTAATTTGTAAAATGTTATAAATTAATTAAATTAATTAATATTTTTAAATAGTAATCATTATTAATTTATTTTTTGTTTTTAATGTTGTTGCTAATTATTTAAATGCATATATAAAAGTTATATTTGCATATATTAATATATAGTATCAATATACTTTTAAACAAGGTTTAAATAATAAAATAGTTATACAACAGATTTTATTTGGGAAAAATGCACAATAAGAATGTGATTGGGCATTGCATGTAAAGGTGAGCAGAGGGAACCAATTAGTTCAATGATTGAAATTTGAAAATGAATCAAAGAAAGAAGTATTGATAAGGATAGGAAAGGTTCCATTAATTCTATTAATACAATATCATCTCATCTAATTTCTAGAACATGTAATAAATATCATTCATCTTCCCCATCATTTCAAGGTCGAAAATTTTTCCCAAAAAAACCTTAAAATTGTTCAAATCAAATAAAATTAAAGCAAGGTGGTTCATCATTCTCTTGCAAGGTGGGATGCTGATTTGCTTGAAATCCAAGGACAAACTACCAATCACGGTGTGATGAAGGAAATGTTCTATTAGGTAAGTTTATAACTCATTCATGATGCTTAAAATAAAGTTTTCAAATATATATGTATAAATTGTAGCCACTTGTTATGGTAAATTTTAAAATTAGACTATGTATTATGATTAGTTGTGGATTCTATTTTATTATGATTTTGAATATTGATGATGTAATTGGATCTGAAATAACTAATTGTTGTGAAACTTATTTGTTGGAATTTTTTTACTATCATAATTGGTTAATGATTTTCCTAACCAAATAAATTTATGTTATTTCATTTTAGATTTGAAACAAATCCTCTTGCTTTTTGAAACAAATCCTCTTGCTTGTTATCTATTCTATGTTGTTGTAAATCTTCTTTGTTTCCATATATTTCTATTGTTATGATGCTTGTTCAATTTAATCACGAATCTAATTCATGAAATTATATGTATATACATATGCATATGTGTGTATATAAATATATACCAATTCTTTTTCATACCTTGAAATTGTAAACTAATATTAAAACAAGATTTTACTTGGTTGATTTGTCTTAAATTGACTCAATTTCATGTTGTAAAATTAAATTTCAGTTTATTATATATATGTATGTCTAAATATAAAAGTTATGTTTTAAATCCAATTATGTCATTAGGGTCAATAAATTAAATTGTATAACTTTTAATTTTCTTTATGTTAGTTATGTGTCTTTTTAGATTTAGATATAACGTAGAATTCTTTATGTTTCAACACTTTGGATGTATACCGTAATTAATTTGTAATTAACTATGATATTAAATTAATTTTTGAACTAGTGATTGTAAAAGAAGTAGAATTGCATTACAAGATTATTTTATTTTTAACTTAGATTTAATTGCAATATAAATTACATTTCCCTCTTCATTCTTCTAGTTTACTCTTATTTCAATTGTCTACTTTTTGCGAATTATTTTCATGCCTTTATATGTGTATACACACACATATATATATACATGTGTATGTACAGAATATATAAGCGGTAATAGTTATTACATACATGTATATACGTATACGTTTAAATTATAAACACACACACACACACATATATATATGGTACTATCAATACGTGTATAAAATTATATACATATATTGCAATATACTAAAACATATTACGTACATACACATGCATTTATATTTCTGATATGCATGTGAGAATGTAGCATGTTATGCAAGTATAATATATATATGTGTATGTGTGTGTGTGTGTATAAACACAATAGATATAAATCCCAACTTCTAGATGTGTGTGCATTTATATATAGACACACATACATATACACACATGTTCATTTTAGTTCATTTATGTTGCTATATGTTTGAATGTATATTGATGCATTCCCGCCGAAACATTTAGTTAAAATGTTAGCATGTCTAAGTAACAATTAAATATAATGAAATTAAATAAAATATGATTTTATTTAAGCATAGACTGAATCTAGTATAACCCATTTACCTTTCATAGGCCCGATAGATTTAAAATAGGAAACATTTTTGAAATCTACCTATTTCACCCGCTTTTGACCAGTTCGATTCCTTCACATACATTTTTATATTATGATTGTATCTATAAATATAATGTATATTATTATTTTTGATTTATATAATTTTAGTCTTATGTTTAATTTATTAAATTTGGGCATTCATAATGTAGACATTATAACTAAAATAAATAGAAGTTGTAAACTAACATAGCGTATATAAATATGTTAATGTCAAATGTGTGTAAATAACCATTGGGATTTATGGTTACTTTCGAGGGAGCAATGTTGATGGTTTTATCATGATGATAATGATAGGTGATATATACATACATATATACATACTACATGCATGCATGCATGTATCTCGCTCTGCATGTGTGTGTGTGTGTTTATGTTTATGTGTGTGTTATCTTGCAATTGAACCAAGTCATATCTTGATGAATATAGACCATTGAGTGGTCATGAAATAAGCAAAGAACAAAAGATATCAAGGATGAAGAGTACAAAAAATGACTAAGTACGGTGGAGCCTAAAAGGATCGGTGTTGATCCTTATGAGGAGATGATACACTTTTTACCAAGCGAAGACATGAAGAGCAAGAGGAAAAGAAGAGAAATCTCAAGACGAAAATAGGTCGGTACAGATCCATAAGGATTGGTATCAAATCTTGCTAGTTCCTGATGTGGGCCACCATTGGTTTGTTGAAGATGAAGACCAAATCAAAGAAGGGGTTAACGATAGTACAAGTAAGTAGATTGGTACCAATCCATAATGATCGATATTGATCATTTTTTGTTCATGATATCTTGATTTTCTCCAATTCTTCTTATTGAAACTTCATATCTGGGAATGAGAACATGTTCAAGTTAATCTCAACCATTTTGATGGTTGACTTCGCTTATAAATACCAAGACTGATACCATATGAAGGGGATCTCCTTTTTTTTTTTACTGATTTTGAAACTTTGTTGGATTCTTACCTATATGGTTCAAATATTAAATTCTTGATAACTCACTTGTAATTGCGAAAATAATCAGTAATAGAGACAATAGTGGACATAGGTTATTGAATTTGGCTGAACCAATCTAAATTTGCTTGCTCTTTCCACTTTTGATTATTTATTGTGAGAAATGCGGATTACGGATCTTAAGGCTAGGATTAACACTAGAGGGGAGGGTCAATAGTGTTTAAATGAATTACTAATTCTTTTTAAGTTTATATTAAATTGAACACAATTGTAGGCAATATTCAAACACAGATATGATCACAGAATCAAACACAGATGCAGATATAAAGTAAAAGCATTAAAGGAAAGAACACACCGAATTTTATACTAGTTCGGAGTTACCCTACATCCAGTCCCGCAACACAAGTACGGATTTCCTTTCAAAATCAATTTTTACAATTACACCCTCGATTTCAAGGCCACGAGGTACACCGCTCCAGATTCACAATCCTTTGGGTGGAGATACTTGATTTTACGGGCAACAAGTTCACCCAATTGATTTTTCAGGCTACAATCACACCTTTTCTTGCTTGATTGATTTTACAGGCTACAATCACACATTTTCTCACTCAATTAATTACAAAGAAATCTATAACTCTGAATAGCACTGGGATCTTGTTGAGATAGTGATAGAGAATCAAACTATAAATGATCTAATTAGATTCAATGGTGATTTCGGTAGAGTAACGGTAAAAATGTATATAAAGAAATATGGAAGAAGAAGAGGAGTGAAATTAGAGAACATATGAATACAAATTCGTTTAAAGCAGTCCCTATTTAAAGTAGAACAACAGCCATGTCCATTCATGAAAAGATATGATGAATAGACACTTCCTTTGAAATTCAAACTTTTGAAATAAACTGCCACCTTTTCGACAAAGGTCCCTTGGGGTTGTCGACAGGCCTAAATTATTTCTGGTAACTTGTTTTTCTTTGAAAATAACTTCTATCTTGTATTAAAACTACTTTAAACTTTATAAATATACTCAACTATAATTAAAATACATAAGTAAGTATAGAGAATAATATTTTGGTATATATAAAATTTTACTATAATTTTACATTTATATCTAAGTACAAATATTAAAAGTTAAATATATTATAATTAAAATATAGTTTAAAACCAAGGATAATTTGATTTTGAAGATAAAGATTATTTTGAGGCTAAAAGTATTTTTAAAACTAGGATAGATGTTTTTGATTCCTTTAAAAGGAAGATTTTGAAAACAAGATATAATTTTGCAAAACATTTGAATAAAAGTTTGTGGATACAAAAAACAATGTTCCATTAGATTTTTCGTAGGTTTCATCCTACATAGGGTTCCATCCCTTGCCCGCGCTCGAAGTGGATTCCATTCCATGTATAAAATGGATTTTAAGATGTCAGTGCTTTTCTAGGCGTTTTAACAAAATTCCTAACTAAATTACTTATATTGAAATCTTGAACTCTTGATAATCTTGATACGCATGAGTCTTTAATCTTGATATCTTCAAACTTGAATCTCTATACTGTATATTTTTCATTCTTGGTACCTGTATGTTTATATCCTGCATATACACAATATCTAAACCATAATGTTAGTATTTATATTTTATAGCAAGTCCTAAGGTTGTTGTCATCAAAACCATCCTTCTCTAGGACTAATATTTATATTACATAATTTTCATTTGTTTTTTGGATGGATGTTTTCCCTATTTTTGGAGGAAACATTTTGGTGCCTTCACCGAGAAAGATTCATTTCTGGCTATGATCTCTGCTTTCACTTTTGTAAGAAGAGACCTAAAACCTAGATCTAGAATTTTCTCAATTGAAGATCTATGCTTACTTGGAATTGGAACGAAACTATAATTGGATCTAAAGATGGATGATTCATTGGAAAGGAGAAAGAAAAGCCTACTACGTCTGGAACCACTATTGAAGGAAAAAAATGAAGGTTCTCACCAAGGGAAAAAACGAATCAGCCAACTTTCTATAGACTCAAAGTGAACCAGAGAAGGTAATGAGGGTGGGGTTAGATCGTGTGATGACTGAAATGAACAATCGAATAGTGGAAAGCCAGAATTCCATCTTATAGGGGATGGAAAAACATTTTGTTATGTTGTCTCGATTCCCGAATTCCTCAAAGGTGTAGTAGGAACTATAAGGATTACTCATCTTCGAACTCCAAGGTAGAAAGTTCATCTTCATCAGATCGTAATTAAAGAGATGGTAAGAAATTTACGAGGAGGAAGGATGCAAGGGCATCAAGGAAGGAATCTTTGAACACTGGAACATGAGTTCCAAAAGCCATAACGACGGTACCGACTAGTCCTAATAACTCGGCATCGATTTTTCAAACATAGTAGCATTGAGTGATTTTGAAGGTGAGCTTCCAAAAGATGACGTTGAAGCTAGTGGAGATGGATGAACAACCAGTGTTCGGGCTAAAGATGCTTAGATTAATGCTACAAAGACAGCTCCAACTAGACACCAAAGAGGTTCGGTACGAATGGTTCCTCCAAAGACAAGGGGATCCAAATGTCAGCTAATGAACTAAAGTGAATTTGCAGAGCCAAATGCTCGAGTTGTTCCTGACTATCGCTGTCTAGCTGTCAAAAGTAGCGAGGAGTACATTGTTGATATGGTTAAGAGATTGTTGAAGAAAAATCAACACTGAAGCAATGATGAGTGAGATTCGCACCAAGTCGGACCTTGTTTACTGAAAATATCTTGGAGGCAAAGTATCTTAAGAAGTTTGTGATGCCGACTATGTCATCTTATGATAGGAAAATCGACTCGAGATGACATATATTAAAGAATGGGTGGCATATAAACAGTGCTATGCAATGGATACTGTTAAATGTATATGTTGTCCGATATTTCCAGATAGAGTTACAACAATGTGGTTCACTCAGGTCATGCCAAGGTCTATTCCATCCTTTGATAAACTAGCTAAGAAGTCTACGGAACAATTCCGGTGTCCACACTATGCGGTTGAAGGATATAATGTCATTATTGAACATTCATAAGAATTTCAAAGAGACTATGAAGAACATTTTAAAGAGGTCCATGCTGTAGTGATAGAAGTGAGAAACTATAGGGAGGAGACCATATTGATGGAATTAATCAACGAGGTTCACCCTAGGATGGATTTTGGTAGGTGTCTTAAGAGAAAGTGACCATCTACCAAGGAAGAATTCAACCAAAAGGCAATTAAGACGACCGCCTACACCACTGATGCTCGTATAACCGAACAGTGCACTGTTGGAGCATCCGATCGATGTAGGGCAACTGTTCAAGGGAAAGAAAATAAATATAGAAGAGGAATATAAAAGAAAGAAGATAATAGAAGAGAAGAGAAGGAGATAAAACAGTACATACTCATATAAACCTCGTATATATCATAGCGCATCAGGTAAAATATAATAGTCATCACAGATATAAAATAAGGGAGACGATAATAATTATACAAACCACATAATCAGAGAACACAAACTCATACGGTTATACAAAATAGTAATAGAGTTTATGTAACTGATAAATAAACTTAATAAATAAACTGTCTCTAATAAATAGTAAGTCAACGTTGTTAAGGCTGCATAGTGTCACACAACAGAATAAACAATAATAACTCAAAATATAAATATGAGAAAGCATCACCATCTACTTGTCCATCTCCACAGCTCAAAGTGCTATTTACACCTACTATCTAGTCTACTCATTTAAAAGCACCCGAGATAATAAGAAGCAAAGCATAAAACCTCGAGTCAGAAAATAGTCTGGTATGAGCGATAAATAATCTCAAAACACTATTAAATTTGGTATAGTATATGGAATAGAGTGTATGGAGAATCATACCCGACCTGTCCTTACATCCATAGAGCTACCACATAACATCAAATATATGCTACTATGTGATAGTCGTCATGAGTGTACCATACATCAAAGTACTAGGGTGTCTAGATATCAACGTCGTTAATATCTACATTGCATGACATCCCTAAAGTGATAAACAATCAAGCAAACATAATTGTTATCCCGCTATTTTGGTCAAAGCCAGGATATCAACACAAGGATGGATATCAAGATTGGAGATCGATTGGAAACAAGGCTATAATGGATACCATCAAAATTGGACCAACATTCAATCAAGGTGGGATCGATCGGGAATAATAAACAAGGCTGGGTGAGGCTACACTTTGAATTTTTGGTCAATCAGAGTTCATATGCTCGAGTTATAGATGGATCAATATTCATGAAAAATTGGCTCGTATCGAAACTCGATCACTATGGATACGGACTTGGATTAACACATGCGCTTTACATCTGATTTGGATCAATCGATATTTGTATCGATACATCTCCTATCGATATAATTTGAATTGATCAAGCAGCTCCAGGAAGGATACAGGTTGATGGATGTGGATTATTGTTTTCGTATCAATCAAGATGGATACAGCTGTTTACTTTAGATCGATACATTTGTATCGATACAAGCATATCAATTAGATGGATACGGAAGGCAAATAGGGAACTCGATGACATGCAGCTCAATATTATACTTACGACGGATACGAAGCAAAGGTTACGAAGGTTTGGAAGTGTATTTCGTATCGATCACTTATGGATCGAAACGAAGGATACATACGGAGGAAGCTATGATAGATGGACATGAAAGTACCGAGCAGAACATATCAAACCTAGAAGGAAGCAATTACACTAAGAACCGTGTTTTGTATTGATCATGTTCATATCAATCGATATGAAAGAAGAGGTCAAGATGGAGCAGAAAGCATGGATCACAGTGCAAGACTTGGGGTTATCTGATGGATACAAGATGTTGGATACGAAATCATCAGCCTACCCTTGCAAACTCGAACTTGGATCGATCATTTCTCACAATCTACATGTTGGAACTTCATGAAATTTGGAGAGAAAGGACTTTGCACTATGATCTTTCACCATAATCGGTCTCAACTAATTCTAACGTGGGGATTATCGATACAAATGACTTATTGATCGATCCCAAAGCATAGAGGTGGGACCCACTAACTACATATGGGTCCACATGGACCAAGAGACTTCTCTGCCTAATTTTTATCAAGATCTTTGTAGATCTCCACCTATAAATAGAGAGAGCATGGCTCAAGAAAAGGGCTTCCTTTCTCTTGTCTCCTCTTTATCTTTACGCTTGGCTAAACTTTGCCATTTCCAGCTATCGAATAGCACTCTTTTGTCACTGTAACTACAGTATAAAGGAATATAAAAGAAATTCTTGAAGTGGACGTAGGACAAAGATAGCTGGACCACTATAATTCTCTTGTATTCTTTATTTGATTTCATTTTACATTTACTATTTCTTCATTTTTACTCTCTATATTATCTGGATCTATGATCTGTGACTAGATATTCAGATTTCTATGTAAACACTGGTGCTTTCACTACTTTTGGGGTTGGTGACCATTTTGTGTGCACACATTTGGTGCTTTCCCTGAGAACTCTAGCACCCCCTACTTGGGAAAAGGATTGGATTTGAAGATATAGTTAGGAAATCAACTAAATGGACATTACCAGAAAGGAGCCATCAAGAGGGAAGTTAAGAGGCTTCCTCCAAAGCTGGAGCAGATCAGGCATCCATCTACATCACAAGAGATGAGATGTAGACTATGATGGATTCCATGCCGGAACGGTTGCTGAAAAGGCAGAAGGAGATGATACAGAATCTTCTCAGACAGTTTAGACAGGCAGAGCAATAGGAGCTGCCGGAGCACAGATCCACGGAGCTAGACCAGAAGGACTGAATAGACAATCAGATAGGGCGGTCCAATAGGGGCAGCCCCAATCAGCAAACAACTACCAATTTGGATAGATCTAGACTTGGGGCACACCCCCATGTAATGATGGACCTTCCATGGAGACAACACATCATAAAGAGTATGTGCCAGATTTCCCTCGTGGACTTGGGGGGCAAGTTGAAGGAAATCAGGGACTGCCCTTGAATGACAATGATAATTGGCAGAGATCATTAGAAAAACCACACGAGGAGTATTGGTGAATAAGGATCTAGAGGATATGAATAGATGCCCGTTCACCCCCAACATCAGAAAAGCAAGGAAACTGCCAGACTTCAAGCCACCCACGTTGGATATGTATGATGGAAAGTCGGATCCAACCACACATATGATGAGATACATCCGGCACATGGTAGTCATGGGGGCATCCAATAAGGTAACGACAAGATGTTTTTCGTTATATCTAACAAATTGGTTGCACTTTGGTTCAGGAAGCTGGATAGTGCATCTATAAGGACATGGACCGAGATTGTTGAACGGTTCATGAGGCGATTCAGGGTCCACATCACAAGCCCAAAAATGTTATGACATTGGGGGCACTAATGCAGGGGACCGGAGAGTCCTTGAGAGATTTTGTGACTAGATTTAATGCAGTAGCGGCATCGGTGGATCGGCCATATCCATCCATGGTATTAATGGAGGCTGTATCAGGAATAGCTAAGAATACAAAATTCAAGGATTCATTAGCACGAGATCCACCATAGAACCTTCGAGAATTTTAACACAAGGTGAACAAGTTCTTACGACAAGAAGATGCATGGTTCGAAAAGCAAGATGTCAATGCTACTCAAGATGAGGGACTGACTGAAGGAGGGTACAAGGCAAACAACGGAAAGAGAAAAGCTGTTAATAGGTCCGATGTATCGATACAACCTAAGAGGGAACCGAGATTCTCCTCCTACACGAAACTAACTCAAACTCCTGAATGAATATATTTGGAAACCCGAGGGCAGGTTCCCTACTATAAGCCGATGAGGCGAGAGCCTACTGATGTGAAAGGAGATTGGGAAGATATTGTGTATTTCGTGAGTTAAATGGGAACAATACGAATGATTGCAGGCATCTAAAAGATGTAATTGAAGATTATGTGAGGATGGCCGGCTATCACAGTACACAAGAGCTCGGAGAACAAAGGAAGAACATGCACAACCCCCGCCTACACTGAAAATAGGAATAACCCAGGATCGGGGTCATGCCTCATCATCAACTAAATGTGATGATAAGGGGCATGTTCAGGACTTGAACCTTGACCATATAATAGGTTTTTCATTATGCTTCTCCAATTAAACGGCTTAGTCACATGCACATGTATAGGGTTACGAATAGTCCCTAGGCATGCTCTGATATGATAACAAATCGTCATGCCCCGAAATGTGCATACACACTGCACTGTTTAGACCTTAGTTTTCTATATTTTCTGTGGACATTCTAAACTCTATTTATTTGTTTGGTTGAATTATTTGATTATGAACCCACTCGAACGGGGAATCTGATAATGATAATCCCAAAATATCATACTGAGAGGAGAGGCAGAATAATGTAAGCAAGCCCTTCGTCAGAAACAACGAGTGGATTGGGCCTATCTAAAGCTATGAATGACATTCGATCTCGAACGATCACATTCCGCTTTGAACAAGCATTCGATCTCGAATGATCACCATCCGCCATGAACGACACTTGATCTCGAATGATCACCCTCTACTTTGAATAGCACTTGATCACGAACGATCACCCTTTGCTTTGAATAACACTCGATCATGAATAATCATCATCTGCTTTGAACAATCCTCGATCTAGAATGATCATTTTACATTTTGAACGTCATCCGATCTCGAACGATTATATTGTGCTTTGAAAAACATTTGATCTTGAACGGTTATGTCATGCCTTAAACGGCACACGATCTTAAACGATCTCACCTCGTCTTGAATGGCACTCGACCATGCAAGGCCATTGTCCATCGTGGATGACTATCGGTCACGAACGACCACCGCTCATCTTGTAATAAGAACTCAGCCTTGAACATCCTCATTTTTAAATAAAGTCTTGAATGACCATGAATGATGATCTTGAGAATCAATGAATTGAATTGCAGGTCACAAGTTTATAGCTGTTCAAAACATGCCTTCCTATCGCAGGGCATGTTTTGAGGGGCAAATGCTATCCTGCTTTTTGGTCAATGCTAGGATATCAACAAAACGATGGATATCAGGACTGGAGATCGATTGGAAACAAGGTTATGATTGATACCGACAAAATTGGACCAAACCTAATCAAGATGGGATCGACTGGGAATGATAAAAAAGGCACGGCGAGACTACACTTTGAATTTCAGGTTAATCGAAGTTCATATGCTCGAGTTATGGAGGGATCAATATCCATGGATACGTACTTGGATTAACATATGCACTTTACACTTGGTTTGGATCAATCGATATTCATAGCGATACATCTCATATCGATAAAATTCGTATCGATCAGGCAGCTTTAGGAAGGATACAGGTTGTGGATGTGGATTATTGCTTCGTGCCGATAGTTTTGAACAGTCAAGATGGTCTTGACTGTTTACTTTGGATCGATACATTTGTATCGATACAGGCGTATCGATTAGATGGATATGGAAAGCAATTAAAGAACTCGATGATGTGCAACTTAATATTGTACTTAGGATGGATATGAAGCAATGGTTATGGAGGTTTGGAAATGTATTTCGTATCGATCACTTATCGATTGATATCAAGGACACATATAGAGGAAGCTATGCTAGATGGATATGAAAGTATCGAGTAGAACATCTCAAACCCAGTAGGAAGCAATTGCACTAAGAACTGTGTTTCATATCGATCATTTTCGTATCGATAGATATGAAAGAGGCGGTCAAGATGGAGCGTAAACATGGACGCAAGACTTGGGGTTATCTGATGGATACGAGATGATGGATACGAGATTATGGATATGAGATGATGGATACGAAATCATTGGCCTACGCTTGCAAACTCAAACTTGGATCGATCATATCTCACAATCTGCATGTTGGAACTTTATGAAATTTGGAGAACAAGGACTTTGCATTATCATCTTTCACCATGATCGATCTCAAATGATTCTAACGTGGGGATTATTGATACAAAGGACTTATTGATCGATCCCAAAGCATGGAGGTCAGCCCCACCATCTACATACGAGCCCACATGGACCAAGAGACTTCTCTGCCTAATTTTCAACAAGATCTTTTCAGATCTCCACCTATAAATAGAGAGAGAATGGCTCGATAAAAGGGAATCTTTTCTCTTGGCTCCTCTTTATCTTCTAGCTTGGCTAAACTCTTCTATTTCAAGCTATCGAATAGCACTCTTTTGTAACTGTAACTACAGTATAAAGGAATATAAAAGAAATTCTTAAAGTGGACGTTGGCCGGAGATAACCAAGCCAATATAATTCTCTTGGGTTCTTTATTTTCTTTCATTTTACATTTACTATTTCTTCATTTTTACTCTATACATTATATGAATCTGTGATTGGATATTGAGGATTTGTGTGTAAACGCTGGTGCTTTCACTACTGTTAGGGCTTGTGACCATTTTTTCGCAAACAATAACATCCATCATTCATCCTCATATTCACTGACTCAATACATGATACTTGTATGACCGCCATTATATACTCGAGAACTACTCAACGTCTCGGTTTCTTGAGACTCAAATCCATGCCACTTAATAGGCTAGGAACTAGACTGCACCCATCATAGATAGCTCAGGGTACTCAGATTGGAACATCATGTTAGAAAATAAGATATAGGCTTAACTATTTTAGAAATCCCATTTCAAAGTTAGAAAACATTTAAAAACGTTGTCTTGATAATATACTAACAACCATAGTATGGTGAGAGACAATATCACTCATCTTAACCAAATCTGTCCAAATCATAGCCAAGCGTAGAACTTTCCATCACGAGCGACACGTAAGAAACAACGTCCAAAACGGACTTCGTATGCAAAAGGTATGCATAATATAACATAACATATGAATTAAAAAATTAAATTACTTAACTAACCAATTAACTAAGTCGATTACCTCTTAATTATCTTTCTAAATGCCCTACGTACATGCATGTGCATATATGCACAAACAATCCCATGGAAGCAACCTTCTAGCTTCAATTTCTACTTCACCTTTTAATTATTTGACAAATCAATTTTTCCAACATGCCATGCTACGAAAGCTCTCTGCCCCGACATCAAAATGGTGGATCCCGATCACTTTCTTTGAAATGTGACTTGGTGGCAGGGTCTGGCCCATCAAAACATTGCACTCAGCTGTAGGCGATCGGTCATGGCCAAAATTCGAGGAGAGGTGCTCCTTCTTACGAGAATCATAATTCGAAGCTTGAATCCGCCTATCGTTGCTCGAATCTCTAGCAACTTGTAACCGTTGATCGGCCCCAAATAGGTTGACTACCCCAATGGTGATCACCACTATGAAATGAACATAGGCTCAAAGATCTTTTCAATATGAATTCAACGAAGGTGGTTTTTTAATTTTTCGTTGAGTGTTTTGGACGATTTTCATTTTAGAAAATCAAAAAGGGAAGTTAGCCATTCTCCGTTGAAATAAATGGAATAGTAGAATGAATAATGAGAGAGAGGTAAGGGATTTAATATAAAATATTATTATATTCATTTTAGTTAATTTCTCAAATAAAACAGTGCGTATTTTGAGCTCGCATGATCAAAAGGGAGGTCCGATCGCAATGGAACTCGTTTACATATATCACCTCATTTTTTCAGTCTCGATGGTATAAATTTCATCGTTATCCAAGACTGCGGTCGGGATGATAATTTCGTGCTTTTTTAGACCGTTTTGGTGATCGGACCATCCGGTCTCCAAAAATAGCGTTCCTTATACTTATTTTAATTCGCAACGTGGATATGAACTCAATGGAAGTGGTTTCGAGTGCTGATTTGATCATATGCGAAAAATAATATTTTTAGGACCGTCAATTAATTAACGATTCAATATTTAAATTAATTATTTATATATCCAACCGTTAAAAATACGGGTTGTTACATTGTGCCTTTGAAAAGGATTTCATCCTTGAAATCCCAAGGACGAAGCAATATGACCCAACACCCACACATAAGCAACGATACAAGAAAACTCATCGCTTATCCACTCACGACAACAATCACTAATAGCAATCATAACAAAGGGAATAGACTCAGAATCGGCTGGAGCCAACATCCACATCCCTAAGTATGATCAATATTAAATCCAAAATCAAGGTGGCTAAACCAATTGTCTAATTTAGGCACTTATTCCCTAATGAAACAGACAATGAAATACAAAAGCATCAACTCATTAATCAAAAGGCAAATCAACTAAATATCATACATTACCAACTCTCTCAATTATCGACAATGTATAATATCTTATACATTGACTTTTCCCTCAATTTTGGCTTATGTCATGGAAAATTTTGACTACACCTCCTTTGCAACTAGGTCTGGGAAAAATCCGATACAACATAGATAAATATGCATCTCATATCTAAGGCACCTCGTTTCCGAGGACAACGAAGCATATATCACCAAATCTACACTGCTAATATTGCATACCACTTTTTATAGCAAGAGCCTTTTATTTAGATGTGAACATAAGCAAATAAGCATCCAGAAAGAAAACACTTGCTTCCATATACTTGATCAAGTACTCAACAAGGAGGATTAAGCACAATAGTAACGTCATCATGTAAATAAGTATACTAGATCATATATATGGAAATCATCTTAAATAATGTGCTATATCAAATCATAGCTATCCCGCATGCCTACAACCATATATGCAAACGTAATCGTATCGAGTGCAACTAATCAAACATCAAATAGGCACACATAAGATCAAACATCCAAAAGTAACATCCATGCCTATCCTAGCATGTATGATACTAAACTCACTAACATAAACATCAAATATGATATTTAATACGAAAGCTGGTGAAAAATAGAAATCTCACCTAATAAATAGCTCCGCACAAGCGGTCCTCATGCTCTCATCGGTCTCTCACAAGAAATCATCTTCGCTTTCACCCAACTAAACCTTTATTGCTCCATTACCTTCCTCCTAACCTGTTTTGTATCACGTCTATCAATATGAATAGGCCTACGAGGTCTCTAAGTTGCTGGTTCATTCTCAATATAATTTGGTCAATTTGGTGTCAAATTTCTACATGCCTCTTGTAAGTTCTCCCAAAACCCACTAGTATATAACAAGCTTCAGCCACTTACAATGCTTTTGGCACACAATGGAATCACACTATCCATTCTATAAATAATTCGACAAATCTGGATGCCTTTCTACTGGACATAACAAATATAAATCTAGCATTCTTCAACAAACTATCAACTATAACACAAATGCTATCATATTCTTTTCTAGTCCAATGAATTCCATCGATGAAATCCATCTCATCCCTGTCGAACCAACCATCTCTGTTGAGTTTGCACTACATCACCTCTACAGACACAACTCATTTTTCTAATTTAGCCATAATCTCCGCTAGCCTAGCTTCGTGCCTCTGACTAGTACCGATTCACTAAATCAAAGTAAGTCTGATAGAAAAACTAACCATCATCTTGGCACTAGCATACATCAAGTTCTGACGTCATAACCAGCAATAAACTCAAGCAATGTCCACTCTAGGAATATCACTCCCAAACTTGTATTTCTTTCACTCAAAGCAAACATCATCGCTACCAACTTCAATCAAGAGTCGGATTCTCCTTCTTATGTATTTTCGATTATCGACTAGCATATGCAACAACCTTACCTTTCGACATAAATACTCCACCCAGCCAAGTACCAAAAGCATATGTGTACTATTGACCGCTCATTCTCGTTTGGAATGAGTAACATTGTTGCACTCGTCAACCTCTATCAGATTCACAAACGTGCATTTGCACCTCGCGTCTCAAATAAAAGTTTGACATTCACTGGTCAAATCGGTTAACGGTATAGCTACCTCTGAGAAGTCCTTGGTAAAACGTATATAAATTATCGCCAATCCAAGGAAACTTCTCATCATCAGTCGGCGTTTTCTCAACACTTCTAATACAATCATCAAACATGTCTTATGCTCCTCTTTCATCTATGAGTAAACAATAGTATCATCAACGAACATGAGCATGAACTCACTCAGGTGATTCCTCAAAATATGGTTCAAGAAATCAACAAAGCATGCAGACACAGTGGTTAGCCCGAATAGCATAACCAGGCAATCAAAATCAAAGTAGCGTATGAAATGCGATGAACGACACACCTCTAATTACTCTTAGTGATGAAACCACATCGTAAGGTCTAATTAAGAGAATACCTTCATGCTATACAGTTGATCGACCAAGTCATCCATAAGTGGGAGTGGCTAATTTTTCATCATCTTATCCGGCTCACGGTAAACAATATCCAACCCCAAAGAGCCATCCTCCCCAGTTGTTAACACCATATGTGAATCACACTCAAATATACTCCTACAGATGAAACCTCATCTCAAACGATCATCCGCTCGCACCTTCAGTCTCGTCTGTTCTTTGGGCATCATATGCTATAAAGACATAACTACTGGTCAGCACTTCTAACCAAATCGATACAGAACTAAATCCATATGTGGTGGTAATTCGATCACCTCATCGTATACGTTCGAACACTCTCTATCTATAGGCACATATGACAAGTCATTATGTAGGATATTGAGCAAATATAGAAAGCTAACCATTACCTCATCATTTGGTGGGCTTTCGAAATTACCTTTCGCTCATTGTCAGTCCTTGTCGTCAATAATGGCCTCTCACAATTCACCATTATTCCATACCCCTCCAGCAAGTCAATTCCCAAGCTATAATAATGAACCTGATTAAATCTAAAGTAGTCAATAACAAAAAAACAGACAAACGTCCATGACTCTATAAGACAATGTTTCGAAAAACCATGTATAAGCCAAGTGTAGACAAACCATGTGGGAACATTCCCCATTTTAAGGCCCAAAACTAAGCACTACAGATGCTATAGTCATCCGTAGTATTAATTTTTAGTGATAAAATATGGGATGTTACACATGTATCGTCTGGTTGAACCCCCAACAAGGTTCATTATAATTCAAAGATCGATGAACTATTTCGAATTTCAATTTCAATCTATCTACAAATCACTAGATATGAAGGAATGTGAAACCTCGATGTCAAATAAAACACATATGGAAATGCTATAAATGGAAAGCATACTCAAGTAGTGATTCCATTTCCCTACTCTTTCGTCGATGGAGCACTCAACGAAATTAGAATGACATTCTACGCTTATACTTCCATTATCTGCCCCCACTCAGCTTGTTCGAGACAATCATTTAACACTGGATACATGCTATCACATAATAAAGCCTTTTCGATCAACTTCTCAAAGCTCTCATCAATACAACCAATCAATTGCTTCCCAAGATGATTACTCAAACCAATGATAAACTTTCATTCTTCCTGAGTGGAATATCAATAAATGATAGACTGCACTTCAACAGCACATCGAATTCAATCACATACCTCGACACAGATGTATCGCCTTACTTCAAATTAGTGAATATCTTAAACAACATCGACTTTTGAAAAGTCGAGACAAATTTCTCTTTGATGCAAACTATGAACTATCCCTGAGTAATATGATCCATGGGAATCGAAGCTATAAGGGTACTCTGCCAGTTCATTATCCATCCCAGGATTCATACGGAGGTTAACTTCTACCTCATGGTGTCATCTAACTCCAAGTCATCGAAGATCCTTTCACAAATATCATCCTGTCTTTCATCTCAATAGTCGACTCTGCCAAGGAACGGTCTGCCTCCAACGCTCATTTAGTCTTTATACAGCTCAACAAAGTCGACTTTATGCATTCACACTTGAGCACCATAATCATTTGGAGCAACTTGGGCATTATAGAATAATGTTTCATACCATCTTAGCGAACATATTCTGTAAATTGAGGTTAGTGGCCCTCGATCTTTCCCACTCCTCAACTCTAGAAATAGAGTCAATAAGCGCATCTCTCATCTGCCATATCATTCCTATCCTATAATAAGGATGATCAGTTTCTCATAAAGAGAACCACATCAATAGTACCTATGTGTGCAATACAACTTATATACTATATATACTACTATATAGTTTTAAAAATCATAATATATAACAAATACGCACTCTCTCGTATATAGTTATACTCTCGATCTAGTCTAAGGTAACAACTCCTACCCTATCTCTACTAGATCCCAATATCAATTCAGGTGAATCACATAACCTAAGCTCTGATACCAAATGAGATGACTGCCCTATAACATCGATGCTCGTATAACCAAATAATGTGATGTCGGAGCATCCAGTCACATAGGATGATTGTCAAGGGAAAGAAAAAGAAATAGAGAAGTGGAATAGAAAAGAAGAGAAGAGAAGAGAAAGAAATAAAACATCATATAGTCACATAACCTATCGTATATCTCATAGTGCATCAGATAAAATATAACATTCATCACAGATTTAAAGTAGGCAAAAACAAAAATCTAACATAATAAACAGCTCCCAACAAGCGGTCCTCATGCTCTCATCGGTCTCTCATAAGCAATCGCCTTCGCTTTCGCCCAACTAAACCTTTATTACTCCATTACCTTCCTCCCAACCTATTTTGTATCACGTCTATCGATATGAATAAGCCTACGAGGTCTTGGAGTTGCTGGTTCATTCTCGATATAATTTGGTCAATTTGGTGTCACATTTCTACACACCTCTTGTAAGTTCTCCCAAAACCCACTAGTAAATAATGAGCTTCAGCCACTTACAATGCTTTTGGCACACAATGGAATCACACTGTCCATTCCATAAATAATTCAACAAATATAGATGCCTTTCTATAGACTTAACGAATATAAATCTAGCATCCTTCAACAACCAATCAACTATAACACAAATGCTATCAATTCTTTTCTAGTCCTTGGCATTCCATCGATAAAATCCATCTCTTCCTTGTCGAACCAACCATCTCTGTTGAGTCTGCACTTCATCACCTCTATAGACACTACTCATTCTTCTAATTTAGCCATAATCTCCGCTAGCCTAGCTTCGTGCCTCTGAATAGTATCGATTCAAAAAATCAAAGTAGGTCTGATAGTCAAACTAACCATCATAGGCGAGCTTATTATATCTGACTACACTCGAGGATGATAATTTCGTGTTTTTCAAGTGCATTTCGGCCATAGGACCGTCCGATCTCCAAATATAACGATCCTTATACTTATTTTAATTCGAAACGTCGACGCGAACTCAACGAAAGTGATCTCTAGTCCTGATTCTATCATATGCAAAAAATCATATTTTTTAGGACATTAATTAATTAACAATTCAATATTTAAATTAATTATTTAATAATTCAATATTTAAATTAATTATTTAAATATCTAACAGTTAAAAATACGGGTCGTTACAACATCCCTTTTTCAATGATTGGAAGAGGCAGGTTTGACTATCGGATTGGTTGTTGACGGTCAAGTGGGACTGAGCAGTGCAATACGAAGCAACGTCTCTATCAAATAGATTAGTAATAACATCGGAGTGAGTATAGGGAATAACAATAATAACGTTAAGAGAAAGAAACAAGGCATTTGAGAGATGTCGTTGAAGATTTAATTTGTAAGCTGATGGGAAAATTAATAACAGAACCTAAGGGTAGCTTGCTTTAGAGATTCAGGCCGGGTGCCAATGGAAAGGGACCAACACAATAGATGAGAGTAATTTTTACCAATAATATATCTATTAGCCCACATCCACCGGAGAAATTCTAGAATGAAACAGAGCGCTATAGCAACTTATTGAGGCATTTTGCCCTAAGAAACATGTTTTTCCTTAATGACTGATGACATTATGTATTAAAATATAGATTTA
This sequence comes from Allium cepa, assembly GCA_030765085.1. Classification (NCBI taxonomy): domain Eukaryota; kingdom Viridiplantae; phylum Streptophyta; class Magnoliopsida; order Asparagales; family Amaryllidaceae; genus Allium; species Allium cepa. The sequence continues at coordinate 142,788,080 of CM060932.1, forward strand.
ACTGGTGTTGAAGCATTGATGCTTGACTAGATGGTGATGACGACCATGATAGGGCCAGCGATAGTGCACCAAGTCCTTATTTTCCTTATTTACTGTAGGAGCTCGGTGAACATCTTATTCAAATAGATCTTTGACAAGATGCACCTTAATGAGAAGGATCTAAAGCCTCTTTAATGGAGAGGCCAAGGAGCCAGAGGGATGCACAGATTTGAAGTTGAGTTGGATAAGGTGACGGCAAACTTGTGCGGTTGAAGACACTTGTTGTGCTTGATGATTTTTCATCTTATAATAGCTCCCTTGGGTTGACCGATCCTTTTTAGTTTCTAGATTGCAATTGCTCCATAGTTTCTAATGATTAAATTTCCAAACGTAAATGGAGTTGGCAAAATCCAAGGTGACCAGAACATAGGTTGAGAGTTCTGTATTGCTTAGCTCAGAGAGATGAAGCTATGTGAGAAAGGAAAGGATGCAGAGAAGCCTCAGTACATTTAATCTTTTGACATGCCTAAGCCCTGGCTTAGGTCTAACGATAGGTTTTACGAATCGATTGACCCACAAAAAGAGTCATTGGATACAAGGGGGCCTCAACTGAGCTGACGGTCGACATTTCGACTGATGATGAGGATCTGATGAAGAACCTCAAGATTACATCTCAGCTAAAGATGAGGAAAGAGTTGGTAGGGTTTTTTCGAGAAAACATGGACATTTTTCTTGGATGAATTCCGATATCTATGGAATTTCACCAAAGTATCATGCCATGTATTTAATATAAACCTAAGATACCCTCCTGTGAATCAATAAAGATGCGATATGGAACCAGAACAATCCACTGCACTGATGTAAGAAGTGAATAAGTTAAAGGCAAATAGATTCATCTATGATGCATTATAGTTGGAGTGGATATCAAATCCTATGTTGTTCAAAAGGGCGAATGAGGATGGTGAACATGTATTGATTATTCTGACTTGAATAAAGCATGTTTAAAAGAATGCTTCGTCTTTCCATGGATTTATCAAGTTTTAAATGGATCAATCATACATGAAACGGTTATCCTTTGTGGTTGCGTACTCTAACTATAATCAGATAGCGATGCACACCCTAGACCAGAAGCATAAAAATTTCATCATATATTTGAATTTATATTGTTATGAGTCACGCCATTCAGTCTAAAGAATGCTAGAGTTACTTACCAACATTTGGCGAACAAAATGATCAAAAATAAAATCAGACGAACTATGGAGGTCTGTGTAGACAATATGCTTGTGAATTCATAGTGATTAATGAATCACATGGGTGATCTCTCTAAGAACTTTGATATACTTTAGAAGTTTGAGATAAAGCTTAATCCAATAAAATCTTTTTTCGAGTCGGATCAAGCAATTTTTGGGTTTAATTTAAACTAAACTCGAGTATTGAAGTTAACCTGAAGTATATTAAAGCCTTGACATGTTACTCTCCCAAATACAAGGAGGGAGATGTAGAGCTTGAATGGAAGGTCGCGACACTGAGTAGATTCAGCTCAATGGTAATCAATAAGTGCACACCCGTCTTCGATACCCTCAAGAAAGAGAAGGGAAAGTTTGTTTGGACGAAGGAGCTTCGGGATTCTTTCTAGAATCTATTGGATCATATGGAGAGACCACCAGTGTTATCATAGCCTATAGAAGGAGAATAACTGTTTAATTACTTAGTAGTGTCTGTTTATTTTGCTAAGTGCAACCTTGGTGCGTGAGAGAATCCATAAGCTGATATGCTACATCAACAAATGCTATAATTGAGCGAAAAAGAATTATCCAAACTAGAGAAATTGGCGTACTATTTGTTAATAGTTTGAAGGAAGTTGGGCCCATACTTCGAGGATCATCTAATCAAGGTGTTGACTTATTAGCCACTAAGATGAGTTTTATATCGACCCAAGACTTCGAGAAAATTATTAAAGTGGAAAAACGAGTTGTGCTAGTATGACATGATGTATCATCCTAGGAAGGTGATTCTAGGACGGGCACTGGCAGATTTCATTCATAAATTCATCATTTGGGATGATGTAATAGAAGAAGAGTGGGTTCAACTTTTCTGAATGGAAGTTATATATAGACAGAGCTTCCAATGAGCATAATTCTGGGGCAGAAGTTGCTCTGGCGACCCCATAGAGATGAAGGATCTATCATACAATAAAGCTAGCATTCCTAGGATAAATAATGAAGCTGAATGCGAAGCTCTGATTGTAGAACTCAAGATAGAAAAGGAATTGAGAGTAAGACATTGGATATATTTAAATACTCTTGATTGGTGGTCTGTCAGGTGAAAAAGGAATTTCGAGCAAAGGGAAAGAGACTTAGCCCTTACCTGACCAAGGTGTTGGAGCTACTAAAGGATATTGAACATTACATAATAACGCACATCCTCGAAGAAGAGAATGTAGATGTCGATTCATAGGCTATATTAGCAAGCTCTAGGGATGCATAGATATTAGGCTTTATTCTAGTTGAAACTTTGAAAACTCCAAGCATAGGTGAAATAGATACTGATTGGTCTTTGATGTCGAGGAAAGGAAGAAGTCATGGATGACTTCGATTAAAGAATACTTTCTAAAAGGGGATCTCCCGAATGGAAAAAGAGCAGTGAAAAATCCTACATAAAGTACATGTTTGTTGTGCAAGAAGGATGTTGTGTATGAGATGATTCTCGATGACCCTGCTGAGGCGTGTTACAAAAATATGAAGTTAAGAAAATTCTTGCAGATGTGCATGAAGGTTGCTGTGGTGATCGCACTGGGGGTAGACATTTTCAAAGAAGGTTCTTCGCTATGGATACTTTTGAAGACAGTCAGTCGAGATGCGACCAACTATTCTAGAAGATGTGATAAGTGATATAGATTTTTGAAGATTCTAAGACCTCATCTATCGAGATTGCACAACTGGTTAGCCCATGAACATTTGCGGTATGTGGAATAGATGTCATTGGTGTTTAACTGATACAAGAGGTAGAGCGAAATATGCTATAGCGGTTGTTGATTACTTCACGAAATGAGCTAAAGCAAAACCATTAACAGCAATTATTTCGAAGAAAGCGAACAATTTTGTAGTAAAGAACATTTTGTGTAGATACGGTGTTTAGCAGAAGATAATCACTGACAATGGAACTCAATTCAAGGGCACCAAGTTTAAGAATTTTATGCTTGGTACTAAATTGAGAAGAGTTTCTCAATAGTAGAACACCCTCAATTGAATGAATTGGAAGAGAGGGTGAATTGGATCATCAAATCCATCGTCAAAAAGATATTGAAAAGAGTCCAGGGAAACTTGGTTGATGAGCTACCACTAGCATTGTAGCCTTATAAGACGACCCATAAGCCCCCAGTTGGTCATACTCCGTTCGCTTTAGTCTATGGAACTAAGGCCATGATATTTATCGAATCTAAAGTCCCTTATCACTACAGATTTCACTCTAATTCCAAGATGAATGGAAAACTCTTGCCTGAGCCCTCGAATTGGTTCAGGAAAACAAGAAGATGGTGATCTAAGAGTACTCAACTGATAAGAATAGCAAAGCAATTCAATGCCAAGGTCAAAAATCATACATTTGAGATAAGCGATCTTGTGAAACGGGTCATTCTTGATATGGGACACTTAGCCTAAATTGGAAAGGTTTCTAAGTAATTGCATAGAAGCTTGGAGATGGAATATTAAAGCTATCAATTGTCGATGGTACCCTAATTTCGTTGACATGGAAAAGCGAACAACTACAACTTTATTCCAGTTGGATTCCTTTTTGCAAATAAATATCCTATTGAATCTAATTTGATGTGATAAAATAGAGATGGTTATTTCGTTCATAAAAAAGTTGGCTTTTTGAATTGATGGAAACGTAGCTTAAAGTCTTACTATATGCTATGAGAACGGCAACAAAATCATACATTATATGCTTTAAAAAATGGATGTCTAGTTACCCAGAGATAGGTATCAATCAACTCCTTCAATCCATGATCAGAGCACTAAAGTGTAATTACATCAAGGAAAAAGATGGGTGCCTAAAGATAGGCATCTAAGACTCTAATTACAAAATATAGGAGTCAAAGTATAATTGAATCTTTTACTGGTATAATTTCGATTACAGTCGAACGAAATACCTTCAGTCGAAGATAAAAAAACATTAGTCAAGAAATACAGTTTTGTTTAGTCAATAGAAAAATGTTTGATATATGATAAACATAACTAAGCAATAAAATAATACCGACCAATTGCAGAAGTTTATTAATATGCATGGTGTTGTAGTAAATAACGACATTGTACAGATCATAAACATAAGCAAGTAAGCATATAAGAGATTACATTACAGACGATCCATATCATAGTTGCATGTAAATATATAGGCAAAAGAAATGAACAATACAGTGAAGTGAATAAGATAATGTTGAAAGAATGTCGACTTCACTTACATCTTGTTTTTCAATTACAAAAGTGGAGGCTGTACCTACACATCAGTGGCCTATGAACATAGATAAAAAATATATATAAAAAGAATTATTCTCAATGATGCTTCCCCCTCGTTGCGTTCTTCTTCTCCTTACTTTCCTTCTTAAAGGAAGGAGATTTTCTTTTTGAACTAATGACATTTTTGTAGTGTAAGACTTCCTTCTGGATCTTTATCCCAATTGTAATTGCTCTTTGAGTTTGTGAGAGATTGGAGAGTTTCAACAAAAATGTCGGTTATAAGAAGAGTAGAGGTCAGAACTATGTAAAGGGACACTGGTAAGGCTATAGAAAGGGGAGGTGAAATTTCTCCAAGCTCTTTTACTTATTAACATCTTGTTCTTGAAAAGATCAATAACACTTCTCTGTTCCATGGAGGGCCCGTCTTCAGGACCCTTAACATTATTAATGACCACATTCTCATCGCCTATCGAAAATTCAAGGTCATTGTCACTTTTTCATTTAATAAAACAATCTTTTCAACGTCGCTCCCTAAAGTGGACCCGATAGAAGAGGTCGGAATGAAAGGTAGTGTGGAGAAGATGACAGACTAAGTAGCATGGACTTAAGGGCTTGGGGCGAAGATCACATCTGGCAAAGGGCTATAGGAGGCTAACCTACGAATTGACAAATAGAAAAGAAAAGATTAGAAACAACTCTGGGTGTCGTTTAAATTTTCTTGGATATTGGAGTGGCAAATGACATACCTCTATAGGAAGATGTCGGATTTTGGAATGAAGTCTCGGTTTGCCCTTCGTCTAAGATAGGAAACGGAGTAGGGAGCTTAAGGACAGTCTACGGTGGTAAATAGCAGGGACCTTCAAGGTTGTAAACCCACAAGTTGAGGCCAACGTGGATGTTGCTGGTGTTGTTTATGTCATTATAGTTGTCATATTTGAGGTGGGGATTGCAGAATCTGATACAAAAGGCCCAAGTGTAGGAGGTATGGTGGCCTCAAAACCAACCATTATTTGATTGATCTTATCTACTTGGGGTCCTTATTAGATGGGAACGTCGCCTTAAACCAAATCCTTTGAGTTGGATTTGGGAAGGTCCTCGATAGGCACTGGGGTGAAATTTGAGCATTTAGGGCCGGTTCTACCAAACGTTTAGCAAAGGCATCCAGGTCCTCATCATTGAGGAGGTCGGCCTTAATCTCTTCTTCGTCGACGTGACATGCTCTTTCTCCGGCTTAAGAATTTATTCCCAAGACAAAGCCTTTGCTCTGGGTTCTTTGTTGCCGAGTAACTTAAGATCACATTGTTTGATTACATTCATGTGAAAACATGCCAAAGTGGCTTCCATTATATTATAGAGCTCCATTTCCTTTTTCTCAGTTTCGATGGCTTGAGCATCCACGTTCTTCTCCTCCTCCTTGACGTTGTGGACTTTTTTGATATTTTTTCACTTTGTTTACTAGTAGGAGAGAGTCATCTTTTTCTTTTTTCTTCTTAGCCATTTCAGCCTAAAGGTTCTAAATCATAAGGGCCTAAGTGTTGATAGTAGTCTAAAGCATGACTTTTTCCTTGTATAGCTCACCACTTTTGAGGTAGGCTTTCCGAAGGTGCTTGTCGAGGAGCTTGTATTTGGCCTCAAAGTCTTTTAGGTAATCCTAGTGCTTTTTCTTGGCTTCCTCCACTGTATTCTTTAGTTGATCCACTTCTTTGGAATAGAATTCAGAAATTTGTGGATGATCCTTCTTCTCAGTCTCATGCTACTAGATGGTCAATTGGTTAGCCTTTTTTGTATTTGACAGGGCATGGGCTAGCTTCTCCTAAGTATCGTATCACTCAAGAACATCAAGAATACCCAATTCTGTATGAATGTCCACCTCACGTGGAATGTTATTCATATTATAGTCAAACCTAACACTAGTAAAGCACATTTGCAAGAAATTCTTATGCATCTCGATAAGATTGGGGCTTACAACTAGGTCTAAGGTAGCTATTGAAGCATGGATGAGGGGGCCATGGAGGTATGCTCTTTGTCGGACCTTTATTGAATGGGTTCAAAAGTCAAAGAGCCTTTACGTTTGGAGGTATTATTGGATTTAAGGGAAGGTGCTAAAGCTTGTTGAGAAGGAGGTGCTGCTATAGGTGTTGTGTGTACTTTAGAGGCAGGAGGAGGATGGTCGAGCCTAGTGGAATGATGTTCCATGGATTTAGGAAGTGGAAAACTTAACGATTCGAAGAGTAAGATCTCCTAGATGACCTAGAGCGATCATAGGAATCCCAATCACGATCCATGCTTTATCGTCTCTCATCCTCTTCTTGTCTCTCCCTCTCTTTCCTTCGAATTCATGAAGCATTGGATTTTTGTTACGAATCAGCTCAACTGTATAAAGAACAAGAAGGTTTGAAACTAAGATATTCTACTTATTTGCTTTGAGTTTTCTAGAAAGATCAAAACGTCCCATTATATCTGAAATGAAATGGAATCTATTTGAGACTTTGAATTCAAAGAACAAGACATGCAGCGTGAAGTGCCATGTGAAGTTTTGATGTGTCCTACTGATTCTACAGGCCATGCTCATATAGTCAGTAAGTGGAGCTACTTTCCCTATAGAATATGGGAGCACATAAGCCATGGTTTGGATTAGGAAGTAATGTCTATAAAATTAAATTCAGCAATATCATAAGACGAAATGTTACCTGGAATGCTTTAAAGGTAGCCAAGCTAACGAAAGATACCATTGGTAGCCAGGATCAGAGTTGTCTCTCCAACTAGGGCCTGTTGTTGTTCACGAACTGGTTGAGCTGATATAATTCTAATTCTTTGCCAACGAATAAGAGTTGAAGTCCCATCATCTCTTTCGGTCTCCTTGGTCGACTTGTATCAGTGATTAGAATCATCGTCATTATCCTTGCCATCATCCTCATCGCTGTCATTATCGACAACTTCACTTTTATCATCCCCTTGATCAGTAGGAGAGTTTTGCATCTTACATGGAACCTCTTAATGTATAGAGGAAGGAGGACCAATTTCGAATTTTATTGCATCTTGTGAAACTCTACGTGTCGAAGGTATGGTACCAAGACTCTGGCCATTGTGTAGTAGCCGAAAGTGTCGCATTCGAGAATGGGTGAAGAGGAGTTTCATCCTTCTTTCATCAGTTGGGAGACTTAATTGGGTTTGAAGTGTTCACATAAGAGTAGAGTTAGTGGTTCTTTGAGGAATATTTGTTAATTTTGAAGAACAATAGAGTCAACAAATTGAATACAACATGCTTCAATGAATTAAGGAGTGAAAGTGAAATTTACATCCCGACGGCCATTTTGGGTAAATCCGACCGGGCAACGAATGAAAAAATACTCATCTTTGAAGTGGTTAGGCTATTGTATAGATCGATGATGATTGACAACTCTTGGAAGATTCAAGGAAAGTACGAGATGGATGATTTCTTTGCTTCTTAAAGCTGTAAAGGAATTTAACTTCTTCAGGAGTAGTCACCCTATCCAAATGCCTAACGAAGGTCATGTATGTGGAATATAGTGTGACATACTCATTTAGATGATGCTTCACAGTGGCAAGCTTTATAAAATGAATGATGAGATGATAAAATAATTGAATGGGGGAACACCCTCGGAGAGGCACATGTAGTAGTTGCATATTGTATAGCCCTCAAATGGGTTTTGTGCCCGTTGGTGGGTTTTTGGTGTTAGAGTTTTATTAATAGAAATTCCATGGAGATCGTAGGTTCTTCTAACATCTGCTGTAGTTGAAATTGAAACCGAAGAAGCTGGAGGGTTACCAAGAATCGTTACACCTTCTAGGTCGACATCAGTAGCGACACCAACGGAGGTTCTTCTACAGCGGCAAATGGAATAACTTACATAGATCGCCTAGATTGACATTGAGATTACCAAGGCATAAAAGGCGTTGAAGTGGATGCTAGGGTAGAAGATGAACCTATTGTCGGAGAAGTGAATTCGAAGGTAGAAGGACTTGCACCTAAGGAAAAGAGGAATTGGAAGCATCTACGAACCATAACTTATTACAAATTGACAATAGCTATGATTAGGTATGATTTATTCTAACATTTTACTTCAATTAAAACCCGTTTAGCCAACTTATGGAGTCCAATGGAAGTCAAACTTAGGTTGGTCAATTGGTTTTCGCACACTAATTGGGGTAGTGCAATGTGTTGATCTATGTACTGTTCCTCCTTTATCCATAACAGGTATATATGAACATAGCATGGTATATAAGAACACTCCGTGTAGATTAACTACTCATGTTGGCAAAAGAGCTTTGCCATGCTATGTAACTGCATGTTATATTTTACCCATTATCGTAGAATATACGATAAAAAAACTATTGTCCAGAGCAACACAGAGCATCCTTTGCAAGATCACAGGAATATGTTACTCGACTTGAAGTGTCGACACATGATTTTATTGGATGTCATAGTGCATTCAATGCGACTATTTATTGAAATCATCCCATTAAAACCAAATCATTAATCCATGTTCAACTGAAGCTCGATGAAAATTGATCGCTACCCATTTGATTTTCCATTTCCACTCCACAACATACCGGCCTGAAGTCGACTCCACTACAACTTTAAGTTGGCTTGCAAAACATAAAGATAAACTCATGAAAAACTCAGAGTCGAGGCCTTATAAACTTAAAGTGGACAGCACGTAGTCGCAGAGGGGAAAGCTTGGAGTCATACACAATGAAACTCTTAGTCGGACCCGAAATTCATAGAGTCGTCCTCGAGGTTTCCTTTCCCAATTCAAGTTAGTAGTTGAGATAAAGAGGGTCGCGGTTTCAAAGTTAAAGATGAATTGGAGATGGTGGCCAGATATCAGCGGTGATAGTAAGGTGATGGTAGCATGGCCAAACGCGGTGGTGGCAACCCACCTAGGCCTAGATCTAAGAATAAAGAGGTAACATTGAAGCTTGAATGGAAAGTCAAGTGGAGGTTCAAATGGTTCGGAGTTGTTTGTTCACCTAGGTCGGTTATGATACTTGATCGAGAATTGATGAACCTTGGTATTTAGATGCAGTGGTGACGACACTGATGACATGGAAGAAAAAGCCATATGATTTTTAAGGAAAATAAGAGGCAAGAGCTTAGAAGAAGGAATGAAGTGGGAGCATAAGTTTCTCTAAGTGTTACTTAAGTAGTAACACATTATAGATGATCGGTACTAATCCATAAGGGCTAGTACCGATTCATTTGAGCATCCTAATTTATATAAAAAAGACAAAATGATTATAATGGAAGGGATTGCAATGATAAAAGATAGGAATCAACTAGACCAGAAGAAGAGAAAACTTTATAAAATTTCAGAACCGAGCTAAGAATTCAAGTGGGAAACCTCAACACTAATATCTGCCGAATATATATGATTCTACGACTGTTTAAAAAAAATATGTTGAAATATTCAACAATGATGCAACATTTCATGAAGAGAGTTCACAAGGTAGAGACATCGTTTTAGAGTATAGTTCGATTTCAATTGTTCATTTCAATCCAAAGCATACTTTTCTAACTCATAGCATACTTTAGGAGGCATGTTTTATCCCACATTTATACCAAGTCATATCTCGATGATTCTGGACCATTGAGTGGTCATGAAATACGTCAAGAAGAACAAAAAATATCAAGGATGAAGAGTATAGAAAATGACTAAGTACAAAGGAGCCTAAAAGAATCAGTGTCTATCCTTATGAAGAGACGGTACACTTAGTTGTTTCCTATATCAAGTCATGAAGAGCAAGAGGAAAAGAAGAGAAATTCCAAGATGAAAAAAGAACAATACTGATCTATAAGAATGTGTACCAGACCTTTTTGTTTCTTGAAATGGGCTACCATAGGTTTGGTAATGATGAAGAATAAATCAAAGAAGAAGTTTAAGATAGTACAAACAAATAGATCGGTATTGATCCATAGCGATCGGTCCCGATTGTTTTGCTTGTGATATGTTGATTTTGACTAGTTCTTCAGACTAAAACTTTAGATCTAGATGTGAGAACATGTTCAAAGAAATCACGGTAATTTTGATGGTCGATTTTGTCTACAAAAACAAAGGCTAATGCTATGAAAGTGGATCTTCTTTTTATTTGCTAATTTTTGCATAGAAACTCTGTCGGATACCCATATGATTCGAATATTAAAATCTAGTAACTCATTAGGAATTGTGAAAGTAATCAGTAACCAAGCTAATATTTGGACGTAGGCTATCGTATTCGGTCGAACCACTCTAAATTTGTGTTCTTTTTTTTATCCTTAATCTTATTTCATTTTCATTTGGCTTTTGGTTGGATGTTTGTCCCATTTTTGGAGCAAACAATTAGATGACTTCGTTAAGAAAGATTCATTTTGGGCTAAGATTTCTGCTTTCACTTTGGGTAGAAGAGACCTGAAAGCTAGATCTAGAACCTAAAAGCTAGATCTATAATTTTTCTTCATTGAAGATCTATGGTTACTTGGATTTTGAAGGAAACTACTATTGGATCTAATAAGGATAAATCCTAGAAAAGAGAAGGAAAATATTATTACATCTAGAGCCATTGTTGAAGGAGAAAATGAAGATTCTCATAAAGGAGAGGAGATGAATCAACCAACTCTTCTAGAGACTCCAGGTGCACCGAAGATGGTAACGAGGGCGGAGTTGAATTATATTACTATTGAAATGAACAAGAGAATGGTGGAGAGCCAAAATTACATCTTAGAGAGGATGAAAAAGATTTTTGCTATGATGTCCCGACTTCCTCAAAGGCATAGGCAGAGCTACAAGTATTGATAATCTTTAGACTCCAAGGAAAAAAATTCATCTTCATCAATCATAATTGAGGAGGTAGTAAGCAAAAGATGAGGAGGAAGGATGCAGGGGCATCAAGGAGGGAAGCTACCAATGTTGGGACATGAGTTCCAAAGGCTATAACTATCGGTAATCCTAACAACTCGATATCGATCAGTCCGACATTATGGCATCGAGTGATTCCGAAGGTGAGCTTCCAAAGGATGATATTAAAGCTGGTGAAGATGGATGAGCTGCTAGTGATCAGGCTAATGAAGCTGCGATTAATGCTATAGTTCCAGCTTCGACCAAATCCAAAAAGGGTCAGGACGAGTGGTTCCTATAGAGATAGGGATACCTAGAATGTCAAACAATGGACTAAGAGTGTTTGCAAAGTCAGATTCTCGAGCCTATTCCTGAAAATCACCATTTAGCCACCCAAAGTAGCGAGGAGCACATTGATGATATAGTTAAGAGATTATTGAACAAAAAATCAAAACATAAGAAATAGTGAATGGGGTTCATCGCTAAATCGGACCCCATTCACCAACTACATCATAGAGGTTATGTATTCGACAAAGTTGGTGATACAGACTATTTCAATTTATAATAGGACAACTGAAATGAGACATCATATGCTGAAGTATGGTGCATATGGATAGTGCTCATGCAACTGACGCTGTTAGATATAGATGTTTCTTGATATTTTTAGATGGAGTTACGACGATGTGGTTCACTCGGCTCATGTCAAGGTCCATGTCATCCATTGATCAACTAGCTAATAAGTCAGCAGAATAATTTCAAGTCCACACTATGCAATCGAAGGTAATCGAACTTCACCGGAGTTTCAGAGAGGCTCTGAAGAAATTTCTAAGGAGGTCAATGTTGTAGTTACATAATTGAGCAGCCCTGCGGAGGAGATCATATTGATGGCGTTAATTAATGGGGTTCACCCAAGGATGGATTTTGGTTGGTGGCTCAAGAGAAAGCAACCATCTGCCATGGAAGAGTTTTGCCACAAGGCATGTTAGTTTCTACAATTGGAAGAGGCATATTAGGTTATCGAATTGGTTACTGATGGACAAGAGGGACCAAGTAGCGCGATACAAAGCAATGTCGTTATCAAACAAATTGTGATAGCATTGGAGTGAAGTTAAGGAATAACGATAATAATGCTAAGAGAAAACCTAGGCTTTGGTGGCACAAAAACGAGGCATCAAGAAGCGCATGGGTAATACCAAGTCGGGAGGTTGTATACTCAATTTAATAATTCAATTGAAACCATTTACCTCGCCAAGCAAGGTATTAAGCACTACAAGAAGCTGCCTCCAAGGGAAGCAATTGAGGAAGAACGATGTTTAGGGAAATATTGTTGCTTCCATAAGAACCACGAGCATAATACGAACAACTACTGGCATCTTAGAGTTGTCACTGAAGATTTAGTTCGTAATATTAAACTATAGTAGCATGTGAAGAAACTCAAAAGTTGTGTGTTCTTCTCTCTTTTGATTCTTAATCTTATATAATTTTTGTTTTCTTTTGATTGAATGTTTTTTGGATTAAATAATATAAATATAATTATTTTCGGATATTGGTAAATATATTATTATTATTATTATTATGTATATATCATTTTCTAATTACATCAAAGTAAAAAAATATAATTTTAAATTAATATATATGTAAAGGAGAATAAAATATTTATTTATGTTTACTTTTAATTACATTTAATATATATTTAGAAAATTATATATATTTTAAAATTTTAATTTTTTAAACAAGTCTTATAAAATACAAATTTTTATCAAAAATAAAAATAAAAATTTTGCCGAGAAGAAGGAAATATTTTCTTGATTAAAAAGATCCCTTTTTCGCAACTAATATATATTTATTTAGAAATGAAATAATTTTTTAAAACCTAAAAAGATTTTTTATAAAGCTATAAGTAATTTTTTCAAAAACTAAGAAACAAATTTATTATATATATAAGGGTTGTGAGCTTTTATGCATGAATACTTTATTACATATACGATCAATTTATTATTAAACAATTTTTGTGTGTATGTGTGTGTATTTCAAGAAATAAATTTTAAAACTCAGTTGTAAATGAACATGAACGGTATGTATATATGTATGTATATACATATGCTTATATACGTACATATATATACATATATATATATATATATATATATATATATATATATATATATATTACAATAAACATGCATTTTTTTAATTTTTGATCTTTCAATAATCGACACGTCGATTGTCAATATTTCCTCTTCGGATCCCTTGTTCCTTGTCCTCAAACATGGTGTGTAAATCCCAGCTTCAAGGATTCAATTAGTTCTTAAATGGAGGCTGTTTTATTTTCTGTCCCTTTAGAATGAGAGAGCATTAGGCTATTTATAGCTATCATAAGATCAAACATTTTTCACCATTCTCTCTAGAACCAAAGACCAAATTGTTCGCTTCTCTTAATTCCTTGCATGGCCGACCATACCTCTAAAGGGTTCATAGACTTCTAGCCTAACTATTATATCATATTAATTAATTAAGTCTGTATATTTAATTAAATCAATATATACCAAATATATATTACTTTAATTAATTTTAAAGGTTCAAATGAATAACTGAAATGCCATAAAATTAACATTTGCATTAATTTTATTACTAGTTTATAATATTTATGAATTATTTTTGAATTGGTTGAACTTGGAAAATAGTTAATAATGTGGTTGTGTTGACTTATTGGTTTGAACTTTCGGTCAATTATTAAACAATTTAAACATTGAAGCCTATACGAACTTTACTAAAATATAATATCAAGAACAAGTCGCATATAAATAAATTAGGCAAAATCCAATTTCTAACCACTATTAACCTACGCCATGTAATGATATTTTATGCATGTTTTCTTTTAGTTATCATTAATAGTGTTTGATCAATGTTCAAAAACTCTAATAACATTCGTTGTTAATTGCATAGACACCTTTAAAGTCCTTAGTTAATCCGATGACAATTACCGATTAACCGTTTTACTCTGGCCAAAGATTTTACTTTAAGTTAAATATCAATTAGGGTGATACTAATCATCTAGAATGAAGGAAATGAATCTTCCCTTGAGTAGTATTTCACCTTAAGTAACTCAACATATAACCAACTATGGTCGTAATATGATTGTAATTTCATATGATTGACCATGATCAAAATATAATCTAGTTACTTAAGATCTATAATGCTCTCAAGCATGAAGACTACTGCATGTCATTACATGAGATTTTCTACTTTGACTTAGTGGTATTAACCTATAGAAGACTCTCATTGAGTCATTTTGTGATTCTTCCACACAACCATAAGCCCTCTGTATCAATGATGATCACTAGTAATTCACTGTCCAACGTACAGAGGGTATTACGTACACTAGTCTCCGTAGATGTATTGATGTCCTTTTATCAACACATTTTGACTAGGAAAATTTGAGGAATAATTATTTGAACATTAATTCAAAACTCATGGTTGTGAACACATTCATAACTATAATCGGTAAAATACATTTCCTATGGGTTTTCCACTTATATATATATAATGTATATAAAGCATTACTTGTACCCGACATAGCAATACATATAAAAGAAAGCAAAACCAAACGCATACTTTATTTCAAACAAGATTCTTTTACAAGAGTTTAGTTACGTAACAGTTTACATGATTGCCCGCAAGGCACACCCTTAACTTTATCGGTTATATCTCGTATGTAACTTCTAACATATATTCTTTACTCCTAATAATCTTTATGACCTTAAGGGTGCTCAACAAATCATAAAGTACATTATATACTCATAATCCATCATTTTTCTATCGCCTAAAGAAAAAAATAACCCTTGAGGGGTACTTAACAAAGCTATAATATATTCTTACTAAACTAGGGACTATACAAACATCACCGTAAATATTTAATGGTTCGAGGGTGCTCGACGTCCATTTGTACGTATAATACTCTATTTATATTATTAATAATGGAGAGCAACATTATTTTAGAGTCGTAATCTCAATAATAATAATAATGTGTATCATCCTCCATAAGGAATAACTAGTATTCACAATACTCAATTACCTCATTTGTCATTATACACACGCAAAAAAATGTATGTCTTCCTTATATTTATAATAAGTTTAATTTTGATTATAACTTTTAAAATAATATATTTTAATATTATATAAGATTATATTATTTAATTATAATATTTACAATCTAATAAAAATCTTATATTTATTTATATATTATTATATTAACAATTAATTATTGATACAATTTTGTAGTAACATTTTATGATTATAACATTTATAATTGATATTACAATTAAGAATTATTTTTAGTTTTAAATAACTTTTATAAATTTAAGTTCAAAACAATATCAAAATTTATGTACTTATAATTTTTATAAATTCAGATTTAAGCAATTTTAATTTTTTTTTTAATGACCATTATGTATACAAATTTAAAGCAATTTTGAATTTTACTCATAACCCTTATAAATTTCGATTTTAATCAAAGTAATTTTAAATTAATCTATGAATACAAATTTTAAACAATTTTAATTTTATTCATACCACTTATAAGTTTAAATTTAAATTTAAGCTAGTCTTAAATTCAAAATTCATATGATATTCTTAGCAACACAATGCGGCTTTGATGCCATTATTGAATCGGGTGCATTAGGCAACAGGGTAAAAGGATAAATTTTTGAAAATTATTCTTTTTTGTTCCTTATGACTAGACCTTTTATGGTGTTATCATGAATACTACCGATAACACTTAATCATATTTAACATATTACTGGATGATTTTGATTTGAATTTTAAGATATATTATATTATCATTATATTAATAATGTTAGATCGATAATAAATTATTTGGCTAAATATTGTTAGTAAATAATAGAAAATAATCAAGTTTAATATTACACAAATTAATGTTGTAAATTTAAATAATTTTGTTTCATTTTAATTCAAATATCAAATATTTAAATCAAAAGATAATGTCTTAATATTTTAATTTTGATTGTTGATATGTAAATATTTGATGATAATATTAATACCATAATGCTTAATCTACAATGTCAAAAATAATTGTCTAACTTGCTATTCAATATTATCAATATGTTTAGAACTTAATTATGAACTCAGTGATGCGAGTTGTAGATTAAAAAGAGTTCATATATGAAAGTTATAAGAGCTGCAAATTACATGGGTAAAATTGTAAATTATAATATACAAATGGCTGATTAATAAAAATTTCACCTTCTTCCTCCTAATTTAGAAACCTAGCCACATCTCCCTTAATTTTCAAGAAAATTTATTTATTACCTGACATCGTTGGTGACACCTTCGACACCACCACTAAATTCCTTTTGATGATCTAATTTTCCCTATACCTCTAGTGTCGAACTTGGTTAAATTGGCCAAACCATGTTTTTTGATTTTATTGATCTAATACTTCAATGTTTATGATATTAAGCTAGGATTGCTCCCATTCTCAACATCATCACTACCAACCAAACTTGTTTTGTTCCATGTTAGTATTCCAGTTGTCATTAAGGAATGGTGCATGCATGCACGATGTTTTGCATGGATGAACGGTGCCATAAAAAAGTTTTTACTTGAAGTATAATAATAATCTAAAACTATATGTATGTATGTATGTATGTATGTATGTATGTATGTATATTTGTGTGTGTGCGTATTTTCAATTCAAAAGATCTTAACTTATTATAACACACACACGAATATATATATATATATATATATATATATATATATATATATATATATATATATGCGTGTATGCATGTATATGTGTGCATATATGTGCTTTCAAATGATAATTAGATAAAATATACTTGGTAATCCAACCAATCAATACATCTTAAATCATCAGCTTTGTCTTAGAAAGAAAATTTATTTAACTTAGTAGTGGAGTTGTGAAGTCCACCATTAAGATATTATTTACTTTAGAGGGAGAATAAAATCCTATATCTAAATGGAGGCTCTTTGGATCTATTTATAACATAAAATGCTATATCTCCTTAGTATATTTGTACTAGGCTAAACTTTATTTATTAATTAGTTTCAATAACCTAATTAATGATAAACCATTCAAATAAAATAATACGGCTAGCCCTTTTAATTATAAATCAATATTAACAATTTTAGTAACAATAAAAATATATTTATTGGTTAGTAAATATTTTTTTCGGCCTATGTAAATAATTAAATAAGTATATAAAGATTATATATTTTATTAATTAAAATTTCAACCCTTTAATAATATTAAAAATAAATGAATAATATAACTATCATATTAATTTCAACATAATGATAATTTATAATTTTTATAAATTATTTTTGATCAAAAACTAAGAGCAGGGGTTGTGTGACTTCCAGATGTGAACCTAGTCCTTAGTAAAATTTAAATAATTTAAATATTAATGCTTGCACGGACTTAGTAAGGGATATGAGTTAAGTTGCTTACAAGTTATATAAATGAAATCCAAGTTTTAATCCATTGAAGTGACAACCTTAAGCAATGATATATTGTGCACATTTTTCCTTCATCGCCACTTTCTCCCTTAGATATTTGGAGCTCAGTCAATTGTCAAAACTCTAATAATACTATATCAAATTGTAAAGTTCAACATTAAAGTACATAGTTCAATCTGATAACATTTATCAATCAAATGAATTGCTTTGACAAAAGACTTTTATTTTACATTGACTAACAATTATGGTGATATTAACCATTTACTCGAAGGAGATGAATTCTCTCTTAAATAAAGTTTCACTTCAATTAATTCTTCTTATACCCGACTATGGCCTTAGCATGATACTCACTATTGCATGGTTGACCAAAATCAAGCACAACTTAGACACTTAAATATCATAATATTCTCATGTCAAAATGACTACTACACATCGTCACATAAGACTTCTATTTTATTTTGACCTATAGAAGACTCTTGGCAAGTCATTATGCAATTGTTCCAACAAATATGTGTGTTCGTCCCTTCGTGTTCTTAATGATCATGAGTAATTTACCGTCCATTATATGGAGAACATTACCATGACGACCCGCAAATCTTTACCCTTTGAGTCGACAATAAACCACACATGTTCAGCCCAAAAAGCACAGACTGAGGAAAGTTAGGAGAAAGAAAAGAAGAGAGAAGAAGAGAAGAGAAGAAAGAGAGAAGAGAAAATAAAACAGAACAATACATAATATCATATCGCAGTGGAAAACATATAATATCATATCAATGATCTTTACAAACAGAAACTGTATATACATACATCAATCATAGCTCAACAATCAATCAATATTTATCAGCCTGAACAATTATAATAACCCATCCTCACAATTGCCGATAATATACAACAACAACAAAGCACACAGCGGATAATCAAAACATAGACGTGTATACGAAAATGAAGATCTCAAGCTCTCCTGCTGAAGCTCCAAAGCACCAAATCTGAACCAGTAAATATACCCGGTCTGAGCCGAGCATTGAAAAATAAGAACGCCCAGATCAGTCTGGTATACCAGCATGAGAAACACACTCAACTGAATTTATTAAATTACCAAACTTTTCCTTTGTCAAATCAAAAGTATCTCGTAAGACAAGCCCACACATAAACACAGACATGTTTTTATCTTACGATAACTAAAACATTTCATATCAATTCTCTTATATTATAATAGTGTATATTGCACAAATAATAATCATATAGCCGAAATTGTTACCGTTATTGAATTCCAACATACTAGGCTCTACAAATGAAATGGCAGGTACATAGTGGAGTTTGGATTTCCATACAAATGACCTGGTAAAGGGACTACCTTCTGATGGGTACACCTCTAGATGGATGTCCCGAGGCACAGAATATCTGCCCTCTACCAACACAAGACCGGCCTACCTCTATAACTAGATGGTACTGAATATGTCATCCTCCGGTCGTTACCGACCTTTACCGAGGGCCCTCGAAGCATACCAACCACAATAATCAGATATATGACGTCATAGCGTGTAAAGACATATCTAGAAGAGGATGTCATACCCTACTTGGGAGCGACCCACTTAGCCTTGCCGCATCTAACTCTACTTTGGTCATTTCCGATTGATGAGGCCTGAGGTGATGATTACCTTTCACATATCACATCACTTTGAATACCACACGACCATTTCCTTTGACTATTAATTGCCTTCCACAAAAATACACCCCTTGAGCTCATACGTCTCAAGGAGGGTGTTAAGCTAAGAGAAGTTTCCTTCTCCGCCACCACTGATGCACGTTTGTAAAAACCAATGTACGTAATCTTTAGAAATGCAATGTCAGACAAACATCCATACAAGTTATCCAGGAACAGGACAAACCGAAGGTACTCTCCTACCACATCCTGTCGGGAAATCCTTAGGATTAGTAGCAACAGCCCTTGCGTTGGATATTTCACAACAAAGAGACTACTACTGCTTGATGTATATTGGGATTTTGACCCCAAACGATCAACAAGCAGTCCCCCACTATGAAAATCCTGAATATCAATATCATCACAACGTGCACAATCGTCGCATAAATGTTCGTTCGAAGTGGTTTTCAGATAAATCTGATCCCGGTCTCTTCGCACCAATAATGCAAAAGCGTTTCTAAACCTCATACAAAAACTAAGTCCCA
The DNA here is from genome assembly GCA_030765085.1 of Allium cepa. Taxonomy (NCBI): domain Eukaryota; kingdom Viridiplantae; phylum Streptophyta; class Magnoliopsida; order Asparagales; family Amaryllidaceae; genus Allium; species Allium cepa. The sequence goes on from CM060932.1 coordinate 142,808,037, forward strand.
TAGACTTATCACGTCTCCAACTTTCAACTTGCTATCCTTCGGGCCAAGACGGAAGCTTAATAGATTAGAGTAATACTTCGCAATATACGAATCCACATCCTCAAAACAACGATAATCAAGCCTACATAGAAGGCTACGTACTAAGTGTACGACTAAATAGTTCCCACATCAAGACGAGGAACTAAAATTTGGCCAAATTTGATAGTCGGATATTTAACTATCAAAGCAAACAAACAAATATTTAGCACCATAAGTAATCATTAGGTCATTTTAGTTAATCTTTTATTAATTAAATCACTTGCCAAATACTCACTTCAAATTATCTTTAAAAAGATGCAATTCTAAACCGATTCAACATTACAATATTGGAAAACTTTTCCATCTACTTATTTAATAATAGTTATTCACCAACCAATTTATTTTCAATACTTAGAATACATATACTTAAATCAGGATTAAGTATATATTTTATTCTTTAAGAAAAAATATTCTCTTAAACATATTTATTTGGGTCAAAACGAATTTACGTAAAACATCATTACGACAACCCAAAATTATTAGTGTAGGGATTCAAAAATTAGATAGACATATAAATCCCATACATTATACAAAACATTTTCTTTCGAAAATCATTTAATATAACAACAGTGTTATAGTCTATCATTTCCTTATTTCTTGAAAACATCTATTTCAACAATGAATGATGAAATCTACGTATTCGATACTTAACACATTTTAAAACATATTCAAATCATTTTATTCCATTTAAAATATCACTTTCCAAAACATTTATTTAATTTAAAATATTATTCACTGTCCAAAATCGTGAATACAATTGATTTACCAAATCCAATATTTCTGCACATTTTATTCAAAGGATAATCCACTGTCTAAAATCGTGAATATAACTCCTTTTACCAAATTCATTAATTCTACATATTTATTAAAAGTTTATCCACTGCCCAAAATTATGAATGAAATTCCTTTAATAAACTTTTATATTTAACTTATTAAATTCAATTGATTTCAGAATTATAAAATAAGTTTATAAGTTCCATTTATATTTTATAAAACTTCCGCTTATAAAATTCCTTTATTAACTAATTCCATTTAAATCTCGTTTATATACCAAAATCCAATTTATAAGCTAATTACTTATAAATCTCTTTATTTCTCAAATTCGTTCTTTTATAACTTCACAAATTATATAAATCTATAAATCTAATTTGCTTATAAAAATCCATTTATAACCCCATTTCGACATTTACCAAACTCCTTTATAATCCCATTATTTTGATTTATAAAATGTCAGTTTATAAATCTTATATATAAACCATTTATAATAAGTCAAAAGCTCAATTTAAACTATTTACAAAATAGCTAACTCTATATACCAAAAATATATTCTGATTATATTTCACAAAAATCATAATTTTTATAACATAAAAATTATAACTTTTATTTATTTAAAATAAATCAATTTCGTTAACAATTCAAAAATTAATAAAACATCTATTTTAAAAATCACTTGAAAATCCTTTTTCAAATTGAAAATCGTCACTTTAACATTTTCAAATTTTCAAAAATAGGCCCAATGCTGCAACAACACTAAATACATCAATCACGGCATCCAAAACATCATATATCATATGATAATAACGTATATATCAATATCCTATAAATAAAACCAATACTGACGAGGAATCCAGTTGGATCCCTCCAACCTGTCACCTACAACAAATATACATATTAAAATATATGTACAATGTCCACTTCGAGGCAGATGCATGTACAAAGGGTCATCCGCTCATACATGAAAATGTATAGGGTCTCATCTGCTCCAATAGGCAGGAATATATCCAAATACCAATCAATATATAGATAATATATCATATATCATCCATACAATCATCAATCATCATAAAATAAATTTATTCTCACTTATAAAAGGATACCAGTGAGTCAGAAAGAGTGAGTTGTACTCACATTGATTCCAATAGCAGTTGTAGTGTTTTATACCAAATAAAATTAAATAGACGTTTAATTTTACCCAAAATTTACACTAGTTCCAATCAACTCAAACTAGCTCTAAAATGTAGTGCTCGTCAATATGGACCCAAAATAATTCTTTTCATCAAAAACGGACCTCGTATGAAGAAGTTATAATATTTCAAAATTTATACAAATTTATATGTTTTAATTTACAAATCTATTTTATTTTTAAACCTTGAAATAGATCGGGTCGTTTGTTCTTGGACTGAAGATCATGGCCGTGAATTTCATTTCTTCCCCATCAGTTTTCACGCACGCAAATAACCCAATGTAGCCAACGATCTTGGTCAATTTTAACGACCTCTCGTTTGATCGTGACGAAAATCAGATACCCTCACTTCGAAGCTCATGCTCTATCGCACCAACACCCTCAAAAACGTTAAAATTGGTCGCCTATGCATCACAAAAATCGAACACAAACGTGGGGCCTTTGAATGAAGATTGTCGTCGATCCATCACTCAAAAACCGAACATCGCCGTATGGATTAGAAGGTCTCGATGCGCTCTATCATTTTATAGTTGAAATATTTTTGTAATTGTTTATGGATTAAGAGATTTTGAGAGAAGAAAATGGGAAAGTATCGGCCATTGAAATATAAGAAGAATGGCGGCTAGCCCTAGCCTCTTTAGGGTTTGTGAAAATAGAGGAAAATTATGGCCTTATATAGAAAATTTTGCGACACTATTCATATAAAAAAATTTCGAACTTCAATTGAAGAGTACCACCTGACGTTTATAATGTTTTATCAATATTCCGAACACAATGGAATATATACCTAGAGCCAATTCGATCGTATTTGGAAGGTAGGTTTTCGAATCGACTTATCTAAATTTAAAATTTACTTAAACAAATTTCTACGTGTTTTAGCTTGCCACGGCTAGATCGTAAATCCGATTTACAGAAAATATGAAATCCTATAGTAATATAACATTATGGATCCAATGAAACTTGTTTCGTCGAAATCCGAGACTGTCTGAAAAGTGGCTATTTTTACACGTTAATTAATATTAAAATATTCAATTTCTATAAATTAACTTTTAATTCAATTTCAAAAGTTCTCTAACATCATTTAATTCAAATTTATGAATCATTTTCATTCACATTAAATTCAATTTTCAATTATTTACACAATTTAAAATGTTAAATTAACAATTTAATTATCCAATTAAATCAAGATATTCGAAATATAAGTTATTCAGCTTACAAAGTTAACTTATGATTATTTAAAATTACAATTTCAAATGACTAAAATTCTGGGTCGTTACAATTGCATACACTAGTCTCAACCGATGTACCGATATCCCGTTCTCAACACTTTTTGACTTGGAACATTTAAGGATAAGTATTTATTTTATCGATTCAATACTCATGGTTGCGAACACATTTATAACTACAATTGATTAAATACTTTTGCTACGGATTTCTACTTGTGTATATTCAATGTATGTCAAATATTAATTAGATCTCAATATAACAATGCATAACATAAAAAACAAAACTAAAAGCTTACTTTATTTCAAACAATATTTTTTGTATGACTTAAGTTATATAATTAAATTACATAATTACCCTATGGGCGTACCTATAACTCTGCCATAAATCACCTAAACTAAGTAAAGATTTGCAAGAAATCAATGATTGCAATTGAGAAGTTGATTAGATGAGGACATTTCGTAGAGTTCTCTAGGAGAAACCCTACCCCAATTAATGTACAATTGACACCTCTTATCAACATTTTTGCAAAAATAATATCACTTGTGCCTTTTAAAACTAGATATTGCTAAAGCTTTCAGTTCAATAGACTAGTTCTTTCTTAAAGATCTCCTATTGGCCAGGGGATTCAGTACTAGATGGCTAAATTGGATCATGACCTTACTAAAAACTGGAAATTCTGGTATAATAGTTAATGGAATTTTAGAAAATAAAATTCAATCTAAATGCAGCCTTAGGTAGGGTCCCCATCTTTTCAATTTAGCAGTGGACGTTTATGCTAAGATGGTTGATTTATCTATTACAAACGGAGTCTTAGATAACATAGGCAATGACATCACAAGTGATAGACTTTCAGACCTTCAGTTCGCTGATGATACCATGCTTTTTACCTCATATCTGCCTTATCATCTTACACCTTTCAAGTTTATTTTATACATCTTTGAAATGCATTTAGGACCCAAAATCAATTTCGATAAGAGCTCAGTCTTAATTTTGAACGATATAAAAAAGGTCGAAAATCTTATGGTCGAGACCCTCAATTATAAAATCATGAGGTTTCCATAGACTACCTAGTCTTTAGGATTAGACCAACAAAGCTAAAAATGAAGATTGGTAGGTAATAATAGATAAAATTAAACAAAAATTATCAAATTGGAACAACAATTTCTATCTAGAGTTAGTAGGATCGTCTTAATTAACTTGGTCTTATCAGCACTTCCTATATATTGGATGGTTTATTATCTCTTTCCATAATGGGTAATAACAAAATAGATAAAATAGAAGAGATTTTCTATGGAGAGGAGATAGTTCTTGTAGCAGCATTAACTATCTTGTCAAATAAGAAACAGTTTGCAAATCTAAACAAGAAGGAGGCCTAGGAACCATAAACCGTCATAACTTTAATGTATCCTTATTAGGAAAATGGCTTCGGAAATTTAAAATAATAATAATAACTTAATTTAGAAAGAAATGAATTCTAATCAATCCTATGGTGAAACTTAGAACCTTCATCACATATCCTCTAATCCCAACAACATATCTTACTTTTGGAAGTCTATTTTAAAAAATTTACATATTTAATCTTGGTATGAGTCACATAGTTCATTCTTATAATACTACCTCCTTTTGGCATGATAGCTCGATCTTAAATGTTCCTCTAAGGGTGGAATTCAAGGATCTTTGTAATATTTGTAATTTCAAAAAAGCCTTAATTTCCGAGGTTTCTACATCTTATAGCGAATTTCCATCGAACTTCAACTTTGACCTTGCTCTTGAAGGTACTTCCTTGATTTAATTTATAATACTTATTGTAATGCTTAAGCTCTACAACTTAGATAATGAAAGTGATACTAAATTTGGTGTTGTAAAAATAATAAAAATATTTTCCCCAAACTCAGTTTACAAACTCTTAAATTTTTTTAGGACAAAGGAAACGACCTTTAATCTAATTTGGAAAGTTAATGCGCTGCCAAAAACGAAAGCGCATATGTGGCTGACCTTACACAACAAACTAAAAACAATTGAATATTTAAAGAAAAAGAACCTAATTTTAGACAAAACACATGCCTTTTGCAACTCAAACTTAGAAACCTAACACACCTATAGTATATCTGCCTGTTGACTAATTATATACTTGTAAACACTCTTCATATTTTGGACTTTAACAAAACTAACAGGGATTTCAACTGCGACTATTAATGGAACGTAATATTCCCATTTTTATAGAATTCTGCTGGATATTATTTTCGTAACCACATGTTGGTATCTTCGGTTCGAACAGAACCAAAAAATGTTCAATACCAACACCTCATCTGATAACCTCACTTATGCTATTGCACTATACATCTACAATTGGATGGCAAACCCTAATTACAAATTAGCCAAACATATATCATTTAAGGAATTTCTTTAAAAGGTAAAAGATAGGATTGGCGCCTTAAAGATTAAAATTATCCATAATGGTAGGGGACATAATATGGCCATAAGCACCGAACTAGTCGACCCTTTTAGTGAAGATTACCATTTAAGAACTGCACTATTGCTAAATACGAAGTATTCCATCGATTTATACTCCTTTACCATTACATGCGCATGCACGCATGCACGCATTTTAGCACGCATGCATACACATGCACACACAAACATATATATATATATATATAATATATATATATATATGTTTGTGTGTGTTCGGGACTCATATCTTTTGTTGAGATTTTCAAGTTTAGTATGATATTATGGTTTGGAGAGATTTTTCCACGTCTGCTTCTATGATGGGACACCTTAGCAGCTGATCTAGACTTTTATTTCGTAAAGCTAGCCAAGATTACACTTACTGCTATGACCTGTGCATATTGTGGTTTCAAGGCATTACACAGTGCAAATTTACTTACAATCCTTGTATCACGGTTAACTTTCTTGTTTGTATGACTGGGTTTTTTTCTATTTTTATGTAAGGGGGTTTTTGCAACTTGCCATGCTTGTTGGCAGCACCTCTTTTAGTGTGGAATAAAATTACAGGAGTGCTCTCCTCCTTGAGAGAAACATTCGTTTTACTCAAAAAATGTACAATTAATACCTAACGCAAAGGGAGAGAACCAGTTGTATTAATCCATTAAAGTATTTTGTTGTAATTTTGTTATAATGATCCATATTTTTTTTATAGTTGATCAATGTACGAGAGCTACTCTATCCCTATAAAGAATTTTGTTATAATGATCCATGGTGCATTTTGCTAGTACCCACAATCAAGCCTGGAACTGTTATATTAAGAAGGTCAAGGATTGAAAATAGTATATGCATGCACCTAAGAATAAAATACTGGGAAAAATGATTCTTACACTACTGAATGTGACATTCTAAAGTGGATAATATAATAGGTATAAAAATAAGTAGGAGCTTCCATCAATAATATTTTCCACCATGTTTTCAACCGTATGAAGTTAACATTAAGTATTTTTTATTTCGGCCTAAAACTTTTTCTGGCTTCAATGATCAGGATGGAGTCCCTCTAGGAGAATAAAATAGTTGGTGAGTATAGAAAGTTCAATGAGAAATGTTTTAAGTTGTCTTGTCAAGGTAACCAGCCATCTTATTATAGTGCTCTTTTGGCCATCTGACATTGGGTGCTATGGAAGATAACATGTGTACTACGTTTCTTCTTCTAAAGTTTCCCATGGAATATAGTAAGGGAGATGTTAGAGGAGACCTGTAAACACCTATAAATTTACACCTAGCAACTAGAATAGTTAATTTAATGATTAAACCGTTAATTAAACAATGAGGGTAAAAAGGGAATTTTTTTTCAAATTGAAGAATTAAGGCTTGAAACTATTAAAACTACATTATGTAGTTTTTAATGGTTGAAACAAACTAAAGATTTACTGTATTTGGAGCTACAGAGTGAGAATTATGATTCAGATAAGAATTTAGTAAAAGAGGATAGTTTTTTGATAATTAACTAATCCTTCCCGACGTACAATAAGCTAATTTCGGCAATCCCTCCAAATCACTAATTAATCTCCTAACCCCTTGTCTCCATTAAGCTAAATTTCTTAGAAGGAAACCCATCTTTAAGCCAAAATTAGATCCCTAAGATCAAAATGAAGTCATGTTTATTCAAATCAAGACAAGATCAACCTATTCATATAAGAAAATCATGATTTTGCAAAGGTTCAATTCAAATAGTGGATCCACATCATATTTGGACTTGCTTGAGGACAATTATTACTTGCAAAAAAGGTTTTTGTGAGTGTGATGGTTTCTCTAATAGTATTATGGTTTATATTTATGTGTACGCTTATGAATATGAATTAATCATTTGGATATTGTAGACCCTAACATATCAAGTTGCACCACATTACATATAAATTGGATCTAATATATATTTGGGGTTTAGGTGATCTCTAGTTAATCATTTGGATATTGTAGAATTCACACCACAAATGAATTAACTAGAGATCACCTAAACCCCAAATATATGTTAGATCCAATTTATATGTAATTTGGTGCAAATTGATATGTTAGGGTCTAAGGAATGTATGAATGAACATCTAAGCTCATTTTGAATGTTAAATAAGATATACATGCTTGAATTTTCTCACTGTTGCTTAAACTATATGCTTGTTTTTTATGCTTCTATTTGCGAGATTTTGCTTATAAAAGTTAAGAAAAATGAACAGGCAAAGAGGCGTAGAAGCATCGATGTAAGCTGGATCAAATTGCTTAAATAAAGAAAGACATAGAATTTTCTATGTGTATGGAACAATAATAATCCATTATGTATCAGTATGATCGATACTAGTTGGCCAAGTAGGCTTTGTGATGGAAGGAAAAATACCATAGAGTGGTGAGCTATGGATTAATGTTGGAGCATTCTTGGGGCAAACATGGAGTGGACTCGAGAATTTATAGAAAGGCATGTAGTCAACTAAATAGGATGGGCAAAAGTTGTGGATTGATGGCAAAAGCATTCCAAAGCAAAAAATGATAAGACGATGAATGTTTTGCTAAATTAACGGATTGGTACTGATCCATGATGGATCATTATCAATCCATAAAGTTTAAGAAAAATGATCAGAGAAATTGGAAGAAAGACTAAGAATTAGGCTCAAGGAAGCCTAAGGATTATTAATTAGGGTGGACTATCGACCAACACTAGGTAAATTCAGGAATGACATAGGCGTTCATTATGGGAGGCCCGAAGTGAACTTAAGTAGTGTTATTTGATCTTTGAAGTAGCATATCCTCCTTATATGAATCCAATTTCAATGGAAAATAGAATGTTGTGTCGGTGCAGTGCGTTATCCATTATGTGAATTTTTGGAAAGAATCTGGATACTTTTATTTTTGAGCCAGGGTTGGAAGATCCAACATTTGACAATGATCTTGAAATAATGGGACGGTCAGGTTGTATAATAATGAGTTGATGTAACACCCCACATTTTTAGACAATTAAATAACCAAATAACGATGAACAGTGAAAATAAACATTTTTAGAATTATCAGAATATGGCCTTGAAATTTGATACCGTTGTATTTGTGGCAATTTTCTGATCAATTTCCATATTTAGATTTTCGAAATTCGAGTTAATATGAAGAAGTTATGCGAGAAACAAAAATTAGGAAAAAGAAAAATAATAATGAAATAACATGGGTCGAACCCCCGAGGCACACAAGTTGACCCTAGGGTTGACCATCAAAGCACACAGTCGGCCTGTAGATCGACCCGCATTATATCTTGGACGGCAATTCCTCTAAGTACATGCCGAACTCTTCAAATTTGATTTTTGCCTACTCCGAAATGTCGTTTTTTGGATCCAATGTTTCGCAACGAGCCTTTGACATGGTTACAGCGGATTTAATCCAAAAGTCCGACAGTCTGACATCCCTAAACTCCACTATAAATAGGATCTTAGGCCTAGCTATTTTCTCACAATCAACTTTTCTCCCAATTGGGTTCATTGCCTGAGGTTGGACCCCAAATAGAAACTATTTCTAGGGAGAAGATCTTTTAATAAAAATATTAGACACCTTATAGGGGAGCCAGGAAGGCCATGGAGTAGAGTTAAGACTATAGAGCAAAGCTAAGGATGACATGTGAGTGGATTTAAATTATATACCTTTTACGTTTATGATATATTATCGTTAGATTCCCATTAAATATTTTAATTTAGCATTTATTTCAGTAATTAGTTATGCTAATTAGTTATGTTGAAACTGTATATTCTATAAGAGAGCATAGCAAAAAAAGATAGGAATCCAATTAAATATGAATAATATTAGGCTTAACAATTATGAAGAAAGGCATAAGCCTAAAAGTAAGAAATTTACAATAAATTATGCTAAAACGGGAAAAATAAGTTAAAAGAAGGAAAATTTAATAACTTGATTTGGAAGTTAGTGATAGATTAGTTAGTTGGTTTAGAAAAGAGAATACATTTCCATAGTTTAATATTGTAAGAATAACGATAAACGTAATTGCAAGAATAAGAAAGAAAAAGGGAATTAGTGTAAAATAGAGACATTTCTGTATTTTGCATTATCCAATAATTAAAGAGACAATAAACGAAATATCTTGCAATTACGAATTATTCTTCATAACATTATTTAATATTGAAATATGGAAATGGATTTTTAGTACATTTTTTGTAACTAACCAAATAGAATAGAACTACTTCCTAGAATAAAAGGGAATAAAGCGAAGAGTTAAAGAAATTAAAGAAGAAATCAAGTTAATTATTTGACAACACTAGAAATAATAAACAAAAATGTGCCTAGATCTGCATTTACTGCGTAGATAGAAAAATAAAAGTAAAGCAATTATTCTGATAAGTAGTTTGTTACAATTGGACGTAGTCCCAAGCCAAGATGTCAAATAAAAGAGAAATAAAAAGAATATAATATCATAATAAAAGAGGACAGACTAGAATAGAAGAGAGGCACTTGTAATTACACTTATAACATGTAATTTATAAAAGAAAGAAAAGAATATTAAAGTAACAATTACAAGTATAATTCTAACACATAAGTTATAATCAAAAAAAGAAAGAAATAGAAGAAGCTTATTTTATCAACTTAGATCTTCGATTAAGTTAATAAGAAAAATGATAGAAGTGGCCCATACAGGCAGCATTCCCTTTAAATCAAGAATTGATGGCCTCACAATAGTTAGGTAGGGCTTGGCTTGCCGATTAGGGTAAATAAGTAGCCAAATGAATAGGAAAAGTAAACTAAATGCATAATAAAAGATTAGACGCATGGTCTAATAAAATGGTTAAGACGCGTTTGGAGAAGCCCTGAGGATGAAGAGCCTAACGAAGCAGTCCATCGCAAATTTTAGTACAGAAAGAGCACGTACAGCTTAGTTAGTTTGGGCTAGAAGGATGTACGAGACTTCAATGGGACGTGAGGGTACTCTAGGATGGCCCTCTGTGGTAGGCCTAACGAAGCTGCACTCCCGGAGGCAGGTCTATAGGTGTTCCATCAAGAGAGTATGCCTTGACTGCTTTTTCATTGCAGGCCTAACGAAGCGGACCTTTGTAGGCAGTCAAAAGGTTGATAAATGGAGTAGAATATTCGTATGACAATGTACGCTAACTTGCGAGTTGGTTTTAGTGGGCATGACCTAAAAGGATAGTCGCATGCGGAGATTAAGCCATCATCAATCAAGAATGAGTTCGGGAAAGGATAGAGTTAAACCAATAGTCAAATGATTCTTTCACTATCGAAATATTGGATGAGGGGCGCAGCCAATTGGATATTTAGATTGTTTGCAGTAAGGCATAGCCACTAGCTCTTTAGAGGTCTTTCGATTAGTTGAGGGGTGGCTGCGTGGGGCCAAAGCCACAATGAGAAAAGAGACAGACCAAGTAGAATATATGTATTATAGGCCTAACGAAATTGTCCTTTACAGATATAGAAAATCTCCGACTGAGTTCTGTACAAGGTAGACCTTGTTGGCGGGATTCATGGAGTAGACAGAACGATTACATATAGTCCTCAAGGTACGCACTGGGTGATACATTGTGGATGTCCGAGCATTAGTATAGGCTCGTTCGGTGTAGTTTTATGATTTCATAGTAGACGATGGTACATCTGTATTGTAGGCCTCACGAAGCTGTCCTTTACAAATGTAGTTGCAGAATGCTCTAGGAGAAAGGCGATGGAATCCTTTTCGAGGAGGACACGGAAGGTGCTATGGGTAATACCTGAGACCAATGCGATCATTGGGCATGTAGCTACATATACATTTTTTTATTAGGTTTTAATCTACAGGGAGTAGATGGGTATGATTCATGAAAAGATGAGAGAGTATTATAAACCCAATAAACCTAACATAACAGAAAATATAAATAAAAAGGTAAATGTAGAATTAAGTTTAGAAATGTATAATTTGTCCATTCACCAAAACTTTAGTTCTGACCCCCTTCTCATACATCCCATGGGTTAGGCAGATGGCAGAGACTTTCCATCTTTGAGACACTTGTTTAAAAAGTGTTATTATCTTGGTGAGTATTTACATACTATTATATTTTAGTCAGTTCCGCTGTAAGATATTTACTTGAGCTCTGATATATTTGTCTTTGCATATTTGCAAGATACCAGATACCCAACTCGGGCTTCAGTGGGCTTGGGTTTTAGCATGTTTGTGAAAAATCCGAACCCACTGGAATTCGGGTTGTTACAGTTGACATGAACAAATTAACAAACTCAAGATGTAAGGCCACCTATTTTGAGTCTACATACATGCAACTTCATGTTGGTTATGTAATAACTATCAATGTGAAGAGGAGCAAGTGATAAGTCCCATCATCCTAATGTTATTTGTAAATATGTATCTTAGATTTAAGGGTATCAACATAAGAGTGCATGACCACCAGACGAGTATCACTCATCTCCAACAGTATAATGTGTTAAGGTACTTAGCAAACAAACTCTAGCACTCTTGTGTGTGATGTTAAAGGTGTGAAAGAAAGATACTGAGGTGCTCTTGGATGATGTGTTAATGACTTGGACCATGAGCTAGTAATTAATTGTCATAGGGGAAGTGTGGACCATTGAAGGACATCGAAGGTGAGCCATAGCCGATCGCATATTGATGGTGAAAACGGTTATTGAATGTAACTAGTACTTGACTGCACATTGATGGTGATAACAGCTCATGGAAACATTCGCCCTAGAGTATAGGGTTCCACTATACTTATAATGATTGGTGTAGTAATCAGCTAATTAATCATGACCTCCTGATTCTATGTCCAAACCAATGCCCCAATACCAAAAGGTCATGGACAAGGATAGTTAGGGTGGAATAGAAATTAAAATAGTATACAGAGGTATCTACCTTCAAAACTCGCTATGGGATGAATAAAATGTAATAGTACATATAATAGGAATATCCGAATCAAACTAGAGAATAAACTTAAGTTTTGTTATAGTAGTCCATAATAACACTTTATAACACATGGTTCAACATAAGTACAAGATACTAAAATAGTCAATGGCTACATAAGGCAATATAAACAACACATCTCGATTGAATTTCCATTATCACCTACTCGCTTCACTCTCTAAATCCATGTCAACCTATCATAGACATATAAAAAATATAAATATAGAGGGGATCAGACATATGCCCAGTGAGTGAAGAAACATCTCTAAGCATACGATACCAACATGCTAATAAAACATCATTATAGACTAAGACAACATTTATCAATTTCATATGTAATTGTATGTATCACAGTATATATTTCATAGCATATAGACATTTATTCACTCTTATGACCATATGACATAGCGACAACGTACACAAAATAGTTAAGACGGCGATAAAGGCCGACACATCCCACTATCAGTCATTGAGGCAATGACAACAATTAATAACGCCTTCAAAATGATATGCTTTACAGTTTATTTAATGTACCCTAGTATCTTTTAATTTTTGGTCTACCATGTGCTTTGTGGGAAGGACTAGTCATATACCATACCTTGACCCTCCTGCATTCGACCTAATTATACTAAGATTTATGTAAAATCAATGTAGTGAATTAGATAAACGTCTTTGTCTCCCTATATAAATTCATTGCATGTGATAGGGCCTAACCACATATGATAACCAACCTTATTTTTATTATATCTTTATCATAAACGAAAATATATAAATTCACGTAACCATCAAACTCGCCTTCTATGAGATCATTCTACATATGTATACATACGTCACATAATGTCCTAGCGTTGTGACTCGATCGTTTTGAAGCGCCTTAGATCACATACAATGGCCTCATAGGTTTTCGATTCAACTTGTGCCAAGTAGATATATTCAAACATCCTGAAAGGACTCGTTTCTTCGACTCTCGAAAATTAATGCTAATACATCCTTGATATTCACGTGCCATAAATCCACGTGTTGGAGAAGCTGAATCTCAAGAGTAAGAAAGAAAAATAAAGACTGAACGAAATCTCACATATATTATTTTAATAAAACTTTACAACGAAAACTAAAATACATTTATCAGAGTTAAAAAACATGGACAGTTATAAATTTCTATCCTTACAAATGCAGAACATTATAGTACAAGAGTGTGGTGGAAATAGACAAAAATCTTCGGTAAAGTCTTCTGACTTCATGCTTCGAGCTCCATCCAGATTTCTTCTAAACTAAGCCTGACTACTAGGCTGCCCGGGAAGATTAGGGCACCCAGAGTTTAAGGAAAAGGAAAATAAACTTCGGATCATCCATAGGACTGGTGTGAGAACTCAAGAATACATGTTTTGAAATCAAAAAAGTATCTCATAAAACCACGCCACACATAAACACGGAACGTTTTTTTACCTTATGATAACCAAATCTTTCTTACGAAAAAATAAGGGATATTATTTTTAATGACATATCTTTGAATATATTTTCAAGTAAACTTATCAATCGTAGCCGAAATTATTACCATTATTAAATTCCAACATACTAGGCTCTACAAACAAAATGGCAGGCTATTATTGGAGAATGTATTTCCATACAAATGACCAGATGAAGGGACCACCTTTCGGTGGTACATCTCTAGAGTAATGTACCGAGGCACATAACATCTACCCTCCACCAACACAAGACTACATACCTTTCTCAATAGATATTACCGAATATGTCATCACCTCGGTCGTTACCGACCTAGCCGAGGGCCCTCACAACGTACATTCATAATAATTTAAACCTGAACGTTATAACAGGTAGAAATATATCTAGAAGGGAATGGAAATATCCTAATGGTTGCGAACCACATAGCCTTGCTGAATTTATCATATTTTAGCCATTTTCAGGTGTAAGGCCTGGGATAACGATTATCTTTTACTTTGAACCTTTCATTTTGAATGCCGCGTTGCCATTCCATCGATCACTATTGACTTCAACAAACATACAACCTCTGAGCTCATATGTCTTAGAGAAGAGTGTCAAGCTAAGAGAAGTTGCCTTCTCCGCCATTAAATAGATGTATGGTTAAAAAAGTCAACGTTGAAATCTCAAGAATGCAATGTCAGACATTCGTCCATACAAGTTCATTCTAGGACTGAACGAAACCGAAGGCACTCTCCTACCAAATCCTGTCTGGAATTAACCCTAGGATTAGTAGCAAAATGTCCTTGCAACCTAAAGAGTTTCAGAAACGAAGGGATCACTACTACTTTAGTATTTGGAAGCTAACCAGAATTATCAACAAGTAGTCCTTTCAAAAATCCTTAGTCCTTATCCTTAATTTTCTTTATCGTATCTTCATTTTTCAAATGCATACATCAGTTCGAAGTGGTTTTCGGATAGGGATTTACCCCAGATCTGACCCGGTTCCTTCGAGCCAATCATCAATAAAAAGAGGTTCTATGAATAGGGAATCATTCTTTAATTGATTAAGTTCTTTTTATCAAAATCTCTTTTGGAGATATATATATATATATTTCTAAGACATTCTTTTTGGTATATGCGGAATTATTAAGCCTCTCTTGTCAATTACTTTGATTACTTAAAATCCTTTTTAAACTCTGAACAATTCAAAATCATTTCATTTTTTTTACTTAGGAAAACATTTCCAAATTATTTCGTTTAAATCTTAACAATGATTTCTTAATTCAGAACTCATAATTTTAATTGAGTTAAAAACATGTTATCTAGGATGTTAATCTAAAACTAGTAAATATTCAATGAGCAGAATCTGTAGAAATCATCTAATTCTACTCAACATCGATTTCCGTATTCAACAAATAATATAGGAGGAATAACGGTGAAATCGCCTTTTAAATTCCATGAATAGTATGATTTTTCTGTTTGGGATTTAATACCAAGTGTAAGAAGATCATCTCTATGTAATCAAAGTTGTATTAAATTTGGAAAAATTAAATCCTTTTATACTTAACTCGTTTTCGACATTTCGACCTTATCTATCCCTCGCCTAGGGAAGAGCCCAGGTGAGCTAGCGAACTGGTTGCTCCAGAATGTCTCCTTAGTTTAAGCACGTCACATCCGGATCTCACAAATAGAAAAATCAGCTCTACTCGTTGGCTTTCAGAGCCAATATTAAACCAGTTTATTTATAATAGCTTTTCTTTATACCATATACTTAACCTCTTTTAAATAACCCATAAAAATCCCAAAAAACTATTTAAACACTTAATTATCCATCTAAAACCATTTATAAAAGAATTGGAAAAGAATTGTTAAGTTTAAAGCTATATTTCAAATGTTATAGAAAAGTGCTGTAGAAAAGTGCTGCGAAAAGTGTTTTTTAAGCTATATTGATCAAAACGACTTTTTATCGCTTGAAAATTCAATTTTATTACTCAAATAACTTTTAAAATATTTATAAGATTTATCCACATTTTTAACAATTTTAAATTTTCACTTTCAAAGAAATCCAGTTTTGGATTCTGAACTGCAAAACCGCGATTTTTCCTATAGCTTGTCTTACTCATATGTCAAAACTACTCATCGAAATCTCAATTTTCTTTCTTCTTGGAAAACTATGGATATAGTAGTTCGAAAAATTATTATTTTGAAGAATTCCAAGCTATATTCCAACTTTTACACTTGTTTGACTTTTATGGCACGAAATCGCGAACTACCGTTACACGATACGCTTATTTTTGACTAAGTTTTCCGTTCTCATTCAAACTTCACCAAATTTTTTTTAAATGTTTATAAAATAGTTTAAACTCTCCATTTTAAAAGAGGTTTAACATTCCATACACACCATTTCATTAATTCAAGGAAAGTGATTTCCTTTGTGCTTATCAACGTGTATTTTCGTGACTTGCATATATATTCAATATTCATATGAAAACATCCAAACTTCATAATCAAAGTATATTAAGCATCCATTTGCAAACATCATATCATCACCCAAAATATAATATAATAGTTTAGGAGTTCTCACCTTCATTTTCCCTTTGAGCTAATAGATAATCGACTATAGCTCCACTACGATCGAACTAAAGAAAACGAAACCAGGCCTATGACCTAAGAGTGAGCTCGGCCTAGCCTTGATGGCCATGGTACTCATGGCCTAGGTGGTGTGGGGTGGTGTTCGTGGACTTTAGAAGAATAAATGAGGTGTTTGGAACTAGTTTTAAAGTGGATCGATATTATAAACTAGTGTATATATTTTTCTCTTTTATTTGATATATTTTCTCTAACTTTTCTAAAATAATTTTTTATGAATAAGAAACTACTAAAGAGGCTCTTGGAAAGCTTGAAAAGAAGTGGAAGAAGAAGTGGAGTTGTATTAGGATTTTTATGAGAAGTAGGGTGGTATTTAAAGGAAAAACTTTAGAATAAAATATTATTTCGCATAATTACCTAAATACTCCTAGCCCACACCCCTCCCCTAACCTCTAGTGCATGGGTCCCCCTCTAAATCTATGTAATGGTTGATGTATGGTGATGGTGTGGTATAATGAAGTGATGTTTGCTTTATGGTTACTTAAAGGTTAAGCTTAGGAACTATTAAATAATTTTTGTAATATATATAAATATAAATATATATATATATATATATATATATATATATATATTTGTATGTATTTATGTGTGTATGTGCTTGTTATCATGTGCATGTGACATATATATGTATGTACATGTGGGTGCATAACACTTCGAACGTCTTAGAACAACTTTTGTTCGTTAAACCGTTGAAATCCGGAGAACCGATTATCGATCACATTTTCACTTATTTATTAGCATACATATATTTGTACACAAAATCCAAAAATAAATTTCTTATTATTTTAAACTAATTAAAATGATCAAGTTTCATTTATAAAACCATATAGATTAATATTAAAAATTATGTACAAAATTGCCATTATACCGATAAAGCGATATAGACTTTTCCTTATATTTTCAAATCAAATATATATCTTTGTAAAACTATTATAAATGATTCATTATCACTTTATAACTATTCAAAATGAATTATAATCATTTAAAATAATTATACTGATATTTAAAATAATTACTAAATCATTAAATCTAAATTTAAATCAAATAAGTCAATTATTTAAATACAATGTCATTTTATCGATATAAATTTCGAGGAAAATATCTATTCAAAATAAGAACTATTACTTATTAGACTTGGAATAATATTATCTGTATTTTCATTCTTTTATCTGCGTAAATTCAAAATAAATACAATTTATCAAATTGATTAATTGGCGGGTCATTTACACATCCGAATGACATTTTGAGGATTTGAACACAATTCAGACGTTTGATTATATCATTCAAACGTTAGGCTTCCTAACAAAAAAAATCCATAGCTTTATATATGTCTGAAATAAATGAAAAATGACTTGTTTTTATGCGAGTTTTCATTATTAAATTTCAAATGTTTGAATCTTAAATATGACATCTAACCTACTATTAAATTTGGGTTTTAACCATTTTCTTGAGCTTTTCGTTCACCATCTTGACAATCATTATTTTAACTATACCTAAGCTCTTATATACGTTGTTTTGATGTAATATAGTGGTTATACGATCAGTTTACTGAGATTATTATATTACCATATAACCTAACTCGTCTTTATTCTTATTAATTACCTTAGTTATGTTATATTCACAATCCTTGATCTCTTGCCTCATACCTATTGTTATCATAAAATCATTCTAAAATCATTAGAACATTTCTACCATTTTTACAATATATTCTTAAATTCATATGCTTATTACCAACTACAATAAGAAGTTATTTAATTTATGCTTCATTGATTTACATTTTCTAATCCATCGTTCTTCCTAGATACGTAGCCTATTGTTATAATTCAGTATCAATGGCCAACTATCATTTCAACCGCAACCTCAATATCAATAACTCAATTTTATTTCATATTCCTATAATCTATATCAATTATGGCTATAAATTTAACATAGGCTATAGACTATAGTTTTGGAGCATATATAGGATAATATAATAAAGTAAATAAATCTCCACTCATATAGATATCCGAAATATCCCCAAAAAATTATTTGCTCTTCCTCCTTCACTATTCGAACTTTGACCTACCTTTAAAACTCTTTGAGTCACTTTATTTTTCTCGTTTTCCTCTTCTTTCCGATCCTTTTAGTACAAATTTTGTAAAAAATGATAGAGAGCTTCTCTTGGATTAGTAAATATGGATTTAGCTTTTAGGTTTATTTCCTTTAAGAAGAAGAAAAAAGGAATAAACATATATAGGAATTAATTGGCAGCCTATTTAGTACTAATGGGCCTTGGGACTCGACTAGCCCAATTCCAGTCCAATTTTTTTTATTTGCAACCTTTTATTCTTTTATCCAATTAGGATGTTCTTAGAGTGAAACTTAACCAAAAAAAATATTTTAGCATCGGTACAAGTATCATTTCTTAATTTATTCATTTATAAAAATATCACCTTTACCACTTTTAGTAAAATTACTATTTTATCCTACATTTATTTATTTAATCATTCCAATTTGACTAGGTGTTAATATTGGTAATCCATGGGGATAATGAATAAGTGCATGAAATGTGTGGTTGTCGAGGTAGTACTCTTCCAACGTAACACTCGGGATAGATATGTATAGGTGTAGGTTCCTATACCCTGATTAGAGGATGACCAAACTTTATTCGGAGACATAATAGTATAGAATAATACTTTTACTATGCCTTACAGTTAGACAAAATGTTATTGTTCTAACTTATTAGAAGTTAGTGAGATTGATTGCAGTATGGTTCCATGTACTAGTATGTCACTTATTTAGTATATTAGATATTTAGTATATGCGCATTTATGTACTTGATATATTGGGCTAATTTTCTCCTCATACCAATATTTATGTCTAACCCATGCTTTGTCTTTGTTATTTTTTCTTTGACAAATCCTGGGTGCTCTCGCGAGTAGGCTTAGAGTCGGATGTTAAAAAGCACTTTCTAGCAAGTCTTGGAGCAGTTGGTAGCAATTGGTGGAGCTTCAAGATGTCGTTAGCTATTATCCACTTTGTTTCATTTTATGTATTAATAAACAACATGTATATATATGAGATGAACAACGATGTATCCAATACTCTGATGTATCTCGTATATTATATCTATCACGTTATACTTCACTATTTGTTATTATATGTTTTTCCTTCCACTTTGAGTTTGCATATGACATTTCATGGTGGATATTTTTGTTTTTTCCACTCAAAGGAACATCACATTCTAATATTTGTGAATTAGATTGTCGATCAAGCGTCATTTTGGGTGTCTGGACTAGTGGGTATTCCCATGTGGTATCTGTGCATAGGTCGAACATTCAGGATAAACTATGCGAAAAGCCTGACTCAAATGCACATAAGGAAGCAATGCATAGGAAACGTTCTCTAATTAAAAGTCATTATGATACTTGAAGGAACAAAGTATATGTTAAAGCTAAGGCATTTAAGTAAGATAAAAGATATGTAGTGTCCAAACGTATAAGAGAGGATTTGTATTTTGATACTATATAGTATATGTATGCATATATCACCATATTATATAAGTTATCATTTATATTAAGGTTGCTAATTAGATCCTCTAATAAACTCACAATACGAGTATAGGAGGAGGAAAAGGACACGGACAAGTTAGGGTTAGCTTTGAGATAGTGAATGACTTTAAAGTTCCTGCTTGGTTTAGGCAGTCTCTACAAACCATGCCCCAAGTGACTCCTCAACTGGCTATAACTAGAAATCCTAAAGTCATAGTTAGTGAAAATATGGTGGAAGTAGTCTTCATAGCACCTAGGGTCGACTTTGATAAAATCCACGAGAGTTATACCAATCTAAGCAGAAAGCCATACATGAGTACTGAGTCATACATTAAGACTTAGACTTGGCTACGCAAGTGTTATTGAATTGTCAACAACATGGATCTTGAAAATATGATGAAGAGGAGACTCTTATTTCATCATCTTTATGGTGACCCTAAACTAATGGGACTCTGTGACAAGTGAGGTGGATGAGAATGTTATATCTTAGTAAGATTTCAAACGCTAATTTAAGACTCATTCCATATTTACCTATGAAAGAGATGTACAATTAACTAAGTACATTAACTTGCAGCAGAGAGATCCTGTAAAAGAGTTGTTGATCGGTTTAGCGCTTTTGGAAGATTTAAGTTATGATTAATAGATACTCCTTAGCCGAAGGTTGGAAAATTTCATCATGGCTTGCATCCCTCTATATGCAACCATGTGCTTAGCTATAAGTCTCTAGATGTGCCATTTGAAAAGACTGTCGATATGGTAATTAGGCACAAAATCTCTCAAAGTGGCTCAAAGGAGGTCGTGGCAGTGACTAAAGATGAAGGCAAACCAAAATGGTCCAGAAAGAGAAAGGGATATGGTAAAACGAGAACTTTTATCAAGAAGAATAACATGGTAGAGTTTGTTTACAAATTTTGTGGCTTGAAGGAACACTTCATTAGCAAGTGCAGTGCATTGAGAGATAAGATATAATGTTCCATCTGCAATGGATAGGGCCATAGGAAGAAAGATTGTCCTTGATTGACATTGGATGAGTGGTCAAAGCATACGTTTTAGATGAGTTTTCTACCTCATCTCATTAGGCAAGCAATGTGAAGGGTAAGAGCATCACTATGAAAGGTATATTTCTATATTTGATTTGAATATACATATTTTTCTAGATGCTAGATCTTTACATTCGTCTATTGCTAGTAGTTTGTAGATGGACTTGACTTAAAACTGACATTATAGAAAAGTCCTTGGTGCTCACTAACCCAGTAGGTAACTAGCCTTAGTTTGATCTGCCGATATATATGAGTAGTAGAAACTGGAATTGACTTAATATTTTATGCATTTTTTCTTGGCTTATCTAGCTATAGTTTAATACTTGGTATGAATTGGATGGGAAACATAAGGTAGTTTTATATTGCGATTATGTGTCGATTATAAAGAGTTGAAAAGGTTGACGAATAAGAATAAGTATTGTTACCCCGCATAGATGACTTGCACGATCATCTCACATGATCTAATGCATTTTTGCATTTATGCCTAGCCATGTGTTTCCATCAACTTTGAGTAGCTAAGCAGAGTGTACCTCTTATGACATTTAGGACACTAAAAGGGTTCTTTGAGTGATTGGCTATGGCATTTGGGCTAACTACTGTAAAGTTATTGCAGTATAGGATTGACATTTATTGAATAAGGTTACAGAGATCGGAAGTTTTCTTGGTTTGGCTAGCTATTATAGGAAGTTCATTAAAGATTTCAGAGTCGTTAACATGCACTGAAGGAACTGGACCAGCACATAGAGGGATAAATGAGTGAATTTCTGAAGAAGAAAAAAATCTATATTCAGATCTTATTGGGCCTATAAATTCTAAATTATTTTAAATCAAGTCTAAATAGTTTTAAATAAAATCTTTATTTTATTTAATTAATTAATAAAAAGATTTTATATTTATATATGTAATGTATATGTGTATCAAATACATATATACATGTATGGTGTGTGTGTAACATATATATGTGTATATAGTTTAATGGGCCCGTATATAAGTGTTGGCATTTAAACTATAACAGACATATTTTCCCCTTTATATACATAATTGCTATCCATAATTAATTTATTGTTGTATACATTTATTTATATGTATAGACACATGCACACACAAAAATTCGTACAAAATTTATATATTCAATAATGTTTAAAGATGTAGACCAATTCAAATAGTTCAAACTTATAACTAAAATATCTTAAGCTAGATTAAAATTTAAAAATGATTTGGACCTTAAAAATAAATCGATTTCAAATTCAAAAATCAAATATCAAACGTGGATATGCCTAAATATGTAATATACATATTTATGTAATACATACATATATATATAATTTTTATTTCAAACATTCGAAATACTATATATAGATTTTAAAATTTATTTATTGAATATTAGTTAGATATAATTAATCATTTTTTAAAATTAATTTTTTTTAATTTCGATCCAAAACTTTTTTCATCAAAAATAATTTTTTTATTTTACAAATTAGTGTGGATTTGTAAAAGAATTTTTTATTTTTAATTATAAAATCATATGAATTTTTTAAAATTCTTTAAAATTATAAGTATATATGATTTATTAATAAAAGATACACACACACATATATATGCTAATTTAAAGATTTAAAATAAATTTGTAAATTATTGTTTTTATTTCAGATTTAATTTTATATACACACATATTTTAAACCATATATTTATGTGAGTGAAAATTAATTTTTATATGTGTATTGTCTACATATCTATGTGTGTACATATACTAAATATAAAATTCAAATTTTAATCTAGAAAAAAGTTTTTAAATCGTTTTTAACTTCCGTATTTTTTTAATTGGTGGGAAAGAAATTCATATATATTATATGTAATACATGTTTTTTTAATTCAGTTTAAACATGTGTGCATGTGTAGGTAAACCTTACAACAAATAAATATATAAATTCATGATGAAACAAAGATCTAATATACATGTGTGTATTGACATAGATAATTGTATATAACCTAAAATTGATTAGAAATTACCAATATCATTGCCCTGAATGTGCTCCTTGAATGTTGAATCCAAATCTCCTTAGACCTAAACTATACTATTTAGAAAATGCAGCTAACTAAAAAGCGCACCACTCCTTTGAAACATATTTAATTTATTTTAAATTTTGTTTAGAAGTGACGTGCCATAGAATTTTCAGTAAACAGGGAAAGATAGTGGGTGCTTAAAAGTCGAGTGAAAATGAATGTGATTGGATGGTTTATATAAACAATAGAAAGGGTAAAAGGAGGGGATCCATATCTCAATGTTTACTTCTTCTCCTTACCAATTCAAGCCATACGTTTCAAACAAATATCACTAACCCCCACTAGTACGGCCAACCTATGTATGGGCTCTATGGACCCATAGATATTTTCAAATCCAATCAGTATTTATCAAATTTAATTTTTTTATGTTTACCAATATCGTATATGGATATGTACATATATAACTTATATATATGAGCTTTATTAAATACTAATTTCGGTAAATTTAATAATTAGTATTTCATAAATATTAATTAATTTAATTAGTTTATAATAATTATAATTTAATTAAATCATGTGGTATTTTGGAGTATTAGAAATTTTGGTTATGTGACTAAAAGGTATAAATTCGGTCCATAATTAATATCAAACAATTCGAATATTAACCGTCACACGTTCCTTAGCTAATGATGTGACAGTTTGGCCAAATTTATCAATTACACGTTTTTTGGTAAAATCCAATTTCACTATTTTAGGTGATACATGATAGTCACGGTTATTTACACGAATTTCTTCATCACAAATATATCACATCATCACTTACGAAATTTTCTTTTGGTAAAAATTCCAATATCGTCCACATTCAACTTGTATAATCCAAACCAGATGTCAATTGTTTAATAAGAACAATTAATACTAACCAAACTGCTATGGCTAGAGACTTTGACTTTGAGTTGACTAGGGTTGACCATGATACTAACCTCTTATAACCGAGGAGATGAATTTTCTATTGAAAGTGTTACACTTACAAGGCTTCCACTCAGACCCAACTATAGTCGCCCCATAGGTGTCATGCCATGATTTAACTACAATCAAATGGGAGTATCCACATTGAAGCTTAACGATATTCTCAAGTCAAGAGAACTGTGTAATATCATCGCTTTGAGGTTATCTATTTAGTCTTTGTTATATTGACCAACAGAAAACTCTCGATTGAATCATTCCATAGTTATCTAATAACTACCAGTATGTAACCCTATGGTTCCCTCAGCACCCATGAGTAGTACATCGCCCTACATTTGGAGAGCATTACGTACCCTGGTCTCAACGAATATATCGATGTCCTATCATGAAACATCTTGACAAGGAATGTTTAAAATGAAATGTAATTTTTATTGTGATAAATTTCTCATCACACATTGCAATTACTATCACATAATTTAACATTAAGGAATTTTCTATCAAGATATAATTAAATCAAATAATTAATTGACATAACACATTATGATAAGTGTATAATAGAAAGAAAAACACTTCTATTTCGAACGAGATTTTACCATAGAGTTAATAATTTGTAATAAATTACAGATTTACATCAAGGGCATATCCTAACTCCATCAATCTTCCACTTGCACTTAGGGCCAATTATCGATCTACTACGTTTCCCATGGTATCTGCACTTTTATTTATGACTTCTTTCTTATTGGAAAATTCTCTATTGAGGCGGAACTTTCTAAGAATGTGTCTCGGTTTCTTCTATGCGCTAGGTTCCTTTGTGATCTGCATTGCAGCACTAGTCTCATAAAAAATGGCATTGGATCTTCTGTATTGGGAATCACCTTAACTCATAATTTTGCGCATCTAAACCACTTCTTTAGCTAGTTCGTTGAGGGCGATGTACTCGACCTCTATCGTGGAATTAGCCACTATCTCCTATTTGAAACTTTTCCAACTAACGACCCGATCATTTAAAGTAAAAAAATAACCCGATACAGAGTTACTATCGTTGAAATCACTTTGGAAGTTGGAGCATGTAAAACCTATATATAACGAATAAGTCCTTTCTATTTTTTAAATGCATTTGTATACATTTTATAACAGCTTAATGTTTTTTTAAGGATTACACTGGTATAGGCTTATGCTTCCTAATGCATAAGCCACATCCAGCCTAGTACATAACATCACATACATTATTGAACCAATTGCTGATGCATGAGATACCCTCTTCAAACGCTCTTTCTCCTTATTAGTAAGAGGAGCGCTCTTCTTAGAAAGGACAATCCTAGATTACATTGGAACATTTCCACATAGGATTCTCCATACCAAACTTTTTCATTATAGTATCTATGTAAAGAATTGAGGTAATCCCAATAGCTTCTTAGATCCATCTCTGTATATTTTTTTGCCAGATATATAGGTTGCTTCTCTCAATTCCATCATGGAGAAGTTCTTGGATAACCAAGCTTTTACTAATTACAACAATGCAAAGTCGTTGCCAATCAGTAATAAATCATCGACATATAGAACTAAAAACACTATAGCACTTACCTTCTTCTTTTTGATATATGTGCGCTTCATCTATGTTTTGGTAAAAACCAAACTATTTGATTACTTTATCAAAACACTTATTGTAATGACCTGCATTTTACATATTAAAGGATCGTAAAATATTAATTTAAAATTTAATGGTCTTTTGAGATTGTAACTTTGGGAAGTGTTGATTAACAATTTTGATCATAAAATTTTTATCGGGTGATTTTTCCCTTGAGAACTTGTAAGGTCTACAACATTTAATAGGAGCCAGATTAGGAATCGAGATTTCTACCATTGGAAGATATGTTGTTTTCTCATTCTATAGAGAGATCATAATAGCTTTTTGGACTTACTATTTAGCAGAAATGACTATTTGAAGTTGGGACCGATTTTAGGCAGTCACATGGATAGCTGGTGATACTTAGCCTAGGCTCAAGAGCCATTGCAAGAATTGTGCTTTGTGGGGTTGATAAGGCATCCCCTTCCTCATTTTACACTTCTCAAAACAGCTCTAAACCCCATTATACTCTTCTGATCCGAAAAGCAACATTTTTCTTCACTTTAATTAGCGTAAACACGTCATTAAAGGGGGATTATTAAAGGAATTAGAGAATTTATTTTTTTCACCTTAGGCTTCGCGAAGCTTGCTGTTCTACTTCATATTTGCACTAGGATTTGGATATTTTGGTACTAGCTGAGTGATCTTGTACCCAATTATCCTTTGAATGTTGATATAGCAAAATAATGATTTTACGATAAATTTTGATGTTAAATTTTTTTTTTGAATCATGACCTAACTTTAATAGCCTCTTTAAAATTAAATTAAAAGGAGAATGAAATTAAATTAAAAGGAGAATGAAATTTCATTTGTTTTCCACTATTTTGTAATAAGTCATCATTTTAGCATATGGTTGGTTCTAAGACAATACATTTGTTTGAGCATTTTGATGTTGATATATGTTGTTTAGATGTATGCTAATTGTATGTGCTATTTGATGTGTTTATTAGTCATTTTTATGTAATTAGGAAGAGGCAATTGTTTTGAGAAAATCAATATCAAAACTATTCAAAACATAATGTGGATAAAGCATGATGTTGTTTGAAGCCTAAGGAGGCCCGAAAACAAGTCATATAAGATTTGGGGGGGAGTTTTGAGGTGCAATAATCATGTCCGTGTATGGAAAATTCTGTTGAAGGTAGATTCAAATCATGTTGGGAGTAGATGATGTTATGCCGCCTTTTAGCAAGGTCGTGACACCAAGGGATTGGATGGAAACCAAAGACAGACCATCTCGAAGATCGGTTGTACCCGGATTCACTATGGACCCTGGTGAATTTTGTCTAAGTATGGATCTGACCACAATTAACATGACACAACAAGCAAAGCTATGAGTGCCAGCGTTCCAAATTTTAAGTCAATCGGAGTTCGTATGCTCAAGATATTGATCTATCCAAGTCGAGTCGTTTCAAGTTGCTTGGGGTTTGCTTCGATTCGTCCCTAAATTTACTTCGAGTTCTCAGGCATACTACTTCGAGCCAAGGAGATAGCTATTTCAGGTTAGATCTATGAATCGACCAAAGTCAAAAGCAAAGCCCTTAGTTCGTATCCATTAAATCCAAACTCATTTGTATCCCTCCAAGGCAACAGCTTACGTACCTATCCTCGTTCGCATCCATCCCAGGCGGCCTCCTTCGCATCCGTGACAAAGCATTAGCAATTTCGTATCCATCTAAGTAAACAGTTCCACTTCGTATCCATCATATATACCTCACTTCATACCGATCGAGTGCATTCTTCTTCGTAACCATCAGGATCAAGTCAATTCATATCCATAAGGGATTGTTGCTTCATGTAGTCAAACCATGAGTTCTGTATCCATCCACTCATTCTTATGTTTCGCATCGATCAACCATTGAGCGATACGAAAAGCGCCACATGGATAGATGCAAACGTCACCTTTATTCTATCGATAAGAAAAGGCTATTGAATCATCGATATGAAATACTTGAACCTATAATGGTACGAATGGGAATGTATGCTACCGATACGATCTAGCGACACGAAAGTTTATATCTGATCGATACGGAGTAGGCAATAAATTGTCGATACGAATGAGGCTAAAATGCATCGATACGAATGAGGCACGTCCAAGGAAAGAATCGGTCACTCGACTTGAAAAGTGAATTGATCCTAAAAGCTAGCATCGTGTCATCGGTCATCACGTGCCTAGAAGCGATGCGAACAGAAGCGATGTGAACAGAAGCGATGCGAACTCGATAGCCTTCAATAGATTCAAACTTGCATCGATCATAACTCGAGATCTACAAGCCCAAATGCCACCAAATTTTCACAGGATCTTACGCACTACCTCAAAAATGTACCTGATTAATTTCAGCCTCAAAGGACCATTTTTGGATCGATATGAATTCAATTCGTATAACTCCTGGATCGAGTCGAAATCTCCTGAACTCGATCCCGTGGGCCCGTACATATGAGGGAAGAAGTCTTCCAAGATCCAGGCAAGATATTTGCTGCCCACACCTATAAGTAGTGACCCCGGACCTATAGAAAATGGACTTTTTGGCCTCTACGCTGACATTTTGCTGGTATCATTTCTAGAGTACTGTTGTACTATTGTAACTTCTTGTAATCAACGAATGAAAGTCAATAAATATCAATCATTTCATAGTGGACGTAGGCAATCCGCCGAACCACTCTAAATTCATGTGTTTTTATGCATTTTCTTATCTATTAACTGGTTTGTTTGTTAGATCTACCTCATTTTACATTTGCGTTCTTAATTTAGTCTCTTCAAACATATCCTAAGAGTGCTGTGTCCAATTTTGGTACAAATAATTTGGTGTTTTCATTGAGAAAACCGAGCTTTTCTTCCACTCATTGGATCTATTGCCGATATCAGATTGCTAGAATCAAAGGAGAAGATCCAGATTTTAAGCCTAGAAGTTCTTCCGTCCTATTCAGATTTGCACCAAGCCTAGGAGAGATCTTTGATATCCACCATGGTCAACATTAGGACTATTTCAATAGCGACAGATCCAAAAGGACGGGATAGATAGATCCCCGCGCAACTTCCTTCTATCGACCAGAATGCACCAGACCTTCATATCCACAAGGCCCTGTCATTAGGGAAGAGTTCCAACTGCTGATTCAAGAGCTAACTCAAAGCCGCCAACAGCTTACTCAGCAACTCCGTGCCAATGCGGAGTTGACCAATTGACTGGAACATGAAAGACGAAGGAGATCCAGGAGGGATCAGGCTTTCTATTCATCTATTGAAAGTTCAACTTCCTCTGATTACAATCACAGATCCATGTGCCCACAGCTGAATGGAAACTATACACAAGCTACTGGACATTAGCGCACATTGAGTCTTGGGCAACCGGGATCTGGCCCGCCAACCAGCCATCAGACCAGGCCCTCCTCCTAAGGAGGTACTTTTCTTTATTATATTACTGACAATCACACTGCCGCTGCTGCTACGGAGTTGGGAGCTAACACTAGAAACCGAACAGATCCGAACCGTCGCCAATATGAGTATATTCCTAAAGACCTAGAACCAAGGAGGTGAGATATGGACCGTCAACCGCGACTGGCCTATCCTCACATTGTGGAATCCGACCACACCTTAGCTCAGCATGCCCAAAATGTCCAAATGCCAGACATCTCGATAATGATCCGTCAGATGATCCATGAAAGTCAGAGCCTCACTGATGATGACTGGGGAATCTCTCGGAGTCATACCCCTTTCACCGATGAGATCCTTTATGCTGAATCATCTCGATGATTCAGAATGCCAACTCTACCTATTTATGAAGGGAGCTATGACCCTAACCAACACATTTTAAAGTATGAAAGGTTAATGAACACTGCACGAGCCAACGATGCGGTCAAATACCGACGTTTCCCGATCTTCCTAGGGGGCATCACAACAATGTGGTTTACTCATCAACCACCCCAATCTATCTCTTATTTTGACCAGTTGGCAACGAAATTCGTTGAACAGTTCCACATGCACGTCACAAGGCCGAAAGATGTTAATACTTTGTCCAGTGTCACCAAAGCTCCCAGAGAGACACTCAGACATTACTCGACGAGTTCATGCTACATGTGTCGAGATTAGTAATTATAAAGATAACTCCATTATGATGGCACTGACTAAGGGGATCGATCCCGATTCTGAATTCGAAAACTAGTTGGCAAAAAAACCCTACGTCATGGACTATTTCTATTCCAAGGCAGCTCGGTTCTTGAGAAGAGAGGATGCGAAACAGTCTAGGAAAAAGGATGATGCAGGATCGACGTTGAAGGAATACAAAGAATTGTTATTGGTAAACAAACCGGGGAAAGTTCCGAAAAGGTGCAGGCTAACATACAAAATAAATAGAAAGGCAAAGAAAGTCAAAATAGGAAACGGGATCAGAATCATGGACCACGACGTAGAGCTTCTATGTTTGACAATTATACTCCCTTATATACGTCTCTGGAAAATGCGCATTTATAGACTTGCAGTAAATTCAATACAAAGAACCTGCTCTAAAGCAAAACAAATCCAAACAGGGAAGTTTTGTAGATTTCATGATAGTTATGGCCACAACACGAACGAGTGTCGTCATTAATAGGATGTTATCGAGAAGTTGATCCGAGAAAGAAAGTTAGAGTAGTTTGTTCGGGCGCCGCAGTCGAGAGGTGCGGGGCCATCAAATCAAAACCAAATACCAAATTAGGCTAGATAGGAGGAACTCCCTCGTACCAGTGGGAGGTTATTGATTAAGACTATCAATGGTGGTTCTCATCCAACAAGTCAAAGCTGGAGGGAAATAGAGTCGTATGCCCGCTCTATTAGGCATGCGAGCTCCGAATGTTGTAGCAATTTGAAAGATGGAACTCCGGCAAAACAACAGAAAACGATGACAGACGACATCGTATTTCGAAAAAGGGATTTCGACAGAGTCGAATCCCCAACCATTGATCCACTTGTCATTTCAGCTCAAATAAGTCCTGCTTGGATGAAGAGGATCTTAGTGGACAGTGGAAGTTCAGTGAACATATTATTTAAGCGAGCTTCTGATAAGATGAAGATGGAAGCGAAAGATTTAAAGCCTTGTCGGTCCCGTATTCATGGCTTCAATTGAAACATGACTATACCCACTAGGATGGTAGAGCTACCAGTGGAGTTAGGAGTTGGAGAATGCCGGAGAATCCGGATATAAAATTCATTGTATTTGATAAAAACTCACTGTACAATGCTTTCTTGGGCCGACCGGCCCTAGCTGAGTTTAGGGCTGCTATTGCCCCTTGGTGTCTAACTTTGAAATTCCCTACCGACAATGGAGTTGGAGTCATTCAGGGAGACCAGGCTGTTGGGCAAGCCTGTTATGTTGCTGAGTAGTAGGAGGCGCAGCGAAAAGAAAAGGAAAAGGGCGTAGAGGAATCCCTCTATGTCCACTTTGCGGAAAATTGACAGTTAATGCCTAGGCTAAGGCCCGGCACCCCAACTAATTCCCAAGGGATCTTGACCCGAGAGACACCGAAAGTGAAGACAAATTTAAAGATAGTCAGGCTTCCCTTCTAAAATGATAAAGATCGGATCTCGGCTAAACCAACAGATGAAGGAGGAATTGGTTAAATTTCTCCAAGAAAACCTCGACTTGTTTGCTTGGAAGCATTTAGACATGTATGGGATCTACCTGGACATCGCGAGCCATGCATTGAATATTGACCCACGGCACGGCCCGGTCAAACAAAAAAGGCGTGGTATGGATCCAGAGAGATCTGCCTCCCTTAAGGAAGATGTAGATAAACTCAGGTCGAACGATTTTATCCAAGATGCGTTATATCCGAAATGGGTGTCCAATCCTGTGCTCGTTAGAAAACCTAGCAGGAAATGGATAACATGCGTCAACTACTCAGACTTGAATAAAGCTTGCCGTAAAGACAGTTTTCCACTTTCCCGAACCGATCAGCTCGTAGATTCAATGACTATACATAAACTCTTATCTTTTATGGATGTTTATTCTGGCTACAACCAGATATCCATGCACTTGCCGAATCAGGAGCATGCCAGATTCGTCACCGATTTTGACTTTACTGCTACACAGTCATGCCATTTAGACTCAAGAACGCCGAGGCAACCTACTAACGGCTAGTTAATTGAATGTACGCTAATCGGATCGAAAAACACATGGAGATATATGTGGACGACATGCTTGTGAAGTTGTGATTCTCTATCAATCATATCAAAGGCCTGGAAACGATGTTCAACATCCTCCAAGAATACATAATGAAACTTCAATGAAGTGTCGCTTTGGGGTCGCGTTTGGGAAATTCCTTGGATTTATCGTTAATGCTCGAGGAATCAAAGCCAACCCTGAGAAGATCTTGGCATTCATAAATTTTGAGACTCCAAGAACTATAAAGAAAGTCCAGAGCCTCAATGGGAAAGTAGCGGCGCTAAGCAAGTACATTTCAAAGTCCACCAACAAGTGCATTCCCTTTTTCAATCTGATCAGAAATGGAAAATGGAATTTTGAATGGACTATGGAATGTAAAGGCGCATTCCGAGAACTGGTTCAACACCTCTCAGCACCATCCATTCTGCCAAAGCCTTTTGATCACGAGAGATTGTATATCTAATTAGCGGTGTTAGGAAATGCAATCAGTGCTACCTTAATTCGAGAGGAGGACCGGATACAATGGTCGGTCTATTTATTAGCAAACGACTGACCGGAGCAGAGAGAAATCACCTGAAGCTAGAAAAGTTGGCTTACTGTCTTGTTATTTCCTCGAGGAAGCTCCGTCCATATTTTCATGCTCATTTTATCAATATATACACCGACCAGCGTTACAAAAGGTCCTTTCTCGGCCTGAGACATCTGGAAGGTTACTCAAGTGGAATATCGAGCTGAGTCAATTCGACTTCACTTACATTCCAAGGCGAGCTATTCAAGGACAAGTCCTGGCAGACTTCATCGTCGAATCCCCTATTCCAAAGGACTTGCCTGAAACCAGTGGATCTCCCAAATATGTCGGGAATCTACATACTGATGGTGTATCAAATGTCCGTTGGTCGGGAATTGGAGTTGTACTTGAAACTCCTAAAGGCCGATCTATATGATATGCATTAAAGTTCATTTCCATGCAACCAAGAATGAGGCCGAATACGAAGCCCTGCTCGTTGGATTAAGGCTTGCCAGAGATTTAAGAATTGTTGCTGTGGAGATTTATTATGATTCACAGTTAGTCGTGTGCCAAGTTTGAGGAGAGTACCAGGCCAAAGACCGCAGGCTGGCTGCTTATCTTGCTCAGGTTCAGGAAATATTGAATCGGTTCAATTATTACGACATCTATTGTATACCCCGATAACACAATCAAAAAGCCGATTCTTGGGCAAAGTTAGCCAGTACCAATAAGGCACGAAAATTGGGACTCGTTCCCGTAGAGATATTATCTTTCTCGAGCATTGATCAAGTGGAGACAGATTAGGTATTTAAACTCTACTCAGAAATTATCTCGAGCATGGAACCCTGCCAAAGCGCAGAAATGAAAAAAGACAAGTTCTTTGAAAGGCTTCATGGTTCACCATTCAAAATGGAGTCATGTATAGGAGAGGATACTCTATTCCTTTACTCCGGTGTATCGTCCATGATGAAATCTAATGAATATTGACTGATGTACATGAGGGAGAATGTGGCGATCAGACCGGGGGGCAAGCTTTTTCCAAGAAAGTGCTAAGGTATGGATATTATTAGCTGACTGTAAATTGTGATACATCAGATTATGCCAGTAAATGTGACAGATGTCAAAAACATGACTGGATTCCAATAGCCCCCTATCGAAATAACTCAAATGGTCAGTGCATGGCCGTTCGTAGTATGGGGCATCAACATTATTGGTTCTCTACATCTAGCTAAAGGTGGTGCGAAGTACGCCATCTTTGCAGTTGATTACTTTACCAAATGGGCGGAAGCTAATCCCCTAGCTACTATCACAACGAAGAAAGTGATCAACTTTGTGGTATGCAACATTATCTGTCGATTTGGTCTCCTGCATACCATTATCACTGACAATGGAGCCCAATTCGACAGTATTGAATTTAAAGATTTCTGTTAACAATTCCATATCCAGAAGATGTTCACTGCAGTTGCACACCCTCAAGCGAATGGGCAGGTTGAAACTGTTAATAAAGTTATAAAGTCCATTCTAAAGAAACGACTGGAAAAGGCCGGCGGTAAATGGGTTTATGAACTTCCTATGGCTATATGGGCTTATCGGACGACCTACAAGTCCGGACCGGCCACACTCTTTTTCTCTCTCTTATGGTTCAAAGCCGTTATTCCAGTCGAGATGGAAGTACCTTCTCATCGTATGACTTGTTATGATTCGAAGACAAATGCTATATTACTTGCCAAATCTCTGGACTTATTGGATGAGAAGCGAAAAGAGGCTGATTTGAGGGCAACCGTGTACCGAAGTCGAGTCGTCCGATTGTACAATACCAAGGTCCGACCCCGAACCTTTGAACTCAGCGATCTCGTCCTTAAAAGAATTTATCCAGTTCCTTCACATATGAAACCAACGTGGAAAGGGCTGTATGTTATCGAACGAAGGCTCGGAGATGGTACATTTAAATTATCGACCGTCGATGGTCTCACTTTACTGGGAGCCTAGAACAACGAGGGTCTTTGCCATTACTACACATAATAGGCTTTATTTGTTCATTCAGCCTGATTTACATTTAAAATTTGTTTATGCATTTCGAAATTTGAATTTGTAATAAGGCAACCGACTTTGTCGTATTTTCTTATTTCAGCAATAAAATGCAATCTCTTCGAGCCAGAGCAGTGATTTTCAAAATGCGTCATATGACCATCACAATGCACGGAGAGCTAAGTTCCACCTTACGGTGGAATTTATTCAAATAGCGAGTGACCGTCATACAATCGATCACTCGCTAAGTGAAACCCGAGCTCGGGGATAACCCGTTTCACTGAAGCCAAAAAAGAATTGATATACGACAATCCTCTAACTAACTCTAGATTCCCAAAGTGTGAGCTGGAGCGTAAACTTACAAATGCGGTTTCGAAGAGGGTGGATCTGTCAACCTAACGACTTCGCCCATAATAAACCAAGTTCGAGGAGGATAGACCCATCCATCTAACGACCTCGCTTGTTAACCCGGGGTGGATGTGATCCGACCATCCACGATCCTGATACATCTATCGTTCTCGGAGTGCGAACAAAATCCTAAAACTCATAACATATGTGATTGACCGTTTGTTAACCAACCTCAGATTCCCAGAGTGCGAACTGGGGTATAAATATCAAAATGGATGAAACCAACCACCCATTGGCTAACTCTAAGTCCCTAGAGTGTGGATTGGAGTATAAATACAAACCAGGTGTGACAGCCACCCGTAAGACAACTCCGAGTCCTCGAAGTGTGGACCGGAGTATAAATGCAAATCGGATGTGATTGACCACCCACGAATCAATTTGAGTCCCTAGAGTGCGAGCGAAATTATAAATATCAATCGCGTGCGACAGACCACCCATAAAATAACATAAGTCCCTAGGGCGCAGACATATCTCTAAACTTTTAGTGAGCGTGACTGATCGTCGACATGCAAGTACAATCCCCAGAGTGTGGATGTGATCACCAATAGATGAGCGAGTGCGATTCGACCACCCAAACTCGTCTTGTTTCAGCCTTGTTTCAACAAAGTTAGGCCCGGTATATTAAAGGCAAAAAGCGACTGGCGACCGAGCTTTTCAATTTATCCCCGGGACTGGGGGAAAATCTTAAGTACCAAATACTGATCGAGATGGTATGGTATTGGAACGCGACTTAACATTCGGTCATGACCCAAGGCCATAGTTTCAAGACTTAACAACTGAACTCAAGTTTGATTCGGAGACTTAAACTTCACAAGTACAATGATTGGAAATTCAAGCGCTGAAATACTTAAGTAAATAAACACAAACCGTGCTGAATAAAAATGGAATTTTATCTCAACTATTCTTTGAAAAAGAAAGATAAGTACAAGAGTATCCTACATAATCCTACTAGTAGGGGCCGAACCTGCATCTATACATGGCCTATGGGAAACAAAAAGAAAGTCCTATTTTTCTACCAAAAATGAGGCAAGGAGACATGTTTATTCTCTCATCTTCTTCTTCTTCGGTGTCGACCTGTTGGAACTACTGCTCGGATGGATTTTTGAGCCCTTGCTTTTTGGCGGTAGATCTCCAACTGGGGGAATTATGGTGGCCTCTTCTTCCGAACTCACATGAATTGGAATACTTTCTGAAGGTGGAGTCAGAGGAATAGGATCAACGTTAGAAGATGAGAAAGGCACACCCGTGTCGACCACAGTACCACCGGGAGAAATCATTTGCGGAGGAACTAGACTAGAGGCCGCCATCCCACTTCCGGTACCACTGGCCTGTACGGCTGCTTCCATCTCGACGTCGATCTCCGCTATTATCTCCTTTTGTGGATTATTTGAGCGTCCCCGGGAATGCTGGCAGTTGGCCCCGAGGGGCTAATCACAGGTGCGCCTTCGCTTATGACAAATGGTAAGTCAACGAAAGGGTCGCTTCGATCACTAAGAATTTCCTCCATCATCTGTTCATCGAAAGTAAAATTGCTTCCCTACGCTCCATCGGTTGGTGCAGTGGCCATTGTGGTGGTCGCTTCTGTTATAAGGGCCTCCTGCTCGTGATGCGGCTCTTGGGTTGCAGGGGGCATGGCTGATGCAGCTCTTATCGCTGAATAGAGACAAAGGAAAAATTATTAGTGATTACTTCAAGCAACACTCCCGATTTGAATAAACGCAAAACGTGTTTAGAATACCTTCCTCGGATTGGCACACGGGTGGCGGAGTAGCTTAAGAAACATGCACAGGGGTTGGATGACAACTGCGGTTGATCAGAATTGTATGCGAACACAGATTGGAGATCAACCGCAAAATTAAATTCGTGCAGGGTTGACATAAGAATTTCGGAACCTGCATCATGGTGCTCCACACCAGAACCCTCTCCAACCTCGAGTATTGAGTATTGAGTCTCTCCTCTTCATATGTTAAAGTGATGTCGTGGAGAACTCTTCTCTCATCCTCGTTCAACACCCAGTTCCCTAGTTCAAATTCATCAATGTATTCAGCTTTGTGCTCCGCTTTTTCATCTTCCACCATGCAGCACCAAGTGTAGGTGTGATGGATAGTTTTCAAGCCAGGTTAGATTTTGATGCTTCAGGATGTTGGCATTGTATATGATAAGAAGATCTTTGATGCCAACTTCCAACCTAGTCTCCGCCATATTCACTTCATTCTCAACCCTGGCTTTGACTTCCTAAACTTTGAGCATTGCCGCATCCCTTTCATCCCTGAGCACCACTGCCTGTTCATATGCTTCCTGGAAGGCTTTGTTTGGATCGTTTTTCTCTTTGACGATTTTAGCAAGTTTGGCTTTAAGCTCTTTAAGCGCCCCATCTCTTTTGACCATAACCATGTGATCCGATGTCCCATCTCCTCAACCCGGGCTAAGTGTGTTCTCAATGTTTCTTCCATCCTCCGGGTTGCCCATAGGCCCTTTTATTAGCCTCTATCTCTGAATTTCTCGTGGACTCGTTCTCATTGTTAAGCACCAAGATTATGCAGTCCTTCTGAGTGAGATCGGTCCCTAATTTTTCGATTATCTTCGCCTGCTCAAAGGCCACCGCTGATAATTTGTTCGTGGTCTTCATCCATTCCTGGTATTGGCCATAAACATCATGAATGTAGTCGTGCATCTTTCGTTCTACCTCGAAAGTAATTCTCTTTAAGTGTGGGGGAAGATGAAGCCATCAAAGAAAATATTTGGAAAATCCTTTTTTAGCCTGGTGATTCTAATCACTCCCTTCCCTGTGAGCTCTGTGTTGGATTGTTCAGTGACAATGGGAATTTCGATTTCGGTCCTCTGGCGCTGTAGATCGGGCCTTGGCACTTGAGAAGGTGGAATTAGGCATGAAAGTTCCAGGGATTGTTTACCATCACTAGAAGGTTGTATTGGAACTCGATGTGGAGGGGAGCGTGATTGGGAACGATGTCCATATTCCCTCTCTCTCTCTATTCCTCTCCCTTTCGTAGCACTCCCTCTCCTGACTG
Source organism: Allium cepa (assembly GCA_030765085.1). NCBI lineage: Eukaryota > Viridiplantae > Streptophyta > Magnoliopsida > Asparagales > Amaryllidaceae > Allium > Allium cepa. The sequence continues at coordinate 142,846,056 of CM060932.1, forward strand.
AAATAACCGCGATCGCGGTCTCTATCGACCTCCCTTCTGCGAGACTCGTGATATGAACTAGATGAATGGCATGCCAAGTGAAGGCTACCAAGCATGGATTCCCGCCACGTCATCGTATCTGTAAAATAAAAAGAGAAGTAGAGTTGGTAATCTCCAAAGATGAATGGCTTATGATTGGAAATCGTGTAGTGTAGTGAGGTGTATGTATGCATGTGCAATCCTCCCGACCAACCGGTTATATCAGCCATACACGAAGGAAGTGACTTGCCTAAATCTAAAGTGCTTTGAAGCCCTTCCAATCCTTTGACTTTTTGGAGCGACACATAGTCCGGAATTAGAATGTTAGCGAGTCCTTCGAAGGGATTCTCCATTTATAGGGGAGAAGCCACCGAGATTCTAACACCGGCGGCTGGCAGAGACATGACCACAGATTACCATCTTGAAGACTTGTGAAACTTATAAGCAACCGCCTTCTCTTTCCTCTTTCCCTTTGAATGTCGAGGATTATCTGAAGGCCCGACTACTTGTTCATCTTTGGTGGGCGTATCCTCTTCGTCCCCCTATTTAGCTATTATAATCCTAGGCGCCCTACGCCTCGCCCATCTTGCTAGGGCTAGCCTAAGGGATCCTACAAGTCCTATGCTCTGGTCTCGGTCGATTAGCCTAACAACCTTCAAATTTTCATCTGTAAGCACTAAGTCGATCTCTCTAATCTCACCAGGTACCTCTTGAAGAATTCGCACCATTTTTCTAAATCGGGCACCTTCGGGTCAAGGAATTGCAGTTGTAAAGGAAATAACATGTTAGACTCGACGTCGATCACAACTATCTCGTCAGTCACAAGAGAAATTGCGGCACTTACGTCTAACTAGCCACCATCCGGCAAACTCTGGCAGGCACCGAACATAGAATCCCTTGGTTTTGATGTAGCTAAGTCTGGTCGTAGTTCCAATCACGATTTGGCAGTTTCTGGCTCCCTCTAAGGATGTGAAAGAAGTATTATCTCCCCAACTCTTTACACTAAACAAGAATCTTATTTCCTCTGTATTCGGAGGCCAAAAAAGGTGCTCCATGAAGATAATAAATAAGCTATTCAACAATGCATATCCATTTGGAAATGACTGTGATGGAGCAATCCCTAAGTAAGACAACACCTCCCAAATACACTGGTTGAATGGTGGAAGCGGCCCGGCAGTACAGGAAAAATCGGTTAAAAGCGGTGTACCCTTCTACAGGAGTATGTGGCCTGTCGTTCAGCCCTGGTAGAATAACATCATTTAATGATAGCCCATATCTTAAGCAGATTCTCCCCAACATATCTTCGAGAATGTCACATGATACAATATTTTGTGGATTATCGATAAAGATTGCTCCTGGTAGCTCGTTCGGAGCTAGACTTGTGACTTCAGCCGCAATGACCGGCATCTCCATTATCAACGGAGGTGGACTCTGAACCTCCTATTGCTGTGAAATCCTAGGATCCATAAAGATCAACTCATCAAAACCATCATTAGGTGATAATAAGCCCGTGTGTGCCCCAGAGTGAAGTGCATGAGTATGTTATGCAATGCAAAATTGTATAGTACTTAAGAAAGTTCTACAAAGATTAACAAGATGTTCAAACGGCGAGATTTCGAAACCTAATCGGAATGATCGTCATCATTGACCGTCACAATCGTGCCATCCTGACTTTGAAAATCGATCTAAGTTAAAGTTCGACAAATTGGTCAAGCTATAGTTCCATCGATGAGCTTCAAAGGGAAGCCAGTGCAATGAAATGGTTAAGTCAAATTATGTAGAACAGAAGCTCGTTGGAGCCATATTTTTAAGTATCCAAGGCATATCAAATTCATCAAAGTTCAACTTGAATCAAAACCAATGCTCCAATTCGTATCGGTTAAGGATGCTATTTGAATCCATCAAGATACGAGTTCGTATTGATCAGCAAAGGTGCCTTCGTATCGATCAGAAACATTGAATTTCTTGTCGATCAAGTGCAACCCCTTCGTATTGACCGGCAAGTTCAAAGCCTTCGTATCGATCATTTCGAGTCGATATGAAGCCCTATCATCACACGATACGAAGATCCCTACTTCATCGTCACGAAGCCCTATTCGAATGACTCTCACCCTGGATCGATACGACCCATCCTTCCCTCATCATCGATACGAAAAGGGGCTGGGCTATCATTCGTATCCCTCCTCAATCCTTCTTCCCCAATCAAAACGAGAGCCATTGCCACCTTTCGTCAAACTCAGACTTTGCTCTGTCCAGCCTACGGTGTCGACATCACTGAAAATCAACCAATCTTTGAGTGGGATGGTATTGAAGTTTTAATCTCATCGTTTTTGACATAAGTTCATGCCTTAATTACCTAGATTCAACAATTAGTTTAAGGGGTTAAGGTTTGGAATCGATTCGAAGGCGAAGGCAATGTAAGTTTTCTTTTGGTCGGGAGCGATAAAAAAGGCAAAAGCAAGTAAAATGAGAATAAGTGAATTTTTCTAAGTACAAAAATATTTATATGGATGGAAGGCTAGAGGGACACGATTCGTCTCCCAGTGTAGAATGACCAGTTAAGAAAAACTTTCTCCATACCGATACAAAACCTAATGTTCATATCCACTTATTGACAACCTAGAGCCATAGCAATCCATATACATCGTTGATTCATCGAGATGAAGAAGCCTACTTGGTATCCATCCATCATCCATTTAATGCAAACCAATTCGTATTCTGTAACTAACCAAAGCGATGTCAACATTTATAGAAACAAAAGCAAAGCTTTGTATCCCTCACTTCAAGTGTATCCAGCAAATTCGTATCTCTTGAATCCTATCGATACGAAACAAGTCCAATTTGGCCTACTCATCTCCATCGATACGGAATGCCAATTTCGTATCCCTCTACTTGAAGATCCTAAGATTCGTATCCATCGATACAAACGACATTGTAACGCGAACCAAACTCGTATCGATCATCACCGATACGAATATAAATTTTCAACTTTTCACATCGATCCAAAAAAGGATCGATACGAAAAGAAACTGCAGAATAACCATCCAACGTTGTTACAACTCGAATTTCACATCGATCCAGGAGAGGATCGATATGGGATTCGATGCCAGGAATCTGACAACGACTCCTGAATGTAGGAATGTTAACGAGAGTCGGGTTTATATACGCTTTATGTGTCATAAATTAGCATTTTATTTTGGAAATTCATAGGAATTAAATGCTTATCTAACGATAATTACAATGACGAACAACAGACTTCGGGCACTCAACACTCAGTTACAATAGTACAGAATACAGTCGTCGGCAGTCGTCAATCCAGTATTTATATTGGCAGGAGTTGATCAAAAGGTTGCATCACTTGACAAAAAGACAGCACCATTTAACGAATCATATAAAACTTTTCAGAATGAAGGTGGCGGATTTTCAAAGCACGTCATGTTCGCACAAGATGTACTTTAGGGGAGCAAATGTTATCCCACCTTTTAGCAAGGCTGTGACACCAAGGGATTGGCTGGAATCAAAGACGGTCCATCTCGAAGATCGATTGTACCTGAGTTCGCAATGAGTACTAGTGAATTTTGTACGAGTCCATATTCGGCCACAATTAACATAACGTCCCTAGGTTTACTTCGAGTTCTCTGGCATACTACTTCGAGCCAAGGAGATTGCTATTTCGGGTTAGAGTTATGAATCGACCAAAGTCAAAAGCAAATCCGTTAGTTCGTATCCATCAAATCCAAACTTATTCGTATCCCTCCAAGGCAACAGCTTCCATACCTATCCTCGTTCGCATTCGTCCCAGGCGGCCTCCTTTGCATCCATGAAAAAGCATTAGCAATTTCATATCCATCTAAGCAAACAGTTCCACTACGTATCCATGACATATACCTCACTTCATACCAATTGAGTGCGTTCTTCTTCGCAACCATCAAGATCAAGTCAATTCGTAGCCATAAGGGATTGTCGCTTCGTGTCGATCAGACCATGAATTTTGTATCGATCCACTCATTCATATGTTTCGTATCAATCAACCATTGATCGATACGAAATGCGCCATATGGATCGATGCAAACGTCACCTTTATTCTATTGACGCGAAAATGCCATTTAATCATCGATACGAAATACTTGAGCCTATAATGATACGAATGGGAATGTATGCTATCGATACGATCCAGCGACATGAAAGTTTATATCTAATCGATACGAAGTGGGCACTAAACTCTCGATACGAACGAGGCTAAAACGCATCGATACGAATGAGGCATGTCCAAGGGAAAGACTTTGTCGCTTAGCATGAAAAGTGGATCGATCCTAAAAGTTAGCGTCGCATTATCGATCATCACATACCTAGAATGCGAACAGAAGCGATGTGTACTCATACCTTTCAACAAATTCAAACTTGCATCGATCATAACTCAAGATCTATGAGCCCATATGCCACCAAATTTTCACAAGAGCTTATGCACTACCTCAAAAATGTACCTGATCAATTTCAGCCTCAAAGGACCATTTATGGATCGAGCCGAATTCAATTCATATCGCTCCTGGATCGAGTCGAAATCACCTGAACTCGATCCCGTGGGCCTGCCCACATGAGGGAAGAAGTCTTTCGAGATGTGGGCGAGATATTTGCTGCATACGCCTATAAATAGTGACCTTGGACCTATAGAAAATGGACTTTTTGGCTTCTCTACGCTGACATTTTGCCAGAATCATTTCTAGACTACTGTTGTACTATTGTAACTTTTTGTAATCAAGGAGTGAAAGTCAATAAATATCAATCATCTCATAGTGGATGTAGGTAATCCACCGAACCACTCTAATTCGTGTGTTTTTACGCATTTTCTTATCTGTTAACTGGTGTGTTTGTTAGATCTATCTCATTTTACACTTACCTTCTTCATTTAGTCTCTTCAAACACATCCAAAGAGTGTTGTGCCCAATTTTGGTACAACAGATGACTTTGGGCTAAACCTTTCAAAACTTCAGGCAAAGTTTGGCTTTGGGCTTGCAACTAGGGGCGAGTAGTTTGGATATTATGGGCTTAGAAAAAATGTGGCTAAGGCATGTAGCTAGCACCGACATGAATACCTCAAGATGACTAAATGGCTACTTCAAGGCATGAGGAAGGAAACTTCGAGCATGGTTTTAGGCATGAAAACTTAGCCATTTTGTTCTAAATGGATCATGTTGGCACCAACATAATGTGAATCGTGTTAGCACCAACATAATTGGGGATGGGCCAATCAAGGCCAAACTCCATAGGGTGATGGTGATGCCTTAAGGAGCATGCCATGTATGTTCGTTTGTTCGTTCAAAATTTTGACATTATGGCCTGAAGAAGTTTGATGTTCGATGGCGAAGCAAATAACGAGGTGTTTTGACATGATAGCTTTAGGACTTTGATATGATGACCTTACGACTACGGAGGAGGGTATAGAGGTGTTTTATGGTGATGACTTGATGTTGATGGAGTTGTATTTGGATGATGATAACTCAATGGTGATGTAGATGTGCTCTGATGATGATGGCTCACTGTTGATGGAGTCCTGATGATGATCCGTTATGACAAGATTGACGAGGATAGGAATTTATGGGTGGAATATGAGGAATGCATTATACTATGGATATGAATGGAAAAAGGATGAGGATGTGCTCAATTGTGATGACACATGCAAAAGAACCATTTATACTTGAAGTGTTTAACGGTATGCTCCTCAAGTATCGTATGTGAGGACGCCCACTTGGACATGGGAATACACTGTCTAGGATTATTAATGTGGATCTGTGTATCCTAGATTTGAGGATATGTGCTCCTAGTTTCCTGGCCTTTTGACTGGCATGGATTCGAGCATCGAGAAACCAAATTTTTCCATTAATCTCTAGCAGAGGATTAGCCATACGAGTTATTATATATCTAATGCACATGAGCGGTTGTGATGATTGTTTGATGGATGCTATTTTTATTATGTTTTTCTTATCACTGAAGGGATGTCATAGGACGTAGGTATTATGGACTTGGATACCTAAACATATGATGCTATAATCAGACTTGTAGTACACTCATATGATGATGGTGATAATATACTAGAATATACTGTTATATGCCGACTTTTTGGATGTAAGGATATGTCAAGTATGATTCTCCATACCTTGTATTCCATATTATATCGACTTTCATAGTATGTTTAGATTATTTATCGCTCATACCAGAATGTTCTCTGACTCAAGATTTTATGTTTTGCTTCTTATTATCTTGAGTACTCTTAAATGAGTAGACTAGATAGCAGGTGTGAATCATGAATGAGTTGTGAACACAAACAGAGATGTTAGAGTTCTGTAGGAGACTGTTAATTCAACTTGCAATCAATTAGCGAATTGGTCATACTGTTCTCAGTACTAGTTTGATCAAAAAGTTACTTTTCTTTAACTTAAATAAACCATACTACTAAAACGTTCCTAAGATGGCTTTCGAATTGCTTGTGTTAAGCATAGCATTTTTAGCACATCATTCATATGTTGAATTTTGTCTTTGAAATTCTGTGAGTTTTACTTGAAATAGCAGAGAGGTAGGCTAGCTCCTCGAGGACCAAAGAAACATGGGGAGTACTGGACTATTAAGGAGGAACCAATCATAAGACATGTGAATCAAATGTGGGAAAGAATAGATAATTCCACATTGAAAAAGCAATTTTTTTTTATGAATTATATCTATTTCATCTAAAGTAAATAATTCATCATTCATACTTACCAAATGAAAAGGTAGCGAAGATGCAAAGCAGATCATGGTAAGCACAAGGAGTTGTGCAAATGGACTAGTAGGAGGTGATGCTTCCTCATACTTATGTTTTAAGCTTATATTTCTTATTTCATTGTACGACACTATGGAGCCTAGATAGTGTTTGATTATTATTGTTAGAGACGGCTTATCATTTATTTTATTCATTAATTGTATAAACTCATGTATAATTGTATAAACCTATGCACTTTGATTATGTGGTTCATTTAATTATTAACGTCGCATATATTTTATATCTATTATGATTATTACATTTTATTCATTGCATCGTGAGGTATACGACATGTTCTGTTACTGTTTTATCTATTACAGTACCATAGCCATCGTCCAACATCAGTCGGGTACCGTTATAATGCACTCTACAAGTATATTAGATGTTAGAGGTGTAAAGCGATCATCATATTTGGTATTAGAGCTTAGGTTTTATAACTAACCTAAGGGAGATACAAGGATCCATGTAACGCCCCACCTTTATGCCCCTATTAACAAAGGATATTAACAAGTAATATGATCTGCTAATGTGGAGAGAAGGATGTTTAGTAGTGACCATCCGTAATATTACTTTGGATGAGTGTTGAATACGTTGAATATACAAATTTATTCTTTTTGTGAAGAGGAATTCAACGTATAAAATCTAAGCACAAAGCAATAATACTATGGCTTATTATGATTCATAATAATATAAATCATCACATATATAGAATCACAGATCGCGTCGATAAATATAATAGACGACATATCATATAATATACATAAGGACTAAGGTACATCATCAAATACAAAATGAGTCTACATATTAATTAATATACATCATACGTACGTCATCGTCTCAAAATGAACTAAGGACGAATATACACAACAAGTATAACTTCTACCTAAGTTAGCCCAAGTCCAAAGCCAAAAGTCTCTGCTACCTGCCAAGTCTCGGTCTGACATGAGCATTAAAATAACACCTGGGTTGGACTATCTCTAATTATCAAAAAGATTAGACCATAGAATAATACCTATAAAAACATCATAGGTAAAAATCATGGATTATGCTTCACTTATTTACTTATATTTCATATAAAACTTCATGTCTTAAGTTCAAGTTACGTTCATTGAAACAAAGCATCAAAGTGATGGCAATCATTAATTAGAGCATAGAAATTAACAACCATAAATGCAAGCAAACAACAAGCACTTCTCAAGTCAATATTCATCATCGTGTTCTTTGAATGTACTTAAATAAGCATTTCGCTAATCTTATATCATCGGCATGCACATCACACGTAAATAAGTAAACACTTCGTCAGTGGACTATAAGACAAGCACATTGCAAGTCAACACCAAATATGAGTGCATCTCTCATCGTCATCAATAGCTAGCTTAATGGACAAGTTTATCGCATGTCACACAAGTACAAGCACATCGCACATAATAACTCATTTGTAAATGAGTAACACAAAAATAGGCCTTGAAAACCCACATAAAACGGCATTCCTAAGACGGGTGTAATACTAGAAGAAATAAGTGTTATATACTTCCTATTAGTAATCATTCAAGTAACTACCATATGACCCATAACCACTCGGGTTTACTCAAATGTTTACTTTAAGTTAGTAAACTCCACTTAATAAGTGTGATCTTCTTCCACTTAGTAACCAGATGAGTATCCCGCAATATCGCATAACTACTTAGTGTCACTTAATTATTTAATAAGTGATTATAAAATCCCACTCATGCAAATAAATGTTCATTTGAGCAAGTCCAAGAATTAATCGGTAAAACGAACGTGAATGTTTCATACCACTCGTTTTATTAAACCGTTTAAATCGATTTCTCATTTAATCAACGTCGTGCAATTTTATGAAAACGATTTGCTTTGAAATCCTTCATAGAAATATTCTTTTATAAATTAGAATATATACATATATATAGATTGGAAATCATTTATAAATCTATATATAGGTACTTGTAAATACACTCTTTAAAACCATTGTTCTAAACTAATTTGAAATCCTTGGTATTATAATTCATATCTTTTATATGTATATAATCATATTCCAAATCTCCTTTATGTAAAATATGTATATACTTGAAATGATTTGGAAAAAGTTTGGATTATAAATCATTCTATTGAAACCACTAGTTTAAATTTATGAAATAAACTTATGTGCAACATCATGTATAACTTCATATATTCATAGTAGCATCTCTATGGAATTAAATCTTCGAAATGAATTCATCAATTCATTAATTTAAAACTTGATAATATAATTCCAAAGCATCATAACCAAAGCATTAGAACACATTATATAACATTTAGAATACATCGGGTAAATAAGGGATTGGATAGGCGAACGGGGAGTTCATAAACATGTCCTGTGAGGCATTCCAGGCCACGATCGGTGCACCGGTCCACATGGACCAGTGGCGCTACCTAGAACATGTTCCATGTAGTGCCTCTACCTCCGCATTGGTCCGTTTTCATCGGTTATGAGCTTCATAGGTGATGAATTAACTAACATGCAAGCAACTAACTATCTTAAATTTGATGTTATAAATAATTATACTCCTAGGGTTTTCAGCTAGCAGAGAATATAACATTTAATATGCAATATCACAACTAACATTAAATTTAATTCGTTCAACAAGTCACCAAACAAATTAAGCAACAAATGAATTATGAATTAGAGGTAGCTATGAGTTATAAACTCATCTTTCTTCTTGATTTTGGTAGAAAATAAATAATAGTGCACTAATTCAATCAAAACACTGGTATTGTTCTTCAAAACAGTAAAAAGAAACCAAAACTATGAACAAAAATTAAATCAAAATTTACTAACTGAAAGATAATTAGGTTTAATTTCCTTTACCTAAAATTAATTGCTTCAAAGATTACTAATTGAACTCCTAGAGAATTAGGAATCAGAAACTAGGGTTTATTAAAGAGAAGTAAGGAGTTGTTCTTCCTTTTGGTTTGTTTGCTAAGAAATGAGTTTTGAGAAACAAATACGTACAACACTTTGCTTTATGAGAAATCAAATCTTAATGGATTTTGGCCCAAAACTAGTATATATACAATCCAAAAATGAAATGAAGTGTTTTATTCATCTATTCTTGTATTAAAATAGCTTAATAAAACAATTACTGCTAGATTAAAATCTAATATAAAAGTAAATAAATAAAAGATGACTTCATAGATGTTTATTAATTAAAGATCTTCTATTTCTTTTAATAAGAGTTTTTTAATTTTTAAACAGTCTTTTATTAATAAAAAAGATATAAAATCATTTCTCTAATTTTAATAAATGGATTTATTTATAATTTACTAAAATATTCACATGTACATTACTTCACTAATTTTATTATACTTTAGAACTCGCATTTTAAAGATACTGTATTGTTTAACAAAATCAACTTCTTATTTAAATTTATAATTTAAATGATTATTTTATTTTTTAAATTAAACATTCAAATTTCAGGGTTGTTACAATCCATTAGGGATAGAGGAGAAGTTATTACTCTAGAGTTAGTCGAGAGTATATGAGAAAGCGTACTTGTTATATATTTTGATTTTCAAAACTATAAATTAGTAATTATGTGTGTATAGTAGAAGTCACATTGCATATATGAGTACGATTGATGTAATTTTCCTTAATGACTCATCCTTCTTATTATAGATTAAGAATGAGCCTACATACAAGGAATATTGCTAGGACTCCTATCTCGAGAGTAGAGCAAGGGGCAGGCAAAATGGTAGCTATGAATCTCAATATGCAAGCTATGTTAAACAACATGATGTGGAACATAATGCAAAATGCCCAAGGCATTGCTTCTGCTAGTTATAGGTAGTGCTTGAGTGCAAGCACCGAGAGCTGATTTTTCCAAACCAAACATGGACTTCTCGAGCCTTAGTGAAAAACCCTTCCAAGTGATAGAGACAACCGCGAAGTGTTGGATTGGTTGGGCACTTGTGAAATAATCTTTAATGACTTTGGGTTAGATGATGCCATGATAAGGATGTTGGCCTCCAGGAAACTCTAAGGAAAGCGATGAATTGGTTGAATGTTAAAAAATTTGATGCTTCCGAGTTTCATTTCACTTGGGATTACTTCAATACCATATTTGAGAAGAAGTTTATACTGACCGCTCAGAAGTCAGTATTGTTCAGAAAGTTCATTGATCTAAAGCGGAGTGACTTATCTGTTTTAGAATATGTTTCCCTCGTCCGATGCTTTGTCAAAATATAAGATGTATTTCAAAAACAATCCATTAAAGAATGAGAAATTTTTCATCGGTTGAATAACCATCTTGGAACGATTGATTGGTCATATAGACGAGAGCTTCGAGAAGCTAGCCGAGAAGGCTTTAAGACGTGAGAGCCTATGCCTAGTGTAGAAGGTTATTATTTGTAGATGAGATGAAGTTGCAATCGGGTAAGGGATGCAAGAAACAATGGAACAACAAGAGGAAGCAGTTCCAAAGCAAGAATGGTAAGAAAAAGGGCAAATGGGACCATGTTTGCTATAACTGTCATGATAAGGGTCGTCTGAGTAAGAATTACAAAGATGCAAAAAGAATTGCTACATTATAATAAATTCAAGTGCATGCAGAAGGACTTTCCTGGACCAGCTAAGTGAAAGTAGGTGATGAAGGCATATGTGTTGAATGTCATTTCGACTTCGTCGAGTGCTCCATCAATGAAGGAGAAGGGAAAGAACATTACTGTCCAGGTATGTTTTTCATTTATGATGTTCCAGTACGTGTTTTATTTGATACAATGACTCACATTCCTTCATATTTAGTGATTTAGTAGATAGATTAAGATTGAGACCCGGCTTAGTATACCAACCATTGCTTGTGAGAAACCCTATTAGAGGTTCGACCAGCCTGTACTTGGTTTGTCGCAATGTATCTTAACAAGTCATCGATGTTCTTTCCTTTATGATTGTTATGTTTTGGGTTTTGTTGGTTTGGCGTTATCTTGGGAATCAACTACTAAGGAAGTATGGAGTGGTGCTGGATTACGAACGGTCATTGCTGACAACTAGGACCGAGGATGGTCAGAAGGTAGAGTTAGGATGCCTACCAGAGGTTGAGGTAATAGTTATGCTAGAGGCCCTGTAGGATGAGTTATCATCTATGCCTATAGCCAGGGAGTATTTGGATGTATTTGAGGAGCTGAGCGGATTACCACTACATAGGGAGATAGAGTTCTATATAGATTTAGTGAAGGATGTCAGACCAATCGTTATGCCTTTGAGGCGTAGGCATCTAGAGAGCAGAAGGAACTATAAATGAAAGTGAATGATCTATTGAGACAGGGTTCATTTGTAGGGGTATATCCGAGTAGGGAGCAATTGTAGTATTCGCCACTAAGGAGGATGGATTTTTGAGGTTTGTGTAGATTACCATAAGGCGAACAAGATAATGAAGAAGATAAATATCCACTCTTATATATTGATGACTTATTAGATTAACTCTATGGTGCAAAGGTTCTCTCTTAGTTGGACCTCGCAACGAGGTTTCATCGAATACGAGTAACTAGAGTGTGTGTGTTGATTAGAGCATTTCGTACACCATCTATATTCTATGAGTGGTTGGTTATGCTGTTTGTGCTAACCAATGCATTATCATACTTTATTAATCTTATGAACCGTATTTTTAACGATCACTTGAATAAGTTCATGCTTGTGTTTGTCAATGATATTCTCTCCTATTCATGGACCGAAGAGAAATACAAGGCACCTGTGAGGATTATGCTTGAGGTGTTAAGGGAGAAAAAATTGAAGGTGGCTTCTAAAAGTTAATTTTAGAGGCGGGAAGAGAGATTCTTGGGTCATGTCATTTCTAAGTAGGGCATTGTCGTAGATCATGCGAAAATTGCAGTGTTGGGATTGAAATCAATCCAAGAATGCTACAAATGCGGGATGTTTTCTTGGATTGGCGGGATACTATAGACATTTTATCAAGGACTTCTCAAAGGTAGTGACACTGTTTACCAATTTGATGAAGAAGAATTAGACTTTTGTTTGAGACGTGAGGTGCGAGCATGCATTTCTGAGTTTGAAAGAGAGGCTGAAGAGTAAACTGGTATTAGTCATTCTGAGTAGGGAAAAAGAGTCGACGGTATACAAAACGCCCGTAGTACTAGACTAAGTGCGGTGTTGATGCAAAAGGAGAAAGTTGTGTATGCTAGTCAACAACTACAACCACATGGGAGGAAGTATCTGACTCGTGATATTGAATTAGTGGTGATATTATTTGCTTCGAATATATGGATGCACTACTTACATGAGGAGAGGTTTGAGATATTCATGGATCACAAATCATTAAAGTACCTTTTCTCCTAGAAATATATCAATCTTCCCTAGCAGTGATGGTTGGAATTATTAGCCTCCTATGACTTCAACATTTTCTATATGCCTGATGAGGGAAATGTAGTCATTGGTTCTTGAGTAGAAGACATGCTAGTTTAAGAGCAATGTTCCTAGAGTGGATACAACTTGAGCTTATTGTTGGCAATGACTTCAGACCTCGATCCTTTATGTGGGCCTGAGCCCAGGATGTCAGCTCATTTGACCATCAGACCAACCTTAATTAAGCGGATCAACTCTATTCAAAGGCATGATGCTAGATTAACAAAGATTATTGTTAAGGTTTAGAGTGGCGTAGTGTCCGAGGATATGAAGCAGTATGGGCTCAATTGAGTTGGTTGGATCCATAAGGATGGGAGATTTTTTGTACCTGATGTAGATGGGTTGAGGGATGAGGTGCTACAATAGTACCATCATTCGAGATTGACTATAAATCCGAGAATAAAATGTATTGTGATATGAGGTAGACATTTTATTGGGAAGGGATGAAAAGTGATTTGAGGCACTCACCTCAAGATGCATGAACTACCAGTTGGTTGAGGTAGATTAAAAGCTAAGTGGGTTGATACAAATGTCTGAGATTTCCAAATGGAAGTAGGAATAGATATAGTCATATTTTATTGGTGGATTGCCCAGGACAAGAGGAGGGTATGACTAGCTTGACAAAGAGTGCTTGATTCATGCCTACTAAGTCTAAGAGGACGATATCCAAATTGGCCAATTTATGTGTGAAATGGGTTGTGCCATTCCATGGTGTGCCAATGAGCATCGTGAGTGACAATGACCCTTTATTCATTAGTAATTATCGGATAAGCTTAGAAGAGGCATTAGGGATGGAGCTGCATCTACACAGAGCTTATCACCCATAAACTGATATATAGACCGAGAGGCTGAATCATGTCTAGAATATCTCCTACAAGCTTGCGTTCTCGATTTTGGGGGCTTGTGGGATAACGACTTAAACCTAATAGAGTCTGCATACCATAATAGTTATCAGTCTAGCATTTGTATGACACCATTCAAGGCATTATATAGCCGACAATGCAACGTTCCTTCATGTTGTTAGGAAGTGGGAGACAAGATGATATTTAGACCAGATATGATTAGGGAGACATCAGAGAAGATTGAGATCATTTGACAATGAATGAAAGATGCTCAAGATAAAAAAAAAAGAGCTACGCTGATAAGCGACATATAGATTTGAATTTTTCTGCCGGTGATATGGTATATGTAAAGATTTCTCCAATAAATACTTTGGTTCTGTTCGGTAATAAAGGAAAGCTATCGTCGAGATTTTTATGTCCCTTTACGATATTCGGGAGAATATGGAGCCTAGCTTATAGAATCAACTTACCTCAAAGGATGGGGTGCGCAATGTATTCCATGTTTCTTAGTTGTAGAAATTTGTGCATGGCTCACGCATAACAGTTGAATCGGGTTAGCTTAATGAAGTCAAGGTTGAACCAAAAGCTTAGAGACCTCATGGGCCTATTCATATCATTGGACATGATACAAAGCTACTTAGAAGGAAGACGGTGGAGTTACTAAAAGTTTGATGGAGAAAGAGCGAAGGTGATTGCACAAGGGAGACCGAGGAGAGTATAAGGACCACTTATCCAGAGCTCTTACGTAGTAAGATTTTCATTTTGTTGTTAATTTTTGCATTTGATATCATTTTGATGTTCTGTATAGAGTAGTTTAGTGCTTAGTAATTTAGGTAGGCATAGATATTGTTTGACTACTTATGATTGCATGATTTCATTTATGATGGTTGAGATGGTTTTTTGTGGAGTTAGGCATGTGAATTAACTACTGTTGATCTTACGTTATTCGTGTTTGAAATTTCAGGGGCAAAATTCATCAAGTGAGGAGTAAAACAACCCGTATTTTACATATCAAATAAGCGTAAAATATTATTTTTAAAATCTAACTAGGTCTTATGAACCTATAAATTTGAGGAGTGTTAAGTAGCGATATTTATAGCACCAAATTTTTTTATCTGACGATACTACCCTTGAAAACTTGTAAATCCTACAACTTTTAATATGAGTTGAATTAGGGGTCAATACCACTTCCATTGGAAAGATATGATGATTTCTCTTTGTATAAGGTTATCATAATACCTTTTTGGACTTCTCATTAGGAGATATGACTATTTGAATTTTGGATAGATTTTGGGTAGTTAGGCGAGTAATTAATTATACTTAGCCTAGGTCCAAGAGCCTATTTTAGGAATTGTGCTTAGTGGACTGATGGGATATCCTCTTCCTCCTTACACACTTCCTAAAATAGCTCTAAACCATCATTAAGTTCTTCTAAGTCAAAAATCAATATTTTTCTTCAATTTAATTAGCCTAAACACATCATTAAGGGGCGATTAGCAAAGGGTTCAAAGAATTTACTATTTTGACACCTTAAGATTCATGAAGCCTGTTGTTCTACCATATATTTGCTTTGGGATTTGGGTGTTTGGGTATATGGTGAGTGATTTCACACCTCTCATTATCCTATGAATGTTGATATAACAAAATAATGATTATAAGATAAAGATTGATGTTAAAATGATTTTTTAATCTAGATTGAATTTTAATACCTCTTTAAAATGAATTTATGAGTATAAAATGCAATTTGATTCATTTTCCACTATTTTGCAATCAATTCATCATTTTAGCATATGGTTAGATCTAGGATAATACATGCGTTTGAATTGCATTTCGATGGTGGATATATGTTGTTTGGATGTTGTTTGCTAAATGTATGTCATTGCTTGATGTGTTTAAAGTTTTCGTTAGTTGTTTTAGTGTAGTTAGAAAGAGGTCATCATTTTGAGCAAATCGATGTCAAAAACATTCAAAATAGTCATATGTCTAAAGTATGATGTTGCTTGAAGCCTAAGGAGGCCCCAAAACGAGTTGCATAAGATTTGAAGAAGTTTTAAGGTGCAAAAGTCATGTCGGCATAAGGGGAAGATCGTTTCAGTGGTGGATTCAAATCATGTAAGGGGTAGATGACTTCGGGCTGGAGCTTTCAAAACTTCACGCATGTAGAAGCTTGGCTTCAAGGTTGCTTTATAAGTCTCAACTTGTCCATCTGCATTTAGCATTTTCATAAAGTTCATTTGCATCCGATGGGTTTTATTCCTATTAGTACGTTAACCTAATTCCATATTTTGTTTTCATACATGAAATCCATCTTAGATTTCATAGCTCCAAGCCGAAGTGTAGAGTTTTTACTCTGCAATGCCTGTTGGAATGAGAGGGGTGTCGTAGGTTAAGACACGGTCCTCCTTCTCGCTATCCTTAAGAAAACCGTAGTATCTCTTTGGTGCATAAGATTTCTTAACACACCTTCTAACAGGTAGCATATATTCGTATACTGGTGAATTTGATTCATTTATTGGTTCATCCGCTACGTCAATTTCTCAGATCTCATCCAAATCTACAACTTCATTATTAATTTCTTTTGATAGGAATTCCTTTTCTAAAAAGAAATCATGCCGAGAAAGAATACTCTTTTGCTCCTTAGTATTACAGAAAACATATCCCATTGAATTCTTTGGATATTCTATAAATTTACATAGTGTCGATTTTGCCTCAAATTTATTGGGTCCAATATTCTTAACGTAGGCTGGACTACCACACAACTTCAAATACTTGAGTTGGGGTTTCTTCAAATACCACATCCATATGGTGTCTTAAGCATAGATTTAATAGACTTATATTCAACAATACACTGCAATTTCAAGTGCGTATCCCCATTAGGAAAGAGGTAACTCAGCTTTACTCATCATGGAACAAATCATACCTGATAAGGTTTGATTCCTTCATTTTGAAATACCATTGTCTTGTAGGGTATAGGGTGGAGTAACCTAAGAGACAATCTCATCGTCTTTTAAGTAACATTGGAGCTCTTATCCAACTTACTCACTTCCTCGATCAGATCAAACTATTTCAATCTTATGATACATTTGATTTTCAACCACATTTTTATAATCCATAAATTTCTCATAGACATCAGATTTATTCTTCGTAAGATACACATGTCACAAAACAAGCAGTATTATCTTTGATAACTACATCCATCTACGTGCACAAGACCCGAGATTTCTTAACACTTTCATTGGTCCTACTAATGGGATGCTTTGTTATTTTTCCTCTAAGACATGACTCGCACCTATCAAATTATTCAAAATCAAATGATGGTAGAGAACCTTTGATTTTCAATCTGTGTGGTCATTTCCCATTAATATGACCTTGCCTACAATGTCAAAGATGATTATTATTAATGTCAACGTTAGAAGAATTTTTCACAACATTGATATAATTAGAATCAATAACATAAATGCCATTATCCAAAACATTATTCTTGATTTTATTTCAATCCAACATAATGTTCACAATATTATAAACACAATGAAAAATATATTCGGTCTAGATACTAAAATTATTTAACAAATAAAGTTTTATAATAGCTATTATTCAAAATTAAAACTTATCCGTTAGGCAAAGCCAAGAGATATTCTTCAATTGTAGTTGAATCTACTAGTCTCAACTTGAAGTATTATCTCACCCTTTGCAACATGTCTCCTATTCCTTAGTCCCCGTAACAAATTATATATTTAAGTTCTAGGTCTAGTATCTAAAAAAAGATAATTTATTGATTGCAAAACAATTCTAGACAATAATAAACATATAAGAGCAGCGAAACCATTTTGTTTCTTATCTTTAACAATCTTTAGGTAATCTTAACAATTCTTCTTCTAGTTCCCCTTGTTGCGAGAGTGATGACATTCGCCCTTTTTGTTTGGCGCAATCTTCTTATTCTTTTTGTTAACCTTGTTGAATATGCGTTTATATGTTTTTGTTTGATGATAATAAACATATATATTCATTTAAATGTATTTGGTAATGTACAATTCTATTTTTCATAGATTAAATAAATATTTGTTGAATAAAATAAATTACACAGAATTTGAATGGAATTTGAATTGAAACAGAAATTTTATTCAAACAAATATTTATTACAATCTTGAATAGTACAATTTCAAGCTCTCACTATACATATACATTTTTGAATACATCACGATTTCAATTTACATTTATAACCTCACTACATATCACTCACACTCGTATTTTGTCTTCAACTGCATTCCAGTTTGAATCCAGCATCTGAGCAATCTGCAAAAATATTCACTAACGCAGTAAAATTGAAAAAGAAATATTTTTGCAATATAAAATAAAATATGATTTTTGAAAATATGATTTGCCTCAGTTATTTGGGTTGTTCGTCATAATTTACATTTGAATTCATCACACACGAACAATGTGACATGCACAGTGTATCACTGTACATGCCACAAGGCCGTGCACATCGGTATATACTTGATAATGCTAAAGGGACAGGTGGGCACAGGTCAAAACCAAATGAAAAGCCGGGTTCAACTCACGTGCAGTATATTCAAAATTACGACACGAGCACAAGGTCAAACCCGAGTTTTGAAACTGGATTCAACACAAGGCAACATGACATGAATGCAACGAAGACCAACAACAAAATGGACTGCAACAATCATGTATGCAGATCAGGTCCAGTGCCAACAAACAACAAGTCTCGACCAAAACAATTACAACTACAGAAACCAGAGTAAATGCAGTGGACAGTTCAAGTCAGAGACAACTTCAGTATGCAAATGAAGACTACAAGTGAACAGATCAGAGGCAATATAAGAAGTCAAGTGATGCACATGTAAAAATACTTGAAAGCTACAGCATCAAGTAGACCAAGTTCATATGCAATGCGAAGACCACAAAGCCAAGCATGATGCAGAAGTAATGCAATGCCCAATGACCAATCAAAGACACAGTACACAAATGCAAGACAGAGTAGTTCAGTGTGGCAGTGCACAAACAACATCAACAAGCAATGCAGACCAAAGAAATGCCACCGAGAACATATGAACAGAGAACATGCATGAAGCATGAAACCACAAGTTACAAACATCAAGTGTCGACCAGGCAGAGAAATGCACAAGCATGATACAGGTGAACAGGAGACAAGTAGCAGCAACATGACAGTGAAAACTTGAGTCACAGTACAGGCCACAACATGTAATGCAAGAACAAGCCAGTAGATACATGAAAAATGCAAGTAACTCATGCAACAGACTCAAGAGAATGCAACAACATGTCAACAGCAATGACACAGCAACAAGGCAGACGACAAAATGCATACCACCAAGTTCAACAACATCAAGTATTATCAAGTACATAATGAATGAATCAATAACCCAAATGAAGATCACAAGTATGAGCAGTTAATGACTCAACTGGCCAGGTCATATACACAAGTGACAACTACAAAGTCAGAGAAATTCACGAAGCTCACAGGGATGAACACAAAGGTGGCCGAAGCTGTGGCAGTCAAGAAGTAAACAAGTCGAAGAATAACAATGCAGATGATAAGCAACTCGAAGTCGAAAGCAATAAACAAGTCCAAGTCGAAATCATGGAAGCATACAGTGAAGTCAACAAGGAAATTCATGAAGACAAAATTGACCGAGATCAAAATCAAGACAAGTGTGTATCTGCAATCTTTGAAAAAGTCAAAACAAACAAAACAGGAAAGTTTTCTTTGCCGTATGACTCATGGCAATCGAACGCTACAGAATAGAAGCCGTGCGCATCAGGCAACAGAAAATTAGGAAAGTGTAAACGAGTACGAACAAATTCGAGTGTCTCGAATTTCATATAAATACATCACCAAACTATCATCATCGGCAATCGAGTTAAATCGAGTTAAAGATCAAGCAATCAAACGAGCAACAAAAGAAATTACATACCGAAATCATCTACAACTCGATCATCAGAGAACGAGCTGTCAATGCAAATTAATCATCAGAGAACAAGCAAGCCGAGCAACGCAATCTCAAAGTCAACAATCGATCATCAGAAATCGAGCACGAGCAAGAGCCGAAAGCCTCAATTTGGATCAATAGCACAAAGCCCTAATTTCAGAAAAAGGAAGATCGGACGACATTATTCACACGAGAAGAAAGGAACGGGTCAAAGAATAACTGTAGATCAGGTTCAAGAATAAGGGGTCGGCCTTATTATTAAAAGGGGGTTTAGTTTTTAATTTTATAAAAGGGGGTTTTTAGTTTTTTAATTTGAGCAAAAATTAAGGATTCAAGTTCGTATTTTAATTTTTACTCTTGGGTTTATTTTTGAAGTTGTTTTTTCTTTACGAGTCAAAGAATTTGTAAATCACCACCTAGGGTTTAGGTAGTGTCAGATTGTCTAGTTAGAATTAGTTCAGTGAGCAGGGTGTGCGAGTTTGCAAAACTCTATAGGCGGGAGCAGTGTTTGCGAGTAAGCGAAACTCTATAGGCGGGAGCAGGGTGTGCGAGTCTAGTAGAGTGTTTGTGAGCGGGAGCAAAAGGGTCCGCGAGTCTAGTAGAGTGTTTGTAAGCGTGATACTGTTTAATTCTAATAGAAATCTGGGAATGCAGCAGTAGGCAGGGGTTGCCGAAGCTGGGTAAATTTTGTGTGTGATTTACTTTTCAGCATATTTATTTCTGCAGTTTATTTCTGTGTTTAATTCGAGAAAATTTGTTATAACCCTATTCACCCCCCCTCTAGGGTTAATTTAGATCCTACAAGTGGTATCAGAGCGAGGTATTTTGCTTTAAATCTAGAGTCATGAATCCGTCAAATAGCGCTTTTTCTGAGGGGCAATCTATTGTTAGGCCACCCATGTTTAACCGGAATGATTATGCTTATTGGAAAGTTAAGATGAGTATTTACCTTAGTTTCGTTGATTATGATGTTTGGGATATTATTGAAACTGGCTACAAACCTCCCACTATAATCGTTGGTGATACTGAGATTCCTAAACCTAAGGATAGGTAGGATGCTAACGATAAGAGATTGAAAACGACAAATGCTAAAGCCATGAATGCTTTGACATGTGCTCTTGATAAAAATGAATTTAATAGAATTTCTCATTGTACAACAGCACAGGAAATTTGGCACACTTTGGAGGTGACACACGAAGGAACTTCTCAAGTCAAGGAGTCTCGTCTAGCCCTATTCAGCAACGAATACGAAAACTTTGTGATGGACAAAGGCGAGAGCATAAAGGACATGTTTGGATGCTTTTCAACTTTGGTGTACAACGCTAGAGCGCTTGGGAAGGTATTCACTGAGGTAGAGCTTGTGCGGAAGATACTACGAGTCTTACCGATGAACTTTGAGGCAAAAGTCCCGGCAATCCAAGAATCAAACGATTTGAGTAAACTAAGCATGAAGGAGTTGATTGGTAACTTGATGACATATGAGCTTGAGTTAAAAGCAAAGGAAGAACGCAACAACTCCGAACCAAAGAAGAAGACGATTGCCTTAAAGAGCAAAGAAGAAAGTGATGAAGAAGGAGAAGATCCAATTGAAGAGCTTGCAATGGCTGTCAATAATCTTAGAAAATGGTCGAGATTCAAGCCACGCAAGAAGAAAACAAGTCGTAATAAGCCAAAAGATTCTGACAATTCCGATAATGAACCGACGTGCTTTAACTGCAAGAAGCCCGGACACTTCATACAAAAATGCCCACTTCTCAAAAACAACAAAGGAAAGAAAAAGACGAAGAAGGTATTTGCAGCGACTTGGGATGATGAAGAAGGAGAGGAAGTTTCGGATAGCAGCTCAGAGGAGGTTAACTTGTGTCTTATGGCGAAACCAGAATCAGAAGCAAGCTCTGAGGAATCTAGTGAGGCAGGTGAGTATTCCTATAGAGATCTTGTTTTTATGTGTCTTGATCTCACTAAAGTAGTTGATGCTCTTGAATCTAAAATTGAAAAACTGAAAACTGATAGGAGAGAACTTGCTCGTGAAAATTTTAGGTTAGAAACTGAACTTGAAAATATTCAAAACCTAGAATGTAAAAGATGTAAAGTTTTAGATTCAGAATTGACAAGACTTAAGAATAACTCTGAGAATCTTGAAAAAGAAAACTTGAGTCTTAAGGAAATCATTGACACTAGGAAAAAGGATTTTATAAATCGATGCACCTCACTTGTCACTGAAAACACAACACTAAAAACCAAAGTCCAAAATCTTGAGAAATCTTTGAATAACTTTTCAAAAGGCGAAAAATCTTTCAACATGCTATTGGGAAATCAAATTTTTGCTAACAACAGAAAAGGACTAGGTTTTGGGAAAACACAAGTTGAGGTAATGCCAAAGGGAAGAGTGTCTTTGATAGATGTGAAATAATTGGACATCGTGTTGAAAATTGTAGTCATAGGAATAAGAACACAAAATTTATACAAGTTTGGGTTCCTAAGAATTCTACAAAAAAAATCATGTCTATTGGAACAAGAATAAAAGGACTAAACAAGTTTGGGTTTCAAAGGGTTTGTTTATTCATAATGCTTCTGCCACTAACAATCATGGACCTAGAAATAGGTCACAAAAATCTTTCATCGTGTAGGTGTGGTGGCAGGCTAAGGAACAACAACGGTGTTCTCTGGATTTTGGCTGTTCCAGAAACACAACGGGCAACAAAGCAAAGTTCCTTAGCCTAGTATAAAGGTGACAGAATCACAATGAGCAATCACGAAAAATTATCGTAAAGGTAAAACAGGTGAAGGTATACTTATCTGATCGATATATTAATTGTGATGATCTGCACCGTATTCTGAATGAAATCAGCCACTATTGAGATGTTGAAAAGAGTTGATTTTTTGATTCTGACTTGGTCTACATAATTAGCCAATTACATTTATACCAAAATCACTATTCTTCGAATTACTTCATACATATTTGTTTGGATTAAACATTGTGTTTTGGTGGATACTTTTGGTCATAATTCGGCTAGCTCTTTATTCTCTTTTTCTGAATGTTTACATGGCTTCAATTCAAATTCAAAGAATGTCATTTAAATTGTTGTTTAAATTGAGTTTGAAATTTTTGATGCACTTCATGGTCTGGTTCATCAATTTTAGTTAGTGATATTTTGGATTAAAAGAGATACTCGGATGCAGATTACACTGGTAATATAGTTGATAGAAAAATTACTAGTGTAACGTGATTAATTTTTGAAACATTCATTTGCTGCATCGTTTTTCAAAGAAAATATCTGCATATTTTTCATTTTAAATAATTTTCATTTTTTTTTCTTATAACCCCTTCGAGAAAATAATTGTTTGACCATATTTTCAGATTAGTCATTTTTATTT
Source organism: Allium cepa (assembly GCA_030765085.1). Lineage (NCBI taxonomy): Eukaryota > Viridiplantae > Streptophyta > Magnoliopsida > Asparagales > Amaryllidaceae > Allium > Allium cepa. The sequence goes on from CM060932.1 coordinate 142,869,468, forward strand.
GATTTAAAATGACAAATTTTGACTAATATGACTCCCTACTAATTATCAAAAAGATAAATAGTGATTGAAAAAGTGATAAGTATTGATATTTAACATACATTACTCAAGAGAGTATATTTGGAAATTTTCTTTAGGAATTAAAACAAGAATTATAAAACTTTTTGTTGGGTAAAGATTCCATGACCATTTCTATATCTATCATTATTTCTATCGACCATGATTTATCAAATATTCAATATAGTTTGTCGATATGTGGTACTATAATCAGGAATCATTTGTTTTTCATGTCACGTTTTTTTAAAAATAAATAAATATCCAAAGTATTCACTCTCATTTAAAAGTCCTCACGGTTGTGCATGGGTGAATTACTTGGATTTTTGATTATGTGCTTCCATGCTCATTTAAAAGTCCTCACGGTTATGCATGTATGGAACGCATATCAAAATTAATTGCTTAAATAGACAAGTTGATTCTAATCCCATTTAAAAGTCCTCACGGTCATGCGTGGTTAGAAGATACTTGATTTCAGTTTTTAAAATTAAATTGGAATACTACTAATCTCATTTAAAAGTCCTAATGGTTATGCATGATTAGTAGATATTCAAATTCCTGATATAAATGTACCACAAGAAGATTCAACTGTATGATTTTATATTAGAACATCACTTCCATTATTTCTAAAAGTGGAATATGCGCCTAACAAGGGTAGTTATGGTTCTTGTTTGATTCTTATTGAAGTTTAATATTTATATTCAATTTGAGTTTAATGTTGGATTAATATTGATCACTTAATCTCTATTTTTCTCTAACACTATTATTCTTTTGCTGATAACAAAAGGGGGAGAGAAAAGTTAAGATTTTGTCAAATAGAATCAAGCAAAAGTCAAATAATTTTCCATATGCACTAGGCTCATTTGTATATATTTCTATTTGTATGCATATATGTAGGGGGAGCATCATGTAGAGAGGAAGCATTTAAATAGGGGGAGCAATTAGAGTATATCATTGATCAAATACATTTAACACATGTACAAAATCTTAAATATATGTTTGTTATCATCAAAAGGGGGAGATTGTTGAATATGCATTTATATGTTTTTGTTTGATGATAATAAACATATATATTCATTTAAATGTATTTGGTAATGTACTATTCTATTTTTCATAGATTAAATAAATATTTGTTGAATAAAATAAATTACACAGAATTTGAATGGAATTTGAATTGAAACAGAAATTTTATTCAAACAAATATTTATTACAATCTTGAATAGTACAATTTCAAGCTCTCACTATACATATACATTTTTGAATACATCACGATTTCAATTTACATTTATAACCTCACTACATATCACTCACACTCGTATTTTGTCTTCAACTGCATTCCAGTTTGAATCCAGCATCTGAGCAATCTGCAAAAATATTCACTAACGCAGTAAAATTGAAAAAGAAATATTTTTGCAATATAAAATAAAATATGATTTTTGAAAATATGATTTGCCTCAGTTATTTGGGTTGTTCGTCATAATTTACATTTGAATTCATCACACACGAACAATGTGACATGCACAGTGTATCACTGTACATGCCACAAGGCCGTGCACATCGGTATACACTTGATAATGCTAAAGGGACAGGTGGGCACAGGTCAAACCCAAATGAAAAGCCGGGTTCAACTCACGTGCAGTATATTCAAAATTACGACACCAGCACAAGGTCAAACCCGAGTTTTGAAACTGGAGTCAACACAAGGCAACATGACATGAATGCAACGAAGACCAACAGAAAAATGGACTGCAACAATCATGTATGCAGATCAGGTCCAGTGCCAACAAACAACAAGTCTCGACCAAAACAATTACAACTACATAAACCAGAGTAAATGCAGTGGACAGTTCAAGTCAGAGACAACATCAGTATGCAAATGAAGACTACAGGTGAACAGATCAGAGGCAATATAAGAAGTCAAGTGATGCACATGTAAAAATACTTGAAAGCTACAGCATCAAGTAGACCAAGTTCATATGCAATGCGAAGACCACAAAGCCAAGCATGATGCAGAAGTAATGCAATGCCCAATGACCAATCAAAGACACAGTACACAAATTCAAGACAGAGTAGTTCAGTGTGGCAGTGCACAAACAACATCAACAAGCAGTGCAGACCAAAGAAATGCCACAAAGAACATATGAACAGAGAACATGCATGAAGCATGAAACCACAAGTTACAAACATCAAGTGTCGACCAGGCAGAGAAATGCACAAGCATGATACAGGTGAACAGGAGACAAGTAGCAGCAACATGACAGTGAAAACTCGAGTCACAGTACAGGCCACAACATGTTAATGCAAGAACAAGCCAGCAGATACATGAAAAATGCAAGTAACTCATGCAACAGACTCAAGAGAATGCAACAATATGTCAACAGCAATGACACAGCAACAAGGCAGACCACAAAATGCATACCACCAAGTTCAACAACATCAAGTATTATCAAGTACATAATGAATGCATCAATAACCCAAATGAAGATCACAAGTATGAACAGTTAATGATTCAACTGGCCAGGTCATATACGCAAGTGACAACTACAAAGTCAGAGAAATTCACGAAGCTCACAGGGATGAACACAAAGGTGGCCGAAGCTGTGGCAGTCAAGAAGTAAACAAGTCGAAGAATAACAATGCAGATGAAAAGCAACTCGAAGTCGAAAGCAATAAACAAGTCCAAGTCGAAATCATGGAAGCATAAGTGAAGTCAACAAGGAAATTCATGAAGACAAAATTGACCGAGATCAAAATCAAGACAAGTGTGTATCTGCAATCTTTGAAAAAGTCAAAACAAACAAAACAGGAAAGTTTTCTTTGCCGTATGACTCAAGGCAATCGAACGCTACAGAATAGAAGTCGTGCGCATCAGGCAACAGAAAATTAGGAAAGTGTAAACGAGTACGAACAAATTCGAGTGTCTCGAATTTCATATAAATACATCACCAAACTATCATCATCGGCAATCGAGTTAAATCGAGTTAAAGAGCAAGCAATCAAACGAGCAACAAAAGAAATTACATACCGAAATCATCTACAACTCGATCATCAAAGAACGAGCTGTCAACGCAAATCAATCATCAGAGAACAAGCAAGCCAAGCAACGCAATCTCAAAGTCAACAATCGATCATCAGAAATCGAGCACGAGCAAGAGCCGAAAGCCTCAATTTGGATCAATAGCACAAAGCCCTAATTTCAGAAAAAGGAAGATCGGCCGACATTATTCACACGAGAAGAAAGGAACGGGTCAAAGAATAACAGTAGATCGGGTTCAAGAATAAGGGGCCGGCCTTATTATTAAAAGTGGGTTTAGTTTTTAATTTTATAAAAGGGGGTTTTAAGTTTTTTAATTTGAGCAAAAATTAGGGATTCAAGTTCGTATTTTAATTTTTGCTCCTGGGTTTATTTTTGAAGTTGTTTTTTCTTTACGAGTCAAAGAATTTGTAAATCACCACCTAGGGTTTAGGTAGTGTCAGATTGTCTAGTTAGAATTAGTTCAGTGAGCATGGTGTGCGAGTTTGCAAAACTCTATAGGCTGGAGCAGTGTTTGCGAGTAAGCGAAACTCTATAGGCGGAAGCAGGGTGTGCGAGTCTAGTAGAGTGTTTGTGAGCGGGAGCAAAAGGGTCTGCAAGTCTAGTAGAGTGTTTGTAAGCGTGATACTGTTTAATTCTAATAGAAATCTGGGAATGCAGCAGTAGGCAGGGGTTGCCGAAGCTAGGTAAATTTTGTGTGTGATTTACTTTTCAGCATATTTATTTCTGCAGTTTGTTTCTGTGTTTAATTCGAGAAAATTTGCTATAACCCTATTCACCCCCCCCCCTCTAGGGTTAATCTAGATCCTACAAACCTATTTCCTCTTCATCGAACTATTCAAAGATGATGCTTTCCCATTTACTGCGATCATTGTGCCTTTAATCCTTGGATGAAAAATTGGTTGATCTTAACAAATTAAGCTGCTCCACGAGGCTTACATTTAAATATTTTATATTACTGTTTAATATGAACGGCTCAAATTGTGGAGTAAGAGATCCTAATACAAGGTCTGGTAGTAGCATATTGCTTATCGTGATGTCCAATTGAGCAAGTTTATCAATATAACCTTTCAACATCGAGACACACTCATCCACTATCATACCCTTCGACATCTTTATGTTGAACTACTTCTTAGTAATATCTTAGCTTGTGGAGCAAGAATTCTCCCCAAACTACGCTGTGGCAAGCAAAGATTTAACAAACATACATAATTTTGATCTATCCTTGCAATGGTTGTCTGATGTAGACAGCATGTAAACCTGGGTGATTTCTAGGTCCATAACCCATTTGATATAAAAAATATATTAGTTCATGATCTGCATCATCAATGGTTCTTACTCTAGAAGATTCAGTTATTAACGACCATAAGCGTTTATATGTCATTGCTTTTTTGATTGCTCTTGGCTAGTCTTTGTTGTTAAGTCTGATGAGTTTGTCATTTTCAGAAAACAATTTTGGTGTAGACATTTTCCTACAATTTTAATTCAATCGATTAGGACATTAAATTCATAGAACTATTCTTATAATATTAGTAAGGTTATACATTATATTTTATTTTACTAATAATCTCCCACTAGAATTTTATATTTCTCTAAACCCTAAGAGAAACATAGAAGTCTTTTGACTACTCTAGCGAGTGTTAGGTTTCGTTTGCCTTGGAATTCTGACCTTGAGTTTGCTTAACAAACCATAGGCTTGCAAGCGATGGGTAATACTTCATCGATTCTATCATATAAAACTCCAAAATCGTAGCCTTTGTCTTGGTCCCGTATTAACCTTGAGTTTGCTCAACAAATCGAAAGAGATTATTCGCCCGCACCTACTATTTCATGATAGCCTAAGTATAAATGTACGTACATTGCGTATGCTCAACAAATACATACATATATCTTACTATGGCTATTAACATAACATATATGACTTGAGTTTGCTCAACAAATAAAAAATACGCATGTAAATTATTAATGTATAAATGGTAGAGGACAAAACTTACATTAAAAGTTCATAATCTTTATTGTTCTTATTTGAGTAATATTGTCTTATGGAATAATGCATTTCTTATGAATTACCATTGTGATTCAAGTATTTAACACATCCACAATCACGATATGTGTAATATACATATATATTTATTTCTTAAGTGTAATTTGGGTTTATTATAGTTCCACCTTTTATTGTACATATAATATTATTTATATTATATAACTTTAATTCGTTTATAACAGTTTATAATTTTAGTTAACGTGTATAATATTCTTATTTATAACCTTATTTTAATTTTATTAATTAAATCTTAATTAATTAATTAACATTTTAATTTTATTCATTTTAAAACTGAATGCATATACTATAGCATTTATAGTGACACACATATACCATAATACATGCATATTGTTTTATTTATTAATTAACATTTAATTAATTTTAATTAATTTTGAAAATTATTTATAATTTCCTTAAAAAATTAAGATAATTTACATTTATCATTATAAATGTATTTAATTTAATGAATTAACTTTTATTTATTTATTTATTTAATACGATTGATTGTTATTATAATTTTTGAAAATAATTAATTGTTTTTTGAAATGATTTCATAAAATATTTTACAACTATTATAAAATTCTTATATATTTTAAACTTAACCTATTAAATTTAAAATATTATTTATGATTTCAAAATAGATTTGGAAAATTAGCCCAGGACTCAAAATCAATTCGGGCCTTTATATTAGGGATAACCTTTGGGATTACGACATCTTTCTAGCCAAGCCAGTAGCTAGGTAGAGCAGAGTACTTGATTATGAAACCCAACTTTTGACACTACTTTTCTAGACATTACTAATTAGGTATGCTTTAATAAGTTCGCCACACTACTGTTAATTAGACTACATAGGCTAATGGGCGTTGATACAATTGAAAGAACCGATCCAGCATGCAACGGGATAATTAGGTGAATTTCAAAATAAATTCCATTCTTTGTATTACTGGACCTATGAAATATACATTATTTTAGATGCATTTTAAATAATTTTAAATAAAATCATTATCTTAGTTAACTAGTTTATATAAAAGATTTTATTTTATTTATATACCGTATATAATGTATATATGTATCAAATACACATATACATGTATAGTGTGCATGTGACATTTTGATGTGTAGGTAGTTTAATGAGCCTAAATATAAATGTTGAGACTTACACTAGAATGGACACATTTGCCTTTTTATATACATATTTGTTGTCCATAATTAAATTATTTTTACATGCATTTATACATATATAAATATACACATACATATCTGCATATGTGTATAACATTTATATATTTAATAGTGTTTATTTAAAAGATGTTGTCTAATTCAAATTAATATTTAAAATATCTTAAGATAGATTCAAATTAAAAATAGACCTGGATCTAGATTAAAAATCTATTTTAAATTCAAAATTCAGATTTCAAATGCAAATATGTTTAAATATAATATGTATATATATTATTGGATTTGTCTATATATAATTTCAAAATTTATTTATTGAATATTAATTAGTAAATATAATTTATCATATGTTAAAATTTTAAATTTTCGGCTAAAACTTTTCATCTAAAATAATTTTTTTATTTTACAAATTCGTTTGGATTTATAAAAGAAAATATTTTATTTTAATTATAATATTCGTACATATTTTATTAAAAAAATTAATTATAGATCTATATGGTTTTATATTTAAAAGGAATACAACTATATACAACTATATATGTATATGTTTAAATACATAACAATTTAAAGGTTTAAAATATAATTGTAGATTATTGTTTTATTTCAGATTTAATTATATGTTTGTGTGTATGAATATAAATTATTAAATTAATTTTTGTATGTGTGTATGTGTATGTATACTAATATAAAACTCAAATTTTAATTTAAAAAATGTTTGGAACTAATTTCTAGCGAGTTTTTTCTAGATTAGCCGAAAAAAATTCGTATATATCATATGCGTATGCGTGCGCTTTTTTACTTTAATTTAGAAGTGTGTGTATATGTGTGTAAATTGGAAAACAAATAAATGTATAAATTTTTTATAAAATAAAAATCTACTCTACATATGTATATTGACATAGATAAATATATATAACCCATAATAGATTAGAAACTAATAGTTCTATAGCCTTGAATGTATATCTTGAATGTTGGATCCACAACTCCTTAGTTCTAATATATACTCTTCTAGAAATGTAGCTAACTGAAGAGAGAACCATGCCGTTGAAATATATTTAATTTGACTTAACTTGAAATGAGTGGGGAAAGACCCTAGAATTTTACCCTAAGAGTGGAGGTTTATAAGTCAAGTGAAAATGAACAGGGATGGATTATTTATATAGGCAAGAGGCTTGAGTAAAACGAGGGGATGTAGATCTTCTTGTTTACCTCTTCTCCTTACCTCAAACAAATATCCCCCATTTGTATAGACGGCCTATGTATGGGCTATATTGGCCCAAAGATATTTCCAAATATAATCATTATTTATCAAACTTGAACCTAATTTAAATATTTATTGACATCATACATTGATACATGCATGTATAACTTTTTATATGCACTTTTTATATATTAACTTAAATAAATCAAATAAAATTAATATTTCACAAATTTTAATTGATTTAATTAATTTATGACAATCATAACTTGATTAAATTGTGTGGCATCAACATTTCGGTTGTGCTACTCAAAGATGTAAATTCAGTCAGTGCTTAATTTTAAACAATTCGAATATTAACGTTCACATGTCACCTAAGCTATAGCTGTGACAGTTTGGCCAAATTTATCTCTTACATATTTTTTAATAAGTCCAATTTCACTATTTTAAGTTGTACCTAGTAGTAACGATTAGTTACACCAATTCTCTTCATTACAACTACATCACATTAGGACTCATATGTAAACGACTCGTATTTTACATATTAGAAGATCATGTAATATTATTTTAAACTCTTATCAAGTTGTATGTTGTTGTAACTTTGGTTAGCATTGAGTATCGACATTTCTTACCCTTAGGAATTTTATTAGATGATTTTACCTTTGAAAACTTGTAATGGCTATAACTTTTGATAGGAGTAGAATTAGAGTCCAAGACCACTCTCATTGGAATGATATGATAGTTTCCATTTTTGTAAAGTGATCATAATACATTTTTGGATGTAACATTTAGAAGATGTGGCTATTTGAATTTCTAACTAGCTTTAGATAGATTAGCGGGCAATTAGTAGGTGATTAGTGAGGCCTACTAACCCAACTCGAGATTAGGGTTAAGTGCATTCCCCTAGCAGCCATTAACACCTATAAATACATCTCCAAAACATGTCCTAACCCTTCTTACCCACCATTAAACATCTTCTCAGCCGAAACCTCCTCTAATCTCTTCCAAATCAATCCAAGTAAATAGATAAAGTGTAGACTAGCAAAGGGATTAGCTACCGACTTCCAAATCTACATTTTTTAAGAAGAAATTTTAATGCTTTGCTACCATTCTCAGATTGCCTCATTTTGCACGCAATCATCGATTTTGGGGTGTTTGATTAGTGATTTATCATCTCTAATCCTATTATATAGTCCTTATAGGTTTTATCATGTTTTTTATTCAATTTCAAAGCCATGATTATATTTATATGCTGTTTTGAAACCATATTTGAAGTAAAAACAAATTTGAAATGTTTTAAATTGACTTAAACGTGTTATTTTCGGTATGTGATTGTTTATATAAATGTTAGGCTATTTTATAAATGTGTTTTAAGATGAATTTCCATTTATTAATGTATTTTTATGATATGATGGTGTTTAAATGTTGTTTGGCATGTGTATGAATGTTATTATGAATGATGAACGGTTATAAATGGTCATCGATGCGAGTTAGGAGTGGTAAATGTAGAATCAAACTTCGATAAATGGGCTCTATGGTGTTTGGGGTCACTTTAATGCATAAGGGATGCATGTGGGTCGTAGTAGTGAGCATAGCGATGGAGTCAACACGAGGGCATGGAGATAAAGGTGCTACAGAAATTTGGTTTGGCACTTGGGATTGGCTTGGTGTCCTGAGAAGGTTGGTTTTGGGTCATAAGGGGGTTTGTTCAGGGTCGCACTAGTTCTGCGGGAAAATAGTTTGACATAGTTAGTCAGTAGTTCACTTTGAATCGAGCCTAGGGAAAACACAATGTTTTGCATGGATGCTTCAAGTTTTACAGGGGATTGCTCTGGATTTTGCATGGGTATGCTCTAGGTTAAACAAACTTTGTGTTTTTCTCGAGTTTGCTTGGAGTTGAAAGGAGCAACTCTACAACGAGTCGGGACGACTTTGGGTATTGAATAACAACTAATATAGTGATTTTGACAACTTGAGATGACTTTGGAGCTTAGTTTGATAGCTCAATGCATTTGATTGAGTACTTCTAGCAGCATGGATACGCATGCGTCTATAGTAGTCTGGGAATGCATGTTCGATAGGGCGAAGCGATGTGACGGGACATGAGATATTCTTAGTCGAGTTGGGGGCTGAAGGGATCATCGATAATTCAAGATGTAGTGTGTGTTGCTTGGAGCAAGGGATGTGAAAAAGCTTACATGTACTCTAGACTATGAGATAGTCTAGCCTTCCCCGAGAAGGTAGTAACTACGAGATAGGTTTGTGATTGAACACGGAATCCGATTGTGGCATGTGATGTCACTGGCATGAGAGGTCACTGTGTGAGTTATCACGTATCCAAGAGACCTTAGTAATGATCATGGCAAAGTGAGATTTTGGTGTTAATTATTGTGAAGTGATACTTGGGCGAGGGTCGTAGTGAAGTGAGGCTTCGGTGATGATCGTTGCGAAGTGAGACTTCGAGGTAGGTGATCATGGTGAATTGAGACTTCGGTGATGATCATGGTGAAGAGAGGCTTCGATGGTAATTGTTGTGATGCGAGTCAATGGGAATGTCCATGATAGTGAATGGCGAGGTGAGACCTTGGAGATAGACATGGTTATACGTGATCGTGAGGATGGTTATAGTTGTGTAATTACTTCGCGTTTCCTATAATTGGCGCAACTGTTGTTTGGAAGTCTTGTGATTGCAGGTATTCCTAAGTTAGGTAACTCAACACCCATATTATAATCAGTGCAGTATACCCCATTTGTTGATAGTGTAGCATATACCCATTGTGACATGCTAACTTGTTGGATGCAAGGACAGGTCTAGTATGATTTATATACCCTATGTCATTATTATTATTATGGGTTTTATAATGTTTAGAGATTGTTTATTATTGATGCCATACAGACATCTGACCTAACGTTTTATGCATTGCTTCTTATTATCTCGGGTACTTTTAAATAAGTAGACTAGACAACAAGTCTAAGATGAGGCATAGAGCAGTTCGATGGACAAGTGGGAGACTATGCTTCCATATTATGTATGTACGTATGTATGTATATTTTTTTGTGTATGTGTGTAGTTTACTATCACTTATATTTCGTTGTGCAATACTTTGGAACCATATCATCACTTAGTATTAGAGATAGTTTATTGAGTTTATTTGAAGTGTTGGGATGTATAAACTCTATTATTTATATTTTGTATATCTTACGAAACTGATGCACTCTGATGTTCTTATTTATGATTCATTTGGTTACATTACTATCTCGCATGTTTGATCTAGGCTATTATTATATTTTATCCTATGCACTGTAAGATATATGATAGGTTTTGTGATTGTTTTAGTTATTTCACCTTTGATAATCATCCTACATCAGTCGAATACCATCACAGCATAATCTACACAGTTTTTGGGTCTCAACGGTGTAGGGTGGTAGTCGCATTTGGTATTTTGGCCAGGTTGAGCGATCGACCTAAGTTGGTACATAGATCCATTAGAGGTAAGGTAAGTAGAACACCTTAAAGGGATAAAGCCATGTGTGAGAAAGCGTACTTGTTATATATTTTGGTTTTCAAAGTTATATATTTATTGTATATATAGTATATAAGCCACGTTGCATGCCCAAGCACTATAGATGAAGTTTTCATTGTGAGAGACTGATCATTCTTATTATAGATTTTAAGAATGAGCGGGCATACCAGGAACACTACTAGAAATTATATGTCAAGAGTGGAAGAAGAGGGAGCGGGCTCGGGGAAACTAACCTTGATATGCAAGCCATGTTTACAAAGATGATGAACCTGCTATAGAATACCAAAGGTGTTGCTTCAGTTACTATTAGTGGTGGTGCTCCAGTGCATGTGCATAGAGCCAATTTTGCTAAGTTGAATAAAGACTACTCTAGTCTTGGGGGCAAATCATTTCTTGGAACATAATCGGCTTTAAAAGTATGAGATTGATTGAAAATATGTGAATGCATATTTAAGGACTTATGGAGGATGAGTTAAAGAGGAAGTTAGCCTCTACACAACTTCAAGGTCGGGCTATGGAATGGTGGAATGTGATTTTGATTATTATAATCCAACTGATCTGGTGCCATTCCTCTCATTGTCTCTTGTAAGCCTCTCTCAGTAAAATGTTCATCCAATACACTTTATTGCCTTTAGAATGTATATTCAATCTCAAATGATGGCACTCTTGTAGTACCCTATACCTAAATCCATCAATGTCAGGTATAACCGGTGATATAGACCAAGTCAAAGATTTCCAAGGAAGACTACTCCTAGGCTGGTTGTTTCCTTAATACCATCAACATAATTCTAGAGTGTGTAATGCACTTCCTTTCCACTAGAAGACAAGGATATCGCATACAAGCACCAATATAAGTTCCATTTAGCTCCCGGTACTCCACACTATCTCAAAAAATCATCCTTACATCCTGCGAATATTATAGGTACTCCTCGGTTATGCTCTTATGAATGAATCCTCTCTTCCATAGGTCATTCTCTAGGTGGCGGTAGTCCAATTCGGATGTTCCCTATCTATGGAAATGGTGATGACTCCTCATGCATAATCCCAAGTGAGTGTGCCAAGCTAAATGCACCCTCTTAGGTGTACAGTCCTAAGCTCTAGCTTTCACTCTCCTCCTTGCCCCCATTCCTCGTCTGCTTCCTTCCATAATTTCACAATAGCCCATATCCCTTTCAATTGTTCCATCCCCAAATGATATCAAACTTTATAAAATCCAAATAAAGCAATCACAAGAAAATACTTTAAGTCTTATCGAACCACACTCAAGCCAGTCGAACCATCCCTAGGTTCAAAACAATTATAGGTCTGTCTACTAGGTCAGAGCATGATCCTAACTTACTCACTAAGTCAATGGATAAAAATGGCCTAACATATCAATACTAAATAAAACACATATGGGAATAAATCAAATGGAAAGTATACATCGAGTAAGATTGCCCTTCCCTTTTTCCTTCGCCAATGGAGCATTCAATAAAGTAGGACTGACATTCAACGTAAGAGAAGTCATGTTATGCCTTTGCTTCCTCAGCTCTGCACAATCCTTTTTCAAATGTCTAACCTTATCACAGATGAGGCACTTTCTCTCCCCACTACTTGGGCTCAATATTTATTGCTAAGATGACTCATCTTATTGCAGCTAAATCACTTCGTTTCCCACATACCATTCTTGTAGCATTCTTCTTCCTGAGGTAGCTTCTTTCCCCTGTCATTCCATTTCTTCTTGCCTCTCCGATTTAGTTGCATCATTGGCTCCTCCTTTGAGTCAACATTTTCATCTTTTGGTTTTGGGCACATAATCTCATGCCTCAAAACCCTCTCCGCAACCTTCTCGAAGGTCTCATCGACATGACAAATCATCCTTTCTCCTAGGTACTTATTTAGACTAACTATGAACTTCCTGTTCTTCTTTAATAGAGTGTTAATAAAGGAAAAACTATATTTTACAACATGTTGAACTCCGCTACATTCTCCAAAACAGTCTTCTCCTCCTGCCTCAGTTCAGCTAACCTCTTCAACAATACTAATTTCTAGGCGGTCAGTATGAACTTCTCCTTAAATGGGGATTTGAACGGTTCCTAAGTCAACTGATCCTTTAGGGGAGCAATCTTAACTGCATTCCATCAACCCATAACTTGACCTTGAAGTTGTGTACAACTAACTTCCTCTTTATCGCATCCTCCAACTCCAAGTCCACGACGATGTGTTTACAAATATCGAACCAATCCTGAACTTCTACACCCAATTTCGTTCCAAAATACGATTTGCCCTAAGACTAGAGCAGTCCTTATTCACCTTGGCAAAATTGGCTCTTAGCACTTGCACTGAGCACCACCACCAACAACAACTAGAGTGACACCTTGGGTATTATGTCACAGGTTCCTCATTACCTCTGTAAACATAGCTTGCATATTGCGGTTAGCTGCTCCTGAGCCCGTTCCCACTTTTTTTTACTCCTGATGCAAAATTCCTTACACTATTCCTTTTATGCTGGCTCATCCTTAAACTTTATTACAAATGATCGATCTCTCATAATGGAAACTTCATCCATGGTGCTCGGACATGCAATGCGACTTATATACCACTGATATCTAGTTTTGATAACGAAAATATATAGTACGCTTTCTTAGACATTGCTTAGTCTATTCTAAGGTGTTCCACTTACCTTATCTCTAATGGATCTATGTACCAATTTATGTCGATTGCTTAACCTAGCCCTGATACCAAATGTGATGACTGCCCTACACCTTTAATACGTAATACCATGTAGAGTGTGTTGTAACGTTATCCGGCTGCTGTCGGACGATTGTCAATGGTGAAATAACCAAAACAATAATAGATCTTATCTTATATCTCATAAGCATAGGATAAAATATAATAATAATAAAGATATAAAATGGGTGAGATAGTAATATAACCAAATGAACCATAAATAAGAACATCGGAGTGCATTTGGTTCACAAGATTATACAAAACATAAATAATAGAGTTTATACATCGCAACTCTCCAAAATAAACTCCATAAACTGTCTGTAGTAAGACTAAGTACTGATATGGCTCCATGGTACTGCATAGTGGAGTATAAGCGATGGTAACGTCCAAATATAGATTTATGAAAGCGTAGCCCTCAACCCGTCTATCGAATATCTCTATGAACCATCTCAAACTTGCTAACTAGTATAATAATTTAACAGTTCCTAAGACTGTGCAGTTAAAGTAATGCTAGTCACCCACAAAATCCTCGCTATAGTGCATAGCACTTTTCAACTGTTATGTCATTTCGATTCAGCGCTATTAAACAGTAGTTTACTTTAAGTTCGCTGTCACACCCACTTAATCAAGGCTTTTTAGCACTGCTTTTGCAATTAATATAAAAATGTTGATTAGACTAGTTTCTTTTAAACAAATCAATAAAGTTAGGGTAAAGACCTAATTTTAAGGCATAAATGCTCAATTTAAGAAATCTATTATAGTCACCAAATCTAGTCTGCATAAATCAAGATATTCATTGGTTTTCATATATAAGATTAATTTTTTTTCCCTATACAAGTTAAGAATGAGAATAAATTAACTTTAAATATTTGGTTTCATGTTAATGAATCTTTTTATCCCTTTGTTATTTTCTGTTATATCCCCGTTTTATCCCTACTATAACTTTTTGCACCTCCACCGCTATAGTGTCACTTAGCGCTTTAATTGCACAGATCCAAGATAATAATAAGCAAAGCATAAAACCACTTGTCAGACAACAGTCTGGTGTGAGTGATAAACAATTTTTAAATGTTATAAAACCCATAACAATAATAAGGATGTAGGGTATACAAACCATACTTGACATATTCCTGCATCTAATAAGTTATCACATAACATAGGTATATGATATACTTTTAACGTATAGGTATACTACAATAAGTATAATACGAGAGCCAGGGTACCTAACTCAGAACTACCTATATCACTAGACATCCATATAGAAGTTACACCAATCATAGGAAGTACAAAGTAAACACACAACGTCTCGTATCACCATGTTTATCACCAAGGTCTCAGTTCATCATACATTATCATAACCATTCTCAAGGTCTCACGTCACCACGATTACCCCCGAAGCCTCGCTTCACCGAATCATCACCGAAGTCTCACTTCACCACGACCACCTCTCCTGATGTCTCACTTTGCCACGATCATCACCAAAGCCTTGCCTCATTATGACCTCACTAAAGTCTCACTTTAATATGATCATCACCGATGTCTTACTTTACCATAATCATCACTATGGTCTCTTGGATACATGATAACCCGCACAATAATCTCACAAGCTGGAAACATCTCACGATATAATCGGATTCGATGTTCGATCATATGCTTATCTCATAGGCATCGCCTTCTCAAGGCAGGTCAGACTATCTCATAGTCCAAAATACACAGATGAGCATCCTCACATACACTTTCTCTATGCAACACACATTACATCTCGAATTATTAATGATCCATTTAGCACCTAGCTCTACTCGCATGACCCACCACATCGCTTCGCCTTGTCGAACTTGCCTCCCCAGACTACTCTATCCCATGCATATTTGTCTTGCTAAAAGTACTTGATCAAACAACTTGCGTTAACGAAATAAGCTCCAAAGTCATCTCAAGTCATCAAAAACACCATAATAGTTGCTTTACAATACCCTAAAGCCATATTGAGTCGTTCTGGGGTCGTCACCTTCAAGACCAAGCAAACTCAAGAAAAACCCAAAGTTGCCCTAGGTCTGATCTAAAGTAGACCCATGCAAAACCCAAAGAAAGCCTCTATAAAACCTGATACACCAAAAAATTCCAAGTCATGTTCAGTGTCCCCAAGCTCAAACCGAAGCTATGCAACCAAAAACCCAAACCGAGCCTCTAAGTGACCAATGAACCTAATTTCCTGTTTGGTACCCGAACCAATTTTCTTATTCGTCGCCTGAACTGAAGCATCTCATATGTTTCCCTTATGCTCGTCCCGAACCGAACTACCAAACAAACTTTGTCGGACTATTTTTCTGCTGACCCAATGCGGCCCCAAAATAACCTCCTCATGACCCAAAGCCAACCTTCTCATGACACTAAGTTGACTCTACCCGTCGAACCAAATTTCTGTGGCACCTTCGATGCCCTAATTTCACATCGACTCCATCTCTACGCTCTTTACTTCAATCTGCATGCATTCCCAATACATTTAGATCCGATCAATTGAAGTCTGATTCTACATTTTCCATTCCTAACTCTCTTCGATGAGCGTTTATAATCGTTTAACATTTAAAATAACATCCATACAGATGCCAAACAACATTCAAGCACAAACATACATCAATAGATGGTAATTCATCTCAAAACACATCTATAACATAGCCTAACATTCATATAAACAAACACATATCAAAATAACATGTTTAAATCAATTTAAAATATTTTTAATTCAATTTTACTTTAGATATAGTTTCAAAATAGCATAAAAACATAATTTTAACTTTAAAATTGAACTAAAAATATGTTAAAATGTATTAAAACATATATAGGGTTTTAGAGATGATAAATCATTCAATCACCAAAAAAATCAACGTTTTTCATGCAAAATGGGGCAAATCCATGAATAGACATAAAATCCCTAAAATTTCTACTTTAAAAATGTAGATTCAAAAGTCCCTAGCCAATCCTCTTGGTAATTTATCCTTAATCTATGAATACAAATTTATTTTGATGAGATTAGCGGTGGATTTGGCTAGGAAAATGTTTACTGGTGGCTAAGAAGGGTTAGGGATGTTTGGGGGATGTATTTATATGTGTTAGTGGCTATTAGAGGATGCATTTAATACTAATTCCGAGTTGGGTTCGTAGGCCTCACTAATCACCTGTTAATTACTCACTAATCTGCCTAAAATCAATCAAAACTTCAAACAGTCATATCTCCTACGGTAAGTCCAAAAATGTGTTAGGAATGCTCTATGAAAAGGCAAACCATCATCATTCCAATGGAAGTGCCCTCAGACCCTAATTTGGCTCCAATCAAAAGATATAGCTATTACAATTTTTTAGTGGTAAAATCATCTAATAAAATTTTTAAGGGTCCAAAATGTCAATAATCAATGCGACTCAAAGTTATAACTATAATATAATTTTAGAATAGTACTTTACGATCCTCTGATATGTAAGATATAGGTTGTTACGTTATGGAATTTGGTTTCGATCAAAACCCCAATATTTTCTGCACTAAACTTTTATGTTCCAAACATGAAGTCCTTGGTTCAGTAGTAATAATCATTATTAAACGAACTATCCTTGCCAAAGACTTTGACTTTAAGTTGACTAAAGTTGACCATGTTACTAACATACAATATTTGAGGAGAGGAATTCTCCATGGAATAATGTTTCACTTTCAGTGTTTCCAGTCATACCCAATTATAGTCATTTGATGGATGTCATGCCACGATTTAACTATAATCAAAGTGGAGTATCCACATTAAATCTCAAGGTATTCTCAAGTTGAGAGAACTATGTAATATCATCATTTCAAGATTATCCAATTGACCTTAGTTATATTAACTAATAAAAAATTCCTGAGTGAGTTATTGCATTGTTATCCAATAAATATCAGTACATAACCTCTCGGTGCATAAGCCATTGGTAATACGCTGCCCAATAATTAGAGAGCATTACGTACTCTAGTCCCAACAGATGTATTGATGTCCTATCTAAAAACAACTTGACTAGGAATATTTAAAATGATTCATTATATTTATTATGATAAATTTCTCATGATTACAACACATTGCAATTACCATTACATAACATATCATTTAGAAATTTTCTATTAAGCTTAAATTAAATAATTAATCAACATAATACATCATGATAAGTATATAATAAAAAGAGAAACACCTTTCGAACGAGATTATATTTGAAAGTTAGTGATTTACAATAGATTATAGAAGTTCCCCTATGGCATACCCCTAAATCCATCACGCTTTACAAAGAAGAATTTTGTTTTCTCATAGAACTTAGAGTACGAGCATGCTTTTTTTAAAAAAAAGGAGTTGTTAACTAGTGCACATATTTTAGTACTCCCTAATGGTTCAAAGGCATTTACTATGTATATCGATGCTTGCAGTATAGGACTTGGTGTTGTTTCGATGCAGAGGGTAGGGTTGTTTTTCCTACTAGTCGACAATTGAAAGTGCATAAGAAAAACTACCAAACTCATGATCTTGAGTTGGCAGCTATTGTTTTGCTCTCAAATCTTGGAGGTGTTCTTCCAAAGAGATTTGAATTTGAGGCAGTAAAGGTGGATATGTTGTTGGCGTCACATAATTTTAGTATCTCTCATACTACTAGCAAAGGCAATGTTGTAGATGATGCCTTGGGTAGGAGATAGGCAATGCTAGGCTCTATGTTTTAGGAGTGGAAGCACTTGGAGTTCATCTTTGTGTTTAATTTTTGACCTTCATCAGACCTTGCACTGGGGCTATTAGCAGCTTTAGAAGTTCAGCCTTCACTTATAAACCATATCGGTTCGAGTCGGAAACAAGATGCGGAGTTGTTGATTATTTTTGAGAAGTTGAATAGGGGTGAGCATTCGAGTCATTTATATCATTATTCCATTGGTTCTATAGGATCGTTGCATAGGGATGACAAGTTGTATGTTCCTCTTATTATGTAAATGATTGACTTAGTAGTAGATGAGTCTCATCATTCTAGGATGACCGTTTACCCCAGTGATGACAAAATGAATCAAGATATAAAGAAGGTATTTCATTAGCCAAGTACAAAGAAACATATAGCAGAGTTTGTTTCGAAGTGTGAAGGCATAATTGAAGAAACCTGATGGATTATTACAGCCTTTGTACATTCCATGGTGAAAATGAGAAAGCATCTCTATGGATTTTGTTGATAGACTACATAGGAGTAGAAGGGTAAAATGGAGTGTTTAGGTCATTGTCGATCGACTAACC
Organism: Allium cepa; assembly: GCA_030765085.1. Taxonomy (NCBI): domain Eukaryota; kingdom Viridiplantae; phylum Streptophyta; class Magnoliopsida; order Asparagales; family Amaryllidaceae; genus Allium; species Allium cepa. The sequence goes on from CM060932.1 coordinate 142,888,474, forward strand.
AAATATGCTCATTTTATGTCGATTAGGAGTACGAGGGCAACGTATCTTTGGAAAACTTATATATGAAAGGGGTAGTTCGACTATATGGAGTTCCTTCTAGTATTTTCAGTGACCAAGATTTTCTTTCACTAGCGGGTTTTGAAGGAGTCTTCAGGAGGCATCAGGCGTTGTGCTGAATTTGAGTATAGTCTATCACCCACTGATGGACGGTCTTTATGAAATGATTTCTGTGACATGCAGTGCATGGATTTGGAGTTTGCGGTAGGTGATGTGGTTTTTGATAAGGTTTCGTTACCAATACATTCTATGAGGTTTGATAGTTCGGAAAAGTTGGCATTGAGGTTTGTAGGGCCTTTCCCTATTTTGGAAAGAGTGAGGAAGTTAAGTTATAGAGTAGAGCTTCCTGAAAAGTTGGCAGGAGTTCACAATGTTTTTCATGTATTGCACTTACAAAGGTGTTTACATGATTCGACTTTTGTTGTCAAGCCGAGTAAGTTAGAGGAAGTTAAAGTATAGAGAGGGTCACTTATTCTTCGTGCATCTACTTATATTATTGAGCATGGAACAAAGTGACTCCGTCATAAAGTAGTTAAACTGGTTAGAGTCCAATGGGAAAATGATCTAATTGAAAGTACTTGGGAACCAGAAGAAAAGATTAGAGCTTTCCATCCCTCACTATTTTCGACATTTTCCCTATTTTGTTTGCTTAGTTAAATTAGGAAATTAGATGATATCGTATGCTTTGTTATGTTACTTTTGTTGCTATATGACTTGACTTGTTGCATATCATGTTGCATACTGATAGAAATTATCGGTGTAGTTTAGGAAGATTTTGAATCCATGCCTATGTTCCATCATCTTGCGTTCATATAAGAATCGCATTAGTATTTATGCATTTATCACCTATCATATTCATGACATATACTGATTGATGGATGCACATTTTTTATTACACTCACTATAAGAAAAGTCTCTTTTTATAAAGCTAATAAATAACACATTCTTCTAAAGCGTTAAATTTATTTTTAATTATTATTTAGTTTACTTTTAAATGTTTTATTGTATAATACGTAACATTTTACCAAAAAGGAACCTCAAAACAAAACTCTCCTGCTTTGTAATTTTTCATTTCCCTCAAACCAAGATAGACCATAACGCTTTACTATTTTCACTATTACTCAACCCTAAATCAAAACCCACGAAGAAATCCCAAACCCCAAATCAAATCCCTAAACTCTCAATCTTCAGCATCTCTTAAAAATGATCTGAATTCCATTACGATGGTGTTAAGTTGTGGAGCACGATGCAATATGGAGATTGTATAAGGGTCCATTTGTGGATGAGTATGGTAAAGGTAGAGAGTTGGAGGCTGAAACTGAGAAAAGGAGTTTTGCTGACCTAGGGAGATGCATTATTGAGGTTGATATAGACATTAGGAAAAGATGATTTGATCGGGTCTACGAAGATTTCTTGTGAAGGAAGATGGAGGCTATCACGTTGACTTCAAGGAGTGGCGGCTCGATTTTTAGGCGATCCCTGTGTAGGGTAAGAGCTTATATTATAGATTCAAATTTCTCTATATTTTGCTCTTGCTGTACTGATGTAAGGACCCGCAAATATATCACTTTAATAAATTTATTGGAGATGAAAAAGATTTAATAATTTTGATAACTCATTTTAAATAGTTATAAAGTAATAATCTATCATTAATTTTGTCAATATATACACACACACGCACACACTTGATTTGAAATCATAAGAAAAGAAAAGAAGAAAAAAATTCGTTTCATTTTATCGATATAATAACAATTTTTGTAAATGATTATTAATATTAATTTATATGGTTTTTTTGATAGATATGATCATTTTAATTAATTAATAATGATGAGAATTTATTGTCGAATTTTGTTTACATTTATATGTAAATTAGTTTTTTATAAGTAAAAATGTGACCGGGAATCGGTTTTTCAATTTTCAACGGTTTGACAAAAAAGTTGTTCAAAGTTGTTGAAGCATTGTTTATTCTCTTGTGTGCATATATGCACATGTATATACATGTCAGATGCACTCATGAACATATACACACATATATAATAGATATACTTTTATAAATGGACATATATAACAAAATCTTAGATATTTTCACAAACTTCATCCTTAAGCTTCCTTAAGTCAATGCATATGGATTGGAAGTGAAATGAAGTGACGGATCACATAAGGGGAAGGACAAATGTGTGTAAGGTGAAGTAGATGGTAATAATGGTGGTGCATGTGAAGATGATGTAGATGATGATGTATATGTAGATATTTTCTATCTCTTCTTTGCCTATAAATACCACACTTCTATTCTTCCATTTCGCAACACTTCTTCTTCATTTCAAAGCTCTTTTCTCTCCTCTTTTATGGCTTCTCATGTTCACAAAATAATGCTAAAATATTTTTCAAAATAAATTTAATTATAATATATATATATATAAGCATCTCAAAACTATTCCAAAACTCCACTCTTCCGCTCTACCATCCACGGCCTCTCTTCTTCCATCAAAAAGCCGAGCCCTCCTCTTCTCCAACCCTAGGCCGTGAGCCTTCTAGTCAAGACCGAGCCCTCCAAAGTCAAGAACCCAAGTGATCATGATCTCTAAAATCCAAATAACAGAGCTATAGCAAATTTTTAGGTAATCGTTTAAATCCAAGATGAGAAACTCCTAAACTATACTATTTGATGCTATTAGATGTTATATATGTTTGATTATGGTTATTGATGATGGTTGTTTAATATGAATGTTGAATATATATGCCAGTCACGAAAATACACATCGATACGCACAAAGTAAATCACTTTACTTTATTAAATGAATTGATGTATATGGGAAGTTAAACCAATTTAAAAAGGTTTTAAAATGAGTTTGAAAAGTTTATAAACATATGATAATTTTTTGGTAAAGTTTGAAAGGTAATTGAAAATTTAGTCAAAATTAGACGCGTCGCGTAACGGCAGTTCGTGATTTCGCGCCATAAAGGTCAAACGAGTGTATAGAATGGAATATAGCTCATAATTCTTCAAGATAAGAATTTTACAAACTATTATATCCATATTTTTCCAACAAAAAAAGAAAATTGAGATTTCGTGAAGTAGATTTTGAAATATGAGTAAAACAAGTTTTTAGAAAAATCGCAGTTTTGTAGTTCCGAATCCAAAAGAGGATCTTTAAAAATGATATTTTTGGAATTGTTTAGTATAAAATAAATTCTAAAAATTATTTTAAAATATTTTAAAAGTTATTTTAGTTATAAAAATTAATTTCCAAATGGTTAAAAGTCGTTTTGATCAATACAGCTTAAAAAGCACTTTCCGTAGCACTTTTCCACAGCACTTTATTATAACTTTTGAAATATAGTCTTAAACACAACCGTTCTTTTTCATTTATAAATGTTTTAAAATGATTTATAAATTATTTTAAATATGATTTGAAGAATTTATGGTATGGTTAAATGATTAGTGATTTAGAGTCGATCAAATAACTTGACTGCCTTATGAGTGTCAAAGAGATAGTGTCTAAGCTTGGGTTTGGAAAACAAGTTTCCTGCTCTCCCTGGCTATCCGAACTGCCCGATGGATGGGATAGTAAAATTGATTTAATCAGGTCAAAAAATTTCAAAGTATAAAGGATTTCCAAACATAAATAACTTAGATTTTATGGGGATAATCTTCTTGTGCTCGGTGTTAAATCCCGAAGAAGAAACTCGTACTATTCGTAGAATTTAAAAGATGATTATGCCATTATTCCGTCCATAGTACTTGTTGAATATGGGAATTTATATTGAGTAAAATTAGATAATTCCTATCGGTACTGCTTATTTTTTACTTGTTTTGGATTAACATCTTAAATAACACGGTTTTAACTCAATCAAATTTTAGGCTTTGAATTAAGAAGTCCATGTTAAGATTTAAATGAAACCATTTGAAATTATTCCAAGATTTAAAAGGGTTTTAAGTAATCAAAAAATTTGATAAGAGAGGTTTAATGATTCCGTATATACCAGAAAGAATGTTTTAGAAATTTACATCTCCAGAAGATATTTTGATAAAAAGAAATAAATCAATCAAAGAATAATTCCCTATTTACTTAACATCCTTTTAACGATGATTGGTTCAAAGGAATTAAGGTTAGATTTAGGTGATTCCTATCTGAAGACCACTTTGAACCAATTTACGTATTTGAAGTGAACACATGGATATGATTTAGAAGATGGAATGTAGGGCTGCTTGTCACTAACCCTCGAGAAAATTTCCCATATCATATTATGTGGCAGTAGTTCTTCATTTTAGATCATCGATGCAAGGACTTCTCTCTACTGACTCTACGGGGTAACTTTCGATAGGATGTGGTTAAAGAGTGCCTTCGATTTGTCCTATTCCTGGGCAACTTGTATGGACGAATGTCTGACATTGCATTTCTAGTTACATAAATTGATCTCTATGAACATATCATCTTGTGGTGGTGGAGAAGACAACTTCACTTAGCTTAACATTCTTTCTTGAGACGTACGAGCTCAAGAGTATACATTTGTAGAAGTAAGTTGTGTAACTATGGGATGGCAATGTGGCATTATGATAACCCGGATTTTTAGACATCTGTTAATTGGTAAGTAACTGGATTAAATTATTAAAAATACTGATTTATAAGTTGAATGAGTAAATTCTGATAATTAAAAATATCTGGATATAAATTGATTTGAAAACCCTAATAAATGTTGAATTATTAATCTCTAAAGATGTTAAATCTTATAGTAAATAAATAGATAATATATTTCACCATTTAAAGGGTATCTATAATCATATAAATAGATATATACAAGCTATATGATATATATAAGTATATAAATGTGCATGTATGTATTTATGCCCATATGAGATAAAATATGTTATCTAATTATTATTATTTATGTACATATGTAGACTGTAAATGAAATTATGGTTTGAAATTTCAAATAAATAGCTTGAAATAAATTAAATTTAAAAAATCTACATTCTTAAAACTAGTGTATATACATAGTTATTAATTAAAAGTATAAATAGCTTATGCTAAAATAAGAATAAATAAATAGGTTTATATTATTTCTTTTGAAATAATATCAAATAAGTAAAAAGAAAATGTATAAATTAAAATATAAATAATATAAAAACATAAATAAATACATGCATTAAGACATTTGTAAGCTAGTAAGAAGGGCTTGCGTACAAGTGTCAAGATAAATAATTTGTTTCTTCATTTTAATACACTTTTGTGTGTGTATATATATATATATCAAACTCCTTTCTTTCTTTCATCTTTTAAAAACCTAAAACTAAAACTAGAAAAGAAAAAGAAACAAAACTAAAATCTGAGGAAAAGAAACTCAAACAACTCTTTTTGGTTTCAAAACTGAAGCAAAGCAATTCAAACTCAAATCCAGCATAATCAAAGAAGATCATATCAAATTCAAGTTATTGTTTCAATTCAAAAGCAAGTTCCAGTTTTCAAATCGCTTGCAGTTTCAAAGCTCTTTCCACTGTTCTACATTTCTAGGTGAGTAAACATAAATCTTTTAAAGTTTAAACATCTGTAATACCTGTGCATGCGACAATTAATCATAGAAATGATTCAAACATGTTTTGCATGGATGTATAAATGGGTTTGCCTGGTAAAAATATTTGATTTGCTGTGTATATGTGTATGCATGTCTATGTAAATATTTTTGGCCTCTGTTCTTGATTACAGACCCAAATAAATTCGTATCTCCTCATCTAAACAATTATAGGCTATGATGGTTAAAGAAATTTTTTTGTATGGATGAAATACTATTTTTAAAAATAGTTTCAAGAGTAGTTATTAAGTAATTATCAAGTAAAATTGAATTTACTATGAGAACCAATTCATGTCAGAAAATCGATTGTTTAAATCCCATGTTTTGATTTTATAACTTGGTTCATTTCTAAATGATGATTTTTGGTGGCAAAATCATAATTTTTAAGCTTGTAATTTGGGTGGGATTATGAGTTCAACGGGACGGAGACTTTCATCGATTTCTCGATGATCGGAGATGGATGGAGCATCGGGTTGAAGCTGGAGGTAGCTTGAAGGTCGAAGGTCTTAGGAAAAATGGTCGGAGATTTTTCTAAGCAGCGGGGTGGCGGATCAGAGGTAGTTTAGGGCTTTGGTTCGAGTTTTCGTTGAGGCTATTTTTCTAGAAGTGGCGGCGTCGTGGTGGAATTTGCAGGCTATGGTACGAGGGGAATAGGTAAAGGGGAGAGTGGAGGAGACTTCGGCGAAATGGCGTGGCCTCCAATGGTCGGAGATGGTGGTATGAGACAGGGTAGGGTGTCGGTTGTTTTTTTCTGGTGGTGGTGATTCGTACATTTTCATTTTTGGGGGTATCGTGAAATACTAGGGGGTCACAAGGGCTACGCGGGTCGAAGATGACTTGGAGGCGAGGTTGGAAGTGGTCGGCGAATCATCGTCGATGTGTGCACATACAGAGGCGAAAAGTTTCGTGCAGGTAGGAATTAGAGAGGAAAGTAAATTAGAAGGAAATAGAAGAGGAAGAGGGAGAAGGAATTGGGCTGGGTTGGGCCAGTGAGGGAAATAATAGAAAAATAAAAAAGAAATAAAGAAATAAAGAAAATGAAAAGGTAAAAGAGAAGGAAAGAAAAAAGCCTTTATAAATATACACTTTTTTGAAAATTTATACTTTCTTCTTAAATGGAAGTCTATTTTGATTTTAAGTCCATAATTAAAAATTCAAATGATGTTTTAAAATGGTAATTAATTAATTATAGCATTTGACTTAAACTAATAAAAGGGTAAACAGGATTTTAATTTTGATTAGCTAAAATAGATTGTCTTATAATTTCTTTACATTGAAATTTATTTTGGAGAAAAACATAAGTGAATTCGGTTAATTAAATAAATGAAATCCTGGTTTGTAAAGGGATAATTTGAAAATTAATTTGGTATTAAATATAAATAAATACGGTTAATCAAAGGAAATTAAAATCAAGAGTAAATAATTGGATATGGGTTATAGATCGTTAAAGGGGATTAACGATCTAAATGAGATTAACGATCTATATCTTTGCTAAGTTCTGTGAGATATTGGTTTTCAATATTAAATAATGAAATAAGAATATAAAATAAATTTCCATACTTGAATATTGTCACACTGGATGATAATTTGTTATATTGAACAATTAACCTTTTTAAATTCATTATTTGGATTCGAAGGGACCAGGATCGGATATCAGCGATATCCGAAACCACTTCGATTTAATAAGCGCCATAATTCTTTATAGATTTGATTATAGAATCAAATAGGCTGGAATTAATAAGTTAAGATTTACTAGACTATTGAACCTCAGTAACGTTACATAGAAATTATTTTGTGGAATAAGTATTTGTCTATAGCAAGATAATAACTTGTAGTGATGTACGAGTTGCCCTGGTTTTCAAAGAAGTTTATAACTTAGTATTTCAAGTTATCTGGATTTACTCACGCTAGTTTTCAGCCTGACTTGGGTGTTACTTTAATGTAATGCTCGGGTCAGACCGAGTATTACAGATTTTCAGGTTAGGACATTTTGGAGTTCAGGAGACGAGCTGGATGGCAGGGACGTATGGAATTTATTCCGTTGTATATTTTAGATTGTGTTGAAAGTAGTCTAGTATAGGTTACTATAACTATCTTGTTTAATTGTGGATGATTATACTCTGAAATATTGTACGTAAATTGATATTTATAGCTTTGTTTGTGTAAATGCTATTATTTGATATTATATTTTGATCCGCTGCAATTGTGAGATTATGTGCTGTTGTTTTCTATTTCTTCTTCTACCTCTTTTTCTTCTTTACCCTAACAATCAGGGATTTTCGGCATTCGATTGCTCGGCACTTCTACAGTGAACATATTAGTGTCAAATTTTCAGGGTCGAAAATTTTAGATCGTTACATTTTTGTATCAGAGCTGAAGTTAAGCGAGAACCTTGGCTTTGGTGGGGTTATTCATTAGAGATAGGGTCAATAGTACCCAAGAATGAGTTGAGTGTAATATATATATATATATATATATATATATATATGAGAGCCTACTTGTTATTTTCTTATTTAAAGATTTTAAACCGGTTTTAAAAACGATTTTTATATAATCTTATATTTTGATGTATAAAACAATAACTTTTCTAATTATTATATATATTAAGGAAATTGGTTGTTGATTATTGGAATTAAATATAATAATAAGAATTTAGTGGTAATTTATATAACCAAACAGAAATTGGTTAAGAATTCACTATGCAAATACGTTGAGTTAAAAATGGATTCAAAACTGAATTTAAAATCCTAGGAAATTTAAAAGAATTTTCAAAGTATTGCAATATATTACCCTGATTTGATTTTCCAGTAAATGATTATGGAATATGTGGTATGCTTGATTTCTAGATATGATTATTATCATAAATTGGTTATTGTGTCTAAATAAAGGGATGTTTATTTTTCTAAAATAAACAATGATAAAGCAGAATGAAATGTTTTAAGGAAGTTACAATTTAGATAATTATGACTTTTAAATTGGAATGGATTTAATTGTGAAGTTTCAAAATCTAGGTCCAGAAAATTTGAAATCATTTCAAAATATTAAAAGAAATAATAAATAATATTATTCAGAATATTTTTGAATGTAGGAATCTTATTTTAAAACAAGAGATGTTTTAAAAAAATTAAGGAACTTATTTTGAATTAAAAATCAAGAATGGTTTAAAATTTAAAGCGTGACTTGGAGTGCAAAGGAAATAAGTATATATATATATATATGGAATATATATAATATCAAGTTGATTGGAAATATACATTAAGTGTTGAGTTTTGAATTTCCCCCTGAAATGTGATATAAAAACCCAAAGAGAAATAAGTTTTTGAACTTATAAATAAGAAAGGATATTGATAAGAAGTTTGAATTTGAAATGAAGAACTCAAATTTAGTAAGGTTGACTGGATCAAGTGAATTGAATTTAACTTAGGGAAGTTAAATGGGTTAGTTCGAAAAATTAGTCATGTGTGATCTCAAAACGGGTTTGAGTTCTGGAAATGGGTAATGGATGCTATTGATGGATGTTTTAGATAATTTTGATATTTATTTACTTTGACATATCCTGCTATCATCCTGTTGTTATTAATAATCTACAAAACTATGAATTGGATTGTTTAGAATGAATTAAGAAGTGGATTGAAATTATATATATATATATATATATATATATATATATCCATTACTGAAATTAAATGGAAATAAAACTTTATTTTGAAATTGTTTAAAAGATTTCGATTTTTGAAATGAAATTATAATTATGGAATGGAGTCACTTTGAACTTAAGATTTAAATATTAAAAAGGAACTTGCAAATTGAAATTGTTTAAGATTTGGTTTCAAAGTTAGAAGTTAAAATTGGGGAATAAATTAGATTCCGAGATTAAATTATTTAAAAAGTTTTGAACTCTTACTTGAACCTTGAAATAAGTTAAGTAAAAGTAATTTAAATGAATATTAAAATTTGGACTCAGAACTAAATTGTTTAAGACCTAGGTTGTTAAAATTAAAAGTAAAGATTTATTTGATTTAAGGGATTAAAACAACATTTGAAGATTTAACTTGAATTTGTGTAAATTGAGATGATTTAAAATTTGAAAATGGAATTGGAATTAATTCAAAGGTGGAATTGAAATGAATTAATTGGAATTTGAAATTGAAATTTGATTTGAATTTGGAATGGGAATTGAGGTTAATTCAAATTGAATTGGAATTGAATCAATCTAATGGGAATGGAAATTGAGATGGGTTGTAGTGGGAGATTGGAAAATTGAACAAGTTTGACTCTGAAATATTTTCAAATAAATTGTTTTAATATAAACTGTTTTAAATCTATTTTTCCTAGCTATTTACTAAACAACCATTCTTTTTAAATCCAACTATCTTATACTTATTTTATAACTATTTTGAAACTATCTAACTATTTTACAACAATTTTACATCTTATACACAAACTAATTACTATTTTATAACTACTTAACTATTTACTACTATTTTAAAATGCTATTTTATAACTACTTATCCATTTTAAACTTTTCAAGCTATTTTCTAAATTCAAACTGGTCAGAGTAGAAACTATTTATATTTAAATGTCAATTGAGATAAACATTGAAGTGATAACCCAAATGGAAATTGAACCAATTGTGAATAAGTGAATAGAAATCAATATGAATGTGAATAAAAGGAAAATTTATTTAGTTAATAATCAATGAAGATAAATACGTAGGATGTACGTATATTATTCTATTCGCATAACGATTTGATCCAGATTCGAGCACAGAATTTCGAGATAGTATATCGATCCGAGTTAGGATTTTTCACTTGATTTTCGACGGTGAACCCTTGATATGGATTTTTGATTGATTCTAGAAATTCTCTATCATAGTTATGGCTATGCAAGGAGAATGACGGTTTCTGATCAAGAAACCAGATCTGAGTCCACACGAAGAAGTCGGGTGAACGATACTAGTTCGGAAGTGAAATTATGCAATCGAGTGAGCGATCAGATTTGATATTGCATACGGATGATATATGTACATCGTACGTGCTTGAATGAAATAGATATTGAAAATTTTGAAAAGAGTGTAAAATGATTTTTGAAATGGAAAAGTGTATTTTAAGAAATATATGATAAATAAAAGTGGAAGTTGGATGTCTCTATAATTGAAATTCATTATATAAAAAGTAAGTAATGCGGAAAATAACTTTTATAAAAGAAATCAAACTTGGATATTTGATTTGTCATAAATAAAGTTATGTATATTTGTTATATATGATAAACTTTCCTTGTTTAATCTATAACTAGAAGAAAATTCTTTGAAAAATATTTTATTCTAGTTAAAAGATAAACTTATATATATATATAAAAGATTTTATGAGAATGGTTTTGGGAAAAAGGGTTTTTGGAACCCGTTGATTTTGAAAGGCTTTTGATGTTTGGAAAAAATCAATTTTTGGGAATTTGCAAAGCCAAATTTAGGAACTATCGATTTTGAGATATCGATTTTGTGTAAATGGGACTTATATGTGAGACTTATAAAGAGTGTGATTTGAAAGATACTATATGTGTATAGTATAAAATGTTTTGAGAATACTGTGGGGAAAAAAGCGCTCCTATTTAGAGTTGAAACTTAGTAAGAGATCCACGGGGTGGTTTTGCCTTGAGCCCTAAGGGGAGTTCTAAATTTGATCCTAAGAGGATGTCTGAACAAACTGATGTTCCTGAGGATTGTGGTTGGGGTAGCGAAAGTCGAAGACGCGGATGCCTACAGAGACACTGGGGTTATGCTGTGACGATAGTGTAACTCGGTGTAACTGCGATCTACTACGCACCATAGAAAATTCGAGGGGCGGTGATGGCCTAAGGTCTACGTTTGATTTCACTGGGAGAGCGACTTAACATCGGTAGACTGCGATCTATGAAGACATAGCGAATGTCGTGTGGCAGTGAGTGCCTACAGGCTACATTGGGACTCGACTGATATAGTCTGCGGTCTACCTAGTCTGAGGGGTGAAGTTTCATTTGGCAGCAAAATTCGAGAGCGTCGATGCCTACAGTTACATGGTTTTTTCCGTGATGGCAATGTAACCCTGGGTGTAGCTGCGATCTGTGGCGGTTCCATGGTGTAATCGAGGGGCACAGAGGCCTACAGTTTTCTATGGATTTCGCCGGGATGGCAACGTAACCATCGAGCTAACTGCGACCATGGAGGGAGTGATGATTTCCAGAGCATTCTCACAAAAATGTTTTCTATATTTTCACAAAATGTTTTCTAGGTATTTTCAATGGATGTTGAAAACGGGTCCACTAAGTACTTATAGATTTTCAGTCCTACGCCTGATCGACGTATGACCAAATTTCTATGAGAACAAGGATGGACTTGTTAAGACATCGAGTTATAAAAAGTATTTTTTTTATAAAACTATTTTGATAATATTATGTAGATTTTTAAAGTGTTTTAGGAATTTAAATAAAAAGAGTTAAGAGTTAAAAATGTTTAAGAATAATTTAACTGATAATAAGCATTGTAATTAAAATTCTCGCTTCGTTCCTTTTCGAGGACGAAAAGTTTTTAAGGGGAGGTATGTGATAACCCAGATTTTTGGACATCTGTTAATTGGTAATTAACTGGATTAAATTATTAAAAATACTGATTTATAAGTTGAACGAATAAATTCTGATAATTAAAAATATCTGGATATAAATTGATTTGAAAACCCTAACAAATGTTGAATTATTAATCTCTAGAGATGTTAAATTTTATAATAAATAAACAGATAATATATCTCACCATTTAAAGGATATCCATAATCATATAAATAGATATATATACAAGCTATATGACATATATAAGTATATAAATGTGCGTGTATGTATTTATGACCGTATGAGATAAAATATGTTATCTAATTATTATTGTTTATGTATATATGTAGATTCTAAATGAAATTATGGTTTGAAATTCCGAATAAATAGCTTGAAATGAATAAGATTTAAGAACTCTACATTCTTAAAACTAGTGTATATCCATAGTTATTAATTAAAAGTATAAATAGCTTATACTAAAATAAAAATAAATAAATAGGTTTATATTATTTCTTTTGAAATTATATCAAATAAGTAAAAAGAAAATGTATAAATTTAAATATAAACATAATATAAAAACATAAATAAATGCATTCATTAAGATATTTCTAAGCTAATAAGAATGGTTTGTGTACAAATGTCAAGATAAATAATTTGTTTTCTTCATTTTAATACACTTTTTGTGTGTGTGTGTGTGTGTGTGTGTGTATCAAACCCCTTTCCATCTTTCATCTTTTAAAAATCTGAAACAAAAACCAAAAAAAAAGAGAAACTAAACAAAAATCCGAGGAAAGAAAATCAAACAACTCTTTCCGGTTTCAAAACTGAAGCAAAGCAATTCAAACTCAAATCCAACATAATCAAAGAAGATCAGATCAAATTCAAGTTGCTATTTCAATTTCAAAAGAAAGTTCCATTTTTCAAATCACTTGCAGTTTCAAAGCTCTTTCCTCTGTTCTACATTTCTAGGTGAGTACATGTAAATCTTTTAAAGTTTAAACATCTGTAATACTTATGCATGCAACAATTAATCATAGATGATTCAAATATGTTTTGCATGGATGTATAAATGGGTTTGCCTGGTAAAATGATTTGATTTGTTATGTATATGTGTATACATGTCTGTGTAAATATTTCTGGCCTCTATTTTTGATTACAGACCCAAATCTCCCGAATAAATTTGTATCTCCTCATCTAAACAATTATAGGCTATGATCGTTATTGTTTGTATGGATGAAATACTATTTTTTAAAATAGTTTCAAGAGTAGTTATTAATTAATTATCAAGTAAAATTGAATTTACTGTGAGAACCAATTCATGTCAGAAAATCGATTGTTTAAATTGAATTTACTATATGTTGGTTGTTTTTTTTCTGGTGGTGGTGATTTGTGCGTTTTCTTTTTTGGGGGTATCTGGAATACTAGGAGGTCATGAGAGCTACGCAGGTCGTAGATAACAAGGAGGCGAGGTCGGAAGTGGTCGATGACGCATCGCCGATTTATGCACGTGCACAGGAGAATAGTTTCATGCAGGTAGGAATTAGAGAGAAAGGTAAATTAGAAGGAAAGAGAATAGGAAGGGGAGAAGGAATTGGGCCGGGTTGGGCCAGTGAGGGAAATAATAGAAAAATAAAAGAGAAATAAAGAATTGAAGAAAAGGAAAAAGTAAAAGAGAAGGAAAGAAGAAAGCATTTATAAATATACACTTATTTGAAAATTTATACTTTCTTCTTAACAGGAAGTCTGTTTTGATTTTAAGTCCGTAATTAATAATTCAAATGATGTTTTAAAATGGTAATTAATCAATTATATTATTTGACTTAAAACTAATAAAAGGGTAAATGGGATTTTAATTTCGATTAGCTAAAATAGATTGTCTTATAATTTCTTTAAATTGAAATATATTTTGGATAAAAACATAAGTGGGTTCGGTTAATTAAATAAATGAATCCTGATTTGTAAAGGGATAATTTGAAAATTAATTTGGTATTAAATATAAATACAGTTAATCAAAGGAAATTAAAATCCAGAGTAAATCGTTGGATATGGGTTATAGGTCGTTAAATTGGATTAACGGTCTAAATAGGATTAACGATCTATATCTTTTTTTAGTTCTGTGGGATATTGGTTTTCCAAATTAAATAATGAAATAAGAATCTAAAGTAAATTCCCGTACTTTAATATTGTCACACTAGATGATAATTTGTTATATTGAACAATTAACCTTTTTAAAATCCATTACTTGGATTCAAAGGGAGCAGGATCGGATATCAACGATATTCGGAACCACTTCGGTTTAATAAGCGCCATAATTCTTTATAGATTTGATTGTAGAATCAAATAGGTTGGAATTAAATAAATTAAGATTTACTGGACCATTGAAACTAAGTAATGTTACTTCTATATTATTTTGTGGAATAAATGTTTGGCTATAGCAAGATAAGAACTCATAGTATTGTACGAGTTACCCTAGTTTTCAAAGAAGTTTATAACTTAGTATTTCAAGTTATATGGGTTTACTTATGCTGGTTTCTAGCCCGACTCGGGTGTTACTTTGATGTAATGCTCGGGTCAGACCAATTATTATAGATTGTCAGGTTAGGATGTTCTAGAGTTCAGGAGATGAGATGGATGGTAGGGACGCATGGAGTATATTCCACCGTGTATTTATTGTTTTGATAGTAGTTTGGGACAGGTAACTATGATTGTCTGGTTTAATTGTGGACGATTGTACTCTGAAATATTGTATGTAAATTAACATTTACAGCTTTCTTTGTGTAAATGTTGCTATTTGATATTATATTTCGATCCATTGCGATTGTGAGATTCTGTGTTGTTGTTTTCTGTTTCTTCTTCTACCGCTTTTTCTTCTTTACCCTAACAATCTAGGATTTCCGACATTCGATTGCTCGGCACTTCTATAGTAAACATATTAGTGTCGAATTTTCAAGGTCGAAAATTTCGGGTCGTTACAGGCATTCAAAGTGGAATGTGCTATGTGAAAGGTAATCGTTACCTCAGACCCCATCACTCGATAATGGCTTAAACAAGGTATGCTGCAAGGCTATGTGGTTCACAACCATTAGGATATGGACATCAACTTTCTAGATTACTCTATATATGTCAAGTATGTAGTGTCTGCTATGGGATCCCGGATAGGTCAGTTACGACCCATGTGATGTCATACTCGGTTCTATCCAGGCCATGTATGAGTGCCAAATAGGGATAGACCGGTCTTGCCAGACGCGGAGGATGGTTTGTGTATACTTGGTACATTCCTCTAGAGATGTACTATATGGAAAGTGGTCCCTTACCTGCCATTGTATGGAAATCCATTCTCCAATAATCACCTTCGGACTTGATTATAAACCTATTAGGCCGTAAATATAACCAATGTAAAATTTCGGCTATTTGAATATATCTACTGGAAAAGTGTTTCTCAAGGGATGTAATTAAAATAATACCCAATTATTTTACTTAGAAAATGTTTTGGTTATCATAAGGTAAAAACCCAGTCCGTGTTTATGTGCGGCAAGGTCCTATGCTATACCTTTGGTTTCAAATTGCATATTTTGAGTTTCTCACACCAATCCCATATCTAATCCGGAGTTTATTTTCTTTTCCCTTAAACTGTGAGTGCTCTAATTTTCCCCAGGTAGCCTAGTAGTTAGCTTACTAGGAGAATTTTGGTGTATTTGGAGCATTTGGAGCATGAAGCCTGAAGCATGAAGCAATTTGGATCTTTTTGTTATTACCACCACTTTTCGCTATGTTCGTATTATGTATATATTTCTAACAACACCTGTAGGAATACGCCGTTATAACTATGTCATTTGGGTTAGTACTTATCATGGCTCTGATATCTCGCTTTGAGAGTGATAATATGTACTACCTTTATGATTTCCAGTTATTAAATATGATGTGAGATTCTGTTATTGTTCTGTCTTCTATCTTTATTTTCTTTTATCCCATGATCATCTGCCTCTTCGGCACTGGGATTATTGGCACGTGAATACCGAGGATGTATTAGTGTCAATTTTTAAGGGTCGAGGAGTTGGGCGTCACAACTGATCACTAAACACTGTGAATAACTTTGTTAATCGGGAGAGTGCAATTCTTGATGTCGGAGTAGGTGGAAACATGAAGGTGATTACTTCATCTTCTTTCCATGCTAACATCTATCTATATAATAACTTAAATTGCAGTGGGAATTATTTTATGAGTTAATACTGCATGCACACTATATTGCTACATTGACAAACTTGGAAGAAGATGAAATTTTTCTCAAGTGGACCTTGTGCATTGGATAGAGAATAATGATTGATGATTATTTGAAATATAATCAAAATGATTTTATAATGTCATTCCTTTGTCTTTCAACGTTCAAATTTTATATTTACAAATTTTAACCACTAGTTTATGAGTGTAGACATGAACTTTTCTATTGATCTACTAAGTTATATATCTCCAACATTATTTCTCACTTGAAAAAAAAAAATTGCAGTATCGCCAACATTATTACTATTATTGTACCTGCAGTTTTTGCTTTCGATCCACTTACTAATGGTTAGCCAAATAAGTTAAGTAATTAGCATAACTTTTGCTATTTCTATTATGTTTATTTTATATATAGATTTACACCATTTATTAACCTCTAATTAGGACTGTTTTTAAGGTCCCGAGACCAGGAGCTCTTCTCGAGTAGAACTCCCATAAGAAAATTGCTGGTAAATGTTTCAACTTTGAATTGTTTGCCTACTTAATGTAAATAGACTGTAGGCATATGAATTTTATTTATTTGCTTACTCTCATTTTGGTATGATTATTGGTGCGAGGCGTGAAGATGCCTAGACATGTCTTACTTGTGGCAAGCTTAATTTTGCATAAAGAAATGTTTGTATCATGTAAAAATGCTACACATCAAGACCTAAAAGTAGGTATATTCTTACATTAAGTAATTTAAAATTATGAATAATCGCTTGTTAATAATGTGATGGCATTCCTATGCACAAACCTTTGCACCAAACCACTGAAGTGCCATGAAACAATGTTATCCACTATTTAGACACATACTCAATAAAATAAAATAAATTATTATGGTATCTATTGTCTACAACCACCTATGCAAAACTAAAACTGAACATATATTTTATTTCCCAATGGATGTCTTATCAATATTTTTTCATGTGATTGAAGGTCAATTCACCTACATAAGCTTTTTAGCACCGTTATTCCTCAACACACATTGTACTTCTCCGAATATCAAGTTGCCAATGAAACAAATGAGAGCATTATACAACAAAGAAGGTATTGATATGCATGGTGCTAGTGGGATGAGAATTATTTTGCAAGAATTGACAATGCTTTAAGAAACAGGTGCATTTATGACTTTTCATAAATAATATGGTCTGATATAGTTGATGAAAAAATATTTAATTGAAAAATAGAATTCTACTGCAATATCTCTTACTCCCTGAAAATATATACTAAAAATATACGCAGTAGTTAACTAAGTTTTATGAATATTAGGTAAGTTTATGAATATTAACTAAATTTATAATAATAAAAATAGTAAATTATAAAATACTAACAAAGTTAGTTAAGTTTTACAAAAAGTAACTAAATTTATATAATAATAACAACAATAATAAAAATAAATTAACTAAAATTATAAAAATTAACTTCGTTAATTAAGTTTTATAAAAATAACTAAGTTTATGGAAATTAACTAAGTTTATACAACAACAACTACAATAATATAGTAAAATATTATAAAATATTAGCCAAGTTAACTAAGTTTTATAAAATATAACTAAAGTTTATATAGTAGTAGTAGTATTAAATTAAATAAGTTTATAAAAATTAGCTAAGTTTATAACAATAATATTTGTAATAATAACAACAATAGTCATAATAGTAATAATAATATTAAAAAAACTAAGTTTATAAAATTAACTTAGTTTCAATACAATTGACTGAGTTTATAAGAACAACAATAACAACAGTAATAATAAACTATAAAATGTTAACTAAGTTAAACTAAGTTTTATAAACTAAACTAAATTTTATATTGTAATAATAGTAATCATAATAAAAATAAATTAACTAAAATTACAAAAATTAACATCGTTAATTAAATTTCATAAAAATTAACTAATTTTATAAAAACTAATTAAGATGATAATAATAATAATTTAACTAATGTTTATGAAAATTAACTAGGTTTATAATAATAAGAATACTAATAATAACAACAACAATCATAATAGCTATAATAACAATAAATTAATTAAGTTTATAAAAATAAACTAAGCTTCATAACATTAACTAACTTTAGAATAATAATAATACTTATAAATTATAAAATATTATCCAAGTTTAGAATAACAACTTGGTGCATTTGATTCGATCAAAATCAAAGATGTTTCAATAATAATAATACTACTACAACAGATAATTTGGCCTATGTGACGTACGCACTTTATAAAATATATATAAGTTATAATAAAAATAATACCACGCATGTATTTGTATTTTCATAATAAAGATAATGGTAACATCAATAATAATAAATTATAAAAATGTATTTTCATAACAATTAACTAAGTTTTGAATAATATAATACCACTATTAATACTAATAAATTATAAAATATTAACCAAGTTAACTAAGTTTTACAAAAATTAACTATATTTATATAATAATAGTAGCAGTAGTAGTAGTAGTAGTAGTAAATTGCCTATAAATTTTATAAAAATCAACTAAGTTTGTTGTACTGATAATAATAGCATAATAAATTAAATAAGTTTATAAAAATTAATTAAGTTTATAATAATAATACTAATAATAAAACAACTACAACAAAAATGGTAATAATAACAACAACAACAATAACAATAAACAAACTAAGTTTATAAAATTAACGAAGTTTCATAACAACTAACTAAATTTAGAATAATAATAATAAATTATAAAATTTTAACCAAGTTAACTAAGTTTTATGAAAATTAACTTTATAACAACAACAATAATAAATTAACTAAAGTTGTATAAAAATCAACTAAGTTCAAAATAATAATTATTATTATTAAATATTAACTAAATTAATTAAGTTTAATAAAAGTTAACTACATTTATATAATAATAAAAATAATAAACTAACTATGTTTATAAAATTTAATCCTATTAATTAATTTTTATAAAAATTAACTAAATTTGTAACAATAATAGTTATAAATTAACTAAGTGTATGAAAATAACTAAGTTTGTAATAATAATAATAAATTGATAAATTACTAATATTAACTAAGTATTATAATTTATATAATAGTAATAAATAATAACTAAATTTAAGTTCATAAAATTTAATAAAATTTATAATAATGCTAGTAACAACAACAACTATAATAATAACAATAAATAAACTAAGTTTAGAAATAATAATACCTTAAGTCTTGTCCTGGTAGATGATAATGCACAGGACCATTCTGATTCACTACTTTTATTAGGAATCTAGCTTATATTTAGGATTTTTGTTCTTTACCTACAAAATTATTGTTTAAAAGTTATAGTCTTATTTCTACAAGTTTAGTTGTATAAATTTATAAATACAGTGCTCATATGTTAGTTGAGTTAAGCGTAGGTATTTGATGGCTCTTGACCTACTTTTGGTTCTTTTCATGTTCATCTTTCTTTTGATGCTTAACAGGTGTGTATGGTACGTGAGTACACACTTTGTAAGATATGTACATACATATATATATATATATATATATATATAAGTAAATATTTTGATATTACACTCGTTTGGGTGTTTGTGATTGATATATTATGATTCCTGTCATGTATCGATCGTGTACATCTACTTCTTGTGTTTGGATTTTTTTCGATGCTAACCACGTAAAGGAGACTGCAAAGTAATTTCAAAAATTTAGACATTTAGAATATGTTTGATAAGAAATCGTTAGCAAAAAGTTTTTTGTAATATTGATTCTTCATTTTACAATTTTATTCATATTCATATTTATATACATTTCTAATATAGATATTTATTTCACTTGCAGATGATAAAATGAAAGATATTGGGGTATTCTTCTTTTTGATGCAATCAACTAGCTACTTGTTTTCAGCGTAACATTTGCTACCATTTTGTCATTTATGCTTGTATATACAATAGAATATTATGTAGTTAAAACTGTCGATGTTATGTGTACGAGTATTTGATTACGTTTAGTACAATGTGTTATATCTTTGTATTTAATATTTGATATAACTTTCATTACTTAAATGGTTTTATGTTTTGGAAATATTCTTCTATAGCATTTTGATATGTATCGACTATCATGATTTATAGGGATGAAGCAGATTTGTAAAATGCAGAAAAACAAGCCATAACACTCAGAAAATGCTATAGAAAGCTTATAAAAGAGTGTCATCAAAAGTTAAAAAAGTAGCGCTTTGTGTTATGAATAGTATAGAGTTTATTATAACATGTCCATATATAGCCTTTATTAAACCATTGAAAAACTAACAACAACGGATAAAAAGCCTATATACGATAAATTTTTTACGACAATTTATTTTGTGCTAGAAATAAGCTATTGTTTTTTATAACGTGTCGATATACAACGCTTTTTGAACCACTATAATTTTCCTTTATATGTTTTTTTGCCGATATTGATGACTCTTTTTCTTATGGTGGTATTATTTTTCCATTGTTATATATTGATATTTATATCCATACGTTAGTGATATCCCTATGGGTATCATAACTTATGTCATTAAAAATGTTAGGAAACAACTATATCTGATATAGATTACTTGATTTACTTTGTGTAGTGTGGTTTGAGTGCATGTATTACACATCCACATGGTTTTTAGAGTGTTGTTGAGTCTAGAGTTGTGTTTTTCTATTTCTGGTAATTCGAGTATGAAATTCTTTTAAGGGGAAAGGGGGGAATGTAATACCTTGAATTTTTATGATAATAAAAAATTAACTAAAAAGGGGCATTTTTTAATTTCACATAAAGCTTAAAAACTAGATTTGTAAAAATGAAAGAGTTTTGAGAATCTGACTTTTTCATTATATCAAATAGATTTTTCTAGCCCAAAATCATATATAAACGTCAAAAAGGAACACCGAATGAAGGAGAAATGGATAGTTTACTATAGTGCACATTCTAAAATGAAACAGGTTAAGGCCTAACTAGGGTGAGGGGGGATTTCAAGGTTAGTGCCTATTTAGGAGAATTTCCTAACCCTAATTCACATCATTCTCTATTTCTCTTCACTTGTAACCACTGCCTCACCAAATCTCCATATTTCTTCTTCTTCTTCCTCAAATATTTTCAAACAAACATTAAGTCAGTCTTAATCAAAGTAGGAAATAAAACTGCAAACCAAATAAAGGAGAAGGAATGCCAAATCAAATCGAATTAGAAAAGGAGATTTAGGGGTTTCTGCATAAGCATCATATGAAGGTGAGTGGGTTCGTCTACAAAATGATTATGATGCAGGTGAGTATTTAAATTATATATATATATGTATATGTATATATATTTCGATTTAGAAATATGATTTCTAATCGAATTGACGATTTAAATATATTTTTTATAGAATTGAAATAACTGGAAAACCTTAGACAATGATTTGGATAATATAATGTTGAAATTTAGGGGATGGGTGGATTGAAAGAAATTCACCCTTAAATCATATAGATTTGATCCTATGCAATAGGTATGAAGTTATTTGAATGAAAAGTTGATTTATATATAAAACCTTTAAAATGTGAAGATATAGTCCTATGCAATAGATATGAACTAGTTTTGATGAAAAGAAGTGAAAATATATGTGCAACCCTTAAAATGCCTAGATCTAATTGTAAGTAGAAAACAGGAATCAACCTTGAATAAATATGTGTTGATGAATCATAAAATAGTTATATGAAATTATTAGATAAAGTATACAAAATGTTGGATATGATAAAAATTGAAATTATATATAGATAATTATTCATCATATAAATTCAAAGTTTATACATGAAGTCCTGACAAAGAACAAAAGATAAACAATAATAATCAGATCAGAATAGAACAATACTTTAAACATGTTAAAAACTGAGTTTCTATAAATCTGATCGACTGAATTTGTAGATCGATCAAATGAAAAACTCTGAGACAAACCCAAGTCAAACCCACAAAAAAATGGTTCATTTTCAGGATCAAATAATCGACTTACCAGAGTATCTGATCGATTGGATTTCTCTTCAGTTGGCTAGTAATTTTTTCCAATTGACTGAATTCGCAGTTTTGAAAACTTGTAGACAGTCCAAGTTGAACCTAGACCAGATGCAAGCCTCATAGGATAGCTTTGGGGAATTGTTCCTACTTGCTTAACATTCATGCGCTCATGTAACTGCATGAAGCTATGAAACGTGTTAGACTTTGTTTCCCACTTAGTGACGTTCTGGAGTTCGTACTTCATGATATCGTATAACATGATACTTAGTGCAACATGCGATTATATCTTAATTAAATGCTCTTACTATTACTATAGAGGGCCTCGGTTGCATATTCTAATCAGCGGACTGTATGAGAGGACATAGAGATGTCCGCAATAGTAGAAATGGTAAGTGATTAAGTGAATGCACATATAAGGGAGTTTAATGGTTTATCAACCCTTTTTGTTGTAGGTTGAATGATATAGAGCATAGGATACATGCACAACCGAGGTTGGATACTCAATGCTTTGGCTGCAGATTATCATTGGTGTTGTGTTCTCGACGTATGCATGAAAGAACTATGATGTATACTCGATGTGGGGGTAACTTAAGGTTTATCATTGGGGATGTTTACTCGACATATAATTATATGGTTTGTTATTGAGATTGTATACTCGATATTTTCCCAAGTTTACTCAGTTTTTGGATATCCAACCTTCCGATGGAAATCTTTGTAGATTATCATTGCATTTGGACATATTATTGATTGTTACCCTTTACTTGTCAGTTGGATAGTTTTTTAGATGTAGTACATGTACAAAAGAACACCCTTAGGTAGTGTAGATTGAATATTAATTTAACTACCTATTTACACCATACATCTAGTAACATTGCCCACTCACCAGACCTTGTATGTTCCTCTCGATTTTTCCTCTTTATACTTATTATAGGATGACGGGGTATGAGTGGTATGATAGGGATAAAATGCGTGGAGGAGGTTACCGTGCAAATTGGAGATTTGTTTATGTATTGTCATTCCTTATTTATCTTATTGTACTTGCCAATTAGACATATATTTCTATTTGGAGACTTATTTCAAATGTACCTTTTCATGGATCAGTGTTGCTTTAAGACTGTAATGATTTCGGGTACTTTAAGTATTGATATTTTTATTCTTTCCGCTATGAGATCTGAAATTGTAAATTGTTTTAAATTATATCTTTTTCTATACCTTGCAAACTATCAAAAACCAAACAATTCGTATATTTTGGCACAACACAGGTTCAAATACCATTTTTGGGCTTTGAATAGATGTGTTCGGATATGCGGGTTGTTACAAGACAAATAGCAGCGGCAGCATATCCGGTGGACGTGGTAGTGGAGAAAAGTGATCGATTTTTATTGTAGATGTGGTTATGGTTGACCATAAAAGTTTCAAACATGAATAAATCACACATACGAAATATGTTTTATACACAACTTATGTCTTTAGATTCGTAATTAAATTGTCACGACCCGACTTTCCACTCCCGGAAAATCGCGTCATGAATTAAGAAAGAAAGGGATAGAAAAGAGAAAGATAGAAGAGAAGAGAAAAACAACACAAGAATCTTACACAGCGGAACGAACAAATTATATTAATAACATAAATATTACATAGTTTACATCCATCATCAGAGTACATAGATATACAACACATACTAGACAGTTATAAACACCTGTCTAGTTATACAACTCAATACAACAACTCAGAGAACACACAACGGAAAACTATATATATCTACACACGGAAGCCTCCTGCTCCACTGCTCCTTCACAATTCGTCAAAGCTAATCCCGAATCCTAACCAGAATTCCCTTGACTACTCATAAAAATTTGAGTACCCAAGAGTTTATGAAAAACAAAAATAAACTCCGGGTCAGACATGGGTCTGGTGTGAGTAACAGGTTAAAGTTGCTTAACTTTTTAAAACCTTTTGAAAAGAAAAGGTATCACGTAAGACTTCCCACACATAAACATGGAAAAGTTTTTACCTTACGCCAACCAAAACATTTGATAGGAAATCCGATGATATTATTATAGTGTCTAGTGTTTTCAAATAAATAAGAAATAGCCGAAATTGTTACATGATTAAATTCTAGCTACTAGCCACAAAAGTGGGTAATACAATCAAAACCGTTGGCACTTATTGGATTTTTGGATTCCACACAATGGCAGGGCTACTGGGGTACCGCCCGTCACAGTACGTGGCCTAGATCAACGTACCGAGGATCACTCCCGACCCCCTGCAACACAAAGCCGGACCCATTCCTTACTGAATAGTTCCGAACAAGATAACCCCGCGGTTGTAGCTAGCAACCACCCACACAGCCGAATATAAAGGGACTTCTAGACAGGGATCAATCTTGCTCTCCAGTGAGCGCGACCCACGAAGCTTTGATGCACCTCCCCTGTTTTAGCCATTCCCGGTTGATGAGGCTTGAGGTTACGATTACCTTAATAGGATTTATCACTTAGAATGGTCATCGTCCACCTGACGATGCGTTGAAAGCATTCAATCCATACAAGTTCGTTCCAGGTTCGAACGAAACCGAAGGCATTATCTCATTACACTCGTTTTGGAATCACCCTCGGATTTAGCGACAATAATCCTTGCACTTTAATTCACCATCTCGAATCTATAAGAACAAATTCCGTCAACTCATTACGGAATCACCCACAGAGTTATAATGACTCATAGTCCTTACACCTCTAGTCTTCACAAAGCTCCATTTTGATTCACGACCTAACGTTATTTGGAATCGATGTGGTTTTCGGATATCCAAATATGAAAACCCGATCCCGGTCTCATCGAAAACCAAAGCGTGTCTTTTAAGGTCCAAGTTGTTTTAAAGGTTCTTAAAATAGTTTAATTACAGTATCTATATACACACAGATAGATAACTCACAATTCATAACTGATAATTAACATTATCACATAATAGGTAATTCACATCATCAATATCATATAGATATACCATATATCATCACAATAGATAACCTAAGTTATCATCACAATACAACCAAGCGTCCATACCACACAATATCTTTTATCTCATTACTGAGATCACAAAACATCCAAGTCAATCAAGTTCAAACATTCATCCATAAGCAATGATTTACTCATCCATATAATTAATTTAAAATGAATTAAATTAACTATCTCCAATTCTAATTAATTTAAAAGAATTAAATTAATTACCCATCTTTAATTAATTTAAAATAAATTAAATTAATTACTTTATCAAATATAAATATTGCTTACTTAATTATTTAATTGATTACAATCAATTAATCAATCATAAATTACTTTAATTAATCACTCTTGATTAATTATACTTAATCACATTCCAGTAATTATCCTTAATTAATTTCTCAAATTAATTATCCTCAACTAAACAGTAATTAACCTTTAATTACTTCAATTAATTAATCATAATTAATTAT
Source organism: Allium cepa (assembly GCA_030765085.1). NCBI lineage: Eukaryota > Viridiplantae > Streptophyta > Magnoliopsida > Asparagales > Amaryllidaceae > Allium > Allium cepa. The sequence goes on from CM060932.1 coordinate 142,914,383, forward strand.
CCTAGTCCTTAATTAATTACATTAATTAACTACCTATTATTGATTAAATAATCATAATTAATCATCTTTAATTACATCATTAATTAAATAATTAATGATCTTTAATTATTAATTACCTTAAGTAATTAACTAACTTAATTACTTTATTAAACAAATTAATTATCCTTTAATTAATTACTTAATTAATCCCTTGATTAATCATTAAGTAATTTAAATCCAAATTACTCATTCTTAAACATCTCCTTAATTACAATCTATAATTATTAAACAATTACTTAACTAAGTAATTCCCAAATCATTAATTACATAAGTAATTATTTATAAAACTCAAGTGTTTAAATTTAATTAAACTTAATTAATTAAAAATAAACAATCTTATTAACTAAATTAATTACATTAAGTAATTAATTCCTAAATTACTTTATCAAGTAATTACTCTCAACCATTTATAATTGATTATTATTAAATTAATTAATCTAATTAATTATAAAATTAACTACATTAATTAATTGTTAAATAATCATGGTTAATGTCCTTCATTAACCATCCTCAAATTATTTTATAAGTAATTAACTTAAATTAATTACCATTTAAATTATCTAAAATCATTCATTAATTAAAGTTAATTTATTAAATTAATTAACCTTAATTTAAAACTTAATTACATAATTAATATTCATTCATCATTAATTAATAACTTAACTAATGATCTTAATTATAAATTGATTAATCATTAATCAATTATTAATTCAAATTTAATTAATTAATTACATTAATTAATTAACCTTAATTACCTTGATAATTAAGTTCTAAAACATAAATCTTAACCAAATTTTCAAAATAAAACATAACTTAATTATGTTTTAAACAATATTATTCAAAACAAAGTACTTTAGAAATTTCCTTTTAATTTCAGTTTAAATTCAAGTTTAAAACTTATCAAAGTTTTAAATGATTTAAAAAATTTTAAATTGCAAATCAAACAAATGGTATGGAAATTTTTAAAGTTAAAGTCATTTCAAAACTTTCAATAATTTAAATTTCCATTTTAATTTGAAACTTCAAATTTTAAATCTTCTTTAAAATTTAAACCTGAAATTCAAATTAAACTTTTGAATTTCCAGATTTAAATAACTTTAAATCTACTCACATTTTTAAAATCTTATTGTCAAAATGTTTAAACTATCTTATCAACATGATATAGTTAATAAAGTTTAAATTTTTAAACTTAAGTTTCTGTTTTAAAAACTGGAATTTAAAATCAAATGAGAATTTTAAACTTACATTTAAGTTTGAACTTAAATTTTACTCAAAACCATAACTGCAGTTTTTTTAAAAAAGGTTTAAACCTAGATTTGCAGGAAACAGAAAACAGGTTTCAATTCAAAACTGGAATTTAAATTCAAATTATTAATTCAAACTTGAATTAAATTTTAAACCTAAACTTTATTTAAAACCTATAACTACAGATTTTTAAATTTGAAACCCCAGATTTTAAAAGTTTAAAACCCAAATTATAAAAACAAACACAGTTTACTGTGTAACTGTAAACTACAGTTTAACCCGAGGAAACAAAATCTTGCTTCAGGTTTTTCCCCCATTTACTCCGAGTCACTTACCCACCTGCTTCTAGTAAAACCCCACATCCCCCTGAACAATCCCAGACCCATCAGTTTTGCCAGAAAACATGTCGCCGTGCATATGCACAGCGATCACCACCTCTGGTGATCATCAGTGATGATCCAACACCAACCAGAAACCCACCACAACATCAAACATCAACCCAGATCAAACAGAAATCCAAGAATTCAAAGTTCACCCAAATTTAAAAACCTGGAAATTTTTTTTACAATTTTCTTTTCAAAACCTGTCAACATCAATTTCAATTTGCTCCGACCACTTGGCGATCTATCCCTCCGGCCATGAACTTCCCCATACTTCAACTACCCACACACCAAAAACCAAAACACTCGATCGATCCATCTTTCCATACTGACCCAATCTTAACCCTTTTCAATACTAGGGTTCAACCCAAAAATTTCAATCTGCAACCACTCTAAAAATCATTATACTCACTTCAGATTTTTATATAGATCTATGATCCTTCCTTCATAACTCAGAAAGATCCTGAGTTATCTTAAATCACAATTTGCAAGAATTTTGCTCACATTCATTTTTTATTTTCAAGAACAAACTGCAAATGAACTATACTCTAAAATTCTAATACTTGATAAAAAAACAGTTTCCAGTAAAGGCTTGTAGTTTCTGAACTGGATATAAGTATTAATATGATTTGTTTTTGATCAAGATCAACATACAGGGGTGTTACTTATGTTTACAGAGATAACTCACTGTATTTTAATTCTCCTAAAATTTTAAACCTAAATTAAGAAAATAAGTCACATTACTTTATAAAGTTGAATTCTAATCTCTGATAAACAAACCCTTTTAATTATTCTAAAACACAGATATAAAATTTCAAACTAAATCAATTGGTAAAAGATTCTTTTTTAAATAGGGTGTGAATCTGGGAACACTTCACAGCAAAATCAACATGCATAAAGAATCATAATTGCAACAGACATTTCATGAGTACACAAACTTAATTTTTATCTCAAACATTTAATCAAGCAACCCAAATATAGTATAAGATTTTATTTGTTACTCACCTATTAAATGCAGAGCCTGTTGATCTTTTGAATTTGCAGAAACATAAGAAAGCAGGCTTGACTCTTTGTTGTTTTTAAATCTGAGTTGCAATTTGATGATATGCTCATGCTCACAGCCTAATTACTTGCATGTAGGAAATAGATGATGTTGAGTTGATCTTTGGTGGAGTATGCAGGTTTTCTGATTGGAGATTTGCAGATTGATCTTAATGAAGAGGAATATGCAGATTTGAATATGTTTATGGTTATGTAGAGGTTTGGATTGGATATGCAGATTTTTGTATTTGAATTTTTTAGGTATGCAGATCTTTAAAATGAATATGAAGATGGGTTTGAGGAAATACAGAAATGAGATATGCAGATTTGCATGATTTTGATTCAAGCAGTTTTGAAGAATTTCTTTTGATTAAAGAAGAATGAAAATGTTATATGAAATGAAGATGCATACTATACAAATGTATTTCAGATTTTAATGTAATAAAAGAAAAATAGAAAACAAAAATTAACACTTGTCATAAATTAGACACTTGTCTATATGAATGCATATTAATTTAACACATGTTATCTTTAAAAGTAGTTAATACTAATTACAAATTAATGTATGTATTTTGCTTAATTTAAATTTGTTAGTTTATATTAATATGTGTATGAATTTATAAAGAAATAAGAACAATCAATGTTTTACAAATTAATATATACATATTAAAAATTAAGACAATCAAACAATATAAAATTTTATACTTTTTAAATTTAAATTCAACTAAATTCAAAATCAAATATTTTTCAAATCAAGTTATACATATAAATTCAATTTGAAATAAACATTACAAATCTTATTCAAAATTTATTTATAAAGTCAATACAATATAAATATTATTTTTATAAATCTCATTTTATTAAATTAAAATCATTTTACAAAATATTCACTTTATTAAGCCATAAAACCAATTTGTTGAACTTATTCTAAATTTAAAACAAAACCAATTTATTTAAAATATGAACCATAGATTTATATTGTGAATAGAAATCCATTTATATCATTTAAAAGATAAAATAACCAATTTAAATAATTATTGAAGAATATTATTAAATTTACCTGAATAATTATTAACAGATTATCAATATCAATTTAACTTTAACTACAGATTATTAAATTGATATTGTTAAAAATTCCAGGATGTTACAATCCTTCTCCCTTAAAAGAATTTCGTCCTCGAAATTTAAAACAAAGGTAATTTAATAATCTTATTAAATTTTAAATTTTAACCATAAGCATATATCAAACATATGCTAACAACCAAACAACCAATTCAACCAATCAAACAAATCTAATTATCCAGAAAATATCTGGATGAAATTCTGTCGAGTTTCCCCTGGTGTATATATATATATATATATATATCCACCGGGATACTCGCTCTAGAAAATCCAATCAACAATACTATAAAGCTACAAAGCTCCTATACAACTATATCTACAACACTAGACAAGATATCAAACTACCGACGAGTCTGACTCAACAACCAAAACTCCAGAACTACTGGTTCTACAACCAGATATAGATCATACGCGTACTCCCTCAGAGATACGTGAAACTCATCAAATTCCAGTTATCCAAACTGGCAATTCAATCCTATAGATCAATCACTTAATCTTGAAGATCACAGAAAAGATCCAAAACACTATAGAGCTAGCTTCTCAAACTTATCCAAATTATAGCTCACTTAAGATCAGAGAAAACTTATCCAAAATTAAATCTCCGACCATAGAGTCCAAATCCCTCCGACTCTTATCCACAATATCTCTTCAGACAATCCTGGGCTGCCCACAACCTTACTGATCCGCATAACCTTTGCTGATGCTTCTAGAAACAAACTAGACCAATCAACCTCAACAAAATGATCTCCTCAAGATCAACCAAAACCAAGAACTCAAACTCAACTCCTCAACATCAGAGAACAACAACTCACTTCTCCTGTCCAGAAAAAGATAGGCAGATACACTCCCCAACTGCTTCCGCTGCTCAACTCTGATCCGAAGTGGAAGAAAAATGCTGAAGAAGAACACAAGCACCAACTGGACAACACACCCCAGAGATATGATTCACAGATCTATAAGAAAAATTCAGAAGTTCCTCCAAAACTCCGAGCTGCTACACCAACTCAACTCCTGGAAACCATTCTTCTATAAGGTTGAACCACCGGTATCACTCCTAGAATCCTAGTCAATAAGAAAGCTCAACTTTCAGATACAAACAAAACTCTGACTTCATTCAGAAAAACTCAGATAACCCAAGAAAACACTCAAACAATCGCAGGTCACTTTTGCGATCCACCAACCCAAATCCAAGTAAAACTGTTCTTCCTTAATCAAATAGAACAGCTTAAACTTGACTAGCCAACTTATCGAAGAAACGGGTTCACTAAACTGCTTCTGAACTCCACTTCAGAAAACTGCTAAGTCAAAAGATCTCTTGCCAACACCGAGAACATTCCAAACTACACTACTGCCACAGATGCCAAAGAATTCCAAAACAAAGCTCTCCGGGAAACTCGGACTTCAAAGCAAACAGAAATTCCGGCTGAACACAACCACAACACTGAAGCAGACTCACCTCCTAACTTGTTCCAAAGAAAACATCTTCGGGAACATCCATAGTCACTGCATCTCATCACGCAGCTACTATTCCTTAAGGTATCAAAATACCATCACTCGCTTCTACCCAACCAACAGATCCAAACTCTCAAAAATCCGCTCCCACGAGCGCAAATCAAACTTACACTTCAAAGATGAACTCCGAAGCTTAACAGGTTTCCTTCAGAGATCAATGAAGTTCTTCATCACTACAGAACTCACTCGAGACGGTATTAGGTCTACAGTCTCAACAAAACACTTTCAACCTTAAACATCAAACTCCAACCAATGGTAGTAATCGTGTTACACAAAATACTACCCCATTTACCTTTGTAACTTATATTGGAAAACCTGAACAGGTAACCCAACAAATAGGTAGAAATAAATAAATATATATATATATATAGTAATATATAAAAATTACAAGTACGCTCTCTCAAGAAAAACACCACTACAGAGCCTAGGTATTCACTCAACCTAATGCTCCCTAAAGAAAGATACACTTCAGAGCCTAGGTATTCACTCAGCCTAATGCTCTGATACCAAATGTCACGACCCGACTTTCCACTTCCAGAAAATCGAGTCATGAATTAAGAAAGAAAGGGATAGAAAAGAGAAAGATAGAAGAGAAGAGAGAAACAACACAAGAATCTTACACAGCGGAACGAATAAATTATATTAATAACATAAATATTACATAGTTTACATCCATCATCAGAGTACACAGATATACAACACATACTAGATAGTTATAAACACCTGTCTAGTTATACAACTCAATACAACAACTCAGAGAACACACAGCGGAAAACTATATATATCTACACACGGAAGCCTCCTGCTCCACTGCTCCTTCACAATTCGTCAAAGCTAATCCCGAATCCTAACCTGAATTCCCTTGACTACTCATAAAAATTTGAGTACCCAAGAGTTTATGAAAAACAAAAATAAACTCCGGGTCAGACATGGGTCTGGTGTGAGTAACATGTTAAAGTTGCTTAACTTTTTAAAACCTTTTGAAAAGAAAAGGTATCACGTAAGACTTCCCACACATAAACATGGAAAAGTTTTTACCTTACGCCAACCAAAACATTTGATAGGAAATCCGATGATATTATTATAGTGTCTAGTGTATTCAAATAAATAAGAAATAGCCGAAATTGTTACATGATTAAATTCTAGCTACTAGCCACAAAAGTGGGTAATACAATCAAAACCGTTGACACTTATTGGATTTTTGGATTCCATACAATGGCAGGGCTACTGGGGTACCGCCCGTCACAGTACGTGGCCTAGATCAACGTACCGAGGATCACTCCCGACCCCCTGCAACACAAAGCCGGACCCATTCCTTACTGAATAGTTCCGAACAAGACAACCCCGTGGTTGTAGCTAGCAACCACCCACACAGCCGAATATAAAGGGACTTCTAGACAGGTATCAATCTTGCTCTCCAGTGAGCGCGACCCACGAAGCTTTGCTGCACCTCCCCTGTTTTAGCCATTCCCGGTTGATGAGGCTTGAGGTTATGATTACCTTAATAGGATTTATCACTTAGAATGGTCATCGTCCACCTGACGATGTGCTGAAAGCATTCAATCCATACAAGTTCGTTCCGGGTTCGAACGAAACCGAAGGCATTATCTCGTTACACTCGTTTTGGAATCACCCTCGGAGTTAACGACAATAATCCTTGCACTTTAATTCACCATCTCGAATCTATAAGAACTAATTCCGTCAACTCATTACGGAATCACCCACAGAGTTATAATGACTCATAGTCCTTACACCTCTAGTCTTCACAAAGCTCCATTTTGATTCACGACCTAACGTTATTTGGAATCGATGTGGTTTTCGGATATCCAAATATGGAAACCCGATCCCGGTCTCATCGAAAACCAAAGCGTGTCTTTTAAGGTCCAATTTGTTTTAAAGGTTCTTAAAGCAGTTCAATTACAGTATCTATATACACACAGATAGATAACTCACAATTCATAACTGATAATTATCATTATCACATAACAGGTAATTCACATCATCAATATCATATAGATATACCATATATCATCACAATAGATAACCTAAGTTATCATCACAATACAACCAAGCGTCCATACCACACAATATCTTTTATCTCATTACTGAGATCGCAAAACATCCAAGTCAATCAAGTTCAACCATTCATCCATAAGCAATGATTTACTCATCCATATAATTAATTTAAAATGAATTAAATTAACTATCTCCAATTCTAATTAATTTAAAATGAATTAAATTAATTACCCATCTTTAATTAATTTAAAATAAATTAAATTAATTACTTTATCAAATATAAATCTTGCTTACTTAATATTTAATTGATTACAATCAATTAATCAATCATAAATTACTTTAATTAATCACTCTTGATTAATTATATTTAATTACATTCCAGTAATTATCCTTAATTAATTTCTCAAATTAATTATCCTCAACTAAACAGTAATTAACCTTTAATTACTTCAATTAATTAATCATAATTAATTATCCTAGTCCTTAATTAATTACATTAATTAATTACCTATTATTGATTAATTAATCATAATTAATCATCTTTAATTACATCATTAATTAAATAATTAATGATCTTTAATTATTAATTACCTTAAGTAATTAACTAACTTAATTACTTTATTAAACAAATTAATTATCCTTTAATTAATTACTTAATTAATCCCTTGATTAATCATTAAGTAATTTAAATCCAAATTACTCATTCTTGAACATCTCCTTAATTACAATCTGTAATTATTAAACAATTACTTAACTAAGTAATTCCCAAATCATTAATTACATAAGTAATTATTTATAAAACTCAAGTGTTTAAATTTAATTAAACTTAATTAATTAAAAATAAACAATCTTATTAACTAAATTAATTACATTAAGTAATTAATTCCTTAATTACTTTATCAAGTAATTACTCTCAACCATTTATAATTGATTATTATTAAATTAATTAATCTAATTAATTATAAAATTAACTACATTAATTAATTGTTAAATAATCATGGTTAATGTCCTTCATTAACCATCCTCAAATTATTTTGTAAGTAATTAACTTAAATTAATTACCATTTAAATTATCTAAAATCATTCATTAACTAAAGTTAATTTATTAAATTAATTAACCTTAATTTAAAACTTAATTACATAATTAATATTCATTCATCATTAATTAATAACTTAATTAATGATCTTAATTATAAATTGATTAATCATTAATCAATTATTAATTCAAATTTAATTAATTAATTACATTAATTAATTAACCTTAATTACCTTGATAATTAAGTCCTAAAACATAAATCTTAACCAAATTTTCAAAATAAAACATAACTTAATTATGTTTTAAACAATATTATTCAAAACAAAGTACTTTAGAAATTTCCTTTTAATTTCAATTTAAATTCAAGTTTAAAACTTACCAAAGTTTTAAATGATTTAAAACTTTTTAAATTGCAAATCAAACAAATGGTATGGAAATTTTTAAAGTTAAAGTCATTTCAAAACTTTCAATAATTGAAATTTCCATTTTAATTTGAAACTTCAAATTTTAAATCTTCTTTAAAATTTAAACCTGAAATTCAAATTAAATTTTTGAATTTCCAGATTTAAATAACTTTAAATCTACTCACATTTTTAAAATCTTATTATCAAAATGTTTAAACTATCTTATCAACATGATATAGTTAATAAAGTTTAAATTTTTAAACTTAAGTTTCTGTTTTAAAAACTGGAATTTAAAATCAAATGAGAATTTTAAACTTACATTTAAGTTTGAACTTAAATTTTACTCAAAACCATAACTGCAGTTTTTTTTAAAAAGGTTTAAACCTAGATTTGCAGGAAACAGAAAACAGGTTTCAATTCAAAACTAGAATTTAAATTCAAATTATTAATTCAAACTTGAATTATAAACCTAAACTTTATTTAAAACCTATAACTACAGATTTTTAAATTTAAAACCCCAGATTTTAAAAGTTTAAAACCCAAATTATAAAAACAAACACAGTTTACTGTGTAACTGTAAACTACAGTTTAACCCGAGGAAACAAAATCTTGCTTCGGGTTTTTCCCCCATTTACTCCGAGTCACTTACCCACCTGCTTCTAGTAAAACCCCACATCCCCCTGAACAATCCCAGACCCATCAGTTTTGCCAGAAAACATGTCGCCGTGCATATGCACAGCGATCACCACCTCTGGTGATCATCAGTGATGATCCAACACCAACCAGAAACCCACCACAACATCAAACATCAACCCAGATCAAACAGAAATCCAAGAATTCAAAGTTCACCCAAATTTAAAAACCTGGAAATTTTTTTTACAATTTTCTTTTCAAAACCTGTCAACATCAATTTCAATTTGCTCCGACCACTTGGCGATCTATCCCTCCGGCCATGAACTTCCCCATACTTCAACTACCCACACACCAAAAACCAAAACACTCGATCGATCCATCTTTCCATACTGACCCAATCTTAACCCTTGTTCAATAATAGGGTTCAACCCAAAAATTTCAATCTGCAACCACTCTAAAAATCATTATACTCACTTAAGATTTTTATATAGATCTATGATCCTTCCTTCATAACTCAGAAAGATCCTGAGTTATCTTAAATCACAATTTGCAAGAATTTTGCTCACATTCATTTTTTATTTTCAAGAACAAACTGCAAATGAACTATACTGACGCAGCGGATTATTCAAACAAAACTTCAATCAATGAAATGTAGCAATCGGTGAGTTGAAGATACCAAAATGCCCAAGTTCGTTGATCCAAAGATACCGAACTCTAGCTATCTCAAACACGTTGATAGCGCACTATACCGTGTTCAAAGATCTACGATTCTTCGCACGTTGATCTAGCGCACTAGATTCCGTGAATCGGCTTCTACGATCGTTGAATCGAGCGCACTCGATTAACCGAAAGAGGAGATAGGAGATTACACTCAACTACCAATTGGTATGAAAGCACAAAGCTAACAAAAGAGAATTTTATTCAAAAATCAACAACCTCAAAATGTACAACACACGCGTATTTATAGGGTTTTCGCTGTTGGTTTTCACAACACAGCCCTTGAGTCGTGACCGACTCATACCTTACGACTCATCTAAGTCGTTGCCGACTCATCTAAGTCGCTGCCGACTCAACAGACGCTTCATACTGTTACTACAACACTTCATACGCAACCGACTCAAGCAGGCACGACTCACGACTTACTACCTCAACCACAACTCACCCGACTCAACACGTTACGACTCACAGACAATACAAACGACTCAAACACGACCGACTCATATATTACATACATGACCCAACTTATGTCGTGAACGACTCACGACTCATCAAACACACAAGGTACACGACTCAACAAGCCAAGCGACTCAACTCCTTGCCGTCCTAACTCCCTCCGACTCAAGGCCTTCACTAGCTGGGGCTTTCCCTTGCTTCATGCTAAGTCGTAGACGACTCATGTAGATATCATTAGGTCGGTACTTCTTCTCCTGAGCTTGGTTAAGTCGCAAACGACTTATGGATAGACCGTTGAGTCGTGGACGACTCAACTCTGAAGCCTTGTTATCTCGGCCTGATTTCTCCCGTGGTTTGTTAGGTCGTGGACCTCCTTCCCTAGCTCGGAAACGACTCAAACCTTCATTGAGTCGTGGACGAGTCATCACACTACACCACCAACTCGTGTTTTCAGGAATTAAAGTTTGCACAACTTCTTCTCTGGCCTTAGCTGCATCATCCTCCCTTGGTTGAGAAAAATTCAACCTCGAATTTGTAAATTCTTCCTCAACAATCCCACCTCCATGATATGGAATTAAATGTTTGATGTTAAAAACATCAGAAGTATAAACATCATCCGGTAACTTTAATCGATAAGCATTCTCATTAATTTTCTTCAAAACTTCAACTGGACCAATTTTTCGCGCCTTCAACTTGTTATAAGCACCCACTGGAAAACGATCCTTTGTCAATACAGCATAAACCAAATCACCTTCCTTAAATTCAACATTTCGTCGTTTCAAATCTGCAAACTTCTTATACTTTTCATTCGATTTCTCCAATCGTTTCTGAACGACTTTATGACATTCAGTCAACTCATCAACAAAATCAACAGCTCGTTTAACTGTTCCCTTCGACTGTGGTACTACTGCTAAATCCAACGGTCCCCTTGGTAAGTTTGAATAAACAATCTGAAACGGACTGAATCCTGTGCTACGATTCACTGCATGATTATGAGCAAATTCTGCCTGACATAGCTTCATGTCCCAACTTCTCAAATTATCCTGTACAAGACAACGCAACAAATTTCCCAATGACCTGTTAACAACTTCTGTCTGCCCATCAGTTTGCGGATGATAAGCACTACTAAATTTCAGTTTCGTTCCCACCATCTTCCACAAACTCAGCCAAAAGTGACTCAGAAAACGAGTATCTCGATCAGAAACAATAGATTCTGGTAAACCATGAAGTCGATAAATCTCCTTGAAAAATAACTGCGCCACTCGAACTGCATCTGCTGTCTTCTTGCAAGCAACAAAATGTGCCATCTTCGAAAATCTATCCACCACAACAAATATTGAATCATTTCCCCTTTGAGTTCTAGGCAAACCCAAAACGAAATCCATGCTAATATCAACCCATGGCTTAGATGGTACTGGTAATGGCATATACAATCCTGCATTCGTTGCTGTTCCTTTTGAAACCTGGCAAATATGGCATCTCACCACAAACCTTTCAACCTCTTTTCTCATCGATGGCCAAAAGTAAGACTGTGAAATCAACTGTAAAGTACGATCACGGCCCACATGCCCTTCCTCATGTAACTCCTTGACAATTTTCAATCTCAAGCTACAGTCTGGAATACATAAACGATTCCCTTTAAACAGAAAACCATCAACCAACATAAATTCATCGGTACTCCCATCCTTCACTTTTTCAACATATTTCACAAAGTAAGGATCTTCTTCAATCATCTCTGGCAGTAATTCAAACCCCGTCACTTCAACTTTCATTGTCGTTAATAAATGACTCCTCCTACTCAAAGCATCAGCTACTCGATTTGTCACCCCTGATTTGTGCTTAACGACAAAAGTAAACTGTTGCAAATAAGCAATCCATGACGCATGTCTCGCTGAAATCTTATCCTGCCCCTGTAAATGCTTCAAAGCTTCATGATCAGTGTAAAGAACGAATTCCTTCTGAAATAGATAGTGTCTCCAATGCTTAACAGCTTGTACAACAGCATAAAATTCAACGTCATATGTACTGTATCTCATCTTTGCTCCTTACAACTTTTCGCTGAAATAAGCAACTGGCTTCCCATTCTGACTCAGAACTCCTCCAATACCAACCTTCGAAGCATCAGTATGCAATTCAAACAATAACTAAAAATTAGGTAGAACAAGAATTGGTGCAGACGTCAACAATTCCTTGATCTTTTCAAAAGCAACCCCCGCTTCTTCTGACCATACAAATTGTTTCCCTTTCATGCAATCAGTAACTGGAGCCATCACGCTACTGAAGTGTGGAATGAATCTTCGGTAGAATGACGCTAGCCCATGAAAACTCCTCACTTCCGAAATTGTCTTCGGCTGAGGCCAATTCCTGACTGCCTCAACTTTACTCTGGTCAACTTGAATACCTTCCCCTGAAACAACATAACCCAGGAATAAAACACTGTGCGTCATAAACACACATTTCTTCGTAGCAGCATAAAATTGTTCTTCACGAAGAATAATCAATACTTCCCTCAAATGTAGAACATGCTCCTCCATACTTCTGCTGTAAATCAGAATATCATCGAAATAAACCACAACGAACTTCCCAATGAATGGTCTAAAGATTTGATTCATCACTCGCATGAATGTACTAGGTGCATTTGACAAACCAAATGGCATAACCAACCATTCGTACAACCCCTCTCTCGTCTTGAAAGCTGTCTTCCATTCATCTCCAGGTCTGATTCGAATTTGATGATAACCACTCTTCAAATCAATCTTTGAAAATATAGTTGCCCCACTCAACTGATCCAGTAAGTCATCCAACCTTGGCATAGGAAATCTATAACGAACAGTAATCTTGTTCAAAGCTCTACTATCTGTGCACATTCTCCATGTTCCGTCCTTCTTTGGTACTAACAATGCTGGCACGGCACAAGGACTCAAGCTTTCCTGAACACGTCCCTGTTCCAACAACTCTTCCACCTGCCTTCGTAACTCCTCATGTTCCTTCGGACTCATTCGGTAATGTGGTCGATGTGGTAACACTGCTCCCGGAACAAGATCAATCTGATGTTGAATGTCTCTAAGTGGCGGTAACTCCTTAGGCAATTCCTCTGGAAAGACATCTTCGAATTCTTTCAAAATTGGCTTTGCTGCTTCTGGAATTTCAACTTCTTCACTACTCTCTCTCCCAATCAACAAAAACACTTCAGGTTCCTCTTCAACTTCTTTCACAAACTCCTTCAAAGTCAACAGAGTTTTCAATTCCTCAATTTCCTCCAGCTTGCTCTCCTTCTGCTGTTGCTTCTTAGGGACCAAAGTGATTTTCGTACCCTCGAACATGAAACTGTAACTATTGGCACGACCGTCATGTTGAACTGCTCTATCAAATTGCCACGGTCTGCCCAACAACAGATGACAAACATCCATATCCACAACATCACACCAAATTTCATCTTTGTATTTCTTCCCAATAGAAAAATTAACACAAGCTCTTCGACACACTTTCACTTCACCACCCTTCCTCAACCATGCTAGCTTGTACGGTTTAGGATGCTTCTCAGTTTTCAAGTTCAATTTTCTTACTGCTTCTGTAGAAATAATATTATCACAGCTCCCAGCATCAATAACGAACTTGCAAACTTTTCCCAGAATGGTGCATGTCGACTGGAAAATATTGCTTCTCAACCAACTACAATCCTCCTCTTGCTTTGGTGTAAGACATGACCTCCTCATCATAAGATTACAACCTTCATCTCCCGACACTTCTTCTTCCTCCTCAACATAAGGTGTATTAGAACATTCTGCCTCCTCACCATTATCCTCCTCAACTTCTGCAACCATGGTTCTCTTCTTCGGCTTCGGACATTCATTGCTCTTGTGACCCAACTCCTGACAATTATAACATTTGAAAACACTGCTAGCCTTTGCCTTCTCAGCCTCCTTCACCACTGGCTTTGAAACAGGTTTAGAAACATTAGAACTTCCACCAACACCCCTTGCTTGATTATTGGAATTAGTAAACACACCACCTCCACGTCTTCCTTGTTTCTCCCAAGCTAACGCTTTCTGATGTGCTTCTGCAACGGATCTAGGATCGAACATATTAACCATATCCTGAATCTGCATCCTCAATCCCCCAATGAATCTAGCAGTCAGCTGTTCTTCTGTCTCCATAATATCGTTTCTGGCAATGAGTTGGTAAAATTCATCAGCATAATCACTAACAGACTTTGTCCCTTGCCTCAGATTCTGCAACCTCTGGTACATAAGTGATTGGTAGTTGTAAGGTAAGAAAGTAGATCTCATCAACTTTTTCATCTTTTCCCACGATTCTATCTTTGACTTTCCCATTCTCTCCCTAGTAAGTTTAGTTTGTTGCCACCACGCCAAAGCTCTCCCCCTCAACCTAGTAGCAACCAACTTCACCCTTCGATTCTCCGGGACCTCCTTGAAATCAAAGATTTCCTCCACATTAGACAACCAATCTAAGAATTCTTCAACAACCATCCTGCCTTTAAACTCCGGAATCTCCATTTTCATACCCGATTCCCATCGTCGATCATCTTCAACATCCCGATAAGAATTTCGAACTTGGTCTCGATCTCGATAATGAATACTAGCTCTATCACCTTCTTCAACAAAATCAAAAGTACGCCTACATCGATCTCGACCATTATCATCCCTTCGTTCATGCATGCTTCTTTGACTATGTCTCTCTTCATCCCTATATGCTTCATGGTCAAATTCACGTTGACTTCGTCTCTCTTCATGTGCATAGTCATGATGATCTCTTCGTGATGAAATTGATGTTTCTCTTCTATCTCTACAAGAATGTGGTGATACCCTCCTCGCTTCCGTAACCGATGGCGAAACTCGGTTTCCTCCATGGTTCGAGTTTGGTGATCTCCTCCTTTGATTCAAATCATTCATCAATTTCTCCAATTTTCCAATGCCTTCATCAAACTTTTCATTAATACGTTGTTCCATAAGCTCGGCTTCTTCTCTATGATACAAAGCTTCAACGTTTTGATGACGATTAGCTCTCCTTGGTGGCATGATTGAAAAACTTCTCAAACTTCAACAATTCAAACACAAAACTTCAAAAGCTTTCACAAACAACAAGGCACGGCTCAACAGTGCACGGCTTCCCTTGTCTCAGTTTGCTTTGTACGACCCAAAGTAACTCGGTCCAACACTTCAAACCTTGGCGCGCAAAACCCAAGACCAAATTCAAACAATGTCCAACACTTCGATCCAAAATGGAATAGATCAAACACTCCAAACTTGATGCAACTTCAATATGAACACAATGAACAACTTCAACTTCAAAAACTTCAAAAACTTCAAAAACGTGGTTCCAAGAATCAACTTAGCTATGATTGGCTAAGTATGGCTCCGATACCAATAATGACGCAGCGGATTATTCAAACAAAACTTCAATCAATGAAATGTAGCAATCGGTGAGTTGAAGATACCAAAATGCCCAAGTTCGTTGATCCAAAGATACCGAACTCTAGCTATCTCAAACACGTTGATAGCGCACTATACCGTGTTCAAAGATCTACGATTCTTCGCACGTTGATCTAGCGCACTAGATTCCGTGAATCGGCTTCTACGATCGTTGAATCGAGCGCACTCGATTAACCGAAAGAGGAGATAGGAGATTACACTCAACTACCAATTGGTATGAAAGCACAAAGCTAACAAAAGAGAATTTTATTCAAAAATCAACAACCTCAAAATGTACAACACACGCGTATTTATAGGGTTTTCGCTGTTGGTTTTCACAACACAGCCCTTGAGTCGTGACCGACTCATACCTTACGACTCATCTAAGTCGTTGCCGACTCATCTAAGTCGCTGCCGACTCAACAAACGCTTCATACTGTTACTACAACACTTCATACGCAACCGACTCAAGCAGGCACGACTCACGACTTACTACCTCAACCACAACTCACCCGACTCAACACGTTACGACTCACAGACAATACAAACGACTCAAACACGACCGACTCATATATTACATACATGACCCAACTTATGTCGTGAACGACTCACGACTCATCAAACACACAAGGTACACGACTCAACAAGCCAAGCGACTCAACTCCTTGCCGTCCTAACTCCCTCCGACTCAAGGCCTTCACTAGCTGGGGCTTTCCCTTGCTTCATGCTAAGTCGTAGACGACTCATGTAGATATCATTAGGTCGGTACTTCTTCTCCTGAGCTTGGTTAAGTCGCAAACGACTTATGGATAGACCGTTGAGTCGTGGACGACTCAACTCCGATGCCTTGTTATCTCGGCCTGATTTCTCCCGTGGTTTGTTAGGTCGTGGACCTCCTTCCCTAGCTCGGAAACGACTCAAACCTTCATTGAGTCGTGGACGAGTCATCACACTACACCACTAACTCGTGTTTTCAGGAATTAAAGTTTGCACAACTTCTTCTCTGGCCTTAGCTGCATCATATACTCTAAAATTCTAATACTTGATAAAAAAAACAGTTTCCAGTAAAGGCTTGTAGTTTCTGAACTGGATATAAGTATTAATATGATTTGTTTTTGATCAAGATCAACATACAGGGGTGTTACTTATGTTTACAGAGATAACTCACTGTATTTTAATTCTCCTAAAATTTTAAACCTAAACTTAAGAAAATAAGTCACATTACTTTATAAAGTTGAATTCTAATCTCTGATAAACAAACCCCTTTAATTATTCTAAAACACAGATATAAAATTTCAAACTAAATCAATTGGTAAAAGATTCCTTTTTAAATAGGGTGTGAATCTGGGAACACTTCACAGCAAAATCAACATTCATAAAGAATCATAATTGCAACAGACATTTCATGAGTACACAAACTTAATTTTTATCTCAAACATTTAATCAAGCAACCCAAATATAGTTTAAGATTTTATTTGTTACTCACCTATTAAATGCAGAGCCTGTTGATCATTTGAATTTGTAGAAACATAAGAAAGCAGGCTTGACTCTTTGTTGTTTTTAAATCTGAGTTGCAATTTGATGATATGCTCATGCTCACAGCCTAATTACTTTCATGTAGGAAATAGATGATGCTGAGTTGATCTTTGGTGGAGTATGCAGGTTTTCTGATTGGAGATTTGCAGATTGATCTTAATGAAGAGGAATATGCAGATTTGAATATGTTTATGGTTATGCAGAGGTTTGGATTGGATATGCAGATTTTTGTATTTGAATTTTTTAGGTATGCAGATCTTTAAAATGAATATACAGATGGGTTTGAGGAAATACAGAAATGAGATATGCAGATTTGCATGATTTTGATTCAAGCAGTTTTGAAGAAACTCTTTTGATTAAAGAAGAATGAAAATGTTATATGAAATAAAGATGCATACTATACAAATGTATTTCAGATTTTAATGTAATAAAAGAAAAATAGAAAACAAAAATTAACACTTGTCATAAGACACTTGTCTATATGAATGCATATTAATTTAACACATGTTATCTTTAAAAGTAGTTAATACTAATTACAAATTAATGTATGTATTTTTCTTAATTTAAATTTGTTAGTTTATATTAATATGTGTATGAATTTATAAAGAAATAAGAACAATCAATGTTTTACAAATTAATTTATACATATTAAAAATTAAGACAATCAAACAATATAAAATTTTATACTTTTTAAATTTAAATTCAACTAAATTCAAAATCAAATATTTTTCAAATCAAGTTATACATATAAATTCAATTTGAAATAAACATTACAAATCTTATTCAAAATTTATTTATAAAGTCAATACAATATAAATATTATTTTTATAAATCTCATTTTATTAAATTAAAATCATTTTACAAAATATTCACTTTATTAAGCCATAAAACCAATTTGTTGAACTTATTCTAAATTTAAAACAAAACCAATTTATTTAAAATATGAACCATGGATTTATATTGTAAATAGAAATCCATTTATATCATTTAAAAGATAAAATAACCAATTTAAATAATTATTGAAGAATATTATTAAATTTACCTGAATAATTATTAACGGATTATCAATATCAATTTAATTTTAAC
Source organism: Allium cepa (assembly GCA_030765085.1). Classification (NCBI taxonomy): domain Eukaryota; kingdom Viridiplantae; phylum Streptophyta; class Magnoliopsida; order Asparagales; family Amaryllidaceae; genus Allium; species Allium cepa. The sequence continues at coordinate 142,933,038 of CM060932.1, forward strand.
TATAGATTATTAAATTGATATTGTTAAAAATTCCGGGATGTTACACAAATCTTAAACTCGTTGACATTTTTAGGATAGTAAATTATATGCTCATTTCTAATACTATGAATTAGACATTATAATATTAATATTCTTATGTAATATTTGCTTAACAATAACATTAATCAAATTAATATGTTAAGACATTATTCTTTTGGTTCAAATATTTAATATTTGAATTATAACGAATCATAATCATTAAAATTTATAATATAAAGAAATATTAAAATTTTAACATGTACTACTTGGATTTATATTCTAAAATTATTTTATTAACTATCATCATTCATATTTTAACTATTAAAAATTATTTATGTATGTATATAATAAAATATGAAGATTTACTCATTATTGAATTTACCACAAACAAAATTGGTTTATGAAAAAAATTATCTTGTTAAATATTTTAAAGAAATAATAACACTATAAAATTAGTGTTATCAATATAATAATAATACAAAGTTATCTAAAAATTGAAATAAAATTTACCTAATAAAATATTAAATATGATTTAATATTAGCAACATTATTTAAGATAACACAAATAAAAGACTAATGCACAATAAACAAAGGAAAATTTTAAAGTTTTGCTTCTTTTACCCCGCTGCCTGATGCACCTGATCTAATAATGTATGCATGATATTTGTTAATATGTTAATATATTCTTTTACCCTTGGGCCTCTTGCATGTCAGGGTCGGTCCTATGGTCCTATCTTTCTTTGTGATTTGGTAAAAGAACGGTTGGATAGTAGATAGTGGGTAACATTTGAGTTTTATTTGAGGAAGATGACAAGTCTTCAATCAAGTAGAGGTTTGTTGGTATGTCTTAGTGTGTGAACATTGTCTATGTGTTAGTTTTGTTTGTTGGATCAAGTGCACTGACAACGGGGCATAACGGAAAATTCCAAAAAGAAAAATTAACATTGCACTACATCTTTATTTTCATTTACATGAATATTAGTTCATTATCACTAAACCATATTTAGTGTGTATTTGATAAATGAGAGTTTATCATTTGAATTTAATTCTATTTTATTTTAGTTTTAACATTTTATTTATAAAAAATACATTGTAAATTAGATTTCATTTTAAATCAATTGATTTAAATTCATAATTTATGTTATATGTTGAAGTTCACATCCATAATACGAAGATCATTATATGATATAAATAAGCTAATGTAGGAGATTTATGGGACTAACACTTAGATCGGTAAGAGCACAAACCAAGTAGAAGGGTTGATTTTGAAAAAAATTCCCTTTATTAAATTTTCAAATGGATCATTGTGTTATTAATAATAAATATTTTATTACATTAAATCATAATTAATTCAAAACTCATTTTATTTGATAAGAAAATTGTTTTTATTGATATTTTATTATTTAAGTCTAAGTGTGAATATACTCAACATTGATATTGTTAATATTATGTGATATGGTAGCATAATAGATATACGTGTACATCTATATATATAGGACAAATTTTCAAAATGGGATAATTTTCGAATCAATTTTACGATCGGCGTTGGTTTTGAAACTTATTACCAAACAGGGCTAGTTTCTGCCCAGTCAGCATCCCAGTCACTTTTTTCTAACTACCATGAAATGCGCAACTCTTGGTTGCGCTCATGGGTTTTGATTTTTTAGAATGCGCAACTAAGAGTGGCGCCTCTTGGGTTTGGAATTTTTCAAAAGAAAGCGCAACTAAGATTTGCGCGTATGAGATTTTGATTTTTTTTAAGCTGCGCAACTGTTACATGCGCCCAACCAATGCAATAAGTAGGCCCAGCTCATAGTTGCGCCTGCTATAGTATCGAGTAGGAGCAACTATGAGTTGCGCCTGCACAGGTTGCTGCTGCTAAAACAAAGGCAGTAGCAACCCTACACCCCATTCCACAAAAACATTTCCCAACCTTCAGCCCTTCTTCCATGCCCGAACCCACCAACTTCAAACCCAAATTTTTGTCAATTACCACCAATTTATCACAAAATTTTCAAATTTCTTCTTCTTTCTTCGATTAAACCAAAGCAACAACAATGGAAATGGGATCATCTTCAACACAAATAGATTTTGGCAATTTCTAAACCCTAGTTTTCTGATTAACATATAATTTGCTTATTATTTGGTTGTATTTGCTAGAAATATTGTCAAATAGCTTGTTGTACATCTTAATAATCCAATTTGAAGCGTTGAATCACTAACTGGTTGTAAAAGATTTGTAAAAATAGGTTTTTTTGCACGAACTTTGAAGAACCAGAAAGCGGACCGATAGACGGTAGCGTGCTTTATATGCAAGAAAATCACCGCTTTAATTTTGAAGAGTTGATGAGGGTAATATTATTCGCTTTGTAATTATAGTAAATTTTTGTAAGCTATTTCGTATTTTGAATTAACTAAAAGATATAATTCTTTGTTTTACAGAGTGTAAAATCGGTGGATTGTCTGGATCATTCGCAAAATTCTGAAGATTTGATGGAGATGGTTGAAGATCAACGGGTTCAACAATTACTACATCAAGCGGGATTCTGGCATTTCATGCAGATTAGATATATCATATTTGACAGGTCATTACTCACAGCTTTATGCGATAGATGGAGACGGAAGACTTCCATTTTTCATTTTTCCATTGGACAAAAGACAATTACACAACAAGACATATCTATTTTGCTTGGCCTTCCCATCGAAGGCGTCGTGTTGAACTACGAGGTAACGTGGATGCCGATGAGGTTTGTCAACGTTTGCGTGGTGAAATTCCACCTCCAGAAGCAGCGGTCAATAGAAGAGATTCGAAGGTCAAATGGCTGAATGACCTTATAATCGACCGGGAGATTTCAGTCGATTCATCTATTGAGGAGATAGAACAGTTCACACGGGCTGTCATATTGCTTCTTCGAGCATCTCGCTATTTTTGATCCATTTGAAGGGTAGAGTTTGCATTAAATGGTTGTACTTGCTAGAGGATTTTGCCACCATTTCCGATGATTCATGGGGTAGCGTGGTTTTGTGCGCATTGTACAAGGAGTTGGATAATGTGGCACTAAGAAAGACGAACGGGTTAGCAGGTTTCCTGACCCTTCTGCAGGTATGTCGGTTTTGATTTATCGGTGTACCAAATTTATGAAATATTTTGAAAGATGTTTCTTAACACTGATAATATGCAGGTATGGTCTTGGATGCGTATTTCTGTTGGACGACCAAATGTTTGTGCCAACGTTGCTCCGAGATTACCGTACGGGTCAAGGTAAAAGAAACTTGAAATTTGCACTGATTTTTTTTTATTTTTGCCAATATTCACACACTATTTTGATTATGACTATAGATGGACCGGAGATAGACGTTGGAGAGATAATCCAACCTGCCATCCTACATTCTATTGCAACGAGCTCGATGTTATGGACGAGCATGTTGTTGACTGGACACCATACACGGCTGAGATCGTATAGGATCTACCGCCTATTTGCTTGGACATGGAGCATAGTTGGTATGCAAGGACCCTGATTATTTGATAGCAAATTGTAGACATGCACTACCCCGACAGAGTGATGAGGCAATTTGGCCTTCATCAGCTTATACCGGATCCGGCCGAGCAGATTTTCCCACACAGATGGAATAGAGACTTGTACAACACTTATGTCGCAAGGTGGGATCACAGATTGGATCCCGTTCAGGTTGAATGCGTACCAATAATGTCAATCGAACAATACTATAGTTGGTATTGGAATATCACACGGCAATTTATTCTTAAAGAATCATCAACTAGACTGCCCAGATATGCTCCAGGGGACCGGTGGAACGTGATTTGATACGTGTTTACAAGTTTTACACTTTGAACTTCCTTAACAAGCTTTACTTACTTTCGTCATTAATTTCCAATGAAGTTGACGATGAAGTTTTACTCTTTTGTTTTAGGTTTAATGGTTGTATATGATTTCCAATGAAGTTGATGATGTCCTGGTAGATCCTGCAGATGAGGACAGAGTAAAAGAAAAGTGCTTCAATATCAAGGAAATTATCAAATCGCTTCTGGGTAGGCATAAGCTAGAAAGACCACCAGCATATGTGCCTTGTCCGCCCCAGGCTTTTGGTCGTACCTACTAAAGAAGATGCTTTAGAGGCACGAGGGGTCCTTCACAAGGTTGCCAGCCGGGGCAGGAAATAGTTGAAGCTGGACCATCTCAACCGCCTCCGACGCAAACTCAAAGAATACTACACGACCGCAGAAACATAAGAAGATAAGGTTGTGTTGGTCTGTCGTTTGGTTGATTTGTTTTGAATTTGTATTGGCTTGAAAACTGTTGGTTTGTAGGTGTTGCGATGTTGTATTATTGACCATGTTATTATATGAAATATGATGTTTTGTATGAAATATTTCACCTATTTGGATGAAATGTTATACTTATATATTGTTATTATATGAAAGTTGATGTTTAATGAAAGTTGCATATGCTATATGGTCTCTGGAAATCTAGAAAGTTGCAGGCGCAACTTTGAATCGTGCAAGAAAAGTATTCGCTTGCTGGAAAATTGTAGGCGCGACTAGTAGTTGCGCTCCCATGAGTATACTGCGCGCAAATTTGAGTTGCGCCTAATAATTTCCTTTAGGCGCAACTTGAAGTTGCGCCTGCATACCTGGGCTATTCCCTGACCCAATAGCTGCATATAAACATCACAACTCCTCCCCAAACAAACACAACTCCTCAAACCCATTTTCTTTAGAAACCCTAACCTCCATTTCCATTATTTTTACTACTATCAATACAACATTCCACTCAAAATCATTTAATTCTACGGAGATAAACAAAAGATTGCACGTTCATCTACACTTGGGTTAAAGAATCGAAACCCTACTCCACTAATTTTGATAGATCTAGTGTTAACAATTAACTTTCTGTAATTTTGATAGATCAATGACTACGGTGCCTATTATTTGTCACTATGATGGTGATTTAGTCATCGATGAAAATAGCAAGCCAACCTATGTTGGCGGAAAGCATAAGGGATCGAAAGTCAGGAGGGGTTGCAATTTTCTTGAGCTAAAAACGGCAATTTACAAAGCTACAAAGATTGCTTCTATGGAGTTCGACATCTCGTTGGTTAGTAAATGGGTAATGGATGACGGACCAATTGCTATTGAGGTAAACGACAACGACGACGTCGATTCTATGTTTTATGTGGGGATGAAAGTAATTGAGCTGTATGTTAAGAAGACGGAGGTGGTACATACAACAGAACATCGAGCTGAAATCTTTGAATGTACAAGTCAATCCAGACCTAGTAATACTGCTGAGTAAAGTCAAATTTATTACCCACACTACTCCTACCAGCCACCGAACATTTACTCATAAGCAGCTGGGTATGCCTTTATGTGCTGTATCAAAGTTTTGTTCATGTTTTTTGTAATTAACAGTCAAATGTTTTTGTACAGGTACGGTGTCATAGCATATCCATCGCAGTCACCCGGGTATGGTTTCCTTCCATATCTATCGTATCCTCCACAGTCAATTCCAACTCTGAATTCAAACGACTACTTGCATGAAATTGAAGACGAAGATGTTGACACCGAGGATATGGAGGTTGGAAATGCTGATATTGAAATTTCCCGTTTAGATAGCATGGAAATCGTTGCTTCACTTGACGACGATAAAACATGGATCGATGCTATGAATGTTAACAATGACGCTCGTTTAAAAGATATTCCAGAGGGAGTTGATGACACTGATGAGCATATCGAAATGGAAGAACCGTTAGAAGATGACCAATACAATGATACAATTGTGGAAAGATCTGTTGTGCAGGAATTTCAATTTACCGATGAAATGTTTGGACTGGAATGTGTGGAGAAAGGCCCTCGAGTTGGTATGATTTTTAAATTGAAGGAATCTTTAATTGAGTATATAAGTGAATGGTCGATAAAGTGCTCGGTTTCATTAAAAAACGTAAAGCCCCGTGCTAGAGAGTACACTGCTATATGTGATATTGATGCTAATTGTCCATAGGCCTTCATGCTATTGTGTCTAAAAGAGATCATACTGGGTGATGGATGATAAAAAAATACGGTGGTGATCACGCTTTCTCAAATCCAATCATCAACTTGAACCACAAACAAGCAACAGCCAAGTTCATTTGCACCAAAGCCCTTCCACATGTTCGTTCGAACCCAAGTTACACTGTAAAATCTATCCAAGAGCTTATGACACACACTTACAAAGTTCAAATAAGCCACATGAGAGCCTGGAAAGGACTTAACAAAGCGGTGTCTACAATATTTTGCGATTGGGAATCTTCGTACAATGACTTGCCTCAGTTTCTTCGTGCTATACGGAAATGCAATCCAGATACTGTTTATCATGTACATACAGAAGGAGTACAATTTTGGGGGCTTTCTGGGCATTTGGACTGAGCATTGCAGGTTTCAACCATTGTCGTCCGGTTCTTTCTATTCACGGAACACATCTGTATGGTAAATATCAAGGTACGTTGCTTGTGGGCACAGAAGTTGATGCAAACAACTCTTTTTTCCCTTTGGCATTTGCTATTGTAAGGACGAAGTCAACCGAAACTTAGGGTTGGGTTTTTCCATGCATGGGACACTTAATTCCATCTTTAAATGTAAGATGCATTACATTCATTTCCAATATAATGAAAGGAATTCCAACCGCCTTGCAAGAGAAGTGGAGAAGACTACATCATCATCGCTACTGCCTACGACATTTGAAAGCAAACTTTAAAAAGATGGTTTTGGTAGTAAGATTTTTCAAAACTTATTTCATGCTTGTGCTAAAGCAAGAGATGAGTTAACATACAAAGCACTCAGAGAACAACTAAAAAATGTGAGTCCGGCTACTGACAGATGGATTGATAGAAGTCTCCAATATAAGGATGAACAGTGGGCTCTTTACAAGGACAACGGTGAACGTTTCTGCATGATGACTATCAATGCTTCAGAGAGTTTCAATGGAGTTCTTAAAGGTGCAAGATCGTTACCGGTCAAGGCGTTAGTGGCACGTATCTTTCATCGTCTTAATAGCTACTTCTACAGAAGACGTACCGATGGAATGGATTACGCATCTTCGCTCACGCCAAATTACGACAAAATGATGGAAAAATATTCAGCAGAAGCACGTAATATGAGAATTATAGGTTTAGCTTAATGAAGTGGCAAGTAACAGACACAAACGCGTGCAACTACACAGTAAATATACCAATGACAGCTGCATCTGTTCATGCAATATTCCTATTCTAGCCCATTTTCCATGTTCCCAAGTTTTAGCTGCATGCGTACGATGTAGAGGAGGAGCGAACAGAGCTTACCATGATATTTGATCCTGGTTTACAGCAGACATTTATAGACATAGTTATTCTTCGGTTTTTCATCCAGTGCCCGACAGTAGATATTGGGATGTACATGAAGACCCTACTATACTCCCGCCGCCTACGCGAAGGAATACAAGAAGACCGAGGTCCACAAGAATAAGGGGAGTCATGGACGAAATGGAGGTCAAAAGACAGGACATATGTGGACAATGCGGTAACTTGGGTCATAAGAGAAGAACGTGTGGGAAGCAATAAATATTTTACTTGTTTCTACTACTTCTATCATTCATGAACTGTATAACTTATATATTTATTCTGTACGCAACTTTGTTATCAAAGGTTATCCTATGTCAAACATTTAAATTACTTGCTATGTTATGTTTCTTTGATTTAATTTATATGCAGCAAAATTATGAATTTTCCACAGTTTTACATCTACCGTCAAATAAACATAACAGACAAACAATAACACATCATCTATTGCATATCCACTACAACAACCAAGTACAAATAAAACCAAGTAATACAGCATTCATTAAAACTAAAGCATACATAACTCAATTAAACAAGTCTGATACAGATCCAGTACAGTACAGTTGCACTCCCTAGTTTACTAGACCCCTTTCCAAATTGGATTTACGGACTGCAAATAGTCTACTTGATGTCGAAGCTATCTTTTTTCCTTTTCCAAACGTCTCACTTCGGCTTGCACCTATAGCGCATACTCCACTCCCCTAGGGGCAAACGGACGATCTAGCCATTTAAAGAAATTACAGCACTTAACACCCTTTGGGTTAGTTATATGATCACGGTAATCGGTACATCCGTAAAACCGACGTCCAACATTTGTTTGAGTCTTGCATACAACTACCTCACAAACATCTCCACAGTGGCAAAGTGGATGTTTATCTTGTCTCACTCGTCCTTCGCCGCTAATTTGTTTCCCCGGTCTTTGATTCAGTTTGCCTAAGCAGATTTGATTATCCAAAGTACATTGAACAACAACACCATTAGCCGGCGGAATTATCTCAAATTGAGCTTCAAGAACTGTTTCAAACTGAGTTTCAAGAACAAATTCATTTTCAGCCTCCATCCGTTCAACATATTACACCAATACTTCATCTGGAATCTTCCAATTATCCATATAAATTAGTGGTAATGTGAGTGTGGGTGAAGGGATTGTCGTAGCTTTGGTTTAATCGAAGAATGAATTTTTTTTTACAAAATTTGTGATAATATTATGCAAATTGACAAAAAAATTGGATTTGGGGATGTTGGGTTCGGCCATGAAGAAGATGAAGGAGGTTGGGAAATGTTTTTGTGGAATGGGGTATAGGGTTGGTGCTACCTCTGTTTTAGCAGTAGCAACCTATGCAGGCGCAACTCATAGTTACGCCTGCTCGACACTATAGCAGGCGCAATTATGAGTTGCGCCTACATATCGTATTGGTTAGGCGCATCTAACAGTTGCGCAACTTAAAAAAAATCAAAATCTCATACGCGCAACTCTTAGTTGCGCTTTCTAGAAAATTCAAAATCCAAGAGGCGCCCCTCTTAGTTGCGCATTCTAAAAAACTCAAAACCTATGAGCGCAACTAAGAGTTGCGCATTGTCGTGGCAGTTAGAAAAAAGTGACTGGGATGCTGACTTGACAAAAACTAGCCCTGTTTGGTAATAAGTTTCAAAACCAACGCCGACCGTGAAATTGATTCGAAAATTAGCCCATTTTGAAATTTTGTCCATATATATATGATACACGCTGTAATGACCCGGAATTTCACCTCTTTAATTGGAGTATATTTAATCAATTTTAAATATTCAGTTAATAGATTTTATAAATAAAATAAAAATCTTTTAAATAATAGATAATGATGGTGAAATTGTTTTTCAAAATTGTTTACAAAAATATTTAGTTCGAAGAATAATCGGAAATGTGACCGAAAATCATTTTCCAAATTTTCATCTTTTCATCGTCTAAAAGTTATTGATAATATTGTAAACAATTTAGTGTGTATATACACATACATTTATAAATGGATTAGCATGTGTTATTGATATACGTATATATATGTGTTTACTTAAGGTTAAATAATTTCAAGCGAAAAGGTAAACATCACATCACAAAATACCTTAGGAAACATGAAGTGACATTTTGCAATATTAAGTACTTATGCATTTAATGGACATTAGAGAAGGGGGGAGGGATGTTCTTTGCATGAGAAGGATGGAGGAGGCAAGCTTTGATGATGTGGCATGACATAGATGAAAGGCATGTAATTAAGGGTAATTTACTAATCTACTAAATTCAATTTATATAAAACCAATCTAAATATTTCTTTCTCATTTGATCACTTCATTTTCATTCTCTAAAAACCTCTCTAAGCTTTATGAAAAACTTTCATGATTTCCTCAAAGTTTAAAATTCATAACTTTATTCACTTCCAAATCCTAAAAATTTGTTTAGAAGGTCCTATTTTCTTTTTCTACAAACTCTACCTGCCAAAACTCCACCAACACCCCCTTTGTTTAACATGGACAAACCCTTTGCTTGCCATGGCCGAACGCCTCTTGGCATTAGATCTCCAAAATCACATTTTTCCAAAAGCTAAGCTAGGATCTAGGTCGTTTAACAAAGTAGTGGAAGCTGGAGTTAAAGTTAGATAGCTTTTGGCGAGAAAACTAACTCTTTTTGTTTAATGTTTCTAACTTTAATTGTGTTGTATATCTTTTTGCTAAATCATAGTTTGAATGGTTGATTTTGATGTTGGAATGTATGTATACTTATGTGCTTGGATGTAATATTTAGTTCGACTTAGGAATCCAAGTTTAAAAATATGTGAATGGATGGAAATTTGTAATCTTGTTTATGGATGGTTAGTATGGTATTAAAATGGATGTATAATCATGAACGTGTTGTATGTGCTAAGAAAGTTAGCATATTGAACTTGTTAAAGAAACACAGAATCCTTTGGTTCAAAATTTGTTTCCATTACTTTCTCAAAATGTTATCAAAGTTCAAAGCCTTACTTTTGTTTATTGAAAACGTTTTTCTAAGGGTATAAGGTAGCTAAAGTATAAAAATAAGAATTTAGGGCTATTTGATATAATAAAGTTATACAGCGATAGTCGCTATAGGTGTAGTTTGTGAAAACGAACTCTTTTCGAAATCTAAAAGTGTTTCATGTAGAAATCTTCGTGAAAGGTGTTTTCAAACATATTTTAAGTAATAAAAGTAATAATATTTATTTATTTAATTAATGACTAATTATTACTTAATTACTTAATTAAGGTAATTTGTACTTAATCATTAGTTAATAAAAGAAATTTATAATTAATTATAAATTAAGTAAGTTAATAATAATTAGTTAATTAACTAAATATTAATTATTAATTATTAATATATTTAAGGATTAATTATTATTTAAGTAATAATTAAAGTTTAATTATTATCAAATTATTATTTTAGAAAGGTTTTAAATATTTATTTAATTACTAATTAAAGTTAATATTTTATTAAGACTTAATTAAGATTTAATTATTATTAATGCAAGGTTTAAATTATTAATTAAAGAATAAAGTATAATCTGATTATAAATTGAGGTTTAAGTATTATTTAATTATTAATTAATATTTAATTACTTATTTAAAAGGATAATTATTATTTAATAATTATTTAAAGTTAATTATGGTTTAATGCTTAACTAAATGTTCAATTATTATAAAATAAAGAGTTTAATTGTTGTGTAATTACCGAATAAAGGTTTTTTTTTATTTTAGATCACTTATTTCCGACGGTCGGTTTTTATTTTAAAGTAAACTATCTTTTAAAAGGATGTTTTAAATCCAAGGTATTTCTTTCTCAATTACCCTTAAGTTACCCTAATTGAATATAAAACCTAATGATATATGTTTAGTAGAATAAAACACCGTTCTGCTAGTTAAATCATAGTTGATAACTATTAGCAGAATAAATCACCGTTCTACGATAATTCACTAGGTAGATTATTTTAACGTCTATTTAAGTAGAATTAAAACCAGTTCTGCTATTTTGGTAACTTGGATTTACTTATATATTATTGGTTATTACTAGTTGATCCATTTGCATATCTGCTTGTTATGTAAAAAAAATCATGTTATAACTAGAAGGTTAAACTGAATTAAATAAGAATCATTGTAGTGGTTAAGCCTCTTTCTGATTTTATGAAGTCAAATATTTCATTTTATTCTTTTTAAAAATAGTTTAAATTTTATAATCATTTTAAATATGATATTTAAAGGGTAATTAAGCAATTATTTTATCAAAAATGTTTGAAGCAAATTTAATACTTTTTTAAATGATTGTTTAAAATCATTATTTTGTTAGTGTGATTTAAAGAGAACTAAATAAGGAATGTTTAAATAATAACTTGTTTATGTAAAGGTGTTTTACAGAATTAAAGTTATAAAAGGAACTTTACTGATTAAAATTTATTAAAGAAGTTTTGTTTCAAATAAGGAAATTTTTTAAAAGAGAATTTTATAAATTGAAAATAGAGGTCGAAATTTGGAAAAAAGTTTTATAAATGATTTTGGATATTTATAAAAGGGCTTTATTAATGATTTTGGATATTTATAAAAGAGTTTGTAAATGGTTTTGATATATATAAAAGAGCTTCATAAACAAACTTGGAGATTTATAAAGGAATTTTATAAATAGATTTAGAGTTTTGGTAAAGAAAATTTCCATAAACGAAAGAGATTATGAAAAGGATTTACAGAAGAAATTTATAAAAGAATTTGATATTTGGATTTTCCTTAACCAACCTTCTTAATTATGGTGGTGTGGAATTTTCGCTCCATGCTTAACATCGAAAGAATATGTTCAGGGTTGTTCTTATCTCTAATTTAAATAACATTTGTTTTGATCCTTTTAATATGATTTTGAAATAAGAAATCTTTTATAATGTTTTGTGAATATAATTATTTCAAAAAGATAAGTATATGAATATTTTGATAAATATTTTTGAAAAGAGATTTAATAAATGAAAGATTTATTTTAAGGCATAGTGGTTGCTATAGATAATTAAATCTCTGGATTGTTTGTGTATTTGATTGTTAAATAACTAACTATTAAATCTTGGTCAATTTTGACTTAGGAAGTTAAAAAGAGCTTCACGTGTTCATATATTTTGCGTTCCCTCAAGAGAACTCATTCTGGTGACGCATCTCTAGCTTTAAGGGATATAATAGGGACCCTTTTGGGACTTTGCACAGTCCACTTACTTCCAAAAGAACCAGGAATGAGTCAACCAAAAATTATCGGTTGTTGGTTCGAAGAGACCAAGATCAGATCGGTTTGCAAAGTTTCTTTAATATGATAGAGGGTTCTTGTTTTGTGAATTGTGCCGAGGCTTAGACTCTTACCCTACACTTCCTAAAATAAGTGGGTTGGTTCGCTTCATGCTTATAGTTAGGTGGTTGGCCGTAAAATCGGATTCAAGGTTACTATTGTGTAGGCACTCCCTCCTCCCAATTTAAAGGGAACTTACAGTTGGTATCAGAGCTTAGGTTGAGGGAACACCTAGGCCTTGGTGGGGTAAACTCATTTGACATAGGGTAAGTGAGAACCTAGAATGAATCTGAGTGTACTATATATAAGCGCATATTTGTTAGTGTATAAAAATATTTTATATTATGTTGATTGATCTGTTGAGTGGTTTATATATTCCGGTCAATAGAGTAGCTAACATTATTGATAGCAATCTTCAAACACTTTAACAAGGCCAAACTAACACAATATTGTTTTAAAAGTGGTAAATGAAATAATTTTACCAAGGAATATATTTTATACATAAAGAAAAGATTTTCAAAAATAAACTATAGTTATCTATAATGTGATTGTAGTTAAGAGTTGATGATATCTAATTATTATCATTTAGGGTTTGACTAGTCATGCTCGTCTAGTTTTAAGCGTTGACTATTATTTGTTGATTTTTCCTTTTCCATCATAGGTCGGGTGTAACAACGCTGGTTTTTAGTGATTACCTGTAAGTATTAAATTATAGCGGTAATTATAATTTAATATCGAGAATCAAATTTGAGAATTTAAATTGTTTATTTGGAATAAACAATGAATTTTGGGAATAAATTGAGAAATTAAAGTTTTGTTAACTTTATTATAATGGTTTGAGTTAACAATAAGTGGAAGATGATTTTTATTTGGAGATAGTGCAATAATTTTAATAATTATTGCCATTTACTTCTTTTAATAATTTTTAAAAGGAATAACTGATTTTTTAAAAGTGTGTTTCATTTAATAAAAGGTGAAAATGGATTTTTAAATATGATTTAATCATAAATTTGAGTTTAAAATGGTTTGGTAAATTTTATTACACAGGAAGATTATTTTTGTATACTTTTTGGAGTTAAAAACAGTGATTTATGTAATTATTACTGTAATTGGCTATTTATTTTAAAAAAGGATTTTTAATAATAAAAATATTTTATATCCAAATTTATCTTTTTATTAAGCAAAAAGTACTTTAATTAACATGTAAACATGGTTTCATAATTTTATCATGTGAAAATTTTGAAACATTTGATGTTCGTTTAATAACATAAGTGTTTACTAGTGTATTAAATGGTAAATAAATTAATTTAGGCTATTTCTTTTATTAATGGGTCTTAAGCCCATTTAGTCACTTAGTCTGTAGAAAGAATGAGGAATATATCATCTTCCTTCTAAATACATTTGCTTCTCTTTACTGTCAAAATTCTAGAAAGCTTCAAATAGCGAGAAACCCATTTTCTCTTGTAAACCCTAGCCAAAAATCATCAAATTAAACTCAAATCTTGTGTTTTTAAAATCAATTAGAGCTAAATTAATCAAAATCTAAAACCATTTATTCATCAAAAAACAAGTTTTGAAAGTGTTTCTCTGTTAACAGTACTTATTTCTTCTTGCATGTCCTTGTCTCTAGCTTATATAAGTTTTTGAAGCTCAAATTTAAGCAAAGCTCCAATCATTCAGCTAATAATTCGATTTTTTGCTTAAGTATAGCAAGATGAGTTGATAACTCACATTTTCTAGTTGCTGCAATGCTCAAAGAGCAAGTTTTCCGGGGAAAAACGTACTCTGTAAATAGTTTTTGTTTTAGATTTTCTTCTTATGAAATCTGATCTGAGTGCCTACTTTGAAAAATTGTAACTTTCAATTTCAGCAACAAAATGCTGTTGGATTTTATTCAATTTGTAGTTCATATGTTGTTCTATATGCCTGCAAAATTTGATTGAAAATACATTCATTTGCAATGTTAAAAGTTCACCTAAAAATCAGTTCGCGGCATGGAAATTTGCTACAAATAAAATCACGTGAGAAGGCTTGGCTAGGTCGACCGCTAGGCTGACCATGCCTTCACATAGGTCGACCATGCGGTCGACATATAAAGAGGAGAGGTCGACCTAGGGGGCAATTGCCTCTTGTGTAATTTTGCGTTGGCTCCTTCGCTTTCCGATTCGTCTCCAGCTTGTTTTTCTTGGCTTTGCTTCTCGTTTTGAGTTATTTTTGTGATGTTTTGAGAACTATGATGCCTATCAATAGCCTTGCTAATTTTTGAAGGATTTGAAATTCAAATTTTGAATTGTTTTGAAATAATTTTGAATTTGAATTTGAATATCGGATGGAGTGATTTTATTCGTTTTTCTTCGTTTTCGAGCATGGATTTTTCCAAAATTTTTTGAAATAATTTTTAAAAATTAATGGGCATTTCAAATAATTATTATATAGTATTTTAAAAGTATTTCAAATATAAAAATCTATTTATTGTCTAAAATAAGGAAATTTTCAAATATGGTTTTCAAAATTGGTTTTAAAAGCTTGTTTTCCAAAGTAAATTATTTTAAATATAAAATACATGTTTTGCACTATTCGAACGTATGAAAAAGAGAATTAAAAAATTCAGTAAAACACATGGTATGCGACACATGCATTTAATGTTTTAGTTAACTTCGAACTTGTATGATCAAAGAAATTTTGAGGTTATTGATTTTGAGTTGTTTTACCAATTTATGGCGTATTTTGAGTTTTATAATTTATATTTATAGGAATTATCTGAATTAGCCAATATTTGGTGAGTTTTATGGTGAGATATCCTGTTTTAGAGAGCTACGATCGATGAGAACCATCCCAATGTTTTTTACTTGCCGATGTTATAAGGCATGTCTTGAGGTTGTGATTTCCTATTGTAAGATTTATGGTTCATGAGGAACCACCACGAGGTTTATTTACACTTATCGATGAGATGAGACAAGTCACGAGGTTTTATAAGTTTGATGGCGTTTTCCAGTGTGGCATTGGCTAGCGGTTAGTAAACCGTTTAGTGAGAACATGTGGAATGGGATGCACATTACCACTTTTCAGGTTCCTAGTTGAGAGTTTGTGACACATTCACGAGCTATGCTAGTATAGAGCTGTTGGGCTCATATTGGGCTGTTGGGTCCAATCTTTATCGAGCCGTTGGGCTCATCATGAGTTATGTGACTTTAGTCACCATGAGTTATGTGACTTCGATCACCATGAGTATGACCTACGGGTCCACGAGATAGGTACCTAAAATTTATATAGTACTGGACAAGAGTTTTGCACGTGCATATTTTAAGTTTGAGCTATTGGGTTCTTATTGGGCAATTGGATCCATCCTTTTATTGGGCTGTTGAATCCATATTTTGAGATTTGAGTTTTAGATTTTATTGGGCTATTGGGTCCATACTTTGAGATTTGAGTTTGTCGTCTTCGACGTTTTCATATGAGATTTATAATCTCCTTCTTGAAGATATACATATATATATATATATCTGTGTGTGTGTGTGTGTGTCTATATATATATATATATATATATATATATATATATATATATATATATATATATATATATTGATGAGCTCGCCAAGTTGGCATATTTTGAATTTCTAGATCACTTTATTTTGAGTTCATATTTTTGTTTGCCATTTGTGGTGTTTCTTGAGTTTTGAGTTTGAGACTTCTCCTTTTTAAGAGATATGGTTCATTGAAACCATTATAGATGTTTTGGGATGTTGCCGATGACATGAGGCATTTATTTCTATTATTTGAGTGTTATTATTGAGTTTACTTCTTTGACGTCTTTTTTACCCTTAGGTGACATTAGTTCACTTAAGTCATGAGTGTGTGTTCCTTTGATTTGCCTCTTCTCATTCGAGAAGAATTATCACCTTTGTATCTTATGCTTCATATTATCGACTATCCTTATTAACTGATTGTTTTAGCCAGACTGACACATGTATACTTGGCTCAGACCGAGCTGTTTCAGGTTAGCTATTAGTTATAGGACTTACTTTTGATGTTTCTGCTTGGATATCAGTCTATCACTTTTGTGTAGTTATATTCCTTTTTGCTTGACTATGATGTGTTATTTGATTAGATGTATATAGCATGGTCTTTGAACCACTTTTTTGTATCATTTTGTATTGTACTGGGATGTATCAGTGTATATGTATATATATAATGTTTACTGTTCTGTGATGTGATATGCATTCAGTTATTGTATGTTGTTTTGGTAGATCCGTTAGCCACCTGTAATTTTTTATTAAGCATTTATTGGACATGTCGATCCACTTGAGATAGAAAAAAAAATATAGAGCACCAAATCGACGTATTTGATAGATGTTTAAGACAAAGCTATAGATGGTTGCTCCTAACCAGCCCTATTCTCAGCATTAGCAGACAGGATTGCCTAGTAATACTCTTTGTTAATGTGAGATTCTGGGCAAGGCGTCACATTGGATAGATAGAATTTAGAGAAAACATTGAAACGAACAACTTATGAATTAAGTTTCGTAGTTCAACTATAAGGTATTCGTCGATAGTGTTGGGTTAAAAATTTAATTATAATAAAAGAGTGTTTATTAAAATAAAGGAAAGATATTTTAAAATGAATATTTGAGGAAAGATATAATATAAAGTAATTTTATAAATCAGGGTTATAAATTGTGTTCCAATTGAAAGGATTTTGAAAATTTTAAAATCCCGGTGTCTTTGAAAAGGATTTCAATTTTTTTTGGAGAAAAGATAATAATAGTATTAGTAGAAAATGTTTTAAAGTATAAATATTTTGGAAAGAAATAAAAATAAAATTCTTCTTTAGACAATTCAGGAAATGAATCTCAATTCTTTTTTATGATGATTTGAATAATCTTCTAAGTGATAATCGGATGTTTTTTTGGCAAATGTGATAGTGCACTGAGTAAATTATTCTCTTTGTCATTGTACGATCGAAAAAAGTTTAAATCCAAATGAATCTAAAGCAAATGGATGATAAATATTTTTTTAAAAGCTAATTATTATGAAATATATATAGTATTATTTCAAAAAGGGATTTAAAAAGAAGAAAATATTTTTATGATTAACTAGTTCGAGTAGCTCGAAAATAACTAAAAATAGATAGGGGATGTGTTCGGATGTTAAACACTTCTCTTGAACATTACCCTTCTTGGTAAGGAATATATGATACTATTTGGTATTACCCAGTTCCTTGATATCATTTTGGAGTTACTCGGGCTATATGTATGATTTTCTTAGGGGTTAAATATAAAGTATCATTTCAAAAGTTTTTTGAAATAAAATCTGAGTATTTTGGCTCCAAAATTTTCAAAATAAAAAGGTATTTTGTTTAAAAAGATGAGATAATAAATGAAATTTTAATTTGGTTAAATTTAATGAAGAGGTTTAATAAAATTTGTTTTATTAAATAGTCTCTTTTGGGTTTAACATCTAGAAGTGAAATACTATTTGATGTTATTGATCTGGCTAACAAACACCTTTACTTTAGAGGTGTCTAAGAAAAAATAGACTCTAAGGCGAAATTGGGATACCAGCATCCTACTCCTCTTAGCTACTTGCCAGATCAAATAGGTAAAGAAGTTGTATTGGTCGACTCAGTTTTAAGACCCAAAATTATTTTGGATCTACATTTGAATAGCAAAGATGAATAGGATTTAAATCAGATGTTATATATATACTTTTAGGATGTAGGAGAGTATTATACAAGTTAATAAATTAAAATAATTTTATAAAAGGGTTTCATTTATCATTTTAAAATGTTTGAATTTAAGTTGGAATTTTTATGAAATGATTTCATAAATATTTATGGGAAGGTAAGAAGGTAAATGGGTAAATAAGTACCTTTAGATGAGTACGTAAGTTGTACGTAGATCCTTCCTCTTTTTCACATAGTTCTCGATCCAAGATTCGAGTATATGATTTGAGGTATTCCATATTTCGAATAAGGATTTATCCCACGTGACGGTAAACACTTTGTGAAGGTTCTTAATGGGGAACCAAAAAAATTCTATCATAGTGTATGGCTATGTAAGGAGAATGAAGCTTTCTAATTAAGAAGCCCGATTGAAGTTCGCACTAGGGAATCGAGTGACTGATACTAGTTTGGAAGGAAAGCTATGTATTCAAATGAGTGGTCTAATTAGATCTTTCATAGGAATGATTTACGTACATCATACAAACTAATGAATAGTGTTAAGTGTTTCTGGGAAAGGATTGTGGAAAAATTTCGAAGTCGAAATTCTTATAAGGAGGGGAGAGTGTAACGACTTGGAATTTCACCGCTTTAATTTGAGAATATTTAATTAATTTTAAATATTTAATTAATTTTAAATATTCAATTAATAGTTTTTATAATTGTAATAAACTCTTTTAAATAATAAATAATGATGGTGAAATAATTTTTCAAATCTGTTTACAAAAATATTTAGTTCGAAAAAAATCAAAATTTTGATCGGAATTTTTGAATTTTTGACTTTTCATTCATCTAAAAGTTGTTGGAAATATTGAAGAAATTTTAGTATACACATACACGTACTCATACATTTATAAATAGGTTTGCATGTGTTAGTAATATATATGTGTTTATTAAGGTTAAATTAGTTTAAATTTCAAATGAAAAGAAATGAAAAAGTAAACATCACATCACAAGATAGCTTAGGAAACATGAAATGACATTTTGCAACATTAAGTACATGATCATTTAATGGGTGATGGAGAAGGGGGAAGGGATGTTACTCACGTGAGAAGTATAGAGTAGGCATGCGTGGATGATGTGGCATGACATGGATGGAGGGCATGTGCTTAGGGGTAATTTAGTAATTAACTAAGTTAAATTTATATAAAACCAATTTTAATATTTTCTTCTCATTTGATCACTTCATTTTCATTCTTAGAAAACCTATCCAAGCTTCATGAAAAACTTTCATAGCTTCCTTAAAGTTTAAAATCCATAACTTTGTTCACTTCCAAATCCTTAAAACTTTGTTTAAAAGGCCCACTTTTCTTTTTCTATAAACTCTACCTTCAAAAAAACCACCCACACCCCTTTTTTCACAATGGTCAAACTCTTTGCTTGCCATGCCGAACACCCCTTGACCTTAAGGCCTTCAAAATCTCATTTTTCCAAAAGTTAAGCTGTGATCTAGGCCGTTTAGCAAAGTAGTGGAAGTTAGAGTTAAAGTTGGATAGCTTTTGGTGAGAAAAATAACTCCTTTTATTTAAAGTTTCTAACTTTAATTATTTTGTATATCTTGTTGCTAAGTCATAGTTTAAGTGGTTTATTTTGATGTTGGATTGTATGTCTACTTATGTGCTTGGATGTAACATTTAGTTCGACTTAGAAATCTAAGTTTAAAAATATGTGAATGGATGGACATTTGTAATCTTGTTTATGGATGATTAGTATGGTATTAAAATGGATGTATAATCATTATTGTGTTGTATGTGCTAAGAAAGTTAGTGTCTTGAACTTGTTAAAGTGACATGGAATCCTTTGATTTAAAATTTGTTTCATTAACTTTACTTTCTCAAAATGTTTTTATTAAAGTTCAAAGCCTTACTTTTATTTTTCCAAAACATTTTTCTAAGAGTATAAGGTTGTTAAAATATTATAATAAGAATTTTAAAGCTATTTGACAAAATAAAACAAGTGTTGAAATTACAGGTCATATAGCGATAGTCGCTATAGGTGTAGTTCGTGAAAACGAACTCTTTTCAAAATCTAAAAGTGTTTTCCCTAAGAAATCTTTCTGAAAAATATGTTCAAACATATTTTAAGTAATAGAAGTAATAATATTTATTTAATTAATTAATGATTATTTAATAAATTAATAAGTAAGGTAATTAGTACTTAATCATCAGTTAATAAAAGAAATTTATACTTCGTTATAAATTAAGCAAGTTAAATTTAATTAGTTAACTAATTAAAGATTAATTATTAATTTATTTAAGGATTAATTATTATTAAATTAATAATTAAGGTTAATTATTATTAAATTATTATTTAAGAAATGGTTTAAATATTTATTTAATTACTAAATAAAGTTAAGTTAATAAAAATTAATTAAAATTAAATTATTGTTAAAAGAAGGTTTTGACTTATTATTTAACTGTTAATTAAAGAATAATTAATTGTGACTAATTAATATTTAATTACTTATTTAAAAGGATAATTACTAATTATTTATTTATTTAAAGTTAATTATGGTTAAATGGTTAGCTAAATGTTCAATCATTATTAAATAAAGAGTTGACTACTAAGTAATTACTGAATATAGGTTTTTAATTTTGAATCACTTATTTCTGAAGTTCGATTTTTGTTTTAAAGCAAACTGTCTTTTAAAAAGATGTTTTAAATCCAAAGGATTTCTTCTTTAATTTCCCTTAAGTTACTTCAATTGAATATGAAACGTAATGACATATGGTTAGCAGAATAAAACATTGTTGTGCTGGTTAAATTATATTTGACATCTATTAGCAGAATAAATCACTGTTCTAATATATTTCACCAAGTAGACTATGCTAACATCTATTTAAGCAGAATAAAAATTCATTTCGGCTATTTTGGTAACTTGGACATTTACCTATATGTTGATTGGTTATTATTAGTTAATCCCTTTACATTTCTTCTTGTTATGTAAATACCCATGTTATAATTGGAAGCTTAAACTGAATTAAATAAGAACCATTATGGTCATTAAGCCTTTTTTGATTTTTTGAAGTCAAATATTTCATTTTATTTTAAAATTGGTTTAAAGTTTATGATCATTTTAAATATGTTATTTAAAGGATAATTAAGCAACTATTTTATAAAAAATGTTTGAAGTTGATTTAATACTTTTTAAATGATTGTTTAAAATAATTATTTTGTTAATGTGATTTAAAGAGAATTAAATAAAGAATGTTTAAATAATCACTTGTTTATTTAAAGGTGTTTTAGATAGTTAAAGTTATCAAAGGAACTTTATTGATATAGTTTATTAAAGAAGTTCTATTTTTAATAAGGAAAGTTTGTACAAAAGAATTTGATAAATCGAAAATAGGTCTTGAAATTTGGAATTTTTTATTATAAATGATTATGAATATTTATAAAAGAGCTTTATAAATGATTTTGAATATTTATAAAAAAATTGTAAATGGTTTTGATATTTATAAAAGAGTTTTATAAACAGACTTAGAGATTTATAAAGGAATTTATAAATAGATTTGAAGTTTTGGTAAAGTAGGTTTCCATAAACGAAAGAGATTAATTAAAAGGATTTATAGAAGAAATTTATAAAAGAATATGTGATTTGGATTTCCCTTAACTAACCTTCTTGATTATGGTGGTGTGGAACATTCGTTCCATGCATAACACCGAAGGAATAGTGTTTGGGATTATTTTTATCTCTAATTTAAATAACATTTATTTTGATCCATTTAATATGATTTTGAAATAAAAAATCTTTTATAATGTTTTGTGAATATACATATATCATAAATATAAGTATATATGAATATTTTGATGAATATTTTGGGAAAGAGATTTAATAAATGAAAGATTTATTTTGAGGCTTAGTGGTGGCTATGGTTAATTAAATCTCTGGATTGTTGTTTATTTATGTATTTGAGAGTTAAATAACTGACTATCAAATCTTGACCAGTTCTAACTTAGGAAGTAAATAAGAGCTTCATGTGTTAATGACGTTTGAGTTCCCTCAAGAGAACTCATTTTGGTGAAAAGTCTCTAGATTTAAGAGAAATATTAGAGATCCCATTGGGACTCTGTATAGTCCGCTTGCTTCCAAAAGAACTGGAAATGGGTCAACCGAAAATTATCGGTTGTTGGCTCGAAAAGACCGAGTTCAGATATATTATCTGAAAACCACTTCTAACCAGCCTTTAGGTTTAAGTGGAAGATATGAAGATGTTTGAAGGTGGAGTTTTTTGAAGTGTAAGGGCTACCTACTACTTATCCTGAGGGTGATTCCAAAATTGTTGTAGTAGAGATAGTGCCTTAGGTTTCATTTAGACCAAGAATGAACTTGTATGGATGAATGCTGGCATTGCATTTCTACATGGAGGGCAATGTTCGAATTCCAAGATGGTCTGCTAAAGAAGGTAAATCGCTGCCCGAGGCCTCATACCGTGGTAATGGCTAAAACAAGGCAGATGCAGTAGGGCTATGTGGGTCAGTCGCTCCCATAAGGGTGTGTCGTCTCCTTTTTAGATTAACATATTATGGATTTGGTTGTGCATGGGAGCTCTCTATAAAGATTGGGAATGACAGGGGTGAGGACATATTCGGTATTATCCAGTCAGGTGTAGGCCGATCCTGTGTTGGTAGGGTTGCAAAGGTAACTACGGCCTACAATATATTTTATCTTGTGGTGTTTTTTCTCGAAAGGTAGTCCCTTACCTTGTCATTTGTTGGAATTTATTCTCCAATAAGCTCCTTCGATATTCGATTGTAAACTTATTGTAACGACCTGCGTTTTCGGACCAGTCAAAATCGAAAAAAACCCGTCCGTTCTAAATCTACGAATTAAAACTACCTACTTAATACACAATATTTGATAAATATTCAACATTACTAAATGTATAGGATACAAATTCCAATTATACAAGTTATCAGAGTAATAATTTATTCTACAGTGTGCTTTAATACAAACCCAAAATCAGATACTACAAATAACTGTAAATCTACCGCTGCACAACTCTGATGAGAAACAGGATATCCTTACCTGCAAACTCAATAAAAAATGTAAATGCGGAATAAAATAGTAAGCAGGAAAACTACATCAATACACGATATATAGCGAACAATAAATAGAATAATGTTATGTTATTATTGGGGCTGCATCACTACCACTTGTGATAGCCTACGTACCCCTATCTAATTGGGTACCCAATTAGATACAAGATCAAGCCAACATAGTTCTCCTACCACAAATAGGACTCATGGAGCCTACGATGCACAAACAATATGCATTTCCCAAAACTACCGACTTAGGTTTAATCTTCAATTTATATTTTCAAATCATATTACCTTTATAGAAATTATCTCTTTGGACTTTATTCCTAAATTCTTACTCCAAAAACTTTTGAAATATAAATATCTTTTATTCAAGCTAGTTCTTTTACTTCTAGATCCGAAAACAAATCACTTTTTAAACGATATCAATATACAAGCGTACAAACTATATGCTACCCGATCGAGAGGTTTCTAGCCATAACCAGGCCTTGGGTCTAGCCTTTCGAATAAATAATAGATTAATGCATCCCTCTATTCCAAAAGCGAACTACACCGAGGCTACAAAACATCTGCACCTCCATTGCCCATGCGTTTCATAAATTATGGGTTATCCGAATCTTTGGTAACATAACAAATCATTTTATATCCCGAAGTGGCAAAATCATTTACACTAATATTACAAATACTTCTATTCTATAATAATTTCCGTTCTCAAATCCTTTCAGAAATCATCATAAAACCATCGAGTTTAGTCATCGAAGTTCTTTCTGTTTTACAAAACACTTGTACAAAATCATTCTTTATATAAAATCACTTCAAAATATTAATTCTCAAATATCTCTTTTTTCTCTTTTAAACGAAAACATCTCATAATATTTCCACTTGAAAATCAATTTTCAAAACAATTCATTAAATTGAAGTGAACCAAATATTACATCTAACACCTTATAGTCAAATCATGAAATAAATCGCAAGGTGTTAGCCTACAATTATTTTCTACCCAGCCCATGCATATGGATAATTAATTGCTCATAAACTGGTCGAGCAAAGTCAACAATCAATAAATAATAATCATGCCCATAAACTGGCAGAGCCTAATTCAATAATAAATCAATGAAACAAACACACAACAAATGATAATCAACACTTCATTCTATCAAATATTTATAACACTTTATTTTATCTTGGGTTAAAATGGGTTTGATATTTATTTTGGAGCACCCGGACTTTCCCTTCGACATGTTCCGTCCCTCATCCAAGTCTACTTCAATCTCATTGACGAAACACGTGCACTAGTCGTTTCCGCATACCCCATTAAGTATTTAACTTCAAAATTTTAAAATACTTAATTAACCATCCAAATAGTCAAACAAGGAAATAAAACCATTGTTTGAGCAAACAAAGTAAACAAGCATTCAACAAGGGTTTTCAAGCAACCCTTAACACTTAAAGTTCCTTCAACTTAGCAATGATTTTAATGAACTTAAAGAAATAAATAACTCATTTTGGATTCCACTCCGTCAAATTGTAAGGCAAGAAAATTCAGATGTAAACCATACTTCCTACCAATTTTGCTAATTTTGCCACTACGGATTTTACTATAGGTTCGCTATTATTTCTCGAAACTTCTTGAAATCCGACTATAGCTCCGCTATACTAGAGGTTAAGATGAAAAGAGGTGGAGATGGCTTCTAGGTGGGCATGGCTTTAGGTGGATGGATGGAACTTACTAGCTTGAACTTGACTTAAGTGGTATATTTTTTTGTCGATTATTTTTGTCATAACTTTGTTACGCTTTTGGAATTTTTTAAGAGAGGCATGTAAGCCATTAAAGCTCTAAGAAAGAAGAAGGAGAAGCTTAGAAAAGAAAGAAAAAGATGAATGGAAAGTGTGTGGATTTGTGAAAGAAGTGGTAGGTATTTATAGAAAAAAGTTTGGAATAAAATATTATTATGTAAAATGACCAAAATATCCTTAATTTAACTTAAAGTAAACTTACCTTTTCAACATTTATCATCACCTTTCACATATTACTTTATGTGTTAGTCACTTAAGACTTAAGTAAATGTATTTGGATGGAAAAGTGGAATAAAGAGAAGATTTGTTTAGATTTTTGATTTAATTTGATGTTTACTTTTTTAATTTTTTTCCTTACTTACTTTTCTTAATTATATTCTAGAAGTTTCCTAACCATAATTAGTAAAAGTAAACTTGTTTAGTTTTTTTAAAATGTGTAATATATATGTTAAAACATGCTAACAAAGGTGCAACAACATTGCGACAACTTATTTTGAACAGAACGTTGATTTTCGACAAAATATTTTACGGTTATATTTTGACGTTTTTGTTAAACTATTTATTGATGTAAACCAATTTGAAAATAAGTTTCTTATCGTGTTTAAATAATTAAAATAAGTTCATTTGAGTTATAAAACCATAATTAATAATATTAAAATTCAATTTCATTGAAAACTCGCTTTTGTCAATTTTACGACAAAACTTCAAAATCTCTATTAAAGTCTAAAAATAAGTTCATCATTCTTATTTATCACATGAAACATGATTATTTAAGTTTGGTAATCCTATATTTAAATATTTTTGAAATTAAATATTCCGATTTTCCAAGTGATAAAATTATGGGTCATTCCATACTTCCCGCCTTAAAAGAATTTCGTCCCCGAAATTCCAAGGATGGAAAAATATAAGGAAACCAAACAATTAAGTACATCTAAAAATAAACATCAATCATAACCCCAGTCGAAGGTACGGTGCCTTATCCTATCCATTATATTTATCAAATTAAGGTAGTTTCATTTTAAGGTTCCTAGGTTGATTTACTAACCTAGACATATTTTTACTTAGCCACCTAACCTAAGCTCTGATATATGTATTTTAAAAGTTTTCCACTATAAAGATATTTGTTCAATATTATATGTTACTCCATTCGAGTGAGATTCTGTTATGTTCTTCTATTTTATTTATTTCACCTTGATGATCCGACTTTCTGTTCACTTGTGTTAGACATGTGTGGTTTATTGTCGACTCATAGGGTATGGATGCTTTATACGATCATATTAAGTTGTTCCATAATAAAAGAGAACTAGTATTTTCCAAATATTAAGCGGTTTAAGTCTAAAAAAAGGTTATTCTCCAAAGTGAATAAACTATAAACTGGATTGCATAGAAATGTTCTTATTATACTTAGTATTAATGTCCGAAGTGGGAACACGTCCTATTCATGGAATTTAAAAGGTTATTTCACCGTTATTCCTCCATAGCACTAATTGAAAATGGAAATTGATATTGAGGAAAATTTGAATGATTTCCATGATCATATTTACTCAATAATGTTTTCTAAGATTTATTTTTGGGTTTACAGTAAACGATGTCTTAAATAACACTATTTTTATCCCGCTTAAAAGTTGAAGAATTTTGATCGAATGTTAAGTAAGAAAATTGGAAATATTTTTCTAAGAGTAGAGAATTACCTCATAATTACTCTAAAATTAAAAATAGATTTTTGAAACTAACCGAGAGGATTAAATAGAAAAGTGGCTTAATAAATCTTGTGTTCTCATATTCAATGTTTACCGATAATTGGATTTCAAAGGAACCGGGGTTAGATTTGGGTGATTCCTATCCGATGACCACTTCGAACCAATCTACGTATTTGAAGTAAAAGATCAGAGGTTGAGGATATTGAGATGAATAGTGAAAAAGGACTGCTTGTTGATTTGATTAGGGATAACTCTCGAAATACCTATAGTAGTAGTGGACTCTTTGTTACGGAAAATCTCAGAAACACAAGGACCATTCGCTACCAATCTTATGATGTGGTAGGATCGTGCCTTTGGTTTTTTTTGTTCTTGGACAACTTGTATGGACGAGTGTCTGACCTTGCATTCTAAATCACAATGGGTGGTCTTTATATAATGTATATCAATCGGTGGCAGAGAAGACAGTTTCTTTTAGCTTAACACCCTTTCCTGAGACATTCGAGCTAAGGAAGTTATATGTTTGTAGAAATCAATCATGTGACTATGGAATGACAATATGGTAGGAAAGATGATGTGTTAAAAGTTAATCGATACTTCAGGCCTCACACCCGAAAATGACCGAAACAGGGTAGATGTGGCAAGGCTATGTGGTTCGCAACCATTAGGGTATGATCATCCCCTTCTAGATATATTTCTACCTGCTATGATGTTCGGGTTTAAATTATTATGGTGTATGCTAAGAGACGTCTCGGATAGGTCGGTAACGACCGAGGTGATGACATATTTGGTACTATCTAGGAAGAGGTAGGCCGGTCTTGTGTCAGTAGAGGACCATCTGTTGGGCCTCGGTACATTCCTTTAGAGATGTAATGCCGGAAGGTAGTCTTTTCACCTGGTTATTTGTATAGAAACCCATTCTCCAATTAATTCTTGCCATTTTGTTAGTAGAACCCGCGTTTGTGGTTAGTATGCTGGAATTTAATAATGTAACAATTTCGGCTTAGTTTGATAACTTTATTTGCAAATGTTTTCAAAGAAATGGCATTAGAAATAATATCTAATGTTTTGATATATAAAAGCGATTTAGTTATCATAAGGTAAAAACCCGTGCGTTTTTATTTGTGGATGTGGTCTTATGAGATACTCTTTCTTTCCAAAGGGTTTTATTCAAGGGATGATATATGACACTGTCATTTATTATTGAGTTTTTCTCACGCTGGTTTATCAAGCCTGCTTTGGCTATTTTCAATACTAGGGTCAGATCCGAGTAGTTTCAGGTTTAGTTGAAGACGGTTAGAGTTTCTAGAGAGGATCTGGAGATACTTATGGACATAATCTATTATCCGCTTTGCTTATTCTGTATTGATTGATGATTGTCGACATTTGTACGGATAGTTGTTTAAAACTGTCCATGCTGAAATTATATTATACTCTAATACATGTATTTTAAAAGTTTTCCATTGTAAAGTTATTTGTTTAATATTATATGTTATTCCATTCGAGTGAAATTCTGTTATGTTCTTCTATTTTCTTTATTTTACCCTTGATGGTCCGACTTTCTATTCACTTTGGGTTAGACATGTGTGGTTTATTGCCGACTCAAAGGGTATGGATATTCGGGCAGTCACACCTATTAATATAGTGATGCACGCACATCACAGCTACTTCATTATTGGTATTTAAACCCATAGACATTATTATAATATCACTAAATCTTTATAATAAAATGGTTTGATTATCGTAAGGTAAAAACTCATCCGTATTTATGTGCGGCATAGTCTTATAAGATCTGTTTATTTTGGAAATGGTTTTCAAACGTAGAAATCAATATGATTTGATTGAGCTTTCTCACGCTACTTTACCAGACTTGTCCGAACGTTATTTTCTTATAATGCTTGGGTCAGTTCGAGCATATTTTTCAGATTTAGCTGGATACTTTGAAGCTTTTAAGAGACTAGTTGGATGCCACTAAGACGTAGTCACGTATCTTTTACTTTTTCGCTACTTACTTTTCTGTTTGTGTTAATCAGCATGTGCAAGGACAAATCATTATAACTTTCAAGGCTGTTAATAGGATAGTGTACACTAAGGTTGTATGTATAAAAAAGATGTTCTTCGTTTGTAAAGACTTGCGTATATTATACGTTTCTCATCATGATGTGAGATTCTGTTCTGTCTTTTCTTTAACCCCTAATGACCTGTCTTTCAGACACTTAAATGATTGGCACATGAATACCGAGAATGTATTAAGTGTCGTCTTTAAGTGTAAGAAAGGCAGATCGTTGCATGCACATGGTTATTGGGATTTATAACTATGTATATATATGTTAATACTTAGTATTATATGGACTTATATTGGATATAGATTTTATCTTAGTGTAAGTTTTATAGTTGAATTTTTCATCAGCAATCTACTCAAGGTTTACTTCCTATCAACGATTAGTTTTGATCTAGATATCCATTTATGCATTATTTTGATTTGGGAATGAACGTGACGGTTGATTATTTTCCACTACCAAAGTCGGAACTGTATTTATGGCTAATGCAAATACTCAATATAGCCGCATCCAAAAGAAATTCATCTAGTTTTATTAACATAATAGTTTATATCTATGTTGTTCGAGGTAGAGCATAACGCTAGGCACTAAAAATTTCTTGAGTGTCTAAGTGGAGTACTACAGAGCTTGGTCGAAAGTAAACATTTGCCACATAATTTGGTATAAACAAATTTTGCATTGAATAACTATAAAGACAAAAAGTACATAAAGTGAGAAAATCAATTTGTATTAATTAGATCGTCACTATTTATTATTACAATTAGTTGATACTCAAACATAAAAAATTTAATTTTATCATCAATAAATTTAAAAAATACTGTCATAGCTCATAATAGTAATAAAATTTATATAATAAAGTTTATACATAATGAAATTTATGTTATTATTATAACTAAAATATTTGTATACATAATGATGACTTTTGGTTATACTCCAAAAATATTTAAAATAGAATTCAAAATAAGAATAATTAGTGGGTAAAATAAAGAACCATTAAAGTCAAATTTAAACGAAGTGAAAAGTTAATGGGCAATTATTATTGTATTTTTATTTTTTCCAAACCAAAGAATCAATTGAGTAAGCTTTAGAAAATACGAAAATTGTGCATTTAGTTTGGAATATTAAAAAGAATACACTGCTAGAAGTACAGCGCTTTACCGATGACAAGATCATTGATATGTCGTTGACAAACATTTTTCTGATGACATACCAACGACATTTTGGTCAACAGCAAAATCATAACCGATGACTTACCAATGATATTAGTTAGGCGTATACCGACGACTTGGTGAAGATATTATTTTTGAGGACATGCCGACGATGTCATAGCCGACAAAGTGCCGACAATTTGTGGATGCTATAATAAAAATGAAAATTTTGAAATTTCCGATGACTTGTCCATGCCCCAACAATAACTTTTCTGAGCCAATCTTATAGCATTTCTAAATAAGATACCAAAATATGGTGTTGGGATAGGACCTACAACTTCACATCTAATTCATTTTACGGATATCAAAACTTCTTAGGATTTAAATGCAATCTTTTTAAATGTAAGTCGAAGATGAACGCCCCTTTAATCCAAGTTACATATGTAAGTAATATTACATGAGAAACCTAGTACTATTGGAATTTTGAAAAAGAAGAAGATGCATATTGATAGAAAATGTATGTTCTGCAATACAAACTAGAAACTATTACACACTTATTCTATGATTATCATTTTAATTAAGTTACGCTTATGTACATCCTTTGAATTTTTGGGTTCAATATTGCCACTAATCCAATTAGTTGTGAGTTATATTGGTCTAGGTTGAGATTTTACACTACTCTTTCAAGAGTTCCTTAAATGTGTAAAATTAAGAATTAATGTCTTAGCGGCTAGAATTGTTGTTAACAATAAAAATAACAATGCCTTAACCGTCATCATGTTAAATGAGACGACACAAGATTTACCTGACTTGCCTCTGTTATTAGGCAACTAACTCATCAATGTTAGTATTTTCTTTTGGCTTCCTTGTTCACACCCACGTTATTTTATCTTATTTATATTCCTTCTTCTCCTCTTACACGTACACACATACATACATACATACATACATACATACATACATACATACATACATATATATCTCTGTGTGTGTATGTATGTATCTACATAATCGACTTATATGAAAATATATGTTTTAGCTTCACTTTGTCGATTAAGTTTTTGCAATTCTGGCTGTTGAGATGGGTAGTTCGAGCCCTTATTCTTTGGACGTGTTGAGCATCGGTATGATTTTGGGACCTTTGCAGCTACATTGGACTTCCCTTGTAGTTCTTCGCACGAACCACTCCCTTCTAGGGGAGTATATGAGGGCATGCTCTTATCAAGCTACCTTTTTTTCGATGTTGCTTTCGTCTTGAGTTATTTAGGAGCTGCTTTCTTCTATCTTTTTCTTGTACTTTTGCATTTTATTATTTGTTTAGTATTTTCCTATTATGTTTCTTTTTAGGAAGGGACTTTTATTTTATAATTATACGGATTCATGGGGAAGAGCTACCTACCAGGCTTGTTGGAAGCTCCCTTTTAAAATGTGGAATGAAAATACATGAGTGCACATCTCCTCATAGAGGATCACTCGTTTTTGCCAAAAAAAAATTATAGCATTTCTACTAATTTTCTTCCCTTCAATCCACAACTCTAAATTAGCTATTCTACAAAAATATGGCATCACATCAATATAATATCGTATCCAAATGTATGTAAAACTAAAAAAATAACAAAAAATCATAGAAAAAAGTAAAACAACACCATAAATATTTCATACAATACAAAACCTAATGTATATCTAGACAATCTCATACACAATCCATTCAACATTATGTCCATATAATAAACAACATCATAAATGCATTCATCATACACAATCATGTCTGTATTGAAAAATCTCACGATTGTGGTGGTGTGCATTGCTTCTAAAATGATGGCTGAAAATTTGGTACAAGGCATTGAATTTCTTCCTTTTCATGGCCATCTCTTCCTCATGCCTCCTTATCATCTCCTTTTGTTCCACCATCTCTTCCTTATGCTTCCTGAGTAGCACTACATCCTTCAACTGAACCTATACCAACATATACGCTTGAGTTTGGGAAGCACTGTAGGAGGAGCCTATCCCATTGGATTAACGTTGTAAATCAATTATATTATAAAAAATTGAGCATCATATTAAAAACCAAACCACACTTTAACTGTTTACCGATTTAGCAAATAATAGAAGTTAAAACTAATATATATAATGTTCTGTTCCATTATATAATGCACATAATGTTATAGTTATTGTTTACTGAGTCCTTGATAGTTTTGGTATATCGAACCAAATTTAAGTGAAACAATGGGAAAAAATAGTGAATTAATGAACAAACCGTGAACACTTTTTTCAGATCTTGACCATGATCTGCTAATGATAAGCTAAAGTTGTGTCACATGGATGAAAGCTATATAAAATCTATTGAAAAAGAAATTTGTATAGAACAAAAAAAGAAAATTATCTCATTAGCATTAAGGAATATGTTTATATCTATTGCATTTTCATCGCTGAGTCCATGTTAAATTATATTTTTTTACCACCTTTACCTAATGAGCACTGAAGGTAACTTCATTTACTTGAAGTATCTAAGTTGTATTTGTAGCATCTAAACATCCCATATATTAAACATCTACACCTGATCAAAAATGTATTTATTAATAACTTAATGGTCGATATTGGGAAATTATGTTAGAAATGTTTAAATTTGCATGAATATATTCTACATTTTGTTTTGGTTTGGTAAAGGGATAAGTTAAATAGTTCGTTATCTTAAAAAAAGAATCTTAGAAAAATATAGAATGCATGAAAATATGCTTTTGGTTTGGTAAAGAGATGCTAACTTAACACAAATGTTTTCATTTTAAAAGAAATTTCGATCTAGACAATAAATTACCTCAAGAATAATCCCAAGGTTGGGTATATAATCCCTCCTCTTCTTCAATGAACAAACAAATCATTAAACACTTGGTCTTCCACCTCAAGAGTGATGGTAATACCCTGCTCCGTCAGATCTTGAATCCTAGCAGCATGTTTTTGTTGATTTATAATTTTTCAATTTTATGAGTATGAAATTAATTAAATTCGATTATAATATAAATCAAGTTTTTTTGGATGACTTACAATAAAATCAGTAGCAGCAGCATTATCCCACCCAAATGACCCTTCATTCGACTCAAACTTGTGAGTTCAAACATATATCTCTTAGGCGGATGCATCTCTTCTATACTCTTTAGACTAATTAAAAAATAAAAATATACATTAACAATGACTTATTATAATTTGAATTGAAAATTAATTTAAATATACCAAATCATGTTGATAGTCCACAAAAGGTCACGAGCTGCTACAGTGTAATCTTTGATTATGCATCCTATTTGTTGCATTTATTTTGCGCATGTCTTCGCATCTTCCTACTCCCAATTTCACTCGAACTGGTCATAGATGTCTTGAGCAGGAGCGTTAACCCTCTTCCTTCTTTTCTTCCTCCCATACACCATCTCTTTATATTTTTTGCTTGCTTTCCGTTCCTAAAGTGGTATGATATACACTTGAGATGTCTTGGGTTCTCATTGATATTTACTCTGCGTTTGTATTTAAAAATATATTAACATATAAATTTATATATGGAAAATCACGTATGCATTAAATTATTTTACCACAAAACCATTGAAAATGGAGTCTTTAACATTAGGTGGAAAGTTCGAGAAACTAGGCCTTGATTCACTCTACCAAGAATGAAATCACAAATGCTATCACCCGTGATTCATTTGTTCAAGTAGGCTCTATGCATACATAAATTGTATAATAATTTTGAATCTATTTGAGATGATAGCCTAATGATTTAAAAATAAATATAAATTCAATTTTATCACTTATCCTTTTTTTACATAATGAATAATGTTGACTTGAGGTATGGATGCATTGGAATCCATAACAGATGCATGTATAGATGGACCTACATCATCGCGCTCATTAATATGATCAAAATCGATGAATGATGATAATATATGCTAAGGATAATCGCCTAAAACAAGTGACTGAGACCCTCCCTGGTTAGAAGATATCCGAGTGGAATGAGATACTGGGGGTTGTACGCTGTTGACCAATAGACTTCGACGCCACTTTTTTGCATCTATTATCAACGAGGGTACTCATATCTACTAAGGTTTCAACTACACGATAAAATAAAAGCACTGGACTTAAAATTAAAATAACAATTTATATAAAATCTTTTTAGATTAGCAGTAGTGAAATAATTATTTATGTCATTATGTAATAGATAAAATACTAAATTGTGTAAGTGCTTCAAATTAAAATCTAAGTAAACTTGAAGAAAAAAATGCAGTAGTGAATTAAAAAATTCATGATGAAGAATAGTCAAGCAATGGTGAAATAAATAATCCATGATGAAGAATTGTAACAACCCTGATTTTTGGAGTTGCTCAAATAAAATGAATAATGACTTAAGTGGAGAATTAATTAAGAAATTAGAATAGGTATATGATGGAGAATGAATTCTTTTGGAGTATGAATTATAAATTTATGTATAATAGTAGAAATAATGGGTGTAATAAATATTTTGAAGGTATAAATAAATAAACTTCTCATACGCCTTAAAATTGTATATTTTGGATTTGGTAAGTGTTGGGAGATTAATTTATAAATAAACAGCAATAGAAAATTTGTATTGATAAACAAAGAAGAAAGAAGTTTATATGAAATCATAGTGTGAAAAGTAGAGTTTTAAAAGGTGGAACAAATAATAGAATTTGCATTTATTCTTGGATGGGCCTAGATAAAACCCATTTCCATACTTAAACAAAAATTAGGAGGCTACTTATCCATTTTCTCACTTTCTTCATCATGTATGTACTAAGTAATTGAAAGAGAAAAACTAGGGTTTCAAGTCTACTTCAATTCAAACTAAAGTTGCAATTTTAAATAAAAAGAAAATTCTGGATGATGATAACTGATCATGGTATGTAAACTAAGCTCTTTTCTGACATTTTGAACAATCAATTTTAGCTTTAATCTGAGTTTTGAATCCTTTTTTGTGCTCTTTCTCTTTTCTAAGTTCTAGGGTTTTGCTGTTTATAAGAAGGCAGGTCGATTTCAATAAATTTCTAAGGGAAATCCTAAGAACTAGGTGAGTAACCCTCACACTATAGCTCTAATTTTGACACATGTAATTGGTTGGATTACTGGTGAGTTTTGGTTGATCTCTTGATTGCTTTAAGTTTACTATAAATAATAGTTTGAAATAGTGATAATCTGAGTCAATTTGCATCAATATTCACTTATTGCAATATTCAAATCTTCATGGTACTTCTTGTATGTTGCTATTTGATGACCTTGGGTGCTTGCATATATAGGTTATAGGCTAAAACCCATTGGTCCTGATCGTCGAAAGGCGGAAGTGGATGATCGGAGTGTTGCCTGGAGCGACATGCTCCAGGCAATAACGCACAGGTCGACCGGTGATTATAGACCAGTCGACCGGTTGAAATCCCAGAGCATGTTACTCCAAGAAGTTGTTCCCCTCCCTTGCTTATTTGTTATGCTTTTCTCTTGTCTTGTCGTGCTTGCCTTTATGTTGTTTATTCGTTGCATTTTGAGCTTCGAATTGTTGGGTTTTTATCGCCATCTCCTAATTTTGGATTTTGGTTTTATTGCTTTTTGATGCCATGGAAATTCTACTCTATGGAAACATTATCAACACACAACATCTATGCACTGATTTTTCAAGTGTTTACAAAAAACGTTTTGATGAAAGATTATATCTAAGAGGATATTTCTATATATCTATATATAGTTTCTAAAATAAAAGATCTTTGGAAACATAATTACACATAAATGTTTTTAGTTTTGAATCATTTATGAAGCAAGCTTTTAAATTATATATAAATTAAATCATATTCTTTATTATAGAATTATTGATCTTTCAAAACTAATATTCAAAGCAAACTATTTTCCTATACGAACTCACAATCTCACTCATATGAGAAATTGAATTAAACGGTTTAGTAAAACAAGTGGTATGAAACATTTGCAATTACTTCATCGGTTAATTCTCAGACTTGTTAGATTGAATCCCTCTTACACAACAGTGGAATTTACTAACTTATAGTAAATATTCAAATAAACCTGTGTGGTATGGGATGCAAAGTCGTTACTCAAATGATTTCCATTCGGAGGCAAATTCCACTCAATACTTATCCAATGGAATTTACAATCTTTCAGTAAATATTTAGTATCATAAGTGGTTATGGGCATTCGTCGATACTCATTTAATTACTAACTGAGAGTGCATTACACTTATCAATTAGAAATGATTACTTTGGCATGCGATATGCTCGTTTTTTGGGTTGGCTTGCGAAGTGCTTGTCGTTGCATTAGACTTGCGATGTGCTCGTCTATTGTGTTAGCTTGGGATGTGCTTGCTTTAGTTTTGACTTGTGATGTTCTCGTCTATTGTGTTAGCTTGCAATGTACTTGCTTTAGTTTTGACTTGCGACGTGCTCGTCTATTGTGTTTGCTTGTAATGTACTTGCTTTAGTTTCGAATTGCAATGTGCTCATATATTGTGTTAGCTTGCGATGTGCTTGCTTTAATTTTGATTTGCAATGTGCTCGTCTATAGCATTTGCTTGTGATGTGCTTGCTTTTGTTTGACTTGCGATGTTCTCTTCTTTATTAGATGACTTGTGAAGTGCTCGTCTATTGTACTCTTTCATATATGTGAATTTGATGCGACTGTTATTATGGTTTCGATGTTTGACATTGATGGGCACAGTCTAACATTATAGCATGAAGTTTTAAATAAAGAAGTATTATTAAGTTTGGTGTAGTAAACTATATGGATACTTATTATCCTTTATGTTTATGCAAGCTTATTATTATGTTCTCGCCTTTTATGATAATTAGAGATAATCTGACCCGTTTATTGCTTTTATAATACTCAGTTTAGATTGATACTTGACTGATACAAGGACTTGGGTCAGATTTGAATCTAGCTTATATACTCATTTTATGTTTGTTATGTTGCAAACTTTTTTGATCATGTATATTTGAGACCCGTCATTGTGTATAAATATATGTATGTTTTAATATGTCAGTCTAGTATTTTCCTTTCGTAGACTCATGCTATAGAGAGATATGTGGTGTAATATATTGCCATTGCGACGTATGATTCTATGTTATATATTATGTGATATATCATTCTGTTCGAACTAAGCTAATGTGTTTTTTGCTTTATGCCGAGACTATTCACGTCTATATGCAGAGTTATGTGGTAAAGATGACATGGTAGTGTTAGCCCAAGGAAATGGATACGGATGGTTACTCCTATCCAACCTTATTCTTTGCATTACTCGACAATATTACTTGTAATATTCTTTGGTAATATGGGTATAAAGGTGGGACGTTACAAGAATAGTCATTCGTACGATGAATTTTAAATGAAAAATACATACTAACTAAATAGAAATTTATATCCATGATAGCATCAAAATACATATACTATCGAAAGTATATTAAAATCTTCACAGTCAAATGTCCACACTATAAGTCGTTATTTTCATCATCGATGTAATTATATACACTATTATCTTCATCTTCAAAGTCATCTTCTTTAACTTCGACTTCAACCTCAGAGTCGGTATCGTCATCAACTTATTCATCTATGTCAACAGCTTCATCTAATTCAACTCCACCGAATTTTTGTTGTTAAGTGGTCCTATGTCATCTGCATTTTCTGTGATTTGCATTACTTTGCTTAGATTAGTATTGTTAACCCGCCTTTCAGCAAGGCAGTACACAGGCGGATTTAACCTAATAGATTTCACGATTATCGAGACCGATGAGTGCGGAGCGATGGTTGTAGGACCCGAAGGTAAAGTACAAATGGTTATACAAAGCCAGAATTGGATGGATTTAGTAGGTAAACGATGCAGGCTATGTCATGAAGGGACTGACACTTTCAATCTCGAGAAATCGGTTAGTTTGGTAGCTCAGCGAGATGGAGGGATCAACATAAATACTGGCGCATAGGTCGGCATAGCTTGGTTAGTTCGACATGCTCCAATATATAGGGATCAACACAGCTTGGTGAGGTTGGCATGCATATAAGAGTCAGCACAGCTTAGTGAGGTCAGCGCGCTCCAATATATAGAGGTCGTCATAACTTGATGAGGTTGGCATATTCAAATAAACAAGGTGTCGACATGGCTTAGTTGAGCAGGGATCGGTCATACGAATCAAGATGGATCGGAATTCCTCAATGCTTGGAAGGGATTGGCATGGATTATGCGCAATAGAGAGTTCGGTCTGCTTCACCGAGAAAGGAGGGGTTGGCATGCATTCAGCAATCAAAAAATCGAGCTCTGTTGATCCAAATGGCACAAAACTTAGAGGATAAGCACAATACAACTTGGAGAGTCCCAATGAGGGATCGCACTCTATTTGGGCACCAAAATAGGGATTGGTACATCCTTATTGTGGGCTCCAATGGGCCTGAAAATTTCTGGGTGGCTTCGTCTTGGTCCCTTGAATCTTCTGTCAGAGTTTCAGCCCGATCTGTGCATATCTTCACCAATAAATACAGCAGGCATGGCTTCGGAAAGGGGATCTTCTTCATTATGTTTCTCTTCATTTTCTACCTAGGCTATACTCTGCCATTTTTATTCTTGGATTTCGGATTGTAACTATAATCAAACTACAGTATAAATAAAAGGATTATTCTAGAGTGAACGCATGCCAAAGTAAGCTGAACCACTATAAATCTTCTCTCTTTTTACTTGCTTTCATTTTCATTTGTTTATTCTTCATATTACATTCTTCACATTGAATACTATGTGTGATATGTGATTAGATATTTGTGCTTTTATACTATCGGGTCTTTTCTTCATATTACTTGCTTTCATTTTCAATTTGTTTATTCTTCAATTTGTTTTTCTTACTAATTTTAATCATTAATATCATGTATGGTTAATTTTTATTTTATTATTAATACCATACGGCATTATTAATATCATATAACGTTAAATTTTATTTTGTTATTTATACTATAAAAATAAAGTTTTCTTTTACTAATATCATATACTACTATTTATTAACCATTATTTTTACAATATATTATTTTACTTTTATTTGATATGATTAATTTTTTAAATAATTATAATGTGATAGAATATTATTTTCTTTCATCGTATGCTACTAATTATTCATCATAATTTTTATTATATTATCTTATACTGTATTATCATGAGTTTCACAATTAAGTAAATGATAATGACAAGAGTAAACTTAGATTTGATCAATTGGCTATCCTACCTTCCATTATAAAAACAAGAAAAAATATGCGTAATTCATAAATTAGTACTTTATCTCGAGCAACTCATAAAATTTCGATAACATTTCCCCTTGTTCTCTATATCATATTCAAAAAAAATGTAAGTGGATAATAAAATAGGAAGTGCTATCAAATTCTACGAACCTCTAGGATAAAATATTGATTTATAACTTACATATTTTTTTATAATTTGTCCAACACTAAGACAAATTCAACGAATATTGTATCAAATGAATATTGATTTTCATTTTAGCAAAAATGAATATAAATATAAAGATCATATACAAAACTCGTCAGATGCTCAGAGCATTCCATCCGGTGTAAGCATCTGGATAATCTGGAATGCGATGTGGCATATCTAAAAGCCCTAAGAAATGCATGGGAAAGAAGATAAGATTCACCCCAAAAGAAGTGATCCAAAAATGGATTTGACCTAAAGTTTGCAGGTACGTCTGACCAAAGATTTTACCTACCCAATAGTAAAATCCTACAAATAAAGCAAAAACCACTCCTATAGAAAGTACATAATGGAAATGTGCCACCATATAATATGTATCATGTAGAGCAATGTCTAGGATGGAATTCGCTAGAATTATTCCTATGAGCCCACCTATGGTGAACAAAAAGACGAATCCTACAACAAATAACATGGGTATTTTGTATTGTATCGAGCTTCGAGCATCCACTCTCTATTCTATGTTCCAATTTACCTCTCTCTATGTTCGAGCTTCGAGCATCCACTCTCTATTCTATGTTCGAAAACACCTCTCTCTATGTTCGAGCTTCGAGCATCCACTCTCTATTCTATGTTCGAAAACCTAGCACGGTTTACTTTGTGCGGCTAAGGCAACTCCGATCAATTAGGGAGGGTGGATAAACTACATATCTTGCGTCCTATTGGAACAGGAAAGACTAAACAAGCATAGCGATAAAAGTGTAGCATCCCACCGGTGAGTTTCTTTATTCATGAGCCATTATATTTCTAAGTCGTTTAGTATATAGTGAATGAGAGTGGAAGGTAGACCAAAGCAAGCAACTGGTTTTATACAAGAGTATGCACGAACCTATCAATCATAAATGGGAAGAACAAATACTAGTTTCTCAGAGTGAAGGAAGCATACTACCGAGGGGGTGTGTCACTCAACAGATAGAGGAACTACCTATCATGGGTCCTATTGGAACAGAAAATGTATAACACAGACAAAAACGAAGCACAGACGACCGCTAGGGAGGAGTAAATATCTTGAGAGTAATAGAAAATTCCTATTGAGATTGAAGTAATCACTTTCGAATTCCAAAGCAAGGCTAGTATATTAGTTGGGAAGGTAAATTAATTGGGAGGGAGAATGGGACTTGGTTGCAAGAAGAGCCTAAAGGAGCCACCCGCTTTCGATCTTAGCCCGAAGGAAGCTGGTAACAACGTTGGCTGCTTAGGGAGGAATTTCCTGGCTCATGTGGCATAATGTATCTATTGGGAATCACTCCCAGTTTCATTAAGTAAGGAGCGCAGCAAGGAAATGTATAAAAGAAAGGAGCCCAGTTCAGGACTGGTAGCCTGCTATTCTTTTTGATTCCACTTGGTAGAAAATAAATAAAAAAGTGTACGGTGCTATGAAAAGAAGCAGGTTAGTTGACAAATGCAGATCAATCAGCCTATTCAATAGGTTACGGGAATCAATATTAAGACTACATGCTAAGGCAAGAGCAATAGGGACCCCATCACTTGTCGAATGATCAGTGACGCAAGTTAGCCCACCCCGGTAAAAAATTTGGGCTCAACTTAGTGTGAAGAGGGGACTAGATGTCGCTCCTCAATTTGGTTTCATAAGAACTCCCTTAGATCACATTTATAGGAAGAGGTGCGAAGCGAAGACTGGATGCTAAGCCGCTATGGCAATTGACTACTCACTTTGCGAAAGAGGTGGGAATCCAAGTCATTTGCTTAGCATGAGTGAATAATGACTTCCATCCATATCCCTAGCAGTTGTCATTGCTCATTGGTTCCAACTAAGTGTTAGTCCGTGAGATGATGGTTTTGATGACAACAACCTTAGAATAGATTATAAAATATAAATACTAACACTATAAGTTTAGGTATATATGTATATGCAGGTTTTAACCATGCAGTTACCAAGAATGAAGACTGTACAGTATAGAGATTCAAGATATCAAGATTGAAGACTCATGAGTATCAAGAATATCAAGAGTTCAAGAATTGAAGTAATTTATTCTTTAATTAGAAATTTTATTGAAACTCATAGAAAAGCATTGGCATCTTAAAATCCAATTTATTCGTGGAATGGAATCCACTTCGAGCCTGTTAAAGGGATGAAACCCTAAGTAGGATGGAACCTACGAAAAATCTAGTGGAACATTGTTTTGTATTCGCTAACTTTTTATTCAAAATGATTTTTAAAATGTTTTCAAAAGCTTCCTTTTAAAAGCATCAAAAACCTCTATCCTGGTTTCAAATAATTTTAGCCTCAAAATTATCTTTAATTTCAAATTCAAAATTACTCCTGATTTTAAACTATCTTTTAAAATAATATATTTAACCTTTAAATATTTATACTTAAGATTTAAATATAAAATTATAGTTAAATTTTATATGTATACTATTCTCTATATTTACTTATGTATTTTAACTATAGTCAAGTATATTAGAAAAGTTTAAAATAGTTTTAATATAAGATAAAGGTTATTTTCAAAGAAAATCAAATCATCAAAAATTGCTTTGGGATGTCGACATGCCTATGGTGACCATGTCGACATGGTATCAGTTGAGTTCAAAATTTAAATTTCAAAAGAAGTGTCTATTCTCCATGACTCTTCATGAATGGACATGGTTGTTGTTCTTCTATAAATAAGGGTTAGTTTCAACGAATTTTATATCAGATTTTCTAGTTTTTCACTCCTCTTCTTCTTCCACATTTCTTAATACATACTCTTACCATTACTCTGTCAAAATCAATATTGAATCATACTCGATTACTTCTAGTTTGATTCTCTATCACTATCTCAACAAGGTTCTCAGTGCTATTCAGAGTTATAGACTTCTTTGTAATCTACTAAGCAAGAAAAGGTGTGATTGTGGCCTTGAAAATCAATCAAGCGAGAGAAGGTGTGATTGTAACCTTGGTAAATCAATTGGGTAAACTTGTGGCCCGGAAATCAAGTATCTCTACCTAAAGGATTGAAATTCTGGAGGGTGTACCTCGTAGCCTTGAAATCGAGGGTGTAATGTACAATTGCTTTTGAAAGAAAATCCATACTTGTGTTGCGGAACTGGATGTAGGATAACTCTGAACCAGTATAAAATCCGGTGTGTTCTTTCCTTTACTGCTTTTATTTTATTTCTGCATTTGTATTTGTTTCTATGATTATCCCTATATCTGTAGATTGCATACATCTGTGTCTAAATTAACATAAACTCAAAAAGATTTAGTAATTCTTTATAAACACTATTCACCCTCCCCTCTAGTGTTAATCCTAGCCTTAAGATCCGTAATCCGCATTTCTTTCAATTGGTATCAAAGCAAGGTTTTCAAAGTTTCATAATCTGATTTTTGAAAAAAGTTCTTAAAATGGCTATATTTGTTAATACTAGTTTATAAATAATCAAATCATCATTGTTTCATGAGTCTGCATATAATCAATATTCAAATTCAAGTTATCTATCAAAATTATTTGATGTGCAGGAATCATGCTTTATGGATGATGGGGAATCAATCCACAACGGACAAATTGTGCAGATCAGAAAGAACAAATGGATACTTGATAGTGGGTGTTCTAGACACATGACTGGCAATCCAGATATACTGAATGATATTATATACAAAGACGGAGGACTGGTTAACTTTGGAGACAATTCAAAAGGATATGTGATTGGCATCGGCAATGTCGGTAATTCTGAAACTCCTACTATTGCTAATGTTTTGCTAGTTAAGAATCTAAAACATAATCTGCTAAGTATAAGTCAACTCTACGATAAAGGATATAAAATTAAATTTGAAAAAGATAAATGTCATGAAGATAATAATTCAACCATAATATTTGAGGGAGTCAGGAAAAAGAAT
This sequence comes from Allium cepa, assembly GCA_030765085.1. Lineage (NCBI taxonomy): Eukaryota > Viridiplantae > Streptophyta > Magnoliopsida > Asparagales > Amaryllidaceae > Allium > Allium cepa. The sequence continues at coordinate 142,976,527 of CM060932.1, forward strand.
ATTTATACTCTTAGTACGAAAGTTTCAAATGATAATCTGTGTCTGTTGGAAAATACAAGTGACCCTTGGATTTGGCATAAGAGATTTGGGCATTTGAATTTCAAACTCTTATCTAGGCTGTCAAAACATGATCTAGTAAGAGGTCTCCCTAAAATGAATTTTAAAGTAGATAGTTTATGTGATGCATGTCAATTAGGAAAACTTAGAAAAATTTCCTTTAAATTAAAAGATATGATCTCAACTTCAAAACCTCTTGAATACTTCATCTTGATTTATTTGGTCCATCTCAAATTTTTTCAATAAATCATATTAAATATGTTTTTGTAATTGTAGATGATTATTATAGGTTTACATGGACAATATTTTTGAAACATAAAAGTGATACTTTTGAATGTTTTAAGACCTTTTCAAAAAGAATTCAAAATCAATTTTCTCCAAAAATTATAACTATTCGAAGTGATCACGGTGGTAAATTTGAAAATGAAAAGTTTGAGGAATTCTGCAATAAAAAGGGAATAACTCAAAAAATTTCATTTCCGAGAAATCCACAACAAAACGGAGTAGTAGAACATAAAAATAGGACGATTCAAGAGTGTGCGAGAACTATGCTTTCAGATAGTAATTTACCAAAGAATTTTTGGGCAGAAGCAGTTGCTACTGCCTGTTATATTTTAAATAGAATTTTAATTAGACCTCTAACTGATAAGACATCTTATGAACTTCTTTATTCAAAGAAACCTAAGGTATCTTATTTCATAATTTTTGAAAGTAAGTGCTTTTTTTTAAATACAAAAGATAATTTAGATAAATTTGATCCTAAATCCGACAAAGGAATCTTTATCAGATAATCTAATAGAAGTAAAGCATACAGAGTGTTTAATTTAAAAACTAACACCATTGAAGAAACAATGCATGTTTCATTTGATGAAAATTTCAAAAATTTTGAAGATACAAATGATGAAGAGGATTTAATCACTCAAAATCAAGAATCAATTGAAACTAGTAATGAAATTAATCATCCTAATAAAAGGACAAAACTTTTAAAAGATCATCCTACAGAAAATATACTGGGAGATATGCAATCTTTTGTTAAAACTAGAAATCAACTAAGTCAAATGAGTAATGTAGCTTTTATATCAACTATAGAATCCAAAAATCCAAAAGAAGCATTAACTGATGATTCATGGATTTTGGCTATGCAAGAAGAATTAAATCAATTTACTAGAAATGATGTTTGGCAACTTGTTCCTAGACCTGAAAATAAAACTATAATTGGAACTAAATGAGTTTATAAAAATAAAATGAATGAACAAGGAGAGGTAGTTAGAAATAAAGCTCGATTAGTCGCTCAAGGTTATTGTCAAGAAGAAGGAATAGATTTTGATGAAACCTTTGCTCCCGTAGCAAGATTGGAAGCCATTAGGATTTTAATTGCTTTCGCAAATCATACTAATTTCAAATTATTTCAAATGGATGTTAAAAGTGCCTTTTTAAATGGATTTGTAAAAGAAGAAGTATATGTTGAACAACCACCACTTTTTGAAAATGATAAATTACCAAATCATGTTTACAAACTGAAGAAAGCTTTATATGGTCTAAAACAAGCTCCTAGAGCCTGGTATGATAGACTAAGATCTTATTTATTACAATCTAATTTTGAAATTGGTAAAGTGGATAATACTCTTTTGATTAAAAGACATAAAAATGATATTCAACTAGTACAAGTTTACGTAGATGATATCATTTTTGGATCAACTAATTTTGAAATGAATAAATAATTTTCTGAAATAATGACAAAAGAGTTTGAGATAAGTCATATGGGTTAATTAAATTTCTTTTCAGGATTACAAAAAAAACAATTAGATAATGGTATCTTTATTAGTCAAGAAAAATATGCTAAAGACCTAATTAGTAAATTTGGTTTGACTACTGCGAGTGGAAAACCCACTCCCATGGCAACCAATGAGTACCTTAGTAAAGAAGATCTCTCGAAAGATGTAGATCAAAAATTATATAGAGGAATGATTGGATCACTACTCTATATTACTGCCAGTAGACCTGATATCATGCATAGTGTTTGTCTTTGTGCTAGACATCAATCCCAACCTAAAGAGACCCACTTAAAAGCCGTAAAACGAATCATAAGATATGTTAAACACACATCTGATTATGGTTTATTTTACCCTAAAAATGATTATTTTGACTTAATATTTTATTGTGGTGCTGACTATGCTAGTTTGAAATCAGACCGAAAAAGTACAAAGTGGGACTTGTCACTTTTTGAGGCATTCTCTGGTTTCTTGGCTTAGTAAAAAGCAAAACACAGTTTCTTTATCAACAACTGAAGCAGAGTATATTTCTGCTATTTTGACTTGTTCTCAAGTAATATATGTGCAACAAACTTTAAAAGATTTTGGTTTAAAATTTTCAAAATCACTAATTTATTGTGACAATACGAGTGCGATAAATTTATCCAAAAATACTACTCAACATGCTCGAACTAAACATATTGATATCAGACATCATTTTCTCAGAGACAATATAAGTAAGGAAGTAGTTACTCTTGATTATATCAATTCTGAGAATCAAATTGCTGATATCTTAACAAAACCCTTAAATGGATCAATATTTACTAAATTTAGAAGAGAATTAGGTATTTGTTCTATAACTGAAATATAAAATAGAAATAAAAAGTATAATTAATAATAAAAATAAAAATAAATCAAATATTAAAAATAAAAAGGACCATGTCGACATCCCCCATATACCCATGTCGACATGCAACGCTTTTCTTTTTAAAATTCTTTTCCCGCCAAAATTCAAAACAATTGGTTATATATTCTTCACGTTTTCGAAATTTTATTCATCATTTCTGTTATCTCTCTGTTCTTCTCTCTGAAATCAAATAATCAATGGCCTCTTCTTCCAAATCAAACATAAAATCAACCTTTTCGTTCCCCTCTCATATGTCTGGTCCATTTTAACGTACTACTCTCGCTCGTGTGACTAAAATAGAGGACTCTCTGAAGGATGTACTTCAGATGATAACTGAAATTCAAGTGATTCAACTCCGTATGGCAAAGGAACAAGAGAAGCAAGGCAAGATTCTTAGGGATTTGCAAAAATTTATAATGGATAATCAAGCCAACCCTATCTTGATTGATGAAGACTCTATACTCAATCAAGAGGCCAGCGAAGAAGAAGAAGAAGAACCCATAGAAGAAGCGCACGCGAAGGATGATGACCAAGTCGTGTGTGTTGGAGAAGTGTGTTTTGACAAAATGGGAATCTTGTCGAACAATGAGGAAATTTCTGTTTCCACTATCCAAACTGTTCGATCCATAGATCTCCTATGTTTAAAAACACACATTAGTTTCTTCTCTTTCTTTACCATTGTTGTTTATTCTTTCTTACGTTTACAACGAAAAATGTACATTCAACTATATGATTAATAAATTAATTGTGTTCTTATATGTGTTCTTCTTATTAATACATAATAACTATACGGTTATTATATACTTAAGATAGTTAGTAGTTTAGGATTAGATTTATTATTAGATCTAAGTGTTGATTATTTATGATAACACTATTATTATAATCACATAGTATATTAGAATTAGGGAGAGTTATATAGTTTGGAGTTATAAAGTTTAGAGTTAGTTTTTGTTGATGACAAAGGGGGAGAAATATAAAATAGGTTAGTTAGGCATAAATTAACGGGGAGTTATTAGGATAGAAGTAATATTTTATAAACAAAGGTTGTCATCATCAAAAAGAGGGAGATTGTTAGTCCATGAGATGATGGTTTTGATGACAACAACCTTAGAATAGATTATAAAATATAAATAATAACATTATAAGTTTAGATATATATATGTATATGTAGGTTTTAACCATGTAGGTACCAAAAATGAAGACTGTATAGTATAGAGATTCAAGATATCAAGATTGAATACTTATGAGTATCAAGAATATCAAGAGTTTAAGAATTGAAGTAATTTATTCTTTAATTAGAAATTTTGTTAAAACTCATAGAAAAGCACTGGCATCTTAAAATCCAATTTATTCATGAAATGGAATCCACTTCGAGCCTGTTAAAGGGATGGAACCCTAAGTAGGATGGAACCTACGAAAAATATAGTGGAACATTGTTTTGTATCCGCTAACTTTTTGTTCAAAATGATTTTTCAAAATTATATCCTGTTTTCAAAAAAATTTCAAAACCTTCCTTTTAAAAGCATCAAAAACCTCTATCCTGATTTTAAATAATTTTAGCCTCAAAATTATCTTTAATTTCAAAGTCAAAATTACTCCTGATTTTAAACTATCTTTCAAAATAATATATTTAACTTTTAAATATTTATACTTAAGATTTAAATATAAAATTATAGTTAAATTATATATATATATATATATATTATTCTCTATATTTACTTATGTGTTTTAACTATAGTCAAGTATATTAGAAAAGTTTAAAATAGTTTTAATATAAGATAAAGGTTATTTTCAAAGAAAATCAAATCATCAAAAATTGCTTTGGGATATCGACATGCCTATAGTGACCATGTCGACATGGTGTCAGTTGAGTTTAAAATTTAAATTTCAAAAGAAGTGTATGTTCACCATAACTGTTCATGAGTGGACATGGCTGTTGTTCTTCTATAAATAGGGGTTAGTTTCAACGAATGTTATATCAGATTTTTTTGGTTTTTCACTCCTCTTCTTCTTCCACATTTCTTAATACATACTCTTACCATTACTCTGCCGAAATCAATGAATCATACTCGATTACTTCTAGTTTGATTCTCTATCACTATCTCAACAAGGTTCTCGATGCTATTCAGAGTTATAGACTTCTTTGTAATCTATTAAGCGAGAAAAGGTGTGATTGTGGCCTTGAAAATCAATCAAGCAAGAAAAGGTGTGATTGTAGCCTTAGTAAATCAATTGGGTAAACCTGTGGCCCGGAAATCAAGTATCTCTACCCAGAGGATTGAAATTCTGGAGGGTATACCTCGTAGCCTTGAAATCGAGGGTGTAATTGTACAATTGGTTTTGATAGGAAATTCGTACTTGTGTTGCGGGACTGGATGTAGGATAGCTCCAAACCAGTATAAAATTTGGTGTGTTCTTTCCTTTACTGCTTTTATTTTATTTCTGCATATGTGTTTGTTTCTATGATTATCCCTGTATCTGTAGATTGCATACATTTGTGTCTTAATTAACATAAACTCAAAAAGATTTAGTAATTCTTTAAAAACACTATTTACCCCACTAGTGTTAATCCTAGCCTTAAGATCCGTAATCCGCATTTCTTTCACTAAGGGGCCAACAAATCTACGAGTTCTCATCAATTGAACTAAAACTACCAAATCAAAATATAAAGCAATTCCAAATTCCTTCGTACGCACATACATTTGTAATTAACCATTTATGACAATACATATTTTGATCTTAACTGATCAATTTCAACAAAGTTATTCTCATTGTAATCAACTAAAATTAGAGAATCATAGATGAATATTATGATAATGGAAGAACCATACCGACGAAGGTTTGGAGGTAGGTTTGTGGCCGATGGAAGGGGAATGACAGTGACTTTGGAAGCGCAGTGGCTTTGATGGCGTCAACAAGAAGGATTTCAAAGGTGGAGGGGTCGATAGTGGCTTTGGTGGAGTAAACGTCGATGGGTTCGTTGAAAGTTGTAGTACAACGACGGGGACTTGGGGGATTTGGAGCAGCTTTGTCGGCGATGAGGGCTTAGGGACTTTGTGGCAGCGTCATCGACGATGGAGGCTTGGGGGCTTTGAAGCAGCATCGTCGGCAATGGAAGCAGAGTACGACAATGGGATGGATTCATGGTCGAAGGAAATAAAGAAGGAAGAGAGAGTTTTAATTTTTGATTTGGAGAAAAATGAAATGGGAAAGGCATTCGGTCTGGTTGTACTAGTGGAAATAAGTAGTCAGTATATCGTCGCAATTTCGACAACATACCGATTACTTATATGTTTTTGCCATTTACCAACGACATACTATCGACATCGCCTATGTCATTAGTATGTCATCGTCTCGTCGGCAATTATTCTTAGGTATATTGTTTATTTTAGTGATATTTATTGAGTGATTTTTGGTGTAAATAAAATTTGAGATTAGAGTAGAAGATGAAGAGCTCCAATAAATAAACAAAGCAATTAGGTCTTTTAGTATAGTTATATTTAATTTGGGTAATGTAATAAAAAGTTATACCAGTAACACATATTTTTTTAATATTTTAAGAAAAACTTAGCTCTGGACAGCGCCTTGACAAGAGGTGAAATAAAGCACCAAAGTATAAAAAAGGGACTACGTAAATCATAAAATGGCGTAAAAATGTTGCTCGATGACACCACACGATGCCCTTGACATCATAGGTTTAGAGCGTGTGAGTTTTGATATATGAATAATGTTATCCTGCATATTGGTCAAGGCCGGAATATCAACGAATTGGCTGGAAAGGATGGATATCAGGATTGGAGATCGGCCGGAAACAAAGATATAATAGATGTTATCAAAATTTGGCTGAGCTTCAATTAAGGCAGGATCGATTCGGAATGATGATCAAGGCTGGGAGATGCTACGTTTCAAATTTTAGGTCAATCGGAGTTCGTATGCTCGAGATATAGATGGATCAATGTTGAAAGAGGCTGGTTTGGTATCGATACTGTTCATATCCATACGTTTCATATTGATGCCCATGGATACGAACAAGGCATTCGTATCGATCAGGGAGAAGGATTAAATGGATTTCGACTCGATGACTATGGACTTGGATCGAATAGGCAGGCACATAACGGTTTGTTCGACTCGATGATTTCGCGTCGATCAGGATGGAGCGTAGCAATATTCTTCGAACCGATACTGTTCGTATCAATCAACAAGACTACTTCGAATCGATACTGTTCGTACCGATCAACATTGGGTACTTTGAGTCGATGCGAAGAAGGGTTCGTCGATGGATACGAACAGAGGCATAGTTGATGGATGCGAAGAAGATCGAAAACGTTAACAGGTGGATGGTAGCACATGGATACGAACTGTGAGTGGTAATGGATATGAAGGGCATAACATTCGATCGATGCGAAGGAGCCATGTTTGTATCGATCATGTTCGTAGCGATTAATATGAAGGAAGCGGTCAACTCGGCGTTAGAAGTGGATCTCCCTTGGACTTCCGAGCCACGAAATCGATGCAACTAATATGAAGGGATCGAGCCTCGAAAATAGCGCCATGTCGCCGATGCGCACGTGCTTAGTATCGATACGAATAAGTATCAATACGAATTGATCGATACAGACCGGACGACATTGATGAAGTTATATTCCGTATCGATCATATCTTGAGATCCACAAGTCCAAATGCTATGAAATTTTCACAGGAGCTTACGTACAAGTTAAAGAAGGTTCATGCCAAATTTCAACTCCATTGGATAAAATCTTGATCGGTACGAATTACGTTCGTATCGATCATGGATCGAGCCAAAACTTCATGGGATCGATCGTGTGGGCCCACTCACGTGGCAGAAGAGGTCTTATGAGATCTGAGCGAGATATTTGCTGCCTACGTCTATAAATAGCACCTCAGAGCCCACAGAAAATTGATCTTTTGGCGATCCGACGTCCAGACTCGACCGAAAACACTTTTGCACTACTAAGCTACTGTTGTACTCGAATTTCTTCATTGTAATCCGCTATATTCAACTGTAACCAGCAAGGAAAGTCAATAAAAGATTAATTGTCGGAGTGGACGTAGGCCGGAGATAGCCGAACCACTATAAATCTTGTGCCTCTGTTAATTTCTTTCTGTTTGAATTGTGTGAATCTTCATTTTTATTTTCTATATAACTTAGATCTGTGATTGGTGATCATTTATTGTCGGTCTGTGTTCGAACATCGATATTTTCACAATACTTGGGTTTCGTGACCAATTTTGACGCAAATGAATAACATAATTATGTATAACATTTTATCAGTTTTTGAATACAAACTGATCGATAAAATATGTATGTGTGTATGTACACGTGTGTATGAAAAATACCATGTGAACACAAATTATAGTATGCTAGGTGACATAATAGATTTTATTGCCTTTTTTATGAAAGGGAGATACATCTATTAGAATCTAGTGTTAACAATTGTGTTTCGTGTTGTTTGTTTAAATTGTATCTAATTATTTTAGGACGAACATATATTTAACCAAAACCATTAACAATGAATTGTAGAAAATCTATGAACATTCGTTATTTGTTGGATATCCATTGCCATTCCATATCCCAAACGTATTTTGGACACGGATTCCTTAAATTTCTTTTATAATGATATTTGTCAACGCATATAGTAATCTAGAATAAATCCTCCAACCTAATTTCCCTTATATACGTGTGTGTATAAAATTTACACTACACCTTTTTTTTTCTTTTCTTTTCCTTTGGTATATAAGGATATGGAGATTAACTTGTACATTATGTATGTTTGCATTTGTCAAACTAATAATCAAACTGGGTAAAATATCTTGAGCTTAAATATAATTTAGCTTAAGGCTCTGATATTTTCTATCTGTACAAGTTTTGTATTTTTACTTATTGCTGATGATTTGATTCCATGATGCATAACATGAGAACATAAATTGTGGACAAAACTAAACATATTCATTCGCGTGTAACGAGGAGAACTAATAAATAAACAACCTAAAATTTTGTTGAATACAATTTAAAGCAAATTGGAATTTTTACGCTCGCGGCATCACATTATTTTGCTTACACTTTCCAATTAATGTTTCAACTTCTTTTTTGTTTGGTTGTTAGCCCTTATTTATTGCAATTTATGTCATACTACCTTTTCATTTCTATATTTATAATTCAATCATCCCTCTCCTCTTTTGAACTTCCCTTCTTTTACTCTACTTTTCCTTACTAGTCTCTTTCTTTCTAGTAAATTTCTTGCAATATTCTCGTTGCACTTTTTTCTTTTTCTTTGTTGCAGAATATTATTTAAATTTTATAGAATGCTAGCTAGGTTGAATCGATTTTGCTAATGAACGGGATATTGCAGCGGTTCAATTACAAAACCGCGTTCATGTATTGAACACCGTTATTTGATTGAGCCGCGCCAATATCACGTTCTCTTGTGCTATCAATTTCGATTCTAAGTTTCAGTCTTTTCCATTTCAGTTTATTATTCATAATTTGTTTAAAGTTTTTCTTTCGAGAATCATGCTAGAGTTATTTTATTGCTTTCATTCGTTGTATGTATTAATATCGGTGTGTTTGCCTCTAAGATTTGCAACGTTTATACTACATGGTTTGCGGAATTATAAGTGCGCATGCTGTTTTTGCTTAGGTTAAAGTTTATTGATTATGAATTCAAACTGAAAAAGTGCAAAATCAACGATGGTATATTGTTTTTACATTTGCTTTCGAAGTTGATCCCTTGCAAATGAATTCAGCATGTGAAACAATTTCTAATTCTATTTTTATTGTGTAATGATCATCATTTTTGTTGGCTTTAGCTGTAAAGTCATTATCTATGTAACATATGTAGAATATTGTAGCAGAAAGTTTTACTATTTTAGCCAAAACAACAAAAATCTTCTTCATTGGTTTGTTAACTTTTAATAATAGTCAAAGGTCATGAGTAGGAGAAGCTCATTCGGTTTTTTATGTACATGAATTAATCATCAGCAATGTAACTGGCAATTTTCAAAACTGAATGCAATACTATGCATGAAGTTACCATTTAAAATTAAATTCATTGTTTATCAATTTAATTTCATAACCACATCCATGTGATACATAAGATAATTTGTCCGCATAACATTAGGAGTTTGTTTTTAATGCACGTTTAAAATGAACTATATGAACTAGTAATGAAATATAGAACAAATTACCAATTTATTCACATGGAATCATAAAATACTAGTAAAGTTAAGGATACAAAAATAAGTCAAAAGGCTAGCTAGAAAATATTTCCAAAACAGAAGAAAATAAGACCTAGAATGCAATAATCTAACTTGTGTTTCTATCCATCATAGTTAAGATGAAGCGAGGAGTATGGACAGCCATCAAAATGGATGACATGGCAATCATGAAGATGCCGTGAAGCTTCCACTCATGGCGAACGTAGGATATGAAGCCGCGCTTGCAAGATTCGCAATCGTAGCACAGTTGGGTGATCTCGTTGCTCCATGCTTGGCAGTCTCCGTACGTGCTTGGATCTATGGCCGTTTGATCATTTGGTGGTGTAGCGTTTGTTGTGGAGAATAAGGAAGGAGAGGGGACTGTGAATGGATTGTTTGCATTGGATCTTGTCCAATATGTTGCGTTGATGTACTTTAGTCCGCATACTCTTGAGGGCTTGCAGCATCCCGACTTTGCAACAATTGAAACACGTTTTTAGTCATAAAATGAATGATACATTGAAATATTTGTGTGCATTAGTTGTGGGAGAAGTTTTACCTGTGCAGTTTTTGTCCTGTGCAAATGCAGTCGGAAATAAGAAAATGTATGTATAAGAATTAATATTTTATGATCTAGGTTATTTGCATCATTGTTTTTGCCTGCGCTAATAGAACGGGCCCTTTTTTTGTACAGTATAGCCGTTATACGTATATATATTTCGATAAAATAATATAAGTTTGAACCAAAATAAGGCCCATTCTCGCTTAAACTAGCATCGTATAACCAAAATAAGTTTGTACGGATTACATTTTAGGCTGAATTGCACGTAATAGAGTATAGAGTAATTGTGCACATATCAATGATTTTGCTATCTTCAGTTTGAAGATGATACTACGAAAAAATTAACAATGTTTGTAATCAAAATGTGAGGCAGCAGCGATCATATGGAAAATTTAAAAAGATGATTTTGCTGTACATGTTATTCTTTTCAATTGTTTATTTTTACCAAAAAATATATAATTTATTTTCGCTCTTTAAGTGAAAAGTTTAAAAACGGAATATAAAAATATAAAGTTGGAGAGCATATATGGCCACCTCAATTACTTGTTGGTTTTGCTACTGCTTACAAATTTCCCTAAAGCTGAATAACATAGACAAATTTGCTAATTAATCTCATACATGTATAACATATATACAGTAAAATATAGAAACAAATACCTCAATGGGAGACAAGGACTTGTTCCCAAATTCATTCTCCGACAACTGAACAGTACTATAAGCAAGATCGGCGCAGACATTAGAATCATAAATGCAACCCTTAACTCTCCTCCACACATTTGGATTCTGAATCCGATTCCTAATCCACAACGGAGACGCAGGCACCGCCCTACTCTGCATCGTATAACCACCTCTCACCAAAATCCCAAAACTCAGCATCATCAAAAGCGCCACAGCCAACACCAATGCTCCAGGCAGTACAACTCTAGCTCCATAATGCGTCACAAAACAACTGATCACGAACACTGATAGGAATCCCACGCCAAGGGCTAATCGGAGATGGGGCATGTGCAGGTATTCTTCACAGTTGTAGTCTTTTGTTAATAGAATCCAAATGCCATAGCATAGTATGGGTAAGGATGATAAGTAGGATATGATTGCGATCCAAGTGCTTGGCGATGTTCTTTTTGATTGTGAAGGAGATGGTGGTGATGGCGAAGGCATTGTATCCATTTTTGTTAGTGGAAGTTGCATTGCTTTTGAGCCCTGGATGGTGTCTTTTGATTGTGAAGGAGTTGGTGGTGATGGCGAAGATGTTGTGTGCGTTTTTGTTAGTGGAAGTTCCATTGCTTTTGAGCCCTGGATGGTGTCTTTTATGTTTGATGATTTATTGCACTGGAGGATGGGTTTTTGTTTTTAAGTTTTGAACCAACGGACATATATGTTTTTTGTTTACGTTTTCTGATTTTGTTGTATGGAAGAATGAGTCATCTTTCCTATATTTTCTAATCTAGCAGCAAAATAGATATTTCTTTTTGCGAGATATTTATGAAATTTGTATCATATATTTTTTTAGCAACGTAAATAATCGTACATAGATTCATGACATATTCTACAATGTGATGGTTTTGCATATAGAATGAACTTTTTGCTTTACGAAATTGCCAGAACATCAGATATTTTGCCTTAGGCTATTATTACAAATAAAGTCATGGGCTGAAGCATAGCTTATTCAGACAACTAAATTGCCACAACATACTGTGGTGTTGTGAAAAATTACATCACACTAAGGGCTACGTGGAAGTTTGTGTACCATAAGTGGAAAATATAAACTTAGTTGGATTACATTACTATAACGGCTATATGCAAGTTTGAAAATTGTATACAAGTTGAAAATGCGATCATCTCTTATAATTCACTCAACTGTCTTACATTAATGGGATAAACATATTCCAGTGAACCGTCATACAAAGTATCTATAAGCAACCGTGCAGTTGTTTCAGTAGGATGATACAAATCCCAAAAAACAAAACTTGTCCTACTTGGACACAATCTTGATATTGGAATACAACCAATCGCCGCATTCAGATCACCTATTCCACAACATGCGCTCTTCACTTCACTGAATCCTATACACACACAAAGTTATTTGAATTTATGCAACAATTAGTTGAAAGTAAAATGAATTCAAGGTTGCTTACCGTAATCAGCTGGTTTGTCAATGTATTCTTGAAATTTCGAAGAGGAGTTGAAGAATGAAAAGCTCAGGCTTTTAAGTTCCAGTTTCATTTCATGAAGAAGTGAAGCTACTTTGTTGTTGTACTGAACTGAAATGCTGTTTGTTGTCGAGTTACATGCGTTCAAACTTGTGTTTCTTCTTTGGGCAGGGCAACATCCAATTGGTCCAGTACCAACAAATGCAATTTTCCGTGCACCAAGATTGTGTAACTTCTGTTAGCAAAACAATGTTTTAGCAAATTTATCTGTGAACTGTGTTATACCATATGAATTCACCAAATTATACCATAAGTTACCTTTAAGTGTTCATGTAATGAAGAAATCATAACATTGAGTAGTTTGTAAGAGTCAGTGCCACTTTGGTTGTAGGGTTTTTTGACATAATCAAGAATGTCATTGCTTCCAACTACTAGTAGAAAGACAGACTTAGATAAGTGATATTGAGCTTTAGCATTTCCATATTTTTCCAGTAAATTCATGTATAGTTCAGAGTAGTAATCTATCTGTTTGCTCAGTTTAAGACACTGCCCCTGTAGAAATTCAACATTCGTCGTAACATATATGAATTTCTGTAAACATACAGTTGAAAAGCATTAGATATGATCTCTTACTTCACGTGTCGAATCTAGGACTCCTGCTCCTGCAGATGCAAAGTTAACACCTTTCATGAATATTTCGGTAATATTGGCGTTCGCTAAAATGGAGAGAAAAGGTGGAGGTGAAACCAATCCAAGTTTCTCAGCTGTAAAAAGAAATTGAGAAAGAAAGAAGTAACATTTGTTATTCATATTTGGCTATGTAATGGAAGGTTTGAAATTCAAAATCTTTGAGTATATATAATAATAGAAAAATGAAAATACCGAGAAAATCAGCGGGATTCTTTCCGTTACTAAATCTGCCAGTGGCATTTTGAGCAGGAAAATCAACGCCATTGTGAGGGAAATTAGCCTTCAAAAAAGAGAAGGGTAAGTAATTATTGTTGCCAACATCAGCTAAAGAGTCCCCAAACACATAAAGTGCAGGCACACTTGCATTCACTTGAGTTGCAAACAAGAAGTAGAAACATAGAACAGATAAGATGATTTTGAATAACATTTTCAATTTTACCTTGTAATGGAAGATAAATGTTTGTTTGCCCGATGAATTTAATACCGAATGTGCAGATTTTGGGAAAACATGGAGTAGGTGGTAAAAGCAAGAATAGGATGAGGGTCGAGTCACACATATATACATGCTGCCGCTGCTATTCATTCTTTTTTGATGCAGAGTACTACTAGTTTCAAACAAAAAAAATAGACGAGCGCCATTTTCAGCAGTTGTTTATTTGAATGTTAAATAATTTGATAAAGAAATCATATTCTTTTAGCTATCTTAACTGCATTTTCATTAGGATTTGAACTAAATTGCTCTCCGATAACCTTCTGCATTGAACTTAGGAGTATTTTGAGATAAAAGCTATGTAAATACATAGTTATCTGTGTTATAAGTGTGAGTCTCCTCCACACGTTCTCATATATAGAAACGATTAACCATTGTATTTATCACTTATTTATTAACTAACCATTAGTATAAATCAATAGGCAAACTTTCAAACTGTAGGGCCAAATAGTTAACGTGATCACTCTATGGAGAGAAAATCAATTTTGTCTTTTGTTTGAAATGAATTCCAATCGAAAGTTATGGCTAAAACAAAGTTGTAGTTTCAAAACATTACACAACTTACCTAAATTTTGAATATTTTAAATTTTACATTTCTGTTTATTTTAAAACTTGGGACAAGATTGTTTAGTCATACTAATTATATTTTTTCCGCATATTTTATTCTAAAAAAGGCTGTTGCTCCGTTAATCAAGTTTTTGAAAAGAAGAGCGACTATTTGTGAATTAAGTAACCGAATAATATATCTATTAGTCAATATCATAAACAATTTGAATTGAAAGGAAATATGAGATAAACAAAAGGTGGAAGCTATGTTTTTATTAGATAGCAAAGAACATTAAGCGTAAAATACAATAATCTAAACGTTGAGAGTTATTTTATACGCCTGAAACAAAGAACTACGGAAACTAATTTGCCTTTATAACATATTAGGAAAACTAATAGAAAATGTAAAAATATTCTCTAACATTCCCCGTTAAACTCACGATACAACAACTATGAGTATTAAGAGTTTGACAACCAGAAAATGAAAACAATAAATAGAGCATGACTTGACAAATAAATCTGCAATCTGCAAGGAAGAACACACAAAACGCAAAATTATGGTCCCTTCTAGAGAAGATGACATATAAACGACAGTCAATTTCAATATGCTTGGTTCGCTCTTGAAAGACTAAGTTGTGGGCAATTTGAATTGCATTCTTATTATCACAATACATAGGAGACAAACGATGAAGAGATACCTCATATCCTTAAGCAACCATTTTAAACAAATAATTATCTATTTGGTAATAGAGGTCATAGCCCTATATTCCACTTCAGCTGAAGAATGATAAACAAGAGGTCACTTATCACTCTTCCTAAAGATAAAAGAATCACCTAAAAGATATAGTATTGGATAACTGACTTGGAACTAGTGGAATCACTACCATAATCAAGATTAGAGTAAGCACATGGCTCCAAGGAAGAGGTGGAAGAAAGTAGAATACTATGAAAACTTTTACGTCTAGATATCTCAATATACGAACAACAACAACAACCCAATGAACTGTAGTGGGAGAAGCTACAAACTAACTCACAACACGAACAACATATAAAATATATGGACGAGCAATGGTAAGATATATCAAGCTTCCAATAATAATATGATACAAAGTAGGATCTGGTAAAGATTCAACATCAGAAGAAGAATACTTCGAGTTGACCTCAATGGGAGTGTCTATAACCTTGTTATCTGCAAGTCTTGCTCAATTAGGAATATGTGTAATATATTTTGATTAAGAAAAAAGATAACTTTTGGGTGAGTTGGCTCACACATAGTAAAAAAATATCTTAGTGGACCCAAATCATTTATTTCAAACTATCTAACTCAGCCTTCAAAACTAAAATATCGTCAACATCAGCACCAATAATAATCATGTCATCAAGATACAAAGTTAAATGATACATCATTTATTAGTGCACTTAACAAAGAGTGCAGGATCGTGATTAGAGAAACAAATCTAAAAGACAACATGACAGTAGAAAATTTCTCAAACCAAGTTCGAAGAGCATGTTTTAGACAATGTAATGCCTTCTTAAGTTTGCAAACAAAACCAGAATCATGTGGGACACCATGCGGGAGATCCTTATAAATTTCTTCTTAAAATTCCTAATTTAAAAAGTCATATTTAACATCAAATTTAGAGATAGACCGCAAAAAAATGAAGGTACCGCAATAAGGGTGCGAACGATTGTTATTTATATTAGAACTGGCCCAGCCCGCAATGGAAGATGTGACTGAATTTTAAAAAAATTTCCTTAATTAGATCTACATCGAGCCTAGCTATAAAGTCTAATTTAATTAGAACATTTCTAAATTTAATTTAAATATTATCTCTTATTTCCTTTAAATTTACAAATTATAAATAGAATTTTATTTAACTTATATTCAGTTAAATATAATAGTACATATATGTATCATATACATGTATGTAAGTGTGTGCATGTGTAACACAATAATCCGTGCAAGGTATAACATGCCCAAATGTTGGAATTTACATTACAACAGACACGTTAACTCATCCTCTACGTATCGAATGTTGTCCAAATATATGTATGTATGTAGATTTATTACTTATATAAATATTGAAAACTATGAAAAATTATACACTCACACACACATATATCTTATATGTAAAAATATTAAAGATTTACATATATATACTATTGCATTAAATATTAAATAAATAAATATAAAGATATATATATGTATGTATGTATGTATATATACATGTATGTGTGTGTATGCATAATATATAAAGTTTTTTTTAAAATCATTTTACACATACACATATATATGTATGAATTGTAGCAACAAAATTATTATTACTATTGTATATATACATATATATATATATATATATATAATTATTTTAAATATATATATATATATGTATTAATTATGTATTTAAAACATATATTATTTTTAAACCACTCCGAATCGAATTCACAACACAAAAAATAATTATTTATGTTTATAGCATTAAAATATATATATATATATATATATATATATATATTAATTATTCAAAATACAACAAAATAATAATAAAAATATTTTTGTGTTATATTATTCGAATTTTAATTTTTATAAAATTAAGTCTTATATTTCAAATTTATGAATTTTTTTTTGAGAATTTTCTAAGTCAAAATAAATTTTTAATTAATTGATTAATTGATTTCGGCCGTTTAATAAATTGGACTTTTTAAAATATAAAAAAATCATTTTTAAATTATGAATTTTTTGGCCAACAGTTTAAATGATGATAAAAAAATTAAAATTTAACTTTCGAAACATATTTTATTTTATATGACTTATTTTATTAATATGTTGATTTAAATAATAGTAAATAAATTTTAAAAATTAATTTGCAGCCGCTGATAAATATGATCTATGTACATATGAATTTCTAAAATATAGGTTCAACTATTAACATGAGATATAATTATATACTAATCATATAATGAAAATTAGGTAGTATATTAATGCGCACGCGCGCGCGCACACACACACATATATATCAATTAATTAAATTATAATAATTAAAATAAAATTATTTTTATGTGCGCTTCAGATATATATATATGTATATATATATATACATATATATAATGTATTTTCTTGAATAAATTAAAACATACATATAACCAATCTAGTATTTGACAACATTAATGATACATATAAGAACCTTACCTAACTAGCAATATATGATATATATATATATAGTATACTGTTATCTAGAAATTATAAATCATATAGTATAGTAAATACATGCCAAATACTAATGAATTAGAGCACACCTTGTAACATTTGGAAGAAATAGAGAAATTTACGGATTATATCTCATACATTTCTCATCAATCTCAACCATCCATCTCCAAACCCCACTAACCTTTTTAGCCACCTCCTACAAGCCTTATTACTGCTGAAATAACATCTTAACTTCATTGCTAACAACCCATTTAAGCCTAAATAAATATTATTAATTAAATATAATATAATTGCTTGTCGATATCATATATCAAAAGATATATTTATAATTATTGTAAATATATACAACAATATTATTCCTCGAATCGTATTCAAAATTTTAAAATTAAATATTCATAAATATTAATTTATTTATTTACTTTATAACAATTATAACCTAATTAAATTTTTGGTCTAACGATAATTTATTATTTTGGTTGTGTGACTCGTCAAGTGTAAACTTGATCAATGATTAACATCGTACTATTTGTATGTTAATGTTCACACATCACTTAGTAGGTGGTGTGAAATTTTGGTCAAATTTATCAGTTACAGTAAAATTCTATTTCACTTTATTAAGCGTTATCCGATTATGATATTTATTTAAACGAATTCTCTTCATCGGTACTATATCACTTTGGACTTACGGAATTTATGGTCAAAATTCCAATATCTTCAATATTCAACCCTATAGTCCAAATACAAAGTCCTTGGTTCAATAATAACAATTATTATTAACCGAACTGCACTGGCCAGAGGCATTGACTTTGAGTTGACCTTGATACTAACCCCATAAAACCAAGGAGATGAATCCTCTCTTGAGTAGTGCTTCACTTCTAATATCTCCACTCGACCCAACTATAGTCACTTGATTAATGTCGTGCTATGATCTGACTACAATCAAAGCGGAGCTTTCATATTGAAGATCTATAGTATTCTCAAGTCAAGAAAACTATGTAAACCAGTCACATCGATAATTTATGTTTGACCTTAGTTATATTAACTTATGGAAAACTATCGAGTGAGTCGTTCCATAGTTATTCAATAAATATCAGTATGTAACCCCTAGGTTCCCTCGGTAGTCATGAGTAATAAACTGACCAACATTTGGAGAGCGCTATGACTCCAGTCTCAATGGATAAATTGATATTCAATCTCGATGCATATTGACTAGGAACGGTTAAAATGGTATATATGTTCTTCATTGTGATAAATTACTTACAGTTACACCACTTTATAACTACTATCACAAAACTTATAATTTATAATTTTTCTATTAAATATACTTTTACTTAAACCAATTAATTAATATAACATATTATATCAAGTATATAATACTAAAAAACACTTTTATTTTGAACAAGATCGATCAACGAGTTTGATACATGTAACAAATTACATAATTGCCCCTAAAGCATACCCCTAACTCTATCAATCTCTCATTTGCACTTATGATCAATTATGGAATCTTATTCCAACTTCTTCAATTGGTTTTTATAAAAACCAAGTGTGTCAGTCCCTTACCAAACCGGTATGCTATTGTGTTTAAATTATCTACCATGCTAATCAACTCTCTTCGATGTTGATAAACTAACTTTATCATATGGAACAATTCAGAGTATCTCCCTCGACTTCGAGTGAGCTCTAAGTTCTGTTACAAGCTGTATCGCACATTGTTACCATATAACAATCTTATGCAATTCTCAGCATTTGGAATCACCCTCGGCGCAACTATATATTTATGCATTTATTATATATAAACATTTCTTTTATTGTGACACTATACAAGTCAATGTACTTAGCATTTTCGTTGAATCAGCCACAATCTCTCTATTTGGAACATTTCAATTTAAATATTCTTAACTTGAGTTTTATTATTGACATATTATACTCAATATCATTATGAAGTTTGAGTCTGAATACTCCTTCGTAAGGAGTTCATAGTTTCTGTAAGTAATTCTCTAGTATTTCATAAATATACGAGAATACTCCAAACTACCATTCAGTGATATCAATTTGGACTTGTATTTTCTTCATGTATCAAATATATAAACAAATCACGATATCGTAGACAACATAACATGTATGATAATTCCTATTGCCAGTGTGTAAGAAATTCATTTTACATGTTCCGTATTAAATATTTTAATAAGGTATCCCTGCATATCATTTTGGGACATTTCCAGTTTCTTTTATACTTACTATAAAAGACATCATTTGTAGGATCGATTTCACCCTAGAGGGGGGGGGGTGAATAGGGTGATAGTGTAAATTATAAAAATTAATCGCGGAAGCTTATTAATTAATTTCAATTCAGATCACAGAATAGCAGCACAGATATCGCAAAATATTAATAACAGAATAAAACAGAACAACACAGAATTTACCCAGCTTCGGCAAAACCCTGCCTACGTGCTGCCCCCAAGGTTTCTACTAGAAATTAGATAGTCCCTCACTTACACACGTAAACTCGCTATACCCGCTATTGACTAATCTAACTCTACGCTCAAAACCCTGACCACAACTCAACCACCGAGTTGCGAATTCCCAAACTACACACCGTAGTTTGTCCCCTAGTCACACGACTAGAAAATTAAAAACGGTTTAAAAAAATACAATTTAAAAACAATTTAAAACACAATAACCCTTATTTAAATTTAAACCCTTAAAATAAAAAGTAAGCCCAAATTAATAAACACAGGCCGACCCCTTACTCACTTCTTCAACCCGTTCCTTTTGCTTTGTGAAAGTATGGCCGATCCTCTTTTCGTTCCTCTTTGCGAATCAGGGCTTCTGGTAATTTGCTTTTACTCCTTGCGATTTAAACTAGGGTTGTGCAAAAAGATGTTCGCCGCTTGATACAGTTTGATTGTATGCTTCGATGCTGTTTGCTTTGCCCACGGCTCTTCAATTTGGATCGAGTTCGTTTCGTGATTTCGGTATGTATTTTATCCTTTTGCTTTTCTGATTTTGGCTTGTTCGAACTCAATGCATTATGCCGATGATGATTTTGGGTATTTATAGGAGTTCGATCTCCTTTATTTTCGTTCGTATAATCATGTTTGAATTTGTCATTTTCGTTTCTCTGCCGCTTGATTATGCTTGAACGATTGATGATTAATCTGACTTTGTCAAATTCGTATACTTGATGCTTGGCACACACGGTTTTGATTTTTGACTGGTTCACAATTGGCTTCGGCCTTTGAATTTGTGTTGATTGACTATGGCCGTGAATCTCTCTGTTGACCCGATTGCAATATGCTTTGAATTCGAGACATTTGTTTACCATGTGCTTTGAGATGATTGAATTGCTTTGAAAATTCTCTGTTCTGTTGATTTCGTGATGAATTTCTCGGCTATGTTCTTGACTTTTGGTAGCACTGGTTTTTGACTACGATATTGAACTCCCCTGTGACTTGTTCAATTTGCTTTGCTGTTTGATTATTTCTTGTTGTACTTGGCTTTGACTTGATTTTTTAAAACTACTGTCACATTTGGCTTTGGTCATTCGAGTTTGAGACTGTGGCGATTTCACTGTGTACTTGAGAATGCACTGCATATTTGGTTTGCTCCTTTGTTGATGTTTGGATCATTATGCTGTCTGCATTGATGCTGCACTTGGTCTAGTTGTAACTGGACCTATAGCTTCCATCCATTTGAATTGAACTTGCAGTTAAGAACAGTTGCTTTTGATATGTTATGTCTGCTGTCCTTTGAGTTATTTCTTGCATCATAGTCTGGTTGGTGAGTCTGTTATGTTGATGGCTAGCCTTTGCTAGTTCATTCATGACATGTTGTCCATGTGTGTTCATTTGTGTTTGACCTTTGTTGTCACTGGTTCAATGTGGTAGTAGCTGTCTTGAATTTGAATTGTTGCATTTGTTTTCCTTTGCACTTTGTTTGAGTTTCACTGCCATAAGTCGTGCATGTTTATCTGGGTTGCATTGAGTACATCCATACTTCTGTGTTGTTTGTGTACTACTTAGGCTTCCCTGTACATTATACTTGGCTTTGGTTCTGCACCATGTTGTAGCTGTACTGTCTTGAGCTCGACATTGTTGTTTACTTGCTTTGATGCATTCACATGCTGCCATACTTGTTCATGCTGCTGAACTTGATGCAGTTTGATTGTTTTGTAGTTGTTGATGTTCTTTGTAGTTTGTATCTGCATTTTGCATTGGCCATGCTTTGGTCATTGAAGTATGTTGTCACTTGTTTACTGCATGTTCATCATTTCATATTGAACTGTTTCTTGTCATGTTCACTTGCACACTCGAGTTTGTAATCTCTGATTCATTGTGTTTGTTCTCCTGCATGTAGTCAGTTGTAATTGTATTGGACTTCATTCTGGTTAGCACTTGCATCACCACTGTAACACATATTCAACAATGCATGCTGTGCATTTCATTCAGTCTTCATGCATGTTCTCTGATCATTGCTTTGATTCATTTCATATTTCTGTTGGGGCTGTTGGTCTTCGTTGCATTCAAATTACTGCTGCTTCATTGTAGCTGTGTTGACCATTATGCACTGTAGCTTGCTGTCATGTTCACTGTCACTTGTGCATTGTTGAGTCACTTGAGTGTGTTGATGGATGTGTGCATCAATGTACATGTTTTTGCCGCTGTTTGATATAATGTTTTGAACCATTGTTTGCTGTGGCATTGCATTACTGTGCATTGAGCATTGTACTTGCAGTTTGCTGACTTCACGTCGCCTTAACTTGGTTGATGCACTGAGTTGAGTGGTGACTTGACCTTTGCATTTTGTTTATTTTTCTAATTTTCACCTGAGTTGAATCCGACTTGGATTTGACCTTGTGCTGAATGACATTATTTTATTGCACTTGAGTTGAATCCTGTATTTGGGTTTGACCTGTGCTCACTTGTCCCTGTAAATCGATCAAGTGTATATTTCGGTGTGCACGGCCTTGTGGCATATACAGTGATACACTGTGTATGTCACAAGCTGTTCGTGTATGATAAATTCAAATTTAAATTATGACGAACAACCCAAATAACTGAGGCAAATATTATTTTCAAAATTCATCTTTTATTTTATATTGCAAAAATATTTTATTTTCAATTTTACTGCGTTAGTTTATATTTTTGCAGATTTCTCAGATGCTGGATTCAAATTGGAATGGAGTTGAAGATAAATACGAGTGTGAGTGATATGTAGTCAGGTGAACTGTAAATATGTAATGTGATGTAATTGTAATCAAAGTTGTATAGTTATAGTGAGAGCTTGAAATTGTACTATTCAAAGATGTAATAAATATTTATTTGAATAATATATTCGTTTGAATTCAAATTTCGTGTTATTTATTTTATTCAGCAAATATTTATTTAATCTGTGAAAAATAAAATAGTATATTATCAAATACATTTAAACGAATGTATATATGTTTATTATCATCAAACAAAATCATATAAGCGCATATTCAACAATCTCCCCCTTTTGATGATAACAAACATATATTTAAGATTTTGAATATGTTAAATGTATTTGATCATAGATATATCCTAATTGCTCCCCCTATTTGAATGCTTCCTCTCTACAAAGCTCCCCCTACATATATGCATACAAATAGAAATATATAAATGAGCCTATATGCAAATGGAAAATTATTTGACCTTTGCTTGATTCTATTTGACAAAATCTTAGCATGGAAGCACATAACAAATTCCAAGTAATTCACCCATGCATAACCATGAGGACTTTTAAATGAGAGTGAATACTTTGGTATTTATTATTATTATTATTACCCCTTTTTTTTAAAAAAAAAATGAAAAACGAAAAACGAACGATTCCTGTTTAAAGTACCTCATTTCGACAAACTATATAGAATTTTGATGAGTGATGGTTGATAGAAATATGATAGGTATAGAGATGGTCATGGAATTTTTACCAACAAAAAGTTTTATAACTCTTGTTTAAATTTCTAAAGAAATTTTCTAATTATACTTTCTCGAGTTATAATATATAATCAATATCAAAATTCATCACTTTTTCAATCACTATTTTTCTTTTCGATAATCATTTGGGAGTCAGATTAGTCATAATAGTCATTTAAAATCAAATTCAAAAATAATTATGAAATTAATTTTACAAAAATGAATAATCTGAATATATGGTCAAAAATGATTTTCTCCAGGGGGTTTTTAAAAGAAAATTTTCTGCTATTTGAAAAATTATTTGAAATGAAAAATATGCAGATATTTTCTTTGAAAAACGATGCAGTTACTAAATGTCTCAAAAAATCACGTTTCACTAGTAATTTTTCTATCAACTAGATTAGCAGTGTAATCTGCATCTGAATTTCTCTTTCACTCAAAAATTATCATCAATTGAATTTTATAGACCAAAACATGAAGTGTGCATCAAAAATTTCAAACTCAATTTTTTCAGCAATTTAAATGACATTCTTTTGAATTTGAAATGAAGCCGTGTAAATAATCGAAAACCGTGAATATAGAGTCAGTCAGATTATAACCAATTGTAATATCCAACAAAACACTATTTTTAATCCAAAATGATATATATGAAGTAATTCAAAGAATTTAGAGATTTTTATAGTGTTTTTGGCATAAGAATATAATTGACCAACTATTTTGAATAAGTTAGAATCAAAAATCATCATCTTTTCATCAATCTCAATATTGGCTGATTTTAATTCAGAATATGGTGCAGATTATCACATTTAATATATCGTTTAAAACATACCATTACCTGTTTTACCTTTACGATATTTTTCGTCGTTGTTCATTGTGAATCTGTCACCTTTATACTAGGCTAAGGAACTTTGTTTTGTCGCCCGTTGCGTTTCTGGAACAGCCAAAATCCAGAGAACACTATTGTTGTTCCTTAGCCTGCCACCACACCTACACGAGAAAAGATTTATGTGACCTATTTGTTTTTATAGGTCCATGATTGTTAGTGGCAGAATATATCGAAAAACAATTTTGTAAAGACCCAAAACTATTTATAATTGTTCCTTTTGGCACCCAAATTTGTTTAACTTTGAGAGATTTTATATTTGTGCCTTTTGGAATCCAAATCGGTATAGTTTTCACATGTTTGGGTCTATACCAACAATTATTGTGATTGTGTCCATATTTTCTACAAATTGTGCACATGGATTTAGCTTGACTAATATTGCTTTCAACAATTTTCAAACTATTATATCCAAGTCCTTGTCTAACCGAATTAACAGTTTGCTTTCCTAATAGCATATTCAACGATTTTTCACTTTTTGAAAATTTATCTAAAGTTGTTGACAATTGTTGGACTTGTGATTTGAGAGATTCATTTTCGTTTAACAACTGTGTGCACTTTTTAATAGAATTCTCTCTCCTAGTATTTTCATTCTCCTTTAAAATCAGAATTTCATTTTCAAGTGTTTTTATATTGATTTCTGATTTTTTAATTTCCTTTTCAAATGTTGGACACTTATCACACTTAGGGATCCTACTTTGATAGGTTTTAACTAATTGATCAAGTTGTTTACTACATTCTATCAAAGTATCTTTTTGAGATTCAAGTTTGGCGTATTTTTCCCTAAGTCCTTCAAAACAACCGTTTACTTCATGAAAATATATAAGCAACTCAGAATGGGTAAGTTTTGATACCTCACTTGGCTCGTCATCGTACTGTCAGTTGTATCACCTCGAAGACACAATTCTGCCTTTTCGCTTTCACTGCCAGTGCTTTGATCATTCTCGTCTATTTCATCCCAAGTGGCTGCAAAACTTTTCTTTTTCTGTTTCTTTCCGTGGCTGGATTTAATTTGTGGACAATCGGGCTTGATATGGCCGGGTTTGTTGCAATTATAACAAATAAACTTTTGTTCTTCCGAGTAGTCTAGTGCTTTGGCTATTCTGCTTTTTGCTTTTTGAATTCGAGCTGAATTTCCATGTTTTTGATTCCATTTTTTGAATTTTCTTATTAACAGCTCCAATTCTGCTGCTCCATCATCTTCATCGTTATCATCATCACTTTTGGTTGTTCCTTTGAGAGCTATTGATTTCTTTGAGTGTCACCTCCTTCACGCTCTTCTTTGAATTTTATTTCTAGCTCATAAGTGGTGAGATTTCCGATGAGTTCTTCAACTTTAAGTTGTTTTAAATCTTTCGATTCTTGTATGGCAGTTACTTTTGCTTCAAAGCTTCGTGGAAGGACTCTGAGGATTTTCCGGACTATTTCTAATTCGGTATATGTTTTTCCGAGAGCTTTTGATTTGTATACGATATTGGAGAGTCGTCCGTACATCTCTTTGACATTTTCTTCCTTCGCCATTTTGAAGTTCTCGTATTCGCTGCTTAGCATTGCAAGGCGAGATTCTTTGACTTGAGATGTTTCTTCGTGAGTCACTTCTAGTGTGTGCCATATTTCCTGTGCAGTTAGACAATGTGAGACACGATTAAATTCAAATTGATCCAATGAACAGATAATAGAATTCATAGCTCTAGCATTAGCATTTTGTAATCTATTTTCTAGATCTGTCCATTGATCTTTTGGTTTCTCTATTTCCTGATTATCTACAGTTATAGTTGGTATACTATAACCTGTCTCAACAATATTCCAAGCGTCAATGGTTTTCAGAAAAATTTGCATTCTATTTTTCCAGTAAGCATATTCACCATTGAACATTGGTGGTCTAACTATCGACCGACCTTCTGCAAAAGCATTATTAAAAGAAGCCATTTTAAGAATTCAAATTTTTTAAAACAAAAACCGAATTTTTGAAACACGAATTTTTAAAATAAAAATTGATTTTTGAAAAATCAAATTTTTAAAACAAAAACGGCTTTTGTTCCTAGCTCTGATACCACTTGTAGGATCGATTTCACCCTAGAGGGGGGGTGAATAGGGTGATAGTGTAAATTATAAAAATTAATCGCGGAAGCTTATTAATTAATTTCAATTCAGATCACAGAATAGCAGCACAGATATCGCAGAATATAAATAACAGAATAAAACAGAACAACACAGAATTTACCCAGCTTCGGCAAAACCCTGCCTACGTGCTGCCCCCAAGGTTTCTACTAGAAATTAGATAGTCCCTCGCTTACACACGTAAACTCGCTATACCCGCTATTGACTAATCTAACTCTACGCTCAAAACCCTGACCACAACTCAACCACCGAGTTGCGAATTCCCAAACTACACACCGTAGTTTGTCCCCTAGTCACACGACTAGAAAATTAAAAACGGTTTAAAAAAATAAAATTTAAAAACAATTTAAAACACAATAACCCTTATTTAAATTTAAACCCTTAAAATAAAAAGTAAGCCCAAATTAATAAACACAGGCCGGCCCCTTATTCACTTCTTCAACCCGTTCCTTTTGCTTTGTGAAAGTATGGCCGATCCTCTTTTCGTTCCTCTTTGCGAATCAGGGCTTCTGGTAATTTGCTTTTGCTCCTTGCGATTTAAACTAGGGTTGTGCAAAAAGATGTTCGTCGCTTGATACAGTTTGATTGTATGCTTCGATGTTGTTTGCTTTGCCCACGGCTCTTCAATTTGGATCCAGTTCGTTTCGTGATTTCGGCATGTATTTTATCCTTTTGCTTTTCTGATTTTGGCTTGTTCGAACTCAATGCATTATGCCGATGATGATTTTGGGTATTTATAGGAGTTCGATCTCCTTTATTTTTGTTCGTATAATCATGTTTGAATTTGTCATTTTCGTTTCTCTGCCGCTTGATTATGCTTGAACGATTGATGATTAATCTGACTTTGTCAAATTCGTATACTTGATGCTTGGCACACACGGTTTTGATTTTTGACTGGTTCACAATTGGCTTCGGCCTTTGAATTTGTGTTGATTGACTATGGCCGTGAATCTCTCTGTTGACCCGATTGCAATATGCTTTGAATTCGAGACATTTGTTTACCATGTGCTTTGAGATGATTGAATTGCTTTGAAAATTCTCTGTTCTGTTGATTTCGTGATGAATTTCTCGGCTATGTTCTTGACTTTTGGTAGCACTGGTTTTTGACTACGATATTGAACTCCCCTGTGACTTGTTCAATTTGCTTTGCTGTTTGATTATTTCTTGTTGTACTTGGCTTTGACTTGATTTTTTAAAACTACTGTCACATTTGGCTTTGGTCATTCGAGTTTGAGACTGTGGCGATTTCACTGTGTACTTGAGAATGCACTGCATATTTGGTTTGCTCCTTTGTTGATGTTTGGATCATTATGCTGTCTGCATTGATGCTGCACTTGGTCTAGTTGTAACTGGACCTATGGCTTCCATCCATTTGAATTGAACTTGCAGTTAAGAACAGTTGCTTTTGATATGTTATGTCTGCTATCCTTTGAGTTATTTCTTGCATCATAGTCTGGTTGGTGAGTCTGTTATGTTGATGGCTAGCCTTTGCTAGTTCATTCATGACATGTTGTCCATGTGTGTTCATTTGTGTTTGACCTTTGTTGTCACTGGTTCAATGTGGTAGTAGCTGTCTTGAATTTGAATTGTTGCATTTGTTTTCCTCTGCACTTTGTTTGAGTTTCACTGCCATAAGTCGTGCATGTTTATCTGGGTTGCATTGAGTACATCCATACTTCTGTGTTGTTTGTGTACTACTTAGGCTTCCCTGTACATTATACTTGGCTTTGGTTCTGCACCATGTTGTATCTGTACTGTCTTGAGCTCGACATTGTTGTTTACTTGCTTTGATGCATTCACATGCTGCCATACTTGTTCATGCTGCTGAACTTGATGCAGTTTGATTGTTTTGTAGTTGTTGATGTTCTTTGTAGTTTGTATCTGCATTTTGCATTGGCCATGCTTTGGTCATTGAAGTATGTTGTCACTTGTTTACTGCATGTTCATCATTTCATATTGAACTGTTTCTTGTCATGTTCACTTGCACACTCGAGTTTGTAATCTCTGATTCATTGTGTTTGTTCTCCTGCATGTAGTCAGTTGTAATTGTATTGGACTTCATTCTGGTTAGCACTTGCATCACCACTGTAACACATATTCAACAATGCATGCTGTGCATTTCATTCAGTCTTCATGCATGTTCTCTGATCATTGCTTTGATTCATTTCATATTTCTGTTAGGGCTGTTGGTCTTCGTTGCATTCAAATTACTGCTGCTTCATTGTAGCTGTGTTGACCATTATGCACTGTAGCTTGCTGTCATGTTCGCTGTCACTTGTGCATTGTTGAGTCACTTGAGTGTGTTGATGGATGTGTGCATCAATGTACATGCTTTTGCCGCTGTTTGATATAATGTTTTGAACCATTGTTTGCTGTGGCATTGCATTACTGTGCATTGAGCATTGTACTTGCAGTTTGCTGACTTCACGTCGCCTTAACTTGGTTGATGCACTGAGTTGAGTGGTGACTTGACCTTTGCATTTTGTTTATTTTTCTAATTTTCACCTGAGTTGAATCCGGCTTGGATTTGACCTTGTGCTGAATGACATTGTTTTATTGCACTTGAGTTGAATCCTGTATTTGGGTTTGACCTGTGCTCACTTGTCCCTGTAAATCGATCAAGTGTATATTTCGGTGTGCACGACCTTGTGGCATATACTGTGATACACTGTATATGTCACAAGCTGTTCGTGTATGATAAATTCAAATTTAAATTATGACGAACAACCCAAATAACCGAGGCAAATATTATTTTCAAAATTCATCTTTTATTTTATATTGCAAAAATATTTTATTTTCAATTTTACTGCGTTAGTTTATATTTTTGCAGATTTCTCAGATGCTGGATTCAAACTGGAATGGAGTTGAAGATAAATACGAGTGTGAGTGATATGTAGTCAGGTGAACTGTAAATATGTAATGTGATGTAATTGTAATCAAAGTTGTATAGTTATAGTGAGAGCTTGAAATTGTACTATTCAAAGATGTAATAAATATTTATTTGAATAAAATATTCGTTTGAATTCAAATTTCGTGTTATTTATTTTATTCAGCAAATATTTATTTAATCTGTGAAAAATAAAATAGTATATTATCAAATACATTTAAACGAATGTATATATGTTTATTATCATCAAACAAAATCATATAAGCGCATATTCAACATCATTTATAATTGATAGAGTTAAGGATATGCCCTAGGGGCAAATATGCAATTTGTTACATATATCTAATTTGATAACCAACCTTATTCAAACTATAGAAGGCGTTTTCTTTCTATATATACTTGATAAAATGTGTTATATTAATTAATTAATTTAATTAAAAGTATATTTAATAGAAACTCCATAAATGGTATGTTTTGTAAGAGTAGCTAGAAAGTGTTGTCACCGTAAGTAATTTATCACAATGAAAATAAATATACCCTTTTAAATATTCCTAATCAAGATGTATCGAGACTAGAGATCGATACATCCATTGAGTCAATAATACATAACTCTCTCCAAATGTTGGACAGTGTATAATTCATGATTGATGAGGGCATAAAAGGGTTACGTATTGATAGTTATTGGATAACTGTGGAATGAATCACTCGATAGTTTTCTGTTGGTTAATATAACTAAGGTTAAGTAGAAAATATCGATGTAACTAATTTACATAGTTCTCCCGACTTGAGATGTAACGACCCACTTTTCTATATAATTTAAGCTGACAATAAACCACACATGTCCAACCCAAACTGAACGGAAAGGCTAGGGAAAAGAAGAAGGAAGAAGATAAGAAGAAAGAAAAACTAAACGACATAGAATCTGACAGTGGAACTAATAATCTATGACATACAATAAATCTTTGCATGAAGAAGAAATGTAATATACATACAACAATCGGAGCACACTAACCTATCCAAGACGGGACAGTTATAGTAGCCCGACCTCACAATTTCCTGATAAATACAACCTATAGACAACACAACAGAACACAAAAAATACATAGATACATCCTGGGCTTCCAGCTTGTCGTCTAAGCTCCAATGCATCCAAAGAAATCTGTAATATGCTGGGTTTGACCTAAGTATTATAATAAAATAACACTTGAGTCAGTCTGGAAAACCAGCATGAGAAAAACACACCAGTTGGATTTTAAAGTTAATAAAAACCTCCGAAATCAAAAGTATCTCATAAGATCACGCCGCACATAAACACGAACGGGTTTTTACGTTACGATAACCAAAATATTGTCTATAGAAAATCCATTGTTATTATAATAATGTCTACGGGTTAAAGTAAAATATGAGTATAGCTGAAATGCTTGCATCTCACATTTTGACATAGTTAGGCACAACTAAGTCCGAACAATGCTTATTGGAGAATGGATTATGTACAATGACTAGGCTACTAGGGTACCATCCGTCACGACGCATCTCTAGATAAAATAACACCGAGGACCTCGCCAGAATCCCCTGCCAACACAAGAAAGGTCTACCACTTGACTAATAGTACTAAATATGATCACCCCTCAGTCAATGGGCCCCGAAGCATACAAATGAGAGATAATATTAACTCTAGATAGGTATGATCATACCCTACTTGGGAGCGACCCACTTAGCCTGCTACATCTTCCCTGTTTAGTCATTCATGGTTGATGAGGCTTGAGGCTACATTTGACCTTTTATATAGCACTTACCACTTGGAATGCTAACATTGCCCTTCAGGCAAGAATGCAATGATAGCATTCATCCATACAAGTTTATTCTGGGGATGAACGAAATGCTTGAGAACTCTCCATCATCTTCAACATGTCTTTACTTCGCAAAGCTTGAGTTGGATTGAAGTGGTTTTCGAATAACATATATGATTTTTGAAACAATTTTCGATAATTCTTGGTATACTCAACCCGGGTTCTTTAGGAAATAAACTGTTAAAGATAAGAGCAGAGATCATCTCCTAACCGTTAGTGGATGGATTTCCTTATCATTTTTCCTAGAAGAATGAAACGAGTTTATATATGCACAGTACAACATCACAAAAGATGACTGTGCCATATTAATCACATTTTTCTCCTAGATATTTCAAAGTTACGTTTTGGTCCAAATTCAATAGCGGTTCTTTAACGATCAAATAAACAAACATTCAAATTAGGGATTTATTTCGAAAGGAAAAACCAACATTGGTCAAGCACATAAGTAACCACTAGCCTCCTTTCAATAAATCTTTTCATTAATTTAATTCACTTTGTAAATATTTGTATCAAATCCCTTTACCAAGAGATATATATGTATCCATAAATCCCTATATTTTAATACTTGGAAAATATCTATATGCTTATCTCAACGGTGTAAGTATATTCACAAAACTCTTAGGGAGATTTCCTTTTTATACAATTCTAAATCAATTACAAAATCCATTATAACTTTCTAAAACCATTTATAATTATATTTTATAAATCTCTATAACCATTTATAAAACTCTATATAGAAACCTCTTATAAAATCCAACTTCCATTTCCAATTATAAACTCTTTTATAAATTTCGAAACATTTATAAATCCACAAAACTATTTATAAACTATTTTTATAAATTTATAAACCCATTTCTAAAATTCTTTTAAATATCTAAAATTATTTACAAAACTCTTTTCTCCCTTAAGCCTCCAAATCATCTTATAAAACTCCATTTCTAAATCCCAAATATGTTTATAAAACTCTATTTATAAATCTCGAACATTTATGAATAAATAAAAATCATTTACTTAAAACACTATTATATAATAATAGTTATCAATAATAAATATTATAACTAAATAAATAAATATTTACGAACCTTAAAACATTTTAAAATAACAATTAATAATTTCAAAGTCGTTATTAATAAAACGCTAATAATTAATTTTCAACCTTAATATAATAATAATTAATTTCGAAAATAGTATTAATAATTCATTATTATTAATTTAAAACTATATTAAATGTTTAAATAATTAACCTTTAAAGTATTAACATTTTGGTAAATAATCCTAAAATAATATTAATTATAAATAAGTAATTTTAAAACAATATTAAATATAAATAAATAAATTTAAAAAAAATATTAAATAAATATCTTAGAACAAGATAGGCAAAAAGGTTGGAATAAAGTAGAAATTAAATCCTATAGAACAAACTATTTTTCAAAATCCAATTTCGGATTTAAAATCATTTCCTATCTTAAAACCAATTCCAATTTAAATGGCAATTTATAGTACTTTTATCATAATAATTTTTTAGGACAATAATCATCCAACGCTTAACCAATATCGATATTGATTTTCAATCCCTATAGGGTTTTCAGTTTTGAATATAAACAATATCATAACCAATATTGTCCATAAATTAGGTTTTATATCCAAAAATTCGTAAAATGGCAATTTTATTGGAAATAAATTAATATAGCAAGGAATCCCGTTGGATCCCTCCAACATGTCCCCGTGCATCACAACTTATATATCAGTACATATATATAAATAAAATCAACATTATTGAGGAATCCTATTGAATCCCTCCAACCTGTTTCGCTGCATTACAGCTTATATAATTATATAATATGCGTCATCCGCTCCAGGGGCTGGAATAAATCCATACCAATTGATAAAACAGTAAATCATCCAAACATCCAATCAATAATTTTTATCAACTATATAATATTATCGGTTAACCAAAGAGGCGAGTTTAACTCACATTTATTCCAGTCGTCAAGGCGTTCTTGTTTGGAGCTAAAAGACGTCCGATTTTAGCCCAAATTTCAACAGACTCCAAATACGGCCTAACAAGTTCCATTGCGAAGCTTTCGTCGTTACGAGCATAATATAAAAATCCATGCCTCGATTGGGCCTTGTATGAAAAAGTTATTAAAATTTTAAGTTATCGATTTTTTTTAAAGTATAAAAAATTCCACTAATCACGAAATTAACTTTAATTAATTATCTCCTCCCAAAAAACTTTCTTTCCTAAATCAAAAAATTCTCTTCCCACCAACATACATAGTGACACGACCGTGCATGCATGGTGCTCCTCCCTCTCCGGTTACCTACATGACCTACCGACACTACGTACACACCCTTCGCCTCCACTACTCACACCGGTCACCACCGACCAATGCCCGAAGCCCCTCAAAAAATCATGACCCAACCCCTTCACGTTCACGCACTATAGCAACACAAGCTCCCCAAAGCCACCGGACTCCACTAAATCTAGGCCGCAGATTGCTCTACACCACCATAAACCCAAATAAAAACTTCAAATTCCAAATCGATGCCCGAATTTCTTTCAAACCCAAACCCTAGTTCAAAATCCTCCACATCTATGTACTAAATCAACTTCAAACCATCACTGAGCACCCTTGGATCACCATCGAACGAAGCCGTAGCTACCACGAACTCACAAAAACAAGAGTCAAAATTTTTCATTGAGTATAGCTCGAATAATGAATTTTAAAAGAGGAGGATATTGTTTTTATTCATTTTAATTTACAAAAAGATGTAAAAAAATGGAAAGAGGAGGAATGTGTGAAGTGATACAGTAAGGTATGGGTATGGGCTTAACGTGGAAGTATGGGCAGCCATTTCATAGGGTATGGCCTATAATTGTATATATATTATTTTTGAGAAAAATATGCGATCCTCTAAAATAGAGGAGAGCATGTGTGTGTGTGTGTGTATGTATGTATGTATGTATACATATATGTATACATTGTTATCCCGCTTTTTGGCAAAGCCGTGATACCAAAAGATTGGCCGAAAACGAAAGACAGTTCGTCTCAGAAATTGGTCATACTTCACTTTGCTATGGATATCGATGAATTTTGTCCGAGTCCGGAACGGGCCACAATTGATAGGACATGACAAGAAAGGTTGTAGGAGCCATCATTTCAAGTTTCAAGTCAATCCGAGTTCGTATGCTCAAGATATGATGGATTCAGTGTGAAGAGAAATAGTCATTGTCTGGTTCGAAACCATCCTGTTCGAAACCATCCACGCCCTCTCCTTCGAACCCACCTAGTTCGAACCCATCCACGTCCTTGCCTTCGAAGCCATGAAGTTCGAACCCAAGCCACGTTCGAACCCATCAGCTAGTACCTACCTCGACTCCATCGCCTTCGACTCCATCACCTTCGAATCGACCACAGTGGCCTACCTTCGAACCCATGACTTCACTCGGCTTCGCATCCTTACTTCGAACCCATCGAGTGACCCAGTTCGAACCGATCAAGTTCGAACCCATAAGGGTTCCTGGATTCGAATCGGTCACGTTCGAAACCAGTGATACTTCCTATTTCGAATCCACCGAGTCAATTGGTTTGGATGACGTGTTCGCCGTAGTTCACGGAGTCGAAGCGGTCCATTCGGAGATAAGTTAGGATCGATTCGAGGAATGCGCGCCACGTCACTGCAAGCCCACGTGCACTGATGGATTCGAAATCATGGGTTCGAACTCATGGGTTCGAACGACACAGCCAACCGAAAGTGCTAATTTCGAACCGAGCATATCTCCTAAACCACACATCCAAATGCAACCAAATTTTCACAGTAGCTTCCATATGAGGTAAAGATTGTTCCTGCCAAGTTTCAGCTCGATTGGACCATTTCTTGATGGGTTCGAAATCACTTCGAACCGATGTCAGATCGAGACAAAACTTGGTGGGGTCGGTCGTGTGGGCCCACTCACGTGCCAGAAGAAGTCTCACGAAATTCCAGCAAGATCTGGGCCTCCAACGCCTATAAATAGCACCCTGAAGCCTTCAGAAAGGGGGATCGGGGGAAGAACTTCTGCCATTGAACGCCAAGACTCTGCCGGATTCAAGTCTATCTATCACAATCACTGTTGTATTCAGATTTCAAAGCAATTGTCAGCTTTAATCCGTTGTAATCGATTTAATCAAGCAAAGCAATAAAGAGAAAACCTTCAAAGTGGACGTAGGCGCGAACGCCGAACCACTATAAACCCTGTGTTTGTGATTGTTGTTTGTGAATTACTGTGATTTGTTACTTAGAGCTGAATTATATATTGATTGTTGCTGAGTTCTGTGTTGAATATTATCGAATTGATTACGTGAACGGGTGCTTTCACGACTTTGGGTGTTTGTGACCAATTTTGGCGCAAACATTTTGGTGCTTTCACTGAGAAAAGCAATTCAGGAAGAAGTTGAATTTAAAAATCCAAGAGTTCAAATCTAGGAATTATGGCAAGACAATCGAGTAGGAGGCCAAGGCCTGAGAGAAGCGAACCACAAGGAAGCCAAGAGGCTTCCTCAGGAGCAAATCAACCATCGATATACATCACTAGGGACGAGATGGAAACTATGATGAAGAGGCAAGAGGAAATGATCCAGAGTTTATTCCAACAGATAGGACAGCTTGGAGCACAAAATAGGGAAGCCAATGGAGTCCAGAACGGAGCGGGACCATCCGGCGTAGCACCAGAGCTAGGGGGCACACATATGGACAATGTTGACCCAACCTTGGAAAGAGAGAGAGAAGGATCAGCGCAACCTAGGAGTAGTAGAGGAGTGAACGCTCAGTCAAGGGGGCAGATCCCGGAGTTACCTCGTGGACTCGGGGGGCAGGTTAGAAGTAGTGAACAAGGATTACATCTCGGAGACAATGACCGATTAGCAGAGATAGTTAGGAGAGCTTTGAGAGGCGGTATGGTGAAAAAAAGATTTGGAAGATGTTAATAGAAGTCCTTTTACTTCAGCAATCAGGCAAGCTAGGAACCCACCTGATTTCAAACTACCATCATTGGATATGTATGACGGGAGAACGGACCCCACGGTCCATCTGACAAAATATATGAGGCATATGGAAGTGCTGGGGGCATCGGAGGAGGTTATGGCCCGGTGTTTTCCATTGTACTTGACAGATATCGCTGCACTATGGTTTAGACAGCTGGAGAACGGATCCATCGGAACATGGAATGGTTTAGTGGAGAGATTTATGAGGCAATTCAGGGTCCATATTACAAGACCCAAGAACGTGATGACTCTGGCAACCCTAAAGCAAAAAGCCGGAGAGACCTTGAGAAGTTATTTAGCACGATTTAATGCAGCAGCAGCTTCAGTGGATAGAGCGGATCCGTCCATGGTGGTAATGGCAGCTGTGTCCGGAATAGCTGACGGCACAGAGTTCAAGAATTCATTGACTAAAGATCCACCCATTGATCTAGAGGAATTCTATCATGAAGAAGAAAAGTTTTTACGATTAGAAGATGCAAATGCCGAGAGAGAAGAAGGAGATGGGATAGAAGTTTTTGCATTTAGAGACGAAAAGCCTCTTAAAAAAGATTCGGATAAAGGTAAAAGAAAGATTGAGAATGACAGAGACAGATCAAAGCGGCAACGGAGGGAGCCGCGATTCACCACCTACGCTGAGTTGAATGAGAGCCTGGAACGAATTTATCAGGATACCAAAGAACAGATTCCGTATCGTAGGCCAATGCGAAGGGATCCTACTTCTGACGAAAGGAAATCAGATAAGTTCTGTGTATTCCATGAATTAAATGGTCATAACACTAATGATTGTAGGCACCTGAAGGACGAGGTGGAAGGGCATATCAGGAACGGTATGCTCCTTCAATATGTAAGGAGACGAGCTCCTGTGGCGGAACCAGAACGACCACCGTCCACATCAGCTAGGGGCGATCCTGAATCAAGGCACCGTTTGGTTATCAATTGAGTAAGATAACGATGAACAAGTTGTAAGCTTCCACTAACGCAATTAAATCATTCACACATGTGCGAGATCGCGAACGATCTCCAGGCATGCTCTGAATGATCGTTGACCGTTTCGTAGTGGGAACTTACGCTTCGACATCCATGCTTTGCTTTCATACCATTTTGATTTGAACATTTAGACCCTGTTTGTTTGCTGCTTGTTTGGAAATTGTTTTTGAAACTCATCCGTGTAATAGATATTTGATTCTGATAACTCTGGAATGGCTAAGCTACTTACACATGTATGGGGTCGCGAACGGTCCTTAGGCATGCTCTGAGATGGCGATGAACCGCCCTGACAAACGATCCAGGATCTCACCCGAACGTGACCCTGACATCGATAACATCAAGCCCTCCCGGGCACACAACTCGCCTCGAACGGCACCCGATCGCGAACGATCACCACTCGACTTCGAACAGTCACAACTCACCACGCCTCAAACGGCTTGATCGCGAACGGTCGCCACTTGAGGTCCAACACCCGACCGCGAACGGTCACAAATCCGCCTCGAACGGCACACGATCGCGAACGATCACTCTCCTCCTTGAACGGCACCGACCGCGAACGGTCATGATTCACTAATTATAAAATCCGACCTCGAACGGTCACCATTCGCCTTGAACGGCACTTGGTCGCGAACGATCATCAATTGCCGCGAACGGCATCGACCGCGAACGGTCCCATTCAATCCTTTGTCATAAATAGCATCGACCGCGAAAGGTCCTATTCTCATCATTTGCCGCGAACGGCATCGACCGCGAATAGTCCTATTCCATCCTATGCCGCGAATGGCACGGACCGCGAACGGTCCCAATTCACCTCAAATAGCATATGATCCCGAACGATCGATGCATGGATTTATACGCTCGACCGCGCACGGTCGCACTTCACCTCGAATGACTCGATCACGAACGATCGTCATTTGAAGTTAAGCGCTCGACCATGAACGGCCGCGCTTCGTCCCAAATGGCTTGATCCCGAACGATCGTCATTTGAGGCCATATGAAAACTATCAAGTTCTTTGCAGGTTGATGATCGGATACGAACATCCAACTCGAGGCATTACAAAACACACCTTCCTACTGCAAGGCATGTTTTGGGGGGCAAAATGTTATCCCGCTTTTTGGCAAAGCCGTGATACCAAAAGATTGGCCGAAAACGAAAGACAGTTCGTCTCAGAAATTGGTCATACTTCACTTTGCTATGGATATCGATGAATTTTGTCCGAGTCCGGAACGGGCCACAATTGATAGGACATGACAAGAAAGGTTGTAGGAGCCATCATTTCAAGTTTCAAGTCAAT
This sequence comes from Allium cepa, assembly GCA_030765085.1. Classification (NCBI taxonomy): domain Eukaryota; kingdom Viridiplantae; phylum Streptophyta; class Magnoliopsida; order Asparagales; family Amaryllidaceae; genus Allium; species Allium cepa. The sequence goes on from CM060932.1 coordinate 143,015,089, forward strand.
CCGAGTTCGTATGCTCAAGATATGATGGATTCAGTGTGAAGAGAAATAGTCATTGTCTGGTTCGAAACCATCCTGTTCGAAACCATCCACGCCCTCTCCTTCGAACCCACCTAGTTCGAACCCATCCACGTCCTTGCCTTCGAAGCCATGAAGTTCGAACCCAAGCCACGTTCGAACCCATCAGCTAGTACCTACCTCGACTCCATCGCCTTCGACTCCATCACCTTCGAATCGACCACAGTGGCCTACCTTCGAACCCATGACTTCACTCGGCTTCGCATCCTTACTTCGAACCCATCGAGTGACCCAGTTCGAACCGATCAAGTTCGAACCCATAAGGGTTCCTGGATTCGAATCGATCACGTTCGAAACCAGTGATACTTCCTATTTCGAATCCACCGAGTCAATTGGTTTGGATGACGTGTTCGCCGTAGTTCACGGAGTCGAAGCGGTCCATTCGGAGATAAGTTAGGATCGATTCGAGGAATGCGCGCCACGTCACTGCAAGCCCACGTGCACTGATGGATTCGAAATCATGGGTTCGAACTCATGGGTTCGAACGACACAGCCAACCGAAAGTGCTAATTTCGAACCGAGCATATCTCCTAAACCACACATCCAAATGCAACCAAATTTTCACAGTAGCTTCCATATGAGGTAAAGATTGTTCCTGCCAAGTTTCAGCTCGATTGGACCATTTCTTGATGGGTTCGAAATCACTTCGAACCGATGTCAGATCGAGACAAAACTTGGTGGGGTCGGTCGTGTGGGCCCACTCACGTGCCAGAAGAAGTCTCACGAAATTCCAGCAAGATCTGGGCCTCCAACGCCTATAAATAGCACCCTGAAGCCTTCAGAAAGGGGGATCGGGGGAAGAACTTCTGCCATTGAACGCCAAGACTCTGCCGGATTCAAGTCTATCTATCACAATCACTGTTGTATTCAGATTTCAAAGCAATTGTCAGCTGTAATCCGTTGTAATCGATTTAATCAAGCAAAGCAATAAAGAGAAAACCTTCAAAGTGGACGTAGGCGCGAACGCCGAACCACTATAAACCATGTGTTTGTGATTGTTGTTTGTGAATTACTGTGATTTGTTACTTAGAGCTGAATTATATATTGATTGTTGCTGAGTTCTGTGTTGAATATTATCGAATTGATTACGTGAACGGGTGCTTTCACGACTTTGGGTGTTTGTGACCAATTTTGGCGCAAACATACATATATATACATACATATATATACATACATACATATATATATATATATATACACATGAATATATATATACATACATACATACATACATATATATAAGGTGTTGCCAACATGCTTGGCAGGTAGCTAATTTAAATAGAAAAATCAATGGAAAAACTCAAGTATCCCTAAGATGAGCTTCGGCAAGGCCATCGCCCATTACACCCTAATACCGAGCTTCGGCACGGCCACGACTCGATATTAAGGTGTTAGAAGTACCTGAAAAACTATGAAAAATCCAATGAAACTGGAAGCTAGCTCTATCTAATAAGGCAACTCCATGCTGCTAACTCTGAAGGCATGGAAAAGCTAATGATCTGAAACGACACTACGAATGATATGGACTGGAACCGGCACCCTGAAGACTCGGTAAAACTAAAAGTAGTGCAAAGCTGAATAGTGAATTCTCCAAAAAAACAGAACTCCATAATGAAGATGAGTATGTACTAAGAAGAAACCCTCCCTATATATAGCAATCTGCAAGCCGCAATCCTATGTACCTGCAATAAGAAACAAATACCATTTCTAGCCCAAGACCTATATCTAAAAAGGAACTAAATAAAATAGTTAGAATGATGCATATATATGTAAATAAATAAAATTTATATATGTGTGTGTGTGTGTGTGTGTGTGTGTGTGTGTGTGTGTAATTGAAATATAAACAAAGATACAAAAGTTAAGCTAACATAATAAATGAAGATTAGAAAAATGACTAAAAAGAATCCATGATCAAATGAACTTTAAAATCTATAAACTAAAACGAACTTAGACTAACACCATAATTTAACATAAATCAAAAATTATCATTTTGATCCCTTGATCAAAAGGATACTATGATTCACAGAGAAATCGTCATTTAAGTTTGAAAAGGTATTAATACTACAATAATTATGTCAAAAATATTATTTTTATGTTTAAATAGATTAGTATTATTATTAACCTTATTTAGGTATTCTTTGAATAAATTACTTTTAGCTAATTTATATTTAGGATTAGAGATCCAATTAAGACAAAATGAAGAAATTATAAAAATCAATTTATGAAGATGACTATTATTATTTTTTAAAATTCTATGATTTCTTTGAAACCAAATATACCAACAAATTATAATGAATAAAGTGTCAACTAAGAATCTATTTTCCTTTTTGAACTTAAATTTAAACTATTCCAATAGAATTCACAATCAGAAATTTTAGTTGATATATTAAAGTTAAAGATTTTAAGCGTATTATTCAAAATGAAATAAGAATCCATGCACTTATAATATACATGTTTAATATCTTCAAAATGCATATTACAAAAATAATTTTTTTATCAGTTTGCATATTTTTTTCTTTCTAAAAATTCTATAGTATTTAGTTTTCCGTGTATGATTAACCACAAGTGAATTTCAGATTTAGGAGGAACATTTGATTTCCAAATAAATTTAAAAGAGTTATTGGTTACACTCAAAAAGTTAATAAATCTACAAAAAGACTTAGAAGTATATTTCTTATTCTTATCCCATTCTCAAATAATATTATCATTGTCATTGTCAATATTATGTAGATTTAATCTAGCATAAAGCAAAGAAAGTTGCCTAAGAGTTGAACCTACTAATATTCTGTTAAAACTAAAATTCCAAGGAGGGTCATTTTCAGGAGAAAAAACTTCTATAATTAAAGCATTCTTAAAATTACTGACATCATATAGTTCTATAAATTCAATCCTAAGAGGGATAATAGAAATCCAATGATCATGCCAAAAAGAAGTACTATTACATGAATGAACTGTTGCATTAGTGCCTAAGTTAAAAATCTCATGACATTTTAAAATGGATTTCCAAAAATTAGATAGTTTACGATTAACTGTAGGAGTAATTTAATATAAACTATTACTACCATTATAGTAATATTTAGAAATGATTTCTTTCCAAATTGAATCATCATTAATATCCTTAAACTTCCATAACCATTTACCCAACAAAGACAAATTCATATTATGCAAATTAATGACCCCTAAACCACCATCCTTTTTGGATTTACAAACAGTTTTCCAATTTAATAAATATTTAGTACTGCAATTAGAGTTTTCCCCACTCCATAAGAATTCCCTTCTTATTTTGTCTATTTTATCAATTACCCAATCTGGAAAAAAATGCATAGACATCCAATAGATCGGAAGAGCTAATACAACAGAGTTTATTAGAACTAATCTACCCGCTCTCGATAAAAATCTCCCATTCCAATTGGTAATCCTATTTTTGATTTTATCTATGATTATAAACCAGTCATCATATTTAAGTTTAGTAGGTCTAATAAAAAAACCAAGATAATCAAAAGGAAAATTCATAGTTTTACAAGTAAGCGTATTAGCAACCAAATTTTCAACTTTTTCAAAATCATGTAATACTACAACTAAACTTTTATCAAAATTTATTTTTAAACTAGATAATAATTGAAAACTATATAAAATAAACTTAAGAGCAATAATATGTCTATGTAAGTGAGAAGAAAAAAGCAAGGTATCATCTACAAATTGAAGGATGGTGTACTGTTACATGAGATATCATTACCAACATTCCCTAGAGATCCATCATCAATCGCTTTTTTAATTATCTTAGCGAAAACATCTCTGGATAAGTTCAATAAAAGAGCGGATAAAGGATCACCTTGCCTTAAACCTCTCTTAGACTGAATTTTATTACCTAAAATACCATTAACCATAATACTAGAGTTACTAGTTCTAAGTAAATTCATGATCCAACTAATCCATCTATGATTGAAACCTCTAGCATGAAATATATCGATAGAAAATCCCAATCAACCGAATCAAAAGCTTTTGCGAAGTCCAATTTTAAATCACACAAGTTATATTATTCTTACAAAAGTGATTAATGTATTCTTGAACAACAGCCACACCTTCGTGATATTTCTCCCCTTAATGGAAGCAGATTGTGAACAGTTAAGTAGATCGTTCGTTCTTATACTAAGTCTATTAACCAAATCTTTTGAAATAATTTTTAAGAACAGTTAATTAATGAAATAGGTCTAAAATCTTTTAAGTTATTAGTACCTACTTTTTTCTATAATAAAATAACATTTGCAAAATTAAATCTTCCTAATTGCAAATTTCCATTATAGAATTCGTTAAACACGCTAATTAAATCGAATTTTAAAACATTCCAAAAAGTTTTATAAAAGAAAATAGGGAACACGTCTGGACCTGGAGATTTATCACCTGGTAAATCATTAATAGCTTTCCATATTTCCTCTTCAGTAAAAAAATTATCTAACTCAGAAAGATCAACATTATAATCAGACGGATAAAGATCATTCCATCTAGCATTAATTCTATGTTTGTTTTTATTACCGAAAATATCTCTATAATAGTACGTAAAAGCCTTATTAAGATCTCTTTGATAAACTAATTCTTCATTATTCACAAAAATAGAATTAATCATATTACTACGTTTTCTTCCATTTGCCATATTATGAAAAAATTTGGTATTATTGTCCCCTTCATTTATCCACTGAATTCTAGATATCTATTTCCAATAATATATATTATTTTAATTAAAAAATATCAAGCTTCAAATGTTTATAAGTCTCGAACTCCTATCATGACGTGCCATCTAGCGTTCTATATATAATACCCTATTCCGAACATAACGGAACTAGTCTTGGGGTCTAATTCGATCATATACAGCAGATAGCTTTTCAAACGTAATTATATTATATTAATTTCTTAGCGTTTTGAACTTGTACGACCAAACGATTCATCTGATCGCCACGAAATTAGTTAATGTACAATACTACACCGTTATAGATCCAATGACACTAGTTTTGTCGAAATCAGAGACAGTATCCTAGGATGATATTTTCATACGTTAATTAAACAATTTATTATTAAAACCATTTTTAAATCACCTTTAATTTTTAAATTAAAAGTTTAGTATTATCATTCTTACTTAAAATAAATTCAAATAAAATTTCCGAATCATTTTATTTATATTGAATCTAAGATTCAGTTATTTAAATATCCCACTTATTTAAATTCACTACTCAAATAAATCCTTATATTTGAAATATAAGCTGTCTGACTTATAAAACTATTATTTTAATATTTAAAATTAATTAAATATTTCAAAATCAATGATTAAAATTCTGGGTGTTTACATTCTTCCCTCTTCAAAGAATTTTATCCCCGAAATTAGCAAGTAAGAAAAATGCCCTAACCCATTAACTTTTCAAAACTAATTTGGTGAAATATATTATAAAATTTCTAAGTCTTTAAATTCATTCATAGTCACTAACTAATACCATTCCAAGTTATAACACCAAAATCAAATTTTAGTTATCAAAATTTTTCCAAAATTCTCAAAAAATTTCTAACATCTTAAATTTACGGAAAATTTCACCAACGTCTCCTTTGCGTGGTTTGATCGAAAAAATTTAAAATATATAATCACAAATATACATCTCATCATCAAGGATGAGACATCCCATACGGAAAAATACAAAAATATGGTATGCAATCTGAGATATGTAACTTTTATTAGCAATAGCAAGCATACACAATCAATTACAATGCAAAAACGAGCTCCAAAGCAAAATATACACCATCTGCACCTACTACTCACTCAACAACCAATGAGAACATGTATATAGAATGTAATATCACAAGTAGGCTATACAATAACCATATGAAAATGTAATAGGTGTAACTAGAGAAACCATCAAACAAATAATATCCATCTAATTAATTCATTTTATTTTCTAATGTTGAACATTTAATTTATTAAAGTCCGTAAGATGTATGTATACCACCCGAATGCAATATCAAACCTTTTCGCTTGCTTGATCACACAATTTCACTTCTGAACTAATATCTTTCACACGACCACTCTAGTGCGGACTTCGATCTGGTTTCTTGATTAAAACCATTATTCTCCTTGCATAGCCAAATTATGATAGAGAATCCCAAAATCTATCAAAAATCTATATCTAGTGTTCGTCGTTGAGAATCGAGTGAAAAATTCTAACTCAGATCGATGTAAATCATCTCGAAATCATGTATTCAAATCTGGATCAAATAGTTGTGCGAATAAATTAATATACAAACAGCTCACACATTATTTCAATTGGTTTCTTATTATTTAGATTCATTTATTTTCATTCATTTATTCGTAATCATTATTTACATTGCTTTATTCACATTTTGTTTATTACTTAGTATATTTCTTCCAACTAATGTCACTTAAGAGCCATTCCATCAAATTTTACTTATGTTTATTACAAACATTTTATACAACCCTTCTCATGTTTTTTGTCATTTTACAACTTAAGTCCATATCTATTTTAAATCAAATTCAATTTCATTTAACTCAATTCATTGTCCAGTTTCAATATTCAATTCTATCAAACAAAATTCCAAACCATATTCAGTTCACTAATTTATTTAGCTTGTTCATTCGCTAATTCATTTCAAATCACAATCAATTATATTTCTAAAAATTATTTTATTTAACCTAACTTTGGTTAAATTTCTTTTCAAAATTCATTTTATTAATCTTAACTTAAGTTAAATTTCATTTCAAATTTTCCTTTTTTAACATTCATATCCAACAACTTTAAAACTTTGTTTTAATATATTATTCCTCAATTTATAAGTTTTAAAACTTATTTTTTTTCTTCATATTTTCATAAAACACTCAATGAAAATTTTTAGAATTTAAACACCTTTTATTTCAAATTATTTTGAAACAATACTATTAGTAATTTCTTTGTATTTCAAATCATATTTTTAAATTTTAATGTCAAAAATATTTTTGCCATAAAAACTCCGATGGTAGCAATTCACCACTTACAAACTTGAAAATGAACGCCAATGATGCTACAACCATCACCAAAATTATTTTTTAGCGACCGAAGTGAGTTTAGTGTTTTCTATTTCTTTAAATCCTTTTAAAATATTTCTAATCAAAATATTTTTAAAATAATACTATTATTATTCTTCCAAAACCTTTGTAAAACAATTTTCAAAATCGTCGACTTTTAAATTCTCAGATCTTTAGCTTTTAATCCTTTTTATTTACGAATCATTTTTATAATTTATATGTATAATTTTCACTAGGTTATATAAAACCATTTCTTAATCATTTATCTTTGTTTACATTATAATAATAACTTTTATTCGATCACAAACCACAAGCAATAAATGATAATAACCAAATATTATCATTTACTTACAACCAAACACACCATATATACTATTTAATTTCTGCAAAATTATTCCTTTTTATATAAATATAATAAAGGTAAAGTTATTTCGTTTACCCAAATTTCAAAATAATACTATGTCAAATTGCTCTGTTCAAGTATTAAGAGACCCCTATCAATAATGTTAATTACTAATATTAACCAGAATCCATAAGTCACTCAACAGATCAATCAATACAATATAAAACATATTTATATCACTAACAAATACGCACTCATACACACACACATACACACAAACATAGACTCAAACTTATTCTAGGGTGTTACTAACCCTATTTCTAATGAGTACCCCACCAAAGCCAAGGTCCATGCTTAACCTAGCTTTGATACCTTATTGTAACGACCCACTTTTCCATATAGTTCAAGCTGACAATAAACCACACATCTCCAATCCAAAATGAACAAAAAGGCGAATAGTTAGGGAAAAGAATAAGGAAGAAGACAAATAGAAAGAAGATAGAAAAACTAAACAACACAGAATCTCAGAGTAGAACGAATAATCTATAATATACAACAAATCTTTACATAAAGAAGAAATATAATATACATACAACAAACATAGCACGCTAATCTATCCCAGTCCGGATAGTTATAATAGCATGTCCTCATAATTTCCTGATAATTATAACCAATAGACAACACAGCGGAATACAAAGAAATACACAGATACGTCCTGGGCATCTAACTCGTCTTTTGAGCTTCAATGCATCCAAAGCAATTTGTAAAATAATCGGTCTAACCCGAGAATTATAATAAAATAATACCCGAGTTAGTCTAGAAAATCAGTATGAGAAAAACACACCCTAACTGGATTTTAAAGTTATTAAAAACCTTTGAATTCAAAAGTATCTCGTAAGACCAGACCGTATATAAACACAGACGGGTTTTTACCTTACGATAACCAAAACATTTTCTATAGAAATCCATTGATATTATACTAATGTCTATGGATCAAAGTAAAATATGAATATAACTAAAATGCTTACGTCTCACCTTTCAACATAGTTGGGCATAACTAAGTCCATGCGATGCTTATTGGAGAATGGATTCCACAAAATGACCAAACTACTAAAAAAGTCTGTCATGGCACATCTCTAGATAAAATAACATCGAGAACCTACACAGGATCCCCTACCAACACAAGACCAGCCTACACTTGACTAGTAGTACTGAACATGATCAACCCTCCTTTAATGTGCGCTGAAGCATACAAATGAGAGATAATATCGACTCTGGATAGGGATGATCATACCCTACTTAGGAGTAACCTACTTATCCCTGCTGCATCTCCCATATTTTAGTCATTCTCGGTTGATGAGGCTTGAGGCTATGTTTTACCTTTTATATAACACTTCCCTCCTGGAATGCTAACACTTCCCTCCAGGCAACAATGCAATGCCAGCGTTATCCATACAAGTTCAGGGACTGAACGAAATGCTTGAAAACTCCGTCTTCAATTCCAATATCTTCAAGGTGTCTTCACTTCACAATGCTTAAGTTAGATCAAAGTGGTTTTCGAAAAACATATCCAATCCCAGTCTCTTCGAAACAACTTTCGATAATTCCCGGTAAACTAAACCTCGGTTTTTTAGGAAATAAACAATCAAAGATAGGAGCAGAGATCATCTTCTAACCATTAGTGTACGGATTCTCTTATCATTTTTCCTAGAAGAATGAAATAAGTTTATATACGCATAATACAACCTCACCGGTGATGACTGTGCCATATAACTCAAGTACTTCTTTTAGATATTTTCAAAGTTACATTTGGGTCCAAATTCGATAGTCGGTAATTAAACCATCGAATAATTAAACATCCAAATTAGGGATTTATTTCAAAATGAAAAACCCATATTAGCCAAGCATATAAGTAACCACCAGCCCCCTTCCAATAAATCTTTTCATTAATTTAATTCAAATTTGTAAATATTTGTATCAAAACCCTTTGTAGAGATATATGTATATATGTATGTATATATGTATCTACAAATCCCTGTATTTTAATACTTAGAAAATATCCATATACTTATCTCAATGGTGGAAGTATATTCACGAAACTATGAGGGATATTTCCTTTTTATACAATTATAAATCATTTACAAATTCCATAAATTTCTAAAACCATTTATAATTCTATTTTATAAATCTCTAAAGCCGTGTATAAAACTCTATATAGAAACCTCTTATAAAACTCAACTTCCATTTCCAATTATAAACTCCGATATAAATTTCAAAGCATTTATAAACTCTTTATAAATTCATAAAACTATTTTTAAAACTCTTCTTATAAATTTATAAACCCGTTTCTAAAATTATTTTATAAATCTGAAATTATTTATAAAACTCTATTTATGTTGCAATAATCTCCCTTTAAGTCTCCAAATCATCCTATAAAACTCCTCTTCTAAATCCCAAATCTGTTTATAAAACTCTATTTATAAATCTCGAGGATTTATAAATAAATAAAAATTATTTACTTCAAACACTATTAAATAATGAAAGTTATTAATAATAAACCTTATAAATAAATATTTAGTAACCTTAAAACATCTTAAAATAATAATTAATAATTTCAATGACATTATTAATAAAACCCTTGTAATTAATTTTCAACCTTATTATAAATAATAATAATTAATTTCCAAAACAATATTAATAAATCATTATTATTAATTTCAAACCATATTAATTATTTAAACAATTAATCTTCGAAATATGAAAATTTTGGTAAATAATCCTAAAAAAATAAAATTTTCAAATAAGTAACTTAAAAACAATGTTAAATATAAATAAATAACTTTTCAAAACAATGTTAAATAAATAACTTATGACAAGATAGATAAAAAGGTTGGAACAAAATAGAAATTAAATCCTTTGGAACAAAATATTTCCGAAACCCAATTTTGGATAAAATCATTTCCTGTCTCAAAACCGATTCTGATTTAAATGGAATTTTATAGTATTTTTAAAATATTAATTTTTGAGGCCAATAATCATCCAACGCTTAACCAATATTGAAATTGATTTACTATCCCTATAGGATTTTCAGTTTTGAATATAAACAATGTCATAACCAATAGCATCCATAAATCTGGTTTTATATTCAAAAATAACAGGAATTTTATTGGAAATAAATCAACAATAGCGAGAAATTCCATTGGATCCCTCCAACCCTTTTTCTAGCATCACAACTTATATATATCAGCACATATACATAAAAATAAAATCAACAGTGGCGAAGAATCCTATTGGACCCCTCCAACCTGTTTTCCTGCATCGTAACTTATATAATTATATAATATTGGCCATCTACTCTAGGGGTGGCAATAAATTCAAATCAACTGATAAAATAATAAATCATCCAAACATCCAATCAATAATTTTCATCAACTATATAATATTACTAATTAACTAAAAAGTTGAATTTAACTCACATTTATTCCAATCGTCGCCAAGGCGTTCCTGATTAGAACTAAAATCAAACAACGTTCAATTTTATCCCAAATTTCATTAGTCTCCAAATCCAACCAAATATTTTCATTGCGAAGCTTTCGTCGTTACAAGCGCGATGTAAAAATCCATGCCTCGATTGGACATCAAATGAAAAAGTTGTTATAATTTTAAGTTATCATTTTTTTAAAATTATAAACAATTCTAATGATCACATAATTAACTTTAATTAATTACCGTCATCGCAAAAACATTTCTTCTCCGAATCAAAAACTGCTCTTCCCACCAACATACATAGTGACACTCCCGTGCATGCACGGTACTTCTCCCTCTCCGGTCACCTACACGACCAACTGACACCATGTATGCACCTCCCGCCTCTACCACGTCGGTCACCACCGACCAACGCTCGAAGCTCCCTAAAAAGTCACAACCCACCCCTTTTTCATTCGTGCATGGTAGCGACGTGAGCTCCACAAAGCCACCATGTACTACCAAATCTAAGCCGCCGATGCCTATGCCACAAACCCAAATATAAACTCCAAATTGCAAATCGATGCTCGAATTTCCTTTAAAAACAAACCCAAGTTCAAAAGCATCTACGTATATATACTGGCGCAACTCTAAACAATCATCGAGCACTCTTAGATCACCATTAAATGAAGACCTAGCCACATGAACTCACAAAAACAAGAATCAAAAATTTTCATTGAGTATAGCTCGAGTTATGAATTTTTGAAGGAGGAGGACATTGTTTTTCTTCATTTGAATTTACAAAGAGTTGTAAAAAATTGGAAATGGGAGGAATGCGTGAAGTGATATAACAAGGGATGGGCATGGGCTTAACGTGGAAGTATGGGTAACCATTGCATAAGGTATGGCCTAGAAATTGTATATATATTATTTTAATTAATAAAATATCAAGCTTTAAACATTCGAAAATCTCGAAATCCTATCGAGACGTGCCACATGGCGTTTTATATGTAATACCCATATTCCGAACATAATGAAACTTGCCTTCGGGTCTAATTCGATCATATATAGAAGATAGCTTTTCAAACCCAAATATTATATTAATTTCTAAAATTAATTTCTAACTGTTTTGAGCTTGCACGACCAATCGATTCGTCCGCTCGCCATGAAATTTGTTAACATATAATAATACATTGTTACAGATCCAATAACATCGATTTCATCGGAGTCGGAGACAGAGTGTCATAATGATATTTTCATAATTAATTAAAACAATATATTATTAAAACCAATTTTAAATCACCTTTAATTTTTAAATTAAAAGTTTATCATTCTTACTTAAAATAAATTCAAATAAAATTTCCAAATCATTTTTATTTATACTGAATCTAAGATTCGGTTATTTAAATATTCCAATTATTTAAATTCACTATTCAAATAAATCCTTATATTTGAAATTTAAGCTGTTTGACTTATAAAACTATTATTTTAATATTTAAAATTAATTACATATTTCAAAATCAATGACTAAAGTTCTGGGTCGTTACATGAGAATACTGTTGATCTTCAATGTGGAAGTTTCGCTTTAATTATAATTAAATCATGGCATGACATCTATTGAGCAACTATATTTGGGTTAAGTGAAAGCATTGGAAGTGAAACACTATTCAAGAGAGGATTCATCTCCTCAGTTATATGAGGTTAGTATTGCGGACAACTAAAGTCAACTCAAAGTCAATGTCTCTGGTCAGAGTAGTTCGATTAACAATAATTGTTATCACTGAACCAAGGACTTTGTGTTTGGACTATAGAGTTGAATGTGGACGATATTGAAATTTTGACCATTACCAAATTCTGTAAGTCCTAATGTGATATAGTTTTGATAAAGAGAATTTGTGTAAATAATTGTCACTGTCGAGTACCGCTTATAATAAGTAAAATTGGATTTTACCAAGGTATGCGTAAGTGATAAATTCAGTCAAAATGTCATACCCTTGCTAAGTAACGCCTGAACCTTAATATTTGAATAGTTTGATATAAATCGCTGACTGAATTTACACATTTGAGTTGTACAACTGTAATAATGGATTCTCTGAAAAACCACATGATTTGATTAATTTATAAAATATTGTAAATTGATTAAATTAATTAATATTTGAGAAATATTAATTATTATTTAATTTATTTGATGTTTGGAAGTTGTTTATAGTTATTTAAACGCATTTATAAAAGTTATATTTGCACGCATTGATATGATACCGGTATAATTTATGGATAATTGCATGAAATGATTTATGGAAATTTTGTATCATTTGATGACATGATCTATGGAAATTTTATGGCATCTGATGACATACCATATGAAAAGAAAGGATAGGAGAGAGAGAAATAATTGAGCGAATTAATTAGAGAAGTTTTAATTAAAGAATGGAAAAAGTTTCATTCTTTAAAATAAAAGATATTTTCTAATTCATTCTTCCTTGTTCATTCTTTCTCTTTCTCTTCTCCTAACTTTTCATGGCAGAAATCAAAAAGAAATTTCCAAAATCTTTCAACTCCAAATAAAAGGATCAAATAAAATAAAACAAAAGTGGTTCATCCATCCCTTGCAAGAATTGGATGAGGATCATGAAGATCTGAGGAGGTACCATCATTCAAGGTGCGAAATCTGGGCAACATCATAAGGGGAATTCATTGTCAAGGCATGCTTCAAGGATATAGGTAATAAGATCGACTCATGGAATCTAAGAGCTTTTGATTCATCATTCAAGTATTATCTTAGGTAATAGCAAGGTATCATCTTGATTTATAAATTCTTATAATCATTGATAATTGATTATTGAATGCTTTGGTCTAATTTCATTATCACAGTTCCCTATATATATATATATATATATATATATATATATATATATTGTCAACATGAGATGCAAACATGAATATATATATATATCTGTGTGTATGTGTATTTTGATTAAAACCCTGTTTTGTTTATATGTTTGGAGATGTAAATTTGTTGATGAATTCATAATTGTATTTTTATTCTTAACTTTAATTTGAAGTTTTTTAAAATAAGTTTTGTTAGGCTAACTTTAATCTATACAAAAAAATTCATATATAACCGTATAATCGTATAATTTTGCTAATCAATAGAATTGTTCATAGTTTTATTTTATAACAAAGAAAATTGTTTTTTAATTATGTAGTTGCTAAATTTAATCATATACATTTGTATAGATTTAATTGTTTGTTTGCACATTTGTCAAATTAAATTCGCACACATTTTTTATTAGATACTAATTATGTGATTTAAAATAAAAAGGGAAAGTTCACCTAAATTTTTTGAAAGTTTTATTAAGGTGTTGTGCAACTATATATATGATTATATGTAAAGGGAAGTGTTGTTAATTTGTTTAGTGTAAGCAAAGTTTTGTTCATATATTTTGTAACCATATATGTGACTCTATATATATGTATGTGTGTGTGTGTGCGTGCGTGTTTTTATCTGTATATTCATATACTTATATACGAACATCTGTTTAGCTATAAAATTATTTTGTTATTTAAAGTGCATTTAAGGGTATTTAATGTGCATTCAATGTGTATTTAATTTTTTTATCTATGGTCATAAGTATGTAGAATATAAACAGTCACTTGTTGCCGGTTATTACTTATTCAAGGATTGCTTTATTTAGTGTTGGTATCTAAAAATTAAAACTACAATCTAATTTACAAGTATTGTATTGATGGTTAGAAATTCTGATATTTTATACTACAATTGTATTAGTACGCAAACATATAAATAAATGTGCAAATTCATATCTTTTATAAACACCACAATGTTGCACATTCAAAATTCATACCGAAATATATTTGGACAAACTCACATTTTATGCCATGTATTGATCGCTAATTAATGACATTTAATGTATCAATCAATTTAATTAAAGAGAGAGAAATGGAAGGTTTCTCTCCCCATATAAAGCATAGCATGCCCATATAAATTTTATAACCTTTTGAGAAAAAGAAGGAAGGTTTCCTTCTTTAAAGTACATAAGTTTTGGAGAAAGAAATGAAGTTTCTTACTCTTAGTTTACTTTTATAGGTAATTGTTAGGTGTATTTGATACATTATTGTATATTTAAATTTAAATTAACCAAAAACTTCTTTAAATCAATTTTTAAATGAAATAAGATTTCTTTCGAAAACTTTATTAGATTGGAGTTATATACCTTTAGACTTCATAGGCCTAAAAGATTCAAATGGTAAAAAAATATGAAATTCACATATTTCTTCACTAGGGGTAGCCTAGTACTGAAATGGTATCTGAGCCCCATAGCCTATGTGGTCTAAAGTAGTCATATTAGGACTAATTGATTAAGCATGCACACTTAGTATGGTGTCTAGAAAGATGATGTTTAGGACTGAAATTGGATAATCAAGTACGCTATCCTACCCGGTTACCTGCCCGATTTGAAAGGTGGAGTGAGCTCAAAGGTTGCCCCTAATAGAAAAGGACCGATTTGAATTGGGCCTTGGGCTAATTTTTAAAATAGTTTTGAAAATTATGATAAGATTTTAAATTTAAAATAAAATATTATCACTATGAAAGGTTATAATATAACATAAATTTTCAAAATGTTTGAAAAGGTAATGGAAATTTCAAAAATGTATGACACGATTTAAAAATTAATTTCAAAATTTAAAATTTATTAATAAGATTAATAAAATATAGTAATTAAATGAGTTAATTAATCAACACTTATATGTATGTATTATATATATATATATATATATATATATATATATTGATATATGTTATGTTATTTTAAATTGTTTAAGATAACATAATTATACATACATACATATATATATATAAGATAAATTTTTGAAATTAATATAATTTAATTAAAATTGTTTAATTAAATAAATAAATTAAACGTTAGTTAATTAAATTAAAAAATATGCATATATAAGATATATGTGTTATCATATAAAGGTTATAGTATACACTATAAAGGTTATAGTAGGTATGTCTAATATAAAAGTTGTATTGAAATACTAATTTAAAATGAGATAAAAAGTTAATCAATTAAAATAAGTAAAATAAGATTTAATGAATAAAATATTATATGTAATACTATTTTATAATTTATATAAAATATAAAAGTTATATAATAGTAAAATTTATATAATACGAATGTATAAACTAAAGGTGGAACATTAAAGAAACCCTAAATAGATTTAAGGAATAAATACATACGTAAATATACGTATACCATGATTTCCAATTTGTCTGACACTTGATTATGAGAGTATTTCATAAGAAATGCATAATTCCATAATCGATATCACTCGATATAATATATTGAAGATTATGAATCTTTAATATTTGTCCTCTATCATTTATATATTAATAGATTGCTTGCATACTCCTTAGTTGTTGAGATTTCTTCAAGCTAGGGATGTTATGCCTGGTATTATTAATATAATGAATAGACGAGGTAAGATAACTGCATGTATTTGTTGAGCTTCTCTTAAGATGTGTGCATTATACTTAGGCCATCATGAAATAATAGGTCCAAGTGAATAGTACCACTTTATTTGTTGAGCTTTCCTTAAGGTAAATGTGGGATTAGGACAAGGTACCAAAGGTTAGGAGTAGTATGTGATACAACCAATAAAGAGTTGTCCATCGTATCTGGGCCTATGATTTTTGAGAATTCTTCAAGATTAGAATCCCAAGGCATGCGAGTCCTAACACCCTCTAGTGAAGTCAAAAGACTTTGATGTTTCACTTAGGGTTTGGTGAAAGATAAGAGATTAGTGAGATCCTTATTAGAGAAATGAAATGATAACATTTAACCTTTATAATACTGTAAGAATATATGCGATATAATGTTATAATTATCTACAATGATAATCTTTTGCATTTAATATGACTGATAAAATGTTTATCAATTAATATATACAAGTAAACTGAATTGAAAATTGATAAATAGAAATATAATATATACTCGCTATTAAATGCTTATTGCATGTTAATGTTTTCAATACGCATGCAATGCCTAATTTTAAAACTACTTAACACCTTCGTAATATAGCCGCTTACGTGTTTGTTTGGTTGAGATCATGTATTGCATTCTATGAGTTTCGAACTCTAAAAGCAAATGAGACAATGGATATTTGATCCATATACTATCACAATAAATGTTATATAGTGAATGGTCATAATTCGAATGTACGATATTTCGATGATATTAGTTCATTCGAAAAATAAAATAAACCTTAGTGTGAGATCGAGTATTACAAAGGATCATATCATGTTAAATATAACACTAGACCAAAACTATAATATAAGTCTAAGAACTCAATCACTGAAATGTTAGTTTGATCAGTTTATGCAAAGCATAACATACCTGATGTCTTTAAAAGTTAAAGATAATCGTATGCGTTTTTGTAAATAGTTCATTATGATATTGCAGTAAGGGTTTTCTTTTGAATGGTTTGACAATTTAGAAAGAATAATGAATGTACAAGAGTAGATATGATTTAAGGTATAGTTAGGATGAAGAAGTGTACGGTCACTTTTTCTTTATACATAAATAATGGAAATGAGGATTGTAATAATAAGAGATTGATACTTAGCATTGGAATAAAAAATATGATTTTTATTCCATAATGTATTTTCATATGAAAAATTATTTTCTATGAGATTTATCTCTTTAAGCTTAATATATTTGATCAAGGAACTCTCCAAGGTAAACTAGTTATAGTATATGTAATAAATAAATCTATATTAAGTGGAAGATTGACCTCCAAATTTAGTTACGCTATTATAGTAATGGTGGACAAAGTGGGAGTGTGCCATATAACACTTATTGATTGCATCAAATTACGAAAATTGTTTTCGTAAAATGTATTGATCATAATTTATATAATGGCTATTTTTCGGTATAGACTAAAAAATAAATATAGCTATATTCGATATGAATATTCATTATGAAATAAAACTATAATGTGGCATTTTTTTGTAACAAAAGTGATGCATTGGAAAATACATAAGAAGGTAATATTACTTACATTTATTTTGGAATTATAGACTAAGCTGTATTTTTTAGAAAGGATTTTATTATATGATTATGAATCATATGATACTGATTAATTATATCTCAAACAATTGGGCTATGCACCCATTCACTGGAAGCATCATAAGAGTTGATGAACACTTCGGATTGATACTTATAGTTATATACAATCATAAGTCTATTAGTACAAAATTGGTTCCATATAATTGGTTATATTCTATGATGACCCAGAATTTTGGACAATATCAATTTAATAATCTGTGTTAAAAATTAAATTGATTTAATAATCTTTGTTAATAAAATTTGAATTGATTTAATAATTTTCTTTTAATTAATAATTAATTGGTGAATTTATCATTTTAAAACTAATAAAATATTTTATATCTATAATGTATATACATTTGTATATATTGTAAATAGATAAGCTTTGATTTGAAATTTAATAAATAAATAAATATTGTTTTCAAATTCTAATATTTTTGATAATTTGAAAATTCTGATTCATTTAATATAAAATTTTCATTGACTATTTAAATAAGTTAACTATATGGTTTTAAAATACTTAAGGAAAATGTTTTAAATTGTTTAAAATATATTTTAAGCATAAGTTTAAATTTAAATAAGAATTATAAAAGGTTTATTTTATTTTCTTTTTAAATATTACTTGATAAATATGATTTGTAATTAGATATAGAAGTTTAAAATACAATCTACCTATAAAACATTAATTCATTTAAATAAGATAAGTAATAAGAAATTTATAATCTCTTTTATAAATAATTTTAAATTGATAAATGTGTTATTTCAAATAATATTAATAAATGAATATATATATATAGGTTTTAAAGACAATAGAATTGTTATTTATAAATTGAATGTGTTGATATAAATTAGGTTTAAATTGGATTTTTTTAAATTTAAGTTGGATTTGAATTTGAATTAATTTTGAAATTCAAAAGGTAAATATTTTAAAATGTTTTGGATTTTAGAATATCTGTATAAACTTTTATTTATGTATATAATTGGTTTTAATTACTTATATATATAAATAATAAAGTACTTATTAACTAATTAATTAAGTATACATTTATATTAAACATTTAAAATTAATACTAATTGCTAAAAAGACAAGTGTTGTTATATTAAGGTCTCATAATAACATGTGTAATAAAATGAATAAATGTATATGACAAATGTAAATAGATTAGACAAGTGTCATTTTGTTTTTATATTTTCTTTTATTTCTTTTAAATAAATCATTTATACTTATAAAACATATTTTCTTCTTTCTCGTTTCTCTTCTAATCTTATTTTTCAAAAGTTAAGATTAAACCTTCAGCTGAATCAACATTTAAAACAAAATCAGTAACTAAACTCCTCAAACAAGAAATCATGTTCAAATTCAAAATTAGTAATCATCTTCTTCAGACAAAGCCAAAGTCTGAAATTCATTTGAGAATCAGAAACCTATAAACCCATTTTCTAAACCAAAATCAGTAATAACATCCCTCCACATACCAGAAATCAATCACCAGTAACCATCTTCAAATCATTTACCTGAAATTCATTTTTTGCAAATCACTTTCAAGATGTTCAAGCCTGCATACAACTGCAGTTTTAAACCAAGCCTACTTGCATTCATCTTTCAACCTGGGTATATCAAAAGGAAGTCTGCAATTCAAGTTTTAAATTCAAACCAAGTTGAATCTGGAAATCAATGGAGTTGTCTGCAAGTTTTTTTAAACAAGCAACTTAAGTTTTAAATTAAATTCAAAGGAGCTAAAGCATTTCAGTTTTAAAGATCCAAAGGTTTTCAAAGCTTTTTAAAATAAATTTGGTGCTCTGTTCTGCCTTCTTTAATCAGGTGAGTAACATCACAATTTTAAAACTTAAGTATGGTTATAGTTGCATGCTAGTTTTCTGTGATAAATATTGCATTGTGTATGTTTATCTTCTGTACATGAATGGATATATGAGTGTAGACTGTTGTTTTATGCTACTACATTTTTTAGATTCCAGGTTCATAATTTAGTCAAAAATCAATTGCTCTTGAATCAACCTTTATTAGTACTTGAGTCTTGAACAAAGTATGCTATTATATCATAGATTTCAGTTTAAAAACTTGTTTAAGTTAAAATAATTTGTATTTGCCACTGGAAATAAAAACAACAACAGTAAAACTTAAATAACTCAAATTCCAATTTAAATGATTCATGGATTCAAGTATTTGAATAAATTGCTAAAACTATAACTTGATTTTTGAAACAAAAATTACAATTTTTAATAGAGGGAAATTCTGGTGTGACCAGAAATGGGTAATTGAGAGGTTTCTGATGACCCCAAGGATCTGGAAGGTCGGGGTTTCTTCTGGTGATGGTAGGATGATCAGTGAGTGGAGGAAAAATATTGGATGGCTGTATAGATGACAATGGCGATGGTGGTAGGTCGATTGAGTTTCTAAACCTAGTTTTGGGTAGTGCAGGAGTTTTTGATCGGCATTGTTCCTCTAGATGATCGAGTGCTACAATATTTGACAAGATGATAGTTTGGTCGTTGACGAGGATTTGGACGAAGTTTCAAAGCCTCCAGTGGTTGGAGATGAGTTGACGAGTGGGTTTCAGGTGATTGCTCTTGTGGTTCCAGGTTTGGTTAAAAACACTCGAATTCAATTTCGAGTTGATGGACACGATCTGATGACCGTGATGAGATGCGGAGTTGATCGTTGATGTGGTGACGCCACCGGTGATGACCGGAGGGAGTCGAAGCCACTGTGCAGATGCACGGTGAAGTGGTTGTGCCGGGTGGAGTTTTGGGGTGTTGCAGTGTTTTTTGGACTCGAGTTTATCTCGAGTAATTGCTCCAAGTAATTAAGGGTTTTACTCGAAGCAAATAGAAGTGGGCTCGGGTATAAGGGTGGTTACAGGTTTCTCTGGAAACCTGTTTGTTTTCAAATTTAAACTTGGTTTTTAAATTTGAAAGCAAGTTTTTAAAGCAGAGTTTAAAACCCAAAATTCAAAGTATGGATTCAAAACTGAGTTTGTATCCTAGTTTTAAATTTAAATTAAGTTTTATAAATTAAATTGTTTTAAACAACTTTAATTGTTTAATATGTATTTTAAAGGGTAAGGATTTAAAAGTAAATTTGGTTTAAATTCTTTAAGTTCTTTTACAAGATGAGTATTTCTTCAACATATGATTTTAAAAGTTTGTAAATGGTTTTTTAACTTTATTAAGTTAAAGTTGTTTTCATTTTAAATTTTATATTTGAAATGAAATTTGAAAGTTGAAAGTAAATTGTTTTCAAATGTGTTTGTGAATGATAGTTAAATCATTAATAAGAAAATGAGTTACCTTAAAGTTAATTAAGATTTAGTGATTTGAGATAAATTAAACTATTTAGAGTAATTAAAGAATAATTAATTAATTTAATTATTTATATGATTTGAATTAATTAATTAAGGTTGAAGTTAATTAATTAAGATTAATTAATTTGAAAATAAAATCATTAATTAGATAAGTTAAAATTTTATTTAACGGTTAGAAATTAATTAATCAAGTAATGTAAGATTAATTAAGTTACAGTTAAAACTTAATTAATTAAATATTTAGAGATTAATTAATTGGTTATTAAAGATTAATAAATTTGTAATTAATAATGATTAATCTAAGTTAATTACTTAAGAAAAAGTAATTAAAGAATTGTTAATAGTTAATGAAGGTCATTAGCTTGAGAATATTTAATAATTAATTAATGTGATTAAATTTGATAATCAATTGGATTAATTAATTTAGATAATCATTTATGGAATTACGGTTAAGTATAATTACTTTATGAAAGTAATTAAAGGTATTAATTACTCAAGGTAATTAATTAAATAAATTTGATTAGTTTAAGTTAATTAATTAGGTTTAATTAATTTAGAATAATCATTGGATGGTTTGATAAGTAATTACTTAATGTAATTAATGAAGAATAATTACTTAGAGAAGTAATTAAGATGAGTAATTACTGGATGTATTTAATTGAAGTATGGAAGAGTTTTGGGATTAATTGCTTTGTGTAATTAATATGAAGGATAATTACTTAATGAAAGTAATTAATAATTAATTACTTAGTGTGATTAATTTAAGAATTGATTAATTAAGTCTTGTGATGTAATTAATTAAAGGTAGTTAATTACTGAATGTGATTAATCAAGAGTGATTAATAATTATGGTTTAATTAAAGATTAATTACTTAATGTAATTAATTAATTAATCACAAAAGTAATTAGGGATCATTAATTAATATAATTAATGATGTAATTAAGGGTTGATTAATTACGATTAATTAATCAAAAATAAAGTAATTAATTAATGTAATTAATTAAGGATGAATGTAATTAATTATAATTAATTAATTAAAATAGTAATTAAGGTTAATTACTGTATTTGGTTAAGAATAATTAATTTGTGAAATAAATTAAAGGATAATTACTTGAAAGTAATTAAAGGATAATTACTTGAATGTAATTAAAGGATAATTAATCATGGATGATTAATTAAGGTGGATAATTAGAGGATAATTAATTAATTGATTTGTAATTAATTAATGATTATGTAAGCAAATTTATAATGATGGAAGGAATTAATTTAATTTATTTTAAATTTATTAAAGATAAAGTAATTAATTTAATTCATTTTAAATTAATTATGGTGTGATAAATTAATCCTTGCTTATGTCTAGATGGATGATATTGATTGCCTTGAATGGTTTGAAATCTCATATATGAGATAAGTAATGCTGTGTGTTATGGATGCATGGTTGAAGTGTGATGATAATATGAATTATCTATACGTGATGATAATATGGATTATCTGTTTATGATGATAATGTTGATTATCTATTGTGGTGATGTGAATTATCTATCTGTTTGTATATAAAT
Source organism: Allium cepa (assembly GCA_030765085.1). Classification (NCBI taxonomy): domain Eukaryota; kingdom Viridiplantae; phylum Streptophyta; class Magnoliopsida; order Asparagales; family Amaryllidaceae; genus Allium; species Allium cepa. The sequence goes on from CM060932.1 coordinate 143,038,045, forward strand.
TAAATTGAATTGTTTTAAACTTAAAACAACTTGGACCTAAAAGATACGTTTTGGATTTCGATGAGACCGGGATCGGGTTTCCAGATTTGGATATCCGAAAACCACATCGATCCAAATTAACGATAGGTCGTGAATCTCAAGTGAAGATGAAGATTCAGAGTGCAAGGGTTATCGTCGTTAACTCTAAGGGTGATTCCAAAATGAGTGTAACGAGATAATTCCTTCGGTTTCGTTCGAACCCGGAATGAACTTGTATGGATTGAATGCTTTCAGCAAATCGTCAGGTGGATGATGAGCATTCTAAGAGATGTGTTCTCTAAAGGTAATCGTAGCCTCAAGCCTCATCAACCGGGAATGGTTAAAACAGGAGAGGTGCAGCAAGGCTAAGTGGGTCATGCCCAAGTAGGACGAGATTTCCCCCGTCTAGAAGTCCCTTTATATTCGGCTGTGTGGGGCAGTTGATTCGTGATAACTGCCGGGGTTGTCTTGTTCGGAACTTTTCTGTAAGGAATGGTTCCGGCCTTGTGTTGCAGGGGATTTAGGGTGGATCCTCGGTACGGTGATCTAGGCCCCGTACTGTGACGGGCGGTACTCCCGTAGGCCTGCTATTGATGGAAACTCATTCTCCCTATGTGCCCTTACGGTTTTGATTGTATTACCCACTTTTGTGGCTAGTAGCTGGAATTTAATGAATGTAACAATTTTGGCTATTTTTTATGTACTTGAAAACCCTAGACACTATTATAATATCACTGGATTTCCTATCAAATGTTTTGGTTAGCGTAAGGTAAAAACTTTCCCATGTTTATTTGTGGGGAGTCTTACGTGATACCCTTTTCTTTTCAAAAGGTTGTCAAAGCTAAGCAACCTTAACCTGTTACTCACACCAGACCCATGTCTGACCCGGAGTTTATCATCTGTTTTTTGAACTCTTGGGTACTCAATTTTTACGAGTAGCCAAGGGATTCAGGTTAGCTTTGACGAATTGTGGAGGAGCAATGGAGCAGGAGGCTTCAGCGTAGTAGATATTTATAGTATTCCGCCGTGTGTTCTTTGAGTCATTTGTTTGTGTTGTATTGAGTTGTAATAACTAGACAGGTATTTATAACTGTCTAGTATGTGATGTATAATCTGTGTAACTCTGATAATGGTTGTATACTATGTAATGCTTATGTTATTAATATAATTTATTCGTTCCGCTGTTAAGATTATGATGTTGTCTTTCCTTCTTTCTTCTCTATCTTTCTATGCTCTATCCCTTTCTTTCTTACTCATGATACGTCTTTCTGGATAGTGAAAGACGGGTCATGGCAGTTGGTATCAGAGCGCTAGGTTGAGTGAATACCTAGGCTTTGGAGTGATTTCTTTCTTGAGAGAGCGTAATTGTAATTTTGGTGTATATATATATATATATATATATATATATATATATATATATATTATTTCTACCTATTTGTTGGGTTACCTGTTTGGGTTTTCCAATATAAGTTATAAAGATAGATGGGGTAGTGGTGTGTGTAACACGACTACTACCAATGGTTGGATTTTGAATGTTTGAGGTTGGAAGTGTATTTGTCGAGACTGTAGACCTAATACCGTCTTGAGTGAGTTTTGCAGTCTGGTGTAGGGATTGCATCGATCTCTGAAGGAAACCTTTTAAAGGTTCGGAGTCTATCTTTGAAGTTGGACGAGTAGAGTTTGGATTTGTCGGTTGTGCAGAAGCGAGTGATGGTATCTTGATACCTCAGGAAGCAGTAGCTGCGTGATGAGATGCAGTGACTATGGATGTTTCCGAGGATGTTTCTTTGGAACAAGTTTAAGGAGGTGTTTCTGCTTCGGTAATGTGGCTGAGTTCAGCTAGTTGTTTGTGTTCGGCTTTGAGGTCCAAATTTCTCGATGAGCTTTCGATAAGGAAGTCTTTGGGCATCTATGTCTGCAGTGCAGCTCGGAGTATTCTATGTGCCAACAAGAAGGTCTTCATGTCAGCAGTTTTCTGAGGTGGAGTTCAGAAGCAACGGAGTGGATCCATTTCTTCGATGGATTGGTTAGATAAGCGTAAGATGTTCTGATTGGTTTAGAGAGAACAGTTTTCTTTGGATATTAGTCTGGGATTGATCGCAAAAGTGACTTGCGATAGTTGAGTGTTCTCTTGGATTGTTGGAGATTTTTTTCGGATGTCTTCAGTAAAGTTAAGGTTTGCCTTAGCATTTGAAGATTGAGTTTTCTTATCGACTAGGATTCTAGGAGTAATATCGGTGGTCCAGCATAGTAGAAGGATGGTTCGTAGAGATAGAGTTGGTGAAGCAGCTCGGGTTTTGGTGGAACTTTTGAGTTTTCTTTATGGATCCGTTGAACCATATTTATGGAATGTGTTGTCTAGTCTGTGCTCGTGCTCATCATCAGCATTCTCATCTACTCCAGATCAGAGTTGTGCAGCGGAAGCAGTTTGGAAGTGCATCTGTTTGTCTTTTCCAGATAGGAGAAGTTAGTTTTCTTCTGATGTTTGTAGAGTAGAGTTGGTTTTCTTGATCTTGGTTGATCATGGGAGGATCATTTTGATGGGTTGTTTTTGGTCTAGTTTATTTCTTGAGGTATCAGCAAGGGTGTGCTGATCAGGGAGGATGAAGGCAGCCCAGGATCGTCAGAAGATTTTAAGGACAACAGACGAAGGAATTTGGATTTCAAAGTCGGAGATTTGATTTTGGATGAGTTTTCTCCGACCTAAGGAGCTATAAGATTGGATAAGACTGGAAAGCTAGCTCCGAGATGTTATGGATCTTTTTTGTTTTCTTGTAAGGATAAGTGACTTAGTTTTTAGGAGTTGAATAGCCAGTTTGGATAACTGGGATTCGATGTGTTTCACGTATCTCTGAGGGAATACATGTATGATCCATCTCTGGTTGTGGAACCAGCAGTTCAGGAGGTTTGGTGGTCGAGTCAGACTTGAGTGTAGTCTGGTATCCTATTTAGTTCTATAGATCTAGTTGTATAGGAGCTCTGTAGCTTCGTAGTATAAATTGTTTGGATTCTGTAGAGCGAGTTTCCGGTATTTATACCTTGGAAACTCGAGGAAATTCTATCCAGAATTTTGTCTGGATAGTTAAATTTGTTTGATTGGATAAATTGGTTGCTATGGTTGTTAGCATATGATTAGTATATGCTTGTGTTTTAAAATTAAAATCTTAATGAGATTATTAAATTACCTTTGCTTTTAAATTTCAGGGACAAAATTCTTTTAAGGGTGTGGAATGTGATGACCCGGAATTTTTGGCAATATCAATTTAATAATCCGTGTGAAAAATTAAATTGATTTAATAATCTTTGTTAATAAAATTTGAATTGATTTAATAATTTTCTTTTAATTAATAATTAATTGGTGAATTTATCTTTTTAAAACTAATAAAATATTTTCTATCTATAATGTATATACATTTGTATATATTGTAAATAGATAAGCTTTGATTCGAAATTTAATAAATAAATAAATATTGTTTGCAAATTCTAATATTTTTGGTAATTTGAAAATTCTGATTCATTTAATATAAAACTTTTCATTGACTATTTAAATAAGTTAACTATATGGTTTTAAAATACTTAAGGAAAATGTTTTAAATTGTTTAAAATATATTTTAAGCATAACTTTGAATTTAATATGAATTATAAAAGGTTTATTTTATTTTCTTTTTAAATATTACTTGATAAATATGATTGTAATTAGATATAGAAGTTTAAAATACAATTTACCTATAAAACATTAATTCATTTAAATAAGGTAAGTAATAAGAAATTTATAATCGCTTTTATAAATAATTTCAAATTGATAAATGTGTTATTTTCAAATAATATTAATAAATGAATATATATATATATAGGTTTTAAAGACAATAGAATTGTTATTTTTAAATTGAATGTGTTGATATAAATTAGCTTTAAATTGGATTTTTTTAAATTTAAGTTGGATTTGAATTTGAATTAATTTTTAAATTCAAAAGGTAAATATTTTAAAATGTTTTGGATTTTAGAATATTTGTATAAACTTTTATTTATGTATATAATTAGTTTTAATTACTTATATATATAAATAATAAAGTACTTATTAACTAATTAATTAAGTATGTATTTATATTAAACATTTAAAATTAATACTAATTACTAAAAAGACAAGTGTTGTTATATTAAGGTCTCATAATAACATGTGTAATAAAATGAATAAATGTATATGACAAATGTAAATAGATTAGACAAGTGTCATTTTGTTTTTATATTTTTCTTTTATTTCTTTTAAATAAATCATTTATACTTATAAAACATGTTTTCTTCCTTCTCATTTCTCTTCTAATCTTTATTTTTCAAAAGTTAAGATTAAACCTTCAGCTGAATCAATATTCAAAATAAAATCAGTAACTAAACTCCTCAAACAAGAAATCATGTTCAAATTCAAAATTAGTAATCATCTTCTTCAGATCAAAGCCAAAGTCTGAAATTCATTTGAGAATCAGAAACCTGTAAACCCATTTTCTAAACAAAAATCAGTAATACAATCCCTCCACATACCAGAAATCAATCCCCAGTAACCATCTTCAAATCATTTACCTAAAATTCATTTTTTGCAAATCATTTTCAAGATGTTCAAGCCTGCATACAACTGCAGTTTTATACCAAGCCTGCCTGCATTCATCTTTCAACCTGGGTATATCAAAAGGAAGTCTGCGATTCAAATTTTAAATTCAAAGCAAGTTGAATCTGGAAATCAATGGATTTGTCTGCAAGTTTTTTTTTAAACAAGCAACTTAAGTTTTAAATCAAATTCAAAGGAGCTAAAACATTTCAGTTTTAAAGATCCAAAGGTTTTCAAAGCTTTTCAAAATAAATTTGGTGCTCTGTTCTGCCTTCTTTAATCAGGTGAGTAACATCGCAATTTTAAAACTTAAGTATGGTTATTGTTGCGTGCTAGTTTTCTGTGATAAATATTGTATTGTGTATGTTTATCTTCTGTATATGAATGGATATATGAGTGTAGACTATTGCTTTATGCTACTACAGTTTTTAAATTCCAGGTTCATAATTTAGTCAAAAATCAATTGCTCTTGAATCAACCTTTATTAGTACTTGAGTCTTGAACAAAGTATGTTATTATATCATAGATTTTAGTTTGAAAACTTGTTTAAGTTAAAATAATTTGTATTTGCCACTGGAAATAAAAAAAACAACAGTGTAACTTAAATAAGTCAAATTCCAATTTAAATGATTCATGGATTCAAGTGTCTGAATAAATTGCTAAAACTATAACTTTATTTTTGAAACAAAAATTACAATTTTTAATAGAGGGTTTTGAGGGCAATTCTGGTGTAACCAGAAATGGGTAATTGAGAGGTTTCTGATGATCCCAAGGATATGGAAGGTCGGGGTTTCTTTTGGTGATGGTAGGATGATCAGCGAGTGGAGGAAAAATATTGGATGGCCGTATAGATGACCATGGCGATGGTGTTAGGTCGATTGAGTTTCTAAACCTAGTTTTGGGTAGTGCAGGAGTTTTTGATCGGCATTGTTCCTCTAGATGATCGAGTGCTACAATATTTGAGGAGATGATGGTTTGGTCGTTGACGAGGGTTTGGACGAAATTTCAAAGCCTCCGTTGGTCGGAGATGAGTTGACGAGTGGGTTTCAGGTGATTGCTCTTGTGGTTCCAGGTTTGGTTAAAAACACTCGAATTCAATTTCGAGTTGATGGACACGATCTGATGACCGTGATGAGATGTGGAGTTGATCGTTGATGTGGTGGCGCCACCGGTGATGACCGAATAGGGTCGAAGCCACCGTGCAGGTGCACGGTGCAATGGTTGTGCCAGGTGAAGTTTTGGGGTGTTGCAGTATTTTTTGGACTCGAGTTTATCTCGAGTAATTTGAGTAATTGCTCGAAATAATTAAGGGTTTTACTTGAAGCAAATAGTAGGGGGCTCAGGTATAAGGGTGGTTACAGGTTTCTTCGGAAACCTGTTTGTTTTCAAATTTAAACTTGGTTTTAAATTTGAAAGCAAGTTTTTAAAACAGAGTTTAAAACCCAAAATTTAAAGTATGGATTCAAAACTGAGTTTGTATCCTAGTTTTAAATTTAAATTAAGTTTTATAAATTAAACTTTTTTTAAATAGCTTTAATTGTTTAACATGTATTTTAAAGGGTAAGAATTTAAAAGTCACTTGGTTTAAATTCTTTAAGTTCTTTTATAAGATGAGTATCTCTTCAACATATGATTTTAAAAGTTTGTAAATGGTTTTTAAACTTTGTTAAGTTAAAGTTGTTTTCATTTTAAATTTTATATTTGAAATGAAATTTGAAAGTTGAAAGTAAAATGTTTTCAAATGTGTTTATGAATGATAATTAAATCATTAATAAGAAAATGAGTTACCTTAAAATTAATTAAGATTTAGTGATCTGGGATAAATTAAATTATTTAATGTAATTAAAGAATAATTAGTTGATTTTATTATTTAGATAATTTGAATTAATTGATTAAGGTTGAAGTTAATTAATTAAGATTAATTAATTTGAAAATAAGATCATTAATTAGATAAGTTAAGATTTTAATCAATGATTAGAAATTAATTAATCAAGTAATGTAAGATTATTTAAGTTACAGTTAAAACTTAATTAATTATATAATTAGAGATTAATTAATTGGTTATTAAAGATTAATTAATTTGTACTTAAAATGATTAATCTAAGTTAATTACTTAAGAAAAAGTAATTAAAGAATTGTTAGTAGTTAATGAAGGTCATTAACTTGAGATTATTTAATAATTAATCAATTTGATTAAATTTGATAATTAATTTGATTAATTAATTTAGATAATCATTTATGGAATTTGGTAAGGTATAATTACTTTATGAAAGTAATTAAAGGTATAAATTACTCAAGATAATAAATTAAATAAATTTGATTAGGTTAAGTTAATTAATTAGGTTTAATTAATTTAGAATAATCATTGGATGGTTTGATAAGTAATTACTTAATGTAATTAATGAAGAATAATTACTTAGAGAAGTAATTAAGATGAGTAATTACTGGATGTAATTAATTGAAGTATGGAAGAGTTTTGGGATTAATTGCTTTGTGTAATTAATATGAAGGTAATTACTTAGTGAAAGTAATTAATAATTAATTACTTAGTGTGATTAATTTAAGAATTGATTAATTAAGTCTTTTGAAAATAATTAAGTGATGTAATTAATTAAGGGTGGTTAATTACTGAATGCGATTAATCAAGAGTGATTAATAATTATGGTTTAATTAAAGATTAATTACTTAATGTAATTAATTTAATTAATTAAAAAAGTAATTAAGGATCATTAATTAATATAATTAATGATGTAATTAAGGGTTGATTAGGTACGATTAATTAATCAAAAATTAAGTAATTAATGTAATTAATTAAGGATGAATGTAATTAATTATAATTAATTAATTACGGAAGTAATTACTATATTTGGTTAAGAATAATTAATTTGTAAAATTAATTAAAGAGTAATTACTTGAATGTAATTAAAGGATAATTAATCAGGGATGATTAATTAAGGTGGATAATTGGAGGATAATTCATTAATTGATTTGTAATTAATTAATGATTATGTAAGAAAGTTTATAATGATGGAAGGAATTAATTTAATTTATTTTAAATTAATTAAAGATAAAGTAATTAATTTAATTCATTTTAAATTAATTATGGTGTGATAAATTAATCCTTGCTTATGTATGGATGATATTGATTGCCTTAAATGGTTTGAAATCTCAGGTATAAGATAAGTAATGCTGTGTGATATGGATGCATCGGTTGAAGTGTGATGATAATATGAATTATCTATATGTGATAATAATATGGATTATCTGTTTATGACAATAATGTTGATTATCTATTGTGGTGATGTGAATTATTTATCTGTGTGTATATAGATAATTAAATTGAATTGTTTTAAACTTAAAACAACTTTGACCTAAAAGATACGTTTTGGATTTTGATGAGACCGGGATCGGGTTTCCAGATTTGGATATCCGAAAACCACATCGATCCAAATTAACGATAGGTCGTGAATCTCAAGTGAAGATGAAGATTCAGAGTGCAAGGGTTATCGTCGTTAACTCTGAGGGTGATTCCAAAATGAGTGTAACGAGATAATGCCTTCGATTTCGTTCGAACACGGAACGAACTTGTATGGATTGAATGCTTTCAGCACATCGTCAGGTGGACGATGATCATTCTAAGAGATGTGTTCTCTAAATGTAATCATAGCCTCAGGCCTCATCAACCGAGAATGGCTAAAACAGGGGAGGTGCAGCAAGGCTAAGTGAGTCATGCCCAAGAAGGACGAGATTTTCCCCTGTCTAGAAGTCACTTTATATTCGGCTGTGTGGGGCAGTTGATTCGCGACAACTGTCGGGGTTGTCTTGTTCGGAACTTTTTAGTAAGGAATGGTTCCGACCTTGTGTTGCAGGGGATTTAGGGTGGATCCTCGGTACGGTGATCTAGACCCCGTACTTTGACGGGCGGTACCCCGGTAGCCCTGCAATTGATGGAAACTCATTCTTCCTACGTGCCCTTACGGTTTTGATTGTATTACCCACTTTTGTGGCTAGTAGTTGGAATTTAATGAATGTAACAATTTCGGCTATTTTCTATTTACTTGAAAACCCTAGACACTATTATAATATCACTGGATTTCCTATCAAATGTTTTGGTTAGCGTAAGGTAAAAACTTTTCCATGTTTATTTGTGGGGAGTCTTACGTGATACCCTTTTCTTTTCAAAAGGTTTTCAAAGTTAAGCAACCTTAACCTGTTACTCACACCAGACCCATGTCTAACCCAGAATTTATCTTCTGTTTTCTTAAACTCTTGGGTGCCCAATTTTTACGAGTAGCCAAGGGATTCAGGTTAGCTTTGACGAATTGTGGAGGAGCAATGGAGCAGGAGGCTTCAACATTGTAGATATTTATAGTGTTCCGCTGTGTGTTCTTTGAGTCATTTGTTTGTGCTATATTAAGTTGTAATAACTAGACAGGGGTTTATAACTGCTTAGTATGTGATGTATAATCTGTGTAACTCTGATAATGGTTGTATACTATGTAATACTTATGTTATTAATATAATTTATTCGTTCCGCTGTTAAGATTCTGATGTTGTCTTTCCTTCTTTCTTCTCTATCTTTCTATTCTCTGTCCCTTTCTTTCTTACTAATGATACGTCTTTCTGGATAGTGAAAGACGGGTCGTGACATATTCAGTGATGAATTATCACCAACGTGGACATGTGTATTTGATACACATGTAGTATGTCTATGATATGATCATAGAATATAAAACGAAAAAAATAACGTGCAATAAAATAAAATGATTCGATTTGATCGAACATGTGAGTATATTATAAAGAGTTTTGAATGTACCTAAAAATGAATAAAGATTCAATCTCAAAAGTCACTTCTCTATGTGATACATAATGATTTATTGATAAGGAGTAATCAAACTTTGTTGGACAAAGCACAATTAACGATGAGTGAAGTTGAGTTAATTTCTTTCTATAAGGTCATGTACTTAAGAGTAGTGCACAAGGTTGATATTATTTCATCAAAATACTAGTTTACAAAATAATACAAGATAAGGGTTTATAAGAAACCCCAACATATCCTAGGCTGAGGAGTTGGTAGGTTGTGCGAATCGAAAGTCTACACCTAATAATTGTTCATGATGGATCTTATATAAATCTCTCCAAAATGATTTTGGGAAAACCTATCATTAGATGACATATTTATATTTTACACTTAAGTTATCTAAAATAGAAACAAATAGTTTTATGAATAAAGAAATTCATAAAAGTTTATGAGTACCTATTCCATTGCACTAAGGAATAATTGTTGTTTCAAGAAATTCAAACTTTGTGGCAAAGGAATATCTTTAAGAAATTATCGGTATAAAATGGATTTGGATATGATCCAAGGATAAAACTAATTGCAAGGGATATAATAAAATTACCAAACCAAATTGAATACATCACATTAGAATGTCTAATAAGTATTCTTGTACATTGAAGAGAAACTATGAATTTCTTATCAATGTTGAAAATAGCTAATCCTAGCCTGTCAATCAAACCACAAAGTGTATTGACTCTATGATGTGCTACAATGCACAAATCCAAAATTGGTTCCAAGTACAATATCAAAATATGATTTTGATAAGTGTATCCAAAAGGATATGATCCTTTTAGTAGCAAATGTGTCTTTAAAAGAAAGACAAATGTAATTGGAATATAATGAGCCACATTGACATGAATAATATAGTAACTTTTCAATTTTTGAAATTAATATAATAGATTCACCATTCGATGTGCTCAAGTAAGTTCGAATTTTAGTCACTAAATTATTGCATGACTTTATGTTTTGGTACATATGTGATGAAATAGAAAATTCTAAATAATGATTTAGACTAAACTATTTACACATAATAACCAAAGTGTTTCGAAGTCAGCGAGAGTGATATTGTGTTTATGAGTTTTTTGAATATGATCCAAGAATGGATACGAAAGTATCATTCAACAAGCATTAAAATTGAACAAATGTTTTGTTATAAATATTAAATAGTTTAATTATCAATCAAAATGCTGAGGAAGCGTGTGCTCATAAGAAAAAAAATTAAAAAGGTACATTGGTATTTATAAACTATATGTAAACAACACTTTGTTGATCTTTAATGAGTACTTATGTTAAAAGCAGCTTTAGTTATTTTGATACTTGATGTTGGATTTGTAAAATGATGTCTTTCATAGTATGTATAAAAGATATTGGAAATGCCACAAATGATATGTAAGGACACCCTATTAGAATGTTTAATACAGAACATGTAAAATTGATTCCTTATGCATTGGCAATAGAAATTATCATGTTATGTTGTCTATGATATCATGATTTGTTTATGTATTTGATACATGAAGCAAATATCGAATCCATATTGATACCATTAAATGGTTATTTGAAGTCTTCTCGCATATTTATGAAATACTAGAGAATTGTTTACAAAAAAAGAAACTCCTTATGTAGGAGTATTCGGAATCAAACTTCATATCTGATATTGAGTATAATATGTCAATAATAAAGTCAAGCCAAGAACCTTTAGGTTAGAAATGTTCCAAATGATAGATTATGGCAAATTCAATGACAAAGGCTATGTACATCGCCTTGAATAGCGCCTCAATAAAAGTAATGTATATAAATATATAAATGCACAAATTTATAACTGAGCCAAAGGTGATTCCAAATATTGAGAATCCCATAACATTGATATATGATAACAATATCAAGATAAAGTTCGTAATAGAACTTAGAGCTCACTTGAAATCGAGAGACATACTTTGAGTTGTTCCACATGATAAAACAATTTATCACCGTCGGAGAGAGTTGATTGACGGAGTAGATAATTGAAACATAATATCATATCCGTTCGCTAAGGGACCGACTCAATTAGTTTTGAGGAAACCAATTGGATAAGTTGGAATAAGATTCCATAATTGACCACAAGTGCAAGTGGGAGGTTTATAGAGCTAGGAGTATGCCCTAGAGGCAATTATGTAATTTGTTACATAAATCTAACATGATAACCAATCTTGTTCAAACTAAAAGGTGTTTTCTTTCTATTTTATACTTGATATAATGTTTTATAATAATTAGTTAATTCAATTAAAATATATTTAATATAAAATCCATAAGTGGTATGTTCTGTGATAGTAGTTACAAAGTGCTGTAACCGTGAGTAATTTATCACAATGAAAATAAATATACGGTTTTAAATATTCCTAGTCAACATGTATTGAGACTAGATATCAATATATCCGTTGAGACTCGAGTACGCATCGCTCTTCAAATGTTGGGCAGTGTATTACTCATGACCAATATAGACACCAAGGGTTACGTACTGATAGTTATTGGATAATTGTGAAATAACTCACTTGATAGTTTTCTATTTGTTAATATAACTAAGGTTAAGAAGAAGATATCGACGTGGCTAATTTATACAATTCTCTCGACCTAAGAATACTTTTAATCTTCAATATGGAAGCTCCATTTTGATTATAGTTAAATCGTTGCATGACATCCAACGAACGACTATAGTTGGGTCGAGTGAAAGCATTGGAAGTGAAACACTATTCAAGAGAGGATCTGTCTCCTCAACTATACGAGGTTAGTATCATGATCAACTGAAGTCAACTCAAAGTCAAAGTCTCTAGCCAGAGAGATTCGGTTAATAATAATTGTTATTGTTGAAGCAAGGACTTTGTTTTTAGAATATAAAGTTGAATATGGCCGATATTATAATTTTGACCATTATCGAATTCCATTAGTCCTAATGTGATATAGCTTTGACAAAGAGAATTGGTATAAATAATTGTCACTATCGGGTACCGATTATAATAAGTACAATTGGATTTTATAAAAATATGTGTAAGCCATAAATTCAGCCAAATTATCACACATCCAGCTAAGTGACCTATAAACGTTAATATTCGAATAGTTCGATATTAATCGCTGACTGAATCTACACATTTGAGTCGCACGACCGTAATGATGAATTCTCTAGAAAACCACATGATTTAATTAATTTATAAAATGTTGTAAATTGATTAAATTAGTTAATATTAATTATTGTTTAATTGATTTAATGTGATGACCCGAAATTTTAGGCAATATAAATTTAATAATCCGTATTTAAAATTTAATTGATTTGATAATTTTTGTAAATAAATTTGAATTGATTTAACAATCTTACTTTAATAAATAATTAATTAGTGAATTTATCTTTTAATAAGCAAATAAATTGTTGTCTATTTATAATGTATATATATTTATATATATTTTAAATGGATGAATTTGGTTTTAAAATTAATTAATATAACATATTTTCTAATTCCAATATTTTGGTAATTGGGAAATTATGATTTATTTAATGTTAAGCTTTTCAAAGCTATTTAATAAAATAACTATATGATTTTAAATACATAAGATAAATGTTTTATTTGTTTAAAATATATTTTAACTTAAGTTTGAATATTAATTTAGATTAAAATAAAGTTATAAAAATGTTTGTTTTATTTCTTTTTAAAATATTGATTAATAAATATGATTTGTAAATTAAATATGAAAGTTAAAATACAACTAATAAATGAAATATTAATTCATTTAAATAATAAGTAATTTATAACATCTTTTATAAATTTATTTAAAATAATCAAAAATGTTATTTTCAAATAATTGATATGTGTATTGTTTTATTTATAATCATACTTGGTTTTATTTCGTTAGAATTAGCTATACATACAAATAAGTATTTGTAAACTAATTTATTAAACATAATATTATATTAAACTTTAATTATAAATACTAATTAATAAAAGAACATGTGTTGTTTTCCTAGGACATAATTTAACATGTGTTAAGTGATCAAATAAGGAAGTTAACAAGTGTGAATATTAAAGACAAGTGTCAAATTTGTATTTTTATATTTCTTTGATTTTTAATAAACCATAAATTTAGTTATATAAACTTGCCTTCTTCTATTCTTTTCTTTTTTTCATTCTCAATGCTAAACTAAGTAAAATTTTCAGCTGAAACTATTTACTCTAAAGTAATCTTCATTCTAATGAAAATTTTCATTTCCTCTAAATCCAATTTTCTCATCAACCTGTAACATTTTCAAGCATGCAAATTTGTAATCTTTCCATCTTCAAAATACAAATCAATCCCTGGAACCACTTTCAAATTTTGAATCAAACTCTTGTAACCATCTTCAACAATTCATATCAAAATCCTTGTAACATTTTCTGCATACAAATAATGATAAAGCAACTTCATTTCTTCAATAATCTGTAGCCTTCATTCATTCTCCTCAAAATTGAAGCTTGTTCATCATTCAACCTGATTTTTAAAAAGAAAAGCAAGAAAACCTGCATTCCTTTCTTCAAAATCTGGAATCAGGCCACTGCATGAAAACCTACATTTTCTTTTAAAGCTAGAAGAATTTTAAAGAAACAAGTTTAAAGTTTTTAAAAGCAAGTTTTCAAAAGATTAAAGGTTGTTCAAAATCAGGGAGCAAAAGCTTTTAAAGCATTCAAACAAGTTTTCAAAAGATTCACAAGGGTTTTCAAACTGGTGCTCTGCTCATCAAAATTCAAGTGAGTAACTTTTTATTTTAAAAAAGCTAAAGTATGAAATATCTATTTGCATATGGATAAATAGAAGTGAGTATGCTTTTAATATTTATATTGTGATGAAATCTTCTGTGTGCATATTTATGTGTTGCTATGTACCTGTTTACCTGTTTTGTGTTTTTTTTAAAACTAAGATTTTGATAAAAATCCATCTCCTCGTATAACAATCTCTGTTAAGATTTGTAATTCAACCAAACTTGATTGTTAGTTCATAGAGTAAGTTTTAAAAATTTATATAAGTTAAATAAAATTTTGTATTACATGGAAATAAAAATAACAGAGCAAAAATGAGTATAAGTGAAAAATTCAAACGATATGATTCTATGTTTCAGGGTTATAATCTGAAACATCATACAAAATTATGATTTTTAAAAGCAAAATTACAATTTTTAATGCTATATTCAAAGAGCAGTTCTCTATTATCTGTATTATGTATTTTGAGGCATTTCTGTTGATACAATTGATTGGAGGTGTCGAGTTTGATCCTGGAGGTGGAGGAGTTATCATGGATGATGGGAAAATTTTCTGAATGATGATCAGAGGGTTGTGGCAATGGTGGTTGGCCAGAAGGTTTCCTAAACCTAGTTTTGGTGGATGTTGTAAATTGCTTCAGCAATCATCCTCTGGTGGATCGAGTGCTACCAGGTTTTGGGTAATGATAGCTAGTGCATGGACAAAGCTATGGCCGGAGCCTTTGGAGTTCTGGTGATCGGCAGTGGGAGGACGAGGGTCGTTCCAGGTTTTGGGATGGTGTTCCAATTTGGGTCTAAGGTCTGGATTTTGATTTCGAGGGGAAATCAAGGTACTGTTAACTGATACGGGATGCTTTGGTGACCGATGACTGGTTTCAGTCATCAGGGTTGGTCGGAGATAGGTGGATGGCCGGTGCATGTGCATTGTGCATCATTTTCTGGTGAGGTTGGCTGTCTTTGGTTTTGAACAAAGTGATGCTCGAGTTTCATTCGAGTAGTTCAAGTGTCTGGCTTGAGAATTTTGGTTAGTGACTCGAAGTCATTTTAGGGTAGGCTCGAGTATATTAAGTTGTTTACAGGTTTTAAAAACAGAAACCTGTTCCTGTTTGTAAATTAAAAAAAAATTAAATTGGTAAATCAAAACTTTAAACTAGGATTTAAACCTGAATTGAATCTGAATTCAAATCGTTTCAATCTTGGTTTTTGAAATGATTTAAATTTTGAAAATTCAATTTGGTTTTAACAACTTTCAAGTGTAAAAGTATATTGGGTTTTGAATTTGAACTGAAAGTTTAAATTGTAAAATAGAAATTTTAAATAAGTTTAAATCTTGTTTTTAAAAATCTGGAATATTGGGTTAAACTTCGGTTTTTAAAATAAATAAAGTTTTAAATTCAAATTGTTTAACTTGTTTTTAAAAATGGTTAAAAGATTAGAAATTTAAAATGAAGTTTAAAATGTAGGTAAGCTTTGAGAATGTAATCTGGAATCAAATTTAATTTGTATTCCAGTTTGAAATAAATGGAAATTTTTAAATTTAAAATGATTTAAACAATCTTGTTTGTTACAATGTATTTTTAAATTGATTTGAATTTAAAAATGAATGTGGTTTTAAATTTTTTTAAACTTCTTTATAAAATGAATATTTATTTAACTTATGAGTTAAAAAGGTTTTGAATTGTTTTTAAAACCTTGTTTGGGTTAAATTTGTATTCATTTTAAAATCTTAAATTTAAAATGAATTTAAAGTAAATTTGAAAACAAACTATTTTTAATACTTTGATTAAGTAAGAAATGTTTATCTTAAAGATAAAATAATCTAATGATTTGGATTCATTAAATTATTAAGTTGGATAATTAATTAATTAATGATAAGGATGATTAATTAAGTAATTAAGAGTTTTTAAATTGATTAATTAAGACTTAAGATTAATTAATTAAGGTGAATTAATATGTAATTAAGGATTATTAATTATATTTTAATTAATTTTAAAGATTATTAATCAAGTAATTAAGAATTAATTAAGTTGCAGTTAACACTTAATTAATTAAATAATTGAAGATTAATTAATTGGTAATTAAATATTAATTAATTTGTAATTAATGATGATTAATCTAAGTTAATTTCTTAATAAAGTAATTAAAGAATAGTTAATGAATGTCATTAACTAAGATTATTTAACGATTAATTAATGTGATTAATTTTAATATTTAATTAGACTAATTAATTGATAATAATCATTTTTGATATTGTTAAAGTTTAATTACATAATAGATGTAATTAATGAATTAACTACTTAATGTAATTAATTGAGTTTAATGTGATTAGTTTAGATCAGTTTAATTAATTTAAAACTTGATGGTTTGATAAATAATTACTTTATGTAATTAATGGAATTGTAATTACTTGGTGAAGTAATTAATTGATAATTACTGAATGTAATTAAAGATGTTTTAATAATGGAAGTAATTTGGACTAAATTACTTTGTAATTAATCGAGGGACTAATTGTGATAATTAATAAAGGGTAATTAATTTATTTAATGTAGTAATTAAGGGTAGTTAATTACTGGATGTTATTAATCAAGGGTGATTAATATATGTGGTTTAATTGAAGATTTATTACTTGATGTAATTAATTTAAATAGAGAGATTAAATTAAAAATATGATTAGAAATCATTAATTAATAACATTAACGATGTAAATTTAGAATTGATTAATTAAGGAATAATTAATAAATGAAGTAATTAATTAATAAAGGATTAATGTAATTAACTTTAATTAATTGATTGATTAAGTAATTAAAAGTTAATTATTGTAAAGGGTTAAGTGTAATTAACTCATGTAACTAATTTAAAGGCTAATTACTTATTGTAATTAGAAAAATTGTTAATCAGGAATGATTAATTGAAATGAATATTGAGATGGTTATTAATTAATTGATTTTTAATTAATTAATGGTTAAGTTAAGCAGGATTATAATGATGAAGTAATTAATTTAATTTATTTTAAATTGATTAGCAATAAGGTAATTAATTTAATTTAATTTAACTTAATTATAGATGGAGTGATCATTAAATCATTGCTTATGTATGAAAGGATGATATTGGTTGCCTTGAATGGTTTGTAATCTCAGCTATTAGATGAGTAATGCTGTATAATATGGATGTTTTGGTTACATTGAGTGGATGATATGGATTATCTGTTGGTAACGATAATGTTGATTATCTATTGTGAATCTGTGAATTATCAATCTGTGTGTGTATAGATAATGAAATTGAATTATTTTAAACTTAAAACAACTTGGCCTTAAAAGATACGTTTTGGATTCGGTGAGACCGGGATCGGGTTTCCATATTTGGATATCCGAAAACCACATCGATCCAAATTTATGATAGATCGTGAATCTGAAGTGAAGATGAAGATTCAGAATGCAAGGGCTATCGTTGTTAACTCTGAGGGTGATTCCAAAATGAGTGTAACGAGATAATGCTTTCGGTTTCGTTCGAACCCGGAACGAACTTGTATGGATTGAATGCGTTCAGAACATCGTCAGGTGGACGATGAGCATTCTAAGTGATGTGTTCTGATAAAGGTAATCGTAGCCTCAAGCCTCATAAACCGGGAATGGCTAAAACAGAGGAGGTGCAGAAAGGCTAAGTGGGTCATGCCCAAGTAGGACGAGATTTACCCCTGTCTAGATGTCCCTTTATTTCGGCTGTATGGTGCGGTAGCTGATCACAACTGCGGGGTGGTCTTGTTCGGAACTGTTCAGTAAGGAATGGTTCCGGCTTTGTGTTGCAGGGGATTGGGAGTGATCCTCGGTACGTTGATCTTGGCCACGTACTGTAACGGGGGGTACCCCGGTAGCCCTGCCATTGTATGGAATCCAAAATCCACTAAGTGCCATCGGTTTTGATTGTATTACTCACTTTTGTGGCTAGTAGCTGGAATTTAATAATGTAACAATTTCGGCTCTTTCATATTTACTTGAAAACCCTGGACCTATTATAATATCATTGGATTTCCTATCAAATGTTTTGGTTGCATAAGATAAAAACTTTTCCATGTTTATGTGTGGAAAGTCTTACGTGATACCTTTCTTTTCAAAGGTTTTTCAAAGTTAAGCAACTTTAACCTGTTACTCACACCAGACCCATGTCTGACCCGGAGTTTATTTCTGTTTTTCTTAAACTCTTGGGTACTCAAATTTTTACGAGTATTCAAGGGATTCTGGTTAGCTTTGACGAATTATGGAGGATCAATGGAGCAGGAGGCTTCTGCGTTGTAGTTATATAGTGTTCTGCTATGTTGGTATCTCTGAGTGGTAATTTTTGTATTGTGTTTTGAGTTGTAATAACTAGACAGGTGTTTATAACTGTCTAGTATGTGATGTATTGTCTGTGTAACTCTGACAGTTGTTGTATACTATGTAATACTTATGTTATTAATATAATTTATTCGTTCCGCTGTTTAGATTCTGATGTTGTTTCTTCTTTCTCTTCTTTCTTTTCTCTTTTCTATCCCTTTCTTTCTTAAAGATGATACGATTTTCTGGTCCTAGAAAGTCAGGTTGTCATAACTGGTATCAGCGCGCTAGGTTGATTGAATACCTAGGCTCTGGAGTGGTGTCTATCTTGAGAGAGCGTATTTGTATTTTTAATATATATATATATATAATTATTTCTACCTATCTATTTGGGTTACCTGTTCGGGTTTTTCCGATATAGGTTATAAAGGTAGATAAGGTAGTGGGGTGTGAAACACGACTACTACCATTGGTTGGAGTTTGTATGTTTGATGTTGGAAGTGTATTTGTAGAGACTGTAGACCTAATACCGTCTCGAGTAAGCTTTGCGGCTTGGTGTAGGGATTTCATCGATCTCTGAAGGAAACCTGTTAAGGTTCAGAGTCTATCTTTGAAGTTGGATGAGTAGAGTTTGGATCTGTCGGTTTGGCAGAAGAGAGTGATGGTGTCGTGATACCTCAGGAAGTAGTAGCTGCGTAATGAGATGCAGTGACTATGGATGTTTCTGAAGATGTTTCTTTGGAACAAGTTTAAGGAAGTATGTCTGTTTCGGTGATGTGGTTGGGTCCAGCAGGGTGTTTCTGTTTGCTTTGAGGTCCGAGTTTCTCGAAGAGCTTTGGATTAGAAATCTTTGTCATTGGTGTTAGCAATGCATCTCGAAGTGTTCTGTGTTGGCAGAAGTCTTCTGGCTGAATAGTTTTTCTGAAGGTGGAGTTCAGAAGCAGCAGTGTGAATCCATTTCTCCGATGGATTGGCTATGCCAGCGTAAGCTGTTCTGATGAGTAAAGAGAGAGCAGTTTCTTTGGATATTAGGATGGGTTGATCGCAAAAGTAACTTGCGATAGTTTGAGCGTTCTCTTGGGTTGTTGGAGATTTTCCGGATGTCTTCAGGGAAGTCAGAGCTTTGTCCGCATCTGGAGATCGAGTTTTGTTATCGGCTAGGATTCCAGAAGTGGAATCGGTGGTTCGGTTTAATAGAAGGATGGTACCTAGAGATAGAGTTAGTGAAGCAGCTCAGGATTGGTGGAAATTTATGAGTTTCCTTTATGGATCGGTTGAATCATATTTCTGGGATGTGTTGTCTAGTCTATGCTCATATTCTTCATCAGCATTTTCTTCTACTTCAGATCAGAGTTGTGCAGCGGAAGCAGTTTGGGAATGCATCTGTTTCTCTTTTCCGGATAAGGAGAAGTTTGTTCTATCTTCTGATGTTTGAGGAGTAGAATTAATGTTCTTGATTTTGGATTAATCTTGAGGAGATCATTGTGTTGGGTTGTTTTGGTCTAATTTGTTTCTAGTGAAATCAGCAAGGGTAGAGCTGATCAGGAAGGATGTAGGCAGACCGGGATCGTTTGAAGGATTTTGATGATAAGAGACGAGGAATTTGGATTTCGGAATCGGAGATTGGGTTTTGGTTAAGTTTTTCCCAATCCAAGGAGCTATAAGTTTTGATAAGTTTGGGAAGCTAGATTCGAAGTGTTTTGGGTTTCTTCTCTGTTTTGGTAAGATAAGTGCTTTGGTTTTCAAGAGTTGAATTGCCAGTTTGGAAAACTAGGATTCAGTATGTTTCACGTATCTCTGAGGGAGTACGTGTTTGATCTATTTCTGGTTGTAGAACCAGCAGTTCAGGAGGTTTGGTTGTTGAGTCAGACTCGTCTGTATCTGATATCCTGTTTAGTTTTGTAGACTTAGATGAGTATGAGCTCTGTAGATTAGTAGTATTGATTGTTTGGATTCTATAGAGCGAGTATCCCGATATTTATACCGAGGAAACTCGAGGAAATTCTATCCAGAATTTTTCTGGATAGTTAGATTTGTCTGATTGTGTGAATTGGTTGCTTTGGTTGTTAGCATATGATTAATATATATGCTTGTGTTTTTAAAATTGAATCTTTAATGAGATTATTAAATTACCTTTGTTTTAAATTTCGAGGACGAAATTCTTTTAAGGGGGAGGAATGTGATGACCCAAAATTTTGGGCAATATAAATTTAATAATCTGTATTTAAAATTTAATTGACTTGATAATTTTTGTAAATAAATTTGAATTTATTTAATAATCTTACTTTAATAAATAATTAATTAGTGAATTTATCTTTTAATAAGCTAATAAATTGTTGTCTATTTATAATACAGGAAAATAGGCACAAGGAAAAAGCTACAAAAAAATTCAGTCTTAGGGACGGTAAGTTTGTTTTTTAGTCTGAAGGACACTTTATAGTGTAAGTATAAAATGATAGCTACATCTATCATTCTGTGATTTACACTACAAAATGTCCTTCAGACTAAAAAACTAACTTTTTGTCTCTGAGACTAAATTTTTTTGCAACTTCTTCCCTATGTCTAAAAACCCTTTATAATATATATATATATATATATTAAATGGATGAATTTGGTTTTAAATTTAATTAATATAGCATATTTTCTAATTCCAATATTTTGGTAATTGGGAAATTATGATTTATTTAATGTTAAATTTTTCAAAGCTATTTAATAAAATAACTATATGATTTTAAATACATAAGATAAATGTTTTATTTGTTTAAAATATATTTTAACTTAAGTTTGAATATTAATTTAGATTAAAATAAAGTTATAAAAATGTTTGTTTTATTTCTTTTTAAAATATTGATTAATAAATATGATTTGTAAATTAAATATGAAAGTTAAAATACAACTAATAAATGAAATATTAATTCATTTAAATAATAAGTAATTTATAACCTCTTTAATAAATTTATTTAAAATAATCAAAAATGTTATTTTCAAATAATTGATATGTGTATTGTTTTATTTATAATCATACTTGGTTTTATTTCTTTAAAATTAGCTACACATACAAATAAGCATTTGTAAACTAATTAATTAAGCATAATATTATATTAAACTTTAATTATAAATACTAATTAATAAAAGAACATGTGTTGTTTTCCTAGGACATAATTTAACATGTGTTAAGCGATCAAACAAGGAAGTTAACAAGTGTGAATATTAAAGACAAGTGTCAAATTTGTATTTTATTTTTCTTTGATTTTTAGTAAATCATAAATTTAGTTATATAAACTTGCCTTTTTCCATTCTTTTCTTTTTTTCATTCTCAATGCTAAACTAAGTAAAATTTTCAACTGAAACTATTTACTCTAAAGTAATCTTCATTCTAATGAAAATTTTCATTTCCTCTAAAACCAATTTTCTCATCAACCTTTAACATTTTCAAGCATGCAAATCTGTAATCTTTCCATCTTCAAAGTATAAATCAATCCTTGGAACCACTTTCAAAATTTAAATCAAACTCCTGTAACCATCTTCAACAATGCATATCAAAATCCCTGTAACATTTTCTGCATACAAATAAAGATAAAGCAACTTTATTTCTTCAATAATCTGTAGCCTGCATTCATTCTCCTCAAAATTGAAGCTTGTTCATCATTCAACCTAATTTTTAAAAAGAAAAGCCAGAAAACCTGCATTCCTTTCTTCAAAATCTGGAATCAGGCCACTACATGCAAACCTACATTTTCTTTTAAAGCTGGAAGCATTTTAAAGCAACAAGTTTAAAGTTTTTAAAAGCAAGTTTTCAAAAGATTAAAGGCTGTTCAAAATTAGGGAGCAAAAGCTTTTAAAGCATTCAAACAAGTTTTCAAAAGATTCACAAGGGTTTTCAAACTGGTGCTCTGCTCATCAAATTCAAGTGATTAACTTTTTATTTTTAAAAAGCTTTAGTATGAAATATCTATTTGCATATGGATAAATAGAAGTGAGTATGCTTTGAATGTTTTTGTATTATGTCGAAATCTTCTGTGTGCATATTTATGTGTTGCTATGTACATGTTTATCTGTTCTGTGTTTTTTTTAAAATAAACTAAGATTTTGATAAAAATCCATTTCCTCTTATAACAATCTCTTTTAAGATTTATAATTCAAACCAAACTTGATTGTTAGTTCATAGAGTAAGTTTTAAAAATTTATATAAGTTAAATAAAATTTTGTATTGCCTAGAAATAAAATTAACAGAGCAAAAATGACTATAAGTGAAAAATTCAAACGATACGATTCTATGTTTCAGGGCTATAATCTGAAACATCATACAAAATTATGATTTTTGAAAGCAAAATTACAATTTTTAATGCTATATTCAAAGAGAAATTCTCTATTATCTGTATTATGTATTTTGAGACATTTCTGTTGCCACAATTGATTGGAGGTGTCGAGTTTGATCCTGGAGGTGGAGGAGTTATCATGGATGATGGGAAAATTTTCTGAATGATGATCAAAGGGTTGTGGCGATGGTGGTTGGCCAGAAGGTTTTCTAAACCTAGTTTTGGTGGATGTTGTAAATTGCTTCAGCAATCATCCTCTGGTGGATCGAGTGCTACCAAGTTTTGGGTAATGATAGCTAGTGCATGGACGAAGCTATGGCCGGAGCCTTTGGAGTTCTGGTGATCGGCAGTGGGAGGACGAGGGTCATTCCAGGTTTTGGGAGGGTGTTCCAATTTGGGTCTAAGGTCAGAATTTTGATTTCGAGGGGAAATCAAGGTACTGGTAATTGATATGGGATGCTTTGGTGATCGATGACTAGTTTCTGTAATCAGGGTTGGTCGGAGATAAGTGGATGGCCGATGCATGTGCACTGTGCATCATTTTCTGGTGAGGTTGGCTATCTTTTGTTTTGAACAGAGTGATGCTCGATTTTTACTCGAGTAGTTCAAGTGTCTGGCTCGAGAATTTTGGTTAGTGACTCGAAGTCATTTTAAGGTAGGCTCGAGTATATTAAGTAGTTTACAGATTTTAAAAACAGAAACCTGTTTCTGTTTGTAAATTTAAAAAAAAAAGTTTAAATCGGCAAATCAAAACTTTAAACTAGGATTTAAACCTGAATTGAATCTGAATTCAAATAGTTTGAATCTTGGTTTTTGAAATGATTTAAATTTTGAAAATTTAATTTGGTTTTAACTACTTTCATGTGTAAAAGTATATTGGGTTTTGAATTTGAACTGAAAGTTTAAATTATAAAATAGAAATTTTAAATAAGTTTAAATATAGTTTTTAAAAATCTTGGGTTAAACTTCGGTTTTTAAAATAAATAAAGTTTTAAATTCAAATTGTTTAACTTCTTTTTAAAAATAGTTAAAAGATTAGAAATTTAAAATGAAGTTTAAAATGTAAATAAGCTTTGAAAGAGTAATCTGGAATCAAATTTAATATGTATTCCAGTTTGAAATAAATGGAAAATTTTAAATTTAAAATGATTTAAACAATCTTGTTTGTTACAATGTATTTTTAAATTGATTTGAATTTAAAAATGAATGTGATTTTAAATTCTTTTAGAACTTCTTTATAAAATGAATATTTATTTAACTTAAGAGATAAAAATGTTTTGAATTGTTTTTAAAACCTCGTTTAAGTTAAATTTGTATTCATTTTAAAAATCTTAAATTCAAAATGAAATTCAAAATGAATTTAAAGTAAATTTGAAAACAAATTGTTTTTAATACTTTGATTAAGTAAGAAATGTTATCTTAAAGATAAAATAATTTAATGATTTGGATTCATTAAATTATTAAGTTGGATAATTAATTAATTAATGACAAGGATGATTAATTAAGTAATTAAGAGTTTTTAAACTGATTAATTAAGACTTAAGATTAATTAATTAAGGTTAATTAATATGTAATTAAAGATTATTAATTAGATTTTAATTAATGATTAAAGATTATTAATCAAGTAATTAAGAATTAATTAAGTTGCAGTTAACACTTAATTAATTAAGTAATTACAGATTAATTAATTGGTAATTAAATATTAATTAATTTGTAATTGATGATGATTAATCTAAGTTAATTTCTTAATAAAGTAATTAAAGAATAGTTAATGAATGTCATTAACTAAGATTATTTAACAATTAATTAATGTGATTAATTTTGATATTTAATTAGATTAATTAATTGATAATAATCATTTTTGAAATTATTAAAGTTTAATTACTTAATAGAAGTATTTAATGAATTAATTACTTAATGTAATTAATTGAGTTTAATGTGATTAGTTTAGATCAATTGATTAAGTTTAATTAAAATTAAAAACTGATGGTTTGATAAATAATTACTTTATGTAATTAATGGAATTGTAATTATTTGGTGAAGTAATTAATTGATAATTACTAAATGTAATTAAAGATGTTTTAATAATGGAAGTAATTTGGATTAAATTAATTTGTAATTAATCAAGGGATTAATTGAGATAATTAATTAAGGGTAATTAATTAATTAATTTAATATAGTAATTATGGGTAGTTAATTACTGGATGTTATTAATCAAGGGTGATTAATATATGTGGTTTAATTGAAGATTAATTGATTAATGTAATTAATTTAAATAGAGAGATTAAATTAAAAATGTGATTACAAATCATTAATTAATAACATTAATGATGTAAATTTAGAATTGATTAATTAAGGAATAATTAATAAATGAAGTAATTAATTAATAAAGGATTAATGTAATTAACTTTAGTTAATTGATTGATTAAGTAATTAAAAGTTAATTATTGTAAAGGGTTAAGTATAATTAACTCATGTAATTAATTTAAAGGCTAATTACTTCTTGTAATTAGAAAAATTGTTAATCAGGAATGATTAATTGAAATGAATAATGAGATGGCGATTAATTAATTGATTTGTAATTAATTAATGGTTAAGTTAAGCAGGATTATAATGATGAAGTAATTAATTTAATTCATTTTAAATTAATTAGAGATAAGGTAATTAATTTAATTTACTTTAAATTAATTATAGATGGGGTGATCATTAAATCATTGTTTATGTATGAATGGATG
Organism: Allium cepa; assembly: GCA_030765085.1. NCBI lineage: Eukaryota > Viridiplantae > Streptophyta > Magnoliopsida > Asparagales > Amaryllidaceae > Allium > Allium cepa. Next base: position 143,063,623 of record CM060932.1, read on the forward strand.
ATATTGGTTGCCTTGAATGGTTTGTAATCTCAACTATTAGATGAGTAATGCTGTATGATATGGATGTTTTGGTTACATTGAGTGGATGATATAGATTATCTGCTGGTAATGATAATGTTGATTATCTATTGTGAATTTGTGAATTATCTATCTGTGTGTATATAGATAATAAAGTTGAACTCTTTTAAACTTTAGAACAACTTGGCCTTAAAAGATACGTTTTGGATTCGGTGAGACCGGGATCAGGTTTCCATATTTGGATATTCGAAAACCACAACGATCCAAATTAACGATAGGTCATGAATCTGAAGTGAAGATGAAGATTCAGAGTGCAAGGGTTATCGTCATTAACTTTGAGGGTGATTCCAAAATGAGTGTAACGAGATAATGCCTTCGGTTTCGTTCGAACTCGGAACGAACTTGTATGGATTGAATGCTTTCAGAACATCGTCAGGTGGACGATGAGCATTCTTAGTGATGTGTTCTGATAAAGGTAATCGTAGCCTCAAGCCTCATCAACCGGGAATGACTAAAACAGGGGAGGTACGGCAAGGCTAAGTGGGTCATGCCCAAGTAGGACGAGATTTACCCCTGTCTAGATGTCCCTTTATTTCGGCTGTGCGGTGCGGTTTTTTTGATCACAACTGCGGGGTGGTCTTGTTCGGAACTGTTCAGTAAGGAATGGTTCCGGCTTTGTGTTGCAGGGGATTGAGAGTGATCCTCGGTATGCTGATCTAGGCCACGTACTGTAACGGGCGGTACCGCGGTAGCCCTGCCATTGTATGGAATCCAAAATCCAATAAGTGCCATCGGTTTTGATTGTATTACCCACTTTTGTGGCTAGTAGCTGGAATTTAATAATGTAATTTTTTTGGCTATTTCATATTTACTTGAAATACCTAGACCTATTATAATAGCATCGGATTTCCTATCAAATGTTTTGGTTAGCGTAAGGTAAAAACTTTTCCATGTTTATGTGTGGGAAGTCTTACGTGATACCTTTCTTTTCAAAGGTTTTTCAAAGTTAAGCCACTTTAACCTGTTACTCACACCAGACCCATGTCTGACCCGGAGTTTATTTCTTTTTTTCTTAAACTCTTGGGTACTCAAATTTTTACGAGTAGCCAAGGGATTCAGGTTAGCTTTGGCGAACTGTGGAGGAGCAATGGAGCAGGAGGCTTCTGCGTTGTAGTTATATGGTGTTCCGTTGTGTTGGTATCTCTGAGTGGTTTTTCTGTATTGTGTTTTGAGTTGTAATAACTAGACAGGTGTTTATAACTGTCTAGTATGTGATGTATTATCTTTGTAACTCTGATAGTTGTTGTATACTACGTAACACTTATGTTATTAATATAATTTATTTGTTCCGTTGTTACGATTCTGATGTTGGTTCTTCTTTCTCTACTTTCTTTTCTCCTTTCTATCCCTTTCTTTCTTAAAGATGATACGATTTTCTGGTCCTAGAAAGTCTGGTCGTCACATTTAATGTTAGGAAGCTGTATATAATTATTTAAATGCATTTATAAATTTATAATTGCACGTGTTGATATACGATATCGATGTAATTTAAAGATAATTGCATGAAATGATTTATGGAAGTTTTATGTCTTTTGTTGACAAGATTTGGGGAAATTTTATTTCATTTGATGACATATCATGTAAAAAGAAAAAATTGGAGGAAGCTAAACAATTAAGGGAATTAATCAGGGAAGTTTTAATTAAAGAATAAGAAATGTTTCATTCTTTTAAATATAACATATTCTCTAATTCATTCTATTCGTACAATTCATTTTTCCCATTCATTCTTTCGCTTTTTCTCCTTCTAACTTTTCTTGGCAAAACAAAAAAATAAACAAATTTCCAAAATCTTTCAACTCCAAATAAAAGGATCAAAAAATAAAACAAAATCAGCTCATCCATCTATTGCAAGGATTGGATGGGAATCTTAAAGATTTGAAGAGATACCATCACTCAAGATGTGACTTCTACGCAACATCCTAAAGGGGATACACTTTCAAGGCATGCTTCAAGGCTTTGGGTAATAAGATCAATTCATGGAATCTAAGAGCTTTGATTCATCATTCAAGGTATCTCTTAAGTAATAGCAAGGTATCATCTTGATTTACAAATTCTTATAATCATTTATAATTGATTATTACATGCTTTTGTCTAATTAATTTATCCATTATCACAATTCCCTATATGTATATGTTCTCAACATGAGATGCAGACATGAATATATGTATGTTTATATTTTGATTAAAACTCTATTATGTTTATATGTTTGGATATGTAAATTTGTTGATGAATTCATAATTGTATTTTTTATTAACTTTAATTTTAACAATTTTTGAAATAAATTTTATTAGATTAACTTTAATCTATACAAAAAATTTCATATATGACTATATAATCATATGATTTTTCTAATCAACAGAATTTGTTCATATGTTTTATTTTATAGCAAAGAAAATTGCATTTTTAATATTTAGCTGTTAAATTTAATCATATATGTTTACACATGTTTAATTGTTTGTTTGCACACTTGTCAAACTAAATTCATATACATATTTTATTAGATACAAATTATGCGATTTAAAATAAAAAGGGAAAGTTTTGCTAATTTATTTTGTGCAAGGAAATTTTTATTAAGGTATTGTGTAACCATATATCTGATTATATGCAAAGGAAAGTTTTGTTAATTTGTTTAAAATAAGAAAAGTTTTGTTCATATAATTTGTAACCATATATGTGACTATATATAAATATATGTATATAAAAGTTTATACATATATATATATATATATAAACAAATATATGTATATGTTATATATGTATATATATGTTTTTATTTCTATATTCATATACTTATATACAAGCATCTGTTTAGTGGTAAAATTACTTTTTAATTTAAAGTGCATTTAAGTGTGTTTATTGTGCATTCAATGTGTATTTGTGTGTATTTAAAACTTTCATTTGTAATCATAAGTATGTAGAATACAAGTAGTCATTTTTTGCCAATTATTACTTATCCAAGGATTGCTTTATTTGGTATTGGTATCTTAAAATTAAAACTACAATCTAATTTACAAGTATTGTATTTATGGTTTGAAATTATGACATTTTATACCATAATTGTATTAGTATGCATATATACAAAGAAAATGTGCAAATTCATATCATTTATACACACCACAATGTTGCACATTCATAACTCACACTAGAATATATTTAAACAAACTTACATTTTATGCCATGTATTAATTTCTAGTTAATGGCATTCAATGTACCGATCAATTGAATTAAAGGGAGAGAAATGGAAGGTTTCTCTCTCTTTATAATGTATAATATGTCCTTAATTAATTTCAAAGCTTCTAGAAAAAAAGAAAAAAGGTTACATTCTCTAAATTACATAACTTTTGGAGAAAGAAACAAAAACTTTCTTACTTTTAATTTACTCTTATATGTAATTGTTGGGTGTGTTTGATACACTGTATATTTAAATTTAAAGTAATCAAAACTTCTTTTAATTAATTATTAAATAAAATAAGATTTTAGTTAAAAACGTTATTAGACTGGATTTATATACCTTTAAGTTTCATAGGCCCAAAAGATTCAAAATGGTAAAAAATATGAAATTCACCTATTTCTTCTACCACGGGCTGGTCCAGTTCAAAAAATGGTGTCAGAGCCCAACAGCCTATAAAGTCTAAAATAGTCATGTTATGGCTAACTAATTAAACTTGGGCACTTAGTACAGTGTCTAGAAATACGATGTCTAGGATTGTAATTAGGTAATCAAGTATCATATCCTACCTAGTTACCCGCCTGACCTGAATGGTGAAGTGAGCCTAAAGGTTACCCTTAATACAAAAGGCTTAATTTGAATCGAGCCTTGGGCTTATTTTTAAGATAGTTTTGAAAATTATGACATTATTTCAATTTAAAAGTTAAATTTAAAATAAAATATGTACATTATAAAAGGTTATAATATAATATAAGTTTTCAAAATGTTTGAAAATGTAATGAAAATTTCAAATGTTTGAAACTATTTAGATATTAATTTCAAAATTTAAAATTTGTTAATAAGATTAATAAAATAAAATAATTAAATGAGTTAATTAATTAATACTTATATACATGTACTATATATATTGATATATATTATGTTATTCTAAATTGTTTAAGATAACATAAGCATACATGTACATGTATGTATATAAGATAAATTTTTGAAATTAATATAATATAATTAAATAAATGAATTAAAGGTTAATTAATTAAATAAAAAATATGCAAACATAAGATATATGTGTTATACTATAAAGGATAGTAGATATATCCAATATAATTTGGAATACTAATTTAAAATTAATTAAAAAGTTAATAAGTTAAATTAATTTAATAAGATTTAATTAATAAAATATTATACATAAGACTATTATATAAGTAATATGAAATGTAAAAGATATATAATACTAAAACTTATATGATATGAATGTATAAACTAGAGGTGGAACAATAAAGAAACCCTAAATGGACTTAAGGAATAAATACATATGTATATGTACGTATACCATAATTTTCGATGTGTCCAGCACTTGAATCATGAGAGTATTTCATAAAAAATATGAGTCGATATTGCTCGATATAATATATTGAAGACTATGAATCTTTAATATAAAGTTGTTGTGATAACCCGGATTTTGGACATCTGTTAAGTGGATAATTAACTGGTTTATTCAGTTGAACAGATAAAATTCTGATATTTGGAAATATAATCTATAATAAATATTGAAATATAAATATCAAGAAATAGTAAATTTTACAGTAAATTAATATAAATATATATATATATATAATAGATAAATTCAAAATTCCATAATGTTGGAAATCCTAAGTGTATACATATATAAATTCATTGTGAAATAGTAAACATATTAATATAATTCAAACAATTTAAAAATGTGATAATCTCCTTTATTTATTATTTAAAAATTGGTAAAATTATAATTCTCAAACAAAAATAGTAATGTGTTGTTTTTAAATATAGATATAAATAGATATTTAAATATTAATTATTATTTACAAATTTAATTTGCGTTTGTTTAAATATATATATAAATTTGAGTTGATTTTAAATTTGATTTTTAAATTGAATTTGGATTTAAATTTGAAATTTAAAAGATAAATATTTTAAAATACTTTGGGTTCAAAAACATACGTATAAGATTTTATTTAGAATATAATTAGATTTTTATTTTATTTTCTTTAAATAGATTTTATTTACATAGATAAGAAATGTATTTATTAATTAGGAAATTTAATATAAAAGCTTTATAACCATTTAAAGACTAATTAGCTCATGCATAATTACAAATGTAAGTAAAGGAATGTATTTAATAACAAGTGTAAGATGATTAAATATGGCAAAAGACAAGTGTTAAATTTTTAAACAAGTGTCACCATTTTATTTTCATTTTATTTTATTTTAAATGAATCCTAATTTAATCTACATAAATATCTATCTACTCTCTTCTATTTCTTTTACTATTTTCATGTTTAAAACAAAGTGTAACGACCCTGGATTTTGGCCCTATTATTTTAATAAATATTTAATCTAATTAAATAAAATGTAAACTTATCATTTTAAAATGAATATGACTTTTGGAATAATTGCCATTTGTTTATAATGGTTTTGTATTTTGAAAGGAAATGAATTTGAAAATTTGAAATAAATATCTCAATAATATTTACAATAAAAATCTATCTTATATAATTTAATTAAAATACTTTACTTTGTTTACATTTGGTAGATATACATATGGATAATAATGTTTGAAATGAAATCAAATTCTATCAATAATAAATATACGTATAAAATATAAGCAAACCATATTGAATCTAATTTAAATATTAATAGCTAAAATACAAATACAAATAAGTATAAAATATAAGTAAACCATATGAATGCAATTTAAATATTGATAGATAGAATATAAATATAAAAATAAGTGTAAATGTAAGTAAAACTTATGAATCTAATTTAAATATTGATAGTCAAAATATAAAATCAGACAAACACAATAGAATAAAATAAGAACAAAGTAGAAGAAAAAAAAAATCAGCCAAAGCATAAAAAGTAAACCAGACAAACATTATTCAAACTAGAAGTAATAAGACAAATATTTATATGTAAACTACCTTCATACAAAACCCATGTCAACCTGAAATTATATATTTACATACAACATATCTTCATTCACAAGACAAACATCTACCTGCAAAGTGATAGTTAACAAAACAAATATGTACATGGGTTCAAGCTAGAAAATAACAAGACAAATATCTTCATTCACGAGCCTACCTGCAATGTGTACTTTTACATACAAATATTATATACAAGGTGTCTTCACACACAAGCTAAATATCTACATGCTATATGTATGTATTCATACAAATATCTATCTACAACAAATCATAATTATAATATGTAGACATATTAAGAAACAAAGCATTTAATTGCTATCAACTCAGCCAATGTTCTTTTCAAAAGCAAACATTTACAAATCTTTACTTTTCAGAAGAAAAATCTGGTCAAATAAAACAAAGATAAGAAAATAGCTTAACCAGTTAAAGCCTCCCTTAAACACCTTGTTCCTTATATATATATGTGTATACATCTTCTATTTTGTTCGTTCAAAACTTTGCTAACCTGAGGAAAACAAAAACAAGAAAAAGAAGTAAACTCCATTTCAATTCAACAAAAACAGACAAGGATTAAAGACAGTTTCAAGCTACAGATTTTTCAAAAGAAACTGTTCTCTGTTCACAGAAATTTTGGCTGGTGAGTAAACATCAATTTTGAAGCTTCAAGTTTAAAATTTAACTGAAAATAGTTCAGGGGATCCATTGATCATATTGTATTGCATATGCTTTAGCTTGAATATACTTCTATGTTTCTATATATCTTTGTTTATGGTTGCAGGGTGAATATTTAAAAAAAAATTATTCTCATCAAATTCATTGTAGAGCTTTCAGTTTCAATTCAAACAAGACATTTAAATCTCAATCAAGATTTCTTAAGCTGATTGAACATGTTATTGAGATATTATTACAGGAAATCTTGTTTTACAGGTTTCAAATGTTAATTTGATAAAAATTGATTTTTGTAAAACATTAATTCAAGTTTATATCTTGAAGTATTACTGCAATTTATGATTTTTAAAACAAAAAAGAAGATTTTAATTCAGTATTTTGAGAACAACTTGTATTTAAATAAAAAATGCATTTTTACAAAGTTCAGAGAAACGAATCAATTTAAAAGGTTGAAATTTAGGTTGAAGCAAGTATAAACATTGGGGATGTCGTGAAAAGTTTCAGATAATTTTTCTATTGTGTGAATTAAGGCAACGAGATTGATTTAGGGCTTGGGTTCAGGTTTTTTATTCTTGTCTGAAATGTGATGAGTTCATTTTCTACACATGATCGAGTTTCACGAGGTTCTAGAGGGTGGAAACTTGTTGCGTTGTCGTCGTGTGGTCGAAGTTTGGGCTACCTCGGTGGCGTGAGCGGCGGTGGCGAGGCGTATTTGTTAGTGATGGTGTTTGCAGTTTTTTATCGAACTGCTAAAATTCGATTTCGAACTTTTGAAGACGAATTGGGTTTGGTTTTCGAACCTATGGGTGATTTATGATGTGCCTGCGACAATGGTGTTCACCGAAGTTGGATGGTGCCGCCGTGCACGTGTACGGCAAAGTGGTAGTGTCTGTGTCGTTGATTGTCATACGTCTCGAGTCGTGCTCGAGTTTTAAGGTGATTTTCTTCGGGTTTAAATCATGTGCGTAAGTATGTTTCCTGATACTATACTTAGTTTAAATCTTGAACTTCCTGGAAAATAAAAAAAAAGAGAAGAAGAAGGTTGCAAGAGGGAGACTCGGGACAACTGGGTATGTAACTCGAAGTATTACTCGAGTTAAGGCATGAGATTCTCGGGTGCTTCCTTTTTCAAACTACAGTATAAAAATATAAGTTAAGCAGTTTATTCTATTTTTCAAACAAGTCTTAGAAACTGTAAACTTAGTAAAATGATTAACAATTTGAGTTAAGTCCTTATTACAAGTTTTTAATTATGTGGTTAATACTTTAAAATGTTTAAACTTTTAATTATTATATTAATTAAGTAATTAATTTATGTTAAGTATAAAATTAATTAACATTAAAGTTTTGAAGTTAGAAATAGATTGATTTTCAAAATTCAAAGACAATTCTTTTTAAATGTTAATTAAGATGAATAATTAATATTAATTATTTTTAGAAGGTAATTAAAAATGATTAACTTTTTAATTTTAATTAGAGCTTGGATTACTTAATGATTAAGTGATAAGTAAATTGTAATTAACTACTTAAGTTAATTAATGAATGATTAGTAGTTAATTAATTAACTAATTTAATTAAGAATTAGTAAATGATTAATTATGTAATTAGCAGTTAATAAATGGGTAATTAATTTTTATTAATTAATAATTAAGGTTATTAATTAATGACTAAGGAATAGTCAATTAAAGTTAAATAAATTGATTAGGAAGTAATTAATTAAATAGTGTGAATAAAATAATTAAGTAATTAAGGCTTAATAATTGATTAAGAAATGATTTGTTAATTAAATAATTTGAAATGGAATAATTAATCAATTGATAATTAACGATTAATTAAACAGGATTAAGAGATTAATTCTCAAGTAATTGTTTTAAATTAAATTAATTACAATAAGAATTTAAGACGCTTGCTTATGAATGTTGTGTATGTAGAATATTTGATTTGTGATATTTATTGATGATATTCTATGATGTTTCTATGATATGCTTTGATATATCCATGATGATTGTGTATGATTTATCTGTGATAAATGTTATGTGAATTTAATTGTTGAATTAACTACTTAAACTAATAAACAACTTGGCCTTTAAAATGGCGTTTGGATTTCGATGAGACCGGGATCGGGTTTGCTACATTATAGCATGATAGGGGGTTCTCGCTTTGCGTTAGGTGGGGAACAGGAGACTCTTACCCCTATATGCCCACAGGGGTAGTATAAGGCCTTTTGGGGTTGGTTGCAAGTCGAGAGGCTGGCCATAAAAGCAAACCCGAGGTATCACTGTGAGCCACGGCGGGGCTGGGATGGTTGAAAAGCCTACCGGTCGAGTGAGCTGCTGTCGAACTTTAAACCGTTTACTCATACCAGACCCATGTTTGACTCGGAGTTTATATTTTGTTTTTCATAAACTCTTGGGTACTCAATTTTTTACGAGTAGCCAAGTGATAGGTTTTGGATTCTGATTTTGGAGGAGCTTGGAGCAGGAGTCCAGACGTGTGTGTGTGTGTGTGTGTGTGTATTGAGTTCCGCTGTGTCAGTTAGTTAGTGTATGCTGTATCTCTGATGTATATATTGACAGATGTATATATGATTGTCATGTGTATGCTATTTCATAACTCTGATATATGTAAAACTATGTAATAGTTATGTGATGTATTATATTTTTTCCATTCCGCTGTGAGATTCTGATGTTGTTGTTCTTTCTTTTCTATTTCTATCCCTTTCTTTCTTAATTGATGATACGTCTTTCTGGAGTTAGAAGGGCGGGTCGTTACAGTTGGTATCAGAGCGCTAGGTTGAGCGAATACCTAGGCTCTTGAGTGATTTCTTTCTTGAGATAGCATATTTGTAATTTTGATATATATATATATATATACCTATTTGTTAGGTTACCTGTTCTGGTTTTCCAATATAAGTTATAAAGGTAAATAGGGTAGTGGTGTGTGTAACACGACTACCAATGGTTGGAATTTGAATGTTTGAGGTTGGAAGTGTATCTGTCGAAACTGTAGACCTATTACCGTCTCGAGTGAATTTTGAGTGATGTAAGGATTTCATCGATCTCTGAAGGAAATCTGTTAAGTTTCGGAGTTCATCGTTGAAGTATAAGTTTGGATGAGCTAGAATTTGTATCTGTCATTTAGACGGAAGCAAGTCATGATATCTTAATACCTCAGGATGTAGTAGCTATGTGATGAAACACAGTGACTATGGATGTCTCCGAAGATGTTTCTTTGGGACAAGTTAAGGAAGTATGTCTGCTTCGGTGTTGTGTCTAAGTTCAGTAGGGTGTTTCTGTTGGTTTGAGGTCCGAGTTTCTTGAAGAGCTTTGGATAGGAAGTTTTTGGGCATCTGAATCAGCAGTGTAGCTCGGAGTGTTCTGTGTACCGTCGAGAAGATTTTCTAGTTAGCAGTTTTTCTTGAGGTAATTTCAGAAGTAGCAGAGTGGTTCCATTCCTTCGATGGATTGGCTCGATAAGTATTAGGCTGTTCTGAATTGTGATGAGAGAACAGTTTCTTTGGAAACTGATCTGCGTAGAATCGCCAGATTCTCGTGTGATAATTCTGGAATTCACTTGAGTAGTCTTTTACATGGAGTTGAGACTTCTCAAGAGAAGGTTGGAGATATCGATGTGGTCCTAGATTTCCCTGATGTATTCGAGGAAGTCAAGTGTTTGCCTCCGCATCGAGAGATAGAGTTTCGTATTGATTTGATTCCAGAAGCAGTGCCGGTAATTCAGCCTAGTAGGAGGATGGCTCCTAGAGAGAGAGAGGAGTTAGTTGAGCAGACTCAGGATCATTTGAAAAAGGGATTGGTTAGGCCCAGTATTTCTTGTTGGGGTTCTGCTGTAGTGTTTATCGCTAAATCGGATGGATCACTAAGGTTCTTTGTTGAATAAGTTTGTTCTGGTGTTCGTTGATGATATTCTGGTCTATTTTAAGTCTGAAGAAGAGCACAGGCAACATTTGAGGATAGTATTGGAGACTCTGAGGAGGCATGTTTTGAAGGCGAAGTTCTCTAAGTGCCATTTTTGGAAATCGGATGTCAAATTTTTGGGGCACATTATTTCTGGTGAAGGTATCTCTGTAGATCCAGCGAAGGTGGAGACTATTCTGGAATGGAAGCAACCAAAGTCACCGACGGAAGTTCGCATTTTTCTGGGATTAGCTGGCTACTACAGAAAATTTATGAAGGATTATTCCAAGATTTCTTCACATCTGACTAAGTTGACAAGGAAATGAGCTAAGTTTAAATGGACACCTCAGTGTGAAGAAGCTTTCCAAGAATTGAAGACGAGGCTAACCAGTGCACCAGTGCTAGCTATTCCGGATGGGAAAAGCAAATTTGAAGTTTATACATATGCCTGTATAGTTGGTCTGAGAGCAGTTCTGATGCAAAATGGAAGAGTGATTGCGTATGCGAGTCGGCAATTAAAGCCACATGAAAGGAACTATGCTACGCACGATCTTGAATTGTTAGCCATTGTTTTTGCTTTGAAGATATAGAGCCATTACCTTTTGGGAGAGAAGTTTGAGTTATTCACGGATCACAAACCGTTGAAATATCTTTTTTCTCAAAAGGATCTTAATTTGAGGCAGCAGCGATGGGTCGAGTTTCTGACATCTTATGATTTGGATATTCTGTATACCGGGGAAAACCAAATGTTATAGCTAATGCTCTTAGCAGAAATGCAGTTTTGTCTCTATTGGAAGTTGTTCCATCTCTCCAGGACAGAATCATAAGTAAGTAAATGGAGTATAGATCTTTTGAGGAACTAATTCTTGGAACTAAGGATGGTTGGTATTCGGATTTCAAGGTGGACGATCAAGGTGCTTTGAGGATTTATGGTAGTTTGTGTGTACCTAATATAGATGAATTGAGGCAAGAAGTCTTAGCTGAATGTCATCGCTCCAGACTAAATATTCACTTAGGAATTTCTAAGATGTATAAAGATGAGAAGAATTTTCTGGTGGCCGAGCATGAAGAGGGATGTAGCTGTTTTCGTTAATAGTTATGCTATCTGTCAGCAAATTAAAGGAGATCAGCAGAAGTCAGCCGGTTTGTTGCAGCCTTTGGAAATCCCAGAATGGAAATGGGAGATGATTTCGATGGATTTCATCGACGGTTTGCCTAGAACCAAGAAAGGAAACGATGGTATATGGGTTAATGTGGATCGTTTAACTAAGAGTGCCCATTTTATACCCATTAAGGCAACCCGTACTACAGTTTCTCTAGCAGAGATTTTCTTGAGGAAGATAGTCGGATTGCATGGTATTCCTGTTATCATAGTAAGTGATCGTGATCCTACCTTTACCAGCAAATTCTGGGAGGCTCTACAATCAGCTATGGGAACAAGTTTGAGACTGCGTACAGCCTATTATCCTCAGACAGATGGACAGACGGAGAGGCTGAATCGTATTCTTGAGGATATGCTGCGAGCTTGTGTTTTGGATTCCGATGGATCTAGGGAAAGACCATCTTCATTTGGTAGAATTCTCCTATAATAACAGTTACCAAATGAATATTAGGATGACACCTTATAAAGCTCTGTATGGAAGACCGTGTAGATCCCTATCCTGTTGGATAGAATCGAAAGATCATCTTGTGCTTGGATCAGTTTTGATTCGTGAAGCTTCTACTAAGGTTGAGCTTATCAAGAGAAGAATGAGAGCTGCTCAAGACCGTCAGAAGAAGTACGCAGATAAGAGAAGGAGATAATTGGAATTGAGATTGGTAATTTTGTTTTTGTCAAAGTTTCCCCGAATAAAGGTACTATTAGATTTGGAAAGACGGGAAAACTTGCCTTGAGATATATTGGTCCATTTCGGATATTGGGAAGAGTTGGTGTTGTAGCTTACAGGATTGAATTGTCAGGACGGATGTCTGGAATTCATAATGTATTCCTTGTATCCCATCTAAGGAAGTTTGTTCATGATCCATCATTAGTTGTGGAACCAGTAGTCTAGGAAGATTTGGAAGTCGAGCTGAATTTGACTGTGGTCAGGAATCCAGTTTGGATTTGTTGATCAAGACGAGAGGCAACTCAGGAGTAAGGTAGTGAAGCTTGTCAAAGTGCAGTGGAGTGAGGATCCTAGAGATTACACCCGGGAAACTCTGGATAGTTTTAGGAAGCTTATCTGGATTTGTGTCCGGATAGCTAGTGATGTTTGATAGAATAGATTGTTTGGTTGTTTGCTAATATATGAATGATATGTATGTTTGAATATAACAGCTTTTGAATTATCTTTGTTTTAAATTTCGGGGAGGAAATTCTTTTAAGGGGGGAGGAATGTAACGACCCTGGATTTTGGCCCTATTATTTTAATAAATATTTAATCTAATTAAATAAAATGTAAACTTATCATTTTAAAATGAATATGACTTTTGGAGTAAGTGCCATTCGTTTATAATGGATTTGTATTTTGAAAGGAAATGAATTTGAAAATTTGAAATAAATATCTCAATAATATTTACAATAAAAATCTATCTTATATAATTTAATTAAAATACTTTACTTTGTTTACATTTGGTAGATATATATATGGATAATAATGTTTGAAATGAAATCAAATTCTATTAATAATAAATATAAGTATAAAATATAAGTAAACCATATTGAATCTAATTTAAATATTGATAGCTAAAATACGAATAAAAATAAGTATAAAATATAAGTAAAGCATATGAATACAATTTAAATATTGATAGTTAGAATATAAATATAAAAATAAGTGTAAATGTAAGTAAAACTTATGAATCTAATTTAAATATTGATAGTCAAAATATAAAATCAGACAAATACAAGTGTATAAACCATTTTAAGTGAAACACGAAGTATAGAATAAAATAAGAACAAAGTAGAAAGAAAAAAAATGAAGATCAGTCAAAGCATAAAAAGTAAACCATACAAACATTATTCAAACTAGAAGTAATAAGACAAATATTTATATATAAACTACCTTCATAAAAAACCCACTTCAACCTGAAATTATATATTTACATACAACATATCTTCATTCACAAGACAAACATCTACCTGCAAAGTGATAGTTAACAAAACAAATATACACATGGGTTCAAGCTAGAAAATAACAAGACAAATATCTTCATTCACAAGCCTACCTGCAATGTGTACTTTTACATACAAATATTATATACAAGGTGTCTTCACACACAACCAAATATCTACCTGCTATATGTATGTCTTCATACAAATATCTATCTACAACAAATCATAATTATAATGTGTAGACATATTAAGAAACAAAACATTTAATTGCTATCAACTCAACCAATGTTTTTTTCAAAAGCAAATATTTACAAATCTTTACCTTGCAGAAGAAAAATCTGGTCAAATGAAACAAAGATAAGAAAATAGCTTAACCAGTTAAAGCCTCCCTTAAACATCCAGTTCCTTTTATATATGTGTGTATATATCTTCTATTTCGTTCATTCAAAACTTTGCTAACCTGAGGAAAACAAAAAAAAGAAAAAGAAGTAAACTCCATTTCAATTCAACAAAAACAGACAAGGATTAAAGACAGTTTCAAGCTACAGATTTTTCAAAAGAAATTTTTCTCTGTTCACAGAAATTTTGGCTAGTGAGTAAACATCAATTTTGAAGCTTCAAGTTTAAAATTCAATTGAAAATAGTTCAGGGGATTAATTGATCATATTGTATTGCATATGCTTTAGCTTGAATATATTTCTGTGTTTTTATATATCTCTGTTTATGGTTGCAGGGTGAATATTTAAAAAAAATTAAATTTATTCTCATCAAATTCATTGTAGAGCTTTCAGTTTCAATTCGAACAAGACATTTAAATCTCAATCAAGATTTCTTAAGCTGATTGAACATGTTATTGAGATATTATTATAGGAGATCTTGTTTACAGGTTTCAAATGTTAATTTGATAAAAATTGATTTTTGTAAAACATTAATTCAAGTTTATATCTTGAAGTATTACTGCAATTTATGATTTTTAAAACAAAAACGAAGATTTTTAATTCAGTATTTTGAGAACAGTTCGTTTTTAAATAAAAACTGCATTTTTACAAAGTTCAGACAAACGAATCAATTTAAAAGGTTGAAATTTAGTTTGAAGCAAGTATAAACATTGGGGATGTCGTGAAAATTTTCAGATAATTTTTCTATTGTGTGAATTAAGGGCACGAGATTGATTTAGGGCTTGGGTTCAGGCTTTTTGTCTTGTCTGAAATGTGACGAGTTCATTTTCTACACGTGATCGAGTCACAAGGTTCTAGAGGGTGGAAGCTTGTTGCGTTGTCGTCGTGTAGCCGAAGTTTGGGCGACCTCAGTGGCGTGAGCGGCGGTGGCGAGGCGTATTTGTCAGTGATGGTGTTTACAGTTTTTATCGAACTGCTAAAATTCGATTTCGAACTTTTGAAGATGAATTGGGTTTGGTTTTCGAACCTATGGGTGATTTATGATGTGCCTACGACAATGGTGTTCGCCGGAGTTGGATGGTGCCGCCGTGCACGTGTACGGCGAAGTGGTGGTGTCGGTGTCATTGATTGTCATACGTCATGAGTCGTGCTCGAGTTTTAAGGTGATTTTCTTCGGGTTTAAATCGTGTGCGTAAGTATGTTTCTGATACTATACTTAGTTTAAATCTTGAAGTTCCTGGAAAATAAAAATAAAAAAAGAAGAATAAGAAGGTTGCAAGAGGGAGACTCGGGACAAGTGGGTATGTAACTCGAAGTATTACTCGAGTTAAGGCATGAAATTCTCGGGTGCTTTAGTTTTCAAACTGCAGTACAAAAATATAAGTTAAGCAGTTTGTTATTTTTTTCAAACAAGTCTTCGACACTGTAAACTTAGTAAAATGATTAACAATTTGAGTTAAGTCCTTAATACAAGTTTTTAATTATTTGGTTAATACTTTAAAATGTTTAAACTCTTAATTATTATTTTAATTAAGTAATTAATTTATGTTAAGTATAAAATTAATTAACATTAAAGTTTTGAAGTTAGAAATAGATTGATTTTCAAAATTTAAAGACAATTCTTTTTAAATGTTAATTAAGATGAACGATTAATGTTAATTATTTCTAGAAGGTAATTAAGAATGATTAACTTTTTAATTTTAATTAGAGCTTGGATTACTTAATGATTAAGTGATAAGTAAATTATAATTAACTACTTAAGTTAATTAATGAATGATTAGTAGTTAATTAATTAAGTAATTTATTTAAGAATTAATAAATGATTAATTAAGTAATTAGCAGTTAATAAATGGGTAATTACGTTTTATTAATTAATAATTAAGGTTATTAATTAATGATTAAGGAATATTTAATTAAGGTTAAATAAATTGATTAGGAAGTAATTAATTAAATAGTGTGAATAAAATAATTAAGTAATTAAGAAATTAAGGCTTAATAATTGATTAAGAAATGATTTATTAATTAAATAATTTGAAATGGAATAAGTAATCAATTGATAATTAATGATTAATTAAACAGGATTAAGAGATTAATTCTCAATTAATTGTTTTAAATTAAATTAATTACAATAAGAATTTAAAATGTTTGCTTATGAATGTTGTGTATGTAGAATATCTGATTTGTGATATTTATTGATGATATTCTGTGATGTTTCTATGATCTGCTTTGATTTATCCATGATGATTGTGTATGATTTATCCGTGATAAATGTTATGTGAATTCAATTATTGAATTAACTGTTTAAACTAATAAACAACTTGGCCTTTAAAATGGCGTTTGGATTTCGATGAGACCGGGATCGGGTGTCAATTTGATATTCCGAAAACCACATCGATCCAAATTAAACGTTAGGTCGTGAATTCTCAAGTGGAGATCGAGATGTAGTTTTCAGAATGCAAGGATTATTGTCGTTGACTCTGAGGGTGATTCCAAAATGAGTGTGACGAGATAATGCCTTCGGTTTCGTTCGAACCCGGAACGAACTTGTGTGGATTGAATGCTTTCAGCACATCGTCAGGTGGACGATGAGCATTCTAAGAGATATGTTCTATAAAGGTAATCGCAGCCTCAAGCCTCATCAACCGGGAATGGCTAAAATAGGGGATGTGCAGCAAGGTTAGGTGGGTCATGCCCAAGCAGGACGAGATATACCCACGTCTAGATGTCCCTTTTTATTTCGGTTGTGTGGGCGGCTGCTAGCTACAACCGTGGGGTTATCTTGTTCGGGACTATTCAGTAAGGAATGGTTCCGGCCTTGTGTTGTAGGGGGTCGGGAGTGATCCTCGGTACGGTGATCTAGGCCCCGTACTGTGACGGGTGGTGCCCCAGTAGCCCCGCCATTGATGGAAAACCATTTTCCCTACGAGACCCTACGGTTTTGATTTGTATTACCCACTTTTGTGGCTAGGAGATGGAATTTAATGAATGTAACAATTTCGACTATTTTCTATTTACTTGAAAACCCTAGACACTATTATAATATCACTGGATTTCCTATAAAATGTTTGGTTGACGTAAGGTAAAAACTTACCCGTATTTATTTGTGGGGAGTCTTACATGATACCTTTATTTTCAAATGATTTTCAAAGTTAAACAACTTTAAACTGTTTACTCATACCAGACCCATGTCTGACCCGGAGTTTATATTTTGTTTTTCATAAACTCTTGGGTACTCAAATTTTTACGAGTAGCCAAGTGATAGGTTTTGAATTCTGATTTCTGGAGGATCTTGGAGCAAGAGTCCAGACATATATATATATATATACATATATATATACATATATATATATATAGACACACACACACACACACATATATATCTATTGAGTTCCGCTGCGTCAGTTAGTTAGTGTATGCTGTATCTTTGATGTATATATTGACAGATGTATATATGATTGTCATGTGTATGCTATTGCATAACTCTGATACATGTAACACTATGTAATATGTGATGTATTATATTTTGTTCCATTCCGCTATGAGATTCTGATGTTGTTGTTCTTTCTTTTCTATTCTTTTCTATTTCTATCCCTTTCTTTCTTAATTGATGATACGTCTTTCTGGAGTTAGAAGGGCGGGTCGTCACACAAAGAAACTAAACCATAAAAGAAAATTAGATCTGAGCCAAAATTAAAACAAATAGGAAAATTTCAAAATCAAAAGGTTGTATCAAAACTAGAACCAGTGAACAAAAATCAAAACTGGAAGAAAACAAATTCAAGGATTGTCATGTCTAGTTTACAGACTTCCAAAAAACTGCTCTGTTCAAACAAAAGAGGTGAGTAAACACTTAGTACCTGATATATCTCGAATTGGCATGTGATGAATCTTTGAAGTATGATATGAATTTTGATGTACTTGATTGAAAAAATTGATTTTTATATGCATATGTGTGTTAGTATCTGTGTTCATAACTGGGAACAAGCAAAAACATTCCTCGGTTCAAACATTACATGTTTTAAACCTGGTTTAAAAATACAAATCAACACAGATAGACAAACCATATTATCTCAGTCCAGTCCAATCATACCATACCACATAGCGTCACTTATCAAAGATATCAAGTAATCCAAGGCATAAAATATCATTCAATTATTCATAAGTAAGATTAATTAGTCACCCCATTCCAATTAATTTAAATAAATTAAATTAATTCCTTTAATCACTTTTAATCCTGCTTACTTAACAATAATTATTTACAAACCATTAATTAATCATCCCTTAATTTTCCTCTTTGATTACATTAAGTAATTGGCCTTTAATTAATAACAAAAATTAATTAACCTTCACCCCTTCACATTAAATACATTTATCCTTAATTGATTTCTCAAATTAATTATCCTATAATCACTTACATTGATTAATTATCCTTTAATTAATCACTCTCATTACTTAACCAACCCTTAATTAATGTCCTTAATTAATCAATCCATCAATTAATTATACTAAGTAATTAATCCTTAGTTACTTCACTTAAGTAATTAACCTTTAATTACTTTCATCAAGTGATTATCCCATTGGTTAATTATCCTCAATTAATTACCTTAATTAATTACATTGATTAATTAATCTAAATCAAAAATTTATCACAATTATTAATTATTATTTTGCTAATAATTAATTACTCTTTAATTACTAATTTATTATTCAATAATTAATCTTTAATTACTTATTAATTAATCTTTAATTATCAATCAACTAATAATTTAAATGATAAATCATTTATCTTAATTATTATTTCAAAATCTTACCTAATAACCTTGGAATCGAAATAAGTTAAAAGCTTTAAGGTTAATAAAAATTTAAAGCACTTAATCATTTAATTAAACTATTTAATTATATGATTAATTAAGCTTTTAAAACAACTTAAGGGATTAGCTTGATAAATATCTTAAAATACTTTTCTCAACTTAAATTAACAAAACATTGAATAATCAATTCATTACTAAAAATAGTCTTAAGATAATTAATTTATCTTGACTTAGTTAAATTTTAAAAAAAGGTAACATCTAATTTATATCCCGAGAACAATCTCGAGTTTTACCCACCAAAACTCGAGTCAAAAACTCGATCCAGACCCTCGCTTCTCACTGATGACCATGCGAATAACCCAATCTTCTAATTTCGAAACTCGAGTATGAACACGAGAAAACCCTTGTCTTCCCCGAAGCTTCCAAAACTTACAGCAAACACCTGATACCATGTAAACTTGTGCACGTGCATGCAAGTTCAACGTCGATCCGATCGACCCCACCGACATCTACAAGTTGCTAATGATCATCCCGACCCAATCGATTACCTAGAAACTCGATCCACATCACAGAACAAAATCGAAAGAATTCGAACACCTGCAGACTAAAATCCCGATCATCAATCACCTCAATCTCCCATCTCCGTCCACCAGAGGCTATGGCCACGAACCTGGACCTATGCCTAAGTTCCTTGTTCCCTCTCCCGTAGCTCCGACCCAACTCGAAACAACATCGGTGCCGCATTTCCTTGAAATCACAGACAACCCAAGCCATAACTTAAACCCTAGTTCGCCTTAGCCCGATCACACTGGTTATCTAGAATTCCTTTGAATTTTTTTCCATGATCACTGATCAACGAACCATCACCAGCCTTAACCCTGACACCCCAATGCATCGCGATCGCCTAAATTTGACAAACACACCCTTTTCGTTCTACCCGAGAAGTTTTTCTCAAATCAAAGCTGAATGTCTTGTTTTTTATTTTAAAAAATCAAAGTTTTTACACACGAATCTATTGATATAACCCAAACTCGAAATTAAAAACACCAATTTTCCAGATTTGAAAAGATGTTACTGTAATTTTTATTTTTTGGATACTTACAAACCATTTTTACTTAAATTATAATTTTTAAAATAATATTACCCTATACAAACAAATTTTATTCAGAGGTCAAGGTCTAAAAAATCATCTAGTTGGATGATTTGAATTTTTAAATCAGGTTTAAAACCTGTAATGTTTGAACGAAGGAATGTTTTTGCTTGTTTCCAGTTATGAACACAGATACTAACACACATATGCATACAAAAATCAATTTTTTCCATCATGCACATCAAAATTCATATCATATTTCATCACATGTCAATTCAAGATATATCAGGTTCTAAGTGTTTACTCACCTTTTTGTTTGAACAGAGCAGTTTTTTGGAAATCTGTAAACTGGACTTGATGATCCTTGAATTTGTTTGCTTCCAGTTTTGATTTTTGTTCACTGGTTTTAGTTTTGATACAGGCTTTTGATTTTGAAAATTTCCTATTTGTTTTAATTTTGCCTCAGATTTGATTTTCTTTTATAGCTTAGTTTCTTTGTTTTGAACATGAAAATAGTAAAAGAAATAGAAGAGAGTAGATAGATGTTTATATAGATTAAATTAGGATTTATGTAAAATAAAATAAAATGAAAATAAAATGGTGACACTTGTTTAAACATTTAACACTCGTCTTTTTCCATATTTAATCATCTTACACTTGTTATTAAATACATTCCTTTACTTGCATTTGTAATTATGCATGAGTTAATTATTCTTTAAATGGTTATAAAGCTTTTATATTAAATTTCCTAATTAATAAATACATTTCTTATCTATATAAATAAAATCACTCTAAAGGAAATAAAATAAAAATCCAATTATATTCTAAATTAAATCTTATACATATGTTTTGAACCCAAAGTAATTTAAAATATTTATCTTTTAAATTTCAAATTTAAATCCAAATTCAAATTCAATTTAAAAATCAAATTTAAAATCAACTCAAATTTATATATATATATATATATATATATATATTTAAACAAACACAAATTAAATTTGTAAATAATAATTAATATTTAAAATCTATTTATATCTATATTTAAAAACAACACATTATTATTTTTGTTTGAAAATAATAATTTTACCAATTTTTAAATAATAAATAAAGGAGATTATCACATTTTTAAATTGTTTGAATTATATTAATATGTTTACTATTTCATAATGAATTTATATATGTATACACTTAGGATTTCCAACATTATGGAATTTTGAATTTATCTATTATATATGTATATTTATTTACCATAAAATTTATTATTTCTTGATATTATATTTCAATATTTATTATAGATTATATTTCCAGATATCATAATTTTATCTGTTCAACTGAATAAACCAGTTAATTATTCACTTAACAGATGTTCAAAATCTGGGTTATCACAACAACTTTATATTAAAGATTCATAATCTTCAATATATTATATACTTTTAGAAATGGGTGCATGGATTTGAAACATAACAGCACCATGGTGCGCCACTCTTCAGCGATGGTAAGTCGAAGACCAGCCACGGTGATCGCGTTTTAACGTTTGAATGCACGTGACGAAAAAACGAAGGGTATAAAACTTTCGAGATCCGATTGTGGTTGGGATAGTCTTTTTTTGGTAACAAACTATCCATTGACGGCTAAAGCTGTCAAAGCCGTAGAACTGACAGAGAGCTTCGTTTTGCTTGGTTATGGCTCCCGTAACTCTAAACGAGCCAAAAGTTATGGTCGTCCGAGGATTCGATATGCACAGGGTGCAACA
This sequence comes from Allium cepa, assembly GCA_030765085.1. NCBI lineage: Eukaryota > Viridiplantae > Streptophyta > Magnoliopsida > Asparagales > Amaryllidaceae > Allium > Allium cepa. The sequence goes on from CM060932.1 coordinate 143,085,562, forward strand.
TCTACGGTGCAAGGTGCAACATCCGTTTCAAATGCCAAAACAGTGTCATTCGACTTTTAGAATTGGATGCATGGATTTGAAACAAAATAGAATCATGGTGCGCCACTCTCCAGCGATGGTAAATCGAAGACTAGCCATGGTGATCGCGTATTAACGTAAAAATGCACGCGATGAAAAATAGAAGGGTAAAACATCTGAGACCAAATTGAGGTTCGGATAGTCTTTTTTAGGTATGAAACTATTCAATGACGGCTTAAAGCGGTCAAATTCTTAGAACTCACAGAGAGCTTCGTTTTGACTAGTTATGGCTCTCATAACTCTAAACGAGGCAACAGTTATGGTCGTCCGAAGAATCGATATCTACAGGGTGCAACATCATTTAAATTATTAATTGATTGATAATTAAAGATTAATTAATAAGTAATTAAAGATTAATTATCGAATAATAAATTAGTAATTAATTATTAGCAAAAGAATAATTAATAATTGTGATTAATTGTTTATTTAGGTTAATTAATCAATGTAATTAATTAAGGTAATTAATTGAGGATAATTAACAATGGGGTAATTACTTGATGAAAGTAATTAAAGGTTAATTACTTAAGTGAAGTAATTAAGGATTAATTACTTAGTATAATTAATTGATGGATTGATTAATTAAGGACATTAATTAAGGGTTAGTTAATTAATGAGAGTGATTATAGGATAATTAATTTGAGAAATTAATTAAGGATAAATGTAATTAATTTGAAGGGGTGAAGGTTAATTAATTTGTGTTATTAATTAAAGGCTAATTACTTAATGTAATTAAAGAGGAAAATTAAGGGATGATTAATTAATGGTTTGTAAATAATTATTGTTAAGTAAGCAGGATTAAAAGTGATTAAAGGAATTAATTTAATTTATTTAAAGTAATTGGAATGGGGTAACTAATTAATCTTGCTTATGAATAATTGAATGATATTGTATGGCTTGGATTACTTGATATCTTTGATAAGTGACGCTATGTGATATGGTATGATTGGACTGAACTGAGATAATATGGTTTGCCTATCTGTCTTGAATGGCTATGTAACTATGTAATTCTGGATATATATGGAATTGTTTAAAACTTAATCTGATTTGTTTTTAAGACGATATTGGATTCGAAGAGACCGGGGTCGAGTACCGGTTCATACCCGAAACCACTTCGATTTGTTAAAATAATTCTTTATGAATTTGTCTTTGGAATAAATAGGCCGAAATGGAATAAATAATGTGAACTTGGTCATTTAATCTGAGTAATGGTACTTAGATAATTATAGGGTGTGAATTTGATTATGGCAAGTTAGAACTCGTAGTGAAGTACGAGTTACCCCGGCTTTTAAATAGTCTTTATGCATTGGTATTACATGCTATGTGGGTTTACTCACGCTGGTTTCCAGCCTGAGCTAGGTGTTACTTTGATGTAATGCTCGGGTCAGACCGAGTATTATAGATTTCCAAGTTAGGACGTTCGGAAGCTCAGGAGGCGAGCTGGATGGCAGGACGTATGGAGTATTCCGCTGTGTATATTATTGTCTGTATTTCTGGACAAGTCAATTCTAATTGTCCAGTTATGTGTAATGGCTGTAACTCTGATGTATTAATGTAAATTAACTGATACAGTTTTCCTTTGTATAACTGTTATTTTATTTGATATTATATTTCGATCCGTTGCGAATGTGAAATTCTGTGTTTCATTCTATTTCTTCTTCTATCTCTTTTCTTTTTTTCCTAACTATCTGGAATTTTCAAGATCGAAAATTCCGGGTTGTTACATTTGGTATCAGAGCGAGGTTAAGCAAGAACCTTGGCTCTGGTGGGTGTACTCATAAGGATAGGGTCAGTGGTACCCTAGGATGAGTTAAATGTGTGTGTGTGTGTGTGTGTGTGTGTGTGTGTATGAGCATACTTGTTATTTTCTTATATAAAGATTTAAAAATGGTTTTAAAATTGAATCATTCTTATACAAGCTTATATTATGATATATAAAGCAAATCATTTTCCAATTATTGTATATAAAGAAAATTAGCTGTTGGATATTGAAACTGGATAGGAATTAAGTGACGAATACACACACACACACACACACAAATAAGGATTAAATAAGATAAACTAGAAATGAATTCAAACCAGATAATAAATCCTGAAATTTGTAGAGATATTTTTCAATAAATTATAAGATAATATAGTGAATTGGTTTTCAAATATGGTAATCTTGGTTATTATCATAAATTGGTTAATTGTATCTAATAATGATAAAGCAAATTGAAAAGTTATAATAAAGTAATAATTTAGATGAAAAGGACTTGTAAATGGAAAAGGATTTAAACTGTGAAGTTTTAAGTCCAAAAAAGAATTTGAAATTGTTTTCAGAATGTTAAAAGAAATGATGAGTAATATTATTCAGACTATTTTTGAATGTGATCTTATTTTAAAATAAGAGATGATTTGAAAATAAAACTCTAAGTGCTGAGTTTTAATTTTTTTCCTTGAAATGTGAAATGGAAACCCAAAGTGATAAGTCTTTGAACTTATAAGTAAGAAAGAATATTGATAGAAATTTAAAATTTGAAATGGAGCATTCAAATTTGAGTAAGGTTAGTGGGGTTAAATTGAATTTAACTTGGAGGAAGTTAAATAAATTTGAATGAACAACCTGATTTGGAAATTTTCAAGATGAAATTGAAATTTAACTTAGGGAAGCTACTTTGGGTTCAAAAACATATGTATAAGATTTTTATTTAGAATATAATTGGATTTTTATTTTATTTTCTTTAAAGAGATTTTATTTATATAGATAAGAAATGTATTTATTAATTAGGAAATTTAATACAAAAGCTTTATAACCATTTAAAAAACTAATTAACTCATGCATAATTACAAATGTAAGTAAAGGAATGTATTTAATAACAAGTGTAAGATGATTAAATATGGCAAAATACAAGTATTAAATGTTTAAACAAGTGTCACCATTTTATTTTCATTTTAAATAAATCCTAATTTAATCTATATAAACACCTATCTGGTCTCTTCTATTTCTTTTACTATTTTCATATTCAAAACAAAGAAACTAAGCCATAAAAGAAAATCAGATCTGAGGCAAAATTAAAACAAACAGGAAATTTTCAAAATCAAAAGCCTGTATCAAAACTAAAACCAATGAACAAAAATCAAAACTGGAAGCAAACAAATTCAAGGATCATCAAGTCCAGTTTACTAACTTCCAAAAAACTGCTCTGTTCAAACAAAAGAGGTGAGTAAACACTTAGAACCTGATACATCTTGAATTGGCATGTGATGAATCTTTGAATATGACATGAATTTTGATGTGCATGATGGAAAAAAATGATTTTTGTATGCATATGTGTGTTAGTATCTGTGTTCATAACTGGGAACAAGCAAAAACATTCCTCTATTCAAACAGTACAGGTTTTAAACCTGATTTAAAAATTCAAATCATCCAACTAGATGATTTTTAGACCTTGTCCTCTGAATAAAATATGTTTGTATAGGGTAATATCATTTTTAAAAATATAATTTAAGTAAAGATAGTTTGTAAGTATCCAGAAAAATAGAAATTATAGTAACATCATTTCAAATCTGGAAAATTGATGTTTTTAATTTCGAGTTTGGGTTATATCAATAGATTCGTGTGTAAAAACTTTGATTTTCAAAATAGAAAACAAGCTTTTTAGCTTTGATTGAGAAAATTTTCCCGGGTTGAACGGAAAGGGTGTGTTCGTCAAATTTAAGCAATCGCGATGCACTGGGGTGTTGGGGTTAAGGCTGGTGACGGTTCGTTGATCAACGATCATGGAATTTTTTTTGAAGGGGTTCTAGATCACCGGGGTGATCGGGCTAAGGCAAACTAGGGTTTATGTTATGGCTTGGATCATGTGTGATTTCAAGGAAATGCGGTGCCGATGTTGTTTCAAGTTGGGTCGGAGCTACGGGAGAGGGAACGGGGAACCTAGGCATAGGTCCTGGTTCGTGGCCATAACCTCTGGTGGACAAAGATGGGACATTGAGGTGATTAATGATTGGGGTTTCAGTCTGCAGGTGTTCGAATTCTTTCGATTTTGTTCTATGATGTGGATCGAGTTTCTAGGTAATCGATTGGGTCGGGATGATTGTCAGTGACTTGTAGATGCCGGTGGGGTCGATCGGATCGACGTTGAACTTGCGTGCACGTGCACAAGTTTACATGGTATCAGGTGTTTGCTGTAAGTTTTGGAAGCTTCGGGGAAGACGTGGGTTTTCTCGTGTTCGTACTCGAGTTTCGAAGGTAGAAGATTGGATTGTTCGCATGGTCATCAGTGAGAAGCGAGGGTCTGGATCGAGTTTTTGACTCGGGTTTTGGTGGGTAATACTCTAGATTATTCTCGAGATATAAATTAGATGTTACACTTTTCTTTAAATTTTAATAATTCAAGATAAATTAATTATCTTAAGACTATTTTTTATAATGAATTGATTATTCAATGTTTTGTTAATTTAAGTTGTGAAAAGTATTTTAAGATATTTATCAAGTTAATCCTTAAGTTGTTTTAAAAGCTTAATTAATCAGATAATTAAATAGTTTAATTAAAAGATTAAGTGCTTTAAATTTTAATTATGAAAGTCTTTGTGGATCGATAGATATGGAATATATATTAAACTAAGTTCGGAAGCAGTTAAAAGCAGTAAAGTAAATAAAAGTAAGCACATCAGGAATTTTTATACTGGTTCGAACTCCCGTTCTACGTCCAGTCCCAAACTAACTTTTGGATTTAACTAACAATACCCTCACTTGACCCGGAGGAATAGGTTTGAGCAGCAGAATGGACACCTGAGCAACAGAACAAGATTTTCGCCTCAGCAGCCGAAGAGGACTTTCTCTTGCCTGAGCAGCAGAACAGGACTTAACAGAATATAAAAGTAGTTGACTTAATGTGTTCTTGATAACACTAATTTGTCTTTAAGGTTACAAACTTCCTATAATCAATTCCTCAAGAATATAAAGAGTATGTGAAGATTGAAAGGAAGAATATTACTAAGAATCAAAGTACATGAAATATAATTCAAAGATTCAAAATAATGAAGAGTATGAATGCACTAGAATAATCACAAGAGAAGATAGAAAGAATTAGAATCAGAAATTGGTGATTATGAAGTATGTGATAACACTTATATATAGTTTTCAGAGAGATGCAACACTTAGTGAAGAGTTTCAGCTAGGAGAGGCATCTTTTCACGAAGTGCAACTCTTCATGGAAGAAGATGTCCATTCAGAATTTTGACAGTTGAAGCCGGATCAGTCGACTAGTCGATTTCTATTAGTCGACTGAATTTGAATATATATAAAAAAATTAATCGTTTTTAAATTTGAAAAAGAGTACACTATTGTGCATATGCACAGTCAGTCGACTGGGCATGCATAGCAAGTTGACTGGTTGTGCATATATTGCATAGTGAACTCTGTTTTTTAAGAAAAATGGAAAGCTAGAAAACTTGAGAATTGATTTTAACATATGTCTAAGACTCAACACACATAATAATTACTTTAAGCATAGATTTGTAGTATTGATCCTCTGATGTCTTCTTTTTGTCATGCATGAGTGCATATTTTTATTTAGCTTCTGAACCGTCTTGTCATGAATCAAAAACTAGTGATTCAACATTCTCCCCCTTTTTGATTGATGACAACCTATATATATCTTAGAGAGAGAAAATTTCTCCCTTTGGATATATGATATCATTTTCCTGCATCAAATATGTTAGTGGACATACTTTTTCTCTCCCTTTGTCATCGACAAAAAGGAGACAGATGAAATAAATTTTAGTGAACAACACACAAACAGAGAAATGAGCGTACAACATACGAACAGTACACATAGATAAAATAGAGTATCATAGTACATGAGATGAATAAAAACATAAACAACAATAATGAGACTACTTACTACAAGTCTCATAATGTTTACTAGAGTAGTTTGCAAATTCTATCAAATGTTACCAACGATGGATAGAAGCTTACTTATCATGATCCTAGTCAAATTCCTCTTCAGACATATGCTCCTTTCCAGGCCTTGATTTGTTTTGTCCACTACCACTTAGTCCGCTAGTATCGCTTCCAGTGTGTTCCTCGGAAGTAGACCATGTAAATCTCGGTTCTGGTCGCTTACCATGTGCTACCGAAGAAGTAGTCGTGGATGAAGAACATGAAATCGCATCCCATAGTATAGAAAAGAATCCTTTGACACACAATTGGCTGATACTAAGTAAATTATGTTTTAAATTTTTGACAAGTAAAACATTTGAAATAAGAGGTAAATTTGAAATACTGTTATTGCTCACATCGCCTTTGCCGATGATATAACCTTTGGAGTTGTCTCCAAAGGTGACGGAGCCTCCATCTAAGTAAGTAATATTTGATAGCATATCTTTGTCTCCTGTCATATGTTTTGAACAACCACTGTCGAGTATCCATATCCTCTTTTCTTGAGTGGGACCTATAAAAAATATGAGATAACATTGGTACCTAATTTTTAATAGGGTCCTAAGAGTTAAATCTTAGGAAACCAAACCCAAGAGGGCTCAGTATCCCATTTAAAAATGTAATCCTTATTTTTATGAACAGTTTCTAAAAAGGTGTTTATATATTTCTTCCTAATCAAACTATTGTTTGTTTTAAGAATCCATATTTTTACAGTTTTCAAATTTGTCCTTTTTGAATTTTCCTTAGTGATTATGGGTTTAGAATCAATTCTCCCTTTATTTTCTATTCTAGATGGAGCTATTGACTTCTTAACATAACCTAACCCCTTTTTACTTGACACTGATTGAGCATTTTCAATAATTTTAGACAAATTTTCTCTTCCTTTGTTGAAGTTAGAAACATTTTTAGTAATATTCTCTAGCTTACTTTTTAGCACAGTATTGTCTAGTTCAAGTAATTTTACTTTTGTTTTTAACTCGTGATTTTCAGAGACAAGAATATCATTCTTTTCTTTTTGAGTTTCAATTTCTTGACTTAATAAAGTTAGTTGAGAATTAGTATTAGAGACTGATTCTTGAAGTTTTTCAAGTTCTTCCTCTAGTATTTTCTTCTCATCTTTAAGCATATCTCTTTCGAATTCTGCTTTGTTCTGATTTTCACGAGCTTCTTTATATTTTCTTTTGAAACTTTTCAGGGTGTTCAAAAGTTCTAAATTAATTTCTATTAGATCATCAAAAGTAAGATCACTAACCTCATTTTCTGTTGCCATGAAGCATACATTTTCTTGTTCATTTTCATTATCACTGTCACTATCAGATGATGAGGTATCCGAGTCGTCCCATGTGACAGAGAATGCTTTCTTTTTGTACTTGTCTTTTCTGCCCTTGTTAGAATAACTCTTCTTTAGTTCTGGACAGTTTTTTTGGATATGTCCATTCTTATGACAGTTATAACATTCTAAAGCTGATGTAGATGGTTTGCTTGAGAAATTCTTTTTATCATTGAATATGTTGTTCTTTCGAAACTTTAAAAATTTCTTGAAATTCTTGGCAATGAATGCTAAATTCTCATCATCTGAATCTTGAGTCTCTTTTTCTTCAACCCGAAGCTATGTTCTTTTTGTCTTGTGCCTGTACTCTTTTAGCCAGTAGATTAACTTCATAAGACAGTAGATTTCCTATCAACTCCTCTAGTTTTATGGTAGAGACATCGTTAGCTTCTTCGATAGCTAAAACTTTTCTCTCCCATTCATCCGTGAGTGAGTTGAGGAGTTTTGACACAATATCAAAATCTATATACTTTTCTCCTAGTGATAACAATGACTGATATATGTCTTGGAATCTAGAGTAAATATCATTTATAGACTCATCTTGCTTCATTCTAAAGTTTTGAAACTGATTTTTGAGCATGGAGATTTTGCTTTGTTTGACTTTATTATTTCCTTCATGAGTGATTTTAAGCGTTCTCCATATTTCATAAGCAGTTTGACACATGTTAACACGATTAAATTCATTTCTATCTAATGCACAAAATAACATGTTCATAGCTTTAGCATTGGCGGTAGCATCTAATTTTTGTGTGTTTGACCAAGTGGAGTATTCTCCAGTAGGTAGAGTGTATTCATTCTGTGTGATATTCCATGATTCAAAACTATTAGATTGCATGTAGATTCTCATACGAGTAGACCAATAATTATAGTTCAAACCATTAAAAAACGGTAGTCGTGCAGTGGATTGACCTTTAATAAAACTAGTGTTACTGGTAGTGCTGGTGTTATTTTCCATATTAGCAAGATATCAGATAACTTTGTAACGGTTATAAGAAACCTTCTCTGATACCAAATGAAAGACTGTGTGGATCGATAGATATGGAATATATATTAAACTAAGTTTGGAAGCAGTTAAAAGCAGTAAAGTAAATAAAAGTAAGCACACCAGGAATTTTTATACTGGTTCGAACTCCCGTTCTACGTCCAATCCCCGATTAACTTCTGGCTTTAACTAACAATACCCTCACCTAACCCGGAGGAATAGGTCTGAGTAGCAGAACAGACACCTGAGCAACAGAACATGATCTTTTCTTAGCAACCGAAGAGGACTTTCCCTTGCCTGAGCAGCAGAACATGACTTAACAGAATATAAAAGTAGTTGACTTAATGTGTTCTTGATAACATTGATTTGTCTTTAAGATTACAAACTTCCTATAATCAATTGCTCAAGAATATAAAGAGTATGTGAATATTTGAAAGGAAGAATATTGCTAAGAATCAAAGTACATGAAATATAATTCAAAGATTCAAAACAATGAAGAGTATGAATGCACTAGAATAATCACAAGAGAAGATAGAAAGAATTAGAATCATAAATTGGTGATTATGAAGTATGTGATAACACCTATATATAGTTTTCAGAGAGATGCAATTCTTAGTGAAGAGTTTCAACCAAGAGAGGCATCTTTTCATGAAGTGCAACTCTTCATGGAAGAAGATGTCCATTCAGAATTTTGACAGTTGAAGCTGGATCAGTCGACTGATCGATTTCTATCAGTCGACAGAATTTGAATATATAAGAAAATCGATCGTTTTAAAATTTGAAAAAGAGTACACTATTGTGCATATGCACAGTCATTCGACTGGGCATGCATAGCCAGTCGACTGGTTGTGCATATATTGCATAGTGAACTCTGTTTTTTTAAGAAAAATGGAAAGGTAGAAAACTTGAGGATTGATTTTAACATATGTCTAAGACTCAACACATATAATAATTGCTTTAAGCATAGAGTTGTAGTCTTGATCCTCTGATGTCTTCTTTTTGTCATGCATGAGTGCATATTTTTGTTTAGCTTCTGAACCGTCTTGTCATGAATCAAAAACTAGTGATTCAACAAATTAAACTTAAAGCTTTTAAGTTATTTTGATTCGAAGATTATTAGATTAGATTTTGAAATAATAATTAAGAAGATTAATTAAGATAAATGATTTATCAGTTAAATTAATAATTGATTGATAATTAAAGATTAATTAATAAGTAATTAAAGATTAATTATTGAATAATAAATTAGTAATTAAAGAGTAATTAATTATTGGCAAAAGAATAATTAATAATTATGTTTAATTATTGATTTAGGTTAATTAATCAATGTAATTAATTAAGTTAATTAATTGAGGATAATTAACCAATGGAATAATTACTACATGAAAGTAATTAAAGGTTAATTAGTTAAGTGAAGTAATTAAGGATTAATTACTTAGTATAATTAATTAAAGGATTGATTAATTAAGAAAATTAATTAAGGGTTAGTTAATTAATGAGAGTGATTAATTAAAGGATAATTAATCAATGTAAGTGATTATAGGATGATTAATTTGAGAAATTAATTAAGGATAAATGTAATTAATGTGAAGGGTGAAGGTTAATTAATTTGTGTTATTAATTAAAGGCTAATTAATTAATGTAATTAAAGAGGAAAATTAAGGGATGATTAATTAATGGTATGAATGCACTTCAATTTGAGAAACTTAAACTGCTTTGTTTTTAAGATGATATTGGATTCGAAGAGATCGTGGTCGGGTACAGGTACATACCCGAAACCACTTCAATTTGTAATCTAAAATAATTCTTTATGAATCTGACTTTGGAATAAATAGACTGAAATGGAATAAATAATGTAAACTTGGTCATTTAATCCGAGTAATGGTACTTAGATGATTATAGGGTGTGAATTTGACTATGGAAAGTTTAAACTCGTAGTGAAGTACGAGTTACCCTGGGTTTTAATATTTATGCATTGGTATTCATGTTATGTGGGTTTACTCATGCTGGTTTCCAGCCCGACCCGGGTGTTACTTTGATGTAATGCTCGGTTCAGACCGAATATTACATATTTCCAGGTTAGGACGTTCAGGAGCCCAGGAGGCGAGCTGGATGGCAGGACGTATGGAGTATTCCATTGTATATATTATTGTCTGTATTTCCGGGACAAGTTAATTCTAAATGTCCAGTTATGTGTAATGGCTATAACTCTGATGTATTAATGTAAATTAACTGATACAGTTTCCTTTGTATAACTGTTATTTTATTTGATATTATATTTTGATCCACTGCGAATGTGAGATTCTATGTTTCATTTCTATTTCTTCTTTTATCTCTTTTCTTCTTTTCCTAACTATCTGGAATTTTCAGGATCGAAAATTCCGGGTCGTTACAATTGTCCTCTATATATTAATAGATTGCATGCATTCTCCTTAGCTGTTGAGCTTTCTTCTAGTCAGGGATGTTATGTGCAGCACTATTGATATATTGAATAGACGAGGCAAGATAACTACACATATTTGTTGAGCTTTCCACATGGTACGTGTATTATGCTTAGGCTGTCGCGAGATGATATGTTCGAGTGAATAGTCCCACTTTTTTGTTGAGCTTTACTCAAGTTAAAGACGGGATTAGGACAAGGTAACAAGGGTTGGGAGTTGTATGTGATACAACAGATATAGAGTTATCCATCATATGTGGGCCTATGATTTGTTGAGCATTCCTCAAGGTCAGAATCTCAAGGCATACGAGTCATAACGCCCACCTGTGAACTCAAAAGACTTCTATGTTTCACTTAGGTTTTGATGAAACATAAAAGACTAGTGGGAGCCTTAATAGAAAAATGAAATGATAACGTTTAACATTTCTAATATTGTAAGAACATATGTTATATAATGTTATAATTATATACAATGATAAATTTGTTCATTTAATATGATTGATAAAATGTTTATCAATTAATATATATAAATGACTGAATTGAAATATGATAAACATAAATATAACATATACTCACTATTAAATGCTTATTGCATGTTATTGTTTTCTATACTCATGCAAGTGCCAATTTTGCAACTATTTAATACCTACATAATATGGTCACTTATGTGTTTGTTTGGTTGAGATTGTGTATTGCATTCTATGAGTTTTGAACACTGAAAGCAATACCAGATTATGGATATTCTATCCATATACTATCACATATAAATGTTATATGGTGAATGGCTACAGTTCGTAATGTACGATATTTCAATGAAATTAGTTCATCCGAAAAATCAAATAAACCTTAGTGCGAGATCGATTATTCAATTTAATTGATTACAAAAGGATCGTATCATTTTAAATGTAACATCGGACAAAAATTACAATATAAAACTCAATCATTGAAATATCAGTTTGACTATTTTACGCAAAGCACAACATATCCAATGTCTTTAAAAGTTAAGGGTAATCGAAGCGCTTTTGTAAAGGGTTCATTACGATATTCCAGTAAGGATTTTCTTTTGAATGGTTTGACCATTTAGAAAGAATAACGAACGTACAAGAGTAGATATGATTTAAGGTATAGTTAGGATGAAGAAAGCATATGGTTACTTTTGCTGCATAAAGAAACAACAGAAACGAGGATTGTAATAATAAGAGATTAATACTTAACATTAGAATAAGAAATATGATTTCTATTCTGAAATGTCTTTTCATATGGAAAATTATTTTATATGAGATTTATTTCTTTGCGTTCAAGATATTTGACCAAAGAACTCTCCAAGGTAAACTAGTTATAATATATGAAATAAATAAATCTATATTACGTGAATGATGGATTTTTGAATTTAGTACACTGTTATAGTAATGGTGGAAATAGTGGGAGCATGCCATATAGCACTTGTTGATTGCATCAAATCCGAAAATTGTTTTTGTAAAACATACCGATCATCGTTTATGAAATAATGACTATTTTTGGTATCGATTGAAAAAAATAGACATAGCTATATTTCAATATGAATGTTATGAATATTCTTTATGAAATAAAACTATAATGTGGTATATTTTTTTTATAAAAAAGGTGATGCATTGGAAAATACATAATTATCTAATATTATTTGCAGTTGTTTTCAAATTATAGACTAAACCGTAGTTTTGAGAAATAATTTTATTACATGACTGTGAATCAGATGATACTGGTTAATTATATCTCAAACAATTAAGGACTATTCACCCATTCAATGGGAGTATCATAAGAGTTAATGAACTCTTCGGGTTGATATTTATAGATGTATGCAATGTTAAGTCTATTAATACCAAATCGATTCCACATACTTAGTTATATTCATTGATGATTTATCACCAACAAGGATGTGTATATTTGATACCCATGTAGCACGTCTATGATAAGATCATTGAATATAAAACGAAAATAAACAAGATAATGTGTAATAAAATAAAATGATTTGATTTGATCGAATATGTGAGTATATTAGAAAGAGTTCCAAATGTACCTTAAAATAAAATTAATTAATGGATTTTATAACTCAAATATATCCCTTCTAGTTAATAACTAGTGGATGAAACTATTTTAAAATTTTGTTTACAAAAATAATTAGTTCGAAGAAAAATTGAAAATGTGACTGGAAATCATTTTCCAAATTTTTGTTATTTCGTAGTCTTAAAATTGTTGTAAACGTTGTAAACACTCTATTATACATATACATGTACATTTACAATTAACATATATAAGATTAATGGTAATATATGGTAAAAAGTATTGCTTAAGTAAAGAAAGAAGGAGATGTGACTTTTTTCCAAGAAATTAAATAAGATAAAAAGTCAAATTACTATGTAACATCATAGTACAAAGGAGGAGTTTAAATGCTGGATGAAAAGGGGAAGCCGTGTAGGTTGCGTGTGCAACATGGAAAAGGGGAGGGACTGGTGATGTGCCAAGAGTTTAAGGAGGGCAAAGGACTAGGGGCAAAAAGGCAATTTACCTTATATCATTTTACATAAAATACAATTTCATTATTTCCCATTTCTCACTTCACTTCACTTTTCCATTTTTCAAACTTTCTTCATCTTCATTTCAAAAACTCTCTTTTATACTCACGGCTTCTTTAAAATTAATAAAATCAAAAAAAAAATTCCACTTTAACTCTTAAAACACTTATTTAAAACCTTTATTCTTCTTCCCACACCTCCTTCATTTCAAAACAAAGCCTAAGCTTCCTCCTCAATCCATGGCCAAGCCCTCTAATCCTAAGGCTTTACCATTTCCCCTTTTTAGCCTCCAAAAATGCAATGTTTACTTAAAAGAATACAAGACCTAGGGCAAGTTCAAAGTGTAGTATAAGTTCGGTTTATTTTGTGAGCTGTTGGTGAGTAAAGCTGTAACAACCTAAAATTTTATCGATTTAATTTAGGAATATTTAACTTATTTAATAATTAAATGGCATTTTATAATTCATAATTAATAATAGATTTTTTTTAACATTATGTGTACATAAATAATAGTTCGATGAAAAACTATAAATATGACTGGAGTCTGTTTTCTAGATTTCGACCTTTTATCGAACTACAAAATCGTAAAAGGTTGTAATATCTTAGTTGTATTTTTAAATCAACATTATAGAGTGTTTAAAGGAAAACATTTTTTATTTTGTAAATTGTATATTATAATAATAATAAGATTTTAAAAGTATATTTTAAATTTCAAAAAAAATGAGATGATGTGTGAAGTTGAAATTGAAAAGATGGCTTAAGTATTAAATTGAATAAAAAGTACTAAATCTACTTATTATCCTCCATATAATCAACTAAAGCACATACCATCCTAATATCCACTAATTATCCTTTGGGTAATTCATTGTTTGAAAGGTGAGATGATAGCCATCTTTAAATTATAATAATAAAAATGGGTTAACTTAGAAATGAAGTAAAGTTGGGATTATGAATGAAGACCAAGCAACTCTTTTTTTTGCTTTCATTTTTCTTTGCTCACTATGTTCATCAGATTAGGGAAAGGCACAAAAGGAAAAAAATCAAAATAAAATGTTATAGTGAACTGTAAATCTTGAAATTGATTGCATCGAAGTTGTCATGTTGAGATCCACCAATTCGTGTTTGTTTAGTTATGTTCGAGCTTGAATTGGGGGTTTTCTAATTTTATAGTAAATGGAGCTTTAGCTATGGTTTGAGATTGCGGTGGGTTCGGGCGATGAGTGGGGATGGTGTCAGGGGCATCGGAACTAGGGTGTAGAGGCACAGCTACGGCTGTAATATGGTGGAGCTCGACGCAACTTTGAGGAATGCAATAGCTTGAGGAGGTGGTCGGCCTGGGGATGTCGCAATTTGATCTAGGTGGCCGAAGAGGCGGTCGTGGGGTCTGAAGGGATGAGCGGGGAATGGGATTGTGGTCTTGTTTGGGGCATTCGGTGAAGCAAGGAGTGGCCCATGTTTTTTGGTTCTAAATTTTTGAATTTAGGAGGGAAGAAGAAAGGGAAAGGACAACGGATCAGGTTGGGTAGAGGAAATTGGGCTAGCTTTTGTAGTGGGCTGAGAAAATAATATTTGTTTATTCTCTTAATGCTAATTAATATGTGATAAAACTTAAAGTTGTGATATCTTGCTTGTTTCAAATCTGATTAACACATGGAATTTTGCGTTGGACTTGTATCGACGAGTACGACATTGTGGTGTAGCTTATTGACAGTTTTGGTAAAGTGTAAAATTGTGACATAATGAAATAGATAGAATTTAATTACGTTATTTTGGATAATAACGCCGTTAAGTTTTTATACTTAATCAGTGATATATATTTAGCCAAATAAAACACCATTATGTTAAATTGAATTAAACTGATTATTGTGGACATCTATTGAGCAGAATAAATCGCTGCTCTACGCTTGCCAAGTAAAAAGGTTAATTTGTGGAATTAACTAATATGGATTGGATGGTTAATTAACTATTAATTGTTGAGTGCCAGAAGCTTGATGGCCTGGTCGTATTGAATATGACATTGACATATGAATCCCTTTGTGATATGAAAATAATTAATACCTTGTTTAAGTAACATTTCCGTTGCTAAGCCTTGGATTTAATCAATGTTTGAAGTTTTACTAATTTCTTAATTGAGATCATTTTTAAGTTAGTTATATTTTATTTTAACAATATTTTAATGTTAAGTTTATTTTATTTTAACAATGTTTAAAAGTCAATTATTTTTTATTTAAAAATGTTTAAAATTAATTATTATTTTATTAATGATATTTTGGTCTTAGTTATACTTAATTAAGGATGCTTTTAAGTTGGTTAAATTGTTTTAATTAACGAGCATTAAATTAATTAATTATATTATTAATGTTATTTGAAGTTAATTGATTATTTATTTAAGATGTTTTAAGATTGATTAATTAATCTATTAAAAATGATTTAGATGACTAATTATTTTAATAAAAAGGGGTTTAAGGCCGATCAATTACATTGATCAGAGTGGTTTGAATTAATCAATTAATTAATGAGGTTTAAGTTGATTATTTTGATTTATGAGGTTAAACTTAATTAATAAATTATTACTAATTATGTTTTAGTTATCTAATTATTTAATTAAGGGTGCTTAAAGATAATTAAATGATTTAATTAATTTTTTTAAGTTAATATAGTGATTAATTTAAAAGAGTTTATAAATAAAAGGAGATGATTATAAATGATATTTTATAAATATAACAATATAGATTTATAAATGATATTTTATAAATAAAGGGAATATTTTATAAAGTATATTTATAAATAAAATGGAAAGGATTTATAATGATATTTTATAAATAAAGGAATGGAGTTTAAATGCTATTTAATTCTAAATAAGTTAGGTTATGGTCTATATAGCGATAGTCGCTACAGATGCAATTTTGAAACCCAATGATTTCTTTACATTGGAAAAGTTATCTACCTTAGATATTTGAGCACCTTTCAAGTAAGATTTAGAAATTTGCAAAATCAATTTAAGAAGGGTTTGGAATTATTAATATATTTTAATAATTATTAGTAATTTATTTAAAGAAATGTTTTGAACAAGAAAAGGGTTAGTGTTAGGGATTTATAATAAACAATATTTTAATATAGTTGTTTTTGACCCGATTTAGTGTGCTTTGAGAAAAGTAAGAAATCTTCCTTGGTTTTTTGAATATACTTATACTATTAAAGTATAAGTATATAGTTATGTTTTCTAAGTATTGAAAATATTATGTTTTGTAAATATACGTATATTGTTGAGATAAGTATATAGAAATGATTTCCAAATATTTACAAACTGTTTAATTAATTAAAATATTAGTTAAAGAGGCTTAGTGGTAATTTATGGGCTTAATCAATTTCAATTTCCTAAGAATTTAAATTTGTGATTGTTTGTTGCTTAATTTGATTGTTAAACAACCAACTATAAAATCTTGGCCTAAATAATCCTTCTTAATTTTTATGGTAAGGAAGCAAATCCCTACTTGACACCGAAGGATATAACTCTGGAAATATGCAGGAGAAATACTTGACTTATATGGCGCAGTCATCTTCAATGATGTCGAACTATGCGTATAAATCTCGTTTGTTCAACTAGAATAAATGATATGGAGATCCGTCCACTTAAACGGTTAAGGGTGATCCCTAGCTCCTATGTATTGTTTGTATATTTCCGAAAGAACCAGAGTTGAGTTTATTGAGAACTATTGAATGTTGCTTCGAAGGGATTGGGATCAGATAAGTATGAATTATTCGGAAACTATTTCGATCCAACTCAAACGACGTATTAAAAATATCTTAAAGATGATGGAATCGAAAACGAAGCTCTTTGAAGTGCAAGGGCTATTTGTTACTAATCTTTAGGGTGATTCCAAAATGGATGTAGTAGAAGTAGCGCCTTCAGTTATTAGTATCCTAAACAATTTATATGGATGAATGCTTGCATTGCATTGATGCTTGGAGGGCACCGTTAGCATTCTAAGTGGGAATTGCTAAGAGAGGAAAAAGGTAAAATGTGGCCTCACAAGCCTCATAACCCAATAATGGCTAAAACAGGGGATGCACAGAGCTATGTGGTTCGCTACCACTAGGAGCATCATTCCTCAGATTTAGAGTCATTATTTACGGATTTGGTATGTGTGCAAGGAGTGGGGCCAATGAGGATGCACATTTTTTTGGGCCTTGGTCCCAAGGAATGATGTAATCTAGTTGTCATATTGAAGGTGTAGTCTGTGTAGTAAGGGTGTAAGAAGTTCTTGTTGATTTTTGATATATTTTATCTAAAGGTGTATTATACAGAAGGTAGTCCCTTACCTCGTCAAGAATCTAATCTCCAATATGTGCCCTTACAGTTTTAGTTGTGCCCAACTATGTTGAAATGTGAGATTCTAGCATTTAGGCTATTTTATAAATTTATTTTCAACCCCTAGACATTATTATAATATCACTAGATTTTTAATAAAAATGTTTCGGTTATCGTATGGTGAAAACCCATCCGTGTTTATGTGTAGTGTGGTCTTACAAGATACCTTTATTTCAAAATGTTTTAAAACATTAGGTAATCCATTTGATTGTGTTTCTTAAGCTGGTTTTACCAGACTGACCCAATCCTTGTTTCCTATAATGCTCGGGTCAGACGGAGCATGTTTTTAAGATTTTGCTTGACCCTTTGGAGATTTCAAGAGATGAGCTTAATGCCTCCAAGATGTCCTTCTATATTCTGAAGTTATTCTTCAGCTGTTTTATATACTTGTATTTATCAGCAAGTTGTAAGTACATATTGTTTAATTTTTCATTCTGATGATATGATAGTGTTTTACTCTGATTAATGTGATTATAAAATTCTATTTCTTTTGTAATGACCATTTTTATATTATACTCATCACATTTGTGAGATTATGTTCCGTCTTTTCTCTATTTACCCGATAATTTATCTTTTCGGCACTTGGATGTTTGGTACGTGAATACCGTGGATTTATCAGTGTCGACTTATCTATACTATAATATTATTATTGAGTTAGATTTCAAGAGCACACAGGCCTCCTTCATATTTTGAGAAACGAAAAGTCACGTATTTAATTTCTTTCTATTCCAAATTTTGAAATGTGATAACTTTTTCTACAATAATTGGATTTAAGAGTCGATTTCACTATTAAATCTCAAATTTAATATGCATTCCAATGATATCCATTGTTGATAGCTAAAACTAAATTTTTTTAAAATCATAGTTTTTCGGATTATTCATATTGTTAAAGTTGTTATATATGTTTGACTTTATTTCTTTTAACTAATCTACGTCGTTGATTGTTTTGAAAATTTACAGCCTCTGGTTCTACTTTCTCAAATTGTAATCAAATCTGGTGAAATCCAACATTACCAAAATACAGCAACAGAGTTAGATGGAATTAGAAATGGAACCAAAAAGCTCAAAAGCATTAAATACAATTATATGCTTCTTATTATATTGAATTTGCTTTGACTGTAAAAGAAATACAATTATATTCTTCACATTAAAATAAATATTGTTGAATAATGGTTGTTAGTTCCAACACTTCAGACATAAAATATCTATGCTTTAGATTTAGCATATTTTTCACAAGAATCATTCAAAACAGAAATAAATCTCTTTATCCTCTAATCTTATCATTCTACAATAATATGATGCTGCATAATGTGTTTCTAGACATAGTCAATTATGGGATCATCATCAACACTTGCGTTCTCATGGATCACGTCAACGTTGCCTTTGACATTTTTGGATCAATGGTCAAGTGTAAACCAAATGTTGTTACCTGCACTGCTCTTATAGATAGTTATTACCGAAGCAGCAAATGGAATCAACGACATCAAGTATTAAAGGAAATGATTGAGAAAGGTACATCACCAAATAAATTTACATATAATACAACTGATGCATGGAGCAACGGCTGATGCATACAATAAATTTATATGTGTATTGTGTGGAAATTTATCTTTGAAATCATTTTTGCTCGATATTTCACAATTGTTTATCAAGCACCAGTACTATCTACATTACTGTTTTCAAAGATTTATGCACAAATTTTAGACAAAATGCAAACTTATTTGAAAATTGATAAAAAATCACTATTTCTTAATCAATGAACCATATAAATCATTTAAACATGTTATGATGATAAGAGGTTGAGTGCTCTCCTATCAAATGAAATGCAAGGAAGAAAAATCATACAAATGCCATGTAGCCTTTCTTTTCTGTCTTTAAGTATCTAGACTGTTGCAAACTACTGTAATGCATGTCACTCTTATGTTATCTGTTGTTTTTTGTATGTTTCATGTCTTCTTTTCAATTTCAAATAAAGCATTACAACCTATTGTCCCCTATATTTGTGTCTATAAACTGACAAATAGTACCGACTATCACAAACTTTCTTCCTTGTCTTGGAAAAGGACTAACTATTTCATAACTATCACTGTTTACCTTACCTGAATATCGACTTATGAAGATTAAAAAGGCGGGTAGTTACACTTGGTATCAGAGCTGAAGGTTAAGCGAGAATCTTAGCTTTGGTGGGGTATACTCATTAGAGATAGTGTACGTGACACCCTAGAATGATTTTGAGTGTGTATATATACGAGTGCGTATTTGTTAGTGTTATAAAAATGTTTTATATTATGTTGATTGGTTAGTTGAGTGGCTTATGAATTCTAATTGATGTGTCTGATAGGAGTTTCTAAACACTTAAGGAAGATAAACTAACATAGTATTGTTCTAAAGTTGGTAGATGAAATAATTTTATCAAAAATTATATTTTATAAATAAAGGAAAAAATTTCGAAAATTAATATAATTATTAGGGAATGTTTGTAATGACCCGGGATTTTTATCGTCTTGAGTTACGAATATTTATTTTTAATATTTAATAATATGATCTTTTAATCAAAATAAAACACTTGTCAAATGAAAATTTGTAAAAATAAATAGTTTTAAATCAACATAAGATTTTGAATTTTCCATATTTTGTTTGTAAACAGAAATTAATCTAATTTGGAATTTCTTATATATATATTTATAATAACAAAATTTATGTATAAATTGAAAACAAATTCATGATAAATATGAAAGGAAAGAAGGATATACAGATAAATAGAAATGAATATGGCTTATGAAAAAATAATGTTGTATAAATAGAAAAGAGTTTTTAAAATTGGGATTTTCTTATGTATATACATGTAAATTCAAGAAAGACATTTATTAACAATTAAAAATAGTATAAGAAAAATAATGTATAATGGAAAGTGAAAAGGGAGAAAATATATTAGAAAAAAATATATGGTGACGAAAATGAGGAAAATTAAATAAAGTCATTTAAACTTTTTTTTAAAAAAGAAATCTTTTACAAATATATTTTAAACAAAAATGTTATCTTCATACAATAGCAAACTTTTATTTCTTTGAATTATACGTTTTTAAATACAAAAAGAATATGAATATAGAGACTTAAAAAAATTTATATTTAATATTACTTTACATTGTTCTCAAAAATAAAATAGGATTGGAAATCATATTTCAAAAAGAAATCATGCTCTTCTTAAATTTAATTATAGGAGTATATACAACTACATCGAACCCATAACCTAGGTGTATATAACAATATACAATATATAATGGCATTTTGCATATCTGGTTAAAATTTGCAAGTAAAAATGAATTTCTCGGTCAAAGAAAAAAGTAGGCTGAAAACCATATATCAACTCAAGCCACCAACATTTCATTTCAGTCCATCACAAATCCTTGTACAGATCAAAACTTCTTCTTGAGCCCCAAAATATGTACCATATGCATCATTATACCTTGTATAAACACACACACACACACACATATGTGTATGTGTGTATGCTTCAATTTTTTAACCTTGTAAACAAAAACACTTCAAGTAAGAAGGAAAAAAAGAAGAACATCCTGCTCTTTCTAAATCCAAAGGAAGGCAAGTTATCAAGAATTCATATCAAGGTGTAGAATTCGACTAGAAGTTTGGAAAGCTCTAAGTATGTTTAAGATGAGAATTTAATTTGGATGCCTGGAATGTTATAACATTACTCTGTCATGTTCAACAGAGGGAAAATTTATATATATGCTCTGATTTCAAAAATCATTATCTTTCAATTTATTTCAAGTTCGTCGATGATGTAAACTAATGAAGTGTTTGTTCTTGAGTATAGATCACCCTAAAAATAGTTCGAATCTTGTTGAGTTTATATTTTATGTGAAATTGCAAAATGTCAGAAAATAACCTAGTTTTCAACAATTTTCAACATGCTCAAAACATCGAATCAAGTATGTAATCATGATTATCATATGAAGATAGGAATTTTAGTGAAGAAATCGTAATTTTTAATGGCGTAATTTTTGAGAAATGGGAAGATGATCAAAAACCTCTTAAAAATTAAATTTCGGCGATGCGGTCGACGAGGGAAGGAGATGCTTGGCAGAGGAGGAGCCTAGCGACATGGATGAGAGGTTTACCGTGGTCGAATTTCAAATTAGGCTTTCATTTGAAGGGATGTAGAGTTTTAAGGTTTAGGGATATGTTGTGTGATGGTGTGGAATGCGGTGTTTTGGGGGAGGCACCAAGGGTCGAGCTTAGCTTGGCATGGCTTGGCCAGGGGTGCGTTGGAGTTTAGGGGTTCGTGTAGTGGTGGCGGCTTGGCCACAGGTAATCGAGGTTGCGAGAAATCGAAGGTTCTGTCAAAGTCATTTTCATGTTCAAGTGGTAGATGCTATTCGAATTGAATTTTTGAAAAGGAGATGATCGGAGCTCAACATCGTAGGGTGATCGAGATGACCAGAGCGAGGCGCACGTAGAGTTGTTATTGCGGTAGTAGGACAGTCATTGTGTACGTGCATGCGTGGAATTTTGCATGCATGTTTTTTGCCTGGAACGAGAAAAAAAAGGGGGTATAAGATGGTAGCTGTAGCATGGATGGGGTCATGCTGCATTTAGGCTCGGCCCGGTTGTTGTTGGGTGAAACGTTATTGATACATATATATATATATATATATATATATATATATATATATATTTGTTACTAGAAATGTGAAAATGGGAATTGGAAAAGAATTAGGGAAGAAAGGTATGTGGATTGTGGTATGTTGGGCCTCGGCCGAGCCACTTTTGAGAAACAAATTCTAATTATTATTTTTAAGTTATAATTTAATTAGTTAAAGTTTTAAACGATGGTATCTCGCTCGTTTCAAATCCAAATTGGCGTGAGGATTTTTGCTTTGAAATCGTAAGGACAAGTACAATATTGTGGTATAATCTATTGGCAGCTTTGGACAAGTACAAATTTATGATATATTGAAACGGGTAGTTTTAAATCGTGTTATTTTAAATAATAACGTCGTTAAATATATATGTACCTTAATAATTGGTGTTATCTGGCAAAATAAATTATTGTTGGGTTAAATTGAATTAAATGTGGTATCTGGACATCTATTTTGTGGAATAAATCACTGTTCTGCTAATTAAATTAATTGGACCCTGTTTGGCAGAATAAATCATCATTCTGCTATCATTTATTTGATAAGTTAAATTTGGACATTTAATTAGCAGAAATTAAACCCATTCTACTATTACAATTGTGTAGACACTTAATTACATTTTAATCGATAAGTATTGGATAAGTGTTGTATTAACGATTAACTGTTAATTATGAATTTAATTTACATATGTGATGTTATGTGAATACTTGGGTTATAATTTGATAGTTATTGGAATAAATGGTGACTTGATTAAGTACCATTGGAGTTACTAAGCCTCTTTTCCCAATTCGGAAGTTGATTTTTGAACCAAGTTATTTTGAGAATGGTTATTATTTATTAATGATATTTTCAAGATAATTAATAATTATTTGATAATGGTTTAAAGTTAATTATTTTATGATTCTTTAAAAAAAATTAAAAGTGTTTAATTAGTATTTCAAAGTTATTAAGTTATTTAAATTATTTAAAAGCATATTTTAATTATTAATTAAGTTTATCTTATTATGATTTGATTTAAAGTTAATTATTATTTAAGAATTAAGCAGTATTAAACTATTATTATTTCAAGGATAATTTGTTCAAATATTAATATCGTTTTAAAAATAATATATTATTTAGTTAATTGTTATAAAGAAGTATTTTCCTAAATTAAACTTGGAAATTATTATAGAGACTTTATAAGCATTATTTTGAGATAATTATTTTAGGAAGTAGTGGTATATTTTCGTAGGGTAATTCGAGGGGCAGAGACTGCCTACAATTTCTTGCGTTTTCGTTGGAAAAGCGAGGTAACCATTGTGCAAACTGCGATCTACGATTCATTGCATGGCGGAAATCGGAAGGCAGAGATTGCCTAAGTTAAGTCTGGTTTTATGGATAGTGACGTAGCCTGGACCTACGATCCATGGTCGATACTGAATGGTGCTTTTCATATTTATTTTAAAAGGTTTACAAGTATGTTTAGAAGATATGATTTGTCAATACTTATTCCAGTGAGGTAGGTATATGATTGTTTTGATAAAGAGATTTAATTTATTTGAATTAAATTAAATGAGGCTTAGAGATTTCGATGGGAAATAACCAACTAGCAAATCTTGGCCAAAATATGTAATCCTTCTTAATTTTGGTGGTATAGAATTATTCCCTACTTAACACCGAAGAATTTTAACTCTGGAAATATCTAGGAGAAAATGTGAGAATTATATAGTACGGTTGCCATTGGGTTGCCATACTGTGGATCTTCTAAGACAAATGATCAGGAGGTTCGTCCACTTAAACGGTTAGGAGGTGATCCTCGATCTTATGTATTGTTTGATTATTTCCTAAAGAACCGGTCTTGAGCATTTCAAAAATCGACGAATGGTTTTTGAAACACCTAGGAATCGTAAGAGATGACTCGAAACCCATGACCTACTCTGAAACCATATACGGTTAAATGGAGGATATGTGTTATATTTTGGGATGTTGAAATCCATATGTGGTTCCATGATTTGTTGGAGTGTGGGAATCTGTGTGAGATTCCAAGATTTTTTGAGATGTGGAAATCTATATGTGATTTTGAGGCCATTGTGGTGTTGGGATCCATATGTGATTCCATGATCTATTTTTGAAACGGTGCGTAAGATGGAATGCCAAATGTAGCCTCGTCAGCGGAAATGACTAAAACCAGAGATAAGAGGCATGACCATTAGGGTTGGAAAACCCATAGGGTGTACTCGGCTCCTCTTTTAGCAATATGTATACCTTCAGTTGTTTTGGCATGCCAGATTGATGCACTAGGTCTTAGTAAGACCAGTTATGTTTTTCCTATTGTACCCTGGCTAGATGGGTATGATGCTTTAGAAGGACAACTTTGATACTTGTGCAGGAGGATCGTTCTCGAAGTACTGAGGGTACCTCCGGGGAGATCCTACACAATTAGCGAACGAGCCTTATCAGATTTTGAGTTTTATGACTATTATTATTGTGATATACACAGCACGTGCATCACGACAACTTGTTATTATTACTTTAGCGGTTGGAGACTATTATAATATCAGATGATTTTCTATAAAAGAGTTTTGGTTATCGTTAGGAAAAAATCCAACCGTGTTTATTTATGGTAAGGTCTTTCGAGACACCTTTGTTGAAAAGGTTATAAAACTTTAAGAATCAAGTTGATTGTGTTTTCTCAGGCTGGTTTTACCAGACTGAACTGGGTGTGGTTATTTCTAAATGCTCGGTTTAAACTAAGCATATTTTCCAAGTTTAGATGGATACTTTGGAGCTTAAGGAGAGAATCTAGAGGCCCAAAGACATATTCACGTAGATGATTATATTTCCGTTGCTTTCATTGTTGTATATTGTTTAGAAATTAACGAGGACAGACTGTTATAATTATCTGAGCTGAATAGGTTAGTGTACTCTGATTGATGTCTATATATACATATATTACAATTTTGATTTTGTGTAAAGACTTGTTATATATTATAGATTATTCGTTCCGCTGTGAGATTCTATGTTGTTTAATTTCTTCTTGTCTTCTTTCATATTTCTTTTTCCTAACTATCCACCTTTCTGTTCGATTTGGGCTGGACATGTGTGGTTTATTGTCCGCCTAAATTGTATGGAAAAGGGGGTCATTACGATGTTTGTTTGTTAGGAAATGATAATTCTTGATTATTATCATTTATTGCTTGATTGGTTGTGCTCAGCTAATTTAAGCAGTTTTTGCTTTTTACCGCATGGGCTGCGCAACTAGTGGGGAAAACACCAAAATGAACAACTTTTGAATTTAGTTTCATAATTCGAATATAAAGCATTCTGAATTAACATTGAGTTTAAATTTAAATAAAGGAATTTTGTTATAATAAAGAGGGATATTAAATTGTTGTTTGCACAAAAAATGGGCAAACACCTCCAAGTCATATGTTTTAGTTGATTTTATGTTGTTCTTAGTGATTTGGGTGATTTATGAAAATACGTAAAAAGCAGGGACTAAACTGTAAAAGACACACAGATTTATAGTGGTTCGGCCAGAATGTGCCTACGTTCACTTTATATGTTATTCTCCTTTATTGTTCGGATTACCAGTACAAAGCTTTTATTACAAGTGTATGAAAGTTTTTTGAAAGTTCTGTCCGTGTTTGAGCTCTCAAACTTGTCTGCCATTGTTGTACCCCTACCCCTCTATTTATAGAGTGAGGCTGGGGGTAGGGGTCTTGGATGTATATAGCTGCTGGTGGGCCTGGGCTGACGTGAACTGGCCTGGCAATCTTGGTTCGGTAGTGCTTTGGTTCGGTGGTGTCTTCTTTGCTTTGATTCGGTAGTGCCTTCTTCGCCTTGATTCGGTAGTGCCTTCTTCGCCTTGATTCGGTAGCATTGGACCGGTGGTGGTTGGAGGGGTTTTGGTGTGGTCGGTCCGGTGGTTCCTTCGTTGGTTGATTCGGCAATGCCTTTGTGGGTCCGGTGATGGGTTGGTTTGGTGGAACACGCCCAACATTTTGCCCCTCAAAGTGGGGCATATGCATGCATATGTCACGCTTTGTTTTTCTCAACTTGGACACTCTCATTCGGCCTGAGTGCCGAACCGGTTGGTCCGGTCCTCCTACATTGCCTATAAGTATGGGCTTTACGCCTTTGTCGTCCTTCGTCGTTTGAAATAGCCGAATCAATCAAGTACCGAACCAGATTTGACTGCCGGATCAGGTGAGGTTTTCCTCTGCCGAATAAATTTTATGTTTGAGCTACCGAATGAGTTTGGGGAGTGTGAGTGCCGAATGGGCTTCTACCTCGAGCTACCGAATGAGTTTGGGGAGTGTGATTGCCGAATGGGCTTCTGCCTCGAACTACCGAATGAGTTTTTATGTTTCGAATTATGAATGGGATTCTAAGCCGTAGGTACTTGCTTGTTTATATCTCTTGTTTTAACGATGCATTTTCTCGTGTTGCAGATAATGTCTCATAAAGTAGAAACTCGTTCTGACAAGAAGAAATCCAAGGACAAAGGGGAGTCCCCCACAGTGCCCTCAATTCAGTCAGAGCCAGAACGACATGGACCATCCACGAGATCATTAGTAGATGGGTACGGTCCTCAGGAGCTCTTGAAC
The DNA here is from genome assembly GCA_030765085.1 of Allium cepa. Taxonomy (NCBI): domain Eukaryota; kingdom Viridiplantae; phylum Streptophyta; class Magnoliopsida; order Asparagales; family Amaryllidaceae; genus Allium; species Allium cepa. The sequence goes on from CM060932.1 coordinate 143,112,486, forward strand.
TCACCGCATGACTGCTTTCCCAGCTCCCTCAAGGACGAGAAGCTTGACGCTATATCTAGATCCTTTGGGATTGACAGAGCGCGTATGATGTTGCCAGGGAAAGGAGTGATGCCGTATAACCCCTCTGAAGGATATTTTGCTTATAGTAGGTATCACTGCATGTGCGGGGCCATTCCTCCGATCAACGCTTGGATCGTCAGCTTCATCACATACTTGAAGGTGGCCCCTTTCCAGCTTCAGCCCAACTCCTATGCCATCTTGGTGAGCCTGTTTATTATTTTCCAGAGAAAGTACGGGCGTCCCCCTTCCAACCAGGAAATTCGGTACCTGTACAACTTGAGAGGCTATAAGAAGGGGTCCCCATATATTAGCCTAGAATCGGCCGTGTCTTTGAAGCCGGTCCTGGACCTATATTCAAAATTTAGCCTGTTCAAGAAGGAATGGTTCTTTGTTAGAGATGACTCTGTTTCTTTCCACCGCTTCACTTCTGGTTGTAAGTTGACTTTTACTTATAATTTCCGTTCTGACTGCAATGCTCCTCCTTATGTGCTTTGTTTCTTGCTAGTGACAGGTGGCTTTGCGGTTGTAGAGAATGATCATTTGGTTCGGATGGCTGGGGAAATAGAAGCCATCACGGAAAAGGAGAGGGCAGCTTCTTACTTGATCATGAATACCACTCTTTTGGATCATAACTTGATTCTGCCACGCCAGTCTGTGGTCAAGCAAAGAGACACATCTGAGGAGAGGGCCGTCAAAGCTAAAGGAGGGGCTATGGTGAGCGGCAAAAGGAGACCCTTCTCGAAACATCCAATTGTCGGGGGGAAGAAACTTAAGAAGTCCGATGGACCCTCCCCCAGCACATGCCCAGATGTCCCGGAGGAGGAAGATGTGGAGGAGGAAAGAGGCGAGGATGAAGGAGGTGGGGCGGAGAGTGGAAATGGTGGAGAAGGTGATGGTGATGGTCACAGCGATGACGGTGGTGATGGACGGAGTGGTGATGGCACTGGGGCTTTGTCTTCTGAGCAAGCTGGTGTGATCCAGGAGTGGACGGATGACACTTTCCGCCTTGCTTTTGAAGGGTTGGAGGAAGGATCGGCTTTAGTGGAGAAGCCTAAGAAGGTTGACAAGGCCGGGACCGGCGCCGATTCATTTTCTACGAGTGCTTCAGCTAAGGCAACTCCTGCGATTCAAGGTGAATTTTTGACTCCTGCCGACTCCATTTATGAAAAGGATATAGGAATTTTTTATGGTCAGCTCCCGTCCTGGAATGAGATCCAGAACTTATTGCAATATCCCACTCCTCCCCAGGGTTTGTATAACAAAAGCGTCTCTTTACTCTTCTTTAACTTGATATATTTCTTGAATTATAGCTCGATGTATGTTTGTAACACTGGGTTTTTATCACAGAAGCGGGTAAGGTGGCCAAGACATCAGATGTTCGGCACCGTCTTGAACAGTACAAACTTCTCAAGGCTTCTACTAAACCAAAGCCTCCGACTACCCACCCTGGAGACGTAGTCGGCTACCGTCCTCTTCTTGGAGTTATCGAAGAGGATATCCAAAGGAAGAAGAGGAGTCGTTCCTTGTTTGAACCCTCACCTGGTCCTCAATCCCCAACGCAGCCTCTTCGGGATACCACGAAGAAGAATACTGAATTTGTACCTCCTCCGCACCCGTTTGAAAATCCTACCGTTACCCGAATAGGCCATCCCGGCTTGGCTCGTAATCCGTTTGCAGGTCATCTGGATCTGGATCCGGGTTCTTGTGATATTACCTTTGATGAGGCTACCGGTGAGCACTTTCTTCCCTGTAATCCTATGGTAAGAGTATTGGATGAAGCTAAGTATTTGGACCTTGACTTGCTTACCACTCGGGTCGTAACTTTGGGGGACGAAGCTAAGGCAAACATTGACCGGGTTGCTGAGGAAACCAGGAAGCTAATGGGGCATCATGCCCGACTGGTCAAGGCTGGGGAAGAAATCGAGAGTGCTAATATCCGATTGCGGTTAATGGTTTCTGACCAGGCCAAACATCTCGTTGATCAGGCCATTCAGATCTCTCAACATGAGGTCGCTTCTAGGCAATTAAAGAAAACCATGGAAGAGGCCAACAAGGCAGAGTTACGGAAAATGGAGGCTGTTTGTAAGGAACGGATTGACATGGCTATTGCAAGGGTGGATGAGGTTCGGAAAGCGGATCTTGAGCGGGTACAGGAGTTATCCGGGAAACTTGAAGCTGCAGAGCTTGCTCAAACTAAGCTGAAGGAGGAGATGGAGGCGATGAGGAAATCCTTTCAGGCTGACTGCTCGCGATACCAATCGGAGAGGGATGCCGCCACTGCAAAGCTGTTGGCTTCTGAGGACTGAATAAGGGAGTTCGAGGAGAATGAGGGGATAATGGATGAGATGCTTCAGGATATATACTTTTGCACTTGGAAACATGGTAACTTATCTTGGATGGATGATTATCCCCGAGTCATGGCCAGGATTTATCTCAGGGCCCTGAAGGAGGCTAAGGCCGATGCAGATAAGGATGGTGGCATGGCCTTTAGAATGGATTTGGTTACGGCTCAATTCACCAAGGAGGAGAAAGTGGCGGCGAAGGAGGGTATGCGGCTGCTTACCGCTGAGGAGGTAGGTGTGCAATTAGAGGATGATGATCAAGGAGCAGACGCAGGTAAGTCTTCCCTTTTAGCTTTTCGTAACTTGATTGCTTATTGTTTATTTAATGGATTCTTCTCCTGAATTGGATAGGCGGGACCTCTGAAGCACCAACTATCTCTGGTCAACATGCTGAGAGTTCCGATCCTGCGGTTAAGTAGATCTCGGAGGGCCAGTAGGATAGAGGTGAAGCTCCGTTGCTGCCGACTCCTTGACTTGATTTGGGCATCTTTTGGTTTACTTGACATCGCTGTCTATGGCAGTCTCAAAACATTAATGTAACTTTTAGGCTGTAATTATGTTATTCATAAAGAACGACTTTATTTTTGGCATGTAATTTTTAACTTAAGCTGATTCTGTCATATTTGAATGCTATCGTTATTTTGGTGTGTTGCATAAGAAATATAGCTGTGCATATTCCTGTGATTCAATTGTGTTTGATGTCAAGTTCTTGCTTAAAATATAATTTCATATCTTGCAATGTTATCGTGATGTGCGAATAAATTATAGCTACGTATTCATATCCAAAAGAAGAAAGTACCGCCCTTTGTGTCTTAGTTATAGACGGTTGCTTTGAATGTCTTGTATGACTGAGCATGGAATGCAGCTGAGTGACCTGTCATCTAGTTGTGAGCTCCTATACCCATTAGCGAGCGTCTCCTATTTTGTGTCCTGTACTTTAGGGATCATTATAAAGGATAGGAGGAAAGTTTTTAAACAAAAATAGAAATAGAAGAAACAGTAAAACTTCCAATCTCGGAAGGCCTGCGATGTGCTTAAGTTCGTGGAAAATGGGTTTTGTAGTCACTTTCCCTAGCTGTGGGTCTTGGAGACATTTGTCACCCATCTTACGCCTCCGCGGGGAGTTTCTCTTTTTTACCACAGCCGTACTTAAGACACTCGGAGCCGAGATTGCGCACAGTAACTACCCGGGCCATTATGGCCCGTAATCGTGGGTATTATTCGATTTACCGTAGCCGGCTAGCGTGGGTGCCGATCGTCAACTGTGAACTACCCCTGGCTGGCCACACCTTATGTTGGGGCTTAAAGTAGGTTCACAGTTGCCAGCGAGCCGAATGCCGTAATGAGCTGCCTCGGCTATAGTCGGCCTTCTCGGTGGCTTATAATCGGCTCATTACAGTTGGCTTTAAGGGCTGACCGCGAGCAATGAGTTAACCCGCAGCAGAGGGATGCTGGAGCTAAAGTGTCTCATTGGCGAGGGCATAGATTCGTATAATATCTGTTAGGTCTTGTCCAGGTGAAGTTGCGCCGTGATGTGTCTTGAATGGAAATGCCATTGCACAGGATTTTGTTCAACAGAAAAGGATAAAGTTAACAATTGTAATATTATGGGGAAAGCGTGCATTCTTATGATATTTCAACCTACTACCATTTTTGACTATCGTTGTTGCTTCTTACTTATGAGAGTAAAAACATAAATACCAATATTTTATGTAAGTCATGTCCTACTAGTGACCGAAAAAATTATGGAGCTTCTCAGTAAGATGCATTTTGTAACTCTGTGGAAAATAGAAAAAATTTCAAACTACATGGCAATGTAGATTATCTTTTACAACTTGAACCCTTTTCGGTTATTTTTCTCTCGTTGTTTCAAACACTCGTGTATTTGGTGAACTGGAGTGTTGATAATTAAGTATTCTAGGGCTTTCCGATTATATAATTCTTTAATTTAAGCAATTTTCTAAATTCAAGTCTACATGGTATCTTGAAAGGTTTTACATGTAGAATTAGAATTAAGGTAACATAAATATTAGTTAACATGATTGAGCTACTTGCGCAGCCTTTAAGCAACATTAGGTTAGCTTTAACAATTCTAAAACAAGAAGTATTGTTGATTCTAGAAAACTATAATAAGATTACCCAATGCTTAAGTATGTATCAAGACTGAACATGAAGGTCAATCTAATGGTTATATGGTTATAGGATTAACAGCAGAACATGAAGCATCTTGTAGAAGTTTAAAATCTATATCCAGAAATCCAATTCATGCAACTTTCAGAAAGTTATATCAAGAACTTTATAGCACATAACTTCATGAATATATTTATAATTGAAGATAATATTACAGAGTTATCATGACTAGCAGAAAATCAAAAGTAAACATCTTATAGAAAATCCAACAATTCATGGATTATGTTGTTCAAACATATATCATATATGTTCAATTTCAATTAACAACATTAATCAAAACTACCAGTAGTGTTCATAACACCAGGAGAATTATACGAATAAAATAGTCCTTCCAATTGTTAACGGTTAACAAAATTCTATTGGCAATTAAACAAATTCCCAACTCCAGTAAAATGTTTTCTTACATGATGTTATACATTAAAATCGAATACAGTAAGACTTTTAATCTCAACTAACGTTTTGCAATTAGCTTTGATACCATTGAAGGGTTTCAACAATAAATTTGCAGCAGAAATTAAATCAAAAACCATTCATCTGAAATCCTGAAACTAGGATCCAAGCGAAAAAACAGTAAATTGAGAAAGACATACCAATTGATTTGTGCAGAAATCCAAGCTGGAGATGAAGATCTAAAATTGCAGCGAATTGACAACATAACCCTAACTGGACAGCGTCTCTATGGTATCCACACAAACGCTGCTTATTCCACGAATGCTTATTATCAAGCTTCTGGTCGCCATCACCATGATTTTAAGCGAAGTCCGAGTCGGATTTGCATGTGGAAGTCGGAGCTCGAAGAAGCGGTCGGTGAGGAAGTGAAAGCGGTTCGAGTCGGATGGGATGAGGACGATGATGCGGTAGTTGATAATTTACGTAGGATTTAGGATTTGGGATTGCTGGTGAAATTTGAGGAGGATTTGGATTTCATAGATTTATTACTTTGCGTGAAGATAAGAAGAAAGGATGGGGGAAAAGTAGCAGCGTAATGAAATAATCCTCAAAATCAAGCGGGCTATTTCACACAGCGTTTGTGGTAATCATTTTTCATTTTCAACGCACTATTGTCAGCACTTATGTCAAAAACGCTGTCGATTATTGCTGAGAAAAGCCCATTTTGTTGTAGTGAAGCAGCCAAGATATAAACGAACAAGTTAAAAAAGAGATAAATTTTTAAAGCGGTTCGGCACGAAAATGCCTACGTCCACTGATTCTCTTTGTTAATTCACTTCATATGGGCAGTACAAGTTAAGAAAAGTATCGATGAAGGTGTTGGATGTTCCATGCCCTTTGGAACACCTCACCGTCCACTGTCCACAAAATATAAGCTCCGTTGTGGAGATCTTTATGAATTACATATGGTCCATCCCAGATTGGATCTAGTGCACCGGGGTGCGGGAAGATTCTCTTGAGGACAAGATCTCCTTCTTGTAAGCCACGATGCTTGACTTTGGAGTTGTATTGCGCTGCCAGTTTTTGCTTGTGAGCTGCTGCTTTGAGCGCTGCATCATTTCTTTTCTCTTTAATTAGATCCAAAGACATGTGAAGGAGTTCTTCGTTCTCTTCTGGGTTATAGTGGATCCTACGGTGGGAAGGCACTATAGTTTCGACTGGGAGCATGGCCTCCGATCCGTATGCCAAAAAGAAAGGAGTATGCCCCGTTGATGTTCTGAAAGATGTGCGGTAGGCCCAAAGTGCCGTAGGAAGTTCATCCACCCAAGCGCCTTTCGATTTTTCAAGCTTCTTTTTTATTAGAGTTTTGAGAATTTTTTTGACAGCTTCGACTTGTCCGTTTGCCTGGGGGTAAGCCACAGATGAGAAGCTTTTGTGAATTCCGTGTTTTTGGCAACAGTCGGCAAACTCTTCGCTGTCAAACTGAAGTCCATTGTCCGATATGATTTTGAGTGGAACCCCGCACCTGCATAGAACATTTTTGATCAAGAAGTTGATAACTTTCGCCGAAGATATTTTATTTAGAGGCTCCGCTTCCACTCATTTGGTGAAATAGTCGACTGCCACTATAGCATATTTGGCTCCGCCCCGACCCATTGGCAGTTCGCCAATCAAGTCAATTCCCCATACTGCAAAGGGCCAAGGGCTGGTCATGTGAGTAATTTCATTTGCTGGTAGCCGAGGAATCCAAGCAAATTTCTGTCATCTGTCACATCTTTTGACGAAGTCTAGGGCGTCTTTGTTTAAGGTGGGCCAGAAATATCCATATCGGAGTATCTTCTTTACCAGAGTCTGCCCTGCAATGTGATCTCCACTGCTTCCTTGATGGATGTTGGATAAGGTTTCCTTGGCTTCCTTTCCAGCAACACACCTTAATAAGGGGTTAGAGAAGCCGCGCCGATAGAGGATGCCTTCTTATATTGTGTAGCGGGAAGCTTTCCTCAGTATTTTCTTGACTTCGTTACGCCCGTCGGGTAGTGTGCCATCTTGTAAGAATTTTCGGATGGGAGTCATCCAAGTTTCCTCTTCGATTGCAGCTATCAGATTCACTTGCTCGAAGCTTAAGGTTAGTTGCTTTGAGATGGTTACTGTTTCGAAAATGGTGCCGTCTATCATGCTAGCTTGCTTCGCCAGTTCGTCGGCCTCTTGGTTTTCTCCTCGAGGGATGTGTTTGATTAAATAGTGATCCAATTGATTGAGTAGCAGCTTGATCTTCTTCAGATATGATGTGAGTCGTTCTCCTCGAGTCTGAAATTCTCCTAGTATTTGGTTTACAATAAGTTGCGAATCACTATGAAGACATAAAGAACTGACTCCAATCTCTTAGGCAAGTTCTAATCCAACTATTACTGCTTCATATTCTGCATCGTTGTTTTTGGCAGTGAATTCCAACCTTAGAGCATAGTGTAGCTTCCTTCCCCTAGGGGTGATTATTACAATACCTGCCCCCAAGCCTTGTTCGTTTGATGCTCCATCCATAAAGAGATTCCACTTAATGTCTTTTGCTATTTCGCATTGCTCCTTACCTTCGTTGGTAGTGAATTCGGCAATGAAATCGGCAATGGCTTGTCCCTTGATGGCGGTGCGAGGATGGTAGGTGATATCATTCTGACTCAGTTCAATGCACCATTTAAGTAGTTGTCCAGAAGTGTTGGGACGATGGAGTACCTGCCTTAGCGGTTGATCGGTTAGAACTCTGATGGAATGAGATTGGAAATAGTGTCGCAGTTTCCATGACGTGATTAATAAACAGTATGCTAGTTTCTCAAGTTTAGGATATCTGGCTTCTGCCCCCGTTAACCTTTTGCTTACAAAGTATACTGGCCGTTGCGCGCGGTTGTCTTCTCTCACCAAAGCGGCGCTTAGAGCATGAGATGACACAGCAAGGTATAGGTATAGCTCTTCGCCTTCGTTTGGGGTTGAGAGTACTGGTGGTCTCTGGAGGTGTTCGATTAGGTTAAGGAAGGCTGTTAAGCATTCGTCAGTCCATTCGAACCTTCCTTTGTCTTTCTTAAGAGCCTCGAAGAAGGGGACGCACTTGTCAGTCGCTTTAGAGATGAATCTGCTTAGGGCGGCCACCTTCCCATTTAGGCTTTGCATTTCTCTTCGAGTGGAAGGTATCCTGTTATCTTTCAGGGCTCGGATTTGTTCGGGGCTTGCTTCAATTCCTCTGGCATTGACGATGAATCCCAAGAACTTTCCCGATGATACTCCGAAGGAGCACTTTAGAGGATTCAGTTTCATTCCATATTGGCGAAGTACCTGAAACATCTCGCCCAGGTGGCTTACGTGATCGTTGGCTTTCCTCGACTTTACTATCATGTCATCCACATAAACTTCCATTGTTCGTCCTATCAGTTCTGCAAATATCTTGTTGAGGAGGCGCTGATAAGTAGCTCCAACGTTTTTAAGTCCAAAAGGCATTACTATGTAGCAGTACAACCCCCGGTCAGTGATGAAACTAGTGTGGTCTTGATCGGGAACGTGCATAGGAATTTGGTTATATCCTGAGTATGCGTCCATAAAAGATAAGAGTTCGTGCCCGGCTGTGCTGTCCACCAGCTGACCAATTTGGGGGAGTGGGAAGCAATCCTTCGGGCAAGCGTCATTTAAGTTGGAGAAGTCAATGCATGTCCGCCACTTCCCATTAGCCTTCTTTACTAGTAGCGATCCACTCTGGGTAGATGGCTTCTCGTATGAAGTTATTGCAAAGCAAGTTCTTTACTTCTTCATCGAGGGCTGTTGATCATTCTGCCCCCATACTTCTCTTTTTCTGCTTTACTGGCACCTTGGTAGGATCGATGTTTAGTACGTGGCATGTCACGTCTGGGGAGATTCCAGTTATTTCAGCATGCATCCATGCAAATACATCCAAGTTGTGGCGGAGAAAATCAACGAGTTGATCCCTCAATTCTGCTCTTAGCTGAGATCCGATTTTTAATAGTCTACTTGAGTCGTGTTTGTCTACAGATACAAACTCCATAGCCTCTGCAGGCTCGGCGGTGGCCTCCTCCTCTTTGTCCCTGGGGTCTAATTCATTGAAAGGATCACTGGTATATCGAAGAGGAGGGGATTTCTTTAGTTGCTATGCTGCCAAGTTTTTCATGCAGAGAATAGTCTCTGCATTCTTCCCTCTATCCTTCCTGCGATTATTGTGAAATTCAGTTACATAGAAATCTCGAGCGGCGTCTTGATCTCCCTCTACTTCCCCTATTCCATTGTCTGTTGGAAATTTCATCTTCAGGCACCACGGGGCCAAGACAATTTGGAATTCAGACAAGGCTGGTCTTCCTAAAAAGGCGTTGCAGGCCGAGTGGTTATCTATTAGCACAAATGTTTGTTTCCGCACAAAGGAGCGGAGGTGACTTCCTAGTTCAACAAAAAGGTCCAATTGCCCGAGGGGCATCTTCGCATCTCCAGTGAAACCGTGTAGTGGTTTGTTGCACGGAGACACATCCTTCATTGACAGCTTCATTCTGTCGAAAGCATGCTTGAATAGGATATTTACTGAGCTTCCAGTGTCTATTAGAATTTGGAAAACTTCGGCAGGGCCGAACCTAGGATCCATGTGAGGGTACTGTCTTCCTTCTAGGTCACGCCTATTGAATGTGATGTCATCATTCTCTTTTCGCTTCGGGTGGCATTCTTCCATAACAGAATTAATATAGCCTTCATTGTTTCTAAGTGACTTTCCATATCTTTCCATCTCTGCCCAGCTTTTGTCGGCGATGTGTGGTCCTCCCGATATGGTATGGACCACTATCTTCTCTTGACTGGAGCCGCCGGTATTGCGATTTCCCCCTTCTGTTTCTGGGAGGGATAGCCTTGCGTTCTCATTGGCAGGAGCTGGGGTCATGTTCTGACCTTTTACATAGAGTTCCAGTCTCTTCCTTCTGATGTGTTCTTCAATTAAGTCCCGGAGGTGATGGCATTCATTGGTATCATGCCCATGAGATTCGTGGAAGCGGAAGAACTTTCCAGACTTAATTGCATTATCTGATTCTTTCTTGTACGGGGGGCATCTGTATTTAACTTCGTCTTGGGTGGCCAGTAAGATTTTTTCGATTGTCCCATTCAAAGGAGTGTAAGTGTCAAATCTCGGTCCTGGCCGATATAGACGTTTTTCTCCCTTCTTGCCCCCAACATTGTCTCTAGAGTCATTTCTTCCAACGTCCTTTGCTACAGCGGGTGTGTCGTCATGAGCTGCCTTGGTTTGTTGTCCTGTCTGTCTTTCCCTGGCAGCGTCTTCAAGTCTCATATATCTTCCGACTTCATGGAAGAAATCGGGTAAGGTAGCTGGTTTTTCTTTCGTTAATCTTCTAGCAAACTTAGTATCCGGATGCACACCACTACAGAGGGTCATTAAGATAAGTTTCTCATCGGCATCTTGGACTGCGGCCGCTGCAGCACTGAATCGGGTTAGATATTGTTGCACTGTCTCTCCAAGCTTCTGTTTGATATTAGATAGGGAATAAGCGTCCTTGGGTTGTTCCACATGAATGCGGAACTGGCTGATGAACTTTTCTTTCAACATTTCCCATGAGCTGATGGATCCTTGGGGTAAGTGGCAGAACCAGGAGGTAACTAGATCCGCCAAGAATAGTGGAAAGCATTTGCACAATACTCCTTCTGTGGCTCCACTCATGAGCATATGCTGTGTGTATCTCTGCAAGTGTACAATGGGGTCAGAGATTCCCTTGTAAGGTTCCATTGTCGGCATTTTCCATTCTTGGGGGTTGATGACAATTTCGATATTGCGGGTGAAAGGGCTGGTTACCCTAGCACCTATCCCTCGATCTCTTTGATACTGTTGGACGCACTCTCTGAATAATCGCGTCATCCTTTCATCAGAATTTGGAGCAGATAGAAATGAGTTTGGTTCTTCTCTGCGGGATTGATTCCGTCCAGATGATCTGTAAAGGGTGGTATCGTCTATCACTCCTAATATTTTCCAGTGGCTGTCTCTGGTCTTCTGGGAGCATGCTAGGGTCAGCTACAGTTGGCCCTTGCCTTGATCTTCCCCTGCTGGGTTCTGTTCTGAGCACTTCCTCGGGTCCAACTTCGTGCCGGACTCTAGCTCGGCCCCGTTCATTAGTGTTTCCATGGCTAGGTAGCATGACCGGCTCAGCTACAGCCGACCCTCGCCTGGTACCTCCCTCGTCGGGTTCGGTTCCAAATGTTTCCTCGGGTCGGAGTTCGGGCTGAGTTCGGGCTCGGCTTCTATCATTGTTGTTTATGTTGTTAGTCTCTTCGAAGAAGAAAGATCTTTGTCGCCTCCCAGATCCTCCAGACGGGGACTCATCTCATGATTCAGTGTTGCGGTTGGATTCTTCAGCATCCCTTAAGCGTGACATGAGTCGGTCCACCAAGGCTTCTTGTTGGGATGTGAAGCGGTTAGTTACTTCAGCCACAACCCTGTCTAGATCTGTCCTAGTAATTGCTGTCGGTTGTTCCGTGGCAGGGGCTGTCGGATTTGCCTGACTTCCATTTCGTACTGCTGTTGAAACGGGACGGTTCTCTTGATCTGTGATCACTGGATCTGGAACGCTTCTAGTTGCGATGTTCTTTCCTTTGCTAACATCTTTCTTCTGCCTGGGGGGCATGCCTTCCAAGCAATGAGCGATGCTGTCGGGAAGAGGTTTAAGTGGGGGAAGCTGAAGCTTCTAGCTCGAGCTCTCAATGAAAGCACCAAAACTGTTTGCACAAAAAATGGGCAAACACCTCCAAGTCATATGTTTTAGTTGATTTTATGTTGTTATTAGTGATTTGGGTGATTTATGCAAATACGTAAAAAGCAGGGACTAAACTGTAAAGGACACACAAATTTATAGTGGTTCGGCCAGAATGTGCCTACGTCCACTTTATATGTTATTCTCCTTTATTGTTTGGATTACCAGTACAAAACTTTTATTACAAGTGTATGAAAGTTGTTTGAAAGTTCTGTCCGTGCTTGAGCTCTCAAACTTATCTGCCATTGTTATACCCCTACCCCTCTATTTATAGAGTGAGGCTGGGGGTAGGGGTCTTGGATGTATATAACTGCTGGTGGGCCTGGGCTGACGTGATCTGGCCTGGCAATCTTGGTTCGGTAGTGCTTTGGTTCGGTGGTGTCTTCTTTGCCTTGATTCGGTAGTGCCTTCTTCGCCTTGATTCGGTAGTGCCTTCTTTGCCTTGATTCGGTAGCATTGGACCGGTGGTGGTTGGAGGGGTTTTGGTGTGGTCGGTCCGGTGGTTCCTTCGTTGGTTGATTCGGCAATGCCTTCGTAGATCCGGTGGTGGGTTGGTTCGGTGGAAACACTCCCAACAATTATGAAATTATTTTGAACAAGGAAGTGAAAATTATATAAGTATGATTTATAAATATGGTTTATGAATAAAAATGGGTCTAAGCTGAGAATTTGGGAGCTTGAATTCCAGGTGCTTTTGAAGAATTGTTTTTCAAGGTTTGAAAAAGATAATAAATAGCATTATTCGATAGTTTTTATGGATAAATGTTTCAAAAAGTTTTTAAAGAATAGTGAAAGCACCGAACTCACATCTGTCATTGGAAAATAATTCTAATGATGACTGTAGTATCATCAGTGTCCACTTTCGAGTTTCTAAGTGGGGAAGTGCTACCATACTAGTTTTGTTTCAAGTTGTTCGATAAAAAAATCTTGATTTGATAAACTAAGGTTATACACACACATTATTATTTTGAAGTGATTTGAAATATAAAACCCGGAGTTAAATTCTTAAGTTTTTGGTTAAGTGTTATGTGGATTCATGTATCTTATGCATTAGGATTGGCTGGTTATGCATTCTATTATGATAAGTTGTTAGATAATTTCATTTGATAAAATGAATATGGGATTTCTAATGATTTTGGATGGTTGGAAATTCATGAATTAGTATGGAAATTGAAACTTGTTGTTTTATGAAATTAGGAGTAAATATGTTTTTGTAACTTATATGTTAGAAGATAGTAAGTTAAACCTCGTTTCGAACTTTTTGAACACCTTGGTTTAGTACAACAAATATGAAATGGTATATGTACTCTTAGGCTTTAAAAGAGTATTGTATGAATATGAACTTGAGCTAGAAAATGCTAATAAACTTCAGTTAAGTTTTTATGGAACAATCTTCATAAGTAAAAGGAATTTGGTATAGGGTTAACCAATAAGAGTAAGTACATAAGTTGGACATAGATAATTAGTTTGCATAACGTTTTTCGATTCGAGATTCGAGTATATGACTTTGAGGTAACTCATACTGATCCGAATAGGAATTTATCACTCGATTTTTGATGACAAACATCTGATGAGGGTCCTTGGTATGGAAATAAAGGTTTTCTATCATAATATATGGCTATGCAAGGAGAACAGAGATTCTTAATAAAGGATCCTGATTGGAGTCCGCACTAGTGAAGCTGGTGGGCAAAACTAATTCGAAAAAGAAGTTAGTAGGTGACCGAATCAGGTATTGCATATGGATAATCTATATTTATCATAAAGACTTATGAAACATTAAGAAATTTGGGTTTTGTTTTTGGATTAATTAGGGACGAAATTTCGGGGTTGAAATCCTTTTAAGGGGGGAGGAAGAATGTAACGATCCAAAATTTTATCGATTCAATTTGAAAATATTTAATTTATTTTAAATATTCAAATAATGGATTAAATAATTAAATGGTCTTTTAACATTTAGAAGTAATAATAGAAATTTTTTTAAATTCTGTTTACATAAATAAATAGCTCGATGAAAAACTAAAAATGTGACCGGAGTCCGTTTTTCGGATTTCGACCTTTTATCGAACTACAAAATTGTAAAAGGTTGTAATATCTTTAGTTGTATTTTTAAAACAACATTACAAAGTGTTTGAAGGAAAACATTTTTTCTTTTGAGAAATGCACATAATAATAATAATAATAATAATATTTTAAAAGTATATTTTAAATTTCAAAAATATGAGATAATGTGTGAAGTTGAAATTGAAAAGATGGCTTAAGTAATAAATTGAACAAAATGTACTAAATCTACCTTTTCTATTATCCTCCATATAATCAACTTAAGCATAAACCATCATAATATCCACTAATTATCCTTTGGGTAATTCATCGACTTCGAAAGGTGAGATGATAGGCATCTTTAAAAATAATAAAAAAAGGGTTAACTTTGAAATGAACTAAAGTTTGGATTATAAAAGAAGACCAAAGCAACTTTTTTTTTGCTTTCATTTTTCATTGCTTACTATGTTCATTAGATTAGAGAAAGGCAAAGAAAAAAAAGAGAAAGGAAAAATAAAATCAAAGTCAAATATTATAGTGAACAGTAAATCTAGAAATTGATTGCCTTGAGCTACCATGTTGAGATCCAACAATTCATATTTGTTTAGTTATGTACGAGCTTGATTAGGGGATGTTCCAATTTTATAATAAATGGAGTTCTAGCTAAGGTTTGAGATTACGATAGCGACGAGAGGGGATGGTGTCAGGAGCGTTGGAACCAGGGTGTGGACGCGCAGCTACAGCTATAACATGGTGTAGCACAGGGCAACATAGAAGAATGCGACATTTTGATGGGGTGCTTGATCTGGGGGTGTCGCAATTTGATCTGGGTGGCTGAAGTGGTGGTCGTGGGGTCTAGAGGGATGAGCAGGGGGAGGGGAATGGGATGGTGGTCTCGGTGGTGGCATTTGGTGAGGGGAGGAGCGATGCACCACCACACACGTTTCCTGGTTTCAGTCTTTTGAATTGAGGAGGTCAGAAGAAGAAGAAGGGGGAAAGGTAGTGGATTAGGTTGAGTGGAGGATGTTAGGCCAGGATTTTGTGGTGGGGTGAGAAATTAATATTGGTTTATTATCCTAATGCTAATTAATATGTGATAAAACATAAAATTGTGATATCTTTCTTGTTTCAAATCCGATGAACACATGGATTTTTGCATTGGACTCGTATCGACGAGTACAACATGATAACATAGGTTATTGATAGTTTTGGTAAAGTTCAAAACTGTGACATAATGAAACAGCCATAAATTAATTACACTAGTTTGGATAATAACGTCATTAAATTTTTATACCTTAATCAGTGATATTTGGCCAAATAAAAACCATTATGTTAAATTTAATTGAATTAATTATTATGGACACTTATTAAGTAGAATAAATCCCTATTCTGTGCTTGTCAAGTAAAAAATTAATTTGTGGAATTAGTTGATAATTGGATTAATTAATGTGGACTAAACAGTTAATTTATTATTAAATGTCAATTGCTGAGTGCTAGAAGCTTGGTTATCGGGTCGTATTGAATATGACATTGACATATGAAATGCTATGTGATATGAAAATAATTGGTAGATTATTTAAGTACCATTGCGGTTGTTAAGCCTCAGATTTAATCAATGTTTGAAGTTTTACTAGTTTCTTAATTGAAATTTTTTTTAAAGTTAATTATATTTTATTTTATTGTAACAATGTTTTAAAGTTAATTATACCTTTTTCAAATGTTTAAAGTTAATTATTATTTTATTAATGATATTTTAGTGTTATATTTAATTAAGGATGCATTTAAGTTGGTTAAAAAAATTAATTAATGAGGGTTAAAGTGACGCCCCACCTCTATACTCACACTACCTAAGGACACTACGGAGTAATGCTGTCGACTAGTACGAAAAATAAGGCTGTTAAGGAGCGACCATCTGTGTAATTGCTTTGTGCGAGTACCAATATGCCAAATAAAATATCACTTTCATTTCAAGAGGAAATCAGACCTACCAATACAAATTCAAAGCTACTACACAGTGGGTATGTAGTCTTCGGAAACAAATATAAATAATGATAACACAAAATCAGTCGTAGATATGAATACCACATGTAAAAGGGTACATCAAAATATTGGTCATATAAGATCCACCACATCACAAAAGAATAGGTACAAGTGCTAGACAAAAGAATATCTTTACATCAAGGAGTCTCTATCTCGAATGTATAAAAGCAAAAACTACTAAGGTAAAGTAGTTAGCCAAAGTTCAGATGACGATCCCTAATAAGAAGTCAAATGGAAGCACCTGAAACACCTCGGTTTGACCCGAGTATTATTTAAGAAGAAAACTAATAAACGGATCGGTCTAGCTATAAATATCATGTAAAATGAGATAGGGTAAGAGATATAACAGAAATATATAATGATAATAAAAATCATAGAATATCTCAAATCTACTCAAACACCAAAAAGAATGTCATATTCTTTAGCTTATTCACCTAACCCTAAATATTGGCAGAACATGTCATTGCCAATCGCAAAAATTGGTGAAACACAATTTCCAGAAATCAACAATTAGAAATCTAGAAAACACAAAGGGGGAGGCCTATCACAAACGGAAGCATGAAAACTCATCAATACGTGTATCACAAATGGGACGTTGTCCCATGAAAATACGGGGTGTTGTCCCCACTTGGGGATAGATAAGCTGAACATCGACGCACCTAAAAAGATACGCCCCATGCACAATCGAACATGGACGCATCTGAAAAGATACGCCCCATGCACATACCTATTGAGCCGAACATCGACGCGCCTAAAAGATACGCCCCATGTACCGAACTTGTTGAGCCGATTACTCCACGAATGGCCAAAAAGACCAGGGGTCACTAGCCTCTAAAAATGAGACGAAGTTCCATAAAACTGGGTACAGTCTCCCACGTCGGCAAAAAGACATCGCATATCACTAGTCTAAACCATAAAATGATCACCAACGATCAATAAGAAGTTTAAATTACACTAAGTAGTAAATAATTGAGTTTAGCTTCATGTCCCATAACCATTAGCTTATTAGGACAGCTAAATGTCTATCGAGTTACAAAATAGCCGAATGAATTTTGAAATAAAATTAACCGCAAGCGCATGACGTGCTATTGAAGTACGTGACGAATACGGGTCGATCCGTAGGAAATTGATGATTTTAAAATTCTATTCAATCAAATTAAATCGAAGTTGAGAGTGATTAGCTAAAAAAATAAGAAAAACAAGCAAAAGAAAATTGATAAAAATAAAAGAGTGTTAAGACAATTTAGAGAAAATCCACTCTCTAGATCACATAGTTCAACAAAAAATGAAATATTGATCTCCTTTTGGTCATTTGTGAGTTTAGTTGATGCATATATCATAAGCATGGCCTAATTGTGTTATTAATTAACACATTTAAACCATCAAACTTTAGTGCACCCTCTAACCCACTTACTAACTCTCATGAAAATGACAACAAAGTTGCAAAATGAAATCTATTTCAAGCATGGCCTATTAACTATTGTTTAGAAATATAGGCCATCAAATTTGAATTTCAAATCACTTTCTTTTTCCATAATCATATTTTGATGAAGAGGCAATTAGTGTTAGTGATTGTAAGCATATCATATTTGATGTCAACAATATAGGCTATCAAACTCAAAGCAAAAACAACAATTAAACCACTTCAATCATTCTCTTTAAGCACAAAAAGAGAGCATAAACATCAAATTAAGTTGAAGCTACATGATTAGAGAGCTTCATTACCCCTAAATTGAAGGGGTTTAGCCTCTCATATTTGTTATCATATGATTAACAAATGTAGCTTGCAACATGAATGAAAAAGAAAACAACAAAAAAAGAAAAATGAAAGCTAATGGAAAAGAAACTACTCTACTTGCATGAAAGTAAATCTACACTACAAACATAAGAAAAGAAGAAGCATGTAAATAAAAGAGAATTAACATTGCATAAAAGAAAGAAAAAATACATGAAATAAAATGGCTACGTAGCCATGGAAAAAGAAGAGAGAAGAGCCTTTTATTTTGAGCCTAAACTAAAACTAAGAGGAATTAAGTAAGAGGAAGAGATTACATGAAATATATGGGTATTTATACATGTATGAAACCCTGATTCATATTTTTAGGGAATGCCCAAAATGCCCTTGAGGTAATGTGGCCACCAAGAAATCATTAGCATTTCATAATTCCTATTTAAGCGTACATGAAGCCATTAATTCCATAAGCATGTGCATTAGCCTCTAATTTATACGTTACTGTGGTGGGTAGATGGTCCTCCATGATCTTCACTTTGAATTATTTCCATCTTTATTCCTTTGTGTTCTATATATGTTTGCATACTTCTTCATGAAACAACTTGTAATTAAAATCAAATTCCTACAAAATAGTATGAAAATTTCTAATTACTTTTTCTTAAAGAAATATATGCACACAAATGACCGTTTTGCCCCTATATGAAGATGGATATGTGACAATTTGAAATTACAATGGATTTTGGTTAAAAAAGTTAATATACCAATATGATCATTTATTTAATTTAAATATAATAAATATAGTGGTAAAAATATGCACATTTACGTGCACATCAAATACCCCCACACTTATCTTTTTATTCATCCTCGAATAAAGAAAAACTAAGATAAATCTGTTTTCGTAGGGAGAACGATTGCATTGAGCGTATGCAACAAGCCGTTAAACCTCTGGGTATCCCCAGTAGGACGAGTGTTGTCTCGTGAGGGTTTTCAGCGGATGCTACCCACAAAATCCAAACGCAGGATGAAAATATTTACAAAATGCAAGATTTATTTACAAAGAGGTGAATGTGAGTTTTTAAATATATTTTCAAATGAAGGACTTATACTTAAATAGACACGAATAAGTTAAATATAGGTTTTGGTCATTATCTTGAAATTTAAGTTATTTACTCATTAATATTTCCAATAAAAATGAAGTTATCATAACAAATAGACTATAGTTTAACTCGTTGTTTTGGTTAATAACATAGTGTAACTATGAAATGGATTCTTAGTTGATTATCAAAATTTATCAAAGTGGTATTTTCATTTCTTTTCAATAACAAATCAAATCAGATAAGTCAAAGTAGTGCTAGGATTTTAATTACTTCCTCTCTCATTATTTGCAAGAAAAATTACACACCTAGCTCAGGTAAACTGAGGCTAGATATACCACCCATGCATTGCCTTTCAAGCTTATGTGAGGAGAGTACAGAGCATGGCGAGTGAACACACTTTTGTGCATGCACCTATCGACAATAGGTGGTTTTTATTAAGTCTGTGTTTTTACATGTGTTCCATACATGCATAACCGTGAGGAATTTTAAATGAGTATGAAAGCACATAATCAAAGATTCCAAGTAATTCACTCATGCACAACTGTGCGGACTTTTAAATGAGAGTGAATACTTGGATGTTATTATTTTTTATTTTTATATATTCATTTTTTTAAGAGAGAGAGTTTTGCAAAATCATCTTAGCACAACTTAACTTAGAAGACAATTTTTTTTATATCCTTTACTTTAAATCAACCACTTTTTAAAACAAAGATTTTCAATTAGGATGCATTTAATAATTAACATGTATGAATCTTCCTATATACTAGTTAAAACATTATTATTATAATCAAATTTCATTTTTATTTTTGTTAAGACAAATAAGTTTTCAAAAATTTCAATTTAATAAACCAAAACCATATATTTATCTTATAGTGTTTCTTTTAAAAATAAATCAAAAGAAAATTTGTGTTTGGGTTTTTTTTGAGATTTAAAAAAAAAAAAAAATAAACCATGAAAAATAAAATAAAAATAAAGAAGAGTCTCCCCCCACACTTGATTTTGACTATGTCCCTACAGTCAACCCAAGTGAAAGGGACAATTATTATTATTTACATGAAAATGAACATGGTATCAGAAAGTATATCGTTAAAAAGTAAACGAAACATTCTTTCAAAGACCGATTCATTTGTCTCGTCAAGTATGCGAGACACAGCTTAAGCTTGAAAAACCAAACCGCAAAAGATTTCAAAGTTAAATGTTGATATGGAAAAACGAAGGTCGTTTTATTAAAAGTTGAACGGGTTGTTTTGTTGTCGATGATTTTTGAGGTTGATAAAACAATTGATTGAAATTCAAGTTTATTTTCACCAAATTGAAAGTTAAGCTCATCATCAATTTATTTTTTCGAAATTATTGATTTCAAAATTGAAATGGCGATTCAAATCTTCCCTTTAGAATTTAACATCTCATTTTCGAAAAGTCCAAAGAAATCGTGTTCATTAAATTCGTCTTCCTTTGTTGGATCATCAACAACTTCATCACGTCTATCATTTTCAAAATCCAAAGTTTTTGTATTTAAAATTTTGAAATCGGGAAAAGGAATCTCGAAATTTAAATCACGTTTCTCCCCTCAAAAGAGTTGAAATCCAAACCAAATACTAAATTTTCAACAACTTCGTTAAGATTTTCATTTTCAATTTCAAAAGTTGTTATTTGAAAATCGCCGACTTGGGTAAAAGGTAGATTATCACTTGACTCGTCACACGTTGAAATTTGATTTTGTTTTTCACGTCGTTTCATATATGTTTCAAATAACGAATCCATGTGATTATTGTAAATTTCATTCATTTGTTCAACAAAATCCAAAATATAATTATTAATTTGAGAACTTTCGATTTGGATTTGTTGGGAATAAAAAATTTCACTCGTATCATAGTCAAGATTATTCCCATTGCCAAAATTATTTGAAAAGTGGATTACATTTTCGTTTTGATTTTGAAATTCATTTTGGAGTTCAAAATTGAATTGGCATGGGTTATCATCGAAATCGTTTGAATTTTGAATTGAATTCAAAATTTAAAATCCTTGAAAACTTTGACTCGAGTTATCGTAGAAATACGAATTACACAAATCATTTATCATTTGATTTTGTTGTGTAGAAATTTCATGTAGAGATGAAAATGCTATTTGCAAGAGTTGAGGGTTGGTCATTATTTTGAAAACTTTGTTGTTCAAAATTCAAATTGTTTAAAGAATAGTTGTCGTTAAAATATCCATACGAATTTGGAGTGAAATCATATGGATTATATTGATTTCCACAACTATTGTAAAATTCAAGTGAATATGACAATTCAGACATTTTCAAGGATGTTTTTGGTTTTTCTTTTTTATAAAGGAAAAATATTTGAAAATAGAATTTATTTTTCAAAGCGGAAAATTTATTTTTATTTTTGAAAAGATTTTATATATTTTTTGGTTTTTTTTCTAAATTTTTTTTTGGATTTTTTTTAAATTTCAAAGGAAAATGGTTTAAAAATTTCAAAGAAAAAGGAAAGGAATATTTACAATTTTTTTAGTTTTGGATTATGAATTTCTTTTTTAAATATGCATGAACTAATGCAACTAAATGAATGCAATGGTCTAATTACAAATCATTTATTCTAAGTTAAGCCAAAACTGTATAATCACACATTGTCTTAAATCAACATGATAGTTCCCAGCCAGGTAACGGGCAGGGTTATCAGTGCACCACGAATCACCGTAACAATGCATCCGAAGGTTTAAGTACCTTCAGAGGAACAACCACTATAATATTTACAAATCACAGTAATATTTATAAATGGTTATTACTCTGCCGTAGCCTAGACACCAATAAATTAAATTGTTCAAAGAAGACAACTTGTCAGTATACAATTAAGTGTTGTCAATGTCTAACCGTTATTATTAATCAAAACTCTAGGATGAAATGCAAAGCAGAAATTAAACATGTATTAATAATGCAACTACGAATGGATTTTTTTTTTTTTTTTTGGTTTTTGAATATATTTTTAATAAAATGCAAGCAACCAACAACGCAAAACAAGATAAAAACAATAAATAGAGGTTAAAAGCAGCAAAAAAAATTATAAGCAAGCAAGCAGTTATTTTTTTTGGCAAGCTATGTGAAGCAACTCTTCCAATTTGCTTTAGCAACCTGAAAATAGAAACATGATGTATATACATTATTTCTTTTTTTTGAATATATCAAAGGTGGATGGAACTTAAAGCAAATTGAAACAAAACAAATTTAAATCAAAACAAAACAATTTTTTTTAAAGATAAAACGGAACAACACAAAAAGAAAGAAAAAAAAATGTTATTGGAAACAATTGAAACTTTTTTTTTTGTTTTAGTTTTTTTAAAAAATTTAAACTCTGACAAAAGAACTCTAAAAGGTAACAAAAGAAAAAAAATCAACAGTTTAATTTATTTGGGCCCGGCCCAAAAAGAAACGCGACCAAAACACCCCTGTTTGCAATCAAAATTCACGATCGCGCTTTACCCCCATACACAAATCTGCATTCCAATTTTCAGCTGCCAAAAGAATTTACAACACAATTCAATTCGCCCAAATTTCCCAAATTTCGTTCTAATTCGTTTTCCAATTTCGTCTTACCAAATGTTTACATCAGAGCTCCAGTTGCGGTGTAGCATTCGAGGTTGAACGATGCTCGTGGAGGATGGTCGATTGGAGTTGAAGCAAAGGAGTTACGAGGAGTTGCTAGACTTCAATTTGGGGTTAAGTCGATTTCAACTACGGATTTTCAAGAGGCGATTTAGGGTGTTATCAGAAGTCGTGAGTTTGGTTCGTGATTTGGTCAACGGTTGAGGTTGTGGTTGTTGAATTGGCTGAAGCGAGTGGTTTGAGGATGAAGGAGTTCGATTGGTTTGGTGTTTGAGAAGTTGGAGGTGGTTGAATTGTAGTAGGATGTTGTGAAAAATGTGGCAAGGGTGGTAGTGATGAAGTGGTGGTAGATAACGAGGTTCAGGCGAGGCAGTTTCTCTCCGTTTTTTTTTTTTTGGTTGAAGGTGGAAGTAGCACTTGTTGTGAAGATGCAAAAACTTGTTGAAATGTTGCAGCAGTTCAAGAGTAGAGATGGAGGTGTGTACTGTAGGTTGTAATGGTTGTACGGTGCAATTGCTATTATAGGTGGTAAGTATATGACAGTGGTTTGCTTGCAGGTGGCTTGAATGTGGAGTTTGAAGGTAGCAAGGGGATGAAGTGTTTGATTGGTTTGGGGACTTGTGGTAGTTGATGTTGACTAAAGACTGTTGGTAGTGGATGTTGAATGAAGGCAGTTGGTAGTAACGAAGACTGTTGGTTGAGACAAAGGTAAGGGGGTGTTGAATGCCTAATGTAGAAGAAGTTGATGTTTGAATGAGGAGAATAATTGTGTATTGCAGAGGCGATGGATGGTTATGGTATGCAAATATGTTTTGTGCACTCTTGTTTGAAGTTTGCATGTGGTCAGTGAAGACGTGGCACTGATGAGGGGGTTTTGATTATGAGGAGGGTAGACTAGGGAATGGTGAATGGCAAGTTTTGGGAAGATGTTGTAAGTGTAGCTAGTAAATGCAGAAATGGGTGTAGTTATGATGAAGATATGGTTGCAGTGGTCTATGAGTTCGGGATGTTGATGGTGATTGCAGTTTTGGTCAGGGAAGTATGGGCGGTTGCTTCGGGTGATGGTGGTTATGAGAAGATGGCCAATGGAGTTTTTGAAGTGGTGAAGCAGAGTTCAATTGAAGCTGCGGAGGTGAAGTAGTCGTGGCAATGGATGGTGGATAAGGACAGCTGCAATAGGTATGGGATAAAACAGAGGCAATGTGAAGGCTTTTGATGATAGTGGAGCACTGATATGGTGTTCTGTAGACAGGGAAGGGGTAGTGGATGGTGAATGTGAAGTTGGTGATGTGTGCAGTAGATAGAATGGTATGGGTTGTGATGGTTTGGTATATTGTGGATGTATGTGAATTGATGATGGCAAATGAAGCTTGCGTAGAAGTGTGGTTGGCCAGAGGGGGAGAAGCAACAGAGAAGTACTACTGTGGGTATGCACTTGCAGGCAGAGGAGGTTTAGTGGAAAAGTATAGAAGTGGAATTTGTATGAGTTGAATTGGTAGGGGGATGGTAATGAGGAAGTGTGGCACAGTGCACACTGGTTTATGGTAGGGTCTTTCTCCTTTTGGGCTTGTGCTCTGGTTTGGGTCATGGTGGAGAGACAGTATTGGTGTTCAGGTGGTTGAAGGAAAACAGAGTAGGATAGAGCAAGAGGATGATGGTAATGAAATACTTCAGAACTGAGGTGAAATTAGATTAAGAAATGAAGAATATGGTGAAGTCAGAAATATTAGCAGTGAGAAAAAAATGCATACACAAATAAGATAAGAAAAACTGATATATTTTATTAAACTTTCTTCATGTCATAGTACAACTTTTTAGATTCATATTTATACACTTTCAGATTGGACTTAATCAAACTAGCCGTTGGAGATGACAGCTCACTGAGTGCTGGCTACAGCTTGAATAAAATCAATAGCAAGAGTTAATTTCAACTGTGCACGTGCACACATGCACATGGTGCAGTTCTTCCATTCTTTTATGATTACTTGTCACTGTTGGCTTCTTTGTGCTTCTGGTTATACATGAGATCCTCAGCGACCTTCAGTTTGACTCCATGCTGATGGGAAGATAGCTTTGTCACAGTTTCTGAACCTGTGAGCAGAAGGTGCTTGATGAAATGTTGGTATATAACAACTCCCCTCCTCATAAAGAATGGACCTTGCCTCAAGGTCCAAAGTAGGAAAACGCTTAATTATATCCCAATAATCTTCCCAAGTGGAATCTAAAATGGGTTTATTCTTCCATTTGATAAGTGCTTGAACCATTGGTTTATTATTCCGTGGTATCAATCGTCGTTCAAGGATTTGTTCTGGTTCATCAACTAATTCAGCAGTATATGATGGAAGGTCTTGTTGTAATATGATATGTGAACTAATCCTTTTCTTCAACTGGGAGATATGAAAAACAGAATGTATTTGAGAGGCAACAGGAAGGTCTAGTTTGTAAGCAACTTCTCCAATTTGTTGAATGATCTTGAATGGCCCGTAATATTTAGGAGATAATTTAGTTGTTTTAGTAGAACTGACCGAGATTTGTCTATAAGGCTGTAGCTTCAGGTAGACCCAATCACCAACAGAGAATGATCTTTCAGTTCGTTTTTGATCTGCATATTTTTTCATTCGTTCTTGGGCGAGAGCAAGGCTGTCTTTTAATAACTGCATAATGATGTCTCGAGAAAAGAGATGCTGTTCAACTTGTTCCACTCTGGCAGTGTGAGGAATATATGATAAGAGAGTGGGAGGTGGTTTTCCATATAAAATTTCATAAGGGGTTAAATTGGTAGATTGCTTCCAAGAAGTATTAAACCAGAATTCAGCAAGAGTTAGCCACTCTGTCCATTCACTAGGCTGATGTGAAACAAAACAGCGTGGGTATGTCTCTTGAATTTTGTTAGTAGCTTCTGACTGGCCATCAGTTTGTGGATGATATGCCGAGCTATATTTGAGTGTGCTACCTTGAAGATTGAATAACTCAGTCCAAAATTTACTCAAGAAAATAGGATCCCTGTCACTAACGATTGATGTAGGCATACCATACAACTTAAATATCCCATCAAAAAAAACCTTGGCTACTTGTTGTGCAGTATAAGGATGGGAAAGGGGAAAAAAATGTGCATATTTTGATAATCGATCAACCACAACATATATAACAGTTGAGCTATTACTTTTTGGTAAATGAGTGATAAAGTCCATCGTGATGTCAGTCCAAACACTTTCTGGGGTTGGCAGCGGCTGAAGAAGTCCAGGGTATTGTATATTGTCACTTTTGGAACGTTGACAAATATCACAATCTCGAATATACTTTTCAACTGATTGCTTCATGTGCCTCCAGGGAAAGACTCGCTTAATTTTCTTGAGAGTTTTTCGAACACCAGAATGGCCTCTTAACGGTGAAGAATGAAATTCGAAGAGGATAATATTCAACAGAGAAGTATTGGATGGGTTTAAGAGTATCCTACCTTTGTAAAAAATTAAATCATCCAGCAGTTTATACTTATGTGAGTCCAGGTTGCCTTGTAGGATTTGTTATTTTTTTATTTCATAAAATGGGGATTGACTTACTTCTCGTCGAAGTTCCAAAATCCAATCGGGTTGAACTGTGGTCAGGGCTGTAAGCTTTGGTCGATCATGAATCCGTGATAAACTGTCAGCAACAATATTTTCTTTTTCTTTTTTATATTCCACAGTATAGTCATATCCATGTAGCTTGGCAAGCCACTTCCCTTGAATACCGGTTGTCAATTTCTGGGATAACAAATGTTGTAAGCTCTGATGATCAGTTCGAATGATGAATTTTCTGCTAGGAGATATTGTGACCATTTTTTTGTTGCCAAGATTAATGCTAGAAGTTCTTTCTCGTAAGTAGATAAGAGTAAATTTCTTCCTTGAAGAGGCTGAATAATAAATGCAATAGGTTTGTTGCTTTGCAAGAGAACAGCGCCAATTCCACAACCACTTGCATCACATTCGATTATAAAAATCTTTAGAGAAATCAGGTAGTGACAAAATGGGGGGACTGATGAGGCATAACTTTAATTTGAAGAAGGCATCTGTAGCCTCTGGTGTCCATATAAAAGAATTCTTCTTGAGCATAGTAGTAAGTGGTTTAGCAATCAAACCATATCCTTTGATGAATTTCCTGTAGTATCCAGTTAGGCCCAAAAACCCTCTAAGAGCTTTGATGTTTTGCGGTTGTGGCCAGTCCATAATGGCCTTTGTTTTTTCTCTGTCCATTGCAATGCCTTCATGGGAAATGATATGACCGAGGTAATTGATGTTGTTTGCAGCAAAGGAGCATTTAGGAAGGTTGATCACCAGGTGATTTGACTGAAGAATTTGAAGTGTAGTTTCCAAGTGAATTAAATGATCAGCCCAATTCTTGCTGTAAACTAAAATATCATCAAAGAATACGAGAATAAAATTTCGCAAATAGTTTTTAAAAATACTATTCATTAGAGATTGAAATGTAGAAGGGGCATTAGTTAAACCAAATGGCATTACCAAAAATTCATAATGACCATCATGAGTTCTAAAAGCTGTTTTATGAATATCATCTTCATGCATGCGGATTTGATGGTAACCTGACTTAAAATCTAATTTGGTAAAAAATTTTGAATCATGCAATTCATCTAGTAAATCATCTATCAATGGGATGGGAAATTTATTTTTAATTGTTTGTTTATTTAAAGCCCTATAATCTATACACAATCTCCATGAGAAATCCTTTTTTCTAACCATAACAACAGGAGCAGAAAAGGCACTAGAACTATTTCGAATAATACCAGATGAAAGCATATCAGAGATTAGTTTATCTAATTCAGTTTTAATATGATGAGAATATCTATATGGTTTAAGACAAACTGGTTTAGAGCCTTGTAAAAGAGGAATTTTGTGGTCACAATGTCTTGTAGGTGGTAGTGGAAGTATGGAGGAAGTAACAGAAGGGAATTTATTCAGCAGAGTTTGAATATCCGTGTGTAATGCAGTTGTAGGAGGAACTGAAGTTGAAGCAGTAGATAAAAGCATAAATCTCAGGTGAGCATAGTTAAATTCTTTCGTAGCTTTTTTATCATCAACAGTGTAAGAATCAGGTTGAATAAGACCTTGCCATAGATATTCTTTATTTTTATAAAAAAATCACACCTGCAGTTTTTTAAAATTAAAACAAATTTCATCTAATTCTTTCATCCACTGGGTACCTAAAACAACTTGACATCCTTCCATTGGAAGTACTAATAAGTCAATTGGCATTTTGCATCCTTGACAAGTAAGTAAAACTTGAGAACAGATTTCATCACCTTGTAGTTTCTGACCATTAGCTACCTGTACCTCAAAATGTCTTGCTTTACTTCGCTGTAAATTTAATTTGTGGGCTAAAGAAGTATGAATAAAACTATGTGTAGATCCAGAATCAATTAAAAAGATAATTGATTTGTTATTGATCATTCCCTTAATTTTCATAGTATGTAAAGTAGGAATACCAAGCAAAGCATTGATAGAAATAGATAACAAAGTATTGTCAGTTGTGTGTGCAGTGTCAGGAGCAGTAAGTTGCAAAGGAGTATCAGAGGTGATGTCTTGATCAGAGGATTCATCTTGATCAGATAAATCAATAATTCCTTCCATAACATGAATTTGTTTTGTTTTGCATTTATGACCATAATAATATTTTTCATTGCAGCCATAACAAATATTCTTTCTTTTCTTTTCTAATAATTCCTCCGGAGTCAGTTGCTTTATTTTAGAAAACTTTTCAGAATTAGAGGAAGTAGTTTATTGCTGAGAAAGATTTTTATTGCTGTCAGAAAAGTGAGATGAAGGCAAAGTATTTTTGAAAGAATTTTTCTTGTTAATTCTATTGACAGATAACCACTTTGTTTCAAATGTCTTTGCTAATGCCACAGCGGAATCAAAATCAGGTGGATTGGCCGCTATAACATCAAATTTAATTTCATCTTTTAAGCCACCTAAATTTTTTTGTAAAAGATGTATAGGTGTGATATGCTCAATCATCCCCTCTAATTGCTCAAACTGATTAACATAGTTCATAACAGAAGAAGTTTGTTTGAGCGAGGAGAATGTATCATATGGTCTGTCTAATTCAGTAGAAAGAAAACATACCTGAATGGCCTTGCTGAAGGTTGACCACTGGTCATAATCCAAAACAGTGTGAGAATACCTGTAAAACCATTGTAGTGCTTCTTTTTTGAGGTGAAAAGAACAGATATGCACCCATTCTTGGACATCAGTATGGTTGTATTTAAAGAACTGCTCAACTTGTCAAATCCAATCAATAACTCTATCTTCACCAGAAAAAGTTGGAAAGTCTATCTTGATATTAAGTTTGGCCATGTCTTTTGAATGATGAGTAGAAGAATCAACGTGTTTCGATGGGGAGTGATCGGCATCAGTTCTGGATAATATTGGTGGCCTATTATTAGGTGGAACATAAACATTGGATCGTTGATTGGGAAAGGAATTTTGTGGAAAAGAAGAGGATCTGTGAAAGTCAGATCTGAAGGTCTGGTCGGTTTGCTTTTGGTTCTTGATTTCTTTTAACTCTGAAAAAAATTTGGTCATCATTTCTTGCATGTTATCAAGCTTTTCAGTGGTTTCTTGATTCTGCCTTGTCAGAGTTGATGTTGTGATTGATAAATCTTGGGTAATTCTTTCCAATCTCCTTAGTGATAAAGCAGTTCTGTTGTTAAACAAATCTTGCCTTAGCCATAACTCAGTGGGATTATCAGTAGTTGCTGAATCCAGAGGAGAGACTCCTTCTTTATTGACTTCTGATTGAGGTGAAGGATCCTGATGAGGGTCAAAATCTTGCTCATCGGTTGGCTCCGATACCAAATTGGTATGGTCTTTCTCCTTTTGGGCTTGTGCTCTGGTTTGGGTCATGGTGGAGAGACAGTATTGGTGTTCAGGTGGTTGAAGGAAAATAGAGTAGGATAGAGCAAGAGGATGATGGTAATAAAATACTTCAGAACTGAGGTGAAATTAGATTAAGAATAGAAGAATATGGTGAAGTCAGAAATATTAGCAGTGAGAAAAAAATGCATACACAAATAAGATAAGAAAAACTGATATATTTTATTAAACTTTCTTCATGTCATAGTACAACTTTTTAGATTCATATTTATACACTTTCAGATTGGACTTAATCAAACTAGCCGTTGGAGATGACAGCTCACTGAGTGCTGGCTACAGCTTGAATAAAATCAATAGCAAGAGTTAATTTCAACTGTGCACGTGCACACATGCACATGGTGCATTTCTTCTATTCTTTTATGATTACTTGTCACTGTTGGCTTCTTTGTGCTTTTGGTTATACATGAGATCCTCAGCGACCTTCAGTTTGACTCCATGCTGATGGGAAGATAGCTTTGTCACAGTTTCTGAACCTGTGAGCAGAAGGTGCTTGATGAAATGTTGGTATATAACAGTATATGAACAAAGAACAGAAAATGAATCGAGTGGTGTAATTTTTTTTTCCTTTTTGAAAGCTGTACAAGTGAAAATTGTAAATGAAATGAAAAATGAAATGGAATTTTTTTTCTTTTTTAAATGAATCTGTGTATTTTTTGTAATATGGAAATGAAAATGAAAAACAAACAAGAGCACAAACAAATGCACACAAAAACCAAACAAACACACAATATTTTTTTTAAACACAACAGACACAAAACAAACACACACACTAAAACCAAACACAAATAATTCGAAGAATAGAGAACTTAAATAAAAAAACTCCCCGACAACGACACCAAAAACTTGTTCGGACGGCTAAATGTCTATCGAATTAGAAAATAGCCGAACGAATTTTGAAATAAATTTAACCGCAAACGCACGGCGTAGTATTGAAGTACGTGGCAAATACGGGTCGATTCGCTGAGATTTTGATGATTTTAAAATTCTATTTAATCAAATTAAACTGAAGTTGAGAGTGATTAGCTAAAAAAAAGAGAAAAACAAGCAAAAGAAAATTGATAAAAATATGAGAGTGTTAAGGCAATTTAGAGATAAATTCACTCTCTAGATCACATAGTTCAACAAAAAATGAAATAATGATCTCCTTTTGGTCATTTGTGAGTTTAGTTGATGCATATATCATAAGCATGGCCTAATTGTGTTATTAATTAACACACTTAAACAATTAAACTTTAATGCACCATTTAACCCACTTATTAACTTTCATGAAAATGACAAAAAAATTGCAAAATGAAATCTATTTTAAGCATGGCCTATTAAATATTGTTTAGAAATACAGGCCATCAAATTTGAATTTCAAATCACTTTCTTTTGCCATAATCATATTTTGATGAAGAGACAATTAGTGTTAGTGATTGTTTGTTTAAGCATAGTCTATTTGATGTCAACAATATAGGCTATCAAATTCAAAGCAAAAACAACAATTAAACCACTACAATCATTCTCATTAAGCACAAAAAGAGAACATAAATATTAAATTAAGTTGAAGCTACATGATTATAGTGTTTCATTACCCCAAAATTGAAGGGGTTTAGCCTCTCATATTTGTTATCATATGATTAATAAATGTAGCTTGCAACATGAATGAAAAAGAAAACAACAAGAAGGGGAAAATGAAAGCTAATCGAAAAGAGAACTATTCTACTTGCATGAAAGTAAATCTACACTACAAACATAAGAAAAGAAGAAGCATGTAAATAAAAGAGAATTAACATTGTATAAAAGAAAGAAAAATTACATGAAATAAAATGGCTAAGTAGCCATGGAAAAAGAAGAGAGAAGAGCTTTTTATTTTGAACCTAAACTTAAACTAAGAGAAACTAACTTAGAGGAAGAGATTACATGAAACATACATGTATTTTATACATGTATGAAACCCTAGTTCATATTTTTGAGAAATGCCCAAAATGTTCTTGAGGTAATGTGGTCACCAAGTAATCATTAGCATTTCATAATCCCCATTTAAGTGTACATAAAGCCATTAATTCCATAAGCATGTGCATTAGCCTCTAATTTGTACATTAAGGTGGTGGGTAGATGGGGTCCTCCATGATCTTCACTTTGAATTATTTCCATCTTCATTCCTTTGTGTTCTTTATGTGCACGCATATCTTCTTCATGAAACAACTTGTAATTAAAATCAAATTCCTACAAAATAATATGAAAATTTCTAATTAATTTTTCTCAAAGAGATATATGCGCACAAATGACCTTTTTGCCCCTATATGAAGATGGGTACGTGACAGTTTGAAATTAATATGGATTTTGGTTAAAACAAGTTAAAATACCCAATATGATCATTTATTTATTTTAAATAGAATAAATATGGTGGTAAAAATATGCATATTTACGTGCACATCAACTGACAAAGAAAATGCAAGCTTTTCATGCCACTTGTTTTACTAAGTCGTTTGATTAGATTTCTCATACGAATGAGGTAAAGGTTTATGTGTAGTAATAGATTGAAAAACGGTTTTAAAAACGAGCTTTATATTAAAAAATAGTGTAGAAATCATTTTTATGAAAGAGTTTGAATATTTACACTAGCATAGAAACCTTTATATTTTAAAGTGACAAATCACATAATTGATTGTAAAAACAATCTGTCACCAAAAGTTCATATTCGACGACATGAATTAAAACCATAAAAACTGATATCAAATCCATCAAATGGATACTTCAAAAATCCAGAAATGAAGTCATCAAAGTCGATAAAAGTGATAACAACTAATCGGATCAACCAAACATGGTTATAAATGGAAACCCATATAAATAGGCAAATTGGCTGAATTCAACTTCTCCAGACGTCTAGTGGTTAACCCAGACGTCTGAGCTGAAAGACTGGAATTTTCTTCCAGACCACCCTGGCGTTTGAGAAGTAAGCTTAGATGTTTGAGCTGTAAGTCTGGAATTTTTAGTCCGTAGCTTCAGACGTCTAAGCATACCATCAAACGTCTGAGCATACCATCAGACATCTGAGCTGAAGCTCGGGGCAAGATTTTTGCTTAGGCCATTGATGGCCAAATCATATCGGAAGCGATTAAATGAGCGACGATGGCAAGGAATTTATACCAAGCGACAACCCAGCCCTGAAGACTCATCAATACACTCCGAACAACTTGTCCAAACATCCATATAAGCATTTTCATAGATTTTGACTTCAAAATGCCAAAATTTGGAAAATTCGCCAAACCAATTCAATTCAAAAGCAAATGGACATGAAATAGATGTTAGAATTTCATACCTAACAACTATCAAAGGTATACACATAGATATGAGTTCAAGAACTCACCTTTAAATCCGAAAACAGCGAATGAGAAGCTCAAAAACAAAGGAAAGATCAATCTCTCTTCAACTTCAACTCGAAGCTCCAATCTATGATCATAAACAAATATTTCCTAAATTAAGTTAAACAAAATTGGAGAGGAACTGAGATGGAGAAGATGAAGATGATGCTTACCTAAGCCTCTCTTTGATTTCTAGAACTTGAATTTTCAAATAAAACTAGGGTTTAGGAATTTTAATTTTCCATCTTTTCTCCCATTTCCTTTTAGCTTGATAGTGTTAGGCAATTAGAAATGAGATGAATGAAGATGTGTAACGACCCGCAAATCCGTACCCCTTGAGTCAACACAATTCAACATAAATTAACTCAAGTTGAACAGAAATACGAACCATTAGGGTTAAAGAAGAAGAGGTAGAAGAAGAAAATAGAAAACAACATCAGAATCTAACCATCGTAGCGGAATAAAATATAATAGACAATAATTGATTTTTACACAAAATCAAATATGCCTGTTTATATATATTACATCAACAGAGTACATCAATCACAGTTCAACATCAATAACATACAACTGGATATACAGCTAATCAACACAGCGGAATATATATAATACAAGTACGAAAGTACGTATCGTCATCCAGCTCGTCTCCTGAGCTCCACAACATCTTATCCTATATCCTATAATACTCGGTCTGACCCGAGAATTATAGCTAAATAATACCCGAGTCAGTCTGGAATACCAGCGCGAGAAAATCACACTCAATTGATTATTAAAGTTTCAAAATCCTTTTGAAAACAAAAGCATCTCGTAAGACCACGCCACAAATAAACATGTCGGGTTTTTACCTTACGATAGCTAAAACCTTTTTTTATTAAAATCCTCTGATATTATAATAGTATCTATAGAAAGTAAAATAGAATCTAGCTGAAATGCTTGCTTCTCACGTTTCAGCAATAGTTGGGCACAATCAAAACCGTACGGGCGCGTAGGGAAAATGGATTTCCAACTAATGAATAGGCACTGCGGTATCACCTGTCACAGTACCTAGTCTAGATCAGCATACCGAGGACCCACCCTAAGCCCCCTGCAACACAAGGCCGGAACCATCCTTTACTGGACAATCCCTAGCAAGATCACCCCGCGGTTGGGATCAACAACCGTCCACTAAGCCGAAATAAAAAGGGACATCTAGACAGGGATAACCTCAACCTGAAATGGAGGCTACCCACCTACCCTTGCTGCATAACCCCTGATTTTCAGTCATTCCCAGTTGATGAGGCTTGAGGCTAAGCGTTACCTTTTAGAACATATCCCTTAGAATGCCCATCGTCCACCTGACGATGTTCCGAAAGCATTCATCCATACAAGTCCGTCCCGGGTTCGAACGGAACCGAATGTCCTACTATATCCATTTTGAAAATATCCTCAGGATTAGTAGCGACTAGCCCTTGCACTTCACTGCTCCATCTTCGCATCCAAACTCGTATCGGATCGAAGTGGTTTTCGAGAAATATATCCCGATTCCGGTCTCTTCGAAACGATCAGTGCATTTGTCCAATATTGATAGTCGGTGATTTAACTATCAATTAATATTCACAAACAACCATCAAACAATAAATAATTTCTCAAATTATTTATTAACCTCAAATATCTTCACAAGATATATTTCTATTTTCAACCCTTTGAAAACAGTTTCAAACCATCTTTCTTTTTCAGAATAAACTTTCCCAAATATTTTCTATCTCCACTGAAATCACCAAGCACAAAACTAGATTTTTAAAATAATTTAAAACACTTTACTTTGAAATATACTTTAAAACATTTAAGTTAAAACTACTTCAAGAATTTGTTAAAAATACATACTATATGAATATTTGAAAATAAGGTTACTTAATAAAATATAAAACTAGATTTTCACTTTTAAAAACAAAATACTAAGTCACTTTTTAAATAATTACTGCTATAATAGATTAAAGAAAATACTTACTTTAGAATTTGAATATTAGAAATAATAAATTTTCCAAAACTTGCTTTTTAAAACAACTTTAAAACCTTTAATTTATATTTAAAAATTTACTTTGAAAACGTACTTGGTTATTTAGGGAGAATTTCCAATCTCAATTACTTAAATCAATTTCCCAAATTGATTCCCAATTTATTCCATTTGAAATAAATTTCTTTACTTACTCAGTTCATTTCAAAATTCATTAATTATGGATTTTATTATTATTGTTATTATCTTCCGTTTGATTTTAAATCTTTTAACTGAAATATACAAATTTTAGATTTTCCCCAATTTCTTCTTTATTCCTTTCAAAATTTAAATCTTAAATTTTAAATAAATGTTTTGTTCTTTTAAATAATAATAACACTGAAGTTTCAAATTTCATTAACTTTCTGTTTATTCAAAAATTCCTTTCCATATACAGAATTTATTAATTAGCATTTTAAAATCACTAATATTCTTATCCAGTTCATTTTAGTTTATTTACATTCTTTATAATTATTTTCTTAAAAGTTCACTCCTTTTATTTCTTTTCAAAGTCCAATTCTATATATATAGATAAATCAGAGTACCGAAATATTCAAGCAAACTATAGCATTCAATATCTAATATAATTCATCATAGAATATCAAATAATCACACAGAGAACATTGAGTAATTTAAATAAGTGTTGAGGAATCCAGTTGGATCCCTCCAACTTGTTTCCCTGCATCCACAGACGTTAGCACAACATAAAATAACAATTCCACTTCGAGGTGGAATATCATGGTATATGGGTTTTAAATATAAAATCATTCGCTATTTAATGCAGAAAACAAACATTCCAAGATATGCTATATACTACTATATATAACACACCAAATCAAATCAATCAATCAATTATTTAAATTTAACTATTTAAATTTTAAATTAAAATTCAACTGAGTGAGATTAACTCACCTTTGCTTTTTGTTTGCAATCCATTTTTAATCCGGCTTGCTTCCTTCCAGATTGTGACCTTGTATAAATATTTGTATGATTTTATTAATATTCGAAACAAATCGAACAATCCAATTAACACTTAATAATTTATTTAATCTAATGATTTAATTTTAAGCCAACTTTCCTTCCTGAAACCTTTTAGCAACTAAAACAAATAACAAATTGATCACTCTAATATATTGTTTTGAAATAATAAGTGGGTTTAAAATTTTGATATGTTTATAATTAGATATATTATTATTATTATTATTATTATTATTATTATTATTATTATTATTATTGTTTTATCCTTATAAATAAACTTCATTACCATTTAAAATTCCCGATCTTCATAATCTAGTCTATATATATACATGTATGAATTCACTGTTTACATATATATTACTAAATTCCAAATAAAAATGTCTTCTGTCTTATATATAATTTAAATAAAACATAAATGTTTTTTTTCTTACTATATATGTTTGTGGAAACAAGAAATCGGTTTTATCTGCAAATTCTTCTCCTTCTCAATCTATATAATATAATTACTTTAAAATTAGCCATCCCAACATCAAATAGCAAAAACTAACTACAGGAAAAACCTATATACATCTATTTTCAAATCTGTGTACATTAAATATGTTAAAATCAAGTTTAATTAAACAATAAATAAAATAAAATAAAATAAAAATCGAAATCGAATACCTCTCGCTGAAGGCAGTACCAAGACCGCGACTCCAACATGAATTTTCCCCGGCCATCGACGATCCCTTCGCTTGAAATGAAATTCGCGACATCACCTAATGCCGTGCGACTGCTCCTCCCTAAATCTGCGACCTACCCAACGTCGTCCATGCCGTTACCTACCACCCTGCTCGCGCTTCCCCTCTGCCACTGCCGCTTCCACCACCATCAAGCCCAAACCCTAACTCGATTCCACTTCTGGCCGCGCGCGCGAAGTCGAGATTCGCATCGCCAGATTGACGCGGATTCAACGCCGACCCCCTACGCCTCTCGATCGTTCGAATTGAAGGATAGCGTACCCCTCTCTCGCCGCGTCGAAGTCGACTGATTAAAATAGGAGACGACACTTCCCCCCTTTTATTTCGTTCGCCATTTATGTTTATATTATTATTATTATTATTATTATTTGTTGAAGGAAGAGGCTGTAAAGTGAACGGCTTGTAATTGGAAAAGTAAGTGATTAATTGACAGGAAGGTGGCGTACATAGGAAGGAAGAGTATATGGCTAGCCTATTTTAAATTAAAAATTTCCAAAATATTTCGATATAAATATCAAGGCGTTAACTTATCGTATGGTCACAAAACAACTCTGATCACTACGAAATTTGAAATCCGATAATAATACAATATTACGGATCTAATGGAACTGGTTTCGTCAAATTCCGAGACTGTGCCTCAGAAGGCTATTTTTAAATTCAATTTAAATGATGAAATTTCAAAACTGAACAAATCACTGTTAAATTTAATTTTAAAACTTCTATTATCTTCAGCGCCGTTAGTATAAATTTTACGAACCTTTAAATTATTTTTAACAGGCTTAAAACTCTAGATTCAACGTTTTACCCAACTTCAATTTCTTTAATTCAATAGTTTAATTATCAAATAAATAGTGATATTTGAATCCAAGTTAAAATTAACTTTTAAATATTTAAATTCAATTAAATATTTCAATTTCAAATGTCCAAAATTCTAGGTCGTCACAAGATGAGTGGAGGTAGGGTATTTGATAGAGGAGTTGGGTTCCTTGTTAGGTTAGTGGGCTAAAACCCAAACCCAAAGCCCCAAATGCAAATATCAAAATTCTAATCAACTCCAAACATATCGATGTTTATACTCAAAAAGGTCGCAAATGCCGTTTTGGACTCAATGGAAGTTGGTCCCGAGTCCGAATTCGACCGTTTATAGAAAGTCA
This sequence comes from Allium cepa, assembly GCA_030765085.1. Lineage (NCBI taxonomy): Eukaryota > Viridiplantae > Streptophyta > Magnoliopsida > Asparagales > Amaryllidaceae > Allium > Allium cepa. Next base: position 143,149,946 of record CM060932.1, read on the forward strand.
AATTTCGGACTTTAAATTCAACTAACGATGCTACATTTAAATAAAGCATTTAAATGTATCATCGTAAAATATGCGGGTTGTTTCAGACTTCCCTCCTTAAAGAAATTGCATCCTCGCAATACTTAAGAAGAAAATAAAGAGTAACAACCATACAAAGGCACACAACACAAAAGAATTTTTTTGAAATGAGAAGTTCACCTTACGGAGCACGAGAGAGTAAGTCCGGATGTTTTCGCTCGATGAATTCTCTTGATTTCGAAGAGCAATCCTTAGGATTTAAGGACCATTGAACTTTTATAAGCGGAATATCTTTATTTCGAAGGCGTTTAACCTCTGTAGCAATGATACGAATAGGATGTTACTCATAAGTCAAATTAGGTTAAACTTCAATTTCTTCAATAACACCAGGCTCAAGAATAAAATCAGAATCCCTAAGGCACCGTATTTGGGAGACATGAAATATGTCATGAATAGTAGAAAATTGAGCAGATAATAAAAGGCGATATGCCATGGAACTAATGCGTTTGATAATGGGAAATGGACTAATATATTGAGGTGCTAATTTTCCCGATCTATTGTAACGCATAACACCCTTCATAGGTGAAACACGAAGAAATACCAAATGTCCCACAGAAAATTCCAAATTCCTTCTTCGGTTATCGGCATAGAATTTTTGTCTACTTTGGGCTTCTTTCATCCTATGACGAATAAGGTCAATCTTTTCTACGGAATCACGAATAAAATCTGGACCTAAAACCAGCTTCTCACCGGCTTCAAGCCAACACGAAGGAGATCGGCATGGCCTTCCGTAGAGTACCTCGAAAGATGCCATACCAAACTAGATTGGAAGCCATTATTATAGAAAACTCAACAAGAGAAATATGATCTTCCCAACTTCCACCAAAATCAAGAACAGATGTACGAAGAAGATCTTCAAGAGTTTGATTCACATGCTTGGTTTGTCCATCGAACTGAGGATGATAAGCGGTGCTAAAATTAAGCTTCATTCCCAAAGCATTTTGAAGACCCTTCCAAAATCCACTAGTAAATAATGGATCACTATTACTAACAATAGAAGTAGGAACTCCAAGCAATTTAACAATCTCTTTAACATAGAGTTTGGCCAAAAGAGGTATGGTCCGATTAGACCGAACGAGAATAAATGGACAAATTTTGTAAGTTTATCTACAATCACCCATAAACTGTCATGACCCGAACGAGAACGGGGAGCGCTGTCAATAAAGTCCATGGAAATTTGATCCTACTTCCAAACGGGTATGTCTAAAGGTTGCAATAACCCACTAGGCCTTTGATGCTCGACCTTTATGAATTGGAAAGTCATGCAATGCTTAATGAAGTTAGCAATATCAGGTTTCATTTCATCCCAATAATAAAGTCGTTTCATATCCGTAGAAATTTTACTACTACCGGGATGAATGGTAAATTTGGAACGATGAGAATCTTCTAAAATATCTTTACGAAAATCACTAATATTTGGCACAATAAGTCTACCAAATTTTCGAATACCTCCACGAGCATCGATTTCAAAGTGTTTCAAACCATCAATATTTCTATCCCTAGAACTTTGGCTAAGATGAGCCAATTCGAGATCATGGTTTTGAGCTTCAAGAATGCGGTCTAAAAGAGAAGGATGAGCCTCAAGGCTACATAAAACAAGTGATGAACATGAAGCGGATTCACGATCTCAAATCTCACAAGTAGACAAAGTCTCGAGATCATTCCATTCAGATATCATCATTGAAACAACCATTTATTGCTTATGACTAAGGGCATCGGCAACACGATTCCTCTTTCTAGAAGTATAAAGAATATCAAGATCATAAGATGCAAGGAATTCGAGGTTGTTGATGAAAATTAAGTTCCTTTTGAAAGAACAAATACTTCAATGATTTATGATCAGTGTAGAGAACAAATTTCTCTCTCAAAAGACAATGACGCCAAATTCTAAGGGCGAAAATAATGGTCGCGAGCTCTAAGTCATGAGTGGAATATCTAGTCTCGACAGGCTTTAATTGCCTAGAAGCATAAGCGATAACATGTTCCCTTTGCATGAGAACGGATCCCAAACCAACACGACTAGCATCAGTACAAATAGTGAAGTCTTGGTTTCCTTCGGGAATCACAAGAATAGGAGCATCGAAAAGAAGTTCTTTTAATTTCTGAAAAAAGCTTCAAATTTGTCTGACCAAATGTACTTAACTTCCTTCTTTGTCAAATTTGTAAGAGGTATGGAAATTTTAGAAAAATCTTTATGAAACGAAGGTAATAACCCGCCAATCCAAGAAAGCTACAAATTTCCATCACACTCTCTTGTTTCTTCCAACTTTGAATTGCTTCAATTTTTGATGGATCCATAGAAACTCCGGATTTAGAAATAATATATCCTAAAATTTTCACAGTAGATTGCCAAAAGTAGAACTTAGAAAATTTTGCTTTCATTTGATTGCTCCTAAGAGTTTCCAATACAATCCGAAGATGTTTTTCATGATCCTTCTCGGTTTTAGAATAAACAAGAATACATCTATAAAGATGAGAACAAATCAATCGAGGAAATCTTTGAAAACCCGATTTATAAGGTCAATGAAATTATGTGGAGCATTCATTAATGCAAATGGCACAACAAGCCATTCATAAGATCCATAACGAGTATGGAACGACACCAAAGGAATGCTATCCTCTGCAATATGAAGTTGATGAAAACCGATTGCGAAGTCTAACTGTGAAAAGACTCTAGCACCGCAAAGTTGATCGAATAGATCATCAATCCGAGGCAAGGGATATTTATTCTTAATGGTAAGATCATTAAGCTTGCGGTAGTCAACGCAAAGCCTAAGTGTACCATCAGATTTCTTCACAAAGATAGCAGAATCTCCTCAAGGAGAGAACTAGAACGAATAAATTGATTTGTTTCCAATTCGAATAATTGTTTACGCATTTTCTCATTTTCCTTATTGGACATACGATAAGGAAGACGAGTGATAGGTAGAGCTTCTAGAATTAGATAAATTCTAAACTCTATTGCTCTCTTAGGTGGTAATCCTAAAATGGGCTCAAATATATCGGAAAATTCACTAACAATGTGAATAAGGGAAGTGACATCTTTTTCATCATTATTATCGTCATCATGTCGAATTAGAGAATATAAGGATGCTACCAAATTGGAATTCGAATCTTTAAGAACAATAGAAATCTTCTTAATAGATTGTGGATGCCGAAGATATATAGTCCTCTTGGAACATAGGATGTGGGCTTCATAACGGTTAAGCCAATCCATTCCCAAAATCATTCTGAAACCTAGGTAACGCATAACATACAAATCGGCTTGGAAAGCATAATCACATAAAATAATCTCGACATCTTTACAAAATAAACTGAGTGTTGTGGATCCACCAACCGGATTCGTAACTCTCGGTGAAGTCATCAAGAAAATAACATTTAAAGAAAAGATATCAATAAGTTCGTTTGATATAAAAGAGTGAGATGCACCTGTATCAAAAAGAACTCGAATAGGATGATCACGAACACAATAATGCCATCAAGGACAAAAGGAGAATTACCTTGACCAAGAGAAGTGTCACTAGGGTGAACAACATTTAGCTTTCCCTCCTTCTTTCTTTGAAGTTTGGGACATGAAGATATATGATGACCCGAACTTTTGCAATAGGGGCAATAAAGGGGTTTCAGACACCTATTTGCATAATGGTCTTTAGAACCACAATTGTAGCATTCTCCATGATTAAGGGTAGTAGTCTTTGCTACCGAAGTTGTTGCTTCCCTTTCTTATTGGGATTAGGCTTAAACTTAATATGCCGCTTCTTGTTGTTGTTGAAGTTTTGTTTGGCACCCACAACTTCAACATCACTTTCTTTATCGGCCTCTTCAAGTCGAAAAGCGATATCAACAAGCTGATCAAAAGAAACTTTTAGTTTCATAAGTAAAGGCTTTTTAATGTTCTTATTCAACCCATAGATAAACCTTTGATTTTTCTTCAATGGGGTGTCAATATACTCGACCCCATTAGAGAGAGATTCAAAAGATATGATGTGATCCGTCACAAAAGATTCACCTTGAACAAGGCCAATAAAGCGTCGAGCTAAAGTTATTTTTTCTGCTTCCGGCACAAACATCAACTCGATCCTTTTATGAAATTGCTTCCAAGTAAGATCCGCTTCGATAATCTTAAAAACCAAAAGCTCATACCAATCTAATGCTCTTTATTGGAGCATGCTAGTAGCCACATGGACACAATGTAGATCTATAAGAGTCATGCGAGAAAAGATGCGATCGCATGTTCTAAGCAAGCTTGCACTTCTATAACGCTTTTGTAACCCTTGAATGGCCTTCCACCCAAATTGGTATAATCACCGCACAAGCATGCAAACCCAGATTTAGGATGAGTAGGCTCTGGAAGGGGTTCGACAGCTTGGGCATTCTTTACAAGATCTAAAAGCTGTTGGGCAGACATGAATACGCCATCCTGAGGAGTGGCACTAGATTGACCGACACTGGGACGACCAGGTCTAACCATTTCTCTTCTTTAAGAAAGAAAGAAAGAAGGGAAAAAGGTTATTTTCAGAATGAATATCAAACAAACTTGATTAATAAAACAAGGCATCATAAAGGAAAATAGGATAGAACAGGTTCTAAGACTCGAATTAAATCCTACGGCACGATTTCTAGGAGAGACTTGGGACAATGATCCCCGTCATAATATTCTATATTGTTCCGAAGTTTGGCTTTGATACCAACCTGTGACGCCTTACCTCTACACTCACACTAGCCAAGAACACTACGAAGAAATGTCGTCTACTAGTACGAAGAATAAGGCTATTGAGGAGCAACCATATGTGTAATTGCTTTGTGCGAGTACCGATATGCCAAATAAAATATCACTCTCATTTCAAGAGGAAATCCGACCTACCAATACAAACTGAAACTACTACACAGTAGCTATGTGGTCTTCAAAGGCAAATATAAAATAAGCATAACACAAAGTCGGTCATAGATATTCATATCACTAAGGCAAAAACAGATATGAATACAAAACGTAAAAGGTTACATCAAAGTAGTGGCCATATAAGATCCATTACATCACAAAAGAATAGGTACAAGTGCTAGACAAAAGAATATGTATACATCAAGGAGTCTCTATCTCGAATGTATAAAAGCAAAAACTACTAAGCTAAAGTAGTTAGCCAAAAGTCAGATGACGATCCATGATAGGAAGTCAAATGGAAGCACATGAAACACCTCGGTCTAACCCGAGTACTATTTAAGAAGAAAAATAATAAACAGATCAGTCTAGCTATAAATATCATATAAAATGAGATAGGGTAAGAGATATAACAGAAATACATGATGATAATGAAAATCATAGAATATCTCAAATCTACTCAAACACCAAAAAGAATGTCATATTCTTTATCTTATTCACCATACCCCAAATATTGACAAAACATATCATTGCCAATCGCAAAAATTGATGAAACGCAAATTCCAGAAATCAACAATTAGAAATCCCAAAAACACAAAGGATGAGGCCTATCACATACGGGAGCATGAAAACTCACCAACACATGTATCACAAACGGGACGTTATTCCATGAAAATACGGGGTATTGTCCCCGGTTGGGGACAGATAAGCTGAACATCGACGCACCTAAAAAGATATGCCCCATGCACAGTCGAACATCGACGCACCTGAGAAGATACGCCCCATGCACATACCTATTGAGACGAACATCGACGCACCTAAAAAGATACGCCCCATGTACCGAACTCATTGAGCTGATTGCTTCACGAACGGTCAAAAAGACCAGGGTCCCTAGCCCTAAAAATGAGACGTAGCTCCATAAAACTGGGTACGGTACCCCTTGTGGACAAAAAGACATCGCGTATCACTAGTCTAAACCATAAAATAATCACCATCGATTAATAAGAAGTGAAAATTACACTAAGGTAGTAAATAAACGAGTTTAGCTTCATGTCCTATAACCTTTAGCTTAACTTAATTATTTACGAACAGCTTGTAGATTTCCACTCGGAAATTATCACAAAATTTCAATCGAACAAGTCCAAGAATTACCCGATAAAGAAAATGCAAACATTTCATGCCACTTGTTTTGCTAAGTCGTTTAATTAGATTTCTCATATGAATGTGGTAAAGGTTTATATGTAGTAATAGATTGGAAAACGATTTTAAAAACGAGTTTTATATTAAAAAATAGTGTGGAAATCATTATTATGAAAGAGTTTGAATATTTATTACTAGTATAGAAACCTTTGTATTTTAAAGTGACAAATCACATAATTGATTGTAAAAACAATCTATCACCAAAAACTCAAATTCGAGGACATGGATTAAAACATAAAAACGGATATTAAATCCATCAAATGGATATTCAAAAAATCCAAAAAAGAAGTCATCAAAGTCGATAAAAGTGATAACAACTAATCGGATCAACCAAAAATTGATATAAATGGAAACCCACATAAAATAGGCAAATTGGCTGAATTCAACAGCTTCAGACGTCTGAGCTGAAAGATTGGAATTTTCTTCCAGATCGCCCAGACGTCTAGGAAGTAAGCTCAGACGTCTGAGCTGAAGCTTAGAGCAAGATTTTTTTCTTAGGCCATTGATGGCCAAATCATATCGAAAGCGATCAAATGAGCTACGATGGCTAAAGATTTATGCCAAGCGACAACCCTGCCCTAAAGACTCATCAATACACTCCAAACAACTTATCCAAATATCCATATAAGAATTTTCATAGATTTTGACTTCAAAATGCCAAAAATTGGAAAATTCGCCAAACCAATTGAATTCAAAAGCAAATGGACATGAAATAGATGTTAGGAATTCACATCTAACAACTATCAAAGGTATAGACATAGATGTGAGTTCAAGAACTCATCTTTAAACCCAAAAACAACGAATGAGAAGCTCACAAACAAAGGAAAGATCAACCTCTCTTCAACTTCAACTCTAGAAGCTCCAATCTATGATCATAGACAAATATTCCCTAAATTAGGTTAGAGAAAATTTCTGAAAATCGAAGAGGAATTGAGACGGAGAAGATGAAGAGGATCTTACCTAAGCTTTTCCTTGATTTCTAGAACTTAAATTTGAATTTCTAAATAAAACTAGGGTTTAGGATTTTTAATTTCCCATCTTTTTCCCCATTTCCTTTTAACTTGAGAGTGTTAGGAAATTAGAAATGAAATGAATGAAGATGGGTGGAGTTTGGATATTTGATAGAGGAGTTGGGTTCCTTGTTAGGTTAGGGTGCTGAAACCCAAACCCAAAGCCCCAATGCAAATATCAAAATTCTAATCAACTCCAAACATATCGATGCTTATACTCAAAAAGGTCGCAAACACTGTTTTGGACTTAATGGAAGTGGCACCGAGTCCTGATTCGACCGTTTACAGATCACATTTCAGACTTTAAATTCAACTAATGATGCTATATTTAAATAAAACATTTAAACATATAACCATAAAACATGCGAATTGTTATAGCTAAATTAATTAATTATATAATTAATGTCATTTAAAGTTAATTTTTTTGACAGAAATATGTGATCCTCCAACAAAAAAAGTAGAGCACGCGTGAATATATATATATATATAACTCATAATAAGGTTCTGCCAACATGCTTGACAGGTGGCAAATCTATGTACTAGCAACAAAGTAAAAACAGGCACCCCTATAATGAGCTCCGGCAAAGCCACCGCCTATTACACCCCAATATCGAGCTCTAGCATGGTCACCGCCCGATATAGTTGATGGAAGTACCTAGAACACTGAAATAGTATTGAAGGCCAAAGATACTGGAAGCCAGCACCATCTATAAGGAATCTCTATGTAACTGCCTCGAAAGAAGTATACTAATGTCGAGAAGAAAATAATCCAGAAAATAGCACTCAGCAGTCCACTCTAAAGACTCCGTATAGCTGAAGGAAGCACCTGATGCAATCAACAATCCTGGGAATGGCTATCCTGAGCACCTGTAAAAAGACGCTAGCTGCCCTGCAAACCTGAAAAGAGACACTGACAACCTATCTAATCCAAACCTGTAACAAAACTAGGAACGATATTAGTATGAATCACATATATGTATATAAATAGAATTTATATACATATATGCGAATGTAATATCAAATGTGATAAAATAAAGCAAAGACAATCTAGTATAAAAACTAACAATTCTAAATAGTAAGGGTAGTATGATCCATACTGAAATAAAATTAACAAACTATAAACTAGAACAATAATAGATAAATAAATAAAAAATCATTACAAGAAATATCTTTATGAACTTACAAGAGGGAGCAAATTATGGTACACTAAGGGATCATTATTTAAATTAGAAAGGTTATCAAAACTAATATTATTAATGTCAAAATTATTATTGTTTTGTTTGAATATATTAATATTGTTACTAACCTTATTAAGATATTCCTTAAAAAGATTATTTTTAGCTAATTTATATTTAGGATTAGAAACCTAATTAAAGCAAAAGGAAGAAATTAAAAATATCAATTTATTGAAATGATTAATGTTATTATTAAAAATTCTTTTATTTCTTTCAAACCAAATGTACCAACAAGAAATAGTGAATAAAGTATCAAGCAAGTATCTATTATACTTATCAAACTTAAATCTAAAAGTGTTCCAATAGAAAACACAATCAGTAATTATAGTACTATATTAAAATAAAAAATATTAGGATATTAATAAGAACAAAATAAGTTTTCATACAATCATAGTAAATATGATTAATATCCTCAGAATGCATATTACAAAAATAACATTTGTTATCAATGTGAATATTTTTTCTTTTTAAAAATTATATTGTATTTAATTTACCATGCATAATTAGCCACATATGGATTTTAGATTTTAGAGGAGCGTTAAATTTGCAAATAAAATTAAAAAAGTTATTAGTTACACCTGAAAGTTAATAAATTTATAAAATGAATTAGTAGAATATTTCTTACTCTTATACCACTCCCAACTAAAATGATCATTCTCATTGTCAATATTATAAAGATTTATTCTAGCAAAAAGCAAATTAAGCTGTCTAAGGGTTGAACCTACTAGAGTTCTGTTAAAACTAAAAATCCAAGGAGGGTCATTTTCAGAATTAACAACTTCAAAAATAAATGCCTATTTAAAGTTAAAAATATCATACAACTCTTTAAACTCATTCCTAAAAGGAATAACAGAAATCCAACTATCATGCCAAATGGATGTATTATCACCAGAATGAACAATAATATTAATTCCTAAGTTAAAAATCTCATTACATTTTAAAATGAATTTCCAAAAATAAGATTGCTTATGAGAAACCGAACGACTAATTTGATAAAGATTATTACTACCGTTGTAGTAATAATTAGAAATAATTTCCTTCCATGTGTCATTATCATTGGTATCTCTGAACTTCCACAACCATTTGCCTAGAGAGACAAATTTATATTACGTAAATTAATGACACCTAAACCACCATCCTTCTTGGACCAATTCATAGACATTTAATGCAACCGTTTGGATTATCACCACTCCATAGATAATCTCTTCTAATTTTGTCTATTTTATCTATCATCCAATTAGGAAAAAGATGTAAAGACATCCAATAAGTTGGGAGAGCTGATAAAACAGAATTAATTAAAACCAATCTATCGGCTCTAGATAAAAATCTTCCGTTCCAATTAGAAATCATGTTTCTGATTTTATCTATGATTATTATCCAATCATCATGATTAAGTTTAGTAGTTCTAATAAAAAAACCAAGGTGTCAAACAAAAAATTCATAGTTTTACAATTTAATGTATTAGCAACTAAATTTTCAACATTTTCAAAGTCATTTAAGACTAAAACAGAACTTTTGTCAAAATTTATTTTTAGACCCGATAAAAGCTCAAAACTATATAGAATAAACTTAAGAGTAATTATGTGTCTAGGAAGATGAGAGGAAAAAAAAGCATGATATCATCTGCAAATTGAAGGATTGATAAACCATAGCACGATATATCATTACCAATATTACCCAGAGAACCATTATCAACTACTTTTTTAATGATCTTAGCAAAAACATCAGCAGCTAAGTTAAACGGAAGAGGCGATAAAGGGTCCCCTTGCCTTAGACCTCTCTTAGATTGAATTTTATTACCTAAAATACCATTTACCATAATACTAGATTTACCAGTTTTAAGAAAATTCATGATCCAGTTAATCCATCTATTACTAAAACCTCTAGCCTGAAAAATATCTGCAAGAAAATATCAATCAACCAAATCAAAAGTTTTAGCGAAATCTAATTTTAAGATAGCATAAGTAATATTATTCTTACAACAATGATTAGTGCATTCTTGAACAACTGCCACACCTTATGTGATATTTCTTCCTTTAATAAAAGCAGATCGTGAACATTCAATTAGGTCATTCATTCTTATACTACGTCTATTAGCTAAAACTTTTGAAATAATTTTAATGGAACAATTAATCAATGAATGGGTCTAAAATCTTTTAAATTATTAGCACCTATTTTTTTGTGCAGTAAGATAATATTTGCAAAATTAAATCTAACTAATTGTAGATTTTCATTATAAAAATCATTAAACATACTAATTAAGTCTAATTTTAAAATTTCCCAAAAATTTTTATAGAAAAAATTAGAAATCCATCCGGCCCCAGGGATTTATCACCCGGTAAGTCAAAAATGGCTTTACGGGTTTCCTCTTCAGAAAAAAGTACATCTAACTCAGAAAGATTAACATTGGAGACAGCCGGATAAAGATCATTCCATCTTACATTAATTCTATGTTTATTTTTATTACCATAAATATCTTTATAATAATTTATAAAAGCCTTATTGAGATCTCTTCGGTCAACTAATTCCACACTGTTAACTAGAATGGAATTAATTGTATCACTATGTTTTCTACCGTTGGCCATATTACGAAAAAATTTAGTATTGTTATCATCTTCATTAATCCACCAAATTCTGGATCTTTGCTTCCACATAACTTCCTCCTTATCAAGAATAGAGTTAAGTTCTTCTTGTAAGTTAGTGAGAATATTACGCTCATCTAGATTTAGTTGTCTAGTTTCTTCTGCGTTGTTTAATTTGAGCGTCTCATTAAGAATATTATCTTTTTTTAATTTTTATATTACCGAAAATATTTTTGTTCCAATTCTTAAGAGCAATCCTAAGTTCTCTAAGTTTTGAAACAAATTTTTTTGCTGAATTATCGCTATATTTAATATTATAAAAACTCATAGACGACCATTTATTAATAATTAAATTAGATAAGCTTGGTTCAAGTAACCACGTTTTTTCAAATTTGAAAGTTATACTAATAACTCTATGACGATCGCAAGTGAGAATAATAGGGCAATGGTCTGAAATCGTGTAGGGCCAACCAGAGACTCTACAGATGGGAAATTTATGCTCTATTTCATCACTAACGAAAAACCTATCTAAGAGAGCCATAGAGGAGATCCCTATTATTACTCCAAGTAAATTCTCTATTAGAAAGTGGAATTTTAATCTAATTAGAATTATTAATAAAATGGTCAAATTCCTCCATAGCAGAGTAATCTCCCTTTCGAGGAGCACGCTCCCCAATAAAACGAGTAATGTTGAAATCTCCTTCCAATATCCAAGAACCCGACGCAAAAGATCTAAACTTAATGCATTCATTCCAAAGAATACGTCTATCTATTTTTGAGTTAGTCCCATAAACATTAGAAATATTTAAAAAAGAATTACCAGTTAGATTAATTAGAATGGTGTGTAAAGAGTTTTGTTTGTAAATACATTGAAGTAATTTAAAGAAATTATCCCTCCAACCAATCATTAAACCCCCATAAGAACCCATAGAGGGTAAAAAGAACCCACTTTCTAAAATAATATCCACCTAACCTTCTATAGAAATAAAAATCAAGACAATCAATTTTAGTCTCCTGAAGGAGAGCTATATCAATGGAATAGTCTTTAAAAAAAATCCTAACCTTGTCACACTTATTTAAGTCATTCAGACCTCTTATATTCCAAGTAATGATCCCCATATGCTAGTTGACTTAGCCCTATCAAGTTCCTTGTTTCTAATAAACTCGTGATCAACCTCAATATCAGTGAAAATTAATGCAGTATCATTAGCTAATTGACTAAACTCAAAGGAAGATAAACTACCTAAAGCATAAGGTGAATAAGTGCTACCCAAACCAGAAAGCATACCCGACCCTGAATTTGTTGCACCGCTCACGATACTCAAATTTGAGAACTCACCTATGGACATAGAGTGGCTACCCTGTATCTTAACACTGCGACGAACAAAACCAGTAGAAGACACAACCATCCAACGTCTACCTCTCTTCGATGAGGAAGAATAAGAATCTGAATTGCAAGCAGCTATAACAACCTCTTTCATTGATAGATGTGGAGAGCCTTTACACAAATCACCAGAAACAACTTCTGTCAAATGACCCAGTGCTGACTCACCCAAATAAACAACAGCTCCCATCTTATCTTTAGAAAATACTGCCATCTTTTTGCTTTCAGATTTTTGACATTTCGGTGTAACATGATCAGATAAAATGTGTGCATCATGCACACCAGACACCACATCCATAACATACATAAATTCATCAAGATCAATACGATCTTCCAAAACTGAAACCTTCTCATCATCAAAGTGAATATCTACTTATAATATCCACTCTTGAAATTCCCCTGACTGCCACAACAATTTATCTTCATCAAAAATAGACTCGACCATGGTTTGTGAAACCTCGAGCACATTCATTAACTCTTCTGCCCATTTACTATTATCAAGCATGTCATTTTTGACCTTAGAATCAACAACCATAGGCATATCAACATCCAAAGCTTTCAGCCACCAGTCATTAATGAATATCTTATTGAACTTAGAGAATAGATCAACATCACTTCTAAATTCAAAATCACTATCTGATATAAGATTCTAATGTTCATACGCAAGAAAACTATCTATAACATTACTACCTAAACAATCAACAGTGGAACAAACTACTACCTCACCTAAACGAACACAATCATCAGATTTCACAATGTAATCTGGAGTAACCTTTGGTTCTAGACAAGCGACTTTGTTGGAGGTAGAAATCATAAAAACATCCATACTGTGAGAAAATGAATTACCTTTTTTGGTCTTTGATAGAATAAAGCCACTGCTTGAATCTATATCCTTACCCTTTGTCACTGATTTGGTCAAGAAATGATCATTTATACAGAGAGCAACTTCTGGATCAAGCAAGATAGGATCCAATATTAAAGATCCTTCTCTTCTTGGATTTTCAAGAAACACTTTCATCTATATTCGAACAAACTAAGTTTCCTCTGGTATGACAGATGAATCAAATTTTTCGAAATGATTATCTAGATCACCGAAATTATCTCGATTGCCCTTTCCAATGTTCGGCGAGTTTAAAATGTTAAAATGAAGTAAAAGATCATCTAAAAACTTTAAGCCCTCATTTCTTTTTTGCCAGAGATAATCGATTAAAATCCCTCTCAATAGAATGAACTTTAAAACAAATTGGAAACCATGTTCCACTGGAAGTGTTGAAGAGATTGAAGAATTTGAAGAAGATTCGATTGTACCAAAGTAATGTTCTGGATCGCCAAATCTTGCTTTGTAGCCCTGACCAATGTTCGGGGAGTTAACAAAATTAAAATGAAGTAGCATTTCTTCCAAATACCTAATACCTTCGATTCTTTTTTGCCACAAATAATCAAGAAGAATCCCTTTCCAAAGCATGATCTTTAAAACGAATTGAACTCCGTTTTCAACCAGCGTATCAGAGGAAACAGGGGTACTAGAATTTATCGAACACCCATTTCTCTTGTGACCAAATTTACCACAACTGAAGCACCTAATTGGATCATGGGATTGAGACGCAAAATGATTGCTATCGCCACATCTAAAACATAAAATTTTGTTAGATTTTGAATCTATCCATCTTTTGTTCGAAACTTGAATCCGTGGATCTCGAGGTTTGCTTGATGGCAATCGGTCTTTGACCACTTGTGCATAAGAATGGTAGCGAGAAAAATCTGGATTGAGATCTCTATCAATAAAATCAACTTGCGAATAAGAACGATTAAAAGATGATAGAGAAAGATTTTGAGAGCAGAGACGAGAAACTATCGCCATTTTTTCCAGGAAATTTTTCGTTTAAAGTTAATTAATTAATTATTTAAGATGTTTTAAGGTTAATTAATTATTCTATTAAAAATGATTTAGATGATTAAGTATTTTAATGAAAAGGGGTCTAAGGTTGATTAACTACATTAACCAAAGTGGTTTAAGTTAATTAATTAATTAACAAGGTTTAAGTTGATTATTTTGATTTATGAGGTTAAAGTTAATTAATAAATTATTACTAATGATGTTTCAGTTATCTAATTATCTAACTAAGGGTGCTTAAAGATAATTAAATAATTTTATTAATTTTATTAATTTTTTTAAGTTAATAAAGTGATTAATTTGAAGGAGTTTATAAACAATATTTATTAAAATAATAGTACGGATTTATAAATAATATTTTAAAAATAAAGGGAATGTTTTATAAAATATTTATAATAAAATGGAAAGGATTTATAATGATTATTTTTCAATAAAGGAAATGAATTTTAAATGCTGTTTAATTATAAACAAGTTAAAGGTTATGGTCCATATAGCGATAGTCATAATGGACGCAATTTTGAAACCCAGTGATTTATTTACATTGGAAAAGTTATCTACCTAAAATATATGAGAACCCCTTTCAAGTAAGATTTAGATAGTTGCAAAATCAATTTAAGATGAGTTTGGAATTATTAATTTATTTCAATAATGATTAATAACTGATTTAGAGAAATGTTTTGAATAAGAGAAGGGTGATTGTTGTGGGTTTATAATAAACAACGTTTTAAATTATAGTTGTTTTTGACCTAATTTAATATGTCTTGAGGAAAGTAAGAAATCTTCCTTGGTTTTGTGAATATACTTATACTATTAAGATAAGTTTATAGTTTTGTTTTCTAAGTATTTAAAATATAATGTTTTGTGAATATACTTATACCATTGAGATAAGTATATGGAAATGATTTCCAAATATTTACAAAGTGTTTAGTTAATTAAAATATTAATTAAAGAGGCTTAGTGGTTGTTTATGGGCTTAATCAAGTTTAGTTTCCTATGAATTTAAAGCTCTGATTGTTCGTTGTTTTATTTGATAGTCAAATAAATGACTACCAAATCTTGGTCTAAATAATCCTTCTAAATTTTGGTGGTAAGAAAGGAATTCCCTATTTAACACCGAAGGATATAACTCTAGAAATACCTATGAAAAATATTTGAGTTATAATGGCACAATCATCTTCGATGATGTTGTACTGTGCATATAAATCTGTTTGTTCACCTAGGATAATTGATAGGGAGATCTATCCACTAAAACGGTTAGGGGGTGATCCCCGCCCCTATATATTGTTCGTATATTTTTGAAAGAACCAGAGTTGAGTTTACTAGGAACCATCGAACATTAGTTTGAAGAGACCGAGATCAGATTAGTATGAATTATCTTAAAACCACTTTGATCTAAATCAAACGATGTATTGAAGATATCTTAAAGATAGTTGAATTGAAGGCGAAGCTCTTTAAAGTGCAAGGTTTATTTGCTACTAATCCTGAGGGTGATTTCGAAATGTATGCAGTAGAAGTAGGCCTTCAATTTATTCATATCCCGAACAACTTGTGTGGATGAATGCTAACAATGCATTTATGCCTAGAGGGTAGTGTTGGCATTCCAACTGGGAGCCGCTAAGAGAGGAAAAATGTAAAACGTGACATCACAAGCCTCATAAGCCATAATGGCTAAAACAGTGGATAGAGTAGAGCTATGTGGTTTTCTACCATTAGGAGCATCGTTTCATGGATATAGAGTCGGTATTGAATGATTTTGCATGCGCTCAAGGAGTGGGACCAAGGAGAGTGCACATTTTTCTAGGCTTTGGTCCCGGGGAATGATGTAATCCGATTTTCATGTTAAAGAGGTAGTCGGCTCTGTGTAGTAGCGATGCAAAAAGTTCTTGTTGATCTTGGGTACATTTTATCTAGAGGTGTACTATACAGAATGTAGTCCCTTGCCTCGCTATGTTAGAATCTAATCTCCTACACGAGCCCTTGTGGTTTTAGTTGTGCCAACTATGTTGAAACATGAGTTGCTAGTATTTTAGCTATTTTATACATTTATTTTCAACACTTAGACATTATTGTAATATCATTGGATTTTTAATAAAAATGTTTTGGTTATCGTAAGATGAAAACCCATTCGTATTTATATACGTCGTGGTCTTACGAGATACCTTTATTTCAAAAGGTTGTATAACACTATGTAATCCATTTGATTCTGTTTTTCACAGTGGTTTCACCAGACCGACCCGGGCATTGTTTTCCTATAAAGTTCGGGCCAGATTGAGCATGTTTTTTTAGATTTAGCTGGACATTTTGGAGTTTTCAGGAGACCAGCTAGAGCCTTCAAGACGTGCTTCCGTATTTTGTAGTTATTCTTTCGCTGTTTGTTCTAGTTGTATTTATCAACAAGTTGTAAGGACAGATTGTTATAACTGTCCAGTCTGATGAAATGATTGTGTTGTACTCTAATTGATGTATGAATTATAAAGTTCGATTTCTTTTGTAAAGATCATTTTTATATTATATGTTACTCGTCAAGTTTGTTCAATTCTTCTCTGTCTTTTCTTTCTATACCAATGATCTATCTTTCTGGCACTTGGATGTTTGGTATGTGAATACCGTGGATGTATTAATGTTGATTTCTGAGGATCAAAAAGGCGGGTTGATACAAAAGATCACATTTTTAAGCAAGTTTAAAACTTTATTTTATTGCTAATAAATTGCCTTGATCTTGGTTGACAATATATTATGTTTAGTGTTGTATATTTTAGAACCTTAAATTTTTGATGTTTTGATTGTGACAACTATATAAGTAAATGTATCATTTAAACCTAAGTAAACTTGTAGGAGAAGATATTATTTTTCACTCGACAAATATTCTAACAATTTGAAGAAAGATTCTAGATTGAAGCTTAAGCAAAGTATTAATTTAAGGTTTGAGTTTAGATGTAGATAGATGTTAAATTATCTTCGAAGTGGTATATTTATGCACTCAAAATAAAATATTGGCAAATCAAAGAAGCTACATGAAAACACTGCATTTATCCCGTTGAATGACCTTTGTCAACCGACTGAATGCTGTGCATGTTCAAAAATAATAAGAACATTCTGCCGTTGACTTGGAATATTCAGATGGTTGAGTTATACCATTTTTTCACTATTTCTTTGTTGTTTTAATTTTCAATCGATTCAGCTAGTTGATTTGCTCTATTAAGACGGCTAAATATTCATAATGACTAGTTTTTCAAGAGACACTTCATTTTAATGAACAAAAACAACTCTTGATTCAAGAGTTGCTTCCATATCTTTTTATGACTATCTTTCATGAAAATATACAACTCTTAATCTCTATAAATAGCCATGAATTCGATTGTTTTGATAATGAATTCTTATTCTTATTTCTAAGCTATCTTGTTATTTGAACTCTGAGCATTCAATAGTTAAAAAATTCATTCTGGTCACTTGTTCATTCAGGATACTTTATTGGTGATCTAATAAACTTCCCACCTTCACAAATTACATGATATACCACAAAGGAGAAGATTATAGGAAGGATGTACTCTAAAAATTTATCTATGCTATTAAAAGAGCACATTTAGTCTGATAATTTTCTGTATTATTAAAGTCCTGTTCGATTGCTCAAGCAGTTGATGTCCTATTATGTTGCTCAGGCGGTTGAAGTCCTGTTCGGTTGCTCAGGCAATGTAATACACGTTTCTTTAGGTTAAGTGAGGGTTAATAGTTAAATTCCAAAAGGAGTTTGGGACTGGACGTAGAATGTGAAGTTCGAACTAGTAAAAAAAATCTATGGTGTCATTTACTTTATTACTTTACTTTTACATTTACATTTTCCATAAGTAGATAATTTATTTTATACTCCATATTGCACGATCCTTAATCACTCTCAGTATATATGTGAGATTATATAAATCGTTTGGCTGTGAACTTGGAAATATAGTTTGGATGTTTAGTGATGTTGAAAGAAATGATGTTTACTTTGTGTAACGACTTGTCTTTCGACCTTTAGAAGTCGACACTAATACATCCTCAGTATTCATGTGCCGAACAACCAAGTGCTGGAAAGACAGTTTGTTAGGGGAAGAGAAGAAGGAGGAAAGAAGAAAACTAAATAACGCAAAATCTCACAGTGGAACAAATAAACTATAATATACAATAAATTTTACACAAAGAAAGAATATGACATACATACACCAATCTGAGTACACTAACATATTTTAGCCTAGATAGTGATAACTGCCTATCCTTACGATTGTTGATAAATACAACCAACAGACAATACAGCGAAACACAAAGAAATACTTAGAAACTTCTTGGACCCCCAGATCGCTTCTTAAGCACTAATGCATCCGAATCAATCGGTAAATTTGCTAGGTCTGACTCGAGCATTGAAAGGGAAGAATGTCCGGTTTAGTCTGGTAAACCAGCGTGAGAAAAACACATCCATATGGGATTTAATGTTTATCAAAAACCTTCCAAATAAAGATATCTCTTAAGACCACACCGCATATAAAAACGAACGATTTTTTACCTTACGGTAACCAAAACATTTTCTATAGAAAATCCATTGATATTATAATAATATATAGGGGTCAAAGTAAAATATTAGTGTAGCTGAAATGCTTGCATCTCACATTTCAACATAGTTGCGCACAACTAAGTCCATAAAGCTCGTATTGGAGAACAGATTCCATACTATGACAAGATAAGGAACTACCTTCCGATGGTACATCTCTAGATAAAATGCACCAGGGTCTGATAAGAACATCTTGTACCACTTCCATACAGGATTGGTCTACCACTTGACAAGTAGTACCAAATACGATTACCCCACTTTGGGACCCAAAGCATACATGGGTAAATAGTAAAAGATCTAGATTCGGAACGACCATACCCTGATGGGAGCGACCCACAAAGCCAAGATGCATGCTCGATTTTTGTCATTTCTCGATTATGAGGCTTGAGGCTACATTTTATCTTTATATAGCACTTCCTACTCGAAATGCTATATTGCCTTCCAGTCGACAACACAATGTCAGCGCTCATCCATACAAGTCATTCAGTAGATGAACGAGCTAAAGGCACTACTTCTACTACATCCATTTTGGAATCACCCTCAGGATTAGTAGCAAGAAACCCATGCACTTCAAAGAGCTCCGTCTTCATCTTCAAGATATCTTCACTTCGAAACGCTAATGTTGAATCAAGGTTGTTTTTGGATCACATATCTGGTCATGGTCTCTTCGAAACAACATTCAGTAGTTTTCAGTAAAACTCAACCCTAGTTTTTTTGGAAATAAACAGTCAAAGTTAAGAGCGGAGATCACCTCCTAACCATTAGTGGATGGATTTCCTTATCATTTGTGCTAAGAGAACAAATCAAGATTTATTCCAACAGTATAGCATCATCAGAGATGACCGTGCCATATAACTCATGTGTTTCTCCTAAATATTTCCGAAGTTAGGTTTGGGTCCATATTTGATAGTCGATTATTTAACTTCTACAAACACACATACAATCATGGATTTAATTCCTTAGGGAAATCCAACATTGGAGCAAAAAAGTAGCCACAGACATCTATAATTAACCTTTCCATTAACTAAAATCAATTTGTAAATTACTTATATAAAAATACCTTTATAAAGATATACCAAATCCTTATATTATCAATACTTCGAAAATATCCATATACTTATCTCAACGGTATAAGTATATTCACAAACACTACACTTCACAACTTAGAAAATGCACTCATGTTATTATCTCAATGGTATAAGTATATTTATAAAATTGAGAAAGATTTTGTTTTTATTCAATTCTAAAATCATTTATAAACTCCTTATAAATCTCTAAAACAATTTATAAACCATTTTATAAATTTTTGAAAATTATTTATAATCTCTTTTATAAATTTCAATCACTTATAAATTCTTTTTACACATTTCTAAAATCTTTTACAAACTCGTTGTAAATCCGTACAACTATTTATAAAACTCCTTTTATAAATCTATAAACCTCTTTATAAAATCCCTTTATAAATATCTAACAAAAAATATTAACTCTTTTATAAATCTATAAAAACAGTTTATAAAACTATTTTATAAATATTTGAAACCATTCATAAAACTGTACTAATAAATCTTGAAACATTGTTAATAAATAACAATCATTTATTTCAAAGACTATTATATAATAATAATTATTATTAATAAACATTATAAATAAATAATTATTATTAATTTCTAAAAATCTTAAAAATAATAATTAATTGTTTCAAAACATTATTAATAATATAATAATAAATAAATCTTCAACATTATTATATATAATAAAAATTTACTTCCTAAACACTATTAATAATCATTATTATTAATTTCAAACCGTATTATTTATTTTGAAAAAAATTAACCTTCCAAAGTATTAAAGTATTGATAAATAACCTTAAAAATGTTGGATAGAAATAGATAACTTTTAAAAAATACTAAATATAATTAAATAACTTTTAAAACAAAATTCAATATAAATAAATAACTTTTAAAACAATATTAAATAATAGTTAAATCACTTAAATCATTATTGAATAATAGATAATCAATTCAACACATTTCTAAATAATTTAGAAATAATAATTTAAAAGGTTTGTTTCGAAATCATTCTCCAAAGCAGAACCATTTAAAAACCAAATGACAATTAATTGTATTTTTCATAATACTAAATTCTGGCCAACAATCACGAGAGCACTTAATCAATGTTGACATTGATTTTCTCTCACTAAAGGGTTTTCAGCTTTTGAACATATAAAAATATCATATCCAATAGTGTCAAACAATCAGTTGATATTAAATAATCGCATAACAGGAATATTATTGAAAATAAATTTGTTCTAGCTAGGAATCATGTTGGATCCTTCCAATCCATCCTCCTATATCACAACTTATATATCGACATATGTATGCATATACATACATACATATACATATACATATATATATATAAAATCAACAGCGGTGAGGAATTTTATTGGATCTCTCCAACCTATTCCCCTACATCACAAACAATATATAATCATATATCACAAGTCATCTGCTATTAGGTCATCCACTTCAGGGGCGAGAATAAATCCAAACCAACTGATAAAACAGTAAATCATCCAAACATCCAGTCAATAATTTTTATCAGCGATATAACATTACTGGTTAAACAAAAAGATGAGTTTTAGTTCACCGAAATCTTAACATCCTCAAGATGTTCTGGTTTCATCAGAATCCAAACAACATTCGAATTCAACGTCAAAATTCATCTAGCTCCAAATGTCACCAATTTAAGTCGAAACGTTGTATTCATTGATATAAACGACTGACTGCGTTTGATTTGGACCTAAAACGAACAAGATATTCAATCTATAAGATCATGAACTAAATAATATAAATTTATTCCTTAATTACATAATTATTTTTATAAGTAACCTTATTTAAAACATCATACTCCTTCTCCTCACTCTCGTTCTCAATCAAACTCATCCCAAACCTAAATGACGCTTCCACTTCTTGCCTCACCGCTGCCGCTTTGGCTGACCGGACGCCGCTGCGTCATGCCCCATGCCAAACTAGCCCCCTACTCCCAATACCACTTGCCATGCCCCAAGTCTCGCCACCGTTCGCCCTATTTTTCTCAAAATGAAAAATACAAATGCCCACCTCTCGCCGCCGCCACAAGCAATTTCACACCACCAAACTCCGACTGTGCATAGCCCTCCTCGTCCTTTATGACTTCCCTTCAGAGTCCAAGGGCCCACACTCGACGATGACTCCGCAATTGGAGAAAAACGCTGCTGCTGTTCATTGATGCATTGCTACCGCCACATCGCAATCTAAAATAATCTAATGGTACGCTAGCTTCATTTCGACATCGACAACATTTCTCTAGTTGAACACTTCACCTGAAATTGCACGGATTGGTCCTTATGAATGTAGATCGTTGGATTATGAGCACTTGGATTTTTGAATTGAGAAACGTTTTCTCTGGTTTGAATGCGATTTTATAAGGAGAAAGGGTATGGACTGTATAGTGGAAACATGGTGAGTATGGTGGAGGATATGGTTGAATAGAAAAGGGTATGGTCAAAATATTATATCACTTTATTTAAATAAAAATATCCAGCTTCTATATACCCGGAAATCTCAAACTCTTGTCGAGGCGTGCCGCTTAGCGTTCTACACTAAATAACCCTATTCCAAACTCAATGGAACTATTATCGGGACCTAATTCCAAAGTATAAAGAAGTTAGCTTTCCACAATCGAATTATATAAATTAAATTTCCTTTAATTAATTTCTTCATGTTTCGTGCTCGCATGACCAAATGATACTTCCGATCATCACGAAATTCGTTATCATATTACAGATCCAATGGCACTGATTTCGTGAATATCAAAGCAGTGTCCCAGCAAGCTATTTTCACACGTTAATTAAAACAAATTATTATTAAATCCATTTTAATCACTTTTAATTCTAAATTAAAAGTTTACTATTATCATCCTTATCTAAAAAAAATTTAAATAGGATTTCCAAATCATTTTTGATTCATTTTAAATCCACAATTCACCTATTCAAATAACCCTTATTTTTTAAATTTACGCTATTTGACTCATAATTTCACATTTCAATATTTGAAATAAATTAAATATTTCAAAATCGGCTAACAAAAATTCTAGATCGTTACATTCTTCCCTCCTTAAGAATTTCACCCACAAAATTACCAAGGTAGGAAAACTGTCCTAAACCCATTAAATTTTCGAAACCAATTAGTTGAAATTTTATTATAAATTCTCTAAGTCTTAAATTTATGGAAAATTTTGGCAGTGTTTCCTTTGCCCAAGTAGATCGGAAAAACTACAAATCGTCACTAGTAACCTAATACCAAGCAAAAGAAATAAAAGCCAAGTGGCTAGTCATCAAATCATCAAATCCAAACGACAATATAAACATGTACCTGTTTCTCGGGCAACCAAACTCTATTCATGAATCCAAAGGCATTCAACTAGCATTGCGTCTATATACCTGCATCTTATTTACAATTAACATCCAACTACAAAATTAATAACCATTTTATTTTGCATTCTCTCAACGTCAAACATTTAATTATGATAAAGCTCGTAAGATGTACATATACAACCCATACCGTGACGACCCGAATTTTTAAGCAATTTAAATTGGAATATTTAACTGATTTGGAATATTAAAAAGTTTAATTTTTAACTTGAATTTCAAATATCAATATTTATTGGATAACCAATTGTTGAATTTCATTATTGTAAATTGGGTAAAATGTGAAATCTGGAATTTTAAGTCTGTTAAAAATAATTTGAAGGCTTGTAAAATTTATATTGATAGTACTAAAGATAGTAAAAAGTGTTGAAATTGAATTTGGAAGAGTTTGTTAAGTTTTGAAATTTTATCGTTTAAATTGAATTTAAAAATAGCCTTCCGAGGCACAGTCTCGGACGACGAAACCAGTTCCATTGGATCCGTAATATTATATTATTATCGGATTTCAATTTTCGTACAGTTTGGAGTTGCTATGTGAGCGTATGGTATGTAAACGAGCTGAAATCTATATCGAAAATTTAATATAATAACTGGTTTAAACGCTATCTTCTCCATACGATCGAACTAGGGCTCGAAACCTTTTCTGTTGCGTCCGGAATAGGGATATAACCCTAGGAGCGTCTAGCGGCCCACCTCGGTAGGAGTTCGTGATTTTAGGCTACGTAATGTGGAACGATTTAAAATCAAATTCAAATTCAAATATAAAATATTATTTCTTGTCAAACTTTTCTTCAGCCAAAATCCTTCCTGAGCAGGCCGTCTTCCATTCCATCATGTTCCCTCTTTTATAAACATGACGCAATCTTCCTCTGCAAAATTTTAAATCGAAATCAGTAATGGCCGACCTAATCTCTGTTAAATCATGCTACCTATCCCTTCGTTTACATCAAACAGTTCCTTCTCATTCCTTTTATGATTGCTTGTTCCTCTCTCTCGTTATTCAATTCGAAGAAAGAAAAAGAAACTAATATCGACATTCCCTTCCTCTTCAAAAACAAATAATCAGAGCGGTTTAAAAAAAAATTATTATGACTTTGTTTCTGAAAATCTAATGCGACTTCAATAAAAAAGGGGAAAAATCGTTCTTCTTCGAATTGGGCAAATGGGACGCTCGCGTTTTCTCGTTATAATCTGTAGATGGTCGCTTGGACGAGGGAAGCAAGGTTCGCAGGAGAAAACGCGCGTGAGTGGGATGAGGGCTACGCGAGGTGTGATGGTTCGATCTGAATAGGGATTAGGGTCGGTGATGTAGGGGCTGTTGTTTTGGGTTGTGTTCGGCGCTGCTCGTGGAGGTGAGGATGAGCGATAGTTAGGATGAGTGCCGCAAAGCGATAGAAGGTGGAGTTTGGTCCTTCGAATGGATGTGAGGCAGTGGTGTTGCGTACTCGTGGGTCATGAATGGAAGAGGGAAGGTGGCTGAGGTCGTGAGTTCAGTGGGTGACAGCGAGGAGGTGGATTTGGCAGTAAGGTATAGCTTCAGATTTATCTTTTTTCCAATTTAATCTATAGATGAAAATATACTGACGAGATTTTGGAAAAAAAATATAAAGATCTGGAAACATGAATTTTTCTGGTTGAAAAGAATAAAAAAATAAAATAAAATAAGGTTAGATACTATTTATGTAATCAGGGTTATACCCGAATATAACATAGACAAAATTTGTGAAATAAGGATTTTAAAGGGTTTAAATCGAAAGGTTACATAAAAATTAGACTTTTGAAATCGTATAGATCAATTTATATATCGAATGTGATTTTCAAGGAAACTTTTAATTGGTTATAACAATTTAAAATTTGCATGCCAGATTTAATTTAAAACAAAAATTTAATTACCTTAGTGATTAATAAAGATATGTAATTTGGTTATACAAGGTTAAAAATCGAAAATGAGGCAGGCTGGATTCGAATGGATGCTAACAAAATGAAAAGGTGAGTTAATCTCACTCAGTTTAAAATTTAAATTTTAAATAATTAAATTTAAATAATTGATTGTGTGGTTGAATTGACTGATGTGATATAGTATAGTATAATTTGAAATTGGCATATTATGTGATGCTAACATCTGTAGATGCAGGAAAAACAGGTTGGAGGGATCCAAGTGGACCCCTCAACATTTATTATTCAATATTCTCTATTGTGATTACTTTATATTCTATGATGAATACATTGGAATGTTGAATGTTATGATTTGATTGGGTATATTTGGGTATAATGAATTACCAAAAATATATAAATTGGATTTTCAAAAGAAAATAAAGGAAGTAAAGTTGTAAACGAAATAATCTTAGAAAAATTAATAAAATTAGAATGAATTGAAAAGAAATGGAAGTATGTTAAATACTAATAAATAACTTTGAGTACGAAAAGAAAGGGGTTTGAATAAACAGTAATTAGTGAATTGTAAAATCAAGTGATATTATTTCAAAGGAATAAAGAATTGTTTTAAAACTCAAAGTTTTAAATTTATTTAAAGGAATCAGAAGTAAACCAAGAAATCTAAATTGGTATTTCAAGTAAAAGTATCTTAAATCATAATTAAGGAATAAAATCTAAAATTAAAGGATTTTTGAATGAATGAAGTAAACTGGAAATCAATTTGGAAATTGATTTAAGTGTTTGAAATTGGATATTTGGAAGAATAAATTCAAGGTGAGAATTTATTAAAGGTATGAGAAAATTTGTTTAAAAATGAATAGTGATTTATTTTTAAAGGTTGTGAAGAGAATTATATTTCTCTGGATAGCCAAGTACGTTTTCAAAGCAAGTTTCTAAAAATAAAATAAAGGTTTTAATGTTGTTTTACATAGTATGTTCTTGGAAATTTATGATTTCTAAATGTTTAAATTCTAAAGTAAATATTTATTCAAATCTATTACCGTAGTAATAATTTATAAAGTGTAACTTAGTAATTCTGTTTTAAAGGTGAAAACCTAGTTTATATTTATAAAGTAACTTTATTTTCAAATATTCATATAGTATATATTTTTAATCAATTATTGAAGTAGTTTTAATTTAAATATTTTAAAGTAAATTCTAGAGTAAGTAATTTGTTAATCTATTATCGTAATAATTATTTAAAGAGTGATTTGGTATTTTGTTTAAAGAAGAAATCTAATGTATAGTTATAAGGTAACCTTATTTCTAGAGTATTATTTTAAATAAAGTGCTAAAGTAATTTTTTCTATATTGAATGTTAAATATATTTTACAATAAAGTGTTTTTAAATTATTTTAAAAAATCTAAAGTTTGTGCTTGGTGATTCCATTGGAAATAGAAATACTTGGAATTTATTCTGAGAAAAGAATATAGTTTTGAAAACTGTTTTTCAAAAAGGTTTGAAAAGTGAAAATATATCTTGTGAAGATATTTTTGAGATAAATAAATAATTTGAGAAATTATTTATTGTTTGATGGATGTTTGTGAATATTAATTGATAGTTAAATCACCGACTATCAATATTGGACAAATGCGTTGATCATTTCGAAGAGACCGGGATCGAGTTTTATTTCTCGAAAACCACTTCGATCCAGTTTGTACGTTTCGTGGAAACGAGTTTGGATTCGAAGATGGAGCAGTGAAGTGCAAGGGTGTAACAACCCGCATATTTATCGATTTTTATATTTAAATATATCTTTTTAAATATTTTATCGATACTCGGAATTTAGTCCGAAAAGCTACTTTTTACATACGGTCGAATTAGGAGTCGGGACCACTTCCATTGAGTTCAAAATGACGTTTGCGATCTTTTTAAGTGTAAACTTTGATACGTTTGGAGTTAGTGGAATTTTTCTACTTTTTTGTACTTAGGGTTTTGGTTTAGGCTGAGCCCATTAACCCCACTTATGTATTCAGTCCCAACCCCTTCTCCTCTTCATTACTTCATTCCTCATTTTCTAATACTCAAGCTTGTATAACAATGGAGAGTGGAAGAGGAAATTAAAATTCTAAGCCCTAGTCTTCATTAGCAAATCCAACCTCTAGCTCCAAACTAATAGAAGAACCCATTGGTAAGCCTTCTCTTCTTCTTCTCCAACTCATTCTCTTATCAATTTCAGAAATTCCTAAACCTAACTTTGGGAATGTTCTTCTCTTAAAGCTTAGAATCAAGCTTCTTGAGTTGGATTTGAAGAGTGGTTGATTCTCCTTTGCTTTAAAGCTTTTTCTTCATTTGTTTGGGTTCAAAGGTGAGATTTTTATCTCACATATTTATCTATAATTATCTTCGATTGTTAGGTATGAATTCCTAACACTTATTCTTGTGCAATTGATTTTGGTTTGGTTTGATCTGGTGTATATTCCAATTTTTGGTGTTTTGAAATCCAATTCTATGAAAATCCTTTTATGGATATTTGGACATTGATATTTGAGGCGTATCGAAGAACCATTAAGGCTGGGTTGTCGCTTGGCGTAAATCCTTAGTCATTGTCGCTCGATCGATCACTTCCGGTATTCGTTTGGCCATTTTTTGGCCTAGGTTCAGGGAATGCCCTGAACCCTTGATTCAGATGTCTGAAACATTAGATTCAGACGTCTGAATATTATACTAGGAATTTTTAGTCCCCAGTATTCAGACGTCTGAATCTATATTTCAGACGTCTGAATTGGTTCATTTGGAACCAGAAAGGAAATAGGCTAAAAAGTGCCTATTTCAGACGTCTGAAATCAACGATTCAGACGTCTGAATTCTGTTTTGGAAAATATTTTATTTTCCAGATTCAGACGTCTAAATCCTTGATTTCAGACGTCTGAATATGCAGTCTTTTGCCTATTTGCTTCAGAATTCCAACTTTAATCGATTCGTGTGGATTCCCTTTTGTTATTATCACTTATTACTGACTTTGATGACATTTTCTTCATGATTTTTGGGAATATCCATTTTGATAGATCCGGTATCGATTTCTTTGGATTTTATTCACGTCTTTGAATGTGAATTTTGATGATTGATTGTTTCTACAATCACTTCTATGATTTGTCACTTTAAAATATGAAGGTAACTAGTAGTAAATATCAAAACTCTTTCAACAAAATGATTTCAACTCTATTTTCAATAACAAATCTCTTTTCTTAAACCGTTTTCCAATCTATTAGTATGTACAAACCTTTACCTCACTCGTACGAGAAATCTAATTAAATGACTTAGTAAAACGAGTGGTATGAAACGCTTGCGTTTACTTCGTCGGTTAATTCTTGGACTTGTTCGATTGAATCTCTTGTGACAATTTTCTAGTGGAGATCTACAATTTGTTCGTAAATATTTAAGTTAAGCTAGTGGTTATGGGACATGAGGCTAAGCTCATATATTTACTAGCTTACTGTAATTGACACTTCTCTTTGATCATGACGATCATTTTAAGATTTAGACTAGCAATTGTGCGTTGTCTCTTTGTTTGCGAGGTTAGACTTGACCCCGTTTCTGTGTGATTTCGAATCACACATGTGGGGTAGCTCCCCATGGTCTTCGTGCCGTTCGTGTGTCAAAATTAATGGTTAGCTACCATGAGATAGCATCTTGTTCGTGTGATACATATGTTGGCGAGTTTTTATGCTCCCGTTCGTGTGATAGGCCTCCTCCCTTTTTATGATTTTTGGATTTCGTGTGTTGAATTCTGGAATTTCTGCTTCACCAATTTTAGTGATTTTCATTGATATGATTTATCAATTTTTGTTCCTTGGTGAATTCGTGTGTCATTGACTTGTTGTGAATACAAGTTTTGGGTATGTAACCCTTTTTGGATCTTTGTGAAGATTTTTGTGATATTGATTAATCTCATGTTGAGTTTCAATTACATACTCATTGTAGTATGCCTGTATGGTTATCATATGTTTATGCCATATCTCTTGTTCTATATCATGTTATCTGATATTTATAGCTAGACTGATCCATTTACTATTTTCTTATAAATAAAACTCGGGTCAGACCGAGATGTTACAGGTGCTTCTGCTTGACTTCTCCCCAGGGATTCATTACTCTGACTTTTGGCTAACTATTTAGATTAGCAGTTTTTGTTGTTTACACCTGAGATATAGACTCATAGTTGTATTCTTTTGTATAGCACGTGTTGCTATTCTTCTGTATTATTATGCATCTTTTTGACCACTACTCTGATGTACACTTTCATGTGTTAGTTATATATTCATATCTTCTTCCGCCTTTGTGATATGAATTATCTGTGACTGATTTGTGTTATGTTTATTCCTATATTTGTTTCCGAAGATTATTATAGCCACCGTGTAGTAGCTTTGAGTTTGTATCGGTGTGTCGGATTTCCTCCCGAGATCAAATGCATTATACTATTCGACATAGCGGTGCTCGCACAAAGCCATTGCATGGATGGTCACACCTCAACAGCCTTATTCTCCATGCTAGTTGACAGCATTACTCTGTAGTGTTCTTGTCTAGCGTGGGTATAGAGGTGGGGCGTCACAAAGGGATAGTCGCTACTAATCCTGAGCATATTTCCAAAATGGATGTAGTAGGAATAGTGCCTTCGGTTCCGTTCGGACCCGGAACGGACTTGTATGGATGAATGCTTGCGAAACATCGTCAAGTGGACGATGGGCATTCTAAGGGATATGTTCTATAAAGGTAACGCTTAGCCTCAAGCCTCATCAAATGGGAATGACTGAAAATCGGGGGTTATGCAGCAAGGCTAGGTGGGTAGCACCCAAACAGGGTGAGGTCATTCCTGTCTAGATGTCCCTTTTTATTCGGCTTAGTGGGCGGTTGCTGATCCCAACCGCGGGGTGATCTCATTCGGGATTATCCAGTAAGGGGTAGTCCCGGCCTTGTGTTGCAGGGGAGTGGGCGTACTCCTCGGTACGGTGATTTAGTCCCCGTACTGTGGCAAGTGGTACCCCAGTGCCTAGTCATTAGTTGGAAATCCATTATCCCTACGAGCCTTGTACGAGTTTTGTTTGTATTACCCACTTTATGGCTAGTAACTGGAATTTAATAATGTAACAATTTCGGCTATTTTATAAGTATTTGTATATAGACCCTATTATAATATCAGAGGATTTCTTAAAATTGTTTTAGCTATCGTAAGGTAAAAACCCGACATGTTTATTTGTGGCGTGGTCTTACGAGATGCTTTTGTTTTCAAAGGATTTTTGAAACTTTAATAATCAATTGAGTGTGATTTTCGCACGCTGGTATTCCAGACTGACGCGGGTGTTATTTAAATGTTATGCTCGTGTCAAACTGAGTATTATAAGATACATGATTTGATGCTGTGGAGCTCAAGAGCCGAGCTAGATGACAATGCGTATTTCCATACTTGTTTATGTATATATATTCCGCTGAGTTGAGTTGCTGTGTATCCATTTGTATGTTATTGATGTTGAGCCGTGATTGATGTACTTTGTTGATTTAAAATATTTAAGCAGATATATTTGATTTTGAGTAAAGTTTATTTATTATCTATTATATTTTGTTCCGTTGCAATGGTTAGATTCTGATGTTGATTTCTATTTTCTTCTTCTACCTCTTCTTCTTTAACCTAAATGGTTCGTATTTCTGTACAACTTGGGTTGATTTAGTTAGAATAGTGTTGACTCAAGGGGTACAGATTTGCGGGTCGTTACACTTGGTATCAGAGCTTAGGTTAGCAATAACCTTGGCTCTGGTGGGAATTTCTCATTAAATAGAGTCCATAGTACTCTAGAATGAGTTTGAGCGTATTAATAGATATGAGCGCGTATTTGTTAGTGAATATAAAATTGTTTTATATTGTGTTGATTGATTTATTGAGTAGTTTATGGATTTTGGTCAATACGAGTAATTAACGTTATTGATAGGGATCTCTAAACACTTGAATAGAATAATTCGACGTAGTATTGTTTTAAAGTAGGGTAAATGAAATAATTTTACCCCATTAAAGAAAAAAGATATAATTTGTAAAATATATAGTATTTGGATGCTTGATTGTTAAGGAATGATAATATTAAATTATTAATACTATTATGTTGGAAATTGAATAAGAAATTGAAAACTTATAACCAAAGTTGAAGAATAAATTTATATAACAAAATGGAATTTGAAATATGGATTATAAATGTAATTTATAAATTGAAATAAACTTCATATACAAATGAGATTTGTAAATGTAAACTGTAAAGGTGATTATAATTTTTGAAAATAGAATTCCAAAGAAACACGTGAAATTAAAAATGAGATGAAATTCCAGAGAATGTTTGAATATAGATTTAAAGGAATTGCAATTTTGAATTTTTGGGAAAAATTTAAATTCCTTGGATTTGAAAGTGGTTTTCAAAGATTTTGGAGAAATAATAGTGGTATTATTTCGGGAATATTTTTGAATTGGAATTGAATATGGAGAGATTTGAAAATTTAAAATATTTCAAATGTTTTTAAAAGAGATAAAGCACTAAACTCTTTCGGTCGCTGGAAAATAATTTCGGTGATGACTGCAGCATCATCGATGTTCATTTTCGAGTTCTAAAAGAGAAATTGCTACCAAGTTGTTTTAAATTGGAATTGTTTGCGAACTGGGTTTGGTTTTGAAATTCTAAGGAATAATTAAGTTGGCCAAAGGATCTTGGAAATAGTTGATTTCAAAAGTGATTTTGAAATTTTGGGAAATTGTTTAAACTCTGGAATCTTATTTTAAATGTTTATGGAATAATAAAAATATATTGGCTAAAGAAAAGGTATAATTCCGAGTTAAAATGTAAAATGTGAATAAGATTGATTGTAAATAGATGAAATATGAATATGAATAAGTTGTGACTTACAAAATTTGGAAGCAAAATAAATAGGCAAATAAAATAGTTTGTAATGATAATAAATATAATCCAAAATTTAAAATATAAAATAGATTGAACTCAAGTAAAACGGTTAGAGTGATTTTTGGAATAAAAATCAAATATTGGGTAAAATTTTAAATAGACTACTTGATTTATTAATGGAGTATGGAAATGGAACTCGAATTGGTTAATAAAAATTTGAGTTGTGAATAAATGATAAAATTTGAAAGTGAATCTTGAGTTATTAATAGAAATTCAACTTGAAATTGTAAGCGAATTAAATTTGAATTGAAGTTGAATGGAAATGAATTTACATAAAAATGATTTGTATTGCAAATAAAAATCCAAGTAGAGATAAATTGGAAATGGCCTCGTTATGAAGTGAAAGGAATTCAGAAATAAATTATTGAATGTGAATTAGAATTCATATTGATTCAATGAAATATACTAATTTAATTTAAACGAATGGAGCTGACAATGAACTCAAGTTAAACAAAATAGAGTTGAAATAGTGATGGTTTGAGTGGTAAATAAAATTTAAGCGAATACAAATAAAATTGAAATGATTGCAAATGAATATAGAATGCAAAATAAATTAAACGGAATTAGTTGAAATGAAATAAATAAGCCAAAATAAAATTTATTTGAATTTTGGGAAGTGAATGAAAAATTCAAAAATTAAATTATAAAATAAATTAACCTCCAGTAAAATAGTTAAAATGGGTTTGAGATAAAAATAAATATTGGGAATAAACCTTGAATAAACAAATAAAAAATTAATTGCTAATGGAATTGGAAATGAACTCGAGTATAAATAAATTCCGCTTGGACTGTTGGTGAATTAAATGTAATTGGAAGTGTAGTTGAATAAATAGAATTGGATTATAACAATGATGGATTGAATTGGTGGATAAAAATCCAAGTAGACATAAATTTAAAACTTTTCTTGTTATTGATAGGTATAAATTCAGAATGATTAAGTATGGAAGTTTGAAGTTTAAAGAAATGACTGAATAAACTAATTTAATTAAATTAGTAAATGAGATTGGTTTGAATATTGTTTGGAAGCATTCTGAATAAGTGTCGAAATATTTCATATGTTCTTATGGAAGTATATAATATGCACTGTTTATGGAATCCATGTTTTTTTATTGATAATAATGTGAAATGTTAATAAACTTTGTATATTTGGCACTGACATATTTAAATTGAGTAAATATAGGTTTTTGGAAGCCGTTTGACTGGTTTTGACTGCGCTAATTGCTTAAATAAATAGCTGCTTGCTTTAAAATGCTAAATAAGATACGCCTACGCAATACAAATAGGAAATATGAACTGTTTTTCTGTTTTCCGAACGTGTGGGTCGATGTATATATATTTATATCTCTTGTCAAATTGCGAAAGCTCCTCCGTACAAAGGAGACTCTGCCAAAAAATTTCGAAAATTTTGGGAGTTAGAAAATTTTCATTAATGACAAATGATTTAAATTTGCTAAGCAAATAGAATTTGACACTGAATATTGAAATCTATTTTAATTGTGAATGTAAAGTAAGCGGAATCGAAGGGACTAAAGAAAGTAAAGTTTGCAAATAAACATTTAGTGTGAGATTTAAATTAATTAGTAAGTGAAACTAATTCGATATTCAAAATGGAAGTCAAATTGAATTTAAATGGAATTGTAAGGGCAAAGTGAATGGTAATGAATATAAACTTCAATGGTAAAGTGAAAATAAATGTAAGAAGTATGTAAAATATTTATATTGAACTTAAGAAGAGAATAATGAATTCTTAAGTAAGTTTGGTATTGAAAGTATGCTAAGTGAATAATTGAATTAAGGTTGAAACTAATATTTGTGACTGTGGGAATTGTGAATAAGGGAATAACAATCAAAATGAAGGTGAATAAAAAAGGAAATTGATATAATTGATAATCAATTGGAATTTATACGTAGGACGTACATATATTATTTTATTCGCATAGCTATTTGATCCAGATTCGAGCACAGAATTTCGAGATGGTAATATCGATCCGAATTAGGAGTTTTCACTCGATTTTCGACGGCGAACCCTGGACATGGATTTTGATTGATTCTGGAAATTCTCTATCATAGTTATGACTGTGCAAGGAGAATGACGGTTTCTAATCAGGAGACCCGATCAGAGTCCGTACTAGGAAGTCGGGTGGACGATACTCGTTCGGAAGTGAAATTGTGTGATCGAGTAGGCGATCGGATTCGGTATTGCGTACGAATGATATAGGTACATCGTACGGGCTTAAATGGAATGAATATTGAAAATTTAAAAGAAAAAAAGGTATAAATTGGTTTTGAAATTGTAATTGGATATTATTGTTGAATAAGATATACAGGTGTGTGAAAGCAATGGATAAATTGGGATTTTTGGATTTCAGAAGATAAAAGTTTAATTGCTCGACAAAAAAGTATGTATTTAAAATTTCTGAATGAATTTGATTGGGTTTTTGGATCTAGCCACTTGGCTTTTGTTTTCTTTTTGGATTTGGGAGGCCGTAGAGCCATTTTGTAGTTGTACCGAGCTAGCCGCGCAAAGGAGACGCTGGCAAAAAAATTCGGGAATTTAGGGAGTTAGAAATTTTTTGAGAAATTATGATAATTTTAAATTTGATTTAAAATTTAAATTTGAATGATTGAGTAAGTAATATTGTTTGAAACTATGGAAAGTTGGGAAAGTTAGTAAAAATGGTAATGAGTCTTTATAAAAGATAATTGGTTAGATGTTGAACAGTTTGGTTTTGGAAAATAGTAACGGGTATTGGATCATTCTTCCTAATTAGTAATTTCGGCGACGAAATTCTTTTAAGGGGGAGGAATGTGATGACCCAAATTTTTAAGCAATTT
This sequence comes from Allium cepa, assembly GCA_030765085.1. NCBI lineage: Eukaryota > Viridiplantae > Streptophyta > Magnoliopsida > Asparagales > Amaryllidaceae > Allium > Allium cepa. The sequence goes on from CM060932.1 coordinate 143,184,961, forward strand.
AAATTGGAATATTTAATTGATTTGGAATATTAAAAATTTAATTTTTAACTTGAATTTCAAATATCAATATTTATTGGATAATTAATTGTTGAATTTAATTATTGGAAATTGGGTAAATGTGAAATCTGAAATTTTAAGCATGTTAAAAATAATTTGAAGGCTTGTAAAATTTATATTGATAGTACTAAAGATAGTAAAAAGTGTTGAAATTGAATTTGGAAGGGTTTGTTAAGTTTTGAAATTTTATCGTTTAAATTGAATTTAAAATAGCCTTCCGAGGCACAGTCTCGGAATTCGACGAAACTGGTTCCATTGGAACCGTAATATTGTATTATTATCGGATTTCAATTTTCGTAGAGTTTGGAGTTGCTATGTGAGCGTATGGTATGTAAACGAGCTGAAATCTATATCGAAAATTTAATATAATAACTGGTTTAAAACGCTATCTTCTCCATACGATCGAACTGGGGCTCGAAACCTTTTCTGTTGCGTCCGGAATAGGGATATAACCCTAGGAGCGTCTAGCGGCATACCTCGGTAGGAGTTCGTGATTTTAGGCTACGTAAAGTGGAACGATTTAAAATCAAATTCAAATTCAAATATAAATATTCTTTCTTGTCAAGCTTTTCTTCAGCCGAAATCCTTCCTGAGCAGGCCGACTTCCATTCCATCGTGTTCCCTCTTTTATAAACATGACGCAATCTTCCTCTGCAAAATTTTAAATCGAAATCAGTAATGGCCGACCTAATCTCTGTTAAATCACGCTACCTATCCCTTCGTTTACATCAAACAGTTCCTTCTCGTTCCTTCTATGATTGCTTGTTCCTCTCTTTCGTTATTCAATTTGGAGAAAGAAAAAGAAACTAATATCGACATTCCCTTCCTCTTCAAAAACAAATACTCAGAGCGGTTTAAAAAATTTTTATTACGACTTTGTTTCTGAAAATCGAATGCGACTTCAATAAAAAAAAGGGGAAAATCGTTCTTCTTCGAATCGGGTAAATGGGACACTCGCGTTTTCTCGTTATAATCTGCAGATGGTCGCTTGGACGAGGGTAGCAAGGTTGGCAGGAGAAGACGCGCGTGAGCGGGATGAGGGCGACGCGAGGTGTGATGGTTCGATCTGAATAGGGATTTAGGGTCGGTGATGTAGGGGTTGTTGTTGTGGGTTGTGTTCGGCACTGCTCATGGAAGTGAGGACGAGCGACAGTTAGGATGAGTGCCGTGAAGCGATAGAGGGTGGAGTTTGGTCCTTCGAATGGATGTGAGGCAGTGGTGTTGCGTACTCGTGGGTCGCGAATGGAAGAGGGAAGGTGGCTGAGGTCGTGAGTTCGGTGGGTGACAGCGAGGAGGTGGATTTGGCAGTAAGGTATAGCTTCAGATTTATCTTTTTTTCCAATTTAATTTATAGATGAAAATATACTGACGAGATTTTGGAAAAAAAATTATAAAGATCTGGAAACATGAATTTTTTGGTTGAAAAGAATAAAAAAATAAAATAAAATAAGGTTAGATACTATTTTTGTAATCAGAGTTAGACCGGAATATAACATAGATAAAATTTGTGAAACAAGGATTTTAAAGGGTTTAAATCGAAAGGTTACATAAAAATTAGACTTTTGAAATCGTATAGATCAATTTATATATCGAATGTGATTTTCAAGGAAACTTTTAATTGGTTATAACAATTAAATTTGCAAGTCAGCTTTAATTTAAAACAAAAATTTAATTACCTTAGTGATTAATAAAGATATGTAATTTGGTTCTACAAGGTTAAAAATCAAAAAGGAGGCAGACTGGATTGGAATGGATGCTAATAAAATGAAAAGGTGAGTTAATCTCACTCAGTTTAAAATTTAAATTTTAAATGATTAAATTTAAATAATTGATTGTGTGGTTGAATTGACTGATGTGATATAGTATAGTATAGTATAATTTGAAATTGGCATTATATTTGATGCTAACATCTGTGGATGCAGGGAAAATAGGTTGGAGGGATCCAATTGGACCCCTCAACATTTATTATTCAATATTCTCTATTGTGATTACTTGATATTCTATGATGAATACATTGGAATATTGAATGTTATGATTTGATTGGGTATAATGAATTACCAAAAATATATAAATTGGATTTTGGAAAGAAAATAAAGGAAGTAAAGTTGTAAATGAAATAATCTTAGAAAATTTAATAAAATTAGAATGAATTGAAAAGAAATGGAAGTATGTTAAATACTAATAAATAACTTCGAGTATGAAAAGAAATGGGTTTGAATAAACAGTAATTAATCAATTGTAAAATCAAGCGATATTATTTTAAAGGAATAAACAATTGTTTTAAAACTCAAATATTTAAATTTATTTAAAGGAATCAGAAGTAAACTAAGAAATCTAAATTGGTATTTCAATTAAAAGTATCTTAAATCATAATTAAGTAATAAAATCTGAAATTAAAGGATTTTTGAACGAATGAAGTAAATTGGAAATCAATTTGGAAATTGATTTAAGTGTTTGAAATTGGATATTTGGAAGAATAAATTCAAGATGGGAATTTATTAAAGGTATGAGAAAAATTGTTTAAAAATAAATAGTGATTTATTTTTAAAGGTTGTGAAGAGAAGTATATTTCTCTGGATAGCCAAGTATGTTTTTAAAGTAAGTTTCTAAAAATAAAATAAAGGTTTTAATGTTGTTTTACAAAGTATGTTCTTGGAAATTTATTATTTCTAAATGTTTAAATTCTAAAGTAAATATTTATTCAAATCTATTACCGTAGTAATAATGTATAAAGCGTAACTTAGTAATTCTGTTTTAAAGGTGAAAACCTAGTTTATATTTATAAAGTAACTTTATTTTCAAATAATCATATAGGATATATTTTTAATCAATTATTGAAGTAGTTTTAATTTAAATATTTTAAAGTAAATTCTAAAGTAAGTAATTTGTTAATCTATTATCGTAATAATTATTTAAAGAGTGATTTGGTATTTTGTTTAAAGAAGAAATCTAATGTATAGTTATAAGGTAACCTTATTTCTAGAGTATTATTTTAAATAAAGTACTAAAGTAATTTTTTCTATATTGAATGTTAAATATATTTTACAATAAAGTGTTTTTAAATTAATCTAAAGTTTGTGCTTCGTGACTCCAGTGGAAATAGAAATACTTGGAATTTACTCTGAGAAAAGAATATAGTTTTGAAAACTGTTTTTCAAAAAGGTTTGAAAAGTGAAAATATATCTTGTGAAGATATTTTTGAGATAAATAAATAATTTGGGAAATTATTTATTGTTTGACGGATGTTTGTGAATATTAATTGATAGTTAAATCACCGACTATCAATATTGGACAAATGCGTTGATCATTTCGAAGAGACCGGGATCGAGATTTATTTCTTGAAAACCACTTCGACCCGGTTTGTACGTTTCGTGGAAACGAGGTTGGATTCGAAGATGGAGCAGTGAAGTGCAAAGGCTAGTCGCTACTAATCCTGAGGATATTTCCAAAATGGATGCAGTAGGAATAGTGCCTTCGGTTCCGTTCGGACCCGGAACGGACTTGTATGGATGAATGCTTGCGAAAAATCGTCAGGTGGACGATGGGCATTCTAAGGGATATGTTCTATAAAGGTAATGCTTAGCCTCAAGCCTCATCAAATGGGAATGACTGAAAATCAGGGGTTATGCAGCAAGGCTAGGTGGGTAGCACCCAAGCAGGGTGAGGTCATTCCTGTCTAGATGTCCCTTTTTATTCGGCTTAGTGGGCGGTTGCTGATCCCAACCGTGGGGTGATCTCATTCGGGATTATCCAGTAAGGAGTAGTCCCGGCCTTGTGTTGCAGGAGAGCAGGCGTACTCCTCGGTACGGTGATCTAGGCCCCGTACTGTGACAGGTGGTACCCCAGTGCCTAGTCAGTAGTTGGAAATCCATTATCCCTACGAGCCTTGTACGAGTTTTGTTTGTATTACCCACTTTGTGGCTAGTAGCTGGAATTTAATAATGTAACAATTTCGGCTATTTTATACGTATTTGTATATAGACCCTATTATAATATCAGAGGATTTCTTAAAAATTGTTTTAGCTATCGTAAGGTAAAAACCCGACATATTTATTTGTGGCGTGGTCTTACGAGATGCTTTTGTTTTCAAAGGATTTTTGAAACTTTAATAATCAATTGAGTGTGATTTTCTCACGCTGGTATTCCAGACTGACTCGGGTGTTATTTAAGTGTAATGCACAGGTCAGACCGAGTATTATAGAATACAGGATTTGATGCTGTGGAGCTCAGGAGTCAAGCTGGATGACGATGCGTATTTCCGTACTTGTTTATGTATATACATTCCGCTGAGTTGAGTTGCTGTGTATCCATTTGTATGTTATTGATGTTGAGCCGTGATTGATATACTCTGTGATGTAAAATATTTAAGTAGATATATTTGATTTTGAGTAAAGTTTATTTATTATCTATTATATTTTGTTCCGCTGCGATGGTTTGATTCTGATGTTGATTTCTATTTTCTTCTTCTACCTCTTCTTCTTTAATCCAAATGGTTCGTATTTCCGTACAACTTGGGTTGATTTAGTTAGAATAGTGTTGACTCAAGGGGTACGGATTTGCGGGTCGTTACACATACGCAATATCGAATCTGATCGCTTGCTCAATCACACAATCCCACTTCCAAACTAGCATCGTCCAATCAACTTCTCTAGTATGGACTCTGATCTGCTTTCTTGATTTGAAATTGTCATTCTCCATGCATAGCTACATACTATGATAGAGAACTCTAGAATCAATCAAAATCTGTACCTAATGTTTTCCATCAAGAATTAAGTGAAAAATCCTTTTTCGGATCGGTATGAATCACCTCGAAATTCTACACTCGAATCTAGATCAAATAGCTATGCAAATAAAATGATTTACACACAACTTATGTATATATCGATTGGTTTCTAACTATACCAAATCCTTTTATTCACATTCATTTCCACCTCAAGTATATTTCCCTTTAAATACTAATATTACCTTTCATAAACCCTTATTTCAGTCTATAAACACTCTCATTAACACCATTTATGTTTATTTACTACATTAAAACTCAAGTTTATATCCATTTTAAAAATCCACGACTTCGTCTCTTCAAATTTATAAGTTATAAAAGCTTATTTTCTTATGTTTTTTCAAAACACTTAACTTAATTTCTGTAACAAATTTAAAAGTCCCGACCGTCCAAAATCGTCGAAAATTCCATTTCATTTCAACAAATGAAAAAAAAATCATATCAAGCAGAGATGCAAATCCAACCTACATTAATGTATAGGTTACATGCATCCATATAATAACTTGATTGAAAACTTCAGAATTAACCACCCGGTTTTATTTCAACTCTATTTTGAAATAATATATAATATATATCACCGCATATCAAATCATACTTTTTTAATTTAAAACTATATTCATTTTCGAAAACAAAACTTTTATAGCAAATCACTATAGTAGCAATCCATCACTTAGAAACTCAAAAATGAATACCGATGATGTTGCAGTCATCATCAGAATTATTTTCCGGTGACTGAAGAGAGTTCAATGCTTATTATCTCCTTTTTAACGCTGATTTGAAATATTTCTATTCAAAAATACTTCAAAGTAATACTTATTATATTCAAAAACCATTGAAGCCATTTCCATAATGTCGGGATTAAAATTCTTAAATCCTCGGTTTGAATCCTTTTAATTATAAGCCATACTTTACAATTCACATTTTATAATTTCACTTTCTTGTATAAAACCCCTTCGTAAATGTTTTTCTTTGTTTAGTTATAAGCAGACTTTTATTTAAAATCAAATTCTAACCCAACATTATCTTCGAACGCCTTATAATCAAATTATGAAACTGAATTCATAAGGTGTTTGTTTTTAATGTTCCCGCAACCACTATCTACCCAAATCATGTAAAAAAAGGGTAAATCTACATCTAACGTAGCACAATAGTCAATGCCCATAAACTGGTCACGCACAACTACAAAATCATCAAAAAATATTTAATGCTCCTAACTGGGTGAGTATGACTAATTAATAATAAATGATAATAACCGAATATTATCATTTTTCCAACAACCAAGCATACAATATGTAACTATAATAATTTCTGAAAAATTATTCTTTTATATAGAAAATATAATCTTGGTAAAATTATGTCTTTTACCTAATTTCAAAATAATACTATGTCGATTGTCCTTGTTCAAGTGTTTGGGGATCCCTATTAATAACATTAGCTACTCATGTTGACCAAAATCCATATGCCACTCAACAGATCGATTAACACAATATAAAGCATTTTTATAATCACTCACAAATATGCGCTCATATCTATATACACTCAAACTAATTCTAGGGTATTACTAATCTATCTCTAATGAGCCATACCTTACCAAAGCTGTAACATCCCTGAAATTTTAGTTAAGATAATTTGATAATTTATTTAATTTTTGAAATTAAATTGTGAAATTAATTATTTATTAATAGAGAATTAATTTGAATATTTTGGAATGAATATGTATATAAATTAGATTTGAATAAATAGAATTTGAAAGTTTTAAGATTTATAAAAGATATGTTCTATTATTTATATTTATCAATTTAGTTTTAATTAAATCTTGAAACTGAAATTCAAAATAAAAAAAATCTTATAAACATATTGGGTTTGAAAACATTATACTTTAAATTAATAAAGATTTGTTTTCCAAATTATATTAAATAGATATTTTGAATGAGAACATATAAACAAGAATAAAACATTAATTATAATTATTTATTAGTAATGTAAAATTTAATTTCAAACCATTTTTCTTTAATTTTTATAAGTATTAAATAATTGTTTTTAACATTTAAACCCATAATTAGTATAAATTGGAATTAAACCATTTTAAAATAGGATTCCTAATATAAGTTTGTAAATTAAAAATAAGATAGGATTTAAAAACATAACATGATTTGTAAAATAAAATGAAGCAAGGATTTAGAACTAAATCTTAAAATTAATTAAAATTAAGGACTTAAACATAAATAAGATTGTATTAACAAGTGTACATATTATAGATAAGTGTTAGTTTAATTTAATTTGAAAATGTACAAGTGTCAAAAATGTTTTCCTTTTTAATTGAATTATTATAAAAGTATATTTGAAGAAAGTAACCAGGTTTTTTTCTTCACTTCTTAACCTAGAAACTAAAAACTACAAATTCAACCAAAGAATCAAAATGAATTCAAAAAACTTCAAAAACCTATTTTGAAATTTTGCAATTCAAACTAAGCAGCTTCAGTTGAAAATAGTAAGCTAAAACGAAAATTGAATTCAAGCTTCAACCTGGATTATAGATCTGATCATCTCAGATCAAAACAATATATGGATTCAGTTTAAATCAAAGATCAAGCCTTAAAATCAAACCAAACTTCAATCTGGAAATAACAACAGAGTAAAAGAAGAAATAGGATTCAAAACAGGATCAACTAGGGCAAAGATCAAAGTTTTAAGCAACTTCCAGTATTTTCTTTGTTTGAATATCCAATCCACGTGAGTAACATACTTTTTTTAATTTTTAAAGGTATAAATCTGTTGTTTACATATACATATCTCTGTGAATAAACTGGTTTAGATATTCATGGATTCTCTGAATATAAATGGAATATGGATTCTCTGAATATAAATGGAATCTAGAAGCGTATACAGGTTCATTTCCTGGAACTCTAGAACAAAGTTTTGATTTCAAAAATCATTTCCATTCGATCTACTTGATGCTTGGGCTTAAATTTAAAACAAAGATTGTTTGTTTAAGCATATACTAAGTTTTAAAAATATATAAGTTAAAACAATGTTTAACTTTCTCTGGAAAGCAAGACAACAGGAGCTAACTGTAAATAAGCAAAAAATTCGAACTTCATAAATTATGAATTCAGGGGTATAAATGAAATTATTATACTTTAATATGATTTTTAAAGCAAGATTCATAATTTTTAGAGTTGGGAGTCGAGAGCAGTTTGGGTTTGCTTCGATTTCATATTTTGGCAATCTCTGGTGATTGACTGATTCTTGGAGGTCGGGGTTCTCTATGGTGGTGATGGAGTGAACGTAGAGTCAGGGAAAAATAGTGGATAGGGCTGTAGGTGGTTGTGGAGGTGGCGGCGAGCGATTTAGTTCTGGAAACCTAATTTTGTCATGGGTTTCTATTTCGTCTCGTTCGTCGTTTGTGGGTGATCAAGTTCGTCGTAGTTCAAGGGGAAGGTAGAAGGGACATTGATGAGTGGATGGCCGGGTTGTGTCGCCGTTGGTGGTCGGAGGTGAGGAGGCGAGGCGTTGACAGGTTGTTTGGTGTTTCCGGTTCTTGTGTTCCAGGTTTTGAAATTTTTACTCGATTTTCGTATTCGAGGTTATGACGAGATTCAGAGGATCGAAGTCTGGTATTGAGGCGAACGTCGACTTGCTTGTCGACGCAGTGCTGACCGGTGATGGCGATCGGGGTTGTATACGTGCACCGTGCATTTTAATTTTTATGATGACTTTTGGTTTTGTGCAGTGAAGTTGGTCTCGGGATTTACTCGAGTGATTCGAGTATTTACTCGAAGTAAATTAGGGTTTGAATCGAAGCAATTTTGGGTTTGCTCGAGTATGGATTTGGTTACAGGTTTTTGATGAAACCTGTCACTGTTTTGATTTTTTTTTAAGAATGAATTTTAATTTAAAACAAATTTAAATGAATTTAAATTTGTGAGGAAGATTTAAACAAAGTTTAAATCTAGTATGACGTTTAGATTCAAGAGGAACTTTTGAATCTTAAAATTTTAAATTATTTAAAAATGGGTTTTTCAGGTTGTTTTAAGAACCTGACAGTTTTCAGATTTTTAAATTTAATTTAAAATATGAAAACAGAATTTAAACTGGGTTTAAATTCAATGTTAAGTTCAGTTTTCAAATAAACTTTCAAATTTTAAAGTTTTAAAATGAAATTTGGGTTTTAAATTAAAGTTTTAAATCAAGATTTTAAAACAAAGTTTAAGTTTAAATCAAAAATTAAAAATGGATTCAAGTCTCTTTGAATCCAAATCTGGAAATTTAAATTAGTTTTAAACCTGAATGTGTTTTAAACAAATTGAAATTAAATAGCTTTTAAAAGTATATTTGTTTTCAAACAAATGTTTAACTTAATTTTGATAAAATTCTTTTATAAAGGTTTTCTTAAATTTGATTGAAGAGTTAAATAAATTGTTTTAACTTGAATTTGCAAGATAAAAAGTAATGTATTTTAAAGTTTATTTTTAAATAAAGATTTAAGTAAATTAGTTAGAACTTTTCTTATATAGGGTTATAAATGGATATTTAAATTCGGTAAATGTTTAAATATATAATCATTTTGAATCTTAAATTCAAAATGGAATTTGAATTTAAATTTAAAGTGTAATGTTTAAAATACACTTAAATGTTAATGAAATCATTAATAAGGAAATTAATTATCTTAGAGATAATTAAGGTAACAAAATGATCTAATTAATAAGGTAATTAAAGAATGATTTAATTAATTTATAAATAAATAATTTAGATTAATTTACAATTAGAAATGATTTACAATTAATCTAAGATAATTTCTTAAGAAAGTAATTAAAGAAATGTTATTAGTTAATGAAGATAATTAACTAGGGATTATTAAGTAATTAAATTAATGTGATTAATTTTGATAATTAATTTAGATAATCAATTATACATTTTTGAATGTAATTACTTAATGAAAGTAATTAAGGGATTAATTACTTATTGTAATTAATTTTGGTAATGTGATTAATTTAAGTTATTAATTAATTTAGTTTAATTAACTTAAGTAAATCATTTGATAATTGGATAAGTGTAATTACTTAGTGTAATTAATGGAGATAAATACTTAGGGAAGTAATAAATGATAATTACTGGGAGGAAATTAGTAAATATGATTTATAAATGAAGTAATTTGGGTAATTACTTTTGTTATTAATCAAGGGTGATTAATAATTGTGTTTAATTAAAGATTAATTACTTAATGTAATTAATTTAAATAAAAGTAATTCAATTTAAATATAATTAGAGATCGTTAATTAATATAATTAATGATGTAATTTATAATGGACTAATTAAGGAATAATTAATAATGAGGTGATTAATTGATATAATTAATTAAGGTGATTGATTAATTAATTTATATCAAATGATTTGTAATTAATTAAGGTGATTGATTAATTAATTTATATCAAATGATTTGTAATTAATTAATCAGGATTGGATAATTAATTCATAAGTAATTAATTTAGTTGGAAATTAATTGAATTAATTAGGACTAAACAATTAATTAATCCTACCTATGAATGATTATTGAATGCTTGACCTTGCTTATGAATGTTTGCCTTGTATGAATTGCCTTGAATTGATTGATCTGTGATATTCTGTTCTGTGAATTAAGTTGTGTGTAATTTATTTATTTATTTATCTATTCATATGTGATACATTTATCTGTGAATTTGTAAATGAAGATAAGCGTTATAGATTATACCGCTTATCGATATTTCTGTGTTTTGATATGTGATGATTGAATAATGTTACACTATTGTATTAAACCCCTGGACTACACCATACACACACAAATATGGATTTCACGAGGAAATCGGTTAAGTCACAGATATTTGAATTTAATATTTTGAAATGATTTTAAAGTTTGAATTTTGAATCCAAATAACTTTAGAAATGGAATTGGGTTTTCTGAAACAGAAACAAATGGTTTCAAATAATAGCTTTTCCATAAGGAAAGAATTTCCAAATTATGATGAAAAGATTTCGAGTTTGAAATAGAATGGCTTTGAAAACTATAATTGAATCTTTGTGAAAGATGGTTGAACCTTATTTTGAAATTGAAGAGGATTTTTAAAATGGTGTATCTTTTATATATAAAAGATTGAAACGGGAATTGTTTTGAAAGTTATGAATGAATCTTTGTTCAAAAGATTGGTGAACCTTTTTTTAAATTGAAAGGGGTCTTAAAAGTGAATCTTTTGTTTAAGAGATTCAAGTGTGGAAATTGTTTAAACCATTGAAGGTTTTTGAAATGAATCTTTTTGTTTAAAAGATTGGGAATGGTAATTTGTTTTAACCATTTAAATGAAATGTTTTTGGGGTTTTAAAGTTGTGACTTAACTGAAATCCCATATCCATATGTTTTTAAATATTGCGCTCATTATTCGGTTTAGCCGGGAGAGGACCTTGTATCGTATAACCCATTCTGAGTAATGATACGACGTTATGCATAACATTTGAAGACTGGTGGTGAAGACCGGGTATTTGTGAGAACGATAGGATGACATGTCGATTGTCTCTGCACCGAGTAGCTACGGTATAGAGATTCCCTATGGGAAGTCCGATCGGGACCGTGGATTCTCGGATTTGCAAGGGCTTCTTTGGAAGTGCCTTCGGTTCTGTTCGAACCCGGAACAGACATGTATGGATTGTATGTCTGACATTACAAACTGAGATATAAAGCCGATTTCTTTCAAATACATATCTGTTGGTGGCGGAGAATTTATTCTCTTAGCTTAACACCTTTCTCTGAGACGTACGAGCTCAAAGGTTATGTAGTTGAAGGTTATTAGTGATATACTCCCAATTTGGTAGTGTGGCATGCTGAGTGCTGCTGATCATTTGTTGATCGAAGCATGGATTTGTGAAAAAGCGTAGCTTTGTGGATGAGACTTCGTCGAGCCTCATAACCCGGTTATGGTCAAAACAAGAATCGTGGCAGCAAGGTTATTTGAGGGTAGCGCCCTCTGAGGGTATGTCCATTTCCTTCTGGATTATAAGTGGTATCATGGTATGGAGCCTAGATACTCACTTTGTGGTTGCTGCAAACTTATTGCTTTCTGGTTGTCAGTTAGGAAGCGCTTCGGATAAAGGTTGGTAACGACCGGGAGGTGGCATACCGTGTTAGTAGTTACCTAGTTACAGTGGTAACCTGGCCTTGTGTAGAGAGATCTGGTTAGGTTCTCGGGGACGTCCCTCCAGAGGCATACCATTTTATTTGGGAAGTTTCTTTGCCCGACCATTTGTTGGAAATCCAATCATCCAAATACGAGCCCTTTACGGTTTTAGTCGTAGAACCTGCCATCTACTTATGGTGGCGCCCCACTATTTGGATGGTAGCTATAGTAGGCATAGTACGAAATGTCTATGCTGGCTAAGATTAATATTATACTTTCAAAATGTTTTCCACCATGCACTTATAGTAATAATATCAAAGGATTTCGCGTATTAAGCATTTTTGACTGTCATAAGGAGAAATCTCCTCCCAGTCTGCGTTTGCATTGCGTGTGTGGCGGGAGGCCTTATGGAAGTTTCATTTTCAAAAAGCAATGCAAATTTCTTTCAAGTTCTTTTGTTTTGCTTTTGATAAGAATAAACTGTTTTTATGTCAAAGAACTGTTTTTGTTTGCTCATACCAGTCCCACGACTGACCTGGAGTTTATTGTTCCTTCCTAAACTCCGGGTGCCCACAATTTTCCACACGGGCAGTCTGGAGTTGGGGTTTTCAGATATATATATCGATTCGATAGCTTTCAGCTTTCTCTTTGGAATTCTTTGAAGTCTTCGGATTCATGGACTGGACTTGCTCTTCTGGGTGCAACGTGATGGTGGTTTAAGCTAGTGGTTTGGAGTCATAGCTTTGGAGCATTGGATTGGAGCTATCTATGGAGATTGCTGCTATTGTTGTTTCTTCTGGAGTTTCAAGTTCTGTTTGTTCCCGCTGCTATATCATATTATTATTCCGCTGTAGAGTTGTTATCTTGTATCTCTGATATTGATTCATGTTGTATCATTGTTGTATCGAATGCTGTATGTCAATGATATTCATTTCTTTTTCTTCCGCTGTGTTGTTATACTTATTGTGTTATAAGCTCCGACGAACCAGATTCGACGTTTGGATCTGCAGCATTGGAATGCAAGTGTCGTATTCGGTGCCGATTTTCGAAGGTCGAGTCAGGGTTGCTACAATTGGTATCAGAGCTGAAGGTTGAAACTTTAGCTCAGGAGTATAACACATTAAGTAACTCATTAGAGATAGGGTGAAGTATACCCTAGAATGAGTATATCCCTAAGATATCCGTCTAAATACCTCAGTAAATTCTCTTACTATCCACTGATAGTAAGTATGAGTGCAAGAAGAGGACGAGATAGGGGACAGGGGAGTACCACTACAAATAGTCGGTACCCTGCAATAGTGGAAACAACTTTCTCTATCAATCTCCTTTGATTCGTCTTTTCAATTCTTTGATGATTCCTGGCAGCCCCAGGAAAAAGCTTTGATATATTTGCATGGGACACAAACTCCAAATGGGTCAGAATTGTTTATTTGGATAAATTGTTTGCTTTGGTTGTTATGGTTGATAGATATATTTTGGTTGTTTAAACTAACAAATTTGGGATTGCATCCATATATCTGTTTATTCTTTTGGGTCTCGATATATTCTACGAGGGGTTAGTTATCCTTTGAACTAACCAATACCATGTATATTCGTAGTTCTGGTGACCCGAGTATCTTAATTCGTTCTTGTATCCATTATTGATATTCTGATTTGGTAAGACAAATGCAGAATAAATATTCAATTTTATCGAAAAGATATTTCTCTGCCTTTCATCTGTTCTTGATTGTCTCCCTTACAAATTTCAAGGACGAAATTTTCTAAGGGGGGAATCTGTAACATCCCTGAAATTTTAGTTAAGATAATTTGATAATTTATTTAATTTTTGAAATTAAATTGTGAAATTAATTATGAATTAATAGACAATTAATTTGAATATTTGGGAATGAATATGTATATAAATTTAGTTTAAATTAAATCTTGAAACTGAAATTCAAAATAAAAAAATCTTATAAATATATTGGGTTTGAAAACATTATATTTTAAATTAATAAAGATTTGTTTTCCAAATTATATTAAATAGATATTTTGAATGAGAACATATAACCAAGAATAAAACATTAATTATAAATATTTATTAGTAATGTATAATTTAATTTCAAACCATTTTTCTTTAATTTGTATAAGTATTAAATAATTGTTTTTAACATTTAAACCCATAATTAGAATAAATTGGAATTAAACCATTTTAAAATAGGATTCCTAATATAAGTTTGTTAATTAAAAATAAGATAGGATTTAAAAACATAACATGATTTGTAAAATAAAATGAAGCAAGGATTTAAAACTAAATCTTAAAATTAATTAAAATTAAGGACTTAAACATAAATAAGATTGTATTAACAAGTGTACATATTATAGACAAGTGTTAGTTTAATTTAATTTGAAAATGTTCAAGTGTCAAAAATGTTTTCCTTTTTGATTGAATTTTTATAAAGGTATATTTTAAGAAAGTAACCAGGTTTTTCTCTTTACTTCTCAACCTGGAAACTAAAAACTACAAATTCAACCAAAGAATCAAAATGAATTCAAACAACTTCAAAAACCTGTTTCGAAATTTTGCAATTCAAACTAAGCAACTTCAGTTGAAAATCAATAAGCTAAAATGAAAAATGAATTCAAGCTTCAACCTGGATTATAGATCTGATCATCTCAGGTCAAACAATAGATGGATTCAGTTTAAATCAAAGATCAAGCCTCGAAATCAAACCAAACTTCAGTCTGGAAATCACAACAGAGTAAAAGAAGAAATAGGATTCAAAACAGGATCAAGTAGGGAAAGATCAAAGTTTTAAGCAACTTCCAGTTTTTGCTTTGTTCAAATATCCAATCCAGGTGAGTAACATACTTTTATTAATTTTTAAACGTATAAATCTGTTGTTTACATATACATATCTCTGTGAATAAACTGGTTTAGATATGCATGGATTCTCTGATTATAAATGGAACCTGGAAGCGTTTACAGGTTCATTTCCTGGAACTCTAGAACAAAGTTTTGATTTCAAAAATCATTTCCATTCGATCTACTTGATGCTTGGGCTTAAATTTAAAAGAAAGATTGTTTGTTCAAGCATATACTAAGTTTTAAAAATATATATAAGTTGAAACAATGTTTAACTTTCTCTGGAAAGCAAGACAACAGGAGCTAACTGTAAATAAGCAAAAAATTCGAACTTCATAAATTATGAATTCAGGGGTATAAATGAAATTATTATACTTTAATATGATTTTTAAAGAAAGATTCATAATTTTTAGAGTTGGGAGTCGAGAGCAGTTTGGGTTTGCTTCGATTTCATAGTTTTGGCAATCTTTGGTGATTGACTGATTCGTGGAGGTCGGGGTTCTCTGGGGTGGTGATGGAGTGAACGTAGTGTCAGGGAAAAATAGTAGATAGGGCTGTAGGTGGTCGTGGAGGTGGTGGCGAGCGATTTAGCTCTGGAAACCTAATATTGTCATGGGTTTCTATTTCGTCTCGTTCGTCGTTTGTGGGCGATCGAGTTCGTCATGGTTCAAGGGGAAGGTAGATGGGACATTGATGAGTGGATGGTCGGAGTTGTGTCGCCGCTGGTGGTCGGAGGTGAGGAGGCGAGGCGTTGAAAAGTTGTTTGGTGTTTCCGGTTCTTGTGTTCCAGGTTTTGAAATTTTTACTCGATTTTCATATTCAAGGTTATGAGGAGATTCAGAGGATCGGAGTCTGGTATTGAGGCGAACGTCGACTTGCTTGTCGATGCAGCGCTGACTGGAGATGGCGATCGAGGTTGTACACGTGCACCGTGCATTTTAATTTTTTTGATGACTTTTGGTTTTGTGCAGTGAAGTTGGTCTCGGGATTTACTCGAGTGATTCGAGTATTTACTCGAAGTAAATTAGGGTTTGACTCGAAGCAATTTTGGGTTTGCTCAAATATGGGTTTGGTTATAGGTTTTTGATGAAACCTGTCACTGTCTTGATTTTCTTTAAAAAATGAATTTGAATTTAAAACAAATTTAAATGAGTTTAAATTTATGAGACAGATTTAAACAAAGTTTAAATCTAGTATGAAGTTTAGATTCAAAAGGAACTTTTGAATCTTAAAATTTTAAATTATTTAAAAATGGGTTTTTTAGGTTTTTATAAACCTGACAGTTTTCAGATTTTTAAATTTGATTTAAAATCTGAAAATAGAATTTAAACTGGGTTTAAATTCAAAGTTAATTCAGTTTTCAAATCTGGAAATTTAAATTAGTTTTAAATCTGAATGTGTTTTAAACAAATTTAAATTAAATAGCTTTTAAAAGTATATTTGTTTTCAAACAAATGTTTAACTTGATTTTGATAAAGTTCTTTTATAAAGGTTTTCTTAAATTTGAGTAAAGAGTTAAATAAGTTGTTTTAATTTGAATTTGCAAGATAAAAAGTAATGTATTTTAAAGTTTAAATAAAAATTTAACTAAATTAGTTAGAACTTTTCTTATATAGGGTTATAAGTGGATATTTAAATTTAGAATGTTTAAATATATAATCATTTTGAATCTTAAATTCAAAATGGAATTTGAATTTAAATTTAAAGTGTAATGTTTAAAATACACTTAAATGTTAATGAAATCATTAATAAAGAAATTAATTATCTTAGAGATAATTAAGGTAATAAAATGATCTAATTAATAAGGTAATTAAAGAATGATTTATTTAATTTATAAATAAATAATTTATATTAATTTATAATTAGAAATGATTTATAATTAATCTAAGATAATTTCTTAAGAAAGTAATTAAAGAAATGTTATTAGTTAATGAAGATAATTAACTAGGGATTATTAAGTAATTAAATTAATGTGATTAATTTTGATAATTAATTAGATTAATTTTGATAATCAATTATACATTTTTGAATGTAATTACTTAATGAAAGTAATTAAGGGATTAATTACTTATTGTAATTAATTTTGGTAATGTGATCGATTTAAGTTAATTAATTAATTTAGCTTAATTAACTTAAGAAAATCATTTGATAATTGGATAAGTGTAATTACTTAGTGTCATTAATGGAGATAACTACTTAGGGAAGTAATAAATGATAATTACTGGAAGGAAATTAGTAAATATGATTTATAAATGAAGTAATTTGGGTAATTACTTTTGTTATTAATCAAGGGTGATTAATAATTGTGTTTAATTAAAGACAATTACTTAATGTAATTAATTTAAATAAAAGTAATTCAATTTAAATATAATTAGAGATCGTTAATTAATATAATTAATGATGTAATTTATAATGGACTAATTAAGGAATAATTAATAATGAGGTGATTAATTGATATAATTAATTAAGGTGATTGATTAATTAATTTATATCAAATGATTTGTAATTAATTAATCAGGATTGGATATTTAATTCATAAGTAATTAATTTAATTGGAAATTAATTGAATTAATTAGGATTAAACAATTAATTAATCCTACCTATAAATGATTATTGAATGCTTGACCTTGCATATGAATGTTTGCCTTGTATGAATTGCCTTGAATTGATTGATCTGTGATATTTTGTTCTGTGAATTGAGCTGTGTGTAATTTATTTATTTATTCATCTGTGATACATTTATCTGTGAATCTGTAAATGTAGATAAGCGTTATAGATTATACCGCTTATCGATATTTCTGTGTTTTGATATGTGATGATTGAATAATGTTACACTATTGTGTTAAACCCATGGACTACACCATACACACACAAATATGGATTTCACGAGGAAATCGGTTAAGTCACAAATATTTGAATTTAATATTTTGAAATGATTTTAATGTTTGAATTTTGAATCCAAATAACTTTAGAAATGGAATTGGGTTTTCTAAAACGGAAACAAATGGTTTCGAATAATAGCTTTTCTATAAGGAAAGAATTTCCAAATTATGATGAAAAGATTTCGAGTTTGAAATAGAATGGCTTTGAAAACTATAATTGAATCTTTGTGAAAGATAGTTGAACCCTATTTTGAAATTTAAGAGGATTTTTTAGTGTATCTTTTATATATAAAAGATTGAAGTGGGAATTGTTTTGAAAGTAATGAATGAATATTTGTTCAAAAGATTGGTGAACCTTGTTTTAAATTGAAAGGGGTCTTAAAAGTGAATCTTTTGTTTAAGAGATTCAAATGTGGAAAATGTTTAAACCATTGAAGGTTTTTGAAATGAATCTTTTTGTTTAAAAGATTGGGAATGGTAATTTGTTTTAACCATTTGAATGAAATGTTTTTGGGGTTTTAAAGTTGTGACTTAACTGAAATCCTATATCCATATGTTTTTAAATATTACGCTCATTATTCGGTTTAGCCGGAAGAGGACCTTGTGTCATATAACCCATTCTGAATAATGATACGACGTTATGGATAGCATTTGAAGACTGGTGGTGAAGACCGGGTATTTGCAAGAATGATAGGATGACCTACCGGTTGTCTCTGCACCAAGTGGCTACGGTATAGAGACTCCCCAAGTGATGGGAAGTCGGACCGGGATTGTGAATTCTCGGATTTGCGAGGGCTTCTTCGGAAGTACCTTCGAATCTGTTCGAACCCGGAACAAACTTGTTTGGATTGTATGTCTGATATTACAAACTGAGATATAAAGCCGATTTCTTTCAAATACATATCTGTTGGTGGCGGAGAATTTATTCTCTTAGCTTAACGCCCTTCTCTGAGACGTACGAGCTCAAAGGTTATGTAGTTGAAAGTTATTAGTGATATACTCCCAATTTGGTAGTGTGGCATGCTGAGTGCTGCTGATCATTTGTCGATCAAGCATGGATTTGTGAAAAAGCGTAGCTTTATGGATGAGACTTCGTCGAACCTCAGAACCCGGTTATGGTCGAAACAGGAATCGTGGCAGCAAGGTTATTTGAGGGTAGCGCCCTCTGAGTGTATGTCCATTTCCTTCTGGATTATAAGTGGTATCATGGTATGGAGCCCCGATACTTACTTTGTGGTTGCTGCAAACTTATTTCTTTGTGGTTGTCGGTTAGGAAGCGCTTCGGATAAAGGTTGGTAATGACCCGGAGGTGGCATACTCGTGTCAGTAGTTACCTAGTTACAGAGGTAACCGGGCCTTGTATAGCAGAGATCCGGTTAGGTTCTCGGGGACGTCCCTCCAGAGGCATTCCATTTTATTTGGGAAGTTCCTTTGCCCGACCATTTGTTGAAAATCCAATCATCCAAATACGAGCCCTTTACGGTTTTAGTTGTAGAACCTGCCATCTACTTATGGTGGCTCCCCACTGTTTGGATGGTAGCTATAGTAGGCATAGTACGAAATGTCTATGCTGGCTAAGATTAATATTATACTTTCGAAATGTTTTTCACCATGCACTTATAGTAATAGTATCAAAGGATTTCACGTATTAAGTATTTTTGACTGTCATAAGGAGAAATCTCCTCCAAGTCTGCGTTTGCATTGTGTGTGTGGCGGGAAACCTTATGGAAGTTTCATTTTCTAAAAGCATTGCGAATTTCTTTCAAGTTCTTTTGTTTTGCTTTTGATAAGAATAAACTGTTTTTATGTCAAACAACTGTTTTTGTTTGCTCATACCAGTCCCACGACTGACCTGGAGTTTATTGTTCCTTTCCTAAACTTTGGGTGCCCACAATTTTCCACACGGGCAGTCTGGAGTTGGGGTTTTCAGATATAGATATTGATTCGATAGCTTTTAGCTTTCTCTTTGGAATTCTTTGGAGTCTTCGGATTCATGGACTGGACTTTCTCATCTGGGTGCAACGTGATGGTGGTTCAAGCTAGTGGTTTGGAGTTATAGCTTTGGAGCATTGTATTGGAGCTATCTTTGGAGATTGCTGATATTGGTGTTTCTTCTGGAGTTTCAAGTTCTGTTTGGTCCTGCTGCTATATCATATTATTATTCCATTGTAGCATTGTTATCTTGTATCTCTAATATTGATTCATATTGTATCATTGTTGTATCGAATGTTGTATATCAATGATGTTCATTTCTTTTTCTTCCGCTGTGTTGTTATACTTATTGTGTTATAAGCTCCGGCGAACCAGATTCGACGTTTGGATCTGCGGCATTGGAATACAAGTGTCGTATTCGGTGCCAATTTTTGAAGGTCGCAGGGTCGCTACAAAAGCGAAGGTTCTCGCTTAACCTTCAGCTCTAATACGAAATGTAACGACCTAGGCTGTTCAACCATCAGTAATTGGTACGACCCACTGTGGCATAAACTAGTACCTCGAATCTGATTTTATGATCAACCTCTTGACCGGTAACCAACCCTTCAAGGCCTTATACTACCTCTCCAATACATGTAGGGGTAAGAACCCCTTGCTCACCACCAAACACAAAGCGAGAACCCTCTATCATGCGTGAACCTCACCAACCGAACCGATCCCAGTCTCTTCGAAGCAACATTCAATAGTTTTTGGTAAACTCAACCCTGGTTCTTTAGGAAATAAGCAGTCAAAGATAAGAGCGGAGGTCACATCCTAACCGTTAGTGGACGGATTTCCTTATCATTTGTCCTAGGAGAACAAAACGAGATTTATACGCACAATACAACATCATCGAAGATGACTGTGCCATATAACTCACTTTTTTCCTAGATATTTCCAAAGTTACGTTTGGGTACATAGTTGACAGTCAGTTATTTAACCGTCCACAAACATACATCCAATCAGGGATTTAATTCCAAAAGAAAAACCAACATTGGTTAAGCACATAAGCAACCATTAACCTCTTAAATCAATCATTTCATTGATTAAAATATCTTGGTAAATTACTTGTATAAAAATACTTTACAAAGATATACCCACAAATCCCTATATTTTCAATACTTGGAAAATATTCATATACTTATCTCAATGGTATAAGTATATTCACAAAATTACACTTTACAACTTAGAAAATGTACTCATATAATTATTTCAACGGTGTAAGTATATTTACAAAACTGAGAAAGATTTTTTTTATTCAATTTTCTAAATTCATTTATAAACTCCTTATAAATCTCTAAAACCATTTATAAACCATTTTATAAATCTTTGAAATCATTTATAATCTCTTTTATAAATTTCAGTCACTTATAAATTCTTTTATACATTTCCAAACATCCTGTACAAAATCTTTGTAAATCCATAAAACAATTTATAAAACTCCTTTTATAAATCTATAAACCCCTTTATAAAATCCCTTATAAATATCTAAGAATAATTATTAACTCTTTTATAAATCTACAAAAACTATTTATAAAACTATTTTATAAATCTTTAAAACCATTTATAAACATCTAGTTATAAATCTTAAAACATTTGTTAATAAATAATAATCATTTATTCAAAACACTATTAATAATAATAATTGTTAATAATAAACATTATAAATAAATAGTAATAATTAACTTTAAAACATCTTAAAGACAATACTTAATAATTTCAAAACATTATTAATAGAATAACAATAAATAAATCCTTAACATTATTACAAATAATAAAAATTTACTTTCAAAACATTATTAATAATCATTATTATCAATTTCAAAACATATTAATTATTTTAAGCAATCAACTTTTCAAAATATTAAAATACTGATAAATAACCTTAAAAAATATGAAATATAAATAAATACCTTTTAAATAATATTAAATATAAAAAATAATATTTAGAAATTATTAAATACAAATAAATAACTTTTAAAATAATATCAAATATAAAGAAATAAATTTAAAAATATTAAATATAAATAAATAACTTTTAAAACAACAGTAAATAATAATTAAATCACTTAAAGCATTATTAGATAATAGTTAATCAATTCTATAGATTTCTAAACGATTTAGAAATGATAATTTAAAAGGCTGTATTTAAAATCATTCTCCAAAACACAACCATTTCAAAAACCAAACGACAATTAATAGTATTTTCAAAATACTAAATTTAAGCCAACAATCACCAGAGCACTTAACCAATATTGACTTGATTTTGTATCACAACAGGATTTTCAGCTTTTGAACATATAATAATGTCATATCCAATAATGTCAAACAGTCAGGTCTGATATTCAATAATCGCATAGCAGGAATAGTATTGAAAATAAATCAATAATGGCGAGGAATCTTGTTAGATCCCTCCAACCAATCCCCTTGCATCATAACCCATATATATCAGCGCACACACATATATATGTATGTATGTATGTATAAATCAATAGTGGTGAGGAATCCAATTAGATCCCTCCAACCCGTACACACACACACACACACACACACACACACACACACATATATATAAGTCATCCAATCTAGGGGTGGGAATAAATCCAAACCAACTGATACATCAATAAATCATCTAAACATCCAATCAATAATTTTTATCAGTTGTATAAAATTACTGGGTAACCAAAAAGGTGAGCTTTAACTCGTTGAAATTCCTGTTATCGCTGAGGCATTCTGGTTTCATCTAAATCCGAACGACATTCAAATGCAGCGTTAAAATTCAATTACCTTCAATGTCACCAATTTAATTCGAAAATGTAGTATTCGTTGATACAAACCTAACAAGACCGACCACATTTGATTTGGACCTAAAACAAACAAGATATTCAATTTATAAGACCATAAACTAAATAAAATAAATATATTCCTTAATTACATACATAGTTCTAAAATTAACCTTATTTAAATCACCTTAATCCCTCTCCTCACTTTCGTTCTCATTCGAATGCAGCCTGAACCCAAATGCAGCCTCTGCCCCTTGCCTTGCCACTGCCACCATGGTTGACCAAACGCCGCTACACCATGCCCCATGCCAGCCTAGCCTCCCCTCCTCCCAACGCCACTGTCCATACCCCAAGTCTCATCGTCGTTTGCCCTAATTTTTCCAAAATGACGAATGCAAACACCCGCCTCTCCCCATCGCCACAAGCGATTTCTTGCCACCAAACACCGGCCATGGCTAGCCCTCCTCGTCCTCTACAACTTCCATTTAGAGTCCGAGGGCCCACACTCAACGACGATACCGCAATCGGAGAAAAATGCTATCTTCGTTTAATAAAGTGCTGCCATTGCCTCGTCGTGATCTAAAATGATCCAACCATACGTTAGCTTCATTTCGACGTCGGCAACATTTCTCTAGTTGAACACTTGGTCTGAAATTGAACGGAATGGTCTCGATGAATGAAGATCTTTGGATTTGGTGCATTTCAATTATTGAATTGAGATACATTTGCTCTGGTTTGAATGCAATTTTATAGGGAGAAAGGGTATGGGTTGTACAATGGAAACGTGGATACTATAGTGGAGGGTAGGGTTGAATAGTAAAGGTTATAGTGTAAATAGTGTATCACTTTATTTAAATCAAAATATCTAGCTCCTATATGCTCGAAAATCTCAAACTCCTATCGAGGCGTGCCACCTGACGTTCTACACTAAAAACCCCTATTTCAAACTCAATGAAACTATTATCGGGACCTAATTCCAAAGTACAAAGAAGTTAGCTTTCCAAAACTGAATTATATAAATTAAATTTTCTTTAATTAATTTTATATTTTAAGCTCGAACAACCAAACGATACATCCGATCATCACAAAATTGTTAACATACAATAATTCATTATTATGGATCTAATGACACTGGTTTCGTCAAAATCTGAAACAGTGCCCTGGTAGGCTATTTTCACATGTTAATTAAAACGAATTATTATTAAAACCATTTTAATCATTTTTAATTCTAAATTAAAAGTTTACTATTATCATTCGTATCTAAACAGAATTTAAATAGGATTTCCAAATCATTTTAAATTCATATTAAAACTACGATTAACCTATTCAAATAACCCTTATTTTTGAAGTTCACGCTATTTGACTCATAATTTAACATTTCAATATTTAAAATAAATTAAATATTCCAAAATCAAATGACTAAAGTTCGGGGTCGTTACACTTTGTGTATGATGATTGGTATGTGTCTAAGTGTTTAAGCTTGTGTGTTTGTTAATGTATGCTAAAATGAGTTAGCACTTAATGTTGCTTATTTGTGGCATAGAGATCCTTATTTTACACTTGTTTTTATTCAACTATTTCCTAGAAAAGTTTATAATTTTCAAACTTTATTTAGTTCCAAAATCCTCATAAAAGTTTAATTAAGTTAAAACAGAAGTTTTAAAGGGTATTAGACAAGTAAAACTAGTTTAAAAGTTATGGTATCTATAACGATAGTAGCTATGGATGCATTTTGTAAAAAAGAACACATTTTTGTAAACTAAAAGTGTTTCCAACTTAAGTATTTTTTTAAAAAATTTCAAACATATTTAAAAAGGGAAATTGTTACTTATTAATTATGTAAGGGCCAAGAATTATTTAATTAATTAATTAAGTAAAGATATATAGTAGTTAATTACTAGCTAAGTAAAGGTAATTATTTCTTAATTACTAATTAAGTAAGATAATTATAATTAGTTAATTATGTAAGGATTAATTAATTATTAATTAAGAAAACGTTAATTATTTAATTAAATATTATTTAAGTAAAATCAAATTATTAATTAAGAGGAGTTTAATTAATTAATTATTAACCAATTAGGGTTTAATTATTACTTAATTACTTATTAAGTTAAGATTTAATTATGATTTAATCAAGCTTTAGTTAAATTTAATTATTATTAAATAAAGGTTTTGTTTTCAATTATTTTAGTCGGTTCGTTTAAAATGCAGGTTTCTTTTAAAAAGAATAGTTTAAATACAAGGGATTCTCTTTGTCTGTGTCATTAAGCATTGAAACAAATATGAATAGATTACTATTGACATCTGTTTAGTAGAATACATCCCCCTTCTGCTAAAACCTAATTGAGCAGATTATTTTGGACATCTATTTAGCATAACAAACCCCTTTTTTGCCATAATTAAATGGGATAGATCATTGATGACATCTATTTAGCAGAAAAATCTCCATTATGCTATTATATTAATTTGGACATTTATTCATGCCGGTCGATTAATATTGGAAAAGTGACGTGTTAAACATTAATAGTTAGTTATTTATTTTATTTACATATATTCCTTACGATTGCATACATATATATGTATAAATCCAAGGAGTTCGTCAACCCTTATAATTCTTCCACTAAATTGATTCATAACCCTTAATTTTTTGAGATATAATTAACCAGTATCATATGATTAATAATCATATAATAAAATTATTTCTCAAAACTAGGGCTTAGTCTACTGTTCTACAATAATTGTAAATAGTTTTAGGTACTTCTGTATTTTCAATTGCGACACTTTTGTTGTGAAAACAAATAATTATAGTTCTATTTCATAATGAATGTTCATAATATTCATACTAAAATATAACTTTATCTATATTTCAGTCGACATTGAAAATAGTCATTATTTCATAAATAATGTTCAGTTTGTTTTACGAAAACAATTTCTGTAATCCGATGCAATAAATAAGTGTTATATGGTATGCTCTCACTATTTCTAACATCACTATAATAACATACTAAATTTCGAGGGCCGTCATTCACTTAATATAAACTACTAGTTTCATATAATATAATTAGTTTACAACAGAGAGTTCTTTGATCAAATATCTTGAACTAAAAAAATTCTCATAGAAAACTATTTTCTATGTACAAATACATTTTGGAATAGAAATCGTATTTCTTATTTCAATATTAAGTATCAATTATTATTTTACAACCTCATAACGAACTCTTTATAAAAGCGCATTCTATCATCCTTAACATTTAAGGATATCAAATATGTGGTACTTCATGTAAAATGATCAAACTAACATTTCAGCGATCGAGTTCTTAGATCTACCTTGTATTTTTGGTCTAGTGTTACATTTAACACAATTCGATCCATTTGTAACCAATCAAATTGAATACTCAATCTTATGGTACTATTTATTGGCTTATTTCAAATGAACTAACTTCATCAATGTATCTTACATTACGAACTATGATCGTTTCTCATATAACATTTATATGTGATATTATATGGATCAAATATCTATAGTCTTGTATTTTTTTAGAGTTCGAAACTCATAGAATGTAATACATAGCCTCGATCTAATAAATGTGTAAGTGATCAAATTATGAATGAATTTAGTAGTTGTAAAATCAGGTGCATGCATGGGTGTAGAAATGTTAACATGCAATAAGATTTTTTGATAAAGTATATGTCATATTTCTATTTTTCATTCTTTAATTCAGTTCAATTTTATATCTTAATTAATATACTTTTTATTAATCGTATTAAATGCATAAATTTATCAATGTAGATTATTATAAAATTATATAGCATATATTCTTATAATATTAGAAAGGTTAAATATTATCGTTTCATTTTTCTAATAAGGTTCCTACTAATCTTTTATTTTTACCAAACCCCAAATAGAAACATAGATGTCTTGTGACTTTACTAGTTGGTGTTATGACTCATCCGCCTTAGAATTCTGACCTTGAGTCTGCTTTACAAGTCATAGCTCCACAGGCGATGGATAATTCCTTATCAGTTGTATCATATACAACTCCTAACCCTTTGGTGCCTTGTCCTAACTTCGCTTCAACCTTGAGTCTGATCAACAAATCAAAACAAAATTATTTACTTATACCTACCATATCACGACAACCTAAGTATAGTATATGTAGCTTGAGTCTGCTCAACAAATACATAAAGTTATCTTACCTTATCTATTCAAAATATTAATAACACTACACATAACATCCCAAGCTTGAGTCTGCTCAATAATTAAGGGGTGTGCAAGTAATTTAGTTATATATATGGTAGAGGACAACATTATATTCAACATAACATATATCATAATATATAATACATGAATACATTTACTAAATAATTTACTTTATTTATCTTATTAATAAATTTTAAATTTTTGAAACTAATATTTGTTATCAAACATTTTGAATTTTTTTAATTATATTATAACTTTAATAATATTTGTAAATTTAACTTTTAAATTTAAAATTTTATATTTTAATTTTCAAATAATTTTGAGAATTAACCCAAAGCCCAATTCAAGTTGGAGCCTTTTCTATTAGACACAACTTTTAGGATGTGAGCTTAATTGTTAACCCTAACATGACTAATATATTCTGCATGGGCTATTGGCTTTGATGCCATTGTTGGAATTGGGTCAGCTCGTAGTGGAAGATATGGATGAATTTAAAAAGAATCCTTTATTGGATCTATGTTGCGCCTATGAAGTCTAATTTATTTAGAATATTCCTAAACTTAATTTAAATAGAGTCTCTTATTTCATTTAAATTTATAAATTACAAATATAATTTTATTTAATTTATATTCAATTAAATATAACAGTACACATATGTATCATATACACATATGTATGTGTGTGCATGTGTAACATAATAAATCATGTAAGGTATAACATGCCCGCGTATAAATGCTGAGATTTAACTTAGAATGAACACGTTAGCTCATCCCATATGCATTGAATGTTGTCCAAATATATGTATTGTAACACCCCTAATTTATGTTTAAAATTATTCAGGAAATTTAATTAGACAAATTAAATAGAATAATGTATAGTGTTAAGGAGGACGAGATTTGTTAACTAATTTGGATCAGGCCTTAATTAATTAATTAAGAAGCTTGTTTTAAACATAAAATAGAACGGAATTTATAGGAGGGGTATGATGGGAATAAATCCATATTTCATTCTCTAAAGCCTTCATGTCCCATTCATTTTTCGAAACATCAAAACATAACTTAAAGAGGCCAACCATTGCCTAAGAAGAAAAGAAGAAGAAACAAAAGGGAATTAAAGGGAAAAGCTTAGAAACTAATCTACATTAAATCTCAATCTCTCTTATCCAATCTAAGGGGAATAATACTATCCATCTCATTTGTTTATGCTTGTTTTCAGATTTATGTATAATTTTCGAATTGTTGTGATGATATGTCACGCTTGAATGGTTTACACCATTGAATGAAGATTTACTGGAATTATTATGGGATTACTCTTATGGGTATTAAAAGGTAAAAACCTAGTTTTTAATCTCCGATTGTCTTGAAATTTGAATACGTTACGTTAAACATTATTTTGTAGATGAATTTTTAATTTCATAATTTTCCAAATTTATATGAATATTTTACAAACAGGAAAATAAACACAGGGAATAAATCGCAAAAAAGTATAGTCCCAGGGATAAAAAGTTTGCTTTTTAGTCTAAAGAACACTTTTTAGTGTAAATAGAAAATGATAGTTACAACTATCATTCTATGATTTACTCTAGAAAGTGAGCCTAAAAGGCAAACTTTTTGTCCTTACTAAAATTTTCTTCAACTTTTTTCTTAAGCCTAAAAACCCCTTTTACAAATTTACTAAGATAGAAAAGGTGTTTATTTCGGGTTTTAATTATTAAAAGTAATTATATTTATATTTTGGACTTGAAATTTTGATATACGAAAGAAGAAGAAAATTCGGATTTTTGGTAACTTATTAGGATTTTCCCCTAATGGTTATGATTTTCTATGAATTTATTATTCTAGAAAAGCTATTGATTAATAATATAAGATATAAAGGTTTGGAAATTACTTTAGAAGGGTAGAATGTGATCTACTAGCAATTTCTAAAAAGAATATCAAATGTAGTTTATTAACCAATGATAATTTGACAAGAGGCAAGAGTTGATGGAAAGTATTAGCTTTAAAAGGAAATAAAACAGTTCTTATTTTAATTACACTAATGTCGTTATATATATACTTGACATCTATAAAGGTCGATACACAGAATAACTATTTGATAGTTATATGATGTATTAAATTTATAGACTCGGTATCTATATGGGATGATGCATTGGATATCTATTTAGTAGATATGCGATGTACTTGCTTGCATATAGGTTCGGCACTAAGTATTATAGGGGTTTGGTATCACAAGGTTGCATAGGCTCGGCTCCCTATGGTTTCATGACTCGATTTCAATCTATTAGAAGTTCGACACTTCCTTTATTTTATAGGTTCGACACCTTCAAGCTTTTATTATTTGATACCAATAAGTTTTAGGGATTCGACACCCTAAGATTTTAAGGGTTCGAAAAACCTAAATGTTTTAAAACTCGAAACCTCTTGTCTCTAATTTGTTCGGCACCAATGTTTTCAGCAGCGCAATAGCTGAATGTTTACAAATTAGATAACTATAGTTTGAGGCTCAAAGCCTTATGTTTTGCAAATTAGAAAAATTTGTATTAGTGGGTTGATAGCCCATATATTTTAGAAGCTCAATGTCATATATTAGCGACATTATATCAGTATGTTTTATAAATCAAACCATGTTACGTTTTATAGGCTTGATAACCTCGTTTTTGATATAGAATGATTTAAAAAGCTATTTAAAGATGGTTGTATTTTGGCACAAGATTTTGGTCAAGTAATGGGTTATGCTTTCCTTGTTTAGAAATATTTCAAGTGATTAATCATCCATGAAGATAAATGTTTTTAAGGAAATAGAAAGGTGTTTTAGCCCAAGTTTTACATAGATTTTTCCAAAAGAAATTATTGCTTAAGATTAAGTAATTATGTGATGCCAATGAATATTATTGAACATATTTCGATGACTGATGT
The DNA here is from genome assembly GCA_030765085.1 of Allium cepa. NCBI lineage: Eukaryota > Viridiplantae > Streptophyta > Magnoliopsida > Asparagales > Amaryllidaceae > Allium > Allium cepa. Next base: position 143,214,537 of record CM060932.1, read on the forward strand.
TTTCTATTGTTGTTATCATTTGATCGATTAGTTTTGCATATTTATTATTGCCATACTCACATCATCATGACCCACTTTACATCTTGGGACTTAGGGATAAAATTTACATTAGGTTGTTCTAGTAGAGAGTTTGGACAAACTAAACTCCCGAGTGAGTAGACTTTCATCCAGGAGATCATACAGATCAATTTTTTAAGGATGCTTTGAACTGGTCAAAAAGACATGACCCATGAAGTTAACAGCAAAATAGGTTATTAGTTGTCTTGTGAAAACTAATAGTTCATAGTAAGCCTAGGAAAACTATAATATATAAACAGATAGTCCATGTGATTCCAGATAGGTTATTAGTTTTCTTGTGAAAACTAATAGTTTATAGTAACCCTATAAAAACTAGGATATATGAGCAAGATAGTCCATATGATTCTGAGTAGGTTATTAGTTGTCCTATGAAAACTAATAGGTCCTTAGTATCCCTAGGAAAACTATGACTCAGGAAAAGATAGTCCTCTAATTGGACAGGCAATCTAGTTACCTCCCAACCATATTTGAAAATTTTGCTATATTTTATTATGTTTTGGTTCGAGCTAGCCCAACAGTTATTGGTTGGCCTACAAAACCATTAGGTTCATAGTAACCATAGGAAAACCATGATACAAGACAAGTAGTCCTTTGATTTTAGATAAATAGTCAATCGAAATTGCGAAGGACGGTCCATTTTATGTGATAAGGTAAACTTTGGGAATGCATAACCCTTATTGACAGATTCGTCATATTTACCCATATTAAATGCATACAATCATATCATGTTTTGTTTTAACCATTGTGATTATATATGCAAGTTTTATGTACAAATTGGCATATTTTGATAAGATATTAGTGACGGGAAAACTCATTCCGCTCTATGATATGGTCTCGCTAGACATTTGTTTTGGTTCTAGATGATACATTATTACTCACATTAGACTTTTTGTCTAACCCATAGTTTTTTCCTCCTAAACTCTCAACTACTCAATTGAGTATGTCAGGAGAGGGATCGAGTTAGACGAATAAGCTTCTGAAGACATGAAGAAAGCAAGCTAGCTAATGGTAGAAGTTTATTTTCACTATGTTGTTTAAAGTTTGTGCTATGTTTGAATGGATGTAATGATAGAATTTATAACTATCAAATAGTTAGACTCTGATCATCCAAGGAGGTACCTCCATATGTTGCTCTTGGAATATATTTGTAATCATTATATTTTCTAAATATGGAATCGATGGGACTATGTAATGGGATTATGTAATGAATATGAAAGCTATTAATGAAATGTGTTTTTGAAAATTTTCATATTGTTGTGCTCTTGATGTATAGATACGATTAACTGATCTCATTTTGTCATTAGAAATTAATACTATGGATGACTGCAGCATCTATAGTGCTTAGTTTCGGACCTTAAAATGGTGGATGTTACAACTTGATATCAAAGCATAAGATTATGTAAAACTTATTATATTTTGATTAAAATAAAACTTAAAATATTTTGAAAACATTGTCTAGATAAATCAGAGACTAAAATTGGGGTATGGTATAGCACTATAGTAACGTACTTTTTATTTGATATATATGATTTTGATTAAAATAAAATTTAAAATATTTTGAAAACATAGTCTAGATAAATCTGAGAATAAGATTGGGGTATGGTATAGCGCTATAGTAACGTACTTTTTATTTGCTATATATGAGTGTGCACTTTATCTTTATTCTCCCTTGTCTCATAGAGCATTCTTCTATATCTTAAGAAGACTCATATGTAGATTATGAGAAAGCAAGATATGAAAGCAGGAAATGGCAGAGTGAATCTAAGTAGAGGAAGCACCATAACTAATGGAAATGTTTGGCATAATACAAGAATAAACCCGAGTCGATAAGCAAATGTTAATCCAAATGCAAATGTTAATGTGAGACTAGAACCCCACTAGTAAATATAGGGATTATGTATCACTTCTTTGTGAATATGGTGCAAGCTAGAGTTACAGCTGGTTGGTTGGAGGGAATGCTTTGACATTTGGAAGTGACAAACCTATGGAGACTCAAGGTTCTCAAGGAACGAAAAAGGAAATTCTTTAAGAAGAAGAGAGCTCGAAAGGGAGGAGCTGCCAAGAAAGGGAAGGCTAATGTCATTTGACATAAGTGTGATAAGAATGGGTACTTTGCTACTGAGTGTTGATCTGGTAAAGCAAAAAAGTAGTGGAAAAAAGTGTGGAGTGTTTCAACTACAACGAGGTTAGGCATTTCAAGAATGAATGTCTAGAATCGGCCAAGGCTGGAAAAGGAAAAGTTTTTTGCTATGGAACCGTCAACTTCTTGATCGACTACAGAAGGGAAAAGAAAATCTATGATGGGAGGTACGCTTTTGATTCATGGCATGCCTGTTAAAGTACTATTTAATACTAATGCACCACATTCTTTTATCTTGCAATGTTTGGCAGATAAGTTAAATCTAGAACCATCATACCTTACTACTTTCTTAAAGGCTGCAAATCAGATAAGAAGTTATGAAACTCTTCGGATGAGATGCGACCATTTACAATTTAAGCTATTAGGTCATGCATTTACCTGCTGTTTACATGTATTTGGTTCTGTGGGTTTCGGGATTATTTTGGGTATGGACTGGTTAAGCAAATACGATGCTAGGATATTTTGTCGAGATAGGGAGATATCATTAAGACACCCTAATAACAGTGTTTGAATTATATACTTGGTAGAGAATTCGAGTTTAAATGTATGTGCTTTATTGGGTGCAATGGAAGTGGAAGATGAGGTGAATCACGAGATAATATGCGAATGTTTTTGAGGCAGTTATAGGACTACCACCACGACAAGCTATTAGTTTCGAATAGATCTTGTACCTGGAGCTGAACTGTATGTAAACCGCCTAGCAGGATGACATCTACCGAGATAAAGGAGTCAAAGGTGCAGCTAGTTGAATTAGAAGGGAAGAATATTATTAAACCAAGCAGTTCACCTTAGGAAGCGGCTGCGTTGTTCGTAAAGAAACCGGATGTGTCGTTGAGGATTGATTGATTATCTTAAGTTAAATGAATACATGATAAAGAATCGGTATTCTTTGTTGAGAATAGATGATTTGTTCGATTAGTTGAGTGGATCCAAGGTACTTTACCAACTGGATTTGGCAACAGGGTTCCATCAATTGAGAGTGTGTAACAACCCGCATATTTTACGACTGAATATTTAAATATCTTATTTTTAATATTTTATCATTAGTCGGATTTTAGTCCGAAAAGTTACTTTTTGCATACGGTCGAATGAGGACTTGGAACCACTTCCATTGGGTCCGAAACGCCATTTGCAATCTTTTTTTAGTATAAACTTTGATATGTTTGGAGTTGGTGGAATTTTTTCACTTTTTCACTTTGAGCTTTGGGTTTGGTTTAGCCCATTAGCCTAAACTATTAATTCTAACTCAACCCCCTTCCCATCATAACTTCACTTTCATTTCCTAACACTCAAGCTTCATCAAAAATGGAGGAAGGAATGGGAAATTAAAACTCCAAGCTCTACTTCATTTGCAAATCCAACATCTAATTCCAAATTCAAAGAGAAGCCATTGATTCTTCCTTTGCTTTCAAGCTTCTTGTTCATTGATCTTGTGTAAAGGTGAGATTTTTATCTCACATCTTTGTCTATAACTATCTTTGATTGTTAGGTATGAATTCCTAACACTTATTCATGTGCATTTGCCTTTGGTTTGGATTGAATTGGTGAAAATCCCAATTTTTAGTGTTTTGGGTTTCAAATCTTTAAAAAAAATCCAATCTTTGATGTTTGAATACGTTTTTGGTGATGCATCGAGGAGCCAATAGGACCGAGAAGCCGATAGGCGTAATCCCCTAGCGTTCGTGCTCGATCGGTTGCAAATTGAGTGAGTTTTTGGCATTTTTGTTGCTTAGGTCGTTCGGCCTGCACATAGGATTCTCGGCTTGCAGTTTAGGTCGGCCTGCATTTAGGTCGCACCCCTATAGGTCGTGGCATGCCTAGGTCATTGCTCGGCCTTGTTATATCACGCAACTCCTTAGGTCGCGCCATGCTAGGTCGCCCCCACCTAAGTCGCTCGGCCTCCACATACGCCATAGGACGTTAGGTCGCTCGTCCTGCACATGGATGATTCTCGGCCTGCAGTTAGGTCGGCCTGCCATAGGTCGCAACCCATAGGTGGTTAGGTCGCTCGGCCTTCTGTACCCCTTACCTCTTAGGTCGTTTCATCCTTAGGTCGCTCGGCCTACTCTCATCTCTTCGGTCGTTGCACCCCTTAGGTCGCTCGGCCATGTTGTGCCGCTAACCCTTTAGGTCGCAACCTATAGGTCGCTCGCCTTGCTGTTGAGTCGGCCTACCTTAGGTCGTAACTCCCTAGGTCGCGCGCTCGGCCATTAGGCCGTTCCACCCCATAGGCCGCTCAACCATGTAAGTCGCACCTGTTATCTCGCAACCATGTTAGGTCGCGCAATGCCCTAGGTTGCGCCATGTAAGTCGCACAGTTAGGCCGCATGCTATATATTAAGTCGCTGATTTCTTGTATTGACTTACATTAGGTCGTAAGCCGTGGCTGTTAAGTCGCAAGGGTATTTCCACTTTGGTGGATTTGGAAACGAATTCTTTGGATTTTTATTCGCGTCTTCGAATGTGAATTTTTGTGATTTAGTGTTTCTACAACCATTTTTGTGATTTGTCACTTTATCTCACTCGTACGAGAAATCTAATTAAACGGCTTAGTAGAACAAATGGTATGAAACGCTTGCGTTTACTTCGCTGGTTAATTCTTGGACTTGTTCGATTGAACCCCTTGTGACAATTTTTGAGTGGAGATCTACAATCTGTTCGTAAATATTTAAGTTAAGCTAGTGGTTATGGGACATGAAGCTAACTTTATATATTTACAAGCTTATTGTAATTGACACTTCTTGATGATCGATGATGATCATTTTTGTGATTTAGACTAGAAAATGTGCGATGTCTCTTTGTCTACGAGGGAGACTAAACTCCGTTTCTGTGGAGCTTCGGCTCAATTTGATGGGGTAGCGACCCATGTTCTTCGGGCCGTTTTGTGGAGCTTCGACTCAAAATTAATGGTTAGCAACCATGGAATAGCGTTCCATTTTGTGATACACGTGTTGGTGAGTTTTCATGCTCCCGTTTTGTGATAGGCCTCCCCCCTTTTTGTGATTTCTGGATTTCCATTGATGATTTCTAGAATTTGTGTTTCACCAATTTTCGTGATTTACATTGATAAGTTTTATCAATATTTGTGCATTGGTGAACTCGTGTGTCATTAACATTTGTGATTGGCATTGAGATTTATGTCAATATTTATGGTTTGGTGAAGAAAAATAAAGAGTATGACATTCCTTTTGATCTCTTTGAGAAGATTCTTGTGATATTGATTAATCCCTAGTTGATTTTCAATTGCATACTTATCACAGTATGGTTTTATGGTTATCGTATGTTTTTTTCATATCTCTTATTCTATATCATTTCATCTGATATTTATAGCTAGACTGATCCGTTTATTATTTTCTTATTAAATGATACTCGGGTCAGATCGAGATGTTACAGGCGCTTCTGCTTGACTTCACATCTGGGATTATCACCCTGACTTTTGGCTAACTACTTAGATTAGTAGTTTTTGTTGTATACATTTGAGATATAGACTCATTGATATATCCTTATTCTTTTGTCTTGCACTTGTAGCTATTCTTTTGTGATATTGTGGATCTTGTTAGACCACTACTCTGATGTACACTTTCATGTGTTATATTCATATCTTTTTCCGCCTTTGTGATATGGATATCTGTGACTGATTTGTGTTATGTTCATTTCTATGTTTGTTTCCGAAGAATTTATATAGCCGCTGTGTAGTAGCTTTGAGTTTGTATCGGTATGTTGGATTTCCTCCTGAAACCAATGCATGCTATACTATCTGACATATCGGTGCTCGCACTAAGCCATTACACGGATGGTCGCTCCTCAACGGCCTTATTCTCCGCGCTAGTTGACGGCATTACCCCGTAGTGTCCTTGGCTAGCGTGGGTATTGAGGTGGGGCATCACAGCTTGGTATCAGAGCCAATCTTCGGAACAATGTAGAATAATCTAGCAAGGATCATCGTCCTAAGTCCATCTTAGGAGTCGTGCTTTAGGATTTAATTCGAGTTTTCGTACCGATTCATCCTATTTTCTTTATGATTCCTTGTTTATCTATCAAAATTGCTTGATATTCATTTGGTGAATAACCTTATCCTTCTCCTTTCTTTCTTTCAAAAAGGAAGAGAAATGGTTAAACCTGGTCGTCCCAACGCCGGTCAATCTCGTGCTACTCCCCAAGATGGAGTATTTATGTCTGCCCAGCAGCTTCTTGATCTAGTAAGGAATGCTCAAGCAGTCAGATCTAATCTAGAGTCTACTCACCCTAGGTATGGATTTGCACGTTTGTGTAGCGATTATACCAATTTGGGTGGGAAGCCATTCAATGGTTCTGAAACTATTATTGAAGTCCAGGCTTGGTTGAGAACGTGTGATCGAATCTTTTCTCGCATGAATCTTATTGATCTTCACCGTGTTCAGGTAGCCTCTAGTATGCTCCAAGAAAGAGCATTAGATTGGTATGTGCTTCTTATTTCTGAAATAGTTGAAGTGAATCTTACTTGGGAGAAATTCCGGGAACGCTTCGAATTAAAATTTGTGCCAGAAGCTGAGAAGGTGACTTTGGCTCGCCGTTTCATTGACCTTGTTCAAGGTAAATCCTCTGTGACAGACTATGTCGCATCATTCGAGTCACTTTCTAAATATGGGGTCGAGTACATAAACACCCCATTGAAGAAGAACCAAAGATTTGTCTATGGCTAGAATAAAAATCTCAAGAAGCCATTACTTCTAAAGTTAGAAGTTTCTTTTGATCAACTCGTTGATATCACTCTTCGACTTGAAAAGGCAGATAAAGAAAGTGATGTTGAAGTTATGGGTGCCAAACCAAACTTCAACAATAAGAAAAGGCCTAATAAGTTCAGAGGTCCTTATCCCAATAAGAAAGGGAAGCAAGCAACTTCGGTGGCAAAGACTTCTACCGCTAGTAGTGGGCAATGCTACAATTGTGGTTCTAAGGACCATTATGCGAACAAGTGTTCAAAGCCTCGTGCTTGTCGCTATTGCAAAAGCCCGGATCATTATTTATCTTCTTGTCCCAAACTTCAAGGCAGGAAGGAGGGAAAGCTTAATGTTGCTCAAGCCCCAGGCAACACATCTCGTGGTCAAGGTATTTCTCATTCTATCCTTGACGGCCTTACTTTATTTCGTGATCATCCTATTCGAGTTCTTTTTGGTACGGGTGCGTCGTATTCTTTTATATCGAAAGAACTCGTTGATACTTTTTCTTTGGATGTTTTGTGTTTAATGACTTCTTTGAGAATTGCGAATCCGGTTGGTGGATCCGCAACGATCAGTTTATTGCGTAAAGATGTCGAGATTACTTTGTGTGATTTTTCTTTCCGAGCCGATTTGCATGTTATGCGCTAATTAGGCTTTGGAATGATTTTGGGAATGGATTGGCTTAACCGTTATGGAGCCCAAATCCTATGTCCTGAGCGGACTATTCATTTTCGACATCCTCAGTATGTTAGGTAGATTTCTATTGACCTTAAAGATTCGGATTCCAGCTTGGTGGCATCTTTATATTCTTTAAATCCTCATGATGACGATAATGATGATGAGGAAGATACTATTTCTCTTATTCACGTTGTTCGTGAATTTTCCGACATATTTGAGCCCGTTTTAGGATTGCCACCTAAGCGAGCAATTGAGTTCACAATTAATCTCATCCCTGGAGCTCAACCTATCACTCATCCTCCTTATCGTATGTCCAATAAGGAAAATGAGGAGATGCGCAAGCAGTTATCCGAATTGGAGACGAAGCAATTTATTCTCTCTAGTTCCTCGCCTTGGGAAGCTTCGGCTATTTTTGTGAAGAAATCCAATTGTACACTTAGGCTTTGCGTTGACTACCGCAAGCTTAATGATCTTACTATTAAGAATAAATATCCTTTAGCTCGGATTGATGATCTATTCGATCAACTTAGTGTTGCTAGAGACTTTTCACAATTAGACTTAGCTACCGGTTTTCATCAGCTTCGTATTGCAGAGGATAGCATTCCTTTGACATCGTTCCATACTCGTTATGGGTCTTATGAATGGCTTGTTATGCCATTTGGTTTAACGAATGCTCCGGCTTATTTCGTTGACCTCATGAATAGAGTTTTCAAAAACTTCCTCGATCAGTTTGTTCTCATCTTTATTGATGATATTCTTGTGTATTCTAAAACCGAGGAGGAGCATGAAAAACATCTTCAGATTGTGTTGGAAACTCTTAGGAGCACTCAGTTAAAAGCCAAATTTTCTAAATTCCACTTTTGGCAATCTCATGTGAAGTTTCTCGGTCATATTATTTCCGAATCCGGAATTTCCGTGGATCCTTCAAAGGTTGAAGCAATCCAAACTTGGAAGAGACCGGAGAGTGTGACAGAAATCCATAGCTTCCTCGGATTGGCGGGTTATTACCGTCGTTTTACAAAAGACTTTTTAAAAATTTTCGTGCCTCTTACTAGCTTGACAAAGAAAGGTGTTAAATACATTTGGTCGGACAAATGTGAAGCTTCTTTTCAGAAATTAAAAGAACTCCTTTCTGATGCTCCTATTCTTGTGATTCCCGAGGGAAACCAAGATTTTATTGTTTATACCGATGCTAGTCGTGTTGGTTTGCGTGCCGTTCATATGCAAAGAGAACATGTTATTGCTTATGCTTCTAGGCAATTGAAGCCAGCCGAGTCTAGATATGCCACTCATGATTTAGAACTCGCGGCTATTGTTTTCGCCCTTCATATTTGGCGTCATTATCTTTTGGGAGAAAAATTTATTCTTTACACCGATCATAAATTTTTGAAGTATCTATTTTCTCAAAAGGAACTAAATTTGCATCAACAACGTTGGCTCGAATTTCTTGCAGCTTATGATCTTGATATTCTTTATACCCCCGGAAAGGGAAATCGTGTTGCGGACGCACTTAGTCGTAAGCAACAAGCGGTTATTTCTATGATGCTATCCGAATGGAATGATCTTGGAATTCTATCCACTTATGAGATTCGAGATCGTGTTTTCGATTTGTGTTCATCTCCTTCTCTTTTAGACCGCATTATTGAAGCTCAAAAGCTAGATCCCGAACTGGCTCTTCTTGGCCAAAATTTTAAGGATAAAATTGATATTGAAGGTTTGAAAGACTTTGATATTGATTTTCATGGCGGTATTCGAAAATTTGGTAGACTCATCGTGCCAAATATTAGTAATCTTCTAAAGACATTTTAGAAGATTCTCATCGTTCTAAATTTACCATTCATCCTGGTAGTAGTAAAATGTACGCGGACATGAAGCGACTTTATTATTGGGAGGGAATGAAATCTGATATTGCTAGCTTTGTTAAGTGTTGCATGACTTGCCAACTTGTCAAGGCCGAACATCAAAGGCCCGGTGGATTATTACAACCTTTAGAAATTCCACTTTGGAAGTGGGACCAAATTTCCATGGATTTTATAGACGACCTTCCCCGTTCTCATTCAGGTCATGATAGCTTATGGGTGATAGTTGATAGACTTACTAAATCCGCCCATTTTATTCCCGTTCAGTCCAATCGAATCGTACCTCCTTTGGCCAAACTTTTTATCAAAGAAATTGTTAAATTGCATGGAGTTCCTACTTCTATTGTTAGTGATCGTGATCATTGTTTACCAGTGGATTTTGGAAGAGTCTTCAAAAAGCTTTGGGAACGAAGCTTAATTTTAGCACCGCTTATCATCCTCAGTCCGATGGACAAACCGAGCGTGTGAATCAAACTCTTGAAGATCTTCTTCGTGCACGTGTTCTTGATTTTTGTGGAAGTTGGGAAGATCATATTTCTCTTGTTGAGTTTTACTATAATAATAGCTTCCAATCTAGTATTGGTATGGCACCTTTTGAGGCACTATATGGAAGGCCATGCCGATCTCCTTCTTGTTGGCCTGAGGCCGGTGAGAAGCTGGTTTTAGGTCCAGATTTTATTCGTGATTCCACAGAAAAGATTGATCTTATTCGTCATAGGATGAAAGAAGCCCAGAGTAGACAAAATCCTAAGCCGATAATCGGAGAAGGAAATTAGAATTTTCTGTGGGAGATCTTGTGTTTATTCGTGTTTCACCTATGAAGGGTGTTGTACGTTTCAGTCGATCGGGAAATTTAGCGCCTCGATATATTGGGCCATTTTCTATCATCGAACGTATTGGTCCCGTGGCTTATCGTCTTTTATTATCGGCTCAGTTTTCTGCTATCCATGACGTGTTTCACGTTTCTCAATTACGGAAATACCTTTGAAATTGCGATTCTATTCTTGAGCCCGGTGTTGTGGAAGAAATTGAAGTTTCGCCTAATTTAACTTATGAGCAACATCCTATTCGTATTATTGCTTCGGAGGTCAAACGCCTTCGAAATAAAGATGTTCCGCTTGTTAAAGTTCAATGGTCCTCAAATCCTAAGGATTGCTCTTAGGAATCTAGAGAATTCATCGAGCGAACACATCCGGACTTACTTTCTCGTTCTCTTTGAGGTGAACTTCTTATTTCAATTTTCTTTTGTGTTGAATATGCTTTTATGGTTGTTACTATGTAATTTCTTCTTAAATATTGCGAGAACGCTATTTCTTTAAGGAGGGGAGTCTGTAACAACCCGCATATTTTACGATTGAATATTTAAATATTTTATTTTTAATATTTTATCGTTAGTTGGATTTCAGTCCGAAAAGTTACTTTTTGCATACGGTCGAATGAGGACTCAGAACCACTTCCATTGGGTCCAAAACGCCGTTTGCAATCTTTTTGAGTATAAACTTTGATATGCTTGGAGTTAGAGGAATTTTGCCACTTTTTCACTTTGGGCTTTGGGTTTGGCTTAGCCCATTAGCCTAAACTATTAATTCTAACTCAACCCCTTTCCCTTCATAACTTCACTTTCATTTCCTAACACTCAAGCTTCACCAAAAATGGAGGAAGGAATGGGAAATTAAAACTCCAAGCTCTACTTCATTTGCAAATCCAACATCTAACTCCAAATTCAAAGAGAAGCCATTGATTCTTCCTTTGCTTTCAAGCTTCTTCTTCATTGATCTTGTGTAAAGGTGAGATTTTTATCTCACAACTTTGTCTATAACTATCTTTGATTGTTAGGTATGAATTCCTAACACTTATTCATGTGCATTTGCCTTTGGTTTGGATTGAATTGGTGAAAATCCCAATTTTTAGTGTTTTGGGTTTCAAATCTTTAAAAAATCCAATATTTGATGTTTAAATACGTTTTTGGTGATGCATCGAGGAGCCAATAGGACCGGGAAGCCGATAGGCGTAATCCCCTAGCGTTCGTGCTCGATCGGTTGCAAATTGAGCGAGTTTTTGGCATTTTTGTTGCTTAGGTCGTTCCGCCTGCACATAGGATTCTCGGCCTGCAGTTTAGGTCGGCCTGCATTTAGGTAGCACCCCTATAGGTCACGCCATGCCTAGGTCGTTGTTCGGCCTTGTTATATCACGCAACTCCTTAGGTCGCGCCATGCTAGGTCGCCCCCACCTAAGTCGCTCGGCCTCCACATACGCCATAGGTCGTTAGGTCGCTCGGCCTGCACATGGATGATTCTCGGCCTGAAGTTAGGTCGGCCCGCCATAGGTCACAACCCATAAGTCGTTAGGTTGCTCGGCCTTCTGTACCCCTTACCTCTTAGGTCGTTTCATCCTTAGGTCGCTCGGCCTACTCTCATCTCTTAGGTCGTTGCACCCCTTATGTCGCTCAGCTATGTTATGCCGCTAACCCTTTAGGTCGCAACCTATAGGTCGCTCGCCTTGCTGTTGAGTCGGCCTACCTTAGGTCGTAACTCCCTAGGTCGCGCGCTCGTCCATTAGGCCGTTCCACCCTATAGGCCGCTCAACCATGTAAGTCGCAACTGCTATCTCGCAACCATGTTAGGTCACACCATGCCCTAGGTCGCGCCATGTAAGTCGCATGGTTAGGCCGTATGCTATATCTTAAGTCGCTGATTTCTTGTGTTGATTTACGTTAGGTCGTAAGCCGTGGCTGTTAAGTTGCAAGGGTATTTCCACTTTGATGGATTTGGAAACGAATTCTTTGGATTTTTATTCACGTCTTCGAATGTGAATTTTTGTGATTTAGTGTTTCTACAATCATTTTTATGATTTGTCACTTTATCTCATTCGTACGAGAAATCTAATTAAACGGCTTAGTAAAACAAATGGTATGAAACGCTTGCGTTTACTTCGCCGGTTAATTCTTGGACTTGTTCGATTGAACCCCTTGTGACCATTTTTGAGTGGAGATCTACAATTTGTTCGTAAATATTTAAGTTAAGCTAGTGGTTATGGGACATGAAACTAAGCTTATGTATTTTCTAGCTTACTGTAATTGACACTTCTTAATGATCGATGATGATCATTTTTTTGATTTAGCCTAGCAAATGTGCGATGTCTCTTTGTCTACGAGGGAGACTAAACCCCGTTTCTGTGGAGCTTCGGCTCAATTTGATGGGGTAGCGACCCATGGTCTTTGGGCCGTTTTGTGGAGCTTCGACTCAAAATTAATGGTTAGTAACCATGGAATAGCGTTCCATTTTGTGATACACGTGTTGGTTAGTTTTCATGCTCCCGTTTTGTGATAGGCCTCCCCCCTTTTTGTGATTTCTGGATTTCCATTGATGATTTCTAGAATTTGTGTTTCACCAATTTTCGTGATTTACATTGATAAATTTTATCAATATTTGTGCATTGGTGAATTTGTGTGTCATTAACTTTTGTGATTGGCATTGAGATTTATGTCAATATTTATGGTTTGATAAAGAAAAATAAAGAGTATGACATTCCTTTTGATCTTTGAGAAGATTCTTGCGATATTGATTAATCCCTAGTTGATTTTCAATTGCATACGTATCACAATATGGTTTTATGGTTATCATATGTTTTTGTCATATCTCTTATTCTATTTCATTTCATCTGATATTTATAGCTAGACTGATCCGTTTATTATTTTCTTATTAAATAATACTCGGGTCAGACCGAGATGTTATAGGTGCTTCTGCTTGACTTCACATCTAGGATTATCACCCTGACTTTTGGCTAACTACTTAGATTAGTAGTTTTTGTTGTATACATTTGAGATATAGACTCATTGATGTATCCTTTTTCTTTTGTCTTTCACTTGTAGCTATTCTTTTGTGATATTGTGGATCTTGTTAGACCACTACTCTGATGTACACTTTCATGTGTTATATTCATATCTTTTTCCGCCTTTGTGATATGGATATCTATGACTGATTTGTGTTATGTTCATTTCTATGTTTGTTTTCAAAGAATTTATATAGCCACTGTGTAGTAGCTTTGAGTTTGTATCAGTATACCGGATTTCCTCCTGAAACCAATGCATGTTATACTATCTGACATATCGGTGCTCGCACTAAGCCATTACACAGATGGCCGCTCCTCAATAGCCTTATTCTCCGTGCTAATTGACAGCATTACCACGTAGTGTCCTTGGCTAGCGTGGGTATAGAGGTGGGGCGTCACAGCGTGGCAGAGCATAACGTTCTATTAACGGCATTTTGAATGAGATATGATTCATATGAATGGTTAGTCTTGCCCTTTGGACTAACAAATGTGCTTACTTTCTTTGTCACTTCGATGAATCAAATCTTTCGAAAGTTGCAGATTCGTTTTAGTGTTTATATATGACATTTTGATATATTCTAATTATGAATAAGATTATTAGATTTATCGTAGAATAATGTTAGAAATGTTGAGCCTGTATCAACTGAAAGCGAAGTTTTCAAAATGTCAATTTTGGAAGAAAGAAGTAAAGTTCCTTGCTCAAGTAGTTTTAGAAAGTGGGTTACCAAATCCCATTAAGATTGAAGCTGTTAGTAATTGAAAAACCCATGACTATGATCGAGATAAGAAGTTTTCTGGGGTTAGCTCGCTATTATCGAAGATTATCAAGGATTTCTCTTATATAGTAGCACTTATGACTAAACTAACAAGGAAGGACGTGAAGTTTGTTTGGACCAATGTATGTGAAGAAGCATTCGTAAAGCTAAAACATTTATTGACCAATGCATCCATGTTAGTCATTCCAGATGGAAATCCAGACTTAGTGGCGTATACCGATGTATGTGGGAAGGGTTAGGAGCTGTGTTAATACAAAAAGGTAAAGTGATTGCCTTCACTTCTCAATTGCTCCAACCATATGAAGTTAGATGCCTGACTAATGATTTAGAATTAGCGGTGGTTATCTTTGCTTTGACAATGTGGAGACACTATCTTTTGAAAGAATGATTCAAGTTATATACATATCATACGTTCTTGAAATGTTTATTCTCCCAAAGGGAGTTGAATATGAGATTGCAAAGGTAGCTAGAGTTTTTGACGGCTTATGATTTTGATATCAAGTATACTCAGGAAAAGGAAATAAAATTGCAGAATCACTTAGTAGGAAACATCAGGGTCCGATGTTGGTTATGTTAGTATATTAGAAAGATTTAGAGGCATTGACTACTTATCATGTGTAGTTAAGATCAACGGCTAGTTCCAATTGGAGTACTACAATGTTACCCTATTTGGAAGTGTGACTAGTAATGATCGAAAGAATTGCTTCTAAACAAAGAGATGATCCATCACTAGCTGAACGGATAAGAAGACTTGAAGAGGGAATTGAGATTGATGATCTAAAATGGATGGTTGAGGAAGAAGGAACAGTTGTGCGTTCTAGATGTTTGTAACCTAAGGAAGGAAGTTCTTAGGGAGTGTCATCGATCAAAGTTTATTACTCATCCCAGAAGAACTAAAATATATCAGGATACGAAAAGGAGTTTCTTCTAGGAAGGAGTTAAAAGAGATGTATGCTTATGGGTGAAATAATGCTTGAATTGTCAGCAAGTAAAAGCTAAGCATCAAAAGCCAAGTAGGTTGCTTCAACCATTAGAAGTACCACTTTGGAAATATGATTATATCAATAGATTTTATTGATGGGATGCCAAGGTCGATTAAGGGAAATGAAAGCATTCGGGTCATGGTAGATAGAATGACCAAAAGCACATACTTTATTCATGTTAGGTCGACAAGGACGACACCAACTTTAGCAGATAGTTTATGAAGAATATTGTAAGACTACATGGGGTTCCTACTAGTATAGTCGGTGATAGAGATACTTTATTCACTGGCAAACTTTGAAAGAGTCTACAAGAAGTGTTAGGCACCAAGCTAAAGATGAGTACCACTTATCATCCAAAAACGGATGGGAAAACGGATAGATTTAACAAAGTTCTTGAAAATTTGTTAAAAGCTTGTGTATTAGACTTTGGAAGGTCGTAGAAGGACCAGTTGCACTTAATTGAGTTTTCTTATAATAATAGTTACCAAACTAGTATAGGAATGACATCTTTCGAAGCTCTTTATGGAAGGCCATGAAAATTACCAATATGTTGGTTGGAGATCACAGATAGACTGATTCTTAGTTTAGATATGATGAGAGAATCCACAGAAAAGATTGAGCAGATTTGAGCAAGGATGAAGGAAGCTCAATCTAGGTAGAAAATTTATGTAGATAAGAGGCAAAAAAAATTAGAGTTCTCAGTTGGAGACCATGTTTTATTAAAGTATCACAAATGAAGGATGTGGTACCGTTTGGGAAATTGGGGAAATTAGCACCCAAATTGTTGGCTATTTCCTATCATAGAAAGGATTGATAAACTCATTCCTATCATAGAAAGGATTGGAAAACTCACTTATCAGATAGAGTTACTAAATAGTTTAGCAGGAATCCATAATGTTTTTCATGTTTCTCATCTTAGGAAGTGTGCATGATCTAGAGATTAATATTACACCAATTGTGTTGGAAGATATAGAAGTGCAACCAGATATGACTTTTGTTATACAACCAGTTCATGTTGTAGCAAGAGATGAGAAGAGATTAAGGAACGAGACTGTCAAGTTAGTGAAAGTCTAGAAGAGTGGCATGAGAAAGACTATACTTGAGAGACTAAAGATTGATTAGAGATACTTATCTTGATTTTTTTTAATGGTATGTTCTATATTTTCATGTAGACCTTTTGCTGGTAGGATATACTAGCATTGCCGTTTGTGTTTGTCATACATGTTTGCATGATTGATATGCTTGTTGTTTTCCTTATCGTAATTCCAAGGACGAAATTCTTTACAGGATGAGTATGTCACATTCCTAATTTTTTTAATATTATTCAAGAAATTTAGTTAGATAAATAAAATAAAATAATGTATAGCGATAAGGAGAATGAGATTTATTAACTAGTTAAGTTTGGACCTTAATTAATTATTTAATTAAGAAGATTGCTTTAAACATAAAATAGAGAAGAATTTATGAGAGGGGTATAATGGGAATAGCTCATTATTTCATTCCTTAAACCCTTCATCTTTAATTCATTTTTCAGAGCATCAAAACATAACTTACAGAGGAAGGCCATTACCTAAGAAGAAAAGAAGTGGAAACTAAAGAGAATCTAAGGGAAAAGATTAGGAAATCGGTCTACATCAAATCTCAATCTCTCTTATCCAAGCTAAGGTTTATAATACTATCCATCTCATTTGTATATGCTTGATTACAGATCTATGTTTGATTTTCGAATTGTTGTGATGATATGTCATGCTTGGATGGTTTATATCATTAAATGAAGATTTCTTGCAATTATTCTTATGGGTTTTAAAAGGTAAAACCTAATTTCTAATCTTCAATTGTCTTGAAATTTGAGTTATGTAAAATATTATTTTGGAGATGAGTTTTTAATTTCATAATTTTCCAAGTTCATATCAATATTTTATTTTCCTAAGAAGGAAAAGGTGTTTATTTTTGGTTTTAATTATTAAAAATAATTAAACTGATGTTTTGGCCCTAAAAATTTTATATATAAAAGAAGAAGGAAATTTGAATTTTTGGTGATTTTGGATTTTTCCGTAATGGTTATGATTTTCTATGAATTTATTATTCTAAAAAAGCTATTAATTAATATTGATTAATAATATTAATTACAAGAGTTTGGAAATTACTTTGGAAGGGTAGAATGTGACGTACCGTCAATTTTTGAAAAGAATTTTCAAAGTAATTTGTTAACCAATGACAATTTAACAAGAGGCAAGAGTTGGTGGAAAGTATTTGATTTAAAAGGAAATAAAATGGGTTTTATTTTAATTATAGTAGTGCCATTATAGATGCTTGACATCCATGAAGGTTGATACAAGGAATAACTATCTGATATTTATATAATGTATCGAGTTTATAGACTTGGGATCTATATGATGGTGCATGCGATATCTACATAATAGACGTGTGGTGTATCTACTTTTTTAAAGGCTCGACACTAAGTATTGTATCGTAGAGGCTCAACACCTTATGGTTTTGAGACTCAATGTTAACTTTTTAAAAGTTTGACACCTCCTTTGTTTTATGGGTTCGACACCCTAAAGATTGTAATATTTGATGCCAACAAGTTTTAGGAGTTCGGCACCCCAAGTTTTTAAGGGTTCGACAACCCTAAATGTTCTAAAACTTGAAGCCTCTTGTCTCCTTTTTGTTCAACACCAATGTTTTTAGTAGCATAGTGGCCGAATGCTTATAAACTCGATAACTATAATTTGAGGGTTGAAAGCCTTATGTTTTGCAAATTAAAAAGCTTTGTTTATTGGCTTGATATCCCTTATATTCTAGAAACTCGATAACCTTGTATTGGCGGCATTATAGCCATATATTTAATAAAATAAACCATATTATGTTTTAAAAGATCGACAACCTCGTTTTTGATACCAAATGATTTAAAAAGATATTTAAAGATAGTTGTATTTTGGCGTAAGATCTTGGCTAAGTAATGGGCTATTTTTTCCTTATTTCAAAAAACATTTTAAGTGATTAATCATCTACAATGATAAATGATTTCAAGGGAATAAAATGGTGTTTTAGCCCAAGTTTTACATAGATTTTTCCAAAGGAAATTATTGCTTAAGACAATGTAATTATGTGATGCCAATGACTATTAATTGAACATATTTTGATGAATGATGTTTTATTTTCTTGTTATCATTTGATCGGTTAATTTTGCATATTTATCATTGTCATACTCCCATCATCATGACCCAACATTGCATCTTGGAATTTAGGGACAAATATACCATTAGGTTGTTTCAGTAGTGATTATGGACAGACTAAACTCGTAGGTAGAACTGCATCTAGGAGATCTGATAGAACAATTGTGTTAGGATGTTTTGAACCCGTCAAAAAGACATGACTCATGGACTTAACAGCTAGACAGGTTATTAGTTGTCCTATGAAAACTAATAGGTTCATAGTAACCCCTGGAAAAACTATGATATATGAGACAGATAGTCCATATGATTTCGGATAGGTTATTCGTTGTCCTATGAAAACTAATAGGTTCATAGTAACCCTAGAAAAACTATGGTATACAAGACAGATAGTCCATATGATTCTGGATTAGTTATTAGTTGTCCTATGAAAACTAATAGGTTCTCAGTATACCTAGGTAAACCACAATTTAGGGGTAAATAGTTATCTATTTTGGACAGTCCGTCCTGTTACATCCTAACCATATTTGGAGATTTTAGTATATTTGGTTATGTTTTGGCCCAAGTCAGCCCGATAAGTTATGGTTGGACTGCAAAACCATTAAGTTCATAGTAATCCTAGGGAAACATGATACAGGGATAGATAGTCCTCTGATTTAAGGTAGACAGTCCACCAAAATTGAGTCAGACAGTTCATTTTATGAGATTGGGTGAACTTCGTGAATGCATAATCCTTATTGATAGACTAGTCATATTTCCCCATATTGCATTCATATGATGGTATCACGTTTTTTTAATAATTATGATTGTAGGTGCAAGATTTATGTATATATTGACATATTTTGATAAGATACTAGTGAAGGGAAAGCCCATTCCGCTCAGGGGCGTGGTTTCGCTAGATATCTGTTTTGGTTCAAGATGGTACATTATTATTCGCACAAAACTTTTTATCCGATCCAAAGTTTATTCCCTCTTATACTCTCTTGTACTCATTGAGTAGGTCAGGAGTAGGGATTTTTCAAGTTATACAAGTAAGCTTCCAAAGACTTGCAAGAGTCAAGCTAGCTAATAGTAGGAGTTTATTTCTGCTGTGTTGTTTAAAGTCTATGCTGTGTTTGAATGGAAGCAATGATAGAATTTATAACTTTGAAATAGTTAGACTCTGATTATCCAAGTGGGCATCTTCATTTGCTCTTGGAATATATTTGTAATTATTATATTTTCTTTAAATGTGGAATTGATGAGACTATGTAAAAGGATTATATAATGATATAAATGTTATTAATGGAATGTGTTTTTGAAAATTTTCATATTCTTATGCTCCTGATGTATAGATATGATTAACTGATCTCATTTTGTCACCGGAAATTAATACTATGGATGACTACAACATTCGTAGCACTTAGTTTCGGGCCTCAAAATGGAGGATGTTACATGTATGTATGTTAAATTTTTATTTATATAAATATTAAAAACTACATAAAATTATGTGTATACATATGCATATACATATACATATACATATGTACGTACGTATGTATGTAGAGATAGGATGCCCATCCCCCTTATTTAGCACCATCATGAGCCCGTTGATATCAGCCACATATTTATATTTAAATAATTAACCTTTCTCTCTTCTGTCACATGGGTTGATTATTTAATATAAATATATGGCTGATATCATGGAGGTAAATGATGGTGCTAAATAAGGGGTTCGCGGATCCAAGCTCGTACATATGCATATACATAAACATATACATATACATATATCTGTGTGTATGTATGTGTAAAAATATTAATGATTTATATATGTATATGCATTTATATAAAGACTTTTAGAAAATATCATTTTTTACATATACATATATGTGTCTGAATTACTGTAAAAAACTTATTATTATTATATTTAAATATATATAAGTATATTTATAATATCGAAATATGCATATGTGTATGTGTGTGTGTGTATCTGTATATTAATTATGCATTTAATTTTTTCTTTCTCAAACCTTTCCAGATCGAATGCACAGCACAAAAAAAATTATGTTTGTGTTATTGCATTAATATATATATATGTATGTGTATATTAATTATTTAAAATACAATAAAATAATAGGAATGATATTTTCATGTTATATTATACGAATTTTAAATTTCTAAAAAATCAAGCATGTTATTTTAATTCAGGAATTTTTTCCAAAATATGAAAAATAATATTTTAAATTTCTAAAAAATTTCCCAAAATGATATTTTTAATTAATTAATTAATTTTGGTCATTTATTAAATTGATATTTTTAAAATATGAAAAATGATTTTTATATTCTCATGTTTTTGGCCCAGAGTTTATATGATGATAGCAAAATTTTGTAAAATTTAATTTTCAAAACATATTATATTTTATATGATTTACTTAATTATCCTATTAATTTAAATAATATTAAATAATAGTAAATAAATAATAAAAATTAATTTGCAGCCATCGAAAAATATAATCTATGTAAATATTTGGTTCAACTATTTATATGATGATATGATGGTATCATTAAACACAAGTTATATAATTAAAATTAAATAGTATATTAATATATATATATATATATATATATAATGATAATAAATAAAATAAATTTACTTGGCTATTGTAACATCCCGTATCTAAAGGCCAAAAGCCGAGCGCTACGAATGTTGCAGTCATCCATAGTATTAACTTCTGGCGACAAAATAGGCAATGCTAATGGTATTCATAATATCAGAAGCACTTGAATATGGAAAAAAATCACATATTTCCAAAAATAACATTTTACTGTTTACATTTTAAATAAATTCATCTTTAAATTATATAATCCCATATTCATTTCCCAGGTAAAGATCAATTATAATCATTACAAAATACGCCAAGAGCGACATATGACGATTCCCTTTGGTTGATCAGAGAAATATAGCCATACCCGACTTAATACACACAACGGAAAATAAACAGAATGATATACTCCTAGTTATCTATCCTTCAGCCACCTACTCATCTCCGGAAGCTTTGTTCGTCAAAATTTCAAAGACCTAAAAACCTCCACCCTCAGCCTACTCAAATCAATTTTAAGCTCCCGAGAGTTTAAAAGGAAACAAAAACTTCGAGTCAGACATAAAGCCTGGTGTGTATAATTCTGTTACATTTCCATTTGCTGATATTAAGTGAGACCACGTCGCATAGCGGAATGGGTTTCCCCTCACTAATATCCTTTTCAAAACGTATATTTTGCAAATTCTTTCCTACAACCAAACTGGTTAATCAAACAGATATAATAATGATAATAAAAGCTAAGTCCGTTAAGCTATATCAATGATGATAACAATAATAGCTAACTCTGTTAAGCTATAATCAGGTAATCAATGGACTATATGTCCAATAGTAGTAAATAAACTATATGTTAGAAACATAATAGTAAGGTCCGTTATGCTAACAAATGGACTATCTATCAATAAAACTGGCTGATTACCCACAAACTGGACTAACTGTCCGAATCAAATTGACTAACTGTCCGAATCATTTTCTTAAGGTTAACTACCCTTCATCTTTTTCCTTGAAAACCTTTTCAAAATGATTAACCTTTTAAATCGTACTTATACAAGGAAAATATATTCTTAACTTTCTCTAAACTATTTTGCCATGTTATATATACTTTACTCAAAATAATATCGATGAATTTTAATGAGGATTGACTATCCTTCCAAAACAAATTAAAACTCTTTTTAACTTGAAAATACTAAGGTATATTGCCTATTTAATACATTTGAAACCTTTGTTTAAAACCTTTAAACAACCCTTTCAAAACCCTTGAAAGTAACCCCTTCGAAACCATTGAAAGTGACCCTTTCAAAATCATCAAAAGCCTTTCCTTTAAAAGCTTCCAAACATTAGACATCCCTCTTTAAACCTTAAATACAGCCTTACGAAAAAATTGGAAAAACATTTCCTTTCAACCCTTTTGAAACCCTGGGGGACCACCCATTTCGAAACCATTCATTAAAACATTTCGAAATAGTCAAAACTCTATCCTTACGAAAGCACTTTGGGTTTAATTTAAAACATATGGAAACCTTTCAAAGCCATTCAAAATTTCACCCCTTCAAACCTTTGAAAACTGTCTCAGTTGAAACCATTTGGACTATGCCTTCAGGTACGACAGAAGAATCAGAAACCCATTAAAGTCGAACGCATCTGTTTCGAAACCATTTAAAACTATCTCTTTCAAAACCAATTTAGGTTTTAATTCCATCATAGAAAAAGGGTCTTAAAAATATTTAAGTCGAAAGCACCTATTTAGAAACCATTTTCTAAGTAATGAAGTGATGGTGTTGAAACCATCCCTTCGAATGCATTGGAGATGCGGCCACATTATAGAAAACAAAACAAACCTTTCGAAACCATTTGGATCGAAAGGAAGAAAGCGGCAGCTTAAGGTTTTGACTTCTTCGAAAGCAGTCATTTAAAATAAAAGCGTAACCCAATCGAAACCATTCTTTTAAAACCATTTAACCTGGCCGATAGCTGACCCAGTTAAAAGCATCTTAGTCAAAAGCAAGCAGACGCATTTCCTTTAAATCAAAATAATGCTTCTACCCCTTCGGAACCCCGTGGTCTCGACCCATACCTTTCGCCTTCTTCCAATTCACTATGTACCATTTTCTTGATACCATGTGTATTGGTTTCGACTATGTCGGAGGTGAAGGTATGGAGGCGGAACTTGGTGCCGAAAGCTTCGAAACAGTGCAAAACATTTTTATTTGTACTTTTAAACTATTTCTTTTGTACCTAACTTGCTTTGTTTGTCTAAATCTGACTGGTTGCTATTGTGCTTTTTCAAAAGTCCCGTTGACTTTAAAGATTTAACAATTTAAATTAATTTACAAAACGCCCCTTCTCCTCCCTTGATTGTATAAAACATTCAAGTCCCATAACTTAAATTATTCTATATAACCATTAAAACATTTAGAAAAATTGTACAAAAATTCCAGAAAATCTCTTTTAATATGTTTGTGAACATATAGAAATTTCAGATCCAATTCCTTTATTATTTAACTGTAAATAATTATTAACCCAAATTAACATTTTCTTTACTAGAAAATTCATATTAATTTCGACAATTATTCAGAAAAATATGAAAATTGAAACACATCTCTAAAATATATTTATGATCTTCAAAAAAATTCGCAAGGCATTTAGATGTCATTGGATAGAGTTTTCACATTACATAAATTCAATGTGAACAACCGTAACTTATCAGCAAGTATATGTAATCACTTCGTCATTAAAACACATGGCAAATCAGTTCAAGATATTCAGAGTTCGTTATAAAACCGAAAACACTAAAAATTCGAGATATAAACATTATCCACCTTAGCTTTAGAGATTAAAGAGAATGAGATGTTAATGGATTTGATTTGAATTAGCTTCTTCCTTAGCTTTTCTTAATCTTCTTCCTCTTTCCCTTGTTAATGGTGGTCCGACTTGAGTTATAAAAAAATTTCAAATGAAAATGAATGTGTATGGATACACCTAAGGGAATGGATATAGGGATGGCCTCTTTTCCATTTTATCCATCCCCTAATTCTTTTTTAATTCATTATTTAAATGGCACGGCTACACTTTAATTAAAATCAAATCTCAATTGTTTAATCAACACATTATATTATTTAATTTAACTAATTAATTATTCCAAATAATGTTACAATAAATCTGGGGTGTTACAGCTATACACTTTATATATATATGTGTGTGTGTGTGTGTGTGTGTGTATGTATGTATGTATGTATGTATGTATATATGATGCTTTTTTCCAAACAGATTAAAACATGCATATAACAATCTAATATGTGATAATATTGATGATACATATAAGAATCTTACCTAACTGGAAATATAATAATGATTTACATATATATATATATATATATATATATATATATATGAATATATAATGCTATCCAAAAATTATAAATAATATAGTATGGTAAATACGTACCTAATATTAATGCCTTAGAGCATACTGTAATGATAAATTCTCCTTCCTTTGAAATCTTCTCGATTCGACAGACTGCTAATACTTGAACCATAGACCTTTAGCTATCCAATAACTATATACTTTTGAATTTATTTAAGATAAATTTTTTGGAGCTCCTTTTTGATGAGATTGACTAACAATTATGCAAAATGTGTCCAAAAAGTTTGTTTTGAATTAGGATTAGGGGTCCTTTTATAGTGGAAGAAATAGAGAGAAATGTGAATCACATCTCATACTATTTCTCATTAAATCTCAACCATCCATCTCCAAACATTTCTAGCTTTTTTAGCTGCCTCCTATAAGCCCTATTTATATTGAAATAACATCTTAAGATTATGGGCTAACAACCCATTTAAGTCCCAATAACTTTAATTAATTAAATATAATTCAATTGGTTGTCAATATTGCATACTGATCGATGTATTTCTAATTGTTATAAATATATACAAATAATATTTATTTCTCAGATCATTTTAAAAAAATTATAATTAATATTTCATTAATATTAGTTAATTTAGTTAATTTATAAAAATTATAAGCTAATTAAATCGTTTGGTTTAAAGAGAGTTCATCGTTTCGATTCTATGACTCGTCAGGTGTAAATTTGTTCAGCGATTAACATCGATCCAATCGAATGTCAATGTGTACACATCACTTAGGAGGTGGTGTGACATTTTTGCCAAATTTATCGCTTAATTAGTTTCGATAAAGTCCAATTTCACTTTATTAAGCATTATCCAGTTGTAATATTTATTTACACCAATTCTCTTCGTTAAAACTATATCACTTTGGACTTATGGAATTTGGTAACGGTTAAAATTCGAATACCATCCATATTTAACTCTATAGTCCAAACATAAAGTCATTGGTTCAATAATAACAATTATTATTTACTGAACTTCTTTGGCCAAAGACATTGACGTTGTGCTGACCGTGATATTAAACCATATAATTAAGGAGACAAATCCTCTCTTGGATAGTGCTTCACTTCAAATACTTCTACTCGACCCAACTATAGTCGCTCGATGGATGTCATGCCATGATTTGACAATAATCAAAGCAGAACTTTCATTTGAAGATCCACAGTATTTTCAATTCAAGAGAACTGTTTAAATCAATCATATCGATATTTTCTGTTTAACCTTAGTTATATTAACAAACGAAAAACTATCGGGTGAGTCATTACATAGTTATACAATAACTATCAGTATGTAAACTCTAGGTTTCCCCACCAGTCATGCATAATATACTACCCAACATCTGAAGAGCATCATGTACTTTAGTCTCAATGGATACATCGATATTCAGTCTCGATGCATCTTGGCTAGGAACATTGTGATAAATTACTCATGGTTACAACACTTTGTAACTACTATCACAAAACTTACTATTTAGGATTTTTTATTAAATATACTTTCAATCAAATCAATCAATTAATATGACACATTATATCAAGTATATAATATAAAGAAAAGACTTTTATTTCAAACAAGATTGGTCAACGAGTTAGATACATGTAACAAATTACATAATTGCCTGTAGGGCATACCACTAAATTTATAAATTTTTGCAATATGAGCTAAAACTTCCTCATAATCCTTGTCATGCTATTGTGAACGCCATTGTTATTGGTATTTTCATGCACAACACGACGAATGTGGAAAGACTTTAAAGAGCATGGAAAACGGATAGAAAATCCATAGAGTGTCATCAGTTAATCACAATGGAAAGGCAATAAGGCCACAAGATCTAGAGATAGATCAAGAGAAATCAAAACGAAAACACAAGTTCGAAAGAAGTAAACGGTTTAGTAAGGTATAATGAATACAATCTGATAACCATCTCTAAATGGTCTGGTAGTTGCTTGCCACCGATGTAACACCTTAGATTTTTTAGAACATTATTTAGGATATTTAATTAGCTAAATAAAATAAAATAATGTGTTGATTAGGTGATTGAGATTTGATTTAATCAAAGGGTAGCCGTGTCATTTAACAATGGATTAAAATAACAGTAAAATTGCAATAGAGGGGGAGGGGGCGAAATAGGAAAGTAGTCGTTCCTATATCCCTAAAACATGGCCGTGTATTCCTATACACGTTCACTTTTCATTTTCACTTTTTTTTAAAGAGACCGGCCATCATTCACAAGGAAAAGAGGAAGAAAAGCTAAGGAAGAAGCTAATTCGAATCAAATTCATCCACATCTCAATCTCTTTCATCTCTAAGCTAAGGTGAATAACATTTACATCTATTTTTTGATTGCATTATCGGTTTTAAGATGAATTTTGAATATTTTTTAATGATTTGCCATGTTTTTAAATGATGAAATGATTATATATACTTATTGATGAATTATGGTTATTCATACCGAGTTTAGGATAGTTTTAAGGTGAAAACCTATAAAATAACTTCCAAATATCTTGCAAATTTTTATGAAGATTATAAATATTATTTTGAAGATGAGATTTAATTTTTAGAATTTTCTGAAATTATGTGGAATTCATATAAATTTTCTAGTAAAGAAATGTTAGTTTGGGTTAATAATTATTTTCGAATAAATAATAAAAGATTTGGGTATGAAATTTTTATATGTTGGAAAATATATTCAAAGTGATTTTTTGGAAATTTTTTGGTTTTTCTTAAGTGTTTTAATGGTTATATAAAATTGTTTAAGACAGTGTTTTATATAATTAAGTAAGGAGAAGGGTTTTTTTGCAAAATAGTTTAAATTTGTCAATTCTGAAAGTCGGCAGTGCTTTCGAAAATTATAGTACTTTTATTGGTAAAGAAAAGAGGCAACCAATCAAAAGTAGGCACGTATAGCAGGTTAGGTGAAAAGAACTACTTGCTACATGTTTTTCACTATTTCGACACCATTGGCGCCAAGTTCCACCTCCTCATCTTCGCTTCCAACACAGTCAAAACCAATGCACATGGTATCAGGGAACTGGTACGTAGTGAATTGGATGTAGGCGGAAGCTAGAGAGTCGAAACCAGGGGTTCCGAAGGGGTCGAGGCTTTGCTTTGTTTTTTAAAGGAAAATGCACCTGCTGCTATCAACTAAGATGCTTTCGACTTGGTTAGTTTTCGACTGGGTCAAATGGTTTTATTTAAAAAGGAATTGTTTTAAATAGATGCCTTTGAATTAAATGTATTAAAAACCCTTTTTCTATAAGTAAAGTAAAACCCAAATTGTTTCGAAAGAGATAGTTTTAAATGGTTTCGAATCAGATATTTTCGACTTTAATGGGTTTCTGTTCCTTTTGCTCCACTTGAAGGCAGAATCCAAATGATTTCGACCAAGATGATATTCAAAGGTTTCGAAGGGGTGAAATTATGAATGGTTTTGAAAGGTTTTCATATGTTTTAAATTGAACCCAAAGTGCCTTTGAAAGGATTGAATTTTGACTGTTTCAAAAGGTTTTAGAGAATGGTTTTAAAAGGGGTAGTTCCCCAGGGTTTCTAAAGGGTTGAAAGAAAAAGTTTTTCCTATGCTTTCAAAAGGTAATATTTAAAAGGTTTTAAAGGAGACGTTGATATTTTGAAGCTTTTGGAGAAAAGAAAGGAAAGGTTTTTCCACTGTGTTCGAAAGGGTTTTAATGGTTTCGAAAGGGTCACTTTCAATGATTTCGAAGGGGTTACCTTCAAGAGTTTCAAAATGGTTATTTAAAAGTTTTAAACAAAGGTTTTGAATTTATTAAATTGGCAATATAGCCTAAGTATTTTCGTGTTCAAAAGGGTTTTATCTTGTTTTGGAAGGTTGGCTAATCCTTATTAAAATTCATCAACATTATTTTAAGTAAAGTATGTATACCATGGTAAAATAGCTTAAAGTGAAGCTAAGAGTATATTTTCCTTGCATAAGTACGATTTAAAAGGTTAAATCATTTTGAAAAGGTTTTCGAGGAAAAAGATAAACGGTAGTTAACCCTAAGAAAATGATTCGGAGATTTAGTTCAATTTGCGGCAGTATGTCCTGTTTTATGGATAGATAGTCCATTTGTTAGCATAACGGACCTTGCTATTTTATTGTTGATAGATAGTCTACTTATTATTTGTTTTATGGATAGATAGTTCATTTATTAGCATAAAGGATATGCTATTTTGATATAACCAGTTTGGTTGCAGGAAAGGGTTTGCAAAATATATCTTTGGAAAAGGATACTAGTGAAGGGAAACCCATTTCGCTAAGCAACATGGTCTCACTTAATATCAATAAACTGAGATGTAATAGAATTATCTAGATCATACTTTATGTCTTACTCGAAATTTTTATTTCCCTTAAACTCTCGAGTGCTCAAAATTTATTTGAGTAGGCTGAGGGTTAAAGTTTTCAAGTTTTAGTCATTTTGGCGAATAAAGCTTCCAGAAATGAGCAGATGGATGAGGATAGCTAACTAGAAATTGCAGATTGTTTTGTTTACTTCCGCTGCTTATTAAGTCAGATATGATTATATTACTTTGATCAACCAGGGTGCATCGTCATATGTCACTCTTGGCATAATTTTGTAATGATTATAGTCAATCTTTACCTAGGAAATGATAGGGATTATGTAACTTAGATATGAATTTGTTGGAAAATATAATCAGCAAAATGTTTTTTTTTGAAATATATGGTTTTGTTCGTCTTCAAGTGCTTCTGATATTATGGATACCATTATCAATACTGTATTTTGTCACCAGAAGTTAATACTGTGGATGACTGCAGCATCTGTAGTGCTTAGCTTTTGGCCTTCAGATACGAGATGTTACAACCGAGCTATAAAATCTATTTGGTAGGCAACCGCCGAACAAGGAAAATGGTTCGGCACTTCCATGTTGAACCAAAGTTCCACCGAACCAAATCCTTCTCGAATCAAACTTTGCCAAACAAAACTATGTATACATGGAATGTGCATATTTTTATGGGATTACCAAGACGGTCACTATATATTCTTATGCCTATAAATACCAAGGAATAAACAACAATAGTAGAATGATGTCAAGAGCAAACCCTACCGGACTTATCAATACCGAGCCGAACAAGAATTCTGTTAAACCAAGGCAGTTGGAACCCTATTTTACTTTTCTTTGAGCTATAGTTCGTTGCATTTTACAAATTGAGATCCAAAAGAAAAGCCATGACAATGGACAGTGCGTGTAGGCATTGTCAAGGCAGACCACTCTAAATCTGTGTGTTCTTTACTTTATCACTCTTTACTTACTTCTTTATTTATAACTGGTCTGCTCTCTAGAATAACAAATTTACATTCATAAAAGCAGTTGTGTTATACACTTTATATTAATATTTCTACAATAACGACTTAGAGATGTTAGCCCATTTTTAGGCAAACATTTTGGTGCTTTTATCGAGATACTTTTCTCAACATGCCTCCAAAATCATATAACAGATTCGGTGCTGAAAGTGGAAATGCAGGGAATACCAGTGCAACCAACTAGACTATTGCCAATCATGATGATTATTCGACAAGCACCCTATTATAAGCAGATGTAATTACCGAAGGCTGCTTAGATAGAGTTATGGTCGAGTTGAATGAATATTTCACTGCCAAACAATAAGTAGTAGAGGACTAGCTCAAAATAAACTTAAGGCTACTGCAAGCTGATGGCTGCAAAAATAGAGCATAAGATAAATTTCTATAATATGGATCAAGGAGGAGAATTGGTCAAATTCAATAGTGGAGTCTCATAAGGATATTTATAGAGTTAAAAGAAGGAATATTGAAGAGATAGAGCCTATAAGGTACAGCTCAAATTTGGGCCCTAGAAACAACTCGTTACTGAAATTAATAAAACTGGTGCCAAGATGGATCATTTATAGCTAATGCTTTGTGCTCCCACTGGGATTATCTTACCCACGACGAAGTATTTACCAACAGGGTAAAGGGATCATTAAGATCAATCTAGAAGTAGAAATTTTTCTAGAGATCAGCAGTTGAATCATTAAAAGAGAAGAGGTTGTTCCCCTATAAGAAGAAGTATGGGATATCGTGATCAGTCTCCTAAACCAGAATATGGGATGGCTCGAATGATTAAGGACTGCATCCAAAGATAGCAGGTGGAGCATGGCATAGGAGCAAGGGTAAGAAGTCCCTTTACTTTGGAAATAGAGACTATTGGAAACTTAAAGAATATTAGGATTCCTACCATGGAGCCATATAAGGGTTCAATTGACCCTATAATGCATTTGCATCATCGTACCCATCCAAACTGACGAGCGGGGCCCCTAAAAAGGCACTGTGTAAGTGCTTCCCTTTCAGTCGACCTAGCTACCATGTAGTTCTTTTGTTTACACCTGGATCAATACATCCTTGGGCGATGTTGAGAGAAAATTTTATTAGTCATTATTGTGTGTATGTTGGGTAACCAAAGGATGCGTACTCATTGTCGGATATTAAACAAAGGGTTGATGACCATGATAATAATTAGCTCGGTTTAATACCATAAGGACTAAAATTTAGAATATAGATTAGAGATTGATCCTGATGGAACAGTGTAGTGGAATGCATCCAGGGGTGCATCCAAGTGCAAAGTTGACCCAAAAACAAACTAAAGAAAAGCCAACCACCATGCAAAATTTCTCTTATGGGGCAACAAAATATATGAGGCGAGAAATGCCACCTCTAAAAGGCAAAATGGTGCAACCACTCGGATTGGAGAATCATCGAGCAATGTTAATGCCACGGTAAATGTAACGACCCAACTTCCGAACTCCAGAAAGTTGCATCGTTAAGAAGAAAGAAAGGGATAGAAAAGAGAAAAGAAAGGAAAGAAAGAACATACAACATCAAAATCTCACAGTGGAATCGAATAATTTATAATATATCACATAAAACTTTACATAGTATCATATACATCAGAGTTAAACAGCTAATATAACACAAACTAGACAGTTATAAACATCTGTCTAACAATTACAATCGAAGTATATCAGAGAAATAGACTCAACTCAAACACAGCGGAACCACTACATATCTCTACACGCTGAAGCCTCCTGCTCCATTATCTCCTCCAGAACTCGTCAAAGCAATCCTGAAACACTTGACTACTCATACGTAATATGAGTACCCAAGAGTTTAATAAAACAGAAAATAAACACTCAGGTCAGACAGGGGTCTGGTGTGAGTAAACGGGGATAAAAGTTACTTAACTTTAGAAAATCCTTTGAAAACAAAAGGTATCACGTAAGACTTCCCACACATAAACATGGAAAAGTTTTTACCTTACGCTAACCAAAACATTTGATAGGAAATCCAGCGATATTATAATAGTGTCTAGGGTTTTCAAAATAAAATACAGAAATAGCTGGAATGCTTACATCTCACTTTCCAACATAGTTGGGCACAATCAAAACCGTACAAGCACTTATTGGATTATGGATTCCATCAATGGCAGGGCTACTGGGGTACCGCCCGTCACAGTACGTGGCCTAGATCAACGTACCAAGGATTACTCCCAATCCCCTACTACACAAGGCCGGACCCATTCCTTACTGAATAGTTCCGAACAAGATAACCCCGCAGTTGGCGCGCGCTAACAACTTCCCACTAAGCCGAATAAAAAGGGACCTCTAAACAGGGGAAAATCTTGCTCTCAAGTGGGTGCTACCCACGAAGCCTTGCTGCACCTCCCCGTTTTAGCCATTCCCAGTTGATGAGGCTTGAGGTTACGATTACCTTTTAGGACATATCAAATCTTAGAATGCTCATCGTCCACCTGACAATGTTCTAAAAGCATTCAATCCATACAAGTTCATTCCGGGTTCGAACGAAACCGAAGGCATTATCTCGTTACACTCGTATTGGAATCACCCTCAGAGTTAACGACGATAACCCTTGTACTCTAAATCACCATCTCGAACCTATAAGTACTATTCCGTCAAACTCATTACGGAATCACCCACAGAGTTATACTGACGTATAGCCCTTACACCTCGAGTCTTCACTTGCTCCACTTGGATTAACGACTTAACGTTTAATTGGAATCGATGTGGTTTTCGGATATCCAAATATGGAAACCCGATCCCGGTCTCACCGAAACCAAACGCCATCTTAATGTCCAAGTTGTACTTAAGGGTTTTAAACAATTAACTTATTTCATTATTATCTAATTCACACAGATAGATAAACTACATATCACAATAGATAATCACATTCATAACATAGCAGATAATCTGTATCATCCATAAACAGATAATCATCTCAACCAAATAATCCATCACAAACCATCATACCTAAACCAATCATTCATATCATACAAATGCAATTTATCTCATTACTGAGATCACAAACATTCAATCAATAACATTCATAAGCAATGATTTACTAATCAACAATTATAATTAATTTAAAATGAATTAAATTAATTACAACCATCTCTAATTAATTTAAAATAAATTAAATTAATTACTCATTTAAATCCTGCTTAACATCCATTAATTAACCCAGTTAATTAATTACCAACTAAGTATTTAACTTAATTAAACATCCTTGATTAATCATTCACTAATTACAATAAGTAATTAGTCTTTAATTAATTAACCTTAATCATAAGTAATTAACATTTAATTACTCATTTATTAATTAATTATAACTAATTATATTTACCCTTAATTAATTACAATTAATTAATCTCTTAATTATTTATTACTTAATTAAACAATCCTTAATTACATCATTAATATTAATTAATGATCTTTAATATTTAAATAAATTACTTAATTAAAATTAATTACATTTAGTAATTAATCTATTATTAATCATCTTGATTAATATTAAATAATTAATTAACTATCTTTAATTACTTATTTATAAATTAATTAACCAATAATTAATCATCTTAATTAATTAATTCATTAATTAATTACAAAAGTAATTATCCAAATTACTAATTACATTCCAGTAATTATCATTATTATTTCTCTAAATAATCCTGCTCCATTAATTACATTAAGTAATTACACTTAAATCATCAAATGATTTATTTAAATTAATTAAACTAAATTAATTAACTTAATTAAATCACAATATTAAAATTAATTACAATAAGTAATTAAATCCTTAATTACTTTAACAATTAATTATATTCAATTAATTAATCTAGTTAATTATCAAAATTAATTACATTAATTAATTACTAAATTATCCCTAGATGATTATCACCAATTTTTAATTAACAACATTTCCATAATTACATACTTAAGAAAATTTGAGTTAGATTAATTATCAATAAATACTTTCTACTTAATATTAATCTAAATCATTATTTAAAAATCAAATAATTAAGTAAAATCCTTAATTAGTTTAAGTATTCTCAAAATGACTCATTTAAATTCAAAATGTATTAAAACAATACATTACTAAATTTAAATTCAAATTCTATTTAAAAATTTGATATTTAAAATGTTTAATCATTAAACATTAATTCAAATTAAAATAATTATAAACCTTACAACGAAATGAATGTTAAAGAACATCCATTACCTAAATATAAAGAAAGATTTAATTGATTATTTCAATTTCCAAATTTAAATTAAACAATTCATATTTTAGTTCAAATACTAAAGGAAACAAATTCTTTCAAGTTTAAAAACTCATTTGAAATCAGATTTCATTTAAAACATTTGATTATGTTCATCATTTTTATTTTATTTTATTTACAAACTGTTTGAAATCAGACTGGTTTTCAAAGTAAACTTGAAAACAGTTTTTAATCTGAATTCAAAAACAAATTTAAGTCTTGCTTAAACTTTTAAATCTGTTCATACTTTCAAAAACTTACAAAAACTACTTAAATCTAATTCTGGTTTTAATACAAACCTAAAACTGTTCTATACTTGATTTAAAACCAGATTTAAATCTTGTTTAAATTTAAGATCTTCATTCATTTTTTTTCTAAAACCTTTGAACTCAAACTGCATTTGAATCCAGATTTAATTCCCACTTAAATCAAAACTGCACTAAAGTTTTGAATTTCAATCAACATTTTAAAAAGAATTGCAAAATAACTCTCAGGTTTTAAACCTGAAAACTGTTTTAAATTTTGATTTAAAACAGAATTTAAATCTTGTTTAAATCTAAAAATTTCATTTTTAAAAACTTTGAATTTCAAACTTTATTTGAATTCAGTTTCTACTTCCACCTAAAATCAAATTCCCACACTAAAATTTAAATTTCATTCAACATGTAAAAATTGCAACTCTCTGTTTCCAACTCCGAAACTAACATACCCGAGAAACTCCACCATTTACTTCGAGTTATTCAATCCCCTGCTTCGAGTCAGAAGCACATAAACCCGAGGGATGACTCGAGTCAAAAACCCTGCACTACAGAAGTTCACCAGGACTTAAAAAAAACCCACTGCAAACCTGTCAACCTCACCCAATCTCACCTCCGACCATCATCAACCTTGAGACTCCGGCCAACCCTCCCTTGATGACTCCTCTGCAATCCCCCATAATCTCGAATCACTCGAAGCAACAGAGAAATCAAAATAATCAAAAACTCCTACCTGTCAGATACTAGGCTTGAAACCTGGAAACACCCAATATCAAAGCCTGACAAAAACAATTTCCAACTCCTCTCTCTCTCTCTCTGATCATCTATCACCAACTTACCCCATTCTCACCTCAATACACCACTAACATGAAGAACCTAAACACCCAAAATCCACTAACTAAAGATTAATCCAAATTTCCATTTTCTGTTCGAAACAGAATGCTTTTCCCTAACAGTTTATTCAAAACTGTAATAGTAGTTTTTTTTTCTAAACATGGATAACAAAACTGTTTAATTGATTTAAGCTATTTGGTATTTTATTCATTTAAATGATGACTGGTTTTATTTGTAATACTTACTGTTGTATTTGTTCAGAATATCAGATTTTCTCATACATCCAAATCCTGATTTAAGAACAAAATTTTGATTTAAACAAAATCTACAAACCTGGATTTATGCTAACAACCAAACTTTGTTTACATATCAATTCTAACAGGGATTCAAACCCAGAGATAAGGGTTTCTAATAACAATTCTTAGTTTTAAAATAACGACAGGTGTGTAGATTCTAAACAACAGCAACATACATATATATGTTTACACAAAGCATTCAATAATATGTAATCATCTCATCATCTTTATCCATATGCTCAGGTGTCTTAAGTTTTTATGCATGTAAGGTTACTCATTTTATTTTATTTTTAAAACAAAACAGAACAATCTTGTTAAATAGTTTACTTTCTGTGAATAAAACATACATTCTGTAGTTTATGTTTGATATTGATATTTAAAGGAAACTGTTTTTAAAAGATAAGAAGCTTACTCACATTAAATTAGAAGATGCAGAAACAATTTCCAGAAAAGCAGATCACAATTCCAAGTCCTGACTTGCATTTGATAATTGATCACTGAAATTGCTTGTTGCTTTTGTAATGATGATGCATGCAGACCCATTCTTTGCTCAGATTTTAAATTGGAGTTGAGCTCCAGATTTGATGTTGAACTTAGCATGTAGAAATGAGGAATTTGATTGAAGATTTGAAGTTGTTGTTATCTTGTATTTTGATTTGCAGATTTGGTTTAAAATGTTGCAGATCTGAGGTTGTATGGTTTGTAGATTTTCAATCATGCATTTGTTTTGAGTTTTGATTTTACGGAAATATGATTTCTGTTTTCAATTGAGAAAATGGGTTTTTAACAAAATGCATTAGCTATATCCTCTTATCAATATAAATTTGAAGTAAAAAGTTTGAAAACAAATGCCACTTGTTATGTTTAGGTGTAGATAATTTTACAAGTGTCTATTTTATGTTTAAGAATTTAACACATGTACATATTTCAATATTTAAAAGGGAATTCCTAAATTTATGAATGTATTTAAATTTGTCATAAACCATTACTAATTTTTTTTAAATGTTTCTAAATGATTTATTAACATTAGCCTCTAAATAAATACATATACACTTACATTTTAAATGCTTGTTTAATTATTTTTCAAAATAATATTCTTTTAAAACTAAATTTCAAAAGAAAAGATTGAATTAAATCTATTTCGAAAGAGAAACAATTTTAAAATAAACAAAACAAACTTTTATTATAAAACAAAATTAAACTATATTTATTCTTATAAACAAATAAATACTTACTTACATTTCTATAAAAATATCAGAAAGATTTTTAAAACAAACCTTTTGAAAAGTTTACAATACTATTTTAAATTAGTTTAAATCAACTTACAATTTATACAATTATATAATAATTAGAAAATATCCTTTGTTTAATATAAATTAAAATTAAAACCAAATCCCTTATTTACAATGTATAAACATTTAGACATTATAAATAAAATATTTTTAAATCAGTTAGAAAGATAAATTTATTACTTAAATATTTTTAGCTTTGAAAAGAATATCATTTAACAAACTAAATAATTATAAATTTTCAAAAGAGAATTTCAGTTTAAATTAATTTATTAAATCAATATTTCACATTTTAAAATAATTATTAGAGAAATTATTAAATAATTATTGCCTAAATTTCCGGGACATCACATTCCTCCCCCCTTAAAAGAATTTCGTCCCCGAAATTTAAAAGCAAAGGTAATTTAATAATCTCATACAGATTTTAAATTTAAAAGAGCTAATAAATACTAGCAACCATAGCAATCAATTCAAACAAACAATTCTAATTATCCAGACAAAATTCTGGATAGAATTTCCTAGAGTTTCCAAAGTACAAACACTGGGACACTCGCCCTACAGAATCTAAACTAGCTACACCACTCAGATCTATAGCTCCTATACATCTACATCTACAAATCTAAACAGAATACAGGACTATAGACAAGTCCTGATCAACTCCCAAATCTCTCGGAATTACTGACTCTAAATCCAGGGATAAACCATACACGTACTCCCTCAGAGATACGTGAAAAACAAAACAAATTCCAACCATCCGAACTGGAAATTCAATCCTGTAGATCAAACACTTAACTCTCAAGAGAAAACAGAAAGATCCAATACTCATATCGATCCTGGGCTGCCTTCAACTTCTAGATCAATCAAAATCCACCACACAAACTCTACTACAGATATCAGAAGACTTCAAACAAACTACTCTATCTGGAAAACAAACAGATACAAACAATCAAGTCTCCACACTACAACAAAAAGACCCTACTATAGCGCCCGAAAAACGCTATTAAAGGATATTATAGCGGTTCGATAAACGCTGTATAACGACATGTGATTAATAACAACCAACATTAGATAGCACAAAAAAAGCGCTATAAAAATTGTTACTTTCATAGCGCAAATATTGCGCTATGTTATTTATTTTTACAGCGGCAAAATAGGCGTTATTAATTAATATCATAGCGCCATTAGCCCGCTATGAAATTCGTTATTAGCCACAAAATACTTTTTGTTTTTTCTAAGATAGCACTAATATTGCGCTATAGAAAGTGTTAATAGCGGATTATTAGCGCTGTATTTGAACAGGTTATTGTAGACGGTAACTTGTCACAACTCCAATATGCCGCTATAAAAAGTCAACTACAATAGCGCTTGTACTCTGCTATAATATCTTATTTTATAGCGCTTGCTGATCTATCATTCATCATTATTTATAGCGCTTTTTGTAATACCATAGCGCTTTTCTACATCCTACTAATAAACTGCAGTATTAAATACCAACATCAAAAAGCACAATAATAATCATAAAAGGTAATAAATATAGAGATGTAACACATTACATTAAACATACCAAATATTCATACACATCAAAACGTAGTAGCAAATATTTTAAGCACACCCCAAAAACTGGTAGCATAGTTTAACAAAAAAAAACAAGTACATATTTGATTGTTTGCATTAAAATGAAGATCACAGCTTTAGCATCTTCTTCTTTCACACACCTGCAAATAAGATAAATAATTACATTAAGAACGATACATAATTAATGATAGATGTTTTTACATGTAACAAAAAACTAAATTATTGCATATTATTGCATGTCTCATTTTATATTCGTACATGTTACTATCCATTTGAATCTACATCAAAACCAATATAGTAGCAAATTAGTTAGGAAAGATAACAAAAACATCATAAAAAATTTATGACCGAGCACACTGAACACATTATAGAAGAAGAGATGATACCTGAAAGGCAAAGGCTTCTTTCCCTTTGATAATAGCAACCATTGCTGTATTAGGATCATCAAATACACTGTAAAATAACTGGTGAAACTCACGCCTGTAGTATTAGGCTTGGTACTTTTTTCGGGAACAGAGTAAACAAAACCAATATTTAATCACGCCATGTAGCAAAGCAGTAATAAGCAGATAATAAAGAAAAAAATAAAGGACCTTGTTTTACTTCTCCTTCCCACATCATCAACGTTAACTCCAATAGCATATATACCACTGTTCAACTGCAACTCCGTCACACTGCATCTCCAACCACCAGATCACTACACCTCTACCAACAACAACCCATCATAGCCACCTGAATACAACTCAATCACTATCCTCATCAAACTTTGCCAAGAGCAAACCATGACCTGAAAATCAATCTCCAGCTTCATTCACTTCCCCCTGAATCACCTCCTCTACCATCTCCTATACACACTTTCTCTACTCCCCAGACATCACCACCTCACAACAACCAAAACTGCACACATTCAACCTAGCAACAACTCCTTCTTCCTGCCCCTGCATATTGCATATAAAACTCCTTTCTGCCTTCAAACCGTGCATATTTCATCATGCAACAAACCACCACTGTTCCTCCCTGCTTTCAAACCACCCTGAACATTCCATCCAAATCAATTCACCACTTACTCCACTACCTCCAACTAGCTAGCACCACTCTCCTTCACTATTCACCTCTTATACCATCAGCACATCACCACCAGAAACCACCCACAGCCAATCGACCAAACAAACCTTCCAACTGTTAACTGCCTGCAATATATACTTCATTAACACATTCAACCTGCACTTCATTCTCACCACTGCCTCAACAACCCACTTCAGCACCACCCTCTCCAAACATCCCAAACACCTCACTAACTCACCAAACTCCAATCCATAATACCAAAACAACAACCTCACCACACCAAAAGGAAAAAAACAATCAAACACCAAAATGAACCCGTATCGACAACCCCAACGATCATCCATCATGCAACTTCTCCCATACTATAGAAAAAATGATATCCATAGAATTGTCAGACAAAAAATTGTGAGAAATGGCACAAATTTTGAGAGATTTTAAATCCAGCAACAGAAAACAAGCATTTATTACTAAGATTGCACCATATATTATATGCCTAACAAAAAGAACTAACCGGATATTGCAAAATAAATGAAAGAATATAGGGTTATCAACATTTAGAAATATGTACTAGCAAAATAGAAAACTTTAGTACCTTTCCTGCCTATATGTATCTCATGCTTCTGTACATCTGATGACATTTTTAACATGAGAAATTTTTACATGAGGAAAACATGTAGTTAAAAATAAATAAACAAACAAACAGTTTTATATTTTTTTACCTGAAGATGACTTTAAACATGAGAAATGGAAAGTCCTTTAACATTCATTAAGTGAAGAAATAGTTTTGGTGTTGCCCCTACAACAAACAGTTCTGTTATTTTCAGCCATTAAAAGTATAGAATTGCTGAAATGAAATATGAAGAAAAGGGTATAAAATAAGCATATTACAAAACAAGAAACGAGAATCAAGATCATAATGGATTAATGTTAAGAAAAAGTAGGAATCTTGGACACTGAGGATTATATTGAGGGAAGATAACAAGAAACACAATGTACAGACACAATCGTGTATGTTTCAATACGTGCATCATGGGTATCACGACATCGATCAACGTATCGTTGTTTTGTTCGTATTCAAGATTTAGAAAATTAGCTTCATGCAGAAACATAGGATGTTTGTATCCTAGTAATAAAAATAACTAACTTACGCAGAAGCACTCAGATTCTTTGCATTCGTTTAATCACCTGTAACGCAAACATATAACTGTTTTGTAAGAAGATGTAGCTTATATGATAAAAGCTTCTAGTAGCTAGATATCTTCTTTTAAGCGGTCAATCTATGGTTGAACCACATTTAGAACCTTAGGAGATTGAGATTTTGAATCTTTCCCTTCACTTTTTTGTTCGTGTGTCACGTTCATTTCACCTGTCAAACAAATTACACTAGCACTATTGATTTTTTCCGATAAAATTCAGTTCAAACTTACGTATGTCTCACTTTGTTTATAACATGCTATTCTAAGGGATGGTACAACACCCTGAACCAAAATACCAAAATTTCTTATTACGCTAACTACTGTGAGGCTGGATAGCAAGGGTATTTGTAATTTCTAGTTATTCCTTAAAGCTTGTTTTTGTATTAGTTACACCAGAAAAACAAGTTAAAGTTTAGAGAAAACCTTCTTCTAGCTATGTCTATGAGTCTCTTAGCAATGCCCGATAGATGGAAGCATAGTAGAGTAACCAATGCATTTATAAGAATTGAGGCTGAAGAATCAGCGAGTCCGAGATTAGAGAGGAGAACTTCAACATCTGCTCATTCAAAAATCTATCGTTGATGCCTGAAAACTGTTGACCAATATTCATTAGAATGGTGTAGTAAAAAAGATATCAAACAAAAGTTGCAGAAATTTATTAGCCATGTTTCTGAGTTTTCCAGTGCAAACATTGATTGAAATAGACAAATATTGATTGAAATAGACAAATATTTCCATCTAAAGAAAAATACATAAATATCTCATATATCAATGGGACACGCGTGCACATTGATCATTAACAGATAATTTGTCAATAATTATTAAATACTCAGGATACAATATATGATTATATCATCAACGATCAAAGGACAGGAATGTTTATTTCAAAAAATAAAAGTTAGCTTGCAACGAAAACAAACCTCAGTAGCGAGGTATTCCATGATGACGGTAGAGTAAACAGGGGCTCCAGTACCATCTCCTGCTCCCTCTCGCCAGCAACACCATCAAAAACGCCTCAAACACCGTCTTCATCACCTCCCACACCGCCAGTGCCTGCGCCCAGTCAGTCACCACTCTGATACATAATCAAACCAACTCTTCTCCTCACATAGAGCATGGCAGCTTCTTCTAAATCTACACATAGAGCATCATCACATTACATAGTACCCCATCAGACATTGTCACAGATGGAAATGTTAGGTGGGTGTGTGTGTAGGTGTGTTGTGTGTGCTTGCAAGATAAGTACAGCACAATGTTGAAGAAAACCTCATTTATTTAGAAGAATGAACTGATCATAATCTATCTTTATAGTTAAAGTTAAAACAGCGAGAGGAAGAAATATATACTTGTGTGAAATGCTCGAGCCCATCCTTTGTAAATAGCAGGACGGATGAAAACAGGAAGTTCTTGAAATTATAAAAGTTTAATGTATTATCTTCTTGACACAATAAAGATGCAATGAGGGGAAAATATCTTAAGTTAATTATACTAACTGAAGGAAGGCGATGCATGTTCAATATAAGTTGCCATACGTCGATGTATGAAACATTTAAGTTAAACGCGATGACCATGACTGATTGCCACATTTTAATTCAGATATCTGCAAATGCTTCACCCACTTATATGCAAAT
Organism: Allium cepa; assembly: GCA_030765085.1. Classification (NCBI taxonomy): domain Eukaryota; kingdom Viridiplantae; phylum Streptophyta; class Magnoliopsida; order Asparagales; family Amaryllidaceae; genus Allium; species Allium cepa. The sequence goes on from CM060932.1 coordinate 143,256,482, forward strand.
AGCACCAGGTTATGAATTATAACAAGTGCATTGTGGATAATGGATGTGTCATCTAAGAAACTTCATGGTTAGTTAACACAGGTAAAATTCACCAACAAATTCATCGTATGTATAATGTCATTTTTCTCAACAATGCTTAGGAGCTACCTGATACCAAGGACCGGTGCACGATCTATAATGATGGTCACAACTAATTAAGGTCGCCTTCAAAAAACTAATCATAAGAACATGAAAATTATGTTGAAATTTAACAAATCAGTATCACATTCTGTTTGAAACATCAATTTCGCAGTAGTATATTTTTGAAGCATTTTCAGCATTCAACATTGGGAATGGTGGTTAGGAAGAAGTTGAGGCAACCGATACAAAATCACAAAGTTAAAGCATTCTTGGAGCTTCCCTAGTAATCAAATCTTAAATAAGAGCGAACTTTGAAAGTTAATTGGTGGTTTGAAAAAAAATATAAATGAACGAAAGGAATTTAGAAGTGGGAAACATGATTTTTTTTTAACATGAATGCTGCAAACAGAAATATCTGGAACCAAATGTACACAACTTCTACTGATACGTACCATACTCATGAGAAATCCCCACATGCGTGATATAGAACGTAGCGGCAAAAGCTTCAGGAAGGCAGCCTGCATTTAACAGAATAAGAGAAATGATGTAAGAATGTTATTCAGAAAGAGCTTCGAATATATCATAATTATCCTGCTGATAACAATAATACAAAGCAATAATTAAAATGCAGATTAACCTTCCACATTAACCTTCCACATAAAATTTTAGGCATGTATAAAATTTGTACTGATTACCATAACGTTGATTCATTCATTACGCCTATTTGGAAAACAAACCCTAGTAGATGCATCTAGTACACCTACTAATACCAAAGCTTCATTCAGGATTTCTGAGCTTACTAACTAATTTCTTCCACTACATTTTTGCTCTGTTTCAAAGCAAAGCAAAAACTGCAGGTTCTTCAAAACATGTGAGCTTACCAACTAGTTCAAAATATTTTCAATTTCTTCTAGTTATTAGTTTCATATTTTAGATGCTCATTTGAAGTTATTTGGTTTTATATAAAGATCCAACCCGGACAAATATAGAAATGGACACTAATCCATGCAACACTTCTTCATTTACGCAGCAATCAGTTAAGCTATTAGGGGTTCCTAAAAAGGAGCAAGCAAACAAAGAAACCATCAAGTCCTTTACATTACAAACATTTGGTTCGTTATTGTCATGGTTCAAAATATATCTTAAATTAACCATCTCTTATTCTTTCACATAAAAACTCAGATTAACCTTCCACAAAACAATAATTAAAGTGCAGCAATGAAAACAAACGAAATGAAAAATCAAATTGAAATCAAAATCGAAAACTAAATATAAGTCAAAGAACAAAAATATAAAGAAATGTGAATGGTAACATCTTCCCGTTTATAACTGCCGCAACTGCCTACCATCTGACTCCTGCAACCCCTCTAGCATCTCTTCCATTCTCTCTGAAATTTGCAGTTAAACCAACATCCCAATCCTAACCTTCATAGAATTAGCACCACGCCTTCTTCGAACCGTTCATAGAATTAACTCCTTCCTCCGCTGCCTTGAATCGCGACACTCAACCACTCATTGCCTAAACTACAAGCAACTCGCGAACCGCCTCGAACCCCTTCGAACTGCCGAACTCAAAACGTGCGAATATGGACGACGACTGGGATTTGCCAATTTTGTGTTTAAGGACAGGAAATTGTTTTAGAAAGAGGGAAGAGGGAAGAATAGAAGATGGGGAAAAATTGAGGAGCGAAGAGAAAAATAATTGGACAAAGAGGCGGCAAAAGAAACATCTGGGGATAGAATGCGTTACCCAGTAAAGACAGGCGGTAAATAAAAGAAATTAGAATCAACAATAACACAATGAAATGCGTTATTACATGGCGTTATAAATGACCATTTTTCTTGTAGTGCCAGATCCAAAATAAATTTCCTGTAGAAATCCTCTGATCCAAAACAAAACTCAAATTCCCAAAGAATCGGGTGCTCCTATTCTGGAATAGCTGCCACCATGCTTCCACTGTGCAACTCTGATTTAAGAATGCTGTTGATGAACACAAGTATAAACTTGATCAACTTATCCCGGAATATTGTTCATCAAATTCCATAAATCTCAGTGACCTATCTGATTCGGTCATAACACACAACAAAATTTCAACCAGGAAACAGATCCGATAAATCCTTCCAACTTAAACAGATCACACTCAAAGAATCTCCTATAATGATGAATCACCGGTAAAGCTCCAAGAATCAAGTCGATATAGAACTCAATCTCTTGATACATATGCAGATCTCAACTCCTTCGAAGATATCCATAAAATACCACTTCGATAACTCAAACATCCTCTAAAGATGCTTCAATCCAAACAAAGATCACTCAGAGAACTCCCGAACCATCGCAAGTCACTTTTGCGATTCCACTTAGTTCAGATTCCAAGAAATCATTCTCACTTCAACAATCAGAACAGCTAAAGCCTTCAAAAGAAGAAACTAGTGGTCCACCCCTTAACCACTAACATCACACCCAACTGAGCTTCCAGAAGAAATGGACAAGCTCCACCATCTGCCCGGACTTCTAACAGAAGAATCACAGAGATTTCTGAACCACCAAAGAACAGGCCACCCACTACTGCTACTACTGCCAAAAACTTCCTTATCCAAAAGCTCATCGAACCTCAAAGCTACACCAGCCTCTTCCACAATAGAGCCTTCCAGAAAGACAGATATCTCTTAGGAAACTCGCTCCCAAACCAAGCTCAAAACACTCTGCCAAATTGAGTCTCAAACTCAAATATAGACAGAACTCCTTTCTAAGGTTACCAAGATACCATTGCAGGCTTCAGAATTCCCAACTGATCCAAACTCAAGAAAAACCACTTACAAGAGTGCAACCAAGCTTACAATCCAAAATAAACTCCGAATCTTAAAAAGATTTCCTTCAGAGATTAGTGAAATCCTTCACCAACCGCAGAACTACACAAGATGCCCAATACTGCCCTAGCAGATCACTTCCAACCTCAAACACTCAAACTCTAACCATTGGTTGTTGTGTTACACACACCACTACCACATCTACCTTTATTACTTATGTTGGAAAACCTGAACAGGTAACCCAACAAATAGGCAGAAATAAATAAATATATATATTTTCAAAATTACAAATACGCTCTCTCAAGAAAACACCACTCCAGAGTCTAGGTATTCACTCAACCTAATGCTCTGATACCACAATGTAACGACCCAACTTCCGAACTCCAGAAAGTTGCATCGTTAAGAAGAAAGAAAAGGATAGAAAAGAGAAAAGAAAGGAAAGAAAGAACATACAACATCAGAATCTCACAGCGGAATCGAATAATTTATAATATATCACATAAAACTTTACATAGTATCATATACATCAGAGTTAAACAGCTAATACAACACAAACTAGACAGTTATAAACATCTGTCTAGCAATTACAATCCAAGTATATCAGAGAAATAGACTCAACTCAAACACAGCGGAACCACTACATATCTCTACACGCTGAAGCCTCCTGCTCCATTATCTCCTCCAGAACTCGTCAAAGCAATCCTGAAACACTTGACTACTCATACGTAATATGAGTACCCAAGAGTTTAATAAAACAGAAAATAAACACTCAGGTCAGACAGGGGTCTGGTGTGAGTAAACGGGGATAAAAGTTGCTTAACTTTAGAAAATCCTTTGAAAACAAAAGGTATCACGTAAGACTTCCCACACATAAACATGGAAAAGTTTTTACCTTGCGCTAACCAAAACATTTGATAGGAAATCCAGTGATATTATAATAGTGTCTAGGGTTTTCAAAATAAAATATAGAAATAGCTGGAATGCTTACATCTCACGTTCCAACATAGTTCGGCACAATCAAAACCGTACAGGCACTTATTGGATTATGGATTCCATCAATGGCAGGGCTACTGGGGTACCGCCCATCACAGTACGTGGCCTAGATCAACGTACCGAGGATTACTCCCAATCCCCTGCTACACAAGGCCGGACCCATTCCTTACTGAATAGTTCCGAACAAGATAACCCCGCAGTTGGCGCGCGCTAACAACTGCCCACTAAGCCGAATAAAAAGGGACCTCTAGACAGGGGAAAATCTTGCTCTCAAGTGGGTGCTACCCACGAAGCCTTGCTGCACCTCCCCTGTTTTAGCCATTCCCGGTTGATGAGGCTTGAGGTTACGATTACCTTTTAGGACATATCAAATCTTAGAATGCTCATCGTCCACCTGACGATGTTCTGAAAGCATTCAATCCATACAAGTTCGTTCCGGGTTCGAACAAAACCGAAGGCATTATCTCGTTACACTCGTATTGGAATCACCCTCAGAGTTAACGACAATAACCCTTGCACTCTAAATCACCATCTCGAACCTATAAGTACTATTCCGTCAAACTCATTACGGAACCACCCACAGAGTTATACTGACGTATAGCCCCTACACCTCGAGTTTTCACTTGCTCCACTTGGATTAACGACCTAACGTTTAATTGGAATCGATGTGGTTTTCGGATATCCAAATATGAAAACCCGATCCCGGTCTCACCGAAACCAAACGCCATCTTAATGTCCAAGTTGTACTTAAGGGTTTTAAACAATTAACTTATTTCATTATTATCTAATTCACACAGATAGATAAACTACATATCACAATAGATAATCACATTCATAACATAGCAGATAATCTGTATCATCCATAAACAGATAATCATCTCAACCAAATAATCCATCACAAACCATCATACCTAAACCAATCATTTATATCATACAAATACAACTTATCTCATTACTGAGATCACAAACATTCAATCAATAACATTCATAAGCAATGATTTACTAATCAACAATTATAATTAATTTAAAATGAATTAAATTAATTACAACCACCTCTAATTAATTTAAAATAAATTAAATTAATTACTCATTTAAATCCTGCTTAACATCCATTAATTAACCCAGTTAATTAATTACCCACTAAGTATTTAACTTGATTAAACATCCTTGATTAATCATTCACTAATTACAATAAGTAATTAGTCTTTAATTAATTAACCTTAATCATAAGTAATTAACATTTAATTACTCATTTATTAATTAACTATAACTAATTATATTACCCTTAATTAATTACAATTAATTAATCTCTTAATTAATTAATACTTAATTAAACAATCCTTAATTACATCATTAATATTAATTAATGATCTTTAATATTTAAATAAATTACTTAATTAAAATTAATTACATTTAGTGATTAATCTAATTATTAATCATCTTGATTAATATTAAATAATTAATTAACTATCTTTAATTACTTATTTATAAATTAATTAACCAATAATTAATCATCTTAATTAATTAATTCATTAATTAATTACAAAAGTAATTATCCAAATTACTAATTACATTCCAGTAATTATCATTATTATTTCTCTAAATAATCCTGCTCCATTAATTACATTAAGTAATTACACTTAAATCATCAAATGATTTATTTAAATTAATTAAACTAAATTAATTAACTTAATTAAATCACAATATTAAAATTAATTACAATAAGTAATTAAATCCTTAATTACTTTAACATTTAATTAGATTCAATTAATTAATCTAGTTAATTATCAAAATTAATTACATTAATTAATTACTAAATTATCCCTAGATGATTATCACCAATTTTTAATTAACAACATTTCCATAATTACATACTTAAGAAAATTTGAGTTAGATTAATTATCAATAAATCCTTTCTACTTAATATTAATCTAAATCATTATTTAAAAATCAAATAATTCAGTAAAATCCTTAATTAGTTTAAGTATTCTCAAAATGACTCATTTAAATTCAAAATGTATTAAAACAATACATTACTAAATTTAAATTCAAATTCTATTTAAAAATTTGATATTTAAAATGTTTAATCATTAAACATTAATTCAAATTAAAATAATTATAAACCTTACAACGAAATGAATGTTAAAGAACATCCATTACCTAAATATAAAGAAAGATTTAATTGATTATTTCAATTTCCAAATTTAAATTAAACAATTCATATTTTAATTCAAATACCAATTAAACAAATTCTTTCAAGTTTAAAAACTCATTTGAAATCAGATTTCATTTAAAATATTTGATTATGTTCATCATTTTTATTTTATTTTATTTACAAACTGTTTGAAATCAGACTGGTTTTCAAAGTAAACTTGAAAACAGTTTTTAATCTGAATTCAAAAACAAATTTAAGTTTTGCTTAAACTTTTAAATCTTTTCATACTTTAAAAAACTACTTAAATCTAATTCTGGTTTTAATACAAACCTGAAACTGTTCTATACTTGATTTAAAACCAGATTTAAATCTTGTTTAAATTTAAGATCTTCATTCATTTTTTTTTCTAAAACCTTTGAACTCAAACTGCATTTGAATCCAGATTTAACTCCCACTTATATCAAAATTGCACTAAAGTTTTGAATTTCAATCAACATTTTAAAAAGAACTGCAAAATAACTCTCAGGTTTTAAACCTGAAAACTGTTTTAAATTTTGATTTAAAACAGAATTTAAATCTTGTTTAAATCTAAAAATTTCATTTTTAAAAACTTTGAATTTCAAACTTTATTTGAATTCAGTTTCTACTTCCACCTAAAATCAAATTCCCACACTAAAATTTAAATTTCATTCAACATGTAAAAACTGCAACTCTCTGTTTCCAACTCTGAAACTAACTTACCCGAGAAACTCCACCATTTACTTCGAGTTATTCAATCCCCTGCTTCGAGTCAGAAGCACATAAACCCGAGGGATGACTCGAGTCAAAAACCCTGCACTACAGAAGTTCACCAGGACTTGAAAAAAAAAACCCACTGTAAACCTGTCAACCTCACCCAATCCCACCTCCGACCATCATCAACCTTGAGACTCCGGCCAACCCTCCCTTGATGACTCCTCTGCAATTCCCCATAATCTCGAATCACTCGAAGCAACAGAGAAATCAAAATAATCAAAAACTCCTACCTGTCAGATACTAGGCTTGAAACCCGGAAACACCCAATATCAAAGCCTGACAAAAACAATTTCCAACTCCTCTCTCTCTCTGATCATCTATCACCAACTTACCCCCATTCTCACCTCAATACACCACTAACATGAAGAACCTAAACACCCAAAATCCACTAACTAACAGATTAATCCAAATTTCCATTTTCTGTTTGAAACAGAATGCTTTTCCCTAACAGTTTATTCAAAACTGTAATAGTAGTTTTTTTCTAAAGATGAATAACAAAAGTATTTAATTGATTTAAGATATTTGGTATTTGATTCATTTAAGTGATGACTGGTTTTATTTGTAATACTTACTGTTGTATTTGTTCAGAGATATCAGATTTTCTCATACATCCAAATCCTAATTTAAGAACAAAATTTTGATTTAAACAAAATCTACAAACCTGGATTTATGCTAACAACCAAACTTTGTTTACATATCAATTCTAACAGGGATTCAAACCCAGAGATAAGGGTTTCTAATAACAATTCTTAATTTTAAAATAACAACAGGTGTGCAGATTCTAAACAACAGCAACATACATATATATGTTTACACAAAGCATTCAATAATATGTAATCATCTCATCATCTTTATCCATATGCTCAAGTGTCTCAAGTTTTTATGCATGTAAGGTTACTCATTTTATTTTATTTTTAAAACAAAACAGAACAATCTTGTTAAATAGTTTAATTTCTGTGAATAAAACATACATTCTGTAGTTTATGTTTGATATTGATATTTAAAGGAAACTGTTTTTAAAAGATAAGAAGCTTACTCACATTAAATTAGAAGATGCAGAAACAATTTCTAGAAAAGCAGATCACAATTCCAAGTCCTGACTTGCATTTGATAATTGATCACTGAAATTGCTTGTTGCTTTTGTAATGATGATGCATGCAAACCCATTCTTTGCTCAGATTTTAAATTGGAGTTGAGCTCCAGATTTGATGTTGAACTTAGCATGTAGAAATGAGGAATTTGATTGAAGATTTGAAGTTGTTGTTATCTTGTATTTTGATTTGCAGATTTGGTTTAAAATGTTGCAGATCTGAGGTTGTTTGGTTTGCAGATTTTCGATCATGCATTTGTTTTGAGTTTTGATTTTACAGAAATATGATTTCTGTTTTCAAATGAGAAAATGGGTTTTTAACAAAATGCATTAGCTATATCCTCTTATCAATATAAATTTGAAATAAAAAGCTTTGAAAACAAATGCCACTTGTTATGTTTAGGTGTAGATAATTTTACAAGTGTCTATTTTATGTTTAAGAATTTAACACATGTACATATTTCAATATTTAAAAGAGAATTCCTAAATATATGAATGTATTTAAATTTGTCATACATTACTAATTTGTTTTAAAATGTTTCTAAATGATTTATTAACATTAGCCTCTAAATAAATACATATACACTTACATTTAAATGCTTGTTTAATTATTTTTCAAAATAATATTCTTTTAAAACTAAATTTCAAAAGAAAAGATTGAATTAAATCTATTTCAAAAGAGAAACAATTTTAAAATAAACAAAACAAACTTTTATTATAAAACAAAATTAAACTATATTTATTCTTATAAAAAAATAAATACTTACTTACATTTCTATAAAAATATAAGAAAGATTTTTAAAACAAACCTTTTGAAAAGTTTACAATACTATTTTAAATTAGTTTAAATCAATTTACAATTTATACAATTATATAATAATTAGAAAATATCCTTTGTTTAATATAAATTAAAATTAAAACCAAATCCCTTATTTACAATGTATAAACATTTATACATTATAAATAAAATATTTTTAAATCAGTTAGAAAGATAAATTTATTACTTAAATATTTCTAGCTTTGTAAAGAATATCATTTAACAAACTAAATAATTATAAATTTTCAAAAGAGAATTTCAGTTTAAATTAATTTATTAAATCAATATTTCACATTTTAAAATAATTATTAGAGAAATTATTAAATAATTATTGCCTAAATTTCCGGGACATCACAGTAAAGGGAGGAGAAAATAATGTTGCTGATAAGAAGAAAGATAACAATCAGGGTGGATTTGGTAAGGGGAAAGTAGAACGACAGAGAGGAGGCTGAGATTAAGGTTTCATGCTTACACATATTTGAATGATACTGTTGATAATATTAATTTAGGTACACAAGAAAAATTGAAATACAAAAAACCCCAGCCAAAGAAGGAAAAAAAGCGGATTGGAACTCTAGAAAGTATTATCATTTCCATAAGCCACATGGACATGACAGAATTGAATGCACCACTTACAAGATCTTATTGAGGAATACATCAGAGAGAAGAAGTTGCAAAGGTACGCTAAGGATCCAAATTTTCATCCAGTCCCTATGTATCAACCACTGGTAATTGCAGTGTGGAGATGGAGGGAAGGAACAAGTGCTGCCCTGGGGAAAAATGGATGGATAGTGGCTAACACAACAATATGAGGACCTCACATTACCGACAAAAGCTAGGCTAAGATGGAAAGGTATGCCAAGTGCTATCGAAGAACGATGATGAATTTGTGTATGCAGTAAATAAGGACCATAATGCTAAAGCCCCTCAATGGAATAACACTTAGATTATCTTTAGCGATCTAGACCAACATAAGAAGACATATCTACACACTTACCCTATGTGATCTCAGCTATCCTTAGCCTAGCAGAAGTACACCAAGTTTTGGTGGACACAGGATGTTCTATTAATATTATGATCAAGGATGCTTTTGATAAAATGTGTTTGTCAATGAAGGAGGTTGCTCTATGCAACAAACAGTTACACGGGTTCACTGGAGAAGGAAAAATACCATAGGAAAGTTTGATTAATTTATCGATCTCTAGGACCATCCTAAATTAGCCATATAAAAGTATATATTCGTTTTGGTGGGCGATTTCTTAGCATACAATGTTTTCTTGGGACGACCTGCTCTTTTTAATTTTTCAAGCATTTTTGTCTCACCGGTATCTAAAGATTAAATTCCTTATAGCTAACAAAGTTGGGATTATTGAAGGATAGGATGTTGCAAGGAAATATTATGTAGTGGAGCTTCATGAAAATAGAGACACTGAAAAGGGGAGGAATGGAAAGAGAGCTATTCATTAAAATTAGAATGCATAGCAATTAAAGAAATGGCACCTACTCAGTTACACAAGCGATCCTTTTTACGAATTAGACCCGAAAGACGAAAAGAAGGGCAACATTAGCAGTTGTGAAGGCTATAGAGCTAGAACTATGGTAGTTGATAAGGTTGATTCAACTAAGGTGATGAAGATTGGATCACGGTTGGAGCAAGGTCTGAAAGCGCAGTTGGTGTGGTTCTTAAAGAATAACCTAACCTTATTTGCATACTTTCATGCTAATATGTGCAGGATTTTTTCTTGCATTGCAAGCATTAACATTGATCCAGGAGTACCCTAACTCTCCCCCCTCCCTGTAAAGCAAAAGAAAAGGAGCATGGGTCCTGATCGGTTGGCAGATAATGGATTATAAGGCAATCTATATACCAAAATGGATAATTAATCCAGTTTCGGTCAAGAAGCCGAATGGGAAATCGAGGATATGCATTGACTTCTCAAATTTGAACGATGCATCCCCCAAGGATTGTTTCCACTCTCAAGAAAGGACTGGCTGGTAAATGGAATGGTGAGGCATTAGCTGCTCTCCTTCATAGATGCTTTCTCTAGATAACCAAATAGTAATGTATGTCCCACACCAAGTTTATACTTGCTTCATCACTGGCTATATTACTACAAGCTTATGCCTTTCGTCTTGAAGAATGCAGGCGCCATGTCTCAGTGTTTGGTTAACAAGCTATTTGTTAACAAGATTGGATTAGCAATGGAGATAAACGTAGAGGACATGCTAGTAAAATATTGAAAAGAAAATGATCACATTAACCATTTGGATGAGATGTCTTGTAACATCCCGCCTTTTCGCACGCATTAAACCGACACACGTGCGAATTAAAACCATACAGAAGGGCAGATTGTTACGGGTAAATAAGAAAAATAAGAAAGAAATAAAACAAAATAGAATCTCACAGCGGAAGGATAAAATATAATAATAAATATACAGTTCATAAAACTGTTTACAAACATTTGATTTTTCTTTATAGAATAAATATCAGAGTTCACATACCAATAAATCTCAATGCAGCGGAATACAGTGTAGTGGAACCATATAATATATAATAATAATAATAAAATCTTCGTCTTCTTCCTCCAGAAATAAAGTCTTCAAATCCTGAAACGCTCGGACTGACCCGAGCGAATTGAAAAGACAAAACACTCGAGTCAGAACTAAAAGACCTTATGTAAGTTAAATTAAGAGAAATAAATATGAGTGCAGTAACTCAAGAGATGCTCGGGATTTACATCTCCAAAAGATCCGTTAAACTATTTACTATGTAGTATATTGTGCTATTATAATAGTGTCTAATTGTAAAATAAACTTACTTTTAAATAGCATTAAGGCTTTACATTTTCCACCTTAACACGTAATAGTCCCAGTAGTCCATCCAATATCATAGTCCCTCCTGATCAGGAAGCCACCAGAGGATACCACATGGGCTACGGGAGAAATCCAAACTCATACAAGGCACGATAGGGTAGGTGACACGGCACAACTAGGCAATGCCAGGGTAGATATACCAATTACGCTTCCGGGTCGGTGGTAACGCATAGCGCGCAGCTACCGCCCGCCTCGAGCCACACCCCCAAATAAAATCAAAAGTGGCCACCGAATCAATCCAAATGTCAAAGTATAATATCGAAGGGATGTGTCCGATCAAAGGTGCTACCTTATTAACCCGTCAATCGCTCCTGTTTTAGCCACCTTATGCCAACTCACGGGAGTTGGGTCCACATATTTACCTTATAGGAAACACCGCCACTAACCTACTTCATTCTGGAATCTCCACCGCGTACACGGTTGTTAAAGTGGTTTTCGGAGTTGGCAGAGAGTATGACAACTTCCGATCCCGGTCTCTTCAACAACCAAACGTTATTATAACACCGCGGTTTTTTCCAAATAATTTATACTTTAAAACCAAAATATATATCCATTTCAAAACCATAATATTTCGATATCGTTTCTTCTTTTAAAACCAAATAAATATGATATCACTTTTATTTCAAGTATACCTTTTTTTTTTCAAAAATCATAGTACTTTCAGATATATATTCCTTAACCCATAGCTTTGAAACATGAATTTTAAATACATAAATGGTTTAATAATAAATTACTTAATAAAGTAAATTAGCTTTCAAATTCTCAAATCAATTCCAAATCAGATTTAAATTCCCAAATAAACCATTTATATTACATATATTTCAAAGTTTAAATATTCTATCATTTAAAAATTAAAATTTTTATTCATATATATATATATATTAAATTCACTTTACTATTATTTAGTTTTGAAATACTTACTTGATAAATCAAATATCGATTACGTAAAAATTTAAACTTTGAATAACAGGATATTCTTTCAATTAAATTTACCTGATAATATTCTTCTAATCAATCTAATATTCATTTAAATCCTGAAATCAAAATCAAGTTATTAATCATACCTTTTAAATCTTAATTTATTTATATTTTAAAACCAATTTCGGGGATAATCCTTAAATACTTTAATTCAAGTTCAATTCTGAAATAATTCAATTTAAAACCCATCCCATATTTACCTTCTAACTTAATTTCATTTAAGTCATTTAAACTTAATATATACAATAGAGTTTAAATAGATACTTACCACTTTATATAAAATAAATCAACTTCCTTATTAAACCCATTTTATTAATCCTTTTATACATAGCTTAGATTTAAGAATTTAACTATATATAGATAAAGTAACATTTAAATAACGTCAAAATAAGTATTTATTAAACCGTATTTCCTTTCCAAAACCATAAGAAACCATTTCAAAATAATTTATATATATATATATACACACCGCGGTGCCTGTATATAATTTTCTATCATATGGTCAAGTGATATGGATATTTATCATTTCAATCCGCAATTTAAAAATAAAATGTGATTGTATATCATTTCAAACCACAATCCCGAATGAAAAGAAATGCATGATAACTTGCAGTTTATATAAGATAGAACACATCATCCATTCATCCAATATCAGTCATCAACCAATTTATTTCAATCATCATCAATTTATTTCAATCATCATCAATTTAAACAAACATCAATATATGGCATATACAATATAACAGGAAATAAATGACAGTTATTAACTAACAGTTTATATTCAAAATAAATTTATTAACTGTTTAACTATTAGTTTATATGCAAATAAATAAATTTATCTGTCAATTTATATGCAATGATAAAATTAATTAACATTTATATTAAATAAATACGATTTTACAAAGATGATGAATAAAACATGCCAAACAATCATAAATAAATTTCTACTCATATCTAAAACCAATTTAAAAGACATAGGAAATTTTAGAAATTGTGAGTGGGTTAAAACACTCACCTTTTGAATTTAAATCGAATTTAAACCCAAAATTTAACGGTCTCCAAATCTGTCCAAACAAGCGTCAACGCGTCTGGAATTTTATTACGATCCTAACAAAAAAAATCTCGTGTAAATCGTAGTTCGTATATAGGAGTTATAGCGATAAAACAATTGAAATTGAAAATAAAATAATTAAACAAAAGATAACCTTTCTCCCACAACTCGTCCACGTCATCATCAACAAGCTACAGGACCGTACCCTAACATCCCCAGGTCGCGAAAACAAAATCGCGACTCCCGCTGCCTCGTGCAAAGCTTGCCGCCTCCCAAATGATCGCCGAGACCATCTCCTGCCGCCGCTGATCCACCTCGGCACCCCCCCAAATCGTTTCGTTCGACGTCGTTAGTTAGCAGCCGCCGTCTAAATGCCATAACCCTAATCCAATTTTAGCTTCGAATCCAACCGTCGAAATCACAAACAAACCATACCGATCGACTTCCCTTGGTGCTCTCTACGATACCCAGAAGGGGTTTCTCGATCAGACTCTTTCCGGCACGATGAACGGCCGAAAACAATTTGAAGTTTTCTGGACGAAAAATAGCTCCAATCGAAAAATGAACAATACCAGCAGATTATGCTCTTTGAGAGCTATGACATATAATTTTTGTGAATTTTTCTGGAGACTTTGAATTTTGACTTTTGATTTGAATTGAAACTGGATCTAGGGTTTGCAGCCATTGGAAAGGAGGAGTTGAGGGAAATGAACGCCCAAAGAAATGAAGGTAGATGGAGGCTAGGGTTTATAATTTGGTTTATATAGATAGGCTAGAAAATAGAGTGGATGGATCTGATAAACAAACGTGCTGAACGATAATTGGCTCAAAAAGCCCGTTTCGACTCCAGAACGAAATTGGTTAAACTCATATATCCAAATAGGTGTTTTAAAATATTTTGAACGCGATGGAAGAAGTTTCACGTCCAAATTCCATCGTATGAAGAAGTTATGCTGAAAACAATATTTCCAAATTGATTTCAAATTAAAACGATTTCAAGGCGTTTCGCGTTCGTACGATCAAACGACAAGTCTGATCGCTACGAAACTTGGAACCTTACAATAATTCACTGTTACGGATCCGATGAAACTGGTTTTGTCGAAATCCGAGTCCGTGACCAAAATGGCTATTTTTATATAATTTAGATAAGTTAAAAATTAGTCAATTAAATCAAATTTTCCATTTCACTTCGATAATTGACGATTCTTATCATCATAAATTTCGCAAACCATCTTTACTAACTTAAACAAAATTTAACTGTCGAATTAAAATCTATAAATTCTAAATTTTCATTAAATTTACAAATTACAAATTAAATTTACTTTCCATATATTTTTATCAAATAGATAAATTTATCATTGGATTCATACTTCATTACGTAAATCTCTCAAATTTCATCTAAATTTATATTTGCATAATATCCAAATATTAAATTTCAAATATTACTTCATTATCGTTAATGTAATAAATATATTTTTAATTATTGCAATTGATTATCCGTTATAACTTAATATACTATATAGATGGTTAATCTTAAATACTTGTTCTCATTAATGTTTAATTTCTACCTACAAATTAATGCAATTATTACATATCCCTCCCTTAGTTAAAAAACCTTCCTATTTCCATATTTATTTCCAATTAACGTAAAATGTTATATTCAATTTCCATTAATTTTCAACAGATTCAAATTATCATATTTTAAATCCAAATGAATAAATAAAGCTTGATTCCCGTTTAAATATTTAACTCATCTAATTGCAATTAACCTTGTTATCATAAATTAAATCCCGATATATTGATACAACTTTATTTCCATTCTTTATTCAAAAATCATCAAATTTATGAAGAACATTTACGTTATTCTCCATTTATTACCCTAATTTATTTAACGTAACATTTAATTTAAATTTATTGCAATGATTTCCAAATCAATTGAATGAATTAAATATATATATATATATATATATCACTCATAATAACTTGTGGTCACAACTCTTGATAACCTTTAATAAGTTTATTATTTACAATCCAACAATCACCATTTACTATATATATACGAATTAATTAATTCAATATTTTCATTTCGTTTTCCTATACTAAATTTATTACTAAGTGTATTTACTCCATTCCAACAAGTTGGAATTCCATTCTTACTTTAACAATCATTTCCCTATTCACTTTTATTAATAACCCACCATCATTTGCATTTATTGTCTTTTATTGATTTAATCAAATTACCCCATATTCCTTTACATTCATACTAACGAAATATTCAATTACTATTCAATGCATTTTTATTCATCAATCAATTCGGTATTTACTTTTCTTTCCTTCTATTTAATGATAAATAACCTAGTATACATTTACGTACATTCATTTCATTCCATTCATTTATGGGTATTGCATTGAAATTTAATTTATTAGCTAATACCAACATTATTATCATTTATTACAATTGGACCCCCGATTTTATTCCATACCCTGAATAAATAACATATATATATATATATATATATATATATATATATTAATCAAATCCTTACACTTATTTTTCTCATATTCCATTTAAAATCAAATCATAACATTTAAATGCTTTTAATGAATTGGAATTTCATTCAAGTCGTAAATTATTAACTTGCAATAACATGATTCCTTAATTTATTTCAATTACCATTTACACTCTTTTATTACATTAAATCAATTTAATATTTTCATAAATTTCTCATATTAAATTTTATATCTAGGTAAGAACCCTTTTTCTACTTAATTCAATTTGGATTTTATTCAAATTTCTATAAGTAGGTTTTAAGTCACCATTTACATAATTTATTTTAGCCTTCATTTTAACATTTATTTATCCCCTTTATTATTTCTACAAAAGTGAATTACAAAAATCTGATTAAATAAACAAATTAAATTCTTGAAATTTACGGGTCGTTACACTCTCCCCCACTCAAAACTTTTCGTCCCCGAAAAGGAAAAGAAGGGAGAAGAAGAAATAAGAAAAAAATATATCTTTCTTAATTAAATTTATAACAAATAAGTTTACAAAATAAAATAATTTAACATAAAATTTACCAATTTATACCCATTTAAATCTTTTATACATAAATTGTTAGAGTTTGTAAACATTTTCAATTTTTTTTCTAAGTCTAAAATTTACGGAAAATTTTGGCAGAGTCTCCTTTGTACGGAGAGGCTCGGAAAAAAAAAATATAAATATAACAATATACACAAATATTTTAAAATATAATATATATCCCAACTCGGGAAACAAAATAAAAATGCTATAAACCATAATCCGAAACGTACCTATTTGTCGGGCAATTTACGCTTCATTTATGGAACTAAAAGCAGTAGCAATTGCTTCCATAACCTGCATTTCACTTATAAAATCCAAAGGGTTAACTATTTATATAAAGTGAAATATTTAAGTGGATTTCAATCATTAACAACAAATCAATACAACAACCATCAACTTTAACAACAGCATACACAACAAATTCAAAGCAACCATTCAACCAACAAACAAATAGTTGTTCGGGTTCAAAACTTTTAAATTGTATGGAATGAAGAATAAACTGCTAGCGCATCTTTTACTCAACAGTCTTAGACAAAACTAAATAGATTATTCATTCACCCAAACCAATTTTAAAGTATCTTGCCCAAACAACGATCAATTAAACAACAACAATCCAGACAAACAATCGACTTAGCCTATTATTAATTCCATCTCATATATTTTAATTTCTTTTTTTATTCATACCACATAAATTTTTATAATTTACATTTATTTCTAACAAATTTTTAATTTCATTTACACATTCACTGTTTGTTTCATTTGTTTTTACTTATTACTTACAATTATTCCTTTCCATTATCTCAGGTCATGCCAGTTCTTTTCATTTCATTATAATTATTTATTCATTTATTGCATGCCCTCATTTATTTACATTTGTTTATCAATAGTATTCATGTCCCATTTAATTTCTTATCATTTCCATTTTATTTACTTAAGTTGATATTCATCTATTTAAATTACTTACCTTTAATTATATTCACTTATAGTAAAATTTCAATTGTAACTTAAGTTGATAACATTAAATTCTCATTTATAATAGCAAATTCATTGAATATTTCATTACCTACTTTTACTTGTACAATTTTCATTACATTTCCTATTAAACATTTCAACTTTTAATATTTGTAAGTTATATATGTTTTTAAAGAATGTACTTGAAAGTTATACAAGTTTTCTCATTACCTATGATTAATTTAACGTTCAATAATAATATCCTTTATTTCGTAGGTTATAATTTCAAATTCCATTTAATACCATTTATAACCTATCATTAAATCTTTTATTTCCTTTAGAGGTGTTAATTTATTAATTTCCTATGTTTCAATTCACTACAATAATTGAAACAATTAATTGATGGAAATTTAAGAATTTAATATTGGGTTAAATTTCAAATTATTTTAAAATAATAGATAAATATATTCTTACAACTTATATATCTCTAGTTATATTTAAAACAATCCAAAATTGATATATTTTTCAAAATGAATCTGCAGTAAAACTACTACAGTGGCCTTCCCACTTCGAAAGTCGAAAACGAAAGTCGATGATGCGGCCGCCATCACCAAAATTATTTTCCAGCGACAGAGAGGGGAGTACAACTTTATCTTTCCAAAATTCTTTTAAAGCAATTCTTTCACATTATATAGTCATACTTATATCAGAAAATACTTCCTTTAATAATATTATTATTTATATTTCAAAATCATTCAAAAGAAATTTCAAAACCCCGGACTTAAGTTCTAAATTTCCAAATTTCATTTATTTTATTATTCAATCTTATTTCTATTATTATTTATACACTTTATTACCTAACAACCAGTCTATTGCAGCCAAATATAGATATCATTTGAAACAAATTTATTTTATATATAGAAAATATAATAGGCAAAATTATTTCATTTACCTATATTAAAAACAAATATTGTGTCGGTCTGTCCTATTAAGTGTTTAGAAATCTCTATTGATGTCATAGCGTCCCATGCACCAACCAGAATTTATAAATACAAAATGGAACAGATTAACACAATATAAAATCTTTTATAACACTAACAAATACGCTCTCTCATATACATACACTCAGCGACTCCCATAGGGTATTACTACCCTATTAATAAAGAGTCAAACCCCACAAAGCTAAGGTTTATCGATAAACCAAAGCTCTGATACCAGATGTAACGTCCCGCCTTTTCGCACGCATTAAACCGACACACGTGCCAATTCAAACCATACGGAAGGGCGGATTGTTATGGGGTAAATAAGAAAAACAAGGAAGAAATAAAACAAAATAGAATCTCACAGCGGAAGGATAAAATATAATAATAAATATACAGTTCATAAAACTATTTACAAACATTTGATTTTTCTTTATAGAATAAATATTAGAGTTCATATACCAATAAATCTCAATGCAGCGGAATACAGTATAGTGGAACCATATAATATATAATAAAATAAAAAAATCTTCGTCTTCTTCCTCCAGAAATAAAGTCTTCAAATCCTAAAATGCTTGGACTGACCCGAGCGAATTGAAAAGACAAAACACTTGAGTCATAACTAAAAGATCTTACGTAAGTTAAATTAACAAAAATAAATATGAGTGCAGTAACTCAAGAGATGCTCGGGATTTACATCTCCTAAGGATCCGTTAAACTATTTACTATGTAGTATATTGCGCTATTATAATAGTGTCTAATTGTAAAATAAACTTACTTTTAAATAGCATTAAGGCTTTACATTTTTCACCTTAACACGTAATAGTCCCAGTAGTCCATCCAATATCATAGTCCCTCGTGATCGGGAAGCCACCAGAGGATACCACATGGGCTACGAGAGAAATCCAAACTCGTACAAGGCGCGATAGGGTAGGTGACACGGCACAACTAGGCAATGCCAGGGCAGATATACCAATTACGCTTCCGGGTCAGTGGTAATGCGTAGCGCGCAGCTACTGCCCACCTCGAGCCACACCCCCAAATAAAATCAAAATTGTCCACCGAATCAATCCAAAGGTCAAACTATAATATCGAAGGGATGTGTCCGATCAAAGGTGCTACCTTATTAACCCGTCAATCGCTCCTCTTTTAGCCACCTTATGCCAACTCACGGGAGTTGGGTCCACATATTTACCTTACAGGAAACACCGCCACCAACCTACTTCATTCTGGAATCTCCACCGCGTACACGGTTGTTAAAGTGGTTTTCGGAGTTGGCAGAGAGTATGACAACTTCCGATCCCGGTCTCTTCAACAACCAAACGTTATTATAATACCGCGGTTATTTCCAAATAATTTATACTTTAAAACCAAAATATATATCCATTTCAAAACCATAATATTTCGATATCGTTTTGTCAGGACCCGATTCTTCGTCTTTCGAAAATTCAACATCGATACTCACTTTATCGACTGCCGAGTAATCGAACGACGGAAAACCGAACACTGAAGGGTTTTAAGAAAGAAGAAAAGAAGAAAAAGAGAGAAGAAGATAGAAGATAGGGAGGAGAGAAAAGAAAATAAAAATTAGAGAGAATAGAAAATGGAGGGGAAAGAAAAATAGAACGAACAGAAAACAAGTAACAGAGGAAAAAGAAGATAGAAAATTTTTTAATGGAAGAAAAAGAGAATAGGGAGGAAATAGAACAGAAAACAACAGAACAACATCAGAATCTCACAATTCGCAGCGGAACAACATATAATAATAAATGAATAATCTTTAAACAAAGAACTATATCGGTTATTACATTTTATACATTTCATTACATCATATCATCAGAGTGTACTACATCAAATAATAACAATGCAGCGGAAAAAGAAATACTATATAAACTAGTAATACGCCATGCCATCTAGCTTGCCTCCAGCAACTCCTGAATATCCAGAATATCCTGATAAACCTTAACTCTTGACTGCCCGTGTGAAAATTGGTGTGCACCCAGAGTTTAGGAAGGAAAACAATAAACTCCGAGTCAGTCATGTGACTGGTGTAAGAATTCAAAACAGTTTATTTATCTTCAAAATCAAAATAGAGGAATATTTTTAAAGTCAATTCGAAATGCTTTTAAAAATGAGACTACCATAAGGCCTCCCGCACACACACACAATGCAAACGCAGAATCAGAGGAGATTTCTCCTTATGATAGTCAAAGATGCTTGATACGCATTTAAAAGAACATTTGATATTATTACTAGTGCATAGTGTAGAGAAAAAATTCATTTCGAAAGTAGAATATAAATCTTAGCCAACATAGACATTTCGAACTATGCCTACTATAGCTAACTATGTTCAATAGCAGGTTACCGCCACATTCCATAGCAGGTTATACAACTAAAACCGTATAAGTCACGTATTGTTTCTTTGGATTTCCAACGAATGATCAGGCCAAGGAACTTCCCATTGCCACATGAGAATGCCTCTGGATGGACATCCCCGAGAACCAAACCGGATCTCTACCAACACAAGGCCGGGTTACCCCTAACTGAGTAACAACTGACCGAATATGCCATCCCCCGGTCCTTTGGGACCTTTTCACCGAGCGCTCGCAATCAATTCACACAATCATAACAAAGTGTTTTCAACATGAGTAAGTATCTGGGCTCTATACCATGATACCACCCTTTTCCAGAAGGAAATGCACACATCCTAAAGGGCGCTACCCCTCATAACCTTGCCGCATCTTTCCTGTTTTGACCATTCATGGGGTGTGAGGCTCGACGAAGTCACGTCCACAAAAACATACTTTATACAAAAGCCATGCTTTGGGTCAACAAATGATCATAGAAATGATCAACAGGATAGACGATCAAATAAACGATCCTATCACAAATAATCAACACAATGATCATTTTCAGCAACACTCAGCATGTCACATTACCAAATTGGGAATATATCGCTGATAACATTCAACTACATAACCTCTGAGCTCGTACGTCTCAGAGAAGGGTGTTAAGCTAAAAGAATAAATTCTCCGCCACCAACAGAAATATATTTGAAAGAAATCGGCTTTATATCTCAATCTGTAATGTCAGACATACAATCCATACAAGTCTGTTCCGGGCTCGAACAAAACCGAAGGCACTTCTTACGAAGCCCTTGCAATCCGGGTATTCACAATCCCGATCGAATTTCCCATCACTTAAGGAATCTCTATACCAGGAGCTACCCAGTGCAGAGACAATCGATAGGTCATCCTATCGCTTTCAAAAATACTCGGTCTTCAACACCGATCTTCAATGCAATTCACAACGACGTATCACATATTCGGAATGGGTTATACGACCCCATGGTCCTTTCCCGGTTAACCCGAATAGTGAGCGCTTATTCAAAAATGAGTGTAGCATTCACATTCAAACAAATCACATCAATTACCCATTCAAAGGGAAATATTGATAGTCGGTTATTGAACTATCAATTGATATGCACACATCACCAGTTTCCAAATAATTTTCCCAAATTATTTATTTTCCAAAATATCTTCACTAGATATATAATTTCACACTTCAAAAATAAATCAATATTTATTTCATAAACCAATCCCGCTTTCTTTTATAAATTCCATAGTGAATTTATATTTCACAATATCAATGAATATATGATTTTAATTATTCATTTTCAATTTATCTTCAAAAATATAAATTCTCAAAATATTTCATTTCACATTGGAAAACGATTCCATACTTATTTAATAAGTAATTCACAAATCTTTTATTTTCAACACTTGGAAAATATTCAATATACTTAAATCAAAATTTAGTATATATCTCATTCTTTAAGGAAATCATTCACTTAAACATATTTATTTGGGCCAAAACGAATGTTGCGTAAAACATCGTTACGACAACCCAAAATCACTAGTATAGGGATTCGAAATTAAAATAGATATATAAATCCCAATACTATACAAAACATTTCCTTTCGGAAATCATTTACTATAACAACAGTGTTATAGTCCATTATTTCCTTCTATTTCTCGAAAACATCTATTCCAACAATAAATGTTGAAATCTATGGTTTCGAATCTCAATGCATTTAAAACATCGTTAACTTGTTTTAATTCTGTTTAAAACATCACATTCAAAACAGTTTCTTTGACATATTATTCACTATTCAAAAACATGAATATACTACGTTAACAATTTTCATCCTTTTATTCCTTTTATTTTAAAGGATCATTCACAGTCAAAAATGTGAATATAACTCCATTAATAGGTTTCAACAATTTACTTATCAAAATAAGTCGTCTGCGAATTCATAAAACAACGTTTATAAACTCCATTTCCATTTATTTTATAACAACTTCCTTTTATAAATTCCTTTATAAATCTATTCGATTTATAACTCAATTATAAACTAAAGGTTCATATTATAAGTTAAATGCTTATAAAACGATTATTTTACAAAATCGTTCTTTTTAACTTCCCAAATTATAAATCTTATAACTTATAAGATTCATTCATTTATCCAAAACCATTATTTTAATAACTTAATAAATTTTATAAACCTACTGCTTATAAAATTCCATTTATAACTTCACCGTATAAAATTCTATAAATTCCATTCAATTATGAAATTCATTTTCACTTCATTCAAACACTTATAAAAACTCGTTTTATAATGTCCATATTTCAATTTATAAATATCCATTTATAAATCTCTTAATATAAATCAATTTATATTATTCTTTTAAAACGTCTTTAAACTCCTTTAAAAACTTCATCATTCTCTTGATTTATAAAATAATTAAATTTTATAAATCCTATATTTAAACTTTCAATAATAAATTCAGAAAATCCCGATTTAAACTATTTTATAAAATCATTAGTTCATATTTCTCAAAAATCAGTTTTTAACTATATTTCTCAAAAATCAAAAATTTTATAACATTAAAAATTATATCGTTATTTATTTATAATGGATCGATTCCAAACATATAGTATATTTTCAAAAATCACTTTAAAAATCATTTTAAAATTCCAAATTTGGTCCAATGATGCTACATACCAAATAGTCAATCACGACAACAACGATATCATATATCGATATGATAATCCATCAAATATCAAAATATCTGAAATCAAATAAATACTGTTGAGGAATCCAGTTGGATCCCTCCAACCTGTTTCCTGCATCCACAAACATTAGCACAATACCAATTTCGCTCCAGTACGAAATTATCGCGGTATATGTTTTTATTAAATATTATCCGCTTAATAGACGGCACAATAGGGTCTCATCCGCTAAACAAAAAAATGCGGGAAATCAATAACTCCAATATATACATATGCCAATATATATATATTGCTATT
The DNA here is from genome assembly GCA_030765085.1 of Allium cepa. NCBI lineage: Eukaryota > Viridiplantae > Streptophyta > Magnoliopsida > Asparagales > Amaryllidaceae > Allium > Allium cepa. The sequence goes on from CM060932.1 coordinate 143,280,549, forward strand.
ATACATAATACCAATTTCACTGTTTATGAAATATTCGCGGTATATGTTTTTAATAAATAACATCCGCTTACTAACGGCGTATAATGTCTATTTTAACAATCAATAGATAACAATCATCATTCAAACATGCATTCAAATATTTTAAATCTAACTATTTAAAATAAAAATCGAAACTATTCGATTGAGTGAGAAATTCTCACCTTGATTTAAATTCCGTTTTAGCGATTTATTTCGAATAAAATTAAACGGACGTTTAATTTTACCCAAAATTCTCACTAACTCCAAACGACTCCAATCCAATTTCATCGCGTAGTACTCGTCCATACGATTCCAACGTAACTGGTTTCGCGCGTTTTCGACCTCGTATGAAAAAGTTATGTATTTTATAAGATACACGATTTCATATACATAAATTTATAACAAAATTTTAAATTTTAAACCTATCACTAATCTTGGCCGCACATCACCCCTACCCCTTTCTTCCATCTCGTTCGAACGTGCCCAGTAACACACGCGCATACATGAACCCATTTAGTCGAACTAGGGTTTTAAATTTCGACCACTACGCTCGACGAAAACACGATTAGCAAGTGCCATCCGGAAGCCCTCAACCTGCTCCACCTTCGCCTGAGATGCGGCCAAGCTCGGCCATCATATGCGCACGCAATTCGAGAATACACGGCCACGAACGCACACGTTCAATTGGGAATTGCCGTCAATCCGTTAATCCATTCGCGATCATAGCCGTTGGATATCTAGTTCGTGTTGTGCTCTTCATCTTTCATGTTGGGAGTTTCTTGAAATAACGCATGGATTAGAAGAAATTTGAGGGGAAAGTTGGGATGATTTCGGCCATTGACAGTGGGGGTGGCGGCTGATAAAAGTAGGGTTTTGGTTTCTTTTTTTTTTATTTTTTTTATTTTAAGGTGTATTTATAGAGAATTTTCGAACACTATTCATCCGAAAATCCCGAACTCCGATTCACGCGCCGTAACCAGCGTTTCTAGGGTTTACCCCGCGTTCCGGACACAATGGAACAGGTTTCGAAAGCTAATTCGAACATCTGTGCGAGTTATGGTTATAAACGTTCAATTTAAATTAAACCGATTTAAGCGATTTTCTAGGCGTTTTAATTTGTACCGGACAAACGGTAAATCTAATTGACTTGAAATTTGAAACCTTACAATAATATCACATTACGGATCCGATGAAACTGGTTTCGTCGAAATCCGAGACTTTTTGAAAAATGGCTATTTTAACTCGCCAAATTAAAATTAAAAAATAATTCGATGCGTTTCGAGCTGCCACGATCAAACGATAACTCCGATTGACACGAAAATTGAAATACGGCAATAACTAACTATTATGGATCCAATGGAACTGGTTTCGTTCAATTCTGAGACTGTTCAAAAATTGACTATTTTCACTAGTCGATTTTAATATTAAAATATTCAATTTTCACAATTTAACTTTTAATTCGATTTTAAAAGTTCTAAAATATCATTCTAACTCTCATATGATAAAATAAAATTTTACAAATCATTTTCAATCATATTTAACTCAATTTTCAATTATTTCCATAATTTAACATATTAAATTATCGATTTAATTATTCAATTAAATCCAAAAATTCAAATAAAAATTATTCGACTTATAAATTCACTTATAAATATTTAAAATAAATTAAATATTCAAATTTTAATTACTAAAAATTCTGGGTCGTTACACGTTTCTTCTTTTAAAACCAAATAAATATGATATCACTTTTATTTCAAGTATACCTTTTTTTTCAAAAATCATAGTACTTTCAGATATATATTCCTTAACCCATAGCTTCGAAACATGAATTTTAAATACTTAAATGGTTTAATAATAAATTACTTAATAAAGTAAATTAGCTTTCAAATTCTCAAATCAATTCCAAATCAGATTTAAATTCCCAAATAAACCATTTATATTTCATATATTTCAAAGTTTAAATATTCCATCATTTCAAAACTAAATTTTTTATTCATACATACATATATATATATATTAAATTCACTTTACTATTATCTAGTTTTGAAATACTTACTTGATAAATCAAATATCGATTACGTAAAAATTTAAACTTTGAACAACAGGATATTCTTTCAATTAAATTTCCTTGATAATATTCTTCCAATCAATCTAATATTCATTTAAATCCTCAAATAAAAATCAAATTATTAATCATACCTTTTAAATCTTAACTTATTTATATTTTAAAACCAATTTCGAGGATAATCCTTAAATACTTTAATTCAAGTTCAATTCTGAAATAATTTAATTTAAAACCCATCCCATATTTACCTTCTAACTTAATTTCATTTAAGTCATTAAACTTAATATATACAATAGAGTTTAAATAGATACTTACCACTTTATATAAAAGAAACCAACTTCCTTATTAAACCCATTTTATTAATCCTTTTATACATAGCTTAGATTTAAGAATTTAACTATATATATATATATATATATATATATATATATATATATAAAGTAACATTTAAATAACGTTAAAATAAGTATTTATTAAACCATATTTCCTTTCCAAAACCATAGAAAACCTTTTCAAAATAATTTGTATATATATATATATATATTGTATATAATTTTCTATCCTATGGTCAAGTGATACGGATATTTATCATTTCAATCCGCAATTTAAAAATAAAATGTGGTTGTATATCATTTCAAACCACAATCCCGAATGAAAAGAAATGCATGATAACTTGCAGTTTATATAAGGTAGAACACATCATCCATTCATCCAATATCAGTCATCAACCAATTTATTTCAATCATCATCAATTTATTTCAATCATCATCAATTTAAACAAACATCAATATATGGCATATACAATATAACAGGAAATAAATGACAGTTATTAACTAATAGTTTATATTCAAAATAAATTTATTAACTGTTTAACTATTAGTTTATATGCAAATAAATAAATTTAACTGTCAATTTACATGCAATAATAAAATTAATTAACATTTATATTAAATAAATGCGATTTTACAGAGATGATGAATAAAACATGCCAAACAATCATAAATAAATTTCTACTCATATCTAAAATCAATTTAAAAGACATAGAAAATTTTAGAAATTGTGAGTGGGTTAAAATACTCACCTTTTGAATTTAAATCAAATTTAAACCGAAAAATTTAACGGTCTCCAAATCTGTCCAAACAAGCGTCAACGCGTCTGGAATTTTATTACGATCCTAACAAAAAAATCTCGTGTAAATCGGAGTTCGTATTTAGGAGTTATAGCGATAAAACGATTGAAATTGAAAATAAAATAATTAAACAAAAGATAACCTTTCTCCCACAACTCGTCCACGTCATCATCAACAAGCTACAAGACCGTACCCTAACAACCCCAGGTTGGGAAAACAAAAATCGCGACTCCCGCTGCCTCGTGCAAAGCTTGCCGCCTCCCAAGTGATCGTCGAGACCATCTCCTGCCGCCGCCGATCCACCTCGGCACCCCCCCAAATCGTTTCGTTCGACGTCGTTAGTTAGCAGCCGCCGCCTAAATGCCATAACCCTAATCCAATCTCAGCTTCGAACCCAACCGTCGAAATCACAAACGAACCATACCGATCGATTTCCCTTGGTGCTCTCTACGATACCCAGAAGGGGCTTCTCGATCAGACTCTGTTTAATTCCGGCACGTTGAACGGCCGAAAACAATTTGAAGTTTTCTGGATGAAAATAGCTCCAATCGAAAAACGAACAGTACCAGCAGATTATGCTCTTCGAGAGCTATGACATATAATTTTCGTGAATTTTTCTGGAGACTTTGAATTTTGACTTTTGATTTGAATTGAAACTAGATCTAAGGTTTGCAGCCATTGGAAAGGAGGAGTTGAGGGAAATGAACGCCCAAAGAAATGAAGATAGATGGAGGCTAGGGTTTATAATTTGGTTTATATAGATAGGCTAGAAAATAGAGTGGATGGATCCGATAAACAAACGTGTTGAATGATAATTGGCCCAAAAAGCCCGTTTCGACTCCGAAACGAAATTGGTTAAACCCATATATCCAAATAGGTGTTTTAAAATATTCTGAACGCGATGGAAGAAGTTCCACGTCCAAATTCCATCGTATGAAGAGTTATGCTGAAAATAATATTTCCAAATTGATTTCAAATTGATTTCAATTAAAACGATTTCAATGCGTTTCGCGTTCGTACGATCAAACGACAAGTCTGATCGCTACGAAACTTGAAACCTTACAATAATTCACTGTTACGGATCCGATGAAACTGGTTTCGTCGAAATCCGAGTCCGTGACCAAAATGGCTATTTTTATATAATTTAAATAAATTAAAAATTAGTCAATTAAATCAAATTTCCCATTTCACTTCGATAATTGACAATTCTTATCATCATAAATTTCTCAAATCATCTTTACTAACTTAAACAAAATTTAACTGTCAAATTAAAATCTATAAATTCTAAATTTTCATTAAATTCACAAATTATAAATTAAATTTACTTTCCATATATTTTTGTCAAATAGATAAATTTTTCATTGGATTCATACTTCATTACGTAAATCTCTCAAATTTCATCTAAATTTATATTTGCATAATATCCAAATATTAAATTTCAAATATTACTTCATTGTCGTTAATGTAATAAATATATTTTTAATTATTGCAATTGATTATCCGTTATAACTTAATATACTAAATAGATGGTTAATCTTAAATACTTGTTCTCATTAACGTTTTATTTCTACTTACAAATTAATGCAATTATTACATATCCCTCCCTTAGTTAAAAAAACCTTCCTATTTCCATCTTTATTTCCAGTTAACGTAAAATGTTATATTCAGTTTCCATTAATTTTCAATAGATTCAAATTATCATTTTTTAAACCAAACGAATAAATAAAGCTTGATTCCCGTTTAAATATTTAACTCATCTAATTGCAATTAACCTTGTTATCATAAATTAAATCCCGATATATTGATACAACTTTATTTCCATTCTTTATTCACAAATCATCATATTTATGAAGAACATTTACGTTATTCTCCATTTATTACCCTAATTTATTTAACGTAACATTTAATTTATATTTATTGCAATGATTTCCAAATCAATTGAATGAATTAAATATATATGTATCACTCATAATAACTTGTGGTCACAACTCTTGATCACCTTTAATAAGTTTATTATTTACAATCCAATAATCGCCATTTACTATATATATATGAATTAATTAATTCAATATTTCCATTTCTTTTTCCTATACTAAATTTATTACTAAGTGTATTTACTCCATTCCAACAAGTTGGAATTCCATTCTTACTATAACAACCATTTCCCTATTCACTTTTATTAATAACCCACCATCATTTGCATTTACTGTCTTTTATTGATTTAATCAAATTACCCCATATTCCTTTAAATTCATACTAACGAAATATTCAATTACTATTCAATGCATATTTATTCATCAATAAATTCGGTATTTACTTTTCTTTTCTTCTATTTGATGATAACTAACATAGTATACATTTACATACATTCATTTCATTCCATTCATTTATGGGTATTGTATTGAAATTTAATTTATTAGCTAATACCAACATTATTACCATTTATTACAATTGGATTCCCAATTTTATTCCATGCCCTGAATAAATAACACACACACACACATATATATATATACATATATTAATCAAATCCTTACACTTGTTTTTCTCATATTCTATTTAAAATCAAATCATAATATTTAAATGCTTTTAATGAATTGGAATTTCATTCAAGTCGTAAATTATTAACTTGCAATAACATGATTCCTTAATTTATTTCAATTACAGTTTACACTCTTTTATTGCATTAAATCAATTTAATATTTTCATAAATTTCTCATATTAAATTTTATATCCAGGTAAGAATCTTTTTTCAACTTAATTCAGTTTGGATTTTATTCAAAGTTCTATAAATAGGTTTTGAGTCACCATTTACATAATTTATTTTAGCCTTCATTTTAACATTTATTTATCCCCTTTATTATTTCTACAAAAATAAATTAAAAAATCCGATTAAATAAACAAATTAAATTGTTGAAATTTATGGATCGTTACATGTCTCGAGGATTACGGAAATACGGGATGAAATTAAACCCTTTGAATTGCACTTTTAGGGTCTTCTCCAAAAAATTCCTTGGATTCATTGTACACGCTAGTGGGATAAAGGTAGATCTTAAACCAATTCAGACATTAAAGGACATCAAAATCCTAGAAAGATGGAAGGAGATGCAAAGCTTAAATGGGAAGGTGGTGACATCGAGCCACTTCATATCTAAGGTAACAAATAAATAGTTCCCTTCTTTGAAGCACTAAAGAAGTAGGAAGGAAAGTATAAATAGACCGATGAGTTCTTAGCCAAGTTTGTGAATCTTATTTTGAATTTGCAGAAACCACTCATCCTGTCCATGACTATCGAAGAAGAAGATCTATATTTATACATAGTTTTATCAACTCATGCATTGAGTGCAACTTTGGTACGAGACGAAGCCAGAGTGCAAGACCAATGCACTACATCAACAAACACTACATGGGCCTAAGTCTAGGTGCTTGAAATTGGCCAAATTGACTTATTGTTTGCTAATTGCATCTCAGAAGCTAAGGCTAGTCACACCCTATCGACGTGTTGATCGACCATTCTCTAAGAAAAGTCTTGCATTATGGAAATTGCATACTACCCTTGAACGGTGATTGAAGAAGCTTTAGCAGACTTCACCGTAGAATTTACCATCAGGGTGATGAGCTAGAAGCCGATAAGGTAGAAGCCCTAAGCGGTGAATGTTCATAGATGGAGCTTCAAATGATCATGGTTTGAGAGCTAAGGAAATCGTTGCTGGATCTAGAACAACATGCAACGGGTTAAATGCATAAATTTCAAAAAGGTTCCTTTTTGGATCTTACTGGGCCTATAAATTCTAAATTTATTTAGACCTGATCTAAATTAAGTTCAATAAAATCATTATTTTATTTTATATATAAATGAATTTTATTTTTATATAATATTTATGTTATATAATATGAACATGCGTATCATATACATATGTGTGTGTGTGCGCGCATGCAACATATACAATGTGCATGGTTTAACATGCCCGTATATAAGTGCTGGGATTTACACCGCAATGGTCATATACATTTGTGTTGTCATAAATATATATACACAGACACACACATATAGTTATATTTATATAGTATGACTATATATAACAATATAAAATAGTACTATTTATAAATATGAATATTGATAATTTTAATTTTAAATATAAGTTCTAATTTTAAATTTCATATTTCAGATCAAGATTTGGATTTTAAAATATTTTTAATTTAAAACATAAATCAATAAATTATGATTTAATAAAATAAATCTGTATATGTACTTGTGAAAATAGAAAATAAAATTTCCAAATACACACACACAAACACACACATATACATATACACTAAAATAAATTTAATATAAAATAACTTTGTATGCTTAAAATGTAAATGTACAAAATTATACATACATATATATTTTCGTCCATAAAATATATTAATAAAATCAGATGTCATTTATTAATATTAAGAACCTTATAGTTTTAGTTCTATTTTTTTAATTAAATAATTTCCTTACGGAAATGTTAAAAATATGTATATACATACATGTATTTTAAAAACTAATTTCATGACATGTCTAATTTTATGTATATTAAAGTTATATATATATATATATATATTCATTCGTGTATTCATGTGTGCACGTGTGTATAGAAATAATGTATTATATTTTAAATAATTTATATATATGTGTGTATTTTAAATTTATATTAGAAATATTATTCTATTTATGATTTAATAAAATATATTTGTATATTGTATGTTTATAAATTTTATATTTATATATTAGAATCAATTTTAAAAAAATATTTATAATATTATTATATTTTGAAAAGTAGTTTTCTTTTTAAATTTTCTAGGCAAAAGTTTAAATATTAATATACATATTAAAATCATAATATGTACATACATACATATGCATATGAATGTGTGTTTGTGTCGGTGTTTATACAATTAATCTAACTACATATGAATCATATAATGAGCAAATATATATGTATATAAGTTGTTGACATGGATATTACATTACTATAGCCTAAAGAATACACTTTGTTTGCTTAATCTGTTTACTCCGTTTGAATTGGAATTCAATCCTTCGCGAGAGAGCTATTAAATTGTAAGCAATACGCACCAATGTCCTAATTTTATTCGAATCTACGTTTTTGATGCTTGAAATAATGGAGGAGGGATTGGGGTATTTTCGTCAAATGTGGATGTAGGGGAGGCTACAAAAAAAGCTAGCAAGTAAGGGGTTAAGGGTATTTAAATTATAGAGAGGAGTGAAAAGTGTATTTAGATCCAAAAATATCTCTACCAATTCCAAATTCTTTTGAATCAAATCTAACACCCTTTATTTTTCCACCTATGGTTGACCATCCTTGCCTCAAATATGGGTCTCCAAATCACTTTGAGCCCGATCAAACAGGACACATTTAAACCAAATTTAAATGTACAATGATATCAATAATCGATACGTACGTATACAACTTTTATAATGATACTATTTTCAACACAAATCAAATAAAATATAATAATTAATATTTCAAAAATATTAATTAATTTATAATAACTGTAAAATTAAATTAGTTGTAGTCAAAGTATTCAACATTTTGATTGTATGACACTCTTGTGTAAATTCGATCAGCGATTAATATCGAATAATTTGAACATTAACTTCACACATCACCTTAGCTAGTGATGTGACAACATGGTTAAATTTATCGCTTACATAGCTCCGATAAAATCCAATTTTATTTATTTTAAGCGATACCCGATAGTGACAATTATTTACACCAATTCTCTCGTTAAAATTATATCATATTAAGACTTATTAAATTTGGTAATGGTCAAAATTGCAATATCATTCATATTCAAATTTATAGTCTAAACATAAAGTCTTTGGTTCAATAATAATAATTATTATTAACCGAACTGCTTTAGCCAGTGACTTTTACTTTGAGTTGGTTTTTGTTAACCTTGATACTGAACTCATATTTTTGAGAAGATGGATTCTCTATTGAATAGTATTTTACTTCCAATGCTTCAGATCGACCTAACTATAGTTGTTTGATGGACATTGTGTTATGATTAACTATAATCAAAGTGGAGCTTCAATATTAAAGCTTGGCGGTATTCTCAAATTAAGAGAATTGGGTAATATTATCACATCGGCATTTTTTACCCCATTTATTTGACCAATAGAAAACTATCGAGTAGGTCACTCCATAGTTATTCAATAACTATCAGTACATAACTAGTCTGTTAATGGTATGGGTTTTGGCCCGAGCCCGGCCTGAACCACCCTATTTATGCGCGTATGAGTTTTTCCTTTTACTATCCAAGCCCGACTCTATCCCGATCTAGGTGGGGTACGGTTTTATCAAAACCAGGCCCAGTTAAGGCCCAACCCAACTATTAGTTTTTCGTCGTATCAAAACATAAGTGTATATGTTATTTATTTACCATTTTGTTTGTTTACATGTAGATGTTTTTTCATACTTTTGTTATGAGCTTGATTGCATCACCGTTCAATTTATATGTTAATATTGTTTTTATACAAATTTTAACAAAGTTGCAGTTTTAAAATATGGTTTTAACATAAATATTTTGAGTTACGTATATGGTTATTATCCATCGCGCTTAAAAACCCTACAGGCTGGGTTCGGATATTGGGTTGAAATACCCTGCGGGTTCGGTCCAGGCTCGGGTTTTAATTATTGTAATTGGATTCGGGTCCAAGTTTTATAATACCCGGACCAAACCCAACCCATTGACAGGTCTCTACATAAGCCCTTAGTGCCCCCAACAGCCATGAGTTATACACTACCCAACATATAGAGAGCGTTACATACTCTAACCTCAATAGATGCACCAATATCTAGTCATGATACATCTTGATTAGGAATATTTAAAATGATATGTTTAATATATATTGTGATATATTGCTCATAATTACGACACCTTGTAATTATTATTAGAAAACACACCATTTATGGATTTTATATTAAATATACTTAAATTGAATAATCAATTAATTGTAATTTATTATAACAAGTGTATAATAAAATAAAAAACACATTTTATTTCGAATGAGATTTTATTACAAAGTTAATAATTTACAATAAATTATGAAATTGCCCCTAGGGCATACCTCTAACTTTATCTATCTCTTACTTGCACTTGGAGCCAATTATGGAATCTCAATCTTATCCCTTCGATCAACTTGATGAGAAATGACTGAGCTAGTTCCTTCATGAATGGATCTGCTATGTTATCCTTGATGTCTACCCTTTGTATCATGACCTCTCTCTTCTAAACGAATTCTCCAATTAGATGGAACTTTTGAAGAATGTGTCATGATTTCTTATGTGCTCTAGGCTCTTTTGCGATCTACATCGCTTCATTATTGTCACAAAACAATGCCATCGAATTCACCATGTTGGGAATCACTTTTCACTCACTTAAAAACTTGCACATCAAGACTACTTCTTTAGCTGCTTCATTGAGGGTGGTGTACTTAGCCTCCATCGTAGAATCTTTCACTACCTATTTAGAAGGCTAACAACCCACAATTAGGACTAAAAATAAAACCCAATACTAGTCTCCTTTTTTCGAATCACTTTGAAAGCTAGAGTCAGTATACCCTTTCATAAGGAGTTCTCTATTCCCACATATTAGGAATAAGACCCTGGTATTTCTTAAATATATAAATATATGTTTTATGGATGTCCAATCTTTTCTCTAGGATTATATCAGTATCAGCTTATGCATCCTAATCCACATGCCACATCCTATCTAGTACATATCATATCATACATTATAAAACCGATTACCGAAGCATATGACATCCTCTTCGTATGCTCTTTCTCTGCATCAGTTTGAGGAGTATCCTTCTATGAAAGGATGATTCCAGAATGCGTTGGAACACTTCCACAATTGGAATTCTCCGTATTAAACTTTTCAATAAAGTGTCAATTTACAGGGATTGGGATGGTTCCAATAGCCTCTTAGATCTATCACTATGGATCTTTATACCAGATATATAAGATGCTTCTCTCAAATCCTTCGTGGAGAAGTTCTTGGAGAGCCAAGCTTTCACTGATTGAAATAAAAAATGTTATTGCCAATCAACATACGATCATAAATGTATAACACTAAGAATATGGTAGCATTTCCCTGTTCCGTGCGGTGTACAAACACTTCCTTCGTGTTCTGATAAAAACCAAATTGTTTGATTACTTTATCAAAACACTAGTTCCAAATTCTTAAACTTGTTTGAGTCCATAAAAGGACCTTGATAACTTGCAAGCGTTACCCACACTTTCATCGACCTCGAAATCCTCGGGCCGCAATAGCTAGTATTATCCGAATGGACTTAGGCATTGATATGGATAACGGTCTCATTATAATCAACACCTTGAATTTGACGAAATCCTTTTGCAACTAGCCTTGATTTGTAAGTCTCCACTTGTCCATCTGCATTTAGTTTTTTCTTAAAAATCAATTTGTAGCCAATAGGTTTTATCCCTTCAGGTATGTCAACCAAAGTCCATACTTTGTTTTCATACGTGTAATCCATTTCATATTTCATAGCTCCAGGCCAAAGTGCAGAGTCTTTATTTCATAGTGCTTGTTGGAATGTTCGAGGAGTATTATCATCTAAGACAAGGTTTTCTTTCTTGCCATCCAGGACAAACCATGATATGTTTCGGATGTGTGAGATTCCCTACCAGTCCTTCTAATAGGTTGCGTGTTTTCGTATATGGGTGAATTTGGTTCTTCCATTTGTTTGGCCTTAATGTTAATTTTTCGGATCTCATCTAAGTCCTCAACCTCATTGTTAATTTTTGACAAAATTGATTTTCCAAAAAGATAAATGCCAATAAATAATAACCTTTTATTTCTCGATATCATAGAAAATACATGCTATCAAATTTTTAGGATATTCTATAAATATGCACAATGTTGATCTTGCCTCAAGTTTATTGGGACCAACTTTCTCAACATAGGCTGAGGTTCCCAACAACTTCAAATACTTGAGTTGGGGTTTCTTCCCATACCATATCTCATATGGTTTCTTAGACATAGATTTAGTAGGCATCGAATTTAATATTGCCCTGTAGTTTCTGGTGCATATTCTCAACAGGATAGAGGTAACTCAGCCTTACTCATTATGGAACGAACCATATCTAATTAGGTTTAGTTTCTTTGCTTCAAAACACCTTTGTATTGTAGAGTATATGATGGAGTAACCTAAGTGAAGCAGTTGTCTACTATACACCATGTGAGTCAGCGGAATGAGGATCTTAAGGCTAAATTAACACTAGAGGGGAGGTGAATAGTAGTTAATGAATTCTATGAATATTTTTCCAATTCTTTAATATTCTACTTGGAATGACGTAATTAACAATCACAGAAACAATTACAGAGTCAAAGTGCAAATAAAAGTAAATGCAGTAAAAGTAAAAAAGAAAGAACACGCTAGAATTTTATACTGATTCGGAGTTACCCTACATCCAGTCCCATATAATTCCTTGTACATATTTCTTTTCAACTAGAAAATGCAAATACAATCTCGATTTCAAGGCTACAAGACACCCTCTAGAATTCCGACCTCTAGGAAGAGTCGTTTGATTTGTGGGCTACAACGTAATAGATTTACATGCTACTAAACACACCCAATTGATTTTAGATGATCTGACAGAGTTTTATAGACTCGGATCTTCGATCTTGATTACAATCGATCATATAACTCTTGAATAGTACTTTGATCTTGGTTTGAGTGAGAGAGATGAGAGAAATCAGGGAGTGGATGAAGGAAAATCAAACTAGTGATAAATTAAATTTGATTCTATTTGAATTTCGATAGAGTTTGGGTATATTTTGACTTAGAAAATGAAAGAGTGGAAGGAGGAGAGATAAATAAGAAAATGGTGATAAAAATTAGTTTAGAAGTCTGGTATTTATGAAGGAAGAACGGTCATATTCATTCGTGAAGAGATTCAAAGAAAAGACACTTCTTTTGAAATTTAAATTTTAAAAAAAAATCTGCTATCATGTTGACATACTCTTTTTTTAAAATTGGAAGTACTTTAAAACATTATTTTGCAAACCTATTGTTTAAAATAGTATGATAATTTATAAAATCATTTAAGCATAGTTTATATATATTTTAATCATAATAAAACTTTATATAATGATTTTGAAAATTTTAATATAATGTAAATAATATATATATATATATATATATAATCAATATAATTAAAACTTATTAAAGTATAAATAAAAATTCAATATATATATATATATATATATAAAATTAAAAACACTAAAATAATATCATTATAAGTATAAGAGAATGAAAATCATTTTGGGAAATATTTTGAAAAGATTATTTTAAAACCAGGATATTTGAAGAACAAATTTAAAAAAAATTAAAGAAGAAGATAGAGATCAGGAAAGTGTTGTCAAGGTTTTAACATAAATTCTACAACTCTATAACTTATCTGGAATATCTTGAACTCTTCAATACTCATGAGTCTTCATTTCCAACTTTTGAAACCCTATATCAGCTTGAATCTACTCTTGATACTATACGGTCTTCTTGATCAAGACCTGTCTAATATCCTGCACTATATAGTATATATAACTTAATAAACATTAGTATCTATATTTATATAATGTCCTATAGCTGTTATCATCAAAACCAATATCTAAGGTACTAACAATCTCCACCTTTTTGATGATGAAAACTCTTATAATATAACTCACACCGGGTTATAAAACTCCCCCTAATCTATGTCTAGATTATATATTTCTCCCTTTTTACCATCAACAAAAATAACCACCTAGACTATAACTCTAATACTAACTCTTACTCTAATTCTAAATCTAACTCCCTTTAAAAAAAATATTAATTGATATATATATATATATATATATATAAATTACATATAATGATGATGAATGATTGTTAAAAGCAACAAGTGATATGTAAAATTAGATAATCATGAAAAATCATAATCAATCTAAATATTCATCCATTCCAATAAAGTTAATCTCACACACCATTCAAACAAATCCATACAAATCAAACCAATTAAATCCAAACCAAATATTGTTATTTATATATATAATTAAACCTATTTAAACTAGACATTTCAAGGAACTTCAACCCATCCATCAGCGTTAAAGACTGGATCCGCTTTTATAGCATCCCATTCTTCATCATCTTTGTTGATGGTGCACTTTGGATTGGTAGTTGGTTCTTCTTTGTTCAAGGTAGAAATCAACCACTGAATCGCATTGAAATGTCTTTCTTGCTCCTTGATCATCTGCATTCGACTCAATTCTAAGTGCCTCTGGTTTCTTAAGACGAAAGAAAGAATGTTGTTGAATGATTCAAGAGTTTTTTTAGGTTTTATGTTAGGTTTTGGATAGGAGAAGCTATTAATTTTTATTAGAGTTTAGGAATGAAAATGAAGAAGAAAGAGACTTGAAACAAATGATTCTCTGGTCTTAACAGGTATTTAAATGGATGAAAATTCGTTGGAAATGAATAAACACTTGCTATCTATTTAATTTTCAAAGTTAATTTTTAAAAAAAATTATCGTTATATGTCAACAAATGTACCCAAGGTATGTCAACATGTATAAAGAAATTTTCAAAACAATTTTGTTTTGATATTCTAATGTATCTAGCTTATACGTTTATACTTATATGTTTTCCAGAGAGGATAGATAATATATAACATGAAGTATTTTTTTTTCATTAATATTAGATTATGATTACATAGCTCATACACTAAAACAATGAACATATACATAAGATCAAACCAAATTCAAACTAAAACTGCCAAATACAATACATTCATAAGATACTAGATACATAGTAAACTAGAAAGATGTAGATGAAGAAGATGATGAAGATATCCTAAGCTTGTGTTTAACTTTTTCAAAGAATTTGTTCATTCTGTTGGAAATAATGGTTAATTTCCTACTAACGGAACACTTGAGAATCTTTTGGTTTTCAAAATTTTCTTTTGATTGTTGAGAGGTTTTCGTTGGTTGGTCGAAGAGGAAAATCGGTGCTTTCTAAGGAGGTTTCCTCCTCCTCCTCTTCTTCTTCAATATCCATATCTTCTCCTTCTTCCTCTTCCGCCTCTTCTCTAATTTCTTCCTTCTCTTCATAAGCTTACCTTTCCTCTATCTCCACAAGAGTTTCATATGGCACAAAAAGGGTGGAATTTCAATAAGAGCAATGTTAACTTGATTAAAGACTTTACAAGAGACAAATTCCTCCCCTTTAAAGTCAACACTAAAGCAATTGAAGACTGGAGTAAGATACACACCACGAAATAGTGTTTTTTTCATGATTAGAAAGATTTTAGTGATAAAATTTAAAATAACATGATCCCAATTTATGTCGTATCATGAATGGAGAAAAGAGCTTTGCACACTTTTAGAGTTGAATTGTTGAAATTTCCCAAATGTGGAGTGATTTGTAAGAGATGGTTTAAAATTCTTGCTTTGGATGAAAATTTCGGTTTTTGAATTCAAAATCATTATCACCTTAAAAAAAATTGTGAACTACTTCATGATTTTGATCATCAATTTTACAAGATGTAAGGACCATTTAGATAGATTTACATCCAAGAATGGTACCCAAAAGTTCACAATTTAGAACTATTAAAGTTCCTTTTACACTACTCCATACTTCTCCTTCATTACTCTCATGAAATTTTCCATCCAAGTTTGCATAAAACAATTTGACTGAGTGTGGATAGCAAACACAATCATTTTGAGAAGCTTCGATTAAACCAAGAATTTCATTTTGTAAACAAAGAGAATTAAGTTCATAAGTAGAAAATTCATTGAAAATTTAAAAATTCAAATCTTCCCATAGAAACCTTTCCAAAATTATGATAACTATATAGGCTTTCATAGCCTCTTGAACATTGAAGAGAAAATTCTTGATGTTTTTGACAAATCTCATAGACGTAGGAGTGCTTGAGGAAGCCATCATCGAAGAGTTTTGAACAGATAAGAGAGTTAATGAAATTTTGATATTTAAAAGTGAAATGAATAGATAGAAATAAGATAATAAATAGAGAATCAAATGATATGTTCTCTAGTCAAGAGACGCCTTTTAAGAACATAGGGATAGGTGGAAAGATGGAGGTAAAATTCAAATTTTGAAATTGAAATTCAAAATCAGCCTAAATATGTCGACATATGCTAGGGTGTATGTCCACGTACATGTCGATTTTTTGAAAAATGATTTTTGTTTAAATATATCCTATTTTATCATATACATCTATTAATAGTTATTCTATTTGCAGAAAAATAATTTTAAATATATTATATATTATCAAAATATATAAAATATTTAAATTTAAAATATAATCACACATTATTCAACCAATATTATTGTTAATCCACAGTATATTCCTATAAACCAATAAAGCAACCAAAAAACTCATTTAAGAAATTAAAACTTTTGTTATATTAAAAGCGTACTTTTTATGATCTATTTCACCATGTTGTTCTAAATTATATATTGTTGTAACGCACATGTTAGCAATTTCTATATCTGATTCATTGTCACTTGAGGGTGTGTCTGAATCGTCTAATGTTGCAATATAGACACTTCTCCATTTTATGGATGAATATGAGTTTTCTGTTATTTTCAGTTTATCGGGATTTGAACAGTCTCGTTTACAGTGGCCATGTTCATCACAATTATAATATCTAATGCTATTTCTGCTTCCACTTCCTCTTTCTGGATTTTTGTAGTCATTTCTTTCAAAATTGTTCATCCTCCTATATTTTAGAAATTTTCTAAAATTCCTTGTCATGAAAGCAATTTCTTCATCGTCATCGCTGTTTGAATCCAGATTATCCGTCATTGCATTAAAAGTATAAATTTCTTCTATATTGCTTTGCTTTCACTCCTGCCCTGCGTGCTTCAAAAGACATTAAATTGCCAATTAACTCTTTAATTTTTAGAGTGCTGATGTCATTAACCTCTTCGATTACAGGAGTCTTTTGATCCCATTTAAGAGTAAGTGAATTGAGGATTTTTCTAACTTGACCTTCTTTAGAAAAACTTTTACCCAGTGTAATAAGTGAGTGTATGATATCTTGGAATCTACTATACATATCATATATGGACTCATTTTGAATAATTGAAACTGGTCCGTTATTGTAGAAATTTTGGTTTGTTTAACCATACTTGTGCCTTCATGTGTAACATGCAAAGTTATCCAAATTTCAAATGCAGACTTACATATGGATACTCTATTAAATTCATTTCCATCTAGTGAATAAAATAATATATTCATAGCCTTAGAGTTGCTTTGTGCAACTTCTTTTTGGTCAGTGGTCCATTATGTAAATTTAGTCTCGAGTTCAGTGTACTCAGTTGGTGTGATATTCCAAGTGTCTAAAACAATTGGCTGTAAATAAATTTTCATTCTACATGACCAATATGTGTAATTACCGCCTGGAGGTCTGGCAGTAGATTGTCCTTTGACAATTGAGTTACTAACAAGTGTATTTATAGTGTTACTAATAGCACTATTACCAGTGTTGGTAGCCATTTAAACTTTTTCAAAAATTAAATGATGAATACTTTCAAAACCAATGCTCTGACACCAAATGTTAGTTAATGGAATATGAATTGTAAGGCTAAATTAACACTAGAGGGGTAGTGAATAGAGTTTAATGGATTATACGAATATTTTTCAAATTCTTTAAGATTCTACTTGGAGTAATGTAATTAACAGTTACAGAATCAAAGTGCATATAAAAATAAATGCAGTAAAAGTAAAAAGGAATAAACACATTAGGAATATATTAAATTCAATGTTTCCATACATCTAGTCCCGTACAATTCCTTATATGGATTTTTTTTTCAACTAGCAAATGCAAATACGATCTCGATTTGAAGGCTATGAGACATACCTCCAAAATCCCGATACTGGGTAGTGTAACTTAATTTTTGCGCTACAAGCACACCTATTAGATTTACGGGTTACTAAGCACACCCAACTGATTTTACGGGCTACAATCACACCCATAAGTATAGTAGTATGATTTGGTAGTGTAACTTACATACATAGAGTATGTCAACATACACTTATTCAAAAATTGAAAATACTTTAAAACATTATTTTGCAAACTCATTGTTTCGTAAAATAGTTTACTTTGTAAAATTATTTTAACATAGTTTATACATATTTTAATCATAATAAAACTTAATATAATAATCTTGAAAATTTTAGTACAATGTAAATAATATATGTATATATAATCAAAAAAAATTACAACTTATCAAAGTATAAACAAAAACTCAATATATATATATATAAACTTAAAAACATTAAATAATATCTTTATAAGTATAAGAGAAGAAAATCATTTTGAGAAATATTTTGAAAAGAATAATTTGAAACCTAGATATTTGAAAAATAATTAAGAAAAAAAATTAAAGAAAGAGAGAGAGATTAGGAAAGTACCATCAAGGTTTTAACATAAATTCTATGACTCTATAACTTATATGGAATTTCTTGAAATCTTGAACTCTTCAATACTCATGAGTCTTCGTTCTCCAACTCTTGAAACTCTATATTAGCATCTTGAATCTACTCTTGGCACTGTCAGTCTTCCTAATTAAAACTTGTCTAATATCCTATAATATATACTATATATAACTTGATAAAACATTAATATCTATATTTTATATAATATCCTATAGCTGTTATCATTGAAACCAATACCTAAGGTACTGACACCACCTTGATTAGATTTAAGTACTTTAATCTTATGGTTCTCTAATTTCAACCCCGTTTTATTTAATAAAATTCTTATAAACACCATATTTGTTCTTCATAAGATACATATATCCTAGCCTTGAGAAAATCATCCATAGTGGTTATGAAATAAGAATAATTATCTTTAGTAACTGTAGGCTCCGGGCTGCATACATTACTATGTACAAGTCCCAAGATTTCGTTGACTCTTTCATAATCATACTAAAGGGGTGCTTGGTCATTTTACCTTTGAGATACGATGTACGTATATCAAATGAAGGTAAAAAAAAAACACTTGGTTTTCACATACTTTATTAACATCTAACATAATGTTCATAACATTAATAAAAAGGTGAAAAAAATAACCCATCTCATATGGTCAAGACACAGAAATAATCTCACAAATATTTTTTTTACATAATAGCAGTTAATATCAAAACTAATCCACTGGGAAAACTTAAATAAAAATCTCTAAGTACCATTGCATATATTAGAGATCCAACAGCAACTTCAAGCCTCGTCTCTACCTTTGCCACATGACACCCATTCCTAAAAACCTATAATGAATTACAGATCTGAGTTCCAGGCCCAGTATTTAAATCCCAAGATAATTTATTGATGGCAAAACAATTTTGAATCATAAATATGCATATAGGAGCATCAAACTATTCTGTTTTCTCTTTGACAATCTTTAAGTACTCCAGACAATTCTGCTTCCCGTGACTTTTCTTATGATAGTGATAACATCATCCTTGTCAGCTAGTGTAGTCTTCTTGTTCTTCCTATTAACCCTTTTCCACTTCATCGAAACTTTCAAAAATGACGGATTCCCCTTAACTACGAGCACCGCATTCTAATCCTTGGATAAAGACCCAACTGATCTCAATATATTGAGCAGCTCCATAAGGCTTACGTTCAACTGGTTCATTTATATAATTTAATATGAATGGCTCAAATTGAAGAGTAAGAGACCTTAGGATCATATCCAATCGCACCTCATTGCCTATCGTGATGTCCAATTGAGCAAGTCTATCAATGTAGCCTTTTTTCAATAATGTGTAATCATCCACCTTCTGTCCCTTTGTCATTTTCATATTGAATAATTGCATCATAAGTTCGTACCCTCCGGCACAAGATTGTTCCCTAGATAGAGCTTTAATGCCATCAAAAATTTAACGGACAATCATGTTTTATGCCGTCTTTGCAACGGTTTGTCTAATGTAGATAACATGTAAACTTAAGTAATTTTGGGGTCTAAGACCCATTTGCTATAGCTAATATCAGTCCGAGGTCAGCATGAACAGTAGGTTTAACCTAAGAAGGTTCGGTTATCAATGACCAAATTAATTCATTCGTATGTTAATGCCATATTTATTGCCCTTAGTCAATCTAAATGTTAGGTCTGGTGATTTTTTCATTTTTCAGAAAACAACTTAGGTGTAGACTGTTTTCTCTACAAATTTTAACTTAGTAGATTAGGACATTATTCATAGTTGATGTTCTTAAAATATTAAAAAGGTTAAACATTAATTTCATTTTAGTAATAAGCTTATACTAGTCTTTTATGTTTTTCCAAATCCTAAGATGAAACATAGAAGCCTTTTGACTTCACTTGTGGATGTTAGGACTCGTTTGTCTTGGGATCCTGACCTTGAGTTTGCTAAACAAGTCATTGCCCCATAAACGATGGATAACTCCTTATCTATTGAGTCATATACAACTCCTAACCTATGGTTCCTAGTCATAATCTCATTTTGACCTTGAGTATGCTCAACTAATTGAAAGAGATTTTCACTTGTACTTACCATTTTCCAAATGGCCTTAGTATACATACCTTGAGTTTGCTCAACCAAATAATTATAGCTATCTTGCCTAATTTACTCTATATATCGATAATACTACACAAAACATCTTTGGCTTTAGTTTTCTCAACAACTAAAGAGTATGTAAGTAATTTATTAACATATAAATAGCAGGGGACAACTTTATATTAAAGATTCATAATCTTTAATATATTTAATTAAGTGGTATTGAGTTATGAAATAATGTATTTCTTATGAAATACCATTGTGATTCAAGTGTTGGACACATTAGAAATCACGATATACGTATTATATGCATGTATTTATCCCTTAAGTTTGTTTATGGTTTCTTATTGTTCCACCTTTAATTATACATTCATATTATATATGTTTTAATTACTATATAACTTTTATAATTTTAATTAACTTATATAATAGTCTTATGTATAACATTATGTAATATTATTTATTAAATCTTATTTAATTAATTAAATTAATTAACATTTTAGTTAACTTAATAATGTTTAATCAAATATTTTATATTGAATATGTATATTATAACATTTATAATTATACACTTACATCTTTTATATATGTATGCGTGCATGTGTACATGTGTGTTTTATTATTTATTAATTAACTTTTAATTTATATTTAATTAATTATTAATTTCAAAATTTTCTTATATATACATATACTTTTGCATCATCTTAAAAATTCAAAATAATGTAACATATATCACTACATGTGTAACATATACCATTATAATATACATAGGCACACACTCTTTAGTTACTTAACTATTTAATTAATTAATTTGATTAATATATTCAAATTTTCTGAAATATACTTATTATTTTTTTCAAAAATTATTTTTTCAAAACACTTTTGAAAATTATATTATAACATTTATAATATTTATCTTGTTTAAATTTTACTTTTAAACTTAAATTTTTTATTTTAAGTTCGAAACAATTTTTAAAATTAGCCCAAAGCCTAATTCAAATTGGGCATTATATATAAGGAACAACCTTTGGGCTTACTTCACTTTTCGGGGCAAACGATGGTCAGGTAAGGTAAGGTACTTGATTTATTAAAGCCAGCCTAGACATTACTTTTCTAGGCACCCTACTAACAAACAGGTAAGCTTAATTAGTTAGCCAAACAGGATTAATTTACACTACATAGGCTATTGAAATGCCATCGTCGGACCAGAGCCATAACGCAATGGGTTAAATAGGTAAACTTCAAAAAATTGCTATTTTGAATCTTATTAGGCCTATGAAGCCTAAATTTATTTAGATTTGATCTAAATTAATATTCGTTATTTTATTTTATTTGTAAATAAAGTTTTATTTTGATATCATATTTATGTTATATTATATGAACATGCACATCATATATATATATATATATATGTGTATGTGTGTGTGTGTGTGTGTGTGTGTATGTATGTATGTATGTATGTATGTATATGTAGGTGCATGTGCATTGTATATAATGTACATGGTTTAACTTTCCTATATATAAGTTCTGAAATTTACATTGCAACGGGCATGTTTGCCCCTCGTACACATGTGTGACGTCTAATATATATGTATAATTCAATAAAGTTATATTTATAATAGTATAAATATAAATATATAACATTATATAATAGTAATATTTATAAATACAAATATAAATATTATTAAACTTAATGATAAATGCAAATTTCATATTTCATATTTTAAATCTAGATCTAGATTTTTAATTATTTTTAATTTCAAACTTAAATCAATAAATTACGATTTAATTACATATATGTGTGTGTACTTGCGAATTATTTTTTTTGAATATATATAGTGAAATCCATATTTAAAATAACTTTATATGTCTAAAATGTAAATATATAAAATCATATATATAGATATGTTGATATATATTTTTTCGTTCATAAAATATTAACATTTTTTTTAACATTTAAAACCTTACTATTTTAGTTCTGTTTTTTTAATTAAGTAATTTGCATATGGAAAAGTTACATATATATATTTTTATGTTTGTGTTTTTTCTTAATTTTATGACATGTATAATTTTATATATATTAAACTTATATATATATATATCCGTGTGTCTATTTCATAATATATGTATCAAATTGAAATAATGTATTATATTTTAAATAAATT
Organism: Allium cepa; assembly: GCA_030765085.1. Classification (NCBI taxonomy): domain Eukaryota; kingdom Viridiplantae; phylum Streptophyta; class Magnoliopsida; order Asparagales; family Amaryllidaceae; genus Allium; species Allium cepa. The sequence goes on from CM060932.1 coordinate 143,303,519, forward strand.
ATATATATGGATTTTAAAATAATATATATATATATATATATATTTGGAAATATTTTTATATATGTGATTTAATAAAATTGTGTATTATATATATTAAAATTAACTTTATTTTAAAAACCCTTTCAAAATATTATTAAATCTCTAAAACTGATTTTTTTTTGATCGAAAGTTTAAATATTAATACACATATTTAAAAAATTATTTTTAATCACAATATGTGTGTGTATCCATATCTACCGTTGACAACATACAAATATAGGATTTGTAAGAATATAATTGATCCCCTACTCATAAATCATATAATGAGCAAACATATGTATGTAAATAGTAGACATAAATATTGCTTATGATAGCCTAGACAATACACCTCGAATGTTGAACCAATTGATTCCACTTGAATTTTAATTCAAATCCTTCGAGAGATAACTATCAGAATGAAAGCACTATGCATCATTCTCCTAATTTTAATTGAATTTGTGTTTTTGATGCTTGAATTAATGAAGGAGAGCTTGGGTATTTTCGGCCAGATATGGATGGAGTGGAGGCTAAAAGAGAATCTAGCAAATGAGGAGTTAACGGTGTTTAAATAGTAGAGGAAGGAGCAAAACATGGATCTAGATCCATAAATATCTCTACCAATTGAAAAACTTTCAATAGGCATCAAAAAATACACCAATCGTTAGTGCTCTTTATGCACTATGTGTCTTCAACTTGTTTGCTTTTGTATATTAGAATAAAACTCTTGTATACTCATATTGTTCTATTGAAGAAACTATATATTAATTTCCAATTCGTATTGTTTCACAACTTTGATTGAGTGAATAGTTCAAATGGTCCCAAAGTTTCAATGTCTCATACTGTGCCAACAATATACCTATGGAGTGCCCCATTGGATCGTTAAACCATCTGATATTTTTTGTATTATTTGTTTCAAAAGCATTCATCGCATACACATAATCTATATATGTACTTTTAGTTGCTTAGTGGTTCCATCAATATATCCCCACATCTTTTCCCTTTTGGTTTTTTTCAATCACATAACTCCAATATGAATAATTCTTAACATCCAATGTCATACTTATAGCTTGAAGCAAATCACCTATATCACTAGCCATGATCAAATAAAATAAATCAAATCCGAAGAAAATCCAAAATTAATAAGATTTAAAACTACTAAACAATAAATAATGCACCAATCCAAAATATGAAATGCAGATTCAAAAATAAAAAACAAATATAAAATCCAATAAGAATTTAAAATCTAAAATCACTAATTCAAAAAATTTACTCTTCGAGATGCTCTGATACTCGAATAAGGACACGAGGCCTCATGTAAACCCTTAGCAAACTCAATGAAAAGTTAGATCCATAAGAAGGTTTTCTCTTATATCATGTTAATCAATATCGTACACAAATTTGAATTTAGCAAAGAATGAGATATAAATAAAATTTTAAGGATATTTTTTTTATTAATCTGAACATAACATCAAGAGTACAATACAATAACCCTAAATGTAAAAAGTTACATATAGACATAAAATAAAGAACAACAGAAGACGTACAATATAATAGGATAGAGTTGAGGGTATGCCCTAGGAGAAATTCTATAACTTTGACTATATAATTGTATGCTTAGCTCTTATGTACAAACCTTATTTGAAGTGAAAGTACATTTTTCTTGTTTCTATTATATGTGCATATTTTTATGATTAAATGTTGATGATTATATTTTATACATACAATAATAAATCCATAAGAGAAAGTATTTAGCCAATCATAGTTACGATCTTGTCTGTGATCATGTGTAATGAGTTAGTATATAAATAAATATTTATCCTTAAATGTCCCTAGTCAAGGTTATTCGAGAAAAGGATATCTATTTTATCTCAAGACTAGTGTACCTATTGCTCTCCATTAGATTAATGGTGGTTTATTTATGTTTGTTAGGAGTACCAAGAGGTTACATACTTATAGTTATCATGGGTCGACGAGAAAATGACTTACCAAGAGTCTTCTAAAATTTAGATATATCCAAGTTAAAATAGAGGATATCATGTGATGATATGTGGCGGTCTTTTGACTTAAGAGTATCATAGCTCTTTTTATCATAGTTGTAACTTCCCCTATTTCGAGGCTCAAAAATAACCGTTGATGATGCAACAGTGATCACTAGAATTATTTCCATTTGAGAAAATTGGATTAGTTTTTTCAGCAACATTAAGTACATAGAGCATCTAAATAAATTTTAATTGCATAAATTTGACTTTACGTTTTCATAACATTCTTATTCAGGGTAAATACGATAAAATATAAACAAAGGTGATAGACTCGACATATGAAGATGTCGGTATGGTCGCTTAACTGGTTATAAGTCCTAATTTTATACAACAGAATTAAAACTTTAAAAAGTTTACACTTGTTTTATTAAAGTAATCTGTATTTAATTAAAAGTTAATTAGTATTTTATTTAGATGTTAATACAAGATGGATGTAAACCTATGTTTAAATAATTTAATTAATCATGTATTTATTCATATGTAGATAAATTTTAAAATGAAATAAATGCAATTTTATTTATAAAAGGAAGTTTATACAAATATTTCAAAATCAAAGCAAATTTAAAAATATTTATACTTTAAATTTTAAAAACTTTGAATTCAAGTTTATATTAAATTTTGAAATCCAGTTTATTTACAAATATAACTACACAATTTAAATTTTGAAAAACAGTTATTTTTATTAAAAATTTATTTGTTAAAACAATGTATTATTATATTTTTAAAAATATCAACATTTAATAACCATAGATAATTTATAAAAGAAATTGTCTTCTTATTAATAAATTATTTATTTTATCCAACTATATTTAAAAGAAAATCAAAATAACCTTATTGTTATTTTACTTAAATTTAAACTTGAGCTAAACATATTTTAAATCATTTCAATATTTTTCTTATGTATTTAAAACCATATTTATTTATTAAATAACCTTTAAAAAGTTTAACTTTTTAAATAAAATCATAATTCACAATTTACTAAAGATATAAATTTTATAGAAAACAGGATTCATTTAAAACAATACCTATTTACAATATATACAATATTCTATATATATTGTAAATATAAAACAATTATTAGAATTAAAAAGATAAAATCTATCAATTAAATATTTATTTTATTGGATTATTAAATTAATTCAAATCTTATTACAAATATTATCAAATCAATTTAATTTTTAATTCAGATTATTAAATTGATATTGCTTTAAAATTCTGGGTCATCGCATTCTTTCCCCCTTAAAAGAATTTCATCCCCGAAATTTAAAACAAAGGTAATTTAATAATCTATTTAAAGGATTAAATTTTAAAACACAAGCATATACCAATGATATGCTAACAAACATAACAATCAATTCACCCAATTAAACAAATCTAATTATCCAGAAAAATTCTGGATAAAACTTTCATGAGTTTTCCCGGTAAAAATATCGGGATACTCGCTCTATAGATTCCAAACAACCAATACAATTAAGGTACAGAGCTCCTACTCATCTAGCTCTACAAAATTAGACAGCATATCAGACTACAGACGAGTCTGATTCAACAACCAACCTCAATAACTGCTGGTTCTAAAACCAGAGATAGACCATTCACGTACTCCCTCAGAGATACGTAAAACTCATCGAATCCCAGTTATCCAAACTAGCAATTCAATCTTGAAAACCAAACACCGATCCAACCAAAACAGAGAAAAGATCCAAACAACTCTGAGTCAGCTTCCCCAGTCTTACCAAAACTTATAGCTCCTTAATTATAGAAAGCTCCAACAATAACGAAGTCTCCAACTTCGAATTCCAAATTTCTCCGTCCCTTATCCACAAAAGTTTTCAGACAAATTTTGTCTGCTAACATCCAAACTGATCAACTTATCCCTTGCCGATTCCTCTAAAACAATCAGAACCAAAAACAACCCAACACAATGATCTCCTCAAGATCAATCAAAAACCAAAACACAATTCTACTCCATAAACGGCAGAAAACTACAAACTTCTCATAATCCGGAAAGGACAATCAGAACACATCCAAACTGCTTCCGCTGCACAACTCTGATCCGAAGTAGATAAGAATGCTGATAAAGAACACAAGCACCAACTAGACATCACCTTCCAGAAATATGGTTCTACAGATCCATAAAGAAAACTCAGAAATTCCTTCGATACCTGAGTTGCTTCATCAAACTCCATCTCTAGGAATCATCCTTTAACTAAAAAGAACCACCGGTTCCCCTCCTGGAGTACTAATCTATAAGAAAACTCAACCTTCAGATGCGGACAAATCTCTGTCTTCCTAGAAGACATCCAGAAAATCTTCAACCATCCAAGAGAACACTTCTAAAAATCGCAAGTCACTTTTGCGATCAACCCAAATAAATTTCCAAAGAAAACCGTTCTCTCTTTACCAAACAGAACAGCTTACACTGGTCTAGTCAATCTATTGAAGAAACGGATTCACTCTGCAGCTTCTGAATTCCACTTCCAGAAAAACTACTCAGCTAAGACCTCTCTGTCGGCACACGGAACACTCCGAGCTGCACTGCTGACACCAATTCCAAACTTCCTGATCCAAAACTCTTCGAGAAACTCGGACTTCAAAGCTAACCACAACATCCTGCTGACTTCAGCCACAAGATCGAAACAGTCACACTTTCCAAAACTTGTTCCAATGAAAACATCTTCGGAAACAATCCATAGTCGCTGCATCTCATCATGCAGTTACAACTTCCTGAGGTATCAAAATACCATCACTTTTTCCAGCTCAACCGAATAGATCAAACTCTACTCACCAAACTCTGCACTTCAAAGATGTCTCCGAACCTTAACGGGTTTCCTTCGGAGATCGATGAAATACTTCAACACAACAAAACTTACTCGAGACGGTATTAGGTCTACAGTCTCGACAGATACACTTCCAACCTCAAACATCAGACTCCAACCAATGGTAGTAATCGTGTTACAAACACTACTACCTTATCTACCTTTATAACCTATATTGGAAAACCTGAACAGGTAACCCAACAGATAGGTAAAAATAGATAAATATATATAAATATTTATAAAATTACAAATACGCTTTCTCAAGAAAGACACCACTCCAGAGCCTAGGTATTCACTCAACCTAATGCTCTGATACCATCTCAAACTACTTTGTCATTTTAAATTATTTAACAATTCAAGCTAAAAAATTAATATATTTTAAAACTGATATTTAAACTTAAATTTAAATTCAAAATTTAATCTAGCATTTTCTTTTGATTTTATGTTTAATGATTTCAGTTTTTATAAACAAACCCTCTTCCATCTTATTTCTTTTTGAAATCTAAAGCTAAGAATGTCTGTATATGATATGGATTATCTTTTAATAATGATAGTATGGATTATCTATGGTTATGATAATGATAATTATATGTTGTGTGTCTCGGGTTTAATGGAAGGTTACAGGTTTTAAACAAATCTGTATTGTTAGTTTTATAAATTTGTAAAACTGAAGCTTGTAAATGGAAAGAAAGGTTTAAACCAAATTTCCATCAAGCCTCCTACTTCGGCTTTGCATCTTTATCCATCTTTTAAGAAAACATGCCTAATATCATGAACTCAACCTACTCAAATGAGTAAACATGAGTTTATGAGGAAACAAAATAAACACATGACTTATACATAAAGGCTGGTATGAGTAATGTTATATCCTAAGAAAACCTCAATGACTTGCCACCGAGCAGAATGAGTTTACATTACTATTTCCGTAACATCTAAATAGCAAATATGACCGCATGTAGTTTGTATAAACAAACCATTCCAGTGTTGCATATTACTTTAAACTAGGAGTCATAATCGTAATCAGCATAATACACAATGCCTCCCTGGTGTTAATGTGTTAGTTTTATAGGATTTGGGTGTACATTGAAGGATGCCATATGGGCCTTATACTCTTGTTCATATTTAATGTAATGGTTTACATTATTGATTTCCACTCAGGCCATAAACCTTCATTCATAGGAATGTAGTGAACTTATATTATCAGTTGCCACTCAGGCTTTATACCTTCATTCATAAGTAATGTAACAACTCTATAGTATTGGTTGCCACTCTAGTGCTATACCTTTGTTCAATGATTTATTTACGATTACATTAGTGGATTCCACTAAGGTATTATCACCTCAATCAAAGTTTTGCATATAAAGAACGATACTTGCCACAACCATCCAGGATCATGACCGACCCTCTTAGGAATTGAATGCTCCTCCTGAAATTATGCCCTTATTATATCGTTTCATTATGTTTCATCATAACTGAAGTGCATTCCCTACTTAGATCTCCCTGATCTCGTAGATGTAATTCAACTCATTTGTGATTTATTTCCCTTTAATTCAAAGTTCGTAATATTTCTTCATATTATGTTGGTATATACGACATCATTATCAGATCTTCATACTTAGGATAGGAAAATAATTTACCCCTTTAAATAAGCTTTCTATCTTTCTCACCGATCAAATGATATTACCTTATAATTTCCTAGTACATCTGGAGTTTTAGTTATTTCTATTCTTTGCATAAGTAATTACAATTTTTGATATAGTTAAGAGTGTGCTCTAGGTGTAATTATGTAAATTGTTATATAGTTTAACCCTTGTAAAAGAAACCCGTTTGAGAAAAAAATATGCTTTTGGTTTGTTCTATTATATGTGTTGTTGTAGTGTGATACAAGTAATGACATAAATACATTAAATATATATTAGTAGAAAATTCTTATGATTTTTTTATTGATTGCAATTATGAATGTGTTTGTAACCATAAGTTTTGAATCAAACGCTCAAAATGCTTATCCTTAATTGTTCCTAGTCAGGATGTATCACGAAAAGGATATCGATACATCCATTAAGACTAGTTTATGCAACGCTTTCCATACGATGGAAGATGAATTACTCATGACCATTGGGGACACTAATGGATTATATACTTGTTCTTGTTTGGAAAAAATCACAGAATGACCTACAAGAGTCTTCTATAGGTTAATACACCTAAGTCAAAACAGAAGATCTCATGTAGAAACATGATGAAGTCTTCAGACTTAAGAGTGCTATCGATCTTATATAACTAAACTACATATTATATATTTTTAATCAATTGACATAACAATTATGTTACGATCATCACTAGGTACACACTGAGCAACCCAAGATGAAACATTACTCAGGAGAGGATTCGTCTACTTTATTGTAGAAGGTTGACACTACATAATTGGTAGCCGATTTAAGTCAAAATATCTGACCGGAGTAAACAATTAACCAGTAAATGTTATCAGATTGAATCATGGATTTTAAAGTGGTGCTATGCAATTAACTATAGATATGATTTGGGTTTTGACCATTTACCTATCTTTGGATATATTACTGATATAGTGATGATGAAAATAAAATGTGCACAAAATATCATTACAAAGGTATAGGTTAATAAATATAAAAGATTGGATTTTGCCTAAATGATCTATAAGAAACTAAACTCTTATCTGATAGTGTACTACAACAACGTCCGTGTATGCTTTAGTATTTGAGTTATTTAAATATTACCGAGGACTGAATGCACATCACAGAGTCAACACAATAGCGTTGTTAGCTATTTTTTGAGTTAAACTAACTTACAAATGTTATAAAGTAATAATGATCAATACAAATATTGTATTAAATTTTTATGAAATTTATTTATTTGTTCAAGGCCTTATGATTACTTAAAATAGTATATAATTTTAAACGTTATATGATAGTTTAATAGAATATACAGACTTAATCAATTAATTAATATATGATATAATTGTTAGATCCAACATCACGAAAGTTCACGATAAGGGGGAATACAGGGTGGAAGGGGGAGTCTCTTGCTCTAGATTTGATTTATATTAAAGATGCAAAAAAAAGGTGGAGATATTATGTTTTCTGATGGTTATAAATAGACCAACCTTCTTTCATCCAAAACACACACAAAAATACATCCCTAGCCTCCATTATAAATTAGTTGAAGCCTTGATCCTCGGATTTTCACATCAATGTGTTAAAAATATATAGACCTAAGCTACATATTCATATTTTTAATATTATAAAAATATAAACAAACATGCATATGTACAAATTATATTTCATTGTCAATTTTTTTTTTAAATTTTGAATATATAAACACACACATATGTATACATATAGTTGTTATTTTTTTGCTTACTGTCTATATACATAAATACTATGTATATGTACAAAAGGTTATATTGTTTTTGGGTTTTCTATAAAAAAAGGATATAGTTCTTTTGGGTTATACATACACACACACAAATGCGCGCGCGCACACACACACATATGTATGTATGTTATACATAGACATATACATAAATATATATATATACATATACATACATACATAAACATATATAATTATTATTTAAATAATTATAAATATATATATATATATAAATATTATTGCCCAAAAAACTTTTTTCTTAAAAAATGTATATTTTGTTTTATAGATATATTGATCGTTGAAAATAAATTATATATCTAGTTACCTATCCATTTAAAACCATTCAAATTTATTATGGAGATATTGGTGATGTTTTTCCCTATTATAAGCAAACATGGTTATTTTGACCCTTATTAAGTTTTATTAACAAAAACAAAGAGTCAGATGACAAAATAAGAAGGGAACAACATAAAGCCATAAAAAATAATGTCCAATTTTAAGCCAAAGTACTAGAGTCTAAATAACAATTTAATTCCCCAATGAAGGGCAATTAGTGTTGTTATACTTCTTGTATGCATTTAATTTGATTTTTCATCCCCTTTGTAACTTTCTTTGCAAAAGCCAGTGAACTATTTCAATACTAGCTGGAAATCCTATTGGTTCTGTTAGCACACACATCTCTTATTAACTTCTTTAGAAAAATTAAAAGAATCACTGAGTTTGGGTTTTCCATCTTGTTGCCTAAAAGATTTTCTCCATTCTTCCTGACGTTGTGTTTTGGTCCTTCATAGTTTTCAGAAATAAGAAGGCTTTTCCAAGTAGTGAACACATTACTACACTTAAATAAAAAGTGAGTGTTTTTCTTACTCAATGCCATAGAGAAGGCACAAGTCTGGGTTGGTGTTGTTAGCTACTTCGAGGTATTTTTGGGTATGAATTGCATTGAACATGTCTTTCCGGACCATTTTGTTGTCTCCAGTAAAGTCAAAAGTGCATCGAATTTTTATTGCCTAAGGAAATAAAGGGGCTTGACTTAATTGCCAAATAAGTGTGTAGCCAGTTGTTGAATGATGATTTTTATGCAGATCCCACATCACTTTATTGATGTATGAAGGCATTGAATTCTCATATATGTTGTTCCAAAGGCCTCTAATAACCAAAGAGCTTATGCGAGGAAGACAAACATGACTATTTTGAAAATATGACAGTGCTTAGGCATTCTAATGAATTCTAATCGAACCTTTGATTGTCAAAGAGAAGGTTGTTGAGGATGAGGCCTTTAGCCAATCGTGATGCATGCCAAAATGACATTTTATTACTGTTTGATAGAATGACTCTTAAGTGAGAAAGGAAAACATGCCTTAATTTAATAATGTTTATCCAAAGCTAGCTACAGCTCATTGGGATGCTTAGTTGCCAAATTTCGTTATTGAAAAATGTAATCTATCTTGAAATAATAAGTGAGCAGAAAGTCTTGATAACGAAGTAGCTGATTTATGTATTAAGATACCTTTTATCGAGCCCGACCCAAAAAATGTACAGCTGCAGAAAAAAATCGTGAAAAATTTAGTTTGCCCTATGGTTTTGAACTCTGCACACTCTGATTACAAACTTTACAGATGACCAATAATATTTAGAATTTTGTAGCTAATTATTTATATCTATAACTCAAATTTCAATAAATTTTATCCTGGCCCGGTTGGTAGCCCTAGCCCACAGGCTTGGTGTGCTGCCCTCTAGGCCAACCCTGCTTTTGCTATGTTCAAGAATTTGAAATCGAGTAATCCTAGTCCTCTATGATTTTTTGGCAATTGAATTAAGCAATAAGAACAAATTTTCTTGAGTTGTAATCTTATGTCATTGGTAGTGGTTGAATGCCTTTTAGTCATGTTTAGCTGCTTAGTGGTCGTCGCAAAGTGAATTGACTAGAAGAATGTCATGGCTGAAGCAACATAAGTGATTATGGTCAATCTCCCTACTTAAGGAAGTTGGTTGTTGGCAAGTAATGGGTTTTTAACTAACACACAGTGGTATGCATCGAGCCATTGTGATCTTAGAAGTTACTAGTGGCACACCAAAGTAGATGGAATTGATGGGCATTTTAAAAAAATCTTCAATGACTTAGAATGAATTATTTTGTTCGTCAAGCAAGAACAACAATTAAGTTTCTATTTGTCCCTATTAATAGTAAGGCTAAAACACTAATATTAATGTTTAGAAATTTCTTGAGGGTGTGTCTACTGATTCAAGTGTTAGTTTGGTAAAGACAACGATATTATCTTCAAAACTCAAGTTAGTTATAAGAGGATCCTTGTACAATTGGTGTAACTCAAATTTCTTGTTTAAGACTCCCTTATTTAGGAGATGATTAAGCACCTTCATTGCTTTGATGAAAAGGTAGACTAATAAGGGATCTCCTTGCATGATTCCCTAAGTAGCTTTGAAATAGCCTGAGAAGCTCCATTATTATGATTGAGTGGTATGGAGAGGAAATCCAAGCACAAACCCATATAAGAAATGGATTGGGGAAATTCTTTTTAGACAACCATTGAACTCCACCAGTTTGAACCAAATGCCTTATGCATATCAAGATTTTCCATACACCTAGGGGATATGGAGGCCCTGGCACATCCCTTGATGATTTCTTGAGTCAGAAGAATATTGTCTCTTATGATTCTTAAGAAAATAAAATCAGCTTATTAAAATAAAATAATTATCTAAAGAACCTTTTTAGCCTTGGTGCTATTACCTTTTTATGCATTTATAAACTACATTGCAATAACTAATAGGTCTATATTCACTCACTTTAATTGGATGATCAATTTTAGGAATAAGAGCAATGATGGTAGCATTGATGCCACCCAGAAGAATTTCAAAATTAAAGAAATGATGAACGGTTTTGGGGAAGTCTTTTGAAATTATGCTATGACAGTTGACTAAGAAGAAGACATTAAAGCTATCGAGACAACTGTAGTTGCAAGTAATTAAACTAAATAAAGCATCTTTAGTTTTAGATTCAGTTATTTATTTTATGAGATTTTTATTTTCTTCACTAGATATACACGACAATTCCAAATTATATAATAGGTTGAGATTAGCCTATATTGTGCTAATGTTTTCAAGGTTATTTATAACATTTATGATGTTCAAACTAGGATTGTGAATTCCTATCAAATAAAATATAATAAACCAAATTAAATAAAATTAAAATTACAAAATAAATAAATAAATAAATAGATTCAGATCATAACATACATAAATGTTGATGTTTTTTAGATAAAATAAGACAAAATTAAATTAAAATAACAAACCCTTTTACGTATATTCACTAAATATGAATTGACAAATATTTTGGTGCACACAAAATAAGATCCAGTCTAGATTAATAAAAGGATTTTTTTTTTGAAATTTCCCCCATTTTCCCTTGTTTTCAATGCACCTTATCCAACAATGATATCGGAGCTTGCATTGTATTAACAAGAATAATTAATCAGTATTGTAACAATCGGGATTTTCGACCCTCGAAAATTTTGCAATAATACTCCCACTGTATTGTGTTCTGAGCAATTGAATGCCGGAAAACCCGATTATTAAGGAAAAAGAAAGAAGGAAGAGCATAAGAAGAAAACTAGACAACACAGAATCTCACAACGGAAAGAATAATCTATAATATGCATCAAGTCTTACACTAAACAAATGAAATATACGTATATGCAAAACATTAATCAGTGTATACTAAACTATTTTAGCCTGCATAGTTATAACAGCTTCTCCTCACAATTGCTGATAAATACAACAATGAATGCAGTGGAAAAACAAGCATCTACGTGATTACGTCTCCAAACCTCCAACCCGTCTCCTAAAGCTCCAAAGCATCCCAAACTAATCTGTAATATGCTCGGTCTGACCCAGCATTATAATAAATTAACACCGGAGTCAGTTTGGAAAATAAACGTGCGAAAATACAATCAATTTGATTTTTAAGTTATAAAAACCTTTGAAAATCAAGAATATCTCATAAGACCACGCCACACGTAAACATGGACAAGTTTTTACCTTACGATTAGCAAAATCATTTCATATGAAATTCTCTGATATTATAATAGTGTCTAGATACAAATACTTATTAATCATAGCCGAAATTGTTACATTAATTAAATTCCAGCATAATAGGTATACGATTAAAATCGTAAAGGCTCGTATTGGAAAATAGATTCCACACAATGACTGGGGTACCGCCGTCATGGTGCATCTCTAGATAAAATAACACCGAGGACCTCGCCTTGATACTCTGTCCACACAAAACCGGCCTACCCTTACTGGATAGTACCGAATATGATCACCCCTCTGTTAATGGGCTCCATAGCATATAAATGAGAGATAATAGCGACTCTAGATAGGGATGATCATACCATGCTTGAGAGCGATCCACTTCGCCCAGCTGCATCTCCTGTATTTTTGTCCTTCTTGGTTGTTGAGGCCATAGGCTACGTTTTACCTTTATATATCACTTCCCGTTTTGAATGCTAATACTTCCTTCTAGGCAACAATGCAATACTAGCATTCATCCATACAAGTTCGTTCTAGGACTGAACGAAACACTTGAAAGCTTCGTCTCCAATTCCACTATCTTCAAGATGTCTTCACTTCAAACGGTTAAGCTGTATCGAAGTGGTTTTCGGATAACATATTCAAACTCTGTCTCTTCAAAGCAACCTTTTGATAATTCCTTATAAACTCAACTCCGGTTCTTTAGAAAATAGACAGTCAAAGATAAGATCGGAGATCACCTCTTAACCATTAGTGGATGGATTTCCTTCATTGTCCTAGGAGAATGAAATGAGATTTATACACACAGTACAACATCAACAGAGATGACTGTGCCATATAACTCATGTGTTTCTCCAAGGCATTTCCAAAGTTACTTTTGGGTTTATTTCGATAGTCAGTTATTTAACTATCGAATAACAAACATTCGATCAGGGATTTATTTCATAAAGAAAACCCAACATTGGCTAAGCGTATAAGCAATCAGTAGCCTCCTTTTATAAATCTTTCATCAATAAAAACCACTTTGTAAATTACTGGTTTAAGAATACTTTTACAAAGGTATAACCACAGATCCTTACATTTCATGACTTAAAAAATATCCATATACTTACCTCTAAGATATAAGTTTATCTACAAAATTGTGAAAGATTTTGTTTTTATTCAATTCCCCAATCATTTATAAAAATTCTTATAATTCTCTTAAAACATATATAGTTCAATTTATAAATCTTATGGACCATTTATAAAATTCTTTTATACATTTTGATTGGTTATATTCTTTTGTACATTTCTAAAATCATTTATAAAGCCTTTATAAATCCATAACCAATTATAAAACTTCTTTTATAAATCTACCCATTTCTATTTTTTTTTAAATGTCTAACCATTTATAAACTCTTTAACCTTCCAAATAATCTTCCCTTCAGTCTTCAACCTATTTTATAAATTCCTTTAAAAATCCAAATCTTTCAGCTCTATTCAGGGTCTCAGAAATATTTACGAATAATTAAAAATCTTTTACTTCAAAACATCATTATATAATAATAATAATCAACAATAAGCATTATAAATAAATGAAAAATATTAACTTCAAAACATCTTCAAATAATAATTAATTATTTCAAAATATTGTTAAATAGAAATCATAATTAACTTTTAACATTTTTATAAATAATAATAATTTATTTTCAAAACTTATTAATAATCCTTATTATTTATTTCAAACCATAATTATTCTTGAAATAATCAACCTTTCAAAAATATTGACATATTGATAAATTCTCTAAAACCATATTAATTATAAACAAATAACTTTAAAATGATACTAATATAATTAAATACTTTAGAACAATATTAATATAATTAAATACTTTTAAAACAATATTAATATAATTAAATACTTAAAAAATATTAAATGTAAATAGATCATCTTTTAAGAAAACAACATATTTTTTAAATCCTTTTTTGGATTAAACATCATTTCCTATCTTAAACCCAATTTCAATTCAATTAGCAATTTGTAGTATTTCAAAATATTAATTTCAAGCCAATAGCCACCAAACGCTCAACCAATATTGATATTGATTTTCTGTAATCACTAGGTTTTTTTGAAAAATAGAACAATATTATAACCATAGCGTCCATAATCAGGTTCATTATTTAATAATCTGTAAAATAGGAATAGTATCGAAATAATTTAGTAATAGGGAGGAATTCTGTTTGATCCCTTTAACTTGTCCCCCTGCATCAACAGTATATAATCATAAAATATAAATCAACCGCTTCGAGGCAGATTCGTATACAAAGGGTTGTCAACTCTTACAAGGAAATGTAATACGGTCTCATCTGCTTCAATAGGCGGGAATATTAAATCTAACTATTAATATAGTAATTCATTTAAACAATCATCCAATAATTTTTATCAACTAGATATCATACTAGTTAACCAAAAAGGTGATTTTAACTCAATGGAATTTTCTATTGTCATCGAGGCATTCTGGTTTCGAACTAAAATCGAATGACGTCTGATTTTAGCCCAAATTTTAACAGTCTCCAAATTCGTCCAATCCAACTCCATAGCATAGTGCTTGCTTATACGAATGCAACGCAACTTACCATGCTCGAAGTGGGCCTCGTAGGACAAAGGTACGAATTTTATTAACATTTATATAACAAATTATATAATTAACTTAACTAAAATAAATTAAAACTATAACCTTTCTCCCCCCAAATCTCGTTCAGCCCAGGCAATCGTGCACTTTTTTTTTATTTCGTTTGCCCAAATTGAATCGCGCTTGTCCACTACTGTCGACCGCTGCCTTGCGCCATCGGCTGACCTTGACTCGCCGCCCCACCATCATGCGCGTTCACGCGTGCGTATGATTCCCGAACCCACTTGCGCCACGTTCAACTCGCGACTGCGCCTCCATTGTGCTACGATAGCTCACCAAACATCGCCAATGCCTCGTCCTTGATGTGCTCTACAACTTTTCTTAGGTGCCATAGCCCAACGACGATCCAAATCGCCGGAACCAAAGGATTTTCATTCGCCGTTCATCGACAAACTACGGCCACCATACGATGATTTATGATGATCCAACCGTTCAATAGGTCGAGCTCGATGCCATAAACAACTTTGCAGTTGATCATTTTCCCTGATAATGCATGGATTGGTCCCGATCGACGTGGATCGTCGAATGGGGCTAAGTTATTTAAAAATGAATTTGAAAATTTTAAAATCCTATTTTTGGTTTTAGGACGTGAGTTTTATAGAGGGAAAGGGGATGGTTAACATGTTGGAGAAGTATGGCTGAATAGTGTAGGTATGGCTAAGGCATGGGCAAGGTTGTAAAGTACAAAATATTATATATATATATATATATATCATTTTATATTCGAAAATATTCGACATTACAAGTCCATAAATATCGAACTCCAATCGAGGCGTGCCGCCTGTTCTATATATTATACCCTTATTTTGAAGGCAATGGAACATTTTTTGAAACCTAATTCGATCGCATGCAAAAGATAGTTTTTTGAAACCAATTATTACATTAAATTTTCGATATTATATTCTACGCGTTTCGATGTCGCACGACCAAATGATACATCTAATCACCATTAAATTTGACGGAAAATATTGTAATTCATTATTACGGATACAATGAAATTGGTTTCGTCAAAATCCGAGACAGTGACCAAAAAGGCTACTTTCACTTGTTAAATAAAACGAATTATTATTAAAAATCAGTTAAATCACTTTTAAATCCAAGTTAAAAGTTTTATTATCTTTATTCTTATTAATAGAATTTTAAATAAGCTTTGAAATCATTTTTATCTAACTTGAAACCCAAGATTCAATTATATAAAAAAATTAAATTATTAAATTGAACCATTATATTATCAAATACATTGCTATATTTGAAATTTAAGTTATTCAACTTATAAAATTAACTTTTTAATATTTATAAGTTAAATGTTCCAAATAACAATTTATTAAAATTCTGGGTCGTTACATTCTTCCCTCCTTAAAAAAATTTCGTCCTCGAAATTGGCAAGGTAAGAAAAATATCCACGTCCATTTATTTTCTAAAACCAGTTTGTTGAAACAACTTAGCAATCCCTTTGAGCCTTTAATTTTTTTTTTAAAATCAACTCATTGAAACTTTGTTACTACTTTTACGAAGTCTCCAAATTTATTCGTAGATTCTAACTAATATCATCCCAATCAATCATTTTAGGTTATAACTTGAAAATCAAAATTTAATTGTTGAAAATTTCTCTGAAAACTTTTCAAAATTTTTCTAACACCTTAGATTCTCGAAAAATTTCTCCTATGTCTCCTTTGCGTGGGTCAATCGGAACAACTACTTTAGCCACTACAGGCCCCGGCCAACAAAAAAAAAAAGCCAAGCGGCTCAATCATAAAACCATTAAACCAACAACAGTATAAACATGTACCTTTTAGTCGGCAACCCAAATTTTACTTATGAAACCAAGGGCATCAAGTTAGCTCTTGCTTTCATACCTGTATCTTCTTTACCAACGATATGCAATCATATAGTTCATAACCGTATTATTCTGCAATTTCAATTTTGAACATTTAATTTATTAAAGCTCGTACGATATACACATATTATCCGCAAGCAATATCAAATCTGATCGCTCGTCCGATCACATAATTTCACTTCCAAACTAGTACGTTCAAACGACCACTCTAGTGCGGACTCAGATCTGGTTCTTTGATTAGATCATCATTCTCCTTGCATAGCCATATACTATGATAGAGAATTCTAGGATCAATCAAAAATCCATATCCAGTGTTCGCCGTCGAGAATCAAGTGAAAAATCCCAACTCAGACCGATATAAAATATCTCAAAATCATGTACTCGAATCTGAACCAAACCGTTTAGCGTATAAAATAATATATGTAGAACTTACGTATTTATTTCAATTGATTTCTTAGCTAAACCAAATTCCCTTTTTATTTACATTTACTTTGTTCTCATTCATTTTATCCTCATACATTTTATTTATTTCAATTATTCACATTCAATGATCTACAATCAATTATTCACATTGCTCTATTTACATCTATTTATTACTTAGTACATTCCTTTCAATACTATTATTAACCAAGAACAATTTCATCAAATTTTCTTAAGTTTATCATAAACGTTTTATACAGCTTTGCTCATACTTATTATCACTTCACACCTTAAGTCCATATCCATTTCATTAATACTTTACAAATCAAATTCAATTCCATCGACCAACATTCTGAAACCATATCCAATTCACTAATTTATTTAATTATCTCACTTCAAATCTTAATCAATTTCCTTTTCCTTTCAAAATAGTTATTTCTTTTAACCTAACACAGGTTAATTTTCCATCAAAAATTCATTTTATTTAACTTGACTTAAGTTAAATTTAATTTCATGGTTAAATTTCAAATTTACTTTCTTTAGCCTTCATATCCAACAAATTTAAAAAAATGTTTTAACTGCTAATTTTCAAATTTATAAGTTATAAAATTTTGTCATATTTTCATAAAACACTTAATTGATAATTTCTAGAGTCTAATCATCCCGGTCCAATTTCAAATCAATTTAAAATCATATATTTTCATAATCCCCTTAGTAAATCATCTTTTGAATTTTAAAATCAAAATTAGTGTTACCAAAATAAAACTCCAATGGTAACAGTTCCTCTCTTGGAACTCGAAAACGAACATCGATGATGCTACAGTCACCATGGAAATTATTTTCCAACTACCGAAGTGAGTTTAGTGCTTTCTCTATCCTTAAAATTCCCTTTAAAGATACTTCCATTCAAAAATATTTTCCAAATAATACTATTATTATTTTCCAAAATTTTGAAAAACCATTTTCAAAACCAATAGGATTTAAATTCCCAAATTCCCATCTTTTAAACCCTTTTTACTTACAAAACATATTTATAATATACTTCTGAAATTTCATTTCCTTTCAATTTATAGATCACATTTATAAACCATATTTATATGGTCTCACTTTAATTATATAAAATCATTCCTTAATTGTGAATCTTAGTTTGCATTATAATGACAATTTTTATTGGAGCATAACAACAAACAACAAATTATAATAATAAACATTATCATTTTATAACAACCAAGCACACCATAAATACAATAATAATTTTTTTTAAAAATTATTCCTTTATATATAAAAATATTCAAGGTAAAATTATTTCATTTATCCAATTTCAAAACAATACCGTGTCGAATTGCTCTGTTCAAGTGTTTAGGAATCTCTATCAATAACGTTAATTACTCCTATTGACTAGAATCCAAAAGCCACACAATAGATCAACCAACACAATACAGAACATATTTATATCACTAACAAAATACGCTCATACACACGCATGCACACTCATACTCATTCTAAGGGGCTACCGACCTTATCTCTATTGAGTACCCCATAAAAGCCAATGTTCTCACTTAACCTTCAGCTCTGATACCAAATATAACGACCAGAATTTTCAACCCTAAAAAATCGACACTAATACGCCCACCGTATTGCATGCCAAGCAAACGAATGCCAGAAAACTTGATTGTTAGGGAAAAAGAGAGTAGGAAAAAGAGAGTAGGAAATAAACAACACAGAATCTCACAGCGAAACGAATAATCTATAATATACATCAAATCTTACACCAAACAAATGTAATATATGTATATACAAAACATCAATCAATGTATACTAACCTATTTTAGCTTGGATAGTTGTAATAGCTTGTCCTCACAATTGTTGATAAATACAACAACGAATGCAGCGGAAAAATAACCATCTACGTGAATACGTCTCTAGGTCTCCAACTCATCTCGTGAAGCTCCAAAGCATCCTAAACTAATCTATAATATGCTCGGTCTGACCCCAAGCATTATAATAAAATAACACATGAGTCAGTTTGGAAAACTAGTGTGAGAAAAACACACCTAACTGGATTTTTCAGTTATACAACCTATTGAAAGTCAAAAGTATCTCATAAGATCACGCCGTACATAAACACAGACGGATTTTTATCTTATGATAACCAAACCATTTCATAAGAAATTCTTTTATATTATAATAGTGTTTAGACACAAATACTTATTAATCATAGCCGAAATCGTTGCGTTAATTAAATTCCAGCAAAATAGGTATACAACTAAAACTGCAAAGTTTCGTATCAAAAATGTATTCCATACAATGACTGGGCTGCCGGGGTACCAACCGTCACGATGCATCTCTAGATAAAATAACACCAAGGACCTCATCTGGATCCCTTGCCAATATAGAACCGACATACCCCTTACTGGATAGTACCAAATATGATCACCCCTATGTTAATGGGCCTCGAAGCAAATAAATGAGAGATAATAACGACCCTACATAGGGCTGATCATACTCTACTTGGAAGCAACCCACTTAGCTTTGGTGCGCCACCTCCATTTTAGTCATTTTCGGTTTGTTTGCACCAAAAGTGGGCGAACACCCTTCGGAAGTTTTTGAAGAGATAGTAAATGAAGAACTTGAATTGGAAATAGGGACTATCTAACAAAAACCCCAAGTCACAGAAAAGTAAATTGCGCAGAAGACAAGGATTTAGAGTGGTTCGGCTATGCGCCTACGTCCACTATGAAGTTTTTTCACTTTATTTCTTAATACTTGAAGATTACAAGTGCTTTTCAGCAAATTACAGCAGGAAATGGATTTAAATTCGAAATTGACAGCAATTGAGATAGCATGGAGTGATTCTGGCAGCGTTTAGACTTGTTCTTCTTCTCCAAATTCTCCGACCCCTTTTCTGAATGACCAGGGGGCTCTATTTATAGGTGTGGAAGGCCAAAATCCCGCCTAAATCATGGAGAGACTGCTTGGCACGTGACGGGGGGCCCACAGGCCCGCGTCCTTGAAGTGCGTGTCCAGTTTGGGATCGATTCGAAGTGAACTTCGAATCGATCAAAAAATTGTCCAATTGCGATGAAACTTGGCGTGGACGTTCTTCATCATGTAGACAAACTTCTGTAAAAATTTCATGGGATTTGGATCAGTAGATTGGGAGTTATGATCGATTCGAGATGAGGCATCTCGGTACGCTGGTTAGTTCGAATCGATCCTCTGGGTCATTCGAATCCATATGTTTCGAATCCATATGGTTCGAACCCTTAGGTTCGAATCCATATGTTTCGAATCCATATGGTTCGAACCCATAGGTTCGAATCGAACCTGTTGTATGAGGGGGTGGTGACGCTTCGAATCGATGGCTCCAGATCGATTCGAAGTTGTTTTTAACGTGTAGGGTTCGAGGACAGCATGGATTCGAAGCTGTGATGGACTCGAAGCTTGTGATGGACTCGAAGCTTGTGATGGACTCGAAGCTGTCATCGATTCGAAGCGTATTTAGGCGGTGATGGATACAAAGTTTGATGGATGGATTCGAAGTACAAATTGGCTTGATGGATTCGAAGAAAGGCGTTGGCTGATGGATTCGAAACAGATGGTTTCGAACACGATGGGTTCGAACGCGATGGGTTCGAACGCGATGGGTTCGAATATGATGGGTTCGAATCATGATGGGTTCGGACCGAGCAATGTGCACCTTCTTAACTTGAATCCATCATATCTTGAGCATATGACCTCGGATTGACTTGAAATTTGAATCGGTGGCTTCTATGGTCTTTCTCGTTACGCCCTATCAATTGTGGCCCAATCCGGACTCGGACAGAATTCATCGATATCCATAGCGGAGTGAAGTACGATCAATCTCTGAGGCGAACTGTCTTCTGTCTTTGACCAATCTTTTGGTATCACGGCTTTTGTCCAAAAAGCGGGATAACATTTTGCCCCCCAAAGTACGTCTTGTGGGAACATGACGTGCTTTGAATAGTCGCCATTTTATTCTGAAGATTATTGCTCCCTTTTCGTTGAGACTCATATACCGTATTGCCGTAACCTTGCCTTGATATGATTGATTACTGTGCGACTGTGCTTAATCGTTGGCTGTCGTCGCTATAATAGGGTGAATATTTGATCCCTGTGAATGTTCGAAATCGAACGTTAGTTCGTTATGTATGCACATACATTAGCTCCGCCCTTATTAACGTCGTGTGTCCATGAGTCATGTCGGTCTTTGTTTGCTGCCGAACTCCGTCCCGGTTTTCTCCTGAATCGATTTTAGATTCAAGCCAAAGTGTTGTTAATCAGTGGTTTTTGATGGGTTCGAAGCTTAGAAGGGGTTCGAAACTCCTGATGGATTCGAAGCTTAGATGGATTCGAATCAGTGATGGATTCGAAGACTCTGATGGACTCGAAGCCTTTGATGGATTCGAAACTTGGATGGATTCGAAGTTTTCAGTGGATTCGAAACTTGGATGGATTCGAAACTCCCAGTGGATTCGAAACTTAGATTGATTCGAATCAGTGATGGATTCGAAGACTCTGATGGATTCGAAACTTGGATGGATTCGAAAGTGGTCGTTCGAATCGATGGGAGTCGAAGTGACACTAATCCCTCTTGGAATCCGTATAAATACATGAGGCTGACTTCATTTTCACTTTTTACCTTTTACCGTTGCTTTAGCTGCTTCTCCGAATCGATTTCCCAGAGCCAAATCAAACGTGCTTTTTCATGAATCGACCAAATTCCTTCAAGCTTCCATTTGTAATCAAACTAAATCAGGTAATCAAGGGATCGATTCGGTTTGAGAATGATAGAAACCGTAATCTTTTTTGGCATTGATTCAACCCCTTCTTCTGGAAATTTTTGGAGAGTGATGAGGTTTGGACGAAGTAGGCCGACTCCATGGAACTGAAGAATGCAAACTTTTGAGCCGTATCGATCAGGGGTGCGCGCTTTGAGTTGGTTTCGAATGTGTAGCTTCGAACCGATGATTGCAGGAGAACACAACAAAAAAGGCATGCGGTGATGGATTCGAAACAGTGGCATTCTGATCGATTCGAAGGAGCTCACTACTGATCGATTCGAAGCAATGATACGTTCATCGATTCGAAGGAGTTCAACTCCGATGGGTTCGAAGCTAGGTGGGACTCCGTGGATTCGAACCGCTCTTGATGGATTCGAAGGTGCACGATTTCGATGGATTCGAAGTCAAGTGGGGCTCCGTGGGTTCGAACCGCTCTTGATGGATTCGAAGGAGCCCGACTTTGATGGATTCGAAGTCAGGTGGGGCTCCATGGGTTCGAACTGCGCCGCTTCGAGGTTCATCGATCTGACTCGTGTCGAATCGGGTCGATCGATTTGAACGTTCTAGCTTCTGGAACTTCCACCTCATCGATTTGTTCCAATATCTGAACTACGACCACCTTTAATTTGAACTCTAACGAACTCACTAAATTTTTAGCATATTTGATTCCGACGAGCTTCGTCCTTCGCATGATCAAAGTTGACCTGACCTGTCTTTTGGAGCTCGCCGATGGCACCATGATTTAAACACATATAACGAATTCATACTTGAATTGGTCAGTAGTATCCGAGTGACGTGAAAGTGACGGGCAGCGATGACGGTCGTTTTTTCGTTCTCTGATTCAAAAGTCTAGTCGTTCAGACACCGTGTTCTACTCTTGTAAAATTTGCTTTAGTTATGTATTTGCACTGCACGGCATATCCATATACTTCACACTGGGGAATATACGGGCTTTCTTCGTTTTTAACGCTGCTTTCTCGTAAGTTAGTTAAACATGGAGTCTTCGGGTTCTGAACAACAAGAGTCACAAAGCTTGCCTCCTCCAATGCTAGAAATTCCAGAGATCCTTCCTGAAGTAATAGATCCTGCTCCGGACGAATTGCCGGAGGCCTTACTTATCGAGGATCCCATAGACTCCGTCCGATCTAATATTTCTGGAGCATTATTGGGTCGGATATGTTCAAAACATAACTTATCTCCGGATGATGTTTTGTTACCGGGAGTTGATGATAGGCCTCACAATCCTCCCGAGGGCTATACTGCTTTTTATCGCCATGCTTGTGCGGTTGGAACTCTCCCTCCGTTTAACCAATATATCAGGGAGATGCTATCGTTTATTGGGATCGCTCCCGCACAACTTCACCCCAACGGGCACGCGTTACTGAACAGTGTTTTCATCTTATTCATGGACCGCCTTTTTCGTCCTCCCAGGCCAGCTGAGATTAGACATATATTCAACTTCAAGAGCAGGGGTGATAGTCCATCGTTCACCTTTCTGGAGGCAGTTAGAAACTGCCAGATTGTGACGGGAGCCTGGACCAGACTCAGTTACTTTAAGAATGAATGGTTCTTTGTCCAATGCCCCCCAGGATTCGCTAGGCGATGGCTGTCCAGACGTAAGTGTCGTAAATCGTGTTAGCCCTCTTTAATGGTCATTGTCAACACTCGAACTGACATCAGGTGTTTTTTCTTGCAGCTATCATATCAAGGCCAGACGGTGGTCGATACAGAAACGTCATCCGAAGCTCACAAGAGGTTCCGAGTGATCTGCGGCACATTGACTTGGTCTTAACCGATGATAACTTAAGGATGCTGGGTTTAATTGAGACGAACCAGAGTATTGTCGTTGAGGGGTTTGTGAAATCGGCTCCGAAGGCAAAGAAGAAGACCGGCGTAGCGATAAGAGGAATGGGCGATGACGTGAGGACGCCTACTGACACCGGGCTAGCGGCTGATCTTCCCCAAGTAGGAAAAAAGCAGAAAGGCAAGGCCGTTGTTCCTAAATTTACGAGACGGAAGTCTGTAATCGTGTCTCGCTTGATTCCTGGAATTATTTCTTCTGACTCCGCTCTTTGTCAATCAGGAAACATTTTCACAGGACTGGATGACGTTCCCATCTCGGAATGCGTTTCTCTTTATCACGAGTCCGGGTTGGTTGAGCTCCGGGAAGCGTTAGACATAAGCGGGCTTTTACCCATTAGTGCAGTCGAAACTTCTGGTTGGTCGGGGGCTTTGCACATTTGCATACACTTTCATGACACTACATGACTGCTTCACTCGCCCTATTGTTTTTGCCTGGTACTTAACTGAACTGTATCTCTTTTCCAGGTAATATGGTTGGTCGTCAGACTACATTGGACAAACTCCGGAGAGTGCATCACCCCTCAACCTATTATGAATCTCGTCGTGGAGGCCCCGATCGTGATCGTGACCGGAGGCAATATGGCCAAGAGTATTATGCAAAGGATCATCACCGTGGTAACTCCAGCTAGGAACGATCAGACAGAGATCGTAGGCATCGCTCCCCATCTCGATCTCCTCCGCAATCCCGCAGTCATGTCCAGGCATCCGAGCCTCTGCGACATCAGTCATCTTCGCAGGTTTCGAGGCTTGAGCCACATTGTTCTCGAACCGGGGTCGCAACGTCTATGTCTGGGGAGGAGACCCTTATTGAGTCTTCTGGCGAAGGGGCCATCAGGCTTGCACAACTGAGGAAAGATTTTCCAGAGATTTGCTTTGATGCTTGTATTTTTCCTCCCAATCTTAAAAGAATTCCTGATGATGCCGCGACTACGGCGCTCAACTACACCCGTGACTTTTTTGCTCAGTACAAAGAATGGTACAAAGTGGCTGTTAAGGCTTCCAAAGCTGCCTTCGACCGGGCCCAAATCATCGAGAAGCTAGAGGCCGACTTCGCTCAAAAGAGTCGTATTGTCGACATACTGCAATCTGAGGCGGAATCTTCCCGCAAGGCCGAGGTCGAGTCGTTACAGAAGGTTGATGAGACATTAGCTGAAATGGCGAAAATGCAACAGGCACACTGTACTTTAGTTGAAGACTTAGGCCATCGATACAAGAATGTTGAATCTGAGCGGGATGCGGCAGTGAAGGAACTAGAGGAGCTAAAGGCTAGGTTCGCTGACATGAATAAAGAAAAAGACGACGCGAACGTGGCTGCGCAAGAGGCGTGTGAGCAGGCTGTATCTTTTCGGGCTGAGCGCGATGCGGCAATTGCAAGGGTTAAGGAGGTTGAATCGGAGTTGGAGGAGAGAGTCCAAGCAGAGAGGTTCAAGATGGAGGCCGAATTAGACGATCTTTTGGACACATATAATGCCAATGTATTGGAGCATAGAAATCTCTCCTGGTTAGGGGATTACTCGATGCCTCTCTACAATGCTTGGAAGAAATTAGTGGAAAACAAGAGGATGTCTTGCCCGGATTCGGTATTAGATGAGTTTGAGCTTGAGTCACGTCTGCTCAGCGAGGATGAGAGGAGGACCCTTCATGAAGCAATCATTTGTGTTGAAAAAGAAAGACTTGTCGTCCATCAAACGGAGGTTGGTGAAGGTTCGGGTATCGTGCACCATAGCGAGAATACTGAAGTCCCCGTTTCGACTTCATCCGAAGTTGCTGCCGTAGTTGATCCACAAGCTATTCCAGCCTACAATCCGGACCAACCGGAACTGTCTTCAGGCAAGACGCTCGTCCCCGAGCTTGTTCAAGCTCCAAGGCAAGGTAAAGTAGGTATTTTGATTACTCCCTTTACGTCTTAAAACATTGATTTTCGAGGGAATTTCTTGGTCTGATAGCTCTAATTTTGGTTGTTTAGTGACTGAGAGTGTCGCACCCGTGCTCCCTGTCCCTTCGGCTTTATATCCTACACGTGGAGTTATTGTCACCGAGGCGATTTCAACTGCCGCCATGGTTGGTGATATGGGAGAGGGAGGCTCAATGTCATTCGATGTTCAAATGTTTGAAGAGCTATTTGGTCATCCTCTTGACCCCATGCCCAACCTCTCTTTTGTGACGAGCGGAGCTGCTCCAGTTTCTAGTTCGATCGTGACGACCACTGGCGTACCTAGTGCAGCTCAACTGTCTCGGGAGGAGGAGATTTTAGCAGAGATAAGTGCCGAGATGGCCAAGACAGTGACAGTTGGTCCCGGTGGTGACGCCGTTCCTTCAAGCTTATCTTCTCTAATGATGATTTCTCCTGGTGGCACAGTAACCGTTTCGAGTGTTGCTGAACAAGTATCTGTTACTGCTCCCATGCCCCCGGTTCGTCCTCATAAAAGGATCTCCATCCCTTCCAGTTCTGAGGAAGATGTTGATATCATGCCGGAACCGGAGGATGTTCCAAAGAAAGGCAAAAAGTCTCGTAGGAAGCCAGGCAGTGGGTCTAGCGGCTCGACTCCGAGGAAGAAACACCGGAGGAAGAAAGAGTGAGCCCCTCGCTTTGTCGTGAGATTTACGGATAACAATTCTTTTGCCTCTTCTTTTGTTCTTTCTTGGGCCATGTGTATGTATGGGTGCGGCCTCCACTTAATTGAAACATCTTTACTTGCCATGTAATCAAACTTGTTTTTGTTGGTTGATGAAATGGGAAGTTACACTTTTCTTCTTATCTGAATGCCTTGCAGTATTTATTTTGTATCCGCTCAGTATTTATATAGCTTCGTGTCGTGATTTAATGAATGAGT
Organism: Allium cepa; assembly: GCA_030765085.1. Taxonomy (NCBI): domain Eukaryota; kingdom Viridiplantae; phylum Streptophyta; class Magnoliopsida; order Asparagales; family Amaryllidaceae; genus Allium; species Allium cepa. The sequence goes on from CM060932.1 coordinate 143,330,278, forward strand.
CGGATTCTGAGTATATTATCACTTAAGCCAGCGATTAGCACCCAGCTTTTTGCCCCTTAGTTGCGGGGAATAATACTCATATTCTGGCGGCTGATTGCGTTTATTGCAAGCCCTGAGCACATGCCCTCCCTTCTGGGGATTCATGACAATTTGAGATTGATAATCTGTCCTGCATTCCAGGAATCTGAGGGTTATCGATGTTTACACTCCATTCCACGCTATGGGAATTGGGGGTTGATATTGATATCTCGGCCCGTATTTCGGGAACTTCGAATTGTTACTTGTACTTTGATTCGCGCTTCGGGAATCTGGATTAGATGTTTATACTCCAATTTGCACTCTGGGAAGTTGGAGTCCGTTCGCGCTCTGGGAACGACTTATTGGATGTTTATACTCCAATTCATACTCTGGGAAGTTGGAGTCCGTTCGCGTTTTGGGAACGATTTATTAGATGTTTTATACTCCAATTCACACTCTGGGAAGTTGGAGTCCGTTCGCACTCTGGGAACGATTTATTGGATGTTTATACTCCAATTCATAATCTGGGAAGTTGGAGTCCGTTCGCGCTCTGGGAACGACTTATTTTATACTCCAATTCACACTCTGAGAAGTTGGAGTCCGTTCGCGCTCTGAGAACGACTTATTGGATGTTTTATACTCCAATTCACACTCTGGGAAGTTGGAGTCCGTTCGCACTCTGGGAACGATTTATTGGATGTTTATACTCCAATTCACACTCTGGGAAGTTGGAGTTAGTAAAAGGATTGTCGTGTATCAATCCCTGTGAATGCTGGTATTGTGTTTTGCCCCCGAGCTCAGGTCTTATTTAGTAAGTGACTGGTCGTATCACAGTTACTCCCTATTTAGATAAATCCCACCGTGTGATGGAATTTAGCTCTTCGTGCAATGTGATATTATGTGCTATTTTCAGTGAATCACAACTTTTGGCTCGAAGAGATGGCGTTTTATTGCTGAAACAAAAGAAGCATGACAACATCAGTTGCCTTATTACAAGTTCAAATTTCAAAATGCAAAAAACAAAATGCTAAGGAAGAAATTAATAGAAAGATAAATAAAGCCTGTCAGGTGTAGTAGTGACGGAGGCTTCCTCTATTCCAGGCTCTTGGTAAAGTGAGACCATCAACGGTCGATAACTTGAATGTGCCATCTCTGAGTTTTTGTGAAATCATATACGGCCCTTCCCAATTTGGGTTCATGTGCGAAGGAACCGGGTAAATTCTTTTGAGTACCAGGTCGCCGGGTTCAAAAGTTCGTGGGCGGACCTTGGCGTTGTATATTCGAGCGACTCGACTTCGATATGCAGCTGCCCTCACGTCGGCTTCTTCACGCTTCTCATCAAGCAGATCTAGGGATTCAGCAAGTAATATAGCATTCGTTTTCGGGTCGTAGTATGTCACACGGTGAGAGTGAACTTCCATTTCGACCGGGATAACCGCTTCAGAGCCATAGGATAGAGAAAAAGGGGTGTGTCCGGTCGCAGTTTTGTGAGTTGTTCTGTATGCCCACAGAGCCATTGGTAGTTCATCGACCCATTTGCCCCCAGCTTTCTCCAATCTTTTTTTCAATATAGACTTGATAACCTTATTGACGGCCTCGACCTGACCGTTTGCTTGTGGGTGCGCTACTGCTGAGAATCTCTTATGGATGTGAAATCGCAGACAGAAATCCCTGAATTCAGTACTGTCGAATTGGGCTCCATTATCGGTGATAATAGTATGCGGGAGACCAAACCGGCAGATGATGTTGCGCACCACGAAGTTGATCACCTTTTTTGTTGTTATCGTTGCAAGGGGCTCAGCCTCAGCCCATTTGGTGAAGTAATCAACCGCAACTATGGCGTACTTTGCACCCCCTTTAGCTAAAGGCAATGCACCGATTATATCCATCCCCCACATTGCAAATGGCCACGGGCTGACCATTTGGGTTATTTCAGAAGGCGGGGCTCTAGGGATCCGAGCGTGTCTCTGGCATTTATCACATCTTTTGGCATAATCCATAGCATCGCGATTAACGGTAGGCCAGTAATATCCGTATCGAAGTATTTTCTTGGCAAGTGCTTGCCCCCCAGTGTGATCGCCACATTCTCCTTCGTGCACCTCACGCAACACTCGCTTGATTTCGTTATGCGTGATACACCGGAGAAGAGGAACAGAGTAACCTCTCCGATACATAACTCCGTCTTGAATGACAAATCGTGACACTTTTCGAAGAATCTGTCTTCTTTCACTTCGTCGTTCGGGCAGTGTGCCATGCTCAATATAATCTTGGTAGGGAGTCATCCATGATTCCTTCTCGGAGGTAGCTTCTAATGTGAATTCATTCTCCGTTCGATCAATGCTCGGAGAGGATAATGTCTCGACAGGGACGAGTCCCAAGTGTTGAGCTTCGCCTGTACTTGCCAGCTTTGCCAATGAATCGGCTTTCTGATTGTGCTCTCGGGGTATGTAGAAAATGGTATAATAATCAAACTGATCCAGTATTTCTCGGACCCGGGCTAGATAAGCGGCTAGCCTTCGATCCTTGGCCTGATATTCACCCCGAACTTGACATACCACCAACTGGGAATCGCAGTAGATTTCCACAGCGATAATTCTCAGGTCTCGGGCCAACTTCAACCCGGTGAGCAAGGCTTCGTATTCAGCTTCGTTGTTGGTTTCCCAGAAATCAAACTTTAAGGCGTAGCAGATGGATCGGCCCTCGGGGGTCTCAAGCACAATCCCTGCGCCCGAGCATCGATCGTTGGATGCGCCATCAGTGTATAGCTTCCATATATATTCGGGGGAGTCACTAGTTTCAGGTAAGTCTTCAGGAACAGTGAATTCGGCAATGAAATCTGCTAAGACTTGACCGTGTATGGCTCTCCTTGGAACATATGCGATGTCGAATTGACTCAGCTCAATGTTCCACTTTAGTAACCTGCCAGACGTCTCAGGTCGTGTGAGGACCTTTCGTAACGGTTGGTCGGTGTATACAATGATAGGGTGAGCCTGAAAATATGGACGGAGCTTCCTCGAGGCGATGACTAGGCAGTATGCCAACTTTTCTAGCCTTGGATAATTTCTCTCGGCCCCGGTTAATCGTTTACTGACGTAATAGACTGGTTTCTGTGTTCGGTCTTCCTCTCGAACCAATGCAGCACTAACAGCGTTTTCAGATACAGCCAGATAAAGGTATAATTGCTCGTGATCAACAGGTTTTGAAAGAATCAGTGGTGTGGAAAGATGCTGGATTAGCGATCGAAACGCGCCCTCACATTCCGTAGTCCATTCGAAGTTTCGTTTCCCTTTTCGGATCAGATCGAAAAAGGGTATGCATTTATCCGTTGATTTCGAGATGAACCTGCTCAACGCTGCAACCTTTCCATTGAGACTCTGAACCTGTTTTATGGTCCTCGGGGTTTGAAGATTCCTGATTGCCCAGATCTTCTCGGGGTTGGCCTCTATTCCCCGGGCGTTGACGATGAATCCAAGGAACTTTCCGGAAGCAACCCCAAAATGACATTTTAACGGATTTAACTTCATCCCATATCTCCGGAGGACATTGAACATTGACTCCAAGTCCTTGACATGATCAATGGAGTATCGTGATTTTACCAACATGTCATCCACATAGACCTCCATGGTTTTCCCGATCTGGTCGGCAAACATCCGGTTGACTAAGCATTGGTAAGTTGCTCCGGCATTCTTTAAACCAAAAGGCATGACCATGTAGCGGTATAGTCCTAGGTCAGTTACGAAGCTTGTATGTTCTTGATCGGGCACATGCATGGGTATCTGATTGTACCCAGAGTAAGCATCCATGAAAGACAATAATTCGTGTCCGGCCGTCGAATCCACAAGTTGATCGATTCGAGGAAGTGGAAAACTGTCTTTTGGACAAGCCTTATTTAAGTTAGAGTAGTCGACGCACGTTCTCCATTTTCCATTCGGTTTGCGGACAAGCACAGGATTGGATACCCATTCCGGGTATAAAGCATCTCGGATAAACCCATTCGTCTTCAACTTATCGACTTCTTCTTTGAGGGCGGCAGATCTCTCTGGATCCATACCGCGTCTCTTTTGCTTGACCGGGATGTATCGCGGGTCAATATTTAAGGTGTGGCTTGCGATGTCCGACGAGATTCCACACATATCGGAGTGCGTCCAGGCGAATACGTCTAGATTCTCTTGGAGAAATTCGACCAATTCCTGTTGTGCTTGTAGGTTTAGCTGAGACCCAATTTTCAATATTTTCGAATCGTTATTGTCATCAATTGGAACATCGATCGTCAGCTCGGCTGGAGAAGCTTGACTTTCTTTGGATTCATCATTATCGTCAGTGTCTCGAGGGTCAAGATCCTTCTGGAATTGGTCGTGGTGCTCGGGCCGAGGCCCAGGCGCTAATTGTCAATCGTCGGCAAAGCGGACGCGGAGAGATTCCCCCACGCCCTTTCCTTTCTCCCTCCTTTGTGCTTCTCGTAGTTCAGCAACATAACAGGCTCTCCCGGCAGCCTGGTCCCCTTGAATGGCCCCAATCCCATGGTCAGTAGGGAACTTTAGAGTCAAACACCACGGGGCAATTGCTGCCCTAAATTCTGCAAGGGCTGGTCGGCCCAAAAAGGCATTATAGGGTGAATGGATATCCAGGACAACAAACTGTAACATTCGGACTCTACGGCGTTCTCCGTTTCCCAATTCTACTGGCAATTCCACCATCCCGGTGGGTATATTAGCACTTCCATCGAAGCCGTGGATCCTACATTGACAAGGCTTTAGATCTTTAGCTTCCATCTTCATCTGATCATATGCCCCTTTAAACAAGATGTTTACTGAGCTTCCACTGTCTACCAGGATCCTCTTCATCCAAGCAGGACCAACCTGGGCGGATATGACCAGTGGGTCTATGGTCGGGGCTTCGACTTTGTCAGCATCTCGATTTCTAAATACGATATCATCCGCCATCGTCTTCTGTTGTTTAGCCGGAGCCCCTTCATCAAGTGTACTACAGCTTTCAAAACTTACGTGCCTAATCGAATTGGCGTATGACTCCATTTCCCTCCAACTTCGATCCGCTGGATGAGGGCCACCACTGACTGTATTTATGACCAACCTTCCGCTTGTACGAGTGGGCTCTTCCTGTCTTTCTTGGTTCTGCGCACGATTTTGGTTTGACGGGCCCACACCACCGGTTTGCGGTGCTCGCACAAATTGATCCAACTTCCTCTCTCTGATCAGTTTTTCAATAAGGTCTTGCAGATGCCTGCAGTCATTGGTGTTGTGTCCATAGCTTTCGTGAAATCTACAAAACTTCCCCGTTTGAATCTGTTTCTCCGATGATGACTTCGGAGTCGGCTTCTTATATTGCATCGCATTACAGGTTTGTAGATATACGTTTTCCAATGTCGTATTCAGTGGTGTATAGCTTTCAAACATTTGCGCTCTACGTCGCGGGCCACGGTTCTGATCCTGCTTCTTATTCCTATTATCGCCATTCCTTGGCTGGGTTTGCTTGTTCTGAATATTCAACTGCACTCTTCCTGAGCCCTCTCCTGACTGTTTAACCGCCTCATTGCTTTGAACCCCTTCCTTGTTGGGCCTCGCATCGTCCTGCTTCCTAGATTGTTTCGCATCCTCACGCCTCAGGAATTGGGCGGCTTTGGAATAGAAACGATCCAACGACGCGGGAGGTTTTCCAGCTAGCCAGTTTCCAAAATCAGAGTCGGGGTCAATCCCCTTAGTCAGAGCCATCAAGATTGAATTATCATTGGGGTTAGTAATTTCTGTGCAGGCGGCGTTGAATCTTTTCAGGTATCGCCTGAGTGTTTCCCCAGGAGCTTGAGTGACACTAGATAAAGTGTTTACGTCTTTAGGCCTAGCGATGTGCATACGGAATTGTTCGATAAACTTGGTTGCCAACTGGTCAAACGAGGAGATAGACCGTGGTGGTAATCGTGTAAACCACATTGTCGCAATCCCCCCCAAGGAAATAGGAAAACTACGGCACTTTACTGCATCATCAGCTCTTGCAGCAGTCATTGACCATTCGTACTTTAGAATATGCTGGCTAGGGTCGGAGTTTCCTTCATACATGGGCAAAGCCGGCATTCTGAATCGCCGGGGAGGCTCAGCATATAATATGTCATCGGTGAACGGGGTGTGACTTCGAGAGATCCCCCAATCGTCATTTGTCAAACCTTGACTTTCGTGAACCATTTGGCGGACCATAGCTGAGAGATCAGGTGTTGTTGTATTCGAAGGGTGTCGAGCCAAAGTGTGGTCGGGTTCCACAGTGCGAGGTGGGATCGGGCGCTGTCGACGATCCGAATCTCGCCTCCTTGGCTCGACATCTTCTGGGATATTCGGTCCTGGGACACGTTCCTGTGGGTGGTAGTTTGGACTGGAGTGATTTCGGGTGTCAACTCCTATGCCAACTGCGGTGGCTTGGTTATCTGCGGTGTGCTGTGGAACAGTGCCTCCTCGAGAGGAGGGTCCCGTATGAAAACTGGCAGAGGGGCCAACTCTTATTTGCCCAACAGTCAACGTTTGCCGGAGACCAGAAGCATGCGCATGACTTCCGTCTAGCCTGGGGCGCGTGGATCTGCCGTCATAGTCGGATGAGGCAGAGCTTTCCGTGGAAGAATGCGGAGCGTGGTCCCTCTTTGATCTCCTTCGCCCTTGGTGGTTTAGTTGGTTAGCCAATTCAGCATTGACACGTAGCTGCTCAGTTAGCTGTTGTCGGCTTTTAGTTAATTCCTGCAGTAATGTTTGGAACTCCTGTCTTGTAACCGGACTCGACTGATCCGTTTGCCCAACGGCATCCTGATTGGCTGACTGTAGCTGTGCGGGATTCTGCCTATCCTGACCTTCTTGGTTACCAATGTTGGAAGTGGTTCTCGTACTAACCATCCTGAAGGTTGGATTCCTATCCTAGATTTTGAGCAAACCTGAAAAGAATGGATGGAATCTGGATTTGAAGTCTGGATCTCCCTCTTAGATTTGTGCAATCCGGTATCGAAGATAGATCCACGGAGCGGGAGAAAGAACTGGTTCTTTTTCGTTCTCAGTGAAAGCACCAAAATGTTTGCACCAAAAGTGGGCGAACACCCTTCGGAAGTTTTTGAAGAGATAGTAAATGAAGAACTTGAATTGGAAATAGGGACTATCTAACAAAAACCCCAAGTCACAGAAAAGTAAATTGCGCAGAAGACAAGGATTTAGAGTGGTTCGGCTATGCGCCTACGTCCACTATGAAGTTTTTTCACTTTATTTCTTAATACTTGAAGATTACAAGTGCTTTTCAGCAAATTACAGCAGGAAATGGATTTAAATTCGAAATTGACAGCAATTGAGATAGCGTGGAGTGATTCTGGCAGCGTTTAGACTTGTTCTTCTTCTCCAAATTCTCCAACCCCTTTTCTGAATGACCAGGGGGCTCTATTTATAGGTGTGGAAGGCCAAAATCCCGCCTAAATCATGGAGAGACTGCTTGGCACGTGACGGGGGGCCCACAGGCCCGCGTCCTTGAAGTGCGTGCCCAGTTTGGGATCGATTCGAAGTGAACTTCGAATCGATCAAAAAATTGTCCAATTGCGATGAAACTTGGCGTGGACGTTCTTCATCATGTAGACAAACTTCTGTAAAAATTTCATGGGATTTGGATCAGTAGATTGGGAGTTATGATCGATTCGAGATGAGGCATCTCGGTACGCTGGTTAGTTCGAATCGATCCTCTGGGTCATTCGAATCCATATGTTTCGAATCCATATGGTTCGAACCCTTAGGTTCGAATCCATATGTTTTGAATCCATATGGTTCGAACCCATAGGTTCGAATCGAACCTGTTTTATGAGGGGGTGGTGACGCTTCGAATCGATGGCTCCAGATCGATTCGAAGTTGTTTTTAACGTGTAGGGTTCGAGGACAGCATGGATTCGAAGCTGTGATGGACTCGAAGCTTGTGATGGACTCGAAGCTTGTGATGGACTCGAAGCTGTCATCGATTCGAAGCATATTTAGGCGGTGATGGATACAAAGTTTGATGGATGGATTCGAAGTACAAATTGGCTTGATGGATTCGAAGGAAGGCGTTGGCTGATGGATTCGAAACAGATGGTTTCGAACACGATGGGTTCGAACGCGATGGGTTCGAACGCGATGGGTTCGAATATGATGGGTTCGAATCATGATGGGTTCGGACCGAGCAATGTGCACCTTCTTAACTTGAATCCATCATATCTTGAGCATATGACCTCGGATTGACTTGAAATTTGAATCGGTGGCTTCTATGGTCTTTCTCGTTACGCCCTATCAATTGTGGCCCAATCCGGACTCGGACAGAATTCATCGATATCCATAGCGGAGTGAAGTACGATCAATCTCTGAGGCGAACTGTCTTCTGTCTTTGACCAATCTTTTGGTATCATGGCTTTTGTCCAAAAAGCGGGATAACACGATTGATGAGGCCTGAGGCTACGTTTTACCTTTATATAACACTTCCTACTTGGAATGCTAATACTTCCTTCCAAGCAACAATGCAATACTAGTATTCATTCATACAAGTTCATTCTAGGACTGAACGAAATACTTGAGAGCTTCGTCTCCTATTTCATCATCTTTAAGTTGTCTTTACTTTGAAATACTTAAGTTGGTCGAAGTGGTTTTCAGATAACATATTCGATCCCAGTCTCTTCAAACCAACTTTTCGATAATTCTCGATAAACTCAACCTCGTTCTTTAGGAAATAAACATAAAAAATAAGATCGAAGATCACCTCCTAACCGTTAGTGGATGGATTCCTTTATCATTGTCCTAGGATAAAGAAATGAGATCTATATGCATAATAAACATCATCGAAGATGACTGCTGTTATCCAGCAAATTAGTCACCATCCTTGAAGAAGAAATTAAAGATTTACTTCCTGATTTCCTTGCATTTATTACCTCAAATAATTAATAAAAAACAGCCATATCTCCACCATAAATACTAGTACCCACCAAAGCCGGATTTAATGCCCAAAATTGCCATGATAACCTGCTTATTTATTACTAATTAATGCCAACCATTTCTATATCAAATATTCCTTAATTCCCTTCATCCTTATCTTAAATAAGAAGATTATGCTGCAAGCCTAGTCAGCGTCACTACAATTCCACACAATCACCGGGTCAAGGCTTACAGCTATAAAAACACCAAGTATTGCAAAAGAAAAAAGGGGAAGAAAATGAAATAGAAAATATGACTTCTCCTCTGCTCCTCAAAATCTCTTGTAATATGAAACTACGAGTGATAAATAAATTATAAAGTGGATGTAGGCCATAGATTTTGCCGAACCACTATAAAAATTTCGTCTCTTTTATCTTTTCTTCTTTTTATCTGCTTAATTTGGTGATCTGTGTTGCTGTTTTCTGGATTACTGTTAGTTGGTGCTTTCATTTACATTTGGGTGTTAGTGACCAATTTTGGTGCTAACATTTTTGGTGCTTTCACTGAGAGGAACAAAGAAATCTCAGATCTGAAGCTTATTTTATGTTAGGAAGAAGATCCAACTCTAGATCTAAAAGAAAAGATTTAGATCTAGAAAACAGGTTCCTAGATCTAGCTTTTAGAAGATGAAGAAGCCTCATATAAAAAAAAAGTGCTATGGAAGGAACTCAGCAAGGGGGCAACTAGGAGGCGTCCTCTCATTCAAACTTTCCTTCTACCATGAAGCAAATACCTAGGGGCAATCAGCAAGAACTAGAAACAGGGAGCATGCAAAGCCCCTCACCCAGATAAGTAACCAACTCTAGGGTCTGCTAATCAAATAGAAATTATCATCAAATGAACTGAACTAAATAAAATGAGATCTAGGATTTAGATCCCTTTCTGCATTTGAATTATGCATCATCAAAAAATGCTTTAAAATTTAGCATTTGGGAAGCGATTTACTCATGTAAGCAATCCCGAATGTAAGCGGTCCAGTACTCTGATTCCTTTCCATGAGCGACACTCATAAAAAAAATGATTTCTTGCATAAAATTAGTTGTAAAGGTTAGTGCTTAGAGAACGACTTACACATGTGATGAGCGACCACGAACGGTCTACATCCATGCTCTGATTCGTTCCTAAGGGTGACACCTTTCAAAAATCTTTACAACATCGTCTTTGCTTTCAATCAAAGGTTATAGAAGCGACTTGAGAACTGCTCTCTTTAGAATATGGATGCTCTCGAATATGAATGATTAACTCTATCTCTTTATGCAGGAATGGTCAGACACTTAACATCTCTCAAACATTCAGAGAGATGAGAATTTGATGCCAACAAATTTGCTTTCACCAAAACAAGTTCTTGAGCGAAGCACACCTCGTTGCCAACAAGGCGTACTTCGAGGGGCAAATGTTATCCAGCAAATTAGTCACCATCCTTGAAGAAGAAATTAAAGATTTACTTCCTGATTTCCTTGCATTTATTACCTCAAATAATTAATAAAAAAACAGCCATATCTCCACCATAAATACTAGTACCCACCAAAGCCGGATTTAATGCCCAAAATTGCCATGATAACCTGCTTATTTATTACTAATTAATGCCAACCATTTCTATATCAAATATTCCTTAATTCCCTTCATCCTTATCTTAAATAAGAAGATTATGCTGCAATTAATACCAGCCTAGTCAGCGTCACTACAATTCCACACAATCACCGGGTCAAGGCTTACAGCTATAAAAACACCAAGTATTGCAAAAGAAAAAAGGGGAAGAAAATGAAATAGAAAATATGACTTCTCCTCTGCTCCTCAAAATCTCTTGTAATATGAAACTACGAGTGATAAATAAATTATAAAGTGGATGTAGGCCATAGATTTTGCCGAACCACTATAAAAATTTCGTCTCTTTTATCTTTTCTTCTTTTTATCTGCTTAATTTGGTGATCTGTGTTGCTGTTTTCTGGATTACTGTTAGTTGGTGCTTTCATTTACATTTGGGTGTTAGTGACCAATTTTGGTGCTAACAACTGCGCCATATAACACACATGTTTCTCCTAAATATTTTCAAAGTTACGTTTGGGTCTGATAATTGATTATTTAACTATTGAATAATAAACATTCAATCAGGGATTTATTTCACTGGAAAAAACCAACATGGTTCAGCATATAAGTAACCACTAGCCTCCTTTTATAAATCTTTCATAAATAAAAACCACTTTGTAAATTACTGGTTTTAGAATACTTTTACAAAGGTATAACCGCAAATCCCTTTATTTCAATGCTTAAAAAATACCCATATACTTATCTCAACGATATAAGTATATCCACAAAACTAAGAAAGATTTTATTTTTATTTGGTTCCCCAATCATTTATAAAACTCCTTATAATTACCTTAAAACATTTCTAATCCATTTCATAAATCTTTTGAACCATTTATAATTTTTCTATACATTTCAATTGCTCATAAATTCTTTTTGTGCATTTCTAAAATTATTTATAAAGCCTTTATAAATCCATAACCAGTTATAAAAATTCTTTTATAAATCTATAAGGTCCATTTTCTAAAATTCGTTTATAAATGTCTAAGCATTTATAAACTCTTTGACCTTGTAAATAACTCTATTCATGGGTCTTAGAATCATTTATCAATAATTAAAAATCTTTTACTTCAAAACATCATTATATAATAATAATAATAATAAATTTGTTTATAAATGGCAAGACTATCTAGTAGGATTTTTTTTAGATAAGTCTTTATTATATACTGCTGTTATTCAGAGGCTCAAATCAATTTGGAAGTTGAAAGGATCCATAAAGATGAGATCTGATGGTGTAATATACATGTTTCTTCTCTCTTGTTTAGAAGACAGGCAGCACATCATTCAGGGTAACCTATAATCATGAAAAACAAGCTATTTGTAGTCAATCCTCAGGACCCGACTGTTGGTGTAAAACAAAATTAAAGAGTCGTGTCTGCTGATGTGAAAAGTCATGTCTATTCGAATGAAGAGTCATGTCTATTCGAATGAAAAGTCATATCTGTTCAGTGAAGAGTCGTGTCCGTTCACTGAAAAGTCGTGTCTATTGAAATGAAGAGTCGTGTCTATTAAGTAAAAGTCGTGTCTATTGAAGTGAAATGATGTCTATTCAAAAAGGTTATGTCCGTTTGTAAGGGTTGTAAACCACTATATATATGTGGTCATTTTGTTGTGTTGTATGCAAGTTGTAGGCAGACAAAAAGCAAGTTAAAAAAAATTGTCTATTCTCCTCTAAACTTATAATTCTCTTCTCTTTTCTATTTTAACACCGACAGTCGGTAATGTGAGTGGAGCAATCGCTGCCGTGCCTGTTTCGGTACAATTCTATAATATTCCTCAGTTCACCTGGTCTCCTCTGAGTATAAAATGGCTGGCGAGTAGATTAGGGAAATTACTATGTTTAGATGCCATGACAGAAAAAATGGTGAAGTTGGAATACGCAAAATGTCTTATAGAAGTTAGACCAAACTCTGAACTTGTTGATGATTTCTTGGTTCATCTGGCAGAGGGAGGAACTACAAAAATTGTGGTGAAGTATTTTTGGAGACCTGATATAAATTGATCATGCAAATTTTTTGGACATACTACATTACACTTTGACAAAATGAACAAGACGGCAATTGAATTGGAAAGAAATGAAAACGGAGAGGTGAATAAATTTAAAGAAGGAATGATAGAAAGAGTATCAAGAGAGGTAGGAAAAAAAAAGGTTCAAAAATGGAGATTAGTGAGTAGAGGCATGAAACAAATAAAAATACGACAACATCAAATGATAATAAAAAGCATGGGGATTGTTTGGAGCAAAGAGTAGAATTTGATAACTCTGGTGACATTTCTATGGATATACAGGATACGATGAACTGTATACCATCAGCTGAACCAACCACACTTTAACAAGGAATTCAAGTTTTAAGAAGGAAGGAAAATAATGAAAAACCAGAGAAGGAAGTAATACAAAATGAAAGACCCCTAACTTAAATGAAGTAGAAAGGCCAGCTATTCTGGATCTTGCAACCATGGAAAATAAAATAAGTAGTGTTTGCTTACAGACCAAGAATCCATTTAGTATGCTGCAGAACCTATGTGAGAATCATAGTGATGACCTAACTAACATCGATGATAATATCTTGAATATTGAAACTGGATCTGTAATTGTAATACAGCAATCAATGATGGAGCCAGGGGAGACTCGAAGAAAGGTGCAGGAATTACAAGATTTTCTCAAAGTGAGAACCAAAGAAAAGAAGGAAAAAAGAGGGGATCTGAAACTCTAAAACCAAACAACAAACATAGTAATGAAAAAGAAAAAGTGAAAGACAAACCAGCATCATAAGAAGTCATGTGCATGAATGACACTACAAATCAATGTTCTACTCTAACCATCTAGTAATTCTAGAAACATTAAAAGATAAACTGCCAAGTAAAAATGCATATATCTCAGTCAATGAGCACATGCACATGCACAAAACTATGTGCTCTCCCATAATGACTCCTCTGGCCAATTACTTCTACCACTTTACATGAACTAGATAAATTACCACCATCCTTATCCCCAAAAACTCCACTTCTGGCCACCATTATGACCACCACAAACCACCTGCAGCTTGGAAACCCCCTCCTACTCTTGCTCAAGCATCTCCTATATCTTCTAATCCCTACATTTTGCCCAACGAAACAAATGTAACCACCCATAACTCATCAATCACTGCAACAACCATTCTAGAAGGTAAAGATTTCATCTGTACTACACTCAAAGAGAGTAGCTCAAAAGTCTTAAATACGTCATTTCTTTTCTCTGACTTCCCTCTTATTTCAACTATCCCTGGATACAATGAGCGTACCAACCCCCTTACTTGGGATATGAAAGAAGAGATACTCAATGCCACCAAGTCTACCCAATGATGGACAACATCGAGTTTTGGAATATTTGAGGAGCTCACAGTCACATTAAATTGAATCAATGCAAAGAACTTATACATCAGTACAATTTTAGCATTCTGGCTATTCTAGAAACTAATCAGAGCTTGGAGCTCACATGTAAAGCTGTGAAGTACATTAAGCCAAACTGGAGGTTGATACATAACCATAACCATGCAACTTTTGGTAGAATTATGATTATATTTGACCCATACACCATTAACCTAACTACCATTGACTCTTCTAAACAAATAATTCACCGTCATGCCCTCCTCAACCATTCAACTACCTCATTTTATCTAAATTTTGTATATGCTGATAGCTCAGTTAATACTAGATCCTCCCTGCTCCATTACATTCCTTTCCTTTGACAAGAAACTCATCCCTGGATCATTAGAGATGATTTCAACTACTGTCTGATATTAACTAACAGAGGAGGTAACCCACTTTCCTTGAGAGAAGTTAAACCACTCAACATGGCTATCCTCCAATCCAACCCGATGGAAGTTAAAACCGTTTGGTGCCGCCTATTCATGGAATAATAAAAGAAGAACTGGTCGTAGGACTTTTTCCAATATTGATTACATTTTCAGCAACTGAACCTCTCTAACCAAATGGCCAACAATGATAAACCACCTTCCTAGTCCCTTACTGTTTAACCATTCTCCTAAATCCTCAATCTAGATGCCAATGTCATGAAAAGAAATTCAAGTTTTGAATTTTTTAACTCATGGGTTCATGAACCTGAATTTCAAAGCATTATTGAGCAATCATGGTCACAACCTAACTATGGCAATCCTTGTAACTGAAGCTCAAAGAAACAAGGGAGAAGTTGAAAACCTGGTCAAGGAAGAAGTTCGGAGCAGGATCAAAACAAATTGACATTCTTAAGTCTCAACTTAAAACCATTTAAGAGAAAATGCAAACAGATGTGCTAGATGAATCACTGGAGGGTATGGAGATAGAGGTATCCAAGCTACATACTTTAGCCCTTCCCAAAGAGAGTGATATGCTAAAGCAAAAAGCCAGAATCAAGTGGAAAGTTGATGGTGACAGAACTACCGAGTATTTCCACGCTGCCCAAAAAGCCAAACAAACTAATGAAAACATTTGCCAAATTCGTGATAAAGAAGGCAAACTTCACCAGGACCCTAAGAACATTGCAAATGCATTCATAAGTTACTTTACTAAAATATTAAGCAATTCTGTTGATGGTTTAACTAAAACCGATGCTTTTGCTCCAATGATACTGCCCAGACTCAGCGATGCAGATGTTATGTTACTTGGCGATGAAGTTACTGAGCTTGAAATTAAGCAAGCAATGTTCTATCTCAATAAGGACATGTGCGGTAGACCAGATGGTTCTAATGCATTTTTTACACCTAATACTAGAATATCATCCGGATTGAAGTGGTTAAGGCTATAAAAAACTTCTTCAAAAAAGGTGAAATGTTAATACATTTAATAATACATACATTGGCCTAAGTCCTAGAGCAAGAAATGCTGACGGTGTTCATGATTTTTGGCCTATCTCTAGTTGCAACACTATATACAAATGCATCACCAAAGTTATAGCAACACGCATGAAAACAGTTACTTTCTAATATCATATCTAAAAATCAAGCTGTGTTTCTGCTTGAAAGAAATCCTAGACAATGTACTTGTATCTCGTGAACTACTGCATAGTTAGAACAATACAATGGTCTCACCTAGAGGTCTGAGGAAAATTGATATATGTAAGGCTTTCGACACATTACAATGGGATACCATTATTCGAACTATGGGGTACATGAACTTCCCCAACACTTCATCGCCTGGATATATGCATGCATCTCTACAGCGAAATTTACAGTCAAGTTAAATGGTTCAAATGTGAGCTACTTCGGAAGCAAGTGTGGAATTCAACAAGGTAGCCCCATGTCTGCTTACATATTTGTGGCTGTGATGGAGCTTCTAACTCGTATACTTCAAGATCTTGTCGCTAAGAAGCTCTATCAACTTCACCCCAGATGCAAGAATCCAAAAATTACCTCCTTAATGTTTGCGATGATTTAGTCATCTTTTGCAAGCCTACTCCACAGATCATTACGGCTATCCTTGAAGGCCTTAACCTTTTTTTACCAAATTACAGGCCTAAAAGTTAACTTGGATAAATCATGCATCATGTTGGCAGGCATTAGTTGGGAACAAAAAGAAACTATCTTCAAAACTGGACTCGGACCTAGTTCTAAAACGGTTACCTATCTTGGAGTACCCATGGCAACAACTCGAATTACCACCAGTTAGTGTTATCCATTGTATGAGAAGATTATAGCTAAGCTTGAATGTTGGTCTTATAAAAAACTGAGTCAAGCTGGCAGATTTATTCTAATTAAATCAGTTATATTCTCGATGATAGTTTACTGGGCTAGGACGAATGTTCTACCTCACCAGCTTATCAAATTAATAAGGAGGGTAGTGAAGAGAATTTTTTGGACTTGTGCAACTCAGATTCGCTAATGTCTCCTATTGCATTCAAACAAACTGAAAAGCCCATTAACCATGGAGGGTTGGGAATTTTTAGCCTATCTCAGTGGAACAAGCTGCCTCCGTTAGAAATCTTGAGAGCCTCATTAATGAAAAAGATAGCTTATGGGTACAATGGTCGTATAAACTGTTGGATATTCAATTTAGCCCTAATCAATTCAAGAGAAATCAAAACTATAAACAAACGGAGATTAGCGGAAGCGTACCGGAATCCATTGAATCAATTTGTATGAAATTCTGATCTTCCAAGAATACAGTTTCTACTTTCTGTTTGCGTTTCTCTCTTATGGGGAAGAAGAGAAAAAAAGTACGTACTGTTTCTCGGGGAGCAGAGCGTTTTATAACGGACAAAAATCAGTTATGTAAAATTTATAATTTGGCCCCTCAACAAATTGTAAATTTTACTTGTTGTTTATACCCTAATAATAGCATTATACATTTTAACATATGTGCTCAAAACAAAAAATTTAATCTAACAATCTCCCACTTGGGCAACATATGTTTCTTTATAAATGTACAACCTTATGAGCTCAAAATCTGCTATTAAATAAACGTAATCTTTAACAATCTTGTCCATCAACCATATCTATATAGGATCATAGTGGTCTTTGCCATATTAATCATGACTAAACCCATCAATGGTCACATGCATATATATAGTCAAATGACATAGATCAACCTATTTTCAATTTGTCCTCCTTAAACTTAAGTGAGGTCAGAATCAAAACAATAAAACAGAGTGAATGAACCGAATACTTTATTTCTGATCAGAAAGTTAAACACATGAATGTCTTAAAGTAAATATACAGCACATATAATACAAACTCCCACTAAACCATAATATCCTCAAGCAATACAACACCCATATGAGCAGTGTGCTCATGAAAGACCTTGGGTGGTAAACCTTTTGTGAGCGGATCCGCTATCATGAAGTTTGTTCCAATATGCTCTACAGATATATGTTCACTCTGCACTCTTTCTTTCACAACTAAGAATTTTATGTCAATATGCTTTGACTTAGTTAAGCTTTTGTTATTATTAGAATATAGCACTGCTGATTTATTATCACAATATAACTTCAGCGGTCTTTCTACATTTTCCAAAATGCGTAGCCCAATGATAAAGTTGCGTAGCCATATTCCATGGTTTGATGCCTCATAACATGCTACAAATTCTGCTTTCATAGTGGAAGAAGTTACAAGTGTTTGTTTAACACTTTTCCAAGATATAGCTCCTCCAGCCAATAGATAAATATAGCCTGACGTAGACTTTCTACTATCTTGGCATCCAGCAAAATCAAAATCGGAATACCCTAGGACCTCCAAATGACCTGATCTTCTATAAGTGAGCATGTGATCTTTTGTTCTCTGAAGATACCTCATAACCCTCTTGGCTGCTTTCCAATGGTCTATACCAGGGTTGCTTAAGTATCTGCCTAACATCCCAACAATATATGCAATATCTGGACGTGTACATACTTGAGCATGCATTAGACTCCCAACGGCTGAAGCATAGGGAATCTTTTGCATTTCTTGGATTTCAAGATTGCTTTTAGGGCACTGATTAAGACTGAATTTATCTCCTTTAGCAACAGGGGTATCTCCTGGTCTACAATCTTGCATGCCAAACCTTTTGAGTACTTTATCAATATAGCTCTTTTGTGATAATCCAAGAATACCCCGAGATCGATCTCGAAGTATCTGAATACCCAATACAACAGAGGCGTCCCCAAGATCTTTCATCTCAAAATGTTTGGATAGAAATTTCTTGGTTTCGTGCAATAAGCCTATATCGTTAGTTGCAAGCAAGATGTCATCGACATATAGAACCAGGAATATATGTTTACTTCCACTGAACTTGTGATACACACAATCATCAACAATATTCGTCTCAAATCCAAACGAAATGATTACTTGATGGAATTTGTGGTACCATTGACGAGAAGCTTGCTTAAGTCCATAGATGGATTTTGTTAATTTGTAAACCATATTCTTTGGATCTCCCGATACAAAGTTTTCTGGTTGTACCATATAAATTGTCTCATCAATGTCTTCATTGAGAAACGCCGTCTTAACATCCATCTGATGTAACACAAGATCAAAATGAGCAACAAGTGCCATAATTGTTCTAAAAGAGTCTTTCGATGAAACTGGAGAGAAAGTCTCTATAAAATCGATACCTTCCTTTTGAGTATAGCCTTTTGCTACAAGACGTGCCTTATACCTCTCCACATTACCTTTTGCATCCCTCTTGGTTTTAAATATCCATTTACAACCAATTGGTTTTGCACCTTCTGGTAATGGGACAAGTTCCTAAACTTTATTATCTTGCATGAACTTATACTCCTCATTCATGGCATCCATCCACTTTTGAGAGTTAGCATTTTTCATAGCATGATGAAAGTTGATTGGGTCATCTTCCATCATTCCAGTATCATTCTCTTGTTCTTGGAGAAATACAATATAATCATCTGAAATAGCACTTCTCCTTTCTCTCATGGACCTCCTTAATGGCACTGGTTCTTGAGGTTGTTGAGTTTGTTCTTCTGGAATAATAGCTTCATTTTCAATAAGGGGTTGTATAACATTGTCTTGTTGAGGTTCCGGAATCACTTCTTGATCAATGATAGGTGTAGGCAACTGTATAACATTGTCAAAAGTGATAATAGGAACTGGGTTTGAATCCAATTCTTCCTCAAAAGGAACGTCTTTAACTTTATTTCTCCCCCCAAACTCAATATCCTCAAAAAATACTGCATTTCCCATCTCAAAAATATTCTTAGCTATGGGATCATAAAACTTATAGCCCCTAGAACGCTCAGAATAACCAATAAAGTAGCTGCTCACTATTTTGGAATCCAACTTCTTTTCATGTGGCCTATAAGGCCTTGCCTCAGCTGGACAACCCCAAATGTGAAAGTGCTTTAGACTAGGCTTTCGACCTGTCCAAAGTTTATAAAGTGTTTTTGCAGCTGCTTTAGTTGGTACTCTATTGAGAATATAAGCTGCTATCTTTAATGCTTCTCCCCAGAGGGAATCAGGTAAGATGGAATGAGCAATCATACTCCTTACCATATCCTTAAGAGTTCGGTTTCGTCTTTCAGCAACACCATTCATGCTAGGTGATCCTGGCATGGTGTACTGTGGGACAATACCACATTCCTCTAGGAATTTAGCAAACGGTCCTGGACGTTGTTCACCTGAACCATCATATCGACCGTAGTACTCACCACCACGATCAGATCTGACACTTTTAATTCTTTTGTTGAGTTGATTTTCAACTTCAACTTTATAAGCTTTGAACACATCCAGTGACTGTGATTTTTCATGAATTAGATATAGGTAGCCATAACGTGAGTAATCGTCTATGAATGATATGAAATATTGTTGACCATTCCAAGATGCCGTAGGGAAAGGTCCACAAATATCTGTATGAATTAATTCTAAGGCGTCTGAAGATCTATTTGCACCCAATCTTTTAGTTTTGGTCTGTTTTCCCTTGATGCAATCTACACAAACGTCAAAGTTTGTAAAGTCAAGAGATTCTAAAATACCATCAGATACTAAGAGCTCAACTCTACCTTTTGAGATGTGACCTAAGCGTTTATGCCATAAAGATGCTAAATTTTCTTTATTTAATTTACGTTTAGTACCACGTGATTCTACATGCAAGGTTTCATTATAGGATGCAACTGTTTCCAACAAATAAAGATTGTCATACGCATTTAAATAACTAGTTCCAACAACATTTGAATTCAAAGACAAAGTAAACTGATTGTTTCCAAATGAATAACAATATCCAAATTTGTCCAACACAGAAACAGAAACCAAATTCTGTCTAAATGACGGTACAACAAAAGTTTCTTTTAAATCCAAATAAAAACCAGTTTCTAACAACAATCTAAAATGTACAATCGCTTCCACTTCTACCGATTGTCCATCGCCCACAAAGTTGTGTCTTTTACCATCACTTGGCTTTCGGTAGCTCAGGCAACCCTGCATAGAAACACTTATGTGAGTGGTAGAACCAGAATCTATCCACCAAGTGTTTCTAGGTACTGAAGATAAATTAACTTCAGAACAGACCAAAGTAACAAACATACCTTTCTTTTCACGCCATGCATGATATTTGGTACATTCTTTCTTCATATGTCTAGGTTTGTGACAAAAGAAAAAACCGTCTTTTTCCTTTTGTTGTTTCTTTGGATTGGGATCCTTAGCAGCTTCATTTTTAAATTTTCTTTTCTTGCCCTTTGCTTTAGAGGTGCTGGCCAAATGGGCACTCTTAGTCTTATCTTACTTCAGCCTTTCTTCCTCTTGTACACAATATGAAATGAGCTCATTGAGAGTCCACTTCTCCTTTTGACAGTTGTAACTGACCTTAAATTGACTGAATTGTGGAGGAAGCGAGATAAGCACTAAATGCACAAGCAAGTCATCCGAAAGCTCAAGCTTTAGTGTCTTTAATTTTGAAGCAATGTGAGACATTTTCATAATGTATTCCCTTATGTTTTCCTTGCCTTTGAACCTCATGGAAATAAGTTTCTTCAAAAGAGTACTTGTTTCCGCCTTATCGCTTTTGGCAAAGTGTTTCTCAATTTCAGCAAGGAAATCTGTGTCATCGGTAATCTCTTCGGATACCGCACCCCTAAAAGCCTCAGGTATGCCCCGTTTAATGATCATAAGACTCATGCGATTTGAACGGTCCCATTTCTCAAAAATTCTCCTTTCCTCGGAGGTACTAGCATCTGTAAGAGAAGCAGGCCAATCCATCCTTAATGTAAGGTCCAGATCCATGCAACCAAGAACAATTAATATGTTCTCTTTCCAGTCCTTAAAGTTATTACCATTAAGGACCGGTAATGAATTAAGGTTAGCAGATACAGTGGTAACAACTGAAACAGAAAACGAATAAAATTATATAAATTACATGCTCTTAATGACTTCATATAAAACAAAAAATTCAAATAATGGTTAATCACATCTCAAGATACCAAACACATCATTAATATCAAGTCTTTGGACAGTAATATTAACTATAAGCGGTACTCTTGTTGTAGTAACCAAACGTTGACAATAAATTATGTCAAACAATATGCAATCTTTGGACTGTCATATCGCTCATATAAAATTTCTTATAATTGTCACACATTTATCACCATAAGTACGTATGAAATTCGGCCAAATATTAATTCACCTTTGGCTTCGTTAATAAATGCATGAACTACGTACACACAATTATTTTGATATTTTAATTAGAATAATCTACACAAAAGTGATCGCTTTGGCGATATTTTGTTTCAATTAAACCATTTAAAATATAAAATATCCTTAAGAAAACCAAATTCGAATATAATTTTTTTTATTTTTTTTTTAAATTTCAGACATGGTAACAAGACGTCAGTCATTATAGCATACTGATGTTGTCAAGATATATTTGCACAAGAACTTTATCTCAATTGCAATTGGACAATGTAAATAAATTATACATTAAATTAGATTAGGCAATCTATTATGCATTACTTGTAAAGACAAAATGTTTGGTTTGTTGCACAATAAAATCTGTTCCAACCAGAAAATCATATTAAACATTATGCATTGCCTCTGTCTGAAACAAGCATGCTTCTGTTTGCTTTTTTTTATTGAGAACACTTTCAATTATATTTTTGAAGACGTGCATTCCATTCTTTGGCAAAATAAAATAAATAACCCAGATATGCAATTTCTAGTGTATTTGCATTAGAAACAATAGTCTGTTTCAGTTCATACTTCTGATGTAGTTAGTTTCAGTTTATGCTTCATTCAAAAAGTTGCAATGAGAGCGAATTATCCTCATATGGACTTTACTCTTTGTTATACTAGTACCGATAAAAGACAAATGGATGCTAATTATAATTGTGAGGATGTTAAATTTTGGTAAGAAATCAATCTCGGAGACTGTAATAATAATTACTGTAAATTCACATCTCATTGGTGTTAGTGTCAAATCTTAAACAACCGATATCCTTCAGTTTGTATCCTTCAGTTTGTTTAAACAGAAAGATATTGTATAGACCATTTTGCAGGCTACCCAATGTTTCACGCAGAGCGATTATAACAATAGAAAATGCAACAAAGATTTTCAAGCAACCGATATCGAATATTACTACAAATTCTCAAAAATCAATTTAGGGTGAGCTCTGATACCAATTGTTGGATATTCAATTTAGCCCTAATCAATTCATGAGAAATCAAAACTATAAACAAACGGAGATTAGCGGAAGCGTACCGGAATCCATTGAATCAATTTGTATGAAATTCTGATCTTCCAAGAATACAGTTTCTACTTTCTGTTTGCGTTTCTCTCTGACGGGGAAGAAGAGAAAAAAAGTACGTACTGTTTCTCGGGGACCAGAGCGTTTTATAACGGACAAAAATCAGTTATGTAAAATTTATAATTTGGCCCCTCAACAAATTGTAAATTTTACTTGTTGTTTATACCCTAATAATAGCATTATACATTTTAACATATGTGCCCAAAACAAAAAAATTAATCTAACATAAACATGTTACTAAAGGGAGGAACCTATGGAATATGATACCGTCGCGAAATATAAGTTGGACACGGCGCAATTTATTCAAGTTAAGAGAAGTTGTTCTTCCACATGTGCAATATGTCATAACACCACATAATCAGGTTAGTTTCTGTGATGATCCATGTTACAAACAGGGATGTATCCTTAGAAGACTTATTAATCATCATGAACTAATTCAATCTGGGGTGAGGGAGTATCAAAAAGTTAACTCGTTCACCTCTTTTGGTCGAGTTGTCTTACTTAACAGTTCAAACCAAAACATCACATCTCTCTGGAATTCAATTTAGGCTTTGGAATTTATATCTAATCACACTAATAAATTAGCTCGGGGTGCAAAGAGTATTGTGTTCTCTACTAAGACTGCATACAAACTGTAACGACCCGGAAATTTCGATCCTGAAATTTTCAGATAGTTAAGAAAAGAAGAAAAGAGAAAGAAGAAGAAAATAGAAACAAGTCACAGAAACCTCACATTCGCAGTGGATCAAAATATAATATCACATAAATAATAGTTATACAAAGGAAAACTGTACTTGTCAAATTACACTTTAGTATATATCAGAGTTACAAAATATTTACAAACACAGGACAGATAAATCAATCTGTTTCAGATACTATAATATATCACAGCAGAAACTCTCCTTATGTTCCTGCTCTCCAGCTCGCCTAATGAGCTTCAGAACGTCCTTACTTGAAAATCTGTAATACTCGGTCTGACCCGAGCATTACATCAAAGTAACACCCGGGTCAGGCTGGAAACCAGCATGAGTAAACCCATCTAATATGAAATTCACCAAAACAATAACCAATTTTTAACCCGGGGTAACTCATAACAATTTTACAAATCCACAGGTTTGGTATAGACAACACTTATTATACTCATCAATTTCTAAGTGTCAGAACTTAGATTTTATGATCCAAATCACTTAAATTATTCCATATCAGCTTATCGATTTCACAAATCAGTTTATAAAGAATCGAAGGGGTTCGGGTATTTACTAATACCCGACTCCGATCTCTTCGAATCCAATGTCATCTTAACCCAAATTATCCAATCAAATACAATTCAACTTAAATTACCAGATAACATTTTAACACATCAATTCATAATTGATAGATAATCACATTATCACCATTCATCCAACATATCATATCACAAAGCAATTCATATCAGGAATATCAACCAGTCCCAAGCACGCATCATCATTCAATCATTAATAAGCAAGATTGAACACTTCATTAATTATATTAATTAATGATCCTCAAATTACTTTCATTAGTGAATTATTCTTAAATTTCATATAATAATTAACCTTTAACTTGATTATATTCATTAATTAATCTTGATAAATCACAATCAGAAATTAATTTTCCTTAATTACTTCATCAATTAAACCAACTTCTTGATTAATTATATAAATTAAACCTTCAATTATACTGAGTAATCATTACTTAATTTTCTTCCATCAAGTAATTATCCTTTAATTACTACCCATCAAGTAATTTCCTTAAATTAAATTACATCCAGTAATAAATTACTTTACTAAGAAATTTCACCTCATTAATTACCTTAAGTAATTATACTTAACCCAACATCAAATGATTAACTTTAATTAATTAAACTGAATTAATGAACCAAAATTAACCACATCCAATTAATTAATCATACCGAGTAATTAATTCCTTTAATTACTTCATTAAGTAATTATACATAATAATTCTTCTTCATTAAGTAATTAACCTCTTAATTACTTCTTACTTAATTATTTCTAAATTAATTAACCTTGATTAATCAATCTTTAATTATCACCTTTAAGTACATTAAGTAATTAGCCTTTAATTAATGATACAAATTAATTATTCTTCACCTATCCACTTTAATTTCACTTACTCTATTTTTATTATCCTATAATCTCTTACATTAAATAATTAATCATCAAATAATCCACACGAACTAATTGTTAGTTATTAAATCCTTAATAATTAATTAATTAATTACTTACTTAACAATTAATCTTTGATTATTAAATTTATCTATAGAAATCAACCCTTAATCATTCTTGATTAACCCTTATTAATTAAGTAACTTCAAGAATTAACAAATAATTCTATTTAATTAATCAAACATTTAAACAATACTTTAACATCACAGAATAATAAGTATAATATTAAAACTTCATTATGTTAATTTAAAACATTATGTTACTATTTATTTCTCCCGAGACAAACCCCATGAATACTCGAGCTAACTTGAGTTCCAACCTTCCTTCCCTCTATTCTTTCTTCTTGTCTAATACTAACTACTGCACTAAGTAATACACGCCAACAACACAACGAATACCCAAAACAATCCACAATTTTCCCAAGATTTTCCCTATGCTTCCCCTTCTTCATCCTCACGTAACATCGATGGTGCACAGCGACCCTCGTGCACATGCACAAGACGACGGAGGGGTTTCAGCATCCTCAACCATCACCGGCAAGTCGCTCTTGCCAAGCCTGATCATCGCCAGTAGCTAGAATTACTCGAAATTCTAGAAATCAAAATTGAGCTGCCTGCATGACAACTTAAACTCCTCACCGATGCTAAACATCACCACCGGCCTTGATTCTGATCACCGGAGTTCGTGCAAACTTAACTAGAGTTACATTATCGACCTCCATGTCGTTTCCCACACTCGCGACTACTTCCAAATCACAAACGACCATGCAACGAACTCCGTTCCATCCCTGATACAAACCAGACATCAAACCCTAAATCCCCTTCGCAAAACCTCCCTGGCCAACAGAAAAATCATCGAGTATTTTTCTCGTGTTCACCTTCATTCATACCTCCTATGACCTCGATCCCGAGACACCCAACCATCGAGATCACCAGAAATTGACCCATTACCCAATTCCGTTTATCACACAATTTCTCACGAATTTCCCAATAAAAATCATGATTTTAATTTTAAAAATCTTAAATTTTGATTATGATTTATAATATATACATGAAACGTTAAATTGTTGAAATCAGATTTTGATCAAATTTAAATTTTACTGGAAAATTTCGAATTCCAGAAGCCTACAAACTTATTTAACTTCCAACATAAAATTTTAACTTTAGCTTATGTTTTTTACAACAAAATTTGTTTTAAATATCTAAGCATATCATAGACTACGTTAAGAGATTTGAGGTTTTGATCGAAAATCTGGAACTCTGTACTTTAAATAGAGAAGATCACTGATCCTTTAATACATGCACATAGTTCCATTCATATATACACAATACATCAGCATGCAATCAAGCTTCTTAGATTCATGCATTCAGATCTAAAATAAAGTTGGGATCACTCACCTGTGTTGATGCACAGAGCTTGATTTTGAAAACTGATTCGCAGAAGAAAAGGCATTGTTGAACTGGAACTTAATTCACTTAGATCATCACTGATCTTGAATCTTCTTGTTCTGCTTGTTCAATCTGAGTGTTTTGAAGTATCTTGATTTCTCTGAGAAAGTTGCTTCCTTTTTGAACTTGATTTTAGCTTTGATATTTTCTGGTTTTGAATATTGCTCCCAGACTATTAATTACAGGTTTATAATTTCTTCACAAATCCCTTTGGTTTATATCTTTTTCCATTTTAGTTTTATTTGAGAGGAGCATAGAAATTTATAAGTATACATTTTTCAGATTTTCTTGTTTTAAAATGAAGATGAGAGAGGAACATGAAGATGTACATGTTTTATTTATCTTTATTGGTTATTTATTATTATTTTATTTTATTTTTTTTATTATTTTTAAAAAAAAGGACACTTGTCTATGCATGTTATGCCTAGCTTGCACATGTTAAACTCAAGCTTACAAATGTTTTTATGTTGATTTTATATTATGTTTTTTTCTTTTCTTTTTTTTTTAGATTTAAAAATAAAAGATATATCTTTTCATAAATAAAAATATCTTAGGTGGACCTTTTGATATTATATATAGATCCACATTTTCCCTATAACTCACCTCTCATGGTATTTATATACCTATATTATATACTTTTATTAATTTACTACAGAAGTTATAAATTTTCAGATATTTATAATCCTGCATTTATTATAACTCAAATCCGTTTATATACATCCAGATATTATTAATTGCCAGAATTTATTTGTTCAATTTATAAATTCAGTATTTCTACTACTTAACCCAATTATATCATTAATTACAATGCCCAGAAATCCGGGTTATTACATTCCTCCCCCTTTGAATCTTTTCGTCCTCGAAAAGGAACGAAACTAGAATTTTTAAATTGCTTAAAATCAGATAAATTTTTCTTTGAACATTTTTAAAACACCTTTAAAAAAAATCTATATAGTATTGTCAAAATAGTTTTATAAAAATATCATTTTATAACTCGATGTTTCAACAAGTCCATCCTCGTTCTCATAGAAATTTGGTCATACGTTGATCAGGCGTAAGACTGAAAATCTATAAATACTTAGCAGACTCATTTTCAACATCCAGTGAAAATACTTGGAAAATAATTTTATTGAAAATATAGAAAACAGTTTTTGAAAATAGAGGAAATATCTTTGGTGAGAATGCTCTGAAAATCATCACCCCATCCATGGTTGCAATTACATTCCAGGGTTACGTTGCCATCGCAGTAAAAGTCCATGTAACTACAGGCTCTCCGCGGCCTCTCGATTACGCCATGGAACCCACGACAGATCGTAGTTACATTCCAGGGTTATGTTGCCATCACAACAAAAGTCCATGTAACTGAAGGCTCTCCGCGACCTCTGATTTTTGCTGTCGAAATGAAACTTCTCCACTCCTACAAGGTCGCAGTCTACCGATATAAAATCAAACGCAGACTGTTGGCTCTCAGTAGCACACACGACTTTCGCTATGTTACCATAGGTCGCACTCTATCGATATAAAATCAAACGCAGACCGTTGGCTCTCAGCGGCATACACGACTTTCGCTATGGTATACTCTACTCATAATCCCCAGGAACTAGTTTTGTCCGGACTCCTCTCAGGATCAACTTTAGAACTCCCCTTTGGGGCTCAAGGCAGTACAACCCGATGGTACTCCTAAGAAATTCATTTTCAAGGGAGCGCCTTTTTCCCTAGAGCCATCATCAAAACATTTTATATTATACACATATAGTGTCTTCAAATCATACACCTAATATGATCTCATACAAAGCTTCTTTACACAAAATCGATTATTCCAAAATCGATAATTCTCAAACTAGGATTATCAAATTCTCATATTGATTTTACCCAAAAATCAAAAGCCTTTCCAAATCCAAAGGTTCCCAAAACCTTTTCTAAAATCCTCATAAGATCCTTTATATATATATATACAGATATATATAATTTTTAAAACTTTGAATCATTTCAAACTTGTATAAAACTCCTTTTATTCTTCAAAACACCTTCAAAATCCTTTTCTTTTGGCAATAGATTCAACAAGGGGAGATTTATCTTATATAACAAAGATATATAACTTTTATTTATTCCAAATCAAATATTTAAATTTGATTACTCTATAAAGTCATTAACCATATTACTTACTTCCAAACAGTAAATTTTATCATAGAAATATCCAATTTCCACTTTACTTCATCGTATACTTTACAAAATATAACTTTCATTTCAAAAGCCATTTCACGTTTCTAATCCACAAATTCCCAGTATCAATCTTATTCAAATCCGTAGGATGTACACATATCATCCGTACGCTATACCATTCTGATCGCTCACTCTATCACAGAATTTCACTTCCGAACTAGTATCGTCCACCCAACTTCCTAGCACGGAAACAGATCTGGTTTCTTGGTCAGAAACCATTATTCTCCTTGCATAGTCATAGCTATGATAGAGAATATCCAGAAATAATCAACAACCCATATCCAGGTTCGCCGTCGAAAATCGAGTGGAAAATCCCAACTCGGATTGATATAATTATCTCGAAATTCCATGCTCGAAATTGGATCAAATCATTATGCGAATAGAATAACATACGTACACCCTACGTTTTTATCTTTATTGGTTATTGGCCAAATCAATTCCATTTCTATTCACATTCACTATGATTTTCATTCACTTACTCACAATTGCTTCAATCTATTTGGATTATCACCTCTATTCTTATCTCGATTGAGTATTTAACCAATAACAGTTTGAACTCCGACCAGTTTATTTTAGAAAATAGCTTGAAAAATTTAAAAATAGATAAGTAGTTGGAAAATAATTACTAGTTTGTAAAATAGGTGTAAAATAGTTAGAAAATAGTTAAAATAATTATAGAAATTTTAGATAACTACAAAATAATAGTAAGATAATAACTAGTTTTATAAGATAGTTGGAATATAGTAATTAGTTCATAAAACAATTGAAAAATCGTTAAACAGTTTTAAAAATAATTGTAAAACAAGTATAAGATAGTTTGGCTTTTAAAAGAAAGGTTGTATATATAATGAATAGCTTGGAAAAACAGGTTTGTATTAAAACAATTTATATTAAAAATAGTCCAGAGTCAAAACTGCTCACTTCCCAATCTCCATTCCCATCAATTCAATTTAAATTTCCACTTACATTTAAATTGACCCAATTCCAATTTTAAATAACTTCAATTTCCATTGAAATTGATTGAACCCCAATTCAAGTTGAATTAACCTCAGTTTCTTCCCAAATTCAATTCACATTTCAATCCATTTCAACTCTAGTTTTAATTAATCCCAATTTCAAACTCCATTTCCAAATCAAGTTGAATTATTATTGATTTCCTTCCAAATCTAATTCAAATTCCATTTGAATTTAAAACTATTCAACTTAAATCATAGTTCCAAAATGTTTTAAATCAAATTTCAATTTGAACTAATTTCAAAATCAATCTCACTTTAAATCATCTCGAATTATATAAATTCGAGTTAAATCCACTAAGGTCGGTTTAACCCTTTAAACCAAGTTAACCTTTATTAAAAGCTTTTAAACAATTTAATTTCTGAGCTCAAATTCTAGAATTTTCATTTTAAATTATCTTTACTTACTCATTTCAAAGTTTACATAAGAGTTCAAAACAATTTCTATCTTAAAAGTTCAACTTATCACCCAAATTTATCTTCTAGTTTGAAATCAATTCTTGAACAAGTTTAATTTACAAATTCAATCATTCAAATTTTCAGTTCAAACTAATTCCATATCCTTAATTTCAAATTAAATTTAGATTTTTCTTTTATCTCAATAAGGGATATATCATTACACTTCATTTCTTATTCATTTAAACAAATTCAGTTTATGTTTTAAAGATTATTAATAACAATAGGATGGTATCTTTCAAGTTATTTATAAAAAATATTCATCCATTTTCAATTTCCAGATCTCAAACCCATTTTGAGATCACTCAAATTTCCTAATTCAAATCAACCATTCAACTTTCCAAGTTAAATCTTAATTTCATCTTGAAATCTTACAAATCAGGTTGATCATTCCAACATATTTAACTTTTCCCAAGTTAAACTCAGTTCACTTAATCCAGTCAACCTTACCCAGTTTGAACTTCCATTTCAAATTTTGAACTTCTCATAAATAATCTTCCCACTACTAAGTTCAAAAACCTATCACTTTGGGTATCATATCTTATTTCAAATTTAAAACTCAATATTTAGAGTTTATTTCAAACTAACTTTGATATTATGTATATCCATACATATATACATATTTACTTCTTGGCCCACTAAGCCAAATTTTAAAATTTAGACCACCTTTGGTTTTAATTCAAAACAAATTCTTTTAAAGTTTACAAACAACTTCTTATTCTAAATTAAGATTACATTCAAAATAGTTTAAATAATATTATTTCCTTTAATACTTTGAAAACTATTTCATATGTTTAGATTTAGAATTTAGAACTTCACAATTGGAAACCCACTTTAAATTTACATTCCTTCTAATTTACAAGTTATTCTCTTTAAATGGTTACTTCCTTAAAACATTTCATTATTAAATTCAACAACCATTTATGATAATAACCAAAATTACCATCTCTGAAAACCAATTCATTATTATCTTATTCTGAAACACTTCTCCAATTTAAGATTTCAATTTCAGTTTGAATCCATTTCAAACTTATCTTTATTTAATTTCAGTTTGGTTGTATTATATTACTTCTTAATTTAATTCCAAAAATTTAACAACCAATTCCCTTAATATTTATTAGAAAGAACTAATGCTTTATATATCAAAATATATTCTTTGTAAAATCATTTAAAATCTTTATATAAGGAAATAACAAGTACGCTCTCATACACACACACACACACACACACACACACACACTCAACTCATTATAGGGTACTACTGACCCTATTCTTAATGAGTATTCCACCAGAGCCAAGGTTCTTGCTTAACCTTCTGCTCTGATACCAAATGTAACGACCCGGAACCCGAAATTTCTAGATAGTTAAGAAAAGAAGAAAAGAGAAAGAAGAAGAAAATAGAAACAAGTCGCAGAAACCTCACATTCGCAGTGGATCAAAATATAATATCACATAAATAATAGTTATACAAAGGAAAATTTTACTTGTCAAATTACACTTTAGTATATATCAGAGTTACAACATACTTACAAACATAGGACAGATAAATCAGTCTGTTTCAGATACTATAATATATCACAGCAGAAACTCTACATACGTTCGTGCTCTCCAGCTCGCCTCCTGACCTCCAGAACGTCCTTACCTGAAAATCTGCAATACTCGGTCTGTCCCGAGCATTACAACAAAGTAACACCCGGGTCAGGCTGGAAACCATCATGAGTAAACCCATCTAATATGAAATACACCAAAACAATAACCAATTTTTAATCCGGGGTAACTCATAACAATTTTACAAATCCACAGGTTTGGTATAGACAATACTTATTATACTCATCAATTTCTAAGTGTCAGAACTTAGATTTTATGATCCAAATCACTTAAATTATTCCATATCAGCTTATCGATTTCACAAATCAGTTTATAAAGAATCGAAGGGGGTTTGGGTATTTACTAATACCCGACTCCGGTCTCTTCGAATCCAATGTCATCTTAACCCAAATTATCCAATTAAATATAGTTCAACTTTAATTACCAGATAACATTTTAACACATCAATTCATGATTGATAGATAATCACATTATCACCATTCATCCAACATATCATATCACAAAGCAATTCATATCAGGAATATCAACCAGTCTCAAGCACTCATCATCATTCAATCATTAATAAGCAAGATTGATTACTTCATTAATTATATTAGTTAGTGATCCTCAAATTACTTTCATTAGTGAATTATTCTTAAATTTCATATAACGATTAACCTTTAACTTAATTACATTCATTAATTAATCTTGATAAATCACAATCAGAAATTAACTTTCCTTAATTACTTCATCAATTAAACCAACTTCTTGATTAATTATATAAATTAATCCTTCAATTATACTGAGTAATCATTATTTAATTTTCTTCCATCAAGTAATTAGCCTTTAATTACTACCCATCAAGTAATTTCCTTAAATTAAATTACATCCAGTAATAAATTACTTTACTAAGAAATTTCACCTCATTAATTACCTTAAGTAATTATACTTAACCCAACATCAAATGATTAACTTTAATTAATTAAACTGAATTAATTAACCAAAATTAACCACATCCAATTAATTAATCATACTGAGTAATTAATTCCTTTAATTACTTCATTAAGTAATTATACATAATAATTCTTCTTCATTAAGTAATTAACCTCTTAATTACTTCTTACTTAATTATTTCTAAATTAATTAACCTTGATTAATCAATATTTAATTATCACCTTTAAGTACATTAAGTAATTAGCCTTTAATTAATGATACAAATTAACTATTCTTCACCTATCCACTTTAATTTCACTTACCCTATTTTTATTATCCTATAATCTCTTACATTAAATAATTAATCATCAAATAATCCACACGAATTAATTGTTAATTAGTAAATCTTTAATAATTAATTAATTAATTACTTACTTAACAATTAATCCTTGAT
This sequence comes from Allium cepa, assembly GCA_030765085.1. Classification (NCBI taxonomy): domain Eukaryota; kingdom Viridiplantae; phylum Streptophyta; class Magnoliopsida; order Asparagales; family Amaryllidaceae; genus Allium; species Allium cepa. The sequence continues at coordinate 143,363,357 of CM060932.1, forward strand.
TATCAAAATTTATCTACAGAAATCAACCCTTAATCATTCTTGATTAACCCTTATTAATTAAGTAACTTCAAGAATTAACAAATAATTCTATTTAATTAATCAAACATTTAAACAATATTTTAACATTACAGAATAATTAAGTATAATATTAAAACTTCATTATGTTAATTTAAAACATTATGTTACTATTTATTTCTCCCGAGACAAAACCCATGAATACTCGAGCTAACTTGAGTTCCAACCTTCCTTCCCTCTATTCTTTCTTCTTGTCTATACTAACTACTGCACTAAGTAATACATACCAACAACACAACGAATACCCAAAACAATCCATAATTTTCCCGAGATTTCCCCTATGCTTCCGCTTCTTCATCCTCACGTAGCATCGATGGCGCACAGCGACCCTCGTGCACATGCACCAGACGACGGCGAGGTTTCAGTATTCTCGACCATCACCGGCAAGTCGCCCTTGCCAAGCCTGATCATCGCCACTAGCTAGAATTACTCGAAATTCCAGAAATCAAAACCGAGCTACCTGGAGGACAACTAGAACTCCTCACCGATGCTAAACATCACCACCGGCCTTGATTCTGATCACCGGAGTTCGTGCGAACTTAACTAGAGTTACATTAACGACCTCCATGTCGTTTCCCACACTCGCGACTAGTTCCAGATCGCCAACGACCATGCAACGAACTCCGTTCCATCCCTGATACAAACCAGACATCAAATCCTAAATCCCCTTCGCAAACCTCCCTGGCCAAAAGAAAAATCATCGAGTACTTTTCTTGTGTTCGCCTTCATTCATACCTCCTATGACCTCGATCCCGAGACACCCAACCATCGAGATCACTAAAAATTGACCCATTACCCAATTCCGTTTATCACACAATTTCTCACGAATTTCCCAATTAAAAATCATGATTTTAATTTTAAAAATCTTAAATTATGATTATGATTTATAATATATACATGAAACGTTAAATTGTTGAAATCAGATTTTGATCAAATTTAAATTATACTGGAAAATTTCGAATTCCAGAAGCCTACAAACGTATTTAACTTCCAACATAAAATTTTAACTTTAGCTTATGTTTTTACAACAAAATTTGTTTTAAATATCTAAGCATATCATAGGCTACGTTAAGAGATTTGAGGTTTTGATCGAAAATCTGGAACTTTGTACTTTAAACAGAGAAGATCACTGATCCTTTAATACATGCACATAGTTCCATTCATATATACACAATACATCAGCATGCAATCAAGCTTCTTAGATTCATGCATTCAGATCTAAAATAAAGTTGGGATCACTCACCTGTGTTGATGCGTAGAGTTTGATTTTGAAAACTAATTCGCAGAAGAAAAGGCATTGTTGAATTGGAACTTAATTCACTTAGATCATCACTAATCTTGAATCTTCTTGTTATGCTTGTTCAATCTGAGTGTTTTGAAGTATCTTGATTTCTCTGAGAATATTGCTCCCAGACTATTAATTACAGGTTTATAATTTCTTCACAAATCCCTTTGGTTTATATCTTTTTCCTTTTTAGTTTTACTTGAGAGGAGCATAGAAATTTAGAAGCATACATTTTTCAAATTTTCTTGTTTTAAAATGAAGATGAGAGAGGAACATGAAGATGTACAAGTTTTATTTATATTTATTGGTTATTATTATTATTTTATTATTATTATTATTATTTTTTAAAAGACACTTGTCTATGCATGTTATGCCTAGCTTGCACATGTTAAACTCAAGCTTACAATTGTTTTTATGTTGTTTTTATATTATGTTTGTTTTTTTCTTTTCTTTTTTTTAGATTTAAAAATAAAAGATATATCTTTTGATAAATAAAAAATATCTTAGGTGGATTTTTTGATATTATATATAGATCCACATTTTCCCTATAACTCACCTCTCATGGTATTTATATACCTATATTATATACCTTTATTAATTTGCTACAGAAGTTATAAATTTTTAGATATTTATAATCATGCATTTATTATAACTCAAATCCATTTATACACATCCAGATATTATTAATTGCCAGAATTTATTTGTTCAATTTATATATTCAGTATTTCTACTACTTAACCCAATTATATTATTAATTACAATGCCTAGAAATCCGGGTTATCACACAAACTTCTGACTGGTGATGATGATCTTCCTCGTTGCAAATGGAACACAACAGTTTGGAAAAGACAAAGTCCAGCCTCTGATAATCTCTTGCTCTGGAAGGTAATAAACAACGCTCTCCTCACGTATGTCAAGCTTGTCAGTAGAGGAATGAACATTACTGTTTATTGCAGCTTCTATAATGACCAACTAGAAATTATTAATCATTTGTACTTTGACTGTCCTGTAACTAGTAGATTGAGGCATAAACTAAAAACTCGTTTGGGCTTCAGGATGGTAGGAATGAACATGTTGGATGATTGGGTGATTCTCCCAACCACTAGGAATAATGAACATACAAACATTTATGGACCGCTGTTCAAAAAATTTGTATTACTCATATGGATTGAGAGGAACACCAGAGTGTTTGATGAAACTAAAAGAAAATCTGCATAGCAACTAACTGACTTGATAGTATATGAAGTGAGGAAACGGCTACGTGATGTAAATTCTCTATTTGATCCCGGTGATGCTTCTGGTCTTGGCAAGCTTGCCCTCTATGTTATGTTTAGTCCTCGGCTTTCTTTTTCTCCTTTTAAATTTAATGTCTTCCTTTGTTTTGATCCACTTCTCCCCTTCTCATTGTCCTTTATTGTTTTGCTTTTATTGCCTTTGTTTATGTAATTTGTTCGTTTCTTTCCCGAGTGGATCAATATAATGGTAAGGGACCATTCAACCCCGTCGGTTTTGCCCAAACTTGTTTAATAGTAAATAGTATAAATAAATGAAAATTATTAATTTTAAAACGTCTTAAAAATAATGATTAACAATTTTAAAATATTTTTTAACAGAAATCATAATTAACCTTTATCATTTTTATAAATAATAGTAATTCATTTTCAAACCTTATTAATAACCTTATTATTAATTTCAAACCATAATTATTATTGAAATAATCAACCTTTCCAAAATATTAACATTTTGATAAATTCTTTAAAACCATATTAACTACAAAAAATAACTTTAAAATAATCCTTCTATAATTAAATACTTTAAAACAATGTTAATATAATTAAATACTTTAAAAACAATATTAATATAATTAAATACTTAAAACAATATTAAATGTAAATAAATAATCTTTTGAAAAAACAACATATTCCTTAAACCCATTTTTGGATTAAAAAACATTTCCTGCCTTAAACTCAATTTCAATTCAATTAGCAATTTTATAGTATTTCAACATACTAATTTCAGGCCAATAGCCGCCAAACGGTCAACCAATATTGATATTGATTTTCTGTAATCACTGTAGCAACCTAGGATTTTGGTCGTTTAATTTTGAATATTTAATTTATTTTATTGACTAAAATATTGGTTTAAAGCTTTAAAACTCAAATTAAATTATAGGATTGTTTAGTGTCTTTGAATTATGAATAATTATTTGAATAATAATTTTAATATTTGGATTTTAAATTGAATATTAATTCTATGGATAAAATGGACATGTAAATTTCTTTAAATGATAAATAATACCAGTAAACTCAATTTATATATTATTTACAGTAATAAACGGTTCAAATGAATAATCAAAAATTTTATTTTTATTTTTACGATATGAATCTATTGATGTATTTTAATTTAATTTATTGCATTTCTCCATAATTCTAAATTTGGAAAATATTTAAATTGTTGTTTGACGATTTTTTGGCAAACGATAATGTTTTTGCAATTTTACAAAACTCAATAACTAGTGTATATTATTGTTGTTTTGGAATCGCGCTGTTGTTCTGAGCACGGCCGTATTTTTATTTGATCGATTCAGGGTCTATAAGTGAGCAGAAATCTGGCGGCGAGGTACTGGAATAATTAATATATAAGCAAGTCAACATCCTCTAACATTTCTCTGCTATGTTTTTTTTCTTTGTCTCCCTGTACCTTCCCATTCTTTTTCATTGGATTTTTTTCCGATTTAGCCTCGTTTTAAAACTTATTATCGCAAATAGCCCAGTTTTAAAACTAATATCAAATATAACCCTGTTTTGGCCAGCTCAGCGTAAAGCTGGCAAAAATGCACTGACGATTTTTGAAAAGGAGCCAGTGTAAAAAAAAACTAAAAAAAAAACACTGGCGGCTTTTTAAAAGCCGCCGGAAAAAAATATTACACTGACGACTTTTGAAAAGTCATCAGTGCATTTTGGCCAGTTACCGCTGAGTTGTCCAAAATATGGCTATATTTGATATTAGTTCTAAAACGAGGCTATTTGCGATAATAAGTTTAAAACGTGGCCAAATCGAAAAAATATCCTTTTTCATTTGATCAAGGAAAACGTACCTGCTCCATTTCCTTTTCAAAGTCAAAACAAGAAATAGATTATCCTTTTTTAAGGATTTTTTTCATTTTAACCTCATTTTAAAACTTATTATCGCAATTTAAAACTAATATCAAATATAGCCCTGTTTTGACCAGCCCAACGCTAAGCTAGCCAAAATGCACTGGCGACTTTTCAAAAGTCGCCAGTGTAAAAAAAAAAATTCAAAAAATACATTGGCGACTTTTGAAAAGGAGCAAGTGTAATTTTAAAAAAAAAACACTGGTTACATTTTAAAAGCCGGCATAAAAAAATATTACACTAGCGACTTTTGAAAAGTCACTAGTGCATTTTGGTCAGTTACCGCTGAGTTGTCCAAAACAGGACTATATTTGATATTAGTTTTAAAATGGGGCTATTTACGATAGTAAGTTTTAAAACAAGTCAAAATCGAAAAAAATCCTTTAAAAATATATTTCAATTCGAAGAAAAATCTAAAAAAATGGAAAAATGAAACATTTGGATCTTTTTGGTTGAGATCTATATGTGGATGGGGTATTTGGAGCTCGTGGAGACGTGTGGGTGGTTTGACAATGATTTTCGAATGGTGGAGATAATTAAGGTTTAGCTTTGAGGTTGGTATAGGTGATGATAGTGGTTGGCGCTGATTGCATTAAGTTCTTATCGTCGTAGAGCAGCTTCGGGAGGAGTTTAAGAGGGCGCGGTTCTTCGTGGTGGGTTTGCGATCTGGGCCTTGTCGCAATTAGGCAGCGTGGTCGCGTTTTGGTGAAGTAGGTCGAATGCGAAGTGTTGGTGATGGATGGAGGGAGAGCTTAATGAGAAGTTTGTTGTAATCGTCAAATATTGGAGTCGTGGTCCTAGGCGGTGTGTAGGTTGCACGACTGTGCACATTTTCATTTGCAGGAGATGTCATGGGCAGAGGGTAATTAGAAGTAGAGAAGAAGAGTTAGGTAGAGTAATTAATTAAAATAAAGTAAATAGTGTATTTAATTTATTATTTTAATTCAAAAATCTTATAAAACGTATAACTTATTTAATTTATTATTTTAATTCAAAAATCTTATAAAACGTATAACTTGTTCATACGAGGTCCAATCGAAATGAACTTCTTGCATTGCACTCGTACCAATGCAAGCTTTGTTTTGAAATCAGTTTGGTTGAATTTGAAGCTGTTGGAAATTTTGCGCTAAAATAGAATGCTATTCGATTTTAGACGGAACCGAAAACGCTTTGGCGACAATTGGAACTATGGTGAAATAAAACTCACTCTTTTTGGTTAATTAGTATGTTTGTAATTAATAATTTTATTTATGTCTGTTTGGATTTTTGGATATACTAGTTGTGGAATTGGGCACAATCAAAACCGTACAGGCTCATAGTGGATATTGAATTCTATATAATGACTAGGCCACGGAGGTACCGCACATCACAGTACACCTTTAGAAAAATGTATTGAGATCGTACCTAACGGTCCCTGCTAGCACAGAACTAGCCTACCCCTTACTGGATAGTACCTAATATCTTATCACCCTGGTGTTCCCACCCAAACGAGCACTCTCTTTTCCATGCACAACCATATCCATAATTATAATATATCCGAGGGTATCTAGAAAAGTGATAACATTCCTTACTTGGGTGCGACCCACTTAACCCTGCTGCATCTTCCATGTTTTTTCATTCTTGGCTGATGAGGCATGAGGCTATGTTGTACCTTTAGAATAGCATTCATAATTGGAATGCTAACATTCCCTTTCAGACCACGATGCAAATTATAACATTCATCCATATAAGTTGTTCTGGGTCTGAACAAACCAATTTCCAAAATTATCGTTACGATATCACAATTCGTAACGCATAAATCAGATTGAAATGGTTTTTGGATAATTAAATCCGATCCCGGTCTCTTCGAAATATCAACGAATTTGGCCAAATTTATAGTCGGTTATTTAATTATCAAATAACATCCATAACCAGTCACTAGGCTATACTTTATAAACCATCAAAACATTTATTTAAAAATGTCTTTGCAAATATATATATATATATATATATATATATATATATATACACATATTCAATCTCTTCCTGTATTTCAGTATTTGGAAACAAATTCTAATTCTAATATACATAACAGGATATTTCAATACATATCAATACTTAGAAATATTTCCGACCTCCACTTTTTATTCAACACTTTGAAAAATATTTCTATAATAATAATCTCGTAGTCGAAATATTTCAAATCCTTCCTATCGAATACTTAGGAAATATTTATAAGTATATTTTTCCAAATCATTCGATTTATGATACTTAGGAAATATTCCATTTTATTTCATACTTCTCAAATCCTTTACAATTTACTTGTAAGTTCCTTCTCTCATTTATAACGGATTCTATAAGTTTGCGGAATTCATTAATTAATTTCCTTTAAAATTTCCAAATTGATTACACTTGTCTATAGTTTTAACTACCCATTTCTAACTTCCTTTTTTGAATTCTAATTCATCTTTGAAATTCTCGTATTTTGACATTCCGGGAGTTTACCTTAAGTTTCCAGAACTCCATTACAAAATTTATCTTGTACAAATCATATCCGTTAAATAAACCCCGTTTACAAATCTCAAGAGAATTTATAAATAAATTACAATCATTTCAAAACTCTATATATATAATAAGTATTTTTAAATAATAATAATTTATTTTAAAAAAATTAAGTAATTATTTAAAATATTAAAACACTTTAAATAGACATCGATAATTCATTTCCAATTCATTTTAGATAAAACTAATCAATTTATAAAGCTTATTATAAAAATTTGAATTGATTTCAATAAATCTTAAATATTTGGATAATCCACTTCCAAAATATTTCAATATTTAATCAGCTTTATCTATATAGAATAATAATTAAAAGTCTCACTTTAAAAAAAAAAAATCTCAACAAAAAGTCTATTTGTAAACTCCAATATTACCGACTTCAATATATAAATCCCCCTTGATTTATATCACCTCGACTACATTTCAATTTCATAATCATTCTCACATTTCAAAAATAGAATCCGTTATTTTCCCAAAAACCGATTCCCATATCTCGATATAAATTCACACTATAAATTTATATTTCCAGTTTATCAACTGATAGTCATTTCACTTTATTTATAAACATCGTTTACAAATTTATAAACTCATTTCTCGTTCCCTCTATAAATAAAAGATTCATATTACTAAATCCGTTTATAAATCGATTTATATTTAAAACCCCTTTAGAAATCTATTTCTTAATAAAACCTAATTATATCCCAAACTAATTCAAAATCTCGTTTTCACCTTCCTTTTCATATTTTAACAAATCTCATTTAAAATCCATTGTTTTAGAAAGACTCAATTTAAAATTCTCTGTTGAAATCATTTTACAAAATTGCTAAATAAATTTCCAAAATCAAATTATTATTTATCCGAATCAATTCCTTTTTACAAATCCCAAAATTTGATATAAATATTTCATTTCCAAAATCACCTTTTAATTTATTCCCAAATCCAAAAATAATATTCATCGTATTTAAAATACCAAAATTAAGGCCAATGCTACTATAGCATCGAATAAATCAAACATATCACAAACCATAATAGGATATTCACACACATCATATATCAGTATATATGAAATAATCAATATATTTTTGAGGAACCAGTTGGATCCCTCCAACCCGTTTCCTTGCATCCAAAGATGTTATACAACATAAAATACCAATTCCGCTTCGAGATGGGATATCCAGGTAATATAGGGTCATCCGCTATTATATGGGGCACATAGTGTCTTATCCGCTCTAATCAGTGGAAAATATATCCAACTACTAATATATATATATATATATATATATATATTAACATATATAATATAACATCCAACTGATAATATAATTTAGTATATTATCAAAACGATAAATAACCAAACATCCAATAAGTGATATTTATTGACTACATAATTTTTCTAATTATGTGAAAAGGTGAGATTAACTCAGCATTAATTCAGTGGTTGCTTGCCCATTCTGGTTTTGTCTGAATTCGAATGATGTTCGAATCTAGGGTAAAATCCAGCAAGCTTAAATTTCCACCAACGCAATTCCATCTCGTAGTATGCGACGATATTATCCGAAGGCAACTTGTTTTGTTCGAACCTAACCCCAAACGAGTAAGTTATCATATTTTAATAATTAGATGATTTAAATAATATAACTTATTAATTAAAAATAATAACATACTTAATCCCTTAATTAAAAACCTTAACCCGCTTCCCTCTCTCTCTTCTTTTTTAAACGCAAAGAACCCAAACACTCCGCCCTTCCATCCATCGACGTTACTTCCACACGCCATCGGACTTGCCGCACCAAGCACTGGTGGTCTCGACCTCCGCTTCCTCTTCGTTCAAGAGCAATCGACCATATATATTCGGACATTCAACTTCAAAATCCAAATCCGATCACCTGGGACCATCACACCTCCACCACTAGGTGGCCACGTCTCCCTGTTACCATTCTTCTTCAGACCCCTCCGCCCTTCGGCCAAGACGCCATCGGAATTTAAAAAAAAACAATACCCACCATTTTCACGTTCAACCATCCTTAGCTGCCACCATGTGCCACCATTATCAATTTCCACCATCCAGTCACCTTCCCTCATCATTAGAACATCTTTTCAGTTGATGTCGAGGGCCATCTCGGCCTCGAGTGGCGCTGATGAACCCAGGACGTTGGATTTAAGGAATTTTCTTTTGGAAAGAATGAGTTTTACCTCTGTAGTAGGAGCGCGATTTAAATAGGAGAAGAGAATATAGGCTCGTACAGACCATAGGGTGGCTGAGCGTTTAGAAATAGGGCAGCTGATGGTTAGAATTGAGGCTGATGTGAATGATGATAGTATATATACATATACGTATATTTTTTTTTTAAATTCCCAAAATATCTAGATATTTATTTCAAACCCCGATCGTGGCATGCTGCTTGGCGTTTCTATTATTATAACCCTATTTCGAACGAAATGGAACAAGTTTCCGGACCTAGTTTGATCGTATAAAGAAGATAGCTTTTGGACCCACTTATTATATTAAATTCTTAATATTAATTTCAACGCATTTCTATCCCGTATGACCAAATGATAACTCTAAAATGCTACAAAATTTAAAATCCGATAATAATACACTACTACGGATTTAATGGAACTTGTTTCGTCGAATTCCGAGACTGTGCTCCGAAAGGCTATTTTTACTTGTCAATTAAAACGAGATATTCTAAAAAATAGTTAAATCACTTTTTAATCAATTTTAAAAGTCCGATCATCTTCATTCTTATTAATAGAAATTAAATAAGCCTTCAAATCACTTTTATCTAGCTTAAAACCCAATTGTTAATTATTTAAACGATTTTCAATTATTAAATTAAACAATTAAATTATCCAATAAATCGTTATATTTGAAATTCAAGCTATTAAATCTATAAAATTAACTTTCAAGTATTTAAAATTCGTTAAATATTCCAATTTCAAATACCCAAAAATTCTAGGTCGTTTTATTTTTTATCCTTAAAAGAATTTCGTCCCCGAAATTGCCAAGGTAGGAAAAATGCCCAAACCCATTTCTTTTCTAAAACAAATTAGTTGAAATAACTTCCTAAATCCATTTAAACTTTTAATTCTCCAGAACCAATTTGTTGAAACCTTATTATTACTTTTAATAAATTTCTAATTTCAACCATAGATTCTAAATGATATTATCCAGTCAATCATTTCAAGTCATAATCCCAAAATTAAAAAAATTAACTAATAAAAATTTTCTTCAAAATTTATAAATCTTTAAATTTTCGAAAAAATTTCACCAGCATCTTCTATGTGTGGCTAGATCAGAAAAACTACCAATCGCCATTTTAGGTCCAAGTCGGTAGAAGAAAACAAAAGCCAAGTAGCTCGATCATAAAACCATCAAATCAATAAACGATATAAACATGTACCCTTTTGTTGGACAACCCAGTTACTTATGAAACCAAAAACATCAAATTAGCTCTTGTTTTTAAACACCTACATCTTATTTACCAATGTTATCCAATCATATAGTTCATAATCATATTATTCTACATTTTCACTTTCAAATATTTGCTTTACTCATTCGTATGCAATATCCAATCTAATCGCTCATTAGATCACACAATTTCCACTTCCAAACTAGTATCGTTCATATGACTACTCTAGTGCGGACTCGGATCTGGTTCTTTGATTAGAAATCATCATTCTCCATGCATAGTCATATACTATGATAGAGAATCCTAGAATCAATCAAAATTCCATATCCAGTGTTCGCCGTTGAGAATCGAGTGAAGAATCCTAACTCGGATCCATATAAATTACATCGAAATTATATGCTCGAATATACATCAAACTGTTATGCGAATAAAATAATATACATACAAATCACGTATTTATTTACAATTGATTTCTTAGCTACACCAAATTCCTTTTATTCACCTTTATATCTCTTACAATCAATTATTCACAATCAATTATTCACAATCATAATTCAAATTCTCTTATTTACTTAGTATATTCCTTTCAATGCTAGTCATCTCGTAAAAAAAAATTTCCATCCAATTTTCTTAAGTCCATTATAAACATTTTATACCAACTTCTTATGGTTATTACCACTTCACCACTTAAGTTATATCCATTTTGAATCAAATCCAATTTTATTTTCCAATTTCAACATTCAATTTTATCCATTCACCTTCCAAACCATATTCAATTAATTAATTAATTCAATTAGTTCATTACATTAATTTATTTCCAATCTTAATAAATTCAGTTTCCAACAATTACTTCATCTAGCCTAACTTATGCTAAATTTTCAGAATTCACTTTATAATTAGCTTTAGTTAAGTTTAATTCCATAATTCAGTTCCAAATTTACTTTCCTTATACTCTTATTCAACAACTTAAAGCATTGCCATAACTTTCAAATCTTCAAATTTTATCAGTTATCAAACTTATTTTTCTCATGTTCTCAATAAAACATTTAAAAGAAAATCCCAAAGTTTAAATAGTCCTCACAAGTGTTAAATATATAGCATACTCACACAGCGGAAAATAAACAAGTATGGGAATACGTCCCTGTCATCCAGCTCGTCTCCTGAGCTCTAAAGCATCCAAACCCGAATCTGTAACACTTGGTCTGACTCATGCGTTACAATAAAATAACACTCGAGTCAGTCTGGAAAACTATCATGAGAAAACACACTCAATTCGAATTATTATCGTTATCAAAAGTCTTTGAAAACAAAGGTATCTCGTAAGACCACGCCACACATAAATACGATGGTTTTTTATCTTACGGTACTGAAAACATTTCATATCAAAATAATATGATATTATAAAAATGTCTATAGAAAACAAACTATAAAATAGCTAAAATGCTTGCATCTCACTTTTCAGCATAGTTGAGCATAATCAAAACAGTACAGGCTCATAGTGGATATTGGATTCTATACAATGACTGGGCTATTGGGGTACCGTCCATCATAGTACACCTCTAGAAAAATGTACCGAGATCGTACCTAACGATCTCTGCCAACACAAGACCGGCCTATCCCTTATAGAATAATACCAAATATGTTATCACCCCTGGTGTTCCCACCAAAACGAGCGCTCTCTTTTCCATGCACAACTGTATCCATAATTATAATTTATTCGAGGGTATCTAGAAAAGTGATAACATACCATACTTGGGTGCGACCCACTTAGCCCTGCTGCATCTCTTTTGTTTTAGTCATTCCTGGTTGATGAGGCTTGAGGCTACGTTTTACCTTTAATATGATTCATACTTGGAATGCTAACACTGCCTTCCAAACCACGATGCAAATGATAGCATTCATCCTTTCAAGTTGTTTTGGGTCTGAACAAACCAATTTCCAAAATCACTATCTTCATTATCTTCACGATGTCACCATTTGTTACTCATAATCGGATCGAAGTGGTTTTTGAATAATTAAATCTGATTCCGATCTCTTCGAACAATCAGCGAATTTGGTCAGATATAATAGACGGTTTTTTTAACTATCAAATAACATCCATAAGCAGTCACTAGGCCCTATTTTATAAATCTTCAAAACATTTATTTAAAAGTGATTTGCAAAGATATATATATATATATATATATATATATATATATATATATATATATATTCAATCCATTTCAGTATTTCAGTATTTGGAAACAAATTCAAAATCTTTTACACGTAACAGGATATTTCAGTCCATATTAGAAATATTTCAAATCCTTCTAGTCCAATACTTAGGAAATATTTATAAGTATATTTTTCCAAATCATTTGATTTCTGATACTCAGGGAATATTCCATTTTATTTCATGCTTCTCAAATCCTTTTCAATTTACTTGTAAATTCCTTCTCTCATCCATAACGGATTCTATAAGTTTTCGGAGTTTATCAATTAATTTCCTTTTCCAAATTCATTACACCTGTTTATAATTCCAAATCCTATTTCTAACTTCCTTTTTTGAATTCTAATTCATCTTCGATGTACTCGTATTTCGACACTCAGGGAGTTTTCCGTAAGTATCTAGAATTCCATTAGAGAACTTCTCTTGTACAAATATATTCGTTAAATAAACCCCGTTTACAAATCTCGAGAGGATTTATAAATAAATTACGACCATTTCAAAAATACATACATATATATAATAAGTATTTTTAAAGAATAACAATTTTATTAAAGAAAAATGTTTAAGTAATTATTTAAAATATTAAAAAACTTTAAATAATCGTCGATAATTCATTTCCAATTCATTTTAACTAAAATTAATCGATTTACAAAGCTTATTATAATAATTTGAATTCATCTCAATAAATCATAAATATTTTGATAATCCACTTCTCGAAATATTTCAATATTTAAATAGCTTTAACTATATAGCTTAATAAAGAAAAGTCCCATTTTAAAACAATTTAAATTTCTTGGCGAAAATCTAATTTTAAAATCCAATATTACAAACTTCAATTTATAAATCCCTATCGACTTATATCACCTCGACTACATTTCAATTTCATAATCATTCTCACATTTCAAAAATATAATCCACTATTTTTCCAAAAATTGATTCCCATATCTCGATATAAATTTACATTGTAAATTTATATTTTCAATTTATCAACTGGTAATCATTTCACTTTATTTATAAATTCATTTCCCACTCTTCCTCTGTAAATAATAGATTCATAGTACTAGATCCATTTATAAATTGATTTTATTTAAAACCCCTTTAGAAATCTATTTCCTAATAATTCCTAATTATATTCCAAATTAATTCAAAATCTTGTTTTCGTCTTCCTTTTCATATTTTAAGAAATCTCATTTAAAATCCATTGTTTTAAAAATACTCAATTTTGAATTCTCTGTTGAAACCATTTTACGAAATAGCTAAATAAATATACAAAATCAAATTATTATTTTATCCAAATCAATTCCTTTTTATAAATCCCAAAATTCAATATAAATATGCCTTTTAATTTATTCCTAAATCCAAAAATAATACATGGTATTTAAAATACCGAAATTAAGGCCAGTGCTACTATAACATCCAATAAATCAAACATATCATTATCCATAACAGGATATTCACACACATCATATATAAATATGTATAAAAAATCAATATGTTTTTGAGGAAACCTGTTGGAACCCTCTAACCTGTTTTTCTGCATCCACAGATGCTATACAACATAAAATACCAATCCCGCTTCGAGGCCTGATACCGCGGTAATATAGCGTCATCCATTACTATACGAGACTCATGGTGTCTCATCCGGTCCAATCGACGAGAAATATATCCAACTACTAATATATATATCAATATATATATATATATATTGATATATAATATAACATCTGTATGATAATATAATTCTGTATATTATCCAAATAATAAATAACGATCAAAAATAAATATCCAAACATCGAATAAATGATATTTATTGGCTATATAAAATTTCTGATTATCCCAAAAGGTGAGATTAACTCACCATTAATCCAGCGGTTGCTTGCCCATTCTAGTTCTGTCTGAATTCGAATGATGTTAAAATCTAAGGTGAAATCCAACAAGCTTAAATTTCCACCAACCCAATTCCATCTTGTAGAATGTGACTTTACGATCCTAAGGCAACTCATTTTTTTTGAATCTAACCCCAAACGAGTAAGTTATCATTTTTCAAAAATTAGATGATTTAATAATATAACTTATTAACTAAAAATAATAACGTACTTAATTCCTTAATTAAAAACCTTGACCCACCTCCCTCTCTCACTCTCTCTCTCTCTCTCTCTCTCTCTCTCTCTCTTTTGTTTTGAATGCAAAGAACACAAACACGCTGCCCTTCCATTCATTATCGTTGCTCCACACACCACCGGACATGCCGAGAATGTCATCAGAGAAGCCCCATAACTTGCCGCGCCCAACGTTGATGGTCTCGACCCTCGCCTCCTCTTCATTCAGGAGCAATCAGCCATATATGTTCAGTCGTTCAACTGCAAAATCCAGCCACCTCTGATCACTTGGGACCATCACGTCTCTACCACCAGGTAGCCACGTCTCCCCTTTACCATTCCTCTTCAGACCCCTCCAACCCTCGGTTAACGACGCCACCGGAATTTAAGAAAAACCGAAACCCGCCTTTTCACGTTCAACCGCCATTAGCTGCCACTACCTGCCACCATTATCGATCTCCACCATCCAATCACCTTCCCACATCAGTTCGAACATCTTTTCAGTTGACGTCGAGGGCCATCTCGGATTGAGTGGCATTGATGAACCCAGGCCATTGGATTTGGGGAATTTTCTTTTAAAAAGAATGAGTTTTACCTCTATAGTAGGAGCGTGATTTAAATAGGAGAATAAAATATAGGATCATACAAACCATAGGGTGGTTGAGCTTTTAGAAATAGGGTGGCTGATGTGAATGATTATATATATGTGTGTGTGTGTGTGTGTGTGTGTGTATTTAAAATTCCTAAAATATCTGGATATTTATTTCAAACCTCGATCGAGGCTTTCCCCCGACGTTTGTAATGTTATACATCTATTTCGAACGCAATGGAATAAGTTCCAAGACCAAATTCGATCATACAGAGAAGATAGCATTTTAGACCCACTTATTATATTAAATTCTTAATATTAATTTCAAAGCATTTCTTTCCCGTACGGCCAAACGATAACTCCAAATACTATGAAATTAATAATCCATTAATAATACACTATTACGGATCCAATAGTACTGGTTTTGTCGAATTATAAGACTTTGCCCCACAAAGCTATTTTTACCCATCAATTAAAACTAGACATTTTAAAAAAATAGCTAAATCACTTTTGAACCAATTTTAAAAGTCCTATTATCTTCATTCTTATTAATAGAAATTAAATAGGCCTTCAAATCATTTTTATCCAGCTTAAAACCCAATATTTAGTTATTTAAACGATTTTCAATAATAAAATTAAACAATTAAATTATCCAATAAATCGTTATATTTGAAATTCAAGTTATTAAATCTGTAAAATTAAATTTCAAGTATTTAAAATTCATTAAATATTCCAAATTCAAATACCTAAAAATTCTTGGTCGTTATACCATAGTCCTGCTTCGACTTGCGCCCCACCATCATGCGAGTGCACACGTGTGTATGATCGCCGAACCCACCTGCGCCGCGTTCAACTCGTGCTTGCACCTCTATGTACGATGATAGATCACCAAACTTCACCGGTGCCCCGCCCTTGATATGCTCTACAACTTTACTTTATATGCCATAGCTCAATGACGACCCAAATCGTCGAAATCAAAGGATTTTTGTTCGCCGTTCATCGACAAACTGCGCCCGCCGTACGACGATCTAGATCGATGTCGTGAACAACTTTGCAGCTGATAACTTTCCTTGATAATTCACGGATTGGTTTCGATCGGCGTGGATCGCCAGATGGGGCTGAAGATATTTAAATTTGAATTTAAAAAATTTTAAATCCTATTTCTGGTTTTAGGACGTGAATTTTATAGAGGTAAGAAGGATGGTTGACATGTAAGAGAAGTATGGTTGAATAATGCAGGTATGGCTAAGGCATGGGCAAGGTTGTAAAGTACAATATATATATATATATATATATATCATTTTATATTAGAAAATACTCGACATTACAAGTCCAAAAATATCTAACTTCAATCGAGACGTGCCGCTTGACGTTTTATATGTTATACCCCTATTTTGAACGCAATGGAACTTATTTCGAGACCTAATTCGATCGTATGTAGAAGATAGCTCTTTGAACCCAATTATTATATTAAATTTTCAATATTAAATTCTACACACTTCGATCTCGCACGACCAAAGATACATCTGATCAACATGAAATTTTGATGGCGTATTATAATTATTATTATAGATCCAATGAAACCGGTTTCATCAAAATCTGAAGCAATGCCCCCAGAAGGCTTTTCACTCGTTAAATAAAATGAATTATTATTAAAAATCAGTTAAATCACTTTTAAATCAAAATTGAAAGTTTTGTTATCTTTATTATTATTAATAGAATTTTAAATAAGCTTTGAAATCATTTGTATCTAACTTAAAACCCAAGATTCAATTATTTAAAAAATTATTATTAAATTAAACCATTAACTTATCAAATAAATTTCTAGAGTTGAAATTCAAGTCATTCAACTTATAAAATTAACTTTTTAATATTTAACATAAATTAAATATTCCAAATATCAATTTATTAAAATTATGCGTCGTTACAAATACATAGAGCGGTCACTTAAAAAGTCCAATCAGATGGGTATCTAAGGCAAGGATGTTTAACTAAGGAGAAGGTTCAGTAATTAAGGTCTTATGAATGGAAAAGCTCACATCTCTTGGCACTTACATGGCTCATCGAAGTGGTCTGTATCAAATGTATGGCCTTAGTGGAAAATCCAAAATTGTTTTATGCTTTAATTTGATTCAATATGCAAATTTGAATATTACAAATTTAAAGTTATAATTTTTTAAATTTGAATAAAATAAAATAAAATTTTATGAAGGGTTATAAATTGCAAATATAAAATTGTTTGAATTTTACATAAATATAAATGTTATATTTGATTTAATCAAATAGTTTAATTGATAAAGAAATACATATGAATATATATAACTTAGTGAATTATAAATGTTGTAATAAAATAGAACACACACACACACATATGTATATATCTGTGTGTGTGTGTATAACATATGTATATGAGGTTAAATGAATTAAAATCCGCATAGTCTTATACATAAGATGTAAAGACATATGAAGTCATGTGATATAATATTATACACATCCCCCTTAAAAAATCGATAATAATCAGATATTATTATTTTAAATTATGAATTTAAAATAATGTTGCTCTCCATCCTTTATAGTATAAATTGAGTACCATGCATACGTATGTTAGCATCCTTAGGCTATAAAATATTTGTAGTGATATTTATTTCTTCCCTCAATTTGTAAGAATATTTTGTAACTTTGTTGAGCACCCTCAATGGTTATGTAATTCGACCGTTGCAAAATGATAGGTGTATAGTATCTAATATACTTTATGATTTTTTGAGCACCTATAAGGTTATAAAAATGACTAAGAGAAAATGAATGTATGGTTAGAAATTATGTATGAGATATAATTAATAAAGTGTTACCTACCGTTTATGTGGACTATAATTTGTTGAGAACCCTCAAAGTTACAGTGACATGATAAATGGATATTAATACCCGCTAGAAGAATTTTAGAAAGTCTTGTATCTCTTTTAGAGTTTTTTGAGAGATGTAGAATCTAGTCCGGCCCTTCGTATATGAATATAATAAATCAATCTAATAAGTATAATAACATATATTGTGTTATCTAATTTACTCTAATAAATTTATATAGATTAAATAGCAAAAATGAATTTATATTATTGAAAAGCACATTATCTGGCACAAACTATAGGTCTAGTTAAGGAATTTAAAAATCGCACTCACCTAGGAAGTAAGCATGTAATCGTCAATGAGCCTAAGACTAAACCCAATGAGCCTAAGGAAAAACAAATAGCCTCATATGTGTCATGGTCAATAGAATGTGAGCTTACTTAATATTACGTATTGTCAACCATAAGCACCTAAAGACAGCATGAGAAAATGGGTGTCCAATCCATATTTCAGTGCTTATAAAAGTTGTACGGTGAATAATCTAATATTACAAGGTACAAGATCTTTTGGAAATTGTTTCATACGAAAATGAGCAAAGGAACTCCCATCAAAGATCACATACTCAATATGATTGGGTACACAGAGATATTGGCTAAGTTGAGAACAACTCTTGACACAAAGTTATTGATCGATTTAATCCTTGGATCACTGACTTCGTAGTTTGACTTGTTCATATTGTATTTCAATATGAACTCGTTGAAGTGTACTGTCATGGACCTACTTAACATTTTAAAGTTGGTCAAGAGTACATGTTAATGGCACATCTTCTATAAATATTCACAGAAGAGAAAGTGTAGGCGACCTGGGCAAGGGTGAACGTCACCATTGCTTTAAGAAGGGACACCAAAAGAGATACTATCTGGATTATACGAAGATGCTTAAGGAGAAGGAATCTAGTTCTATCATAAAGTATTTTCCTTTACAAAATTGTTTATCCATAAGTGATTTATCTTTGGTTTTAGATACTAAATCAAGAATTCATATCTATAAATTGTTATAGGGATCTAGGAGCAACAGACCCATAGTAGGAGGGACAATGGAATTCCAAGTTGCAAATGGAGCTATTGTAGCTATCATGGTAGTATTAGATTATCATGTGAAGCTTTCTAACAGACATAATTTAGTTTTATATAATTGGTATTTTGCACTGGACTTTATTAAAATATTCTTTGTTTCCCAGCGATTATAGTTTTATATGCAATGGTAATGTTGTGATATTTGTTATGATAATCAAATTATTTACTTTGTTACTTTAGAGTTGGGATTTATATATTGATCTATAATCATGTATTTACTATTCAAAACAATAATGCAACTAAATAAATAATAGCTACCTTTGGTGTTGTATACTAGGCCATATAAATAAGAAATAATTGAGCAAGTTAAGGAACAAAAGATTTCTACCATCATTTGATACTTGTACATCGTGTCTTAAAGGTTAAATGATCAAGTACCAATTAAATGGAAGAAATGAAAGAGTCATAAAATTATTAGCATTGTACATATAGATGTATATGGACTTACGTCTACAGCTAGCAAAGATGGATCCTTATATTTCATTGCATTCACCAATGATTTATGTGACGAACCAGATTTCAAACCTTCAAAAATCGACATCAGTATGTCCTCTGTATAGCATGCCGAGCAATCTGGTGTCGAAAATACCAGATCGTTAGAGGAAAAGAAAAAAGAGGTAGAAGAAAATAGAACATCAACAACACAGAATCTCACAATCGCACTGGAATAATATACAATGGATAATAACATGTCTTTATACAAAAAGAATTATAGCTATTATTTATATGTTACATCATTAGAGTACAACAATCAATGACTCAACACTGGACAGTTATAATAACTTGTCCTCACAAATGCTAAATACATTGCATACAACACACAATAGAATATAACCAAGTATATGTGATACGTCTTCGTAATCCAGCTCATGTCCCAAGCTCCATATCATCATTTTCGGAATCTGTAATACTCGATCTGACCCGAGCATTATAAGTAAAGAACACCCGAGTCAGTCTGGAAAACCAACATGAGAAAACACACTCAATTTGAATTCATTAAAGTTATCAAAATCCTTTGAAAAGCAAAGGTATCTCATAAGACCACACCACACATAAACACGACAGGTTTTTACCTTACGATAACCAAAATATTTTATATCAAAATCATATGATATTATGATAGTGTCTAAGTATAAATACTTATTCAAATAGCTGAAATTGCTACATTAATTAAATTCCAGCATATTAGGCTATACAACCAAAACCATAAAGACACATATTGAAGAATGGATTCGATATGAATGATTAGGCAATGAGGTACCATCTGTCACTGTACACGTCTAGAAAAATATATCGAGGACCACGATGGGATTCCCTGCAACATAAGGCCGAACTACCCCTAACGTGGATAGACCGAATATGCTATCACCCCGGGTGTTCCCACCCTTTCCGAGCTCCTTTCATGCATCATAGTAATAATATCCGAGGGTATCTGTCACGCCTCGAAATCCAACGTTCAAGAAACGACATCAAATACCTCACTTGAATTTGACTGCCGGAGATTCAAACGTTGAACTCCAGTTCGGTGGAGCTTATAACAACATTAGACGGATATAAACAGCAGAAACAAAAGATTATTTCATTTATAAACAACACCGATACAATGTTCATCACAATATTTGAACAACACCAACATCAGAGTGTCATATACATAATACAACAACAAAACGATAACACCATAACAGATCAATAACCACAGAGTCTTCAAAAAGTTTCCAACATACTTTGATTTCGATAAGTTTTTCCAAGATTCCAAACACTTTTAGATCCAAAAGGCTTCAAAAGATCTCCAAAACAAAAGCTTGCAAAATCCGACAGCTTCCAAAACCAAAGACTTCCAAAAGACTTCAAAGATCCAAACCTATTATCCAAGCTGGCTCCAGAACACAGATAACCTGCTTTCAGGCTGCCCGCGTGGAAAATTATGGGCACCCAGAGTTAGGAAAGGAGCAATAAACTCTGGGTCAGTCATGAGACTGATATGAGTAAACAAAAACAGTTGTTAGAACAAAAACAATTTAAAAAGAAATTCTTCACGCCTTTGGAAAATGAAACTACCGCAAGACCTTCCGGCACACACATAATGCAATCGCCCACTTGGGGGAGATTTCTCCTAATGATAGTCAAATGTGGTTGACATGAGAAAACACTTTTTGATATTATTATTAGTGCATAGTGTGAAAACATTTCGAAAGTATAATATAAATCTTAGCTAGCATAGTATCATTATACTATGCCTATTATAGCTACCATTTAAAAATTGCAGGTTATACAATTGAAATCGTAAAGGGCTCGTATTGAATGGTTGGATTTCCAACAATGGTCAGGCTGAGGAACTTCCTCACCGAATGGGTATGCCTCGGGAGGGACGCCTCGAGAACCTAACCGGATCTCTGCTATCTAAGGCCGGGTTACCTCTGTAACTAGGTAACTACTGACACGAGTATGCTATCCCCCGGTCGTAACTGACCTTTAACCAAGGCCTCAACACCAACAAATTCCAACAACCACATAAGTTAAATATCTTGGCTCTGTACTATGACATCACTTTTTATCCAGAAGGAAATGCACATACCCTAAGGGGCGCTACCCCCATAACCATACTGCATTCTTCTTGTTTCGACCATTTTCGGGTTGTGAGGTTCGACGAAGTCTCGTCCACAAAGCTACGTTTTTCACAAAAGTCATGCTTCGATCAACAAATGCTCTGCCCTCAACATGTCACACTTCCAAATTGGGTGTATATCACTAATAACTATCAACTACATAACCTCTGAGCTCGTACGTCTCAAAGAAGGGTGTTAAGCTAAGTGAATAAATTCTCCGCCACCAAACAGAAATGTATTTGATCGAAATCAGCTTTATATCTCAAAGTGTAATGTCAGACATACAACTATACAAGTCCATTTCGGGTTCGAACGGAACAGAAGGCACTTCGTCCAATAAAGAAAGAAGCCCTTGCAATCCGGGCATCCACAATCCCAACCGAACTCCCCATCACATATGGAGATCTCTATACCGGAGCAACTCAGTGCAGAGTCATTCGACAGGTTTTCCTATTGTTCTCAAAAACACCCGGTCTCCACCACCATCTTCAAATGCTGTCCATTTCGTCGTATCACTATTCGAAATGGGTTATATGACACAAAGTCCTCTCCCGGCTAAACCGAATAGTGAGCGCTTAATTTAAAAACACGTGGATATATAAATCATAAAGATTCACCATTAAGAGTCGATGTGGGTTTCGGATAACCAATGGGAATCCGACTCCTTATCGCATCAAAATTTAAATGCCATTTAAAGGCCAACAGTTTTCACATTCATACAGAAACATATCACAGATATCACATTTCAATTCACAGCAATTCACATCACCAAGTATCACAGTCACATAACAGAGGTATCAATCAGTTCAAGGCATTCAATAATAATCAATCGTCTATAAGTAAAATGAATTAGTCGTATGATTATAATTAATTAATCACATAATTATTTCCATTAATTATCCTTAATTAATGATTAACTATCCTTAATTATAAATTAATTAATTCTTAATTATTAATTAATTAAACTTAATCACTTTCATTAATTAAATATTTCTTAACTAATTACATTAATTAATTATTCCTTAATTCTAAATTAACTAAACTTAATTAATAATTAATTATCCTTTAATTAATTATTCTTTAATTATTAAGTAATTATAAATCATTTACCTTAATTAATCACTTAATTATTATTAAAATCTTTTAATCAATAAATCATAATTAATCACTATTAACACATGAATTAAATCAAAAGATTAAGATTAATTAAAATAACATTTCATCTTAATTAACTTTTAAATTACATTATTCATTTAAAATAATTAATTTGTAAATGATGTCACAAAATTAAATAAATTAAACTTAATTACTTTTTATTAATCCAAACTTAAATCAAAACCATTATTTAAAAGCATGGATTAAAAATGTTTAAAATTTAAATTTGGTTTTAAAGTCAAAACTGTTTTTATATATCAAACCCGAGCCTCCCCGAGTGTTACCCGAGCTAACACGCCGCTTACTTCGAGTCTTCCCCCAAACCAACCCGTATTTTCTTTTCAAACTTTGATTTTTGTTTAAGTTTTAGAGAACCCGGTACAAACATAAAAATACCGAACCCAGACTCGAGCCAGCACCCAAACTTCTCGAAGATAACTTCGAGTCACCAATCTTTCTTCCTCAATCCTACATACCGACACAACCAAATACGTGTGCATATTTCACACCGCTCCGATCACCTCTGGTCAATGCTATGACCATTGTCAAGTCAACCACAACCACCACGAATCATCAGACCACCTAGAACCCCTGAACGATGACGAATACACGATCGAGCTATATGGCCCAAACTGGAATGAAACCGGATCGTCAAAATTTTCCTCGTCCCGCTGCCTTAGGCCACCAGAGGGGATGAAATTCCAACCAAAGCACCAATCCCCTACGCTACGATTCCCACCAAAGCGATCGATTCCGTTCAACTAACGATGATGCAGTAACAAAAATTCCGACCTCAACCAAACACGGGCTTGAACCCTTCATCACCGTTGTCTCGACGCCACGATGAATCATAAATTCATCTAATATTTTTCTGATGATCCCCGACCATCATGCAAGCTTCAACCTCGATCACGACACCCATCATGTCGCCGATCACCAGAATTCGCCAATAAACACAATATCGTTCAACTCGAATATCTCATTCAATACTTCATTAAAAATCTTGATTTTACTTTCAAAATTCATTATTTTCGAAAACATTTCAGATGGTATACGTGAAACAAAAAATTATGATGTTTGAAATTTTAACATATTTTGAATTTGCCTGTATTTTCCAATTTCCACAAAAACTTTAATTGATTTTTGCTCACATTTATTTTTAAAACTTGAAACATGTCAAAACAAACAAATTTTGTTTAGATCCTAAAGTCTAGTAAGGATCAGAAGAAGAGTAATCGGATTTTAAACAGGTTTTTAAATCCTGTAACCTAGAACAGAACTCATGTTCTTGTTTACAGACATGCACATATCATATTCACCTATATACATATACAAAATTGTACACATGCAAACAGTTTTCAACATTTCTTCAGGCATTATTTCTAACAACAAGTCAAAATTCAGGTTTTAAAAAAATTTACTCACCTGATCAAGAAGAACAGAGAGCCTGGAACCTTGCTTTTGAATTTTGAAAAAATTGGAAACTTGAATCTGGAAATTGCTTTACAACTTGCCGATGTTTGAGTAGAATTGCTTGATTGCTGAGTGAAAACTTTGAATTTTCTTAAGTTTCGAAGTTGAAATCTTTGCTTTGATGTTGATTTACTTTATTGTTGATATTTGATACAATTTCCAGGCTTCAGACTTTAAATTGTAAAAGGTGTTTAATTTTTATGGTTTTGATTATTTGCTTTGATTTCTTTTGAATTTATGTCAACTACTTTGTTACTGGTTTTAAAGTTTTGGTTTTTTCTCTGAATTTTAAAGAGTTATGACGACCAACTATTTCGTACCATTCAAATCGACAATAATCCACCCATGTCGAACTTGAATGATGCAAAATAACAGATTGTAAATAAATTTGGAGCAAATGAAATCAAATACACAGAATCACACACAGAGAACAATCAGAATAACTCGAGCGGAATATAAAATAACATAGTAGTTCATGAAGCTACTATAACAAAGTCTCAAATAAATACACAAAATCAGTCTGAAAACAACATAATAGAAATGCAAATACATAGAAGTTCACTAATACATGAAATAAACTAGAATAGATAAAACTGAAATATATATATATATATATATATATATATATATATAGGCAGAATCTCCAGCAAAGACCAACTCTAGAAAGAGAATCCAAAGCCGTGAATACTCAGGCTGACCTGAACGTAAAGCAAAACACAAAACACTTGAGTCAGGACATATATACTTATATAATAAACCAATTCAAGTGAACTGTAATAAAGATACAAGTAACTTAAAGGATGCCTGGGACCGTCCATCCTCTAAGGAACTGTTAAACTATTTACTATATAGTAATATTTCACAATTATAATAATGTCTACAGTAAAATAAACTTACTTTAAAATATAGCTAAGGAGTGACCTAATATTCCCCTTAACTCATAATAGTCCCAGCAGTCCATCTAGTATCAGCGTATCTCCAGATCGGGAGACTACCCTAAATACTCCATGGGCTACGGAAGAAAAAAAAAACTCGTAGTAAAGGCTCGGTATGGTAGATGACATGGCACACAAGTCAATGCCAAGGTAGATATACCAATTACGCACACGGGCTGGCGGTAACGTAGCAGCCACTGCGCCCACCCCGAACAACACTCCAAAAATCAAGGGGTGCACCCAATCAATCATAACAGTAATAGAATGGTATCGAAGAGGTGTGTCCGACCAGAGGAGCTACCCCTTTTGGCCCAAGATCGCTCCGTTTTATCCACCTTAAGCCAACTCACGGCAGTCGGGTCCACGTAATGTACCTCAAGAACGTTGTCACCATCCTACTTCATTCTGGAATCTCCGCCGCGCACACAATTGTTAAAGTGGTTTTCGGTATCGACAGAGAGTATGTCCATATCCGATCCTGGTCTCTTTAACAACCAATCGTTATTATAACCCATGGTTATAATTTTAAAATGGTATTTATACTTCAAAAGTCAAATATCATTTCAAAAATTCGATATCCTTTCAAATCCATTTCAAAATAATCAAAATATCATATCTTTTCAAAACCAATACCATTTCAACTCACATTTAAAAATAGTTTATATTTCAAATCGAATTACTTCATTTAAATCATTAAAATGAAGTTATTATATTTAATAATTAAATATTAAATTTACAAAATTAAAATCTTTTCAAAATTCATTCATTCACTTAAATTTATCAAAACAGTAAAAATTCACCTTTCGCGGCATTTAGAAAATGATACGGAAAGTTATGTTTAAAACAATTCAATTTAACAAAATACAGCATTTAAAAATGTTGTAATAGGTTACTTTAGTTCAAATAAAACCTTAGTTAAATTCGCAACTCTAGCACTTACGAAGTGCTATAATAGCCCTTAATTCAATTTAGCTATTTAGTTCATTTCTATCAACTACAGCATTTACAAAATGCTGTAATATCCTTTACATTAGAAATAATAGCATTTCAAAAATATGCTGTCTATTAAATTTCAAATATTCAATATAATTTCATTAACAATTAAATTCATATTTAAACCATTTTAAACTTATAAAATCATATATTTTTATTTTTAAAACAATCATTTAATTACTCTTATATCCATGTTTTTATAAAGTTAAATTTTCATTCAAAATCAAAATTTAATAATAATTTACTTATAAAATTCAAGAATTAAATTTTCAATTCTTTAAATTAATTTTTTAACTTAACACTTAAGTTTAAATTTCCAAATATAACTTATTTTCATTTTATTTTCTTAATTTAAAATTCATTTTTAAACAAAATTTACAAATTTCCAATATAAGTTATTTAAAAATTCAACTTAAATATTCATTTATTTCACATTTTAACTTATTCAAAAAAATCATTAACACTTTATAAAAATCATTTTAAATTCATTTTAATTCAAATGTTAAATCTATTAATCATATTTTCGTACTTAATTCAAATTCCATTTATAACCAAATCATAATTTCCAAAATAACTTATATTTCAAATTTCTAACTTTACCATTAATCTATTTCACTTATAAATTTTTAGAAAATCAATAATACTTTATAAAATCATTTTTAATGAAGTTTAAATCAAAATATTATAATATTTACATTTCTAAAATACTTTAAAATTTCAGAAAAATATATATTAACCATGGGTCTGTACAAAATTTTCTACCTTAGGTAAAGCGATATGGATATTATATCATTTCAATCCGTAATTTACAATGAAAACCTGGGTTTTATCATTTCAAACCCACAGTCCCAAGTAAATAAAATAATTAAAAATCATTCAGGCCTATCATTTCAGCCCATAACGATTTTTCCATATTCTAAAGTCTGTTCGGGTATGTATCATTTCAATCCATAGTGATTCTTATCTACAGGGAATTTGCAGCGTGATAAACTGATATAAATAACAGAATAACATTATATAACAGTATATATGATATAACAGGTGTATAAGTATGGGTGAACATCATTTGATCATTGCATAAGCTGATATAACATGGTGATATTGGTTTACATATTCAATTGCGATCAGATTTACTATTTATATAAGTATAAATTTGTCTAGTGAGAATTACTCACCTCTACGAGCTGGAGATAACAACCAAATACACAAAACAGAGATCTTCAAAGGCATGAAAGCACGACTACGATTTGAGTGTAGAAGAGCCAAAGCTAATTGCCTCGTCACATAGAAAACAAAACAATATATGCAACATAAATTTTCAAACCAAAATATTATTAAACTAGCTAGAAATATATGCACAACACATAGACAAAATTTTTGCACTTGCATTCAACAATCTAATGCTCATCCATAGGTTAGAATACACGGCTATGGATGTGGATTAGGATCAGGTTTTGGGTACAAAAGGTGTCCATAACATGAACATAAAGGAGTAGAAGTGATCTGTGCATGTACAACACACATACAAGGCAACAAAATGAGTTTTCCAAGCGACAATGGTTCGACCACAAGCATGATTGGGCATGGCCAGGTCTGGTAGTGGACTAGAGGTAATGTGGCAGGGGTCTCAGGTTCAGGTATGGCTAGTGGTGGTGATGCAAGGGTCGGCCAAGGTGGTGTGTGAGGTGGTGGAGCAATATGGTGAGCTCGTCTACGATGTATAAGTGGAGTTTGCTTAATATTTTGGTGGATCTTCAACATAGATGGCCATGGCTATGGATGAGCAGTGGAATGGAGGGGATGGTGGCTGGTTGTGGTGGAGGTGGAGGCAGCCATGGTGAGGAGGAGGAAGGTACGAACACCCGAAACAGCAGGACCAATACCATTTCAACCCATATTTAAAAATAGTTTATATTTCAAATCGAATTACTTCATTTAAATCATTAAAATGAAGTTATTATATTTAATAATTAGATATTAAAATTTCATAATTTAAGTCTTTTCAAAGTTCATTCATTCACTTAAATTTATCAAGACGGTGAAAATTCACCTTTCGCAGCATTTAAAAATTGCTATGGAAAGTTATGTTTAAAACAATTCAATTTAACAGAATAAAGCATTTAAAAATGCTGTAATAGGTTACTTTAGTTCAAATAAAACCTTAGTTAAATTCAGCAACTAAAACACTTACAAAGTGCTATAATAGCCCTTAATTCAATTTAGTCATTTATTTAATTTCTATCAACTACATCATTTACAAAATCCTGTAATATCCTTTACATTAGAAATAATAGCATTTCAAAAATATGATGTCAATTAAATTTCAAATATTCAATATAGCTTCATAAACAATTAAATTTATATTTAAAGCATTTTAAACTTATAAAATCATACATTTTCGCTTTTAAAACAATTATTTAATTGCTCTTATATTTATGATTTTATAAAGTTAAATTTTCATTCAAAATCAAAATTTAATAATAATTTACTTATAAAATTCAGGAATTAAATTTCAATTCTTTAAATTAAAATTTTAACTTAACACTTAAGTTTGAATTTCCAAATATAACTTATTTTCATTTTATTTTCTCAACTAAAAATTCATTTTTAAACAAAATTCACAAATTTTCAACTTAAGTTATATTTAAAAATTCAACTTAAATATTCATTTATTTCACATTTTAACTTATTCAAAAAAATCATTAACACTTTATAAAAATCATTTTAAATTCATTTTAATTCAAATTTTAAATCTATTTATCATATTTTCCTACTTAATTTAGATTTCATTTATAACCAAATCATAATTTCCAAAATAACTTATATTTCAAATTTCTAACTTTACCATTAATTTATTTCACTTATAAATTTTTAGAAAATCAATAACACTTTATAAAATCATTTTTAATTAAGTTTAAATCAAAATATTATAATATTTACATTTCTAAAATACTTTAAAATTTTCAGAAAAATATATATTAACCACGGGTCTGTATAAAATTTTCTACCTTAGGTAAAGTGATACGGATATTATATCATTTCAATCCGTAATTTACAAAGAAAACTCGGGTTTTATCATTTCAAACCCGCATTCCTAAATAAATGAAATAATTAAAAATCGTTCAGGCCTATCATTTCAGCCCATAACGATTTTTCCCTATTCTAAAGTCCGTTCGGGTATGTATCATTTCAAACCATAGTGGTTCTAATCTACAGGGAACTTGCAGTGTGAAAAACTGATATAAATAGCAGAATAACATTATATAATAGTAACATATGACATAGCAGGTGTATAAGTACGGGTGAACATCATATGATCATAGCTTAAGCAGATATAACATGATGATATGGGTTTACAAATTCAATTGCGATCAGTTTACTATTTATATAAGCGTAAATTTGTCTGGTGAGAATTACTCACCTCTACAAGCTGGAGATGACAACCAAATACGCAAAACAGAGATCTTCAAAGCACGAAAGTATGACTATGATTTAAGTGTGGAAGAGCCAAAGCTAATTGCCTTGTCACATAGCAAACAAAACAATATATACAACGTAAATTTTCAAACCAAAATATTATCAAACTAGCTAGAAATATATGCACAACACATAGCCAAACTTTTTGCACTTGCATTCAATAATCTAATGCTCGGCCATAGGTTAGAATACACGGCTGTGTGGATTTGGATCAGGTTTTGGATACAAAAGGAAGGCCATAACATGAACATAAAGGAGTAGAATCGATATGTGCATGTACAACACACATACAAGGCAACAAAATGAGTTTCCAAGGCAACAATAGTTCGGCCACAAGCATTATTGGGCACAGCCAGGTCTGGTAGTGGACTGGAGGTGATGTGACAGGGGTCTCAAGTTCAGGTATGGCTGGTGGTGGCGATGCAAGGGTTGGCTAAGATGGTGTGTGAGGTGGTGGAGCAATATGGTGAGCTCGGTTATGATGTATAAGTGGAGTTTGCTTAATATTTTGGTGGATCTTCAACATAGATGGCCACATCTATGGATGGGCAGTGGAATGGAGGGGATGGTGGCTGGTTGTGGTGGTGGTGGAGGCGGTCATGGTGAAGGAGGAGGAAGGGCCGAACACAATGGGTCGAAGCAAGTGCAAAATCCAAAACAAAACAAGGAAAAAGAGTGAAAAAGAATGAAAATTTATACCTAACCTTTTCTTCGTGTGATGGCCGAATATTTTTGTGGGTTTGAGAAATTTTTTATGTGAAAAAAAATGAGGGAGCCGGCTGAAAAAATGGGTATATGGTCAGCAAATGAATGGATGTGGTGATTGGTATTGAAAAGGCAAAAGTGAATGTGAAAAGGAATGCATATTAAAGGTCAGAAACCCTTTAAATTTCTAAATTCTTTTTCCAATTTAAAATACATATGAAAATGCTTATAAATAAAGTAAAAACACAAAAAATAATGAATGAATAAATTTTTTTAATATAAATATATTTAAATTAAGAAAAAAGCTAAAAATTGGAAACTAGGCTTTAAAAATTGAAAATAAATTCAATAAACTTTGGAAAAATTTTATCATCACTTAAAAAAATTTTAAAAATGAAATCTTGTAATAAAAATAAATTTAAAATAATTTCAAAATAAAATCAAATCAAATTTTAAATTATATTCAAAAATCTAGGGTTGTTACAAGAGTGAATATAAAAGAAATGAGAGAGAGGAGATGAAATGTTTATGCAGCTTATTTCTATTATTTTTTTAAAACAAAAGAAAATAAAAAGACATTTGACACTTGTTCATCTTCATAATTTAAATCTTAACACTTGTTAATTTTCATACTATCTCTCTTACAATTGTAATTTGCATGTCAATAATGTGTTTAAAAATTTAACACTTGTCTATTTATATTTTATATTGATTTTTAAATTGCATTATCTACTTTATAAATATATTCTCCTTTATTTAAATATATATAATTTAAAAGAAAATGTTTTAAAACTAATTATACGTTAAATAAATCATATATATATTATTTTAAATTTAAAATATTTTACTAAGACATTTATTTAAAATTTTAAATTCAAATTAAACTTCAAAACCAAATCTACCTATATATATATAATAAATTCAAATAATTTTAAAATATTTATTATTTTGAATTTTAAAATCAAATGCAAATTACAAACTTATTCAGATATACAAATCAATACTTATCTAATTTATTTTGAAATTTTCATATTAATTTTAATTTAATTCTAAAATTTAATGCCAAATTTATATCAATTACTTGTTTTAAATTTAATAAAAATTGGGATATTATAGATTTCTCCTCCAAGAAAATTTCATCCTTGAAATTTGAAAGAGAGAGAGAGAGAAAGACAAACAAAGAATATATGAATATATAAAAGATAGAGAAAATGGCTTGCCAGATTAAGCCAGAATATCCACTCTGCAATTGGGATAGGACTTTTGCATGCTATCCTCTGTTTTCCAAGTATAGTCATTTGGATCACCACTCCATTGCACTTTAACCAGTTTCACAACTTTTTCCTCAACTGCCTTTCATCTTGGTCAATTATCTTTAACGGTTCTCTTTTCACTGCCAGATTTGGTGTGATCTCTAAATCCTGCTGAGCGGCTTCCTCAATAATATAGTCTGGATCGTGCACATATTTCCGAAGGTGAGAAACATGAAACACATTGTGTACGCCAGATAACCAACTAGGTAGCTGCACCCGATAAGCCAAAGAACTGATCCTCTCCAATATAGGAAAAGGACCAATATATCGTGGTGCCAGCTTACTAGTCTTTCCAAATCTTAACACTCCTCGCATTGGGGAAACCTTTAGGAAGACAGAATCACCAACTTGAAACTCTAGAGCTCTTCTCCTGTGGTTAGCATAACTTTTTGACGACTTTAAGCAGCTTTCAATTTCTTTCGTATTAAATCAACTTTCTCAATGGCCTCGTTTATCATATATGGTCCAAGAACGAGTCTTCATCCAACTCAATCCAACATGCAAGTGATCGACACGGACGCCAATATAATGCTTCGAAAGGAGCCATTTTGGTACTGGCCTGATAGCTATTACATGAGAATTCAACCAGATGCAAATGGTCCTCCCATGAATCGCCAAAGTCAAGAATACAAGCACACAAAAGGTCTTCAAAGATTCGATTTATTCTTTCTGTCTGCCCATCAGACTGTGGGTGGTAAGTAGTACTGAAGTTCATTTTGGTTCCAAGCGTGGCCTGAAATGCCTCCCAAAATCTGCTAGTGCAGATCGGGTCACAATCACTCACTATACTGCTCGGAACGATCTCTTTCACATACAATTCAGCCAAACTTGCTGCTATTCGGTTAGATTTTACTAGGATGAAGTGGGCAGTATTGGTCAAACGATCCATAACAACCCAAATCGGTTCATTACCTTTTCGAGTACATGGAAACCCATCTATGAAATCCATAGATACTTGATCCCATTTCCACTTATGCACCTCCAATGGTTGGAGTAAACCCGCCATCTTCTTTTGATCACTTTTTATTTACTGACAAGTAACACAACGATTGACATAAATAGATATGTCTCTCTTCATTGTTTTCCACTAGAAAGTCCTTTTGATACCTCGATACATCTTGTTAACTCCTAAATGAATACTAAGTTTGGACTTGTGACACTCGTCCAATACTTCCCGTTTTAGATCCGGGATCTCCGAGACACAGATCCTGTCTTTCATCCTTATAATTTCATTATCATCAATTTCAAAATACTGGAATCTCCACCTTGACATATTCTTCTATAAATTTCTCGAAGAAATTTGTCTTCCTTCTGCTTACTGGCAACTTTCTCAAGAAGAGTAGAAGTGACAACAAGATATGCGAGAACAGCATGTCTTCTACTCAAAGCGTCGGCTACCACGCTGGCTTTTCCAGGTGTATACTGAATATCTAGGTCGTATGACACTAGAAATTCCAACCAACATTGTTGCCTCAGATTTAAATCTTTCTAGGTGAAGAGATATTTCAGAGATTCATGGTCGGTGAATAATTCGAATTTTTCACCTAAAACAAGAAGGATTTATTAAGTATAAATATTATGTTAAGTTAAACGTTTAAAGTTTTAGGAAAGATGAAAGAGATTCTTACCCAGAAGATAATGACGCCAGATTATAAAGCAAAGATAACTGCTAGAAGTTCAAGATCATGGGTTGGGTAGATTTTTTCATGTGGATGCAATTGTCTACTCGCGTAGGCAATCACCCTACCTTGCTGCATTAGAACAGCACCCACACCAACACCACAAGTATCTATATAAATAGATAAGCCTTGATTCCCATTAATAATATTGAGAACAAGAGCAGTGGTCAATCTCCTTTTCAACTCCTGGAATGCTTCTTCACACTTCGGAGTCCAATCGAATTTAGCATTTTTCATAGTCAGCTTAGTTAACGGACTGGCTAACTTAGAGAAATCTTGGACAAATTTCCAGTAATATCCCGCTAAACACAGAAAACTTCTAACTTCCTTTGGAGTTGTGGGTTGCTTCCAATCTAGAATAGCGGAAACCTCGCTAGGATATACAGAAATTCCCTTTTCTGTAACAATATGATCGAGAAATCTAACTTTCTTGACCCAAAAATGACATTTCAAAATTTTGGCGAATAAAATGTTCTTCCTCAATATTTCCAAAACAATTCTCAAGTGTTCAGCATGTTCTTCTTCGATTTTGGAATAGATTATAATATTGTCAATATACACAAGAACGAATTTATTCAATACTTCTCGGAATACACGGGTCATTAAGTCTATGAAATACGTGGAAGCATTGGTTAGTCCGAAAGGCATGGCTAACCATTCGTAGAATATGTCAGGACCCTTGAAAGCTGTTAAATGAATACAGTCTTCAGCAATTCGCAGCTGATGGAGTCCTTGGGCTAGGTCCATCTTTGATAAGAATTGAGCGTCGTGCAGTTGATCGAATAGATCGTCGATTCTAGGCAACAGAAATTTGTTTTTTAGACTTAGTTTGTTGAGATCGCGGTAGTCCACGCACAATCTCAGAGATCCATCGTACTTGGCTACGAACACCTTAGCTGAACCCCAATTGGAAACACTGAGGCGTATCAATCCTTTCTCCAGCAAATCTCGGGTTTGCTTGACTAGTTTTATTCTTTCCCTTGGTGCCATCCTACGACTTGCACGAACAAGAGGACGAACATTGGGAACTAAATCGATTCTGAATTCAATTTCTCTATGCGGAGGTAAAGATTTGACTTCTTCTAATACGTCTGGAAATTCCTGGACAAAAGGTATAGATTCCAGACTAGGTTCAGGATATCCTAAAGTATACATCAACTTATCCATTTTTGGACTCGGATCTTCACAAGAAATTTCAATAAAATTTCCAAGTTTTTTTTGACCAAAATCGTTCGATTGTTACAATCTAATTTAGCTTCGTATTTCGTTAACCAATTCATTCCGAGTAAGATTTCAAATTCGTTAAAGTCAAGAAAAAAGGTTGATAGGAAATCGATGACAAGAATATGAGATAGGAACCTTCCTACAATATAGAAATTTTTTTGCAGGGACACCAACCGGATTCTTCAAGCAAATGGGCTCGTCGACAAATCCGGGTTCAAGTTTTAATTCATTTAGGGTTTGTTGGGAGATAAAGCAATGTTTGCCTCCCATGTCAAACAAAACTCTAACAACACTATCATAAATAATAAGGTTACCTTCTAAAACTCCTTTTCCTTTATCCACCTTTGAAGTTGAGGGGTCATCTTTTATTGCATACACCTTCGCCACTTGAACTTGCTTCATTACTAGGCAATCTTTTACTACGTGTCCTGGTTTGTGACAATAATAGCATTCTCTGACACCCTGACTAGTCTTCGTGGGTTGTTCTTTCTTTACTTGTTTCTTTGGTTTTTTGCAACTGTTTGAATAATGGCTCTTATCCCGACAATTGTAACAACTAATATCCCTGGCCGGGTTTTCCTGATTACTCTTCTTCTCCTAGCCTTGATACGGTGTCTTCCCTCCGAACTTCCTTTTCTTCCAATTTGGATTGCTTGCATTTCCTTTCTCCTTCAAAACTTCCTGCTTATCTAGGGCAGCGTATCTATAACCCATATCTGTTAGATCAGAAAAAGATTCCTTCACGTAGGCAGTCATCCTCTCATGGAATTTCTTGTTCATTCACCGAATGAATCTTTCATTCTTCTTGAAGGGTGTGTTCACCAAATCTGAACCAAACCGAGATAACTCGTTAAATTTGTTAAAATATTACTCAAACTATAAACTTCCCTGCTTCAAATCCTTGAACTCCTGGTACATTCTGGAGATACTAGTAGATGGCATGTATCGCTGCTCAAACACCACTTTGAATCGACTCCATGTGAACTCATCTTATGGCTCATCCACTATGATAATCTCCCATTAGGCTAGAGCTTCCTCTTGGAGTTGCCAAGAAGCTATCAATCACATTTGATCGTCTTCCAACTTCAGCCCTCTAAAAATTCTTTCACACGATCGAATCCAAGCTTGTGCTTCGATAATAGACTCCTTCCTGTGAATGGCCTTCCACCAAGTTTGGAAAAACTTCGATATAAATCAGCCAAATTTGACTGAGGTTGGGTGGGAATAGCTGCTTCCGTTGTTGCAGGGACGTGACCAGCTGTAGTGGTATTTCCCCATCCCCTAGCTCGTCCTCTTCTAGTGCTCATTCTCACTATCTGTAAATAGTAAGAAAACTTGATTTAGACCATATGGACAAGATATCTTAGGGATATACTCATTCTAGGTTATTTCTAACCCTATCTCTAATGAGTCATCTAATATGTTATACTCCATAGCTAAAGTTCTTACTCAATCTTTA
Organism: Allium cepa; assembly: GCA_030765085.1. Taxonomy (NCBI): domain Eukaryota; kingdom Viridiplantae; phylum Streptophyta; class Magnoliopsida; order Asparagales; family Amaryllidaceae; genus Allium; species Allium cepa. The sequence continues at coordinate 143,399,713 of CM060932.1, forward strand.
GCTCTGATACCACTTGTCACGGTCGACGACAGCGGCCATATAACGACCCACCATGGTAGACAATGGTACCCTGGACTTGTTTTTATAGCCAGCCTTTCGACTTCTTCACCTACCTGGTTAACCAACCCTTCCTCAGGGACTTGTAGGGGTAAGAGTCTCCCTTTTGCCACCAAACGCGAAGCGAGAATACCCTATCACGTTGTATTAAGCAAGGTCGGTCATGGGAATGGTATGAGTAAACAAAAACAGTTGTTTGAACAAAAACAATTTAAAAAGAAATCCGTTCATGCTTTTGGAAAATGAAACTACCATAAGGCCTCCCGGCACACACACAATGCAATCGTCCACTTGGGGGAGATTTCTTCTTATGATAGTCAAATATACTTGATACGAGATAACACTTTTTGATATTATTATTAGTGCATAGTGTGAAAACATTTCGAAAGCATAATATAAATCTTAGCCAGCATAGATACCATTATACTATAACTACTATTTAAGAATGGCAGGTTATACAATTGAAATCATAAAGGGCTCTTATTGAATGATTGGATTTCCAACGATGGTTAGGCTAAGGAACTTCCTCACCGAATGGGTACGCCTCTAGAGGGACACCCCGAGAACCTAACTGGATCTCTGCCAACATAAGGTCGGGTTACCTTTGTAACTAGGCAATTACAGACACGAGTATGCCATCCCCCGGTCGTAACCGATCTTTAACCAAAGCCCCGACACCAACAAATTCCAACAACCACATAAGTTAAATATCTAGGCTATATACCATAATTTCACTTTTTATCCAGAAGGAAATGCACATACCCTAAGGGGCGCTACACCCGTAACCTTGCTGTATTCTTCCTGTTTCGACCATTTCTTGGTTGTGAGGTACGACGAAGTCTAGTCCATGAAGCTACACTTTTCACAAAAGCCACGCTTCGATCAACAAATGATTAGCACTCAGCATCCCACACTACCAAATTGGGAGTATATCACTAACAACCATCAACTACATAACCTCTGAGCTCGTACGTCTCAGAGAAGGGTGTAAAGCTAAGAGAATAAATTCTCCGCCACCAAACGGAAATGCATTTGATAGAAATCAGCTTTATATCTCAAAGTATAATGTAGACATACAACCATACAAGTCCGTTCCGGGTTCGACTGGAACCGAAGGCACTTCGTCCAATAAAGGAAGAAACCCTTGCAATACGGGTATCCACAATCTCGATCGGACTCCCCATGACATATGAAGATCTCTATAACGGAGCAACTCAGTGCAGATTCATTCGACAGGTTGTCCTATCGTTCTCGAAAACACCCGGTCTTTACCACCGTCTTCAAATGCTATCCATTTCGTCGTATCACTATTCAGAATGGGTTATATGACACAAAGTCCTCTCTCGGCAAAACCAAATAGTGAGCGCTTAATTTAAAAACACGTGGATATATCAATCACAAAGATTCACCATTAAGATTCGATGTGGGTTTCAGACAACCAACAAGAATCCGACTCCCTGTCGCATCGAAATTTAAATGTTATTTAAAGGCCAACAGTTTTCACATTCACACAGAAACATATCACAGATACCACAGTTCAATTCACAACAATTCACATCACAAAGTATCATAGTCACATAACAGAGGTATCGTTTAGTTCAAGGCATTCAATAATAATCAATCATCTATAAGTAAGATGAATTAATCGTGTGATTATAATTAATTAATCACATAATTATTTTCATTAATTATCCATAACTAATGATTAATTATCTTTAATTATAAATTAATTAATTCTTAATTATTAATTAGTTAACCTTAATCATTTTCATTAATTAAATATTTCTTACCTAATTACATTAATTAATTAATCCTTAATTATAAATTAATTAACCTTAAATTAATAATTAGTTAACCTTTAATTAATTATTCTTTAATTATTAAGTAATTATAAATCATTTATCTTAATTAATCATTTAATTACTATTAAAATCTTTAATTAATAAACCTTATAATTAATCACCATTAACACATGAATTAATTCAAAAAATTAAGATTAACTAAAATAAAATTTCATCTTAATTAACTTTTAAATTACATTATTTATTTAAAAATAATTAATTTGTAAACGATGTCACAAAATTAAATAAATTAAACTTAATTACTTTAAAAATATCTTACTTAAAACCTTTCTTAATCCAAACTTAAATCAAAACCATTATTTAAAATCAAGGATTAAAAATGTTTGAAATTTGAATTTGGTTTTAAAGTCAAAACTGTTTTTATATATCAAACCCGAGACCACACCGAGTGTTACCCAAGCTAACATGCCACTTACTTAGAGTCTTCCCCCAAGCCAAACCATATTTTCTTTTCAAACTTTGATTTTTGTTTAAGTTTTAGAAAACCTGGTACACACACAAAAAATACCCAAACCCAGACTCGAGCCAGCATCCAAACTTCTCAAAGACAACTTTGAGTCACTAGTCTTTCTTCCTCAATCCTACATACTGACGCAACCAAAGATATGTACACGTTGCACACCGCTCCGATCACCTCTGGTTGATGCTACGACCATCGTCAAGTCAACGATAACCACCACGAATCACTAGACCACCCAGAACCCCTGAACGACAACGAATACTTGATCGAGATATACAACTCAAACTGGAATGATACCGGATCATCAAAATTTGCATCGTCCCACCGCCTCAGGCCACCAGAGGCCATGCAATTCCAACCAAAGATCCACCAATCCCCTACGCTATGATTCCCACCATAGCGATCAACTTCGGTCAACTAACGATGACGAAGTAACAAAAATTTCGACCTCAACCAAACATGGGCTTAAAACCCTATATCACCGATGTCTCGACACTACGATGAATTATAAATTCATCTAATATTTTTCTGATGATCTCGACCATCATGCAAGCTTCAACCTCGATCACGACACCCATCATGTCGCTGATCACCAGAATTCTCCAATAAACACAATATCGTTCAACTTCGAATTTCTCGGTCAATACTTCATTAAAAATATCGATTTTACTTTCAAAAATCATTATTTTTAAAAATATTTCAGATCGTATACCTGAAACCAGAAATTATAATGTTTGAAATTTTAACATATTTTGAATTTGCCTATATTTTCCAATTTCTAGAAAATCTTTAATTGATTTTTGCTCACATTTATTTTAAAACTTGAAACGTGTTAAAAACAAACAAATTTGGTTTAGATCCTAAAGTCTAATGAGGACAGAGGAAGAGTAATCGAATTTTGAACAGGTTTTTGAATCCTTTAACCTGGAACAGAGCTCATATTCTTGTTTACAGACATGCACATATCATATTCACCTATATATATGGATACACATACACGTGCAAACAGTTTTCAACATTTCTTCAGGCATTATTTCAAACAACAAGTCAAAATCCAAGTTTTAAAAGAATTTACTCACCTGATCAAGAAGAACAAAGAGCCTGGAACCTTGCTTTTGAATTTTGAAAAAGCTGGAAACTTGAATCTGGAAATTGCTTTACAACTTGCTGACGTTTGACTTGAATTGCTTCATTACTAAGTTAGAACTTTGAATTTGCTGATGTTTTGAAGTTGAAATCCTTGCTTTGATGTTGATTTACTTTGTTGTTGATATTTGAGATGATTTCCAGCTTTAGACTTTAAATTGTAAAAGGTGTTTAATTTTTCTAGTTTTGATTATTTGCTTTGATTTCTTTTGAATTTGTGTTAACTACTTTGTTTTTGGTCTTAAAGTTTTGTTTTTTTTTCTTATATTTTTAAAGAGTGAAGATAAAAGAAATGAGAGAGAGGAGATGAAATGTTTATATAGCTTATTTCTACTATTTTTTTAAAATAAAAGAAAATAAAAAGAAATTTGACACTTGTTCATCTTCATGATTTAAATCTTAACACTTGTTAATTTTCACACTATCTCTCTTACAATTGTAAATTGCATGTTAATAATGTATTTAAAAATTTAACACTCATCTTTTTATATTTTATATTGATTTTTAAATTACATTTTCTATTTTATAAATATATTCTGTTTTATTTGAATATATACAATTTAAAAGAAAATGTTTTAAAACTAATTATACATCAAATAACTCACATATATATTATTTTGAATTCAAATTATTTTACTAAGACATTTGTTTAAAATTTTAAATTCAATTTAATATCCGAATCTACCCATATATATATAAATTCAAATAATTTTAAAATATTTATTATCTTGAATTTTAAACTCAAATGCAAATTGCAGTCTTATTCAGATATACAAATCAATACTTACCTAATTTATTTTGAAATTTTCAAATTAATTTTAATTTAATTCCAAAATTTAATGCCAAAATTTATATCAATTACTAGTTTTAAATTTAATAAAAAATTGGGATGTTACAGTATCTAGAAAGGTGATAAATATACCCTAATTGAGTGCGACACACTTAGCCTTGCTGCACCTCTCCTAATTTTCAGTCATTCTCCGTTGATGAGGCTAGAGGCTACGATTACCTTTTAAAGGAATGTTCACTTAGAATACTCATTGTCCTTCAATGACAATGTACTGATAGCATTCATCCATACAAGTCCGTTCTGGGTCTGAACGAATCCAAAGGCACTATTCCTACTGCATCCATTTTAGAATCATCCTCCAGATTAGTATCGATTATCCCTTGGACCTCACCGCTCCATCTTCGATTCCTTGCTCTTGTTTTCACTTCGAAAATGTACTTGTTTGATAGAAGTGGTTTCTGAATAACTTTTCCGATGCCGGTCTCTTTGAAACAACGTTCGATATTTTCGGTAAACTCAATCCCAGTTCTTTAGGAAATAAATAGACGAAAATAAGATCGAAGATCACCTCCTAATCGTTAATGGGCGGATTTCCTTATTATCGTCCTAGAAGAACGAAACGAGTTTGTACGTACGGTATGGCGCCTCGAATGACAACTGTACCATATAATTCCAGTGTTTTTCCGTAGATATTCCCAAATTATATTTCGAACCCAGATTTGATAGTCGGTTATTAACTATCAAATAAACAATCATTTAACCAAATATTTCATTTCCACTGAAAACACCAAGTCTCGTTTAATTTAAATTTTAAATAAATTAAATCTCTTTATCCAAAAGTATGTACTTATCTTATCGAATTCAGCATATTCACAAACTATCCTTTTGAAAAATATTTGAAACCCTTTCAAATAAAAAGGAAAGTATCATTGCAGTATTAACCATGGATTCACAGCTCAATGGTTACGTCTCTATCCCAGAAAAATCCAAAACTTAACTACAGGTACTCTCTGCCTCTGATTTCGCCATGAAAGTATACCATTACTTCACGAAAACTTTACTTGACAATTTTCTCAAAATAATACTTACAAAAATCCGTATAATAAATTTTCAATATAATTTAGGAAATGCCCTTCTATAAGAGTTACTATATAAAATAATATTAATATTGAATAATTTATCTTTTAAAATAATCACACTATTTGATTCTTAGATAATAATTAATTTAATATCAACTCATTATAACTAACCTAGTAATTAAGTATACTTTTACAAATTTAAAATAATTACATAACTTTGAAACGATAATTAATTCTGATTTATCAATAAGATTCTAATCGATTTACAAGACTCATTCATAATCTATAATTTATTTTGACAATTTAAAAATATTTAAACAACTAATTTTTTGGAGCATTTTTATGCCAAAAATATTTTTAAAATCACCTAGTTTAATAATGAAATATCCACCTTTTACAAACAACTCAACTTTTTGATAAAAATATATCTTCCAATTCCAATATAACCAGTCCAATATTTATAAATCCCTCTCGATTTACCACCAATTTATTTATGTCCCAATTCTGTGAATTCTTTTTCACATTCTCAACAGAAAAATATATCTTTTCTTTTTACCGATTTACCTACCCCACTATAAAATCTCACCATGAATTTATAACTTCAATTTATTAAGTGATAATTATTCACTTTACTTTATAAAACCTTGTTTATAAATCCCATAGTCTCATCTTCCGTTTACAGCGGTTTCACTTCACTTAAGTGCATCATAAATTGATTTCTAAATTAATTTCCATTTATAAATAAATTCCTTAAATAAACCAAACTATACTCCAAAACCAACCAAATCTCAATTCTACTTCCATTTCGAAATTTAGAAATCTTATTTAAGATCCTATATAACCAATTTTTATATTTATTTCCAAATTTCTTTTTTTCCCTCTCCCAAACTACTTAAAATCTCTATTTTTAAAATCCTTTTATACTTAAAAATATCACGTAAGTTTTATTATTTAAAATCCTTTATATACATTATTCCAAAATCTTTATTTACAATATCTCGAAATAGTTAAGTACAAATCTAAGTCAAAATATTTATTTTATCCGGATCAAATCCTTTTAACTAATCCAAAATTCTATATAAATATTTGACTTCTAAATTCCCTTTTAATTTCTTTTAAAATTATATATATATATATATATATATTATGGTATTTTAAAGTGTCAAAATCTAGGCCAGTACCACCATAACATCCAATAAATTCAAATCACACCGTAATTTATCATAGATTATGAAAACATATCGCATATCAGTGCATATGAAGTTAAATTCAATATTTTGGGGAATCCAGTTGGATCCCTCCAACTTGTTTTCCTACAACCATTGATGTTAATACGACATAAAATTACCAACTTCACTTCGAGGTGGAATATCGTGGTACATAGGGTCGTCCGCTATTATGCGGCGCACATAGGGTCTCATCCGCTATAAAGTGCAGGAATATCACTCCAAATACTGGTATATATATACTACTATATATATAACAATATAACATTCAACTGATAATAAAATACAAGTTCATCCAAATACCCAATAATTTATTTTAAATATCTAAAACTTAATTCTAGCAATCCAAAAAGAGTGAAATTTACTCACTTTGATTTTTATTTGCCAACGTTTCATTTTTGAATTAGAATTGAACTGGATTCAAATTTTGATCCAAAATTCTAACAATCTCCAAATCTATCCTAACTAGCTCTAAAATGTAGTGCTCGTCCATACGACCCTAACGCCGCTTATTTCGTCCAATTCGGACCACGTATGTAAAAGATACACATTTTTAAATATCGAATACAATTTATATAATAATTTTTTTATTATACCCTAGTCGAATCTCAGCCGTCCATTCCACCATAGTAGATCGCAGCTGAACATGTCATTCTTCCTCCATCTCCAGGTAATCGAGTATGCAAAAAACCCATGGCCGCCATCGAAAACTCGATCACCACTCCTCCACATTATCCTTCATCTTATGACTAGAGATCGACCCAAGGTCGCCACATCGAAGCCCCACGCGAGCCTCACCAATGCCAGAAGACCAGTCAAGTTCGACACCTCCTATTTCTTGAAAAACACGAATGAAACGGCAGCCTTCATGGCCGATTTTTGGCCATCACGTCGAACTTAGGCAATGTCCACCCTCAGATGTGTTTGACTCTTCGTGCCCTTTGGTTTTCCAGTTGGAAGTTTCTTTCAATGGTTGATTTATTGAGAGAGATTTGAGGTGGAAGGGGAATCAATTTTTGGCCATGGAAATGATGATAACGACAGCTGAATAATTTTGGGCTTGGGTTTTCTATGAACGCATGTGTGCATATGTGTGTGTGTATGTGTGTGTGTGTAATATACTATTTGAAACCCCATTCACACATGATTTTTTCAATCTCCAAACAGAACGTGTCGATAGGCATTCATAATATTTTACCCATATTCCGAACACAATGAAACAAGTTTCGAAGGCCAATTCGAAAGTATGCCGAAGTTACGGTATTAAACGACTAATTTTAAATTAAATTCTTTAAATTAATTTCTGTGCATTTTCAGCTTCCACTATCAAACAATAAATTCGATTGCTACGAATTTAAAATCCGATAATAAAACACTATTATGGATCCAATGGAACTAGTTTCGTCAAATTCCAAAGCTATGCTCTGGGAGGCTATTTTAAGAATGTAAACCCTAATAAATTAAAGGTTAGATCGGTCTATGCATGTTTATAAAGTATCCTTGAAATTCTCATGGACACATAATCTATAACGCAAGGAATAAAAAATGTTTGTAGTAAGACATTGTAACAAATGGGGATTTTCGGCCCATGAAAATTGACACTAATACGTCCATTGTATTGCGTGCCGAGTATTCACGTGTCAGAAAGACCAATCATTGCGGAAATTAAGAAGATAGAAGATAAGAAGAAATAAAAACAGTCGTTGAATCTCAAAATGCAACGGAATAACATATATTAATCTACGTAATTCTTTACAAAGCCACTTCCAAAATAATACATCAATGTCATACAAATACAAATTCTATCTCAAGACAATTATAACAACTTATCCCTACCTAATTGATACAATATACATATGTATAATACAACAAAAACAAGATAATAACTTGTTATTGATGAAACCTCCTGCTCTAAGCTCCTTCAAAATGAATCCGTAGGAAAACATGAACTACTTTGCTACCCATAAAAATTTGAGCACCTAATAGTTTTAGGGAAAGAAAATAAAACTCCGGATCAGACATGGGTCTAGTGTGAGTAAACTCAAACAATTGAATTATTATGTATAAAACCCATTTACAATCAAAGGTATCTCGTAAGACCACGCCGCACATAAGCACGTATGGGTTTTTACGTTACGATAACAAAACACTTTTCATAGAAAATCCATTGATATTATAATAATGTCCAGAGGTCAAAGTAAAATATGAAAATAGCTGAAATGCTTGCATCTCACATTTCAACATAGTTGGGCACAATCAAAACCATACGACGCTCATTGGAGAATAGATTTCATACTATGACAAGGCATCGGGGTAACACCTAACATAGTATACATCTAGAAAATGTAACGAGGACCTCATTAGGATCCCCTGCCAACACAAGACCGGCCTACTGCTTACTGGATAGTATCGAAATTTTATCGAGGACCTCACAACGAAACGAGGTTTATATGCACAGTACAACATCATCATTAGGGATGCCTTGCTATATAACTCATGTGTTTCTCCTAGATATTTCCAAAGTTATATTTAGGTCCATATTTGGTATTCAGTTATTTAACTATCAAATAAACAATCATTCAACATTGATTTGATTCCAAATGGAATCCGCTAAGCTTTTATTAATTAATTAAAACACTTTGAAAAAGTTGGTCAAAAGATCTTTTTAAAACACTATTCCCAAAACCATTCTCATCCCTTTTATACTTAGAAAACATTTTTACTTATCTCAAAAATATAATTATTTACCAAAAACATTTGGATAACTCCATTTTCTCAAATTCCGTATTAAATGGATAAAAAATTCTCTTTTCAAAACATCACTTACTATAACTCCCATTCACATTATAAAACTCATTCACTTATTCCTTGTTAAAATTATTTTAATAAGTTCACTTCATATTTCAAACCTCCTTCATATTAAATCATAATTAATCTTTATTGAATTTGAAATTAATTTAATTATCAATTAATAAATAATTAAACCTTTAATAAATAACCTATTTATAAATTAAACCCTTAATTAACCCTTTATTAATTATTAAATAATAATTAAAAAACTTTATTAATAATTAGTTTTTAATTAATTAATTAATTAATTGATCTTTTGATTAAAACTTAAATAACAAAATAAACCTTTAATAAATAATTTGTTTATAAATTAAACTTTAATTAATTTATCATTAAAATAAGTAACAATCAATTTATTAAATAAATAAACAAATGACCTTATATTCAATTAATAATTAATTAAAAATAATTCACATACGTAACTCAAAATTTATTTAAAATTAATCTTTATTAATAAAAAATTAGTTAAAATTAATATTACTTTTAAAACATAATTAATTAGTAGTTAATCTTTACTTAATTATAATTAATAAACCCTGTTTAATACTTAATTAATTGTTAATTATCAAAACTTAATTAATTAAATATTAAATATTAATTTATTAATTAACTTTCAAAACACCATTATTAAGTTTATAAAACTTTTTCAAGACACTTTTAAGTATGAAAACTAAGTTTTAAAAATCAGATTCTTTTATCGAAACTGCATCCAAAGACTATCGCTACAGATGCAGTAACTTGGATTTGTTTTTCGAAGTTACTGACTTTTCAATTCTTCACTTCTAACCTTGTTTTATTTTAATCCATGAGGAAAATTTTAGAAACTAAAATAAGGTTTAACTTTAAAGTGTTAAAAATATAAATACTTTAAAACCATTTCCTTCCAAAGAATCCAAATCTCCTTTTAACATCTCAATATCAACTTATAAACATACCACATCACAACCAAGTTCACATTCATATCATATCCAAACTTACAACCAACATCAAATCCAACGTTTTTAATTATATCATAACCAAAGTTTACAAATTTACAACAGTACTAAGGTAGACTTCGTTTCAAGTCCACCTTTTCCATCTCGAATTATCCATATCCATAAAATAACCAAACATATAACAATTCAAACATATTTCACACATTTCATAAAACAATTTACGCAATGTATCAAGTTAAAACTTTGAAATCTAAAACGAACATTTACTCACTTAACCTTGGAAATCACAAAAATCCACTAGAAAATATGTCATCTTCTCTTTGAATTTTGATCATTTTACTCTCGAAATTTGGACAAGTCATAAAGAAAATTTTAGAAAATTATTTTTTCTATAATATAAAAAGAATAATCACTTAATTTTGATTTATTTTGAGGGAAACTTGGTCAAAAGAAGGAGTGGTATTTTTGGCCATGACAATATGGGTCCAACAATGAGTCGGAAATAAATGCAATTTTGACCCAAAATTTTCAAAATCTGAAAAAGCCATTCAAATAAAAGTTGTAGCCAGTAGAACTATATATGATTTGAAAAAAAAAATCTTAATTTGGAGTGTTATGGAGGAATTTATCGCCAAATGAAATGGGAGGAAAAATGTAAAAGAAAGCTTGTTTTTAGTTTTTGAAAACTTCAAACTTAAAAGAGAAGCAATGAAAGTTCTTTGGAAAATCTTTGAAAAGGAGTATGAAGTTAAAAAAAAGGAAAGTAAAATGAAATGAGAAGGAGAAAAAGTGAGGTTTGTTTTGTATTAAATGGAATGTTGGAAATTACTAAACTACCCTTGTCCTTTTACCCTAGACCTCCTTGTGCCACCTCACCATGCCATGTATTCTTGTCTTACGCTTTCTTAGTTTCTAAATTATCATAAAAAAACATGAGAAGATGGCAAAATGTTCTTTAGTTGCCATTAAGTCTAATCATGTCTCCTCTGTTGTGACACACACACACACATTAACACACACAGATATATATATATATATATATATATATATATATATATATATATACACACACACACAACTTACTTAACTTAATTTAGTTATACTTAACCCTAACTAATTTACTAATCTATATTCATAATTATTGCATATATGTGAATATACATTTACAAATGAGTACATAACTTTTCAAATATCTTTCATACAATGAAATGTCGAAAATTCGGAAAGCGCTTTTCGGTTACTTTCTGTTCTTCGTTGAACTATATATTTTTGTAAATTAAATTTGAAAAATATTTCACCAATATTATTTATCATTTAAAAAGTTTTATTTTGATTATAAACCTTATATATTGAATATTTAAAATTAATTAAGTATTCGCAAATCAAAGTAGTGAAATTCTGGGTCATTACAGACATGCCGCCTTTTCAAAAAAGGAATTTTTATTATGAGGAATTAATGATAGTAAGGTAGACAAGGATGGGATCCAAGAAACTCCTTAGAAACTGAATGCTTAGATAGTAATTCAACACTTATAGAAAAACTACAACTATTAAAAGATCTTGTATGGAATCGTGAAGGCTAGAGAGATACTACAGTTTTCTTATTGATGGTGAGAAAGATTATTGCATCGTCCATACAATGATCCCCACATATACTGATAGGCCATGTAAAGTAAAGACTTTATCGTATGGTTTGATGTGATGAAACCCAAAATGTATTATTTACGTAACAAGAATGAGCTAAAAAATTGGAAACCGTACCCGAAGATGTATGGCTATAAATGGGTCTCTAAGAAAAAGGCTGGTGCAAATGGAAAGGTCGAGACCTATAGAACTAGGTTGCTGGAGAAGGATTTTTGATAGAAGGTGTTGACTATAACAAAACATTTTTTATAGGTCTCCATGATTTAATCAGTTCATACTCTACTTGCAGTCACTATCTATTCTAGTTACAAAACACGGCGGATGGAAATTAAAAAAACATTTCTAATTAGTGACTTAGAAGACTGTTTATATGCAAATGTAGACTCTTAAGACCAATTTATTGTCTTGAGAAAACATCAATGAGTTGAAATAAATGTTTTGGTAAGGTAATTAAACAATTTGGTTTAAGTCAAAACACAAAGAAAGCGTATGTATATAGTAAGGAAAAGGATCGTATTGTTACATTTTTAGTTTTATACATTGATGATTTACTACGATACACCAATGTTACAATCAGTGAAAGCTTGGTTATCTAATAAGTTTTTGACGAAATATCTGGGGAAGGTATCTTTTGTACTAGGCATAAAGATCTATTGAGATAGATCTAGAAGATTACTCGGATTATCCCGATCAATGTACATTGATAAAATATTAAACGTTTTAGTATAGAAAAATCCCAGCATGGAAATGTTCTAGTGCGACATGGGATTGTTATTTATAATAAAGACTCCCCATCTATAAACGAGGAGAGAAAGCATATGGGTAGGATTCCTTACGTTTCAGCGATAGGATCCATCATATAAACTATGTTATGCATTAGGCCATATGTCATTTTTCACTAGGTGTAGTTAGCCGATATTAATCAAATCGGGGCAAAAAATCATTAGATATTGGTTAACTCGTCCTAAATTACTTTTGAAACACTAAGGATTTATTTCTTATACATGGAAACACTAACTCCTTATGAGGGGGTATTCAGACTCAATTTTTCAAAATGATATCGATGATAGCAAGTCAACCTTAGGATTAGTATTTACCTTAACGGACGGGTTAAATAGGTTCCACAAGAAGAAATTATGGCTTATTCGACTATGAAGGCCAAGTAAGGATGCTACAAAAGTAGCATGGATATGTAAAATGATTATAGAGCTAGAGTAATAACCATTGAAGGTCCAATGTTGGTTTACTACGACAATAGTGTGATGATACAGATTGCTAAGGAACTATGAGCACGTAAGAGGTTGAGACACATCCTTTGCAAGTTCCACATGATAAGACGGTTTATCAATAATGGAGAGATAGTAACTAAAAGAGTGGATACTAAAGATAACATCGCAGATCCATTTATTAAGGCCCTTCCTTAGTCTGTCTTAGGTAAACTGACTGAAGTATGAGCATGAGGCTTCATAATTAGACCGAAATATAAGTGGGAGACGATAGAGTTAAGTGTGTGACTTAGGGGAAATTATCTAAAGTGTTATATAACTTAACTCTTATAAAATAATCTTGTTAAAAACAAAGTATGTTTTTGGTTTTGGTTTTTATTATACGTCTTGTTATATTATGGTATAAATAATGCTTTGAATATATTAAATGTATGTAAATGGCAATCATTATGAAAAGTATTTTATCGTTTGCAATTATGAATATGTTCATAACCACGAGTTTTGAATCGAATATTCAAAAATACTTATCCTTAAATTTTTCCTAACTAAGATGTATCAAAAAAAGATATGAGCATTCAAAATACTTATCCTTAAATTGTTCTTAGTCAATATTTACCAGGAAATAGATATCGACATCTCTGTTGGACAGATGTATGTAATGTTCTCCATATAATAGGCGGTTACTAGTGACAGTTGGGGACATCAATGGATTACGCACTTATGGTTGTTTGAAATAATCACATAACAACTCAATGAGAGTCTTTTATAGGTTAATACAACTAAGTCAAAATAGAAGATCTCATGTAATGAGGTGTAGTATTCTTCAGATTTGAGAGTACTTAATCTTAAGCAACTTAACTATGCGTTAATTACGGTTAATCATCTAACATAACCATCATATTATGACAGTTGGGTACACATCTAACTACTTGAAGAAAAACATTAATCAAGAGAGCATTTATCTTCTTCATTGTAGAAGGTTGGTATCATGTATATTAATGTCAACTTAAAGTAAAACTATCTAACCAAAGTAAAATGATTAATGGATAATGTTATCAATTGAAGTAAAGACTTTAAAGTAGTGCTATGTAATTAAATATGATATTATTGGAGTTTTTGACCATCGACAAAACTCTAGATACCTAAGTGATATAGTGACGGGGAAAAAAATATATGCATAAAACATCACTATAAAAGCTTATAAAGATTGGAAACCGAGTTTCACTTAAATGATCTATAAGCACCTGAATTCGTGTCAGATATTGTACCTCAGCAAAATCCGTACATGCTTTAGCATTTAAATATTACTAAGGATTGAGCTCACACCAAGGAGTCAACACAACTATGGTGTTAGCTATGTTACAAGTTTAACTGGTTTAAATTAATTTACAAATGTTATAAATTAATAATAAAATTAATATAAATGTTGTATTAATTTTTTATGACATTTAATTATTTCTTTAAAGCTTTTAAATTAAGTAAAACAATATATAATTGTTATATGTTCTAGTGGATATAAATAACCCCACCTTCTCTCGTTCAAAACATGTAGAATCTGTACAACCCTAGCCTCCAATAAAAATTAGTTGAAGCGTCAAAGCTAGGATTTGGACACTAAGCATAAAAGGAGAAAAGAATGATGATTTGAGGAGGAATAACAAACAAACAACTTGTCGACAATTGGCAAGTCTAAGGTACATATTCATATTTTAAATATTATATAAATACATCCATATATATGGCGTTTCATTTCCATCCAAAAAAAATAATTTTTGAAAATAACTATATATATATAAAGTTATTGTTATTACATTATACTATTATATGTACACCATTTTCAAATATATATATATATATAATTTTTATATTTTCTTCTGGGATATTTATAAATATTATATATATATAAAGGGTCATATTGTTTTTAGGTTTCAATAAGAAAATGGCTTTTTCTTTTGGGTTATAAAATATATAAATACACACGCACATCCTTATGTTATTTGAAAGTATATCTTTCATTTTGGTTTTCGAAAAAGGAATTCTTTTCTGATACATGTTAACATATTTGAATTAGCTAAATCTAAGTTCGAAATTTAAAATATGTAAACACGCAAACACATCTCGATACACACATGGATATATATAAACTTATATGTACATATATATATATATATTTTTTAGTAATAATTTATATATAGTCGACCCTAAAAGATATATAAATATCTACATAAAAATTTACAACTGGAAAAATCCCCTTTTTTACATCGCCAAAAAAAATTAATTTGTAATTATATTGATTGCCAAAAAAATAGTCTTATATATATATATATATAACCACCTATCTTAATGAAACAGTTCAAATATATTAACTAGATATTCTTGACATTGTTCCCGTTTTATAAGCGTGAATCAGAAAGGTTATGCGCATATATTCGATATTGATACTCATAAAAATGTTATGGGCTAGTTTATAATATTAATGATGTTTATATTGTAAAGGTGAATTCCAAACAAATAAAATATAATAAACTAAAATTAAATTAAACTAAAATTACAAAACATATAAATAGATTTAAACCATAACATACATATATGTTGAAGTTTTAAAGATAAAGTAAGGCACAATTAAACCAAACTAACAGACTCCTTCAACTAATATTCACTAAATATATTTTAGTATAAATTAATTATTTATATAAACACAAAATAAGATATAGTTCAAATCAATAAAAGGAACTTTTTTCAAAATTATTTCCTTTTTGCCCCGTAGTCAATGCACTGATCAACATTTTTAGCCTAACAGCATGTATTTTGTAGCTTTACACTTTTGAATTCATGCATAAAAATTTAATTTCAACACTCTAGAAAATGACTTCTAAAATTCTTCTTAAAATGCACTTGTTTGTTGACATGGTTTGCAATATGGTCTTAAGGAAAACAAGCTTCAACATGTTTACATGAATCCAATGATATGCTTTCGAAAACCAACATCGATATGTTAACGAACACACACACACACACACACACACTCCTAATTTAATATGATCTAAGTGTTGATAGAAACACGAATTTTCCATAAAGAAAGCATGGACTAAGAGTTAATAAAAATATGGATTTTCCTTAAAAAAAGCATAAATTAAGCATTAACGAAAATATGTATTTTCGTTAAATGGACTAAGCGTTACTAAAATATAGTTTTTCCTTAATGAAACACATAAATTGAATTTAAAAAATATGTATTTTCCTTAACGAAGGTATGTTTCGTCTATCTTAATGAAAGTATGAGTTATTACATCTTAACAAAAGTATGGACAATATATCTCTTAACAAAACTATGGACAATATTCCTTTTAACAAAAGAATGATCAATATATCTTAATGAAATTATAGAAATACTCCTATTAACGAACGTATGGCCCGTATATCTTATGGCTTGTGAAGATATACAATGGTAGATCGAGAATTACGTTGAAAACCGTTTTGCTACTTAACCAAGTATACCATTTTGACTAAATTTGTGAAGATACATAATGGAAGATCTGTTCACTAGGGGAATATCTCGATTAGTTTTGATCGAATTAGAGGAATGTGATTAAGATCCCATTGTTAACCCTATGTTTAGGTAGGAGATTGAAAGAGTTAGTGGTATGCCTTAGGGACAATTATGTAATTTGTTACATATACTTAACTTTGTAGTCAATCTCCTTCTTTATAATGGTGTTTGATTTCCTTTATATACTTTGTTATATAGTGATATAATTAATTAAGTAATTAGTTTAAAGTACATGATAAGAAAATCCTTAAATGGAAAGTTATGTGGTTGTAATTGCAAATAGTTGCAATGGTGAGTAACTAATTGCAAAATAAATTGGTATTTTATTGTAAATATTCCTGGTCAGAAGGGTTATTGATTCATCCATCGAGACTAGAGCGAGTAACGCTCTCCAAATGTTGGGTAGTGCATTATGTATGGCAATTGGAGCACCAAGTGTTTAGGTGTATATAATTATTGAATAACTATGAAATAACTTTTCCAAGGGTTTACTATGGTTGATAATAATTAAGTCAAATAGGAAATCTCACTGTAACTATGTTATACAGTTCCCTCGATTCGATAATTCCATGAAACTTTAATATGAATACCCCACTTTGATTATGGTTAAAACATGGCATGAGAAATATTTAATATTTATTAATTTATTTGATGTTTTTTAGTTTTTTGGAATTATTTGATGCATACATAAAAGATATATTTGCATGCATTGATATACGCTATCAATGAACTTTAAATAGGTTTAAACAAAGGATAATTGCTCAAAGAGATTTTTGGAAACTTTGTGCCACATGATGGGAAATCTAGGGCCGGTCACTTCTGAAAAGAGAAGGGATAATTTATTGAAAATTGATTAAGAATTAAAAGGTTAAGTTTTTAAAGAAATAACAGGAAAGGTTTCTATTCTTCCATAAAACAAATCCTTTTCATTCATTTAATAATTCAATTCTCTTTTTCCTTCATTTCTCCTACTTTTCTTCTGGTCATGGTCGAAAATTTATTCATTTTCTTCCTATGAAAAATTCAGCTCCAAATTAAATCAAAATATCAAATAAAGTAAAAAAGGCTAGGTGGTTTGTCCTTCATTGCAAAGTTGGATATGGATTTACATATATGTCAGAAGAGAAATCTTAAATTTAGGTAATATAATGGCAAGACTTTTTAGGTTTAATTCTTCTATTTTATTTCACTTTATTCATTCATGATGTTTAATCCAGACTAAATTCACACGTATATGTGTATAAATTACCATTTATCAAATCTAATCTAAAATCAATTGTGTATTGTTATTA